>CM069233.1:24212955-34119220 GCA_035582765.1 Acer negundo | reverse complement strand
CGAAAGTTTGTAACCATCCATCTTGAAACCCCCACACACAAAACCCACCTCGCATTCAACTACCATAACCCTATCATCTCTTTCTCTATAACTATAAGGTGTGGTGTGGGTGAGGCAATGATTTTGAAACCTGATCACATGACCAAACTGCTGTTTTGCCAAAATAGCTGGAGTAAAATTGAAGTTAATTGTGGTTAAAGCAAATTACAATTAAAAAGTAGGCAATGCTTTCATTCTTCGTAATGTGTTTGTTTTCATCATCTAAATCAGAAAAAGTTTTGAGCTTTTCAAAAATAATTTTTCAATTGATTTTTTTTTTGCCTTTGGCGAAAATTAAGGTTGAATGGCAAATAGTGCAAATTAAACGAAAAGCAATGTACTTGTTTATACCCTAAAGATATTTTAAGGATAATAGGAAAATGTGGACAAGTGTCACCAAATTAAATTAGCCGAGTTGGCTAAGGTCAGCAACAAAGGCTTACAAAGAGATGACTATACTCACACTAAGAGTTTTCACATTAGAATTTAAATATCTTTGTAATTTTTTTTTTTTATATATAAAATATCTTTGTAATTAAATGGACTGTTAATTAGGTTTGCACCTTGTTTCAAAATAGCAATAATAAAGAAACAATTAGGTTTGAACCTTGAATCAATTATTGACCAAAAATATAATAGCATATTCATTACGAGCGTGAATGCGTGATGATAAACCAAACCAAAATCAACTATACAATAATTAATTATGTTAATATACACCTTCATTAAAATTGGAAGGCTAATTAGTTAGGTTTGAACCCTGAACCAATTTGGAGTAAGTGGAAATGGTGGAAAGTATCACCTTTTCCAACTCATTTGGTGACTCTATGACCGGTTTAATAACTTAAGTTTAAAATGCACCTATTATGGTGAACTATCAAAATTTCCCTTAGATAATCATTTATGTTATTCTGTTTGTCTGGTTCTCTCTCCACACTTCCAACAAAAACGATAACGGGGTTACTCTCTCTCTCTCTCTCTCTCTCAATACAAATAGAAGTTCAAGATCCAAACAACTGGACCTGCTTCATTACAACAAGGTAATATTTCGTGCAAATACTTCTTTTCATTTGTTCACATTTTCATCGTGACAATTGTGGACCTCCGAGACTTTGTCACCTTTTTCCGAGCCTTTTTAAAAATCACTAATCGAGCCTTTTTCATGTCTTCTCCGAGCCTTTTCATGTCTTGTCCGAGCCTTTTCATGTCTGCTCCGAGCCTTTTCAAAAATCAGTAATTGAGCCTTTTGAAGTCTTCTCCGAGCTTTTTCATGTCTTGTCCGAGCCTTTTCAAGTCTTCTCCGAGCCTTTTGAAGTTTTCTCCGAGACTTTTAAAAAATAACTATTCGAGCATTTTCAAGTCTTCTTCGAGCATTTTCAAGTCTTCTCCGAGCTTTTTCATGTCTTCACCGAGACTTTTCAAAAATCACTAATCGAGCCTTTTCAAGTCTTCTCCGAGCCTTTTGAAGTCTTCTTCGAGACTTTTAAAAAATAACTATTCGAGCATTTTCAAGTCTTCGCCGAGACTTTTCAAAAATCACTAATCGAGCCTTTTCAAGTCTTCTCCGAGCCTTTTCAAGTCTTCTCCGAGCTTTTTCATGTCTTGTCCGAGCATTTTCAAGTCTTCTCCGAGACTTTTAAAAAATAACTATTCGAGCATTTTCAAGTCTTCTTCGAGTTTTTTCATGTCTTCTCCGAGACTTTTCAAAAATCACTAATCGAGCCTTTTCAAGTCATCTCCGAGCCTTTTCATGTCTTCTCAAAAATCACTAATCGAGACTTTTCATGTCTTCTCCTAGCCTTTTCATATCATCTCCGAGACTTTTCAAAAATCACTAATCGAGCCTTTTCAAGTCTTCTCCGAGACGTTTCAAGTCATCTCCGAGACTTTTCAAATAATCACTAATCGAGCCTTGTTAGGTCTTCTCCGAGACTTTTTATTGAATTACTAATCGAGTCTTTTAAAGACTTTTTCGAGACCAAAAATGTCTTTTTCGAAACTTTCATGTATTCTTCGAGACTTTGCTAGTGTTCTCCGAGCCTTTTAAATATCCTCACCCGAGCCTTTGTAAATGTAATTTATGAAAATATTTTGTACTCCTGAGTTTTATTAATAGTTTTGATTAATTTGACAGCATCATGAATCGGGTTAGAATAGTAATATCTTACAACGGTCAATGGGAGCAACTACCCGACGGAAGTCGGAGGTTTGTTGGATCCGATAACAAGGGAATGTATGTGTCAAAGAATATGACTTACGAAGAATTGGTGGCGATCGTGCATACCATTGTGAAGTATGATGTAAACAAATTCAATGTTGATCTGGCATCAGTATCAATCGTTTCTGGCAGTACATGTCGTACATTTATAAGAAATAACGATGATGTTCAGTTTATGCTAGGGGAAGATCGGGTGATCCCTCAAGTATGTGTAAGTCTAACTCAGAGGACACCTGGAGATGTGATAGGAATGATATTCCTCCTCCTAAAAATACCCAACAATTTGGATCCTTTAGCGGTAGCAACCAACTATATCCCCAAAGGAGTTTCGCCGAAAGTGGGGAAAACATGTGTGGTATCCCACCGGTAGCGGTTGACCAAGTAGTTGAACCTCAATTTGGCGATGTGTTTGGTTGTCGAATTGAGTAGTACAATGAGATGAACAATTACCCGAACTATGAGGTGGATAATGAGGCAAATAATGAACAGGTAGATGATCTAGAAAATGTGGATGAAGAGCGTACACAAATTCAAACACAAGGAAGACATGTACAAGGAGTTAGTTGCACTGTACCAAATATGCCTGGGACTTCCGAGGTCCGACATAATATAACTGTATCTGATTCTGATAATACGATAACGTGGGTTATTCCCGGAGCAGATTCATACTCGTTTGGTATTGGTAGAAGCAGCACCTTGGCAACGCAAGAACCTACATGCATGATTTATAAAGGTCAATTTTTCCCGAGTAAAAAGGATTTGAAGAGGCTAGTTGGCCTTTTTTCAATGCGGGAGAACTTTGAATGGAAGGTGAAAAGGTCTAATAAGACAACGTTACATCTAGTTTGCATCATTGACAACTGTACGTGGAAATTAAGAGCGGTGAGGAGAGATGAAGGGACTTACTTCCAAGTCAGAAGTTTTGTCAACCAACACAGTTGTCCTTTGGAGGAGGTTCACCGTCGCCACCGACAAGCTAGTGCAATCTTAATCGGAGAAGTCATTGCACCTAGACTTCAACAACATGATGGTCGTCCTATGCGTCCGAAGGACATAATCGCCGATATGAAAACAATGTATGGCATCCAAGTCATGTACAGTAAGGCACATGATGCCTTGCAATATGCATTGTCCTTGACCTATGGAACGCATGAAGAAAGTTTCAAATTGTTACCATCGTTTGCGTACGTTCTGGAACAGCAAAATCCTGGCACAATCACCGACTTACAATGCGCAGACGATGATACATTTTTATACTTTTTCATGTCGTTAAGGTCCTCAATTAGAGGTTTTCAGAGGTGTATGCGTCCTGTGATTGCAGTTGATGGTACCCATTTGAAGGGAAGATTCGGGGGTACAATGTTTGTTGCAACTGCACAAGATGGAAACGAACAGGTGTATCCAATTGCTTTTGGGTACGGTGACTCAGAAAACAACCTTTCATGGGAGTGGTTTTTGGAATGCTTGAGGGGTGCCCTTGGTCATATAGATGATCTGGTTTTCATTTCCGATCGCCATGCAAGCATTGAAGTGGGGATTTCTAAAGTGTTCCCTTATGCAACCCATACTATATGTTGCTGGCATTTTGGTGAAAATATGAAGAAGCGATTCCACAGAAAGGATGTTGCCGACATAATGGATTCAGCAGCTAGGACGTACAGTGAATTCAATTATAACAGGCACATGGAGGAGTTACATAGGCTGTACAAGGGTGCATTCGAATATGCCATTGCTGCCAGTCCACACAAGTGGTCTCGCGTACACTCCCCAAAGAAGGTATAGGTTGATGACCACAAATGTTGCTGAGTGCATAAACTCATGCCTAAAATTCGCACGGCAACTGCCAATGATGACACTGGCGGAGTTCATTAGGAATATGCTACAAAAGTGGTTTCACGATCGTCATGCAGCTGCACGGTCCATGCGTCATCAACTGACCGACGCAGCACATCTTGTGATCCTAAAACGTGTCGAGAAGTGCAATTATATGACCGTAAATCCAGTTGACTGGAACATATTCTCCGTCAAACTGAAGGGAAACCAATGGACGGTTAACTTACACTTGCAGACTTGCACATGCAACAAATTCCAAATGGAGCATTTCCCATGTTCTCATGCACTCGCAGCGGAAAGGTACATGAGATGTTATAGTTAACGATTTATATTATTTAGGTTCGTGAATCTCATTGTTTTCATTATTGTAGGGAGCGAAACTTGGATTTCACATCTCTGTGTGCGGACTACTACAAGATATAGACACTTATTGATGTATACTCTGTTCCTATTATGCCTGTTGGCCATCTTTCTTAATGGGTAGTGTCATTCGACATCGCATCTCGGGTGGTTTTAAATCCAAAGTCGAAGAGACAATCAGGTCGCCCGATGGAGGGTCGACTTGCCTCGTCTTCGGAGATGACAACCACACAGTCGTGTAAAAGATGTGGACAATCAGAACATAATAGCAGGCGGTGCTCCAACCCACCGATGGTTAATGAAGGTCCCAGCATAAGTGTTCCCGATGAATACCTTCGCAAGTACATCATCTGTCATTCAATTGGACACAATAAACAAACGTGCCCTGAGAAAGACTCTACCTTGGAATGAATGAAGCCATTGAGGAAGGCAATCAAACATAACAAGGTAGTACAAGAGGAACATGTCTCCAACTTGATGTCTTCCAACATCGTCCAGATGTTGGGAACCATGCTCGATACAGTTGAGTTATGAGACCGTTGGTTATTATGCTTTTTTATGTTGAACTATTATGATATATTTATTGGTTGTTCGTTTAATGCCATACTGTATCTTTTGTTATAGTGTCTACAATTCATTGTATTGTTTATGGATTTCAATATATCAAATGTGTGTTCAAATGTTAATTGCAAACAACTAAAATTTTTTTTAAAATAATTTCATTTCATTACTCAAATGTTATGTACATCAACTAAATCACTAACTGGAAGACCAATCCGTTGAGTTACAAAAAACTTCCACAACCATCTTCTCTCGGATGGTTCCCATTTTGTTTTCTGACCAGTCGAACGTATCCTTGTTCGCTGCCAGGTACTCTATCAATCTCAAAGTATGGGCACCACAGTTACCACTGCAATTCACCACATAAACAACTGTTAGAATTGAATGTTATTAAAACCGATTAGGATAGAATAAGATCTTTAAACAGTCATACCCTCTATCCTGTTGGGGCACACGGTCTCTAGACACAATGTTGAGTGGAAAGGGCTTATTCTGCAATGTATATGTCATATCGCCCCTCCGTCTGCGACCGTGAAAGTCCACCGCATGCAGCATCGACGGTAAAAAATATCGTAAGCAAGCGAGCTGCGTTTTCCTATGGCGAAATGGTACCTCCTGTCTGAACGGGTCCATCAGGTAAATACTCCCTGTTGTGAGGTCGACGCTGGCTAGTGCCCAATGCGTACGTCCAAGGTTGCAAGGAATCAAAACCTGTATGTGTTTCAACAAAGTGTTATCAATGGGAAATTTATTTAAAATTCAAATTCAAACAATGTAAATAAAACACTGACCATGTCAACTTCGTTCCATGGTTTGGTTCCTGCCGGGACCAATCCACGTACCACCGCAAGGTCCTCAGCGGACCACTGATGCTTGAACATAGACCAACTGCGGCGGGGTTTGTCGGCCCCACTTCCCATCAATCTCTCCCAGTCATTCAATAACCATGACTGTACAAAGAAAATTTATAAAACGTTAGATAAAAGATGTACGAAACACATAAATAGATGTTCAAAAGCGGTACAAATTAAACACTTACATAGAACTGTGAATCCTATATGTTGATCCTCGGACCGTAGACAGTGGAGTAATATCTCTGACGCTTCACCAGAATATGCAAGTGCGCGTCCATATGCTGACAATTTCAACATTTTGTATTGTTAGTATTCTACTATTTTAGAAACATCTTATACACAATGTTCAGGTAAGGACCATACCGTATCCTCCAACTCCATGATGTTGGTTTGAAATCGATGGAACCAAGGGACACCAACTGGCTCGAGTAGATCTACATCACGCCTGCATAATTTTTGAAGAAGTTATATAAGAAAGTCGTTTTACTTAGCAGTTTCAAAATACAAAATAATTTTTGTAATATTTGCGATTATACTTACAATTCCCCAGTCGAGTTCCTCTTATAGGCTTGGTACGCCGCAAGGTGGTCAGGATCTATCAATGCGTGGGGCGCCCATACATGTGCTGGTTGTGGCCTAATCCTTGGCCTCTTCGGCCGAGAGGGGTCAGTGTATGGGGTCCGCTGCTGCCAACCTGCCTTGCGAACCCGATCCTGACTTTGAAGGGGTGGGGTAATCCGGTCCAGCTCAATGTGATCCACTGGATGGCTGAGCTGTAAGGAGGAACTCTGTCCCCGTGTATTGCCTCCAGAGGTGCGATGTGTTGACGGACTATGTCCCCCTGTATCGCCTGTAGGGGTGCGCTGTACATTGGAACTATGTCACCGTCGATCGCCTGCAGGTGTAAGCTCTTTGGGTGCACTGAGACTGGGGATCTCTGTCTCTGTGGAATAAATGAAGGGGTGCTCTGCACCAGGATCGACCGGAGGGGTGTGCTGTAAGGAGGTGCTCTGTACCAGTTCTTGAGAATGAACAGTTGGTCTGGTAAAACCTGCTGAGGAGGTTCTCCTCAGGTGGGTGATGTATCGGTACCACACGAGTAACCTCTGTCGTGTACACCCAGCCCTGATCATCACCACTATGACGTCCCTCCTCTGGGAGTCTCTGTCCGTCTGGGTCATCGAATGGTGGGTCATCGAACCGTGTACCTTGAGTACGGGCGTGCGACGTCGAACCCTGAAGCCCCCGAATCAAATCTAGCAACTCCTGATGCTGTTGATCTCGCTTCTCATTACTCTTTCGCACCTCCTCCTGTAACTCGCGTAACACATCCATCAGTTCAGTATACCGACGGTCCTGAAAGGATTTCAAAATTGTCAGTACTAAAACCGTTCACTCGATTGAAATTAAATAATACGGTAAAAAGAATTATACGTACCTCTGCTTGCCCTCCAACGCCTCCTCGTGAGTCATCTCCAGTTCGAGAGTCATCTCTAGTTCGAGGCTCTCTAGGCAACGTGAATCGAACCCGCCTAGTCCTAGCGAGACGAATATGACGACAGTCCAAGTCAGAACCCTCCGTATCACTGGGTTCGAAAGACGGACCCTCAGTGTCACTGGTTCCAGCAGTTGTATATCGTTCGGGGTCAGAGACGGGAACAGGTATATCACCGAGATCAGCATCATACAAACTGCCTCCCTGGGAAATGCCCTCGAAGTACCGTTCAGCCCTCTCAGTTGCCGTCGGCACCAATTTCACCCTCGCAAACATCTGAAATTGCAGTTAGACCATTGTAATTGTATACATACTAATAGTTATGAACATAAAATATATATATATATAGATATTTACACTTTCAAGGAAAATGCTATTCAACTTCTCCCCCCTCGGTCGCGTACTCAACTCCCATTTTAGAATTCGGGGGGAGAGCTCGATTTCCCTCCGCTTCCCACATCCGCTGTTGCCAAGCTCGGGGATAACCTCGAAAGCAAATATCTACAAAACAGCTAAGAACGATAAGAATCCAATACAATACATAAGTCATATGAAAAAAATAACAAATTCAAAATTCTCACCAACAGGGCGTGCGTTAGCCCATATATGTTGTATGTCTCCGTGGTGTGTACATCAACGCCCTTTCGTCGCTGGCGTTGTTCAAACCGCCTACGTCGACCATCCAACGCATGCTTGAAACCGTATATAGACCGCCTATACACGTGTGCACCCCACGGGAACGCATCAAAAGCGTCCAAGTCCTCGACTAGGCGAAACTGCCATACTGGAACTTTCTCTCTCTCGTCCAACCCCATCAGTATCCAGTTAAGCATATACAATAAGCAAAGCTTAACCGCATCGTACTGCTCAGAAAAAACACCAATCCGTAGAACGGCTTTCAGCTCTGCATACTCGACCTCATCTCGACCCTCAAAGTACCGCTGGTGTATGCCATTCTCTACCATATCATAGGTCGACGTGTCAGGAAGTTCTCCGAACTTCAATCCGGTGATTAGACAAAACTCAACCTTTGAGAACCGGACCGAATGCCTTCCTAACAAAAATCTCATCTCATCTTCAGGCCCATCGTGATGCAACTCGCGAATAAGCAACCGATGTACAATGCCAGCTGAAAACTTCATCCCACGATCCATCCGAAGGAGGTGTCCAAAACACGACTCAGTATACCGACGTCGTTCTTCGACCGCAAGATGTTCATGTACCTTGTTAAGTGCGTTGTCGATATCTGTAAGGTCATCAAAATGGTCATGTCGAGTTATTTTCCCCGAATACCTTTCTTCCTCTGGAGTTTTAAGCGAATCTTTTAGTTGATTCCTCATCTGCATATTGACATAAAAAAAATATATCTAGTTAAATAAAATAAATAATATAAAAATGAAAGGTTTCGGACACTAAATGAAAAGTCTCGGACACTATATGAAAATGTTCGAAAACTATATGAAAAGGCTCGGACACTATATGAAAAGGCTCGGACAATATATGAAACCGCTCGGACACTATATGAAAAGGCTCGGAAACTATATGAAAAGGCTCGGAAAATATAAGAAAAGGCTCGCACAATATATTAAAAGGCTCGGAAACTATATGAAAAGGCTCGGAAACTATATGAAAAGCTCGGAGATTCTAATTCTAGAAACATATTCATATTCCTTAAAAGGCTCGGATTACTATTTAAAAGTCTCGGACAATGTTTTAAAAGGCTCGGATCCTATTTTAAAAGTCTCGGAGCCAGTGTGAAAGGCTCGGAGATTCAAATTGCTTGTAAAAGGCTCGGATTACATATGACAAGGCTCGGAAAAGGCTCGGAAAATGTTTTAAAAGGCTCGGAGATTCAAATAGCAGAAACCTATTCAAATTGCTCGGAAAAGGCTCGGATTACATGTGAAAAGCTCGGAAAAGGTTCGAAAACCCAGAACTTCATCGTGTTCAACAGAATTTTTTCATAAATTTAAACCCTAACCTAATCAAACAAGCCTAATCAACAACAAATCAAATCAAATCTAATATACATGTCTAACGAACATCCAACATCAAACGCACATAAAAGTTTCAACAACAAAAACGCGTCAGAAAATCATATCACCTTCTCGTCGATTTCAAGACCTGTATCGCCACCGCCGACAGGTTTCCCGTGAGATTTAGTACCGGATTTCTTGCACCCAAGGTCTCTCTTTCCACTGTTCTCTCTCTCTCAACTTTTTTCTCTTCAGACGCAAAATGACAAGAATGAGGGTATTTTTGTCTGGTCACCTAAATAGGTTCCTTTTAAACTTACATTAGTAAACCGGTGACATTCTCACAAAAGCCCCTCCAAATAGTGACAAAAAATTTTTGAACCCTTTGGAGTAAAATATAGTACTCATGGTAGGTTGGGTATATGCATGATTGACCTAATTAAACCAACTATACGATTATCTTAATTTTGAAATCCTATCTTAATTAAGCTCGACTGGTCCAAGAACTGGTTAATTAAAAAGTGAAAGACAATATTTTTCCCTTTTAAAAAAAGGAGAATTTCATAAATAACCCTGTAAAACATTGAGAATTTGTTTTTAACAACTAAAAAAATTTTAATTGTTAGTAACCATGTCCGATTTACAATTACCTTTATTGCCCTCCTTAAAACAGTGATTTTATGTTTGACATCAAAATTATTTGACATTTAGGATTTAGCACAATAATTTCATGTTTGACTTCTCCAAATGCGAAGAAAACTGATGAATTATGGTTTTTTTTTTTTAATTTTTTTTTAATTTTACAAAATAATTAAACAATAGATGAAACCAACCAAAACCCAAGAAATATGTTATGTTTAATATTTGTTCTTACAAGATAATAACTAATAAGAGAGAGTGCAGAGAGATAATAGACGGTGAAAAGAAAAGAGGAAGAAGATGATGCACGTAAATGAAGGGTATTTCAGTAATTTGGTGACTATTGGGTGGAATGAAACTTTACGATATACATAGATATTAACTATAAAAATTTCGTTTGTGATTAAAACAAATTTCATATATTTTATACGGTTATTTTCGTAGATTCTCACTAAAAAAAATTAAAACTATCCGTATAAGAAGAATCTCAGGTGCTATATGATGCATGATGGTCAATCACACTAAATATTATTTATTCATAATAAGTATATATTATTTATTTAATGAAAGAATCAATTAACCACGCTACGTTACTCAAGTAGAATAATCAAATTTGATTGATTTGTCATATAATGAACCACTTTTTTATGTTTTTTTTTTACGAAGACATGGATTCCAGAGTCCTTGTGTAGTTGTTTAGTAGAATTAATGGCTGGCATGATACATGTAAGTCAAACATATATATATATATATAATCAAACGGTACTGAAATCCGTCTCCTTCTTATAAATAGACCTCAATTTATCCATCAATGGCGATTTCATAATTATATATGTTCATTTATGCAACCATGTTTAGATAGAACTCAATTTTCTTGGTAGTGAAAAGTTTCAATTTTCAAACATTTGTTGCATAAATGAACATATATAATTATGAATACGTACATTAATGGATAAATTGAGTTCTATCTATAAGTAGGAGACGAACTTCAGTACCTTTTGATTTGATATACATATATATATATATATATATTTTTTCTATTGTTAGTTCGTCCTGATATAAAATATATCAGGACGAAGAACGTGGATCATTAGACCATCTCCAATAGAGAGTTATATGCTCATTTTAAGATGGTGCATTGGTTTAAGATTATTAGATAATTTGGGGGAGTAAAAGTCTGGTGATATTGGATTTTAACAAGTTAAATAAATCTAGTGGTATTCGATAAAGACTTTTAAGATTTTTTTAAAAAATCCATATTGTCTTGTGGTATTGGATCTAGACTTTTAAGATTTTTATAAGAAGTCCATATTGTTTTGTGGTATTGAATCTAGACTTTCAAGAGGTAGTAAATTGTCTGTTGGTATTGGATTGAGATTAAGATTACTTTTTAGTGATAAGTATAAATAAATTAAACCCAAAATTGTCTTGCCTTCCCCCTCAATACTTTCCAGACTTTTTATTTGATTTTAAATATTTGGTGGGTGTATTGGTATAAAATAAATATAACAGCCAAACATGCAAAAGAAAGCATAAAACTACACTTGAAAGTCGAGTATCAAATGATTGATAAAATGCCTCTATGAGTTAAAAATAGGATTACTCTAGATCTTCATGATCCCACCACCACCGGTATCTAAAATCTTTAGAAAAAAAAAAAAAAAAATGATCAAATGCTTTATCTACATCTATAAAAGATGGATTTGGCAAAAAGTAAAGATAAAAAGGAAGTTGATTTTTTTTTTAATATATATATATATATATATACCTGATAAAACGAGCTGGTCCATTACTAATAATATCGCCCTTTATGTAGATTGAGTTCAAAGATAAAAGATGATGCTCACCATTTCTATTGATTTATTGCCTGAGTGAGTTAAAAAGATACGAGTCTCGCATAAAACAATGCTTCTATAAAATTTACATAATTGGTTTTTTTTTTTTTTTTTGAAATCCGACAACGGAAGGGTATGCCGAAACCTGTTGAGAGCAAGCACTAGTTATTTTCTTATATATCAATTATTTTGTTATTTACATTTATATTAAAAAAAAATTCTTGTCATGCCTGACCCTCCAAATTTAACCAATGCATTCATAGTCTGTATATCAACTCATCTCACCAAAGAAAGGGGGATTTTTGGAACAAAGTTATGAATTAATTCTACCAAAATTGCAGCAACGCAATAATTGCACCACGATCAATAGGAAGCATCAAAGCTCGGTGTAGGGTTATAGGATCTGCTTGTACCAAATATTATGCAGCATTGTTGCAAGTTGATCGAGATAGGCAAAGCGGCCAAAATGCAGATGATAGGGTGAGGTTTTGTTACTAAACTTTTCATTTATTTATTTCTAAATTGTCATTTAATTTTTTTAACCCATTTAAGTCTTTTATTTTTACTAAACATTCATTTAATATAGGTAACAAATGCAAATACTGTATATCGAAGCCACAACAAGGGAAATTTTTTTGATTTTAATAATGTTTGGCCATTATTGCAACAAAATATTAAGTGGAATGCATCAGTATCAACGAATGCAACGGATACTGAAACTGATGCCAATTAAAGTGAGCATAATGAAGACTAGTCAATTCCACTTGATTCAGATAATAACCCACCGGCATTTCAACCACTATCAACCACACGTTCAAGGCCACACAAGGAAGAAATGCAGAAAAAAAAAAAAAGGCGAAGCAGAGGAGTGCCATACAAGCTAGAGGCTTTGTTTAGGGAAATTCAAAAACAAAATGAGATTTTGAAGCAACAAACTGAAATGATTTCTAGTTACATAACACAACTTGAGGAAAAATAACGAAAGAAGTCAGAAAAGAAGGCACTTAAAGAAGAAAGGGAAATTATGAGTCATGATCCTTCCACTATGCCTGAGGAAATAGTGAAAGATTATTGGGTGCAAAGAATTAATGAAGTTACGGAAAAAATGAGGGCATGCAACAATTCCTCAAACTCGGGGTACAATTTCTTATTTAAAATTAAAATTTTAAATATTATCAAATTTGGTAATAATTTAAAAATATTTAAAAATATTAAATATTAGTATCATTCTAAAGATTTCATTGAGAAATTTACAATGGTATAATTTTTATCAACATTAAAGTTTATAAATTAAAATTTATTGACTACTTATTATAAATTAGACAAAATTAAATTTGTTGCAAAAATATCACTCTTAACACCACTAGAGCAAAAGTACATATAAACACCACTTTCAGCACTATTTGAGACCCAAATATAACTATAGCTCTCACTTTTTATTAGAGATGACCTTAAATTTAAATACTTTGACTCAAAGTGAATGCATTTGTCAAAACTTCTCCATAATCTATGGTTCACATTCTTCATCCTGATATATTTTATATCAAGACAAACTGACAGTAGAAAAACTATTCAGTTCGTCCTGATATAAAATATATCAAGACGAAGAATGTGGACCACGGATTATGGAGAAGTTTTGACAAGTACATGTACTTTGAGTCAAAGTATGTAAATCTAATGATCCATATTCTTCGTTCTAATATATTTTATATCAAGACAACTGACAATAGAAAAATTGTATGTATATATATTTGTATATCGGCCCCTTTCTGGTCAATGAGCAATGATATAACTGTATCAGTACCAATGAATTTGGACCATTGATTATGAAGAAGTTTTGACAAGTGCATATACTTTGAGTCAAAGTATGTAAATATAATGGCCCACATCCAACGCACTGATGAAATTATATCACTGCGCACTGATGAAGTTATATCAGTGTGCACTAATAAAGTTATATCAGTGCACATGACTTGAACTTTTATATATATATATATATATATATATACAGTCCTTCTACTATCAGTTCGTTCTGAAGAATGTGGACCATAGATTATGGAGAAGTTTTGACAAATACACTTTGAGTCAAAGTATGTAAATCTAATGGTCCACATTTTTCGTAACTGACATTATAAAAATTATATATATATAACACTTTTTAATCAAAAAATTAAGGTGGTTTATATTTTTTTACCCGAAATTAATATTTTCATTGTTTTTATCAAACTTTCCATTGAAGAGACAAATTTACACATGCATTAGATTAAATACACGGGAATTAAACACACAAATTAAACACATTAGAAATTAAGCACACTGATTAAACATGTTAGGAATTAAACTAGTGGTGTGTTTAATTGAAAAAGACCGGTGTATTTAATTGAGAAATCATTAAGAGTATTTTTGTCTCATCAATAAAAAGTTTGGTAAAAACAATCAAAATACTAATGATAGGTAAAAATAAAAACTCCACTAATTATATGGTTAGTTTCAATTTTAACCCTATATATATATATATATATATATATATATTTGAAACTATATAATTGATATTATTTGTAGTACGAATTTTTTACAGGGAAGTAATGCAGGGGAAAAATCATACAAACAAGAATCGATAAAAGATAGAGATAACTTATTCGAATCCATTGATTCAAGCACAAATATTGGAGGTGAAACCTTCTATTAATCTATTGATTCGCACATGAATACAAGAATAATAAGCATCAAACTCGTTGATTCTCGCAAGAATGCCGAAATTTGAATAAAAAAGATATTCTCTCTGAAAGTTTTATTAATCATCAAACTCTCCAATACGCACACTACCTTCAAATAGGAAAACTAAAAACATAAAAGAAAACTAAAAACATAAAAGAAACCTAAAAGAATTAGGAAAACAATATACTAGAATCCCAAAACATCATTAATGGAAATTGAAAATACTAATCTAAAAAACATTAGAGCATTTTTAATAGTATCCTCAAAAGTAAGAGAGCAATCAAAATTTAATTATTTATTTCAAAAACACTGTCCAACAGAGTCACTAAAATTTAGCAATAGTTTTAATCAATAATCAACTCAGGGTCAATTTGGTATTGCTGTAACTTTTATAATAATCATTGTTAGATGTGCTGAAGGAATAATCAGTTGTGAAATTAATCAGCAGATATTTGGTTAATTATATTTTTAAAACTATTTTATAGCTCAAAAGTAGTATACATATGTTTGGTAATTTTATTGCAAAAGTGCTAAGATTAGTTACAATAATTAAAATATACATGATTTTGAGACTCTATTTCATTTTTTTTCATTAATTATATATATTAAATCAATATTTAAGTAGAATATTTAAATTAGGGAAAAAAAATTCCATAAGAACAATAAAATATTTTTAAAAGATTTTATAAATCAAATCAATATTTAAATATAATATTTAATTTTGAGATGAAATAAGGTATAAAAATGATTTTAACTTTATTTCATAAGGATAGTGATGATATTTTAAAATATTTATTAAATGCCAAATTAGATTATTCCATAATTACTTTCAAAAAGTAAGAGTTAGTTTGGTATTGCTGTAACTTTTATAATAATCACTGTAGCTGTGCTAAAGGAATAATCAAGTGTGAAGTTAATCAGTAGATGTTTGATTAATTATACTTTTAAAATTACTGTATGGCTCAAAAGCAGTATACATATATTTGGTAATTTTATTTCAAAAGTGCAGAAATTAGTTACAATGACTAAAATAGACATAATTTTAGAACCTTATTTCGTTTTTTATTAATTATATATATATATATATTAAATCAATATTTAAGTAGAATATTTAAATTAGAAAAAAAAAAAATTCTATAAGAACGATAAAAATATTTTTAAAAGATTTTATAAATCAAATCAATATTTAATTAGAACTTTAATTTTAAGATGAAATAAGGTATATAAATTATTGTAATTTGATTTCATAAGGATAATAATAATATCTTGAAAGATTCATAAATGTTGAATTAGATTATTCTATAATCACTTTTAAAAAGTAACCCCCATTTACTTCTCAAAATCACTGTTAAAATTTGACAAATTATCAATTAATCACTTTTGGAGGTTTTACCAAACATCATTTTATGCCAAAATTATAAAATAATATGATTTTAACTTTTCTTGGTCCTCAAATTAGTTATCTAAAAATAGTGTTTCAATTTGTGTATAACCAACCAAATTGAAACATGTGTCTACATTTAATTTTTTTTTTTTTTCAACTTCTTCCAGAAATGTAGACACGTGTCTCAATTTGGTTGGTTATATATAAATTGGGACACCATTTTTGGACAACTAATTTGAGTCCTAATCAAATTGCCTTTTCAATAGTCAAATTTGTAGATTAATTTTCAATCATCAAATACAAACTTAACCAAAAATAATTTATGTTGTAATTTTATTTTTTCTCTCTCATTTGCGGCTTCTTTTTTTTTTTTCTCTGATCGCCTATATATCTCATCATTGTTTCGACCCTGAAAATTTTAATCAAGTAAAATCTGTCTCTTCATTACGAATGGATCAATACCCATATCATATACTTTCTCTTGTCTTTTATAGTTTTTTATTTATTTATTTATTTATTTATTTTTATTTTACCCTGTTTGCCTAATGATAAATTCAAGACAATTTTTATTATGATTCTACAACAACAATCAATGATTGATTTAGGGCAAAATATTTATTAACTGAGATTTAATTCATCCAAAAAAATAGAGAAAATTGATTTGATTGTCTTACCGGATTAGTGATAAAAGAAACTCAAAAAGAAATTCATCATTTTGATGTTTAGAAATAAAAAGAGAAAAAAAGTATTTAATATCTTGATAAATGAGGTATATATAAATGATATAAGTTTGTGAAATAAAAATGAGTAGGATTAGTAAAAAAAAAAAATATAACAGAAGTAGATTTTTGATTTACATAAATGTACTATTGTGAACTAAACAATCATCAATTTTAGAGAGGGAAAATTGCACTAATATCCCCTATCTTTAGGTGAAATTGTACCTATAGATAAAAGATCATTTTATTGCACAAACCTCCCCTGAATTTCGTTGACTAAACGTTGACCACAGTTAGGACTAACTGTTGACCAGTCTTAACCCTTAAAAAGTCACATTTACCCTTCTTATAAATATTTAAATTATTAAAAAATAACAAAAATTAAAAATTAAAATTTGGATTCCAAATCCAATTAACGAAAAAATTAAAAATTAAATTTTGGATTTGGTGGAGACCAAATCCAATTAACCAAAAAAAAAAATTCTTCTTTTGTTCTTCATTTTCCAGCAACATTCAAACCTACAAATCAACCCAAATCCAATTAACCAAAAAAAAAAATTCTTCTTTTATTCTTCATTTTCCAGTAACATTCAAACCTAAAAATCAACCAAACACCACCACTCCAACCACCAAACACAATCAGCCACCCAAACCAATCGAACCCAAACCACCCAAACCAAACCCTAACTCTCTCTCTCTCTTTAAATTAAAAATTTAAATCAAACTACACAATCAAATCCTAATTCCCCCTCTATCCTCTTTATCTCTCCCACAAACAAAATAAAACCCAGAACATCAAACCTGCTCCACGCCAAAATCAAACCTGAACTCTCTCTCTCTCTCTCTCTCTCTCTCTCTCTCTCTCTCTCTCTCCTATTTCCTTCTCCAAACCCGTCGAATCACGCCTCGCCTCCTGTGCTGCAGCGATCACTGACCTTCACCGCCGCTAGTAAGATGAAGAAGGCCTTCAGTTTGAACTCTCCGAGTTCGAAGACCTTCTGACTTCATGGATTGGAGTCAATTTTCCTAAACCCTAACCTTCTGACTTCATGGATTGAAGAGCTTTTGCCTTAATGGACGTGATTCAGCGGGTTTGAAGTCTCCGGTGGGTTTGGATTAAGCGATAGCCATATCGATCGCTGCAGATCAAGAAGAAGAAGAAGAGAGATAGAGGCGAGACGTTTGGACCTTGGCGGCGGCGACGGTGGCTGGGGTTAGGGTTTGGTGAGTTGTTGTGTGTTGAAGATGAAGGAGATGAAGATGAAATTAAGAAGAAGAAGAAGAAGAAGAAGAGAGAGAGAGAGAGAGAGAGAGAGAGAGAGAGAGAGAGAGAGAGAGACGGGACATAAAGAGTTAAGAGAGAAATAATTTATTTTTTTTAATTTATTTTAATGAATTAGATGTACTGTTTTGTTCTAGTTTTTTAGTTTTTAATATTTGTTATTTTAAATTTAATTTGTTTTAGTTTTTTAATATTTGTTTTAGTTTTTTAGAATTTAATTTTCTTAAATTTTTTTAAATTATTTTTTGTTAATCGGATTTGGTGGAGAGATCTCCACCAAATCCAAATTTTAATTTAAAATTTTTGTTATTTTTTAATAATTTAAATATTTATAAGAAGGGTAAATGTGACTTTTTAAGGGTTAAGACTAGTCAACAGTTAGTTCTAACTGTGGTCAATGTTTGGTCAACGAAATCCAGGGGAGGTTTTTGTAATAAAATGATCTTTTGTCTATAGGTGCAATTTCATCTAAAGTTAGAGGATATTAGTACAATTTTCCCTTTTAGAAATCGCTGAAAACAATCATCACATACTGAGGTGACAACTTTTGAGAATTCAAATTTGCTTATATCACTAAAGATATTCTTAGAAACCTATTTAATAAGCAAATTAGATTTGATTTAAAAATCAAATCATAAAGTAATTAACTCCTTTTTAAAAAAATAAATAAATAACTATCTAATTAAATAGAAATAAAATAATATATATTAATTATAAGAATTTTTTTGTCCTCAATAACATCTCCGGTAAAGAAAGAAAGTAGGATAAGAAAAGGAAGCATATGATATGATATTATTGGAGAGTGGGCCCCACCTAAGTATGTTTAAATTTTTATAATAAATTATATTGTATTTTTCTGTAATGACTTTTGCAAACAAAAGGCCAATTATTATTTGGTGGAGAGTAAACATCTTATTCAAGAGTGAAGAGGTTTTCCTATATATAGGGGATTAGGGGGTGAGTGAAGAGACACTTACATTTATAGTAGTAAGAGCTATCCTACCAAGAACGAGGAGAAGTTCAAAACACAAAGTGTATTATGGGTGTTGAACAAGGAGGAATCGATGATTATACTCAAGATGGCACTGTCGACCTCAGAGGAAACCCGGTTCGCAGATCCAAGAGAGGTGGATGGAGGGCTTGTTCCTTTGTTGTTGGTATCTCTCTCTCTCTCTCTCTCTCTCTCTCTCTCTCTCTCTCTACTTCAATTCTCTGTTCATTCACGGCCACTTAGCTGTTTGTTCATGGCAGCCCATCATTGTCTGTCTTCACTCACAAGTTTATCTTATTCTTCATTATCTTCTTGTTCTTCAATTTCTAAAAGTTTTAAATTCTTTTTCTATAGTAAAATGTGACCTTAATCATTTGGAATAAAAACGAAAGGAAATCAAGAAAAAAGAACTCGGTTCCTTAAGTGGGAGAGGAATTAATTAGTTCCATTGGGAAATGGAGTTGGAAAAAGAACCTGATTCCTTTAGGTGTGAGAGGATTTAAATTCCATTGGAAAATGGTATTAGGAAAAAGAACTTAATTCCTTAGTTGGGTTAGGTGGAGGGAATTAAGCTTCCATCCCCATAATTTGTTTTTTTAGTAAACACTAATTAATCACAAATTAAGAATAATTCGGTTCTTAATCGATGGTTTTTAATAAACACTAATCATAAATTATGAATTGAGTTTTTTTTTTTTTTTTTTACCTCGTTAAAATTCTGATTAGTAATTACATCCTAAATTAATTTTAAATATTTTAAAATTTTGAAAAAAGAAAAAAACATACTATTTCGAGAAGTATTTGTTCCCATTATATATATATATATATATATATTTTAACTTTTGCCAGAAACCCAACTCCCCATATGTCTCCATCCATCCTCTTCCAGCTGTTTCCAGACATAAACATGGATTCTTGCATGTTTATTATTTTAACACCTACAAACTCTGTTTAAACTCTTTATAAAAATCTAAAGTGAAGAATCTTTAACTATAGAAAAAGCTTCAAAACTAAAATTCCAAGCAGCAAGCAAGGAAAAACTTTATATACAGCAGTTGTCATTAAAATGGTCCTCCAGAAATATCTCTGTCAAGTCAACTAAAACTTACCCAACTTTAGAGTTGCAAGTGGCAACTATTATTTATTTCTATCTGTTGCCTGTTGGACAATTAATAGAGATTGTTTTTATTAGCTAAACATACTATTTCAAAATTCTAGTTTTATTAACAACTTTATCCTTAATAAAATTACTAAAAATAATGTATTGTCTTTGTTATTTTTTGTACAGTATATGAAGTGTTCGAACGTATGGCGTTTTATGGGATATCATCGAATCTGGTACTGTATTTGACAAACAAGCTCCATCAGGGAACCGTCACGTCTTCTAACAATGTCACCAACTGGGTCGGCACCATCTGGGTCACCCCCGTCTTGGGTGCCTATATCGCTGACGCTTATCTTGGTCGCTACTGGACTTTCATCATCTGTTCCCTTATTTACCTGTCGGTACGTATATACATACACCAATATACTATTAGCTTCGGGCATATATGTCAGGAGCATTATATAAACATATCTATAGAACAACAGGGGATAATATTATAATAATTTATAAAGATTTTAATTAGATTTATTAAATTACAATACAGGGGATGTGTTTGCTAACACTAGCAGTATCATTACCTTCCCTGAAACCACCACCCTGCAATCTAGCTAATGCTGCGGACTGTCAGAAGGCTTCACCGTTACAATTGGGAGTGTTTTTTGGTGCACTCTATGTTCTGGCCATGGGAACAGGGGGGACCAAACCGAACATCTCGACGATCGGGGCGGACCAATTCGATGAATTCGAGCCTAAGGAGAAGAAGCAGAAGCTATCCTTCTTCAATTGGTGGATGTTTAGCATTTTCTTTGGTACACTCTTTGCTAACACAGTTCTTGTGTACATACAAGACAATGTGGGATGGACATTGGGATACGCACTTCCGACTTTGGGGCTGATGATATCCATCGGAATTTTCCTGGCCGGCACACCCTTCTACAGGCACAAAGTGCCTGCAGGAAGTCCTTTTACAAGGATGGCAAGAGTCATAGTTGCTGCCTTCAGGAAATCTAAGGTCACTCTCCCTAGTGACCCTAAACTACTCCATGAGCATAACGTAGAAGAATATGCAAAGAAAGGAAAATTTAGGATTGATTACACTCCAGGCATGAGGTTTGTACTTGCTCATCTTTAACCAGTAGGTCTTGCTTTCTTATGAGTTTAAGCTTTTAAATCCGATGGTTACTAACATGGTATTAGGGTTCAAGTCCTCCCCCCCCCCCACCTCTGTTCTGCAGTGTGTTGGGTCATTTTTTTTCAGCTTGATGTCTGAGTGTTGGGTCATTTTTTTTCAGCTTGATGTCTGATGATGTTTGTTCATGAATTGCAGGTTCCTCAACAAAGCTTCCGTGAAAACAGGTACAAATGATCCGTGGATGTTAAGCACAGTAACTCAAGTAGAGGAAACTAAACAAATGTTGAGAATGATCCCAATCTTAATTGCTACTTTTGTTCCAAGCACCATGGTTGCTCAGATAAACACCCTTTTTGTGAAGCAAGGCACTACCCTTGATAGACATGTTGGAAGCTTCAAGATTCCCCCTGCAAGTTTGTATGGATTTGTGACCATATCATTACTTGTTTGTGTCGTCTTGTATGACCAGATCTTCGTCAAGATTATGCGAAGGTGGACTAAAAATCCTAGAGGCGTCACTCTCCTTCAAAGAATGGGAATTGGCCTTGTTCTTCACACCTTTATCATGGTAGTTGCTTCTCTAACAGAGAGATATAGGCTCAGTGTAGCCAGGAAGCATGGTGTAGTTGAAAGTGGAGGACAAGTTCCTTTAAGCATATTCATTCTACTTCCTCAATTCATACTTATGGGAACGGCTGATGCGTTTATGGAGGTATCCAAGATTGAGTTCTTCTATGACCAGGCACCGGAAAGCATGAAGAGTCTCGGGACTTCTTATTCAGCATTTACTTTAGGCGCTGGGAATTTCATCAGTAGCTTTCTTCTTTCAACAGTTTCTCACATCACTAAAGAGCGTGGTCACGGATGGATCCTGAACAACCTAAACGCTTCTCATTTGGACTACTACTATGCCTTTTTCGCCATATTGAACTTCTTGAACTTTCTCTTCTTCTTGTTTGTGATCAAGTTCTATGTGTACAAGGCCGAAGTTTCAGATTCTCTGCACGTGCTCACCGAAGAATTGAAGGTGATGAGATTAAGGGCAGATGATGAACAAGAAGCGTCCAAGACCAAGGCATAAGAGCTGTTGCTTCAGTTAATGAATTTACGTTTAGTTTTAATAGTTTACCAACATGATTACAGTTTGTGATTTACTTCAGAGTCAAGGTAAAAAAAATTATGTCCCAGAAACAAAAAGTAAGTCAAGAAAATATAATGACTTGCATTGTTGAAATTTGAAACAGAATGCAGTATGGTTGTATATATAGGTGTATGCATTCGGACTCTATGTGAGTTGCAGGTTGTGTCTGATCAATAAAGAAATCACATCAAGAACATAATTGCTCTAAAATAATCTAAATTAACACCAACAAAAACAAAAATGCCTGCCAAAGGGTAGAGAACTATATATATATATATATATATTTGATGTAGCGGAAGCTCGGTTGAGAAAAACCTGCAAGAAACAAATTAGAAACAACTTACTAAAGTTCCGTTGATTTGCTTACGAATACCAGAATATTATGCTTCAAGTTCGTTGATTCACTATGAATACCGAAGTTGGGAGATAATAGAGAAAACTCTAAATTTTATAAATCAAAAATTGAGTTGTCTTTCGGCTTACAGCACCATTCAAAGCAAACAACTCCTAACCATAATCGTAATCCTTGCAGAACAAGAAAACGAGCCTAAATACGAAAAACCCAAAAATTACCCAAAATGGCAAAATTGAGATTATTGCAAAAATTAATTCTATGGAGAATCCTAAGAAGACCGGAATTGACGGAAGTCGATTCGGACTCGGAAATCTCAATTTATTGCAAAAATGAAACTTTCCTAAAACGGTAAAAACGGTATTTTCGGGCCCTAAACGATGAAATTCGGCTAAAAAAAGGTATGTCACACAAGCAAAATGCTTGTGAATATTGAAAACCTTGCCGAAACACATCAACTAACCAAGTTTCACTTCATTCTGACTCAGTTGTCCGGATTAATAGGATTGAATTGGCCTTTTTTCTTGATCTTTTTCCTATCCCACCCCTCTATATACTCCAATGCCATATGTTCCATTGCTGCTGCATCAATATTGGGGAGGCTAGGGCACGAAATGGGGTGTGAAAGGACAAGATTACCTCTCAAATTCGGTCAAAAATCGTAAAACTGGTGCCTTGGCACTATATGTGCACTCTCCGAACAACCCTTGTACTGCGCTGAACTTCTGGACCAAAAGGCGCTGTTCGTGCGCCTTTAATGCGCTGTTCGTACATGGTTCACAATATTTTCCTTTTAAAAAGAAGAATTTCAAAACTAACCCCGTAAAACATTAAAAATTTGTTTTTAACAACTAACAAAATTTTAATTGTTAGTGACATGTCCGATTTGCAATTACCTTTATTGCCCTCATTAAAACAGTGATTTCATGTTTGACATCAAAATCATTTGACGTTTAGCACAATGATTTCATGTTTGACTTCTCCAAATGTGAAAATCTATAGAAAACTAATAAATTATATAGATGAGACCAACCAAAACCCATATAATAAGAGAGAGTGTAGAGAGATAATCAGAGATGAAAAGAAGAGAGCAAGTGAATGAGGGGTATTTCGATCGGCAATTTGGTGACTATAGTGTGAAATGAATTTTTACGATGTAGTTATCAATTATCAAATTTTCGTTTATGATTCCGTTATTTTCATAAATTCCCACTAAAAAAAGATAATATTATCCGTATAAGAAGAAATGAAGAATATGTGGCGCCATATGATGTTAATGTTAATCACACTACAAATTATTTATTCATAGTATTATTATTTATTCATAAGTATATATTATTTATTTATTGAAAGAATCAATTAATCACGCTACGTTAGTCATGTAGAAAAATCTAATTTGATTAATTTGTCATTATATAATGACCCACTTTATTATGTTTTTCTCTACAAAGACAAGGACTCTCGTTTTTTGTAGCTTGTGCAGTTGTTTAGTAGAATTAATGGCTGGCATGGTACCTGTAAGTCAAACATATATATAAAAAATTTTAATAAAAATTACATATATATGTTTATAATAAATTATATTTGAAATATTTTGTGTAATGACTTTTGCAAACAAAAGGCCAATTATTATTTGGTGGAGAGTAAACATCATATTGAAGAGTGAGGAGGTTTTCCTATATATATATATATATATATATATATATGGGGGATTAGGGGGTGGGTGGAGAGACTGAGGAGGTTTTCATATATATATATATATATATATATATATGGGGGATTAGGGGGTGGGTGGAGAGACTTACATTTGTAGTAGTAAGAGCTATCATACAAAGAACGAGGAGAAGTTCAAAACACAAAGTGTATCATGGGTGTTGAACAAGGAGGAATCAATGATTATACTCAAGATGGCACTGTCGACCTCAGAGGAAACCCAGTTCGCAGATCCAAGAGAGGTGGATGGAGGGCTTGTTCCTTTGTTGTTGGTATCTCTCTCTCTCTCTCTCTCTCTCTCTCTCTCTCTCTCTCTCTGTTCATTCACGGCTACTTAGCTGCTTGTCGTTACCCTTTTTGTTTGTCTTCACTCTCAAGTTTATCTTATTCTTCATTATCTTCTTGTTCTTCTCTTTCTAAAAGTTTTAAACTCTTACTCATTAGTATAATTTCACCTTAATAATCATTTCAAATTAAAATGAAAGGGAATCAAGTTCTATTGAAAACAAGAATAAAAAAGAACTTGATTCGTTAAGTGGGAGATGAATTAAGTTCCACTAAAAAATGAAACGGAAAAAAAAAAAAAAAATTGATTCTTTAAATGGAAGATGAATTAAGTTCCACCGAAAAATGAAAAAAAAAAAAAAAAATTGATTCTTTCAGATGTGAGAGGATTAAATTCCATTGGAAAATGAAAGTAGGAAAAAGGACTTAATTCTTTAGATGAGCTCTTTAAAATAAAAAAAATTTAAAAAAAAAATTCCTTAGATGAGAGAGTGAATTAATCATAAAATGAACTTGATTCTTTAAGTTGGAGGGGAATAAAGTTTCCACCCACATAATTTGATTTTTAATTGATTTTTAATAAACACTAATCATAAATTATGAATAATTTGATTCTTATCTGATTTTTAATAAACACTAATCAGAAATTATGAATGGAGTTTTCTTTGCCTCGATAGAATTTCTAATCGGTAAACAACGTTATAAATTAATTTCAAATATTTCAAAAACATGAAGGTGAAAAAAAATAAAAAATAAAAAACTATTTTGAGAAGTAGTATTATTTTTATTATTTTTTTTACTTTTGCCAGAAACCCAACTCCCCTATGTCTCCATCCAACCACCTCTTCCATCTGTTTCCCGACGTAAACATAGTCCTCAAGAAATATCTCTGTCAAGTCAACTCAAAGTTACCCCAACGTTAGTCCAACTGCCCAACTTTAGAGTCGCAAGTGGCAACTATTAATTATTTCTATCTGTTGCCCTGTGCGGCAGTGCTAGACAATTAATAGAGATTGTTATTATTTTTTATTTTTGAAGTATTACAATAATTTGGGTTTTTGGAGGGAAGGGATTTAAACCCACAATCTCGTGGTGTGAGTGTGAAGGGTTTAACCACCGTGTTAATCTCATCTTATAGAGATTGTTTTAATTAGCTAAACATAGTATTTCAAAATTTTACTTTAACTTTATCCTTAATAAAATTACTAAAAATAATGTATTCTTTGTTATTTTTTGCACAGTATATGAGGTGTTCGAACGTATGGCGTATTATGGAATATCATCAAATCTGGTACTGTATTTGACAAACAAGCTCCATCAGGGCACCGTCAAGTCTTCTAACAATGTCACCAACTGGGTCGGCACCATCTGGGTCACCCCTGTCTTGGGTGCATACGTTGCCGACGCTTATCTCGGTCGTTACTGGACCTTCCTCATCTCTTCCCTTATTTACCTCTCGGTACGTATTTTCATACATACACAAATATACTATTGGGTTCGGGCATATACGTCAGTAGTATTATTTAAACATATCTATAGAACAGCAATTATTGCAATATTGCCATATTATTTAGTTTAAATGTGAGTGGATAAGATCAGATAATTATGCATCAATCAATGTGTGGACTATGGATCATATATATGAAAGTTTGACTCAGAATTTCCGTTTTGTAAGGCAGAAATTGAAAGATGTCATGGTCGGTATAGATAAGATTAAAAGACTTATAAGTCTATGCGGTCTGATTTTTATTAATGTGAGAAACAAATACAACAAGTGGACAACAGTTTTCTAACATCTTCTTGTCTGCTTGCTTTTGGCTCTATATGTCTAACCATTTTTTATTTTTTATTTTTTTTTTAATTACAGAACAAGTTAAACTGTTGAATTTTATTATTATTGTTATTATTATTATTATTATTATATTAGTATAATTTATAAAGATTTTAATCAGATTTATTAAATTACAATACAGGGGATGTGTTTGCTAACACTAGCAGTATCATTACCTTCCCTGAAACCACCCCCTTGCAAACTAACTAATGTTGCAGACTGTCAGAAGGCCTCACCGTTACAATTAGGAGTGTTTTTTGGTGCACTCTATGTTCTGACCGTGGGAACAGGGGGGACCAAGCCGAACATCTCGACGATCGGGGCGGACCAATTCGATGAATTCGAGCCTAAGGAGAAGAAGCAGAAGCTATCCTTCTTCAATTGGTGGATGTTTAGCATTTTCTTTGGTACACTCTTTGCTAACACAGTTCTTGTGTACATACAAGACAATGTGGGATGGACATTGGGATACGCACTTCCGACTTTGGGGCTGATGATATCCATCGGAATTTTCCTGGCCGGCACACCCTTCTACAGGCACAAAGTGCCTGACGGAAGTCCTTTTACAAGGATGGCAAGAGTCATAGTTGCTGCCTTCAGGAAATCTAAGGTCACTCTCCCTAGTGACCCTGAACTACTCCATGAGCATAACGTGGAAGAATATGCAAAGAAAGGAAAATATAGGATTGATTACACTCCAAGCATGAGGTTTGTAATTGTCTTCATGGGATTTTTTAACTTGCTCGTCTTTAATTAGTAGGACTTGCTTTCTTATCAATTTAAGCTTTTAGATTCGATAGTTATTAACATGGTATCAGGGATCAAGTCCCCTCACATGCATTTATTTATTTATTTGTTCAACAGTGTGTTGGGTCCTTCTCTATCGGCTTAGCCTTTTAGGTCTGATTGTTTGTTCATTAATTGCAGGTTCCTCAACAAAGCTTGTGTGAAAACAGGTACAAATGATCCATGGATGTTAAGCACAGTTACTCAAGTAGAGGAAACTAAACAAATGTTGAGAATGATCCCAATCTTAATTGCCACTTTTGTTCCAAGCACCATGATTGCTCAAATAAACACCCTTTTTGTGAAGCAAGGCACTACCCTTGATAGACATATTGGAAGCTTCAAGATTCCCCCTGCAAGTTTGGCTGGATTTGTGACCATATCATTGCTTGTTTGTGTCGTCTTGTACGACCGGATCTTCGTCAAGATTATGCGAAGGTGGACTAAAAATCCTAGAGGCATCACTCTCCTTCAAAGAATGGGAATTGGTCTTGTTCTTCACATCTTTATCATGGTAGTTGCTTCTCTAACAGAGAGATATAGGCTCAGTGTAGCCAGGAAGCATGGTGTAGTTGAAAGTGGAGGACAAGTTCCTTTAAGCATATTCATTCTACTCCCTCAATTCATACTTATGGGAACGGCTGATGCGTTTTTGGAAGTATCCAAGATTGAGTTCTTCTATGACCAGGCACCGGAAAGCATGAAGAGTCTCGGGACTTCTTATTCAGCGCTTACTTTAGGCGTTGGGAATTTCATCAGTAGCTTTCTTCTTTCAACAGTTTCTCACATCACTAAAGAGCATGGTCACGGATGGATCCTGAACAACCTAAACGCTTCTCATTTGGACTACTACTATGCCTTTTTCGCCATATTGAACTTCTTGAACTTTCTTTTCTTCTTGTTTGTGATGAAGTTCTATGTGTACAAGGCCGAATTTTCAGATTCACTGCACGTGCTCACCGAAGAATTGAAGGTGATGAGATTAAGGGCAGATGATGAACTAGAAGCGTCCAAGACCAGGACATAAGAGTTGCCGCTTCAGTGAATGAATTTACGTTTAGTTTTAATAGTTTGTCAGTTAATGAATTTACGTTTAGTTTTAATAGTTTGCCAACATGATTACAGTTTGTGATTTACTTCAGCATCAAGATAAAAAAAATTATGTCCCAGAAACAAAGTCAAGAAAATGCAATGACTTGCATTGTTGAAATTTGAAACATAATGCAGTATGATTTTATAATATGTTGCACGGACACGGACACATATGGCGATACGACACGGTATTGACACGGGGACACGGTAAATCTCCAAAAACTAGGACAAGGACACGGTAGTTAAAATAATATATTTTTATATTTAAAAAATAATAATGTATAAAAAAAATGATTCAATAAAACACAAGCAACAGGATTCTAGAATTATAATATTTCTTCTTTTCTTCTCTTCTCTCCTCTCCTCTAATCCTCTTATTTCTATTTTAGTGTTTTTCCAATTTTTTCAATCGGCTATAGGATGAAGATACCAGAAGTTTTAAAACCCTAAAATTATAATTTTGAAAATTTTGGATTTGACTCCAAATATTTTTTTAAATCATAGTTTGACCACATTTTTTCAAAAAATAATTACAAAAATGCCCACACCATGTCTTGACCATGTCTAGCCGTGTTCTGATCGTGTCCCGTCATGTCTCTCATTGTGTTCGCCATGTGTCCCTCTCGTTGACCGCCAAAAAAGTCAACTGACACGCTTTTTACCGTGTCGAACACTTGTCCAGCTGTGTCCGACGCGTGTCCAACACGCACCCCAACATATTTTTAGAGTGTCTATGCTTCACAGACTTTTATATATAGGTGTATGGAACAGGAGTCTAAGTGAGTACCAGGTTGTGTCTGATCAATAAAGAAATCACATCAAGAACATAATTGCTCTAAAATAATCTAAATCAACAACAACAACAAAAAATGCCTGCCAAAGGGTAAAGAACTATATATTATTATTATTATTATTATTATTATTATTATTATTATTATTATTATTTTATATCAAGTCCTTTTATTAAAATAAAATAAAATAAGAAAAGAAAAGAAAAGAAAAAAGAAAAGCGAAAGCAAAGTGGCGCGCAGGCCCTAAAACAATAATCTAAAAAGGTACACAGACCTTAACATGAGGCAAGGAAATAAGAACCTAAGAAGGCATAAAATTAACCATCCATTTCTACCTTAAATGGTGCGATCCAATTAGAAATAGCAACACAATGTAATTATGCTTCAGCAATACGATGTAATTCTGCATGGGCCGATGAAGTTACAGAATCAGGGAGAATCTTAGTCTCAGTAACAAGGAGGCACTTAGAACTTCCCTTACTTAATTGAGACTTGAAATTAGCTAAAGACTTGAAAGTTGGTTTCACTCTTCTATTCGATTATCTCACCACACGAATCCAATTATTGTCAAGATTAACTAGATCCTGAGCTTCTGTATACTTGTCATCCTTCCTTGAGAAGTTGTTACCTGAATTCCCAGAACTACCGCTTCCCAAATGAGCAGAGATTGAATTGGTAAAATCTCTATCATTGACAAAGTGATCTCCAGATTCTTCTCCCAAAACTGTTGTAACAACTGGAGGAATTTGAATCTCCTCTGATAATTGCGGAACCAAAATAGGAATATTTTCCTCAACCGGATACTATCTCTCATTGTGGCTGTTCTGCTCCTCAAGGATCAAAAGTTGCATATTGTCTACCTCTTTTAGATCAAGATTGTCAACACGAGCCTCTGTGTTTAAGGTCCTTACATTTTTTACTCATACCCCTTGTATCTTGCTGATCATTGTCTCAATTGTGCACCACATGGTCCGCAACTGAATCAGTCTCTATGTACATAGTGAAACCATCTGCATCAGCTTGAGAAATAATCTGAACCTGCTTATTAACAGGTCTATAAATTTGTTGTGGCCCCTTAGATTGAGATATGTTATGAGGATCTGTTGTGAGGATCTAAACCCTTTCTAGCCGATTCGGGCTTACTAGAACTAATAGGAATCCCCTCGCTAGACTTGTTCCAATGACAAGCATTGGGAAAATGACAATTGGAGGAACAAGTAAAAGAGAAGGCTGAGAGATTCTCATATTCCACCGAAATGAAAGAACTATGAGAATCATCCGTCTCAAAAAGCAAAGTAGACGGAGGCACAATAGACACATCAATATCCACCAGAACACATGCAAAATGTCTAAAATCACCCTCCACAGTAGCCCTATCCAGTCGTAAAGGTGTTAGGATTATGCTCAATAGCAAGAGTGTAATAATGTTATTGACAGTCTTTTCATATTTAAAAAGTGATTTCTGGTTTAACAGATCTTATAGCATTTATAATTTAAATATTATAATTGTCAAATGTAAATAATCATAAAGTCAAAAGATTATGAGAAATAAAGAATTGTTCGTACATCTAGATATGTATGAGGTAGACACAATTCCTTAGTTAGTCTTGAATAATGTTCACAACTTAAGATAAATGTTGGGCACCTTTACCTTGTTAAAGTTGTTGATTTTTTTGCTAGCATTTGAGTGGGATCAAATGTGATATTATGAGTCTAAAGTTATCAAAGTGTCTTTGAGTAAAACAATCTAGTGCACTAGGTGCATTGAATAAGATCACAATAAAATACTTTATCTAGAACTGTCAGTAAATAAAAGTTTTCATTATGAGGGCAATCAGAGAGTCTATCTTAAATCTGAGATAAATGATGGACTTATGGTTACAAGAGTTATCATTTGAGCTATCAATGAGTACGATTATATAGCATAGTCTATCATCGATAGTTTGGTGATATTCATTTACTAATCGATAGAGGACTTCATTTATAGATATAGACATCGTGACTCTATTTATTAAATGAGCGTATAATATTATCATATGGATAATTTGAGGTATTGGATATTAAATCTTAGCTTTGAGTTTTTGATAACATCTATTGAAACATGGTTTCTGGACAAGTCAGAATATCCAAGTTCAAAATGTGGTTATATGAGTAAATATGGTAACTAGGAGAGCTATAGGTAGTCTATGAGCTCTTGGCAATTACTAATATTATTCACGATGATACACTATCTCCAATAAGATTGTCTAGGGTATGAATGAGAAACATTTACTTATTCTATCTTTATTTAAGAGTTCAATTTTAGTTTTTTAGTGGAATAAGCTAAAATAATGGATCGGACCTAAGTTAATCATTTGTTGATTGTGATTAGGTTATGTCTATTGAAACTTAAATTTAGATAGTCAACCAAGATCCTCAATCCATACAGACTTGTATGGATCACTTGATATATTCTACTGGACTAATTTATGGGTCCATCTAGAATTGTAATTAATGCATTAAAAATATAATTTGCATATTATTTATTTAATGAGCTATTAAATTATATTAATATATTAATTTAAGGCATGTGGGCTTGCTTCTTTTAGTAAGAATGAGTCTAGTTCACATGTGGGTTTTTTATTAAAGTCCAATAGATTTAATAAAATATGAAAAACAATATATTGCCCATATAATAGACATGGGCGGAAAGGCTATAATAATTGGCCTATTATATTGTTTTATTTTATTATTTAATTAAATGGAAATTATTTATTTATTTATTTATTTATTTAAGAATCAAAATCTTTTTATAACTAGGAAATATGTTCTTAGTATTATATTATTGTTGGTAGTATAATAAAAATTAAAGACTTTATTTGGTAAGTAGATAAATAAAAAGAATTTGTTTATCTAGTTAAATTAAGAAGTCTTTGATATAGTCACAAATACACTAAATAGTTGGATTAGGGTTTGGAAATCAAAAGATTGATAGGAGTCATTAGTGGAAACACAAATCCTCTTTAAATGAGGATTTCGGCCACCACCTAGGATTCCTATTAGAGATTTCGGCCAACCCTATATAATTTCAAGGAAGAATTCAGCCACCCTATATAATAGATGAGATAGAATTCGACCACCCTAATGGCTTTAGAGAGAATTATTTCTTTTGCTCAAAAAAAAAAAAAAAAAATAGAAATCCAATTCTAAGACATAGTGTGATTTTCGGCCAAGAGGAAATAGGTGAAGAAATGTTTTATTTTTAATAGTGCACAACTAGCTTTTACATCAAAAGGCTTTGTGCACAACTTCGATTTAAGTTCACGTGAGTTTCGATCAAATGATTGAGAATTCAAAGGTGACCGAATGTTCTTTGTTTTCTCTTGAAAGTTTATTGTGACTAACAAAACGAAAAAGTTTTTATTTATTTATTTATTTATTTATTATTTTTTTTTTATTTATCTTCAAATACACAATTCAAAGAAATGGAGCCCACACACCTAGGTGATTCACGTTTGTGATTGGATTGGACGGTCATGCGGATTACTATCGACGCAACATCAATCGTCACGTGGAAAAATGTACAATACTCTTTTGTTATATATTAATTAATTAAGAGTTAATGTTAATTCATCTTAAAAAGGAAAAAAATTTGTAATATACAATCAAATTTTTCTCTTCCGCCACGTGTTTTTTCCCTAGAAAAGGCACTCCGATCCCTCTAGCTAAATCGAAAATAATCTTCGGATGCCAGTATTCCCATGATAAATCATAAAAACGGACCCAAATCTGAGCATTTTAAGACTTATGTAATGCCGGGTCTTTGGAATCCAAGGCTGAAGCCATAAAACACCTAGTTTGAGATTAATAGACCCCAAACTTCAAACCATATTTTTGTCAGCATCTGAATTCAACATAATCTGAAAGCATCCCTTACTTAAAAAAATCAGCCTCCAAACAAAGTTCAACTTCCAAATAGACTGTAGCTTGGCTTTAAGATCAACCAACTTTTAAGTTTTCTTACCATTAGAAAAGACAACCCGACCAATGAAAAAAAACTTACAAACCTCCAATCTAGACTTATTAGCAGAGGGATCCACCCGAACAGTCACATAACCACCCTTTTTCTAAAGAGTTGAAGGACCGGAAACATTTTCCACCTGAATCGGAACAACCTTAAAAAGATACACATTAGAAGAGCCCCTAATAATGACAGAGGCAAGAAAGAATCCTTCATGCTTATCAGATCCATGAAGTTAGAAACCATATAAACCACAAAACCTAAACCCTAAGAACCATGTACAAGCAAACAAATTTTTTTTTTCGTAAATAGTGCTGCTATAGTACCATGAATAGTGCCCTACAAACTATAAATAGTGTCACCGCTCCCACTATTGTACTCGTGAATAGTGCCGCTCCGCTACAGTCCGTTACTGCTCTGCTACAGTATCGTGAACAGTACCGCTACAGTACATGAACAGTGCCCGCTCTAAAAAATATATATATATATATGAGGAAATAGGTCTTTTTAATCAAAAATTAAAAGACATTATTGTTTTTAGCCAACATTATCATTTTTATTGTTTCTATCCATTCTTTGGCTATGAAGAACTAAATGCCTATAATTTTTTTTCTAGACCTCTTCTCTCTCATTTTCTACAGAACATTTTTTTTGTTCTTTCTCTCTCTCTCCTTTTCTCTCTCACGCCTTCTCTCCTTTTTCTCTCTTTCTCTCCTCCCTCTCTCCTCCGTCTTCTCTTGTTCTCTCCTCTATTCTCTCTCACGTCTTCTCTCCTTCTTATTCTCTTTCTCTCCTCTCTTCCCTTTCTCTTTCTCGTTTTTTTCTAGGTTTTTGAAAAAATTTCAGATTTGGTTTTTTTTACTAACAAAATTTCCAGATTTTATTTTGTTTAATTTAATTTAAATTTTTTTATGTAGTTGTGTTTAAGTTTGGGTAGTGGATGTGGTTGCGTTTAATTTTCAAATTTTATTTTAAAATTTTTTTTTTCAGATCTCGTTTTTTTCTAGGTTTTTAAAAAAATTTCAGATTTTTTTTAAACAAAAAATTTCAGATTTGGTTTTTTTGCAAACAAAATTTCTAGATTTCATTTTGTTAATTTTTTTTTTTTAAGATTTCGTTTTGTTCAATTTCCAGATTTGAGGGTAGTGGTTATTTTTATGAATGGTGGGAGTTGTGTTTGGGTTTTGTTAAAAAAAAATCTGAGATTTGATATTTTTCAAACAAAATTTCTAGATTTCATTTTGTTTAAATACACCAGGCCACCAATTAAACACACCAGAGATGATCAATTAAACACTTAAGGTGTAAACCAATTAAACACACTAGGTGTAAATCAATTAAACACATCAGACTAATTAAGCACACTAGGTGTAACTTAATTAAACACACCAGGGCAACTCAATTAAACACACTAGGACAAGACCAAATTAAACACATAAGGTTTAATACAATTAAACACATATGAGAAGAAGAAGATGGAGGTCTGGGAAGAAGAAGAAGAAAAAAAAAATAGAGAAAAAAGCAACTTTTCCGTGAAGAAGAAGAAGAAAAAGAAAAAAAATAGAATATTTTTATTTTTATTTTTTTTAATATATAATGGAGGACAATTCTGTCCCAAAAGTGGATATTTTGATATTTATCAAAATATAATCTTGGATAAAAACAATAAACCCAATAATTTTTTTGTTAGTTTTAAAGTTCTCCCATAAATATATATATAAACATATTAACACATGAAAGACTAATTTGAGGGAGATCTCTTTCAAACACAACACCAAGTGCTCAAGAGATTACAAATTTAAGCATTGCAAATCATATCATTCGAAAACTTTCTTGGCCCTTGACAGCATATATAAATAAGAAAGCAGTCTTGCCTATGAATAGATATTCCAAGCACCACACTAAAAAAAAATCAAACAATGCCTAGTGCTACAAAGAATCAAGACCAAAATTACTACAATGCTCCCCCAACCCCCCCAGAAACATCTTGATATAGAAATTTGAGTGAATCGAATGAATTCGTACACAGTAGATTCCCTATTGGAAGCCAATAATATAATGTACCACATAATTAATCCCTTTGCTTCAAATATACAACAGAAAGTATCATCTTCATCTTCATCTTCTCTTTGCTAACTGGAATGATTTCTTCAAGAACTGATTTGCTGCGCGATCGTTTCTATGGCACAATACTCTCAGTATTGTATTTGGATCTGCTCTATTCCACCTTCCTGTTGTTGGTGGCATAGGTAGTTTTTGCCCTGTACCTACAACTCCTAAACCACTTGTTTCACAGGAAAGTATGCTGAAATCTTCTATTAGCTGTTCAGTTTGCTGCCCCATCAATGCTACAACTCCTTCGACTGTCTCAGCCTCGCGGTCTACCACATCTTCAGCTATCAATCCTTCCCCACATGTGCAAAATATCCTCTTCAAGCTGTCGAAATCCTCCTCAACCATCTCGTGATCAGACCGATAAAAGATCCGACTGCATCCCCCAGCAAGCAAAACCATAAGGTAGGCTTCAAAAGCTGCTTTCATAACTTCCTTTATAGCTAATGCCTGAGCTCGGTCTGTGAGAATAGCGGTCATAAGAGTTAGATTCTGCTTGAGAATTCGCAATGCAGGCCTCACTCTTGCATTGGTAACATCATAAACGTAGAGGCTTTCATAGAATACGGAGTTGGAGTCAAGGAAGACTAGGCGATATGCAGCAACTTCTGATACATGTTGGCAGGCAGACTGAATGGCATTTATCGCATGTTCAAAGTAAGAAGTGGAAGTTCCATGGACCCTATGATTAGTGAAACGGCTGCGCGATGAAGGAACAACCCTTGGAGAGAGGGACAGAGTTTTGTCAAGTGCATGGATGTGAGTGAGAAGATAATGTAAAGTGTTGAGGCGGATATAGAGGCGTTGTGTTCCGCGGCTTGTAGAGGGGCGAGGATGGTGACCTTCATTCGGTCCATTGTGGTTCAAGTCTTCCGTAGTAACACTGCAAGGAGTAGCCTTTTTCCACAGTTTTAGGAACTTTGAATCTCTGTTGCATCTGGTAAGTGGAGGAAGTGTAGGCAGATAGCTCTGTCTTGTTCCTGAAAATATACAAAAGTATGAGATAACATGAGATGTGCTGCCGAGCTATGACTTTTAGAAGATAACAATGATTCTCACCACATGATCCCACAAAGGCAGTGTATTCTCTAAAGAGAATCTGCAAACCATCAGCTAGATCACGAACCAAGTCATCACTGATTCCTATTGGGATTTCAAAGAAATCATCCACATTTTCCTTGGCCAGTTTCATTAGCTCAACGCCTGATTGTGCGTACGGTTCTGATTTGGACTTGGGATTCCATGTCTGCAACACAAATTGGGAACCAAATTTATTAAACATTAGACTAAAGACAAGTATATTTTTGACATAATAATAAACAAAAACAAAAAACAAAAAAAAGCATACTTCTGATTCTTTAGCTCTGTGATAACAGCCCTTCCCACTGAGCATCCTCTCATCAATCCATTGTCTCAAGAGCTTTAATATGATAGAATCAACTTCATATGGAATCATTTCTCTGACAATACCCTTGCCTCCATCTTCACAGTCAGCAGAGTCTTCAACCACCATTTGAACTAAAATCTTTTCAAGCTTTCCAGCTCTTTGCAAGACCCCAACTATCTCACTGGTGAGTGTGGACGTCCCTGCCAGATACTGCTTCAAAACTGCCCCATAGCACTGGTGTAGAGTCACAGCTGCAACACCAGCCGTAGTTGGGTGCCATCTCTTCAATACTGGACTAAAACTTTCCCTCTCTCTCAAAGCCAAATCCTCCGCTTCTTTCGCCAATTGAAGCAGAGCTTCCGTTGCCCCCAACTCTCTCCCATCCACATCGTGGCTCTTTATACTCCCACTCTCAATAACCTATCATAATTAACAAAAACAACAACATCATCAAACCAACCAAACACTAACAAAATTGATTATAACAAACTAATCAGACAACGTTGTTTGTATCAGTAGTATCTAAGCACTCTTAACAAATGTATGATCACAAACCTACCTTTGAAAATGCATGTTTCACCGAGGAACGAATGTAGTGATCAACACGATCCCCGGTGGAGTCAACCACCACCTTCGTGTCTCCTTTCTCCTTCCCTGCACCTTCAGTGATAGTGACATCTTCACCTAAAATCTTTGATGCCAACAAAGCTAGAGGTAGGAGATTCTCAATCTGCCCAACTGTTCCTCTGTGAAAATAGTCATGATAGTTTAACAGTCTCTTCTCTGCCCACCCTTGCATTGAAGCCAGGACCGACGACAACATTTTCACATATGTAGCCTCTCTGTCCAGCTTCTTAGCATCATTTGCCAACTCCGCCAACATGGTATGCGCAGCGCAGAGCAGATCAGGCTCCGTTAGAGAAGTGACAACGTACTGTTGAAACAGAACCCATGTGAAACATACATTGTGTATTGGCCTATTGATCCCCAATGTCGACCAAGTCTTCTTCATCAGCTCAAGAAGCTCATCAACCTCGTCAAGAACCAATGTCTCGTCCCTGATGTCGAATATGGACTGGAGAAGAGCAATGTAGAGGTGGACATTGAGAGGGAACCCATCAGCCCAGTGACACACGTCCGTGGCAGCTCCGTTCTCGCTTCGCCAGGACAAAGAAACCACACTGTTGCATAGAGACCTCATGGTGTCTGAATTCTTTCCGGTGTCTATGGGTTTGTTTTCGCTGGCACGGACAATCTCACGTAGACGCATAGCAAATGTGTTGGATTTATTGTCTAGTGAAATTGAAGGGTGCAGAAGAAGCCCGGCTTCCAGGGTTTTGAGCTGCCGTTTTTGCCATATATGGTACTCGTGAACGTCATTAAATTCTGATGGTTTCAGGTGACGAAGAAGCTCCAATGGCAGAATTATCGTCTCTGCTCGCCTACCCATCTGTATACATCAATAATATTGTCAATTATCTCTTCAAAGATTATGTTTTGAATCTAATTGAGATACCAAAGATTGAAGATGATTAGAAAACGGCATTATTTTGACATATTGAGATTGCAGACTTTTGTCTCTGTTTTTATGATTTCAATGTAAAATTCAAATAAAACACTAAAAAAGCAGATAAAACTGACGGTGAATACAAGCTAGATATGAACCTAGTAATCCAGTTTCAAATTCAATCTTTCAAATTTTGCAGATACTTATAATGATTTGTAATGCTTATTATGAAAAAGATCGATGCTACATTGTTAAAAAATAATATCAAAATTAATCTTGTAATATAATTTTTTTTTTTTAAAAAAAAAAATAGAATTAGAATGTATGTTGAAAAGTTGATGCATGAAGAGATCTCATGAGTCATGATCATGCAAAATGTAAAAAGAAGAAAAAAAAAATGGACGTACTTGGCCAACGAGAGTTCTCATAAGAGTCTTCCTCAGCCTATTATCACTTAGCTCTGTCACCTTCATCTGCTGCCTCATGATCTCCGCCGAGGTCAGAGGCCTCCTGGGTCTCGAAGGCGGCGGCATGGTGGAGAATCCCATGCCGGGACTGCCGCTGCTGTGCGAATGCCCATGGTGGGCACCACCGCCATGACTGTGGCTGTGTCCGTGTGCATTGGATCCTGGTGAGGTTGGAGCAGAAGACACCCCCATGCTAGACATCCTCCTAGAAGGTGACCTCTTCAACATCTTAAGACCCAAAGCCCTCTTAACCCTACTACTAGGTGTCATCTGAACCACCCCATTGACCCGCCCGCCGCCGCCTGGAGACCCGGGACCTGGAGACCCACTTCCTCCGCCATCGCCAGTGCCACCACCACCGTGGTCATGGGCGGAATAGAAGGTAATAGCGTTACGTCCACCGAAGCCGGGAGAGGAGCGGCAGGCTGTGAAGAAGACCTCGTAGGCAGCTGCACGGACATCATCCGAGTCGATGCCTTCTAGCTTGCCAAAGGGCCAGTTGAGGTCGGAGTCGGCGGTGGCAGGGCCGGCCAGAGGGCCGGAAAAGGACTCCCGGCGCGGTGGTTGGCCCATTGGTTGTGGGTGGGGATTCGAAAAAAAGAATTTGCGTGTCAAGTATCTGGCGGGAGAGTGTGAGGAAAGAAGGAATGCATTTCTTTTAAGAGAGGGAGAGAAGGAGAGGCAAAGCTGGAGAGTTTGTTAATTATGACAGCATGATTGTGTTAAGATACAAGAGAGAGAGAAAAACTGATTGGAGGTTGATGGCTCTCTGCAAACCTTTTCTTGTTGCGATTTCAACGATGAAGATACGGTCCTTAATAATCACACCAATTTCTCTCCTTCCACAGCGAGCGATGATTCATCTTACTATTCCGCTTATTTCTCTTTTGTTTTCATTTCCTTTTTCTAATAAAACTAACATTACGTGTTTCTTGTTTATTCATTTATACAAGCTACCATGTCTCGATTCTGCTTGATTGAATACAAGTGGGTGGGCCGGGTGGCATACAAGGTACCATGTTACATTTATTGTATTATCTATATAGGCCATTCAGCATTCTCATGACGGTTCTCATATCCAAATTTGTTACACAAACTTCTAATTGTTGCTGCATTCTCACATGTTCTTACACTCCAGTGATACATATAATCCATGGAAAAGTATCTATAGTCTCCTGCAGTTTTGAAATTTAGTTCTAACCTTAACGGTCCAGTTCCCATGAAACTATGATAATTAGAAATCTTAGGATTCTTATACAAATATGAGAAGAATTGATTTACAAGTATTCTGTCATCTGATCATCTAGGCATTTTGTTATGATGATGGGTTGAGATTCTCAAACACAAGTGTCACAACCGAACTCACACAAGACACCAGAAACTAAAGAAACAACACTCACAATATGCTACCAAAGTGTAATATTTTTCTATTCAATAATTCAAAAGTTTCTGAAGTGGATTACAAGCCTTGCTTAAATAGCATTTAAATCTAAATCGAATAAGGAAAGTTAAAAGGAAGAGTAACTAACAAGAAATTAGGAAATAAAACAAGCAAGTAATTGGGAAATAAACTATCCAGCAGGAAATAAAAGCTAGCCTTAAATTAGGAAATAAAAAGATTACCAAAATTAGGAAAACTAGGATTATTTTCAATAGTAATCGTTTAAGATAACTTGGGGCTTTAAACTTTCTTTTAGGCCCGCTTAACAACTCATCTTCGAACTTTTTAGGCTTGCTTGCTAACTCATTGGATGCTCCTGCATTAGACTCCCCGGGTTGGAAAGGACTCGCCCTCGAGTCTAAACCAACAACCTCATTCTCTCCATGATAAACCTTGTAAGGACCTCCACCACGATCATGTAACTTGTCATATTTTCCACGTAGAAACCACTCAATCCTCAAATTTCTCCACACCAAGTCACCTTCTTGAAATTCTGTATAGTGGCGATGTTTATTAGCAATTTTCTTGTACCTTTTTCCTATAGAAAATTGATGCGGCGGATCAACTGGCATTAGATTATTTAGAGGGGTGGGATTTGAAACAAACCAAGTAAGGCTAAACCCGGGCGGCGGAATCAGAATGATTTGAAATTTTGACAGCTGATGCGTTTCGGCGTTTCCGGAACTACTACGAAGCTTCGCTGCGTAAGCACGTCCTTTTTTAGGCAAATTCCGTCGTTTAGGCCTTGAAGTTGCAATTTTTGCCGTTTTAGGAAATTTTCTTTTTCGCAATAATTTGAGTTTCCCAATTCCGAATCGACTTCCGTCAATTCTGGAGTGTTTAGGATTCTCAGTAGAATTAGTTTTTGCTTTAATTTCGTTTTTGCCTTTTTTGGTAAATTTCCGTTTTTAAGTCGTTTTTCTTGCTTTCCAAGGAATTCGATTAGGTTTAGGATTTATTTTGCTTTAAATAATGATGTAGGCCGAATTGGCCATTCAGCTTTTGATTTATAAAATTTTAGAGTTTTCTCTAATTAATCCAATTTCGGTATTCATCGTGAATCAACGAATTGAAGCCTAACTTTCCGGTATTTGTGCGCAAATCAACGGAACTTTAGTAGGTTGTTTCTAATCGTTTTACGCAGGTTTTTCTCGACAGAGCTTCCGCTACATCAGTTGGTATCAGAGCCGTGTTCGTTCGGGACGACATCATCATGCCGCCGAGAAGACGACCAGACCAGATTCCTGTAGACCTAGCCATCGAACGTGACCGTGTGATACAGTTGGAGCGACAGGTGGAGCAATTAACGGCGCAACTTGCGGCGTCAAGAGCCAACCAAAACCCGTTTCAGGCCTTACATCCTGAGACAAGTAGTGACGAAGTGGAAGGGGATCCGCAACCACGACGTCGACAGAGAGCGCCTGTGACTGATGACAGGGTTGATGACAGAACTGAAGATGTCAGGCGATGGGAGTCAGGGATGCGGACTGAGGTTCCGGAATTCCGTGGAAGCATGCAGCCAGAAGAGTTTCTGGAATGGATTGGAATCGCTGACGAGATTCTGGAATTCAAAAGAGTTCCTGCGAATGAGAGGGTGGCATTGGTGGCCACGAGGTTCCGGGGTAGAGCCGCGGCTTGGTGGCAACAATTTAAACTCGCTAGGAATCGCGCTGGAAAACCCAAACTTTCTGACTGGGAGAAGATGAAACAAAAGTTGCGTAAAGAGTTTCTACCTCACAATTTTACGAGATTGATGTACCAGAGGTTGCAGAATCTGCGTCAAGGTATGAGGTCTGTTGATGAATATACAACCGAGTTCTATGAGTTGTTGGTGCGAAACGATATAGAGGAGACACAAGATCAGTTGGTGTCGCGCTACTGTGGTGGGTTGCGTACACAAATCCTTGATATGGTTAATCTTTTCGATCCCGTGACAGTAACTGAGGCGCATCAGAGGGCTTTACAATTGGAGAAGACATTGTCGCGAAAATCTAATAGTGGACAGACGCTGAATTTCGGAGGAGGAATGAGCAGTCGAAACAGAGCAAGTAGTTCCAGTGAAAATACTGGAAGTCGACCAGGTGTTAGTGCTAGCAGTGGTTCATATACTGGTCCACGGAACCCGACAAACAACGTTCAAACTCCCAGGGCAACCACTGGCGGATTTCGGTGTTTTGGATGTGGAGAAACGGGTCACAGGCTGTCTGAGTGTCCAAGACCAGCAAAGAGGGTATTATTTATTGACCCGGCAGAATTTAATGAGGAAGATGCGGAAATAATTGAAGAACCACAATCAGGAGCAGAGGAAGTGAGTGAAGAACTGGTAGATGGTGACACCGGAACGATGTTGATGGTGCGACGTACCTGCTTGGCACCGAGAACTGGAGAAGGAGAGTGGCTGCGAAATAACATATTTCAGTCTACTTGTACCATCCTTGGTAAGGTGTGTCGATTTGTCATAGACGGGGGGAGTTGTGAGAATATTGTGTCAGTCGAAGCGGTACGAAAGTTAGGGGTGACGACAGAAAAACATCCAAAACCATATAGACTAGCTTGGCTGCAAAAGGGGGGCGAGGTGACTGTATCACAGCGGGCGCTAATTTCGTTTTCGATGGGAACCAACTACAAGGATCAGATGTGGTGCGATGTGTTGGACATGGATGCATGTCACTTACTGCTAGGGAGGCCGTGGCAATATGACAGAAAAGTGTATCATGGTGGGTTTAAGAATACCTATTCTTTCGTTTTCCATGAAAAAAAAATTGTGCTACTACCGAGCAAACCATCTGAGAAGATTAAGGCGCATAGCGATACTACTAACCTGTTATCATATGCAAAATTCGAGTTGGAGATAAAGGAAGTAGAAACGGTGTATGTGTTAATGGGAAAAGAAACACAGGCTGATATGGAGGTTCCTAGTGCGGCAGCTCCTCTGATTTCGGAGTTTGCTGATGTGTTTCCGGAAGAATTACCTGAAGGACTACCACCTCTACGTGACATTCAACATCATATCGACCTAGAGCCAGGAGCTATGTTGCCAAACAAACCACATTACAGAATGAGTCCCACTGAGCACGAAGAGTTACGAAGGCAGGTTGAGGAGCTTCAGTCAAAGGGGCATATCCGTGAGAGTCTAAGTCCATGTGCTGTTCCCGCCTTGTTAATTCCCAAGAAAGATGGAACATGGAGGATGTGTGTTGACAGTCGCGCAATTAATAAGATCACAGTAAGGTATCGCTTTCCAATTCCGAGACTAGATGATTTGTTAGATCAATTGAGCGGGGCACATGAGTTCACCAAATTGGACCTGAAGAGTGGGTATCATCAGATTCGTATTCGACCTGGGGATGAATGGAAGACAGCGTTCAAGACGCGAGAGGGGTTATATGAATGGCTAGTCATGCCATTTGGGTTGTCAAACGCGCCTAGCACCTTCATGAGAGTGATGAACCAAGCCCTTCGACCATTTATCGGTAAGTTTGTTGTTGTTTACTTCGATGATATCTTAATTTACAGTGCAAACCCCGAGCTGCATCTTCAGCACATTCGGGAAGTGTTATGTGTGTTGCGTAGAGAAAAATTTGTTGTTGCAGCCAAGAAGTGCGTTTTTATGACACCAAAGGTGTTATTTTTGGGATATGTTATTTCTGGAGAGGGTCTACAGGTGGATGAGTCCAAAATAGAGGCAGTGAGGCAGTGGCCGCAACCGAAAACAATTACTGAGGTACGGAGTTTCCATGGATTGGCATCATTCTACCGCCGGTTCATCCCGCACTTTAGTAGCATTATGGCACCTGTCACTGAGTGTATGAAAGGAGTCAAGTTTCAGTGGACGACCGAAGCTGAAGAAGGTTTTCAGCAAATCAAAGAGAAATTGACAACAGCCCCTATACTCGTTCTACCAGATTTTTCTCAACCGTTCGAGCTGCATAGCGATGCTTCCAAGGTGGGCATCGGAGCTGTTTTGAGTCAAGGTGGGAAACCGGTGGCATATTTCAGTGAGAAACTGTCGGGATCTCGAGTACGTTATAACACATATGACATAGAATTCTATGCTGTGGTCCAAGCGGTGAAACATTGGCGGCATTACTTATTCCACCGAGAATTCATTCTATACACCGATCATGATTCATTGAGACATCTCCACAGTCAAGAAAAAATTTCTTCCCGGCATGCTTCATGGTCAGCTTACCTTCAACAATTTACATTCGTCCTGAAGCACAAAGCAGGTGTTACGAACCGGGTGGCTGATGCCCTGAGTCGAAGAGTCAATCTGTTATCAACAATGGTTGTCCAGGTTCCAGGTTTTAACTCTTTTCGTGAATTATATGATTCAGATCCACACTTTTCAGAGATAATGGTTGCTGTTCGAGAGAAAAAAAATTCAGAATTTGTATTGGTAGATGGGTTCTTGTTTCGGGGAAATCAACTTTGTATTCCCGAGTGTAGTTTACGTCTGCAAATTATTACGGAAATACATGGGGAGGGTCACGTGGGCAGAGATCGCACGCTTCAGTTAGTTAAGGCATCGTACTTTTGGCCAACAATTCGGAAGGAAGTAGAGAGATATGTGGAACGTTGTCGGATTTGCCAAGTGTCCAAAGGGAAAGCGACTAATGCTGGTTTGTACAGACCATTACCGATTCCTACTCAACCATGGACGGACTTGAGCATGGATTTTGTTTTGGGACTGCCAAGAACCCAACGTGGATGTGATTCCATCTATGTAGTGGTTGACCGATTTTCCAAGATGGTTCATTTTATCCCGTGCAAAAAAACTACTGATGCTGTCAAGGTCGCCCAATTGTTCTTCCGAGAGATTTATCGCCTTCATGGTTTACCTTCGTCAATTGTTTCTGACCGGGACACTCGATTCCTCAGTCACTTTTGGCGGAGCCTTTGGAAGATGGTCAATACAAGGTTGGATTTTAGCAGTGCATATCACCCGCAAACTGATGGGCAGACGGAGGTGGTGAACCGAGCGCTTGGAGATTTACTGAGATGTCTGGTAGGAGAAAATGTTCGGTCATGGGATCTGAAGTTGAGCCAAGCCGAATTTGCCCACAACCATGCTGTCAATAGGAGTACCGGCTTCAGTCCTTTTCAGGTCGTGTACTCACTGGTTCCTCGAAGCCCTATAGACCTGATTCCTCTACCTAGCAAGACTAGAGTTCATGGGAAAGCTGAAGATTTCGTTCAAGGGTTACATGAGGTTCATAAGCAGGTGCAAGAAAATTTGTTGCAATCGGTAGAGAAATACAAGCTGGCCGCGGACAAGAAAAGGCGTCATTTGGAGTTTGAGGTGGGCGATTTTGTGTGGGCAGTCCTCACAAAGGACAGGTTTGCTGTGGGGGAGTATAACAAACTTGCTGCTAAGAAGATAGGCCCGCTGGAAATTGTGGAAAAAATTAATCCAAATGCGTATCGCCTGAAACTACCCAGCCATATTAGAACTCATAATGTCTTCAATGTCAAGCATTTGATTCCTTTCCATGGCGACTCCTCTGATGATGACACCGCGATAAATTCGAGGACGAATTTTCTCCAACCTGGGGAGAATGATGCGGCGGATCAACTGGCATTAGATTATTTGGAGGGGTGGGATTTGAAACAAACCAAGTAAGGCTAAACCCGGGCGGCGGAATCAGAATGATTTGAAATTTTGACAGCTGATGCGTTTCGGCGTTTCCGGAACTACTACGAAGCTTCGCTGCGTAAGCACGTCCTTTTTTAGGCAAATTCCGTCGTTTAGGCCTTGAAGTTGCAATTTTTGCCGTTTTAGGAAATTTTCTTTTTCGCAATAATTTGAGTTTCCCAATTCCGAATCGACTTCCGTCAATTCTGGAGTGTTTAGGATTCTCAGTAGAATTAGTTTTTGCTTTAATTTCGTTTTTGCCTTTTTTGGTAAATTTCCGTTTTTAAGTCGTTTTTCTTGCTTTCCAAGGAATTCGATTAGGTTTAGGATTTATTTTGCTTTAAATAATGATGTAGGCCGAATTGGCCATTCAGCTTTTGATTTATAAAATTTTAGAGTTTTCTCTAATTAATCCAATTTCGGTATTCATCGTGAATCAACGAATTGAAGCCTAACTTTCCGGTATTTGTGCGCAAATCAACGGAACTTTAGTAGGTTGTTTCTAATCGTTTTACGCAGGTTTTTCTCGACAGAGCTTCCGCTACATCAAAAATGCCATCAAACATCGTTGATTGATCACTACATCGTTCCCCTTCTTGGTCCATGGAAGCCTATAAGATTCTAGTCTCCTTTTAGTCTTCAAATGGAGTTTATCATCCATATCTTGTGACATGATATTTTCACAGTTACCACTATCAATAATAACATGGCAAACTTTTCCACTAGCAATACGCTTAGTGTGAAAAATATTATGCCTTAGCCAATTGGGGCCATCTTCCGCCTTACCTGCATTCATCACCCTCCGAATGACTAGTGATTCACCATGATCGTTCCAAGTAATCTCTTCTCCCTCTTTTTGATAATTATCAAAGATAGGAGGTTCATTAAAATTGATTTCATCTGACACTTCTTTGTAGTCAAAAATTTGCTCAACAGGATTCAACCAACCGATAAATTCGTCCAGTTGAATTGTTCTTTCGAACTCTAGTATATCCACCTTCAGGTCAAAGTAACAAGTCGTGTCATTATTAAACGGTCGGCTCCCTCGTTCCCTTTCGTCCGACTTACCCAACAAAGCGTGGTGGTTAAAAGGGTTATCTTCTTGCTCCCCATCGAAACTCTCATCATTTAGATTTCAAGTTTCAGTGTGAGCCAGTCGATCCGCAAGTTGTTGCATCATACTCTTAATTTCCTCCATGTCATTGTTGTCGTTGTCACGGCCCTCCATTCGAAAACCTCCCCGACCACGCCTATTGTGAGACATGAAATCGCCTTGACTCCACCACACAATTAACGTGCTCTGATACCAAATTGATGGGTTGAGTTTCTCAAACACAAGCCTCACAACCAAACTCACATAAGACACCAGAAACTAAAGAAACAACACTCACAATATACTGCCAATGTGTAGTATTTTTCTATTCAATAATTCAAAAGTTCCTAAAGTGAATTACAACCCTTGCTTAAATAGCATTTAAACCTAAATAGAATAAGGAAAATCAAAAGGAAGAGTAACTAGCAAGAAATTAGAAAATAAAACAAGCAAGCAATTTGGAAATAAACTATCAAGCAATTAGGAAATACAAGCTAGCCTAAAATTAGGAAATAAAAAGACATACCAAAATTAGGAAAGTTAGGATTATTTTCAATAGTAATCCTTTAAGATAACTTGGGGTTTTAGACTTTCTTTTAGGCCCGCTTGACAACTCATCCTCGGACTTTTTAGGCTTGCTTGCTCACTCATTGGATGCTCCTGCATCACATGAGAACATTCAAATAATTTGAAGAAATTAACTAGGAACATAATTTGCAAGTTGCACTGTGGTCAGTGGAGATGGTTTCCAAGAACTGTACAGCGGATGTATAATGGTTGTTCATGCCCCAGATGCTTTGAAATTGCTAGGAAGACAAACAACATTTGATGAAACCAGGGTACTTGGTGCTTTTCAATATGTCTACAGGTACTGTCTTCCATAATAACCATTAATTCATTTTGCATCCACTTTATGTTTCTACCGTATGTTCTAGCTATAGTTCATATATAAAGAACTAGTTATGCCGAAACGGATGATAGTAAACTCTAGTAATCTATAATATGACAGTGATATTTTTCTTCACCGTGATAAGAATTTTATGCCTCGGAACCAAGCGGCATGGAGTGCATGCAACTTTATAGGAAGCACAGATAGTAAAGTATGTCTGACACACTGGCTCAATGAGCTTCAGGTTCGTAACATTGTCTTATCATTTATGATAGTGACCCAATGAGCTTTAGTTATACACGGTAATGCTTGACCTTGCAGAATATTGGCGAAACACGTAAACCTTTTCTGGTAACACTCAATCCGGATCATACGCCAGAACACTGAACATACATTACTCAAGTGGTCAACTGGCCATCTAGTACAATCTGTCATTGCCTTAAAAGCTTAACTTGAGCTTGATCATATTCAGGGCAAGAGAGGAATTTGGTTTTGTGGAGCTAATCAAGGTGAGCGTTATTAGCTATACATGCTTGTCAATTGATTAGCAACTTTATGTTATGTATTTTTTCGATCCTAGAAAAAACATAAAGAGAATTTAAAATAAATTGTATATTTCCGATCCTGGAAATTTACAATAGAAGAATTTAGGAGAAATACAGGAGATAAAGAGTGGCAAATTTACTTAATATTCGATATCTTTAATTAATTGAGACTCTGCCTTTTATAGGCTACAACAAAACAAGACTAAGCAATAAAACAGGAAACAATACAAGTGGTGCTTGCAACCGACACACTAACATATTAATCAACAAGTGACATACTAGAATCTTCGCCTTAGAGAAGGATAAAGGGGGAATAATCAAGAATTTTGGTTATTGGAATGCCTCTACTTGGGTGTAGAACATCAATCTTAATAGGCCTTTATTCGATTGGGAAGTTGACCAATGGAGGAATTTCATTATTTCGTTGGATAACGTGGTTATGCAAAAGAATCTTTCGGATGATATTACGTGGAATTTTTGCCCCAATGGTGCTTTCACGGTCAGCTCCTTCAGAAGGCAGTTGGAAGACTTTCATGGGAATTCCAATGTTCCAACCCCTTTGGTTAATCTTCTATCCTGGAAGAGGGTGTGTCCTCCGAAAATTAAGGTGTTTTTGTGGCAACTTTTATGTGGGAGAATCCTTTTGAAAGGGGTTTTGAATCGTTTTGGTTGTAATAATCAAGAGGGTTTGGATTGCCTTATGTGTAACTCAGAGATTAAGAATATTGACCATTTGTTTCTTCATTGCCCTTGGGCGTGGAAGTTGTGGAACAGATGCCTTTCTTGGTGGGGTGTGGTGGTGATGCAGCAGCATTGGATCATAAGGCATTGGAATATATGGAGAGGTGGAATAGGAAAAAGACCAAGAAAAATGACCAATTCAATCCTACTAGTTTGGGCAACGGAGTCAGAATGACGTGAAACTTGGTCAATTGATGTGTTTCAGCGAGATCTTTAATAGTAACAAGATTTGCTTGTCAAGCATACCCTTTTTTAGCCGAATTCCATCATTTAAGCCCTGAAAAGACCGTTTTTGCCTTTTTAGGAAGTTTCGTTTTCGTAATAAATTGAGATTTCTAAGTCTGAATCAACTTCCGTCAATTCTAATCTTCTTAGGATTCTTAGTAGTTTTAGTTTTTACAATAATCTGGTTTTTGCCTTTTTGGGTAATTTTCGTAATTAGGGTCGTTTTCTTGATTTGTAAGGAATACGAGTAGGGTTAGGATTTGTTTGCTTTAAATAAACATGTAAGCCGAAACTAAAATTAATTTTTGATTTATAAAATTTAGAGTTTTCTCTATTTATCTCCATATTCGGTATTCCTTGTGAATCAACAAACTTGAAGCCTAATATTCCGGTATTCGTGAGCAAATTAACAGAACTTTACTAGATTGATTTCAATTTGTTTCTTGCAAGTTTTTCTTGACAGATCTTCCTCTACATCAGTTTGGTACCAGAGTTGTGTTCGTTCGGGACGACATTAACATGCCGCCGAGAAAACGACCACATGTTACCATAGAAGAAGCCATTGATTGTGACCGCGTGTTACAGTTGGAACAACAGGTTGTGCAATTAATGGAACAGCTTAATACGATGAGGGCCAGCCAAAACCAAAACCAAAACCCTTTTCAGAACCTAAATCCTGAAACGGGTGGTGACAATGACAGTGACGAAGGGGAAGAGAGCGACGAAGAGGAAAAGAATCCGTATCATAGGTGAAGGCCACTAGATGAGTTTCTTGAATAGGTCGGAATCGTTGAAGAAATCCTAGAATTCAAGAGAGTTTCCGAGAGAGAGAAGGTGGCATTGGTGTCCACCAGACTTTGGGGAAGAGCAATGGCATGGTGGCAACAACTCAAACTCACTAGGAATCGTTCGGGGAAACCTAAGATTTCAGATTGAGGGAAGATGAAAGGGAAGTTGCGTGCTGAGTTTTTACCCCACAATTTTCAAAGGTTGATGTACCAAAGGTTACATAATTTACGACAGGGGATGAGATTTGTTGATGAGTATACCATATAATTTTATCAACTACTGGTGCGAAACGACATTCAAGAGACACAAGATCAGTTGGTGTAGCGCTACTGTGGCGGATTGTGAACGCAAATCCTCGATATGATTAATCTTTTAGATCCGGTGACAGTGACAGAGACATAGGCACATCAGCGAGCTTTGCAGTTGGAAAAAAGTTTGTCTCGAAAACCTAATACTAGGCCGTTTTCAAATTTCGGAGGAAGTCTTAGCAGTCGAAGCGGGACCACAAGTGGGAACAACAGTGGTGGTAATAACGCATGGAACCGTTGGGGAGCCAGTGGCATTTCAAATTCTACACAACGAAACCCTACGAATCCAACTCAGCCTCCTAGGACAACAGGTGGTTTTCGATGTTTCGGTTATGGCGAGACGGGTCATCGATTGTCTAAGTGCAAAAGACCAGCTAAGAAGGTTTTATTTATTGATCCAACAAAATTCAATGAAGAGGATGCGTAAATAGATGTTTATCCACAAATAGAAGAGAAGGACACGGTGAACGAAGAACTGGTAGACGGTGACACAGGAACCTTATTAATGGTGCATCGTTCATGTTTAGCACCAAGAACTGACAAGGAAAATTGGTTTCGGAATAACATATTACAGTTTACTTGTGCTATTTTGGGTAAGGTGTGCAGATTCGTCATAGATGGGGGAACTGTGAGAATATCGTGTTAACTGAAGTGGTAAGAAAATTAGGGGTGAAAACAGAAAAACATCTAAGACCGTATCGGTTAGCGTGGCTGTAAAAAAGTAGAGAGGTAACAGTGTCGCAGCAGACATTAATCTTGTTTTCTATGGGTTCCAACTACAAAGATGAGATTTGGTGTGATATAGTGAATATGGACGCTTGCCACCTGTTGTTAGGGAGACTGTGACAACATGATAGAAATGTTCATCATGATGGGTTTAAAAACACTCATTCATTTGTTTTTAATGGCACCAAGATTGTGCTACTGCCAAGCAAACCAACTGAAAAATCGAAGTTGCCTGGAGATAATACGAACCTACTGACTTATACGAAATTTGAGCTGGAACTGGAGGAGTCTGAAATGGTGTATGTATTGGTTGGAAAAGAAACAAGTGTTGAATTGGAGGTTCCTAAAGCTACAGCTCCTTTGATTTCGAAATTTGGTGATGTGTTTCCAGAAGAGTTACCAGAAAAACTTCCACCCCTTTGAGATATTCAACATCATATTGATCTAGAGTGAGGGGCGATGTTACCAAACAAACCACATTATTGTATGAGTCCTACAGAACATGAAGAATTACGGAGGCAGGTTGAAGAGTTACATTCAAAGGGGAATATTCGCGAGAGTCTTAGCCCATGTGTTGTACTCGCCCTTTTGATATCAAAAAAGGATGGAACGTGGAGTATGTGTGTCGATAGCCACGCTATTAACAAGATCAATGTGAGGTATCGTTTTCAAATTCCGAGACTGGATGATTTATTGGACCAGCTTAGTGGGGCAATTGTGTTTACCAAACTGAACCTGAAGAGTGGATACCATCAAATTCGTATTCGGCCTGGAGACGAATGGAAGACAACGTTTAAAACGTGAGAAGGTTTATATGAGTGGCTAATCATACCTTTTGGGTTATCAAACGCCACCTTCATGAGAGTAATGAATCAAGCCTTTTGACCCTTTATTGGTAAGTTTGTCGTTGTGTATTTCGATGATATCTTGATTTACAGTGCAAACCCCAAGCTACACATTCAGCACATTTAGGAAGTGTTTTGTGTTCTATGCAGGGAGAAATTTGTTACGGCAACAAAAAAAATGTTTTTATAATGCCAAAGGTGCTGTTTTTGGGTTATATTATTTATTGAGAGGGCCTACAGGTGAAGGAGTCCGAGATTGAGGCAGTGAGGTAATGGCCCCAATCGAAAACAATTACTGAGGTTCGTAGTTTTCATGGATTGACATCATTCTATCGCCGGTTCATTCCACACTTCGGTAGCACCATGGCTTCTGTCACGGAATGTATGAATGAAGTCAAGTTTCAATGGACACCCGAAGCAGAAAATGGGTTTAAAAAAATAAAGGAGCAATTGACGACAACCTCTATCCTAGTCTTACCCAATTTTTCTCAACCATTCGAGTTGCATAATGATGCCTCCAAGGTAGGCATCAGAGCTGTTTTAAGTCAAGCCGGGAAACCGGTGGCATATTTTAGTGAGAAACTGACGAGGTCTCAAGTTTGTTACAGTATGTATGACATAGAATTATATGTTGTGGTCCAAGCGGTGAAACACTGACGATATTATTTATTCCACCGTGAATTCATTTTGTACACTGATCATGATTCGTTGCGGCACCTCCATAGCCAAGATAAGATCTTTGCCCGATATGCTTCATGGTCCGCCTACCTACAGCAGTTTACATTCGTTCTAAAGCATATGGCAGGTGTTTCAAACCGGGTGGCCGATGCTCTGAGTCGAAGAGTCAGTTTACTGTCAATAATGAATGTCCAAATACCAGGTTTTGATTCCTTTCGTGATTTATTTGATTCCGATACGTATTTTTCTAAGGTGATGGTTGTTGTCCAAGCGGGAGAAAAATCTAAATTTTTGGTGATGGATGGCTTTCTATTTCAGGGAAATCAACTTTATGTTTCTGATTATAGTTTGCGCCTGCAAATTATTAAGGAATTAGATGGGGATGGCCATGTGGGTAGGGACCGTACTCTTCAGTTAGTCAAGGCGTCCTATTTTTGGCCAACAATCTGAAAGGAAGTAGAGAAATATGTCGAGCGTTGTAGGATCTGTCAATTGTCCAAATGGAAAGCAACTAACGCAGGCTTGTACATACCATTACCCATTCCTACTCAACCATGGACATATTTGAGTATGGATTTTGTCTTAGGGTTACCAAGAACTCAGCGGGATCTGATTCCATCTATGTAGTTGTTGATCAATTTTTAAAGATGGTTCACTTTATTCCGTGCAAGAAAACTATTGATGATGTCCAAGTTGCCCAGTTGTTCTTTCACTGGTATATCATCTTCATGGGTTACCTAAGTCAATCGTTTCTGACCGGGACACTCGTTTCCTCAGTCCCTTCTGGCGGAGCCTTTGGAAGATGGTCAATATGAGGTTGGATTTTAGTAGTACATACCACCCACAAACAGATGGGCAGACTGAGGTGGTGAACCGAGCTCTAACAGATTTTTTGAGATGTCTGGTAGGGGACAATATTCAGTCATGGGATCTGAAACTTAGCCAAGCAGAATTTGCACACAACCATGCTGTCAATAGATTCCTCGCAGCCTATTTGATTTGTTGCCTCTACCTAGCAGGACTAGGGTTCATGGAAAAGCTGAAGATTTTGTTACAGGAGATTCATCAACAAGTGCAAGAAAATCTGTTACAGTTAGCCAAGAGATACAAGTTGGCTGCTGAAAAAAAGCTGCGTCATTTTGAGTTTGACGTGGGCGATTTGTTTGGGCAGTCCTAACAAAGAACAGGTTTGATGTAGGAGAATATAACAAACTTGCTGCTAAGAAGATAAGACTACTTGAAATTCTAGAGAAGATTAATCCGAATGTTTATCGCTTAAAGCTTCTCAGCCACATTCGTACCAATGATGTGTTTAATGTCAAGCATTTGATTCCTGTTCTTGGCGACTCTTCTGATGATGATGATGCTGTCGGAAATTTGAGGACGAATTTTCTCCAATCTGGGTAGAATGATGCAACAGCATTGGATCATATGGCATTGGAATATATAGAGGGGTGGGATATGGTAAAGACCAAGAAAAATGACCAATTCAATCCTACTGGTCCCGGCGATAAAGTCAGAATGACATGAAACTTGGTCAGTTGATGCGTTTCGGCGAGATCTTAAATATTCACAAGCTTTGCTTGTGTGGCATACCCTTTTATAGCTGAATTCTATCGTTTAGGCAACGAAAATGACGTTTTTTTTTAACGTTTTAGGAAAGTTTCGTTTTCGCAATAAATTGAGATTTCCAAGTCCGAATTGACTTTCGTCAATTTCTATTTTCTAGGATTCTCAGTAATTTTTGTTTTTACAATAATCTTGTTTTTACCTTTTTGGGTAATTTTCATGATTTTCGTAATTAGGGTAATTTTCTTAATTTGCAAGGAATACGATTAGGGTTAGGATTTGTTTGTTTTAAATAAACCTATAAGCCGAAAGGCAAATCAATTTTTGATTTATAAAATTTAGAGTTTTCTCTATTTATCTCCATATTCGGTATTCCTTGTGAATCAACGAACTTGAAGCCTAATATTCCGGTATTCGTGAGCGAATCAACAGAACTTTAGTAGGTTGATTTCAATTTGTTTCTTGCAGGTTTTTCTCGACAAAGCTTCCGTTACATCAGGTGGCTTGTGTTAACTGATCCTTCCAGGAATGGTTCATGGGTTGGGACGATTTATGTCTTTCAATTAGCTATAAAAGAGTTTGGAGATTGGGCTTCATTGCCACTGTTTGGACCATTTGGGAATAGAGGAATCAAGTGATTTTTAAGGACGCAGCCTGCGATCTAGAGGCCTCCACTGAGTTGATTAAATTCAGGGTGGCATGGTGGTTTAAACACCATAGGAAAGGATCTTCGGAGCCAATTACGATTCTTATGCTTAATATTAGGGACTGATGTAAGAACTCGAAGAGTGTTCCATCGTCCAAGAAGGAATCTTGGATTCCTCTGAGCGCTGACTCCTTTAAATTCAATGTCGATAGGGCTACCAGGGGTATGCTTGGACCTGTTGGAATTGGAGAAGTTCTGAGGGATTTTCAAGGGAAAGTTTTATGTTCCTTTTCTTCTTTTGTAGGTCATTTTTCTGCTAGGTCTGCTGAAATTCTTTCCATCCTAAGAGCGTGCTGGTTATGTGCTTCTCAGCCTACTCTCACTGCCAAAAACATTGTCATTATTTCGGATTTGAGATCGGTGGTTTCTTGTGTGAATGACGTAGGTATGGGTAATATTTCCCATTTGGACTACATTATGGAAACTAGACAATGGTTGAGCTCCTTAGTCAACCTATCGGTCACCTTCAATTTTAGAGCTACAAACTCATTGGCGGATAACTTAGTGATGCAGCGGAAAATTCAACACAACAACAATCGATAAAAGAAAGGATAAACGATTCGAATCCATTGATTCGCGCACGAATACCGAATTATTAGGCTTCAAATACGATAATCGACTTCGCGCACGAAGGATAATGTAATTGGATAGTTGAGAAACATCTCTGAATTTTATTTAATCAAAAGCTGTCTTTCAAACCCTAATACAGTCTACTTAAATAGAATTGCAAAACTTAACTAAAAAGAAAATCCTAAACAAAAGGAAAAGAATCCTAAATGAAAAAGAAATCAAATCTCCTAAAAATCAAAAGAATCTTAAAACATTAAAAACCTATCTAAAAAGGAAATTAGATTTGATTTAAAATTCAAATCATAAAATAATTAATAACCTAATTACATATAAACCAAAAGGAAATAAAATAACATGTATTAATTACAAGAATATTTTTAAAATAAAATGTTTTCAAGAAAATCTCCAATAATATCTCCTGCATCACTTAGCAAAAAGGGTTGTCAACCTTTAGGCGGATTCTTTAGATTGGAGTTTAGGTTGAGCTTTTTGTTCTTCTCAGGGGGTCTTGGTTTTTTGTTTTCTTTTCCCCTGTTTTGTGGTGGGTCTTCTTGTTTTCGCTGCTTGTATTGGTGTGTGCTTGCCTCTGTTTCTGGGGTTGTGTAGTGGCTTTGTTCTGTTTAGGATGTGGCTTATTGCTGGCTGCTTGTGTTGTTCTCTTTGCCTTTTGGGCTCCTTTGAATAAACTATCTTTAAAATAAAAAAAACAACTAACACACTAACATATTAATCAACAACCGAAACACTCCACTAATCAACAACTAACACACTAACTTTGTGATGTGCTGTGCATATACCATTCCCCTCCCCTCAAATCATCTTTATCCGCAAGGATGAAAGTCAGATATGTTTTTGTAAATAGTTACCGATTCGGTTGGGTGAATAGGGGCTTTGTTCACAAAGACCTTCTAAGTCAGGATCATCATTAATATCATCATCGGATTGGTCATCTGGTGAGAAACCACTAATGCCTCTTCTTGCTTCACTATCTTTGTTGTGTTTTGCTTTATAATTATTTCCCCCCAAGTACTTATTGGACTTCTAACACATATTGAGGATTGAGGATCAGTGGTGGTGGCAGCAATCTTTGGCCTGTTAGGGTTGGGATTTTGTGAGAAGACAAGGAATTCTTTGAGTCCTCCATAATAATGAATAAAAAATCCATTACTCATCATCATGTTCCGGTTCTTGAAAACAGAAGAAAAATCAGAGTAAGAAGAATCATTAGTTTGAGGTGGGCAAGTAGCCTTGATACACTCTTGTAAAGCCAACTCAGATGGGATTTGCTTCATGTCGCCACTTGCTGTTGCTGGTTTTTTGAAAGCTTCACCGGGAGTGAAAGGGTTAGTCTCTATATTGGCCGTATTCGGGCTAAGAGAGACTCGCATTGCTCGAAGTTCTGTTAGGATAGTTTGTATAGTAGAGTTTATTTGGTCGAAATTGGACTCATGAATAGCCAAGATTTCGTATACTGTGTTACATGGGTGCGTGAGACTTCATTGCTTCATATATCAGATCATGTAGAATGAGGACTTGGTCCATGGAAGTTATTTGTTATTTGTCGGTTGTTATTAGTAGTGGTAGGAAGTTATTTGGGTAGTTGTTTATTTAATGTTAGTGGAGTGGGTAGTTATTTATTTAATGCTTTTGTAGGCCTATATATATATGACCATTGTTGTATCAAATGGATGATGATTAATATGAATGAATGAATATCTTCCAACCTCTATCTTCATTTCTCCCTTTCGTTCTCTCTAATTGTTCTGCTATCCATCTAAATTCTTCCGTGTATTTTCTAGGATCGAAAAAGTACACATCAAATGGTATCAGAGCAATTCGGTCTCATGTACACATGTTATCTTCCGATGTTTTTCGATGATACAAATATATTGGTTGAGGTTTTTTTCGATTTCGATAAACTACAAATATTCGATGAATATGCATTTGAGGAAATCTCATATAAGAGCAATTCATATTTTATGGATTGTTTTTACGAGTCACATACCTCTCCAACCGGAATCACCATTCCCAAGCCCAAATTCGACCGGCACAACCGACAAAAGCTACCCTTTCCCAAGTTTGGGGGAGACTTTCTAACTAGATGGATCAACAACAACAAGGTTGAACTCCTGACAGATTCATTCGGAATTTATCCTTGTAGACAAAGATAATTTGAGGAGGATGGAATGATATGTGTACTTATGTGTAATGCACGTCTACATGGGTGCATGAGACTTCATTGCTTCATATATCAGATCATGTATAATGAGGACTTGGTCCATGGAAGTTATTTGTTATTTGTTATTTGTTATTAGTAGTGGTAGGAAGTTATATGGGTAGTTGTTTATTTAATGTTAGTGGAGTGTGGCCTGGTTAGTTATTTATTTAAGGGCAAATTATACAACTTACCCTGATTATATGTGAAATTGTACTAAAACCCATAAAAAAATTCATAATAACAATGACTTTCCCTTGACCAGTTGACTAACCATTGATTAACTGTTGACCGCATTAATTAATCACACAATGTCTGTTTTGTCCTTGCTCTACATAAAAAAATAATAATAATAATAAGAAAAAGAATATATTTAAAATTAAATAGTATTTAAATGGTTTATAAAATTAAATTAATACAAAATTTTTTTTTTTTTTTAAAGGTACACATATTTAGAAAGATCTTATAAAAATAAGAAAAATTAATGGATAAAAGAAAATTATTAAAAAACAGTTACAAGTTTAAAACATAAAAAATTAATGGATAATAGAAAATTATTAAAAAAAATAGTTAATAGATAATTAAAAAAAAAAATTATATAAATAAAAAATAAAATAAATCTGAAACGATCTCTATGGTTTCAGGCCACAATGGAGATCGACTGAATCTGCACTCGCTCGGCAAGACGGTGACTCAACAATGGACTTCTATCTTAAGAATTATTTTAATGTTATTTGATTGAAAAAAAAAAAAAAAACTCAGTTTGGAGGTTCAAAAGAAAAACTCGGTACTCCAAACTTATTATTATTTTATTTTTTATTTACATCAAATAACATTAAAATGATTCTTAAGATGGAGGTTCATCCTTTAGTCACCGTCTCATCGAGCGAGTGGAGATCCGGTCGATATCTATCGCGGCCTAAAACCATGGAGATTGTTTCAGATTTCTTTTCTTTTATTTTTTTATTTTTTATTTATATAATTAATTTTTTTAATTATCTATTAACTTTTTTTTTTAATAATTTTATATTATCTATTAATTTTTTATGTTTTAAAATTATAACTGTTTTTTAATAATTTTCTTTTAACTATTAATTTTTGTTATTTTTATAAGATCTTTCTAAATATGTGTACCTTTTAAAAAATAAATAATAAATAAATTATGTGATAATTTAATTTTATAAACCATTTAAATATTATTTAATTTTAAATATATTTTTTTCTTATTTTTTTTAATATAGAGCAAGGGCAAAACAGACATTGTATAATTAATTAATGTGGTCAATGGTTAGTCAATGGTTAGTCAACTGGTCAAGAGGAAGTCATTGTTATGAATTTTTTATGGGTTTTAGTGTGATTTTATATATAATTAGGGTAAGTGTATGTAATTTACCCTTTATTTAATATTAGTGGGGTATGTGATGTTGTTTATTTAATACTTTTGTAGGCCTATATATATGGCCATTGTTGTATCAAATGGATGATGATTAATATGAATGAATGATTATCTTACGACCTCTGTCTTCATTTCTTCCTCTCGTTCTCTCTAATTGTTCTACTATCTTTCTAAATTCTTCCGTGTATTTTCCAGGATCGGAAAAGTACACATCACTTTCTTGTGCAAAGCGAATCATAATAGTCGAGAATTGTACATCAAATATCCATGGATGGTTTGCAGTGAAACATATATGTTATGTACTCTTCATTCTTCACAGCTTTTACTTTGATTTCAATAATTTGTTTTACTTTTATTTCAGGTTATGACTTCCATGAGGATGAAATAAAGGTTGCAATTAGTCCCCCTTATTTTAGCATTTGCTTTGAATTTTTTCCCTCAAATTAAAACATTTCGTTTCGTTTTGATTTCCATTCATTCTGTTCTTTCCTTGTTTTTTTTATCGGTCATATTACGGCTTACAAGTGAGGAATATTGTTTTTTTTCAGTCGGGCTTGATTGCTGCCCATGGTTTACTTAGAACATGGTGTGCTCTTTTGAGCAAACCAAGACACATGGTGCCTTCTCTGATGGAAACAGGGGCCCGGGTTTTTGTTACTAGATTTCTTAGACATTATATCAATGCTGGTCATTTGGCGTGAGTTCATTTATATTTTCATATTCTTTGTCTGTTTTGTCTTCCTTATATGCATTCTTCTAAGCTCCATGATTTCAACTCAAGTAATATGAATTCATTGATATTGGTTGTATAATTTTCGATTTCACAGTTTGCTAGAGGAAGGAGGCACAATATTTAAGTTTGAGGGAACCAGGAAAAACTTTGGTTTGAAATCTGTATTGAAAATTCACAATCCCAGATTTTATTGGAAGGTATATACCCTTGACTTATGTTTGATATAAATGTCAGATGTATTTATTTATTTATATTTTGAACTATTTCAATTTGAGATTTTGGACAGGGATATGACTCGAATCCACAATCTCATTGATGTCAGTGTAAAAGGCATACAACTGAGCCAGCCTCATCTCATCCATGTCACGTTAATTTGAAATTAATCTAAATTTAAAGCATAAACATATAGTATTATTTGCAGCCACAAGCTTCTCACTGCTTCTAATGACCACTAGCAATTATTTGTAGCTCATGACAGATGCTGATTTAGGCATTGCAGATTCCTATATCAATGGAGATTTTTCTTTTCTTGATAAAGATGAAGGTCTCCTAAATTTGTTTATGGTAAGCCAATTCATCTGATTCCGATCTCCAATAGTTTGTTCAGTTCTGACTATGAGAAATTTGTTCTTGCAATCTTATTTTTTAGATTTTCATTGCCAATAGAGATTTGGATCCTTCGCGTGCAAAATTGATCCAAAAAAGGTATATATTGATTAGTCAACTCCTAGAATGTGATATTGCTAATAACTAGTTCCCGAATCTTACTACATAAAGTATTTCCCTCTGTTCACTTTAGGGGTTGTTGGTCACCTTTGTTCTTCACTGCTGGTATTGCATCTGCAAAATTTTTCATTCGGTATATTTTAAAACGAAATACTCTTACACAAGCTCGTAAGAACATTGCTCGCTATTATGATATGGTAATTTCTTTTACTATTTATGTATTTGAGAAAGGCGGAAAGCCATGAAAGCAATCATAGAGAGGAAGCTACTTAAACCTACTGCCTTGGTTAGTAGAATGGTTACGCTTGTGGTTTGCCCCCACATGGTATGCGGTTAAATTTGTCAAATTTCCACAAGTTGAATGTTTCATAAGCATTGCAGCATTAGGGAAGTTAGCTTGGGGGATTTGGGGTTAGCAAAAAGAGAAAAAAAAATGTTCATTTGGAGTTCTAACAAAATAAATAAGATGCTTATACGAGCTTTCCTCACCTTGGACACGTTAAATGGTATTATGATTTTATATATTGCAGTAAATATCTTTCAATTTTATGGTGCAATGGTTGAACTTTTTTAGTTGTATATGCCACCAATATATACTACATGAAATTTTACTTAGCCAAAGTCAATTATAAAAGTTTCAGATTATTCAAGCATCTGTTTCTCATTGTTTGAAGTGATAACTTAGGTGAAGTGGAAACTTACAAGTCCCTTTTTGGTTTGTGTTTCTAGAGCAATGAACTTTTTGCTCTGTTTCTGGATGAATAAATGCTATACTCATGTCCAATATTTGAGGTGAGGATCTCACTTTTGATGATCATTATTCAAACAAAGAAGTGATTCTTGTACCACACTTCAATTTGTTATTGTTTTATTTGAAGGGAAAACTGACTATGTATTCATTTTGGGCATCAAATTGTTTTATAGAGGGAAGATAAAGACTTGAATGTTGCACAAATGAGGAAAATTTCTCTTCTTATTGAGAAAGTGAGTCTGTTTAAATTCGTTAATTTATTTATTTATTTTTTTTTTTTAAGAATGTTCATGATATCTATTTATTTAATTTATGCCTTTTTGTTTAACTCATACAGGCAAGAATTAGTAAGGAGCATGAAGTTCTTGATTTTGGTTGTGGATGGGGATGCGTAGCTATTGAAGCTGTCAAACGAACCGGATGCAAATTCGCCGGCATTACTCTGTCTGAGGAGCAACTAAAATACGCAGAAATGAAAGTAAAGGAAGCTGGCTTTTGAAGAATGACATTCAAGTATTGAAACTTATAGTCAGTCATGAATGCTTTATTTCTCATTTATTCTGAAGTAGAGTTTTGGTAGGGTTTTTATAGACATAAGCCTCTAATGCTAATACATCGTTCCTGATACAGGAGATATTATTCGAGATTTTCTTGAAGACTTTTTATTTTAAAAATATTCTTGTAATTAATACATGCTATTTTATTTCCTTTTAGTTTATATGTAATTAGGTTATTAATTATTTTATGATTTGATTTTTAAATCAAATCCAATTTCCTTTTTAGATAGGATTTTAATGTTTTAGGATTCTTTTGATTTTTAGGAGAGTTGATATCTTTTCCACTTAGGATTCTTTCCCGTTTGTTTAGGATTTTTTTGTTAGTCAAGTTTTGCAATTCTATTTAAGTAGATTGTCTTAAGGTTTGAAAGACAGTTTTTGATGATTAATAAAAATTGATAGAGAGTATCTTCTTTTATCCAATTTCGGTATCAAGAGTGGATCAACGAATTTGAAGCCTATTATTCTGGTATCTGTGTGCAGATCAACAGATTAATAGTAGAGTTCGCTTCCGATATTCGTGCGCGAATCAACGGATCCGAATCTTTTATCCTTTCTTTTATCAATTGTTGTTGTGTTGAATTTTCCGTTGCATCAGTTGGTATAAGAGCCATCGAGTCTACCATTGTGCTAGGCTCATCCACAAACAATAACAAACTACTTCTCCATTAGATATTCACCTTCCGTATTTCATCCCCCCGCCAAAAAAAAAATTTATATATATATATATATATATATATATCAAATTCTCATGAATTCCCAAAACAAAATTTCCTCCTACCATTCATTGTTTTTCGATGACGATTATGTGTCGGACCCGGTTATCGTTGACTTCGATAAGCCACCAATTTTCGATGAGGAATATGTGACGAAACCTGTTATTGTTGATTTCGATAAACCACTGGTTTTCGATGAAAATTTGTTCTAGAACGAGCAGCATGAGAGGAACTCAATTTTTGAAGATTATTTCTACAATGTTGATGTGTTTCATCATTCAACGGCATCTCCAACTTATTTGTTCCTCAAAGCGGTCAAAATTCGAGGATGAATTTTCTCCACACTGGAGAGAATGATACAAGAGATATTATTGGAGATTTTCTTGAAGACTTTTTATTTTAAAAATATTCTTGTAATTAATACATGTTATTTTATTTCCTTTTAGTTTATATTTAATTAGGTTATTAATTATTTTATGATTTGATTTTTAAATCAAATCCAATTTCCTTTTTAGATAGGATTTTAATGTTTTAGGATTCTTTTGATTTTTAGAAGAATTGATATCTTTTCCATTTAGGATTCTTTCTCGTTTGTTTAGGATTTTCTTATTAGTCAAGTTTTGCAATTCTATTTAAGTAGATTGTATTAGGGTTTGAAAGATAGTTTTTGATGATTAATAAAAATTGATAAAGAGTATCTCCTTTTATCCAATTTCGGTATCCTGTGCACAGATCAACAGATTAATAGTAGGGTTCGCTTTCGGTATTCGTGCGCGAATCAACGGATCCGAATCGTTTATCCTTTCTTTTATCGATTGTTGTTGTGTTGAATTTTCCTCTGCATCAATTCCTAATCTTAAACTTCTCTGAATCAGGACCACATCAGATTATATCTTTGTGACTATCGGCAACTCCCTAAAATGAACAAATACGATAAAATTATTTCTTGGTATGTTCTTTTATCACCAAGTATTATGCTTATGATAATAACATGTTGAATAATAATAAACAGTGTGATTTTTAACGGCTTTTTTCAGTGAGATGATAGAAGCTGTTGGCCATGAATTCATAGAAGAGTTTTTTGGTTGCTGTGAATTACTATTGGCTGAAGATGGGCTTCTTGTTCTACAGGTAAGGTTAAAATGGGAAGGAAAAAAAGAAAGAAACTATTTAAATTTGCTTTGCTTGGTTGCAATTTCATTTTCAACATTCAGCAAAAGTCACTTGTTCTTTTGTTTGCTAATGGTCACAAGGGTGTTTGAACTTTTTCAGTTTACATCAGTACCGGATCAGCACTACAATGAACACAGACTAAGTCCAGGTTTTATAAAGGAATACATTTTCCCCGGTGGATGCTTGCCTTCATTAAATAGGATAACGATAGCCATGACCTCTGCTTCCAGACTCTGGTATTATATATATAGTTAGCTCTATCTATTTTTTGAACTTGTGTTTCTTTCAAAAAATGTGTAATTGATCGAAGTTCTGCTAGAGCAGTGTGGAGCACATGGAAAACATAGGAATCCATTATCACCAAGCACTGAGATGTTGGAGAAAAACTTTCTTGGAGAACAAGAGGTAGTGAAAATATTGTAGGAGTTGTATTTTATTTAACAAGTCATGTGTTGTTCTCTTTTTCCCTTTTTTTTTTTCAAGAAACAAAAATTTGTCAAATGCTGGCATGTAATTAATTTTGTATCTTGATCAATTTATCTATATTTTTCAGTGAAGTTCTTGCTCTGGGGTTCAACCAAAAATTCATTCGGATGTGGGAATATTATTTAGATTATTGTGCTGCCGGTTTTAAGTCTCGTACACTTGGAAATTATCAGGTAATTTGCAACTCTTTAGCCTTGATGTGTAAATTACTTGCATTTTAGCTTTTATCTTTTTGTTAATCACTTGAAGTTGAAGTAGTAGGGTATGTGAAGAGTAGTTAGGCAGCTTTTGGATGCTCTATTCGGATGAATTAGGTTGCCATAACCCATAACTGCTAACATCTAAATTAATGTACAAGAAGGTTACTATGGGGCCAAAATTTAAAAACAGTTTCTGTAAAACAAGATGAGTTTTAAATCTTTGGAAATTCTTATGAATTAGGTTCCCATGTAATCACCAGCTAATCTTAAAGTTCATTTCATCAACAAAATTAAGGGGTGAATTCAAAAAGAGCCAAAAAAATTATGGACTTATTGTTTTTACCCACTAATTTATTTTTTATTGTTTTCGTTAATTTTTACCATTTTTGGACAAAAATGCCCTTAAATTTGAAATTTGAAAAAAATAAACAAGATGTCAGTTGGTGGGTGGGTTGAAAAAACGAGACATCATAAACTTGTTAGGGTTGAAACAACCCATCAATAAATGATCAAAAGTAGAAAGAGAGAAGGGAAGTGATCAAAAGTAGAAAGAGAGAAGGGAAGAGAGAGAGAGATCGTCGTCGCCTCCAATCTTTGCCGCTGCTGTTAGCCGCCGTGTCACACCTCAGTCGCCGTCGCTGTAGAGAGAGATAGGTAGAGAAGAGATCGTGTCGCTACCGTTCACCGTCGCCTCGCACCTCTTTCTTCGTCGCTGCCCATCACCGTCGGCTCGCCACTCCTCTCCCGTCGGTGCTGATGTCGCAGAATTCATGTTCTCTTGCTTTTGTGGGTCGGTTTCATTTCATGTTCTCTTGTCATCTCCAACATTTATGAGCTCAAAAACTTCTGGGTATGCTTTCAAATCTCAATCTTTATGATCTGCTAAGTGTTTATTTTTTTTTTCACCGACAATCTTGTCAATTGTCTCTCAACTAAAATTTATGCTCTTATTATTCTCTCTGTTTATTTTCTTTGATCGATTTTGTAATTCTTGATCAGTAGAATAGAGTTGTGTATAATCAATGTCATTTGTATTTGTATATTTTTGTTAGGATAGTGAAAAATAGAATATAAGAAACTGATAATTTCTTTGTAACAAAATCAAACATATGCAGACTTTATCAGTATAGATTGTGGAGGAACAAGTAATTACACTGACCCAAGTACTGGATTAGCATGGATTGTAGACATGGGTAAGATGAACTCCAATGGAAAATCAGTACCAGTAGAGAACCCAAATGGTGACTGGATCCAGCATCGAAAACGTAGAGATTTTCCGTAGACAGCAGCAAGAAATACTGTTATACTTTGAGCACAAAAGAGAGAAGAAGATATATTGGATGCAACTCAATGGTCTACTGTGACCGTGTTGGATGGTTCGAGAGTATATGTTAAGGAAATGATCATTAGAGCACCTTCAAATACAATTGATGTGTGCATATGCTGTGCAACAACTGGTACTCCAGTCATATCCACTCTTGTGCTAAGGCCTTTGAATCTTTCCATGTATGCTACTGATTTCGAAGATAAATTCTTCTTAAAAGTAGCAGCTAGAATCAATTTTGGTGCTCCAAGCAAGGATGCCATCAAGTAACTTCTCTTCAAATGTTTATAGCTGTTCAGTACCATCAGTCAGTGGAGATTTATTGGATGGACAATGTTTATCTCAGGTACCCAGATGATCCCTATGACAGAATTTGGGAATCAGATTTTAGTAGTTGGTGTTCAAATCAAGTAACGATTTAGTGGTTGTAAAATCAAATTTCTTTGTTCCAAGTTGTTTTTAGCTATGTCCACAATGACGAATTAATGTTGTTACAGTAAAGTGACTAGCTATACATTTTGTTTGCTTGTTTGAACATGAATGCTTTTGTTTAATGAACTGCATTTCTCTTTTGTATCTTGAAGCCTTAGAGCCACTGTGATTAGAAACCTTTTGATTGATGGCCGGTTCTTTTAAGTTTGAGTTAATTGCCCTTGATGTTTGCTCACTTGATATATCTGAAGGATGTTTAGTCAATGTTGTTTAGGATGTGCAATATTTGATGCCTGTGTAGTATTGGTGAACAAACCTTTGTAAGCATTTCTCCTATTTTCGTTCTCATCCCTTGATGTTAATCCCTCCGAATTGTTAGTTTTCATTTTACATGCAAAGTTAAGTACAGACATACTAAAGGGATTGCTAATTGTATAAGATCCTGTGAATGTCTATATCATGATACAAAAAGAATTTATCTTTTGAGTCTCTTGTGCATTTTTTTTTTCTTTTTGATTCTCATTATAGGTTGTTAGATGGGAAGATTTGCACTCAGATATTGATAAATTTTTGTTTTGATATGCTTGTTTTGTGGCAGAACAATCAGGTGTTCTTCAGGTTGTCCGAAGCAGGACACTTCAGCTTCATTTAGGACCAGGGAGGTTGCACTAAAACATCAGTAAAAGCTAATAAGACCCGTGTCTTTCAAACTGTTATCTTACCTTGTGTTGGTTCTTTCATTTTCAGTTCTTGTTGAGTTTAGATTTGTTCATCTTTATATTTGGAATGTGTGATTTTGTTTAAATATTTTAGGCAATCTTTATTGAGTTCTTTCTTTCAATATTTATGGGCTTCAGGTTTTTCAGCAGCTTTTCTGAAAAAGAATAGTATTGCAGCTAGAGGGGTACTTAACGCAAATGAGGTAGATACAAATGCATTAGTTGACAACAAAGCAATTGGGGAGCCCAAACCTGCAGTTACCAAATTATGTGATTCACTATCGGTGTGAAAATGCTTCTTAGAAAGATGTACAATTAGCCTAGTGCAATTTTCATGTTACTCATGAGAGTATGTTGAATGTTGGACAAATATTCTATGTCTAATTTTGTTGATACTATGATCAATAATAGTAAAGTTTGTGTTTGGTTTCAATCAATTTGTATAGTTACTAGCATGTTAGTTGTATTCTAAATTACATGCCACGTGAATTTAATTGTTTGTACTGGCATGTAAGTTATGTATTGGCATGCAACTCTGGCATATAACTTGAAAATAAATCGGCATGTAATTTAAGAAAATTATGTAAGTTATAAGCGTCTTTCAATTAGGGAAGTAAAAATAAACTGGCATGTAACTTGAAAATGAACTGCCATGTAACTTAAGAATCAATTGGCATGTAACTTAAGAATCAAATGACATGTAACTAAAAAATACACAGACATATAACTTAAGAATCAACTGGCATGTAACTTGGAACACAAAGAACATGTAACCTGAAACAAACTTCACACGTAACTTCAATTTGATAGTGATATGTAAGTTTGAATACAACTGACATATAACTTAAAACACAACAAGCATGTAACTTGAAAGGCATGTAACTCCGAATAGTTGATACCCAACTCGCATGTAACTTGAAAGGCATGTAACTCCGAATAGTTGATACTCAACTCGCGTGTAACTTGAAATTAAACTAGCATGTAACTTGAAAATCAATTGACATGCAACTTGAAAATCAACTGGCATGTAACTTGAAAATAAACTGGCATGTAACTTCACAACCAAGTGGCATGTAACTTCAATTTGATATGGCATGTAACTTAAAATTCAACTGGCATGTAACTTCACAACCAACTGGCATGTAACTTAAAATTAAATTGGTATGTAACATAAAATTCAACTGGCATGTAACTTACAATTAAAATAGCATGTAACAATACTGAAATTTGATCACTGGAATAAATTCATTCAATACTGAAATTTGGTCTTCAAAATAAATTCATTTAATACTGGAATTATGAAATGTTTACATTAAAAATAACAAGTTAAAAGTAAGCAAAGCTTAATCCAATACGTCTTCAATGAACAAACACCAGACTTGAAGCTTGCTTTCTTCTTTGAATCTTTCTTCTTTGACTACCCGAATAAAATCTCTCTCACTAGATCTTTGTGCTTTTTTGTCTATGCATAATAGTTCAAGCTTGCTTTAATTTGAAAATCTGCTTTAATTTGGAAATCTTCTCTCGTTGTAATGCAGAAAACTTTATAAACGTGCGGTTAGAAATCTTCTCTCTCATGAATGCCTCTCTTCTGTTTATGATCTCTATGCATGAAGTTACATGCAGGTTCATTTAATTACCGGAAGATTAATTTCAAAACAAAATTTCAGTAGTTTTACATGCTATAAGTTACATGCCAGTTGATAATCAAGTTACATGCCAGTTCATTTAATTACTATATTTGAAAGACCGATTTCAAAACAAAATTTCAATAGTTTTACATGACAGAAGTTACATGGCAGTTAATTTAATTACCATATTTGGAAGACTAATTTCAAAACAAAATTCCAGTAGTTTTACATGCTAAAAGTTACATGCCAATTGATAATGAAATTGCATACCAATTAATAATGAAGTTACATGCCGGTTATTTAATTACCATATTTGGGATACATACCGTTGAAGAACGTCGTTTGACTCCGGATCTACTACACAAGAGAGAGATCTAATACATGAGAGAGAGAGAGACACACACACACACACAAAAATTGTTGCTGGGTTTCGGATCTAATTCATGAGAAGTGATACAATCATGTTTGAGACCATAACAAATTTGAAATTTTCACAAGCCACCATACCTGACCGATATCAGCTGTTTTAACTAGAGCACTATCATCATAAGTTTAACATGACTCCACAACACAAGGAAGATCTATAAGAGATATTGGGAAATGGTCATTGCCTATGACAAATGTTCCACTCCTTCCATCCTTTGCAAAGAATTTTCAAGTTCACAAATACACCAAGACATCATGTGACCACAATTAATATCTTACATACTTTGAACGAAAAATTATTTTAATTTATCTTTAAACATTGACTTCCGGATATTAGATGTATTTGGTCACACACCAACTTAATGCCACAAAAAAGTCTAAATTCAAACTTCTAAATCTCGCTTAAAGAACTGACCAAAATAGTACATAAATAGATAGAGAGGTAATACACTTCATAGTCACATTAACAAAATTTGTTTGTTTGCAAAGGCAAATAATGACTTCAATGTAAAATACTTATTTTTTTTGGGAAAAAAGAAAAGAACATAGGCTATATTAATGTAAAAAGACTGGAACCTAAAGTTGTAGGTGAGGATATCTCCCAACTTCATTTGTTTCTTGGCATTTGTAGAATCTTAGATAAAGGAGGAAGTGCGAAGAAAAAAGTCGGGTGGTTGCAATGGCTTTTAAGACAACTTCGGCTACTCTAAGTTAAGGACACAATCAACAAGTTTGAAGAGGCAATTTATTCACACACACACACACAAAGAGAAAGTTCTCATCAGCATATCATTTCTAAGCAGCAAAAACATGAAGCATACTTCCAGGCAAACCTAATTTATCAAACAAAAGATTCAATCGCAAAACTCAAGATATAACACAAGGTAAATAACAAAACAAACTTAAAGGTCTCTCTAATCCTTGTACTACAAAAAAGTGGAAGGTCACTTTCTATGCATTATATTTATCCTTAGATATCACAAACTAGCCATACTAAATACGGACACAAGCATGAAATACGCAAGAAATAATAATGAAAACATCTAACTAATCCGTTTATGTTTCTTCTCAGTTATTTACCGATGGATTTTACATAGCATTAATCTTCATATGTTTCTTAAGTACTCAGATTACAAACTATTGAAAGAAATAAAGAAGATTTTCTCACCAGAGAAAGACAAGTCCAATGACTTGTCATCAGAAGCAGCATTTTCACCAGAGAAAGAATGATGTCTCTCTGTTTTCTTCCTTTCTATTGAAATATCAAAGTTGTTGATTGGAAGATAACGCAAGAAAGAAGCGAAAACAATCAACAACTTTGAGAATCCCCTGATAACAATTGCCTCCTCAAATAACAAATCCAAATCCCCACCAAAACCAGAAAACAATTGTCTCGAATTCATAGCTTTGTTGAAGAAAACGGGTATGTATGAGTTGCGATTGAAGAAAGGGAGAGGTAAGAGAGGTTCAGTGGAGGCGTGCAGTGAATCGATGAAGAAAGAGATAAGATCTTAGAAGATCTGTATTTGGGTTGAAGAGAGAAGATCGAATTTTGAAATGAAATGTTAGCGGTGGACAAAATGGTGGTGGAAGAGATGAAATGGGGGTGGAGGTCGACCAAATGGGGCTGGGTTTCTGGCTTCAACTTGAAATGTTATCTGAGAGAGGGAGAGACAGAATATTTGATATTGAAAATCAGAAATTTTGAAATGTGGGTTCAGGACCGAAGAGAGGGGAAATATGGGTGGGAAATTTTGGGGAAATTTTGGGCAATTAAAACAAAATAGAGGGCAATTTTGGCAATCCAAGCCCAAAGATGACAAATATAATAAAAAATAAACTTTTGGCTAAAAACAATAAATCCATAAATTTTTTGGTTATTTCTTGCAATTTCCTCTAAAATTAAATTAGGATTTATGTAAGCTTGTTGTTGTGGAAAGTCACGCTTACAACTATTCGTACGTACGGATTATAGAATTACACTAACAAACTTAACAGTCAACCAAAATCACAATCAAGCAAATAGATAATATATCGCAAAAAAAAACAAACAAACAACATCAACATTTACGTGGTTCAACTTAAACCAACATTCACGGGGTTAAAACTTTGAATAAAGTTCTCCACTCTTATCACCAATAATGGCTACAAAAAATATCACCTCTCAAATATAACAATTTCAAGCATCACAATAACAGAGAGAAATAGATGAGGTTGACCTAGTGGTTTACTCATCACACATATACCATGAGATTGTGGGTTCGAGTCTATTCTCCTCTCATAAATCCTGAATTATTGTAATATTTCAAAAAACAATAACATAGAGAAAAGAAATCGTACAATCTCACCACAACAAACTCTCTTAAACTCTACATAATGAGCTAGATAGGAATTCCAAGAACTCACTTCTTCAAACGGATTTGAAAACAGAGATTTTGGCCACCAAACAGACACCAAATTTTTGCACTCTCTGGCATCAATATCAAGTGCTGCCCACTCTGCTTTTTCGCTTCAAGTTATTGGAAGTTTTTGTAAATGGAAAAATTATTGGTTTATTCATCAGAGAAATCAGCAAATGAAATCATTTGGAAATGGCAGCTTATTTATGTTGGATTGCAGAGTCTTGAAATCATCATTGTTTGTAGATAAGCAAGCTGTCATCTTTTTACTTATAATTGGGATTCTCTTATCATCAAGTAGATGGTGTTTTCGCGTCCCGGCAATGTTGCTGCATTCACCAATCCTTACAATCAAAGACTTCCCTTCAACTAATTCTGTCGTGTAAAGAAACACCAATACATTCTTTCTTTGTTGCTTCAATTGGGTTATTAGGTGGACATTGTTGGATTTGGGCCAATAAAAAAGCTAAATTTTGAAAATGAAAATAAATAAATAAATAAATACTAACAAGTAATAAGTCTTGTAATTTTTGTTTCTTGTTGCTTGACGTACAAACAATCCCTACCTTCCATTGTAATGAATCATGAAGAACAGAAGAAGTACTTATTCTGAGTTCAGATTAGCATGAATATCCATGTCAGATTAGGCCTAGCTATTTTTTTAATTTTTTTTTTTAAGTATTACAATAAATTATGATACCATTACTAGGTTAAGGGTTTGTCGCGAGGTGCACTACCATAGTACCATTTGTAGTTCCATAATCGGAGTCTCCCCGCACTTATTGGGTAGATGGAGAGTGTAAGGGCCTATTTGTTTTTTTATCTGAAAACTTAAAGTTCCATAAAATGCCTTACTAAGACATTTTTGTTTGTTTTTTCAGCTATCTGAAGTCTGAGAATTGCCTAAAATTGTCTGAGAAAAAAAAGTTAAAAATTTGAGCTTTTATCTGAACTGAACAGTAGTGAAGAGAACTTTTAACCTCTATTCCCCTTTTTACACCTAACTCTTCGTCTTGCAAGAGCATACTCTTCACCAGGAAATGATTAATTTCCTCATCAAATTTTTTTTTTCAATCCAGAAAAAATAAATAAATAAATAAATAAAAATAAAAATAAAAAACCCAAATTTCAAATCAAATTCCAACCAAAAAAACCCTCATTCAAGAACACACATACTTCATCAATATAAGAATAAATAAATAAATAAACTCATTCAAATACAAACCTCATTCAATAGCCCAAATTTCCAATCAAATTCCAAAAAAAAAAAACAAAATATCCAAATACAAACCTCATTCATCAATCCATATCCAAACACACATACTTTTTCAATATCATATTCAAAAAAAAAAATCGAAAATGAATCTGAATAAGAACAAGAAAAAGAGAACAATAAAGAACAAGAAAGAAAAAGAGATATGAGAGTGAGAGAGAAGAAGATCTGTAGAAGAGTAGAAGAAGATCTGGACGAGAACGAGAAAAAGATAACGAGAAAGAACAAGAAAGAAAAAAGAGACATAAGAGAGAGAAGAAGATCTTTAGAAGAGAGAAAAAGAGAAGAAAAAGAGTTCTAGAGATTTCTATATATTAATATATAATTTAGAGGAAACTGCAAGAAATAATCAAAAAATTTATGGATTTATTGTTTTTAGCAAAAAGTTTATTTTTTATTATATTTGTCATCTTTGGGCTTGAATTGCCAAAATTGCCCTTTATTTTGTTTCAGTTGCCCAAAATTTCTCCAAAATTTCTCACCCATAATTCCCCTCTTTTTGGTCCTGAACCCACATTTCAAAAACAGGAAATCTCTCTCTCTCTCTCTCTCTCTCTCTCTCTCTCTCTCTCTCTCTCTGATAATTTCAAAATCAGATCTCTCTCGTGGCTTTCTTTTCGATGACGGTCATCCATCGGCGTCTCTATCTTCGTCTCTCTTCAACCGAAACCCATCGGCGAAGTCTCAAAATCTCCTCAATTCACGTCGCATGTAAGAAAACCCAACGACGTCTTCTTCTTCTCTCTTCGTCTCTCTCTTCAACCAGAGCCCAGCAGATTGAAAACCCGGAATACGTCTCTCTCTCTCTCTCTCTCTCTCTCTTGAGATTTTGAAACATACGCTTACAGGTGATATCACTTTAAGCTTCTTTGATTTAATCTTTTTTTTTTGTTCCATTTTCGTTTGTTTCAACAAACCCTAGACTCTCCTTCCTATAATCGTCCTACATCTAAGGTTTTTATTATTATTTCATTTTATTTTGGTTTAATTAGTCTCATTCAATGTTTGCGTTTTCATCTTCTAAAAATCCCCAAATTTCACGCAGAATTCAAGCTTCTTTCGCACCCGGGTCTCGCTCGCTCGCTCGGTGCCGGAATCCCATGCAGCATAGCTCATGTAGTTCCCTACTGATTTGAACTCCTGGCGTCACGAGTAAACGTGGTTGGTTATTTTATTTTATTTTTTTGGAAGAATAATTGGTTGTTTCTTCAATTTGATTTGTGCAAATGATGCCTGTTTTGACTAATTGGTTATTAAAGATCAATTAAGAACAGCCTCTTCGTATTGTTTCAGTGAAATTTGGGAATGTTTTCTGGTTTTTATTAATATATTTATATAGTTTGTGAAATATTCTTACATTTTATATAGGGCACGGTTTGTGTTGGCACTCGATAAGTATGAAAAAAAAGAGAAAAAAAAATCAAATTTATGAATTATGATTTCAAGACGGTGGAAATTATGCATTGATGTCTTGGGAGTAAAAAATATATATATTTTTGGATTCTTAACTAGAGATGGCAACGGGACGGGTCAGAGTCCGGGAATGCAAAACCATCCCCATCCACACCCCACAAAACCATCCCATCCACACCCCCCAAAACCATCCCCATCCACGTCCCCGCATTAAGAGAATCGAGGCTGGGGCCGGGGATTCCCCGTTGGAGGGGACTTCCTCATATCTGCCCCATTCCCCATTTAATATAATTATACCATTTAAAAATCACAACCTAAGACAAAGAAAAAAAGTATAAATTCAAATTTACTATAAAATCAAAGATTCTAAAAAAATAAATAATAATAATAATAATAATAATAATAATAATAATAAAACTTCTAAAGTTTAGTTAAAAAAAATAATATTTATGTTAAATTTTTTTTTTTTTTTGAAACATTGATGGAAAATCTTATTACGTACATTTATACTATAATAGAAACATTACTTGTTTTACAAAGCCTTGGATGCATGCATAAATAAAGAAGAATTCTAAACGATCATCAATATACGATTAGAATCAGCATAATAAAAAACCAATAAGAAAATGAACATGCAGCATAATCTAAACACTGTGAAAAAATTAACACTTCCTGATCGTATGATGGTATCAACAACACATTTTACTTCTTTAATTTTATAGTTCCACTAGAACTGAAATTAATGTTAAATGATTTAAAAAATCTGATTATATATTATATTATAAATATATATATCGGGACAGGGATAGGGCGAGGAATGCTTCCCCCGTCCCCGCCCCGCTTCACCTTCGGGGACAAGACTTTGTCCCCATCCCCATCCCAGTCCCCGTCTCTGTCCCCGTCCCCGAATATTATCCCCCATCACCACCCCGTTCGGGGCGGAGCCCCGTGGGAAATATTATCATCTCTATTCTTAACATGTATATTTGATCTTATCTAGTAGTTTTTTATTTGGTTTTTATTTGATGTTTTGCTAAATCGTAAGGATTTCTTCGGTTTTGTACTGGTTACAGTTGTAAAGGTTGTGGCTACACCCGATTTAGTTTGTGATATTGTGTTCAAAGCAATAATTAATTATAGGAGCAATGTTGAAATTTTCATTCTTTTTCAGGGTTATATGTTTGGAGGTTTCCTTGCAACTTTTCTTTGTGTTTACATTCTTTGAAGGTAAATATCTTCACTATAAGCTAATGGGTTGTCTTGTTTGTAGCTTAATCATTGACTGCTTTTATCATTTGTTTTTATTTTATATTTATTTATATTCTTGACTATTTATCTCTTGTGTTTTTGAAAACATCCTAAGATTTAATGAAATGTTGTGAGATTTATCATTTATGACTCTGGCTTTTGCTTTATAGGCACAAGCTTTTAGCTTTCTAATGGGTTATATTATGAATATTTTATTGGAGGTCTTTTCATTTCATTGCTTGAATTGATTTTTCCATATTCATCTCTACGTTTAGCAAGTTTTGGATTGTTTCTTCATCCAATTACAACATTAGTTACCTGTGTAATAGTATGGTGAATGCAATTTCTTTGTCGGCAACATAAAGCAATCATGGAAGAGAGCTTTGTACCATTTCGCGGAATCAAGAATGATATTAAAGGGAGATTGTTGTTTTATAAGCAAGATTGGACTAGTGGTTTTACTGCAGGCTTCAGGTATATGTTTCTCAATTCATGTAATAGATCTATAAAAGCTTCTCATACCAAAACAAGTAAATTGCAATTGTAATGGAAACAACATTGCAATTGTGAGTATAACATAAAAAAATTTCATTTTAGCTCATGAACTTATTTTTGAATCTATTGGTATGTTAATAGTCATAATTGGTACCTGATGAATCTGTTTTGGAACACAACACACGATCCCTCTTGGCATTCTGTTAAGAATTGCAATCTCAAAGCAAAAACTCCCTCTCTTGAAGTAGATCCAAAGTCGAACGACGTTCTTGAAGGAGGGATGACTAAAAGGAGGAGTAAGATGACTAAAAGGAGGGATACAGGATTCACAGGAACTTGTTATTGTTAACTTGTACATGCCTCCAAACACATATAATGTAATGATGAGTAATTTATTATACCATACACATTCCAAGTGTATATAATGTAATTCCGAGTAATTTATACAATATATTGAAATTCTTCTAACTTTTCTATTTTTATGTGATTACACTATAGAGAAATGTATGTTGGCATCGGAAGTCGGTGGTACAACTTAGGTATTAGCAATGATATTTTAATTCTTATATGTATTTCGTATTGTAGACTTTATTCAGTTAGATTACAGTATTGAATGAATTTATTTTGAAGACCAAATTCCAGTATTGAATGAATTTATTTCAGTGATCAAATTTCAGTATTGTTACATGCCAATTTCAGTATTGTAAGTTACATGCCAATTGAATTTTATATAACATACCAGTTTAATTTTAAGTTACATGCCAGCTGGTTGTGAAGTTACATGCCAGCTGAATTTTAAGTTACATGCCATATCAAATTGAAGTTACATGCCAGTGTCGGTTCTTAAGTTACATGCCAGATTAAATTAAAGTTACATGTCATTTAGTTGTGAAGTTACATGCCAGTTGGTTGTGAAGTTACATGCCATTTGATTTTCAAGTTACATGTCAGTTGATTTTCAAATCACATGCTAGTTGATTTTCAAGTTACATGTGAATTGATTTTCAAGTTGCAGGCTAGTTTAATTTCAAGTTACATGCGAGTTGAGTACCAACTATTCGGAGTTACATGCCTTTCAAATTACATGTTTGTTGTGTTTCAAATTACATATTAGTTGTACTCGAACTTATATATCACTATCAAATTGAAGTTACATATCAAGTTTGTTTCAAGTTACATGTTCTTCGTGTTCCAAGTTGCATGTCAGTTGATTCTTAAGTAACATGTCAGTGTATTTTTAAGTTACATGCCAGCATATTCTTAAGTTACATGTCAGTGTTGCATGGCCTGACAAACAGGGTCACAAACAAATCAATAACCTACCATAACCATCAGCGAAAAATAAAGAAAAATATAATACCATGTTTATACATCCAAATGTGAAACTTCATAGTATGAGTTCTACCAAGTATGCCAATTTAACAGGTTTTTGCTAGAATTGAAATGAGAAGATATATACAATTTCATGTCCACGCCTTCCTCTACTTCTTTAAATACAATGTTTGGTAATATATGACTAAAAGAATCCGGGTGGCAAGCCATTAAAGTTGGCTTCAATCCTTGCCAATTCCATATTCACTTGAGCAAAGCAAACCACACCAAAAATATCCGACCTTTGAATTCAGCAACTGCAGTAGTCACTAAAAATTCTGGAGAAAAGAGCAAGGATAAAATACTTCAGAAACAAAAAAATATATATACATTTTTGTCCATTTACATACAAACACAAACTCTTAAGCAAGAACAAGATCTTGGGCTTATTTGCCATCTTAAGGTGGAAAAGGCTTATGGTCATGTGAGTTACCACCTTTTACAATTTTGGTATGGTTTTAAAGAAGGTTGGGAATTGACAAAAAAGCTGGACAATGATACTATACAGCATCTCAATATACACAAGAAATGACAACACTCGGATTATGATTTTCTACTACTTGCTTGCTCACAAGTATACCCTATCTAATGATACTCTTAAATTTACAAGAAGTGCTTCATAGAAGGTATACAAAGTAAAATCAAGCTAAAACATGTGCAACTGTATACAGAAATAGCTAATTCAATCACAATACGATATCAAATTGGGAAGGAATAATTACATCCAAAAACAGCATCACAGAGTTATATAAAAATACTCATGAAAAAATTCAGAACTAACCGTCAGGTATCCCCTGGCCAATTAAACGAGATTTTCTCCCTGTTTGCTCTAAAGCTTCGGTCATGGTCTTCACAGGTGAACAACCCAAAATCCTCACAACTTGATTGCTCAAGTCCACCTCAACATTCTTGACTCCTAAATTATTTTCCCCAAACAAATGTAAGGAACATAACTCATCTTATAATATATAACAAAGAAAAAATGCATTACAATGTATGAATTAATTGAGGTGGTTCACTAGTTGAAAATAGCCTAAATTGCCTACCATTAAAAGTCTATAACATATTTTTGACCGCGTTAACACAACCCTCACACTTCATGTCCACCATGCTACCACAAATCAAACTTCAAACACAAATCAAAATCAAAATCAAAATAAGAGTTTGCAAAATTACCAGACCTGAGACCAGAGGTGTGGGATGGCAAGAGGTGCGCGACGGCCGGCCAGAGATGCTGCGACTGCGACAGTTGCGTGACTGCGATAAGTGCGGCGACGGAGAGAGGTTTGACAATGCTGCGAGGTTCAGCGACAGAGAGAGGTGCTACTTCGTTGAGATGTGCGGCAGTTTTGGTGACAGAAGCAACGCCGGTGACAACAACAACGACAGCGGTTTCTCTTTATGGTTCTTCTCTTCCTTTCACTCTCTTCTCTTTCTTGTTTTTTTATCTTCCCACTGACTTATTTTCTATTTATTTTTTAATTTCAAATTCAGGGGTATTGTTGTCCAAAAGTAGTCAAAAATAACAAAAACAATAAAAAATAAATTTGTGGCTAAAAACAATAAACCCATAAATTTTTTTACTCTTTATAAATTCACCCCTATAATATATATATAATTATATATATTATATATTAATATGTAAATCTATTAATAATTAAAAGGGCATAATTGTCATTTTACTAGTTTTCAAACATTGATATTCAAACATTATCAATAAAAACCAAACAAATCATCCAAATTTCATATTTTAATCACCATTCAGATTTAAGTCAATTTCAGACCTATTCAGACTTCAAACAAAAAAACAAATTCCACCTAAGGGGTCGTTTGTTTTTTTGTCATTTTTTTTTTTTGTTTGAATACTGAATAGTCCTGAATTTTACTGAAAACTGAATAGTGACTAAAATCTGAATCTAAATGACATGTTTTTTTTTTTTTCCTCACATCTGAATGTACAGTCAACATGTTTGTTTTTTAAAAATAAAATTGTATGAAAATAAGTAATTTTACATCTATACCCATGTTAAACAATTATACATATAATATAGAATAAAATTAATCCAAAAATAATAATTATATATGAACACATATGATCATGATCTTCTTATTCGATTACAAACAAACTTTATTTTTACTAGGAAAAGAAAAAGTTTTTTTTTTTTTTTTTCAAAAAATAAAAGAGGCAGAAAGAAAACTCACATAAAACACTCAAAAAAAAATAATATATAAATACATCACCATAATATCATAATAAAGTATTGATATTAAACATCAATATGAGAAGTCATTAGGGTTCTTTTTTATTTTTAAAGCTATTTAAAATAAGCAATATATTAAAATAAAGATTTCTATACAAAATATAATTATGATAAAATTGGAGATATGCTAAATATGGAGGATAGTATCGAAAGAAAAATTTTTGGATTGCATTTAATGCAATTCAGTGATTTACAATTAAGTAAAAAGTCAGGATTTTTTGCTTTTTATTTTAAGTTGTTTTTTGGTATTTTTAGGTTGTTTGATCACTTGAAAAAACAAACAAAACAACTTAATAATTATGATTCAGACTCATTAAGTTTTAAGTGGAAAAAACAAACGATCTCTTAAGTCTCCTACCACCAAAAGAATGGGCCTTCGATGAGTCATGTTATGTTTGTAAATATTTTTTGGGATATGAAACCTAGATCTTCATCTTCTTCGATCATTTCATTAACAACATTTATTTTTCTAGCTTCTTCAATCATCTTCATCATTAATATCATTTTTGGTGTGGATATTGCCACCCATAAAACTAATTGGTACATCCATATCTAAAATTTAAAAAGTAAATATTACTATAAGCACCTATCATAATGTCAGTAGTAATTTTATTGAAATGAATATATTCATTTTCATACATTTTATTTATAAACCCTATTAAATTATAAACACAATCAATTTATAAAAAAAACAATTAAAAAATTCATATTATTTTTGGAACTACTAATGATAAACCAACTTACTTTTGGAAATGTCTCGAATGTAGAAGTCTTTTGAAAGGGAAAATGTAGAACTGATTGTATGGGATCAAAAGATTTTAATATGGAATACTCTTATATGTACATATATCTTTAAAAAAACAAAAAACAAAAAACTTAATGATATCTAATGCTATTTAAAAAATAAAAAATAAAAATTGATTATTGATAGAGTTTATAACTAGACATAAAAGAAAGAAAGAAAAAAAGTAAAATAATACCTATCTCTATATGAATAGAGTCCTCTGAAAATTCTTTTTCAATATGATAATCATGTGATAATGAGGAATTTTGATACTTGAAATAAAATTTGAGTTTAATTAGGGTTTATCATAAAATTTAGAATTTTTCATAAGTATATATATATATATATATATATATATTTAATAAAGAGATATAGTTGAAGCCAACAGGGGCATAACTCAGCTAGTAGATGGACGATCTTAGGGCTTGAACAAATGACTCACAAGTCAGCGGCTCGAATCCTACCAATACCAAATTTGACACACACAAAATAGTAAAATGTTATATTTGGTAAATCATTTTAGCATTGTACTTCAATTTGGCATAAAGAATAGCATATGTCAAATTTGATATAGCAATAAATGTTGTTTTTTTTTAATTACAAAAATATCATTTTATAACTGTATTGAATGTATTAATTGTTAATTTCTATACTTTAAATAATAAAAAAATATTATATTAATTGAATGCATTAATTATATTTGTTGACTTTTATAATTTTAAATAAAATTAAAATAAAAATAGCATTTCAAATAAAATTATACATTGAAGTACGATATTAAAATGATATGTCAAATATATCATTTTATTATTTATTTTTTTGTGCTAAATGTAGCATTAGCATTGACATATACATTGGAGATGGTCTAAAATTATATTTGATATACTATTTTTTATATTTTTATTATTATTTCAAATTATAAAAGTAACCAAATACAACCAATGTATTCAATAAATGTATTGAATATATTTTTAGAATTGTTTCAATCTCAATTTTCCCTATCAAATTTGTTAAATTTTTATTATTTAAAATTTAAAAAGTCAATAAATACTGCTGCATTTATTACTGTGACAAATTTGGCATATGCAATACACTATGTCAAAGGATAATACTTGGGTGCTAACCGGTCAGCACCCAAAATACTGACCAACTGATGTGACCCAATTGAATTTTAACACATGTCATTTTTCTTTCACTCATTTCAAGACTTTGTAGTTGTATGAAATTCAGTTTTGTTGGGATTTTATGTTCTCATGTATTAAAAGTCTTAGAGTACAAGAAGTCTTAGAATGAGTGAAAAAAAAAACGACATATGTCACAATTCAATTGGACCATATCACTGGGTCTAGGGCTGGGCGCTTAATGGATCGGTTCACTTTTCAAGTGAACCGATAATATCCGGTTTTTAAAAAAGTGAACATATCAGATAAAAGTTAAAAGTGTGAACCGATCAAAAACCGATTGAACCGGTTCGGTTCGGTTCGATTTTTTCGGTTTTGAGCCATCTAAAATTGTCAAATAATAATAAGAAACCCACTCTCCTTAGCTAAACTACTGGTCTACCGGTGTCCTACAAGTCTCCATCTTTAATTGCAAGCAAAAGTACTAATGAGAATTGATAAATTGAAATGATCTAACCCTTGCCAACAAGTGTTTGTACAAACAAATACAAGGGATATAATTGATCAAACTAAGATAAAAATTCAAAATAAAATGCACCAGTATAAATATTTGTTATAAGGATTTATGAAAAATGAAGTAAGATAAATTAGAAGCATGTATACCTGTCTCTAGTGAACAAGAGTGCAGCCCCATTAGTTTTAAGAAGACATTCAAGTTACAAAGAATATTGTGTGTGGGTATGCTATATTTTCTATATAAGAAAAAAAGAATAGCAAAGAGGCAAAGAGGCAGTAGATATCGATAAAATTTGTAAAATGTAAGGATTTTTTATTATATACACCGGTTCTCGGTTCGGTTCACCGGTTCGAACCCTTGAATCGGAAACCAAACCGGAATATCCGGTTTTTTAAAAACGAACCGAACCGAACCGAACCGATGAACAATGAAAAATCAGAAAAAAAAAAAAAAAAAAAAAAAAACGATTGGTCCGGTTCGGTTCACTGGTTTTTTGCCCACCCCTAACTGGGTCAGTATTTTGGGTGCAGACCGGTTAGCACCCAAGTATTATCCCTATGCCAAATTTGACACAAAGTATAGCATATGCCAAATTTAACACAGTTTTTGACATTGCATTGAAACATACTTTTAGCATTCAGTATTGTATTGGAGATGCCCTAACATCAATAAAGTTGACAGGTCATAGGACCGGATTGGCCCATAATTCACTCATTGACATTACTCATTAGTATTCAAGATTTGATGTTCCACCTTAATAATATTTATTATTTTTTTTATTATTATTATACAATAACTGCCGAGACCGGTAAGATTGGGCTCTACTAGTGTAGCCCGGACTGCAACCCCCACAAACGGGGAGAGAACACCCACACTATGGTAGGACAACACCCACACTTTGGTGAGACAAATTCTTTTATATATATATATATATATATATATATGTATATATACCAAGGTCATGATTTGAACCTTAGTGGTGGAAGGTCTAGGGAGACTCCAAGTCACCAAAGCAAGTGGCCTTTAGTTAATATTTGTTATTTTTAATAATAAAAAAGATCTCGTGCCATTTGAAATAAACAAATGTCACTCGTTTTATGCACGTAATATAAAATTTATCATGTAATTATAGTAATTTGAATAGATTTGACGTTACGTATACCGACACATTTGCAATTATGCACCTTGTCTTCTCATATCGTTTTAAATTTTTAATGTAGATATTAACACCCATAAAACTTATTAATAATTATATATTCATATTTTATTAAAAATTTTAATTACTAAAATATCCTAATAGAAATTTACTAATAAGGACAAATTACTTTAATTAAAAATAAATCAAATACTATATAAACTCATTAATTACACCAATATCTTCAACTATATTTCTTTATTAAAAAAAACTTTATGATAAACCCTAGCATATGATAAACCCTAATTAAACTCTAATTTTATTTCAAGTATCAAATATCTCATCATCCTATGATTATCATATTGTTTTTGTCTTTCTTTTATGTATAGTTATGAACTATATCAATAAACAATTTTTTTATAAACGATAGCTGTAGATATCACCAAGCTTTTTTTTTTTTTTTAGATAAGAGTAAATATCAAAAAGTTTTTTTTTTTTTTAAGATAGCTGTATAAATAAAAGAATTCTTGATTGAAAATCTCTTGACTCCATATACAGTTTCACATATTCCTTTTTATAAGGCTCCTACATTCGAGATATTTTTAAAAGTAAATTGGACCATCATTAAAAGAGGATTTGATTCCAAAAATAATATGATTTTTTTTATAAATTGGGTGTGATAATAATTTAAGAGTGTTTATAAATAATATGTATTAAAATGATATATTTATTTCAATAAGAGCACTATTGACATTGTGATGGGTGCTTACAATAATATTTATATTTTAAATTTTAGACATGGATGTACTAATAAGTTTTATTGGTGTCAATATCCACACCCTTAAAGTTTTTTTTTTAGTTTTCTAGCCTAGAGGCTAAAACCCCAAATGAGCCGATCTAGATGACATTAGATTAGACTTAAATAAATAAAAGTGGGTCTGGCATATCAAAAATCTCTCTAAACTCTAATCTTCATGATTGCGTTATCTTATATCCCGGGAAATTATCTTCCTTGATTTACGTTTAAAAACATTATTTTTTGTTGTTGATGAGTAATACTTGTAAAGAAGAAAGGTGATCATCATCAAGCAACATCCAGAAGCTAAGCTCACTCAGATAATCAATCATAACAGAATGAGTTGAGTCAGTAATTAATTATAATAGAAAGTGATGAGTCAGCATTCTATTATGAGAGATCAAAAGAGATTGGCGACAAAACCAAAATTGGGTGAAATGCATTCCCGCTCAAATTAGGAAAAGCTTCCAGAAGATCTGAGCCACAACTCAATCAAACGACTCTGGTTGCATCACCCAAGTGTCTTCTTGATGAGGATAAAAATTGTTAGAGTCTGTTAGAGTAGGTGAATATAAAAGGCCTCCTCTGTGACTCTTGTAAAAGCAATGAAAGAAAGAATGAAATACAGATAATTACTCAAATATTTTTCTCTGTTTTTTGTTTTGTTCTCAGTTCCAATTCTCTTCAAACTTTAAAATGGTATCAGAGATTTGAAGATCAATGACCATGGATCCATCTTCAAACACACAGTCACACAACTCTCAGAATCTCAGTGATCAAGATACGCCTACTCTCACAAAGAAGCAAAGAGAGGCCATATCAAATATGGTTTCAAAGAACCTCAACTTCAGTCTACCAATAAAGTTGGATCAAAACAACTTTATCTTTTGGAAGGCTCAGATCTTGCTGACAGTACAAGCGTTTGATCTTGAAGAATTTCTGTTTAGACCAGTCAGATGTCCATGGAAATATGTTGAAAAATGTGATGAAGAAACATGTGAGTCCATTCGAACCATCCGTGATGAGTGTCTCAATTGGAAGAAGATAGATCAATTATTAGTTGGCTGGATTTTCTCAACTTTGAGTGAATCATTATTGGCTCAACTCACACAGTATGTAACAACTTGTAAAACTTGGAAGTGCATTACTAAGTTCTCACAATGTTCAATGGCTAGGAAGATGCATCTGAAAAATCAATTATAGGTGATTAAAAAGGGCTCGTTAAACATCAATAAGTATATTGTCAAGAAGAAAAGCATATTAGATGCATTGATAGCTGCCAGACAAGATGTTAGTGAGCAAGATCTAGTAGCATATGTGCTTGGAGGCCTAGGTCAAAAGTATGATCCTGTTGTGGTTACTATCATGTCCAAATAGATTACTTTGCAAGAAGCTCAATTTTTCTTGATGAGTTTTGAGCCAAGATTAGAAAAATGTGCATCTTCTGTAGAATTACCAAATGTCTCAGCCAATATGCATATAAAGACTCAGAGGTGACATAAAAAAAATTTAGAGAGGTGGATAGTATTGAGGAAGAACCAGAGGCAGAGCAAGAGGTAGAGGAGGTGGTAGATCAAACAACTCAAGACCAATTTGCTAGGTGTGTGGCAAAATTGGACACAATGTTAACATTTTCTATCACAGGTTTGATCAAACCTACACTAGCAATCTAGCGAGGCAGTCTCTTTCACCTCAGGGAAATGTGGCTCACTCTGTTGAATACAATTAGGCTCATGATAACTCCAATCAGGTTAACAACAATAGCTTGAAGGTAATGACGACAAATGCTTCATTTGTTGCTGATCCACATTGGTATATTGATAGTAGAGCTACCAACCACATCACACCAGATTTCAACATTCTTTCGATCAGTACTAAATATAGAGGTAATGAGAGATTGGCAGTAGGTAATGGCCAAACTCTCCCTATTTCACATACTGGTCAATTAAGAATTGCCTCTAATACTGAGTCTTAATGTCTTATGCTTCTCAATAATATCTTGTATGTGCCTAGAATTAAAAAGAATTTGCTCAGTATTGCTCAACTAACCAAAGATAGTGCAGTTGAAGTTGAGTCTAATTCTAGTTTTTTCTTTGTAAAGGACAAGGTCATGAAGAGGATCTTGCTTAAAGGGGTTCTAAAAGAGGGCTTGTACCAAATTGTGTTTCCAAGCGGTGAGAGAATTCTGCAATCAAGAAATAGTTCAATCAATGTCAATCATGTGTCTACTTGCTTAGTGTCTAGCATTTCTACTTTTGAGAATAAAACAAATGTAACATCTGTTACAGATGATGGTCATACTCCTCAGTGTAACTCGTTTGTTGTTGCCAAAGGGTTGGCACCCTCCTCTAGACAACCTATTGTTAAGTCTTGGCACAACAAGCTCGGCCATCCTAACTCAAATGTATTGTCTCTTGTATTAATAAAAACTTTGAATATAAATGTTTGCGATTTGGATTTGCAAAGGTTCTGTGATGCATGTAGATTAGGTAAATCACATCGTCTTCCTTATGTTAAGTCTACCCATGTATATCATAACTCTCTATAAATGGTGTGTGCATACGTGTGGGGTCTTTCACCTCTCCTTATACACAAGGTCATCGTTACTATCTCAGTCTCATTGATGCATATTCTAAGTACTGTTGGATATTCCAACTGGATCAAAAGTCCCAAGTTAAGTAAACATTTATAGCCTTTCTTAAATTTGCTGAAACTCAGTTTTCCACCAAACTTAAATGTCTTCAAAGCGACAATAGTGGGGAGTTCATTGCTCTATCGTTTTACCTTTTAGAACATGGTATTAATCATCGTAAGTCTTACCCTCACACACCTCAACAAAATGGTGTTGTTGAGACGAAACATAGGCATATCATTAAGGTTAGCATGTCCATGCTTGCTCAAGCTAGTCTACCATTGTCATTTTGGTGGGAATCCTTCCAAATAGCTACTTATCTTATAAACAAACTTCCCTCTTCAGTCTTGAACAAAACAACACCCCACTTCAATTTGTTTAACAGTTGTCCAAATTACATAGAGCTAAAGACCTTTGGTTGCTCTTGTTTCCATCATATTAGAGCATACAATCAACACAAAATGCAATTTCAGTCTGTTAATTGTGTGTTTATAAGCTACTGCCAGTCATTAAAAGGGTACAAGTGTCTACATCTAAGTGGAAGGGTTTATAACTCAAGAGATGTTATCTTTAATGAGGATGAATTTCCATATCCCTTCCTGTTTGAAACTCAGTCTACCTTCCCTTTTATTAAAATCCCTTATCATGTACTGTCTAACACAATATCTGATATGAAGAAGAAAAATAGCATGCCTGCTAGGAATTCCTTGAAACAGGTTAAAAATTGCGTGGTTCACATTAACATGTTCAGCGTGATATCCTCTATATTTGACCAGTAAGTTGAGAGATCACTAGGCTGGCGTGTAGAACTCGTGTGTGTATCCCACAGTCCTTAATGAATCCAAGCATTTATGCATGGATGTAATCTCTAAGACATCGAAAGAGATTAAAGATTAATTAAGGGGACACGAGCATATAACATACGTGTTGTATGGATATCTCGTATTCTTAATGATTTTACTTGGTTGCCATCCCGTATTTGGTTAGCCATTGTAAATGAATTATTGGCTATAGTATAGCCCATGCGGTTGTGCATTACATATCCAACAAAATAACCACTATATATGACTAGAAAGTGAGAGATACACTAGGCTAGCATATAGGGCTCGTGTGTGTGTGTGTCCCAAAGTACTTAATGAATTCATGCATTCCATGGATGTGATTTCTAAGACTCAAGAGAGATAGAGATTAGAGATTAATTAAGGGGATACGAGTCTATGATATACTTTCACATTGAGGGACTAAGTGAGTATAGAGCTTAATTAGGAGGATTGTTACGGTTGAATCATTTCCCTAGTGTAACCACATTTCATGCATCTCTCTATTCCATCTTATCCATGTATATATTTTGTTTGTTTTATTTATTTATATTATTATTTACACATTTCACACCCGCAACACACGAATTCTCTCGAAGTGTTGTAATAATAGCTAGAACCTAGTAACGATCGGCGGATCCCACCTCCCTGCGAAACGATACCCTCACTTGCCGCTGTGCTAGTCTTTGTGACTCGCTCGCTAGCGAGGTCGAACTTAAATGTTCATCTTTTGACCGACACCGCAACGACATGTCATCAACTGTTTAACAATACAAGGTCAGATTAGTGACCAAAGGCTTTACACAAACATCGAGGCTAGATTTCTCCGAAACATCTAGTCATGTTGTCAAGAGTTCTACCATCAGAGTAGTATTGAGTCTTACTGTCACCAAAGGATAGGACATTCAACAGCTTGATATAAATAATGCGTTCCTAAATAGTGAGCTTTGTAAGTCGGTTTTCATGTCTCAGCTGGAAGGATTCATTGACTCAGCTTAACCATTTTTTGTTTACAAGTTACGTAAGTCACTCTATGGGATCAAACAAACTCCAAGGGCACAGTACATAAAGCTTCAAATGGCCTTGCTTCAATGGGGTTTTCACAACTCACATTCTGACATATCATTGTTCTTTTATAGGAGTGAAGGCTTATTTTTTTGTTGCATGTGTATGTTGACGATATCTTATTGACCGGTAAAACCAGTCTCTTATTTCCAAAGTCATCAAGGATTTAAATCTCAGCTTTGCTCTTAAATCCTTAGGGTCGCTTCAATTCTTTCTTGGTTTTGAAGCAAAAAGAAATTCTATCGGTCTCACTCTGTCATAATCCAAGTATGCTTGGGACCTCCTCCTAAAAACAAACATGACAAATTGCAAGCCTTGCCTTACACCTATTTCCCCAAGTTACAAGTTGTCTACTTCTGATGGAGAACCTTTTGCAAACACAACTTTGTATAGGAGTACAATAAGGGCCTTACAATATCTCACTCTGTCTAGGCCTGGTTTATCTTTTGTTGTGAACAAACTAAGTCAATTTCTAGCTTCTCCATCTCAAGTGCATTGGCTGGCTGTTAAAAGGGTACTTATGTACATCAGAGGCACATTGCAATTTGGTCTGGTGTTTAGGCCTACTTCTCGACTATCTTTGGAGTGTTTTGTGGATGCTGACTAGGCCGAAGCTGTGGATAATCGTAAGTCGACTAGAGGTTATTGCTTGTACCTAGGTGACAATATTATGAACCGGTCATCCAAGAAGCAAAGGTTTGTGGCACGGTCAAGCATGAAAGTAGAGTACAAGTCACTTGCTACTGATGCAACCGACATAATTTGGTTTCAATCGATGTTTAAAGAGCTTCAATTGCCCTTGTCAGGTGCGCCGGTTCAGTTGTGTGACAACCTCAGTGCCAGGGCCTTGGCACACAATATAGTATTCCACTCCCGGATAAAGCATATTGAAATTGACCTTCACTTCCTCAAGGATCTTGTTGCTGCTGGAAAATTAGACATCAAATACATATCCATTAATGTGCAAATTGCGTACATCTTTACCAAACCATTAACCATTAGTCTATTCTAGCTATTAGTATCCAAGCAAGTCATTGATAGAGATCAGTTTAGCTTGAGGGGGGAGATGTTGCTATGACAAATGATCAATTCTCCCGCAAAAAGTTTAAACGTGCAGAGTTACCTCAGCTAAGTTTAAAGGGGAGTGTAAAGAAGAAAGATGATCATTATCAATCTACATCTATAAGCTAAGCTCACTCAGATAATCAATCATAACAGAATGAGATGAGTTAATAATTAATTATAACAGAAAGTGATGAGTCAGCATTCTGTTATGAGAGATCAAAAGAGATTAGTGGCAAAACCAAAATTGCGTGAAATACTTTCCCGCTCAAATTAGGAAAAGCTTCCAGAAGATCTAAGCCACAACTTAATCAGACGACTCTAATTGCATCACCCAAGTGTTGTCCTAATAAGGATAAAAGTTGTCAGAGTCTGTTAGAGTATGTGAATATAAAAGGCCTCATTTGTGACTCTTGTAAAAGCAATGAAAGAGAGAAAATGAAATACAGATAATTAGTCAAATATATTTTTTTTTTGTTCTGTGTTTTGTTCTAAGTTCCAATTCTCTTCAAACTTTAACAATACTATATAAACCAAAATTTAACCAAAATAATGTAGCAAATGAGTTGTCATTACCACACAAACAAAGGAATGATAAGATAAATGAACAAATCACTTATCACATCATTTGTGTTGGTTTTTGAACTAATGTTTTTTGGATATGTTTTTTGGATTGTATAGCATTAATGATTTTTTTTTTTTTACAATAATGCTACTTTGTCCAAATTTGAAGTCCAAATAATGTAGCATGTTTGATTTTTCTATATTATAATTGGATGATTGAAATCATTGGTTTTTAAGGATACCACATCATTTGGGCTCCAAATTTAGACACCAAATTAGAACAAAATAGCATTAATAATTTTTTAAAAAAAAAATATTACATAAATCACTACAAGAAAAATGACATTCTGAGATGAATCCATTTCATCTTCAAACCAAGTTTTTTCATCCCATAAAGTCTTTCGCTACCAATTTAAGTTGGTCGCATGGTGGTAGCTAAATCCCCGTCTCAAAATAGCTACTGCAACAAATTAAAAATCCGTCTCCCAATGTTGATAATGCACGACCAACTATTTGGTAGCAAATTCCCAAAAATTTTGTCTTAGATATCAAGCCATACAACAATTGGGGATAATATTTACATACCAAATACCGTGGACTAAACTCATATTAACGCAAATGTGAGGGACTAAAATCAAAATAAACTTAATATTTAATTAAAAACTTTCATTATTTCATATTTAATTAAATAACATTTTTTATATTTATACATTGCCGGACCATCAGCCCCCACCGAGACCAGCTTCCTTCGCCACCCTACCGGACCACCGCCATGGACCGCAACCGCTGCCATCAACCTCTGCCGGAGAATACTGTCGCCGCCGTTGTAGACCTTCGTTGCCTCCCTGCTGCCGCCACCGCCGTGGACCACCATCGCCGTACACAAGCCCCCACCGGAGACCAGCTGCCATCGCCACCCTTCCGGACCACCGCTGTGGACCGCCTCCGCCGGAGACCGCCGACGACTGTTGCCGCAGCCACCGTGGACTGCTGCCCGGACCTACCCCTGAAAATAATTGTCATTAGTGGGAATTGAACTTGAGACCACTAGTTAAAAATTATAAGTCTTTACCACTTGACTACAACATAAGATGTGATAATAATTGAACAATATCATATTTAACCTATATGAGTTGTTGGAAAAAACAAAACAACCCTGTTAGATAAATTTAAATTTATTCAGTTAATCAAAATTCTAATTTCTACGACAGATATATATTAAAAAATATTTATTGAAACTTTTTATAAAATAATATTTTTTAAAACATATATAGTCGAGTTATTGGTCAATACTCTATGGTCAAGTTTGGTTACATGGTGGAACGGTAATCAAAATAGTAATAAGAATGAGAATGGAAAGGAAAGGAAAACTAATTTTTTTTGTTTAGTTGGAACTTTAAAATTAGTCTCTGAATCAGTATTATTTTATTTGAATAACAACGAAATGGAATGGAGTTAACTGTGTTTTGACCAAAATACCCCTAATTATAAAACATTCATAAAAATATGAGAATATTATAATGTTGCCTTGAGTTATGAGAATATTATAATGTTGTGATTACAAAATTAAATAGAAAATATTAATGTATATACAAGTACAAAAACCATATAATATTTACATAAATAGACAAATTTAGGAAATACATTTGTCACATAAAAGCTAATTTCTTTTACTTTTGTCACATGTCTATAAGCATATTCTAATTTCAATTTTTTTCACTAATCGGTTATTTCAATCATTCTGATAAAAATATATTAATATTCATAGACAAATCATTTTGCAACTAAATAGCAATATAACACTTGATTACAAACAACAATATAAACAAAAATATTATGGAAAATATTCAAACCATTGTTCATCACATGTTTTCTTACCTAAATTACACAAAATTAATGTTCGACAACTCCACTGAAGCCATGAAAAAGAATGGAAAGAATTACTCATCAAGCTTAATTTTAAAAAGTAAATGTACAAAACAAAAACTAAATGCATAAAACTAAACTAAACGTAATTTAGAGTTAGAGCCTTGAATAAATCAATAAATCATAAATAAAGCAAAAAAATATAGTAAATAACATTTTTTTTTTTAAATATAGTAAATTGCGTCGGAAATCGGAATTGAGCGGCTAATGTCGAAAGTTGCGTTGGATTGGTGAGGGCAAAGATGATGGATGTGGGATTTGGGTGGGAAAGAATGAGTGAAAAGTTGAGAAATGAGTTGGGAATGAAATTAGGGATTTTGTATTTAAAAGAAATTAGGGATTTAGTATAAAAGTTGAGAAATGAGTGAAAAGTTGAGTTGGGAATGAAATTAGGGATTTAGTATAAAAGTATATAATTTTAAAAATTTATAAATTTTTTAAAATATGAAATCATATAATTTTTTATTCAAGAAGATATAAAATGAATGAAACACCATTTTGATTCATCCAATTTTGGGATGAAGAGCATCATTTGGAGACCAAAATGAGCTCGTCGCAAAATGTCATCTTCAGAGACGAATTATGTCGTCTCCGAATGTCCATCCAAATAATTAAAACCAAAATCTATATATGAAAAGCAAAATGTCATCTTCAGAGATGAATTATGTCGTCTCCGAATGTCCATCCAAATAATTAAAACCAAAATCTATATATGAAAAGCATCGTTTGGAGACCAAAATGAGTTCGTCGCAAAATGTCATCTTCAGAGACCAAATATCAATTCATTGCTGAAAGCTTCATTCTGAGGCTAAATTTCAATTCGTCTTCGAATATATGGTAGTTGATACCCTAATTTCTTTTAGTAAATTTTGGTTTTTTTTTTTTAAGTGAATGACTCAAACCTACAACCACGTGGTATAGGTTTGAATAGTATATCATTGGCCAACCTCATTGCGTCATTAAAAAAAAATAACATTCATTTAATAAATCAAGCAATATCAAAAGATGTTGTCTAGTTCAAATTTCTCGCTAAAATTCTAAAAAGTAAAAAATAAAAAAAAATAAATAAATAAATAAAAAAAAAAAAAAAGAATCAAAATCAAAAGATACTGAATGATTATTAAGAAAACCAATGATCCCGCCACAATATAACATAAATTATGTATATATAAATCTAGTTTTCTGAGTATATATAAAGAAAAATATATACACAATTTTAAAAATGTTATAAATAAATGAAATAATAAATAAATAAATAAAAGAGGCGAGAGAGATGAAAGTAGAGAAAATATATGTTTTTTTATTGACCTAAAGAGAGAGCTTTTACAAAGAGATGAGATCTCTTATTTATAGTGATTTAAAGAACCACTTGGTTCACTTGAAGAGAAGAGGCGGTGGATGCCACTTGGTTCACCTGGTGAGGATAAACTTGTATAAACCACATGAAAATGGTTGGATTGGTCAAAGCTTTAACTATGTGCATTATTTAATTAGTGAGTAAATAAATGGTGATAAGTGTGAAAGTCACACATGTGAGAGGCCGGTGAGCGTGGAAAGTCACACACATGTTACAACACTCCCCCCATGGATTTCCATAACTTTAGATCTTAATCTTGCTAGGAAAAATCCAGGGGGTAAGAACCTTTGTAAAATATATACAATGGTTTTCTGGATCTTGTGATGTTAGACGTTCTCAAAAAAGTCTCATTAAAAACCTTGTCAAGAAAACCCAATAGGATAAAACATGATTGAAGGGAAAAAAGATTGCACTACACATATGTCGAGAATTAATGTTTTCTTCATAACAATTCCCACGTTTATACTTTGCTAGGAAAAACTCAGTAGGATAAAAACCTCAGCAAAGATATCCATTAATCTGTCATATCAAAGCAATATTTATAATGATCTTCTGGATCAAGGTAACATATATACGATGATTAGCAAGATTAAAGTAATATTTACAATGATCTTCTTGATTAAGACAACAGATATACGATGATCTACTGGATCAATGTAATATTTATGATGATCTTTATGGATCAAATGTTTTTTGGGTGTGTTTAAAGAATTGCCTCATTAAAAACCTTATCAAGAAAACTCAATGGAACAAAAAACTTGATTGAAAGGAAAAAAAACATAATGCACATATGTCCCAAAATAACAAATATACTTCATTTGATATGCTCCCCCTGATAGAACGCTCCCCCTGATAAAAATTCTTTTAAAGCAATCTTCTAGATTGCTAAACTGATGCATACTGATGTATATTTCATGAAATGCAATAACATCACAAATGATTGGAAGGGGTATAAGCAAAACTTGCTTTATGAAGCATTATGTTTTGCCATTATAGGTAAAAACATATCTTGTTTGTGAACGAGCCTTTTGTGGATCATATAGATATCCGACATCAGCATAACCAAGTAAATTTAAAACATTGTTAGATTTTGTATAAAATAATCCTAAATTTTTCATTCCATGAAGGTAACAAAAAAGATGTTTAATCTCATTCCAATGCATTTGAGTTGGTGCTGAAATGAATCTAGTAAGTACATTCACTAAGAATGCAATATCTGATCTAATATATTGATCTAGATATAACAAAAAACCAATTGCATTAAGATATGGTACTTTAGGACCAAATATCTTTTCACCATTTTCTATTAGTTGGAATGGATCTTTCTTTGAATCAAGAGTTCTAACAACCATATGTTTACTTAATAAATGAGTAATGCCCATATGGAATCTTTTCATAATCTTTTTCAATATATTCTGATTGATTGACAAGCATTCCATTTGATCTATGCTCAATCTTCAGGTCGAGATAATATTTTGTTTCTCATGTCTTTCATTTTAAACTCATTTATCAAATATTAAGCAGTTTTCAAGAGTTATTCGTGAGCTCCAATTAAATTCACATTATCATCATAAACTGGGAAGATAGCAAATCCAGATTCTAATTTCTTTATGAAGAGACATGGGTATATAATATAATTATTATACTTTTATTTCATTAGATATTCAATGGGACGGTTATACTACATCTGTCCAGATTGTTTTTAAACCATATAAGAATTTTTCTAGGTTCATCAAATACAAATTACGAGATCTCGATTTATATACTTATAGTATTTTAAATCCTCAAGGATTATAAATATCTATATTGAGTGAACCATATTGATAAGCAATCATTACATCTATAAGACGCATTTTAAGCCTTTTAGAGGCAACCAAATTTATCAAAATTTGAAACGTAATTATATTCATCACTAGTGAATACCAAGTTTCTGTGAGAAACCATGTACTATGAGTCATATCTCGTATCTCACGATCTCGTTTTTGTCATTACGTTTCCATACACTAAAAATCATTAATATCTGATCTAATATATTGATCTAGATATAACAAAAAACCAATTGCATTAAGATATGGTACTTTAGGACCAAATATCTTTTCACCATTTTCTATTAGTTGGAATGGATCTTTCTTTGAATCAAGAGTTCTCATATGTTTACTTAATAAATGAGTAATGCCCATATGGAATCTTTTCATAATCTTTTTCAATATATTCTGATTGATTGACAAGCATTCCATTTGATCTATGCTCAATCTTCAGGTCGAGATAATATTTTGTTTCTCATGTCTTTCATTTTAAACTCATTTATCAAATATTAAGCAGTTTTCAAGAGTTCGTGAGCTCCAATTAAATTCACATTATCATCATAAACTGGGAAGATAGCAAATCCAGATTCTAATTTCTTTATGAAGAGACATGGGTATATAATATAATTATTATATTATTCTTGAATTGCTTCTTTTCATTTAGGTCAATCGTGCATTTGTCTACAATTATCGATATTTTGAGTTTCATAATCATCATTTAGAATTTTAGTAGCACTACTGTGTATGAAAATATATCACTGAAGATTGTTTTTTTCATTATTCCACGTTTATCTTGTATGATTTATAGAAATTTTCTCAATTTCTATATTCTTATATCTCTATTGAGATTTCTTCCATTTCAATGGATTTAGTGATTTTATGGACTTGTATGAATTATAGAAATTTTCTCAATTTCTATATTCTTGTATCACTGTTGAAATTTCTTCTATTTCAATAGATTTAGTCATTTCATAATCTTGTGTCTCTTTAGATATATCAGACTCTTATAGAGTTGATTTAGAGAAAGTGGATAACTCGAGTTTTGTTTACATTAAGATCATGATAACAATACATTTCAAAAAAAGGTTCACAAGCTTATGATATGCATAAGATAATTTATTTGTTGCCCTTTACTCTGATCGTTCTTCAGGAACAATCACCCAGCCGGAGTTTATGAGATGGCAACTTATAAAATTTTGTTATCTTTAATATATCAAGTAATTGTTAAATAATCATCTGATGATCAATTATCTTTCATTTTTGAGCGATACGAAGATTGAGATGTGACACATTTATTACATATATAGAGAACTGAACTAATGGATATCTCTATTTTGTATAAGAGTAACTTTTCATTTACTCTTCTCCTCTAAAGAAACTTTCCATTTGGAAATTAATCAATATTATAATATGCAGACTGTGCGTAAAAATATAAACTATCAGCAGTTTAAATGATCTAATAAAAGATTAATCAAAATCAACATTAATCTCATAATGATATATAAGTCTTATCTTAGATCATGCTAGAGATGCAATATGGAGATATATAACACAATAAAAAATCTTAAAAAGTGAGCAAGTCAATGACCAATTACAAATTGTAATGGTAAATAAAGAAGATAAGTAGTGGGTTAGAGATGAATGCAGCAACATATAAAATAGAATGTCACTACGTAGAAATTGGTAATTGTATTGAAATAATAAAGTTCTCGCAATTAGTTAAGATATTTGATAAGTAATTCCGCTGATCCATTTTGATTATAAGTACATGTGAAAACTAGATGTTGAACATCAATCTCAACTGCTTTATAGTATTAATCAAATATCATGTAAGTAAATTCATTAATATTACCAGGACGCATTGACTTGATTGGATAATTTGAAAATTATACCCCAAAAACTGATAATATGTGCTAGTAATATGGAGATGTTTGATAATAAACAAACATATGATCATCTCGTAGATGCATCAATTAGAACCATAAAATAACAAAATGGTTCATTCGATGGATAAATATGTCCATATATATTCTCTTGGATGATAAGGATTCAAAACCAATTTTAAAATGAGATGGTCTTATTATTAATCTCCATATGTGAATATGCCGTGCATATATTATTATTAAATTAAATAATCTTCTTGCTCTTTAATTGAAGTCCATGAGACTTTTTGATAATCATATGTATCATCGTAGATCCTTGATGACCAAAATTGTTAGGTAAAAACATAAATATGTATGGATCTGAGAACTTTTAGTTCATAATTGCATAAACTTTTACACTTTTATAACTGTGCAATATAATCCAGATGAGAAAATATGCAGCTTCTCAATAATGAGCTTCTGGCTAGACATGACGGGGGGTTCAGTTCCAACCGTGGAACCAAACCAGAACCGCCCTCTCCGAAACTAAACCTGAACCGAAATCGGACCGTGAACAAAAATCGGGGACCTGGTTTCGGTTCCGGTTCCGGTTCTAAAAAATCACGAACCGGACAGCAACCGACGGTTCAATTCCTGTTCGTGAACAGTAGGTTCCCTGATTTTTTTTAAAAAAAAAGTTGTTAGTCATTGGGCCTCCCAACGGCTTATTTATAATTTTTTTTTTATTATTTTCTTTTTCTTTTTCTTTTCTATAAATACACCTACCTCCCCACCCATTCATTTTTCCATTCAAATTTTCTCCCATTCTCTCTAATTCTCATTTCTCTCTCAATTCTCAATTCTCCAAGTTTCCAATTCTCTCTCAATTACTAAGTTAGTAAATTTTATTTTATTTGCAATTATTTTTAATTCCAATTTATTTTATTTGCAATTACTAAGTTTTCAATTCTCTCTCAAATTTATTTCCATCAAATTTTTCACATTTTTTCTTCAAGGATTTTTACAATTCAATTTTTTAAATGGCAAATGGAAGTACAGTCGGTCCAAGGCATTCGTAAGCCCGAGCCTATGCTGAATACCTAGGCATAAACTCTCCTCATCCCCCTTTAATAATTTTCGAACCCGATCCCAATTTCCACCCCCTATACAAATTTATAAGAAAATATGTCTGATCCCCCTCCAAATTTTGAATTTCAACAACCTATGGAAAATCAGTTACAAAAGCAAGCCAAATCTGATCTCTTCGTACTCCATATGAAGAAAGTAAATAAAGTAACGAAAGTAGATGGAAGTATTGTATCCGTTTGCAATTACTATAAAAATAAAAAATAAAAAAATAATAAAATAAAAAAAAAACATTTTTAAGTGGAGCAAATCTAGAGGATATGGCTCATATCAAAAGCATATAACAAACAAACATCCAGACGTACATGCCAGAACAAGTTCACAAGCCTAGATTTCTACGTACGTTACCCCTAACCAACAATTATTTAAATATAGTGATGAAAGAAATAGATAAGAATTAGCTAAAACGGTTGTTGTAGAACATTTACCATTTAGTTTTGGGGAAAAAATTGATTTTATTAATTATTATGAATAAGCATTAAATCCTGCTGCATGTCGTGTTCCTAGAACTAATCTCACAAAAACACTTTAGAAAAAAGGAAGTTGGAAAAATATTTTGAAAAATATAATGTTCATGTTTCTATATGTGCCTACATATGAAGTGACCATTAGCACATTCATTCTTGGATGTCACTTACCATTATAGGATAATGCATGGACTATCCGAAAAAGAATTCTTGCATACTTTTGATAATACACACACTGCAGCTAATATTTTTAGACAGCTTAAAATTATTTTTCAAGAGTATAAAATTGAAAATAAAATTTTTGAAATTTGTTTTGATAATGCTTCTGGCAATATCGCTGTTATTCCTATTTTAATTGATATATGCAAACATTATCTTGGTGGTAGGTTTTTTCATCAAAGATGTGCATGTCATGTTTTAAATTTATGTGTTCAAAAAGGATTAGGAACTCTTCAAGATTTTATTCAACCTATTAAAGATGCCCTATATCATGTGTTGAAACATCCTTCTGCAATGAAAGCATGGATAAAATTTTGTAGACAACATGATAGGCATGCCATTAGATTTCCTCGTGATGTTCCAACACGTTGGAATTCTACTTATAAATTGCTTGCTCAAAGTTATGATTATAGGGATTTATTAGTTACTTTTATTCAAAATACTTTTAGTCACATTAATCTTTATTCAAGCCATTGGGATGTTTGTTCAAAAGTTTGTGATTTGTTAAAAGTTCTTAATAATGCTACAAACAATTTATCTGGTGTTTATTAAACTACATCTAATTTATTTATTATTGAGAGTCTTAATATTGCTGGTGCTTTTTCTCCTTATGCATCTGACTTATAATTAATGGAGTCTGTTACTATTATGAAATCAAATGGTTAGACTATTATTAGGAGTTTCCAAATATTTATTTGATTGCAATGTGTTTTGATCCATGTTGTAGATTAAAAAATTTGTTTGACTATCTAACTGTTTATTATCATCAATGTTTACAAATAGATTATGATATTGAGATGTGTTATTCTAAAGTTAAGACATTATCGTATGAGTTATATGATGAATATCTTAGAGTTTATGGTCCAGCACTGAACATAAATGTTCCATAAACTCAAAATATATCTCATTCCCCATCATCTTCCAGATTTATGGGTTTGGGGTATAGTGTGTTATCCAAAAAAAACCAAAAAATTACGAGGTTCTCGACCACATATTTTGAGCTTGAATCTTATATTGGTATCTCTTTTGAGTTTATGGAAGACACTGATGTTAAAAAAAATTGATATCCTACACTGGTGGAATGAGCATGAAAAGTACTTTCCAATCTTAGCTCTTATGGCCAAACAAATTCTTGCAACACCAATTTCTATAGTGGCTGTGGAACAAAAGTTTAGCGCTGATGGAAATATTCTGGACGCAAGGCGTTCGCTTTTGAGTATGAAATCAATTGAGATACAAGCTTGTGTTGATGATTGGACCAAGGCACAATACAGACAATAAGAAATCGATCAAGATGTGTACCCTACAATTTCTTCAAAGATGACCAACCTGGAGGAAGTTGAACGGATGATCGATCATAACAACAATTAGTTACAGTGCCACCTTACAGGCTCACAACGTGTTCACGTCATCACCAAACCTTCAATAAAACAATAAAAGGTAAGAGAACTACGTGATCTTTAATTCCTCTAAAGTCTAAACCCCAAGAGGATACGTAGGCAACTTAATTATGGTAAAAATTAAGTGCAAGGCCAATTTTACATTTTTTTTTTAAATTTTTTTTTAATTTGTCATATATTAATTTTATTTTAATTTCACCATTTTCGGGTGACCCTATAAAATGCATTTACAATTTTACATGTCTAAATTTTTTTATTTAAATAATAATAAATATAAGAAAAAAAATAACGGAACTGAATCGTAGGAACCGCCCGGAACTGGAGAACCGAAACCAAAACCGAAATAGAAAGGTTCCGGTTCCGGTTCCGGTTTCGGTTTCGGTTCTGGTTCTGTCAAAATCGAAACCGTCGGCTCCAAACCGGAACCGTCATCATGTCTACTTCTGGCCCAAATCATGTATAGATATTCAACACTTTGAGTATTCGTAGTCTCAATATGATATTAATAATGTTATATGCCTTTGATTTGAGCATATTTCTTTATGTTCTGCTTGAATGATATAAAATATCATTGATACACAATTTAATATCATCTGGTAATAAGATTGTGGCTCTTCTAGAGCCTTTAATTAGATCGGTGGGATTTGATCTGGTATTAACCTTATAGGCCTTTGAACTAAGCAGATTTCTTTATATATTGATACATAATTTAGTATTGTTTGATAACAATGTCGTGGCTCTTCCAAAGCCTTCTATCAAATCCATTGGACCTAATACAATATTAACATTTTCTCTTAGCAAAGTCAAATTCATAAAATATTTGACCGTAGTATTATATGAGTCGTTGCACTATCGGCAAGACATATATTTTTCCTTCTGGGAATCTTATGTACATTCCCCTTCTCAATAAGTTTATTCTATAAACCTTTTCTATTTATGGATCGGCTCTTTTTTATTCTCTTCGGAATTTTTCTCCCCCTTTTTTTTTTATTGTGTAAACATTACCATCATTGGCATGATCCCATTATATATATATATATATATATTGTAAACATCATATCATGGACCCCGCCATTTAATATATATATATATATACATATACTCTTAATATTGCTTCTTCAAGAGCATCAAACATGTACAAAATGGATAAAATATCCTTTCCAATTTCATTATACGTGATATTGGGATCTTAAAACATTTTATGATACTCACAACATCCTACTAGGATGTGTAGATTGTTTTCCTCAAATTAATGACATATAAACATATCACTTCATAAATATGAGATAAAATAAAATCATAAATCATATTGATTTTTCGAACTTCCGGTTCGACCATGAAATGCAAGTTCATATATATAATTCAGAAAACTTCATATTTTAAATGGATTTGAAACTCCAAGTTCCAAATAATAAAGTAACATTCATATATATAACACTGTATCCAGAACTCTAGTTTTTGTTCAATTTGTAAAATCGTGCCAACTTAAATATCATAATAATAAATCCAGAAACTTCAAGTTCTGGTTAGTCAATCTAGCCGATCTCATATATTACATATAATAAATAAATAAATAAAAATATTTTAAAAGCATAATAAATAAATTCATAACTATATATATATGCTCTGTCGACACAATCGTAATCAGTCTCTATCGACACAGCTATAGCTAGTCTTATATATTGCGTATAAATAAATAAATACAAATATTTAAAGAGCATAATAAATAAATCAAGAACTATATATAGTCTTTGTCGACACAGCCGTAGCCAGTCTTATATATTGCGTATAAATAAATAAATATGAATATTTAAAGAGCATAATAATAAATAGAAGCCAATATTAACACCTATAAATATGATAAGCACACCCATATTTTAATAAAAAATTTAATTACAAAAATATCCCAATAGGAATTTACCAATAAGGATAAATTAGTTTAATTAAAAATAAACAAAATAATATTTACACCCATTAATTACACTCATATCTTCAACTATATCACTTTATTAAAATAAAAATTAAAATAAATTAAAAAAAAAAACCCTAATTCAACCTTAATTTTATTTCTTTAAAAAAAAAAAAAAAAAGGAGAAGAACAGAAGCCCAATTAAGCTAAAAATTCACAGAGCAGTCTCCAGGATCGAGTCACCACCAAAACTTGTGGTATATTTATATATATATGTGTGTGTGTGTGTGTGTGTGTGTGTGTGTGTGTGTGTGTGTGTGTGTGTTTGTTTTTTACCTGCGAGAAAAATCCATCTTCTTCAAGGTCAAAGAGTGAAGCTGAGTGATTGAAAACATTTCTGCCAAACAAATAGAAAGAAAACAGTTTCTGAAATATATGTAGCCTAATCACTGGTAAATAAACTTGTCGAATGCCGCTTGCTGTAAGGAAGACGAAGACCTAACACAAAGATCTGATCTTTTTATAGATAAATAACCGTAGAAGATGAAGAACAATGGAAAGTCAGTGATTTAAATATTAATAAGTAATAATTATAAGATCCTTGTAGTTCGAGACTTCTATTGATCACATCACATTTTCTTCACAATACATTCTATAAATCCGTAGGGTCCCAAATTTTTAGTGGGATCTATTTGGGTATTTACAGGACCTGGAAAGTGGAGAACTTAAAAATTTATCATTTGTAAAATTGGGTGTGTTAATAACCTATGGGGGTTTATAAATAAATTGTATTAAAATGAGAACATTCTTTTAAATAAGGGTACTATTGGCATTAAGATCAGTGTTTATAGTAACGTTTTAATTTTAAATTTCAGATATAGGTGTACTTATAAATATGTGTGTGATTATCATATTTATGGGTGTCAATATCCATACCCTAAATAAATCCATAACTATAGGTTCCGGTGACACAGTACAGACCAGTCTCATATATTGCGTAAAAATATATAAATATGAATAATGAAATGTAAATAAATCACTCTCTTGGAGATCCTTTTTACTTACATACATGAATATCAAAATGTAAGTAAATCACTCACCTGAAGATACTTATTACTCACATACGATCGTACTGATAACGTATTATAAATAAATGAATAATAAATAAATAAAAAGAGACGAGAGAGATGAGAGTAGAGAAAATATATGTTTTGTTATTGATTTCAAGAGAGCTTTTACAGAGAGAGATGAGATCTCTTATTTGGATCAAGATCCTCTCCTTGTCTTATTTTTTCTTGACTTTTCATAATATAATGGCACCTAAGCAAAATAAAAAATACATGGTTGAGATTTGATCACTTTTTTCTCTCTCATACAACTTGGCGTTTTAATTACACTTGGAAAAAAAAAAAAACCAAGAAAAAACAAGGACCAATGAGAGGATCCTAATCCTTTTTATTTTTAGTGATTTAGATAACCACTTGGTTCACTTGAAGAGAAAGCAGTGGATGCCACTTGGTTCACTTGACGAGAATAAACTTGTATGAGCCACTTGACAATGGTTGGATAGATTATGGTCAAAGCTTTGATTTTGTGCATTACTCGGTGAGTATAAGTGTGAAGTCACACGTGTGAGAGGTGTGGGATGCCACCATTATAAGAAATATAGACTTTTATTACGTAATTTTATCACCCTTTTTTTAGCTGTGATCAAGTGATACAGGCCTTTTTTAATTTGTCGTGTGTTTATGACGTAATTTAAAACCGATATCAAAGTATTACTGTCTTTTAAAATGTTTGATAATTAAATAATATTTTTTATTAACCGTGATTAAGTTATCACACGTTTATCAAATTGTGATCAAGTTATTACAAATTTTATTAATCGTGATAAAGTTATCACATGGTTTGTTTTTATGTGTAATATAATTATCATACTACTTTGTTAGCAAGTTAAAGAAAAATGTTTTTTTTTTTTTTTATTTATTTATTTATTTATTTCGGAATTACACTAAAACTACAATTTTTATTTTTTAATCTCTCAAATTTATTAGTCACAAAACTTTACGAACAAAAAGATAATTAAGTACAAGCAATCGTATGATCTCTTTTTGTAGTGAAATATTAAAATAAAAAGTTAAGAAAAGTTAAAATATAAATTTACGTTAATTTTTTTTATATATTTATACATAGAGTAATTCCACATACAACTATAATTACGCAACCGAAGTGTAACCGCTTTAAAAAAGAGTAAATAAACACATGAGACCAATGTTTTTTTTTACACGGATCTCATGTGTTTATTCACTATTTTTCAAAGCGGTTATGCGACGGTTGCACAATCACGGTTGTATGTAGAATTACTTTTAAATGAATCATTATTATAATTTATATGTTATTTTAGTTTTTAATTGTTTAAATAAATGATTAATTACTCTATTTGGTCTAATTGCACATGTGTCAATGAATGATTAAGTGGACACAAGTTAATAATATAGGTATGTACACATCATATCTTTACTATATATTTATTTTAAAAGCTAACTTTCCCCACTTTCTCACCCTAGCCACCCGCCACTCTCACATCTCTTACCTTTTTTCTTGTTTTTATTTTTTATTTTTTATCAATATTCTCTCACTCACAATCTTCACTCTTCACAAATAAAAGAACTCTAGTCATGGTGAGTGTTTAACTTCATATAAACTCAACACATGATTTGGATTATAAATCTCTTATCGTTCCTATGTATTTATTTATTTTTATTGGTTAATTTGTTTATGTATAACTTGTTACGGTTTTCGATAGCGAATGACTTACTTCAACACATTTATAGTGTTTTGAATATAAACGTTTAAACAAAACAAATGATCACGATCTCTCTCACCAATATCTATGCTATCGAGCACCGTTTCGTCAAAGTTGTCTAAAAGAAAGTTTATGTCGATATTAAAAAGAGGTTAGTTAATTTTCGTTTTGATCTCCTTTTGTTTTCTCATTCTTTTATTGTTAAAATAAGTTTTGATTATGATTTGTTGTTAAAATATAGTTTTAGTTTTATTTTTTTTTATTTTATTTTTTTTGCCAATTTTATTGTTCGTCAAACTTACTTTTCTATCGTTTCTCATACTATGCAGTTGTATGTTCAAAAGGAAGCCTCAAGGAAGAAGAACAGTTTTTTTTATTTTTTTATTTATTTATTTATTTTATTTTTTATATATATTTTTTATATATATTTTTTATTTTATTTTATTTTTTTATGAACAAAGAAAATTTAAACATAACTTTTGTGTATAATAGTTTGTCTTTTAGAATTGATATTGCTAACAAATGTTTGTAACATTTTATTTGAATTTTGATTTCTTCAATGAATTTTGATCTTGAATAAGTATATATATATATATTTTAAGTTTGAATAGAGATCTTTAATGTTTATTTTATATATATGAAAAATATTATAATATTAAAAAAAATTAACAAACAAATAAAGCAGAATATCTAAACAATATCATCAAGAGATTATATATATATATATATATGGAAAACAATATAATGTTAAAAAAAATTAACAAAGAAGTAAAGTAGAATCTTTTGATAACATTGTCAAGAGATTATGACATTCTGAATATAATTTTTTTTTAAAGAACTTCGTAACGGTTTTTAGCCATCATCAATTAATCACAATGTTTAAAAGCCGTCAAAAATTGATGAATTTTTTAAAACCCGTGACAAAAATTTATGACGGTTTTTAAAAACCACAATAAAATGTAAAACCGTGATAAACTTTTTATTATGATATTTTTAATAACGCTTATAAAACTATCATCAAAACCTTTTTATGACCCTTTCATAATAGTTAAAAACCATCATAAATGATATTTTTTCTTGTAGTGCACACACATGTTTCAAAAAAAAATTGTTACTCGTCCTCTGGCTGGAGTAGCCGACATTGACATAACCTCTCAATTGTTATATATTGTACTCCTTTTTTTTAAGTGGAAATAGATAAAAACCAAAACTAGCAACTCATATATATATATATATATATATAAGTGAATCACTCATGACTCATACCAGGATTTCTCATTTTAATTTTAGTACGAACTTTGATGAAATTATATCGATATTTAAAAATTTTGATCTGAATTTTTTTTTTTTATGGATAATAAGTTCATTAAATCTACATATGAATAAAATGTGAGGATTTTTCAAGTACTAAATTTTTTTTTCTTGAATTTTCCTATATTTCGTCTATTTTTCCAATGCCTTAATACTTAAAAAAAATCAGGATAACTAGTTCTAGTTCTTAAAAAAATTTCAAATTTTATTCATAGATACATTTCATTGAACTTATAATCAAAAAAAAAAAAAAAACCTCATATTAAAATTCATAAAATAGATGTGAATTTATCAAGATCCTTAGTCCTTACATAAATTAAAATGAGAGATCATTCATAAGAGACTCACTCATATATATAGTTGCCCTTCAGCGCACCGGTGCATGTGCATACGATGCACCTATTATATATGATCATGACTTTTTTTTTTTGATGTGATCATATCAATTCATATGTAATCACATACAACTCATATACGATCATATTAAAATTTAATCTTATTTTATCATAATCACATATATCTTATTTGCGGTCACATACAAAATACAAACAATATACTGATCAACCATGCACCGGTGCACTGTACATGGGCGCATATATATATTTATCAACTTACTTTGTCTTGTAAAGAGAGACTATCAACTTATTGCTTCAAGTTGGAATTCAGATGACAAATTGTTAGATTTTGTACCAATAAAAAGCTAATGATTGACGAGGACAAGAAAAAATACTAATAATTAGTAGGTAATCTATATAACTTTACCTTTTGAGGACCTAGAATTTCATGTGAGCGGAGGGGTACTTAACAAAAAAAATATTAATAATAACTATAATTATATCTACTAAAAAAAATTAATTTTATGATTCAAACAAGTTTAAATAAAACAAAACAAATTCAAACTTAACTACAAATATTTTATTTTAATTATACTCAAAAAATATATTTTTTTTAATTTTAATTTTTATAATATTTTCATAATAGCCTCTATCAATTTTATTTTTCTCTATATGTGAACAATATATCATTCATCCACTAATCTCCAATTTGATTATCTCGTTAAAACTATTTCTATATGTCAACAAAAGAAAATTGATTATGAAATTAGGGTGTGCCATACAAAGTTAAAAAAATCAAATGATATATATATATATATATATATATATTTGATTATCAAATTCTAGAAATTGCATATCTTTGATAATAGGAAACAACTCAACACTAAATTAATTCATATTTGTTGTCTTTGAGTTTTGATGCAAAAAAATTAGATTATAGACGGACAATTTTGATAAATAAAAAAGATAGAATTTGAGATTTTAGGACTCATTAAATATGCTATGAATAATAAAATTAAATATAAATTATAAAAAAAAAAAAATTAAAAAAAAATTGAAAAAAATTCATGTAACTGGTTCTAAGCTGGGTTCACCAGTCTGCCCGCCGGCTCACCTTATAAAACTTTACAATTGGACACTTCAAACTTTTTTGATTGAAGATGAAGAACTCAGCAGTAGATAAAGACTAATACCACCATATATTAACCTGACAGACAAACATACTAACTTATAACCAATGTCCATGTTCTTATGATCTCTAACTTAAATTCAACATGAGAGACAGAGATGGGTTATACGTGAAGAAGAAGGATAAGTAATCAAGGAAGTGACAAGAAATTCATTTTTGTAAAGTCATATTAATTAATTTGGTATTACATATTATACGATCGATCATGTGGTTATGGTAATTTTTTTATTATTATATTTTTAATTTCAAAGTTCAATTGGCCAATGTACGTGGTGACTAGAGGTTCTTTGATGTGATCTTTTGCGATTTTTTTTTCCTTAGATCTTACCAATCGACAGAAAATAATAATTAAAAAGTTGATAGATATATATTTGATAGAAACTTATTTCAAAAAAAGACACCAAAAAAAAAAAAAGGTATATAAGATAAGATAGCCTCTAGCCAGACAATTACCATCGAAAAAAGTTGATAAGATATGATATCAACCGGACAAGATATACTTTTTGGATACCGGTATTGACACCTAAAAAAATTTATGATAAACTCTAAATTTTTATGATAAATCCTAATTAAACTCTAATTTTATTTCAAGTATCAATTTTTTTTTCATTATCATATGATCATCATATTGTTTTTGTCTTTCTTTTATGTATAGTTATTAACTCTATCAATAAACAAAATATTTTTTTTAACGATAGCCGTACATGTCAACAAGTTTTTTTTTTTTTTTCTTTTAAGATAGCTATAGATATTAATAAGTTTTTTTTTTTAAGATAAGAGAATTCTAGATTTAAAGTCTCTTGACCCCATATACGATTCCACTTATTCTCTTTATAAGGCTCCTACATTTGAGATATTTCCAAAATTAAATTAGACCATCATTAAAAGAGGATTTGATTCCAAAAATAATATATTTTTTTTATAAATCGGGTGTGATAATAATTTAAGAGTGTTTATAAATAATATATATTAAAATGAATATATTTAATTCAATTAGGGTACTATTGATATTAAGATGGATACTTATAGTAATATTTATTTTTTAAATTTTAGATATTGATATATTTATAAAAATAAGTGTACTAATAAGTTTTATAGGTGTTAATATCAACATCTATGCTTTTATTTTTTTTCTTTTTTCCTTTTTTTTGAAACAGATAAGCAATTCATGATTGCCCATAATTCACTCCTTGTCGATATTCAAGGATTTGATGTTTTACCTTTGTAATATTTTACAATAATTTTAATAATAATAATAAAAGCTTTATGTGCCCCCACAGAATAAAAAAGGGTTAATTGGACACTCATATTATGCCATGTCATAGCTGCGGAGTCAATTATAAATTTTAATATTTTATCTCCAAGAATCATTATACAAAAATAAAAGATTTGGTGGGTCAAAATTATAAATATAAAAAAAAAAGATAAAATTTAATTGTAAATTATTTATAATTTTTTCCAAAGATTTTTATTTTTAAGGGAAGGGACTTTTAATTTTATAATGATATATTTAAATATATTTTTCAACTCCAAAACCACTATTAAAATCTCAATATATATATATATGATTCTCAATTTACTAACTTTTATAATTTCCATAATTCTAATGTTTTTTTTTTTTTTTTTTTTTGTTATATTAATTCTCTAATTCAACATTAACTAAATTAGACATTTCTTAATTCGTAAAATAATTAAGAAAATTGTGAATATGCTATTTACATTCAAAACTCTATTTTTTTCATCTCTTATTTAACTCTCTCAACACTTCTCTCGGTGACGAGATGAGATTGATCCAGTGGTAAATTTCTCACGCTTGCATCACTAAGTTGCAGGTTCGAATTCTCACATTTCAAAAAAAAAAAAAAAAAAAACCTTGAATTTATATAATATTGTAATACTTAAAAAAAAAAAAAAATCTCTTGGTATTCTTTGATCAAATTCTATTATTTACATTCAATACTTATTATTTTTTTTACAAAAAAATAATAATTGATTTATATTTATACTTATATATAGTTTTTTACATCTATTTCAAATGACAAAATGGTGACTCCATGTAGGAAATTAAGTTGGTGTCTAATGTCCATTTTGAGAAACTTCCTCTGAGTGTAAATAATGTAATTCTAAATTAATAATGTTGATATAATTTGTCTTTTATTTAACTCGCTGAATTCTCTGTATTAAATCCCAAAATATCTAAAAATCCCACAATATTGATCATTTCCTTCTCTTCAATATGAGTGTGGAGTAGTCTCCTAGGTTTCCTTCATTTACATTTCCAAATAGCTGAATTTTAGCTCTAGTGAGTAAACCCTTTCCAATTTCTCCTCCAATAATCGTCATCATGTATTGGACATGGACGATCCTTGCAGTAGTTTTTGCACTTCTCTTCTTCCTACAATCAATACTATGGAAAAGAAATGCAAAAACTAAAAGATTACCTCCTGGTCCAAGAGGGTTTCCGATTTTCGGATGCCTTCATTTGTTGGGGAAATTTCCTCACAGAGATCTCCATAAACTCTCTCAAAAATATGGCCCCATCATGCATTTACGCTTAGGCTTGAAACCAACTGTTGTTGCTTCATCACCACAAGCAGCTGAGTTGTTCTTGAAAAACCATGACCAGGTTTTTGCTAGCAGGCCTCCTCTATTGGCTTCTAAGCATTTCTCTTACGGTCAACAAGCCTTGATTTTCGGTCCATACGGGCCTCATTGGCGAAACATGCGAAAGATGTGCACTTCAGAACTGCTTTGCAGTCAGAAAATCTCTTCTTTCAAGTCCATCAGAAAAGAAGAGCTTGATCTCCTCATTGAGAGTGTAAAACAGCAAGCTGCTGCTTCTGGTGATCATCATGTTGTTAATTTAAGTGGTAAGGTGAAATCTTTCACTGTGGATGTGATATGTAGAATGTTATTTCGGAGGAAATATGTGGATGAGATCGATGAGATAGGGTTTCAATCTTTGCTTCGAGAAGTGTTGATATGGGTAGGAACTCCTAACATAGCCGATTACATTCCTCAAATTGCTTTTCTTGACCCTAATGGCCTTATAAAGCACATGAAGGCTATTTCCAAGGTGCTTGATGAATTCTTCGAGAAGATCATTGAGGAGCGTCTTCAATCCAAAGACGAAAACAGAATCAAGGATTTTGTCGATGTCATGTTAGGGTTCATGGAATCCGAACAAAGTGAGTACCGCATCCAACGCCACCATGTTAAAGCTATAATGTTGGTAAGTAGGTAACTATACTTGTAGACCAAGGGGTTGCATATTTCTAGAAACATGTTAAAACCTACGGGGATCTCGCACTGATCAGCTCTTGTTTATCTTGGAAATGTATTGTATTATTAAAATGGTTTTCTGAACTACTAAATTATTATCTATAATCTTTTTGTTATATAGGACATGCTTGCAGCTGCCATCGATCCTGTAGCAGCTACAACAGAATGGGCACTCTCACAGCTCCTTAGGCATCCAAGGGTAATGAAAAAACTACAAAAAGAGTTAGAAAGTGTAGTGGGCTTAGACAGGATAGTTGAAGAATCAGACATGGATAATTTAGAATACTTAGAATTGGTTGTAAAGGAAACCATGAGACTTCATCCAGTAGCTCCCTTGTTAGCTCCTCATGAATCTATGGAAGACTGCACGGTTAACGGCTTCCACATCCCGAACAAATCACTAATTCTTGTTAACGTGTTTACAATCGGGAGAGATCCGAGTGCCTGGAATGATCCTGACGAGTTTTACCCAGAAAGGTTTGTTGGGAGTAGCATTGATTTTCGCGGACGCGACTTTCAGCTTCTCCCTTTCGGGTCAGGCCGTAGAGCCTGTGCTGGAATACAAATGGGGTTCCTTGAGGTTCGGTTATTGGTAGCACAACTTGTGCATTGCTTCGACTGGGAGTTACCTGATGGTATGTTGCCAAATGAATTAGACATGACAGAGGGTTTTAGTCAAGTCATTTTCAGGGCCAATCCTCTTCAGGCTATTCCTACCAAGTATCGCCTAATTATCTAGCTTGTTTAATTTCTATATTATCGGCTTGTTTAATTTCTAATCGGCTTGATGTTGTATTGGATATAATAATTACATGTTCTGTTGTCATGTAAAAACACTGCATATACACTGTGAAATTTAAGTCAAATAATTATGCTGTGTATACCGCTCAATATGTGGTTTGTTGGCAAATAATACTTATTAATTAACTTTTAACTACTACTAATAGGGTATTTAGTGTCAATTTTGATAAATCTGATCAGATTTAAAGCTATTTTATCTAAAATTGTGCTTGAATGATGTGACATCCTAATAGGCTTTACCACGTCATTGTTACAATTCATTAGTTTTAATTAATTACAATTTGTAATTTTAACCCTGATTTTCATTAATTATCAGAAAATTCCACTATAATTGAAAATTAAAAACAACTAAAAAATTACAACAATATAAAATCAAGATATTGCTTGAATTAATATTCCATCACAATTCGGGAATATTGTTTATGAACCCTAAAATCCTAAACATCCCAATCATCCAATCCAATATGAAAAATCAAACAATCGAAGTAGTTCGAGTCTGGTGTTGCTACTGATCATGTGAGTCGACTCAGAAATCAGAATAATCCAATTCTTGATGGGTGTGTAGACCTCCATTGATGATGAAGCCTCCACTTTCACCTCCACTTTCACTTCCTTTGTGCTTTAACCTTTGCCACATTTTCCTAGCCTCCACTTTCACCTCCACTTTCACTTCCTTGGGATGTGGGACCCCTCCCCACCCCCATTTCCCCCAAACATATATAAATATAATATAATATATATTTTTAATTCTTTGAAAACCCTAACTACATATACACATTACTCTTTTAACTATATATAGTTTGAAACTTTGAATTATTTGAAACACTTTATTTTGTATTTGTAATGTACTAATGTATTTTATTTTATATTTGCAATGGAATGTTTTTTTTTTTAGTTTAATTTATAATTTTTAGTTAAATGGAAAAACAAAGGATCGAGGGAAACAAAAATAATGGGGAAAATTGGGAACTAGGGATGGGGATGGATATACCTCCCCCCCAAATTCCCCATCCCCATTTTCCCCAAATGGGAAATGGGGTGGGTTGTGTCTGGAAAGTGGGGATGGGGATGGGGATGGGGGAATCTATATCCATCTCCATTCTCCAAATGTGCATCTCTACCTAAGACAAACCCACATAGATAATTTTTTTATGTAATTATGACAAAAAAAAAAAAAAAAATCATTATTAACAATTAAAATTTCATTCAAAGAAAAAAAAATTCCTATATGCAATTAAACACAGTTATCTGACATTCTCAGGAATCTAACACAATATTCCAATGTACAACCAAATACAAGTATACGGTTTTTCTAGAAATTACATTATCGTGTTTAACTTTCCAAAAATAAAAATAAATAAAAAACTTTGATAACCCCATACAAAATGGCCCTTAAATAATGAGTGATATTATATTTACTTATAGTCGATGATCAATTATATATATATATATATATATACATATATACAGTCTCATTCCTATCAGGGCATCCTTATATAACTTTATAACGATATTGAATGTAAACCACTCATTTATAAAAGTGATTTGACAATTGCATACATATCAAGTCAAAGTGTGTAAAATGAGTGGCTCACATTCAATGAATATAATTATATCAAGGCATCCTCATAGAAAAATTTCTGTATATATATACATATATATATATATATATGCATGATTAGGGATGGGCATTTCCCCATAGGGGCCGGTGGGGGTAGGGGCGGGGGCAAACTTTGCCCTCAAATAGATTTTGGGGGAGGTGGTGGGGGTACCCACCCCCAAACCCAAAACCCCATTTCCCCTAAAATAATATATATATATATAATTTTTATTTTTATTTATATATAAAAAATTTATTTTGTATTGTATTTTAAATTTTGTATTATATTTTTATTACTTTTTGGATTGAATATTTTAATAGTGTCAAATTAAAGATTGGAATATCTGGATTCCAAATTTTCAATTTCCAATTGAATTTCTATTTTTGAATTGGAAATTAAAAATTTAGAATTGAAATTGAAAAGAAATAGATTTTTGGTGTAGAGGAGGAGAGACCTTCCCCCAAAACGCACTCACCCCCAGTCCCCCTAAATGAGTTTTGAGGGAGGTGATAAGGGGAGGTTTGACGAATGGGGGTGGAGGTGGACCCTCACCCGCCCCATTGGGCCCACACACCCATCCATATGCATGATGTTAGTCGAAGAAATAATATTAATTATAGATGGCGTTAATTAGGTGAAGGAAAAAGATCAATCATAAAAGATGCTAGTGGAAGCATGGCGAGGTCCAAAAGGGGCCCATTGTTTATTATTTTTTTTTGTATTTAGTGTTGAATTGAGTTTTTTTTTATTCAGATAAAAAAGGGTCCTAAATATTTTTGTTTAAAAGTCTAAACGTTGATAATAAAAATAATAATAATAATAACAAATGGTCCAATTATCTGGAATCAAGATCACCTACCCAGGTAATTAAAGTTTTTTTTTTTCTTTTTAAATCGATTTTAAATTTTTTTTTTTTTGAATCAATTTTGAAATTTCTTCTTAATCATGTGCTGTGTTCCATGTATGCTTAGTTGCTTACAGAGGGTCCATTTTTTTTATTTTGTCCAGAAACCTTCGAAAGGCAGGACCAACTCTATGAAAGAAAAAAAGATCAACTAATAATTGATGTTATTGGAAGCAAAAAAGATAAATTATTGATTAACTTTCGTCTGAATTTATAATGATGGAACATTATATTCGTTTATAAAGATTATTATTGATATGGAGATGTGTTTTGGATTTTGGTGCACTGGACTGAATTATTTCAGTCCCACTCCTTTTAGGGCCAACAAAGATTTCATTTCCATTTTAGGGATATTTTGTTTTTTGTCGCTAGTTGCAATTATCAAAACTAGCTTTCTTATAAACAAATTTTTTTTTTTTTTTTTTTGAATGTTTGGTTATAAACGATTTTTATCTATTGCTTTTGTTTAAAAGTCTAAACGTTGATAATAAAAATAATAATTATAATAACAAATGGTCCAATTATCTGGAATCAAGATCACCTACCCAGGTAATTAAAGTTTTTTTTTTTCTTTTTAAATCGATTTTAAATTTTTTTTTTTTTTTTGAATCAATTTTGAAATTTCTTCTTAATCATGTGCTGTGTTCCATGTATGCTTAGTTGCTTACAGAGGGTCCATTTTTTTTATTTTGTCCAGAAACCTTCGAAAAGTCAGGACCAACTCTGATGGAAGAAAAAAAGATCAACTAATAATTGATGTTATTGGAAGCAAAAAAGATAAATTATTGATTAACTTTCGTCTGAATTTATAATGATGGAACATTATATTCGTTTATAAAGATTATTATTGATATGGAGATGTGTTTTGGATTTTGGTGCACTGGACTGAATTATTTCAGTCCCACTCCTTTTAGGGCCAACAAAGATTTCATTTCCATTTTAGGGATATTTTGTTTTTTGTCGCTAGTTGCAATTATCAAAACTAGCTTTCTTATAAACAAATTTTTTTTTTTTTTTTTTTGAATGTTTGGTTATAAACGATTTTTATCTATTGCTTTTGTTATTTTTGTCAATTTCGTAATATTTTTACTTAAATTTGGAATATACCATTAATTAATAATCGACCCTAATTCAAAATTTGGAATAATTTATCAATAGAGTTCTTAAATTTTACAGCACTCTTTTGAGCTGGTTTTGTGGGTTAGCTTGACACCAAGTTATCAAAAGTTGTTTTCTCAATCAACACGTAATTTGTTTTTTGTAATGGTAATGAGAACCGTAGCTGAGAAGTTAGAGAGAAATTTAAAAATTTAAAAAAAATTAAAAATTAAAAAAATTTAAAGGGAAAATAGATATTAAAACGAAGTGTAAAACAAGAGGATAGATAAAATAGATATGGGAACCAACATAAAAAGAAGAAAGATTGCACAAATCTAGGGGAAAAAAAAAACGATATCGTTGTGAATTCAAAATTTCGAATTATACCATAATTAATAATGTTGATTTCACGTAGAGCCCGTTTGACATATTTTTTGGAATGTTTAAAAGAGTTTTCTGAGCCTACAAGTAGCTTTTAAGAGTGTTTCTGTTATTTAAGAAAAGAGCTTATGGAGCTCAAAAGCTCTTTTATCAAAGGCCAAGCCTAACGTACTCTCTCGAAGAGCTTCGGATTTAATTAGTGCTAAGGAGTGAATTCTTTTAACTATTTTGGATCCTCTGATTTCTTAATGGTAAGAAAAGAAAGAAAATAATGAATAGAAAGTAATGAATGACCTGAATTAGGGACCAAATAGAGGGGGTCCATAGGGGTCATGCCCCCCAACCAATAAAATTGTTTTATGTATTTATTATACATAAATTAAGATATTATAGTATATAGGCAATAAATTATGATATTATTAGTATAAATTAATTAATAAATATCTTTCCTATTTTATTGTCCATGAAATTAAGAGATAAAATCAATCTATTTTCCTTCTTTAATTGTCCATGAAATTAAGAGATAAAATCAATCTATTTTCCTTCTTTAATTTTAATTTCCAATGCAAAAAAAAAAAAAAAAAAAAGTAAGAAAAAAATTTCATTAAAATACTTATCTTATGTTCACACTATTCTTTACTCTAAATAGTTTGTTTATTAATAATTATTCAATTTGACCGTTCACATTATCTTTATCACATATCAAAATTTTAGGTTGGAAATCGTAAATTAATAAAAATTTTATGTTTTTCACTTAAGCAATTTTATTCCTACTATTTTAAGTAAATTCTTCTACTATCCGAATAATTTCAGGTATTGGATTACAAAATAGTAAATATTTTAGGTTATAAATATGACTTTGCTACAATTATTATATAGTTTATTATTTAAACTTTTTCAACTACTTAGATGCAGGGCCGTCTCTAGACATTTTGGGGCCCGAGCGATTTTATGATATTAACAAAAATCGGGGCCCTATATAAAATTATTATCACTAACATAAAAATTCAACATTACTATAAGAAAACCAAAAAAATAGCGTTAAATCCAATTTCAACTAAATTCAAAAGATACTTCAAAAATAAAAACAATAGATTTTGTAAATTACAAGAAATGGTGTACTGTTTTCAGAAATAAAATAAAAGGAGACATTGAGACTTGAGTGGTGAGACAAACACCTTTCTGGAAGCAAAACAAAATGGGAAAGGAGGCTAGTCGATGGAGAGAGAGGGCAGTGATTTTAACTTAGACGATGTTGAACTAGGTTAGCAAAGAAAGGTCAGCAATTGGATTCTCTTTCAAAAGAAAAAAAAAATCAATTGGACTTAGATAATTTTGACTCAGACGATGTCAAACTAAGTCTGATATATTATAATTCAATTGAGTTTTGATGTTTATTTTTATTAAATTGAACTAGATATAGATAATTAGCCTTATTTAAAAAATAAAAAATAAAAAATAAAAAAGTAAAGAAAGGTTTGAGATTCGGCTTTCTTAAACTTAAATAAATTGGACTTGAAGCTCCTAATTTTATAAAACATGAAGAAGTAGATTGGATCATTTGGGGCCACTAATTTTATAAAAGATAAAGAAGTTGGTTGGACTTTGTAGGGGGCCTAGCATTTTGCTGGGTTTACTACTCTCATGGGCGGGCCCTGCTTATATATCGTTTCCAACTATGCGTATATCAAGATTATTATGTTTTGTAATGAGATAGAAGATGAATTTCTTACAAATTCTTTAATCATATATATTGAAAAGGGAAATCATATGGCAACTTAATATATATTCAATTATTAATGATTTTATAAATTTAAAAGAATATCATGTTCCATTTTGATTAATATTTCAATCACATGGCAACTTAATATATATTTTAAATATCAGTATATTCGTCTTCCATCGACCTGAATAACTTAGAATATTTGTTAAAGCTGAATCATGTATCAATGGGTAGAAGAAAAGATTCCATCAGACCAATTATTTTCAAAAAATGGCGAAGCCAACAAGTCAATTCTTGTCGAGGGAATATCCACCCTCGGTTCTGTACTTTGACACAAACCCCCGACCTCCCGTTAGTGTTAATGGATCGAGGGTAGGGGCCCTTGACGGTGATTTGATCTGCAAGCCAAGTCTCCCATTTGCCATTTAGGTGAATTAGTGGGCGGTGAGCCAATTGCCAAACTAGATAAGATTTTCGTATACGGTTCACCGCTCTGCCTTCTCTTTATAGAACTATACCTATAGCAAACTTTATATATCTACACAATCAGGGACGTAACCAGAATTAAACACCAGGATATATTGAAATAATTTTATTTTTTTTTTCCGATCATTAACATTATAAGAAAATTGTATTAATTAAAAAAAATACATCTAATTAAAAAAACATAGCGGGGATTACTGTCTAAATGTATATTCTAAATAAATCCATTAAAAAAATTAATAAAAAAATAAAGTCAAAACAAATTATAAAATAAATATAAAATGCAAATAAAATCAAATACTAATTAAACTGTATCCTACGGTTTTTCAAAAGATCAAACTTATCAATTATGAAATCAGGATTAAATACAATGGTAAAGGAAATCTAATTCATTACTTTCTAAAAAATATATAATTATTTAATTATTATTTTAGTTTAGTTATGATGAAGCATTCACGTCACATAGAAAAATAAATATACAATTATATTACTATTTACTAACAAATCTAAAAACAAAAGAATAATTTTAAAAACAAATTAGCAAATATGTATCTAAATTTCAACCAAAACAAAAAGAAATTTATTAAACAATAGTATTAATTTGTAAATTAAAATTAAAATAATTAATAATTAGATTAATTCTAAAATTTAATTACGAAATAAAATATTTAAATTCATAATATTCATAAAAATATACCTAATTGGAAGATGAATTATTGATGTTGATAAAGACGTTGGATTAAAATTTGGAGAAAGATGAGAGAGATAATAATTATTAAAGAGAAAAAAAAAATTATAGTAATTACCTGTTGAGTGTTGACTTTTGCATACTTGTCTCGTTAGTCGTAAAGTACTGAATTGTGATAAAGTTCAAAGTTTTCTATCCAGATATACATACTGTTGCCTCCAATTCTATTTACTACACGGTTTTCTATTGATATCAATCATTAACCCTTTGTTTTTTTTTTTTTTTTTTTTATATCAAAATTTTAAAAAAGGCTAGGGTGGGCTCAGCCCAAGGTCCGTCCGGCACAATGATGTCAGGTAATTTGTCACTTGACAAATAAAAGTAGGAACCGGTGATATTTAAACTCTACAAGTTCAGTCCGGACTGTAACTTCCACAAGATGGGAGAGAACATTCACATATTAATGGAACAACACCCAAACTATTAGTGAAAAAATTTACAAATCCATACATACACTAAGTCTTAACCTTGGTGGTGAGGGTTTCTTTAAGAAGGACTCACCACATTAGTAATGGAACATATATTCAAGGCTTCTCTTTGTCTATTATAAAATTATATATTTATACTTCCAAATATAAATGACACGTGTTTATATAATAGATCGGTGGTTCTAACAGTAAATTAAATTTATAATTTTTAAAGTTTAATGGAGTGTGCAATGATCAATTTGATAAAGTGGACCGATGAATGGGGTCAATTAATTGGTTCATGACTTCATGGCAGACAAGATTAGAATTGGATTTGCAAGTCGTATTCCTCATAATTAATTATCAAGACTTCATTTTTGCAAAAATATAATCAATCAAAGAGTTGCTTCCTCTTCTCTTTTGGGGTTTAGACTCTTTTTGATCGGAAACTTACATAAGTTTTACATACATAAACTCCACTTATTCATTTTATTTAATTACAGTGCTAATTTTTATAATTTTATAAAATTAAAATACAGATAAAATTAGATTGATCTAATGATATATCTTTCACACTCACACCTTACAAAATTAAAGGTTCATATTTTTTATTTCTAGTACATTCGCACTGGATAAACACTTCATATCACCATACTCTGTTTAATATCGTAATTTTTATATTGAATTTTCCCAAAACTATCAAATGAAACTTCTTAGAAAACTTATTTTGGTAAAATTGCATGTAAATTGAAAGGGATTTATTATGAGAGTTTCTTTTGACAATCCAATTTTTTCTTTTTATACTTCTTTTCTAAAAACACTCCATTCTCAAAATTTAAATTTTAATAAATTCTAAAGACACTTCATTTTGTTATAAAATTATCTTTTTTTATCTTTTTTGAATTAAATTATTAAAAATAGAAATTACCTCTCCTAAATCATTAGATTAATTATTACATATTAAATACTCTCTCCTAAATTTTTAATTACCATATTAAATTCTCTCTCCTCCAATACATATCTCTAATTTTCTATCTTCATTCTTTCTCAACCAAGACTAACGGTTAAGAAAAAAAAAAAAACTTACTAATAAGTTTGATTTTTAGGAACCATATGTATGTATATATCTATAAAAAAAAAAATTAAAAAAAAAAGACTAAAAATGTTTTTTTTTTTTTTTATCTTTTTTTTTTTAATCGAAATATGAAAATGTTTTTTGTTACTCTTGTAGGTATGTAATTGCCTAGAAAACTTTAATTCTTTCATCAGTCTTAGAAATTCGAAGTTTAATCGAATCCAGTTGAAACAATTCAAGCTTTCAGATATATATATATATATTTAAATTGACTTTTTAATATATATATATATTACTATTAATAAAAAACTAAAATATTCATAAGTTTTTTTTTTTTTTTTTAACTATTAATTAGAGATTGATGGTCGAGAAAGTATCGAAATATATATATATATATATTTTTTTTTTTGAAAAATGGAGAGAAATTAATTAGGAGAGAGTGTTTAATATGATAGTAACAGATTTAGGAAAAAGAGTTTAATAGGTAATATTTAATTTAATGATTTAGGAGAGATAATTTTTTTTTAATATTTTAATTAGTTTGGAGTGTCTTTAATTTTTTTTTTTTCTCTTGTTTAGTAATTTTGATATAGTGTAAAATTATCATTAAAAAAAAAATTAATTGAAGTATGAATAGATAATTTGTGAATTGTAAGGAGAAACTCTCATTTATCATCATCATCATCATCATCATCATCATCATCATCATCATCATCATCATCATCATCATCATCATCATCATCATCATCATCATCATCATCATCATCATCATCATCATCATCATCATCATCATCTTGTTTTGTATTTTAGGATTGTGTTTGAGCACATACGATACAAATTGAAATGGTGAATAAAAAAAAGCCATTTATTGTTTTTGAAGACAGAATAACTTATACAGGATGTTAGTACAAAATAATTATAATTTTTTTTTTTTTAGTTTTAGAATTATTTGTTTTCAAATGTCTTTGAATTCAAAAAAAGGAATTCAAAAATGGAGTGACACATGTTATTCAATGAGTGGATCTGATGCACCACCATTGTGACACATGTTATTCAATGAGTGGAATTACGAGTGGATCAGATTCCAGTATACCACATCGGATGCACATGCACTCAAGGTTTTCTCATATTGAAGAGCCAATCCGGTAGGCTCACTTCTTATCCTGTTTTGGTGAAACTATTTAGTCCCACTACAAATGTTGGACTATTTCAGCCTTTTATTCTTTTTTTATAAAAAATTTTGGCATTTTTTTTTCTTTGGTGGGAACGAATCTTTTGTTCTTTTATATTTTTACCATTTTGTCTGGGACTATTTTTGTCCCAGCCTTTTGTTCTTTTTTTTATTTTTATTTTTTTAAAATTATATTATTTATATTTAAAATATTAAATTTATTTAATCTGAGTTAAAAATTAATTTAATATATGTTATTTTATTCAAATATTTAAAAATAGTTTTAATTTCAATTAAAAATTAAATGTTATTTTATTTCAAATTAATTTTATATATTTTTTAAAAAAATATTTTATTCAAAAAATAATTTAATAAATACTTATCTTATGTTGACACAATTCTTTACTTTAAATAGTTTGTTTATTAGTAATTATTCAATTTGACCATACAAATTATCTTTATCATACATCAAGTTTTATGTTGGAAATCGTAAATTAATAAAAATTTTATGTTTTTCACTTAAATAATTTTATTCCTAATGTTGTAAGTAAATTCTTCTTATTCTCTAACCGAATAATTTTAGATACTAGATTACAAAATAGTAAATATTTTAGGTTATAAATATGATTTTGCTATATTTATTATATAGTTTGTTATTTAAACGTTTTCAACTGCAACTACTTAGATATCGTTTTCAATGTGTATTGTTAAGATTAGGTTTTGTAATAAGATAGAAGATGAATTTCTTACAAACTTTTTATAACCATACATGTCAAGTAAATGTCACTTGTCATCTACCATTAATTTCATCTATCTTTTGTAATCTCACTAAAGCACTTTCAATTCTTTTAAACCAATTTAACGCTAATAAGGGATTATTCTTTTTCATGCTCAATTAATCATTCAAGGCTTCTCTTTGTTTATTATAAAATTATATATTTATATTCCCAAATATAAATGACATTTTTATATAGGGCAAATTACACAAACTTACCCTAATTATATGTGAAATTGCATTAAACCCACAAAAAATTCATAATAACAATGACTTCCCCTTGACCAGTTGACTAACCGTTGACCACATTAATTAATCACACAATGTCTGTTTTGCCATTGCTCTACATCAAAAAAACAAGAAAAAATTATATTTAAAATTAAATAATATTTAAATGGTTTATAAAATTAAATTAACATAAAATTTATTTATTTTTTATTTTTTTTAAGGTACACATATTTAGGAAGATCTTATAAAAATAACAAAAATTAATGGATAAGAGAAAATTATTAAAAAACAGTTACAATTTTAAAACATAAAAAATTAATGGATAATAAAAAATTATTAAAAAAAATAGTTAATAGATAATTAAAAAAAAGAAATTATATAAATAAAAAATAAAAGAAAAGAAATCTGAAACGTTCTCCATGGTTTCAGGCCGCAATGGAGATCGATTGGATCTCCACTCGCTCGGCAAGACGATGACTAATCAATGGACCTCCATCTTAAGAATCATTTTAATGTTATTTGATTTAAAATAATAATAATAATAATAATAATAATAAAAGTTTGGAGTACCGAGTTTTTCTTTTGGACCTCCAAACTGTGTTTTTTTTTTTAATCAAATAACATTAAAATAATTCTTAAGATAGATGTCCATCGTTGAGTCACTGTCTCGCCGAGCGAGTGAAGATTCTATCGATCTCCATCGTGGCCTGAAAACATAGAGATTGTTTCAGATTTTTTTTTTAATTTTTAATTTTTAATTTATATAATTTCTTTTTTAATTATCTATTAACTGTTTTTAAAAATAATTTTCTATTATCCATTAATTTTTTATGTTTTAAAATTGTAACTGTTTTTTAATATTTTTATATTATCCATTTTTTGTTTTTTTTATAAAATCTTCCTAAATATATGTACCTTTAAAAAAAATAAAAAAAATAAACAAATTTTGTGTTAATTTAATTTTATAAACCATTTAAATATTATTTAATTTTAAATATATATATATATATATATATTTTATGTAGAGCAAGGGCAAAATAGATATTGTGTGATTAATTAATGCGGTCAACAGTTAGTTAACTGGTCAAAGAGAAGTTATTGTTATTATGAATATTTATGGGTTTTAGTGCAATTTCATATATAATCAGGTAAGTTTGTATAATTTGCTAATAAGGGAATATTCTTTTTCTTGCTCAATTAATCATTCAAGGCTTCTCTTTGTTTATTATAAAATTATATATTTATATTCCCAAATATAAATGACATTTTTATATAATAGTACAGGTTGTTGTAACAGTAAATTAAATTAAGTGCAATGGTGAATTTGATTAAGAGCAATGATGAATTTGATTAAGTGACCAACGAATGGATGACAACAACGCACGGGGTCAATTAATTGGTTCATGACTTCATGGCTGACAGAAAGTTGATAAGAGAATTATTGGCAGACAAGATCAGAATTGGATTTGCATGTCGTATTCAGCATAATTCATGACTTCATTTTTTGCTCATCCCTTTAAGGCCATGTTTGGTGGGTGGGAGGGAGAGAGAGTAGAAGGGATGGATGAATTAAGACGGAGAGAGAGTAGGATGGATGGAGAGGATAACATCTATCATTCATGTTGTTTGGTATTGAAAAGATGGTTAAATGAATGGATTGATATTTAATTTATAAAATTACTATGTTACCTTTTAAAAAATTAGAGTATATTATAAAATTGGAGGGCATTTTGGTATTTACCCCCATCACTCTCCCTCCTTTGTGATCCACCCATCATTGGGTGGATCCAAAATGGTGGGCTCGGGAGGATTTTCTCTCCCTCCACTCATCCTCTGCATCCCTCCCCTCCCTCCAACCAAACAAGGGATTGGAGTTCTCCCTCCAACCCTCTCCTTCCCTCCATTTGTCCCTCTTACCAAGCACAGCATAAGGGGGCAAGCAAAAATGATAATCAATCATAGAGTTGCTTCTTCTTCTGGGGTCTAGACTCTAGTTGATCAATGGAAACTTATACAAGTTCCAAACGTAAACCCCACTTATTCACTTTATTTAATTACAGAGCTAATTTTCATAATTTTATAAAATTACAATGCAGATAAGATGAGATTGGTCTAGTTATATGTCTGTCACACTCATGTCATGATATTGTGGATTCGAGTTTTTACGGTTCTCCAAATATTGAATTATTATCATATTTAACAAATAAAACAAAACAAAACTAAGCTGGTTCTCTTCGTGACCTTACAAAATTAAAGCTACTTATTTTTTTTTTTTCCAGTACATTCGCACCGGAGAAGCACTTCATATCACCATACTCTGTTAATATCGTAATTTTTATATTGAATTTTCCCCAAATATCAAATGAAACTTCATGTAAAACGTATTTTGATAAAATTGCATATAAATTGAAAGGGATTTATTATTATCATCATTATCATTTTGTTTTGTATTTTAGGATTGTGATTGAGCACCTACAATAAAATTTGAAATGGTGAATAAAAAAACTCATTTATTGTTTTTAAAGATTAAATAACTTATACATCACACACGAGCCCTTAGCCTTGGCAGCCGGAGTCTGTCTGAGACTCTCTCCCACCAAGGTTCGATCCATGGCCCAAGGTGTGTATTTAGGGAAGGTTTTCCCTCCATTGTGGGAGTTGTGTCCCACCTTAGGTGTGGGGTGCACTACAAGAAAAATGGGCTATTGGGACGAAACTCTATTGTGACGTTTTTTTTTTCTGTCCCAATAAGAGATCTATTGGGACGAATTTTTTATTTTGTCCCAATATATCTCATATTGGGACGAAATACAAAATTCGTCCCAATATGTTTTGTTTATAATTAAATTTATAATAATTAATTAATTTTATTGACCTTTAGGGATGAATTACTTTCATCCCAATAGGAGGCCTATTGGGACGAATTTATTTCGTCCCAATAGGTTTTCTTTTTATTTAAAATTATAATAATTAATTAATTTTATTGATCTTTAGGAACGAATTGGTTTTGTACCAATAGGATGTCTATTGGGACGAAATACATAATTCTTCCCAATAGACTTCCTATTGGGACGAATTTATTTCGTCCCCATAGGTTTTCTTTTATTTAAAATTATAATAATTAATTAATTTTGTTGACAGGGACGAATTTATTTCGTCCCAATAGATTTTCTTTTTATTTAAAATAATAATAATTAATTAATTTTGTTGAAAATTCTTGATATTTTTTTGTAGTTTTTTCCTTAAAGATAGATTAATAATTAAATTACCATATAAATTAGAAAATAATGTAATATGGATCCTTTTGTTCGTCTAAAGTGATTCTCTATCGAGATGAATTTTGTTTCTTCCCAATAAGTTCTTTATAAGGATCAATAAATATTAGTAATGAGAGGTTTTATATTATTTTTTTTTAAAAGAACCAAACTGTCAGAACTGGAATCGAAACCTTTGGTTCCGAATCGAAAACTGAAATCACTGGTTCAAAATCGAAAACCGAAACCATTGGTTCCAAATCGAATTGAGAATCGGAACCGAAACTGGGTTCATGTCTAATTCCCAGTACGACTAACGATTGACTCTTTGATCTAACAATATATTATTTAAAAAAAATAGTTTAATTAAATGTTATAATATTTTTTTTAATATCAATTTATTTATCATATAAAAATAAAATTTAAATTAATGGAATTGATCTATAAATAAAATTTTGATTGAAAAATAATCAATAAAAATTTAATAATAAGTAAAGGTTATATATAAAATTATGTTTTCAATATTATATAAGTTAAAGTAGCACGGTGGATAAGCAAGCGTGAATGGGTGGGCGTGTGCCGGGTTCTACATACATTAAGAACCACAATTTAATGTTATTTGCGAGTGTGGTCAGGCAACAAAATAATTTTTTTTTTTATTTTTTTTTTTTAATTTCGTCTCTATAGGTTATCAAAGGGAACGAATAATTTTGTCAATATACATTATCAATTGGGACGAAATTAAAATTCGTTCCAAATAACCTATTGCGACCCACCTGGGACGATGAAATTTGGGACATTTTTTGGGCTATTGGGATGAAAAAAAAACTTCCCAATAGCCTTCTATTTTTTTTTTTGTTTTTTTTTTGTTGTAGTGATCTCTTCCCTCTTAGTGGGAGTTGTTGTCCGGGTTACGCTTGGCAAACCTCATCTCGCTGGTCTCAACTGTTGTTTGTAATCAAAATGTTTGAGCTTGGTCCTAGTTGTACTCATTTCAAAAAAAAAAAAAAACCTTATACATCGATGTTAGTACAAAGTAATTAAAATTTTGTTTTTTTTTTTTTTTTTTTTTTTTTTTAGTTTTGGAATTATTTGTTTTCAAATGTCTTTAAATTCAAAAACAAGAATTCAAAAATCAAGAAACCAACAAGTCAATTATAGTCGATGGAGGAACCACACTCGGTTCTGTTCTTGACACAAACACCCGATCCCCCGTTATTGTTGATGGAGTGACACATGTTATTCAATAAGTGGATCTGATGCACCACCATCAAATTCCAGTGTGGTGCATCGGATGCAATCGAGTTTTTCTCAGATTGAAGAGCCAATCTGGTAGGCCCACTCTTTATCCTTTTCTGGTGGAACTATTTAGTCCCGCCACAAATGTTGGGACTATTTCAGCCTTTTATTCTTTTTGTATAAAAAAATTTGGCATTAATTTATTTTTCCTTTGGTGGGATCCAATCTTTTGTACTTTTATATTTTTACTTTTTTGTCTGGGACTATTTTTGTCCCAGCCTTTTGTTCTTATTTAAAAAAAAAATATATATATATATATATTATTTATATTTAAAATATTAAATTTATTTAATCTGATTTTAAAATTAATTTAATATATGTTATTTTATTCAAATATTTAAAAATATTTTTAATTTCAATTGAAAATTAAATTTTATTTATTTTTAAAATAATTTATTTTATTCAAAAAATAATTTAATAAAATTTTAACCAAATTTAATTTAAAATATTTTTATTTTTAATTATTTTTTTATACAATCCCATGTTATACCAAACAACAGTTTAACTCAATTCGTACTACACCAAACATCACAGTACTAATTTAGTCCAGTCAAATCTAATATAATTCAATCCTATAAAAATAGTCCAATCCAATCCCGCACACCAAACTGGCTCATACAGTACTATTAAAGGGAATTTTGATGAATGAAATTTTTTGATAAAGATTTGGAGAAGTATCCAACTGCCCAAAGGTCTGGCCTATATCCAAAAAATAAATATGTTCCCTTGAGTATGTTTGGTATGATTTTCTACCGGTCAAAAGGGTTTTTTTAATGTTAAAAGTTCTTTTAATTATTTTTTGTTGGTTGTTGTTTGGCAAGCCTAAAGAATTTTTTTATTTTTTTATTTTTTTATTTTTTATTAAAAAACTATTTTATATATATCGAAAGAAGTCCTAAATTTGAGATTGGATTCTTCTACGAAGCTCTTTTTGAGCTTTTTTTTTAAGAAATAAATAATCTCAACTCTAAACTACTCTCCATACACTTTAGATATTTCACCATTTCACAATATACCTTTCTATTACAAATAATTTGTTAGTGTCAATTTTTGTAATTTTTAACAACAAAAACTCTTTTAATGATATTTTGCTAAACAATCTACTAACTTATCACTTTTTTAAGTGAATAAAACATATGACTTTTTGTTAAAAGCTCAAATCAATAAAAACGCTAATTATAAAATATCTACTCCAGAAACTCTACTTGAAAAGTTTTTCCAAACATACCTTTAGAGTACGTTTGGAAGAGCTTCTCTACGCTAGAAGAACATCTTTTTAAAAGCTCTATGTGTACAGACTCTACTTTCAAAAGATCTATTTTTTTTTATGCAATCTAAGACATTGCTAGGCTGAATGAATACTCTTACAACAAAACCATATTAAACAGTGGTGTATGAAGATCTACTTAAGAAATCTCTTCCAAACCGGCCCTTAAATATGTTCTGATTCTCTAATTCTATTCGTCCCACTACAATCCTGCCCCTTCAATTTATGTTAGGGCCATGATTCTTGATCATTAACTACAAAAGTTATGATTGATGAATATGAACTACTTTAGAAAGTGATTGATATATATATATATATCCGACAAGAACAAGAAATGCAAATTGAATTGCACATCATTCAACTGTTAACACACGGTGGGTGGTGAAAAAAATAAACACTTGAATAAATAAAATAGGAAAATGCTTGAGTATTGACTCTACTAATAGGGTGGTGACACATAGTTTATTTTAGAAGAATATAAGGAGATAAATGTAAAAAGTGAAAGAAAATATGCCACATGCCAACACCTCATTGATGGGTCAATATCTTGAGTGTTAGTACCCAAGCATTTTCCAACAAAATAAACCTAATAATCTCTGAAACTTATTAAACTAATAGTGATTATAAATAAGAAGCTCCAACAACAATTTAGTTCAGTCAACTTTTGAATGAAAAGAGAGAGTAGTGGAGATTGTAGGAGATCGACAAAAGGATATTAACCGAACAATGACGGAGAAAATAAGAGTGGCGGTGGTCGGCGGCGGATTGAGCGGAGTGGTGGCGGCTCATGTACTCGGAAAAGCAGGTGTTGAGGTGGTGGTGTATGAGAGGAAGGACCACCTGGGTGGCCATGCTAAGATTGTCACCTTTGATGGTGTTCATTTAGACCTTGCCTGCATGCTCTTCAATGCTGTAAGTAAAATTCCTCTCTTTTCCTTGACATTTGTTAACCATTATTCATCAAACACAAATTTCATTATTTAAAATGAAAGATATTAACAAGAACAATTTTAGAAAATGGACAAAATATAAATAAAAGAAGGAAAACAAAATCAGCCTACATTTAAAAATAAATAAATAAATAAATTGGAATCAAAACTGGAACATTGCCTTATGATTTCAGTTTCATTATTTGCGTTTGTTACGATCACAATTTTTTTTTTTTTTTTTTTGGAAGCACAAATTTGGGATCTAGGAAGGGGTATACCACTTGAACCCATGACCTTGCTTGATGTAATGCTGTGAACCACTTGAACCCATGACCTTGCTTGATGTAATGCTTTGCTTGATGTAATGCTGTGAGGGACTTAGAACCGATTCACCTCAAATTTTGTCCTATCACAAATATTTTTTTAATTGTGTTTTCTTTCACAATATATTTATATGTTGGCTAATTGGCACTGATTCCCCCTGAACTTGGTTGAATTCGCACCCTTACCCCCTAAATTTTTTTTTTCGTCATTAAAGCCCCTGAACTCCTGTAATTTGGCAATCGCGAGGCAGATTCCTTCAGCGATTGCCAATTTATGAGAGTTCAGGGGGTTTAGTGCTGAAAAAAAAAGTTTAAGGAGCAAAGTGCAACTTTTTAAAGAGTTCAGGGGACATCTGTGCCAATCAGCCTTATATGTTTTGGAGACTTTTCCTTCTTTGGGTAGTTTTTGCATGTTTCCACCGAATAAGTTGTCTATTTTAATTTTCTACTTTTAGGGATATTGATTGTTTGAAAACATCATTTTTGTTTGGGGTTTTATCATTTTGGTCCCTGAGTTTTTGTAAAATATTTGTTTTTTTAACATTCTTTCCTTTTTTTAGTACCCGAGGTCAATTTAACGAGTACAATTATGACTTTACACTCAAACAATTTAACATATTTTCATAAAATAAAAAAAATATATACCCATTAATTATGAAAATTAATTTGAAATATGGTAATAAAATGAATTGAAATAAATGGAAAAAAGAAAATAATATAACGTAAACAGTAAACTAAAAAAAATGGAAAGAAAATATAAAATGTTGAAAAATATAGAGAAAGTATTAATATAAAAGGATAAAACCCAAAAATTAAAAAGATATAAAAAAAATTTTGGGAAAAAAAAAGCTTCGTTAGTGGAGATCCATATTTGATCTTCACCGTAAATGAAGATCCACCTCCATCGGAGACCCCATTGACGGAGATTCAACCAATCCCCTTTGGTCATGGACAATGGAGATCAACCGTTTGGTCTCCATCAATCTTACATCAAACAATTATTCTTTACTTCAAAAATTAATTTAATTTAATCTTTTCATCAATTTCACATTTTATCAAACAATAGGGCCACATTTGTTACATGGTATGATATAACTAAAAATAGTCATACTCTTATGTTTGTTGCATGTATGGAATGAGATTATTTTAATCCTGGGATATGATTAAAAATAGTCATATTCCTATGTTTGTTGCTTGTATTGGATAAGATTATTTTAATCTCGTACAAGCAACTTATCTCACACTAGTCATACTAATTAGTACCATACCAAATAGCGGGGTTTATTAGTCTCACAACTTTTTTTTTTTAATTTTCTCTTTTCAATTTTTTTTTATGTGATTAAAATATAAATGTATTTTAATAATTAATAAAATATTTTATTTTAAACATTTTAAAAAATAATAATGTTCAATATTAACAAATAAAAATAAATATTATTATTATTTTTAAATTTGGTTTTAAATATTTAAATTATTTTAAAATAAACAATTTTAATATATTTTTCAAAATTTAATTGAAATAATTATTTTAACTAGTCCAATTCTATTCAATCATTTTATCCAAGTGAGGTGTGGCTATTTACTCTCATGTTTTTTTTTTTTTTTTAAATTATTCTTATTTTATTTTTTTATTTAATTATTCTTATTTTATATTTATTTAATATATATTATTACAATATTTTTAAATATTAATTAAAAATTTTTTTTTCTTTAATATTAATGTAATATATTTTTATTTTTTTAAAAAAAATTAAATAATTAATTTATTTTAAAATTATTTTATTTTATTTTATATTGATCAATTTCACACTGTATTAAAAATATGATAAAATTATTTTTTATTCGATCTCATACCACACCAAACAAGAGATATGACTATTTTAATTCAATCTCATATGACACCAAACACATCACAACACTAATTTAGTCCAATCATATCCCTTCCAATCCAATCAAATCCAATCATATGAAAATAATCATATCCTATCCCGCGCACCAAACGAGCCTTAAGATAATCTTTTTTATTCAATTTCATACCGGTACTAATTTAGTCCAACCCAATCCATTCCAATCTCAAATGCAAAACAAGCTGCCTCCCTTTTTTGAAATTTTTTACATGTTGTTTGAAAAAGAAAAAAAAATCACTTGCATGAGCTTCTGGAATTAGGTTAAAATGGTCCGTTTGGATGCTATTGGTTCAAGGAAATTCTTTTCATTTCGGTATAAAAAATAAATGGACAATTTATATAAACCCTCAAATTTTGAAAAAAAAAAAAAAAAAAATGAATTATTCACATAATTCTAAGTTTTGTTTTAGCTAATTTCACCATTCAAAGACAAAAAATGCCAATCATAATGTCTCTTCACTTCACTCCACCAAATGATCCAAAAAGTCTTGAAAACTAAAGAGAGAAACCCGATAGAAGACATTTTTTTTTTTCTTGCTTCAAATATTGCTAGATCACCAACAAACATTTGAACTTTGGTTAATTTTTTCGTAACTGTGAACCAAAATATTTATTAAGATGATTTTAAAATTCTGTTAAGATATTGGCGTACAATTTGTCACGGTGCAAAGGAAATTTGTGATGGTTACTAAATTTCTGTTCCTGGGACGCTTCTCAAATTAAGTCCGTGGGTTTGTACCTGAGAATTTTTATCTGTTTCTTTATGCGGAGTTGTTGATTATCTGGTTTCGCGTGACATGACAGGTGACATGTCCAAATGTGATGGAAATGTTCGAGGGCGTTGGTGTTGAAATGAAGACATCAGAGATGTCATTCTCAGTGAGCTTAGACAAAGGCCAAGACTGTGAATGGGGTACCAGAAATGGTTTCTCCAGTTTATTTGCACAGAAGAAGAATCTGTTGAATCCATACTTTTGGCAAATGCTTCGAGAAATAATCAAGTTCAAGGGCGATGCCATCAGGTACTCAAGTGTTTTATAAGCACAAGCCAATATATATGGTGCAATAATTGCAATTTGTTATTACTATTGTTACATAATCTAAAGAAGAAAAGTTACGGTTTCTTATTGTATAATGCTGATTGCTGAATACTAAGTTATAATGAAAAATCATAAGAAAAAGAGTTTATATAAGTAAGGAAAATAAAAGACTAATAAACCCCTAAATTAACTAAGAAATATGACTAGAAATATAATCCTGATATAACAAGAAAATATAATACAATGTTAAAAATTAATTGAAGAAAAGATGAAGAACAATATATAATATTATGAAGAACAAGAGAGAGAGACGAGAGATGTGTGAGAGAGAGCTTTTATCTTTATATAAATAAATTTACAGTGAAAGCCATATATGTAGGCAAGGCATATGAGCACCACTTGACTGATGATGATGAGTTTAAACAAGTGGGTCAAGTGGAGAGTCTCTCAGGCGGTGGGAATTGGAGATGTGAAGAGGAAGAGAGGCGGTGGATTTAGGGGAAGTTATGTGAGATATTTTGTTGTGATAATTGTGTATATAACACATGTGGTAAAAAGCCAGATATATTATAACATATAATATATAATTCTAACTACTATAATATGAGCTAAAAAGAACATGTGACGTTACCTTTTATTTGTTCGTTTTTATAACATTGCAGGTATCTTGGAATGCTTGAAAGCAACCCAGACATGGATCGTGGTGAAACTTTGGAGCAATTTATAATGTCGCATAATTACTCCAAACTATTTCAGAAGGCTTATCTTGTAAGATTGCTACTGAAACATTATTATATAATTATGTCATATTCTTGAGTTCTCAGTTTCCCAGAGTCCATATTTTGGTGATTATTGTATTTGTTACTTATTAGTATCAATAACATTTTTACAATCTGTAGATTCCACTATGCTGTTCAATTTGGTCTTGCCCCTCGGAGCGCGTTATGAGCTTTCCCACTTTCCATGTTCTTTCATTTTTCCACAATCACCATCTACTTCAGGTACATTTTGTTTCAATTGGATAATATATGTTATAAGCGAGTAGTTTTCCAGAGTTAAGAAAATAGGCTACGACTATGGGAGGATCCTGACTTTGATTATTTTCTGACTTTGGCTCGATTCTCTTTGCAGCCCTTTGATGGTCCACAATGGTTTACTGCTAGATGGCATTCACATAACTATGTCAATAAGGTGTTTTTTGATTCCTGTGTTTGTTTTTCAATAATGTTTATGCTGAGGTTATATTAATGCTAACTACAAGTAAATGTTCCTTGCAATTGTACTTTTTTGTTATTTAAAAAAAAAAAAAAAAAAAAAAATTCCAGGTCAGGGAACAGCTTGAGAGCTGGGGTTGTCAAATAAAAACTAGTTGTGAGGTGTATTCTGTTTTGCCAACTGATGAAGGTTAGTAGTTATAGTTTTCATTAAAATTTCCATGCTTGATGTTAGGATTTCGTACGACTACAAAACCCTAACCACACCTATCTCTTGGAACAATACCCGCAAGATTCACTTACAGAAGAGATATACACAAGTTCTAGTAACAAACCAAAGCAGATTTTTCTTCACAACTTACAAGTAAAATATAACAGAAATAGATCAAAGTTATACATGCAAGATCTAACAACTGAGAGCAAGAAAGTAAAGAAATAAAACACAAATTTAGCGTGGTTTGGCAAGAAAGTGCCTACAACATTGAGCCTCTTTGATGAGATCGACACCCTCACTATATGAAGTCTTTACAACCTTGAACTACATAGATCTTAACTGGATCTACCCTCAAAAGGAGCCCATAAGCCTAGATCTACAAACACTCAACCAAACTGACCTATTACACAAACTACAACTGGTGATTTCAAACCCAAAACCTCACAAAAGTTACATCAACAGATTCACAATACACAAATCTTTTTTTTTTCCTCTCTTAACTCTCTCGCAAATTCAAAGTAGAGAAGTCCGATATTCAAGGTGAATATCAAGAACAACAAGAACAAAAACATAGAGAAAAACCTATTTGAGAAAATAAACGAAACCCTAGAAATAAAAAAAAAAAAACTAATTTCTCTTTCTTTCGCTTCACATTATATATGTCTTATCAAATTATCAGATAAGGTACAGATCAGCCAAGTGAGACCTATCATAGGTTGCCATGTCATAAGAGAATCCTGACTTAGCACCATCAACAGATAACATAAGTGAAACGTTGCGTTTAGCTTAGTTAATGGATCAAGATTGAGAGCATAACGGATATGGGCTTCTGTTGGCTTCAACCATCCTTTCATCATTGGGCTTGATAGAATTAGGCCACCAAAAAACAACTAAGATGGGCTAACTTGTTCACAAATTCCACATTTGGCCATCTTCCTGATCAAGGTTGCTTAGACTGCATCACATAGTAAGAGAAGCCTCTTCAAAGGTACTTGGTTTAAGACATAGAAAAGAGTTAACCATAATCACCTATTTTAAGCAAGTTCAGGCAATGCTTGAGCTTGCTGTAGGGTACCACTTTAGTACTCATACTGAAGGATTTTCTTCGGTGGAAACTTTTTCCACTTCCACCACTCCATCTGAGATCTGATCTCTGATGAAATGGTACTTAAGTCCAATGTGTTTAATCCTTTCATGGAACACTGGATTTTTACATAAATACAAAGCACTTTGATTGTCTATGTATATCACAGACTTACCTTTAAAAACCCTAATTTCACCTAACAAACCTTAAAGCCAAATGACTTCCTTAATTGCTTCAGTGACTGCCACAAAAGATTACAGCTGACTTTTCCACTAACATAACATCTTGCAAAGGTGAAGAAATAAGAGGAAGTAGACATTCTCTTATCTCTATCCTCAACATAGTCTGAATCCACATATCCTATAAGTTCTAACTCAATGTTAGAACAATCATAGATCAACCCTACTGAAATGGTAGAGCTGATATACCTTAACAGCCATTTCATAGTGTTAACCAAAAAAGTTTGGCAATCTCTCCAAAAAAGCATTTTCCCCTCTAAGAAGGACCCGATGCTAGGAGGGACCCGGTCCCAGGAGAAACCCGATTTTTCGTTGAGCAAGCTTCGACCATCGCACCCATAAAATCGGATAAGGATCCGATCCCGGTTAATATCCAACCTCCAGAGATACTGGGTCACCACCCATCGGACCCGACCCAACACTTAGATATCCATTGTTAGTGACTAAGATTGAGCAACCTAAACGCTTCGCCCAGCATCGGGGGACACCTGTGACCGTAACAAAGCCTTCAAGTATCCCAAAAAACCTTCTAGAACGACCTAAGCTCCCCCACCAGGCATTGGTCCATGGATAAGGCTGATATTAGCCCTAAAACAAAGTCACATGGAGGAAAAGAGAACCAGGACCCCTTTTGGCAATTAATGTTGATGCAGCATGCATGACGAGGGAAAGATAGATGACCAACATATGAGATCCACCAACAACCGCACCTCATCAACGGTCAGATCTCATCTCACATATACCTTACCCAATGTCAACTATGTCATTCACAAATAAGGTAGCTGCGTTTTCCCAGCAAAATGGATACAGGAAGCCTTTAAGCTGAAGAAGGAAACCATGAAGAAAAGCGCCTGACAATGTGCAGTGGGAAAAGCACTGACGCTGTCCCCCGTTGGGCAATATGGTGACAACGACAGCTCTTGCCAATTAGGAGTGTTTTCAGCCAATCCAAGCGACATGAATCACCACCAAAGCATTACGTCAACCCCATTAAAACGCATGGAACATTGTAGGGCATAAGTGGAGCAATCACAACCCTCTAAGGCATGTGTCATCCATTGGCTAGATTCAAAGCAGCGATGAGGATCTACTGGTTATCTTTCAACCTAAGAACTAGGGCCTTCACCTACCTAGACAAGCGCTAGATTAGCAGGAAAGCCTGGATGGCATCATCTTGGCCCTCCCAGTCATGCCACTTCCACACCTAATCCAGATGGACAGTAAGGATCGAGTTTGGTCTTTCCCATCTAAAAGGATATCCCTCAAATACAACCTAGAGGTCACCTTATAAATACCTCAACTAAAAAAGAGCAAAATGTTAGAATTTTGAACAAGAACATAAGAGAGAGCACAACCCTCCTATAGAAAGCTCCATATTGTTCATCCTACTTGACCACTACCTTCTTCTACTTATCTCCATATAGGTCATTATTTGAAGAGTCTAGACGCTTAAGAGCAATGTATGATGTATCCCGCTTATATGATTAATAAAAAGTCCCACATATTTGATTAAATCTCCTCGATTCTTAGTCCATAAGCATTTTTAGGACCGATCCTGGATCTCAGCGTCGGTCTCTGGTAACTAAACCAAGAAAGCCCCGATACCCATCCTAGCTGAATCGGGTTAACACTATACCTAGTTTGGACCAATTGCGGTGCACCCATACGCCGCGGTCAACTGGTGTTACCATATAGCATTCCAATGCCCTTTTCCAGGTTTTACCATATATCTTGACCAAACACTAATGGCCCGAGCCAAGTCTGGTATTGTACTAATCATAGAGTACATAACCGATCCTACTGCACTTGAGTAAGGAATTGTCTCCATATATTTACTTTCTTCTAAAGTCCTAAGAGACAGAGCAGTCGATAAAACAAAGTTTGACGCTAATGGTACATTGGCTGGTTTGCAATTCTTCATTGCAAATCTATCCACTAACTGCTTTCAGACATAGCCTATACTCTTTTTTTACTCTTAAAATTTATTTACCTAGAATTTTCCTTGCATTTCCTATGTCCTTCATTTCAAATTCAGACTTTAGCCTCTTCTTTAAATCTCTAATCCTAGACATGTCTTTACTAGCTATGAACATACCATTTACATATAATAGTAAATAAATTGATTCTTCAACATTGGTACTACTAAAGTAAAAACAGGAATCATGTTTACTTTTATAGAAATCTATGCTAGTAATTAAGGTATAAAATCTTTTATACCATTGTATAGGGGCTTATTTTAGCCCATAAAGAGATTTCCTAAGAAGACAAACTTAAAAGGAATTTGTTTTGGATATAAAACCCTCGAGTTGAGACATATAAATAGTCTTATCCAAATCCCCATACAAGAAAGCATTCTTAACATCTAACTGCTCTAATTCTAGATAATAGTTACTAAGTAGGGCTAAGACAATTATAATGGTCTTATATTTTACTATAGGAGAAAAGATCTCATTGTAGTCAACGCCTTCCCTTTGAGTAAACCCTTTTAGCCACCAATCTAGCCTTATACCTAGCTGGTTCATTCTGCCTATCCTCATCTTTAATTATAAAGATCCATTTATAGGCTATAACCTTTTGTTTCTCAGGTTTAATAACTAAAGACCAAGTATTATTCTTATCTAGAGATTTCGTCTCTTCTTTCATGGCATTAAGCCACTTTTACTTATCAAGGGAACTAACAACTTCTTCATAAGTTTAGGTTCAACATTTTCTAATTATTGGTCAATGCATAATGCAAGAGAGAAAACATCTGCATATGCATACTTACCATTAGGTTTTATTGTCCTTTTAACCCTATCCCTATCCCTAACAAGCTTGTAATTAGCTAAAGATTTATTATCAATCTTTGGTTGATTTTGACTCTCTTCCACTTGATCATCAAGATCAAAATGGGTAGCACCATAATCCTCAATAGGATCAGGTTGAACCAAGACATGACCAAGTGGTGGGATACCAACTTCCACCTAAATCTGGTTTCTAACATCCTTAGAAGGATCTGGTATGAATTCAGTAGATAAGTCATTGTCTTTACAAGGCATTCTAGTCTCATTAAATACCACATATCTACTTATAATGACCTTAAATCTCTCATGGTCCTTAAGCCACAGCCTATAACCCTTAACACATAAAGGATAACCTAGAAAAACACTTCTTAAAGACTTAGGTTCCAATTTCCCTTCAAACTGATGTGCATAATAGGCACATCCAAACACTCTTAAGTGTTTGAGGTTTGGTGGCCTGCCAATCCACAACTCTTCAGGAGTTTTGAAATTAATGATAGGGGATCTATTAATCAAATAAGCTGTTGTGACAGCAGCTTTTCCCTAAAAATTTTGGCTCAAACTCGAGCCAATAAGAAGGCATCTCAAATTATCTAAGATGGTCATATTCATTCTTTCTGCCACCTCATTCTGTTGAGGTGTATACCTGACAGTTCTATGCCTTTGGATGACTTCACTACTGCAGAATTTATTAAATTCATCCTTACAAAACTCAAGGCCATTGTCAGTCCTTAAGGTTTTGATTTTCTTAGAAGTTTGGTTTTCAACCAACTTCTTCTAAGTTTTGAAATTATCAAAAGCTTGATCTTTAGACTTTTCTTGAAAAGTCATCTATCAAAGACAAGAAATAGAGGTTACCACCATGAATGGAGACCTTGGCAGATCCCCAACGATCTGAGTGAATGTACTCAAGGATCTCTTTAGTAGTTTGTTAGGCAGTACTAAAGCTAAGCCTATACTGTTTTCCTAGTTTACATCTTTCACATAACTCAAGTTTACTAACTTGATTTCCATCAAGAAGATTCTACTTGCTCAACTCATATAACCCTTTCTCATTTATGTGACAAAGTCTCTTATACCAGAGAGACCCTTTGTCACAAACTTTGGAAGCCATTAAGGCAACTTCATCTATGACAGTAACACCTCTTAACACATACAAGCCATTTTTCTTGTCTCCTTTAAGGATGACAAGTGATCACTTAGAGGCTTTTAGAATGCCTCTCTCGACTTTATAAGAGTACCCTTCCTCATCTAGGGTCTCTAGAGAAATAAGATTCCTCTTTAGATTTGGGAAAAACCTAATATTGCTAAGCACTCTAACCATGTCATCATACATCCTTATGGCAACATAACCTATACATTCTACCTTGGACTATTGGTTATTCCCCTTCAGTACACTTCCACCATTTTGTTCTTCAAACTCAGTGAACCAATTCTTTCTAGGACACATGTGGAAAGAATAGCCAGAGTCTAAAATCCATTCAGATTTTATCTCCTCAATACTCACAGTGAGTACTTTACTAGGTTCAAAGGACTTAGAAGCTATAGTATCATTACATTCGACATGAGTTTTATCTTGAAACTTTCTCTTAAACTCATAGCAGTATTTCTTAATATGCCTTTCTTTTCTGCAGAAGTAGCATTTCCTAGAGCCATTTATGTTTCTAGACTGAGACCTATTTTGGTTTGGAGTCTTACTTCTACCTTTATTTTTATTGTTCTGATTATTATTCTTTACTAAATGCCTACCCCCAGCAAACAGGTTCTCACCACCATCCTTTTTCTCAATCTTGAGCTCCAAGTCCATAAACTTGAGAGTTGAGATACACTCTTCTAGAGTGAGAGAAGTCATGCCATATTTAATGGCAATTTTGAAATACCTACAAGGTTATACTAAATAACCTAGAGATGGGTGATTAGGTTGATACTCTATTTATTAAAACTCTTTCAAGACTTTTGCCAAACACTTGGTGAGCAAACAAATTAACCTCTAATATGATTGTTATGAGAAAACAATTATCACACGTAAGCACAAAACACCACCCTTAGTCTACAAACATATAGCAAGAAATAATGTATCTCATATACAAGTATATTCAATGCAAAAAAAATTCCACAAGTTGTATTTTGAATATAACAATATAAATTCACTAAGTAGAGCTTTGCAACTTGATATAGAACTTCACAAGATACAATGTTCAAACACTAAAAAAGATACAAGAGAATATTTGCATTCTAATCATTACAGAGAATCTTGTATACAAGGATGTGAAGAAATAAAGATCTAAACAAGATGCAATTGATCACACATACAAATATAAAGAGATAGGGATAGAGTTATTTGACACATCATTTTTTCATGGTAAACCCTCCAAAGAGGAAATATCCACGGGTTGAATCCACAACCATCGAAAAACCGTATTCCACTATGACAAATAAAAGATACACTCTCAAATGTGACAAATTCGCATGATACACTTTCTATACACTTTCTAAGATATCCGTTCTACTCTACCCTCGGGCCTAGTAAAACACTTTGTCTACTTTATATCCAAGATGTGACTATCACATCTCTAGAAAGTAACTTCCTATTCAAGACACTCACACCTCTAGGAAGATTCCATTCATGACTATTCAGATCGTTCCGATCCAGGCCAAGACTTATTGCTTAACTATCTGAATCCTCCCGATTCTAGTCAAGACTTCTTCACTTAACTATTTGGATCGTCCCAATCCTAGTTAAGACTTCATGCTTTTTGCAAGGACTTCCTAGTTGTGATCAATGAATGCAAATTGCAAACAAGTACTCAACATAGAATATGAGATTAACACATCTTATAGGAACTAGACATAATCATGAAAGTTCACACATCAATGTTGTCTAATTACTATACATGAATAAAAACCTAGAACATATGAATCACCAAAAACACACTTAACTCATAGATTTATTCATGCAATCTAAAGCTTGAAACAAAGCATATACATTAAACACATATTCAAGACTTTAGTATTCAACAAAAATTGCTAGATTCACAAAATATAATCTAACAAAATTCTAGCAATTATTTAGAGCATATATTAACAAAATAATCAATTAAATCCTAATAGACTCTAAATATCAAATCAAATGTGCTAATCCTAGAAATATTCAATTAAAAAGTTATAGCACATGAGAAGGCTATCAATCATCAAAATAAGATCAATCAAAGCACAAGTAGCCCTAGGTTATAAGCTAGTCACAATACAATATACAAACATGTGAAATCTTAGATTTGTGAAAACCTAAACCACATTCAAGTCTCTTATTAGACAAATCTAACTTATAATTGAAGTTCTATCTCTAAAAAATATTTGTTCAAGTAACATACACTAAAATGAGAAGAAGACCCAAAGTAATTGAATATTTAAAAGTGCAAAACACAAAGGATAATCAAATACCTTGTCAAACTCGATTGCAGTCATTAAATTGGTGAGAACCACAGAAAACTAGAACAAAAGACTTCAAGGTTGCTTGGAGATGATAGAGGACTTCAAGATGAAAATTCTCCAATTTGAATCACTCAATTTTGAGTTGAAATGAGTGAGATATGGTGATTTTAAGTTGAGAAAAAATTGGAGAGAAAACTATTCACAAGTCTTCTTAGTTTTGAAAAATGAGAGAGAGAGAGAGAGAGAGTAAGAGTATTTAAAAAAGAGAATGAGAGAGAAATTGATGTGGAGAGATAGGGACAACATGTGACTAAAGGGAGCACGTCACCTAGGCTTCTCGTGAAGGCTCGTGGCCTCCACGAGTGCAGAATGGTGGATGTCCCGTGGAGGCCACGCGCCTCCAAGAGAGGGGGAATGGTTTGGTAATTAACCACTCATTCATTTTTTTTCCCTCATGCACACCTCTTACGTTCTTCGACTGTTTTCTGGTCTCCAAACCTCAAATTTGAATCCATTTTTGGATTATGAATCGTAACTCTCTCATGGATATGGACGTCAACTAAACTTTCACAAATGATATGGAAATCAACTCGATATACAAAGACAAAGACCATGAACGTTAAACACAGTGAAAGTTTCGTAACTTCCAACTCTAAACTCGAAAACTAATGAATGAGTAACTAAAACAACAAGAACTCAATAAATAACATTATGAGAATATATTCAAGTCTGATATCACAAAAACATAAAAATAAAAAACAAACACATGAACACACAAGTATGTCATTTCCTATATATAGTCCTAGAACATGCATTTTACAAAATTTATCAATTTAAATCTAATGCAAGTGCATAGAATATCATATATGTGAATGTGTTATACCAATTGAGCACAACGATACATGGACAAATATGGATGCAATGTGTGTGTGTGCCTAAACGCCTTATAAGAAGAATGAGGTCTAAAAATACATTTGATATGCAATAATGCTTACTCCTCTTGAAGGCTTCACTTTGCTTGATGAGTTGCCAATCTTCTTTGAAGTTTGATTAACCATTAGACCTAGACAACTAATCAATTCAAAGGAACTGTTGTTTTGATATAGAATTATGCCAACATAACTCAAAAATTTAACAAGCTTTAACATTTTTAAAGGAATCCAGAGATGAGTTAAGGAGAATGATTGCCTCATTCTCATCACTCAACTTCTCATTGTCCCCGGCATTAGCTAATTCAATGGTCATCTCTTTGAATTCATCTAAGTTATGACATAAGCCTTTACTAGAGTCCATCTTAAAACTAAATAACATTTCTTTAAGATAAATCTGGTTAGTCAAGGATTTAGTAAGATATAAGCCATTAAGCTTTTTCTAAACATTAAAAGCAGTGGTTTCACCATGTGCGTCCCTAAGAATATTATCAGACAGATTAAGAATTATAGTACCTAAGGTCATTTGTACATATCATCTTTATGTTCTATAGTTAAACTATCAGGCAACTTGTCAGGTGCTTCAATGGCTTTGAGGATTTTTGTTGAAAGAGAAGGGCTTTAACCTTTCTTCTCAAAATATCGAAATCCCCAGAGCTATCGAATTTATCAATTTTGAATTTCATTTTCATGAAAGAATTAAAATAATTATTAAAATTGCCAAAATTATGGTTAGTTGCCTTAGCCGCCTAAGTACTTGTAGATTCATTAACACTTCCCTCTTCTCCAGATGAATCTTTAGAGCTTGAAGACTCTTCCACTAAAGGAACTATGACTCTTTCATCCGCCGTTGGTACTAGATCTCGGCTCTGATACCACTGTTAGGATTTCATATGACTGCAAAACCCTAACCACACCTATCTCTTAGAACAATACCTGCAAGATGCACTTACATAAGAGATATACACAAGTTCTAGTAACTAACTAAAGCAGATCTTACTTCATAACTCACAAGTAAAACATAACAGAAATAGATCAAAGTTATACATGCAAGATCTAACAACCGAGAGCAAGAAAGTAAAGAAATAAAGCGCAAATTTAGCGTGGTTAGGCAAGAAAGTGCCTACATCCACGTTAAGCCTCTTTGATGAGACTCTCTCACTATATGAAGTCTTTACAACCTTAAACTACACAAATCTCAACTAGATCTACCTTTAAAAAGAGCCTAGAAACCTAGATCTACAAACACTCAACCAAACTGACATATTACAGAAACTACAACTGGTGATTTCAAACCCAGAATCTCACAAAAGTTACATCAACAGATTCACAATACACGGATCTCTCTTTTTCTCACTTAACTCTCTCGCAAATTCAAAGTAGAAAGTCTTATATTCAAGGTGAATACCAAGAACAACAACAAAAACAGAGAAAAAAACCTATTTGAGAAAATAAACGAAACCCTAGAAATAAAATAAAATAAAATAAAAAACTAATTTCTCTTTCCTTCGCTTTACATTATATATGCCTTATCAGATAAGGTATAGATCAGCCAATTGAGACCTATCACAAGTTGTCATGTCATCAGAGAATCCTGACTCAGCACCATCAGCAGATAACATAAGTGAAACGTTGTGTTTAGCTTAGTGAATGGATTAGGATTGAGAGCATAACAAATATGGGCTTATACTGGCTTCAACCATCCTTTCATCATTAGGCTTGATAGAATTGGGCCACCAGAAAACAACTAAGATGGGCTAACTTGTTCACACTTGAGATGAAGAAAACCATGGGCAATTCATCCTTTTTATGTTTATGATTTCATATATTACATTACGTACTTTCTTGCCTGTAAATTGATATCGAAAGTTGTTACATAAATACATGTTCTCATTGTTGATACAATCTCACATGTTTTTACACTCCAATGATAAAATAAAATCCATGGAAAAGTATATGCAGTCTCCATTTGTTTTGAAGTCAATCATGTCCTTACCTTAATGGTCCACTTCCCATGAAAATTTACGGTTATTAGGTTGCACTCTGGTGTGTGGAGATGGTTCCAAAGAAGTGTACAATGGATGCATAATGGCCGTTCATGCCCCGGATGCTTTGAAAATACTAGGAAGCCAAGCAACCTTTGATGAAATGAGAGTACTGGGTGCTTTCCAGTATGTCCACAGGTACTATCACTCTTGCTTAATTACTTCTTATTTACAGAAGAATCATTTATCTACACATACAACAATCAGCATAATATATAAATTGTTTTTTTTTTTAAATAAAAATTGTGCAATATATATTGATGAAGTTTGTAATGGCATTTGGCAGTGATATTTTTCTTCACCGTGATAAGAATTTTATGCCCCAAAGCCAAGCAGCATGGAGTGCTTGCAACTTTATAGGAACCAGAGATGGTAAAATATGTTTGACATACTGGCTCAATGTGCTTCAGGTATAGTAGTGTTGTTTTTGTTGACGTTGACAAAAGAATACATAATTTGTGGATGAAAATTCTAATGGCAGAACACAGCACCACAATTCTTTTATTAATAGTTTTTCACTCGGTCATACAACTCTACACCTCTACTGTTTTTTTTACAATACTCTACATGCATATATATTGCTCCAAAGAAACTCCTGGAATACTGCAGTAATTACACCTCAAGAATACAAAAGATAAAGATAATATTAACTCTTGAGACTCTTTATTTTTCTATGATACTTCCAACCTTCCCAAAGCATTCTTTAATATATTAAAGTCTAGTTTATACTTCCAACACCCTTTAAACTAGACTTGTGCAACTCCAAGCTTCTCCTTCAGTTTAACAAAACTTTCAAACTTCAATGCTTTGGTAAAGATGTCCGCCATTTGTTTTTGCGTCTTGCAATGTTTGATGAGAACCTCTCCTTCTTTGACTAAGTCTCAAATAAAATGATACTTGATTCGTATGTGCTTGCTCCTTCTATGAAATATTGGATTTTTGCTAAGAGCAATTGCTAAATTGTTATCACAAAACAAAACAGTTCCCTTTTCTTTAGAATACTTTAATTCTATCAAAATCCATCTTAGCCATAGTGCTTGACAACCAGCTGCTGATAGGGCAATATATTCAGCTTTTGTAGTTGAAAGAGTCACTATAGGTTGCTTCTTTGATGTCCAAGAGACCACACATGAACCAATGTTGAAAGCATAGCCTGTAGTGCTTTTGCGATCATCAACATTTTCTCCCCAATCACTATCATTGTAATCAGTCTAAACTGAATTACGAACCTTCTTGTAATGAATTCCATGATCAATGGTGCCGCGAACATATCTAGGAACTCTTTTTCCGGCTTCCCAATGACTTTCCTTTGGTGTTGTTATGAACCTGCTTAACATACTGACTGAAAACATTAAATCTGGTCTTGTTGCTATTAAATACATGAGACTTCCCACAAGACTTCTATAAACAGTAGCATTAAAATCTTCACTTTAATCATCTTTGCTTAACTTCAAACCAGGTTCCATTGGAGTCTTACTTGGCAGAGCTTCTTCCATTTTGAATTTTGCAAGCAAATAATTTGCATATTTTTTTTGTGAAATAACAATCTCATCATCACCTTGCTTTACTTCAATTACAAGAAAATAACGAAGAAAGCTCATGTCTGTCATCTCAAACTCATCCATCATCGATTTCTTGAACTCATTACACATCTTCTTGCTACTACTTGTAAAAATTAGATCATCAACATATAAGCTAACTATTAATAATTGTCCATCATTCTCTTCTTTGGTGTAAAGAGCATGTTCATAAGGACATCTCTTGAAACCATTCTTTAAGAAAAAACTGTCAATGCGGCTATACCATGCTCATGGAGCTTGCTTCAATCCATAAAAAGCTTTCTACAATCGACATACTTTCTTTTCTTCTCCTTTTTTCACATAGCCTAGTGGCTGTTCCACATAAACTTCTTCTTCAATATAACCATTCAAAAAAGCAGACTTGACATCCATTTGATGAACTTTCCATCCTCTTTAAGCCACCAAGAATCAAACAAACAGTCTCCAATCTAGTCACCGGCGCAAAAATCTCTTCATAATCGGTTCCATGCTTCTGCTTGTAGCCTTTCACGACTAACCTTGCTTTGTGCTTGTCAACTTCACCTTTTTTATTAACCTTTGTATCGTAAACCCATTTTACACCAAGTGGCTTTTTGTCTTTTGGAAGTTCTATTAACTCCCAAGTTTTGTTCTTCTTGATCGAATCAATTTCTTGGTCCATAGCTTTCTTCCATTTCCAATCTTATGCTTCCTCTTCAAAACAAATACGATCTGCATCAGCAAACATCATTAAATTTGCAAAATCTTCATCAATTCTTGTTGTTGAATCATAAATCTCTTGAATACTTCTTTTTCCTTATGAGGGTGAATCTTCATCATTCGAGGGTGACAAACTCGAGCTTGGAGAATCCGGTGCATTCTCCATTTGTTCAACATCTTAATTTTCTTCTTTATTTCCTATATCAAGATTTGTGGAACTCTGCACTTGAATAGCTTCATCCCATTTTCATGTTTTTGCTTCATCAAACTTCACATCATGACTGATAATTATCTTCTCTGTGATAGGATTGTACAACCTGTAAGCCTTGGAGCTCTCACTGTAGCCAACAAAAACACATTTTTTAGATTTTACATCCAATTTACCTCTCTTCTCATTTAGAATGTGGGAATAGGCAATGCTGCCAAATATTCTCAAATGACCGACACGAGACTTGAAACTGTTCCATACTTCATTAGAAGTCATGTCTGGAACACTCCTTGTTGTGGCTCGATTCAGCAAATAAACTGCACATGATATTGCTTCACCCTGGAGAAATTTCGGCATTCCCTTGGCTGTCAACATACTTCGTCCCAATTCCATAATTGTTCTATTTTTTCTTTCAGCAACACCGTTTTGTTAAGGAGTCCTACGAACAGTTTTATGGTGTCGAATTCCATTTTCGATCAAGAATTTCTTGTAAGCAATATACTCTCCTCCTTGGTCTAAACGGATTGTCTTTATCTTGAATCCGCTTTCATTTTCGACAAGGGCTTTGAATGCTTTGAATCTTTTAAAAGCTTCACTTTTTTCTTTCAACAAGTAAATCCAAGTCTTACTGCTATAATCTTTAATAAAAGTTAGAAAATAACGATTACCTCCTTTTGAAATGGTTCTCATGGGCCCGCATAGATCAGTATGCACTAATTCGAGTGGTCTTGAGGCTCTCCATGCTTTCCCAATAGGAAATGGCTCTCAATGTTGCTTTCCCAGAATGCAAGCTTCACAAACTTGCTCTTCCTTCTTTATACTTGGTAGCCCTTTAACCATATTCTTATGGCACATATGAGACAATGAGCTAAAACTCAAATGTCCATAACGATGATGCCATAACCAGGATTCATTATTTATCACAACACTGAAACTAGCCATCTTTTCATATACAAACTTCAATGGAAACATACGGTTTTGTGTCATCTGTATCTTTGTAATCAACTTACCATTCTTGTCTCTAACCACACAAAAACCGTCATTGAATCGAACATCTCTTCCTTTTTGCATGATTTGTCCAATACTCAACAGATTATGCTTAAAACCTGGAACATAATACACATCAGTAATCTTTTTTGCACCTTCCTTGCTCTTGACAAGAACATCACCTTTTCCTCTGATTTGATGCTTCTTTTCATCACCTGTTTTAACTTCACTTTGAATATATTCATCCAAAACTGTAAAAACATTTTTGTCTTCAGTTACATGATTACTACAACCACTGTCGATATACCAAACCCCAGCTGGTTCCTCTTCTTTTGCATTGCATGCCAACATAAAAACACCTTCTTCTTTATCTTCCTCTCTGTTCATGAAAGTTGAGCTTCTGTTGCCCTTATTTTCATTCTTTCTGTACCAGCAATCTGCTTGAAAGTGACCAAATTTTCACAATTAAAACACTGAAATTGTGATGAGTCCCCACGGCCTCTGCCATGACCTCCCACGGCCTCTGCCATGACCTCTTTCTCTGCCATGTCCTCTATCTCTTCCACGTCCGCGGCCTATACTTTATGTAGAATTAGCATCTTCTCGTGTTTAAACAATCTTCCTTCATTATTTCTTCCTCTTCCTTAGCCACATTGAGCACTTCTTCTTCCCCTCGCACCTCCACTGAAAGAAGCTTGAACTTGAAATGCTTGTTCTAGATGAGTTGAATCATGATGCTTCAAACGAGACTCATGAGCTTGAAGTGATCCCCTCAAACTATTTAATGACAGAGTCGATAAATCCTTTGACTTTTCAATTGCCACAACTATGTGATCAAATTTCTTAGTCATGCTTCGTAGAATTTTCTCCACAATTCTTTGATCTTGAATATTTTCTCCATTCACCTCCATTTGATTATTGATTGAGTGAACACGATTGAAATACTCTTCGACACTTTCAGAGTCTTTCATTTTAATCATATCGAATTCAGCTCGTAGAGTTTGTAATCTCACCATCTTAACTTTGTCTTCACCCTTATAGGTTTCTTGTAATGTATCCCACACTTGCTTTGCTAAAGTAGACTCCGAAATCATTTCAAAAACCATTTCATCTACTGCCTGGAAGATGAAGAACAACGCCTTTTTATCCTTCTTTCGATTCTCCTTTAACTCATTGAGTTGTGCTTGCGTCAGCCCCATTTGGTTCTCTGGCTCTACGAACCCAGTTTCAACAATACCCCACAATTCCTAGGATTCGTATAACACCTTCATCTGTATACTCCATTGATTATAATTCTTCCTAGTGAATTTGGGAAGTTGAGGCTGCAACATATTGTTGTTTGACACCATTTTATCTCAGCCAAAACTCGTAACCAAGCTCTGATACCACTCTGTTGTTTTTGTTAACGTTGGTGGGCAAAAGAATACAGAATTTGTGGATGAAAATTCTAATGGCATAACAAAGCACCACATTTTATTAATAGTTTTTCACTTGGTCATACAACTCTACACCTCTACTCTCTTTTTTACAATACTCTACATGCATATATACTACTCCCAAGAAACTCCTGGAATACTGCAGTAATTACACCTCAAAAATACAAAAGATAAAGATAATATTAACTCTTGAGACTCTTCATTTTTCTATGACACTTCCAACCTTCCCAAAGCATTCTTTAATATATTGAAGTCTAGTTTATACTTCCAACAAGTAGCATATACTATTTGGATAAAATGAAAATGTTTCTATGAATTCTGTTTTGGGCTTGTTTGCTAATCTAGAATCCTATTTAGGGAAACTAATTACTGATATGTAATTACTGTATTTACTAAAATCAGTTAAAAATCTCCAACACATAAATGAGGAATTAAGTTTCCGTCGGAAAGGGAACTTGACTCTCCTATCTAAGAATCAAGTTCCCTTTTCTCATTTCCTTTCCCATAGAGCTTATTGATTCCCTTTCTTTTATTCCCGATTAGTAAATGCACCCGACTATGTGGACGCTTCTCACCTAGAGATTTGTAAAAATTAATAGATTTGTAAATATAATACTTTATGGTGTTTAAATCCTCTAGTTATTCACTATATAAATATTGCTTGGTCTTTTTGCAGAATATTGGTGAAAAGAGTTTGCCTTTTCTTGTAACACTGAATCCAGATCATACACCAGAACATACATTACTCAAGTGGTCAACTGGCCATCTAGTCCCATCTGTTGCTGCATCAAAAGCTTCACTTGAGCTTGATCAAATTCAAGGCAAGAGAGGAATTTGGTTTTGTGGAGCTTATCAGGGTGAGCATTTCCACACTATCTATTCCTGCAATGTCAATTGAATTAATAACATTTTCTTGCAATGCAAGAATTAGTGATCATAAGAATTTGTTTCTTCTTTTATTACAGGTTATGGCTTCCATGAGGATTCTCTAAAGGTTGCAATCAAACATTTGCTTGGTTTTTAATTGCTGTTCTGATATATGACTTACAGTGGGGTATATGCTTGTTTGCAGTCGGGCTTGATAGCTGCGCGTGGTTTACTTGGAAAAAGTCGCACCATTTTGAGCTACCCAAAACACATGGTACCTTCTCTGATGGAAACAGGGGCTCAGCTTTTTGTTACTAGATTTCTTAGACAGTATATCAATGCTGGCCGTTTAATGTGAGTTCATTTTCATCATATCTGTATATTTTATTTCTAGGACTAAATTAAAAGTATCTGGAAGTCATTGATTCTTGTACTTTTCGGTGTTACAGATTGCTTGAAGATGGAGGCAAGATTTTTAATTTTGAGGGAACTAGGAAACATTGTCATCTGGAAACTGCATTGAGAATTCACAATCCCGGATTTTATTGGAAGGTATATACATAATACATGCTATATGAATATATGGTGTTATTAATTAGACGTTATAATATTTTATCCATCATCACTAATGACCACTTAATTATCTTCAGCTTATGACAGAGGCTGATTTAGGCCTTGCAGATTCATACATCAATGGAGATTTTTCTTTTGTGGATAAAGATAGTGGTCTTCTAAATCTTTTTATGGTAAGACAATTAATTTGTGTCCACACTCCAATTGTTTTATTAGTTCTGACTGAGCAAATTTTATTTTGTTTTAGATTTTCATTGCCAATAGCGATTTGGATCCTTCGCGGGCAAAAGTGAACCGGAAAAGGTATATTGCGACTGGTGTATTCCTTACTAATTAATATCGATTTCCTGAATCTTATTTCATCATGTATTTCCCTTCGTTCGCTTTAGGGGTTGGTGGTCACCGGTGTTCTTAACTGCTGGTATTGCATCGGCAAAATATTTCTTTCGCCATATTTTAAATCGTAACACTCTTACACAAGCTCGCAGGAATATTTCTCGCCATTATGATCTGGTAATTTCTTTACTATTGATGTATTTGTGCATAATGCAATTGTTTTGATCCTTCAAAAGCTAGAATAGTTTCAAATTTGTGTAGAATAATTAGGTACGTAGTGAGGGAGGGTTACTAGAAACTTGTGAAACACTCAAGAAAAGCAAAAAATTGAGTTGGGAAAATAATGCATGCATGTTAGTTTAATGCCAGACCCAAAAGATTAAGAGTTCAAAAAATAGTTTAATGATAAACCCAAAAGAATCGGTTTCACAAACTAGACTTTTCGATCCTGAAATTTATTTTTAAGAACGACCTTATTAGGGAACTATTTTTTGCTCCTTATTATAATGAAAGCAATGTATTAACTAATTATATATAACAAGTGGAAACTTACACTTCCTTTTTGGTTTGTGTTTGTAGAGCAATGATCTTTTCTCTCTGTTCTTGGACGAAACAATGACATACTCATGTGCAGTGTTTAAGGTTACAATCCCACTTTTTTCTTTTTCTTTTTTATATGTTTTTCCTTCAAAAAGAAGAGATCTTCTCTGATCCTTAAACATATGATAACATTTTATAATTTCTCGGAGAACTGATCAAACATAGATCATTTGTGGATCAAATTGTTTCATAGAGTGAAGATGAAGACTTGAAAGCAGCACAAATGAGAAAACTCTCTCTTCTGATTGAGAAAGTAAGTTTGTTCAGATTGGTTAATTTTTTTTTTAAAAAAATAAAATTCATTTTAGCTTATATTGTTTTATATTCATGTCTTTTGTTTTAACTCATACAGGCAAGAATTAGTAAGGAGCATGAAGTTCTTGATATTGGTTGTGGGTGGGGAGCCTTAGCTATTGAAACTGTCAAACGAACTGGATGCAAATTCACTGGCATTACTCTCTCCATTGAGCAACTGAAATATGCAGAAATCAAAGTGAGGGAAGCTGGCCTTCAGGTAACTAACTATTTTTCGCAGTGGCATTTATGAGTCGAATCGTAATGAACAGTTACTCATATCATATAGGTCCTTCTCTTATTAGATTGGTCATGAAAAAAATATTCAGGACCAAAGTTGCTGAACTAGATGTTTAGTTACATAATATGTAACATAGGTCCTGAAATTTTGAGTTCTTGAATTGCATTACTGCTGGCCTTCATGTGGAAATTCCTGTAAAAAAATTGTCATAATTATACTGTCTGTTGATTAAAATATCCAGTTGAATATGACACATGGATTTCGATTAATAAGAAATATATATATTTTTCTGAAGTCTAGGTGAATACAAATTGATAACCTTAACATTCTCTGCTACCAGGATCGAATAAAATTAATTCACTGCGACTACCGCACACTGCCTAAAACCAACAAATATGACAGAATTATATCTGTGTAAGTTATTTTTACCATCCAAGTATATTATTATATATGATCACAACAGTACTCCGTAACATAATAACATGATATCCATTGAACTTTTTCAAGTGGGATGATAGAATCTGTTGGCCATGAATACTATGAAGAGTTTTTTGAATGCTGTGAATCACTATTGGCTGAAGATGGGCTTTTTGTTCTCCAGGTACATTCAGCACACTATATTGTATTGTATTAGACTGTATTATAATAGATTGTGTTAGTCTTTTACAATCCTTCATAAATTGTCAATGTTTAAGGGTGTTCGTATGTTGTCCAGTATATATCAGTACCGGATCAGCATTACGATGAACATAGGCTGAGTCCAGGTTTTATAAAGGAATATATTTTTCCTGGTGGATGCTTGCCTTCATTAAATAGGATAACAACAGCCATGAATTCTGGCTCCAGACTCTGGTATTATTGTTATTGTTTGGTGATGTATCTTATGTTTCGTTTCTTTAATTCAAAAAATGAGTAACTGAAATTCTTATGCTTATACAGTGTGGAGCACGTTGAAAATATTGGAATCCATTACCACCAAACTCTGAGATGGTGGAGGAAAAACTTCTTGAAGAAACAAAGGTACTCCAACTATATATAAATATATATATATATATAGTCCTTCTCTAATTAGGTCTGATCCTAAAGTTTTTCCTCGGGTCCTAAGGATAGAGAATTATTATTATTATTATTATTATTATTATTATTATTATATAAAAGTTGTATTAATTGTGAACTGAACTTGGCATAGATTAATGTAACTAACTAATTATACGTCTTGATCTTATAATTTATTTCAGTGAAGTTCTTGCTCTGGGATTCGACGAAAAGTTCATTCGAACCTGGGAATATTATTTTGATTATTGTGCTGCAGGGTTCAAGTCTCGTACACTTGGAGATTATCAGGTAATTAAGTCCCAACTTTAATTTAAGTCTTGGAATGAAATTGCAATGTTGATCAACTTTATATATAATTCTTCAAATCTGCATATGATATATTGTAGATGGTGTTTTCACGTCCTGGCAATGTTGGTGCATTCATCGATCCATACAGAGGCTTTCCTTCAATTGATTGTGTATGAATGAGTAATTAAGGGAGACCATACATGCATGCTTCCTTTGTTGTTGCTTCAGATACAGTGGACCATGCATGTATTAATGGATTCACCAATAAAATTCCCATAATTTTAAAGGACACTGGATTGGATATGTATCTATCGACTTCAGAAGTTGTTATCAATAAGTCTTGTATTTTATTTTTATTTTTCAATGGGATTCTTTCACTTAAATAAGGCATGGTTTTCTCCTCTTTTAACAGCTTGAGCAGTTGAGCCTTTGTGTGTGTCTTTTCAAGCTTTCATCACAAGACCAGTTGCACTTGTTTATTAATTATTACATTTATTAAAAAAAAAATTTACAAAACCATCTTCCAAATCTTTGAATATCTTTAGGGGCCGTTTGGTATGGGGTGATCTTTACATGAGAATGGGAATCTGATAGAATTCCCATGTTTGTTACAAGGTTTGGGTTTTTAGATTCCCAGGAAAATGAATCTCATGGAAATCACATTACCCTCCAACAATTAGGTTTAGGTTTTAGATGCTCCTCAATCTGATTCCCATCGTAGGACCCACCTCATTAAAAAATATATTATTTATTTTTTTCTTCTTCGTTCTTCACTGATGCTTCTGAAAATTAACACCAAAAATCCACAATTTCATTTCATTGAAATCCCTAACCCTTAACCTCTTCTTCAATTTTCAATCACCCAAACCCTAGATCAAATCTTCTCCTCATCAATTCACCCCCAAATCCCAATCCTGACAATCGATCAATAGAGGACCCATATATGTAAATCAGAAAATTTTGACAGAAATTTCATTGATCAGTGATCTTTATGTCAAAAATATGAAGAAAATTTATAATTTAATGAATGTAAAATCGGCTAAAAAAATAAATCCCAGAACCGCAAATCAGATTAAAAAAAAACACCATAAACAATCAAATCAAAATCAATGAGCTGAATAAAGAATACCCAGAAATGGAAACAAATGAAAACTTTAATGTGAAATACACTTTTTTTTTTTTTTATAGATTTAATGAAGTGAAAGTTGATATAGATTTGTTGGTGCAAAGTGGGTGATATCGAAATTGAAACAATATTAAAAAAAAAGTAGATTTATATTACCAGAAAGCAGCTTCTGTTCAACGAATACATAAGAAAAGTAGACGTGGAGACAAGGACGACGACGACGAGAAGATGAAGACAAAAAATTCCAGTTTTTTTTTCTTTTTTCTTTTCTTGAAATGGATCTGGTTTTTTATTTGAAATGAAGAAGACGACGACGTGGAAACGTGGACTTCGAGTTTTTTATTTTTTATTTTTTAGTTTTTAATAAATAAATAAAAACAAATACCTATATATAGTGGTGGCCACGGTTCAGTTTCGGTTCGGTTTCGGTTCCGTGGCCATCCAAAACCGAAACCGTAATCGGAAAACCGGTTTGGTACACGGTTTCTAACCGGCAGTTTTACGGTTTCGGTTTCGGTTTCGGTTTTTTAAAAAAAAAATTCAAAAAAAATACCACGTGTCAGCTTCTGATTAGTCGATTTTTTTTAATTTTTTTTTTTAAAATAAACCGGCGGTTTAACCGCTGGTTTTTGATGGTTTTTGGAAGTACCCAAACCGAAACCGTAACCGGTTCAACCTTTTTCTGACCGGTTTTGAAACCGCCGGTTCCGATTTCGGTTTTAGGGTGGTTTTTGGAAGTACGGTTTCGGTTAAGGTTAAACCGCGGGCAAAACCATCGGTTTAACCGAAACCATAGCCACCTCTACCTATATACAACCAAACACTGTTACTTGAAATTCTCAGGAATCTGACATAATATTCCCATATATAACCAAACACATATATACAACTTTTTCAAAAATCACATTACTATGTACAACCAAACACTATTACTTGAAATTCCCAAAAAGACAGAAATCCGATATAATATTCCCATGTATAATTAAACATATGTATACAATTTTTCTAGAAATCACATTACTGGATTTTATTTTTACAGAACTCACATTATTTTGATAACCCCATACCGGACAACCCCTTAACATTTTCTCTTCGGGTAGATAGACTTTGCAATCTAAAAGGCTTCTACACTTTAAATACTCACAAATTAGTTAATGGACGGAAAAAAGAAGGATTAGACTATGAATGATGATATTTGCACCCACCCCTCTAAAACAAAACTGTACGTACATCTTATATTAATAAAAGAATTTCACAATTCTAACATTATCCTTAAGTAAAAGCCATACAAATTTAAAATAACTGTATATATTATTACTAATACAATATTTATTATTTTGAGCATTTTTATTCACATATATATATAATTATCTTTTGATCATATTGTTAACTATTTATTAATGGAACAAAATTAAATATCGACTATTTCACCGATATGAAAAACTTAAAAAAAAAAAAAATCAGAAAACATTAAAAATTTTGTTTAAAAACTAAAAAATAAAATAAAATATAAAAAAAAGCTATTGAATATCAGAGTTTGATTTTAGTTTTTGTTTAAATCTTTGAAAGTTACCTCTATGTAACGTCATAATTCTCTAAATTCTTTTTCAAAAGTCTGATTTTTAGGTTTGTTTCAAAACTAAATGGAAAAAGGAAAAAAATACAAAATTTAAAAGATTGCTTGAAACCTAAAAGCTGGTTTCAAGCCAAGTTTTTTGATAATGGAGATCAGATTTTTTTTTTTTTTTTCCTAAGTACGTATTCCATATTTTTTTTTGGCTTGGAAGGAGGAGTCTTCTCCTGTATTGTTTCATTTTTATTAATTATATTATAATATATTAATTTATGGTATTTATAAAAATAAAATAAGAAAGGATATATTTAGTAAAATGGGGATGTACTAGTAAATTATAATATTTAAAAAATTTAATGGGTAGTAAATAAAAAAGGGTACAGTTATAATGGGACATAAATATCACCGCTATTTAGACTAATTTTAATCCCCCGTTACTTGTCTTGTGTTTGAACTTTGAAGTCCAACCGGATTAAAATCCTACCCAAGTGAGATCATATAAACCCGCTATTTTGACATTCCAATTTGACAAACCGGCAGAGACTATAACTATATAAGTAAATTTTAAGATTTCAAGACTATTTAAAAATTAATAATGTTGTTTTGTTCAAATCTGATGTCTAAATGATGTGACCAGAGCCGGATACATGAGAGGGCTGCCCTCTCTAAAAAATATATATATAAATATATATATATATATTATTACTAATTGCACAAACAACCCTGATATTAGGTCTAATTGTATTTATATGTAAATTTTGTTTATAATTACATTAACATCCCCTACCATTAGTATAATTTATTATATTTATTTATTCTAACTTAAAATTAAAAGACAATAATAAAATTACAAACAATCAATCACAATTGACAAAAGTATTATTTTATACTTGTTTTACATATAATATTTACTTGCTTTTATTTCAATTTTTTGATTGCCCAATTTAGATTCATTTCATTTTGTTCATTTTGTTAGTTTAAACAATTCAAACCGTTCATTAATAGTAATTTTCCATAATATTTAGAATCTATTTAAAAACAAGATATATATTGACAAACAAATCAATATGAGACTCGTGAGAGTGTGTGAGTCATTGATTAATCATTCAAATGTATTGACTAAATAATTCAATGTGACGGTTTGTGAGTCATTAATTAAGTATTAGAATATTCTGACTAAACAAAAATAGATAAATCCAACAATTGATAGCTAATGAATTGACTATGTGATTAAGGAAAAAAAAAAAAAAAAACTATTTGTATATATAATTTAGCCCGGTCTGTAAATATTTTCTGGATCGGCCCCTGGATGTGACATCACTGTAATCCATTAATTTAAATGTATTACTCTTTAAAAATAGTTTTCAATAAACTAGTTTGATTTCAAGATAAGTTTTGTATTATAAATTGAAAATAATAAGACAGATAAAAGAAAATTTATGCATTATCACCTGACTCGACCTTCATCCTTTACTAGATGTATTATTCGAAAGGGTGGCTCTATTATCACACAAAATAGTTCTCCACACACCCATTTACTCCCCACACTCACCATAAAAATATTAAATTTAATAATTTACCTTTTACAACCTCTAAAATGTAAAGATTGGCCTTAAATATTAATAACCATTTTAATTAAATTGTTTCCCTTCAAATCCACACAAAATCAAATTTGGGTGTGAAGAACCCTAAATCAAAAAAATACAATTTTTTCTCTCCGTAACTATTAGAAAGTCATTGAAGATGTGGAAAGATAATCTTATATATATATATATATATATATATATATATAGGTGTATATTGATTAGGGGGACAAAAAAAAAAGTTTTCCTATTAAAAAAATAATAATAAACTTTGATTGGAATTTGGAGATGTTTTCCTTGGAGAGAGTTAATAGAGCTATATATATGGAGAGAGCTCTACTTGGAATTTGGAGATGTTTTCCATGGAGAGAATCAATAGGGCTATTTATGGAGAGTGCTCTATGTCTCTAGCCAGGGCCGGCCCTATATGTGTATGTTTACTTGATTATTATTTTTCGTCTAATAAATACTTGTAAAATTCAATATAATAACTCAAACAAGGCTGTAACACAACAAAATAGTAAATAAATTTCTTCAAATATATGATTAAGTCGATTTGATCAAGTCAAATGTGGGCTTTTTTTTTAGTTATTGGCACTAATGCCTATAAAGTATACGTGAATTTGCATGTTGCCCCATAATCTTTTTTTTTTTTTTTTTTTTTAGACATTAAACCCCTCAAACTCTCATTTATTAGCAAAACCCGACTGCAGATGCCCCCTCAAACAAGCGTTCAGGAGGCAATAAACCCAACTGTTTACTAATAAACGAGAGTTTAAAGGGTTTAATGCCTAAAAAATAATAATAAATTATGAGGCAACATGCGAATTCACGTATACTTTAGGGGGTATTTGTACCAGTAACTCTTTTTTTTTTTTTTTAATAAAGAAAGAATGTGAGCATTTTTTTTTAATCAAAGTGGACGTTTTCTTTAATCATATGTTAGCTACTTAGCTTTTTTTTATAAAAAAAATTATAGGTGGGTCGACCAAACTGTTAAATATATATCTAATAATAACAAACAAAATTCGGGATCCTATATTTTTTGGTATTTTTGGGAGCTGTAGACGGTGGCTTCATTGGGCTTTCCCTAGGGCCGGCCCTGCCTCTACCTAAGCAAAAGGTATATAATACGTCACATAGAGTCACGGACACACGTGAAGAGAAAAAAAAAATAGACTTTAGAGAGAGAGAGAGAGAGAGAGAGAGAATACGTCATATAGAGTCACAGACACAGATGAAGAGAAAAAAATATAGAGACTTTAGAGAGAGAGAGAGAGAGAGAGAGAGAGAGAGAGAGAGAAATATGAGGAAAAAAAGTTTAGGACTAATTGCACAAACGTCCCCTGATTTTAGACATAATTGCACGTATATGGAATTTTTCCCTTAATTGCACAAACATCCCTTGTAATTAGTTGACTTCGTTAAATCTAACCATTAACTACAATTTTAACCAAAAAATGACTAAAGTGCCCCTAGTTACCTATTTTATTATTAATTATATATATACTTTATTTATTTTTTTGACAATTTATATATATACTTAAAATAATAATTATATACAATACTTTATTTATTTATTTAATAATTTTTATAATCCATTTTTAATCCATTTTTTACATTTTTATAATCCATTTTTTAAATAAATTAATTAAGTATTATATATAATTATTATTTTTAAGTGTATATATAATTATTTTTTTAAGTATATATATAATATTATTTTTTTAAGTATATGTATAATTATTTTTTTAAGTATATATATTTAAATTGTCAAAAAAAAAGTATATATATAATTAATTATAAAATAGGTAACTAGGGGCACTTTAGTCATTTTCTGATTAAAATTGTGATCAATGGTTAGATTTAACGAAGTCAATTGATTACAGGGCTGTTTATGTAATTATGGGTAAAAATTTCATATACATGCAATTATACATAAACTCAGGGGTTTTTGTGTAAGTAGTCCTTTAAAACATGTAAAAAGTAAACTATTAAATTTCAAATTTTTTACGATGGGTGTGAGAAGTAAATGGATGTGTAAAGAGCTATTTTGTGTGGCAATCGTGCTAGTGAGCCACCCTATTCAGAACCCTACTAACCCTGGAGAAAATTGAAAAAATATATATATATAAAGAAGAGAAAAGATGGTTATTATTTAATAAAAGGGATATAAAAGTAAAAGGAAAATTTTTTTATTTTGAAGAAAAAAAAAAAAAAAAAAAAAAAAGGGAAATTAGTACAATGATATCTGAATATACTGAACTGTTCTAAATACAAAACTCTGATACATTGAAAACCTGTACACATATGACACATGGTCATGGGCTTAAGTCCTCCCATAAAAAAAGTCCTCCGAAAATTTATATAATATTTATTAAATAAAAACAAAACAAAACAATGATAGGTCCATCATACCAAGCAGGTGTTATTATAAGGCCCATATAGCAAACAGTTTCTTGTTCTCATCAACATTTGATGACTCATCATTATAATATTTTATCTATCTTCCATCATCATATATAACAGGAAACTGAATATCGAAAGATATAGTGATCTACCGATATATCCGTATTTTGGAGAGACCGATATCGAAACCAAGGAACTTAAAATCGATATATCCACCGATATATCCATATATTTTAGGGACCAATATCGAAATAGGGTTCAAAAAATTTTTGTCACTATTTGGAGGGGCTTTTGTGAGAATGTCACTGGTTTACTAATGTAAGTTTAAAAGACACCTATTTAGGTGACCAGACAAAAATACCCTCATTCTTGTCAGTTTGCATCTGAAGAGAAAAAAGTTGAGAGAGAGAGAACAGTGGAAAGAGAGACCTTGGGTGCAAGAAATCCGGTACTAAATTTCACGAGAAACCTGCCGGCGGTGGCGATACAGTCTTGAAATCGACGAGAAGGTGATATGATTTTCTGACGCGTTTTTGTTGTTGAAACTTTTATTTGCGTTTGATGTTGGATGCTTGTTTGATTTGATTTGTTGTTGATTAGGTTTGTTTGATTAGGTTAGGGTTTAAATTTATGAAAAAATTCTGTTGAACACGATGAAGTTCTGGGTTTTCAAGCCTTTTCCGAGCTTTTCACATGTAATCCGAGCCTTTTCCGAGCAATTTGAATAGGTTTCTGCTATTTGAATCTCCGAGCCTTTTAAAACATTTTCCGAGCCTTTTCCGAGCCTTGTCATATATAATCCGAGCCTTTTACAAGCAATTTAAATAAGCTTCTGCAATTTGAATCTCCGAGCCTTTCACACTGGCTCCGAGACTTTTAAAATAGGATCCGAGCCTTTTAAAACATTGTCCGAGACTTTTAAATAGTAATCCGAGCCTTTTAAGGAATATGAATAGGTTTCTAGAATTAGAATCTCCGAGCTTTTCATATAGTCTCCGAGCCTTTTCATATAGTCTCCGAGCCTTTTCATATAGTTTCCGAGCCTTTTAATATATTGTCCGAGCCTTTTCATATATTTTTCGAGCCTTTTCATATAGTTTCCGAGCCTTTTCATATAGTTTCCGAGCCTTTTCATATATTGTCCGAGCCTTTTCATATAGTGTCCGAGCCTTTTCATATAGTTTCTGAGCCTTTTCATATATTGTCCGAGCCTTTTCATATAGTGTCCGAGCCTTTTCCTATAGTTTCCGAGCCTTTTCATATAGTTTCTGAGCCTTTTCATATAGTTTCCGAGCCTTTTCATATATTGTCCGAGCCTTTTCATATAGTGTCCGAGCCTTTTCATATAGTTTCCGAGCCTTTTCATATTTTCATATAGTCCGAGCCTTTTCATATAGTTTTCGAAGCCTTTTCATATAGTGTCCGAGACTTTTCATTTAGTGTCCGAAACCTTTCATTTTTATATTATTTATTTTATTTAACTAGATATATTTTTTTTTATGTCAATATGCAGATGAGGAATCAACTAAAAGATTCGCTTAAAACTCCAGAGGAAGAAAGGTATTCGGGGAAAATAACTCGACATGACCATTTTGATGATCTTACAGATATCGACAACGCACTTAACAAGGTACCTGAACATCTTGCGATCGAAGAACGACGTCGGTATACTAAGTCGTGTTTTCGACACCTCCTTTGGATGGATCGTGGGATGAAGTTTTCAGCTGACATTGTACATCGGTTGCTTATTCGCGAGTTGCATCACGATGGGCCTGAAGATGAGATGAGATTTTTGTTAGGAAGGCATTCGGTCCGGTTCTCAAAGGTTGAGTTTTGTCTAATCACCGGATTGAAGTTCGGAGAACTTCCTGACACGTCGACCTATGATATGGTAGAGAATGGCATACACCAGCGGTACTTTGAGGGTCGAGATGAGGTCGAGTATGCAGAGCTGAAAGCCGTTCTACGGATTGGTGTTTTTTCTGAGCAGTACGATGCGGTTAAGCTTTGCTTATTGTATATGCTTAACTGGATACTGATGGGGTTGGACGAGAGAGAGAAAGTTCCAGTATGGCAGTTTCGCCTAGTCGAGGACTTGGACGCTTTTGATGCGTTCCCGTGGGGTGCACATGTGTATAGGCGGTCTATATACGGTTTCAAGCATGCGTTGGATGGTCGACGTAGGCGGTTTGAACAACGCCAGCGACGAAAGGGCGTTGATGTACACACCACGGAGACATATAACATATATGGGCTAACGCACGCCCTGTTGGTGAGAATTTTGAATTTGTTATTTTTTTCATATGACTTATGTATTGTATTGGATTCTTATCGTTCTTAGCTGTTTTGTAGATATTTGCTTTCGAGGTTATCCCCGAGCTTGGCAACAGCGGATGTGGGAAGCGGAGGGAAATCGAGCTCTCCCCCCGAATTCTAAAATGGGAGTTGAGTACGCGACCGAGGGGGGAGAAGTTGAATAGCATTTTCCTTGAAAGTGTAAATATCTATATATATATATATATATATTTTTATGTTCATAACTATTAGTATGTATACAATTACAATGGTCTAACTGCAATTTTAGATGTTTGCGAGGGTGAAATTGGTGCCGACGGCAACTGAGAGGGCTGAACGGTACTTCAAGGGCATTTCCCAGGGAGGCAGTTTGTATGATGCTGATCTCGGTGATATACCTGTTCCCGTCTCTGACCCCGAACGATATACAACTACTAGAACCAGTGACACTGAGGGTCCGTCTTTCGAACCCAGTGATACGGAGGGTTCAGACTCGGACGGTCGTCATATTCGTCTTGCGAGGACTAGGCGGGTTCGATTCACGTTGCCTAGAGAGCCTCGAACTAGAGATGACTCTCGAACTGGAGATGACTCACGAGGAGGCGTTGGAGGGCAAGCAGAGGTACGTATAATTCTTTTTACCGTATTATTTAATTTCAATCGAGTGAATGGTTTTAGTACTGACAATTTCGAAATCCTTTCAGGACCGTCGGTATACTGAACTAATGGATGCGTTACGCGAGTTACAGGAGGAGGTGCGAAAGAGTAATGAGAAACGAGATCAACAGCATCAGGAGTTGCTAGATTTGATTCGAGGGCTTCAGGGTTCGACGTCGCACGCCCGTACTCAAGGTACACGGTTCGATGTTCGATGACCCACCCTTCGATGACCCAGACGGACACCGAGACTTCAGTCCCAGAGGGAGGACAGGTAGTCATCAGGGTGATCAGCAAGGGCCTGGTGTGACACCACGAGAGGAGGTTACTCGTGGTACTAGTGGTACTGATACAACACCTATGGAGATAGAGGAAGAACCTCAGCAGGTTTTACCAGACCAACCTGTTCATTCTCAAGAACTGGTACAGAGCACCTCCTTACAGCACACCCCTCCGGTCGATCCTGGTGCAGAGCACCCCTTCATTTATTCCACAGAGACAGAGATCCCCAGTCTCAGTGCACCCAAAGAGCTTACACCTGCAGGCGATCGACGGCGACATAGTTCCAATGTACAGCGCACCCCTACAGGCGATACAGGGGGACATAGTCCGTCAACACATCGCACCTCTGGAGGCAATACACGGGGACAGAGTTCCTCCTTACAGCTCAGCCATCCAGTGGATCACATTGAGCTGGACCGGATTACCCCACCCCTTCAACGTCAGGATCGGGTTCGCAGGGCAGGTTGGCAGCAGCGGACCCCATACACTGACCCCTGTCGGCCGAAGAGGCCAAGGATTAGGCCACAACCAGCACATGTATGGGCGCCCCACGCATTGATAGATCCTGACCACCTTGCGGCGTACCAAGCCTATAAGAGGAACTCGACTGGGGAATTGTAAGTATAATCGCAAATATTACAAAAATTATTTTGTATTTTGAAACTGCTAAGTAAAACGACTTTCTTATATAACTTTTTCAAAAATTATGCAGGCGTGATGTGGATCTACTCGAGCCAGTTGGTGTCCCTTGGTTCCAACGATTTCAAACGAACAGCATGGAGTTGGAGGATACGGTATGGTCCTTACCTGAACATTGTGTATAAGATGTTTCTGAAATAGTAGAATGCTAACAATACAAAATGTTGAAATTGTCAGCATATGGACGCGTACTTGCATATTCTGCGGAAGCGTCAGAGATATTACTCCACTATCTACGGTCCGAGGATCAACATACAGGATTCACAGTTCTATGTAAGTGTTTAATTTGTACGGCTTTTGAATATCTATTTATGTGTTTCGTACATCTTTTATCTAACGTTTTATAAATTTTCTTTGTACAGTCATGGTTATTGAATGACTGGGAGAGATTGATGGGAAGTGGGGCCGACAAACCCCGCCGCAGTTGGTCTATGTTCAAGCATCAGTGGTCCGCTGAGGACCTTGCGGTGGTACGTGGATTGGTCCCGGCAGGAACCAAACCATGGAACGAAGTTGACGTGGTCAGTGTTTTATTTACATTGTTTGAATTTGAATTTGAATTTTAAATAAATTTCCCATTGATAACACTTTGTTGAAACACATACAGGTTTTGATTCCTTGCAACCTTGGACGTACGCATTGGGCACTAGCCAGCGTCGACCTCACAACAGGGAGTATTTACCTGATGGACCCGTTCAGACAGGAGGTACCATTTCGCCATAGGAAAACGCAGCTCGCTTGCTTACGATATTTTTTACCGTCGATGCTGCATGCGTTGGACTTTCACGGTCGCAGACGGAGGGGCGATATGACGTATACATTGCAGAATAAGCCCTTTCCACTCAACATTGTGTCTAGAGACCGTGTGCCCCAACAGGATAGAGGGTATGACTGTTTAAAGATCTTATTCTATCCTAATCGGTTTTAATAACATTCAATTCTAACGGTTGTTTATGTGGTGAATTGCAGTGGTAACTGTGGTGCCCATACTTTGAGATTGATAGAGTACCTGGCAGCGAACAGGGATACGTTCGACTGGTCAGAAAACGAAATGGGCACCATCCGAGAGAAGATGGCTGTGGAGGTTTATTGTAACTCAAAGGATTGGTTTTCCAGTTAGTGATTTAGTTGATGTACATAACATTTGAGTAATGAAATGAAATTATTTTTAAAAAAAATTTAGTTGTTTGCAATTAACACTTGAACATACATTTGATATATTGAAATCCATAAACAATACAATGAATTGTAGACACTATAACAAAAGATACAGTATGGCATTAAACGAACAACCAATAAATATATCATAATAGTTCAACATAAAAAAGCATAATAACCAACGGTCTCATAACACAACTGTATCGAGCATGGTTCCCAACGTCTGGACGATGTTGGAAGACATCAAGTTGGAGACATGTTCCTCTTGTACTGCCTTGTTATGTTTGATCGCCTTCCTCAATGGCTCCATTCATTCCACGGTAGAGTCTTTCTCAAGGCACGTTTGTTTGTTGTGTCCAATTGAATGACAGATGCTGCACTTGCGACGGTATTCATCGGGAACACTTATGCTGGGACCTTCATTAACCATCGGTGGGTTGGAGCACCGCCTGCTATTATGTCCCGATTGTCCACATCTTCTACACGACTGTGTGGTTGTCCTCTCCGAAGACGAGGCATGTCGACCCTCCATCGGGCGACCTGATTGTCTCTTCGACTTTGGATTTAAAACCACCCGAGATGCGATGTCGGATGGCACTACCCATGAAGAAGGATGGCCAACAGGCATAATAGGAACCGAGTATGCATCAATAAGTGTCTCTCTCTTGTAGTAGTCCGCACACAGAGATGTGAAATCCAAGTTTCGCTCCCTACAACAATGAAAACAATGAGATTCACGAACCCAAATAATATAAATCGTTAACTGTAACATCTCATGTACCTTGCCGCTGCGAGTGCATGAGAACATGGGAAATGGTCCATTTGGAATTTGTTGCATGTGCAAGTCTTCAAGTGTAAGTTAACCGTCCATTGGTTTCCCTTCAATTTGACGGAGAATATGTTCCAGTCAACTGGATTTACGGTCATATAATTGCACTTCTCGACACGTTTTAGGATCACAAGATGTGCTGCGTCGGTCAGTTGATGACGCATGGACCGTGCAGCTGCATGACGATCGTGAAACCACTTTTGTAGCATATTCCTAATGAACTCCGCCGTGTCATCATTGGCAGTTGCCGTGCGAATTTTAGGCATGAGTTTATGCACTCAGCAACATTTGTGGTCATGAGCCTGTACCTTCTTTGGGGACAGTGTACGCGAGACCACTTGTGTAGACCGGCAGCAATGGCATATTCGAATGCACCCTTGTGCAGCCTATGTAACTCCTCCATGTGCCTGTTATAATTGAATTCACTGTACGTCCTAGCTGCTGAATCCATTATGTCGGCAACATCCTTTCTGTGGAATCGCTTCTTCATATTTTCACCAAAATGCCAGCAACATATAGTATGGGTTGTATAAGGGAACACTTTAGAAATCCCCGCTTCAATGCTTGCATGGCGATCGGAAATGAAAACCAGATCATCTATATGACCAAGGGCACCCCTCAAGCATTCCAAAAACCACTCCCATGAAAGGTTGTTTTCTGAGTCACCGTACCCAAAAGCAATTGGATACACCTGTTCGTTTCCATCTTGTGCAGTTGCAACAAACATTGTACCCCCGAATCTTCCCTTCAAATGGGTACCATCAACTGCAATCACAGGACGCATACACCTCCGAAAACCTCTAATTGAGGACCATAACGACATGAAAAAGTACAAAAATGTATCATCGTCTGCGCATTGTAAGTCGGTGATTGTGCTAGGATTTTGCTGTTCCAAAATGTACGCAAACGATGGTAACAATTTGAAACTTTCTTCATGCGTTCCATAGGTCAAGGACAATGCATATTGCAAGGCATCATGTGCCTTACTGTACATGAATTGGATGCCATACATTGTTTTCATATCGGCGATTATGTCCTTCGGACGCATGAGATAACCATCATGTTGTTGAAGTCTAGGTGCAATGACTTCTCCGATTATGACTGCACTAGCTTGTCGGTGGCGACGGTGAACCTCCTCCAAAGGACAACTGTGTTGGTTGACAAAACTTCTGACTTGGAAGTAAGTCCCTTCATCTCTCATCACCGCTCTTAATTTCCACGTACAGTTGTCAATGATGCAAACTAGATGTAACGTTGTCTTATTAGACCTTTTCACCTTCCATTCAAAGTTCTCCCGCATTGAAAAAAGGCCAACTAGCCTCTTCAAATCCTTTTTACTCGGGAAAAATTGACCTTTATAAATCATGCATGTAGGTTCTTGCGTTGCCAAGGTGCTGCTTCTACCAATACCAAACGAGTATGAATCTGCTCCGGGAATAACCCACGTTATCGTATTATCAGAATCAGATACAGTTATATTATGTCGGACCTCGGAAGTCCCAGGCATATTTGGTACAGTGCAACTAACTCCTTGTACATGTCTTCCTTGTGTTTGAATTTGTGTACGCTCTTCATCCACATTTTCTAGATCATCTACCTGTTCATTATTTGCCTCATTATCCACCATGGTTCGGGTAATGGTACTGCTCAATTCGACAACCAAACACATCGCCAAATTGAGGTTCAACTACTTGGTCAACCGCTACCGGTGGGACACCACACATGTTTTCCCCACTTTCGGCGAAACTCCTTTGGGGATATAGTTGGTTGCTACCGCTAAAGGATCCAAATTGTTGGGTATTTTCAGGAGGAGGAATATCATTCCCTATCACATCTCCAGGTGTCCTCTGAGTTAGACTTACACATACTTGAGGGATCACCCGATCTTCCCCTAGCATAAACTGAACATCATCGTTATTTCTTATAAATGTACGACATGTACTGCCAGGAACGATTGATACTGATGCCAGATCAACATTGAATTTGTTTACATCATACTTCACAATGGTATGCACGATCGCCACCAATTCTTCGTAAGTCATATTCTTTGACACATACATTCCCTTGTTATCGGATCCAACAAACCTCTGACTTCCGTCGGGTAGTTGCTCCCATTGACCGTTGTAAGATATTACTATTCTAACCCGATTCATGATGCTGTCAAATTAATCAAAACTATTAATAAAAACTCAGGAGTACAAAATATTTTCATAAATTACATTTACAAAGGCTCGGGTGAGGATATTTAAAAGGCTCGGAGAACACTAGCAAAGTCTCGAAGAATACATGAAAGTTTCGAAAAAGACATTTTTGGTCTCGAAAAAGTCTTTAAAAGACTCGATTAGTAATTCAATAAAAAGTCTCGGAGAAGACCTAACAAGGCTCGATTAGTGATTATTTGAAAAGTCTCGGAGATGACTTGAAACGTCTCGGAGAAGACTTGAAAAGGCTCGATTAGTGATTTTTGAAAAGTCTCGGAGATGATATGAAAAGGCTCGGAGAAGACATGAAAAGTCTCGATTAGTGATTTTTGAGAAGACATGAAAAGGCTCGGAGATGACTTGGAAATGCTCGATTAGTGATTTTTGAAAAGTCTCGGAGAAGACATGAAAAAGCTCGGAAAAGACTTGAAAAGGCTTGGAGAAGACTTGAAAAGGCTCGATTAGTGATTTTTGAAAAGTCTCGGAAAAGACATGAAAAAGCTCGGAGAAGACTTGAAAATGCTCGAATAGTTATTTTTTAAAAGTCTCGGAGAAGACTTGAAAATGCTCGGACAAGACATGAAAAAGCTCGGAAAAGCTCGGAGAAGACTTGAAAAGGCTCGATTACTGATTTTTGAAAAGTCTCAGAGAAGACTTGAAAATGCTCGAATAGTTATTTTTTAAAAGTCTCGGAGAAGACTTCAAAAGGCTCGGACAAGACATGAAAAAGCTCGGAGAAGACTTGAAAAGGCTCGATTAGTGATTTTTGAAAAGTCTCGGAGAAGACATGAAAAAGCTCGGAGAAGACTTGAAAATGCTCGAAGAAGACTTGAAAATGCTCGAATAGTTATTTTTTAAAAGTCTCGGAGAAAACTTCAAAAGGCTCGGAGAAGACTTGAAAAGGCTCGGACAAGACATGAAAAAGCTCGGAGAAGACTTCAAAAGGCTCAATTACTGATTTTTGAAAAGGCTCGGAGCAGACATGAAAAGGCTCGGACAAGACATGAAAATGCTCGATTAGTGATTTTTAAAAAGGCTCGGAAAAAGGTGACAAAGTCTCGGAAATCCACAATTGTCACAATGAAAATGTGAACAAATGAAAAGAAGTATTTACACGAAATATTACCTTGTTGTAATGAAGCACGTCCAGTTGTTTGGATCTTGAACTTCTATTTGTATTGAGAGAGAGATAGAGAGAGAGAGAGAGAGAGAGAGAGAGAGAGAGAGACTAACCCCGTTATCGTTTTTGTTGGAAGTGTGGAGAGAGAACCAGACAAACACAATAACATAAATGATTATCTAAAGGCAATTTTGGTAGTTCACCATAATAGGTGCCTTTTAAACTTAAGTTATTAAACCGGTCATAGAGTCACCAAATGAGTTGGAAAATGTGATACTTTCCACCATTTCCACATTGTTTTTGGGGATGGGGAACCAAAAATGTCCCCAAGCTTAGGGAGGAGATGGCATTAAGAATTTTTGCAAACAGTGTACCAGCAGAATGATAACTTTGTTTGTTCTTCATATTGGTTTTTGAAGTTTATAAACTGTCATGTACATGATATGATTACAACAAACAACTGGCTAGTATGAGGTTTTGTATTTTTTGAAGTTTATTCTACTGGTATGTAAATTCAGAACACATTGGCATGTAAATTGTTAACAGATGTTAGCATGTAAAACTTCTGAAATGTTTAGTTTTCAATTGATATTTATTACGGTTGACAATCTCATCATTGTATGTTTCTATTAATTTAGTCCCCGTTATTGTTTTGATTTATTTTTTAAATTATCCGTAAATAATCAGATTTTATTTTTTGTTATTTTAAGTGTCTTTCAAGTAGGAAAACAATTATGTATTAGTATGTAACTTCAAAAAGGCTGGCATGTAAATTTAGAACACACTGGCATGTAATATTTTAACATACCCTGACGTGTAACAACACTGCCATTTCATCTGAAAAACTTTATGTCTTTTAAGTAGAGAAACAATTATGTATTAGCATGTAACTTCAAAAAGACTGGCATGTAAATTTAGAATACACTGGCATAAAACATTTTAACATACCTTGGCATGTAACAACACTGTCATTTCATCTGAAAAATACATGAATTCAATATTGCTGTAATTTGAAAAAAGTCTGCAATACGAAATATAGTATTTCACCAATACATTTCAGAATTAAAACATCATTGTAAATAACTAAGTTGTAGCACTAACTTCTAGTGTCAATGGACATTTTTGTGAATTGTAGCCTTTTTCTCCACATTTCCTGCACCTGTACGGTCTACGTGGTCGCTTCAATGTTGCAGATATTGCAGATGTTGCAGATGGTACATAAATCTGACATTGTTGAGCATTCCGACAATTTTGTCGGTTGTGACCGGATTTACCACAAATCGTGCAATTTCTTGTCTTTCCATTTCTATGTTCCCCGGCAGATTTAAATCTCTTCTTTTTTGGCCTTCCAGCTTGTGCACAAAAAGGAGGCGGATAAACAACCCTTAATCTCACATATTCAGGAATAGTCCATTCACTAGGATGGCCAACAGGGAAGATGTTCCTGGAATATACTTCAACCCAACTAGTAGTTTTGTAGCAATCCCCACAAAAATCTGTAAAAGGCTTCTTTGTGAACTTACAAAATTAAAACGTATGAGTAATTAATGAATCACAGTTGGTAAAAAGATAAGAAACAATAAAACAAGAGGATACTAACCTTATTGCAGCTAACGTGTGGTGACATGGCAGTTTATCAACTTGAAATTTCATACAACTACAAGTCTTTTCAGAAAGGTTCACCAAACCATCTTTATTTCCATCCTTCACATTAAAGTTAACCAAATCAATTGGAAAAACTGTGTACTTTTCTGAATAATAATTCCTTTCTTTTATTAATTCGGTGGCCCATGGACTCAATTGTGTTCTAGTTTTTTCAGCCTTGGTACGACGCTTATAAAACCATTTCTGGATCATTTCTCTAATATGCTCAACCATGGTTGTTATTGGCATTTGGTGAGTATGTACCAAACATGAGTTCATTGACTCAGCAATGCTAGAGGTCATCAAGCGATAACGCCTAACAAGAGAGTAAGCACGATACCACTTTTCAGGTCCAACATTCATTAAATCTTGGAATGCTACCCTATTGACCTTTATCATCTCCAACATCACTTCTTTGAATTCAGATTTCTGGTATGCCTTCCATGCTTGTTTGAAAAGAAGAGTCACATCCTTCATTTTGTAATCGTTTTTGATGTTTTGAGTCATATGAAACACATAATATCCATGTGGTACATTATGGTACACTTTCTCCATTGCAGCCTTGATCCCAAGGTGCCGATCGGATATGATCATGCAATCCTCAGGACTACCAATAGCATTTTTAAGCTCATTTAAAAACCAAGTCCATGATAGTTCATCTTCAACGTCCCCAAAGCCATATGACAAAGGAAAAACTTGGTTGTTTGCATCTAGACATATAGCTACAAACAAAATACCAGAAAATTTACCCTTCAAATGAGTACCATCAATGGCAATAATCGACCGTATTACAGTACGAAATCCATGAAGTGAAGCGGCATGAGCGATGAATATATATTCAAACTGATTTACATCATTTGTCTTCATTACAATAACAGTTCCTGGATTTGCTTCCTTCAAACGATGACAGTAAGCAGACAATAGTTTAAATGATTCTTTGGGATCACCGAAAATTGATGCCTTTGCATGATCCTTTGCCCTCCAAGCCTTGGTATATAACAAATGTAGTCCATGTTCCACTTGCATTTCAACCATGATGTTTTTGGGTTTTAGAGAATGGCCATGTATTTGCAACTTCAGAGCTAATAGTTCACCGACAGTCTAAGAATTTGCTTGTCGAAAACGTGCGTGAAAACCATCGATATTGCAAGTATGATCCTTTAAGAACATTCGAACCACCTAATATTCTTCTTTTTGCATCTTATATGCACGTAATTGGAATTCACATTCTCCATCTTTACATCCGGCCTCATAACGTGTCTTGCTAGACCTTCTAATCTGAAGCTCAAAATTCTCATTCAAAGCATACATGTTTACTGTTCGCTTAAGATCTTTCTTGCACCGAAAGAGTTTACCCTTGTATAAGCAACCATCATTTGAAATTGCTTCATCCATATGATTGGGTTCTAAGGAATACCTTTCGGATCCAGGAATACTCCAAGCTCGTGGGGTTGGATGTTCAGCTAATCCTTCCTCACCCAATCCATCCTCTCCAAAGGTAGCAAAACCCGATGGACCACCACTGGCAGAACCAGCACCCACACCATCATCCGAGTTATCAGTGTCAACGTCGGGTATTGACACATCATCCGAGTTATCGTGTCCGATGCCTGATTGTTTTCTTGATTATCAATGGTTTCATCAGTACTTACAATTGGGTCTGATATTGGAATGGACCCACATGCTGCTAGTTGCTGGAGAAACCCGCAATACCCAGGTTTTTGAATAGGTTGGTTACATTGTTGAAGAAAATTCGATTGTAGTAGGTTGTCATCTTCTGCCATCGTAGTACCATTTTGCACACAGTCTGTTGGCCCCTTATGAGAAATGGTGACATAAACCTTTGGTATAAAATTATCTTCATCCATCATACATGACACCTCATTGTCATTCTCAATTATCGGACGAGCAACACCACTATTCGTACGGACCATTGAGCATAATTCTATAGTATACGTAATAGCATCAACTTTGGCAACATCTTGTACCAACTTCACCAAGGCATCATAAGTCAAAACTCTAGGAACATGGACCCACTTTGTCAAACCACCCTCGTAACAATTGTCCACCTAACTTCCACCGTGATAGATGACCAAACTCTTTGTATCCATATTCCTGCATGTGAAGTATTTGACTTGAAAATTTAAAATGACTAAACACTGACATGTAAAATTTTAACTAACAACCATGTAACTTTAAATTGAACTGACATGTAAAGTTTTAACTAACAGGCATGTAAATTTAAAATGAACTGGAATGTAAAGTTCTAACTAACCAGCATGTTACTTTAAAATGAAATGACATGTAAAGTTCTAACTAACCAGCATGTAACTTTAAAATGAACTGGCATGTAAAGTTCTAACTAACCAGCATGTAATTTTAAAATGAACTGGCATGTAAAGTTCTAACTAACCAGCATGTAACTTTAAAATGAACTGACATGTAAAGTTCTAACTATCCAGCATGTAACTTTAAAATGAACTAGCATGTACAGTCTAACTAACCAGCATGTAACTTTAAAATGACATGTAACTTTGAAATAAACTAGCATGTAAAGTCTACAATAACATTCTTCTAACATGTGTACAAAAAATTACAGGAGATGGGTTTCACTCTAATTCGAAATTACCAAATAACATGTAAGTTAGAAATAAACTAGCATGCAAAGTCTACAATAACTGGCATGTAACTTTAAAACAAATTAGCATGTAACTTTAAAACAAACTAGCATGTCACTTAGGTACAGAAAATTACAAAATCTGGGTTTCACTAAATATGGAAACTACTCTCTTATTTTTCATATCAAACATTATGATAATTGTAAAAAACAACTAGGAAAGGGATATATACCTTTTCGAAGGTTGTTCAGCTCTGGATCTACTTCAATAGAGAGAAAAGACTATGTAATGTTGTTAGGTTTCAGATCTTTATGAAGAGAAACGGGGTGAAAGAGAGGAGTTTGCCGCCGACGAAAAAAGAGAGGAGTTGTTGGGTTTTGTTATCAGATTCTGAGAACGAGTGAAGAGAAACGGAATGGGGTGGAAGGGACAAGTTGAAGGTCGACGAAATGAAGAGAATGGGGTGGAAGAGAGGAGTTCGTCGATGACGAAAAAAGAGAGGAGGTCGCCAGAAAGTTTTGTTATCAAGTGAGAGAGAGAGAGAGAGAGAGAGAGAGAGAGAGAGAGAGAGAGAGAAATTTTGATTTTGAAAAGAGAGCAGTATTAGGTGAAGATAGAACAAATTTTTGAGAGGGAAAATTTTGGCAAGTGAAACAAAATTCAGGGCAATTTTGTCAATTCTGGCAATTCAAGCCAAAAGATGACAAAAATAATAAAAAATAAAGTTTTTGTTAAAAACAATAAATCCATAAATTTTATAACCATTTTTTGCAATTTCCTCTATATATTTACATATATAAAGTCAAAAACATATTTAAGAAAAAAAAAAAAATTTAAGATAAGTTACAGGCCCCACCTGACCTTAAAGTGGGTCCACCACTTCCCATTACAAATTTTGAACTTCTTGTATTAGTGGCCGGGATGACTTTAGAAAAGAGGTGACACAAGTGATTAGTAGATAGAATTTGATCTCATCTCATAATAGTTGTTGGGAAAACGAAATAGCTAATAATATCCTAAAAAGTAACAGCCTAACAGGTTTGTGTTTTCTTTATATTCTTCTTCTTCCTCTTGAAGCTAGTTATATATAAATCGCAGTAGAATATTAATGGTAGGTTTTTAGTTAATTAATTGTAAATACTAAATATATAGCTACTGTTAATTGGCCAATACGGCAGCTCACGGTTTAGCTAAGTTTAGTTTATCAGTTGCTGGTGACCTCTTTTGGATGGAGGATTTCCCACCATGTGTGGCTAAGTTTGTGATATGTGATTGCCCTTCTTCTTCTGTTGCCTGAGTAATGAATCTTTTTTCTTTCAATATATATATATATATATATATATATAAATATTAATATATAGCTACTGTGTTTAAACAGTACGTACTAGAGATCACTGGACTAGGAAAAAGATGAGAGTGGCGGTGGTCGGTGGCGGAATCAGCGGATTGGTTTCAGCGTATGTTCTTGCAAAGTCAGGTGTCGAGGTTGTGCTGTACGAGAAGGAAGACTACTTGGGCGGCCATGCTAAGACTGTCACCTTCCATGGTTTCCATTTTGATCTTGGTTTTATGGTCTTCAATCGTGTAAGAATTTACATTTTCTTTTCAGGGGAATATTAATTTAACAATCATTCATGTGGTTCCATGAAGTCTGAAAAGTTCAACACAAATAAATCTTAACGATATATTTATTTTTCATTTACGCTGTAATAAAGCATATATATCCTTTAACATTCATTTGTTTTATACATTGATATTTAGTATAAAGAATTTCATAAAACTAACAGTTAGCAAAATAATGAAATTACTAATTAAAAATATAAGGTTAATAAAATTATAATTATAAATATAAAGTTAATAAAATTATATTTAAAATATGAAATAAATAAATAAAATTTAAATTGTACTCTCTACTCATCTGATTTATTTCATGACCTAAATAGATTTATCGACATGTGTAATCAATTATTAGATTTATTTCTTTCATTTATTTCACTTTTATTGAAGTGTTTTAGATCAGGAAAAATATCATATCAGTAGAGGATTCAAATCCTACACCTACGTCACGAGATTATGAATTCAAATCACCTTCCTTCAAAAAAAAAAAATCTCAAATTTATGTACTATTTCAACGACCAAAAAGATTTCAACGAGGATTAACAACTATTCATTTTGTTCAAGAAATCTTTTTGTTACATGGCCCATGGGTACAAGAACTCAAACATTGCATTCACATTGACATTTGAGAGAGATATTTCCCGACACTTGTTAGTAAATGTAAGGTGGTTTAAAACCTTTACCATAGTGTAGAAAAGGAGTCTACATCTCTTTTGTCAAAAAAAATAAAAATAAATAAATAAATAAAAAGTGGATAACGGTATTACGGTCCTTTAGAAAACGTTAAGGATCATTTATGTCAAATAGTAGAATTGGCCAAAAAAATGGAATTTTGCAAAAATGTAGGGATCCATTAATAAAAGATTGTCTTTGTTATATAGTTTTTTAAATATTTTTATCTTCACAAATCAACTGCACTCGTAATTAACCTCTCTAATTATTCGATTTAACTAAAAGATAAATCTAATTGAAAAAGAAAAAAAAAAAAAAAAACCATTCATGAAAAATAACTAAAAGACAAATCAATTGCACTCGTAATCGATTTCGCCGTTTTACAATTAAATGGAGATTTTAGGATTCTCGAGCTTTTCTGGATTGGGGTTCTTAATTCCTGATTTACGTGGGGAGATCTCCGTAATTTGGTTGCCTACCGATTTTTTTAAACACTGTAACCATATATCAGGAATTAAGTTCCCTAAAGTTTTGGAGTTGATCAATTGCATTAGCTGTCTATACCATGTTGCTTGGAGTGTGTTACTTTTAGGAGGGAATAGTGAAGCAACTCTAGTGTTTGTGTTATTGTCTATGTGAAACAACATTAGCATCTTTTAATGTTAATTATTTCAATCTTTTTCCCTTGACAGTTTATCACCCATAGAAACTTTAATTTTAAGAATATATGGGCTTGATGTGAGTCTGGTAGTGGTTTTGTAATTCTCTAGATAATTTCAAGAATATTTCACTGAATGATATGAATGCAGTCAGCTGCTTCCTCTGTTACTTTTGTTTAGCAAGGAAAAGAACAATTCAATTTCAAATGTGAGCATTTTCCATTCTTATGTGCTGAGCTGCTGATTAGAGGTTTTGGGTTGTGTTGAGATAGGTAACATATCCAAATATGGTGGAGTTCTTTGAGAGTCTTGGGGTTGAAATGGAGACATCAGACATGTCTTTCTCAGTGAGCTTAGACAAAGGCTATGGCTGTGAATGGGGTAGCAGAAACGGATTGTCGAGTTTGTTTGCGCAGAAGAAGAATGCAGTCAATCCCTACTTTTGGCAAATGCTTCGAGAAATAATCAAGTTTAAGAAGGATGTTATTAGGTACTCAGCTGTTCTCTTTTCATTTTTAACATAATTTAATCTCATGTAATAGCAACTTTGATGTTAAACTTCTTTTACTAGAAATGCAGTCCAATAATTGCAACTATCTTTTCTTTTCAATTTGTTTAGTGTTCTTGAGCTTTTCATTCTTGGTTATCCAGTATATATTTTATGATACTAAACATGCCAAATGCTTAAGTGATGCTCAAGAATTAAGTAGATAGTAGTTGAATTATGTGTTTATCATTATCAATAAATAGGACACAACCAAGGATGTTGTTTATGAGGTATTAAAGAGAAAACAATTAATAACTAGCAAACAAAGGTGAAAAATAACGGCAAATAACAACCACAAAAGAGATTAAAATCATTGGTTGATTGATTTCACTAATCACTAGTATTGAGATTAAATAATTGGTTGTCCATGGAAGCAATCTCTCTATTTCCTCTGCCTCCAAATCTTAATCTTGCTGCCTCACAGTCACCCCAAAGTGTTTTGCGTTTATCTCGAAGGACCTGCATCCCTGTTTTGAGCCCTTTTTTCTGTTATGTAAATAAGGGTTATGAAGTGTTTGAGAAATTTCCTAACTAGTTTGAATTCTTTTTCATCAAAAGAACACCTCCTATATCAGATAAATCAACTTGTTTTATTCAAACATCTGCAACAGTTTTCTATCAAAATGATTGAACCAGAAGATAGCTAGTGCCATTTGCTTTGAATGACATGCTCCAAGAACTAGTGGTTGCATTCTTGAAAGCTTAAAATTTCAGAGCTAGTTTAATCATGAAGTCCTAAGTTTGAGTTCACAGAATTTGTTCAGTATTTGAAGATGTGTCTGTGTCCTAGGTTCGAGTTCACAGAATTTATCACTATTTGAATCTGTCTGTGTTTCTGGAAATGATTGCTTACCAGTTTCCTTTTTTAATTTTAACTAGGTAGTATGTCATCTTAAAATGCTTGAAAAACAACCCGGACATTTATCACAATAAAACCTTGTGTGTGTGTTTCTTGAAATGATAGCTTACTAATTTCTTTTTAAATTTTTGCATGGCAGTTATCTTGAAATGCTTGAACACAACCCGGACATTGATCGCAGTGAAACCTTGGAGCATTTTATTACGTCTCGTGGTTACTCTGAATTATTTCAGAAGGCTTATATTGTGAGATCGCTAAAGCATTGCTACTAATTCTAAATCTATACTGTTGATTTTGAAAACGCCCAACAATTAGCAGTATAGAAATAACTCAACCCATGAGAGCTATATAGCATTGATTAGATCACATGGTAACAGAGATCTAACTGAATCCTACTAAGAGACTTAACAAAAATAAGATAACCTAAATAATACAATTAACAAATCAAAATATATAAAAAATACTAAGAAATCTATGATATTAATTGCTTTTCTCTTTCACAAACCTTGATGGAATAACACTATTACATGATGTAAATATCATAATATTTTGTTGTATTATCTCCCACGTCACATATTTTTGAGCTTTTATAGTCCATTGTATGAATATTGTGTTTGTTTATAAATTTTATAGATTCCAGTGTGTGGTTCAATATGGTCTTGCCCCTCGGAAGGAGTTATGAGCTTTTCTGCTTTCTGTGTTCTTTCGTTTTTTCACAATCATCATCTGCTTCAGGTAAATCTATTTAAAGTCTACTGTTCATCTATTATGTTCAACACTTCCTTCTTGTCTACCATTGAAGCTGTTCACCTCCAAGCTAGTACTCTGTTATATCCTTACTTTGACTTGATTCTCTCTGTAGCTCTTTGGCCGTCCACAATGGTGTACTGTTAAATGGTGTTCACATAACTATGTCAATAAGGTGTTTTTCATTCACTTGTTTGTTGAAGGCACTAGATTGTTTAGTTTTTTCTTAAAGGGCTATTTTAAGATTGTTGATTCTAAGGTTCTATGAATGCAAGCTCAAAGTAAATGCTTCTTTTTATATATGTAAAAATATAAAAAATCAGGTCAGGACACAACTTGAGTGCTGGGGTTGTCAATTAAGAATTGGTTCTAAGGTGTCTTCTGTATTGACAGTTGAAGAAGGTTAGTTTTTAAATTCATCATTAAATTCTTAATTCAGTGCTTCATATTAAACTTCTTAGACGATTTATGATAAATGCCAGAGATAAAAGTAGCAAACAAAGATATATGAATGATGAAAACATTCATAATGCTACATAGAGTTATCCCATAAAAAAAGCATCTACACTCACCTGCAGCTTGAAACTAATTAAATCCTAACCTTAATAGTCCAGTTCCCATGAAATTACTGTTGTCAGAATCCATAAGATTCTTTTACAATTACTCCCCAAGTTATGATTTTCAGAAACAAATTTTACTGGCTTCATATTAAGTAGGCATCATCTCATAAGAAATTTCATTTATTTTTAGTGGTTAGTGATGAAGGTACTTTTGCAGGTTGCACTGTAGTCTGTGGAGATGTTTCGGAAGAATTGTATAATGGAAGCATAATGGCTGTTCATGCCCCAGATGCTTTGAAAATGCTAGGAAGCCAAGCAACATTTGATGAAACGAGAATACTCGGTGCTTTCCAGTATGTCTACTGGTACTGTCTTCCATTATCATCCTTCATCTTTCATCCATTTTGTTTTTCTGCCATTAATATATATGAATAATTTATGTTCTAGCAATACCTCATTAAGAGTTATGCATATGTTACATGATACTGAATAATAGTTTATCAGAAATGCTTTTCAGTTTGTATTTTTCATTGATAGGATTCTTCTTTCACTTTCTTTAATTTTTTATTTTTAAGAGAAAAATCTTAATTACTGCAATTAGTATATTTGAAGGATGATTTTCACTAGTGAGCGCTGACTGCTGACTAGCTTTGTTGGTGAGATCTTTCATAGTTATGTAGGAGTTCTTGAGATAAATTCCTACTCACACTAGGGGTTGGGGGTTTATATTTATTTTTGCGTTGTATGTTATATGAATATAAAATGAAAATAATTTCAATTAAAATTTCTTGAATAACAAAGTGATTCTTTTAGTAAGGATGTCATGATGTGTCATAAGCTAGTGTTCTGCTTTTTAATGCTATGGATTTTTTAGTTCGCTAGTCAACCAGACCAGTGATTATCAGAGATTTACTTTCTCCTGGCAGTGATATATTCCTTCATTGTGACAAAGACTTTATGCCCCAAAACCCAGCAGCATGGAGTGCATGGAACTTTCTAGGAAGCACAGAAAATAAAGTATGTCTAACATACTGGCTCAATGTGCTTCAGGTTTGTAACATTTTCTCAGAATGAGCTTGTTTTGGTATTCATTGAAATATGTGAATGGTATTTTCACCTATTGATTTGAATTTAACCCAGTTTTATTTGAGCAAAAAGCAAGAAACTTGTGGATTTGTGTTTAATTCAATGCATGCAACTTATCATAGATATTGTGGTCCTTTCCTGCTGTTTAAATGCTTTATTCCCTGAAATACTTGACCCTGCAGAATATTGGTGAAACGAGTTTACCTTATCTTGTAACACTCAATCCGGATCACACTCCAGAAAATACTTTGATCAAGTGGTCAACTGCCCATCCAGTCCCATCTGTTGCTGCATCAAAAGCTTCACTTGAGCTTGATCATATTCAAGGGAAAAGAGGAATTTGGTTTTGTGGAGCTTATCAGGGTAAGTATTTTTCGCTTACTGAAGAAAAGGCATCAGATCAGAGACTATCTATAGCTCATCACTCCAATTTGATTGCAATAAAAACCTTTTGTTTCAATGCCAAGAATCATAGTGCTAGGAATTGTACATCAGGGCAGAAATTGAATATATGCTAGAAAGGTCACAATCTATGGCAGAAAACATAGCAACAATTTCGGATTCTGTAAATAATAAATGAAATATCACCATCCGAAGCAAGTCAAACCTGTGGATTAGCTAATTGCTTGATTGCCAAGGAATAGAGGGATGTGGCTCAATACTCATAATTTCAGGATAATCTTGTACAGCAGATATTAGGCTTCAAACTGTTCAATTGGAACATTAGTTTACTCTTCATTGTTTGCTCTTGTTACGTTTTACTTTGTTATGTAATTCTAGATTATCTTCACAGTTACTTATCACCTCAATGATTTGTTTTACTCTCATTTCAGGTTATGGCTTTCATGAGGATGGACTAAAGGTAGCAATTACTGCCCCATAAGTTTATTGCTTTTAACATACTGTTACATTCTGCCGTAATGGACTAGCAAATGTACCAGATACTAGAATGCAATGAAATTTTACAATTGACTTAATTATCTTCACATTATGGTCCTTATTCTTCTATTAACATATATCAATTTGGTGCTTTATGGCCTACAAGTGAGGTATGCTTCTCTGCAGTCGGGTTTGATTGCTGCACATAGTTTTCTTGGAAAACATTGTGCTATTTTGAGCAACCCAAGACACATGGTACCTTCTCTGATGGAAACTGGGGCTCGTCTTTTTGTTGCTAGATTTCTTGGACATTATATTGAAGCTGGCAGTTTGATGTGAGTCAATTTATATTTTCATTTCATTTGCCTTTTGGTGTAGCGGACCAACTCAATCTGGGGGATTGGTGATTGTTTCTTAATAATGAAACAACATTACATTAATATATAGCTGACTTCAAATGATAACCTTCCCGGAATTTGCACCCTTCATGTGTTTGTATGTGTTTTTTGTATATCTACATCTGTGTCACAAACATTTATGTGTTTTTCTCTCATAGCCTCAATCCACATTCTTCAATGTATCTCTTGTTTTTCTTCAACCTGAGATGTATTGCTCACTGTTATATGGGAGATGTAATTAAATCTCATTTCAAAAGAAAAAAGCTTTTGAAGAATTTGAAGTCATAGCTAGCTTTGCTATTGTTAGCATCAAACTTGACCAAACTATTCTTAATGATTCTTGGTTCCTCTTAGATTGCTTTTCCAAGTAAATATGATCTATCGAGCATTTTTCGTTCTACTTTTATATATTTTATATTTCCAACTTTAGTTACAGTAATATGGAGGTGGTATTGATACGGTGTGCTTTGTATGGTATCATAGTTTTCTGGAGGAAGGAGGCACGGTTTTTACTTTCGAGGGAAGCAAGAACTGTCAAATGAAATCTATTTTGCGAGTTCACAATCCCCAGTTTTACTGGAAGGTAGCATACATCATTTATGTTTGACAGGAAATATTGTAAATATTAAATAATGGGACATAAAATATGTTATTTATTGAACTATAGAACCATGTCTCTGTGTGCTTAAGAGTGCCCATGTTGACTGCTAGAAATTATTGACAGGTTATGACAGAAGCTGATTTGGGCCTTGCAGACTCATATATCAATGGAGATTTTTCTTTTGTGGATAAAGATGAAGGTCTTCTAAATCTAATTATGGTAAGAGAACTTATTTGAGTCCAAAATCAAATTATACGATCAATTCGTATTTCCATACCCTTCTCTTGCTAACTTGTATTTTAGATTCTCATTGGCAATAGAGATTTGGATTCATCTGTCTCGAAAATGAAGCAGAGAAGGTATATTGTGATTGTTGGCTTCTTAGAGTATGTATCAATAAAATTACTTTCATGAATCTTATGAAAGAAGTATTTCACTTATTTGCTTTGTTGGCTTTAGGGGCTGGTGGTCACCATTGTTTTTCACTGCTGGTATTGCTTCTGCAAAGTACTTCTTTCGGCACACTTCAAGGCAAAATACTCTTACACAGGCTCGCAGGAATATCTCTCGCCATTATGATTTGGTAATTTCTTTCACTATTGATGTCTTTGGGCAAGCCTAAAAACAAATAGAGATCAATATATATATATTTTTGTGTGTGTGTGTGTGTCGGGGGGGCGCAATACTTTCAAGTTTATATAGAAGCATTAGGTGGAGGATTCTAAAAAACCTGAAGAACTCCCAAGAATGCAAAAGAAGTTAGGCAAATAATGTTGACAAAATAATGCAACAATCAACTTATCCTTATGGGAGTTTAACCTTGATTGTTTGGTCAAGCAGTTAAGCCCCTGGTTTGCTCCCACAAATCTGGGATTAGATTCCTCAGTGTCACAGGCTCAACAAATTGCCACGAGTATCCTCTTTTTTAAATATTGTAGGGTTCAACACGTCCCCCATTTCTGAACTAGAGTTAGCAAAATGAGTTCGGTAGATTTAAGTTATCAAAACCAAAACAAAAACAAACAAAAAAAAAAATGGAGTTCTAACAATATAAAAATGGTATTTGTATGTGGTGAAATTTTGAGATTTCCCCAGATTGGACATATTGTACACATAAGGTACTTGCATTGCTTTTATATCTATATATATAAATTACTAACTGCAAGATCCTGCACAAAAATTTTGTACGGAATCACTAATTCCAACCGATTGAAATTAGGGTAAATTTTTTTACACTAATTCCAACCGGTTGGAATCAGTGAAACCGCACGAAAAATTTATGCAGGATCCCACATTAGAAAGTTATTATATATATAGATGGTGGATGTAAAGGGTGGCCATAGGGCATAGGGGCCATGGCCCCCCAACCAAAAAAAAATAACAATTGGTAAGTTTGATCTCTAAACGAAGTAGAATCAAAGCAGCAACCATGCCCAGCAGATGAGTTGTGTCATCTTTTGGATAGTGATTTTGTGAATGAGCTTGAACAGTTGATGAATCAATGGGCTCCATTTAGATCCAAAAGGCTTCCCATCTTTGAAGAGATTTCTTCATTTAGAGATCAGTTGGCTTGTTAAAATGTTAACGTATTTCTTCATTTATACTTCTACTATTGTGGGTGTGGGTGTGGGCGTGGGTGTGTTAGGCTGGATTGGCGTTTTTCTTTTTCATATTCATATTCATGAATAAATTAAAAAGGGAAAAGAAGAATTCCAAAAAATAGTGCAAAATATACAGAGATCCTATCCCCAACCGCCCTATTATCGCTTTAAACATTCCCTATTTCCACTCTTGATCCAGCCCTTTCTTCGCTTCAGGCTAGTTTTTGCTTGTTAGATCTATTATCTTTTTTCGAATGATAGACTCTTTTCATTAGCTTTCTCAATAAGAAAATATATCTAATGAAGTATGTAGGCCTCTTAATTAAAAACATATTTAGTCATGTATTTCTATTTACACACATTTACAAATCGGGAGTGAAATAAAATATAATCAAATCCAATGGGAAAGGGAATCATGAAACAGAACTTGATTCTTTATACAGGAAGGAGAATCAAGTTCACTTTCCGGTAAGACCTTAATTCATGATTTATGTATGGGGTCGGTGAATGAACGTGATTAAATTCGTCGAGCTTATATTAAAGCTAGTCCGTTCCAACCCAATCTTGACCATTATCATAAATATGGACCAGATTCTCATCAACCTAACCTCTAATATCGTATCATTTCATATGAGACTAAACGATATTACATTTGTTTTTTTTAATAACTTAATTTTTAAATATTAGTTAGTATATTTGTCTTGCCACACACCCCCACCGCCCCCCCCAAACCAAAATCCTGGCACCACCCCTATATATATATATATATATATATATTTATATGTTGGAATAAATATCTTTCAATTTTATGAAGAAATGATTGAATGTTTCAATTACATTATATACCTTATTAAATTTTACTCTATAGTAGTACTAGTATTAATAATGTAAATTGGGCCAAAGCTGATGATATGAGTTTCAGTTTTCAATATGTAAGTTTCTTGTTTTTTATGTAATGATAATATGATATATGAAATGGAAACTTACAGCTCCTTTATGGTTTGTGCTAGAGCAACGAACTTTTTGCTTTGTTCTTGGGCGAATCAATGTTATACTCATGTGCATTATTTGAGGTTAGGACCCACTCTTTAATGGTTTTACTCAAACAAAGATGTGATCTTTTTGTTGGTATACCATACTTATTGTAGACATTTATTTCAAAGAAAAACTATGGATTTATTTTGTGCGTTAAATTGTTTGATAGAGTGAAGATGAAGTCTTGAATGTTGCACAAATGAGGAAAGTTTCTCTTCTTATTGAGAAAGTGAGTTATGTTTAAATTTATTAACTTTTTTAATAAAAAAAATATTGCGGTTATTTCGTTATACTTTTTATCTTTACTCGTCCAGGCTAAAATTCGTGAGAAGGATGAAGTTCTTGAGATTGGCTGTGGGTGGGGAGCTTTGGCAATTGAAGTTGTCAAACGAACCGGATGCAAATACACTGGCATTACTCTGTCCGAAGAGCAACTGAAATATACAGAAATGAAAGTGAAGGAAGCTGGCCTTCAGGTAACTCCGTAACTATATATTTTGAGAAATGACATTCATGTAACAAAATGTAGTTAAAAGTCACTCATAGTCAAGAACTGTTTATAATCCAGTAAATCTGGCCATAAGTGGAAATTTCCTTGAAAAATTTTACCACACTTGTTGAGCAGGAGCTTCACTTACCTGAAAAGGATTCTGTCATAATATGTGCTTCCATGTAATAAAAAGGTTTAAAAAGGTGGAGCCTCTCGTTGAATCCAACAAATAATTTGGAGAGTAAAATATTTTCTAACTTTAAACTCCTTTGCTACCAGGACCACATCAGATTATATCTCTATGACTATCGCCAACTGCCTAAAGCGAACAAATATGATAGAATTATTTCTTGGTATGTTCGTTTACCAACTATGTTTTATCTTTGTGCTAGTAACATGGTGAATAATAAACAGCAGGGTTTTCATTGATCCTTTTCAGTGAGATGATAGAGGCTGTTGGTCATGAATACATGGAGGAGTTTTTTGGTTGCTGCGAATCACTATTGGCTAAAGATGGGCTTCTTGTCTTGCAGGTATAAAATGGGATTGAAAATGAAAGCTGTACAGAAAGGATCCAAGAATAGTATTTAAGGCATTCTAACACACACAAACACATAAAATATAATAATAATCACATTGGGACTCGGACCCAAAAACCTGTTGTAAAATAAGTTAGTTATCGCTATATCCAAAAGCTTAAGTAGTTTAAAAAAAAAAAAAAAAGTCCAGCAATAGTATTTAAGGCACTTTAACACAATATAAGAGCAGCTTGAGAATACAAAACGTACAATTGAAATGAAATTGAAGAGCTCTCTGAACATTAAGAAGAAGATCCTTTTGAATTTCTTGAGGGGATTTCATATGTTATGAGCGAAATTTGCCAAGATGACTTTTACTTCTGCTTGACAATTCAAATGTTGCTAACAGTTAAGGGTATTTGATCCTTTTTAGTTCTCATCAATGCCGGATGAGCGTTATGACAAGTACAGACTAAGCTCAGATTTTATAAAGGAATACATTTTCCCTGGTGCATGTGTGCCTTCATTAAGTAGGATAACAACAGCCATGGCTTCTGCATCAAGACTCAGGTATAAACTATTGTTAGCACAATTGATATTTATTTTATGTTTCCTTTTCCTACTTGTTTTTTTTATTTAACAAAAAAGAGTGACTGAATTTATATATACAAGTGCAGTGTGGAGCAGGTGGAAAATATAGGAGGCCATTACTACCGAACACTCAGATGTTGGAGAAAAAATTTCTTGGGGAACCAGAGGTGCTGAAAAATTTCTTTTATTTAGCTTCTCATGTGTTGGTTCTCTTTTTCATTCTTATGCTGCACTAGTAGACAGTAACAAGTTTTCTGTCTTGATCTCATACTTTTTAGCAAAATTCTTGCTCTGGGATTCGACGAAAAGTTTGTTCGGACATGGGAATATTATTTTGACTATTGTGCTGCTGGTTTTAAGACTCGTACGCTTGGAAATTATCAGGTATGAAGTTGCAGTTAAAGAACATCAATTGTGAGTTGTTTGAAGCAGTAAATTATGCCCACAGTAGTTGGGGACAGCCTTTCAATGCTTCCTTAGATTATTGAGTTATTATATTGCTGCCATTTGATTGTTTTGAATTCACAATGCTTATGTAAACAAAAAAAAATGTGTTGTGATCGTCTTTGTTTATAGATGTGCAATCATCTATGATAGAAATTGCAATATTGAGCTTGGATTTCTAACTTAAGAATACAAATTCCCTTGTGATGCAGATGGCATTTTCTCGTCCCGGCAACGTTGCCGCGTTCACCGATCCTTACAAAGATTTTCCTTCAACTGATTCTGTCATGTAAATGTAGAGACGATACATACTTTTGTCGTTGCTTCAATTGGTGATTAGTTGTGATGATGTTGGATTTATACCAATAAAAAACCCATGACTGTAAACAAGAAAAGGATGCTATTCCTTTTCACAAATTCTTATTAATTAAGTCTTGTAAATCTTTCCTTCGTTTCTTGAACAGAATTACAATGTTTAGCTAGCTTCCATTGTAATGATTCACTAAAAAAAAAAAAAAAAAAGTAGTTTCATTTATTTATGAGTGTCGATTACCTAATATCCATTAGTTTGCACCACATTATCAATCTTTTAATATTCAGGTTATTTACTTTGTTCAATGTTTTGTTTTCAACATTTGAAGAGAATAAAAATATATAAATATATTATTTTTGAAATTTAGAACAAAAGTATATCAGGATTTATCGAGATCAAACACAATACGAGCTGTACGGATATTTACTCTCAAAGCCATGAAATATTTTTGTTTTTGAGTGTAAAAGTTTGCATTCAATTGATAGAAACGACAAAACTCATGTTAAAATGTGAAATTTTTTGATTGGAAATTTCAAACTTGAAAGTAATCTATATAGGTGCACCAAGCTCAATAAAATATACAGTTGGAATTCGTGCAAAATCTTAGATCGTCAGCATCTTACAATTAGTGCAATCTAACATCTGGTATTATATATAACAAAATGATATAATCATGTAAATTATATATATATTTTTTAATATTTATGGGTTACAATTCATATGACAAATAATTTGAGTATGTATTTACTATTTAGCCAAACACTCACTAGTCTCTGCTCTTTTCTGTTTTTGATAATATAAATAAAAATTGTGAATCAACAATTAGCAAAGCTCGGGTGAGAGAATCGATCCCTAATAGCATCTCTAATCATGCTGTAAAATAGAGCAAAAATCTCACTCCAACCGGGCACTAAATCCCTGTGCCATATGAACAGTATTACAACAACCTTGGCGCAACACCGATCATTTAATGCAAGATTTGTTTTTTTTTTGTCATCCCTAAAGTTTTATTTAATCACAGTTTGACCCATATTTAATAAAATATATTATAGTTGTATCCCTTCGTTAAAAGTTTTGTTTAATCATATTTTTATCCTAAATCAATCAAATTTATTCTAAATGTATCTTTTTTATTATTTAATGATTTTTTTTAATTTATATTTGTTTTAATTTAATTATTATTTATATTAACATTTATAATAAACTAAAATTAAGTGTATAATACAAAATTTACTAAAAAAAAATTTTAAAAAATCACTAAATTGAAACACAAAAATTAAAGAAAAATTTAGTTAATTAAATTTAATTTTTTAATGTAATAATTTCGTAACTTAGTATAGTATTATGTTAATTATGAGTGAAATGTTAACTGTTGAGAAATTATAAAATAAAAAAAATATATTAAAAAAAAAAGGGAAAGAAAGGGAATATTCAAGGGCAGAGACGGACTAGATAGAGGTAGACATGGCAAGGTTTCAATTTCGGTTTCGGTTTCGGTTCCGATTCCAGGTTTGTATGAAACCGAAACCGTCCTATGTCGATTCCGGTTCCGGAGAAACCGGCGGTTTGAACCTTTTTTTTTTCTTTTTTCTTTTTTAACCCTCTCACAGTCCAACTCAGAAATCAGAATCCCAGATATGCAACTTCATCACAACCCAATCACCACCAAGATCATTTCTCACAATCCAAATCATTTCTCTCTCACAAATCCCCAAATCAACCACAAACCACCCCCAAAATCACTCCCAAATTAACCCCAAACTACCACCAAGGCACCAAAATACCAAATCATCTATCATTAATCGAAGAAGAAGATTAGAAGAAGAAGAAGAAGATCGAAGAAGAAAAAGAGGAGATCGAAGAAGAAGAGATCAAAGAAGAAGAAGAAGAAGAGAGCAAGTAAGCTCAGTGAGAGAATCAGATATTAGGAATTTAGGTTTTATAATAAAAAATAATAATAATAATAATAATAATAATAAATAAAAATAAAAACTTGAACCGCCGGTTTGAACTGAACCGGAATCGCTGGTTCTAATCCGATTCAAACCGCCCAGTTTTGAAAAAATTAGAACCGGAACCGACCTCCCCTGATTCCGGTTTTGATTTTTCGGTTCTAGTTTCGATTCCGGTTCCGGTTCCGGTTCCACGGTTGGAACTGAAACTGAAACCGAAACCGAAACCGAAACCGAAACCGAAACCGAAACATTGCCAGCTCTAGATAGAGGGCTAACCCAGGCTATAACCAGGTCAGCTTTTGCAAGAAAAAAAATTAATATAATATTATATTACATTATTCTTATTTTAATTGTTTGGAGTAGAGTAGAGTTATGAGAGTGATTATTTCTCTTCTCCCAATATTGCAATATGTCAGACACCAGTCATCTCCTTTCTCAAACATCAAAATCCATTCTCTCATATCCCAATTCTCTCTCACGAGCATGTTCCGATTCTCTCTCTCTCTCTCTCTCTCTCTCTCTCTCTCTCTCTCTCTCTCTCTCTCTTAATAATTATTAATATAAAATTCAACATAAATGATGTGACAAGTCATTTGTTCATTAACATATCATCCCATGATTTATGTGATAATGACAATTCATTTATTATATTATTTTGATTGAATTTTATGATAATAATCGTACTTTGTTTAATATATGTATTTTTAAGGGTACAACTCATTATGTCTATCTATCTAAGTCTATTTTTATTTTTCAATTAATGAAATCTTATTTAGATTGTTTCATTAGTTTAGTTTCGTTTCTTTATATTCTGTTGAGGCATGCATGCTTATTTCATTTATTGTTTTAGGACATGTACATCCCTCTATTTTCACTTTTTATTTTCTAGATCTCTCTCTTGTTTTTTCTTTTATTTCTTTTTTATTTATCTATATATGGTTATGTATGAGGTTTATCGGTGTATGTGATGTTTTTTCGTCAATCCGATTTCATCTTTTATAAATATATATATATATATATATATATATACATATATATATTATTTAGTCCACCCTAATAAAATATCATGGGCACACTCCTGTTCAAGTGAATATTCTTTTTAGTGTAAGATTTGGCGCAATGGATTGAAGATGAAAAAAATAAGGAAAAATTGCACAAACATACCCTAACTTTAACACATATATGAGGTATAATCCAGTTTTGCCAAAATTACAAGAAAATACCCTTGACTAACCGTTGACTAACTGTTGACCATACTAAATGATAAAATGACCAAAATGCCCTTATTCAATGTTTTATTAATTTTTATTTTAAAAAAATACCGTAAATATTAAAATAATTAAAAAATAATTAATTAACAATATAAAATTTAGAAGTTAATTATTACAAAATATCCAAATCACCCCTCAATATTATAATTTTTTTAATTTTTAATTTTTTAATTGTTTGATAACTGTTAATTATATATTAAAAGCCAATCAAAACAATTTAAATATATATATATATATTTTTTAAAGAAAAGCAAATTAAACTAAATGTTAAAAGCAAAAAACAAATAGCAATTGATCTCCATGGAAACCTACGAAATCTCCATTAGCGTAGGTCTCCATGGAGATCAATTGTTATTTATTTTTTGCTTTTAACATTTAATTAGATTTTCTTTTCTTTAAAATATATATTTATTTATTTAAATTTTTTTGGTTGACTTTTAATATATAATTAACAGTTATCAAACAATTAAAAAAATTAAAAATTAAAAATATTATAATATTGAGGGGTGATTTGGATATTTTGTAATAATTGACTTCTAAATTTTATATTGTTAATTAATTATTTTTTTAATTATTTTAATATTTACAGTATTTTTTTTTAAAATAAAAATTAATAAAACATTGAATAAGGGCATTTTGGTCATTTTATCATTTAGTATGGTCAACAGTCAGTCAACGGTTAGTCAAGGGTTAGTCAAGGGTATTTTCTTGTAATTTTGGTAAAACTGGATTATACCTCATATATGTGTTAAAGTCAGCGTATGTTTGTGCAATTTTTTCAAAAAATAAATAGTGTGAAAATTGTACTATTTTAGTGCAAAAATTACACCAAATTGGATTTTTGGATCGGAGACGGTAAACTTGTTGCTTTAATTTCAGTGCAAATTAAAACTCAAACCAAAGAGACGAGACCAAACTATCCTTTGGCGACAAAATTCTAGTTTTCTGTTCTTCAAGACAGAAAGCTAACATTAACAAAATTGTTAGAAAATATATGAATCTGACATGCACACTCCATTGCCATATAATTGATTATGGTCATTTGCTACGTATTCAAGATTCGATGACTCATTTTTATATTAATATATATATATATAGTGGAAATGGTGCGAAATGTCACCATTTCAAACTCATTTGGTGATATTGTCAGTGGTTTAATAAGTTAAGTTTAAAAGGCACATATTATAGTGAACTACCAAAATTGCCCTTAGATAATCAGTTATGTTATTCTCTTTGTACTTTTATTTCTCCACACTTCCAAAAAAAATGACTCTCTCTCTCTCTCTGATTTTTTCTTTCTCTCTCTCTCTCTCTCTCTCTCTCTCTCTCTCTCTCTCTCTCTCTCTCTCTCTATCTACAAATAAAAGTTAAAGATTTGTGGTTTCCTCGAGTTTCATCTTCAACTTATAAAATAAGGTAATATTTCTTGAACTTTCTTCTTATAATTTGTTCACATTTTGTAAACCAGCCATTGTGAGAATTTTTAGATCTCCGAGCCTTTTCATGTGTTACCCGAGCCTTTTCATCTGTTCACTATCCAAGCATTTTCATGTGTTCACTATCCAAGCCTTTCATGTGATTCCCGTGCCTTTTCATGTGTTTCCCGTGCCTTTTCATGTGATTCCCGTGCCTTTTCATGTGTTTCCCGTGCCTTTTCATGTGATTCCCGTGCCTTTTCATGTGTTTCCCGTGCCTTTTCATGTGTTCACTATCCGAGCCTTTCATGTGATTCCCGTGCCTTTTCATGTGTTTCCCGTGCCTTTTCATGTGTGCCTTTTCATGTGTTTCCCGTGCCTTTTCATGTGATTCCCGTGCTTTTCATGTGTTTCCCGTGCCTTTTCATGTGATTCCCGTGCCTTTTCATGTGTTTCCCGTGCCTTTTCATGTGATTCCCCTTTTCATGTGATTCCCGTTGCTTTTCATTATGTTCACTATCCGAGCCTTCTATGGATTCCCGTGCCTTTTCATGTGTTCACTATCCGAGCCTTTCATGTGATTCCCGTGCCTTTTCATGTGTTTCCCGTGCCTTTTCATGTGATTACCGTGCCTTTTCATGTGTTTCCCGTGCCTTTTCATGTGTTTCCCGTGCCTTTTCATGTGATTCCCGTGCCTTTTCACATGTTTCCCGTGCCTTTTCATGTGATTCCCGTGCCTTTTCACATGTTTCCCGTGCCTTTTCATGTGTTCACTAACATGTGTTTCCCGTGCCTTTTCATGTGTTTCCCGTGCCTTTTCATGTGATTCCCGTGCCTTTTCATGTGATTCCCGTGCCTTTTTATGTGTTTCCCGTGCCTTTTCATGTGTTTCCCGTGCCTTTTCATGTGTTTCCCGTGCCTTTTCATGTGATTCCCGTGCCTTTTTATGTGTTTCCCGTGCCTTTTCATGTGTTTCCCGTGCCTTTTCATGTGTTTCCTGTGCCTTTTCATTCACTATTCGAGCCTTTCGAAGAATTTTCGAGCTTTTTTATGTCTTTCCCGAGCCTTTTCATTCACTATTCGAGCCTTTTGAAGAATTTTTCGAGCCTTTTGAAGAAATTTTTGAGCATTTTCATGTGATTTAATCGAGCCTTTTAAAGAATTCTATGAGCCTTTTCATGTCTTCTCTGAGACTTTTCAATATCCTTAACATAGCCTTTGTAAATGTAATATTTGAAAAAAGTTTGTAGTCCTGAATTTTCATTAATGCTTTGTGACGATTAATTTGACAGTATCATGAATCGGGTTAGAATAGTAATATCTTACAACGGTCGATGGGAGCAGTTACCCGACGGAAGTCAAAGGTTTGTTGGATCGGATAACCAGGGAATGTATGTGTCAAAGGATATGACTTATGAAGAATTGGTGACGATCGTGCATACCATTGTGAATTATGATGTAAACAAATTCAATGTTGATCTGTCATCAATATCAATTGTTCGTGACAGTACATGTCGCACATTTATAAGAAATGACAACGATGTGCAGTTTATACTAGGGGAAGATCGAGTTATCCCTCAAGTATGTGTCAGTGTAACTGAGAGGACAGCTGGAGATGTGATCGGGAATGATATTCCTCCTCTTGAAAATACCCAACAATTAGGATCCTTTAGCGGTAGCAACAAAGTGTTCACCTAAAGAAGTGCCACCAAAGGTGGGGGAAACATGTGTGGTGCCCCACCGGTAGCGTCGACCATGAAGATTTAGTTGAACCTCAATTTGGCGATGTGTTTGGTTGTTGAAATGAGCAGTACAATGAGCAAAACAATTACCCGAACCCTGAGGTGGATAATGAGGCAAATAATGAACAGGTTAATGATCGGGTTGATGATCTACAAAATGTGGATGAAGACCCTGTACAAATTGAAACACGAGGTAGACATGTACAAGGAGTTAGTTGCACTCCACTTGATATGTCTGGGCCTTCCGAGGTCCGGTATAATGTAATAGCATCCGCAACGTGGGTTATTCCCGGAGCAGATTCATACTCGTTTGGTATTGATACAACTAGCACCTTAGCAACGCCAGAACCTAGAACCATGATTTATAAAGGTCAATTTTTTCCGAGTAAAAAGGATTTGAAGAGGCTAGTTGGCCATTTTGCAATGCATCATAACTTTGAATGGAAGGTGAAAAGGTCCAATAAGACAACTTTACATCTGGTTTGCATCATTGACGATTGTACATGGAAATTAAGAGCGGTGAGGAGAGATGAAGGGACATACTTTCAAGTGAGAAGTTTTGTCAACGAACACAGTTGTCCCTTGGAGGAGATTCATCGTCGCCACCGACAAGCTAGTGCAGTCATAATCGGAGAAGTCGTTGCACCTAGACTTTAACAACATGATGGTCGTCTCATGCGTCCCAAGGACGTCATCGCCGATATGAAAACAATGTATGGCATACAAATCGTGTACAGTAAGGCACACGATGCCCTTCAATATGCATTATCATTGACCTATGGAACGCATGAAGAAGCTTTCCAACTCTTGCCATATTTTGCATACGTTATGGAACAGTAAAATCCTGGAACAATCACCAATTACAGTGCACTGATGATGATAAATTCCTCTACCTTTTCATGTTGTTAGGGTCCTCAATTAGAGGTTTCCGGAGGTGTATACGTCATGTGATTGCAGTTGATGGTACCCATTTGAAGGGAAGATTCGGGGGTACAACGTTTGTGGCAACTGCACAATATGGAAACGAATAGGTGTATCTAATTGCTTTTAGGTATGGTGACTCAGAAAAAAATCTTTCATGGGAGTGGTTTTTGGAATGCTTGAGGGGTGCCCTTGGTAATATAGATGATCTGGTTTTCATTTCCGATCGTCATGCAAGTATTGAAGCAGGGATTTCTAAAGTGTTTCCTTATACAACCCATACCATATGTTGCTAGCATTTTGGTAAAAATATGAAGAAATGATTCCATAGAAAGGATGTTGCTGACATAATGAATGATGCAGCTAGGTCGTACAGTGAATTAAAGTATAATCGTCATATGGAGGAGTTACGTAAGCAGCACAAGGCTGCATTCGATTATGCTATTGCTGTCGGTTCTCACAAATGGTCCCGCGTACACTGTCCCCAAAGAAGGTACAGAGTGATGACTACAAATGTTGCAGAGTGCATAAACTCATGCCTAAAATTCGCACGGCAACTGCCATTGATGACTCTGGCAGAGTTCATTAGGAATATGCTACAAAAGTGGTTTCACGATCGTCATGAAGCTGCACGGTCCATGCGTCATCGATTGACCGACGCAGCATATATTGTGATCCTGAAACGGGTCGAGAAGTGCGGTTTTATGACCGTAAATCCAGTTGACTGGAACATATTCTCCGTCAGACACAAGGGAAAACAGTGGACGGTTGACTTAGCCCGCAAGACTTGCACATGTAACAAATTCCAAATGGACTTTTTTCCATGTTCACATGCACTCGCAGCGGCAAGGTACTTGACAAGTTATAGTTAACACATTATATTACCCAAACGTGAATCTCACTATTTGCATTGTTGCAGGGAGCGAAACTTGGATTTCACATCTCTGTGTGCAGACTACTACAAAAGGGAGACACTTATTAATGCATACTCGGTCCCTATTATGCCTGTTGGCCATCCTTCTTCATGGGTTGTGCCATCTGACATCGCAGCGCGGGTGGTTTTAAATCCAAAGACAAAGAGACAATCAGGTCGGCCGATGGAGGGTCGACATGCCTCGTCTTCGAGAGGACAACCACATAATCGTGTAGAAGATGTGGACAACCTAGACATAATAGCATGAGGTGTTCCAACCTGCCTATGGTTAATGAAGGTCCCAGTAGAATTGTCCCTGAGGAATATCGTCGCAAGTGCAGCATCTGTCATTCGATTGGACACAACAAACAAACGTGCCCTTATAAGGAAGGCAATCAAACATAACAAGGCAGTACAAGATGAAGACGAACTGCCACCAGAAGCACCTTGAGGAACATGTCTCCAAGTTGATGTCTTCAAACATCGTTCAGACTTTGGGAACCATGCTCGATACAGTTATGTTGTTTAAATCGTTAAAGGTTTAGTTGTTCATTTTCATTGTATTATTTAATTCGTGTTGCAACGCACTAAATTGTTCACGCGCGGGTTGGAAAGTGAAAAAAATTAATTAATTAATGAAAATAATATATGAATCTGTTATTGACATCAATTACAACTCAGGGAACAACCCATATATAAATCATCTATACAACAGTGTTGTGCAGCGAGTTACAATAAACCTCCACAGCCATCTTCTCCCGGATGGTGCCCATATCCTCTTCTTTCCAATCGAACTCCTTCTTGTTTGCCAACAAGTACTCTGCCAATCTCAAAGTATGGGCACCACAGTTACCGCTGCAAATCACCATATGAACAACCATTAGAATGGAATTTAATTAAAACCAAGTGAGGTATAATAAAATGTTGAAACAATCATACCCCTGATGCTGTTGGGGTACCCCACGGGATCCGTCCATGATGCTCATCCGGAAGGCCTTCTTCGATAAACTGTATGTCACATCATCCTTCGTTCGGTTTGAGTGAAACTCGACCTGATGCAACATCGAGGGTATAAACCAACGTAGGCACGCAACCTGCTTATTCCTGTACTCCCATGGGACCTCCTGTCTGAACGGGTCTAACAGGTAGATCTTCCCTTGGGTGAGGTCGACGCTGGCCAGTACCCAATGGTTGCGTCCAAGGTTGCAAGGTATCATAACCTGTTAGTGTTTCAACACAGTGTTATGTGTCTGAAATCTAAACATAGTATTAAACACATTGAAACCTTGTAATTTAAACACTCACCCAATCAACCGTGTGCCATGACTGGTTTCCTGACGGGAGTAATCCTCGGACCGTCTTCAGGTCATCATCGTGCCACTTGTGTTTCAGCATAGACCACTCCTTAGGGGGTGCAGCCACCCCACTGCCGAACATCCGCTCCCACTTAATATCTAACCATGACTGTATATAGAAAATTAACCACAATGTTAGGTAATAGATCTAGTAAACACATCAATTAAAAAATGAAAATCGTACTGTACAAGAACTTACATAGAACTGGGAATCCAATACGTTAACCCTCTGAGCGTAGACAGTGGGGTATGCTCGTTGACGCTTCCGTAAAATCAACAAGTACGCATCGATGTGCTGACAATTTAAGGATTCTACCATTACTGATAAAAACTTATACAAACAGTTAAAGTAAGGAACGTACCGTATCCTCCAACTCCATGAAGTTGGTTTGGAACCGTTGGAACCAAGTGACACCAACTGGTATATGTATATCCACATCACGTCTGTATAATTGCTGAAGAAGTTAGATGACCAAGTAATATTAATTAAAAGATTGTGTAATGAACGATTATACGTACAATTCCCCCGTGGTGTTCCTCTTGTAGGCTTGGTACGCAGTAACGTGGTCAGGATCTAACAAATCATAGGGCTTGAATGCATGCACTGATGACGCTGGCCTGGTCCTTGGCTTCTTCAGCCTACATGGGTCAGTGTATGGGGTCATCAGCTGCCAACCTGGCCTGCGAACCCGCAGCTGACGCTGAATCTGGGGCGGACTACAGGCTCCAGAACTAGACTCCACCGGAGGTGTGCGCAGTGAGGAGGATCTCTGCCTCTGTGGACTACTGTGAAGAGGGTTGCGCTGTGAGGACGACATGTGCCGCCGTGTATCTCTATGAGGAGGGCTGTGATGTGAGGAGGATATCTCCCGTCGTGTATATCTCCGAGAAGGGCTACGCTCTGAAGAGGATCTATCCCTCCGTGTATCGCTCTCTCTCCCTGTATCGCGCTGATGAGTGGGGGAGCTGCGCCTGGATCGCTTCAACGGTCGCACTGCGCTGGGATCTACTGGAGGTGGTGTACGCTGTGATGATGAACCATGTGCTAGGTCATGTGGAAGAACATGGCATGTGATTCACTGTGTAGCCTCCCGTACTGTAAGCCCCGTCTCCGTACCAAAGATCGTCGTCGGTATAATCGAGGAGGCACTGCCCATTACGATATCTCCGTACCACGGAACCTCCCCGTCTCGTTCCGCTACAACATGCCTTAGATCGACATCGTGTCCGCAGATGCGTCTCCGTAGGCGTGTCCGCTCACGTGCGATCTCGCGGGTCTATCCCACGCCACGTGTACCGTCCCGCCCACGGACTAAAGTGTGATGGTCATCGAATCGTGGACCATCCATACGGGCCGCGATGTCCGACCTTGACCCCGACCCCGACTCGACCCCCGGGCCGCCCGATCATATCCAATAACTCCCCGATGCCGCTCGATCTCGCTTCTCATCACTCTTTCCCTTGATAAACTCCATCATATCAACCCATGTGAGATCGACGCATCCATCACTTCAAATACCACCATCCTGCACTTCGAAACGATTTGAAGTTTTGTCAGCACTTAAACTGTTCACTCAATTGAAATTAAATAACGTGGTTCTAATATTTTTTACATACCTGTGGATGCCCGCCAACGCCTCCTCGGGAATTACCTCCAGGTCGAGACTGTCTGGGCATAGTGAATCGTACCCGTCTATGCCTTTCAGGACTCTCATCGCGACCCTCCAAAACCGAATCACCCCTAGGTCGAGGCTGTCTGGGCAAAGTGAAACGTACTGGCTGATGCCTCACGGGACTCCGACTCCCACCCTCCTGGTCTGAACCCTCTGTATCATTGGCTCCGGAATATGCACCATCCCTATCACTGGGTCCGGAATAAGGACCCTCCCTGTCACTGGGTCCTGAATACGCACCCTCTGTATCACTAGGTCCGGAATACGCACCCTCCATATCAATGGGTCCAGCACTCCTACGTCGTTCGTGCTCAGGGACGTGACTAGGTATATCAGAAACATCGGTATCATACAGACTGCCTCCCAGGTATATGCCTTCGTAGTAAGGTTGAGCCATCTCAACACTCGTTGGCACCAATTCACGCCGCGCAAACATCTGAAATCGGAGTTAGATCATTGTAATTGTATATATACTAAAAACTATGAAAATTAACAACAACAATACTTACCCTTTCAGTGAAAATGCCATCCAGTTTTCTCCCCCACGGTCGCTGACTCAACTCCCATTTCAGAATACGTGGGGTGGTAGCTCGGAGATTGCCCTACGGATCCCACATTTTTTATTCCCAAGCTCGGGGATAACCTCAAAAGCAAATATCTGTATAATATATAAGTACGATATGAAGTAAATACATTAGTCATATAAAATAAAATAAAAAACTATAATTAAAATACAGATTCAAATTTTAAATTCTCACCAATAGTGCGTGCGGTAGTCCATATATGTTGTACGTCTCAGTTGTGTGTACGTCAGCACCCCTTTCTTGCTGTCGTTGTTCAAACCGCTCCCGTCGACCATCCAACGCATGCTTGAAACAATAAATTGACCGCCTATACACGTGTGCGCCCCACGGGAACGCATCAAAAGCGTCCAAGTCCTCCACTAGCCTCCACTGCCATACTGGAACTCTATCTCGCTCGTCTACCCCCATTAGTATCCAGTTGAGCATAAACAATAAGCATAGCTTTACCGCATCGTACTGCTCCACAAAAATACCAATCCGCAGCACTGCTCTCAACTCTTCAAACTCGATGTCTCTACCCTGGAAGTACCGCTCGTGTATGCCATTCTCTACCATATCATACCTTGCCGTGTCGGGAATGACTCCGAACTTCAACCCAGTGATTAGACAAAACTCAACCTTCGAGAACCAGACCGAATGCTTACCTAACAAAAATCTCATCTCATCTTCCGGCCCATCGTGATGCAACTCGCGCAAAAGCAGCCGATGGACAATCCCAGCCGAAAAATGAATCTCACGATGCATCTTTAGGAAATGACCAAAACACGACTCAGTATACCGACGTCGGTCTTCGATCCTCAGATGTTCAGGTACACTATTAAGTGCGTTGTCGATATCAACCAGGTCATGGAAATGGTCATGCCGTATAATTTTTCCCTTGAACCATTCTCTCACTGGGGTTTTAAGCGACTCCTTTAGCTGATTCCTCATCTGCATTCACAGAAAAAAAACATATGAGTTCATGAAAAGGCTCGAACAAAAAGGCTCGGGCAGTGTATGAAAATGCTCGGGTAATGTATCAAAAGGCCCGAACACTTCAAGAAGGCGTCTCATGTGTGGTCGGCCGGGAGTTGTGAAAAGGCACGAACACTCATTAAAAAGACCCTAAGTGTATCAAAAGGCTCGGGTAGTTTGAAAAGGCACGAACACCTCAAAAAGGCTTAGTCGAAAAGGCACGAATACTTCATTAAAAGGCTCTGGTAACGTCTGAAAAGGCTCGAACAAAAAGGCTCGAATAACAAAAAGTTCACCAAAAACTCGAAAGTTCGAAAAGGCTCGGCAATAAAAGTGAAAAAGGCACGATAGTACAAAAAGGCACGATAACAGTACAAAAAGGCACGATAATAGTACAAAAAGGCATCGATAAAGACAAAAGCTCGATACACAAAAAGGCACGATAACATTAAAAAGGCTCGAAATCACTTCAAAAGCGTTCGATAACAGTTATCGATAACAATACAAAAGGCACGATAACGATAAAAAAGCACGATAATTACAAAAAGGCTCGAAATCACTTCAAAAAGGCTCGATAACAGTTACAAAAGGCACGATAACAGTACAAAAAGGCTCGAAATCACTTCAAAAAGGCTCGATATCAACAAAAGGCACGATAACAAAAAAAGGCAAAAAGGCTAACAAAATCACTTCAAAAGGCTCGATAACATTAAAAAGGCACGTATCAGTACAAAGGCTCGAAATCACTTCAAAAAGCTCGATAACAGTTAAAAAAGGCACGGTAACAGTACAAAAAGGCTCGAAATCACTTCAAAAAGGCTCGATAAAGATTCAAAAACACTTACTAACCTAGATCTTCATCGTCTTCAAAAGAAATTTTTTTCTTAAACTAAAACACTAACCTAATCTCATCAAACAAACATAATGAACAACAAATCAAATCAAACCTAATCTACATCAAATACACAAAACTTATCTAGAACAAAAATGTGTGAGAAACAAAAACGTACCGGTCTCGTTTTTCTTCGCCCTTCAGTTCTATTCGACATCGGTACTGTAGCGCCGTCGCCGGTGGTTCTTCGTCAGATTTTGGTCCTCTGTAGCACTGTTGCGCCGTCGGGGTTTCTCTCTCTGGTTTTTTCTTTCAACGTTTCAAAACCAGACAAACCGACAAAAAGGGTAATTTTGTCTGGTCACATAAAATGGTGCCTTTTAAACTTAGATTAGTAACTTGGTGCCTGTTCCCCAAAAAGCGCCCCAAATGGTGACATTTAAATTTCGACCTCTATATATATATGATAATTCTCAGTGATAAGGTCCATTTAAAAAAAAAAAAAAAAAATTCAAGAACAAAGTTATATAACTCTACGGAACCGATTCCATGGCATTATATAATTAAACATCTAGTTTTATAAAATGTATGTAAATTCAGTTTTGAAATAAAAAATAAAAACCGAGACAGAACCAGAGAAAGACCCTATATCCATTTTGTTCTATTTCCCCCTATTCCCTCTATGATATATATAGTTACTGGTTGTTAAATTTTTCCCAAACATTTTCATTTATTTCTCAAATTTTTGAAAAATAAAACATAACGAATTTAAAATAGATTATATACGTTATGTATACAAAACATAAATTATAAATTATAAAAAAATTATTATAAAAAAAATAAAAAAATAAAAAAAAAAACAGAGAAAAATAAGAAAATAAAAGGGATGTCACCTCTGAATCTCTGATATTTGGTGTAAGGTCCAAATCCAAATCCAAGTGCTGAAGTGCATGTGTGAGAGGTGGCATGTGCTTGTGTGTGTAGTGGCAAAGCAAGATGTGGGATAAGATTTTTTTAAAAAAATGAATTGAATGTTTGAAGCGGTGCATGACTGCATGCCATGAAAAGGAGAAAGGTGGCAAGAGTAGGTGAAAAGGTGGCAAGAGTTAGATAGAGAGAACTGAGAAGAGTGAGTCAGAAATAAGGAATGTGAGAGAACCAGAAAGAAAAAGGAAGAAATACGCAAGAGAGAGAGAGAGATGGAGAGAGAAACCATGAAAAGACCTAGAGATAGAAAGAGAGATATAAATAAAGTTTTGAGAGCTGAGAAACTATACTAGATCGATCAAAGAGATAGAATTTGAGATTTTGAAAGAAAATAGGTGCAGCTTGAGAGATATACTTGGTGGATCCAGAAATAAACAGTGCCTAGTCCCAGAGCAAATTTGAGCACAGGAGTTTTGTGAGTGGATAGTTTTATTTATTTATTTATGATTAAATTAATTATTTTAGAATGATATGTTAGCTTTAATTATTTAGAAAGTTATTAGAAATAAATGAAGTATTCCTTTATTTAAAACAGATTTTCAGATAATTTATATATTTATAAGAAATGTGTAGAATTTTAGAATTCAAAAATAGATTAATTATTGAATTAGATTTATCGAACAAGATTATACAAAGAAGAATTGTACAAGCATTTTCAGATAGATTTTTAAATTTTCAGATCCAAGTTATTTATGATAATTTTCAGAAAAGAATATTTATTCATGTTTTGAGAAAAGTATTTATAAAGAATTATATATGTATGTTCAGAAAGCTAAAAGAGTTTTCAAAGATTGATCAGATTTTAAGATATAAGATATATACCCTTCCCAACAGTATCATATTCAAATTATAAGCTCAAGAGTTTTCAGAATCTATTATATATATATATATATATATATATTACTAATTATGATCGGCAAAGAAAAGATTTCATATGAAATAAGATATTTATATTTTATAAAATCAGAAAATGTTTTATTATATTGTATACTATTTACAGAAAAATGTGTTTTACTTACAAAAAGATATTTAATTAGTTCTTAGCTTATTTTACAGAATAATTTCAGATTAAATCTTGATTAGTTTTAGTAAGAGATATAAAATTCAGAAAGAGACATAGAAAAAGAAATACACAATTCGAAAAGAGATATAGAAAGAAAGATAGAACAATTTTCTACAGTTAGATAGTTTTCAGAATATGTTTTGCCAGTATCAAGTTTAGAAAGTATTAATGTTTTTAGAAAGAATTTTACAGATTTCAGAAACGTAAAGAAGTTATAAGTTAATTCAGATTTATAAAATGCTGGTTTTTAGAAAAGTTTATGAAAAGATAAGATTTTGTTTTCAAAGCTTATGTCCACTCACTGGACTTTAGCACTCATTCTTTTATTTTAAATTATTTTTCCCAAGTGATCACTATATTCGTACAGATTATTTAGTATCGTGAGATGGACCACATGTGTTGACATAAACGATAGTTCTTGATTTTAATAAAAGCATGTTAAGCAAATGTGCAAATTTTCAGATATCAAGATTTTTCTTAATTAGTTTTCATTCAGTATATAGGTCCAACACAAATAAAGCAAATTTTTTATTTTAACTGTATTATATTTTATGATGGCCCATAACCCACGTATTTAAATTGCACTTTTAAATTACAAGGAAATTACAAGGTGGAAAAGTTTTGAAAAGCCAAAGTGACTCTCAAAGATTTTAGTAGAAGCCATCTCGAGACTCATATAATTTTGTATAAGGTTTTCTAGAAAATTCTAAATTCAGCTAGAAAGATTAGAGTTTCCATAGGATCCTCCCATACTCAAGATAGGAGTCGGAGCAAGTCCTGTCATTTGGTTGGTGAAATTTCTTCAATCAAACATAATAAACAATTTTTTACTTTTAATTAATTAAATTTTTTTTATTTTTATGATTGTTTTATTTTTAATTAATTTTTATTTATTTATTTTTATGATTGTTTTATTATTTAATAATTAATTAATTGTTGTTTCTCTAATGACAAAAGTGACATTACCCTGTACATGACCGGTTAACGGATTAAGGATTAGTTTTTGTTATTATGACACTTTTTATAGTTTTAGTGCAATTAGACCAACTTCAACCCAAATAGTGATTTTGGTGTAACTTTTATATTAAGATAGTGCAACTTTCACATTATTTCACACTATTTCAATATTCCATCTCCAACCCATTGTACCAAATCTTACCCTATTCCTTAATTTTTTATTTTTTATTTTTTTTTTATCAACAAATACTCTTTCCAACCAATCAAAACTCACTTTACAATTAAAAATTAAAAAATTAAAAAATTAAAAAAATAGTAAAGGTTGCGCAACAGTTGCATAAGTGAACAATGTCGCTCAATATATTGTGTGACACTGTTCATTGGAGCAAAGATTGCGCATGGTTTGGCGTAAGGTTTGCTTCAAATTGGCAATTTACTGTAGTGTTGGAGTTGGTCTTATGTATATACTTAGCCAAATGAGTGCAATTAGTCGTTTGATAAAGAATATCCAAATTTCATGTGTAAAAATTTATCTTAATGTGAAATTGATAATTCTCTCTTTTATATTTTATTTTTATTTTTTATTATACAACAACTGTCGATACCGATAAAATTGAGCTTTATTAGCACAGTTCAGATTGCAGCTCTCACAAACGGGAAGAGAGCACTCACACTATGGTGGGACATCACCCACACTTTGGTAGTACAAATTCTATTATATATATACCAAGGTCATGGCTTGAACTTTGGTGGTGGAGGATCTAGGGAGACTCCAAAGCACCAAGGCAAGTGGCCTTTGCTAAATAGATTTTTTTTTTTTTTTTTTTTTTGTTTGAAAATGTTGATAAATTGATAATTCTCTTTTAACTACTAACACAAAAGAAGAAAAAAAAAAAAATGATTGGGAGATAGTCATAGAGATGGCTCTAGAGAATTTAAATGTTGACATGTATGAAACGGAAATTGAAAGCCACTGACGTAATGTAATACAAGTCAATTTATATATTATTTATTAAATTTGATTTATGATGTTTATTTATGTGTATGTGATTGAACCACGTGGCTACCAAAGTAACTGCAAATATGCACCAAAAACATGTGGACAGCTCATGACATTGACAGTGACACATAGAGATGAACGTTTGGGGAATAAGGATGGATATAGGTCCCCCCATCCCCACTTCACATACCCTTTCCCCATTTGGGGAACATGGAGATGGGGAATTTTGGGGGGACCTATATCCAACCCCATCCCTATCCCTATCCCCAATTCCCTATTTTTCCCGTTTTTTCCGGTTTTCCCATTTGACTAAAATTTATAAATTAAATTAAAAAAACAAACATTCCATTACAAATACAAAATAAAATTCATTAGTACATTTTATGTAAAATGTGTATATATACTTAGGGAGTTAGGGTTTTCAAAGAATAAACAAAAAAATTAAAAATATATATTATAATTATATTTATATATGTTTAGGGGAAATGGGGAAATAGGGATAGGGGACCTCCCCCCAATCCCCATCCCCATTTCAACATAATTGTGAGGAAAATGGGGAAATGGGGAAATGGGGATGGGGAGGGGTCCCCCCATCCCCATCCCCATTTCAATTTGGGGATGATTTTCATCCCCATCCCCCCCATTTCCCCATTTTTTCCCAAAAAAAAAAATCCCCACATGGGGATGGGAACTCAGGGAATTGGGATCCCGGGAAAAAATGTGCATCTCTAGTGACACATCTAAGCTTAAATTAATAATACCCTCATTCCATTATTTTGTTATCTTTAGGGATAAAATTGTCCATAAAATAACTTCTCCTTTGTAATTTAACATTCTCACATTTTGTTTCAGTTTATTAATTTATTTGGTAAAAATATGAGGGTATAATGGCCAATTCATACAATTGAAGCTTAAATAGAAATATTTTTAAACTTTTTAACTGTCAAACTCAGTCAACAAAAGCAAAATGCTAACGGTGTTAGTCCGTATATGAGGTTTCTAAAATAAAAGCATTTATAATTATACATCCAATAATAGTTCAAAAGCGGATTGAAGCTTAAATAGAAATATTTTTAAACTTTTTAACGGTTAAACTTAGTCAACAAAAACAAAATGCTAACGGTGTTAGTCCATATAGGAGGTTTCTAAAATAAAAGCATTTATAATTATACATCCAATAATAGTTCAAAAGCGGAGGTAGGTTTATAATGTTAACCTAATATTTTATCACAACTTTCATCAATATGATATATATATATTGTGAGTCTCCCATAAGGGATCCCTTATTTTAATTTCAGTAAGGACCACCCATAAATCACATCAATTTGAATGAATTTTGATTTGAATTTTTGTGTAAATGATAAGTTCATTGAAATCTACCTATGAATAAAATTTGAGAATTTTTCAAGCACTAAAACTATTTTTCCTGAATTTCCTATATTTTACCTATTTTTCCAATGCCTTTATATTTAAAAAAATCGGTAAAAATAGTTTAAGTAATTGAAAAAATTTTAAATTTTATTCTTTCAATGAACTTATCATCTATACAAAAAATCAAATCAAAATTCATTCAAATCAATGTGATTTATGGGTGGTTCTTACCTAAATTAAAATAAATGATTTCTTATGAGAAATTCACTATATATATATATATATATATATATATATATCTATTTATAGAGTATGTATTTTTTTAAAAAGTTTTTGTCATGTGATTCGAGCCGTTAATTTGGAAGTTATTTATCCAAGTCTCAAACTCGTCTATCTACTAACTGAGCTACACTACTATTAGCTTATTTTAATTTTATTTATTTTTTATTTTTTATTTTTACATTACATGCTTATTAGTTTATTTGGTCAATAATTTACCTGCTAATAAAAACAAAGCATTTACGTCTTTACTCTTTAAATACAGTAAATATAAAAAAGTGAAACATGCAACGACAAGAAAAAAATCTAATTAAAAACAAAAAAAAAAAAAATCCACCTTTGTTCGGTTGATCTACCCCATGCGCATAGGAGATTGCAATCTCTAATGTCGAGGAGGTTGTTATTTTTCTATTTTTAAAAATATTTTATTGTTTACTAAAAAAATTGTAAATTGAAATATTTGAATAAAAATCATTTTATATATTTTAAGGGGTTTAAAAAAATTGGATTTTATTTTTTGAAATTTTTTTATGATAAGGGAATATTAGTAATAATAATGAATGAATTTTATGGACATTTTATTTATTTATTAATTGTAAATACGCAAATAGTTCAAATGGTCCTACTATTATGGATTTTGTTATGTACTTATGTTTGATGTATATATTAAAGGTTAAAGACTAAATAAATTAATATAGACTTATCGACTAACACATCAACGAACTATGAGCGTATGATTCTAAAAATAAATTGTTGTACTTTTCATTAAAGACAAAGCTACGAGGGAGTCTATAGGGTCAATTGGGCCCGTAGGCTTTCGAAAAATTCATTTTTAGTTCTTATAATTAATACGATGGTTAGTGTAATATAGTAGGAATAAAAAAATAAAAAATAAAAAAGGTTTATATAGCAGGCACAGCTTGACTTTAGAGGCTTATCTCAATACCAATTGTTATTTATTTGGTTTCCTTATTTTGCTGTTAATTAAAACACTTCACAATTTCCCTCTCTTCTCTTCTCTAGTCTCCACTCTGTTCTGCTGCTATCTTAAATTACAGATCTCTCTCTCTCTCTCCACAGAATTAATCAGGTAATGTATCATCAATCTCCATTAATTCTCATTTTTTTTTTTAATATTTCATGAAAATGACGACATCATCATCACCGCCTCAACAGATTTTTTTGGAGGGAGGCGCGTGTGAACAATGTCGGAAAAGATGAGAGTGGCGGTGGTCGGAGGCGGAATCAGTGGACTGGTGTCGGCGTATGCTCTGGGAAAAACAGGTGTTAAGGTTGTCTTGTACGAGAAGGAGGACTACCTCGGCGGCCATGCCAACACTGTTACCTTCGACAATGTCGATTTAGACCTCGGCTTCATGGTCTTCAATCGAGTATGTTTTTTATTATTATTTACTCCAATTTCTTTTTTTTCTTTCTTTTTTTTTTTTTTTTTTTCTCTTTTTTCCTTCTTATTTTAACGATACTGTATCGTAACTAAATGCAGGAAATATTGCACATATATATTTTGTTTTTTAAAAACGAAATATAATATTTATTCTTTAAAATATATATATATATATATATATATATAATATCTATATTATATTGCCAAGAATTAACGATATTTACTACTAAATCGTATCATAGTTGATACTAATAATTTTCTATTAAATCTAGTGACTTGGGAGATGAACTTATTTTCTGTATTTGTTAAATGAAAATGTCTGGCCATCTGGGTCTACTACATGCACATTGGAAATGTAATGAATTTTTTTTTTTTTTTTTTTTAATTTAAAAAAATTATTTTTTTATAATGCTTTGAATAAATGAATTGCGTTCCACTAGAAACTAGAAAAATTGAGCGGTGGAGATTGGTCCACTTAGAAAAATCACATTGCTTCCCTGTCATGGGATAGAAGTAAAGACAAATTTATCTTTCTTTTGCTCAAAATATTTTCACACATTTATTTCATATATAATATATATTATAAAATTGGTCAAAACCATCATTTAAATTCTAAAGCGAGTGACCATGTAAACATTGGTAGTGCAAGTTGAAGAGGAATGAATCTGAAGAAAACAAAGAGGGCATAGCTGGAGTCTTGTCATTTTGTGTTTGGTTTTTGTTATTTTTGGATACATACATGATCAGATGCCACATAGGATGAATATCTATTTTGTTAAAAAATTCAACGACCTTTTTAGTACAACTTTAAATTGAGGTGGCAAACCTTTTTTTTTTTGTTTTTTTTTTTTGTTTTTTGAGGCTGTCAATATGATTCTTTGATTTCAGAAGGTCTGTTGGACATCCACTCTTGTTAGTCCAATCAGCAACCACTCATAGGTTCACTTATCTCTATATATATATATATATATATATATTTTAATTAATTTTTTAAAATTTTTTTTTTTGATGACTCATATTATAGAATGGACATGGTACATGGACCCCGGTGCCGGTTGGTCTCTCCTGCTGATCACCATGCCTACCACATTTTCACAACTATACAATAACTTTTGAGTGACCGGTTTGACATTTCTTCTATCATTTGTATTATGATGTGATATGTGGTATGAAAAGTCAATTAAAAATAATTCAAACAAAGTTTATCCTTTTTAAAAACATAGTACATTACTATGCTACTTCAGTCCGCAGCCCCCAATGTCACTGTGTGGTAAAAAGCACCGTGTATATATATATTATTAGGCTTTGTTTCTCATTATTTTCCACTAATAAAAAGGAATCTCAAATATTAATATTACTCAAAATGCAATTTTAAATTTTAAGAATGGTATTTTATTTTTATTTTTTTAAAATGTTTTTTCGATTTTTTTTGGTCAGTTACTTAACTATAGATAAATCTTAAGTGAGAATTGTAAAAAAATAATAATAATAATAACCATATAAAATATGTAAAATTTATCTTTAACAACATGAGAAAGTTTAACGGTTAATAACCGTATTTCAAAAAAGTAAAAATTCAATACATAACCAAAATTTTAAAAATTCGCTAAAATTTCGTTTATTTATTTATTTATTTTAGGAAACACTGAAATTTGAAAGAAAAACTTGAAACTTTAGGGGAAAAAAAGAGAAAAACTTTAAACCTTGAATTTTTTTATTAAAAAAAACAGAAAATTACCGAAATCTCCTCCAAAAACCTTATTTTTAATTTTTTTAAAAGATAATTACCAAAACATCCCTCTAGAAGGTATGTTTAAGAATTTTACATTTAGGATTTTAACATTTTTCCCTTTACCTTCTCAAAATCGATAGCGCCACCAGTATGGGCATTCCAGATGGCGCCACTGCCGCGCCTGGGCAGCGGTGTTCCCGGCAGTGCCTTCGCCGAGTAGCACCATCTCTTGTGATGGCATCGCCAATGTGAGACTAGAGAGAAGGGAGGAGAGAGGGTTCAGGCCTAGGGAGTGTTTTTATATGGGGATATTTTGATAATTGCACTAAAGCATGGTTATAAATTAAATTTTTATACGTGGTTAAAAATAATTCCGTAATGTTTTTAGGAGCTAGTTTTGATTTTTTTTCCCCTAAAACAAAAGAGAATAAAAACCATTGGGGTAATTACCTTGGTGGCTATCAACTTATGCTACCACTATCAAAATGGCCACCGGATGGGGAATTGGTTTCAAAATGGCCATTTTTGGCAAACAATGTTACACTAATGTCCATTCCATCCATTTCCATCCATTTCCATCCAATGAGTGGCATTTTGGTAAATAAAGGTATGACTTAATTTATTTTAGATATTTTTTGGAAATCAATTTTTTTTTTTGTTTTTTTTTTTTAAAATAAATAATTATATTTAGTGTGTGTATATATGTATAGTATATCTCAAACATATATATATATATATTTTTTTTTCACTCAAATATATTTTTTATAATTTTTAGATTTTGTAGCTTTAATTTTCTCAAAAAAGAATATATATAAATATATATATATTTTTTTCTTTTCAACTTATCTCAAATATACTTTTTAGAATTTTTAGATTTTGTAGCTTTAATTTTCTCAAAAAAGAATATATATAAATATATATATTTTTTTCTTTTCAACTTATCTCAAATATACTTTTTAGAATTTTTAGATTTTGTAGCCTTAATCTTCTCGAAAAAGAAAAAATATATATATTTTTCTTTTTAACTTATCTCAAATATTTTTTTTAGAATTTTTAGATTTTATAGCCTTAATCTTTTCAAAATATATATATACATATATATATATATATATGTTAGAGATATGTTATATGTATATACACATTAAATATAAATATATGTTTCAAAAAACAAAAGAAAAAATTGATTTCCAAAAAATATCTAAAATAAATCAATGTCATCCATTTATTAACCAAAATGTCATTCATTGGATGGAATGGTCATTAGTGTAACAGTGTTTGCCAAAATGATCGTTTTGAAACAAATTCCTCATCTTGTGACCATTTTGATAATGGTGGTATAAGTTGATGGCAACCAGGGTAATTACCCCAAAACGATTCATTAAAAAATTACAAATTATTTCCAAAAAAAAATTACAAATCGATTCCGTATAAATGTAAGGCAATGTACTATGAGAGAATGAGAGATAAGTGAAATTTATTTCATATGTTTTGTCATGATTAAATATTTTTTATATATAATTATTACTGTAATGACATAATTAAATACGTTAGGTAAGTGCAATTCCACTCCGGTGTTTGTGTTACTCTTTTTTGAAAGAACATTAGCATCTACAATAATAAATCATTTCAATATATTTTTTTCTTTGTTAATTTATCAACCAAAGAAGCTAGAACAATTTATTATTCCCCTTTTTTTTTTTTTTTATAGCAATTTAAAGATGTTCCACAAACAGTAGTCTGTTTGGACTTAATGTGAGGCTGCTAGTGGTCTTGTAGTTTTCTAGATAATTTTAAGAATATTTTCACATAATGATAGATATGTATGTATGCAGTTATTTCCTCTGTTAATGTGAGCATTTTCCATTCTTGTTTTGCTCAGCTAATGATTGTGGGTTTTGGGTGATGAGGCAGGTAACATATCCAAATATGATGGAATTCTTTGAGAGTCTTGGGGTTGATATGGAGATATCAGACATGTCATTCTCAGTGAGCTTAGATAAAGGCCATGGCTGTGAATGGGGTAGTAGAAATGGCTTGTCAGGTTTGTTTGCTAAGAAGAAGAATGCACTCAATCCCTACTTCTGGCAAATGCTTCGAGAAATATTCAAGTTCAAGGAGGATGTCATTAGGTATTGTGCTCATCTTCTCTTTTCACTTTAAAAATGCTTTAATATATGCAGTAAACAAGAAGTTTATTGTTGAAATCCGCACAAATATGAGCTTGCTTCAGTTTTGTAGCTACTCATTGTTGTTCATTGAGTCTAAATCATTAGATATAGATAAAGACCCATGCTATGGTATTTAAGCACTGTAACATGGTGTAATTAAATGCCAAATGCTGTCAAAAAAATCTAAGAGTAAGAATCAATGACAGTATGTGAGTGTGTGTCATTTGCTGAAGATAGGAAGATACTAGATTTGATGCAGTAATGGGAATTGGACTCTTTATGTATGTTGAAATGACTGATTACCATTTTTTCTTTTGAAAAAAAAAATTATGTTGCAGTTATCTTGAAATGCTTGAAACCAACCCAGATATTGATCGCAATGAAACCTTGGGGCAGTTTATTGAGTCTCGCAGTTACTCTGAGTTATTTCAGAAGGCTTATCTTGTGAGACTGCTAAAGCATTGTATTCTGTCATATCATTCAGCTTTTACCGTCATTCCAACTAACGGTGTGTTTACTTATTAGTAACAATAACATTGTACATTTTGTAGATTCCAATATGTGGTTCAATATGGTCTTGCCCCTCGGAAGGAGTTATGAGCTTTTCTGCTTACTCCGTGCTTTCATTTTGCCGCAATCATCACCTGCTTCAGGTTTTTTCTTTTTTTGGGATCATCCCCTCAAAGTGATCCTTTCATGTATTATGTTCAGAACTTTGGTTCTTGTCTACTTTTAGAGCGAGCTGTTCACATCAAATTATTTCCTGACTTTGGCTCGATTCTTTCTGCAGCTCTTTGGTCGCCCACAATGGCTTACCGTTAGATGGCGTTCTCATAAATATGTCAATAAGGTGATTTTTTTTTTTTTTTTTTTTTTCAATTGGAAACATTTGTCAAGACGTTGATTGTCATTCATATGTTTGTTTAAGCACCACAAATTTTTTACTTTCTTCTTAAACAAGTTTTATCAAGAATGATCTTGCTGAGGTTTTATGAATGCAAGTCAAAAAGTAAGTGATCCTTGCCATTGATTCTTGGTTATCTTAAAAGTCAGGTCAGAGAACAACTTGAGAAGTGGGGTTGTCAATTTAGAACTGGTTGTGAGGTGTGTTCTGTTTCGTCAACTGATGAAGGTTAGTAGAAATTCATTGATGATTTATTATTGAAAAATTTAAGACAAACCTATGGTAAACTTCATAAGAATTTACATTATGTCATAAATATGAGATCTGTCACAAAATGTACGTGAAGACAGTTCTGTTTTAAAACGCTTGAAAGCTTGTTGATGTCTGAAACTTCTGCAGAAGCAAATGTATGCCAGACAAAAACAACTGAAGAAGAAATGTGATGTGAACCCGTGTAAACATCCAAAATGCTATATATAATCACGGTGGTTTTAGGTCTTTAGCTAGTTTATACTGTAGCGATATTGTGCCAGTTACACTTAAGTTAATTAATTGTTTATATTGGCATTGATGTTACTATTTATTTTAAGTATCATCTATCAAGTATTTAGAAGTGTTGGTGCACAAATCTATTTTGTCCCACCTTTCTGCTTTACCTGATGGTTTACGTCTTCGGTATTTTTCTCAATTTTGTTCATCGTGTTGGGACCTTCCTGTTCCTAAACAATTTCTGTATATTTGGGTGGCATTCAAGCCTCCTATATTAATCATCCATTTTTGTGTTCTTCATTTAGTTAGTCAGTGTCATGCTTATAATTTCATTTCCAAATTTGTTCTCGAAGTGCTATTCTCATTGTTGTGGCTTTCTCACATGATCTTATACTTGGTTGATTTAATTAGCTCATCAAAAAGTATTTACATTAACCTGCAGTTTGGAAACTAATTAAATCCTAGTCTTAGTGGTCCATTTACCATGAAATCACTAATCTGAAATTATATAGTTATTATACACATATAGAACAAGTTATAATTTTTGAGAGGGGCAAACAGATTATACTGGCATTATTTAGCTAAGCAATATTTCATTAGAAATTCAAGATAATTTTAACAATTAATGAGCAAGGTACTTTGCAGGTTGCACTGTAGTTTGTGGAGATGGTACACAAGAATTGTACGGCAAATGCATAATGGCTGTTCATGCCCCAGATGCTTTGAGAATGTTAGGAAGCCAAGCAACATTTGATGAATTGAGAGTACTTGGTGCTTTCCAGTATGTCTACAGGTACTTCCATAATTACCATCCTTCATTTTTTATCCATCGAGTGTTTCTGCCTGTATTGTATATGAATATTTATATCTAGATATACCTCATAAAGTATTAGTTATGCATATTTTTAAATTCTAAGAAGAATTGTTGACAGCATTCAGCAAAATGCTTGTCGTGTTGTATTTGTCATTAAAGGATTGTTCTTTCATGTTCTTTCTTCTCTTTTATCTCTGTAATAATTAATCAGTTGAGGTATTTGAAGGATGAGTTTTGCTTAAAATAAATACATAACAGAGTGATTTCAACTTTGTTTTTTTAAATAAAGTTCTCATGATGTTTTGTTAGATGATGATTGCTACTATTAAAGCTGTGGATTTTGTAGTTTGTAATCAAATGGATCTTTCGTGTTCTTTCTTTTTTTTTGGTTGTAAAAAGAGTGACTTGCTGAAATTGATATGATAGTGAACTCATGTAATCTATTACAGTATATTGAAAAGTGTAATCATTCATTAACTTTCTATTGGCAGTGATATTTTCCTTCATCGTGACAAACATTTTATGCCCCAAAACCCAGCAGCGTGGAGTGCATGGAACTTTCTTGGAAGCAAGGACGGCAAAGTCTGTTTGACATACTGGCTCAATGTGCTTCAGGTTTGTAACATCGTCTTGAGTAAAATAAACTTTGGTACTCTTTATAATTATGGTATTTTTTAGAATATGTGGATGCTTCTTACACCTTGAGACTTGTTTTAACCCAATTTTTAGTTAAGCAAGCAAGAAACCTGTGGATTTCTGTTTATTTCTAGTGCATGGAAGTCATACTCTAAACAACAGCAATGAAAGACATTGATCATTTTGTTTATGGGACATGGAAAACAAGATTGGAAACTTCCACTATAAATTAATTAGAGCAAATTTTTATTGCAATGTACAAGAAAGCATAAGCCAACTTTTGTTGAGACCCAGAATTATTAGGAACAACCAAAACCATTGGCTACATTGTGTTTCTGACATAATGAGATAGGTTCTACTGTCTGTAGAAGGTGATTTCACTTCGAAACTGTGGTCTCTTCTATAGCCATATCACCTATCAGGACAATAATTGTCAGCTTTTCTAGTGTGCTAATTGAGTTGGCTGTCGCTAAGGAAATGAATTACTCTTCTGCTGTTTAAATGCTCTAGTTATTCACTGTAATGTTTGACCTTGCAGAATTTAGGTGAAACGGGTTTGCCTTTCCTTGTAACACTGAATCCAGATCATACACCAAAACATACATTGCTCAAGTGGACAACTGGCCATCCAGTCCCATCTGTTACTGCATCAAAAGCTTCTCTTGAGCTTGATCATATTCAGGGGAAGAGAGGAATCTGGTTTTGTGGAGCTTATCAGGGTGAGCATATTTAGTTAATTAGGGAAGAAGAGGCATCAAAATAAACATCGTCCATGATTTATCATGCACACATTCAATTGCATTAAAAACTTTTTTCTTGTCGTGTGAAGCATAATAGTTCTAGGAATTATACAAATGGCTATGACTGAATTTCAGAAAGAGTAATAACATGTGTAAGCTGTAAACTACAAATGAATTCTCACCATCTATAGTCAGTCAAACATGTACTAAGTAAATTGCTGGTTTTGGTTGTACTCAATACTTTTTGGATAATTTTTTATGGAACATCAATTTGCTCTTCATTGTCCGCACCTGTTATGTTTTCCTTTCTTAAAATACTAAATTTGCTTCAGTAGTTAAGATTATCTATGTAATTTGTTTAACTTTTATTTCAGGCTATGGCTTCCATGAGGATGGACTCAAGGTAATAATTAGTGCCCCTTAATTTTTTTTTACTTTTACATACTGATATCTTCTACAATGAAGTAATAGTAAACGTATTGAATATTTGGAGTGCAATGAAATTTTTGCATTTTACTTAACGTCGTGACAATATAATAGCCCTAAGATTTTGGCTTTTGGTGAGAACGTTTCTTAAACAAAATTTTTATTTTTATTGTATCTGTTTATTTTGTTGTGATCCTTAATTCTTCTTTCATGAATCTATCAATTTTGTGATATGGCTTACAAGTGAGGTACACCTCTTTGCAGTCTGGCTTGATTGCTGCACATGGTTTGCTTGGAAAAAGTTGTGCTATTTTGAGCAACCCAAGATACATGGTACCTTCTCTGATGGAAACAGGGGCCCGGCTTTTCGTTGCTAGATTTCTTGGACAATATATCAATACTGGCTGTTTGATGTGAGTTCATTTATAATTTCACATCATTTGCCTTTATTCTGCTTCCTTATACACACACATGCAGAGAAAATTATGCATTTTCTACTTCATTTATTTTCATATGTTCTCTTTCAGAAGCAATCTGGTTTAGACACTTGGTAGCGTATTTTATCTTGGTTTGAAGCTGAATAAGCATTTGAAACCTGTACAGTTTGAAATATATTGTTTTATACGGAAAACATTGCAAAATAAGTTTACATATCACTAACAAACAACTTGCAGTTTCAGAAGCAATCTGGTTTAGACACTTGGTAGCGTATCTTATCTTGGTTTGAAGCTGAATAAGCATTTGAACCTGTACTGTTTGAAATATATTGTTTTATACGGAAAACATTGCAAAATAAGTTTACATATCACTAACAAACAACTTGAAATTTGATTTAGAATGGGTGGTTATTTGGTCCAATTTGGTTGTATTGTAAAGTCATATTGGTGAAGGATGAAGCATTGTTATAACCATTGTGGGGCTCAGCTCAGTTCAAATCATTAAGTTTTTACACTTAAATTCCAGAACTGAAAAAAAATTATCACCATCATATGAAAGTCATAACTATAATTTTTATTTTGGTGCATTAGACCTACTCAATAATTGGTTGAAAAGGTCATTAAAATGAAGTAATATCATGTTCTATTATGTTCGGCTTATGTAGCTGCAGCAACATTACATGGATAACTGAGTTCAAAACATAAGCTTCTAGGAAAGTTGAATTTAACATATGTGAACACATGCATCCTCAGTCACTATGTTTCACCTTAACGATATGACTCTGATAGGTTGACTGTATTGCTTTAAAGCGAAATTGCTTAATACTATCTTCTTGGTATTGATAGTGTATATACAAACCTTGTTCATATTAAAATTTCTAGTTGCATCATATAGCTAGCTGTGTCAATGGTTGTACTGCACTTGACCAAACTATTCTTGGCTCCTCATTGATTTTGTTTCCATGTAAATCTCATCTATCTGCACTATTAATATTGTGTGCTTTGTGTTTTCACAGTTTGGTGGAGGAAGGAGGCACAATGTTTACTTTTGAGGGAACCGGGAAAAATTGTCATCTAAAAATTGTTTTGAGAGTTCACAATCCCCAGTTTTACTGGAAGGTATATATGCTTAATTCATGTTATTATTTTTTGATAGAGATCACTTGCCGCATGATGCTGAAACTTGTTAACAGGAAAATTTTAAATAAAACATATAGGATTATTATGTGTAAAACCTCAGAACCATGTTCTTGAGCACAATATTCTCATGACCACTGATAACCACTAGATATCATTGTCAGGTTATGACACAGGCTGATTTAGGCCTTGCAGATTCATATATCAATGGTGAATTTTCTTTTGTGGATAAAGATGAAGGTCTTCTAAATATGTTTATGGTAAGATATGTTATTTGAGTTCAAAATTAAAGTGTGTTATCAATTCTGACTTCAAGATATATTTTATTTTCAACTTATTATTCAGATTCTCATTGCCAATAGAGATTTGGATTCTTCTGTCTCAAAATTGAAACAAAGAAGGTATATTTTGACTGGTGGACTCCTTGAATTTGATTTTCATAAAAGTTTTTTTTTGAATCTTATTACATTCAGTATTTCCCTCTTGGCTTTAGGGGTTGGTGGTCACCATTGTTATTCACTGCTGGTATTGCATCTGCAAAATATTTCCTTCAGCATTTTTCAAGGCAAAATACTCTTACACAAGCTCGCCGGAACATCTCTCGCCATTATGATCTGGTAATTTCTTTCATTATTGATCTTGTTGGGCAAGTCTAGAATGAAATTACAGAGAGGAAGTTAATAAATACTTACTTTCTGTATATGTAATTATGTAGACACATGTAGATAAGAGTGAAAATGCAAGTATATGTCTATGTGATTAGGTGAAAGCATGCTTGAAAAATTAGCTAATAACATTCCAAGTTTATGGAGCTATTGGTGAAAAAGAGATGATAATTTTTCCTCTTTGTTGAGTGTACAATCTTATTGTTTTATTCACCTGTTGTTTCTTTTTCTTTATAATGATTCTAACATAATTACTAACTAGATATAACAAGTGACCTTACAGTCTCCCATGGGTTGTGTTTGTAGAGCAATGAACTTTTTTCTCTGTTCTTGGACGAATCAATGACATACTCATGTGCAGTATTTAAGGTTAGTATTCATTCTGTTATTATTTTACTTCACACACGGTCGTGATATATTGAACTTCAATTTATTGGCATTATTATTTCAAGGAAAATCTGTGTACGTACTCTCATATAATCGAATTGTTTTATAGAGGGAAGATGAAGACTTGAAAGCTGCACAAATGAGGAAAATTTTTCTTCTCATTGAGAAAGTGAGTCTGTTCAAAATAGTTAAATATTTCAAGAATTTTTATTTTTTATTTATGCCTTTTATTGTAAACCCTTCCAGGCAAGAATTAATAAGAATGATGAAGTTCTTGAGATTGGTTGTGGGTGGGGAACCTTGGCTATTGAAGTTGTCAAAAGAACTGGATGCAAATACACAGGTATTACTCTATCCAAGGAGCAACTAAAATATGCAGAAATGAAAGTGAAGGAAGCTGGCCTTCAGGTAACAATTTTGATAAATGACATTCAAGTATTAAAGCATAGTAATAGTCTCTCGTTTATATGCAAGAACCGTAAAACGAGATAATGCTGGATTTCATGTTGAAATTCCAACGAAAGCTTGTCATAATTATTCAGTCACAGTGTCCGTTAACTATATAACTTTTCCAGCAAAATACTGATATAATGTCATTTTCATTCTTCTTGCTTTGTATCACCTAGTTAAATATGAATTAATCGGAATACATTAATCATAATCTCAACCTTCTCTATTACCAGGACCACATAAGATTGTATCTTTGCGACTATCGCCAACTGCCTCAAACCAACAAATATGACAGAATTATTTCTTGGTAAGTATTTTCACCACCAAGTATAATATATATGACCATAACAATCTACAATGTACATAATTATCAACAAGATTTTCTCTGACCTTTTTCCAGTGAGATGATAGAAGCTGTTGGCCATGAATACATGGAGGAGTTTTTTGGTTGTTGCGAATCACTGTTGGCTGAAGACGGGCTTCTTGTTTTACAGGTAACGATAAAATGGAAAGGGAAAAAAAAAAAAAAAAAAACTTTAGAATTTAGGTTCAGATTTAGTGCCTGATTGCTTGCAATTTCAACAGGTGACTTGTAGTTAAAACATTCTATAAGTTTCTGATTGTCAAGGGTGTTTGATCTTGTTCAGTTCATATCAATACCGGATGAGCGTTACAATGAGTATAGGCTAAGTTCAGATTTTATAAAGGAATACATATTCCCCGGCGGATGCTTGCCTTCATTAAGTAGGATAACAACAGCCATGGCTTCTGCCTCCAGACTCTGGTATTATATAGTTATAATTCATTATTTGGTCTTATGTTTCTTACTACATATAACTGAAGTTCTGCTAGTGCAGTGTGGAGCATCTTGAAAATATAGGAATCCATTACTACCAAACACTGAGATACTGGAGAAAAAATTTCATGGAGAAACAGAGGTACTGAAAATAATATGTACTAGTTGTATATGTATTTTAACTTGTCATGTGTTTTTGTTGATCTTATTCTTACTTTTTGTAGCCAAATTCTTGCTCTGGGATTCGACGAGAAGTTCATCAGGACATGGGAATATTATTTTGATTATTGTGCTGCTGGTTTCAAAACTCATACACTTGGAAATTATCAGGTAACTCTTAACTTTCTACTAGCAAATCGATTCAGTCAACGAATTCAGTTTAATGCAATTCTGTAACGTAACAAAAATCTTTTGTTAAACTTGTTCTGTCGTAATGTAGATTGTATTTTCACGTCCGGGCAATGCTGCTGCATTCAAGAATCCATACAAAGGCTTTTACCTTGAGGAAACTGAATCTGCAATCTAAAGAGAGAGCATATATACTTTTGTCAAAAATTTTGATTAAGGTGGTGATGATATTGGATTTGTACCAATAAAAAGTCTCCTTGATTGAAAAGGAACAAGAAGATGATAATTTCTTTCATATTTTTATTTACTCTCATTGAGCAAACTGTTTTGATATTCTTTTGGTGACAAAATTTACCTTCCATTGTAATGACATGTGAAACAAAAATTATATTAAGATTTGGCTCTGAATTTTGATGACTTTTCCTTCATATTAGGGTTTATATTAGGCTAACAGGGGCGTAGCTCAACCGGTAAATGGACGAGTTTAGGGTTTAAGCAAATGACTTCTAAGTCAATGGCTTGAATTGTATTAATGATGAAAACTTTCAAAAAAATATCTAGTCCCAAATTAATAGATATTGTCAAAAAATGTAAAGGTTTATATTAGAAAGTTAACACATTTTTGGTTGAGATGTTTTAAGGAACAATTTTTTATTTCTTTTTGATGCAATTTAAATAGTGAAAACCATACAAAATCTAAAAATGTGATTTATGTTTCTAAAAGTACATTGTTTGACTGTGGTTGTAGATATAGTCTGATGGTAACCATAGCTTTAAACAAAAGTTAAGATTCCAAATTTAAATCTGTACTCCCCAAAAAAAAAATAAAAATAATAATAATAATAATAATATCAAAATGAGCACATTTTTCACAAGGAACGGTGTAGAAAATTAAAGCCACCAAACAACACCAACATCAAAGGAGGAAAATTCATACTGTTGACTGTTCCTTGATGGACACGTCATTGAATGCCGACTATGTTTCATGAAAATGGAAAAAAAAAAAAAAAAAAAAAAGAATATGAAGCGTCCAAATATGTATATACATACAAAACAAGAATCGGGCTCTACTTTTCCAAGCTTGAAATTGCTGATGGTCAAATGAAGCAACAACGAAAGAGCCCATTCCCATAAGAGAGAAGATATTGACTGACAGGCCCAAATTGGGCCCATGTCCTAGTAAAATTCCAGATCCAGATTTTCTCACATCCCAAACAAAAACAAACAGAGACCATACAAAGATGTTACAAAACAACACACGTGTCCAGTGTCCTTACAACAAAATCAACTACAGTTCAAAGCCAGCCACCAGAAAGATTCTGTGGCTCTCAATTATCTCCCTCCAAATATATAAACAAACCAAAGGCCCTCATAATTTCCTCCATACAAAAACTATCATCTCCTCTCTCACAACTCAGAGAGTCAGTTTCCCATCAAAAACCCACCAAAAAAAACACAAACCCACTTGTACTGTACTTTGGTTGTCCTGAATAATGGCTGCTTCGATTTGCGCAAGTGGGTTGAAGGGGGGTTTAGGGACTTCTTTGAGTTGCATAGGTGGTGAGGACTATGCGATGCTGGTGAAATCGTCAACAGGGACGAGTGTGAGAGTAGCTTCGTCCAAGCCGATGAGATTGCAACCGATGATGAAGAATGTTAATGAAGGAAAAGGTCTGTTTGCTCCTGCTGTTGTTGTCACTCGCAATATCATTGGCAAGAAGAGGTTCAATCAATTTAGAGGCAAAGCTATTGCTTTGCATTCTCAGGTATTCTTTTTATAAATATAATCAACTAAGTTTATCATTTTTTCAGTTAAATTAGTTTAACAAGAGGTTTACTACTACATGTGAAAGAAATTAAATTGTGGTATGTGTTTATTTTTTGTTAATTAAAGAAAATTACCCATAATAGAAAGAGAATAAGAAACTCAAAAACTCAAAAACTATTTCATTCTGGACAGGTAATAACAGAGTTCTGCAAATCAATAGGAGCTGATGCAAAACAAAGGCAAGGACTGATTCGTTTGGCAAAGAAGAATGGAGAAAGGCTTGGGTTTCTTGCTTGATAAAACTCCATCAAATTATATTTATTTTCATGTACTAAGTTGATACTTGATTTCAAGAGCTTTCAGATAATGTAAACATAAACATACTTTTTTTTTTCCATCTGGGTTCACCATTAAATAGAAGAATGTAAACTATATATCTCTCCCTCTACTAGTACTATTATTAAAGGTAAAACTCAACAATTCAGCTAATGGTGACTTGACAAGAGATATATCATGTATTTGACTGCTTCAAGGAGACAACAAATAAACTCGGGTATAACTACAACATTTCTCAGTGTCAAATAATATATCAAAACAAGGAAAGTTGTATTACATCTGCAAAAAACAAAACACCTCAATTGCAAAATATTTGAAATCATCTAATGTTTTCTGTAACTAGAGTACAGAAGAAAATAAGGTAACGGGTTCATTTTAACCACGGTGGCAAGAGTGAAGACCCCTGCAATAAAATGATCACAGTGTTCACACATTGTATCGACTTTTCACCGATCTTTCCCTTCTAGAATCATCCTGCAATATCCCAACACAATTAGAGATCCAGGAAGAGAGTATGCATTCATAATCGGAAAAAAGAATCATGAAAAAGAAAAGTACATGAAAACTGTAAGTGATCCTTTCAGTGACTTCAATGATCTCCTTCCACTTCTTCCCTATGCTCATCTGCACAAGGTTCCAAATGACAGCACTTAAGAAATCAATGTAAAGTGTTTCATAAGATGTAATCTATATTCAATAGAGAGGTCTGTGTGCAAAAGAAGTAGCCGACTTTGCCGGCATTGCTTTGTTTATGCAAATCCATTTATTGTATAACACACGGAACCCAAAAAGGTGACTTGATTCGGGACAAAGGATTTTCATATTAAGAAAGAAAATCCACATATAAAACATGTCATACAGAGAAGCCATCATTGCAAGTCTAAGGCATCATATACATGCACTAGTAGTAATTTACTGAAATAGGCAATGTGTACGTCACATCCATAGGCTACAACCATTTATTGGTACATTAACCATATTGAACTCTCAAAAAACATAACAAATAAACTTCATTTTATCTAACACCAACAATATAACCTATTAAATGCGAAAGATAATGCTGCGACCACGAATCTTATCTGCATTCATGATTCATCACAGATCATGCTTGCAATTACTTGAGCAATAATTTTACAAAACTATAACATTAAATTTTCTGATTTTATTTTTTAAAATTCTTAGTGAGCAGGGGTGCCAGGAGGGGCATTACCCCCATCAAACCTCAATTGATCCACCCTTGCCCCCACACAAATAACTAGAATGGTTTGCAGGAAACCAAAAAATCCCTAATTTCAATTGCACTACTATTGCAGAAGGTAAGTCAGTCAAATCCATGTTAAAAGGACAGATGAAGCTAACCAAGCAAACCTGTAACCGCTTTCTTTCCCGCAGGAGTAGAAGTAGATAGAAGACCTAACAGGAAGCCCCAGGGATAATATGTAAGAGGTTGGTTTACTTGTCGTTGTGAGCTGTAGGTTACAACTTTAGTTGTTCAGCTTCGTCTCATGGAAAATAAGGAAAGGTGGATTGGGTAGCTGAAGGAGAAAGAGAGCAGAGCGGTGAAAGTGTGAAACAACGTAGTAAGGTTCCGTCGTTCAGTCGAAGGTGAAGAGAATATAGAGAAATTCGAGATGAAGCATGAACAAGTAAACTCTTCCTTCAGCGCCTTAGTTAGGTCAAAGAAACGGGAAGTTAACACGGTTCAACCTGCAGCATAGTAGTATGTTTTAGCAGTTGACGAGAAAGAGACAGAAAGCCCACGGCCAAAAGAAGGTGCCTACGTGGTTGCTGGATAACTATTGATTGGCTAACTGCTTCAAAGCAAACAGCAAGTATAGAACCCGTTCCTGTGTTAGTTGGTGGTGAACATCCAGTTAGTAATGATTTTGGAGTCCCAGATGAGTTCCGGCATATTTTGTCTATTTCCCAAGTCTTACAAGCATTTCTACATCTGTATTCACTGAAAACCTCAACAGGAGAAACTAAAAGGTACACTCTGGGGTGTATGTAATAACTTCGAAATTTCAACAATTTCTCTAAATCAAAATCTTGATCAGGTAAACAACAAGCAGTTAAATGACACCAAAACTCTAGAACTGAAAGAGGTTGTAATAAACTAATTTAAATATCATACCTCAAAAAAAAAAGTAATCCATACTGTCAAGGGACTAATTATGAGGTACTAATGTTAGTAGCAGCATCAAAAAGTAATTCCTCCACAGGACAGTAAAGCAACACAAATCCAAACCACAACCACATATATATAATTCCTATTATAGATATAGTAAGAGATCATACCTGGGCAGCCTCATTTGATGCTGTCTTGGTCCACAAAGCAAGTTTGTCTTGCCTCTGGCGTACACTAGCGACAACACCGCAAATCTCATCTGCCTCATCAAATTGCTCTCCAATCAGGGCCATCATCTACAAGACAATTACCAATGGCACTGGTTACCGAAATGCCAACAGACCCGATAGTAACAAAAGCAAACTACCTATTTATAAATTGAAGATATACAAAATGAAAGTCAAGAAGTTTACAGTTTCAAGCCACATGGTATCAAGGGTAGCCTTTCTGTTGCTGGTGACAGACCACTTTCCTCCATTAGCACACTCAGGATCTTCCCATTTTGGTTCAACTCCAGCTTTAAACAAATGGAAATCAGCATTCATAGTCAACCTGCTGGGCTTGAATGTCTGATCATACAGACTGCAAAAAAGCATTTTCAAAAATCAAGAAAGTATAGCCAGGTAAAACATTAAATTGAATCAAATTTCCATGCATACATGTAAAATAGAATGAAAATCCAATAAGCCGAAGAATATGGAAACCCCAGAAAGCTATTGAGCTTGATATAACAATTGTGGTTGTATAAGCTGAATCAAACCAAAAGGCTAAACTATTGATAATAACAATAATAAGCCTAAAGCTAAAAATCTGATTTTTAATTTATCTAGCTTTTGGATCCTGGAGAATCGTGTTTTCTAATAAGATCTCAAACAATAATAATACTAAACAACAATTTTCTTTTACTTTCACAGCTATTTTCAAAGTCTAACCCTAATTTACTCTCTGTCCTTCCGCTGGCTAGATAATTTTTCCATTCTACTATTAAATTTCTCATCAACCAAACTAAAGATACACGAAACTAACCACAAAACGATAAAAATCAACAAGAACAACACAGCAAAACAAATCAGTAACAAAATAAACAAAAAATCATCTAAATCAACACAACCCCATCTCAGTAATTAAAATAAAAAGAAACCCAATAAATAAAATGAAACGATTCAAATGCATCACACAAAAAGAGAGGGTATTAGAGTTGGTACCTCCAGAATTCTTCGACAGTGTCGAAGGTGTAGACGTTACGAAGAGAGGATCCCCAAGCAGCGCCTTGTTTGGGCTTGGATTGGTTATCGAACCAAAACGTCCATTTTCTTTCTAGCTTGTGCGGCTGTGTCTCTGTCGTCGCAACGGCCTCGCTCGTTGTCATCCTCTCTCTCTCTCTCTCTCTCTCTCTCTCTCTCTCGTATTCCTTGCAGCTTCTGATTCATTACAAGTGCTTTTATGTTCGTTTTTATTAAGCAACTTTTGAAGGGCTTCCATGGTTGGGTCTTTTCATTTCCAAGCCCAAACCCACTAGGGCTTGCTTGGCCTGGATTGGGTTAGCCCAAGAGATAATTTCAGTCCTGCATCGGATAAAATTGATTGATTATGTGAATTTTTTAAAAAAATATTATAATAATCCGGGGGTTTGGAGGAGTTGCCACGACTCGAACCCACAATCTTATGGTGTAAGCGTGTGAGATATACCACTGGATCAACGTCATTTTGTCGATTATATAGATATCTCAGACATCTCTTTCATCGTTGGTTGAATGGATGCCAAAGCTCAAATCCAACCTCTGAGTCCAAAAAAAATTAAGGTAGAGTTCGGACTTGATCCATGTATGGTCAGCTCAGAACAAAGGTATAGCCAGTGATATGGGGGGATGTGATGGCCTGGTATACGCCCCACACTTGAGGAATTAATGAAATATTTGAAATTATATTTATATATAGATAGGTTTTTCTTTTTTAAAGATACATTCGGTCCATATACGGTAACGACAACTCGAACATGATATATCGTCCATGCTCTTTCCATGGGTCACATTGGATAGCCCATAGTATTTTATGTAGTAATGACCGGCCCGTAACAATAAGCAGCCGAGCTGGCAGCGAACCTTAAAAACAATAGACGAATGATGTGGGACAAACAACGTGTGCGTTTGTGCCATTGTGTTCCAAGTTCCAACTTGAAACTGTCAAAAGTGTTTCACAAATAACACGGTTTAGATTTCATATCTTCTTCTAACTCTCTTTCTTTCCAAATCAAAAATGGCATCACTGGCAACAAATTTCACGGCATTCCTTTTCCTCGTCCCTTTAGGCCTACGCCGTCTTCTCTGCTCCTCCTCTCTCTACCTGAAAAACCCTTCTCTCTACAGATCAAAATCATGGTATTTCTCTGACCAAAAATTCAAAAACATTGATCTTTATTTCCTCATAATATCCCTCCCAATTGCCTCCTTTAGCGAATTCTTCTTCTTCTTGACATTTTCAGGCCACCCCACTTTCAAATTCTCCTTCTTCATGCAATCAACCTTGCTTTTTCTCTTCTGGGTACTGATTCTTGTCATTGTTTTTCGTGAAAGTTTTGACGCTTTTATCGTTAACGATAGTTTCGTGTTCCTTTTCGCCGGAGCTTCGTTTCTTTTGGAATATTCAGTGATTGGGAAAAACAATACAGGTGTTGGTGGGACTGTATACGGATTGTTAGGCGAATTGACTCTTGTTTGTGCCAGTGCTTGCTTGGTTTTGTCAATCAAGCCAAGTGCTTTTTTTGCTGAGTTTTTCTTGTCTTGTGGATTGGTCTTTAAAGGAACCTGGTTGTTGCAAGCTGGGTTCTCTTTGTACACTGATGCCTTTACGTTTAAAGGATGCCATAAGATCACAATCCCCATAGCCAATGAAGACGTTGACCTTAAGTGTGATCTTAAGGAGGATAGTTTTAGGGGAGTGGCATTGGTCAATCTGTTTTTTGTTGCACATGTAATTGGGGTGTCTATTGGGAGCTTTTTGTTGTTTGGATTGCTGTCAAGTTATAGGAATTTGAGGCATGGTGAGGCAAGCGGTCCATTGTTGGCACAGCTTGAACCGGATAGCATGTTGGTGCGCCATGAATTCGAGCTGGAATGATGTGTATGTTATCTTTCCTCTTTCCTTTTTTTTTTTTGATGTGTTTGGTACAAAGATTTGATTTAATGAAGATTACCTTTTTGTTCTTGCTCTATTGGAGTTTTCATGTTGGCAGCACACAGCTTACTTTTTATTATATTGTCTTCTATTCATTGAGTATATACCGATAAATGATGCATTTCCGATGATCATTCTTAAAAATACTGACTAATGCTGATCATTTGATGCATATATGCCTCTTTGTGAGGGCTTTAGTTTATGCAAAAGTTAGGACAAGAAATGCAGCATGTTGCTGTTGTTGGGAAGCACATACAATTGCTTTATGTTTGAATCCTGTCTTGCCTTTCTCTTAATAATAAGATTACTGGATAACCACATTATGGGATTCTCAAAACCAAAAAGTAATTGCAGTATATATAATTAATTAACAGAGTGGGAAAGTTCGAGCTCAAAAGGCAGTGTGAAGTAATTGGTGGAAAACTGAGATTCTTCATAAAATTTGATGAATTTGTGTGGTTTAATGAAGAATAACAAATGCAGCTTAATTAAACACACCCAAAAAAAGAAAAAATAAATAGTGATTGGGGTATTTTCATATTTCATAAGAATTGATTTGGCATATTCATTTTATCCTTTCTTCTGAAGGAAGACCCAATAACCATCACTCCCTCCTTTTTTTTTCTTTTCTCTAAAATGTGATTAATGCCATTGTTGCATGAACTAAGAGAAAAATCTTTTCTTTCCATCAATTTATAGTATGCCTGCTAACACTACAGCTGTGTTAGGTATGAATAAGTTAATGCAGAAAATTGCTTTTAGATCTGTCAGTGTAGTGGCAGGAGAAGAGAGTTCAAAATGAAGAGAAATATATATCTAAATATGTGCTTTTCCTTTTTGGATTTTGTACTCTCAAATGCAGACCGGTGAAATCAGAATTCGGAAATCACTTGATTCATTTAATGTTTATGCAGTGTTTCCAAAAATGCAATTAACAGAGAGCGTTGAGAAATCCCAAGTAACCAAAAGGCTCTTCAAATGTTGATGCTAATATTTCTCTTTCACGCATGGTTTTGGGCTAAAGAACAGAGAGCTTTCAAAGATCCTAATTAATTACGGAATACTTGATACCCTATTTAATATGGATTAATAAATTTTATCTAATCTTCAGAGGAACTTTTTTGGGCTAAGGATTGGATGTTCTTTTATGTTGATGACTTTATTAGAAACTCATTTGTCTCTCTCTAGTCTCTACTAATAAGGAATAGTCGGTTCGACTTCCAAACTTAAGAGGTGTGCATCAACTGTTCCATCTGTTGTGTGTTTCATTTTGGTCATCAATATTTAAATGTATAATCCCTGGCAAGACAGGATAAAACATCTATGCTGCTTGTCAATTGTCAAAGTCAGATTAGCAACATTGACACTGAAGTATGAGGAACCTTCAAGATTTTTTGGTTATTATGTTCATTTGTCTTTGTCGTTTATGTTTCCTTGTCGCACTTTCCTTGTTAATTTATCAACATCTGTATTGATAACACTCCCCTATTCACCAATCACTCTTGCTCTTTTGGCTTAATCAGCTACCTTTTTTTTTTTCTTTTTCTTTTTTCGTATTTGTTTGAGTGCATTAAATGGATATATAACTGCATCTTATTGATAATCCTTATTGCTTCACTCGACCTGTTTTTGCTTGGTGGTCGGTGCAAACATCAAGGACATAGAACTAAGCATACAAAACAAAGATATTAAAAGCCTGAAATGAGTTAAATGACTGTTCATGGAACCTTTAGTAAGAATGTGTCACTAAAAGCAGTCTCAGGCAGTTTTAAGTGGATCTGAGAGAGTATCTTTTAGAGTTTAGTCAAATCAAATTAGCTGCACTTCCTTTTCCTTTTTGGGATCGGTGGCAATGGCAAGAGCTTCTCTGTTGTTTGGTGCCCTTTTTCAGATAAATATTCTGATGTAATTTACTTGGGAACTAGTACTCTAGTGGTGACTACAACCATTTGCGCTGTCTCTTCTTATGCGAATCCTTGACTCTGCTGGCACAAGATTGTTATTGTGAGATGTCTAGACAAGTTATCCTGTGTGCAGGTTGTCATTATCAAACCTGGTGGATGTTTTCCCTTGACATTTGAGTACCAACAAAACTTCAGGAGTAAGGACTATGGGAATTAGAAACTGAAAGCATTGATAAGAGGTGAATCCATATGATTCCTCAAGTATGCCGAATTTTGGCTCCTGTAAGTTCCAGTATTATATGCACAAGCACCTGAAATTTTCATCTTTCTTCCTTCCCAACAAAGTCCTTAGAAGCAAGGTAAAGGCAAAGGGTTCATTTTCGAGTTTTCCAAAATTTGCTGGCAATGGATTAGTTCTCCGGTAAGTTTCTTCTAGACATCTTACAACTATTTCAATATGTACTTATGGATTTAGTTTTGAAGTTCAGATTATGTTGAAATGCCTATGTTTGTATGCAGGAAAATAGACCAGCTCGGCTATTTACTTTTCCATTTTTGGTGCTTAAACAGGCATTAAATGCAAACTAATGGTTACATATTGAATTTTCAATACAGTGATAATTTAATAGGATGAGCCTGATGGCTCTTCAGTTGTTTTTCATTACAGAATTTTACTAGATTTCAATAAACTGAAGGCTTGCATGCCATGTTTTGAGAGAAAATGCATTTTTCAAGTGCAATGTTTCCTTTTTCTCTATGGGAACTGTAGCCTGATAAATAATTTAGAAAAAAGTTGAGCTTATCAAGTATGCTGTTCACAATTTTGTTTCTCTTGAATACTTACCCATTGCTTTTGTTTAAATTTCTTTTACATAATTTCTTGCCTATAATTATATGACATGATTGAAATAGATTAAGAATTTTTTACCTTCAGTCTCCAGCATGAACATTGAAGTTTAAGAAATTTATAGTTGCAAATAATTTGATTGATGTTGAAGTATCAAGCACACAATACTGTTTTGCCACAGTTGATGAAGTAATAAAAGTTTATTGCAGTATCATAACTGAGAACAGAGTTATAGATAAATATAGAGCATACATCAATTCAATTTCGTATATTTCATCGAAGAAGAAAACTTAGGGATTTTCAACCATCGTTGACGAAAGCGTAAAAATCCTTGGATTTTAAGTCGGAAACGTATTCTCTTGATCTTCTTGATAAATTCACCACATTTTCGTTTCAGGAATTTAGATTTGGGGAGTTTGACCCATTTTCTTGAACGCCTACATCCTGCATTCACTTGAGACAATAAAGTCATAGTTATAACCAAAATCTAAAGCATAAGTTTTGGTGTTTCTTCTACTATCATTACACAACTGGTGACCCATTTTGCTTGGTTGATTTCCTATTTTTCACATCAAATTTATTTAAAATCTCTAGTGAAGTGAAGTAATATGTGGATACATGAAAGTCACATTTTATTTGTCTGTGATACATAGATTTTCCATATGTTTGATTTTCTTGATTCTACAGTATAACTATTCAGTGAAAAGGAGGAAAAATAACAAAGTTCATATTACTTTCTTTTTTTTCTAAATTCAACTAATATTCTCATGCTTTGTGAATTTAATAGTATATTTCTTGTTTTCCTGAAACTTTGAGTTATGCAAATGAATATCTGTATCAAGTATGTTTATTTTATTTAATTTTCTCAGTTCAAACCCTTCTCACATAATCTCTAGTTCTCCCACTTATAAGCTGGAAGCATACCTTGAACCATTTTAGTATGTTCATCTTCTTCTAAGTTCGGCTTCTGCAGAACCTGCAAATTGAATAAATGAAATTAGTGTTTCCATGTTGTTTTAAGTGTAGCTGCAGTGTTTTTTTTTTCAGAGCAGTTTCATTAGAGTTTGCTCGTCTCTGCAATTTTGATTTACTAGGTCCACACCCGAAATAGGCTTCCAATATGAGAAATAATAAAAAATATGAGAACAAGTACAAAGAAAAATGTTTTTTTCAGGTTGTTTATATAGTTACTTGTAGATTGTATGTCATGATACTCCTTTAGTTTGTAAGGTTCGGTTCAGTACCTCAACCAAACTATCCAAACGCTTTCTCATCCTTCTTTGTATGAAGCCTTTGGTGCACTATTTTGAATAAGTCAAAGATGTAAGAAGGCTGTTGCTTATAATTCCAGGAAGAATGACAAACGAATTATGATCAGGTAAATTACCTTGACATGGTATTTCACGTAGGCATAGAAGTTTAGTAGATTCCATGCAGTCTTATCTAGCCTTTTACCTTTGATGTGACGTGGAGCAATATCTGTAAATACATGATGCAAATCTGTCTCAATAAGAGCAAATGAAAAAGAAGAAAATACTATAGTTCTATGTTTTGCTGAAATATTCTCTCATCTTGAAACGACTTGTATGGGTTAACAGGAGATTTTTCAGACACAAGGTTAATATTACAGCATTTTAAGAGGAAATATATGTATTTTTGAGTATTTGTGTTTTATTATTTGAAGTCTTGTTTAATATATATGCTGTTGTGTTCTTTCTGTGTAAGTTGATCAGGATACAGTTTATACTTTACGGTGGCTCAGCTTGACTTGGTCAAATGTTGGAAGAAAAAATGGATACCAAAAGTGACAAATCCTCCATTTGTGCTCAAATCTTCAAAAGATTCTCCTCTCAATTCTGGTGGAGGAATAGGTGACCAGCAGCAGGGAGGTGCCTTGGCCCATTTTTCTGAAATTCCCACATCCATGAGTTCCTGTGTCATGGTAATTAAGTCTTCCCCAAGATTAGTAAAAATATTTTGATTTAAAAATAACTAAAATTTGTTTTACATTATCAGTAAAATACCTGAAAGAAGGCTGTTGCAATAATCACATCTGAATATTCTTTGAAGCGCATTGGGAATACTGTGATGATTTTTTGTGGCTGCCAAGCTCATGAAATTTTCCTCAATTTAGGCAAAGCAGAGTTAATAGGAAATGTATAGTTATTTTTCTACATCATGATCTGAATCATCTGATATGATAGAAGTATTATTATTTTAATAAAAAAAATGCAGAAAGGAAGGATTCCATGGCTTCAACTGTAGCTTTTTGTAAAATTATTTTGAATAGAGGAGCATAATCAAATGAAAATTTTAAGTTATTCTAACTTTTGAAATGACTTTATATGGAAAAAAATATATCATTTTTCCTTTTTAATGTATCATGGCCAGATATTGAAAAGGTGTAGATTGTGAGGCATTTATCAATATTTTTACTTGAATTTAGAGTATTGGCTTCTAGTTCTAGAACATATCTTTAGTGGTCTTACATATGCATTCTCGAATCTTACTTCACATTATTACTGTTATCTAATTGTCTAGTGTACCTGTCTGATGACATAGAAAGGCTCTCTTGGGTGATAGACAAGTTTAATTGGTTTGTGCATCCCTTGATATGTATCATCATAATTGACTTTCTGCAGCATTTCCTTTAGCTGAGAACTTAGTATTGTTGCTTGCACTGCAGAAATATCTGTAATTATCTTTACAGGGTCTGTGAACAAGAAAAAAAAAAATGCATCAGTCGGATTATAAATATCAGGAGGTATGGAAAATTCATCGACTTACCCAGATCTTGTGATAGTGACATGGGAATAATAGCATAGCTTATCACTGAAAGGACATTTTTTGTGGTGCTATTATTTTACTTGATTCAAATTGCTCCCCTGTCTGTCTGCTTTCAAGATTTTGTTTTTGCTATGTCATCTTTGTTTTGGTAAATGATCCCTTAACTAAGAATGTGTGATCGTACACTTGCGTCTTTCCTTGAGTTTAGTAATTTTACTTTTTTTTTTTTTCTTGAATCTGTGTTATTCATATATTCATTATTACATTTAAAACATATATTCTTGAATCACGTAATTTTAATTTTGTTGCAAAGCAATGATAGGTTATATATCATTGAGGTGATGGAAGGATTACCATACCTTTATTACGCGGAATCTTAGCAAAGTGTAGTCCTAAAGTAAGCTGGTATCCTGCTTTTGCTGGTTCAACAATCTCCACAACATCAGAAGAAATTCCTTTTATCATCTCTGCAGTGTAACGTGAAATTCCATATGATAGCAAGTCTCCTTGGGACAGCAGTGGCATTGATATCGACAAGTAGGCAAGATGTGGATCAGACACTGAAGACTGTTCAAACATATTGAGGCAATCAGCAGAATAATTCTCAATGCATTTGCTGAAAGCCTTTGTATTTCTGAGGTAATAGCAATACATGCACACATTTCCAGCTTATCCGCACTAATTGCTTTCTGTTTTGAGTTATGACTGTCCAATATTCATGCTGTTTATATATTTTAAATCACATCTGATTCTCATTATGTATGTTTAATGGACTATTACTAATTGCTTGATGTATTTCAAAAAAGGCGTAATCTAATTCTGGACAGTTGATGCAGGAAATGGATTTCGATGACATGAATGGACAGTAATATTTGAAGCTTGAAATGCATCAATAGCGCTGAAGGTTTACCTGAATGTGGTATTCCACAGACCCAAATTCATGCAAGTGATGATCAATCTCCAGGGGTTTTTCAGCTCTGTCATGAAAGGAGCGATATTTATCATCAAATTCAATTTTGGGTTCAACAACACTAAATCTTTTCATCTTCGTAAGTAATCAATTACATACTCTTATATTCACGATTTACTTTCAAATTACAAATGCTAATCATTTACGCCATCTATAGAGTTACAGTAGGTCAAAGATGTTCAAGTGATGCATGTGGGTGGTCTCGAACCGAAGACTCCAGACTTTAATACCATGTCAGTAATCACTAAACTCTAAACTCAAAAGCCTTAAGATATCAGGTAAGGTACCAATCACTTATATAAAGCTGTCTAACAAAATAAAGGTATGCTTTATGATTTTATGGTGTCCTCTCATCTAGTTTCGACTTAAAACGAATGACAGAAACTCGCAAGAGGCCGTTTAGTTTGTATTTTCCACTTGCTGAATTTGAGATTGTCTGTCAGAAGTTTGTGGGAACAAAAATGTTTCTTGGCCATGTATAGTGGACTTATTATTATAGTGACTGTCCTTCTGCTTTGTCCCACCAACAAAATCATTGCAGGAAACGTTATTGCCTATCTACCTGGAATTCCTATCTCTTCTCAACCAGAAGTGATCAGTATAGGTCATTTATGAGGAACAACTATCAGCAGTACCTCCATTTTTGGCTGTGGACAACTATCAACCGTGAATAAATATCACATTTTGAGTTCGGCTATATCGACTTAAACTTTTGTGAGTTGGCATCGATTTTTAAACTCTTCGATTAAATGTAAATGGGTCGTTGAATATTGAAGTCAAAAGTTTAAATCACAGAATCATTAACATTTTTCATTCAGAGTATGAAGCTGAAACATTCTAATGCAAAGCACTTTCTTTATAAAATAAAAAAGAAAATCCCATCACAAATTCCATGCTAATGCATAAACACTGTAGTTACCTGTAAATCTTGAGCAGGATCTTCTTCAGAGAAGGAGAAGCTCTCTCAAAGCATGCCATCCTCAAAAACACACAATGCAATGCAGTACTACAACAGCATCTACATTCTGGTTTTCAAGGCATGAAATGTTTTTTTTTGGAGTAAAATCTAATTATGTAAAATGCTGATGTTGCAATCATGTTTTTTTAACAGTCTTTGCTTTGAAGCAAGTACCTACCACTCCTTTTCTCTTTGCTTCTTCTCAGCTTTTTTTATATCAAACCAGACTTTTGTTATTGTTATTTGTAAACTACGCCAAATTCATCATCTCACATCACCTTTCGATTTTGTTTTTGGATTCTACATTGAAGACATATATCATTGTTCAAAACTTCAAATTATTCTATTAATGATGCTATTGTTTACGAATCATCTTTCATGTTATTCAGAATAGAGTATTTACTAAGAACATCTCCGATGCCGATGTTAATACCAAATTTGATATAAATAAAAGTAAAATGTTATATTTAATATATCAATTTAACATTGTTTCAATACATAATTCTATTTAAAATGCTATTTTTATTATTTTATTATTTAAAATTATAAAAGTAAACACATATCATTAATGTATTTATTATTTCTTTTAATGTTTCAATGCAAAGTTCTATTAATGTATTCATTATTTCATTTAAAAAATATATATAGTTGTATTTTTGTAATTAAAAAATGAGCATTTATTGTTATATCAAATTTGGCACATCATTTGGCACCATGTGCTAAATTTTAGCTTTGGCATAGCACCAGAGATAATCTAAGGTTAATTAAAAACACAACCTGTCATCTCTCTAGTTAATATATTATATTATTATATAGAGTAATACTAGACGTCCTAAATTTTTTTCTCAAATGATGTGGCATGTGAGATATCAGCATCATATCAGTCATGATATCATCTCATAATTTATAAAATGCTGACATCTCACGTGCCATATTATTTGAGATAGAATTTAGGAAAAAAAAAATTAGTACATCTATCATTACTGAATTAAATTAAGGGTTTGACCATATTAACTTAAAATTTTGATAAAACTAACCTTTCAAGTTTCATCCAAGAGTATTGATTTAATAATTCATAAATTTTGATATATTACACGTGTTAGAATTACTTTATGAATCTAGAAGCCACCTCATTTATTAACATTTATGTTAAAACTCAATGGTTTTATGATTAATAAATCATAGATTCAAGTAATATCTCACATCATTTGGCCACTTGCCAATATGGTACAGCTCTTTATACGGAGATCTCTCCACCAAGGTTCAAGTGGTCATACATGCATAAATATATGTCAATTTTTTATTATAAATATGGGTGTTGTCCCACTTGTATGTGGGTGGCATCTCTCCGTTTATGGGAGCTGCTCGTCTGGACTGTGCTCGTAATGTCTCATCTCGTCGGTCATGGGAGTTGTTGTACTATAAAAATAAAATTAGTATCTCACCTCTAAATCCCAAATTTAAATATTTTAAAAGAAAAAATCCTTTTTAAAAAATAATAATTTTTGTAACCGATAAATAGGCAATAATATTAATTTATCCAAATTTGGTGTCTAAATTATGTGATATTATTTTAATTCATTCATTTAAATTATATTTGATTTTTATGATTTAAATGAATGAATTACAATGATGTCATATCATTTGGACATCAAATTTTGACAAAATAGCATTATAACAACCCCAAAAACTGCTTCTAATTTCACTATTTAAATATCAATTTATTTACTTACGTGACAATCGGAAGAGTGAGAAAAGAAGACTTATTCTGATTGGCAAGTTCTGATTGGCTGCCTCACTAATAATCTAAAATTGTTGGTTTGATGACCTGTCGACATTTGAGACAATAATACAAATTTACAGTACTTTGGTGCTGTGCTCATAAATGTCTAAGTGATGACTTATAACTAAAAGCAACTCCAACAAAGTATATAAGCACTTACTCATAAATGTCAAATTTACAATACTTTGGTGCTCTTACTTATAAGTCCTCACCTTGACATTTCTGAGCACAAAATTATTGTAAATTTGTAATATTGTCCCAAATATCGACAGCTCATCAAACCAACAATATTAGATTATTAGTGAGGCAGCCAATCAGAACTCACCACCTTGACATCCCCTTACACAGTTAATCATCATTGAAAACAACAATAATAATATGGGTTCAAAAATTAAATAGTATTTTTTGAGGGAGGGCTTGTGCAAATAGCACCACATTAATAAGCATCGTTTTAATAGCACAAAAATAGGTGGTGAGATCAAAATACTCCCACTTACTCTTTTCCTTTGTATTTTTTTCCTTGAAAATTCAAGACTTATTTACATTTTCGAGACTTGTTTGTATTTTCAAGACTTATTAATGAGTTTTCGTCACTTATTGATGAGTTTTCGTAACTTATTGATGCGTTTCGAAACTTAATTCAAGTTTGTTCGAAATTTATTCTATTCGACCTCCATCAATGGTGACAGTGACGAGCCGACAACGACACCAGTTGACTTCGGAGATAGTCAGATCTAGTAGATCGGACAACGTCGAGTTCGTTGGCGTCATCGGTTTCATTGGATTCGTAACGAATCGCCGTAGATCTGACGATGAAGGTTCGAAGACGATTCGGGTTTGGCTTCGTTTCCCTCTCCATACAGCTCGAAACTAAAAATGGATACTTCCATTACAACGAGTGGCACACGACGGACATTTTGTCGGTGGTTTTGTCGATCAACTCGCCGGTTGGCGGTGACATCTCCATTGAAGCTCCATCAATGGAGGTTTTGGAAGAAAAAAAAAGTTAGGTGGTATTTTTGTCCAAATTCCATTTTTTGTGCTATTAAAATAATAGTTATTAAAGTGTGATAGTTGTATAAGTCAAAATTTTAAAAGTGTTATATACTCTTATTTTCTCTAATGGTAATTAAACAAACAATAATATACGACTTCTTCTGTCTTAAGAAAAAAAAAAAAAAAAAATTCGATCACCAAACAAATTAACCTTTTTTATATAAAATTTTGGTTTTTTTAAAATCCATCCACCAAGTTTTTCGGTTTACAAATCAATAAAATTAATAAGAGTTTATAATTTAATTAAAGTAAAGTAAGTGAATGAGTTATGTTTTAGAACTATATAAACTTGATCAAGTTCTATAACTGCTTTAGAAAAAAAGAGTTTTACAATATTACAACTGCAACAATTTTTTATTCAATCATAAAACAATAATAAAAATAAAAATAAACATATCTGAATGCATTCGGAATCCATGAAATCAATTATGTGTTCATAAATTCTTGATTATAAAATGTAAAGCCCTTATGGATATAGCTTAGCTAGTAGATGTATCATGGACGAGTTTGAGGTTTAAGCAAATAATTTTCAAGTCGACACCTCGAATACTATCAATGGCAAATGAGTAATGATACATTGTCCAAATTTAGTGTCCAAATCTGATGCCCAAATGATGTGGCAACACTCTGAGCTATTAATTTAAAACATATAAATCTAATACAAATTAAATGAATGACCCACGGTATTGCTATATCATTTGAATATAAAATTTAGACAAAACAGTACTGCCGATGGCAAATAGCTTTAAAAAAAATACGACGGATAAATAAGACGGCAATGAAGCCACCCAAATAAAAATATACAAAGTATAAAATATTTGAATTGTCTTCCGATCATCATAAGTAAACGCACTTCACCGATCACCGTCATCATATCACCTGTTCTATACTTATACTCTTCTCTGTTTTTATTATTTGTATTTTTGTATATTTGTAATTTTTTTTTTTTATTTTTTTTTTTTATGTATTCTATTTAATCCCTCTTCCAGCAAATTTTTCTTTCTAAAATAAAATCTGGTTTTTTCATTTCTCAATTCGAATTTGTTTGTAGAATCGAATATATTTGCTAATTGTATTTTCCTTCATTGAAAAGAAAAAAACAACTTTTTATTTAAATAATAATAATAATGATTGTCACTTTCTCTGTAACTTGTCTTTTGATAATTAAAAAATGTATTTTTGAAGTTTGATCTTGTCGGCAATGGGCGTTGACCTTGTTAGTGGATCGGTATTGATGCAATTTATATAGCCAATTCTTTTTCAAAGTTTTGAAAGGTTAGGGTTTGTGAATTTTTTATTTTTCATTTTCAGCGATATCGGGCAAATGGGCCTGATTCTGTCTGTGTTTTCAGCTCGATAATGATATTTAATATGTTTTCTTTGAAGTATATTGATAGATTGAGGTCTTGAAAGTATTGGGGGTTGCTCAAAAACTTGAAATTTTAGGGTTAGAATTTCTTGATTTTGGCTAATTTGGTGGAATGGGATTGTTGTAAAATGAGAAAAAGTCCCTGTATCTAATTATATCAATCTCTCAATCAGGTTTTTCTAAGTTTTGTTGATTGATAGATTGAGGTCTTGATTCAGAGGATCTGGCTCCTTGATTATTGTGTGTCAATGGAAAAGGCCCATATGGATGTTAAAAATGTTAGTAGGAGCAATCAAGAGCCTTTAATAACTGAAGACTCTGGAAAACTTGATGATCAAACTGATGGAGAGGATCATACTGATGGAGAGGAGTACAGTGAGTCAAATTCTTTGTTGCCTCCTAGGAAAGGTGGGATGTCAAGAAAATCCGACAAAACACGGCGAAAAGTCCAATGGAATGATAGGAATGGGAATAAGCTTGTGGAGGTGTTAGAATTCGAACCGAGGTAATATATTAATGAGTTATATTTGGTTATGTATGCATGGTACTCATTTGGTTTTGTTTGCATTGATATGTCATATGCTGTGTTTTGCTTTTGATTCTGTTGCTTTGTCATTTGTTATGGTTTGCTTTTGTTTATGTTGTTATGTCAATCCGTTGTTATGTTCAACTTTTTTGAGATTTCACTTTCCAGTGTGAAACTTATTGACTGCATTAGGTGTTTCAGTTTAGTTATATAACTGCTTTAGGTGGAACAACTAGGTGAACATTAAGATATTGTAGCGCGGTTGAGTTTGAGTGAAAAAACCACTGTAATGTCATCGAGCAGGTTGTGTCTTCAAGTCTGAGGTTATTGAGCTTGAGTTCATTTTAGCACAGTCGAAAACGCCCTAAAAAACACAAAAAAGGTATTATGATTGGTTATTTGGCTGTAGAGAACAACTTTTTTTTTTCTTCTTTTTTTGCCAATTAATATCCAACAAAAAATACTTTCTAGTTGGTAAGCAATTTTGACATGAGCAGAGGTTGACCTTTTTGAGTTGCTAATGTGTTCTTGTTATATGGTATTTTCCACTAACAGAAATATCATGCCACTGACAGGATAATAGCTAGGGAAGCTGTATAAAGTTAATACCGACTGTTATTTAAGCACATATAACCTTGAGTGCACCACCCAATGTATTTAGTTTCTAATCTATTGGATTAAGAAGCTTAATGACCTAATGTTACACCCATACTTTCCCACGGTCTCGACAAGATTACCTTTTGGCAGTTATATCGTGGTAGAGAGCTTAAAAATTGTAAGCTTGTGAATGCTTCATGGGATCTGATTATGTGAAACTCTTGGTAAAGAGACGGTGAATTACCTCTTGAATGTAATAAACCATAAAGAATAAATATGTTTAAGTATTTCACTATTTTGCTATTTGAAACTTCCAGCAATATCTAGTCAATCATACTATTGTTGTTTACTTGTTTATAGGTTTGATCGGTTTTACTTTGCTCATGGGTTACTTAATCTTTGTAATCTGATTTGTCAAGGGTCTGACATTTTGACTGTTCATCAAGACTTATAATAAGGGGTAATGCTTATTTATTTACTATGGTTGTTTGTAGATTTGATCAGTTTTACTTTGCTCATGGGTTAGTTAATCTTTGTAGTTCGATCTGTTAAGGGTCTGACATTTTGAGTGCTCATCATAGCTTATAATCAGGGGTGATGCTTATTTTTCATAGGTTTTTGGGCTTGATGTAGTCTTTTCTACTGCAGTTGCATGTCAAATTTTACTTTTTCATCAGAAGGGAGGTTCTGTCATGTTGCCATTTCTGAAATGTAGCTGCTCTCATGAAAGATTATTCACCTTGAGAATGGAAGAAAATGATATTGCTAAAATCAGTCACCAATGTCAGTCAACTATGCAGTCGTCTTCCTTCATTCGATGCATGTCCTTCACTTTAATTTTATTTACAAAACTGCCACTCCACTTGCTTGGGTAAGAACCCTGTATTATAATTTAAATGAGTTTCCATTAATAAGGACGCTTGTCCTTGGGAAACAAGTGACTTGGGACAGTTGCCAAGCATCTCTCTTAAGAAAATAGCTTATCTGTTTGACTTTCTTCTGTTTTACAAAAAAATTAAGGTTTGGCCGTTCAACAAATTCAATGGCCATACTGCTTGCTTGGAAATATGTTGCCATTGGCAGTTTCTTCACCCTTAACAAAAGGGCAGTATTTGTGCATGATTGGAATATGTTTTGGACATACTGTAGAAAGTTAGCATACAGGTTGTTGGGTAAGCTTTGTTTCTGCCAAAAATAGAGCCACGGCAGTGGAGAAGGCAATCTCCCTACACCCAAGACTATAATGAGAAGTGATGAATAGAAATAAGTGTCTTAAAGATTTACAAGTGAAGTGATTACAAGGACACTTGAAGAATTAAAAAACCAAAAGGGTTTTTCTCTAATGTGCCAAAATGTGTTGGCTCATCTTTCATTATTGGGTCATATATGGGTTATGTAGGCATATCCCTTAGTTTGCTTGGCCTTCATTATTCTAGTGAATTGAAACATTTTATACCACTTTTATTAGTCCATATATTGAAATCGAGTGATAAGTGCCTGAGCATGCCTAAACCTATAGGAATACTTTTGTGGTAAGGTTATACTTAAGTGTTTTACTGATTCTAGCTGCTATGATGGCAATATCCTGTCAGTTTTAAACAGTTTATTGTTATCCAGTGCTTAAAATTCTCATAGATTTCCTGGATAAGTGAGTTTTTCTGTGTCTCCAACATGTTGTCATCTTAAGTTTGAAGAAACTTGAGACATTCTTTTTGAAATTATAGACAAAGGTTCTTGGTAAATTCATTTATTTAGTTTCATGCTTTCAATAATAAGTTTAATATTTCCTTGTCTCCATGTGTGAAAAAAACTGATGCAATACTTAATTGATAGCAATCCTTGGTTCAGCATGCAATTTTAATTGTTTAATCAGCAACAGAAATCTTTTCAAACTTTTCAACCTCCACTTTTTTCCCATTAGAAATAAGTTAAACAATGGGTGTCCACACTTTCTTCATTTTTTTACCTGTTCAAGTTGGAAAAGAAAATCATTATGCTTGTGAATAATCTGAAATATGTGATATGATTTGTTTGGGCTTTACTAACCTTCAATTATTGATGTATCACTGACTTACTGTCACCTCCCTCACTACATATTCTCCTGCTTTTGCCTGCAGTGATGTGAGTGACTCTGATGATGAGGAGGAATCGGATTCTTGTATCTGTACCATAATGTAGATACTGTTTAGTAAACCATCTATCAGGAGATTTTTGTGGGATAAATTAATGGAGTTTTTTTTATCTTCAAAACCTGATTTTGCTTCAAATTGACCCATTTTCCAACTCGCTGTTGATGGACCAAAGGTCCGCAGGACAAGAAAGACGGTCTCTCATGTTTGGCAACATCTTGTTGTGATTCATGAATATGGAGAGAGTTTCTTACAAGCTGCTCAAATCTGCATGGATCTCACACCAGGGATTGAAGTGTATAACAGTGATATGATGACAGTCTTGCTTCGATAATATGTAACGTAATTAGCACAATTGAGTTGTTTATGCTTTTCACACACATGTTTATATTTAGGAATTGCAATACCAAAGAGATACCATTACCATGTTAAAGAAGTACAAGGTACTTCGATTCTGTTCATTTTTCTTTTTCACTTTACAGCTTTTATCTAACACTGAGTAGTAGTAATCTCTGTCATGCAAGATTTTTTGCATACTTGTGAATCTATAGAGGATTAAAACGCCAGTGACTCTGTTTACAGGCTGGAAATTCCTGCTCTTGCATTTTATATATGCTTGGGTATGATGTTGCTGTAATGGAGCTCAGTCAATCCGATGGACTGAGCTCCGGATTGACTGAGCTCCATTACTTCTTTCCCTGTAAATCTTCAGGTCACTTTCCATTTCCCCAGTGAGAATACATGAATTTTTGGAAAATTAAGAAAAAAAGATAGATTGGAAATTTTATGGTTCTTCACTCTCTCTGCAAAATATAAAGATAAAGCCACTTTCTCAGCACTCAACAGAACAAAGTTACAAACATCATTATTGTACATTGAACATTACAAACAATAAAAGAATCAGAAACAAAAGAATACAAACAACAACAACACCCCAAATCGATTCACACTTCAATGAAGATGAAAGATAAGTTTCTTTCTCAGAATTTTCTGTATTTAATTCCTTCCACAAACACACAGAAAGAGTAGAAGAATTATGTAATTTGTTACGCCTCCAGGTTGGTGATCTCTGAAATTAATCTTTGTTCTCTGCTTTGTTGTGAACATGATCTGTCAAACATGTTTTTCTTTGATGGAATGTTCTCAATAGAATTGATTCTACCATTGGTGATGCTTGTGGCCGCCTTGGACTTGTTAGAATTCGGAGAAGCTAACCAGTTCGAAAGGCTAGCATTAACTGCAATCTCTTGCAGTAGAGGCTTTGATTGATTGTACTTTGATTCTAAATCGAAAGGATAAAGATTAGAACTTGGTTTCAAACTAAAGGGTACTGATTGTTCCTGCTCTAACGCGATGTTCTCCATCCTCGGATGCTTAGTTGGTGCTGTTCTAGCTTTGATTGCTTTCCATTGAGTGAGATTCTCTACTGGATTCAACACAGATGATATATATTGGCTCCTATTCCGTGCATTTCTTATCGATTCGACTGGTTTTAATTCACCATCTTTTGAAGCAGTGAGCTGCATATGACTGTTGAATTTCTCCTCATCAGCCATGGATTGAGAGTTTAGCTGCTCCAAGAACTCTTTCTGGCGTATTTCATCATCAAACTCGTTCCCACTATAGTATTCTTCATCCTCGTCTTCATCATCCTCATCATCATCGTCAAAATCCAAATCGCTTTCAATATCTGCCATATCACCCTCATCATCATAGCTGTCTATGCAGTTTTGATACCTATAGTTGCTGGGAAATGAACCCATTTTCGACACAGATGAATCCGACCCAGAGACAGCAGATACACTTGCTTTTGCAGCATCTGCACCATTCTTTTCCCTTTCTTCCTCCTCGTCTGAATGATAACTAGTTTCGTCCTTCGAAAGTGGCTCGTAGGTTTGAACATTCAAATTAAAGCTCACTTTTTTCCTGATTTTGATGCTTGATCTCTCCTTAATCAGCCTATTACTGCAACCAACATTCAGAGATGCAATAAATCTATTATTAAAAAAAAAAAAATTCACAAAAATGGAGTCCAAATCTAACAACCAAGAATGAAACTGAGTAACTGACCTGAGCTCAGAATCTGAGTTAATGGGGTTCTCTTTTATGTCAAGTATAATAGAGACCGATGAATCCAGAGGTTTATAACTTCCATGTCTCTGCAACAAAAAAAAAAACATCAACTAAAATATTAAACAAAAAGAAAACACTCTCAAACAAACAGCAGTACAAAAAAAAATAAAAATAAATAAATAAATAAAAAACCAGGGACTTACTGGGTATCCTGGTAAGATCCTATTGGCTGATTTCCTGCGTTTCCTTTTAGTAGAAAAACCAAAGCAGCCAAGGAAACACCCCATCACAGGTCTTCTCTGCTGCAGTTGACAGAGATGGGGATTGTTGTTGTTGGTTGGTTGTTGCTTAGATTATTTAAGATCAGAAGATGTTCATCATCTGTTCATGGTTGGAAAAAAGAGTGAGAAAGAGAAGACATTTTAAAAATGCATTTTGGGCTCCAACGGTTTTTGAAAATAGGAACGTTGGACTTTTAATGATACTCTTCTACAATAATGGAAGTGACGGTAGTGGGTGCAAGAGTCTTCATTTAAAGACAAAACCAGTTTAGATCTGTTTGCTTGCAAAATGCGGCTCTTTTTCCTTTGTATGTATGTGTTACCTTTATTTTTTTTAGGGTTAATTACAAAACCTCCATGTACTTTCAACTGTTGTTGGGTGGATAGAAACAAATGCGTTTATTCAAAAATCTTCCCTGATTTTTAACAGCAATTAGAGTTTTGATTGGTTAGTAAGAGGAAAACTTATTCATTTCATGTATCCATAAACAAAAAAAACAAAAAAAAAAAACATAACATACAAACAAACAAAATATCTCCCTCTATGGCTCTCCTTTTTCTCTTTCCCTCTTTGTTCCTCACTTCCTATACATTCTCTCTCTTTATCCTTTCTCTCACCTTCTCCTTCCTCTTTGTGGTTTTATTTTGAGTTAATTTTAGTAGGATAAGGAGTGTTGTTACGCTATAGATTGGAGGTTCGGTTATTGTTGTTGAAACCAAATGGAAAAAAAAAATTGACAGCAATAGGCAATTAACGATGATGGAGCTCAACAACGATGGTGGTTGTTGAAGGTGGATATTGGTGACTGCAGATCTCTCACAAATGATGTGACGGAGATGTGCACAATGGAGATCGACGAAGGATCTTCATCATGCGACAAAGATCCATCGGCTAGGTAGAGACTCATGATGAATCTTCACTGCATGGTAGAGATCCTTTGTTGATCACCACTGTTGAAGATCAAGGTTGAATGATCATCATCTCCATTATTATTACTACTACTATTATTATTATTATTATTATCATTAAATCTTTTTTTGTTTCCTCGGGGAGACTATGGTAATAGTAAAGAGGAGAGGGAGATGACTTATTTTGAAGGTAATTATTTGTGTTGACCATAATTTGCCCTTAATTTCGAAATGAAATTCTTACTAATTTTCTTTTGGTGCAGTAGGGGAAGACTATAGTAATAATATAGAGGAGAGGGAGATGGATGATAGAGACACTATTGAGTATATTTGGATATGCCTCCTTGTTAATTATATTTCACAATATTATTTCTTTTTCTTTAAAGGTTTTTAGCAAAAATGCCCTATTTTAGGGCCTGAATAGCAAATCTACCCTAAAATCGAATTCAATTGCCAAACTATCATATTCTTCCCAAAATGCCCTCACTCATCACTCAACATATTTATTATCCTTTTTATTACTTTTACCAACCAACTTATCAAACAAATAAACTAAACACTATCTAACAATTTTCCTACACTACAACACTTTATTTCCCACACATTTGTTTTTCAATTTTAGGTTTTAAAAACATTGAAGGATATCATATAAAGTACAATAATGCTAAATATCTCACCTACAATCTCACAATTTTCATTCCAACACATGTGGCGGCTGATGTGTCACTTGGTGAGTTGATACACATTAATTGATATATATTTCTCTTACCTATGTATTCACTCACCAATTAATATTTGTCCACTCACCAAGTGACACATCAGTTGCCATATGTGTTGGGATGGAGATTGTAGGTGAGTCCATGTTTGCTCACCCCTCTTCAAAGGGGGTGAGGATTACCTCCCTCCCTAACACATGACATGTGTCCAGGGAGGGGGTAATTTTGTATAAACACATGGCAGTTTTTGAACAAAAATACCTCTTCCTTGACACATGTCAAGTGATGGGGAGGGGGATAATGCTCACGCCCCTTGAAGGGGGGATGAACAAATTACAGTTTTTGAACAAAAATACCTCTTCCCTAGACAAATGTCATGTGTTAGAGAGGGAGGTAATGCTCAACCCCCTTCAAGGAGGGGAGCAAAAGTATTTTCATTTGTAGATGGGATGTGTAGCATTACTGTATAAAGTAATTTGAAGGTATGTATTGCATTTTAAAATTATTTTTTCAACCTCATTAGCTTTATTTTGAGAGTTTTGAAATATCCATGAATTTTTTTCTTTCCATTTTATTAAAATTAAATCACCCTATAAGTTTTCAAGGCTTGAAAAAAGGTTTGGGACGGGGTGACCCGACCTTGAAAAAAACCTCGGGACAGGGTGACTCGATGTCATGTCTTGAAAAAAGTTCGGGACGGGGTGACCTGACCCGATGCCCCGAGGATTTAAAACCTCGTGACGAGGTGACTTGATGTAAGGTCACCCCATCCCGAAGCTTTAAAACCTCAGGACAGGGTAACCCGACGTCGGGTCACCCAATCCCAAACCTTTTTTCAAGCCTTGAAAACTTCTGGGGTGATTTAATCTTAGTAAAATGGAAATAAAAAAATTCGTGCATATTTCAAAACTCTCAAAATAAAGCTAATGAGGTTGAAAAAATAATTTTAAAATGCAATACATACCTTCAAATTACTTTATATGATATCCTCCAATGTTTTAAAAAACTAAAATTGAAAAACAAATGTGTGGGAAACAAAGTGTTGTAGTGTAGGAAAATTGTTAGATAGTGTTTAGTTTATTTGTTTGATAAGTTTGTTGGTAAAACTAATAAAAATGATAATAAATATGTTGAGTGATAAGTGAGGGCATTTTTGGAAGAATATGTTAGTTTTGCAATTGAATTCAATTTTAGGGTAGATTTGTTATTAAGCCCCTAAAATAGGGCATTTTTACTAAAAACCCTTCTTTAAATTTGATTTGGAAATTTGAGGGATCGTAGAGTTACTGTTTCTTGAATTTGTTTAAAATGTTTTATTTATATATATATTTCTATTGTTCTATTATTAGGTGTCGACCATGTTATTAATTTCGAGTCAGAGGCTAGACTCGAAATTAATGATGTTACAACCGACTCGAACCAAGTTGGAACAGGTAAGTTTGAAATTTTTGAATTTGTTCTTTTTACTTTCGCATTCACTTTTAACTGTTATGACTGATATGAGGCGGTTGCATGATAGATTGCAGCAGTCAAGAGTGCAACAGCCAAGGAGAGGTAGTAGAATACAACAGCCAAGAAGGCATTCTTCATAATATACATTTTCATCTGCCCCAAAACCAAAGGTAAGTACTATGACACCATCCAAGGGTGATTCTGATTCGATTCGAAGACATCCCGGTGGACATGGAGGTGCAGAGGCGGATGAGTAAGTGGTTGTGTATTTTCCGGTTAAGGAAATTACACGGAGAATTTAGAAAGAGAATGAGCAGAGATTAGGGGAGGAGAGTATGAGAAATACAAAGGAAGATTTATTGTTAATTGTTTATCAACAAAGCAATAAACAATAAACAATAAACAATTCAAGAAATCTAGGAAATAATGGGTAAGTGTTGCTTAACAAATGCATCCCACTTGAAAAATAACAACTATCTTATCTAACCTATTAACTGACTGGCATTATTGACTCCAACAATTAACAACTTAACTGACTCCACTAAGGCATCGCTGATGCCAACAATTATCAACTAACTTATTCAATTCAACCTAGTAATTGCATGTCACTTGGGTTGCGTGGCATGGCTTGGCTTCGGACATATCATAAGGTGGCGAGGGTGGAGAACGTGCTTCTGTTGAAGGTGTGGAAGAGGGTTTCACACCTAAGGGGTAGGGGTAGGGGTAGGGGTAGGGGTAGGGGTAGGGTCGAATCCAGGATTTTATACTCGGTGGGGTTAAACTAAATATTAGTTATAAAATTATTTAGGACAACCTTAATAGTAAGATGAAATTTCATTAATAAAAAGTAACAATACAACAAGTCAATGAAATTTAATAAACTAACCCCTCAAAATTCATATTTCAACAAAATACATAATCTAAGAATTATTAAATTTTCTTTTGCAAATTTTGGTAAGATCATATCACATGAAAGTGTTCTACTCGTTTTACCCACACTTATATCAAAACAAAAAATTATCTAACAAACATATTTATAAGCTGTATACCAAATAAAATGCAAAAATTATATTATTAATAAAAGGCAAAAATCATACCTAATAGTTCACACTCACAATCTATTTTATTAAAAACATATAAACATAAATGATTTTACTAATCATTCAATTCATCAATCTCAATCTATAGTCGTTTTTTTTTTTTTCTTCCAATTATTGAAGATAACAAGCAAATCATGACTATTTATTTTGTTCAAAATTATTATAATCACCAAATAGTAAAAAAAAAAATATAAAATAAAAAATTCAACAAGCTTACACAATATATATATATATATAATGTCATATATTTAATTAAATCAAACTAAAAATAAATAAAAATAAAATTCAACAAGCTTACACAATAAAAATCTATTTATATAATGTCCTATATTTAATATTTATTTATCGGTTTTTTTGAAAAATGAACCGATCTATTAAACGTTCACCCCTAAATTTGAGTTTGATTTACATTGATGGTTGATCCGAAGAATACTAATTAACATAAGAATTATGCTTGGGTACTGACTGGTCAATACCCAAAATACTGACCCCACCATTGGGAGTGTAGCACGTTGCCTTTTTTCTTTTACTTTTTACATTTATCTCACAAATTGGGTCACGTGCTACACTCCCATTGGTAGGGTCAGTATTTCGGGTTTTGACCGATCAGTACCCAAACATAATTATTTAGACCTTTGATAATAAAAAATCTAGTGTTAGAATTTAATCTCGGTAAGATCCTAGTGGTTTTTTAACCAACCATCCATTTTAGAATTTATTGTAATTTTATTTAATAATTAAAAAATAAAAAGATTAACCACTATGACAAATGAAAAAATATATTATGCTGTAAGTTTATTTTTTCCCTTTCATTATATTCTTCTATGAGATGTATTTTTTTTAATATATTTTTTTCTCTCTTTTCCAATTTAAAATATAATATCAAATTCAAATGAGTAACACTATATTTTTCAACTTTTATTTCCATTTTTTATCCAATCACCAAAATAGTAAAAAAAAAAAAAAAAAAAAACACATTTATATATACAAATAATAAATTTTCATTTGCCACATTATTCTCTCTTTTATTTATATTAAAAATTATAACAATAATTTTTTTCTTAATTTGTTAAAAAAAAATTTGAAATACTTATTTTGATAATTGAAATGTAAAAATTAGACTTGTAGTATTATTAGTTTTATGAGGATATACTTTTATTCTACTATGGTAAATTGGTAACAATACTTTTATGTTTTTTTTTTCCTTTTCAATTTTGAATAATTTAAACAACAAAAAATAGTCACGTGCAAATCACGTGAGAAAGAGGTGAAATTTACAGTAGAATAATTTCTTCATGAAGCAAGTCTGTCACGTTTGTCCTTGTTGAAGACCAAAAGATCCAAACTCTATACAGCCCCACAAAATAAAATCCTGACCGTTGATACAAATCCAACGAAATCTCCACCGTTAAAAACTCACAAAACAACCTACACATTAAAACTGCGTTCTATCTTTTAACTCCCCACCATAAAAATCTCTCTTCCTCGCAGAGTCGGCCAGTCTCTCTCCCTCTCTCTGTCATCACCAAATTAAGTAAAAGAAGATGGATTCAGATCAAGGGAAGCTTTTCATTGGTGGGATTTCATGGGAGACAAACGAGGACAGACTCAAGGATTACTTCGGCCAGTACGGCGACGTTTTGCAGACAGTCGTCATGAGAGAGAAAACCACTGGTCGTCCTAGAGGTTTTGGCTTTGTTGTTTTTGCAGATCCTTCTATTCTCGATCGTGTTCTTCAAGACAAGCACACCATCGATGGAAGAACGGTGAGATTTTTTTTTTTTTTATAGATGACGACGCTGGGTATTTTCCATCTTTTGTTGCTCTTTTATTTGGTTTTCTATTCATTGTTGTGATGATTTTACGTGGGTTTGTTGTTTTGATGCTAATTTGATTGGGGTTTTTTTTTTTTTTTTTTTTTTTAATTGTTTTGATTTGCTGTTTGTTGTTATTTGAGTTTTCTAGGTTTTAGTCGTTTTGATGTTAATTTTATTGGGAAATGGGATTTTTGTGGCTCGGTTTTTATATTGAGTGATTTAGTTTGTTATATTATTCTGTAATCAATCTGATTGTGACTTTTTATTATTGCTGCTCCTTATTAATCAATTGTGACAGTGAGTTGGTAAGTGTTGTATGACTTGATAATACGAATAATAGTTCTTTTTTTGTAGTTTCAAAGATAAATCTTTGTTCTTCATTCAGCTCAGCTCAGTTGGGGGTGCTGTGAGATAGATTGTACTTTTTGGGGGTTTTGTTTAGTGTTAGCTTTTAGTTGTTGGGCAAAGTTTTTTGAATGCAATTTTGGTGAGTATTGTTCCGTTTATTTCCTTGGAAGACTCTTTTTTTGGTGGCTTTAGTGGACTGCTTGTTAACTTGTATTTTTCTTTTTTTGTGTTAATAAAACTTTATGTTTCTATTCATAAGTAGTTATTTTGTTGTGTCTTTGATTTCTCTCAAAAGTAGTTTATTTTGGAGTGAATTTTGTTGGTTATGGTGGAGATAACATTGTTGTAAAGGAATGAGGACTTCCACTTCCTACTCTTTTTTTGCTTATATATGTTCTGTTTTGGGCTTGTATCATGTGTTATGGATGGAACTCAACTGTGGATGGGGTGCTCCACAAAACTCGTTAAACCTTTTGCATTCTTTACAACTTCTTAGCATTGATGACGAGGTTGTATAGATTGAGGCCTGTGTCTTGCAACTTCTCTGTTTAACATGTTGACACTTGCAACTAGCTGTAATCAAAGAATAGCATTTAGATATAAGTTTGTCTTGTTGTGTGAGTTTCTGATTAATAAATCAACCTTTATGAGATATTTTGGGTGGTAACATTTTTTATATTGGAGCTTTTCTGTAAACAACTTCTGTGAGTATTTTGTATTAGTTTAGAGGGGGTTGGAGGTGTTTCCTTACATTCAATGGACTCTCACTATTTATAGCTGTTTTTGGCATTATCCCCCTGTTAAAGCAATTTATTTTGGTTAATGATTATGTGCCATTGGAGTTTGTTTGCTTTGCTTATGCAATGGTATAGATGTGTGTATGCATATTTGGTTGTATCTGAAATTCTTAGTTTCTGGACCTTTTTTCCAATATGTATTCTGCATTTCTTCAGGTTGAGGCAAAGAAGGCAATGTCAAGAGAAGAACAGCAAACCTCTTCCAGAGGTGGAAGCATTGGTTCTGGTAGAAACAATGGCGGCGGTGGAAATATCAGGACTAAGAAGATATTTGTTGGAGGGTTGCCTCCTACTCTTACTGAAGATGGATTTCGTCAGTATTTTGAAGCTTATGGCCATGTTACTGATGTGGTAATTATGTATGATCAGAATACCCAGCGGCCTCGTGGATTTGGTTTTATTTCCTTCGATATTGAAGATGCAGTCGACAGGGTTTTGCTCAAATCCTTTCATGATCTAAATGGTAAGCAAGTTGAAGTAAAACGGGCTCTTCCCAAAGATTCCAATCCTGGTAGTGGTGGTCGTTCCATGGGTGGCAGTGGTGGTGGCGGCAGTTTTGGTGGTTATCAGGGTTATGGTGCTTCTGGTGGCAATGCTAATTCATTTGAGGGTCGCATGGATTCTAATAGGTACATGCAGCCGCAAAATACTGGAAGTGGCTTTCCACCTTATGGTTCCTCTGGTTATAGTACACCTGGCTATGGGTATGGTCCCTCTAACAATGGTGTTGGTTATGGTGGTTATGGAAGTTACGGTGGTGCCAGTACTGGGTATGGTGGCCCTGCAGGTACCACCTACGGGAACCCAAATGTACCTAATGCTGGTTATGCAAGTGGTCCACCTGGAGCACCTAGAAGTTCATGGGGTGCACAGGCTCCCTCTGGTTATGGAGCCATGGGCTATGGAGGTACTGCTCCTTGGGGTGCTCCAAGTGCTGGTGCTGGTGGCGGCAGCGGTGGTCCTGGCTCAGCAACTTCTGGTCAATCTCCTAGTGGAGCCACTGGGTATGGTAATCAAGGTTATGGTTATAGTGGGTATGGTGGAAGTGAAGGGTCCTATGGAAATTCCTCTGGATATGGAGCTGTTGGCGGCCGTTCTGGTAGTGTCTCACAAGGTGGAGAATTACAAGGGAGTGGGGGTAGCTACACGGGAAGTGGCTATGGCGATACTAATGGAAGTCAAGGGTATGGAAATGCAGCATGGAGGTCCGATTCTTCACAAGCGTCTGGAAATTATGGGACTCAGACAAATGGTGGACAGGGTGGTTATGGTGGTGGATATGGTGGTGCTCAGGCCCGACAACCCCAACAACAGTGATTTTGTTCACATCTCTACCAACTGGAAAATGTCTCGGTGCTTTAGACCCATTCTTTTGCTGATGGGGTCATGGTGATCTCTTTTTCCTGCAGCATGGAACAGCACAAGTTGATGTCATTGCGCTCTGGGACCGGTTGGATTGCTTGAATCTTAGTAGTTTGCCGTAACTATTTTGCTAGCAATAAGAGTAGTTACAAGGCGTGCTAGATGCCCTTCTTATTTGATATTTATTTGCCTTTTAAGTGTAGTTTAAATTTGGCGTGCTTATGTTTGTCTACTTGCTACTTTCCTTTTCTGCCGTAGTGTTTAAGCTAAAGTAGCTTTATATAACTCTGTTTATGTTGCTTTCTATTGCAGTATCACTTGTCATTTCTGGTCGTTTGACCAAGAGTTAGATACTGGAATTCTAGTGGTTAGAAAGGTTGTTCTTAATTTAAAATTTGCATATAAGAGATGTGCTGAGGGTATTTACTGATAGCAATAGCAGTGGAGCTATGGGTCACTTGGTTTGATCACTGGGTAGTGAGTAGTAGTAATCATACTGATAATTGTCACTTGGTAGTGGGTAGCGGTAATGTAGTGATAGTTGATACTTGGTAGTGGGTAGCGATAATCATAGTGGTAGTTGACACTTTGAGGATGGCATAATCATTTTCCCCCTGTATTTGCCCTTGTGTTGTACAGGAGGAGAGATGCTCGAGTTCTGAGGTGGAATCAATTGTCCACTACCACTCATGGCTGAACCCGAACTTCGAAAAGGGGGGTGTGTTCAATGTTGGGGTTTGTTCAGCATGGAATGGGATTGGAAGAGGACTTATTCAGTTGAAATTGTGAATTAACCTGAGACGGAACATTACCAGCCAGAGGATACCAACAGTCAAATTTTGCAGATTCTTGGCATTTCATTTGAAGTCCATAAATTTCCCGGTCTTCTTACAGGTTTTGCGATGAGCTGGAGTAGATGAGGTGAACAACCTTTGGTATGTTGTGATATAAGTTAGCTCTCTCCCTTTAAAATGTCACTGGGTTCTAACTGCTTAGGATGTCTGAAGTTATTCCAGATGTTTAGAGTTACCAGAAAAAGTTGTCCTTAGGTGACCTCATTAAGTTTTTGAATGAATTAATAAGTTCAATTATGTCGGTTCCAAGGCTTTTTTCCCAACTATTTTGAGAAAATAGGTTCCCATATTTGCTGATGATCTTTCAGTTCATGCAGTGCTATATTTTACTTCTACCAGTGGAGAATTCTTTCATTTTGCAAACTTAGTGGTAAGATGTTGGTTTCTTTCCAACTGACTAATTGAGTTAAAATTTGTTCATGAAGAGGTATTGGAAGTAGGGGATGGCAATGGGGGAGCAGATTGGGGACGGATACACCAATCTCCATCCTCGTAAGTCGTAACCATTTGAGATATAGATCTCCATCCTTATTCGAGGTAGGGATATCCATCCTGCTCCATTCATTCCCATATCCAATAAAAAAAAAAGGTTAAAATTTTATATATTATTTAAGAAATATGCAATTAACATCCATAATCTTACTTAGCTATCATGTTTCAAGTTGAGACAAGTCATGACAGATATTTTAAAAATTACAATCACATTAAACATTTTGATAAACTCCACTATTATGATAACAAGAGTCAGGTGAGGTGAATATTTATGGACCATCAAATCCTCAGAAATAAAATAAATATAAAAGTTAGAGAAATGATTTGTCCAACTGGGGTCGTGCAACCTTTATGGTCTTATAGTGTATTTTTAAAAGAAAAACATATGGGTCCCACGTATTAAATACACGAATTCCATATATTTTTTATAAAAAATACACTATGAGGCTGCAAAGGATACACGATTCCGGTTGTACATATAATCACTCTAAAAGTGATATTCATCTCCGTCTCGATCCCCTGTAATAGTAATAGTATTCATTCTCATTCTTGTGCAAAGTTAGTTTTAAAGAAAGGGAATGTGCTTGAAATATGCATCAACTATCAAGTATGAAAAAAAATCTTTTAGCTCAAACTATCAACTCTAAAAGTAGAATGTGAAGAGTTTCGTTGTCCCTTTCACGTTTGGGAGAGTTTTCTTCTAATCTTGACAGGTAGATTGTAGATTTAAAAAAAACATGACAATCATAAGGTAAAATCTTGGGTGCAGCGAGATTTATCATGCAGCCGTCACTGTGATATTGTTCTATCAGCAACTTTGCTGACAATGTGGATGTATACTGTATCGGATGCATTCAAGAACTTCTCCGTAAGCAGAGCAGGGTGCAGCTGTCCCAGTTGACGCAACATTGAAGAAGAAGGTGCATAATTTATGAGCATAGATAGGTGCCAAATGTAAGAATTTGGAGAGACGAGTCAAAGTAGATGCATGTAAATCCTCACACTCTTTTGCCACAACAAGGCCTCAACTTCATGCATGCACGCCACGCCTAACTACTTGTCCCCATTTGCTTTTGCATCGCCACCGCCTAAACACAAACCTCTCTCTCTCTCTCTCTTATTATTATATCATATCATTCAAGAGAAAAAAGGAAAAAAAAAAATGGCAAAATTAGAGAGCAACAGAGAAGCAATGGCAACAGAGGCTCTCTATGCACCAGTCACTTATGACAGAAAAGTCCGCTCTGATTTGGATGACAAACTTCCCAAGCCTTGTAAGTTACACACTACTCTTTTCTTGCTTCTTCAAACAAATCCAGTGAATATATGCGATCACATTTAAACAAAATATTGTAATATTTTGTGCAGTATTATAATGTTTTTCTCATTGATTTTCCCATATTGTGATTTAGATATGCCAAGAGCATTGGTAGCTCCAGATACATACCATCCAAATGGAACAATGGGGCATCACCATCAGGACCTCAGTGTTCTTCAGCAACACGTTGCGTTTTTCGACCAGGATGATAATGGCATCATTTATCCTTGGGAGACTTATACTGGTACAACAACAACATTGCTCATTAGGACTTGAAATTAAATCATCTCTGTTAATGTTGTTTAACTTGTAAGTTGTAACCAACACATCAACATTAATCAACCATTATCAGGATTGCGAGCTATAGGCTTCAATGTAATAGCTTCTCTTATAATGTCGATTTTCATCAACGTGGGATTGAGTTATTCTACACTCCCGGTAATGATTCAAGATTATTTGATCTCCAAAATGTGTCTATTTCGATTCTTCCGATTCTTGTCACGAAACTGTATGTATTCGCAGGGATGGATTCCGTCTCTTTTCTTTCCCATATACATGGAAAACATACACAGAGCCAAGCATGGAAGTGACACCGCAACATACGACACTGAAGGAAGGTCAGCATTTCAAATGCATGCCTTATATCACATATTAGTACACTTCTGCAAATTGATTTCCTCTCCAATTGAATTACAGGTTTACTCCTGCAAATCTTGAAAATGCATTTAGCAAGTATGCACGTACCGTGCCTGATAAGTTAACTCTAGGAGAGCTGTGGGACATGACCGAGGGAAATCGAGTAACCTTGGACTTATTTGGCTGGTTTGTTCTAAGTTTCCTTTCCTTTTACTTTGTATCGAATAGACATGTTGTAATGCTTGTGTATGAAGTAATGTTAAAGAGACTATTGCTTCGTTGCAGGATCGCGGGTAAAGTAGAATGGCTAGCTCTGTATGTTCTTGCTAGGGACAACGATGGTTATCTCTCGAAAGAAGCAGTGAGACGATGTTTCGATGGGAGTTTGTTCGAGTATTGTGCCAAGACGAACCTGGGAGATGAGGCTAAGATGGGTTGAAATAGGTACTGGAAAGCATCATAGATTTGTGTCTAGGTTTCACATATAAAGTTAAAATAAAATCCGGCAGAGCGGAACTGGAACCCTTAACAGGAGTAGACTGATGATGTATTTGTTTTACAACTTTTACTTCAAACTCTCTGTTCTGTGGTTATGTGGTTCGCTGTTTGTTTGTTTTGTTTGTTTGTTTGTTTGTTTGGTGTATCATGTATGTTGAACAACACATGCGCATGACATCCAAACTAGGAATGGTAATGGGGTGGGTTTGAGCGGGTTTGGTGAAATCTAAACCCAAACCCGTTAAATTTTGTGTCTACCAAACCCGTCCGCATACCTATGAAAATAAACGGGTTCGGGTTTTACCCTGTGGGTTTAGGTGACATCCAAACCCACCTACGAACCTATGAAACAAGCGGATCCATGGGTAAAACCCGCGAACCAGGGCCGGCCCTAGGGGGAGTCCAGTAAGACAACCACCTAGGGCCCCCGATCTGTAAGGGCCCCCAAAGTTTAAAAAAAAAATTGATTTTAGGTATAACTCATATATGAATTTAAACTAACAAACCCATAAATGAGTTTAAAATATAGGTCCATTGAATCTCTAATTTTTTTTAACTAATAAACTCATAAAATGAGTTCAAAGGAGGCCTACCAAACATATTTCTTTTTAAGAAAGGTCCACAATCCAATTATCATTCTAAAAAATAAAAAACAACAGTATAATACTACTCTTATTAGAGTAAGACAACCAGAAATCAAAATTGAACAAAAATCAAATTAGGATTCTCTTAAATTTGGCTATTTGCTACGAAATTTTAGATTTTAGATCTGTAATATGAATTTGAAGTCGTTCACCCATTTTTGAAATCATTGTTCAAAGAATCAAAGGTAATTAATAATTAAATCAATATATATATATATATATATATATATATATTTTTGATAAACCTCTTTTTGTTAGATGGTTAGAATTCAAATAGGAGTGTTTTGTAAGTGAGTCTGGAGGTGATGATCGATTTTGTTTGGTTCAAATTGGTTGTGGATTTTCAATAGCGTAATCAAAAATCAAATTAGGGTTCTTCAAACTCTCTTAAATCTTGTTACGAAAATTTATAATTCAGATATAAAATCTCAACTTGAAATCTTAGGGCCCTGTAAATTCATTTTCTATAGTTCGTCTTGGGTCTTGAAAATCTCAGGGCCGGCCTTGCCGTGAACCCACCAATTTTAATTTATTTTTTAAAATATTTTTATATTATTTAAATATATGAAATATTATAATTTTGAAAGAATTAAAACATTTAATAGATTGAAATGTTTACATTTTATTATCTATATAATTAAAGAGTTTTTATTGGAGTTTAAATTTATAATATTATAAATAATAAAATATTATATAATTTTTATTGTTCACAGGTACGCGGGTTCGAGTAAGGATTTTTTTTCTAAATCAATACCCACACCCAAATCCGAACTCATGACGGGTACAATTTTCAAACTCAAACCCACCCACGGGTACATTTATTCCAACCCAAACCCTGGTTGGGTTCAGACGGGTCCAATGGGTCGGGTTTAATTGTCATCCCTAATTCAAACGTATTATGTCTTGGACATAAACCGTGTATATATATATATATATATTTCGATTCAAAAAAAACTGTTGTTGAAGAGAATGACTGATGGTTGGAATTTGAAGTCGACACCAAGTAATGATGATTTAAATGAAGAAACTAAGAAACAAGAAGATTTGGAGCAGAAAGATCAAGTCGACTTCTTTGTAATGGTTTTTCTCTGGCAATGAATTCCAGAATCACACCAAAAATAGAGTGGGGGCTTTAAACAAGTGTTAGGATCTCTGGAATAAGATCAAGAGCCTCAACTTGCCTGAGATACTAACCCCAAAGTTTCTGATACCGACCCAAAAATTCCATTTACGATTTTTATAATCGAACAGTTTCACCCATTGCTTTATAAACTGCCTGAAGAAAAATCAGACAATATATATATTTTTATATATATATATATATATATTCTTTTGCTTTATATCGGAAATCTCAACCACATTTAAAACCAAAATATAAAAATTTATATTGCAATCTAAGTTTAAATTCGCAATCTAAATTCAGAAACACCAAAAGATCCAAACAAAACAACATTGACAAGTCAAATAAACAAAAATAAGGTCAAGCCTAGATTTACTCCTATCATAAAACCCAAAATGCAGAGAACAATAGTAGTAGTCTAAACGATGGCATTAGCTGCACTTGCAATCCTAGGCCACAGATCGGCACACTCCTTCCCAATAGGACCGGTGATGGCAGAACCTGAAACAACAGAACCCAAGAGTCATCTACTATAACAATCAACAAATGCTTCTTAATAAAAAATAAAATCAACACACTAAACTGAAGATGTGACATATTCGACTCTGTTTTGTGATTCATCTGTTAGACGAGAGTTCTTTCGTAAAAGTCATTTATACGGTTTAAATACTTAAGGTAGAAATAAGATGAATTAGAGTTCTTTCATACAAGTCATTTATACGGTTTAAATACTTAAGATAGAAATAAAATAAGATGAATTAGCTATACCTTTCATTTCTCCCTTTGGATTGACAATAACACCAGCATTATCTGCAAAACAGCTTTTTCATCAGAAACTCAATCGAGTCTTATATAAGATCAGAATTCAGAACTATCTATTTAACAAAATAAAACACAAGGAAACACGAATTAGGACAACTGGTCAGCTCTACCTTCTGTAATCCTCAAAAAATAAAATCTAAAATAAGAACTCAAATAAAAAATTGTCTTCAAATAACTGTAAATCTGTAATTCATCCAAAGAAAAAGGATGAACCTATAGTAGCATCTCAAAGTGATAAATAATCAGGGTCCCCTTGCTCATTAAAAATCTAAATATAAAACAATTTTCCAAAGAACTACTTAAATAGAGTTGGTTCTTGGCAGTGAATATGTTAATAGACTCTGCAAGAATTGGTTGAACAATGATAGCATCTTTAGAGGGAAAAAAAAAGGTGAAGAACAAACTATAATAGTTATAAAACATGTTGGGCCCAAATGGAGCAGAAATGAGCATTAAAGCATCCCATATCTGCAACGATGAACACGGTCAGTTTTCCAGACTCGTAACTGTATCAACCGTTGAACATTGAGGAGGATACCTGACTTATGTCTGGTGAAATGACAGATTACTATAGCTAAAAACTAAAACCCCAAACATGATATCTTTCTTCAAACATTTAGAGAATAGATGAGCATTTTTTGTCATTATTATATTTACAAATTAGCCTTCTACATCCTTGTGTAAAAAATAGAAGGATAACATTGACCTCTAAACCCAAATAACATGCAAATATACCAACCTTGCCAGAGATGGTAACAAGTCGTACCCATCCGGTAAAGGGGTAAGGTTGCAAATTTTAATATGGCTGGTTATGGGAGGTGAAGAAGAACTTTAAAGAAATCCTCCCCACCACATCACCAGCAAACTAATCAAATAAGCAACTTCAATATGTTCTAAAGTCTAAACCAATTGACAATCCCTTACGAGAGAATATAAAATAAATAAAAAATTGTTGAACTGCGAAAAGCTATTCTATATGAATGAGATCCTAATCAATATAATGTTCGACAGATTGGATACTATAGCGGATCTAAGGAAGCATCAGAACATTCTACATACACAAGTCCACTAATTGGTGGGATATACACACATCAAGGCACCGTGCTTAACACCCAAATCTTTGGCATGGTAATACAAATCTTGCAGCCAAAATCAAGTGTACCCTAACTAAAGATCTATCTTCCAGGAAAAGAGCACAGCCAAAAAAAGAAAAGGAATAGCAAACAACTAAACTTCAAAATATTAATCATAAACACAAAGAATAAACTCAATGAAGAAGGAACAACAACCTTCGAAGTACATGAAGACACCATCCTTTCGGCGCCAGGGCTTGCGCTGTCTCACAATGACAGCAGGCATGACCTTCTTTCTGAGATCAGGCTTCCCCTTCTTCACAGTAGCCATCACCATGTCACCAACACAAGCAGAGGGCAACCGATTGAGACGACCCTTGATTCCCTTCACTGAGATGATGTAAAGGTTCTTTGCCCCAGTATTATCAGCACAGTTCACAGTGGCTGCCACTGGCAAACCGAGTGACATCCTGAACTTGTTACCAGCCGAACCTCCACGCCCTAGACACAAAAACAACAAAAAATTAAAACATCTTCTCCAACTATCATCATATCCTGCATTTAAATATATACCTACTCAACATTCTCCTAAATCAGATCCAACAATTACCCAAATAAAGAAACCATTACTTGGAGGAAAAAAAAACCATTTACACTTTACATATGTTTGACATCCTTAAAAAAGCTGATATAAAATCTATTCCTTTAACTCAAATTAAACATTCCTTTCAAATGACTAAAAAAAGAACATCAAAATTAATATAACCTACATGCTTTTTACATTTTACGAGTATCTTCACATAATCAATAGAGAACACAAGTAGCTACGTGATAAAAGTTATAAACAAAACAAATTCTAAAATAAAATGAATTTTTTTTCGTTTACAAAAATACAGATCACTAGACAATCAATAAAAGCATCAAACTTCACGATCAACATCGTACTAAACACGTCTTGAAACAACATTAAAATCTAAGCCTTTAATTCATTTACTTGTTTAATTACATATAAGATGTTATGCAACCCTAAGCCAAAAGAGAGAGAAATTAACCTCGCTTCGACATACTGGTCTGCTGTAGAGAACAACAATGGAGACTGCAACTAGGGTTTTTTGTGTATTTATACGCGGCTATCTAGGGTTTTTGATTGCGTTTGCTCTTAAATTCCACTATTGACCTTTAACTTTTTATTTAATACCGGATTGGTTCCGTTAGGCCCATTGGGCCGACTTTTATTTATTTGTTCCATTTTCTTTTATACGGGCCTGGACCCAATATTGCAGACATAATTGAACTATTGAAGTGTCTATATTTTTTAGGGTTCGTTTGGTGCGCCGTATTTAATTGTATTGTATTGGACTGTATTATTTTTAATACAAATCTGTGTTTGGTGATGCACTGTATTATATTGTATTAAGTTATACTATGTGTTGGTATATCATTGTATTGTATTGTACTGTACTATATTATAAAAATATAATAATTTTTTTAATAATAAAGTTACTAATTTATTTTAAATATCCTTACCATAAATAAATCAATATAATTGTATTTTCATTGAAACAAAATTTTAATAAATAAAAATTTTATAAAATTTTCCAATATATTTTTGAAATTGTAAAAAAAAATTAATATCATAACACTTCTTTTCATCAAAATTCCATATTTACTCATATTATAACACCATAAATGTCTCAATAAAAAATACAAATAACATTACACATATTTCCATATATAAACACCACAACAATCTGAATTAAAGTTTCAACAACATTTTGTGGAAGCATTATTAAACAAAATAAAGTTTTTTTTTCACATATTTATCCATAGGGACTTAGGCATACACAAATATTTTGTTTTTAAATATTACATAATGTTGTCAAATTCTAAGAGTTATACACCTTTAATTACAAAAATATCATAAGGTTGTCAAATAATATGACACACATTAGCCTTTAATTACAAAAGATAAATAGTTTTGTCAAATTGACATCTAACGCCTAGTAACCAGCAGGGGCGGGCGGCCCGGGGCAGCCCTCTTTCAAAAGAAAAAAAAATCTATATATATTACGACGAATTACACAAACACCCTTGATATTAGATCTAATTGTATTTATATGTAAATTTTGTTTATAATTACAATAACATCCCCTACCATTAGTATAAGTTATTTCATTTAGTTATTCTAACTTAAAATCAAAAGACAATAATAAAAATTATAAACAATCAATCACAATTGACAAAAGCATTATTTTATGCTTGTTTTACATATAATATTTCCTTGCTTTTATTTTAATTTTCTGATTGCGCAATTTAGATTCATTTCATTTTGTTCTATTTGTTAGTTTAAACAATCCAAACCATTATTAATAGTAAATTTTCATAATAAGTAGAATCTATTTAAAAACAAGATATATATTGAAAAAAAAATCAATGTGAGGGTCTGTGAGTAATTGATTAAGCATTCAAATGTATTAACTAAACAATTCAATGTGAAGGTTTGTGAGCCACTAAGTAAATATTAGAACATATTGACTAAACAAAAATAGATAAATTCAACAATTGATAGCTAATTAATTGATTATATACTTTTAGTGTGTACTGAGAAAAAAAAAAAAACTATTTGTATATATAATTTAGCCCGGCTTGTAAATATTTCTTTGGTCCGCCCCTGGTCACGAGTATATCATCAGTTAGTCATATTAAACTAAGATATACATCATAATAAGCTAGCTCTCATCTAAGAGATTTAGTAGAGGGAACAAAAAAAAATTAACCAACGGTTTTACCAAAATTAACCAACAGCTTTGTTTCAAAGAAGTTTCTCAGCAAATGTCTGTCTACGTGCACCTTTAAGAGACTTGAAAGTTGATATATTTGAAGGCTTGTCAAGTATAAGAGTTAAAGCATTCAATTCATCATCCAGTTCAAGCCCCATTGTTGCAATTTCATCAGCAATATCACTCCTATATTTATTGTGACCAACTACACTAGCAGCCAATTCCTTCATCTCATTGCAAGATTGCTGGAAAAACATTCTGGATAACATTCTCAACCTCTTTGAATCCCACAGGTGTTAGCGTCAGGGGGCGTACCTAGGAAATATTTACTGCACGGGCTAAATTATATGTATAAATATCTTTTTTTTTTTCCTCATTACACACTAACATTACAAAGAAAACTCATTAGCTATCAATAGTTGAATTTATCTTCTTTTGTTTAGTCAATATTTTCTAATGCTTAATTAATGACTCATAAACTCTCACACTAAATTTATTATATTCGGTGTGCTATGTAGAGAAAACTTTGTGATTTTCCATTTTTCCTCCTCCATGCACATTGATATAATAAAGTCATTTCAAGACATACGAGCCATTGATTAAGAATAACAAAAATTTTATATGATTCCTAATGATATTATTTGTTTTATTTTTTAATAATAAGATGACACCAATAAAATGGACTACTCAATAATATAAAATACATTGTAAAATTTATACATAAACAATTATTTAACTTTGTAGTTCAGAAAAAAAAAAAAAATTAACTTACCAATGATTTAAATCTATAATGTTAAAAGCCATAATATTATGTGTCTTTTTACCACTTACTTTGAATAACAAAATCTTTAAATTTTACTAAATTTAAACAAACACATCATATTCATGTAATATTATCAAACCCTCGAGGTTGTTTCTATAATTAACCTTTGATTTATTAAGTTTTTTTTTTTTTTCAAAAGGGCTGCCCGGGCTACAGTCCGGGGCAGCCCTCTCATTACTCCGCCCCTCTCATTGCTTCGCCCCTGGTTAGCGTGTCTATTCGTGCTCTTTTTCGGGGTCTAGATAATTCACCATTAACCAAATTAATGGAATTATAAACTTGTTGGGAACCAACATTTGAGAACCAACCCCTTCCATATTCCCTGTGCCATACATATTTGTCCCCTCCGAATTTACCTCATCAAGAATCTGTTGTGGAGTTCCTGCAACTTGCCCAGTTGCACCATCTTTTCCAAAAATATTAACAAGCCTCTCATAAAGTGGAAATGATTTATCTCTCCATCCTTCTGCTTCTTTGTGTGCCTAAAACAATACCAAAAACATTTTATTATAGATAACATATATGTAATATACTAATGATATTAGTTAACATATATACTAACCAGTACATACATCTCCCAAACCTCATTGCTATCAACCTCCATACATTTTTTCGTGTCATTCCAACCAAACCCGTTAGTATTTAGCATGTCAAACGCTATACCATATTGTTTTTTCCAAAATCTAATCTTGGAATCAATATGTGGACTAGCCTTTATTCCAGAGTTTGGCAAAAAATGAATTTAAGGTCTTCTCAATTTGTGTTGATGTTCCAGCTTTGAAAGAGCATGTATCACAACGAGCTCTATCTACAATTATGTTATCCAGCATATTTAATAATGCTTCCTCTTCGTTCTTGCTCCATCCACGCCTATTTTCTTTTTTTTATATATAGTTTTTTCCAAGCATGGGCTATTACCATCCGTGTCCATACTACCCGACCTATAATTGAAACAACTTAATATTATAAAAAGAAGAGATTGAGAAAAAAAAAATGAAATAAAGTCATAATAATAAACAACATATATTGATATTGACAAAATACAAAATATTAATCAACATGTCTTCAAGTGAAACACAAGGGTCAACTCAAAAAATTAGGTTAGAATAAGAAAAATACACAAAATAACCAACTAGCTTATAAAATCCTAACCCGACATTGCTTCCTGATCAATATTAGTTTATAATACTAGTGACCTCTGTTTCCCCTCCATTCATTATACATTTCCATTGCTAATTTATTCCTCCATACAGTCCATTCATTTGATGAGTCAATTGTCTCTATCGTCTCTTCATTTTCATCTTCATCTTCTTCAAAATCTTCAAGTTCATGTTCTAATGGATCAACTTCCATCTCTTTTTTAATCAAACTGTGCAACAAGCAACATGCCAAAATTATATGGCAATGGGTTTTGATTGGATAAAAAGATGGACTACATAATATTGCCCATCTCATTTTAAGCAAACCAAAACATCTTTCAATAACGTTCCTTGCAGATGCATGGTTCTTATTAAAACATTCATCTATATTTTGGGGTGTGCGTCCATCTCTCCATTTAGAAATGTGGTATCTTCTCCCCATATATAGTGTTAGGAAACCCTCACCATTTGTGTATCTGGCATCCACAAGGTAGTAACAACCTAAAGATAAAAAAAAAAATACATAAATATATATATATATATATATATATATATTAATACACATGAACACATAAATAATAAGGAAAAACATTAAATAAGACATTAATTTGAAAAAGAATTACCGGTAGGGACTTTTAGGCATGTGGATCTACTTAATGCATTTCGAAGTACTCTAGAGTCTAAAGCTGACCCCTCTCATCCAGGAAAGACAAAAATAAATTTCATGTCTCGTGAATAAACATCTAAAATATTGGTAGCAACTTCACCTTTTCTAGTGTGATATCTTGGTTCATCTTTTTCATAGACACGAACCTTAATACGAGTCTCATCTAATGCCCCCAAGCATCCCTAAACAAATAAACACTCCTTGAGACAAAACTAAGATATTTAAACATATAAATATATATACAACCGAGGTCGCGGCACTGCCGCGGCCCCGTAATGGAAAAAAGTAAAAAAAAAAAAAACTCGCGGATCCCATGTGTTTTTTCATTTTTTTCCATTATAGGGCTGCGGCGGTGCCGCGACCCCGGTTGTACGTAGCAAAGCCCATTTTTTAAGTGTCAATATTTGCATCCTTCAAAAACCGTATGTACACCATAAGTTAATATATTTTCAAAAATTCAATATTATCTTTAATTAAAATGACTAAAAGGACTAAATAATTTGTAAGTTTCCAAAAAATTATTAATCAATTTTCTGTCCTAAAACCTTTTCTATTTTTTCAAACCCTAATTTATCTTCTAAATACTGCTTTCAAATACAAATTGAAATCGTATGTGGGTTGTAGAACCAATCAGAAAACAATTATGAACTTGAAAAGTTTTCTCAATTCATACCGAAAAAACCCATATTATTAGATAAAGAATAGAGAAAAAAAAAATTATATTGATTTTTCTAAACTTTACCCATTTGTATTTTACCTGTGCCTATATATTATACCGGCAACACATACATAGAATTTGCTTAATCTATGCGTTGCATGTTTTTTGGGCAATTGCCCCATTATTTTTTTTGAAATGTTTTTTTACTGGATGACCGTTAATAAGCTTTAACAAAATGGATTTTTTTTTTCCTTTTCCTCTTCATTATATATACCGTATATAATGATTTACTGTAACTTTTTTTAAAAGGAAAATTTTTGTTGTAAATAAAATTAGTTCAAAAACCAAACTCATTTTGTTATAATTTCTATATTTAAAAGTTATTTTATTTTTTTTGAAAAACAAGAAATAAAATAAATTTTTTAAAATAATAATAAAGTTGATTAGAAAATAAAGTAGGCGTAGATGGGATATAGTTATAAAAATACAATACAATAGAAATAAAAAGGGTATTTTTGTTATTAAGTGAGGTTTATTAAACTCTAGAGTTTGTTTAAAAATTTAAAGGGGTGTGCTTACGAAATGGGTGTACATACAATATTTAAGGGGCGTAAATACGACACTTTATTTTTGATTTAAATTTGACAAAAAAAAAAGTGTACAAGTTTTCAAAATTTTTTGATACTTAAAATTTAGTTCAAGCAATATATATTTGATTTACTTACCGACAATGTCACAATGTTCATATATTTAAAAAAAAAAAAACAATAAAATGAATTGTTTATTTTATTTCATTGACAATTATATATATATACTAAATTTGCTCTTAAAATTGAATTGTTTATATGACAGTGAAATTGAATGGATTTCTATTTATCTACAAAAATGTTATTGATGAGGTGTAAAAGATGAGAAAAAAAATATGACAGATACACCTACTATCACCACACCTCACTCTCTCTTTTTTTTACCCACCGTCCTTCTCTCTTTCTCTCAATCCCTCTCTCCATCTTTTTTTTTTCAAACCCTAAAAACTCTCTCTTTCTCATCACCACCTCTCTCTCTCTCTCTCTCTCTCTCTTTCTCTCTACCCACCGTCCTTCTCTCTTTCTCTCAATCTCTCTCTCCCTTTGTTTTCTTTCAAACCCTAAAAACTCTCTCTTTTTCTCACTCAATCGGTCAATACACCAACACCAAAATACAAATGTATTTTTTTAATATTTGTTTTACAAAATCTGTCTGAAAGAGAAAAAGAAAAAAGATAAAAAAAAAAAAAAGTTGATCTAGAGAAGAGATGAGTTGACCGTTGAGAGAGAAAAATTGTTTGGTGGAGATAATGAATGATGAAGAGTTGAAGAAGAGATAGAGGATGATGGACGTTCATTTGAAAATATATGTGGTAGGTAGATTCTCTTTCTTATTTTGTTGTTTTTTACTTTATTTTTACACTGAAAGTATGGGTAGTGTTTTCAAAGTATGGTCATGATCTTAAAACAGTAAAAGAGGTATGGTTTTTTTGTACTGGCATTATGGGTTTCTTTTAGTTAGAATTGATTTATAGGATTTTTTGTTTGAGGTATGAGTTTTTTATTTTTTTAATAATTATTTTACAATATGTAACATTTTTCTATCTATTGACATTTCTAACCATGTATATATATGTTTGGTGTTCTTTCTCTTTTGGGGTTTGATTGTCTCTGGAGCTCAACATTTTCACAGGTTAGTTTATTCATCTACTTTTGTATGATTTCCATGGTTTCAATGCTTATTGAATATATTTTGTGTTTCTTACATTTTGTTTGCACTCACATGAGTTTTTCATCTGGATATTACATTTCTACTTGTTATTTACATGTAATCATGTTTATGTATATTGTTATTCTTTTTTTTTGGGTTTTGATTGTTCTCTAGGGCTCATATGTTTAGTAGTTTTTTAGTGATTATCTTTATTTTACTGCAACTATTATGATTTCGAAAAATTTGATAGCGAGAATTTATTTATATATGTATTTATAGTTATGTAATCTATGTTCTTTGATTATTTATTTTTAAATAAAATTTTCTTATGATTTTCATCTGTTTTCATTATTTACAGTGTTGTTTGAAAAATTTATGCATTTATGATGTTTTTAAAAATTTGTGTAGGGGATTCATTTAGTAATTTTTTATTTTTTTTTAAACTAACAAAATAAGTTTATTCAAGATGTTATAAACTTTAAATTTCAATATCATCGAGTTCAATATTGAGTTTATGGTTGGTTTGTTTATTTATTATTATATATTGTAAATTGTTTTTACAAGAAAATCGGTATATAAAATCTATGCAACAATTTTTTTTTTCTTTTTGATTAATTTTTTCTAAAAAATTTGAGATTTTAAAATATTCTTCTGTCTTTTATATTTGTTGTGCAGATTTTTAATGCAGATTTGATGGTTTTTCATGATATTTAGGTTTTTATATTGTTTGTGTAAACTCTTAGGGGCTGTTTGGTATGGGGTAATCAAAATAATCTGATTCATGAGAAAATTATTCACATTAATGTGATTCCTAGGAAACTTGTATACATGTGTTTGGTTATGTATGGGAATATTGTGTCAGATTCTTGAGAATGTCAGATAACTGTATTTGGTTGCACATGAGAAATTTTTTTTTTTCTTTTAAATGAATTTTATTTGTTAATAATCATTTTTTTGAACATCAAACAATATCAATTCAAAATGAATTACAAACCAATAATAAATTATAAATCAATTGAACACTACAAATATTCAATTTCTTTTATTGTAAAAATGAAATATAGTTCTTCACTTCAACAAATTACTACGACTATAAATCACAGTAGAATTATGTAGTAACTCAATATATGTAAGGTACACATGCAGGAACATACAAATGTGAACACTTTAATTTGCTTGACATGAAAGAAGACTATTTCTCCACAATATGACGCCCAGATAGATGTGCAACACGATGTCAAGAAAAAACTATAACTCCACATATAAACAGAAAGCTCTCTTAATAATCCAAAGGAAGCAATGAAAAGCAGAAGTATTATGTAAAAAGTGTTGCATTTTAAAGATGTAGTAATAATAATAATCCCACCTAATCAAACATTAAAATGAAACATAATTATATTATATCAAAGAGTTTTTTTGTCATTGAAGAAAGATGTCAAATAATATCAATTCAAAATTACATCTCAATTCAAGAAAGATGTCAAATACCAAAGTTCAAATATAACTCATTCCAACAACGACAAAAGGAAATCAAGTTTGAATTCTTCATCCAAAGTAAAGAAGTAGTCGAGGTTAGCTTGATTATGGACAAGAAGTTGTCCAACTTTAACTCGTTGTGCATTTGTCATTCCATCGATTTTCTTGAGTTCATCAAATACCTTCATCCTCTTAGTAGCACCATCAGCTTCAAATAGAAAGTAATCAGCAAGTCGTCTAATAGAATCACTTACAGCAGTTTGCATATTACCAAATTCTTTAACTGAGTCTTTGAGAAGATCAACTATTGGAACTTCGTTCCTAGATCTCTTTTTACCTTTCTTACTTGATTGCGTTAATGATGTGTTTGTGCTACTCATGTTCACATTACCATTCAACTCATCTAATTGATAGAAAGGGTTGTCGTCGTTATGTTGATCATCCTCATTGCCAATCTCCTCAACCGTTTCAGAGAATCCCATTGCACCTTATCCATTAGCACGATCATTTCCAAACACCGTTCCCAATTCTTCATAATAGGGAAAAGACTTATTTCTTAAGCCTTTTGCAGTTGGGTGACTCTAATAAATAAATAATATTAGTAACAAAAAAATTGTTGAAAAAGTTAAATCAAATGATGATTAATAAATTAAATTTCTTTAAAAATAGAGAAACTAACATTAACTCATTCATCAAACACAATTTTCTCAACCACAACATACTTGAGATCACTATTCCACCCAAAACCGCTAGCAGAAGGTCCCAACATCTTAGAAATCGCATGGTATTGTTTCTTCAAAAACTTGATGCGAGAATCAATGTGTGGTTGTGCTTTAAGGCCATAACCTGGAATCTTGTCACTCATTATTTTTTGTATTTGTTGCAAGAAGTCGGGTTTGAATGTATCATTGTCCGCTTCCCATTTTCCGTAATTGGTTAAATCCACCAAACACTCCACCAACTTTGAATCCCCAACTCCAGTCCATTGATGTTTTTTTTTCCAATTATTAATGTTGTTTGAAAATTAACTTCCATAATGTTTCCTATGTATGACAAGAAGAAATTATATGTTTATGTATGACAATTAACAATCATATTTTGAATCGAACAAAGCTTAACAACATGCATTCTCTTGTAATCATCAAAACCTACAAACATTATAATAACATAATTATTACAGCCAAAAGGCAACACTGAACAATTGAATGATCTGCTACACTAACATGCACGCGAATGCACACAAATACTGCAAGCCAATTTCATTTGCAGCAATTTCAAATTCTAAAGGACGTGTGAAGAAATGGTTAGTGGTGACATCTAAAGACTATTCTAAACATGGTGGGAGACATAAAACGGTTGTGGAGATATACTGAGATAAAAATTTCTTCTCTAGATCATTGAAATCTACATGTTGAACAGCCAAATATAGACAATAAAATTTAAATAGTAAATGAAGATCATGCCATCATCGGCTTACATAGAGAGCAAAACATAATTATAATGGTTAGAAAACATAGAAGAGCATAAAAAAGATACATCTAGAATATCCAAATTGATAGATATGCGATGGGGATTGCTATATACATGGATTGTCAACAGAAATTAAAAAGATTGATTTTTTTCCTTTTTTATCAAAAAACAAATAATAATAACAATCATAGCAAGAGGTCAATAATATACATAAAAGCAAAAAAAAAAAAAAAAAAAAAATTCAATCATGTTTGACCATGTTTTGATTAAGAATGACAACTAGAAATTAGAATGCAAATCCAGAAAAGTTGATAGACTTAGATCGCCTTCAAGATTATAACGAAACACCCAACAACAACAACAATAAAAACAACAACAACAAAAAAAACATCTAACAAGGGATCAAAGTTACCTACAATATATGCAAAGCTGTTTAAATCAGTTCAAAGAACAGCAACTGCTCAAGATCCTGCAAAAGTCACACAAATCTTAATCACATCCAAAGATTAAATGGAAACCAACAGAACCCATATTGAAAAAAAAAAAAAAACATCAAGCAAAATCTAACAAAACTAGCAACAAAAACTACAAAATATAACAAAAACCCATCAAAGGAAAAACGTAACATACCTTGATTAGAGATCTATCAAAGAAGAGAGCAGTTTAGACTTCAGAGCAAGTGTGAAAACGAGAGAGATCAGTTGTTTAACAGAGGCAGAAGGTTCAACGGAGAGAGAAGACGGCGAGTTTGACGGAGTTCGGTGGGCATGATGGAGAGGGAGGGATGTGAGCTGTGTGAGGGTGAGAACGAGAAGTGAGTGATGTCTACTAGGCTAGATTTTTTTTTTTTAATTATATATTGGGCCCCACAATGGGAATCAGATGAAAGGGCATCTGAAACCCACCTATTGGGGTGGGAATCACATTACCCTCCAAGGTGGTAATGTGATTCCCATGGGATTCACTTTCCTGGGAATCTCAAAACCCAAACCTAGTAACAAACATGAGAATCCTATCAGATTCTCACTCTCATGCCAAGATGCCCCCATACCAAATGACCCATTAACAGTTACTATGCAATTGCTCTCTTGGTAAGTTAGTTACTGTTTTTTTTTTTTTTTTTTCTAAGTGATTAATTTTACTTTACTGGATGTATTGTATTTTTTTTTAATAGAAAATATAATGATTGTTTGTTTATATGTATTCATTGTTTTTGGATTTTTTTTATTCTTTTCTTATTTTATTTCACTATGTTTATTAGATATTTTGTGATTTGTACATTTTTTGTTGCTTAAATATTATATTTTCATAGTATTTATAACTTTATATCCTAAACACTGCTTACATTTTTTTGTTGTGTTTAGATTTTACACGTACTTTTCGTGGTTTTCATATTTTCGGTGCAAACGCTTTGCGGTTATTGCGCAATTGCTTTCTTGGTAAGTTATTACTATTTTTAATTTCATTGTAAATCTCAATATTAATTTATTTATACTTTTTATCTATTTTTGATGCCACTATTTTTTGTGATGGAAAAATAAAATACCTCCAGTAAGAAATACACATGCTTATCTAAATGATTTGCTGGATTCAACTAGATGTCGAAAAAGTGTTGCGTTTAAACAAGCTATTAAAGCTTATAACTCAAATTTTGCATTTACTTCCATGGGAGCTAAAGTTGATAAATCAATTAATAAAAGTCTCTAATTGAGGATCAATGATTTTATCTGCTTTATTAGCTTGAATGTGTGATTTATGTTTGGTATGAGAGAAAATCAATCTTAAATATACTTCCATGAAGTCAAATTACTATCTTAGTAATTTGCCAGTTCAGTTTGATATTTTTTGGTGTTATTTGTCAAGTTTTTAATTAACTAAATAAATAAATTATGGTATGATTATATTTTCTATGCATGTACAGATTTATCAATATGGAACCTTTGTGTGTCGATATATGTTATAAAAGTCTGCTTCAAAATATTGTCGAAAAACTAAAGATCGATAAATACTACTATGGATACGAAATTTATGGTCCAGAACTGTTTAAAGCATACGTTGAGATTGATCTTATTATTGACTCCGAACTCAAAACCGAAATGTTTGGAAGTAAACTTTCAAACAACAAAAATGAGTCTGAGCAAGATGCAGCTAAAGAAACATTTGATTATCTACAAAAACATTACAAATTTGAAGTTTGTGATGTCAACTTCTCGAACTACCAATATTATAAATGGTGTTATCACAGAATGGATAGAGGATACGATGAGGCTGCGAAAGAAAATAAAGCTTTGAAAGCTAAAATTAAGAAATACAAAGCTATTTTAAAATGAATATCTAATAATGATTGTGAATCATCTACCGTTGATAATTTGTATTATTATTATTATTATTATTATTATTAATATTATATAGTAAATTATAAGATGTAGTTGCTATTATGTCTATTTGAATTTTGAACTCCAACTTCTATTGCAACATTATAAGCACTAACAATTTTTTATTGTAAATATGTTATAAATAGGTTTATATTCATATATATATATATATATATATACATAATATGCATATATATTATATTTAAAGTTTAATATCACCACTTAATATTTTATGTTTTGGATTATAATGATTTTGATAAAATATATTATAACACTTAATTAACTTTTAAAATAGTTGTGAAAATCTGTTATGCTTTTGTTTTGTCATATAGAAGCGATAGACAAAATACCTGTATTGCATTCTACTTTTATTTCACATATTATTTGCATATATAAAACTGATATTTTTATTTGGTATAAAATTATTGTTTTACTTGATTATCTTAATTTGTTGGATTATACTTAGGATATCTGTTAAAATCTAATCGGATTAAATAAATGAAAGTAATTAGTTAAATCTAATTGATAAGTTTTCGAATACACATAATTGTAGTCAAATTGGATCTTGAAATTTGGGTTTGATCCCCAAATTGTAGAAAAATTTATAGTCAAAATTCCTTCGATATTTCTAATTTGAAATTCAATTGCAATTTAAGGAACTAACTCGGTTCATCAAACAAATATTACCTACCTTTCTTCAATTGCAATGCTAGCTGAAAAACTACTAGCATTATATGACAGATTCGTTTCAAAATAACAATTAAAACTTCAATAAAGCAGAGTCAAAAAATGCTAGACTTGCTCCTTAAATTTGGTTGATAAATAAAGCTTTATTTATAGTGAAACTGAATTTCAAAACACAAATATTTATAAATAAATAAAATAAAAATAAAAATAAAAAACTATAAAATAAATCTCAAGTTTTGAGATCCAATTTGACTTGACTTCAATTTTATGCATCCAAAAATCAAAAATAAGATTCAACTTATTTTCTTTCAGGTATTAAGTCTGTTTAGCTTTTTAGAGATGTCATAAGTTTAATATTAAATACATTTAATATTAGCTACACTTTCCAATTTAATTAAATAAATTTATTTTAATAGACAAAATAAGTTTAATGCATGATACTTTTGTTTCACATTAATATTTAATGCATAGACTTTTAATTCTCATATTAATATTCAATGCACTATGAATATATTGTTTTCGTGTGTTTATATATATATAAATAACTTATATTTTTATTTGGCATAGAAATATTATTTTACTTGGTTACCATTTTATGTATCCATATAACTGATATTTTCATTTGGTATAAAATTATTATTTTACTTGGTTATCATTTTATGTTTGATTAATATATATTTTATATTTTAATTTTTTTTATCATAATTTTGATAAATAAAATTTTAAATTACAAATAAAATTTATTAAAATTAAAAATAATATATAAAATGGTATAATACTCCCGCAGCAAAGCGCTTGCCATTTTACTAGTTTAATTCTATATTTCTATTATATCTCAAAACTTCATTCTAATCTTAATTTTAGTTCTTTAGTTCAAAAGAGAAATAATGAGCCTCAATTTCAACTTATAAATCTCATGTCAAGGTATTTGAAAAGTGATTTGTAATGAATAAATAATTTAAAATTTTTAAGCATATTTGCCCTCTCCTGGGAGGGGGACAGGTTTTGGTTGGAGGAAGTCACTCCCAGTGTTGTTCCGTTTGTCCTGGCTGATGCCAGGTTTGGTTTGTAATGTTATGTTTGTTTGTTTGGTTAAAAAATAAAAAATAAAAAATTTAAGCATATTACAAATTTTGTCGCATGAGTTCCACGATACAAAATAATGTGTCATCACCACCACAATCTACATGACAAAATTTACACTAATTTGGTAACTTAAAAAATAATCACTTATAGTTTAAAGTGTTTATCTTCAATTAACTTATAGCTTAAAAAATAATCACTTGTATGGTTTAACACCATTGCATTCTCATGTTACGCTCTCAGACCTGTATAAGTGGGTTTGTTATATGATCAATCACGTCTAGGGATGACAAAGAGTCAGATTCGGACGGATAATTTTGTAAAATCCAATCCCGTACTAGCAAAATATATTTATTTAGTAAACTGAAGATCTTTATGTTTCTAACACTATACCTTGTATGGTTTAGAGTGCTGCATTTTGAAAAACACAATCAATCTGGCAACAAGCAGGATCAAACAGACATGTTCTTGATAAGGTCTATCGTTCTGTTCGTACTAACTGCTAAATTCTTTTTCAGTTCAAGCTGATGTTTACATGCAACCGAAGCTCATCTGAGCAGCAGACATTTGAAAATGACCACCATAAGGCACTATACATATGGTCAGCTTGGTTTGAATTCCCATTGCAAGCATGAAATTATCAGACTCCAAGTTACTTGCCTTGAGACGCGGGTGATATTAGAATTGAGACGCGGTAGATCAAACACCCTTGTGGTAAATAATCAGGTAGCCTGAAGCAACATTGCAAAACTGCAAAAAAGGAAAGTTGCCACGAACTGGTAAAAAGTGATTAAAGAGCAGCGGAGAAAAAAATAGCAAAATACTTGACTTCTACGACTAGGAAACTACATATTACCATTGAGAGATCGAAAAGTACCTGTAGTAGATATTCAATGCCAGTGACGGGAGTGTTGAGCCGAGTGAATAGTGAGTGTCTAGGAAGCACTGCAGTTCTCATACCCGAGTGAATAAAAGAGATTTCGAGTAGGATCATGGATTTGATCTTTCAATTTCTCATTTCCAGTAAAAAAATAAATAAACAGCACTGCAGTTCTTTGCTAAGTATGTCAAAAGAGAAATCAACAGATCGAAAAATCTGAAGCTCCGTCTACTGGGTAGGACATAACAAATAGATTCTGAAGCAGACAAATAGACAATTAGCTGCAACAAAAATTCTACTTAACAGTTGGCTTAAGTAATATTTAAACAATCGAAGTCCAGATAGCACCAACAGTCTTGCACTACACGAGATTACGATATTGAAGTCAACCCAAACACATTTTGTTCACATTACACTAATTAAAGATTATTGCAAGACAATTACATCAGAGAAACCAACCTCAAGTAATATATGACAAATACCGACGATATCAATAGTAACCAATACCAAGAATATGCAAATTTGACTAAAACTTAATGTTTCTCATCGTAGAGTATAAGACCATCATCCCCTTATATCAGCAAAAGACGGAATTGTTTCACATCTGCAGTCCCGTCCCAGCAAGCAAACCTCCACCGAATTTGTGATCATCAAAACTAAGCCCTACTGTTCAACATATGCTTCTCTATGAAAATAAACAATAAGAAAGTGGGGAATGAGTTAAAAGAATATACCTGTAAGAGGATCCAACATTTTCTTTCCAAACGAGGTAACGAGGTAGCCACGTGAACAATCCTGCAGATGGTTCTCCAGCAAGTCGGATAGCAAGCAGATTCAAACTACATCTTAATGAAACGTGTGCTACTGTGTATAAGGAACCCCTGATAGGCTAAGTACTCCCAAGATGTGCATGTGGTAGCTAAAATGTGGACTTGAGAAGTATATAAGTATCGAAATCAACAAAAATTCAATTTCTCATCGTCAATTCTCACCTAATGATCAGTAAATCTGGACAAAAGCTTACTAAAAAGCATCCGGTACCACAAATTGCATTAAAGTTCTATTAGCAAAACTATATTTGAATTGCCAAAACAAAAGATACAAAGAAATACATTTTTTTTTCCTAGAAAAAGAAGCCCTTCAAGTTGCAATTTCATGAAGTAAACAAATTAAGATCTTCAATTATCCACAACACCAGTTCCCACTGATACACTACATCATAGCAGTTCCAATATTATGGGACAATACAGGCTATTAAGATAATCAGGTATCAAATTTGACAAAAACTTTTTCATTCAATCAAAAAAAAAAAAGGACACATTACAATATTTTTCTTCCTATGAGAATTAAAAGGTAAAAATTCCCAATCAGTAATAATAACCTAAAAAAACAACAATCTGACACTAGACAAACTGCAACCATGAAACACTATATAAGCATCTCTATTAAGTATAAATATTCAAATTTGACTTACACGACTGTAACACAGTAAGAGGAGTTACAACTACTACATCAACCTCGACCCTGAATGCTGCTAGTTTGACTCATGTACATTTTTCGGTCTGAGGGTTGGACTCTGAGAATGAATAGATGCCACTGCAATTGAGAAAGACTGCAGAGCTGACAGAGTTGATTGAAAATGGATAATATACAGACCGTCGTGAACATTCACCATCCTCAAGGTGGGAGCAGCATGCTTTGAGCCCTGAAAAAGTATGAAGTTTGGAAATGGTTATCTCCATGCTCATCCAAATAAAGGTATAACTGTTTATATGTTTGTAAAAAAAGAAAGATTCGCATGGCATTAAAAGATGTGAAGTTGACACATTACACTTGAAATCTTTCCATTACAACTTAACAATTTTTCAAATAGATGATGAAAGGATTCAGTTAAGTAAATGTCGGTGGTTGGGAACCACTAGATCAAGTTATAGTTCCTTACTTGTCACAATGAAAGAGAGCTAATGTATGACAAAGCAAGTACCAAATAATTTGCATACAGATATAATGTCTAAACTTCAACACAAAGTTAGCAAAAATTATGAATAAAGAAGGTAGAAATACAGCAAGGAGATTTGGAAAAATCAAATTATATCAGTTCTTTTAGCCTAAAGCTATTATCCAGATTATTTGCATTAGCTGCTCTAAAACATCAAAAGGGAAAAGACACAAGGAAAAAAGATTCACCTGTAAGAAAAATTCAGTTGACTTGCACTCATCGGGAACATCTGCTTGCGGCAAAAATCCTTTTTTGATTAAACTGGTATTAAGTATAGTCAATGGGCACCCCAGGTCCCAGCCACCACAGTCACAGTGTCCACCAGATCTCCATCTCTCAATGAGACCAGAAGGACCACCGTTTCTGGTTCTTGGCCCACCATGAAAACTTGCTGGAATTACGACATCCATACTTGTTGAGCAATCACCTGTATCACGAGAACAACAAGCAGAAGGTGCAGAGGTTTTCAGAGTCTCAACACTTGCTTTCTTCAGAAATTTCATCCCCCAACCTCCAACTTCCTTCTGTTGACTGTCGGGGAGATGGTCTTTCACAACAATTGCAGCCAATTCAAGATTTGGTGGAAGATGATCTTCAAAGAGACGAGAATCACCAAGTGCATCAGAATTGTTGCCTACTTTTTGCTGAGGCTCCCAAAAAGAATTTTCGAGTATGGCACTTGAACCTCCGAATTTAGATAAACTCCTCCGCTTGGATGAATTGCTGGTTCTGAAAACTTTTACCACCTTCTTAGACAAACCCTTATTCTTCCTTAGATCATAGCTTGACGTTTGCATTTCCCCTACAAAATCTTCACTGCTTCCAAACAAAGTGTACTCAGTTTGCATAATCCTCGAATTGTTCGGGCAAAGACTGAAAGAAGTCGACACTTTCATCTTAGCAACAAGGAGTGATCCGTTATCATGAATCTCGTGCTCCTTGTGACTGCTCTTTCTCCAATGGAATGAGTACATATAGCCCGGAGCCTTATCATCTGTTAAATCAATCTTCGACAAGTTGGCCACATAGACCTCTTTCCTGTCATCTATGGAAAAAACAAAATGTGGATTCCCACCCTTCCATATGCATTGGAGCATTCCCATAAAAGTAGACACAGAAGCAGAAGAGGAAGACTGATCGGAACTTGTAGAATTCGAGCTTGACACAGAAGCAAGCCTCATTTGATCGGTATCAGATCTATGCCTATGGTTTCCCAGCATCAGGGTTTCGTTATCCTGCTTCTGTGACGAATAACTACTAAACCCACCAGGAGAGCTCATATAATCATAATTTATAGATCCTTTATCATCGTTCGAATTTATTCTTCTTAAGTTACCATCTCCATCTCCATCTAATGCACCAAATTTATTTAACAAAGGGCTCTTCAATATATTTATCATACTTTGGCTACACATGATTGAACCCACAATCCACTGTCCCGCAGGGCTAATGACCAAACTCCCAGTCCCAGCAGCCAAAGGACTTTCAGACACAAACCTACCCAAATCACACACATTCTCGTTCCTAATTTTAACCGGATTCATGTCATCCCACAATAGGCCCATCTCTGCAGAGCCCAAGTTCACAGAGATGTTGCATTGAGATGCTTTTGATGCACTAATATGAATCAACTCCAAGCAACGACGGAGATATCTCTCATCTAGAGTCACCATATGCTTTGGTATTTTAGTATCTAATCCACGACTAGTTTGAAAGAATGAATTTTTTATGCAACTTTTACGGGCTAACAATTGCTTAACACTTAATATCATACCACGCTGTGAGTTTACCCGTCTCACTAACCTTCTCGATTCTAATTCGGAGCAATCCAAACCAGTATCTCCAGATAATTCTGTGTCCTTGCTCAAGCTATCCGAGGAATCTTCTTTTCCCCGGCCATCCTTCCGGGATTTTACAAATGTATTCTCCATTTTCACCTATATATGCCAGCTGATCATGGAGAAAATTGATTTCAATCTTATGCCTCCAACTAATTGAAATGACTTCAATAGCAGACAGCTCTATACGAGATTTGTATTTCACAGAGGGAATCTGAAAGTAAAAAAGAGCAGTTAGCATCAAGACAGTAGAAAAAGATAAGCATTAGAAAATCGGAAGAAAGCTAATATGCTCATACATTTCACATCAGAATCTCAGTGAAAAGGAAACCATCTTCAATAAGGACATACCGGGCTCAAATAAGAACTCCAGTAAGTAATTACCAAATCCACAAACAAATATACTCTAATTTCTCCTTGTTAAATTTCTTTGTTTTTTTCCCTTAAATGGAGAGGGGGAAATGGGAAAAAAAAAAAAAAAAAACTAAAATCTCAAACTACCAAAATTAACAGGGCAGCACTCAACATCAAACAAAGCTCTAGAACACTCTAGGTCTATTTAGAAGAATAACTATATAATTAATCAAATAAAACATACTTAAACATACAATATCATAGCACAGAGAGGGAGAGAGATTACACAAATCACATACAAGTTCAAAAACCCAGCTGGAGCTCAACTCAGCAGAACAAAACACTTTTTCAGGCTATTGAATATCACAAAGATTCAACTTTCTTTTTTCAGCTGTACAACTTTTATTGAGATTTTAAGACAACCCCACAAACTAAGCACAATTAAGTAATACTAATGAATATATAAAAGTATCCAAAAATATAAATAAACAAAAAAAAAGTTACAAACTTTTATGAATAATAAAATAATTAACAAATAACTTTCTCTTACCAGAAGAAGTGGATCCAAGAAACCAACTCACAAACAAAGTCAAGCCAAGAGAAGCAACTGATTGGATTTTCCCAACAAATTAAGCCTCACTCGAGTAATCTTCAATTCTGGTTTTACCTCCAAATAGAAACCATGATCAAAAGTAAAGAAAAAGAAACACGAGAAAACACAGGCACCACCACCACCAGCACTGCAAGCAACAACAAAAAAAAACTGCTGCTACTCGTGTAAAAGAGATAAAAATGAAAAAAAATTCCAATATAGTTTTTAAGGAGAAAATAATAAGTGGGTAACTGATTTCAGACAACAGTTAGTAGATTTTGTAGTTCAAAGGAGAGAGAAACAGAGTGTGTGGAACTATGGAAGTACTGAAAAAACCAAACACAACAAGAACAACAAAGTGGGGAATCCAGCCACGTTTGCTGGTGGAATTTTGGTTTGTAGGGTCCACTTTCATGGTTTTTTTTTTTTTTTTTCAATGTTTTAAGTTTTTTAATTTTTGTTTTGATTAAACCATATAATATAAGATGCCCTAAGATAAGGAAGGCAAGTGAGCTGGTGAGCACGATGGATGGATACAGGACTCCACTAACGCCACGAAAAGTAGGGCCACGTTTCCACTTAACAAAGACAGGGGAGCACATCACTACTTCAGCTCAAACCCACTTTTTCCATTTCTATGTACAGTTTTTGTTTTTTCTTTCTTTTTAAAATTGTTTTTTTTTTAGTGATGGGATTCCAAATTTTCATTTTTCTCCGTATCTTGAGTGTAGATATCCGAACCTTGTAAGTCTCAGTAAACTCCTAACTCATCTAATGTCAAAAGCAGGAACAAAGCTATGAAGGGGTTCTTGAAAAATTTATTTTTAATCCTTCTAATTATAAATTTAAAATTCTAAATTCTGGTTTCATCACCTACAGACATAGAGACAGTTGAGGAGAGAACGGTTTCAAATCTCAATCTGAATGGTAAGTACATTGTTAAACTTATCCCTCATATGTCATGTCTTCTGTTTCTCAGGTTCTGTTCCTATGTTTATTTATTGCTGGAAAGATTTTTGGCTTTTAATGTCCTCATATTTTTCTTTCCTGCTTATTTATTCATTGTGCGGCGTAAAATATCAAAATAATTTTAATTTTTTTATATATATATTTTTCAACATTAACGTGTTTTTTATAAATAAAAATAAAGCTTGGAAAGTGGAAACACAAGCGGCAAGCCTTTTGTTATTTATTTCTCTTTATGACTCTTCTTTATGAGACTATTTATATAAATAAATAAGTCATACATATCTTTTTTATTACTTGAAAAACTTTGATATAATTTTTTTCCTTTTTTTCTGATTTTTGATTTTTGATTTTTTTTTTTTTTTTTTGAGCTGAGCCCTCACGAACTTTCTAATTGTAAAAGAAATTTCATACTTATCAAAGTGTATACACTTGTATCTATAATTCAACTTTATTATTACCTATAATTCAACTTTATCCAAATTTGATGTCCAAATCTGGTACCAAATGATGTGGCAAAACTACTATCCATTCATTTAAATTAGATTAGATTTACATGATTTAAATTAATAAACTATAGTGTTACCACATCATTTAGGCACCAGATTTGAGTACCAAATTTAAATAAAGTAGTATTACTCTATTATTATCATCATATACAGTAATTTTATATGTTTTTTGTGTATAATTAATTTAGTCGATCTCGCATAATAAAATATGTGAGATTTTCACCTAGATAAAAACTATATATATATATATATTAATAATTATACTTTGTCCAAATCCGGTGTCAAAATGATGTGGCATCATTTTAATCGATTCATTTAAATTGTATTAGATTTACATAATTTAAATGAATTGACTATAGTGTTACCAGATCATTTAGACACCAGATTTGGATACCAATATATATATATATATAAGCTCAATCAGAGTCTAAATATTATTGAAAAGGAAAAGAATAAGATGAATTTGTATCAAAGAAGCTAGGCAATCCCTTCTAAAAGTAATATTCTATTTCTCATTATGTCAATTTGAATTTTACCCAATATTCCAATCATTGAGATGAGCACTTATCTTAACACATGTGACATATGCAATTACATCCAAAATTGAGTTTATATATAAACAATCTTTAGAGAGAACTACCTAACTTTTTCTTTAGCGTGTTGTTGAGAATATGAGATTGAGATGAAAATCCAAAACCTAAAAGTTGAGTGTGGTAGTTGTTGATGGGTATCTAGGCTGAAATTCTATAGGTATAATCATGTGTTTTTTAGAGACTTGTGACTTATGACTTAAATTGAAACTTCCACTACTACTAGGATGTTTTCTTGGTTCTGCCCAGTTTCCACCACCATGTCCATGTGCACCAAAAGATATCAATTATATATTGTTTAATTAATTTGGTCCAAAATATAATAAACACATATTTTGACCTTTTTGTATACATTGAATTCTTAATCTTATTAACCAAGAATCCTTTCAAAATGAAGTTTCAGCACTAGGTTCAAGCCTTTATTGTAAATATAATATCATATTTACCGATTAAGGAAACTCCTCCCTCCCGTAAAGTGGAAATTACATTTCAAGTCCTACTTGTAAACCATAATGCCATAATCCCATCAGGTCTAATCCACAATCATATCAGCTTAAAAAAAAAATTATGAGTCATATTTCCCTTACATCAATGAGATAGAGAAATGTCGACAATAGCTCTTCTCTTAATCTTTTGATATATGTCAGCAATTATTATGAACCCACCGTAGTAATGACAAATTAAATATATAGTAATGAGAAGAAATTTTAGGTCTATCATGTTATCACTTCTTATCTTTCAACTAACTTATTTATTTTTTTTAATTTCGAAACTTTGATTCTTAACTGTTAGATTAGATGCATTTAAAGAATAAAAAAAATAAAAATAAAGTGGAAATTGTCACATTTGACCTATTTAGATTTTGAAAATTTTACTACAATCTACAATTTTGATTGTTATTAACCAACCTTCAAAATTTATTTTCACTCCATAGTAAAAAAAAATATATATATATATATATACAAAAATAACCTTTCGATATTAAATATCTTCTTCCTCTAACCTTTCTTCTCCCTCTTCTCTTATCACTGGATTTGTGTGAAATACAAAATTAAGTTGATTTACACACTAAAAATTGTCTGAAAGCAACATATAGTATAACATTGATAAACTTAATTTTGTGAAATTCGTTATTGTCTTTGATAATTGTCAAAGAACGTTTTCATTGTCTTTGTAATATCATACCTAATACCTTTCACAAATGTAATTAATTTGGTTGTACACTGCAATACTTTAGAATTTCAGTATAAAAAACACTGAAACCTTTAAGTTCTTATTTTCTAGAACATTTCACAAAGCGTATTGTTACTACGTGAAAACATTGCTACTATTTCTTACATGAAGTTATTATTTGTTACATGAAATCATTTATTGTTATGTGAAATCATTATTTGTCTTGTGAATTCTTTTTATTTTTATTTTTTATTCAATGTGAAATCATCCGTTATCATTTGAAATCTTCTAAAAATTACGAAATGACTCAAAAAATTGTTGACAAACAGTCACGCCTCTCCATGCATCGTCGTTAAGGGGTATTTTGGTACTTTCTTGGGCATCATCTCTCTCTTACCGGTTGAAATCTCTCTTTCACTCTCAAGAAAATATCATCTTCTATCGGACGAACAGTTAAGGGGTATTTTGGTTCTTTTCAAAACCAAATGGTAGTAGCAATTAAATTTTTGAAGATGGCTAGAAATAAAATGGACTCAAATAGTATGTTTAAAAATGGTGTCTTAATTTGTGTCTAACCAACCAATTGAAACACGTATCTATATTTATGTAAAAAGTTGAAAAAAAATAAAAATTATCTTATCATATGCCGTGGAGAATTGCAGATTTTGATTTTAAAACATATATATGAAAATGATACAGATTATATTTCTACAGAAGAATATACATTCTTCTTTCGGCTTAATTTGGTTATGAAAAGACGTGGTGAATGAACAGTGATAAATTTTTTTTAGTTAGTGGTAGTTATCCTAGCTAGCATGCTTTTGAAAAAAAAGTAAGGAGTCGGTGTTTAATTTGGTCTCAAAATTGACTAGATGGCTCAAAATATAGTGAGTTTTCTTAAAACATTGAAATTACTAGTCACTCACGTTTTGCAAGATTTCATGGCTAATAGTCAATTACTATTTGCCAATTCTTTTACAATCGTTTGAAAATTCGAAAATTCTTGGTATATGAATATGACTTGCATGGCATGGATCGTTTTTCTTGACTTCAGTTATTTTGGGATTAATGTATTATTGTTATTATTATTTTTTTCATTCAATAAAATAACATGCACCTTGACCTAGAGAGCTTGACTCTCGCAGTTTGCCTATGAAGTTCAAATATTATGTATATGGTGGGTACAATTTGTAATAAGCCGATTGAACTAATTAGTTCTTACAAGGTTTAACACCGTCTTTCTCCTGTCAGTTCGACCTGATATAAAATATATCAGTGCATTGCATGTGGACTATATATTATGAATAAGCACTGACAATCGTATACAGATTGAGTCAAAGTATTTGAATATTATATATCAAATCGAACTGACAAAAGAAAGATTGAGATTTAATATATATATATATATATATATATATAAAATAACAGCCGACTAGTTTTCTTTTTTTCTGGGCCTTGCCCTCCTTTGTACCAATAATAATAATAATAATAACAGCTGACTAATAATATTTGACAAGACGAAGTTTGTCCGGTGGTATGCCTCTCGTCTCACATCTACACCATAAGGTCGTGCATGGGTTTGAGTTTCTCCCTCTTTCCAAAACCCAGAATTAATGTAATATATGAAATAATGCATTAATTTAACTTTAAAAAAATGAAATGGATAAGCAAATACCCCTTTTTTAGAATCTATTAAAATCTTTCAATCTTGTCATTTTGTATCCAAATTCTCACAATTGTTTAGTGGATAAATTATAAATTTCTTTCGGCTGCTACAAATTTACAAACACTAATAAATAAATAAAAAATCAATCATCATGTGAGCTTTTAAAATAAATCTTCATATCCTTCGCCAAAATTCCCGGCAATATTCAGAATTTTTAACAAAGTGGGACCAAATGAATCTCTCATATATTATAGATAATTGACAATAATTGTAGACCGAATCGGTTGAATCTGGTTTTAAAATTTTTGATTGATATGAAATGGTTTGTTTAATTTTCGTTTTTTTTCCTTAAGAACAGTCTTAAGTGTCTAACTTCCAAGCAACTACTTGTTGAAAAAATGAAAGGGATCAAAAAGTCTATATTCTACACATTACCAAACCTTTTAATATTCTTCTTATTTTATTTGTTAGGGTAGGGTTCATTTTGTCAAATGCATGTAAAGGTCACGTTCTTCTATTTGGGCCTATTAAACAACATGTGTGTTTGATTGTGACCTTTGAAATTGTCACTAGGAGTACTAAGGACAAAAAACTTTGTATAGTATTCCTCCTCCATCGAATTTGTTTTGAATACTGGGGTTGCTAAATAAATAATTAACAATATTATGCAAGAAAAAAGGTAGATTGTAGGAGGGAAAAGTAAAGTAAATGATATAAACAAAAATTAATACTCAATGGAAAGTCGGGTTTCAAATGCAGGATTTTACATGTTTTTTCGTATAAGATTTTGATTTGTGCCGGTACAAATTAGGATTCCATATAAAAAAATAAGTGCAATTATCGCACTTTATAATTATTACCAGACGGAATGGCCTATAGAGGCCACAATGCAAAAGTTAAACCTTAAAAGTTTTTAATTAAATTTGAAGGAGTTGAAGAAGAAAAGTATATGCAATGATGCAAAGAATTAGAGATAAGACTAAAATGGATATAAAGATGATTTATGTTGCTGTGTTGATTCAAAATTATTTTAATAATTAGGATTGTTAACTTATCTATATAACCCAAGAGTAATTATTGGTAATGCATTGCTAGGGAAAACTTGGCTAATTAAAATAGGAAAAACTCACATCATTGCAGAAGATCATCATCTACGCAACACACATGATATTTATAATCAAACAAAAAAAAATTATTACTCATAATAATTTTTTATTTTATTTATATATACCACATGCGGTGGCAGACTGACAACAACTCGATCTTATCGAACTGAATAAACGATGTTATCACCAAACCAACGGATGATTCATTTTATGGTCAACCTCATGATCATGTGATTCATGTCCTTTGAAGAATTTTATTGGGTGAATTTTGGGTTAGGGATTCAGTTTGAATTGTATCATCATCAGTCATCTTGGCCCAATCAAAAGAAACAAAAATAATGGCACGGCCCCTATATGTTACTCATGATAAAACTATATATATAGGCCAAATCAAAACATAATAATGAAACTCAAAAGAAAAAAAAAAAAAAACATTTAGAGCGTGTTTAGTGGTAATATATATTTTTTTCTTTTTCATTTTGATATACAATGTGATTAGGAGACTCAAAGGAGACATTATCGAATTATAAAATTTGGATCCTCTGCTGAGCTGATTTTTATCATATCCTAAATAGATTTGTTAACATATGTAATCAATGACTGTCATTTATTTCTTTTATTTATTTCATTTAAATACAAAGTATTATTCTCAAGTGTTTTAGATTAAGAAAAAGATTAACATAGTAAAGGATCCTGATCCATTAAATAAATGCTCTTTTCAATCCATCATTAATTGCATTGCTACATTTCCACATAGCACAAATATTTTCGTACAAGGGAGACAAATTCCTTTTTATTTTGAGTTTTCACTAAAACATACTTAAACTTACAAGTAAGTGAAAGCATGTTTAACTATTATTTTACCGATTTGAATCACTGCTGATCTGATATTTTTCCTGACCTTTTTAAAATATGTGATTGGTTGTTGATAAAATTGTTATAGAAACCAATCACATTTTAACCACACATTCATTGTAATGTTTATGTGTCATAAAATTATATGAGATCAAAACAAAAATCAAATCAGTAGAGAATCCAAATTCCTATTTCACATACATATTAAATTACTGTAGCAGTATTTTAGACCGACAAAATAAAGCTACTAAATAATGATAATTTATAAACTTACATTTGAAGAACAATAACTACGATATAAAATTTGGACAAATTAGCATTAATTCAGGGCCAGTAAGAGCTTGATCGAAGGTGCTGTTACATGGATAATTGTATCTACAAAAAAATTACATTAATGTTATTCGCTTTCTATATAACCCTGACTCAGTTATTCATATATAATAATAATTAACGACCCAATTATTCATTTTTTTTCTTAATTATTATTAAACCCAGATATAAATAGAGAAAATCCTGGAAGCTGAAATAGGGGTCCTGCAAAATTGTATAAATTGATTGTTGTGGTGACGTGCCCGGAACTAGTTATATCCAGGATTGAATAGGATAGCTGCGATTGAATGAGTTCACTCCACTGATGTGTGCAAAAATATCTGAGGAATCAACCATGTCATCTTCTTCTTTAACAATCACCTGTTGATCATGACAAATAAATCGATCTATTTAATTATAAATAAATTGGTCGTTTCATTGTAATGGAAAAAAATGATCGCATGTACGTGACATGTTATTTATTCGCTTACTTCATCGTCATCATCTTCTTCGTGATTGCTGCAAGTTGTTCGAGGGGTCTCTCCGAAATCATCATTCTTTGCAAACCTTCCTCGAACTCTCGGACGGCTGTCGGCCAGCGTTTTCCGGCAGGCATACTGCATATTTTGGGTGTAATTTTCGGTTAGTGATAATTTTTTTTATAGTATAATATAATTTATTATTAGGGGGTTTCTACCACATCGGTTGATGTCAAGACTAGTCAATAGTATAAATAAGCAAGATTCCTTAACCCCACGATAGCCCTTTTAAGGACAGAACCATGAGACACAATGGGTCAAAGTGGACAATACCTCGTGGGTGGCGCCCTAGCTTATAGTTTTTTACTTCAACAACATTAAACAATAATAATGATCAAGATGCATGATAATTGATATATAATTTACCTTGATTTTCTTGCTGAAATTCCTCTCATTTCTTTTCTTCATGTACCTGTGGATCTTCTCCTTCCTTTGCTCAACAGAAAGTTTGCCTACTTTGAAAGTTGAATCTTCCAAGCTTGACATCTCTGATGCAATTGGAGTAGAAACACTAGGCCCACCCACCAGTTGTTGACTCTGATCACCACTAAGCGCCTTCTAAAATCAATTACAAAACAAAAAAAGATTACATTACATCTCCTGTTTACTTAATTAGTTGGCTCTACTTTCACTTTTTAATAGCTAGAAAATCATATATAGATAGAAGATGGACCACTATGGCCCCATAAGTGACTTCTGATTCAAAAGTTCTAATATGTAGCTATTCCCATACTAACTTTCTAATTTATTATTTATATATAAAAAAAAAATCTAATTTATGTAAAAAATAATAATAATAATAATAATAATAATAATAATAATAATAAGGATCCCATGTAAATGAAGTACCCATATTTGAAGCCTTTTTTATATATACAGCTAGTTAGCTACATAAAAAAAGTCTGGTCAGGACGGTCCTAAATTTTTTCCGGTGCCAAATGGGATTAAAACTTCAGAACTATTCTGACCAAAGAAAGACTTGTCAATTGTCATACAATAGAATAATAGATACTGTTTGATGATCATGCATGTACTTTACCTGTAGGTCTCCAGAGTTAAGCACACGCTGCATTTCAGAACAGAAAATTCCACCATTATCACCCTGAAAGTCAAGCTCCTGCAGTTGCAATTCAGATCCTCTGAGAATGTTCCCGGCGAAAATCCCGGCACTGTCAACAGACAATGTGGCAGCCAGAGACGCAGGTGGCATGTATGTTGCCATAGCAGGACCAAGAAAAGAGCAAGAAGGTGATGCAGGGTTGAGAGGTAAATAAGAAGGCACAGAGGAGAGACAATCTTCCTCGAAAACGGACGGCAGCGAATGATGCCCCAAAAGAGGTGCAACAACAGGTTCAACAACAGGGTACTGTGAAACTGAGAGCCCATCCACAATAACAGCGTCATTCATTGAGATTTGATGATGATGAGGTTGTTGCACTGAAGAAAAGTCAAATTGGTATTGGTGTGTGGAGAGAAATTGAGGGACAGAAAAAGGTGGAGATGGGGAAAAGTCTATGGAAGCAGAGATGTCATTATCAATCTCATCTTGGGAATCAAAGATTATGGACAAGTTGCTACTGTTATTGTTGTTGTTGTTGTTGTTGTTGTTGTTAGCGGTGGCTGCGGTGGTGGTGGTGCTAGTTGTGGTGGTCGGTGTGGTTGTGTTATTAGTATTGTGATCTTGATAGCTATTGAACTTGTCCATATGATCTGTGTGCATGGTGGGATTGGTGGTGTAAGAGGAATTGTCTTCATAGTAACAATTTGAGCATGAAGTTGTAACCTCAGAATTTTGCAGCGTGTCTGAGAATAATTCAGGATCACAAAAATCAAAAATCTGAGCACTAATCGGACTCGAAATATCGTCCTGTAAAAACAATCGAAACAAAAAAGCAATAATTAATAATTAAGATCATCATGAAAACATTAGGCTAATAATTGTACATATATAAGCTTACAATAATAATTAACAAGCTGTTATTATCAGAAATCAGAATTCACCAGCACCTTTAGTGCTACTACTTTAACCATATCGTAAACATGATTCTTCACAATATTATTCATGGTGGGTTTGAATCTGATTCTTATATCAGGAGAGAGACCATCATTTGAAAAAGAAACTCATCATGATCAAACTTAAAAAAAAGCTATAAAAAAATATTCTGTTTAAAAAAAAAAAAATTTTTAAAAAAAAATCAAGCTTTGAATGTGCCTTTATATGATGTTGTGTATGTACTACGTACAAGTCTCTTAATTATTATGCCTTCCGTGTACAAATCCATGTTACCAACATGTCACTATAGAAACTCTCTGTGTCTGTCTCTTGGTGCATGCAAGCAAGGAGAATTTAATGAGAAATCAAACCAAGTTCATGGTGCTGTTGTCAAGCACCAATCCAATACCTATATTTGATCAAAAGCACAATAAATTCTGCAAAAAAGATTAATCTAATTGTGGATAGCTTCCTCCAAGTAGAAAAAATGTGTTATTGTGCTTCACATGACATGTAACAAGTCACACAACCCAATATTGGCAAGAACCCAACAACATGATTAACAAACAAGGAAGTTGATGGTGTTTTTTTTGTACTCGATAATGAAATTATCCGCAATGGAACAAAAAATTGGAATTGAAGAGCACTAAAGTCTTTTTTATAAGAAAAAAAAAAGCATCCCATTATGTTATCCATGTGAGGTGCTTCATATAATTAGTCTAAGTGAATACATAAGAATCACAATTAGAGAAAGCTTAAACAAGAAGCATAAAAAGCCTATATTCCATAACGATCAAAAGAAAATAAAGAAGAAAAAAAAATGCAGTATTAGATTACTACTTTGGAGATGGTGCTCTAAGAAAATGATGGGCACACGCTATTGAAAAATTGTCTGGTATTGAATATGATGTTAAAGCATAACTCAGCTGGTCGACTCAATGAATTGTTGCACCCAAAAAAAAACGATAAGAGTTTCGAACCTTTTATGTATTTTTGCCTCGGTCAATATTTATTGAAAATGGTTAAAAAAAATTTTGAATTTTTTTTTTTTTTTTGTTCCATTGCACCCTTGACCCTACAGTCTTGATTTAATCGGGATTTGAATCCAAAACAATCGGGATTTGAATCCAAAACTTCTTATTGCACTATTCTTCAACTCAACCTTGAACACAATTCGCACCATACAATCTCGATTTAATTGGGATTTATATCCAAAACAATCTCGATTTAATTGGGATTTGTATCCAAAACCATCTCGATTTACTCGGGATTTGAACCCAAAACTTCTTTTATTGCACCCTTCACGATCAATTTACCCTTGAATATAATTCAAACCCTACAATCTCGAATTAATCGGGATTTGAATCCAAAACAATCTCGATTTAATCGGGATTTAATTTGAGCCAAAAACTTCTTATACACCCTGTAAATTTCTTCGTGAAGTCAAGTAATTAGAGCCAAAGAATAAGGCAAGACCTTTTATATGTTCGGTTTTGCACCTCATAGCCATGTGTAAACGAACAATAAAGCCAAAGAAGGAAAATTACGTTGACAAATTTGAAATATTGACCAGAAAACGACATCACAGGAAATAAAAGAAAAAAAAAAGTATATACAAATATACAATATCAAAGATGATATTTTTCCTTTTAAAAAAAAAAAAAACAATCATTATTATAATTTGCATGACTTAATTAGAACTTGATGCGAAGATTAAACCAGGATTAACAACACTAATATAACGACAACAAAAAAAAAAGATCGTTAACAGAAAAAAATCGTATAAATTAAACAAAGAAATGAAACCAATATAGAATAAACCATAATTGATTATAATAAATAAAAAAGATAATGAAAGAGAGAGAATTACGATCGGAAATTGCTCCGTCGACGGCTGAAACACGTCCTGCAACATCTTCTGTTTCTTCTTTTTTACGTCGATATATGTCACCTGGAAAAACTCTAGTAAGAATGCACTAGTAAACTAATTAGCTAGCTTGTTATATATATATAATTAAGGCTGCTTCTGATCAGCTTCACTGGAATTAATGGAAGATAAAAAATAAAAACTCCATTAGAGAAAAGTTTGTCAGTTTCAGAGGAAGAGAAAGTGTAGCTTTTTGTTTTTGGATTAAATATAAAAAAATATATTTCTGTAGAGAAGATTGAAGAAAATGGAGAGGGTAATGGGGTGTCGAAACTCAATAGTTAGTTATATATATAGGGTTTAATAAGGCTTTCTGTAAGGGGATGCCTTGCTGGCACTCGCTTTTGTGTCAAACCGAAGATCGCGCCCCACCTCTGGTCTCTTGGTTTTTGGATCCGACCCGCCCTGGAGTTTTTTTTTGCTGATGTGGCGGATTTCTATGACGTGGCAACGATAGGCGAAGACTGGATTTTATTATTATTATTGCGGGGGTTGTGGCAAACTAACGGTCCGTTAAGTCTGACCAGAAGTTAGGTTGACCAAGCCTGGTCACGAACATACCGTTTTTGAAAGACATTTTACTCTTTCGTGAAGTTCCCAAAATAGCCCTGTGTTGATGGATTACATCATTTTCTATAATATATCATCACTTTGACATCGTCTTTTATTTTTCAATCATAAAATAATAATATTGCATAGTCATTGGATCCCATTACTTTCTACAAAAAATATTAACATCGAACGGTTCAGATATATCGAGATTTACTTAAAATAGACATTATATATGTAGCCTAAATATCTAGTACTCTCACAATCGGGACTAATCTACCCACACAACAACGAAAGTGAGTTGTACCTTAGATTTTTTTTTTTTTTTTTTTCTGGAAAAAAAAAAAATGATTGTAATTTTTCATCTTAAAATTATAAGCATACTTCTAAGTTCTAACAAAATCCAGAATAATGTTTATCAACTAATATCCATAAAATAGGTAAGGAAGCATTTTTGGTTATGTGAAAACGTTGTTAACAGCAACAATGACACTGTGAACACACTGCAACATTCAATACATTATTTTGTTTTTTCTGTTTTTATTTTTGTTTTTATTTTTATTTTTATTTTTTTCCTGGTATTATCATGCCTACTCAGCTACTGATCTATATTGTTATCACAGTTTTCAAACTAATTAACCAGTATATTTAACAACTAATGTAGTATATTTTGCTGGCATCCTATGCATTTATAGTACTGTTAGTCAATTCAGAAAACTTCAACTAATCCAGATATGCTTTGGTGTTAAATAACCAAACACACGAGAGATGTATATCACATGTCACATGTATATACTAAGACCATTGAAGCATTTCTCCGGTTAATTGTGAAACTATTTGGCAATAATTAATTAATTAATTATATATATATATATATATGCTTTTTATAGTAATTAATTATTTAAAACATTTGTATTCATTTATCATTGTTGAAACCAATCACTATATATCTAGTTAGGTTTAACAATTCTATGACAATGATTTTGCTGCTGGCATCCAACTTTTGGTCAAAGCAAAAAATTCCACTACGGAAACCATTAGGAATTTGAATAGTACTCTCCAAAAGTTAGAATAAAAGAAAGATATGTCATAATCATAATTTTCTGGTAATTAGGAGTCATGACAATCCTGAAAAAAATAAATAAATAAATAAGATCCTCCCTTTATAACGTTAACACATTAATATTACAAAACTAAATAAAGAAATTTATAATTTTACTTTGTAATGCTACAAAAGAACGGTCATCAAGTTTTTGTTTTTCAGATCCGTTCTAACTAAAGAATTATTTTTTTAAAAAAAAATAGTTATAATTCTGGACCGTAACAGAATATTAATATCATATATATAATTGTAAACTTGAGCTATAATCTGAGAATTGTTTATATTTTGGATAGCAATGGAGTAAGTCGTCAAGATTCTTAAAAGTTTGTTGATCATGAATCATGATTGATCTACTAGCTACAACGTACAGTATTGAAATTATATATGCTTTTCAACTTGGAAAAAATTGAAACTTTATATATATATATATAGTTGCTTAATAATGCCTTCTTCTTTTAGTGTTTGTGGCTATCATTGTCAAAATATCTTTCATGCATGTATGTTTCCGTCTTCGATTTGAAGTTATAAACTAGCTATATGTTCTGTACATAATTGGTTCTCCACATCTTATTGATGTTGAAAGATCAGGAACAACATTTTATTAATATTGGTTTCTTTCTTTTCTTTTCTCTTCTATTATCTTCTCTTTTTTCGAAAAAAAGAATCTCCATTAATAGTTGACGGATATCAACAATGTTAATTGTATTATTGTACGTCCAATGTAGTTTGGTGGTGAATGACGCTCATTCAGTCTATCAATATCTCAGATTCGAATCGCTCCTACGCAATTGGTATATCAAAAACAATATTTGTTATAATCATGCATGGGTCAATAATTCAAGCGAACATTTTTTTTAGTACTGTCGGTAACTATTTGCAAATCCTTTACAATGTTAATTGTATTATTGTCCAATATGGTTTGATGGTAAAAGACGCTCATTCAATCTATAAATATCTCAGGTTCGAATCACTATCACGCGATATATCAAAAACAATATATGTTAATCATGCATGGTTCAATAATTCAAGCGAACATTTCTTTTAGTGGTAACTATTTCCAAATCTTTTTCTTTTTATAGCCTAAAAAACAGACGAAGAATATTTTTATATAATAAAAGGAAATGCCCTTACTAGCTAGGCTTATCCATGGCCTGAGGAGACATTTTAGTTTATGATTCTCATTTAGTTCAATGAGTTGTAGAGTGGACAGGCCGGCGGCACAAGCTCACGACACATGACTTAATACGATTTTCATACGATTTATATATATATATATATATATGAGTAATTTTGAAGATTTTTACTATACACACTTTAAGTACTTTTGATAAAGTTATATGAAGTATATTAAATTTTGATTTGATTTTTAGTATGAATCCTATGAAAATTAAAATACATATTTGGTAAAAATTTGGAAATTTTTTGGATTTGAGAACTATTTTTTTCTTATATTTCCCTTTTTTAAAATGTTTTATCTTCAAAAAAATTGGGAAAAAATTAGTTATTGCACTTGAATTTTTTTTAAATTTTTTTCTATAAATATATTTCAATGTTTTCACCATCCATATAAAAAATCAAATCAATATTCAATATATTCCATGCAATTTCATCAAAATGTACTTAAAATGTGCATTATAAAAGCCCTCATTGGATAATTACTATATATATAGCATAGGTACTATTTTCATAAGACACAATACGACATATAGGTCAAATTGGGTCAACATGCTATAATGAGGTTGTGGAATTCGGATCCTCTGTTGATCTGATCTTTGTCCTGACCTCACTTAATCTCATGACATATAAGTATTGAAATGAATGGGTGGTTAAGATGTAATTGATTTTCACAACCATTTTATCAACAATCAATCACAATATCATAACAAAGATCAGATCAGTAGAGGATCAAAATCCGAAGTGTGGGTTCGAGTCTTTCCTGCATCCTAAAAACTTGAATTATTGTAATATTTCAAAAACAACACGACATTTTAAATTCATAGATGAGAAATATCATTTATACCCTTACTTTAACTTAAATAATCTCAACAACCTCTTCGAACATGACTGAATGCTAGCTATATATACTGAGACATTAAAATTGAAATTTGAAACTTGGAAAGGGGTGTTAAATTTTTCTGAGAAAAAAACAAAATTTAGCTTAAAACCAAAGCTCATTATTATTTGAATTTATTATTTCTTTCACTTTTGGAGATGTTGATCGAAGTTGACACTTTTTAAAGAACATGTACTTGTGTCCCTATCAAAGTTTTAATAGGTGCACTATGTATACTTTTTATAGAGGTTGAAAATGTCAAAAATACGATACAAGTGCAATTCGATCCTTTGCTAGATTTTTGGATCCCTATAATTTCTTTGATTAGCTAAAACTTGTTTGTCATGCCTTTTTAATCATCTTTTTCTTGTAGATATACTTAGAAATGAGTACTTTGAATAGAATATATGTTATTTATTGTTTGCAAAGCTATTTAATTAAAGTTTTTCAAAGAATTGAAGATGTGTAGAACCAAATACACTATAAGCTGATAGGTCTCATATGCTTTGTCCTTACTATTATAGGTAACAAGATCGTGACGACCTTGTTAACGTCTAAATCAGTAGTACTAACTAGTTCATTTGTTAGCATCGTTTAGACAAAAAAATATGAACATATTTGATCAACCGCGTGTAAATCATATACAAGGGAATTTGGATACCCTGCTGAACTGATTTTTATCCTGACATGTATGGATCTATTGACAGGGGAGGAGATAGGCGGGGGCCGACGAGAGCCATGGCCCCTCCAACCAAAATATTTTCGACAAATTTTCCATATATAAAATTGTCTTAATGTGTTATATAGATAAAGATATCTCTTATCCATCACATTATTTTTTAATTACAAACGAAATTATTATCTTTTAAAGTCTGGTCCAATCAATATATTTAAGAAAGTTTGATGTGAGGCAGCATCAACAACTATGAGCATGTGACTATAATCGTTTTAAGAAGAAATTATTCATATGTTCTTATTTAATAATGTATCTAATGAATAGATATCATGAAGATTATTAACCATGATCATTACGAAATACTGGATGTGATAGATTATTTACTAAAGTAGTAAGTTTTTTTTGTGAGACATGCAACATAGATGTTCCAGATATTAATGCTTGTTACATTGCAATACGAGGTCGAACACAACATTAAGAAGATAATTTTACAATTAAACAGTATTATTGGGTATGTATATATTTTATGTTGCAATTGATTCTCAATTACAATAATTAAATATGAGTATATATTTGATTATAAATGATTTTTTAGATTATAAATAGTGGCATTTTGATTCATAAAACTTATGTTTATTTTACTTATTAATTTATGAGACTAAACGGTATTATATATATATTTTTTGTTTTTTTAATACTTTAGTTTTTAAATATTAATATATTTGTCTTGTAGAATTTCTTTTTGTCTTGGCCCTCCCAAAGCCAAAATCCTAGTTTCGCTTCTGTCTGCTGACATGTGTAATCAATGGTTGAAATTTATTTATTTTATTTATTTCACTTTCATTATTTTTAAATGTAAAATATTATTCTCAAATGCTTTAGATCATAAAAAAAATTAGCACAACAGAGGATAATAATCCATACTTAGATACTCTGCGTCTCATTTGGCTTGTTGCAACGTTTCACCTATTTATCAATTCAACAATTAAACCAACCTTTTTTTTTTTATTTATGTTTTGTTGGAAATAGACCTAAATAGCACTTGATTAATAATTTGAATTTAAATGACTCAAATGGATAAAGATACCTTCAACTTATTCTTTTATTGCTTTTTTGCCATTAGGTTTATTTTATTTTATTTTCAAAAACCTCCAATGGAGGACCAATAGAGGTGGAACAGACCTCCGTTAGACCTCTATTGAGGTAGAAATCGACCTTCAATGGAGGTCGAAATTGACTTCCATTTGAGGTCAACGAAGATGAAATATTTTTTGGAAAATTTTGTATTTTGCTCTGTAAGTCTCGAAATTTGTAAAAATACAGAATAAATCTCGGAAATTAAAAAATAAGTCTTGAAAATACCAAAATAAGTTTCAGAAATACCCAAATAAGTCTCATAAACACGAAAACAAGTCTTGGAAAAAAAAATGAGAATTATTTTTGTGATTGTGTTTTAATTGTCAGATTCACATTTTAGGTGCTATTAAAACTTAAGTTATATATTAACTTTGTGCTAGTATTAAAAGTAGGGGAGCAAGGAATGCTAGAAAATTTTAGAACCTTTTTTTTATTATTATTATTTGGGATGGGAGGAGGGGGATTCGAATTTGAGACCTCAAGTTTGTTGAAATGAGTGATTACCACTCGGCTAGGGCCGGCCCTAGACCTTTTTTGGAGGGGTGGCCGCTCCAAGCCCCTTTTTGAAGGGGCATAGAGTTAGTTGTTTTGGAGTTAAATGAATGGTCCATTTTTTTTTTCCAGACCAAACGAAGTCTCAATCGTTTGTTTAAAAAAAAGGGTCTAAGAACTTAGAAAAACATAAAAATTAAAATTGGACTCAAACAAACAGAGGTCCAAAGGGTACAGTCTAAAAATTCTTTTCAATTTTTTAAAGCCTAATTAGATTTTTGTTTTTTTATTCAGACAAATAACCTAAAATTTTCTCTACAGCCATCAAACGTCCAAACCTATCTCTTTCACTTTCTCTCTCAGCGACTCAGCGTTCTACACATTCTCATTCCTCATTTTACTTGAGTTATATGAAAAATTTATTTGTCTATATAATAAATGTATTTATCATATGATATTATTTTGTCTTCAGTGAAATTATTATTTTCTGATTAAATATATGAAAACAATTTATATATATATATATATATATATTAAAAAAAAAAAACTATTAATATTAACAAGGCCTTTTTAGAATTTTATCCCGAGCCTCTAAAAAGTCAAAACCGGCCCTGCATTCAGCAATCAGGCAATGCATGCAACCACAACAATCAAAACATTTTTAGTGATACTAAAAGCACTTCTTTCGATTACCACCGCTCAATGTGCCTTAATTGTGAAAGACACTCGATCATTTAATCTGACAATGTCTTAGATTCAATTCACCGTCACCACATGTGGTGTATATATATAAATATTGTGTATGTGTTTGTCATGATTAACGGTACAAGCAAAAAATATGCTTTGGAAAACATCAATGTGTCAAGTATTTGTATTGCTAAAAATGTGTATGTATTGTAGGTTCTTACATGTTGGAGCATATAGTTAATATTATCATACACTTTAAACCAATTAATTAGGGTTAGTTCAACTAATTAACTATAATTTAAAGGTTTACAAAGTTGCTTTTGCTCCACAATGAAAGTGACACTTGTCCTATATAATTGCCTCCTTCACCTCATAGTAAAATCTTTAGGTCATGTTTGGTTCTCAGAGAAAGGAAACCATATGGGAAAGGAATCTACGTAGGAATAGAATTCTTGTAGGAAAATAGATTCCTTTGTTTGGTTGTCATATGGAATTCATCATGAAATCTTTACTATTTTGACCAAAATGGCCCTTATATATTTATATTTGAAAATATTTAAATTTAAATTATTTATTATTGGAATAGAATAATATTTATTAGAAAATTAAGAAAAATACTTTTTTTTTTAAGGAAAACAATCAAGCACATGCACAAGTGTTGTTGGCGAGAACCACAACTTCCTCATCTGCGGATCTAAACAAATAGTATCAAACAAAGAGACCCAAAACGATGGCTATTAACACACCACCGTTGAACAACATGATCACCAACATCAACAGATACCCGATTGCTGAGTTCACTCCTAACAACACAGCCGTCGTGAATCTAGTGGAGTTGACTTAGCTTAGTTTCACCAGGAGAGGAGTCTCTGCCATCTCTGCTGCTGTCGAAGCGATTTTGGCGGAGGAGAGGGACTTGAATATATGGTGTCGATCTTCCATGTATTGGTACTTGGTAGAAGTGCATATGAGGAAGAGAGTGATTGAGTGAGTAAGGTGAAGAGGTAACCGAGCCATGTGTTGGTTTTCCATGAATCAAAGAGAATTGTGACTTTGATCCCTAGTATAAGGTCATTTACTGATGTGCATCATCTTCAACGATGGTGGCCTCGTCGTCATCGGTTACAAAGGAGGCCACCATTAATGGCCTCCTCTGTTTTTTTTTTTTTTTTGAAGGATAAATTGCTAAATTGAACATTTGAGTAAGAGTGGAATCCAGATTCCAACCTCAAGAGATAAGAATCCGAATCCACAATTTTGGTGAAATCCTCATTCCATGACATTTTGTGCAAATGGTACAGATATTGACACCTATAAATATGATAAGCACACCCATATTTATAGATATAATCAAGTTTAAAATTTAAAATTAAAATATTGCTATAGACACTCATCTTAATGTCAATAATACTCTTATTTAAATGAATGTGTTCATTTTAATATATTTTATTTATAAACACTTTTAAGTTATTAACATACTCGATTTTACAAATGATAAGTTCTTCAAACTCAAAAACACAAATAAAAACAAAATTAATATTTTGATATAATACAAGGCTTGATGTTGTAAATGTTTAAGAACTCAGTAAGCAAAAAGAAAAAAAGCAATGAAAAAACGGAGTTCTTATAAAAAAAATAAATAAACAAATAAATAAAAGCTCTTATAAGTTTTAGAAAAAATATATATAAAATCAAAAAGTTCACATAATTTTTTTTATTATTTTTTTTTTAAACGGCTAGCTTTATTCATATAAAAACAACAACAAACCAAAAACTACAAGCCACACAGCCAATTGAAAACAGTGCTACAAAAAGGAAAGCAAAACGGCCACACTTGGCCACAAACGCCACCATGCAACAACAGGCAACAACAAGGGAACATACACGCACAATCCCCAAACACAAACCCCAAACACACAACAAAAACACTGAGGATAACCCCACGCAATGAAGTTCACATCAATTTTAAATAAACAAAAAAATCTTTTCGGCATCACCTTCAAAAATCTCGGGATATTCATATATATATATATATATATATATACTAGATTATCTCCAACAACAAAAAACTTAAGATATAACTTAGTGCTAATTATTTTTGAATTAGGGTTTATCATAAAATATGATTTATCATAAGTTTTTTATTTTAATAAAGAGATATAGTCTACCTATAAGATATGAGTGTAATTAATGGGTATATATAGTATTTGATTTATTTTTAATTAAACTAATTATTCTTATTGGTAAATTTCTATTAAGATATTTTTATAATTAATTTTTTATTAAAATATTGGTATACTTATTATATTTATGGGTGTTAATATTGACACCATTTGTGTAAAACAAACAATGGAATGGAAAAGCAATAGAACGGGGATCCCCTTTTCCCATTCTATTGTTGATTTCACAAACCAAACACCAACCAAGTGTTTTCAAAAACATTTTTTTCTTCTTATAATTTACAAATAAAAAAACACTTGTATATTCTTTAGAAAACAAGATTTGAACAAGCAAGCTTTTTATTCTTCAGAAACTAGTGTTAAAGATATTCTTTATCTTAGATTTGAAATTCTTAAATTCGCTTATCTAAAATACTAATACCAAACATTTTCATTTCTTACAATTATAAAATTTAAAATTTCATTTTATTTTATAAAACTAATTTAAAAAATACAAAATGTTAAGAAAAAAACTCTTGAGCACTGCATATATATTTGATATTAAATAGAATAATCAATGGCATGCAAAAGGAAACAACAAAAGTTTGACATCCAAACAAATGCACAACTCTACGACAATGATATATATAAATATATATATATATATATATATGTCTATCGTAAGTTCGAGCTGATATAAAATGTATCAGTTGCTTACATGTGAGCTATTGGATTTAAATGTTTTGACTTGTTTGTATACACTTATCAAAGCATCTTTTAAATCCAATAGGCCCACATATAAGGAACTGATATATTTATATCAGTTCGAACTGATAATAGAAAGATTATATTATATATATATATATATATATATATATAAATATAATGAGTGAGTCTCTCGTAAGGGATTCTTTATTTTAATTTCGGTAAGAACTACCATGGAATCATATCGATTTAAATGAATTTTAATCTGAATTTTTTTTTGTAGATAATAGGTTCATCAAAATCTACCTACGAATAAAATTTAAGAATTTTTTAAGCACTATAACTATTTTTCTTGAATTTTCTTATATTTCACCCATTTTTCGATGTCTTCATATTTAAAAAAATCGGGTTAAATAGTTCTATTACTTGAAAAAATTTCTAATTTTATTCATAGGTGGATTTCAATAAAACTTATTATCCACAAAAAAATTCAGATCAAAATTCATTCAAATTGATGTGATTTCATAGTGGTTCTAACCGAAATTAAAATAAGAGATCCCTTGTGAGATACTCATTCATTATATTATTACTATGTTAATAACCAATGGACCTATAAGTTTAAGTTTGCATTCTAACACATCCCTTCACCTGTAAGACTAACATGCTTACCACGTGACTCAAACACAAGCATATAACAAATTTAGATAAAAAATTTAAATAATTAGGTGGGAGAACTCAAACCAGGACTCCTATGACAACCAGACTGTAATAATTTATAATTAACCAACGTATCTAAAAGTCACTCTCAATATAGACACCAGGAACAAACAGAAGTGAAGAGTGCAAAAAAATAAAAATAAAGCGGAAATACGCATAGAATAAAGTTCAAACCAAAAGTTGGCTCCACCTTTGACCGAACAAGTACATAATTATAAGAATCCATGAACAAGAAAGGGTATGCTTAGCTTAATATTGTTTCTTGCTTTGCTTTGCATCAACCGTACTACCTAGGCTACCTTAGCTATCTCAAAATCATTATCTTTTTCATATTTATGCTTTACAATTCTACAAGAATCTATCTACTTTCCTTGCCGTAAGGGTGCGTTTGGCACGCGTTCATTTTGTTTTCACATAGAACATAGGCTACAAACATGCCTCGTTGTGCTTTAATTTGTTTCCATCTAATAATAATTAACCAGATTATTAATATTTATCAATCTTTTTACTAATTCCATTCAAGTGATCAATTCTTTCACTTAATTAGCATCAATTTCTATGCCTCATTTAGCATGCCAAATGCCATTCTAGCTAGAGAGCTTCTTAATCACATTTTGCCTGATATGCCAAAAATTGCCAGTCAATTCTTTCTGGAAATTAATTCCCCAGAGAGTGGAAAAATGTATATATACATACATTTTTAGGTGCTAATTTTCGAATCAAATTAGATATTATAATGTTGCAGTGAAATACGACTTTCTGCAGTCACACTAAAAGATATATGAAACATTTATATTCGTAGGCAGTTTGTGAGAAGACGTGACGTGAGGATCAGTAAGGCATACACGCAGCACAGATTAGACCTCAAGTAACATCATGATATTTATCCTAAGATTCCAGACATTTTGCTAATGGCCTCTGTGCTGTCCTTGACTGACTAATCAGATAAACGAGAGTTATATATACGTCCTTCACAGGCTAGCCACATGTGGTGATAGTGATTCGAATCTGTGATATTAACGGATTGAATAGACGTCTTTCATCACCAAACCACGTTGGATAGTAAAACTAAATAAATGATACTAAATTAAATACTATAATATTATAATCGTGGGTTATTTTTTGTACTTTTATTTTTATATCATGATGTGATTCGTGCATGTTACACAATTTTTGTGGTGATTGAATGCATGCATGAGAGATTTATAAACATTAATACTTTGATTGAAATATATATATACCCTATTTTTTCATATTTTGAAGAACCGATATAAAAAATATCTTTAATTTACTTCCTCATATATAATAATACGGATCAAATTGAACATAGAACAAGTTTAAATTATTGGGTTTAGATGCAATGATATCGAAATGATCTATATATAATGTAGTCATAAATATAGATCTAGTAATTAATGTTATCGACTCAATTTATATAGTGGTTCAAAAATGACCTATTAAGAACTTGGAAATTAAGGAGTGTCAGCCCTCTAAATCATATATTATAAAAGAGTAATATTATACAACCAAAAAATAAACCAAATGAAATGGTAAATGAGTTGTCATCACCACATAAATCATGGGGTGATGTGATGAATGATATGATAAAGACTAATTATTTGACATGTCATTTGGGTTAGTTTTTAGATTAAATTTTTAGATTGATTAGTAATAATGATTATAAAAAGATTTTTTTTTTTTTTTTCATTTGATCATATATATTGAATTTTTTTTAACATTAAAACATATTACTTATCCCAGTTCTCTCTCTATATATATATTATATATATAGAGAAATAAAATATTAATTTAGGGTTTGGGGAAGATGACACGACTCAAATCAGCAATCTTATGGTATAAAGTGTACGCCGTATACGACAACCCGATCTTCTTGTTATCTCGCTCTCTCTCGATAGATGATACTATATATAATATAATATTAATGGTGCTAACAAATAATGCAGTGACAAGTGGAGGTATCGCTCATCTTCTCCTCAATCCTCATGAGCTGAGAAATGTCTCCCACTATTAAAGTTGATCTTTCAGTCGAAGTTGTTACCTTTTTTCATATCAAAGTGAATAAAACTGTCAAATAGTTGCCCATGCATCCATCTATCCATCCAACTAGCTGGCTGTAGGTTTGGCCTCCTTAAACTCTAAATCAGAATACGCATATAGGATACATATCTCCTCTATATCTTATTATAATCTTTCATTTTGTACTTGAAAAGTAAGTTACAAAACACCAGAATTTATGCAACTCGATTAAGATTTTTGACATGAAGTTGGAAGATATTATTGTTGTTGTGATGAGAATCAATTTGTTTGAGAGAGAATTTATAAATTCTGACAATTATTTTCTTTATTTCTCACACTCAGTGATGCCTCAAGAACATATATAAAATGACATATTATAAGATATTTTACATTTGTCATTTCAATGTCCCTAAGATGTTCTTCTCCCAACATATATAGACTTCCAAATGTCATATATGGGACATGACCTGTAACATGCAAGGAAATAAGGTGTAGCCAGCTGATACGATTTGTTTGCTGGTCGAATTTTCTACTTTATAATATACAAGCTAGCTATATTATATCTACAAGCTAGAGACTTTAATGAGTAGAATATGAAGAATCCCATTGAAGTATACTATAGCTGTAATTTTTTTTTTTTTTTTTCTACTTAATTAATTTGAGTAGTTTGTTTCACATTGTGGTACCACAAATGTACCAGAAAAGCTAATTGGGGATGTGTGTCTTCGTTGTAAGAAAAGCTAATTAGTTTGTGCGATGGAGGCTCAGTCCTATATATCGACCTAATTCATACTTTGATAGAGGAACTATCAGGTAAAGCAATCAATATATATGTTAGTCCTCCTGAAGCTTGGATTTCGATGCATTAGAGGAACTATCAGGTAAAGCAATCAATATATATGTTAGTCCTCGTGAAGCTTGGATTTCGATGCATATGAGTGATTATTGATATTAAAAAAAATAATAATAAAAAAAATAAATAAAAATAATAAATAAAAATAAAAAAATAAAAAATAAATAAAATAAAAAAATAAAAAATAAAAAATAAAAAACTGAATCAACATATAATGCATAAACGTAAGGAATTTGGATCCTCTATTGAGCTGATTGTTGTCATATCCTAAATAGATCTGTTGACATGTATAATCAATGACTGTCATTTATTTCTTTTATTTATTTCATTTAAATACAAAATCATTTTCTCAAGTGTTTTAGATCAGGAAAAAGATAGCATAGCAGAGGATCCTGATTCAAATGCAAGACAGTTAAATAGTTAATTTCATAATTAGTATTAGAGAAGTGTATTCGATCTAGGGTTGGTTGAAATTTGAAAGATTTTTAAGAGTTTTGGATTAATCCAGACTTTTAAAGAGTCCATAAAAATTTAGGGGTATTTCAATTCAAATTTTAAAAAATACATACGAGATAAGGTTGGTCTGGTGGTAAATCCATCACATGTGGATCACGAAGTTGCGGGTTCGAGTCATTCTCTCTCTTCAACAAAAACCCCGAATTTATGTAGGGGTGGTTCTATTGCCCCTAAAAAAAGTTCTCCTCACACCTAGAGATGCACATTTGGGGAATGAGGATAGATATAAGTCACCATCCCCCCCGGGGAATTTTGGGGGGACCTATATCCCCATCCCCAATTCCCCTTTTTCCCTGTTTTTCCCCATTTCCCCGATTCTCCCGTTCCTTCATTTCCCTATTTGATTAAAATTTACAAATTAAACTAAAAAAATAAACATTTACAAATACAAAATAAAATTCATTAGTGCATTTTATATAAAATGTATATATATACTTAGGGAGTTAGGGTTTTCAAAAAATTAAAAAAAATAATAATATATATATATATATTATAATTATATTTATATATGTTTGGGGGAAATGGGAATGGGGACCTCCCCTCCATCTCCATCCCCATCCCCATCCTCATCCCTATTTTAATATAATTGTGGGAAAAATAGGGAAATGGGGATGGGGAGGGGTCCCCCCATCCCCATCCCCATCTCAATTTGGGGTCATCCCCATCACACACACCCACCCCCCCCCCCCCCCCCTATACTTAGGGAGTTAGGGTTTTCAAAAAATTAAATATATATATATATATATATATTATAATTACATTTATATATGTTTGGGGGAAATGGGAATGGGGGACCTCCCCTCCATCTCCATCCCCATCCCCATCCCCATCCCCATTTTAATATAATTGTGGGAAAAATAGGGACCCCATCCCCATCACACACACCCACCACCCCCCCACCCCCATCCCTCTTCCCAAAAAAAAAAAAAATCCCCAAATGGAGATGGGGACATAGGGAATTGAGACCCTGGGGAAAAATGTGCATCTCTACTCACACCCAATTTACTCTCCTTGGAAATATGGTGAAATAACACTCTTTTTATGTGGACTTTTAACAGTAATACTAGTTTAATAAGTTAAGTTTAAACGACACCAATAGACAAAAATACCCTTATCTCATTCTTTTATTACCTTTTTACTATTTTTATGGTTTCTTTTTTCCTTCCAAAAACCTTCATTGATGGAGGACCAATGGACGTCCTTCATCAATGGAGATACCTCCATTGGAGGTCTTTAATGGAGGCCAAAATCTACCTCAATTGGAGGTCGGTGAAGAAGATTAAAAAAAAAAATGAAAATTTTCAATTTTGCCCAATAAGTCTCGGAAATTGCAAGTATATCTTCAAGTTTCGTAAATTATTAAATAAGTCTTGAAAACACCAAAATAAATCTCGAAAATATCAAAATAAGTCTCGAAAAAAAAAAAAGCACAAGACTTATTTTTGTGAGTGTGTTTTAAGGTTTTAAGGGTATTTTTGTCAAATCCACACTTTCGATGCTATTAAAACTTAAGCTATTACTATTAAATTTTCGAGCCCCTTTTGCTCTCTGCATCCACTTAAAATTTTTACAAATCAATTCTTTACTCTCTATACCCTATAAAATATCAAAATTGACCTAAAGTATGTATTACTCACCACTTTCATCACATCATTTTTCCTCTAAGCCCATTTTATTACTTTCGATACCTAATTAAATCCACAAAAACAATATTTTCAAAAACAAATTTTCAGAAAACCAAACAAATGCCATTGAATTGGAAAGGCAAAGGCAACATATAATCTTAGATGCTCATTATATTTAATAGATTAATTCAACGTATGGCAAGCCATTGATTTTGACTTGGATTTTTTTTTTTTTTTTATTGTTATCACTACAAGAAAAATTGCTATTCAGGACAGTTATAAACCGTTATGAAAGGGTTTTGATGACGGTTTTATATGCGTTGTTAAAGACAGTGTGATAAAAAGTTTATCATGGTTTTTAAAAACCATTATAAATCAATAATAGCTTTTGTCCATAATATAATTTCGACAAATTTACACACATTATTTCATGATTATTTCATGATGGCCTAAAACGAACATTGGAAAATGACTTTTACATACCCATTGTGTAGAGATTATTGTTGATGCATGAAAATTAACCAACAACAAATTAAATTGAATAACTTCTCTATTGAACTTTAAAATTGAGAGATTACTATTTGTACTTTGATACAACTTGCAAACTCCCTTTTTTCTTTTTTCTTTTTTAATGCCTTTTTCCTCGGTGAGCTTCACATTTTATACAATTTCTTCGTGGGGTGGATTCGTGTTTTATTCCACGTGGCGACGTTTTTCACTCTGATCCTGTCCTCAAGAACATGCTAGGAATTGAGCTTGGGAATAGGACAAATTCTCCTATTTATACTGGGATTGAGCTCGAACTTATGACAAATTTTCCTCTTTTTACTAGGATTGAGCTAAGACTTATAATGACTTCATGTGGTCTTCTTTGACATTGAACTTAGACACGGACACCTTTGTCGTCAGATATAGGACAAGTTCTTCCAAGCTTGAACCTGGAACAGCTTTGGATAACCTCTCTCTCTTGGATACGGGGTGTCATTTTAGTCAATTTCCTTCTTCAGGTGCTAGGGCAATTTCTCTCTCCAACTCGAATTTTACTCGTACTTTTATTCATGTTTGTCCGATTATTATTATATAAATATTCATATTCATATACATTTAAACATATATCAGGATTTTCTGTTATCAATTTCAGAGTTTCTATCTGGTTAACTTTATGGTACAACACAGGCCCTCCGCTTTTAAGGTTCTAGTACTATTTGTACACTTGAAAGATAATTTATTTATTTTTGGATGACATCATGGTGATGTCATCCTCACTCTTTCTTGGGTCGAGGATGACGTCATCCTCGACCCAATTAATTAATATGAATTGACATGACTCTACAAAAAGTAGGAGAAGACAACAAAAATGATTCACGAAGTCGAAATGACTTAACTCAGCAAGAATATGGGAGGGTTATGTTAAAGTGACCTTATTACCAAAAAAAAAAAAAAAAAGTCGAGGATGGCGTCATCCTTGTCCATTTTTTTTTTTTGGAATAAGGTCACTTTGATATAACCCTCCCTTATTCTTACTGAGTCAAGTCATTTTGACTTCGTGAATCATTTTTGTTGCCTTCTCCTACATTTTGTGACATCATGTCATTTCGTATTAATTAATTATTTTTATAGCCTTTTCCTACTTTTGTAGAGTCAAGTCATTTCGACTTCATGGATTTTTGTGACTTTCTCTAACTTTTGCAGAGTCATATCATTTCAATTTTATTTCAAATGATAGTCACTTTATTCCTTTTAACTCAATTATCTAAAGGGTTGATTTTCATATAAATATTGTTTTGTAGAATCCTCAATTGTTCCCATTATCAACTTCTTCTAATCTCTGGACGATCAGCCTACTTATTCACAAGTATGTATTCATTTTTCTAATTTATTTCTCATTTCGTTCGAGTTTTGTTTATCCATAAATTTGTTCATGTATTTATTATTTCACACATGTAAAGATGGATGATCGTGAGTTTAAATCTGAAGGTTATGAGGGGGTGGAGGAGGACATCGGATACGACGAGTCCTCTCGAGTTGTTACAATTGTAACGACATTTACTTCTACCGGGGAGTCATATGCCTCGCAGCCGTCTTTCTCTTCCTAATTCGAGTTATGAAATAGACATTATCCAATCTACTATGTTTGCCAATATGCTCAAAATTTTGAAAAGAACTTTTTCTATACCCCATACCGCTTTTCTCCATTTACCTCGAGATAATGATCTACCAAGTTTTCCTCCGGAAAACAACGTAACTTTTTGTTTAGATTTTTTTAGGTTCAGTGTCCGACTTCCCCTCCATCCGCTCATTAGTCGCGTGCTTTGCCATTATAAGCTCACCTCATCCCTGTTGTGTCCCAATGGCTGGAGGATTTTGGATGCTACTTTGGTTTTGTTTAGGTTAATGCATAACAATGATCCTTCTTTTGCCGAATTTCAGTATTTAAATTGTTTAAAAACTAGTGTCCGTTTGGGATAGTATTATTTTCATCCCTGGCCTAATGTGTCAAAATTGATACTTGACCTTCCCGATAATAACAAAAAAATGGAAATTGAAATGGTTTTTTGTTTCAGGAAGTAAGGATAGGGAGCTGTATAAGGACGAAGTCATAAGATCGGTGCCTACTTGTTTTAGGATTTCATGTTTAATCGCTATTCTTTTTATTTATATAAATATATATATATATTATATTTATATTTGTTGTACGTGTCTTCATATGCATATGTGCATTTTTATTTGACCACTGATTATCGTGTTCTTATAGTGTCGAATTCGTTTATTACTGTGCTTTGCGACCACGAAACTGATTAAATTATCACGATATTTTTAGTACCGAAGCATGATCAGGATTATAAGATGTTACTTGACCCATAGTTCATTTGTCGTCTCGGATTATCGTCATTCTTTTGTCCAAAGCAAGGAATCATGTACTCATACTTATTATTATTATCATTATTATTATCCTCATTATTGTTGTTATTATTCTACTAGGGGAAATATCTCTGCTGAAAAGGAAAACCCTGATGATGCTCAAAGGGAACTTGTCCGCCTTGCTTACTAGAAAAAAAACCGATAATAATCTTTCTTTGTCTTAAAAAACCGTGGATTTTCCCCTTGTTTCCTCTACTGTCGCACCTACCGTTGTTTTGACTCCAAAAATGACAGCATCTCCACAATCTACTCATTTTGGTTAGATTACCTCTTTTGGGCAATTTACCCCTTTGGTCAGCCTACTTCTTTTAGAGCAATCTTCTTCATTCGTCAGTACTTCACAACCTTCCTCCCTATGGGGTACTTCGAACTCTTCCTTATCTTTTCCAAGGGAGCCTAAGGTTAGGGATGATATCCCTTCTTCGTATCTTTAACATTACTCTCAGCAAGTCTTAGGGAAGGCAAGTGCTTAGGAATACGGCTTGATGACAGGGTCCGTGTATGAGGTTGTTGCTTCTTTTAACAAGATGCACCTCTAGGTATGAACTATGTACCTCTTTATTCATTTACTATTGATGTTTTTCCTACTAACATTCTTGTTTGCGGGTAGTATGGCTTTATGGGCTCGCACTTCACCTAATCACTTTGCAAGTTGGCAACTGAAGTCACCCATCACAGTAGTAGAAGATATTATTTCTTGATAACTCCATAAAAAATCTCGAACATCAACTCCAAGATAGGGATGTAAAACTTATGGATCGAGATAACTCTATCAGAGTAAATGAATTTGAGCGTGAACTCTTAGAGAAGAATGTTGGTGAGCTTAAGTTTGAGAAGGTTCAATTGGTGGCTCAAATCGAAATACATGAACGAAAGATTAAAAAGCGTGTTCGTGTGATAAAAAGGGGGAATAAGAGGAATGATAATGTATATCTCAGAGGATATATGGATGCTCAAACAGAAGTTCGAGGAAAAGATCCATCCTTCATATATATTAGAATAGATGGCCTATTTATATAATCAAGAAGCAGCTGAAGCGCTTGATTCTCCCAGTTCTTCTGATTCTCCTGACTCCTTCGAGGGGAATGCCATTCACCCGGTGTAATTTTGTTGACATGGAATCCTTTTTTAACCCTTTCGCTTTGTTGGACGTTATTTACCCTTATTGCTTTCTTTTTATTTTCTCTATCGAACTTTTATCCCTAGTTTTTTGTCTTTGATCATTTGTGTTTTATACTTGTATTTTATTCTACCTTTGCCAAACTCGACTATGATATCGTGTTGTTTAAGTGCATTGTTTGCGTGCAGTGATTTATATTTTAAAGCTCTATTATTTTTGCTTTTAATGAAAAATGTATATATTTAGTAATTATTCCAACGATGTATGACATTCCTTATCGAAGTTGAAAATGAATCTTGATGAACTTTTGCGAAACTTCAAACAAGATGTCCATATCCAAGCGAAGCTTTAAAGGTGTTATTCGATAGAGTTAATATGAACCTCATGTGAGGTGTTCCTCCGTGAAGCTTAAAAATGTCATTTTAAGTTAAATCGAAGAATTATACACTTTATTATTGATGAAGTTAAAAATCGATACTTCACTGATTCGTACTTTATTGTATTTTACTGATTGCATTTATTCTCATTCTACCGATAAATGTGCTTTTAGGACTTTGATGATATCTATACTCGTCCTTTAATTCCTCCGTGAACTTGTACATTCATGTTTGTCATTGGTGAAGCTAAAAATGTTCACTTAGTCGATTTCGTAAGTATTTGGCATTTAATCAATTGTGTTTATTCTTGGCGGTTTCCTCTGAGCAACAATTAATTATTGTAGCGCTAATTTCATTGTATCCTCTGATTACTCTTTTCTTCTTGCGTCATCAACCTCAAACGTTTAAGGAAATATTTCTGAAAAGATGCACTAGGACAATATGCAAGAGTGATTTCATAATTATTATTCTCCACTTATTCGATCTCCCTAACTACCTATGTTCCTCGTATTTTTACACTCAAACTTATATAAATAGAAGCTCATTCCTCCTAACGTCGTTTATACTGCACTCGTTAGTTTCTCATTTGGTTTAGAGGTATGTCAACTTCAAATAATGTTGAGCATTTGTGCAAGGCCTTAGGCGATGAAAAAATAGCTCGTGGGTTTGTAAATGCTAAGAAGGATGCTATATCAGATAAGTTTGAAAAGGAAATAGAGATGAGGATTGACATTGAAGTTGAGAGAGATGCTTTTAGAGCGATGAAGGCTACTGCTAATGCTGAGAAGGATGCTACCTTATGTAAACTTAACTGGGAAAAAGAGATGAGGATCGACACTGAAGTTGAGAGGGATGCTCTTAGGGCAATGAAGGTTGCTGTTGAGAACGAAAAAAAATGATTCTTTTGGGAATAAAGGTTATTGTTGAGGATACCCTAAGGGGAAGGCTTCCGCTTAAATGGATCGACGAGTATTGTTAAGCCATGATTGACATAGGCATCCCTCATCGGATTGGGATAGCTTTTCCTAGTGATTTTCGTCTTTTTTAGTCGAATAATAAAAGTGAGGTGTTCCATCTGTTAGCACCAACATCCTTATTTGTATTCGATTTAGGAATTTGTTTTTTGTAGTTGACTTTTAGGTACTGTCGTTTGCTTGTATCGTCCTCCGTTTATTTGTTATGTTCTTATTTAACGCATGAGCATTATGTTATCGTGTATTTTCATGTGCCTTGCTAATATATATATAAATTTTTTTATTTGGCGATTACTTTAACCTATGAGGGAGTAAAGTAAGACTGGATATTATTGCAATTTTATTTATGTAAATCGGTGCGTTTTTGTACGTAACATTCCGACCAATGACTTTAGCGTGTACACGATCTATGGATTTCCCTTACTAGTAGTATTTTCGTAACAAATCCGCATTCCAAGCATGCTTTATTTCTATTCCATCCAATCATTTTAGTTTATATGCACTCATCCTGAGCTTGTTGGAAATACGATATGATCCCTCTCAGTTTGGTCTCATAGCTTCTTGATTGGGTACTCGTCTATTTTGGGTTACCCTTCTCAGCACCAAATCTCCAATTCTGAAACTTTAACTTTTGACATTGCTATCATAATAACGGGCCACCCTTTGCTGGTACACATCGACTCTAATCTAAGCTTGGTCCATTTGTTCATCTATTAGGTCTAAATTCGTCCTCAAATTCTCTAAATTTTCTAGTTCATTGAAGTGAATTGTTCGATGGGTAGGGACGCATGTCTCTACGAGGATTACTACCTCCGACCCAAATGCTAGGGCGAATGGAGTTTCATTAGTCCTTGTTTTCTTGGTCGTTCGATGTGCCTATAGAACACTTGGCAACTCCTCGGCCCAATTTCCTTTTTTGCTTTCAAGCTTAGTCTTCAACATGTGCTTAATTGTCTTGTTTGCGGTTTCTACCTGTCCGTTTGCCTTATGGTGAGCTGGTGTTGAAAATCAATGATCTATTACCAATTCTTTGCAAAATTCCTTGAATTTTGTATTATCAAACTGTTTGCTAATATCAGTGATGATTACATGTGGGATCCCGAATCTACACACGATCGCTTTCCATACAAAATCTGTAGTCTTTTTCTCAGTTATGGTGACAAGAGGTTTGACCTCAACCCATTTAGTGAAGTAGTCGATGACAACTATAGCGTATTTCACTCCCCTTTACCAGTTGGCAGTGGACTAATCAAATCTATCCCTTATTGAGCAAAAGGCCATGTGCTTTTCGGTGTCGTCAATTTTTCTGGAGGTTGCCTCGGCACCTCGGTAAATTTTTAACATTTGTCGCATTTTGTCGCCAAATCTTTGGAGTCTTGTTGTATTGTTGGCCAATAATACCCTTGGCGGAGAGCTTTGTAAGCAAATGCTCGCCCTCCTAAATGGTTCCCACATATTCCTTCATGAATTTCTTTAAGAACATAATTCGCTTCTAACACCTTAAGTACGGGAGCAAAAATCCTTTTTTTGTAGAGCCTATTCTTAATAATCATGTACCGAGCTAATCTATACCTTAATTTTCTCGTCTTATGCTTGTCCTCAGGGATCTCTCCATTCTTTAAATATTTCATTATTGGATCAATCCAACTTAACGACTCTAGCTCTACCTTTACCTCCATAATTCTTGAACATTCTTGATACTGGGTTTCTCTAGAACTTCAATTAGAATGGCTCTCGATCACTTGCGTACATAAATCCCATCTCAACGGTTGAGTACATAAATCCCATCTCAACGGTCGAGGCAAGACGAGCTAGCGCTTCTGCTTTGAAATTGGTACTTCGTGGAATTTCGACCACTTGCACTTTTTCGAATTGGTTCATTCTTTCTTTGACGATTTTCAAATACTTGATCATTTTCTCCTCTCTAGCTTTGTAATCTTCATTCACTTTTTTCACTATCAGTTGCGAGTCACTGCTGTCTGACTCCCAATGCTTTTGCAAGTTTTAATCCTATGAAATTTTTTTAGTGTAGTGAGAAATCTTTTGGGTGGCAATAGAGCCACTTTTTTATATTATAGTGTAATACTTAAAAATAAAAATAAAAAACTAAATTACATATATTCAAAAAGTCAATGACTTTGCAGAAAAAAACTTGATAATGGAATTTGATGGATTTTAAAACGGAGAACTGAAATATATTGAAATTAACTATTTTTACCCAACAATTGACCTTAATAATTAGAATTAATCAAGTAAATTGTTTTTTTAATATCAAAATTTCATTAATGTGATTAATATAAAATTTCTTGTATAAATTTGTTGGTAATCGATTGAATCTCTTATTTGATGCACAACCAAATGTATATTTGTTTTCAAAATAAATCATTAAAAATTCATCAAATTCCATGTAATTTTGTGTAAAGTTCAACATACTCTGTACAAAATCCTGACTAAATTTATATGGGATTTATGTACTCAACCAAATCACTTAAAAAAACATCTAACTTCAACGAATTTTAGACTAACATTGGATTAAAGCTTTATGATAATATGTACACGTTAAAAAAAAAAAAAAATGATTACTTTATTGATGAGTACTTATGAGTTATGACTAATGAGTTTTGTTTCAAAAAAGACTGTACTTGTAAGTTGTAAATACAAGCCCAACATAACCAAAATAAGCAGATAATGGGCCGAGGCCCAAACAATCATAGGCCCAAAGGTCATTTGGTATCCCTAAAAATCAACATTTGAGCGAGCGACTTCTTTTTATTACCCTCACACTCTCCTCTCTCGCGCTCTCTTTCTCAGTCTCTCTCTCTCTCTCTCTCTCTTTTTTTTTTTCCAAATCTGCTGCTTCATTATTCACTCGCTAATCAAATAAAACGAAGCAGCGGTAGCTTCTCTACGCGACAACTTTAGCAGCCGAAGGTCCCTCGCAGCCACAATGAACTGTGCAAGTAATTTACTCTGCATCTCTCTCTCTCTCTGTTTTTTTTTTCTTCTTTTTTCCGTTAAGCATATTGTTTCTTGATCTAATTCTGTGTTGTTTTTGTTTGGCCGTACAGTCTCCGGCGAGATGCCGGAAGAGCCTGTCATTTCGAAGAAATCAGGTTTACTCTTCGAGAAGCGCTTAATCGAGAGACACATATCAGTATGTTTTTTTTATTTTTTTATTTTTATCTTCAAATTTTAGGGTTTCGCGGTCTTAAGTAGTAAATGAACAGTTGGAATTCCATGTCTTGTACTCAAACACCTGAGCTCTAATTGTAAATGTAAACGAGTCTCTGAGTTTTATTTATTTTTTATTTTCTTATAAGCTGAACTTAGGGTTACTTATTGTTTGGTTACTCAAAGGTAGGTTAGGGTAGTGCAACTATTTGCATTACGTTTTCTCTTTGAAAAGTGAAACATTTTTAACTACAACATCAAAATTTTGGTTTCTGTTTTGCAAAATGGACATGCTTTTTTTTTTTTTTTTTTTTTTTTTTTTTAGTTTGGCAATGTGTGACTTTCATTTTATTTCGTCAACAACTGTCTTGTGCGTCTTCATATTTAAGGTTTAATTACATGGTACTGACTATCTGCATTTAGCGATGTAGTTGATAGAAGATTGTTGTTGTTTCTTGTGTATTAGGAATTCGGTAAATGCCCGATAACAGGGGAACCACTTAGTATGGATGAGATTGTTCCAATCAAAACGGGCAAGGTATGCTCAAATTTGTTGTTGTTTGTTTAACTTGCAATATTGTAAGTTTTTATGATTGCTATTTCCTATAGTTTTGCATGCTAATTTGTTTATTCACAATGGTTTATAATGCAGATTGTGAAGCCCAGGCCGTTAACAGCTGCTAGTATACCTGGGATGCTCGGGATGTTCCAGAATGTATGTGATTCTTATATGTTATCCTGTGCTGCATATTTAAGTCATTAAGTGTTTAACTTTGTTTGAAAGATGGTGTTAGCAGTGTTTAAAAAGGTGTTTTGAGGCGTGCCTTAGAGGCGTCTTTCAAAAATCCGTGAAGAGGTGTAAGGAAAAGAAATTAGAAATTAATTGCATGTGATGTGTCAAGAGAAATTAACTTTTGATATCAAAACTTACAGACTTCTGAGTTGTTAGTTGTTTCTCTTAATTAGTGGTAGTTAAAGTTAGTTATTGATTAGTTCTCTCAATTTTTTTATGATTTAGATGGCGAGATGTGGATATTTTTTACATAAGTGCTTTCTCATCATTTATTTTGAAGCAAATAACATTTCAATATTCATTTTTTGCTTGGGTGCAGTGTTGCTGTATCATAGTTGCATGATGGATTTTGCTAATGAAGATAACATGTCTAAGCTATTTTATGATTTTGGTTATGGCCCTGTGTGATATTTGTTTCTTATGTGGTTACGGCATTAACTTCGTTTAATTCCTGTTGCCAGTCCATAACTATAATATGTGCCGACTGTTAGGTTGCTTTTCTTTAACCATTCATTTGATTGATATTAATTTTATAATTTTTTGTATTTGATTAAATTATAGTATGCTGCTTGTAAAGTTGTTTATTTGTGTAATTGTAGGAATGGGATGGGTTGATGTTATCCAATTTTGCTTTGGAGCAACAACTTCTTACGGCGAGACAAGAGCTAAGCCATGCACTATACCAGGTAATAGCTACTAAGCCTTCTAAAGTATGAAACTCATACTATCATTTGCTTTTGCAATGCATTTACAGTATGCAATATATCATCCATTAGTTGATGCTATAAAAATGTTTATTGTACCTTTAATTGTATTTCTTTCTTCTTTTTCTGGTGATTTTTCTCTTAGGTAAAATTTGGCAATGCAATATCTTTAATTTCTGGTGGATATAGATAGGTGTACCAGATATTATTTTTTTCTTGCATATTCAGATATATGAAAATATGGGGACAGGAAGTTTTTTTGTTGGCGTTGGGATATGAATGGGGATGATGGACGCCCACTCCTGACCAGAATTGGGATGTTGAGAAGGGAACAAGGATGTCACTCCCTTCCCCCTTGCAAAACCTGCCCTGATTAATCAAAGCATAATCCTTTTATGCTGTATACTTTAATATATAATATAAATCGCATTGTAAAAAGGTGTCAGAGAGGTTGATCTTGTGCTTTCTGCTCTTCTCTTCCCTTCTTTCTCTCGCAAGACCCATATGTATGTGATTATTAAGATTATTTGAATTGCTTCTGGATCTAACTAAATTTATTTTCGTCTGCAGCATGATGCTGCTTGTCGTGTGATTGCTAGACTTAGGAAGGAAAGGGATGAAGCAAGGTCATTACTTTCACACGCAGAAAGGCAGATAATGCCCATGTCAGCATCAACAGCAGTTGTGGCCAATGCTTCTGCACTTAGCAATGGAAAAAGAGGTTCTTTCTCTATAGTTTTGTGCTTTTAATTTAATTTATTTAATATTTGTCTTTTACTTATTTAATATCTCATCTGAGATCATAGCTTCTGAGGATGAGGATTTGGGCCCGGGTGGAAAGAAGTTACGTCTTGGTATTTCTTCTACCATTATTACTGAGCTAACAGAATGCAATGCGGGTCTTTCACAGCAGCGGAAAAAGCGGCAGGTACTGTTCGTGCTAATGTTATTGTGTTTATTGTTTTTGACATCATCTTAACATCTCTTTATCATGTTTCCTGTTTGGTATATTATAGACACAATAATATATGTTGAAGTTCAGGTTTTCACAGGGCCTTAGGCTAATGTTATTCAACAATCTTAATAATTGTTATTTAATTTTACGTATTTCATATGATTTCTTTTCAGATTCCTTCGACTTTGGCCCCCATTGAAGCTTTAGAGAGGTATACCCAACTTTCAAGTCATCCTCTTCACAAAACCAGCAAACCCGGCATTGTTTCTCTTGACATTAATTACTCCAAGGTATGTTGTTTTATGCAGTCCAATTTTGTTGTATCTCTTTATTTCAATGGTAACCCAAGGCTTCTGCATCAAGGTTTAGGCAGATGTCCAGTCTAATGCTGTTGCAGGGCATTGCTGTGCTCATGGTTTCATAATATTGAGAATTGCTTAAAACTTGCATGATACTGGTACCCACTACCATTTAATAACATAGATCATTATTCTGCTATATACTATTGTTGTATGTCTGTTGTAATTGCCTTGAACTCTTGACTAATTCTAGTTCCTGGCTTCCGAGGTCAATAGATGACTGATGACTCAATATTTGTAATACTTAAGCTCAAGTACGAGCACAATTGTGCTTTTGGTGCTTTCCCTCAAGCATTGTGTTGCCGGAATTGATTCTGAACACACTCATGAATAGATGGAACTTGGAAGTAAATGAGAAGTGAGAAAAGATAGTAATGGGATGGTCAAATTTGTAAATTCTTCTCTCAGAAGCTTTCTCAATTGATACTATTTGATTTGTTTAACTGTCTATTGTCATGACAAACTCTAGGTTAGTTTTATTTATAGTTAGAATATAGCAAGCAAACAGGTATTTGACACAACCATCAAGAATTTTTTATGCTGTTGCACTCTGGTTTAGGGGAGTAGGGGAGTTCAGTAGTGAACTTTACAAGCAGTGACATAGTCAGTAGAAGTAGTTGTGGATTATGTTGATTCAGCCCCATATCCTCCAAATGTAAAAGGGATTTATGAACTTCTGTTAGAAGTGGGGATGAAAAAGATTCCACTTCTAATTGCAAATGCAAGATTATAGATTAATTTTTGAATATTAAAGGGAAAAAGGGTTGTTAAGGCTTATTTGGTACATGGGCTCTTCAGTTTTCCTGTTAATATCAGTTGCCATGGCACTGGATGACTGGATATTGGTGTGATTTCTAGATACAGTTTTAATGGAACCTTCCGTTATCGATGCAGTATTCATATGCTTGATCCTGATACAAATTCAAGAGTCCATTTAACTCAGTGTTAATTCATGGGTTGCCTGGTGTCAAAAGTATAAAATATGGCCTCTCTTATGCTTCAAGAGGAATATAATGTCAAGTAGAAACGAACAGGGTGGTAATAACAATGCAATTAGCCACACCAGATCACAGGGACGGGAAGAAACAGCTCCGAAGAAAGGAGACACTTAGCCACACTATAGAGTTTAGAAATTTCCCATAGGTAAAACACTCACTGCACACCCACCCCCACACAGACCTTTTATAACAACTAATATTGAACAACTTAAAATAATTAATTGGCTAAATGGTTCTCATATATGACTCCTTTCTTGCTCTAATCCTCTGGTTAAAGCTTTGAATTTATTAACTTATTTTTTCTCATTTCCAGGATGTCATTGCAACTGGAGGGGTTGATACAAATGCTGTACTTTTTGATCGACCATCAGGACAAATCGTATCTACACTTAGTGGTCACTCGAAGAAGGTAGTTTTTTCTTTATTTTATTTCTTGATTCCATCATTGTTTTTTGGTTTTCCATTTAATATATTGGCTGATCATTACATGCAATTTTGTTAGGTTACTAGTGTCAAATTTGTCACTCAAGGTGATCTATTGGTAACAGGTTCAGCAGATAAGGTAAGCCAAATCCTAATGTATAAGCTACAAATTTTGTTTTTATGATATATTTTTGGTGGTCTTGATTTACTCTTATTCTAGAAAGGTGTTATGCTTGATCAATCCTCATAGTTTTTAATTATTTTATTTTTTATAAATTTCTAGTTAGTACCAAAATCTTAGACCATAATTGAAGGATATGTGACAGGCTAGGTGAAGTTCTCATGACTGATTTTATTCTAATTGCACTAATTAGTGCAAACTCTCGAGGAATTTGGTTCTTATTGCTCCATTTTCTTTCTTTCTTCTTCTTTTTCGATGCTTCTATTGGAATACATTGGAGACCTTTACCTAACTTATACCTTTTAGCATTGCAATATGCAGAGTACCCGCCACCCTAATATAAATGAACTTCAAATCTACTTAGTTGGAAGAAAATAAATTTCTTGAAATTTTAGAACTGTGAGCAATATCCCCTTCAAAAAGATGTCGAGAAACCACCTAATTTTTAATTTTATGATATTGACTTTGGATTCATTGTATTACATCTGGAAATTAAGTGTAGGCCAGATGGGGGTTTGGGGACTAATCTATGCCGTGGAAGGATCATTCTTTGCTTTAACCCATCCAACTTGAAGGAGTGTTTTCATATATTAGGCAAGCCTTTGTCATACAAGGGGGCTGTGTATGAGCTTTAACACTATTTGACTATATATTACTGGTAAGAGATTTTGAACTGATGACAATATGAGGTTCAAGTGGTGTTCAGTAGTGAAAAATAGACACTGAAGCTGAATTTGGAATATCTGTGCATTTTTCTTTTGGAGTCATATCTAAAGTAATTTTTAAGAAGCAACTGTGCTGATTTCATTGTTCAATGTTAGTCTCATGAATCATGATGATACTATATCTTCTAATTTGTTCATTAGAGATCTTCTGCCTGATTGAAGGAACATTCTTTTTTTTTTTTAACCCATCCAACTTTGAAGGAGTGTTTTCATTTATTAGGCAAGCCTTTGTCATACAAGGGGGCTGTGTATGAGCTTTAACACTATTTGACTATATATTACTGGTAAGAGATTTTGAGCTGCTAAGAATATGAGGTTCAAGTGCTGTTCAATAGTGAAAAATAGACACGGAAGCTGAATTTGGAATTTCTGTGCATTTTTCTTTTGTAGTCATATCTAAAGTAATTTTTAAGAAGCAACTGTGCTGATTTCATTGATCAATGTTAGTCTCATGATGATACTGTATCTACTAATTGTTCATTAGAGATCTTCTGCCTGATTGATCTATGCAATCTGTGGTGACTGTACAGTGTATGTGGATTTTTCAGGTTCACTTTTTGAATTTTCAATTGTATACAGCTTTATTTCCTCATCTTGCTTGATTATTTTGGATAGATATTCCATCACCCTACCACTACACTAGGCAGGCGTGAAGCTCGATGTGGTATATGAATTTATTTTTCTTATCATTAAAGAAAATAAGTAATAGGGTTTCTCTTTCACACCTTCATGAGCAAACCATGATGCTTTCTGTTATAATGTAAGATCACTCAAATCAACTCAACTAAGCCTCAATTCCAAACTAGTTGTGATCGGTCACAAGATTCCTCTTCCTACACTTTATCCTATGTTAAGCCTTTTGTTAGGATGTAAACATGGGCAAGAAGAAGGTTTATTGTCTAGTGTTAGTATTTCACTATGTGAAAATTTTCGATGCTGTATAGTGTTACTTACTCCATAGCCTTTTAGTTGATGTTAATTCTTATGTATGAAGTGCTCAATCCCTTTTTTCATTTGTTTTTTCCCATTAATATTGCAGACTGTTCGACTGTGGCAAGGCTCTGAAGATGGAAACTATGATTGTAGGCACATCTTGAAGGATCATACTGCAGAGGTAAATATGTTCCTTTAATCATGTTCAACAACGTTTTGTAACCAGTGATTTCTGTAATATCCACATATCATCAATTACCTGGAATTTTCTTGCTTTTTGTTAGAGCTGCGAAACTGATTTCAGAACTCAATTCTGTTTCAAGAAACTTAAGCATATATTGCCAATGGATATATTTGCCTCCAGTTGGTTGTTTTTCTGATTGTTTTTGACAAGTTTAGGTTATCACTAAATGATGTCTCTTGAGTGAAAGCTGTTTTAGATGGATTTTGTAACCTATATGTTGAGGTTGATTCATTGACCATGATGCTCAAGTGATCTGAGTTCAAGTCATTTAAAGCACATTTTGAGTGGCATTTTTCCTTGAGGCATAAAATTGAGGCTTGTGAACCTAGGAAGTCAGAAGAGATGTGGTAAATTCCATATGATGTGAGGTTTAGGAGGAATATTGTATCTTTAATATTGATTTCATGAGATAAGAGAGAGAGAGAGAGAGTATTTTCAGTATGCTATTACTCTTAAGAGTTCTCTAAGGGCATGTTTGGTATGCTGTACCGTATTACACCGGATTGTATAGGATTGTATTGTATATTATTGGATAGTATTGGATTAAATACGGTATGGTATTTGGTATTGGATAGTATAGTACAGGCCTCAAAACTCTTCTAAATTTCAGATTGACCCAACCTGTAAGCCCCATATTATTGTAACTGTCCCAAACATCCCAACAGCAATCTAAAGCTCTCTTCTCCGGTCTCCTCAACTGCCAGAGGTCAGAGAATCACTGGTATGATGGAGGTGTTGTTGGCCTCCTTCATGAAGGAGGCTGTGCCCCCTCATTTCTTCAAGGAGGAGGCCATGCTGCCTCCACGATGGATGTGGTGTGGCCTCGTTATTTGCAGCAGAGGAGGCACAGGCTCCTCCGAAACTGATCGCTGGCTGCATCCTCGATGAAGGGTGCTGCTGGCGTCATCAAAAAAGCGCTGCCTCTTGGGCCTTTTTTTATGGAGGTCGCCCGCCTCCGTTTGTGGAGAAGACCGGCCGGCGACACCGGCACCCGGCCGGTCTCCTCCATGAACGGAGACCGGCGGCTCCTTGAAGGAGGAGGCCAGCCAGCCTCCATGGATCATGATGGAGATCGGCTGGCCTCACGCTATTTTCAAATTTTTTTGTTTTTTACTTTTATTTTTTTAAAAAAATTATTCAAGTTGAGTACCGTTGAGAAACACCTCTCCCCAACTTACAGTCTAATACGGTTCGGACCGTATAAAATAAGTACGTTGTACAACTGAGTACAACTATAAAATATTACCAAACGCCGCATAGTACTAAATTAGTACTGTCCAGTATGACGCACCAAACAAGCCATAAATGTCTTGAGGTATTAGCAATGCCTAATTTTGAGAGCACTTCATGACTGCAGATAAAACTGTCAGATTAGCCTAGTCTAAATATCTTCTGAACTTCTATTCTTTCGTGTTTGTGTGTGTACATGTGCAAGTTTGTCTCTGGCAGTTTAATGCTTCTGTAGTTGATTGCTAGTGCTAATATGGTCAGTATGTCATGTTAACATGAAATTTTTATTCCTCAGGTGCAAGCTGTTACTATCCATGCCACAAATAGTTACTTTGTGACTGCTTCTCTTGATAATACTTGGTGCTTCTATGATATTTCCTCTGGTTTGTGCTTGACCCAGGTCTGAACTCTGAACCTCTTTCTCTTTCTCCTTATTTCAGAGTTATGAAGTGGTGAATTATATTTGTTTTTTTTTGTTCCTTTGCATGGTATTATCTTGAGTGTAAGATTCAAATAAGTATGGTCTTTTGCGTTATCTGGAAAAAAAAAAAAAATTCTATGCATTTTTGGAGCTAAAGAGGGATTAAATTAGTGTGGAGGAAAAAGGTGTAGAGAAAGATTAGTCTCATCTTTGGTTGGAAAGTAACAATGAGGGAAAAATAAGGGGAAAATAGTAGTATAGTACCATCTTTTCAAACTCACAAAATTGTATTCTTCGGTAAATGAGAAGTGAAATTGAAAAAAGTCATTGATTGGAGAGTATCAACTTGTATTTTAACAAAAATATAAATTTAATATGGATAAATATCTACAATTTCAATGTATAAGGGTATAGTGATCAAATTCAACCTATAGTTTTTCTCCCTTTCTCATGTTATAGGATGCCAAGAGGTGTCAAGTGATAACTCTCTTCTTCCCTCCCCTTTCAGTTGTATCAACCAAAAAAATAGAGATAATAATGAAGCCTTTTCCCTTCTCACTCGATTCTTGCCCTCCTTTCTCTGCTTTTATTCCTTCTACTAGACATAGTGCTTGGTATTACAAAAAAAAAAAAAGTCTTTTATTTTTTCCTTTCTTTATTAAGTCATAATTTTCCGGTTCTGCAGGTTGCAGACACTTCCGGACCTGAAGGCAGACCTGAAGGTTACACATCCGCTGCTTTTCATCCAGATGGTCTCATCCTTGGAACAGGCACCTCAGAAGCTCTTGTTAAGATTTGGGATGTGAAAAGTCAGGTATTAGGATTATCTGATGCAACCAGCCTGTGTTATATGTTATTAACTTCACTTTAATTAATTACTTATATTGATTTGCAGGCAAATGTGGCGAAATTCGATGGACATGTTGGCTCAGTGACTGCTATATCTTTCTCAGAAAATGGTTATTACCTTGCGGTAGGTATTACACTTATAAAATGTATGGTGAATGTAGGATCTGACATTCTTGATCTGACTAATATGTTTGACTGGACAGACTGCAGCTAGTGATGGTGTGAAGCTTTGGGATCTGCGCAAATTGAAGAACTTCCGGTCTTTCGAATTTAATGATACAGATACACCAACAAACTCAGGTATTTGATATTTTGATACTTGATACTCTATCTTCCTTTGAATGGTCTATTGTTTTTATCTGTTCATTGTTATCAAACAATTTCTTTACCTTTTCTTTTAGTACTTCTGTGTATAAACTAATTGGAAAATGATGAACCTTGCTCTTGGGAAGGGTGCTTGCTGATTTTTACTTACGTCCGTCCGTCCTTCTTCACTTCTAGCATAGTATGAAGGTTTTATATTAGTAATTTACAATGTTGCAGAATGCCCTAGGTGCTGGTCAGGCGGTATTCCACTGCCTAGTGCCTAGGCGGCCGGAATTTTTTATTTTTTATTTTTGGATTTCCTGGACATACTACTACCTTATTTGCATATATTCAACCTAAAATTGAAAATCAAATTCCAACAAACTCGATCAAATTCCAATAAACTAAATCAAAATCCAATCTAAAATCCATAAACAATAAAGTTTGGGGTTTCTTTATGTTAAAAAATTTGACCGTCTAGGCTGTCAAAACTGCCTAGGCCACGTTTGACCAGCGCCAGGCACCGGCCGCCTAGGCACAGCGATTTTTGCTAAAATTCCCGGGCCATGGCTAGCAGCTGCCTAGGCTGCATTTTGCAACACTGTTAATTTATCACTAATCACCATCATTTTCCTTTTCTGGAAGGTACTAGGTGACTGACGTATTAGTGTTGGAAGCAGAACAGAATTCTTCTCTTTAGTTTTCTCTAATTTATATCACAACGAGCTATATGTAACAGAGCTCTCTTTCTGGTTTTTTCAGTGGATTTCGATCATAGCGGATCCTACCTTGCAGTTGCTGGTGCAGATATAAGGTTGGTGATCTTATGGGCATTTGATGATTGTATTCGGCCTATCATTAAAGAAAATTAGTGATTGTATATGTGCCATATAGAAATGAATTGCTATAACAACTTTCAGGCCTACTTGTTCATACTATTAACTCTCTGATTTCAAACTTTTGGGTATTGATTGAAAGTTTTCATCTGCAGAGTATACCAAGTTGCCAGTGTTAAATCGGAATGGAATTGTGTCAAGACTTTTCCTGATTTGTCTGGCACAGGTTCAGCTTCTTTCTCGCTCCTATGTGTACTTGTAGATATCCAACTGCATAGTCTTTGTATTTGACAGATACTATGAATCTGTTCTGACTGCAGGTAAAGCAACTTGTGTAAAATTCGGCACAGATGCAAAATATATTGCTGTGGGATCAATGGATCGCAACCTCCGCATATTTGGCCTGCCTGGTGATGAAGGTCCATCGGAGTCATAGAGGAATCTGGAATGAAAGCATTATTGCTATTTTGGCAGCAACTGTTCAGAATGGTGTATTTTATTAATTGAAGTTGATGGGAGAATTATAGTATGTTGGTTTGTATGGCATGGAGAAAAAGAGCATGAAAGTATGGTATACTGTGCAAGCTGCTGGATCGCGGTGAGAGAATTCGTTAGATTTTAAGAGGAACTAGGAAAGGAAACCGACTCTTTGCGGCCAATCATTTTGTACCAGTGTTATTGCTAAAACTTTCAAAATGTCTAATTCCATGTTTCAATGTTTTGTCATATTGTTAAATGAGATAGGTAAACGGTGGTGGTTCTTTAGAATTCGGGGATTTGTCAAATACATTTTTTTCAGTTGAGTAATTGGTTTCTTCTTTACTAGTAGACTAGTGTACCTGGCCATAGCTATGAGTGTGATATGAGATATACGCCAAATCTTTTTTAAACATTTTTAGGAAAAGAAACAAACAAGAAATCTTCCAATGAAAATCTTTTGATTGGAAAAATAGTTTGTTGGTGATGCGTAATAACCATCGACTTGAAATAGAAATGGGAAGCAACATCGGAAAGCATTAATAATTATGTGAAAGCATTAAATAAAGACATGGATCACCAAAGCATCTCCACCTTGTATCAGGAAGGGCAGTGGGATATACGTGAAAATCAACAAAATGGAAACAGTTTTTAATGATATAGGTTAATATCTAATCATTAATAGGAAACATTTTTTTTTTAACAAAAGATTACATTAGGAAACTAATTAATAATTATTAATAATTTTAAAAAATATTTATTTATAAATTTTAATTTATTTTTTAAAAATTTAATGGGTATACATATATTTTTTAGGGTTGTTATTATTATGGGTCGGGTTTAATGCTAAAAATGAGCTGATTCGGGTTAAAAATACATAACCCGATTATATAACGGGTTGGGTCTTTTTTGTAAACCGGATACCCGACCCGACATATTGCATATGAAAATAAAAATATAGGTTTTTCTTTTTCTCTTTTGTCGCTCTGAAAGACTGAAACCCTCCATCTCTCAGTTCCACGCCGTTGCACAATTCACAGGCTGCCATCTCCTCTCAACTCTCTGGTCGCCGTCACCCTCGTCTCACCCGGTGAGTTTTCTCTCTCATCGTCGTTGTCTTCCTTATACGATGTTAATCAGTTTTGTTCTCGAATTCCTTCATGATGCAAGTTCTGATTTGAGTAGCCATGAAGGTACGCTCACCAGTGGAGAAGTATGCGAGTTTTGATTTGCATATCTGGGTCCTCTATTTTCAGCTCAAATTTTTATAAACACAACAGAAAATATTCAATACAAGTAAATCCATATCTGGGTTCTGTGTTTTATAGCTCATTCACATAAAAAAAAAATTATCAACATGATTGTTTCTCTTATTCAAATAAATTAATTTTGTAGCTCATTCAAATAAATTAATTTTATTTGTTTCTCTTCTAAAGATTAGATTATCAACATGATTTATTATTATTATTATTATTATTATTATTATTATTATTATTATTATTATTCTCATGTCTGCACATTTACATTGCTAGATTGAAACCTAGATTGAAACCATGAGCAGATAATTAATCTATGGCTTTTTTGCTATTATTGATCTCTACATGGATGTGTTTTTATGTATGGACTTGTGGGTATATGGGATTTTAGTATACAGTTTAGTTTCTATGATTCTAGCATGTGAATTTTAGGGCTTATCTGATATGGGTATTTTGATGAATTTGTTTCATTGGGTTGATTTTATTTACGTTCCTGCTTCAGTGAGTTGTTGTAAAGTTAGGATCTTAGTATTTCAGAGAATTCAAGACCGGAGCCGTAGTTTGGTATTCAGAATTTCTTTTTCATTTTTCTGGTTTTTTTAGTACTTGAATGGTCCGAGGTACAAGTTTGGTAATCAGCTTGTTAGAAAATTTTATACAAACCAAGAAGCTTTGTAATTAGCTGTTAGAAAATTTTATACAAACCAAGAAGCTTTGAAGTCACGTTATGAAAATGGAAGGGAACATGATACCGGTTTCTTTGTTTAGGATGGCCTTGAGGACCTAATTTGGGGTGTCGAAAGTATACGGAATTTTTTCAATTAGATGTCTTTTTTGTCTGCCATTATCTGGTTTTTTAATTCTTAGTACCCCAGCAATTGGATGTTTTTTTTAATCTTTACTGATGTAATATACTTGTTGTATTTGCCTCGATTCGATTCTCTGTGCAGATGGGGAGGGAAAAGAGAAACACTGTCAATGAGGCTAGTCCCACTGTTGATCTGAAGTCTATCATTCATCAACATTCATTGTTTTTCGATATGTTGGTTGAGCTTATCCCTGCAAAGTTCTATCTACCTGTTGATGATGACGAGAAGCCATGGTTTCAGGGCCTTAGCAAAGGTGAAAAAGCTTTGGCAAAAAAGGAATCAAGAGAAAACATAAAGAAAGCTCGAAGAGATCGGTTAGATCCCGAGAAGTCTAACAAAACAACACTTGATTTGCTGAAGCAAAACTTAGAGAAGGAAAAATCAAATAAGGAGAGCGATGATGATGAAGAAGAAATAGAGATTAAACCTATGATGATGTCTGATCTCGAAGGTGATAATCGATCTGTGACATATGAAGAACTTAGGCAACGACTTCATCGCAAGATTGAAGAGCTTCGGGGAGGTCGAAATTCTGGAAGTTCAGATAAGGCAAAGAAGATTGAACTGAAGCGCGAAAAGAGGGAAATTCATCAAAAGAAACGCAAGAGAGAATTTGAATCAGGAGAAAAGAAATTAACAACTAGTAATCCATCAGATAAAGTGGAGAAGGATATAACAGAGGCTTCAAAAGAACTTGCATTTAGTCATGTCAAAATCGGAAATGAAGATAAACATGGGAAAAACAAGAAAAGGAAACTTTCAAAGACGAAGGAGCTCGAAATGGCACGAAAATTGGAAGAAGCAAAGAAGGATCCTGAGAAAGGGGAGATGATTGCAAAGAAGCATTCATGGAAAGCTGCAACCAGTAGAGCTGCTGGAATTAAGGTTCACGATGATCCAAAACTGTTAAAACAAAGCCTGCACAAGGAGAAGAAGAGGCATCAAAAGAATGTTGAGAAGTGGAATGAGAGGATTGGAACTACCCAGAAGCTGAAAGCAGATAAACAGCAGAAGAGATCAGAAAACATTGGTGAAAGGATTCACCAAAAGAAGATGCGCAAGATCGAAAAACGAGAGAAGAAGCTCATGCGACCAGGGTTTGAAGGTCGCAAGGAAGGGTTTGTCAATCAAAATGCAGCTTAAAAGGTGCCTTTAAAATAGTTTTGTGTTACTCACTTGTCAAATTTTATTCCTTCTCTTTTACTAGAGCTAGGCAGAAAACTATGTCAAAAGCCTTTAGTTGGATCATTTCCTCTTATCATGACAGATGAATATGCAGCAAATATTTGTTGTTTGATATTGAATTCCCATCTCTGTGCCCTCGGAGAAGTAATTTTGTATCAGCCATATATATGTATGATGCTGTTGAATTATTGTAAGTTGATGCTTTTTTCGATTCTCTATAATTTTTAACAATCTTAAAGAGGCCTGTGGCCAAAATTTGATGTCTAAGTCGCATGGTATCGGAAGTAGACTGCTATTATAAAATTGCTGTATTGACTACAATTTCTTATAGCATAAAATGTGATGTCTCATTGCATTCTTTATGGGGGATAGAGGGAATAATTATCCGGTATTATTTGTCAAGTTATCATTATGCAGGAGTTTAGATGTCTATGTTGTCAAACTTTTGTTAGGTTAAGATTTGATTGAATAAAGAATATCTTAAAATTTTCCAAGCTCCTATTTCTCCTATTATTTCCATTCTGGTTCTACTTCTACATCAATTCTCCCATACCACAACTTTAATTGTACGGTTAAAACCGTCCCTAACGGGGTAGGTCCCACAGGTTTCTAGACCAATGAGTAATTTTGACATCCCTACACTCAGATGATCTCTTTAGATTACCATTCACTCAGAAAACAAACCAAAGCCAAAGACATTAAAGCTATGCTTTGGGTTACTTTGCTTATGAAACAATCCGTTTTTAATTTAACTTAAAAGAATAATCAACTTATAAGATAAGTAGATAGGTGTTTTGTAAATTGACTTTATAAATAATCAATTTATGAAAAAAAAAATATGGATAAAGTGTTTAGTAAATTTTAATTGATTAAGGAAATGGTGCCCGATATTGACACTTATAAATATGATAAGAACATCCATATTTTAATAAAAAATTTAATTACAAAAACATCCTAATAGGAATTTACCAATAAGGACAATTAGTTTAATTAAAAATAAATAAAATAATATGTACATCCATTAATTACATTTATATCTTTAACTATATTACTTTATTAAAAATAAAATTAAAAAAAAAAAAACACTATACTAAACTCTAATTAAACCATAATTCTATTTCAAGTATTAAAATCTTCGATTGTCATTTTGTTTGACATAAATTTTAGGTATTTTGGAGAGAATTGATGTGCTGATATAAGAATTCAAATTCTTACATATTATGTCAAGTTTAAAGACATCAACAGTGAAAAAGGGAAGTTTAAGAAGGTTAGTTTCACTGTCATGGACTTTACAGGAGCTAGTGGACAAATTGGACAAATTTGATTTAAGGGTTTTTTTTTTATTTTTATTTTTTTAGGATCAGCAATCTTTATTAAAAGAAAGGCCAAGAAAGGCCAACCGAACAACAACAAAAGCAAGGAAGAGGACACAAGCAACTAACACCCATTTCCACAGCCAACGAACAGAACAACAAGCTACACAAAGCAAACACAACCAGTACAAATTTTTTTTTTTTTTAGTAATCAAAATTGATTACTTGTAAATCATACAAGTAATCAATTTTTTTTTTTTTTTTTTTAGTTTCTTTGTTTGTAAGAAAATGATTGAAGTGAAAGTAATATTTGGTAATCAAGAATTTGAAACTGAGAGAACTTAACAATTTGAAGTAGAACTTTTCGCAATTTAAGAATTTAAAAATTCTGTGTTTCCGAGCAGTCGAGCATGAAGAATTTAAGAATTTATCATTTGTGAAATTAGGAGTGTTATAAATTGTATTAAAATTAAAATATTTATTTAAATAAGAGTATTATTGACCTTAAGATAGATGTTTATAGCAACGTTTTAATTTTAAATTTTAGACATATGTGTACTTATAAATATAGATGTGCTTATCATATTTATGGATGTCAATATCCGCACCCTTATGAAAAATGTCTAAAATGGACATAATTGTTAAAATGTAATATATTATTCAAATGTTTTTTTTACTACTTAATTTTTTTTTTATTTAAATTAAAAATACATTTACAAATCATAGGATATATATAAAATATATATATATATATATATTTAAAATATTCTATTGAGTCAACTCATTCATCACAATATTAATTTGCTGAGTCAACTCGGTCTTCTCATTACAAATCTTTTGAGTCAACTCACCCACTCAAGCAGCCATTAATGGAATCTCTGCAACTCAAGCTCCAAATCCGCCACCGTTTCCCGTTCCACCAGATTCTCCACCGAGGTTGCCGCCATCCGTTGACCTTAGCTGGCGACATTGTCTCCCCCACCGCCGACGTACAAGTTTTGAAATCGTGAGATTTCGTCCTGGATTCATCGCAAAAATGGAGGGGCAATTTATAAAATAAGTTGTTTTTGGGTAGTTTACCAAACATTCATTTACTCAAAACTTGAGAAATAATCACTTATTTCTCAAGCAAATGCAGAGCCAATTTGGTATTGTTTTTGAGAAGTTAAAATCAGATTATTTCATAATTTTAACATAAAATGATGTTTGGTAAAACTTCCAAAAGTGATTAATTGATAATCTAGCAAGTTTTGATAGTGATTTTGAGAAGTAGGTAAATGGTTACTTTTTGAAAGTGATTATAGAATAATCTATTTCAGCATTTAATGAATCTTTTAAAATATCATTATTATCCTTATGAAATTAAATTAAAATCTTTTATATTTCTTATGTCGTCTTGAAATTAAAGATTCTAATTAAATATTGATTTGATTTATAAAATCTTTTAAAAATATTTGTATTATTCTTGTGAAATTTTTTTAAATTTAAATATTATACTTAAATATTGATTTAATATATATAATTAATGAAAAAAATAAAATAAGGTTCTAAAATCATATCTATTTTAGTCATTATAACTAATTTCAGAACTTTTGAAATAAAATTACCAAACATATGTATACTGTTTTTGAGCAATACAGTAGTTTTAAAAGTATAATTAACCCAACATCTGCTGATTAACTTCACAGCTGATTATTTCCTCAGCACAGCTAACGGTGATTATTATAAAAGTTACAGCAATACCAAACTGGCCCGCAATCTCAAACATAGCCGAACAAGCTTCGAATAGGGTTCTGTTTTTTTTTTTTCTTTGTAATTCTATTGGAGAATCGACGTAGTTGAGACAAGTAGTTTTCAAAGCGGAGGAAGGAGCCATGTACGGATTGAGAGGGTAAGTTGAATAATTTCATCCTCAATCTTTTTGTTGTTTTGATTCGTTATGTTTATTTACGATTTGTGTAATCTGTTTTTTTTTTTTTTTTTTTTTAATTGAATCGTGCTTTCATTGTTGTCCTTTTTTGATTGTTTTCAGTTATTAATGTTTTCGAATTGTAATTAAATCAGTTGGAAGAGATTTAGTGATGTGAAGTTGTGTTTTGTGTAAATTTTAGGCACGTAGATGTTATAGAAACCTGAATTGGTTTCTTTTAAGTGAGATATGAATTCTTTTAAGTTTTAAGTGAGATCTGAAAATAAATACTATGTGTCTAATACAACCTAGAGGGCAATTAATTATCAAATTGTCGGATTAGTCAAAATTATAAAATTAACCCATCACAAAACAATAAAAAAACAACCAAATTCAAGTGCGGAAATAATAAAAATACGTTGATTTGTTTTACGTGAGAAAACCCTAAAAAGGTATAAACTCATAGGCTATCCACTTAGCCACAACGGTCCTCAAATCTACTAAATGTAATGTTTACAACCTAGGTAGACCTCTTATCACACCTTTCTCAGAACGTAACACACCACTACTATCCACATACCTTTTATAGTGATCCTAGACCAAATGTTTGTGTACTAACACTCTTATTCACAAGATTTAACTTAATGAAGAGATAAACAACATAGTGAATATGTAACAATATTCTAGTATGCAATTAATGCTAGGCTATACTAAATGCTTATCAAGAGATTCATGATATCAATTAAAACAATCGTATATATCAATATGTCTGAATAAAGTTCTAAATAACTAAAGATTACGGATTAATTTGACATTTGCATGCATTGTACCATTATGCATATTACGATATTAATCTGGCAAAAAAAATAAATTTAACACCTGATATTATTTGATTCCGATTCCAGCTAAATATGCATTTTTCCTACTCTTTCGCATTTTCTCAATTAACAAACAGAAAGGAAAGGAACAAAAATCATTTTCCGGTAAGCTGCAATATAAGTTCATTGATCCCTCTAGCATAGAAGGATTAATTGCACAAACGTCCCCTGAGTTTAGACATAATTGTATTTATATAGAATTTTTATCCTTAATTGTACAAACATCCCTTGTATTAGTTGACTTCGTTAAATCTAATCATTGACCATAATTTTAACCAAAAAATGACTAAAGTACCCCTAGTTACCTATTTTATTATTAATTATATATATACTTTATTTTTTTTTGACTATATATATACTTAAAATAATAATTATATACAATACTTAATTTATTTATTTAATAATTTTTATAATCCATTTTTTACATTTTTTATAATCAATTTTTTAAATAAATTAATCAAGTATTATATATAATTATTATTTTTAAGTATATATATATATAATTTTTTTTAAGTATATATATAATTTTTTTTAAGTATATGTATAATAATTATTTTTTAAGTATATATATAAATTGTCAACAAAAAAAAACATATATATATATATAATTAATTATACAATAGGTAACTAGGGGCACTTTAGTCATTTTTTGGTTAAAATTTTGGTCAATGGTTAAATTTAACGAATTCAACTAATTACAGACGATGTTAGTGCAATTATGGGTAAAAATTCCATATACATGCAATTATACCTAAATTCAGAGGACGTTTGTGCAATTAGTCCAGCATAAAAACATCATTAACTATGTAACACCGAAACAGTAACAACATGAGTCGGAGTTGCATTCTGAACCGTACTTGTAGATTCTTACTCATTAGTTCTTGTCAAATTCCTGAACGACAATGGTGTTAACTTTAAAAAAAAAAAAAAAAAAAAAACCTATAGAATTAGTTCATGGTTAAGGTAAGGCTTCCAAATTTTACTTGGAAAAATATTGAGCTTCATTAAGGACTATAAACATTTCTTCCATGGAGAGCATATTTATGGTTAATTTCCAATAAACTACCATATATCTCCACAAGTAAAACTACCATTCAAAATTCTATGGTATCTGTTAACATCTCTCACAATGATCTCCCTCTCCACCATTCTACTGATATACTTAAAAGACTCATGGCAATCCCTACAAATCTTCAAGTTCTTCACTATCCTCAATGCCTTTCCCGGTGGGGTTCCGCTTACTAACCCAAATGCCAATGCTAGCTTCTCGCTATGATACCAAAGTGCTCGCGTCTTCTCCCTTTCTTCAACCCTATGCAACATTTCGTTCCAAATTGGGACGTATCCTAACTTCTCGCACTCCTCAATCAACTCTTCTAGCTTCGCGTAAATCTCTTCCACTCTATAGTGATTCCTATCACCCGCCAAGAACACATGAACTTCTCCTTTCACTTCAATCCAACTCCTACCCCCTTCTTTCCTCACTCGCCTATCTTTCATCATCTTCCTCATGTCCGCGACCTCATCCCACCTACCTGAAGCCGATAACACATTAGCAGCAATCACATAAGCTGAGTCATCATAACGGTTTACTTCTAATAATCGGTGAGCCATTCTCAAAGCCATGTCTGGTGCACCATGTAACGCAGAGGAGGACAACAATGCCCTCCACACGGCTGCATCCGGTTCAAATTGTATTTCCATTGCAATCTTCTCCGCATCCTCCAACCTCCCAGCTCTCCCAAATGCACCTATCAAACAAGTATAGTGCTCCAATCTCGGTTCCAGACCTTAACGAACTCTCATTTTCTCAATCCACTTCTCACTCTCAGAAGCCAAACCCGCATTAGCAAAGGCCATTAAAACAGCCAGGAAACTGTACTCATCCGGCGAAAATCATCTGGTTTGCAATAAATGAAAAAGCTCAAGCACAGAATTTTTTATCTCCTTGTTGAGCATAACCAGACAACATAGCATTACAGGCAACAACATTTAACACTCTGACATTCTCATCAAAAACCCTCCTCGCATCAAACACATGCCCAGCTTTTCCATATGCATCAATCAAGGCAGTCCCAAGAACCACATTCCTATCGAAACCCGCAACAAGTGCATGTCCATATATGATCCTGCACTGCTCCATAGCAGCAAGCTCGGCGGCACGCAACGCTCCAGACACGCTGTGCACCGTGGACACCAAATCACGTCGTCTCATGTCAGCAAAGACCGACAAAGAATTCACACAGCGAGAGTTTTGCGCCAAACAAATGATCATAGCCGAGTACCAAACCTCCTCTTTGTCGTGCATTTCATCGAACACCCTCTTGGCATTATCGGGTAACCGAAACTTGGAGTAGAAATTGACAAGGGCGGATCCACAAAAGGGTTTGTAGTTAAATGAGAGTTTGAGAGACATGGAGTGGAGAGAGAGACCGAAAGAGAATAAGGGGGTGTTTGTGCAATTAGTCCTTTTTCTTTTTATACGTCTGTCTTTTTGACCGATTGATACATGTTATTTTCTGTCTAAATTTTATCATACTATGATCATTAATTCATTATGTTTCTAGTAGTTGGTAAAATACCATTTTTTTTTTCTCATGGAATGACTAGTTTTATTTATTTATTATTATATATTGAAAATTTTCTCATGTTTTATTATTTATATTGAAATCTAAAATCAGTGAATATCTATTTTCATATTATCAATGAGAAAACTTAACATACGTGATTGTAATTTAAACTTTCCATCATTAACATAGAAAATGATGTGCTATTTTATGGTGACTGAAATATAATTTAGGGAGAACTTTAAAATTAGTCAAAAAATTAGTGGGTTTATTATTTTTATCCAGGATTATCAATTTTATTGTTTTTGTCAAAATATCCACTTTTGAACAAGATCGCATTTCTTAAAAAATAAAAAATAAAAATAATAAAAAAAAATCTTTTTTTTTCCTTTTTTTTTTCTATTATTTTTTTTTCTTTTTCTTCTACTTCTTCCCAGACCTCTATCTTCTTCTTCTTCTTCCCAGATGTGTTTAATTATGTTTCTTGATGTGTTTAATTTGGTCTTGCCCTGGTGTGTTTAATTGAGTTGTCCTTGTGTGTTTAATTGGTCTGATGTGGTGTATTTAATTGGGTTATCGTGGTGTGTTTAATTGAGTCGTTCTTGTGTGTTTAATTGATTTTCCATTGTGTGTTTAATTGAGTTGCTCTGGTATGTTTAATTGGATTGCTCTGGTGTGTTTAATTGATTTACACCTTATATGTTTAAATGGTGGTTTGGTGTGTTTAATTTGGTTGTTCTAGTGTGTTTAATTGATTTACACCTAGTGTGTTTAATTGATTTACACATGGTGTGTCTAATTAATTTACACCCGATGTGTTTAATTGGGTTATCGTGGTGTGTTTAATTGGTGGTCTGGTGTGTTTAAACAAAATGAAATCTGTAAATTTTGTTTGAAAAAAATTAAATCTGAAATTTTTTGTTTAAAAAAAAATCTGAAATTTTTTTTTTAACAAAATTCAAACTCAAACACAACTCCCACCATTCATAAAAACAACCATAGCCTGGAGAAAAAACAAGATCTAAAAAAAAAAATTTTAAAAAAAATCTGAAAATTAAACATAAACACAACCACAAAAAATATAAAATAAAATAAAAATAAACAAAATGAAATCTGGAAATTTTGTCAAAAAAAAACCAAATCTGAAATTTTTTTATTAAAATAAAAAACTTAGAAAATTTTTCAAAACCCTAGAAAAAAACGTGATTTGAAAAAAAAAAATAAAAAATTAAAATCTTAAAATTAAACATAACCACATCCACAACAACTTAAAAATCTGGAAAATCAAATCTGATTTTTTTTTTAAAATAAAAATCTGAAAAAAAAATTTTTAACAAAACTCAAACCCAAATACAATTCCCACAATTCATAATCACAACAACCGCTCTCAAATACGGAAATTTTTTTTTAAAAAAAAAAAAACGAAATCTGAAATTTTTTTAAACCTAGAAAAAAACAAGAAAGAGGAAGAGAAGAGAGGAGAGAGAGAAGAAGAAGAAGGAGAGAATGCGTGACAGATAAAAGAAAAAAAGAGGAAGGCGTGAGAGAGAAAGAGAAGAGAGGAGAGAAAGAAGAAGAAGAAGAAGGCATGAGAGAGAAAGAAAAAAAAAAAAGATTCTGCAGAAAATGAGAGAGAGAAGAGGTAAAGAAAAAAAAAATTTGAGACAATTATGTTTTCACAACCATTTTGATTAAAAAACAACAAAATTTATAATCTTAGACAAAAAACTTATTCTCTTAATTTTCGACTAAGAAGACCTATTTCCTCTTTATAATCTCACAAACAAATAAAGTGTGAGTGGCCATGATTGATGTTCTTTGTTTCTTTAACAACATTTGATATAACATGACAATAATAATCTTCAAGTAAGCCTATTATAAATAATAAAATTACTCTATGAAAAGGTAAGAATATAGTTGATAAAATGTAGGTGAAGATTCCATAGCTATGAGTGTGATTCGAGATATATGCCAAATCGATTTTAAACATTTTTAGGAAAAGAAACAAACAAGAAATCTTTCAATGACAATCTTTTGATTGGAAAAATAGTTTGTTGGCGATGCGTAATAGCCAGTGACTTGAAATAGAAATGGGAAGCAACATCGAATTATATATAAAGAGTATGGTAAAGGCTTGGAAATTTAACACCTCTTTCTGTATGGATGCAAGTAATGAAAAAATTTATAAGGCATTGGAGGAATTTCGAGACCCTGAAGAATTCTAAAGCCGATTTAACACACAGCACGCTTATATAAATGAAAATAGCATGTATCATCAAATGTTAAAAGACTAACCTTTGCCATCATAATTAATTTCCAAACAGAAACCTATACTGATAGTAATACAATTTTAATAGGAGATTACATGTGTATGATAAGATCCCTCGTAAATGGAAATGGAAACGGAGGGCAAGAATAATAACAAACAATGAATTAGGAATGATATTACTAATAAATAAAGACATGGAGCACCAAAGCATCTCAACCTTGAATCAGGAAAGGTAGTGGGACATATGTGAAAATCCCCAAAGCTGCATACAACAAAAAGCAAAATTGAAATTGAAATTGAGAACAAAATTATTCACAAAATGAATAATTATAATTTTCATGCTCTAATGAAATTGAGTTCTGAGAGCTATTTCTAAGAGGGCCGTTTATCTTTTGTATAATCTATTTATTCATCTATCTAAATCGAAGAGTTTCAAGAAGTGGGCTAGAAGCAATTCATGTTTGGTATACGACAGCCAAACCAATTGTCAAATGATCACCCCAAGTTAGTCTTAAAATGATTAACCAAGAAAACAAAGTCTTAAGAGTATTGCCCAAGTAACAAAAAGGATCTGTTATAAATTAGATGAAACTGTAAATTACCTCAACATTCTTTAACTCAAACTCTGGGTTATGAGCCAAGCATAGGTTTCCAAATGTTTCACAAGGTCCACTGCTTCCGCTTAAGCTTTTCAAGTGAAGACAATAATCAAGTTAAAGATATCTAGAAAGAATTAGAATAGCAGAGCAAACTGTGAAATGGAACATTCAAGAATGCAACTTACAGATCTTCATCCAAGCACAAAGCAAAGTGACCCCCTCCACCCAATGCTAGTAAGTCATTCAAACACATAAAATAATAGCGGTTGGCACCTATTATCACAGATAAGAGATAACATAAGCTTAAATGCATTTAGGAAACCTTTTTAAAAGGTTACTTTGGAATTATTCGATGAACTCCAAGTACATAAAGCAAAACTGCAATCAACTGTATCTACCATTCATCAAGATTATGACCCTCACAAGTTACTTCTCCTTGTTATAGTTAAAAATAAACAAGATTCTAGCCACAAAACACATTATTTTGCATGGAAAAATGGCATGTAGACTTCTAGGCTTGCAGTTTTATTGTGAAAAGAATTAGCCAAGGAATTATATGATACAAATTAAAATTCTGTTCTTTTTTCCTTTTTTTCTTTTGATAATGTTATATAACTTAGAAATGGTTAAAAAGGACGCAATTATCGATATGCATCCACACAGAGCAAGATAAAAGAAATTGAGGATCACGTAGTACTTAACATTTAACAAAAAAACAAAGTATATAATGGTTACAAACATAACAATTGACAGCGTGACTCCTACATATACTGGAATATTGGATCAAACAATTTTTGCAAAACCATATCAATTCACACCATTCTGTCTACATATTTGACAAACCTTAGATTTAACGTTATAAAATCTAAGTTTTTTTTTTTTTTTTTTTGTGTGCTTTTGTTTAGCCTTCTGTTCGATTTGCTTTTTAGTCTATCGTTGCATATATATATTGTGGATTAGTATTCCACCCAATTTTATAATCCTTCATTATAATTTTATAAAATTTCCTTTTTTGCCTTTCAAGAATGAAATGTCACTTCTGCTATATAATTCCAATGCTTAAAATAATATCAATTTGCTCCAGCAGTCCAGCCTCGGAAATAAATGAAATTGTTTTTTGTACTTTTATATATGCACTCCCTAAGAGGCTTTACTATTCCATCATAACAGTAAAGATAACTACTGTGGCAGTAATCAGGCTAATAGTAGGAGGGTAACACAGACACAGCTGACATACTAGGCCTTGTCTGGAAATTCATGCAACAGAAACTAAAACATTTGCATTAGTTGGTAATAATTTGCATATCCTCAAGCTTCCAGAAATATGTTAAATTAATTGTATTTGTATACAATATATATGGCATGTAAAGATCCTCCAAAGCATCATTGAGAAAAGTGGGTTTAAAGTGTGCAACTTTCAGATGTCATTATGAAAAATGCCCAAGAGCATGCAATAAACATGGCAACATCTTCTTCAACAAAAATTGGGGTAAAGTCATCAGCCGAATACTAACTGTTGTGCTTCACAGCCAACCATAACATTAATGATATGATTGCTGTTATGTACTCATCCATTATCTATTTATTAATTCATTAACTATCTCTAATTCTGAACATGTTTACTGATTTTTTGAAGAATATGCATTATTTAGCAAATAACTTGATGTAAATACTTACCAGTCGGTCTAAAGATCCTTGGCTCACCATATATGGTTGTGAATACAAATGCTTGGTTTGTCCCCTATCCAAAACAGTAAAAAAAATAATAAATAAAAATTAAAAACAGGGTCAAAGGCTTCGCAAAATTATAATGTAAAAGAGAATATGGTAGAGAGAGAAACAAAACATGCAAAAAAGTGAAGGAAAACCATTTAATCAAGAACATGTCGTATAACTTACATTCATAACAGTAACAGCAAAAGGCATGTTAACTTACTTGATATTTTCTCTTCGAGGTGGGTTTCAAGGGGCATTCTAGCATCCCACCAAACACAGCGCCTTTGCTATCTCCGACAATCTAGAAGTTCAACCGCACAATGCACATCATCTTTAGTTATCAAGAAGTAGCAATTTACTCAAGACCAAAAAGTTCACATGATTTTATGAAAATTTATTTGAACATACAGATCCACCTACCAATATACAAGGACCAGAAAGGTCAGCACTCTTGCGAAGAAGGGTGCGGAGTGAGATACCATGTTTCAACGTACTGCCCTTCATTTGAAAGAAGTAATACCAAATGAAGTTGAAATTCTCAGAAAAAAGATAAAGCCAAATTCACTAAAAACCCGTTTTTAGCATGACATACCTATACAGCAAAACCCATTGGCACCCTTTGACAATATTAGGAAGTGATGACTGCAAGAATTCATACAATTCTGAGGTAATAAAAGTAGAGTCGTCTGTAAGATTAGTTAAATACTTTGTCGGACTACGTAAGTCAGTTGCTTCTGCAAACACATTGGAATCACTACTACTAATACCAGAGGCACAATCTTTATCATCATCAGCAGCAGCATTTACTGGACTACCTTGCTTACTCTCACTTGCTGGACTACTTCGCTTATTCTCACTACCTGTTCTACTAATTGCGGTCCAAACTTTATAGTCATCCGCGGGTTTGTTTTGCTGATCAAAATCTTCACTAATTCGTAGTGATTGAATTGGTTTGAGATCATGTTTCTGTTTGTCTGATTTAGATCCATCAACGCTTACCAAAGGAATAACAAAGGAAAAAATTGAAGTCAAAGATTTCTTCCCCTTAGAGTATGGCCTGACCTACAAATTTGAAAATCTCAAGTCAAAAATCATGGTAAAATACACAAGTAACTGAAGATCAAAGCAGCAGGTACCCTCCCTTTTAGAATTTTACAACAAGGAAAAGAAAGAAATATAGAATTAGAGGCTTGCGTTTTGTTTTTCTCATGCCTAGAAGATGAACATATAAATGCAAATATACATGATACGTTTACACAGATATATACATAATTAAACACAGACATAGACACACAGACACATATCTATACATACATGCATGAATGGTCTGATTGAAATTGCTTTAACGAACAAAAGTTCCAAATAGCTAACGATCAATTTGACATTTGCATGCATTGTGCCATTATGCATATTACGAAATTAATCTGGTAAAAAAAATATTCTAAGAAAAAACTTAACACCTGATCTTATTTGATTCTGATTTCCGGCTTAATATGCATTTTTCCTACTCTTTCACATTTTCTCAATTAACGAACAGAAAGGAACAAAAATCATATTCCGGTAAGCTGCAATATAAGTTCATTGATCACTCTTGCATAAAAACATCATCAACTCTGTAACACCGAAACAGCAACAACATGATTTCTCAATTTCTGTAACACCGAAATCAAATTGCATCAAGACGTAAACTAAAATCCTACCTCCATCCGCATGAAACTGTTTCCTGAGAGTTAATTAAGTTAAAATTATCAACCCTGTTCTCGCAGAACTTTGATTTTTTTATTTTATTTTATTTTTTTTAACCTTAATTGAATTCAATAATAATAGCTTAAAATCACTAGTAAATCACAATCTAACCGCATTCAAATCAGCAACAAAATTCAGCTTCGTAACTATATTCTTTAACACAACCAGATCTAATATAAACTAAACAGCTCAATTACGTCAAAAAATCAACAGATTAAACAACAAAGAAAACAAAAACGAAGATCACAAAATCGAAAGAGAAATACCTTAGGATTTTCGGTGGCAGAAGAATTAAGAGAAGCAGCAGAATTGTTCGGCGAATCAGCGAAGAGATGTGACAGCTTCTCCGTTACTTTCTCTCTGATTGAATACATTTCTCTTTTCGGTTGATAAAAAGACAAGAAACAGTAACCCTAAATTTTCATTTGAAGAATTTGAGTTCGTTAACGGAATTCACATCTAACTAAAAAATTTATTTGTAGCTTTATTTATATATAAGAGAAACAGAAACAGAAGATTCGTCGGTGGACGAAGAGTGGACAAAACGACGAGTTGACGATGGCCTCAACCTCAAAACAAGAACAAGGTTTAGGTTTGCGGACACAAAATATTTAATTTAATAATTTACAACTTCATTTTTTATTGCCTGTTTTTTTGGGGAGATAGAGGGTTTCGTTTTTATACGTCTCTCTCTTTTTGACCGATTGATACATGTTTTCTGTCTAACGAGTAACGTGTTACTAGATTTTATCATGTTATGATCACTAAGCTTCTAGTAGTTGGTAAAATACCATTTTCTAATGTGATGGTTCACGTTCCTCAAAATCTGTCCTTTTCTCATGGGAATGGAAGGACTTGTATTATTTATTTATTATATATTGAAATCTAACGGGTGAATATCTATTTTTATAATATCAAGGGTATTTTGTCTTTTTAACAAAATATTCAACAAATGATCTTAATTACACGAACAACCTCTATAGTTAACGGTCAACGGTTAGATTTAACGGTTGACTTTAAAAATACTAAAATAACTATAGTGTATATTTTATTGTTTATAATTATTTTATTTATTTAATAATCTACATTTTTTAAAAACTAAAACAAAGTTTTTTAATCAAGGTTCATTTTGTGAATCTATAAAAAAAAAAAAAAAAAAAAAAAAATCATCAATTGAATTACCAAATAGAAAAAAAAATAATAATAATAATCTAGATCATTCCAGCAAATCCAATTCTTCTTCTACAAAAATATTTGCTCTTATCCTCTTCAACCTCCCATCTACCTTTGTCTGCAAATAGCCAAACACACATCCCACTCCAAAAACAAAAGACAAAAACACTCTATCTCCAATGCCACTCCTCCATCTCCATCCATCCCACAACACAAAACGAAAAACACAACCACTTTTGTTTCAGTTAGAAATTTAAATAAATAAATAAATAAGTGCATGAGTGGGGAATCCATCTAAGATGGATCTAGTTAGAGAAAAAAAAAAACACAGAAAAACAAATGGAGCCACCGCGCCATCATACATTGGTGGATTGTGGATGGAGCGCAACTCCACCTGGACACAGAGAAGGGGCTTCATTGGAGATGGATCGACACTCCATCTGACGCCAGCGATGGAGGGGAGGAAGGACAGAGACGACCAGATGATGCGGTAGTGAATGAGGCGGTGGAGGCCAGTGGTCTAGAGGTAAAATGGGAGGATATCCTCTAATGGAAACCAAATCTCCATTAGAGAGATCTGGAAATATGGTTCTCTGGTTCAATGAGATAGAAGTATAGAACCATAAGTTTATGGCATATCTGGTAATGTGTGATCTCCAATGTATCTCTTTTTTTCATTTTTAATATTTATTAGTTTTATAATAAATAACTTATATTTTTATTTTCTTTTTATGCAAAAAGACATTCATACTCTTCCCACAGTTAGGTCTCTGTTAAATCTAACCCTGGTCAAACTGGTCAAGGGTATGTTCTTGTTAATTAAAGGAAAAGTACAATATATATGTGATATTGTTAAGTGTTAAGGTATGTTATTGTAATTAACCCTGATATCAAAGAGAAAACTTGACACGCAATGATTGTAAAATGAGTAATAGCAACTATGACTATTCCTGCTCCCAATAATCAGATGGTCATGTCAAGAGGAATCACTACAGAATCGGGCCAAATGTTTGGGCCTCTGGGTGGGCTTAATAGGGGATCATAAGTGGCTAAGAGGGATACTCCATAGAAGCCAGAGATAGGCCTAGAGGACGGCCCAAAAAAAGAAACTTGCAAGGCCTCTCCACATCATCAAGTTGGCCTGGTAATCCCCAATGGCTCGTTTGGCACACTGTATTGGATTGTACCGGACTGTATTAGATTGTATGATATTGGATTGGATTGTATTATCATTAATACAAACTTGTGTTTGGTAATGCACTATATTATATCGTATTAAGTTATTCATATATAACTTTATTGTATTTTATTATATTATAAAAATATAATTTTAAAAAAATAGTTAATAAATTAATCAATATTTTTATATAAAAATCAATAAATATTTATTTTAATTAAAACAAAAAATTTAAATAAATAATATTTTTATAAATAAAATAAATATTTCTTATATAATTTTGAAATTATAAAAAAAATATTAACAACATAACACATATTTTATTAATAATTCATATTTTTTGAAAAAAAAAAAAGTTTTTTTTCTAATACAATGCAATATAATACCACCAAATATAATGTATTAGTTAATATAGTGTTTGCTGCATTAGATAACTAAAATATATTAAAATAATACAATACAGTGTTCAAACATTGTATTGTATTATTTTAGTACATTTTAATTGTGTAATACAAAACAATACAATACAACAAAACAAACGAGGCCTAAATCTCCACCTATTGGGCATGGACTGGGCACTAAGGAAGCTGGGCTGGTGTTAGTGGAGCCTATAAGAGACACTAACAAACATGTTTTTAAAAGACCAGGTAAATGGAAGCGGGTTGACCTGGGTGAGAGGTCTAGATCCACTAGAGAAAATGTTTGGGAAAATCTAAGAAAAATGAAGAATGCCGACCTAAAGATCGAAGGCTATAAGCGACCTAAGGAGTCTTCCCCATCGACCAATAAAGCAATCTCAGGGACTTTCGAACATGGTATGGTAATTGAAGAGGGTAAGTGCTTTCTATTAATGGATTTCATAAAGTGGAACAAGATAACGATATTGGGGGGAGCAGATAAGGGCAGTCTAAAGGCGATGTGAAGGAAAGAACAATGGGGCCGGAATCAATGATCATTATAACGGAAAATTCGACCATCGAAAATGCCACCCATTCAAGGGTTTCGTTCGTGGTAAATGAGGAAGATTTTTCTGCTTTATCGACCGATCTGTCTCTACCAACTCGCCGAACATAATGAAACTCTTCGTTTGGAATGCTCAGGGACTGGAAAGTTCTCGGGCGTTCAATGCCCTCCGTTCTCATAAGTATAAGATAAGTCCGAATTTGATTTTCTTAAGTGAAACGAAATGTGATCATACTAAGATGGAGAAATGGCGTTTAAAGCTTGGTTTTAGTGGAAAACTTATGGTGAACATTATTGGAAGATCATGAGGATTGTGTCTGCTCTGGTCTGGAAGCATTGAGATTGACCTTCTTACTTATTCCCAATAGCACATTAACGTGAAAATTAAGGATGACAGAGTTTTAACCTGGAGATTTATGGGATTTTACGGCCACCCGAAGCAAGCCTAGAGAAAGCATTCTTGGACTCTGTTGCATCGTTTGGAAGGTATGTATGACCTCCCTTGGGTTTGTATAGGAGACTTTAATGAAATTTATTTATACCCACATAAATAACAGCTCAAAAAACTATTATATTCTTCAAAAAAAAAAAAAAATTCCAAAATTTCACTTCCAAGTTACTACAAGTTCAATTTACTGCCAAATCATATTCAAAATTGTTTACATAGCATGTAAATCACAACTTACACTTAATTTTTACCCCATACAAAGAGTATTTCATTCATAGAGAGAGAAAACTTTATAAAAAGTGACATGATTAACAATTTTAAACTCAAATAAAAATATGGACACTTACCTTGTAAACTTAGGAATTTCAACATTTTTTTACTTCTTGTCTTCTATTTTGTTGGTCCTTTTCTTTTCTCCATTTTTCTTCCCAGAATCTATCTTCTCTCTACTATGTCTAGTCTTCTTCTTGCTATCTAACGTCCTTATCTCCCTCTTGTCTTTTATCTTTTTTTTTTTCTTCTATTGTTTACCTTTTCTTAACTTAAAAAAATATCTCTACATTTTGGATTTGATTCAACTAACTAATCGGGCTTGGGACTTGATTCACATATAAGAACATTAAAATTAAACCAAAATTAATATTAATTTGGTCCAAGTCATTACAGTCTCACTACCCTGTTTCAGATGGCACAAGCCCGAGGGAGACTCTCGGACTTTAAATGCAGTAGAAGTGCCCCTATTATTTCTCACTTGTTCTTCACCGATGATAGCCTTCTGTTCACCAAGGCGAACGAAGAAAATTGTGTTGTTGTTAAAACGATTCTTAAGGACTATGAGAGGGTTTCAGGTCTAGTGATTAATTTTAATAAGTCAGCGGTGTGTGTTAGCCCCTCTATGTCTGTTAATGAGGGAGAGAGAATTGCTTCTCTGATTGGGGTTAACCTGGTAGAGTGTCATGAGAATTATTTGGGTCTCCCCTGTTTCTCTAGTAGAAGTAAGAGGAAGCTCTTTGCCGTCATTGTTAATCATGTTTGGGGGAAGATAAAAGGCTAGGGTTAAAAGCTCCTCTCTATCAGTGGTAAGGATATTCTTATTAAAACGGTAGTTCAAGCGGTTCCATCTTACGCTATAAGCCTCTTTCGCCTCCCTAAAGGCCTAATTCTAGAGATTTAAAGACTTTGTGCCCGTTTTGGTGGGGTAGTAATTTGAACCAAAGAAAAATGCATTGGTGTTCATGAAACCAGTTGTGTAAACCTAAAAGTGAAGGTGGGCTCAGTTTTCGTGATCTAGAAATGTCGAACAGAGCCCTTTTGGCTAAGCAAGAGTGGAGAATCCTTAAGAAGCTTGATTCGTTGGCCACCAGAACCCTCAAAGGGTGCTATTTCAGAAATGGTAGCTTACTGGAAGCTAAAAAGAATTATTTGGCTTCGTATATATGGAGCAGTTTGATTTGGAGGAAGGGCTTGTTGGATAGAGGTGTGAGATGGAGAGTGGGAGATGGTAAATCCATCAAAATCTATAGAGATAAGTGGATCCCAAGACCTACTGAGTTCAAAATCCTTTCGACTCCGAATTTGGGTGTGAATGCTATGGTTGATACGCTAGTTTCGTCTACAGATGGTTGGAATGTTGATTTAATAAAGTGCAACTTCCTCCCTGATGATGCGAAGTCAATCCTTAAGATCCTTATTGGTACTGGTAATAGTTCTGATACAATTCTTTGGCATTATGAGCCTAATGGGAGGTACTCTGTCAGCAGTGGTTACTGGTTGGTCGAAAAATATATGTAAATCCTTGCACTTCTACTTCTAGTCCTCTCAGAGCCTAGTGGAAGTCCTTTTGGAAGATGAAAATTCCTTCAAAAGTTAAAATCTTCCTTTTGAAGGCTTGTTTTTAACTGGATCCCAACCAACTTTAATATTTCCCAGCGTGGGGTTCCGACGGATGGTAATTATGTCAACCCTGCTAGAAACTACAATACATTCTTTGTGGGACAGTAAAAAGCTGAAGCACATCCGTGATGAATGGTCTCACATGACGCCTGATGTTAGAGGTAACTTAGCCAGTTTTCTTGATTTTGTTCTCGAGTGCTTTTATGTGGTTAAATGTGAGAAGAATGAGCTCCTTTGCGTTATTGTTTGGAGGATCTGGTTTTGTCGGAATTCTCTTTTACATGGTTATTCTTATATTGATAATTCTGAGGTTATCTGCTGTAGTAAGAATTTCATGAAAGATTTTCATAGAAATAACCAGAGGAAGAAGCAGATCATGCTTGATAAGCCTCAAATTGGTGTCTACTGGACTCCGCTTGAAGTGGGTAAGTTCAAAATGAACTATGCGTCTACTATTGGAAGTTGTGATGAAGGGATTGGTATCAGAGTTATTGTTAGAGTCTTAGTGGGTGAGGTGTTTGTTTGCTACTCTCAAGTTTTTAAGGTTAACTACTATGTCAAAGCTGCTAAATTGGTGGCCATCCAAAAAGGTCTTCAATTTGGCATTGATTGTTGTCTAATCCCTTATGTTATTGAGTTGGATGATGAAGAGGTGGTCAATTGGGTTAACAATGGTCTTTATAGAGATTCGGATTTCGGTGCAATTCTTTTGGATATTATGAAGATGTCCGAGTGTTTTGAGGGTCTGATGTTTCGTCGTATCTCTTACTTGGCTAATAAACCTGCTCAATGTCTCGCAAAAAAATGCGCTTAGTCGTTGATGATGCGTTTAGGTTGGAAAATTTTCCAGTTTATATTGGTAGAGACATTGAGTTTTTAGTCTTTCTAAAAACACAAAAGAGGAAAACAAATATTGCTTTCAAAAGAAAATCTAAGAGTGTATTTAGAATTTTTTTTTATCTTGTTTAGTAATTTTAATTCAGATTAAAATTGTTATTAATAAAAAAAAAAAATAAAATAGAATATAAATAGATAATTTGTGGATCGTAAGGAGAATTTCTATTTAATTTATTAAAAACATGTGTCACCGAACATGCATTATTAATATTATATTTAATTATCGTCATTAGCTTTTGTTTTGTGTTTACATTTATCGTTGTCAATATAAAGGTTTTGCTTTTCTTGCATGCGCTGGAGGCCAACTTGCAAAAAAGCAATTTTAATTTTAATTTTTTTAAATAAAAGTAAAATCTAAACTCAAACTCTCTAGCAAGGTGTGAATGATATTTGATATTTTACATTGATTTTTTGTTTTTTCTCTTGTATTATATACTTATCAGTGATTTTGATTTATTTTTTGTAAGAACCTCCCACAAAACTATAGGGTTTACATGACTGACATGCATTGTTTTACTATTTGTCTCTATCTATAGGGTTTGCAAATCCAATCTAATCAATTTCTAGATTAGATTCTATAAAAATCCAATGGATTTGAATCTATGCATACTCAAAATTTTTAGTATCAACTTCAACATTTTTTTTTAATTTTTTTTAATTTTTTTTAATAGTTTCAATAATACAATAAAAAAATAAAAACTACACAGCTCTCTTAAAATACTGAGCACAACTACTTGTTGAAGTTACCAATATTATTAAACAAACTATATAAACAATAATTAAAATTTATATACAATGGAGCCATGTGATTAAGATAGTAGAAAGCACAAAGTGACAATATTAATTTCATAAGAGGAAATGGTGAAAAATATCACCTTTTCCAACTCACTTGGTGACAAAGTGACCGGTTTAATAACTTAAGTTTAAAAGGCACTAAAGTAAGTGATTTCCCAAAATGCCCTTATTTTACACATTCTCTTTCTCACTTTAAAGTTTTCTGAGATTTTTTTTTTTTTCATATTCCTCTGTAACAAACTTTCAATGGAGGATGAAGGTTGAACACCATAACATTATCAATTCATCTCCTTTGGATAATTAATTTTATAGTGCTACGCAGACGCATTCGGGGGTCGAGCTTTTTTTTTCAATTCAAAACCCTAACCGAGTTCCTTTTCATTTGTTATCTGAGTCTTTTGTAAGTCTTTCTCTGGTTATATGAATTTTGAATCTAATTGAAAAGGCTCGGAGAAGAAATGAAAAGGCTCGGACAATTCATTAAAAGGCTCGGACAATTCATTAAAAGGCTCGAAGAAGTAATGAAAAGGGAGAAGAAATGAAAAGGCTCGGACAGTTCATTAAAAGGCTCGGAGAAGTAATAATGAACTGTCCGAGCCTTTTCATTTCTTCTCCGAGCCTTTTCATTACTTCTTCGAGCCTTTTAATGAATTGTCCGAGCCTTTTAATGAACTGTCCGAGCCTTTTCATTACTTCTCCGAGCCTTTTCATTTCTTCTCCGAGACTTTTCAACAATTTTTTTTTTGTTAATTTCATTACTTCTCCGAGCCTTTTAATGAACTGTCCGAGCCTTTTCATTACTTCTCCGAGCCTTTTAATGAACTGTCCGAGCCTTTTCATTTCTTCTCCAAGACTTTTCAACAATTTTTTTTTTGTTAATTTCATTACTTCTCCGAGCCTTTTAATGAACTGTCCGAGCCTTTTCATTACTTCTCCGAGCCTTTTCATTTCTTCTCCGAGCCTTTTCATTTCTTTTCCGAGACTTTTCAAAATTTTTTTTTTGTTAATTTCATTACTTCTCCGAGCCTTTTAATGAACTGTCCGAGCCTTTTCATTACTTCTCCGAGCTTTTTCATTTCTTCTCCGAGCCTTTTCAACAAATTTTTTTTTTGTTAATTTCATTACTTCTTCGAGCCTTTTAATGAACTATCCGAGTCTTTTCATTACTTCTCCGAGCCTTTTCATTTCTTTTCCGAGACTTTTCAACAATGTTAATTTTGAATCTTCGAGCCTTTTCATTTCTTATCCGAGCCTTTTAATGAACTATCCGAGCCTTTTCATTACTTCTCCGAGCCTTTTCATTTCTTCTCCGAAACTTTTAATGAACTGTCCGAGCCTTTCTAAGCTTTTTCCGAGACTTTTTCGAGCCTTTTTAATAATTTATTTTTTCTTTGTACAATCTGTTTAAGGTTTACAAAAGAGTGTTTTAAATTGAAAAAAAGAAAAAGAAAAAAGCAACTAACAAGACGGTTTGTATCTCAGATGTAACTAACAAAGGCTGGGACATAAAAAAAATCGCTATTGTGTTTGGTCGTGGTCCACCGTTGTCCATTGATGGAGGATTTTAAAAGAAAAAAAAAAAAACAAAATGGTGAAGAAGGTTACTGTGGGGGGTATTTTTGTCCGTTCACCATAATAGGTGCCTTTTAAACTTAAGTTATTAAATCGGTGACTTTCTTACAAAGTCAGGCCCAAATAGTGACAAAAAAATTTTGAACCCAATTTGATAATGCAATTTATAATTTTTTATATCAACTAAAATATTTTGTCAGTTTGTAAATCAATAATCCAACCAAATCAATCTATTTATTTGGATGTCCAATTAATGTGCTTTCTAGACAATCTGTCATTTGAATTAAAAATATTATTCGAATCGAACCCGTTCGATTTTTTAATAAAATTTAAGATCGAATAACACATGTAAGAAGAGCTTTTATTTAGTAAAATATACTAAAAATGGAAAGATGATAGCACATTTTAATATATTAAAAAAACTTAATAGCATTAGAACCCACTGAAGTGTACATGAATTTATAATATGCACCCTAAATGTTTTTTTTTTACGGTAAACGTTTTGAACTTTTCTTTTTTTTGCACCTGCTTGTTTTATTGTTCCCTGAGGATGAGGCATCTCCATAAGAGTGGTGCAAAGAAAATGAGAGTTCGAGGGGTTTACCGTATAAAAAAAAAAAACATTCAAGGAACACATTATAAATTTACGTACACTTCAGAGGGGTCTGGTGCTATTAAGTCTATTAAAAATTATGGTGCATTATTTGTATATTCTAAAGTATTAATTGATAGTTGAGGTATACTTTATGTACCGAAATATTTCAATTGGATATTTTCGGCAACTTATTCGCCGTACAATGTTGTATAATAAAATAAATTGTATTTCCTATAAAAAAATAAAAAAATAAAATAATTTATAGATTTTCTCTCTAACTCCAGTCTTAGGTTTAGATATCTCTGGATTGTGCAGTGCTCGATATCAGGATGTGACATTTATTAAAAAGTTAAAATATCAACTTCAAGAAAAAAAAAATATATATATTAAACAAACTAGGCAATCTATAAATTTTATAGAATCATTAATGCCAACTCTAAATAATTAAAAATAAATAAAATGATTATCGATAATATTTATATATCTACCTATCTAGATTATGTATTTTTTTTTAAAGTCTTTTACCGACGGTAGATAACAAAAAAAATGTAAATATAGAAATCAAATACATATGATTAGTATAATCGTGGAATCAATTTAGATACGGTATATTTAGATGTAAGAGAATAAAATATGTTGTTAATGACCTCTTACTAATGTGGTGTGACTCTCCGATACGAGACTCCACCACCACGGTTCAACGCTCGGTATGTGTATGTATATATATATAGATATACAGAAATTTTTCTATAAAGATACCTTAATAGAATTATTTAAGGATATTGAATGTGAGCCACTCATTTTACATACTTTGACTTGGTATGATGTATGTCCTAATAGAAACGAGACCATATCCCACCTCATGTGTGGGTGCAGGATCCCGACCGTTGCTGGAAATTAAAAAAAAAAAACAAAATGTTAGCAATAAATTATTCAACATCTTCAACGTGATTTCACCATTTAAATAGAAAGAGAATCAACAATAAATATATGTATATTTTTACTGTGAACGTGACCTTAAGCAGATGGCAGCCATTCCATGCTCCTATATATTTTTAAGTGAATCAGTTCTCTCCTGGGCTTCAAAAATTCAAAGCCCATGTTTTTTAAGAATTTTTTAAAAAATAATTCGAGCGGTGATATTTACATCCAAGAACACTTTATATATACCTTAAATTTATATATTTTTAAAATTCTAACGTTACCATTATATTTAATTATTAATAAATATGACTAAATCAAATAATAAAAAAATAAAAATAAAAAAATGGAAAAAAAAAAAAACAAATAAAAAAGTGGGAGAACTGTAGCCTTCTCTCGAGTTGCCTCCATTGCTCCATCTTAAACCTAAATCAGAAAAATGGAGGATAGTAGCAGCCTCCTCCATCAAAAAGAAAAGTAAAGAGAGGGCTCACCTAAGTTGCTGCTGGTAATGTGTGGAGTGTGTTTACGATATTTCATCTTTTAAAAAAATTCAATGGTGTGTAAAAACAAAAATAGATATACAAACAGTGTTTCAGAATGTAAATATAACTACAAAAGAATTTATGTTTTAATCTAACTTTTTTTTTTTTTTAAAAAGTGATTTACAGTTTAATTTAACTTTTTTGATTTTAAAACCGTGTAATTTTGTTTGGTTGATTTCTTGAACCGAGAATATTGGTAAATTATCTCTAAAGATAAATAATAGCAAGATGAGACGATATTGGTCAAATGATATATATATATATATATTCTTCGAAATTCACTCTTAGCAAATTGGTTATAAATCTTCCTTTCATTTATACAATAAAGGTCGAATTTACCCATTAAATAATGAAAGTTATATTCTGAATCGTGTTTGTAATGGAGTTTTGATAAACCTTCGAACTAAAACAATTAGCTCACTTTGTTAAATTTCAAAGTTGAAACCCTAGCAGCCTGAAATGTTGAATGTGTTGTACTTCAGTCAAACTTCATTTAATTTATCTCTCATAAAATTAGATTCCTTTACCTTCATACCTTCCCTTCTTTATTTTTTTTAAAATTTTTAAGATTTTTAACAGAGAGAATGTGTCCTTTTTTTATTTATTTTTACTTTTAATATTATTTTACCACAAAACATTTTGTTCTCATTCTCTTCAAATATTAAAAAAAGAAACACCCAGTGAATCAGTGAATATAAAATAGAACAAATAGTTCACAATTTCAAGAAAAATAAATATTTAATATATTTTATTATCAAATTGTTCATTGTACTCCTCACTAATCACTCAAAAAATAAAAAATAAAATAAAAAATTGTTCATTTGTACTGCTCTTTAAAAGATAACCTCCTCATGACTCCGCACATCTACAGAGGTGGTAGGCCATCCAAAGCCAAAGTTATTGCTAGTCCAGAAACCACGAAACCAGAAAACCAGAGCATTTCCTTTTATTTTTATTTTTTTTCCAGAAACCAAAGCATCAAAACACAACCCTAAATTTTTTTCTTGAGATTTAGCCAAAAACAGAAGAGAACCCATTAAAAAAAAAAAAAAAGTCCCAAAAAACTGCCATGATTTGATCCATTTAAACCAGAAATGGGTTTGATTTCAAAACCCCTTTTATTTATTCTCTCTTTAGTGTTTTTCTTCACAAATCTGACTGAATCTGCTACTGATTACAGCACCCTTGTCTACAAGGGTTGTGCTAAGCAGACTTTTCAAGATCCATCTGGTTTGTACTCACAAGCCCTCTCTGCTCTCTTTGGTTCTTTGGTCTCACAGTCCACAAAGACCAAGTTCTACAAAACCACCTCTGGTACAGGCCAAACAAGCATAACTGGTATTTTCCAATGTAGAGGAGACCTCAGTAACAATGACTGTTACAACTGTGTGAGCAAACTACCAATTCTCTCAGATAAGCTATGTGGAAAAACCATAGCCTCTAGAGTTCAGCTACTTGGTTGCTACATTCTTTATGAAGTTGCTGGCTTTTCTCAGATTTCAGGCATGGAGATGCTGTACAAGACTTGTGGGGCTACAAATGTTGCAGGGAGTGGTTTTGAAGAGAGAAGAGATGCTGCCCTTCAAATGATGGAAAATGGAGTGGTTAGTGGTCATGGATTCTATACTAGTAGCTATGAATCTGTGTATCTCTTAGCACAATGTCAAGGTGATTTGGGGGATTCAGATTGTGGTGATTGTGTCAAAAGTGCTGTTCAGAGAGGTCAGGTTGAGTGTGGTAGCTCTATTTCAGGCCAAGTCTATCTCCATAAGTGCTTTATTAGCTATAGTTATTATCCTAATGGTGTCCCCAGGAGACAATCTTCTTCATCATCTGGTTCTTCAGGTTCGTCAGGTATATAAATTCAAAGAAACTTTATGTGAATTACTGCTAATTTTTGGATCTAGTTTTACTTTTTTTAAAATTGTAAATCAGAGGTTATTTTCGCCGATGGGTTTGTTACTAGATAGGAGATTAATTGGTTGTTTGAAAGCAAAATCACTGCTTTTTTTTGTTTTTTTCTGGGGATGTGCTTGATTGATTGATGTTATTTTCAGGGCCAGGAGGGCCAAATACAGGAAAAACAGTGGCTATAATTCTAGGAGGAGCAGCTGGTGTTGGATTTGTAGTAATTTGTTTGATGTTTGCAAGAAATCTGATGAAGAAACGTGATGGTATTTATATATTTATATATGCAAACTTAATCTGCAATTCATTCTCCAAAATCTCTTTGTATTTTCTGGTGGTTACATCTTTGAATGTACAATTATTTTATTTTATTTTTATTTTTTGTTTTTGCAGATTACTGAGCAGTGAGAAAAGAGAAGGAAAATCTTTATGGTGAAGAGTTCTTTTTCGAGGTGGATTCTTTCTTCTACATTTTGTTCCTCATTTTATGGTGTAAGGAAAAAAAAAAATAATAAGGAGTGAGGGTGAATTTGGGAATTTTGTTGGGGGAGAGAGAACAAAAAATTAGGTCAAAAAAATGAAAACAAAAACAAAAAATTGAAAAATTTTCACTATGGTGAAAAAGACAAGAGAATGAATGTTTGTCATTTTGAGGTGGAGGGTAAAGAAGAAGGGGATTTTTTGGTAATTTTTGTTTTATAATTTTCATACTAGTCATGTGATTGTGTGTCTCTTTTCCTTTTCTCTAGACCAATGCTTCTCTATTTTCTACACTACTTTTATATGCTTTTTAGAAAGTTGTAGCAATCTTTCACTCTTTTTTTTCCTTTTCTTTTTTTTCTCTCTCTCTCTTCCCACAAACACCTAGTAGAGATATTGACTGTATTTAATTATGTATTATTTAATTGTCCTTAAATCATGATTAGTGCCTATTTTTTTAAGAGCAAAAGTATAATGTTTTTACATAAACACATGTTTTGGTGAACATTTTGTGGTTCTGGTGCTCTCCTTTAAAGAGGGGTTTGTTTAAACTTGTTGATTTGTATGTATGCTTTGTCCACTCTATTTATTTGGTTTTTATTTTTTTATTTTTTTTATTTTTTTTTTATAATTATGTATTGTAATTATAGGTAAATGTAATACCATCAAATAATTTTTCTATATTTAATTATTTATGCATGTATAATAATGTATTTTAGGTCAAACTTGAAAGGAGGTTTATCAATTTTTCTTTATGAATAATGGATGTAGCCAATAATGATGTGGATTTGACAATAATGGTTGGTTCTTTTTCATCAAAATAGTATATCAATCCTTTCTTCCAAAAGAAATTGCAAGATCTAGATTTATAACCTTGCAAAGGAGTGGATTCCTTCACTTTTATCATTGCTGTTTATTTATTTATTTTTTACTTATTTTATTATTTATTTTTTATTTATCGGTTGTAATTAAAATGTATTAAAATAATGTTAGACTTCCTGTATTATTTTAGTACATTTTAATTGTCTAATACAGTAAACACCGTATTAATTAATACATAGGCCGTACTGTATTAGAAAAAACAATTTTCTTCTATTTTTTTTTTCAGTAAATATGAAATATATGTTATGTTGTTAATATTACTTTTATAATTTTAAAATTATATAGGAAATATTTATTTTTTTATAAAAATATTATTTATTTAAATTTTTTTCTTTAATTAAAATAAATATTTATTGATTTATTAACTATTAAAAAAAATATATATATATTTATAATATAATAAAATATAATAAAGTTATATATCAATAATTTAATACGATATAATATATTGTATCACCGGATATAGATTTGTATTAATGGTAATACAATCTAATACGATAGAATACATACCAAACAAGCTTAAGTGCTGGGTAAATTTATTTATTTTACAAAATTATGACTAATATAATCAAAAGCTGAAATTTAAAAGTTATCAACCTCTTTCAATGCCTGTCGTAATCCAATAACTAATTGATCTATTTGGACGATTTTAAAATCTGTCGTGACATTATTTTAAACCATTTTTGGTTGAAGAATTATTATATTTATCACTTTCTTTTTTGACAAAATTGGATGCTAAAGAAGAATAGACAAGAAGTTATAATCATCAAAATTTGGGACTTTGAAATTTGAATCACTCACTAGTGTAGATATCTCAATCAAGGTTCTTTTAAACGGCATGTAATTTCCAATAGAAAAAAGAATCAATTGTTTTTGGAAATTGCAATGATAAAGATTAGTAAATGGCATGAAAGAATGAGTGAATGAATACTCATTACTCACTTCACATATTCACATGCCTCATGTTTCCATCTTCATTGGAATGTTTATTTATTTATTTAATTTGTTTTTGAATATACAACAACCGTTGGGACAGACAAGACTGTGCTTTATAAGCATAGCTTGGACATGCAGCTCCCACAAACGGGAAAAGAGAACCCACATATTAGTGGGACAATACATACACAATTGCTGGAAAAAATTGTATATATTCATGCATGCCTTGACACTTTAACCATGGTGGTGGAGTCTCCATTTGGAGAACCACATCACATTGGCAAGAGGCCATTCGCATCTTTATATGAATGTTATGAATATAGTTTCTATAACAAAAATAAAATAAAATGCAAATGGTGGGCCGTGAAAGGGAGGTGCACTATCATCTCTAGTGTAGCTATTTTTGAGATTAATGCTAATATTAAAACATAAACTTATAAATATAAAAACAAAGTGCTTGACTTGAGTTTTCTTTTGACTCGAGCTCTATAAAAATTTTAATAGATTTCACGTTACATGCATAAACTTTATTAATAATGAAGGTATGATTAACTTTTACTAACAGTTTGTTACTTTGTGTCGAATAAAAGTTCAAATCAACATCGAAAGTATACATCATAATGTCTTCCTATGAAAGTAAACGTATGCATAAATCGATATTAGCGGTAGAGAGTTTGAGTTTCGTTACATGCATTTTAGTGAGAAACTTTCTTTCGATATTGTAATAATAGATATCTAAACTACAAATGTAACGATTGATCATGACCCTTTTATTGTCATATTCCAAAAATAAATAAACAAGAATCAGAATCAAACACACCTCATTCAAATCCTACCAGTAAGCTAAGGTAACACATCAAATCTTGAATAATCCCAACTTTAAAAAAGCACTTGTATTACCCAAGTCCTTCCTTTTGAAGTCTTCAAAATGGAGCTCCACCATCGGGTTCAAAGCTTGACACACTAACATTGTATATATTCTTTCATATTTGTCCCTTTAACGGAAGTAGATACCTCCCGGGAGAGTAAATATATCTCGACTTAGATATAAGATTTCAAAAAATAAAATAAAATAAAATAAATAATAAACCTCTATTATGGGGGTCAAACTAGTGGGATACGTGGTCTATCTGGCAATCTATCATTATTCATCAGTTGCTCAGATTTTGTGACATTATTGATTGGAAATACAATGTAATGAGAGAGTCGTAAGCCATTTATGGGGGAACACAGACCTACAATTCTACAAATAATTGCACTGGCTAATGTCTTTTAAAGATAATGAATAAGCATCCCATTTCCATAAGAAGCCACTCTTTCTACCAATTATTTATGTTAAGGTTGTACTTACTGGCTGTCATGGCATGTGCCATTTTTTTTTTGAAAGTTTTGGCATTTCATTATTATTGTTTGCTTTGAAAACCTTTTGATTGTAAGTTTCGGTTTCAGACTCATCTTGTTTAATTGATTTCACTATTTATTGGAAACTATTTTTACATTATTTGTTTTTTTAAACAATTAAATTAATCAAGCTCTACAATATTTATATTTTCTAAAAACAACACTCTAAACATCCCAAGTTAAAAAGCGAACTTATTTATTTTTCTTGTTATCGAGGATCTCAAACTTTGTCCAGACACCTATCCGTATGTTCTCCCCTAACTATGTGACTCACAATGGCCTGTTTGTTGGTTGTTATGGAGTGTGATAGATAGAAAACCTTAGCCGATACTCCTGGTCCCACAAGGATATAAACAGGTAAATCAAAACCCCACATTCGTCTGAATAGGATTCAAATCGCTAAAATAAGAATCATCCATGCCCCAAGCTCGTCCTTCAACTAATTGAGTTAACGCCTTGGGAGTTAGCTTCAAAGGAGTTGCCAAGGTTTGAACTACTAAGGATGTCTTAAGTTTACAGCTCATCCCTGGACCACCAAGGCAGTCCCCTTGAGGTTATATATATATATATAGCTTGATTCACATTGGGCTTTACTTGATCTGGAAGATATATCATAAAATCTGCAAGTCACCGACAAAAAGAAAGAGAAGCCATCAAACGAACCTCTAGATATTTACATGCTACACTATATAACGTCACGTTCACGTGTGCACGTGGGTTTCACGTGTTCGGCGATTTCAGCCTGTATTCAAAATTTCAAAATGAATGATTTGGTCAAAAAAACAAATTATCATTTCCCACGTAGAAACCGACTAATAATACTTTGACACCTAAGCTGCTGACAAGAGGTACAAGTGGGTCCCATACGCCCTCCTCCAGCTGTCTTCTTTGTGCCTTTTTGACTTTTTGACTTTACCTATCACGGCCTCTTCGTTTAGGCCCAATGTGGGTTATTAGTAACCCAAACAAATTTAACATGTTCCCGTTTGACTTTTTTGTTTACGGAACGGTATTGAATATTACTGGAGATTGAATAGTGATTGAAAAATAAAAACCGAAAAAAATATATATATACTTTTTACTGAAAACCGAATATAAGTGATAAGTTTTTTGTTTTATTTTTTAAGTCATAAATATCTGCAATTAAATATATTTACATTTTAATATATGAAGATTGATAATTCTAAAACAAAATTATTTAGTTATTAATAATATTTCAAATTTACTAGCTAAATAATTTTGTTTAAAATTTTTTTTTTAATTAAACTCAATTAAAAACAAAACTAAAACAACAAGGACCAGATTATTCTGTCTTCTAGAACTAACTTGCATCATGAATTTTTTTTTAGATGATTTATTTTGTTCAATTTAAAAACTATTGCAACACCCTGCTCAGTATTTAACGGCAAGGGTTGAATCCCCCATTCTCCTGCTACAGCTTAATTGAAGAGTTTAAGAAATATAAACAGTTTCTCATTGCATTCAACAATAACGTAGAACAATGGTATTGAAGAGTTTAAGAAATATAAACAGATCGATCAACACCACAAATAATATAATTTTCGAAACAAGTAAAAGAGATGTGCTCAAACTCTAAAATAAAATTAATAAAACTAATTTTCAAATTAAAATAAAATAAAAAAGTTCTTACCGGAATATGCTAGGAAATCAAAAACTGTATTCCAATTGAGTTTTTGAGTTTTGAAGCAACTATGTTTTGTGATTCCTAAGTTTTATAGGGTGAGAAGAAAAAAAATGTATTAATACCGTTAGGATTTTGAAAGAAGACAAAATTGAAAATATATTAGATCGGTGAGGATAATTTTGGAAGTAAGTAATTATTCTAAATTCCGGTGGTTTTTTATTAAGTGAAAAGTGAAAAAATTTCATTTTTATAAATAAATAATTTTAGAGATTCTTTAAGTGATTTTATCAATTTAAAAATCAAACAAAACTACTTAATAGAACACATTAAATATTAAGTTAAAAAGTCATAGGGCTTCAGAGTTACCTATGATTCATAGCCAGAGATGATTGATGACTTCAAAATGAAGCTTCAATTCAAAGTTTAAAGTTCAAACTCTATTTTGTAAATATTTACCTACCCATTAAAATCCCAAATTATTGGAAGACCCTGTCACCCCTCCCCTTAAGTCGAAGTTGCATCCGGTCCGTATTTATAGATTCTATCCCGTCAAGTCCTGTCAAATTCTTGACTGACAATGTCGTAAAAAAAAAAAAAAACCTATAGAATTAGTTCATGGTTAAGGTAAGGCTTCCAAATTTTACTTAAGAAAAAAATTGAGCTTCATTAAGGACTATAAACATTTCTTCCATGGAGAGCATATTTATGGTAAATTTCCAATAAACTACCATATATCTCCACAAGTACAACTACCATTCAAAATTCTATGGTATCTGTTAACATCTCTCACAATGATCTCCCTCTCCACCACTCTACTGATATACTTAAAAGACTCATGGCAATCCCTACATATCCTCAAGTTCTTCACTATCCTCAATGCCTTTCCCGGTGGGGTTCCGCTCACTAACCCAAACGCCAATGCTAGCTTCTCGCTATGATACCAAAGTGCTCGCGTCTTCTCCCTTTCTTCGACCTTATGCAACATTTCATTCCAAATTGGGACGTATCCTAACTTCTCGCACTCCTCAATCAACTCTTCTAGCTTTGTGTAAATCTCTTCTGCTCTATAGTGATTCCTATCACCCGCCAAAAACACATGAACTTCTCCTTTCACTTCAATCCAACTCCTACCACCTTCTTTCCTCACTCGCCTATCTTTCATCATCTTCCTCATGTCCGCGACCTCATCCCACCTACCTGAAGCCGATAACACATTAGCAGCAATCACATAAGCTGAGTCATCATAACGGTTTACTTCTAATAATCGATGAGCCATTCTCAGAGCCATGTCTGGTGCACCATGTAATGCGGAGGAGGACAACAATGCCCTCCACACGGCTGCATCCGGTTCAAATGGCATTTCCATTGCAATCTTCTCCGCATCCACCAACCTGCCAGCTCTCCCAAATGCACCAATCAAACAAGTATAGTGCTCCAATCCCGGTTCCAAACCGTAATGAACTCTCATTTTCTCAATCCACTTCTCACTCTCAGAAGCCAAACCCACATTAGAAAAGGCCATTAAAACAGCCAGGAAACTGTACTCATCCGGCGAAAATCCTCTGGTTTCCAATAAATGAAAAAGCTCAAGCACGGAATTTTTATCTCCTTGTTGTGCATAACCAGACAACATAGCATTCCAGGCAACAACATTTAACACACTTACATTCTCATCAAAAACCCTCCTCGCATCAAACACATGCCCAGCTTTTCCATACGCATCAATCAAAGCAGTCCCAACAACCACATTCCTATCGAAACCCGCAACAAGTGCATGTCCATGTATGATCCTGCATTGCTCCATAGCAGCAAGCTCGGCAGCCGAACGCAACGCTCCAGATACGCTGTGCACCGTAGAAACCACATCACGACGTCTCATATCAGCAAAGACCGACAAAGAATCCACACAACGAGAGTTTTGCGCCAAACAAACGATCATAGCAGAGTAACAAACCTCCTCTTTGTCGAGCATTTCATCGAACACCTTCTTCGCATTATCGGGTAACCTAAACTTCGAGTAGAAATTGAGAAGGGCGGATCCACAAAAGGGTTTGTCGTTAAATGAGAGTTTGAGAGACATGGAGTGGAGAGAGAGACCGAAAGAGAAAGCATAAGAGAGAGAAGCGCAGGTTTTGAAGAGAGAGGCAAAAGTGCGCTGGTTGGGCAGAAATGAGACGGTTGGGTGGCAGAGCATGGAGAGGAAGAAGCGGAGAGAGAGATGAGAGTTGGAGTGAGAGGAGATGAGAGACGTCCATGAGACGATGTTGGGTGATGGGATTTGGTGGAAGACACGAACGGAGTAGGAGAGGAGGTTGGATTTGGAGTAGAGGGTGATGAGGTTGTTGAAATCTGAACGGTCCGTGTAAGACGATTTCAAGGTTTTGGCGTGGAGGATTCGTGGATCTGTGTTGGTTTGTGCTGCGTTTCCTCTGTCTAGTGCTTTGTTCATGTTTGAAGAGACAACACTAGCTTTGGCGCCATGCTTCGTTTTAAAACTAGTTTGACCCGGAAAGCTCTTGCTTGAGTAAGGGTAAAGTTTGATATTATTTTTGGAAAGTTAAATTCAATTTATTTTATAATTTTAATATCGGTCAAATTTTTAAAAGTAATTAATTGATAATCTGAAAAGTTTTAATAGTGATTTTAAAAAATAAGTGAAGATTACTTTTTAAAAGTTATTATGAAATAATTTATTTTGGTATTTAATTAAAATATCATTATTATCCTTATTAAATCAAGTTATTATTTATATATCTCATTTCATTATAAAATTAAATATTCTCTTTAAATATTGATTTGATTTATTAATTTAAAAAAAAATAATTTTATTGATCATATGGAATTTTTTTTTTCTTTCTAATTTAAATATTATACTTAAATATTGATTATATATTTATATATGTGAATATATATATAGATATATATTTAATGAATAAAAACTGAAATAAAGTTATAAAATCATATTTATTTTAATCATTGTAATTAATCTCAATACAAATATCTACCAATTAATTTTACAGCTGATCATTCTTACAACAAAGCTAACGGTGATTATAATAAAAGTTATATCAATAAGAAATTCACGGTGATTGCATTAACATGCTTTGATAGTTTGATATTAGGAGTAATTGCATTTAGTAGTTGGAAAATTCATTTCATTGCACTGACCACCAGTCAAAACCGTTCAGGTGAAAAGTACAATGTAGACAATTTTCTCTCTCTTTTTTAATCAATCCGTTTTCTCTTTCTTCATTCCATTTTTGTTTTCTTGGTAATAAGAATCAATTTTCGATTAAGAAAAAAACTAATTGTGTTTACCTACAAGTCTAATGATTTTCTCGCTAATGTTGGTAAAATATCTCAAGAGTAACTCTTGTTTGACATTTTGACTTGCAAATGAAACTAGATTGTACAGTCTAACTATGATTGAGTGCAATAAAGAAATGATGAAGATGCTCAGATGCTCAAGTAATCTTTTGTATTATAGTACAGAAAAATAGCTTTAAAACTTCATTATAGATGCATCAGTATTCTAATCAACTTCATTAGGTCGTTTTAACTTGATTGAAGTTTTCAACCATAGGGATCTATGATAATATATTTTTCAAGTATTAAGATGCATGTTTAAGCTTCAAAACTAATACTGATTTTAAAAGAAAAAAACTCAAACAACTAATTTGGTAGAAAGTTGACACTTTTATTTTCTTGAGCGAACTAGCTGCTGAAGAACTTTCCTATCGAGACAATAGACACAATAAATCCAGATCCAGATGCACAACTTGATAAAGAAACAAAAAAGAATCAAGAAAAAATGATGAAAGAAACATCATAGACTGATAGAAAATTGAATACAACCAGCTGCATTCCAAGTTACATCAGAAGATCTTGTTACTAGAAAAACTTCTGACATCATGATAACGGAAAAAAAGTCGCAGGAAGTTATTGAAGCAATAACATGTGCAACAATGGCCATAGGTATTCAACAACTAAAAGTTATGAAAATCAATATACAGAAAGTACAGAGGAGATTAACCAAACAAATTCACAGGGGTCATCAACCATTTGTCTCCATGACAGAAGAATGCATCATTTATGCAACTAAAACAAAAGCATATGAGATCTTAACACCACTTCAATTCTTATCTTCATATTTCAGAACTTGATACTAAATATACTATTATCCTTTAGTGTAAGGAAGAGAAAATTATGACCTCTCTGTAGTGAACACATTCATAAAGACAGGTAAAATCCTAAAAATCTTGAATTAATTTATAATGTAATGCTAAGATCTTTTTGACGAATCTTCGCACATATTTGAAGTTCCAATAGGTTTCATAAGTTTATACTATTGAACATACAAACTATGAAGTATGAACAGCTGAGAAGGTTAACAGAAACTAAGGAAATAAAAAGAAATTAGTAATAACGTTAGCCTGAAAAGTTCTTCTATTTTAATAAGCTCAGCATCCTGAATGAAACAAGGAGAAAGAACTAAAAGTTTGAAAAAGAAAGCTTTGGCTTGAATAGGAAGAGAGCGAAAATTATTAATCTTCTATATCCAAATACTGAGTGTGATAACAGAATCTTCCTTTTGAGTTTTGACCAACTTTGAAGTAAACAGATTGTAGTTCACCTTGTTACAATAAATAACAATTGCAATGACAAAAAAAATTAGGTGTTCCACAGCAATTCAAGACACACAGAGACACATCATCACTTTAACAAAGAATTGGTGGACAAGGTAAGCATCAAGATGTCTCATTGCAATACTTACGAGCAGCTTGCAGACATATTTACAAAGCCTGTTTGTGTTGAGGGGGAGAGTTAAAAATTAATGTAGAAAATTACGTGTTAGTGGTGCTAGAGTTTAGCATCATTAACTCTAAATTTGAGTCAAATAAGTCACTCCCACTTGTTTTTTTGGACTAGTGGGATGTTTGAGTTATGATCCTAGTTTCAAGGAAGTTGCAATGTTTTAAAAAGCGTGAGGCAGTTCAAAGCGTTTTGTCCTAGTGAGGCAAGGTGGCCGCCTCAATTTAGAGAAGAAAAGAAAAAAGAATACTTTGAGTGAGTTGTGAGATTTGACCGAGTGTGGCAAAACGTGTGAGATTTGAGTGAGGTGTTGTTCATTTGTTTTTTGAAGCCAAGGTGGTGTTTGTTTGATGAGTGGAGGCTGTTAGGTTTTTTTTTTTAATTATAAAAAATTAATTCTTATTTAAACAAAAACCTTAAAACGGTGAGTTTTGAGAAAAAAGAAAAGCACAAAACTGATCCAAAACTCACCGTATCAATCAACAAAACCAAAATGAAATGTCAACACCTCAAGTCGGTTTGGCCTCAAGGCAGTCACCTCATTGCCCCAAGGCGGTGTCATTTAATTAAAGCCTTGAGGCACCAGCCTCAAGGTGGTGGAGGGCCAAGGTAGCCACCTCGGCCGAGTTTTAAAACATTGGGTAGTTGTGTTATTAATTCATGGGCTCGTAATTCAGTAATTGCCTAATGGGACATGTTTATTGTTAAGTTAGTCGCTTACATTAGTGATCATGGTTCTTAATTGTTGGTAATTATGATATTGTAAATGCCTATATAAAGATTTCTTAGTGTTAAATTCAATATAAAACTTCCAAATGTTAATTTCGGGAAAGGCTAATAACAATTAAGAAGACTTCTCTCAACAAATGTGAACAGGTGAGAGGAATGACAAAATTATAAATTGGAAGACCAAGGGAATAAATGTCTAAATTTTCTTTAGATTGCATTCAACATGAAAAATCCTTTATAATTTATATAGATATGTACATGAATTACCAACAATTATGGACCATGACCACGAATGTAGGCCACTAACTTTTACAAATTACAACACACATTAACCATTAGGCAATTACTTGCCACAAATTAAAAATAGCACCAACTTGAAAATAAAGACCATAACTCATCCACTACACCCAAAAAAACTAGTAATTGAGAGCAACTTACTTGACTCAAATTTAGGACTCATGTGATGCTATGCTCTAGCACCATTAACGCATAATTTCTGCATTAAATTTTAACATTACACACACACATCTGAAGCTACAATTACAACAGTAAACTCTTGAAATTAAGATATAAATGTCAATGTTGAGCCACTACAACATTGGAGGAAATTATTATGGACTAAATGCAAGAAGCACACTACTACTTTCTTCTTTTATAATTCAAATCAATCTAGAGTTTTAATCATAGAAGCACCTATAACATAAAAACACAAATCATTACATCACAACAATTTCGCTTCCCTCAAGGTCACAATTCACAAAACAGTATACAGAATAAATCTATGATGCGGCTCTTGCAGAATAAAACTAGAAATCAAAACCATTAATCAAACCAAAATCCAATATATACGTACAATAAGAGAGGGAGATATTGAATATATATCAAAGATCCAAAACATAAGCCACATTAATTGAGTACTCTTAAATTTCCAAAATTTCAAAACTCCGACACCACACTAATAACCAAACATAGAAATCCCTCTAACCTGGCCCAATTGGAAACCGACTAGACTTCGTATCGCCTCTCACTTCTGACCGGCGACGACGGGAGGAGCTCCGAGCAGGCTCTGCTGTTGCAACTCGAGTTCGGTGAACTGCTGCTCGCGGTCCATCTCGATGATGAGTGGGACCACGAGGATGAGGAACGTGGTCCCCGCGATCCACGCCGCCTTGCCCGTGCTTTTCAGGAGCTTTTTGGTGACGAAGGCCGCGTCGGACGCCGTCCGTTTGGTGTGGGAGACGATCGGAGAGTCTGATACGGTGCGTGTAACCCTAGCGAGAACGCCTGAGGATCCCTTTTTGCCTGCCATCAGATATGCAGATATGGTGAAATTGCGGCAAACCAAAGAAGAGCGAGAGTGAGAGAGTGAGAGAGTGAGAGAGGTTTAGGGTTTATGCTTCTCGATCACTGCCAGTTGCTATGAATCTGTGATTTGATATTAGAGGTTCTAGATATCAGTCAACTCATTGGACCGGCCCAAAAAGAGACTCACGACTCTGGCCCAATAGTCATACATGTGATGGGATCGGTTCTGAATCCTCTCATCGTCTTAATTGTTCTCGTCTTGCATATCCATAATCTATTGACACGTGTCTAATAGAAATAATCAGACCATTGATTTATTATACAATAACAAATCAATGGTCCGAATTATTTCTATTAATCTTTATGTTTTTACTTTATCAAAAATATAATTAATTAAGACCATTGATTTAGATGAAGACAAATTTCCTATGTATTAAATGAATAGTATTTAAATTTCCTACATATTAAATGATGTTCATCAATATATATATATATATATATATTTATATTTTCACATATGTGGACACCCATATGAGAACCTGCAAAATTTTGGGTGTTGCCAAAACCCACGGGTCAGTGCCGGTCCTGACTTTTTAGAGATCCGAGGCGAAGATCTTAAAAATGGACTCCTTGTACATATGAAAAGTTCCAAAAAAAACTCGGCAATAACTCTTCAATAATATTCAAACTATAATGTAGTCTTACAAAACAAAATCACACGTACAACACGGTAGAAAGTATCAAACATTAATAATATTTTCAAATTCAATCTTTTCCAATATTTCTTTTCAATACACAAGATTGCCAATTCATTTAACATTTCTTGTGATATTGTTGACCACAAATAAGATTTGAACATTTTTAATTTAAAAAAAACTTCTTTCTATGGATACCACAGTTACAGGTATAGTCAATAATATCCTATAAACAATTAATAAATTCATATAACAATCTAAAACTTTTACAAACTCAAATATTTTAATAGCAGTATTTTTTTTTCTTTTGGTAAAACAACTTGTAACACTCTCAATTAAAAAAAAAAAAACACTCTTAATTCGGAAAACAAATCATTTGAATAAACATATGAAATGTATCATGAAGAAGTTTGCCGCTTTTTTTTTTTAGAGGGTTGAGTCGTGGAGATCAGAGAAGAATGGAAGAAGTGTTAAAGTCTGAAACACTAAAAAAAAGGGTATTGTTTGAGCAAAAAATTCAACAAAACAGTATTTAGAAGGAAAAAACACTAAAATTAATTGAGCATCGGATGATGGGGCTAGGCATGGGGTCTTTGTATTTTTTATTTTATTTATTTATTTATTTATTTATATTTTAAGTTTGGACTTTTTTAAAAGAATGACTTTTTTTTTTTTTTTTGAAGAAACATATTTCTATTGGGCTTTTTTTTTTATATTTCAAAATTCTATTGTATACGTATTTCTATTGAGTCTTTTTTTTTTTTTTTTTTTTTTTAAATTTCAAAATTCTATTGTATACATATTTCTATTGAGCCTTTGTTGTATACATAAAACTAAAAATTTGAAAAATAGAGACCCCTGGAAGTTATGGGCCCTGGGACGACGCCCCTGGAGCCCTGGCCCAGGGCCGGCTCTGCCACGGTTGTAAATCCAAACCTGTTTAATTTCATAAGTTTGTAGTATAATTTGAAAGTCAAAATGTTTTGTGCGAGTGGATTTTACAAAATCTACACCTGAACCCGACCTGTTGCCATCTCTAATTTATACTCATTGAATGACCATCATTGCTATCATTTAACAAACAAAAATTCCCATACGCAATTCGATTAATCTATTAGACTATTACTCTGCATTAAAAATAAAAAAATAAAAAGCCAATGCAACTATAAATAATTAAATTCATCATTCAATCAATTGATCAGAATGCAAGTTGTATCCTATATAACTAAACAAACTGTCTCAGTAGCAATGAAAGACATACCTTTAAACAGTTTGGACACTAATTGATTTACAAATGTTTAAGTAACTAAACAAAAAGTTGCTAAGATTTTCCACTCTAAAATCATATTCCCTATATTATGCAGCATAAACCCATATTTTTTAGGTGCTGTCTCAACATCAACCACCACACTCTGATTTTCCAACTTTCTAGTGCAGCTGGAACCTTGTAATTCATCCTCAACCGGCGTTTCCTTTAACAATTCATTTTCAATAAAATGCATTAACAAAAACTCTGCAGCATACCTGACTTCCAACTCTGTCATACCTACCAAGAGGTATCTCGAATCAACTGATTGACTTTAACACTTATATTGTAATATGTATTAATGTATAGTTAATATCTGTCAGTTTTCCAGTACTGAGCAAGTCCTCAAAGATACTCTCAACCTTAGCAGCCCTATTGTTCAGATCATTTTCATGATTTTCATATGAAATTGAACTTCTTACGATTTTCATGATTTCCGTAGCAGTCGAAAATTTATCTTGATACTTCCTATTCAATGGTGGTCTAAAGTGTTAAACAAAATTCACATTAGTACATTAATTATTTAGTGCAGAACATGACATATTAAGTTCAATGCCAAGATGCCAAGACACCATACCAGGGAGACTTTACTTCTCGGGAGGATACACCTACACTGTTGGTACCTACATACAGCGCTACAAAGACTTTACTCCTTGAAGAAAGGTTTGCATGACCTGTCATTGTGTTTGTGTGCATCAGCTGACCCCTTATAAGAGAGGTCGGGTTCTTGACCAACTCTCGTTTAGTGGCCATTCTGCGCATCAATTACCTTAAAGAATCTGACAACATCTTCAACTGATAAAAAATGATAACAGATTTAGTTTACACAAAAGCATCAATCAAAGCCCGTGGTTTTAATTTCACAGTAAAACACCTCACTCACAGAACATGAAACATCATACAACTCTTCAGAAACGTATATAAAGATGCTACTATTTTTTTTTTTATTTCGGTTACAATATGAAATTGGATGTTGTATGTACAATAATACTCAGATGTTAAAAGCATAATGCAAATTATGCAATCACCAATAACAAGGGTCAAAAAGGGAAACAGATTTGATTTCTAATTCATGTGTTGAACAGTTTGTTCATATCATATGCATTCTCCTTTTTCAGCTACTTGCTTCAATTACACATCCCAAATATTGTTCTACAATGAGAACTAGCACATATTCAGATAGAGTTAAAAAAAAAAAAAGTTGATGAGATTGAAGTTAATAATAACATAACTAAGCTTTCTTGAGCTCCACCAACATGGTTTCACTAGACTATGTGGGTAATTAAGTCTCTCAGTTTTCTCTGAAACCTAAGCTGGGAGTTATGAGTTATTTTCTTGGGGGGTTATGATGAATTCTGAAGATTTAGAAATGCTATGCAATGCTCTATCCATTAGAGAAAAGGAAAGATCAGTTGGAACTCTTGCTACCAACCTCAAAGAAAAAGGGGAGCGGCTATTGTCATTATGTCTAGTAGGTAAGGTTTTAACTAATAAGATCGTTAATAAAGAAGCCTTCATTAATGTCATGACTTCAATTTGGAGGGTTAGTGAAGGTATAGAGATTGAGGCATTAGAAGGTGACGTATTCGCTTTTCACTTCAAAAACTCAGAAGATATGAAGTACATCCAATCTGGAGGTCCCTGGACCTTTGATAGAGCCATAACAACTTTTGAAGAACCATCTGGCACAAGTGATATCGCACATATGAAATTCAATACAGTGGAGTTTTGCATGACAGAAGATACATGTACCTTTCTAGGTTCTATGATAGGGGAGGTCAGAGATGTGGATTTACTAGCAACTAAGAATATTGGGGTCGTTTTATTCGAGTTCGAGTTGTGATTTCCTTGGAAAAACCACTAATGACAAGCTTAAGAGTTGACTTGCTTGGAACGGGGAAGATTACAACCATGCTTTTAAGGTATGAAAGGTTGCAAGATTATTGTTTCAAGTGTAGTAGACTAGGCCACACGTTTAAGGATTGCTCTGAACTTGGAGATGGAAAAGAAGCCACCATGGAAGCCATGGCAAGACTGAATGTTTGGCTCAAAACAGAGAGTCCTCCCAAACGATTTAATCACCGAAATAGCCCTTTTGAGAGGAAAAGTTGGGGTTATCAGGAAGGTAATGCTTATAGCATATCAGACCAAGGAAATTGGAGACAAGGAGTTTCTTGGAAAGGACCAGCTAAAAAACTACCAGAGAGCTCTTCTGGTGGTCATAGTGGAATCGACGACAAATAAAAGAGTCAAATCGAAGAGTTATAACATCTCGAGCCCAACACCAACTTAATGAGAAAGGACTCAACAATTAATGCATTGAGGGAAAATACTCTGTCAAGGGATAAGGCTACAGAAGTCATTTTCACAGCTAGAAAAGGAAAGGAAGTGCAATTGCCAAAGACGGTCACTGGGAAGAAGAAGAAAGGAAAGCTATCAGGACTTTCGATGGGCCAAATGATGGTGAATCAGGAAGTTGTCTTGGGCTCAGTAGAAGAACGTACAAGAGAGTAAAATGAATGTGGATCAACCCACTGTTTTGGGTATATCAGGTGAACTAGACCAACATATCAATGTTCCCAAGCCTACAGAGTGTTATGAGACCATACCCAAAGTGATGACTTCGTCCCATTTTGAACCAAATAAGAATATTGGACTTGTGCATAAAAAAAAATTAAAATTCTCCTAAATGGAAAATAGCTGCTTGTTGTAAACAAATCACCTCTGATTTGGGCGAAATCTCTAACCTTGGTAAAAAAAGGATTAAGGAAGGCGATGAGGGGAGTCAATCGGAAGTCAAGAAAGCTAAAGTCTCTGGTGTAATAGAACAGTCTAGATCCTACAAAGTTGACGTTGCGAGTCTAGAGCTACAAAATGTTCTTAGGAAGGAAGAAATCCCTCCAACTCAGGAAAAAGTCCAACAACAGGTCCCGCAACTGGGTCAGTTACCTCTTCCAAGGTTTCGCCTTTGGTTTTCGACTCTCTATCTGTCGATTTTCCGGTCCGTCAGGTTCAATGAAGATCCTTGTCTGGAATGCTCGAGGGCTAGGTAATGTCTGGGCGTTTAATATCCTGCTCACTCACAAGTAGGACTGGAAACCAGATATTATTTTCCTTCTAGAAACCAGATGTCAACACAAGAAGCTTGAGATTTAGAAAATAAAGTTAGGTTTTAATAGCAAATTGGTAGTTAATGGTGTGGGTAAGTCTGGGGGCCTGTGTTTGTATTGGGTAGACAATACTTCAGTGGATCCTCTATCCTACTCTCAGGATCACATAAATGTTAACATTAGGCAAAGTTTGAAGCAAAGTTAGAAGCAAAGTTAGAGGTTCACTGGGTTCTACGGCCACCCGATTCCTGCTCAGAGGAAGCATTCCTAGACTCTTCTAAAATGACTTTCAGGTATGAATAATCTTCCTTGGGTTTGTTTGGGTGACTTCAACGAAATCTTTTGGGATAGTGAGAAGTCTGGCTGTTCAATCAAAAGATGGAGAGATTTGGCAGAGTTTAGAGAAGCGGTAAGTGATAGCACTTTAGAAGATATGGGTTTCCGGGGACCTAAGTTTACGTGGAGCAATAAACGAGATGGGGTTGCCCATATTCTGGAAAGACTTGACAGAAGATTGTGTAACAAAGGTTGGAAAAATTTATTCCCCTTCTTCTCTATCAAGTACTTGGAGTTTTGGGGTTCGGATCACCAACCTTTGTTGTTAGATTTTTCTTAAAAGCAAAACCAAATTCATTCAGCCAACTCTAGGATGCGGTTTTATTTCAAAAATTACTGGGCTGATGACGAAGAATGTAAAAGAATTGTCTCTTTTGTGTGGGATAATTGCGATTACAATGGGAATCTTCAGGATGTTAATGGAAGAATCACTAATAGTGAGAGGAAGCTAGACTCCTGGAATTCAACAAAAAGAAAACTCCAATGCTAGAATATTAGTCGAAGTAGGAAGGCTCTTAAGGAGGCTTGTGTTAAAGAAGTCCCTAATAACTGGAATAACATCAGAAGATTAGAAAATAATTTGGATGATGCACTGGCAACTGAAGAAAAATATTGGCATCAAAGGGCTAGAGCGGATTGGATGAAGAAAGGTGACTGAAGTTAACGGTTTTTCCATGCTAAGGCTTCGGGCAAGAGAGCCCGCAACCGAATAATGGGTTTGATTGATGAAAATAGTGCTTGGCAAGACTCCAAAGATGAGCTGGTTCATATTATTTATAATTACTTCTTAGGTCTTTTCACTTCAAGCTTTCCCAATACTCAAGACTTGGAAAGGTTTCCAAGCATATTCAGTCAAAGCTTCCAAAGCAAATGGTGAGCTATTTAGAAGCTAAGTTCACTGCGATGGAAGTAGAAAAAACTATTTTTGATATGAATCCCCTAAAGGCCCCCAGGCCGGACAGTCTCTTAGCCGGTTTCTACCAAAAATTTTTTGGAAAAATTGGTTCTAGCATTACTCAGTGCTGTTTGATGATTTTGAATGAGGGGGGTCCTATGGGTGAGATCAACAACACCATAATAGCCTTAATCCTGAAATCAGAATCCCCTGAATCTATTATGGATTATAGACCAATAAGTCTATGCAATGTTCTCTATAAAATCATTGCCAAGGTCATCACCAATCACTTTAGAAATGTCCTTAGTGGTGCGATTTTAGAGGAGCAGTGTGCGTTTATCTTAGGCCGTCTCATTTTCGACAATACCATAGTTGGCTTTAAATGTCTTAATAGAATCAAGAGAAGGAAACGGAAGAATGACTCTATGGCCCTAAAGCTTGATATGTCAAAAGCTTTTGACAGAGTCGAATGGGATTTTGTGGACAACATGATGATCAGTTTGAGGCTTCCAGTTAGTTGGGTTAGTCTGATCATTCGATGCATCATGTCTGTCAACTACTCATTCATGCTCAATGGTGAAGTTCATAGTAATATCACCCCTTCTAGAGGTCTCAGACAAAGATACCCAATGTTCCCTTATCTATTTATAATCTGTGCAGAGAGTCTCTCGTGCCTGCTTAAAAAAGCCCAGAGGAAAGGAAATATTGATGTTTTTAGGTGTAGTATGAAAGGGTTGGTCATCACCTATCTATTTTTTGCAGACGATAATCTGATTTTCTCGAAAGCTAATAACAAGAACTGTATAGCCATTCGGAAAGTGTTAGAAAAGTATGGGAGAGCTTCTAGGCAGGTTATCAACTTCAACAAGTTGGCAATGTGCGTTAGCCTGTCCTTTTTGAGTGCTGAGGGAGAAAGGCCGGTGGCCATTATTGGGGTTAATCTAGTTGAGTGCCACGAGAAGTATTTAGAGCTGTCGTGCTTTACAGAGAATCATTTTTGCAGACATCATTGACAGAGTGTGGAACAAATTGAAGGGTTAGGGAGAAAAATTTCTGTCTATTGGAGGTAAAGATATCCTTATCAAATATGTCATTCAATCTCTTCTAGCCTACGCTATGGGAATTTTCGAAGATTCCTAGGGGGCTCATCAAAGAGATTCAAAGGCTTTGTGCTAGGTATTGGTGGGGAAGCATTGTTGAAAAATGTAAGATGCACTGGTGCACTTAGAGTAAGCACTGTAATGATAAGGAAAATGGTGGGTTGGATTTTCGTAATCTTTATAACTTCAACAGAACTCTCCTTGCTAAGCAAGGCTAAAGGATCTTAAAACATCGGGATACTCTAATGATCGGTCATTTATTATATATGTTTTTTTATCCCCATTCCTCCAATCAATTGCTTGTTTCTCGAGTTATTCAGTGATTTAATTTGTGTGTTTGAGCATTTTTCAGGTTGTTGGATTCAAATGAGGTATTCGAAATATTTCAGAGGAAAAATGTGATTTTGGATAATTCAAGGGATTTTTATGCAATTTGCCTTCAGCTGTCGTGAAAGACCGCTGTGAATTTCCATAGTGGTACCCAAAGCAGTGCAAAAACAGTGCGTACCGCTGCGAAAATCGCTGGGGCTTTCGCAGCGGTAATGACAGCGGTTTCCCATCACAATGCAGATCATCAATATTGTGGGGCTCATATCTCTTAGCTCCGATTGAACTGTGTGTCCTGCCACTTGTGGTTTGAAGCCCCAGAAGTCTAGTTTCCAACCCAATTTACTGCTTGTCGATCCAAATTTTCTAGAAGAGGTTATCCCCATTTTAGTATCCAAAGGTCAGATCAGTCAATTATAAAATCCGTGAATACTTTCGGGATTTGTTTCGCAAGTTGTCGGAACGGGAAATATTACCTTCTTAGGCATGTGTGAGAGTCTTGGGAAGTAAGTAGACATCTAATCCTTGTCTTCCTTCAATAAGTAATCAATTTGAGATGGATTAGGAAAGAAATAGAATCCTAAAAAGGTAGAGTTCTAAAAGGGAATTGTTTTCCTTGTTGTTTAAGGACTTGGTTTAGCATCTACATCTATTTAAACCCCTTTGAACCCTAATATCGGGAAAACCATCAAAGATCATCCGGAGACCAGCCGGAAGGCAGCCAAGGGAGGTCCCAAGCCACCAAGGGGGCCGTCGCTCATCACACCACCACCATTGTTGCACTTGGAAGCTTGAAGAAGACATTCATGGGTTTTATCAACTCTTTCTCCTCTTCTTTTAATCATTTCATGTGTAACTAACTCCATACTAGGGGATCGATATGAACATATGTAATGCTCATGTTATGATTCAACTCCATATCTTTATTAATCAATACAGATTTAGATTTGTTCAATTCATTATATGACTTACTCTTGACTTGCATTAATCTAATGGAAATTAATTGATACTTATCTAGGGTTTCAATAATTATAAATTGAGATTGCGCTAGAAGAATTTAGGTTGTCTTAATTACTTTTCAATTGAATGAGTATGATTGTTCTCGACATAGGAATTAATGTGAGACAATTTTGGTTCAATAATTCTTGCACGTAATAAGTTCTTGGTTATGGCTTACACCTTTGACGAGGGTGAGTTGTGATTAAGAACACGTGGTTAAATCCCAATGAATTAAGGTAATATCATATTTAAGATGAGAATGAACTCTGAATCTGGATTGAATCTATTAAATGGAATTAGTTGATGAACATTGAGTATTGCATATAAGGAACATCGATTACCTAGTTTTCCATCTCTTGATCACATTCACCAATTCTTTGTGTACTGCTTTCTTAGTTTAATTTAGTTCTAAATCAATCAATCAATCTCAAATCTCTTGGTTACTTTTAATTGCTTAGCTTTAATTAGGATTAGTTATAATTGATAAATCACTTTTCCTCGTGGGAACGATCCCTACTTGTCGCTATACTTATCTCACGATTCGTGTACTTGCGAGTTAGGTTTTTATAACACGATTTTACACATCATCTAGCAGTAAGGATCTTGAAAGGGTGTTATTTCAGAGATTCCTCCTTCATGGAAGCTTCCAATTTCGTTTCTAGTTCGTATGTTTGGAAGAGTATATTTTAGGGTAGGCATATCCTTAATGCTGGTACAAGATGGAAGATTAGTAACGGTTCCTCAGTTTCCATTTACGATGATAAATGGTTGTCAAGGCCTACTGAGTTCAAAGTAATCTCCCAGACAGTTTTAGACATCAACGCCACTGTGGACAACTTTTTCTCTCCCTCTGGTGCTTAGGACAAGCAACGTATCATGAGTTATTTTTTCAAAGAAGACGCAGATAACATCTTGAGCATTCTTGTAGGAAATGGGGGCTACAGTGATACCTTGATTTGGCATTATGATATCTCTGGTAATTACGCAGGTCAGATTTTGGCGAATAATCCAAGCTTTTTATATACTAGTGCTTCCACCATATAGTGGAATTCCCTCCAGAAAACCGACATTCCTCTAAAAGTCAAGATTTTCATCTGGAAAGCTTGGTACAATTGGATTTCTCTAGAGTTAATCTTGCGAAAAGAGGTATCAAGTTAGATATTTTTTGCCAACACTATAATTCTGAGCCTAAGACCACTTTCCACGCCCTTTGGAATTGTAGAAAGTTGAACAACATCAGTAGGGAATAGAAGGGGCTTCACCCTGGCATTTTAGGTTTTTTCGCTAACTTTATGGACTTTATTTATGATAGCTATAGGAAGTTAAGTAATGAAGATTTTGGTCTTCTTTGCAATATCGTCTGGAGAACCTAGTTCATTAGGAACTCTATGTTTTTCAATTAGAAAAGACTTAATTTTCAGTCAATCATTGGCTAGTGCACAAATTTTTTGGATGACTTTAGAAGCAGAAATGGCAACTTTACCTTTCTCCCTAGCCCCCTGGACCTTTTGGCTGCCATTTGGTCTCCTCCTACTTTGAATTCTTTCAAGATCAATTGTAGGGCTATCTCTGATTTTGTGAACAGAAGATCGGGAATTGGAATTGTCATCAGGAACCAAGATGGTATTGTCCTGTCCTCTTGCAGCCTTTTTCAAGATTCTGGTATGAATTTCGTGTCTGCTAATGCATTTGCAATTCTCAAAGGAATTTAGTTTGGTAAGAATTATGGTCTCCTTCCTTTTTGTGTGGAATCTAATGCTATTAACGTAGTGAATTTGATCAATCTGGGGATCCCTGTGAACTCTAGCTATGGCAACATTGTTAGTGACATTCACAACATCATGACAGAGCAGGGCTTGTCCTCCATCTCTTCTGGTAAGAAAAGTTCAAACAAGGCTGCTTATGCGTTAGCCAGATAGGCCTTATTGCGTAAAAAGGATCTCATTTGGAAGATGCACACTTGTTGAGTTGCCCTGTTTCTCTTTGTCTTCTTTCTTGTTTTCTCCCTGTCCTTGGGGTTGTTTTTGTGTTTGTGCTCTTGGGAGTTGCCAAAAAAAAATAATAATAATAGAACTAAATATCTCCACAATTACATGCACAAACATTTTATCACAAGGCACGTATGTGATTAGTATATAAAAAAGGCATGAACTGCTAGTGAATAACAAAATAAAAGTGACATATAATGAAATGCAGCCATAACAGTAGGAAAACATGAAAAACTTAAACTCAGACAAAAGATCCTAAACCAAACCCATATACCATTACACAAACATTTTGTTATTCAATAAAGGCATGTACTACTAGTGAATAACAAAATAAAGAGACATAATGTAATGCAGCCAGTTTGGGTAAACATGAAAAACTTTAAACTAGTACAAAGAAAACATAAATAAAAGACATGTTACAACAACAGATTGTAAATTCAAACAAAAGATCGAACCAGAACATAATTTGAGAGAGGATGATGGTATCTCCAAATCAGAATGAGCTTACAAAAAATGTTTTGCTTTGCTTTGCTTGCTCTCTCTCAAGTCTCAACTCTATTTACTGAAATTCTGATAGAGAAACAAAATGTTTGAAATTGAAATTTGTTTAGAAGAAATAAACGGGTTTTTTACAGTATGGGCGGGTCCATGATAAGATCGACATACACATACTCTCTGGAGTGATTGACCAGTGGTTTGTGGTAAGGACGAGTGCAGGAGATAATATTCGTAGAATTTAAACTCCAAAAGGCATAGGTGAAATTACCTTGTCGTCCTCCTACTAGGTACCATAAATGTCAGGTGGTGTACTGGTGTCATGTATGTTGCTATGGAACTCATCATAAGAGTATCATCCCTGAAAGGCTGAAAGATTAAAGTTTTAAACTCCTAAGTTTATATAAATATGTCACCTATTTTGAAATGGGTCTATAGAGGTTACCACGGTTGGGTTCGAAACGGCGGTTCGAACCGTGGCACAAAGAACTGGATCTAAACTGGAAAATCCGGTTCCGTTTTGAACCGGAACCTATAAGGTTTTTAAATTTGTAGAACCGAATAGACAATTCCAAACCGATTCCTTTTCTTTTTAAAATTTTCTTCTATAAAAATCTGTGTTAACCTTTGGAGGCCTAACAGTCAACAACCAGTTTTATAATAAAAAGCAACAACAACAAAAATTATTTCAAACCCTTATCCTAATTCCTATAAATACCCTCCTCCCATTTCATTTCTCCTCACTCCAATTCTCTTTCAATTACTCAATTCCCTCTCAATTACTCAATATTTTTTTATTACATTTTTTTTTTCTCGATTCAAATTCATGTCCAACAACTTTTTTAAATTTATTTCCTAAATTTTTCAAATTTATTTCTATCCATTTTTATTTTCAAAAAAAATTACGATATAGATATTTTAAAGAAGAATGCGATTTTATCCCTTTAATTTATCCCCTAGTGGTGTAGCTCATCCGGTAGATGGACGAGCTTGGGTTTTGGGCAAATGACTCTAAAGTCAGCGGCTCAAATCCTATTAAAGTACTAATGGCAAAAACTTCAACAAAAAAAAAAAAAAAAAAAAAAAATGCACGGTCTAGATACATAGATAGATAGATACTGTCAACAAAAAAAAAAAAAAAAAAATCATAAAGGAAGTATATTTATTACATAATGTGATTATATTTAATATTTTTTTCTTCATAAAACTACTTAAAATTACATAATACACTCTTATACTTATATATAAAATTTGGGATAATTTTAAAACATTCACAAAATATAAACTTTTATAACGGGTTAGTAATGGAATATTGAGCAAAATATAACGAGTCGCATATTATATTGCGAAATGCGATTATATTTATATATTTTTTTCATAAAACTATTTAAAATACTCTCTTCTACTTATGTATAAAATTTTGGACAGTTTTAAGAAATTTACAAAATATAAACTATTAAAAATGGTTAAGTTAATTTAAGCAAACAATTATGAGACGCATATTTCATAGAAGAATGTGATTCTATCCAAATTGTTTTTCACGTAACTACTTAAAAAAACTATACTCCATCTATTTATAAAATTTGGGATATTTCTAATACATTCGCAAAATATAAACATTTGTAAAGGTGTTAGTAAGGAAAATTTAGACAAAATATTACAAGGCTCGTATTTCATTTAATAATGCGATTCTATGAAAAATTATATTCATGGAACTACTTAAAATACTCTACTAATCATTTTATAAAATTTGGGGAAATTCTAAAATTTCGCAAAAAAAAAAAAAAATACATGGTTAGGTATGCCCTCAGCAACTTCCTTCTTAATGGCTTCATCTTCGGAAGCACTTTTATCCTCTGCTCCATAATCTAGTGGATGAGCGATTTCGACAGATCGTTGGCGAGAAGTGTCCCTATGACTCGACTCGCCTCGCCTCACCTCACCTACAGCTTTCACTTGACAGGCTTGGATGTCACAACCGATATCTGCATCATGCACTAAGAAAACAACAGAAAAAAGTTAGTTAAAATTTAGCTCAGGAACCAATAGTATAGAAATAAACTAAAAAAAAAACTAAGGAAAGAAGCCTCACATTGTTTGTGAGTTGCTAATAATCGAGGGAAGAAACGGGCCTTGATCATTTTCTCCTCGGCAAAGAGATAAGGCTTCTCTCTTTTCTCCAGGGAATGCATGGCAACCATGGCCAGGTTAGTCATCCCCATCAGAAAAGGAAGGAACCGTCTGGTTCCAAACGTCTGGAGAGCAAAAAAAGCGGGGAACCCTACACATTACCCGTTTTCCATCAAGGTCGAAAGAAATAGACCGACCCCATCTGTCCCTTATGAAGAACTAGCTGTTCTTCCAAGACTTGTTAGAATATGGGAAGCCCTGGACAAAACTTTCATCTTCTCTTCAATGGCAACCTGGACTTCCTTATCGACCTTCACACCCTTTAGGATCCAACGACCGGGTTTGCTGGAGAGTAAAAAATAAGTGCCTGTCTGACCCAACTGCCTCAGAGTATAGAAATGTCTGATCTCATAAGGTGTAGGTGGAGGTAAGTTCATCCTTTGCCATATATGACACAAGCACATTAGAATGCGATAGTTGTTCGGGGCTAGCTAGGTCAAAGATATCTAAGCTTCAGCCAAAAACAAAGTGATGAAAGGCTGAAGAGGAGAGTAATGCCACAGCTCAGCATTGCCATATAGATTGCCACCATCCCAGATGGGGGGTTCCACACGGCTCTATCCCTAGCCGGGACCAACTAACAAGATCCCTAAGCAAATTAGATCTGCCCATATATTGACGAATCTCATTGTCGCTAACTACGTTCGGCTAAACATCATAGACGCACACCCACTGTGCAAAAAAAGGAATACGGACTGCCCTGAGCTTGTCTTCCACGTCAGCCTCGTTTATCGTTTAGGCCCTGACCCTAATATAACGGGGAATGGCATTCCTAGTCACTCGACGCTGACTGGGATATTTAGCTTTCGTCATTGGAGGATTGAAATCACTGCGTGTAGAAACAGAAGGGTAAGACTGAGAAACTTTTGATCGAGGAACCTCGTAGGAATCAGAACAAAAAGGAACTTCACTGCCAAGCCCCGAAATATCAGCGGTCAAGAAATGGGCTAGTCTAGGGGTTGGGCTTCTAGCAGTTTATAAATACGCTTAACTATAAAAGTATCATTACGCTCAACCGCGTCCATCGCACTAACAAAAAGACGATGCCTAGCTACATGGTTCATGGGGACTAACCTCAAAGAAAGAAAATGTCTATTATGGCTGATTTGAATGAATCCCAAGCCAAAAATCCAAAACAAGGAAGAAAGAAAATATTGGGTCGCAAATCCTTGGTTTTGAAAGAAGTGCGAACAAGAGGATGAAGGCTTCGGAATTTAAAATAAGCAATAAGTAGGCAAGGAATGCAGAATTGGATGAAGAGAAATCGAAGAACTGAGAAAATATGAGAAATCTAGGTGCAAGGTTTATCCAAATTTCTTAGAGGACTGGAAAATAGAAACTTCGTGAAGAAGTATTTTAATCGTGTTTTGGCGAGAGTTTAAATAGACATGAGGTTCCGTTTTCAAAAATCGAAACACTAGGTCAAGTCACGAAGAAACAGGAAAACAAAGAGACACGAGTGGTGACGAAAAGGTCAGTACTAAGGTCACGTCTTATAAATCCTTTTTGACACACCTACCCATATAAGAACAAGTGGCAAAGTGAGAAGACTTCAAACCGTTAATGGAAGCTTTCAAACGTCTCTATCAGAATATTTCGATTAATGGATTAATCGAATATAAGCAGACATCATTAAAGCACGCCATTAATTTTTCGAATTAATAAGGAGCCATAATTACCGCATTTATGAGGAAAAGGACAACTCTGAAAAGAAATCTTTCGAAAATGTTACTGAGCACGGAACTGAATCAAGTCAGACGCGGCATGATCGGGCAAAAACCAAGTAAGCTTTTAAATACCATTCGCCAAGTAGGGATAGATCAAGACAAATAAAAATCCACTTAGGATAAATGATGAGCAAAGACAAGTTCACTAGTCTCAGTTATTTAAGGGGGTATTGTTGTACATAATATTTGCCAAGAAGACACGTCACTAGGCATCATAGACCAATCATGTCATATAAGCAAAATGTCAAAGGATGAGTCAAAGGACACATTGACAAGCCACTTGACACCAGCAGAGTGTTAATAAAACACCAGACGAGACTAGCAATGCCGAGTAGAAAACCGTGCCTGGTCGGCTATACTCGGCGCAAATAGGAAAAAACATATATTAGGGTTTCTTCCACAGACAAGGTTGTACAGCCGTAATAAGCAATCATAAATCAACTGACATACAGTCACCAAAAGGAGGAGGAGTTCAACAAGGAAACAAACAGATCTTCTCCGATGCATTTGAGTCCTAAGCAGATTCGGAATCAATAGCATTTAGTACGCGACGACACCAAATGGGAAAAGAATCCTAAATCCAACTCTGCAATCCTCTACTTGCACGGTACGATTCAAAACCCTAGCAGTACCATTTATAAATACACTTGTAAAACACATTAGAGAGGTGTGAGTATCTTGTGAGAGATAAACCAGAGTGTGTATCATTAACTTACGAAATATTGGATTTGCTTCTCAGTTGCTAACGCAACGATCTGTGGATGTTTCTCCGATCACCGGAGTTTTATCACATACTATGCTCTTTTTATTATTCTTGCTTTTTATTACGCTTATTATGCAAGTTTCATTAACCACAATCATTGACCGGTTGACCATCAAGAAATCACCGTCTACAACAAACATTATAAAAATTTATTTTCAATGATTTTTATAACAGATCTTCTTTTAGATTCAGTTGATATGTTTTTCTTCTTTTGTTTTCATTTCTCTCTTGTTCTCTTTCTCTATCTTTAATAATATGTTGGGATGGGGTTGATTCCGATCCCTAACAACCTTACCAAAAAAAAAAACAAACAAACATTATAAAAAATATAAAAACGTACAATAAAAAGGGCAGTTGATCCAACTAGTAATGTTATATAATAAGATGACCTTCAAATACTACACGTTTTCGTTAAATATTAACAATATACTGTGATCAGTTATAAAAATCTATTGGGATTAGCTATCTATCGAAATTAGTAATATAAAATCCTCCTATAAAACGAGACATGCTGTGTTGTAAATTGTAATGTTACTGTTATTCGAAAATTTTATTCTTAATTACGTTTCATTTTACTTTGTAAATTAAAGAGTGATGATGAAATTGAGAGCACAATTAGCAGCCGATCAATATTAAATTCCAATATGGTTAAACTTTTTATTTAATAATTATAAATTATGGTTTTAAAATCTATACGTACATTATTACTACATTTATCTAGTGAGAAATTTAATTAGATTACTTATGGCATCTATTATATTTGAAAATAAACTTATAAATAATGAATTAAAATTACTTGTTAATACTTGTTGTTTTGTAGCTTTACATACAAACCAATAAAGAAGTTACTGTAAATGGGCTGGATGTTGTCAAGCCCATCTCTTTTGTCAAGCCTATTTAAGGCCCAGATTACATATAAAAAGTCGTGTTTATGTTAAGACTGTAATTTTCATGATCTTAATGTTTTTAAGCATTAACAGTTATAATTTCTTAGCACAAATTATAATAGGAATATGACTTGATGATAACTCACATTCACATCCATAACCCATCAGACTCATTTTCCAATCAAACCAGCTCGCAGTATCGTGTTCATCATGGAATATGGTTGGTGAATCTGGTTTGCATTCTGGTTCTTCACAATTGTTACATTTTTCTGACAACGGGAAGCAGCACAAGCCCAAGTTCCCGATATAGCAATCATTCAGAAACGTACCAAATTGGTTCCCTTGAGGTATATGTCCCACGAGCCGGTTGTACAAGAGGTTTAGAATCGAAAGAGATTTCAATTTTGTCAATTGATTAGGAATCTCTTCCTCGAGCTTGTTTGAAGAAAGGTCTAATGATTCTAACTCTATCATATTCTTTAGGGATAATGAAATATGACATATTAGATTGTTACGTGAAAAGTTGAGGACTTCGAGAAATTTCAATTTTCCAACTACATTAGGAATTCGACCCCGAAACATGTTGCTTGAAAAATCTATAGTTGTAAAAATGGTTAGAATTTTCTCCATATGGATATCAACTCCTTTTATTGTCACCACTATAGAATATCGGTACGATGGCTCATTGATGTCCATGTATTTCAACATTCCTCCGGCTTCCCCAATATTCATCATAGCTTTCAGCTTTCCGAAATACTTCATCGGCAAAGAACCGCTAAAATTGTTTCTTGAGAGATCGAGTATTCTCAACTCGAAGAATGAATTCTCTACCTTAGAATCTCGTATAGAACCATAAAATTTATTGGAACGGAGAACAAGAGCCTGTAGGTCCAGAAGGATTCCTAACCAATGCGGAAAGGATTATTCGGAATGGGAAGTTGCTCTATGCTTCGTTGTGGGACAGATTAAGAAAGTACAAAGTGTCCTTCTCAATATTCCACATCCAGTTGGGAACCGTACCACGGATGTTGTTGTCAGAAAGGTCCAATGTATCGAGATTCGAGATTGGGTGGAGCTTCAGAGGAAGAGTTGACTAATTTGATTGTGCTACTTAATGATGATAGATTATTATGGGAAAGATTGAGAATAGTAAGATTTACCGGTCTTTTTGGAAACATGTAAGGCTCTAGATTGCCACTTAAATTGTTTGAAGAAAGTGAGACTGAATATAGATTTTCAAGTTCAAAGATCGAACTTGGGATCGAGCCATGTAACCTGTTATTATCCAAATGGATGGATTGCAACGAGTTACTCAGATTTTTACCAATGTCTATTGCCTCGAGTTGATTAAAGCTGAGATACATATTACTCAATAGCGGTAGAGCAAACAAGCTAGACGGTATGGACCCATTCACAGAGTTGTTATGTTTTAAACTTCGAAGCTCACTTAAAAAAGAAGGAATTGAACCGGAGAGCTGATTTCTGGAATTTCACCGATGAAATTGTTGTCTAAAAGATAAAGCTGAATAAGATGATGAAGATTTGAAAGAGATGACGGGATATTACCATTGAAATTGTTAAATAACAGATCCAAATATCTAAGTTGTGTAAGGTTACCTATAGACGCAAGAATTGACCCAATGAATTTGCAGTGATTCAGAATCAAACGCGTCAAAGACTTTAGATTGTTGATGGAATCAGGTAATCGTCCTGAGAAGCTGGTGTAAGATACATCCAAAATCTGGAGGGGATTGATCCAGTTAGCCTCTGGAAAAGATCCTTTAAAGTCGTAATTAATGCTTAATTGAAGGACTTGTAGGTATGGAAGGAGAAAGAGGGTGGAGTTGGAAGGGATGGTACCATTTAGCTCGTTCCAACGGAGATCAAGGCCAGTGACATGACCCTTGCCCATGAGCAACAATCAGTATCCTCCTTCCACCGCTTCATATCTTGACGACCATGATGATAGTCGGGATAGGTAAAGAGTTGCTTAAATTGGAGTAAAAGAGAAGCTTGGTCATTAGAGCAGAGTTTTGAGTGAGTGAGTGAGTGAGTGAGTGAAGAATGCAAGAGGAAAAGTTGAAGAAAGACAAGTTGATAACAACATGATCTACTTAACCAACCCATTTTGATCGATGGCACTATGATCCATGGTATTTAATTGGTATATATAGATGAGAGATGCGGAGGGCAGAGCATGGTCAATGCATATAGTGTAAGAGACGCAATAATGCAGGTCCTGCTAAACCGTGTTTTTTAAGTCAAATAAATAAATAAATAAACCGTGTTTCATAGGGCTAAGGCAGACCGACTTAGAACATCTCCAATGTAAATATACATTTTTGAGTTTCTAAATAGTGCAACATCAGCATTTCTATTTATTATGGACCCACTTTTAAAAAAAAATTAGAGAAATGAATATTCACATCTCCAATGCAATTATCTAAAATCAAATATGTATCTATTTTATGTCTAATCATAATAAAACAATTATTACACTCTCTCTCTTATTTTATTTTACAATTAAATAAGGTTTAATCTTATTGGTGGAAAGAGTTGAAAACTTTAATCTTATTGGTGGAAAGAGTTAGAAATCCTAGTCAGTATTTCTAGGAGAGTTTCTAGAATTAGAAACTCAACTCCATATTCTCTAACTTTTTTTGTCCACTTCATCTCCATATTCAACTTAGATAATAGCATTGGAGTGAGTTTTTCTAACTTTTTAAATATTTATCCTATGTGGCACTCCATTTTCTCTAAATGCATAATAGCATTGGAGATGCTCTTAGTCTTTCGTCTTCGTCTTCGGAAGCTTCTTGTTTTAGGTATGAAACCCAAAGCTTTAAAAGTAATTCAATCACAATCTACTTTAATTACTGTACAAATTTATAAAGTTCTGATTGATTCCTCAAGCAATAATTAATATGGAAATTAATGTCTCAATCATCCTTGCATGTAGCATGTAATAATATGAATATGGTAGTCTCACGTGGTATTAGAGCATCTCAAAAAGACTCTTCTATTTTCACTATTCAAATATCTATTTGTTTACCTATGTAGCAATTTGAGGAATGAAAAAAGAAGAGTTATTCTAAAAGACTCTTCAATTAGAAATAAGTTTATATTATTTTAATAAAAACATTCAAATTCTCCCATCTCCACCAACAAATCTAATTACCCTCCATTTTTTTCAAGTTAGAAATAATAACTTTTCATATTATTAATATGTTATTATTAAATATTCAACATTAGTCTCATTTTAAAGATCTAGATAAGACATTTCTAGTGGTATAATTTTTATGATGATAAAATTTATAAATTATAACTTATTATATATTAACTGAAATTAATTAAAAAGATAAAGAATATAGATGTTAAATATTAATGATGATGTGATATAAAAAATAATATAATAATAATTGAAGAGTGAGAAGTTACTTTTCAATATTGAAGAGTAAGAAGCAAAATCGTATTTGAAGAATCTCTTTTGAAGGAGTTGAGATCCTCTCATTGGTCCTTGTTTTTCCTTGGTATTCTTCAAATGTAATTCAAATATCAAGTTGCAAGAGAGAGAAAAAAGTAAATCAATCTTTACCGTGCATTTTGTATTTTGCTTAGATGTCATTAGATTATGGAAAGTCAAGGAAAAACAAACTAATGAGAGGATCATGATCCTATTTTAAGAGTCTACTGGAGCCAAATATGCTGACGTGGTTTATTTGATTTTTAGAAATATCTTATTTGAAGAGTCTTTTGAAGATGCTCTTATTTATATATATATATATATATATATATATCAAATTTTTGAATATTTGAATTAGGGATGGCAATGGGGCGGGTCCTACTAGACCCAGACCCATGAAATTTCTAATTACAGCTTCAAATCTTACAAAATTTGACATGGATAATCTAGACATATAGGAAATGCTACAATAAAATTATAAATTTAATCCATGATCATTTGTATATGTAAGCATTCATTTTTTCTTTTTTCCCAAATCTGTCAAGTAGAAATCAATATTGATTTTTGTCCACTCCAAAAATTATAACAATTTTTTTACTCATTTATAAATCACGAAACTTCGCAGAATAATAATAGACATAACATTCTATCTATATATAATTTTTCATAATTTTTTAGATAGAAGAACCCACCCAAATAAATTTACGAATTCTGGTCATTTGTCAAAATAGAGGGGTTCCAACAGGCCTTTGTATATTTCGAAAACACATAGAGTCCACCAAAATCCTTGGGGAGAAGGCTGGACTTTTATGGTCTTTGATATTAATACCTCTCACCATTAAGTCCACCAAAATCCATGACTTAAAAAAATCCTTTAAAATCCAGTCTCAATTGAATACACTTTGATTTTTGCAGACATTTTTAAAGTCCCAGTTCAATACACCCGGATTTGGAATGTCTCTTTAATAGTCTATAGAAATCCGAATTGAGTACTACTTGATTAATATAGACTCTTTTAAAGTTTTTAAATGTCCGAATTGAATACACCTGAATTTATAAAGTCTTTAAATGTCCTTGAAAATCCTAATTCAATACATCCCTTAATGTCACTAGAAAAATTAATAGTTTTGTATCAACTCTATTTAAAGTAGAAGCAAATATCGGTTTCGGTGAAAATATCGGAGATCCAAAATTTTAAAATTTTCGGTGAAAACATTAAAAATATTGCCAATATTTTCAAAAGATCGAGGATATTTTTTATATAAATCCCTACAAAGTCCGAAGTATGAAAAACATAGGCGACTCTCCTTGAATCTTTCAAAATGTCAATGAATTTCATCGGTGTGAACATATATCAAAGCTTGAACTATTCAAATGTCAATCAGAAAGTGTAAAACCACTCTTTATATATTCCAAGCACGGGAATGGTAAGTTAAGAGCAAGTTCTAATTCGAGTGATTTGGATATTAGAGTGTTCAAAATCGAATCCTTGTTATGGTAGTGCCCACCACCTACCCCAAAACCTCTGGACACAACCAGGGTTGAATTATACAGGCAAGGAACTGAGACGACAAATCCCAGACCAGAACCCGTTTTCCCGTCACGAGAACTTCTATTTCCCACTAAAACATCCTTGTAGGCACGGAAAATGGTAGAAACATACTTCCCCATTGATGGAAGCTGCCGATGGAAATATGAATCTGGTTTACGACGGTCAGTAATATCAGAATCCGAATGAAGGTTCACCACCACCGTGCCATGTTCAGGGTGGAGCTGACTGCTGAGGGCTTTGACGAAAGGCAAATCTGGGTCCCAGAGTTTACGAGGGAAGATATCATCACCGTCATAAGCATCAATGAAGACCAAATCATATATATTATTGTTCTTAAGGACAAACTTCTCAGCATCAGCTTCGTAGAGGTGAATCCTCTCATGGATGCCTTTCCAGAGTACTGAGTCGATGGAATCAGGATTTGATGAGACACGCTCACCTGCTGGGGTCATAACTGAGAAAGATGGAAAGCCCATAGCCTGGACTGAAGCTGAGATAACAACGGGGTCAATTTCTACTACGTCAACAACAGCACCTAAAAGAACCATAGAATTCTGAGTCAGGTAAATGATGATTTATGTGACCTATCATTTAGTAGAACACCATAACAGAAATTTTGAGGACACATTTATAAAACAGCAAGAGCAGATCTATCATTTAGTAGAACACCATAACAGAAATTTTGAGGACACATTTATAAAACAGCAAGAGCAGCCTTCACAATATTGCAGACAGTAATGCTAGACATCACGAATCATTTGGGATCTCAAATGATGCGGCATCTTATTTGTAATTGCCGCATCATTACAACAATTACAAGTAAGATGGCACATCATTCAAGATTACAAATTTGAGATTTTATCGGGATGTCTGGTATTACTCTCTTCTGGTAAGAATAAAAAGGTGTGAGAAATATAAACATATAATGACATTACCTCACACATTTGCCACATAAACACTAAAATGAAAAACAGTTTGCAAACGAAAAGAGAAATATTATAATAACAACCATAACTGACACTAGTTAAATCATTTTTTTTTTATACATGATCCCTCCCCCCTTCAGATCATAACATAACTTTTTATCACTAGCCTGTCTCTTAAATATTGATGTTCCAAATATGAGGTATTTTCTAAGGTAATACAAGTGATCAAATAGACAAATATATATGAAAAAAAGAACGAATAAATGCAATAATAATAAACTAAGAGATATGTAGAGGCATATCGGTTATCACATGTATAATATTTCATAATCTAAAAGCGATGACTTGTTAACTATGATTCCTGTATTATCCAACTTTTTTGCAATGTTCAATACCTTTAAAAAAGCACATATAGAAAAGGTAAGCAAACTTCCCCACCTTGAATTTTACTGGCCAAAAATAGAGGTAAGCTTCCCCCTCCATGACCGATGCATAAAATTTTCATTGTTTTCTGCTCATGCACAGCATTCATAGGATCCTGGTAGCAAGATGCCATAGTAGCCAACCCAACTGACACCATGCTCTTCAAATCTGCACAATGACATTAAAACCGACAAGAGTCACTATAAGTGAAACCAAAACATGATCCAAGGAGACTAGGTTTTATTTTAAAGGTAGAAACCACTAAGAACACATAGTGATACCAATATGTTACACTGTTAAGTAGAGAATCAATGAGAGCAACAAAAATAAATTTGTAACCAAATATGAAATATCAGATCCTAACACACACTATGAGACTCAAGGCCCCAACAGATCACCCAAAAATACAATCATAAAAAACCACATTGAAGAAGCATGTAATGGTATTATAACTACCCAAATTACAAGATTTTCAACAGTTAAGGGAACTCATGATGTGCATTTCAAATTTTCAATACGCCAAATTTTTTGAACAAGTTCCTTCAAATGAATCAATACACCATGACCGAGTTTTTTTTTATTTATTTGAGTTCCTAAATAATTGATTTTGGACATGTTTGAATAAGGCAATAATTCTTCAACATTGTCTGCTGAAAACAAAATGGACCTGGAAAGCCTATTATGATACCAGCTTTATAACCGCTTGAATTTAAGATGGATCCTTGTTAGTTGTTATGAGGTCTAAAGGATTACTATAAGAAAATGAATTCCAGAAGAATGATGCTGACATAGTATGCAAATGACAAGAAAGCACATGAGCAGGCAATGGAACAGCTGCTACTAAGATGTTCAATCAACAGACCATTAAAATGCTAAAGAATTAACATTTTTTAATAAAAATAGAACAGAGAATTCGACAAGAAAATAAAAAAGGAATTTACATGGAACAGCTAGACAATCTGGCTGCTGCATAAAGAACACAGAGCCAGGTTCTGATTTGCGGCAGGCGGCCATAATTTTGACAGTGCTCTGGCGAGTATGATCATTAAAGCGAAGCGAGCGCCATTGATATCCGAGTACCTGAAAACGTTCACCGTCTCCACAACCCAGAGGATTTATCTCTGCATACCTTTGCTGTAACCATCTCTCCATTTCTGGCCACCAATTTTTACTCTAAATTATTCACATTCACAACGAGACCGTATAAGTAATAATAATAATATCTTTCGTTCGATCAACAGTGAAAGTTAAACAGAAAACAAAAAAATTGAAATTGAAACTTGAACTAAATACATCAAATAAACAGAGAGAGAGATATTGGAGACTGACGGGTCTAGAAGAAGGGTAAGCGACGACTGAAACGACGCCGTTTCCATTATCGGAAGTTGAACGTAGAACGGTATGGCCATCTGATTGGGTCCCCCACCACTCCGACGAGTAAATCCAGTCGCCCTCGTCGACAATACGACGCCGTGTGGCAGTGCAAAAGCGACGGAGATTCCATATCGAGCTCCGCCCAGCTCTTTGCCACATATATACCAAGTCTAATTATCAAATCCAACAAAAATCTTAAACCTTAGTCAGAATTTTGTTTTGACTGTTTTCAAAATTGACGGGTCTTAAACCCTAATCGGCAATCTCATTTTTCACGTTTTGCTTGCGTTTGGTTGCAGTAGGAAGGTAAACCCTGTGACAGGATAGAGAATATATTTGATTCCTGAAGAATAATAACAATTCGTTTTTAATTTTTTTTTTTTTTTTTCATTTTTCTAAAAAATAATAATAATGAATTGAATTAAACACTTTTTATTTTTATTTTTTATAGATGATAAATATATTAAAATACATTTGTGGAAAAAAAGGAAAATTAATTCCGGTACAAAAACTAACCTTTTCCGACTTTTTAAAAGATAAAATATTTAAAAATAGAGAAATATAAAAGAAGCTAGTTCTCAAATCTAAAAAAAATTCAAAATTTTTACCAAATATGTATTTTAATTTTCTTAGGATGAATATAAAAAATCTTATCGAAAAACATTCAATTACATGTAATTTTATCAAAGGTGTTCATTGTATTAAAATAAAGGGATATTGATAGAAAAAGTTCCTTTTTATATATATATATATCCAGTTTTTCTCTCCTTAGAGACAGAACTGAACTTTTAAGATTATGACGAAATTTATGAGTTATTGATTAACTCTAAGAAGACTTTAACTAAATTGAATTATGTGAATCCGATAGTTAATAGTTGTGAAATTGATATAAATAAAATCAGTTTATTTTGAGAAGAGGAAAACTGGATGTAACTATATATTTTTGGTTCCCACACAAATGTTTTGAAGATATACAATTGGTTTCAACACCCCCCCAAAAAAAAAAAACTACTAACTTTTGTAAAAAAAACAATATGAAAAATGTTTTCTTGAAATTAAAAAAAAATTCATATAGCTTTTTTCATTGTTTGCAATTATGGACAATCATTTTTATCAACCAGTAAAAGAGTTTTTTATTTCAATAATACTACTTTATTCAAATTTTGTGTCCAAATGATGTGACATCACTATAATTCATTCATTTAAATTGTATTAGATTTAAATGATTTAAATAAATGGATTACAGTGATTCTATATCATTCAGATACTCAAACCGTCCAATTTTAAAATTATAAAATTGATTTTCATATACAATTAGAGGATTTGTGCCTAAATTCAAAACTAAAAAGGATAGAACCTTAGGAAAATCTCCCCTTTTTCTAAAAAATAAAAATTTATCACTTTCAAAACATAATATATATATATATATATTTTTTTAAATAACCATGTTTTAAAATGACACCTAAACTTTTTTACTTTGAGAGTTGACTGTTAAATAAATAAATAAATAAATAAACAAACAAACAAACAAATAAACAAGAGCTTCTCACCTACAAACAGTAGTAAAGGAGACGAGAACAAAAAGAGTAAAGGAAGACAAACAGTATAGGACCGTTGAAAGTTAACGTTTGGAAGGCACATCTGATTCTGATTGACCGGCCAAAGTATTCGTTAGTGGGGCCAAAAAAAAAAACCCAACAAAGCCACCCAACGGACACTGATTCCTTGCTCATTCCATATTCTCTAGTCAACACAAATACAAAAGCCAAGCAATTTATTCAAAACTTTCCATTTGAATAACTCAAAAAGAAGCCACTCCTCCATCTCTCTCTCTCTCTGTCGACTATCCACGCACGTGTCCTCTGTGTTTTACGTGTTTTCTCTGTTCCCTTTTCAACCCACCAGCAACAACCCCTTTTCATGTCATATTTCCATTAACTCTTCAATCAGCAAGCTCTCACAATTCTAAAGTCCAAACAGAGGAAAACAAGTAAGTTATTGATCTGGGTTTTTTTTTTTTCTTTTTTTTTTTTTTTTTTTTTTTCTTGTTTGTTGTTTGAAAGAACTGAATTTAGTCTGAGATGGGTGTGTAATGTTTTTGTTGTTGTTGTTGTTGTTTGTTCTCTGTGATATTTATGCAGTGTATCCAAAGGTGAAGGTGAGAGAAGAGAAAAACCAAGACTTTGAAGAGGTTGCAGTTGATCATAAGATAAATATCGAGTCTCTCTCCTTACATGTTTCTTCTTCTCCAGGTATTGCTTTCTCTCTTGTCACTCTCCTTCCTTCGAGTTCCCTAATTTTATTTTATTTTTTTTAATAATTCGTTGAATGATGTTTTGAGTTTGTGATGATTGAGAAGCTGCCTGGTTCTGGTGTACTGAATTGGTTTATTGTGTTTTTTTTTTTTTTTTATTGGAACAAAGTGGATGATCAAGCTCTGTCGAGAAAGCAATCCGCTGTTATATTGAAAATTATTATTGTGAACAGAATTAATCTTTGGTTTTATTCGAATTTAAAATCAAATAACTACGATGCATAGGTAAAAATTCATGGCAATCTGCTACCAAGACTTGTATTGGAGTATGAGACTTGTTTATTTCTATACCTTGAAAATGATCTATGCTGTCCAAATTTGCGGTTAAACATGTTTATCAACATATTTTTATGTCACATTTGATGCATTTGGAGGTAAAAAGATTGAAACTTGAAAAGTTAAAACCAAACAAATCGACCCCTTGTGTTCCAAAATCGACAGTAATGTGAGCGTTTTTAGGTAACTTTGTTGGATAGCATTTTCCCTGCTTTGAATAAATCCCAAAAAATGGCATGGGGTAAATGGTTGGATTGAACAGCTTAATAAGTAAGTCAAGGTTGTGTATTCTGTTGCATAAACGAAACGAAAAGATACGACAATTGATTCTTGTTCCTAAAAATAAATGTTTTAGTTCTGTACATTGAAGGGATATATAACTTCAAATGTTCTTCATTTCATCTTGGAAGCATTGGGGATTTTACATGGTTGATTCATGCATGAATTATGTAACCGATATTTTTGAATTCAAAAATATAGGTTTTTAGCATATATGCTCTATCAGCTTAATTTTCTCAGCACCACTGTGGCTATTTTTCTAACACCATGATTTAGTGTTAATACTAGGGGTTTCTAATTGATGTGTGGTTGGCCTATTAAGTCTAACGATTTATTTACAGAGAAAGAGCATCGGGATGTTTCTCCCCCATTTATTGCAAGAGTTCCGAAGTCTTATGCCACAACAAATGTAGTCACACCAACAATTTCTTCGTGCAAAGGTTAACTTTTATCTCTCGAATTCTAACACTTGATTCCTTCACAAAGATATATGTTTTAGCTCTAATGTAATGACTCTACTTAATTGACAGAAACAGAGAAGATCGATGAGAACGATAAGCCAAATATAAGAGCCACTCCAATCCTACGTCCACGTGCTGTCTTATCGAGTCCTGGTAATTTCGATTTACTAAACCATTTTAGAAAATTTTGAAATTTCTCTCTCTCTCTATGGTGTATCAAAATAGTTTATTTACCAAGCTATGATTATAGTCATATATAATTTCTAAAAGTGCTGCCAACAACTTAATGTTGGCCGTATTAAAATCTTGGGAAGGAGTTATGTATTCTCTTGTGAATTATTTAACGGTTGTTCTCAGAACTTTTTTAATCATCCAAAACAAAGAATGTCGTTTCCCTAGAAGTGGCTTATGTGGACTAGGTAAATTGTCTATTTTTTTGGTTGTTTCATATTACGATCATATTAGCATATGTATTGAGGGTACACGTTAATCCCAACTCTTAACTTCAAGAGTTCAAATGAAAGCATTTAAGACATCAGATGCAATGGAAGTCTTTGCGAAGTTTGTTTTTATTCGAGCTCTTTATATTAAGAGTTGGGTGTTAACGTATGCCGAAAGAGCATTTTTAACGTAATCCTTTATATTATGACAAGTAATTTGCATGACAGTTGAATATGTAATTGGGTTTGTATAGCATGTTGTGTGTCATCACCATTGTTTATCAATGTGTTCAAGCAACTCAATCAAACTCACAATGTATATCTTTTAATTTACATTTGATAGACTTTTCTTATAGATCGCTAACTGTTGGCATTCGGTAATTTTCTATTCTATGCAGATAATGATGCAGTGATAGGAAATAAAAACAGAAATAAAGCAGAACGACCAACAGCTTTAAAAAACCGTAACCCAGTTCAGAATAGACATTTAAATGTGCAATGTAAAGTTATTCCAAGCCGTGTCATCGCCAAAAGTCAAAAAAATACAAACTCGTTGACTGATACCACCACCACCACCACTGCCACAACAGATAATAAGAGTGATCTTAAAGGAAAGAAGGGACCAACGGTTGCAGTTTCAAGTCAGAGAAGATACCTTAGAACTGGGAAATCTGGTCCTGTGAAAACTTAAAGTGTTTGCTTGATGTCAGTTGACTTATTACTAATCACATTTGAGTGATACAGAGGTTCGTTTTTTGTTTCTTTTTTACCTTGTTAAGAAATACAAGTAGAACATGCTTTGTTATAATCATTGTCCAGGTAATGCAAGTGACAATAAGAGCCAACTTCTCTACGGATGCTTACGGTGAAAATCTCCCTCTCTCTTCTTGAATTATTCTGATTGTATGAAACACTAATTTGAACGATACAGGAAAAAAAAAAATCGAGAGAGAAAAGAACGGTCGAATTATGCTTATTAAAAGTACAAAATGGAGAGTAACTAGTTTCATCCTTGGTTTTTGACCATTTTGTTCTTTTCAATAAAAGAATATCAGTTTCTGAAGTTCTTTTGCTCTTCTCAGTTCTCACTGGTGCAATTGTATAGCCTCTTGCAATTGGCAGATGTGCTGAATATGAGTCATATGAACTGTCACTGTAGATTTAAGATTTGCCTCGGATTTTGTCTTTGTATTTTCTTTTATACACCAACTACTTTGATTCTGGCCTCTTAAACTTGAGCAAAATGTCAATCAAGTTCACTCTTGACAGGTTAATAAACAATGGGGTTATTTGATTTTCTCTTGTACTCCCACTTTCCCGAATGGGATGATGAACCCAACTATAGCAATCTACTTGCACTATACTGGCCATAATAGTTAAACTTATGTTCTAATAGACCTTTTACCAGCAACTTCAATCCGCAAAGTACGAGCTCCAGTTCCCTTCTTGAAATCCATCCAAGTCCTCAGCTTTCAAACAACTTGTACATACGGTTTTTCCCACAATATAATCTTACTCGTAACATCCAACAAAAGAGATTCGAATTTCCTCAGAAGTAGCATTACTTGGTTTCAAAATTTTAGTCCCCATCTCAGCACTCAGTAAGTTCAAAAGAAAACAGATTCTTCTGAACTCAGTATGTGATCTATCTCCCGAAAGAAATACATGCCCACTGTTGTTTATTTCAATCCAACTACAACCTGGTTGCTTCTTGATTCCATTCCCTTTCATTCGAGCCCAAATCTTCTCTGCATCCTCCTTTCTTCCACTGCTGAGAAACATTTCTGCCAAAATTAAATAAACACCAGAATTAGAAGGTTCTACTTCCAAAATGCTCTCACCAGCAATCTCACCCACCTTGATGTTTTTGTGGATTCTACAAGCTCCAAGCAAAGCTCCCCAAACACTTGGAGGAATTTCAACTCCATCTGCTCTTATTTGATCTAAAAAACTCATTGCCTCATCTATAAGTCCAAATCTCCCTAGCAAATCAACAACACAAGTATAATGCTCACTTGTTGGCTGAAGAAAACACTTGTTTTTCATATAATCAAAGTAATATCTACCTTGGTCTACCAATCCTGCATGACTACAAGCAGACAGAACACCGACGAAGGTTATGTCGTTGGGCTTAACATCAGTTAATCTCATTCTTTCAAACATCTCCAAAGCCTTTTTACCTTCTCCATGGTGAGCAAAACCACATATTATAGAATTCCAGGAAATAACATCATGGATTGGCATGGAAGAGAATTCCTGTAAAGCAGATTGCATGTTTCCGCATCTTGCATACATGGTTATCATTGCATTAGAGACTGCAATTAAACAATTCAAACCTGTTTTAATTGTCTGTGCATGCGTTTGTTTTCCAAGATCTAAGCTTGGAAGAACTGAACAGATTGTGAAGACGCTAGTAAACGTAGATTGATCAGGGAATAAATCCGATTCTTTCATTCTAATAAAAAACTTTATACCATCCTCCCCACAATCATTTTCTCCTAAACCAAATATCACTAAATTCCAAGAAACCACATCCCTTATCGGCATATTATCAAAAACCCTGATTGCTTCATCTATCAAACCATTACGTACATACCCAGAAATCATTGAATTCCATGTAACAACACTCCTATCTACCATCCCATCAAAAACCTCCCTTGCATTATTAACATCACCGCACTGCATCAACCCAGCAATCACAGTATTATACGAAAAGTTATCACGTTCAGGCATTTGATTGAATGAACACATAGCTTTATCGAAAAACCCATTTTGAAAGTAACCCCGAATCATTGTGTTCCACGTGACAGTGTTTCGCTGGGGCATTTTGTCGAACAGGTTCTCTGCTTCTACTATACATGCGTTTTTCATGAGCTTTGAGAGTTTTGAGTTGATGGGTTTCAGGTTTAGAGGTGTTAACGATCTTTGGTTTTGAGTGGAGATATTTCGGGTTGAGAGAAAGAGTGGTCTGGTGAGGATTACAGAGAAAGTTCTGTTGAGAATGAGGATTTGACGAGAAAAGAAGAACATAATAGACCAGATTGGAGGCTAATAAAGATAAATAAAAAATAAAGATAAAGAGATATTATGGGTAATTTTGACATATCCCATTAATTGATGCTATTTTTATAAAACTTATTAAGTTGGTGACTTTTCTATAAATGGCTTTGGAAAGATTGCCATAAAATAAAATAAAATAAAATAAATAAATAAATAAATAAAAACCTCTATAAAAATTCAACCCATAAAATTATGGTGTCGATATTGCCGCCTATAAATATGATTTAAACATCCATATCTAAAATTTAGAAATTAAACTATTACCGTAAGTACTCATTTTAATGTCAATAAAACCCTTATTGAAATGAATATATTTATTTTTATACATTTTATTTGTAAACCCTCTTAAATTATTAATACACTCAATTAATTTATTTTTTTTTCTCAAAACAAATAAAAACATACACGATTAGAGTCTCTTAAAATTCTTTTTTCATTACTTTATTATATGATAATCATATAATGATATAAAATTTTGATACTTGAAATATAATTAGGTAAACTTTTTTTTTTTTTTTTTAATGAAGAGATATAGTTTTTTCTTTTTATTTTTTTATTTTTTTATTTTTATTACAACAACAACTGCTGGGACCGGCGAGATTGGGCACTACAAGCTCAGACCGGATTGCAACTCCCACTAGAGGAGAGAGAGAGAGAGCACCAACATTTTAGTGGGACAACACCTATGGCCCACAGAGCTGGGTTGCCTCTTGAGATTGAAGGTTTATTAGCTAAGGAGCAGCAACATTCTGACACCTCCCCTATGGCCCAACTTGAAGAGGTGTCTCATAATAAAGGTATCTCTATCACTCCTTATTTTGTGAATAATGATGCTAACACTTATAGTAATGTGCTGAAATGTGCTCACAATGGTCTAATTATGGATATCTCCACAAGTAAGCCTATGAACCTACAATTCTACCAGCCCTTACAAAGGGGTAATAGGAAGTGTGTCTCTCCACTCATGGGAGTTGCAGAGGATGGCTCTAAAGCTTGGAAGAACTGCTTGGTGGGTTATGTTATTGAGAAAAAGCTCCCATTTTCTCTAGTTAACAACATTACCATGTGTATTTGGGGCAATCGTGGTTTGCTGAAAGTTTTGGCTACTAATAAGGGGTTTTAATTCTTCAAGTTCTCGAATGATGAAGCTTGTTCTAATGTATTAGAGGCCAGCCCTTGGTTATTAGCTAGAAGGATGGTGATCCTCAAAAAATGGCATCCTAAGCTTATTCTTTCTAAAGATTACTACTCCAAAATTTTGGATTGGCTCAAACTCTTCAACATTCCCCATAAATACTGGAATGAAGAGGGATTCAGCCATATTGCTAGTGCGGTTGGGAAGCCGCTTTATGCTGATAGCCTAATTGAATTCATGAAGAGAATTTCCTTTGCTAGGGTTTGTATTGAAAATGTTGCTTGCTCTTTTCTTTGAGCTTGTATTAAGCCCTTTATGAGCTTTTGCTTTCTTATTTGCTCGTGCGTTTGAGCTTGTTTTGAGCCTTTGTTTAGCTCTTGCTTTTCTTCCTAGAGTATGCCCCTTGTATTTGTACATTCTTTCTCTCTTTCTATGATACTATTTGCTTACCCAAAAAAAAAAAAAAAAAAAAGCTTTTTAGTCACAGTGGAAGGAGAGTTCCCTTTCCAATGAATGGAAATCAAATCAATTAAATCATTCCAGCTGAGACCAATCCAAGTACAACCACACTTGTTCAAGAGTTGAGTCCAAATGGCATTACTATACAAACACTTAAATAAAAGGTGGGCATGAGTTTCATTTTGATAATTGCAAAGGACACACGTCGCAATAACTTGAGGATCATAGTGTTGAACATGGTCCAAGGTAGAAAGCCTACCTTTAATAGCCAACCATAGGATGAAGCCCATCCTCAGAATATTCTAAGGGATCCACACAATATGAAACCAGGGAACAAGAGAGTGATTGGTTCTAAGAGATGCCATAGCTGAAGCAGCAGAATAAATACCTTTTGGAGAGGGGAGCCACCGAATAATGTTCTATTATGGGTAATTTTGAGATATCCCATTAATTGATGCTATTTCTATAAAACTTATTAAGTTAGTGACTTTTCTATAAATGGCTTTGGAAAGATTGCCATAAAATAAAATAAAATAAAATAAATAAATAAATAAATAAAAACCTCTATAAAAATTCAACCCATAAAATTATGGTGTCGATATTGCCGCCCATAAATATGATTTAAACATCCATATCTAAAATTTAGAAATTAAACTATTACCGTAAGTACTCATTTTAATGTCAATAAAACCCTTATTGAAATGAATATATTTATTTTTATACATTTTATTTGTAAACCCTCTTAAATTATTAATACACTCAATTAATTAATTTTTTTTTCTCAAAACAAATAAAAACATACACGATTAGAGTCTCTTAAAATTCTTTTTTCATTACTTTATTATATGATAATCATATAATGATATAAAATTTTGATACTTGAAATATAATTAGGTAAACTTTTTTTTTTTTTTTTAATGAAGAGATATAGTTTTTTCTTTTTATTTTTTTATTTTTTTATTTTTATTTTTATTACAACAACAACTGCTGGGACCGGCGAGATTGGGCACTACAAGCTCAGACCGGATTGCAACTCCCACTAGAGGAGAGAGAGAGAGAGCACCAACATTTTAGTGGGACAACACCCACGTGGGGAAATTTGCACAAATCCATGCATACACTAGGCATTGAACCTTCCGGGGTGGGGGTTATTGGTAAATTTATATTGAAATATTTTTGTAATTAAATCTTTAATAAAATATGGGTAACAATATAGACACCCATCAAAATAATAAAAAGTATATTATGATGTCGAAATCCGATAAGATCAACCGCTATAAGTGCAGGGGGCCAAAGTGAAGAATGTTTAAATTTTGTAACAATGTTATAATTTTTTGAAATGGATTTAATCTTTTTTTTTTTTGGTGTCTCCCTCCACCCTTGTTTGAACTTTGAACTGTGAGTAGATGTGTATTTTGAAATTCTTAATTAAGAGTATTTTTCTTAAATAATAATAATAATTAAAAAAAAAACTTAATAAAAGAGTACATGTAACTTTTATGTCATATGCAATGCAATGACTTTTAAGGTGTCTTTTATAATTTCATGTTACAATCACTTCTTTTTTTTTGGTTGAATTACCACTTTAAAATTGTTTGTTTTTTTTTTTTTTACATATGAAAATTATTTGAAATTTTAATAAATAATCTTACAATTTATTTTACACTTCTCAATTATTATTTCAATTTTTCATCATAATTATTAAAATTGAACATCTCTATTACTAGTTTTTTTTTTGTATTTATTATAATTTATTTATAAAAAACCAAACATATATCGCAGCTTGTCTTATCCCACAACACGAATAAGACGAACATCAAATACTAACTAAAAAAAGACATAAGGTACGACTACTACCTAAATTTTATCCAAATATAATGAGAAAATAATACATATAGTACATCCACTATTTGTAAAATGATTATGCACTTTTCATTTCACCTCTATAATAGGGGTTCGATATCCACATTTTGCTTATTAAAGCGTAAATTGTGGGAATCCGTTTTCCCTATATATATATATATATTAAGAACTACATTTTAGGTTGTACTTATAGCAACCAAATCTACATCAAACTTAAATAAATATGTTTTTATTTTTTTTAAAGGAGGAGGTTTGTTTTGTTAGAAAAACAACAACTTTTACAAAGTGGGTAAATATCAAAAAGCCCAAAAGGTATACCATACAACTATACAAGCATGAAACAGAAAATGAAAAATTGCCATTACTTTGATCCACAGTCCAAAGTGAAGTCACCTTATCCACTCTGTTAATGGTTACAATCTACCCACATCAGCTTTTTTAGCCACCCTAACATTCACAATTCACTCACTCTTTCCACACATCTGATCACTTGTTTCTATTTCTTCGCTACAGGAAAAACCATCACACAACCACCAGTCCACTACCACCACCGCAACCACCGCTGCTTAGAACCCATTTCCATCATCATGGCTGCCCCACCGCCGCCGCATCCATCGGCTCATCTTTCCCCTCATCAATGCACACCCTCAAGTACTGCATGCGTTCCAATAATGTGCCCCTCCTTAAACTTTCATCATCATCATCATCACCACCTCGCATGCTAGCCTCCTCCTCCTCCTCCTCCTCCGCATCACGCCCTTACACGATTGATCACAAGAAGTGGCGTGTCCTGAAAATTTCTGCTGCTGTGGCGCAAGAAGAGGCTGCTGCAACTGCTACAGAGGAGGAGGAGGAGGCAGGGTTGGTGAAGGAGGAAGTAAATAAAGTTGAAGGAGATGGAGATGCAGAGGTTAAAGCTGAGGCTGTGCCGGAGCCCGAGCCTGAAGAAGCTTCTGTGAACACTAAGCTTTACTTTGGGAACTTGCCTTATAATATTGACAGTGCTCAGCTTGCTGGGATTATACAGGACCATGCAAGTCCAGAGCTTATTGAGGTTCAATTCTACTTTTGTTTAATTATGTCTGAATTATAACTTTTATAATCTAACTGATTCTTCAAAGTTTAATAGTGTGACTGATCTATTTGTATGGACTCTCTGATTAATGGGTAATTTTCAGAGGAGGGTATAGGAGGATCTGTCCACATTATGAGTCAGGAGGCTGTTTCTTATTGTATAAGCAATTAGGGTCATAAAGTGTTTTAACTAATCAGCTGATGAATCAAATGATCAGTCAATAATCGTCAATTATAACCAATTGATAGTCATGACGATTTATGAGTAGTTTTTCGTGTTCATGGGAGAATGAGAATCTAATGAAGCTAACTGAGTATGTTTTTAATGTTTCTAGTGCTAGGGGCATCATTTTACATGAACGATTTGAATTGTTGTAGTAGGGATGATAATTATAGAGATGTTATCTATTAACCTCGACGATGTTCTTTACCTTTTCCATCTTAATCAGGTTCGATCTTTGAGTTTCCATTGCTTGATAAGCCAATCTTTAAAATGGTTGTACCAAAGTATGTGAACTGCAGCTGGGTAGCAGTATTGTTTTTCAGAAATTTCTTGCAATTAGTTTGTTCAAATCGTGATGTATAGTTATTGTCCTGTGATAGCAATTCAGTAAAACTTTACATGTCTAAGGGATTCGATGTTGGACTCATGTGAAATCTAGTAAAATTATGTGTAATGAATAAAATAAATCCTTTGTTAGGATTTCTAATTTGCTCCTCTTGTCCGTACCAAGTGATGAAGGCATGAAAATTTACTATCTGGGCTGGATAAATCGGTTCAGTCTTCATGTAATTGCTATGATCTTAACACTTGATTTGACTCGCCACTTTCAGTCCTCTAGCTATTTGCTTTTTTAGTTTCAATCATCGGAGAAGGAGAGATTGCTAGTATGTGAATTTAAATACCCTACTTGCACCTTAAAAGATAATCAATGTAGTGAGGTGGACATCCCTTGTGTAATTTAAGAACTGAATTTTGCCTTTTGTTATGCATTTAACACTAACGATTATGTAAAAAAGATTTTGTCAAAGTGAATACTTTACTTGCACTTTACTGGCCATAATAGTTAAACTTATGTTCTAATAGACCTTTTACCAGCAACTTCAATCCGCAAAGTACGAGCTCCAGTTCCCTTCTTGAAATCCATCCAAGTCCTCAGCTTTCAAACAACTTGTACATACGGTTGTTCCCACAATATAATCTTACTCGTAACATCCATCAAAAGAGATTCGAATTTCCCTCAGAAGTAGCGGTACGTGGTTTCAAAATTTTTGTCCCCATCTCGGCACTCAGTAAGTTCAAAAGAAAACAGATTCTTCTGAACTCAGTATGTGATCTATCTCCCGAAAGAAATACATGCCCACTGTTGTTTATTTCAATCCAACTACAACCTGGTTGCTTCTTGATTCCATTCCCTTTCATTCGAGCCCAAATCTTCTCTGCATCCTCCTTTCTTCCACTGCTGAGAAACATTTCTGCCAAAATTAAATAAACACCAGAATTAGAAGGTTCTACTTCCAAAATGCTCTCACCAGCAATCTCACCCACCTTGATGTTTTTGTGGATTCTACAAGCTCCAAGCAGAGCTCCCCAAACACTTGGAGGAATTTCAACTCCATCTGCTCTTATTTGATCTAAAAAACTCATTGCCTCATCTATAAGTCCAAATCTCCCTAGCAAATCAACAACACAAGTATAATGCTCACTTGTTGGCTGAAGAAAACACTTGTTTTTCATATAATCAAAGTAATATCTACCTTGGTCTACCAATCCTGCATGACTACTAGCAGACAGAACACCGACGAAGGTTATGTGGTTGGGCTTAACATTAGTTAATCTCATTCTTTCAAACATCTCCAAAGCCTTTTTGCCTTCTCCATGGTGAGCAAAACCACATATTATAGAATTCCAGGAAATAACATCATGGATTGGCATGGAAGAGAATTCCTGTAAGGCCGATTGCATGTTTCCGCATCTTGCATACATGGTTACCATTGCATTAGAGACTGCAATTAAACAATTCAAACCCGTTTTAATTGTCTGTGCATGTGTTTGTTTTCCAAGATCTAAGCTTGGAAGATCTGAACAGATTGTGAAGACGCTAGTAAACGTAGATTGATCAGGGAATAAATCCGATTCTTTCATTCTAATAAAAAACTTTATACCATCCTCCCCACGATCATTTTCTCCTAAACCAAATATCATAACATTCCACACAGTTGTATCTCGAGTTCTTATCAATTCAAAAACCTTCACTGCATTCCTGACCTCACCTATTTCAAAATAACCAACAATTACATTTGTCCATGATACTATGTTGCTGTAGGGACATTTCTCAAGAAATGCATGAGCTACCTCAATTAGTCCACATCTTATGAAACCCAGAATGATTAAGTTCCACGTCTTTTGACATTTCTCTGGCATTTCCATGAATTTTCTTATAGCCTCATCAATTCTTTGAACATTGACCAATCCATTAATCAACTGCTTCCAAGAATTCAAATCTCGGACAGGCATTCTCTGAAATAAATCTTCTGCCATGTCAAGATAACCACTTTCCACATAACCAGCTGTCATCACATTCCAAGCTTGAATATCCTTTACAGGCATCTCTTCAAAGAGTTCACGGGCTTCAACAATACGTCCTGCTCTCACAAGTCCAGATACCATAATTGTCCATGAAGCAACATCTCTATCATTCATTTCTTTAAAATACTCTTCAGCCAAATCAATTCTTTGACAATTCACAAGGCCCCCAATCACTAAATTCCAAGAAACCACATCCCTTATCGGCGTATTATCAAAAACCCTGATTGCTTCATCTATCAAACCATTACGTACATACCCAGAAATCATTGAATTCCATGTAACAACACTCCTATCTACCATCCCATCAAAAACCTCCCTTGCATTATTAACATCACCGCACTGCATCAACCCAGCAATCACAGTATTATACGAAAAGTTATCACGTTCAGGCATTTTATTGAATGAATACATAGCTTTATCGAAAAACCCATTTTGAAAGTAACCCCGAATCATTGTGTTCCATGTGACAGTGTTTCGCTGGGGCATTTTGTCGAACAGGTTCTCTGCTTCTACTATACATGCGTTTTTCATGAGTTTTGAGAGTTTTGAGTTGATGGGTTTCAGGTTTAGGGGTGTTAACGATCTTTGGTTTTGAGTGGAGATATTTCGGGTTGAGAGAAAGAGTGGTCGGGTGAGGGTTACAGAGAAAGTTCTGTTGAGCATGAGCATTTGACGAGAAAAGAACATAATAGACCAGATTGGAGGGAAAATAGCTGTTACAAGTGGATATGTGCGTAAATAAATAAATTATTGGGACTCTTTAAAATTTATAAATTTGTAAATATCATATAAAAATTCAATCTAAAAAATCAGGGTGCCAATATTGCCACCCATAAATATGATTTACACATCTATATATAAAATTTAAAAATTAAACCATTATTGTAAGTACCCATTCTAATGTCAATAATACCCTTATTGAAATAAATATATTTATTTTTTTACCTTTTATTTGTAAACCCTCTTAAATTATTAATGTACTCAATTAAAAATAAATTATTTTTCTCAAAGTAAATAACAACATACATGAATAGAGTCTCTTAATATTCTTTTTATATTCATTTAGCGATATAAAATTTTGATATTTGAAATAGAATTAGGGTTTATCATAAACTTATTATTATTATTTTTAAATAAAGAGATATAGTTAAAGATAGGATTAATGTAATGAATTGGTGTACATAATATTTGGTTTATTTTTCATTAAAGTAATTTATTCTTATTGAAAAATTTATATTGAATTATTTTTGTAATTAAATCTTTAATAAAATATGGGTAACAATATAGACACCTATCAAAATAATAAAAAGTACATTTTTTTTTTTCCTACAAGTATGACGTCGAAATCTGATAAGATCAACCATTATAAATGCAGGGGCGGAGCCAAAAATCCAAGTTTGTGGGGTATTATAGAAAAAATAAAAAGTTTTAGGTGGCCAAAGTGAAGAAGGTTTAAAATTTTGTAACAATGTTATAATTTTTTGAAATGGATTTGAAAAAGGAAAAAAAAAAAAAATTAAATTTGTAGCTCCCTCCACCCCTGTTTGAACTTTGAACTGTGAGCAGATGTGTATTTTGAAATTCTTAATTAAGAGTATTTATATATATATATATATATATATATATATATATATATATAAACCCTTAACAAAAGAGTACATGTAACTTTTATGTCCTATGCAATGCAATGACTTTTAAGGTGTCTTTATAATTTCATGTTTACAATCACATTTTTTTTTTGTTTTGTTGAATTACCACTTTAAAATTGAATTTTTTATTTTTTTTACTTTAATTAACAGATGAAAATTATTTGAAATTTTAATAAATAATCTTACAATTTATTTTACACTTCTCAATTATTATTTCAATTTTTCATCATAATTATTAAAATTGAACATTTCTATTACCATAATTCATTAAAAATCAAAAGGAAAGAGGCCATGACAAATGAAAAACTCTTGTTCTAATAGTTGAAATGAAAAATCAAGAATAATACTAATATTGAAAATATTACAATAAAAATGACTGTAAAACTAGTTATTTATTTATTTATTTATTTATTTATAAAAAACCAAACATATATCGCAGCTTGTCTTATCCCACAACACGAATAAGACGAACATCAAATACTAACTAAAAAAAGACATAAGGTACGACTACTACCTAAATTTTATCCAAATATAATGAGAAAATAATACATATAGTACATCCACTATTTGTAAAATGATTATGCACTTTTCATTTCATTTCTATAATAGGGGTTCGATATCCACATTTTGCTTATTAAAGCGTAAATTGTGGGAATCCGTTTTCCCTATATATATATATATATATATATATATATATTAAGAACTACATTTTAGGTTGTACTTATAGCAACCAAATCTACATCAAACTTAAATAAATATGTTTTTATTTTTTTTAAAGGAGGAGGTTTGTTTTGTTAGAAAAACAACAACTTTTACAAAGTGGGTAAATATCAAAAAGCCCAAAAGGTATACCATACAACTATACAAGCATGAAAAAGAAAATGAAAAATTGCCAGTACTCTGATCCACAGTCCAAAGTGAAGTCACCTTATCCACTCTGTTAATGGTTACAATCTACCCACATCAGCTTTTTTAGCCACCCTAACATTCACAATTCACTCACTCTTTCCACACATCTGATCACTTGTTTCTATTTCTTCGCTACAGGAAAAACCATCACACAACCACCAGTCCACTACCACCACCGCAACCACCGCTGCTTAGAACCCATTTCCATCATCATGGCTGCCACCGCCGCCGCATCCATCGGCTCATCTTTCCCCTCATCAATGCACACCCTCAAGTACTGCATGCGTTCCAATAATGTGCCCCTCCTTAAACTTTCATCATCATCATCATCACCACCTCGCATGCTAGCCTCCTCCTCCGCATCACGCCCTTACACGATTGATCACAACAAGTGGCGTGTCCTGAAGATTTCTGCTGCTGTGGCGCAAGAAGAGGCTGCTGCAACTGCTACAGAGGAGGAGGAGGAGGCAGGGTTGGTGAAGGAGGAAGTAAATAAAGTTGAAGGAGATGGAGATGCAGAGGTTAAAGCTGAGGCTGTGCCGGAGCCCGAGCCTGAAGAAGCTTCTGTGAACACTAAGCTTTACTTTGGGAACTTGCCTTATAATATTGACAGTGCTCAGCTTGCTGGGATTATACAGGACCATGCAAGTCCAGAGCTTATTGAGGTTCAATTCTACTTTTGTTTAATTATGTCTGAATTATAACTTTTATAATCTAACTGATTCTTCAAAGTTTAATAGTGTGACTGATCTATTTGTATGGACTCTCTGATTAATGGGTAATTTTCAGAGGAGGGTATAGGAGGATCTGTCCACATTATGAGTCAGGAGGCTGTTTCTTATTGTATAAGCAATTAGGGTCATAAAGTGTTTTAACTAATCAGCTGATGAATCAAATGATCAGTCAATAATCGTCAATTATAACCAATTGATAGTCATGACGATTTATGAGTAGTTTTTCGTGTTCATGGGAGAATGAGAATCTAATGAAGCTAACTGAGTATGTTTTGAATGTTTCTAGTGCTAGGGGCATCATTTTACATGAACGATTTGAATTGTTGTAGTAGGGATGATAATTATAGAGATGTTATCTATTAACCTCGACGATGTTCTTTACCTTTTCCATCTTAATCAGGTTCGATCTTTGAGTTTCCATTGCTTGATAAGCCAATCTTTAAAATGGTTGTACCAAAGTATGTGAACTGCAGCTGGGTAGCAGTATTGTTTTTCAGAAATTTCTTGCAATTAGTTTGTTCAAATCGTGATGTATAGTTATTGTCCTGTGATAGCAATTCAGTAAAACTTTACATGTCTAAGGGATTCGATGTTGGACTCATGTGAAATCTAGTAAAATTATGTGTAATGAATAAAATAAATCCTTTGTTAGGATTTCTAATTTGCTCCTCTTGTCCGTACCAAGTGATGAAGGCATGAAAATTTACTATCTGGGCTGGATAAATCGGTTCAGTCTTCATGTAATTGCTATGATCTTAACACTTGATTTGACTCGCCACTTTCAGTCCTCTAGCTATTTGCTTTTTTAGTTTCAATCATCGGAGAAGGAGAGATTGCTAGTATGTGAATTTAAATACCCTACTTGCACCTTAAAAGATAATCAATGTAGTGAGGCGGACATCCCTTGTGTAATTTAAGAACTGAATTTTGCCTTTTGTTATGCATTTAACACTAACGATTATGTAAAAAAGATTTTGTCAAAGTGAATACTGAAGAAGGTTTGCTTTGCAAACTGCTGATTTGAGAATTAATTGAGGGAGTTTGTCTAGCATTGCAGAATGTACTTATAAAGCTTATTGATAAAGCATTATGGCTTTTGTTTTTCGTTATAGATTTTGATTACACGAGCCTAATTATTTACAAAGTTTCATAACCGGCTTTGCTTATCAAACATTTCGTGAAGTTTGTAAAATTTGTGCATCTTTTGGGCCCAGTGTAGAATTGGCACTAGAAGTTTTGTATGAACAGAATTTATATACCTTGGTTATACCATCAATCATGCCATATTATCTCATTTCTGGTCTTTCGGTTCTTTTTCTTTTGCATCTTTCGTATCTTTCCTTTGATATAATTTATGCAAATGTTATAGGTTCTTTACGATAGAGACACCGGAAGAAGCAGAGGTTTTGCATTCGTGACAATGAGTAGCGTTGAAGATTGTAATGCAGTCATCGAAAACCTTGATGGAAGTGTAAGAAATTATTCAATACTTTTTCATTTCATTTTTCCCTTTCTTTAGCACATAGATGCATACACACATCTTTAGCACATAAGTTGAGTTCTTCTACTTAACACAACCATACTATTTCAGGAATATTCGGGTCGAAATTTGAGGGTGAACTTTTCGGACAAACCAAGATCTCGAGCTCCTTTATATGCAGAAACCGAGTACAAGCTATTTGTTGGGAATCTATCCTGGTCGCTAACAAATGAAAGCTTGAGTCAAGCTTTTCAACAATATGGAAATGTCGTTGGAGCAAGGGTTCTATATGATGGAGAGACAGGAAGGTCTCGTGGTTATGGTTTTGTATGCTATTCAACAAAATCAGAGATGGAAGCTGCCATTGAATCTCTTAATGGAGCGGTATCAATTCCCTCCCTCTACAATCTCTTTCGTTTGTGCAATCTTTAAACACACATGTTTCAATGATAGAAATATCACTAATCAATCACTCTTTGTTTTGGTATTTTAGGAATTAGAAGGACGAGCAATACGTGTAAGCTTGGCTGAAGGAAGAAAGTCGTAAGACTATGAATTAAAGGCGCGAATCTGGGAAGTTGGAAGATCTTCGACAATGGCGTTGAAGAGATGGAAGAACACTACATTATCTGCATCATACAAGAAATGCAGTCAGTTGAGCAAACTGAAATAACCTTACATTAATTGCATGTTCTGTGTAACTAATGGTGATTGTGATAAAATTTGCTGATTGAAAAGCTATACTGAAGTTTGCATTGCTTTGATCCTCTTATGTCATTGTAGAGAAGTAACATTTGCTGTAAAGAAGCGAGAATTTTCTAGCCTGATTAATGATCATGATGCCACTTCTAGCTGACATTGCATACCTTGTTATATTAAGTGATTTTGCAAATAAGAGGAAAATAAATGTTATTTATTTATTATTATTGTTGTTTTTTTTTTTTTTTTTTTAATTTTATTTTAACAATTATAATTAATTTAGGGTTTAGGAGAGGGGAGGGGGAGGACTTGAGGAGATACGATTCGAACCCCACTACCTTAATGGTGTACGTGTGAGAGATATACCACCGTTAACTCTCTTGTCCAAGTAAGAAGTCCAAAATACCCATAGCATATATTTTATTATTTTTAATTATTTTATTCATTTAATAAAAAAATCGATTAAAGAAAACAATTTTTTTTTTCCTTTAGAAACCGATTCTTCATCGGTTTCAAAATTATTTTTTCTTCAATCAGGAAACGATAAAAAATAATCGATCTTCATCGATCAAATTCTCCGGAAAAAAAAAAATCAAACCCGAATGTGGTCGATATATCTCTATTTATATTTACTATTTTATAATAGATTTGGATCCTCTTCCTGCAAATGTCATCACTTTATTCTTATCTTTATAATCTATTGATATATGTCTAATAAACAAATCAATGGTTTAAATTAATTTTATTTTTAGTAAAGACATAAAAATTAATCCAGAATACCGATTTGTTTATTAAACACATTTTTAACGGCCACTTACTAACGGGAGATGATGTAGTTTTGAGCAAAAGCTGTATATTAGATCTAATGTCGGGGTATAATGGTATATGTCGCGGTTTGTACAATTTGGCCTTCTATTTGAGGTGTTGGAATCAAATCGAGCTTATGAGGTTTAGATATTTGTTTCTTTAAGAAAAGAAAAAACAAAAATCTAGAGATACTTTTGACTTTTTTTAGAATATCAAATATCTTCCAACCTCATGTGAGGTTGATCACTCATGAGCCTAATAAAAAACAATTCACAAAATAAATATAACAAATAAAATAATAATAATAATAATAAATTTAAAAGAAGAAGAAGAAGAAGTGAACATATAATAAACCTAAGCGCAAGTTAGCACCAGCCAGCCTGGTCAGTGAAAGACCGAAAGCCCCTTTTTGATGCACACTTTTTGCACCAATTGTGGTGACGGATGTGGCTGACCAATGAAAAGCGATTTTCTTTTTAGGATAAATGCACTCTGATACATGAAGTTTGATATAAATACCGTTAAATAGAAAATATACATTTATTTTACTTAAACATTCTCGGCTTATAAAATTAAATTTTTTAAAAAAAATCAAATAATGAAGTAGTTTTAGAAATTAATTTTTTTTTTATTTACTTTAAACTATTAAAAAATTAAAAATTGAGAAAATTTAATTTTTTTAAAAAATAATTTTTTTTTCCATTTTAATTTCAAAAGGTTATCTTTGGTTAATTTACTTTAATTTTTTTTTTATATAAAAATATTTTATTAAATTTTAAATTTTAATAATTATGGATCATTTGGTGTTTTATTAGTTTAATTTTAAGATTATTGGAGATCTGATGAGATAAATACACATTTTCTCAATAACAACATTTATGTCAAACTTTAGGGATCTAAGTGTATTTAACCCTTTTATAAATTAAAATATAAAAAAAAAACCACAGCAACATAAACACAAAACCCAAAAACAATACCCCAAAAAAAAAAAAAAAATACACAACATAACAAAAAAACAGCAGGAAACACAATCAGTGGAGAGGATCTTCCCACAAATCTATCTCTCTAGGTCTCTCCCCAATCTTTCTCTCCAAAGACCCACGTTCGAGATTACATATCTCGTCATCTCTGTGCAAAAAAATTTAAAAAAAAATTATAAAAATTTCTTCATATATGTTTATAGATATTTGAGACTCACAAAAGGGTTTTTTTGTTGGTGGTGTGTTGTTTACAGATCTTGGATCTAGGGTTTTGTAGGGTTTAACGTTGTTTTCAAACATGGCCACTCCGTTTCCTATTCCAGTTACTGCTGCACAGGTTTCTTCACTTCACTTCATTTCATTTCACTTCACTTCACTATCTGTCTATTTATTCATATCTATTATATTTTGGGGTTTTTTTTTAAACATAGAATATAATTGTTGGTTTAGGTGGGGACGTACTTTGTGGGGCAGTACTATCAGGTGCTGCAGCAACAGCCTGATTTTGTTCACCAGTTTTATAGCGATTCTAGTACTATGCTTCGTATTGATGGCAACACTAGAGAGACCGCCACTGCTATGCTGGTATTTTCGTGTTTTTATTACCCTGTTTGTTTGTTCGTGCTTACTTCAATTCAAATGCATAATTCCTGTTTAATTCAAATGCACAAATCTTGTTTAGTTGTTTTTTTTCTTTCACTGTGCAATTATGGGTAATTCTTTTGAGTAATTTGTCTGCATTTGTGTCTATTGTGTAGTAGATTGGACTATGGAATAGATTTGACTGGTTTCTCTATAAAATGCTTTTTAGAATAGAATATTTTCGTTTAGTGTTTGTGATTGGTTCTTGTGGCAATATGTTTATAATTTTAATAATTTTCTGGTATGAATGTATATATATCTTCTGAGTTCCTTCTGTTTTGATAGCCACCTTAGAGTCAAGTTTAGATTGTCATATAATCGCTAGCTCTTGTAAAACTATGTATGCCAGATGTGAATGTAAGGCATTAAAGGAGCTAAATACTGCGTTTTCTTATTAGCGATTTTTTTTAAATTATGTCTTCAGATATTGAGACAATGTGGCTGGAGGAAGTCCTGAAATGTTTGTTAGTTTATATGCATGTTCAGTTTCAAAATGCTTTCGCTGTGAAGTGCATGTTTTCCTGTTTCTATCTCAAGTGTTTTGATATTCGCCCTTTTTTGGTTGTACATGCAATAAATGGAATACTGACCTTTTTTTTCTTCCCTTTTTTTCTCTGTGGCAGCAAATCCACGCACTCATTATGTCTCTCAATTTTACTGGAATAGAAATCAAAACAGCACATTCCCTGGAATCTTGGAATGCAGGCGTTCTTGTGATGGTTTCTGGTTCTGTGCAATTAAAAGATTTCAGTAGGAGGAGGAAATTTGTTCAAACTTTTTTCCTAGCACCTCAGGAGAAAGGTTATTTTGTTCTTAATGATATTTTTCACTTCATCGAAGAGGAAATAATTCACCACCATCCAGCGGTCTTATTAGCACAGACCAATCTTGACTCCAAACTTAATGCTTCTGCAACAATTCCAGACCCAGGTATCTTTTATCCTGAGTTTTGGAGTTTAGGATTTTTATCATCACTCGGTGAATAACGACTGTTTCATAGTTTAGAAAGGAGGGAAAGAGTCAGTTGAATGATGTTACTGTATAAATTTATTTAATCATATTGAGCATCTATTTTGAATATTTTTTATGTTACTTTGATTATTAGTGAGAAGATTCTATATGTAATGTTTACTGAGGGATTAAAAAATTCATGAGTTTGGTCTTTAGGAAACTTGTTTGTGACTGACTAAGGTTCTGATATTGGGACTTGTTCTTGTCTTGCCTGCAAATTCATAATAGTACCTATTGTGTCAGAAATATTAGGCAGAAAAATCTAGTAATGTGAATTTGTGATGTTTTCTGAAAAGTAAAATTGATGAGTTTTGCAGTATCAAACTATTTGATGGGTAGTGATATCCAGGCAATGGAGTATGTTGCCCCTGTTGATGTCCAAGAAAATGGTCCAGTTGACGGTTACAGTTTCTCAGAGCAACGGTTAGAGCAAGTCCCCGAGTCCGAAAATATTCTGGAGGATAATTCTGCTGAAGAGTTGAATGGATCAATTCAAAATACAGTTAATGCTATACAAGATCACCTGCCTGCTTCTGTTGAGGATCCTCTTGGAGAGCCCCAAAAGCACACTTATGCTTCTATTGTAATCACTACACTTACTGGCTATATTATTTAAATTTCTCTCTTTCAATGTATCTGTATATTTACTATGGAAAATTTATTGCTTTTTGAACTGATTTTTGTTTCTTTTTCTTTTACCTTTCTTGATTGGTACTGGAAGTTACGAGTTTCTAAAGGACTGTCTGCTCCATCAGTTGCTCCTCAGACTGCTGTTAACAAGAATGTACCACCTGCTTCAGACTGGAATCATGCTCTTCAACCAACGACTCAGCAAGAAACTGTATTTCCAAATGCATATGAAAGGTCAGGAGCAGACATAGGGGAGGAGATTTCAGCTGTCGAAGATGAAGGTCATCTCTTAACTACTACCTTGAGATATCTACTTTATGTTGTTGGGAAAGTTAACAAATCTTACGAAAATCAATGATTTTGTCACAGTTCAATAGTTTTTGTTGTTTCAATATTTGGAACTCTGTTTATCTTAATAAAGAAATACTTTGTTTACTTTATTGCTTTTGCAGCTTGATATGACACTGTTAAATTGTAACTTGATGATTTTTTTAAGGCATTGTTGTTAACCTTTAATGTGGTTTCTATATGAATGCTTTCAGAAGAAATAAAGTCGGTTTATGTGAGGAACTTGCCTTCAAATGTGTCTGAATTTGAAATTGCGGAGGAATTTAAAAAATTTGGTGAACTCAGTTCTGAGGGCGTAGTAATACGGAGTCGCAAGGTTCGTTTCCTTGGCCTGTCTTCTGGCTGAAACCATCTCTTTCTTAAAGTAAATGTTCTAAAATGTTTTGTTTATTTGCAGGATGTTGGTGTTTGCTATGCATTTGTTGAATTTGAAGATATGACTGGTGTTCACAATGCAGTCAATGTATGAATACTTAATGCAGCATCTTCTTCTTCTTCTTTTTTATATTATTATTATTTTATTTTGTGTCTTTTTGTCTGTAAAAATGGCATGCCTGGTCCACAAATGCAGTTGATTAACTTTAAGATAAAATGTGCATTTTGCAACACCTGGGATTTTTTAAATAGCTTGAATGCAGTAAGGATGGCTAGCTAAATGTTAGGACTTGAAAATCAGTTGTAACCTTCGGTGGGCTTATGACAGCTTTACTGAAACTAGCATTCAATATAGGAATGTTGTTGATGTGGACCGTGGTTGATCATGATACTGCTGGCTTGTTACTGTTTTTTCTTACTATTAGAGCATTGGTGTTTACTTTTCTGATCTTCAACTTTCTGTTAGCTTTTTTTTTTTTCTAACTTATTTTTTGTTTTCGTTTTATTTTCTGGTGGACATCTTGACCTGGATTATACTGATTAAATTGCTATTAATTATTATTTTATTTAAAAGCTATGTTTGAACGAAGGCCTATTACCTGATTCTGTTTATTAAATTTAGTCATATATATTCCTTTCGTATGTGTGTAGGCGGGTTCTGCTCAAGTTGCCGGACGGCAGGTATATATTGAAGAACGTAGACCGAACAGCAATATACCATCTCGAGGAGGAAGTATGTATTTCATTCCTGTGTCAATATTATCAGTATTTATGAAATGGTCTGCTTGATGATCTAGTTCATCAAAATATCATCAGATAAGGATGACTTGTTACCTTAATTTAATGACATGTGAGGATGCTTCATAGTGACCTCATGCATTTACCACCCGATTCTCCTAGAAAATGCTAAATTGGTTTTAATTTGCTGTATCGAGTGTGATATAATGAATGTTGTTCTTCTGAGCACCAATCTCGTAATTCCCCTTCATAATATGCTGACATCCTGAAATTTGTGATCTGTAACACTGGAAATGAGATGAAAAATAATGATTTGAGCTTTGTTTCTTGATAACTATCATCAAATCATGAATTAGTGAGCTTTCTTCCATGCTCCAGAAGATCTTGTAATCAAAATTTCCTTCCTCTTTTGAACAGGACGAGGCAGAGGCCGGGGAAGCTACCAAATGGATGCTCCAAGGGGGAGGTTTGGCTCTCGAAGTTACGGTAGAGGAGGTGCTTATGATGGAGGTGATCGAGACTACAACAGACCTAGAGGAAATGGTTTCTATAGACCGGGTCTGCGCCAAGACAGGGGATTCTCAGGTCACCAAGTATCAAGAAGTGGACAGAATTTATCAGAGTAGAAAAATTCTAGATTTTCTAGCCAAGGTAAAAAAAAAAAAAAAAAAAAAAAAGAGAGATCAAAGTTTTGGGTCCAGCAATGAAACTCATCACATTCACCTTTGTTGGTAGGGACACAATATATTGATAAATTGAGATGTCAGTTTTATTTAGATATTATCTCGTAAGGGTTTTTTTTTTTTCTCGAGACTTGTTCGTCGTTTGAAAGAATTTCTAATTCAATAGGAAATGGTGTTATTCAATTTTGAGCTCATTTGTTCTAAGTAATGAAATCTAGCATCGGCTCTCTGATTGAGGGGATTTTTTTTGTTGCATTTATTTATGTATTCATTTTATTATAGTGTAATATTTTTTGTGATTCAACAACCAGTCGGAGGTATTTAAGTTTTACTGGGAAGGATTTAAAGTTGAACGGTGTTATTTGTACACCCCGACTGTTCTATTTATGTTTCACTTTTTTAATTATTTATTTATTTTATTTATTTTTCTTTTATTAAAATTACTAAAAGGGATATACAATATAAAAAAAAAAATAGTTTTTAAAATAAATTTAATAAAACCTTATATTCCTATTAAAAAACAAAAAACCCAATTTAATAAAGCAAAAGGTTACAGAAAAAGTAAAAGAGAAATCACTGACGGCTGCAACACTTTCTAAACATAAAAAGTGTACGATTCAACATTACACATCTAAAACCAAACCCATTAAAACACAACCAAACTAATCACAAAATCCAACAGAGAGAGATAGAGATACCTTGACACTGCCATTACAAGCACAAGGTGTCTCCAAATTGGTGATTGAATCCTCCTCCCGACAAATGTGACACTCACCCACTTGAATCTACGGCTCCTCTCCCAAATCATCTGCATTTTGAACACGAAGGCCCCGCCTCCTTTTTCACAATTGAGCTCCGATTATCCTCCTCTTGTACGGATTCCGGCGAGCTCATCAACCGGTCAATGAACAACACCACGTGATTACTCATTTTAATTTTAATTTTAATTTTTTGTTCCTTTAACAATCCACTACCAAAAAAAAAAAGGGTTTGAGATAGATAGAGATAATTGGGGTAAAATAAATTAATAAAACTATATAATTTTATTTAATTAAATCAAAATTTTAAAGAAGGGACATAAATAGATCGGTAAGAGGGTGTACTCTTAAAGTTGTGGTTGTTTACTTACTAAGAATCCTAATAAGGGAATATGAAAAAAAACTTAATTCTTGATTTGTAATATTTATTAAGGACATTGGTAATCAAGTCACATATGTCTCACACACAAATGAGCAATTACATGGATTATTCAATTTAAAGCGCTAAAACACTTACCTCTTATTAATTATTGAACATGTGATTTCTACAATGGCCGTAAGCACATTCGATTGTAATTACATGCATATTTTATCGATCTCCAAACATGGATTCTGCTTACAAAACTCAGTTCAGTGGCAGGACCAGAGAGATCTATGATAGGGTTAAGCACTTGCTGTGGTTACCAGTCCATGGAGGAAAGGCAAGATCACTTCTTCCTCCTCCTCGTCTTCTTCTGTCTCCCAGAGGAAACTAGCATATGCACCCAGAACATGGCTGACAACAAAGAAACAATAGTTCAATGACTGTTCATGTTAATCATGGAAACATAACTTAATTGAGAAAAAAAGAATTTGAGATCAATTAAAGAGAGTTTCTAATAACTAAATATCATCTAATTATACTGCTTTTCATTACCAAATAAATTATAAATGAGGCTAATTCACAAGACCTCCATCATTATTCTAATTCTGTATGTGCCAAGGGGACACCATATGCGCTTGCCTCACTAAAGAGCCATTTTATAACGAAAGTTATATGAAAGACATGATTATGTAGATACGGAGGATATTAAAATGTATACCTATCAGTAGGACTAGCTTGAACTGCCCGCTCAAAGTAACCCAAAGCTTTATCACGGTCATGGTGAAGTTCCCACACCAATTTAGCATATTGTGAGATGATTTCACCATCAGCTGGATCAGCTAGTATGGCGCGTGAATAGTACTCCTCTGCTCCATGAAGGTCTCCTTTGGACTGCAGGAATAAAACTGGAAAGTGAGAAAGGATCAATGATAATTAAAACTTCATCAATCAAAAGAAGCCCAAATTATGTTAGGTCGATAATGAATGAATCAAGAACATTCTCACTCTTCTTGTTAGGCAGCATCTAATGCAAAGTTTAGGGATAGATAATGCAATGCTATTAATATCTTCTTCATTGCATCTAATGCATTATGAAGGTTCACATTAATATAATTAACAATTCTGAATTCCATACGAGACAAAATAAATGCATGCAGACACCTTCTGATAATGTGTTTCCAAGGCATAAAATTAACAACCTGAGTCTCATGTGGCAGACAATCCTAAATGCTCATTATAAACAATGGTATAACAACTATATTTTCCATAGACAGCCATGTTTTAAGTGTTTGGACAATGCATTAAGATCCTTTTACACACTGCCGACATTACTTACAGCAATAGCTTATTTGAAACTGACACGAACTTTATAACTATGGTCAGAGAAACTCTGAATATCGAAAATTTATAGAAGTAATTATCAGTCCAAATCCTCTAGGTCTAGAGCATATGTGTAATTTATAATAATCTTGAATATAGTTAGTCAGTGAGGCTTGCAATGGAGATATTATTGTCAGTAATAAATATGTAGCTCGAATCTGATAACTAAATTGGTCTCGTATTCTTGCATATAGAACACACATCTCACCTGACACAAGAACTGAGCATAATTTCTTAGAACCAAAGGATTGGAAGGATTTTCCTCTACCATCCTCCTGAGATAATTCTCAACATTGCCATCGCTGTCAGCATCAGCTGCTGTAAAACTGGCCATATCAATCTTGAGCCCTGCTGCAATGTCCAAGGATGGGCAAAATGATTCGCTGACTTTTTCAGGAACTGACTTGTCAAGATTATGAGGATCCTCCTTTTCAAACTAAAAAAGATAAGTAGCATCATTATAACCTTTCAAACAATGAGTTACTGGAGCCAGACACAAAAAAGGAGGAAAGACTGCACTAAGCATTTTCAATTCATAAAACCAAGGCAGTAGTACCTCAACATGTTTTTGCTGTGCTATATTATCTTCCCTGTCATCCTCTATTTCCCAGAGGAAACTAGCATAAGCTGCAAGAACATTGCTGAAACAATAAATAAAAAGGTTAAAAGTTTGGATGACAAACACCATGGCAACGAAAAATTAGCTCTAGAAGTCGAACCAACTCAATTCAGAGGTAACTGTCACTTGTTGAAGTGTAAAACGGAGAGTTATTTCCTTACAGTATCAAGACGATGCTAGTGAGTACTCACCTATCTTGAGGAGCAGCTTGAGCTGCACGTTCAAAGTAACTCGACGCTCTATCTTGGTCATGATGCAGCTGCCAAACCAGTTTAGCATACTGCAATAAAATTTCACCATCTCCAGGATCTGCTAATGTAGCACTGTGATAGTAGTCCTCAGCTCCATGAAGATCTCCCTTGGACTGTAAGGAAAAAACAGCGTACGTCATGTAAAAATGACATATTTTGTTGAAAAAATTTTGTTCCCTTACTACTTTGTGTTGGGTAAAATGAATGAAATTTCTATATTTACTCGGAGTGTGACAACCTCTCAATCTCTCATACTACACTTAGTTGGCTGGATGCATAGCTTGTGGTCAGGCCTGAAAGTAACAGTAGACCAAAAGCAGCAAATGACAACAATAGGAAATATAAAAAAATAAGATAAAATCAGAAGGTTCAGCTGCAAGCACCCTCTTGATAGTGTCTGATGGATCATAACTTGGCCTATAATTATATATATGACAATACTAAAATAGAAAAGCAACAACAAGAATACTTGGACCTTTCTTCCCACAATCACTGTTTTGCAATAGATAGGAAAATTGACTATATAAGATTTTAATCACTTTGAAATTCATCCATATAATCCTTGGGACATTTTGTCCCTCTACATTAGGTTTCATCTATTTATGAGTGTCTGACAAAGCTAAAATTTATAGACATCAGTGATGCATACTTCCTCAACATTAAATTCAAATTTCATAATGCATAAACAACTAAACAAGTTGAATCATGACGACTAAACTAAATCATAATCAAAGAAAAAGGATCCGTCTAACCTGTAAGAGCTTAGCATAATTCCTTAGAAACAGAGGGTGGCAGGGGTACTGATCAACCATTCTCTTATAATACTCCTCAACGTTCCCGTTCTCATCAAAATTCACCGTTGTGAAATCAACCACTTCACCACCATCAATACCTTTCCCAAGTCCTGTGGCAAGGTACATGGAAGGACTATGCTGTTCAAATTCTTCTTCAATACTCAAACTTTGGATTCCATTTAAATTTAATCCTGCTTCGTTATCTTCATTTTCTTCCTCAATCAATCCCATATTTTTCTTCTTAAAACTGAAGTTGCCACTACCCGTACCATCTATGCACTCTCCAATTGAAACAGTTCTCACCGTTGCTTCTCCTCTCTCCAGAACTTGTCCAATAATTTCTTCATCCTCAATCTCATCAACCGAATTGTATATCGAAAAAGAGAGTGCACTCCTCAACATTGATTTGTATTTTTTGTTGGAAGACTTGTGCTGTGAATTTGAATTATGAAAGGCTTCTGAATCACAAGAACTATAAGCTAATCCTTCCAAGTATCCATCCGAACGAGATTTTCGAAAGCCTTTAAGCCTAGAACTATTGGTTTCTCGACTAAATCGAGAGATCGGAGATGAGCAGCAAGAGGGCGGTGTCAAGTTGAGGTGGTGCAGTCCTTGAGAGAAGGAGAGCTTGGTGTTGATGGTAGTTTCAAGGTCTCTATTGGGGCTGTCTGAAACGGGAGAGAGAAGTGATCCGATAACTGGGGTTGATGAGCTTCTGAGCATGTTCCTTAAACTAATAAAATAAAATAAAATAAAATAAAATCAGTTTTTGTGTTGCTTGAGATTGCAAAACTCTATGCCTCTTAGCTAAAAACTGTATGGTATCAAGAAATCTATTCACAAGTCAAATATTAAACAAATAAATAAACACTTATACAATACCAAGTTGATTATTATGCTAAAATATGCAATAAACGATAGTTATTCATGCCTGGCCATCCATTTCCATTTCCATTTCCATATCACAACATATTAAAGAACAATAAAATAAATAGTAACATACAAGAGCAATGAACGAGAGATACAAAACTTCCAAATACAGGCAATTTACTATAAAATTAAGCTTTGCAGATCTTTAGTACCTACCGATTGAGATTAGAAAACAATTAATAATCACAGAGCTGCAGCAACGTGTGGTGGGTGGAGGGGCACGAGATTGAGATTGAGATTGCTTTTTCAAGTAAAGCAACTTCACTTTAATGGCTTGAACCCCGTGAATTAGAAACCAGAAAGCAAGTGGACAACTCTATCGCATCATACATCTCATGGTGCATCGATCATCGATGTGCTTTCTAAGTTATAAAAACCAAATATATTAAAGAAAAAGACGTGAAAAGCACTTGTACATTTAACAATACAAGACATGATTTGTGATTACATGAGAATCGAACCAGAGAAATTAGTTAATTAGTACCTTTTGCGCAGCAGATCTGCAAATGCTTGGAAATCCCAGGCAACTAATTATCACTTTGAGTGAGAGGTCGAGATTATCGGTACAGAAATCTGGTTTTCGTTTCTGTTTCTCAATCAATAATCAAACATTCAAACATATCCGTTTGAATTTGATTTCTAAATTTGTAATTTCGCTTCCATAGCCATCATCTTTTATGCCATGTCTCACCGCATCAACATTAAGATTGTCCAATTAAATTATGCCATGTCACGATGGATATATATTGGGATGTGGCTTAATTTTTGTCGATGTAATGTAACAGTAACAGAATATAAGTTGATGATAAGGATGACAAAATTTAGTTCTGCTAGAAATATGGATGACCTTTTTCTTGATGAGTCGGAATTCGAGTTCGAATCATTTAAATCCTTTATAAATGTGAATGATACTAATAAAGTTAGAAATTTAAGATATGTATTATGAGTTTTTTTTTTTTTTTTTCTTATTATTTTTTATTTATTATTTTATTATTTAGATTTTATAATATATTATGATTTATTTTATATATTTTATATATTTTATAATATATTATATTGTTATGAGTTCTATAATTAAGTGATATGTTTTATTTGAATTTTGAATATATTTTAATTTTGAATGAATTATCAAATATGTTTTTATATATTATTATTATTTTTAAATATAAATATATATTATTTTAATTGATGTATTCTACCGTATCCGTATCATAGTTTTTATATCAAATATCGTACTGTATCCGTATCTCATATCCGTAACTGTGCTTTATATATATATATTTATTTATAATTTACGTGACAAATCAAAATCCAAAAGGTAGTAAAAACAAAAACAGCTGGTGGTGGCAACCTGGCAGGTATAGCATGGTGTGCTAACTAAAAATGGTACTATTGAATGGGCTTATATCTCAAAATTCAGGCCCAACTAGATACTATTTTTCACCATTGATATTTTAAAGTAGAAAATTATAATTTATTTAAGATTTGTTGTTGTTGTTGTTATATAATCTTCAGTTAGCTTACTTCAACATTAATCCGTAAATCTCTCAATTGTAATAATAGAAAAGAAAAAATAAATTTACATTTGATTGTTTCTTTTTTACAAATATTTTATTATTTTTAAAAGCAAATATTTTCATTTTAAAATGTTGAAATGATCTTTAAAAATCAGTTATACAAAACAACATATTTATGTATTTATTTTTTATTATAAGGGGTGCTTCCACTCTTAACGAAACTGTTGTGCAATTCATATTCACTTAGGTTTAAGTTTCGAGTCCCGTCTTTACTTATTAAATCGTAAAATGTGGAGAGAATCTTCACCTATGGTGGGAGTTACATTCCGAATCATGTGGTTAATCCCGATGTCTCGGCAAACCTTGATCCAAATGGTATATTCTTAAAAAATAAAAATTAAAAAAATTAAAAAAATAAATATTACAGAAACTTTCTCACACTTTGTTTTTCTGTTATCCCAAAACTCCCAGAACCTCTATCTGTCAACTTGTCATTTTAGGATAATCTGACACTAGTTTTAAAGTAGTAAATATATACCAACAAATTTAACAGCTTTCATTTCAATAGACCAATCACATATCGCCATCTCATATCAATCAAAACTATGATACCTCTTGTGCACGCACATGCAGCTAATGACTCCCCTTCGATATCCAATAAAAGAAAAACAAAAATGGTACAAAATTGTACATCCATGATCCATCCAATCAAAGTAAAACACGTGTGATAATCAACTGGAAATAAATTTTTCTTTTAAAAAAAGAGAAGAAAAAACCGTGGTCAAAAGTAAATAACTAATTCCAAATACAATCTCCATAGGTTTCGCTGTAGTAAGACAAAAAAAACAACCTTAACCACCAAATGTGTTCTCCAACTTCTCTCTCTCCTCTCCTTCTCGATTAGTTCTTCTCTCCATTTTGATGCCAGGCCTCCTCTCGTCGTCCTTGCTTTGGACGGCGAGTGGAATCTCATTTTATCATCACAGCCAAAGCCGATAAAAATAAAAAATAAAAAAAATAATTATTATCCGTTTCCATTTATTATTGCTATCGTTATCAAAATCAATCATTATTATTATTGATTGATTTGCATACAATGTCGTCTACCATGATCGTTCCGTTTCAACTTCTTGAACTCAATGTCATTTCAGCTCAAGACCTCTTTCCGGCATCCCGATCCATGCGTGCCTACGCGGTTGCGTGGGTCCACCCAGATCGGAGGCTTTCGACAAGAGTAGACGCTCATGGCCGCAACAACCCAACCTGGAACGACAAGTTTGTCTTCCGGGTTGACGAGGATTTCCTATTTAACGACACGTCAGCCGTGATGATAGAGATCTACGCTCTGCATTGGTTCCGAGACGTTCATGTGGGGACGGTACGTGTATTGGTCGGTAACCTGATACCTCCTCCACCGACGAGATCGTATCATCACCCGAATCATGTGCAATTGGGGATGAGATTCGTGGCATTACAGGTCCGTCGTCCGTCGGGGAGGCCTCAAGGGATATTGAACATTGGAGTGGCTCTGCTTGACAGTTCCATGCGTAGTATGCCTCTATGTACCCAGCTGAGCTCGGCAGTCGGTTACCGACATTTGATGGGAGAAGAGGACGTGTTTCACAGTAACAATCAAACGATTGTTAGCAACAACCAAAATTCGCTTACATTCTTCCCGAAACCAGAGTTACGACGAACAAAAAGTGATTCTAGCTCCATGGTTGGTACAGAGATGGTGAAAAAACCAAAGGGTGCGGCAGCGGCGGCGGCTAGGAGCACAAAAACGTTTTCTATGATCAGCGGCTCAGAACTGGAACCACCGGAGCCATCGCAAAATTTCAAAATATTCAACAAGCACTTACAGAGTTCGAAAGCTAGTTCCATATACAGTGGATCAGATTTTATTCGAAAACCAAAGGGTGGTTCAGCTGTCGGCTACGATGCCGCCAAATCTCCACAAAAAAAGAAGGGTATAATCGTAAAAGCAGGTGCATTAATTAGCGGTTCAGAAATAATAGACCCGCCAAAGAAGGGTAAAATTGAAAAAGCGTCTTCAGTTGTTAGCGGGTCGGATTTTGACCCACCCAAGAAGGTTAACTCACCAATACCGTTACCAGCAAATCAAAGTCCGAATAAGACGAAGAAACAGAACGTGTTGTCATTGTATAGACACGAAAACGAAGCCCAAGTAAAATTCAAGAAATACAGGGGCCCACTGTTGACAGAATCAGAGCTGGGACCGTCACCGTCGGAGGTGGCGGCGGTCAAAGCGAAGGAGTTGCTAATAAAGCGTGCGGCGCAGGATGCAGATCAGGAGAGTTCGGTGATGATGGCTGGTTGGGATATGGACAGCAGTGTTGAAGGACTCCAATCGAAATTAGAGCGATGGAGGGCAGAGCTACCTCCGTTGTACGACTCCAGCTTTCCGTCCAGCAGCCAAGGCGGCGGTGGCGGAACTACTGGCGGCAGGCACAGTCGAAGGCACACCGATGGCGGAGCTAGTAGTCCTGGCTTGTTTTCTTGTTTTAGTAACGTATGCGGGTGTGAGTGCTCCATTGTCTGCGGAGGAGGAAATTCGGGTAGCCCGGCCCGAAAGAGCAAGAGAAAAGGGGGACAAAGTACGCGATTGATTCGGAGTCCCTCGATAAGCTCAAGCTTTCTTTGAATGTACCCATATACGACGCCGTTTCTTGGGTCTAAATTATATAATCCTTTTGTACTATTGTGGAACTAAATACATGGGTGCAGGATAAAAACGTGCGCACCATGGGTTGATATTAGAGAATCAACGTCGGTTAGGCCGTTCTTCACTTTTTTTTTTTTTTTTTTTTAAATTTCTTGGATGAATATTTGATTAATTTTTATATAAGAAAAAAAAAATTATTTATACCGTTGTTGATTGAGGCCGGAGATTGTAGAATTTTAATCATTATAAAATTCTTGCTCATAATTTTAATATCAATAATGTGGAGTTGGGATAGGAATTTTATTTATTTATTTATGTTGATATTTGTAACAAGCTTTTCCAATTCGTTAATTATCCTATATTCATGTGTTAACTCTATTTTTAATTTAATAATATGTTGGGATGGATATATGATGATGGTACTAAGGATGTATGGCTCCAGCTTAACTAGGAGTCTGGAATGTCCTGGACTCCTGATACACCTACTGATTCCGATTACCAACAATTTTATAGAAAAATAATAATAATAACCGCTTCTCGCATCTAGAATCGTAAGAAAATAAATAAATATCAATAATATTTTAGATAATTTATATTATTGTTGTCTTTGTCCATGTGATCAACTGGTTTTCAAAGGACAAAAGACAAGTTGAGAAATATTGCAATTAAGCATATATAAGTAGTTGTAAATGATTGTTGGGTGGATCAAATCAAAGATCAACATAATTTTATTCTCAATATTTTCTGTGACAATCAACTGCGACCACTGGCTAGCAACTGAAGAATGTGTCTTCGATGTCAGGGCTCGTGAAAAAACGAGCAATTGATATATAAGTAGTTTTCGAGGACCGAATTTTAATCTTGGTTCAATTATGACTTAGTCGAGAGGTTTTGTTTGACTGAAGTTTCCAAGTTATGTTAAGAGTCTAAGGCTTTTAATCTAGGCTTTGTTTTGAGGTTCTCAGGCCCAATCTGCTAAAGTGGGCCGTCATACGGAAACTCTTATTTTTCTTTAAAAGATGAGGATGAGTTTATCTTTTGGGTTTTACTATATCAATAGAATCACGATATTTACGTCCAAAAAAAAAAAAAAAAACATTGTTTCTACATCCCTTTTTGTACGTACATTTTATTAAAATCTTTTAAGATATGAAATCTTGTAAGCAAACCCTACACATTAACTAATTTGTGATTTTAATTTTAGAAAAATATTATAAATAATAAAATAATTAAAAAATCTATATATAGATAGGAGGCATGCCGTCTCTTTACTTGTTTTCTCACTTGTTGATTTGGAGTTTTAGTTTTTTTTTTTTTAAGTTTTTTTTAATTTATTATTATTTATTTTGGTTGAGAATTTATCTTTAGATTTAAAGTTGGCTGATCCATTATATCTTGGAATCTAATTACCAATAGAGATGGAAGAATTCAACGGTTGACAACAAGTTCCAAAATCTTTTTGGCTCTATCTGTATGTGGCCAACTTTTTTTTTCTTTCTAAAAATAGGTAAAGAATGTGATTCTATCTTGTATAAGGCCAATCTCCTTTTCCCCAATAATAATGTGCCATGTTGGAAAAATTCGTTTATATGACTATGCAAATATTACAGTCATCCAATAAAATATTGTCAGGTTAATGATATATCCCTTCTTTATTTCATCTCTAATTTTTTTTTTTTTTTTTCCACTTTCCATCGAATTCTCTATCTCTATCTTTATTCTCAATAAAACTTAAGTTTCATAATTATTCTTTTTCTTCTTTAATAAATTATTTTTATATAACTTTATTTTTCAACTAAATTTTCACAAATATTATCGTAATATCATTTTTTTAATTATACTTTAGTTTTTTCACTTAAATTTTGGATTAATTTTTTTACATGATTTTACTTACCTAAATTTTCTCAAATAATTTTTGTTACCTAAATTTACTTTGTTTTTTCTTTTTGCAATCCTTGTTTTAATGTGTTTATATTATTGTAATTTTCATCCGGAAGTTTTTAATGTCACTATGTTTGTTTCGGTCTTTATTTTAATGCTAACTTATAATTATTAATATACAAATAATATAAAGTATAGTAAGTAAAACTAAATATTGATGAATGAAAAATTAGTAATTAGTAAATATTTAATATTAGTATTGTTTTAAAGATCTAGATGAGATCTTTTTAATGATATAAGTTTTATGATAATAAGATTTATAAATTAAAACTTATTATATATTAATTGAATTTTATTAAAAAAGCAAAAAAAATATATATATAAATATCAAATATCAAATATTTGTCAATAACTATGAACATGGGTTAAAATGAAATATAAATTGTCAAAAGTAAATTTAGAGTTTCAATTTTGGTACTATATATTTAGAGTTTCATTGATAGAAACTCATAAAAAAAAATTTGAGACATAAATTTAGAGTGTAGTGGGAGCATGTGATACTCTATTTTGGAGTTCATACTGTATTTTAGACTTTCGTTTTTAACCACAAACAAACCTTGAATAAAAACTATCTCCAAACTTTTTTTTTACTCTTCTCTCTCTCTCTCTCTCTCTCTCTCTCTCTCTCTCTCTTTCCTCTCTCATCTTTCTCTCACATCTCCCACCTTCGACGGAGACTACACCGATAGGGCATGCGGCACCGATGGTGTCCTATTTGAGCATCATGCGCCCAAGCAACAAACGTGACAATAGCAATGTCGGGGCAACCCTTTCCCGACAAAGCTATTCATTTGCATAAGGAGCGAAAAAAAATATAAACCCTAAACGATAGTAAAATTACTAAATCATCCTTCTAGAGGATCGTTTCGGCAATTTTATTCTATAAAAAAAATACATGGTTTTATAGGGTTGTTCCAATAATTTTCCCTTTTTTTTTAAATGTCAAGATTTCACATTTTCCCTAAGATGTAACATTTTTTTTTCTTCATGATTTCACGATTTTTTTGAGAAAAATAATAATAGAAAAGAGGTTACAAAGATATTTTCATAATTATGGTTATAGATTGAAAAGAAATTTTAAAATGTGATTATTAACGGTTAAAACTATGTATGTGGTTAAAAACAAAGTTTATTAAATTGCACCAAACTCCCTTGAGGTTTGCTATTTTTTAATTGACACTCACATCCTATGTTGTTAGAGTTGGCTGTTAAAAATGGTAAAAGGCATAAATATACCTGATACATTTTAAAAAGAATTTTAAAAAAGAAAGAAGAAAGATTGATCTCCACTGTCCATATGTGGAGATGGACAGTGGAGATAAAATAATAATAAAAATTTAAAACGAAAAACTTTATAAAAGAAAAAAAAAAAAAAGGGATCTTCATCGATGGAGATCCCACAGTGGGGTCTCCATTGTCGGCCAATGGGATCTCCAACGTGACGATGGAGACCCCTCTATAGGATCTCCATCCTCAGATATAGAGACCCAACGGTTTCCAGATGGAGACATAAGTCCATCGATGGAAATGGCTGGTAGAGATTCTTGGATCTTCACCGGCTTTTCTTTTTTTTAAAAAAAAAATTCGCTTTTTTTTCTTTATTTTTAAGTTTTTCAAGTTTACTTTTTTTTTTTTTGTGATTTGAAATATAATTATTTGTTTTCCTTTTTTTTTTTTTTTTGAATGAATGAATGAATTATTTGTTTTTTAAAAATAAAATAGAATTAATTTTCTCTTAAAAAATTCTTGATTTTCAATTAATATTATTTTAAGACATTTTTTTTTTCAATTAATCTCCATTTTAAAAATATTTATTCAGATTTTTACATATTATTTTTATAAAAATATTTCAAATGACTAACATACCCTTAGTTTTGACAGTCAACGATTAATTTTGACTAACAGTATGAGAGGTGAATGTCAATTAACAATAAACTTATTTGTGAGTGTAAAATGTCAAACCTCAGGGAATTTGGTACAATTTGCTTTTTATATACTAATTTTAAACAATTTTCACTTAAAATAAATTGTATCACAAGGTTATGACTTACGAGTTCGAATTCCCCTCTTAAAAAAACCTTGAATTTATATAATAATCTAGTAATTCAAAATATATATAGGGGACGAAAAGGTAAAAGACTGTAGACACAAAATATGATACGATACGTGGATACCAAACTAGCCTACACTATGTTGGAGAGAGAGAATATCCCAACCTTAACCTCGCTATCATGGTCCCACTTTCAAGTTTTAACAAACTCATCCGTACCAATAAACACTCATCAATTGCTGTGCTAATTGCTAAAGACCTAAAGCTGAAGCTAACCACATTATATACCCTCCACAACCCCACGCGCTTTCTTGCCAATTCATTGAATGTCTAATATATTATTTTACAAAACATACATAGATTGAAAATTTTAAATTAACGTTGAGAAAAATTGGTTAATAAGATATTTTAACAAAATTTATTGAATTAACGACGAGGATCACCTCTAATTAATGAAATAGTATAGAGTTGTTTACGGTAGAATCGATCTAAATTATGGTCTTATAATTACTATCAAACTCTGATTAATGATATTTACTTCTTAAAAATAATTATTCTTTTCCTTGATTGCCCACTAATAAACTTTTATAGATTGATCTTTGTTTTATTGCTGTGTTATCAATCAGTGTTGATTGATGTGATAAATGTTATTTTATATATGATTGAAACGACACTTTCATATGTATCCTTTAAGGATATCCAACCAATAGTTTAAATCTTTAAATTAGTATTTCATCTATAAAAATAATTTCTTAGTGTGATTTTCATATTTGTAAAATCATTTGTCTTCCAAATTTCTTTAAAAGCTATTAGTATCTTCCATTCTCGGTTCTTATATCGATAAACTGGAATGAGCTATTTGGTGTAATTTCAACCATTGATTTATTTATTAATCTAGATCTTTAGTTACTTATTACGCCAATAAATAAGGGTACATATATTTGATATTTCTTAGATGTTTTACTTAAATAACGTAAATAGATATGATTTAGATGGTGTATCTCTCTCGAACTCCTCCTGCGATCAAAAGCAAAATTAGAAGGTGAGGGAGTGGCGCGTGGAAGAAATGAGCAAAAAGTATGGTGGTGTCTGGGACTAAAAAACGTGGGAAAAGGGTTGGTCCCCCGGTCAGCCGCGTACTCTGTCGGCTGACGTGGCGCTCAACACAGCCGGGGCATGTGGTTTTGTCGGATTGCCCCTCCAAAACGACAACCTTTTACCTTTGTATAGTTTGTATCCTTTTTGTTTGTACAATGTATTTATACCCTTTTTTTTTTACGCCATTACCTTTACCTTCATTTCTTTATTTATTCTTTTTTTAAAGCAAATCTATCTATATATATTCTCTTTATACAAATATTCTTTTTTTTTTTTTTCTTTTCCTTTTTCCTTTTTTTGTTAAAAAAAAAATATCCATATATAAAATATAATTTTATCTTCGTTATTAAACCTCAAAATGTAGGGAGACTCGATCTCCCCTAAAAGACTAAAATGAGAGTTATATTCTAGACCGTACTTATTTAATTTCATTTCATTAGGTTTCGGTAAACCCTTAACTTGACCTACAATGATGTTAGCTTTTATGAAAAAAAAAAAAAAAAATTTGTTCATGTATTTATTTAATAGATAGTAAAATGTAACTAAAAGAATGTTTTTATTGTGAATGTAAGAGATTAAAATTAAGAAAATTTAACTTCACAATGTATATTGTATTCATTCTTTTAAACCAAGTCTGTTGTTTGTACTTTGTATAAATTACTCTATTCCCTTCTTGAATATTAAATTAATTAGAATATTTTTAAGTATTAAATATCTTTAAATTCATATATATATATATATATATATATTCCGTAGAGTGTTAGACGCTAAAATTTGGCCCGAGGCCATCACCCATAATGTTTTATCCACTTTGACCCATCAGATCTTATGGTTTTATCCTTAAAATGATCATCGTGTTGCTTATTTATACCACATACTACTATATTAGTATTGACTTCAACCAATGTGAGATAAACCCTAATAACAAACACAATGATAGAATTAATTGTTTTTTGTTTATAAAGAATTCATTAAAGAAAATATCGTTTTAACTCTCATATGATAAAAATATTACATCCTTGAAAAACAAATAATTTAAGATGTGGTCCAGTTTAGGGGATGATATAAATATTTGGTCTTGTTTAATTAATTAATTAATTAATTAGATTGTTTATGTAATTGCTTATCTTTTATGGGCAGGCCCACCGTCCACTAAAATTGCATCAGTATTTAGGTCTCAACTTTCTAAAACAAGGTTTTGTGCAAGTTGTCCTTTAAATAGTAGACAAACACATATTATGTGTATATATATATATATATATATATATATAATATAATATAAACAAGTAGACATTAGGATATGCTATTTTTTAAAAATATTTAAATAAAAAACTGATACGGAACGGGTTAATGATATCAACTTTTACAACTAGGAGATTATACTCCCACAACACTGAAAAAACACTCTTTACATATAATTGTAAAATTCTCATAATGAGACTCGAACTCTCCACTATTAACGTGAAGGGAAGTTACGTACCACCTGAGTTAAAAGGGAGGTGCATTAGAATATATATTGATTGTAAAAAGACTAAAACTTTAGACTTTAACTCTGTTATGCTTTTATCTTAAAGCTATTAGTCACCCTAATTAAGCTTTTTATTTTATTAAAGATTTGCTTATTCTTTGATTGACTTGTATTATTATCTTTTACATTGTTTTGCAACTTGGTAATAAAGCTTTGCATAGTTTTTAATTCCTTTTAGTTACTTCCAATAGATATTTTATTATTTTCAACTTTGAATGAAATTCCCATTTTGTACTTTTTTTTTATAATGAAAATCAAATTTTTATTTTTTTAACATATATATATATATATAATTAGTATTTGTTCTATAATGCTAATTTTTTTTGGATTGTTATATACCCAAAATATGGATTTGAGCTTCTCAAAATCGATTACTTTGCATGAGATGCTAATATTTATGTCATGAATATTAACATGCTCAAGATTTATGATCAAATCAAAATGCCTCATTGGACATATTGATTCATGGAAATATTAAAATATGAGTAATATTATACAACCCAAAAAAAATTAACTCAAAATTAATTGAAATGATGTGGCATATGAGTTATCGTCACCACACTAATTATGACTCATGAGATGATATGGTGAATGATATAGTAACGACAAATCACTTGCCACATCATTTGATTTGGTTTTTATGTGTTAAAATTTTGGGTTGACTAGTATTAATCAGTAAAGATATAAAAAAAAAAAAAATCACATATTTCCTATCAAAAAAATGAATTTTACCATTACTGGTAATTTTGTGTTATTGACATAATTAAAACTAATTTTCTAAATATAACCACAATTGAAACTAAAAATTCCAAATTCCTGACTATTATTAACTAAACATTTAATTTATAAAAGTACAACATAATTTTAAGAATTGAAATTATGGTATTTCACTGACAAGCATATATATCACTGGCACCGCTGGATAAAAGAACAATAAAGTGTCACCGGTAGGCAAAGTTACAACTTACAATAGAGTGTTTTATTTTATTTGTCTTATTTTTATATTTCCAATTATTTTACATAAAATCTAGAAATTATTAATAATATTAGCCTTATAGTCATTATATGCTACAATTTATTTGTGTTAAGAACTCGTAATATATATATATATATATATATATTTATAGAGGAAATGGTGAAAAATATCACCTTTTCCAACTCACTTGGTGACAAAGTGACCGGTTTAATAACTTAAGTTTAAAAGACACTAAAGTAAGTGATTTCCCAAAATGCCCTTATTTTACACATTCTCTTTCTCACTTTAAAGTTTTCTGAGATTTTTTTTTTTTCATATTCCTCTGTAACAAACCTTCAATGGAGGATGAAGGTTGAACACCATAACATTATCAATTCATCTCCTTAGGATAATTAATTTTATAGTGCTACGCAGACGCATTCGGGGGTCGAGCTCCCCGGTGAGCTCGCGGTGGTCGAGCTGCCCGGTCAGCTCGCGGGGGTGCAGGGGGCAGCGCCCCCAGAGCTTTTTTTTTCAATTCAAAACCCTAACCGAGTTCCTTTTCATTTGTTATCTGAGTCTTTTGTAAGTCTTTCTCTGGTTATATGAATTTTGAATCTAATTGAAAAGGCTCGGAAGCATTAAAAGGCTCGGACAATTCATTAAAAGGCTCGAAGAAGTAATGAAAAGGCTCGGAGAAGAAATGAAAAGGCTCGGACAGTTCATTAAAAAGGCTCCGAGCCTTTCATATTCTCCTTTCTTCTCCGAGCCTTTTCTGCCGAGCCTTTTAATGACTGTCGAGCCTTTTCATTACTTCTCCGAGCCTTTTCATTTCTTCTCCGAGACTTTTCAACAATTTTTTTTTGTTAATTTCATTACTTCTCCGAGCCTTTTAATGAACTGTCCGAGCCTTTTCATTACTTCTCCGAGCCTTTTTATGAACTGTCCGAGCCTTTTCATTTCTTCTCCAAGACTTTTCAACAATTTTTTTTTTGTTAATTTCATTACTTCTCCGAGCCTTTTAATGAACTGTCCGAGCCTTTTCATTACTTCTCCGAGCCTTTTCATTTCTTCTCCGAGCCTTTTCATTTCTTTTCCGAGACTTTTCAAAATTTTTTTTTTTGTTAATTTCATTACTTCTCCGAGCCTTTTAATGAACTGTCCGAGCCTTTTCATTACTTCTCCGAGCCTTTTCAACAAATATTTTTTTTTTTTAATTTCATTACTTCTTCGAGCCTTTTAATGAACTATCCGAGTCTTTTCATTACTTCTCCGAGCCTTTTCATTTCTTTTCCGAGACTTTTCAACAATTTTTTTTTGTTAATTTTGAATCTTCGAGCCTTTTCATTTCTTATCCGAGCCTTTTAATGAACTATCCGAGCCTTTTCATTACTTCTCCGAGCCTTTTCATTTCTTATCCGAGCCTTTTAATGAACTATCCGAGCCTTTTCATTACTTCTCCGAGCCTTTTCATTTCTTCTCCGAAACTTTTAATGAACTGTCCGAGCCTTTCTAAGCTTTTTCCGAGACTTTTTCGAGCCTTTTTAATAATTTATTTTTTCTTTGTACAATCTGTTTAAGGTTTAGAAAAGAGTGTTTTAAATTGAAAAAAAGAAAAAGAAAAAAGCAACTAACAAGACGGTTTGTATCTCAGATGTAACTAACAAAGGCTGGGACATAAAAAAAATCGCTATTGTGTTTGGTCGTGGTCCACCGTCGTCCATTGATGGAGGATTTTGAAAGAAAAAAAAACACAAAATGGTGAAGAAGGTTACTGTGGGGGGTATTTTTGTCCGTTCACCATAATAGGTGCCTTTTAAACTTAAGTTATTAAACCGGTGACTTTCTTACAAAGTCAGGCCCAAATAGTGACAAAAAAATTTTGAACCCTATATTTATATATGTAACCAAGTCCGTGATAGTATTTCAGGCTACTTTTATTAAAAAGATTGGCTAAGAAAATATTGTCATCACGAAAATTAACATCTATTTATTTGGTTATTTTTGTCACCATGAAAATTCAATTAGTAGCCTTCAAGCAACAAGTTAGGGGCATGCGGTAATGGTTTCAAATTTGTAATGGTTTAGAGGGACTAGTTTGATACAAATTGAAACAAAAGTGATTAATTTGAAATAAAAGGATAATTGTCTAATTCTCCGAACCCTTAGATTATATTGATAAATTTTAACAAACCAAGGAGATTTTGATATTTTCTCTTCTAAAAATGATTGCAAAATTACTTAAATCTATGTAATATTAATGTCTTTTAACTCTTTTTTGCTCTTTGTTTTGACATTTTTATAAGGACTGTTGTTAATAAACACATTTGTTCGGGGTGGAAAGAAAAAATAAATTTTCTTGGTCATGGTCATGGTCATGGTCATGGTCATGGACATGGTTCAATCCTTAGGACATGGTTCAATCTCTAGGGCATGTATGGTTTTGTGCAAATTTTCCAAGTCCCACCAATGTCCAATTGTGTGGGTGCTGTACCACCTATGTGTGGTCTCTCTCTCCCTATAAGTGGAAGCTGTGGTCCGGACCGTATTTATAGAACCAAAATCTCATCGATCCCGACAGTTGTTATAAAAAAAAAAAAAAAAAAAGATGATCGCTGAAGAACTTCGAAGAAGGCAATCTTCGAAAGTAAAAGTTCACATAATCATATATATATATATATATATATATATTTATTTATATAATATCATTACCCATCATATTAAGAAAGGACAACATAATTATTAACCTTTTGATTTTATTTTTTTAAAATTGATAATTAGTAAACTCATATGGAAATTAATTTTACACTCCGGTGGTGTACTCTCTTTATACGTTAGTAGTGGTGGTGGTTCGAGTGTACTCTCTTTATACATCAGCAGTGGTGGTGGTTCGAGTCTAACTATACAAACATTTAAACAAACATATGTTAGGAATTTTCTGACAAATATTGTGGAATTAGGTATCTTATGGTTGTGACTTGTGATAATAGATATCCAGACCGTTCATATATTATCAAAATACATATGTTGTGAGCTTTTTCCTGGTATTGTGGAATTAGATATTCGCGCTACACAAACAGTGTTTGATTTGATTAGTAGGTTGTGACAGACCCCTAGCTCATTTGTTGTTATTTATTAAAAAATATATATATATATATATATATATATATAAACAAGTCCATAATGTTTAGAAAATAGAAACAAGTCCACAATTAAAACTAAAGTTAATGTCAAAAGTGTTCTTAATGTTTTGAAAATAAACAATTTGTTCTTACTTTAAGAAAAGATGAGATGAGGTTGATCCGGTGGTAAAATTCCCCACACTTGCACTATGAGGCTGGAGGTTCGAGTCCTCCCCCTCCTTAGAAAAACCCCAAATTTATGTAATAGTATAATACTTCAATCAATGATCACACATGGCATATCCTGATAACATCAATACATTTGTTAGTTAAATTGGTCAAGCAAAATTTGAAATATTTTCTTTATTAATAATTTTCTATTCCAATTTTTGAACAATATTAAAAATCATCTCGTCTATAATGTTACAGTGCCGGTTGGTTATGTGATTCAAGACCGTCCTGAATATAAAAGCACAAAATTCTTAATTTATATATTTAAAAAATAATAAATAAGTTGAGGTAGGTTTTGAAAATTTGTCCAAAGAAGAAAACATGGGTGAAAGGGCAAATGATGAGAAATCCAGCCAAGAACTTGGAGGGCAAGCCAGTTGTTTCAATAAGTAGATTAGGATTTAGGAACATCATGTTTGTTGGGATTTCATTTATTTTTTTATTTTTTATTTATTTTTTAAAAAATTTTGTAGAAAGAAATAGAGATTCTAAAGAGACATGATGATGGGGGAGAAAAATAAGAGGTGAAAAGAGTGGAGTGCTTTGCGCACTAGCAGACACATGGACCCCATCATCATCACTTCCTCCACCATCTTCTCCTTCTCAACTCAACCTACTATACAATGCAATTCTCTCTCTCTCTCTCACTCCACCCAAAAAACCCAACACAAAACCTCTTCAAATTAACTTGAAAAAATCTCTCTCTCTCTCTCATCTCTAGTTTGTTTCTTGTTTCTTGTTGTTGCTGCTGTCATGCAAGGTGGTCTTGGTCTACTTGGTGGTGGTGGGGGGTCGTCGAATGAGTCAACAGTGGTTTCAAAAGTGAGTTGTTGTGGTGGTGTTGAGTCAAGTGAGAGTGGTGATGAGCTGGAGCTGGGCTTGGGCCTGAGTCTTGGTGGTGGTGGTGGTTGTTGTGCAGGGAAGAGCAAAGCTAGTGCATGGGGTGAGTGTGGTAGAATCTTAACTGCCAAAGACTTCCCATGTGTTGTCAACAACAACAGATCACCACCTATTAATGCTTCTGTTTCTGGGACCAAGAGATCAGCTGTTGACTCTGTTCCTCATGACACTGGCTCTCCTCCTCCTCCTAGGTTTACTTATATATATTTCACTCACATATACTACTAATACATATGCATATCAACATATCAATGTTTTTCTTTCTAATTTCTCAACACTGTCAAACAGAGAACCCAGTTCTTCATTTTTATATATTTAGAAATAAACCAACTTTGGCCTTGTCAACTTTTTCTTTCTAGGAACTTACTGATTAATTATTTATTTTGATTTTTTTTTTCCCTCTCAGTTTAAATTATTTCCTCTTATGATTCCTTTCCATGTTTTGCTTTGTTAGTAAGCTTTGTTAGACTTATGTGCCTACTTTATTATGGTTCTGTTTTCTTTTGACAAATTAGTAATAGATTATATGATAAGCCTTGGATTTTTTTTTTTTTTTTTTTTTTTTTTCATTTTTTTTTTATTGTGATATACTGATATGTACATGGTGAATAAACTTTCTTTTCTTTATTAGTTTTATGGTTGATCTTTGATGTTTCTCTGTTTTTAAAATTTTATTATATTGAAGCTATTTTTATGTTACAGAGTTGGATTTTGAACACAGCATGCCTTTTGTTGTTCCCTATTTTTGGCTTACTACAATGCTTAGCTATATATTGATTATTGTAATTTGTTTTGTGATAACAGTCAGGTAGTGGGATGGCCACCAGTAGGGACTCATAGGAAGACCAGTTTTGTTAACCAAGCAAAGGCTCCAAGATCTGAAGAAGATAAGGTTGGCATTGAAAAAGATAAATCTAAAGATGCTTCAAAGAAGAAGATTTGCAATGGAAACAAATCCAGTCATGTAATTTTCAATGAAAAAGGGCATATTGGGTTTGTTAAGGTGAATATGGATGGCATTCCAATAGGAAGGAAGGTGGATTTGAATGCTCATGCTTGCTATCAGACTCTAGCTCAAACCTTGGAAGACATGTTCTTCGGTAACCCCAAGTCAATCAATCCGGTTGGTAAGTTTTAATCCGCGTCCTCTTTGTCGATTGATATGTCTTTTAAGTGTCGAAAACAATGTCCTGATAAGTTTATCCAGTGTCTATTGAATTGATATTAGTACCAAGATGGCAAGATTATGTGTTCTGTTATTGAATTGACAAGAGATTGTTGCTTTGCTTGTTGGTTGATATGATCCGAACATTTATCTTGATGAGAGGTTTAAGTTGTTGATCGGTCTTTTCCTGATTGTGACGTTGTGCTTGTGTTGTATGATTAGGTTCGGGTGGAGAGAAGGATCCGGCAACAAATCCATCCAAGCTTTTGGATGGATCGTCTGAATTCGTCCTCACCTATGAAGATAAAGAAGGTGATTGGATGCTTGTGGGAGATGTTCCGTGGAGGTATGCAACTCTATATATATATATCATTCAATGACAAATTCGTGGCGATTGGGTGCTTATTGAATATGTTCTGTTTCTTATTGTGATCGTTAGGATGTTTCTCAGCTCGGTAAAAAGGCTTCGAATCATGAGGACCTCTGAGGCTAATGGACTCGGTATGCATTTCTACAACAATTAACCTTCTTCATTTGACTATAAATTTGTACAATTAACATTCTAATTCTTGTTAACCATTCGATTGCAGCTCCAAGATTCCAAGAACGAACTTCCGACCGACATAGAGCCAAGCCTGTTTAGCGCCAACCTATCATTTTGAAAACCCGAAAAGATGAAGAAAAAAACCACAGTTTGAATACCTGATCAAGCTAAAAAATGATAGTAGATAAGTCGATGAGTTGAAGCATTTTGCCAAGATTGTTTTTTTTTTTTTTTTTTTTCCACTGTTTTCTAGTGTTCTTCGCGGCCAACGCCTGGTTCTCGCCGTTCTTTTTGTTTTCTTAGGCCATATTCATTTTAGTTTTTTCTTATATAGTGCTACAATACAGGCCTGATTACTTGACTGAATTCTGGTTTCTTTTTCATACTGTAAATATGGGAGTACTTGATATCTAGAGTGTTGAGTTTGCTTCAATCCTAGTGGAGTCAGTTTTCTCAAATTTCTCACAGAAGAAATGCTTTGTTTGTTTGTTTGTTTTTTTTTTTTTTACTTTTGATTTCGTTGTTGGTTGGCCATGTTTCTATCTATTTTACTTAAACCTGAGCTTGGAAGTTGTGTCTGCAGCTTTGTCATTTTTTTTATTAACTGAATCTGAGTAAATTTTGTTCAAATCTGACATAGGGAAAGCTATAGTAAAGTCAAATTCAAGACAAGAAGTTGCTCTAAATGAAAGATTTTATTAATAATCACTAAAAAAAAAAAAAAAATGTAGGGATCGTCGATACGATTTCAACGGTATATATTATAGGCTGAAAGCGGATATCGTTTTCCCCTTTGCGGAAGCTTCCAGATGTGTCTTAAATCAAAATCACTGAAATCTTTCCTCCAAATTGTAGGGAAATTCTCAAAGAAATGCAGAGGGATGATGAACTCTCTTATTTGTTGGTCAAATTCCTGCAACCATATTTTCTCCAAGGAAAATTAACACAAGAACTTTCAGTCATAATATTATATCCAAAAAAAAGTTTTAAAACTATTAAAATGATTTGATCACTTTTGGGATTTGAAAATTTGGATATGGAATCAGATATTTGGTTTGATGGTGCATCATGATTCATGATTCACTATTCATGCATGTATGCCTTCAGTTGTTGAAACTTCCCAGTCTTGTAATGGCCTTCAATTATTAGATAAGATCTAATGACTGAATTATTTGGTTAATTACATTTTATTTAGACAGTCTGCACATAAGATAAACTAGATTTTTCTTAAGTACATGCTTCTAAAAATAACTCCATTTAAGCTTCTCAACGGATCAAATGCTAGAAAGTTTTTAAAACATAATTAATATTTTGATCTTCAACCTCCCTCAACCCTTTTTAGTATTAATATTTCTGTCGGTTCTCAAAAAATAAAGTGAAGAGACATGAAGTTTAATGACTTGATCCAATGATTGTAATCTGTTTTAAAAGATATTACTAAGAAAAATGGGACAGACTTGGCTCTTAAGATAACACAATCATTTTGATCTTGACTGCAGATTACTAGTAACCATTGATAGAATGATAGATGATGATGATAGTGGTGACCCATCCTCCATCACTATCATTTCTTTCTTTTTAATTGATTATGGGACAACTGTATGTTGTTATTATTATTATTATTATTTTTTTTTACGGTATTTATCTATCCGCAGTTCCGCACCAATGTATTTTTTTTTATAAAGCTTTTTTAGTAATTGGTAGGATTCGAACCGTTAATTTGGGATTGCTTAAGCTCTCATCTCGTCCATCTATCAGTTGAGCTACGTCCCTGAGAACTGGGACAACTGTATACTACCGCAACACAACACAAACACATTACACATACCATCTAATACCAAAAATTTTCATGTCATTATTAATTGGTAAAATTGAAAACACAACATGCTTCTCACTGTTCAACTTTCTATCATTTTTTTTCTTTCTTTCTTTCTTGCTGGTTTCCATATCTTGCTAAAACTAAAGCACAAATCCTATACTTCTAATCATGTTTCACCTTGAAAAGGTCCCTCTTTTTTTTTTTTTTCCTTTTCTTTCTTTGTCTTTTCTCTTTCAATTCTTCTCGGTTCTGCCATTAAAAGTTAAATGAGACAACTGAAAAACCAAAATTCTCTGTTTGACATCAACTTTTTTTAAATTGATAATTACTAAAAACAAATGTAATAATGGAACAGAGCTTGATTATATGTTGAAGTTAACGACTCTGTGCCCCCCCCCTCAGTGATGGACATAGTAGCCTGGCCTCATAAGTCATAACCCCACAGAAATTTAAATAATATAATTTGTTTAAATATTAAAATCTCAACATAGTATGGGGATCCCGATTTGCATCGTTGTAAAATGGATTATTCAAAGTTTATTTTTCGCCCGTGCAAATTGAGATCATATACGTTTTTCTCAACATATAAAAATGAGTTTTGCAATCGTATTTAACCACCGTAACACACCTCCTCTCACGTGTAAGATCAACAGATACCATGTGACTCAAACCCAAACACAACAAATTCAAATAGTAACAGAAAACAGTGATCCCACTAGAAACCCATTTTTCTTCTTCTTCCTCTTCTTCATTTAAAAAAAAAAAAATAAAAAAAATTTCAACATTAAACATGAGGTCTCAAGCAAAACACTAATAATGGGATTGGAGCAAGAACAGCTGGAAAGTCCCATTTATGGGATGATCTAATAGAGAAATAGGCTCCACTGACATCCTAGGAAGGCCTTAATGGGTGGAAGAGAAGATACTCACAATTATATGCACTTGATCAAAGCTCAGACATTTCAATGGAGTAAAAGTGTATAACATCATTTCCTTTGATGTATCATTTTTTTTTTTAACTTTTTCTTTCTTTTTTTTTGGCCGTACAGTACAGTGCATATTTGGTGCTCCATCAGCTCAACAAAGTGTGTGTGTGTGTGTGACTGTGGGGGCCGGGGAGTGGTGGGACACCTCCGAATCAAATGTGTAACTTATCAATTGAATTCATGTTCATGAGGGCACATCATTCATGGTCCCATTTTGATTGTGTTTCTGCATATTTATTCATGGAAATGATTTAACAAGCTAACTAATTAGCTAGCAACTGTCCAATTGTGTGCCATTGCAGACAAGTTTTGAATTCTTGTCACGTCTTAAATCCAGGTGTTTTGACACTGCCTGCTTGCTGATTTGATTGTCTGCTCGGCCTCGGCCTGACAAATCTTCTCAAAGTCAGTGTACCTCAAATGTCATCATCTTACTTCATTATATTCAAATTGTTACCATCTAAAACATCTCACACATATAATACAAGAGTCCATCATTCATTCATGGCCTTGACAGATTTCCCATTGAGACCTTTGAGGACCTCCAGAGGGTAGAAGTGACCTTTGACTGATACCCCTTAAGACCTAAAGGACCTCGAGAAAGAGGTACGTTTTTATCGTATGATGGTTTATCGTATCCTGAATCGTTAGCGAATGAGGTCCTTCCAGGATTTGTATATAAGCTTTCATCGGTTACTAAAGTATACAAGTGAAGAATATTTGCATGAAACTTGGAATCCAAAACAAATCCATGAAGATAAAACGTATGTGAGTAAAGCCCAAAGACAATATTGTTTAGGGATATTATCAACACTTACCCTCTAATTTAATACATCGGTAAAAAAATACCCTCTAGTTTTGTTTTTGATCAAAACCCACCCTATATATAGTTTCAAATAATAGACAAAATGCACATTGCCGATAGAAATTTTGAATTTTCCGTTGGCTGGATTTTGAGAAGGTTGTGGGCGCAACCAAAGCCGTAGGATAAAAACTATGTCGGCGTGTTGGTTTGGAGTGGTAGAGATGGAAGGTTCAGGACCTTCAGGTGAATTGAATGGTGGAAACCGAGATGGACAGTTCCATTTCTTTTTAATTTTTCATGTATTTGAATAATTTTTTTTAATTGTCTATTTTTCTATGAGAAACACTTTGTACAACCGGGGTCGCGGCACCGCTACGGCCCCGTAGTGCAAAAATGAAAAAAAAACACATGGATTACATGTATTTATTACGTAGATCCCACATGTTTTTTCAATTTTTTTACACTATGGAGCCAAGGGTATTTATTATATAGGTCCCATATGTTTTTTCATTTTTTTACCCTACGGGGCCGCGACGGTGCCGTAACCCCAGTTGTACGTGGCCTTCCTCTTTTTCTATTGAGGGGTAAAACAATATTTTTATCAAAAGTTTAACATAGTAGGATCAAAAACGAAACTAGATAGAGGTTCTTGCTCAGTCTGCACAGAAAATTGGAACAGAATTCTCCGAAAACATCAACCGTCTATGTCCCACTGCCCATGAGCTACAATATTATAAATGACATGGTTATATTATAAACCAGACGTCTTATTAGTACATAACCCACCTAATTAATAAGAACATACAAAGTCTTCTCCATTAAAAACAGCATTTCAGATCCAGAAGGCATTTGGCCAAACATATATTACATTTAAAATACAGAGAGATCAAAATCATTACTTGAGCAGCCTACTGTAAAAATTCCCTCGGATCAGTGACATAACCAGTCAATGCAGAAGCAGCTGCTGTATATGGTGAAGCTAGATATATTTGGCCTTCCCTGTGTCCCATCCGACCAGGGAAGTTCCTGTTTGTTGTTGAGACACAGACCTGCAATGCCAGAGCGTCAAAAGAGTTGATGAGGTAATTAACATTGACCACATTGATCATGAAGAAGGGCAAATATGATTTTAATAGACGAGAATCTTTGTGTTATATGTGTTCATACTACATCTCTCATTCGTCCATAACTCTTTATTTTCACCCCAAATCGAAAAAATAGGTTCTGAAACTGTTGCATTAGTAAATGGATAGCAAGCAGCCCAAAAACCCCTTTGTTGCGAGATAAGGAAATGAGCAGCAGAGTGATAGGCTGATTGCTAAGCAAGAAATCAGTTTTTATGAATGTTTGGGGGTAGCTTTTTGATATAATTGGTTGGCTTAAACATCATTAACCAGACTTATAGGTTGACATACTATAATTTGAATACAAATATGCAAATGAACGAATTAAGAGGCAGTTTAGATTGAATGCTAAAATTATATGCTTTTCAAGGATTTTCAGCAGAGGAAAAGAAACTTGCCATAGGTTCATTTATGCGCGCATAAGTGTCTTTAGGGCCACCCAAGCAAGCACCACAAGTAGGACTTGCAGGCGTGTCACAACCAGCTTCTTCGAATATCTGTGAGCATGTCTTGCCACCAGATCCCGGTACCGGGAGAGCATATACATCCATCCAAACCTGTCAATTTTACCATACAATATTGCACTTACAATTAATTTATCTCCACAATAAATCTTTTATCCATATCAGAAACAGATCTGTGGATATTTCAGCACGAAATATTGCAAACCTTCTGGGTAGCTGGGACAAGGAACGTGGGGACTTTAACCTTTGTGCCCTGAAGACAAACAGTTAAATTTATTAACAAATCATGGAGCTCCTACAAGAAAACTTATTAGAATATCAATTAGTAAGAACAATTACCAATTACTCCTAAAGATAAATAAGATGCAGTAGCATGCCTGATCAAAATCTTTTTTTTTTTTTTTATAGCACAACATGAAAGTCTATTTTAAACAATAAGAGAGAAACATGAAAAATTATTATGATGAATGTTTTGTTTGTAAGACATCCCTAATCCTTCAGCATTATTTATCCTGCCCACTCATAGAACAGGAAATGTAAAAAATTTCAAGGCAATTCAAATAAGCAAACTGCAATCAAAATTTAGAAACAAGAAGAATTGGGTCAACTGCTTCTTATTTTCTTCAAACTGAAATCAGTAGATGACTTGTGCATGCATAGTATCATTGGATCGTTCAATAAAAATATAAATAAATAACAACAAAATTCGGTTCTTACTGAAGCCAGAAAAACTTTGGCAGCAGCCAGGAAATCCTCTGTTTTTCCACCCGTACAAGATCCAATATATACTCTATCAATCTTCACATCTTTGCATTCTCTTGCTAAAGCCCGATTATCAGGCGAATGAGGCTGCAATAGTACATATACTAACATTACTTGTAGCAATAAAAAGATTGAAAACTGTCAAGAACTAATACAACAAAAAAGAACAATTTTATGAGATAATTAGTTGAGGTCCATATCAGATTATATCTAAATACATATAAATCACCAACCTTTGCCACCAAGGGTTCCAGCTTTGAGACATCAAATCTATACTCTGAAAGAAAACTGAAAACCAACAGTAAAAAAAAATCCCAACGGCACAAATGAATTCTAAAAGGATGATAACATTGGAAGCCAACAAAAAAAAATCTTATCAATGATAAATTCTATAAATTCTAAGAAATCCAATATTAAAAATGAAAAAAAAAATATATATATGCACTCTATTTGAGATCAATTCTTTTCACATCCGATACAAGTTGAGAAGTTATAAGTTAGACAATAACTGATGTGAGCAAAGTAAACAATGACCACATACACCAAATCTCATGTTTCAGACAGTATTTGTACACTGGAATAACCACAGAAAACCTAAGAATTCAGAAAAAAAAAAAAATGGATCCAACTACTTTTGTGTGACAATCCATTTTGGCTAAACTAATTATCTTTTCACCAGCAGTTTGGTTGTTTCAAACTCAATGGCTCCCAACAATATTTCAGCAGGTAATAGAATCATATCAAACAGAAGGTTCATTACGCTATAGATAAATTGACCAAATAACATTTTTCCCAGAAAGGGGGTAGTTGGATGGGTCTAAGCATTGATGCAGTCACTTCCTCACTAGCCCTTACCACTTCACCAGGAAATAGTGAAATACATTAGCAAATTGGTTCAAATACAACTTTTTTCCTACTAATAAATCAATATTATCTTTTGATGCAACGAAGTGCGAATTTTGCCTTAAAACAATACATACTAGGAAAAAATTTAGTCTTTCTATGTATGATGGTAGTGTCTGAACTCTGAAAGTGCCTTTCTAAAGTAGAGCTACTTCCATTTCAACTGCCCTAGAAGTCTAGAACTATTATGTTCACATATTCAGACGACTATATTGATTAAACTTCATCAGTCAAAACTCAAAATCTAGCTTTGATGACTAAATATTAATACTTTTCTGTGCATTCCACTTGCTCTACAACTTTAAAGATTGGGGATTTCAAGCTGAGGGCTTCATAGACCAATCTGTACATAGAGATGTTAGCTCACCATCTGGAGCTGGGAACAAACTTAAAAATCAGTCATAAACAAATTTAACTGTCATTTGAAACCTTTCTATAGCATAACTAACACATCAATTGGGCAAAAAAGATGACCGCTGTTAATGTAAATGTCATAAAAATCAAGCAAATTTCTATATTGAGTCCACATTTATTCTACAGAGAACCAGGTACCACCCCTCACAGAGGATTAGTAACTCAAGAAATGATCTTAAACAGCCATTTAATCACAAAAAATCTACCTTGCATTTGCATCACTGTAAACTGGTTCATATCCCACGGATGTCTTATCCTGTGGAAAAAAAAAAAACACTATTAAGCCTGGGCAATCATACAGAAGATTATCTTTCATAAGAAGGTTAAAAAGAAGTGTAAAAAAAAAATGTCAGTTGAGAAAGAAAAACAAACATTGCTATAGAGCTCAAATCCAAATGTAAGCTATTGCACTTACCTCAAGATACTTAAATGTTGTACTATCAGCAGGGACCACACCATTCTTTCCCCCAGCTTCAATAACCATGCTGCATAAAGTCATGCGCTCTTCCATCTATTAAACGGAAATATGATCGGAACAACAAAATTCATAAGTCATTTAAGGGTAATAAACAACTGCTGACAGAAATTTGAAATAACCTATTAGACTTGTTATTAGAAATATTTGAAGTTTCCTTACAGTTAAACTTTCAACAGTTGTGCCAGTAAACTCCATAGCTTTATAGGTTGCACCGGATACAGATATTTCACCAATTATCTGCATGGGCAATCATCTTTTAGAGACAATGCAACAGAAAAGAGAAGCTCCGTTCATCCAATAATAACTATAAAATACAAACTCTTCGCAAAGGAGAAACAAATGTTTTGAGGGTACTTCATCTCCACCAAAAGGAAAGAGGAGCCTGAAGACCCAAAGAAACTTACTTGCAAAATCAAATCCTTCGCAAGTAGATAATCAGGCATTTTACCATCCATTACAAATCTCAAAGTTGGAGGCACCTGCAATTTCAAATACAAGGATGCCAAGAATAATTAAAGCAACCAAGCTTTGGATTTTATTTAGTAGAAAAAGTATAAAACTGTGCACACTGCCATCGGCACATTAGGTGGCAGGCAGCAGGAAACTATAGAATTGCTACATGTATAGATACCTCAACTTTTAGCCCTAGATTTTCCCGAATCATTCTATTAATAATTTAATTTAATTGGATGAGTGTTCAAAAATTACTCTTGGATCTCTACAGGATAATATACCGGTTTCACTATAATAGAACAATAAAAGAAAAGAAAAAAGAACAAGAACAAGAACAAACCTTGAGCAGGAGCTTCCCTGCGCCCAATACAAAACCTGCATCGGTGATGCCAATGCCAGTTGCAAATTGGCCAAATGCTCCAGCAGTACAGGTGTGAGAATCTGTACCCAACAAGACCTGACGCAGTGTGAAGGGTGTAAAGGAAGATTTGAAAAATTATGGCATATAAATTAATTCAGTTAAAACAATTCAACAATTTTGAAAATACAATTGTACCTCTCCAGGTCTGCAATGGCCTTCTTGAGCAAGTGCAATATGACATACACCTTTGTAATCAGGGTTAACCTGCATATTCATAAATTTAACTTTTCATTCATTCTCAATAAACAAGGAGTTATAGTCTTCGAGTTCATTGAAATAATTAATTAATAAATGGCTATACAGTAAAGAATGACTGAGCCATACCTTAAAATTACTAAGATCTTTAATATCATAGAAGTACTTGATATTCTGCTCCATGCAGAAATCTCTCAAGATATCAACATTACGATTTGCACGTTCATCACTGGTGAATATATAATGATCAGGAATGATGACAAGCTTTTCACGGTCCCAAACCTTCAATTATAAAATAGTAAATAGTAATGTTGACTTAGCATATGACAAAAAGTAAATGCATACACACTAGTGGTGGGAGAGAGGGGGAGGTACAGTGGGTATCAAATATTGAATAAAAGATGCTTTTCAACTCAAGGCTTAACCGTAAGGAAGTAAAGATAAAGGATATGAGCTAGAAGAAAAACAAATTACTTTGCACCTAAATAAATACATATGAATATCAAGGACTCAATTAGGTGGTTTTTGAACATCTCACCCAAACAAAATCAGTCTCACAGTTCCCTTATACCCAAAAGGGTTACCTTATTAAGGATAAAGAAGAGCTCAGCAACATGCATATTAAGCTATAACACACCATTCCTCATCAAACTACAAACTTTTAACTCTTACATTTGAATACTCCGTACGAAAGAAACTAAGAAGCAATTCAATACTTACAAGAAATTGAAAGTACACAATAACCCCATTTAGCATCACCTAAGTACTAGTAAGCAAGGAAAGTTAATTTATGCATACAAATATACAATCGCTAAAAAGAATAAAACCGTATTGTTAAAGAAAACAATGTACACTCAATATCTTAGCAATATCAAGCCCGTTTAAACAAATAATCATATGTACATCATAATGAGCCACAACAATGTAAAAACCTAAGTGATCTAGGCGTCATTTGAGCTATACTCATGCAGATGACGGATTGAGCTATGAAAATATCAATACCTTAGCATTTTCACCAAATTCTTTCTTGAAAATATCAAAGGAACCAGGGCCACAAACATCATGTGTCATCAAGATATCGACATTAACCCACGCATTCTCTCCTGGGCTTAACTGAGGTTTCTCTGAGGCCCTAGCCAGTATCTTCTCTGTTACTGTCAGTGCAGTTTTTACCTGAAAAATCCAACAAAAAACCATTAAAGGGCACGACCTTTACTTCAAAATCATCAATAATCAGTAACCCGTCAATCAATATCATTATAGTTTACAATAAACAAATAAAATTTATTATAATCACTGACACATATGACCCTTTAGAAATTTTTTGAAGGAAATCGAACAAAATTAAGCTAAATTGAAGGAAACTCAACAGAGCCAGTGGTGGCAGGCCTGCGTTCGGATTGCTGAGGAGTCATGACCGACATGATTTTCATGGGAATTGCTGATTTCTTGCATTTGTGAATCGAAAACTGTGAAGTTGAAGAGAAACCAAAGCGACCCAAATCCTTCTGTGAAAATAAATGATAATAAAAAAGGAGTTTTGTAAAAGCGAAAAATGATTGCTGAGCTATTAATAAAGTGAGAGAATTAGCGAAAGAAAGTAATTAAACCTGGTTGGCGAAGAAAGAAGAAGTTGGTGTTGCAGAAATGGCAGAGGAGGCCATGTTTGATTTACTGCAACAGTTTGTGAAGCGATTATGTTTCTGATGATTGCGGGATTTTGTTCTGTTTTGTTGGGATCTTTTTTATGGTAAATAAAGAAGTGTTGTGTACGTGTGTCTGTTATGTTCCTTTACGAAGGTCTAATGGAGGCCGGAGAAAATGTTGATCATGTGATTTGTGCATGAGATGAGGAGAACCGTCTGTGGCCACCACACTACACTACAGTCTACAAAGCTCGATGCTTCATCGAATTGGAAATGGGACCCTTGCAAATATAGCCCATCCCAACAACCAATTTTTTTTTTAGGAAATAACCGCTTGGTAAAAAAAATAAACCTTGTAAAATGATAAAATTACCCTCTTACATTGTGTAAGGACGAAACTACCCTTATCTTCTTCTCCTTCAGTTGACTGAAGAAAATCAAAACTTTCTAAAATTTGGTCATCTTCTCCACCGTTCTCGTGTCGTCGGGAATCCACTCCATTGAAGTTGGGTCACTCATTCTTCCCATTTCAAAACCTATCGTTCTCCTGTTGACCGGAATCCACTCCATCAAAGTTGGATCCTCTCCCCTGGAATCTTGCTACCGACCGTAATCTCGACGGTGACCGGAATCTTGCTACCGACCGGAGCCTAGCGCAGGGTGTAATAAATGGTAAATTTAAAATTTAACACTACCCCCTAGACTCCAAGTTCCGCCCCTGATGGTCCCACGAAAACCACATACTCAAATGAGATGAAACTCTCTGATAAGTTAAGAGGGACGTGGCTCTCAAATTGATATCAAACTTAAGTCACTACTCACTAGGAATGTAACTTTGAATTTGAAAATAAGTTTTGGATCTGATATTAAATTTGTGTCTTTATACTAAACAGTATTAAGAATATAATTCAAGTTTTTGAATCTTATCCTGCGTTTTTTAAAACTAGTTTTTGCTGTTAATGATATATAGGCTGATGGCTATTAATTACAAAAGATGTTGGGTTTGAAAAGCCGTCTCTCAAGTGTCTTAGGTGAAGGTATCTTGGTCTTGGGATCAAGATTCAAAACTATAAAGAATGCTATTAAATGTAACCAATTAAATTTTAAGAATCGTAAAATAGATACATTTAAACGCAATACGTTATATTGAATATAGTGACGATAATGACATACCTCAAAAATTTTAAAGCCTGAACTATGAAATATGTGGTGGAGACAATGCCTACGACATCTGCTCTACATGTTACGGGGCAGTGAATGTTCTCACATCGGCATAACTTTTTCTAGGATTGCTATGTACTGTTTCGGTCTAGAAGAGGGACTTCGGTGGTGCAACTAGTTTGAATTTGGTAAAGCTAATATATGAGCATTTTTGTTTGTGTTACGGTGTTAGTAGTCAAAATCATTTTGAAAACATTTTTAAATGATTAGAATGTTTTTCTTCTCGATATTAAGGGAATAGATATCAGTTCAAAAAAAAAAAAAAAAAAGTATACGCTGAAGCTAAAAATATACAAAGTCTTCTCCGATAAAAGAAGCAGCATTTCAGATCCAAAAAGCGCTTGGCAAAACGGATATTACATCAAAATACATATAGATCAAAAGCAAAACTTTAGCAGCCTACTGTAAAAACTCCCTTGGATCAGTGACATAACCAGTCAAAGCAGATGCAGCTGCTGTATATGGTGAAGCTAGATATATTTGGCCTTCCCTGTGTCCCATCCGACCTGGGAAGTTCCTATTTGTTGTTGAGACACATACCTGCAATGCCAGTGTTTAAAGAGTTGAAGTGGATGCTCAACAAACAAATGGTATAGCCATAATTAACATTGAACACATTGATCATGAAGAAGGGCAAATATGATTTTAGTAGATAAGAAGCTTTGTATGTACTCATACTCCATCTTATATCTCCCATACGTCCATAACTTTGTTAAATTTCATCTCAAATAGAAAAAATAAGTTCTGAAACAATTGCATTAGTAAATGGATAGCAAGCAGCCCAAAAACCCCTTTGTCGCGAGATGACGAAAAGAGCAGCAGAGTGATTAGCTGATTGCTAAGCAAGAAATCAGTTTTTATTAATGTTTGGGGGTAGCTTTTGGATATAATGGGTTGGCTTAAACATCATTACCCAGACTTATAAGTTGCCATACTATAATTTGAATACAAATATGCAAATGAACAAATTAAGAGGCAGTTTAGATTGAATGCAAAAATTATATGTTTTTCAAGTATTTTCAGCAGAGGAAAAGAAACTTGCCATAGGTTCATTCATGCGTGCATAAGTGTCTTTAGGGCCACCCAAGCAAGCACCACAACTAGGACTTGCAGGCGTGTCACAACCAGCTTCTTCGAATATCTGTGAGCATGTCTTCCCACCAGATCCTGGTACCGGGAGAGTATATACATCCATCCAAACCTGTCAATTTTACCATACAATATTGCACTAACAATTAATTTATCTCCACAATAAATCTTTTATCCATATTAGAAACAGATCTGTGGATATTTCAGCACAAAATATTGCAAACCTTCTGGGTAGCAGGGACAAGGAACGTGGGGACTTTAACCTTTTTTCCCTGAAGACAAACAGTTAAATTTATTAACAAATCGTGGAGCTCCTCCAAGAAAACTTATTAGAATATCAATTAGTAAGAACAATTGCCAATTACTCCTAAAGATAAATAAGATGCAGTCGCATGCCCGATAAAAATCCTTTTTTTTATAGCAAAACAAGAAAGTCAATTTTAAACAATAAGTGAGAAACATTAAAAGTTATTATGACGAATGTTTTGTTTGTAAGACATCCCTCTGATCCTTCAGCATTATTTATCCTGCCCACTCATAGCACAGGAAATGTAAAAAATTTCAATGTTTTAATGAAGATCTAAGGCAATTCAAATAAGCAAACTGCAATCAAAATTTAGAAACAAGAAGAATTGGGTCAACTGCTTCTTATTTTCTTCAAACTGAAATCAGTAGATAACTTGTGCATGCATAGTATCATTGGATCGTTCAATAAAAATATAAATAAATAACAACAAAATTCGGTTCTTACTGAAGCCAGAAAAACTTTGGCAGCAGCCAGGAAATCCTCTGTTTTTCCACCCGTACAAGATCCAATATATACTCTATCAATCTTCACATCTTTGCATTCTCTTGCTAAAGCCCGATTATCAGGCGAATGAGGCTGCAATAGTACATATACTAACATTACTTGTAGCAATAAAAAGATTGAAAACTGTCAAGAACTAATACAACAAAAAAGAACAATTTTATGAGATAATTAGTTGAGGTCCATATCAGATTATATCTAAATACATATAAATCACCAACCTTTGCCACCAAGGGTTCCAGCTTTGAGACATCAAATCTATACTCTGAAAGAAAACTGAAAACCAACAGGGAAAAAAAGCCCATCAGTACAAATGAATTCTAAAATGATGATAACATTGGAAGCCAACAAAAAAAAATCTTATCAATGATAAATTCTATAAATTGTAAGACATCCAATTTTAAAAATGAAAAAAAAAAAAAAATGCATTCTATTTGAGATCAATCCTTTTCACATCCGATACAAGTTGAGAAATTACAAGTTAGACAATAAATGATGTGAGGAAAGTAAACAGTGACCACATACACCAAATCTTATGTTTCAGATGGTATTTGTACACTGGCATAACAACAGAAAACCTAAGAATTCAAAATAAAAAAATGGATCCAACCAATTATCTTTTCACCAGCAGTCTGGTTGTTTCAAACTCAATGGCTCCCGACAATATTTCAGCAGGTAATTTGAGAACACTAGTACCATTTAATAAGAGAAATAGAATCGTATCAAACAGAAGGAAGGTTCATTACGCTAGATAAATTGACCAAATAACATTTTTCCCAAAAAGAGGGTAGTCAGATGGGTCTAAGTATGGATGCAGTCACTTCCTCACTAACCCATACCACTTCACCAGGAAATAGTGAAATACATCTGCAAATTAGTTCAGATACAACTTTTTTCCTACTAATAAGTCAATATTATCTTTTGATGCAATGAAGTACGAATTTTGCCTTAAAACAATACATACTAGGAAAAAATTTAGTCTTTCTATGTATGATGGTAGTGTCTGAACTCTGAAAGTGCCTTTCTAAAGTAGAGCTACTTCCATTTCAACTGCCCTAGAAGTCTAGAACTAATATGTTCACATATTCAGACAACCATATTGATTAAGCTCCATCAGTCAAAACTCAAAATCTAGTTTTGATGACCATACATTAATGCTTTTCTGTGCATTCCACTTGCTCTACAACTTTAAAGATTGGGGATTTCAATCATTTCATGTTGAGGACTCCATAGACCTATCTGTACATAGAGCTGTTAGCTCACCATCTGAAGCTGGGAACAAAACTCAGTCATAAAAAAATTTAACTGTCATTTGAAACCTTTCTACAGCATAACTAACACATCGATTGAGCAAAAAAGAGGACCACTGTTAATGTAAATGTCATAAAAATCGAGCAAATTTCTATGTTGAGTCAACATTTATTCTACAGAGAACCAGGTAACACCTCTCACAGAGGATTAGTAACACAAGATATGATCTTAAACAGCCACTTAATCACAAAAAATCTACCTTGCATTTGCATCACTGTAAACTGGTTCATATCCAATGGATGTCTTATCCTGTGGAAAAAAAATACACTATTAAGCCTGCGCCATACAGAAGATCATCCTTCATAACAAGGTTAAAAAGAAGTGTAAAAAGAAAATTGTTGGCTAGAAAGAAAAACAACATTGATATACAGCTCAAATCCAATTGTAAGCTATTGCACTTACCTCAAGATACTTAAATGTTGTACTATCAGCAGGGACCACACCATTCTTTCCCCCAGCTTCAACAACCATATTGCATAAAGTCATGCGCTCTTCCATCTGTTCAACAGAAATATGATCAGAACAACAAAATCCATAAGCAATTTAAGGGTAATAAACAGGTGCTGACAGAAATTTGAAATAACCTAATAGACTTGTTATTAGAAATATTTGAAGTTTCCTTACGGTTAAACTTTCAACAGTTGTGCCAGTGAACTCCATAGCTTTATAGGTTGCACCAGACACAGATATTTCACCAATTATCTGCATGGGCAATCATCCTTTAGAGACAACACAACAGAAAGGAGAAGCTCCATTCATCCAGTAATAACTATAAAATACAAACTCTCCGCAAAGGAAAAACAAATGTTTTGAGGGTTCTCCACCAAAAGGAAAGAGAAGACTGAAGATCCAAAGAAACTTACTTGCAAAATCAAATCCTTTGCAAGTAAATAATCAGGCATTTCACCATCCATTACAAATCTCAAAGTTGGAGGCACCTGCAATTTCAAATACAAGGACATCAAGAATAATTAAAGCAACCAATCTTTGGATTTTATTTAGTAGAAAAAGTATAAAACTGTACACACTGCCATTGGCACATTAGGTGGCAGGCAGCAGGAAACTATAGAATTACTACATGTAAACTTTTAGCCCTAGATTTTCCTGAATCATTCTATTAATAATTTAATTTAATTGGATGAGTGTCCAAAAATTACTCTTGGATCTTAACAGGATAATATACCGGTTTCACTATAACAGAACAAAAAAAAAATAAGGAAAAGAACAAGAACAAACCTTGAGCAGGAGCTTCCCTGCACCCAATACAAAACCTGCATCGGTGTTGCCAATGCCAGTTGCAAATTGGCCAAATGCTCCAGCAGTACAGGTGTGAGAATCTGTACCCAACAAGACCTGAAGGCAGTTGTGAAGGGTGTAAAGGCAAATTTGAAAAATGATGGCATATAAATTATTTCAGTAAAAACAAACCAACAATTTTGAAAATACAGTTATACCTCTCCAGGCCTGCAATGACCTTCTTGGGCAAGTGCAACATGACATACACCTTTGTAATCAGGGTTAACCTGCATATTCATAAAGTTAACTTTTCGTTCATTCTAAATAAACAGGGAGTTATAGCCTTCAAGTTCATTGAAATAATTAATTAATAAATGGCTGTAAAGAATGACTGAGCCATACCTTAAAATTACTAAGATCTTTAATATCATAGAAGTACTTGATATTTTGCTCCGTGCAGAAATCTCTCAAGATATCAACATTACGATTTGCACGTTCATCACTTGTGAATATATAATGATCAGGAATGATGACAAGCTTTTCACGGTCCCAAACCTTCAATTATAAAATAGTAAATAGTAATGTTGACTTAGCATATGACAAAAAGTAAAGGCATACACACTAGTAGTGGGAGAGAGAGGGGGAGGTACAGTGGGTATCAAATATTGAATAAAAGATGCTTTTCAACTCAAGGCTTAACTGTAAGGAAGTAAAGATAAAGGATATGAGCTAGAAGAAAAACAAATTACATTGCACCTATATAAATACACATGAATATCAAGGACTTAATTAGGTGGTTTTTGAACATCTCACCCAAACAAAATCAGTCTTGCAATTCCCATATACCAACCCAGTAACATGCATATTGACTTATAAGTTATAACACACACCATTCCTCATCAAACTACAAACTTTTAACTTACATTTGAATACTCTGTACGAAAGAAACTAAGAAGCAATTCAATACTAACAAGAAATTGAAAGTACACAATAACCCCATTTAGCATCACCTAAGTACTAGTAAGCAAGGAAAGTTAATTTATGCATACAAATATACAATCCCTAAAAAGAATAAAACCATATTGTTAAAGAAAACAATTTACACTCAATATCTTAGCAATATTAAGCCCGTTTAAACAAATAATCATATGTACATCATAATGAGCCATAACAATGTAAAAACCTAAGTGATCTAGGCGTCATTTGAGCTATACTCATGCAGATGACGGATTGAGCTATGAAAATATCAATACCTTAGCATTTTCGCCAAATTCTTTCTTGAAAATACCAATGGATCCAGGGCCACAAACATCATGGGTCATCAAGATATCTACATTAACCCACACATTCTCTCCTGGGCTTAACTGAGGTTTCTCTGAGGCCCTAGCCAATATCTTCTCAGTTAATGTCAGTGCAGTTTTTACCTGAGAAATCCAACAAAAAACCATTAAAGGGCACGACCTTTACTTCAAAATCATCAATAATTAGTAACCCGTCAATCAATATCATTAGAATTTACAATAAACAAATAAAATTCATCAAAAATTCATTAGAAAGTTTTTTTGAAGGAAATCATCAAAATCCAGGTAAATTGAAGGAAACTCAACAGTGCCAGTGGTGGCAGGCCTGCGATCCGATTGCTGCGGAGTCATGACTGACATGATTTTCATGGGGATTGCTGATTTCTTGCATTTGTGAATCGAGAACTGTGACGTTGAAGAGAAACCAAAGCGACCCAAATCCTTCTGTCAAATGATATATATATATATAAAAAAAAAAAAAAAGAAAGGAGATTTGTAAGGGTGAAAAATGATTGCTGAGCAATTAATAAAGTGAGAGAATTAGCGAAAGTAAGGGATTAAACCTTGTCAGCGATGAAAGAAGAAGTTGGGGTTGCAGAAATGGCAGAAGAGGCCATGTTTGATTTACTGAAACAGTTTGTGAAGCGATTATGTTTCTGATGCTAGCGGGATTTTGTCCTGTTTAGTTGGGAATTTTTTTTATTTTTTTTTATTTTTTTTTATTTTTTGCGGTAAATAAAGAAGTTTCGTGTCCGTGTGACTGTTTTGTTCCTTTTAAGAAGGTCTGATGGCGGCTGGAGAAAATGTTGATCGTATGATTGTGAATGAGAAGAAGAGAACCGGTGTGTGGCAACCACACTACACTACAGGGCTCGATGCTTCATCGAATTGGAAATTTACGAGTTTTTGACTTAAAAAAAGAGAGTGAAATCTAAATGAGATTAGCCAAAGCCCATATGAAGATTTGAGTTCTTAATCTGTTGGCCTAGAAAAGTCATCAATTGGGCCTATTGGGCCCACAATTGATTAACTTAAAAATCTATCTCGAAAATTATGAGTGTTTACATCCCTAAAAAATTGTATGTGCATCCTAAAATTAGTATTTTTTTTTTTTTTTAAAGATCCAATATTATCCTTGAGCAAAATTACTTAAAGGACTAAATGGTTTGTAAGTACAAACCCCAATAATTATTAATTGAATGTATATTTATCCTTTGTAAAAAAGAAAAAAGAAAAAAAGATGTTTCCTGTTTGATTTTCACATAAATAATAAAAATAATTCTATTTTCTAAAACACTAACTTCTATTTTAAACACCAATTTCAATCCCCAAAAGGCCGTAACAATCACCGTCGTCAACAATCATAAAACTTCTTAATCACCAAGTCTCTCCCTTGACTGGCGAGAACTCATTTTTGTTTTGTTTTTAATTTTGATTTTCTTTGTTATGGTATATGGTATTGAATTTATATTATTTTTAATTAGATAGCGATTAGATCTTTTGTTCATTACTTTTGATTCAGAACCTGGGGTGTCTTTGTTTATGGTGATAATATATATATATATATATTGAAAAGAGAAATTATTTATTTGATTAAAAAGATATAAAATAACAATAAAGTTGATTAGATAACAAAATAGTGAAGATCTACTTAAGAAAATATAATACAATAAAAATAAAAATAAAATGGTATTTTTGGCATTAAGTAGAGTTTATTTACAAATTAGAGATTTTAAAAATATTTTAGGGATGTACTTACGAAAAGGGATGTACATACAGTTTTTAGCAGGTGCTAATATCGCCACTCAAAATTATTTGTTCAATGGTAACCCCTTAACAATGGTTCTAATGACCTTCAAATGGTGGCATGAAACTTCTTCAAGTCAATGGACGTGAACAGAGATGGTAGCGTAAGCTTGACTGAATTTATAGAATTCCTTCGACAATGAGGCTACCATTGGATTAATCCCAATCTCTTCGTAGAGCTAGACAGAAATGGCTATGGCTGTCTTGATTTCTAGAAGGTTCTAACTATGTATTACATGGTGAAGACTGAAGACCAGTGTTGTGCTAGAAATAAAAAATATATATATATATACACGTGGAGCAATCTTGATGTTCGAAATTCGATTTATACAACCGAAAGTTTATATCTTCTTAGAATCGGAGGTTCATACCTCCCAAGAATCAAAGGGTGCATACCTCCGAAGGTTCATACCTTTCTAAAATCAGAGGTTCATACTATCCTAGAATTTGAGGTTATACCCCCAAGAATCAAAAGGTTCATACATTCCTAAAATCGGAGGTTCATACCTTCCTAAAATCGGAGGATCATACCTCCCAAGAATCAGAGGGTTCATACAGATGAATAACTCCCTTGGAGTCTTCGTCTGTGAACATAATAGGGGTGGTATGGACTTTGGGCCTTTTTGGTGCTTGAATAATAAATAGGTATTTGAATGTTCCATTCTTCCTTCATTAAGGTTGAGAAGTTGACTTTAGCATTATTGGTATCATCTAGAAAATTGAGGTCATACTTCTAAGCTCACACTATCATGGTGCTTAGCAATCAGCCACTGTAACCAATTTTTCAAAAAATGGAGATGTCGGGACATCTGATTGATGGTCTTTAGAGCTAAGTGAATTCGATATAAAGATTCGTCATCGAACTGCGATTAAAGGACAAGTCGTAGCTAACGTTGTAGTTGAATTCACAAAGATATAAAAAGAGATAGAGGAATGGGGAAATGGCAATCAGAGTGAATCCTGAAAAGAAGTCAGTGAAGTAGAAATGAGTGTCGAGGATTAGTAGTGACTTTTAGTTGATTGTTAGGCAAGTGAATGAAGACTACAAAGTTAGAGAGGAAAACATGGTCAAATATTGGAAAGTAGTCCAAGAAAAAATGAAGGAATTATGGAGGTTCAAATAATGCAAATCCGACGAAATTCCAATTTTTGGGAAGACACCTTAGCTCAGCTTGCTTTAGCAATAAATACAAAGTTTCTGAAAATTGTTCCAATTGAAATTTTGAAAGAGACTAGCATCATCGCAAGAGGCTTAAAAATAATGTAAAATATTTTAGGACATGTGAGGTTCCCGAAGATAAACACAAGGCAAGAAAATTGAGGTACAAATTAGCTCGCTAGATTATCATTGAAAATAAGCTTTATATGAGGCGATTCTCTCTTCCATATTTAAGATGCTTACAACCAGAAAAAGGCAAATTATGTTCTAAGAGAAATTCATGAAGGTGTGTGTGGGAACCACTCTGGGGTTGAGCGCTTGCATATAAAGCCCTTTGCCAAGGATATTATTGGCTGATCATGCAACAAGATTCCAAGGATCTTATGGCTAAATGTGACTAATGTCAAAGATTCACTAATGTTCTAAAGCAACAGCCGGAGAAATTGACTTTTGTCAAGAGTGCATTGCCATTTGCTCTATGGGAAATTGACTTGATTGGACCATTGCCGACTGCTTGAGGAGGAATAAGATTCGCAATAGTGGACAATGACTACTTCACCAAGTAGGTTGAAGCCGAACCACTCACTTCCATAATAGAATGGAAGACTACATATTTCATTTGGAAGGCAATCATATGTCGATTTAGAATCCCTCGTGTTATCATCACTGATAATGGAAAGCAATTTAAGAATTCTGTGAGGAGTTAGGCATGGATCATCGTTTCTCGGCTCTAGCGCATCCCAAAGAAAATGGGTAAGTAGAAGCGGTTAACAAAACCATTAAGTATATATTGAAGCCTAGACTCGAGAATAAGGAAGTTGCATGGGCAGAAGAGTTCTTGCCCGTTTTGTGGGTGCACAGAACAACTAGGAAGTCAGAAACAGAAGAAACCTTATTCTCTCTCGCATTTAGTTCAAATGTGGTCATTCTAGCTGAAAAAGACATGCCAATATACCGAACAATACACTTCAATGAGAATGAGAATATAAAGCAGTTATGTTTGAATCTCGAACTAGTCGAAGAGATGAGGGACTAGGCCGAGCTTAAAGTAGCCTCGTATTAGCAGATGATGGCTCGTTATTACAACAAAAATTGTCAAAAATAAGAGTTTTAAGGTCGAGGACTCAGAACTCCGAAAAGTAACTCAAAACTCAAATTACTCAGATTGGGGCCGAACTGGGAGGGATCGTATAATATCTCTAATCACCTTAGGATGAGTACTTACAAGCTTGAGCGTTTGGATGGAACAGAAGTGAAATGATTGTGGAATGCAAAGATGTTGCGGAAGTACCATCAATGAATGGGAGACGTAACAAGAGTTCTCTTAGTTTTGTAAGCATTCTTGATGTTATAGTAAGAATGCACATGTTGGTTCTAGTTGGTACAACAAGTACCACCCCAAAGATTTTATGAAATCAAAATTTTCGATTTTTACTTTGAATGCATGTAGGATTTTATGGATTGTATAGCACTTGAAGTGCACCCTTCAACTATGTTAATGAAGATTTTTGGTGTCATCCTATATCTTACTTTCGTTTCGTTCATGAATTTGTGAAATCATTCAAGTAGTTTAATGAAAGATTGAGCATGCCTTTAAGGGAGAAAATCGATATAAAACTCTATTACAAAGTAATACAAACTACATCCATACCAAGTAATGTTTTCCTAGTTGAAAGAAACAACCCACAAAGTGGGAAATAAAATGAAGTTGCTGTTAGGATTATGCTCAATAGCAAGAGTGTAATATTGTAATTAACAATCTTTTTCATATTAATAAAGTGATTTCTGGTTTAACAAATCGTATAGCATTTATAGTTTGTATTATAATTGTCAAAGTAAATAATCATAAGGTCTAAAGACTATGGGAAAAGAAGAATTGTTCGTACATCTGGATATGTATGTGGTAGACACAATTCTTTAGTTAGTCTTGAATATTGTTCACAACTTAAGTTAAAGGTTGGGCACCTTTATCTTGTTAAAGTTGTAGAATTCTTTTGCTAGCATTTGAGTGGGATCAAATGAGATATGATGAGTCTAAAATCATCGGAGTGTCTTCGAGCAAAAGGATCTAGTGCACTGGGTGCATTGAACTGGATCACAATGAAAAGCTTTATCTAGAACCGTCAATAGATAATAGTCTTTTCATTATCAGGACAATCGGAGAGTCTATCTTAATCCTGAGATAAATGATGGACTTATGGTTGCAAGTGATATCATTTGAGTTATCAATGAGTACGATTATATCGCATAGTCTATCCTCGATAGTTTGGTGATATTCATTTGTTAATCGATAGAGGACTTCATTTATAGATATGGACATCGTGGCTCCATTTAATTAAATGAGAGTATAATATCATCATATGGATGTTTTGAGGTAATTGGATATTAAATCTCAACGTTGAGTTTTCAATAGTGTCTATTGAAAACATGGCTTCTGGACAAGTCAAAATATCCAAGTTCAAAACGTGGTCATATGAGTAAATATGGTAACTTGGAGAGTTATAGGCGGTCTATGAACTCTTGGCGATTACTGATATTAATCACGAGGATACACTATCTCCAATATGATTGTCTAGGGTATGAATGAGGAGCATCTTCCTTTTCTATCTTTATTTAAGAGTTCAGTTTTAGCTCTTTAGTGGAATGAGTTAAAATTAATGGATCGGACCTAAGTGAATCATTTGTTGATTGTGATTAGGTTATGTCTATTGAAGCTTAAATTTAGATGGCCCGCCAAGATCCCCAATCCACACGGACTTGCATGGATCACTTGATATATTCTACCGGACCAATTTAAGGGTCCATCTAGAATTGCATTTAATATATTAAGAATATAATTTGCACATTATTTAAGTAATGGGCTGCTCAATTATATTAATATATTAATGAAAGACATGTGGGCTTGTTTCTTTTAGTAAGAATGGGTCTGGTTCACATGTGGGCTTTTTTATTTAAAGTCCAATGGATTAAATGAAATAGGAAAATAATATTAGGCCCATCTTATATATAAGTGGGGCGGCTAGGTTAAAGTTTTGACCTAAAAACATTATTTTGTTTCATTTGTTTTAATTAAATAAGAATTAATTGATTTATTGATTAATTGTTTAATTAAAGAAACAAATCTTTCCTAAAAGTAAAAGATTTGTTTGATAAGTAAATAAATAAATTAGTATTATTTATTTAATCAAATAAGGAGTCTTTTTTTTTTATTTAGTCAAATAAAAGAATAAAAATAAAAGAGTTGGATTAGGGTTTGAAGTCTATAAAGTTAAAAAGAATTAGGGTTGAATTTTAGTCACCCTATATAAGTGACATGATGAAATTCGGCCAACCCTAATTAGATACTACATAGAATTCGGCAACCCTAAAGGAAAAAGAAGAAAAATTCGGCCAACCTATATATATGTTCTTATAGGGTTCGGCCACATCAATTAATTGGTGCTTGAGTTTTTATTTTCTTTCTTCTTCTTCTTAATTCTAAGAGAGTTTTTATTCTAGAGAGACAAAAAGGAGTGAAAAATTATTCTTTGATAGTATACAATTGCTTAAACATCAATAAGCTTGTGTATACGATATCGATCTAGGTTCACGCGAGTTTCGATCATAAGATTGTGAACTCAAAAGTGACCGGAATAATTTTGACATTCTTTTGATTGTTTTGTGACTAACAAAGAAAAGAAAGTATTTGTTTGGTCCATTCACAGGTTTGCAATTCAAAGGAAAGGGAGACCACGCTCCTAGGTGATCCACGTTCGTGCTCGGATTGAAGGTCTTGCGGATTACCATCGACGTAAGTCAATCGGATCACGCGACAAGAGGTAATTTACTTTTGTTGATATATATGCATGTTTATTGATTAAAAGGGTTTAAGGTTCATAAAGGAAAAATTTTAAAAGTCACTAAATCGTCTTTAGTATCGCTTCCGCTGCGTGTAACACTTTTATTTGTTTATTTTTTCCCTACAATTGGTATCAGAGCCTAGGTTGAACCCTTTTAATTAATTAACGTATATATACGTGGATCTATTTCTTTTTATTGTGATTATGCATGTTTAGAAAGAGATGGCACTCTAGGTATTCAAATATATAATTACATGTGATGTATGGATTTATATATATTTTATGTGGTTTGTTATTGCTCGATTTTGGCCCTAGATTTTCAATGTAATTTTTGTTTCGGAGTTGTAACAAGAAGGGTGGTCTATTATCGCCATAATTCCTTCTTGGTAGATTGCTAGGTTTTATTTTTTTTTTATATATGTGCAGTATTTTTTTAGGGTTACTGCAGTTTTTTTTTTATTTATTTTTAGTATGTGCAGTTTTTGGTTTGTAAAAATACTGCAGTGAATAAAAAAAAAAAAAAAAATTAATACTGCAGTATTTATTATATATATACTGCCGTAATATATTTAGGTCTTGGAGATTCGAAGACACGAAGCAAAACGAAGCAACCGGAACCAAGTACGAGCACCGTGCGCACCCTAGGAGTGGATTGGGCTGCGCATGACAAGCCCAAACTTTGGTGGGCTGCGCATGGCAGCCTTGTGTGGCCTTATGGGCTGCGCAAGGCAGCCACTTTGTGGGGTTGTGGGCTGCGCACGCCCATGGGAGAAGGCCGAAGGATGAGCGTATGGTTGATGGGCCACCTGAAGATCTTGTATTCCTGACAAATTGTAATTTACTTGTTTTTCTAGGATGGGCCAAAATTGTTGCTATTTAATTTATGCTTAAATATTACAATATTTGTTATTGTATGATAACATGACATATAGAATAGGAGTGCCACGCATATATCTCTTTTGGTATGAACATGCATTGAATGATTTAGGTATCTAAATTGGCATCTAGATAACTCGGTAAATCATTCTATGGGATTTAATCACACGCCTTAAATAATTGAGTGGGAGAAGGTGTTTTGGTAACACCTATGGCCTCCAAGGTTAGTTGAGCTTTATTATTTATTGGTAATCCCCCCAAGGGGCGTCCATGAATGGAATTTAGCAACATACTTCCTTACAATGATAGACTAGACAATGGACTCAAACGAGATCTACTCCCCAAGGAGGGATTTTCGTGAGAGAAAATTGAGGGTCGATATCTTGGTAACACACTCAATGTAATTTTATTGATATCCTCCCAAGAGTTCTTGTCAATAAAATTGCAAGGCTAAAATTGAAAACGCTGGTTGTTATGTTAACAATTAGGTGGGACCTAGTCTAACTAGTAAATGGTGCGAACTCCCAAAGGAGGCGTAACATTTATGGGTGTTAGATCACCGTTGAATTTTATGATTGAGTTATTTATTTAATTCAAGATAAATATTTAAAAGTGCTTTATCATGATTATTTACTTATATATGTTTTGTTTTATTCAGAAATCATGACCCCATCACTTATGAACATCCTGAAAGATAACACTTTAACTGGAGATAATTATGTCACATGGAAAAGGAAAATTGGGTTGTTACTGCAAAGTGAAAAACATAAGTTTGTTCTAACTACTCCTAAACCACCTGCTCCTAATAATGAATCTAGCATAATGTGTAGAGATGAGTATGAGCAGTGGAAGACTTCAGATGATATGGCAAAATGTTACATTATGGCCACTATCTCCGACGTGTTGCAACAGCAGCATGAAGGAATGGAGTCCGCTGCTGATATAATGATGTCTCTAGAGGAGATGTTTGCTATGAAGTCTAGGACGACTAAGAGAGAGGCAGTGACTGCTTTTATGAATCTTAGGATGAAACCTGGACAGGCTGTGAAAGATCACATGATGAAAGTCATAGCACATCTCAACATTGCTGAACTGCATGGCGCTGAGATAGATGGTGAGACAAAGATTGATATGGTTGTCAATTCATTGTCGGATTCCTTTGATCAGTTCAAATTGGACTACACTTTGAACAAAAAGGAATACACCTTACAAGGCCTGATGCAAGATGTTCAAAGTGCTGAAAAGATCCTTGTGAAAGGCAAAGGTCAAGAGATTCATATGGTTGGTAAAGTTGCTACTGTTAAGGCCCGTCAAAAGGTCAAGAAACAACAGAAGAAAAAGCAACTTGGGCCTATCAAGAAGGAGACCAAGAAAGTAACCAAGATCAAAGGGAAATGCTTCCTTTGTGGTGAAAAGGGACATTGGAAGAGAAATTGCCCAAAGTCCCAGAACAAGAAGGAAGAAGGTAATTTGAATTATCTAGAAACATGTTTTTTGGCCGATTCTACAGATTCTTGGATCATAGACTCAGGAGCCACTAATCATGTTTGTTATTCCTTGCAGGGGTTTCAAGAAAGGAGAAAGCTGAGTAAGAATGAAATCAATTTGCGCTTGGGCAACGGAACGTTAGTGTCTGCAAGTGCAGTGGGAGATATTAGAGTTTATTTGGATTCTAGAAGGCATTTAGATTTAATAGACGTTTATTATGTACCTCAATTCAAGAGGAATTTAATTTCAGTTTCTTGTTTGAATAAATTTGGATATTCGGTTACTTTTAATAAAGTTTTTATTATTAGTAAGAATGACAAAATTATTTGCCAAGGTACATTGGAAAACGGTCTATACTTTTTGCATAGAAATATCTCTCACTCGTTAGACACAGAAATAACGGAACCTAATCATAAAAGAGTAAAATTATCAACAGATGAAACCTACCTTTGGCATTTACGCTTAGGTCATATTAACCTTAATAGGATTAAAAGATTGGTAAGTGACGGACCTTTAAGTGACTTAAAGGTTGATGATCTACCAACTTGTGAATCTTGTTTGGAAGGTAAAATGACCAAAAGGACGTTCTCTGCCAAAGGTGCAAGAGCCACTGAATGTTTAGGATTGATACACACTGATGTATGTGGACCTATGAGCATTCAAGCTAGAGGTGGATATGAGTACTTCATCACCTTCACGGATGATTACTCAAGATTTGGTTATGTGTATCTCATGAGACATAAGTCGGATGCTTTTGACATGTTCAAAGCATTCAAAGCTGAAGTGGAAAATCAGCTTGAGAAACACATAAAAATCTTGAGATCTGATCGTGGTGGAGAATATCTATCTGGTGAGTTTCAGCAATATCTTATTGATAATGGGATAGTTTCTCAGTTTTCTGCACCAGGTACACCTCAACAGAATGGGGTAGCAGAAAGGAGAAATAGAACTCTTTTGGATATGGTTAGGTCTATGTTGAGTTATTCAACGCTTCCTATTTCTTTTTGGGGATATGCTTTACAAACTGCTATATACATTCTAAACGATGTACCATCTAAGTCTGTTCCTAAAACACCGCATGAGTTGTGGACTGGGCGCAAACCTAGTTTACAACACTTAAGGATATTTGGTTGTCCTGCGCATGTGTTAAAAGGAAAGACAGAAAAGATGGAGTCCCGTTCAGAAACATGTATATTTGTAGGGTATCCAAAAGAAACTAAAGGATATTATTTCTATAGTCCTTCAGATCTTAAAGTATTTGTTTCGACAAATGCTAAATTTCTGGAAAAGGACTATATGAATGATTTTGTGCCTAGAAGTAGAATTGTCCTGAATGAGATGTCAGGAGATACAATTCCACGAGAGGTTGCACAACCTAACCCAATTGTAAGTTCCGATCCAACACAAGATCAACAACCTACCATTCCTCGTCGTAGTGGGAGGGTTAGAACACAACCCGAAAGATACATCGGTCTGGGAGAATCAGTGGAGAATCTCCCGGACGACGATGATCCCTATACGTACAAGGAAGCTATGGAGGATGTTGATAGTCGCCATTGGCAAAAGGCAATGCAATCCGAGATTGAATCTATGTTCGATAACAAAGTCTGGTCCCTTGTAGACTTGCCTAAAGGGATAAAACCCATTGGGTGCAAGTGGGTATACAAGAGGAAAAGAGGTATGGATGGAAAGGTGGAAACCTTTAAAGCTAGATTGGTAGCTAAAGGGTATACACAGAAAGAAGGTATCGATTACGAGGAAACCTTCTCTCCTGTGGCCATGCTTAAATCCATTAGGATACTCTTATCCATTGCAGCATCTTTAGATTTAGAGATTTGGCAAATGGACGTCAAGACAGCTTTCCTAAATGGAAGTCTTGACGAAAGCATCTACATGATGCAACCAGAGGGATTCATTGAAAAGGGCCAAGTGGATAAGGTATGCAAGTTGCAGAAATCCATATATGGATTAAAGCAAGCATCCAGATCCTGGAACATAAGGTTTGATCAAGCTGTCAAAGGTTTTGGATTTATTCAGAATCCTGACGAACCTTGTGTATACAAAAGGATTAAAGGCGACAAGTTGGTTTTCCTGATTCTTTATGTTGATGATATACTACTCATTGGAAACGATGTAGGTGTATTAACATCAGTAAAAGAATGGTTAACAAAACAATTTGATATGAAGGACTTAGGAGAAGCAAGTTTTATTCTAGGTATCCAAGTAATAAGGGATAGAAAGAATAGAACGATTGCATTATCCCAAGCTTCATACATAGACAAAATCTTGTCTAGGTTTTCCATGCAGGATTCCAAGAAAGGTATGTTACCTTTCAGACATGGAATCAAGCTTTCTAAGGAACAAGTTCCTAAGAATGAGCATGAAGAGCAATTCATGAGTAGAGTTCCATATGCCTCGGCAGTTGGAAGTCTCATGTATGCAATGCTCTGTACTAGACCAGATATTTGTTTTGCTGTTGGCATAGTTAGCAGGTTTCAATCGAAACCTGGACCTGATCACTGGACGGCAGTCAAGCATATTTTCAAGTATCTTAAGAGAACGAGAGATAATATGCTTGTATACTCTGGAGGGGATTTGGTTCCCGTTGGGTATACAGATTCTGATTTCCAATCAGATTCTGACTCCAGAAAATCCACATCAGGGGCTGTGTTTACTATTGGAGGAGGAGCAGTTATATGGAGGAGTATCAAGCAATCTTGTATTGCTGATTCCACCATGGAAGCTGAGTATGTTGCTGCATGCGAAGCTGCCAAAGAGGCTGTTTGGCTCCGCCAATTCTTGATTGACTTAGAAGTGGTTCCTAGTGCGAATAAGCAGATCACTATCTACTGTGACAACAGTGGAGCAGTGGCTAATTCGAAAGAACCAAGAAGTCACAAGAGAGGTAAACACATTGAAAGAAAGTATCATCTTTTAAGGGAGATTGTTCAAAGAGGTGACGTGACGATTACCAAAATCGCGTCAGCAGAAAATCTAGCGGATCCCTTCACAAAGGCTCTACCTCAGAAGAGTTTCGATGGGCATCTAGAGAATATGGGCTTGAGAGATATGACACATTTGCTATAGCGCAAGTGGGAGATTGTTAGGATTATGCTCAATAGCAAGAGTGTAATGTTGTAATTAACAATCTTTTTCATATTAATAAAGTGATTTCTGGTTTAACAAATCGTATAGCATTTATAGTTTAATATTATAATTGTCAAAGTAAATAATCATAAGGTCTAAAGACTATGGGAAAAGAAGAATTGTTCGTACATCTGGATATGTATGTGGTAGACACAATTCTTTAGTTAGTCTTGAATATTGTTCACAACTTAAGTTAAAGGTTGGGCACCTTTATCTTGTTAAAGTTGTAGAATTCTTTTGCTAGCATTTGAGTGGGATCAAATGAGATATGATGAGTCTAAAATCATCGGAGTGTCTTCGAGCAAAAGGATCTAGTGCACTGGGTGCATTGAACTGGATCACAATGAAAAGCTTTATCTAGAACCGTCAATAGATAATAGTCTTTTCATTATCAGGACAATCGGAGAGTCTATCTTAATCCTGAGATAAATGATGGACTTATGGTTGCAAGTGATATCATTTGAGTTATCAATGAGTACGATTATATCGCATAGTCTATCCTCGATAGTTTGGTGATATTCATTTGTTAATCGATAGAGGACTTCATTTATAGATATGGACATCGTGGCTCCATTTAATTAAATGAGAGTATAATATCATCATATGGATGTTTTGAGGTAATTGGATATTAAATCTCAACGTTGAGTTTTCAATAGTGTCTATTGAAAACATGGCTTCTGGACAAGTCAAAATATCCAAGTTCAAAACGTGGTCATATGAGTAAATATGGTAACTTGGAGAGTTATAGGCGGTCTATGAACTCTTGGCGATTACTGATATTAATCACGAGGATACACTATCTCCAATATGATTGTCTAGGGTATGAATGAGGAGCATCTTCCTTTTCTATCTTTATTTAAGAGTTCAGTTTTAGCTCTTTAGTGGAATGAGTTAAAATTAATGGATCGCACCTAAGTGAATCATTTGTTGATTGTGATTAGGTTATGTCTATTGAAGCTTAAATTTAGATGGCCCGCCAAGATCCCCAATCCACACGGACTTGCATGGATCACTTGATATATTCTACCGGACCAATTTAAGGGTCCATCTAGAATTGCATTTAATATATTAAGAATATAATTTGCACATTATTTAAGTAATGGGCTGCTCAATTATATTAATATATTAATGAAAGACATGTGGGCTTGTTTCTTTTAGTAAGAATGGGTCTGGTTCACATGTGGGCTTTTTTATTTAAAGTCCAATGGATTAAATGAAATAGGAAAATAATATTAGGCCCATCTTATATATAAGTGGGGCGGCTAGGTTAAAGTTTTGACCTAAAAACATTATTTTGTTTCATTTGTTTTAATTAAATAAGAATTAATTGATTTATTGATTAATTGTTTAATTAAAGAAACAAATCTTTCCTAAAAGTAAAAGACTTGTTTGATAAGTAAATAAATAAATTAGTATTATTTATTTAATCAAATAAGGAGTCTTTTTTTTTATTTAGTCAAATAAAAGAATAAAAATAAAAGAGTTGGATTAGGGTTTGAAGTCTATAAAGTTAAAAAGAATTAGGGTTGAATTTCAGTCACCCTATATAAGTGACATGATGAAATTCGGCCAACCCTAATTAGATACTACATAGAATTCGGCAACCCTAAAGGAAAAAGAAGAAAAATTCGGCCAACCTATATATATGTTCTTATAGGGTTCGGCCACATCAATTAATTGGCGCTTGAGTTTTTATTTTCTTTCTTCTTCTTCTTAATTCTAAGAGAGTTTTTATTCTAGAGAGACAAAAAGGAGTGAAAAATTATTCTTTGATAGTATACAATTGCTTAAACATCAATAAGCTTGTGTATACGATATCGATCTAGGTTCACGCGAGTTTCGATCATAAGATTGTGAACTCAAAAGTGACCGGAATAATTTTGACATTCTTTTGATTGTTTTGTGACTAACAAAGAAAAGAAAGTATTTGTTTGGTCCATTCACAGGTTTGCAATTCAAAGGAAAGGGAGACCACGCTCCTAGGTGATCCACGTTCGTGCTCGGATTGAAGGTCTTGCGGATTACCATCGACGTAAGTCAATCGGATCACGCGACAAGAGGTAATTTACTTTTGTTGATATATATGCATGTTTATTGATTAAAAGGGTTTAAGGTTCATAAAAGAAAAATTTTAAAAGTCACTAAATCGTCTTTAGTATCGCTTCCGCTGCGTGTAACACTTTTATTTGTTTATTTTTCCCTACAGTTGCACTCCATGAAAATATTTGCATAAGTCTTAAGTGCCATATAAAAAACCATACATGACAAAAAATACACGGGTCAAAGAAACGACTATGTGATCAATACATAATACCATATAGAGATAATAAATAAATAAATAAATAAAATTCTAAGCATGATAGACATTATATCATCACAACACGAAGTAAGTATGTGAACACTCTTATCTCGATACAAAAAATGATACCCATAACTAAGCATGTATGGTCGAATCAGTCGAAAAAGAAATCATTTGGCATGAATGGTATCACTCCCAGCCACCCCATGCTCGGTCTGCCATGTTGTTTTATCAAAAGAAAACTTCATCCAACCAAGGTCTATGGTAGAGAATTGGCTCTTGAACTCCATTTGCAAGCTATTGTATCGTTCAAGATAAGTAGTGCCAACTTTTCTTCCAACTTGGTTATTTGGGCTTTGAATGTCGCTAACTTGACATCACAAGTTTTATGTAGCTCTGTCTCATACAAGAGATTGATATTGTCCACTTTAGACTTCTTTATAAGCTTATTTAAATTATCTTCCAACTCTTGAATTCGAGTGTAGACAGTTGAGGTCTTACCCTGCTCCTTCTCCAAGTCTTCTTGAACAACCTTAAGTTCTCTAGCCAAATGGTCAACCGAATCAGAGGCCCCAACAAGATCACTTTTCACCTTAATAATTTTAGCCGACAATGCATCTTGATGAGAATAAACCAAGAAGCTAGCCAAAATTTTTTTAAAAAAAAAGATAGGTTAGACTTAACAATATAAAATAACGAATAATAATAAAGAAAAAACTTTAATTGCACACCTTGACAAGCATGTTATTAAAATAACTCTAAGTTTGTTGAGAAGATGTGCCGATGAAAAGCTCTTCATTGGCCTTGATAACTTCAGACGTGTGGAGAAGAAACTAGGATAGGTAAATCGAAACACTAGAATTATTATTCTCGTTAGCAACAGGTATATGTAAATGAGAAGGGGCCGACTTTAAGGTGATAGGTTTTGGTGAAAAAGTTGTCACTAGAGTCTTAGGCTTCAATGTAGCCCATAAAATACTTAAAGTAGACGGCTTGGGAGCCTCACATTTGAAGACAACCATTGAAGAAGAATCAGCACCTTTAATGTTCAAATAACCAGTCTACGGTAGGGAATTGGGTCTTGAACTTCATCTACAAGCTATTATATCGCTCAAGATAAGTAGTGCCAACTTTTCCTCAAACTTGGTTATTTGGGCTTTGAATGTCGCTAACTTGACAACACAAGTTTTACGTAGCTTTATCTCATACGAGAGATTGACATTGTCCACTTTAGACATCTTTGTAAGCTTATTTAACTTACCCTCCAACTCTTGAATTCTAGTGCAGACAATTGAGGTCTTACCCTACTCCTTCTCCAAGTCTTCTTGAGCAACCTTAAGTTTTTAAGCCAAGTAACCAGTCGAATCAGAGGCTCCCGTAAGATCACCTTTCACCTTAGTAAGTTCAACCGACAATGTATCTTGATGAGAATAAGCCAAAAAGCTAGCCTAAATAAAAAAAACAAAACAAAACAAAAAAAAAAAAAAAAAAAACAAAGTTAGACTTAACAATATAAAATAACAAACAATAATAAAGAATAAAACTATAATTGCACACTTTGACAAGCATACTATTAAAATAACTCTAAGGTTGTCCGATGAAAAGCTCTTCATTGGCCTTGATAACTTCAGACGTGTGGCGAAGAGACTAGGATAGGTAAATTGGAATACTAAAATTATTATTCTTGTCAGCAACATGTATATGTAAAAGAGAAGGGGCCGACTTCAAGGTGATGGGTTTTGGTGAAAAAGTTGTTACTTGAGTCTTGGGCTTTGATGCAACCCATAAAATACTAAAAGTAGACGACTTGGGGGCCTCACATTTGAAGACAACTGTTGAAGAAGAATCAGTATCTTTAATGTTCAAAGAATCAGAGCCTGCTTCGAGTGGTGAATGTGAGGAAATGCGTTATTTGTTCTTTAAAGACGACATTTTTTCAAAAGCTGTACATGCCAACTCGACGGCTTCACTTTCCCCTTCCGAAACCTTCCTCTTGGATTGTATGTTGGGAGCCATGTTTTCTACGAAAAAAACACTATAAATTGAAAACAAAGAAAATGAAAGGAGACAAACATGAATTATTCGTAACTTATATACCTTACTTCTCGTGGTAGAAAGAAAAAAAGCTGATCTCGAACAATACATCTTGATGAGAATAAGCCAAAAAACTAGTCTAAAAAAAAACCTAGGTTAGACTTAACAATATAAAATAACGAATAATAATAAAGAATAAAACTTCAATTACGCACATAGACAATCATGCTGTTGAAATAACTCTAAGTTTGTTGAGAAAATGTGACGATGAAAAGCTCTTCATTGGCTTTGACAACTATAAACGTGTGGAGAAGAAATCAGGACAGGTAAACCGAAACATTAGAATTGACATTCTTATTAGCAACAGGTACATGTAAAGGAGGAAGGGCTGACTTCAAGATGATGGGTTTTGGTAGAGAAGTTGTCACCTGAGTCTTGAGCTTCTATGCAGCCCGTAAGATGCCTAAAGTAAATGGCTTGGAGGCCTCACGTTTGAAGGCAACCGTTGAAGAAGAACCGGTACCTTTAATGTTTAAAGAATCAAAGCCTACTTCGAGTGATGAAAGCGAGAAAAAAACATTCTTTATTCTTTAGAGATGACTTTTTTACAAAAGCTACATGAGCCAACTCGACGACATCACTTTCCCCTTCCGGAACCTTTATCTTGAATTGTATATTGGGAGCCATGTTTTATGCGAAAGAAACACCATAAATTTTAAACAAAGAAAATGATAGGAGATAAACATGAATTATTCGTAACATATATACCTTGCTTCTCATGGTAGAAAGAAGAAAAGTTGGTCTCGAACAACTGTTTTAAGGTGGAGAGATCCTCGTAGTAGAGAAGACTTTCAGAAATGTCAAGAATCAAACACACATGAGATGCACTTTCAGAAGAAAGATATGACATAGGCTTTCCAACAGTTGCACAATGTGAAAATTGAATGATTATGATCAGCTCAATAAAATTGTGGTAAAAAAAAAAATCAAAAGAAAAACCAACATGAAGTTTGGAAATGATAGGGAACTCTACGACTCCCATTAACCAAAGAACCACCTCAATCCCTGTTTGCTAAAAATAACTTTTCTCGTCATTTCTTGTTACTTGAAGGAAGAAATAAAACTAACTTCATTGACCTTGGTCATGGTGAAAGATAGTATGAAATGTGGTATTTATGACCTAGATTTGTTCTTAGGGAATATATATAATGTAATTCTAAATGAGTGGGCTTAGAGTGGACATGAGTTACGAATAGAATATAAGTGCCTACCAGACACCTCCATCCGTTTGGAGCCAACTGTACTGGGACAAGATTAAAATAATGATGAATACCCCTAACAAAAGGTTTAAGAGGCAATCACATTCTGAATCTAAGGAAAGCTACGGGGTAGAGCGACCCTAATTTCTAAAGGTTTTCTCGGCACATCAGACTTCCAAGGTAAACTCAAGAAAACAGTGTTCGGGACCCCATAAATCTTAATATAGTCTCGAAGCTCATTCTCCTTCAATTTTGATTTTATCGAGTCTATGGCAAAGCTCGGTTTGGAGTAATTATGCTTATTGGGTTGAAACTTAGAAGAAGCAAACCCAAACACTACTTCTACTATCAATTAGGAGTTATTGGCCACTGTTGTTATCAACGACATCGCAATCCTTATAACGAAGCGTTTCTTCAACCTCCAAATTCTCGTTGTCTCTTTTCTCAAAATTAAAACTTCCTGAGTTTTCAACATTGGACAAGTTCTCAACAACGAACATAACTCTAACCTATGGGAAACCCTTGTATCTGGTAAAATGAATTCTTAAGAGAAAAAGAAAGGAGGGGAAAAAGTATATACATCAATAAGTGGGAGATTGCAACACATAGGCCACTTACATGAGAGAAGTCTTCGGAAAAAAAATGAAATAAAACAAAAGAATAAGGAATAAGGAATAGAAAATTTATATACATACAGTAAAACCTCTCTATAATCATAATGGTGGGACCAAATTTATTTTATTACTGTGGGGAGGTTATAACTTAATAGAGGTGTGGTTACAAAAATTATTGTTATGACTTAGTTATCCTTAGTGCAAGTGTTATAGAGGTAAAGTATACACTACATTAATAATTAATTAATGGAGCATGTCAAATCCAAGGTATAGACATGGATAAAAGAGATAGACATAGTTTCAAAAAAAATTAGTACATTTATCTATGTAGTGTTGGGAATATGCGAAGTCATCTTAAAAGTCTAAAATTTTGCATTCTCTTTAAAGTTTTTCTCTAAATATAAATTCTATAAATACATTGTACTATAACACAACCCATGCAATCTTCAACCAATTCAAGTGATACATTTCCTTCTTCCTCTAGCAAATCAACCATCCCACCCATATTTAATACATGAACTTAGTTGAATGAAAATATTCGTGTTGAGTTGTGCAAAATGAAAGAATTAAACCCCAACTGGAATCAAAAAGATCTTGTGAAGTGGTTGGAAGATACTCATGGTCTTAAGGTATCACATGCAGCATGTCAATATGAGTAGTGAATTGCTAAAAGAGAACGGAAATTATATCTATACTAAAACTCCTCTTGAAATTGCACTGTTCACGTAAACAATGAAATTAAAGGGATTTCATTTAATTTACAAAAATTTCATTCTATAAAATGACACTCAATTGGATGGATTTCTATATATTTACAAAAATACCACTAATGAATAAGCTAAAATGAGAAAAAAATTTGATATGGCATGTGGCCATACCACTACCATAACCACCTCTCTCTGTTCAAAAGTCAGAAAACTCTCTTTTTCTCTCATAACCACCGCCTCTCTCTGCCATCCCTCTTTCTCAGAACTCTCCCTTTCTCTCACTCTTTCAACTCTCTCTTTCTCTCGCTCAATCGGTTAACCAAATGTATTTTTAAAATATTTGTCTTACAAAATCTGTCTGAAAGAGAAATTGTTTGGTGGAGATAGTGAATGGTGAAGAGTTGAAGAAGAGATAGAGAGGATGATGGATGTTCATTATAATGTGGTAGGTAGATTTCTTTTTTATTTTATTGTTTTTTACTCTATTTTTACTCTGAAAGTATGGGCAGTGTTTTCAAAGTATGGTCATGATCTTAAAACAGTAAAAGAGGTATGGTTTTTTTGTACTGTCATTATGGGTTTCTTTTATTTAGGATTGATTTACATGATTTTTTGTTTGAGACATACAAATATGAAAAACTAAGCAAACGTAGTACATAACTTCACACACTTTTACTCTATCTAAAAAAAAAAATAAAAACAAAACAAGCTTCATATTTCCCAGTGATTGCGGTAAAAGCACAGTTAATCAGATTAGAAATCAGCAAACAATTGTTATTTTTATTCTTATTTTGGATGAGTTTTGTTTATTCATTTTTTTATATTTGATTTATGTGCTTTATATGTCTATCACGAATTCTGGTTGATGTCTTTTTATCTGGGTTTAGGTTTCATTTTTTTTTTTTTTTTGAAAGGCTTAGGTTTCGATATCATCATTATATTTATTCTCTTTTTATGAGTTTGAGTTTCAAATTTACATGTTTATTAGTGGATATGGTTATGCTGATACAATTTTGTTTTCGATATAGTTTTTTTAGGACGATTTGAGTGTTAAAATGCATTTTGTTGCTGGTTTGATTCGGATAGTGAAGTGACCGGAAAGTAATGGATTGACTTATTTTGGGGTGATTGTAACTGTGAAAAGAACGATTGCATGGAATATGATGTCTGCATGTAAATGAGAAAATTGTGTTGCATATGTTGTTTTTTGTTTCATTGAAAGTGAGGAAGTAATCATTTTGTGCAGCTTATCATAGGCATCGGAAGTTGATTATTGTACATTTTTTTTGGTGATTGTATGTATATGTAATTGGTAAAATTGAAGTCTCTTAGATGTTACATATTAGGTAGAGAATAGAGCGGGTAGAGAAATGTTCAATTGTGTACTTTATGAGTGACTGTCTGGGTTTTGGACTATCGAACACATAAATCTGAGCAGAAATTGGAGTTTAAATTGTGAAAGAGAGAAATTTCAGTTGATTACAATGAAATTTGGTTTCTTGGTTAGACTCTAAGTTGACACTTGCCCAAATTTTAATGTTAAATAGATTATTTACATTTTGCTTTCATTTTTCTTTTCTTTTTTTTGGTAATTGTAACTGTGAAAAGAACGGTTGCTTGCAATATGATGTTTGCATGTAAATGAGAAGATTGTGTTGCATATGTTGTTTAGTAATCATTTTGTGCAGCCTATCATGGGCATCGAAAATTGATTATTGTAAAAAAAATTTTGGGTGATTGCATGTTTATGTAATTGGTAAAATTGAAGTCTCTTAGATGTTACATATTAGGTAGAGAATAAAGCAATCAACAAAGTAGAATGGAAGTGTGGTTTGTTGGGTCTTTAAATATATATGTGATTTATTGAATCTCAACATGTTTAATCGGGTAGAGAAATGTTCAATTGTATGCTTTATGAGTGATTGCTTGGGTTTTGGACTATAGAACACATAAATCTTAGCTGAAATTTCAGTTGATTACAATGAAATTTGGTTTCTTGGTTAAACTCTAAGATGACACTTGCCCAAATTTTAATGTTAAATAGATTATTTACATTTTGCTTTCATTTTTTTTTTTTTTTGTGTGTGATTGTAACTGTGAAAAGAACGATTGCTTAGAGCATCTCCAATGGTATAAGCAAATTTGGATCCTCAAAAGTTGTCACCTCAGCATTTGAGGATTGTTTTCAGGGATTGCTAAATTTGATGATTATATAGTCCACAATGATACCACAATAGTATATTAGATTTTTATGCTAAAAAATAAAATATAAAATATAAAAGACAAAAGAAGGTATATTATATGGGTATTGATCCATTCGTAATGAAAAAACGGATTTTACCCTAATTGAAATTTTTAAGGTTGAAACAATGATGAAATACATAAATGATTAGTAAAAAAAGAGGAAAAAAAAAGCCACATAAGAGAGAGAAAGAATAAAATTAAAACAGGGTTAAGTTTGTATTTGGATAGTGGTTTTTGGATAAATAATCAAATTTTGATTACTCTCCTACTTTTGAGGATTCCATTGGAGATACTCTTGGAATATAATGTCTGCATATAAAGGAGAAGATTGTATTGCATATGTTGTTTTTTGTTTCAATGAAAGTGAGGAAGTAATCATTTTGTGCAGCCTATCATGGGCATCGAAAGTTGATTATTATACTTTTTTTGATGATTGTATGTTTATGTAATTGGTAAAATTGAAGTCTCTTAGATGTTACATATTAGGTAGAGAATAGAGCAATCAACCAAGTAGAATGGAAGTGTGGTTTGCTGGTTCTTTAAATATATATGTGATTTATTGAATCTCTATGTGTTTAATCGGGCAAAGAAATATTCAATTGTGTGCTTTATGAGTGACTGTCTGGGTTTTGAATTATAGAACACATAAATCTTAGTAGAAATTGGAGTTTAAAGTGTGAAAGGGAGAAATTTTAGTTGATTACAATGAAATTTGGTTTCTTGGTTAGACTCTAAGATGACACTTGCCCAAATTTTAATGTTAAATAGATTATTTACATTTTGTTTTCATTTTTTATTTTATTTTTTGGAAAGTTTGCGTATAGGTGACGTATATCTAGCATTTGGTTGTGATTTTGATTGTGCCTTGTAATAAGTAAGTGCGCTGATAGAAAATTAAAAATGCAATAAGTTTATCTTATGCTTTGTTAAAATAAACAAGTTTACCTGTTTATGTAACATACCATTTGTATGGTTATGATGATACAATTTTGTTTTCAATATAATTTTATTTATTTATTTTATTATGAGTTTATGGTTTCAAAATTTACATATGTATTAATGGATTTACGGGTTAGTGAAATTCAACAAATACCCATGAATTTTCTTTTATATTATCTATTGATTGATAAGCTATTACAAACGATTTTCTGTGTAATATATATTTCCAATGCTTATTGAATATGTATTATGTTTCTTACATTTTGTTTGCACTCATATGAGTTTTTCATCTGAATATTACATTTTTTACTGGTTATTTATATGTTGTAATCATGTTTACGTATAGTGTTGTTCTCTTTTTTGGGTTTTGATTGTTCTCTAAGGCTCATATGTTTAATAGTTTTTTTTTGGTGATTATCTATATTTTACTGCAACTATTACAGTTTCGAAAAATTTGATAACGATAATTTATTTATATATGTATTTATGGTTATGTAATCTTGATGTTCTTTGATTATTTATTTTAAAATAAAAATTTCTTATGTTTTTCATCTGTTTTGATTATTTACAGTGTTTTGTATGGTTATGCTGATACAATTTTTTTTTTTTGATATCATTTTGTCTATTTATTTTATTATGAGTTTATGGTTTCAAAATTTACATATTTATTAATGGATTTACACACCTTTTAGTTTTAATAGATAAAAGGGTTAGTGAAATTCAATAAATTCCCATGAATTTTGTTTTATATTATCTATTGATTGATAAGCTATTACAAACGATTTTGTGTAATATATATATTTCCAATACTTATTGAATATATATTATGTTTTTTACATTTTGTTTACACTTACATGAGTTTTTCATCTGGATATTATATTCTTTACTGGTTATTTACATGTTGTAATCATGTTTACGCATAGTGTTGCTCTCTTTTTTGAGTTTTAATTGTTCTTTATGGTTCATATGTTTAATAGTTTTTTTTTTAGTGATTATCTTTATTTTATTGCAACTATTACGATTTCGAAAAATTTGATAACGATAATTTATTTATTTATGTATTTATGGTTATGTAATCTTGATGTTCTTTGATTATTTATTTTAAAATAAAATTTTCTTATGTTTTTCATTTGTTTTCATTATTTATAGTGTGGTTTGAAAAATTTATGCATTTACGATGTTTTTAAAAATTTGTTTAAGAGATCCATTTAGTAATTTTTAATTTTTTTAAACTAACAAAATGAGTTTATTCAAGATGTTAGAAACTTTAAATTTCAATATCATCAAGTTCAATATTGAGTTAATGATTGGTTTGTTTGTTTATTATTTTATATTGTAAATTGTTGTTACAAGAAAAACCTGTGTATAAAATATATACAACAAAATATACTTTTTTTTTTTCTTTTTGATTAATTTTTTCTACAAAATTTAAGAGTTTTAAATATTCCTCTGTCTTTTATATTTGTTATGCAGATTTTTAATGCATATTTGATGGTTTTTCATGATATTTAGGTTTTTATATTGCTAGTGCAAACTCTTAGCGGTTACTGTACAATTGCTCTCTTGGTAAGTTAGTTGTAATTTTTTTATAGAAAATATAATGATTGTTTATAAGAACTCATTGTTCTTGGATTTTTTTATTTTATTTTTTTCTTATTTTATTCCATTTTGTTTTTATAGGTATTTTGTGATTTGTACATTTTTTGTTGCATGATAATTATATTTTCATAGTATTTATAACTTTATATCATAAAAACCGCTTACATTTTTTTGTTGTGTTTAGATTTTACACGTACTTTCTGAGGTTTTCATATTTCCGGTGCAAACTCTTTGCGTTTATTGTGTAATTGCTTTCGTGGTAAGTTATTTACTATTTTTAATTTCATTGTAAATTTCAATATTAATTTATTTATACTCCAGAGAAGCCTTCCAATGGCACAAAGATATGTAAAAATATTCTTTGATCTCAACTATTATTATTTCCTTTTAGACAAAAGTAGTAATATAGGGGTGTTGACATATTTTAACATAACCAACTGAATTTGATCAAATTTTTTTAATGAAATAAAACGTGGCAATGTGCATACCACTAACACACCACCCCTCTCTCACTCTCTCCCCTGCCATCAATATCAGAACTCTCTTGATCTCCCTTTCTGTCACTCTCTCTCCATGTTTTTCTTTCAAATTCTAAAAACCCTCTCTTTCTTTCACTCAATCGATCAATACACCCATATCAAAATACCAAATGTATTTTTTAAATATTAAAGATGTACCGCTCTACTTTCACTCTTTGTGCAGAATCTGAAGGAAAAGTTGCATCTAATGAGTCAAAAATAGTTGAATAATGGTGTAGAGCTTCTAACAATTTGCCCAAGAAGTAAGGTCCGTTGTGACTCGCTTAGATTCTTCTTCTTATTTTGTTGTTTTTTACTCTATTTTTGTATTGAAATGATTTTAAAACAGTATGAGTTTCTTTTATTTGTAATTGATTTACTAGATTTTTTGTTTTAGGTATAGGTTTTTTGTATTGATAGCATGATTTCGTTTTTTTCATAATTAATTTACATATGTGTCTTTTTTTCTATGTATTAACATTCCTAACCATGTATATATATAGTGTTTTTTCTCTTTTAGGGTTTGATTCTGACTCACTAAAAATCGAAAATGGTAACTTGATGTTTCCTTCAAATCTAGACGAGTCTCTTGCGTTTCTTTGTTTTTTGTTTTTTGTTTTTGTTTTGAAATTAGAAACGTTTTTATTTTTATATATATATATATATATATATATTGTTTTTTGGTGATGTTTTAGAAAGGAAAAGGCACTATGGAGGCTCAAATAGATCAGCTATTGAATGTCAAGAAGCAAATGAGATTTGCTGTCAGTCGCCGACACGAAGAAGGCTGCCAGTAACATCTTGCAGCTATGTTTCAAAGCCAAAGACCGGAAGACACTTGATGAACAGATTCTCAATCTCTCTAAAAAATTATAAAAATGCAGCCAACTTAAGCATGTCATAATTTTTTTGTTATTTTATTTATATAAATTTTATATGAGTGTGTATGTGTTTGTGTAGTTATGGATTTACGTATCAAGTGATTGTAGAATTCGAGGTTTGAATTTGAAATGAATGTGGTGTGTTTTTTAGGGTTTTGGGTTTTTAGAAATTTAGTTGCTTAAGTGATAATTGAATATAAATGCATGTAGATATTCGAATACAGTTTTGAATTTTGAATTTTGAATTTCTACATGAATAACTTCTTTTTTTGTGAAATAATGGTTTGCTGATGGTTGTTTAAATATATTATCGATTGTGAATTTTGTATAATTATATGTAGAAAAGAGGTATTGGTTATGTATGTTATATGTAAAACTATGATTTTGTATATTTCTTTTGTGATAGGAAGATTGGCAGATGGTGATCAACTGATCACTCATGCTTTTGACTTCCTATTTTGGGTGGGTTTTGTTTATTCATTTTTTTTTACTTGATTTATGTGCTCCAGGAGATTGTATATTTGGTTTCTTGGTTTTATTTACCAAATATCATCAATATGGCGTTAGACAAATTAATAATATCATGTGGACTCACATACTAATAATCTGAAAACTAATTTCTGCCATTATAGTTGATATGGTCTCCATTTTCTTATTAGGACACCAATTTTGGCCTAATCATAAGAAGCAGATCAAAAAAATCTAGTAACTTTATTTATAAACATATTTTTACAGTACAAATAATTTGCTTATATGCATAGAAATCTGTATTATACATGTATCACTCCTTTATAACAAAAGGATCACATCCAATATATCACACCACTTAGGTTCTATCCGATATATCACACCACTTAGGTTTTTCAAATTTACATGTTTAGTAAGTCTGGCTTATTGTGATCGTATTATTACTTGCACATGCTACATTGATTCAAAATAGGGACATGTATAAATATTTCTTATTTGGTAAGTTATTTACTATTTTTGATTTCATTGTAAAACTCAGTATTAATTTATTTATGCTTTTTATATGTTTTTGATATGCTTTTTTTTTTAATACCAATTATAATATTGTTATAACAATTGCATTAATTGTTTATCTACATACAAAATATGTTTATTGCTACTTTTATTTCACATATTAATATTCAAGAGATTTGTAGTCAAAATCTTTTAAATAGTTTTTTAATTCTTTAATTTTGCAATCCAAAAAGTCCTGTAAATCATTTAAATCTACCTATCAAAAAACTATTTAAGAGATTCTGACTACAAATCTCTTGAATATTAATATGTGAAATAAACATCAAAACATCTTATTTGACAAGTGAATGAAAGGGTGTTGTTCATTAATAAACATGACTTATTACCTAATACAACAATCTACTTATATTTTCACCGTGAGAGCTTTACTATGCTTTTCAAAGATATTTTGTTTCAATTTTCACTAGTAGAATACTAAAACAAAGTGTCTTTAAAGAGGATAGTGGAGCCCTTACATTTCTTCAAGGTTATACTTAATTATACACTTGAGTATAATCTTGGAGAAATGTAAGGGTTCTACTCTCTTCTTCAAAGACATTTACTTGATTATCTTTGTTTGTTGGATTAAACTTAGAACATCTATTAAAATCTAGTCGGATTGAATAAATGGAAATAATTAGTTGAATCTAATTGATAAATTTTTGAATGCACATATTTGTAGTCAAATCAGATCTTAAAATTTGGGATTGATCCCTAAATTGTAGGAAAATTTATAATCAAAATTCCTTCAATGTTTTTGATTTGAAATTCAATTACAATTTAAGGAACTAAGTTTGACTTGCTCCTTAAATAATTTGGTTGATGAACAAAGTTTTCTTTATAGTGCAACCGAATTTCAAATCACAAATATTGAAAGAAAAAATTACTATAAAATAAATCTTAAGTTTCGAAATCCAATTTGACTTAACTACAAATTTATGTATTGAAAAATAAAAAATAAAATTCAACTTATTTCCTTTCAATCATTTAGTTTGCTTAGCTTTTAAGAGATATCATAAGTTTACTATTACTATTAAATACATTTAATGTTCGTTACACTTACTTCATTTTAAAAAACAAAATATGTGTAATGCATGATACTTTTGTTTTTCAGTAATATTTAATGTATAGATTTTTGTTTCTCATATTAATATTCAATGCACTATGAATTTATTATTTTCGTATTTACACGTATACATATCAATATAACTGGTATTTTTATTTGGTATAAAATTATTATTTTACTTTGTTATCATTTTATTTTATTAAAATTGAAAATAATATATAAAACGATATAATAAGCCAGCAGTAAAGCAGGGCCAATTTACTAGTATTTTTCTAAGGCAACTCTATCCCGAAGCTTTCTCAATTGAGTTTTCAAATGGATGGTTGGAAAAGTTCAAGCAACGACACGCAATTCATTCCTTTCAGTTGATATGGAGAAAATTGAAGCTAGTTTGCCACTAATAAGAGAGGAATTAGACAAATGGGCTTGGAAGGACAATTACAATATGGATGAAACTAGCTTATTTTATCGAATTAGTGATGATTTTGTAAATAAATAGATACATGTCAAATTCAATTGTGACTATTTAAATCAATATTTTTATCAAGAGTTTATGGTTTTTAACCAAAATCGAAATTAGAGGGAGGTTTCTAATAACATCCCTATTTTTAATCCAAAGGGACTTACTGCACAAAAAATAGGAACAGAATTCTCCCAAAACATCCGGTCTATGGCCTACTGCAATATTACAAATGTAGGGTATGAAGGAAAGAGACTTGACAGTTGACAGCATGTTTATATAGTTATCCTATGCTAACAAAATTCCAGATTTCCATCAACTGAAACTAAAGGTTATATTTATTAACCAGACGTGCATATCCTTGTACAAGAATAAATAAAGCTCTTATTGATACATACCTATCTACAAATATACAAAGTTTTCTCCGATAAAATAAATAAATAAAACAGTATTTCAGATCCAGAAAGCTCTTGGCAAAACGGATATTACATCTAAAAATACATAAAGATAAAAAATATTACTTTAGCAGCCTACTGTAAAAACTCCCTCGGATCAGTGACATAACCAGTCAAAGCAGATGCAGCTGCTGTATATGGTGAAGCTAGATATATTTGGCCTTCCCTGTGTCCCATCCGACCAGGGAAGTTCCTATTTGTTGTTAAGACACATACCTGCAATGCCAGAGCATTAAAAGAGTTGATGAGGATGCTCAACAAACAAATGGGATGAGCCATAATTAACATTGATCACATTGACCATGAAGAAGGGCAAATATGATTTTAGTAGATGAGAATCTTTGTATGTACTCATACTCCATCTGACATCTCCCATTCGTCCCTAACTCTGTTCAGTTTCACCTCAAATAGAAAAAATAAGTTCTGAAACAGTTGCATTAGTAAATGGTTAGCAAGCAGCCCAAAAACCCCTTTGTCGCGAGATGACGAAAAGAGCAGCAGAGTGATAGGCTGATTGCTAAGCAAGAAATCGGTTTTTATTAATGTTTGGGGGTAGCTTTTTGATATAATTGGCTGGCTTAAACATCATTAACCAGACTTATAGGTTGACATAATATAATTTGAATACAAATTATATTATGTCAGAATTAAGAGGCAGTTTAGATTGAATGCTAAAATTATATGCTTTTCAAGGATTTTCAGCAGAGGAAAAGAAACATGCCATAGGTTCATTCATGCGTGCATAAATGTCTTTAGGGCCACCCAAGCAAGCACCACAGCTAGGACTTGCAGGTGTGTCACAACCAGCTTCTTCAAATATCTGTGAGCATGTCTTGCCACCAGATCCTGGTACCGGGAGAGTATATACATCCATCCAAACCTGTCAATTTTACCATAAAATATTGCACTTACAATTAATTTATCTCCACAATATATCTTATCCATATTTGAAACAGATCTGTGGACATTTCAGAACAAAATATTGCAATTTGCAAACCTTCTGGGTAGCAGGGACAAGGAGCGTGGGGACTTTAACCTTTTTGCCCTGAAGACAAACAATTAAATTTATAAACAAATCATGGAGCTCCTCCAAGAAAACTTATTAGAATATCAATTAGTAAGAACAATTGCCAATTACTCCTAATGATGTGTAAAATGCAGTAGCAAGCCTGATTTTATTTTTTAATTTTTTTATAACAAAACATGAAAATCAATTTTAAACATTAAGAGAGAAACATGAAAAATTATTATGACGAATGTTTTGTTTGTAAGACATCCCTGAACCTTCAGCATTATTTATCCTACCCACTCGTAGCACAAGAAATGTAAAAAAATTCAGAGTTTTTAATGAAGATCTAAGGCAATTCAAATAAGCAAACTGCAATCAAAATTTAGAAACAAGAAGAATTGGGTTAAACTGAAATCAGTAGATAACTTGTGTCTGCATAGTATCATTGGATCGTCCAATAACAATATAAATAAGTAACAATGAAATTCGATGCTTACTGAAGCCTGAAAAACTTTGGCAGCAGCCAAGAAATCCACTGTTTTTCCACCCGTACAAGATCCAATATACACTCTGTCAATCTTCACATCTTTGCATTCTCTTGCTAAAGCCCGATTATCAGGCGAATGAGGCTGCAAAGTACATATACTAACATTACTTGTAGCAATCAAAAGATTGCAAACTGTCAAGAAATAATACAACAAAAATGAACAATTTTATGAGATACTTAGTTGAGGTCCATATCAGATTATATCTAGATACATATAAATTACCCACCTTTGCCACCAAGGGTTCCAGCTTTGAGACATCAAATCTGTGCTCTGAAAGAAAACTGAAAACCAACCCAAAAAAAAAGCCCATCAGTACAAATGAATTCTTAAAGCATGATAACATTAAAAGCTAACAAATAAAAAAAAAAAATTCGTATCCCGAATAAATTCTATAAATTTTAAGACATCCAATTTTAAAAATGAAAAACAATGATCACATACAATTCTTTTCACATCCAATACAAGTTGAGAAAATTATAAGTCAGACAATAACTGATGTGAGGAAAGTAAAAAATGACTACATACACAAAATCTTATGTTTTAGTTGGTATTTGTACACTGGCATAACCACAGAAAACCTTAGAAATCAACAAAATGGATCCAACTACTTTTGTTTGACAGAATCCATTTTAGCTAACTAATTATCTTTTCACCAGCAGCCTTATTGTTTTAAACTCAAGGGCTACTGATAATATTTCAGCAGGTATTTTGAAAACATTAATACCATTTAATCAGAGAAGTATGACCATATCAAACAGAAGGTTCATTATGCAATAGGTAAATGGAGGGTGGTCAGATGGATCTATAAGTATTGATGCAGTCACTTGCTCACTAACCCTCACCCCTTCAACAGGAAATACATTTGCAAATTAGTTGAGATACAAACTTTTCCTACTAATAAATCAATATTATCTTTTGATGCAATGAAGTACGAATTTGTCTTAAAACAATACATAGTAGGAAAGAATTCAGGCTTTCCATGAAGGACGGTAGTGTCTGAAAGTGCCTTTCTAAATTAAAGCTACTTCCATTTTGACCCAGAACTAATATGTTCATATATTCAGACAACCATATAGATCAAACTTCATCAGCCTAAACTCAAAATCTAGCCTTGATGATTAATGCTTTTCTGTGCATTCCACTTGCTCTACAACTTTAAAGATGAGGATTTCATGCCAAGGGCTCTACTGACCAATCGGTACATAGAGCTGTTAGCTCACCATCTTAAGCTAGAAACAAACTTAAAACTCAGTCATAAACACATTTAACTGTCATTTGAAACCTTTCTACAGCATTACTAACACATCAATTGAGCAAAAAAGAGAACCACTGTTAACGTAATTGGCATAAAAAATTGAGCAAATGTCTATATTGAGTCCACATTATTCTGTGGTCTACCAAAAAGGTACCATCTCTCACAGAGGGCTAGTAACTCAAGAAATGATCTTAAACAGCCATTTAATCACAAAAAATCTACCTTGCTTTCTCATCACTGTAAACTGGTTCATATCCCACGGATGTCTTATCCTGTGGAAAAAAAACACTATAAGCCTGAGCAATCATACACAATATCATCTTTTATAAGAAGTTAAAAAAAAGGGTAAAAAGAAAATGTCGGCATAGAAAGAAAAACAAACATTGATATACAGACACAGCTCAAATCCAAGTGTAAGCTATTGCACTTACCTCAAGATACTTAAATGTTATACTATCAGCAGGGACCACACCATTCTTTCCCCCAGCTTCAACTACCATGTTACATAAAGTCATGCGCTCTTCCATCTGTTCAACGCAAATATGATCATAACAACAAAATTCATAAGCCATTTAAGGGTAATAAACTACTCTGACAGAAACTTGAAATAACCTAATAGCCTTGTTATTAGAAATATTTGAAGTTTACTTACAGTTAAACTTTCAACAGTTGAGCCAGTGAACTCCATAGCTTTATAGGTTGCACCAGAGACAGATATTTCACCAATTATCTGCAGGGGCAATCATCATTTAGAGACAAAGCAATTGAAAAGGAAGCCCCATTCATCCAATAATAACTGTAAAATACAAACTCTCCGCAAAGGAAAAAAAATGTATTGAGGGTACTTTATCTCCACCAAAAGGAAAGAGAAGCCTGAAGACCCAAAGAAACTTACTTGCAAAATCAAATCCTTCGCAAGTAAATAATCAGGCATTTCACCATCCATTACAAATCTCAAAGTTGGGGGCACCTGCAATTTCAAATACAAGGATATCAAGAATTATTAAAGCAACCAAACTTTGGATTTTATTTAGTAGAAAAAGTATAAAACTGTGCACACTGCCATCAGCACATTAGGTGGCAGACAGAAAGAAACTATAGAATTACTACATGTATAGATACCTCAACTTTTAGCCCTAGATTTTCCCGAATAATTCTATTAATAATTTAATTTAATTGGATGAGTGTTCAAAAATTACTATTGGATCTCTACAGGATAATATACTGGTTTCACTATAACAGAACAAAAAAAAAAAGAACAAGAACAAGAACAAACCTTGAGCAGGAGCTTTCCCGTGCCCATTACAAAACCTGAATCAGTGTGGCCAATGCCAGTTGCAAATTGGCCAAATGCTCCAGCGGTACAGGTGTGAGAATCTGTACCTAACAAGACCTGAAGGCAGTTATGAAGGGTGTAAAGGCAAATTTGAAAAATGATGGCATATAAATTGATTCAGTAAGAACAAATCAACAATTTTGAAAATACAGTTGTACCTCTCCAGGCCTGCAATGACCTTCTTGAGCAAGTGCAACATGACATACACCTTTGTAATCAGGGTTAACCTGCATATTCATTAAGTAAACTTTTCGTTCATTCTAAATAAATAGGGAGCTATAGCCTTCAAGTTCACTGGAATAATTAATTAATAAATGGCTGTACGGTAAAAGAATGATAGAGCCATACCTTAAAATTACTAAGATCTTTAATATCATAGAAGTACTTGATATTTTGCTCCGTGCAGAAATCTCTCAAGACATCAACATTACGATTTGCACGTTCATCACTTGTGAATATATAATGATCAGGAATGATGACAAGCTTTTCATGGTTCCAGACCTTCAATCATAAAAATAGTAATGTTGACTTAGCATATGACAAAAAGTAAACACATACAAACTAGTGGTGGGAGAGAGGGGGAGAGGTATAGTGGGTATCAAATATTGAATAAAAGATGGTTTTCAACTCAAGGCTTAACTGCAAGTAGGTAATGATAAAGGATATGAGCTACAATGTTGCAAAATCCAGTCTAGGCGGCTGCCAGCTGTAGCAATTTGGGCCAAATCGGACTGCCTAGGTGGCCAGGCATCAAATCGGTGCCCTAGGGCCGAGGCAGCAGAGAAAGAGAAAAAAGAAAAAAAAAAAAAAAAAATGTTGTTGTTTTGAGATTCATTAAACAAAGAGGGAAAAAAAAAATCTCTCCAACCCTATCGATCGAACACAGCAGATCAGCCCTAAGCAGACCCTCCTCTCTTCTTCTCCAACCAGCCCCTCATCGCCGCCGCTGCCGGAGCTCGCTGTCGTCCGGCCGTTGTCACCTCTACCAGCAGGCCATATTTATTAAAGGTGCTAGGCACATCAAGGCGCAAATTGTCCCTTGGAGCTAGAGGCGCAAGGCGCAAGACTAACTGAAAGGAGGCGTTATTTGAAAAAGGTGCCCAATAGCTTTTTTATGAATATTCCAATGGGAAAAATTCATAAAAATTGTAACAACCTAATTCATCCTATAAATTTAAAGTTACTAAGCTAGATGTGAGGTATATAACTTTACAAACAATCAACATAATTCATAAAATAATTAACATACAATCATACTAACAATAAATATGTTCAAATTAGTTTCTAGGCTCTAGCTATCCACAACTTAAACAAAATCAATTTCATAACATCATCAATGCATCTTCATGTTGGCTTGTGAAGCTTGAATTAGTTTGTTGCGCAACGCTGACACACTCGGCGCCTAGGCACGCTTTTAATAACTGTGCAGCAGGCAGCAGAAATGTATACAAATAAGGGCTGTATATCACACAAAAAAAAAAGTATATTCAGGCCGAGGAATTGCCTAGGTGCCGCCTAGGTGCTAGGCAGCGGGACACCACCCGACTAGTGCCTAGCGAATTCTGCAACACTGATGAGCAAGAAGAAAAACAAATTACTTTGCACCTAAATAAATTCACATGAATATCAAAGACTCAATTAAGTGGTTTTTGAACATCTCACCCAAACAAAATCGGTCTTGCAATTCCCATTCCTCATCAAACTACAAACTTTTAACTCGTGCATTTGAATACTGTGTACGAAACTAAGAAGCAATTCAATACTTAAAAGAAATTGCAAGTAAACTATAACTCCGTTTAGCATCACCTGAGTACTAGTCAGCAAAGAAAGTTAATTTATGCATACAATCACTAAAAAGAATAAAAGTATAAAACCATATTGTTAAAGAAAACAATATACACTCAATATCCTAATATCCTCATTAAAACAAATAATCATATGTAAATCCTAATGAGCCATAAAAATGTAAATACCTAAGTGATCTAGGCGTCATTTGAGCTATACTCATGCAGATGATGGATTGAGCTAATAAAAAATATCAAAACCTTAGCATTTTCGCCAAATTCTTTCTTGAAAATACCAATGGAACCAGGGCCACCAACATCATGGGTCATCAAGATATCGACATTAACCCACACATTCTCTCCTGGACTTAACTGAGGTTTCTCTGAGGCCCTAGCCATATCTTCTCAGTCAATGTCAGCGCAGTTTTTACCTGAAAAATCCAACAAAAAAAAAAAACATTAAACTGCAAGACTTTTACTTCAAAATCATCGATAATCAGTAACCCGTCAATCAATATCATTAAATTTACAGCCAACAAATAAAATTTATCAGAATAAGTGACCCTTATGACCCTTTTTGAAGGAAATCATCAAAATTAAGGTAAATTGAAGGAAACTCAACAGAGCCAGTGGTGGCAGACCTGCATTCAGACTGCTGAGGAGTCATGACCAACATGATTTTAATGGGAATTGCTGATTTCTTGCATTTGTGAATAGAAAACTGTGACTTTGAAGAGAAAGCATAGCAACACAAATCCTTCTGTGAAGATAAATAACTCATTTTCATTAAGGCCGGAGTCAAATGATAAAAAAAATAATGGAGAATTGTAATAGTGAAAAATGAGTGCAGAGAGTGAGAGAATTAGCAAAAGTAAAGGATTAAACCTGGTTGGCGATGAAAGAAGAAGTTGGGGTTGCATAAATGGCAGAGGAGGCCATGTTTGATTTACTGCAACAGTTTGTGAAGAGATTGCGTTTCTGATGATTTTTAATTTTTCTTACCCATTAACCAGTAACAACTCAAATTGTATGGTAGTGAACCTCATATTATAAAAATAAATAACTACCAATTAAAGGTTCTCAATTTTTTTTTTTTTTTTTTTTTTTTTTTTAAATATTACAGCAATTCAGGATTTCATGGAGAATTACAGACTTAGAGCTAAAACAATAAAACCTCAGGTACTAAGTGGACACCGCAAATCACTGACCAAGTGACCAACGTCACTGGAGTTATTGATGCTATTAGGATACCTATGCAAAGCCTTGCTTCTTGTCTCTAGAAAGGCAAATTTCGTTACCCATTCTTTAGCCGAATTGGCTTGTCAAGACGGAGACCAGGTTTGGCCGGAGGATTACTCTCCTTATGGTTGGAGGTATATACCGAGGGAAAAGCTTTAGTACATTAGCTGAGCTATACACCCGATCGCTGAAATGTTGACACATAATCACGTGTAGCTTTTTAGGTTAAAAAATATATATATATATATAATGAAGAGATGAAAAATATAAAAAATAACTTAAAAATCTTGCACGTGATTACATATCAACATTTCAGAGGTAAGGTGCGCCACTTAACTGATGCATCTGGTGCACCGAAGATTTTCTCATTTACCGGTTGATGTTCTAGGTTCATACGTGCAATAATAAATTTGCTTTGTAAAAAAAAAAAATTAAAAAAATTAAAAAAAAAAAACCTTTGTCACAAAGGAAAAGGTCAGAAGGATTTCTATATTTTCAAACTTTTTTTTTTTTTTCTTTTTTTGATAAATCAAAGAACTCTCTCCTATTGGCTCGTTTCCTAGAACTTATTTTTTTTCAATATTGTAACCATCAACTTGGAGGATCAACTTTGTCCTTCCAAGGAAAAAAAAAAAAAGCTTGATTGATTATCTCCCAAAATTATTAGCAAAATGGAGGAGTTACGTGAAGCTGCAATAGCATACTACAACAATGGCTCTAGTGACCATCAAATGGTGGCATGGAACTTCTTCAAGTCAATGGACGTGAACGGAGACGGCAGTGTAAGCCTGATCGAATTTGTAGAATTCCTTTGACAACGAGGCTACCATTGGATTAGTCCCAATCTCTTCACTGAACTAGACAGAAATGGCGATGGATGTCTTGATTTTTGGGAGGTTCTAACTATGTATTACATGGTGAAGACCAGAAGTGTGTGCTGCCGTGAGTGCCGCGCCATCTTGAAAGGACTGTATTTTACGTGCATGGTATGCTTTGATCGTGGAGGCGATTCCTACGATATTTGCTCAACTTGTTACCGGCGGCGAACGTTCTCACATCGGCATAACTGTTTCTTGGATAGCTATGTGTTGCTCCGGTCTAGAAGAGGGACTTCTAATGGTGCAACAAATTTGAATTTGGTAAGCTAACATATGAGCATTTTTGTTTGTGTTACAGTATTAGTAGTCAAAATCATATTGAAAACATTTTTAGATGATCAGAATGTTTTTCTCATCGATATTAAAGGAATCGAATCGGGTGATCGTAGGAATAGATATATGAAGCGAACATGCATGTCAGTTTTTTTTTTTTTTTTTTGTCTTTTTCTACTGCTCTGGTCTGGATTTCTCCTATTGCTTTGAATACTTAAATGTTTCAAATTCCACTTCAATTAAAAATTGCCTCTATGTATACACAAACTAAAACAATTTCACTCTTTCAAAAATAAAATAAAATAAAACAATTTTGCTGACTATTGCATTTACTAAGCAGTCACAGCCAAGCATTCCTCAGCCTCTTGTCGTGGCACCGGTTGGTCAACCTGTAAGGGTACGTAAGTCAAATGAGTAACAATTTCATAAATAAATAGATACGTGTTAAATTCAATTTCAATTGTAACTCTATTTAAATCTTTCGTGTGCTTATAGTAAAGTATAATTGTACAAATGAAAACATTTTCATATTAAAATTTTGTTTGATTTCAGATAAGATGGTTGGAGGCATTTGAAGCATTAGAGATGGTATTTGCTCTTGGCTTCGGTTGGTTGTACCATTATGTGACTACACATCTCATTTACAAATACCATTTTTTGTGTTCACGACTCAAATCAGTGACATTGTCAAACTGAATAAACGTCTTTTACTAACAAACCATATTGAACGATAGTAGTAGAATTAAGCTATCTATAGTCATTCAATATAAAATTTTGAATTATCATTTCAATTATGAAATTTACTAAGTATGTATATAGTTTGGAAAAATCTATTGGAAGTATATATCATAATTTGTTTGGATAAATCTTACTTGAAAAAAAGAAAAGAATTGTTTTTTTTTTTTCTTTATTTTTAAGTAATTTGTTTCCCTAATCAAAGGACCCCTTAATTGTTTAATTCCCATGCTTTTTTACACATCTTTTGCTATTTATAATTGGCTTAAATTGTCATTTTTCCTTTTGAAAAAAAAAAACAATAATCAAATTTGTATAATAAAATATGTATATTATTTTAACAAATCAAATTAATTAAAACTAAAAGGCAGCACATGTGAGAATTATAATTATATGTGACGATATCCATGAAACCAATGTTGATCAACTTCATTGCTTTCAATTAATTATGTACTCAATCAATCTCTTCGGCACAACTGAAACAATGAAGAAGAAACAATAGCGGATGATTTACTAATACATTGTCAAGCATTTGAATAAAAGATGATTTTTTTTTTCTTCCTAAGATACAATATAAACCATTTATTCACCAACTCTACTCATCACTACCAGCCAGCTAACATGTCGTTATTTCACAGAGTATAAATGCAGGGAAATACTGTACAAAAGGGAGGATCAAATACAGGGTTTTAGGCTTATGGAGTACAATCGTCTATCAAGATTGTTAATGAGCATCAAGATTACGTCCCAACCTCGCCAAATGCTGTTGATGTTTTGCTGCAGCTGCCTTATCAGCCGCTTCACGTTTAAGAGCCCTCTTGGCTCGTCGGCCTGTTGTGCTATTTGCAACTTCTTTCTTCTTGGGCTCGCGTGAGGAACTAGCCCCCATGTCCTGGGAATTCTGGGAATTCGGGCGGTAGACAGGCCTTGCTTCTTGGCGCCCTGCCCTGACGTATCCATTATCTCCCCACCTTCGGTTACCAATATGAAGACTCGACGAACGCTGGAAGTACACTTCATCTAGATCATCTTCTTCATCTTCATATGGGTAATAATCTTCTTGATCATCATACACCACTTCATGATCCTCCACAATCAAAGGTTTGAACCATGGGGCTCTAAGAAGTAAGCACACACTTTCCTCGAACATGTAATCTTTAATGCTGTTATAACCCAACAAAAGAAAAAAAGAACATTTGTTCATAAGAACACACAACCTGAAAAAGTGCAGGTCACCTTAAAGGTTGCAATATACCATTTCCTACAGACAATTGAAATATAACTGTCAACAGTAAGGGAACAAGTTACAGATCACTTTTAGAGTGACATTTTCACACAAAAAAAGAAACAGAAAAGCAATATCGTTTTAAGCCCTAATCTGTAATTCTTTATTGGTTAACCTGCTAATCCATTCTTGATTTAATTAATCATCAACCGCACTTCTGCTGAAATTTTTGAGGCCGCTATAGCAGAACTATATCTTTCCAACTTTACATGTATGTCTCAGTTGTTATTATCTAACACAAAACTCTTTATATCTCTAACCTCTTAATTTAAAAGAAGATTAATAATATAAGTTAAAAAGAAAGCAAAAAGTATAAGGTTCCCATATCTACAAAGACAACTGGAAAAGGAGATTGTATGACCTGCCATCAATGGAACGATGAACGTTGAGGAACTCAAATGGATGTTTGCACTGAGGACAGCTTGGTTTCTCAATGTAAGAGGCCCAACGAAGGATACATGTCACACTGCACAGATCAAAGAACAGAAAAACATTCCTGAATACATGTCATTCCATGTACAGTAAAAATAAAAACAAACAACTCTCAACTTTTCATCCCACACCATTCTTTCAACCAATCAATACAAAGGCAAAAGTTGTATATTATTAGTAATTGCATTACTCTTCTATGCTGTCAACAATCACAACCATGGAACTGACTTCTCACATAGAATACTTACCAAGAACTCAAAGTTATCACATGACTAGCTACTAAGCACTTAGGACTGAAGTGTCCAAAGTAGGTTGAGCAACTAACAATAAAATTGGATCTTAACAGAATTAAAAAGCGTATAAGAACTGTCACATACAGATAATGTCAAATTTCCAGGAATTCAAAAGGAAGTGAAGAATTCACAACACTATCCCTAACGGCCATAATTTTCATCACTACAAACAGGTCCAAGACAGACAAAAGCTAACATACCTCTTTCATATAACCCTGAAATCTGCTTAGTACAAATTTAAACAATGGTGATCCAATAAGGTTTCTAATTACTCTCCTGACTGTGAGGCACACGAGGCCTCATAGCATAAATGAAAGTCGTTGCAAATTCTTAAAATAAAACAAATACACAGGGAAAAATAACAAACATACTAAAAGAACATATCAAAGTAGGAAAAACAAAAAAATATACAATGGAAACAATAATGACTTCAAATTAACACCTATGATCTGTGTTAAAGATTGTTTCCGCCAATCAAAAATTGAAAAACAATGAGAAACTAGAGTAAACAGAAGTTCAAGTTCATTTACAAAATGACATCAGAAATAATACTGCATTGCAAGACAGATTCCTACACAGATTTAAATGATCTAAAAAAAAGCACTAACTCCCATCAGAAGCAAATTAGTCAGGCAGATGGTAGCCCGCATACATTATGGTGCACAACGATAATTAACCCATAGATAATTTTGGTAAGCCTCAGCTCAATCATCTCCTTTTATAAATATATAATGTGACCATAATCCACCCATAACCTATCTAAAACCCACAACCTGCTAGTTTTAAGACATTGCATTCTGTCATCTAATCAATATATATATATATATATATATATATAATAGATAGGCAACTATGTGAACTGTGACGACCAAATAACAAGGTATAATTTAAAATACATATGTGAAAGGCATATTAAAGTAAGCAAGATAACCACAGGGTGTTTATCAAAGGAAAAACTGGTTGGGACTGGTATGGAATAGAAAATTGGAGTGTTCTTTATATATAGATAAAACAATATTCCACAAATATTTGCAAAGTAAATTCTACCATAGTTACACACTTACACTTACAATATCATAAATTAAATATACATCACAGCATAAAAGCCAAGGGGCTCTCAACATCATAATGCTTGCAATACCGGACTGAAACCAAATTCTTATAACAGTATATCACATTTTAACCCCCAAATATACTAATAAGCAGTTTAACTCTCACTATAATAGCACATAAAGTAAATATATGATCCGTGAATTCCATTTCAAAATACCATCAGCTAAAAGATCAGAGATTCTGAATAGACAAACCAGTAAGCGTGCTCGCAACCTTTTACAAGAGCAGTCTCCTCAAGCACTATCTTATTCAAGCATACCGCACAAACCCCTCCATGACTCCCAAACCCCATTTCATGAGTCTCTGCTTTACTTTGCATTTTCAACTAAAAATAAGAGATTAAGACCAATTACCAATATGTATAAGGCCAACAAATCAATAGTAAAAGAGAACACAAATCAATCAACTTTCTCCAAACAGCTCAACAAAGATCAAAACGAGCCCGCGAAATACCACAAAACATTGAAATTCACCTTATTTGGCAACTTGACAAAAATCTAACAAAAGAAATATAACTTCATATCGAGTAATTATAAAAAGTTGAACCAGCGTGTCAACGTAACATAAATATAATTTCATCTTCATATAATTTCTCGCATCAAAGCATAAGATTTGTAGCTGAAACATGAAAGAAAACAAATAAAAAGTCCACATCTTCAACTTTCCTAGTTTGATTCCCAAAAAAAAAAAACCAACCAGTTTATTTCAACGTATTACACATAATCCAATATTCCAATCCAAGCTTTCCAATTTCGCCAACACCCAAAAATTCAAATCCAAATACAAATATAAATCTAACAACCAAAAATTAAATGATATAATTTTATTTTTTTAAAATTCCAAATATAGATAACAGATCTGCTAGCACTAGTACTAGCAATCGAAAGAAATCAAAGGATAGTACCTTATCTGGGATGGATAGATTAGTGAAATCGTTGAGAAGCTGGTCACCGTCAATATTGACGACTGAAGAAGTCATGATTCGATCAAATAAATGAATCAAAAACAAAAAATAAGGAGTCTGTTTAATCAAAACTAGTAACAAATGCAAAACTAAAATAACAAAAATTTATACAGAGAATGAGAGAAGAGAATAGAAGAGATGCTAAAAGAATAATTCTGATTCCAAATAGAGCGCGCGCGAGAGGAGAGAGAATCGATTTTGGGGTTCAAAGGCCCAAACTATCTGGAACGGATGTGGATGTCATAAATACCCTAATTTATTTTCTTTTTTCTTTATAATTTTATAAGGGGAATTACACTTTGGTCCCAAGCTTTTCAGAAAATGTCAATATTGTACTTAATATATGCCTAATAGCTTTTTGGGTTCTTGACTTTTTAGAATGTCAGTATTATACTTAATACATGTGTATGAGCTAATGTTAGAAAATGTCTAATTAATAGAAAAGTTGACTTTTTAGAAAAGTTCCTCGGTCACTTCGCAGTAGGATCCGATCATTTAGTAGGATTTGATTGATTAAAGAGTTTTGATTTAAGGTTCTAGGTCCTACACTGTTTCTTCTGTGCCGATTTAGGGGACGGATTCTATTTCTGAGATTAATGTCACCGCTGCGATTCATTATGCTTAACGGGGTTTGACTAATATTTCATTTTCTTCGGCTTTTGTCGTGGTTGTGTCGGAGCCCATGGTCAGATTGTAGGTCCCACTTTTTGAGTCTTGGGTTGAACTTCATCGCGCTATCAACTCTTTTACTCCTTCAATGAGATTGGATACTCCTCTCCCTATAGTTCATACTAAGTTCGCTCTAATTATATGGCTTCTACGTCCCAAGCATAATTACGTCTTGTCGCTGATTGGACCGCTCAAGTTGAGGTAGATGGGAATGATTTAGAGAATATTGTTGCTCATTAGATGACTAAGCTTAAGTTCTCTATCGAATGATAATCTCTAATAGTGTTGTTCAGTGTTCGTTGGTTTATTTATATTGTTTAATTAGTTTAGTTTATGCTTCTTTGCATTCGATTGAGGCATACATGCTTATTTAGTTTAATGTTTGAGCTTGCATGCCCTTCTATTTTAGCTTTTCTTTTCACTCTTGTTTTTTCTTTTTTTATATATCGGTCTTGTCTAGGAATTTTTCAGTATATGATCGTATGCGATTTTTTTCCTCTAGGTCGGTCCGATTTTATTAAAAAAAATAATTATGTATTAGCTATTTGATCATTTACTTTTCGAAATGGATCAAATTGAAATAGCCCCTCCAAATGGGTTGACATGATTATTGTAAGTTCGGGTTGAGGATAAACCGGTTGTATTAGTAATTGTGTCAACACGTTTTGCGTTCGTGTTCTGCTAACATGATATGGGATGACATAATTATAAAGGGTAAATATGTAATCTTACTATGAAATCTAATTTTTTCACCATCAGCCACCGCTGAGGCGCTGACCGCACGTCCGCACCCTTCCCCTAGCTTCTGCTGGGAGCTTCTTCCATTGCTGTCGTAAGCACTTTTGACTTGTTTTATTGCCCTATATTAGTTTGCAGGAGAATTACTTAACAAATTTTTATTATGTTTCCTAGGATGATTTATAAGAAATGCAAATTATAAGTGGAGAATAAAAAAAAAAAAATCAAACAAAACCCATATTGAGCCGGAAAAACCCTTTAACTAGGAAGATCTTTAATCCAGAATCTCACAGTGATTGAAAAAAATGGGGCAAGAGGCAAACCCAGCGCCAGAGCATACTCCAACCAAGCCTGAGAACGTCGACAAACTACTTGAGGTTTCACATTTGTCTTCTCTCCTTATATTACTATTTGGGTTTCTTTGTTTATGCTCTCTTGGGTGTTGTAATGTTGTTGTTGATTATTTGTTTGACAGGCTGCTAGATATGATGATATTGATGATGTCATAAGCTTAACATCTTCTGGAATTCCTCTTGATTCTAAGGATTCACAAGGCCGATTCACAAGGCCGAACAGGTGATTCATTACTAAACTATGCTATTAACTCTCTATTGTTCTGGTTTTTGAGGCCTGATTTCATATTTCAGAATAAAGACATAACTTAATTTGAATCCCTTTTCTAGCTTGTACAATTTAGTGTGGAGCTTTCCGTTGTTTCTAATTGTTCAAAGCATCATTTCTTAGGTTCAAGTTAGAATGTTGTCAATTTTCATTAGATTTAGGTATCAAGTTCCATGTTTTTTTTCTTATTTGCTTAATTAATTTCAAAGGCGTTGGTTTGGTTAAACTTTTCACATTCGATTTCACTTATTGGGAAAAGGAGGAAACATACTGGTGATTTGGGTTGTTTTACCCCACTGTATGTACATTTTCTCTCCAACTGACTATCCAAACCAAACCAAACCAGTTTATGTGATTCTACGATTAGTTTTTAATTTCAACTCTTAAAAATGGGTACATGTTCCTACTGTTAGGATCAATTTCTATTTGTATGGCTTATAGAACACCAATAACTTACATGCTAAAACTTACAGGCACTGAAATTTACATGCTTTGTCTCCATGCCTATGTCCATGGACTAGCTCCTCACCAATAAACCTTCACTATACTAGAATAACGTATACACAAAAGTCAACTCTCAGGATTAATAACCTGAGGTATTACAATCGTCAAAGAAGAAAATTCGAACAGTCTCACATCCATATATCCTCTCAAACTATATAGAACGAGGTCAACTCGTATTCCAAGAACTCACAGCTTCAAATGGATTTGAAACAAAAATTTAATGACCAAGAAAAGGATCCCAAAAATATGTTTTCTTTTCTCTCTTGCTGCAGCAGTCTCTCTTGATCTCTCTTAGAAATTGTAGCTGCACTCACTTTGATTTTTCATAACCAATTTCGGAGTAGGTGTGGCTCATTATATGATGAGTATGTTGACCGCTACTCCTCACATTAAGACATGATTTAAAGGTTTTATATACCCTTTATTAAGTGACAAAATTGCCCTTAGAAACATCTCTCTCAAAGTGCTATGAGGGGGATTATTATTTGTTTCCTCTAACGGATTCGGTCCAACCCTCTTAAGGTTGATAAAGAATTTATAAAACCCTAATATCATGTCCTTATGTGATAAGAAGTAGTGGTTGCCGGACTTATTAAATAAGGAGCCGCATCACTCCAAATCTTGTTATGAGAAATTGTGACCGAGTGTGGATCCAATTTCTAAGAGAGTTTGCAGCAAACCAAGAGAGAGTTTATGGCAGCAAGGGAGATCTTAATTATCTGAAATGTTAATTTTAACAATATTTAAATCTTAATGATTTGAAATGTTTTTGTCCAATTTCTCAGGACTTTTATTCTAACCAATTAAATCATGGGGTGCAGATCCTATCAGTAACTTTAATTTTAAACTATTATCTACAGTGAAAGTCTTAGTTTATGCTTGTAGTTTTTCAAAACGAAACTACAATTCTTTTGATGTTTTGCACGGTGCCATAGTCCATCAGTTCTTTTGATGTTTTGCACGGTGCCATAGTCCATCAGGTCAAATTCGAACAGTCTCACATCCATATATCCTCTCAAACTATATAGAACGAGGTCAACTCGTATTCCAAGAACTGACAGCTTCAAATGGAATTGAAACAAAAATTTAATGACCAAGAATAGTATCCCAAAAATATGTTTTCTTTTCTCTCTTGCTGCAGCAATCTCTCTTGATCTCTCTTAGAAATTGTAGCTGCACTCACTTTGATTTTTCATAACCAATTTTGGAGTAGGTGTGGCTCATTATATGATGAGTATGTTGACCACTACTCCTCACATTAAGACATGATTTAAAGGTTTTATATACCCTTTATTAAGTGACAAAATTGTCCTTAGAAACATCTCTCTCAAAGTGCTATGAGGGGGATTATTATTTGTTTCCTCTAACGGATTCGGTCCAACCCTCTTAAGGTTGATAAGGAATTTATAAAACCCTAATATCATGTCCTTATGTGATAAGAAGTAGTGGTTGCCAGACTTATTAAATAAGGAGCCGCATCACTCCAAATCTTGTTATGAGAAATTGTGACCGAGTGTGGATCCAATTTCTAAGAGAGTTTGCAGCAAACCAAGAGAGAGTTTATGGCAGCAAGGGAGATCTTAATTATCTGAAATGTTAATTTTAACAATATTTAAAGCTTAATGATTTGAAATGTTTTTGTCCAATTTCTCAGGACTTTTATTCTAACCAATTTAATCATGGGGTGCAGATCCTATCGGTAACTTTAATTTTAAACTATTATCTACAGTGAAAGTCATAGTTTATGCTTGTATTTTTTTAAAACGAAACTGCAATTCTTTTGATGTTTTGCACGGTGCCATAGTCCATCATTGTTTCGCGTACTTACCACTTATATTTGGGAACAGCCCTTCATATGGCTGCAGCTAATGGACATCTTGGAATAGTAGAATTTCTTATCAGCAGAGGAGTGGTAAGGAAGCAATCTTTACTAGTATTTCTTGTATAATTTTTTATTATTACTCTTGAATAGTTCATAATTTTTTGTTGATATAATGATACATTATAGGGTTCATTTTTTATGATTACTATCCCCATGGGGAATAACATCAACAACATCATATAAGGTCAAGTGACTTGTGAATACTACCTTTGAACCATTGAACTCTGCAAGAGTAGTAAACACCCATTTCCTTCTTCTCCCTTCTCTGTAAAATTGAACGAAGTCAAAATAGATAAATAGTTGGCAAGAATTAAGAGTAATTCAATACTATTAATCTTACTGCAGGCACCCATACAAAAGAAACACATAAAACTGCTAATAAAATAAAAACCAGAGGTCAAGTTGGTACTGGGTTCAGGATTAAGGCAAACCAAGCTGAACAACATCTTATTAGTATCAAGTCTAAGCACAAAGAGTGGACTAGTAGGCTCCTTTCATATAAGTAACTTGTTCTGTTGGGCATTCCAAAACAAGCAAATAAACATGGTATACCTTAGAACAGATTACACGGATCTTTGTCGACAAGATAAGGGTCTTCGTGTTGTCCAGTTATCTGAGGAAGTGACTGTTGTCAGTGCTCAAGAGTCAAGACCTATAGACAGATGGCATTGTATTAATCCAAACTTCTTGGGTATTCAGTCACATCCTTCCTGACATCTTTTTTATGCTATGCATGTAATGTGTTCTCCTGATAACCAGAATAAGGAGTCTGGTTGAGTGAATTCCAATATGGGAGCTAACTTCTTAGCAAAACAATTTCTTTTCCAACATTGAACGTCCGATGAGATTCGAATTTCTAGCTAATTTTTGCACTGTCAATTTTAAAATTCCTTTGATGTCTATTATTTAAGAATAAAAGCTGCCCCCCTAATACTCCTTACACTTTTACCTTAATGATATATATGATCGAGGAGAAGACAAAAGAAAAGACTAGATGCCAATCTTGAAAGTAATAGTGATAGTTTAACTAATAAAACATCTGTACTATATGTCTCTATGTCTTCTTTGCCTGTCATGTTTCACCTTATACAGCTTTACTCCTGAATTAATGAGCTCTGTTTGTTGATTCTAAACTGCTTTTTATGTGGTATCTCTTGGATCTTAAATATTAGTGTTTTTCGTTGAATAAGTTGTTAGCTTTCTTGGGATTTGTTCTTTTTAGTAAACTACAGTGGTTAACTTTTATGCTAATATGGTTGTTTGGATATTATATCTGAGTAGGATGTTAATGCTTCAAACGAGGAGAAGAATACATCTCTTCATTGGGCCTGCCTCAATGGTCATATTGAGGTAATCACCGGGGTCATTATACACACAAATTGTTGTTATTCATTTTTCAAGTTCTTCAATAGATGATGGCTGTCACAGGTGGTTAAGAAATTGATTCTGGCAGGAGCCAACGTGAGCATTTTAAACAGGTTATTTCAAACCTGAAACCTAGAATTTGGTATTTTTCTTATTATAAGATTGAGACGAATATTAATTTTTAGTATCTAATCAATTCTGACATTGGCTGATTTCAGCCATGAGCAGACTCCAATTGATGAAGCTGTAAGCAGGGGGAAGATGGATGTTATTGACACAATTAATGCAACAATGGCACAAGTGGAACTTAGTGGCGTCGCAGTTTCCTAACCATATCGAATATGTGACCTTTCCTTTCTCGGTCTATAATTGCGAAAATTTTGCCATAACTTCAGTGAGTGCCTCCTCACTATGCCCAGTGAAATGTGATACATAATGTTTTAGTACTGATTCAAATTTTAATATAAAACCCCCCAGATAATGCCTTGTGTATGAGAAACAAAAAAAATTGTGAGAGGAATCTTTGTTGATTTTTTTTTTTTTCGTGTTCTTACCAGGTCTCTTTGTTGATAATTACCTAGTAATCATAAAGCTTGCTTTAGGAATTGCATTTTGTGCATATCTAACAATGATAAACTCTCGATTCTCATTGCATGAATGATAGTTAATGAGCAACAGTAGTCTTTAATTCCCTTTTGTTTAGATTCATTTGGAACTAATATTAAAATAATCTCCTCTTGCAATTCAGGAAGAACAACACCACAGAAACTTGTTTATGCTTTCATTCATTTTCCCCTAAAACTGTTTTTAAATGGTCAATTGATATGAGAATTGTTATTAGTTGCTTTTGTTTCATCAATAATCTTTCAGAGGTCAGTTTATATCTTGGATTAAACTTAAATGTATTAGTGGAATGATGAGAAAAGTTTTGTTTAGTTCTATTTATAATATCAGGATTTGCTCATTAGATAGAATGGAGGGTTCAGATGCATTTTAGGAGTAATTAAATTGTAGTCGGTAATACTCCCCCTCCTAAAAAAAACCCGAATTCCCCGAAGTTCTATTGTGCATTCATTCATGTACCATTAAAATTTCTAACCGTTAGTACTCGAATTTATTGTAATATTAAAAAAAAACAACAAAATAAATTATAGGAGTGATGATATTTACATTCCTTTAAAATTGTATGTAAACCCATTTTGTAAACGTACTTCATTAAAAAATTTAAAAACCTATAGTTTGTAAATAAACCCACTCAATGGCAAAAATACATTTTCTTCATTTCTATTATATTGTATTTTTGTAACTACACCCCAATCCCTACCTACACCTATTTTATTATTTAAAAATTTGTTATTTTATTTCTTTTTTCTTTTTTATAAAAAATAATTTTTAACTCTTAGATACATAAATTGTATCGAAAGGAGTTAGGTTTTGAGCTAATTTTATTTACAAACGGGTAGACTAAATAACAAAAAAAAAGAAAAAGAAAAAAAAAAGATAATGCAATATAGAAAATAAGTAATTGCCTTTTCTGCAAGTTAAAATGCCCAGAAAATCATACAGGTAAACAGATAATTTTTTGCTCTGTATTATATATATTACTTGGTGCTTGCTGTGTGTATTGTGTAACACACACAGTGACACAGATAAGAAAAGAAAAATGAAAAACAGAGAGGTGGAGATCCTCTATATCATAATGGTGGGGCTTTTGTATAGTGGATGGGACTTTCGGAATTTCTTATGGTCTTCCGACCAGTGCTATAATTCGTCGATAATTCCAATTTGTGTTTGAAATTAATATTTAGAAGAGAAGTTAGAGTTTGAGAAAATAGAAAGTATTATATGTGAAAATCGAACAAATAATAGGATATAATTTGTGGAAGTACTTACAACTATTTAGTTAAGGGTAATATTGAAAATTTTAAAATATATTAATTCGGAGTATGTATACCGATTTTGAGAGTCGTAAATATCACCAGTACAGCGTTCGTTTGAGCCCAATCCGATATATTGGATTGGGCCAAGCACAAGGAACATGACCGTACAATATTAACTGGACTCGGGCCGGCCCATCTGTTTGGAAACTGTAACAAAACGGTTCCTGAATCATGACTGCGAGTCACGTGCAAGCCGTAATGAGTAGACAGCGCCGCACCCGAACATTCCCTTCGTCTGTCCTTTCACTTTCTTCAACAGTGAAAAATAAAAGTACAAAAAAAAAAAAAAAACCTAAAAGAAAAAAATCTATCTTCTGTTCCTTTCTGGCGGGAAGACACCAAAAACCAAACAATGTTTATCAACTAAATAAACCCTAATCCATCCATTTTCCACGGTTTTCAATTATTTTTTTTTCTCCATTGAAGGAGAATTACTACTACTGTTTACCATCATGTACTGGCTAACAACCAGAAACGTCGTCGTTTCCATCCCGAAGTTGCGCTCCCTCTCTTTCTTGCTCCGTTCTCCTCTTCACAGTTACACTTCGTTTCGTTCCTCTCCACTGCTGCTGTAATCTCCTTTTATTTTTTTGTCGTTTTGAATATTTTACCAAACAAACTATATAGTTGGTGGTTTATAACGGTTACATTTTATTTTTTGTTTTTGTGTTCTTGTGATTTTTGTAGAAGCAGACAGTATGGGAAGCTTTACTTTATTAAAGACCGGAAGAATTTGAGAGGAATTGCAAAAGCTTCCAAGAAATCTAAAGTTGCTAATGATAATGAACTAAATGATAAGGAACTTTCCCACATAATTTGGTGGCAGGAGGTGCGCTAATTTTTAGTATTTCATTTCGTAAATTCTCCTTGTTTGTTAAGGAGTTTGATTAGGTTATGAAACTTATTTGGAAATTTTTTATGGAATCTTATGTTTTATGTAGTCTTTACTGTAATGAAATCGCAATTACTTTCTAATGTTGATTACATTAGTTTTCTTGCATTGCATTGGATGACTTTAATATATTGCATTGACAATTAGAAATGTATTTGGGCATTGCATTAGTAATTAAAGGGTGTACCGAGACATTACTTTAGTATGTTTTTGTATTTCTTATTCGTTTTTTTTTATTTTTATTTATTTTATTTAATAATTTTTTTATTTTTTAATGCTGCATTTTAGTATACTCAAATTGATTTTTAAATTTTTTTTTACAGATTGAAGTGGATATAGTTTTTTGATTATGTTACTACGCATTTCTTCAACCATCCATTATTTCTGTTGCATTACCTACCTCATCTTATTTATGATTCCATTAAATTATATGACTGTAAACCAATCACGGTGTTATGTTATTTTTCTTTTGTAATGTAGAGGTTACAAATGTGCCGGAAGCCTTCTACTCTCCATATGGTTAAAAGGCTCAATTATTCCAATTTGCTCGGCTTAGATGTTGACTTGAAAAATGGAAGGTGAGCTCTTATAATTTTGGAAATTGACTTGTTGATATTCTATCCTGCATGCTCACATCTGTAATATAAGAAAGAAGCAGAAAAGACTATAATGTTTTGTAAAATATGCTTGCCTCAAAGACAACTTAAACATAAAGCAGCCTTAATGTACATGTTTAAAATCAGTAACATGCACAGATTACATGTTTCCTTCTCCGGTAAACTTTTCCCTGTTTTGATGTCTCTGTCACCTATGTTTTCCTTCTCTATTAATCTTCTCTTTTCCTATATTATTTTGGTGTTCTATGGTTGATTTCTGAGAGTGAAAATTATCTTGCTTGTTTTCTTGAAAAGCTGGAAGGGAATTGACTATAATTCTTTCCGTGAATATGTAATGCTTTCTGTGATCATAATAAGATGCATATTGATTTTTGGAACATTATAGCTGCATTTAGGGATTTTTGTGTCTTTGAGAAAACTACTAATTGCCTTCTTTGAAGAGTAAAAGTCTTGTGTTCACTGTATTCCTAATAAATTGATATCTAAGTGAGTGGGTGTTCATTGCAGTCTAAAAGAAGGAACACTCAATTGGGAGATGTTGCAGTTTAAGTCAAGGTTTCCACGTGAAGTTTTGCTCTGCAGAGTATGTTGATCTTGTTTTCCTTTAGTCCTACCATTTCTTAGTTGTATGTTATTGGTTTCCGATCGATAACACTGTTTTTGTATGGCATCTTTGCTAATTACAAATTTATTTCCTATTTAGCAGTCATCTAAAATTGATCTATTCCTCCTCTCTTCCCAATGTCATATTTTTGGGTTGAAAAATCAGGCTTGCTCAAGCTTATTTGGATCAATAATTGGTACATCAACTGTTTTATTGTTCAGGTTGGGGACTTTTATGAAGCCATTGGAATAGATGCTTGTATTCTTGTAGAGTATGCTGGTTTGAATCCATTTGGTGGTTTACGTCCAGAGAGTATTCCAAAAGCTGGCTGTCCTGTCATGGTACTGGGCTTATTCTTCTCTGCAAATATAGTTTTTTTTTTCTATGTTCAAGTTACTTTATCCATCAAATATCTTTCATGGCATATATTAACTAATTGGCTACAATCTTTCCTAACTCTAAAAGAGAAGAAAACGATATAGTGCGATGAGTATTTGCATTTCTTTTGCTGGCTTAACTTTTCGCCATGATGTAAAGGAAATTTGGGTAGCTAAGTCTAAGTGCCTAAGTTTAGAGGATGAGAAATTTTTGTATGCTTCATGTTTTCTAAAAATTTCGATATTGAAAAGGAAGTTGGGTAAGAGTAAGAGTGGGTAATATAGTTTGTTGAACAACCCCGTAGTGACAACAGGACCATGATGGCTGGTCCTATAATAAAAAATAATAAAAAAACTAAGGAAATATATTGATGATCTCCACCGTTGATCTCCAATGGGGGACCGCTGAATGATGGAGATTTGTATCTCCATCAGCCAACAATGGAGACCGTCGAGGGATCTGCATCGCTAGTGGAGATTCAAAGATGGATCTCCACCATTGATGGGCATATATATATATATTTTAATTTTTTTAATTTACTTGCCATGTGACATGTAAATGACCAAAATAACCCTATTTCCGTGAAGTTTGACTAACGGAAGGACTAAAGTAATGTATTTTGAAAAAACTAGGGACTAAAATTGTTAATATGACAGAGACTTTTAAAAAGTTGAGATTTTGCTAAAAAAAAGTTGGGACTTTAGTGAAATTTCCCCTTATAAAAAAAAGAATCCAAAAAATTGACAGGGCTATTATTTGATCATCAGCAATTGGAGCAACTAGTTTCCTACTAATTAAATCTTTGACATTACATGGTGCTGTTACTTCGGTATTTATTAGCTTCAGCTACAGCTTTCATCCTCCACAATTGGAGCAACTTTTTTTCTATATGTGATCATTTGTGCGTGTGTCTTTTATTTTATTTTTATTTGTTTTATGAAGTCTGTGTATCTGTGTGTGCCATTTGGAGAAGATTCATTTTAAGTTTATAATTTTGTCTTAATAAATACCTTTCTTATTTATGATTATGATTCTAGAAAAATCTTCACTTGTGATTGTAAATGTTCTAGTCAACCTTTATTAGTTGCTTTCAACTCAAGTTATGCTGTATTAGATGTTTATTCTCTCTGTAGTAAATCTAGAATGTGCTCAATTGCATATTTCAATTATTAATTATCTTATTTATTATGTTTATAATCAAAATTAATTTTTTTATTAAATGTCTTTTTGCAGAATCTTCGACAAACACTGGATGACCTGACACGTAATGGATATTCTGTGGTGAGTGTAATGACCATGATGATGTATATATACTTCATTAACCGGACCATGGATCACCCACCTTAGACCTTTCCCCTTTCCCCGTCAAAACCTTTGCTGGATGACAATTCTTTCCGAAGTTTGGCTACTCACTGCCTTGTTTTTTATTTTTATTTATTTATTTATTTATTTTTACCTATACTGACTGTAAGAAGTGAAAGGTGTAAACCTCTCAGAGAATCTTGATGCAGTGTCTAAATTTCATCTTTCTAATATCTAGGTTTAAGGTCAACTGTTATATAGTACAATCTTCTGTAAATATCATGAAAATTATGCATTCATTCTCGATTTACTTTATTTCCGAATCTCTCAAACAGAATTATTGGTATTTTTTGTGTCTTCTTGCCTTTGTCTACATGCTAAACTTGTTTTCTCAGTTGTCTACATTTAACTGCCGATTGTCTCGTCTTCCTGGCTTGTCTGCTGTAAATATGTCAAAGCATTGATTCTATCTTACAAGTTTGTTCTATGGTTTTCTTTTGGTCTTTGTAGTGCATAGTGGAGGAAGTTCAGGGTCCAACACAAGCTCGTTCACGTAAAAGTCGTTTTATATCTGGGTAATCACATGACTGTGACTCATTACTTTGTGATTTTTTCTTCTTGTCTCTATTAATATAGAAAGCTTAAAAAAGTATTTGTCAGTTTTTTTTATTATTATAAGAAACTAGAATGATTTCATTTAGGAAATAGGAAACGAAGGTGATGTAGGACGAACACTAGAAATAGAAACTAGATATAGAATTTAGAGAGAAATAGATAGAATTAGGGTTTAGAAATAGAGAAGAACAGAAATGGGAGAAACTAAGAAGAACATATGAGACTAGAAGAACACAGTAAACATTCAATGAAGGGGCCTATTTATAGCTAACAATATGAAAAAGATAACAACTAACTCTTGATAAAGATAAATAAAACCTAAATTAATCTCTTAGGGAGATTAATTATTTAAAACACAATATGATAATTACTAATATCTAGATAAATAATAATCTTTATCTAATTCCCCGTCATTCTCATCCACTAAGAAGAACTCAACTCATGTCGAGTCAAACAGGTTGCAGCCATTGAACGAGAAAATACCACAACTTGTTTCTTGTTGAGGCAGCCGATTCATCATTCCAAGGTCCATTCGTCATAGGCATAGGAAAACGAGTAATCTTAGAGCCCATTGGTACATCTGTTAACCTTTTGTATATTGCCTCAACAAGCGTAATTGGTTTAGTGACAACCATGTTCTTCTTTTCATGAGTTTGAACCGCAAGTGAGGATGAGGATTGACCACTTGAACTTCACAAACATGACCACTTGGTCCATATACTTGTGAAGTGGGTTGTGATGGATCAACCGTATCCGTAGCCCCATGCACTTTACTGCTATTTTCTTCCTCGGTTAGGTTGTTTCTCTGCTTAAATTATTTGGAAAGAATATTTTGACACGCAACTATGAATTCTTGTTGTCGCGTACGCCGGTGAGAATAATACTCATCTTGCCGGTATTGGATGTCCAGCTGACAACAACCATCATAAATATTCCGACCTTGTAGAGAACTTTTCGTTAAAAAGGCACACCGGTGTGATTGAAATTGGATAAGGGCTTGAAAACCGGACTTTTGAAATGCAACAATCCTTTCCACAAATCCATGAGGAGAAAATACTTGATGTAGCACTTCCTCGGTAATAGGATAAATCATGTGATGGATTGTAACTATGAGAACTCGATTTAGCTCATCAATGGTGTCGGTGTGATGCCTTGTGGAATAGGCAGAAGCATGTGGCTGGTTCATTGAAGAATAATAGAACGCAGAAAAAGGTCCTTGTATGATCTGGATTAAAAATTTGCCACTGTGACTTGGCTTTTTTTTTTTTTTTTTTTTTTTGATGTTCAACTATTTGGCGGATTTGGATTTCTTTTTTTGCATTTAGTGGTTTAGGGTTTTGGAAATGACAAGGACTGATCTTGTGAGTAGGGTTGCAGAAGTGTTTGGATAGAGATTTGGCTCTGATATCAAACCGATGTAGGACGAACACTAGAAATAGAAACTAGATACATAATTGAGAGAGATATAGATAGAATTAGGGTTTAGAAGCAGAACAGAAATGAGAGAAACTTAGAAGAACATATGAGACTAGAAGAACACACTAAACATTCAATTCACTAATCAAATTTGATTACAATAAGCTCCGAAGGGACCTATTTATAGCTAACAATATGAAAAAGATAACAACTATAACTCCTGATAAAGATAAATAAAACCTAAATTAATCTCTTAAGGAGATAATTATTTTAAACACAATATGATAATTACTAATATCTAGATAAATAATAATCCTTATCTAATTCCCCATCAGAAGGTGAACAAGATGTCCACAGCTCAAAAACCTTTTGTTAAGTATCTATTGGTTTTCACCCCCCAATTTTTCAATATTTCTCAAGATATTACATAATTGAAGATATAGGTAATCTCATTACAATGTTTTTTCAACGTTTTATCTGAAAATTGTGCCTCGCTATTGTGCAAGGTTAAGTACACCAAAAGACAATGAGATGCAGTCATGCAGATGCCACATCCACATCCATTCAGTTTAATATGTTGTTGCTACTGTTAGTATGTGAAAGAAAGGAAGTTATCAACAAAGACTTCTTTAATTACCCTGAAGAAAGGAAATTTTTTTCTCATAGCCTGGAGCATGTTTTGGCTTAATACACACATAGGTTGTAACAACTGAAGAGATGCTGGTTTGTCCAGTCTAACACTTGAAATGAACTACAATCTGGATCTGGTTTGGGTATCGCGAGTTTCTTATGTGCTGTTGATGAAACTTTTAGTCAATCCCATTGTAAGTTTTACTGTAGTTCTAGTTTTGGAGAAAAAGAAAATAATTAAAAAACTTGGAATGTTTATGGAAATCTTAATGGAAGTTAATTGTCTATGTAAATGAAAATCCTTCCTTGCAAACACACCGGAAATAAGTATCAGATCTTACCCCTTCCCCCCTCCTTCAAAGAAGCTTTTGGTTCTTCCTTTAAATTTAAATTTAAGTCTTTTATGAAGGAAGTGAGAGTTGCAGTTGATATGTACTATTGATGAGGATTTACATCAAATTAGCAAAAGCAAAAATGGATTCTAATGATAAATTCATACTTTTAAATTGCTTTCTGCTATCTTTTTAAGCAATGCTTCACTAGGGGGCCGCAATTTCCAGGCCATGAATGAAAGCTGTTATTTTCTACATAATTATTATTTAATTTGCCATGGGAAATCCTTATATATATATTTACTTTTTGCTTCTAGTTATTTATGTGTATAATAATATAATATTATTATTATATATGCTTCGTTTATGCTTTGTGGTAGTGTAGATGTAAAAAATGTATCTTTGTGTAGCTTATTATCATTATAAGGACAAATCAGCAATCACCAAATAGAGTCATCATTGACACCCAGTTGTGCCTTGCAATTATAACAATGCAGATACAGTTTAAACTTGAGGAAACTGAATTATCATTTGACTTAAATGGATCATTGATATGTCTCATAAGTCACTATATTCTTCCTTAACCGTTTGTCATATAAACAATAGCTGCTTTTTGGACATTACAAAGCATGCCAATCTTACCTATTCTTTTAAATCCTTCTGAGGGTGTTCTACAATGATATGGTCGTAGTAATTGGAGTTGCTTGTGCTACAAATATTTGTTCTTATAAGTAGAGCAGACCATGTTTTTTTCAATATATTTGTCCTATTGATGGTTGACATTCATATCTTGCTCTGACTTGTCTTTTAAGCATTCAGGCATGCACATCCAGGTAGTCCTTATGTATTTGGACTTGTTGGGATTGATCATGATCTTGACTTTCCAGAGCCGATGCCTGTTGTTGGTATGTATATATTTCGTTTTGAAATATCAAATTAATCTGTTTTCTCTCTCTCTCTCTCTTTTTTTTTTTTTTTTTTTTTTTTTTTATGGGTATTTAATTATAATATGTTTTAAGTGTTATTGCATATGGTTATGATTTGAGTCTGTTCCCTAGATTGCTCAGCACCATAAATTATTGTTGTTTTTGTGTGGTTGTTTCTTAGGGTAGCGTATTTTCACACTTTTGTCTTCATCATACAATATCTGAATTGGAGATTTAAGGTCTAAGTTTAACTTACATATTTTCTTTGGTCATTGGTTACTTTTAAATTTTAATTTTAAATTCTTGTAAATCTTCATAATTTGATTGCTTTTACTATTTTCCCTTGATTAATCTGTTGAGTTAAGCATATTTAATGAGAAGTGAGCAAGATCAACAGAAGCAATGTTTAAATTTGAAAAATGTTATCTTTTTCCTTGATGACCAATCTGTCTTATAAAGCATATTTGATGTTCAATACCAAAATGCAAAATCAACAAGAGTGATGTTTATTCAAAGGAGAATCTGAAACTTGACTCTCTGTCTTCCAGTGTCTATAAAGTGGCGATGACACCATAACTTATGAAAGAAGCTAAGATTTTATGGGCTGTCCTAGCCACTTGTAGCTCTTCACCGATGGAAAACACTTAAGGGAGGAGGACATCAATAGCCCTGAGGATACAATTGAGTTCCTAACATCATTAAGGGCCTCTTTCTTTGTTTCTTCTTTAAAAAAAAAAAAAAAAAATTCTGAGATATTTCTTCATTATTCACTTGAAATAGGAAGAGGTCTTGGATCAGTTTACTTTTATTATTGAACTTTTTGGGACAAGTTCAATGGGTGAACAATTATTTTCTTTTTGCTTAGCCACAGTTTCTGTTTATTAGATAGAACAAGAGTGAGATATAGTCTTTCTGTACAGAGTCTTGACACTCCACAGAAAAACCTTTGTTATGTAGTTGTGGATTGTGGTGGATGGCTTGTCCACCTTTTTCATTCTTATTAATAAAAAAATTTACTAATAAAATTTCCTTATGTCCAATGAAGGAAAAAAAAAATATTAGATCTGTTTACATGTTATTATAAATATTATTTTTCCCTGTTTTGCTTATCACTTAATTGTTGGTTGCTAGTAATTACTTTTCATTATGTGTGCTACTCTAATATGGCTGCTTTGAATAGTTCCCCTAAAATTTATCTTGAATTTTCAGGAATATCTCGTTCAGCTAGGGGATATTGCATAACTTTAATCTTAGAGACTATGAAGACATATTCGTTAGAAGATGGACTGACTGAAGATGCTTTGGTTACCAAGCTTCGTACCTGTCGGTACCATCACCTATTTCTGCATACATCTTTGAGACGCAATACCTCAGGTTTGCATTTCCTTCTATTTCATCTTGCATCGGACCTTATAAATGCATTTTAAGATGTTGGGTTTGTCTTGTACAGGTGATGGAACAATGTGGATGCAGTTTTGTTATTAAATTATCCGAAATATCTTTTTCCATATTTTTTTTAAAAGTATTTTCCGTGTTAATTGGTAGATTTTAATATGACAGTTCTTAATATACAATCTTTAATATAATCAGTTCTTAAAAAATATCTGGATTCTCTTTCTCTTTGAGGCCTTGACAAGTTGGGATGTTACTTATTTATCTTTTAATGCTCAGGAAGTTATGATTTATAAAACTGTGGTAAAGCTAAGCATTCTTGTTGTGATTGTGTTGTTTTTACAAAAAAAATTGTTGCTAGTATCAGAGAAAGGAAAATGCTCATTTACTCATGGATTCCTTGACCTTCATATTTGTACTACCATTAATTGCATGCATTTAATTGTCATTTTTTCTACTGATAAATGGTTTTAGTATTCTTGATGCCAAATCACGTACTCAACTCTTTACTAAATTAGAGGTTTCATTGCAGGAACTTGTCGTTGGGGAGAATTTGGTGAGGGAGGCCTATTGTGGGGAGAATGTAGTGCCAGGCATTTCGAGTGGTTTGAAGGCGATCCTGTCACTGAGCTTTTGTTTAAGGTTCACCTTTCAAATGAGTTTATTACTCATGCTTTAGCTTGTGTTTTTTGGTTACTGTTAATAGTGCATGGAAAATGAAAATATCTGTCTTATCTTGGAGTATTTTTCAATGCTTTTGCAGGTGAAGGAACTTTATGGTCTTGAAAATGAAGTTACTTTTAGAAATGTCACTGTGCCTTATGAAAATAGGCCCCGCCCGTTATATCTAGGGACAGCAACGCAAATTGGTTAGATAAAATTTGTATAGACATTGGATATTTAAATGTTCATTTATTAACGAGTCGTATAAAGTAATATTGCTCTGCGTGATGTATACTTACAGGTGCCATACCAACTGAGGGAATACCTTGTTTGTTAAAGGTGTTGCTTCCATCAAATTGTGCTGGACTACCTGTATTGTGAGTAAGAAATTTTAATTTTGATTTTCTTTTAACTTAAAGAAAACTTATAAATGTACCTTCTTTTGGTAAATCATTTGTTTGTTTGCTCTATCCTTTTTGTGTATGGGTTTCTTTTCTTGCATCTTGGATGTCCGTGATACATGTGTATTGATAGTAGTCATGACTATGGCTGCTGTTATATTTTTGCTCATATTATTGAAAATGAGTGAGAAAATAAAGAATGAAAAAGATATGGAGTTACTTGCATGTGCAGACATATACAAAAGATTTTATACCCCAATTCTGAGATATCAAGGACCATTTTTTTTATTACAAATAGTTGATCACTAATTTATTCTTCAAATATAGTTGTGTCCATACTTGCTCCAATTATTTTCTCTTACGAAATATATTGTGAATTATTTTGAGTAGCATATTGGTGCATGAATTTTTAAGTCTAGCCGTTTTTCCTTGTATTGGTTGAGCCACTTGAAGTCGATTTCTGAAAATATGTTTGGTGATTAAAATTTAACAATCACTATGGATTGGATAACACAACAAGTTTACTATTTCAGTTGTAAAATTGTTTTGTTATCAGATTTTTTTTTCTTTTTTAAACAGATAATTTTCTTTGAGAACATATTATCTATCTTACATGGTCTCAATTTAGATGCAGTATTGGTCTTAAATTGAAGTTTTAGAAAGTTGTTATGTTTAGTAGTGGTATTTTTACTGGTTATTGTTATTCAAATATGAAACTGCTTGATCTATTTGCTTCAGAAACCTTCATGGTTTTCCTGGAAGCCATATTAGCTATTAGCTATAGTTAGGTCAAGTTTAACAAACTTCTTCTGGCATGTCTCAGAACCTTAATTGCAGTTTAATTTTGTATGCGTATTTTCATTCAGTTGTTGCACGCTAAATGTGGCTTGTTCCATATGAAGAGTGAAATAGTTCAGGTTTCACTTTGGCCTGTGCTAAACAAGCTAGGGGAATCTAAGTTCAGTATGTAATTTGATTCTTTGGCTTGATTTTGATCTTCTCTTGCTCTCTTTGAAAGGTGAATAATTTAAAGCCAGAGTGCTACAAAGTATGGCAGGTTTCAAATATTAAATATTAATCAGTGGTAGTTGTAACATATACCTCTGTAGTTTCTTAATATTTTATTTCTCAGGTATGTTAGAGATCTTCTCCTCAATCCTCCTGCTTATGAGATTGCATCCACAATTCAAGGTGAGTGGTAACATGCATTATGCATTGGTGCAGCATTTGGTTATAGCAAATGGATTTGAATAAAAACGTAGGGTTACTCACTTTTTGATGTCTTTTTTGTCTCCCTTTGAGTTTCTAATTTAAATTCATGTACTAAGTTGTAGTCTTTGTGCAGCAATATGCAAACTTATGAGCAACGTGACATGCTCGATTCCTGAGTTTACATGTGTTTCATCTGCAAAGGTTATTTTCTACTTCTTTGTGATAGTTTTTTAGATAAAAATAACTATACACATGAAATAACACTTTCGACTTATATATATATTGATTTTTTTTCATCTTTGTTGTCTTTCTGTGGACTGAGTAATAAATAATTCATGCTTGACCATGTCAGATTATCGATTTATAGATGTTTTCTGTGGTAACCTCTATATAACATATGGTTTATTTAAGAGTTTGGCGATTTCAAGAATATGAGATCACATTTTATGGTGGATCATGCAAAAATATATCTTACTTGAACATAATAAAGTGAATTGCACCCAAATTCTATAAGATTGACATTTTGGGTTTTAATGTTTTGTATTAAAGATCTAGAACCACTGTTTGGTAATTTTTTTATCCTATCTTGTGAAAGGATAACAGCTTTTCTAGATTTTTCTGCAACTGTACCACTACTTAATTTCAATACCTTTTTACTCTCTGGTTTTCAGTTTCTTTCATTCTCATTCCCTGTTGACATTGTAGTATATGTGAAATTAATCATCATCAGCATTATTGTGTTGTTATTGCTGTTTTTATTAATATTATGGTTGCCATGTTTTTATTTTTATTATTATTATTTTTTAAATTCATGCTTTTGTATCTCATTCCTGTAATTTCCTTTTGGTGCAGCTTGTCAAGCTACTTGAACTGAGGGAGGCCAATCACATTGAGTTTTCTAGAATTAAAAATGTACTCGATGAAATCTTGCATATGTATGAGAATTCTGAGCTTATTGAAATCCTGAAATTATTGATGGATCCTGCATGGATGGCAACAGGGTTGAAAATTGATTTTGAGACATTTGTAAGTGTTAATATTTATGTAGTTATGAAAAATTTAGTATTTGTTTAGTCTAGTGGCTTTACCGAATCCGGCATCTTTTTTTTTGGGTAAAAGAAAGAAAATTTATCAATTTGGATTTTAAGTTGTTTGGTGTATTGTTCAATTACATCTTCTTAGACTTATTTTCTCTTGGTCTATTAGTGAAAAATAAAGAGAAGAATGATCATTATGATCGAAGAGTTCGTGGTGCTACCAATTCTATTTATCTGTATCAGAGTGATGTAAGAATCCAGAATTCCTAAGTGAGAGTTGGATTGACCTGTATGGTATCAGATTGACAAAAGTAAAGATTCTTCAGAATTTACTGCTAAAGATATGCTTGATTTCCAGCTTAACCAAAGACTAAATTGTCTTGTTATGTAAAAGATATTTACTTCAATTGTTTAGCTTCACTTTTTGACACCACTACCACCATTTTGTTTTGATAAAGTTAGAAGTTCAGTCTACAAGTACAGTTTTGTTAGATTTTCTGGTATTTCTTACTGCTACATTACTCTTCATTAGTTACTCTAATAAGTAATACCTGTATGTTAATGATAATTTTACAGCAGGTGCGAGGTTCCTATTGTTATTCCGTATTACCTTAAACCATGAACCCGTGATATGTTGTTTGCTGCTAATTATTTTTACTTGACTCTGATCGTTGTTTGGTGACCTTCTGAAAATATGTTTGCAATGGCTTATAGTTTGATGCACAGTAGAGCCTTAGATAGAGTTTAATGGTCCAATAAGGATATATGCAGATATATGTAGCCAACCATAAGTAATTGGCTTGTGAGAAGACAGCGTTTTGTTCATTTTACTGACTAATTATCAAACTCAACTATTCAAGGTAGAGCTTATTTTTCTGAAAATCTTTTCTGCTCTTAGGGAGCTTCTTTTAATGTCATTAACTCTGAGATTGACTTTGAACTTTCTATACATTTTATAGTTTTTATAATGAATCTTGTTTCCAAAATGTTGTTTTGTTGTCATTCTGCTGTTGATTGTGTATGATGTTAGCTTTAGATTAGTGACATGATTAGCAGATTTTGTCAAATATTATCCCACTTAGATTTACAGAAAGGTCTGGGAACTTATTCTTTCCATTTGTAGGTATGATATGTACCATGCTTAGCAAGATGGTTGCCTTAAATTTTAGAACTTAAAAAGTGTACTTTGTTGGTGATTCTACTAGACATGATTCTTTAATGTTGTAATCAATGAGTTTCATGGTTATGCTTTATTAGAAGGCTTCACCAATTTTTGTTGTCCATGCAGATAACTTTACTTTTCTTTGTTTTCTTCAGGTCAAGGAATGCAAATGTGCTTCAGTTAGAATTGGTGAAATGATCTTTCTAGAAGGTGAAAGTGATCAAAAGATTGGCCGTAATAAAATCATTCCAAGTGACTTTTTTGAGGATATGGAGTTTACATGGAGAGGTCGTGTGAAGAGGATCCACATAGAAGAAGAAATTGCAGAAGTGGAAAAGGCCGCCGAGGCCTTATCATTAGCAGTAAGTCTTTATGACTACCTCTTTTCTTATATGATTACATATGTTCATGCTTGTCCAATTGTGAAATATTTTTGGGAAGATCTTTTTATTCTAGTATTATGTTTCTTTACAATGTATGCATGCTTTTGTTTTATATTCTTGTAGGTGTATCTTTAAACTTTAAGATTTACGACAAAGCTCATAACTTCTAAATTTCATTGGTTGGAAACTACAAATCTACCTTCAATGTGTACATTCTTTTTCCTTTTTGAACTCCTGATGATTGCTTCTTGTTGGGTTCATCTCATGAGATGTCCATTGCTTTGGTAACTTGATTTCATATTTGAGTTGATAAATATCTATCTTTTCTCTCTAACATTTTCATGCTACAATAACTCTGTTTTACCCAAACATGTTACTTTGCTATTTGAAAAGGTAGGTGAATGCAAATTGTCTATGCTATGACTGTTGAAACTTGAAAGAATTGTAGTTTTACATGGTTTTTAAGTTCCTTGGGAGTTGGGATGTTGGAAGTCCAACTTGGAATACAGCCACAATGAAATATAATAAAACCTTCATTAAAACAGTAAATATTTGTCCTTAGTGAAATCTAGGTTTTATTGAAAATAAGGAATGTTTTGTGTGTGTTCTGCAAGTGTGTGCTAGATTATTTATTTATTTATTTTATTATTATTATTTTTTTGCAACATGCTAGATTATCAATTTGTTCCAGTAATATTGAGATAAGTAAGAAGATGTGTAATGACATAATTGTATAGGATTCCATTGCCCTCTCAGATGTTATGTTTTTTAATTTAGCGGTTTCCGAGATAGTTAGCATACACCCACAATGATACTGCATGACAGTGTTTTTGCATTAGAATTGCCTGAAAAATATATGGTATTTCCGAGATTGGTTCCCAGTTAAATCTCGATTTTATTTGTGAAAACAATATGATCTTGTATTCGTGTTCTTTCTTTGTTATTCGTAATCTAATCAACATAATTTGGTTACTGACTTCTGCATATAAGTCTGATAGCAATGCCAGTGAATCTTGAACATATGATTCTCAACTAAATAATTGCACATATTTTATCAGTACATGTATATCCTAGTAACTACTTTTATGTTATCGAGAATTTTGTTTCCCAAAAATTTCATTTTGTCCTTGTATATATGGGCATCAGGTTACTGAAGATTTTCTCCCAATTATAAAAAGAATAAAAGCTACTACAGCACCACTTGGTGGCCCAAAGGGAGAAATATCGTATGCTCGAGAACATCAAGCTGTATGGTTTAAAGGAAAGCGGTTTAGACCAGCAGTGTGGGCTGGTACCCCTGGGGAAGAACAAATTAAACAGCTTAAGCCTGCTGTAGATTCTAAGGGTAGAAAGGTTGGGGAAGAATGGTTTAGCACATCAAAGGTTGAAGATGCTTTAATGAGGTGTGATATTTTGTAGTAAACCTTTGATGTTATCTCGTGGTTTTACCTGTGAAAATAGTTGCTTTCTTTTGTTTGTTCTGGAGTCATGATTGACAACATGCTCAATTCTATTGCAGGTACCAGGATGCTGGTGCCAGAGCAAAAGCAAAGGTCTTGGAATTGTTGAGGGGACTTTCTACAGAGTTGCAAACTAAAATTAATATCCTTGTCTATGCTTCCATGCTGCTAGTTATTGCAAAGGCATTATTTGCTCATGTGAGGTTGGATACACCTATTCATGGATAGACTATTGATTTTAGTTTGTAATTCCACACATGCTTGTTAATCTGTTGATTTTACTCAGATAATCTTTTTACTAGATTTTAAGTAGAAAATCTATTGCAATATATATGGTAGACAACAATGATAAATTTACAATGTAATGGGTGATTGGACAAGCTCATAAAGGGAATCTTAATCTATTGATATATCATTTAGTGTAGGATATGATAAATTCATCATTTGGATAAGTTAAGAGAAGTTGACAATTAAAGTATATAATGTCTTTTACATTGTGGTAGGATGATAGGATCTCTATTAAGTCTTGGTTGGCTTTATATTGGTTTGATATGCTGGTTTTATTAATTAAAGAACTGTTTTAAACTTTTAATTGCGTCTTTGAACTAGATTCTGCTTTAGAACCGAGTTACTCAGCCTGTGAGTTGAACTGGCTTTAAAGTTGAATCTTTCTTTAAAAATATTAATTCATATGTATTGGTTTGATTATGTCATTCCATCTCTGGCTGTTTTGGTCAACTCGAGTGAAACCGCATTCTTCATCTAAATATTACTTGATATGGACATAACAATACACATGCTTCAATCTCTAAAGAATTTCATGTCTTTTCATTGTTTTTGATTTTAGAAAATTGGGAGGGTGTTGTTAAATAACTGATTTTTTTTTTTTTTTTTTTTTTTGTTGAAATTTTTTGGTTTGTTCTTCACTTTTTGGCTATAATATTTTGTGGCCTGCTGGTCCACTCGTTGTAATTTGATTTGATACTAATAAAATGTTGTTGTTTGGCTTGGTTTGCCTGAATCCTGAACCCAGTACCTTCATGACCAGTGGTATTTATTTTATTAGCTGTTTTATGTGCATCATTTGTACGGGTGCCTGCACTAAGATTAATAGTATTGAATTGCTCTTTATTCTTGCCAACTATTATCTATTTTGACTTTGTTCAATTTTACAGTGAAGGGAGAAGAAGGAAATGGGTGTTTCCTACTCTCACAGGGTTCAATAGTTCTAAGGTAGTTTTCACAAGTCAATTTATGGATGCTGTTGATGTTATCCCCGCTGGCCATAGTAATCATGTTCACTTAACCTTGTGTGCTAATATTAGTATTTTCTGTAATCTGTATAGATTATGATGGTTTTTGGGATACAAACCTTTTATCTCCAATCCTTATATTTAATTAAGTCACTGGAGCTTACTGGACAAATGTTAGTATTTCCAGTGAGTGATGATCATTTAGGACGTAATTTATATTGTTCACATCTTTTTATAGTCTTACCACAAAAACCATAGATGCAATATGGAGAAGTGGCAAGATGTCTGGCATGCTTTAGGTTGCCTATGGATCATTATTTCAAGTTTCAACTGTATCTTTATTGTGATCTTCTGGTAAAAGAAGATTGCCATATACTACATATATAATTAGTACTGTTAGTAATTATGAAAAACAGATAAGAGATTATCCCGTCTCTTAGCACTGTATTGACTTCATTTCTTAGGATATTCTTGGTCTGTTCAGCCAGAGAAGAATCGCCTCAGACAGGTGCAATCAGTTGCCAAGAATGTCTGAAGATGGTTTAATGTATAATGAACCATCGATTTCATTACCTTGCAACTGTTTTTTTTTTTCTTCAAGTTGCTTGTAATTGTTTAGTTTAGTTTATTGATTTACAACAAATTTTGTAAACATATTGCATTATCAATTTTTTTATTTTTGTTCTCTTCCATGTTTGGATATATGGTACTCCGATACCAATTTTAAATGTTTCAAAGTTTGAGCTCTATCTATTGTTGAATTGGTCTGTAAAAGCAGTTCCTGAATGTGTTTCACATGCTATATATTTATTTAATCATCATCCTCGTCTACCATTGCACATTCAGATGTCTTGTTTTTTGATGTGTTGAATGCAGGATACAGAACCAGTAGATAGAGCAGATGGCTTGAAAATAGTTGGTCTATCACCATACTGGTTTGATGTAGTCCAAGGCAATGCTGTACATAATACCGTAGACATGCAATCATTATTTCTGTTGACTGGACCAAATGGTGGTGGTAAATCTAGTCTGCTTCGATCAGCTTGTGCTGCTGCATTACTTGGAATATGTGGATTTATGGTGCCTGCAGAGTCCGCCATAATTCCTAATTTTGATGCTATTATGCTCCACATGAAATCATATGATAGTCCTGCTGATGGAAAAAGCTCATTTCAGGTATGCAAATGCATTATGCTATATTCTAGCTTTTCTTTCTTGTCTGATCTTATTTCATGGCAGACCATGTTGTAAATGTTTGTTCAAACAATAGTAGTGATTGTCGAAGGTGATGGGAATTTCGCTGCAATGTGAATATCGTCATTGTAAGTACATTTGACAATTATTGTAGGAATAGAGGTCCTACGTCCTTGGAAATGTTGCTAACCTCCAGAGATTATTTACTCTTATGTGTACTAGTGTGGGGAAGCTTGATGATGCATTGTTAATGAATGGGGAAATAACACTTTACCCTATTGTACTTCACAACTCTTCTCGAAATTAACCCTTGTGTATTTCTAATTGTAGTAAGGCTGCCCTTGATTATACATGGTTATGTGTTTGGTAGTGTCTTATATTGCCTATGCTGTTACTGATCCACATTTAAATTTTTTGGTAAAGCATAATGCTTGAATCAATTGTGGATCCTTGACTTCTTATTTGTTACAAATATACCTGTACTCAGTTTGCATGTACTTGGTAGTGGAGGTTTTTTTTTTTTAATGATACATTTCCTTTTTATATACTTTATTTAATCATTATGGTAAATGGTGTCAATGGTATGCAGATTAATCATTTTTAGTTGCTCAGGTAGAAATGTCAGAGATTCGGTCTATTATGACTGCAGCCACCTCTAGAAGCCTTGTGCTTGTAGATGAAATCTGCCGTGGGACAGAAACAGCAAAGGGTACTTGTATTGCTGGTAGTATTGTTGAGACACTTGATAAAATTGGTTGTCTAGGAATTATATCTACTCACTTGCATGGGATATTTGCATTGCCGCTTAATGTAACAAAGACTGTATATAAAGCAATGGGAACAGAATATGTTGATGGGCAAACAAAACCAACTTGGAAGTTAATAGATGGGATCTGTAGAGAAAGCCTTGCATTTGAAACAGCTAAAAAGGAAGGAGTTCCTGAAACAATAATTCAAAGAGCTGAAGACCTTTATTTGTCAGTTTATGCAAAAAAGAATTCCTTAGAAAGAATTGATTGGAAAGGAGGACAACTTTGTTCAGAAACAATGGTTAATGGTTCCGAGAAAGTCCACCTCCAGTGGAGTAACACTAGTACAGAATCTGTCCATCACAAGAATAACTCAATGACGACAATGGAAGTTGTACGGAAGGAAGTAGAAAGTGCTATCTCTCTAATATATCAGAAGAAACTGATCCAGCTCAATAGTCTGGAAGACGCATCAGAACTTGCAGTGGTGAGGTGTTTTGCTATTGCAGCTAGAGAGCAGCCGCCTCCATCAATTATAGGTTCTTCATGCGTCTATGTCATGCTGAGACCTGATAAGAAACTATACGTGGGACAGGTACTTTTCTTTTGCTTTAATATATATATATATATTAATGAATATAAGATGGAATCAAAAAGTTGCAAGTCGATTTACATTAATGAAGTAATGGTAATGAAGGTTCATTTTAGTCACAGCCAGAAGGATTTAATGAATGAGCCCTGCATAATTGATTTGATTAATTTCCTGTTAATTACTTGAATTCCTATTTATATTTATTTAATGTTGCTAGACTGATGATCTTGATGGGCGAATCCGTGCGCATCGAGGGAAAGAAGGGATGCAGACTGCATCTTTCCTTTATTTTGCAGTTGCAGGGAAGAGCATGGCCTGCCAACTAGAAACTCTTTTAATCAACCAGCTCTCCAGTCAAGGTTTTCCCCTGGCAAACATCGCTGATGGCAAGCATAGGAATTTTGGCACATCCAGTCAGTTAGTTGAAACTTTGAGAGTGCGTTGACTGATCGATCTCGACAGCCTTGGTCCAAGTCAGTTTTATATGTAGAAAATGGAATTAGCAGTGGTTGCAGCAATTTTGTTTTTGATGTGAGTTGCTCCACTAGCAGTATCTACTGGTATGCAAAATTGTTTATGTTGTGATTGATTTCTTGTAATCTGTTGTTGATTACTGTCCTATTAATTCGGTCATGGAAAATATATTACATTGTGTATGAATATAACTCATGTTATATCTCGTGTACACTCCTGTCCATGGATTCCATATGACCAAGCCGTCATCATAAATAACAAGTAATAAGCCATTACAAGAACCGATAAACCTGAAACCGTGCTCGCTGCCATCTTTGATAAGAAAATCAATCTCAACAGCTTTGATATTCATAGATGGTGCTTCAAAATCGACAGATATATAGAAAAGAATAGGAAGTAGAAAGAATGACTTTGTGGTCATTATCATATTTAAGTTGGCTAGCTTAGAAAAGAATGCCACGATTAATTTGCAAAAGCACTTGAATCTGACAAGTGATTTTCAAGGGAGGCTTCTCAGTATTTCAAAGATTATATGATCTGGAACAGAAGGTACTTGCTTGGTTCGCTTCATCGTACGTGTTATTTGGTTTCTTTGCTTATTAGGGTTTTTATAACTGCCATGCCTTGCTTCTCAAGGAAACCCTCACTTTATAGGATATTCCCTATGTTTAGATAGTTATTGAGTAGATTTAGGATTAAGAGTTCATCTACTATAAAATTTAAGTATAATATATATTTGGGTAGCTCTATTGCCATCCAAAAAAGTTCTCACCACACCCGTACTTTAATTGAATTTTTTTATTACTAAAATGTCCGTATATTATATTACCTAAAAGTACACAACTTGGTAATTAACATACACCCAATATATCAGAAACCCTAATATTTTTTTTCTGATATATATATATATATATATATATATTATTTCTTTGGTATGCTCTCTCTCTTCTCTCTTACGCCAAAGAAAAACAGATAGAAAGAAAATGGAAGAAATAGATTAATATGAGGGAGAAGAAATAATAGAGGAAGAAATAAATATGCACGATCAGATAAGATCGACTCAAAAGGAGATAAATTTGTAAACCGAATCCAGTCTCAGTTCATATTTGAGCAAGGAATACCGTGAGTAGAGTCCTGTTTTAATTTGTAATTAAGTTAAGTGTTTTAAATTAATCATTAGAGTTGATTATTTAGAATTGCTTAAAAACAAATGATTTATTCATTTGTTTAAGTTAAACAGATTTCCATATTATTGGACATGATATTAAAGAAAGAAGTTGTTATTAGAACTCATAATAGATTTATAGAAGAATTTACATAGTTTATTAAGAAGAATAAGATAAGCAAAGAATAAATATTTTATTTTCAGAAGAGACATGAAAAGAATATGTAATCAAAATATTCAATTCAAAAGCCATAAATTTCTATGGGTTTTGGTATTGAGAAGATAGCCTTCATTTTGACCTTTTCTCAAAACTCCAACACAAGTGCATAAGTTGTTCTCTATCAAATACTCTAATCTCGCAAGTGATTTTCCAGGGAGCCTTGTCAGGATTTCAAAGATGATATCATCCGGAAAAAAAGGAGCTTGCTTGGTTCGCTTCATTGTATGTGTTATTTGGTTTCTTTGGTTATTAGGGTTTTTATAACTGCCATGCCATTGATTAAATACCTTGCTTCTTCAGGAATAGGAAATTCCCTATATTTAGATAGTTATTGAGTAGTGTTAGGATTAAGGTATAGTTACCGGGTTGCTATTACTCGTTAGATTTCAATCCAATGGTCTATAGCTAAATCCTAGGTTTAAATAAGCACAAAATTGGTTAAGGTCATACAATCATTACCTAAACCTAATTATTAGTGTTCACTTTTTTACTTTCAGTAGTGATAGTTAGGATCCTAACAGTTCGGATCATTTCTTACCTTATTTTTCCTGATTTTTTTTCAAATGTAAATGAAACATCTACTTGCATAAGAGTGAAAAAGTTTAACAAATCGTAACCATATATTTTCTTTTATGCGTAGGTCTTACCGGAGTAAGAAAAAAAGTCTAGGAAAAAAAAAAAAAAAAAAAAAAAGGCAATAAGAGAATCCTAGTCCAATGAGCGCCATCTTGATTAAAGATGGCAAGATTATTATTATTATTATTATTATTATTATTATTATTATTATTGACAATATCTTTTAATCTAGGATTAGGTATTTTTTTGTTTAATTTTTCACCATTAGTAGTATTCGAGCTGCTGATAAGGGAGTCATTTGTCCAAACCCCAAGTTTATCTATCTATCAGCTGAGCTGCGTACGCCCCTGTTGACGATCAAATGTTGTTGAATTTAATAAAATTTTCATCTATATATCCATCATCCATGCTAATTATTAATTGTAAGTAAGGTTACAAGTTATCATGCACGTCAATTTGCTTCAAGTGTAAGGATATGTCAACTACATGCACTATGATACAACAAATGATGTATAACAGAATTGCAGTTTTTAATTATTTTTTTGATCTCTTGAATTGCTAAAAATTTAATGCAAAGAAATCAATAAAATAAAATGGAAGAGATCAAAAAGCTGGTTATAATTTTGCTGCTATCACATGGTGGGATCGATGGCTGGTTCTATAAGAATTGAACCAGAAATCTGTCAAAAATATATTTATATGTAACATTGTCCTGAATCTGAAAGTGATGAAAACATAAACATGGAAATCTTACTAACAAATTGGTCTAATTGATGTAGGTGATTTTGAAAAAAAAGAAAGAAAGAAAATTGATAAATTGTGTGTGGATTGCAGAGAGAAATTGTCATGCCAAAAGCCAGAAATTTCTATGGGTTTTGGTATTGAGAAGATAGCCTGCATTTTGACCTTTTTTCAGAACTCCAACACAAGTGCATTTGCTATTCTCTATCAAATACTCTGCTGTATCAGCTGTCTTTGTTCCCATCAATGGCATTCCTGGCCTCCTACAAACAAAAAAAACGTATATAATTTAGTTAATAATATGTTAAGAATTATCAGATGCGAGATCCTATACGTTTTTCTACTATCAGACCCGATAATCACTTTTGTAATGATAACCGGGTCTGGAAATCTAGGATTCCACATGAAATCCCGCACCTGAAACCTACCGATTATTAACATACAAGTAACTTGCAAGGCAAGGTAAGGCAATTGAGGAGTCCTCTCAAACTCACCCTAATAAAACATTAGAAAGACTTCTTCTCTGTCCTATAACAAGAAGATCAACTCTAAGCACTTCTGTTTGGGAAAGAATGGCAGCAGCCTTGTTAGTGCTTTCCATTATTTGAACCTTTGACGTACGGACTCGAACTTTGGGTTGAGCAACCTCACATACGCGTTTCATTTGTTCAAGAAAATCCACTTGATCTCGTTGTTGTTGTTGTGGTTGTGCTCCTTCAGAAGAAGCAGCAGCTGTGGCCGTGGCAGAGCTAGAAGTAAGGCTAGGTCTTCTTAGAAAGGAAGTGATTGATGGAATCTTCCATGAATTGGGATTTTCGACATGTATCAATATAAGCTCATCCTTCTCGACTACTACATGGGAAAGTGCATATTGTAGTGCACCGGCTGACTCTCTGGATGCGTCTGCAACCACCATTACCTTTCGTACCGGTGGGGTCCCACCTTCCATGTCCCGTGGCGGCTGCTGCTACTACCATCAATGTTCACCACCACCACCACCAATTCGGTTGTGTGAGGTCCAAAAATTGGCATGCAAATATGACATTATCATTTTTTTCTGTTGTGTTTATCAGAAAGGTTAACTACTGCTAACAAACAGTTTTGGGTTCGTTTTGTGATTCACAGACAAAGATTTGTTAACTTTCTACTAAATTTGGAATGGTTGTTATCAGCTAATATTTGGGATATGTCAGACTTGGTCAAATTTTGCTCTAATTATAGATTTCTACACCCTAATTTGCTGCAACTATGTACAAAAATTATCTAAAAGTAATATGGTTAGGATAAATTTCAGACAAAATCTATCTAGTGGAAAGAAGACCACAACAATAACATCTGGATCCCTGGTAGCCAAACTCTGTTTATGGTCTCCGGTATCAAACTTCAGCATCGGCACCAACAGGCGTATATGCAACATATGACATGTTTCTTGTTTGTAGACTTCTGAACCACATACAGCTTCAAAAACACTAGTTCAGTTATTAAACTTGGAAGTTTTGAATTACGTTCGTTCCTCAGGTTGATTTGCTCAAAACCTAATGTAATAACAAAACCGGTTTTTTCTAAGCTATTCCTAATTGAAATAGCATAATCAGTTACAGCTCAGAAGACAAAATGCCCAAGACAAGATCATCAGTTGAAAATTTGCACATCACTATTAATCAGAAAAATCTCAATAAAAATGTAACATGGTAAATTATTCTGTTTTCTTAATGTATTTCTTCCACTATCTAACCAAATCCCAACAGAATAAAAATAATAATAAACTTATAAGCGACTGAGACCTCTTAGTCCCAAGACAATTTTATGTGCATTGAACAAGTTATAACGCTTCGAAGAGGTAGCCTTCGATTAATATATCACAATCAAAACTCTGCTACCTGTCGGTACAGACAATCAGAGCATAACTCTTCAAAAAGCCATTGCCAGCTAGATCATGTTGCGGTGGCTGCAGCGGCTGGCTATCAGTTGACAGATGTCATTTGTCATCTGGTATACCAAGAACGGATAATATTATGTGATAAAGCATTAATGTAAACTCACATATGATCAGGAGATACCCACCAGCCAGCTACAAATTTTCAGCTTTTAGCATTTAATTTCTCTAAAAGGATCTTGTTCAGAAGCCCTGGATTTGCCTTGCCTTTTGATATTTTCATTACCTGCTGATGGCTATAATGTTCAGGACCGTCTCATTGGATGGAAAGTTTTATCAACATAATCATGGAAAAAGGAACATATAAAGAAGACTTTGTGTACAATGTGGTGCTCTCAAACTACATGTCATGAGCTCTCCTACATAACAGGGTGGTAATTTGAAAGTAAGCCAATACACATTTTTATTTTTACCAAGAAATAAGCTTAGAAGGTAAAAAATAAATGTACACAAGCTGGTTAATTTTGCTCAAAATTTTAGTGAATTCAAATTGAGTACTAAAAGGTAGTATTTTCATTATCGCATGTGATCTTTACAGGTTATCTAGTGGTTAAACTAATAGGTAAGAGCATGTTAGAGCACCATGACATACAGAGCATGTTAGGTAAAGATTTATTGCAATAAGTGAGAGCTCTGGTAATGGTAGCTATTGAGAATAAAGATGCCCTGTCTCAAAATTTGCAACTCTTGCCATACCTGACCAGCAAAAAAACCTTCTAGTTTAGTTTTGCCCCCAAGATATTGCTCAAGCTGCTTTGGATTCTCTGAGAGCACTTTATCTACCATTTTCTCAATCTCAGAGGGATCTACTATCTGCAATGTTTGAAACTTGTAAGAACTTGACAAAATTTCCAACTAAAGTCATAATAAGCCTTCTTATTTATATTAGGCAAAAAAAAAAAAAATGAATTCACTGGACAAATTATCTCTCCAATAGCACATCACTTATCGAAACCGTTGAACTCTCCCACTTTTGGATAATTAAGAGAAGTGAGCTACTTGAAATCAATCAGGCTGAATTTGCCTTGCCTTACTTTAAAAGAACCAAGCTGAAAAGTCAAGCTGAATTTTTTAATAAGCTGAGCTCAACTGCCTGAAGGAACATCGATAGCATATATTTAACCATTTGAATTGTTTATGTTTATACAAGTCCCTGCAAAGTGCAAGTGTATCACTTGCCTGAACCAGATCCTTCTCTTTAATAATCCCCTTGACAGTTCCACCTTTAGCTAATAGCTCAAACAGTATCTGCAAACATTGAGAAACAAAAACTTAGATAAAAAAAATATAACTGTGACATATATTCAAAGAGAGGATAAATCATAACCAGAACCATTGACAATCTTTCCCTTGCTGTTACTTACCCAAAAGTTAATCAGATATTGAACTAATCAAACTTCTCCATCATGACACGATAATTGAGCAAACACTAGTTTACAGAACATTGTAAAGTCTCACTTCCCTATTTAACTTGTTTAATGCCATTGACATGCAGAAACAAATTCTAGGAATAATTGCTAGAATAGCTATTCTGACATTAGTCTTTATAAGCCTTAAAGAGCTTATGTCTACTAAGCACCTCTTTGATAAAATTTCATTAATCGCCCAAATTTAGATGATTTGTCTAACGCACTTCAAACCTGGGGCTTCCCAGATCAATCAATGATAGAAGAAAAAGGCAGGAAAACAAAACAGCAGTCAAAATTTCACACTGATGGAACAGTTGAAAATTAAAAACGAAAAAACGAAAATGTAAATTTTCAATGTTCATTTAGCTATTTAAAAAACCACAATTACAGACTAATTAAGACACAAAACATCTTCTCTCTCAATAAAATATAAAACCTGAGAATCAAGAATCCAAACCAATGAGTCAATCACACCTAGACTCAAGATAATTACAGCTTATGGACATTCCTCGTAGGTCTTATCAAATAGACCGGATGTTATATTAGGTTATATGAAAGAAGTTTGAATATGAAAAAGTGTTAAGGACACAAGCAAACATTTACCTCTTTCCCAATCTTTCCACTAATAGTCCCACTTTTGATGGACGCTATTAGCTCAGCCAACTCTTCTGGAGTAAGTTTGACCTCATCTATAGACAACTTCTCATTTTTCATGTAAGCAGCAATATCACTCATTATCCAATTGGCGGCCAGCTTCACATCAGCACCCAATTCAATAGTTGCATCAAAAAACTGTGCGACCTAAGAAATCAATTTGGCAAACGGGCAGAGCATGTTAGATCATTCCAACATGATGTGTGCATTATGAAATAATATAACAAAGTAATCAAATAATTGATTAGGCATTTGAGAATTAGACATTCAGGCCTACGTAGAGGCAAGATTTGTAAGAGGATGCCTCAAGGCAGAGGCACGAGACTAAATAATAATGCGATTGACAAGTCAAAGTAAAAGGTACTTGGACTCGCATGTCAAAGTAATAGCTATTGAAAGACACATGCTCATCCCTTAAGGCTCACAAGGTTGAATTCTAGCAGAGAAACTAGATTATGCAACTAGATTATTTGCACACATCAGGGATAGTAGGGATTTACTTTAACACTAAGAATAGAAAATAATAATAATAAATGAATAAATAAATAAAATAAAATAAAATCATTTGGTGGTTACAATTTGTAAATCATAATTTCATCTTTCTTAGCTAAGAATGCAACATAAATGAGATATTAGACTTTCTCTTTGTGTTTATATTAATGAAATTGTTAAGTAATATAAGCTTATACGCTAATGGGTTAGATATCCAATATACAAAGGACATTATAAGCTCTTACATTTATGTCATTCGCAAGGAAAAGGACATCCTGCATGCTTAAACCCATTTTCTCGAACCTCCGGCGCTTCACTTCTGGAAGTTCTGGAAGAGAGCCATGAATGCTATCAATGTATTCTTTTGTGAGAATAACTTCTGGGAGGTCTGGTTCTGGGAAGTATCGATAATCAGAAAGTCCTTCCTTTTTCCTCATTGTAACTGTTTTCTAAACCGTAAAAGACATTTATGGAGCATGTGAGCGGAAATAGGTAAAGTGAATGATTTATATTTAGCAGTGAAACAAAATCAACATATAGCTATAACCTGACTGCCTTCTTCCCAGAGGCGAGTTTCCTGAAAAATTTGATCACCTTGGCCTTGACTATGGAGAAGTGCCTGCCGTTCTATCTCAAAATCAATGGCCCTACTAACTGACGAAAATGAGTTCAAATTCTTTATTTCAACCTGCCAGTACAAAATATGATTGAATGTGTCGGCAGTCAAAAAGGATAAATTAATTCTTCTTGAAATTGTGGTACAACAAACAAAATACAGTTATTTTATTTTATTTTAAAACGTAATTGAAAGTAACCATCTTTTGAAAATTTATCTTGTTCTGCCCCAAAGAGTTGCCTAATAATTTCTCAAAAATTTGAACGAGGCTTGGATTATATCTGAAATTTTGTGAACATATACAACATTCTTAATTATTGCTATAAGAAAATGTTCATATTAAATTCATGAAATTTTCATAAGAAGAAAATGACCATGTCACAGGAACTCCAAATAATTTTAGCATGACAATGAAAACTTTCTTGACCTAACATCTACTGGTACAGTGCTACTTAGGAAATTTCACATGTTTAATATCTGAATTTCAAATACTCACAGCAAGCCACTGAATCATAATATTTCTTTGCATTAAAAAGTGAAAATAATAAGTAAAAGATAAGTGCAAAACCTTTGTCCCAAATTCTAATTGGCCAATGGGCCGAATTGAGACATTTACATCACAGCGTAGTGAGCCTTCTTGCATATTACCATTGCTCACGCCCAAATACCGAACCACCCTCTGCACTTCTGCTGCATATTCTGCAGCTTCAATTCCATTTCTCATATCAGGTTCAGAAACAATCTCAAGCAAGGGAACCCCAGCTCTATTCAAATCAACCTGCAAAGAGTTACCAACAGAGTAAACAAGCCTATATCATAGATAGTTTGGTTGGGTTGGAACCCCTACACCGGCCAATATTCACTATTAGGGAAAAGGAATGTGATATACAACGCAATTTTTTATTAAACAACCTTCAATAAAAAGCTTCTAGATGTATAGAAGGAGCTTAATTATTGAATTTGTACATTTTAAAGTTCCATGTAAAACATAGATCATATGACATTGTGACTTATACTAATCTTTATGAAACAATTAAAAAGCAATAGCTAAGGCAAATAAACCAATTTTATTATCAGAAAAAGAAAACGAAAAAAAAAGGTAATATTCTAGTATATGCAGAGAGAAAAATACTGATTTAAAGTAAGAGGAATAATAATTTCCTGTGCTCCATCTCTTGAATGAAGTAGCTTCCCTGCATCCTCCTCCATATGAACTCTAGTAATGCCAAACCTCCTATGTCCGCCACCAAATTCAACTGGAAGATCCAAATCTAAGTGACCACCGGTTGCAATTGGGATGTCAAACTGAGATATTTGATAACCCTTTGGAAGGTCTGGGTAAAAGTACTGTTTCCTATCGAACTTTGAGTTTAGAGATAGCTTGCAATTTAAAGCAAGCCCTAGTTTCACAGCAAACTCAATGACTTTTGAGTTCAAAACTGGCAAGGTACCGGGCAAGCCCATGCAAATGGGGCAGATACAAGTGTTTGGTTGAGAGGCATAATTGTAAGGGCAGCCACAAAAGGCCTTGGTGAGTGTAGAGAGCTGGACATGGGTTTCTATACCAATGATTGCTTCAAAATTTTGGGTGATTTCATCAAGTGGTTTGGTTTTTGTGTGATGGTTTTGCGGTGAAACTTTGATTTGCTGGGGTTGTTTTTCTTGTGTGGATGTTTGGGTTTGAGAATTTTTCATTGTGCAATAAAAAACAACTTTTTTTCTCCTAAGCAACACTGATTGGTAGAGTGCGAAAGGATGGGTTTGTATGGCTCTAAACAATGTGGAAGCCATGTTATTAATTATCTATTCCAAATTTAAATCAAGCAATACAACCGCTACCTCTGCAAAGCATCAAACAGGTTATCAGCAAGCCACATTACAACAGTTCAAAGTAAAAGTAGGGGTGGACGTTTTTGGGTTCGGGTTTGGGTTGGGTTGGAATTTTTCCACCTCGATCATATTTCGGGTTGGAGAAATTCAACCCAACCCAACCCAACATTATTTTCAACCCAACCCAAACCAGCCCAATATTTGCCAGGTTGGGTCGGGTTGGATTGATCAGGTTAGGCTTAGGCTTAGGCAAACGTAAAAAAAATCAATTCCATACAAATTACATCACACGTCAATAGATAAATATATTGTACCGCTCAAAGTTGGTGCCTTTGCTAATAAATATACCTAAATTTAAAGTTGGTGCCTTTGCTAATAAATACACAGCACAAAATTATTGTTATATGGATACATATGCCTATGCTACAACAGCTGTAATTAAGCCAATTAATAGAGTGCCATCAATCAAATATAAAAATAGTATGAAAGCAACAGAGGAAACATAAAATCATCTCAGCTCTATATCGTAAGGACTCCACAAGTCTACTGCATTTTTTGTGAGCAGAGGAAATGGTACAATAACATTTGAGTCCTTATTTTCCTCATCTACTAAAAGGGATTTTATTCCTTCAAAGATTTCCATCTCATCTTGAGAAACCTATTAACAGAAGCATTAGAGTGACAACATGTTGAGCAGTATGTGTAAGCTATAACGAAGAATCATATGATTCAAACATCCAAGTAATCATTACGCACAGCTCTAATTAGGAAGAATAGATACAACTTCCAAAAAATGAAAATAATAATAATAATAGAAGATGTAATAGAATGACAACACATGAGCTCATTAAAAGTCCAAAACTTTGTTTAGAGTGTAAAATAAAGGCTGCCAAATTCATGGATGTAATCTAACACAATTATTTTAATAAATGAATTTTTTTATGCCCACACTTTTATGTGATATGAGTATGGTTTTGATTGTACCTAGGACCTGCATTCAAGGTCCTCAAGGAAATTGATTTTCTTCAAGCAGAGGAAAGGGGAGGATAAAAATGCTCATGCTGGTGTCCCTATTCTAGGGGAACACCCAATGTGAGATAAAGAAATCTAAAATAAGACATGCATGATTCTATCATCATCACTAGTATCACAATAATGTTTACTTCACACTATTATAGTAGTATTATGATTACTAGATGCAGACCAATTAAATAAATTGTCCACTGCAAAGAATTATGTTAATTTTGTAGGAAAAAACTCACCAGAGAAACTGAAGCACCAGTATTGTATGCTCTTCCGGTACGTCCAATTCGATGTACAACACCCTGAAGCCAAAGAAACCACAACACAACCAAACAAATCAATTATCCTGATCTTTCCAAATATCTAAATCTAAAACTAATCATTTGATAATCTTCTTGTGAGCCAATTAAAAGACAACATAATATCTTTCAGTTAACCACAAAACCATTCAAATCTGATACACACGGGCACACACAGAGAACTTGAATCCTTTACTCTTCAAACTCCCATTAAAAAGTAATTAACCACTGAATTAAAAAAGCAATAGTCCTCAAACATCAACTACTCAACAGATTCCAAATTACACACTTTAATCCTATAAGCTACACTCAAAAATACAAAACAGAAGCTGGACAACCAATCATGAACCCATTAAACCTCAAACCACACCAAGTCACCAACCCCGCCAAAACCCAACAATAATAACCAATAACCCAGAAAAAGAAAAAGAAAAAAACAAACTTTCATGCGTAAACTAGGCAAATTAGACCACAACATAATACAAACAAAAACTCAAGCTCAATTAAGAACCAATGGAAAACAAAAACAAAAAAGTAACCCACGCTCTCTCAAATCTTTCTATTATCTTCAAAAGATATCACTAATCAATATCATACAACTTAATTATGCTCATTTATTAACTCAACTCTCAAATTCATCTTGGAAAAAAAATTCAAAACAAAAGAGATTGGGTAAAGATCTGGAAAACAAAACAAAAGGCAATAGTGCAACACACTGAGAAAGAGAAGCGCAAACCTGAAAAGAGAGACGGAGGCTGGCTGGATGACAACGTATTGGAAGTCAAAAGAGAAGCGCCGCCGTGGAGAGCAAAGATCGGCGCCGGCGTAGGATGATTTCAAAGAGACGAAGAAGAGAGAGCGCGGCGGATTTCGAAGAAGATGAAGATCTGTGAACTTTTAGAGAGTGAAGGTTGCAACTTTCAAAAGATAACTGGTACTGGTAGTGGTCGATGGATTTTTTTTTTTACGTAAGGATAGATAACTGTTAGTCTGGTACTGGATTTTATAAGGAGGTAATTACACCAAACTCCCCTGAGATTTTCTCTTTCACACACGGAAACAACTTTATCATTTATTAACATCCACCTCCCCTGTCGTTAGTCAAAGACCATCAGAGTTAACCGTTGACCGTATGAATAAGGGTAATCTTGTCTTTCAACTTGTTTTGTGATGTACATGTCATATCAATCAATTACCTCTTTAACGCATGTCAGATTTCAATTTAAATATTAAATTGAAAATTATAATTCTAAAAGAAAAAAAATTACTAAAGTAATGAAGAGGCGTGAAAGATGGTTCAGTCCAGTAAAAGAACTGTCTCTCTCTCTCTCTCTAGAAAACCTCATATTTTCTCTCACTAAAAAGTCCTCTTGGAAGAACTTGAAACGCGAAAATACTTATCACCGTCATCGTCATCTTGTTATCTCTCCATCAGTGTTCATTGAAGAAGTTTAACCATGACTTCTTTGTTCGTCTTTGCGATGGGTGATAGGTAAATGAAAGTAGAAATTTCGGTCCATTGGACCTCTCTTTTCATTTTTTTTTTTTAGTTTTTTTTTTAGTTTTTTTTTAGTTTTTTTTGGAGTTATATTGTGGAAAAATTGAAACATAACTGATTTCAGTCACCGTTTAGGGTTAGGGTTTTAAGGTATTTAATTTTTGTTAAACTTTTTTTTTTTTGGAATAAAAATTTGTGTTGGTGCATGTTTTGTTTTGACATAAACTTTTGTTTAGGTGAATCAAACACGTAAAAAGATCTGTTTTAAATGGTTGTTTTCTACTATTTGTTTATATTTTTTTATGAATGTTATACTGGTTTGAGGTGTACAATATTTTTGGGATGATGCTCTGTTTTTTATTTTGTGCTGTTTCATTTGGTTTTCTAGTTTGATTCTTTGATTGGTTCCATCAATTGGCATGCTGAAGAATTTATCTTGTATTAAATTATTCAATCAAAGATAAATATCATTGATCTTTGTACAGATAAATATCATTGATCAGTAAAATCTACGAACAAAACTCTCTCACGCTTCCTCCAAAGGTCAAGAACTCACCAAAGACGATTTCTTGCAAATATTGTCTCCACATATAAGTATATAACATATTTTTAATTTGCCCACCAAAGACAATTTCTTGAAATAGATCAAGTCATATTAATTTGTCTAGTAAATACCGGTCAATTGAAGCTATGTATATAATCGGGTGAAGGCATCAAATATTAGAATAGGTAGCATATATAAGTATATGTTGATGGTATATATGTATATTTTCTAGTTTGTTTTGTGATGTCTCTGCTAGATGGGTTTTCATGGAAGTCATTGTGTGTTCTGGTTTGATGCTCTGTTTTATGGTTTGATGGGCACATTCCATTCTTGATTTGTTTTATGTATCAATTTCTAAACTGCAAGTTTTGTTAAACTGTTGGATTGTAATGTAATTGAACTTGAAGTAACAAGAAAATCACATATCAATTGTGTTATTTATTTTGCCTAACATTGTTGCTGTTTTAATGTTGTACCACTTTCATATTAAATGACACAGCAAGTTTTATGGGAAAACGTTTTGAATTGAGAAGATTTGATAAAAATTATATGTGTTTGAAGGATTTGTGGGATTTTGCTATGCATGAAGTGCTTGGGTTGGAGGCTTAAGTTGGTGAAAAGTTTAGACAAAAAGTTGAAAATCCCTGGAGTGATGAAGTGAGGAAAATTCAAAATTATATTGGGCTGATGGATGTGTTGAGTGAATTCGAATAAAGGAAAGATAACCAAATTCACTTTAATGTGGATTACATTCTAATCGTAATTGTCCAGCCAAATCAACAACCCAACAACAACCCAATTCAGCAGCCCAACATCCTAATCCAGCAGCCCACCATAAACCTTAGACAACAACCCAACTACAATTTGATCCAGCAGCCCAACCTAGAACAAAAGCCTATTATACTGACTGATTCTTCTTCATTCTCGTTTGAAGATGATGCTAACTACAATTCAAATGGAAGTTCATACCAATCAACAATCAATTCAGATGATAAGGTTCCAAATGATGTCAGTGAAGATGAGATTCCAAATGAAAATGATAGTGTAGATGAAAATGATGGGTTGTCTGATGTAAATAAGGATGACATTGCTGATGAAGAAGTGGTTGATCAACCCATTATAGGCACTGCATTTAGAATAGGGAACGATGGTCGAATTACATTAGAGGTGGGCAAGTTGTTTAGAAATAGTATTCACTTTAGGAAAATATTACTAGACTACTCTATTCAAGAGGGATTCAAACTGAAGAGGATTAAAAATGAGAAAAGGAGGATCACATATAGGTGTGAAGCATAAGGCTACCCTTGGCGAGTGCATGGCAGTCCAACTTTTGACAAGGTCACTTACATATTAAAGACTCTTAAGAATGACCATAATTGCTTAACATTTCCTAAGGATAGGGATATCACTTCAGTTTGGTTAGGAAAAAGGTTTAAGGTGTTAATTAAAGAGAACCCTAATATTAACATTAGAGTCTTGGGTTCAGTTATATTGAGGCAATGTGGGGTTGAAGTGCCCGACCATACACTTTATAGGGCCAAGCGGTATGCACTTAATATAAGGGTTGATGACCATAAGCAAAGTTACAACAAGTTGTATAGGTATGGGCATATCATAATGGAAAGAAACCATGTGTCTTATGTAAAATTAATGACAATTAGGAATAACTTTAATCCTCAAGTCCTTGCAAACTTCCAAAAGTTTTATCTTAGCTTCCAAGTCCAAAAGGTTGGATATTTACAAGGGTGTTGACCATTTATAGGTCTAAATGGTTGTCATTTGAAAGGTCTGTATATAGGGATTCTTCTTTGTGCAATTGCAATTGATGCAAATTGTGGTGTGTATCCGGTTGCTTTAGGTGTTGTTGAGATTGAGTGTCTTGACAGTTGGAGATGGTTTCTTGAGTTGTTGCATCAACATGTAGGAGGTACATGAGACTAGGCGGGTTTGTTTTATGACCGAAAGACAGAAGAGAATTATGCCAGCACTTAATGAAGTATGGCCTAACCACAAATCCAGATTCTGTGGTAGGCATATACTGTAGAACATGTTAGGGAGGTAAGTTTTATGTAAATTTTTAGTTTTTTTACTTCATTTTTTTTTTTAATTTCATTTTTATATAATATATAACTAATTTGATGTTTTGTTATTGATGTGTAGGTTCAAAATTGATTACTTGAAAGACCTATTTTGGCCTGCTGTTACAAGCCCCAACAAGGTTGCATTTTTACAAGCCATGGATGAAATCAAGCAAACCTCTCCAAAGGCACATGCTTACCTTAATGGAATTCCATTGGAGACATAGGCAATCCATGCATTTGACACCATTTGCAAAACTGATCACAACACCAACAATGTTGTTGAAGCATTTAATGGTTGGATGAACAAACACCGTACATTGCCAATGTTGACCATGATAGAGACGGTTAGGAAGAAGTTTATGAAGAGTATTTTGAGTAGATATGAAGCTGCTGTGAGTTAGGAGTCGAAAATACCACCAAAAATCAATCAAAGACTACAAAAAGCCCAACAAGAAGGGAAATATTTGGACTCATTACGCTGTGGAGAATACGAATTTGAGATCGATGATGGAAATAGATAATTTATAGTGGAACTTGACAAACGCACATGTCAGTGTGGTCTATGGTTTATCTCGGGGGTTTCATGTGTGCATCACCAAAAAACGAGATAATGTTGAAGATTATGTGGACGTTTACTTGGAGAAAGCTACGTATTTGAGAACATACACAAACAACATATATGCAATTCTAAATGATAACTTATGGCCGAATGAGAACTTCAAAACTGTTCTGCCACCAATAAGAAGGAAGGGAGCTGGAAGGCCAAGGTTATCTAGAAACAAAGGATCAAATGAACCACAAAGGGTGTAAAGGTCAATTGGTTTTAGGTGTGGAAAATGTAAGGAGGTTGGTCACAACTCCAGAATGTGCAAAAACACATCAATAACTAAGGTAAACATACAATTTACATACTATTTCAGTTGTTAATTAATATGTTTCGAGTGCTAAAAATGATAATTACAGGCTACTAGCACATCCACCACACCATCACGACCATAAAAAGCTACAAAAAGAAAGAGAAATGAGGTAATTGCATGAAAAAAGCACATCAATTATGTCTTCAAAACATACTAGACCCGATTCATTGTCTTTGTTTTGTTAAATTTCAAGGTGGTAACAGCTTAACACATCCTGGAGCTACTTCAACACGTCTTGGAGCTGCTTCAACACATCTTAGACATGCTTCAACACATGCTGGATATGCTACAAGAACTAGTCTAGGTGGATCATCAACTATTGCAGCTTCACCACGTATTTCAGGAACAGTAACAAGGATAATTTAAACTAATTGCTATATAATTAAATTATTATTTCAATAAATAAATGCTGATATTTGTATATTTTTTAGGTTCTTTGGTTTCCATCAAATCAAGAGGGACCTTCAACGCAACCTCTCACACAATGTGCACCTCAATCATCTCAGCAATCTCAACTATAGGCAAGTATGTTGTAGCATCTACTACCTTGCTAATATAGTGTAGTTTTTTTTTTTGTTTCAATGACAATATTATTTTGTGCCCCTATTGCTATTTGAAAATTGCTTGTTGTTGCAATGGTAGGTATTGCTTTTTGTTGCAATCATTGGAAACTGTTTTTTGTTGCAATTAGTGGTTGTTAAAATTGGGGTTTTAGTTGAAGTACTGGTTTTTGTTGCAATCAGTGTTTTGGCAATGGTGGTGGATATGGTTTGATGATTATTCTACTTAATATAAGGTTGTTGCAGTTAGTTTTATTTTTGTTTTTACAAATGTGAAGGTGAATGCTTTGATTTTATTTTATTTTTACAATATGTGAGGGTGATTTATGAATCAATATTGTTGTTTTTTTTGAACATTTTATCTTGTTTATATCACATAATTGAACAAACTAGAATAGTGAACACTATAGAATAGTTCAATTATTTTTCATGATCATAACAAACATTTCTACACCACTGAACATGATATTAATAATGCTTAGTAGCTTAAGGGTGTTTACTACTACTTCCACATTGTTTAGTGTCCTTTCAAACTCTTTACTAATAGCTCTCCAATCATCTTGGAAATGCACATCATTTCTCATCTCGTTCGCGTCATGTAAAAATTAAAAATTACATTTTCGACTCTCACATAAGAAAAATAATTTGTTTGGAATTTTTTGAGATTCGAAAATCTTGATTGCCGCCTTCTTCCTACAATAGCATAATCTATTCTTAAATTTGATCATACCTCTGTTAATTTTGTTGATTGAAGTGCACAAACCTACCATGTCTGAACAAAAACTTGTGTAACAAATGGAGAATACAAAGAATGTTTTCTCAGTAGAAAACTGAGTAATGAATTGGAAAAATGAAATCAAATGGAGACTATTTCTTAGGTGAGAAATATTGTAATGTATGAGAAAAAAAAAAAAAACTGGTTTGGACATTTTATAGGCACACATGGTAGAAGTTACCGTTGTCCTCCAACAACCATAAAGCAACGGTAACTTCTATAGCATTTATTTATTTTTTTTTTATTTCTTAAAAAAAGTTGGAATTCTTCATTTTCTTAGGGGTATTTGTGTCCAAAGAAAATATTACACAACCTACAACAAGTCCAAGTTCCCGCCATTTACACATTAAAAAATTTTGTCTTATTTAAGGTTATAAAAGTAAATAGACATCCAGAAGTCAAGTCAGGTGTATTTCAGACTTTTACAAGGTCTGATAGAGTCAAAGGTTAACTTTGACGGTCTTTGACTAACGATAGGGGAGGTGGGTATCAATAAATGATAAAGTTGTTTCCACGTGTGAAAGAGCAAACCTCAAGGGAGTTTGGTGTAATTATCTCTTTTATAAGCAGAAAACCTGACCCAACCCACCATTTTCGGGTTGGATCGACCTAAAAGTGTTCACCCCTAGGTAAAAGTATGCAAATAAAACTAAAGACTACAGATGCATATTTTGAACCAAGGGGCTGCTAGTTTTTTTGGCACTTAATCTCAGTTGGTCTAAACATATTCAGATACTACTACCAAAATTTTAAAGTACCCTAAAAAAAAAAAAAATCTAAAATAAAAAAGAAAAAAAAATGAAAATTCTGACTATTGTCAACCTAGAAAGAACTGACTCAGGTTAATGTATTGCCGCCGGCCTCCTCTACCCGGAAAGGCATTCTTTCTTCAACAGTCACCTTTATCACCACCACCACCACCACCAAACTAAACAAACAGTAAAACCCGATTTATTCCTACAGATTTTTTGAAATCCCAATTCATTAACAAACTCGGTAAACACTAACATGTCATTTATAAATAATAAACACAAGGTACTGATACCTAAAAAGAAAAAGTTTAGAACAAAAACCCAAAAACCTTGAAACAAAAGGCAAAGTCCTAAACATCATCAACCAGTGCTAAGATACACCAATACCAAGAAGAAAAAGGAGAAATGAAGAACTGATAATAATATTACATTTACACTAAAAACTTGAATTCAAATATCAGACAAATGAGATATGATTTAAAGTACAACCAAACTATTGTTGTTTGCTTTGATGTATGTGGCAGCTATACAACAGGCAAGAGATTGAAAAATGATTGATTTTGAAAGTCACCCAAAACAGGGAAAATCATGTGAAACAAATAAAATATGTAGAATTGGTCATGCATTACAGTAAAATAGAATGGTACAATATAAAAGGCATAGAATTTGAAGAAGAAACAAGTAAGCTGTGTATTTTTACAGTGTGAAAATCAAAAGAGCAGGAATGTTTAAAATCTGTTATCTCTTCTTGAGAAAGCAAATATAGTAGAACCCCCATAAATTAATCTCCTATAAATTAATATCCTTTCTAAATTAATAAAAAATCCCGGTCCCGACTCGGGGCAGTGTAAAAATTAAATAAACCTCTCTATCATAATAATTAATATATTTTTTTTGAAACCTAGTTTAAAATTTCGGTCCCAATTATCGTATAAATTAATAATTTCATAAAAGTAAAATATATATTACAAATTATTCAAGAACTAAAAATGTATTTCAAGATGATAGTTTGCACTAGGCCACAACGTTTGATATTTTTGACTTCATCATTCATCTTTTGAATTGTCCTTAATTAGTTATTGTAATCACCTCTTGTTGTATCCAAAAGGTTTCAATTAAATTTAGCATATGAATAGCCTTACTTTAGAGATTTTAGGTACCTCATGGCTATCGTCGTTATCATCATCTATCTCAACCACACCATTATTATTTTGTCTTGTGATATCATTGATGATATCCTCTTCAGTTAGAGTGTAACACACTTCTTCAAATTTAGTGGCAGATAGTGCAATATGGTGTTCCTGAGTTGGATGTGATTAGGTAGCTCTGTAAGTGGTACATGGGCTGTGCAATTGCGAAAAAAGCAAAACCTTTATGATGAGGAATCCTTGAAAAAAAAAAAAAAAAAAAAGAAATCCCCCATAGAAGAAAACCAACTAAACAAGAAATCCCGAAAAGGAACCTTCCCTAAACAAGAAATCGACTTTCATACGTTTTATAAAACAAAATAATACTTTATAAGGTAAAACTCTTCAAATTAATAACTCCTCTAAATTAATACTCAAGGATGGGTCCCAAGAATATTAATTTAAAAAGGTTCTACCCAGTCAAACAAGGAGAGCCTCAACATCCTTCCAACGCTTATCCACTACATCAATAGAGAAAGCCACAATTCAAAAATAAGTTTTGTATTATACAGAGTTATATTCTTCATAGACCAATTCTAGAACAATCAAGTGGGCGTGCCGGAGTGGTTATCCCAATTCAGTAGCAAACTCAATAAAGCTTAACATGTCCTCTATAAATGATAAACACAAGTTACTGATACCTAAAAAGTTAAAGTTTAGAACCAAAACCCCAAAACCTTGAAACAAAAGGCCAAGTCATAGACATCATCAACCGGTGCTAAAATAGACCAATACCAAGAAGAAAAAAAAAAGAAATGGAGAACCGATAATAATATTACATTTATACTAAAAACTTGAATTCAAATATCACACAAATGAGATATGATTTAAAGTATAACCAAACTACTGTTGTTTGCTTTGATGTATGTGGCAGTTATACATTAGGCAAGAGATTGAAAAACGATTGATTTTGAAAGTCACCAAGAATAGGAAAAATCATGTAAAGCAATTAAAAATATGTAGAATTGGTCTTGCATTACAGTAAAATAGAATGGTACAATATAGAAGGCATGGAATTTGAAGAAGAAACAAGTAAGTTGTGTGAAAATAAAAAAAAAAGTAGGAATATTTAAAATCTATTACCTCTGCTTGAGAAAGCAAATACACTCGAACAAGGAGAGCCTCAACAGCCTTCCAACGCTCATCCACTACATCAACAAAGAAAGCCACAATTCAAAAATAAGTTTTGTATTATACATGATTATACCCATTATAGACCAACTCTAGAACAATCAAGTTGGCATGCCGGAGTGGTTATCCCAATTCATTTGCAAACTCAATAAACCTTAACATGTCCTCTATAAATGATAAACACAAGTTACTGATAACCAAAAAGAAAAAGCTTCAAACCAAAACCCTAAAACCTTGAAACAAAAGGCCAAGTCATATACATCATCAACCGGTGCTAAAATAGACCAATGAAAAAAGAGAAATGGAGAACTGATAATAATATTATATTTACACTAAAAACTTGAATTCAAATATCAGACAAATGAGATATGATTTAAAGTATAACAAAACTATTGATGTTTGCTTTTATATATGTGGCAGCTATACAACAGGCAAGAGACTGAAAAACGATTGATTTTGAAGGTCACCCAGAACAGGAAAAATCGTGTGAAACAAATAAAAACATGTAGAATTGGTCATGCATTACAGTAAAATAGAATGGTGCAATATATAAGTCTTAGAATTTGAAAAAGTGACAAGTAGGCTGTGTATTTTTACAGTGTGAAAATCAAAAGAGTAGGAATGTTTAAATCTATTATCTCTGCTTGAGAAAGCAAATACTCTCGAACAAGGGGAGCCTCAATAGCCTTCCAACGCTCATCCACTACATCAACAGAGAAAGCAATGATACAAAAATAAGTTTTGTATTATACAGGGTTATTTCCTTTATAGACCAACTCTAGAACAATCAAGTGGGCATGCCGGAGTGGTTATCCCAATTTATTAGCAAACTCAATAAACCCTAACATGTCCACTATAAATGATAGACACAAGTTACTGATACCTAAAAAGAAAAAACTTAGAGCCAAAACCCCAAAACCTTGAAACAAAAGGCCAAGTCATGGATATCAACAACTGGTGCTAAAATAGACCAATACCAAGAAAAAAAAAGAGAAATGCAGAACCACTAATAACATTACATTTACACTAAAAACTTGAATTCAAATATCAGACAAATGAGATATGATTTAAAGTATAACCAAACTATTGTTGTTTACTTTGATGTATGTGGTAGTTATACAATAGGCAAGAGACTGAAAAACGATTGATTTTGAAGGTCACCCAGAATATGGAAAATCATGTGAAACAAATAAAAACATGTAGAATTGGCCATGCATTACAGTAAAATAGAATGGTACTATATAGAAGGCATATAATTTGAAGAAGAAACAAGTAAGATGTGTATTTTTATATTGTGAAAATCAAAAGAGCATGAATGTTTAAAATCTGTTACCTCTGTTTGAGAAAGCAAATACACTCGAAGTCTCGAACAAGAAGAGCATCAACAACCTTCTAACGCTCATCCACTACATTAACATAGAATGCAACGATACAAAAATAAGTTTTGGATTATATGTAATTATATCCTTTGTAGACCAACTCCAGAACAATCAAGTGGGCGTGCTGGAGTGGTTATTGGACATGACTAGAATTCATGTGGGCTTTGCCCGTGCAAGTTTGAATCCTGCTGCTCACGATTTTTTGTTTTTTTGTTTTTAATAAGTTCGACATAAACAACCTTTTAATTCGTAATTAATTTTGCATTATTAGATTAATCTTTTTTATTCTCACTTCTTGCATAATTACTTAATTAGTGATAGTTTTTTTTTTTTTTTGACAATATCTATTAATTCGGGACCAAGTATTTTTTTGAAAGCTTTCGTCATTGATAGGATTCGAGCCGCTGATTCGGAAGTCATTTGTTCAAACCATAAGCTTGTCCATTTACTGGCTAAGCTACACTCATGTTGGCATGATAGTTTATTTTGGGATTGGCTGAGTGTTCACATTTCACCCAATAACCAATTTAATAATAAATAAAAATTAATAAGTTATATGATGAAATAATAAAATTTAAAATTGTAAGAAAAATAAGTGTGACTCAAGTATATATGCATGTGTCACTGAAAACAAATTCGAAATAAGAGAGTCAAAGCAAAAGCAAGACTAATGGCAACACCAACTACATTTTACGATCACAAACTTATATTCCAGTCCAAAAGCAAGAAGCATCTTCTCTGCCATGTAAGTAAACACATCAAACTCGTTTTAGAATTTTTTTTTTCTTTTAAGACCCAAAAACAAGAACAGAGAATTCAAAGTGTTTTTCACTTGGAAAATAAGTCTGAGAAAGTATTAGTACTAGTGTACTACTACCTAGTACACAATTTTGTATTTTTGTTGTTAGCTTAGAAATAATAAAATAATTTAATGACTTGAAAAAATAAAATAAATTGATGTTTTGGGCAAGTTTGGAGAATATCAACTTTTTAAAACCTTGTCATGTTACTATATTAGTTTTAAAATTCCAACTAAAAATACAATCCAGTATAAACTAGGGCGGCAAAAAAAATGAGGGTGTTTTTGTAAGAATAACATCACCTTACTAATCTAAGTTTAAAATGCACCTATTTAGGTGACAAGACAAAAATACCCCAATTTTTGGCAGTTTCTGTGTTTTCAAACGTGGAGAGAAAAAGGTTGAGAGAGAGAGTGAGAGAACAGTGGAGAGAAAAAGGTTCGGTGCAAGAAATCCTGCTGTAAATCGGATGGCGAACTCATCGGTGAAGGCTCTACAGTGCTGAAATCTACGAGAACTTGCAATCTCACGGTAAGGTTATGTTTCGATTTCATTTTTGTTCATAAATTTATGTTTAGATTTCGATTTAGATTATGTCAGTGGGTTAGTTTAGATTTAGATTAGGGGTTGAATGTATAAAAAAATTGTGTAGAAGACGATGAAGCTATGTAGATTAGGGTTTTTCAAGCCTTTTAAAACGTTTTCCGAGCCTTTTAAAACATTTTTCGAGCCTTTTTCGAGGCTTTTCAAACATTTTTCGAGCTTTTTTAGGGAATATGTAAAGGTTTGTAAATGATGAATCTCCGAGACTTTTGAACCGTTGTCCGAGCCTTTTAAAACATTTTCTGAGACTTTTTAAAAGTAATACGAGCTTTTTCCTTTTCGAATGTCTGAGACTTTTAAAACTTATTCTGAGCCTTTTATAACGTTCTTTGAGACTTTGTAACAGTTTTCCAAGCATTTAAAAATTTTCAATCTCCGAGACTTTTAAAATGTTGTCCGAGCCTTTTAAAATGTTTTCCGAGACTTTGTAAAAGTAATTCGAGCTTTTTCCTTTTTGAATGTTCGAGACTTTTAAAATGTATTCCGAACCTTTTTTGACCCTTTTATAACGTTCTCCGAGACTTTGTAACAGTTTTCCAAACATTTAAAAAATTTCAATCTCCGAGACTTTTAAAACGTTGTCCAAGCCTTTTCCGAGCCTTTTAAACATTTTTCAAGACTTTCTAACAGTATTTCGAATGTTTTTCAATTTTCAATCTTCGAGACTTTTTCAACGTTGTCCGAGCCTTTTATAATGTTCTCCGAGACTTTGTCCGAATATTTCCAAGCATTTTTCAATTTTCAATATCTGAGACTTTGTCAACGTGTTCTGAGCCTTTTATAACGTTCTCCGAGACTTTGTAACAGTTTTCCAAACGTTTTCAATTTTCAATCTCCAAGACTTTTAAAACGTTTTCCGAGCTTTTTCCAAGCCTTTTCACACGTTGTCCGAGACTTTTTCAGATGCTCTCCGAGTGTTTTCATATTAGTCTCCTAGCCTTTTCAATTTTAGTCCGAGCCATTTCAATTATTGTCCGAGCCTTTTCATATACTCTCTGAGGATTTTTAATGAACTTATATGTTTTTTTTCTTTGAATACGCAGATGATGAATCGGTTGAGAAATTTTTTGACTCTAGAGAATGAATGGTACTTGGGAAAAATAACTCAGCATGACTATTTCGATCAGCTTTCAGATATCAACAACGCACTTGACAAGGTACCGAAACATCTTGCGGTCGAAAAATGACGTCGGTATACCAAGTCGTGTTTTGGACATTTTCTTCGAATGCAACGTTACATGTAGTTTTCAAGTGGCATTTTCCATCGGTTGCTTATTCGTGAGTTGCATCACGAAGGACCGAAAGATGAGATGAGATTTCTTTTAGGTCGTCATTCAGTCTGGTTCTCGAAGATCTCTCATCATCGGATTGAAGTTCAGAGTCATTCCCGACACATCGACCTATGCTATGGTAGAGAATGGCATACATCAGCGGTACTTTCAAGGTCTAGATGACATCGAGTATAGACAGCTGAAAGCCGTTTTACGGAATAGTGTTTTTATAGAGCAATACGATACGGTTAAGATGTGCCTATTGTATATGCTTAATTGGATACTGATGAGGTTGGACGAGAGAGAAAAAGTTTCGGTATGGTAGTTTGGCCTAATCGAGAACTTGGACGCTTTTGATGCATTGCCGTGGTGTTCACACGTGTATAGGCGGTCTATTTATGGTTTCAAGCATGCGTTGGTCGGTCGACGGCAGCAGTTCGAACAACGCCAGAGATGAAAGGGTGTTATAGTACACAGACAAGAGACGTACAACATATACTGTCTAACACAGCAGGGATGGGCCCTTTTAGATGTTGCTCGTGTCTACAGACTGTGTGCCCCAATAACGAATAGGGTGTGACTGTTTCAAGATCTGATTCAATCCCAATCGGTTTTAATAACATTTCATTTTAAAGGTTGTTTATGTGGTGAATTACAGAGGAAACTGTGGTGCCCATACTTTGAGGATGATAGAGTACCTGACGGCCAACAGGGATATGTTCGACTGGTCTGAGAACAATATGGCCACCATCAGGGAGAAGATGGCCATTGAGGTTTTTTGTAACTCTAGGCCCATGTAGTTGATGTACATAATATTGAGTAATGAGTAGAATTATTTTATTTTATTTTATTATTTATTTATTTATTTTGCAGTTAAAAGTTCAACACACATTTCATATATTTAAATCAATAACCAATTCAGGAAATTCACGAACATAAAATCAAATCTACTTTTCGAACATAAAATCAATAAGAATAATTCAACATAAAAGCATAAGAACCAAGGGTCTGATAAAACAAATGTATCAAGCATGGTTCCCAAAGTTTGAACGATGTTGGAAGACATCAAGTTTGAGAGATGATCCTCAATCACAAGCTTTTCTGGTGGCAATTTGTCTTCCTCTTGTACTGCATTGTTATGTTTGACCATCTTCCTCCTGTACGGCTCCATTCATTCCACGGTAACGTCTTTGTGAGGGCATGTTTGTTTGTTATGTCCAATTGAGTGACAGATGCTGCACTTGGGACGATATTCTTCGGGGACAATTTTGCTAGGACCTTCATTGACCATAAGCGGGTTGGAACACCACATGCTATTATGTCCTGGTTGTCCACATCTTCTACACGATTGTGTGGTTGTCCTCTCCGAAGATGAGGCATGTCGACCCTCCATCGGGTGACTTGATTGTCTCTTCGTCTTTGGATTTAAAACCACTCGTGCTGCAATGTCGGAAGGCACTACCCATGAAGAAAGATGGCCAACAGGTATAATAGGAATCGAGTATGCATCAATAAGTGTCTCCTTCTTGTAGTAATCCGCACATAGAGTTGTGAAATCCAAGTTCCGTTCCCTACAACAATGAAAACAGTGAGATTCACGTATGGGTAATATATAGTGTGAACTGTAACTTGTCATGTACCTTGCCGTTGCGAGTGCATGTGAACAAGGTAAAAAGTTCATTTGGAATTTGTTGCAAATGCAAGTCATCCAGGCTAAGTTAACCGTCCACTATTTTCCCTTGTGTTTAACGGAGAATATATTCCAGTCAACTGAATTTACGATCATATAACCGCACTTCTTGACATGTTTCAGGATCACAAGATGTGCTGCATCAGTCAATCGATGATGCATGGACAGTGCAGCTGCATGATGATCGTGAAACCACTTTTGTATCATATTCCTAATGAACTCTGCCAGTGTCATCAATGGCATTTGCCATGTGAATTTTGGGTATGATTTTATGCACTATGCAACATTTATGGTCATCACTATGTACCTTCTTTGGGGACAGTGAACGCAGGACCACTTGTGTGGACCGGTAGCAATGGCATAATCAAATGCAGCCTTGTGCAGCTTACGTAACTCCTCTATATGGCGATCATACTTCATTTCACTGTACGACCTAGATGCGTTATCCATTACGTTGGCAACATCTTTTCTGTGGAATTACTTCTTCATATTTTCACCAAAATGCCAGCAACATATGGTATGGATTGCATAAGGGAAGACTTTAGAAATCCCTGCGTCAATGCTTGCATGACGATCGAAAATGAAAACCAGATCATCTATATGACCAAGGGCACCCCTCAAGCATTCCAAAAATCACTCCCATGAAAGGTTGTTTTCTGAGTCACCGTACCCAAAACCAATCGGATACATCTGTTCGTTTCCATCTTGTGCAGTTGCAACAAACATTGTACCCCCGAATCTTCCCTTCAAATGAGTACCATCAACTGCAATCACATGACACATACAACTCCAGAAACCTCTAATTGAGGACCCTAATGACATGAAAAATTAGAGGAATTTACCATCGTCTGCATACTGTAAGTCAGTAATTGTGCCAGGATTTTACTGTTCTAGCACGTATACAAAAGATGGCAACAATTGGAAAGTTTCTTCATGTGTTTCATAGATCAATGGCAATGCATGTTAGAGGGCATTATGTGCCTTACTATACATGATTTAGATGTCATACATTATTTTCATATCGGCGATTATGTCCTTCGGACACATGAGACGACCATCATGTTGTTGAAGTCTATGTGCAATGATTTCTCCGATTATGACTGCACTAGCTTGTCGGTGGCGACGATGAATTTCTTCCAAGGGAAAACTGTGTTCATTGACAAAATTTCTTACTTGAAAGTAAGTCTCTTCATCTCTCATCACCGCTCTTAATTTCCACGTACAGTCTTCAATGATGCAAACCACATATGTAAAGTTGTCTTATTGGACCTTTTCACCTTCCATTCAAAGTTCTACAGCATTACAAAATGGCCAACTAGCCTCTTCAAATCCTTTTTAATCGGAAAAAATTGACCTTTATAAATCATGGTTTTAGGTTCTTACGCTGCCAAGGTGTGACTTGTACCAATACCAAATGAGTATAAATCTGCTCCGAGAATAACCCACATTGTCGCATTATCAAAATCAGATGCTGTTACATTATACCGAACCTCGGACGTCCCAGGCATATCTGGTGCAGTGCAACTAACTCCTTCTACACGTCTACCACTTGATTTAATTTGTTCAAGCTCTTTTTCACATTGTGTAAATCATCAACCTGTTCATTATTTGCCTCATTATCCACATCATGGTTCAGGTTATTGTTTTGCTCATTGTACTGCTCAAATCGACAACCATACACATCACCAAATTGAGGTTCAACTACATCTGCATGGTTGACCGCTACCGTTGGGACACCACATATGTTTCCCCCACTCTCGGTGGCACTCATTTAGGTGAACACTTGGTTGCTACCGCTAAAGGATCCAAACTGTTGGGTATTTTCAAGAGAAGGAATATCATTCCCTATCACATCTCCAACTGTCCTCTCAGTTACACTTACACATACTTGAAGGATCACCCAATCTTCTCCTAGCATAAACAGAACATCATCGTCATTTCTTATAAATGTGTGACATATACTGCTAAGAACGGTTGATATTGATGCCAAATCAACATTGAATTTGTTTACATCATACTTCACAATGCTATGCACGATCGCCACCAATTCTTCGTAGGTCATATTCTTTGACAAATACATTCCCTGGTTATCAGATCCAACAAACCTCTGATTTCCGTTGGGTAACTGCTCCCATCAACCGTTGTAAGATATTACTATCTTAATCTGATTCATGATGCTGTCAAATTAATCATCACAAACCATTAATAAAAACCCATAACTACAAAATATTTTCACATCTTACATTTAAAAAGGCTCGGGTGAGGATAAAAGTCTCGGAGAAGACTTTGAAAGTCTCGGTGAAGGCAAGAAAAGGCTCGAAGAAGTTAAGAAAAAGCCTGATACTTATTCATGTCAAAGGCTCAGACAAGTTTCGGTGAAGGTAAGAAAAGTCCCGGTGAAGGCAAGGAAGGCTCGAAGAAGTCAAGAAAAAGCTCGATACTTATTCATGTCAAAGGCTCGGAAAAGTCTCGATGAAGGCAAGAAAAGTCTCGGTGAAGACAAGGAAAGGCTTGGAGAAGTAAAGAAAAGGGTCGATACTTATTCATGTCAAAGGCTCGAAAAAGTCTCGGTGAAGGCAAGAAAAGTCTCGGTGAAAGCAAGGAAAGACTAGGAGAAGTAAAGAAAAGGGTCGATACTTATTCATGTCAAAGGCTCGGAAAAGTCTCGGTGAAAGCAAGGAAAGGCTCGGAAAAGTAAAGAAAATGGTCAATACTTATTCATGTAAAAGGCTCGGAAAAGTCTCGTTGAAGGCAAGAAATGTCTCGGTAATGGCAAGAAAAAGCTCGATACTTATTCATTTAAAAGTCTCGGTAAAGGCAAGAAAAGGCTCGGAAAAGTCTCGGTAAAGGCAACAAAAGTCTCGGAAAAATTTAAACGTTTTGGCAAGAAAAGGCCCGATACTTATTCATTTAAAAGGCTCGGAAAAGTGTCGGTGAAGGCAAGAAAATGCTCAAAAAAGCCTCGGTGAAGGCAACAAAAGTTTCAAAAAAATTTAAACGTTTTGGCAAGAAAAGGCTCGATACTTATTCATTTAAAAGGCTCGGAAAAGTCTCGGTGAAGGCAATAATAGTCTCGGAAAAATTTAAACGTTTTGGCAAGAAAAGGCTCGGACAAAGCTTACAAAGGCTCGGACAAAAGTTTCGAAAAAATTTAAACGTTTTGGCAAGAAAATGCTCGATACTTATTCATTTAAAAGGCTCGGAAAAGTCTCAGTGAAGGCAACAAAAGTCTTAGAAAAATTTAAACGTTTTGGCAAGAAAAGGCTCGGACAGAGCTTACAAAGTCTCGGAGATCTAACAAAAGACTCCTTTAACAGTTTTCTTTATGAACAAATGGAAATGTGAACAAATCTAAAGAAGTATTTGCCAGAAATATTACCTTTTATATACGTTGAAGAAGAAAGCCGAGACAACCTTGAACTTTTATTTGTAGAGCAAGAGAGATTCTGAGTTAAAAGTGTGGAGAGATAAAAGTACAAACAGAATAACATAGATGATGAACTAAGGGCAATTTTGGTAGTTCACCAAAATTGGTGCCTTTTAAACTTAACTTATAAAAGTACTGACAAAGTCACCAAATGAGGTCAAAAGAATGACAGTTTCCATCATTTCCACATAAACTAGGATCACATAATGTTATTTTATTTTGTTCATCAATTAATAAAAATTACTTCCATATCTGCAGAAGTCATGAGGGGAGGACATAACTCATACTAGGCATAATAATGGGTCAATCTCATTTCGTCAATAAGGTGGTTACCGATGACTCGTGTTATTTCAACCATTAGATTAGAGTACTTTTCTATATGTACCGTATGCGATCGGCAATTCAAACATTTGATATTAGCGGATTGAATGAGCACAATTTACCACCAAGCTACAATGAGCTATGGTAACAACCTGATACTATAGTTGGATGTTGAATACATTTAAATTAAGGGATATTATTATTCTGTGCAAACCACCCCCCCCCCCCCCCCACCTAACCTCTGAGATTCGAATATTTAACCCCTACAGTCAGGATTTTCGGTAAAAAGGTTAAATTCTCACGCTAAAAGACAATTTTCCCTCAAACTCAAAATTATATATATAATTAAAGAATTATTTATAAAAAATAAAAAATAAAAATAAAAACAGAATTGAAAAAGTATTTAAAATCAATTCATCACCATCATCTCTATAATTAATATCCACCATCCATCTTTGAGATGGATGGTAGAGATAATTGAAAAAAAAAAAAATTCAAATCTTCATCACCATCATCATCTAACCCCAGAAAATCATCAACACACCACTAAACACAAAAGATCATCATCACACACCACCAAACCCATAAACATCAGAACCCACACTACTAGAACCCATAACCGAACCTTTATCATCATCATCACACCTAGACCGCCATCATCATCAACACCAAAACCTAGAACCCACATTACCAGAACCAAAAACTAGAACCCACATTACCAAAAACCAAAAACTAGAACCAAACCAAAATCACACCAAATCGTAGCCACCAACACCGTTAAATCAAACCACCACAACCACCGAAACCAAACTCACCAAACCCTCCACCTTTTAACACCGAAAACAAATCCATAAATCAGTACCCACACCATTGATCGCTCGAAATTAATATCTGCACACACACACACACACACACTCTCTCTCTCTATCTATCTATCTCTCTCTCTCGAATCCCTCTCGTGAATCCCTCTCTCTTCAAACCTTGGGTCTAATTTGGCGACTGTGGTAGTGGTTTATGGTGTGGATCTATTTGGCCTGGCTAGATTTGAAAGGAGATTGATATTGGTAGTTGAGGTGTTTCCGGTGAGGATTCGAGAAGAAAATGGATTTTGAAGGTCGTTTTGGTTAAATCTAGTTCTTGTTTATTATTATTTGGTGTGGTGGTGGTGTGATTTAGTTCTAGGTTTAGTGATGATGGTGGTCTCGGTTTTGTAGTGGTGGTGGTGGTGGTGGTGGTGGTCTGAATATGGGTTTGGTGGTGGTCTCGGTTCTAGGTCTAGTGGTGATAAACTTTTGATGGTGGTCTGAATCTAGTGTGGTGTTTCTTGGTTTGATGTTGGTGATGATGATGGTGGTTTGGTGTTGATGATGTTGGTTTCTGGATTTTGGTTTTGTGGTTTTTAGATTAGATAAGAAGAAGAAGAAGAAGATGGTTTTTATTAGATATAATTTTAAAATATTGTTGGTGTTCTAGGTTCTTAGAGTTGATGATGATGATGTTGGTGTAATGTTGATGATGACTGTGATGTAATTTTTTTAATAATTTTTTTTATTATCTCCACGGTAGAACAAATATTCATTTTTTATTTTAATATTTTGTTTAATTAATTTTAATTACATTTTTTACCATATTACCGTTTGAGGTTAATAGTCAAGGAGAGTTTTTAACTATAATATTAACGATAGGGGGTAAATCTTCGAATAATTTAGTTTTCAGGAGGAAGAAAGGTCATTACTGGAACTAAAATGTGTAAAGTTACGAATATGGAAAACCTTCGGGGGTAATAATATCCTTAAATTAAAGCAAATTGCACAAATACCCCTAACAATATTAGACCTAATTGCTCGCACGCATAGAAAACTTTTGCTTAAAAGTGCACTAACATACCCTATTGTAAGTGGTTATAGTTAACTTCAACTATCGAGTTTCAACTCTCTTATCCATGTAAAAGGTACAAAATACCCCTACTAAATATTTTACTATTTATTTAATTATTTTATTTTATTAAAAAAAATCCATTTTCTTCCCATTCTTGAATTTTTTTTCTTCAATCTAGAAACAAACACACAACTTTTTTAAAATTATTTTGATTTTTGGAGGAGGAGGAGATTTGGATAAAATTTCAATATCTCTTCCCAACTTTTTTATAAAAATATATATTATATTTTGATTTTTATTAAAATTTACGGATCGGGAACAATATCATCTAATGGAGTTTGTTTAAAATTATTTTAAATTATTAAAAAAATTCCAACTTAAAAAAAAAAAAAAAATCAATGGTGGAAGATTGTTTGATGGATGGAAGAGATCCCTCCATTATTTTTTTAAAAATAATTAAATATTATATAAAATTTAATAATTATTTTTTTCATATTAATATGTCAAAAGATGTTTTTATTTTCCCTTAACAGTTATCTTTTAATTGACGAGATGGGGTTGGTCCGGTGGTAAACCCCTCACACGTGCATTAAGAGATTACGGGTTCGAGTCCTCCACTCTTCTAAAAAAAACCCTGAATTTATATAATTATGTAATACTTATATATATATATATATATATATATATATCTTTTAGGGGGAATTGCACAAACATCCCTCGAGGTTTGATAAAATTGTATAGATATGGCAGTTTTAGTCATATACACACAAACTCCCCTTAACATTTGAATATTGCTGCACAAACATCCCCTACCATTAGATGGATCCGTTAGTCAATGGTCAAAATAGTAAAAAGTCTAAAATACCCTTCATATTTATTTTAAATAAACTAAAAAAATTTTAAAAAAATAAGATAAAAAATATTTTAGAAAATATGAATGTATTTTAAATCTGAAACTTGGAAAAAAAAAAGTCATCTTTACAAATAAAAAAAAAAATAGTTTTTTTAAACAATTTAATAATAAATAAATTTTAAATTTTAAATTTATTTAAAATCAAGGGGGAATTGCACAAACTAATTTTTTTTAAGATGAATTTTTTTTTTTTTAGGTTTCAAATTTAAGATACATTCATATTTTCTAAAAGCTTTTTAAATCTTTTTATTTTATTTTTAATTTTCTTAGTTTATTTAAAATAAAAATATAGTGTATTTTAGACTTTTTACACGTTTGACCATTAACTAACGAATCTATCTAACGGTAGGGGATGTTTGTGTAATAATTTTCAAATGTTGAGGGAAGTTTGTGTGTATATGCCCAAAACTGCCATATCCATACAATTTTATCAAACATCGGGGAATGTTTGTGCAATTCCCCCTATCTTTTAATGGCCTTTTACTAACGGTAGGAGATGTTGGTGCAATTTTGAGTAAAAGTTGCATATTAATGAAAATAGGCCTAATGTAACAAAAAATGAGCGCGTGGGGTTGAATTTTTTACTCGCTTTGGGCAATTGCGTTGTTTCTTGAAGCAAAGTTCATGTATCACCTTCTCTTCTTGTTTTCTTTTTCTCTTCTCCATTTTGCTTGCCTTCTCTTCTTAATCTTTGTTAGGTATGGAGAATCTGAGTGAGCCTTTCGTTTTCTTAGCTTAACAACCTCTTAATAGCAGTATGAATGAGGAATCTGGTGAGGGTTTGGTTACCGGTATGAATATGGATATAGGCAAGGGTTTGGATGCTAGTTGCACAACAAAGCGAGCTAGAGCAGAACACGATGTGCTTGGGGGTATGATGTTGGATCCAATTACATGAGCAAAAATGACATGGGGAGCTTCAAATCCAAGCTATCAAATATGTCCATGCCCAATTCTTGGTCTGGTTTTGGAGCTGGTAAGGAACAAAATCGAACTTGATGATATTTTGATCTTTGAAGAACCAAATGGCCCGTCGATAAAACTCTCCTAAATTGAAAGAACAATTGCAAGAACCCTGGGCGAATGCACTAATTATGAAGAATATAGGCCATTCCCATACTCTGAACTTCATGTTCTTTAAACTTACTCAGAAATGGTCTCTTATAGGGCATTGGAAGCTAACTGATCTTGATGATGGCTACTTTGTTGCTTGATTCCAAATGAAAGAGGATCTTGATTATTTTCTTACCAGTGGGCCCTGGGTTATTGCCAACCAGTATTTTACGATTCAAAGTTGGAAACCTAACTTTGTGCCTGGTGAAGACTTCATTCAAAGTATATTGATTTGGCTGAGATTGTCAAAATTACCTATGGAATGGATGAATCAAGAATTGCTTTGTAGTATAAGTGGTATGCTAGGAATAATGTGTAAAGTTGACCTAATCACTGAGAACCAAGCCCGGGATAGGTTTGCCCGAATCTGTGTGGAAATTGATATCTCTAAACCACTTTTAGAAACTCTGACTATAGATGACAGATTTATTAGAGTGGAATATGAAAGCTTAGGCCTAATATGCTTTATGTGTGGGAGATATGGCCATAGTAAATATAACTGTAGAGAGAGCATGGTGGAACCTATTATTGAAAAGATGGTCTCTGATGATACAAATGAGATTAATGCTAAGAAGGATGACCCTCTTTACAATCATTGACCCCTAGTTTCCTATGGCAAACAGGGTAATAGAAATTTCAAAGGAAGATATGGAAGATCAGGTAATGGGAATATCAGCTCTACTGATAGAAATGGGTTCTTTGGCAAGTTTGGTGGCAGCAAATCTACTAGAAAAAAGGATGGTGGGTTTTCTAATGTTAGAATAGGCAAAAGCAATCAGGTGAAGTTTGGTAGTAAAGATTTGAAGACGGATATGGCTAAAAACACATATGTTATTAGAGGAAGTGGATCAAGATTTGATATTCTAAATGATGAATCAGATGAGATGATATCAGAGAAAAAAAAGCTTTAAACAAAAGCAAAGATGATGGAGTCACTCTTTGGAAGGATAAAGTTGTTCTATCGAAAATCAACAATCAGAACAATAGACAGGGAGAGAAATTGAATAGGGCCTCCTCTCAAAATAAAAAGAAAAAAACCAAGAAAATGGAGAAATTAGGTGGGAATGACAATTTTTTGAGTAAGAATAGTAAGACATGGGGTGCTGGTAGTTCTAAAGGAATGAGTGGCAACAGAGATAGAAATCTTCACCAAGAAATTATTTCTTCAGCTATAGAGAATGATTATAATAGTAGTGATAATGTGCTACGGTAATTACGCAAAGAAGTTGCTGAGTTTGAAACCCAATCTCTTTAGAGTAAAGTGACAGAGGACAGAATTTACAGCTAGATTGATATCCCAAATGAGAACAGTTTTGACCTGATGGCCCCTAAATTGAAAGAGGCCATGGAAGTCCTCTCCGAATAGAGGGTTTTCTTTTTCCTCCATATGATTCGTGTGTAAAACGTGAAAGGGGTTGGAAAACATATGTTTTCCAAGAACATCGTAAATTTACGTAGTCTATACCATTTTGAGATTCTAGTTGTCTTTGAGCATAGAATCGGTGAGCCTAAGGCTTTGCATGTTATCCAAAGTTTAGGATATTCTAATAGTTATGTTGTTGATGTTGAGGGGTTTTTTGGAGGCATTTGGTTGCTTTGGAATGAAAGTAAGGTTAAGCTTCATATTATTGCTAATTCTAGACACAGTATCATTGCTTTGGTGGAAGACCATAACACTTTTTGGATTCTCACTGTAGTGTATGCCAATCCATGTGTCACTACTAGGAGGCTTCTTTTGAGCTGTCTTAACACTATCAGAAAATGTTTTGGCTTGCCTTGGCTTGTATCTGGAAACTTCAACGAAATCATGAATATTTTTGAGAAGAGTGGTGGTAGGATTCATTACTCTAATAGTGGATTTACTTATTGGATTGATCGGAATGATTTATTCGACTTGGGTTTTACTAGACCAAAATACACTTGGATGACTAAGAGGGGCATTGGGAAGGAAATTTTGGAAAGGCTTGATAAAGCCATTTGTTCAATGGATTGCAGACTTCTCTATACTGAATGCTATGTAAGACACCTCTCTAGAGTATTGCTAGATCATTGCCCTCTGCTTATCCAATTCCATAGTAACCATATTCCAAAATTCTAGGTGCAAACCTTTCCGTTTTGAAGCCATGTGGCTGAATCACAAGAAGTTTGATGAGTTTGTCATCAATAACTAGAGCTTTCAAGGAGATAATATTGCTGGGAAAATTCACAACTTCACTAGTATTCTTAAAATGTGGAATAAAGAGGAATTTGGAAACCTATTTAACAACAAGAGAAGACTTTTAGCTTGCATTCATGGGGTTCAGAAATGTTTAAGTGTTAGATTCTCTCACCATCTTTCTCGGTTGGAGGAAACTCTCTTGAACAATCATAGTGAGATCCTTGAACAGAAGGAAATGTTTTGGAAGCAGAAATCAAGAAATATTTGGCTCAAAGAGGGTGACGAAAACACTAAATATTTCCATCTATCTACAGTGATTAGAAGACGAAGAAACAAAATTGAAGGTCTTAAAACAGAAGATGGCAGTTGGGTAGAGGAGATTGAAGAGTTGAAACAAAAGGCTATTAGGTATTTTCAACAGCTCTTTGAAGAAAAGCATATCAATGGTGAGTATTTAAATTTGCCTTTGTTCCTTAAACTGAATGCCTATAATATCTCTAGCTTAATGTGCTCTATGAGTGAACAAGAAGTCAAACGGAGCACCTTTAACATTGGTGGGCTTAAAGCACTTGGCCCTGATGGATTTCCCACTATCTTCTTCTAAAAATATTGGAATTGTTGTAAGCAAGACCTAACCAAAATGGTGGCAAAGTGTTTTATGAAGGGCTGTGTTCCAAATGTCATCAACCAAACTCTGATATCCCTCATTCCTAAAATCCTTAACCCTACCAACATGACCCAATTTAGGCCTATAAGTTTATGTAATACGACCTACAAAATTTTGAGTAAGATTCTTCTGCAAAGGATTATATCCTTTCTTCATGATCTTATGAGCCCTAACAAGGTTGCCTTTGTCCTTTGTAGACAAATCTAATACAACATTGTTGTTGCACAAGGGGTTCTCCACAAGTTCAAGAATGTTAAAGGGAATAAGGGGTTTATTGCCTAGAAGATTGACTTAGCGAAAGCTTATGATAGGTTGCAATGGGGTTTTATCAAGCAGGTTTTGGAAAAAGTTGGGATTAAAGGAAGCTTGAGAAACTTCATCATGAGCTGTATTTCGAGTGTTCAATATAGGGTGATTTTGAATGGTGAGTTATCAGAGAGTTTCAAACCTATAAGTGGTATCAGACAAGGAGATCCTTTATCTTTCTAAATCTTTGTGCTCTGTATGGAGAAGCTCTCCCACATTATTAACCAAAAGGTATAGATAGGAAATGGAAAGCTATTAAGGTTTCTAGGGGAGGACCTGAAGTTTCTCATCTTTTCTTTGTAGACGACCTAATTCTTTTCGATCAAGCTACTGTTTACCAAGCTAAAACCATGTGAGAGTGTTTAGACACCTTTTGTGACCTCTTGGGTCAACAAGTCAGCTTTACTAAGTCAAGAATTTTCTGCTCTAGTAATATTAGTAGTAAAAATGCTAGAATTTTGGCTGACATTTGTGGCTCTCCAATTACTACCAACTTAGAAAACTATCTTGGTGTTCCTCTCATACATGGCTGAATCACTAAGAGCACTTACAAAGAGATTCTTAAGAAATCCCAAAAAAGGCTTGCTTTTTGGAAAAGAGCATCTTTTTCGCTTGCAGGGAGATGTACTCTTATTAAAACAGTTGCTTCAGCCTTCCCTATCTATGCTATGCAAACCATTAAGTTGCCTTCTAAGGTCTGTGCCAATCTTGACAAGCCGAATAGAAGTTTTCTTTGGGGTAACACTAATGACAAAAAATAGCTTCATCTTGTGAACTGAGATTTGGTTTGTATGCCTAAAAAGAAAAGAGGTCTAGGCATTAACAAAACGAAACTCATGAATCATGCATTGCTTGTGAAAGCTGGGTGGAGGTTGTCTCAAAAGGAAAATATTTTATGGACTCACATGCTTCAAGACAAGTATCTTAAAGGTGGGCATAACATTTCTGATTACACGAAAACTAGCAGTTGCTCAAGCACTTGGCGTGGTATTGTTGCTAAAGCTGATCTTCTTTTGAAGGGATTAAGCTGAAGAGTTGGTGATGGCTGCAACATTGGCTTCTAGACAGATGACTGGGTCCCTGATATTGGTAGATTTCTAAGGTTTGCCACTCTTCCCCTCTCTAATGACCAGATTAGTGAAAAAATGAGTGATTATTTGTTGCCTAATGTCTGGAATGTGCAAAAATTATACTCTGATATGCCTCAACATGTTGTGCATCGCATACTAAGCATTCATGCTGGTAGTATTCAAAGTGGTTGTGATAAAGTTATATGGGGTTTATCTAATAGTAGTGAATTCACTGTGAGAAGTGCTTATGAAGAGCATTTCAAAGATGATCATATGTTTCTTTAGAATTGAAATTTTATTTGGAAACATAAACTCCTTCCTAGGGTCTTACATTTTCTCTGGGTTTTTCTTCATAGGAAATTACTTACTAATATTTAGAAAGCTATCAAGGGTTTCACTTTGTAAATTACTTGCATTAGATATAAAGAAGGAAGTGAAAACAGTGAGCATGTTTTTAGAGGTTGTGCTATCTCTCGTGATATTTGGGAAAATGTTTGCAAGGGGAGCACTATGAATGACATGTTTGTGGAAGACTAGAAATAATGGCTATGTCAGAATTTATGTTGCAACAAGTTGATTTTAGGCAGATACCCGAACTACCTTCTATTTGATGTTGCCCTCCAGTTCATATGGAAACGGAGATGTGAGCATGTCTTTAATCCTAATTTTAAATTGCTTGATTGCCCTGGCAAGATTATATTAAAATTTGAGAAAGATTGGTGGATGGCAAACTATGATTTGAATAACAAGGTTGAGAAGAAGACTTGCTTTCTTGTGTGGAATCCTCCCTCTCAGGATTGGGTTAAGCTTAATGTGGATGGAAGTATGAACCATGTTTCGGGTTCTATTGCTGGTGGTGGTCTAATCAGAGACCATAAGAAGAATTATTGAATGAGTGATCCATTTCTGTTTTGATGGATTCTAGAAATGAATGGATTTTTATGTTGTATAAATAATCTATTGTAATTATTGTGATACTATATGGAAGGTTTCCATGGTGGTGTCTTACAATATGGATTTGGTTTAGAATGTAATGTTGAGGAATTCAAAGGAAGAAATGTATGGATATTGCACCAGAGATCTCTTTTAAGCCTCAATTTTCTAATGTTTTCAAGAATTAAGTAAAATGTGTTATGTATAATTTAAATGACTTTTGTTGGCAGGCCTGGATTTATATTTGGACGTTTTGAATTCATTTTGGTGTGCCTTCAAATGACACCTTCAAGTGTACGGAAAATGTCAGAGGGTTTAAATTCAGTTTTTAAGAATTGGCTAAACCCCATAGATGCATGTTATTGATCTTTGACAGTTGGGATTTTGGCCTAATCTATGCCCTCCAAACTCCATAATCTTAAGATTTATTTTAGAATTACACTGAAGTGATCGATTTTTGTCTCTTTGATAGTTTGCTTTCTCTTTTCACTGGTTTTGTTAGCTTAATTTGTGTGGAGCAAAAGTTGTTAGTGAAGTGTGAAATGTTATAATTTCTTAAATGATATTAGATGATGGCATGGATTTTACCCTTTGTTTAAATTCATGTTGTCTCTCCATCGTTGAAGCTATATAGTGGGGTTTAGGACTGAAAGCTAAATCTATAGTGTAATCTATTTTTCTGGATTAGTTTCAGTGAGTAAATAAATGGTTAAGGTTGGCTTTGAGGGGTATTGTTTGGGTATATTTTGAGAGGGAAAGTCTTAAGGGGTTGCTGATACAAAACTTCTTATTTTTATAACCATTGAACCTTCTTTTCTGTATCTATATCACTCATCTCCGTAAGCATGTTCTGACAACATAATTGTCTTCTGCTTCTCTGACTATGTATGCTATTTGATCTTAATTTCTCATTGCAATTTAAACCCTAATTTGTTTTGTGGGCTATTGAAAGTCATTTGGTGTTCTTCTTTTCTTTATTTGATAAAGCATATATCTATTAGTAGATCAACACTTGGTTTGCCTTGATTCTTGAGCTTAATGTATAACAATTTGAATGCAGTTCTGCTCATGCATATCAAGGAATCCAAAGAGATACGTCTTGCAATGCAACCGCTAGAGCTAATAAAAAGAGTAAGCATTATATTCGATCAACGAATTTAATTACAAATCTGGTTAAACCTCCACCGATATGATTTGTAGGGGTTGTTGTTCCTTTTCTTGTGTGGCTGTTTGGGTTTGAGAATTTTTCATCGAGCAATAAAAAACACCATTTTTCTCCTAAGCAACACTGACTTGTAGAGCACAAAAGGATGAGCTTGTATCTAAACAATGTGGAAGCCATGTTATTGATTATCTATTCCAAATTTAAATCAAGCAATACAACTGTTGCCTCTACAAAGCATCAAACAGGTTATCAACAAGCCACATTACAAAAGTTCAAAATAAAAGTGTGCAAATAAAACTAAAGTCTACAATTGTGAAGCATAGACATGGCAAAAATGTGCTGGGGTGCGTGTCGGACACGACCGGACTCATGTCTGAGACGGTAAAAAACATGTCGGTTGACTTTTTCGGCTGTCAACTAGTGGACACGGCGAGACACGGCAGGGCATTTTCGTAATTATTTTTTGAAAAAATGAGATCAAATTATGAATTTTAAAAAGTTTAAGAATCAAAATTGAATTATTCAAAAAAACCTAAATAGACAATTCTAGGGTTTCATTATGCTACCGCTAGAAAGAAAAGAAAAACAGAGAGAGAAGAGAAAATAAAAGAAAAGAAAAGAAAAGAAAAGAAAGAAGAAGGAAAGAGAGAAGGGGAAGAAACCTCAAAAAATGGTGACCATAACTATTAGATTCAAATCCGAAGTAAAAGCTCGAATTCTTTTGAGCTGAAGAAGGAGCCGCCTCTAGAGTCTCAGATGAGAAGAAATTATATAGCTAGAAGACTGGAAATAGAAACAGAGGAGAGAGAGAGAGAAGAGTGAGAAACAAGTGCCTGAGTGATGTCGTGATGAGCGATTAGGGAAAGGGTTGGGTTTTTGTCGTTGTTTTTGAGTGATGAAGGTTAATGCCTTAGGGAATTAGGGGTCTGATATATCTTATTTATTTTCCACAAAACAGGTGTTAGATACATATTTTGAACCAAGGGTTAGTTTTTTGGCACTGAAATCTCATTTGGTCTGAAAAGTCCTATTCAGATACTACAACCAACATTTTAAAGTAGCCTAAAAAATCTGAAATTAAAAAAAAAAAAAAAAAATTCTGACTATTTTCTAACTAGAAAGAATTGACTCTGGTCAATCTATTGCTGCCGGCCTCCTCTGCCCGAAAAAGCATTCTTTCTTCAACAATCACCTTCGTCACCAGTCACCACCACCACCACCACCACCACACAAAACAAACACGATTTATTCCTATCGATTTTTGAAATCCCAATTCATTAGCAAACTCAATAAACCCTAATATGTCATCTATAAATGATAAACAACAAGTTCCTGATGCCCAAAAAGAAAAAGCTTAGAACTAAAACCCCAAAACCTTGAAACAAAAAGCCAAGTCTCAGAAATCATCAACCGGTGCCAAATATAGACCAAGACCAAGAAGAAAAACAGAAATGAATAACTGATAATAATAATATTATATTCACACCCAAAACTTGAATTCAAATATCAGACAAATGAGATATGATTTAAAGTACACCCAAACTATTGTTGTTTGCTTTGATATATGTGGAAGTGATACAACAGGCAAGAGACTGAAAAAGGATTGATTTTGAAGGCCACCCAGAACAGGGAATCTCATGATAAAAACATGTCGAATTTGTTATGCATTACAGTAAAATAGAAGGCATAGAATTTGAAGCAGAAACAACTAAGCTGTGTATTATGTAGTGTGAAAATCAAAAGAGTAGGAATGTTTAAAATCTATTACCTCTACTTGAGAAAGCAAATACACTCGAACAAGGAGAGCATCAACAGCCTTACAACGCTCATCCACTACATCAGTAGAGAGTGCAACGATACAAAAATAAGTTTTGATGAAAATGGAAACTAGCTAAAAATTAAGGAGGTTTATTGTTTTTAGCCGGAATTAGTATTTTGATTGTTTTTATCAAAAAATCCACTTTTCAGACAAAAATGCCTTTTATTCAGAAATTTTGTCTGGTGTGTTTAATTCTTTTTTGCCTGATGTGCTTTGTCGTTTTTCCCTAGTGTGTTTAGTCGTTTTTCCCTAGTCTATTTAGTCGTTTTTGTCTAGTGTGTTTAGTCGTTTTTCCTGGTGCGTTTAGTCGTTTTTGTTTGGTGTGTTTAGTCATTTTGGTTTGGTGTGTTTAGTCATTTTGACCTAGTGTGTTTAGTTGTTTTTGTTTGGTGTGTTTAATCAATTTTTCCTAGTGTGTTTAGTCATTTTTGCCTTGTGTATTTAATTCGTTTTGCCCGAAAAAAATAACTTTTTTTCATATTTTTTTTCTTTTTCTTCTTCTTCTTCTTCCTAGACCTCTATCTTCTTCTTCTTCTTCCTAGACCTCCATCTTCTTCTTCTTTTTCCCGAATGTGATTAATTGTGTTTCTTAGTGTGTTTAATTTGGTCTTGCCCTGGTGTGTTTAATTGAGTTGTTGTAGTGTGTTTAATTGGTGGTCTAGTGTGTTTAATTGATTTACAACTGGTGTGTTTAATTGGTTTACACACTGGTGTGTTTAATTGGGTTCCCCGGTGTGTTTAATTAGGTTTCCCCCGGTGTGTTTAATTAATTTGTCCTAATATGTTTAATTGAGTTGTGATAGTATGTTTAATTCAACCTAATTAAACACACTAGTAACACACAATTAAAATTGGTGTGTTTAATTGGTGATCTAGTTTGTTTAATTGAACAAAACCTGGAAAAAAAAAAATTAACAAACATGATCTGAATTTTTTTAAAAAAAATCTGAAATTTTTAAACAAAACAAGATCTGTAAAAAAAATTTTAAAAATTTGGAAAAAAATTTAAACACTCAAATCCAAACATTCACAATTACAACCATCCTTAAAATCAACTACATTCACAACCACAACCACATTCAAAATTTCAAATGCAAACCTTTTTTAAATCTGTAAATTTTTCAAAATAATTAAAAAAAAAACTAAATTTTTTTAAATAATCTAGAAAAAAATTAAAAAGAAAGTAATCTGGAATTTTTTTTAACAAACATAATCTGAAAAAAAATTTTAAAATTCAGGAATTTTTTCAAAATTAAAAAAAAACCTGAATTTTTTAAAAAAATCTGGAAAAAAAAAAATTAAACAAAAACAAAATCTGAAAAAAAAAATTCAAAAAAAAAATTTTGAAATTAAAAAAAAAATCTAGAAAAAACGTGAAAGAGAAAGAAAAGAGAGGAAAGAAAGAGAAGAAGAAAAAGGAGGGAAGATCGAACGACCGACGATCGGATGTCGGTCGTCCGATCTGAAAATTTTTATTTTTAAAAAATCTGAAAATTTTTTAAAATCTTGAAAAAAAAAAAAAGATAAAAAGGAGAATAAGAAGAAGAAGGAGGCGTGAAAGAAGAGAAGAGATGATGAGAGAGGAGGAGAGAAAGAGAGTAGAATGAGAGAAAGAAGAAGGAGGCGTGAGATCAGAGAAAAGGAGAGAGAGAAAGAGGAAAAAATATTTCTGGTGAAAATGAGAGAGAAAATGAGAGAAAAGTGGTTTTGAAAAAAAAATAGGGATAATAATGTCTCTACAATGGATTTTTTGATAAAAACAATCAATTTACTAATTATAGCTAAAAACAATAATGTCTTTAATTTTTTTGGTTTAATTAAGTTTTATATTATACATGATTATATTCTTTATAGACCAACTCTAGATCAATCAATTGGGCGTGCCAGAGTGGTTATCGGGTATGACTAGAAATCATATGGGCTTTGCCTGCAAGTTTGAATCCTACTGCTCACGATTTTTATTCTCACTTCTTGCATAATTACTTAATTAGTGATAGTTTTATTTTGGGATTAGCTAAGTGTTCACACTTCATAAATCACAATAACAAATTTAATAATAAATAAAAATTAATAAGTTATATGATGAAATAACAAAAATTAAAACTGTAAGAAAAATAAGTGTGACTTAAGTATATATGCATGTGTCACTGAAAACCAATTCGAAATACATATACATACATCATAAAAATAAATCCATTGATATAATTTGATCATACGGATCAAATTGATTAATACAATAAAAGTGTTTTTAACACCGTGCAACATTGGACGGTTACATTAACATTAACGTTTAGTGTCTTTGATTACCACAGACTCGGCGCGACCCAGCAAGGTGGCGGCTGGATCTTCATGGAACCACCATGTCTTTGATAAATGGGTTCAACACTTTGATCTTCCAAACTAAAAACACCCATATCATGACCTCCATACAAGTAATCTTCCTCCATCCGATCCCAATAATCATCTGTGAAATAAACTGAATTCTTTTTGTACACAGAATCAACACTAGAACAAACCGAAACTGAATGACTTCCACCCAAAAACAGTGCACTGTCACCCAAACTCTCCACTTCAATCCATCTTCTCTCATCAAAATCCAACTTATAAACATGAAAAAACAATGTTTTATATGGACAAACCGAAGGGTGTGTGTCCCCATCATTCATCAAATCATCCTCATGAACCGCTTTATTATCTCCATTGACAAACTCACCTATGTACCTCACAACAAGCAACAAATCTCCCAAGTTCTCCACCAAGTACAATCTACGAACATAAAGATACCTGGAATCGCTCAACAATATTTTCGCCGATTTCAAAGGAAAACACAGCTCAATCTCCATCTTTTTGGTCGGAACACATTTGCCATCCAATAAATCCCAAGTTTCAACACAAGCATTTTCTCCCAATGCATAAAGCTTATTATTGTTAGAACATATAATATCGCTGTACGGACAAAACTTACCTTCTTCAAGTCCTCTCCAAGAACTATCTCTATAGTTACAGTATCCAAGCTTCCTTGTACGGCCATAGATAACTACAACTCCCAAGTTGTTGACACCAAGACAAGGGTTTGACGATAAAACACTCTTGTATAGGACACTTTGGCGGAGATGTGTCGTGTAGGAGTCCAAATTCTTGGCTTGATTGTAATATTTGATTAAATATTCACCAAGATCGATGATTTTCTCAATTTTGAGTATACCCAGAAGAGAATACAAGCATGGAAGCTGTATTTTAACTTGTTGTATAAAGGGGTTTACAAGAAACGGATGAGAAGCCTTGTGGTCCAAGAAAATCAGCCAACCATGTGATGATCCGATACATGTACAACGACTATGATCTTGATCTTGAAATTCTGCTGCATGCCTTTTGTAGTCGATTTGACGAACCCTTTTGTAATCTTGAATTTCTTGTTTGTGTTCTTGATCATCATCAGGAGGATTAAGCATGAGCAGCCACGGAATTTGGTTGGACTGTGCGTGAGACTTGGAAGAGATTAGGGTTTTGGAGAGTGAAAACCAGTGAGAAGAAACTGATTGAACTGTGAGGACATCTTGTAAAGACAATCTTTGGAAGATGGATTCCAAGATGCTGCTGTGAAGCTCACTCCAGTTTGATGATGATGATAGTGATGATGGTGGTGATGGTCTCATTCTCTTGAAACGACATTTATCAGACCAAGAACAAACCATTGTCACGTTGATCATCAACTGTGTTTTCAAGAGATGCAATTCAAAGAAACCAAGAATGCTGAGTCTCTGTGGGTAAAATATATATAGTTATTTGAAGTTGTTTACCGAGTAAGAGTAGGAGTAATGTGGAATTAGAAATTTAAGTAGAATTCCTCGTCAGATTCGGATTCATTAATAATAATAATTAAAAAAAAAAAAAAAAAAAAAAAAGAAGCTGTTTATATAATTAATTAAATATAGTACGACAGTACGGACGGCATCTGTGTAAAAGAGTCGGTCTTCACTCTTCAGAGCAAAAGAGAGTCAAAGCAAAAGCAAGACTAAATGGCAGTACACAAAAATGGCAACACCAACTACATTTTACGATCACAAACATATATTTCAGTCCAAAAGCAAGAAGCATCTTCTCTGCCATGTAAGTAAACACATCAAACTCGCTTTAGAATAATTTTTTTTTTCTTTTAAGACCCAAAAACAAGAACAGAGAATTCAAAGTGTTTTTCACTTTGAAAAAAAGTCTGAGACACTGAAAGTATTAGTACTAGAGTACTACTACCTAGTACACAATTTTGTATTTTTTGGCAAGTTTGGAGAATATCAACTTTTTAAAACCTTGTTAGGTTACTATATTAGTTTTAAAATTCCAACTAAAAATACAATCCTGTATAAACTAGGATCACATAATGTTATTTTATTTTTGTCTTCAATTAATAAAAATTAATTCCATATTTGGAGAGGTGGTGAGGGGAGTACATAACTCATACTAGGCATAATAATTGTTCAATCTCATTTCTTCAATAGGGTGGCCATCGGTGACTCGTGTTATTTCAACTATTAGATTAGAGTACTTTTCTATATGTACCGTATGTGATCGGCAATTCAAACATTTGATATTAGCGGATTGAATGTGCACAATTTACCACCAAGCTACAATGAGCTATGGTAACAACCTGACACTATAGTTGGATGTTAAATACATTTAAATTAAGGGATATTATTATTTCCCCCCTAAGGTTTACTATATTTGTAACTTTAATCTTTCTAGTTCCAGTAATGGTCGTTCTTTCCTCTAAAAACTAAGGGGGCCCGTCCTGCAAGCTATTTTTTGTTTTTGTTTTTTGAAAAGAAAAATGAAAATGAAAACAGTGTTTTTGGTTTCATTTTTGAATTCTGAATACGTGTCTGGTAGCATTTACTGGAAGAGGAAATGGTGAAAAATATCACCTTTTCCAACTCACTTGGTGACAAAGTGACCGGTTTAATAACGTAAGTTTAAAAGGCACTAAAGTAAGTGATTTCCCAAAATGCCCTTATTTTACACATTCTCTTTCTTACTTTAAATTTTTTTGAGATTTTTTCTTTTCATATTCCTCTGTAACAAACCTTCAATGGAGGATGAAGGTTGAACACCATAACATTATCAATTCATCTCCTTTGGATAATTAATTTTATAGTGCTACGCAGACGCATTCGTGGCTCGAGCTTTTTCATTTCTTCGAGCCTTTTCAACTTCCGAGCCTCCGAGCCTTTAATGAACTGTCCGAGCCTTTTCATTACTTCTCCGAGCCTTTTCATTTCTTCTCCGAGACTTTTCAACAATTTTTTTTTGTTAATTTCATTACTTCTCCGAGCCTTTTAATGAACTGTCCGAGCCTTTTCATTACTTCTCCGAGCTTTTTCATTTCTTCTCCGAGCCTTTTAATGAACTATCCGAGTCTTTTCATTACTTCTCCGAGCCTTTTCATTTCTTTTCCGAGACTTTTCAACAATTTTTTTTTGTTAATTTTGAATCTTCGAGCCTTTTCATTTCTTATCCGAGCCTTTTAATGAACTATCCGAGCCTTTTCATTACTTCTCCAAGCCTTTTCATTTCTTCTCCGAAACTTTTAATGAACTGTCCGAGCCTTTCTAAGCTTTTTCCGAGACTTTTTCGAGCCTTTTTAATAATTTATTTTTTCTTTGTACAATCTGTTTAAGGTTTACAAAAGAGTGTTTTAAATTGAAAAAAAAGAAAAAGAAAAAAGCAACTAACAAGACGGTTTGTATCTCAAATGTAACTAACAACGGCTGGGACATAAAAAAAGTCGCTATTGTGTTTGGTCGTGGTCCACCGTCGTCCATTGATGGAGGATTTTGAAAGAAAAAAAAAACAAAATGGTGAAGAAGGTTACTATGGGGGGTATTTTTGTCCGTTCACCATAATAGGTGCCTTTTAAACTTAAGTTATTAAACCGGTGACTTTCTTACAAAGTCAGGCCCAAATAGTGACAAAAAAATTTTGAACCCTTTACTGGAATCCGTATTTTGAAAATAAAAACAGAAAAAACGCATCTGATAGAATAACCGAAAACTTTCAAAAATTGAAATATCAATTTTTAAATTTTGTTTAATATTATAACAATTATAAATAAATGATTAAATAATTAACAAAAAAACATTTTGTAATTTAATTTAGGGTTTAACAAATTTTAACAGTCGAAGAGGAAGAGGAAGAAGAAGAAAACCAAGAAAAAGACCAGATCAACGGCAATCGGCAGCGAGACGCTGAGGAAGAAGAGGAGATCGGTGGCGAGACGCTGAGGAAGAAGAGGAGATCGGTGGCGAGACGCAGAGGAAGAAGAAGAAGAAGAAGAGCCGTGAGCGGTGGATGAGTGGCCTGTACAAGGAAGGAAGGAAGGAAGGAAGGAAGAAGAAGAAGAAGAAGAAGAAGAAGAAGAGCGGTGAGTGGTGGACGACTGGACTGGACGAGGAAGGAAGAAGAAGAGCGGTGAGCGGCACCGGTGGCGGACGACGGCCAACTGGACGACTAGACGACTGGACGACTGGACCATTAGACGAGGACCGGACTGGACTGGACAAAGAAGAAGAAGAAGTATGTGAAAAAAAAAGTTTTATTAAAATAAAATATATATTAATTATTTGGGGTCCACTTATTTAATGATATAGGATCCACTTCATTTGGAAAACAAAAACAAATTCAAGGAAAACAAGTTTTTTTTTTTTTATGTTTTTCAAACTTTTCATTGTAAACACTTGGTTTTCTTTTTTATTTTGTTTTTGTATTTTAAAAATAAAATAAAAAACGGTTACCGAACTCGAATTCGAAATCATTTTTAGAAAACAAAAACAAAAACAAAAACAAAAACAAAAACAGGCTGAAAACGGTCTGCAGGATGGGGCCTAAATTATTTGAAGATTTAACCCTTACAGTCAAGATTTCCCTCTAACTCAAAATTAAAAAAATATATAAAAAAAAAATTATAGAATTATTTATAAAATAAAATAAATAAAAAAACAGAATTGAAAAATAAAAGAGAGATGGATCACCATCTCTAAGATGGACTATGGAGATAATAAATATAAAAATAATGAACTTATTCAAATTGTAGAAACCAAATTGTAGATAATGAACTTGTTCAAAATTTCAACAATCTATATGTTGATGAGGCTTCCGGTTCCGGTTGTAACCAATTTCAGAACTTGTAAATTGTAATACGATTGCACTCTTTTTCCCTTGCCAAGTTTTTATCCCTTTGAGTTTTTCTTGGTAAGGTTTTTGATAAGGCAATCATGTAAATATGTAATACTGAATTCCATAAGTTAGAAATAAATAAATACTTCTTCATTTCATATTTTCATAACTTCATCTATTTTATATTTTTGTAATACTTTATCTTTATTCATTTTTTGAATTATCTTATTACCAAAAATAATAAAGCTATCTAACTACATTTACATAATTCAATTGTTAAAATGTTAAGTATTTTAATTTGTAATTATGTATTTTATTTTTCCCTAAACCAAAAATCCAAAAAAAAAATTAAATAATTAAATAATAAATGGTCCCGGTCCGCCGGCACGCCGGCACGGTCCGCTAGAAACGGTCCACGTGCCGTGCCGTGCCGGGCCACGATTTCCGAATACGTGCCGGACCTAGCCCGTTCTGCCTACCGGCGCGACGTGGATCAAGTCCGGCCCGTTTTCAAAAACGGACCAGGCGTGCCGGATTGAATTGGGCCGGACCGGTCCACTTTTACAACACCGGGTAAAAGCGACTCAAAAAAAGACACAAATGCAATTTTTTTTAAAAGCGGATATTTTTGCTCTATAAAACTTAGGAAATGGCATAAAAACAAAGACCCTATTTTTTTAATGGCCACTTACTGACCTTAGGGGATGCGGTGCAATTTTGAGTTAAAAGTTGCATATTCATGAAAATAGGCCTACTGTAAGTTTTTTGCAGTTTGCCCTTTTAACATTAAATACCTTAGAAGGAAGTTATGGTAACTTACCTTGAAAGTTGAGTTGAAATTGTGATCTACATGAGTTGACAGTGTACTTTGGCTGGGTGTTGACCTGTTAATTTTTTATCGTGAAAAAATCCAAGTAGTGATCGATCTTTTGGTTATGATGCAGAGCCTTGAATCGCGTCTTTGTTGGTGAAGAAAAGACTAAAGAGACAACAAGACAACAATGGAGATACAGCAATCATGGAAAGTGAGATTGTCCTTCAAGAACGCCACAATATTGGTGACCGTATTGAATGTGTTGGCCGCTCTTTTATTGCTCCAGGGGTTTCTCTCTTCTCGCAACAGCCTTTCCTCCTCAGACCATCAGCTCTCTTCAGGTCTGCTCCTTTCTACCGAATCTTTCTCTATTCGAAATTGACTAGCTTTTCTCAGTTTTTCGCTAAAAGGACTGGAATTATCATCTGGGTTTTTGATGATTCTGTTGTTTATGGTATAATTGATGAAAATTGTGATCGTCTTTTCGGTTAGGTTTTGGGTTTTTTTGGCTATTGGATAGTTATGTTGGTTATGATGAAACAATCATTGATTCTTATGTTTTTTTAATAATCTGGGATTGAACAGAATTAGTCAATTAGAATACAGATATGTGGGTTTTTTGGTGATTGAATGAGTGATCTATTTCTGTTTTGATGGATTCTGGAATTGAATGGATTTTTATGTTGTATCAACAATCTATTGTAATTGTTGTGCTACTATGTGGAAGGTTTCCATGGTGGTGTCTTACAATATGGATTTGGTTTAGAATGTAATGTTGAGGAATTTAAAGGAAGAAATGTTCGGATATTGCACCAGAGATCTCTTTTAGGCCTCAATTTTCTAATGTTTTCAGGAATTTGGTAAAATGTGTTCTGTATATTTTAAATGACTTTTGTTGGCATGCCAGGATATATATTTGGAAGTTCTGAATTCATTTTGGTGTGCCTTCAAATGACACCTTCAAGTGTACAGTAAATGTCAGAGGATTTAAATTCAGCTTTTAAGAATTGGCTAAACCCCATAGATGCATGTTATTGGTCTTTGACAGTTGGGATTTTGGCCTAATCTATGCCCTCCAAACTCCATAATCTTAAGATCTATTTGAGAATTACACTGAAGTGATCGTTTTTTGTCTCTTTGATAGTTTGCTTTCTCTTTTCGCTGGTTTTTTTGGCCTAATTTGTGTGGAGCAAAAGTTGTCAGTGAAGTGTGAAATGCTATAATTTCTTAAATGATATTGGAAATGATAGTAGCAAATGCTATAATTTGCTATAATTTAAAGTTGTCAGTTTAAATTCATGTTGTCTCTCCGTCGTTGGAGCTACATAGTGGGGTTTAGGACTGAAAGCTAAATCTAGAGTGTAATCTATTTTTCTGGATTAGTTTCAGTGAGTAAAAGATGGTTAATGGTTGGCTTTGAGGGGTATTGTTTGGGTATATTTTGAGAGGGAAAGTCTTAAGGGGTTGCTGATACAGAACTTCTTATTTTCATAACCATTGAACCTTCTTCTCTGTATCTATATCACTCATCTCCGTAAGCATGTTCTGACAACATAATTGTCTTCTGTTTCTCTGACTATGTATGCTATCTGATCTTCATTTCTCATTGCAATTTAAACCCCAAATTTGTTTTGTGGGCTGTTGAAAGTCATTTGGTGTTCTTCTTTTCTCTATTTGATAATGCATATATCTATTGGTAGATCGTCACTTGGTTTGCCCTAACACTTGAGCATAAGTTATAACAATTTGAATACAGTTCTGCTGAAGCACATCAAGGAATCTGAAGAGATACGTCTTGCAATGCAACCACTAGAGCTGATAAAAAGAGTAAGCATTATTTGCGCCCAATGACTTCAATTACAAATCTGGTTAAACCTCCATAAAATGAACGAAAATATACAAGTGATGGGAAAGTGAACTGAAGTAGTGCCCCAACTATAGGGACCTTTTTAATCATTGAAGTTGGAATAACAAAGCCGGTAAAACCTGCAGGAGTTCATGATGATACAGTTTTTCTCAAAGGTTGAATCTTTCCCCATTTTCGTAGGTTAAGGAAATTCAGCAAGAGGTATATGCAGAACCAGAAACGGTTCAACAGAAAGATGTGAAGCAGACCGCAGCAGTTGATCTTTCGAAAAGGTTAAAAGATTTACATTCAGCCAATGATGCTGCCAGCTTTAAAGGTGCCGGACACTCGCTTTCCTTTAAAATTATATTACATAATATGTTATCCCGTCTATATATATACTTTCTTTCGTATTACTACCTTTTCTTTTACTAATATTTTACAAAATTTCTCAGCACTAGAAGAATGGAGGAAACGGAAGATGGAACGAGCAAGGCAGCGGGAACTGGATAAAAACGGAACCACCACCACTACTTCACAGAAATGAGAGTGATGCTGTCGACATACATGAAATTTGGATGCATCAAACATTCAAAACGATATTATATATCTATAGAAATAACACCTTGACGTTTTGGTGTGTGTGTATATATAACAATTATAACATTTTATCTAAGCTTATAAGAATTAGAATATAACAATAATAGTAATTATATTCTGAACAGCTGGTTGCAAAACGAATCTGCATATAATTTTTATCATCATCTGTAGAATAAAGTTTGAAGACAATTGATGCCAGAATCAATGTTAAAGGTTTTGGATAACCATGCTCATACCCATTTTTATTTGAAAAATAAAAGCAATATACTGTATATCATTTCCATAATCTATTAAGAAATATATTTAAAATATATAATTTTATATGGTTGATTGTCGCATGTCATCTGATCTTTAAGACTTTATCAGGTCAGTAAAGGATCCTGATAAAGGTTGAAACTATCGATTCCTTTGTTTTTATTTATTTATTTTTAATTTAGCTACTTATCAACTTTTAGATGTCACTTATCTATGGGATTATAAGTATAACACGTGGTTCAATTTATAAGATAAACGTAAAAAGTAAAAAGTAAAAGTAAAAGAAAAAAGACCGCTTATACTGATCGATCATTACCGGGCATTATTCTTTTTGAATTTAAAAGAAGAAAAAAAAAAACACCTTCTCGAAAATGATAATGAACGGCGCCGGACTTTTCGAGGAAAGCTAGGGTGGGACACGTTGTCTTCATAGTACAAGTAGCAAATGTCATGAATGTGACCATCTTGAGCGGGCTATTCAAACTTTTTTTTTTTTTTTTGAACAAATTAAGCGGGCTTTTCAAGCTTTTGGTAAAAATGGAGAAATCAGTAATAAAAAATCCCATTTGACAACAAAGAGTACAAAGTGTCAAAGTCTAATGTCTGAAATCTGAATACAAGGCAAAAGCTTTGCTGTCCTGGTCTATCATCTAAATCAAAAGGGAATTTCGCAGTAATTAACATAGAACAATCCATGATGGTTTCATTAAACAAACATAATCCATAAAAGAAACACAAAAAATCAAATGAAAAGAAGCCATAGTGACTAAATTCATGTACTTATCAGCCTTGTAATTCATTTTTGCATAAAATTTGACCCACAAAGAAAAAAAATAAAATATAAAGGCATCATAGAAACTGATTGGATTTGCATCCCTCCCATCTATACATGCATTGATACAATTCATCATACACAAGCTTATCCAAGTGGAACTGAATATGTACAAATATTACTACAAGAAGTTTGTAAGCTAACAACAACCTACTAATAAAAGAAACCAAACCTCCTCTCACTGTTTCTCCAGCAAAATCAGGGAGGTCCAGAAAAGGATCATCGTCATGTTTCCATAGCTTTAGTTGAGCGAATCCATCAACCCTATTGCTTGCCTAGAGCTAGCTACAGTCAGTCTTACGCTCAACGTCAACGATGAATATTTACTACTATGAACTCATGCTTTTCAAGAAGGCAGAGGACCAAAACATTCAAGGACATGCTTGCAAAACTTGTGTAGGTTGCATTTCGTACAAAATGATGGGGACCAAAATCTCAACTGCCTGCTCGCAAAAAACCTTGTGATTTATCCGATTTAAACCTGCACAGATAACTGTAGAATGTCAACCAATATAATTGATACATAATCTATATGGCCATGCAATTATAATGCTAATGTTTTGAAAAATGAAACTATGGCAGAACCATACCCAATCATCAGTGAACATGCTTTCTGACATTATTGCAGCAAATAACAAACCACACGAGATAATCAGACGAATTTACAATTCACATGAACTAAAACAATAAATTAAATATAAGAATTTGTTCAGCCAAAATTAGAGATTGCCCATATATATATATATATATATATTTGCATGAATGTGTAAAACTTATAGCTGAGCTGAAGCAGACACAAAGTAAAGGCCTTGCCCTCAGTATAAAGTTCGTATGCTTCATATCCAAACTAAGAGATGCATATAAATTTAAAATTATTGAAACTATCATGAAAACTAAAGCTGCTCAATTAATAATTATAACAAGCCATTAATTTTCGATCATACAGCAACAAACAGAGCTACCTCATTTGCTAGATGTTGCAGAACTCAATTACACAACTTAAGCACTTATTAAAACACATGCATACACCTCTATATTAAAAGAAATTCCATATTGAGAAGTTCCATATTATTTACTTATAGAATATTTTTTAAAATTGCCAATTAATCAGCTGCACATTTCATTCTCATATTCCATATGGTATCCCCAAAAAATAGACATTAAAGACAGACCAACAGACACATCTCAAAACAAACACAAACTTAACCCAAGACCCTTCCCAATTGAGATGTATAAGAAAGAAATAAGTATCCGTGAAATCCTCTGAAACTGAAGTCTAAAGTGACTAGTCATTGAATACTTTCGACAATTTTTTCCCAAATAGTTAAGTATCTTTACAACTTTACCTGCAATTCCAAGAAATGTTTGAAAGAAGTTTATATGGTGCACCATGAGTTCACCTCAATGGTACAATTTTATATTAAAAAGACAACAACAACAACAAAGGCAAAGCTATCAGAAATAACATAACCTTGCACCAACCTAGGCACTATAAAGATCATACATGCTCTTATCTGCCAATTTATGCATATGTATACAAACATTATAGCTAATTGATCCAATCATTCTCTTTTATGTTTCTAATCCATTTGTGCATGGTATATATGGCTAGTGCTCAAGGTTGAAGCCTAACCTCAAAAGGTTAAATGCCTTGATTAATACTATCTGCTTAAAGAAGAGAGACAAAAATTTCCAACTTATTTGTATGGTAGTAGATACCTTAGCATCAAAGATTAAGCTAAATTTTAGAATGCTGTAAGGTTGTTACTCTATCAAAACTTCTATCTTAGAAAGATTACCTTTATTTGACTGATTCTCGCCCAAGAAATGTAAACATCAAAGACTAACAAGTCAATTTAAATTCTTGAGAAAAGTTAAAACAGGATTTGAAAACAAATATAGAATTTTAAGACTGAAGTTGTTTTACAGCACTAGAGTCACCTTGTTTCAACTTTTTTACATCTTGCAATTTCACAACTACTGCAAATGTAAGATTCCAGATAGGCAATAGAAAATATTCAAGATATGTCATTGTATTTTTGTTGTTAGATAATAAATACAAAGTGGAAGTGTGGAACAAATAGAAGAAAGTTTGTGACCAGCAGTGTTATAATGAAGTTTCTGATGTTATCTATCTCTTTGATGGATGTTGATGTAAGAATGAGAGCTTTCATGCCTTGATTAGGGGACTTGAGACCCTTTACAACTATCATGCATGCATCATGGATACATTTGCCAAATGTTGCAATGCTGCATACATAGTGCCAGTCTTCTTGTATGTTGATGTACCCCAACTAATAGCTTGTTTATATCATTTTAGTTTGTATTACACATTTATCAATTCTAGTGAGGTTCTTTGTTAATAATTCTTCTTTTTTGAATTACCTCTTTAGTAAGGTTTAGCCATCAATAGGTTTGGTTTGGTTAGGTTAACAAAGATGTGTATATTTAACTCAGTTAAGTGGTTCCACAATTGTAGGCTCACCAAGTCATTTTTTTTTTCACTTTTTCCAACAAACTCACCCAGTCATCTTCCATCTGAACAAAAGCTGGAAACCTAAAGTTCAGTTACTCTAGTCTTTTAGACCTACCCACACTTGCAGAACTTTAAAATTGAGAAGTGGTTGACTAACTGCACCACTAAATATTTGTTCTCTTTAATAATTTGAAATAGAAAACAAAGCATAATCCACTGATCCCCAAAAGAAAATATGGTAATTGCAAATTTCAAAATCAGGTAGGAGAGAGGGAGACGGAAAATAAACATGCAACAAAAATATTCACATCCTAAGAACTTCATATGATAAGATGCCCATGAGTAAAGCAAATATATAACATGTCCAACACAAAACTGAATATGAGAAAGGTTTGTAAAAAAAAAAACACACAAAGTTGACCAGTTTAAACCACAATGACCAAAACAGTTAAACGGAAATACAAATCATCAAATAGTTTAAAGGTTTCCTCATCCAGAATATTCTTGAATATTTGATGCATATGGCATGAGGTTGCACAAGGAACTAGCACCAACACAAAGGTGACACAACTGACATTGAACAAGGACTAAAAGAATAAGAAAGACATTAAGCATAAATGACAACACTGGAAGCTACAATGAGTTTAAATTAGATATAACTACGGATAGTTACTGAGATATGGATTTGAGTTTACCTAATATTTATTCATAGGCTCCATGAGATACAAAAGTTACAACACCAGTAGAAACTATTCAATTGCAAATAGCGAGCTTCCCTGTCCATTCATCGGCAGCTACCCCAACCCCATAATCAAGACTGAGCTCCCTCATAGGAGGGATGTTCTCCAAGGCAAAAAGCATAATGTGAGGGAACATTAAGTTATTGTGATCATACAACACATACTGCACTAGCACATTTGGAGTTACACTGTGACTAATATAACATGCAGCATTTCTCATTCTAGAAACATCCATTGCAAAATCCAAAGGTGGTATTGAAGGATATGAAGGGGGCATATAATCAGGCAATACCCGAGACAAATCCCCCCACTCTGCCCATCTTGCAATAAACCGATTTGGGTAAACCAAATTATCACCATTCATTGCAAATATTTGTGCTTGCTCCATTGTTAAAACAACACCAGTATATTCGCATATAAAATCCCCTGCATGTATCAAGTCCAAAGACCTAACTCCATAACCCGTCTCCCTCGACCTAAACACTTCCAATCTATGTCTCGACCCTTTCTGAGAAACACGGTTTCGACAATTTGGTGGACACTGGCAGAATGGACCACACTCAAATATTAATGGCTTCCCTCTCAAGAGACTCCCATTATTATCATAAGCAAACTCACCACCATTTTTCATAGCACATAGGCAGCCATAAGTACAACCAGAAACACAACAACATCCAGAACCAGAACCAGTACCAGTACCACCCTCTTGGTTATTATAGTTATAAACGAAGGGTGGAAACACCGTCTTAGCAAGATACTCATAATACAACGGGTCATGATCATTATCAATATCATTAAACAAAAGAACCGGCATAGCTTCCTTCTGCATCGAGATATCAAGACTAAGATAACCCTTTGGCCTCACAGTTAATGGCCTAGTCCTAAGAGTCTCAGCAAACTTCAAGATAACACTACCCATTTCAGGTTGCCCAACAATTCTCACAAGTCTAAACTTGTAAACACCAAAACCAGATCTACCCACATCAAACCAACAATCAAGAATCTTATACAAACCATCATAAACATAAACTTTATTACTCACACTACCTTCATATTTCTTGATACCTCTGATGACTCTTATCTCAATACCATAATGCATGCTTCTCTCCAAAGCAAGATTTCCTCCTTCCAGCCTCTGATGCTCGCATTGCCTGTTGAGTTTATCCTGACCACCATGTCCAGTGTAGACAAGAACATCTCCTCCGTCTTCATCGTCCTCGTAACCACCCGAAACAATGATACTAGTAGCAATTGGCTCTCCACTCGCGCTCTGGCTACCGGGTAAATAGTCAATCCCGGCCTGAGCTTGTCCATGCAATCCAACAACACAAAGCTCCATTCGAAAGAAGAACAAATCACCAATTAGGATACCCGGAATCGGACCCACGATCCTCTTATCGCGATTCAGCCACAGTCCATGATCTCTCATCACAGAAGCCGCCATCAAATCACCACGAGCACGCCTCCCTTGACCTAACCCTCTTCTTTTATCTTCTTCATCGACTGACAAAATGCGAAGAGAGTCATAGAGCATCCTAGTCCTCCTCACATTATCGCGGAAATACTTCCAATCTTCCATGCCCAAATCTTGAACACGAACCAGCTCGGAAGACCGCTTCTCATATTTCCTCCGAGGGACGACGACGGTCGTTGAGAGCTGGTTGTCTTGGTTGACAGACACGATAGCTTGAGAATTGGGGTCCAGCTGGGCCTCAACGTCGGCGTACTGCAATTGCTGTTGTAGTCTCTTAGAGAAAGCGGAGCGGAAGAGCTCCGATATGCGATAGTACTCGGAGAAGACGTTGTCTTGGTCGGAGGTGGGTTCAGGGACGAGGGTATTTTGGGAATTAGGGAAAAAGGGAAAGGCAGAACCGGAAAAGAAGGGTTCGGGTGTGTTGTTGTTGAAGAATTGTTGGTGGGTCTGGATGGGTTCGTCCAAAGGCTCGGCCTTGGGTTCGAGTTTTGGGGTTAAGAGTGAAGCGGTTGTGGTGGTGGTGGAAATCGGTGACGGTAACAGATTCAGGTCCTGAAATGGAACAATGGAGCCCATTTTGCTTCTTCTTCCTCTTCTTCTTCTTCTTCTTCCTCTTCTTCTTCTAACTAGAGATTCGAATTCCGGTTCAGTGAGTGAAGAAAGCGCATGCGAAAATGGGTCTTGTTTAGGGTTTTACAGAGGAATTGAACTGGAGGAGGTTTCAAGAAAGTGCTTTCATCGCATGGTTTGTTTTTGTTTTTTGTTTTTTTTTTTTTTTTTTGATTTTTCAAGAAATAAAATGGAAATGAGAGACAAGAGACAAATGCAGTTGTAATAACCATAAAAGGAAGACAAAAATAAAATAAAATAAAATAATATTTTTACACCCTTGAAATGACTTAAATGCCCCTTCTGTATTTTCAGTACTGTAGCTCTGTACTTACCTAGTGTGGTCACGTGACAAATATGTGATTACTCGAAATTCTCTAATATGGGAAATCTTCAAGGAGTTCACTTTTGCTCGAGGGTTTGAGTATTATCCCTCTTAAAAACGAATCATGATCCTCTTCTCATCTTACTTCATCCTTATATTTTTTAAAATATGTGATTGGTTGTCAACCACATTTTAACCATTCATTTATTGCAATGTTTATGTGTCATAAGATTAAGTAAGATGAGGATAAGGTAAGATGAAGAGAAGATTCTAATTCCTTAAAAACATAATATATGTTTATTGAAGGAATAAATTTATCAAAACCTTTTATTTTTATAGATAATTTTACCCTTAAGAGGACACGTTTCACATTTTTTAGAGCGGGTAATGTTCATCCCTCGAAAACGGTGGAAAAAATACTCTTTTTCAAGAGGGATGATTAGGATGTAGGTGGGGCCCATTGACTGCTACAGCCAATCATCATGCCATCTCAGCATTGCTCAGGAGGGAGAGAGATAATTTATTAATTAATTTGATTTCATCCATCATTAATTTACATGGAGTTTCAAAATTCATGGTTGGTTTTTGAAAACTGTTTTCCAAGTTTTTTTTCTTTCTTTCTTTTTTTTGTAAAAAATCTTCAAGGAGAAGATTATTATTTATTAACCGTATATTAACATTTTTATTCATTAAAACTTATCTTGCTTGTGAAATTATTCCATAAAAATAAATTGTAACTAATTTAGTATTTTTTTTTGCATATACCATATATGGTGTTGTAACTCGATCTTTAACACCAAGCCTTTATTGGAATTCAAAGGCCATTAATAGTAAAATCAAATAAGGTTTAATATTAAAAACATCCTCTCACCCTTGAACTATTATTGGATGTCTAGATAAAAATGTTTTTATTTCAGAAACACCCATTGTGGACCAACAAACAATGTTTTATTTGGTAAGATTCAGAGGGTATAGTGTTCAATTAATATAATTGAAGCTTTTTATTTGGTAAGATTCAGAGGGTATAATGTTCAATTAATATAATTGAAGCTTAAATACGAACATTATAGACTTTTTAACATCAAAAATCAATCAATTGAATTATTGTTTGTTAGTCCACAAGAGATGTTTCTGAAATAAAAGCATTTTTAGCAAGACATCCAATAATAGTTCAAAGATGAGGGGAGGTCTTTAATATTAACCCATCAAATAATGAACGAAATGAGATTGACTCGATAATATTTCTCTTACACCTATATTTTAAGGTTATAGATTCAAATTCTGTCTCACTTTCCCAAACCACAAATTATGTATAATTGTTCAAAAACAAATAATCAAATATGACATCATTTGTGTATCTCACATAATTATACACAAGCTCTAGTATTCTTTTGCACTTTCACTCTTAGACTAATATGGTTATGCAATTTCTCTTATACAAGGGTTCAAATATCACATTTGTAAATTAAATCACAAAATAATGGTGGAAGTGTCTTTATAAATTATAATGTACTTATGAAATAAAGAGATAAAGAAGAGTTTTTAGTAAAATTCCTCCAAGAGAGGCATTATAATTAGTTTATACTTTCTATAAAATTTCTTAATATATATTTTGTGTGTGATATAGCATAACAAAAAATTTTAAAAATCAGACTGATGATGATTGTTGATTTTTGCAAAATAGAGAAAAAAGTACCTTATTGATCCAACCTTTCTAATTTTAGAAGGAAACAATTAGAAACCTTTGAAGTGTATTTAAACTTTCTTTGATTTTATAATAATAACCTATTTTCCTAATCTTACATTTAAAAAGTGTTTGGTAAATTTAAAAGTTGATTATTAAATAACATATTCCATTATAATTTTAGTACAACTTAAGTTATATATTTGTCTTAAAAAATAAAAAAAATAAAAAAAATAAACTTAATTTATATACTAATCATTTTAAAAGTAATTTATCAACATCTTCTCCTGACACCTAACACATTTTAATTTCAGTGCAATTTAAGTTATCTATTAAACTTTTTTTTTTTTTCTGAGTCCTGACTAGTGACTCTAACTTATTACTCTAACTCTGACCTAAGTTTTTCCTAAATTTTTGAGATCCTATGCCATCTGTCCACTAAAAACTTGAAGTGTTAGGATTTTTTTCCCCTTATCATTTAAGGTTTATTTAAACTATCTTTGATTTTATAATAATAACCTATTTTCCTAAGCTTATATTTAAAATGTGTTTGATAAATTTAAAAGATAATAACATAATCAATTTTAATTTTAGTACAATTTGAGTCATCTATTAATAATTATTAAAGTTATTTATCAAGATCATCTCCTGGTACCTGACTCATTTTAATTTCAATACAACTTAAGTTATCTATTAAACATTTTTTTTTTCATAAGTCCTAACCCCTATCTCTCACCTAAGCTTTTCCTAAACTTTAGAGATCCTATTTCGTGTGTCCACTTTACATTAGACTATCTTTTGATTTTATAAAAATAAACTATCATTGATTTTAAAAATTCCTAAACTTTAAGGGTTAGGGTTATTTATTTATTTATTTTTTTTTTTAACTTTTGTTTTTTCTCCTTTCAAGGTGTATTTAAACTATCATTTTTTTATTTATTTGGAGTGGTATTTCAACTAGCATTGATTTTATAATAATAACCTATTTTCATAATCTTACATTTAAAAAGTGTTTGATAAATTTAAAATTTTATTATTATATATTATATTCCATTTTAATTTCAATGCAACTTGAGTTATCTATTAATGATCATTTTTAAAATTATTTATCAAGATCTTCTTCTGACATCTGACTCGTTTTAAATTTAGTGCTAACTAAAGTTATCAATTAAACATTTTTTTCCTTTTCATATGTTTTTTTCCTAAACTTTTGGGATCTTATTCCTTGTTTTTACTGAAAATTTGAAGTGTTAGGATTTTTTTTTTTTTTTTTAACTTTTGATTTTCAATGTTAGGAATATATTCCTTCATTTTAATTTTGGTAAGGACCTTGATAAAATCAAATCAGATGAATGTTAATTTGAATTTTTTTTTTTGTTGATAATAAGTTCAAGGAAATATACATATGAATAAATTTTTAAAAAATTTTAAGTACTACAACTATTTTTTCCAATTTTTTAAAATACAGAGACATCAAAAAAATGAATGAGATATAAGAAAATTAAAAAAAAAAAAAAAAAAAAAGTTATGGTGCTTAAAAATTTCTCAAATCTTATTCATTTTTAGAATTCAATAAACTTTTCATCCAAAAAAAAAAAGATCGAAATTCGTACAAATTCAAAGTTCTTACCGAAATTAAAATATGAGATCACATATGGAGATGATATATATAGTGAGTCTCTCATGAGGGATCTCTTATTTTAATTTCGGTAAGGACCACCATGAAAACACATCGATTTTAATGAATTTCGATCTGAATTTTTTTTTGCATGATGAGTTCATTAAAATCTACCTATGAACAAAATTTGAGAATTTTCCGAGCACTAAAACTATTTATCCAAATTTTGTTAAATATGAAGGCATCGGAAAGTAAGCAAAATATAGGAAAATTCAAGAAAAATAGTTCTAGTATTTGAAAAATTCTCAAATTTTGTTCATAAGTAGATTTCAATAAACTCATCATCCACAAAAAAAATTCAGATTAAAATTCATTAAAATCTATGTGTTTTAATCATGGTCCTTACCGAAATTAAAATAAAGGATCGCTCATGAGAGACTCAATCATATATATTTACTTTTGTTTTTTCCCTTTTAATTTAATGTGTATTTTAAACTATCACTGATTTAATAGAAATAACCTATTTCCCAATCTTACATTTAAAAAGTTCCATTTTAAATTCAATGCAACTTGACGTATTGAATTTTAAAATAGGTTATTATTTTTATTTCAGTATAACTTAGGATGTCTATTAATAATTTTAAAATTATTTATCAAGATCAACACCTCACACCTTACTTATTTTAATTTTAGTGCAACTCAAGTTATCTATTAAAAATTTTTTTCCAGCGGTAAATCATTCACATCTGCATTATAAGATTGCGAGTTCGAGTCCTCTCATCCCAATAAACCTCAATTTTTTATAATAGTGTAATACTTAAATAATAATAATAATAATAATCCTGAATATGACTTCAGCTTTTTATAAGCATTCAGGATTTGTTTTATTTATTTATTCTTACTTTTGTATTTTACCTTTTCATTTAAGGTGTATTTAAACTATATTTGATTTTATAATAATAACCTATTTTCCTAATCTTACTTTTAAAAAGTGTTTGATAAATTTAAAATTTTATTATTAAATAATATATTCCAGTTTTATTTTAGTGAAACTTAGGTTATCTATTAATCATTTTTAAAATTATTTATCAAGATTATCTCATACCACTTGACTCACTTTTTTTATTTTTTTATTTTTATTTTTTATTTTTTTATTTTTTAATCTGGGCAAAATCCAACAAGAGAGGAAAAACATCAAGGAAAACTTGTGGCATCCCAACTAGGTTGGCACCCCAAAAGAAAACCAATCCCACACCCGCAACCCCTCAAGAGGAGAATTTTATTGAATAAAAAGAGAAAGGGACAAGAACTTGACCCCAAAAATCATCTAAAACGATAAAAAGGCAACGGAGATAAATCTCTAAAAACGAAGGAATTACAACTAGGTTGGGAAGTAAACCACCATGAATCCTGAGCAAGGGAAAAACCATGAGAGGCTAAACTATCCCGCGACATGGTTACCTACTCGATAGATATGGGAAACAAAGATTTCCATCGAAGTGAGATAAACCAAGCAGAGCCTCGAAGAAGAAAGAAACCGCCAAGGAACATTTGGGGAGCAACAAGATAAAATAGAGCACATGTAAGAAGAGTCGCACTCAATCCAAAGATTATTCCAACCAAAATCAAAGGCATACTCAATGGCCTTGATAACCGTTGACAACTTTGCTTTAAAAGCATGCATGATACCCAAAGGAGAAGCGAAACAGCCCTTAACAAACCCTCTATGATTGCGAAAAACACAACCACAACTGGAAGGACCTGGCTAGCCCAAAGAAGCTCCATCTATATTAAACTTGAGCCAACCTAGAGGGAGAGGACGCCTGTAAACCTCAATGATGTGAGGGGTCCGAGAAGGACGAGGACGAACCTGAAGCCGATGAAGAAGAAGTAAATCTGAGTGCTTGTTATGCATACCACAAATATTCAAATGATTACAATTTTTTTTTTTTAAAAAAAAAAAGCAATGGAAGATATAAGAGGAATAAAGCAATCTTTAAAAATTAAACGGTTCCTCGCATACTAAGTAGCCTAAAAAATTTGAACAACTGCCATGAGCCAAAGGTTGCCAACCTGAGGGCTAGCTTTCCAAGAAATAGCCGAAATAAAGAAGTCGAGAGGTGACAATTGAAAGTTGAGATGAACTCCAAAAAGACTTGAAAAATAATCCCATAGGCTTCGAGAGTAAGGGCAGTGTAAAAAAAAGATGAGCCAATGTTTCCGTCAAAGCATAACAAAACCGACAAGAAGAGGCTAAGGGCAGACCTGCTTTAGCAAGAGAATCCTCTGTAGGTAAATGTCCAAAAGGATACGGCACATAAAAGTTGATCTCGAAGGGGGAATAAATGGTTTCCAAATTCTCTTACCCCAAGGAACCAATCCCTGACTGCTTTGGAAAAAGCGATAGGCTTCTTTAGAAGAAACTTGGTGGGAGGAAGAATGAATCCAAATCAAAGTGTCCCTACAATGAGGTGCAACAACAATCTTCGAAATTAAAGAGGAAGCTTCCGGATGACGGTCTAAGAAACTGTCTTCAAAATGCTAGGAACCATTAAAATAATAATCTGAAACAGTTGCAGAAAGGCTTCACCTGACTGCAATAGGAATCCCAAACATATCAACTAAAGGTTCACCTAACCAATTATCAAGCCAAAAGTGCATCTTAGAATGTTCTCCAATAATCCACCTGGATTCAGCAAGAAGACTAAAGTAATGATTTTTGATGTCTGGCCAAATTGAAGAAGCTATATAATACTGGCGAACCTTTGAAAAGAGAAGATAAATATCTTGTTCTTAAGAAAGAAAAGACAAAATTATCATCAGTTATAAATTTCCAAGAAAGTTTTTTTAGAAGAGCCCGATTCATAAGCTTCAAGCTTTTAACACCAAGACCACCATAATCCTTAGGCAAACAACAAGTGCTCCAAGCTACAATAACCATTTTCTTTGTATCAATATTTCCAGACCAAAGAAAGTTCTGAATGGTGCGATCCATGCTTTTTAACAAAGAGGAGGGCCCTTATAAATCATGAAAATATGGATAAAAGAATTAAGGATTACTAAGTTGATAAGAGTCAATCTTCCTGCTAAAGAGAGAGTGCAACCCTTCCAAGTTGCAAACTTACTAGTAATCTTGTTTGCAATCAATGGAGCCACCTTTTCTTAGGCGCCCCTTTAAAAAGAGGAACACCAAGGTAGAGAAAGGGGAGAGAGCCTCACTGTAAACCCGGAAAAAAAAAAAGAGTCAAAGAAATAGCAAGTCGAGTTGAGAAATGGGAGCCAAAATAAATAAAGCTCTTGGTCTTATTAATAATCTGCCCTGAAAGTAAACCATAAAGATCTAAAGCCTTTAAAATGGTATCAATAGTGCACTTGGTACCTTTGCAAAAAATGAGAAAATCATCTGCAAAAAATAAATGAGAAGTAGCTTTGCCACCCCTTAGAGAAGAAATGCCTGAAATATCACCCCTCTCAACCATAGAATTCAAAAAACGACTTAAGAAATCCTCAGCCAAGCAGAAAAGAATCGGAGAAAGTAGATCTTCCTGACGGACACCCCGACTGCAACCGGAAAACCCCTCAGGAGTGCCATTAATAAGAATATAAAGTCTAGCTGAGAGAAAAATTTCCTGAATCCACTAAATAAAATTATTAGAGAAACCAAAGCAAGAAAGAACTTTCAAAATAAAATCCCAATTCATAATGTCGAAAGCCTTTCTAATATCAATTTTAATGGCAATGTTTCCCCATAGCAACGCTTGTCTAAAGCATTGATACAATCTGAAGCAATAGCAATACAGTCTTGAATCTGTCTGCCTTTCACAAAACCAAACTGATTCGGCGAAATAATTCTAGCAGCCACATCACCCAAACGAGAAGCAATTATTTTGGTGATAACTTTAAATAGAAAATTCCCCAACACAATAGGGCGATATTGATCAACTGAGAGAGCATCTGTCACATTGGGAATGAGAACAATAAAGTTGGAATTTAAATTAGGTAAGAGCTTATCCAAGGAAAAAAATTCTTGAACCGCTGTGACAAAATCTGAGCCAATAATATCCCAACAGTGTTGATAGAAAACGCTTGTAAACCTATCAGGCCCAGGAGCACTAGAAGCATCCAAAGAAAATGTTTCACTTTTAATTTCCTCTGCACTAGGCATTTTAGTAAGTAAAATATTATCCTCATTCGTAACAAGTGAAGGAATAAATTGCTCCACTATCAATAGATCGAGCGTGGTGGAATAAGAGCTATAAAAAAGTTCTTGATAAAAAAAAAGTCACATGATTTTTAATAACATTATGATCATCAATAAAAGCATGCCAATCTTAATTTTATTGATACCATTATTCACCTTACGACGTTTGAGCAAAGCATGAAAGAAGGCAGAATTTCTATCACCATCTACAAGCCACTTAACCCGAGACTTCTCTTTATGTAAGGATTCTTGGTAAGAGAGAAGGGTGTCAACAGTATTTCTAGCATGAACTTTTGAATCCATAGCCTCCTCCAAAACTCCATTCATGGAGATATCCAATTGAACATTGGACAAATGATTCACAGCTTCTGACAGATTTATGTTCACATCACCAAAAACATTTCAATTCCAATCCTTTAGTCCCATCTTCAGACGTTTTACCTTGGCAATAAAACAACCCATCGCCCAATTTTGAGAAACAAAAGGAAAAAAAAACCTTCATGAGCCACCCACATTTTGTAGAAACGGAACGGTTTAGTTAAAAAAAAAAATTTGATAATTTTTTTTTATTCTTCTATGCTATATATATATATATATATATATATATGTTATAAGTATATATTTGGCTAAATAGACACATCAGCAAAGGTAGCGGAAGACACGAAAATGTTATGATTCCACGTCATTTATCAACAGGTCAACCAAGAAAACATTGATTATTCGCCGCGTCACCAAGCCACGTCATCGAGGAGATTAATGAAAGTAGGAAGCATATTTGCCAGGTAACCAAATCTTAAATGGGCAAGGATCATACTCACCAAAAACCCCTACTTAGCGAGCCCTACTCGACCAAAGCAAGAAAGCAAATCTATCAAGATATGTCTTATCAAGCAAGGATTCACTCAAATACAAGGTCTAAAGAGTCACATCCCAATAAGGAAATATCCCTATTTTCTCTCAAATACCAGAAAAGTCTAAACAGGAAAGAATAAACAACAAATGGGAAACAAGTTCTAATCGGTCTACTATACCAGAATCCCAACACAATTCTATTTAACAAATCTATCACTAATACGGTAAGGGTTGGAAAAACCCTAGCTGAGATGATATAAATAGAACCATGTAATTTGCGAGTAAGTGATCTTTTTCAAGAACAATCATGTGAGAGAAGAGAGACAATATTGAGCATGTAATCTCAAAGAATTCATATTATTATTTCCTGTCCTCGGGGACGTCGTGGTTTTTCCTATTTTCTTAGGTTTTTCACGTAAAACTTGTGTTTTGCATGCATTTATCAATATTCCTACTTTCATAAATGTACTATTATTGTTGGACACGTGGCAATACAGAAATCGCCATTAACAATATATATATATATATATATATATATTAATATGCAAAATTTCTAAAATTATGTAAAAATAAAGTAATCCCTTAAGTTAGGTTAGAAGGGATTATTTTATAAGCTAAAGCAATCCCAAATATAGCCTTAAGCTTCTCCTAAAGTTTTGGGATCCTATGTCATCTGTCCGCTAAAAACTTGAAATGTTAAGATTTTTTTTTCTTACTTTTATTTTTAACATTTTCATTTAAGGTGTATTTTATATTTGATTTTATAATAATAACCTATTTTCCTAATCTTACATTTAAAAAGCATTTGATAACTTTAAAATTTTATTATTAAATAATATATTCCAATTTTTTTTCAGTGCCACTTAGGTTACCTATTAATCATTTTTAAAATTACTTATCAATATCCTCTCATAACACATGACTCATTTGAATTTCAGTGCAACTTGAGTTATCTATTAAACATTTGTTTCCTGACTCTAAATATTTCCTAAGCTTTTCCTAAACTTTTGGGAACCTATGTCATATATCCACTAAAAACTTGAAGTGTTAGGATTTTTTTTTTTTTTTTTCCTTACATTTGTTTTTTCCCTTTTCATTTAAGGTGTCTTTAAACTATCTTTGAGTTCATAAAAAAAGTACGATAAATTTCAAAGTTGATTATTAAATAACACATTCTCTTTTAATTCGAGATATCTGGTAATCATTTTTAAAATTATTTATCAAGATCCTCTCACTCGTTTCAATTTTAGTTCAACATGAGTTATCTATTAATCTTGAGTCTGACTTAAGTTTTTCCTAAACTTTTGAAATCCTATGTCATGTGTCCACCAAAATCTTATGGGTTAGGATTTTTTTTTAATTTTTTTTACTTTTATTTTTTCCCTTTTCATATAAGGTATTTATTTTACAATAAAACTTATTTTCATAATCTTACATTTGAAAAGTGTTTGATAGTTTATTATTTAATATTTTATTATTAAATAATAAATTCCATTTTAATTTTAGTGAAACTTAGTTATCTATTAATCATTTTAAAATTTATTTATCAATATTCTCTTCTAACACCTTACACCTGACCTATTTTAATTTCCGTGCAACTTAAGTTATTTATTAAAAAAAAAAAAAAAAATCCTGACTTTGATCTAAGTTTTTCCTAATCTTTTTTAATTCTATGCCATATGTCCACTAAAAACTTAATGTGTTAGGATTTTTTTTCTTCTTCTTACTTTTGTTTTTTACCTTTTCATTTAAGGTGTATTTAAACTGTCTTTGATTTTTTAATAATAACCTATTTTCCTAATCTTACATTTAAACAGTGCTTGATAAATTTAAAAGTTAGTTATTAAATATTATATTCAATTTTAATTTCAATGCAACTTAGGTTATCTATTAATCATTTTTTTAAATTATTTATCAAGATCCTCTCATGACACATGACTCACTTTAATTCCAGTTGAATGTGAGTTATTTATTAAACATTTTTTCCTGATGACTTTGACCGAATTTTTCCAAAACTTTTGGGGTCCTATGCCATGTTTCCATTAGGGATGGACATTTCCCCCATGGGTTCCACCCCCATGTGGGGGTAAAATGAGGTATAGGGGCAAATTTTATCCCTAAAACTTAAATGGGGGTGGGGTGGGGTGGGGTGGGGCCCTATTTCCCTCATTTTCTCATATATATTTTTATATATATATTTATATATATATATATATATATATATATTTTTTTTTTTTCTTTTAATTTTCTTTAACAAAATAACTTTAACTTTATTACTCACTTACTCTCTACCCATTTCTCTCGGTTCCTCATATATATTTATGTGTAATACTATATCACTATAGTTATTTGTATTAATTGTAGATTAAATTAAATCAATTATATATTTTAGATTATTTATTAGATTGGATATCGAAACAGAGTGAATCAAACGATTGGAATGATCGAATTTCGAATCCCAAATTCTAAATTATGGATTTCGAATTGAAAAATATTAGGATTGAAAATATGGGGAATGGGTGAGGGCAAGGGAACCTCCCCCCAAACACCCCCATCCCCACTTAAGGAAAGGGTGGGAGGAGGTTTTAGGAATGGGGGTGGGGGTAGGGGGACCTTCCCCTACCCCAATGGGCCCCCACGCCCATCCCTAGTGTTCACTAAAACTTCTAGGGTTAGGATTTTTTATTTTTACTTTTATTTGTCCCTTTTCAATTAAGGTGTATTTAAACTACCATTTATTTTATAATAATAAATTATATTCATAATCTTACATTTGAAAAGTGTTTGACAAATTTAAAAGTTTATTATTAAATATTAAAATTCATTTTGATTTCAGTGAAACTTACTTATCTATTAATCATTTCAAAAATTATTTATCATGATTCTCTCCTCACACCTGTCTCATTTTTTTTTTTTTAAAGGAAAGATTCATTAGAAAAGAGAAACCAGTTACACAGGCCATAAGAGATCCCCCAAGATCAGACTTTGCATACAAGATGGGCAGTCTTCGAACCAAACAAAACTTCCCAAATGAGCCAAAGTAAGCTTAGCTAAACCATGAACGATGCTATTCGCCGAGCATCGCCGCCATAGGGACAAAACAAATCGAAAAAACATTAACATGCTTGAGTAAGGTAAAGATATCATCCACAACCACACCAACCTCTGAAAAAGGAGCATCTTTCTTATTAATTGCGAGCACAACCAATAATGCATTGGACTGAAAAATAGCTGGAAGAAACCCAGAACTAGCTGCCAACCGAACGCCCTCAAGAATAGTTATAGCTTCAGCAATTTGGGGTTGGTAACAGGACCTCAAATTCTGACAGAGAGAAGCCATAGCACGCCCAGCCTAGAGACCTTATCATTAACACTCAAGGCATCATCCATATTTATTTTGAAGACTCCCATAGGCAGAGCTCTAAGCGGCCTCTGAATTTCCTTCACTTGACTTCTCCCTACCACATTTGCACTTCGAAAATCTTGGACAAACGCATCAGCCCAATCACAAACACCAGAGTCAGACAACAGATCCTTGCCATGGATCACGTTATTTCTACGAAACCAAATTCACCACCATCAAACACACAGGGACTCGAACTCTTGAATTCCAACTTGGTGACTACAAGAAAGAGGGAAATCAAGGAAAGACCTCGAGTACAAAGAAGAACCACCATATGAGACACAACTACCAGCTTTCACACCCTTCAACGACGGGCAACGCCACAACGCATGCAGTGTTGATTCTGCATGCTTCAAACACAAAGGGCAAACATGCTCCAGCTGAATACCACGCATAGCAAGACTAACCCTAGTAGGGATCCAATTATTGCGCGACTTCCACATAAAATGCTTGATCTTGTTCGAAAGATTCAACTACTAATATGGATAGGTGTGAGGGCCCAATAGGGCAGGGGAGGGTACCCCCACCCCCATTCCTCAAACCTCCCACCACCACCTCCCCTAAAACCCATTTGGAGGGATTGGAGGTGGGAGCGTTTTGGGAGCAGGTCCCCCCTCGCCCTCGCCCTCGCCCTCCCCATCCCCCACACCTACACCCAAAAACCCATTTCCCTCGTTTCTTTTTAATTTCAATTCTACATTTTCAATTTTCAATTTTCAATCCAAAATCGAAATTTGAAATTTGAAATCCTGATAGTCCAATCTTTAATTTGACACTGTTAAAATATTCAATCCAAATAATAAAAATATAATACAAAATCCAAAATACAATACAAAATAAATTTTTTTATATATAAATAAAAATAAAATTATATATATTATTTTGGGGGAAGTGGGTTTTTAGGTTTGGGGGTGGGTACCCCCACCACCTCCCCCAAAATCTATTTAAGGGCAAAGTTTGCCCCCACCCCCAAAACCTCATGGGGGCCCGTGGGAGATAGGACCCCATATGGAAACATCCATCCCTAGCCGCCAAAGAAACTTCCACCAGGACCCATTCCCATTCAACCTGGAACTGCTAGGATTTGCAACAGGGGAATGAGCAAGCCAGTACCCACTTCGAACCGAATACAAACCAAAGTTGTGATAATGTCAAAGCAATCTATCACTAGAGCCCAAGCTACACAGAGGCATGCTTAAGATTGCGTCAGCTTCCCCTAAGAGAAAAGAGTCCCTAACCTTAACAAAATTCCAAGCACTAGAAGACCCTTTCAAACTATCAACAGTATAATTCACGCCCCAAACCTATAAAGAACAGACCTTAAAAGAATACGGGTGCGGAATCCATCTATCATAGTAGATACAGACAATATTACCATCACCAATCCTCCAACGCAACCCTTTCTCAAACAACTCCCTTCCCCATAAGAGACTTTTCCAAAGAAAGAAACCAGAGCCAACCTTTGCACTTAAGAAGGAAGTTTTTGAAAAATAGCAACCCTTTTATAACTCTAGCAGCAAGAGAATTAAGAGAGTTAATGAGACGCCAACACTGCTTAGCAAGCATTACTTTATTGAAGGCACCTAAATCCCGGAAGCCAAGACCTCCTTCATTTTTCAGTTTACAAAGTGAATCCCACGTGTACCAATGAACTTACGCCTCTTACTACCACCACCCCACCAAAATCTAGCGCTAACACGGTGAAAATCATGGATAAGAGAGATTGAAAGCTTGAACAGGTTCATAGAGTACACCGGGATTGACTGGATAACAGCTTTCATGAGAAATTGAGAACCTCATGCCCACTCGCTGAAAAGAAACGACAGCTCCAACTTTGTAGTTTCTTCCAGACCTGATCCTTGATATTATCAAACAGAACCCACTTACTTCTGCTAGTCAGATAAGGGAGCCCTAAGTATCATTTATGATAGTCAACCACCCCCATCCCTAACACACTAGCTAACATATTCATATCCGAGGAAGAAATTTGCTTGCTAAAACAAACAATAGATTTGTCGAAATTAACATCTTGCCTTGAAGCTAAAAAATAACACTCCAAAATTCGGCATATATTGCCACACTCCTCTGTAGTAGCCCATGTGAACAGAAGACTATCATCTTCGAAAAAACAGATGCGTAATTTTAGGACAATATCGACTACAACGGAACCCCGAAAACGAGCCACAATTCTCAGAACGTGAGACCAAGCTAGAAAGACCCTCAATGCAAATAAGAAACAAGTACGGGGAGAGCGGATCACCTTGTCTTAGCCCCCGGGACGGCCTAATTTTGCCTTTAATCTTACCATTAAGAATAAATGAGTAAGACACCAAAGAAACACATCCCATGATAATCGAAACGAACCTCTCCGGAAACCCCATACTGCGCATCATACCCTCAAGGAAACCCCACTCCACTCTATTATATGCCTTTGACATATCAAGCTTAAGCGCGATAAAACCCCTTTTGCCATACACCTTCCATTGCAAAGCGTGCATACATTCCAACCCATTCATATCATTGTCCGTAATCATTCTCCTAGGCACAAAGGCACTTTGGGTTTCAGCAATCACACAATCCAACACTTTTCGCAACTGATTAGCCAAGGCCTTCGATATACACTTATAAATGACATTACAGAGGCTAATCGACCTCAGCTCAGTCATCCTCTCCACATTCTTTGCCTTAAGGATTAGGCAAAGAACTCTATGGTTGATTAACTCCACCGAGCAACCATCATTGAGGCACTCCAAACATAATTTAGTTACATCATCCCCTACAACATCCTAGAATTTCTGGTAGAAATCAGTCGGGAACCCATCAGCGCCAGATGCTTTCAAATGGCTCATTTGGAAGAGTGCCATCCTAACCTCAACCGCAAAAAAAAACTCATATACAGGAAACTTCTCATGTTATCCGGAATCTTCTTGTTCACTGAACTACACACTCTCTCCAGCTGCTCATTTTAATTTCATTGCAACTCGAGCTATCTATTAATCAATTTTCAAATTATTTATCAATATCCTCTCCTGACCACTGTGTCAACTAACTCATTTAAGCTTCGGTGAACTTAAGATGTCTATTAAACATTCTTTTTCTTGACTCCTTAGTCTGGCCCTTACCTAAAGTTTTGGGATCCTATGCCATGTGTTCACTACAAACTTCAAGTGTTAGGTTTTTTATTTTATTTTATATATTTTTAACTTTTGTCTTTTCAATTTTCATTTAAGGTGTATTTAAAATATCTTTGATTTTATAATAATAAGTTATTTTCATATTCTTACATTTAAAAAGCGTTTGAAAAATTAAAAAGTTGAATATTAAATAACACATTCCATTTTAATTCCATTTTAAATCAAAAAATGTCAAAAATAAATGCCAGCCTTCCAATCTTACGGTGGACACATGGCCTAGGATTCTAAAAAGCTTAGGAAAAAGCTTAGGAAAAAGCTTATATTAGGAGAGGATTATTCATCCATTTATCAAATACATTATGTTTTATTACAATAATTCTTTGTTAATTTGTGATTTCATTTTAGTAAATTACTTGGTTAAATATTTATATATATATATATATATATATATATATACATATATACAGTTTTTCTATTGTCGGTTTGAATTGATTTAAGATATGTCAATTCCTTGCATGTGAGCCGTTGGATTTAAATGTTTTGACTTGCATGCACTTGTCAATGCATCTTTTAAATTCAATGACCCACATGTAAAGAATTGATATATTTTATATCAGTTTGAATTGACAATAGAAAGACTATATATATATATAACTTTTCCTATTAGAACCCCTTTATTTTAATACAATGAACACATTTGATGAAATTGCATACAATTGAATGTTTTTCGATGAGATTTTTTAGTATGCATCCTAAGAAAATTAAAATACATATTTGATAAAAATTTGGAAATTTTTTAGATTTGAGAACTATTGTTTCTTATATTTCCTTATTTTTAAATATTTTATCTCTAAAAAAGTCGAAAAAATTAGTTCTTATACCCAAATTTTTTTCAATTTTTTCTATAAATGTATTTCAATGTTTTATCATCCATACAAAAAATCACATCAAAATTCAATATATTCCATAAAATTTCATCAAAGGTGTTTAAAGTGTGCATTGTAAATAGTCATCATTGAAAAATCTCTCTCTCTATATATATTTGATACAAAAAGAAATATATATTTAGATATAGATATTAACAAGGCATTATTTATAATGCACATACAAAAATATATGTTAAAGCAAATGAAATAATAAACCGTGGAAAGACTCATTTCTTGCGTGAGTTATTTTTTTAGATCATATTCATAGAGGCTAATTACGTGAGAGATCAGTAAAAGATCCAAATGTATAGAGTTGAATATGGATAGATCCAATGAGATTAGGTTGGTTCAGTGATAAAATCCGAGTTCAAAAATTTAGTAACTTTTTGAGATAGTATTGTAAGACTATCACTCCTTTAATAAATTAAGTTTAAAATTTAAATGATACCTAAAATGGGTTCTCCCCCAACCCCCTCATAGTAACCTTCTTCACTAATTATTTTTTTTTGTTTTTCAAAATCCTCCATCAATGGAGGTGCAAGACCTCGAGGTCGAAATTGGCCTCCAATGGAAGTCGAACTGACCTCCAAAAAGGTTGAAATCGACCTTTAATGGGGTCGAAATCTACCCTCATTGCATGTCAACTAAGAAGAAGATAAAAAAAAATTAGAAAATTTTTTCAGGTAATTTCTGAGACTTTTCACGTATTTCTAGGACTTTTCATGTAGATTTCGAGATTTTTTTGGTACTTTTTGAGAATTTTAGTAATTTCTGAGACTTTCTAGGCAAAAATGAAAATTTTTGAAACTTTTGGTCATTTATGAGACTTATTGATAATTTTCGAGACATTCTAGGTAAAAATGAAATTTTCGAAATGACCAAATCCTAAAGTCTTGGAAAATTTTATTTTTGTCCAAGAAGTCTCGGAAATTACTAAAAGTCTCAAAAATTACTAAAAGTCTCAAAAATTACCAAAGAGTCTCGGAAATGATCAAAAGTCTCGAAAAATTTCATTTAAAATTTCATTTTACCCAGAAAGTTTCCAAAATTACCAAAAGTCTTGGAAACAACAAAAAAGTCTCGGAAACAACCTGAAAAGTCTTGAAAACACATGAAAAGTCTCGAAAATTACCAAAAGTCTCAGAAATTACTAGAAAGTCTCGAAAATTACCAAAAATCTCGGGAATTATTCAAAAGTCTTGGAAACAACCTAAAAAGTCTTATAAATACATGAAAAGTCTTAGAAATTACATGAAAAGTCTTTAAAATTAGCTAAAAATTTTATACAATTTTTTTTTCATCTTCTTCTTAATCGACCTCCATGGACGTGAAACAGACCTCTAACGAAGGTCGAACGACTTCGACCCCCAATGGAGGTTTGTTCAACCTCCAATGTTCAGCCTCCAATGAAAGTTGATGAATTTTTTATTTTTATTTTTTTGAAAAACTAAAAGTAACTTTGGTTATCGAGTCCTCTCTTTTCCAAAAAACCAGAAATTTAGGTAATAGTGTAATACTTAAATAAAAAAAATAAAAAAAGAATATGGATAGATCTAAATCTGTCTTCCAAATTTTTCTAGCACTCTTTACTCCATTGCTTGTTAGATTAGCAATAACTTAATAGCATAAGTTTTTAATAGCACCTAAAGTGTTATTCTGGAAAAAAAAAATACCCATAAAATACACTTACAAAAATAAGTTTCGTGTTTTTTTTAAACTTATATTTGTGTTTCCGATACTTATTTTGGTGTTTTCAAGACTTAGTTTGGTGTTTCTGATACTTGTTTTGGTGTTTCCGGGACTTATTGTGTATTTATGAAACTTTTTTTGTACCATTCGAGACTTATTTTATACCATTCGAGACTTACTCGACAATAATGAAATTTTCCATTTTTTTTTTGTTCATCTTCTTCATGAACCTCCAACAGAGGTCGAATAGATTCGACCTCCAATGGAGGTTTGTTTCATCTTCATTGATTAATTCAATGGAAGCTTTAAAAAAATATATATTAAAAATGACAAAAAATGTAATAAAAAAAGGAGATGAGTGTATTTTTGTCTATTGGTGCTATTTAAACTTAAGAGTTTCTCCTTCCACTTCCTTTTATTTATTTTTTATTAATGACAATATTAACCTGAACTAAAATTACCAAACAAGACAAAAGAATTCTTAAGACACTCCAAATTAAATGGAGATTCAAAGTGTCCAATAAAAAAGCCACATTTGTCAAATATAAAATTAATTAAATAATTAATCTTGAAACGAATATTAAAAAAAAAAAACAGGTGGTGGGGGAAATCGATGAAATGGAACCTGATGAAAAAGACAAATTCATTTGGATATGAAATGGAACCCAATCTCCTCCAAAGGGAGGATATCGAAGCTTGCCATGGAGGGAGATGAAGAAAATGGTGTTGGCGGCGAAGGCGCAAGGAGGAAGGGAGGTGGTAATGAGTTTCGTGAGTGGGTATCTCCTATAATGAAGATATAAGTTTATGTTTGTTATTTTTTTGTTGGTTTTTATTCAGAATGAAGAAGGTGTTGATGTTGATTGAGAAGAAAAAAAATATATGAAGATTTGGATTCTAAATATATATATATATATATATATTTACTTTTCTTTAATAACCAATGATGATGATTTGTGAGCAAAAAAAATCATTATTCATGATATTGAAGAAGAATAAGATAAAAATACCTTTATTTTATTCATATATTTTTTCCTTTATTGAAGTTGTTGATGATGCTTGAAGTGTTGAAGTGAGGAAAATAGAGATCTCCAAAATGAATTTTTTTTTTTTTTTAATAATTTCTTAAAATTTTGTGAAAGGAGATTGCCACATTAATCAAATATCAAAATCAAAATTTAAAATTCAAAAATAATAATCGGTAATATGAAAACAAAATGGAGTGACTTTAGAAATTTTATTTTAAAATTTTGAGTGTCCTTAGAATAGGAATGTCAAAAGATAAAATGGATAACTTTAAAAAAAAGGAATGGCCAGTTTGGTATTGATGTAACTTTTATAATAATCATTGTTAGCTGTGCTGAAAAAAATTAATCAGTAGATGTTTGGTTAATTGTATTTTTAAAACTACTGTATAATTCAAAAATAGTATACATATGTTTAGTAATTTATTACAAAAGTGTTGAGATTAGTTACAATGACAAAAATATACATGATTTTAGAGTCATACTTCATTTTTTGTTCATTAATTATATATATTAAATACATATTTAAATAGAATATTTAAATTAGAAAAAAAAATCATAAGAGCAATAAAATATTTTTAAAAGATTTTATAAATCAAATTAAATACTTAAATAGAATATTTAAATTAGAAAAAAAATCATAAGAACAATAAAATATTTTTAAAAGATTTTATAAATCAAATAAAAAATTAAGTGAAATATTTAATTTAAAGATGAAATAAGGTATATAAATAATTTTAACTTGATTTCATAAAAATAATAATGATATTTTTAAAGATTCATTAAATATTGAAATAAATTATTATATAATCACTTTCAAAAGTAACTATTCACCTACTACTTAAAATCACTGTGAAAACTTGTTAAATTATCAATTTTGGGAGTTTTACCAAACATTATTTTATATCAAAATTATAAATAAACTGATTTTAATTTTTCAAAAGTAATACCAAATTGGCCCGAAGTGTCTTTAGAATTCTTTTTGAATTAAAATTCTTAGAACTGAATATCTTTTAAAAGGAAGTAAGAATAGAAGAAAAAAAAATGAATCGTTAAAAGAAACCCTCTTAAATAAAATAGTGTTATTCCTGAAAGTAAAAAGTAAAAAATAAAAAATAAAAAAGTGTTATTTCTTTTAATTTTCACTTTTATATAATTAATCATAATTTTTAAAATTAAAGGGTTTGATTTGACATTTCATCACAAATGAAAAATTATTATCACAACTTATTTTTAGCGTTATCAATTTGTCATAATGTCACCCTCATTTACCACTAGGTTCACCATCAACATCACATCATGAGAAAGTGACAAGTGCATTCAATGACTAAATTTTTTTATTTTATTTTTTTTCCTAAAAAGTTCAATGACTATGTGAGAATCCAATGTTATAAAAAGACGAATCAGATAAAAACAAAATTATAAAAGTTACAGTAATACCAAACTGATTCTTTAAATTTAAAATCTAAAAATAAAATAATATGAATCATTTTTCTTATTTGAAGAAAAAAGTTTATTCTCTTATTGTCCTCACTGGACAAAGTTTATTCTCATAATGGTAACCAATTATTTCTTTCACTAAAATTAAGTTAGAATTTAAAATAGAATAACATAAATTGATATTTATTCCACATGTCAAAATTTTATTTGATTATATGGACCATATTGATGATATACACCTTTTTTTTTTTGGATGATAATACACTTTAAACTATCTCCACTAATATACTAATATACAATAAATTCAATGTACACCAAATACACCATCAGGTCCATCATCGATATAATAGTAGTTGTTATTTAATTATACGGTTTTTATTATGTAAAAAATTCAAAATATTTTTAATAATTATATTAAAAAAATAATTCATAATTTTTTTTATTTTAAGATATTTTTATATGTAAAAAAAAAAAAGAAAAAAAAAAAAAACTAAATGTAATAACAAAAATTCAATAACTATTGATTTAATGTTCAACAATATTATATTTTAGATGAAAAACAATTACAAATGCGTTTGGCTTCGTTTTCGAAACCTATTTTTGTTTAATTAAGGAAAGGGATATAATTGTTTTCCTTTCTGTAGTTTGACATATTAGACACTTTGCCCCCGCTAGTTTAAGTAATGGTCATTTTCCCCCCTGAAAACTAAAATATTAGATATTTTACCCCCTTTAGTTTCAGTAATGACCATTTTTCCCACTAAAAACCAAAATATTAGACTCTTTACCCTCTGACCATTAGAAAGTCCGTTGGTCAATATCTTTAACCATCAAAAAATCAATTAAAAGACATTATTACCCTTAAATACATTAGTTATGTCCCTTAACGACACCACTAATTGTTTTTTAAGAAAAAAAAATCAAAAATAAAAAAATTAAACTAACAAAAGTATTTTCTTGAAAAATAATTGAAAATAAAAATTATAAAATTTAATTAAACTTTAATAAAAAAATTATTTAAAAAACATTAATATAAAGAATTAAATGTAAGAATAAAAATTTCATTTAAAAAAATTAATATAAAGAATGAAATGTAAAAATAATCAAAAAAATTTAATTAATGGAAAAATAATGTAAAAAACATTAATATATATATTTGAAATATTGAATAATTTATTATTAAAACATTAATATAAAGAATAAAATGAAAAAATAAAAATTTCATTTACAAAACATTAATATAAAGAGTGAAATGTAAAAATAATTAAAATTTTTAATTAATGTAAAAATAATGTAAAAAAACATTAATATTTTTATTTATTGAAATACCGAATTTTTTTTTATTAAAGTTTAATTAAATTTATAATTTTTTATTTTCAATTATGTTTTTTTTTTTTAAATACTTTTATTTGTTTAATTTTTTTTATTTTTGATTTTTTTCTTTAAAAACAATTAGTTGTGTCATTTGGGGGCATAACTAATGTATTTAAGGGTAATAATGTCTTTTAATTAATTTTTTGACGGCCAAAGATTTTGACTAACGGACTTTCTAACGGTCATGGGGTAAAATGTCTAATATTTTGGTTTTTAAGGGGGAAAATGATCGTTACTGAAACTAGAGTGGGTAAAATGTCTAATATTTTAGTTTTCAAAGGGAAAATGATCGTTACTGAAACTAGATGGGGCAAAGTGTCTAATAAGGTAAACTATAGAGGGAAAATGATTATATCCCTTAAGGAAATATTGAAAAACGTGTTAGGTGTTGTTTTTGAAACAAAAAGGTCTGAAAACACAATTGAGTTTTCTCATTTAAAGCATTAAAGCTGAATTCATTGAAAACTTAAAAATGATGTTTTCACCATTTTCTTCTCATTAGTTTAATGGACCCACTTATTAATTGATTTTTTTTTTTTTAAAGAAAAGGAATTATTAGGGATGGACGTTTCCTCACAAGCCCCCATGGGGTTTTAAAGGAAAATTTTGCCCTAAAATTGATTTTGGAGATGGGGGTTGGGGTGGGGGTGAGGGCGAGGGCAAACTTTGCCCCTAAATAGATATTAGGGAAGGTGATAGAGGGAGGTTTGAAGAATGGGGGTGGGGATGAGAGTACCCTCTCCCACACCATTGGCCCCCCCACACCCATCCCTAGGAATTATATTAAACCAAAAGGATTACAAAAGATCGCCTAGACAATTAGGGCTACACAAAGTGGAACCTTCGCCATCCAAAACAAAGCATCACTAAACTCAACCCAAGTTTAGCGAGGCAGTGAACTGCCTTATTCAAAGTTCTAGGAGCAAAAACAACCCTACAATTTGGATGGCAATCCAAGAAAAAAAATAATATCTGAGATAACAATCTCAATCTCTTATTAACAATACTCTGGGCATCTGTCTCAATCACACAAGGAAGGAGCCACGAGTCTTGAGCAAACAGCAGTCCAATTGATTAGTTTTATTAACATATATTTGTTCGATCATTAAATATATATATATATATTTATTAAAACTTAAAATTAAATAACATCAACTTAAAAACAGGATCTCCACAGATTTTGTTTTTATTTGTATAAGTTTCATTTCTAACATCAACTTAATTTTTTATTTGTATATAAATTCGATGCAACTTGATTAAAGTTCCTTCTTCCGGATTGAGATTCCTAATTAATGTGACCTAATAATTAATGGTAGAGACTTCTTATAAAATAAATAAATAATAATTAATGGTTGGGGAAAAAGTTAATGAATTTTTAGAGTTTGGTCATCTTGAAAAGATCAGTCCTTCAACTCATAATTAATGGAAGTGGCAAAAACCAGCGAAATCAATATAAAAAAAAAATTCAAATCACCTTAAAAAATGATGTTCCAATTTGTGTTTAACTAACTAAATTGGATCATGTGTACACAATCATTTACTTTTAATTATTTTAAAAAATATATATATATACATGACTTAATTTGGTTGATTAGACGAAATAGATATAAATTAAGACAACATTTTTTAACGGATAATTTGAATGGAAAAAAGGTTAATAGCACCAGTACCCTCTAAACATATAGCGAAATCGTATAGTGCCCCCTAAATATTTTTTCCTGACATTAAACCCTTCAAACTTCCATAAATAAGTAAAAATGGATAGAACTTCCATAAATAAGTAAAAATGGATAGAAGAGGGACGGACGTCAAAGGCAAATTACATTTACACACCCTAATTATATATATAATTGCATTAAAACTAAAAAAATACAATAATATCACACAAACACCCTACAGTTAGGGGAAAGTTGGTAATTCTGAAATTTTATAATATGAAAAAAAAAATGTACTTTAAAAAATAGAAATAAAAAAATAAAAAATAAAATGTATATATTTAATGCATTTATATTAATAAATTTAATTAACAATAATTGTAACCATTAAGGGAGTGTATTTTATATATTTAGTATATATTTAATTTATCAACTATGAAATAATTAAAAATAATCCACAGATTTAAAAAAGGATGGGAAATACAAATGAGAGAAAATAATAATGTTAATAATAAAATTTAAAAAAAAAAAAAGGATCTCCATAGATTTTGTTTTTTCCCCGGTTTCAATTTTTTTTTTCCAAAGCAAAGAACCCAGTTTCAAACTTAGATTTTTAAAATTTTTCTTCTCCAGTTTCAGTTTCAATTTCAGTTTCTTCTCCAGTTTCAGATTTGCAAGAACCCATCACAAACCCAGTTGAAATCTTTAGTGCTCACAAACCCAGTTTCAGTTTCAAACCCGTCACAAACGCAGTAACATCACCAATTTCAACACTACCACCACCACTATCATCATCATATCACCACCACCACGATTCATCCAAACCCATCACTTGTGCCACTAATACATGGCTATGCAAAAATTTGTACCAATACATCAGACACTAGACCAATAATAAAGAGTTCTTTTTTCCATTTTATAATTTTAGCCAAACTTGTACCAAAAATCCCTAGAAAAAAAATCCCCAATTTTCCCAATTGTTTTCTGAAATCCCTAAATCGACCACCACCACCTCCTCCTCTTGTCCTCCTCCGCCTACCCACCACCGTCCAAACGATGGGTAAACGCGGTTCTCTCAGCAATGGAGATCACCGATCTCCTTCTCTTTCTCTAACCACAGATCGACGCTCTCTTCTTTATCTCCCGCCGAGTGATGTTAGTCGAAGGTTTGCCTCGCGAACTGGACCAAGGTTTTGACGATGGGGGTTGTTTCTGGTGCGGTTTGATCGTGGGGGAAGTTTGGGTTTGACAGAGGAGATTAGCTTGGGATTGACTGTGGGGTTTGGTTTGGGTTTGACAGTGGGACTGGCTTGGAGAAAATGACGATGACAGAGAGAAAACTGGAGAAGAGATGGGTTCGATTTAATTTTGATTTTGATGGTGGGATTGGCTTGGAGATGATGATGATGACAGATAGAGAACTGGAGCAGAGATGGGTTCGATTTAATTTTAATTTTGATGGTGGGATTGGCTTAGAGGAAATGATGATGAATTTTGATTTTTTTTTTTTCTTTTTAATTATTTGTTGGAGATGGTGTTGAGGTGTGGTGGAGAACTGGAGAAGCGATGGGTTCGATTTATTTATTTATTTATTTTAATTTTTGATAACAAATAAGATCTGGTGGAGATCAGATCTTATTATTTTTATTTCTTTTTAATTTTTGTTTTTACTATTTCAAAGTTGATAAATTCAACTCAATATTATTTAATTTTTCTTTAATGTTTTCAATTTTTTTAATATTTTGTTAAAAAAATTTATTAGTTCAGTGTATTTCAATTTTTTTTAAAATTCTTATTTATTTTTAATTTTTGTTTTTAAATTTAAATAGAAAAAAAAATATCTCCACCATTCATCTTTGAGATGGACGGTGGAGATCCATCCTTTTTATTTGTTTTATTATTTTTTTCACACATAAGACAAAATTAAGGGTAAAATGGTATTTTCAATAGGATCAAGGGCATTAAGGTTATTCAACAAGTCTAATTAGTCAAGTCAAAGGGTGTTTGTGTGATATTATTATATATATATATATATTTTTTTTTCAGTTTTAATACAATTATACATATAATCAGGGTTGTAAATGTAATTTGTCTTTAACGTCCGTCCTTTTTCCATCCATTTTTGTCTATTTATAGGAGTTCGAAGGGTTTATTGCCAGGAAAAAAAATTCAGGAGTACTATACGATTTCGCTATATATTAAGGGAGTACTTATATATATATATATTTGAGATATGCTATACGTATATACACACACTAAATATAATTATTCATTTCAAAAAATAAAAGAAAAAATTGATTTCTAAAAAACATCTAAAATAAATTAATGTCATCCCTTATTCACCAAAATATCATTCATTGGATGAAATTGGTCATTAGAGTAACAGTATTTGCTAAAAAATGACTATTTTGAAACTAATTCCTCATCTAATGACCATTTTGATAGTGGTGACTCAAATTGATAGTCATCGAGATAATTATCCCTTAAAGATATTAGGTTTTACAATTGCAAGTGAAAGCTATATGCTATTGTAAATTTACTTAGAGCATCTCTAATGTAACAATGACTTGTGAAAAAAAAAAATGATGCACATAGGATAAATAAACAGTCTATTAAAAAAATGTATCTCAAATGCATCTATGTATATTCAGCCTTACATTGATATGGCAAAAAAAATAATATGACTGTCTACTTTCAGATGGTTTATTGCACAGTTATTTTTTCAATTGACTCAGTAAGTATTTAAAATTTAAAATTGATATTAAGTTTTCATCTATTTTTGGTAAGGAAATAAAAAATATATATATAAAAAAATGGACACATCATTAAAAATAAATGTGATTTAAACAGACGTATCGAAGACCAAATTTTGAATTGATTATCTATCAAATCTATCTTTATGCCACATATGAAACAAGTCTATTGACATTGTTGTCATGTCATGGTATGCAAGTCACTTTTGCATCGGAGTTGCTCAATGCTCTTAGACAACTCCAATGCTGGGCACCAAATTTTACACCAATTTGGTGTTAAAAGAGCATATTTAGAAAATATGCTTACACCAAATTTGTTTCTACTTCAATGTTCCACAGTTCATACCAAATTTTATACCAAAAGAGCATATTTAAATAATATTTTCTTAATAAATCTTTAAATTATTGGTGTTATTTTAAAGATCTCAACGAGATCTTTCTAACGGTATATTTTTTTGAATACAATTTGTTATAATTAAGTATGAGATAGTTAAATTAAGAATTTAAAAAAGTGTAAATATATTGATTTGATATTTAAAATTTTAAAAAATAAAAAGTTTTGGTGTTAGCTATAGTTACCATAGTAACACACCAAATACATGTTTTGGTGTGTTGGTTTGAGTCCTTCAAAGACATGTTTGGTGATGTTCTTTGTTTTATATATTTTAATTTGAAATAGGAAATTGATTTTCATATTTTTTTTTTTTAAAGAAAAGGTTTAAAACATGTCGGGTAGCATCCGTAGCAATAATTGAAAATATTATTATGTAAAAAAAAGTTTAATATTATAATATGTATTTAATGATATCGTTTTAAAAACATATTGTTCAATATACTGTAAGAGTAAAAATTCTACTACTGTACTTGTAGTTAAATTATATATATTATTAACAAAATCATTTTTTTAACTATTTAATAACAAAACTTAAATAAAAATTGATTTGCACTTTACAATTTTGTTCCTAAAAATCATATATATATTTTTCAACTTTATACAATTATAAACAGTTAAATATTATACATAATATATAATTCTTTATTTTTTATTTTTGTTATTATCGTGCCATGTAATTAAATGTTAATGAATAAATGAGGTATCTTGAGAAATTTGATTAAATTCCAAATAATCTTTCAAAGTTTTAACAAAATAACAACAAAAAATTCAAATCCCCGCAGCATTGTACCTACTTTGATCAACCAAGGAGAAAAATAAAAATAAAATCCAAATAAATCTTCAAGTTCAACAACAATCCGAATAAACTTCTACAAACCAGTGCAAAATAATATATACATATTTTTAAAATCCTAATAAAATTTACATCAGGCTTTGCTTTAGTCAAATGATTTTAGGTTAGGTTTTTTGCTTTAATTCAAATATATAGACATAGAGTCATTTTAGTGATTTTTCAAAAATATTATTAAATTTAATTTTAGCAGATATGCACGAGGTATGAATATGAAATCAATATTCATAATCTACCCGTATGTTGGGACACCATTTTTTAACAGCTGATTTAAGTTCTATCTGCAATGGGTATGAGTTTTATTGAGTCATTGACATATGTATCTACCCGTATACCCGTACAACAATTTTCATACCCACTCATCGTGGGTGTGTACCCACGAATATCCGTTTATGTGGGTAGAGTTGTCATTCCCAGTGATGGCTGGGCACTCGGGTGGTCCTGGGGTGTTTAATTTTAATTTTTTTAAGGGTAAAACAATCATTTACATGGTACATTGAAGGATAATTTTTTTTTTTAAAAAAAATTTTTAATTTTTTTTTAAGTTAGTAAAAGTTAATGGCAAGGGAAATTTTGGGAATTTTCGTAATTTAAATTGGGATTTCGGTCAAAAATAAAACTATATAGGTGAGTTTGCGGGATAAGGCAAGCTAAATGGGGATTTTGATCATTTTCCTTATATGGGATTTAATTTAATTTAATTTATCTTTATTTTTCCAAAACATTTACCACATCAGCATACATGATGAAGAAATTGAAATTGAAACTGAAATTTTGAAAGGATGATATTAAATTTCTTCAGCACATATACACAACTAACTGTGATTATTTTGAGTTTTTGACAAGATGTGGTTAGCTTCACCGGTAAGTCTCTCACACCTCCAATCAAAGGTTATAGATTCGAATCATGTCCTCTTCTTCAATTTGGTATATAAAATTTTTGTTATTGGTCATTGGTGTGTACCTCCTATTTCGATGGAGGTTTGAATCCCACCATATACCTTTTATAAGTATATGTGATGAGTTTTTTTATATTATTATAAGAGTAGACATTATGGCTACACATGTACTGTTTGAATTCGACAGAGTCAGATATACCTATATATGTTCGATGTCATATATAAAAATAAAAATAAAAATTAAATTATATCTCAAATGCAACCAGGAAAAAAGACAAATATATATATTTTGATCTATAATTCTAAAAAACCCAACTTGATAAATAAAATCCCTCTTTGGTCCACATTAATCTTTGCCTCTAACAACTATAAAAAATGCGAACGAGTTAGGTTAGTCCAATGATATACCCCTCACACCTACATAACGAGGTTGTGGATTTGAGTCTTCCTCTAAAATAAAAAACCGAATTTATGTAATATAAAAAAAAAATTATAAAATAAATAAAATAAAAACCACTATAAAGGAAGCAAAATTTCAAGATTTAAAATGGTAGCGAGAAAATTAAAGAAGCCAATTCATTAATCTGTTAATACAAACTAAAATATGTATTTAACTTAATTTCAAGAATACGATGGAAAATAAATAATAAAAATAAGGATGACTGAAACTAGTTTTGAGATTATTGTAGCTTAAAAAATAATCAATTTTAGTTTTGTTTAAGAAATAATCAACTTAAAAATAAATAAATAAATAAATAAAATAAAATGAGTGCTCGGTAAACTCACTTTTAAACAAATCAAAAGATAATGTGTTTGACTTTGATGTGGTCATGTAAAATGACCAAAATGGACACAATAAGAAAGTATATTAATATTTAATTTTTACAACTTTTATCATGTACATTAATGTTGAAATAATTTTTATTGTCATTTTAAAATATATAAAATATAAACTTAGAATATGAGTATATATATACACATATATATATATACAAAATTTAGATAAACATAAGTAAAGTAATAAATTAGGAAAAAAAAAAACAGATGAAATGGACCTCCTCCAATACCAGAGGAAGCTCCTCTTTTCGAGGAGGCTTTTCGCCTCTTCCATCGTCGAAGAAGAATCAAACTATTTTTTTTAAAAAAAATTTATGTTAATTAATCAAAATAATTTGTTTAATAATTTTTGTTTTTTTGTTTTTTTTTTTTAAAAAGGGTGCAACACGAGGATTTCCTAGGAAGTCACCCATCCTAGTACTGCTCTCGTCCAAACACACTTAACTTCGGAGTTTTGATGGGATCCGGAGTTTTAATATATATATATATATATATATATATTTTTATCTTTTTGATGTTTTTCTTATATTTTAAAATTTAAAATAATTTTAATAGGTGTAGAGGGTGTTATTGCTTTTTAATATAAATTATGAAGATATTATGGTCATTTCATAAGTTTTGAAATAGCTTCTTCCATATATATGTGAAAAGCAATATCCAACCAAATTCTTAAAATTTTTGAAATAATCAGATTTTAAGAAATTATAAATATATTTTAATATAAAATAAGTGATTATTAATCAAACTACAACAACCTTGTACTCTCGCACTCTCTTATATTAAAAACTACACAAATAAGTGAAATAATTGAAGATGATGTTCATGCTTGCAGTGCCTATATACAATCGCTGCTCTTCAAATGACTTGTGTTCTTTTACAATTTTTAAATATATTCTCCCATAATGAATTGTTTTATCCTCTTAAGTTCCATCTCAATGATTTTTTTTTTTTTAAAAAAAAACTTATTTAATCCCTTCTTTTTTTAAATACATAAAATATTTTTTTAAGGTTTCGAAAGAATATTTATGAGTTATTTCTTAATTAATTTTAGGTTTTAAAGTAAATGTCGAGATATGGGAAGTGTTTTTGTTTTTTTGTTTGTTTTTTTTTTTTTTTTTAATATGAAATGTGGGAAATATTAAAACAGATTTGTCCTAAAAACTGATGTTAAGAGCACAATTCATATATATTCTTACAACACATTAACGCACAAATTCAAGTGTTAGTAAAAATAAGTATATGTTTTTTTTTTAAAAAAAAATTCAAACTATACAATCCTTAACATATAACTTTTAACACACTATGGTGTTAATACGAAATGATATTGGATCAGTTGTATATTTTACACACCTACATCAATAGATTAGGTTCGAGTTCTTCCCCTTTTAAAACCCTGAATTTATGTAATAATTTTTAAAAAAAACAATGTCTTTAATAAAGAATTCAAATAGTTTGTAATTATAATAACTATATTACGTTTTGTTATTTCTAAAACATAAGAGTTCATATAAATTATGTTTTTTTTATTAAATTTAGGCTTTGAAGTTTTTTTCTCCTCTCTTTGTGTGCCATTAACATAATCCTAGAAACAATGCGATCATCATGTACACATATTAACTGTGAACAAACAACTCCTTTTGATGACTCTATCCGTCCTCGTGTCAACAAAAACTCATGTCTCATAATAATTTAATTTTTTAATTTTAGGTTAATTTAATATTAAGGCTGTTATTAATCTTTATTTTTTTCAAGTATTATTGTAAATTGTGATACCAAACAGGTAAGCAATTTGCCGGGATAAGCTTCTCACACATATTTTTAAAATATTGAATGGTAAGACTCTAACACTCTCACCACATTATGTAGAAGGGGAGTTATACTACCACAAATGGCAAGAGATGTGTGTAGTTTGCTGTCAATTTAATTGCTTTAATAATAATAAACTTTAGAAAGAAGTTGTTAAATGTTTGGTGGAGTAGTTTGCTTTATGATATCACTAATGCTGGATGACAAGTTGAAATGGTGGTAAAGCCTCTTAATATCGGCACCCTTATTCTCCATAAAACCTGAAATATTGTAATATTTAAAAATTAAAAAATATATATATCATTAATGTTAGACAATTCAAAAAATTAGTCCTAAACCCAATTCAAATAAGGGTGTCGATATTGACACTCATATAAGTACACCTATTTTTTAATAAAAATTTTAATTACAAAAATATCCCAATAAAAATTTACCAATAAGGACAAATTAGTTTAATTAAAAATAAACCAAATAATATATACACACATTAATTACACCCATATCTCTTTATAAAAAAATAATAATAAAAAAAAAAAACCCTAATTAAACCCTGATTCTATTTCAAGTATCAAAATCTCTCATTATCATATAATAAAGTAATGGAAAAAGAATTTTCAGAGGACTCTGATCATATAGAGATAGGTTTTTTTTTTTTTTTTTTTTTTTTTTTGTTATGAACTTTATTGAAAAACAAAAAGGGAGAAGTATTTTTTTTTTATTTTTAAAGACAGCAGTACATATCATTGTGTATCCAGGAGATCAACGATGGTATGAAGATGTGAAATCTGTTGTAATAGATATCAACAACTTGATTATTATCAACATAGACTATGCTTGAGATTTATAAATGTTAAGAAGATATCTCATGCAGTTGTTGATAGCAAAGAACTTACTATGACTGTACTGTGTTTCGAGCATGGATAACTTAAGAATTTATTATTTGTAAAATTGAGTGTGCTAATAACTTAAAATGGTTATAAATAAATTGTATTAAAATGAATAAATTCACTTAAATAAGGGTACTATTGACATTAAGATGTGTGCTCATAGTAATTATTTAATTTAAAATTCTAGACATTTATGTACATATAAATTTAGGTGTGTTTATCATATTTATGGGTGTTAATATCCGCACCCTTCAAATAATGTGGCAAGTGATCTATTCATTAATCACTTCATCTCATGATTTGTATGGTAAATTATTTGGTTCATAAAATATTACTTTTTGATATACTTACCTGACTAGTAAAATTACATGTTTTGTTGATATCTTCAAGAGTCAAATTGGACATAATGCTAAAATGTTAATTGTTTAATTTAAGAAAATAAATAGATAAATTGATTATCTCATGGTTTATATTACAAATAGTTTGGCACATCATTTTAAATAGTGATAAGTTTATAAGTATTGCATTTAAATAACCCGTCAACGATAAAAGTTGAAATAGTTTAGTGGTAAATCTCTCGTACGTATATAATGATTAATGAGGGTGGAGGTTCACTCCGTATCATCATTTTTCAAATCACAAATCTGTATTCAAAATAAAATAATTTACCAACTTCCCATGCACCCAACAAACAATTTGGATACCAATCCCTCGCAAACCATTTTTTCAGCAAACAAGTTTTCAAGTAGGCCATAAATCCTTTTCAATCAAAAAAGAAGAAGTTGTGTGGTTAAACTTGTGGCGATCATTTGGTTTAACCTCCTCAACAAACATAGCATGTTGATCATCGAGAGTTCAACGAACACTACATTGTAAATATATATATATATATATATATATATATATATTAACTTGCAACATAGTATTAGACGGATGCAGTAGTGGGCCCCCTGAAGTTTTGAAATTTTACAAATTTGCCTCGGCTTTGATTTTATATTATCCTTCACTTTCAGATTTTTGTGTTTTTACCCCTTTTTTATATATATATATATTTTTTAGTTTTTCTATAAACAAGACATTAATATTTTTCTATCAAATCACATAAAAAATATCTTTAATTCTATATATAGTATTTCTTTCGATGTATCTTAATAAATATAAATAAAAGTCAAATCATAATATATGTGGTAGCCAAAAATGGCCCATAGGCCCAACGTGTGAAAACCTAGACCTTTTTTGATGTTGGATCTTATCCAGGCCCATCATATCGGGTCTATCCAAGACTAACTTCAATTAAAACTCAACCGTTGAAAGACTAAGTCAGTCTTCAGTTGTAGCGAGTGGATAACGTGCGATTCGAAGTGAGGGAATATCTCTTGAAATCTCGCCTACAATCAACTTTCAATCGGAGAAACGTTGGAGGCATTTGGCCTATAAATACCAGAGGTCAAGCAAAGGGCGTCTCAGGTAAAAAAAAGGACTCTCTATAAAAGCTTGATATAGCGTACTAAAACTCTGCATATAAATATTCTAGCAATCGGAACTTGATCAAATTCGTTGTTCCGATCTTTGCAGATAATTGCTCAGCTCAAGCATACCTAAGGCTAAGATTCTAATCCTCATCTCCATCATTTTCTCTGTTTCTGTTATCTGTTCTTATTCTTTTGCAGGTTCAATAAAGAATACAATTGTTTAAAGGTCGATAGACCAACCACGCTTGCAAGTCCATCTTCAAACGACATTCCATAGCTATCGAACTAAATCAAAGTTTCCTTGGGCCTAACACAACCCGACCCGATCCACATCAACTGTAGTTCGACCACCTACAGTTTGGCACCCACCGTGGGGCCCATCGCAAGGTTATAAACGAGCTAGTCTGACCTTTCAACATGTCTGAAGGTGGAAACGCCCCGACCGTTGAAGAACAGATCGCAACATTTGCTGCCCAAATGACCGCAAAAGCAACAAAGTTGCTGGCACTCGAAGCAGAAAATGCAGCAATTCGAGTGACTAATGGTGAACTACTAGCTGTGATCGACGGGGTAATACCCGATAGTGAAACGACAGGACGCCCAATTCCAGTTTCTAACAACGAGTAGGAAGTCGATCGAACAGCTTCAGACGACCAAATTAGACAAGGAAGGCCAGACGTAAATCCCAACGTCGGCCAGAATCAGCAAACACCCCAGATCGCCCAAGTCGAAATCGACCTCAACGATCTGCTAATTCTAAACGAAAACAAACAAGATCCAGTTGCAGGCTAGCAGCCGGAAAACATCTTAAAAACACCTTTGTCGATCCAATCGACACCAGGTTTGGTAAAACCCGGATCCAATTTATATGTATCTATCAATAATGAATTCTTTAGCAGGTTCGCAAAAATTGAAGCATTTATATAACGGATTCTAGGAGTCCCAGCACAAATAAAGAAAAGCACAGCAAACAGCTCTGCCGACTCACCATTTGTCGACGATATAGCCCTAGTCGAGAAGCCCAGAAAGTTCAACTTTTCAAATATGAAGCAATACGAAGGAACGACCGACCCGATCACATAGTGCAATACAATCAGAGAATGTTCACTACAGGAATTCCACGTGACCTATGAGAAGCATGCATGTGCAAAGCATTCGGATCCAGTCTCAGTGGTCTAGCTCTACAATGGTATACTAATTTGCCTAACAATTCAATTAATTCTTTTACGCAACTTACATATATATTCATGGAGCAATTTGCAAGCAGTCGAAAGCTTGAGAAACAGTTGGACGACCTTTATACAATCACGCAAAGGCATGATGAAAATTTGAGGACCTATGTCGGACGTTTCAACAGGGAAAAAGTGCAGATCCAACATTGTAATCAGGCGACCGCCATCTATGCCTTTAGGAAAGGACTCAGGTTTGATTCTAACATTCATAAAGAGCTTACAAAATATCCATGCAGGACAATGAAGGATATGCTAGCAAAGGCATGAGCCCAAATCAAATGGGAAGAAGACGAAGCCAATTTCGTAGGTAAGATCAACAATTACACAAACCATACAAATGATCGAGTCGATAGAAGGTCGAACGACAAAAGGTCAGAACCTTATCCGACAAGTAACAGACGGAACGTACAACCCCGACAAGAGACTTCAAACGGTGACCGACCATATGACCAAAATTACCCAAGGACAAGTCGATCACGCATCGAAGTCCCATAATACAATCTGAGCATCGAGCCAGTCAATCTCGTGACAGTAATGAAAGAAATAGGCAAGACCATCAAATGACCATGAAAGATGAATGCGCCTCTAGAGTATCGAGATACAAGATTAAGATGCGAGTTCCACGAAGACCATGGTCATCGAACAGAAGACTGTGTTGCCCTCAAGCTAGAGGTTGCAGAGCTTCTCAAATGGGGACATTTACAAGAATTCTTGACAGAGAAGAGAAAACAAACCTTAGCTCGACGAGACGAAAAGAGGCAAACAATCACGAATGACAGTCTTCCAAAACCGCCAAGACAAGATCGAGGTGATTAAGTACATCGCAGAAGGATCCGAAGTTAGTGATGTCAGTTACTTTGCAGCAAAGAGGCACACATAACAAGTGTCAAACACAGAGATTTGACCTAACCAGGAACATCCTTCAAGTATAGATGAAACCGTTACCTTCAAATCGACGGACAAATCAGATTTGTTTTCTTCACACCATGATGCGCTTGTTATATCTTTACATATTGCAAATTGTCTAACAAAACACATTTTAATAGATAATGGCAGTTCATGTAACATTCTGTTTAACAGTGCTCTACTAGAAATGCAGGTCGACGTATCCAAACTTAGCCGTCGAATGACAATATTGACAGGTTTTAATGGAGAGCATTAAAGTACCCTAGGCGAAATCGTACTACCAGTCTACAACAAGGGAGTAAAACTCTACATCAACTTCCTGGTACTCGACTGCCAATCCCCATACAATGCAATCTTGGGCAGACCTTGGATACATGAAATAAAGGCGATTACATCGACCTACCATCAGATGATAAAATTCTTAACCAGGTGGGGAGTACGAGAAATTAAAAAGGAACAAAAGGCAACCAGAGAGTGCTACCAAAATGCCATAAAAAAAAAAAAAGAATTATAGCAATTACAGAAATCCAACGTCGAGTCGACCCCAAACAAGCCAAAAATGGAGGAACTCGGCGAAGTGTCGATAGATCCCAAGCATCGAGAATGCAAAGTCCTCATCGGTTCATGACTACCAAGGGAGATCCGTGAGCAATTGATTGATTTCCTAAAAGAATGACGAAACAGTTTTGCTTGGTCATTTTCAAACATGGTCAAAATTGACCTAGAGGTAATGGTTCATAAGTTGCATGTAGACCCCGACCATCAGCCTGTAAAACAAAAACGAAGGAAATTTTCCCCGGAGAGAAACAAAGTGATCAATGAAGAAATTTAGAAATTGTTCGACATCGGGTCAATAAAAGAGGTGAAGTATTCGGATTGGTTGGAAAACGTTGTAGTCGTCAAGAAAAAGAATGGAAAATGGCGTGTTTGCATCGACTTTACGGATCTTAATAAAGCATGCCCACAAGACTTATTCCCACTTCTCCACATTTACATGTTGGTCGACGTGACAGCAGGACATGAGCTACTCAGCTTCATAGATGCCTATTCGGGCTACAATCAGACAATCAGATCTTGATGCATCCAGATGACCAAGAGAAAACAACATTCGTGATAGAGCGAGGTACTTTTTGCTACAAAGTAAATCCCATTAGTTTAAAAAACACAAATGTAACCTACCAACGACAAGTCAACAAAATGTTCGCTAAAATGCTTAGGACGACGATGGAAGTGTATATCGATGACATGCTGGTCAAATCACTGATAACTCAATAGCACATCGAGCACCTACGACAGTCGTTCGACGTTCTCGATAAATACAGTATGAAACTAACCTAAATGTTCCTTTGGTGTATCTTTATGGAAGTTTTTAGGCTACTTGGTCACGAGAAGAGGTGTAGAAGCCAACCCATACCAAATTCGATCGATACAAGGAATCGAATCGCCCATATGCGTCAAAGATGTGCAAAAAACTCACTGGTCAAGTAGTAGCCTTGAACAGATTCATCTCCAAGTCGTCCGAAAGATGCCACCATTTCTTCAACACCTTAAGGGAAAACAAAACTTTCGAATGGAATTACGATTGTGAAAAGGCGCTGCAAGACTTAAAAGTCTATCTGACCTCGCCCCCACTACTGTCGAAGCCCAAAGAAGACGAAATCCTGCTCTTATACCTTGTAGTATCTGACACGGCTGTAAGCGCCATTTTAATTAGAGAAGAAGATAACATTCAATACCCAGTATACTATGTGAGCAAAGCACTTCTTGATACGGAAACACGCTACAGTCGACTGGAGAAACTGGCATTAGCACTTGTTGTCACAGCACGAAAGTTGAGACCATACTTCCAATACCATTCTATTAAGGTACTGACTACTTACCCACTTAAGAATATATTGCATAAACCAGAACTTTCAGATCGATTGATAAAATGGGCGGTCGAACTAAGCAAATACGACATCAGCTTCCATCCACGAACAGCAATGAAATCTATAGTATTAACTGATTTATTGCAGATTTTACTTCTTATGAGAATGTGTATGATGAACAAGAATTAATAGCCCTAACAGAGAGTGCAATGACCCAAAAATGGACATTATCGATAAACGGTTCCAGCAATATAAGAAGTAGCGGACTGGGTTTGGTACTCAAATCCCCGCTGGGAGACATTTTGGAACAATCGATCCATTGTAACTTTTATGCGACAAACAACGAAGCTAAATATGAAACTGAATACGAAGCTCTAATCGCAGGGCTCGACCTCGCAAAAAGCTTGAACATCAAAAATATTGAAGTCCAAAGTGACTCGCAACTGGTCGTTTGACAGATGAATGGTTCATACGAAGCAAGGATCGAAGGATGACAGCATATTTTGCAAAGGCAAAATTGCTTTAGTCGACATTCGACGAATTTGTCATCCAACAAATACCAAGATCAGAGAATTCTCAAGCAGATGTGCTGGCGAGCCTTGGATCGACAATGACCAATAGTTCGAAATCAATCCCCGTCATTCATCTCATGTCGCCAACCATACAAGAAGCCGAAATTTTGGCAACAGTCGACCATGGAAGAAGTTGGATGGATCCCATACTAGATTATCTAAGAGTCGACATTCTATCTGGGGACAGATCCGATGCTAGGAAGATCAAAGCAAAGGCCACAAAGTTTTGCATCATGTATGGTAAGCTTTATAAAAAATCATTTACAAGACCCAACTTGAGATGCGTAACATCGCGAGAGGGGTACGACGTCCTAAAGAGTCTACACAACGAAGAATGTGGAAACCACTCTGGCGCTCAAAGCTTGTCGAACAGAGCTATCACAGCAAGATACTACTGGCCAACAATGCGTACTGACTCACATAACCATGTGAAATCATGCGACAAATGCCAACGATTTGCACCAGTATCACACCTCTCACCAGGTATGTTGAATTCAGTTTCGGCCCCTTGACCCTTTATGAAATGGGGAATAGATATAGTAGGCAAACTCCCTGAAGCATCATGAGGTATCATCTACATGCTAGTATTGACGGACTACTTCACCAAATGGGTCAAAATCGGAGCCTTCCAACAAATTCGTGACATTGAGGTACGTAATTTCGTATTGAATAATATCATTTACAAGTTCGGCATACCTTGGGAAATAGTGATGGACAACGGATCCCAATTTATATTGTATGACTTTAAGAACTTCTGTGATAAATATGGAATAAAACTTAACTTCTCAACACCGCGTTATCTCCAAACCAACGATTAGGCAAAGTCGACAAACAAAACAATTGTCAACACACTCAAAAAGCGCTTAAAGGTAGAAAAGAGCGAATGGGCAGAAAAACTCCCGAAGTATTGTGGTGGTACAAAACAACTCCTCGTCGATCGACCGGTGAAACGCCATTTTCTCTTGTATACAGCTCGGAAGTAGTAATCTCAATTGAAACAAGACTCCCAACCGCACGAAGTGAAAACCCGAATGAAGAACATAACAGTTTAGAGCTAAACTTTGAATTAAATCATTTAGACGAACGACGAGAATGACCCTCAGATACAATCCTACCAGCAGCAAGTCGCACGACACTATAACAAGAAAGTAAAAATCAGGATTTTCAAACTCAACGACTGGGTACTGCGACGCACAAGAGAAGAAGGAGCGGGAAAATTAGGTCCTACATGAGAAGCCCCTACCAAATCACTGACGTAAAATGGCGAGAAGCATACAAGCTACGAGGACTCGACAGTCGTGTGGTACACAACAGTTGGAACGCTCTATATCTAAAAAAGTACCATATCTAGACTTCTCTATTTTTCAATACTTATGATTATCTTTTATTAAATACTAACAATTCGACCCTCAAGAGAGCAATGATAAAAACTTAATACAATTAAGTGTAAACTGAGCTCACCAAAAGCTAACATCTTTTCCACAAATAAGATGTCGACATCAGGCAATACATACAGTTGGTCCCGCAACAATGCCAACATCAACTCTCAAAATTTCATTCGACATCATATATTGAGAGTGGGGGAATAATTGGGGATAAACCTATGAATCGATTGACACCGATCATATAAACGCATGTACGCGATTAATTCTATGTAAAGCAAGGTCATGTCGACCGTAAAAATGCATGCACACGATTATTTCTATGTAAAACAAGGTCATGTCGACCGTAAAAACGCATGTACGCGATTATTTCTATGTAAACCAAGGTCATGTCGACCGTAAAAACGCATGTATGCGATTATTTCTATGTAAACCAAGGTTATGTCAACCGTAAAAACGCATGTACACGATTATTCCTATATAAAGCAAGGTCAGGTCGATCAATTAAACGCATGTACACGACTTACTAATATAGTAAACATTATCACTCGACTCGACAACATAACGCATGTTCAAATCTTAAGGATGTACCAACCTAAAACAAGCATATGCGCGATTGATTATATGTCATGTTGATCAAACCACGAATAAACATAAGTTTACAGGCTTATCACATTCAAATAAAACCAAAATTGTGCAAACCCCATTGTATGATGGTCGTATTGTTTTCACAAAGTCAAATTTAGCAAATGAAAATTGCATAACAGAAGCATCAAAAATAAACGAGGTCTTGTCGACCAAATCATCCATAATTACAAACAAAATAAAAAAAAAATGCAACAAAGAAATAGAGCATTCTTGAGCTGTGTTAATAGCTGGAGCACTCTAATTGTCGCCGACAATAACACCTCCACTCTGACCTTCAGCGTTTGTCTCCTCTTCGACCACATCTTCAGATGGGGACCCTTTAAGCGCGAAATGCTCCATTTCTTCATAAGTCTCAATAACATCCCGCATCTCGGCTACGTCCCACTTAACATGGTCACCAGACAAATATTCCTTGTACAATTCACCCTTTGCCTTACAGATAGCTTCGGCTGCTATTGACTTTAATTGTTTCTTCAAACCCTTGACCAAACTCTCTTGTTCGACGATAACAGCTTTAGCACTCGTCAATTCCTCGCTTTGTCGATCCCTCTCTCTTTTAACACCATCAAACTCCTTTTCAAAAGTTGTTTTCTTCTATTCTATCTCCTTCAAAGCTTGGTCGAGTCTAGCATTTTTCTTCTTAAAAACATCAACATCATTCTGAAACTTTGCACACTTGTCACTGACAATCTTGTACATGTCATGGAGATGCAGTTGCACTTGCAAAGTCTACAAAAAATATGTCATATCATCAATAAAAATAGGTCTACTAAGATCTAAAAAAAAACATAATAACTTACACGAAACATTGAGAGAATGCCTGTGTCAAAGAACTCATCCGTCCTCTTGCCCTTCAAATATAAATCATCTACATAAAAAAGAAATTCGTTCGACCTCTTTAGGAACCCATGTGGCTCATTGAAAGATGAAATCTCAGACGCGAGAAGCATCATCGTTGAATTTGGCTCCATATCAGCTGTAGGCTATAGCTGATGTTGCCTTCGAGCAGGATTCGACATTTACTCCATGGTCGGTAGCAGAATCTCTTTTCTGTTTCTTCTTTGTAGGGCTCAACTCAGGCGACAAAGTGTAAATATGTTCTGGCAATGTAGGAGCGTCGGTTGCTTTCTTTTTTGTTGCCGCTCTTTTCTTAGCCATCTCCTCCCTACAAAGTCGTAGAGTTTTAGCTTTGTCAAACAAGTTTATCTTTGCGCTCGTCATCGATGTCACTGCGAAACGATGTTCAACATCAATTAAAGACGACAGAAATTTCAAATCACATTCAAGTATTTCGAGACTTCTCCTAATCCAAATGTACAACACGAAATCCTTCACTTGAGGATATGGCGCTTGCGATCTATTCAAAGTCGACCGTCTCCATAAGCTACTAGGCATAAGATTACCTTCCGTAAGCAAAACTTTACAACTCCTTCCCTCTATAGGAATATCTAGAATAGCCTGAGTGCGCTCAGGCGCTACTTTGCACCACGGTTTACTATCTACACCCCTTGTTTCTACAAAATCAATTACTCATCAATAAAATATGTAGTTTGGATATACAAAAAATATATAAAAACGATTGGTAGACTACTCAACACATTGGTTCCAAACTCGCCTATAGCGATACTTTGACTCCCCTCAAAGACCGTCGATCAGAGGACCCCTCGCAAAAAAGAAGGTATCCTTCCATTAACAATCATTCGTCGTAGTATCAACAACAAACAGTTTTTCCTTAGATCTATATACTAACATGTAACGACCCTGATCATGTATATTCTTCTTTAAATAATAATTATGGAGGAGGCACCCTAGCCCAAACTTCACATTATGTCTCTCACTAATAACACCCAAGCTCAACAATATTCTCCAACTATTCGGCATCAATTGACCAAGAGCAATGTCGTAATGCAACAATGTTCGTCGAGCCAATTGAGGAACTAGGAACCTAAAACCTAAACGAAGGATGTACTCGTAGAAACACGTCCATCCAGGTATGTCCCAGTCCGCCCGTTCCTCCTCCTTTGGCGCTCGTAGTTCTACAGAATTAGGAATCCCGTAGATTGTTCGGATTGCATCTGTAATCATGCTTGGAGGACTATTTTCAAAATACCAAGAGGAGGACCAGAAGTAGACGCCTCCGCAACATCCACACGCTTTGAAGAGTCAACTAGACCCGCAACAGCGTGGACGACACCTTGCTCTATTATTCCTCTTGTGTTTATGGTAACCACATTTGAAGGGTCCTCTACCGTTACCATTCGACCATCATTGCTAGTGACAGAGTCGACCTCTCTATCTACCTCTTCTTCGCTAGGAGTCCACGTAAATTACACTCCGAAATTGTAGCGTCGCTTGATATTATATCTCCAAAAAGAAAGCTGACATGCAGTACAAACTAAAGCGCTACAATCACAACCTAAGGTTTAAAGATCAAAACCTTGGGTTTTCTACAAAAAATCACTAGGATTTTTTCTTTACCAAAAACCTAAAAAGATCGGTTAAGCTTTGTAGGTCTTTACCTATCTTAGGTCGAGCGATTACGAAAACCCAGAAAGTATACTCGTAACACAACAACATTCAAGAAAGTCATGGACTTACATCATCATTCAATCAAGTATTTCGAATATTTCCAAAGTACAAACGCAGAAAATCAAGAACAACGAAAAGACACATACTTCCCTAGAAAAAAGAGCATCAAACACGTCTATCTATTCCCTATAAAGATTCATACAGGTAAATCTCATACAAAACAAATATAAAATGTGAAATATCTTTTTCTTTACTAACCTTGTAGGAAACAAATCGATGAAGCTCTGCAAATACTTCGTCAGATAAAGAAAGTTTTCTTTGGGGTTGCTAAAGAATTACAACTTGCGTGAGAAATGAGAAGCACTAGAAAATATGTTGGTTTATAAAAGCCCACAACTTAACCGCAGACGCCTAACCCTAGATTGCCACGCGTCAGCGTCCCTTCGTTTGCCAACCAACCCAAATAACCGCAAAATTCAAATTTCAAAGTTAAAAACGCTTCAAAAGCTGCACCCGAATTATATGCATATGACCTTAGCATGGAGAACTGAAACGCAACTGTCCCATCAATTCGATGTCCCATGCCTATGTGATACTGACAAACGATAGGTTGCCTCGAGTTAAATAACACTGGTTGTTCGACATATGTTTGATTCATCACTCAACAGTGATCCTTCAGATAATGTTGTTTGAAACCTCTCGACACGACATGGATCACTCACGACGATCCAACCAAAATCACTCTCTAAACTTGGCGACCCCATATTTAAAGAGTGGAGGACAAACTGTGGTAGCCAAAAATGGCCCATAGGCCCAACGTGTGAAAACCCAGACCTTTTTTGATGTTGGATCCTATCCAGGCCCATCATATTGGGTCTATCCAAGACTAACTTCAATTAAAACTCAACCGTTGAAAGACTAAATCAGTCTTCAGTTGTAGCGAGTGGATAACGTGCGATTCTAAGTGAGGGAATATCTCCTGAAATCTCACATACAATCAACTTTCAATCGGAGGAACATTGGAGGCATTTGGCCTATAATACCAGAGGTCAAGCAAAGGGCCTCTCAGATAAAAAAAGACTCTTTAGAAAAGCTTGATATAGCGTACTAAAACTCTGCATATAAATATTTTGGCAATCGGAACCCGATCAGATTCGTTATTACAATCTTTGCAGATAATTGCTCAGCTCAAGCATACCTAAGGCTAAGATTCTAATCCCCATCTCCATCATTTTCTCTGTTTCTGTTATATGTTCTTATTCTTTTGCAGGTTCAACGAAGAAGACAACTGTTTAAAGGTCGATAGACCAACCACGCTTGCAAGTCCATCTTCAAATGACATTCCATAGCTAATGAACTAAATCAGAGTTGTCTTTGGCCTAACACAACCCGACCCTATCCATATCAATCGTAGTTCGACTACCTACAATATATATGTTCTATCTCAACTAATATTATTTTCTCATTCAAATAATTTCTTTCTCTCTTACAATCTTACTTATCTCACTCACCCTAATACCATATTATATTTTGATACGTTATTTAATTTTAAATAATCAATATGTGTTAATTTATATAGTTTTATTTTTCGATTCAATTAATTTATATAGTTAAAGCATGTCAACCAAAAGTATACATATATTAGACAAGATGAGGTTAGCCCATTAGTATGCCCCTCACAACCACAAGGTCGTGGGTTTGAATCTCTCCTCCTCCCCAAACCCTGAATTATTATAATATTCTAAAAACATATACATATATAATATATTTATGTTTAACTATTAAGATATTTTATCAAACAAACTTTTATAATTTTTAAAAATTATAATAGTTTTTGGATGTTAGAAAAATATTGTGTACACTTTAAATTTTAATTAGTTTTCTAACTCCTAAACACTGTTATTGAATCATGAATAAGGGCCATACGTTTTTAGAGTAATTGTAGACATTCCAACTATATATATCAAACTTGTATTCCAAGTACTAATGTGTCAATTGACAAATAAATTCATATTAACAATGTTTTTCATTAACTCATTATTTTACGATACACCCACTGGAAACATTTTCTAGCTCCGTCCATGCTAGGATCATAATTAGATATATGTATATATGGGGAGGGATCGGGGGAACACAATTTTTAATACAAGAAGTGACACGATTTTATAACCATTAGATTATTGAGATGTAAATGGCTAGGATCCATTGAATTTATTTATTTTTCCTTTCTCCATCTTAATATTTTTATCTCCTCCTTTCTCTTTTCAGAATTCTCTTTCCTAAATTTACTATTTTCTCTTCCTTACATTTTTTTTCCTTCTCTTATGACACTTTTTTTTTTTTCATAATTCATTAAAAAAAAAATAATAATGAGAAATTAGTTGTCTTTCAACACTACACATGAACCAAAAAAAATTAAAACCTATAAATAAATAAAAAACCTGTAAGAGTTGGAATTAAACCAAAAAAAATAGCAGTACAGTACAAAACGAAATATACAATAATTCAAAAAAAAAAAAATACTAAACAAAAAAAACTGTAAGCAACTAAATAATTATGACGCTGACAATATTTCAATGTAAAAATAAATATATATATATATATATATAATCTTTCTATTATCAGTTCGAACTAACAAAAATTATATCAGTTCCTTATATGTGGGCCACTGGATTTAGATACTTTGACTGACAAGTGCATACAACCAAATCAAAGTATTTAAATTCTATGGCCTACATACAAGGAACTGACATAACTTTTGTCAGTTCGAACTGATAATAGAATTTATATATATATATATATATATATATATAACACTGAAAAATCTTTATATCTGTGAACCATGATTTAGTTGCTTATACCTTTTTAATTTTTTAATTTTTTTTAATTATTAATATTATAATTTCCGTTTGTATTCTGTACTCAATTGTTTTGGTTTAATTCCAATTCTTTCGGTTTATTTATTTATTTTGTATATTTTTTGAGAATATTAAAAAATATATATATACCAAAAGAGAGAAATACAGAAGAGATAGGAGGAAAAAAAAATTGTAAGGAAGAGAAAATAGTAAATTTAGGAAAAAGAATCTTGAAGGGATAAAAAATATTAATATGGAGAGAGGAAAAATAAATAAATTCAATGGATCTTAGCCCTCCATATCTCAATAATCTAATGGTTATAAAATTGTGTCAATTCTTATATCAAAAATGAGATTAATTTTTTTGTAAATGTATACTTTTTTAATAAATATATATATACACACACCACATGCGGGCTGCAGGTAGGACAATTTGAATTTGGGATATTGTAATAAGACTACATGGGCATAACTCTATGGAGGCTAAGGGTGGGCCATGGAGTACCCTGACCCATGGGAAAAAAATTAATTGGTATTATATATATATATAGGAAAATTTTTAAATCAGTGCGTCATGATATAACTCCATTAGTGCGTTGGATGTGGACCATTAGATGTACATGTTTTGACTCAAAGTGTATGGACTTGTCAAAACTTCTCCATAATCTATGACCCACATACAACGCACTGATGAATTTATATCAGGACGCACTGAGGAGAAAAGAACTATATATATATATATATATATATATATATATAATCAGCACCACCTTATTTTAACACAATGAACACATTTGATGAAATTGCAAGCAATTGAATGTTTTTCAATAAGTTTTTTTGTATGCATCGTAAGAAAATTAAAATACACATTTAGTAAAAATTTGAATTTTTTTTTGGAATTGATAACTATTTTTTCTTATATTTCCTTATTTGTAAATGTTTTATGTTCAAAAAAGTCGAAAAAAATTAACTCTTGTACCTAAAAAATTTTCAATTTTTTTGTCCACAAATGTATTTTATTGTTTTTATCATCCATAAAAAAAATCATATCAAGATTCAATATATTCCATTAAATTTCATCAAATGTGTTTAAAGTGTATATTGTAAAAGTCCTTAATATAAATTATATAATTATATATATATATATATATTATATTTGAAGTTATTGTAATTTTGTTTCCTAAAACCCGGATTTTGAGTTTTGTTCTTGTAGATCGAATGCGTGCTCTTTAGCCTCGAGCCACATTATGCGGTGATTCTAAGCGCATGGGTGGTCGGGTGGTTAATTGTAACTGGCAAGCTTATTTTTAGTACAAATAATTTACCGTAAACAATAAAAAAATAAAATTCTAATGTTGCAAATTTTTATTTTTTTTAAACATATCATTTATTGTGAGTAGTGAGTAGTGAGTTGTGAGTTATATGGTTTTGTCACATTTGTAACAAAATAATTCAAAATTTCAACATCTCAAATATATCGAAAAATATTTTAAAGCTATCACTCATAACAAATAACAAAACAAAGTGATATGAATAGAACTATTTAGATCATTATGATATAAATCTTTTTTATTTCCAGAAGAAAAAAGCAGCAGCAGTCTCCTTGATTTATCCTTCCATTTTTTGTCATGTTTGATTAAAAGAATGTAATAATAAATTTACTTGGGTCAAGCTAACTCAATTTAAATTTGCGATTTAAAATTTTGATTTCAATATTTCAACCATTTATGTGATCTTAATCTAATAATTGAGATATGAATGTAACTCTTATGGGTCGTTTGTTTTTTCCACTTAAAACTTAATGGGTCTGAATCATAATTATTAAGTTGTTTTGTTTGTTTTTTTAAGTGGTCAAACAACTTAAAAATACGAAAAAACAACTTAAAATAAAAAGTAAAAAATCCTAACATTTCACTTAATTGTAAATCACTGAATTGCATTAAATACAATCCAAAATCTTTTCTTCCGATACTTTCTTCCATATATAACATATCTCCAATTTCATCATAATTATATATTGTATAGAAAACTTTATTTAATATATTACTTATTTTAAATAGCTTTAAAAATAAAATAAAATAAAAACTCTAATCACTTCTCATATTGGTGTTTAATATCAAGACTTTATTATGATATTAGAGTGATATATTAATTAATTATTTTTTTAAAGTGTTTTGTGCGAGTTTTTGTGCTGCCTCTTTTATTTTTTGAAAAAAAAAAAACATTTTATTTTTTTAATAAAAATAAAGTTTGTTTATAATCAAATAAAAAGATCATGATCATATGTGTTCATATATAATTATTCTTTTTGAATTGTTTTTATTCTATATTATATGTATAATTGTTTAAAGTGGGTTGGATATAGATGTAAAATTGCTTCTTTTCCGACAATTTTATTTTTAAAAAACAAACATGTACATTCAGATATGAGGAAAAAAACAAACGACCCCTTAAATTAAGAACACATAAGGAGTAATTGAAATGTTGAAGTTAAAATTTTAAATTTAAGTTGTTTTAGCCCAATTTAATTTACAAAGATTAATTATAATCAATGAATGTACGCAGCTTTAATATTTTGGGAAAATCTCCTTATCTTCTCTAAAGATGGCAAAAGAAAACGAAAGAGAGAGAAACAAATCAAAGCTAGAGAAAAATGCTTTTTGAAAAAAGAGAAAGGGAGTTGATATAAATTTTCACAAAAAAGTCTTAGTTTTAAATATTACATAATTCAAGATTTAGAACTTCAGCTGTACTTAACTTTTTTCTAAACTAAAATACTTAAAAGATAATATTTTTAATTCATAACATTATGTTATTGTTCGATGCAATAATATTTCTAAAAGATTCTTTTTTTGTTCTAATTTAATATAACATTTGATGCTATATATAGGAGATATCTAAAATAAAAAATTGGTGTTAATAACACTGTTTATAACATTAATTCTTTTTTTACTGTCACGCTTTATACTTTTTATATTTCATAATTTAACTCCTTCATATTTAATTATAACAACATTTATTTTAAAAATTATACCGATAAAAGGATCTGACACTATTTTTTAAATGACACAAATATTAATATATATATTTAAAAATTTTAATTTATTTATTAATATATTTAATTAATTAATATTATATAAATATTTATTAAAAAGATATTTTTTTTAAAAATACTCTTTTAATATAGAATTTGGTATTTTGGATCTAGATGGAAAACAATTAAAATTCCCTTTTAACGCCAAATTGGTGGAAAATTTGGTGTTATGCTAATTCCAATAGAAGACCAATTCGGTGCAATTTGATGCCCAAATAGAGCACCGAATTGCAACTCCCAATGTCAGGTATTTAGTGTAAAGATTAGTGTTACACCAAACGGTGTAACACTGTTTATCATGCCAAATATTTTTCTTTTATTTTTTATTAATCACATTATTACTTAATATTTTTTTAAATCCCTAATTTAACCATTTCATACTTAACTACAACCATATTTATTCCAAAACACATACCGTTGAAAAGATCTCAATGAGATCTTTAAAATGACATCAACATTGATATACATATTTAATTTACTTATTAATTATATATTTAATTAATGTTAAAATTTATAATAGTTTTCATGATTTATTGGGAGAATATTTTTATAAAGATGCTCTTTTACCATAAATTGGTGTTGGATGTATTAGAGTGTAAAAAAATTTAGTATAAAAATATTCTCAAAAGATGCTCTTTTTACACCAATTTAATGTAATATTTGGTGCTCTCCATCGAATATGCTTTTAAAGATGAAAAAAAAAAAAAAAAAAAAAAAAAAAACCTAAAGAAAAATATTTTCTAAAATAGAGAAATTTTCTAAAATAGAGAAAGCAAGTTGATATAAATTTTCAAAATCTTTTTTATTTTTAAATATTACATTATTCGAGATTTGGATCTTCGGTTGTATTGAACTTTTACTGATCTAAAATACTTAAAGATAATATTTTATAGCCAATGGTCTCGCAGCGTGATGGCTGGACCCTCCTCTAGGAGCCCTCCACTATTCAAGTTCGAGTGTCAAGGCATGCATATGGATATGCCAATTCTCCTTGGTCCACTTATTGTGTGGATGTTGTCCCACCTTATGTGGGTGTTTGTCCCTCCTTCGTGTGGGTGCTTTCTCTCCCCATCAGTGGGAGGTGCTCTCCGGACCATGATTGTTAGCGTGTCTATCCTCACAGGATCCCGACTGTTATAATCCAGTTCCAGTTGCTGTAATACAACTATTATACTATAGTTGTTGTATTTCCTATATATATATATATATATATATATATTATATTTAAAGATAACGAAATTAAAAATAAATAAAAATAAATAAATCTCAACTATCCATTATACAGAAATTTTCCTATGAGGATGTCCTGATAGAAATATATAAGGACATTGAATGTGAGCCACTCGTTTTACATACTTTGATTTGGTATGTATGCACTTGTCAAATCACTTTTATAAATGAGTGACTCACATTCAATATCCTGATAAAGTTATATAAGGATGCCTTGATAGGAACGGGATCGATCCATTATATATTTTATAAAATGGCAGAATTTCACCAAAGTCCCATTTTTTTTACGATTTGTTACTTTTATAAATGTTTGTATTTTTATCACTTTAGTCCTGTCTTTTTTCAAAAACCATCAATTTGATCCTTTGACTAGATATTTAACGGTTAACTATAACATATTGCATTAAAGTACATTTTTACCCCTTTTTTTTACTATTTACTTAAAATGGCATTTTTACCTCTTTTTTTTTATTATTATATTTAAAACTTTAGCAATCTGACATTCTGATGGAGTGCTCCTGGTTCGACTTCGAGTGCTTCGTCCAGCTTCGTCTTGAGTCTCCAGCTGTATATAAGTACAACGAAGTGTTTCCTCCATACTAGGTGGAGCAGCTCCTGTGATATTCATCACTATTCGATTTGATGATCATACAACGATGGCACCCACCTCAAGAGTAGAGCAGTAACCGGAAGCATGAACAGGGCTGACATACAATCATATATGAGCATTCTAATTAAATCAAGATTCGACATAATTCTTAATTGAGTTTGATATTGATCCACCTACTGCATCAATGCACCACCCTTTTAATTTTAGTGTAAATTCAATAAATGCATTCATTCATAAACTGAATGTAGTGGAAATGTTTACTGATCAAAGTGGGGTTTGCAGCTAGATACATACATTCACAGATTAAATGGGAAGGGTTGATTTTGTAGCTGTCTTTAATATTGGCTATCAAGTGTTTTAGTTGTGTAATACTACAACTACTGTCTATATTGTTTTCTTTAGTATTAGAATCATATACGAATTGTATAGCTGTAAAACTTATCTCTAGGAGGGTTCAATATTAAGTTGCTTGTATATAAATATGCGTTGCAATCAATAAAGAAAGGGGTGCAGTTTTTGCAACAAATCATTGTGTGTTTTCATGGTATCAGAGCCACGATCTATTCCTTAAATCAAATTATTTTTTTTTTCTCTTTCTCGTTCAATGACAACCTCCACCGATGGCACCTCTCCTGACAACAGCCCTCCTGCAAACAGCTCCTCTGCAGCTCCTACCGTCGTCAATGTCACGCCGGCCACCTCTACCTCACTCCGTTCCAATGAGTTTCATCTTATCTCCATCAACATCACTGCCCAGGCACCTCTCAAACTCACCACAATAACTATATGTCTTGGAAGATACAGTTTCAAACTCTCTTCACGGGTTATGATCTTCTTGGCTTCATTGATGGCTCCAAGCCTTGCCCACCGGCCTCCACAACGGTTGGTACTGTTTCCACTCCGAATCCTGCCTACGGCATATGGGTTCGTCAGGACCAGCTCATCTTGAATGCGATCATTGGTTCATTATCTCCTACTATCATCTCCTTCGTTGCTAGAGCGAAAACGTCCATGGAGGCGTGGACTATACTTGCAAATACTTATGCCAAACCGTCTCGTGGTCGTATCAAGCAAGTTAAATCTCTCCTCAAGAATTCCACAAAGGGTACACAGTCCATCACTGATTTTCTTCATTCCGTTAAGGCTCGTGCGGATGAACTCGCCTTGCTCGGTGCTCCAGTCGATGACGATGACCTCACTGAGAGGATTTTAGACGAACTTGATGATGATTACAAAGAATTAGTTCGGGCAGTCCAAGCCAGAGACAATCCCATATCCTTTGATGAGCTACATGAAAAATTACTAACTTTTGAGGCTTCACTTCAGAATCGCAAAAATGAGGCACCCTCTTTTCCTGCTACCGCCAATTCCACACTCAAAACTGGCTCACATTGGCGCCCACAGCAGGGTGCTAACTCTTGGCGTCCTCCCTCTGGAAACAATGGCTGGCGCCCTTCCTCTTTCCATTCATCTCGGCCTCCATTCAACAACACTGGACCGCCGAATCGTGGCCATCAACATGCTCCGCGTCCCTACCTTGGTCGTTGTCAGGTTTGTGGTGTCCAAGGCCACTCGGCCAAGCGCTGCCCCTTATTCCACCTGGTCCCAGTTCAACCGTCTGCTGCTCCACCTACTGCTGCGCAAGCTTCTCCAACACCCTGGCAGCCTAAGGCTCATTATGCGGCTGCTGGCTCTTCCTCGAATTCAGCCTGGCTCCTAGACAGTGGGGCTTCTCATCATGTGACAGCAGACCTAAACAATTTGTCGCTCCATGCTCCCTACAATGGATCCGATGATGTCATGATTGGTGATGGCACAGGTCTCTCGATCACGAATATTGGCTCCGCAACTCTTCGTACTTCTAATAACAAATTTTCTTTGCAGGATGTTCTTTGTGTGACAAATATGAAGAAAAATTTGATTTCCATTTCTCAATTTTGTGCTACTAACAATGTTTCCGTTGAGTTCTTATCAACTTCTTTTCATGTGAAGGATCTTCGTTCGGGGGCAATTCTTCTGAGAGGTACAACTAAGGATGGAGTGTATGAGTGGCCAACTTCTGATCTCGTGTCAACACCGGTCTTAGCTTTTTCAGGCGTCAGAACCACCTCCTCCATCTGGCATCATAGATTAGGTCACCCAGCATATCTCATATTACAACGTATTGTTTCCAATTTCAATTTAGAATTGTCGTCTCCTATTTCAAAGGATTTTTCATGTCATTCATGTCAATGCAATAAAAGTCACAAGCAACCATTTTCTAGTTCAACTCTTGTCTCATCTCGACCTCTTGAAATTTTATTTTCTGATGTCTGGACTTCACCTGTTTTCTCTCATGACAATTTTAAATACTATGTGATTTTTGTGGATCATTACACCAAATACATATGGCTCTATCCCCTTAAGAAAAAATCAGAAGTCAAGGACACTTTCATTAGATTTAAAGCCATTGTGGAAAACTTTTTTGCACGAAAAATCGTCACAATTTACACAGATAATGGTGGTGAATACATGGCTCTCAAAGACTACCTAGCTACCAATGGTGTCTCTCATCTCACTACCCCTCCGCACACACCTGAGCATAATGGGTACTCTGAAAGGAGACACCGTCATATTGTTGAGACAGGTCTTACCTTGCTCACTCATGCCTCCCTTCCACTCCATTTTTGGCCTCATGCGTTTGCTACGGCTGTGTACTTGATCAATCGCATGCCAACTCCTACTCTAGGTCTCTTGTCGCCCTATGAGCGAATTTTTGGTCAGCCTCCGAACTACTCAAAGCTGAAAGTATTCGGGTGTCTTTGTTACCCTTGGCTTAGGCCATATAAATCTCACAAACTTGACAGTCGGTCCACCTCCTGTGTCTTTCTTGGGTATTCCCTATCTCAAAGTGCTTACCTTTGTTATGATCCATCTAGTTCAAAATTGTTTGTCTCCCGCCATGTCAAATTTGTAGAGACAATTTTTCCCTATAAGTCATTACACACACTTCTGGATCGTCCCAACTCCACCACCATCACTTCTTGGGTTCCATCGGTCATCACATTATCTCCTTCCACTGCTGTCCTCTCTCCTGATTTGTCTCCGAGTGCAGCTCCCTTTTGCGTGACACAAGAAGCTCCTCAGCTCTCTTCACCGGCGGCAAGCTCAACAGCTGATCCAGTGCCACTGTCGCCTCGTTCTGCAGCTACTTCATCGTCCAATTCAGCAGCTCAATCCGAGCCACCAAGTCTGTTTCCACCCATCACTGCTAGCTCCGAGTCGCCCACTTCAGCTGCTGCTCCACGGCTCTCCCCGACAGGTGTATGCTCCACTTCTCAGTCCCTCTCATCAGATGATGTGTCTCCACCTCTCAATAATCACCCGATGACCACAAGAGCAAAGAATTTCATTCACAAGCCTATTCAGAAATTGAACTTGCACACCAGCCTTCAATCTGCGTCAGATTCTGAACCAACATCAGTCACACAGGCCTTGAAACACTCTAATTGGCGTCGGGCTATGTCAGAGGAGTACGATGCTCTAGTTCACAACGGCACTTGGGAGCTTGTTTCCCCGAATGAGGCCTCTAACATTGTGGGATGCAAGTGGATTTTTCGGATCAAACGAAAATCCGATGGCTCAATTGATAGATTCAAGGCTCGTCTGGTTGCTAAAGGGTTCAATCAGAGACCGGGTGTGGATTATTTCGAGACCTTCAGTCCTGTCATCAAACCAACCACCGTCCGACTTGTCCTCAGTCTAGCTACTAGTCACGGCTGGCCCCTTCGTCAACTGGATATTAATAATGCGTTTCTTCAGGGTCGACTCACAGAAACAGTTTACATGGCACAACCTCAAGGCTTTGTTGATTCTGATCGCCCAACACACGTTTGCAAGCTCCGGAAGGCTATCATTGTGTGTTTTCATTTAAGCTCTTTAATTGTCCTTTGAATAGCGAGTGTATAAGCATTTTGACATAAAAATAAAACGAGTGAAAGAATTTGGCAACTCTTCAGCCAAGTTACAGTTATTACCCCCCTCTACTTGGAGACATAATTGCCAGGAATCACAATGAAATACCAACTCCTCGCTCAAGGTTCAACGAGGGTCTCTCTCTGTCAGTGTCGGACAGCAAAATTGGACGATATATTCAAGAATTCACAATGAAATTGTATGATTTTACTTTTATTAGTTAAAGAAGATGTAACTCAGATGGAGACCAATCGTCGGAGTCGGAGAAGATGGAGCCTATGATCATTGTTTTTGATTAACCATAAAATAATAGAAGGATCAAAGTGATAGATTTAAAAAAATATATAACTAAAATGATAAAAATGTAAAAATATTTATAAAAGTGACAAATAAAAAAAAATATAAAAAAAAAACTTTTGTAAAATTCTGCCGTTATAAAATAGATTTATATAAAAATTAGTTTGGTAGATAATCCGAATTCAGTAACATGCATTGACTTTTCACTTTCTTGTGATGTGTGATATGACACCACTGTTATATGTAAGGTATCACAATCTTGGTACTCTAAAAGAGGCGTGAATCGTAAACTGCAACCTAATGTCACTATTCGGCACATTGGATAAGATTGAATTATTTTATAATAAAAATCGAATAAGATTGGAATAAGATCGGATCGGATCGATATGATTAAATATAAGGTTTGCTGGTAGTCAGGGGCAGAGATAACTGTCAGGAATAGCCATCTGTCTTTGTGTTTACTTTTTAAAGCCATTTATAAATGGTTTCAAACTTCTCTTTAATTACTATCTTGCCAAACTAAACCAAGATTTTCCTCTTCAGTTAAATTATTACTATTGTCCTCTACAATCGCCATACAAAATTTCACAATAAACTGATTCCATTTTTTTTTTCTTCATAAATGTTAGTTATTTAATAAAAATAAACATAAAAAAATTAATCAATTTACAAGAATATTTATCAACATATTAAATTATTAATACCCAATAATAAAAGCTCATTTTCACTAAAAAAAAAAACTTTTCTTTTTTCTCTTTTAGAAAAATTGATATTGTTCCAATAGTATATAGCTCGTACCTATACTACGGAATTGTAGGTTCGAGTCATCTACTTCTCAAACCTCGAATTTATGTAATACTTTAATATATATATATATTGATATTAAACAACTTTTTTATAATCTCACAATAAACTTCATTGTTTTTTTAAAATATCGAGAGTAATATTATATTGATTTAGCCAACTTAGGCACTCAGCTATCATATTAATTTCGATAAAAAAATTTGATAAACTTTTTCCGAAAAGATATTAGATATTGCAAATCATCTCTCTTAGCACATGTGGGGTAGTACATCTCCCATTCCATATTAATGGTGAACTAGAATGTGGAGGACTGGCTGGGGGTTTGAGTCTTACAAAGTCACCTTTCACATTTTATAAGTATATTAGATGAGATTTTTATTTTTATTTTTTCTATGTTATGGAGATATATATTCGGACCGTATATATATATATATATATATATTGTTTAATCTCAGTAGATCTCGATAGGTCCCAACAGACTTATTGTAATACTTACAATATATATAAATATATATATATATATATAATTACTGGAAAATTTAATATTTATTAAATGTACATCCAAATCTAATATTCACACACACAAAAAATAAAAAATAAAAATAAATAAATAAATAAATTCCACAAACGATTTAAAATATAAATCTACATTAAATAGTCATGACTTAAAAAATAAGTTTCAAAGTACTTAATCTAAATGGCTTGAAAAGGCCATTATGGCCACATGGCCCTTCTTAAGCCGGGGAGAGTGTAAGAGCATCTCTCACCTATATGCTCGATGTGTATTTGGTATGGCCTTTGTAAAGGCCAAAAACGTTTTTTCTAATGTTAGAAACTGTTTTGAAGTTATTATTATTATTTTTTATTTTTTATTTTTTTCCGCACAAATCAAAACAACATTTTAATATATGAATTGCCTTAACTACCCTTTATAAAAACTATATTATGTCTACTATGAGAAACCCAAAATTTGGGTTTCCCCAAAAAACCTTTTTTGAGCATTTTAAAAATATATAAATTGTCTCAACTACCCTTTATAAATTTTAGATATTTGACCATACAACTCTCTTATTATAAATACATTGTCAACATCTTTTTTGTAATTTACACAACTAAAAACTTTTTTTTTAAATACATTGACAACACCTTTTTTGTAATTTATACAACTAAAAGTTTTTTTTTTTTTTTTTCTTAAAGCTCTATGTAATACAAGCTCTATTAGTAAAAGATATACTCTAAAAGCTCTACTTGAAAAGCCATATTAAACACACCCTCAGTCTTTATCTCTAAAATAGAGTTTGAAGAGGGAATATTCTCTCCGATTTTAATCTCTAATTTTTTTTTCACTCCCAACACATTTTCTATTCCTATTACTATAAAATAAAAATATTGTTAGTAAATATTCAACATTATTCTTATTTTAAAGATCTAGATGAAAATTTTTTAATGATATAATTTTTATGATAATAAAATTTATAAATTAAAATTAATTAAAAAGGTAAAAATGATATAAATGTTAAATATTTGTTTATATCTATAAACATGAGGGTAAAAATGAATATAAAATGTTAAAAGTAAGTTTAGAGTTTACTATTTGGTATTCTAACTTTAGAGTACCAATCTTTAAACCATAATTTTTTTTATTGGAAACATAAATTTAGAGTAGAGTTGATGTATGTGATACTATATTTTAGAGTTCATACTCTATTTTAGGAGAAAAACTTGAGTGCATCCGATGCACCACACTGAAATCCGATGGTGGTGCATCGAATGCACTCATTTAGTGACACGTGTCAATGTAATTTTATTATCCATCTATGTTATTTTCTATGTTCATCTTCTCCATCTATCAGACTCTCTCTTTCTCTTTCCTTTTTACTCACATCCCAGTCTGGATCCGTCACAGGTGCTCCTTCTACGGAGTCGGTTGACTCCGACGATGGTCGGATCTAAAGGGCGCTAAGTTCGCTGGCGCGATCAGTTTTGTTAGATTCATGATGGATAGACGCAGATCTAATGACAAAGGTTCGGCAACTGTTTGGATTTGGCTTTGTTTCTCTCTCCATATAGCTTGAATCTAATAACAGACTCTTGGGTTACAACGATCAACACCTGAAGAACGTTTCCTCGGTGGTTTTATCAGTCAACTCATCAATGATGATGTCGGTGGTGGCAATTTCGTCAAACTTCGAACGACGGTTTGACCACCAAGACAGTTTCTTTTGGTAACAACCTTTTTGAGAGATTAGAAGGTCGGCAATTTTCACAACTTTCAGTGTGGATGGTGTTGAATCATTTACTTCGGCACTTGTCGCTCCACGGCGGTCTGAAAATGAGAGATAAAGAGTGTGATAGATATATAAGATGTAGAGAGAATATGGGGTGGAAGAAAAATGGAGTGACACGTGTCACTAATGAGAGCATCCGATGCACCCTCATCAGATTCTAGTGTGGTGCATTAGATGGACCCAAGTTTTTCTTCTATTTTATAGTACGGTGTGAGATGCTCTAAAGACATTCTACTGCCCTTAGCATGACTCTTAAATATAACATTGTCTTATTTTTGGCCTATCATGGGATATGATTAAAATAATTTAATCTTATTCTTGGAATGATTTGTAAATTGATTAAAAATAATATGAAGAAATATTTATTATATGCTTAAACTATAATTAAATTAAATAATTTTAAAATATATTTACTCGCTTAAATAGAGATATAAAATAAGAAAATTAAGTTTTCTAAAATAAAAAAAAAATTTACTCCCTTAAATAATTAAGTTAAATAAAATATATAAAAAAATGATTAAATATTCTTGGTTGGAAATGAATTCTTTGGAAAAAGAATTAAGGCCCAATTTGGGAATGCTTCCTTAATCGCTTTTGGGGTTAAAAGTGATTCCGAACTGGGCCTAGGGTATTTAGTAATATTTCAGGGAAGTGTTTTTTGTCACTTTTGGCTTCCTCAACAGCAGTTTTGAGAAGCTATTTTTTTAGCTTTTAAAATCTACTTCCTAAGAAGTAGTAATTAAAAAGTAATAGATTATTGATATATACGTAATATATATGGAAATAGATTATAAAAAAAAAAAAAAGGGTAATAATTTGTTATAGTCACACAAAAATAAAACAAATTATTTAATTTTCAAAACATCTTCAATATTTATTTATGTCCTTTCTAGTAATTTTGTACAGTTAAGCACTTTTTACTTGCACTTTACTAAACGCATTGAAATTGCTTTTAGTTCTCACAGCACTTTTAAAAATTCTTTTCATAGCGAATCCAAAAAAAATTCTCCCTACAGTAGAACCAAAAACAATTCTCCCCACAGCACAACAATGCCAAACTAAGCCTAATTCACATTAGATGGTGCTTATATATATATATATATATATATATATATATACGGAAATTTTGATATGAGGATGCCCTGATAGAATTATATAAGGACATTGAATGTGAACCACTCGTTTTATATACTTTGACTTGGTATGTATGCACTTGTCAAATTACTTTTATAAATAAGTAGCTCACATTCAATATCCTGATAAAGTTATATAAGGATGTCCTGATAGAAACGGAACCGTATATATATATATGTGTGTGTGTGTGTGTGTCGCGGGGGGGTGTAAAGTTTCCACTTTGGAGAGCGCGCTTTCACATATATTAGCGATCAGGATGGAACTAGAAACCGAATTAATTCCTTGGCAAAGGAATTCATTTTCAGCCAAGAATTTAAAGTGATTTTTATAATATTTTATTTAACTTTATTAATTTTTAGATTTATACTACTAGAGTAAAATTTTATTGTTATTTTTATTTAGCATTTTATTTATTTAATGGTCATCAAATGACCATTTTGATAGCACTGGACTAACGTTATGTTTGGTAGGAGGGAGATAGAGTAAGAGGGATAAATGAATTAAGAAGGAGAGAGAGTAGGAGGAATGAAGAGGATAGCATATATCATTCATGTTGTTTGGTATTGAACAGAAAGTTGAATGGATTGATTAATATATAATTTTTAAATATACTATATTACCCTTTTATAAATTGGAGGGTAATATTGTCTTTTCCCGTCAATGAGATCCCTCATCTACTTATCCGTCCCTTGAGGGAAGGATTGATTTTGGTAGGCCTTGAGGGAGTTAAGATCCCTCATCTTTTCCTCTCCTTACTCTTGTCTCTCCAACCAAACAATGGATTGAAGCTTTCCTTCAAACCCTCTCCCTTCAACCCACTCCCTTCTTCCATCTCTCATTCGTACAAAACAGAGCCTAAATAGGTGGCTACTAAGGTGATTTGTCCGATAATATATGACTATTTAAATAAAATTATAGTTCCTTTTAATTAAAATTCTAAGAATTTTTTTTTTTTTTGTGTTAAATAAAATTATATAGATTATAATTAAAGTTTGTGAAGAACAAGATTATAATTAAATTTATAAATATTTTTTTCTAATAAAATAAAATGAAGGAGCCATTGAAGATGGTGAAGCACAAAAGAAATTGAAATAAATTTTTTTTCAATAAAATAGATATTTTAATTTCCGTGTTATTCAATATACAAAAATATTTTTAATAAAACTATAGTTTTATATTATTTTATAAAAAATTATATATATAATTTATTTACTAATAAAATAAAATAAATAATTTTAATTTATATATACAAGACTTATTATCTACAAACCCTTTGATATAAGACTTATATACAAAATTACAAATCCATTTTTTCAACCCTTTGATCAAAATTCAATGACAATTATACGTTATCTCATCTGGCCCACCACTTACTTTTGTCCCCACTCATAATATATAATGGCATTTAGATTTTGATCTAATGACTGAAAAATGGGTTTGTTGCTTAGATCATAGGGTTTGTACATGAGAAATATTAAATATAAATAAATAAATATATATATATATATATGGTAAAGTTATACCAACTCAAATTTCTGATTTAATTTTTTGACTTCAATATTTCAACTACTCATGTTCTCTTTAATCCAATAATTGAAAAGTTGAAGTCGAAAAATTAAATCAGAAATTTGAGTTGACATCACCTTATAGCAAAGATGATAGTGTACCTTTCTTCCATAGTGGTAGTGAGGAGTTTGAGTTCCAATATGTGTATTTTATAAGCATATATAGGGAGTTTTATCCCAGTTTGTGATAGCAATTATTCGAACCTCCCATATATTAACAAGTCCCGACAGTCCAATTGTAACACTTAAAAATAAAATAAAAACAAACAGAAATTTGAGTTGATATACCTATATATATCTTAAGGCAATTTATAAAGCTTAAATGCATTTGATGTAGTAATTTTTACACAACTAACAATTTTTCTATCTCATTAACACGGCTTTACTTTTACACAACAACCTCTTTTTCTCTCTCATTAACATGTCTTTTATTATAATGAAATCCCATCAATTTTTATGAATTTTGTGGACGATAAATTCAATAAAATCTATCTATGAATAAAATTTAAAAAATTTTCAAACACTAGAATTATTACTCCCTATTTTGTTAAATATGAAGGCATTAGAAAAATAGGCGAAATTTAAGAAAATTCAAGAAAATTAGTTATAGGGTTTGAAAAATTCTCAAATTTTATTCATAGGTAGTTTTCAATGAACTTGTCATCCACAAAAAATTTAGATCAAAATTTATAAAAATCGATGTAATTTCATTAGGTCCTTACTAAAATTAAAATAATGGATCTCTTATGAGTGATTTAATATATATAGTTAGATTATATCAACTCAAATTTTAGACTCAACTTTTTGACTTCGATATCTCAACTAACAATTTGCTCATGTACTCTTTAATTCAATGGTTGAAAGAGAATTGAGTCAAAAATTTTAGTTAATATAGCTTGACTCATATATATATAGATATAGATAAATTGGTTTTATTTTATTTTATTAATAATTAAATTATATATAAAATTTATTAAAACGAATATAACAAACCCACCTTCCCCTGTTTGTAATTATTCTAGAACTATTTATAAAGCTGACATACATTTAATATTACTTTAAAAGTAATATATTAAGAAGTAACATTAAATGCATGTAAGTAACTACATCAGCTTTATAAATAGTCTTATAATAACTTTAGGTAATGGGAGATAGATTTATTATATCTGTTTATGATTGGATTAATTTTTGGTTGAGATTACAAATTTTATGTTGCAATGTGACACCAAACGTAGGGGATAGACTAAAATTGTCCCATTCAGAACTTATCCTGTGCACAAAACGGGGCCAAAGAGTCGCACCTAGCTATATAGGGCAAACTCCAAGGAAAGTTATGTATGATTTATGAAGTCACACTAGAAGATGAAGTCTAATAAATTTAGGTGTGACCTAAGTAGTCATAGATGATAAATTTCAAAGAATCTTCGGTGGTGTGACCTAAAAAGTCACACATGTATTAAAATAAATAAATCAAACAATACGAGGTGTAATATTAAAAGTCACAGTTAGACAATAAATCCTAACAAAATGAGATGCAATTCAAGGAGTTGCACATAAATATTAAGTCCAAGAAAACTTAAGAGTTAAAGCCTAACAAAATGAGATGTGTTTCAAGGAAGTGAGAGAAGTTGATCCAATGATAAATTCCTCATACCTGTATTACGAGATAAAGGGTTCGAGTTTTTCTCCTTTCTTAAAAAACCTTCGAATTTATATAATATGTTGTGTAAAAATAAAATAAAATAAAATAAATAAATTAATAAATAAATGAAAAAGAAAAAAGAAAAAAGAAAAAAAAGTAGTTTGAAGGAGTCACGTATAACTATTAAAGTCCAATAAAGGGTGGTGCGACCAAAAGAGTTGCACCCGGATAATTAGATATTAGAAGTCAGAAAATTAGGTATCAAAAGTCAGACGTGACTTAAAAGATCACACTTGAATACTAAAGTCAAAAGAAAAGGTGCGGTTAATGGGCTGAACCAAGAAAAAAGTCCAAAAGTTTCAAAAAAAAAAAAAAAAAAGAGAGAGAAATAAGTCCAAAAAACTAAGTAACACCAAGATTATGGGCCATATTATGGGGGATCCCTACACGACCGGCCCAATTTGATTTCTGTTTTACTTTCTATTTTAAAGTTTACGATAATTCGGAGTTTTGGGGGGAAGGGGATATGACTCGAACCTACAACTTCTTGGTGTAGGTGTGAGGGGTATATCACTAGATCAACCATATCATGTCATCTTCACTTCTTATTAAGTCCATTACTAGGATCTTTACTAAAAGCTTGTATCAAATCAGAATAAATATTTGTTTTAAAAAAAAAATCTGAATAAATATTGTATTGGAAAGCTAAGGAGAGCTAAAATTATGACATGATATTCTTAACAAGAAACAGATCACTAACATTAATTATTAATAATGTTAATATGTCATAATATTCTTTGAAAATCAATTAAATTTTAAAGGGTAGTGTTAACCTGTACCATTACTGTATAAAAAGGTGTTGATCCATAAAATTTATTATTGCACCCATATTTTATTAAGAGAGTTTCTCCTCACATTTCATAAATTATTTGTTTACACTTCATTTTAATATATTTTTTTTATTAATGACAATGAATTAAAATTAATAATCAAGACAAAAAAAATAAAAATAAATTAAAGACACTCCAAATGTTTTTTTTTATTTTATTTTATTTTTTTTATAGAAAACAACTTATTTTTTCCTCTTTTATGTTTTTTTTTTTCTCTTTATTATTTTACAAACCCAAAAATATTTTCTTCTTCCTTTTTCAATATATCAAAGTTCTTTTCCCAACACTACAGCTGAAAATCCAACAAATTAAAAGGAAAAAACAAAAAAGCATGTACAAATCAAACAAGAGCATATTACTCGGTCTAGTCTACTTTCGAAGAAAGCTTAAAAGCATGAAACTGATGTCATTGACACATTGGCAAACATAATCTATAATACCGCAAATCATATTTGTAAAGCAACAGATAATAATTCTTATCAGACAATTGACCAACTCATTTGCCATTAGAAATTAGTACTCTAAAATTCTGCTTTCACTCAAATAATCATCTCGTTAAATACTATCTGGACGAACCATCCATCATTCGTCATTGAAGTTTTGTTCAATCAATATCCTAGAGCCAATCAAAAATTGCATGCAACCAAGCCATGTGATACATACCAAAAGCATAAGCATAGATCTTGTACCGGTTAAAAGCCATGCTGCCTGGATTTGGGACCCAAAATCTCTAGAAATTTTAATTTTAAAAATAAAGTGTGTTTAGAATAGAAGTGTCAAAAGATAAAAATAGAAAATTTTAGAATAAAAAGAAATGCTTTTAGAATTTTTTTTAAAATTTCAAATTTTAGAATGAAGTGTTTTTAGAAAAGAAGTGTAATTAGAAAAAATTGAATCATAAAAAAAAAAAAAAAAAATCTCTTTTATTAAAAAATTTAATTACAAAAATATCTCAATAGAAATTTACCAATAAGGATCAATTACTTTAATTAAAAATAAACTAAATACCATATAAACTCATTAAACCATCTCCAATAAAGATGCTCATTTTAAGTCTCAAAACCTTCACCAATAGAGAGTTAAAGTGAGTTAAAATAGGTTGAGAGTTATTTGAGTGAGTTATATACTTATGAGGGTGAGAGTTATATGGTTGGATCCATGTGTAAGGTGGTGGGGCACATATATTGGATGAATAAAATAGTGATTTTTTTTTTTTTTTTTTCGGAACCCATACCATAATTAAGAGAGATGAATGTATGAGATCTAATTGGATTTGTTGACCGTTGGGGATGGATGGATCAGATTTGTTAACCGTTAGAGACAAATGATTTACAATTTTTATGACATTAAAATTTGAAATAAATTAATTTTTAATCACAAAAATACTAGAAAAATCGACAAAAATTCAAAATAAATTATAAAAAATTATAGAAAAATTCAAAAATTCTTCCAATGGCTAGTTTTTTGAAATTGTCTATATAAAATTCATTCCCACTTAATTTTACATCACATTCATACATAGTTTGAGTTTCTAATTTTTTTTTTTTTAAAAAAAAAAAAAATTTCTTTCATTGTGTTTGTGATCAATATGAGTAGAAGGGATGCAAATTGCTCTAATGTTGAAGATATTGCTCTATGCCAAGCTTGGCTAATGCACGCCGAAACTTCAATCATCGGTGTAAACCAAATCAATGAGGATTTTTGAAACAAAGTTATGAATCGATTTCACCAAAATTGTAGCAATGCAATAATTGCACCACGATCAATAGGAAGCATCAAAGCTCGGTGGAGGGTTATAAGATCTGCTTGTACCGAATATTATGCAACATTGTTGCCAGTTGATCGAGATAGGCAAATCGGCCAAAATGCAGATGATATGGTGAGCTTTTGTTACTAAACTTTTCATTTAATTTTTTTTTTCTTTCTAAATTGTCATTTAATTTTTTTAACCCATTTAATTCTTTTATTTTTACTAAACGTTCATTTAATATAGGTGACAAATACAAATAGTGTATACCAAAACCGCAACAAAGGAAAAAGTTTTGATTTTAATCATGTTTGGCTATTGTTGCAATAAAATATTAAGTGGAATGCATCAGTACCAACGACTTCAACGGATACTGAAACCAATGCCAATCAAAGTGAGCATAATGAAGACGAGTCAATTTCACTTGATTCAGATAATGACCCACCTGCATTTCAACTACTGTCAACCACACATTCAAGGCCACAAGGAAGAAATATTTAAATATTAGTACCATTTTAAAGATCTCATTGAGAAATTTACGATGGTATTATTTTTATCAACATTAAAGTTTATAAATTACAATTTATTGACCACTTATTATAAATTAAGCATAATTAAATTTGTTACAAAGATATCACTCTCAGCATCACTGGAGCAAAAATACATATAAACATCACTCTCAACACTATTTGAGACCCAAATATAACTATAGTTTTCACTCTCTATTGGAGATGACATTAATTACACCAATATCTAGGGATAAGTATTTAGGGAATGGTGATGGATATAGATCCCTCTATCCCTATCTTCACTTTCGAAACCCAACAAACCCCCCCCCCCCCCCCCCCCCCCCCGGGAAAACGGGGATGGAGGAGTTTTTGGGGGAGGTCCCCCCATCTCCATTTCCCATTTTTCCCTGTTTCCCCGTTTTACTCATTTTCCCGTCTTCCCCATTTCCCTTGTTTAACTAAAAATTACATACTAGAAAAACGCAAAATCCATCATAAATTCAAATACAAAATTAAATTCATTACAATTTTAAATGAAAGCGTTTTAATCCAATACAAAATAAAGTCTATCACACAAATTTTATGATTTAGGGTTAGGTTTTTTATGTTAAAAGGATATATATACTTAGTAAAATAGAAGAATAAAAATATTAATATATATTATATTATATATAATGTTTGAGGGAATTGGGGAAACGGGGATGAGGGCACCTCCCTCCATCCCCATCAACATCCCCATTTTTATAAATTAGTGGGGAAAATGGAGAAATGGTGATAGGGAAGGGTCCTCCCATCCCCATCCCCCCCTCCCATTTCCCCAATTTGCCCTAAAAATTCTCCCCCAAATGGGGATGGGGATTTGGCTCCCTAGGGATAAATGATCATCCCTACCTACATCTTCAACTATATTTCTTAATTGACAAAACTTATATAAAAAAAAAAATAAAAATAAAAAAAACTTATGATAAACTCTAATTTTTATGATAAATCCTAATTAAACTCTAAGTTTCTTTCAAGTATCAAACTTTCTCATCATCACATGATTATCATATTGTTTTTGTATTTCTTCTATATATAATTATGTACTTCATCAATAAACACAATATATATATTTTTAATGATAGATGTAGATATCACAAGTTTTTTTTTTATTTTTTATTTTTTTTTTTAAAAGATAACCATAACCATAGATATCAAAAAGTTTATTTATTTATTTATTTTAGATAACTGTATAAATAAGAGAATTCCAGATTGAAAATCTCTTGACCCCATATACGGTTCCACATATTCCATTTTTTTAAGGTTCATACATTCGAGATATTTCCATAAGTAAATTGGACCTTCATTAAAAGATGGTTTGATTCCAAAAATAATATGATTTTTATTTTTTATTTTTTATAAATTGGGTGTTATAATAATTTAAGAGTGTTTATAAATAATATGTATTAAAATGAATATATTTATTTCCATGAGGGTACTATTGCCATTAGGATGAGTGCTTATAGTTATATTTATTTTTTTGAATTTTAGACATGTGTATACTTATAAAATGGGTATATTAATAAATTTTATGAGTATTAATATCCGTACCTATGATAACAACATAAAAGGTTTTTTTTTTTATAGGAAAGTCAATAAATACAGTGGTTGACCTTCCTTTTATAGTAAATTTTATGATTTTATAATGCACAGGTTAACATTACCCAATTTTAAACTATTAAAGGATTTGAATTGTTAATTAATAAGCCCAAAACAACTCCAAATAAGAATACAAGTCTTTTATTAAAAAAGAAGAAGCTCAATAACAATATTATTACAATAATTATCTACCATAGGAAAATATTATGAAGTCGGTAAAACTCACATTATTAGTTTAATACACAAAATGTTGGGATATTACACATTCTAACAAAATCAAGAATAGAGTATATTATATCGCCCAATGTGTCTTAGTGTTGAATGATGTTTATTCAATTTGACAATGTCTGAAATGAGTATATAAAAAAGAAAAAGAAAAAAAAGAAAAAAGTATATGATCATTTATCTTTAATTATGATCGCATTAGATGCTTTATTATTGAATATTCCAATTATAAGAGTACCATCTGATCGGTTAAATTTAGTACATGTTTTATGCCCATGTTTCCTATGTAATATACTTTTTTCTTGAATGAAATTAGATATTTTTATATGTTTGTTGAGCATGTGTAGGTCACCTTCCATATAAGAAGTGTTGGATCTTATTTTGGAAGAAAAGAAGTCAAAAGATGGAGAAAATGAGCGAAATTGGAAGAGATCGCGACCTAAGCATTGAAGGTCAAACCGGGGCCCCAACTGTGGTGAATTCCAAAGACTTATCGCGGAAAAGGCGTGAACATGATTCAAATGATTTAAGGGTTCATTCTTTATCGTTAATATGACTATTACTGTATAGCTGTGGGATTAGTAGCGTATTCCCAACTATTATTCATACTTAGCCTATGGTGTGAACAAAAATCAAAAACCCGTTAAATGCAATACACACACACACACACACACACACACACACACACACACACACATATATATATATATATATATAATTGACATTAAATATGTATCTAGACCAATGTTCTAGCAAGCGTTAGGCGCTAGTTGGACGAAGACATGGCGCCTAGCATCTAGGCCGATTAGTCGGCGATTAATCAGAATTTTTTTTCTCTTCTATTTTGTTCCGTTTCTTATTTGTGTTTTATTTTTATTTTTGGTCACTAACTTTGGTAGGGCACATCATAGAGCCACCATAACTTTCAGAACCCACCATATGATTTTATTATTAGATCTGTGTTTTTCTTTTCTTTTCTTTTTTCCATTATTAATATTTTTTTCTTCTTATTTTTTTTGGACCCCACCATCTTCTTCTCGATGGTTTCTAGCTTTCCACATCTCAACACACACACACACACACTCTCTTTCTCTCTCTCTCTCTCTCTCTCTCTCTCTCTCTCTCACCCTCTCTCTTCAAAACTCCATCTATTTCATCTTTTTTTTTTTTTTTTTTGTGCAATGGAGGGCAAAAGCCCAGAATACAAACTAAGTAAACCTATGAAATATGTATCAAAGCCAGAACTAATCTCTAGAGGGGGATCTTTTTCATCTCTTTTGTTTTCTCTACAAATCATCATCTTCTTCTCAATCATTTTCTTTGTCATTGTTGATCGATTCATCTTCTTCTCAATCACATTGCTTTGGGTTTCGATGACGAGCTCCAGCAAGATCAGATCTACTTCTCCCCATCTCTATCTTTAATTTTTTATTTTTTATTTTAAAAATCTACTAGGCAGAGTCAACGGCTTTGACTCCGTCAAGCCCGCCTAGATCGATTAATCGACGATTTGACCGATTAATCGGTCGTCAAATAATCTGGCCAATTTTGACCTTCTCACCACAGTGAGTTGTCGACTAGAGGAATCCAATCGAGTAATCGGCTTATGTGACCGATTTTTCAAATATCGATCTAGACCATGTATTTTTTTTTAAAGCTTTTTACTATTGGTAGGATTCGAGCTGCTGACTTGGAAATCATTTGCCTAAACCCCAAGCTCGTCCATCTACTAGTTGAGCTACGTCTCTGGGGGCCGTTAAATGTAAGAATTAAGAACCAAAATCAACACTTTGCTTGGCATATGCTAAAGGTGAATTTCATTCATTCAAAAGAGCATTAATCAAGATTAGGTTTGGTCTAAACTATAAGTCTATGACCCTAATTCTCAGATAATCTTAACCTTAAGTCAATATTAATCATCAACCCTTAATCTATGGTTTGAATTTAATCGAAGACAATTAACATGATCAAGAGTTTAAGCATAATGAATGAAACAAGAATTATATTGATAAAATAAACGGTAATCTAAACATTTTATAAAAGGTTCACATTGAATCTCTAGTTACGAAATTAGTTACACATGATAAAATTAAAGAGAGAAGAAAAGAAATAAATAAAACCCATGATAGCCTTCATTGAGTTCTTTAAATCTTCAAAGATGAATTCTTCTTCTTCTTCAACTCTTCAATGTGTAATGATGAATGAATGTTGTGTAAAGTGAAAGGAATTGTGAGTGGTGGTTGATTATGGAGTGTGTATCTCGAAATTAGGGCTTACATGGAGTTTAAATAGGTTTAGATGCTAGGCTAAGTCTTCAACCAATAAGGAAATTGACTCCCTTTAGAATCCTAGCCTTTTTGGAAATTTAATTCTTTCATAATCAATTGAAATTGATTAGATAATGATTAGGTGTCAACTTTTTGCCCAAGACTCTCACACACGTCTTGCCAAGAAGGTAAATTTCGCATTTCGACAACTTGCAAATCAAATCCCGTTGCTATTTGTGGAATTTTCAATAATCTGCCCTTTGGGGTACTAAAACGGACATAACTCTTTTTAGAAAAACCAGAATTACGATCCAAAAAGTGTGCCGAAAACTAAACTTCTAGGGTTTTCCAACCATAGGTGAAATGCAACTCAGTTTAATATGAGGAGGGAGATTATGGCCATGCAACTTGGCTGTTATCCACTGGTCCGAATTCTTCTTTCCACGGCTTGTGCCGTGGTACGTGCGCCACGCCTTGCCCCCGATAAGTCTCTGGAATTCACCACGGTTGGGGCCGTGGTCTCTTCCAATTTTGCTCATTTTCTCCACCTTTTGACTTCTTTTATTCCAAAATAAGATCCAACACCTCTTCTATGGAATGTGACCTACACATACTCAACAAACATATAAAAATATCTAATTTCACCTGAGAAACAAACATATTACATAGGAAACAAGGGTAGAAAACAAGTACTAAATTAGACCGATCACCATCGATCATATATACAAATAATTGGATATCACATCTTAGCACAAGTGGGAATGCATCTCCCCTTTTACATTAGTGGTGAGAGGTTTAAATTCCACAGTATGCATTTTATAAGTACGAGTAGAATATTTTCAACGAGTGGATATCTGATCTTACTAATTTAAAAATTTTCTTCAATTAATACACAATAGAGCGTATATACCAAATTCAAATAACTCTTTTCTTTTCTTTATTTCTTAATTTCAAAACCACTTAAATAGTACAAAATGCAAACAACAACACTATTTTTTAAGTTCGGCTATCCACCGGATTTACTCGATTCACACTGCATGCACATCCCCACTTATCTGAGGTATTGTGCATCTTCATTTCCACGTTTGTGGTGAGAAATTCGAATCCTACCATATATATATTTTATAAATATGTACAACCATGAGTTTTTCTCTTATATGTTGATGGAGTAAATATATGAACCATAAAAATAATTTTAGATCTATTACTTAACATACCCATGTGATTGTTTTTTTTTATTTTTTTTATTTTTTTATTTTATTTTTTATTTTTTTAAACCTACATTCACACATACCGTTAAATCATCATGAATACATGTGACACTCATTTATGAGCATATATGATATATCCTATATTCCTATCCATTGAAATGTCTATGACTCCAGAAATAAATTGTCTTATTTTATTTTATTTTTATTATACAACAACTGTCAGGATCGGTGAAAATGAGTTCTACTAGCACAATCTGAACTGCAGCTCTCACAAACGAAGAGAGATCGAGCACCCACACCTTGATGGGACAACACCTACACTATTGGTGAGATAATAAAAATTTACATATATTTATGCATGCCATGGGCCTTAAACCATGGTGGTAGAGTCTCTATTTTAGAGAATCACACCACATTGATAAAAGGCCATCGGCAAAATAAATTGTCTTTTAACAACAACTAATAAGAATAATCACTCTTGTTTATTTGGGCTCAACTGAGGTGCACAATCAATGATCACAACATGGAAATCATTTAAAATTATTCTTCGATCTGTTCTATTTGGATAATGACCATATAGATCATAAATCTATATGCACCGTCAAAAAAGCTTCAATAAGGAAACGTAAGACTCATATTTTTGACAAGTGTCCCACCACCTGTACCCACAAATTAGCACGCAAACCGTACTTGGTTAACACGTATCCATTATCCGTACACTTATCAGCTCTATATAGCTTCACAGAAAGAAGAATATTATAAGACCAGAACATACGAGAGAAGTTGCACAGAGAAAAAAGAAAAAGAAGTGTGTAGGTTAATCATCATTTTTGAGTGATTTATCATCACCGTTTGGTTTGATTTGTGGTGTGGGTTTTTGAGGAAGAAGAAGAAGAAGAAATGGCTTCTACAGTTGGAAGAAACATAGCAGCTCCATTGTTGTTTCTGAACTTGGTCATGTATTTCATTGTATTGGGTTTTGCTAGCTGGTGTCTCAATAAGTACATCAATGGCCAAACCAACCACCCAAGTAAACTTCTTAACTACAAATATTGCATGCATATATTCTTTGTTGGGTTTCTTTTTTCATTTTAATTGGTTTCTAGAGTTTTTGGTAACAATCGATGAGCAAGATTAATTTTCAGGTTTTGGAGGAAACGGTGCAACAATGTTCTTCTTGATCTTCTCGATGATGGCAGCAGTTGTTGGCGTGACTTCCAAGTTTGCAGGAGGAAACCACATCAGAGCTTGGAGAAACGACAGTCTAGCAGCCGCTGGAGCAACATCTATTGTGTCATGGGCCTTGACTGTCCTAGCTTTTGGGTATTACATACAATTATATATATCCTCCAAATTCAAAAACATTTTATTAGCTTCAAAGTGGTAATTAATCTTGATGAACTGTGCAGGTTGGCTTGCAAGGAGATAAACATAGGAGGTTGGAGAGGGTGGAGACTGAAGATTTTGGAAGCATTTATAATAATCCTGACATTCACTGAACTTTTGTACCTCTTGTTGCTTCATGCTGGCTTGTACAGCACCAGGTATGGACCTGGCTACCGAGACACCGACTACGCCCTCGGAGGGGCAGGCGGTGTGGATCCGGTGCATAAGGGTACAACTGGTGTGGCTGGCTCCAGGATTTAAAGGAGATGATGACTCTTAACACATACTACCCTCTTCATGTAGGGTTTGTTTGAAGTCTGTTTATATTTGGGACTCTTAATAGTTTTTTATTTTATTTTATATATTTCTAGTCCACCACTTGTGTTTCTGTAAGTAAAGATGTGGGTGTCTTTTTTTTCTTTTTAATGTTGTATGATGTTTTTGGACATTGTTGTTCCAGCTTCCTTTGGTGTTGTCTTGTAATATTAACTTATTAAGAGTTTCTCAATTTAAGGGTACAGAAAGGTTCATAATCAGAGTTGCATTTCGAGCTTGGTCTCTCCGATTTCAAGAGATAAATTAAAAGTGGTCGTAGATGTTAAAACTACGGACTTAAGTGTATTTAGCGTAAATAGTGACTTAGAGAGACAGCCGAGTGTAAATAACCAAGCTTTCAAAACGATGCCGTTTAATATAATCATCATGTGAAAACTTCGCCAAGTAATCTTTCGAATTCGAATTTCAAATTAAAATATTTTATTCTTAAAATTTAAATTTTTTAAAAATTTAAAGACATTTTCATTTGCTATAAGATTATCTAAAATACTTCATTTTTCAAAATTTGAATTTAAAAAAAATTTTAAAGACATTTTCTTTTACTCTAAGATTATCTTTTTATCTTTTAACACTTTTTTTTTTTTTTTTTTTAAATCTCTCCTAAATTATTAGATTAAATATTATATATTAAACAATCTTTCCTAAATTTTTAATTACCACATTAAACTTTCTTTTCTCCGATGTATATTTTTAATTTTCTAACTTTATTTTTTCCCAAGTAAAACCAACAGGGAAAAAAAAAAAAAAAAAAAACTTACGGATAAAATATGTATATATATTAAAAAGAAATTTAATTCTTTCATTAACTTATAAATTTTGAATTTAATCGAATCTAGTTATGAAAAATCAAGTTTTTATATATCAGACTTTTTAATATATATATATATATAAAAACCAAAATATTCATAAGGTTTTTTTTTTTTTATTATTTTTAAAAAAGAGTGGTGCTATTGGCACACCCCTTACCTGTCTATTTATGCCTTGCTTTTTTAATTATGCAGTATTTTTTTTTCCTTTATCAAAATTAATTAAAGGGACATACAATTTAAGGAAAAAAATCTTCTACAAAGTAAACCTATTAAAACCCTACATTCCTTTTCAAAAAAAAAAACCATGTTTTTTAAAACCTTTTTTTTTTTTTTTTTTTAATTTCTTAACTCTTAAACTCTAAATTTTACTTTTTACACACATACAAAAGTATTATAAAATAGTCTTTGAAAGATATAAAGTATACATAAGAATCGTTCGTTAGAATGATATTAAACTATCGTTGTGTTGAAGCAACCCTGTTATTTTTTTTTCTCTTCCACCATGAAATAAGAAGAAAAAAAACTCAAAATAAAATAAAATAATAAAAAGAAAAAATAAATTATTTAATAGAGGTGAGAGAAAGATGTATATAGAGATCAAATATAGGGTGTATTAAGTTTGAAAAATAAGTAAATTGGGTAGTTTTAAAAATAAATCAAAACAATTAATAAAAACATTTAATTTAATTTTATTAAGTCAAAATTTTAAAAAGTGGAGCATATATAGATTGATAGGGGGGTGTGCCAATAGCACCACTCTAATAAAAAAAAAAAAACCTATTAAACAGAGATTGATAGAGAAAGTATAAGAAAAATAGAAAGAGAGTAATTAGGAGAGTGTTAAATATTTATGAGAGAGAGTAATGATTTAAGAGAGATAATTTATTTATTTTTTAATAATTTAATTAGTTTGGAATGTCTTTAGGACTTTTTTATCATGTTTAGTAATTTTAATTCAGGTTAAAATTATCATTAATAAAAAATTAAATTAGAGTATAAATAGATAAAAGAGTTTCTCCTTACAATCCACAAATTATCTATTTACATTCCATTATTAATGACAATTTTAACCTGAACTAAAATTACTAATCAAGATAAAAAAATTCTAAAGACACTCCAAACTAATTAAATTATTAAATAAAAAATTTTCTCTCCTAAATCATTAGATTAAATATTATGTATTAAAATCTCTCTCATAAATATATTATTACTATATTAAACACTATCTCTTAATTACTTTCTCTCATAAATATGGTAATTAAAAATTTAGGAGAGAGTGTTTAATATGTAATATTTAATCTAATGGTTTATAAGAGATAATTTATTTATTTTTTAATAATTTAATTCAAAAAAGATTACTCTTCGGATGAATCCAAAAGCCATGATGGTTGTTTTTAGAAATTTATTTTTTTAAAATAGAGTGTCTTTAGAATATAAATATGAAAAGATAAAAAAGGATAATCTTGGAACAAAAGGAAGTGTTTTTAGAGTTTTTAAAATTTTAAAATTTGAAAATGGAGTGTCTTTAAAAAAAAATGTGAAAAGAAAAAATTGTATTGTCAAAAGAAGCTCTCAACAGATAATTATGGATTGTAAGGAGACTCTATTTTTTCTTTTTTTCAAGACCAAGCAAATTCCTAAAATACCCTTGCATTTTAATGCATGGCCTCGCAATGTTGAAGTGGTAGATTGGGTGAATTCAGAAATTGAACATATATATTATATAGTGAAAATAGCACTAGACAGCATTAATTGGTGGATGGAGTCCCAAAAAGACCACTAACTATTGAAATTGTTCCAAAATCACCATTTTGACGAAATATTGTTCATTGGCAGTTATTCTGTTAAATCTAACAGAAATATGCTATTATCTATCCTAAAGAATAAAATAGCACTAAACACCATTAATTGGTGGGTGGAGTTTCAAAAAGGTCATTATTTCCATCTCTACAAACTATTCTCTGATATTAGTTTTTTGTTATTCTTTACGGATCATTGAATCATTATTTATTATATTTGTTTTTCAATTATACAAATAATAAATTTGAATAATGTTTCGGTCCGCTTTTTGCGTTTTTGGAATGACTGACTTTACAAATCATTTCAGGCAAGGGTTTTTTAATTTCCATTTTCAATGACTGACTGACATATTGCACCCATATCGATGGAAAAAATGATACTGTCATATTGATCAAATAGATTTCATGAGAAAGGAAAATGAGGCAATAAAAATGGAAATTTTGGATTTCAAGAACAGAGAGAGAAAGAAAAACCGGGTTGAAATTGAGAACGCTTTTTTGTAAAACATTCATCTTTTACAAAAAAAAAATAAAAAATAAATAAATAACAATGAAACGATTGTATGAAAAGAATTTATATGATATTTCAAAAAAAAAAAAAAAAGGAATTTATATGAAACGTTTATATTAGTTTTTCCATCGATATGGGTGCAATTTATCAGTCAGTCAGTCATTGAAAATGGAAATTTGAAAACCCTTGCTTGAAATTTGGTTTTGTGTTTAAAAATGAAAGTGGAGTTCACATCTTTGTCAAATTGTGCCCTAAGATGGTGACTTGATGATTTTACAATATTGCCCCTTCTTGTTTTACTATTTTAACCTCGATTATAACAGATTATGACATAAGCAAACGGTTTATGATATAAACAAACGGACTTCAAATAATTAATGAATAAAGTGGCAACAATTGATACTTTCTTTCAATGAAATGACTAATTTGAGCCATTTAAAAAAATTAATGACCATTTAGGGACTGCCTTACCAAATTAAGGACTCTAGATATCATTGACCCTATTATATATATATATATATAGACCATGTATCTCTTCGAATCTCGAATCCTTCGAAAATGAATGAATCAATTGCATGAGCAAGCAGCCATAGGGAGACCATATGTATTCAAACCAATAGGACCATTAGATTTCTCTACACTAATCAGGCAATCACATACCAATCATGTCAAAGGGTATTGGAACTTCAATCAGATTGAAGTCCAATTGTGGAAGCAATTACAACCTAGAGGCAGTGCCGGCCCTGAGACAGGTCAACTAGGGGCGCTTGTTTAGGGCACAAAAAAAAAAAAAAAAAAGCTCAAAAGGAGTCTATTGTTTATTTTATTTTTTTGTATTTAGTGCTCATATTTTTGGACTTTGATAAATAAAGGGTCCAAAAAGGGTCCAAATTTATTGTCATTTTTACAATTTTATATAATTATATCAAATTTGAACCCCAAATAAGAAAAAAGAAGTGGAAATCAACTTATGATATAAAGATTTGGCTCAATATGATTTTTTATCAAAATTATTAAAAACAAACGAGTAGCTCTATTTTCACAACTGAAAAATTGTATATGCATCCCTTTTTGCATATACACCTCATTAAGAGTTTATTTTTTTAAAGAGAGTTTTTTCATACAATTCACAAATTATCTATTTACACTTTAATTTTTTTTATTATTTTTTTTATTAATAACAATTTTAACCTAAATTGAAATTACTAAACAAGACAAAAATATTCTAAAGACACTACAAACTAATTAAATTATTATAAATAAAAAAAAAATTGTATCTCCTAAATCATTAGATTAAATATTACGTATTAAACTCCCTCTCCTAAATATGTTTTTACCATAGTAAACACTCTCTCCTAATTACTCTCTCTCTCCTCTCTCTCTCTCTCTATCTCTCTCTCTCTCTAAATATGTTTTTTAAAATATATGAGTCTAAATATGTTATTACCATAGTAAACACTCTCTCCTAATTATTCTCTCTCCATACTCTCTCCTAAATATGTTTTTTTTTTTCTCTGATTAATAGTTAAAGAAAAAGAAAACTAATTAAACAAGACAAAAAAATTACTAAACAAGACAAAAAAATTCACAAATTATCTATTTATACTCCAATTTTTTTTTTTTATAACAATTTTAACCTAAATTGAAATTACTAAATAAGACAAAAAAATTCTAAAGAGACTTCAAACTAATTAAATTATTTTTTTTAAAAAAAATCTATCTCATAAATCATTAGATTAAATATTACGTATTAAACTCTCTCTTAAATATGTTATTATCATAGTAAACACTCTCTCCTAATTATTCTCTTTCTCTCTCTCTATTAATTTCTGATTAATAGTTAAAGAAAAAAAAACTTATGAATATTTTGGTTTTTTACTAACAGTAATATATATATATATATATATATATATACGAAAATTTTCCTATGAGGATACCCTGGAATTATATAAGGACATTGAATGTGAGCCACTCGTTTTACATACTTTGACTTGGTATGTATGCACTTGTCAAATCACTTTTATAAATGAGTGCTCACATTGAATATCCTGATAAAGTTGTATAAGGATGCCCTAATAGGAACGAGACCGTATATATATATATATATATATATATATTTTAAAAAGTTAATACAAATACCTTGTTTTTAAAAAATAAAATAAAAAATAGATATATGAAAACTTGATTTGTTGTAACTAAATTCGATTAAACTCAGAATTTCTAAGACTAATAAAAGAATTAAAGTTCTCTAAGCAATCATATACCTACAAAAGTAACAAAATATTTCGATTTAAAAAAAAAAAAGCTAGGTACTTGTTTTTTGAGTTATTTATTTTTTATTTTTATTTTATTTTTAATATATACATATATACGGTTCCTAAAAATCAAACTTATTCGTAAGTTTTTTATATATTGGAGAGTATAGAGTTTAACATGGTAATTAAAAATTTAAAAGAACGTGTTTAATATGTAATATTAATCTAATGATTTAGAAGAGATAATTTTTTTTTTTAATAATTTAATTCAAAAAAGATCACTCATCGGATGAATCCAAAGGATACTATGGTTCTTCCTAACTTTTATTAAAAAAAAAAGGGAGTGTCTTTAGAAATATATATTTTTAAATAGAGTGTCTTTAGAATAGAAGTGCCAAAAGATAAAAAAGATAATCTTGGAACAAAATGAAGTGTCCTTATAATTTTTTTAAATTTAAATTTTGAGAATGAAGTATCTTTAAAAAAGAAGTGTAAAAAGAAAAAAATTGGATTGTCAAAAAAAGTTCTCTTTTTAAAAATTTATATTTTGTAGGCACACCTTAAACATTATCAAATATACCCTTTCTTTCATTTATTTTTTTTTTAAAATTCTAAAAAAATTAAAATAAAACAAAATAAAAAAGGAGGAGGTCTCCTCCCTTTTCATTTTCTAAGCAAGTTTGTCTGTCCTTATTTAAATATGTTATTTCTTTGAGTGGAAACTGTCATGCAGATCTATTTGCTTATAACTTTTTTTTTTTTTTTTTTTTCAGTTTTATTTTTTCTATGCATCGCGATATAAACTTGATGAAAATTACTTTGATTAAGCTTTTGTAAACTTTCTCAAAAAATAATATATATATATATATATATTATATTAAGTACGAGATTTCACAAGATTTAGATGCGAGATTGAACATATATATATATATATATAGTAAGTCTCTCCTAAGGGATCCATTATTTTAATTTCGGTAAGGACCACCATAAAATTATATAGATTTGAATGAATTTTAACCTGAATTTTTGTGTGGATGATAATTTCATTGAAATATACCTATGAATAAAATTTAAAATATTTTCAAGTACTAAAACTATTTATCACGATTATTTTAAATATGAAGACTTCGGAAAAATGGGTGAAATATAATAAATTCAAGAAAATTAGTTTTAGTGCTTGAAAAATTCTCAATTTTTATTTATATGTAGATTTCGATGAACTTATCATCCACAAAAAAAAAAAAAATTCAAATCAAAATTTATTCAAATCGATATGAATTTATGGCGGTCCTTACTGAAATTAAAATAAGGGATCTCTTATAAAAGACTCACTCTATATATAAATATATATTATTAAGTACAAGATTTCACAAGATTTAGATGCGGGATTGAACAAAAGGCCCCATTTTAAATATTCGCCTTGGAGTCTCCAAAACCTCAGGACTGACATTGCCCAGAGGCACATGTATTTGCCCAGAGGCACATGTATGTATGTTCAGTTAGTACAAATGAGTCTAAACTGGGTCGTTTGTTTTTTGTTTGAAGACTGGACAATTCTAAATTTTTTTGAAGACTGAATATGGACTGAAATCTAAACCTGAATGATATGTTTGTTTTTTTTTTTTTTTCCCTCACATTTGAATGTAATGTCAACATATTTATTTTTTTAAAAATAAAATTGTCTGAAAAACAAGTAATTTTACATTTATACTTATGCTAATTAAAAAAAGTAATTTAACATGTATGTTCTTATGCAAACAAAGTTCAATTTACACAAAACAAAAAATTCATCAAAGAATATAATTTTACATGTTCTGCAAACAAAGTTCAGGTTCAATTTATTATCAAAAAAAAAAAAAAATTAAGTTATTTTGCATATTGTCTACGTTTCGCTGTATATAATTGAGGAAACCATTTTTGTGTGTTTTTTTTTTATTTTTTTTATTTTTTTATTCTAGATCAAATGCATTGAAAACCAAATAAAAAGAAGGATATTGATTTTTTTTTTTTTTTTAATTTCTTTCTAAAAGCCATTTAAAATAAGAAATATGTTAAAAGAAAGATCTTTACACCATATCAAATTAGGATAAATTTGAAAATATATCTTTTTTAGGAGGATAGACTTGGAGAGAATGTTTTAATTGTAATCCAATGATTTGGAGTTTTAAAAGTCAGGACTTCGTACTTTATTTTTGAAGTTGTTTTTCGTTATTTTTTAGTTGTTTGACCACTTTAAAAAACAAACAAAACAATTTAATGAGTTCAATTCAGACCCATAAAAGTTTTAAGTGAAAAAAACAAACGACCGTTAAATCATTTCTTTCACTTAGAAAGAGAGTTGGGTTTTTGACTTAGAGAATGAATGTATATATTGACAGATTTTAGCCGTAATACCTAATGAGGAGGCCAAATCACACATAAGTTATGTCATTCCTCATGATAGACAAGGGTTCTTGATGGTAAGTATATCTCACAATTCCGTATTTTTGTGTGTGTTAAACGATGTCGTTTGGATGGGAGTGTACAAAAACTAGGATTTTGTGTGTGTTTTTTTATTTATTGTATTCGTTGATGGGCCGGTTTGGAACCAATTGGGTTGGATCCGGGTTTCTGACTATCGAATGTTGACCTTTTTTCTGCCTGACCCAAATATGTATTGGACTGTAAGTCAGGCTAAGACACAATTTACAAATCTGTTATGTTCTTAAATTGACCCAAAAAATTAAGGTAAAACCAGTTTCAGACATTAAAAATTGCAAAAATTGTCTATTGTCAGTTGTATAACGACAATATTGTTATGAAAACATTATTCAATGTTTTAATGTGAGTGGATGTCCACATTAAGAAATCAAACTTATCATCTTCCTAACTTCTCTTGTAACACCCAAATAATTTATGGTCAATTTATGTTATAATTCATTTGATATAGTTTTACGCTTCATTGATTTTTGTAATTTAAAATTATTGGTTTTATTTTAAGTTGATTTACATTCATGTGGTTTTAGTAATATAATATTTATATTTTATTATTCTTTCAAAGATGAGATTTTTCTTATTGCTTTGATTTATATCAGCATTAAACTTGTAATTGCAAGTTGCAACAAATCATGAAAACAACTTCATATCATGCTAGATATTTGTTGTTGTTTTTAGTAAATTGTCTGATATATCATGAATTATATTTTATTTTATTTATTAAAAAAAAGGTCTAGTTGTTCTTTTCTAATAGAAATATCTTATCATCAACGAATTATTTGTCCTTATATATATTTGCTTAAAAATGCTTTTGATCAGCAAGTAGATAAAAACATGATCGATAAAACATAATGGGTCTATATTGTTTCAAATATTGTTCCAGAAGTAGTAGTATATATTTCACTATTTTATGCTTCAAATTTGCTCTAAAAGTGGTAATATTAATAACGTATGTATTTGAGTATACTATTAATTTATATCATGGTTTTCATGGTTGAACAAAACAATTAGTTTTGATTATAAAATCATTGACATCACCCAATTTGATCAATATTATTCCTTGAAGTGAATGTTACATATAGTTATGGTGATGATCGTGAATATTGTTGTAATCAAATAATTATTGATGTCAAGGTGATCACTACAAAGAAATTTAAATTGTTCCACCAGAAGTGGAATAACTCCTTAACAAAGTAAGAAGATTGAAAAGATGTAAAATACTCCTTCTAATAATTATAAAAGTTTGCTTGCTATATCTAAAATATTTTGTTGATTTTTAGTAAGAATAATGAACACTCCAGAAGTGCAAATATATAACACAAAGTTAAAACAAATTACATGAAAATTGACACTTTGTATTTTGTTAGATCTGGAAGATCTACAATATAAAAAATTGTCCTTAGACAATTAAGAAGATCATATCCGGTCAAGTAAGTATTTCAATATAATTTACTCATTGTTATTTTGATTTAATTTATTCCACACAACTAATTTTATGAGTATGCTCTGTGGTTGCCACTATGTTGGATCTTCCACATCAAAAAATAAATTTAGTTTTATTTTTTTGTGGTTTTTAATGTTATTGGAGTTGATCAATATATATAGAATCAGAAGTTTTAAAATCAAATCCAATTGAGAACTTGCAGTTTTAAATTTGAATATAAATTGTTGAATATGAACCTGAAGTTCTGAAATTTGAATCTGAAGTTTTGAATCAAAAGATGATCTAAATTTCCATTGCTAGATGAATATTTGGCTACTCAAATATTTGAAAAGGAAAATACAAAGGCTTAAAGCTCTTAATATTAATACAAATCAGAATCTGAAGTTTTGAATATTTATCTTATTAAAATCCGATGTTATCAATTTCAAACTAATAAGACTTGTAGTTCTGTATTTAATTTTTGATATCAAATTTAATTAGAACTAGAAGTTCTAAATTTGATCTAATAATAGTTCTTTTCATTTGAAAAGTAAAATTGTGATTTTATTTTAAGAACGCGAAGCTTTAAACATATAATTTTACATTTATGAACCAGCAATTCCTACACGAACCAGAAGTTCCAAAAAAACATGTGAGTGTTTAAGAACTTGACATAAGAACATGAAATTTGAAGAATTGAAGTTCTTATTATATCTAATTTATTTTGTCTCGTGCCAAAAGAATTTATCATATTCTTATATTATATGATTACATATTAGTGAATGTCCCTAAAGGACAATAAGCATTACTAAAAGTAAACGATGCATCGAAATATTGAAATATTTTATATGGATATCCATTTCATAACTAATTAGTTTTTGCTAGTGAATGTCCCTGAATGACAATAAGACCATGTAAATTAGTCCTTAAAGGACAATATGACAAAATAAATGATTTTATGTAGAAAATTATTATGATGCATATAATTCCTTAAAGTAAATTTTATCGTCGTTAGAGGGAGAATATCATAAGTTGATAAATGACGTAAAATTACAAGGTATGCACCATCCTATGAATTGCATGATATGCAAATAAATTTTCAGATGATTCAAATAAATTAATAAAATTACATTCTGCCAATATATAAACCCGGGTGGTTGTTCTTGCAGAACAATTTATGAAATGGCAGCAAAAATCATCTGTTAGACAGTAAAGTCGTAAAAGATGATTTTGGTTCAAAGGATATGATTCCTAGAACTGGAATTTTAAAAATTACGACCATATTTAAAATAATACTCGAGTGATAGATAAATCATTATCATATAAGGCTCTTGAAGAGCTAGTATCATAAGTTAAAACAAAATCCTGAAGAATCATATAGAAATGTTAATCTCCCCTATGAGATCGTTGAAGAAAATAAAAGAATCTCAATTGTCCCAGTAGAGGCAATTGTATTAAATTTAATGTGATTATACTTCTCCTGGAGAGATTTGTATAGAAAGACATGTATAGTGTATATTTAACAGTAAAGTTATTGGAATAAACCCCCGAAGAGGTATATGAATTACATAATCATAATGAAATATATTGGTATAGAAATTGAGATTATATATTATTTACTTTGCATATTATGAAAAATGATGAAAGACTTGTATTATAAATTATAGAAATGTCGACATAGAAATTATTAGCAAATAAAAGGCAAAGCTATATTAATGTAAAATTTGAAAGCTTTAGACATGTAGTCCACATGTTTGATGATATCAAACTTACTGAATATTTTTTGTATGAATTAAGATAAAAGATTTATTGCAGAAACCTAATTTGACAATGAATAAAAATCTTCGAAGGATTTAAATGTCTGAAGTAGGTTATTCAAAGCTACATGAAGTTTTGTATAGTGAAAATTAAACAATCAGAATGCATGTAGTGTATTCGTCATGGTGAATATTTATTAAAATAATTATATGTTGATTGTGTAAAGCTTAGTAAAAATTATGCTAAGTTTATAAATTATATATATCAAAGGAATAATTTCTAAAGATGAAAAGTTTTGAAAATAATATTTAGTCTCAGCTAATAAGTTTGATATTAAACATGAGTCAACATATATAAGGAAAATGTCCTGAAGTACTTTTCCATGGATAAAACACATTGAATGGATTCCTCAATATTTATTCCATAACTTAAAGTGGTATATGAGCTCCTCTTGTTATTAAAGAACTTTAGGTCCTGAAGTACCAAATATAGGTTCAACTTGTGTTTTTATAATAAAACAACATGATGTTGTATATAACAAGTTGGACCAATTCAGAAATCGATTTTATTAAAGTTCTTTACATATAATCTCCAAAAAGGTGGTGATAAAAAATACGTATAAGTTTTCAATCCTAAAGATTTATTTATAAATACACTGCCAGTTGCAACAAATGAAATCTTGGTACAAAATATCGGGATGCAATATTTTTGCAAAATATTAAAGCATCTACGTCAGAATGAGGGAGAGCGTATTTATCACCTTATCAGGTGGAGATATTGATTTTAGAGAAAATTGTACATACCGTACTCTTTTTCCTTTACTAGGTTTTTATCCCATAGGGTTTTCCTAGTAAGGTTTTAACGAGGCAGTTTTATACCCCAAATTTCTTCAGAGGTTAATTTGATATGTAGATGAATACTGTACTCTTTTTCCTCTGCTAGTTTTTTTTTTTTCCCACTGGGTTTTTACTAGCAAATGTTTTAATGAGACATATTCTCTATACGATGGACATCCAAGGGGGAGTGTTATGAAAACATTATTCAATGTTTTAATGTGAGTGGATGTCCACATTAAGAAATCAAGCTTATCATCTTCCTAACTTCTCTTGTAACACCCAAATGATTTATGGTCAATTTATGTTATAATTTATATCCATTATTGTGTAAGTTATGATTGTAAATATTTGTAAGGTTATAAATAAGAGCTTTTATCTTGATGTATGAGAGATTGAGAAGTATTGAGAAATAAAAGAATCTCTTTTCTTTGGCTACTATTTTCTCTCATTTCTTACTTTATATTTATACTATTATGTTCTTGTTTATTTTATTTATTATGCATTGGACTGTAAGTCAGGCTAAGACCCAATTTACAAATCTGTTATGTTCTTAAATTGACCCAAAGTATTAAGGTAAAACCAGTTTCAGACATTAAAAATTGCAAAAATTGTCTATTGTCAGTTGTATAACGACAATATTAAATTATAAAATGCAACATCAAACATGTGATATTTCATGAAATAACTGAGATTGTAAAAGATGAGCTACTGCTGAACTATCGGCTTTCGAGATTACCACCGCTCAATGTGGTTTGCACTCACTCATTCAAGCTAAAAATGTATCAATCGTAGTCATATCGAGATTATCGCTTAATATAATAAAGGATACTTTCTCATTCGGACTGAAAATGTGTTCATTCGAATTGTATCGAGATTACTACCGTTTAATGCATCTTGCTAACTAATAACACTCATGATTTCCTCATTTAAACCGGAAATGTCTCGATTCGAACCATTGCTTCGCAAGTGATATATTAAAAAGAGTAATATTAGGCTTTTAAAAAAAATTTCTAAAAGATATTGATACTTAAAGTGTCCACATAATCTCATAATTTACAAGATTTTATCATCTCATCCTTTGGGAAAGAATTACCCTATTAAAAATAATAATTAACTATCGGGATTCCACAATAAACCATCAAATAAAAAAAAGTCATAAGTGGCTTGATTTGATTGGAAAAAACAAAAAACTTCCTGTGGCACAAAGTCCAGGAAATCAATCTCAGGGCAAAAATCCAAACCAGATGATTTTTCCCAAATCATGAAGCCAAGCCAAGCCAAGCCAAGAGAATTAGGGTCATAATCAATAAACAATACGATTTGATTTCGAAACAATTAATAAAAAGGTCAGCATTTATGATCTATCACATGCAGCAATTAATACCACAGCAATGGCCCATTGGTCCCTATCAATTCACAGCCAGAACCTGATGAATGCCAATAAAAAAACCCCCTATCAATGCTGATAAAAACACCATTGATGAATCTCTAAAAACCGTACCGTCTCCGATCTTTGAGCGATGAGAAGTTGGAGGAATCTCGGTGTGGTGGAGACTATTTACGAGGAAGAGTACGAGGAATCCTGTTCCAGCTCGCATTCTTCGTCTCTGACTCCCTCCTCGCCGCCTGAAAATCTTCAATCCAGAGTTGAAGCATGGTAATTATTATTTAATTGTTTTTTTTTTTTTTTTTTTGACATAATTTTGTTTATTAGATTTGATATTGAAGTCAGCTCAAAAATTTCATTCAGGTCGGTGGCGAAGAGTTGCAAGACGGACGTGTTGATACGTGTCGACGGGACAGGTTTTCATCTGCATAAGGTGCGAGTTTCAGATTATAAGGGGATATCTATGTTGTCGGCGATCTTTAGTTTTTGCTGTGCTTGTTTTTAGAGCCTCTGTTTTGCTCTGTTTTATGGGTGGGGTTGATGTTTTTCTTTTGGCTATTGTGCCCCGTTTCTACTGTTTGTGCTGCGGTTTCTTGGTTTTGTTACTGTTTTCCTGGGGCTTTTTACTTTGTTGTTTGTGTTCTCTGCTGCTGGGTTCGTCTGTTCTCTGTTGTTTGCCTTGGCCTTTTCAGTCTTTTTGAATATATTTGGCTGTTCAAAAAAAAAAAAAAAGGTTTTCAGGTTTTTTTGTTTTTTTGTTTTTTTTTTTTTTTTTGCAATATTGAAGTTGAGAAAATAGGTAGTCAGATTAGGTAGACAAAAATCTACTCTTTTTTCTTTTTTTGTAACTTTTTTTTAAAAGATCAAAAACGAATAAATTGTATATCGAATTTTTTTTTTAATGTATCGAGGATATGACGACTCGAATTAACTTTCGTATTTATAAAGGTTTTCAGGTTTTTTTTTTTTTTTTTTTGGCAATATTGAAGTTGAGAAAATAGGTAGTCAGATTAGGTAGACAAAAATCTCGAGAAAACGAATAATGACGTATATCGAATTTTTTTTTTAATGTATCGAGGATATGACGACTCGAATTAACTTTCGTATTTATAAAGTTAGTTACTAAGCAATATAAAATTATTAGAATACTATTTTTGATTTCAATTGTAGGAAAAAATAACACCGTTGAATGTGGTTCAATGGTACGAGTGTTTGGTATAATAATGTCCTATTTTCGAGTCTTTTTTTTTAGCTTTATATGATCAAATTATGTTCCTTTGCTTTTTACTAATCCCATTGTTAATGAGGATCGAATTTTACTATGTGTATTTAAAAATTATATGTGAGATGCTTTTTTCGGTTATGTAACGGTAGATATTATTACCCGATATAATATTTGATGTTGATATTTTTTATCGCTTCAGTTGAGATTCTAAAAATAAAAATAAAAATTGAGGACAATGTAATTATAACATCATCACAAAATTTAAAGGAGTGACGTTACTCGTTACAACATGAAAAAGTACTTTAAGCAATTAATGATAAATTATGGGTCGCTTTTAATATTCGAATTTATTTCTTGTAGGACCCTCTGACATCAAGGAGCACTTATTTAAAACGGCAACTAACCGACCTCTCAGACTTAAGTCTCTCCCCACCGTTAAACATAACGGCTGAAACGTTTTCTGTCTTAGCGGACTTCTGCTATGGGGCCCCACTTGTGATAACGCCGTTCAACGTGGCAGCACTAAGAACAGCAGCCGAGTTGCTTCAAATGACGGACACTAATAACGGTGGCGATGAGAACCTCATATATATAACGGAATCGTACTTCAGTCGAGCTGTTTCCGTCAATCAAAAGTATGCGTCGATTGTTTTCCGTTCATGTCTGAATTTGCTACCCGAAGCCGAAACAACAGCGTTTTTGGTGAGCAGATGTATAGAAGCGTTAACTTTGACGCAAGAAGGGTATGAGATCATTAACTTATTTGAAGACGTTATAACTTTATGCGCCGAGGATTTAAAAATCGTGGCGGAGTCCATGTACCTAAGATTTGCTAGCCACGACGTCGTTTATGAGATCATTGATCTTTATCTCAAGGTAGGCAAATCATAATTTCCCCAACATTTTATTATATACACTTACACTGTCTTTCATGTGATTGGTTTCGTTATTTGCTTTCCCTATAAGTAGGCTTTGTTGTATCCGATATAGTGTTGTGTGGTGCACCCAACAGGTGCGACATGTGATGAAAAAACTGAAAAATGTATATCGTACGTGTCACTTTTGATACTGCCACATATCACATCTTCGGTGACCAGATGCTAAATTTCGTGCATCGGGGATCTTTCTCGTAACTAAGATATACGAATTTTGATACAAGTTTTCTTTGTTCAGGAACATAATGGGAAGATAACTGAGGAACAGAAAACTGAGTTATGCAGTTTCATTGACTGTAACAAGCTCTCATCTCAACTCCTCTTACAAGCAGTGCAAAACCCTCGAATGCCATTGCGGTTCATAATCCGAACCATGTTGGCCGAGCAGCTCAACACTCACTGCTCTATCTTCTCAGCAACTCACTGCCACCACCAGCATTCTTCACTCAATCATTATCAACGAAACCCAAGTGACCCCATCACCCTGGGCACGATCCTCCAACGCAATGTAGCTCTCCGTGAAGCATCCCAACTCAAGGCAGCAATGAACGCCACAAGCTTGCGTATCCAGAATTTGGAAAACGAGCTTAGTGGCATGAAGAAGATTTTGGATGAGACAGAGAAGGAAAAAAATGAGCTGAATGACATGAACAATAGGCTTCAGCATGAGCATGCCGAGAAGGAAAGAAATGATCTGATTAATGGTGTGAAGAAACTTTTGCATCAGACTGAGATTGAAAGAAGTGAGCTGAATGATATGAATAGGCTTTTGTGTGAGGCCGAGAAGGGGAAAAGTGTATTGCATTCGGGTAGGTCTATGAGTTTCCATTACGGGAAGGAGAATAAGGTCGAAAGAGGTGAAAGAGGGTCCGTTTCTTCTTTGAATGTCCGGGAAGAGCGACGAGTATTAGGATCTTCATCACCGGAGGGTTCATGTAACAATGGTAAAAAGAAGAACAAGAATATCGGTTGGAGGTTGATCAATGGATTGAAAAGTGCTTTCCGGGTATCAAAACCCAGCTCTAACAAGGAAATTTTAAGGAGAGACATGGATGCTAATAAAGTGAGGGATGGAAATGAAGATCATGAACATGAAGACGAAGACGAAGGTTTCATGGTGATCAAAGAGGATCTACCATTTCGGTTAAGGAATATCACTCTAGGGTAATTTTCTCCCCTGATTTTAATTTGATGGATAATAGATGAGCATTAACTTTGATATCCTCTCTAATTGTGAATTGAAAGATGTATGTAGTATGTCAATTAATTTTTAATTTTTATATAAGAGGAGGTCTAGATCAGTGATTAGATTGTATTTAATTTCTCTAAATACTTTTGTCTACACTCACAAAATTAATTTGTTCTTACTATGTCATTCACCATTTTCTTATAAATTTTATGGTAGAAATAAATCACTCTTCGTTTGAATTGAATTGTTTTTTGAACTAATTTTTTAGCTACCACCATTAAAATCATCAAGTGCATTGAATGTAAATACTGTAATTATAAACTATACACGACGTCATTTTAAACCATCATAATAATCAATACTGTTATACAACCTAAAAATTTAATCCAAAAATCACACTATTTTCTAAACATTGAAAATGGAAGTTCATTATTTTCTAAAATATTTCATCATTTTTGGTCAGCCACCAAAAAAAAACACACATTCACTAATGGTAAAAGTAATATCTATGAAAATTGGGTAGACTTCCAAGTTCCTAATGTATCAACCAACAACAAAACAGATGAGCCAAAGTTGATCTCTGGCAGATTAACCCACCAGTGATGACTAAAATGATAAAAACATTTCCAGAAATTCTACAAGCAAATTTCCGACACCAAAATTACGGCTAGTTATAGCACTACACTATACATATGTATATAAATATATATGAAGAAGTTTGATGATCATATAAAAGTCCTAGGTGTCCTAGATGACAAGTTGTTGTTCATGTAAAATCTATAGCTTTTTAGAGCAGCTGAATTGGAAGAGAACTACTGCCCTGACTTTTGAGAGCTCTAGCTTTGTGCCTTCTCTTGAAAACATCCTGTCGGAATTTCTTGGTGTCCGTCTGTATCTCCATGAATGGCTTTCGCTCTATGCTTTCCCTTTCTTCCTTCAACTTCTCCTGCCTCTTTGTGACTACTGCCACTGCAACCTCATCGTCCTTCTGCTGCTGTCCAACGTCCTGCATAAATGTTTTTGTTATCTTGTAGATAATAAACAAACTTCCATTTTGATGTTTCGTGCTGAAACTTCAATATTTGTTGCTGTTAATCAATCTTGTCAATCTAAAACTAGTTTGCATGCCATGTAGAATTTTCAGAAATCGGAAGAAAAGATAATAAGATTATGATGAGAGTATTAAATGGTTAGGAGAAGTTCGCGCTTTGTTTGTTTCTTTTTCGTGTAAATTAAAACTTAAAAGTAGTGAATTGGAAAAGAATAGAGAGGACCTGGAGCTCATGAATGAGACTGTCAAGGGATTTGATCTTCCTATGCGGCCAACGAGGGATACCGAATTCTCTGCACTTCTTCTTCAGAACAGTGAGGCCAACTTTCAAGTTTCTTGAGGCTTCCAGAATCGGAAGATCGAAGTATTTAACAAGATCGTTCAAAGAAATTTTAGCTACATCTTCCGAGGCTGCCCTTCTTTTCCTCTGCATATTACCTGAAAAATTTACCACCAATTTGTAAGATACCATACTTATTACGCAATTGCAGCAAACAATTAGAACTAGCATCACACCGTCTAGCTCGATATTCTTTTAATCGAGCTAGTAATTATATGGTTATAAAGAAAACTCTTCATAGTTCACAGAACGATAAAATATTCTTACTCTTGTAAACAAGTGTTCTCATTATGAAGAAAAACCAGGAGGAAGCTTTGAAATAGACCTGATGCACATTGTTCGAGTTCTTCGTTCGCATGACATTCACACATGTCATCTGAATCAGGAAGACAGTTAAGATCCTGAACAATTCTTCTAAAGCGAGGGGAATGTTCTCTGTCCCTTTCACCCGCTTCCTCCAATGCACGTTGTGATGCTGACCTTAGCTCATCGGCTTGGAAGGTCAACTGAAAAACCTTTTTCAGATCATCGGCTAGTCTTGGGATTGACTTAAGCTTGGCATTTCTGAGAAAGCAGAAAATTTGTTAGTGAAAGCTTTAGAGAACTAAGAACAAAAGAAATCAAGTTAGCAACTTAATTAAGAATTTTAGCTAGAGCGAGCCATAGCACGGGATAGAAAAGGGTTTGAACTTGCTTCAGTACAATGTTGTTTTAAAGATTTTTTCAATGACCAAAAGCATTATGAATACGAAGAAAATTCAGAAACAAACTATCTAATAAGAGTATAAGACACGACGGATTTGTTGATGATAATCGAAATGGTTTAGGTGTTTCAATTAACAGTTTACACACATATCAGCAGATATAAATTCATATACATCATCATCTCAATTCTCAACCAATAAAAAAGAACAGCAATGAGATATTCCTTGAATCTGAGATATCAAAATGGTACTAAAAACCACAACAAATTCAATTAAACACTAAACTCATTCAATTTCCATGATATTTAAACCCAATATAATCAAAGCTTTGTTTCTCAACAGATCCAGCCAAGTAAAAAATACATTATATAACTTCAATTCACAGAAACCAAAAAGGGTTTTTGATTAACATGCATTATCATTTCAAATCACATTCACTAATGGTAAAAGAAATCAAATTAAAAAAAAACTATGAAAAATTGCAATTCTGATCTTAAACAAACATATTAAAAAAAAAGTCTTTGCATGTCAATTTAGAGACTAAATATATAATCAGATTGATAAGGAAATCAGCAGAGAACATACCCTGAAATCAAGAGAAGTGGAGGAATGTGGTTGAGAGTTGGAGGGAAATGAGCATCAAACACAAAAATGGAGAGCCAAACACCAAAAACTCTGCCTTGGAAGAAATCAGAAACCCTAAATTCCTTCACTTTGAAAATTGGAGTGGCCACCATTTCCACATACGAGCCTCTTTTCTTGAACAGAAACTCCCTCTCAACTTGTTTTTCATTTCCATCCTCAAATCTGTAGACATGCAAGCTCCTCACCAACTCTGTCAAGCAAAAAAATGAAGCAAAATCTAAACTTTAACCATAAGGCTTCAACCTTTGAAGCCAATCAAAATTGCATTTTCAATTTTGGGTGCAAAACATTTTTTTTTTTTTGCTTCGAAAATAAAAATCAGAAGATTTCATGTGGGTGTGTTTTCAGTAGAAGTGAAGTACCTTTGTTCATGGTGTTTTCAAAGACTATGAGAGCTGAGAGAGAATGTTGTTGATTTGAATCCATCACGAAGAGAGAAAAATAGAGCTTTTAGAACAACAAATCAACAAAGTTTACATAATTTTTGGTACTTGGAGTTGGTGCCTTGCTGGTGGGATTGGTTTCAGTTTCACTTCCCACAGCCAAACCAAGCATCAATAAAAACTACACAACATAATAGAATTATATTATATTTATATATATATAAATGTACACAAACGAAAATTATCGGATGTGAAATCGACACGTTTACATTTTTCGTACGGAATTCTCAATAGCTATCGGTATATTTATATAAAATATATACGGAAATTATCATACGCGAAATCTACACACTCACGGTTTTCACGTACAATTCTCAATAGAGGAATCGACAGGCTCATGGTTTTCGTGCAGAATTCTCAATAGCTATCGGTGTTAATTCAATAGCAACATATGGTAACTCAATTAATACCGGAATTTCAAATGAATAAACGTGAAAGATCCCATACCTATGAGTATTATTTTTCAAAAAAAAAATTATTCTCTTCTTTGCATTTATTATTATTATTATATTTTATTCCATGTTAAAAAAGAATAACCAAATCTACATGTAAGAAATTATAAACATATTATTTTTTTGTTCTTAATAAAATTAAAAGAATAAATTATTTTGGATATGGAAAATACCACTTTTATCTAAATTTAAACAATCAATTATAAATTGAATTTTCCCAATCATAAATTTAGCAAAAGAAATTAAAAACAAAAAAAATTATAAATACTTTACCGTGAGTCCTTAAACATAATTTTTAGATTTCATATTTTAAAGTCGACTAATAAGTGATAGAAACTATAAAGTTTAGCCTCTTTATTTAATGAATTTCCACGTTATAGAAGGTTTAAAACTTTAAAGAAAGACGTTTCACTATGCTAAATAACAAAACCTTTAAAAATGGTAAGTGAACTTTATCCAGCTATTAATAGTAAATGTAATACAAAAAATTTAACAAAAACAAAACTAAAATTTAAATTTCTAAATCTTTTGAATTATTACAATTAAATTCAAAATTTTAAAGAGAATGACATGGACTTAAACGCACGAGGTGTGAGGAACATCGGTCAAGTGGTCAACGTCATTCCCTTAACAAAATAAGTCATTTCAATAATTTAAATTGAAATTTTATTTTTCAATCACAATTTAAATATAAATTTCCTAATGTAGGAAAAGACAGGATTTAGTTGGGAGTTTCATGTGAAAAATGAAGAATCCAAAGTACAAATGACATGCAAGTCTTGCACTTCTGTCTTTAGACTCTTCTATGATTTCAATTTCCAATAAAACTCATCAGAACTCAGAAGTCTATTAAATAACTATTATGCCACAGGAAAAAGTTCACTTACTAAAACACCCTTGATAGTTGACCCAACAATGACTTACTTGGAGAGGGGTATTTTTGTCCAAATTACAACCTGTTCACTGAAACTGTTTCACTTCAGTCTTCAACAGCCTTTTCTGAAAAGTGGCAAGAAGAAGGTGAAGTGAAGAATCCAATTAACCTTTGTTTTTATCAAAATTAACAGAAATGCCATTTGACTGTTTCTTTGACCAGCATTTTCCATATAAATAATATTCAAATAATCCCCGAATAAGGATCCAAATTATCTATTCGAAAGAAGTAAAGAATTTGATCAACACAATGACTGAAACAGTTTACTATACAACACAGTAAATTTTTCAACATGATATGTTTATTTTTCTGCTTCGTAACATATGGTGAACAGGGTTGGAAAAATCATCATTGAATATTGTTTACCAAGCTATGGAATTGTGTTTAGATGTGCAAACTTCTATTCATTTAATGATTTACCAGGGTCATGAAAACAAACTAGTGTGGTGCACCGATGACAGATTTCAGTCGGAGCAGCTGCACTTCATGAACCACCATCATTCTCCACCCTTTGAGCCAAAGATTCAATGCTCCGGTATTATAGTTGAACCAAGAGGGTCTAGCAAAGCATTTTCAGGTCTCTAGAGTCAGGCCAGCATTTTCCTCAGAATTCTCAGGTTCAGAGGTCTCCGGGAAGAATTCTTCATTTGGATACATATTCTGAAATAGCTGTTAAGTTACCAACAACAAATTCTAATCAGGATTCTGATATGTACATATTAACAATCCAACTAATAAAATACAAAACCCCAGGGGCAGGGGAACACAGTAAGCTTGTTAATGGAACTTACAAACTTTACAAAGATATGGGATCGAAGTACCTTTTCAGTTGCATCTAAAAGATCATTGTAGTTAAGGTTTCCATCTGGCATGGGAGTGGAGCTCACTGATTCAATCTGACCCTGAAATTCAATATATCATTTCATCAAAATGGCATTATAAGTAAAATGAAACTTCAACTCTGTTGAAACAAACTAGAAAAATGATGCAAATATTCTCCACTTTTCTTTTCAGCTACAATCATAAATTAAATATTCTTTGGACACTGTTACATTATCTAATCAAAATAACAAGTTTCCAACTTCTCTTGTCAGCATCGTCAACAAAGATCCAGGATTGTGTTGCACATCATTTTACAGTGGTTACATAACATTTTTTTTTTTCTTCTGAAGTTAACACAATCCATTTCCGGATTATGAAATAAGAGTTGGAATTCTCTAACTAAATTGATTTCGTAAACTGCACATAGCTTAATCAGAAAGAATAAAATCAAGACACACCTTAGTCAGCTCCTGAATATATAATGCACTCCAAAGTAAAGTGGGTTTGACATGCTCTGTATCCTCACTTTGAACAGTGGAGCTATTTTCAGCATTCCCAGAAACAAGAAGCTTCAGAAGAGCATTCAAAGCCGTGTGCAGTAACTTCTTCCCTTGATTTACCTCATCACACAAAGCTGAAAAATACAACACAAACCTGAGCAAAAAAAAGAACACTGTAAACTCAAGTATCAGAAATCTCTCCAAAGAAAAAGGGAGTTCAATTCCAGTATCAGGTGTGTATAATTTCACATGAACATAAAACCAAAAGTGACTTTCTAATTATCCACTGAAACATTACTATGCAATTAGCACTAGGTTGATATTGCAGGCATAAATTTTGTCTCAGCACAAGCACAATGGAATTGTTTGTGATGCCTAATTTCCTGGACAACCTGTCATAACCAAATATACTCCATGGTACACAAATATCATCAAAAAATAGTATTAAACCAATAAACAAAATATCTAATTAGCCATTGAAACATTTGAAACATTACTATGCAATTGACACATTATGTCTTTGATATTGCAGGCATAATTTTGTCTCAGCACAAGCACAATGGTTTTGTTTGCAATGCCCAATTTCCAGACAATCTATCATAAATTCATAACCAAATATCCTCCATGGTAAAAACATATAAAGCAAAAGCATAAAAATAATAATAAGCTTCAAAATTTAAACAAACTTACATCCCCAAAGGACAAACAGCTAAATTGCTACTAAGCTGGAGAACTCGGATTGATGTAACCTGCTCCGGAAACAAAGCTAGAGGGAAAGAAAAAAAGAAAAAGTTGAGTCATCACTTTTTCCAGCTTAACTCCAGTCTTCAACAAGCATAAGTAAAAGAACTACATATCAAACTTACATCGAGGAGGAAAAAACACCAGACAATTTGATATATCTGGTTTCAAGGAGCTCTTTGTGATGCATATTCCCCTAGCCACCTTCACTTTATTATCAATGAGACTTAAGACTTGAAAACTATCTTGTATTTGCTCACATGGAGCTGAGGCTAATGGCCCTGGAACTGTAAAGGATGGATCCAATACCAGCTTTTGGCTGAATATATCCTGACCTGAAGCTAATCTAACACCTTTATAGGACCCGCTATCCTGAAAAAGTTTCAAATGAAAATATGCAATTCAATTTTTTCTGCAACTAGTAGCTATACTGAGTGTGTGTTAAATAAGTACTCCATGTGGTAAAACCAAAATCGTAAATAAACTTTCACACCTCGTCCTTCAGCAGAGAAATCACTGGCATCCGCAGAACCTATACAAAAAGAGTTTCAGATCTATACAAGTATATTAGAAACAGAACACTTCATATCAAATTAGCATAGCCAAATGAATAAACATCATTTCAATTGTTTTCTTTGGCAATGAATCAGAAGTGTAGTGTTTTCGCAAATATACCAAATCCATTAACTCAAAATGGAATCATAAAGAGAAAAAAATAAAAATAAAGTCAGATGTCTGAAAAAATGTATCATCTGGTCATTCAACATGAGCAAACTAATAGTAGAATAAAACTGTAGTAGAATCCTAATTGCTAATAATTTCAAAATCTTCCAAACTTAAACGCATCCCTCTGCAAACTCTTGTTTAATGAAGTTACTAGAGCCGAATTCTTAACTATGTTATTTCCACCTTATGCATGATAAGTGATTAAACTAAATTCCAATAACAACCTAATATCTCTGGCAACAAAGTTAGCATGCATGAAAAGAAAAGACAACGAACTTACATAAAGACAGCCTTTGACAGCAGCGCAACGACAAAAAGCTTGTGCCAGTTCTCCTTGCCCATAGATTGGATATATTAGAGCCCCAAGTGCATTTTGAAACCTGAACAAAAAACCAATAACAGAGTACTGTCTACTGTCTAGAGCTAAAAACTGCCAAAAACATTAGCGTCAACATTAACACTAACACTAACCTGCCAACGGAAGCAATGTAAAGAGCTAATCGATCAATTCCATCTTTTGTCTTAAGCAAACCTTTACGAACCTCCGTGTTCTCCTGATCATAATCCACCATCGCTATTGCATACAAGATAATCCTACGAATCAAAAACGAAAACAAAACCAAACAATGAAAAAAATTCACAGCTTGAAACGTAAAACCAAACTTTCACAAGTAAAAGATCAAGTGGGTACAATTTAATCTTGGGAGGCAGCTTCAATTTCGTCAAGAACTCCACAAAAAGACTCTCCAAGTCCTCCGCTGAGATTTTCATGCCATTTTCGCTCTCTTCACTCTCGTTGTTGCTCAAGTGTCCCTGGACAAGCTTGAGGAACCTCATCAGCTGGTTCTTCTCCAGCAGACTCAAAGTCTTGTCCTTGAATATCGTAGCGCGTGAATCAGGGACACTCCACAGCTTACCGTCTCCGTCTCCGACGAAGCTCGCATCAATGCTCTTAAACTCGACATACTGACTAGCCCCAGACTTCAACATCAAGTCGATCGACTTGTCTGCGCAGAACAAAACCCTAGGTCCAGACAAATCAAGATTGAACTTTCTCAAGTGCTGGTCAAGGATTTCAGGAGCAAAATTGGAAATTTCCACGTCGGAGAAGAGCGGGCGAGTGGTGAGAGTGAGATTTTCATCATGGGTGTTGAAGGGAGGGGCAGAATGGGAATTTAAAAAGGAGGAGATGTCGGGGAGAGAGAGAGAGGAGAAATGAGAGCCGTAGAAGGGGTTAGGGTCAAGGTGGAGGACGGACTTTCCAGCGGCGGATGATGCAGCAGAGATCAAGGAGGCTGGCAGTCCGGTACCGATTATGATCAAGTCGAAGGTGGTTGGATCGATGGGAGGATAGGGTGGGAGGTTGCTAGTAGTCATGGTGGCGTGTCTTTTGTAGAATTGAATTTTTTTGAGCGAAAACAAATGGAGAGATATTTTCAATTGGGCAAAAACACAAACAGTTTACAGGCACACAGCGGAGACATTTGAGTTGCGGCTGCTACATATAATATTATAAATTAAATAATTTAATTAAAACAACATATTAACTAATTATAGAATACAAACATAGGACTTTAGACTTTTAGAGAAACCATTTAAGTATTTAACTATAAAAGATAAGTGGGAGTGTGGGACATTCAAGAGGATTCCGAAAACAGAAATTAGAGCATATACAATCAACAATTGCATGTTTTTGGACCAACATAGAATAAGCTGCAAGTAACACAGCCTAGTATGATCAACTATACTAAACAAGAACCCAAATTGGCTGAGTCTTGAGTGAATTCAGAATACAATTTTGACATATTTGTCTGCAAAGTGTATCTGATAAGAAGAGATGTATAGTGTGTAATAGAATCTGAGTCCTGGTCTATATATGTTGAATTTAGTGGGAATACTTTTTTTATTTTTAGTAAACGATTGTAAAATCAAGAGCGAGCTTATAAAAAAGATGGATTTTTCGACATAAACAGCTAATCAAACATTGACATTACATTCATTCATTGACATTACACAGATGCATCGTATTATGCAACCATGAAATTTTCAATAATATATGATTGGTGCAAACCACACGTTCTCTTGTTTCTATGTTAAATCTTATAAGAACGGTAAATTTTCTGTTCTAAAAAATTATTAAAATACATTCTTATCAGTTATCACACTCTATTGCTATCTTATATATGAATCAACATGCAATTTGCCATAAATTCTCATAACAGAAAAATATCAAAAACATATAAGAACAGTGAGTCAGTGAACATAACATAAATTCTCATAAAAATATCTCTAAATATCTCTAACAAGAATTCAAAGATAAAAACCAAAAAGCAACAATAAGCAAGCTATTTTACCTGAAAATGCAAGGAACAACACGAATTTAATCCCTCTAAATTCCTGCAAATTGATCAAACACCGTCCTTGATCTCTTGAGACTTATTCGCAAAATTCTCTTTCTTCTTCTTCCTCTTCTCTTCTTCTTCTTCTTTTCTTCTTTCTGCGTTTTCACTATCAAGTTGAAGTGGCCGATTGAATTGAAACGAGCCCTAAGACCATCTCCATCGGGTGCGCCATTCTCCAATTTACAGCAAGAATTCACTCCAACCGTGCGCCAATCTCTGTGCCAGAGTACAGCACAAGCAATTTCATCGCTAGATCTGGCGCACCTCACTCCTCTGCGCTACTTTGCTGCTGCTTCTTTTTTTTTTTTTTTCTTTTTTTTTTACCCTCAATTTTACTTATTCACAAAAAATGGGTTATCGCTACTTTGCTACTTCTGCTTCTTCTTGTTCCCGTCTCCCCTGTCGTTCTGATCGTCACCGCCTCCGCCACCGAAATTCTCACCGCCGCCACCACCAAAATCGATCTGGATTTCGTCCTTCCCGGAGTCACTAGTGTTGGCGATTATAGTCAAGGACTTGGAATCGGATAAGACAACTGCAAGTCTGCAACGGAACTGGTGATCCGTTTGAGGAAAATAGAAAGACTTTGATAGTTGATGGTATTGCGAGATTGAAGAGCAGAGTGTTGGCTTGGGAGTCCAAGCTTGGATCGCAGAAGAACAAGAGAGGACTGTGAGACACTTAACAATTCTGCCATTTATTTATTGATATTTTGTCTTTTTTTTTTTAACCCTGATATTTTATCTTTTGATTTATTTATTTATTAATCATGCTTCATGACAATAATAACTCTGAACCCGTTAAATTAAGAGTTTCTCTTCTCTTGACGATCCAATTTTTTCTTTCTATGCTTCTTTTTTAAAAAAAAGTTTATTCTTAAAATTTAAAATTTAAAAAATTCTAAAAATACTTCAATTTGTTAAAGGATCAAAATCATTAGATTATGACTTTTTATAATCTAATGACATATAAGAAAAATAAAAATATATAATTGATTACCTTTTTTTCTCTTATTCAACTTAATATTTTAATTACATTTGAAAAATGCTAAGGAAAAACAAGGACCAAGGAAAGGATCATGATCCTTTGTTAAAAGATTATCCTTTTTATCTTTTTTGAATTAAATTATTAAAAAAAAAATTATCTCTTCTAAATTAATTATTACATATTAAATACTCTTTCCTAAATTTTTAATTACTATATTAAATTATCTCTCCTCCAATACATATCTCCAATTTTTTATCTCCATTCTTTCTTAAACAAAACTAACAGTTAAGAAAGAAAAAAAAAAAAAAAAAAAAAAACTTACTAATAAGCTTGATTTTTATAACAACCATGTATTTATATACTAAAAAAAAACTCAAAATACAAGTACCTATTTTTTTAAAAAAATAAAATCGAAATATGAAAATGTTTTTTGTTCATCTTGTAGGTATGTGATTGCTTAGAGAACTTTAATTCTTTTATTAGTCTTAGAAATTCTAAGTTTAATCGAATCTAATTGAAACAATTCAATGTTTCATATATATATATATATATATATATATATATTACTGTTAATAAAAAACTAAAATATTTATAAGTTTTTTTTTTAACTATTAATGAAATCGATCGAGAAAGTATGGAAATATGATATATTTTTTTTTAAAATGGAGAGATAATTATGAGAGAGTGTTTAATATTGGTAATAATAGATTTAGGAGAGAGAGTTTAATATGTAATATTTAATTTAATGATTTAGGAGAGAGAATATATATTTTTTAATAATTTAATTAGTTTGGAATGTTTTTTAATTTTTTTTTTGTCTTGTTTAGTAATTTTAATTTAGGTTAAAATTGTCATTAATAAAAAAAATTAAATTGGAGTTTGAATAAATAATTTATGGATTGTAAGGAGAATATCTCTTAAATTAAAAGGAAAAATACAATACAAAATTACAATAACAATTTAGTACTCCGGGAGATTATTTATGTATCCTCCAAGATCATTGAAATTTTGGCCAAAATAATACCTTAAAAAAATGTTAATTTCTTAACTTATCGTAATATTATGTTAATTTCGGGGTGAAATGTTATTTGTTGAAAAATAATAAAAAGAGAATATTTAGGGAATATTCTTTTTAGAGTAAAATTTGGTACAATGGGTTAGAGATGGTGGTGTGAAAGTTACTGCATTTTGCTGCAAAGTTATAACAAATTGGTGCAATGGATTGAAGATAATCTAATCCCTAATCTGATATATTTCTTTAATTTTCATTTTGACCCCTAAATATTTGAAATTATAATTTGACCTAGTTTTAAACTAATTTAAATATGATTTTACCCCAAACAAATCCTTGACATACCATCCCCCAAGTCTCCTCCGGTCAAACTTATGAACAAATCAACGAATATGTCATTTGGCATTTCGAATAAGTATCTTGAGATATCCGGGGAGTATCCGAACTGGATACGAGTTTCCTTCACCAAATGGAGTATTTGTGCTTCCTAGTGAATCGACAATTTCTTTCAAAAAATCAACAAGAAATCACGAACCTAAGACTTGAGACGAGAGGTGACTGAACTGGGGGGGGAAGAGATGTGCCAGCGATGAGAGATGGGTCGGTGGACTGGCTGCTAACGGATAGATTTGAAGAGTTAGGGTCAGGGTTCAATTGGTGTTTGGAGATTTGGATTTGGAGTGTGAAAGAGATGATTATATACTATTACAAATATCAGTAACAACCTCTATATAATTTAAAATGACAAGTATATAGGGGTGTGTTTCTCCCTGGACAAGCTTGAAGAACCTTATCATATGGTTCTTCTCCTGCATACTCAAAGTCATTGTCCTTGAATGTCGCAGAGTGCGAATCAGGGACACTCCACATCTTCCTGTCTTTGTCTCCGACGAAGCTTGCGTCAACGCTTTTAAACTCGACATACCGACTGGCCTAGGACTTCAACATCAAGTCGATCGACTTGTCTGCGTATAACAAAACCCTAGGACCAGATAAATCAAGATTGAACTTTCTCGAGTGCTGGTTAAGGATTTCAAGAGCAAAATTGGAAATTTCCACGACGAAAAAGAGCGGGCAAGTGGTGACAGTGAGATTTTCATCGTGGTTGTTAGAGGGAGGGGCGAAATGTGAATTTAAAAAGAAGGAGTTGTTGGGGACGGAGAGAGGAGAAATGAGAGCCGTAGAAGGGGTTAGGAACTTGGGATCGAGGTGGAGGACAAAATCCTACTTTTCCAAACCCCCCACTAAACTTGTTACGATTTTGTTCCTATATAAAACCCTAGCACCTCCTTGTTAACACTAAAATCACAGTAAGATACACTTACAAAACAGGCAAGAATAATAATCCACCAACAACAATAGATTGCAGCATACAGAAATTATAACTGTCAACTGTACCAATTAATTCTTCTAGTCTATCTCAAGAACTTGTAGAGACTAATCAAGATAATATCTGAACCTAATAATAGATCATGATACAAATATCAGATTATCAACTTATTCTCTAGAATAAGAAGTAATCAAGAACGAATAGCATACACAAGCAAATAGAAAAACAGAGAAGAGAAGAACGAAGAACACCAAGATTTGTCGTGGTTCGGTTAAGAATAAACTACATCCACGTTGAGCCTTCATAGAGAAGACTCTCTCTACTATAGATGTCTTTACAAGCAAGATCAGTCAAGACTGATACACAAATACAACCCAATACACCACCAGAAATCTGTATCTACAACCCTAAAAGAATCAAGCCACAAACCTCACTTAAATCAACACTCTATACAAAAGAAACACTTAACTTTCTACAAACAAAGTGTACAAATGCTTAAATCTGTTAGAGAAACAGATTATCTCGCAATATTACAATGATTTTCACTTGGATTCTCCAAGAAATCACAAAAAGCATAAAGAAGAAGAAGTTGAAAGGATTCGTGAGAAAAAGAAAGCAAAAGAAAACCTAATCTGTATACAAATGAATTTCACTCTTGAATACATTCTCCTTTCTTTTCCTTTATATAGCCTTATCGCTTTGAGTCATCATTGAAATCCTCCTTCACCAATAACATCCTGCCAGCTTGGATTTCATCATATGGTCACTAATCTCATCTAAATTTCAGCCGATGTCAAAACGCACCACATTTGCTAAAGAGAAGAAATGGTACAGCTTGAGCTTCTTGCTTAGGCCAACTTAAAACAGTTGTAAGAGGGGCTAACCCAATCTCAACAATTTCCACCTTAGGCCATCTTCCATCTATAACACTTAGAGCTTTCCTGTAAAAAAAAGCTCAAGACACAAAACAGAAAAATCAGCCATTATCTCATATCTTAAGCAGGTTTAAGCAATGCTTAAACTTGTTATAAGATACTATTTTGGTACCCATGTCAGCTGGATTGTCATCAGTGGAAATTTTTTCCACTTGGACTATACCATTAGAGACTTGGTCTCTAATAAAATGATACTTGACCTCTATATGCTTTGTTCTCTTATGAAACACGGGATTTTTAACTAAATGCAATGCACTTTGGCTATAAGTATAAATAACAGTCTTTCCACCAAAAATGTTAATCTCTCCTAAGAGGTCTTGAAGCCAAATTGTTTCTTTAATTGTCTCAGTAATAACAATATACTCAGCCTCTGTTGTGGACAAAGCCATAACTGTCTGAGGCTAACTTTTCCAACTAACACAACACCCTACAATGGTGAAAAGATATGAGGATATAAACCTCATCTTGTCTCTAACACCAGCATAATCAGAATCTACATATCCTAGAAGGTCTATAACAATATTAAAGCAGTCATAAATCAGCCATACAAAAGTGGTAGAGCTGATATATCTCAACAGCCATTTTATGGCATTCTAGTGACCCTTTCCAGGGTTTGACATGTATCTAGACAGCACACTAATGGCTTGGGCAAGGTCTAGTCTTGTACTAATCATGGAGTACATAATCGACCCTACAACACTAGAATAAGGGATTGACTCCATAAATCCATTTTCCTCAATGGATCTAGGTGATAAAGCAACTGATAAAACAAAGCTAGGGGACAGAGGTATATTTACTGGTTTGTAGTTTTTCATAGCAAATCTATCAACAGGTTTTAACAAATAATTGCATTGTTTTAAACACAATTTAGACTCATCTATGTTCCTATCAATTTCAATCCCCAAAATCCTTTTTGCATTACCTAAATCCTTCATATCAAATTTAGAATTAAGTTTCTTCTTTAAATCCCTAATCCTAGACATGTTCTTACTAGCTAGAAGCATATTATCAACACATAAAAGTAAATAGACATAATTATTGATGTTATCACTATCAAAATAGAAACATGCATCATATTTACTTTCAATAAAACCTATGCTAGTAACAAAGTTGTCGAATCTTTTAAACTATTGTCTAAGAGCCTGTTTCAGCCCATATAAGGATTTCCTAAGAAGACAAACATGAGAGGGATTTGTCTTAGACTCAAATCCCTCCGGTTGAGACATGTAGATGGTTTCATCCAAGTTTCCATGCAAAAAGGTTGTCTTAACATCTAATTGCTCTAATTATAAGTTATAATAGCTAACTAGAGCAAAAATGATCCTAATGGTTTTATATTTCATTACAGGGGAAAGTATCTCATTATAATCTATCCCTTCACTTTGAATAAACCCTTTAACCATTAACCTAGCTTTAAACCTAACTGGATCATTTTGCCATACACCTTCGTTTATCTTATAAAGCCACCTACAAGCTATTATCTTTTGTTTTTTTGGTTTTCTCGCTTAAGACTAGGTCTAGTTTTTCTCAAGAGAGTTCATCTCTTCTAATATGGCTTGTTGCCATTTTAGCTTGTCAATGCAATTGATAGCTTCACTGTATGTCCTAGATTCAGAATTTTTCAATTCTTGGCCAGTGTATAATGCAAAAGAAATCACATCAGCATATGCAAACTTATTGTTAGGTTTAATAATTCTCCTAGCCCTATCCCTAACCAGCTCTTAATCAGCTAGAGATTCATTTATCTCTGGATGGTTCTAACTCTCTTCCATATGATAAGAACCATCAAAATGGGTAACCCTATCCTCCTCAATAGGATCAGACTCAACTATGACTGGACCAAGTGGTGGGCTGCCAACTTCCACCTGAATCGTATTCCTATTATCCTTTAAAGGATCTGGTTTGGATTCAGAAGGCTGGTCCTTGTCTTTACAAGGCATCTTAGACTCATCAAAAATAATATCCCTACTTATTATCACCTTAAATCCCTTTTGATCTCTTTGCCAAACTCTATAACTTTTAACTCCTAAAGGATAACCTAGAAAAACAATTTTTAAGGACCTATGTTCTAACTTTCCTTCAAATTGGTGTGCATATGCAGCACACCCAAACACTCTTAAGTGTTTCAAACTAGGAAACCTCCTTGTCCAAATTTCATCAGGGGTTTTAAGGGCTATGACAGTAAAGGGAGACCTATTGATCAGATAGGTTGTTGTGGCAGCAACTTCCCCTAAAAAATTCTGGCTCAAACCAGTCCCTATAAGCAGACATCTAACCTTTTCTAGAACAGTCATATTCATCCTCTCAGCCTCCATTTTGCAGTGGAGTGTGTCTCACAGTTCTATATCTAGTAATGCCCTGTTCTTCACAAAACTTATTAAAGTTTTCATTACAAAATTCTAATCCATTATCAGTTCTTAGAATTTGAAGTTTCTTAGAGGTTTGGTTTTCAACTAACCTCTTCCAAGCTTTGAAGCTAGCTTGATCTTTGGACTTTTAAAAGTAAAGCCAAAGTTTCCTAGAGTAATTATCTATAAGGAACAGAAAATATATGTTTCCACCATGAGTTGGGACTTTAGAAGGTCCCCACAAATCAGAATGCACATACTCTAGAATCAATTTTGAGGTATGTTGAGCAGTGCTAAAGCTGATTCTATGTTGTTTTCCTATGACACAACACTTACAAAATTCTAGCTTATTCACTTTATCCCTATTTAGGAGGTTCCTTTTGCTCAACTCAAGTATACCTCTCTTACTCATGTGCCAAAGAATACCTTTGTCACTGATTTTAGAGGCTATACAAGTAGCGTCTCTAGTGACTATCTCTTAGCACATATGGACCATTCTTCTTGTCACCTTTAAGAATAACAAAAGAACACTTAGAGGCTTTTAGAACACCTCTTTCAGCCTTATAGGCATAACCTTCCTCATCTAAGGTACCTAGAGAAATTATATTTCTCTTAAGGTTTGGCACATACCTAAAATTTCTAAAGACTCTAACCATCATATCATACATTCTAATTGTAACAGACCTATACCTTCCATATTACATTGTTGATTGTTTCCCATCAACACACTGCCATTATTGAGTTCTTGGAACTCAGTGAACAACTCATTTATAGGACACATGTGGAATGAGAAGCCTGAGTCTAGAATCCATTCAGAACTCATATCCTTGGTGCTCACAACTAAAACTTCACTAGGTTTATAAAATTTAGAAGCTACAGCAACATCACCATCTGATTGAGTCTTAGCTTGCATCTCTTTCATAAACTCATAACAATATTTTTTAATATGACCCTCTTTTCCATAGAAGTAACATTTTCTAGAGCCATTTCTATTTCTAGATTATGATATATGATTAGAAGTCTTACTTCTACCTTTATGCTTATTATTAGAGTTATTGTTATGGTTTATAACAGGTTGCCTACCTCTAACAAACAAGTTTTCCCCACTATCTTTTCTTTCAATTTTCAGTTCAAGTTCTTTAGACTTAAGTGCAGAAATACACTCTTCGAGTGACAGAGAAGTCTTGCCATATTTAATGGCAGCCTTGACAGTCTTAAAGGATTCAGACAGTGAGTTGAGGAGAATGATTGTCTCATTCTCATCACTCAGCTTCTCTTTTTCCTAGCATTGGCTAATTCTATAGTCATTTTCTTGAATTCATCTAGATTCTGACCTAGGCCTTTAATAGAGTTCATCTTAAAACTAAACAATCTTTCTTTCAAGTAGATTTTATTAGTTAAAGATTTAGTCATGTATAAACTTTCTAACTTTTTCCAAACATTGCATGCAATAGTCTCATCATTGACTTCTCTTAAAACATTGTCAGACATATTCAAGATCCTAAAGTCATTTTTAACATATCATTCTTTTGTTCATCATTCATGCTATCAGACAATTTTTCTGGACCTTTAATGACCTTGAGAATTTTCTGTTAGGAAAGTAAGGCTTTCACATTCCTTCTCCAAATTCTGAAACCCCTAGTGCTATTGAATTTGTCTATGTCAAATTTCATAGTAAAAATTGAATTATTAAAATTACCGAATTTATGCACTTGTTCTGCTTCTTGAGAGCTAATAGTCTCACTGGAGCTTTTTTCTTCTTATCCAAATGTGTCTTCTACTGAAGACTCCATAACTAGAGGATCTTTAGTCTCCACGTCCGATGTTGGTACTGATCTCCAAGCTTTGATACCACTGTTATGATTTTGTTCCTATACAAAACCCTAACACCTCCCTGTTAACATAAAAATCACAGTAAGATACACTTACAAAACATGCAAGAATAATAATCCACCAACAACAATAGATTGCAACATACATAAATTATAACTGTCAATTCAAGACAGAACATGTACCAATTAATTCTTCTAATATATCTTAAGAACTTGTACAGACTAATCAATATAATATCTGAACCTAATAATAGATCAGGATACAAATATCAGATTATCAATCTATTCTCCAGAATAAGAAGTAATCAATAACGAATAGCATACACAAGCAAATAGAAAAACATAGAAGAGAAGAAGGAAGAACACCAAGATTTATCGTGGTTCGGCTAAGAATAGCCTACATCCACGGTGAGCCTTCACATAGAAGACTCTCTTCACTATAGATGTCTTTACAAACAAGATTAGTTAAGACTGATACACAAATACAACCCAATACACCACCAATATGTATCTACAACCCTAGAAGAATCAAACCACAAACCTCACTCGAATCAACACTCTATACAAAAGAAACACTCAACTTTCTACAAACAAAGTGTACAAATGCCTAGATCTATTAGAGAAACAGATTATCTCACAATATTACAATGATTTTCACTTGGATTCACCAAGAAATTACAAAGAGCATGAAGAAGAAGTTGAAAGGATTCGTGAGAAAAAGAGAGCAAAAGAAAACCTAATCTATATACAAATGAATTTCACGCCTGAATACATTCTTTCTCCTCTTCCTTTATATAGCCTTATCACTTTGAGTCATCATTGAAATCCTCCTTAGCCAATAACATCCTGCCAGCTTGGATTTCATCACATGGTCACTAATCTCATCTAAATTTCAGCTGATGTCAAAACGCACCACGTTTGCTAAAGAGAAGAAATGGTCCACGTCTGATTTGATAATTCAGATACAAAGAGAAAACTGATTTGGGCTTCCAACTTGTGTTCCAGCTTGAGCTTCTTGCTTGGGCTAACTTAAAACAGTTGTAAGATGGGCTAACCCAATCTAAACAAAACCAAACCCAACCCACTTTTCCCTTAAACCTAACATCTATTCCTACTTTTTAAATTTTCAAAGCATTATCATGTTGATCAGACCTTCCAAGAGCATTTGACATATAATAATTACACACACATAATTACCAAGATGCAAAGCAATGCAGACAATGAATACAAACTGAGAATTGTCTTAATACACCATTTTTGAAATTAAGAATGCAATAAACCAAGGAAAAGGCAACAATTGTCATGAACACATATACAACGTAAAAGTCACATCATCGTCATAAAGGCAGAATACTTTTTTGATCATATCATTACGATTCAGAAAAACTTAATCAATTATTGTTGATCACTAAACGACTTAAAGGAAGGTAAATCCATATCAACCTAAATAGTCTCATTTTAAATTTCTGCTATCTAAGGTATAATCGTAGGAACAAAATTGCACATTCAAAAATACCATGCAAATCATAATAAACACTGCATTCCTTGATTGAAAATTTATTATCTTTGCCATATATTGTGACTATTTATGTTGATTGAGATTTGTTTGATGACTAGATTTTAAACTTGCATATCTTTATCTAGTTAGATCTTTATGAATCTTCATATAGACATATTGATATCTAGGAAGGTTTTAATTGACACAATGGATATCTAGATAAACATTTAGTGTAGCCTAGCATTAACTGCATAATAGAATATTGTTACATATTCACATATGTTGTTTATCTCTTCATTGAGTCAAGTCTTGTGATTAAGAGTGTTAGTACACAAGCATTTGGTCTAAGGTCACTATAAAAGGCTTGTGGGTAGTAGTGGTATGTTATGTTATGAGAATGATGTGACCAGAGGTCAACTTAGGTTGTAATCGTCATTACATGTAGTGGATTTAAGGACTGGTGCATCTAGGTGGATAGCCCGTGAGTTTTTACACTTTTAGGGTTTTCTCACGTATAACAAATCAACATGTTTTTATTATTTCCGCACTTTAAAGTTTTTTGTTTTGTGATGGGTTAATTTTATAATTTTGACTAATCCGACAATTTGGTAATTAATTGGATTAAAACCTCAAAAGAAACCAATTTAGGTTTCTATAACATCTACATGCCTAAAATTTGCACAAGACACGACTTCACATCACTAAATCTCTTCTAATTAATTTAATTACAATTCGAAAACATTAATAACCGAAAACAATTAGAAAAGGACAACAATGAAAACAAGATTCAATTCCAAAAAAAAAAAAAAACAGATTACACCAATACTAAATAAGCAGAACGAATCAAAACAACAAAAAGATTAAGAACGAAATTATTCAACTTACCCTCTCGATCTTGACATGGCTCCTTCCTCCGCTTTGAAAAATACTCATCTCAACTACGTCGATTCTCCAACAGAATTATGATAATAAAAATAAAAAATAAAAATAAAAAACCCTAATCTAAGCTAGTTCGGATATATTTGGGGTTGCTTTTGCTTGAGAAATAAGTGATTATTTCTTACTGAGCAAATGAGTGTTTTATAAATTGCTCCTCCAATAAGCAGCTTTTGAGAAGTTGTGTAGGGGTTGCTTTTCCAATCTGATTTTTAAAGAAGCTGACTTCTTATCCTTAGAATGTCTATAATACCCCTACTATTTTAATATAAAGACAATAATACCCCTTTATTTAATATTGATAATTTTTTGAATTAATAATATTTAAAAAAACTAAAAATGAAAAAAATGAAAAAATAATTTTATTGTTAATCGTATAGTGATGGCCACCACTGACGACGGACGCCAGAGGATGGCCAGCTACCACCGGCGATGTCGAAGTCATCAGAGGAAGTCGAAATCGTCAAAGTTGTTGAAGTCGACAGCCAGCTGCCTCCTCCGTTTCGCGATTGAAATTGTGAATCTGTCGGCCAATAACCACCGGCGAAATTGATGTCGTCGATTCCGTTGCACCGGAGATGCTGGTTCTACTCCGGAGATGGATGAGGTTCCTCCTCCATTTTCGCGTTGAATCCGAGATGAAATCTCACGATTTCAAAACTTATACGTCGGCGGCGAGGGAGACGATGTCGGCAATGAGGGAGACGATGTCGACAGCAAGGAATGACAGATGGCGATGACCTCGATGGACAATCTGGTGGAGCGGGAAATGGTGGCGGATTTGGAGCTTAAGTTGCAGAAATTCCATTAATGGCTTCTTGAGTGGGTGAGTTGACTCAAGATTTGTAATGAGAAGACCGAGTTGACTCAGCAAATTAGTATTGTGATGAATGAGTTGACTCAGTAGAATATTTTAAAAAATATATATAATAAATATATTATATATATATACGGTCTTTCTACTATCAGTTTATTCTGATATAAAATATATCAAGACGAAGAATATGGACCATAGATTATGGAGAAGTTTTGACAAGTGGATACACTTTGAGTCAAAGTATGTAATTCTAATGGTCCATATTTTTCTGATATATTTTATATCAGGACGAACTGACAATAAAAAAATTGTATGTATATATATATATCCTATGCTTTATATATGTATTTTTAATTTAATTAAAAAACAAAACAAAAAATTAAGTAGTAAAAAATATTTGAATAATATATTACATTTTAACGATTATGTCCATTTTAGATATTTTCCATAATCAATTAAAGTTTACCAAACACTTTATCCATATTTTTTTTTCATAAGTTGATTATTTATAAAGTCAATTTACTAAACACCTATTTACTTATCTTGTAAGTTGATTATTCTTTAAGTTAAACTAAAAGCGGATTATTTTATAAGCAAAGCAATCATAAACGTAAAAAAAAAAAAAGAAATCATCTGAGTGGTGAAAACTATGAGCAATCCAACTCAGCAGAGTAACAGCTAAATACTTGCACCCATGAAACATAAACCAACTCATCCATCTGATGACAGAATCAAGCCCCAACTAGAACCCTAGAAATCTCTGGTTTATATTAATTAATAGGGACCTTCATTATATTTTTCAATCTAATACGTCAAAATCCCCAACCCCTAATCTTTAACGTGTCAAGTTATATGGAGTAGTTTGGCACTTGCATCCATTGGAAACATATCCAAAAACACCACCTTAATCTGTCCGAATAAGAATTAAGAATAATAATAATCACAGATTCACAATATTTGACATTCATGGGTAGAAAAATCTACCATTTCACCGGCAGCAGACGACTGATCTGCAAACACTCCCACTGGAGAGGGAGAATTGATGTAGAAGTAGAACCAGAATGGAAAAAATAGGAGAAATAGGAGCTTGGAAAATTTTACGATATTCTTTATTCAATCAAGTCTTAACCAAACAAAAGTTTGACAATATAGACATCTAAACTCCTGCATAATGATAACTTGACAACTAATACTATCCGGATAATTATTCTCTCTATCGCCCATAAAGAATGTAATGAGACATCACATTTTATGCTATAAGATATTGTAGTCAATACAGCAATATGATAATAGCAGTCTACTTCCGATACCATGCGACTTCGACATCAAATTTTGGCCACAGGCCTCTTTAAGATTGTTAAAAAATATAGAGAATCAAAAAAAGCATCAACTTACAATAATTCAACAGCATCATACATATATATGGCTGATACAAAATTACTTCTCCGAGGGTACAGAGATGGGAATTCAATATCAAACAACAAATATTTGCTGCATATTCATCTGTCATGATAAGAGGAAATGATCCAATTAAAGGCTTTTGACATAGTTTTCTGCCTAGCTCTAGTAAAAGAGAAGTGAGTAACACAAAACTATTTTAAAGGCACCTTTTAAGCTGCATTTTGATTGACAAACCCTGGTCACATGAGCTTCTTCTCTCGCTTTTCGATCTTGCGCAACTTCTTTTGGTGAATCCTTTCACCGATGTTTTCTGATCTCTTCTGTTGTTTATCCGCTTTCAGCTTCTGGGTAGTTCCAATCCTCTCATTCCATTTTTCAACATTCTTTTGATTCCTCTTCTTCTCCTTGTGCAGGCTTTGTTTTAACAGTTTTGGATCATCGTGAACCTTAATTCCAGCAGCTGTACTGGTTGCTGCTTTCCATGAATGCTTCTTTGCAATCATCTCCCCTTTCTCAGGATCCTTCTTTGCTTCTTCCAATTTTCGTGCCATTTCGATCTCCTTCATCTTTGAAAGTTTCCTTTTCTTGTTTTTCCCATGTTTATCTTCATTTCCGATTTTGACATGACTAAATGCAAGTTCTTTTGAAGCCTCTGTTATATCCTTCTCCACTTTATCTGATGGATTACTAGTTGTTGATTTCTTTTCTTCTGATCCAAATTCTCTCTTATTTTTCTTTTGATGAATTTCCCTCTTTTCGCCCTTCAGTTCAATCTTCTTCGCTTTATCTGCACTTCCAGAATTTCGACCTCCCCGAAGCTCTTCAATCTTACGATGAAGTCGTTGCCTAAGTTCTTCATATGTCACAGATCGATTATCACCTTCAAGATCAGACATCATCATAGGTTTAATCTCTATTTCTTCTTCATCATCATCGCTAAATGGTTTGATATTTTGAAAAGCCTAGCAGGGATGTTCATAGTTCTTTCCGCTTTGTGGTATTTAGGATCGATAGTATTTGCTGTCAACATATGCTATGACAATGTGAATGATGCTTACTTTTTTTTTGTCATATGCTGCGAAATGTACATAGTTAGGACCAAACTTGATGTAAGGCTTTGTACATGTGCATCATATGCTAACATGATGTTATCACTTATTTATGACAGCTCAATATAATATATCTTTTGTTTTGTTTTTTTTTTCTTTCTAGTTTACACAACTACTTAATTAATTAATTTATTTTCGGTTTACATTTCTACTTAATTTATTTTTTTGAATTACACTGCTACTTAATTTTATTAAGACTAATTTGATTTAAAAAAAATAAATTATTAAGACTAATATAATGTTTTATAACAACCAATATTTTTTCTCAACACAAATGTATGCTTTACTTATCTGCAAGAACAACAATTACAACTAACATTATTACTGAAAAAGAAAATATATTAAAAGTAGCATATATTTTTGACAAAAAAAAAAAAGCATGTGTTTTATTTTATTGTTGCTCTAAACTCTTAACTTATTTGCAAAAACAACAATTACAACTAACATTAATAAATAAATAAATAAAATAACAATTATAACAAACAACAAAGTCAGGCACCGAAAAAATACAAACCAAAAGAAGGAGAATGCTTCCACCTCACAAGCAACCCTTTAAATAGGCACCAATTTTTGACTGTTTCAATTCAATGATCATATGAATCAAACGGTTAGATTTTTAGGACATGTTAGTAATTTAAACATATGTGTAATGGTAAAATTGTGATTATATATTATCCAACCCCAACAAACATGCAATGTCACATCAGGGAATTAAGTCAACTATCACAATTGGTTCACGTGCAAAGGCATTTTGGTATTTGGATCTCCCACGTTAAATGGTCATTTAGTCAACCGTTAAGTCAACGAATTCCAAGGGACATACATGCAATTAAATGATCTTCTGTATATAGATCAAATTACACCTAAATTTAGGGGATATCAGTGTAATTTTCCCTAACTTGGTTAAAACCCTCAAACAACCTGCAATGATTGCGGACTTATAATAAAGGGCTTAAAGTGGGCTTTTTAATTATATGGTCCTGGTTTAAACCAAGACCGCATCATGCAGGTAAGGGCCAGCCCCTCTAGACCCAGCCCATTTTGTCATCCCTAGTTTTTATCGACAAATATGTTCTCTGTTATGTCGAAGAAATTGTGATTGAGCGGCGATATTTACACCCCTTAAAAACTGTATGTACACCCCCAACTAGTTTGTTTTTGAAAATCTAATATTACCCTAAAGTAAAATTAGCAATAACTCTAAATAGTTTGTAATTACACCCACCAATAATTATTAATTAGTTTCCTATGTTAATATCTTGTGAAAAAAAGAAAAGTTTCTTTTTAATGATTTGATATTAACATATATCATTAAAAATTGTTTCCATTTTCTTAAACCTCAGATTCTCTTTTAAAATTTAATTTTAAATATATTTTCAATTTATTTTAAGGAAATACAAATTGACTACCGGAGAATGAATCAAAATTTTCCAAAGTTGGTTGTAAAAAAAAAGTTTTAAATTATTTTTATTAGAAGAACAAAATCATTATAAATTGTTTTCTCTATAATATTTTTTTTTTCTTTCAAACACGCTTTAGACTTTTTTTTCTTCAATATTAGTTGTTCTTCAATTTCATTAAACATGTTTCTACTTCTAAATCAATTGGCACATGATATAAACCTTACTTCCATACAACTTTCACAAACAGAAAATAGATCCCCATTAAGAAAAACCTCAAAACAGAGTGCTTTGTTGATAGAAAACAATCAAGAAGAAACACACACAGAGAGAGAGAGAGAGAGAGAGGTGCTTGACATGAGGAGAGGGAAAAAAATGGAATTTGATTTTGTGGAAGGAAAACATAGAAGATAAAAAGAAGTAAAGAAAGAGAAAGAACAATGATAGTTATATATTTTTTAAGAACAGTGATAAAAGTGTTTATTTATTTATTTATTTTATATATATATATATATATATATATAACAGTGATAGAATTAAAAGAATTAAAGATAATAGTAAATTTTTAAATAATAATAAAATTGATTAAATATTGTAATAATATATGTAGGTACCTACAAAAAACACAATTACATTATAATTAAAGAAAATATATTTTTAGCATTAAGTGGGGTTTATTTACGAACTATAAAATTTTCAAAAATTTTGATAGATGTGATTATGAAAGGGGTGTATATACAGTTTTTAAGGGGTGTCATTATCGCCACTCATTGTGATTTTATTTAGAGTTATCAAATGGGCCGTAATTTGAAGGCCCAACCGGATTTGAAATTTGGGTACGGGCCAAGCCTTAGATTTTGAGTGGCATGGTACCCTTTAAAAAATGTATGTACACCCCTTTCGTATTTACACACATCAAATTTAAAAAAAAAAAAAAATTACAATTCGTAAATAAACCTCACTTAATACTACAAATATCATTTTTAAAATTATTTTATATTATATTCTTGTAAGTACACACCACTTACACATATTATTATTTATTTAATCAATTTTATTATTATCTTTAATTCTATAACTATTCTTTCTCTTCTTTCACTTTTTTTTCTCTTCTATGTTTTCATTCCACAAAATCAAACTTTATTTTTCTTTAATTTTTTTTTTTCTCTCATCATGTCAAGCAACTCACACCATTTCTTATTGATTGTTTTTTTGTCCATAAAATTACTATGATTTGTAGTTTTCCAGTTGGAGATCCATTTTCTGTTTGTGAAAGTGGTAAAAAATTAGAGATGCAATGTTTGTGTTATGTCCCAAAATGAATTTGGAAATAGAAAAGTTTTTAATGAAATTGAAGAACAACTAATATTGATAACAAAAAAAAAAAAGTCTAAGAGATTTTGATTTTGTAACTAATAATAATTAATTTAAAACTTTCACAACCAATTTTGGACAATTTTGATCCATTCTCCATACTTAACAATCAATTTGTATTTCCTTAAAAGAAATTGAAAATATATTCGAAGAAAATGGAAAAAGTTTTTAATGATATATGTTAATATCTAATCATTAATTGAAGGGAAAATTGTATTTTAGTTACTTTAGTTTGTTTTAATCTGCGTTTAGGCCACGGTTTTTTGGTATTGTAATTTCTAGTCCATATTTTCTTTGACAATATGTATTTTAGTCACTACCGTCCAATTATGTTAGTGTTCCGTCAAATCAACGAGGGTCAAAAGGTAAAATAACATCAGATGTTCTAGAATCTAATATAACCAAAGGGTATAATAGTAATTTACAAATTAATTTTTTTTAAAAAATAAATATTATTAAATTAAATAATAATTATTATTATCAAAAAAATCAAATAATATTTAAATTTTAAAATAATTAATAAAATATACAAAAACAATTTACAAAACAAAAACAATCTCCTAAATCTCATCTTCAATCACCGCCACCCAATCACATTCTTCTTCTTATTCACCTTCCAGTCTTCCACAACCTATTCATCTTCAACATCAACTCCCAAATACAATCCAAAAATCTAAACCCACATAAAAAAAAAAAAAAAAAAAAAAGTTAAAGTCAGATCTCCACTCATTTATCATCAATAAACCCTAGCCACCATCCACCTCCACTCAATTCATCAGATTTTTAAACTCAATTCTAAACCCTAAATTATCATCATCCCACATAAAAAACTCTCTTCTCACAAACCCTAAATCATCATCATCCCACTCTCCTCTAATGACAGCGTAGGAGGCAGAACCCTCCTATCAGCGAACAAAACCGCCATTGTTGCACATCAAGTTTGCTTCACCTTGCTCCGCGTCCCCGTCGTCGCTCTGCTGTTCTCTGTGTCAGATTTGTATTCAAAGTTTGTTTGTATTTGAAATGGGTTAGTGATGAGGTTGAAGACGAACTGGGTTTAATATCTCTGGGTTGAAGACGAACTAGGTTGAAGACAAACTGGGTTGAAGATGAAGATATTTTAAATTTATGTTTTTAATATATTTTTTATTTAGGTTATATTTAGGCAATAATGGTGATCTGGGTTTTTGTTTTTGATGATGATGATGATCGGGAAAGGAAAAAAAAAAAGGTTGGGAAGAAAATTGAAGAAGAAAATGCACAGATCTATCAAAAAAATAAATAGAAAGTTTTTTTTTTTTTTTTGTAAAAAAATTTATATTGATAGCTAATATTAATTACTTAATCTAATTATTTAATATTTTGATTAATTTTCTGCTAATGCAAAAAAAAAAAATTCCTATTTTTTATAATTATTTCATATTTTGTTTTTGTTTTGTTTTGTTTTGTTTTTTTTTTTAAAGAAATTTGTGTTGTTGATGTTAATTTGATTTTTATTTAGTTGTTTTTATTATTTAATTTAATTAAATTTATCAATTTATATAAATTTTGTCCATAAGGGTATTATAGTCTTTTCAGAGGGAGTAGCATTCATCAGGGGCAACAGAGTCATTTTACACGCCTGATATGTCAGATTCCGTCCTTTTAACGAATTATGTCACAGAAGGACAAAAAATTACAATTCCTAAAAACTGTAGACTAATCACAGATTAAGGCAACCTACGGGGACTAAAGGCAATTCCCCCTAAATAGAAAACATTTTTTTTTTTTTTTTTACAAAAGATTAAAATAGGAAACTAATTAATAATTATTAGTGGGGATACTTATAAACTATTTAGTATTATTAGTAATTTTACTCAAAGGTATTATTGGATTTTCAAAAATATATTAATTTGGGGTAAATATATAGTTTTTGGAGTTTTTTTTAATTTATTTTTTTTTACAAAAATAGCCATTTTTAAAGTGGTTTAATGATTTATATCCTTACTATCCCGGTTTTTCTTTTCTAACTATTTAACTATTGTATGGACAAAAATACCCCAAACACTAACACAAAGTCTATTAATTTTAGTTTATATTATATATTTTTTATCTCTTTCAAGCTAAAGTCATCTATCTATAAGGAAAATAGTATTTTCAAATTTCACAGCTACTGAATTTTTAATTTTTATATTCATTCATTTATATGAAAATCAATTTTTTATCTACATTGTTTTTTTCTCAAATAATACAATTGTCTCAGTATTCAACTCCTCAAAGCTTTTCTTATGAGGGGTTCACCATATGTTTATGTTGTATTGGACAGTGGGTGAATGTCTATTTCTTAAGTTTTCACATGTATTGTTCTAATTGAACCTATTGTTAGGCAATATAAAGTTCTATGTATCTTCTGGCATTTCATTATGGGTAACACCATTCTTTGTGTTTAATTTGTTAAATCTAAAATATTTATTCTGTGATTCATCATATATGAATGGAATAGACAATAAAAAAATGGAGAAAGAAGATAACTTTAAAACTATGCCCATCAAAATGCTTTATATTCATGGAAAAGGAAATACTTGTTTGTATCCCCTTCTACCTTTGACCCTTGCTATAAAGGTTTTATATGTGGATGGAGAAAATAAGTTGTTGGCATGGTGTTATCCCATCACAAATCATGTTGTGGCAAGATAATAGGTACTTGTTTTAACAAATCCATTTTCGTTTAAGATGGTGGAAGGTGGTACATCTAGGAAGTACAGCCCCGTAATCAAACTTAAGTGCGCTCATGAGGTCTTCAAATACAACCTCGAAGCTCCTGCTTCCGCTGGTTAACATGACAAAAGAAGAATAAAAATTAATTACTTCCTCTGCTTACTGTAATGGTAGTATTAGATGATAATTTGGGTGTCTTAGTCTTGTTCGTGGTTATTGTAATGTGATATGTTGATGATTGTTTTTTAGTTTTAATAATGTGAGGATTTATTGGTGTTGATTTTGGTCTACTTCTTATTTTAACTTCGATGGATGCCTCTTCTCCATCTTTTATACTTTGCTGTTGAACTCTCATGACTAAATGGATATATGATAAGGAGAATATGTTTCAGCATGAGAGATAGGGGCACTTGATCTGGATGAGGAATCAGAAGAATCTGAGATTTATATTCGAGTTTTTGAATGCACTATTTAAGCTAAGCTTTCTACAAAGCTTGAGTTAGAAAAAACAAATCAGGAAAGTTGATATAAAATAATTGAAATAATCAACAGAGAGATTGATTTTTAGGAGGAAAAGGTGTTAACACAACTTAGACAATTGTATTTGAGAAGAAAACAAAGTAAAAAAAAAAAAAATGATTTTCATGTAAATCAATTTAGATAAAAAAAAAAAAATACAATAGTTGTGAAGTTTGAAAACACTATTTTTCTTATAGATGGATGACTTTAAGCCCGAAAGATATAATGATTTATAATGAAAAACTAAATTTAATAGACTTTATGTTAGTGTATAGGGTATTTTTGTCTTGTAATAGTTAAATGGCTAGAAAAGAAAAGTTGAGACAGTAGGACAATAAATCATTAAACTACTTTTAAAATGATTATTTTTGTAAAAAAACCTCTAATTTTTGAGGGGTGTAAATATTACCACTCGTACAAATATCGTCACTCATATCTCATACAATACAAGCTAAAGCCCAGTGAAATCGCCCAAACCCATGCGAACAAGCCCACTCTAAATAGGGGGCTCATGGGCAAAACCAAGTCTCATAAAAAAAATGAGTTACTCTAACAATTATTAATTAGTTTCCTATTTTAATATTTTGTAAAAAAATATGTTTCATATTAATAATTAGATATTAACATATATCATTAAAACTCTTTCCATTTTCTTAAATCTTAGATTTTCTTTTAAATACAATCAATAAAAAATGAAGTGAGTTGTTTGATATAACGAGAGAAAAAAAGAAAAAGAAAAAATGAGTATGATTTTGTAGAATGAAAACATAGAAAAGAAAAAATGAAGAAAGAGAAATAACGGTGATAGAATTAAAGATAATAATAAAATTGATTAAATAATATAATAACACGTGTAAGTGGCATATAATTACAAAAATATAATACAGTATACTTTTAAAAAGGATATTTCTGGTATTAAGTAGGGTTTATTTACAAATTATTATTATTTTTTAAAAATTTGATAGGTTTAATTACGGAAAGGGTATACATACAGTTTTTAAAGGGTGTCATTATTGCCACTATATTTGCACCCCTAAAAAACTATATCTACACCCTTAATTAGTAAATATCACCCCTAAATATTTGGTAAATACATTCATAAATTATTAATTAGCTTCCTTTTTTTTTAAAACGTAAAATTATCATTCCAAAATCAAAATACAATTACATCAAACTATTAGTATCCTTCTGATCTAAAGAATCAACACATGTATAGAAATCCTCGATCCAAATTCCAGAACAAGTCACCTACCTTTAAAAAAAAAATTGTCATGATTAATTAATTTTAATTGTCTAAGTTATTTCAATGACATCTGATTCATTAACTTTAAAGGGAATTTTTGACATTAATTGAGGTTTAATTATAAATTAAATATTTTTTACATTTTTTTTAATAAAATATACTTACGAAAGGGATATGAATACACTTTTTAAAAGGTATAAACATCGCTATTCATGTAATATTATTGATATATATATAAATCCAACCCTACCCTCAAACTCGAACTATCGGTCTCACAAGTCTTGAAAGTCGTGCTAGTTTGGTATTCCTTTTGAAAAGTTAAAATCGGATTATTTTATAATTTTGACATAATATGATGTTTGGTAAAACTTTCAAAAGTGATTAATTGATAATCTGACAAGTTTTGACAGTGATTTTGGGAAGCATAGAAGGGTTACTTTTCGAAAGTGATTATAAAATAATTTATTTCAGCATTTAATGAATCTTTTAAAATATCATTATTATTCTTATAAAATAAAGTTAATATCATTTATATATCTTATTTCATCTCAAAATTAAATATCCTATTTAAATATTGATTTGAATTATAAAATCTTTTAAAAATATTTTATTGTTCTTATGAAATTTTTTTTCCCTAATTTAAATATTGATTTAATACATATAATTAGTGGGAAAAAAAATGGAATAGAGTCCTAAAATCATATATATTTTAGTTATTGTAACTAATCTTAGTACTTTTGTAATAAAATTACCAAACGTATGTATACTGCTTTTGAGCTATATAGTAGTTTTAAAAATACAATTAACCAAACATTTGCTGATTACTTCACAGTTGATTATTCCTTTAGTACAACTAACAGTGATTATTATAAAAGTTACAACAATATCAAACTGGCCCTTAATCCTGGCCAACCCAACAATAAGGCTTGGACGTGGGCTTGGCCCCTTAATTTGAGGACCAGGTGCGAGCCGCTCGATCCATTTGACATCTCAAATTTTATTTTTTTGACAGATCAATTCTAGTCTAGGGACCCAACCAAATAAATCTCTGAACCCTTTTAGAGCACTTGGATTTAAATCACTTTTTCGAAAATTGTTCTATAATACGCCTCTTTGGTTGGATGCTGCAACCCAAGAATTTTTTTATTTTTTTTATTTTTTTTGAATTACAACAAATTGTCGGGATCCGGTGAGATTAGACTCTACTAATACAACCCGAAATACTACTCCCACTATCGAGGAGAGGGGACAAATGGATTACAACTTTCACAACTGGAGAAAGGGTTGCTCCCAATAGAACCGGGAGAGGGCACCTACACTTGGGATTTAATAGCCAAGGTGGGACAAATAATATATATACATACCAAGACAAGGGGTCATTGGTTCCAAGGAATTTTGTTTATCTATAAAAGAATAAAGATGGAGTATTTAGAAGTAGGGGTGTGCGTTTAATGGATCAGTTCATTTTTCAATTGAATTGATAAAAAACTAATAAAGTTCAGTTTTTAAAAATATGAACCGATCCAATAAAATCTGCAAATGTCAACCAATTAAAAACCAACCGAATTGGACCAGTTTGGTTCGGTTTATTTCAGTTTTTGTCCTACTGGGCCAAGTTCATGAGCTTTGATTTTTACATTTATTTTCAGATTTTAATCATTTTGGGCCTTCGACCAAATTAAATTATGGGCTTGAACAAATTGAAAATACTAGTTTAAAATAATATTCAACAAAAAAAAAAAAAACAAAGAAAAATAAATATGCTGTGACACACTTTCATAGTTTTATAGTTTCATGGACTGTTGAACATTAAACTAGAGTTTTTTTATTTTATTTTATTTATTATTATATATATAAGTTGGATCTCGGTTCACTTTTCTAGTTTGGGATAGTGAATTGGGAAAAAAACCGATCCAATCGGTTTTCAAAAAAATGAATCGAACTGAACTGACCAACCTAAGATATAAGTTGGATCTCGGTTCACTTTTCTAGTTTGGGATAGTGAATCGGGAAAAAAACCGATCCAATCGGTTTTAAAAAAATGAACCGAACTGAACTGACCAACAGAAAACTGGACAAAAACCGAAGGATTGATTCGGTTCCCCCCCCCCAAGAGAACTTTTATTGTTGTGAGTGTTATTTAGTTTGTATTATTGTATATATGTATACCAACAATTTTTCTATTGTTAGTTCGAACTAATATAAGATATATCAGTTCCCTGCATATGTGTCATTGAATTTAAATGTTTTGACTTGACTGTATGCACTTGTCAAAGCATCTTTTAAATCCAATGTCACACATACAAGAAACTCATATATTTTTATATCAGTTCGAACTGACAATAGAAAGACTGTGAATACCAAATCAAAACTTTAAAAACTTAAAGAACCCCACCGCGTTGGGGCCTAGCATTTTGCTGGGATGACTCTTTAGTGGAGCCGGATTTGGCCTTCACTCCAATTGTTTCTCGATACATGGCACTATAGCATAAGTAATTGTTATTAGTCTAACAAATAAAATAAACGGAGGATCATATAAAATATAGTTTGTTTAATTAGTACTAAATAAGATTATGTTGTTGCACTTGTTTATGTTGGCATAGCAAGTTATATATATCCACATCACAATTTCAAAAAGGGTGATTGAGGAAATCAAGAAAAGATTAGAGTGCAGTTAAGAGAATCCAATTCCAATCTTAAAATGGGATCATAGATAGATTGATGTAGAATTTTAAAATAAGATTATCATTTGTTTTTTTGTTAATCAAAGTTTTAAAAAGAATATGTCGATGAAGATATCTTAAAAGGCCAAAATAAACTAAATTAAATTGTACTAAATTTGAAAGTACTGATCAGGCAGTAAACACATACTTTTGATCCTTTTTGGTACTAGATTAAAAAGCCCAACTTTATTTCTTAGTTATTCTAATTAAAGATGTTTTTATTTATTACTTATTTCTTTTTTCTTCTAATTTAATTGAATATATCCCATCAAATCATTCTTTTCTCAGTAAGCATTAAGCAAAAATTATTTATGTTAGTGCTTTTCTGTTAAACGTGTTAAGTGTTTGGTTATGTAGAAACTCACTGTACAAAAGCATCTATTAACTTAATCAATTTTCAATCAGAATTTACGATATCGATCACTGCATATTTTACAATTTAATATGTAGGGATGGGCTTGGAACTCTTATTATAAACGTGAAGGGGAAATGATCGATCACTTTGTTAAGAGTTTTTTAGTTTTTTAGTTTTTTTAGTTTTTAGTTTTTTTTAGTTTTTTAGTTTTTTTTTATTTATTATTTTTTATTTATTTATTTATTTATTTTTTTAGTACTTTCTATTTGAATTTCTGGCAAACATCATACAGTTATTGAGACGAAAACTCTTTTAAATATTCTCTGAAAGCACTTTTAATGATTTATATAAATATATATATATATATATATATATATATAAACACTTTCGAACATGCTAGAGTTGTTCTAATCATGCAAAATTGGACTACTTTATTATTAAAATTAAGCTTACATATAATTAAAAGCTTGAATTTTGTTACAACCCAAAATTCACATCCATCTGCATCAATCTAATAATGCTCCTTCTGCTTTAGGGGGCTTCTCATAATTAATTTGATTATAACAAAACTAATCAAGTACATGGAAAAACAAAACAAAACAAAGCACCAAGAATTTAACAAAAAGGAGCAACCAAATTGTGCAAACTAGCTTTGCTTGTTGCACATGCCCCACCAAAATTGACATGGAAATCATCCAAGTTCCACAGACCATCCCACAAAATGTCCTCATTTGAAGTAGTAGTCTCTGCAGTACTCACAGATGCAGCACTGCCATTATTATTGGGCATAGAATTATTATAATTGAAGAAGCTGCCTGCTGCAGCTTGTTGTACTTGTTCATGGTCAAGATACAAATTAGTCCCCACCATTTCTTGCCTTGGTTGATGAAGATATATTGGACTAATAGTACTTTTCTGCTCATAGTTTTCATCAAGTAAGAACATGATTTTCTTCATGTCCAACTGATTCAGCTGCATCATTTGTTGTTGTTGTTGTTGCTCTTGTTGTTGTAGTACTTGCTGCTCATGTTGCTGTTGCTGTTGCTGTTGTTGCTGATGAAATTGTTGCCTTTTCAAGAGCCGATTGTTTTTGGCCTTATCAGAATTATCAGCAGCACTAGAGATTTTGGCCTTCTTCTTGAAGTGGGTCCTCCAGTAATTCTTTATCTCATTATCAGTCCTTCCTGGCAAGCTCCTTGCAATTGTTGACCACCTATATATTTATAAGTATTTGATAAAAATTATATACTTATCTTCTTCATTGAACAAATTTGATTTTTATATATACACACAAATTATAACAATCACCTGTTTCCCCATCTAGCATGTAAGTCCAGAATTATACTCTCTTCATGTGGAGTTATCTGTCCTCTCTTGAGGTCTGGCCTCAAATAATTCACCCACCTCAATCTACAGCTTTTTCCATTCCTTCTCAAACCTGTATGTACACACCCAAAAAACCAAAAAATTCTCATTATATATCCGATACTTCACTACCGTAAGAAATTTGGTCTTTCGCAACGCATAAAATGGGTAACTATATGCATATATACCTGCAAGCCTAGCGACAGAGTTCCATCTTCCTTCTCCATGCAGCCTGACATACTCAATAAGCAGACTATCCTCTTCAGAAGTCCAAGGCCCTTTCCTCCAACTCTCTTCAATTATGCCCCAACCCAACTGTCCTGCCATCACTCCTCCCCAAGACATGTATAAATTTTTTTAAAAGCAAAGTGCTTCTGCTTTGGCTTTGGCTTTGGCTTTTGATGTATAATATGCTTTTGGCTAGTAAAGTAATTTGTGTCTTCCAAATTCTATGGTACTTTGGTGTGAGTGTGTGTCGCATATTTATATCCGAACTGAACCCTCAAGCTACTTGTCTCTGATACTTCATAATTCCCATCAGTCAATTTTATCTGTCGTTTTCAAAATCATCCGCATATCTCTTTCTCTCTCTCCCTCCATCTTATAAGCAGTATATGGTTGATTAGAAATGATCAAGGGCGGGATCCCTTATACATATTTTTATACTTCATACGAGATCATAATTTATCGCATGCGACAATTAGCTTGGTTGATCTCTGTAATACCCTTTTAAACCTTTTAATTTGCATCATTTAGGATGTTGATAACTTTATTTTATTATTTTTTTTTAATTTTCTGTCAAACTCTAAATTTAATAAAACTGTCTTCTTCTCTGGTCTTGATCAAATCTCACCATCTCAGATTGATATGATCATCAAGTGGCTGTGAATTGAATCTGTGATGTTGATAAAGGGCACATATGGGAAATTGAAAAGAATGTTAAGGCATTGGGTGACATGTTCTACAAGGATCAAATCCAATTAGAATATATTTGTTTTGATGCTAAAGTGAGACAAAGAGAGACACGAATCTCATGAGTCATGTCTTGATGCCACGTATACAACTAGGGCTTATGCATCTAGACAAAACAATAATTAATAGCTCTAATTAAAGCATAATTAACACAATATAATATATAATTAAGTGGGTGGTGGATTTTTTCTAACTTGAAAATCACCCTACAACAAATGGGATTTCAACAGGTGTTGGCCTTGTTTTCTTCTTATAGAGATTGATACATGTAATCTACATTAAATCTTAATTAAATATAATTTTGTTGTATGCCATTTTGGGTATTGGGTTCATTAAAATATTAATCAGGCTATTGTTAGATGTTTTGATACGTCATTTAGAGGACAGGTGGTGTGTTTGCTTACTAATATTTTTGGAGAGATGTGATTAGTGAACTTGTGAATGTATGATTTTTCCGTACTTTGCTGCATATGAAACCTAACAATTATTGTTGCTTTGTTTATTTTAGGGTTTGTAAGATCTTGGCTGATTTGATTAGGTTTGTGAACATACCTAGGATTTGTGTCTTCTCATGGACAAACGATGACACATTTTTGTTCATAGTGAGATCCATATATAAATTAATGAGTGTTCATTAATTGTACTATTGTACAAAGAGATGATTAATGGAAAAAGAGTTAGGTGTTATTACTATATTTGAGTGCCAATAAACTTGTTTTGTATATATATATATAAAATAAAAAATAAAAAATGGTTAATGGTATAAAAATATAATTTTGATACAACTAAAATATAAACCAAATATCTTTAAATATTGAAGCACAAAAATAAGATTTAATCTGAAAATTACTAACGGAATCATAAAAGATTTTACATTTTAAGTAGTTAATACTCTATATAAATCAATACTAATCTCTTGGTATAATTATAAATAATCGTAATTATACTCAACAAACATTGAAGATGTCTATAACATTAATCAAATTATTTGCTTTTAGTGGATGAAGTAATCACAATATGATGGTCATCAACTTAACAAGAAATCATAGAGAATATATAGAACTAAAAAAAACAAAGACAAATTCAGCAAATGAGAAGACCACTATTGAGCATTTGCTCTTATCTTCTTGTAAATGTGTCAATAAGACAATAGCATGATCACTAATTACTAATTAGTAGCATGAAATATGAATACACTCTAATGTCAGACCATCCATTCTAAATTAATTAATTCAAATTAGACACTAATAATCCGTGCGATGTACGGATTTTTTTCTACTAAAGAGAAAAGTGAATCTTAAAATAGATGCTTATATATCAATAAACTCGGTTTAATTAACAGCTAAGCATGTATATGTGTGTGTGTCTTTAGACTTCAGTGCTTAATTAGATTAAATTAATTGATTAATTAATTAATGAGCTTTGATTAAATTAGTAAAAAGGGTTAGAAGATCTCATGAGGGTTGCTTGTTGTACACCTTTTGTTTTGTTTTGTATTTTTTGTTTTTGGGTGCCTTTTCAAAGTAGATTAGGATGGAGGTTTTGGGATGCTGTGGGGTTACAACATTACAACCAATATTATTGTTTTTACTTCAATTAATTAATTTTAATTTTCTTAATTACAAGGTAATGTGTGGCATGCTATGCTATGAGTTTCTAGAAACCCCTAGCCTTTTCAATTTTGAAACCAGCTAATTAATATGGTATTTAAGTATTTAACTAGACAATATGAGGTTGGTCCAGTGGTTTGATGCTCATCATATTTATATCATGAAATTGTGGGTTTGAGTCTGCCTACTAGCTACTATACATAATTTGTATAGTTACTGTGGTAATTATCGGTATGATTTATTTATTTTTTAAATTTTTCTTCATTTTCAAAAGTTTTATTTTTAAATTGAAATTCAACGACAAATATTCGATTATGTAACCATACTGAAACTATATATTAGCTTGACCCATTAAGTTGATTTACGGAACGAGTATTGTGGACCTGTGGTTACTATCACCCTGTGCCTATGACCACCGTAACAATGGTTTTTATTTTTTATTTTTATTTGTAAACAACTGTAACAATGGTTTTGTTTTTTTGTTTTTGTTTTTTGTTTTTTTAAGGAAGCAATGGTTTTGTTAACATGTCGTTTGATGATTTAAAAAATTAACAAAACTTGATATTTATCTTTTTATTATGTCAATAGATTATTTTATATGTATTCCCAAAAAAATCCTCGAATTTATATAATATTTTTAGAAAATAGATTATTTTACATGTGTATTTTTGTATAAAAAAAATATTCATCTTTTAATTTTTTTTTTTAGGAGATGTGCTATTGCCTATTGTCACACCCAATACTGAACTATTTATACCCTACTTTTTAAATTATTTAAAAAAAAAATTTTCCTTATTAAATTACTTAAAAAGATATACAATTTTTATTAAAAAAAAACTCTTGTACAAAGTAAAACTAATAAAACCCCACTTTCCTTATTTTAAAACCCTAATGACATAGATTATTTCAAATCAGCGAATATGTTTACGATTTTTGTTTATATTTTCTTTCAGATCTTGATCTCATGTTTATCATGTTTGGTATTTATTGATTTTATTGCTTTACATGTTTATTTTTTTTTTCTTTTTAAATTCTAGATCTATGTTTGCTATTTTTTTTTTCTCGGTTTATTTTCTTTCAGATCTTCCAGGTATACTATTATTTATAGCAATTCTTTTGTAGATTTTATTCTGGATTTTCCAAAGTTAGTTTAATTTTATTTACAAAAAAAAAAAAATAATAAAAAAAATAACTAAATCACACCAAGAATCGCAACCAAGAAATCTCTAAAAAAACGAAACCACACCAAAACCTTAACTCAATATCTCAAAAAAAATCATCAGACGATCAATATTACACTCATAATCTACCACCAATAATCTAATCGACTAAAAAAAAAAAATTGCTTCTAATAAGGATGGTTTCACCATTAAATAACTGTTGGAAATTGTTGTATTATTGAATGATAAAATTTGGTTAAGTGTTGTGACTTTTCATGACAATTGTATCATTTCATAATAGTTGCATCTTCTTATAAAAGTGGCATATTATTTCTTAAAAGATATGTCTTTCCTTTAAAGAAATGTCCATTTGAAAGGAAATGTGTCATTTCGAATAGGTACGAGTATGTCTATAAACATGGATTCCCTCTAACCATTTGTAATCAAATTAATTTTCTGCACTCTTGTTGTCTCTGTATAAAAAATAAATAGAGTCTCAAAAGTTTCGAGTACAAAATACCGATTTGAGTTCAACGGTTCTTTAAACTTGAAGTGCTGCTACTTGAAGAACAAAATCCGTTCTATCCTGGGAGACAATTGTTCATAACCTTAAGTACCATTCGTGGAGGGATAAAAATTTTCTTAAGAAAATTGTGCACATCACAAAGTGCGGATTATTTTAATTTTTGCCTCTCTACAAACCGTAAGTTTTTATGTATTCAAATTTCCTTTCATTGTGTTGTACTGTATGTGAGTTTATTGCACGCAATCTATATTTATATAGTAAACATAACACATGTTAATTACAATAATAAGAAAAAACAAATCCGCAAATGGATATGAGAAAATTGTATATAAATATTATAGATGAAGTGTATTTTTTTTTAAAGGATATGAAGTGTATTAAGTTTAAAAAATAAGTAAAATGGTAGTCTTGAAAATAAATAAATAAATTTAATTTTATATAATTAAATCAAAATTCTTAAAAGCGGTACATAAATATTTCAGGTTGTCAATTAGTCAATAGCACCGCTCTTTTTTTAAGGGGACATGCTGATATTAGGGAATTACTAAAAACCTAGTATGAAATATCCATTATAGTGTACTTTCGTCAAAAAAAAAAAAAAAAAAAAAAAAAAAGCATTTGTTTTTGACAAAAAAATGTTTTTTTTTTTTGACAAAAAACACAGCATTAAGAAACTGAAGTCCGTAATTTTAGCATTATACAAAACGTTACTCATAGTATTGAATATCACAACGCTAATTACTAATTAGCGTTGTTGTAGTTCTCTAACAGGATCCGTTAATATAATATCCTAGAACAAATTGTGTCAAATTTTGATTACCTATTTGTTTCTTTGTTTTTTTTTGTTTTTTTTTTTTTTAAAATATTACAAGTTACAACTATTGTAATAGGACCTCCGGACCTGCTAAGATCAATAAGACAATACATGTGCGGTCTGGATAACTATTCCCACAAATTGAGAGAAAACTCCCCACTATACTTGTAAAATACGTATCTCTCACCATCATTGTCGAATGGATATGCATTGCCATATCTATTAAGAGGTGATGTGCATTTATTGATTACCTACTTGTAAAATCTATTGTTATGGTTTCATTTCACTCGTATGAAATCAAAAATATTAGATACTAACTCTTAATTAAAATAATATATTAATAGTTTACCTTACTTTTTTTTTTTTTTTACCTTCTACTTCTTTTTACTCTCTAGTCCCTTGTCCCTACTAACAATTAAATAAAGAAACTAAATTAAATGTCTCTTATTTACTTAAAATAGGGTTAAATACAGATGGACTTAAATAATATTTTGAAATTCATGAAATATTTTTCTATTATATTTGTCATAACTCATAAATCTCTTTTTAAAAATTTTATACTTTGTACAAAATAATATTTACGAATTTGTATATCATGTGGATCAAGTCCCACCATGCTAATTAAATAACCGACATGTGTAGGGAGTTTCTTCCCTTACTGTGGGAGTAAATATACATAGTGATTGATTTACCAACAAACCCTTGACATGTTAGGTGTCATATTTTGAAAAATTATGCTGAATAAATTTATTTAATTAATATTATTAGATATCCTAAAGATATTTCGCATTAAAAAATTGTTTATACAGTTTCAATTGAATAAAGGCAGATCTCACTTGGCTTTTCTAGTCAGATTCACCGGAAGTGGAACCAATAATTAATGTATTAATATAGTTTTTGATAAGATAATATTGATTTGTTTATTGTAAGGAACCGAAAGGAAATACTGGAATTAGTATGATTATATCTTAGATACATAATTTTATTTGTTTTAACTCCAAAAACGGTGAGGTATCTTTTTATTTATTGCTTATGATCTTTACAGTTAGCATGATAGTGATAAGTACATGTTTATTCTACGCTAAACATGGATTTTAAAATAGAAATTATATTGAAATTTGTATGATTACAAGATCTTAAATACTAATTATAAAATTACATTAACTCACTCTACTGGCTCCAGATTTCATCTTTAAAGCAAGCATGTTAGTTGGTGGATCATGATGGGATCCAGATTATAATTCATTTATTTTTATCTCTTTTACATTTGTTACTTGAAGAACTCTTTTATGTTGCTTAAAAAAAATAAAATTAAAAATTAAAAAAAACTTAATTTTTTTTTTTTATGCTGTTAAGCAAATTTCCAGGAATATTTTTAGTAGGCAGTGCATACACAAGAAATTTAAAAGCTTTTTCTGATATGAGTTAGGCTGAATCAACTTGAATTTGAGACTTCAACATTCATCGGTCCATTTACACTTAATCAAATGATTGAGACAATTGTTGAATTGACATGCATTTTAAAAAAAAAAATTAGCAAGACCGGTTGTTATTTTATAGTTTTTATATTGTTTTTAAAATGGACGAGATGAGGTTAGTTTTAGCAAACCTATCACACATACATCACGAGGTTACGGGTTCGAATCTTCTCCCTCCTTGAATTTGTATACATATTAAAACTTCAAATATTAATTATAATATTATTAATTATTAATTATTGCTTTATCAAATTTTAAATTTTTAGAGAACTCTGATAAAAAAAAATTTCCTCTCTTTTTTGTCTACTTATAAACTATATAATAAACAAAGTATTTTTTTTAAAAAAAAAGATAGTTATAGATATAAATGAGGTTTTTTAATTTTTTTAATTTTTTTTTTTTAAAGATATATAAGGATGGGTATTAGGGAAATGTGGATGAATATAGGTCTCCCTATCCCTATCCCTATTTCCAAAACCCTCACCCATCCCCCCATTTCTCCAGTTGGGGAAAATGGGATGGACGAATTTTGGGGGGAGATATCTTCATCCCCATTCCCATTTCCCTGTTTTCCCCATTCTCCTGTTACCACATTTCCCTTGTTTTACTAAAACTTGTGTACTAAATTCAAATACAATCCATTACAAATTCAAATACAAATACAAAAATTTTAAGTGTAATATTATATATATATATATATATATATACACACACATACACACTAATGCTTGACAACCCAAAAATTAAGCCCAAATTTCAACTAAAATGATGTGGCAAGTGGTTTTTTCATTAACTACATCATCTCATGTTTTGTGTGGTGATGACAACTCACTTACCATATCATTTGGGCTGAAATTTAGGTTAATTATTTGGGGTTGTATAACATTATTCATATATATATATATATATATATATATATATACACACACACACTTAGTAAGTTAGGGTTAAAAAATAGGAAGAATAAAAAATATTAATATATGTAGGGACAATCTATATAACATCGGTGTACCCATACACCGTGTAGAAAATATTGCGATTGAAGATTGAATCACACTTTTTCAAATTACGTTCACAATATTTCCTACACGGTGTTCGGAAACACCGGTGTTCTATAGCCTAACCCATATATATATATATATATATATATATAATGTTTGGGGAAAATGGGGGTGGGGGACCTCCCCCATCCATATTTTCAATACATTTGTGGGGGAAATGGGGATGGGAGACCTCCCGCCATCCCCACCAATTTCCCTATTTTCTCCAAAAATTTCCCTCGGATGGAGAAGTGGAGATTTGGATATCCGGAGATAAATGCCCATCCTAATTCCATATTGAAAATATTTTAACCCTATATACAATCTAGTTCTACTTCTTCTGTTTTATAAGGCTCATACATTCAAGAAATTTCTAAAAGTAAATTGAACCATTATTAGAAAATGATTTGATTCCAAAATTAATATGATTTTATATATATATAAATTGGGTGTGTTAATATTTTAAAAGGGTTTATAAATAAAGAGTAATGCTACATTGCCCAAATTTGGTGTCTAAATCTGGTGTCCAAATGATGTGGCAACACCGTGGGCCATTCATTTAAATTGTATTAGATTTGTATGTTTTAAATGAATGGTCCACGATGTTGCCACATCATTTGGGCACTAGATTTGGATATCAAATTTGGACAATGTAGCATTACTCATAAATAAAATGTATTAAAATGAATATATTCATTCAATAAGGGTATTATTGACATTAGGATGAGTGCTTATAGTAATATTTATTTTTTAAATCTTAGGCACCAGATTTGGACACCAAATTTGGATAATGTAGCATTACTCATAAATAAAATGTATTAACATGAATATATTCATCCAATAAGGGTATTATTGGCATTAGGATGAGTGTTTATAGTAATATTTATTTTTTAAATCTTAGACACAGATATATTTATAAAAATGAATGTACTAATTAGTTTTATGAATAACAATATCAGCACCGATAAATATAATCTCAATCATTAAAACTGTTTTTGTTTATAGTTTCAAATTTTAGGTACGATTTGTATATAAGACAGTAGTTGATCCTACCGTTTCAAGATGATCGATCTCTAAATCTCTTTCTTCCACTGCAAGAGTACTTCTAACCAATTGGACTATCCGTTAGCAGTGACAACAAGTGGTTGTTTGGGTATGAAAGTTCAAAAATGCCCCTAGTTATACAATGATCCTACCGTTAAAATTTGATGTATAATTTGTATATAAAATGGTTGTTGATCAGGGTTCAAAAATTTTTTGTCACTATTTGGAGGGGCTTTTGTGAGAATGTCACTGGTTTAGTAATGTAAGTTTAAAAGGCACCTATTTAGGTGACCAGACAAAAATACCCTCATTCTTGTCAGTTTGCGTCTGAAGAGAAAAAAGTTGAGAGAGAGAGAACAGTGGAAAGAGAGACCAAGAAATCCGGTACTAAATCTGACGGGAAACCTGCCGGCGGTGGCGATACAGTCTTGAAATCGACGAGAAGGTGATATGATTTTCTGACGCGTTTTTGTTGTTGAAACTTTTATTTGCGTTTGATGTTGGATGTTCGTTTGATTTGATTTGTTGTTGATTAGGTTTGTTTGATTAGGTTAGGGTTTAAATTTATGAAAAAATTCTGTTGAACACGATGAAGTTCTGGGTTTTCAAGCCTTTTCCGAGCTTTTCACATGTAATCCGAGCCTTTTCCGAGCTTTTCACATGTAATCCGAGCCTTTTCCGAGCATTTTGAATAGGTTTCTGCTATTTGAATCTCCGAGCCTTTCACACTGGCTCCGAGACTTTTAAAATAGGATCCGAGCCTTTTAAAACATTGTCCGAGACTTTTAAATAGTAATCCGAGCCTTTTAAGGAATATGAATAGGTTTCTAGAATTAGAATTAGATAGTCTCCGAGCCTTTTCATATAGTTTCCGAGCCTTTTAATATATTGTCCGAGTTTCCGAGCCTTTTCCGAGCCTTTTCATATAGTTTCCGAGCCTTTTCATATATTGTCCGAGCCTTTTCATATAGTGTCCGAGCCTTTTCATATAGTTTCCGAGCCTTTCCATATAGTGTCCGAGCCTTTTCATATAGTTTCCGAGCCTTTCCATATAGTGTCCGAGCCTTTTCATATAGTTTCCGAGCCTTTCCATATAGTGCCCGAGCCTTTTCATATAGTTTCCGAGCCTTTCCATATAGTGCCCGAGCCTTTTCATATAGTTTTCGAGCCTTTTCATATAGTGTCCGAGACTTTTCATTTAGTGTCCGAAACCTTTCATTTTTATATTATTTATTTTATTTAACTAGATATATTTTTTTTATGTCAATATGCAGATGATGAATCAACTAAAAGATTCGCTTAAAACTCCAGAGGAAGAAAGGTATTCGGGGAAAATAACTCGACATGACCATTTTGATGACCTTACAGATATCGACAACGCACTTAACAAGGTACCTGAACATCTTGCGATCGAAGAACGACGTCGGTATACTGAGTCGTGTTTTGGACACCTCCTTCGGATGGATCGTGGGATGAAGTTTTCAGCTGGCATTGTACATCGGTTGCTTATTCGCGAGTTGCATCACGATGGGCCTGAAGATGAGATGAGATTTTTGTTAGGAAGGCATTCGGTCCGGTTCTCAAAGGTTGAGTTTTGTCTAATCACCGGATTGAAGTTCGGAGAACTTCCTGACACGTCGACCTATGATATGGTAGAGAATGGCATACACCAGCGGTACTTTGAGGGTCGAGATGAGGTCGAGTATGCAGAGCTGAAAGCCGTTCTACGGATTGGTGTTTTTTCTGAGCAGTACGATGCGGTTAAGCTTTGCTTATTGTATATGCTTAACTGGATACTGATGGGGTTGGACGAGAGAGAGAAAGTTCCAGTATGGCAGTTTCGCCTAGTCGAGGACTTGGACGCTTTTGATGCGTTCCCGTGGGGTGCACACGTGTATAGGCGGTCTATATACGGTTTCAAGCATGCGTTGGATGGCCGACGTAGGCGGTTTGAACAACGCCAGCGACGAAAGGGCGTTGATGTACACACCACGGAGACATATAACATATATGGGCTAACGCACGCCCTGTTGGTGAGAATTTTGAATTTGTTATTTTTTTCATATGACTTATGTATTGTATTGGATTCTTATCGTTCTTAGCTGTTTTGTAGATATTTGCTTTCGAGGTTATCCCCGAGCTTGGCAACAGCGGATGTGGGAAGCGGAGGGAAATCGAGCTCTCCCCCCGAATTCTAAAATGGGAGTTGAGTACGCGACCGAGGGGGGAGAAGTTGAATAGCATTTTCCTTGAAAGTGTAAATATCTATATATATATATATATATTTTTTATGTTCATAACTATTAGTATGTATACAATTACAATGGTCTAACTGCAATTTCAGATGTTTGCGAGGGTAAAATTGGTGCCAACGGCAACTGAGAGGGCTGAACGGTACTTCGAGGGCATTTCCCAGGGAGGCAGTTTGTATGATGCTGATCTCGGTGATATACCTGTTCCCGTCTCTGACCCCGAACGATATACAACTGCTGGAACCAGTGACACTGAGGGTCCGTCTTTCGAACCCAGTGATACAGAGGGTTCTGACTCAGACGGTCGTCATATTCGTCTCGCGAGGACTAGGCGGGTTCGATTCACGTTGCCTAGAGAGCCTCGAACTAGAGATGACTCTCGAACTGGAGATGACTCACGAGGAGGCGTTGGAGGGCAAACAGAGGTACGTATAATTCTTTTTACCGTATTATTTAATTTCAATCGAGTGAATGGTTTTAGTACTGACGATTTCGAAATCCTTTCAGGACCATCGGTATACTGAAGTAATGGATGCGTTACGCGAGTTACAGGAGGAGGTGCGAAAGAGTAATGAGAAACGAGATCAACAGCATCAGGAGTTGCTAGATTTGATTCGAGGGCTTCAGGGTTCGACGTCGCACGCCCGTACTCGAGGTACACGGTTCGATGACCCACCCTTCGATGACCCAGACGGACACCGAGACTTCAGTCCCAGAGGGAGGACAGGTAGTCATCAGGGTGATCAGCAAGGGCCTGGTGTGACACCACGAGAGGAGGTTACTCGTGGTACTAGTGGTACTGATACAACACCTATGGAGATAGAGGAAGAACCTCAGCAGGTTTTACCAGACCAACCTGTTCATTCTCAAGAACTGGTACAGAGCACCTCCTTACAGCACACCCCTCCGGTCGATCCTGGTGCAGAGCACCCCTTCATTTATTCCACAGAGACAGAGATCCCCAGTCTCAGTGCACCCAAAGAGCTTACACCTGCAGGCGATCGACGGCGACATAGTTCCAATGTACAGCGCACCCCTACAGGCGATACAGGGGGACATAGTCCGTCAACACATCGCACCTCTGGAGGCAATACACGGGAACAGAGTTCCTCCTTACAGCTCAGCCATCCAGTGGATCACATCCTTTCTGTGGACCGGATTACCCCACCCCTTCAACGTCAGGATCGGGTTCGCAGGGCAGGTTGGCAGCAGCGGACCCCATACACTGACCCCTGTCGGCCGAAGAGGCCAAGGATTAGGCCACAACCAGCACATGTATGGGCGCCCCACGCATTGATAGATCCTGACCACCTTGCGGCGTACCAAGCCTATAAGAGGAACTCGACTGGGGAATTGTAAGTATAATCGCAGATATTACAAAAATTATTTTGTATTTTGAAACTGCTAAGTAAAATGACTTTCTTATATAACTTCTTCAAAAATTATGCAGGCGTGATGTGGATCTACTCGAGCCAGTTGGTGTCCCCTGGTTCCATCGATTTCAAACCAACACCATGGAGTTGGAGGATACGGTATGGTCCTTACCTGAACACTTTGTGTATAAGATGTTTCTGAAATAGTAGAATGCTAACAATACAAAATGTTGAAATTGTCAGCATATGGACGCCTACTTGCATATTCTGCGGAAGCGTCAGAGATATTACTCCACTGTCTACGGTCCGAGGATCAACATACAGGATTCACAGTTCTATGTAAGTGTTTAATTTGTACGGCTTTTGAACATCTATTTATGTGTTTCGTACATCTTTTATCTAACGTTTTATAAATTTTCTTTGTACAGTCATGGTTATTGAATGACTGGGAGAGATTGATGGGAAGTGGGGCCGACAAACCCCGCCGCAGTTGGTCTATGTTCAAGCATCAGTGGTCTGCTGAGGAACTTGCGGTGGTACGTGGATTGGTCCCGGTAGGAACCAAACCATGGAACGAAGTTGACGTGGTCAGTGTTTTATTTACATTGTTTGAATTTGAATTTTAAATACATTTCCCATTGATAACACTTTGTTGAAACACATACAGGTTTTGATTCCTTGCAACCTTGGACGTACGCATTGGGCACTAGCCAGCGTCGACCTCACAACAGGGAGTATTTACCTGATGGACCCGTTCAGACAGGAGGTACCATTTCGCCATAGGAAAATGCAGCTCGCTTGCTTACGATATTTTTTACCGTCGATGCTGCATGCGTTGGACTTTCACGGTCGCAGACGGAGGGGCGATATGACGTATACATTGCAGAATAAGCCCTTTCCACTCAACATTGTGTCTAGAGACCGTGTACCCCAACAGGATAGAGGGTATGACTGTTTAAAGATCTTATTCTATCCTAATCGGTTTTAATAACATTCAATTCTAACGGTTGTTTTTGTGGTGACTTGCAGTGGTAACTGTGGTGCCCATACTTTGAGATTGATAGAGTACCTGGCAGCGAACAGGGATACGTTCGACTGGTCAGAAAACGAAATGGGCACCATCCGAGAGAAGATGGCTGTGGAGGTTTTTTGTAACTCAAAGGATTGGACATCCAGTTAGTGATTTAGTTGATGTACATAACATTTGAGTAATAAAATGAAATTATTTTTTAAAAAAATTTAGTTGTTTGCAATTAACACTTGAACACACATTTGATATATTGAAATCCATAAACAATACAATGAATTGTAGACACTATAACAAAAGATACAGTATGACATTAAACGAACAACCAATAAATATATCATAATAGTTCAACATAAAAAAGCATAATAACCAACGGTCTCATTCCACGGTAGAGTCTTTCTCAGGGCACGTTTGTTTGTTGTGTCCAATTGAATGACAGATGCTGCACTTGCGACGGTATTCATCGGGAACACTTATGCTGGGACCTTCATTAACCATCGGTGGGTTGGAGCATCGCCTGCTATTATGTCCTGATTGTCCACATCTTCTACACGACTGTGTGGTTGTCCTCTCCGAAGACGAGGCATGTCGACCCTCCATCGGGCGACCTGATTGTCTCTTCGACTTTGGATTTAAAACCACCCGAGATGCGATGTCGGATGGCACTACCCATGAAGAAGGATGGCCAACAGGCATAATAGGAACCGAGTATGCATCAATAAGTGTCTCTCTCTTGTAATAGTCCGCACACAGAGATGTGTAATCCAAGTTTCGCTCCCTACAACAATGAAAACAATGAGATTCACGAACCCAAATAATATAAATCGTTAACTGTAACATCTCATGTACCTTGCCGCTGCGAGTGCATGAGAACATGGGAAATGGTCCATTTGGAATTTGTTGCATGTGCAAGTCTTCAAGTGTAAGTTAACCGTCCATTGGTTTCCCTTCAATTTGACGGAGAATATGTTCCAGTCAACTGGATTTACGGTCATATAATTGCACTTCTCGACACGTTTTAGGATCACAAGATGTGCTGCATCGGTCAGTTGATGACGCATGGACCGTGCAGCTGCATGACGTTCGTGAAACCACTTTTGTAGCATATTCCTAATGAACTCCGCCAGTGTCATCATTGGCAGTTGCAGTGCGAATTTTAGGCATGAGTTTATGCACTCAGCAACATTTGTGGTCATCAGCCTGTACCTTCTTTGGGGACAGTGTACGCGAGACCACTTGTGTGGACCGGCAACAATGGCATATTCGAATGCACCCTTGTGCAGCCTATGTAACTCCTCCATGTGCCTGTTATAATTGAATTCACTGTACGTCCTAGCTGCTGAATCCATTATGTCGGCAACATCCTTTCTGTGGAATCGCTTCTTCATATTTTCACCAAAATGCCAGCAACATATAGTATGGGTTGCATAAGGGAACACTTTAGAAATCCCCGCTTCAATGCTTGCATGGCGATCGGAAATGAAAACCAGATCATCTATATGACCAAGGGCACCCCTCAAGCATTCCAAAAACCACTCCCATGAAAGGTTGTTTTCTGAGTCACCGTACCCAAAAGCAATTGGATACACCTGTTCGTTTCCATCTTGTGCAGTTGCAACAAACATTGTACCCCCGAATCTTCCCTTCAAATGGGTACCATCAACTGCAATCACAGGACGCATACACCTCCGAAAACCTCTAATTGAGGACCCTAACGACATGAAAAAGTACAAAAAAGTATCATCGTCTGCGCATTGTAAGTCGGTGATTGTGCCAGGATTTTGCTGTTCCAAAATGTACGCAAACGATGGTAACAATTTGAAACTTTCTTCATGCGTTCCATAGGTCAAGGACAATGCATATTGCAAGGCATCATGTGCCTTACTGTACATGACTTGGATGCCATACATTGTTTTCATATCGGCGATTATGTCCTTCGGACGCATGAGACGACCATCATGTTGTTGAAGTCTAGGTGCAATGACTTCTCCGATTATGACTGCACTAGCTTGTCGGTGGCGACGGTGAACCTCCTCCAAAGGACAACTGTGTTGGTTGACAAAACTTCTGACTTGGAAGTAAGTCCCTTCATCTCTCCTCACCGCTCTTAATTTCCACGTACAGTTGTCAATGATGCAAACTAGATGTAACGTTGTCTTATTAGACCTTTTCACCTTCCATTCAAAGTTCTCCCGCATTGAAAAAAGGCCAACTAGCCTCTTTAAATCCTTTTTACTCGGGAAAAATTGACCTTTATAAATCATGCATGTAGGTTCTTGCGTTGCCAAGGTGCTGCTTCTACCAATACCAAACGAGTATGAATCTGCTCCGGGAATAACCCAAGTTATCGTATTATCAGAATCAGATACAGTTATATTATGTCGGACCTCGGAAGTCCCAGGCATATTTGGTACAGTGCAACTAACTCCTTGTACATGTCTTCCTTGTGTTTGAATTTGTGTACGCTCTTCATCCACATTTTCTAGATCATCTACATGTTCATTATTTGCCTCATTATCCACCTCATGGTACTGCTCAATTTGACAACCAAACACATCGCCAAATTGAGGTTCAACTACTTGGTCAACCGCTACCGGTGGGACACCACACATGTTTTCCCTACTTTCGGCGAAACTCCTTTGGGGATATAGTTGGTTGCTACCGCTAAAGGATCCAAATTGTTGGGTATTTTCAGGAGGAGGAATATCATTCCCTATCACATCTCCAGGTGTCCTCTGAGTTAGACTTACACATACTTGAGGGATCACCCGATCTTCCCCTAGCATAAACTGAACATCATCGTATTTCTTATAAATGTACGACATGTACTGCCAGGAACGATTGATACTGATGCCAGATCAACATTGAATTTGTTTACATCATACTTCACAATGGTATGCACGATCGCCACCAATTCTTCGTAAGTCATATTCTTTGACACATACATTCCCTTGTTATCGGATCCAACAAACCTCTGACTTCCGTCGGGTAGTTGCTCCCATTGACCGTTGTAAGATATTACTATTCTAACCCGATTCATGATGCTGTCAAATTAATCAAAACTATTAATTAAAACTCAGGAGTACAAAATATTTTCATAAATTACATTTACAAAGGCTCGGGTGAGGATATTTAAAAGGCTCGGAGAACACTAGCAAAGTCTCGAAGAATACATGAAAGTTTCGAAAAAGACATTTTTGGTCTCGAAAAAGTCTTTAAAAGACTCGATTAGTAATTCAATAAAAAGTCTCGGAGAAGACCTAACAAGGCTCGATTAGTGATTATTTGAAAAGTCTCGGAGATGACTTGAAACGTCTCGGAGAAGACTTGAAAAGGCTCGATTACTAATTTTTGAAAAGTCTCGGAGATGATATGAAAAGGCTCGGAAAAGACATGAAAAGTCTCGGAGAAGACATGAAAAGTCTCGATTGGTTATTTTTGAAAAGTCTCGATTGGTTATTTTTGAAAAGTCTCGGAGAAGACATGAAAAAACTCGGAGAAGACTTGAAAATGCTCGAATAGTTATTTTTTAAAAGTCTCGGAGAAGACTTGAAAAGTCTCGGAGAAGACATGAAAAAGCTCGGAGAAGACAAAAAGCTCGGAGAAGACATGAAAAAGCTCGGAGAAGACTTGAAAATGCTCGAATAGTTATTTTTTATAAGTCTCGGACAAAACTTCAAAAGGCTCGGAGAAGACTTGCAAAGGCTCGGACAACACATGAAAAAGCTCGAATAGTTATTAAAAGTCTCGGAGAAGACTTGAAAAGTCTCGGAGAAGACATGAAAAAGCTCGGAGAAGACTTGAAAATGCTCGAATAGTTATTTTTTAAAAGTCTCGGACAAAACTTCAAAAGGCTCGGAGAAGACTTGCAAAGGCTCGGACAAGACATGAAAAAGCTCGAATAGTTATTTTTAAAAAGTCTCGGAGAAGACTTGAAAATGCTCGGACAAGACATGAAAAGGCTCGGAGAAGACTTGAAAAGGCTCGGAGAAGACTTGAAAAGGCTCGATTACTGAATTTTGAAAAGTCTCAGAGAAGACTTGAAAATGCTCGAATAGTTATTTTTTAAAAGTCTCGGAGAAGACTTCAAAAGGCTCGAACAAGACATGAAAAAGCTCGATTAGTGATTTTTGAAAAGTCTCGATTAGTGATTTTTGAAAAGTCTCGGAGAAGACATGAAAAAGCTCGGAGAAGACTTGAAAAGGCTCGATTAGTGATTTTTGAAAAGTCTCGGAGAAGACATGAAAAAGCTCGGAGAAGACTTGAAAATGCTCGAATAGTTATTTTATAAAAGTCTCGGACAAAACTTCAAAAGGCTCGGAGAAGACTTGCAAAGGCTCGGAGAAGACTTGCAAAGGCTCGGACAAGACATGAAAAAGCTCGGAGAAGTCTCGGACAAAACTTCAAAAGGCTCGGAGCAGACATAAAAAGGCTCGGACAACACATGAAAAGGCTCGGACAAGACATGAAAATGCTCGATTAGTGATTTTTAAAAAGGCTCGGAAAAAGGTGACAAAGTCTCGGAGATCCACAATTGTCACAATGAAAATATGAACAAATGAAAAGAAGTATTTACACGAAATATTACTTGTTGTAATGAAGCACGTCCAGTTGTTTTGATCTTGAACTTCTATTTGTATTGAGAGAGAGATAGAGAGAGAGAGAGTAACCCCGTTATCGTTTTTGTTGGAAGTGTGGAGAGAGAACCAGACAAACACAATAACATAAATGATTATCTAAGGGCAATTTTGGTAGTTCACCATAATAGGTGCCTTTTAAACTTAAGTTATTAAACCGGTCATAGAGTCACCAAATCAGTTGGAAAAAGTGATACTTTCCACCATTTCCACTTGTTGATCACCATTTCAAGATGATCGATCTCTAAACTTCTTTTTCCACTGCGAGAGCACTTCTAAATTCTTACCAATTATACTATACTAGACTATCTTTTTAGAGATCACAAAAGGGAAAATTCCATAAACTAATTAACAAAAACAAAGAATAACTTTAAATTGTCAAATTATATATCTAAATTATGTGACTGGTAAGTTCTAACTATCACGTAAATCTTAAGATTATCTCATGGATGATGTGTTAATTACAAGTTACAACTCACATACAATATTATCATTACAATTTAACATTAATAGAAAATAAATACCTTGCAGTCTTTTTTTTTTTGTTGGTATCCGTGGATATCTGGACCAGCTTGTAAGCACCTTGACTAATCCCACGAGGCCCTGAAGTCAACAATCGAGTAAACCTTCAGTGGCTCCAAGAGAAACATGGCTGCCAGAGATCAAACCCAGGACGTCCGTGTTTACGGCTCGCCCCAGTGACCAGTGGCACCACCCCTTGGGGTTAATACCTCGCATAGTCACATTTATTCTTTCATCAATATCATCAACATATTCATGTGTTATGAAAATGAAAAACTTCATTATGTTTAGAAGATCCTCTAGAGCAATGTTAGACATAAAAGGCTTAACATAAATATCTTAATCATCGCAAAGGGTACTTAATTGCACAAACAACCCTCAATTTATGGAAACTATTAAGATTTTAAATAAAAATGACATAAATTAACACAAACACCCCCGAATATTAAAATGATCCTTTAGGGTGCGTTGGGCACAGAGATGAGACATGACAGGGTGGGATGGGATGGGACAGTTGTTCCATATTGTGTTTGGAATGTCTTGAATAAAACTGTTAACTGTACTGTTATGCGTTTGGTATGAATGGGACATAACGGGACAAGAGGTTTAAATGACCAGAGTGCTCCTCATATGTATATATAATACTATAATATATATATATATATATATTATAACATTATAATATTATATAAAATATTATAATATATATATTAACTTATATATATTATTGTATATGTAATAATTTTTAATAAATTATATATTATTAAATATAATTATAAAATATAATATATATTATTACTATTTATAATAATATATATATATATATATAACTCTTATATATATTATTTAATTTGTATATGTATTATTATAACATATAATATATATTATAATAACATATATTATATATTATCATATATATTATTATATATATTAAATAAGTATATATATTATTATAATATATATAATAATAACATATATTATATTATAATATATTATTATATATTATCATAATATATACATAATATATAAAAATGACAGTTGTCCCATACATGGGACAAGTCTGGCCTAGGGTTTTGGGTGGGACAGAATTTGGTGATTTTTATCTCACATTGTCCCGTTCTGTCTTATGCTAAAGTCGTATTAAACGTGAAATAAGAAGAAACGGTCTCACGTTGTCATGTCCCATACCAAACACACCCTTAGTAGTGACTAGTGACAACAAATAGGTGTTTGAGTATGAAAGTTCAAAAATGCCCCTAGTTATGCGTTGAAGAGACGACCAGATATGCAATATGATGATATTAATTATAGAGCGGTGCTATTAGCCCCCCAACTACTGAACTATTTATGCTCCGCTTTTTAAAATTTTGATTTAATTATATAAATTAAATGGTTTTATTAATTTTTTGATTTATTTTTAGGACTACCCTTTTACTTATTTTTTCAACTTAATACACCTATCTTTTTCAAAAAAATATAAATAAAAATACACTTCATCTCTAATATTTATATATAATTTTCTCGTATCCATTAACATGACTTGTTTTTTCTTCTTATTTCATAGTAAAACCATCTTTATTAGATACGTTTTTTTTTTCCTGTAGTTGATTGGATTGTTAGTGGTAGATTGTGAGTGTGATATTAATCGTCTGGTGAATTTTTTTTTGAGTGATTGAGTTAGAGTTTTGGTGTGGTTTCGTTTTGTCAAAGATTAGGTTTTTTTGGTTGTGATTCTTGGTGTGATTTCATTGTTTTTTTTTTTTTTTTATAATAAATAACATTAAATTAACTTTGGAATATCCGGAATAAAATAGACAAAAGAATTGATATAAATTATAGTATACTTTGAAGATCTGAAGAAAAAAAATAAACCGAGAGAAAAAAAAATAACAAACATGGATCTAGAATTTAAAAAATAAATAAATAAATAAACATATGAAACAATAAAATCAATAAATACTACACATAGTAAACATGAGATCGAGATTTGAAAGAAAAAATAAATAAAAATAACAAACATTGAAATAATCTATGTCATTAAAACTTTGTCATTAAGGTTTTGAAATAAGGGAAGTGAGGTTTTATTAGTTTTATTTGTAAAAGATTAAAAATTATATGTCTTTTTAAATAGTTTAATAAAGGAAAAAAAAAATACTAAATAATTTAAGTGCCAATAGCATCACTCTTAATTATGTTATTTTTAAGTGTTTGGCATGCCAATTTTACCCCTAAATGTTTTCAATAATGACATTTTCACCCTAAATATTTTAATATTACGGATATATTGGTGAAGTTTACTGCATAGTGAAACTTGTGGTTGCTAGATTGGGTAAGTATGTACGCATGCAATTCAGTTGATTTTGTGCCTAGTTGATTTTGTTGTTGGCATAATGGTATATCGATCGTATATGTTACCATGATTATTTTGTCTATAGATTGGGTGGAGAAGTCCCTAGTTGTACATGAGAAGTACTTGGACGGGAAATATTTTAAATATTATTTTTGTTTAGGTCGGTGTATCTTGCATATATAGGTAGTTGTTCACACAAATAAGAAGGCTTTTTGCTTTATTAAAATATTTAGAGTGAAATGTTATTAATGAAAATATTTAGGGGTAAGATTGGCATGCCAAACACTTAAAAAAAAAAAACAACATAGTTAATATGGCATGTAGATGCTAAACATGTTATATATATATTTTTATGGATATTGCGACCCAATAGACTAGTAATATTATTGTTTTTATATTGTTTTTTTAAATGTAACACGAGTCTCGGTCTTTGGGACCTAATGAGACTAATCACCGTAAGCACAATCTTGACGTGAGACTCAAATCCTATTATATCCCTTAATTGAATCTTATTTAACCAAAGTTAAACTAATACGTTGATTAAATAACATACACACAAGTACACAACATTGGCCTGATGTAATGATGTGAGAATTGGTTTACAGCAAAGAGTGGAGCAGAGAACTGGCTCAAGTAATTAATTAAATAATTAATTAGGTAAAGCTAGAGACATGAATCGGTGATGCAATGGGTGTAGTGCACCACAACAACAATTTGAACTAAATGTTTGAGTTGAGACTCTCTCTATAGCGTTGACTGTACCCATCAAGACCGGTAAAAAGCATAATTATAATTATAATTAAATAAAAACAAACAAACTTATTAGATTAATTGGATATTTAATTAAAAGAAGATCATTGTTATTTGTTAAATGTGATTAATGAACTCAAACACGCGTTCACACACTCACTCACTCACACAACAATGACCAAAGACCTTTCACTTTGACTTTGACTTTGACTGTACCTGCCATTTATGCTCACAAAACAACTTACACGGCCAATGGTGCTTGTGACAAAACTATTATTGGAGACCTAAATATATATATATATATATATATATATATTTGTTACATGTTTCTACATTTCATTTTCATAACTTTTTTGTGTACTTGGAATATTTTCTAACTTGTGATCATGGTTTTAACCTGTCATTTATGTGCTAAATCCTAATTAAGTTTTAAAGCCAAAGAAATTGCAATTGTCAAAATGAGAGTGTAATGATAACGTTTTAGAGACCTAATTTTTTTTTCATCATTAACACCAACTTTGTATTTATTTTCTTACTCAACGATAGACTTTTTCCGAAATTAAAAAGATCTAACAATGTGCATGTATAAAGCCTTATCTCTAGCCGACCTACTTACTAGGTTTTATTTAGCCTTCCAGCTATACGGAATGGAAGCATATATAAAGTTCAATTATTATTATTACTTTTTTACCACTTTGGTTGGAAAAATATCTTCGATATTCTACTCATAGACCATAGTTGAAGGTGTAAACCCTAGCTAGGATGAGCTTGATTCGATCCTAGCTAACACTATTTACCTAATTAAAAACAAATCTCTATGACTAAACTAGTTATATACACTTATAAAAGAGTTAATTTTCTCGATTACATGCATTAACGGCTAAACCTTGTCTAAGATTGTGAATAAATTATGATATATATTTTTGCTTTTCACATGCACTCTTTAATTTCTTTTTTTGCTTACAAGTACTTCAATTGGTTGCAACCAATTAAAACAAGAAGATAGTATATATACTTTAATATATCCGATATTATATGTAGTTACATTCATCCAATAGAATCATGCTATATATATAGTAATTTTCAAGTGAGGGATTCCTCACTTTACTTTCGGTCCACACCTTGATGAAATCATATTGATTTACATAAATTTTGATATGAATTTTTTCGTAGATGATAAGTACATTGAAATATACCTATCAATAAAATTTGAGAATTTTTCAAGCACCAGAACTAGTTTTTTGAATTTTCCTTTATATCTCCCCTTTTTCCGATGCCTTTATATTTAACAAAATCAGGATAAATAGTTTTAGTGCTTGAAAAATCTCAAATTTTATTTTTAGGTATTTTTCAATGAACTTATCATCAACTTCAAAATCCATATCAAAATTCATATAAATTGATGTGATTTCATCAATGTGTATACCGAAATTAAAGTAAGGGATCCTTCATTTGAAAGTTAATATATATATGAATCTATTATATCATGAATGTGTATACATCCGATTTATTAGGATGTTTGAATAATATTATTAGACATTTTCCTTTCGACTTAAGTTTTTGTGTCTGATGGTTACTAATTAACATGGTATCAGAGTTAGGTTTGAACTAGGAGTCCTGAGTTCGAGTCCCCTCACATGTATTTATTTACGTATTTATTCTGCAATTTGCATCTCTATTTGGCTTTGGTCCACGTACCAATTCCATCGGTCTAGTAGAGTACTTAAATATTATTGTTAGGGTTAGGCCTGTTGTTCTAGCATGGTTAGGATTTGGCTTTTATGCCCATGTGAACCAAACAACTTCAACTGATACAAAATTAGTCCAAACAGATTTGGATGATTGTGATTCAGATGGTGTTGGAAAGAAAAGTCTGAGATGAGGTCAGCAATGAAAATGGTGTCGGAATCCGGTCCCGAACGTGCCCATACAAGCCACAGAAGATTGTTGTGCAGCACTTGCATGTTACTGCATGCCTGAAGTATTTGGGCCCATGGGATATGTTTTTGGGGCCTGTGAAGGTGAGTGGAACTCCTGGAAGACATGGGAAAACGTGTGGGGAGTTGGTTTTCTATTTGGGGAAGGTTTTGTTTCGGGATTACTTTTATTAGAAAAGACTTGTTAGATGGTTTTCAACTTATTATGATAGTTTAATTCCTTAGAGACCAAAAATAGTGACATGTGAGGCTTATTCTTTAGTTGATAACACTTGGAGAAACCAGAAAGACACATGGGAGCATTAGAGAGTGGGCAAATCCGTGGAGTGAGACCCTGTGGAGATCCAGGGGGACCCCGAGGACCTGGAGTGGGAGACCCAAGGGATGTTTGGGGGAGACCTAGGAGGAAATCAATGGAATATATATGGGTGCAAACAGAGGGGACCTGGAGAGAGCTGTGAGCTGAAGGCTAGGATGTAAGCTTAGTTGTGAGCTTAGGGCTTGGTAAGGCTTGGTTTTAATTGGGGTTTGAGGTTAGAGAAAGGATATTGGAATATATTCTGTAGTTGTAACAATTTCTACATATTGATATTTTTCTATTGTCGTCATGACGGTTGTGGTTTTTCCCTGTTTTGGGTTTTCCATATAAATCTTATGTTGTATGATTGGATTCTCTCATCTTATTTTCTGCTAGTAGATATTATTTGTTATGTGTTGATTATTAGATATGAGCTTCTGTGTCACCTTTTCCCCATAGACACGTGAGGGGTACCGGTGTAATAGGTAAACTTTGGGTCTATTGTTAATTACTAACGCGATTCAGAAAAATATTTTCCCAAAAACATGATTCATGTTTTCATTTTTTTTTCTCACCTTATCGGCTTATCATCAACACCAATAGATGCTTTTAGATGAGAACAGAAGCATTAACTAAAAGTTGTAGCTAGTCTTTCATTCTGATCATCTCTCTAACCTCTTTTGATTTGCATGCGTTGTTTTGCACGCGTTGTTTTGCACTACCAACTAATCCACATCTACTGTCTCTATTTGCTTTGACAAGCTTCGCTATTTAAAATTAAAACTAATATAATAATTAAACCTCCTAATAAAACAATATCATAAACTAATCAAAATTTTGTTCTTCTCTATCCCAATCTTTCACATAAAACAGATTCAATTCGAGTGCCGTAGTTGAAATTAAAAAACAATTTTTCTCCCATCACTTTGACCCTAATTCTACGCCTTTATTGTAAGCAAAATAAACTTTTTTGGGCGCACGAGTGTGTATTGATCAATCAGTCAGAACCCTAATAAGTTTAAAGGGTCTCAGCTTGGTAGGCAAATATTGCCATCACATAATAATATCTTTATTTAATTAATTAGTAATCCATATATATGTTTTGTTGCTGTTATACCAAGAATCATCAAAAGTGTTTTCTTTCTTTCTTTTCATTATAGTCTTTTTGAAATACTTGATCAACTTTATACTACTCTCTATACGTCATTCTTCAAAAGGGTTTCAGGGTTTCAATTTGTTTTACGGTTCAAAATTTTATAGCACTTTTACTCTTCTACTTTTAAGATTAACACTATCTTAATAATTTAAGTTTTAATAGTACCAAAAATGTGTTTTTGATAAAAATACACTTAAAGCACAATCACAAAAATAAATCTCACACTTTTTTGTTTCCGAGACATATTTTATATTTCCAAAACTTATTTAGCGAATAAGAAAAAAATTTAAAAAAATATTCTTCTTCTTCATCAACCTCCAATGGAGGTCTGTTCCACCTCCATTGGAGACCATCAATGGAGGTTTTTGAAGAAAAAAAAACCTCATAAAAATAGTAGAAAAATAATAAAAGAAAAAGGTGGGGGCATTTTTGTTCATTGTTATTTAAACTCAAAATATAAATCTAGTGCAAATCCCAAAAGTCTCTACGGATTTGGTGCCATTTAGGCATATTTCCACTTTGTTTTATTCACCAGTAAAACCTGTATAAACTAATAATTTTGGACGGCTCAAAATTTAATAATTAATCAATAAATCAATAATCAATATATAGAATGCAATTTATGATTTAATGTATATGCAAATAATCAACTAAATATTCAACTAATCAAATTAATTAAATGTCATTAATCAATTAAAAATATATTAAGTCAATCAATAAACTAAATCCATTATACCTATCAAATTAAATAAAATTCATTATAGTTGTATTCATTAATTAAATATGACAATAAATTATATTTGTAATTTTAACAAATTATTAATTTATGATATGAATGAGACCACATATTTATATAGGGGTTTTCCAAAAAGTTTTATCTTATTAATTTATCCCATTAGCCCAAGTCGAGACTAGAAAAATTATTAAATTATAAAGATAATTAATTTATCTAGTATTAATTTATAGAGGTTGTACGGTAGTTCCATGATCATCACACATTATATATTGCAAGGGGTGATGTTAGAGAAATTCTTAACAGATTGTAAAATATAAAGAAACGTCCATGATGAATTAATTCAAAATCATTTAGGTCCCATCTATAATGAGGAAATTAAGAGGTAAATTAATAAAAATTGACGTACCCTATATCTTAAGCGATATATAAAACAGCATCTGAATTTGATCAACCGGGCAATTTCGAATTAAGCTTCTGATGCATTGATTTGTACCCAAAATATCTTGAATTAGCGGCAAACTAGTTATAGGTGATCAATGATCATCATGATGAAATTGCAAGAAAACTTGCCAAACACAGTGACACATTTCATTTTCAGAACCTTTAAGCTTTCGGTAAACAATGACTTGGGCCAACTTTATGAAATTATCATATTTGAGAGTGGAAAACAACTTATAGTGGTAATTGTGATGGTAAAGAAGATGTATTATATATTAATGTCTCACTTTAACTTAATTTTCCATTGGTTTTTGTCAGGGAACTGATAACTCTTTTCAGTCCAAAAATGTAAATTTGGAGAAAATTATTAAGTCTTTGGATAAGCAGGGAGACAATTACAGACATTTTTGAAAAAGACCATGCACCATTGACCATACTTATATTATAAAATATTTCAAAGGATAAGTTTATTGTAAATTATAATTGCCAAAGAGAATGCTTGAAAATGTCATTATCCCCAAGGAAATTAGTTTTGAGTGTTCTATGGAAAATTTTCTTTTTTTCGTCGAAGTTCGTTAAGGAAAAAAGAAAGAAAGAAAGAAAGGAAGTTCCAAGGAAATTAGTTTTGAGTGTTTTATTTTATTTATATTCGATTCTTTAATTCAGCTATTTTTCTCAGTTAAAATTTATTTATTTTAATTAATAAGTTAGAGTTTTGGGTTTATTTGTCATAATTTTAAGTTAGTTTTTTTTTTTTTTAATTTTAATTTTTATGAATTTATTTTCCAACTACAATTTATTATTTCTAGTATTATATATATATATATATATATATATATATATTATAATTTGCACTTTAACCAAATTGTTAGATAATTTTAGGCTACAATGTCAAACAACCATACATCAAAACCAAGAAAAAATATTTTTCATACATTAGGGAAAAAAAAAAAAGATAATCAATTATCAAGTGAGAATAGATCAAGTTTTTTATGTAATGCCGGGGGTGGGGGGTTCAAGTTTTCCTTCTTCATCTCAATGGAAGTAAAACAATAAATAAATAAAAGATAATCAATTATTGAGTGAGAGTAGATTAAGTTTTTCATGTAATGTCAGGGATAAGGAGTTCAAGTTTGTCTTCTTCATCTCAATGGAATAAAAATAATGTTGCCTTATTGAAAGTTTATATATATATATATATATAAAAAATTTCAAGTTAGTGCGCACTGATATAACTTATATCAGTGCATTGCATGTGAACCACTGGATTTACATGCTTTGACTCAAGTGTGTATACATTTATCAGTACTTCTCCATAATCAATGACTCACATACAATACACTGGTGAAGTTATATCAGTGCGCATTGATTAGAACAAGACTATATATATTCATTTTCTCCTAAGTGTGCACTGATATAAATTATAAAATACATCAGTGCATTGTATGTGAGTCATAGATTATGGATAAGCACCGACAAATGCATGTAGACTGAGTCAAATCAGTTTAATCTAATGGTCTACATGCAAGACACTGATATATATTTATCAGTGCGCACTGATAAATATGTATCAGTGTCTTGGGTGCGCACTGAGGAGAAAAGTTTCATATATATATATATATATGGGTCAGACCTATATCAACTCAATTTTTTGACTCAATTTTCTGATTTCACCCTTTCAACCATTAGATTAAAAAGCACATGAGCAAATGAGCGGTTGAGATGTTGAAGTCAAAAAATTGAGTCAGAAGTTTGAGTTAATATAACCTGACCATATATATATATATATATATATATATATATATTTGTTTTAGCTCACCCTAACAAAAAATTCTAGATACACCCCTGTACATGAGGCACCCGGAGTTACACAAAGTGATGTGTGTAAAGAGTTCTCTCATCATGTTCTATGAGAGTAGAAATCTCAAGTTAGAGTGTATGCAAATATAGTATTTTAACAACAACAAAAAAATTGAAAGAAAGATAACATTTAGGCGAAAAGGATTACAACTGAGCTGGGCTATCACTAAGGACAATCGATGTTACACAAGGAGGAACCTTTTCCATCCAAAACAAAGCAGCATCTAGAGACAAGCCAAACCTAGCAAGGCCATGTTGGCTTTCCTTGAAGCATAGACAATCAATCTGGATGGCAATCCAAGAAATGAATAATATCATTCTAGAATGGGAACAAGCTATGACCAATGAACTTTATGCCTTAAAGGACAATAACACTTGGTCTATAGTCAACCTACCACCTAGTAAACATGTCATTGGGTGTAAATGGGTGTACAAGATTAAGCATAAAGCTGATGGCTCAATAGAAAGGTATAAGACTCATTTAGTTGCCAAGGGGTATACTCAATAGGAGGGAGTGGATTACACTGATACTTTTGCTCCTATTGCAAAGCTTGTGACTGTCAAGCTTTTACTTGCTCTAGCTTCTATTAATGGCTAGTATCTGCAGCAACTTGATGTCAACAATGCATTTTTGCATGGTGACTTGTTTGAGGTGGTTTATATGGCCATTCCACAAGGGTATGACCATATAGGGATTTATGCAGTCTACATAAATTAATAATAGTCTCAATATCAGAAAGAGGGACACTGATTGAATTGATCAAATTAACTACAACCAGAGCATCTATCTCCACTGTACACGGGAGAGTCCCTGAATCAAGTACAAAGATCAGACCCTTGAAGACAGCGCAAGCCTCCATAACTTCGAGAGAGAGACCAACCATGATAGGTTGGGAGTTTGACGCAAGAAAATTGCCCAAAGAATCTCTTATAATAATGTCAATACCAACCTTACCAACAATTATATTTAAGGCGGCGTCCGTATTAACCTTAATGCACTCACATCCGGAGGCCACTAAGAATTGGCAACCATTATGCTAACGCCAAAAACTTGAGCAACAGCACCAGTAGAAGCCCGAAAATCAGCAATAAAAGTATTAGCCCAAGGGACAATTTCTTCCAACTGAATCGAATCTTTATTATGCAACAAAGAATTTCTCCTGAACCAAATCCTTTAAAGACTATACACAAAAGTTCCAACTCTTCCGACTTAAGTTGGTTTTTGCACATATACATGAAATCAAAGAAGCTTATGCCACTTAGGATGTTAAAACCGCTCATGAAAGAGCATGAAGCTCGAGTCTTTTTAAGCTTGAGGCAACTTCATAACACATGCAAGGTTGACTCAGGCCACCCATTGCAAGATGGGCAAAAGCCACCCACCGTAATACCTCGTCTGAACAGATTGGCATTGGTAGGGATCCAGTTATGGCTAGCAATCCAGAGGAGAAGTCTGATCTTGGGGGGAACTTTGATCCGTCAAAGAAACTTCCACCAAGATTCCATTGAATTTAGGCTAGAAGAACTAGGATTAGCAATTAAGGACATGCCAAGCTGATAACCACTTTTGACAGAATAAAAACCCAACTTATCATAATGCCATGTAATCATATCAAAAGGAAACTTGGGCGAGAATGGGGGGCTAAGGATCAAGGACACATCCTTAGGCAAGAATGCTCCCCGAATCAGCTCCTCATTCCAAGCACCTGAAGAAAGCTTTGACTCTGCAACAGAGAATGAATTATCCAAGACAATCGGAGAAACAATTTTAAAAGTCAAAGGCTTGAGAATCTATCGATCAGAGTACAAACCAACAGAGGAGCCACTACCAATATACGCCAATGATATCTAACATCAATAATTTCACGACCCCACATAAAACTCCTTCATAAAAAGGATATGGAAGAGCCACAACTAGCCTGAAGAACAGACGAATCCGAAAAATAACAACATTTCAGAACTCGAGCAGCCAGTGGATTCGGATGGTGGATGAGCCTCCAACACTCTTTAGCCAACAAGGCCTTATTAAACATTGTCAGGTCTTTGAAGCCTAACTCGCCACTTGTCTTGCTTCGACAAAGTTTATGCCATGCACCCAAGTGCATCTTCCTTTTCTCATTATTCGACCCTCACCAAAAACACACACTAAGATGATGAAGGTCATCCACAAGCCCTTGCGGAATCTGAAAGAGGAACATAGAGTATATAGGATTGCTCTAGATCACCACTTTTATGAGAACTTCCTTACTGTTGCTGATAAGAGTTTATTCTGCCAACCCTTAAGTTTGTTCAAAACCCAGTCCTTAATAGAGGCAAATAAAACTTTTTTATTCATTCCAATAAAGCTAGACAACCTAAGATATCGTTTATGGCAATTAACCAATTGTACACCAATAATAGAAGCAAGGAACCTCGCCTTTTGGCTTAGAACCCTCTTACTAACACACATGGCCGACTTACTAAAGTTCACCATTTGCCCCGAAGCCTTAGCGTAACACTATAGAACACGCTTAATAGCACGACAATCATGCTCAGAGGCCTTAGAGAAAAGCATACCGTCATCCGCGAAGAAAATGTGGGAGATTTTAAGTCTTTGCCTACTACAATTAAAATCGGCAATGTCCCCCAATTCCACCACCTTACAGATTAAATTGGAAAGGCCATCTACACAAATAAGAAAGAGGTAGAGGGATAGCGAATCTCCTTACCTTAGGCCACGAGAAGGCCTCAACTAACCACAAACTTCGCCATTAATCAATAATGAGAAGGAGATTGATTTCACACACCTCATAATGCGATTAATCCAAGCATGAAGAAGCCCAGCTTGCTCATCATACCAGCTAAAAAATCCCACACCACTCTATCGTAGGTTTTCGACATATTGAGCTTGAGAGCCAAAGCCCCTTTTATGGCCTTTTTACTACCTTTTCAGTGCATGCACACACTCAAAATTGATAATGGCATTGTTTGAAATCAAACGCCCAGGAATAAAGGCGCTTTGAGACTCCAAGATCACTTCATTCAACAAACCTCGGAACCGGTTAGCCAAAGCCTTAGCCACAACCTTGTACAACACGTTGCACAAACTAATTGGTCTGAAATTCGTCACCCTCTCGGCCTTCCTCACTTTCGGAATAAGCATGATAATGGTCTTGTTAATCTCATCCATCTCATGACCTTCGTTTAGAATACCAAGACTGTTAAGATTTTGGTTTATGTTGGCATCATTCTATATCAAAACGTCATTTCCTTTGCATTGTTTAGTTATCCTAGATGTGTGATTTATCAAGCCTCAAGAGAAGATGGACAATGGTTTAAGCAAAGTGATGTCTTCGTGCGAGGAAAGAGATTTTAGCGTTATTGACTACAAAGGTGATAAAACCTTTTTCCTTTTATAAGGTTTAGGTGCACACACACACACAATTCATTTATAAGTGTCCCTGCATCATAGCGCCAATTTAGTATAACACATTCACATGTTTTAGTATGCTCATGCATTGATTTCATATTTACATACATTGTAGAAATACATGTACTAGAACTATGTCTAGGAAATCACATACTTATGTGACCTTGTGTTTAATTTTTTGTGTGAAAGTGATTTGGAGTTGAATATGTTCTTAAATGATTCCTTGTTGAGTTCCAGTCATTTCGGATACTCACTCATTTAATTTTGAGTTCAAACGAGGAAGTTACGTAATTTTACGTTCTTTTACAATGTGTTGTATTCGTCTTCGTATATCGAGTCGAGTTCACATCTAATTGTCAAAGTTTCATGGCCATCCTCGTGTTTCAATGAGTTACGGCTCGTAATCCAGAAACGGATTTAAATTTTGAGTTCGGAAGCCAAAGGACGGTCAAAGAACGTGAGGGGAGCATGATGAGAAGATTGGATGAGGGAAGGCTAAGAGGGAGGCCTTCCCGTAGAGACATGTGACCACCACCGGGAGGCTGGCAATGCGCCTCCATAGGGATGGTTGTTTGCCACCTCCCAAAGTGGGCTCCATCTTATTTAGTTTTCCTTCCCATCTTTTTAAAATATTTTCTCTCTCACTTTGTAATTGTCAAGAAGAAAAATGTGCATAAATTTTCTCTCTAACTTTCTCATTCAGACTACGAATTGAGTGATTTAAATTGGAGAATCTTCGTAATCAAGTCCCCTACCTTCTTCAAAAGAGTTTGCAGCTAATTGATTGTGGTTTGTGGCAGTTCTATTGTCAAAACCGAACCAGCTCAGGATTTCAAGGTATTGAACCAAACATTGTGATTTCATCTTTTATGATCTTCAATTACCTTGGGTTTTCTTCTTCAATATGTATGTGTTACTATGGTGAATGCTATTGAGAAGGAAAACTTCAATTAAAAGCTAATTTGTTCATGATTAGATTCTTGAATGTGAGTTAGATTTTCTAAACCTATGTTTTCACATTCTTGAGAGTTGTATTATGATTAGCTTTGTATCTAGGAATATTTATGCATTGTTTATTGATATTCTAATGATAAAATGATTCCTAGTTATACTATGTTATATTGATTGATCATATTTGAAAATAACACATTTTTGTATGTTTTAGAGCTTTGATTGGATTCATTTAATTGAATATTTGAATACATGCTCTAATTGTTTAACTAGAAGAAGTTTGAAGATATTATCTCACTTCTTTAGGATTTTTGTTTATGTACTAAATGCTTGTATATGTGCTTCTATATGTGCTTCATGAACATGTCTAATATCAAGCTTTAGTTACATGAATCAAATTTAGGATCAAAATGTGTTTGGTGTTTTGGCACACTCTAGATTTTCGATTTTCATGCTTTAATGGCCTAGACTATTTTTGTTGTGAGCTTTGTTGATTAAGTCTAGTTCTACATGATTTATAATTAATTCATACATTTCATATGTTCACGCATCATCTTGTGTGATTGCATCATTTGGATTATTAAACTAGAATATTATACATTGTGTGCTCTTTGTCTAATTCTAGTTTCCATAGTTCATATTGATCATATGTCATATGTTGTTTCTGTTTGCATCATTTGCATCACATAGATCACTTGTCTTGTAAAATGTGGAATTCTTGGTTAAGAGTGTGAGACCTAAGTAAGTCCAAGTAAGGGAAGTCTTGGCTAAGAGGTGTGAGGCCTCTAAGTAAGTCTGAGCAAAGTCTTGTCTAGGGGTGTGAGGCTCCTATAAGTCTGAGCAAGAGAACTCTCTTGTTGTTGAGTGATTCTTCAACATAGAGCAAGGGAAGTCTTGGCATGAGGTGTGAGCCCTTTTGTAAGTCCAAGCAAGGTTATTCTCTAGAGGCATGCGATGTGTCTCGGTTAGAGAATTTGTAAGTTTCTCTCTAGTGGGAATAAATAGGAGGGATATCCAATAGATTGTGATACATGAGAGTTGGTCACATTTGAAGGTGTACTCTTGTTTAACTAGTGAAAAACATTTTATCCGTAGTTATGGAAGCCGGGCCGACCTGTATAATTTTTATTTTTATTTCAATTTTTGTAAAATTGTTTTAGTTGGGAGTTGAACCATGGTGATTGCTAAAGTTGTATGACTTAACCATTTAAATACAGACCAAACGAGTTGAAAAATTTATGTTATTAGACCCATCACTTGGGCTGGAACTGATCTTTAAGGAAAATCCCATTTTGTTAGGGTATCGCTAATTGCGCTCCACTTATAAGGAAAAGCCCACTTGCATTATAGGGTTTTTAGTAAAAATGTCATATTTCAAGGGCTTAATAGCAAATCTGCCATAAACATGTGGTTCGGTACGGCCTGGCCTAGACGGTGGCAGGTGGGGCCTTCTAACAGGTCGTGCCACAGAGGGCATGACTTCTTAAAAGGCCACTTTTTATTTTTTTCCAATTTTTGTAAAATTGTTTTAGTTAGGAGTCAAACCACGGTGATTGTTAAAGTTGTACGACTTAACCATTTCATTACAAATTCAAAATTGTTAAGTTATGCATATTGTAATATATATTTTGTTTAATAAGTTTTTTTTTTAAAAAAATTTTTTTTTGTAAAATTGCTATGTGTGGGAATTGAACTAGGGTCGTTACGGAAAAAGATTTGTGACTTAACCATTTCATTACAAGATTATCATTGTTTATTTGCATCTATTAATATATATTGTTTAATTTTTATTTATTTTTTAATATTGGCCGACCTGTGAGGCCTACGGGCCTCATTTTGTTGGCTGGGCCGTGCCAAGCCCGGCCCATTTTGCCACCATTAAATTCAATTGCAAAACTACCGTGAAATGACATTATTACCCTTGATTTTTTTTTAAAAATCCAATTTCATTGATTGCCCTAACCATCCCAAACCCTCATGCCTACCTTTCCTGATACCACCCTATCCCGATCCAATTTCACTCATCGTCTTGTTTGCTGTCGAGTTCTAGCGAGCATCGCTAACTTCGTCGTCGAGTTGCCCATCCCGCTAGCCACTCGCTGTTGACTTTGCCAACTAGCAACGTGAACGAGGATAAACAACTTCTTCGTCGACAAGTATTGACGTCATCATCTCCGTCAAAACATCAATAGGACGCCGACATCATCGCTGGTCGTCTTCTCATTCCGTTTTAACCGTCTTGTTCAGACATTGTCATACATCGTCGATTGGTTTCCATTTAAGGTATTTTGAGTTTTGAAACCTAACATTTAAGTTTATGTTTTTGAGTTGAAATTGATTTTAGGGTTTTCAATTTTTGAAGTCTATTGGGAAATTTTGATTCATGTACTTATAAGTCTATTAATTGATTTTAAATATCACAAAAATTTACCTAAAAAGTATATCATAATTAACCTAAAAAATTTGATTCATGTACTTGTGAAATTTTTGAGTGCTGGCAGAATATAAGGTATGTACATGTCTTGCATTGTAAAATTTTGCAGTAGATGATAGCGATCTTAGGCCTAGGGTTTCATATTCACACTCAAACACAGTAATTTTAGACTCTAAATAGAGGTATTTATTCTTTTCTTTTTTTTAACTTGTCTACCAAAACTTGAAGAACAATTAGATGTCATGTTTGATTGATTGGTTTATTTTTTTACTACACAAACAATTTGGATTGATATGAATTAGGAATATCAGTTGATATTATAATGATTGGGCTGATTTTGTAAAAGTTGAAATCCCCTTTTTTGAGGTATGTCTTATCTTGCTTGTTTGATCAGTTATATATGTTGAAGTAGATTGCATCTCAAACTTTATATACAATTCAGTATATCACTGTTAATTGTATTAACTTTTATTTTTTTTCGATTCTTTTTACTTTAGTTCATATATGGATGTATTATGGAATGTCTTTAGGTATATCCACATGGGTGGATAGAAATTACTTGAGTCACTTAAGATTTTTCCATCTCAAGTTTCTAGGTATTGTAATTGGGATAGTATAAAACTTATTAAATCGTCTCTCACAAAAACAACTCGATATGTTTAAAACGACGTGTTTCAGACAGTTTTTGGATGTGAGTGATATGGTGTTGTTTGGGCAATTTTGTCACCATATCTTGCTTCGGGAGTGTCATGTTAAGAATGACGAAGAAAATTCATCTTATCTGTGGTATCAAGTTGGCAACGGGGTAATACGATTCAACCTAGTGGAATTTTGTTTAGTTACTGGGCTAGCCTTTGAAGAATACTCTGAATCCACATCGAATCTTTTCTAATGAAAGAATAGTAAACTTCGTCGATCCTACTTCTAAGAAAGTAAAGTCAGCATTAAAATGGTTGTTGATTGGTTTAGAAACCTTATTCCTAATAATAACAATAGTGATGAAGATATGGTGAAATTGACTTTAATACTTTTATTGGAGATGACATTGGTTGGCAAGGACGATAGGAATGCTATCCTCTATTGGGCATTGGAGTTAGTGGATGATTTTAATGCTTTTAATAAGTTTCTGTGGGGATCACTCATATACACAAAGACATTTAACTCCCTTGTTAGTTGTCTTGTTGGCCGAGATGATAAGTTCAAGGAGGGGGTTGATGCTCCAACGAAACGTAAAGTGAAGAGGTACAACGTTTATGGGTTTTTGACAGCTTTTCAGGTTATGTGTGATAATTGATGAATTTTATTATCTTTTTTTTCGTTATCAGGTGTGGGGAATTGAAGCAATACAAAAATGAGCCACAATTGGATATGCCGTTAGGGTGAACAATGTCGCCCCCAAAATATTGAATTGGCAAAGTTATTGGCCCCTCTGATGATGAATCAAAGAAAACATATTGGGCGGGTATGGATCAACTCCAATATGTATCACCTGATGTGGACGGTTGTGTCGGTGAGGATGATGTTCAGGATAATGTTCAGGATGACGTTGGTGATCCTAATCAGAATGATAACGAGGGAGATCATCAAACTATAACTTTTAAAAAATTTGAAGTCGAAGGAAAGAAGAAAGAATTGATTACACTTTAAGAGCTCTAGAAAAGATTAGATGGTATGCAACCCCAACAAAATGCTTGAAAGAATTGATTACACTTTAGAAGCTCTAGAAAAGATTAGATGCTATGCAACCACAACAAAATGCTTGAAAAAAGGCTTGACCAAAGCCTCGGGACTATATGACCCGATGTCAAATCACCCCATCCCGAACATTTTTTCAAGCCTTGAAAACTTCTAAGGTGATTTAATCTTCATAAAATGGAAAGAAAAAAAATTCGTGGATATTTCAAAACTATCAAAATAAAGCTAACGAGGTTGAAAAAATAATTTTAAAATGCAATACATACCTTCAAATTACTTTATATGATATCCTCCAATGTTTTTAGAACCTAAAATTGAAAAACAAATATGTTGTAAAGAAAGTGTTGTAGTGTAGGAAAATTGTTAGATAATATTTAGTTTATTTCTTTGATAAGTTGGTTGGTAAATGGTTGGTAAAAGTAATAAAAAGGATAATAAATATGGTGAGTGATAAGTGAGGGCATTTTGGGAAGAATAGGGTAGTTTTGCAATTGAATTCGATTTTAGGGTAGATTTGTTATTAAACCCCTAAAATAGAGCATTTTTGCTAAAACCTTACATTTATTGATTTTTTTTTTTTTTTGAGTTGAATTATTAATAAATTTTAGTTGGTTTGAGTAATCTTTTTGCTGTGAAATTGAGAAAATGAGAATCGAATTCACAAGTGTAAATGTAAACAACATACCATTAGAACAATCTCATTCAGGGTCCTTCTTCATCACTGGCTTGTTGCATCATAATTTTGTAACATACTAGATTTGGTGACATATGCTTGATTTGTATTTGTATTATATATAATTATAATTTCTAATTTTTATTTATTTATAATTATGAACAAAAATAAATCAAAACCCCCTCTCCAATAAGATGTGAATAGGTTACTAATGAAATTTGATAAAAGATAATTTCATGAATAACAAGTTTTCACAAAAACAATAATGATTAACATACTATCATACATTATTATATCGATCACTATAATCATCAAGAAGACAAATCCCCCTCATGATCTCTTAACTATCGATGTGCCGTCTAAATACTTCTTCACTACCTACTCTTATCCCTCCGTCTCCAAATCCTCTATGTGAAAAGAAATGAAAAACGATTAATAAGACATTCAATGATTCTCGATTGATGGTTAAAGATTGAACTCACAAAGATAGCAAATGGTCATCGCATAATTGTTCATGTTGAAAACAATTAAAAAGAAAAAGAAATGAATTCAATCACCTGAGCTCGACCTTTACGGGTGGCCCTTGGTATCAAACATGTTTATCAACGAAGGTTACGAATTCAAAGGCTCATCCACCAATTCATGGTTTTATTATGTACGTAATTGAAGATTTTGCTATTGATTCTTGTGATATTCTTTACTATAGACAGCAAACAAAGTATGGTTAGACGATGGTTTCAAATAATCAACTTCTCCTATTATTGTAGGATATTATGCAAGTCTTGTATAGAAATTAATCTCTATATATACATTTCTCTTTAACTTTTTTATATGTATAAAATTAATTTAAAATAAACACCGATAAATAAATAAATAAATAAATTGTTCAGTAGGAAGAGAGGTGGTGGGTGTCTCATGTCTACGTGAGGAATGCCAATCAGGAGCAAAGCCATGGTGTTTTGGTAGGGTGGACTAAACTAATTATATAATTTTTTTTAAACGAACTTCGACAATGCGAGAAAATTATATTGATTGAAATTTTTTAAGATATACTTAGATAGTCAGATAAGAAGGGACATAATGAATCGTACGCCTCAAAATTCATCTTCTAAACAAAATACATAAATTGTTTTAGAAGATAACAATTATATAAAATTAATAAAAAAAAAAATGTAATTCCAATACAATCACGAACTATCTCAGTTGTAATAAATTTTGAGAAAATGTAGAACGATAGAACAATATATAATAATAACATCACGAACCTGCTCATATATATATATATATATATATATATATTGGTAATGATAGTAAATTGCACTATAATTTCAGTTCTAGAAAGACATGATTAAACTACAACTTAAGAAAACCAATCAAATAACAATTATTTAAAGTGTGTGAACGTATTTTTGTTAACATTCTCCAAATTTGGACTCAAAACTTGAACAAAAAACAATTAAAACTCTATTTCACTCCTATAAGTAATGTAATATAAGTTTTCATAAAAAAAAATAAAAAAAAAAACCCAGATTCAAACTAAAAGACAGTCAAAGTATGCAGATATCAGAGCAATCAAATAAGGAGGTGTAAAGTACCCAAAAAATAAAAGTACAAAACACAGTTATCTGCCATGAAAAAGAAAATCGATTTCTTTTATCCAAATTGCCATACCTTAAAGCCATCCGATAATAGTAGCACACAGCTAGAAGACTTCTGGTTCCTAAATCGTTGATACATATGATCATAGTTTTGTCGTGGACCACACTCGATGTACCTTTGTCAACTGCCTGCACTGAAATCTCTCTTCTTTTCCTCGTTTTGTTTTCCATTTTCTCTCTTTCTTTTCTTTTTTTTTTTTAATTTCTTAAAAATCAAAATGACAATTTGAACCCCTCAATCAGTATATTTTGCATTTAGTTATATGTAATTTGGGAATTTGTTAAGGGTATAAGATAGGTAATAGAAAATATATAAAATTTAAAAAAAAAAAAGGGAAAAAGTAGGATGGCAATTCCTCGTCGTGATTCCAGGTTCTGTGCTCAAAAGGGATTTCACAATCTCCTCATGCCCTGCATTCCTTGCTGCAGAATGCAGGGCAGATTTTGCATTGCTCTTAGCTATGGCGAGTACTCTGTCGCTGCTACCTTCCTCCAAAAGAAAATTCACCACACCCCTGCGAGGCAGCTGTGTGCAACGATGTGGTGTTCAAGGAATCACACGCCATTGAAAGTTCAAGAATAGAATCCATCAGAACCTTCAATACCTCTACATATAGAAACAAACATTCTAAATATTTGTCGAAAAGAAAAAGAAAAACTTTGATTCTAGAAAAGTCTTGACATTCAAATTCCAATTTAGCAATTTCAACAAACCTCAACATGGTATGTTAAGCTTCTAAGATAATCGACAACTAATTGACAGCAGCAAACTAATTATACACAAAAACTTCAAGTAAAATCATCTAGAAAAAACTGCATATTGTGTTGTCTAAACAAAATCTAAAACTGCACAGAAAATTTACCCAAATTTCCGCGCTTTGCAGCAATGTGAAAAATGCTAGAAAAGTCTTGAGATCCAAAGCCAAATTTAGCAACAATGTTTGTTCTACAATTTCAACAAACTTCAACATGGTATATGTTAAGTTTCTAACATAATCGACAACTAATCGATAACAGCAGACTAATTATACACAAGAATTTCAAGTAAATCATCTAGAAAAAACTGCATATTGTGTTTGTCTAAAAAAAAACTGAAATTGCACAGAAAAATTTACCTAAATTTCCTTGCTTTTGCAGCAATGTGAAATGCTAGAAAACAAATCTAAAGCTAAGAATTCGACCCCCGTTTTGTTGTTCTTTATTTTCGCTTTTTCTGTTTGCTCTTATTCTTTGTAGGTTCGACGAAGAAGATAGCCACTATAGGTCGTTAGACTAATAGTTTTACAGGTTCACTAAGCAAACGACATCCCCTATTCAATATGTTCCCCGATCTACATAATTCATAGTTCGACCCCCAACAAATATCAAGTTTTCATAATACAATAATGGATTATCATACTTCCATTAGTTCCATATATTATATCAATATCAATCACTGTATTCATGAACAACACTGACATTCAATGTTATTGAAGACAGTTTCAAGTTCTCCAGGCTTGGAGCAAAACCTGCGAATATAGTTTTTATTTTATTTTATTAATAAATTATTAAAAATCAAGGCCTATAAACACTTACTACTATACCTTTCACACCATTGACCTCTAACAATCCACTGAATTCGCAAACCTAGAATAAAACTGATATCCAGTATGGCACCAACAACCAACATATCCACTCGTGAATTACTAACATCGGACCAATCTTTAAGAGTGAACCAGATTTACAATGGTAGAAGCACCTGATTCCTTTACAGTTGATGTAGCAAGAGCTTTAGTAATTTTGGATTGTGTTAAAGATATAAATATCATTTCCTTATCAAATAAAAAGAGTGGGGCTATAATTCACAATAGATATTTGATGTGTACATGTTTCTGTAATTTTAAAATTATTTAAGGGTGCAATTGCTTTTCCATATTAAAACAAAAAGTAGAAGAAATATAAATTTTCAAATGATACATATACCCCTCTTCTATTAACAATCCTCATAAATTTTAAGTAATTTTTAGATATATTAAAAGGGTGTAAAGGTCATTTTCATATCAAACAGAAGAAATAGGGCTATAATTCTCAACTCCATATCATGTTTCATATAGAGTCAATAGAATAAAGTGAATAAATTATCTAGTAAAATACGATATTTGGAGAGGTCCAAGTAAAATTTTAAATATTTTAATATGGGAGATGGATCTAAATTCTAATCCATTAGTATTAGATTTCAAGAAAAATAAAAAAATTAAACATTGATACGAAACATAAATACAAATCAAATATTTAAATGTACATTTTCTATTTTATTTATTTATTTTAAAATTAATTGTTTTTAGGACTTTTGAGTATTATGCTATGATATTCTATAATATTTTAGGAAGACTCGAAACTATTATCGTATAGTGTGACTTACAATCTCGTGGTGTGAGTGTAAGGGTATACTACCGTACCAACTTCATCTCTTCGATGATCGAATCACTTCACATCATATCACGTGGTAAGAAATAATTGACCCCAGATCGCAGTTAAAAATATTTATGAAAGCACTATAAGGAACCCATAAAAGCGCGGGAACAAACCCTCCTTCCCGTGGAAAGTACCACTGTTTAGAGTTTACTACAAATCCCTACATAGTCTCATAACTAGACACCACCAATCACTATCTCTAGTTTCAATCGAACTCAGCCTGACACAGAATTTCTCCTAAAGGTATTTGTTCATTTCCGACAAATGGGTTTTTTAATTTTTTAACAATTTGGGTTTGTGTTGAACCTGAACCTGCATATGATACTGTTTTGATTCCTTGAATTGGTTTGTTGTTGTTGTTGTTGTTGTGTTTCTTGTGTGTGTCTGCTTATTCGCTTCAATAAAGTCTGGTTTCTGAAATTGACAAGTGCAAATGGTTTTTTTTTTTTTTTTTTTTTTTTTTTTTTAAGTGCAGAGGAAGCTCAATATGCATAACCCAAGTGATGATGATGAAGTCGATTCTAGTAGATGTCGTAGACAGGTAACAAATGCTTTGTAAGCATGAACTGTGATATATATATATACATATATGTATATATTTTTTTTTTCTTATAAAATATTTATATCATGAAGATACAGTTGAAAGTTGAGCATAAATTTGAAACATTTTGGATATAATTTCCTTATTTGTACGTTTAAGATCGTTTGAACCATTCTAAATACGAGAGGAAAATGCTTTGTCTTTGTAATCAACGAACAATGATGAGACTTGAGTAGTCTTACTTTCACTAATGGATGGAATGAGATGTTACATATCGACCTTTTATATGATCCCACAGTGTACAAACTATTTTTTGTACTTACCGATCGTTCTTGATTTGTTTTTCTTTTTTTGAATTATAACAAAAAAATGTTAGATGATTCTTCAGAAACTGAGGGTTTGATATGATCCTTGATACTATTTAAAATTGAATTAGAATAGACTAGTTGAAACCATTATTGGTCTGTTTTATTTTGTTTCTGTCCTGCGTTGTAACTTGTAAGCCAATTTGTCAAGTTCAAAGTGTTGAGGATGCCGTCCTTTATGTTCTAATTGTAGCAATTCATCAATTTCTGGGCCAATGTTCTACGCTTTATTAGCCAGCTACATATTGGTTTTAATTTTTAAATTTTTGACCATTTTGAATATTTTCAAGATCACAACCCTTAAGCTTTGATTTGCTTCTTCGTACTTATTTTCATATCATCATCTGTATATTGGCAGGAAATTGCTCAAATTAAAAACAAAAACACTGTATGTGAACCCCCTCTATATAATGACAATGAGTTGGTCAACGTTGATGTGGAGATCTCAGCACTTCCGTGTACTAAGCGAAGAAAATTGGTGTTGAATGTTTGGGAGGATTACGTAAAGAATAAAGGAGAAGACGGAAATGAATGTACCGTATGCAAACATTGTAAGATGGTGGTGGGTTCAGATAATAGCAGGGCCACAAACCTCAAGAAACATTTAGAAATATGCCAAAATAGGAGAAATGGAGATAGATTATCTGAAACAGGTTCAACTTCAGCTGTTATCAAAGAGAACCGTGTGATGGATGAAGAAATGAAGCATTTCGATGTGGCACATATGATTATCAAGAATGGAATTTTGTCGCTAAACTCAATAAAGGCTGACATACTCCATGTTTATAGAGTAGAGAAGGAAAAACTTCGTAGTTTCTTTTCTAAGCTCCCATGTCGTTTTAGTTTAACAGTTAATCGCTTGAAGAGATGTTCTAACGAAAATGCCTATTATTGCTTGACAGTCCACTTTATTGATGATAATTGGGAATTGAAGAGGAAGATTATTGGTGTCAAATGTTTTGAAGGTGGAAGTGATATAGAAACACTTAAAAGCGTACTTTTGGATTGGAACATCCAAGGATCTATAACTGCAGCAGATGTGGTTGAAGATGATAATGAGATAAGAGACTGGCTTGAAAGTGAAGGTTCACTTCGTTTTGGTGGGGACCTGATAAGCATTAGTACCTTAGTACATGTTCTGGAAGATGTCGTTACTGTCGGAAAAAATCTTGCATTTGACATTTTTCAGAAGATCAGGAAGTGTTTTGATTATGCCCAAAGATCAGGTAATCCTTTAACTACAGATTCTGACATGGAACTGCTTGAAAGTGCAGTGAGGATAAAAAAAACATTTCTTGGTCTGGCGAGAGTAGATCCGATTTTCAAGTCAATAACATTAACAAACAAGGAATGGAATAAAGCATCGGCCTTACATGAGTGTTTTCAAGTGTTGAAGGATGCTAATTATATCTTCTCTGGAAACAAAACGCTCACTGCAAATATGTATTTCCTTATGCTTTGTGAGATATGTAGGAAATTGGATCAATTGGAAAAAAAAAGCCGCTGGTATGTTACTAAAAAGGCATCATCAATGACTTTTACTCTTCTGGATAGATATGACTACGGCTGGTTCGGTCCTGGCAATTGCAGCAGTTCTTGATCCGCAGTTCAAAATGGATGTTGTACAGCACTGGTGCGGGAAGTTACATGATGACGGTAATTTTTATTTTAAAATGGTTTTTCTTCAAATCATGGAGGCTCTTACAGAATATGAAGAAAGCTCACCAAGCAATCTTAAATCAATGGCTTCTACGTTTGGTGATGTTAATTCTTCAACATCATATAACATGCTAGACAACTTGGGGAGACCGTGCGAATCTTTAGACGCTGTTGAGGATGATGAATTTAGTCGGTATTTTCATGAGCCTAAGCTTCCATTTGTTGAAGACTTTGACATATTGGGTTGGTGGCGTCTCAATGGTGGGAGGTTCCCGATACTCGCAAGGATGGCTCGTGACTTCTTGGCAATATCCTTTGCAACTCCTCATACATGTTCTTTTGCTGAAGTTACCAAACTAGTTAACTCTAAGGACCTAGATTCTGATATCATGGAGGCTTTCATATGCACAAAAAGCTGGTCGGAAAAGTCCTAAACCTCCTTTAGTCGAAGACTTTGACATACCGGGTTGGTGTTGTTTCAATGGTTGGAGGTTCTCAATACTCGCAAGGATGGCTCATGATTTCTTAGCGGTATCTTTTGCAACTCCTCGTACATGTTCTTTTGCTGATGTTATGAAATTAGTTAACTATGGGGATCTAGATTCTGATATCCTAGGAGGCTTTCATATGCACACAAAAAAACTAGCTGGAAAAGCCTTAAAAAAGTAGTTATTTTGTTAATTTTGATATGTTCAGATTGTTGACAGATTTTGAAGATGCTCTGTATTGCTCTTCTCCTCCTTTATGTGTTAATGAGGACCTACATTACAATCTGTGTGGTGTGGTTGCTGCTCATATGTCTCTGTTTTTTAGAGTTTAGTATTTCCATTCACCAAAAATGTATTATTAACCATCTTAGACTATAAAATCTAGGCTTGGAAATTCAGTAAGTATCTCTCAACAGGAAAAACAAGAGCTTCAAACAATGAAGATAAAATATCCACACAAAAATTCAAAGAGAATTTATTGTTTCTGGATGGCATTCTTGATGGTTAATCTGCAACAGGGTATTGTGGCATTGAACAAAAGATAATTAGGCAAGAAAGAAGAAATCGATGTGGGTCGTGATGTAAGCAATTGAATCTTGAAACTTATCATTGCGAGAGATGACAAGATAAAAGCTTAAAAACATTGTAAGCATATTTGTTCCATAAAATTTCATTTTGTATATAGACCGGTGAATCTCTTATGAGGTTCTTTTATTTTAATTTCGATAAGAACTTTGATGAAATCATATTAATTTTTATGAATTTTGATCTGAATTTTTTTAAGGATGATAAGCTTATTAAAATCTATCTATAAATAAAATTTGAGAATTTTGTAAACACTAGAACTAGTTTTCTTGAATTTTCATATACTTTCCCGTTTTTCCGGTACTTTCATATTTAACAAATTATGATAAATAGTTCTAGTATTTGAAAATTTTTGAATTTTTATTTTTATGTACATTTCATTGAAGCGATTGAAATCGACGTAATTTTATCAAAATCTTTACTGAAATTAAAATAAAGGATCTTTTACAAGAAACTCACTATATATATATACATATATGAATAAAATTTAAATTTAAAATCACCATCATAATTATTAGTTTTTCAAGAATGATCCTTTTTATGCTAGCAAGCATTGGCTCCCTACCTTGCCCTATCTTGCTAATCGTGGAGTACCTTCGAATGGGTACTGTCTTCACTACCATCACCATTCAGAATCGATGGTTCATACCCTTTGGGGTTGCCATGACTTGATCAAGGTTGGAGATAACTGCTCGTTCTTAAAGGGCTTAAAGTTGATTAATGGCATGCACCTCCACGATTTCATGCTTAGCTGGTTATGTTCCTTCAAATCCCATGAGTTGGAACTTCTTTGTGTTATCTTCTGGAGAGTATGGTTTTGTAGAAACCAGTTGATCCACAGCCCTTGTAAGGCAGATTCTGGGGATGTTGTGATGTGGGCTACGATTTTCTTAGATGGGTGAAACTTGGCTCACTATACGGATAGCCCTATCTTTAACAATGTTGTGTAGGTTCCTAAATGGGGGCCTCTGGAGGAAGGTTCCTAGAAGATTAATACTGATGCAACTACTAATTACAAGAATAGGATAATTGGCTTGGGGATTATCATTCGAAATAAGTCAAGGAAGGTTAAAGCTGATGCATCCTATAAGTTAAAGGCTATGTTCTCGCCTCTAATGGCGGAAGCCATGGCGGTTTGGTGGGGTATTCTCTTGGCTATGGAGTCAGGCATTGTGATATTTCAAATTGAAACAGATTCCCTCCAAGTGGTCGAGTTGGTTAATAAAGGTGTGCCTCTCTCTAGTGAAATCCTTGCCTCTCTTGAATCGATTCCTAGTTGTGCTATTTCCCATGTTCCCTAAAATGGTAATTTAGCTGCTCATAATTTAGCTAAGATGGCCCTCTCAGTTGACTGGGATTGCTGTTGGTTGGATGCCTGCCCTCCCTATGTAGAGAGGCTTGTCCAATTTGATGCTTCTGGCTAGTGTCTTTGTTTTGTGTTCCTTTCTATATATATATACACAGAGAGAAAGAGACATGTTCAAGTTAGTACGTACTGATATAACTTTAACTGTGCGTTGGATGTTGACCATTAGATTTACATACTTTGACTCAAAGAGTATACACTTGTCAAAACTTCTCCATAATCAGTGATCCACATGCATTAGTACTGATATAGTTATATTAGTGCGCATTGATGTGAACGGGACCGTATATATATGTATACGACGTCCAATCCAAGTATTTCTTGAGAGGGTATATTTATAAGTTTTTTTTTTTTTAATTTTAAAAAAATGATATTGATTAAAAGTAATTTTTGTAAATTTACTTTCACATATATATATATATATATATAGTATTTTCTCAAAAAAGAATTAATTGATTTTTTTGTCAAACAAATCTTGTTTAATCCCATAAAAAATATTTAGAGTAATGTTTAATTACTGAAATTATTTATCTAAATTCATGGTTAAATGATGATGTATTATATATCATCTCAAGTCTCACCGTATAATCTCATAATTACTGTTAACTTGGTTTTTATAACTCATATCCCAAATATTGCCTTGTAAAATATTGGCCTATTGGGTGGGTTTTAGTTCAAATCGCCACGTTTTCATGAAAATAAAATCACAATCACACGAGACCCAAATCACATCATACGCCCTCAAAAAGTTCCGGTTCGAACCGTGGAACCGGGGTCGAACAGGAACCGAAAAATCGAAATCGGAACCGAAAAACCGGTTTCGGTTCAGGAACCGTAACCTACACCGGGGGAGGCCGGTTTCGGTTCCGGTTCCGGTTTCGGTTTGAACCCGCGGTTCCAAGTTTTTTTTTTTTTAAATTAAAAAAATAACACTTTATTTATAAAAATAAAATGTTTAAAAGAGAAATAACATTGAAGAGTATTGAACCATGGTCCATAACTTTTGTACAAGTATATATATTTTATTTTACATTCTCCTCATTTTTATATAGGTTAGGCATCTTACCACTTTTCTTCTTTATCTAATGTGGGATGTGAGATTTTCTTATCTTTTCTATTTTAGTTGTGATTTTCTTATACTTTCTATTCTAGTTAGGATATTCTTCTCTTATTACATACAATATCTAATATATGATATAGAAAACTATCCTTTGCCGGAGAATAAATAATTTGTTTAAAATCAAAAGCATAAGACTTTCAGAGAGTTGAAGATCCAATATGCTCAGCCGCTTTCCCTCAAAGAGATAAGATATACAAAAAGTTTAGTTTCAGCAGCTCGTGATGCTGGAAATGACAATGAGAGGTTAGGCATATATAGCTTATATTAATTTGTGAATTCATATATATATATATATATATATATATATCTTCCATTGTTACATTTATTTATCTTTTTTACATTCAATTTCTTTCTCTCTAGTATCAATTTGTTTCTTTTAATTATGATATTATGTTCGGATTGCACTTTGATTTCTGTTTGGAACTCCTATCAATTGTTTTTCATGCCCATTAGCTTTGAAATTTTTGCATGCTTCGTCAATTATAGATTTGTTAGTTGGACATCGATCAATTTCTGTTTGGACATAGATTTGTTAGTTGGACATCGTCAGTTATCAATTGAAAGTGTTTGAATGAAAAACCATCTATGTACAAGAACAAAAACATGTTTTTTAATCAAAAAGCTCATTTTCAATTCATAGCTTGTCACAATTATGTAATAAGAGAAGAAAATCACAAATAGAAATCTAGAATAGAAAGGAATATAAGAAAATTCCACATCCCACATCGGATAAATAAGAAATGTGTAAAGATGCCTAATTTATATAAAAAGGAGAAGATTGCAAAGGAAAATATACTTACTTAGTTACTTTAACACGTGTTATGGGTTACGGCCCAATACTTCACAGTGTCCTTTTTAACATATTTTTTTTTAATTATAAATTAAATGCTATTTTTTTGTAAAAAATAAAAAATAAAAAAATAGTAAAAAAAAAAAAAAAATTCCGGTTCAAAGCCGCCGGTTCCGGTGGAACCGGAACCTTGCCACCATTAACTAAGAAGGAACCCAGAAACGCGCGGGAACAAACCCTCCTTCCCGCGAAAGGAACCACTGTTTACTACGAACTCCAACACCACTCGAAGTCGCCGATAAGTTTCTTCCAAAGGTATTTGTTCATCTCCGACAAATGGGGTTTTCTTTTCTTTTTTCCTTTCTTCACTATGATTGGTTTTGTTTACAATATGGGTTTCTGTAGAATCTGATGATATTGGTTTGACTCTTTGAAATGGGTTTTTTTTTTTTCTTGTTTCTGCTTATTCGCTTCTGTAAAGTCTGGTTTCTGAAATTGACAATGCAAATGGCCCTTTTTTCAGTGTCAGTGCAGGGGAAGCTCAATATGTATAACCCATATGATGATGGAGTCGATTCTAGTAAATGTCTTAGACAGGTAACTTCCACACCCGTCTCGATGATTGATTTTCTATTAAGTATTGTTGTATTCTGACAGTGAATTCAATTTAGAATGATAGGCTCTCAAGATGTTAATTGCTTGTTAATTATAACTAATAAAGGTGAACTTGCAACAACTATTATGTAACTGCCTATATACTATGCCTTAGTTTTTGTTCTAGAAGCCTTATATTCAATCTAGTGATGTTCGGATTATATTAACGTAGACTTTTATCTCATACACAGGTTGGTTTCCTGGATTTATTTGTTTAATGTGCATACTGATTCATAGATCTCATAGATAGGATGCTTATGCTTATGGGGGGAGACCAACAAATAATTGGAGTTCTTTGGGTGATAACTTAATGCGACGTGCTTGGTTTTTACTTGTGTTTCAGAAGTGATTAACTGAACAGGAAAATTTTGGGAGTCCATCTTGTATAATAACACCTGGTTAGAGTCAGAAAGTTGGATTTCAAAGGGTCTATTATGTAAACAAATGCTTTGTAAGCATGAACTATTATATTTTTATTTTCATATAAAATATTTATATTATGAATATGCAATTGAAAGTTGAGCATAAATTTGAAACATTTTGGATCACATGTTTATAATTTCTTTATCTGTATGTTTAAGATCGTTTGAACCATTCTAAATACAAGAGCAAAATGCTTTGTCTTTGTAATCAACGAACAATGTTTGGTACAATCATACTTTCACTAATTGATGGAATGAGATGCTACATATCAACCTTTTATTTGATCTCACAGTGCACAAACTATTTTTTTTTTACTTACCGATCAAAGAGAAGAAATTATAAAAAAACAATGTTTGGTGATTCTTAAGAAACTGAGGGTTTGATATAACTCTTAGACTTAGTCTTAGAACATCAAAAATTGTAGCAAAGTGTAGAACTTTTGTGAACTATTAATTAGAAGGCTTTGTTTATAGAAATTTTTTTTTTTTTTTTTTTTTTCTCTTTCAGAAAATGAGTGACGCACCAAATTCCTTTGAGCCTACGGGCAATGCTAATAGAGCTGAAAGTGAATCTGCTTTGAATGATCATTCTCCACTGTGGAAATATGTTACAAAGCTTGAGAAAATGGGGAAAGGCGGTAGAAATACTTCATTTCAGTTTAACTTTTGCCAGCAAATTTATAAAGGATCATATAGTAGAGTGAAGAGTCACTTATTGAAAATTAAAGGAGGTGGGATTGCAAGTTGCTCTAAAGTTACAAATGCTACTTTATCGGAAATGCATAAGGAAGTGGAAAAAGCTGAATTTAGGGTGAAACAATCTTTACCTAGACAAATTCCTTTACCCACCACATCCTCAGGTAAAACTATTGGTTTTTCTATCGGTAGTACTTATCATGGATTGGATTTACCATCTCTTGGGCCAAAGAAGAGGAAGGGGATGAGTGGACCTATTGAGAAGGCCTTAAACATTGGTGTTAAAGAACAACTAGATAGTGAAATTGCAAGAATGTTTTAAACGGGTGGCTTGTCATTTAACTTTGCAAGAAATCCTCACTATATACGTGCATTTGAAATTGCTTGCAGTAATTCAATTCTGGGTTATCTCCCTCCAAATTACAACTCATTAAGAATTGCACTTCTTCAAAAAGAGAAGGGTAACATTGAGCGGTTGTTAGAGCCAATTAAGAAGACTTGGCAAGATAAAGGTGTAAGTGTATGCAGTGATGGATGGTCAGATTCTCAAAGAAAACCTCTTATTAACATCATGGTTGTTTGTGAGAGTGGAACAATGTTCTTGAAGGCCATAAATTGTGAAGGAGAGTACAAAGACAAACACTTTATTTCCAACATGTTTATTGAGTCCATTCGAGAAATTGGCCCACAAAATGTGGTGCAAGTAATCACTAATAATACTTCAGCTTGTAAAGCAGCGGGACTTCTTGTTGAGGCAAAATATCGACACATCTTTTGGACACCATGTGTAGTCCATACCCTCAGTCTTGCTTTGAAGAACATTTGTTCACCATCGGCACATCCAAGATATGATGATATGATCGAACAATGTGGTTGGATTACAAAGATTTCTAGTAATGCTCTGTTCATAAAAAATTTTATTATGAACCATAGTATGAGATTAGCCATGTTTAAGGATCATTCCAAATTAAAGTTGCTCTCAATTGCTGATACACATTTTGCCTCTACAATTGTGACGCTTAAAAGATTTAAGCAAATAAAGCAAGACTTAGAGCAAATGGTGATTAGTGAAAAATGGGATGTGTATAAAGAAGAAGATGTGGAAAAAGCAAGAGCTGTGAAGAAAAAAGTATTAGATGAATACTTCTGGGTTGACATTGATTATATACTTAATTTTACAGCTCCCATATATGAGATGCTTCGGATGGCTAACACGGACACACCTTGTCTTCACTTGGTCTATGAGTGGTGAGTTTCTATGATAGAAAAAGTGAAAATTGCTATCTTTCGAAAAGAACAAAAGCAACTTCATGAAGGATCAAAATTCTTTGATGTGGTGCATGAAATTTTGGTGGAGCGAAGGACCGAAAGCAGTACACCACTCCATTGCTTGGCATATTCTTTAAATCCTAGGTAACATTTTTTTAAGTATTTATTCTTTACACTTTAGTAAATTTTTTCTATTTTGTTTTTATCATTATATTTTTGATTTGTTTTTACTGCTCTATTTCTAGGTATTATAGCAATAAATGGCTTAAAGACGCTCCCGGTCGTGTTGCTCCACACCAAGACTTTAAGATTGCAAAGGAAAGAAAAAAATGCCTTGAAAGATATTTTTCTAATGCGGAGGAGCGAAGAAGTGTCAATAAGGAGTATGCTGAATTTTCCTTGTACTCAGAAGATTTTTCAAGTGGCGATTCTATGAAGGATAGAGATTTTATGGCTCCAAGGACATGGTGGGCTGTTCATGGAGCTTCCGCACCAACTCTCCAATCCATAGCTTTGAAGTTACTTGGACAACCTTGTTCTTCCTCGTCTTGTGAAAGAAATTGGAGCACCTATAATTTCATGCACTCTTTAAGGAGGAACAAGATAACACCACAAAGAGGTGAAGATTTGGTATATGTGCATAATAATCTTCGCCTTTTATCAAGGAGATCACCAACCTACAATGAAGGTGTTTCTCAATTGTGGGATGTTGGAGGGGATGGTTTTGATTCTATGGATATGGAGAATGTCGGGATACTCGAGATTGCAGACCTTTCCCTTAATGAACCAGAATTAGAGGCTGTATTATTTAGTTCCACCGACAACTTGAATGATGATGTATGAAATTAATTAGGAATTAAGAATATGTTTTTTGAGTTTTTTGTTGTTGTATGTTTTATTTGGATTTTGGAATATATTATATGTGACATGTTTAACATTTGAAATCTAGAAACTTGTTGCTCTTAAGATTATTGGATTGTGTTTTATTAAGAATATGTTCTATGAGTTTTTTTTTTTTTTTGTATGTTTTGTTTGGATTTTGGAATATGTTATATGTGACATGTTTAACATTTGAATTCTAGAAACTTGTTGCAACTCCTCATACATGTTCTTTTGTTAACATTTGAAATCTAGAAACTTGTTGCTCTTAAGATTATTGGATTGTGTTTTATTAAGAATATGTTCTATGAGTGTTTTTTTTTTGTATGTTTTGTTTGGATTTTGGAATATGTTATATGTGACATGTTTAACATTTGAATTCTAGAAACTTGTTGCAACTCCTCATACATTTTCTTTTGCTGATGTTATGAAACTAGTTAACTCTGATATCATGGAGACTTTCTTTCATATGCACAAAAAACTGGTTGGAAAAGACTTTCTTTCATATTTTTGTTAGTTTCTTTAATTTTATCTGTTCAGATTGTTTACAGATTTTTAGGATGCTCTGTATTGCTCTTCTCCTCCTTTATCTATAATATCTAGGCTTGTAAATTTAGTAAATATATTACAACAGGAAAAAAACAGGAGCTCCAAACAATGAAGATTAAATATCCAAAATGTTCAAAGAGAAAAAAATGATGCCATTGAAACTCTTGATGGTTAATCTGCAACAGGGAATTGAGAAGATGATTTTTATACTTTCAGGATTCAAGCAATTCTCTGGTGAAAGTATATTCATAACCATTGTCTAATTTATTGATAGTAAATGACGCTCATTTAACTAGGCACGCCCCCAAAACTCCACATAAAGTTACTACATAAGTTGGGCACCTGAGTTGCAGTTTAAACTACCAAAAACCATCCAAGTCAGTTCAGTTTCTGTCTTCTCTGATGATCCTCTTCTCTGCACGCAACTCTTTTACCCTCCTAACCTCAACCTCCCGTAGTTACACTTCTGCTACTCTCCTCCATTTTCTCCAACTCTCAGCCGCTCACCGTTCTCTGCGACTCACCAAACATTCCCATACTCAAATCCTGTCTCTTGGCCTGACTCAAAATTCATTCTTGGCTACAAAGCTTGTCACAGCTTACGCAATATGTGGTCACCCATCTCGGTCAAGACTCGTCTTTGACTCGGTTGAATACAAGAACGTGTATCTACACAACTCATTGATCAGTGGGTATGCCAAAAACTATGCATATTATGAAGCTTTTGATTTGTTTAATGATATGTGTTATAGCAACGTGTCACCAGATGAGTTTACTCTTGCAACCATAGCAAAAATGTGTGGTGACGTTAAGGACTTGAATGTAGGGAGCTTGATTCATGGGAAGATTATAAAAATTGGATTTAATGAGGATGTTGTTGTTGCCAATTCTCTTATGTCTATGTATAATAGATGTGGAAAATTTAGCGGAACTAAGAACTTGTTCGATGAAATGCCTCAAAGAAACGCGGGTTCTTGGAATGTGCTAATTAAGGGGTATTCCAATCTAGAGGATTGTAGTTTGGAATTGGGTTTATGGGAAATTGTCAAGTGTATGCAGATTGATGGAGTAAAATTGGATGCATTTACGGTTTCAAGTCTTTTGTCTTTGTGTGGTGACAATGATGATACTGCTGGGAAATGGGATTATGGCAGAGAGCTTCATTGTTATATTGTAAGGAATGAATTTGATCTTGGTTTGGATTCAGATTTTCATTTGGGTTGTTGTTTGATTGATATGTATTCGAAGAAGAGTGATAATCTTGATGTGGGTAGACGGGTATTTGATCAAATGAAGCGTAGAAATGTTTATGCTTGGACGGCAATGATCAATGGTTATGTGCAGAATGGAGCATTGGACGAAGCATTGGTTCTTTTCTGTGAAATGCAGGTGAGAGATAGAACAGAGCCTAATAAAGTGTCACTTCTGAGTGTACTTCCTGCATGTAGCTCACTTGTTGGTTTAACCGGTGGGAAGCAAATTCATGGATTTGCAATTAGAAAAGATTTAAATCATGATGTATCTTTGTGCAATGCTTTGATTGATATGTATTCGAAGTGTGGGAGCTTGGATTCTGCAAGGCGAGTTTTCGAGGATAGTTCTTTTCAGAAAGATTCAATCTCCTGGAGTTCAATGATTTCAGGATATGGATTACACGGAAAGGGTGAAGAAGCTGTCTTATTGTATGATAAGATGCTTTCACTAGGGGCCAAACCGGATATGATAACAGTAGTTGGTGTTCTTTCTGCTTGCAGCAAGTCAGGATTAATAAATAAAGGCCTTAACATTTATGACTCAGTAATAAATGTATATGGAATTAATCTCACAACTGAGATATGTTCTTGTGTTGTTGATCTGTTAGGTCGAGCAGGCCAGCTTGATAGAGCGTTTGATTTCATCAAAACGATGCCTGTGGAACCTAGTCCAAGTGTTTGGGGAGCTCTTGTAAGTGCTTCTGTAATGCATGGGAATTCTGAGATGCAGGAATTGGCTTATAGGTTCCTTATTCAGTTAGAACCAGATAATCCCTCAAACTATATTTCACTTTCGAACGTATATGCTTCCTCTAAAAGATGGGATGTTGTAGCTAAAGTGAGAGCAACAATGAAAGATAGGGGTTTGAGGAAGGCACCTGGCTGCAGTTGGATTAGCATTCATGACAGAACCCATTGTTTTTATGTTGCTGATAAAGCACATCCTCATTCCAAGTCAATTTATGAAATGCTGGATAACCTTGTATTGATTATGAAAGGAGCTATGGTTGACAGATAAACTTGCAGTTTGTTTGATTATGAAAGGGGCTATGGTTGACAGGTTTATTATATTTTCTACCTATTCTTTCTTCAATTCTGTTTGTCCATCCATGAAGAAAAGTTTGTTTAGCTAAAATTTCCATATTCTGCAAGTCTTTAAAATGTTTTGTAGTTATTGCTAAATATGATGTAATGAAACATGGACTGGAGGCACATCTGGTGAATCAAATACTAAGTTGATTTTGATTTCATACTCTATCCTTGCAAATATACAAATGATGCCTAAATCTCCTTAATGTGCAGAGATTCTCATGGTTATGATTCAGCCCTGTGGAAGTTGATCTTGTTTTTATGTGACGCCCAACGAGGCATAATGCAAGGAAAAACTGAGGCAGCATATAGGTGCCTGACCACCTGTATAATCTCTCCAGATAGCCTGTAAATACAAGTGAGCTGCACTGACATCAAGAACAGTAGATATCTTAGCCACCTCTCCTGCTTGATCAAAGTTCTTTGGTCCAAGAAACCTTGCTACCAGGGTTACCGATGCGTTATACAACAAACTTTGGTAATCAGAGCTCCAAATAGATCACATGAACATTGGCGAAAACAAAAATATTCCTCTTCATCGACGTCTGATTGCTTTTTCTGAAGACCTTGAATGGTTGGAAGACAGCTCCAATGCGAGCTGTGGCTTGAACAAAAATCCTTGAATTGATACTACTGACCTCAGTGATCAATTCAAAATAGATGACAAAAAATTGGGATCTGAAGAATCATATGGTTCCTTTCTTGTCAATGTAATATCAAGTTATCTTGTTTATCTCCGTGCATCTGATTCTCTTTCGCGTCGGTAAACATAAACTGAACCTAATACAACTCTTCCGACTCTTCTATTTCTTCTAGTTCTTTTACTCATACCTCTCTTTCTTTCCTTCTCAACAGCAGGTTGGGACATGGGAACATGATGGATCCATGCGAAAGGCAACAATGCTGTAAGGAACTGTATCAAGATCCCCACAGGCAAACCTGAGTAATCTCCGGATGTTATTCCGATCAGAGAAGCCAATCCAACACCCAAAAAGCCACTAACGATTGATGATAGACACAATGCGGAAGCTGAGAAAGAAGTGAGTGAACCTTCACAACCCTGCGGGCATAAACTTGCCAATAGCATTGAAAAGGGAAGCAGCTTAAACTGTGCAAGAGTTTCTGCTAAACCCGAAAAACAAAGTGCAAACACCTCGTTGGGAATTCCTATTTGAAGATTGATCTGTCTCACCAAGATGAAGTCAAGAAGAAGTGAAGAAGCATACAAACCTTGTACTACCCCAACCAATTTTCTCAAGGGAACTTTTTTCCAGTAACGATCATAAGCCACAATCAATGACAGAAGCGTCAACTGACCAATCACTCGTGACATCCCAAAAATCGAAGGATCAAGTTGCAGACATTGAGTTTGATAGCAAAAGATTGAACCTGACAAAAGAGGGACCATGGCAACAGAAGCTACGAGCCAAGTAAGAGGCTTGGAGATGCTGTCCTCACCAACAGCTATCATAAGAGCAGATAGCTGATTCTTAATATTTTCCGAAATTGAATTTCCTGCAGCATTGCCATTTGATGGTTTTGCTAAGCCAAGAGATTCCTCTTTCGCTGATGACGAGATTACAAGTTGAAGAGATAATAAAACAGCGAATATGAGGAACATGGTTTTTGAAGGTGATTTGAGTAAGAAATATCCACCCAGTAAGTTGCCTAAAATTCCACCACCAGCTGTAGCCATGAATGCGTAAGACTGAAGACCAACAACTCTCTGTTTCTGGCCATACTCTGCTACAAGAGCATCCTTTGCAACTTCTGCAATGGATGCTCCAAGATTACTGAGAAGGACACAAGCCATGAGGGTTGGAAGAGCTTGACTGGCCACCGGAAAAAATGCCAACGACCCCCAAGACAGAATCTGCAATAGAACTGAAAATCTTGATTCCTGTCAAATTCTTTCATTATTGTAATACTTTATGCACATTATTGATTATTGTAATATTACAATCATTTAAGTCAGTCAAATTCATCAAATATTGTGAGGATGAAGCCAACTTTACTTTTCAATTCCACAAGAAAAGGTTTGCATAATTAAAATGGAAAAGGAACCAAAAACCAAAACCAAAACCAAAACCAAAGAGAAGAATATAAAGAGCAGTACAATTCAAACCACTTCTGATTCTTTCCAAACTGATCAAAATAACAGAAGATGCCACCACAAATACACAGAAACTAAATCCAATAAAACATACAAAAAGAATGTACAATTAAAACTAACCTCCAATGCAAATGTAAGGTATTCTATGAGCACCACCAATGTAAAGAGCATCAGAGAGAACCCCATAGAGAGGCTTGGCCACCATTGGAAGGTTAGCAGAGTTCTGCACAAGCTGCAATGTAGATGGGTGCAAGTTGAGGTTGTGAGCCATGTGAAAATTGAGAGCCAACCATGGAAAGCACCTGAAACCTTGAATCCAATAACCCAACCCACACAAAACCAACATCTGTTTCACACCCACTAGCCCGATATCATCACCACCACCACCCCTGCTCTTATTGACAGACACTTGAACTGGGTCTGAGTCGGAGTCGGTGGTGGTACTGGTCTCTGTTTTGGGGTTTAAGATATGGGTTTTACGAATAATAGACTTTAAGGGGTTGTTGAAATTTTTGTTTTGAAATGAAGAGAACTTGGGGGTTATATAGGATTGCTGAATTCTTGGGACTTTTGGGGTGACTGTAATGAATGAATTTTGACAGGAAAGTAGTTGGAAAACCATGGCTTTGGGAGAGAAATACAGGAGCTTGAATACAAGGATAATGGAAATGTTAATATTAAGAAGCACAGAGAGAGAGAGAGAGAGAGAGAGAGGCCAAACTCAAAAGGTGAGACTTAAGAGAATTTCCTCGATTAGTTATTAGAACTTAGAAGAGTTAGAGAGAGATCTAGAAGAGTGTAGTGTAGTGAAGGGTTTTGTATTAATAAAAATAAAAATCAATCAAAAAATAATAATTAAAAGAAAGAAATTGAGACAGAAGGTGTTTGCTGGTTCGAGGTTTTGGTCCGTTCACGTTCTTGTTTTTTCTGTTGTTGTTCCCTTTATGGGAGATTTTGAGGACCCCACCGTCGTTAACCAAGAACTATAACACACGCGCTCACGTAGTATTCGGTGACGGCAGAAACTAAGAGTTGCTCATCACGCGCTGTCAGATGTCAGTGTTTCACGAGACGTTTAAGCTCTTTTGCCCTAGTGAGTGCTGATTTTGCTGACGAAGGAAATCGACAAATTTCTCTATCGTTCCTTTCTAATATCATATTACGTGATATGAATAATTAATTATATAAAATATATATGTTATATGGTATAATTGAAAACATTAAATAGATTTGAACGTACATAATTGAAGGATTTTTTATATTATACAATTTGTATTTTATAAATATCTCGATTAATGATATTGTGATTATTAGTAAATGAATATATATTAATAATGGTTTATCTCATTTAATATATATATATATATCATTGGTTGAGATATAAAAATGGCCCCAAACGATAACATACCTTCAATAATATCTTATCTCTTTTCTATTGAAGAGTTTATTTACAGATAAGCCAAGAAGTGATTTATTTGAATGCAGAAAACTTCATTGTCACAGTTGGATCCAGATTTGCATGTTCAAAATATATTTGTATAATATTTGATCCAATCTTATATCACATTAGTGCTGTCATTTCTCTACTTGGCCTTTTATTCTTGTGTTTATTTAATTTGGCTTAGCTTTCAATGTTACCCTATAAATATAAAAAAAATTATTTAAACTAGCATTAACAGCCCGTCTAGCTCAGTTGGTAGAGCGCAAGGCTCTTAACCTTGTGGTCGTGGGTTCGAGCCCCACGGTGGGCGATTTTTGTTATTTTTTGTAACTTTTTCATTTCTATTGGTAGATGTTAATAGTTTGAGACACTCTGATCCACCAGATTGTGTGGTCAATAAGTCAATTCATTTTCTGTTCCTTTTACCTCAAAATTTAATGCAATCCAAACTAGAAAGTAATAACTAAAAGCATTTTTATTTTTTTTTTCTTCAACTTCAACGTAGCAATTCATACAAGAAGAAGATTTAGAAAAACTCATTTACAAAAAATTAAATAAGTAAGAATAAAAACTTAAAATATCTATCACTTTTATCATCGATGATGGTAGATCTCCATCTCCTCTCATGGCCTCATCTCTGCCTTTCTCCATTCTCAATATTTTGTATTTTTCACCTGATGAAGATCGCTTGATGGAGAAACGACGAGGAATTGAGCAAGTTGTTGAGATCTGTGACGAATGCCTACGGAGGTGTTTAGCGTAGGGCGAGAATGGCCCAGTTTCTTAGGAGTTTCTGTTTTTATTTGAGTTAGCTTTTGGTGTAGATTTACTATTTTGATAAGCATCAATTAAATTTAGGCTTTCATTTTTTTTTTTTTTTTTAAAGGTGCAAATCCCTTTTTGAATTGTCAAGTAAAAAAGATGATCTCCACCGTCAGATGTTTTTAATTTATTTTTTTTCCAGAATATTCAACATAATCCAACTATAATCAGGGAAAAAAAACATTCTTAATAAAAATCTGATCAAACCGATAAAAGTTTTTAATTTTAACCCTAACAGATAAATACTATTAATAATTAAACTTTGTATGATTTTTCTTAGTATATTTTACAACATTAAAAAAGTTATAATTTATGAAATAAAAATTGAATTATAACCTTATAAAAATGTTTGACTATCGGTACTGCCAAACACGTTTTTAATGTTTTATTTTCGGAATATCAATTTCAATAATTGCTACAAGAAGCATTTCCGAATCTAAAAAATATAAAAATCAATTTTTCGAAAACATCATCGAACGGCCCTTTATTTTTTGGGGATTTTTTCTTCATTCTAGACTTTACTGAGAACGAGGAACAAACCATGTTCTTGATTCTCGATTTACTCTAGGTATTTCCTGGATAGAGGACAATCTACATGATCCCTTTCATCAACAATGAATTTGAAAATCATGGCGTCAGATCAAAATTCGATTCCAATAGTGAGTAAACCTCAGTCAGCGAAGACACTGTGAAATCTGGTTTCAGATCCAACTTCTCAAAATCAGCATTAGAATACCTCCCTGTTTCATCAAGCAAGCATGTGAATGATCCAGCTCCCTTGCCACAAGCTACCTACAAAAACCAAGGCCGTCTTCAATTAGCACAGCGTTTAGATGATCATAACTTCCAAACAATGTCAGAACCATCCTCAATAGAGAATATAAGTAACAAGAGAAACATGGTCTCTGAATTCAGCGACATTAATGGTTTTTTTAATCATATGATACCCTTAAAAGGTAACTGAGATCTAACCACATAGACCAAAGTTAATATTGTAAGAAAATAAAAAGTAAAAAAAAAACATATTGTTTTGATAAAGCAAGTGAAGCAGATTCATACATCATCCTTGAGGCTATCACCAACCATCATAACCTCATTGGGTTGAACTTGCCACATTGAACAGATATGGAGTAGGGGAGCTGGATCTGGTTTATAAGGACGAAACTCCCTGCTCAGTGCTGGAGAAAAAGTTATCTGTGGAAATGACAAAAGTTACAGAAGATTTCAAATTACACCTTCAAAGAGTAGAAATTTTTGCAAAATAAAAATTCTACAAGCATTTCTATCATGCAAATTGCAAAGTGCAATATTGATGGGTGGGGGAGAGAAAGAATCAGAGGACAGCTGAAAGTCACTAAATTATTAAGTTGACAAAGATCATATACAGTTAATACATGGAGAACGCTCACTCAACAGAACCTCCATCGAGTGAAATTTATTGAAAGCCAAAAGAGATTAGTCTTGAGCAATGATGCTTATCCATAACACAGATACTAAAATGGGAAATGGCACAGAAAATCTAACTTCAGAACCTAAAACATGGAGGAAGGCTAGTATCGTCTCTTTGAACATCACATAATAATTTAAAACATGACATCAAGAAATGCCCTCCGGTTTACTATGTGAAATGAGCATGCCATACTTGGTATAGGTATTTGCTTCCTTTAGCAATGCAAAGCAAAATCCCTGGTCTACCAGATTTAAGCAAAGCTTCACAGGGACAAATTTTCTGTTAGGACCAAAAAAAGCATTTTTGTGCAGATTGCTTGACCACGGGCATAGACAACTAACTTCGAAACATATGCTTTAAAAAGCGAAACTCCTCTCTTGGTATTCCCATCACATAAACTCTTCATCAAATTATACAGAACAGCTATGGCCGTATGATTCAGTAACTTCCATGTGATAATCGAATAACAGTTATACACAATTTACTCAGATGCTTCAAACAACTTACCCCGAATCGCTGGTGAAACAGATCAACTGCTTCCTTGACATTGCGAGTTATTAGTCCTCTTCTGTAAAAAAAGAAGTAAAAATAAAAAATGTCAACCTAGCTACAAAATTCAGGCCTACCTAGCAAATATCATTACTATGAAAGAAAATAAAATAAAATTCAGTAAACTTGCCAACAACACAAACTATACAAAATCTACCAAATAGTACATGTAACATGATACACCCATTCATATGTGGACACAGCATAACTATATATACAGAATATTACAACAAAAAGAGGACCTTAAATGTGGTGGAACTTGACCTAATTTTCTTCGAATCAAGAAAACCATATAGTTCTGCTGCACCTGCATATAATATAACCTAAATTAGTTACTATCTATAGAACAATGGATAACTAATCAAATAGTGGATAGCCGATAGAGACACATAAATTGAGACACTAACTGATTGAACACAAAATACATGCTATAACTTTCTATTATATCAAAAAATTTATAAACTAAAATCCCCAGCCTTGACGCACATGACAGTATAGTGTTTTATAAACTTAATTGCCCAGGTTCACAATTAATTGTTAATCTTTACATAATCAATTAATCATCACCAAACTAATAACTCTAATTCAAAAAAAAGCATACATACATGTATGTGTGTGTATATATATAATATATACCATTTTCTCCTAAGTAGGCACTGATTTTTTTTTTTTTTTAATTCAATACCCAATTCGTATCATTGCAAGACAAAAAATTCAGCTAATTTGTAATGACAGAGTCCACTGATTTTTGGCATGTAATGATATGTATAACTTCAATGACATTTCATGTATAAAGGCTCTAACCTCAGTACACAGATTAAAAAAAAAAAGTTTAAAAAGAAAACATCTATACATCATACACTATTTCATGGCTGTATAGTAGCTAAATCCTAATTCGAAAATGATATCTGCTATTTTCTTTTTCAATTTTCCTTCAAATTCCCAGCAACTAAACAGCCAAACAGGTTAGGAAACATAAATCAGCACAGGAATAAAATGACTAACGAATGTATATTTTTTAAAAAAAATATGGGGAAACCAGGCATTATTTGGAGGCGATCAAGTCCCTGGCGTTCGTAATCGGCGATAGCTTGATAGGCATTGCGCTGCTTATCGGGGGACCAGCTCTCAATATGGTGCAAAATGTCGATCCCAGAGGGATTCTCGGCTTTGATTCGCTTGTACTCGTGTTCTCCGAGGACGGTCCTGTACATTGCCGCGAAGTCGATGACGGGGACGGTGAGGGTACCGTCCATGTCGAAAACGACGCCTCGCAGGCGCGTTTTGGGGGGTGCAATCTTGGACATGGAAGCGAATTTGCAGACGGTAAAGAAGGGTTTTCGAGGGAGGAAGATAAATGATTTTGAGAGGAGTGAGGAGTGCATCAACAGAGACGAAATGGATTTCAAGGGCTGGGATTTGAGCGGACAGCGTGTGAAGTGAGAATATTCTTTTGGATCTAGGAGAGCAATCGACGCTAATGTTTGTGGTGTATATAATACATTGGAGACATCATTTATTGATTTCCTTTTCAAACATGTTTTATTTAAGTTCATTTGTAAACTTTTTAGGGTTTATATTAAAAACCTCCCCTAATCTTCTAACTATTATTGGATATGTAGATACATATTGGTTTATTCAGAAACCTTCCCTAAGCTCTAAGGCCCTATTTGGCACACCGGATTGGACATGGACGGTGAGGGTACCGTCCATGTCGAAAACGACGCCTCGCAGGCGCGTTTTGGGGGGTGCAATCTTGGACATGGAAGCGAATTTGCAGACGGTAGAGAAGGGTTTTTGAGGGAGGAAGATAAATGATTTTGAGAGGAGTGAGGAGTGCATCAACAGAGACGAAATGGATTTCAAGGGCTGGGATTTGAGCGGACAGCGTGTTGAAGTGAGAATATTCTTTTGGATTTAGGAGAGCAATCGACGCTAATGTTTGTGGTGTATATAATACATTGGAGACATCATTTATTGATTTCCTTTTCAAACATGTTTTATTTAAGTTCATTTGTAAACTTTTTAGGGTTTATATTAAAAACCTCCCCTAATCTTCTAACTATTATTGGATATGTAGATACATATTGGTTTATTCAGAAACCTTCCCTGAGCTCTAAGGCCCTATTTGGCACACCGGATTGGACATGGACGGTGAGGGTACCGTCCATGTCGAAAACGACGCCTCGCAGGCGCGTTTTGGGGGGTGCAATCTTGGACATGGAAGCGAATTTGCAGACGGTAGAGAAGGGTTTTCGAGGGAGGAAGATAAATGATTTTGAGAGGAGTGAGGAGTGCATCAACAGAGACGAAATGGATTTCAAGGGCTGGGATTTGAGCGGACAGCGTGTTGAAGTGAGAATATTCTTTTGGATTTAGGAGAGCAAGGTGTATATAATACATTGGAGACATCATTTATTGATTTCCTTTTCAAACATGTTTTATTTAAGTTCATTTGTAAACTTTTTAGGGTTTATATTAAAAACCTCCCCTAATCTTCTAACTATTATTGGATATGTAGATACATATTGGTTTATTCAGAAACCTTCCCTGATCTCTAAGGCCCTATTTGGCACACCGGATTGGACTAGGATTGGACAATTTTAGTCTCAATCCGGTGTTTGATATTGTTTTGGATATGGGATTACTCAGGGCCGGTCCTGACGTATTGGAGGTCCGGGGCGAAAATTCTAAAAAAAAAAACCCATTTATTCATAATTTTTTTTTGATACAAAGAGCACGTAAACAAACTAATTAGACAGTCACCCATAATCAATGACTGCACAGCTGGAGGGAAATCCTCAATCCAGTGTTGGTCATCTACATAATTACATAAAGTAAGGCTAGCTTAGCATTTAGCAAGTGCATAAGCCATAGTATTCCTTCTCTTAAAAGCAAAACAAATAGAGATAAGGAGCTTAGAAAGCCAACCCAAAATAACATTGATAACAACTCCTAAGTCAAAACATGAGACTGCACCCAAGTTGAAATTGAATGTAATCCTGCAAAACAAAATAACAACAAATTGAACATCATTGAAAATGTATTCTTCTAGCATTTTGAGAAGCAAAATCATCGATAATAGTTTCAAATTCAATCTTTTCCAACATATCCTTTTCAATACATAAGATTGCCAATCCATTTAACCTTTCTTGTGATATTGTTGACCGTAAATAAGATTTTAACATTTTCAATTTTGAAAAACTTCTTTCTGCAGATGCCACAGTTACAGGTACAGTCAACAATATTCTATAAGCAATTGAAACATTTGGATAACAATCAAAAGTTTTTACAAACTCAAGTATTTCAATGGCTGTCTTTGTTTCTCTTAGTAAAACCACTTGTAACACTTTTAATTCGGAAAATAAATCATTTAAATCAATATCAGAAAAACTATCATATTTTAGAGAAATTTCAAGATTGACACAACATTCCTTTAATTTATCATTATCTAAAGATGTTAACTTTTTCGAATCAAACAAGAACCCAAAAATATTTTCATATGTTTTCAATTGTTCAAATCTACTTTTCAAAGAAGCAATAGCAACATCCACAACAACAATAAAATAATTAACTCTAAAAGATTCTTCAGGTGATTGTGTTATATCTTCATATGCACTCTCATCAAATTGTTTCTTTCTACGATATTGACCTTTTTTTAACAAATATAGGCTCAACTTCCATATCAATTGCAATACTTTTTGCAAAAATAATGGTATCCGTAAATCTATTTTCTCTATATTTTTCAAAATAAGAAATCAATCCCTTCAATTTTTCTATGGCAACATCAATACACATATCTTTAGATTGTAATACTTTGCTAATCATGTTAACATCAAACAAAATATCATGCCAAATAGTTATGCCTAATAAAAACTCAAAATTTTCAATTCATTTACTAAACTTCCAGCTTCACTTTTTGTTTTCACATCATCACTACTTTCTTGTAATTCTAACAAAGCTTCTCGTATTTGAGGAGATTGATATCTTATGCCTTTGATACTATCAATACGACTTTCCCAACGTGTTGTGGACAATGTCTTAAGAGTTAATCCATCTACATAATCTTGAAAAAATTTCCATCTTTTTGTAGAATTAGAAAACATCGAATATATACGTTGAACAACTCCAAAAAAAGATACCGCTTTTACACAAGCGTGTGCCATATCACAAATAGTAAGATTAAGATTATGACAAGCACATGGCATGTAAAATGCTCTTTGATTTATTTCAAGTAATCTCTTTTGCACACCTTAATGTTTCCCTTTCATGTTAGATTCATTATCATAACCTTGTCCCCTAACATCAATAATACTAAGATCAAGAGATTTTAGTATAACTTGTAATACATTAAAAAACCCAAATCCAGATATATCATCTACTTTTAAAAACTCTAAAAAGTATTCTTCTATTTTTATTGGACAATTTGACATGTCTACACATCATATTATCAAAGTCACTTGTTCTTGGTGACTGACATCTGGAGTACAATCAAGTATTACTGAAAAGTATTTTGCCTTTTTGATTTTTTTAATGATTGCACTTTTGATGTTAGAGGCTAATCTAACAATCAACTCATTTTGAATTTTATGACCGAGATAATGATAATGAATCTCATTATGATGAATACGTTGAATATGTTGTTGCATTACTACATCAAACTCAGCAATCATTTCAATTAAACCCAAAAAATTACCATTATTATCTTGGTAAATTTTTTCATTGCTTCCACGAAAAGCCAAATTATGCTTAGCAAGATATTTCACAACAACAATTATTCTTACAAGAACTTGTTTCCAGTGATTTTTCTCTTTTTTAATTTGCTCTTGTAAATTCTTATAAATTGCTTCATTCTTGTTCAATCTGATTAGTAAATCAATCCAACTGTTCATACTATTGATGTGATCAATATTATTCTCATGTTGTTTGAGTCTCTCACTAAGATGTCTCCAATCATTAAGTCCTTCACTAGCTAAAAGACTTTTCATGTTCAAAGACTTAAACAACTTGGAGCAAAAACAATATACTTTGTTCACTTCCTTTGAGTAAACTAGTCATTTCCTATCTTGAGTCTCTCCATTTGGTAATTTCCGAGTGTAATTTGTATATGAAAAATGTCTAGAGTTATCATCCAAAGGAAATTCAAGATTTGTTTCTCTTATAGGACCTTTTTCCACTAATAGATCCTTTGTTTTGTTATCAATGTTATCCCAATTTTTTGGATCATAAATATCTAAAGGAGTTGATTGTTCTATTCCATCATGTTGAATTTCATCAATTTCAGGTTCATTTAATCTTCTACATGACTTGGTTCAGTTTGTTGTAAACAACCTAAACCTATATTTTTAACAAAGAATTTATCTAAAGCTCCTTTTTGAGATTCAACCGATTCTTCTATTCTTTGTCTTTGTTTCCTTTTTTCACTACCAGATTTATGTTTTTTAGGAAACATGTTTAACAAAAGTGAATAAAACCTTAAAGACCAAAGTACTATAACAAACAAAGTTGTTAAAACACAAAAAATGAAACAATAGAACCCGGTGAATGCAGAAAAGCAGAATGCAAATTCGAAGTCTTCAAAGTCTCAAAGGGTCAAAGACTCAATGTCCAAATCCAATTTGCTTCTCCTGTAAAGTAAAAAATAAATTCGTGATCAAAACATACTTCCAATTGACCATCAAGGTATGTATATAATTATATATTTATATATACGTGTATAATATTTTTTTTATTTTTAAAAAAGCAATTTAAGTGCAGAAATTGGAAATTAGCTTCTTCTTGTATTTTGGCTGTATCATCGTGGGTGTTATAAAATCTATAGATTTCTTCTTTTAATAGCTAATTCAAATATTCAATCTAATACTCTGAAAAGCAAAAATTCCAAAATTTATATTTATTGTTCAGGAAATCAAGAAAGATAAAGAAAGAAAAAAAAAATACATGTACCATCAATATCCCAAAATTTGGTAATAAATTGATATATATATATATATATATATTAGAGGAAATTGCAAGAAATGATTTGGGAAATTATTACCTTGTGAATGACTTGGCAAAGTCAATGATCTCCAAAGGCATGTGTTTCAGTGACTGGGAGAGTGAGAGATGAGTAGAGTTTACACTTAGAAGAACAATTAAGAAACTAATAGAACAAAGAACCAGAGCTTTAGAGAATGAGAGAATGAGTAAACTTTTTTTTTTTTGGAGAAACAATATATCTGAAACCGTCGATGTGACAGTGTTAGACTCAAACCTTGAGTAACGGGAGAAAAATAAAAAATCTTTTCTGATTTTTTTCTAATAAATTATATTTTAAAAAATGATTTTTTTTTAGCAAAACAAAAGCTAAGTTGTCAAAGAAAAACAGCTAGAGAGAAGAGTGGTGTCGTGCAGTCGTGGTGAACTGGTGGAGAGATGCCGTATTGCAGTGGCGGCTAAGCTTGTCAGCCTTTACTAGGCAATGAATACAATATATTTTTTATGGGCCCTCTCAGTCATAATCTTTTAATATATTCTCTATAATTTTAAAATGTCAATTGGGCCTATAACAACTGAAGATTAGCTTGACTTTAATGAAGAAATTTTAGGGCCCAGGACGGTTGCACTCAATGCACTCCCCTAGGGCCGGCTTTGGGATTACTAATCATAAAAGTAAATTTAGTCTCATTATTGTGAGATAGAATAAAATCAACACCCACCCTACCTTTATGTATCCCAAGACTATTTTTACACGTTCCTCTTGCTGCTTGCGCCCTCCGTCGTCGGTGACCACCACAAGATCTCCACATGCCTCCAACTCTCACTAGCAGCCCCAACTCTCACTACCATTGCTTTGACCGTCGTCGCTACCACCACCTCTGACACGTGTTGGTGCGATCTCCTTTCACCAAAGAAGATCTATAATTTTTTTTCCACCATTGTTGTAACAAAGAAATTAGAGAAAGAGATGGGAGGAGAGAGAAGAGGTAGATTCAAATTTTGCCTTGCAACAAAGAAAGAGAAAGAGAAAGAGAAAGAGAAAGAGAAAGAGAAAGAGTAGAGAAGAGATAAAGGTGGAGATGGAGTTGATTGTTGGAATTTGTGAATGGAAATTGTTGATTAGAGTTGTGTGAAAAAAAAAAAGAGAGAAAGAAAGCAGAGAAGGAAGAAGAGAGAGGAGAGATATCGTTGATAGTGGGTGTGGATAGTGTAAATGTTTAGAATAATTTTTTGTATTTTATTGAAGAGAACTGAACCAAATATATACATGTAGAGACTTGTGTAGTCTTGTGATAGTGCACAATGAAAACTCCTGAATCCTAAGTTGAATAGAATACCAAAACTAAGGACTAAGTTATAGGACAGCTATTAGATAAATACAAGGAAATTAAGTATAACTAAACTGCATTATTTACAAGAGAATAAGTATAACTAAACTACATCCTTTACACGCCCCCGCAAGACAGTGGGCATTGTAGTGACGCTGATCTTGGACCGTAAGAGACAGAACCGTGTCCTGGAGAGCGGCTTGGTAAGAGAGTCTGCCAGTTGATCAGCAGAAGAGACATGAGATATGCGAAGTTGATTGCTTTGAACCTTTTCCCGGACGAAATGAAAATCAATGGCAATGTGCTTCATCCGTGAGTGGAAGACAGGATTGGAGCACAAGTAGGTAGCACCAATGTTGTCACAGTATATTGTAGGGGGACTGGGACATGACACACGCAGCTCTGTTAAGAGAGATGAGAGCCAGATTTACCTCAGAGTGGTGGCAACAGCCCTGTATTCAGCTTCAGTGGAGGACCTGGCTACTGAGCGTTGTTTGCGAGAGCACCAGGAGATAGATTTGACCCAAGGAAGACAACATAAGCACTAGTGGAGGTGCGATCATCCTGATTACCTGCCCAATCGGCGTCAGAGAACGCATGAAGTGACAATGGTGAATCTCGGCGCACCACTAACCCATAACCAATTGTACCATGCAGATAGCGCAGAAGACGCTTTGTGAGGGACCAATGTCCTGTTGTAGGACGGTGCATGAATTGGGCAAGTTTGTTGACAGCGAATGCGATGTCAGGGCGAGTGAATGAAAGATACTGGAGAGCACCAATTACCTGACGGAATTCAGTCGCGTCTGTAAGAGAGGTACCATCAAGGAGTGTTAACGAGTGATCTGTAGGGAGTGGAGTGGCCACTGGTTTGGAGTCAGACATTTTGGTGCGGTAAAGAAGATCGGTCACATACTTCTGTTGAGAGAGAAATAGGCCGGCTGAGCATGGAATAACTTCAACACCAAGAAAATACGAGAGAGCACCGAGGTCTTTTATTGAGAAACGACGAGCCAGTGTGTCAATAAAATTGTGAACCAGCGTGTCATTGTTTCCAGTGACAATGATATCATCCACATATACCAGCAAAAAAATCACACAGTCGTTAGCATTGAAGATAAATAATGAGTTGTCAGAGTGAGAATTAGCAAACCCATTTTGAACAAGAAACTGTCGAAGCTCATTGTACCATGCCCGAGGTGCTTGTTTGAGACCATAGATTGCTTTCTTGAGATGGCAAACATGTAGTGGAAGTGCAGGATCTGTGAATCCTGACGGTTGTGCCATAAAAACATTTTCGGCTAAATGACCCTGAAGAAAAGCATTGTTCACATCCAATTGGCGAAGCGACCACCCTCGTGATACCGCAATGCTCAGGAGAACTCTGATAGTTGTAGTCTTAATTACTGGACTAAAAGTTTCAGTATAATCAACACCAGGCCTCTGGTGAAACCCCTTCGCAACCAAACGAGCCTTGTATTTAGATATCGAACCATCCGGAGACCTTTTGATGCGAAACACCCATTTGCACCCCACTGTATTATAGGACGAGTTTGGGGGAACCAATTCCCATGTTTCATTCCGAATGAGAGCATCAAATTCCTCAGACATGGCACGTCTCTATTCCGGAAATTTCAGAGCCTGAGACACACATGTAGGCTCAGTTTGAGGAGGTGAGAGAACACTTGTGAGTGAGAGTTTAGTGATGGGCTTGTGTATGTTGTTCTGTGATCGAGTGGTCATGTGATGAGTGGCAAGCTGAGCAGGGGCCTGCTGTTGGGCGGGCAGAGAAGGAGGAGCTGCTGGTGCATCTGCAGGTGGCTCGGTTGCAGGTACACTGTCAGATGACATGGCTGTTGGTGCAACACTACTGCTGTTGATTGGGTCAGTGACAGAATCAAGGTTGCTGTCAGCGGCAAGTGTAGCAGCGGGAGGAGACGCAGCGGTAGGTGACAAGGACAGCGACGGGGACACAGCTGGTGCTCGGGAATTATGGAGAGGAGCCTGACTAGGTCTCATATGATCAGCCGATTGTGGGGAGGAGTGGGCATGAGTGACAGGGACAGCCACAGTGGGAGAGGTGAGGGCTGTCCAGAGGTTGCATGTGGTGGGATCAGGACGAGGGAGACTCAGGTGGAGAGTGTTATATGGGAAAATCGACTCAACAAAATTGACGTGACGAGACACAAATATACGGTCAGTTTCAAGGTCTAGACAGTAGTACGCACTTTGTGATAGTGAGTATCCTAGGAAAATGCAAGATTTTGACCGAGGGTCTAGCTTATGATTAGCGTATGGTTTAAGCCAATGATAACATAAGCACCCAAATACACGAAGTTTTGAATACGACGGTTGTTTACCGAATATTTTTTCAAAAGGTGAGTCCATGTTTAGTAAAGGTGTGGGCATCCTATTGATTAAGTAAACAGCAATAGTGAATGCATGGGACCAGAATGTAAGAGGAAGGGAAGCATGAGTGAGAAAAGACAATCCTGTCTCAACTATATGCCTGTGACGTCGCTCAGAGACACCATTGTGTTCTGGCGTGTGAGGTGGAGTAGTGAAGTGACATATACCGTGAGCAGCCAAGGTGTGCCTAAGTGCAACATATTCGCCACCATTATCACTGTAGAGCGAGATGATTGAGTGATTAAAAAATTTTTCCACCAAAGATTTAAAACGAATAAAAACAGTGTGGACATCAGATTTGTTTTTCAAAGGATATATCCATATGTATTTTGTAAAATGATCAACAAATATCATATAATACTTATAGCCATCTCTAGAGATAATTGGAGAGTTCCAAACATCTGAAAAGATAACCTCAAGTGGTTTAGAGCTTTCAACAGTAGAATTCGCAAAAGGTAATTTGTGAGTTTTATTAATTTGACATGCACTACATGGATTGCTAGGATTATTTGACGATACGACAGACAAAACTTTTGAAGACACTAACTTAGAAATAATTCTGGAAGATGGATGGCCTATGCGATGATACCAGTCAGGGATTGTGGTTTTGACACTGGAGAAGGCGATGATAGGGGGTTTTTCCGGCTGAGCATGTGATGGCCACTCGTAGACTCCATTCATAGTCCGTCCTTGCATGAGCCGCGCCCCTGTACGGAGATCCTTCACCATAAAAGAAGAGGGTAAAAATTCAACAGCCACTTGATTTGATACACAAAATTTCGAGACCGAGATCAGATTTTGAGTCATGCTCGGCACACATAAAACATCAGTCAATAAAAAAGATGAAGGTTTAGAGGGTAAACTAAGAGAGCCAGTATGTGTGATATTCAAACCTGAGCCATCACCTATCATAATATCATCTGAACCTTCATACGGCGAGTGCATGGAGAGGTTCTGGAGGTCAGATGTGACATGATGAGACGCACCGGAATCAATGAGCCAGTCAGGTGAGGAAGACGATGGTGCAGCAAAGTGGGCTCTCGGCTGCCACTGTTTCGGAGGCATTGGCTACTGGTTCGGCTGGGGAGGCTGCTGGTTCGGCTGGTGCAGCTGGTTCGGCTGAGTCCCTTGTGGCCGAGCTGCAGAAAAAGTGTAGGTGGAGCATCGTTTGGCTGTGTGTCCTTGTTCCCCGCACAGTTGACAGAAGCCACGATATGGTTTAGGCCCATTGGATTGATTCCGATTGAAGTATCTGGGATTCGTAGAAGAGGGATCAGCTGACCTGTTGTTGTTGTAGTTTGTTGAGTTGAAACCTCTGTTGTTTTGTCGATTGAAGTTGGATTGGTAACCACCAGAGGGAGGCTTGGCAACATAGTTCGCAGTGATTGGAAATTGTTGATTTCTCGTGAGCCCTTGTTTCAAAATTGCCTCAAAGTTGATTAATTTTTCATGAAGTTCTTCAAATGTAATCGGTGAGTCACGGGCACGAACGGCTGATGATATATCTCGGAATTCGTCACCCAAGCCATTTAGAATTTTGACAGTTAAATCCTCCGAATTTTCTAGGGCATCTAACATAGCAAGTTCATCTGCAATACTTTTCACATGTTGCATATATTCAGTGATGGTTTGTGTACCTTTCGTGACGTTGGTCAGCACGCCTTTAAGGTGCATGATATGTCGTCTTGACGGTTTCGCATATGTGTTTGCAAGCGAATTCCATGCATCATAGGCTGTTTTTGCGGAAGCTATAAAAGGTATAATGGTTGGCGATATGGAGCCTATGATTGCATTTAGAAGAAGTTGATCCTGTCTGGTCCATAAGTGGTATGCCGGATTTGGTGAGGTAATGCCATCGGCTGTGATTGTAGCAGGAGGGCAAGGACGTTGGCCATCAACAAACCCCATGAGATCAAATCCTACGAGGAGCTTGTGAAACTGAAGTTTCCAGGATCTGTAGTTCGTTGCAGTGAGTTTAAGAGGAGCTTGGGCTGTGACATTAATGGAGATTATTGTGTTTGAGGATGACGTGATGTCATGAGCAGAAGAGGAAGAAGAAACGACGGTCACCGAGCTTGAGGAAGAAGACATGGTGTTAACCGTTGTTGAATCGTGGACTCTTTTGAGTTATAATTGCTCTGATACCATGTAAATGTTTAGAATAATTTTTTGTATTTTATTGAAGAGAACTGAACCAAATATATACATGTAGAGACTTGTGTAGTCTCGTGATAGTGCACAATGAAAACTCCTGAATCCTAAGTTGAATAGAATACCAAAACTAAGGACTAAGTTATAGGACAGCTATTAGATAAATACAAGGAAATTAAGTATAACTAAACTGCATTATTTACAAGAGAATAAGTATAACTAAACTACATCCTTTACAGATAGGTGGAAGAGATTAGTTTTCTTATTTATTTTTTTTAGATAATTTTTTTATTTTATCTCAAACATAGGATTGGACTATTTTTAGTCTAATCCCATGTTTCTCAAAATACGGCATAGTATTAATTTAGTCAAGTCCAATCCAATCTCGCGTACTAAACAGGGCCTAACAGTGTTAATGGTTTTGTTAGGGTAGTAAGGGCAAAATGGTATGTTCAATATATCCATAACAATTTTTTTTTAGGTAAATTTTATCAACAAAAAAAGAAGTAAATTTTGTAATTAAAAAAAAAAAAAACAAAGTAAAAAAAAATCCATGATATTTCTCTCCCTCTCTCTCCTCTTATCTCTCATCCATTCTCTGTTACCACCTTAACAGTGTTGAATTTTTTTTTTTTTTTTTTAAATGAGGAGATCTTGGACAACTTTCACGGTTTCACCAATGTCAGTCCATATCTCCTTCGGTGCAAGGAGATCGCACCAATTGTAGTCTTGTAGAGATGGTGGTCGCGACGACGAACGGGGCAACGACAATTAAAGGCGAGCGGCGAAAGTTGGAGGCGTCCAACAGATCTTGTGGTGGGTGGTGGAGATTCATTTCCTCCACACTCAACGCTGAGTGTGGAGGAATTATATGACATGACCCGCCTCAACTCCTATCTTAAGTACGAGGGAATCCTGTCAAAATCTTATATTTTTCTTGCTTTGGTGAGCTTGAGTTTGAGATTTACAACCCAAACGCCTACGTACCCTATACTCAATAAGGATCAAAGCCCTCATAGTTTATTGAATATCTTCTATACCTTTATGAAAACAAATCTCTTCCTGAAAAACATTATGTACTTAATAAACTTTATACTGCTTAAATATCATACTATCTGAAAACTATTAGCTATAGAAAACTTTTCTCAATTTCTTTTTGAATTCTTTACTTCTTAAGCTAAACTTAATCTATAGAATGCCTTTCTATATCTCTTTTTAAATTATGCATCTCTTTCTGAAATAAATCTGAAAGCTGTTCTGTAAAACAAGCTGAGAAACAATTAAAGATTTTTCCTTTAAAACACATTTTTCTATAAATACTATATAATATATATATAATAAAAACATTTTCTAAGTTTATAAAATATAAATATCTGATTTAAGGTCTGATAATCTAAAAGCTTTTCTGATAATATGAAATGTTTCCTCTACTAATAATAATCAGTAATATATATAAAATCTGAAAAACTCTTTACCAAACTAGTACCCAGTTGAATATCTCACATACGTGGCAAAACATCTCAATGCACACACAAAGGGGAAAAACATCTCACATACACAATGATGTCTGATCACCCGTGCAGAGCGTTTATCTCACATATACGTTGATATCTGATCAGACGTGTAAAGTAATCTCATATAATCTTACATACATGTTGATATCTGATCGAACGTGCAGAGTAATCTCACATACATGTGCAGAGAAGCCTCAAATGCTAATAATCTGAATATAAACTCACATAAACGTCGATATCTAATCGAACGTGTAAAGTAATATCACATACATGTGCAGGGCAGCCCCAAAGGCTAATAATCTGATATAATACTGCTAGGGAGGGTACATATCTGATATCTTAAAATCTGAACAATCTTTGAATAGTTTTCTAAACATAGTTATATATTTATTTCTAAATACTTTTCTGAAAACATGAATGAATTTTCTTTTCTTTTCTTTTATGAAAATCTCATAAAACACTTGAATCTGGAAATCTAAAATTCTGGAAAACTTTCTGAAATTCTTATAATCTTTCTGAAAATCTAGATATCCATCTGGATTTCTAGAAATCTATATGAAAATATGTAAATGTAACTGGAAATCTGTCTGAACACACGGGAACTATTTTTCTTTCTAAATCTTAATTCTTAATCTATTTCTGGATTCTAAAAATCTACACATTTTTTAAAACATCTCAAATCATCTGAAAATCTGTTTTCTAAAAAAATGAATAAATCATTTATTTATAATATTCTTCTAAATAATTAATGCTAACATATAAGTTTAAAATAAATAACTTAAATCATAAATAAAAACTAACCACTCACATAATTCATGTGCTCAATTCTGTTATAGGACTGGGTTCCCTCTGAATTCTTCTGTTTATGGATCCATTCTAAATGTATCTCCGGCTGCATCTAATTTCTTTTCCAATATCATATTCTCTCTCTAGTTATCTCTCTCTAACGCACATAGGATCTGATCTCTCTCTCTCAGTGTATCTTCTTTCTTTCTTTCTTTTTTTCTTCTTGTCTTTCTCATTCTGTTTTCACAAAAGCTACTTCTCTCTCCTCATTTTTATTTCACACAGACAACCCACATCGAAGCCCAGTCCTAGAGGCAGCCCAATGAGGCAGCCGCCTAGAGCCCTAAAATTGTAAAATAAAAAAAAATAAAATAAATAAAATAAAATTGATTTCAGATATAACTTATGTATGATTTTAAACTAACAAACTCATAAATGAGTTTAAAATAGGCCCGTCAAACATATACTTTTTAAAAACTAACAAACTCATAAATAAGTTTAAAATAGACCCATTGAACATTTTTTTTTTTTAAGAAAGACCCACAAATTATGAAACTCAATTATCATTCTCAAGTTCTTACACCAAGTCAAACATGGATTGAATCCTATTCTTAATACTAATTGTTTTTTATATATCTAAAACGGGAAAACAACACTACATCATTACTCATATCACTTATCAGACAACCAGAAGCAGACATCGAACAAAAATAAAAAAATCAAAAATCAAATGAGGGTTCTTTAAAACTCTTTTAAATCTTACTACAAAAATTCATAATTAAGATACAAAATCTCTACTTGAAATCTCAGGGTCCGGTAAATTCACTTTCTATAGTTCGCCTCGGGCACCGAAAATCTTAGGGCCGGCCCTGCCCACACCCCTCCTTTTTATTTACTTCACACGTAGCTGCTTCAATATGCACATCTGCCTCTTTCTTCTTTTTCTTTATTATTTTTATTTTTATTTTTCTTTGCCACCTATCACCATATTCTTGCCACCTTACTCTAGTTGCTGCCACATGTCCACCTTTTACCTCTTCAACCTATTTTTTTTAGACTTAATAGCACCGCACCCCCCGAATTATATGTAAATTTACAAATTACCCCCTAAATGTTTTTTGCGGAGATAAACCCCTCGAACTCTCCTTTTCTTTGCACCACCCTTATGGAGATGCCCTCTCGTCAAGGGGCAATAAAACGAGCAAGTGCAAAGAAAATGAGAGTTCAAGGGATTTACAGCCGAAAAAAAAAACATTTATGGGGTAATTTTCAAATTCATATATAATTCAGGGGGTGCAGTGCTATTAAGTCTTTTTTTAATTATTATTCTTTAAACTCATCTGATTGCAAAGTGACATGTTAACTTGGGTTTAGTTTTATCAAACTGGATCTTGGATCATGTGTTTGAGTTTAGATTGCAAGCTTGGAAAAATTTCTAGAACTGGATCTTACACTAAATGTGGCCGTCGAGCTTTTCTGTTGATAAATTTGGGTTTACAATCTCTATTTGTGTTGTTATGGGTGGATTGTTTGTTGATGTGGGTGGATTTTGTTTTGATGATAACTAGTTTGGTGATGGTGATGATATATATGGGTTTTATGTTGATGCATTAATTTATTAATTTGGGGTTGTATTGATGAGTCTGAGTTTTGTTTGGTGTTTGATAAATTTGGGTTTTATATTGTGTATTTGTATTGATAAATCTGGATTGTTTGTTAATGATGAGGGGTGTTGTTATAGACTCAATACATAACTATAGGGTTTTTTTTTTTTTTTTTTTTTCGAATCTTTGTTTTTTTTTTTCTCTTAATTTTTGTTATTTACACCCAGGGGCGGACCCAGAAAATATTTGTTACCCGGGCTAAACTTATATATGTGTATGGATATAAATAGATTCTTCTTTTGACATAAATGATTTTACACATATGAAAATTTATTTTTAAAAACTAGTTTGAATTGTTTAATATAACAATTAGAAAGAAATTGAGTGAATATGAAATGCTTAATCTAACAATTAGAACAAAATCAAATGAATATGAAATGTATAATCAAACAATTAAAACAAAATCAGAGAAATATTTTATATAAAACATACATAAAATTACATATTTATAAAGACTACTTAACACATGCAATGTTTTTATATTGAGTTAGAGCAGGTAATTGGTTGAATTTGGTTTTTATTATCGGTAAATTATCAATCATTCAACATACTACAACCGATAAATTAGAAGTAATCTAAGGCTAAAGTTCTATAAATTACAACCCGAAACAAATGAACAAATATCAAATGCTGAATACAAAAAATTAAAAGTAGAGTATGAAAATAACATTGAATGGAAATAAAAAGCAATGTAATGAATAATTTTATATTTAAGGATAAGTACAGTAATACTAGTTGAAATTAAATGTAATTTACTAATAATAAAAAGGTTAGAGGGAAATTATGCAATTAAAGGTTTTTTTTTTTTTTTTTTTTTTCAGAAGGCTGCTCGGGCTGTAGCCCGCCTTCTAATTGGTTCGCCTATGTTTGCACCTTTGTTTCGAATCTTTGTTACCGACACCTTTGTTTTTAAAATTTTATTATTTGCTATTTCCTCATTTTTGTTTTTCTTAATTTGTTATCGGCACCTTTGTTTTGAAATTTTTACTATTTATATAAATTATTTATAATAATAATATAAAATAATTGATAAATATTGTTTTTTTTTAAAATATAGTTTTATTTTATTTTATTTTATCTGTAGCTTATTCAAAATATATTAATTTATGTTTAGGGATATAATAGACTTTTTCTTTAACTGGCAAGGGTATAATAGTCTTTTTATATGGTCAACACAAGTCAAGCTAACGAAACCATTAACACTGCTAGAGCTCAGGGAGGTTTCTAAAAAAACCAATTTTTATCTACACATTCAATAATAGTTGAAAGGTTATGGGAGATTTTTAATATGAAACCAACTTTTTAATTTTCTTTCAAACACGAGTTATTTAAATTCATTTATTACTTTCTTTCAAACATATGTTATTTAAAATCATTTATTATGTAAGCTTTTAAAGTAAATTGCAAAAAATGGTTAAAATCCATGTGCTTTTATGACATATAGTCATTTAAAAAAAAAAAAAAAAATTAGCATTTATAACAAAATAAAAAGGGACTAGAATCCTCTCCTGATTTCATATATCCTCACATTGTCCTTAGTTTTGTATAATTCATTGCCATGTGTCTTTTGATGGAATCAAAGGCCAGGATATAATGTTTCAATTTTTATGTATAAAGATCTCAAAACACAGTCGTTTTGATATCTTCAAATTATTCCAAAATTTGTGAATGACATCCTCATTTTCTAGCATAAGAAATTTTTCAGAGTTCATAAGAAATCTACGATTATTCCATTCGACACTGTGATTCTTCAAATTTGTGAATGACATCCTCAAATTCACGTTGTCGTCGTCTCACATAGATCGAGACACTGCGATTCTTCCATTTGAAGATTTCAAGGTAACATTTTTATCACAAAATTACCTTGTTTTTTGTTTAGTTTCCATAAATCTCCGGTTTGTATCAAGTAATTTCAATCTTAATAGACTTTTGGGTTTTTTAATCTTAATCCAAGTAAGTTGTTATTTTGGCTTCCTTTCATTTTCTTCGTTGTTAGATCTCATAAGCTCTAATATTAATATTTGACGGTTAAAATTCAACATTTACAATGTTTAAATTAAAACAAAATTTGTAGAAGCTTGAAAAGAAAAACATGTAGGAGTTTGAGAATCTTTAAATGCAAAATGGATAGTAGCTTTATTTTGCTGAATCAATTCTTACGGCTTAATTGTTTGAACTTGCTCATGAAGAGTCCATGAGAATGGATTAGGCATATTATAATCGTGTAGTTGTAATGTGGGTTGGAACAAAAAAAAAAAAAACATAATGGACAATAATTAATATTAAAAACTAAACTCTAAATGAAATAAATTAATTAAAAACAGATAATACTTATTGAGTAAGGAGCATAGACCATTGATGGATTAATAATGTTACTAATCATAAGGAGCGACTGGATAAGTCCCTGTACATTAGACCATAGTTAAAATTTAAAAATTATTATGGAATAAATTAGTATAATTGAAAAAAAATATTACCTCCGATGTTTGAGAATGTGTCAAAGATTTAGACGATTTCTTCTTTTTTATCAAGGCCTTCTCCAAACTACTCTATATTCTACGTCGTCCACGACTTGACTCTTTCTTTCTTAGCCCATTTGCTTTCAAAAGATTGGGATTTTGAATGGAATTTACTTCAAGATTAACATCTTAAGATTCATGACCTTTCTTTCTTGAGAATATTACCAGCAATTTCTAAGCGTAAAATATCTTCAATTAATCTTGTCAAGTTACGCACATGCTCTCATGCTACATTATATGCTTTTTCACTTTCAGAAGCCATTTTGGATGAAGATTATATTATAGTTAATTACTCTTATTTATTTAATGGGTTTAGTGAATTAATTTTTTTTTTAATTAAGGGGTCGTTTGTTTTTTGTCTGAAAATTGAACAGTCCTGAATTTTACTGAAAACTGAATAGTGATTGAAACCTGAATCTGAATGATATGTTTTTTATTTTTTGTTTTATTTTTTGTTTTTTTTATCACCTCTAAATAGAATGTCAACTTATTTGTTTCTTAAATATAAAATGGTTTTAAAACAAGTAATTTGATATTTATACCCTTGTTACTATTAATTGTTATATATTTTCATTTTATATGATACAAACAACTAAGGGGGGTGTATTCAATTAAGATTGTTGAGGACATTTAAAGACATTATAAATCATGATATATTCAATTCGGACATTTAAAGACTTTAAAAGAGTCTATATTAATCAAATGGTATTCAATTCAGATTTCTATGGACTTTTAAAGAATCCTTCCAAATCCGGGTGTATTGAATTGAGACTTTAAAAATGTTTATAAGAATCAAGGTGTATTCAATTAGGACTAGATTTTAAATGATTTTCTTATGTCATAGATTTTGATGGATTTTGGTAGACTTTGCTCTCTCTCTGGTAGACTTTGCTCTCTCTCTCTCTCTCTCTCTCTCTCTCTCTCTCTCTAAAAACATAAACATATATACAATTCGATGTCATAACTTATTTTACTTTTTTTAAGCTAAAAAAAAATAGAAATTTAAAATTCAATATTTTTTTAAAAAATATGACATGATTTGTTTGTTTGTTTGTTTGTTTTTATTTTTTATTTTTTTGTGTTTTTTTTTTTAACATTTGTATTGGAACATGCTAAATCATTTCGTCAACAAGTAATGTAATTATTTATATGATTTATTTTTGACTTGAAGACGGTTTCTGCAACTAATAATATATTTGGTATGCCCCATTAATATGTATTTTTAGGAATAAATTATACACATCAAAGAAATATAAAAAAGATATACAAAATATTTATAAAAAAAAAAGAAGGAAATTAGTTATGTATCCGAAGGCAAAAAATAAAATAAAAATGAACGTTGTGAAAAAACGAATAACCAAATTGATATTCATTCTCTTTTTATTTCACTTTTATTTTGACCATCTGAAAAGTATCTTCAATGGTACATTGGAACACGATAGTTGTATATCATTCGATGGTACACTATGGTTCTTAAAATTCTTCTTCAAGACGATTGTCCCTCCGTAGATACCAGTGTTATTGACGAAAATCTATATTCAAAGATTTTGGTTAATATTACAAATTGTATTAATGGATCATATTGGTTGAGTGCATAGATTGTGTTATTGGGCCATATAGTGACATAATTCTTTATATATAATAGAAGTCAGAGAAACAAATCCATAAAAGTCCATGAATGTCTAAACAAATCTATAAAAGTCTGAGATAGATGTCTAAATAAATCCATAAAAGTTTGAGATAGATGTCTAAACAAATCAATGAAAGTCCATGTGAATTTATAAAAAGTCTATGCAGATTTATAAAAGCCCGTAGAAATCTATGAAAATCTGTCACTTAAAAAATGTCTTTAAATGTCCACAAAAATCCTAATTGAATGCACCCTCCTAAATTAAAATAATTTAACAAATCTTAAACCATTTTTATGCAATAATTGCAATATATTATTCATGATTAATATATGATAAATAATTGTTTTTTTTTTATAATAATAAAAAGCATAAATAATGATTTAAAATGGTTTTAATTAAAAAAAAAATAGAATTGAAGGTTCAATGACGATGTTGAAAGTTACAAATCGATTATTTTTTATTTGTTTATTTATTTATTATGTTTATCCTAAGTAATAGGTTAAAAGAAATAAATTTGTATAATATAAAATTATGATAAAATTGAAAATATGTTATCTTTAGTAGGATAATCTTGAAAGAAAATATATTAAATGCAATCAAGTGATTTGGGATTAAGGGTGCATTAACTATTCGAGAATGAAAGGAATCGGAATCAAGTTCCACTGGAAAGGGAATAAAGGGGAATCATAATTAGGTAACCAAATTTCATTTTAGCATTTACTAATTTTGAAGAATTGGAAATTGAATCAAATTTGTACAAAGTTAATTACAAAAATACCCTTGTATACAAAATACAGCTATATTTATATATATAAAAAAATTTCGCCGGCAGCTTAATTCTTTTAATCACTTTTTTTTTCCTTTAAAAATTTATATATATATATATATATATATATATTGCCACGTTTACAAGAGGCTAGTTTACAATAGTTCACAATTTTTTTTTTATTTTTTTCGCAGTTCTGTATTTTTTTTTTTTTATATCAAACGGTTTTATTTTTCTAATAATATCGTTTATATATACTTAACAAATTCAAGGCATTCACAGTTTATTTTTATTATTATTATTATTATTATATATATATTTATATTTACAACATAATTTCATATGAGATATTAATGAAAAACATATATACACAGTTGTTTTTTTTATTTATTTTATATTAATTTTATGTAGAGATAATTTAGTAAAAATATATGAATTCATATTGTAATCAGAAAAGGGAATTTGATTCATATGGTGAGTGAGAGGAATCAAGTTCCTTTTCTTTCACGAACTTTATTCCTGATTTGTGTATATGGTCCACAGAACTTAATTCCCCAAAACATTAGTAAACACTAGAATTCAAAATTAGGAACTTAATTCCCTTTCCCTAGATGAGATTCCTGATTAATAAACTCAACATAAGTTAAAAGTCCAAATTTCTTACTTTTTATTTTAAGTTGTTTGACCGCTAAAAAAACAAACACAACTACTTAATAATTTCAATTCAAACCTACTAAGTTTTGAGTGAAAAAAAAAAAAAAAAAGAGCCCTAAGATTAATAAGTTTTGGTTTTTAAAAATGAACAAGGATCTTCTTCTCACCTCACCTCATATATATATATATATATATATATATAATTTGCTTGATTTTTGGTGTTTTGGTGTTTTGATTTTCGTTATTGTACGATCTAAAGGTGTATATTATTTTTCAATTTTCGCACCAGATGCATGACTTCATTCCTACATGATGAATAGTATGTTGAACGGTGCTTAAACAATAAAAGTGTAGAATTGTCTGGTGCTTGAATATTAAGAAGAGAAAGAAAAAAAAAAAAAAAAAGGAATTTTGTTGGTGGCACACTGACATGCATATCAAGCAAGTTATATATATATATATATATGATTATATGAATAATAGTATGTACTTTGAAAAGCGTTTTTTTTTTAAATTAAAAAAAATAAATTCTGAAATTAACAGTGTTGATTTTTTGCTCAGGCCCCTCTCTTGAGAATTTGAAAATTTTGAAGAGTCTGTTTTGTAATTATTTTTGGCTATTATGTGATTTTGATAAAATATTAGAGTCTTTTGTAATTATTGAAACTTTAGAGGCCTTTATGTAATTATGCAAACTCAGGGACCGATTTGTAATTTTAAAATTAAGGGACCTTTCTATAATTGTACACAATCAGGGGCTGTTTTGTAATTTAAAAAAAATTTCAACTCAAATTCAAATATTTTTGGTATACCTTTTATGGTTAAATAAAGTAGTCCATCATTCTAAATGGTCTAATTGAAACAAGATGTCGCCAAAGTGACCTCTCTTGTGTAGATTGTTCATAAGGAATCTTGGATATTTATGTATGTGCAAATTTATGCAGGCATTAGCTGGTCCAAAGGAAGGTTAATACTTGGCCGAATTGCACACACAGTCGTGGTGGTAAACATATGACAATTATAAGGTTTTACATGTGAATAATAAGTCGATCCAAAGATAGATTTATTATTTGATATGAATTATTGTCAATGGTTGATCACTACAACAAAAGTACCACTTAAAGTTAATATTGTGTGTGTAAATTCATGCGGGTATTAGCCGGCCCAAAGGAAGGTTAATACTTGGCCGAATTGCACACACACACACCTGCGGTGACAAACATGTGACGATTATAAGGTTTTACATGTGAATAATAAATCGATCCAAAAATAGATTTATTATTTGACATGAATTATTGTCAATGTTTGATCACTGCAACAAGAGTACCATTTACAATTAATATTACTGTCCAAAGACTTGATATTAATGTTGTGCTAGGTCTCTTGAGATTGGACTTACTATTATTTGAATTTGTTGATTAATGTATTTGGTTATTAATGTGAGTATATTTATTTATTTGTTTTGTTCTCTTTACGGCTAGTGTTTCTACTATATCTATTAATATCAACTCTATACCCATGCTTAATGGGATCAACTTCAAGGATTGGAAGGACAACATAGAAATTGTTCTCGGTTGCATGGATCTGGACCTTGCACTTCAGATTGAGCAACCCATTTCTCTTACGGATGCAAGTTCTCCTAATGACGGGAAGAACTTTGAGAAGTGGGATCGTTCAAATCGCATGAGTCTTATGATCATCAAGCGCGGCATTCCGGAGGCATTTGGGGGTGCGGTATCTGAAAAGATAACTAAAGCCAAAGAGTTCCTAGCCGAAATTGAAAAGCGTTTTGCGAAAAACGATAAGACAGAAACAAGCACGCTTTTGCAAAGCTTGATTTCTATGAAGTACAAAGGCAAGGGGAACATAAGGGAGTACATTATGGAAATGTCTCATATTGCTTCTAAGCTTAAGGCACTGAAGCTCGAGCTATCTGATGACTTGCTTGTGCATTTGGTATTAATATCACTTCCTGCACAATACGGTCAATTTAAGGTCAGTTACAACTATCAAAAGGAGAAATAAACTCTTAATGAGCTCATTTCTTACTATGTGCAAGAGGAAAAGGGATTAAAGCAAGACAGGACTGAAAATGCTCATTTGGTTAGCACCTCTAAGGACAAAGGCAAAATGAGTGTCAGGTCTGACCATGGTAGTAAATACTACGGCAGATATGACAGTTTAGGTGAACAGTTTATATTCTGAATTGAGTGTCAACAAAAGCAGCTGCAAAAACCCCTTATGAGCTTTGGATAGGCACAAAGCCTAGTCTAAAGCATTTTCACATTTAGGGATGTCCAGCTGAGGCAAGACCTTACAGGCCACATGAAAAGAAATTGGACTCCAAAACTGTGAGCAGCTACTTCATTGACTACTATGAGCGATCTAGGGGCTATAAGTTTTATGATTCCAGACTTAGGTCAATTTTTTGAGACGGGAACTGCCATATTTTTTGAGGATGTTAAGTTTAGGGGGAGAAATAAGGTTAGAGACATTGTCTTTGAGGAGGAATCGGTTTCGATTCCCACTATCGCTTTTGACAATGTGCAGGTTTCTATACCTGTCATTAATCAAAAAGCGAATCCGGATCCTCAACTAAACAATGTTGACCAACCCCTATTCAAAATGAGGTAATTGTTCCTGAGGAATAAACTTAACAACCTCAAGAACTAGTTCCATTAAGGCGATCCACTAGAGAAAGGAGAAATGCTATTCCGGACGATTTTATCGTATTTCTCTAGGAACATGAAGAAGACATTGGAATGGTGGAAGATGATCCAATCAACCTCCATCAAGCCATGCTAGGTTCCAACTATCAAAAGTGGATTGATGCCATGAATGATGAGTATAAGTCTATGCAAGACAATAAGGTTTGGGAACTTGTCCAATTACTAGAAGGTGTGAAACCCATTGGTTGTAAATGGATTTTTAAAGCCAAAAGGGATTCGAAAGGTAATATGGAGAAGTATAATGCTCGTCTTGTGGCTAAAAGGCTTTACCCAAAAAAAAGGGATTGGCTTTAAGAGACTTTCTCTCCAGTTTCAACGAAAGACTCTTTTAGGACAATCATGACACTTGTTGCACATTTTGACCTTGAGCTTCATCAGATGGATGTCAAGATGGCGTTTCTCAATGGTAACATTGAAGAAACAATTTATATGGTACAACCAGAAAACTTTGAGTCTGGAGACCCAAAGAATATGGTCTGCAAATTGACAAAATCTATTTATGGACTCAAGCAAGCTTCCCGTCAATGGTACCACAAGTTTCGTCAAGTGATTATCTCGTTTGGTTTTGAGATAAACGTTGTTGATAATTGTGGGTATCACAAATTCACTGGGAGTAAGCACATATTCCTAGTTTTATATGTCGATGACATACTGCTTGCCACAAATGATATATGCATGTTGCACGAAACCAAGAGATTTCTATCAAAGAATTTTGAGATGAAAGATCTTGGTGATGCCTCTTTTGTATTAGGGATCGATCTCAGGGTATTCTTAGATTATCACAAAGGAGCTATATCGATAAAGTGCTCAAAAGGTTTGGCATGCAGGACAGTAAACCAGGTGACACCCCTGTCGCTAAGGGAGACAAGTTCAGTCTTAATCAGTGCCCTAAAAATAACCTTAAAGTTAAGGAAATGCAGAAGATTCCCTATGCATCAACGGTAGGTAGTCTAATGTATGCTCAAGTGTGTACGCGTTCGAATATTGCGTACATTGTTGGTATGTTAGGCAGATATTTAAGTAACCCTGGGATGGATCATTGGAAAGCAGCCAAACGGGTTATGAGGTATTTGCAGAGAATAAAAGATCACATGCTCACATATAGGAGATCAGATCAATTGGAGATCATAGGGTATTCCGACTCCGATTATGCTGGATGCCATGGCAGTAAAGTTTGTAGCATGCTATGAGGCATCCAACCTTAGGATATGGCTGCAAAATTTTGTCACTAGGCTGCACATTCTGGAGGGTATTGAAAGACCACTCAAACTATATTGTGACAATAAGTCAGCAGTGCTATATTCCAACAACAACGGGAGCTCATCTAGGTCAAAGCATATTGACGTTAAGTTCCTAGTTGTAAAGGAAAGAGTGCAGAGTGGACAGATATCCATAAAGCACATTGGGACAAACTCCATGATAGCGAATCCACTTACAAAGGGATTACCACCCAAGGTCTTTCATGAGCACACTGCTCATATGAGTGTTATTTTGTGTGAGGTTATCACAGTATAATGGGAGTTTGTATTATTTTGTATTTCATTGCTTTATGTTTGATTTTAGACATACTTATGCATTTACGTATTTGGATATTTTTCTGATCAGAAATAAAGTATTCAGTTCATTTCACTCTGTTACATTGCATTAAGCATTGATCTCTCTAAGGAATAAAGTAGGACCAGTTGGAAACAGACATGTATAGATCACATTGCATGTAATTTCCATGCTACGCATCCATGGTTGATCTATGTCGTTTGTTTATGTTGGTGTACGTGACCATTGATGGGTTTAGTCATGCTAAATGTGACGAAAACCGCTTTGATCCTATAACAGCATAATTAATGGACGAGATTGTTCGGATATACTCTAAAATTGTGATAACAAAATTTTGGAGCTCATAAAGTCATACACATTTGTATAATTACATATGTGGCCCAGTGGGAGATTGTTGGAAAAATTCCATCATGTGAGGCCACTCATGTAAATATTAAATGTGTTATGCTATCTTTGGTTAAGCCTAAATTAAAGTGATATAATTAAGATTTAAAGTATTAAGGCTTAAGGGTATAATTGTTATGGAATTAATGTGTAGATACCATAATACTATATCTAATTTGATGAGGGGCCGAATTAGAAATAGTAAAACCTATAATAATCTAATTATTATATATTAGGGTTATGGTCCTCAAATTACACGATTCTTTTCAGTTTGTCTGTATCTCCATCAACAGATAAACAAAGAACAAATTTAGGGTTCATAAAGATCGTGATAATTTGGAAGATCACAATCCGTCCACCAACTCCGGTAATGGATTCAGGTACATTTCTGCTTTCTATTATCTCACTTTTCTCTTGAATTGATATGGGTTATTAATATGTATTTAGAGTTTGATTAATCATGATATAGAAACATGTTTAGGTTAAGATTCATATTGATTATGTGCCTATGCATGTTGATTTAGTTTTAATCAAAATTCCTTACAACTTTATCCTTACCTCACTTAATCTTATGACACATAAGTATTGTAATGAATGAATGGTTAAGATGTGATTGACACTTTATTAACAACCAATCACATGTTTTAAAAAGGTGAGGAAAATGTGAGGATGAGGTGAAGTGAGAAGAGGATCTTGGTCCTTTAAAAATAGGGGAAATTGTACTGACGTTCCCTGAGGTTTGACGTAATGGCACTCAAACGGCCCTAATACGTTAATCCACACTCACACCCCTTCTACTTAATAGATGTCTACCATGCCTTAACACTGTAAGGGCATCGCCGTCTTTTTAGTTATCTTAATTTAAAGAAGATTAAAAAAACACAAGAGAAGTGAAAGAAAAAAGGGAAAGGGGATCGATAAAAAAAATTGCTAAGGGGGAAGTGGATATCATCGCCCCTCCACCAGCTGCGCCATCACTGGTAGGAGCAGGGGCCAATGTAAGGGGCCCATAGTGCCCATGCCCCCCAATTAAATATTTTTAATTTATTATAAATTTAATTAAAATACGAACCAATCAAAAAAAAAAAAAAACTATTATACATAAAATGTGATATATATAGTAGGTGATAATATTCTACTGTCCTTTTATTATTTTAATAACATAAATTAATTTATAATTTTTGTTTTCATAATTCTATTGACCATGAAAATAGAAGATAAAATCAATCATTTTAGTGTTTTAATTTTTTATTATTTCATACATTATTACCTAATCCAGTGTGTATTATATATGAGTAATGCTGGTCTTTTCAATTTTTTTTTCTCAAATTCTTTCTCAAATGTATGTAGCACGTGGGGTGTCAATATCTTGTAAATCATGTATTATGTGGTGAATGATGTGATATTGACATCTCACGCTTTACAAACATTTGGGAAAAAAATTGGGAAGTCCAACATTACTCACTATATGTATAATATTTTTTATTTAGATTTCACTAGAAAACTAAGTAAATATTGAACTCTTATAGCGACTACCTTTATTATTTATTTTGTTATGTTAAATATTAATCTGATTTTGATAAATTTACTCTATTAGTTTATTATTTAAATTTTCATCAAAATTATTATAAGTTAATTTGGTTTCACATAAATATTATAAAATTAATTTACAAGTATGTAAATAATTGTGATTTAAATATATCAATAGTATAATGATATTTTAATTAAGCTATTGAAATTTATATTTTATAAGCTGATAACTATTAATTTTTTTTTTTCACTTATGCATACCGTTAAAAATAAACATAAATTTTTCTACAAAATAAAATATGTTTCTCATACACTCTTTGATTATGTAATTGAAATGAAAATTAAGAAGAAAATTAGATTAATTTGATTATAAATAACTTTCTAGATATAAAATAGACATGTTACATTTTAAGTAGTTAATGTCTATTTTATTTATTTATTTGTATCATTACCTTTAACACCAAATGACATTACATTTTGTTAAAAAGTAGAAAATGCGGGATTTCGTATTTTTTATTGTACAAGATTACTATCGATATTATTTGAAGATTGCGTGACCTACAATATTAGTTTTTGTCTTGGCCTCCCCAAAGTCAAAATCCTGGCTTCGCCCCTAGGTGGGAGCACCAACCTCTCCATCAAATTCCTTCGCCTGTTTGCTTCATTGATCTCCAGGTAACTGTTGTAGCCGGAGTCTGGTTTTTTATTGGTTTTGAAGATTTGAAAATTTGATGGTGGGTTTTGTGTGGATTTTGAATCTTTGATTTAAAATCAATGGGGTTTATGGTATAGACATATAATTGGGTACACCGGTAGTGATGATATTTAGTTGTTGATTTTGTTTTGCTCTATTTCACTATTTGGTTGATTTCGTTTTGGTGTTTTAAGATTGATTTTGTTTTGGTGTTTTGATCATTGATATTATGGGTGGGAGTTAAAATCAATGAATGGGGTTATTAATGTGAGATGAGGTTTGAGAGAATTCTCCACTGGCCTCTGTTTTAGTGTTAGTTATCCACTACCACTAAAACTAAAACGAAAACAAGAGAGAAGAAACAGAGGAGATGGGCAACTCCTCCTCCAGGCTCCTACACTGGTTGTGACTTGTGAGGAGGACCCTCTAAAGAGATTGAGATTTAGTGGCCTACTGGCCTCCATGTAGTTTTAACATTTTATTATTATTATTATTATTTGTAAATAATTAAATATTGTAATTTTTAATATTTTATTTATATGCAAGGGCATTTGTGACCTTTCAGAAATCGAATATACTCCATTAACAGAATTCTTAACGTCAGTTAAGTCTAGGGGGTGTGGGTGTGGATTAACAAACTTGGGCCGTCTGAGTTCCATTATGTTAAACCTCAGGGGATGTGAGTGTAATTATCCCTTAAAAATATTACATAACGGTGCCCGGTCGGTAACCTAATGCTTGTTGTTTAAACATTAGAAGCTGAACAGAGGCTGTAAGTTAAACGTGCAACAATCCAGGCTTGATTTTGGTTGCTGAAACCATGGCTTCCAATTCACCACCACTCTTCTCCGAGCCGTCGAAGAACAAAAAACCAAACAAGAGAAAGCGAAACCACCGTGACCATCAACAACTCGATAAGCTCGATTCACTTCGATGGAGCTCCTCTTTCTCTGCTGACGACCACGACCCTTTCTCTCTCCTCGTCGGCACCACCGAACTCGACGGAGGTTCCATTTTTTACTTTCTTTTTTCTTCTCGCATTGCTCTTCTGCTAATTAGAGTCAAGTTTTCATTTTTCTAGTATATAGTATTATAGAAACGGATTTTGTTGGTGTTGAACGAAAGTAGGTTGTTTTATTATATTTACTAGGAAATCTATGTGTTGGAAATTATGTCTTTCTTTGAAGTAAATTTAGTGCTGGAGTTTATAGGGTTTAAGCTTGTCCTAGCTTCATTTTGGTGAATGCAGGTTTTCTTTCTCTTGAAGAGATTGATGAAGCTGATTATGATTTACAAATTCCGAAACTTGAAAAGGGAAACCCTGAGAAGCAATTGAATTTGAAGAAACAGAAGCATGGTGATGATAATGAGGATGTTGTTGATGGGGTTGATGATGAAAGTGGAGAGGAAATAGATGAAGAGAAGGATGTGAAGAATGAGAAGAAAAAGAAAAAGAAGAAGAAGAAGAAGGCTAAGAAGACTGAGAAAGCCGAGGAACCTGTGGCCGGTTAGTGTTTTATGCAATTCGCAGATCTCATTGTGGTTTATGAGTAGAGTCTTAAGACCAGTATACACTTCACTATTGAGCATGTTAAGATTTCCCACCTTTTTCCTTTTTATTCTTTTTTGGGTTCAATCTAAAATCTAGTCATACATAAGTTGATTTCTGCTTATGCTTACTGGGATGATAAGTTCACAACATCCAGCTTTGTCATAGAGTCTTATTTTACTGGTTTTGTTGTACCTCTGTCAATGGTTTGACGATTAACTGATCCCTCTGTTTAGTCTATAATTTTGTTGGATACAATTTTGAATTCATAAATCATAAAATCTCTGGTCTCTTGTAAATAATGTATATGACATTTTTTAATTATTTAACATGTTTTGTGTGTATATGCGCGTTTTTAGTGTATGTGATTTGTAATAAACATAAAGCTGCTGTAAGATAAGATGTGATCTTTAAAAGTAAGGTGATTCGGAAGTTGAAAACCATATTTGATAGTAATTTTGTATGTATTTACTATGGTCAGATAATTTGTGGATTACCTTTTTGAACTAAACTCAAAATACGAATTTTGATATACACTGTCATGATATGATTAGGTTTTCTGTCAGCTTTCTTAAGTGATTGGTCATTGTACAAGTTTATGGTTTTAAGTAATTGGAGAGAGATGGATAACTATAATTTTTAAGGGGTCAAGCTTGCCATTCATATTGCTCTTTGGTTGGGTGAATCTCTGCTCTGCATTTTCTTCAGCTTCGTTATTGCTACTTTGATGCACTAGTTCTGTATATTTTTTGGACTTCAGACATTTGTATATCTGAACATATGTGAAACTAAAAGATGTCTGTTATAAATTGTGTGACTGGTTGTAGTTAGCAATGGCCAGGATGATGTTGAAGAAGAGTTAGTTGATGAAGCTGAAATTCCCCCCGAGTACACTGCATGGAATGAGTTGAGACTTCATCCTCTGCTTTTGAGATCGATAAACAGGATTGGGTTTAAGGAACCAACCCCAATTCAGAAAGCCTGTATTCCTGCAGCAGCTCATCAAGGGAAGGTTTGTTTTTCTATAACAATCTGTAGCACTACTGATTGTGGCTTTGGTTTGATACACATGCTAATGTACATGACAGGACGTGATTGGTGCTGCGGAAACTGGGTCTGGGAAAACACTTGCTTTTGGTTTGCCAATTTTGCAACGTCTCCTGGATGAACGCGAAAAGTCTGTGAAGATGCTTGAAGGCAAGGGAGAGGAAGAACACAAATATGCCCCAAAAGGACTTTTAAGGGCTCTTATCATCACCCCTACGAGGGAACTTGCACTGCAGGTACGCATAATTGTTTTATATGTTGTGTATGTATACCTGATCTTTTGATTGCTTAAGTATTGGAATGTAAATAATGACTGTTTAGTTTTCTCTATTGCAACCTAAATATATACTGTTGCCAATTAGCTCTTATTATTATTTTTTAAGACAACTACATTACTGAAATCAAGCTCTTATTTTTAATTTTTTTTACTAGTTGCTAACCAAATACACCTGATGACATAGTTGATTGATCTTGGACCAAATTGGCATTTCCATTTTTGTGAATATCAAAATTGTCTTTCAATTGATCTATTTTTCCCTGTGGCGATCTTTTTTACTCAGGTCACTGATCATTTGAAGGTAGTAGCTAAGGATATCAACATTAGGGTGGTTCCTATAGTAGGTGGGATGTCAACAGAGAAGCAGGAAAGACTTTTAAAAGCAAGGCCTGAGATTATTGTTGGGACTCCTGGTAGGTTATGGGAACTTATGTCAGGAGGAGACCAACATCTTGTTGAGGTTAGTATTAGCACCTTTCCTGACTTTATGAACACAAGTATGATTTTACTATAATTTCGGCATATCGTATCTTAAGCGTATTCTGCACCTTTCTTGACTTATTGATCACAAGCATGATTTAACTATAATTTTTCTTTTGCAGTTACACTCTCTGTCTTTCTTTGTGCTGGATGAGGCTGACCGAATGATTGAAAATGGACATTTTCGAGAGTTGCAGTCAATAATTGACATGCTTCCAATGACCAACGGTTCTATTGAAGGGCAATCTCAACAGACACAGAATTGTGTGACAGTTTCTAGCTTGCTGCGAAAGAAAAGACAAACACTTGTTTTTTCTGCAACTTTAGCACTCTCCGCTGATTTTCGTAAGAAGTTAAAGCATGGTGCACTAAAATCAAAGCAATCAACCACTGATGGGTTAAATTCTATAGAAACTCTTTCAGAACGGGCAGGAATGAAAGCTAATGTTGCCATTGTTGATTTGACGAATGCTTTAGTTCTCGCAAAAAAGCTTGAAGAATCATTTATTGAGTATGTGTTTTTTCAACTGGTGTTTAGTATGAGTATCACCAACTCTCATTTACAATATGCCAATTCATGTTTCCATTTTAATTTATTGTATTGTTGGATATGCATATTCCTCCCCTTAAGCAAATGGAACTTTTTTTATATGGATGTATGGAACTGAAGTGCCCAATTGTTGATAATAACTTAGTAACTTTTTGTACTTTTGCTTCACAACTTTTGTTGCTCCAGAATATGCTTGGTTATTTTAGTCATAATCTGTTCCTTTGCATTTAAAATATCATCCACTCTTGTCATAACTTGAAACGCTTCATGCATTGGTTCTACAACCATCTTCAGTTTCCTGCTTAAATATGTTAATTTAAACAACTGACAAAGCCCTTAGAAGAACAAGTAACAAAGTATAAGAAGAATTGAACAAATAAGAAAGATAGATCTAAGTTAGACAAAGAGGTGTATACAAAATATAAATCTGTTGGAGAAATTGGGAGAGGCAAAGGAAGCAGACCATGAAAAGATAGGGAAGAGAGAGTGAGATGGAAACCAGTTAAGATTAGCTACAACATATATGATACAAATACTAGTGTCCTTAAAAATTTAAAGACTTCACAAAATTAGATACTATAGTACATTCAAAATTATATAAAGAAACCTGCTAGTAAATGCAAACAAGTAGTTACATCATTTCTTGATCCTGCTTCAATCATGTAAACTTTCTTAAGGTTTCCCAAATTATAATTTTTACCAATGATTATGTATTGTACAACCTAACCAATACTAATGTCCCAAGTATCGTCACTAATTGTCATACTGATAAACATGGCTGCCACAAATATGATCAATTTATAAATTCTACCACACCCTGTTAAAAATCAATTGTTCTTTAGGCCTCACATGAATATATGATCATTATAGATTTCTATAATAATATTTTCATTTTTTATATGCAAGTTTCCCTTAGTTCTGAGTGTAATGACTCCTCCAATGCATAATCCTTGAATCATGTTTGGCTGCAGCTGCAAGGAAGAAGACAAAGATGCGTACTTGTATTATATTTTGAGTGTTCACGGACAAGGTCGCACAATTGTTTTCTGTACATCAATTGCAGCTTTGCGCCATATTTCTTCCCTATTGCGCATTCTTGGCATCAATGTTTGGACACTTCATGCTCAGATGCAGCAGCGAGCTCGTTTGAAGGTTTGATTTTTAACGTTGTAATGTTGCTTTTGACTCTGAATGCTTCTGTATGACTGATTTACTACTGCATTCATAATTTTATTATTTATCAAAAGTTTTGTGCTTTCTCAAAATTCATTTAGCTATCATTATGGCATCTTGGATTCTCTTGGGGAAATTTACATCACAACATCTATGGGTCATGATAGTCCACAAATTTAATCTTTTTTGTTTGCTTTACATTAGAATCATGTGATCGACCCAACTGCCAATCATAGAAAACAGGAAAGAAGAAACCTGACAAAAATTTAGAAGATCAATCTGATTCCTCAATTGTAAATATCTTTCTGTAGGCTAATTCATTTGAATTGCCACCCTGTAAAGTTTAACTACACAAAAGGCGTGCACATCCAAAGAAAATTACTAAATCACAAGTTACTAGGTGTTATTCCCAGAACAGATCCAACCATAGCTCTATGGTTGCTTCTAATTCACCTAACAATTAAGTTATTCACTTGTGCAGCTGTTAATAATGAGTAGGAATATATATTTTGTTCACTTGATTTTTTCAGGAAGGAAGCTTGACAGAAATATGATGTACCTTGATTGATTGAATCGTCTTGTGTTCTTTCATTATTTCTGTTGTATACTAATATCTCTTTCTCTGTTAACATCTCACCTTCCTCTCCTGCTTAATGCAGGCAATTGATCGTTTTCGTGCAAATGAACATGGAATACTTGTTGCTACGGATGTTGCAGCAAGAGGTCTCGATATCCCTGATGTTCGAACCGTTGTTCACTATCAGCTTCCACATTCGGCTGAGGTAATTCAAATGTGGGATTCTTTTTACCACATTTTTGTTAAACCATTGCATTTTGTAATCACATTACATATCTCGTGTTAGGTTTATGTTCATAGGAGTGGAAGAACTGCTAGAGCATCTGCTGATGGGTGCAGTATTGCTTTAATCTCACCAAGTGATACATCAAAATTTGCCTCATTGTGCAAATCATTTTCTAAGGTAGTTCCCCTGAAAAGAAATTTTTGATTTTCCGTTAAAGTTAAATGCATGATTGACATATAGTATGCTTTTATGATTTTCTTAGATCACTAAATTAGAATGTGGATGGAAGGTCATGGAACTAGACAATACAATTTAATTTAATAAAAGTTACAGTACCATTTCCTAATTCCTATTTAATGCTTATATCTATTTAGCCTTTAATTGTAAACTCACATGCATTGTTGTTGTCTGCATTATACACAGGAAGGTTTTCAGCGATTTCCTCTAGAGAACTCATACATGTCAGAGGTCATGAAACGATTGTCTCTTGCACGCCAAATTGATAAGATCTTGCGGAAGGACTCCCAGGTATATACCTTTAAACTCCTTGGTTATGTTTTTTCCATTTTCTGATGTATGCTCTTAACTCTTAAGTTCTTAGTCAGCAATATAGAAGGTGGCCATGGCCTGTCCTAGTGCATGTTTTATGGCTTGAAATTGAATTTTGGGATGGATTAGAATTTAGAACATATGATAAACCAGCCATGTATTAGTGTCTATGCATCAGTGATCCGGTGGCCCCAGTTATGCTGATTGACGAAGTTTTCATTTTCTTATAGTCAATAACTTCTTCAAATAACTTCTTCATGTTCGTATTGCTTTTCATAACTTTCTTCGTTTGTGAAAAAAAAGGAAAGAAAGAAAACTTGAATTTTTAATTTTCAAACAAATTTTACATTTTCTTTCTTTTTTCCCCATACATCTATTTTACTATTTCAATTCTTGATTTGGCATATGAACCTTAACCTGTCGGCTGACCAGTTCCTATTGTTAATCTGCAGAAGTCTTATTGTTCTCTACCCATTAATTTTCTTTATCATTAATTACTCTAAATTGCAGTTTGATTTCTTGCTGTACTACATTTCATCCATTCTTAAATTCTTAAATTTTGTTTTCTTTTTTCCCTTATTTTCAGGAGAAGGCAAACAAAAATTGGTTTGAACGAAATGCGGAAGCAGTGGAACTAATTGTAGAGAATTATGACAGTGAGGAGGAAAGAGTTAAAAATCATAAGCAAAAGAAATCCAGCTCGATACAATTAAAGAAATTGCAGCAGGTTATCTCTCACTATTGGTTAATTGACATCTTAAACCTTAATTACTTTTCACTAGCTGACATTTTCATATGATCTGATCTATGGTTTTTGGTCAGTTCCTTTTCTTGCATAGATTTTTCTGACTTTCTGCTTGAATTTATTTCTGTAGGAGCTCAATCTGATGCTCTCACGTCCATTGCAGCCAAAAACATTTTCACGTAATTATTTGGCAGGGGTAAATATTTTCAATTTTCTTTGGTTACTTAGATACCATTTCTTCGTGGATGTAGTGATTTTATGCTGAGGATATTATTTTTATAAATTCGTGCTTCAAAAATAGTGTAATTGGATATATGTTGTTCCTTTGAGTGAAGATGATATAAATATTGATTCCAAATACTTGAGGCCTTGGTCATCTTTATTTGTCTGTGTTTAGGTGTGTGTGCTTGTTGGTTGGCTTTTCTTATTTAATTGGGATGCATGTGCCTATAGAGTGTTGTAATTACAAAATGAGCCTAATATTACAAGTAAAATGAGAGCTATCATAAAATGAAAATGGCTATTAAATGTGGAATCTGAATCATGTTACTGTACCATCTTGCTAGTTACTCTTTAGATATTTTACCCGAGTCCCACACAAGCAAACCCAATTGTGCATTAGGGAGATCAAATTGCAGTTTCATCATCTTTGGTATTGAAATTTTAATGAATGAAGTTGTCCGCCCTCTTTAAGTTCACTCCCCAGAGCTCTTTAGCTTGAAAATCTGACCGTCAATTGGTACTACTTACCCACCTGCTTGTAAGCAGGCTCCTATCTGCTTCCTATGATGTTGAATATAGGAGATTCATGGTCCCTTCAGTGTCTTAAATTACTTATTTGTCTCGCTTTTTTTCTTTAGTGAAAACATCAAACATGGTCAAAATTATTTGATATTGCTTGCATCATTTTATATTTTATTTGAGATCCTAAAAGTGTTGCTCAAGCAGTCCCTTTGTTTGGGGGAACATGGGAGGAACTTGTATTTATATTAGACAACTTCTGATTGTTTTGAGTAATTTATTGATCCTACTGAGTGATATCTGTGATCCTTTCTGTCCATCAATTAAAAAATGACCAAATATGGGTTCTTACTATGTTGTATGTAAAACGTTCCTTTGAAATCATGCAAATTCTTCAGTACAGTGATTATTGAAATGTTCTATAACAATTTTATCAACCAGGCTGGTGTTTCACCTCTCCTGCAACATCAGTTGGAAGCATTAGGAAGACCAAATCTGCCTGATGGGGAGACTTCTGGAGATAACAAAAGAAGGAAGGTAATGATTATTGGTCAAGATTGTGTGGAACCACTCCAGGCACTCCGAAGTGCTGGCCATGAGGTATATCTTCTTTCTCTTCACCTTGTATTTTTACCTAAGCGAAAAGGATATCTAAGTTTATAATCTTTCTTATCATCACTCAAGTTTTGACCACAATCTTTGTTCTCTATCCCTCACAGGTACGCTTTGATGTAAAAGAGGTGGCAGGAAAACGAAGAAACCTGGAAATTTTGAAAAGAAAGAGAAAAGAAGAGAAAAAACGTATTTATTTGTTCTTTTTTTATTTGTCTTATATCGAAGTATTCTTTTTTTTTTTTCTTTTTTTTTTTGTAAAAAAATTCCCTCCTATTTTTATCTGGGCATGTGATAACGTTTCTTATCACCATTTTCTCTTCTAGGTATGCGCGATCAGCGAAGAAACCAAAAAAAGAAACAAAAAGGATTAATTGAGTAAGAAGTCTCTTTAAAGATCCTTTTTTTTTTATATATAATTTTTACATTTTTACCTGTTGTTTGTTAGCAGTAGGAGGTCGGCCTTCAGTTTCAAAGTCCTTGCATTGAGAAATTTATATATATATATATATATATATATATATAACTTGAAAATAATGTTCTTATTATTGTACACAAGTATTCTTTTTAAAGCATGACTCATGAATGTAATGAGCTTGTCTTAAAATTTTTTGTAAGATTTTATTTGTTTTATTTAATTTTGTCAAATTTTTAGTATTTGTGAAGGGATGTGCATGTCAATTTCCAATATGAGTATTCAGTTTCTTTTGGTCTCAGGTTTAGGGTCTGTTTGGAAGAGGCTTCTTTAAATGGATCTTTTACGAATAGAGCTTTCATTAGTAGATCTTTTAAAGTAAAATTGTTGGTCGTTACACATTTGGTTATCAATTAAAAATGCACTTTTAAATTATAGAATTACCAAAATACTCATATATATATATTTAGTTTCTTTTGGTCTCAGGTTTAGGGTTTGTTTGGAAGAGGCTTCTTCAAATAGATCTTTTACGAATAGAGCTTTCATTAGTAGATATTTTAAAGGAAAATTATTGGTCGTTTCACGTTTGGTTGTTAATTAAAAAAGCTCTTTTAAATGATAGAATTATTAAAATACTCCAATATATTATAGTCTCTCTCTTTATACAAATTGATTTTATTTATATCAGTCTCACAACTATAACCATTAGATTCACATATTTTGGCTTAATCAAAGTCTTTTTAACTTTAACAAAGTCAAATAATGGCAGGGTATTTATGTATAATTACATCAAAATTGGCATTTTATTTGTATTTATGTCAATTGTCTGGGTACTTCATTACAATTTGCTAGGGGTGGGTATAAAAACCGAAATTGAATTTAACCGAACCAAACCGAAAAAAGGGTGTTCAGTTCGGTTCATAGCTTTTATTTGGTTCAAACCGATTTAAAATTTAAAAATCAAATTGAATTCTGTTCGGTTTTGGTTTTGAACATGCAAAACTGAATTGAACTGAACCGAATAAACCGAGTTGTTTTAATAAATTATTTTGTAAGGTTTAATTTTATTATGGATCGTTAATTGATGTTTTATTTTGGACTATGTTATGTACTACATTTTTTTACTTCTATTTATAGAAGTTATGAAGACTTTATATTTTGATTAAATATGTAGATTGAAATGTTGAATATGATTCAAATTTTAGATTTGGATTGAAAATTGGGTTGTATTTTGTTTCAATTGTTTTTTATGTATTATGGTTTTTTTTAAAAAGTTTAAACTGAAATGCTAAAAAAGCAATTTAAAAGCCTAAAAAACTAAAAAACATATTAAAAAAGCCTTCAAAGCCCAATAGGCTTAAAATCGAATTGAATTGAACCGAATCGAGATAAATGTGTTCGGTTCAATTTGGTTTTTAGATTCAAAACGATTCAAACTGATTCATATTTTCAAAAACCGAATATATATCGATTCAATACGGTTTCGGTTAGGACCGAACCGAACAGATCAATGCCCACCCCTGCAATTCACCTTTAAAAAAAGGCTTTAAAAGATTTAAGCTCAAAAAGATATAAGCCCAAAATTTGAGTTTCTCCTTATAGATGGAAAAACAATTTTTTTTAATTATCTAAAAGTTTTGATGAATGGCAACCAAAGGATAAAAAAAATTGAAAAAAAAAAAATTTTGATTAAAAAATTTTCTTTTAACCAATAGAAAAGCTTTTTCAAACGGATGTTTAATTTGTTCGGTAGAATGAAATATCATGGCTTTAAAAAATTTAATTAGTAAGAAATTGATTCTATTATTTAATTGAAACATTAAATTATGTTTTATAGTAAAATTATAATTATAATGTTCATAAGATATTAAATTATAATGTTGGTATAAAGTTTAAGTTCAAAATAGTTTTAAAGTATTTGTATACGCAGAGATCAGATACCGTATATTCTGAAAAGTTGTATAAATCACAATTGTATAGTAGTTTTTGTGTTTAATACAAATTGAGTAACAAATAAATATACCCTAAAATTATTGATAAGTATTCATCTACAAGGTATAGGTTTTCTGGTAACTAGTTAATTATATGTTTATTTTTACTTAAATTTGTGACTTTAACCACATATCCAATAATTTACTTTATTAATTAATTTAATGATTGAATTAAAAAAATAGATTGAAAAAATTAATTAGATTTAAGATAAATGACAACCCTTGAATTAAGGGTAAATGAATTGTAATATTTTGAAATCAAGGGTCTACCACAGAGTACCAAGATCTAACGAAAAATAAGGCTCTACAAGTATAGTCTTAAATGCAACACTTACTTTAGGGGATGAAATTTTCAACACTTTACTGTTTAACAAACAAAAGTGAGAATTATGTTAATGTTTTTTTATAATAATAATAAATTCTCGAAATTGGGGATCTGTCAAAATGTATTAAACTCAAAAACTACTAGCACGATCGAATACTAATATATGTCAAAATATTCAGAACAATAATGCTAAACATCTCATCTACGATTCCACCATTTTCATCCCAATACATGATGTGTCATTTGGTGAGTGGATATACATTAATCGATACTTATCTCTCTTACATATGTACCTACTCACCAATTAATGTTTATTCACTCACCAAATGACACATCAGCAGCAACATATTTTGGGATAAAAATTATGAGATTATAAGTGTGATGTGTAGCATTACTGTATTCAAAACCTACATGAAAATTATTTCTTTGGTACCAAAACTTGGTTTACAAATTACAAGAAACTAATTTTATTTTAATTAATGAAATAAAATATTAATTATGTTCAGTTGACCTTTTGTCTTTGGAACTGCTGCATCGTCCACTACGTTGTTTGCATTACTTCCACAAACTTTTTTTTTTTTTTTTGGAAAAAACCGTTGACGCTGATTTATTATCAAATTTATTATTTTATTAGCTAATTTTAATATAATAATAATAATAATAATAAATTTTCTTATTAGAAGAATTTTGTTTACAAAACCCAGAGACGCAGTATTGTGTATAATTATGTAACTAATGTCATGTGACTTTGAAATTTTAAATACACACTCAAGGTAATCAATACATGATATACTCTATGCGATCAACTATTTGTCTATCATGGGGCCCAGTGAAAACACCTTGCCACAACTTCTTAACCGAGACAAATCGCTTGCCTCTGGAAAGCTACTCCCTAACTGAGACTATCCTCAAGTCTTTATAAAGATTTCCTTGCTTGGATTTACCTAGAGCCTCACACTCCTTACCAAGATTTCTTTGCTTAGTTATTCCGAGCCCCTTGCTCTTAACTAAGACTTCCTTGCTTGGGTTTACCTAGAGCCTCACACTCCTCACCAAAACTTCTTACTCGGACTTATTTAGAGTCTCACACTCTTTTGCCGAGACTTTCTTTGCACTTTGTTGAAGAATAACTCAACAAGAGACTTCACACCTTTTGCAAGACAAATAATCTAAGTGGTGCAAATGATGCAAACACAATCAAATAGAGAAAGTAGATCACACAAACTCTATGAACATGTAAGAGATAACTAGAATATGCTTTCAACACTCAATCACAAAGTTATCTAGAAATCCAAGCATGTGAATCAATAAGAACTAGATTAGAATATTCAATATTGCAATCAAAAATCCTAGTTCTTAGATCATGAAACTAAACCTAGAAATCAACAATGAAGCTCATCATACAAAACATTTCTAGAATCAATTTAATGTGAATCAAGTTTAACTTTCAAAGATGTTTAATCAAAATCACAAAAAGCTATAACTCGAAAATCATTCAAACAAGTATAAAATAAGAATTAAAATCATTCTAAACATTTTTCATCAATCAAGAAATAAGATCTATCAAGTTGATCATAAGAAAAATGTAGAGAAGATGATTACCAGGACCTCGAACTGAATCAGAAGATTGCGAGAAATCTGGACATCTTTTCACCTTGAAAATGATTGGGACTTGTTCCTCTCTTCAAGACCAACAATTGTGGCTTTGGATCACTCAATTCAGAGTTGAAATGAGAGAGATATGACTATAACAAAAATGCAAAAGTTCTATAGAGGTTTGCACGAAAATTGAATTTAAATAAGGAGGGAAATCAAATAGAGAGGGAAGAGGGGCAAAGTTGGAATTCGGCCAACACCACCCTTGATCCTCGTGGAGGCACGTGGCCACCACAGGGAGGCTGAGAGGCCTTCTTCATGTGGTGGCCACGTGCCTCCACGGGAAGGAAGGGTGGTGGCCTTTGCCTCATTTTCTCTCTTTCGCTCCCTTTCGCGGACCTCACGCGTTCTTCAACAGTTCTTCGGCCTCCGAACTCTGAATTCGAATATGCTTTTGGATTACGAACCGTAACTCAACGACACACTAGAATGACTATGAAATTTTGACAATTGGATATTAAATCGACTCGATACACGATGGCGAAGACAAGACATTATAAGAGAACGTAAAGTAGTGTAACGTCCTCGTTTGAACTCAAAATCAAATGAGTGAGTAACCAAAATGATCGGAACTCAACAAGGAATCATATGAGTCATATTCAAGTTCAAAACAACAAAACCTAAACAAATAAACACAAGATCACACAAGTAAGCAATTTCCTAGAGATAGTCCTAGAACATGCAATTATACAATGTATGATAACATGAGATCAATGGATGTGCTTACTTTATCGAGTGTGTGAATGTGTTATACCAAATATAGCACAACGATGCAAAGACACATATAAATGCAATGCATGTGTGTGCGATTTGCTCAACGATGCAGGGACACACATGTATGAATTTTGTATGTGTGCGCTTACGCCTTGCAAGAGGAAGAAGTATTTTGATACCTTAGAATCCAAGAAATCGATTTTCCTCTTGAATACAATATTTGCATGAGAAGTTGCTTTTCTCCTTTGAAGCTCCTTTCCACCAATAAACACCTAAGCAACTAACCATTACAAATAAATAGAGTTTTGCAATTGAATCAAGCTAATACAAATCTAAAACCTTACAGTGGTCAAATTCCTTCTCTCTCCATTTCATTTTCCCTCCATTTAAATTAAAATTTCGAGCAGAAAGTTTCACAACTTTTGTATTTTTGTTTTTTGTCATAACTCTCTCATCTCAACTTTGAATTGAGTGATTCAAAAATCAAAATCATTGGTCTTGAAGAGAAGAACAAGTTCCAAGCATTTTCAAGGTCAAAAGATGTCCAAATTATTCACAATAATCAGATCTTTAGTTCGTGGTTCATCTTTTGTATGTGAATCATCTTCTCTCCATTTTTCTTATGATCAACTTGATTGATGAAAAATATTTAGAATAATTTTGATTTAACTTTTTGACTTGTTTGATTGATTTTCGAAATTAGCTTTTGTGATTTTTGATTAAACATCTTTTAGTTAATTTTGAAGAACATGAACTTGAATCTAGAATATCTTTGTGATTTGATCTTGATTGTTGATTTCTAGGTTTTAGTCACATTTTCTAGAACTAGAATATTTTGATTGTGATCTTTATCATTTAAATCTAGTTCTTGCTTGGTTGAATATGTTGTTGATTTCAAGTGTTAACTTGATCACTTGATTTCAAAGCTAGATTTGTGCTTTTTGTTGCAAACTTGTTATTCTAGCTTTGATTGACATGTTTAGGTTTCTAGATACATTTGTGAATGATTTTGAATGTTTAATTTAGATCTCTAATAACATGTGCATAAGAATTAGTTACATTTGCTTGTGAGCTTGATTTGTGCAAATCTAATTCTTCATAGAGTGTGTTTGATCTACTTGCTTTATTTGCTTGTGTTTGCAACATTTGCATCACTTATATCATTTTGCCTTGTAAAAGGTTGAAGTCTCTTTCGAAGTGAGTGAAGCTTTGTTTAGAGTAAGAAGACTTGACTAGGACAAATGGTCTGGATAGTCAAGTAAGGAGTCTTAGTTATGATCAAGGGGATCCAGATAACTAAGTAAGAAGCCTTATCTAGGATCAAGTGGATCCGGATAGACAAGTAAGAAAGTTTCCTAGAGACGTGAGCGTCTTGGATAGGAAGTTGCTTCCTAGAGGTGTGTTGTTCACATCTTGGATAGGAAGTAGGCAAGTTGACTCACTAGGCCCGGGGATAGATTAAGAGTTGATAGCTTGGAGAGAGAATCATGCTTGGAGAGAGAATCATGTGTTGATTGTCTTTGAGTGTGTATTTTTTTTTGTCATAGTGAATTACTTTCCGGTGGTTGTGGTATCAACCTATGGATGTTTCCTCTTAGAAGGTTTTATCACGTAAAAATACTTGTGTCAAGTTTTGCTTTACGTTTCATTACTTCCATAACTTGTATTGATTGTATCACTTGTGTATTGAACTCTCTTTGTCTTGATTAAAGCAATTCATTTGTTAGACACACCAAGTGTGCATACCATTTTTTTTTGAACTGCAAAATTTATTCATAAAAGGCCAAGCAAGGCCAGAAAGATACAAGACGGACCACAAACCCACAGACCAACAAGGATACACACCCGAAACAACCCTACACACCTAAAAGACCAAAAACAAAACAACCAAAAGAAAGCATAACACATACCACCTCAAAGCAAACCCACGAGATGGGAACAAGCAAAACAGAAACCCCAGCCAGCCAACACAACAACAAAAGGCAGACAAGAACACCACAAACCTAGCAAAAAGGACCAACACCCAACCAAGCAACCGCCCCCACCACAGACCAAGTGTGCATATCATTGTTGTGTTGAAAAAGGAATTTGGAAGAAATTGGGCATATACCTATTCACACCCCCCCTCCCCCTCTATGTATATTTTACACTATATTGCTTATGGAAATTTCACATGAGAAATATCTTTATAGAGAAGATAGTTGATGATTTAAAACTTGGTTTTCAAAAGTGCACACTTTGCTTCTCTTATATGTTTAGTTGAGTAAGTTGAGTTTGAATATATGTAAGTTGTGGATACACCTTGAAGTCTATGACTAGTATGGTAAAGATGACCTATGGTTATTATCCATTTTGCTTTGGCAACTACATAGAACTCAATGAGCACCTTCATGAAAAGAGCTACACACTTTGGTTGTGCAACCACTCAATGTAGGAAAGGGCTACACCAATTTGATGAGTGAAAGCCATCATGAAGCGTATTTATCTATGTTAGAAAAATCAAAGAAGTGTTGAAAAGAATCAATTAAAAAAAATCTTTGATTGAAAGCCTAAGTGAAAAAAAAAGGGCTTTAAGAAGTTTAGTTGAAAATCAAGTTTGCTTGGGTTTTCAAATAGAAATGGGATAACGAACCATATGCACACAAACACACACTAATATGTTGAAATCTATTCTCTTAAAAAGAAGAAAAAAAAAAAAAAAGATAAAGAAAAAAAAAGATGATAATCACCTTTTATGGAAAAGTTTAAGATGAATAGATATTGATATGGTTTGCATGATTGATTATCAAATTACTTTTTTTCATATACTTGAAGCAAAATCTTCACACACACATTTTTGTTTATATGATATTTTGATACTATAGCAATTTTAGAAGAATTATGAGAGAGATTGAAAATCTTGATGTATCTTTCATAGTTTGCGGAGCTTATTTGATAAATCTCATTAAAATTGCTTGAATGTGTGATTCTGTGGATTTCATTTAGAAAAATATCTTATCTTGATTTTAGATAGAGCACTTATCAAGGGGGAGCATAGTATGCTATACTTTGTTCTCTTTTATGATATGTTCATAGGTTTCAAGATGATATTTGTTGGCATATTCTTTGGTTGATATGATGAATCTTGAAGATGCAATTTCATATTCCTTGTTATGCATGATGATTATTCATAATGTTATATACCTTTGTATTTTTGATCACAATTAATGTATGAAACTTTTTGTAATAATTGTATCATTGTGTTTGCAATCAACTTGTCCTTGTTTGGGATTGTATAGTAGTTGAGATTGCAATCAATTTCTTCATTCTTGATGTTGATAAGAGAGTAGTTGCAATGAGTTCCTCTTTGTTTGGGGTCAATAGTAATTGTAATTGTAATCAATTCAATTGATTGTAGTTGCAGAAAATTCCTTCTTGCTTATGGTGATAATAGTTGTGGTTGTAATCAAATCTCTTCTTGTTTGAGGTCGAGATGATTGTTGTTGATACCAATTCCTTCATATTTGGGGTTGATAAGATTGTTAATGTAATTGTTGAACTTGGTAGTAATGACCTATGTGCTTAAAAGTCAAATTTATGCATTTGTAATTTATTTTACCTTGATGAGTTTGTTGTGTTGTATAGATTTGAATAACCTTTGCTAGGTTAACATGGAAAGCAAACTAAAATCAAGGGAGAAGATAGCGGAGCTAGATGCAAGTGTCAAGAGCTTGAAAGAAATCAATTCTTCAAGCAAGGCATCTATCTCCAAACATTATGTGAGATCAACAAATCATTCAACGTTCTTTGATAGCATAAGTGGCTAGAAAAGCTTATGTGATCTAAAGATTTATATATATATATATATATATTTTCTGTTTTCCATTTGGCTTCATTTTATGTCAAAAAGGGGGAGAAATATGATATTGTTTTAGCATATCTTCTTTGTGTGTTTGTCAAGTATTGAACTTCATATGGCATGTCATATCTTAGATGAGTTATCTTTGATGGATATGCATGTATTTAGGGGGAGCATACATGTATCCATTTTGAACTTAATTGTCATACTCCATATTGAAGTTAAATGTCATATTCTTGTCAAGTATATTGTCATATATTCTATTGGATATTCTTGTGCTTTCAAGTTCATTTTAGGTGATATCAAGAGAAGCTCAAGTGAAAAAGTTCAAGACTTGTTGAAGATTAGTCTAGGTGATTAACTCATTGTAATGTGAGAGTGAGTTTTTGTGACCAATCTTCATGATTTATGTTTTAGTATATGTATAGGTGTTTTGATATGGAATTTTCCAAATAGCGAGATTGTTAGTTTTTTTTTTTTATTCTTATGTTGGCATAAATTCCATTTCAAAACAATGTTTCACTTGTATTGATTAGTTGTCTTAGGTTGATTATGATTCAAGCTTCAAGGAAGAATTGGCAACTTATCATGCAAGATGGTGTCTTCAAAGAGGAATATACTTCATTGCTCAACAAATGTATATTTAGACCTCATTCCACTTACAAGGCTTAGGCACACACATACGCATTGCATTCATATGTGTCCTTGCATCATTGTGCTAAATTGGTGTAACACATTTACACACTTGTTGAAGTATGCACATGCATTAGATTTAATTTGACAAACATTGTAAAATTGCATGTTCTATGACTATCTCTAGGAAATGGTATACTTGTGTTACTTTGTGTTTATTTGTTTTTGTTTTATTGTTTTGGATTTGAATATATTCTCATATGATTCCTTATTGAGTTCCGATCGTTTCGGTTACTCATTCATTAGTTTTCGAGTCCAAACTAGGAAGTTGTGTTACTTTACATTATCTTACAATGCGTTATCTTTGTCGACGTGTATCGAGTTGAATTCACAACCTTTAGCCAAAGTTTTATAGTCATCTTTGTGCATGATGGAGTCACAGTTCGTAATACGAAGATGGATTCGAATTCGCAGTTCGGAGGCCGGAACGCGAGAGGAGCGCGAGGGAGGTGAGGAATGGCCAAAGGCCATTAGGTGCCATCCCGTGAGTGCATGTGAGCCTCACGGGATAGCCACTCCTCTGCCCCTGTGAGGCTCACACGCCTCCACGGGGTCCTCATGGGTGGGTGATGTGGCAGCCCATAGTTGGCCACCGAATTCCCTCTCTTTCTTTCTTTTAAATATCCTCATTTTCCTCACATTTCATTTTAAGAAGAAAATTTGAAAAAGACAAGTACATAATTTTCTCTCCAATTTTTCTCATCTTCTAAGCACCATAACTTTCTCATTTCAACTCCAAATTGAGTGCTTCAAGTTGGAGAATCTTCGTAATCAAGTCTCCTACCTTCTGCAAAGAGTTTGCAGCAGTTTGATTGTGTTTTGTAGTTGTTCCATCCTCAAAACCAAAACTGCACGGGATTCTTAGGTATTGAACTAATCTTTAAGTTTTCATCTTTTTAAATCTTCAATTACCTTGGGTTTTTTTCTTCTATATGTATATGTTACTATTATGAATGTTATTGAGAAGGATAACTTCATATCATAAGATAATCTAGTCTAAATAGAGACTTGAATGTGAACTAGTTTTCTAGAAATCTTGGTTTTCACATGTTTGTGAGTTGTATTGTGATTAACTTATTATCTAGGGCTATTTGTACTTTCATTTACTTTATTTCATGATTGATCGCCTTATCATGTGCTAGAATCCATTAGTTGAACAAATCTAGTTTTAGCACATTTGATTTTGTTATTGTGTATATATTTGCTTTAAATACTTGCTAAAATATTCATTGATCATATCTTGTGATTCTAGCTTGTTTGTGTATGTTTCTAACATCTTGAATACGTGTTTTATGAATATGATTTATTCAAGTGTTAGTTTCATGAATGAAACAAGGAATTTCATGTGTTAGGTGTTTCACATGTTCTAGGTTTTAATTCATGTTTTGTAACTAGACAATTTTGACTTATGTTCTCACATGCTTATGTTTAGTTTCTATAGAATGTATTGATCACATGTTCTATGTTGAGTGCTTGTTTGCATCATTTGCATTCATTTATCACACTAGGAAGTCCTTGTAAAAAGCATGAAGTCTTGACTAGGACAAGTGATCCGGATAGTCAAGCGAGGAAGTCTTGGTTAGGACAAGAGGTCTGGATAACCAAGCAAGAAGTCATGGCTAGGATCGGAAAGGTCCGAATAGCTATGCATGTGAGGCTTTCTAGAGGCATAAGTGCCTTGGATAGGGAGTTGGTTATGGCATTGGTAGGCCCGGATGTTGGATAGACATAGACTCTAATAGAGAGTGTTGTATGGGATGTGTATTTACTCTTGAGGAATTTCTAATCTATCAATGATGTTGTGTAGATATAGACTCCAACAGAAAGTGGTTCCACTCTTTTGAGGAATTTCTAATTTACCAATAGGATTGGGTAGATATAGACTTTAATAGGAAGTAGATCACGAGTTAGTCACTTTTGAGGAATTTCTAATCTATCATCCAATATATATATAATACCCAATGGTTGTAGTTCAACCCGTGGATGTTTCCTCCTTGGAGGTTTTACCATGTTAAAAAATCTCTTATGTTAATTCCTCATATCTCTATCTTTCATATTTGTATATATGTGTGTTTTAATCTTGTTTCATAATCTTTATTCCAGATGTATTTATAAACAAGATTTTGTTAAGTGTGAGATGTAAGCACATCATATTGATCAAAGTTGTAAATATAATTCTTTTGTTTATTGACTTATTTGTGTATAGTCATGTATTGATTAGTACTTGTACATATTGGACATAATTGTGAATACAAGTATTCTTTTTTTTAGTTTTAATATAATTCCTTCACTAGCAAGTTGTAGAGTTCTACTTAGTGTACTTACATTGTAATATTCAAAGTACCACTTGTGAAATTTGATATTTATTGAATATACTTGTATATGAGATACATTGTTTCTTGGTATAAGTTTTGTAGACTAAGGGTGGTGAATTGAGCATACATGTGTTAATTGTTTTATCATAACAGTCATGTTAAAGATTAATTTGCATGCTCACCAAGGTTTTGACATAGGTTTCGAAAGAGTTTTAAAATTAGAGTGTCATCTTATTCACCACTCCCCCTTCCCTCTAGGTTGTTTAGTATAACCTTATAGGTATTTCAAATCCCTAAATTCTCTACTACACAACTACAATGGTTGGTTTTGAGAGAATCTGTCTTTAAGTGTAGATAGATTTAAGAGAGTAAAGTGGATTGGATTTGTATTTTCTCAATCCACCTTTACCTCTTTTTAGCCATGAAGTGTTGGATTGGTATTTTCTCAACACTTCCCTTCCATTCAAGATGGCTTGCTTAGTCACCTAAATGTGAGTATCTCTACTCAAATTGGGAGTTGATATTTCTACCCAATCTAAAGAGATCTCTAATTCCAATTTGAATTGAGAATTGGTATTCCTACTTAAACCAAAAGAGATCAATGAAATTTAAAACATCCAATTAATTTGACTATTAATCTATGAGTTGAGAGTTGGTATTTCTACCCAAACCAAAGAGATTGTCAAATGCTTATAAGATCAATGAATGAAACTAATTAATCAAATATTCAATAAATGGTCATCACCCACAATCCATGTGTAATTACATCACTCCCACAAAGGGGATTAGCTACTCATGACACAAATACAAAGATGAATTAAAGAAACAAGAGATAGGAAGAAACCCATTGTTATTTTGTGATCTCCTCAAGTCTTCAAGTTCCTCACCTTTTTCAATGTGTAGGATCTTGAATTCCTTGAGTGTGATTCGAGTTGTGGTGAAAAGAGATGAAGAAAATGGTATATGATGGGTTTTGATGATGAGATTTAGTAAGGAATGAATGTGTATGTGTTTGAATATGATAGAGTATATTCTTAAACCTAGATGATGAAAAATATCAGAAAATGTAAATATGGGGCGTGTGGTTCAAATCAGAAATGAAAGTATATATATGGTTCCCGAAATAGGCCTGAAAAGCTGATGCACACAACTCTGACACGTGCAGTGTGCTGATAGGTACCAACGCACTACCAGCCATCTGGGCAAAATGCCTGGCTTTGGGCGTCTGATGCGCTGATAGGTTCACTGGTAGTACCGACGCACTACCAGCCATCTAGAGGAGATGCAAATCTTGTATTTTCGGTGCGCTAGTAGGTTCACTGGTAGTACCTGCCCACTACCAGCCATCTGGGTAAATGCTGAACTTTGGGCTTCCGATGCAATGGTAGGTTCGCTGGTGTGGATCGGTGAAGATCTGTAAGAAGAAGTGAGCTGGTATGTACTAGTGCAGTACTTGAGCATTGGGGCCTTCATCCTTGCTTTCTTTGGCCGGTTTAACGCCTAAAACTTCTGCTTTCCATTCCTGATACTAGAACTACACCAATTGCTTGCAATCTCTACAAAAAAGCCAATGAGACACGAAAACACTCAAAAATAAGACAAATGACATGGAATTGAGGGCAAAAATATATCACAATTTTGGTCCGATCAGTTTGCATGCTTTCTTTTCTATTTACTTTTCAATATACATCTTGATGCGTATTTGCTTGTTGGACGCATGGTAGATTTTACCTAATCCAAAAATCACCATCAACAATATCTATTTCCACTAATTTACACAAAACTAAAAATGTTTTGTGCAAGTTGGAAATTTGTCATATAAAGTTGGCTTGAAGCCTAAGCCGCCTCTAATTGCTTATAATATGTCATATAAAATAGGCTTGAAGCCTAAACCACCTCGAAGTGCTTATAATATGTCATATAAAATTGGCTAGAAGTCTAAATCGCCCCTAGGCACTCATCTTCCACTTCCAAAGTGAAGCGATACATTAATATCGGTATGTGTCAAATTAATTTCTATATGTTCCAACTGTCTAGAAGAGATCAAATCATTTAGTTCATGCATCATGTTTTATATCAATATTAGAGGCTGCCACCTATTGTGATTATGACGCTTTCTATAAGTGTTCAAAACATGATACCGGTCCTACTAAATTTTGGTAATCAATGTACAACCAAAATCACCCTTCAAGGCAAACCCTTGAATGAAAGCCACATCACTTAAACCGTCATGTACTTATCAAACACACATATGATATAACTATTCAAACTATTCAGCAATATAATGCAAGTAATTTTAATTTCTAGCTTGATAAGCCTTCACATCTCGTATGTCGTAAAAGTACTATGATGAGGTTCAATCATTGTTCGTGTTATAGTCTTAAGAGCATGTTGCTCTTGGAAGACATATTAAATCTTATTGTGTCAATCTCATTGGTTACATGATTCAGTTTATCAATTTGGCAATAATATTTTTATATATATATAAATGTTATATCTTATACTAATCTATGTGGAGATATACGATCTACTACGCAGGCATATTAATTTCTAAAATTACACACATTTAATTTTGCCGTAAACACAAACCGAAAATATGATAAAATAATTTGAGTAGAATCTAAAAGTCGTCAAAGCTTCTAATCATCATTCGTTTCCAAAAATTTAATTATCATAAATTTAGTACTTTACGTAAAATTCTAATTCTAACATTGTACTTAACAATTTAGAATTCTCATTGTTTGATGATCATATAACAGAAAAATACAAAGCACAAGTCTCAAAAATATTTTAATGATATTTAAATTTAATATCTTATATATCTATTTGACCTTTTAACTGATCGATTTAAATTCAACTTAATTGTCATATTATATATGATAATTGAAATTCAAACTATCAGGTGGTTTATCTATATAGTAATTCTCAAATAATTACTTGATATTATCTGAGCCACTCGAGCGTATTCTAACATAACCATTTAGCTATTTGTTAGAAAAAGGTGGAATTTCACCAAAATATAAAAACATTTTTGGAAAGTTCCTTTTCTAAAGGATTTATGATCTATTTAATATATATATACAATCTAGTAGAATAGCAAACACACCTTATTTATTTATTTATTTATTTTTCTTATTTTATTAATGTTGTGATGCAAAATTATCACTGACTTACCAAAAAGTCTGAAATCTCCATCTCCATCTTCAATGCGAAAGTCAACCGAGTAGGAAAGTGACTTGGGTGGCAATTTTAAGTTGAATATTGATGTTGCGGTTAAAACATGGTTTTTCTCATATGGGCGCAGGTGTAGTGATTAGGGATTCATAAGGGAAGGTGATTGGCTGATTGCTATGTCTTCTAAGGCTTTGATAGGCATTCTGTCTCCAGAACTTGGTGAATACTTGTTACTTAGGGAAGGATTATTATTGTTGGCAAAACAATTTGATTTGAAAGTGCCTTGGGTTGAAGTAGATGCTGTGAATATTATAGTAGGTGTTAATTCTTTGAATAATTTGCTTAGTCCTGCTGGGTTAATTGTAAATGTTATTAAAACTCTTTGTAAAGATGTTGATGTTGTTTCATGTCGGGCTATTTCTAAAGATGGAAATGGAATGACCAGAGATGCACATTATCCCCTCCATCCCCATCCCTATTTCCCCACAATTATATTTATATTGAAATTAGGATGAAGAGGGGTCCCCACATAATGTGCATCCAAACATATATAAATATAATTATAATATATATTTTTAATTTTTTTTTATTCTTTGAAGACTCTAACTCCCTAAGTATATATACACATTTTATATAAAATGCACTAATGAATTTTATTTTGTATTTGTAATAGAATTTTTGTTTTTTTAGTTTAATTTGTAAATTTTAGTCAAATGAGGAAAATGGGGAATGGGGAAACGGGAAAAAATGGAGAAAAACAAGAAAAATGGAAAATTAGAGATGGGGATAGGGATGGATATAGGTCCCTCCAAAATTCCCCATCCCCATTTTTCCCAAATAAAGAAATGGGGGGTGGGGAGGAATGGATGAAGGGTTTAGGAAGTGGGGATGGGGGTGGGGGGACCTATATCCATCCCCATTCCCCAAACGTGCATCTCTAGGAAGGACATATACATTAGCTTATGTTGCTTTATCCTTAAAAGAGGGTCATATTTGGCTTATTGTAAGGTCTCTATGTACTGCTTCTTGTGATTAATGAAGTTTATGAAGTTTTATTTCACAAAAATTAATAATAATAATTGGAACTTGCCCGAATGGCTACAAGCCCACAACAAAACAAGATTGACATTGATTTGGCATGAGAAATGACAAATCTAAATCCTAAAAAAATAACAACATATATATAGTACATGCAAATTTTGTGATTTAAAATATGATAGAAAATGATTATTTACCTGTAAGAGAAGAAAGTTAGGACGCTTAAGATGGGTCCCGACTTTCTGGACGCTTAAGAAAATCGAGATCGACATGAACGATTTCGACTTGGACACCTTTTTCAACAAGGTAAGCCAAAACTCTCTGGGCCCTAACTGGACCATAAACTTTTGCCACCATTTTTTCTTGTTGGAGTGACAATTAATTAGGTCATTGAATCTGTACCTCAATTTTATTGGATTTTTCAATCATGATAACATGGTGGTTGCCACGTCTGACAAATAATTAGTTTTCATTTGATTATGGAAACTTATACAATCAATACAATTACATACAAAACATGTATGATGTATGCAGACAATTCCAAATCTAATTAGATTTTTATTTTTATTTTTTTAAACATGTCCATAGAAACTTACCATTATCAAACACTACAATACATAAAATATCTAATGAAATATCTAGTGAGATGTCTACTTCAAAGAAGATAGCTCCCAACACCGGAGAGATCTCCCAAATATATATAAAAGGTGTCAAGTTTTGAATATTGGTTGATTGATGAAGTGTGTGAAGTCTCCCGCCACCAAAACAAGAACCCTTGACAAATCTAATTATATTTTTCAAATCTCTAATATAATAAGTTTTGATATCTTACTAATACTTTTTTTTTTTTTAATTTTTTAAAAACTATTCCTCTAACTAATACTTTAGTTGGTTAGAAAAATTATAATTATTCATGTTTGTTGTAGGCCATGTAAGATTTGAGATCGATCATATGTAGTTGTTAATGAAAATATAAATATGCTCTACTAGTATGTATCAAACTAACCTAGAGGGGTTGAATAGGTTTTAATCTAATTAATTACCTTCTTTTTGGGTTAGTCAATATTACTTACAAATCACCAAAGCAAATTAAAACAAATCAATCAACCAAAGTAAATATAGTGCGGAAAAATAAATGACATTTTGATTTGATTTACGTGAGAAAACCCCAACAAGGTAAAAACTCACGGGCTATACATCTAGCTATTACAGTCATCAAATCCATTATATGTAATGTTGCTTACAACTTAGGTTAACCTCTAGTCACACAATTCTTGGAACATAACATAACACTACTACCCATAGGCCTTTTATAGTGATTATAGACCATGTTTGTGCACTACACTCATGTAGTCACAAGTCTTGACACTCAATAAAAAGATAAACAACCTAAGTGAATATATAACAATATACTAATATGCAAATAATGGTAGGCTACACTAAATTCTTATCTAGAGATTTATGATGACAATCAAACAATCTTAGATATCAATATGCCTATATGAATGTTTATAAAGACCTAGCTAGATAAAGATATGTAAATCTAAAACCTAGTCATCAAGAAAATCCCAATCAACACATGTCACAAAATATAATAAAAACAATAACTTTGCAATCAAAAAATGAAATCAATGAGATATCTTGGTAGATAAGACACTAGATGATGATTAGTGAAGAATCTAAATTACCAAGTGAAGATGCTATGAAGACCCATGCCTAATTAAATCTTGATGATGCTTGAATACGTGAGGGTTTGAGATTTGGAGAGTTAAAAATCCAATCTTGGAACCTCTCTCTCAATAGAACTCTAAAAGTCAGTCTTGGGTTAATGGTTCTAGAGACTTTTTGGAAACCAACATCGATCTGAATTCATCGATTGGGGCAGCCAAATTGGCAACTGCAGAATCCATTATGTGGTTGAATTTGGTGGTCAAGTCCGCCAACCACAAAACGACAAAAAAGTCGAGACTCACCGATTTCCGACAACAGTCAATTCGATGGTTGAGGTCGCCGAATGACAATCGCCGATCACAACTTTTTGGTGGAAACAATGAGAAGAAAGGGGCCTTTTCCGACAACAATCATCGCGCTAAAACAAACACACCAATGTGCAAGCGCATATGTTTCTGAACATATTTTGAGAAATGAATTACTCAACACACACACAAAGACAAAAGATAAACATGTAAGTGTAAGTGTGAAATGTGAAGAATGCAACTACAATATGCAACATAAAAAAAAAAAAAAAAATGCAATGCTAGAGTAATTAAAATGCATGTAAGTAAGTATGTGCTACTAATCTCTTCAAGAAATCAAGAACAAGTGAACTACCTTTCTTGAAGTTCTTTGGGATCTCGGAAGCTTGTTGATGAAGAATCACTACAAAAAAAGTGACCTATAGTGACATTACTTTGTGACAAATTTTGATTGTATCACTATTTGCATTATTTTGTGACAAATTTTACTATTAGTCATTATTTTTTGTTCAATTGAAACTTTTTAAATATAATTGTCATAATTAGTTACAAAACTTGATAATTTGTGACAAATATTATAATTAGTCACAAATTATTTTTTTAAAAGGAAAGATTTTATTTTATAAATAATTAGGATTTTAAAACGCATCATAATTGATTAATATTTACATTAAAAAAATGAATTAATATTTCCTTTTTTTTCCTTTACCTTAAAAACACATTTTAGGTAGGGATGACAAAATTCCCCGCGGGGATAGGGTCCTGTGAGGACCCGCACTTTTGGGGTGGGGATGAGACGGAGATGAGAATAGATAGTCTAACCCGTAATAGGTATGGGGCGGAGATAGGTTTTACACTCCCCACCCCGCCACGCCGCGCCCCATCTCACTTAAAATAATACTTAGTTAAACTAAGTAGTTTCAAAGAAAATATATACATCTAAATAAAAAAAAGAAATATATATGTATATATATGTACACATTAACCATAACTTTACATCTTTCCACCGTTATTTAACATAAAGTGACAAAACAAAATACTATTAAAAAAAACCTAGCCGCTAACTTCAATTCTAAGCCTCTAATCCTCAAACAACTTGAAGTCCACTGTTCAAGCTTAAACCTCAAACACATAAGGATATACAGTAAGTTTCTTTCTCAAATAACTTTTAAAATTAAAAGTTTAATAATAACAGGTTTTTTTTTTTTTTTTTCAAGTTTATTACTTTAATAATTCCAAACTCCTGAATTAAATTTAATTCGTTTATCAATACTTCAAGTATGCACAAATATGTCTTTTAAAAGTCATTTCACAAATAAATTTTAAAATTAAAAGTTTAATAACAACAGGTTTTTATTTTTCAAGTTTATTACTTTAATAATTTTCAACTCTTGAATTAAATTTAATTCGTTTATCAATACTTCAAGTAGACACAAATATATCTACAGATGCACTAGAAAGTGAAGACCCAATACTGATGTCATCAAGAGAAAATTGTGTAAACATAGAAGAATAACATGAGGTGGAAATAAACCCAATTGAATGTGATTATGATGGCATCAAAAGAAAAAGAACGTGCACATCGGTTATGTGGGATCACTTAACTAATAAAAAAAAATTGAATATAACTATCATATTCAATAGTTATATATTTGATATATATATATATATATATATATATATATAAATGGGGTAAATGGGTGGGGATGAGAAAAGCACTCTCCATTGTACCCCGCCCCGCCCCGCCCCAACCCGTTCCATCTATGGTGGGGTTTTATGAGGGTATGGGTTTTCAAAAAATAAATTGGGTGGAGTGCGGGGAAGGCCACCCCGCCCCATTGCCATCCCTACTTTTAGGCTTGAACAGTGTTTCATCCGAAAAAGTACTAATATTGTAGAGAAAATTTTGCCCGGATAAAAATGTAAACTTCTCTTGATTTTATTTTTTTAGGGTTTGTTTTCTTATACTTGCTTTTCAGGGTTGGAATCTCAAATTCGAGTTTCATATATTGAAAGTGTTTTTAAATAAGGTATGATTTTATTTATTATTATTATTTTTTATGTAGAATTGTATATATCTATTTAGAGATGTTTTTTTAAACTTTAATTTGTTTTCAATTTTTTTTAAGGAACCCATTATTATTATTTCATGATTTATAGTTGTTTATTCTTAGATTTCCACAATATATGTCAATATTAGTTTATGTGCTTACTAACTGTTTGATAAAATGATTCTTATGGAACAACCAATATTTTGAAATTGAAAGGAAACTCTTAAGCTTCTCTTTTTATTGATTTCATTTCTTTTAGGGTTTGTTTTCTAGTACTTGTTTTTTCAAGGTCGGAATCTCAAATTCGAGTTTCATATATTGAAAGTGTTTTCGAATAAGGTATGATTTTTTTATTTTTTATTTGGTATGTAGAATTATATATATGTCTATCTAGGGATGCTTTAACTTTAATTTGTTTTCAAATTTTTTAAGGAACTCATTATTATTATTTTTAACTTTAATTTTCAAATTTTTTAAGGAACTCGTTATTATTATTTCATGATTTATAGATTTTTGTTCTTAAATTTTCAGAATATATGTCAATTTAGTTTAAATGCATACAAACCAATTGTTTGATACAACCAAATTGTTATCATATAATTTATCACACAGTTCACAGAAAAGAGTTCAAACACTCAATAAGATATTTGATATTTGGCTGGATGAATAGATTGACATTATGGAGGACTTTATATGAAGATGAATAGATTAACAGTTCCAATAAGTTTTATACTTTGATATCAAACTTATAGAATTTATTTTATACTTGTACTAATTTTTGTCAATATTGTTGCCTTTTTAATCGGTTTTATTTTGGTGACTTTAATTTGTTCTCACTATTTTTTTTTTCTTCATGTCTTCATGTATATAGGTTTCTCTTGCAAAACCTAAAGATTCTTTAGCTACCTGAGAATTGACAGTGGATCATTGACTTCTAATATTTCATAATAAAGACCTCAGAAGTTTCAAGTTTTTGGTTATGTAGTTGGAAGTTATTGTGTGTGACCTAACACTTATATTAACTTAGACTGGCCGGCTTACATGTGTTATTTAGTAGTAGACTTTGAAAAATGTTGGATTACTTTTGTATCAATTCGATATTATGTTAATTTTTGGATTTTTTTTAATGGAATGGTTATCTATGGAACTCAACGTCATTTAATGAGTGACATGTTTTATTTGGTTATATTTTTATATTTTTTATATTTTTTATACAATTTAAATTTATATTAAATTTTGACAATTGATTAAATTGTTACTAAGTATCTATATAGTGACTTAATATTTATATTGTTAATTGTTACTAATTCAGCATTGTAGTGACAATTATTATATGGTTAACTTAATTGTCACTAAGTTTTTCTATAGACATAATTTTAAGATGATTATTTGTCATTAGATTTGTAAATAGTGACACTTTTGAAACAATAAATTGTCCCTAAGAATATGTACAGTGACAAAATTTTCAAACGGTTAATTGTCATTTGTCACTAAATACTAATCTAGTGACACAATTTTTATTTTGTCACTAACTAAAGTCAAGTGATAATATGTAACTAAAAGTTATGATTTGTGACATGTACCAAAAATCTGTCACAAATACTTTTAGTGACGAATTGTTAGTGACACTTTTTTTTGTCACAATATTGAATTTGTGACAATTTCTTCACTTATATTTGCAAATATTTTTTGTCACTGTAGGTCAATTTTCTTGTAGTGAACCACGATTAGAGACCTAAGCTATCCGTTATATAATAATTACAATGTGGTTTGTCATGAAATAAGTCGATCATAAAATAGAGTTTCTTAAGGATTAACCGATGGTGGTGTCTATGTTTTCGAGCCACTTGAATCTGATGGTCAATGGGGCGTTCCTCCGAATCAGCAGGCCGTATCCTCCCTCCGCCGCCAGCCATAGCACCAGATCAACCCCAGGGCTGATTGTTAACAAAAAAATCAAATCTTCTGATTTTTCTGATTAAGTAAGTAAGTTTTAGTCCAAGTTATACGTAGATATGAAGTTAAAACTTGTGGAGTTTCATCTCATGGTTTAAACATTTAAAAAGTTTCTCCTGTATATCTCTGTTGTAAAATAATTGATATATAATATTATAATATATTAAATTTTACAAATATTTGGTGCATCAAAAAAAAAAAAAAAAAAACACATCATTTATCATATTATATAATTATATTATCCAATTAAACCAACAAATACAGATTACTTGTTCACATTTCGAGATACATTTTATGAATTTAGCGCTGCCTACTAGACTACTACCTGAAAATTGTTAATTTAAATATAAAATATAATGATTGCTTTTAATTTTTGGAATAAGCGACACATTTGTTACAAATTACGATTTTTTTAAAATTTTTTTTTTTTAATATTACATTAATTCGGGATTTTGAGTGTTGAACGGACTCAAACTCGTAACTTCATAGAACAGGTGTGAGGGGCAAAGGCCAACCTCATCTTATCCAAATTATGATTATCTTGTTATATCAATTTATGTTGGTATTATATATTACTTTTGGATATTAATAATTTTAATTATTATAAATAGATAAATAAAAAAGTACTTAATTACATTTATTCTTTGTAATTAAAAAACAAAAAAAGCAGCATTAACAACAACAACCATGAAACCTGACAATGATGATGTTGGCTCAGTGGTAAGCCCCTTAAACTTACACTCAAGAGATTCTGAGTTTGAGTCATATGCCCTTTCCTTAATCCCAAAATATTGTAATAGTTTAAAAAAAATTAAAAAGAAATTGTGAAACCCAATTTGCCAAGTGATCATCATCGGAGAAGCTAGTAATCGGCGAGCTTCATCAATTTCTTCCATGCGGGGCGGCCGGAAATCTCCTCCCACCACCTATTAACGTGCTTCCTCTCCTTCACCAAGTGCCCCAACTTAGCTTCATTCATCAAGAACCTGATTGAGGGGAGGTGGCTGAGGTCAGCCAAAGAGAACCAGTCTCCGGCAAGGTATTTGCTCTTTGAAAGCCGGTTTTCGTAGATGTCGAAAACTGCCTCCAGCTTCCTCTCACATGAGTGGACCAAGGCCAGGTCTCCGGGCTGCCCCATGCATGGAAGAACCATAAGTTGAAGCGCCAAGGTGTAGACCAAGTCGTTGAAGTTGTGTGCTTCCACTTCCAACCACTGGTCCACGGTGGCCCTCTCCTCCAAGGTTGTTCCGAGCAGGTTTGGACCGCGGTTCGCGTACTTGGCGGCATAGTACCGGACTATTGCCCTGGATTCTATGGAGATATGGAGACGAGTGTCAATGCCAATGGTGTGTTTGAAACAAATTTTTTTTTTTTTTTTTTTTTTTTTTTAATTATAATGGCGGGTGAGGGAGACTCGAACCCACAATCTCATGGTGTGGGTGTGATGAACTTTATCGCTATACCAACCTCATTTTGACTTTTCAATACTTTTGAAATAAGTATTTATTAGATATTAATTATTTCTAATTGAGGTTATATTGACTTAAAAAAATTTCTTAAGCAAACCTTAATTTGCATACAATGAAAAATTATCAAGAGATTAAAAAAAAATTACAATAATTCGAGGTTTAGGAATAGGAAAGAGACTCGAATTCACAACTTATCACGAGATTTCTTTTAAGAAGGGTTTTAGTAAGATTCGTAGCTGAAACTAAATTTGTACAATTTAAACATAAACATGTTAACCTTATGTTATAAAGTTTAACGTTATATTTACATAATTTAATGTTAATTTTTAAAAGTACATTAAATTTGTTGGAAAGTGAATGAATGGTACCCTTACAATATACACCATCGCACCATGGAAAAACTTTTTTTTTTTTTTTTTTTTAATATAAAACGTTACATTTTGAATTAGAAAAATATATATCCAATTATTTATATGTAGTCAAACCCTATTAACATAGGGAAAGGAAAAATACAGTTCTATTATTCGAAAAAAATTCAATTTATTTTAAAAAAGCTTTTATACCCTGTTCATGAGCTAGCAAAAGTGAAATAATGTTGACAAATTTTGTAATTCAAGATTTATTGTTGGTAATAAATTTATAATATTGTAAAAATAATTTAATGATACTAGTCACTAGAATACAAAATTACCATAAACTTACCAAAAAGCCTGAAATCGCCATCTTCAACAACCGGAACTTGCCCGAACGGCTACAACAAAACAAGATTGAGATTATTTAAAATAAAGAAAAAAGATTAAGATTAATTTTGTACGAGTAATGCTACATTGTCCAAATTTGGTGTCCAAATCTGATGTCCAAATGATGTGGTAACACTTTGGACCATTCATTTAAAATATACAAATTTAATACAATTTAAAATATACAAATTTAATAAAATTTAAATGAATGGCCCACGGTGTTGCCATATCATTTTGGACACCAAATTTGAACAAAGTAGCTTTACTCATTTTGTATAGGATGATAAATGGAAACCTTAATTTACATAAATATATATTTCCTTTTTATTTTTTGATCAGTATTGAGGTAGTAATATTTAATAATAATGATCACGTGTCACAAATTTGATTATTCTTACTTGTCGGAGAAGAAACTCCGGACGCTTTTGCTGACCCTGGTGGAGATCAACATGAACGATTTCAAATTCAACGTCTTTTTCGAGAAGGCAAACCAAAACTCTCTGGGGACAAGCTGCTCTCACTGGACCATAAACTTTAACTGCCATTTCTTCTTTAACCTGGAAATTTCTTCTCTCAATGTTATATGTACTAGAATCACTTCTCTACTTTTGTGTCTAATAAGTTGTGTACATTATATTTATATGTGTAATTTCTGTCAATTTAACTATATATGGGGGTTGTCACGTGGTTAACATTCCAAAAATAATTGACATTTCATTTTTCATTTAAATAAAGTTGGAAAAGTGTGGTGGTGTTGGGGGTTGTCACATGACACCAATCAATTGGTGGGTGGGTAAAGTTTTGGAGGTTGTCACATGCCACCAATCAACTGGTGGTTTTGGGACTTCTATTTTTGGGAACTATATTTACTAAAGTTTAATCAAAGAAGTGCCACAAACACAAGTAGGTGGACCTAGCAAGGTTTCGGTTCCAACCGTGGAACCGGATTGGAATCGAAATCGGAAAACCGGAACCAGTTCAAGAATCGGAACCGGAACCGGTGGTACCCAGTTTCGGTTTTGGTTCCGATTCCGGTTCTGGTTCTAATATTTAACAAACCGTCCGGTTCGATCCGTGTTGGAACCGGCGGTTCCGGTTCGGTTCAAACCGGCCGGTTTATTTTTTTTTTATTTTTTTTTTTACTGTTGAGCCCCAACGGTATGCTGACGTCAACGTGACGTCAGCATGACGTTGGGCCCAACGGCATGCTGACAGATGACGTCAGCATGCCGTTGGGCCCAACGGCATGTTGACGTCAGCATACCGTTGGCCTCAACGGCCAACCCTTTAATATATATTTTTTTCTATAAATATCTTTCCTCCCCTTTCATTTTTTCTCACAATCTCACATTAATTTCTTATTTTTCTCTCATTCTCTATTTCTCTCAAATCTCAATTCTCTAAATCTCTAATTCTAAATTTCTAATTTTTATTTCAAGTTTCATTGTTTCAATACTCAACTCTCAAGTCTCCAACACTCTCCAACTCTCCAAGACTCCAAGAATGAAGACTCCAAGTTTCCAAGGTTTTTATTATTTATTTAATTTTGCAATTTATCATTTATTTGCAATTAATTTTATTTCCAATAAATTTTATTTGCAATTAATTTTATTTTCAAAATTCCGATTAATTTTATTTGCAATTAATTTTATTTCCAATTAATTTTATTTACAATATATTTTATTTCCAATATATTTTATTTGCAATTAATTTTATTTTCAAAATTCCAATTAATTTTATTTGCAATTAATTTTATTTCCAATTAATTTTATTTACAATATATTTTATTTCCAATATATTTTATTTGCAATTAATTTTATTTGCAATTAATTTTATTTACAATTTATCTTATTTATAATTTATTTAATTTCCGAATAACCAATTACTATTTAGTATTTACTAAATACTAAGTTTCCAATTTCATTTATTTGCATTTTATCTTATTTCTAGTTACTACTTAGTACTTACTATAATAGTACTTAGTACTTACTAGTTACTACTAATCTACTATTCTACTATTATAGTATTATATTATTATAGAATATAGATTTATACTTTATAGTATTATTCTTCTAAGTTCTACGTTTTCAATTATCTATTTCAGATTTTCAGTATTTCTCTAGTCCCAAATTTATTCCGTCCAATCCAATGGCAAGTGGTGGAAATGGAAGGGGTCACGGCCGTGACGATCCTAGGCGTTCGATTTCGATGAAAGGTAAGGGTTAGATGGTCGATAATCTCAGTCATAACGACACCATCTATCACGATTATCTGCAATGTCGGGCCTATGCTGAAGACCTAGGCCTAAACATTCCTACTCTCCCTTTAATAATTTCAGAACCCGATTATAACGCCACCCCCCGGCCTTAATTTGACAAGCCATTCAGAAAATATGCCTGATATTGATACACCTCCGGATTATAATTTTGATCCACCAGAAGCAGATGAGGACAAACCGGATCCGAAGCAGAGCAAATCTGATCTATTCGTCAAACATATGAAGAAAGTTAGGCAAGAAGATGGAAGCTATGTAGCGGCTTGCAATTATTGCAATAAAGTATATAAGTGGTCCAAATCCGGAGGATATGGCACTTATCAGAAGCATATTCAAACCAAACATCTAGAAGTAGAGACCAGATCGAGGTCACAAACACAAATTCCTAGGTACGCTACTCCTAACCAACAATTATTTCGTTATGCTGATGAACAAAATAGGGAAGAATTAGCTAGAATGGTAGCAGTAGAACACTTATCATTCGGTTTTGGTGAAAAAGTTGGTTTTATTAATTATTGTCGACGAGCATTAAACCCTGCTGCATGTCGTGTCCTAGATCCACTCTTGTATATACACTTGAAAAGATTTATGTAAAAGAAAAAATAAAGTTAGAAAGATTTTTTGAAAAATATAACGGTCGTGTTTCCGTATGTGCCGACATATGGACTGACCATTGGCGATCACATTCATACTTGGGTGTCACTTGCCATTTTATGGATGATGCATGTAATATCCAAAAAAGAATTCTTGCATTTAGAGTTTTTGATGATTCACATACTGCTCAAAATATTGTTAGAATACTTAGAATTATTTTTTCAGAGTATAAAATTGAGAACAAAATTTTTGCAATTGGTTTTGATAATGCTTCTAGCAATATTGCTGCTATTCCATCTTTAATTAATTTATGCAAACCATTTGTTGGTGGTGTATTTTTTCATCAAAGATGTGCATGCCATGTTTTAAATTTATGTGTTCAAAAAGGATTAGAAACTCTTGATCATTTTATTCTACCTATTAAACAAGCCCTTCAATTTTTATGGAAACATTCTTCTGTAATGAAAGATTGGGTCAAATATTGTAAACAAAATGGTAGACGTGCCGTTAGATTTCCTCGTGATGTTCCAACACGTTGGAATTCTACTTATAAATTGCTTGCTCAAAGTTACGAGTATAGAGATCTATTAGTTTCTTTTATTCAATTTCATGTTATTGACATTCAACTTTATAAATCCCATTGGGATGCTTGTTACAACATTTTCAATTTGTTAAAAGTTTTTCATACTGCTACAACAAATTTATCTGGTGTTTATTATCCTACAACTCATTTATTTATTATTGAAAGTCTAAATATTGCTGGTGCATTTGCTTATTGTGAATCCGACATAGAAATAGGGGAAGTCGTTAATGCTATGAAGGAAAAATGGTTACGTTATTATCATGAGTTGCCAGATATTTATTTGATTGCCATGATTTTTGATCCACGTTGTAAATTACAAAATTTTTGTTATTATCTCAATGGTTATTATGGCATCCAAGGTTTAAACATAGAATATAATGTTAATGCATGTTATGATAGAATTAAGAAATTATTGTCTTCTTTATATGATGAATATCTTTTAGTTTATGGATCCTCACTCAACTTAAATGTTACATGAACACAAACTGCACAGCCCACATCATCATCCTCCTCCGGATTTTTGAATTTAAGATATAGTCTATTATAAAAAAAAATAAAAAAACCTAGATCTTCTTCTTCATCGAGCATTGACAAGTATTCTGAGCTTGAATCTTATCTAAATGATTCTTATGAGTTTATAGAATCCACGTCAGACAAACAATTTGATATATTACAATATTGGAAAGAGTACGCAAAGTACAATCCAATCATGGCTATCATAGCCAAAAATATTTTTTCAACACCAGTTTCTACAGTGGCGGTGGAACAAGAGTTCAGCGCCGGGGGGAATATCTTGGATGAAAGGCGTTCATGCTTGACTCCGAAAGTACTCCGGATACAAGTTTGTGTGGATGATTGGACAAAGGCTCAATATAGACAACAAGAAATCGAACATGAGATAACATACGATTTCTTCAAAGATGACGAACATGAAAGTGGAGAGACAAGTACAACGGGCCCGGAATAGAAGATGTGGATCACGTATTCATGTCATCACAAGTCCATGTCAACAACAAACCTGCAATAAAAGGTAAGAGAACTACGTGGCCTTTGATTCCTCTAAACCCCCCAAGAGGATACGTAGGCAACTTAATTGTAGTGAAAATTAAGTGCAAGGCTAATAATTTTACATTTTTTTTTTGTTTTATTTTAATTTAATTTTGTAATTTATCAGTTATTTATTTTATGTTATTTTCGAACTTCGGGTGACCTAATTCCCAAATATCCAATGAAATGTAATATGTAATTTGTAATTTGACATTTTGTTTATTTTATTTTAATTTCCTTTTGTAATTTGTATTTTGTCATTTGTTTATTTTGTAATTTGTCATTTATATATTTTATTTTATTTTATTATTTAAAATTACATTATTACAAGTTTAGTAGTTTACAATTTTTTTTTAATTAAAAAAAAAATTACCGGTTCCATAAAAACCGGAATCGGAACCGACGGTTCCGGTTCCACCCAAACCTGGAACCGAAACCGGAACCGAACCGGAACCTTGCCACCATTACAAGTAGGTAACTTTTATCAAGTTTATATCACGATAAAAAGAAAAATCAAAACCAAAAAAAGAAGTTATGAGTAAATATAGATCTGAATGACCATTTCTGAAACCGTTGTATGTAAATTTGGAGAAAATAATTGATTTAGAAAAAGGAAAGGGACCTCAACCATAGTTGATAAGTTTCTCAATTTCCACCACCCCCCCCCCCCCCCCCCCCTCGGGTTCAAAATTTTTTTGTTACTATTTGGGCCTGACTTTGTAAGAAAGTCACCGGTTTAATAACTTAAGTTTAAAAGGCACCTATTATGGTGAACGGACAAAAATACCCCCCACAGTAACCTTCTTCACCATTTTGTTTTTTTTTTTCTTTCAAAATCCTCCATCAATGGACGACGGTGGACCACGACCAAACACAATAGCGACTTTTTTTATGTCCAAGCCTTTGTTAGTTACATCCGAGATACAAACCGTCTTGTTAGTTGCTTTTTTCTTTTTCTTTTTTTCAATTTAAAACACTTTTTTGTAAACCTTAAACAGATTGTACAAAGAAAAAATAAATTATTAAAAAGGCTCAAAAAAGTCTTGGAAAAAGCTTAGAAAGGCTCGGACAGTTCATTAAAAGTTTCGGAGAAGAAATGAAAAGGCTTGGAGAAGTAATGAAAAGGCTCGGATAGTTCATTAAAAGGCTCGGTAAGAAATGAAAAGGCTCGAAGATTCAAAATTAACAAAAAAAAATTGTTGAAAAGTCTCGGAAAAGAAATGAAAAGGCTCGGAGAAGTAATGAAAAGACTCGGATAGTTCATTAAAAGGCTCGAAGAAGTAATGAAATTAACAAAAAAAAAAATTGTTGAAAAGGCTCGGAGAAGAAATGAAAAAGCTCGGAGAAGTAATGAAAAGGCTCGGACAGTTCATTAAAAGGCTCGGAGAAGTAATGAAATTAACAAAAAAAAAATTGTTGAAAAGTCTCGGAGAAGAAATGAAAAGGCTCGGAGAAGTAATGAAAAGGCTCGGACAGTTCATTAAAAGGCTCGGACAATTCATTAAAAGGCTTGAAGAAGTAATGAAAAGGCTCGGAGAAAAAATGAAAAGGCTCGGACAGTTCATTATTACTTCTCCGAGCCTTTTAATAAACTGTCCGAGCTTTTTCATTTTTTCCCCGAATGCGTCTGCGTAGCACTATAAAATTAATTATCCAAAGGAGATGAATTGATAATGTTATGGTGTTCAACCTTTATCCTCCATTGAAGGTTTGTTACAGAGGAATATGAAAAGAAAAAATCTCAGAAAACTTTAAAGTAAGAAAGAGAATGTGTAAAATAAGGGCATTTTGGGAAATCACTTACTTTAGTGCCTTTTAAACTTACGTTATTAAACCGTTCACTTTGTCACCAAGTGAGTTGGAAAAGGTGATATTTTTCAACATTTCCTCCCCTCCCCCCCTCTAATTTAATTATTTTAGAATTCATTTATTTATTATATTTTTCAAAAATTATATGAAAGGGTATATTTGGTTATGTGTTGGTTGTGTTTACGAAATATTATTTTTTAAAATACTTTCAATAGAGTGTACATACAAAATTATAGGGGTGCAAATACCGCTACTCTTTTTAGAATGAATAGATTGAATTATTCAAACTTAAAGCCGTATGGAACCGGGTTCGAACTGGATATGTTCGGCCAATTCGACATATGTACTCAAATTGAAACGATAATTTTTTTTGATGTATTGTATTTGGGTCAAGAAATATAACGCAAACCCACAATTTTGTTGGCATAGTACCTAGGTTTTATTACTAGATTACTTAATCAGCTTTTTTTTTTTTTTTTTTTTTGTTGTAAATTTGACACTGAATATGATGGGTCAGTGGTCTATACTACGCTCGACTTAGATATTTACTCCCACAACTAAGATATGTCTATTTCAACTCCTACAATAAAAATGAGAAAATTTCTCACACATGTTTATAAAACGTGTGTGGTATGTGACTAGCTCAAACCCCTCAATCCCTCACCACTAATGTGCACGAGAGTGGAGGTGCACACAGCTTGAGTTAAGAGTAGATGTGTCTTGATCAACTAAAACTAATAACTTATGGAGTTCATTATTATCAAAATATTGTGTTAGATTATGGGCCAGTTTAGTATTACTTTTTGAAAGTGATAATGGAATAATCTATTTTAATATTTAATGCATCTTTTAAAATATCATTATTATCCTTGTGAAGTCAAATTAAAATCATTTATATACCCTATTTTATCTCAAAATTAAATATTCTATTTAAATATTGATTTGATTTATAAAATATTTTAAAAATATTTTTATTGTTCTTATGGATTTTTTTTTTCCAATTTAAATATTGATTTAATATATAATATTATTTTTATTGTTCTTATGGATTTTTTTTTCCAATTTAAATATTGATTTAATATATAAAAGTAATGGAAAAAAAATGAAATAGGGTCTTAAACTCATGTATATTTTAGTCATTATAAGTTTATAACTAATCTCAGTACTTTTACAATAAAATTACCAAACATATGCATATTGATTTTGAGCTATACATTAGTTTTAAAAATACAATTAACCTAACATCTACTGATTAACTTCATAGCTGATTATTCCTTCAGCACAACTAACAGTGATTATTATAAAAGTTACAGCAATACCAAACTAGACCTCTATTAACTTAAAATTTTGACTTAAATTTGTAACTTCAATATCAATCCATTCATTTCCATTCAATCTAAGGGATCAGCTATCGTTATTTTCTACCCTTGAATTGAGAGAAAATGAATGAATGAATATTGAAATCACAAATTCAAGTCAAAATTTTAAGTTAATATAGACTTCAAAATATATTTTTTAACAAAGTTTTTTTTTTTTTTTTTTTTCTTTTTGAAATATTACAATAATTCAGAATTTGAGGAGGATGACAGACTTGAACCCACAATTTTATGGTGTATGTGTGAGGGGATAAGCTTCAAAATATTAAATTTGCCAAAATTTGAGTCATTTTTAATCTTATAAGAGCACTTCCAAAGTTGCAACCAAATAATATATATAAATATATATATATATATATATATATATATTGGATACAGGGGAAAACTCGAACTCGTAATTTCGTAATGCAGGTGTGTATGATTTCACACTGAAAAGAGCATATGTTGAAAAAACGTTGTAAATAAGCATACTAATGATCACTTATACTTAAATACACTCTCACAAACCGAAAAACCATGGAAAATAATATCACTATCATAAGTCTCATCCAAAGTGTATTTGATAGGGGCATTAATTCCATTTTATAAGTTTTGCTTTCTGTTAACAAGTGCAAGTATTGAATTATAAGAGTATGAAAATACAATCACGGTTAAATTGTCTTAAGCTAACTAGAAAGGGGGGGGGGGGGGGGTTGGTTTTAACGCCTTTTTCGATCCCTTAAATAAAAGTTTGTCCCTCTAGATAGCTTATATAACACCACAATAAACAGAAATAAACATGTATAGACTACTAACAAGCATATTCAACTTAGTTTAAACATAGCCTATGAACACATGTGGAGGGGATACAAAGATATAGATATTATGAAATACTTGTATTCAATATACATGTCTCAATAGTATAAGTACATACAAAAGATATCAATATAATCAAAAATCTTGTTTCACAAGAAAGTAATCAATTACAATGTCTTCAAGATCAATTTGATTAAAGAATACAAAATATCAAAGTTACAAAGAAAGAGGAACTTGGCATACGATATTTTTTAACTTGGTAAAACTCTGAAGAGGAAACGTCTATGGGTTGAATCCACAAACACCAGCAAAATGTTTTTCATTAGTTAAATAAGAATACACTCTCAAATGTGACCAACTCTTATGTATCACAATCTATTGGATTTCTCCCTATCTATTCCCACTAGAGAAGAACTTGACTATTCTTTAACCAAGACACATCACATGCCTCTAGAGAATATCCTTGCTCGGACCTATAGGAGCCTCACACCCTTTGCCAAGTGTTCCACGCTTGTCTAACCGAAGCCTCACGCTCCTAAACAAGACTACGCTCAGACTTACTTAGAGTCATCACACCTCTTAGCCAAGACTTCCACGCTTGGAATTACTTAGATTCAACCTTAACCAAGTCTTCCACCTTTTACAATGCTATGATTTATGTGATGCAAATGATGCAAGCACATTTAACATAAGACATATGATCAATATGAACTATGGAAACTAGAATTAGACAATAAGCACATAATGTAAGATATTCTAGTTCAACAATCCAAGTGATGTAATCATACAAAAATGATGCATGAACATATGAAATGTATGGATTAAGTACAAATCATGTAGACATAAACTGCACATAAGACAAATATTGTCTAGTCATAAAATCAATGAATTGAAACCTAGAATATGTGAAACACCTAACACATGTAATTTCCAGTTTCATTCACAAAACTAATACTTGAATAAATCATATCCATGAAGCACAAATTCAAGATATTAGAAACATACACCAAAAATGCTATAATCATAATATATGATAAATGAATATTCTAGCAAGGTTATTGATCTTAGAATATGTCAATCAAGTCACTGATAACCCTAGATATCAAGCTAAGTACAATACAACTCTCAAACATGTGAAATTCTAGAAACCTAGAAAACTAGTTCACAATTGTCTCTAATTGGACTTGATTAGCTTAGATATAAAGTTATTCTTCTCAATAGCTTTCATCAAACATACATACACATATATAAGAAGAAAACCCAAGGCAATTGAGGATCATCAAAGAAGAAATCACAAAGTTTGACTCAATACCTTGAAATCCCGAGCTGGTTTGGTTTTGACAATGGAACTGCTCCAAAACTCAATCAAACAGCTAAAAACTCTTTTTGGAAAGGGTAGGGGACTTGATTACAAAGATTCTCCAACTTGAATCACTTAATTTGGAGTCCGAATAAGAAAGTTATGGTGTTTGGAAGTTAGGAAAATTGGAGAGAAAAATTCTGCACATTTTCTTCTTTTTTTGAACAAGTGAGAGAGAGAGTATTTAAAAGAGAATGAGAGGGAAACTAAAAAGGAGTTGGACCCACTTGGGAGGCCAGCCACTGGCTGTCCCCGTGGAGGTGTGTGGCCACCATGGGGAGGCCGAGAGGCCTCCTTCCCAAGTGGCCACGTGCCTCCACGGGAAGTCCTCCTAAGAGGTCTTCTCTCCTCTCATTTCTCTCATCGCACTCCATTCACATTCTTCGACCGTATTTTGGTCTCCAAACTCGAAATTTGAATCCGTTTTGGAATACGAACCGTGACACACTTACACATGAGGATGACTATGAAACTTTGACAATTGGATGTGAACTCGACTCGATATACGAAGACGAAGACAACGTATTGTTAAGGAACGTAAAGTTTCATAACTTCCTAGTTTGAACTAGAAATCAAAGGGGTGAATAACCGAAACAACCAGAACTCAACAAGAAATCATTTATGAACATATTTAAGTTCAAATCACTTACACTTAAACAAATAAACTTAAGATCAAATAAGTATGCAATTTCCTAGACATAGTCCTAATATATGCATTTCTACAATGTATGACAATGTGAGTTCAATGCAAGAGCATACTAAAACATGTGAATGTATTATACTAATTTGGCACAACTATGTAGAGACACTTATGAATGAATTGTATGTGTGTGTGTGTTTAAGCCTTGAAAGAGGAAAGAGGTCTAATTATCTTTGTAGACATTTAGCGATTTCGTCGAAGGAAGGCAACACTTTGCTTGCAACATTGTCCGATTTCCTTGAAGCTTGACAAACATTGTAACAAGGACAACATTACAATACAAAGCAAATATCATTTTGATATAGAATAATGCCAACTAATACTCAAAATTCTAACAGAGCATAGCTAATGCAAGTGTGGATTGTCTGTCAAAAATCATTGATGTTGTAACAATGTCAAAAAACTTACCTTTTTTATATCAAAAATGTATATAAATAACCAAATCAACATTTAGTCTCCAATGGTTTCCGTTCAAAATACATTTGTTTTTAATGACCTGTTTTTTTAATTTTATTTCTTTAACAAATATTATTATTATTATAATATAAACACCAATCACTTTCTATGTCATAAATATACTTGCTAAATCAATCATGTTGATAGTGTCCAACATAATGTGTAAAAGTAAATAGTCATGTTGACAGTTTTTGGTTTTTTTTTTTTATTATTTATCTAAATTTTGCTATCGTAGCTTAACATTGAATGAAGATGGTTGCATTGTAAAAGTATATTTGAACTCAATGCATGTTTATCCACATTGGCATCCAATTTCTTTCACAACCCACAGCTGTATTGGAGATGCTCTAAGTTTGTTACACCTAATTATAATTCTTGGTTACTGATGTCATAATCAAAGTGAATCCCAAGGAATCAAAATTCAATAAGCGAATCCGGAAGAAATAGAATGGGAGAACAAAATCGAAAATCTTTCTTCCATGATAAAACCGATTGATCGACCACCCTGAAAAGTTAATTTACAACAATGTACAAACTTCTACCAAAGAAATATCCTTCTTCGATTGCTAGGGTATAGGCAAGGAATAAAATATCGGTATCGGTATCGATATCAGGCTTCTAAATTTATGGATATATCGGAGATATTATTGATATCGGTGAATATTCAGTAAAAAATTTATTAAAAAAAATGATGAATATTTACATCTAAAGTCATAATTTTTTTTTTGTGAAACTTTAGGTCAAGCTTAAACAAGCAATTATACATCAAATGAATCATATTTCAACGATAAATTAGCATAGTTATGAGTTTTATAAATTATAATATATATAGAGTTTGTATATAATTTTTAAAATTGAGTATTTAATAGAATAATAGTTTGTTTCACTTTTACAATATAAAGAGATTAATATTTAATAAACAAAATTATCATTAAATATATATATATATATATAGTTTCATACTTCCAAGATACTATCATAAATCATAATTCATATATAATAATACATTGCATGTCTGAAATTTAAAACCAAAATGAATTCTTTGCTGGTTCAAATACAAAAGATACATTTCTATCTTGATTCGAACAATAATTTTTCCAAGAAAATGTGTTAGCATAGTTTTTAAAGTAGTTATTAATATGCCGCACGTATGTTGCTTGATCTCTTCCAACTTGAGAGTTTTCTAGAATTTGGTAATGGAAGCTCTGTTTTGTATTATTGATAGTAGACAATATTTATACAAAATAACACAGCTGCTGAGAAGGAACGAAATAAAATATATTGAATACATATCAATGACAGCCATAATATAAGGAATAAAATCAACTCATGCTACGTTTGAGTAATCTTCAACAATTTTGGCTGAATCGTCGTCAATCGTGGGACCATAATAAATCATGGATATTGACTTGATATGATTACGGAAATTAACTCTGTTAACATCCCCCTTCAAGTTGGAGTGAGAAGGCAAATGGACGCCCAACTTGTTACGTAAGAATGTGAAAGCCTCTTTCAACAATAATTTTGTGAAAATGTCTGCTAGTTGTGAAGCAGAAGGGATGTAGCAAGTGACAAGGGTGCCCACGGCCACTTTTTCCCGCACAAAATGGTAATCAAGCTCAAAATGTTTAGAATGAGCATGGAACATTGGATTGACGGACATATGTAGAGAACTCATGTCACAAAATAACTTTGGCGGGCGAGATAAGGTAAGACCAACATCTCTAAATAAAAAGGATAGCCAAGTAATCTCAGCTGCAACGGATGCCATAGAGCGATATTTAGCCTCGAAACTAGAGCTAGAGACTGTCGGTTGTTTCATAGAAGACCATGAGATGCAATTAGCACCAAGAAAAACACAAAACCCAGTGGTACTTTTGCGTGTTGTAGGACAACCAGCCCAATCAACGTCACTAAATCCATAAAGAGATATAGGACTTTGAGAGAGATACCGAAGCCCAAATTGTTGAGTACCCTTGAGATAACGTAAGATACGTTTAACAGCCTTCATGTTGGCAAATGTAGGATTGTTGAAATGTTGACAAGCCCGATTGATGGCATAAACAATATCAGGTCGTGTGAAAGTCAAATATTGTAAGGCACCAACAATACTTTGATAAGTTGAAATATCAACATGATCATCATCTGAAGAATTTGACTTGTCTTTAAAAACCATTGGTGTTGTTATGGGAGAACTGTCAAGTATTCTTGTTTTTGTGAGCATATCTTTGATGTACTTTGATTGAGATAGTAAAATGCCACCAGAAACTCGTTTAATTTCGATACCAAGAAAATAATGTAGAGATCCGAGATCTTTAATGGCAAACTCTTGACCAAGATGACCAATTAAATCCATGATAAAGTCATCATTGCTGCCAGCAATAAGGATGTTGTCCACATAAACAAGAAGAACCACAGTAATGTCATTGGTACAAAAAGCAAACAAAGATGAGTCAGCCTTACTACAATAAAAACCAAGATGGAGCAGAAACTGCGAAAGTTGATCAAACCAAGCACGTGAGGCTTGCTTTAGACCGTAAATAGACTTCTTTAATGAACAAACATAGTTAGGATGAGTTTGATCAATAAAACCTGGTGGCTGCTCCATAAACACATTTTCCTTTAGATGACCATGCAAGAATGCGTTTTTGACATCCAACTATCGCATAGTCCAATTAAGAGACATTGATAGGGCTATGATGAAACGAATGGTGGTTGGTTTCACCACTGGGCAGAAGGTTTTATCATAGTCTATGTCGGAGACTTGAGTGAACCCCTTTACGACAAGTCAAGCTTTGCATAGTTCAACAGATCCATCTTCTTTGTATTTTACTCGAAAAACCCATTTTGAGCCGACACCATTTGTATTAGGAGGGCGAAGAGCCAACTCCCACGTGTGGTTATCATGAAGTGCTTGTAACTCATCACGCATAACATCGACCCATCTCGTATCCTTGAATGATCTCTTCAAGGTTTTAGGTTCCATTGGCAAAGTGTCATTAGTTTTGCATGTCGACTCGGTTGTAAGAGCATGACTAGAAGAGATTGTGTTATGGCACTCGAAGTCATCAAGGTAGGCAGGAGGTCGACGTGTTCGTGTAGGCCAAACCACCATTTGCATTGATTCAGCATGCACATCTTGAGTGTCAACATCGTTGATATCTTGAGTCTCAAAATCATTGACATCATGAGTCTCAAAAGGTAAATCAATAATTAAATCCGTATACCTATTGGTGGTGGCATAATTCTCTGTCAATGATTGCAGTGATTTTCCTTGGTTGGCAGTAGGAGAAATAGCCAAAATTGATAGGTTATTTCCATCATGAATTGAGTTATTTTGGGGAAGCAACTCTGCATGGTCATGCATATTGGTGGTGTCATGATTCTCTGTCAAAGATTGTATTGAAATTCCTTGATTGACAGTAGGAGAAATAGATAGATTTAATGGATTATTTTGGGGAGGTGAATCCGTATGGTCATGATTGGAGAAGCATTGACTTTGTGGAGAGTTTTGTTACATATTTTCATCGTGAATTCCTGCAGTAAGATTAGAATCATAACAAGTTGACAAATTAGAATCATTAGAGTCCAATTTATACTCAGAATGAGGGAACTTTCCATATTTCATATTTTTGGTATTAATTCCATAATTTTGGGAATTAACTAACTCATCTTCAGAAGGAAATTCGGTCAACTCCAAAGAAGGTGAATTGCCACTTACTTGTTGGGGCCTATAAGGAAAAATGTGTTCATTGAAGACAACATGTCGTGATATATAAACCCATCTAGTCTTGGGCTCTAAACATCTGTAACCTTTGTGAATATGACTGTAACCGATAAACACACAAGGATAAGTTTTCTTGGTAAACTTTGAGTCACCTTGGTGTCTTAAAGACGAAAAACATTGACATCCTAACACCCGCAAGCCCTTGAAAATTTGGATGTCGTTTGTAAAGTTTATGGTAAGCACTCTCATACTATAGAACTGAAGAGGGAAGTCTGTTAATAAGATAAAATCCTGTGAGAAAAACATCAACCCAAAGTGACAAAGACAAATTTGCATTAAATAACATAGTTAATCCCATCTTAACTATGTGCCGGTGTTTCCGTTCGGCAACCCCATTTTGCTCCCGAGTTCCAGGACATGAAATGTGCAACTCAATTCCAGAATTCTTAATATGTTCCAAAAGCAAAGTTGAGCTAAATTCTCCTCCTCCATCACATTGAAAAACCTTAATTCTTCGATCAAATTGGTTTTCTACCAACTTATGAAAATTTTGAAAACAATCAAAGAACTTGGATTTTCTTCTTAAAGGATAAATCCATGTAAATCGAGAGTAATCATCAACGAAAATGACAAAAAATCGAAATTGTTGATTTGAGGCAATTGGGGCTGGACCCCACAGATCACAATGGATTTTCTCAAGAGGAAAAACTGAAATTTTATTTAGGGAATTAAATGGTAGCTTACAACTCTTGCCCATTTGACAACTAACACATATAGGTGGTTTAGTTACCCAATGGGTGACATCAATGACTTTCGTTTCCTTTAACAAAGACAATAACTTTGAATTTGGATGTCCAAGCCCTGGTGCCAAATAAATGAAAAGGAACCACCTTTATTTATTGCATTCAACGCCTCTTGAGAACTTTCATCCAACGCATAAAGTTGTCCGCTCTTATGCCCCTTCGCTATTGTCCTTTGATTTCAATCCTTAACAACAAAATCAGAATTGGTAAATTCAAAAGTGCACATATATCATAAGTGAACTTTCCGACAGAGAGTAAATTCTTGGTTAAATTGGGAACAACAAGAACATCTTTTAAATTTAATTTTCCGGTATTAGTATCAAGACTAACATCACCAATATGAGAAATTGGTAGGCTATTACTGTCCCCAACATAAATAACATCTCGTCCATTGTATGGGTGTAAGGTTGCACCAGAATCAACATAAAATGAGTTGTCATTATTTGATTCATCAAGGGCAAAAGTAGCGAGTTGTCGAGGAAAATCTCTGGATTGGAATAAGTAGTCGAACATGTACCAACAATCAATAGCCAGATGATTTTCCCTACAACAAATTTGACAAGAATTTTTACCAGTACTGTTTTTAACATTGTTTGGATTGTTTGTGCGTGGCTGTTGTACAACTGGATTTTTATCCTTAGGTGGACCTGCGTTGCCGTGGCTAAAGTTTCGACCATTGTTCTGATTGCCTTGTGTATTATATCGACCAGCAGGAGTGAAACCTCTTGCTTTGCTTTTAACATTTAATTTGATTTGATTTTCTTTAAAAAAATATATATTTAAATTGTTTTAGTTGGCTTTTAATATATAACTAACAGTTATCAAACAATTAAAAAATTAAAAATATTATAATATTGAGGGGTAATTTGAATATTTTGTAATAATTGACTTCTAAATTTTATATTGTTAATTAATTAGTTTTTAATTATTTTAATATTTACAGTATTTTTTAAAAATAAAAATTAATAAAACATTGAAGAAGGACATTTTGGTAATTTTATTATTTAGTATGGTCAATGGTTAGTCAACTGTCAGTCAACGGTTAGTCAAGGGTATTTTCTTGTAATTTTGGTAAAACTGGATTATATCTCATATAAGTGTTAAAGTCAGGGTATATTTGTGTAATTTTCCCTTTATTTTAATGTTGACCAAACTTTACAGTCGGCAAAGTTTCTATAAACCCAAAAAAAAAAAAAAAAAATCTCTTTTTTCACAAAATTTATGAGTGGATTTAATGGTTAATTTGTGGCATCTTACCAACCATACACATGTATCTTGCAACTTGCATATCCATTTTTTTTTTTTAATTGAGGCTTAACAACCATGTACTATTATCACTCCTCTACCACTAATTTTTAAAATTTTGATTTAATTAAAAAAATTAAATGATTTTATTAAATTTTTTGATTTATTTCTAAAACTATCCTTTTACTTATTTTTCGAACTTAATATGCCCTATCACTTTTTCAAAAAAATAAAAATAAAAACACACCCCATCTCGACTTGTTCTTTCTTTTTATTTCATGACAAAACCATCCTTCTTGGATGCGATTTTTTTCTGTAGTCAATTAGATTGTTGGTGGTAGATTTAGAGTGTGGTATTGATCGTCTTTGATGGTTTTTTTTTAACGATTGAGTTCGAGTTTTGGTGTGGTTTCATTCTGTTAGAGATTAGGTTTTCTTGATTGTGATTTTATGGGTATGCCTTTGTACTGCCATAGATTTCATGAAGGAGATCCTGCCTCCTTAATTACTTGAAGTACGTACGTACTAGGTTAACATTACGAAGGGCCTTTAGACCGATAAATTTTTACGTTAGATTTCGGTCTATAATATAAAAGACTTTTAATGATGTTTGGGTTAATTTACTCGGTTCGACACGTCAGCATAGAACACCAAAATTTGAGGAACCAAATCTCTACAACATTAGGCCACGTTAGCTCGACGAGCCACTCGTAGCGATAGCGAGTGGGGAAGCAAAGATCAAGTCGCCCACTAGAGGAAGTGGATCGTCGGAGAACCACCAAATAGGCAAATTAACTCAAACTCTCCACCCACACAGTAAACACGAGACATCATCAACGAAACAGGATCTTAGCATATCTTCCACGAAACTCGACCTTATATTATGCAAGACAATCACCTACAATCTAGTTGTTGACAAATCCATAAATAAATGCAAAGATTCGAAGAAATACTCCTACAAGGAATGCAGATCATAGCACCATAAATGCACAAATACTCGATTCGCGATGAATCTTGCAAAGATACGATCCCCTAGATCTTAACCAATAATATTTCTTGCTTGCACACCACGGGCTAGGGCAGCACCATAACCCCTATACAAACACATGTATCAAGCAGAGAAAGGGCATCTATAAGGTTTTAAATTTGTATTGGTTTGATTCCATTGCAAAACTCTTTTCATTTGTATTGATTAGTTGCTTAGGTGTTTCTTGGTTGAAAGGAGCTTCAAAAGAGAAAAGAAACTTCTCATGCAAATGTCGTCTTCAAAAGGAAAAGTGTTTACTTGTATGCTAAGGTATCAAAATACTTCTTCCTCTTGCAAGGTGTAGGCACACACACACACAAAATTCATACATTTGTATCCATGCATCGTTGCGCTAACCGCACACATATACATTACATTCATATATGTCCCTGTATCATTGTGCTAAATTTGGAATAACACATTCACACACTTGTTGAAGTATGCATATGCTTTTGTCTCATATTGACAAACATTGAAGAATTGCATGTTCTAAGACTATCTCTAAGAAATGGCATACTTGTGTGATCTTGTGTTTTTTTGTTTGGGTTTTATTGTTTTGAACTTGAATATGTTCTCATATGATTCCTAATTGAGTTCCGGTCAATTCAGTTACTCACTCATTAGATTTCGAGTTCAAACGAGGAAGTTACATCATTTTACGTTCTCTTACAATGTATTGTCTTCGTCGTCGTGTATCGAGTCAAATTCATAACCTTTGGTTAAATTTTGATAGTCCTCCTCATGTGTCATTGAGTTATGGTTCCTAATCCGAAAGTGGATTCGAATTCGAAAGCCGAAAAACGGTCGAAGAACGCGTGAGGTGCGCAAAAGGGAACAAAAGAGAAGAGATGAGACAAGAGGCTACCATCCCTCCTTCCCGTGGAGGTGCGTGGCCACAATGGGAAGAAGGCCTCTTAGCCTCCCCATGGTTGTCACGTGCCTCCACGGGAAGAGAGGCTGATGGATGGCCAAATGACCTCCTTGCCTTTCTCTTTCTCCATTCGTGCCAAATTCCTTACAACTTTTGCATTTTTGTTTTTGTCATATCTCTCTCATCTCAACTCCGTATTAAGTGACCCAAAAGCCAAAATTATTGGTCTTGAAGAGAATAACAAGTCCTAAGCATTTTCAAGGTGAACGGATGTCCATATTATTCACTATGATCTTATTTTAGTTAGTAGTTCATCTTTTCGATTGGTAATCATCTGCTTTACATTTTTCTTATGATCAACTTGCTGGATCTGATTACTTGATTGATGAAAAATGTTTATAATGATTTTGATTCTACTTTTAGACTTGTTTAATTGAATTTCGAGTTATAGCTTTTTGGGATTTTGATTGAACATATTTCAAAGCTAAACTTGATTCACATGAAATAGATTCTAGAAATGTTTTGTGTAATCAGCTTGATTGTTGATTTCTATATTTAGTTTCATGATCTAAGAACTAGGATTTTTTTATTGTGATATTGATTATTCTAATCTAGTTCTTATTGATTCACATGCTTAGATTTCTAGATAACTTTGTGATTGATTATTGAAAGCATATTCTAGTTATCTAATTGCATGTTCGTAGAGTTTGTGTGATCTACTTTCTCTATTTGATTGTGTTTGCATCATTTGCATCACTTAGATCATTTGCCTTGCAAAAGGTGGGAAGTCTTTTGTTGTTGAGTGATTCTTCAACATAGAGCAAGAAAGACTTGGATAGGATATGTGGTCCGGTAAACCAAGCAAGAAGTCTTAGTTAAGAGCAAGGGGCTCGGAATAACTAAACAAGGAAGTCTTGGCAAGAAGCGTGTGACTTCAAAAAGACCGAGCAAGGAAATCTCCCTATAGACTTATGGATAGTCCAGGTTAGAGAGTGGCTTTTTAGAGGCAAGCAATTTATCTCGGTTAGAAAGTTGTGGCAAAGTGACTCACTAGGCTTAAGGGTAGATTAGAAGTTGATATCTTGAGGAGTGTATCATGTGTTGATTGTCTTTGAGCGTGTATCTTCTTTTCGTCATAGTGAATTGCAGTTTACTAGAGGTTGTGGTATCAACCTGTGGATGTTTCCTCTTAGGAGGTTTACCATGTAAAAATACTAGTGTCAAGTTTCGCTTTAAGTTTCATTACTTCCATAACTTGTATTGCTTGCATCATGTGTGTATTGAACTCTCGTTGACTTGATAAAAGCAATCCATTGGTTAGATACATCAAGTATGCACATCCTTGTTGTGAAAAAAAAAAAAAAAAAATTGGTTTTCATTTTATTGAGTTCACTTTTGATGCTTTGACCGGTTAACAAAAATTATAGGAGAATCTCGATCCTATGATGGGTTGACAGCTGGTTGGGGAATAAAAATCTTGCATGAAACCAAATAGATTGAAATTAAAATTAAAATTATAAAACAAAACAACAACTCATGCATGTGATCGTAATATTTTTGTACCTATTTTTAGGTTTCAATTCCTATTATTTTGTACTTGTTCCTCGGGTAAAATCGGGTATTTAATATGTTAAAAATAAGTGTTTCATGTATTTATGGAGTTCAAGGGCATTGGAGTAATTTTGGTAAATTAGGGACACAAGTGTCAAATATGTGAGGAAAGATTGAAGTTATTGAGATTTTGGAATCGTATGGGGACCGAAATGTAATTCACCAGAAATCCACGCCACATCATTTAGTGAAACGGTGAGTTTTGGTTTATTAGGCTTCTAAACGCGCCCCAGCCCACCTTTAAATGCACTCCAAACAAGGGAAAAGGCCCAATTGGTGGCACAATCTGATGAAGTGAGCTCACCAAGTCTAACCAATTATATGAAGCCCAAACGCACCCCAGTGGCTTGCTAAATGCACCCCGTGACTCAACTTCTTCTTCAACCTCCAGCTTCTTCCATTGAAGACCAGCCAAACCCTAACTTGCTGCAGTTGCCGGAAAGCGGCCATAATCCTCCTTATTCCGACTGCTTTCCGATCCAGAAGATCACCGAACTCAACACAACCTTCATGATTCCTCTTCTGTTCGTCACCACCCACTACGATTTTTCCAGCCACGAAATCTGGTCCAAAGAACTTTGCGGTTCACCTTACACTATTCTCCACCATGAAGCCACCACAAAAAATGATCCAGAGAATTTTGCGGTGGTACCTTCGCTATTCTCCACAGCGAAGCAATTCCAATAGATCTAGCCCTTCAAATCTCGCCATTGAAGAATATAGAAAATCAATAGCGATCTAGGTCTATTTCGTCTGGAAAATTCATCATTTTTTCCCTTATTAATACAAGCCATATCAATCCCAACAACCTATCTCTACACAAACACCCTTTCTTAGATCAAAACACCAAATCAAAGAGAGAGAGAGAGAGAGAGCAACTCCAAAGGCATTCATGGAGGTTTTCCTCCATGGATGCTGACAAAGGTTGTTTTGGTATGACATGTGTTTGTCAAAAGAAATTCATAAAGTACTTAGCAATGTCCTCAAAATGTGTAAAACAAGTATAGTGACAAACTAGGTATCCACAGAGATCGAAGGTAATGATGATCAAATTAAAATAGTGCATAAAAGTAAGATGTGATTATTGATTTTGGAAATTAACAAATAATATGCAATTAACAATTAAACTAAAACTAAAATTAAAGTAATGTTAACAAGAATGTGGTGTGAACTGAGATGGATATGGGAGTCGATGCAATCACAACATAAATAGTAGGCAATCCAATTAATCCTTTAAGTGCCTATTCAATCTTTTAGGACAAAATCTACCTTTATGTGTGATTTGAAAATCACTAAATCATCTACTACACAGCAACTAAGAGCATATTAAATCGAGTGTACGGAGGGTTTCTCTTTAAGCATAGATAGATTTCAATGGTTATGATGGTTTGCAATGGCATATTCATAATCTACCCCTTCTATTATAGCCAGGATGTATCAGAAGGGCATATTCACGACACATTCCTTCCATTCAAGATAGCTTGTTTATCACCTTAAAAAAGTATATCTAGACTTGAATTAAGAGGAGGCATATCTACTTAATCCAAGAAGATATTTAATCCTTTTGTAAAAACTCAAATCAATTTGATCCTAAACAAGAATTAAGAGAGGGCATATCTACTCAACCCAAGAAGGAGTCAAATGCATTAAAAACATTGAATGAAACTAAATAGATCAAATACTAGAGATATGGTGGATTACCCACAATTCATGTACAATTACATCTACTCCCACATGGGGTTTAGCTACTCATAATCAAAGTGCAAAGAAGAATAAAATAAACAAGAGATAAGAAGAAACACAAGGACATATTGTGATCTCTCAAGTCTTCAAGCTCCTCTCCTCCTCTTAAGTGTGAATCAAGAGCAAAAGAGCCATAATCTAGGCAACAAATCCTCGTTACACTTTATCTTCTTCACAACAGAGAGAGAGAGAGAGAGAGAGAGAGAGAGAAAGTGAAGCTTCAAAGGCATCCATAGGGGTTTTCCTCCATGGATGCCTCACCACCACCACTTTATACTTTCAACCACCCATCCTTGGAAGAGATTCAAGAGGAAAGAGACATCATTTCTTGATTCCCAATTGTAGGTAATGAATGCTCCCCCATGGTCATCTTTTGGCCATGGTTAGTGGGAGGTTCTTGAGTCTCTTCTCTCATCGAAGGTGTTTGATCCTCCCTTCATGGTACTTGGTCCACCATACTCAGTGATATGAACCTCACCAAGAGAAGTGAGACCTGGAACCAATAAGAAGGTAACGTAATTAGGATCAAGTTCTATTCAGATTTATAACAACGAAAATAAAAGGACCTTGACCCGTTATTTATAAAAAGATAAGAACCAAATGTATAAGAAATATTGTAGACGCCACACTCAAGAAATATGAAGAATTGTGAGTGATAAGTCAAAGTTTGAACGCCATAAGGTAGATCCATTGATAAGTTCACAAGTTCTCTGAAGAACCAAAAAGAAAATTCTCTATCAATATTATTTCAATTCAAAACTGATTCATAAGACATACAAGTGTCCCTTTTATACTAAAAATATCTAAGACCTAAAAAGGGAATAGGCTACATGCCTAGCACTAAAAAGGAAACAAATATTTAGCATTAATGTCTTACAATCAGGAAACAAAAAGACAAACAATTTTAGGAAATAAATAAAGACTAAAACTAGTAGCTAGTTGACTTGCTCCTTATTTGGAAAGATGGATTTGGAAAACAAATCAACCCTTTATTTAGGAAACAAATTAGTTCTTTATTTGGGAAATAAATAAAAATAGAAAATCTACTGAAATTGAATTCTCCTCCAACCATACACCACCCATAATGTGCCACACGCTCAAGCTCTCTTTTATTCTGTCCTATCAGGTGCCTTGATGATGTTAACTAACCCTTGGTACACGTGGGCCCATCTTGGACTTCAACACTTTAGAATCAACCCAAGTTTCTTGAATCAAGCCATTGAGTGTTTCTTTGATCCTCTTGGCCCTTGCCCTTGTAATTGGCCCAACTAGAACATGCAATGCATCCTTTTTGTGATGCTTCTTGATTCTCATAATTCAAGGCTTGTCTTGGAACTTCTTCAAATTCTCTCACAATTCTTCTAACGCGGTTAACTTCCTCCAAAGGTGGGTGTAATCCTCTCCCTAAAGATCACCTACCGTGCATACACCTAAGCTTCTGAAAATCAAATAGATACAAGAAAAATACAAACTATAAAAAGAACTATGAAAATATAACAATAAGCAAAAGATGATAATTAAATGAAAACTATTAACCACCTAAAAAGGTAGGGGTCCAAAGAAGAATTTTTCATCCTTGCCAAGATCATTTGAAGTAGAAAGAAACCACAAAGGGCATCTAGTTACCCCGGAAAGAACGCAAGACCAGTATGTCAAGGCACCCATCGAATCGGGATCCGGATAAGGATCACCCAGATTCCCAGATTCCAGGAAACACGAAAGTCAAGGTCCTGAGAATCCAAGTACCACATCATCTAGGTACCCCAATGCTCAAAGAATACTAGTACCACGATCCAGTAAGATGCGGGATACCCCGATACCCCGATCCCTCCTAAAGACCGGTCTACCTGGCAGTAAGGATCATAATAACGAAGGAGTTTTCAATACACAAAAAGAGAAAACAATCAAGGAAGAAAGGACTGGTACATCAAGGAACCAAAACCATGCTACAGGAAGGATAGTATGCGCCAACATTTGAATACAAGGAAAGTTGACTTCTCCCGCCATCTGTAAACTCCATTTTTAAGGGGGATTAGTGAACTATGTTAAATACGCCAAGAATGGAAACAAACCACTTGATTATGGGGTTGTTCCTGTGTCTAAATGAAGCCACAATCAACTTCCCTTTGATTGCTAAATTGATTGATTGATTACTAGAATGATTAGCAAGAAAAGATACCTATAAATTCTACAAGATTCTCGAAAGAAAGGGATTGTATTTTTAATCCACATCTTTATAGCTTTTCCACTTATCGACCAGCACGAGATCGCCATCGCCAACTGTGTTAGAAACCTCCTACAAAAACCTCACAAAAACCCTCATTGCATGAAAACTATGTGTTATCGCCATTATGTTATGCATTGTATTTGACTGATCAATAAAAAGTACTATTCTCATATTTTATTACTACATATTTTGTGTTAATTAGAATTTCCTCCCTTTCGATATTTTCCTGTTAACACTTTTTGGCGCCACCTATGGGAAGTATCCTCTCATCCATTTATAAGGAAACTACCTAGTTCTACCTAGAATGCACTAAGATGAGACTCTGATCCTCTCAAGGGCAGTTTGACCCATCGAGACCCCAACCCCTTGCCTCCACCCAGAGAGTCCAAAGGCAAGGAAGGGGATCAAGAAACCATAACTCAGCACCGATCCTTCCACCAAATGTAAGCATCGCGCCTCAGAATCCGGTTGTCCAAGAAACCCAACAGGGTACCATAGAGCAGCAAGCTACCACTCTTGTAAAAAGCATCTGCCTCCGGATGATCGCTTAGGGGATACCCTTCGAAGTACCCGGGACTATGGGAGAGGCTAGCCCGGTACCCGAGTACCTGTCTTCAACAGACTTGGACCACCGCTCCCAACTCCAAACCGCCCAGCAGATTTCACACCCCGATAGGTGAAATTAGCGGTTGATATTCCTCCTAGGAAGAACCGACCAATAGCAAGACTGGTAGTAAAGGAGAGGGCTCCACAGCCCGATGCTGGAGGTAGTATCGGACCTATGAGGAATCCCCGAGGAAACTGCCCTCAGAAAGAAAAGCGTAGGGAGGCCTAAAATATACAAACATAGTTAAATTTGTTTTTTAGGGTGGTGAATATGTTTTTACACCTTTTTCAATCCCTTGAAACAAACATAAATTTGTCCCACAAGTTAGCTTATACCACAACACATAAGCCAAATAAATATGTATAGACAAGATAAACATATGTTCAATAAAGCATTATCTATATATCAACAAGTTGCAAGAGAAAGAGTATCAATGTAAACCAACATCAAAGAATACTTGTATTTCCAAATATGTCCAATATGTTACAAGTAATAATCAAATATAACTATACACAAATGTACCAATATACAAAAGAATAATATATACAACTTTGATCAATATGATGTGCTTACATCTCACACTTTACAAAATCTTGTTCCAAATACATCACAAGTGAAGATTGTACTACAAGATTAAAACATACATATATACAAATATAAAAGATAGAGATTGAAAGAATTAACACAAGAGATTTTTTAACATGATAAAACCTCCAAGGAAGAAACATTCACGGATTAAATTACAACCATATGGTACTACTATATATATTGGAAAATAGATTAGAAATTCCTCAAAAGTGACCAACCTATGATCTACTTCCTATTGGAGTCTATGTCTACCCAATCCCTATTGGTAGATTAGAAAATCCTCAAAAGTGTAGAACCACTCTATATTGGAGTATATGTCTACACAACATTGTTGGAAGATTAGAAATTTCTTAAGAGCCATACATATCTTATGCAACACTCTCTATTGGAGTCTATGTCTATCCAATTGCTCGGGCCTACCAATATCATAGCCAACTCTCTATCCAAGGCACTCATGCCTCTAGAGATACTCCCACACATAGCTATCTGAACCTTCCCGGTCCTAGCCATGACTTCTTACTTGGTTATCCGGACCTCTTGTCCTAACCAAGACTTCTTTACTTGACTATTTGGACCTTTTGTCCTAGCCAAGACTTCTTACTTGGTTATCCAGACCTTTTGTCCTAACCAAGACTTCATGTCTTTTACAAGGACTTCCTAAGTGTGATCAATGAATGCAAATGATGCAAACAAGCAATTCAACATAGAACATATGATCAATACATTCCATGGAAACTAGACTTAGTCATATGAGAACACAAGTCAAATAGTCTAGTCATACAAATTGAATTAAAACCTAGAGCATGTGAAAACACCTAACACATATGACTCCTAGTTTCATTCACAAATATAATACTTGAATAAAACATATACATGAAGCACATATTCATGATATTAAAAACATACACTAAAAATGCTAAAATCATAAAATATGATCAATGAATATTCTAGCCAAACATTTAGAGCAAGGATATAATGAATAATCAATTAAATCCTAATAGACTCAAAACAAAAAACAAAAAAACAAAAAAACAAAAAAACAAAAAAACAAAAAAAACAAATGTGTTAATCCTAGATTTTTTAAATTAAGGATCCAAGCATATACCAAGGTTATTGATCATAAAATGAATCAATCAAATCACAAATAACCCTAGATATCAAACTAATCATAATACAACACTCAGTCAAGTGAAAAACTAGAATCATAGAAAACTAGTTCACATTTGTCTCTAATTAGACTTGATTAGATTTGATTTGAAGCTATCATTCTCAAATAACATTCACCATACATACACATACATATAGAAGAAGAAACTCCAAGGTAATTGAAGGTTTAAAAAGATGAAAACACAAAGTTAAGTCAAATACCTAAGAATCACGAGCTGGTTCGGTTTTGAGGGTAGAACCACCACAAAAGTCGATTAAACAGCTGCAAACTTTTTTGAAGAAGTTAGGGGACTTGATTACAAAGATTCTCCAACTTGAATCACTCAATACGGAGTCCAAATGAGAAAGTTATGGTGTTTGGAAGTTGAGAAAATTGGAGAGAAAATTTTTGCATGTGTTTTCAGTTTTTCTTCTTAAAATGAATTGGAAGGGAAGAGATATTTAAAAGAGATGAAAGAGAGGGAATGAAGTGACAAATCAGAGCATGCCATGTCACCACCTCGTGAGAGGCGTGTGAGCCTCACGGGGCAGAGAGATGTCTGGGCGGTGAGCCTCACGCACCTCTCACTGGCTCACCTCAAGTGGCCTTTGGCCATTGCCCCACTCTCTTGCACTCCTCTCGCGTTCTTCGGCCATATTCGGGCCTCCAAACTACAAATTTGAATTCGTCTTCGGATTACGAATCGTAACTCCCTCATGCACAAGGAAAACTATGAAACTTTGTCAAAAGGTTGTGAATTCGACTCGATACATGACAACGAAGACAACACATCGTATGAGAATTTAAAGTAGCGTAGCTTCCTAGTTTGGACTTGAAACCTAATGATGACCAAGACTCAATAAGGAATCATATGAGATCATGTTCAAATTCAAAAACAATAAAATAAAAACAAATAAACATAAAGTCACACAAGTATGTCATTTCCTAGAGATAGTCCTAGAACATGCAATTTCACAATGTTTATCAAATTAAATCTAATACATGTGCATACTTCATCAAGTGTGTGAATATGTTATACCAAAGGTGTACAGCTATACAGGAACACATATGAATGTCATGTGTGTGTCTGCATACACCTTGTAAGTGTAATGAGACCAAATATACCTTTGATGAGCAATGAAGCTTATTCCTCTTGAAGACACCATCTTGCATGAAAAATTGCCAAGTCTTCCTTGAAGCTTGAATCAAAATCAATCTAAGACAACTAATCAATACAAGAGAAACGTTATTTTGATATAGAATTTATGCCAACGCAAACCAAAAACCTAACAATCTCCCCATTTGGAAAATTCCATATCAAAACCCCTATACATATACTAAAACAATTACAAGGAAAATTGATCACAACGAGTTACAATGAGTTACACATTTCTAGACAAATTTTCAACCTCAAGTCATAAACTTCATCTTGGTCTTCTCTTGATAGCACCTAAAATCAACTTGAAAGCACAAGAATATCCAAGAAACAACAGATATGACAATGCACATTCTTTGGCAAGAAAATAAAACATTAAATTTCATATGGATCATGTATGCTCCCCCTTAATACATGCTATCCAATAAAATATTCTAGCCAAGATCAACAAAAAAAAAATTACATGTCATAAAGTTCAAACTCGATACCAAAATACACAAAAAAAAAAAAACAAAAAAAAAAAAAAAAAGACTAAGCAAGCTAGAAAGTATCATATTTCTCCCCATATTTCTCCCTCTTTTTGAGATGATATGAAGCCAATAGGAAAGAAAAAGAAAATATACCTCAAGATCATTTTCTAGCCACTTGTGCCACCAAGGAATGTTGTGCGATTTGATTATCTCACATAATGCTTTGGAGTTGTTGCCTTTTTTTCCAATTCTTTGATCTTCACATCTTATAGCACTACTTTAGCAATGAATTCTTCAATCTTCCTTTGTGACGCCTCAATCAACCTTCTTGACTTTTCAACCTTATCCTTCAATTGTATAGCCCAATTTGGATGAATAGTTGTGCTAGATACAAGGCTTGAATCATAGGATTCTCCAAAGAACCTAAATGTATCATAAGACTTTCCCTTTTTCCTTATATGGCATGGTAGTTATACGTTTATCACTAAACTCCTCTAATGGAGGTAGTAGCACATCATCATTTTGTTTCTTCACTCCTCTAGCTAAACACAAATGAGAGATAAACCTCGAAAATGCCAAATTTTTTGTCCAAACGAGTGGAACAAGCCGCAATCTCAATATGATCTATAAGAACTTCACCAAGGTTTATGGGTTTGTTAGTCACTAAGGCATACACAATCTTGATATTATCTTTGTTTAGTTCGGTAGCATTAGAAGATCCAACAAGATTGACACGTACAAAGAGATGCCAAAAGGCATTAACCTTAGTCAACTCACTTTGCCTAATAAAGGCTCACTTTCCCGCCTCAAAATCATCATTATCACAAAGAGTTCTATCCATCTCATTGAGGTTCTCTAAGACACCAACATTAAGGAAATCTGACTCAATATCATCGAGCAATTCTAGGAACTCATTGAAGTTCAATGAATTAACTCTAAAGACAACTCATTTCACATCCAACAAGGCATCTTCAAGAGTAGTACATTCCTTGTACTCATGATAGAATTCTCTAACTATTGTATCATTCACTATTCCTAGCATATTAATCCATGTACTCCAATTTCTCTCAACAATGACCTTATGAATGTAAGAACAACTACAAGAATCCAAATCTATACCTTTTTCTTGAATAATCTTTTTATGCCCAAAGATTTCCAAAAGCTTCAACTTGTTAGCTTTGGCAATCTTGGAAGAAGAAGAGGGTTTGGACTTGTCTATGGGTTTAGAGGGACTACCAGCTCCAACTTTCTTGGCTCTCCCCATGACCTTGTGTAGTGTATCACTAAAACACGATAACAAACGTGAGTGGAAAAATTCAAAGTAAGTTACAAAACAAAACAAAGCCATAACATAATGCAAAGAATCATCATGCAAATCAAGACATATGAATTATCATCTAAGAGATTCATTATATCAATCAAAGAATTATGGCAACAAATATCAATTTGAAACGTATGAACAAATCATAAAAGAGAACAAAGTCTAGCATACTATGTTCCCCCTTGATAAATGCTCTATCTAAAATCAAGATAGAATATTGTTCACAAAGATATTCACAAAATCACTCATTCAAGCAATTTAAAGAAATCAAATCAATTTAGCTTCACAAACAATGACAGAAACTTCAACATTTTCAACCTCTCTCATAATTCTTCTCAAATTGCAAGAATATCAAACACATATAAACAAAAGTGTGTGTGTGCGAATTTTACTTCAAGTATATAAAAAGAAGTAATTTGATAATCAAACATGCAAACAATATCAACAACTATTCATCTTAAGCTTTTCCAAGCAAGGTCAAACCTATTATCATTCGGCTTTTGCTTTTTAAGAGAATAGATTTCAACATTTGAACGTGTGTGTATATGTGGCTCATCATCCCATTTCTATTTGACAACCCGAGCAAACTTGATTTTCAAGTTAACTTCTTAAAGCCTTTTGTTTCTTATTATGGCTTTGAATCAAAGATTCTTTTTTATTAATTCTTTTCAACACTTCTTTGATTTTTCTAATATAAACAAATACGCTTCATGGTGACTTTCACTCATCACAATGGCGTAGCCCTTTCCTACATTAGGCGGCTACACAACCAAGGTGTGTAGCCCTTACCATGAAGGAGCTCGTTGAGTTCTATGTAGTTGCTGAAGCAAAATGGATACTAACCAAAGGACATCTTATATATACTAGTCGAAGGACTTCAAGGTGTATCCACAACTTACATATATCAAACTCAACTTACTCAACCAAACAAATAAGAGAAGCAAAGTGCAATTTTTGAAACCAAAGTTTTATGGCTTACAAGCACATGATCTAAAAGCAATGCAAATAGACTTACTTAAGATCGTTACTTCTCAAGAGAGTAACTTTCAAAAAATATGGAGCTCATATTTTTCAAAACTTGACCCTCAACAATCATACTTACAACAACACACATCATGATTAAGATCAATGTGAACAATTATCATTAAAAGATCTTAAAAGAGCAAATGGCAATGAGAACCATAAGAACACTATACTAGTTCTCTAATATGACATGCTTCATGAAGTAATGCAAACAATGAGTTGAGAGATGAAAATTCAAGTAAGCAAGCAATGTGATATAGAGATACCTTCGCAAGCTATTTTCATCAAATGTAAAGCCCTCACCCGTTTTATGAGCCATCTTGGCTTGTTTGTCCTCATGACAATAAGTTGTTAGTGTGTCGATCCAATAGGCTAAAGACTTAGCATTTTCAACTCAAACAACAACAAAAAAATTTGACTTTCTCTAAGAGTCTTAACATGATTGTCACTATATAAATTTCATAAAAACAACTTCACAAAAGTTAATCAATGGATTTCGACTATCATAACAAGAATGTGAGATAGCTAAGTTCATATCAAGTTATAGAGATACAAAATAAGTAAGCTAAGTTTATTAACAACTTGAAACTAATCTTAAAGCTAACTCACATGTGCAACTTATATTATTGGTAAGAGCACCCATCCTTGACCCATTTGGTCTTAGGTGAACTTACACAAGCATTATCAATATTCTTATTGACAACAATGTTGAATCTAGAATAAAGACCTTCTATCACTTTCTCAACAAGAATATCATTGATACTCTTCTTTTCAACATTGCTAGCAACACATGCATTGTCAATTTTAGCAAGGTTTGTTTTCTTCACATTCCGGACATTCTTAACATGCTTTGTGGCATTTTCATGCTTTCCATATTCAAAAGCTTTAGCATGCTTAAAATGGGGCTCAATCTCTTTATTCCTAGATACATTTTCTATTTTGCAATATTCAATGTATTTAAAGCACTTGGGCTTAATATGGCATATGGTAAATGGCATAAAGGAATAAAAGGAGCAATTTTACCTTCCGGAGTTGGAGAATCACAAATGGGAATTTCAAAGGGTACCTTGTTCTTCAATTTGTTCTTGGTCTTGGAATGTTTCTTCTTAAGAGCTTTCTTGTCAACAATGACAATTTCCTCGCTTATAAGAAGTGATGCTTTTATGAGCTTCTCCTTAACTACCAAGTCGCTTAAGCCTCCTAGAGTCAAACTAGAGATTACCATATCCCTCTCAAGAGCAATCCCTTCAACTTCTCCAAGCTTCTTAGCAAGAGCACTATTTTCACCCAAGAGCCTTCGAGTTGTTGAAACAAACTTATCCACTTGTATCTTGATCAAATCATCCTTCTCATCAACCTCTCTTAAGGCTATTTTCAACTTCTCTTCAAGACTCTTCACCTTAGCTATAAGATTAAGATAGGTTGGATTTTCACCTAAGCACTCTTGATGATTTGGGTCAACCTCATTATCCAACGAATCTTGACATTCTTCCTCTAGAATAGAGTGAGAGGCCGTGAAGGCAACAAAGTTGCTCACCAACTCTTCTTCACTAGAAGACTCATCACTTAAGTTTTCCTCTTCACTAGAGTCATTATCACTCCATATGGCCGTCATAGTTTTTCCCTTCTTGTCCTTCTTAGTCTTATCACTAAGAAATTCTGAAGCATAATGCCCAAACTTCTTACACTTGAAGCATTGAACCTTACGATTGCTCTTAGCATGACCACTCCTCCCATGAGTTGGAGTAAATGACTTCTTGACTTCCGTTTCCTTTGAGTACTTTCCAATTAGCTTGGCACCTTTCCTCATAAACTTCCTAACCAATAAAGTCATCTCCTCGTCATCATCACTACTAGCTTTTTTGACGACTTTGAGAGCTAAACTCTTGTTCTTAGCCTTAGGCTTCAAGCTTGCCTTATAGGTTTGAAGAGACCCTAGCTACTTATCTATGCTTATGACATCTATGTCGTTTCTCTCTTCAATGGTCATTACCTTGGCTTTGAACCTCTTTGGTAGTGATCTTCGAGTCGTTGGTAAATCACCCCCTAGTCGTTGTTCGTAGAGCGAACATGAAGAATTTGTTATTCATTTCTAGGTGAGTCGCTATACAAGCGTTATACGTACAACGACCAAGGCAAAAATTGTGCATTTTTATCAAAACGATGTAGCTTCATTTGGACATCATATATATATGCCACTTTGTCTTTATCTCGTTTTTTAAGAGTTCAAAATCACATTTTTAACATATAACATTTTCCAAGAGACAAAATCATCCAAGAACTCACCTTTGATTACTCAAATCCATTTCTATGTGCATCAAACATCATTTAGCATCATCTAGGATCATCTAGGATGCATCTATGCATGGGTCTTCTTCAACACACATAACTTGGTAAGTTACTCACTAATTTCATCCATTTTAGTGTCTTACTTAAAAAGAAATCTAATTTATTACTTGTATGCTTTTAGAACATATTTTATATACAAGATTGAAATTATTGTGTTGATTGATTAAGAGTTGTATTGTGATAGCTATGATATCTAGGATTATTTTATCTTAAATAGCTAAGTTTACATATGACATGTAAACATGTGATATTTAGGATTGTTATTATTGACATCTTTAATACCTAGATAAGCATTTAGTGTAACCTAGCATTATTTACATCATGAATATCATCATATTCACATAGGCTGTTGATCTCTTCTTTGTAAAGTGAAGCCTTGTGACTAAGTTGCTTAGTGCACAAGCAAATAGGTCTAGAATCGCTATTAAAGGCATGTTGGATAGAGTGGAAGGGTTAGTGATCATGTATGGTTTGATGTGGTCAACCTATGTTAAAATATTTCATTCAAGTAGTGGATTTGAGGACCGTGTGTGGCTATCATAGTAGCCCGTGAGTTTTTCCCTGTTGAGGGTTACTCACGTAAATCAATCAACAAGCAATTTATTATTTTCCGCACGTAGATTAGGTTGATTAAATTTTGACTAGATTAGGGTTTTTATTGAATATTAACTAATCGATAAAATTTGGTAATTAATTTGATTAAAACCTATTCACCCCCCCTCTCTAGATATATTTAGATACACCGTTATTCGTTTCATTTGGTATCAGAGCGGGTTCCTAGACATATTTAGGATATTCGTGATTTTGCAGTGTTTTTGATTGATACATATATTTGCATTCATCTTATTCATATATAAACACTATGAGTATGAACGATGGTGGAAACGAGGGTGCTTCAAGCATAAGGCCTCCCTTGCTTACCGGGATAAATTATGCCTCTTAGAAAGGCAATATGGAGTCGTATATTTGCCAAATCAATGATCGTGCTTGGATGGCGGTTGAAGACAGCTACGCTTCACCAACAACGACTCATACGGGTGGAGGAGACTATGTTGTCAAGCCAAAGGCATAATAGAATGCTCAAGAGTTTGAGGCATCCAAATGGAATAGAAAGGCGATGCACACCATTCTATGTGCTATGGATGAGAATCAATACAAATTGATTCAAAACATTAGGATCGCTAAAGAGACGTAGGACATCCTAGAAACAGCACATAAGGGAACTAAAGTAGTTAAGGACTCTAAACTTCAAGTCCTCCAAACTGAATTTGAGATGTTTAGAATGGACGAGAACGAGTGCTTCAATGGCTTCGAGATAAAGTTGATGGACATTGTCAACCAAAGTCATCAACTTGGTGACCCTTACTCGGATAGAAGGATCAAGCAAAAGATAATGAGATCACTTCTTGAGAGATTTGAGTCCAAGGCAACGGCTTTAGAGGAAAATAGTGATTACAAAAATATAAAGCCGAGTGAGGTGATTGGGAGGCTTCTAGCCTATGAGTCTAGGAAGGGTCCTACCTCCACATCTTCTTAGAAGCAAAAGGGAATTGCTTTGAAGGCCTCCAAAGTTGAGAATGAGGAAAATGATAACTTAGATAAAGACATGACCTTTTGATGAGAAGGTTCAAGAAGTCTGTCAAATTCGAGAAGAAGGGTTTTGGATCCAAAGGCCAAGACTTGAAGAAAAAAACTCATTTCAAGAAGTTTGAGCCAAGGCAAGAGAAGAATGAAAGAAAAGGGATCCAATTCTTAGAGTGTGGTGGCATAGGACACATCGCTCCTGATTGTGGAAATTTGAAGAATAAGAAGAATGGAAAGGTGATGGCCGCCACTTGGAGTGGAAGTGATGACTCGGATGAAAGAGATGGACCTTCAGATGATGAAGATCAATTGGCTAACTTCATAGTCTTTGCTTCCTCCTATAAGAGCAAAAATGTTAGTGAAGAAGAGGAAGAGAATCGAGAGGAAAATGAATCAAGTGATGATAACTCTTCATCTCACTCCACAAATGAAAATGTGGAGATTATAGATGTTCATGACTACATAGTTAAGTTTAAAAGCTCAAGGGAAGAACAAAAGGGAAGAAAACCTTGAGCTATCAACCAAAGTGACCCACTTAGGTGAGGAGATAGTAAAATCCAAGGAGTTTGAAGATAAGCTAAGAGAAGAGATAGTCTTAGCTAAGAGGAATGAAGTTAGAATAGAGATGGAGCTTGAAGATGTTAGAGAATTAATGGTTAAGTTGGCCTCTAGCACGGAAAAACTTGACCACGTGTTAAGTGTTAGAAAAAGTCTATGTGACAAGAGAGGTCTTGGGTTTGAAGATGACAAGGAGACCTCCACTCCTATTAAGACTGTATTTGTCAAAAGCTTGAGCAACAAAGAATCTTCACTGGTGCCAAATCCTAGGAAGAAGATTGAGCTAGGACAATGCTCTCATAGTGCTCAAGTGAAGATGGCACAAAGAAGACAACCTCAAGCATAACCTATAAGAGTTCTTCAAGCTGACTTTCCTTAACACATAGCTCACCAAGGAAAGAGACCAATAATCATGCATGCTCAACCAAGGAAGCAAGCTAGACCGGTTCAACAACGAAGAAGCAATGAACCGACTCAACCACAACGACATGGGAAAGCTCCAATGCATACACGAGGACATAGTATGATTCCTCACTTTGCTCCCATTTGTCATTTTTGTGGTATTAATGGTCATATTAGATCAAATTGCTTTCATTACATTAAAATGCGTATAGTTGAAAGCATTATTGAAAAGAAAAAGGGTAGAGCCAATATGCATGTCCCTAGGAAAAATAAAACTAAATTGCATGATTCTAGGACATCTAGAGCTCATGTACCATTGACCACTAAAAAAGAAAAGTGTTTCATCTAAGTGGATTAAAAGAGATTAATATTTTTGCTATATTGCTTAAATTACCTTGAAGGCAAATTCTTCTAATTGTTGGTACTTAGATAATGGATGCTCTATGCACATGACGAAAAACAAGAGTTTCTTTTAGACTCTTGTAAGTGAGGATTTTTCTATAACAATAAAAATTAAATAAAACAAATTATGGGCTGATTAGTCTGGAAAGTGGAAAATGTGTACGGGTCAATCGAATATTTTTGACAATGATTCTTTTTACATTATAATTGAATTTTGTAGTTTATTTATTTATTTTATTTGTTTGAATCTGACTCAATCTAATTTACAAATAAGTTATGGTCAATGTACGGAAGATTCAATTATCAAAATTATTTGATAATAATTAAGTATTTTGAACGTCATTAGCTGTTTACCAACTCTCTTGTCGGCATATTAGAAGAAGGATTATTATTATTTATTTTATGGTTAATTACACAAATATCCCTGTATTTAGATAAAAGTGCATATATATTCAAATTGTTTTCTTTTATTACACAAAATTCCTCCGAATAAGGCGTACTTGAGCACCTGTGACTTTAGCATTTACTGATCATAACGTGTGCTTTGTACTAGTGATAGAGAAAACATCATGGACTAACAAGAATACAAACATGAATGTGGATGATAGATATTATTTCATAATGGTGAAGGCTTGATTATCAATTGATCATACACTAAACGAATAATGTTGATCAAACTATCATTGATTTTGATCTTGCTTGTTTGTATATGACTATGAGAAAGTGTAGGGTTGATATTTAATGAAAATTGTAGATAAGAGATTCACAAAATTACCACCACAAGAGTTTCAAGAGGTTTCAAAAGTTTGTGGAATCTCTTTTAGATCATCCGTCTAGACAAACACGTGAGAGAGAGAGAGAAACAACTTTAATTTTCAGGATCATATTCATATTCATATCAATTTTGAGAGATTTCATTCCTTTTAATCATTATCTGTCAAATCTCTTATGTTTATTTTTATAAAAATAAATAAATAAATAAATACAAATCTCTAACTATATTTTTAAATTAAATTAAATTGAGATGTCTAGCGTGCGAAGAATATTATGTGAAATCCTAGGATTAACGATTCGTGTTCACGGGTTCAGTTGGACAAAATCCAATACGACCCAATTAAATTTTTACTTAACTTGACACAATTCATTGAACCTGTTTAATAAATAGGTCATGTCGGTATTGACCCTCTTGACACATTTAACCCTACAATCCGTTTAATACAATGTGTTAAAATCTCTTAAAACAAATAATTAAAAATCAACTCTAACTAAATGAAGTGTTGGTAGAGAGAAGAGAATGAAGTTAGGTTTAGAATTTAGGGTTTAAATATTATCTTATATATTATGAGTAAAATTACAAGTGTACCCCAATTAATTATAATTAAAATGTTACCTCTAATAATCGTGTTAATCCGCCAACCCATTAACAAACCCGACACAATCCATTTATTAAACGAGTTAAATAAGTCAACCCGTTTACCAATCCAAACCGATTTATGTAAACCCAAAACTGTTTATTTTCTCCGGATTCACCTATTGTGATCCATATTATCAGCTATATACGAAATCCCGCATTGAAGAGGTATTATATATTGAACCCCGTATTTCGATTGAGACTTGAGAATGACAATAAAGGATTGGAGTAATCGAAGATAGTTGAGTAATTTTAAAAAAATAAAAATAAAGTACAGTAAAAGTTTGAAGAGAATACAGAATAGAGTAGTCCAAGTTTGAATAGTATGCAACAAGAAATAATTTCATAGAAATTGAAATTTCTATTTCGTACAGAAGCTTGCGTATGATATATTGAAGAAGAAGCTTTTTCCTAGAAAAACCGGATAATAATTTCTATTTATTGCTTCGCCCAATTACCCCCAATTTCTGTAAATTATCACTTTAATCCCGTAATTACAACCCAAGTTCAGTGACACACAATTTTACACCATTATTCAATGATTAATTGTAGTATTGTACAATCATACTACCGTTTAGTTTTTAAAAATTATTATTATTATTATTATTATTATTATTATTATTGTTTAATTTACCATCTGTGGTTGTTGCACAAATATTGGGAATATACAACTTCAATTTGTAACGCAATTTTTCTTTTACTTTTTACATTTATCTCACAAATTGGGTCACGTGCCAAACTCTAATTGGTGGGGTCAGCATTTTGGATACTAACCGGTCAGTACCTAAATATTATTCATTTCATTTTCCAAATTAGGCATTAACCTTCCGATTTTCTCTCCTTTTTTTTCTAATTAATTCTACAGAATCAAAATTTGTTATTTCACAACTATAAGAATCTTTTTTAGTATTTTCAAAAAAGTAAAGAATCTTTTTTAGTAGAGAATCTTGTCATTGTTTATTTTATGGTTAATTGCTAAAACATCCATGAGTTTAAACGAAATTACATGCGTTTTCAACTTTTTTTATTACATAAAATTCTTTAGGAAACGTTGAACGTCATGTGCTTTAGCACCTGTGAGTGATGATCAGAAGAATAAAAACATGATTGTGGATGATATTATTTAATAATGGTTAAGATTTGATTATCATACACCAAACGAATAATGTTGAAGCTATAATTGATCTTTATCTTGCTTGTTTGTATCATGAGAAAGTGTAGGGCTTATATTTAATCAAAATAGTAGATAAGAGATTTGACATGACAAAAATCACCACCACATCCACATGTGAGTTTGAAGTTTGAAGAGGTTTCCAAAGTTTGTGGAATCTCTTTCAAAAGAAAAACTTGAGTGCACAACCACTTCAGATAGGACATGTGGTTGTCATATAGACACCACATATATTTCTTTTCCGTATATCTAATCTCGAGTCGTCAAGTGTATCACTCAGTAGTGCTCTTAATGCATTTTTGAATGGTGCTAGAGAGAAACAGCTTCAATTACCTTGATCATATATCAGCTGGCTTTCAACTAAGAGATTTCATTTGTTTTAAATTACTAAATTAAGTCCCAAATCTAGTATGTTTATTTTTGTAAATAAAAAAGAGGAATGATATCTACCTTTCCCATTTGCCTTTCTCAATTACCTTTATCGCTCATTATTTGACACGTATACACTTTTTCGTTTAATAAAAGGCTCTCATTTTTTTGTACAAAGCTTGTTTACGTATTTACCCTTATTTGATGCTTCTATCATTTCATTAATAAGGGGTAAATCATAAACAAGTTTTGTAGAAAAAAGTGAAAGCTTTTTATTAAATGAAAAAGTGTATATATGTCAAACAATGAGTAGGGAAGATAAATGGAAAAGACAGATAGGGAAGGTAGATAGCATTCCCCAATTAAAAAAAAATACAAATCTCTAATTTTTTTTTTTAAATTAAATTGAGATTTATAGTGTGCGAAAAATATTATGCGAAATCCCATAACGATGAAGTATTATTGAACCCCATATTTCAGTTGAGAATGACTATACAATAGAGGGGTAATTGAAGATAGTTGAGTAATTTAAAAATAAAAATAAACGTTATGCAAATATTGAATTATAAACGTTATGCAAATATATCGACTTCGATAAAAACATTTCAAAGAGTCGAACCTATAAACAAAAATCTTTTAAAAGTTGATGAATTTTCTTTTTTAATCCATATACACTATGCAATAAACTTTAATGTTGAAAATGATTCAAGTCGTAGTCATAAAACTATGCATATGATTTATAATAATGAAAGGATCACATTCCATTAACTACCGACCATGAGCCAAAACGTTTAAAAATTTCATTGCATAAAAAAAGAAAGTCAATGTAAATATCCATGTAAGTCGTAACACCCCAAAATTCAAAGAGTAATCAAGCACTTTGATATGGAATGTTCTATCATAAACCATATATTAATTCACCAAAAAAAAATTAATAATTATAAAATACCTCCAAATAAATCCAACAATAAGGTCCAAATCAACCTAAAGGAAATTAAAACAATTCCGAGAATCCTAACTTCAAATTCTAAGTAACAAAATCAAAGGAAGTTGTTACATAAAATCTCAATCACTTTCAACTCCAGATCTATCACCCTAGCGGTAAGCTCTTAAGAATCTCTGTTTGCAAAATGTTAAATGACAAGGGATGAGTTGTCAACTCAATAAACGTTGCATAATATGCAATTGAAAACATTTATAACAAATACCAAAAGCTTTTAAAGAGTATATAAAAACAAAATTCAAATATTCATATACAAGTAAACTTGTAAAAGTAACATTTTCATTGTACGATAACGATTAATAATATTTCATAAAAATAAGCTCAAGTCAAGTAGTGTCACCAATACCCCCGGTGACCCGACCATTTACATTTTAAAAATTTGTATATGACCAAATCATAACATTTCATTTGGCACGCGCGCCGCATTTACATTTTCACTAATGATCACCATTTCATTTACTACTGACATTGAGCTAAAACATTACTTTCAAAATATGTATAAAATAGTACATTTACATTACTAAAGCACAAAATAACGGAACATATAAACTTTTAAATAAAAGTTCAAGTAAAGGCAAAATTCATTTAAAGAATTGTATAAATAAAAGAAACAAATATGTAAGTAGAAAAATATGAGTTTACATAAGTATAAACATATATATATATATATATATATCGTTTCAGAACATAATAATATAATAATTAAATTTGTTTCATAAGTACATGTTTTTTCTTTTTGCAATCACATTCTATGTAAAAACCACTTACCTTAAAAGATAGCAAGTTTAATGCTTCAATAACGATATTGGAAAGTCACATGCGGAACCTAAACATTTAGAATAACTCCTTCAATCAAATTAACCAAATAAAAGAAATCTGACTCCACTTTTTAGAAGAAAATATATTTTTTATTCATTTTATTATAGAAATTCCAGTAAAACAGATTTTAGTAAAAAAATAAATAAAAAATTATAGAATAGAGTAGTCGAAGCTTGACTAGCAGTATGCAACAAGAAATAGTTGCAATTTGTGTTTTGTAAAAAGCTTGCGTGGAACCTTTTTCCGAGAAACCGGCTATATAGTTTCCTATCTTCTTCATTGATTTGCACAATTGCCCCCAATTTCTTTATATTCTCACTTTAACCCCATAACTATGACCTAAGTATTTTTTTTTTTTTAAAATTTTGGAGAGAGGATTTGAACATGTTACTTCAACTTCGTTAAAAGATATAGTTACCACCAAGTTATTGCATTCGACCACTGCAACCTAAATTAAGATACAATTTTGCATTATAGTTAATGATGAATTGTACAATCATACTGCCATAAAGTTTTACAACATTATTATTAGGGTTTTTTTTTTTTTTTTTTTTTGATGGCATATTATTAGGTAATTAATATATATGAGATTGTAGTTAAATTATTTGAAAATAGTATATAGTTTTAAATATAAGAAATACGGATATTTTTAAAAATAAATTAATTAAGTTTTTTTTACAGTTACATTTATTAAGCCTAAACTTTTTTTAAAATATATTACATAAATTCGATTTTTTTAGGAAGGGAAGGACTCGAACCCACGCTCTTATGATGTGAGGGGTTTACCACCAAATCAACCTCATTTTGTCTAAAACCTAAACTAGAAACTATGTAATAGTATAGTGCTTAATTGTTATAATTAGTTAATTTCAGAAAACGCTGCCTGTTAATCCTCTCAACTAAAATTTGAAAGTTTACCTTCAATTAAATCGAGTTAGAATGAGACTGCACAATCGGATTATTATCATTCATTGATGGTTCAAAAATCAAAAATATTAAATTTACATATTTGCTGTTTTATTTATTTTTCATATTTTAAAACAAATTATATTAGCTGTTTTATTTACCATCAAAGGTTGTTGCATAAATATAAACGCATTGAATCTTCACAACTTCAATTTGACATTGTATAATATCCCAAAGAGAGATGCTTGAGTACCTTATGCTTAAGAGGTCACCACTCACCATCGTCTTCTTCTTCATCATCATCACCAACAACATCACCATCTCTTACTCACTCACTCTTCGTATACTCTCTCTTTTATTTAATTGTTATTATTGTTATTATTTTTATTATTAATTTCAACCACCTCTTTTAGGGTTTCCAGCCTTACTGTCGATCCCGAGAGGAAGCTTGGAGCTTGGAGATGCAGAGGAGTTCGAAGTTGGACCACCACTTGTCACAGATGAGGGCTTGGTCGAGTTGACAATCACCGTTGGGGACCTCAATGACAGTGTTGTTGACGTGGTTCTGGAGATTGAGGAGGAGATCGAGGTTGTCATAGTCGTCGATGGAGGATCCTCCCACAGTAACCTCTTTTTTTTTTAAATTTAATTTTTAAATTTTTTTAAATTGTGAGACAAAATGATAATTTTAACATTTTAGAGAGTGGAATTCTAGATTCCGACCTCAAGAGATAGGAATCCATTCAAGCCAATTTGATAGAATGATGATTCCATGGTTAATTAAGGGTAGGAGTGATGGGTGAATTAAGAAAAGAGAGTATAAGGGATAGAGAGGATAATATATATTATTCATGTTGTTTGATATTGAAAAGAGAGTTGAATTGATGGATTAGTATATAATTTGTAAATTTACTATATTATCTTTTTATAAATCGGAGGATAATAAAAAATTTGAGGATAATATTGTCATTTCCCACCCATTATACCCCTCCTCTTCTCATCCCCTACGAATGGGGGGGGGTTGATTTTGATGGGCCCGGAAGGAGTCTCCCTCCCTTCTCTTCTCCTCTCCTCTCTCTTGTCTCTCAAACCAAACAATAGATTGGAGCTCTCCTCCCATCCCTCTCCCTCCAACCCTCTCCCTCCTTCCATCTCTCCCTCTTACCAAATAGAGCCGGGAAAACAAACGGTGGACAAGGATTCCCTTTTCCTTTCCTACCTAAATTCCATCAACCAATCACCACCTAAGAACCTAGTCAAGTTTGTTTCACTGTAACTACAATTCACAACACTCAACAAAAACAATAAAAAAATAAAAAATAAAAAGAGCACAGCAAAAACAGCTTACACACATCAACCTGACTCTAAAAAAGGTTTGGAAAGTATATTCACAATTAGTTTGTCGAGAGCTTAAGATTTAGAGTGAGAAAATAAAACCCGAACTACTCATTTGTCACTTCCAACGCCAAGAATCCACTGTGCAAGATGAGTCAAATATGGTTCTGCTTGGGAACTAGTGCTCAAGATTGGTCCGAGACTCTGAAGCTCCTCATTGAATTCCCTCTCGAATTTACTGCAATTATGTTAGTGTAAATGAGAGAGAGAGAGAGAGAGAGGAGTTTGTGTTTGTATATGTAAGCATGTGCGCACACTCGTGTGTGTGTGTGTGTATTCTGTAGCCTGTTTCGTAAGACTTACAGGATAGAGTCAGTGACTGCTGCATCTCTGGTAATTGCTTTTTGCACCTGGGATGGGTTTTTTAACCTCAATTGCTTCAATTTTTGTGATGCAGATGGCTCCTCTAGCTTGGTAATGTCAATTGAAGATGATATTAACCATTGAGTAGCTGCCGCGTACTGCAGGCACAAGGACTTCAGCTTCTCCACCTTCTGCAAAATAAACCACAGAAAACCATGAAAACTAAATACAGGTTTCGAGTAGTGCCAATTATCCTTCTCTCACTTCGATAGGTGCACATAAAAGTAGAGTTAATCATTCACACATTAACAAGTATTATTTATTATTTACTTTAGTATCGTATAATATATCTTTGTATTAATACCATTCCATTTCAAAGTCGATGATCCTGTCAGCTGCCATTGTTTCATTGTAATGCACTTTTATAAAACCATGGAAAAATTAAGAATTTTAAGAATTTTCCAGGTACATATCAAAATTTAAATTTTTCCATCTAGTTGAAGCTTAAAATGGGTTGTCAGTCAAAAAATATAAAAACTTAACTATGACTAACAAATATGAATTTAGGTTACAATGATAATTTTTCAACTTTTATAATAAATTTAGACAAACTTCATCCATATAGAAATCACAAAAAAGATTCAATTATTCTCAAAGAATGTTACTAGGAACGGATTTTCCAAGAATGCAATTATTTTTCTCAAGATCATTCCTTGTTTAGAAGATTTTACTTCCATAGTATAATCGTTCTAGTATTCTTGCACTTCTTTTCAATTGAGGTTGTTCAAAATCTTGTACATTCTTCTCTCATTTCTTAGAAACAAATATCATATCCATCATCTATGGTCATCACTTTTATTTACCCGAATAGGAAACTAGAATGGTATTCAAGAATTGGTAAACGTTAATCAAAACAAACCTTGAGCAGTTCAGGCAATAGAAGCAAACATTCTCTGAGACACTTATCAAGGAAAAAGTCGTGATGTTGGATAACCTGTTCCAAAAAATCAAAGTAAGAAAATAAAATTACAATAATGATAAACCAACACAAGTTAAATTTGGCTTTAAAATAGCACATCTGCAGGAGAAGTTGACGAAGGCCAAACCTCGTCTATGCTCTTTGCAGACTGAAGTCTATTATGCATCACATGCCAATTGGGTTCAAGAACCTGAAACCAATATGTGGTAAGTAATGCTGCCAAAAGCAGGACACTTAAAATTCGCTAAAAGCAAAATTGGAGTATCAGGAGCATTGAAACCAAAATGAATTTATCTTATCGGTCAACAATTTCTTCATATTGTTTTATAATTGACCCCTGCATCCTTCACCTTGTTTTATGCCCTTTTACCACCAAGATAGTACCACCTTGGTAGGTCAGATAAATGATTTCAATTTTGTTTTACATTTAAACAGAAATATAAAACAATATTTAAAAGAATAAAGATTTAAAAGTGCTAAAAGCGTGCACTCAAGAGTTGGATTCCTCTGCTTTCTATAGATTTTCCACTAGTATGTAATGTCAGTCAGCACATCTATAGCCATATTATGTTGCTCAACAGAGTTACTTCAGGAGCAAAGGGTTAAATTATGATCTAGTAAACCAACGAAAACAGAATAAATGAAATAACAAGACAAAAAATAAAGACCAAGCACCAGTGAGATATCAAAGCTGTGACAAAAAATTGTCCAATAAAAAATAAGCTATAGATAACAAGGTAAAACATACCTCAAATGTTAGATAATGTAGAAGACTGCTTATGAATTTAAGCATGCTACGGCAGAGCAAAGATGATCTAGAGATGGCAGTTCCACTTATGTTAAAGGCACGAACTCCCTGCAGAACCAGATTGCAACTGGATTAGAAGCACTGTAAAAGGCAAGCAAAATCTAACTAGGCTACAGGAGAAGCTACAGCACATACTTGGTGCACTTGCCAAGCCCCACAGAGCTGGCGCTCTACGTGTTTACAGCGAAATAGAAAGCGAAAAATCAACTGGTATTTTGTTAGGGCTTTTTTTGATATAACAATAGATAATGGCCACTGAACCTGAAACACAAACCAAACACTGTAAAACATATTAATGACAATAGCCTAACAAATATAAAACAATGCAAATTCAAGTTCGTCACAAGATGATATAGAACAAGCTTCAACAAATTGGCAAATGATACCCACTCAATACTTTCACCAAGGATAATTAGCCAGATATATTCCACATTGACTATAATACCACCATCCATCATATTACCTCAACCAAAACAAGTCAACTCCATAGAGTATATATTACACACATTACCAGGAATAAAAAAAAAATCCAAAGAATAGACCTTGTAGCTCAATGAAAATGTCTCGAGACCAGTAATGCTCACTGGCTCCTCCATATCATTACTATCAGAGAACGACCTAACTTCAAGATCTTTGAGTGTGGCCATTCTTTTAAGCAAAGAAGATCTTTCCTGGCACCAAAAAGGTAAACTATGATACAGGCACTAATTTAACTCAAAAAGTTTCACTTTCATACAAGTAAATACGAGATACTTGCTTACCACACAACATGTTAAGTCCTCATGGCAAGGATCAGCTGCAGCAGCTGTGGAACGCAGGGCAAGGTCTAGCAGAGACTGAATATCCAAAGAAGGCATGCAATGAGAATTTTCTTTTATTATTAGTATTTTTTATTAGAGACAAAACAGATTCTATCAATTACAAAAACAAGAAGAAACATACAAATTAAGACATGTTATTTATACTAGGGTCCAATAATCTTGTTCAGTTTATTTTAGATTTACCAAAAGATTAAGAAGCTGTGATCAAGATTATGAGAAAGTAAAGGAGGAAACCTGCAATTTTTCCTCGTTAATCTCATCAAGCTTTTTAGTGAGCTCCTCTCGAGCTATATCCATAAAATGAACCAAGAAATCACCCTGTAATTTATGAAATGATTATTACACTAAAATAACAAAACCAAAAGAGCAGCCTAGAGATTATTTTGTCCTTTGTGTAAAAATAAAAAATAAAAAACCATCGTTTGAGAAGGCTACTACACTGATCCAGAAAAAAAAAAAAAAAAAAAAAATGATTAAACATCAAGTAAAACTATCCAAATTTTTGAAAGGCAAAGATTGTTCTAGTATATGCTGACAGCAACGGCCAAACGAGTATATGCTGATAGCAACTGCCAAACAAAATTAAAAACCTTTGACATACTTGTAATAAAAGGAACTAACTTTAGGAAAAGTTTTCAGTCTGCATAAGTACTTCGGGATACCAGGCAGCCAGGGATGCCGAGATCCATACATGAAGACCATGCTTGGTCTTCATTAGGGCTTGGAGAACTTGACGCTAATTGCTAAGTTACATCTTACATGTCCAATTTTTGCATAACAGGCAAATACTTCTTATCTAATCGTTCAACTTTTAACCTAATCAGCAAGGACAATGTCACAATAACATCCGGTTTAATAAGATCCATGTGAAAGTGATTTTGAACCTAATGAGCATATGGCATAGGAAATGGACATAGCAAAGCCAGTCAAAATGTACTCTGACTCACCTCGCCTGATATGAACAGGTGAGAATTATTAAGTTTATTCAAAAACTCAACTTAGATGTCCATATATAACAAATAGTGAAAAACAAATTGATTTGAAATCCCAAGTTCCTTACTTAGATATTAAGTCTACCTGGTCGAGAAGAAGATAGTGCTTTATAGAGAGCAGCTTTCCCATTAGGTCATACTACATCAATAAGAATAGCACAAATCATTACAATAGATTTCAAACTGAGGAAAGAGAATTCCACGAATGACATTTATACCGGCAGAGCCAAAACCATTGATTTGATTCAATAAAAGAAATTAATCTTTACCTTTTGTTTAATAAGATTTAAGAGCTCACCACTAGCAAAATCATAAGCAACCTTTATACACTCCAGATAATGATGGTTCGAGCCAAAACTCATTAATTTTGAATTCTCTGAAGTAGGGGCCTATAAGTAACACTCCAATCCAATCAAAAGCAAGTACTGATGCAACCAACTGGAAAAAACAGGAAAATTTTATATTCTTAAAACAACATGGTACACCATAAGGCAAGGATGCAAACAAACCTGAACATTATGGCCACATTCTCTCATGACATTTAAATATTTCCCTGTGGTCAAAATTGTCCCTGCTATATTTGCAAGGAAGCTAGGAATCCCGTCTTTTAGGCTATAACGTTGCCTCCAGTACTTAGCATCATAATCCTGAGTAAGACTTTCCTGTGAGAAAAAAAAACAGTGAGCATCAAAAGCACTAATTTGATGAATTCACAATAATGAACAAAATTCCACGTGCCTTTTGAAGAGATTTGTTCTCAGCAATGAAAAACTCATCATAAGGATCATCAATCACTCCTTCATAGACCCACCTAAAACATTTGTGCGATTTTAACTCGAGTGAGCAATCTAATCACAGTAAATCATACTGTTTATGTAAAAATAAAAAATAAAAAAGACAGTGTAGAATGCTAAAAAAATATAGTACTTAAATGATAAGGTGTAAATGTCTGCTCATATTGAGCATGTAACAACTGACTTCAACTAAAAGTTAAGAGATAGCAACAAGAAGAAAACTAAATACAAATTATCTTAGCATAGGTTTGAATTTGTGATGCATGAGAACACGGACAAGGAAAACGAATACTGCACCACAGGAGGAGGGACACCAACACAGAGAACCAGAGAAAGGAAATAGCTTTTAAACTACAACACATCCCTGTCTAACATGCTGAGAAGGATGGTATTTGTTGCTTCAATGCCAATGCTTCACATGTTTGAATCTCTTGCAATAAATACATTTTCTAGTAATATATTATGATTTACATTAAATTTATTTATACATCAAACTTGAATCTTAATTATTCTTAAGCAAATAAACAGGTTTAAAAGAAGCAATATTATCTAAAGATGCATCTTTTACTTGTATGTGTGCTTCCGTTGTCAGGTAAGGGGCCACAAGGCATCTACATTCCAGTATAACATACTATGTTTCCACAGTGAAGAACAATGCACTATCTTTATTCTATTAAAGCCAAAATGTAAAATAAACTATCGCATAAAGCAGAAGCATTTGAAGCACAATTATGGAAAACCTTTTTGATGTCAACAAGAAACAGATACAGTTAGCAGTTAGCAGTTAGTCCAGCAAAGTATACCTTTCTAATATACCTAGGTATGCATTGCTTGCACATTGTGTCATCTTCTCTAACAATGACCTGACTGTATTATCACCGGCCATAGCTTTAGCCTGAATATAGTGAAAACCATACTATTACCGGAGGAAACAAATATATCAAATATTCAAGAAATAAAAACAAAAAAATTATTACAGTACTCACTAAGGTTTTACCTGGCTCAGCAAAAGGTTGAGAACTGCAGAACCCGCAAAATTATTAGCCGAAGCCTTGCGTATCACAGTGGATAGTGCTTGCATGGATACAATCATGGGCTGCAAAACATGGAATAAAACCTCGAGTGAGAATCCTAGAACTGGAAATGTTTCTATCCGTTGAAAACAAGCTCAAAAAAAATAACCTGACAGTAAAACCACAATCCTTGTATGGAAAGTCTTCCAAGTCGAAACTGATGTTCAAGCTGTGCTACCATGGCCTCGTAATCCTAACAACGACAACCAACAATTTTAACCCAAAACGATCACAATGTCCATAAGAAAACAAACAGAATATAACAAAAACAAACATACCAACAGAAATGCCCTAAGCGTCGCAGCAAAGGCATGATTAACCAAGCCAGTCTTGAACTGTGACCTTGACTCAACAAACTGCTCAATCAACACAAAACTCTCACACAACGGAAATATCCGTTTTGCCATTTCCTGCAACACAAATCATTTCTCATTTCCAAGGATGTAAATTTTGGTTTCGGTGGATATATCAGTGGAAATATTGAAAATATTGTCAGTATCCCTATATACGGGGAATTTTTTATATCTCTATTTAAGGATGTGATTAATATTTACTTCTTAGCTCATTTCTCATTTCTCAATCCATACCCATACCATACAATAGCAATTTAACTCTTTTTACCTGGAGGGCCAAATCCATGGAAGCATCAACTTGGAAACTAACTGAGAAATCGCAATTATCATTTCCTTGTGTGTGAACTCTCCTTTTAATCGAAATGTACCTCCCTTCAATCCCGACCAAAGCACACAGTACATCATCCATCACTATCACTTCCTACATTATAAAAAAAAATTCACATCAATTTTTTTTTTATCATTATTATTACCACTTACTTACTAACACAACCAAACAAAAATCAATAAATAAAATAATAATTCATAAGAATTACTTGAACTCCAACATCGTAACAGCCTATAGCTTTTTCGTCTCCAGTGTTACTGTTTCAACAAACACAAAAATATTTTTATTTTTAAATTATAATAATCGCTTTTAAACAAATAATAATAATAATCAGTAAATAAAAATAATAAAAACAATTAAAATTACCTAAACGAATTGGCGAAACGAGAAGTTCCTTTTGTTTCCTGCACATTGTTTATATTTTTTGTTCATTTCAGTGAATAATCAGTGAATATATATTTAGAGAGAGAAAGAAATAGAGAGAGACCTGATGGAATCGGCCGGAGAGGAAGGGACGATCGAAATTCCAGCGAGGGGTTGTCGGACGCGGCGTCGTTTCCATCTGTTTTATCAATTCAATTAAGTTTCGAGTCAACTAGTTGCCGGACAAATTAAAACCCCTCCAAAAATAAAGGGTTATCTTGAATGGAATCTTTCTCTAAATTTCAAAAAATTCCCACAAAAGATATAAGAACCCTATTCCCAAATTTACGTTTGCATTTCAAAAACCCATCTAAAGAAGTGGCTACTGTGGAGTAGAGAGTATATTGTTGGATATTTAAAATAAAAAAATGTCTACGCAAGTTGTGACAGAACTAAACACACAGAAAGTTAAAAATCTGAATCATGACTATTTTGACAAAGCATTAAAATTCAATAATGAAGCAATGCAAACCCACGACTCTAAGCAAACATCTGACCGTGAGAAGCTTCGCCGGCAGCGGACGGCGGCAAATACGTGATGGGTCGACAGCGGCACGTCGGCGAGAGGGTGAGACGATGAGAGCGTGAGAAAATCAAAGGATCAGAGGCGAGCTTGAGCCTGAGAAATCAGAGGAACATAGTTTTTTTTTTTTTTTTTTTTTTTGAAGTATATTGGCGGGTTTTGGAGAACCTCTAAATTTAGGAGATGCTTCAGTTAAGTGATGACGTGGCACACCTAATCCCTAATTTTTCAAAGCTTCATCATATTTATAAAAACCTTGTAATTTTCATTGTCAACGCATAAAAAAATACTTTTCCGATCATAAAAAACTTACCAACTCGGATATCTAAGTTAAACCTAAGGCATTGTTTGGTCTAAGTTAAACCTAAGACATTGTTTGGTAAGAATGAGAGATGGAGGGAGGGAGAGAGGGGGTTGGAGGGAGAGGATTGGGATTTGGGAGGAGAGTTTCAATCCATTATTTGGTTGGAGAGACGAGAGATGAGAGGAGAAGAGGAGGGATCTCAACTCTCTCATGGGACAGATGAGAGGGAGGAAAGACTTCAGCTCCCTCATAGTCTACCAATATAGTAAATTTATAATTATATATCAATCTATCCATTCAACTCTTCATTCAATACCAAACAGAGGAACGGAAACTTATCTTCCATCATTTCTAACTTACCAAACAACATGAAGGATAGATAGTATCCTCTCCATCCCTCATATTATCTCCCTTTTTAATTCATTCATCCCTCCTACTCTCTCTCTCTCCTATCAAACATAGTGTAAATACAATTTTAATCCTCAAATACTCAGCAGCTTCAATGCATCTTCTTCATTCACTACTTCTCTACAAGACCGCAACCAATTTTTTTTTTTCTCACACTTGTTTAAGTTATCTGATATTTTTTAAATTCAGGCTTCTCTACATCAACCTCTCAATTTTCACTTTTGTTTTAATGGTAGAATTTTCATTGCATCTTCTATTTTGATTCTCTATTCATCTCACAATCTCTTGATTTATGGTTTTCTTAATTTTTTTTTTTTTTTGGGTATATAATGGAGACTCAAATTTCATATGGTTTGTAGTATATGGGAGACCCAAATTTTGCAATTATTGGAGTTGGAGAAGGAAGAGACTGTGTTATAAAGTTCTAAAAAAAAATTTAATATTGATAATTGAGTATATTAGCAGAAAAATTGCACACAAATATCGGAATTGTCAACAAGTATATTGAATTTGAAAAGTTAATAATCAAGCTACACATGGTTTGGCAATAAGAGTTAACATGGCATTAACCATTTTGAATCAATAATGACATCTTGGTTGTGTCTTAGTTCTCAATTTTCTTTTATGTATTTTTCGATCCAGGAAAATACATAAAGAAAATTTAGAGAAGTGACAGAAAGAAATACAAGAGGGAGATAATTTACTTTTCAATATATTCAATCATACGTACTCAATTCAAAGAGGGCATTTTATAGGCTTACAATATCAACTTACTCTAAAAGAAAGAAACAACAGCAAACTCTGAAAACAGGGAAATAATTGTCCATTAACCATTCAACTTAACATCCACTAACTAAAAATAAGGAGCAATAACAATCCACTAATGCACTAACAAATGCACTAATAAATCCACTACTGATATTCTGATAACTAACTTATTTGATCCTACATTATGACTTGGTCTCATACTGAACATTGTTGTTGTTTGTGCACGTATCATTCCACCCCTCTCAAATTATCCTTGTCCGCAAGGATAAAATTGAGATATTTTCTGGAGGGATATTTTGGGAATTAGTTTTGCGGAAGCTGGTTCATACTGTGTTTCGTCGATAGAGAAGAAAACTTGAGTTAGTTGCTTTTGTTTTTGGACTGGTGGAGGAATGTGGTGGTCATGGACTCTTTTTGGTGGTAGTGTGGTAGGAGTTGTGAAGACAAGGGATGTGGCGGTGCATGTAGGAGTAGGCAGGATTTGGTGTTGGATCCGATCCAAGTCACGGACGGCCACTTGTAAGACTTGAAGTTGACCAGTTTTTTAACAATTTTCTGGTCATTAATTGTGTGGTCTGGAGTGATATGGGTGGTGGTTTAAATTTGGGTTAGTGAGTTTTTGAGAGGCATGGTAGGCTGGGTTTATTGCAATCGTAAGGCTTGTATTTCAACAAGGATTTAGTCGAAACGTAATTCGTGACGGGCCAGAGTTTTGTAAACATCGTTACAGAACTTGGCATCCAAGAAACCGAACGGCTCTGATACCATTGTTATGTATTTTTTAGATTCTGAAAAATACATAAAAAGAATTTAGGATAGAGATAGTATTTCAAGCTTGAAATACATAAGAAATTTAGAGGAAGAGAAATAGAAGAGATATAAGGGGATAATTTGCTTTTGCAATATATATTCCATATCTTTCATTCTAATAACGTCTACTCTTTACAGGCTTACACTGCAGTTGAAATACATAATTAATCAACTAACTGACTTAGTGGAAACATGAAACAATAATACAAAAGATAATGGGTAGTGGAACTGATTACATGCAATCCACCACACTAACTTGAACGAAATAAAAGCAACTAACTGACTTGATATGGTTCCTGATATGGTTATGCACATATCATTCCACCCAAATTGCAAACTAACACTCCTACTTCTTCAATCGATCCATTTCCTCCCGGATCGAACACCGACAATGGAAATACAATTAGTTGACTCTCGGAACTTGATCGGAGTCTATATACGCCAGGAATCGGCGTGGTAGTGTGGCAATTATCCATGTGTTGAGGTGGACGGCGACAACAGGCTTGTCGGTGACGGATTACGGGACATTCTATTTCTCTTCTCCAACTTCATTCTTTGTTTCTTAGTTCTCACAAATTAAACCGTATCAAGCGGTATCAAAGCCATTCGATTCTATGGAAACACGTGGTAAAACTAATGCGGAGTTCCGCTTAGAAGTCTATAAGATTCTAGCCACCCATGAATCAATGTTTGAACAAATTCTTAACGAATTACAAGCCCTGCAACTGTAGCAAAACCAAACAACTACAAAAAAATGACCCACATCCGTAAGGGATGTCAACCCGTTCTTAGCAGGAGAAGCCTCTCATAGTGGTCCATCCACCATTATGACCGAAGTCACAATCACCTCAAATTGAAAATCTTTAGAATATTGGGGAAATGTACAGAGTTAAACCACCCCCTTTCACCAAATTATACATCAATTAGCCAGTGATGATCCTGCGTGAACAAGTCTATAATAAATTAATAATGGGAAGCATCTATGATTTATACCCCCGTCAAGAAAATCTAAAAAATGTGAACAAGTGGGCACCGTATATTTAAGAGAAAATCTACGGTTGCCAAGATGAGTGGCACGGATCAATCCGTGTGCTTTTTGAATGAAGGCCCGACACCCAATGTTAGTATATCAAATTGGTATTTAAACAATCAATCTGATTCTATGCAGTGTGTATATATATATATATATATATATATGCATTCTACAATTAAGACCCAAAAGGTGATTAACAAGGATTATTGAATAAAAATGGTGATTCAACAATCAATATATCGAAATTTTCAATCTGTTACAGTCAATCAAAATCAACAATCATTGATTTTCAACAATCAATGAAAAATGATTTTTGGTTGAACCTAGAAAGAGGAAGGAGGAGGCTTTTCAACTATAACAGATTGACTGTTTCGCAATATTGATTGTTGAATCACCATTTTCAATTTCACTTTATCGATTGTTGAATCACCATTTTCATTCAATAATCCTTGTTAATCACCTTATGGGTCTTAATTGTAGAATATATATATATATATATATATACACACAATGCATAAAAACAGATTGATTGTTTAAATACCAATCTGATATACTAACGTCGGGTGTCAGGCCTTCATTCAAAAAGCACACGGATCAATTCGTGTCACTCATCTTGGCAATCGTAGATTTTAGAGAAAATCTACGGTGCCCACTTGTTCACATTTTTTAGATTTTCTTGATGGGGATATAAATCACAAATGCATCCCATTATTAATTTATTGTAGACTTGTTCACGCAGGATCAGCACTGGCTAATTGATGTATAATTTGGTGAAATGGGGTGGTTTAACTCTGTACATTTCCCTACAATTCTAAAGATTTTCAATTTGAGGTGATTGAGACTTCGGTCATAATTGGTGTGAGTTGAGGTGGGTGAACCACTGTGAGAGGATTCTCCTGCCAAGAACAGGTTGACATCCCTTTCGGATTTGGGTCAGTTTTTTGTATTTGTTTGGTTTTGCTGCAATCACAGGGCTTGTAATTCATTAAGACTTTGTTCAAACCTTGATTCATGGGTAGCTAGAATCTCATGGACTTTTGAGCGGAACTCCACAATAGTTTTACCACGTGTTTCCGTATAATCGAATGGTTCTGATACCACTTGATACAGTTTAATTTGTGAGAACTAAAAAACAGAGAATGGAGTCGGAGAAGAGAAACGGATAGGAGAAATGAGATATTTTTGAGTTTAATATTCATCATGCTTTATTCAATTTGAAATGGCCAATTTATAGCCTACACCAAAACGATAAAATAACAAAGTGATAACAAGAAAATAGGAAACAATTCGAAGTGGCCCATGATTCTGGGAGCACTTCTCAACAACACATTTGACTCAACCAACAGCTATTTGACACAACTAAACCTATTATGACTCGACCACTATCAACTAAAACAACTCAAATTAATCCTAACAACCAATAGCCCTTGAATAACAACCTCGATTCCTTCTTGACCTGGCATTCACGCAAGTGGATGTTAGGATTATGCTCAACAGCAAGAGTGTAAGTGTTTTTAACAATCTATTCATATTAATAAAGTGATTTCTGATTTAACAAGTCTTATAGCATTTATAGTTTAATTATTATAACTGTCAAAAGTAAATAATCATAATGTCAAAATACTATGAGAAAAGAAGAATTGTTCGTACATCTGGATATGTATGAGGTAGACACAATTCTTTAGTTAGTCTTGAATAATGTTCACAATTTAAGGTAAATGTTGGACATCTTTATCTTGTAAAAGTTGTAGATTCTTTTACTAGCATTTGAGTGGGATCAAATGTGGTATGATGAGTCTAAAATCATCAAAGTGGCTTTGAGTAAAAGAATCTAGTGCACTAGATGCATTGAACTGGATCACAATGAAATACTTTATCTAGAACTGTCAATAGATAAAAGTTTTTTCATTATGAAGGCAATCGGAGAGTCTATCTTAATCCTGAGATAAATGATGAACTTATGGTTGCAAGTGTTATCATTTGAGTTATCAATGAGTACGATTATATAGCATAGTCTATCCTCGATAGTTTGGTGGTATTCATTTGTTAATCGATAGAGGACTTCATTTATAGATATGGACATCGTGGCTCCATTTATTTAAATGAGAGTATAATATTATCATATGGATGTTTTGAGGTATTGGATATTAAATCTTAACGTTAAGTTTTCGATAGTGACTATTGAAACATGGCTTCTGGACAAGTCAAAATATCCAAGTTCAAAATGTGATTATATGAGTAAATATGGTAACTATGAGAGCTATAAGCGGTCTATGAGCTCTTGGCGATTACTGATATTATTCACAAGAATACAGTACTTCTATAAGATTGTTTAGGGTTTGAATGAGAAACATTTACTTGTTCTATCTTTATTTAAGAGTACAGTTTTAGCTCTTTAGTGGAATGAGCTAAAATTAATAGATCGGGCCTAAGTGAATCATTTGTTGATTGTGATTAGGTTATGTCTATTGAAGCTTAAATTTAGATAGCCCGCCAAGATCCACAATCCACATGGACTTGTATGGATCACTTGATATATTATACCGGACCAATTTATAGGTCCATCTAGAATTGTATTTAATATATTAAGAATATAATTTGTACATTATTTATTTAATGGGCTATTAAATTATATTAATATATTAATGGAAGGCATGTGGGCTTGTTTCTTTTAGTAAGAATAGATCTAGGTCACATGTGGGCTTTTTATTAAAGTTTAATAGATTTAATAAAATGGAAAAAACAATATATAAGCTCATATACACATGTTGGGCCGCTAGGTTGAATAAATAGTCTATTATATTGTTTTATTTTATTATTTAATTAAATGGAAATTAATTAATTTATTAATTAATTATTTAATTAAGAATCAAAATCTTTTTCTAACTAGGAAATATGTTTCTTAGTAGTACACTATTGTTGGTAGTATAAAAGGAATCAAAAACTTTATTTGGTAAATAGATAAATAAAAGAATTTATTTATTTAGTCAAATTAGGAAGTCTTTGATTTAGTTATAAATACACTAAAGAGTTGGATTAGGGTTTGAAATTCTAGAGAAATCTATCTAGGGTTATGATTTATGTCAAAAGGCATAAATCCTATATGTAGAAGATTTCGGCCACTATATGATAAAAAAAAAAAAAAAATTTGTCTTATATATAAAAGAAAGAATTCGACTATATATTATATCGAAGGCAAGCAGAATAAGGTTGACTAAATATATATCATTTATAAGGCATGCAGCATCAGTCGGATATAGATATATATATTATTTATATGACAATTGTATGCGGTCCCAAATAGATATATTATGGCAATAGAATTTGGTTAACCCTAATTGCTTGATAGAGAGTTTTATTTTATTTTTTTCTATAGCTTGAAAAATAGAATCCAACTCTTAGATTAGTATGAGAAAATTCAGCCAAAGAGAGAAAGTGAGTAGAGACGTTTTATTTCGATAGTGCATTAGAAGTTTTTACATCAAAAGGCTTTGAGCACAATTTCGATTTAGGTTCATGCGAGTTTCGATCAAAAGATTGATAATTCAAAAGTGACCGGAACGTTCTTTATGATCTCTTGTGATTTTTTTTTACTAACGAAAAAGAAAAAGTTTTTTGTTATTCATCCTCAAGTACTCAATTCAAAGAAATTGAGACCACGCTCCAAGGTGATCCACATTCGTGATTAGATTGGAAGATTTTTTGGATTGCCATCAACACAAAGTCAATCGGATAACGCGACAAAAGGTATTCTACTTTTGTTTATACAGTAATTTAAATAAGGGTTAAGATTCATCTTTTAAAAGGGAAAATTTTTGTTATATACAAAACCTATTTTCGCATTCCACTGTGCGTATAAACCATTTTTCCCTACAGTGCACCCCCTTAATGTTTTCTATTGCTTACATTGGCATGCAAGGCATTCATCTTTTGCAACCCATGCAATAGTGACCATTTCATTTTCTAGTTGTGTTTTTGCCTTTAGGTTTTTGCCTTTGTTGCTGTTTTGCCTTGTAGAACCCTTGTCCCTCTGTTTTGCATCTTCTCAATTATGAATTACTGTTAAAAAAAAAAAAACAGTGACATCCTGGGAGATTCTTTCTAGACAAATCCACACATAAATCATGTTTTTCATATCAATGCTCTCTACTTTCTTTGTATTATTAATCAATTCATGAATGTGATTCAAGAGTTTATGACACTTTAGAGCAACTTGTTATTTACAATCCACGAATATGTATCTTATATAAAAATCAATTACTAAGTTTTAAATATCAAATGAGTCAAAGTTGCCTTCTAAGCAAAAGTTACTCCAAAATTGTAACAAACAAAATAAGTGTAGACTTGCTTTCAGATATCCCAAAAATTCTAAACCAAATTATAGATAAAACCTAAAATTGTCCAACATTTCATTTCATCAATTCTTCTTTTATGCTGTGGCCATCAACAATTTTCTTGATTTGGAAATTCATTAACACTAGGAGAATTCGAAACCTACATCACAATTTTGTTATTATTAGAAAAAAATTATTATTATTATTTGTTCTCATAATGAACGTACACACACAGAATATGAAAAGAAAACATGCCTGACTTAAATGAGACATTTGATCATTTCCTTGAAGTATGCTTGTAAAGCTAAAGTTAGAACCAATTTGAGAAGAACAAATATATATATATATATATATATATATATATTAGGGGCATTAAAATTTCTAGCACTCTTTCTAAAGTCATTTATGGAAAAGCCACCCAATTAATAAGTTTTGTGGAAATAGCACCAGTTAAGGTGATTTGCCAAAATTACCCATAATCTCTCTTTACCTCTCTTTTTTCCTTTCTATCTTTCTTCCTCTCTCCTCTTTTATTTTTTCAAAAACATCCATTGATTCATCAATGGAGATCAAAACAACCATCGTCGAAACGACCTCTGATGAAACGGTCAACTCCATTAGAGGTCGTCAAAAACGACATCCATCATAAAAAAATTCTGGAAATAAGTCTCGGGTATTTTAAAATAAGTTTTAGGTAGCTGAAATAAGTCTCGGGTATTTGGAAATAGCTTGAAATAAGTCTCGGGTGACCTACCCGAGACTTATTTCCAAATACCCGAGACTTATTTCCTATTACCCGAGACTTATTTCCAGAAGGAAAAAAAAAAATTAATCTTCTTCTTCATCGACCACCAATGGAGATCGAGGTCATTTCGACTCCAATGGAGGTCTTTGACCTCCATTGGTGGATCAATGAAGTTCTTTGGAAAAAAAAAAAAAAAAACAAAGGAGGCAGAGAGAGAGAGAGAGAATAAGTGAGGGGCAATTTGGACAAATCACATACTTTGATGCTATTTCTACAAAACTTATTAAATTGGTGATATTACCACAAAACCAATCGAAATTGGTGCTATTTCTCCCTATTACCTCTATATATTATCCATTGTAAATAAGAAAAGTAAACATATTGCATACATTTTAAACTACAAAAAATCACAAATGATGATAAAAAGTTAAATTTTGAGATATAAGACTTTTGTTGAAATGTTTGATGAGTAGTTGCTGCATGATATAGAGTTGTCGTAAGATGAGGATTTGTCATAGAATGATGATATGTATTTGTTTCATGAGAAGGGTCACTCACCAATTCTTGTATCTCTTCTCCTGCATATATTTGTATATATTCTTAAGAATGAAACAAAGGCAACTGAAAAATAAAATTTGACATCAAGTTGGATAATGCATTTATACCTTTTTCTTTTGTTGTTTTTCGTTTTCGCTTCTCCAAATTTCTCTTCAATCTAGCATTTATTTAGCCTTTAGTCATAGAAATCGGTGGATTCAAAAATGGTGGTTCTATACTAAAAAGATCGTCATGCGGTTGCTCTTCCACCTTTTAAAAACATTCCAACATACTAATAATTTCACTATCTTTCTCAAGTAGCTTCATTGTCTCTACTAATTTGTTCTTAAATATCTTAATTCCAGAAATAGTCAATGAAGTTATACTAAAGATATTATTTCCTTCATGCATCAACTCAAACTAACGTGATGATTGGATGTGTTTCTCATTGTTACTCGATGAAACCAAACTTTCATAACTCACAAAATTTCCCTTTTTTGCCTATTTAGTCCATCTCTTCAATGTGTATCTTGATGGAATGCTAGCAACATTATTAAAATCAAGCACCTTCAAAGCATAACGACATAAGATCCTCATTGACTCCTATAGCATACAACAACATGAAAAATCATAAGAAATAGAATTAAAATAAACTCTTTCTTGTCCATCTTCATTTGTTTCATATGTATAAACCTCACTATCATTATGAACTTTATTCATCCTCACTCCCATACAACTTATTAACTCTGTTTCAAAAATACTAAACATTATGTTAGTATACACATGAAGTCCATGAGCTAAGATTTTTCTCCTTACCTTTAGACGATATACACCATGTTTACATCGATAATCTTTCTAACTCCGCCAACCACATCTCTTTTATTTTTTTCTCATAATGATGAACAAAGTTTATGAGATCCATCGTTCTTATGGAAATTTGACAGCAAAAATAATTTGTGCTCTCACTTCTTTGAGTATATTTTATATTTGCCGAAAACATATCCATGGTAAAGATTGGATACCATTTCTCTCGAAGCTCGTATAACTTTTTTAGTCATCCATAATCTTGAAGTTTGACGGTATTAATCATGTCATTTCATAAAGCTTGAAATTCTCTTTCACTACAACACCCGTAAAAGAAATTATTGAATTGCTTCTTGAACCGAGGCTTACCATAAAGAGATTAAAGATGTTGCGCAGCATTCTTGGCAATATACCAAGTGCATAAACAATGACATGTCTCCAGAAGCATTTTTGCAACTGCATTTTCCATTGCTTTGTCTTGATCAGTAAAAATGGTTTTTGGTTGTTTATGTCCTATTGACACCAAAAATGACTCAAACAACCAAATGAATGACTGGATGCTCTCATCCATTAAAAAAGCACAACCAAATAACGCATTCTTCCAATGATGATTTACACCCACAAATGGTGCACAAATCAAGCTATACTTATTGGTGCAGAAAGTGGTGTCAAAGACATAACATCATCAAAACAATCATAATCTAATTTTGATCTACTATCTCTCTAAAAAAAATTGTCATTCGATTATGTTGATCAATTTATTGATCCTACTAAGAAATATATATGTGATCCTTTCTATCTATCAATTCAAAAAAGAACAAATATGGGTTCTTACTATGTCATAGGTAAAACTTTCCTTTGAAATCATGCAAATTCTTCAGTACAGTGATTATTGCAATGTTCTATAATAATTTTATCTTCCGGCCGGCGTTTCACCTCTCCTGCAACATCAGTTGGAAGAATTAGGAAGACAAAATATGCCTGATGGAGAGACTTCTGGAGATAACAAAAGAAGGAAGATAGTGATTATTGGTCAAGATTGTGTGGAACCACTCCAGGCACTCCGAAATGCTGGTCATATATGAGGTATAATTTTCTTTCTCTTCATCTTGTACTCGTGCCTAAGCGAAAAGGATATCTAGGTTTATAATCGTACTTATCATCGCTCAAGTTTCAACCACAATCTTGGTTCCCTCTCCCTCACATGTACGCTTTGATGTAAAAGAGGTGGTAGAAAAACTAAGAAACCTGGAAATTTTGAAAAGAAAGAGAAAATAAGAGAAAAAAACGTATTTATTTGTTCCTTTTTTTTTTAAATTGTCTTATATCGGAGTATTTGTTCCTTTGTTTCTTATCACCATTTTCTCTTCCAGGTATGTGCGATTAGCAAAGAAACCAAAAAAAGAAACAAAAAGATTAATTGAGTAAGATATATTCTCTTTTTTAAAAATATAATTTTTTTTTTCTTTTTACATGTTTGTTAGAAGTAGGAGGCCTTCAGTTTTAAAGTCCTTGCACTGAGAAGAATATATATATATATATATATATATATATAACTTGAAAATAATGTTCTTATGGTTGTACACAAATCTTAAAGCATGCCTCATGACTGTAATGAACTTGTCTTAAAAAATTTGTAAGATTTTATTTGTTTTATTTTATTCTGTCAAATTTCTAGTACTTGTGAAGGGGTGCATGCCAATTTCCAATATGAGTATTGAATCCTCTCTCATACTCAAGTTTAATTTGTTTGATCGATTGAAATATCATGGCTTAAAAAAATTAATAAGGGATTGATTCCACTATTTAATTGAAACATTAAATTATGGTTAGAGTGGAATTATAAGTACAATGTTTTGGCCAAAGTAATTACAATTATAAGATATTAAATTATAATGTTGATATATAGTTTAAGTTCAAAATATTTTAAAGTATTTGGAAACATTTTGATAATTAGATGTGACATTCCAAAATGTTTGAATTTTGACAATTACACCACCTTCCTTTCCCCATTGGCATAACAGAATAATCATTTCTAAGAATGAATCAATTATAGAAATAATTGATTTTCTTCATTGTCAACCAGATAATAGAATACTGATTTTTTATAAAGAAAAATTGGAAGTGCAAATCACAAATGTGTTAGTTGGTTGATACTTGATATATATATGTAAGTATGTACAAACAGCTGGTGACAGTTGGTTGCATATATAACTCTTTGATTAAACATAGAAATTTTTATTTTAATTAAGATTCTAAAACAAGATGATTCATTTTATTATTTGAGCAGTGAACAGAATATAAGGAATTGAATAAAGAATATAGTATAGGTCGTCGGATCCTGAATATTAAGATGGAACATGAACAGTTAACGTTTGGATTAACTTTAAAATAATTAGGTAGTTTGTAAAAATTAAGTTAGATATTGACACTTTATTTGGGGTTTGAATGTCACAGATATAGAAATCGTTTACTAATCGGAAAAAAAAAAAAAAATGAAATAGAATCAAGTTTTATTAGAAATGAATTTGATTCTTCAGTTTGGAAGAGAATTAATTTAATATTAATAAACATTATAATATTTTGTTTTATTTTTTTGAAGGAATTATCAACTAATATTAGTAAATATGGTAATCACAAATAATGAAGTAAGTTATCCATGAAAGATATTGAAATTTTTTAGGTACCGAAAACAAGTAAACACCGTAAAATTCTTATATAAGTATTCATCTATTAGTTATAGGTTTTCCGGTAACTAGTTAATTATATGTTTATTTTACACTTTAATCACATATGACATGTCCAATCATTTAAATTAATGTTTTAGGAAATGCGTGCCCCTTTGCTTTTGATTTTCATTTCCCTCTATAGTTCTTCTTTTATATACATGAAAAATATTTCTTTGGTGGGTTTACAATTTACAAGAAACTAATTTGATTTTACCAATAGGGGTGTAATTCAGCTGATAGATGAAAGAGCTTGGGGCTTAGGGCTTGGGCAAGTGACTCTCAAGTCAGGGCTCGAATCCTACCAATGACTAAAGCTTTTAAAAAAATACATGGTCCCGAATTAATAGATATTGTCAAAAAATAATAATAATAAATAATTTAATTTTAAATTTTAAATTAATGAAATTAGATATTAATTAAATGGGCAATTACCAATTTGGTCCTGGATTTTTTTTTTAATTTCCAAATTGCTTGCGACTTTTACAAAAGTGACCAAATTGGTCCTCACATTTTTTCCAAGTGTCAAATTAGTCCCTCATTTTTCAAAAGTAACCAAATTAGTCTCTCTAACAGTTTAATAGTGTTAAATATAACATTTGACTTTAATAATTTTAGTTAAAGTACGTAAATACTATTTATTTATCATTTTATAGCAAAATTATTTTGTCTTTCATGCATTAAATTCACCATCATAATTACAACAAAATCTAAAAATATTATTAATGAAACACCATTTGTGCCTTTTTTTAATTAAAATTTTCTAAAAAAATCTAAAAATATTTTAATAAGACAATGTCAATTATAAACTTATTTTATAAACAAACTAACCATTCATTTCCAGTTTAGTATTTTACCATTTATATATATATATATATATAGTGTTAATATTATACAAACATTGCTATCAAAATTATTTAAAAATCAAAACCAACAAATAAAGTAAACAAAAATATTCATGTGTTAAAAATAACTGTGCATGAGTCATTATTATATTATTTAAGAGTAAAGTACAATTTTATCCCTACACAGTTAAAGTTGACTAATAAAAAATAGTTAGAAAGACTAATATAACACTTAGGAAAAATGTAAGGACAAATTTGATCACTTTTATAAAAGTCGCAAACAACTTGGAATTAAAAAAAAAAAGGTCTAGGACCAATTGGTAATTGTCCTTAATTAAATTGTGAGAGCCAAAGCAGCCAAGGTATTAAATATTAATATGATCGACCCCTGTCTCCGAGGCACTTGCATCGTTCACTGCTTTACATTACGTCCACAAACTTAACCGTTGACTTTTATTTATTTCTTCTGAAAAAAACCGTTGACTTTGATTTATTATCAAATTTATTATTTTATTACCCAATTTTAATATAATATAATAAATTTTCTCATTAGAATTTTGTATACAAAACCCAGAGCCGCAGTATTGTGTACGATTATGCAATTCATGACGGGTGACAGGTGACAGGTGACTTTGAAATTTCTACGATTTTTCTATAACAAAAAAAAATTAAATTAAACAAATTATAGGCTGATTAGTCTGGAAACTGTTTACGGGTCAATATAATACTTTTGACAATGATTCTTTTTACATTATCATTTAATTTTCTAGCTTATGTATATTTGTTTGATTCTGACCCATTCTAATTTACACCTTAATTAATGGTTAATGTACGGAAGACTTAGTTATCAACATTATTTTATAATAATAATTAAGTATTTTGAACGTCATTAGCTGTTTACAAACTCTCTTAACTAATTTGTCGACATATTAAGCGAATGGTTTTTTTTTTTTTTTTTTTTTTAACGGTTAATTGCATAAACATCCTCAAGTTAAGACGAAATTGCATTCGTGTTCAATTTTTCTTTTTACCGTATAAAATTCTTCTAACAAACATTGATCATCGTGTAAGCACTCGTGACATTAGCATTTTCTATGAACAATTGATTATGAAAATTCAAAAATATAATGTGTGGTTTGTACTAATGATAGATGGATGATAGATCAGATGATGATCACAAGAATACAAGATTTTGTACATATGAGATGATCATTGATCAACATGTGACCCAAAAACATGATTGTGAAATGTCGATATATGATATTATTTAACATTAATGGTGAAGATTTGATTATCATACACTAGCTATACGAATAACGCTGATCATTGATGATTGCTCTTTATATTTGCTTGTCTGTATGTATATGAGAAAGTGTAGGGCTGTTATTTAACGAAATTTGTAGATAAGAAATTTGAGATTTGACACGACAAAAATAAAAAATTTACGGCCACATGAGTTTGAACTTTGAAGAGGATTCCAAAGTTTGTGGAATCTATTTGAGAGAGAGAGAGAGAGATTGAATGAAACGGTTTTAATTGTGTTCAGAGGCGTAGTTCAGTTGGTAGATAGATGTGTTTAAGGTTAGAGCAAACGACTTCCAAGTCAGCGACTTGAATCCTACCAATTAAAAAAACTTTAAAAAAAAAAAAAAATACATGATCTAGATAAGTGGATAGATAAATATTACCAAATATAAATTTAAAAATATATATATATATATATATATATGAAACGGCTTTAATTTCCAGCTGGCTTTCAACTGTTGCTAGCTGGAGAGATTTCATAGGTTTTAAATTTTAATCCTTATTATGTGGTAAATCTGGTATGTTTATTTTTGTAAAAAATTAAATAAATACAAATCTCTAACTTTTTAATTTTTTTTTTTTATTAAATTGAGATTTGAGATGTCTGGTCTAGTGTGACAATAATATTATGCAAAATCCCATAACGATTATTATTGAACCCCATATTTCGGTTGAGAGTGACAATACGTACAATAGTGGAGTCATTGAAGGTTGTTGAGTAATTTAAAAAATAAAAAAGTTTGAAGAAAATAGAGAATAGAGTAGTCCAAGTTTGACTAGACAAGAAATAGTTGCAATTTGTATTTTGTAAAAAGAACCTTTTTTCCGAGAAACCGGCTAAAATAGTTTGCGTATAAAGTAGTCTCACACTCTTTCCGATCATCTTCGTTGGTTTGCACAATTGCCCCTAGCTTCCTTATATTATCACTTTAGCCCCATAATTACGACATAAGTTTTTTTTTTTTTTTTTTTTTTTAATTTTTAGAGATGGTTTGACCGGTGCCAATTCCATATTGTGGAGGTTTTTCACTGATAAATCAAAAGGCACGTTGGTTTTTAGCCAATAACAAAATTAGGGAGGTTTTTTTTGTTAATAATTTTTTTGAAGGCATATTATCAGGTAATTAATATGTATGAGATTGACAATACGAGGTTGGTTAAGTGGTAGCGTGGTACACATATACCATAAGGTTGTGAGTTTGAGTTATCCCTTCCTAAAAATACTCGAATTTATATAATATTTCAAAATATATATGAAATTATAGTTAAATTATTGGAAAATAGTATGTAGTTTTTAAATATAATAAATAAAGATATTTTATAAAAATAAATTAATAAAGTTTTTTTTTTTTTTTTTACAATTACATTTATTAAGCCTAAACTAGAAACTATATAGTAGCAATTGCATTGAATCTTCACAACTTCAATTTGACATTGTATAATATTCCAAATTAGGCATTAATCTTCCGATTTTCTCTCCTTATTTGTTTTCTATAAAATCTACAATTTGTTATTTCAAAACTAAAAGAATCTTTTTTTAGTAGAGAATCTTTTTAATTTTATTTTATAGGATTATTACTTCTATAAGAATCTATTGAATATACAAAATTTGCTGGCTCTTTAAAGAAAAAAATGGAATATTCCAAATCTGACGTAATAAATAAGATTCCTCTGTCAAGTCAAATCCCGAAACTACCCCTGATCCCCTAGAATCAAATACCAGACTTGAATTTTTTTTTTTTTTTTTAAAAAAAGAAAAAAAAAAAGGGTAATTTCGAGATCAGAAGAAATCAAGAAAAGTCTTGTATTAGCTTCCAAATTGTGTCCTATATAATAGGATCCAAATTAAACTAGTCTACTGCTACAACACAGGCTCCTCTCTTATATATCTCTCTCTCGCTCTCTCACTCTCTATGTATATGTTTTTTTGTATTTTTGTGAATTCCTTCTCTTTCTCTCTCTAGTTAGTTTCAGCAATGGCTACCCAAACATGCTCGGCGGAACTGGCGATCTTACTGGGTCCCAACACCACCAACGCCGCCGCCGACTTCATCTGTAACAAGTTCACCGATGCCGCCTTCGCTGTCGACACCACTTACCTCCTCTTCTCCGCCTACTTGGTCTTCTCCATGCAGCTCGGCTTCGCCATGCTCTGCGCCGGATCCGTACGCGCCAAAAACACTATGAACATCATGCTCACCAACGTCCTCGACGCCGCCGCTGGCGGTCTCTTCTACTACCTCTTCGGCTTCGCCTTTGCTTTCGGCGGCCCCTCCAACGGCTTCATCGGCCGTCAAAACTTCGCTCTCGACTCCATCCCCTCCTCGTCGTTTGACTACAGTAACTTCCTCTACCAGTGGGCTTTCGCTATCGCCGCCGCCGGTATCACCAGTGGCTCCATCGCCGAGAGAACCCAGTTCGTCGCTTACTTGATCTACTCATCTTTCTTGACCGGGTTCGTTTACCCAGTAGTGTCTCACTGGTTCTGGTCCACCGACGGCTGGGCCAGTGCTTTTAACACTGGAGATCTATTATTCGGATCCGGTGTCATCGACTTTGCCGGGTCGGGTGTGGTTCACATGGTGGGTGGTATTGCTGGTCTTTGGGGTGCGTTAATTGAAGGACCAAGAATCGGCCGGTTCGATCACTCGGGTCGGTCCATCGGTCTCCGTGGACACAGTGCCTCTCTCGTCGTTCTCGGGACTTTCATGCTCTGGTTTGGATGGTACGGATTCAACCCCGGTTCGTTCAACAAAATCTCCGCCGCCTACGTTTCAGGAAACTACTACGGTCAGTGGAGCGCAATAGGTCGAACAGCTGTCACCACCACTCTAGCCGGTTGCACCGCCGCTTTAACCACCCTTTTCGGCAAAAGAATCCTCTCCGGTCACTGGAACGTCACTGACGTCTGCAACGGCTTGCTCGGCGGGTTCGCGGCCATCACAGCCGGTTGCTCGGTGGTGGAACCCTGGGCAGCTATAATATGCGGGTTCGTGGCGGCGCTGGTCCTCATCGGTTGCAACAAGCTCGCCGATATAGTGAAGTTCGACGACCCACTGGAAGCGGCGCAGTTGCACGGAGGGTGCGGCGCATGGGGGATCATCTTTACCGCTTTATTCGCAAGCAAGAAGTACGTGAACGAAGTGTACGGTGGTGATCGACCGTACGGGTTGTTCATGGGTGGTGGTGGAAAGCTTTTGGCTGCTCATGTGATCCAGATTTTGGTGATTGTCGGGTGGGTCAGTGCTACAATGGGTACTTTGTTTTATATACTTCACAAGCTTAAGCTTTTGAGAATATCCACTGAAGACGAGATGTCGGGTATGGATTTGACCCGACATGGTGGATTTGCTTATATTTACCACGAAGAAGATGACATGCAGAAGAATGGAATTCAGTTGAGGAAAATTGAACCCACTTCTACTACTCCCATGCCAGTTTAAATTATTATTATTATTATTATTTTTTTTAAAAAAAAAAATTTAATTAAAGGTTCTATGTATGTATCTAGATTTTATTTTAGAGTTGTTGGTTGGGTGGGTGGGTGGGTGGGTGGGTGGATGGGTTCATGTATGAAGAAAATGCAGACTTTATGTTTCTATTTTTAATTCATATGATGAAGTTTTTGAAGTTTTACTGGTTTTTGATTTCTTTGAAAGAAAGCAAGTAAATATTGGAATTATTTGTCGTTAATGTTATTCTTAAATTATTATATTAGTACATTTGAAGAATATTATTTTATTTCGATTTCATATTTAATCTTTGAAAAAGGAACATATAGTTTAGTCAAGTTGATTGTGGTTTCTAAAATTCTGTTGTTTTCCAATTTAAAAAAATAAATAAATAAATAAAAAGTTTCTTTGACAGAAAGTTGCACATTTTTTGATGCCATAATGTTGGAACTGGTAAAACCCTTTGAATAGGGATTCTGTACTTTTATTTTATCATTTAGAAATGTACAATTTTTTATTTTTTTATTTTTTTAAATGGACTCAATTATGTTTTTTTAAGTCAATGGACCCCAAAAAGCTAATTTAGACGTAGCTCAGTTAGTAGATGGACGGGTTTAGGGCTTGGATAAATGACTCCCAAGTCAGTGGTTCGCTAACATGATAAACGAGTTTGAGGTTTGAGCAAATGACTAGCTGCTCACCAATATGGGTTTAGCTCAGCCAATAGATGGACGAGTTTGAAAATTGGACAAATGACTTCACTCCCAGGTCAACGAATTAATAGATATCGTAGAAAAAACAAAAACAAAAAAAAAAAAGTCAGCAGGACCAAAACAGAGGTTGATATTTTAGGAAGATTTGTTCAAATGCTATCAAGTTTGAGTAAAAAACAAAATCATCTAGTTTAGGAATTAAGTAAAACTCAAGTCGGGTCGGGTGCGTCCCGGTGCACAATAGTCGGGTTTTGGATACACTATCTGAAAGTTATTATCTGACCTGAAACTACAGGTATTTTTTATAATGAGTTTTTGTAATTCTCTTTTCATTTTATGAATATAAGTGTTTTCACTTTTTTTTTTTTTTTTTTTTTAACTATTAAAACGTATTAAAAAAATTGAACAACAATAATTAAATGAGTAGATAGAGAACCGAGAACGTACAATATTCCAAGTTGTTTTTTTTTTTTTTTTTCCTTCTTCTTTGGTACGGCGATTTCAATCTAATTGAACCTAAAAAGCTGAAACATTTGCGGACTATAAATGACTCTTAAACAAATTAAAAACCCTTTTTCAAGAATTGTATTAGTTTAAGTTATCTAGTTTTGCATAAATTAAACTTTGAAATCATTGTTTACACAATCAAGAAAATGTTGTTTATTTATTTCCATTAGATCCTTGATTGGTGTGATGGCTATGATTATATTGATCTTGAATATGACTAGGGTTGTTTCTGATCAGACTCCATGTTCAATGTAATGATGTTGGTAAGCACATGATTAGATTAGCAATTAATTAGGAGGTTAATAATTTTGTGGTTTTAATTTGTCACTTTGTATTTCACATAACCTCTTAGTAAATATGGTCGTATAACTCCCTTTCAATTCCTATTATACGTATTTTATAAGTATATATGAAGAGTTTTCTTCCCATTTTCTGGAGTATTTATCTTCCGTTATAAGAATAGATATACAGACCACATATGTATTGTTTGATCTCGGTAAATTCTGACAGTTTTATTATCTATACACTTTATAAAAAGTGAGAGTTTGCCAAGGTGGAATTATAGCCCCCCTTGATTTTGCTTGAATTTGTTTGAGCCTTAAAAAAAAATATATATATATATATATATAAAATAAAAATAAATAAATAAATAAACCTTTAAAAATAGAAAAGATATATTTTAAAAAACTATTAGAGTCCAAGCGGCGGACTAGATATCTCTCTTTTATACAAATCTCATTATTTTCCTTCTAGGTCCTTCCCACCTATAGACAAAATGAGAGATAACCTTTGAAACATTTTTTTTTCCCTTTCTCTCCTCTTATTCCCAACGAATTTCTCTGCATGATTCATACAGGAAAATGTTGGTTCTTTATTTTTGCTGTTAATTATGCTAAAATTTCAGTTAGATTTAATTATTTGGGTGTCTGTTAAACACCGAAGAAGATCACATCATTCAACAAATCAAACGCTAAAGAATCAGAAGAGACTCATGTCTTCTTTCCCCTTCAATTCCTTCAAAAATGGTACGTTTCTAATTTTCTACTTCTATTTTTCCTTTCATTATTTTCTCTTCAATTTAGGGTTTAATTCATTTTTGTATTTGTTTTTATTTCTCAAAACTTATCAATTAATTATGAGAAATTATGACTGAAATCTTATTAGTTTTATAATACGGCGGAAATATTGTGATTGTATTTGAATGATTTTGATTGAATTTTTTTTTTTTTTCCGTGAGGATGCTCATTTTAACGGGAAGCATGTATATATTTATATCCTCTGCAATTAGGTACAATGCTTTATTTTTTTTTTCTTAAAAGAATAAAATTTTGTAAATTGCCTCCATAAGATGATATATCATAGGAGTTATTTTTATATGATTGAATTATGTTTTATTTATTTATTATAATTTATGATCTCAAAATTAATTTCTATTAAAACATATGCCTTACACGTATAACCATACCTAGCAATGGTTAAAAAAAAAAAAAAAAAAAATATTTGTCACTTTGTATCCTGCGATTCATGCGGTGGATCAAGAAGAAACATCATGCTGATGTTATCCAGTTATTCTTAAGTGCAGCATTGCACATCTACCGTTATTGATCCAACCACTGTTTTGTTGTTGTTTTATGTTTTTTTGTTATGTCAAGTAATAACCGAGAGCAACTCCAACTTAGGCCAATTCTAAAGTACAACATCAACCGGTGAATATTTTTACACCGATCGAGAAATATTTTTATACTAAAATTTTTTTTACTCTAATATTTTATATCAAATTTTATATTAAAAGAATATTTTTAGAGAATATTCTCTAAAAAGAAATAAATATATATAAAAATATATATAAAAATATATATAATTTTTTTATTGTTAGTTCGAACTGATATAAAATATATCAGTTCCTTGCATATGAACTATTGGATTCAAATGTTTTGACTTGACTGTATGCACTTGTCAAAACATATTTTAAATCCAATATCTCACATGAAAGGAACTAATATATTTTATATCGGTTCGTACTGACAATAGAAAGATTATATATATCACTATCAACGATATATTTTTTGGGAATACATATTATTTTAATTAAGTATAAAAGAATTAAATTAGAAATTTAAAAAAAAAAATTAGAAGTGTTGATTTGACCGATAAAAACAGGACTAATTGCACAATATCCCCTAAGTTTAGGCATAATTGTATACATATGGAATTTTTACCCATAATTGCACAATTGTCCCATGCCGTTAGTTAACTTCCGTTAACTCTAACCGTGACCACAATTTTAACCCACAATGATTAAAGTGCCCCTAGTTACTTATTTTATTATTTAAATTAATAATTAAAAAACGAACTTCAACACCACATCCATTTGAAAAAAAAAAAAAAAAAAAATTTAAACTTCAACCTAGAAAGTTAAAAATTCACCATTGAAGTTCTAATTTTTTTAATTTTTTTTTAAATGGATATTGTTAACTGGTTGTGGAATTGATGGATTTGGGTTTTTATTTGTGGATTTGATTTTTGGTTGTTGTTTGGGATTGAGTTTTAGTTTTGGTTTATTAAGTTTATTTTTAGATTATGTTTGGGAGTTGAGAAAATGAAAGAGGAAAAAAAATGATTGATTTTGTTTTTTTGTTTTCTTTGTCTTTTTTTTTTAATTATTAATTTAAATAATAAAATAGGTAATTAAGGGCAAATTAGTCGTTGTGGTTAAAATTGTGGTCAACGGTTAGAGTTAACGGAAGTCAACTAACGGTAAGGGATGTTTGTGTAATTATGGATAAAAGTTCTATCTGTTTACAATCATATCTAAACTTAGGAAAAGTTTGTGCAATTAGTCCTTAAGAAAAAAAAAACAAAAAGTGCTTATCGCAGAAGGCACTGTTTATCACTGCACCAATTTTTTTGGGAAGCGCATTGTGCACCAAATTGAAGCAACTTTGGAGTTGTTAGGAATCACTCTTAGGGCAACTTCAATGTTGGACACCAAACTTTACTCCGATATGAAGTTGAATGAGAATATTTTAGGAATATGTTTACATCAAATTTTACACAAAAAAAAAAAAAACATATTTAAAGAATATTCTTCCAATAAATATTTAAATTATTATAAAAGTTTAACATTATTTTAATATATAATTAATAAGTAAATTAAATAAATTGAATATGTATAACAATATTGGAGTCATTTTAAAGATCTCAACGAGATCTTTCTAACCGTATATTTTTTTGAAATACATATTTTTAGAATTAAGTATAGGAGGGTTAAATTAGATATTTAAAAGAAAAAAAAATTTAATAATGTTTTGACAATTAACAATTAAAAAATTAAAACAACAATACAAACTTCTTTTTTTTTTTTTTTTTTGGAAATTGAAATTTGCACTACAATAACGCATTTTAAATTCTAACGCATGGTTGGAGGGATTTTAAACTCTAAAATAGAGTTTGGTGTTGGGTATACCGTCTAGTTGGAGTTGCTCTTATAACACCAAATTTACACCAATTTTGGTGTTAAAAGAGTATATGCTTATATCAATATTTTTTCCTACATGTTTTACACCAAATTTTACACAAAAAGAGTATCTTTAAAAATTATTCTTCTAATAAATATTTATAAAATACTAAGTAGTTAAATGTATAATTAATAAGTAAATTAAATAAATTAAATATGTATATCAATATTGATGTCATTTTAAAGATTTTAACGAAATCTTTTCAACGGTATATATTTTTTGGAATACATATTGTTATTATTAAGTATGAGGATGTTATATTAGGAATTTGAAAAAGTTTAAATAGAGTAATGTGATATTTAACCCCAAAAAAAATTACTGTAGCTACACACCAAATTTGATTTTTTTTTAAACGTGTGAATTGATGTATTCGTCGGAGTTGGAATGTGGACCAATTTAGTGTTTTTATTGGAATTGCTCTACTATAGAATTTTGCAAAAAATGATAACGAAATGAGCATAAGACTTCAGGTGTGAAGGGGTTTTCATTGAATTGCCTCAACTTTTGGCAACTGTGGTATTATTAAAAGCTTATTTTATAAGTTTTTTTGATTTTTGTAACAAATAAATATTATCAATGCTGATTTGTTCTTTCAGCATGTCTTGTTCGTGGGAGTAGTGTTGGCGAACAAACGTCACTATACGCGCGGAAGCGTTGCCGAATAGAACACAAACAAACACAATAACAAGAAAAGGATAAGATGAAGAGAAGTAATTAAATCCAATTACACACAGAACACAAGAATTTACGTGGAAACTTAAATCAGGGAAAAAATCACGGCCATCAGAACGACAATAGAAAGCTTCAATATTTAGTAAATTGTTACAACCACACACTTAGGTTTCCTTTAAAAATAATACCTCAAACCCAATTACACCCAATGTTCACTTTGAGATCTTTCTAGTATTTGCTATTTTGCTCCACCACCAATAACCTGATTATTATGATCTATTTATATGAATTACATGGAGTTTAAGCTAAAAGGAAATCCTACTCTTATATGTACAAGAATTACTTGTTCCAAATAAATATTATTTCTTATTTATGATAAGTCTTCTTTTTAGGAGGAAGCCTAATCCTATAATCATAAGAACTTCTAGAAACAACATATTTCCTCTTCCATAAATATTTCGTGATTTGACGCATGCTTGTGATTGACTACGATTCAAGTTGCAATTAGCCACCTGCTTCCTAAACCATGTTGAATTTGACCACTCAGAAAACTGTGATTTATGCACTATGTCACCAGGATGATCATCACGACTGCTGCTTGTACCGCCCCCTGTGCACTATGTCTGGCCAGCGGTCTAGGCTGCATAAAACCTACTGGAGTTTATCGCCCATTGTGCCATAGCTGGTGCACATGTCTGCACCGCGGTCCAGGCATTGGTAAACTACAGAAATCATTTCTTCAGTTTTTCAAGCCTCCCTTAAACATAACCTCATACTTTTAAACACTCTTATGTCTCCAGGAAGTCTCCGCATTGGTAAATCGTGTTTGGTAACCATTGATAATTCAAGTCATATCCAACAATCCTCCCTTATGGTGAGAATTCCCAAAACTTGTCCACAGCTACGATCCTCATCATCGAGAATCAAACATACCCACAACTAGGTATATGGTGCAACTCCTCACGTTAGGTTCCTAGGGAGTTTGCTCAGCCATCGACATCCTTGTCCATCACATCCTTGCATCACTTTCTAACCAATGCCCATACATAATTGTGGACCCGTTATCAGCTACATCCTTTTCACGGCAACTAGCGGTCGTGCCATGAGGATGTTTATGCCCCTTTAGGGGACATCGCTGTAGTAGTCATACTCAAGAGAGGCGATTGCCGGATCACCCTCTTTGGAGCCCTGAGCCACACTTGTCTTCTTATTTTGACAATCCTTCCTTTCATGTCTAAACTATCCACATCCCCAACAAGTGACTTTCCATTTGGAGTTTCCCTTTTTCCTATCAACCAAAAGAACAGAGTTATTAAAAGATTTATCTTCACTCTTTGGCATTCGTTCCTTAAAGATAAGTTTGTTCGTTGCATCTCCAAAATATATGGTTGAACTCCCATGCATCAAGATTGGCATCATGTGCGTATTGGACGATGGAAGGGACCAAATGAGTCTAAGACCTTTGTCTTCTTCATCAATCTTTACTCTAATCGACTCTAATTCTGAAACTATTCCATTGAACACTCCTAGATGATCAGAAATTTTCGTACCTTCAGACATCTGCACCATGTGAAATTGCTCCTTCAAGTAGAACCGGTTGCAGACGCTATTTGATTGATACAATTCTTCAAGCCTCTCCCAAAGTTCTTTCGCTGAATAAGTTCCATGAATATTTACAAGAATGTTCTTGGCTAGGTTCAATTGTATTGCACTCGTAGCCCTATCATCTAAATCCTCCCAGTCATCATCGCTCGTTTTAGATTTTCCAGAACTAATACTAGCTGTTTCTTTTCTAGAATCTCTAAAGTCTTCAGGGTTCACAAGGGTTGACTTGCCCTTCAACGCCTTGAGTAAACCGTATTGGATTAATAGGTCTTTGACTTGAACTTGCCACAAGCCAAAATTAATCTTTCTGTCGAACTTCTTAATATCGAATCTCATTATCCTTGCCATAAAGTTTGTTAAAACCACTATCAAGCAACCAGGGCTCTAATACCAATTGTTAGCGTACAAACGTCACTATACGCGTGGAAGCATTGCCGGATAGAATACAAACAAACACAATAACAAGGAAAAGATAAGATGAAAATAAGTAATTAAATCAAATCACACACAACACAAGAATTTACGTGGAAACCCAAATCAGGAAAAAAACCACGACCGTCAAGACGACAAGAGAAAGTTATAATATGTAGTAAATTGTTATAACCATACACTCATGTTCCCTCTTAAAATAATACTCTAAACCCAATTACACCCAATGCTCACTTTGAGATCTCTCTAGTATTTGCTATTTTGTTCCACCATATATAACCTGGTTATTATGGTCTATTTGTATGAATTACATGGAGTTTAAGCTAAAAGGAAATCCTATTCCTATATGTACAAGAATTACTTGTTTCACATAAATATTATTTCCTATTTATGACAAGTCTTCTTTTAAGGAGGAATCATAATCTTATAATCATAAGAACTTCTAGAAACAACATATTTCCTCTTCCATGAATATTTCATGATTTAAAGCATGCTTGTGATTGACTACGATTCAAGTTGCAGTTGGCCACCCGCTTCCTAAACAGAATTGAACTCGACCACTTAGAAAACTGTGATCCATGGGTCATGTTATCAAGATGATCATCATGACCGCTGCTTGTACTGCCCTCTGTGCACCATGTATGGCCAGTGGTCTAGGCCGCTTAAAACCTGCTGGAGTTTACTGCCCCCTGTGCCGCAGCTGGTGCACATGTCTGCACCGCGGTCCAGGCAACGGTAAACTACAGGAATCATTTCTTCAGTTCTTCAAGCCTCCTTTAAACATAACCTCATACTCCCAAATGCTCTCATGTTTTCAGGAAGTCTCCGCATTGGTAAATCGTGTTTGGTAACCATTGATAATTCAAACCATATCCAACAAGTAGATATATCTTTAAGTTGTGAATGTAGATATCCATATCGCTCATGTAGTGTTTGATATATTTCGGTTTTGAGAGTAGATATTCGAGTCGTAGATGTAATACTTAATCTCAGCATGTTCGGTAAATCCCTAACTAATTCGGTGTAAAAATTCAATATACATATAATGGGTTATGGGTGGTTAAGATTAATTTCTTTTAACCATTAGTACTATTAATAAGAGGGCTTTTTTGGAAATATCATTATAATATATCCTTGTTGAAGTTTACTGAAAATCTCTTGTATGCATGCAAATGGAATCAACAATACAGAGTTTATAATAACATTTTGAACTATACGGATGTACTTTTAAATTTCAAATATACGGTAGGTCAATAACTTTAAAATCCTCTAGAAAGTCATTGGGATGCAAAAGAAGTCAAGAACCCAATTAAACCGGTCAATACATGTGAACGTAGCGTATAATTGCTGTCAATCCCCCTTTATGTCATCCAATGATAAATCTTCTTCCCATTCACTATTTTTGTGGTGCAAGAAAAGACTAGAGAATACTACAATTTCTTGCAAACCAGCTGTAAAGAATACACAATTAATTTAGGTTTTTGGAAATAGAGACGCTCGGTCCTATAGTATTACTGGACCAACCTTATATTGTGTTTCGATTACAACTTTAAAAATATTTGTGAGAAGGGTATTTTTTTTTTTTATATATATACCACCTGTGAACTTGATCACCTCATATCATATAACATTAATAAGATAATTGATATCGACACATGATTTATAGATATTAGAAAAGACATGAAGACTTTTAAAGAGCAACACAAAAAGTAAAGCAAAAGCAAGCGGTGGGACTTGGGAGGGTTTGGTTTACATCGATGTCATGGGAAGATTTAGAAAGTAAATGTTTGTGGACTTTAGAAAAAAAAAGGGGGAATCGAAAAGTCTTCTTCGTTACAATGCCCAGGCCGCCATTCAACAAAGTTAAGCCTAAACCCTCCATTAATTTTATCATTTATTGCACAATTGTCAAGTTATGCGTTCACAAACAGAGTGGCCCCTCCAAAAGCAACTAGTGTTCACAAATAGACTGATTATATTTTGAAGATTAATTATCCTAAAATAAGAGTATGATTGCAAGGAAGGAGTAAATAAATAAATAAATACACATGTGATACTATTGATGGGGTGTGTCATGTGTGAAAAGATCTTTTTGAGTCAAAGTGGGTCTACTATTAATTAATATATCCTTTTATATAATAAATCTTAGAAATAATTACCTCGGTGATTATCAATTTGATGATACATTATCAAAATGACTATTCGATTAGAAATTGGTTTCAAAATAGTCGTTTTTGGTGAAAAGTGTGACACTAATTATTATTCCATCAAATTTCATCCAATTGCATCTAGTGAGTAGTATTTTGGTAAATAAGAGGATGTCATTAATTTATTTTAGATGTTTTTTAGAAATCAATTTTTTCTTTTGTTTTTTGAAATGAATCATATATCATATCTCAAACACACACACACACACACACACACACACACACACACATATATATATATATATAAGTTATCAAGTGAGGTATACCTTACTTTAATTTCGGTAAGGACCTTAATGAAATTATATATATTTTTATGAATTTTGATCTGAATTTTTTTTGTGGATGATAAGTTCAGTGAAATTTATCTATAAATAAAATTTGAGAAATTTTCAAGTACTATAACTTTTTTTATTTTTTTGAATTTTTCTATATTTATCTCATTTTTCTGATGTCTTTATATTTAACATAATCGGGATAAATAGTTCTAGTGCTTAGAAAATTCTCAAATTTTATTCATAGATATATTTTATTAAACTTATCATTCATACAAAAATTAAGATAAAAAATCATAAAAATCGATGTGATTTCATTAAAGTCTTTACTGAAATTAAAGTAAAGTATACCTTACTTGATAATTACTATATATATATATATATAGCTGTTTTCATATTAAAGGAATAGGTTGATATACTTGTGTATGAGATTTTGGTATACTTGTGCAGTTTGACACGTAGTATTTGAAGTGTATGAAACTGAAATTATATTGAATCAAATGAAGAATTCATTTCTTCATTGTTTATGAATTTTTACATTTTTGTTTTGAATAATTTTTGTTTGTTTATGATTGCTTACTCTATTTTTCTATACAATATAGACGTACATATAATTAGGGGTGGGCAAAAAATCAAAAAACCGAACCGAATCGATCAAATCGGGTTTTTTTTTCTTTTCATTTTTTCGGTTTTCTTATATTGACTGGTTCAGTTCGGCTCATTTTTTAAAAAACCGATTGGATTGGTTTTTTTTCCTGGTTCGCTATCCCAAACCGAAAAACCGAACCGAGATCCAACTTATATATATATATAAAAAAATCCTAGTTTAATATTCAACAGTCCATGAAATTATAAAACTATGCAAGAGTCAAGAGTGTCACATCATATATTTTTTTTCCTTTGTTTTTTTGCTGAATATTATTTTAAACTAATATTTTCAATTTGTTTAAGTCCATAATTTAATTTGGTCGAATGCTCAAAATGATTAAAATATGAAAATATGTATAATAATTAAAGCCCATGAATTTGGCCAAGTAGGACCAAAACCGAAAAAACCGAACCAAACCAAACCGGTCCAATTCGGTTGGTTTTTGATTGGTTCACATTTGTAAATTTTATTGGATCTGTTCATATTTTTCAGAAACCAAACTTTATCAGTTTAATTGAAAAATGAACCGGTCCATTAAATGCACACCCCTACATATAATGATCATTTTGATACCAATTAATCAAATTGATGGCCAATAGATTAGTTATAGTATTCGAAAAATTCTCAAATTTTGTTAATAGGTAGATTTCAATGAACTCATTATTCACAAAAAAATTCAGATCAAAATTCATTAAAATCGATGTATTTTCATCAAGGTCCTTACCGAAATTAAAATAGGGGATCTCTCATGAGAGACTCACTATACATATATATATATGTTTGGGATATGCTATACGTATATACACACACTAAAAATAATTATTCGTTTCAAAAAACAAAAGAAAAAATTGATTTCCAAAAAAACATCTAAAATAAATTAATGACATCCTCTTATTTACCAAAATGCCACTTATTGGATGGAATGACCATTAATATCACACTTTTCGCCAAAAATGATCATTTTAAAACCAATTATCAATCTATTGGTTATTTTGTTAGTGTGTCATCAAATTGATGGTCATCAGAGTAATTATCTCTAAATCTTACATCGAATATAGAGCAATGTTTTTTAACACCTATGAAAAAAAAACATCTCACACATACTTATATAATGTGTACGATAAGATTCGAATCCCACGTCTAACCGGAAGAGGAAAGTGTACAACACTTAAGATAAAATGACGTGCTTCTTAATGTGCTTATTAAAAGTTTATGTAAGTTTTCTCCTGAAAAAATAAAAAATAAAAAATAAAAAATTTCAATGGTGTTTCGTAGTTAGTTGATGGCATGTGTTTTTTCTTTTCATTTTAATATCGAGAGATTAAGGAGAGACTAATTGAAAGTGCTTTTATGATACTGAAAGTGCTTTTAACATCATAAAAGCACTTCATGATAAATGTAAGACCGGATAATAACATTTTGGGTCGTGACACGTTAATTTCCCATGGCAAGATATAGCTTCAAAAAGGATAGATAATTAGATATTATAGAAAGAATGACCCTACCAAGTACCAACATGCATCAAACTTTTTTAATTCATTTGTTTATTTATTTATTTATTTATTTTTTTTATGTTTTATTTTTTGTATAGGCCGAACCAGGCTTGGGTCTGACCCTAATAGTCGAACCCAGTTGTGGAGAAGCCACTTGGAGGCCTAGAGGGGCCACGGCCCTCCGGCTCAATTTGTTTTTTAAAAAATATAGTTATTATATTTACATTTTTATCCCTTATTATTTTTTTTAATATCTATTTTAAAAGATTTCTTGCTACGGTCTCCCTGTCTCTTCAAAACTAAAAAAGATGGCTTCACCTTTGCGGTTTTTAAACAATAGGACTTGAGTGATGGTCGAGTTGGCGACGGAATACAATTCAAACCCACAACCTTAATAAGGTTGTTAGAGCTTTACTACTAAGCTACTTCAATATTAGTTCGTGTATAAGAAATTATTCATAATTATATATAAAGTATGCCAACTTGAACTATTTACAATGATTTATAGTAGCAAATGTAACAATGAGAAAATGTTTTTATTTCTTTTCAATTTTTTATCCCTTATGTAAAAGAATAATAATAATTGTATTTTAATTATTTTTACAAAGAGTATATATATATAGTTGAAGTTGGGCCTGGGCCCAATGAGGAATATGTAACACGAATCATGTGTGCAAGCGCGACGATAAGAAATGGAAAAATAAAGAGAAGCGAAATTGAGGGGCTCTCCAGTCTCCATGGAGGTCCTTGCTACATCTCCTTCTCTCTCTTGTCGTTTCACTTTCAGGCCCGCCATTTCTCAGGTACTCTTCCTCCCATTATAATCAACTCTATATCATGAATTCTCTTTTATTTGGGAAATTATTTCTTACGAGAATTGCTGATGTTTGATTGAGTAGTAAATGGTTGTATATTAACTAATTGAACTAATCGTATTGTGATTTGTGAAATAGAATGCTGAATACACTATGCAAATGTATACATTATTTTAGTGATAAAGAGGCCATGTAAGTTTGTGAATGTGATAAGATTCTGTGCAGGTGCAGCCATGGAAATCTCTGCGTGTGAGGATTTTAGAATCCCAGTTACAAGGTTTCTCATTGTATATAAGGACAAATGCTGTTAACAGGCATCGGAGTTGTAGTAATTCTGATGGAGCTTTTAAACACAAGCTCTTGCTTCGGCATGTATGTAGGTTGAACAAGAGCTTTTTTTCTCAGCTTGGATGGTTTACTATGAGATATACTAGCAGTCTTCAAAAAGAGAGTGATTGTTCAAAGAGAATCAAACAACATGTCTCTACTCTTTTTGTCCAGTTGGTTGCTGCTGCATTGCTTGTTACGTCAGCTTCTATTGCTGTTAGCGAGTCTCCCTCTTGTAAGTGTAATTTTTATGTGATAAGAGTACTCATGTATTTCACTTTCCATCCTAATTCTTGATTTTTCTGTTCAGGGGCCCTCAGTGAAGAGAATCTCCTCTTTTTAGAGGCATGGAGAACAATTGACCGTGCCTATGTTGATAAAAGTTTCAATGGACAAAGTTGGTTTCGATACAGAGAAAATGCTCTGCGGAATGAACCAATGAACAACCGAGAAGAGACATGTATGGATTCTCTTCTTTGTAATCATTAATCTATGTTAGTATGCTGAGTCTTATTTAAGTATTTGCAATCACTTATCTTTGGTAGTTTCCTGCACCTCCCTGAACTAAAATAATGGCTGAACTGTAGTTGCAATGCACTAATTCATATTACACCGATGACTTTGATTTGTTGATTTTATTTTATTTTTTCAGTTTTTAGTTTTTCAATGGATGATTGTAGTGTTGTTACCTGATGATGCATACTTCTTCCAACTATGACCTGTGAGCGAAAACACAATACTATTTTCAATGATAAAATAGGATGTCTTTTTAATTTTCAAGGGTTCAAGTGTACATCGATGATAGTAATATATTAATATCTTCTTGTCTTTCTGGTGACCAACTTTGTACTTGCATGTAGACACGGCCATAAGGAAGATGCTCGCGACATTGGATGATCCTTTTACTCGGTTGCTGGAGCCTGAAAAGTTTAAGAGTTTGCGGGTATGAGGTTGTTTCATTTTACACCTTAATCTGTTACATTTGAGATTGGAAGTCATGGATGTCACTATAGAGAATCTAGATTTACTGTAGTTTGCTTCAGAAGATTTTATGTTTATTTTTACATCCCCCTTAAACCTGATAATATCTTCTTTGAAGGCAGTCTGGAACTCAGGGGGCTCTTACGGGTGTAGGCCTCTCAATAGGCTACCCTACAGGTTCTGATGGATCAGTAGCTGGACTAATTGTTATCTCAGCTTCTCCAGGAGGTCCTGCATATAGGGCTGGAATTTCATCTGGAGATATTATTCTGGCAATAGATGATACAACCACTAAAAGTATGGGAATATATGATGCTGCAGAGAGGTTGCAGTGAGTATCCTACTTTATGATGAAAACTAGCCATCTCAGCCATATTTGTTAGATATTATGATTATGAAAAAATATCTATCTAGTATTTCAGACAAATTAAACTGAAGTATAATTCTTTTGAGGGCATTAGCCTTCTTGCACTAGAAATTTAAAAAATTTGGGATGTTGATGCTTATATGTTTCATGGAACATTTCTGTATTGTAATATGGCAACTTTGGATTTGAGGGTCACCTTTTTCTTTGATTTGGTTGCTGTTTGCCTGTATTTTATTAGAGATTTGAATGGTTCTTCTAATGCAATTTGTCTGGTGGTTTGTAAAACATTTGACTCCCGGTAGCTTCAGAGGAAGTAGTTTTTCATTTATTGTTTAATGGCCGAATAGTTGGGAAGATCTTGTTCTATGGGATGCCTTGAAATTCAGGTAATATAGTCATTGTGCAGTAGGAACTCCTGTGAGTCACATCCTGAATAAAATGGTAAATCTAGAGCATAATAGTGTTTATGAGAATATATGTGACCTGTTTTAAAGTTATAGGCATCTTTTATATGTTAGTAAATAGTAATCGACTGTTGAATACTTAGAGACATTTTATGATGATGACTATATGATTATTATCATAACAGTTACTGGTAGTGCCTGGGTTTTTAATTATTTTTGTAGTTTGCATGTTTTTTTAATATCAACTTGAGAAGCTGCCAAGATCTTGATCCTTTCTGTATGGATACTTGTTTGCTTAACTCTATTAGATATCCTTCTGGAAGCATAAATTCTTTTTTATACTGCATTTCAGTCCTCTTTACTTGTTTATCATGCCTAATCATATCCTGGGAATTGCAGGGGACCTGAAGGAAGCTCTGTGGAATTGACAATCCGCAGTGGACCTGAGACAAAGCACCTAGCTTTGACGTAAGTTGACTGTTTCATGTTGCAATTTCAATAAGGGAAAACATTGTTCCATTTTGTCAGGGTATATGGTATTGCATATCTGTAAATACTAAATATGTGTCTTACAGTTTGAGATTTGTACTTTGTTATGTTTTAATGCAGGCACTCAGAAACCTTATGAGGGGATATAATTTCACCGTTATGTTTTTGATTGTGCTCTTGTTATCTGTTGTCATTTGATTGGCACATAACCTTCATTTTTCATTATATTCAAAAGATTTACAATTGACAACTTGTTGTTATCCAGGAGAGAGAAAGTGTCACTGAATCCAGTGCAGTCAAGACTATGCGAGGTTCCTGGTTCAGGAAAGAACTTGCCTAAGATTGGTTATATAAAACTAACAACGTTCAACCAAAATGCTTCTGGTAAGTCGAGATAGATGTTGTCATTAGTTTGGCGGGATTTGTCAAGGTATTATAAATGAGGAAGAGAAAAACGCTTTTCAGTGATAAATGAATGATTGAGTAATCTATTTTCCTTTAATGAAGTTTGAACTTTTCTGGTATCCACATTGTTCAACAGTACATGGTCTGCATCCCCTAATCTGTGATGAGATGTGTTTTTTGATACAGTCAAGTTACTTTGCCATATTTATCACAAGTTTTTTTTTTTTATTTTTTTTTATTTGGGTTTTTTCTTTTGTTTATTATTGAAGATGTTTTATAAAATTTGATCTGTGAAAGGAATCTTATCGTTATTTTTGTAATGATGCCTCGATCAGTTAATTACTTGGTTGTACCATTGATTGAAAGAATTCATAGCATGCTTTTAAATGATATCTCTTACAAGTTTAAATCTTCATTACCTTATGCAGCACTTAAGTCCTGCCTCTCAGCTAATATAGTGTGATTTTTACATAGTTTGTTGTATGATATTGACTGCAGTTTACTTTGATTATTTGCTCTCTGTAGGGGCTGTCAGGAAAGCAATTGATACTTTAAGGAGTAATAGTGTTAATGCATTTGTGTTGGACCTTCGAGATAATAGGTGATTAGCTTTCGATATGCTCCATTTTAAACTTGGCCCTTTGGCAGGCTTTCTGAAAGCTTAAATTTGATGCAGTGGTGGCCTCTTCCCAGAAGGAATCGAAATTGCCAAAATTTGGTAAGTTAAAGTCGTGGATTAATGGTAAATGATTTAAGATTAATTAACTTACTTTTAATTAATATGGATGCCTTATTATGACAACTTGGTGGTATGGACGTATGGTGGTAAATTTTGAGGCCTTTTGACAATACACTAGTGCATCAAATATGACTATATATTGAGAATGCCTTCAACATAACTTTCTAAATTTTTATTGTGAACATTTTGAAGATTTCTTGGTCTAACATCAAGGTTATAGAGATATGCATATTTCCAATATTATCTCATTTTTCCTGACATTATATAACCCATATTATTATTATTTTTTTATAGATAACATGAGCTCACGAATTGGGTGATTTCTTCATAAAAAATTCCAAATCCACCTTTTTCCTCTTCTTGATGTTGTTTGGTGGAAGATGAAAATTATGAGTATTTTAGAAGTTTCGTTGGTGTTTCACCCGGAAAGGAATTCATTTCTCATGTCTTTTTAACTCTTCATGTAGATAAGATATCTGTGTCTTCCTAAAATAACAAAAGATCATTTTATGACCGATGCTGTCCTTTAAAATGAGAAACCAAATAGAATTTATTGTATTGTAATTGCTATTAAAAGGGAAAGTATGTTAAATAACATTATCCTTCAGCAACCAAACTTAACTTAGGTTATACAACAGAAAGTCTATTTCTGATATAAAAAAACAATGTACTAGTTTTTTCTCGAGGCACACCATCTTATTAAATCCATTTTTCTAGAATAAAGCTAGTTGAATTAATAAACTTATATTAAGATGTTTATTAGTAATTTGCTTGAAATAGTGAAAGAAGTTTATGATTTTGTCTTGTTTGGAGAGTTGGCTTTCACACTGATATATAGTTTAATCCCTGGTATGGCCTTTTTAAGTAACTCAAGCAGGAAAATTTTAATCAAAAGGAGAGGACGACATTAAATTCTTCTGTTTCTCTAGTTTATTAAAATTCAATATAGCAAATTTATTATTTGATATCTCATAGTAATCCGGACTGTATCTAGATAGCAGAATATTACCATTTAATAATCTGTTGGTTACGTTTTGGATCTTTGAGCTTCACCTCTTTGTCTTGTACAGATTTATTGTCAAAGGCACCGAAATTTCAAAATTTAGGCATTGGTCCTCCAAATTCCTTTATTTTGCATCCTCTCATCTGTTTCAACTCGTGGCACACATTCTAATAATTAGCTGTTGATATTCAGGTTAGATAAAGGTGTGATCGTGTATATTTGTGATAGTCTTGGTGTTCGAGATATATATGACACAGATGGAAGCAGTGCAATAGCAGCTTCAGAGCCCCTAGCTGTTCTGGTATATATTATGGTTTTTAGAATTTGGTTGAGATAATACTTAAGTTAAAGAGACATAGCAGCAAATAGTTCATTCACTATGAATTTTGATGTTCAGAATTGTTGTTGAACTTTCGACCATATCGTCTTCTCCATGAAATGAATAATTTAATAACAAAATCTCATTCTTTTGCATATTGCATGATCAATTTCTAATCTTCTTTCTGGTGTTGTCAGTTGCCATCATTATCATCTCTTTTCCTCTCCCTCTTCCTCTGTGCGTCTGTGTGGAACTTTTAACTCGGTGAATTTCATCGTCAACTGATGGTGTATAACCACTGATATGTCTCTTCTGAGGTTATGTCAGGTCAACAAGGGAACTGCAAGTGCCAGTGAGATATTAGCCGGCGCCTTGAAAGACAATAAACGTGCATTATTGTTTGGCGAACCCACTTATGGGAAAGGGTAATAATTTTTCCTTCTAACTAGGTGTATTATGAATACCAAATGTTTCTAACTAGAGCCTTTTGCTTCCACTCTGCAGCAAAATTCAGTCAGTTTTTCAGCTATCTGATGGCTCTGGCTTGGCCGTTACAGTTGCTCGTTACGAGACACCTGCTCACACCAATATTGACAAGGTCTGTCGTTGATTCTATGGCATCTCCCATTCAAATTCTCTGTGTATTAAATCTTTGGCTTTGCTTCTATGTAGGTTGGTGTGATTCCTGACCATCCTCTGCCTGTGTCATTTCCCAAGGACGAAGATAGTTTCTGTCGCTGCCTCCAGGATTCAGCATCAGCTTGCCACATCAACGGAGTCCAGCTATTTCCGAGATAACACAAAATTTTTTTTTATTTTTTTGTATTCTTATATATAGTTCCAACATTGTTCCGAACGAAAAAAATTATTTTCTTTGAATAGTTTTAGCATTGTTTTGAAGGTTCATTAATTTTTATCAAGTGTAAATTAACGGACAGACAGACATTCGGCTGAAATGTGAAAGAACAAATCAGTTAATCGATGATCATGATTATGAAATATAAATATAGAATGATCAGTTAACTTGTAGAATGATCAGCTTCCAATCTTCCATTGACATAAGACATTTCTTACTTGTATATCAAGTATCAAGTACTGAGACTGTTATAACCAACTATAAACCCTCCGTCACACATAAATATAAAATTGCACCTTTTTCTTCTCCAGTAAGGAAAAAGTAGAGTAACCCCCAAGGTATGATTTGCCTATATTTTCATGTGTCTTTACAGGTATAGATGAATCTAGATTCTAGATCTTACACCGTGTATGTTTCGCTGGTAGAAAAAATTACAAACAAGCTTCTGAATGGCCCACCACCGCCCCTGTTAAGAGTGAGAGGTGAAAGAATGTGTTTCAAACATATGTACTAACAGAGATAAACATTATACAATTGGGTTCTCTACTTCTCTGGAAGTACATCATGGTCCATTGATCACAACTCTAGCTATCAAACTCTAAGTAGATGTGGTCATATGGTGCCTCCAACTTAGCACTTGCAAGCAAAACCAATCCAAATAATGCTCCAACTTCAAGCTTGCTGCACGGAATTCATCAGAACATCTCGACCCAAGAACTTATAAATGGGAAAAGAGCAACCAACAGTCTCAATAGCAAGGGCGTTTCGCTGTTTCTCCCACTCCCACTCAACTTTTCCTCCCGTCTCCTTCGTGAACCACCTGTAACTCTACTTTTTCTCCGCATGGATCCTGCTCCATCTAGATGATCATCCCATCCACCAAAACTGGGGGAATCCTCGCTTCCCTTCCTAACCGAACCATTATCACTTCCCACCCAGAATTCACTCATCTTTTTGTTCCCGTTGTCATGGCTTTCTTCTTCTTCTTCTTCTTCATTCATTTCAACACTAGTTGCATTGCTGTAAGATGTTTTTCTCCTCATCCTCGTCTTGCTTTTAGGCCTGCGTTGTAGCTTTCCCTTCAACTTCTCAAATGCTAGAGAAAGTGCTGACAACCCAAGTGAGAGTGCTAAAGCCATCAAGAAAGCTTTGGGGCCAGTAGCTAGTAGAAACGATATGATGATGGCCGGAAGCAGCCAACCGTAGGATTTAAATACCTAAACAGACCCACAAGCAAAATTACACATAAACGTCAATCCCACAGACAAGACCAAAGAACTCCTCAGATATTCAACATTTCAAAATTTATTTCAACATAAATATTCCTCTCGGAGAAGATACTGCAAGATGCTACTAATTACACTAGAGAACAAGTATATATGTCGATGGATTTTCCCTTGTCTAAGTAAAACATAAACTCCAAGGATGGGTCAGTAGCAATGAAGTGAGTGTAGCATAAGCTCTCAAAAGGCAATGTCAGGTCCATTTGTATTTCAAAATTTTCGAAAAGATTCCCGTTAATGGCATCAAATTGGGGATAAACTATTACGCCATGGTTATTACCACGTATGATTAATTGCAAAAGCAAACCAAACCATGTTTTCAAGCTAGGTGAGCATATTCATTTATAGAATCATTAGTCCACCGCAGTAGCTCATTGCAATCATAAAAGCATTTTCTATATATGAATCATGAAGATTAATCTGAACTCAGGAGTATCCTTTCAAATGGGGAAAGATCGAATCGAAGAAACGGTTTGAACCACTTTTCTCTTCAAATAAACTAGAAAAATCTATATTAACATGTCTTCTCACTTTCCTCTTTTAATTTTTTAAGCAATGAGAATTCACAGTCACAGCAGAATAATCTTGTATGGTTCATAATAACACAAATAGAAACTATATTAGAAAAACATAATTGATAGTATTATAGAATAACTATATCTTTATCAAAAATTTATGAAATCAAATCATCAAATACAGGAATAAATTCAATCTTGCACGTTCCACAAATACAGGAAGACTCAGAAAACCCATCAACATAACACAATGTTTTCTCTAAAAGAAGAAAAATTTAGTTACTAATAATGGCAGAAAAATGATAAATTGAAATTACCTTTAATATCCAGATACTTTCTATGACTTCCTCAAACAAATTAGTAGGCTTTTTCTTTCTCGTCCCATACTTCTTAGACCACCATTCTCTGTCCTTCCTTTTCTTCTTCACATTCCCAGAAAAAAATCCCTCTTCGTCGTCTTCTTCTTCTTCATCATGGTCGTCGTCGTCGGGGTCGAAGTTGAAGGTGAAGTTGCGGGCACGGAGGATGTCGGCATTGGAGTCCCACTTGGCGTGGTTGGTGAGAGTGAAGGAGAAACGGAGACGACGCGAAGTGGAGCCGAAATGGTTGTTGTTGAATTGAAGGAAGAGTGAGGAGGAGGCGATGATTGGTTGTAGGGGTGTGTGCGAGTGCGTGAGTGTGAGAAGGAGACCATTCTCCATTACTTGTTCTTCTTCTTCATTTCCATTTGCCACGTTCTTTTTATCTTCTCCGTTCATATTCTCCACTTTATAGCTTTTCCAAACCAAGTCCAAAATCAAACGCTGTCGTTTTATTTAATTCCTTTATGTACATTCTAGATTTTTTTTCTTCTCAGAGCATCTCTAATGGCTCTCTTGAAGACATTTCTTAGCTTAATTAAGGGAGTAGGTATATTTTTATAGCTTCAACATGTCTCTAAATGACTCCTTTAGAGCATTTCCAACAATTTCCCTTGGAGACTCCTTTATATAAGGGTGTATGTTATTGCAAATGATCATTAAGGGAGCATATGCTCCAACAATACTCCTTTAAATGACCCGTTTAATATTTTTTTATTATTATTTAAATGTTAGATATTTTGTTTAAATATTATATATTGTTTGTCAATTATGAATTTTAAATATACGAAGTTTTTTAAGAAAATAAAATAATCTTAAATAGGTGGAGCCTACTTTAAAGGGGTCTGAAAACACCCCTTAGAGCATCTCCAACAGACTCTTAATGACATCCCTTAGCTTAATTAATGAAGTATGTGTATTTTTACAACTCCAACAGCTCCCTAAATGGCTCTCTTAATTGTGTTTTGGTGGAGTTCGCTCCCTTAATTAAGGGGTGTTTTCAACCCCCTTAAAGTGGACTCCACCTATTTAAGATTATTTTAAAGTGAGCTTTACCTGTCACAATTGACAAGCAATATATAGAGGTGACAAGGTTCCAGTTCGGTTCCAGTTCCGCGGTTAAGTGGAACCGGAATCGGAATCGGAACTGGAACCGAAACCGGAACCGGAGCCGGCCTAGGGCTGTTCCTGTTCCGGTTCCTGTTCCTGTCTAGGGCTGTTTCGGTTCCAGTGAACCGGCCCAATTTTTTTATTTTTTATTTTTTATTTTTATTATTTACAAAATATTACATTTTATTTATAAAAAAAGTAAAATGTTAGAAAGGATATTGTAGAGTATTGAGCTATGACCCATAACCCTTGTCCAAGTAATTATATTTTTCATTCCCTTCTCCTCCTTTTTTATAGGTTAGACATCTCATTCACTTTTCTATTTTTCCAACGTGGGATGTTAATGCAGACCGGAACGGAACTCACACGAGTTCAAACACACAAGAGTTTCTTTAATCTATGATTCCACAAAAAAAAAGAAAAAAAAAAGATATATTTGAGTTAATTTCTTAAAGAAGTTTTTTTTTTTAAATTTAAATTTAAATTTTTTTAAAATTTTTTAATTCCAATCTAAATATCGCTAATCGATTACAACCAAATAAATAGAGAAAATAATCTCTCTGACTCCTAAAACGACTCCCCAAAATTGGGAAACAATTCCGGATTATTTATGAAATTTAAAAGTTAAAAAAGTGCAACTGTCGCGCAAATTTTGCGTAAGAAACTTAAAGTGCCCGAATGACAAGCAAAATGACCTTTTTATGGGCCTAAATTGAATATTAGCCTGTAGAGCATGTCCCGCGCTTTCCGAAAACATATTATAATAGACATTTGAAGCCTGTATGTGAAAGTTATGACCCAACAAAGTCAAGCCCTTAACATATTCCATATTGTGGTATAATTTGAATCTAACACACTCACTAATAGAAATAATTAAAATATTTGTTACAAATGCATAATATGACTTATTATCCCTTATCCTACATTGGAAAAAGGAAGTGAATGAGATGCATAACCTATATAAAAATACGGAGAAGGAAATGGAAAACATAATTACTTGGACAAGGGTTATAGGCAATGGACCACTACTCTACAATGTCCATTCTAATATATATATATATGTATATATATATATATATTTTTATAAATAAAATGTAATATTTTGTTAAAAAAAAAAAAAAAAAAAGGAGGAACCGAGCGGTTCAAATCGAACCGGAACTGCCGGTTCCATTCCGGTTTGAACTGCCCGGTTGCGAAAAAATTGGAACCGGAACCGGAAAAGGAAAATCGGTTCCGGTTTCGGTCCGGTTTCACGGTTTGAACCGGAACCTTGCCAGGTCTAGCAATATATAATATTTATTAAACACAATATCTAACATTTAAATAGTAATAACAAATTATTGAAGGGGCCATTTAAGAGAGTATTATTTGAGCACATAGTCCTTTAATGGTCCCTTGCAATAACACACACCCTTAAATAAGAGTCTCCAAGAGAGACTATTGAGGATGCTCTTAATTAATGGAGTGAACTCCATCAGAACACAATTAAGGGAGTTGTTGGAGTTACAAAAATACAAATATTCCCTTAATTAAGCTAAGGGATATCTCCAAGGGAGGTTGCTAGAGATGCTTTTGATTGTGTTCTGATGAAGTTCACTCCCTTAATTAAGAGGTGTTTTCAAACCCCCTTAAAGTGGGCTCAATCTATTTAAGGATTATTTTATTTTATTGAAAAACTTTATATATAAAACTCATAATTGACAAACAATATTTAATATTTAAACACAATATCTAATATTTAAATAATAAAAAAAAAATTATTAAATGAGTCATTTAAAGGAGAATTGTTGGAGCACATACTCCCTTAATGGTCCCTTACAATAACATATAACATTAAATAAGGGAGTCTTCAAGGAATACTGTTGGAGATGATCTTTGAAAATTTACCATATCCATGTGTCATACTATGTTGTATACCCGTATCTGTGCTACTTAGATGTAACTAAACCAAATTAATTTTCATCATTAAATCTTTATAAAATACACGATTATCAACTTGTGAAGTTGTGATAAAAAATATCTAAATAATATTTACTCTATTGGTGATAGAACAACACTTTTGATATCGTGATTTGAAGCCTTTTTTTTTTTTCTTTTTTTTATTACTGATTTTTAAATGTGAACCGTCCATTTTCTTGATGAAATTCTCGATTGTTAATTTTCCTGTGATCTAGGTTCAACTTTCCATGATCAAGGTCCTGTTTCCGGTGATCAAGATCCAGTTGTGCGATGCCAAAAATCAACTTCGTGGACAAATTTTTATAAAAAGTATTTCGGTAAGATCATATTTTATTTGGTTAGAAACAAATTGTTGTTAGATGATAAGGTTATGAACAAAATTTGTAAAACTAAATTGGTTATTTATAAGTTTTCCCAATAGTACTTTTTGATATTTGATTTTGTAAAAAATAAAACAAAAAAATACAAGATGGCTGGGCTCACTTGAGAAAATTTTCAGTGGATCGGGTGCATCTATCCATTGATAAATTTAGATAAATTGACACGTCAATGTGACGTGAAATAAAATTTAAAAGAATATATAAAAAGTAAAATAAAAAATTGATATAATGATGTGTCAGCATATCAGCGATCGGTTGCACCACTCAAGTAGTGCACACGATGCACTAAAGTTTCTCTTGACTCAAAATGAGGAGTTTAGAATCATATATCATATATATAGTCTTTTTATTATCGGACTGAAAAAATTTATATTAGTTCTTTGCATATGGACCACTGAATTTAAATACTTTAACTGATAAGTGCATACAGTCAAGTCAAAGTATTTAAATTCAGTAGTCCACATACAAAGAATTGATATAATTTTTGTCAGTTCGAACTGATAATAGAATTTCTGATCATATATATATATATATATATATATATATATATCATAATAGAGTTTCACCAGCGTCACATGGCGTCGTAAGATAATTTTGATATTAAATATGGTTAATATATAATACATTAATAACAAAACAAGAATGCCTTTTTAATTAAAAAAATATAATATTCAATAATAATATCGATAAAAACTTTAATCATCAACATCATAATTATGAATTGTTATTGATTCAATGCATTAATCATTTATCTCCTTATAATTACTATGAGTTTTTAGTAACCGGTTATATTCCTCTACTCATCTCCTTATTAATGAGTTTTTATTGTCTTTATATTTTTAAAATATTATTAAGATAATGTTAGACATCCAACACTTTTGTCCATCATTTACATCAAACTGTTGATGTGTCAATTGGTGAGTAGATATACGTTAATAATGATTTATCCATATATCCATTCACCAATTAACACATCAACAGTTGAATGTAAATGATGGACAAAAGTGTTGGATGTCTATTATTATCCATATTATTACTATTTATTTATCTTTTGGAATTCTTTCAATTAAACCTATTTAATAAATGATTAAATATATTTAAGAATATTATTAATAAATATTTATCTTTTGGTATTCTTCCTATTAAATCAATTGAATATTTAATTAAATATATTTTTATTAAATATTTAAAATTCTTTTTGACATTCCTCTGCAAAATTTACCAACTCTACGTCTATATATACATGCAAGTATGTAACCCTCGATCCAATCTCCCAAACCAGATTACCGTAAACACTCATTCTTTTGTTTTGTGTAATATATCTCTCTAAAAAATTTCCATGTTTAAACATTTCTAGTACAACCTTTTTTTTTTTTTTCTAACATTTTATGTTCATAATCTAGATTTTTTATAATTATTTTAAATGATTATTTCTTTCATTCGATCATGAATTCCATGTGTTCATACATCTTTTTATATATGTACCACTAATTTTATTTAATTCCCCCCCCCCCCCCCCCCCCGTGTTTTTAGGAGATTTCTATGGTTTTTACTACAACCATTGTTATCACTTAAAATGTATAACATTTGAACCTTAATCATGATTGTAAATTTCTCTCGTTATATATATATATATATAATCTTTTAGAATTCATTCATATATTTTTAACCAATTTTTTTTTTTATCCGCTACTAATTTAGTTAAATTCATAATTCATAGGGTGTGCTGTTAAAGTTTTCTTACTTTTTTGTCTTTAGCCGTTATTATTATTATTATTTGTAAATTGTTTCCATCCGTTTTTAACCCATATTTTATCTTCTATGTATATAATATATTATTTAAAATTGGAAAGTTTAAACAAATGTGGAATAAAAAATATAATCACAAAATTAAAACAATTTGTGTAAAAAATAAGTTTTCAGATTTTTTTTTTATAAATAAATCTGGAAAATTAAAATAGTATTCAAAAAATCAAAACAATCTGGGTAAACAAATAATTATAGCAATATGGATTAAAAAGAAAAAGGCTAATTTCACTTTTTCCTTTACAATTAGACCCGGCAAAATTTAACACAACCCGACAAAATTTAACATGACCTAAACCCATTTAAAAATAACGGTTGGTGGGTTAAGTTTATCGGATCGGGTTTTTAATGGGTCAACCCATTAAGAAACAAAGTATAATATGTCAGTTTTGGGTTCACCCTTAAAAAAACCGTTAATTCGATAACCTATTAATATAAAGATTTTTTTATATTTTTAAAATGTGTTTATGAAAGTTATTAAAAAATATCTTTATATAGTTACATTATGGAATTTATATATAAAAAATCTCTATAATTATGGTTAGAATATATTTTACTAATTAATTTTTAAAAAATTTCTAATTTTTTTCATTTTTAGAAAGAGAAAATTTTCAAAATTAAAAGCTCTAAAACTATAAATTAATTATTTCACAATATTATAACCCTAACCCTAACCCTAAAACTTTAAAAGTAGCTAGTGAACTTAATTGCATGCGTTTGATCATGCTTTAGAGTTATTTATTTTCAACTTTTTAATAAATCTCAAATATAATATTTTGTAACAGGTCGGGTCAGGTTACCCATTAATTTAACAAATGGTTTTGGGTTTGTATATTTCAACCCATTAAGCTAACGGGTCAGGTACGGCACGGGTGGAGCAATTTTAAAACGACTCAAACACGAAACGACACAAATTCACAATAACACGACCCATTGCCATGTCTATTTACAACAACAATAATAAATTAAATCAAGTGAATAACGTTATTAGAAAATTAAAAAACGTGGAATAAAAGTAATCAAATAATTTTAAAAAACAATCGGCCAAAAACATTATCAGAAATTTTAAAAAGTTAATGAGTTATAATATTTGTAATTATATTTTTATTAATTACAAATTAATGTAATGATTTTTTTTTCATGGATAAATAGATATATAACCATGACCTTTATAATTATATTTTGAAAATTTTAAAAAGTTAAAGAGTCACACTATTTGTAATTATATTCTTATTAATTACTTATTAATAAGAACATAATTAAAAAGATATAGAGGCACAACCGTTGTAATAATATTAATAGTGATTATTATGTTCTTATCATTAGATTTGTTTTAAATATTAGTAAACCACTATCTATATTATGAATTTTAATTTAAATAATATCATTTAATATGACTTTTACTTTTGTATTTAATATTAGTAAACCACTAGTTAGGTTCAAATTTGTATTTGACTTTTACTTTTCCCGATTGACATATGACTCTTATTAAATAAAATGATAAATATCGAAGATTTTTGCATTCTTTTAAAAATCTATAGACTCTAAATTTTATTATTTCACTATAAAACAGACTCTTGCATACAAAGATCCTAAATTTTTCTTGGGATAAATTTGTTGGGTTGCAATTGAGCCACCATTTTAGTTAGGGGCGTAGCTAGAAAAAAAAATAGGGTGGGTTAATCAAAATTTTAATTTCTTATTTAAAAGTACTAAAATTTTGAACTAAAAACAAAACAAAATTTTTCTTTGTAATAATCAAGTCAGAACGATACAAGAGAAATTTCATAAAAAAAACATCAATAATATTCATGTACCTAGTTAGGAGGGACATAACGAGTCTTACTCTCGAATACATACCATATGCAAGAAAACATAAAAACAAATGCAAAAATATGCATAACATATACAACAAGATACTATCGTATTGGTGCACTATGAAGTTTCAAATCATAAAAAATATAAATTATTGATTCAGAATCAATAGTATCAACAAGTTTATTCTTAATGTAGATGACTAAATAATTCGCAAGAAAGTCGTCATCCATTTTATTGTGAAGTGATGTTTTTAAAAAACTGTAAATAAATGCGAATTCAAAATCATTTTTGAAAAACTAAAACAAAAAACAATTTTTGATGCTACCGAATAGCTACTTAGTTTTTCTAAAATTTTTCTTCTCTTTTCTAACTTTTTTTTTTCCCATAAGAATGCTACATTAGAGTACAAAACCTAAATCTCAATCATAAAATACAATACTTAAATATCAATAGTAAAATACAAAACCTAAAATAAAATTCATTATAAGTAAATAAATAAATAAATAAAAAGATTAAAGTTAAAGGAAATTACTTTCAAATTGTGACTTGTGATTTGAGAGATTCACGAGAAGAGGGAAGTTAGGGTTTGAGGTTTGGGAAAATGAAAAAAGAAAGAAAAAGTGGGGTGTGATCGAACGGCTGGTTCTGAAATCAGAGAAAGTGATTTGAGAAAGTGAAAAAAAAAAAAAAAAAAAAAAAAAAAGAAGATGTTTAGGTACTTGGACTTATTTTATTATGTTTAGGTTATTCAACTTTTTGTTTAAAGTTGAAGATATTTTGTTAAATGAGCCGACAAGAATTATTTAAATTGGGTTTTAATTAATTTCCAATTAATTTGTTTTTTAAATAAACCCAAACTTAACATTTTTTTTAGCCCTTGAAGGGCTCCGTCACTGATTTTAGTAATTATGTTGCTTTACTACGTTGTTCAATACACTTGACATATTAATTTAGCCTAAGTAGTTAAATTATATTATGAAATGAGAAATTAAGATAGAAAATAAGAAAAGTAAAAACAAATTTTAAATATATTTTTTAACAAAGCCCGTACATCGCACAGGTTGACAAACTAGCGTATTAGAATAATATAATACAATGTTTTTGATTTGTTTTGTATTGTGCATTGCATTGTATTAGCTAAAATTATGAATATTGTATTAACTAAAACAATCGATAAGGGTTGTATTAGTTAATACAAAGGGTTGATAAATAATAATAAATTTTAATATTAATAATTATTATATTATTAGTACCAGATTTTAATAATAATAATAATGTTAAATATTATACAAAGTAATATTATATAATTTATTTTAATATATTAATTTTAAAATAAATTAAATAAATATTATATAAATAAAATAAAATAAATTTTACTCTAATAGTGTAAATGTTAAAGTATTTACATGAATAATAATTTATGTAATAAAAATAGTTATTAATATTATAAAAAATATAATAAAACAAATATATATATTATAATATGTTTTTATGCTCTTAAAATATTTCAATTTATTAGTTAATAAAATATTTAGGAAAAAAAAAAAACATCCTAACATTACATTTTAATACGAAATTTCACCAAACACAATATTGTATAAAAATAATACAATTTAATCAAATTCAGTCCAATTCAATCTAATCCATTACAGTAGAGTACAATACAATGTGTCAAATGAGCCCTAAGGATATGCTCGGTGTCTTTTGTATTGTATTGGAAGTTTAAATTTATTATAATAATACAATATGATGTTTGAGTTGTTTTGAATTTTGCACTGCATTGTATTATCTAATACAATGGGTAATAATAATAATAATAATAATAATAATAATAATGATAATAATAATAATTTTAAATATAATACAAAATAATTTAATTTAATTTAATTTATTTAAATATATTAATTTCAAAATAAATTAAATAAATATTATATAAATAAAATAAAATATATTTTACTCTAATAGTACAAATGTTAAAGTATTTACATGAATAATAATTTATGTAATAAAAAAAATTAATTATATATTATTAATATTTTTAAAAATATAATACAACAAATATATATTTTATAATATGTTTTTTATATTCTAAAAATATTTCAATTTATTAATTAATAAAATATTTAGAAAAAAAAAACACATTATAACATTGTATAACTTAATACAGTTTAATACAAAATATTATCAAACACAAAATTGTATAAGAATAATATAGTTTAATCCAATTCGATATAATCCAATATAGTATACAATACAATACAATGTGTCAAATGAGTAAGAGTTTAAAATGTATTAGAATAATACAATATAATAGAGTTTAAAATGTATTAGAATAATACAGTATAATTTTTGACTTGTTTTAGACCGTGCATTACATTGTATTATCTAAAGTTTTATTAACTAATAATATGGGTAAGGGTTGTATTAGTTAATACAAAGGGGGGATAAATAATAATAAATTTTAATAATAATAATAATAAATTTTAATAATGATAATAATTTTAAATATAATACAAAATAATTTAATTTAATTTATTTTAATATATTAATTTTAAAATGAATTTAATAAATATTATATAAAAAATAAAATAAATTTTATTCTAATAATATACATATTAAAGTATTTATGTGAATAATAATTTATGCAATAAAAATATTTATTATATATTTATTAATAGTTTTAAAAATATAATACAATAAAATATATTTTATAATATGATTTTATATTTAACTTAATATAATTTAATACGAAATATCACTAAATAAAAAAAATTGTACAAGAATACAATTCGATACGGTGCAATACAATGTAGTATACATTACAATACAATACAATGGAATGGGCGAAATCAGTCTAGGTGATCGGTGAGTATAAAGTAGCAGATTGATAGCGACGACATCGTAATTGGTTTGGATTATATATTTTGATTAGCAGCTTCGTTTTTTATGCGAAAAGACAAAGGGGGGCAAGGAAGGATGAGGCCAATGCAGATGGAGTTCTTCGGAGAGATGGAGGAGCAGGCTTCCACTGTCGCCATGGACGTTGACGACGTCGACCCACTCGAGATCTTCGGTGAGGGCGTCATCTCCATGGACAACAAGCTCGCCGATGCCGATTTCTTCAACAAGTTCGACGACGATTTCGACGACGCCGACATCAACTAGCCCAACCCCAAAAGACGACATGTACTGTTTGGGATTTTATTCAAGAAAGTAACTGAGTATCATCATATGTTCAAGTGGAGTTTCTCTTAATTACAATATCTGTTTGGCTGGATTTTTGTGGTTTTGTCTGATTAGTAACAAATTGCTTGAATTTTGACGCCATATGTACTTATGCTCTTGACAAATCTAGGGTTCATATATTTATTTTCAGTTAGTGATTCTGATCATGCATTGGTATTTGATTCGATTGAATTCAGATACCGATTTTCTTCTTTTTGGCCTGTTGTTAGGTGAATTGAATAGGCTTTGGCTTCCATCGAAGCTATTAATGTAAGGAATTTAAGGGTGGGATGTGTTCAGATTATCAAGCATGTGCAGTAGAACCTTCAAGACCTTGCTTTTTGTTGTATCGTTTGATATGAATTCGCATATTTACTTGGTGTTCGATTTTGGTTGTTACTTATGAATGAAAACATATAGACTGTTTTCGGTTTATGCGTTTATTGATTATAGATAACTGTAGGGCAGAGTTGATGGTTGAAAGGTTTGTTATCATCAACACGTATTTCTAGATACAACTGTTCTCTGCTGAGGAGGTTTTCCTTATGTAATCTAATAAAATCAATGTGGTGCAAATCATTCTTTCGAATCAACTTTTGGTCTTAATTCTAGTGAATCATGTATATAGATGACTGTAGTGTTGGAATTGATTTAGGTGAACATCTCTTGTTTACTGGCTGTCTACTATAGGACATGTAGTGATCTGACTGCCATATTGATGAATTTGTTTGGTGTACTCTGATGGAGTATTCAGTAGTGAAAGTGCCTTTGTTGCTGTTAGTGGCGGTTACAACTTCATTTCGAGGGTGTTATTGATTATTGACTGCCTAGAATGATAAATAGCAAGGGCCATGGAAGGGAAAAGAGTGTAAACCAGGTTAGAGTAATGATTTTAATCCCTATTCATGCTGTTATTTCATCGATCTCTCTATTTCATTATTCCTCTTATAAACTTGATGTACTGCAATGCTTTTAATAAGAACACTGCAATCAGAACTTTGTGCATTCATAAATTTGCTTGGTGCCATTAATAATCATTCATTAATGTATTTTCATGAAAAGCTCGGACATCTGTGGATTCTGCTTGCTCTAGATATCTGAATGGATAAAGTGCATGCTTCAGTCACGTTCATGGTGTTGAATTGTTAATTCAGTTCTATGAAGCATAGCTAGCATGTTATTGGGGACTAGTTTAAGTTTAACTCACTGGTTAGCGATGTCTACAATGCTTTGCTTGCACCATCATATTTGTATTAGGAAAACTCTGTTTTGATGGCTTAACCTGTGGAGGGATATTTTATAGGAATGTACAATGTTCACTGATGCTTTTCTCTGCATTATAAATTATAGGGAAAATCGTATTTTAGTCCCTGTAGTTTGTCTTAATCTGTGATTGGTCCACGGTTTTTTGGTATTGTAAATTTTAGTCCATCCTTTCTCTGACAATACGTATTTTAGTCCCTATCGTCCAATTCTGTTAGAGTTCCGTCAACGATGGTCAAAAAGTAAAATAACATCGGATGTTATAGAATCTTATATAACCAAAGGGTATAATGGTAATTTACAAATTAATTTAAAAAAAATTATCAAAAAATTAAATAATAATTAAATTTTAAAATAATTAAATTTTAAAATAAAACTAATTAAAACTAATTAAAACCCAAACACCCTCTCCAAACCCATTCATCTCCTCATCACCCATCACTAAACCACCCAAACATCCAAACCACCAAATCAACCAAAACAAAAATCCAAATCAAACCCAAGGGTTTAAAGAGAGATGGATTTGATTGAGACAAATTCATCATCATCCAACAACGACCACAACTGGTGTTGATCTTCGGTGAGATGAAGCTTGCGAATGAGCTTCAGAGTAGATTGCTCCTTCGTGCGACGGTGCAGATCACCAAATAGAGCAAATTGCTCCTCCATGCGCTCTCCATCGTCTGTTGGAGCAGAAGAGAGAGAGAGATTGACGGGGATGGGTGGTTGTGGGGGTTAGAGAATAGACGACAAAAAGAGAGAGATCTAGATATCTTCAAATCTGGAAATTTTTCCATTTTCAATTTTTTTGATCTGGGTTTGATGAAATCTAGAGATGATGATGATGAAATCTGGTATTGGGTTTGAGAGAGAGAGAGAGAGAGAGAGAGAGAGAGAGAGAGAGAGAGAGAGAGGTGGAATATGATGGTATGATCTTTTTTTTTCTGGGTTTGATGAAATCTGGAGATGATGATGATGATGAAATCTGGAGATAATTAATTGTTTGCTATCAAACCCAATACCATATTTGAAAATACATCATCATTTATTTATTTTATATTTGTTTGTTTGTTTTTTTAAATTTGTTATATTATTATTATTATTATTATTATTAAATCTGTTTTTAATTTTTAGTTTTTTAATTTTTAATTAAAGGGTAAAACGGTATTTTCAATTGGATCATCACACGTCGGGGGCATTAAAGTCATTTTACCTTTTGACATGACACAATCTATCCTTTTGACGGATTCTGTTACAGGACTAAAAATTATAATTCTAAAAAACCATGGACTAAATACACATTAAGGCAAACTATGGGGACTAAAAGGCAATTCCTCCTAAATTATAATGCATAAACCCAAGGAGTGTCGGGAAAAGCTTGGCATTTGAAGATAGGGGTGGGCACAAAAACCGAACCGAATCGAACCGAAAAAGGATGTTTGGTTCAGTTCAAACCGATTTGAAATTTGAAAACCGAATTGAATTCGGTTCGATTTTGGTTTTGGACATACAAAACCGAACCGAACCGAATAAACCAAATTGTCTTAATTAATTATTTTGCAAGGTTCAATTTTATTATGGACCGTTTGTTGATGATGTTTTATGTTGGACTACATTATGTACTATATATTTTTTATTTCTATTTTATATAAGTTATAAAATTTTTATATTTTGATTGAGTATGTGGACTGAATATGATTGAAATTTTTGATTTGGATTGAAAATTTGGTTGTATTTTGTTTAATTATTCTATTTTATATGAGTTATAAAATTTTTATATTTTGATTGAATATGTGAACTGAATATGATTGAAATTTTAGATTTGGATTGAAAATTTGGTTGTATTTTGTTTAAATTATTTTTTACATATTATGTTTTCTTAAAAAAGTTTAAGCCTAAATGCTAAAAATGCAACTTAAAGGTCCAAAAAATTAAAAAAAATATAAAAAACCTTCAAAGTCTAATAGGCTCAAAACCGAATTGAACTGAATCGAACCAAACACTTTTACCAAACCGAGAAAAAGGTGTTCGGTTCAATTCGGTTTTCAGGTTCAAATGGTTTAAATTGATTCACATTTTTAAAAACCAAATATATGTCGGTTCAATACGGTTTTGATCAAAATCGAACCGAACCGAACCATACCCACCCCTACTTAAGGATAAATGCAAAACAAACCTTGATGCAGTTGAAATATATATCGAAAAGAAAGCTTTGGCATTCAATTCAACTTTTTTTTTTTTTTTTTTTTTTAAGTTTTATATATCAACTGTGCAGTTTTAGGTTTTTATCTCATTAGTTCCTATCCGAAATTGGACCGTTGAAGTAATGTCACACAATCGGGATGTACTTCTAAACTTGTTGGAGTAATCCCACAACGTAATGGCAAAGAGTGCAGATTAATGGGAAGTCTTTTAAACACATATTTTAATTTCATACTTTACATTACAGAAAGTTATTTTAGAATTCAAGGTAATTACATTTCCAACCAATGTTTCCTATCTATTCCACCACTTTATGGCATTTTCTTCAGAACCTTTACAAGATCAATACCCAGAATTGGGTTTTTTTGTTTTTTCCTTTTGCAGTTATACAAACCTTGAGATTGAAACGACTTATGTTAATTACATTCCATCCTCTGTAACCAAAGTATTGAAGTTGATTAAAATCGGTGATTGCACAAGAACATCTGACACAACAGAACTCCCGAGGGACTAGCCGTCCTGGCAAATGCCCTTGAATCGAACCTTAACTGACTTTTGTGCTGCTTTGTCCATCATTTTGTGACATTGCCACGGCTTGGTAATTCGATCTTACTTTCTGTTGAAAGATACAAAACCCAATCTTAAGTCAAATCATAAGAACCTATTGACTTGAATCGTAGGACTTTCATAGCCACTATTAGAACAACTTGTGGAGTTAAAACTTAATCAATGAAATCAATAATCTGTACCTCAAGCAGTGAGATGTAATAGAAATCCTCCATATGTTGCATGAGTGCACTCCCGTCTCGAATTGATAGGAATATATTGATCTCAGTTTGCAATATCTTCTCAATAAGTTCCTTCTCACCTTTCATCTGAAAGATTGAATCTTGATTCAAATTCAATTACGATAAGTCTAACCAAAATCAATTAGCAAACTAACATATTGGAAATGACACTACATCTCTTAGTATTAGAGATGATAAGTAGAAATTTGAAACTATTTGGACAGTTTTGCTCAATGATCAAATGACAGGAAACTTACAAATTCACTAACGAGAACATCTGGTGTGGACTCTCCGATCACATCACCTTGATAACCGTCTTTTAGAAGCTCCATATTTTCCTGAAGACGATATTTTAAAGAGAAAAAGTTGAGGATTTTGAAGCCTAATAAGTGTTTAAATGTTTAGATAATGCAAATGAGCTCATTCCATTTCTGCTAATTCTATATTCCTATTATATTAGGGGGTATTATTGAGATAATCACAAAAGAGATTCTAGCAACTTCAAGAAGTGGTTACAATTTTATTGGGGAAGAACAATGCAAACCAAACCGAATTTCTTATAGTATAAGGAGAATCTCGCCGCTTGAATGACACCAACAAGATGAAGCCAGACATATATTACCATGCAGATGAGACCGGTTGGATATACTATATGATTTGACATTCGAAAGAAAATTCACCGAACATGGAGCGAAAAGAAGTGACCTACCAAGGCATCTCTTAGTCCTCCAGCTGCCAGGTACACAGGTTGAGCAACATGACAGTAGCCCATCAAGCGGGGGACGGTCGGTATTATGTCTCTGTGGTTCACAACTCTCCAGCTATCTTTAACTTTCTGCAGGATGAGCAGTGAGGAACAGTTGTCAAGTGAGGGATGAACGGTTGTTAAAGTATTGAAGGATGCAGTATCCAACGTATGAAGTGAGATGAAAAACAGATTCATTTATACCGGAGAGTAAAGGAATAACGAGATAAGGTACTTTTTCAAATGAACTTGAGACTGTTCATTAGCTTCATTAATTATATTTATGGTTATGGTTTTTTAGAAGCAGTGATAAAATATTATATTAGTGAATGTTTATACAATAATAAATCATCAGATACACAGTTATCTGCAAATCTGGAAGATATAAACTGCTATGGTTGAGAAATACAAGGTAAACTTCTAGATAACACATCAGGAAAATGACGATATTGATAGTAACTAACCCACAGCATAAAACAAATTTGTATAAACTGATAATAACTAGAAAATATGAAGGTGAAGTATTTTATTACCTCATTATAACCTTCTGCAAATCTTTTGTTACCAACTCTAGGAGATCCAAAGTTATACATAGCCACGGAAATTGCCCCACGCCTGATGCACAGGAAGAATAGAAAACCTAAGATATATCGACTCTAATAACTCCAAAATATGTAGTAAATAAACTATCACCAGGATGCACAAGGTTTAAAGTCAGCACATTGTAACAATTTTCAATAACTTGGGTTAAATCTTTTAAGAACTCCTGTCGAAGCATAATAATGGGCATGTTTTCACACATACAAGCACCCAGTCAGCCACGAACAACAGAAAAAAACTTTGTTGAGTGGAAATCAATAACTCACTTTGCTAATTGACTTGATGAAAGTTCAAGAGCAAGGAGGGTAGCTAATGCACCACCCAAACTATGACCAGTCACATAAACGTGCCATTTCTGCAATGGTTCAGCACCATCATCTCTGTAACAAAAGAAAAAAAACACATACAGAGAAAGAGAGATGCTTTGTCAAAAGAAAATCACATTTGAAGATACAAGTTTTATGAGTTCTGACTCGAAGAAATAATGTTTTCAGGCACTAAAATGAACACTTTTTTCTCATTACATGTTCACTTGATTTTTCAAGTATCTCTTCTCGGTCAATATCAAATGCAAAACTTACGTGTAACCTATTGAAAGTTTAATGAGAGAGATGATCCTTATCCTGACTGAATCATACGCACTTAAAAACCCACTATGAACCTGCAAAATTTATAGCATCATACACTTAATAATTGAAGTAGCCATCAGTAAACTACAGATTACAAAATATTTCTAGAAAAACTAAATTCAAAATCAATGAAGTATAGACATACTTGAACTTCTTGCTTGAAGTCTCCACCAATCCTTTCAGGGTTTAACCTATATAATTGGAAGATTAGTACTATGAAGCAAGAATAAAATGTATTTCTATAGGGTTTCGTTTCATGTAGTGAAAAATGGATAAATTAATAACTAACCAGGATACATTTTTCTGTAAAATTGACTTCAAAATAATTGTTGCAATAATGATATTCTATAAAAGAAAACTACTTAAAATACAATAGTACCGTATCATCGTTTATTGCTGTGGAAGCTCATTCATATCATCGTTTTTATTTCCTTTTCTTTTAAAAAAAAAAAAAAATTAGCTGTGAATTGTAATTTATGTTGCAGATGGGCAACCTTCCCATGGGAACCCTTGTCTACAAATTGATAATAGTGCCATTTTCATCAATGCACTCTCAACCTATTAGTTTAGATACATTGACCGAGAATATAATCCTCATAACTTTAATAAAAATAAATCACTAAACAAGTCAAAAGAAGGATAGACATATTTGGTTTTCATTACCCGGCTGGAACTAGCATTAAATCAGTTAGCAAGTCCTTCCATCTTGCCTGGAAAAAAACAACAAATCAGCAATATAAACTGAAAGCAGAATTACATAATCCAAATAGGTCGACAAAAAAAAAAAAAATCCTACTTGTTCAGTTCCCCTGAAAGCAACAACTAATCTTTTCCGTGCAGTATCACGCCAAATTGCCAACTGCAGAGTTTTCACACGACTTAGTGAGTGGCACAATGTAATCCTCACAAGCAAACAGAGGTACTTTGAAAATATATTGTTCAAGAAAAAAACATATTTACTTGCATAGAAGTCAAAGAATTACAACAACATGAACGACTGCTTAGTGATGAGATAAAAGCTGACCTGCGTATCTGTTGATTCATTATCTAAAAAACAAAGTTTTTCAAATTCAGACTTGATAAAACTTGGATGGCCTAGTGAAGTGGCAAGCATAGCCCAAGCCTCCATGGCAGTTTCTGCAGTTGAAAAGAGTTCTTTCATCTCCTCAGCTTTCTTTTCATCCAGTACTGAGCCCTCCACCGAACTAGGAAGATTCTTCAAATATTGCGAGGCACCATCTTCAACGTCGGTTGAAGATTTTTCCTTGTTTAACTGAGAAACAGCTGCAGTCAAAACCATTAATGCTCCTAAAACAGAATCAGTTTGCCTTAATAAATCCTTTGTTGCCTTCTTTATGTCTGGAAGTGAAGACTGAATCGTGCTAATGTTAAGTGATCCACTTGCTTTATCATTATCAAGATCTTGATCTTCTGGAGTCGCTAATCCTGATTCAATATAACCTGCTTCTGCAACCTTCCGTGATTGCAAACCAACTTTATTTAATAAATCAAATGCATCCCACTTTAATTTCCCTTGAACAGGTAGATCAAATTTCTGGACAACATTTTGATTGATAACGTCAGCAAAGTTCTTCCAGAAATGTTTATCAGACTGCACAGGTTCATTATCTTCCATTTTGTCAGTACCACTGAAAATCTCAGCTAGATCGATCTCTTCCTTGTAGCTTGAGTCATTCAATGAAAGTTGTGAACTATTCTCTGTTGATGAAGGCACATCCAATACAACAGTAGCATTTTCAGATTTTTTTATGCCTTCCGAGTCATTATTATTTGTGCTTGATAACTGATCCTTTGGAAAGTAGGAATCATTAAATGACTTTAACTGGCCGAAAGCATATTCTACAAACTGACGTGCTGACACAGGCTCAGAGCCAAGAACTGATTTAAGAGCAGACTCAAAACCATTTTTCCTAAGAAACTCTGCCAAAATGGGAAGCTTCCACCACTTCTTTTCTTCTTCAATTTCATCAAAACTTTTATACTTGACCTGAAACCTCACCAATTAGAACTATAAGTGTTATGGAACACAGACAAAAACAATTTGAAAGAAAAATTTTCAGGGTTCACATAGATTTAACGATTCTACTTGTATACATATAATTTTTTTTTTTTTATTTATTTCTTTATTATAATAATAGTTGAATTATTTCATTATTCGTCAAACAATATGAAAACATAGAACCATCAAGTCCAAGACGAAGAGTATGATCAAGCTTGAACTGGTTTTAAGACATGTCCCCTTTTTTTTCCCAAATATATAAAACTTAAATTTTATACCAATAACCTAGCTTTATCTGGTAACGAAAGTAGTAAATTATCAATACCTGGCAACGACAAGGTAAGATAAAAGGAAAAGGAAAAGAACGAGTTGAACTGACACTTGAACCATATGAAATTCTATAGTCACTTAGTCAGTAACACTTACTAAGAGGAATCACAATTGATATCACAAACCGGAAAGAGAAGCTTCTGAATACAATGCAGTGAACAATATTTTCCAAGTGAGGAAAGAATAGAATAAAAGTTTGCAACATCAATGTCTACTCATTGATGAGTTGTTAGACAATGCCATCAATTGGCATGTTTGATGACTAATAAAAGTGTGATAACATTGACTTATAAATTTTCGGAAATGAATTGGAACAAGACCTAAAAGAAGACATTGCCATGAGTTCCTTTCAATAGGATTCTACAACTTAAGAATGATAGAGCAAGTTGTGAAGTTTTATGGAATTAGTCCATAATCCTTTCCCATCATATCTGCCAAAAATGATGATTTGTTATGGTGGGCGAAATCATATGTTGTTAGTTAAAAACTTACATGGATAATTGAGGTCTGATGATTAGAAATATAATAAAACTGCCTTGTCATCTATGCGAACACAGTGGTTTCGTATTGAACTTCACTGTTATTCTTTTCTCGTGCACAATCTTAAAAAATATGCCTTCTCTTGACAACAAGAAAAGGTAAAATGAAATTCTTTCCGATAAACTGTAAATTTTTCTTACCTCTAGCTGTAACTTACCACCTCCACCCATTCCTTCCAACTCCACTAAAACCTCATGCATGTTTCCTAGCAAAAAACATGTTTTATTTGATCATTTTGAATCAGAATTTGCATGACTTACAACAAAGATTACTAATCCGCTCTTATTAGAAAGTTATTGAATAAAGTTTCTATAAAATTCCCAAGTCAATAATAAATACAAACATAACACCCTCATCAATTTCAAAGCATTCACTCTATGCATGTAATTTATTTAATTCTTACCATCACAGAGGCCTTCGAGACGTAATCCTGCATTTCCCATGCGCTTATGTGGGGTCACAAGGTTTGCATCCCAAGCTGCAATCTAAGGTTTTAACAGATCATATTAGTAACTAAACACAATATTACAATTCATATTCATAAAAAAAATTCAAAAATAAACTAATGGCTTTGATCAATAAAAAACCCCACACTAAAAACCAAACCACTCCACAATATAAACATCAACAAACCATAAGGTAGAGTAGTAAAAAACACACATATGTTGTCAATTTTCATGCAAGAAGTAGTGAAGGAAATATAATGATGATGATGATAACTTACTGATCATTAGCCTGGTATTGGATCAAGAGACTTGTTAATGATTGAACAATTCACTAACCTCCTTACAAGAACGAATGCTCTACTTGACCAGTCCAAATATTTTCAGAATGATCAGTGATCCTAATGGACAAATGTATGATTATGTACAACATGCACGATAAAGAGAATAGCTGACTATATAATGGATGAAATAGAAGACAGTGAAAACTTGGTTTAGTCGGTCCCTCAGTTCTACCATGACTCAATCAATTAATACAGGTTAATAGGATCTATAAGGCACATGGAGGAATCTAGATTCCAAAAAAAGATGTATTCTTTCTCATCATAATTTGGACAAGTTGATAATTTTGATGCCTTTTTACCGAAAAGTCCAAAGCAATACAACTCGCAATATGAAAAATCATAAAAAATTAAAAATTAAAAATCTCATGTCCCTCATTACAGTGTTTATCTCCCTCAACATAGCAGCTGAAAATATTAAACTGACATTATGGAATTCAACAACTGTGCACGAGAACTTCGTATATGAGCAAAAATACTTAGATATTGAGAGAGAAAGCATATTGACCTGAATACTTCTTGTCGTGGGCTGCTTAATGTTAAAATTTAGGTCTTCATTCCATGTTGGTTCTTTCGTTCTGTCATCATTCAATTATTCGTATATGCAATTAATCTTCAGATGCGAATAGATCTTCATAAGCTAAAATATTTTTATAATTGTTGTGAAAAGAATGCATAAAACTTGGATAGGCTCACAGCTCTCAAGCAGTAACTCATTGGTCCCATGATGGGAATTAACACAAAGTGATTTTGTTTTAACTCAATTATTTTCTAAACAATTTAGAAAATTTTCAAATCTACAAGCTAATTCACAATACTATGAAATCAAACTTTTACATGTTTCTTGAACATCGATTAAAGAAAAAAAAGCATCAACTCACGCGTGATAGCTTTTTCAAAATGATAATTGGGCACATTTAAATATGACTTAAGAGTTCAAATTATAGAGTAAATTCAAAGGAACAATAGCTTACCCCCATTTCACCTTGCTTTTGACTAACTGACCATCCAATTCCATGACCACATATGGATCACTTGTTCCCTAAAAGCAATGTAGAAGTTGTATATGAATAATGTTCTAAAAGAAATAAAAACAGAACTAGTGACTTCCAAATTTTGAAAGAAAGAAAATGATAGCAAACCAATAGCCGATAACTTTTGATGTATTCAAAAATAAGTACCAACAAAATTCACAATCATATATACCTAGTGATGAATGCAGAAAGAACTAGAAAAGAATGAATAACCTACCCATAGATCCATGGCAGGTAAATTAATACCCTTCTTTAACTTTATAAATAATTGACCATCATATATTTCACGTACAAAAGACCTGCACACATATTATTCAAGAATTATGTTAACAGTGCCTAAAAAGCACAAGTTAAGGAAACTTTCCAGCATTAGAAAGTACTAATAGACTGCATTTCACATATCAACTATTTATTGGTGAAAAAGATTTTCTTAATTAAGAATTCACTTTTATGCATAAATTCTCACAAGTATGAGCACATACAAATTACTTCATGGTAACATATATTTAAATTCACTACAATTCATCAACAACTACCAACAGATGAAACCAAACAATACGAAATCGAAATAACAAGTAATAATTTAGCACAAATGGAGCCACATACTCTGAGAGAAACACTGTCTTGCAACCTGCAGCATCAACCTCATATCTTCCAACATTTTCCTGATACAAATTTGAGTTCCAATTCTCAATGAAGATATAAAAATAACAACAATTAAGTAACCAAACGAATTGTATAGGCATATAAGAAACCAAAAAAGATAAAAGAATTTGGAAAAAAGAAGAATTTACGGGGGGGCTTGTATAGGCTTCAAATGCAAACCCAGCAAGAATGACAGCGAGATTGATATCAAACGGAGGCCGTTCGTTTTGCTCCTCAGTCTCAACCTTTTCAATCTCAGCATCCTTGGTTTTAGAAAAGCAACAAATTGAGTGGATTCTATCATCTTTGCTTTTATAATTTTCTGGGTAAGTTAAAACCAACCTTATTTTCCCGGAAAATAGCCGGCGAGAAAGGTTGAAAAGCCGAGGGTGGTGGGATTTAAGTGAGAAAGAATTGAAAATCGGAAGGGATTGAAAATTGAAGCAGCGATTTTGAAGAGAAGCCATTTTGTTTTTTTGTTTTTTTTGTTTTTTTAAATGTTTTTGTTACTTTTGTGAATTTGAAGACACAAGAGAAAGTGTTGTGCACAGTATAGTATCCAGTAAAGTGAATGGTAACAGTGGCAGATGCGCACGCGCGCGTAATTAAAGGGAGGGAGGGAGGGAGGGAGGAAGAATCAAGAAGCTTTGTGAAAGTGGTGGATGCCACGTGGCCAAATCGTCGCCGTAAAATAGGAGATGTTGTGTGTACGATGACAGTTTACAGTTATATGTTCTTCAATCTCTGAACGATAAGTTTTATTTATTTTTATTTTTTTTAAAGAACAATAATAAAAAGGAGAATTGTCTAATGAACACAAGCATAAATTATCAGAAGAGTTGCAACTGAATAGCTTGGAAGGAGAATAGAGTTATTACATTACTAATTCAGGAATAAATGAAGAAAAAAGAAGGCTTTATTACATGTGAAATGAGTTCTAGAAATAGAAATCTCAAATCAACAGTGTTCTTCAGTGGTTAACTATCCTGAAACAAGCTGGTGGTGGTGGTGCAGAGTGATGATGAGATCGAGTTGTTGTGTTGATTACTTGTGGCTGGTCTTATCACCCATTCCAAGTGTGTTCTTGACACCATCAACAGCGCCCTGTGCCATGTTCGCTACTTTCTCACTCGTCTGCTGGAGGAATCCGGCGCTCTGGTCCGCGCCTTGTTGGGCAGAGTCGTGGGTTGATTGAGCTGCATTTGATGCCTTGTCTCTTGCTGCGTTTGCTGTGTTCTGTGCTGATTCAACCCACTCTTCTGTCTTCGCCTGCTCACGATAAACATTTAACAAAGTACACAATTTCAAAACTTGATCAATCACTAAGTACATGTACTCATTAATTAAACAAATTAATATACATATTTTCCTACCTGGGCATTGCCTTTGGTTTGGCCTGCATTGAAGTTTTGTTGCATGTTCGACATATTTTTCTCTGAAGAAAATTGAACTTGTTTCTTCTTGTAATACTTGAGATGTCGATCTGTTGCTAGTGTTTGATATTGTGATGGGTTTGGGGAGGGTGATATATATATAGTGACTTAGGATCCACATGAAAAATGGTTACATTTGCTATGCTTACGTATCGGTCGGTTTCATGGAGAGTGGAGAGAGAGTAATTGTGCTATTGAAATGGACTTTTCCAGATTTTTTTGGTGAGTTGATATGGTCTTCTTCTGGATAGAGAGAAATATGCATCTCCATTAGTCTTTTTTTTTTAAAAAAAATTAATTAATTACCCACGTAATTGCAATAAAATTATGATATATCTTTTTCTATTTTTTCTTTTTTGGGATATCAGGTTAGCATGCATTGTGGTGCGTCCCTTACACTTACTTCGTGAGGTTTTTGATTCGAGTCATACATCTCTCTCACAAAATTAAAAAAAAAAAATTGAAATATGATACACTATTTAGCTAGGTTAAAAGTCTGTCAAGTCAACTATTGCAAATATAGTCCGTAATGGAACTTCACACTACGGATTACGGTCTACAGGGGAGGGGTTTGTTTTTCCATATGTTTATAGGATAAATATGAGACTCGAATTTGTATCACAAAAGTGAAAGAAAAGAGTATAGAATCACTTTGTTAAGATTGAAATCATAACTCTTAACTATAAACTCAATATGAAAAATTTTCATGTCTTAAGAATTAAGAGTTAAGATTGAAATCATAAAGTTGAGTTTGTACGTGATTTATACAAGTTGATCATTAACATTGAATTTGATTCTTCCAAATCAACAGTATTCATGTGATTGCACACATGATATTTGCCAAATTAGCGAGACTCACATGACACAAACATGGAATGCATGGCTCACATGATTATTCTAAAAGTCAATATATAAAGCTGCCCTCTAAACTTCTTCTCAATGCAAACTCCTCAGACCAGGAAACAAAAAACATGGTTCAGATTTAATTAAACTTTAATTTGAGTCAAGTTGAGAAATTAATTTATGAATATCAATCGATAAATCTTTACATATGAGATTTGTATTAATTGGAAATCAATTTTTCTTTAAAAGATTTAGGTAAACAAAGTTATCTTAATTTCATTAATTGAAACTTAAAATAAAATGCAAGTATAATTTCGAACGTGACAGTTGTTTATAACTTTTTTTTTTTAATTCAATCCAAACCATAATTAAATAAGCTAATTTTTTTTTTTAATAAAGTTGATAACTTGATATAGAAATAAATAATAATTAATGACGAAAATTGAAGGAAAAAAAGGCGACAAAAAGAGAACAAAAACAAAAATTATCAACTTGCGTATTTAGTGGAAGAGGTAGCGGCTCCTTCATTGTTTTATTTTCCTTTTTAAAAATTCTTATGTCATTTTTGTTTGTTTTTAATAATTAAATATGTTACTGCAATATTTAAAAAAAATAAAATAAAATATGTTAGTTTATTTTAGTTAAGTTTTTCTTATTTAATAAATTAAAGGAATTTAATTTAGTTTTGGTAGTTATTATTTTTAAAAAAGAATTAGGTGTCAATTTTTTTCAAAATTAATTTCAACGAATTGTCTATTTTGTAATTATATAATGTCATTAATTATGGCTAAAATGGTTAATTTATCGTCATAAAAGGAGGAAAAAAAATTATTTAGATCATGACTATGCCACATCAGCACTTTGTTGTGTATTATTATAAGAGTAATACTAGATAATCCTACTCATACCTAGGGATGTCAATTTGAGCTGCACCTCACGAGGCACCCGCTCGAACCTTACCTATAAGACCATTTCCAATTAGTCTTCAAAACTTTCTCCATTTTGGAGACTGAAAATGGGATATTCATGAAATATTCAATCTCCATAAATTTACTACTCTAACAATTCTTCATTTTATAATCTCCAAATAATAAAATATTATTATTTTATTTTATAAATTATATTTCAAACTCTTTTTAATAAAATTGTTCTCTTAATTATTTTAGATAATAATTTACTCACTTATAATGGATTCACACCTAAAATTTTCTAATCTTTTTTATAATTAGTCACACTTAACTATTTTTATATCCGTTAACGATGAAAATTCATTAACCAAATTCTGTGGGATCGATCTTGGTTGAAGGCCTGCCTCAAATCAACCTAAAGCACTTTCCTAAAAAGGTTGGAAAGGTGATGATACATGGGATTTTGTCTTTACATTCAAAGGAAATGTATTCAACCAAAAACAATCATGCATATATAACGAATAATATATGACATTCATAACACACAATTGTAATCGAAATAATTGATAACACTAGTAAAACAAAAGAAAATGGCATTGCTTTGTATGTATTCAATTGATCATAGTTTTTTTCATGGTCTATTCTGTTGGGGATTGAACCGATGAACGCGGAAACAACATACCTAATATTCGCTCATACTCATAGCAATTAATAACGTCAGTAGTAGAAAAAATAGATGAGAGAAAATAAAACAATCACAATACAAGATATACGTGAAAAACCCAAATCAGGTAAAAAACCATAGGTCGTCAACACAACATAGAAAGTTCTACTATATGATAAATTATTACAACCATATATTCTAGGATTCTCTCTCCCAGTTTAACCCCAAACCACACTCACAATATTCTTACCGAGTAACCCCCCAGTATCCCCTAGGTCTCCCCTAAATATCACCCACAGATCTCTAACTTGATCCACTAATATTCCTTTGGACCCTTCCCCGAATATTCCCTAGGGTCTCCCCCGGATCTCACCACACTCTCTCTGATGTTACATAGTGTTCCTTTCTCCACACAAAATAACCTAATTATAAGGTTTATTTATACTAGTTACATGGAGTTTAAGATAAAAGGAAATCCTACTCCTAAATATACAAGACTTACTTGTTTCACATAAATACTATTTCTTTTTATGACAAGTCTTCTTGTAAAGAGTATTCCTTTTCCTTCAAGCATAAGAACTTCCCAAAAGAACACTTTCCTTTTCCGCTGAAGATTTTCCGTTCCACGCATGCTTTTGATTGACTAAGATTCGGGTTATATGCTGGCCAACTGCACCTTACACCGTTAGTCATTGGAAATTACATCGCTAAGAAAATCGCGATCCATACGCTGAATTCTTCCGTTTTTCTGGTCCTCAAACCTCCATCAAACAACACCATTCCAACTTCGTTTAGTTCAATTGGGTTCATTCAAAAATACTAGTCAAAACCTAACATATTCAACCCTTTTTATACATCGAGTCCACCTTCTGGTGGTTATTTACCCGTTGTTTCCACCTTGGAGATTGTAGGAGTTGTTTCCTCCATTGATCATTGGTGGTCGAGTGGTTGTGCTTACTTGTTCATCATGGGAGAACTGCCTTCCTCTAGTCACCCACCACTACAACAAATTACCTGATTAGCAACAAAAAATATGGTCACTAAAAGGGAAAATTTTGTCACTAATTCATTTTAGTGACCAAAAATGTTTTCGTTCCCATTCCACACTATAAGTTCGTTTCTAAAAGTAATTAGTTACCACCCAAAAAAGTGGTTACTAATTGTCCATAATATTAGTGACTACAAATTTACTTGCTAATTGTGATCACAATTAGTGACCAATATTTCATCACTTATAAGTAAAAATTGTAGTAACTAAATCTAGTCGTTGGTTCTAAAAAGCAACAACTAGTAGTGACTTACGGTTAGTCTCTAAAGATAATTAGCTACCACACAAAATATTGGTTACTAATTGTTCAAAACATTAGTAACTACATATTTAGTAACTAATTGAGATCACAATTAGTGACCAATATTTTTCTTACTTAAAGATAAAAGATATAGTTACTAAATAATGTAATTGGTCTTAAAAACTAATAGTATTAGTGAGGAATTTGTCACTCACAATTCTCTTTTAGAAATAAAAATCTGATCACAAATTTATCGGTCACTAATGAGATTTGATTAGTAATGTAATGCTGGTTACTAGCTATTTATTTTTTCATTACTAAAGAGCTCTATAATTAGTAATGAAGATTTAGTGACTAAAAAAATATTACAATTAGTAATTAATATTTTGAGCACCGAAAATTAACAAATTTTATTACTAAATCCAATCATTAGTTTTTAAGTCTTCTTATACTATAACATATAATGTCACAAATATACTCCATTTGGTCACTGATATTTATTTTTTAGTAATGAAAATTTTGTAACTAACTATATAAACATATATCACTAAAGACCACAATTAATAATGAAAGTTTAAGTCACTGAAATAATTTAAATTGGTCACCGAAGACATTTAATCGTATATTTTGATCACTAAATTGTTACAATAATAATTACAACAAAAAATTGAAAAAATGAAAAAGAAAAAGGAAATTGAATAACAAATTTAATCTCTAATTTCTTAAAATATAAATGCATAATTAAAGTTTAAAATCAGTTATGAATCTTAAAACAACACAATCGTAAAAATCAATTAATATCTACTTCCCAAAAATCTAATTGAAAGACAAAATATATCCAATATACATTTTTAATTTCAATTACGACAAAAAGATCAAGTCATTGGCATAAACTAATAGTGACCGATAAAAAAATAACATCCTAAAATGATAACATGGGACTATTAAATATTCACAAAGTACTTTTACTCCAACTATGATCGAAAGATGCGTGCCTTGAACAGAAGCCAATATTCGTGTACCTGTAAAATAATTAATTAAATAAATAAAAACTAACAAAACAAAACAAAACAAATATTATTTTTGTTATAAAGAAATGTGTCTGTAGCAATTATTTAAAGTATAAATTTTAAGAAAGTAATGTAATCAATTAATAGAACAAAAAGAATTTTTTTTTGAGATTACCTCTAAGCTGAGCTTGAATGTCAAGCAATTGTTGATTAAAGTTTGAACGCATCTCATCTAATTCATTCTTTACGGTTGTCAACTCCTTAGCTAGTTTTACAGATTGAGCCTCAGTTTCATCGGCTCTTCTTGTAGCTACCTCAACTTGTGCACATCTACGTGCAGCCACTCCAGAATAGGGTTTGGGCTTGGGCCAGCTCCTAATCCTCGTATATAGCCTAAATGAGCCTCTCTAAGCACGTGATCATATATTTCATCTTCAGACATATGCTGTAATTCCTCCGGAGGATTTGTACGAAGCCTATCCATTTCATCCTTCACAAAATAATTATAAGAACAAATAAGTCAATTAAACAATCAAATAAATAACAAATCTTATGACGCAGCAGAAAACACAAAGAATACGACCAACGTCAATATTCTGTAATAAACTTTGGAATCCACCAGAAAAAGAGAGAAATAACTCTGAATAATTTTATTGAATGAAAGATAATGAGCCTTTCGGCTTACAAGCATATTTAAAGCAAAAAAAAACCCTAACCCTAACCATAATCCTTGTTGGACAAGAAACGAGACTAAATCATAAAATTACCAAAAATAGCAAAACTGAGATAATTACGGAAATAAATACTACTAATGACCCTAATTAAATCAGAATTGACGACAGACGATTCTGACTTGTCAAACTCAATTTATGACTAAAAAGGAAATTTTCCTAAAATAGCAAAAACAGAAATTACGGGGCATAAACGATGGAATTTGGCCGAAAAAGGACGTGATTCACCGTCAAAGGCTGTGACTTGAAAAGATCTCATCGATACGTTTCAGGTGAAGTCACTTAGCCTTAAATTTAGGATGGTCCCTCAAAGCCATGTAGGAATCAGCCGCTTGTTTTACATCATCTTATCATGTATAAATGAACACTTATGTAAGCCTTTTTAGCATCATCATCAACCCATTTCTTATTTTCTTCATCATATCGAGTGAGCTTGAGTGTGTCAATACGACTAGGCAAGACTCCAGTCTCAGGATTTCGCTATCATATGAACAATATCATAAACCATTTGGGAATAGATTTCTTCTGTTAACATTAACAAATAAAAATAAAATAATTATAAAACACTTACATTTTCCCATCTAACACGACTAAATGCTTTTGTCCCAGAAGAATAGGCAAACTGTATTTGGTTATTATTGTCCCTGTTCCTTTGACTTTTATTATGAAATTACAACTTTACTGGTCACAACAAAGAAAAAATAGTAATTTTTTTAAAAAATAATTAAATTTAGAAATAAACCTTCTAGCTTTCATCTTGCCATAACTTAACAAGATATTTCCAATCTTCGACATCCACTTCCATAGGAGGATTTGCAAGTGCTTGTTTCACAGTTTTATATTCAAGAAACATTTGGTGTAATGTGTAACGCCATCTAGTATACCTTCGCTTTATATTCTCCTCAATTGCCACATCTACATGAGGTTCAGTGCTTAATTTGAATTTTTCCTAAAAACTCAAATATAAAGTGTACAATAATCAAGTCATAATAATCATAATAAAAATTATTTATTAAAGTTGTAAATGTGTTGCACTTACACGAACACGAAGAATTAGGGTTTCAACTTCATTCCTTGGAATTTTCGACCAGCCCTTCACTTGCAACGGAATAAATCTCTTAAAAATGCATCATACATCAGTGATGTAAAGCTGACAATTTTGTCCAACGGAACGCATTACATCTGCAGAGATATCTATCTCAATCCTTTCACCTAAACGTCTTCTTTTATGTAAATCCAAAACTCGTGTAATACCGCGTGTATTTTTAGTTGCAGACTCTATATCAAAAAATTTAACACACATGATTTTAGTAATGTGTTATAGTTGAAAATTGAAAAAGATAATAATAACAAAACAAAAATTAGATATTTACTACCATCATGGTCTTCTTCAAAAAGAGGAGAACCTCTTAATTATGAAGATTCTATTTCTTCTGTATTTGGATCAACCGTATGACTAGACGATGGTCGTATGAGTAGGTGTAGGGCAGGTGCAATTATAGGTGTAGGAGCACATGCACGTATCCTTGCTGATGTGACTTCAGTTTCATATATGGTTGTTATGGCACGTGAATTTTATGGTGTAGGGGTGGGGGTGGGGGGGTGTTGGGTGGGTGGCTGGAATTGTTGGTGGTTCTTGGCGAGTGGTTGGAATTGTTGGTGGTTCTTGGAGGGTGGCTGGAATTTCTTGTGGTGTCGGGCGTGTAGTTGCAGGTGCACGTTCAATTGATGGACCAATTGGGGTTACATCTGTATTTTTTGGTGAGATTGGAGGTGCTGATGTTGTTACCGGTAATTTGACATGTGTTGTTGTTGCCGTGGGTGCAAGTGACTTAGATGATAGTTCTTCAACATGAGCCAATGTATTCTTGCTATATATGCTCGAAATACTTCGAGTTTTCGCCCATCCACCTTGACCCTTCCCTTTTTTAGTAGTCATAGATGAAAATACCTATCATGTGTATTAATGAGTAGCATTCTAATATAATAATAAAAAACAATATATTGAGTTAAAATAAATTCTCAAGATAAACTGTTGGGTAAGAGTTTTTTTGGTTTATATCAAATATTTTAAAATATATATCTCTTAATCATCAAATTATATTACTTCTCCAAGTGCTGATGTGGAAAGAGTTGCAGACTAAGATGGTTGAATTATCTGAGACTAGACATAAAAAGAGGCAACATAACCCGTGATGAAGGAGAACTCATAGTCAGACTCAATAAGCTTCTTGGTAACAGGTAATTAATGAATTATTAAGTTAGTTAAATCAAATATCTTCTTAATTTATTCTTTAATTTTCTCTATCTTGGTCATATAGATATATTACCTAGGAAATTTTAAACAAGCTGTTGATGCTGGTGCGGTTAATGATTACCACAATAAGCTAAGTTCTCATGCGGCCATAGGTCACCCATAGGTTTCGTATAAGCCATATAACAAAAAGGACAATAAACAGGTCCCACCTACCAACAAAAAGGAAGATAGGGAGTTACCGAGTATTGGGAAGGACAAAGATGATAATGTTGCTACTAGAGTTGCTGCTGGGGTTGTTGGAAAGGCCACATAAAATACGAAAGGTGATGCAGTTTTCGCTACTACTGGAAATGACAATGAAAAATCTACCAGTAGGGTGCCATTAATTACTGAAGGTGATGCTAGTGCTACTGATGATGATTACTGTAAGAAGCTATGTTCTTATTCAGCCACAAAAAATGTGAAATATGATGTAGTTGTCGATCGAGTTGATGTTAGGGTTTAGCAAATAAAGAACAAAGAACCAAGAGTTTACCACAAAAAGCCACATTCTTGTGCGGCCATAGCGCAACCTGAGGTCTCGTGTACTTGATGTCAATGGCATTCTTGCAGACATCGTTCAAGTTCTTTGGAGTTTTAAGCCAGAATTTATCATAAGCCAAAAAAACTGATAAAATTAAATTTTTTTTATTGATATTTTTTCTAATTAAAATGTTTGAATTCCTCTTATCATATATCAAGTCTAACTTTTTTTTGACATGACATTTTCAGTGTGTAGTAATCTTCAATCTTTGACTAATTATAGCATTTGTTTTTATGAAAACATTTATTTCTAATAAACATGATTAAACGTAGAAAAATTTAATATGATTATTTGTCCCGTAAATATGTATCCCACTCGGTTTTGACAAGGCTTTTTGAATTTCTTGTCAAAAGAATTTGATTCCAATTGTCAACAAACTTTTCAAAGATTTCAAATAAAAGTTACTTTTTCATTTTGGTAAGCATTTCTTAACCCTCTTGGGATATTAGTAATTCTATGAGTTTCCATAATGAAGAAATATTGCTTATATTATATATGCTATTATCATAATATGGTTTCCATAATATACAATGTGTATCCTTGATTTGTTCTATTATAAGTAGGATAATTCTCATTGTACAAGAACCGGATGTTATACAATTGAGAATAATAATAAATAAATAAATAAAAACCCCTCGTTTTAAAAGAGCTAAAAATATTGCGGAGAACCTTGTACCAAATCTTCCATGAAAAAGGGGAGTACAATGAAACCAAAACCTTGTTATTGGATATATATGATTCAACATACAAAGCCTTAAAGGAATCCGGTAGGTTTTAAACTTCGTTCATGGTTCTCAATAGCTCTGCTAATCTTCTTTGTATCAATGTTTCATTGTTTAGGCACATACAACTGTATTTCCTCATTCATATAACTACAATGATTATGATAATGATATTTATTTAGGTAAGCTATGCTCTAAACTAAATTAACAAGTTATGAAGACTTATGGTTTCCATAATTCATTTATTATTATTACACTCACGTAATTTCAAATATGATTAAGTAACAGGAAATGATTGTGATCTTCTAAGGTATTTAAAAAGATTTAGCTACCGCAGAAAATGTTTGCAGAGTGATGATGAGAATTGTTGTGTTGATCACTTGTGGCTGGTCTGATCACCCATTCCAAGTGTGTTCTTGACACCATCAACAGCGCCCTGTGCCATGTTCGCCATTTTCTCACCCGTCTGCTGGAGGAATCCGGCGCTCTGGTCCATGCCTTGTTGGGCAGAGTCATGGGTTGATTGAGCTGCATTTGATGCCTTGTCTCTTGCTGCGTTTGATGTGCTCTGTGCAGACTCAATCCACTCTTCTGTCTTCGCCTGCTCATGAGCATGATCAACATTTAACACAATACACAATTTCAAAACTTGATCAATCACTATGTACATGTATTCATTAATTAAACAAATTAATATACATATTTTTCTACCTGGGCACTGCCTTTGGTTTGGCCTGCATTGAAGTTTTGTTGCATGTTCGACATATTTTTCTCTGGAAATATTTACTTGAAAGAAAATTGAAACTGTTTCTTCTTGTAGTACTTGAGATGTCTGTTGCTAGTGTTTGATGTTGTGGGTTTTGGGAGGGTGATATATATAGTGATTTAGGATCCGCATGAAAAATGGTTACATTTGCTATGGTGCAGAGAGCGAGTATTACTCCTGTTTACATGGGATTTTTGGAGACTTATTTGGTCATGAGTTGATAAGGTCTTCTCGGAAGAGACAAATATGCATCTCCATAAGCTACAAAAATACAATATTACATATATCATATCTTTTTCATCTGAGAAATGGTTGGAGAAAATCAGGATTTTTGATTTCTTATAACAAATTACTCAACTTAATTGGATTGCAAAGGAACCAAACAAATGACCTAATTACTTTGCTAATGCTATACAACTCATTTTTGTATGTAATACTATTAGACTTTTTTTCTCATGTAATATGAAGAAGTAATACTTTATGATCCAAAGTATTAATCCAATTGATGTGGTAAATGAGTTGTCATTACCACATAAATCATGAGGTGATGTGATGAATAATATGGTAAAAATAAATCACTTGTCACATTATTTAGATTGGTTTTTAAGCTAAATTCTTGGGTTAACAAGTATTAGTGTATCCGATGACCGACCTTTCGAACTCGCAGGCAAAGTCAAGTGCAACCCACTCAACCATAGGGCTTAGATGCTAGCTTGGCCCTCAATTTGAGTGCCGGGCTCGGGCCGTTGGCCCGTTTGACACATCTATCAGATTAAGTAGAGTGACAAATAAACTAAGATACATTAAGCTTTAAATAACCCCCATCTATCTCATCTGTGATATGTCCCTGTGTTTGCTTACATGTGTATGGTACGTATTCACTAGGTCAAGAAAATCGTGATCAAAATGTAGTTGAGGTCCTATGTCAATTTGTGATTCATGTGATTGCACACAAGATTTTTGCCACAAACATCGATATCCCGTGATTTTGGCGTGACACCAACTTAGTTTTTAAAGTCGCTGAAGGGCGGCTTCCATACTAATGTTTGACTCAGCTCTCTCTCTCTCTCTCTGTGACACCAACTTAGTTTTTAAAAGTCGCTGAAGGGGGGCCTCTGTACTAATGTTTGACTCAGCTCTCTCTCTCTCTATATATATACCGGTTTAGGATAAATACTTCGATACGTAGTATCATTTATTTATATTATATCACGTGTCATACATCTTTTATGTAATTAGCTATTCATGTAAAGTGATATGATATTATTAACATATAGAGACAGATCATAACAAGAGTAATTTTAAAAATTAAAAAAATTAAAAAAGAGAAAATTTCTATTTAATTATCTTTTAGATCCATTATATAAGCAAATACCATGCATGTCCATTCACTTGTTTCTTTTTTTATTTTTTGTATTTTTTATTTTTTATTTTTTTCAATTTTGAATGACTCTCATCACTTCAAATAAAAAAGACTTTTTTATTAACTACTTTCTCACACTCTCTAAATTTGGTTTATGCTTTGTTTGGTAGGATAAAGAGTATGAGAAATTGATGAATTAAGAAGTAAAGAGAGAGTAAGAGGGATGGAAAAGATAACATCTATCATGTTGTTTAGTATTGAAAAGAGTGTTGAATGAATGAATTGATATATAATTTATAAATTTACTATATTACCCTTTTATAAATTGAAGGATAAAATCATCATTTTCCACCCATTATATCCTCCCCTCCCCGCCCGACCTCGCCCGCCCTACCTACCTACCCAATAGGAGTTATCATTTTTAAAAAATTCTTTGATATATTATTAGTATCCTTACACCAAAAATGCATATTTTAAAGTGTATACATTATTATTTTAATTTTACCTTGTTAACTTCTAGGTGTATTTTTATTTTTCACTTATAAAAATTTCTTCATTCCATAGATGTTTATTAAGAAGATTTATTCTAGTCGCTTAGCGATGATTCCTAGTTACATCCTTGCTAACGTGTCAACAACAAAAGTGTTGAGCAATTAAACTAAAAAAAAGTGTTTAGATTACCTCAACAACATTATAATCCAAGATGGAAGATGCAAAATCCAACACGTTAGTGTCCAAATATTCATGGGTTTTCTTCAAGTTTATATAAAACTACACTTAATAAAGAATTAACCATGTGAAAGTGAAACTTTCTGTGCAATCAAAATTTCATTTGCACATGGCCAGCCAGCCACCTGGAATACAACTAATTTCTTGAAAATGAGAGAAAGATATATATCTAGAAACAACAGCTTCAAAGTCTTGCTGCAAGTAAACCAAATTTTGAATTTGTATGAATTTGTAGATTGTTGTTTATGATTGTTACCCAACCCAACAAAAACCTCACCAGTCATATAACACAACTACACTACTTCTTCACTTCTTACACCATATAATTTGTATTTAAGGACAATTTGCATTACATATAAATAGATATCTTCATAGCCAAAATAATGTAATTCTATTTTATTCTGTTAAATGAGGAATTACATTTTTCACTATTGAAATAACATAACACAGAATTTGCACATTTATTTATATATATATAGCCACAGCATGTAAAAAAGAGCTATAGCAATGCAGAGACCTTGAGACTGTTATTGCCATGTTGAGACATTGCATCAACAAGGAAAAATCTATACCAAGCTAAATTACTAATGCATAAGAGCTACGGCAGCCTCCTTCACCAAAGGCTGAGTGACATGCACGAAATGCTCTGCTTCCCGCTCCACTTCTTCCCTACACCGTTCAGCACCCTTCCCTTCCTTCATCTTCTTTACAAACGACACAAACTGTCTCCAATTATCATCTTGGAATAGCGTTGGGTTCATTCTCAAGTATGTGAACGCGCACATCTCTCTATCTACATTCAATGACGATGCTTGCAAGATCTGCTCGTGAGCACTCTCATCGTATCGTGGCAATGCATTTTCCCCAGCAAGCGGGACCTGTGCTGCCTGGGTTGCTAAGGCCACTTGTTTAACAAGCTTCTCAGGTGCACAAAGTGCATCCTGTGGCTGTTCATGATCGCGCATCTCTATACAAGTGAAATTGAATATGGCACCATGGCGTGCTAGCATCTGGGCAATGGGGAGGTAACCATCATGGAATCTTGTGTTGTAATATCCTGCTGTGAGCTCAGGGGCATGGGACCTGGTCCCGTAATGCCAGTGAATTCCTGCAACTTTCACTGAGATTTTGACACCTGAACTTTCGAAGATGGACTTTGCGGAAGTTAGGATTCTTTCCCCATGATCTAACAGCATCTGTGAGTACCAGGTGAGGAAGAATTCACCGTAAGTAGTATTCCAACCACCGCCTTCTTTCCGGAAAAAATTAGTATCTTCCGGCCAGTTGTTGTAATTGCCAGCATCAGTAGGGCCTGTGCTACCCCATTCTGGCTTACCAGCAGCTTCAGCAGCTGCTTGTAAGCTAGCAAGCATATACTGCAAAAAGTTACCAACACCATATAATTAGAAACTAGAGAGCTAAAAATTCAGAAAAAAATAAAACGGTAATTGATCAAGTACCCACCTTATCATAACATTGAAAGGCTCCAATTCCAGGAAATTTCCATGTTCCATTCAGCTCTGGATACGAAGGGAAACGAAGTTCACCTGCTGGACCCATCCCCACTTGAATTTCCTGAAAGAAACAAATTTATCTATCAATTTGTACAATTGTACTTCATAATAGCATCATGCACTCATCAAAGGCAGTAAAGAGAGAACGGTGATTAATTACCACAACGGTGTCACCAAGAAGGTGTTTGAAGTTGTCTCTGAAGGCACGCATGAAGTCAGCATAACATTGGACAGGTGTACGGCCTTTGAGGACCGGGAGGCTATCACAGCCAAGTGAAATATATTCATAATTCCTCCTCCCCCATTGATCTGTGTAAGCAAGATCTTCATCTTTCTCCATCTCTTCCCCAGCCCACTTGGGTAAAGGAATACTGCATAAACAGAACAACAAAGTTTTAAATCAAAATACGTCACCGTTTTAAATAAAGAAATTATTTTGGATAAGGTTTGCTTTTCAACGTAATTTCTAGACACTATTTTACAGTTGTCACGCAACGGCTTTATTGAGATCCACGAATCTCCAAAAATGAAGAAAAAGCCACTCTACTTTTCAACGAGAGACTCAAGCCACAAATAATAAAGCTGGCGCTCCAAAAGCGCGTCGAAAAATATTTAAAATAAAATTAAAAAATAAAAATAAAAATAAAAATCCGGAAACAAAGGCTGAAACCGACAAAAAAAAAAAAAATGTAGAGAAAAAAGAGAAAGATGAAAATACGCACGTGACGGAGTCGCCGACGTTGCCGCCGCACTGGTGAAACGACATGACGGCTTGAACCTTGAGGCCGTGACGTTTAGCCATTTCGAGAAGCTCGTTGTAGCCGCCCCAGTTGTAGTGGCCAGGCTGGTCTCGCTCCACCAGACCCCACCACACGTCCACCATGATCCCTTCCACTCCGGCGCTCTTCAAAGCCCTCAAACTGGCGTCCATCGCCTTCTTTCTGTTCATCGTGTTCGACATGCTAACGGTGTCTAGCGGCATCATCACGAACACCGGCACCCCATTTCCCTTAACCTGCGCACCCCCCTGCTTGTACATCTGTCCGTACTCCTTCTCGCTCTCCGTTATCGTCGTCGTCGTCGTCGTCTCCTCCTCCGCATCCGTCGCGAATGCGCGGCAGGCCACTGATAGATCCGCCCGCATGTTGTTGAGTACCGGCGACCGGCACGGGCTTATCGGTGGCGATAACGCGTCCGCCATGTCTGTGTTTTGAATTTTACAACTCAAGTTTGCCGTTGGTGATTTCCAAACTGCCGACGCGTTCACCGTCGCTGTTGAATCGCTCACGGTGCCTGTTTCCGTCGTAATCGGAGTTCCAGTAAGGGCCCCAATCTGGTGCGTCATACTCAGAGCCATTTTCTTTGCAGACTTGATTTTCCTGAGAAAATGAAATGTAAAATGTTGCCTTTTTCGTTTGAAATGCAAAATAGCGTCTTGGTTAGTCGAAAGAGGTTTGAGTTTGAGATTTTGAATGTAAGATGGGGAGCGTGAGTATTTTATATATAAGGTTCAGATTCAGATAAGATTAAAATAATATATTTATCTTTTTAGCCGTTAAATTCGCGACGCGTGGCGTGGATAATACGTGTCGGGAGGAGAGCGGTTGAAGAAGCAACGGCTACGATTGCTGGATGTACTTGATGATGAACGGTGAGATAGGAGATAGGCGTGAAGATTCCAGCAAACGCGCTTTTGAAAATGATTTTTTAAAGACGAATGATGTGGCGACACGATAGATGACCAGTCGATCATGTGTCTTGCTTTTTGGGTTGAAGACATGTATTGGGGTGGTTTTGTCTTTTTGTTTGCTAAGGCTGCTGCTTTGAAGTTTGCAGTTTGAAGTCCACGGAAGGACCGTAAAAGAAGAAGAGAGATGGATTGGAGAGAGAAGGGACACGTGGCGGATGGTGGAAGAAGTACTTCCGTGGATATGTCGGCACTTGACACGTGTTAAGATCTCGAGGATTCTTCATTTTGTTTGTTTGTTTTTTGTGATGGGTGGCTTGGATTTGATAACCGAAATGGGGCAATGGCCCACCGCTGGATAAAGGATGATTATAGTGTATGTATCGCCTCTAGAAGTCTTGATGTAGCTTCGAGATGATTGAACCTATTTTCTCGAGCTTTTAATTATTTTGTAATATTTTACTATTTAAAATTTTAGTTATTGTTATAATATACGTGGCTTTTTACATACACATAATATCCCAACAAATATCTCCTCATTTCTACCCATTTTCCACCGCCTTGCCTCTCCCAGTTGTTACTCTTCTCTACTTGGCTTCATCATGATTCATCATACAAGTGGTGGTTGTTCAGCTGAGATTCAATACAGAGACAAAAATATGTTATATCTCTCTGCATCCCGTCTCTCTTGTCTCTCTCACTTTAATACTTATTTCATATATCTTTCTTCATCTTTTCTTCAATCGAAAAGAACCATAGTATATATTTATTTAGAGTAATAAAAAAAAGACAAATGAATACATAAATAAATACATACTATGGTTCATTTTCAATGTTTTTTGTTCATTTGTAATTTTGTTATTTTTAGGGATAAAATTGTTCATAAAATCACTTCTTCTTTACAAGTTAATATTCCCACATTTTGTATCGTTTTATTAATTTATTTGATAAGAGTATGATGGTATAATAGTCAATTCATACAATTGAAGCTTAATTAGGGGTATTTTAAACTTTTTAACAGTCAAACACAATCAACACAAACAGAATGCTAATAGTGTTAGTCCATAGGAGAGGTTTCTAAAATAAAGCATCTGTAACTATATATCCAATAATAGTTCAAAGGTGATGGGACGATGGGAGGATTTTAATATTGACCCTAAAAATTAAGTTATGAGAATTTGTATGTTTTTTTTTATACCTTCTAAACTATCAGATCTAATAATTTATGATAAGGCCTTCCCGTACTTAAAAATTAAAACCTACTTCTTGACTTTTATCCAAGGATCAAGAGAGGAAAACGAAAATTTGTCTAGGTTAATGAAGGAGATGTATTAGAATTATGGTTTAGCTACTACCAAGGATGGAGCCAAAATTATGTTTAAAGGGGCATCGTAAAATAATGAATTAAATCGATATATGTCTTAGAAGTTATGTTAAACAAAGCATTAATTAAAAATATCATTGTTTATATTTTAAATCATTAAATTTTTATTTGAATAAAATATCTTAATTTATGCATTTATGAAAAACATCTAAGATCTTTATTTTTTTAAATATTACAAAAAGATGTTGTTCTTTAAATATCTGATTTTTTTATTTTAAACATTTGAAAAGTAACTTTTTAAAAAATATATATATATCTTTAAAAATATAGTTGACAATAGGCATCAAATTCTTTCTACAAGAAATCAAAAAGCATAGTAAAAACCGGGTGGATGTTGTTGTACCTACACTTGAACGTTTTCTGCAGTAGCTAAAACTTTTAAATACCTTTGAAGATCACAATCATTGCCTCATAATTAACCATATTTGAAATTACATGAGTGTAATAATAAATGAATTATGAAAACCATAAGTCTTTGAACATGTTAATTTAGTTTAGAGTATAGCTTACCTAAATAAATTCCATTATCATAATCATTGTAGTTGTATGAATGATGAAATATAGTTGTATATGCCTAAACAATATACGAAACATTGATACAAATGAAGATTAGTAGAGCTATTGGGAACCATGAGCAAAGTTTAAAACATACAGAATTCCTCAAGGCTTTATATGGTGAAGCATCCAACAACAAGGTGTTGGTTTCATTGTACCCCTTTATATATATATATATATATATATATATATATATATATAAGATTTGATACTAGGTTGTGCCACAACATTTTTAGCTCTTTTAAAACGAGGGGTTTTTTTCTTTTAAATTTATTATTATTCTCAATTGTATAACATTCGATTCTAGTACAATGAGAATTATCCTACTTATAATAGAACTAATCAAAGAAATACCTTGTATATCATGGAAACCCATATTATATTATAATAATAGCATATATAATATAAGCAACATTTATTGATTATGGAAACTCATAGAATTATTAATATCCCTAGAGGGTTAAAAAATTGCTTACTAAAGTGAAAAGTAGCTTAAAAAAAAAAAAAAAAAAAAAAAAAATCTTTAAAAGATAGTTGACAATTGACATCAAATTCTTTCACAAGAAATCAAAAAGCTTGGTCAAACCATGTGGATGTTGTTGTACATATACTTGAACGTTTTCTACAGTAGCTAAATCTTTTAAATACCTTTGAATATCACCATCATTGCTTGTTATTTAACCATATTTGAAATCACATGAGTGTAATAATAAATAAATTATGGAAACCATAATTCTTCGAAACATGTTAATTTAATTTAGAGCATGGCTTACCTAGACAAATACCGGTATCATAATCATTGTTGTTGTATGAATGAGGAAATAAAGATATACGTGTTTAAACAATGAAACATTGATACAAATGAAGGTTAGTGGAGTTATTGGGAACCATGAACGAAGTTTAAAACTTACCGAATTCCTTAAGGCTTTGTATGGTGAATCATCTGACAATAAGGTGTTGGTTTCATTGTACTCCCCCTTTTTCCGTAGAATAACTGGTACAAGGTTCTTCCACAACATTTTTAGCTCTTATTATTCTCAATTGTATAACATTCAGTTTTTTGTTTTTTTTTGTTTTTAAGCCCTTATTAAAAGCAAGAAACAAGAACATTAACCTGGATACTCATCCAGAATATGTCTCCACACACGGAGGATATTCCTCAATCCAAAACTGATGCAGCAGCAATGAAACATATGACATTGGAGTATATGGAGGGGTGGGATAGGAAAAAGACCAAGAAAAAAAGCCAATCCAATCATACTAGTCCGGGGGTCGGAGTCAGAATGACGTGAAACTTGGTCAGTTGATGTGTTTCGGTGAGATCTTCAATAATCACGAGCATTTTGCTCATGAGGCATACCCTTTTTTAGCCGAATTCCATCGTTTAGGGCCCGAAAAGGCCGTTTTTGCCGTTTTAGGAAAGTTTCGTTTTTGCAATAAATTGAAATTTCTGAATCCGAATCGACTTCTGTCAATTCCGGTCTTCTTAGGATTCTCCATAGAATTAGTTTTTGTATTAATCTCAATTTTGCCATTTTCGGTAATTTTTGGGTTTTTTCGTATTTAGACTCGTTTTCCTGTTCTGCAAGGATTACGATTAGGGTTAGGAGTTGTTTGCTTTAAATAGTGCTGTAAGCCGAAAGGCAACTCAGTTTTTGATTTATAAAATTTAGAGTTTTCTCTATTATCTCCCAATTTCGGTATTCATAGTGAATCAACGAACTTGAAGCCTAATATTCCGGTATTCGTGAGCGAATCAACGGAACTTTAGTAGGTTGTTTCTAATTTGTTTCTTGCAGGTTTTTCTCGACAGAGCTTCCGCTACATCAGTTTGGTATCAGAGCCGTGTTCGTTCGGGACGACATCAACATGCCGCCGAGAAGACGTCCACATGTTACCGTAGAAGAAGCCATCGAACGTGACCGCGTGTTACAGTTGGAACAACAGGTTGTGCAATTAACGGAGCAGCTTGCGACGATGAGGGCCAACCAAAACCAAAACCCTTTTCAGAACCTAAATCCTGAAACGGGTGGTGACAGTGACGAAGAGGAAGAGAGCGACGAAGAGAACGAGATTCCGCAACGCAGGCGAAGGGTGCCAGAGGCTGATGACAACAGGCGTTGGGAATCAGGGATGCGGACAGAGGTGCCAGAATTTCAGGGCAGTCTGCAGCCAGAGGAGTTCCTTGAATGGGTCGAAATTGTTGAAGAGATCCTAGAATTCAAGAAAGTTCCTGAGAGAGAGAAGGTAGCATTGGTGTCTACCAGACTTCGGGGAAGAGCCGCGGCATGGTGGCAACAACTCAAACTTACTCGAAATCGTTCGGGAAAACCTAAGATTTCTGATTGGGAGAAGATGAAAGGGAAGTTGCGTGCTGAGTTTTTACCCCATAATTTTCAAAGGTTGATGTACCAGAGGCTACAGAATTTACGACAGGGGATGAAATCCGTTGATGAGTATACCACAGAGTTCTATCAACTACTGGTGCGGAACGACATTTAAGAGACACAAGATCAGTTGGTGTCACGCTACTGTGGCGGATTGCGAACACAAATCCTCGACATGATTAATCTCTTTGATCCGGTGACAGTGACAGAGGCACATCAGAGAGCTTTACAGTTGGAGAAAAGTTTGTCTCGAAAACCTAGTACTGGGACGTTTTCGAATTTCGGAGGAGGTCCTAACAGTCGAAGCGGGACGACAAATGGGAACAGCAGTGGTGGTACTAACACAGGGAACCGATGGGGAGCCAGTGGCAGTTCTAATCCCACACAACGAAACCCTACGAATCCAACTCAGCCTCCCAGGACAACGGGTGGTTTTCGATGTTTCGGTTGTGGCGAGACGGGTCATCGATTATCTGAATGCAAGAGACCAGCTAAGAAGGTTTTATTTATTGATCCAGCAGAATTCAATGAAGATGATGCGGAAATAGGTGTTGATCCGCAAATAGAAGAGGAGGACGTGGTGAACGAAGAACTGGTCGACGGCGACACAGGAACCTTGTTAATGGTGCGTCGTTCATGTTTAGCACCAAGAACTGACGAAGAAAATTGGCTTCGGAACAAAATATTCCAGTCGACTTGTACCATTCTGGGTAAGGTGTGCAGATTCGTTATAGATGGGGGAAGCTGTGAGAATATCGTGTTAGCTGAAGCGGTGCGAAAATTAGGGGTAAAGACAGAAAAACATCCAAGACCGTATCGGTTAGCGTGGTTGCAAAAAGGCGGAGAGGTAACGGTGTCGCAGCGGGCATTAATCTTGTTTTCTATAGGTTCTAACTACAAAGATGAGATATGGTGTGATGTGGTGAATATGGATGCTTGCCACCTATTGTTAGGGAGGTTGTGGCAACATGATAGAAAGGTACATCATGATGGGTTTAAAAACACCTATTCATTTGATTTTAATGGAACCAAGATTGTGCTATTGCCGAGCAAACCAACTGAAAAATCAAAGTTGCCTGGAGATAATGCGAACCTACTGACCTATGCGAAGTTTGAGTTGGAACTGGAAGAATCTGAGATGGTGTATGTGTTGGTTGGAAAAGAAACAAGTGCTGAATTGGAGGTTCCTGAAGCTACAGCGCCTCTAATTTCGGAATTTGGTGATGTGTTTCCGGAAGAGTTACCAGAAGGACTTCCACCCCTACGAGATATTCAACATCATATCGATCTAGAACCAGGGGCGATGTTACCAAACAAGCCACATTATCGTATGAGTCCTACAGAACATGAGGAATTACGGAGGCAGGTTGAAGAGTTACATTCAAAGGGGCATATTCGTGAGAGTCTTAGCCCGTGTGCTGTACCCGCCCTTTTGATTCCAAAAAAAGATAACGTGGAAGATGTGTGTCGATAGCCGCGCTATTAACAAAAGCACTGTGAGGTATCGTTTTCCAATTCCGAGACTGGATGATTTATTGGACTAGCTTAGTGGGGCAATTGTGTTTACCAAACTGGACCTAAAGAGTGGATACCATCAAATTCGTATTCGGCCTGGGGACGAATGGAAAACAGTGTTCAAAACGCGAGAGGGTTTATATGAATGGCTAGTCATGCCTTTTGGGTTATCAAACGCACCTAGCACCTTCATGAGAGTAATGAATCAAGCCCTTCGACCCTTCATTGGTAAGTTCGTCGTTGTTTATTTTGATGATATCCTGATTTACAGTGCAAACTCTAAGCTGCACATTCAGCACATTCGGGAAGTATTGTGTATTCTACGCAGGGAAAAATTTGTTGCGGCAGCAAAAAAAATGTGTTTTTATGGCGCCAAAGGTGCTGTTTTTGGGTTATATTATTTCTGGAGAGGGCCTACAAGTGGATGAGTCCAAGATCGAGGCAGTGAGGCAATGGCCCCAACCGAAAACAATTACTGAGGTTCGCAGTTTTCATGGATTGGCTTCATTCTATCGCCGGTTCATTCCACACTTCAGTAGCATCATAGCCCCTGTCACAGAATGTATGAAGGGAGCCAAGTTTCAGTGGACACCTGAAGCAGAAAAGAGGTTTCAGAAAATAAAGGAGCAATTAACAACATCCCCTATACTAGTCTTACCTGATTTTTCTCAACCATTCGAGTTGCATAGTGACGCCTCTAAGGTAGGCATCGGAGCTGTTTTGAGTCAAGCCGGGAAGCCAGTGGCGTATTTTAGTGAGAAACTGATAGGGTCTCGAGTTCGTTACAGTACGTATGACATAAAATTCTATGCTGTGGTCCAAGCGGTGAAACACTGGCGACATTATTTATTCCATCGTGAATTCATTTTGTACACTGATCATGACTCATTACGGCACTTTCATAGCCAAGATAAGATTTCTGCCCGACATGCAGCATGGTCCGCCTACCTACAGTAGTTTACATTCGTTCTAAAGCATAAGGCGGGAGTTTCAAACCGGGTGGCCGATGCTCTGAGTCAGAGAGTCAATTGGCTGTCAACAATGACTATCCAGGTACCAGGTTTTGATTCCTTTCGTGATTTATTTGACTCTGATACGTACTTTTCTGAAGTGATGGCTGCTGTACGAGCGGGGGAAAAATCTGAATTTTTGATGGTGGATGGCTTTCTATTTCGGGGAAATCAACTCTGTGTTCCAGATTGTAGTCTGCGCCTGCAAATTATTAAGGAGTTACATGGAGAGGGCCATGTGGGCAGGGACCGTACTCTTCAGTTAGTCAAGGCGTCCTATTTTTGGCCAACAATCCGGAAGGAAGTAGAGAGATATGTCGAGCGTTGTAGGATCTGTCAAGTGTCCAAAGGGAAAGCAACGAACGCAGGTCTATACATGCCATTGCCCGTTCCTACTCAACCATGGACAGATTTGAGTATGGATTTTATCTTGGGGTTACCAAGAACTCAGCGGGGTTCTGATTCCATCTATGTAGTTGTTGATCGGTTTTCGAAGATGGTTCACTTTATTCCGTGCAAAAAGACTACTGATGCTGTTCAAGTTGCCCAATTATTCTTTCGGGAGGTATATCGTCTTCATGGGTTACCTACGTCAATCGTGTCTGACAGGGACACTCGTTTCCTCAGTCACTTCTGGCGGAGCCTTTGGAAAATGGTCAATACGAGGTTGGATTTCAGTAGTGCATACCACCCACAAACGGATGGGCAGACTGAGGTGGTGAACCGCGCTCTGGGAGATTTGTTGAGATGTCTGGTAGGGGACAATGTTCGGTCATGGGATCTGAAACTTAGCCAAGCGGAATTTGCACACAATCATGCTATCAATAGAAGTTCTGGGTTCAGTCCTTTCCAGGTGGTTTACACATTGGTTCCTCGCAGCCCACTGGATTTGTTGCCTCTGCCTAGCAGGACTAGGGTGCATGGAAAGGCTGAAGATTTTGTTCACGGGTTACAGGAGATTCATCAACAGGTGCAAAAAAATCTGTTACAGTCAGGCGAGAAATACAAGTTGGCTGCTGACAAAAAGCGGCGTCATTTGGAGTTTAACTTGGGCGATTTCGTGTGGGCAATCCTCACAAAGGACAGATTTTCTGTGGGGGAATATAACAAACTGGTTGCGAAGAAGATAGGGCCACTCGAAATTCTGGAGAAAATTAATCCAAATGCATATCGCTTAAAGCTTCCAAGCCACATTCGTACCCATGATGTGTTTAATGTCAAGCATTTGATTCCTTTTCTTGGCGATTCTTCTGATGATGATGCTGTCGGAAATTCGAGGACGAATTTTCTCCAACCTGGGGAGAATGATGCAGCAGCAATGGAACATATGGCATTGGAGTATATAGAGGGGTGGGATAGGAAAAAGAGCAAGAAAAAAGGCCAATCCAATCCTACTAGTCCGGGCGTCGGAGTTAGAATGTCGTGAAACTTGGTCAGTTGATGTGTTTCGGTGAGATCTTCAATAGTCACGAGCATTTTGCTCGTGAGGTATACCCTTTTTTAGCCGAATTCCATCGTTTAGGGCCCGAAAATGCCGTTTTTGCCGTTTTAGGAAAGTTTCGTTTTTGCAATAAATTGAAATTTCTGAATCCGAATCGACTTTCGTCAATTCCGGTATTCTTAGGATTCTCCATAGAATTAGTTTTTGTATTAATCTCAATTTTTCCATTTTCGGTAATTTTTGGGTTTTTTCGTATTTAGACTCGTTTTCCTGTTCTGCAAGGATTATGATTAGGGTTAGGAGTTGTTTGCTTTAAATAGTGCTGTAAGCCGAAAGGCAATTCAGTTTTTGATTTATAAAATTTAGAGTTTTCTCTATTATCTCCCAATTTCGGTATTCATAGTGAATCAACGAACTTGAAGCCTAATATTCCGGTATTCGTGAGCGAATCAACGGAACTTTAGTAGGCTGTTTCTAATTTGTTTCTTGCAGGTTTTCTCGACAGAGCTTCCGCTACATCAAAAACCTAGCTTCGGAAAGTCTGAAAGCTAATTTGGAAAGGGTATGAGCGACATAGTTCGTCTTTCTAGACACAAAAACAACTTTAACTCTCGCGACAATGAGAATTATCCTGTGTATAGAACTAATCAAATAAACAATTTCTCTATTATGGAAATCATATTATGATAATAGCATATATAATATCAACATTTTTTTATTTTTGTAACTTGTAGAATTATTAATATCCCAAGAGGTTGAGAAATGCTTACCAAAACGAAAAGTAAGTTTTTTTTTTGAAATCTTTGAAAAGATATTTGACAAATGACATCAAATTTTTTCTACAGGAAATCAAAAAGCCATCTCAAAACCTGGTGGATGTTGTTATACATACACTTAAACGTTTTCTGCAATAGCTAAATCTTTTAAATACCTTTGAAGATCACCATCATTGCCTGTTATTTAACCATATTTGAAATTATATGAGTGTAAAAAAAAATGAATTATGGAAACCATAAGTCTTCGTAACATATTAATTTATTTTAGAGCATAGCTTACCTAAATAAATATCATTATCATAATCATTGTAGTTGTATGAATGAAGAAATACAACTGTATGTGCCTAAACATTGAAACATTGAAACAAATGAAGATTAGTAGAGTTACTGGAAACAATGAACAAAGTTTAAGACTAACCGGATTCCTTAAGGCTTTGTATGGTGAATCATCCAACAACAGGGTGTTGGTTTCATTGTACTCCCCATTTTTCCATGGAATAACTGGTACAAGGTTCTCCCACAATATTTTTAGCTCTTTTAAAATGATGAGTTTTTTATTATTTTGATTGTATAACATCCAGTTCTAGTACAATGAGAATTATCTTGCGTATAATAGAACTAATCAAAGAAACACCTTGTATATTATGGAAACCATATTATGATAATAGCATATATAATATAAGAAACATTTATTGATTATGGAAACTCATAGAATTTTTAATATCTCTAGAGGGTTAAGAAATGCTTACCAATAAGGAAAGTTACTTTTTTTTAAAAAAAATCTTTAAAAGACAGTTGATAGTTGATGTCAAATTCTTTCTACAAGAAATAAAAAAGTTCGGTCAAAACTGGGTTGATGTTGTTGTACATTCACTTGAAAGTTTTTTGTGTTGACTTGTCCCCATAAAGAACACGTCCTTGGCCATGGACGTTGGGGCCGAGACGTTACATTAACCTCCCGTTTTTAACGGGAGCTTTCCATGAAATGGTTCAACGTCTAACCTAGTCATTAGGCGCGTTCAAGAACGTTGGAACAGCTCCCACGACGTTCTTAAAAGTGTGGCAACAGACCCATACGTGGTCGTAAGGTTTGATGGAAACCTTGGCTATAAAAACTGGTTTTGGTCTACCTCATCCCCTTCAGTAATACACCATCTATCTGAGAGTATTTAGAGTTTGTAAGTGCCAAAATCTGAGAAAGCAAACAAATAGTGACTTTATCAACCCAATGGCTGGAGGAATGTCCGATCCTTGGCTTATTCAGTTTTTCGATCCCTTTTAGTTTGGTTTTCTTCCGTTAGGATCAAATTTTAGTTTACATTTTACAGTTGCTGATTCTTTTAAATACCTTTGAAGATCACCATCATTGCCTGTTATTTAACCATAATTGAAATTATATGAATGTAATAAAAAATGAATTATGAAAACCATAAGTTTTCGTGACATGTTAATTCAATTTAGAGCATAGTTTAACTAAAGAAATACTGCATCATTATCATAATAATTGTAGTTGTATGAATGATAAAGTACAAATGTATATGCCTAAACAATAAAACATTGATACAAATGAAGATTAACAGTGCTATTGGGAACCATGAACAAAGTTTAAAACTTTATAGGGGGACTTGCATAAATGGTCACTCTCAGTTTTTAAAAACCAAAAATAGCCCATGATTGAAAATTTTGTGGTTTTGTTCCTTTTACAATTGATTCTACCAAACTGTCCTTTAAAATTGTTTTTTGTCATTTACCTCATTTAATACATCATTTACTAAATCACCCTTCTATGGGAGACTTACATAAATGGGCACTCTCAGTTTTCACAAAATGAAAAGACAAAAAAATTTCAAAAAAAAGAAGACATCCAACAGGAAGACGAGACCAGAGGCACCGCGAAATCTTCTAGAGAGAGGCGCACCTTTCAAGTCCAACGAAATCGTTCCGGTGGCAATACGGTGTGCACCTTGCTATATCAAGAAGAGATCTCCAGTTAATATTTCTTCTGCAACTAATTATTGTTATATATAAAGGTAAGGGAGAGAAGACTTACTGGTGACCGTATTGAATGTGTTGGCCGCTCTTTTATTGCTCCAGGGGTTTCTCTCTTCTCGCAACAGCCTTTCCTCCTCAGACCATCAGCTCTCTTCAGGTCTGCTCCTTTGTACAGAATCTTTCTCTATTCGAAATTTACTATCTTTTTTCTCAGTTTTTCGCTAAAAGGACTGGAATTATCATCTGGGTTTTTGATGATTCTGTTGTTTATGGTATAATTGATGAAAATGGTGATCGTCTTTTCGGTTAGGTTTTGGGTTTTTTTGGCTATTGGATAGTTATGTTGGTTATGATGAAACAATCATTGATTCTTATGTTTTTTTAATAATCTAGGATTGAACATAATTAGTCAATTACAATACAGATGTGGGTTTTTTTGTGATTGAATGAGTGATCCATTTCTGTTTTGATGGATTCAGGAATTGAATGGATTTTTATGTTGTATCAACAATCTATTGTAATTGTTGTGCAACTATGTGGAAGGTTTCCATGGTGGTGTCTTACAATATGGATTTGGTTTAGAATGTAATGTTTAAGAATTTAGCTGATGTTGAGGAAATAAAACATATGAATATGATTGTGTTGTCTACTAATTTTATAACCAAAGTGGGTTGTGTGTTTTTAGCATTAAATTTTGGAAGAGATTTTTTACATTCTAATTGTTCAATTGGAAGCTAAGGTTTTTCAATTGGAAGAAAAATTGGCTACTGATGATGATAGTGAGAATCTCTCTGATGATCTAAGTGAAGAGCTACAAAAACTAGATTCAGCAAAACAGTTCAATTTTTTTTAGTGTTAATTTGGACAGAAATATTTTTACTTTCACAGTTGTGTTTGTTTGTTATACGTGCAATGTGATATCATATCACCCCCTATCTAATTTGTGACAAATTTAGGGTTTTATGAGAAGTTATATATCAGTTGTGTTGTATAAACCATGATTTGTATTATTATTCTGCTAGGAATTTGCAGCTAAACTGAGGGAAATTCTCTCTGTGAAGTGGGAACTTGGCGATGTGCTATCCCATTCAGAACTCATCCAGTATGTTTCGTTTAGCTTTTTTCCGCATTTACTCATCGACTTGTTTTATCGTCTCTTGAAAATATTAGTAGATGTTCTAAGATGCTTAATTGAAGTTCCTATCATTGATGCATGAATTCATTCAACTTTTAAAATTGATTTAAAATTGATTTAGTATAATACTAGGGTGGCAACTGTTAAGTAATTTCTAATCAACTCTTTCTTGGGTTTGAAAATAGCACTTATAAAAAATAAATGATTTTGAGTGTTGAAAGTGAAACTAGCTTCTTGGAGCATATTATTCTCTAGCTGCTGAATTTATAATGTATAAAATTTCTATACAACTGGAGCAGTCACTGTGAAAGGCCCTTCTTTATACAAGTAAAGGGAAGACCAAGACCAGAGCCTAAAAGAAATCTTCTAGAGAGAAGATGCACCTTTCAAGTCCGGCAAAGAAATTATTCCAGTGGCAATAGGGTCTGCACCTTGCTGAATCAAGAAGACATCTCCAGGTAATATTTCAAGTTCGGTAAGGGTTGTTCTTGGAACAAAGTTTAAAACTAACCGGATTCCTTAAGGCTTTGTATGGTGAATCATCCAATGAAACAAATGAAGATTAGTAGAGTTATTGGAAACAATGAACAAAGTTTAAAACTAACCGGATTCCTTAAGGCTTTGTATGGTGAATCATCCAACAACAGGGTGTTGGTTTCATTGTACTCCCCATTTTTCCATGGAATAACTGGTACAAGGTTCTCCCACATATTTTTAGCTCTTTTAAAACGATGAGTTTTTTATTATTTTGAATTGTATAGCATCCAGTTCTAGTACAATGAGAATTATCCTGCGTATAATAGAACTAATCAAAGAAACACCTTGTATATTATGGAAACCATATTATGATAATAGCATATATAATATAAGCAATATTTCTTCATTATGGAAACTCATAGAATTACTAATATCCCAAGAGGGTTAAGAAATGCTTACCAAAATGAAAAAGTAACTTTTTTTTGAAATCTTTGAAAAGTTTGTTGACAATTGGAATCAAATTATTTCTACAAGAAATTCAAAAAGCCTTGTCAAAACCGAGTGGGATACATATTTACGGGACAAATAATCATATTAAATTTTTCTACGTTTAATCATGTTTATTAGAAATAAATGTTTTCATAAAAACAAATGCTTAGAAAGAAATATATATATATATATATATATATATATATAAATGAACTAATATAAAGAGCAAAGACTATAATTAGTCAAATATTGAAGATTACCTTTCTCTAGAAGACCAAACTCCTATGTTGAATCTCTCAGAGCAAAATTTGAGAAAATCATCGCAATATGGTCTCTTACACAGTGAAAATGTCATGTCAAAATAAAGTTAGACTTGATATATGATAAGAGGAATTCAAACATTTTAATTAGATAAAATATCTAAAAATATCTAATTTTACCATTTTATTTTGCTTACGATAAATTCTGGCTTAAAATTCCAAGGAACTGGAACGATGTCTGCAAGAATGCCATTGACATCAAGTACATGAGATCTTAGGTTGAGCTGTGGCCGCACAAGAATGTGGCTTCTTGTGGTAAACCCTTGGTTCTTTGTTCTTTATTTGTCGAACCCTAGCATCAACTTGATCGACAATTGCATCACCTTTCACATTTTCTGTGGCTGGATGAGAACATAGCTTCTTATGGTAATCATCATCAGTAGCACTAGCATCACCTTCAGTAATTAATGGCACTCCACTAGCAGATTTTTCATTGTCCTTTCTAATAGTAGCGACAACTGCATCACCTTTTGTATTTTATGTGGCGTTTCTAACAACCCCAGTAGCAACATCAACATCATATTTGCCCTTCCCAATACCTAGTAACTCTCTATCCTCCTTTTTGTTGGTAGGTGAGACTTGTTTATTTTCCTTCTTATTATCAAGCTTCTACGAGACCTAAGGGTGACATGTGGCTGCATGAGAACTTAGTTTATTGTGGTAATCATCAGTAGCACCAGCATCAACAGCTTGTTTAAAATTTCCTAGGAATTGGAACAATGTCTGTAAAAAAGCCATTGACATCAAGTACAAGAAGCTCTTTCTCTAATAAGTTATTACAAAAAGTTAGGCTTATTCGTCAGACACGAGACCTTAGGCTGAGTTGTGGCCGTACAAGAATGTGGCATCTTATGGTAATCACTTAGTTTTTTTTTTTTACTTTATATGTTGAACCCTATCATCAACTCTATCGATAATTGCATCACTTTTCACATTTTCTATGGTCGTCAACAACGCTGTATCCTTTTTTTTGTTGGCAGCATCAGCATGAAAGACAACCGCATCACCTTTCGCATTTTTTGTGGCTTTTGGCAATGCTGTATTCACTTTTGTTGGCAACTGATACCTATTTATTGTCTTTTTTTACCAGGCCTCTTCGTCGGATGCGAGACCTCAGGCTAACCTGTGGCTGATTGTAAATGTAGCTTCTTGCGATAATCATCATCAACAACACTAGCTTCACCTTTAGTGATTGAGGGCACCCCACTTGTAGATTTTTCGTTGTCCTTTCCAGCAGTAGAGAGAGTTGTATCACCTTTTGCATTTTCTGTGACCCTTCCAACAACCCCATCAACAACTCCATCAACAACAACATCAACAACATCATCATTTTTTGCCCTTCCTAATGCCCAACAACTCCCTATCTTTTTTTTTTTCATTGGCAAGTGGGACTTGTTTATTGTCCTTTTTGTTATCAAACTTCTATGAGACCCAGGGTGACCCTTGGCTGCATGAGAACGTAGCTTCTTATGGTAATCATTAGCCGCACCAGCATCAATAGCTTGTTTGCCTTTTCATTTAGATTTTTTCTTTGTCCTTTCCAGCAGCATCTATACTGATAACTTCAACAACAAATGCATTTTCTTGTTCCTTTCTAACAGTAGTTGTTGCAACAACTACATCACCTTGACTAGAACATGTATTTGCGACGTTCTCAGCTGACACTATTGCAACAAATGCATTTTCTTGTTCCTTTCTAACAGTAATTGTAGCAACAGGAAAACTTATCCCACAAATGACTAGCTTGATAGACAAATTCATAAAGAAAGACCTCGTGAGAAAATCTAGGTGTTAAAGTAAAGGTACATTCCTCGGGCCATGTGTCTCTTGTGTTTGCTGTAAATAGAAGAGAAATCCTATCTCATGACCGTTGTAAATAGAAAGAATATATCTCCTTACATATGTATATTTCTCTATAAATAATGACATGAAATCACTGGAAAAAGCTGTGAGAAAAATTATTCAATTCCTATCTTCTTTATGGTATAAAAGCATTTTTTTCCCTCTAAACATGGTATACATCATTAATTTACCTGTCCTTATACCCCTCAACAAAATGGGATGGCTGAACGTAAAAATTGACATATAGTCGAAACATGATTGTCTCTCCTCCATCATGCATTTCTCCCACGTCGTTTTTGGATGGAGGCTTTTTCAACTATGATTTATTTGGTAAATCTACTTCCATCTCCTACACTGAATTTTAGGTCCCCTTTTGAATTATTATTTAATCATGCTTCTGATTATTTCACTTTACGTACTTTTGGTTGCCAATGTTTTCCTTTTTTAGGTTCTACCAAAGCAGATAAGCTCTCTCCAAAATCTACGCAATGTGTTTTATTGGGGTATGGAACAAATCACAAAGGATATTGTTGTCTTGACATCAAAACTGGTTGAATTTACATGTCTCGACATGTAAGGTTTAATGAAGATATTTTTCCTTTTGTTAGTATGTTATCAACAGGGCCTCTCAAGTCATCAAATTTGGACATGTCTTAGCTCAAACCAGTTGAACCTAATCATACTATTTCCTCTAGTAGTCTTCTACTTCTTAATTTTACCTCTACGAAGAAAGCAAATACTATACCAAGATTGCAATCCAACCTATTACTATAGAACCACAAGCATCTCCTCAAATAAATCAAAATCCTACATTACCTATAGTACCTATTTGTACACAATTATCACCAAATCCTACTATCACTAATACCTCCAACCAGCCACTTGATAGTTTTGCTCCACCACAACCAACAATTCCTTCAACTGATACACAGATGGTCCACCCAATGGTGACTCATTCTCGTGATGGTACACGTAAACCTTTAGTTCCATACAGTGGTCTCTATACTCGACATCCTTTACCAACATGTCTTCAAACAGTTATTCAGAATCTTGATGTTGAGCCCACTTGTTATACTGAAGCCTTTAAATTTCCACACTGGCAAGCAGCGATGCTTGATGAATTTAATGTTTTACTTAAACAACGTACCTGGTTACTTTTTCCAGCATCTAAAGCTATAAATTTGGTGGGTTGTAAATGGGTTTTCAGAGTCAAAAAGAAAGTGGACGGTACCATTAAATGATACAAAGCCTGTCTTGTAGCCAAAGGATACAACCAAAAATACAGTATTGACTATGATGAAACATTCAGCCCGGATATCAAATCGCCCACCATCCGATTGGTTTTGTCTCTTGCATTAAGCCGAGGTTGGAGCATTCGTCAACTTGATGTCAAAAATGCCTTCTAACATGGTGTTTTAACTGAATTTGTATATATGAAACAACCACCAGATTTCACCGATCGTAATTTTCCTGATCATGTTTGTCTTCTACATAAATCCATTTATGGTCTTCACCAAGCACCTCGCGCTTGGTTTGATTGATTTAGTGAAGCTCTTTTTGAGATTAGCTTCACACGTTGTCGTACAGACATTTCACTATTTCTTCATCATGGTTCTTAGGGGCTTACTATACTTCTACTATATGTAGATGATATTATTCTCACAGGGGCAAACTCTACTTTTATATCTTTTATAATCTCTCATACGCATAAGAAATTTGAAGTGAAAGACTTGGGTCCATTTCACTATTTTTTGGGTATTACGGTTCATTGAAATGAAAATTGCATAAAGCTTAATCAAACTAAATATTATCTTGATTTATTGAAGAAAACTAACTTTTTGCTTGCCAAACCATGTTCCTCTCTTGTAGCTGGAGGTACCAAATTGTCTTAGGATGATTCAGCTCCCTTGGTTGATGTTACTACTTATCGCAGCCTTGTTGGTGCTTTACAATACCTCACAATTACGAGACTAGACCTTACCTATGTTGTGAATCAGGTTTGTCAATTTATGCATCAACCTCGCTAAACCCATATGATAGCAGTCAAAAGGATTTTATGATATCTCAAAGACACTCCCTTTCATGGACTCCATATCAGTAAGTATACAGATGAACATTTATATGAGTATTCCAATGTTGACTGGGCAGGCTGCTCCAATGATCGTCGATCCACTACTGGTTTGTGCATTTACTTTGGTCCAAACATTCTAACATAGGTTGCTAAGAAGCAGACCACTGTTTCAAGATCCATTACCGAAGCTGAATATCGTGCCCTTACATACAACTGCAGAAATTCAATACAGCTACAGAAATTCAATGGCTCATCTTTCTTTTTAGAGAGCTAAATATTCCACTACAGCGAGCTCCTATTTTACATTGTGATAATGTAAATGCCACATACTTAGCATCTAATACAGTGCTCCATGGGTGTGATAAGCATATTGAGATTGATTATTCATTTTCTTCGAGAACAGATTATGCGAAATGCATTACATATCAAATTCCTTTCTAGCACAAAACAAGTTGATGATGTTTTCACAAAAAGTTTATCTTCACCAAGTTTCAAGTTTCTTCGTGACAAACTGATGGTTCGTCCTTGCTACCCATAAGTTTGAAGGGGGTTATTGAGATAACAAAGTAGTTGACTAAAATAACTGGCCTCCCTATCACTGCAGTAAATTGGGAGCAAATCACTATCATTTCTCTATTGTTAATTGAGAGAAAATCTCTCTTGTGTTTACTGTAAATAGAGGAGAAATTCTCTCCCACGACCGTTGTAAATAGAGAGAATATTTCTCCTTACATATGTATATTTCTCTATAAATAATGACATGAACTCACTGGAAAAAGCAGTGAGAAAAATTATTCAATTCCTATCTTCTTTAATGACAAAATGTTGTCAACCTTCCCAACCTCGGAATACCATAAAGTTTAAGCATCTTGCGGGGAGCTTTCCTCTCGGATCACCTTTCAAGGCAAAGTCTTAATGTGATTTCCCTTCAAATATGGAAATCGATTGAACCCCGTCCTTGGTTCTGCATGATCCCATAACTTATAGTTTGACACTTAGTACAGCTGAAAGCCAATCTTGATTTCATAACCTAATAAAGAACCACACAGCATGACAGTTGTACCTCTCAAGACGAGACAAGCTCTCATCCTCAAAGCTAGATGTGCAGTCAAGGTCGGTTTTATTTGATGTTTTTATGTAAAGGGATGAATCTGGACAAACATGACGTCTACATACACTATAGATTGCAACCTGAAATGAAAGATAAAGTTGGTTGAGAGTTTTAAGGAACCAGGATTCTACTCTCGCTGTTTGAGCTGCGTTAGAATTCCACCGACACAAGGACTCTTGTTGGAGCCAAACTCTCCAACGCCTATGACGTTCACACGTATCCTGCTTCATTAGCAAACATACAGACACATCCCAATTGAATTAAACAATAAATCTATTGTGGCAAGGTTTGCCCAAAATGATATGGATTCACTCTTTAAAACACAAGAGGCTCATTGTTTGACCCATTATTCAAAAAGGGATCACCCAATGATAAGCAATCAATAAAGAAGTGGGTGATTGGAGGAAGACAGTTATCCCATGATAAACAAGTAAGCACAACCACTCGACCACCATTAATCAATGGAGGAAACAACTCTCACAATCTCTAAGTTGAAAACAACGGTTAAATAACCACCATAAGATGGACTCGATGTATAAAAATGGTTGAATAAACAATGAAAAAAACTATGATCAATCGAATACATATAGAGCCCTCCCATTTTTTTTTTTTTTGGTTTACTAGTGTTATCAATTATTTCGACTACAGTTGTGTGTTATGAGTGTCTTATATTATTCGTTATGCATGATTGTTCTTGGTTGAATATCTTTCCTTTGAATGCAAAGATAAAATCCCACGTATCATCACCTTTCCAACCTTTCTAGGAAAGTGCTCTAGGTTGATTCGAGGCGGATCTTAAACCAAGATCTATCTCGCAGAATTTGGTTAACAAATTTCCATTGTTAACAGATATAAAAATAGTTAGGTGTGATTAATTATAAAAAAAAAAAAAGATTAGAAAATTTTAGGTGTGAATCCATTATAAGTGAGTAAATTATTATCTAAAATAATTACGAAAAAAACAATTTTATTGAAAAAAGTTTGAAATATAATTTATAAAGTAAATAATAATATTTTATTATTTTGATATTATAAAATAGAGAATGGTTAGAGTTGTAAATTTATAAAGATTAAATATTTCAGAAACATCTTATTTTCAGTCTTCAAAATGGAGAAAATTTTAGAGACTAATTAGAGATGGCCTTATGGATAAGGTTCGAGCGGGTGCCACACGAGGTGCAGGTCAAATTGACATCTCTAGGTATGTGTAGGATTATCAAGTATAACTCTTCTAATAATACACAACAAAGTGCTGAAGTGGCATAGCGGCATAGTGGCATAGTCATGATATAAATAATTTTTTTTCCTCCTTTTATGGCGATAAATTAACCATTTTATCCATAATTAATGACATTATATAATTTTTTTTTTTATATTATATAATTATCAAACAACTGAATGACATTATATAATTACAAAATAGACAATTCGTTGAAATTAATTTTGAAAAAAATTGACACCTAATTCTTTTTATTTTTTTAAATAATAACTATCAAAACTTAATTAAATTTCTTTAATTTATTAAATAAGAAAAACTAACTAAAATAAACTAACATATTTAATTTTTTTTGAAATATTACACCAACATATTTAATTATTAAAAACATACAAAAATGACAAAAGAATTTTAAAAAAGGAAAATAAAACAATGAAGGAGCTGCTACCTCCACTAAATACGCAAGTTGATAATTTTTGCTTTTGTTCTCTTTTTGTCATGTTTTTTTTTTCTTTAATTAAATCTGAACCATGTTTTTGTTTCCTGGTCTGAGGAGTTTGCATAGAGAAGAAGTTTAGAGGGCAGCTTTATATATTGACTTTTAGAATAATCATGTGAGCCATGCATTCCATGTTTGTGTCATGTGAGTCTCGCTAATTTGGCAAATATCATGTGTGCAATCACATGAATACTGTTGATTTGGAAGAATCAAATTCAATGTTAATGATCAACTTGTATAAATCACGTACAAACTCAACTTTATGATTTCAATCTTAACTCTTAATTCTTAAGACATGAAAAATTTTCATATTGAGTTTTATAGTTAAGAGTTATGATGTCAATCTTAACAAAGCGATTCTATACTCTTTTCTTTCACTTTTGTGATACAAATTCGAGTCTCATATTTATCCTATAAACATATGGAAAAACAAACCCCTCCCCTGTAGACCGTAATCCGTAGTGTGAAGTTCCATTACGGACTATATTTGCAATAGTTGACTTGACAGACTTTTAACCTAGCTAAATAGTGTATCATATTTCAATTTTTTTTTTTAATTTTGTGAGAGAGATGCATAACTCGAATCCAAAACCTCACGAAGTAAGTGTAAGGGACGCACCACTATGCATGCTAACCTGATATCCCAAAAAAGAAAAAATAGAAAGAAATATATCATAATTTTATTGCAATTACGTGGGTAATTAATTAATTATTTTTTAAAAAAAAAAGACTAATGGAGATGCATATTTCTCTCTATCCAGAAGAAGACCATATCAACTCACCAAAAAAATCTGGAAAAGTCCATGTCAATAGCACAATTACTCGCTCTCCACTCTCCATGAAACCGACCGATACGTAAGCATAGCAAATGTAACCATTTTTCATGTGGATCCTAAATCACTATATAAATATATATATATATATATCACCCTCCCCAAACCCATCACAATATCAAACACTAGCAACAGATCGACATCTCAAGTATTACAAGAAGAAATAAGTTCAATTTTCTTCAGAGAAAAATATGTCGAACATGCAACAAAACTTCAATGCAGGCCAAACCAAAGGCAATGCCCAGGTAGGAAAATATGTATATTAATTTGTTTAATTAATGAGTACATGTACTTAGTGATTGATCAAGTTTTGAAATTGTGTACTGTGTTAAATGTTTATCGTGAGCAGGCGAAGACAGAAGAGTGGATTGAATCAGCACAGAACACAGCAAACGCAGCAAGAGACAAGGCATCAAATGCAGCTCAATCAACCCACGACTCTGCCCAACAAGACGCGGACCAGAGCGCCGGATTCCTCCAGCAGACGAGTGAGAAAGTAGCGAACATGGCACAGGGCGCTGTTGATGGTGTCAAGAACACACTTGGAATGGGTGATAAGACCAGCCACAAGTAATCAACACAACAACTCGATCTCATCATCACTCTGCACCACCACCAGCTTATAATGACTATTATTACAGGATAGTTGGTTAGAGATTTCTATTTCTCATATCACATGTAATAAAGCCTTCTTGTTTTCTTTTTTGATTGTTAATTTAGTCTTGAAATAGTATGTAATAAGAGTTTAATATTTAATAATACAAAAGTGAAATGCAGAGAATAATTACTTGGTTAATTATCTTTCTCTCTATCTAGCTATCTATTTCATATATGCGCAATTTAATACAACAGTTTTGCTTATGGTACCTCACATGTAAGAGTCAAATTTATTGATTTCAAAAACCAAGGCTATCTCTAGACATTTTAGGGCCTGAACGATTTTATGATATTAAAAAAAATTGGGGCTGTATATAAAATTATTACCATTAACATAAAAATATTAAATATAATTATTCATTTATCAAATACAATGTAATCTACATAAATTAAAACAAAAAAAGACTTAATCTTATCTAAAAACATAAAAACAAAACATTGTTTACTATTATATTTTTCTTGCTTTCTAAAGTACAAATTTACTAATTATACTACTACTATCGAGATCGGACTCTCTTTCAAAAGAAAAAAAAAAATTCAATTGGACTCAAACAATTTTGACTCAGATGATGTTAAACTAAGTCTGATATGTTAGAATTCAATTGGGTTTTAATGCTTATTTTTATTAAATTGAACTAGATATAGATAATTATTAAAAAAAAAAAGTAAAAAAATGTTTGAAATTGGATCCTTCTTAAACTTAAATAGATTGGATCTGAGGCCTATAATTTTATAAAAGATGAAGAAGTAAATTGGATTTTTTAGGGTTCCAGTAAAATTTTGGGTTTGCTGCCCCCATGGGCCGGCCCTATCAAAAACTCTCACTATATATACTGCATACATGTAATAATTGAAAATAAAAAAATTGAAAATTGATGTTCATGTTACTACTTTGATATTCATGTAGCAATTTGACATATATAATCAGTTTAACACTTGTATGTAAACAAAGTATTGTGTACGTCTGAGTGGCCCTGTTTGTTTTTTGGACTTACGTCTGAATGAGTCAGAAAACTTAAAAAAGTAGGAAAAAAAACATCTGAAATAAAAAAGCACAAAAACTTGACTTATATCTTAGTAAGATGTTATGAGTGTCTTATATTATTCGTTATGCATGATTGTTCTTGGTTGAATATCTTTCCTTTGAATGCAAAGATAAAATCCCATGTATCATCACCTTTCCAACCTTTCTAGGAAAGTGCTCTAGGTTGATTCGAGGCGGATCTTCAACCAAGATCTATCTCGCAGAATTTGGTTAATGAATTTCCATTGTTAACAGATATAAAAATAGTTAGGTGTGATTAATTACAAAAAAAAAAAAAGATTAGAAAATTTTAGGTGTGAATCCATTATAAGTGAGTAAATTATTATCTAAAATAATTAAGAAAAAAACAATTTTATTAAAAAAAGTTTAAAATATAATTTATAAAGTAAATAACAATATTTTATTATTTGGATACTATAAAATAGAGAATGGTTAAAGTAGTAAATTTATAAAGATTAAATATTTCAGAAATATCTTATTTTCAGTCTTCAAAATAGAGAAAATTTTAGAGACTAATTAGAGATGGCCTTGTAGATAAGGTTCGAGCGGGTGCCACACGAGGTGCAGGTCAAATTGACATCTCTAGGTATGTGTAGGATTATCAAGTATAACTCTTCTAATAATACACAACAAAGTGCTGAAGTGGCATAGTGGCATAGTGGCATAGTCATGATATAAATAATTTTTTTTCCTCCTTTTATGGCGATAAATTAACCATTTTATCCATAATTAATGACATTATATAATTTTTTTTAATTTTATATTATATAATTATCAAACAACTGAATGACATTATATAATTACAAAATAGACAAATCGTTGAAATTAATTTTGAAAAAAATTGACACCTAATTCTTTTTTTTAAAATAATAACTATCAAAACTTAATTAAATTTCTTTAATTTATTAAATAAGAAAAACTAACTAAAATAAACTAACATATTTAATTTTTTTTGAAATATTACACCAACATATTTAATTATTAAAAACATACAAAAATGACAAAAGAATTTTAAAAAAGGAAAATAAAACAATGAAGGAGCTGCTACCTCCACTAAATACGCAAGTTGATAATTTTTGCTTTTGTTCTCTTTTTGTCATGTTTTTTTTTTTTCTTTAATTAAATCTGAACCATGTTTTTGTTTCCTGGTCTGAGGAGTTTGCATTGAGAAGAAGTTTAGAGGCCAGCTTTATATATTGACTTTTAGAATAACCATGTGAGCCATGCATTCCATGTTTGTGTCATGCGAGTCTCGCTAATTTGGCAAATATCATGTGTGCAATCACATGAATACTGTTGATTTGGAAGAATCAAATTCAATGCTAACGATCAACTTGTATAAATCACGTATAAAACTCAACTTTATGATTTCAATCTTAACTCTTAATTCTTAATTCTTAATTCTTAAGCCATGAAAATTATTCATATTGAGTTTTATAGTTAAGAGTTAAGATTTCAATCTTAACAAAGTGGTTGTAATACACTTTTCTTTCATTTTTAATTTGTGATACAAATTCGAGTCTCATATTTACCCAATAAACACATGGAAAAACAAACCCCTCCCCTGTAGACCATAGTGGGGAGTTCCATTACAGACCGTGTTTGCGACAATTAACTTGACAGACTTTTAACCTAGCTAAATGATATCAGATTAAAATTATTATTATTTTTTAATTATGTGAGAGAAGTGCAAAACTCGAATCCAAAATCTCATGAAATAAGTGTAAGGGGCGCACCACTTTGATATATATATATATATAATTTTATATATATACAGTCTCGTTCCTATCATTTGATCCTGATATAACTTTATTAGGATATTAAATGTGAATCACTCATTTATAATAGTGATTTGACAAATGCATACATACTAAGTCAAAGTATGTAAAACAAGTGGCTCACATTCAATGTCCTTATATAATTCTATCGGTGCATACCAGTAGGAAAATTTATATATACATATATATATATATATATATATATATATATATATATATATCTATTATTAAGTAGATGTCAAAATCGATATATGTATATCGTATACATAGATAGTGGCAAGAGATATATTATAATTTTATTGCAATTATGTGGGTAATTAAAACAAAACAAAAATAAAAAATAAAAAAGAGTGAATATACTGACAAAAACAATAAAAATGATTATTTTTGACAAAAACAATAAACAATAAACCCACTAATTTTTTGGCTAGTTTCTCTCTTTACAAATATATTTATTATTAAGGAGATGTCGAAATCAGTATATATCATAATTTTATTGCAATTACGTGGGTAACTAAATTTTTTTTTTTATAAAAAAAAGACTAATGGAGATGCACTTTTCTCTCTAGCCAGAAGAGGACCATATCAACTCACCAAAAAAATCTGGAAAAGTCCATGTCAATAGCACAATTACTCGCTCTCCACTCTCCATGAAACCGACCTAAGCATAGCAAATGTAACCATTTTTCATGTGGATCCTAAATCACTATATATATCACCCTCCCCAAACCCATCACAATATCAAACACTAGCAACAGACATCTCAAGTACTACAACGAGAAACAAGTTCAATTTTCTTCAGAGAAAAATATGTCGAACATGCAACAAAACTTCAATGCAGGCCAAACCAAAGGCAATGCCCAGGTAGGAAAATATGTATATTAATTTGTTTAATTAATGAGTACATGTACTTAGTGATTGATCAAGTTTTGAAATTGTGTACTGTGTTAAATGTTTATCGTGAGCAGGCGAAGACAGAAGAGTGGATTGAATCAGCACAGAACACAGCAAACGCAGCAAGAGACAAGGCATCAAATGCAGCTCAATCAACCCACGACTCTGCCCAACAAGACGCGGACCAGAGCGCCGGATTCCTCCAGCAGACGAGTGAGAAAGTAGCGAACATGGCACAGGGCGCTGTTGATGGTGTCAAGAACACACTTGGAATGGGTGATAAGACCAGCCACAAGTAATCAACACAACAACTCGATCTCATCATCACTCTGCACCACCACCAGCTTATAATGACTATTATTACAGGATAGTTGGTTAGAGATTTCTATTTCTCATATCACATGTAATAAAGCCTTCTTGTTTTCTTTTTTGATTGTTAATTTAGTCTTGAAATAGTATGTAATAAGAGTTTAATATTTAATAATACAAAAGTGAAATGCAGAGAATAATTACTTGGTTAATTATCTTTCTCTCTATCTAGCTATCTATTTCATATATGCGCAATTTAATACAACAGTTTTGCTTATGGTACCTCACATGTAACAAGTCAAATTTATTGATTTCAAAAACCAAGGCTGTCTCAAAACATTTTGGGTCCCAAACGATTTTATGATATTAAAGAAAATTGGGGCTGTATATAAAATTATTACCATTAACATAAAAATATTAAATATAATTATTCATTTATCAAATACAATGTAATCTATATAAATTAAAACAAAAAAGACTTAATCTTATCTAAAAACATAAAAACAAAACATTGTTTACTATTATATTTTTCTTGCTTTCTAAAGTACAAATTTACTAATTATACTACTACTATCGAGATCGGACTCTCTTTCAAAAGAAAAAAAAAATTCAATTGGACTCAAACAATTTTGACTTAGATGATGTTAAACTAAGTCTGATATGTTAGAATTCAATTGGGTTTTGATGCTTATTTTTATTAAATTGAACTAGATATAGATAATTATTAAAAAAAAAAGTAAAAAAATGTTTGAAATTGGATCATTCTTAAACTTAAATAGATTGGACCTGAGGCCTATAATTTTATAAAAGATGAAGAAGTAAATTGAATTTTTTAGGGTCCCCAGTAAAATATTGGGTTTGCTGCCCCCATGGGCCGGCCTTATCAAAAACTCTCACTATATATACTGCATACATGTAATAATTGAAAATAAAAAAATTGAAAATTGATGTTCATGTTACTACTTTGATATTCATGTAGCAATTTGACATATATAATCAGTTTAACACTTGTATGTAAACAAAGTATTGTGTACGTCTGAGTGGCCCTGTTTGTTTTTTGGACTTACGTCTGAATGGGTCAGAAAACTTAAAAAAGTAGGAAAAAAAACAGCTGAAATAAAAAAGCACAAAAACTTGACTTATATCTTAGTAAGATGTTTTCTTATTCCAGACTTCTGAATTTGCCAAGATTAAATATGCTTATGATATTGATATATTTAATATATTTTTTTTATTCTTTCCATAAAAAATTTGGTTTTTCCTATAATTATAACACCATGCACGTTGTTCCTTTGGATCTCTACATATTTCACCAACAATTCATTAAAACAATTCATACTTACATTTTATTAAAATAAAATATTATTTTATGTTGTAAGAGGCTATTACTGGCTTCCTTGGCCACTGCCTCCTACGGGAGACGAAAGGATTATGGATTCCTTTCTTCCTTCGTCTCTAGTTAAACAAATTTGTTATATAATTTTTTATTTTCTAAATATTACAGTATATCTTATAAATAATAATAATATTATTATGTTATATATTATTTTATTTAATTTATATTTTTAAATATTATTTCATTAGTTTACTAAATAAAAGTAAACTAAAAAATATTATAAATATTTAAATTTAATATAAATATATAAAACAATTATTTGGAGAGGTATATAAGATAATTAGTTAAAAGGGTATATGTATCTTATCACGAATTTTCAAATGTTTCTATTCAGACATCATAAATGAAAAACAAACAAGATGTTAAGGCCCTGTCATGCAGCTGTTTTTCAGTCTGTTTTCGTTTTTGTTTTTTAAAAACGATTTTAAATTCGCGTTTGTTAACCGTTTTTCATTTTATTTTCAAAAAATAAAAAACAAAACCAATGTTAACAGTGAAATATTTGAAAAACACCAAATACTTGTTTTTTGTTTTTGTTTTCCAAAAAAATTAAGAATATATAAAATTAAAAAATTTTTCCCTTCTCTTCAACATGAATCTCTGTCTCCTCCTTCTTTCTTCTTCTTCTTCCTTCAACAGATCTTCTACTCTTTTTTTTTTCTCTTCTTCGTCTTCTTGCCGCCGATCTCTTCTTTTTCCGATCTACTTTCCATTGCCGATTTACTCCTCCAAACGCGGATCGACCTTCAATAGATCTTCTCCTTTTTTTTTTCTTCTTCGTCTTCTTCGTCTTCTTGCCGCCGATCTCTTCTTCTTCCGATCTACTTTATGTTGCCGATTTGCTCCTCCAAATGCGGATCGACCAACCAATCTACTTCTTCTTCTTCTGATCCGTTGCTTCTTCTTCTAATCCGTTGCTTTTTCTTCTTCTTCTTCTGATCTGCTGCTTCTTTTCCTTCTCCAATCCCCTTCCTCTTCTCCGATCCCCTTCCTCTTCTTCTTCTCCGATCTTCTTCCTTTCTTTTTCTCCGATCCGGTTTCCTTTTTTTTTTTTTAATTTTTTATAAATATTTATTTACTGTTATTTATATATATATTGAAGAAAATTCAATTTCCAATAGTTAAGCAGAACAATAAATGTACAGCGAAATGAGGGAACAAACACCAATGGGGTGTTGGCACGTGGTATTTTTTCTTTCACTTTTTACATTTATCTATCTCCTTACATTCTTTTAAAATAGACCACGTGTCAACTTCTCATTAGTGTGGTTACTACCAGTCAGTACACATGCATTGTCTAAAGTTTATTACAGAATGTTGAATTCTCTCAAAGGAATTAAGAATGAAATCCTAAAGCGTTATATGACCAAATGAAAAATGAATTACGTCTAAATTAAGATCTAAATTACTCTTGTGAGTCTGCAGGAGTGCATGTACTTGACTATAGTCTGCCTCCATCCATCCAATCTAGAGTTAAATGGAAAGGAAGTTAAAAATTTGATAAACTAATGAGTTGCAAAATCTACGTATTTTTCAAAGTCAATGAAAGAATTTATGTTTTGCAGCCCAGCCTTATATCTCACTGCTATTTATATTTATTAAAATAATACTTATTTATAATTTGAGAGTTTAGTTTAGATTTTTTTTTGAAGTAATTTGTGATGTGTTAGTTGTGTTTAATTTATAAATTAAAATACAAAAATTATATTGGTTAATTATTTAATCAATTTATTTATAATTGTAATAATATTAAACAAAATGTAAAAATTGATATTTCAATTTTTGATAGTTTTCAGATAACCTACCAGACGCGTTTTACCCGTTTTCATTTTCAAAATACATATTTCAATATATGCTACCAGACGCATTTTCGAATTTTGAAACCGAAACAAAAACAAACACTGTTTTCATTTTCATTTTCATTTCATTTCATTTTTCTTTTCGAAAAACAGTCAACGATAAACGTTTACAAGACGGCCCCTAAATTTTCTTTTTTCAGAACTTTTCAGACTTCAGATTACATTCAGATCTTTCACACTTCAGACAAAAAAACAAACACTACCATAGTCTAGTTAGTCTCCTCCAAAGGCGGAGGTACACAGGGCCTGTGGGGGCATGGCCCCCCTAACTCTATATATATATATATATATATATATATATATTTGAGTTTGCAATGGTGCTGTACAAATACAATATATCCAATGTGTTCCCTCTATTATTTTTTAATTAGAAATGTGATTATAAAAGTAAAACGCTTATAGGATGGCCCATAAGTTTTATTCTTTCAGAACTTTTCAAACTTCAGATTACATTCAAATCTTTCAGACTCCAGACAAAAAAACAAACCCTACCATAGTCTAGTTAGTCTCCTCCAAAGGCAGAGGTACATAGAGGCCAGTGAGGGCATGGCCCCCCCAACCATATATATATATATATATATATATATAAAGGGTTCAAAAAAATTTGTCACTATTTGAGGCGCTTTTTGTAAGATAGACATCACATTACTAACTTAAGTTTAAAAGACACATATTTAGGTGATTAGACAAAAATACTCTTTTTTGTCAGTTTGTGTCTTTTTCAAACGTAAAGAGAAAACCTTTGAGAGAGAACATCCGAGCCTTTTCGTGCCTTTTCACACTAGATTAGAGCCTTTTCAAGCATTTTCGAGCATTTTTACACTAGGTTCGAGCCTTTTTACACTAGATCATCCGAGCCTTTTCGTGCCTTTTCGTGCCTTTTCACACTAGATTCGAGCCTTTTCGAGCATTTTTACACTAGGTTCGAGTCTTTTTACACTAGATCATCCGAGCATTTTCGTGCCTTTTCACACTAGGTTCGAACCTTTGCGAGCCTTTTTACACTAGGTTCGAGCCTTTTCGAGCCTATTTACACTATGTTCGAGCCTATTCGAGCCTTTTTACACTAGATTCGAGCCTTTTCGTCCCTTTTCGAGCTTTTTGACACTAGATTTGAGCCTTTTCGAGTCTTTTTATACTAGATCCGAGCCTTTTCGTACCTTTTTAAACTAGAGTCGAGCATTTTCGTGCCTTTTCGAGCCTTTTTACACTAGACTCGAGCCTTTTAATACACAGTTCGATCATTTTAATACATATTTCTAGTCTTTTAAACAGTTATCCGAGCTTTTTAATAATTTAGGAATAGATTAGTGAATTTTGATTCTCCGAGACTTTTAAAATTGTTCGAGCCTTTTCAGACACTATGTTCGAGCCTTTTTATACACTATGTTCGAGCCTTTCCATACACTACTCGAGCCTTTTTATACACTATGTTCGAGCCTTTCCATACACTACTCGAGCCTTTTCATACACTATGTTTAAGTCTTTTCATACACTACCCGAGCTTTTTCATACACTACTCGAGCCTTTTCATACACTACTCCAGCCCGAGCCTTTTTATACACTACTCCAGCCTTTTCATACACTACTTGAACCTTTTCAATTGTTTCTTGAGCTTTTTTAATTAGTCTTTGAGACTTATCAATTAGATTCAAAATTCACACAACCAGCTTATTGTTTACAAAAGACACGGAAAAAAAATGAAAAGGAATTCAATGAAGGGTTTTAAATTGAAAAAAGAAAAAGCTCTGGGGGAGCTGCCCCCTACACCCCCGCGAGTTGACTTGGCAGCTCGACCACCGCGAGCTTACTCTCGAATGCGTCTGCGTAGCGCCACAAAAGTAATTATCCAATGAAGATGAATTGATAAGGTTATGATATTTAACTTCCATTAAAGGTCTGTTATAGAGGAAGATGAAAGAAAAAAGCTTTGAAAACTTTAAAGTAAGAAAGAGAAATGTGTAAAATAAGGGCAATTTTGATAGTTCACCATAATATGTGCCTTTTAAATTTAACTTATTAAAGGAGTGACTTTGTCACCACATGAGTTATTCAATATTTGCAAATATATTAACATGACCTATCTAAGTTAAAATAAGGTTACTATTCAAATTTGGAAAATCATATGGTTGGAGGTAGAGGTGGCCGCAGTTCGGTTAAACCGACGGTTTTATCCGCTGTTTAACCGAAACCGGACAGCCAAAAACCGCAACAAAATCGGAACCGGAACCGGCGGTTCCAAAACCGACCGGAAACCGATCGAACCGGTTACGGTTTCGGTTTGAGGCGGTAAAAAACCGGTTCAAACCGGCGGTTAAACCGGCGGTTTTAACCATGGTTAAACCGCCGATTAAAAAAAAAATTAATTATGGACGAATCAGAAGATGACACGTGGCATACGGTTTGAAAAAATTACCGTTGAACCAAACCGAAACGGTTAAACCGGCGGTTTTAAAAAAAAAAAAAAAAAATTTGCCCAATGAACGTGTGACACGTGGCAGAAATTTTGAAAAAAAAATAAGGTGCCGTTGGCCAACGGCACCTGGCAGCTGCAGGCGTGCAGCTTGGTGACCGTTGGCCAACGGCCACTTTTTATTTATTTTTTAAACCCTAAACTTTTCCTAATTGCAAACATACCCCTCTCTATAATCCTATAAATACCCCCCACACTTCATTATTCTTCATCTCTCAACTTCTCTCAATCTCTCTCAATCTCTCTCAATCTCAAATTCTCAATTCTCTTTACAATCTACAATTTTATTTAATTTTCATTTCACATATAAATTCTTTCTTGTATTTTTTAGTTTTTACTATTATCTATTTTTTCAATCATCAAATTGCTTAACAATATTTATTTCTTTTATTTTTTACTATTAAAATATTTGTTTTCATCACTATTATTTCAACAATATTTTTTTTCAAACATCTATTTTTTTTTTTGAAAGTGTTACATTGTTACCACTATTATTCCAACAATATATTTTTTTTACAATCTTCTATTTTTTTTTACTTGTTTACCACTATTATTTCAACAATATTTTTTTTCAAACATCTATTTTTTTTTTGAAAGTGTTACATTGTTACCACTATTATTCCAACAATATTTTTTTTTTACAATCTTCTATTTTTTTTTACTTGTTTACCACTATTATTTCAACAATATTTTTTTTCAAACATCTATTTTTTTTTTTGAAAGTGTTACATTGTTACCACTATTATTCCAACAATATTTTTTTTTACAATCTTCTATTTTTTTTTACTTGTTTACCACTATTATTTCAACAATATTTTCTTTACATATATCAATATTTTTTGTATTATTAATTTTTCAATGGCTAGTGGGGGAAATAGTTCAAGAAATTTGAACAAAGAAAAGGGTCCAATGCACAACTTGTTGGAACACGTTGGCGGTGATGTTAATTACGACCGATCATACCACGAGTTCCTTCAAGACCAATTTGGATCCGATCACCCTTCTAGTCCTAATCCTCCTCTAATAATTCCCGAATTCGACGGACTCAACCACGATCCCAATACCACAAATACTAATGAAAATCTATCTAACCCCCCACCCCCTTCAAATGATTTTTTTGCAGGTGAAGGTGAAGAAAAGCAGATGAAGTCCATCCTCTTCAGGGTGCATATGAAGAAAACGGAGTTAGATGGTGGATTTTTCCATATACAGTGCAATTACTGCTCCAAATCATACAAGACTGCCAAATCCTTTGGATATGGCACGTACTGGGCTTATATCAAAAGAAGTCACCCGTCCGAATTTGAGAAATCCAATAACCAAGCCCAAATTGCCAGGTACGCAACCTCTGGTAATCAATTATTTCATTATACGTCTGAAAAAAATAGGGAAGAATTAGCATTAATGGTTGCAGTAGAACACTTACCTTTTGGTTTTGGTGAAAAAGTAGGTTTTGTTAATTATTGTCAAAATGCATTAAATCCTGCAATGCAACGTGTTCCTAGATCCACTCTCACACGTACACTAAATGCCATTTTCAAAAAAGAAAAAAACATATTGAAATCTTTTTTTATCAATTTCAAGGTCGCGTTTCCATATGTGCCGACATATGGAGCGACAATTATGGTAGTCATTCATATTTGGGTGTCACATGTCATTATATGGACAATGACTGGGACATGCAAAAAAGAATTCTTGCATTTCGTGTTTTCGATGACTCACATTCAGCTCAAAATATTTTTCAACTCCTTAAAATCATTTTTCAAGAGTATAATATCCTAAACAAAATTTTTGCTATTGGCTTTGATAATGCTACAAGTAATACCGCATCTATTCCTATGTTACAAGATTTGTGCAATCCCTATTTTGGGGGTAAATTATTTCATCAAAGATGTGCATGTCATGTTTTAAATTTGTGTGTTCAAGCTGGATTAACAGAGCTTTCTGCTTTTATTAGACCAATTAGAGATAGTATTAATTATATTTGGAGGCATAACAAAATCCAGAAACAATGGTTAAAATATTGCTCTCAGAATAATATGCGTCCCAAAAAATTTTCTAGAGATATTACCACTCGTTGGAATTCTACTTATAAGCTGCTTAATGAAAGTGTTGAATATAAGGAATTATTAGTTTCTTTTATTACTTATAACGTTCCTTCAATTTCTCTTCAATTGAACCATTGGAATGCATGTATAAAAATTCTTGAATTGCTACGTGTTTTTAATGATGCTACCAATGCTTTATCTGGTGTTTACTATCCCACTACTCATTTATTTCTTATTCAAAGTGTTAATATTGCTGGTGCATTTAGTGACTGTGAATTCGATATTGAATTGAGTCCATGTGTTGCAGCTATGAAAACAAAATGGCTAAATTATTATGGGGAGATTCCAAATATTTATTTGCTTGCACCGTGTTTTGATCCACGTTTTAAATTAGAAAGTTTACAGGATTATTTGACTCATTATTACAAATGTTTAGGATTAGAAATTGATGTTCTTCATTATTGTGATTCCGTTAAGACTTTGGTTTATGAATTATACGATGAATATCTTACAATGTATGGTCCGTCTTTGAACTTGCCGGTTTCACAACCCCCACCCACATCTGGTGGTACTAGTACTTTCGCAAAATTCCAATTAAAGGGTTTAGGGGATCGACTGTTTTCCCAAAGAGCCAAAAAATTAAGAACATCTTCATCTTCATCTGTCTCTGAGCTTGACCGGTATTTAGAAGACACTCATGAATTTTTAGAAGAAAAATTTAGTCTCCAGGTTTGGTGGAAGACTCATCAACAAGATTATCCAATTTTGGCTATTATTGCCAAACAAATTCTTGGAACACCGGTTTCTACCGTTGCTGTGGAACAAGAATTTAGTGCAGGTGGAAATATTTTGGAACCAAGACGGTCGGTTATGTCTCCACAATCACTTGAAATGCAGGCCTGTGTTGATGATTGGACAAAGGCATAATACAGACAACAAGAACTTCAGCCGGAGATAGTGAACGACTTTTTTGAAGATGACCAAACCACCGGTACGGAAGGAAGCGACTAGATTCCGTTCAAACTTCCAAACTCCAACACTGAGCAACTTATTAAAGGTAAAAGAACTACATGGCCTTTGATTCCTCTACATTTGTGGAGGATACGTAGGCAACTTAATTGTGGTAAAAATTAAGTGCAAGACCGGTTTTTTTTTTTTTTTTTTTTTTTGTTTTTTTAAATTTTAACTTTGTTACTTTGTAATATTGTTTCTTTGAATTGAGCCTTCAAGGCCAATCTCTTATTTATTTTTTATTTTTTTTTTGTGAAATTGTAAAGTTGTATTTATTAATAAAAGTGAATTTCTTTTCTTTTAAACATTGTTAAATACTTAAATACTTCAATGAAAATGTTTGTAATTATTTTTTTTTTTATTTTAAACTTTGTTCAATTGTAATTATTTTTTGGCAAGATTTTATATTTACAACCAATTTTTATGATTTATCTCACTTGGAAAAAAATTTGAAAATTTTGAAAAATAAAAAATAAAAATAAAAACGAACCGAAACCGAAACCGTCCAAAACCGAAACCGAAACCATCCAAAACCGAAACCGAAACCGAAACCGAAAAACCGACGGTTACAAACCGCCTCCAAACCGTGAGCCACGGTTTCGGTTTCGGTTTTAGTGGATCTCCAAACCGAAACCGCCGGTTTCAAATCGAAACCGAACCGAAACCGAACCGCGGCCACCTCTAGTTGGAGGGAGCTAAATAAAATAAGAAATGAGAAAAGAGGAAAAAAAGAAGAAGAATATATATATATATATATATATATATATATGTATGTATGAAAAGTTAACTGACAGAGAGAAAAAAAATTGAAAATAAATGACCAAGGAAAAAAAATAAAAGAGAGAAAAAGAGGAAAAATAAAGTGAAAAGAAAAGAAGAAAAAAAAAGGGATTTGAATAAAATAATAAAATTTAGGAGAGAAAAAAAATTAAATATGGAAGAGAATTAAAAATATTGAATGAGGAAAGAAAAAAGGGAATAACAAAAATTCAATCTTGTCCATCCAATTAATAAGTATCCAATGGACATAAAAGTATATCAAATAATGTGTAAAAAAATGGGGTCATAGATCCTGTCCATATAAATATATATATATATATATATATATACAGTTATTTTCTCCTCAGTGCGTCCTAATAAAACTCCATCAATGTGTTGTATGTGAGCCATAGATTATGGAGAAGTTTTGACAAGTTCATACACTTTGAGTCAAAGCATGTAAATCTAATGGTCCACATCCAATGCACTGATGGAGTTATATCAGGACGCACTGACTTGAAAATTTTCATATATATATATATATGAGGAAATAGGGTTTTTTAGTTAAAAATTATGGGCTTTATTGTTGTTGTCAACAATTATCATTTTTATTGTTTTTGTCAACAATATGATTGTGAGAACATAATTGCTCCTTTTTTTTTTTCATTACTTCTCTCCTTTTATCTCTCATTTTCCACGGAATCTTTTTTTCTCTTGCTCTCTCTTCTTCTCTCTCACAGTTTCTTCTTCTTCTTTCTCTCCTCTCTTCTCTTTCTCCTTTTCTCACACATGTTCTTCTTCTTCTTCATCTTTCTCGTTCTTTTTTCCTTCTTTCTCTCATCTCTTCTCCTTCTCCTTTTCTCTTGCTCTTTCTCGTTTTTTTTCCAGATTTTTAACAAAAAATCAGTTTTTTTTTTTTAAACAAAAAATTTCAAATTTCATTTTTTTTTTCAAAGAAAATTTCAGATTTAAGGATGGTTGTTGTGTTTATGAAAGGTGGGAGTTATGTTTGGGTTTGGGTTTTGTTAAAAAAAAATTTCATATTTTTATTTTAAAAAAAAAAAAATCAGATTTGGTTCTCTAGATTTTTGTTGTTTGATTTTCTAGATTTTTAAGTTCGGGTTGTGGTTGTGGTTGATTTTCTATATTTTTAAAAAAAATTCATATTTGAAAATTTTTCTAGATTTTTTTTTTTTTTATTTTTAGTTTTTTTTTTTTTTGAATTTTCTAAAAAAAATTTAAAATTTCCAGATTTTTTTTTTAATTTTCCAGATTTTTTTAAAGGTGGTTGTGGTTATGCTTAAAAAAAAAAAAAAAATCAGATTTTTATTTTGAAAATTTTTAGATTTGTGGTCGTGTTTAAGTTTGGGTTGTGATTGTTTTTATAAATTATGGGAGTTGTATTTGGGTTTGGGTTTTGTTGAAAAAAAAATCAGATTTTTTTAGATTTGATTTTTTTCAAACAAAATTTTCAGATTTCATTTTGTTTAAATTTTGTTTAAATACACCAGACCATCAATTAAACACACCAGACAAAACTCATTAAACACACCAAGGCAAAACGAATTAAACGCACCAGACAAAACGAATTAAACACACCAGACAAAACGAATTAAACACATCAGACAAAACGAATTAAACACACCAGACAAAATGAATTAAACACACCAAACAAAACGAATTAAACACTTCATAGCATCAATTAAACACATCAGACCACCAATTAAACACACCATGCAAAACTTATTAAACACATCAGGGGCAAAAACAATTAAACACACCAGGAGCAAAACGAATTAAACACACCATGACAAAACGAATTAAACACACCAGGCAAAACGAATTAAACACACCAGGGCAAAATGAATTAAACACATTAAGGTAAAAACAATTAAACAAACCAGGGTAAAACAAATTAAACACACTAGACAAAACGAATTAAACACACAAGAGCATCAATTAAACACACCAGACCACCAATTAAACACACCAGGCAAAACTTATTAAACACATCAAGGGCAAAAACAATTAAACACACCAGGGCAAAACGAATTAAATCGTTTTGCCTGGTGTGTTTAATTCGTTTTATCTAGTGTGTTTAATTTGTTTTACCCTAGTGTGTTTAATTGTTTTTGCCCTAGTGTGCTTAATTCGTTTTATCTGGTGTGTTTAATTCGTTTTACTCTGGTGTGTTTAATTCGTTTTACCTGGTGTGTTTAATTGTTTTTGACCCCTGGTGTGTTTAATAAGTTTTGTCTGGTGTGTTTAATTCATTTTACCTTAGTGTGTTTAATTCGTTTTGTCCTGGTGAATTTGTTTTACCCCGTTGTATTTAATGAGTTTTACCTAGTGTGTTTAATTAGTGGCCTGATGTGTTTAAACAAAATGAAATCTGGAAATTTTGTTTGAAAAAAAATCAAATCTCATTATTCATAAAAACAACTACAACACAAACTTAAACACAACCCCAAATCTGAATTTTTTTTTTAAATAAAAATCAGAAAAAAAAATTTTTTAACAAAACCTAAACCCAAACCCAAACACAACTTCCATATTTCATAAACATAACAACCACCCTCAAACCTGAAATTTTCTTTGAAAAAAAATACGAAATCTGAAATTTTTTGTTTTAAAAAAATCTAGAAAAAAAAAACGAGAAAAGGAGAAAGAGAAGAGAGGAGAGAAAGAAGAAGAAGAAGAACGTGTCAGAGAGAAGGAGAGAGAGAGAGAGAGAAAAAAAAAAGATTTTTTGGAAAATAGGAGAGAGAAGAGATAACAAAAAAAAAAGAATTTTTTTTATAAAGAAAGGTAATCTTGTCTAAAAAGTGAATATACTGACAAAAACAATAAAAAAGATTACTTTCGATAAAAACAACAAACAATAAACACACTAATTTTTTTTTGACTAGTTTCCCCCTTTATAAATATATTTATTATTAAGGAGATGTCGAAATCGGTATAGGTAAACATAGATAGTAGAAAGAGATATATCATAATTTTATTGCAATCACGTGGGTAACTAAATTTTTTTTTTTAAAAAAAGACTAATGGAGATACACTTTTCTCTCTAGCCAGAAGAGGACCATATCAACTCACCAAAAAAATCTGGAAAAGTCCATGTCAATAGCACAATTACTCGCTCTCCACTCTCCATGAAACCGACCGATACATAAGCATAGCAAATGTAACCATTTTTCATGTGGATCCTAAATCACTATATATATCACCCTCCCCAAACCCATCACAATATCAAACACTAGCAACAGATATCTCAAGTACTACAACGAGAAACAAGTTCAATTTTCTTCAGAGAAAAATATGTCGAACATGCAACAAAACTTCAATGCAGGCCAAACCAAAGGCAATGCCCAGGTAGGAAAATATGTATATTAATTTGTTTAATTAATGAGTACATGTACTTAGTGATTGATCAAGTTTTGAAATTGTGTACTGTGTTAAATGTTTATCGTGAGCAGGCGAAGACAGAAGAGTGGATTGAATCAGCACAGAACACAGCAAACGCAGCCAGAGACAAGGCATCAAATGCAGCTCAATCAACCCACGACTCTGCCCAACAAGGCGCGGACCAGAGCGCCGGATTCCTCCAGCAGAAGGGTGAGAAAGTAGCGAACATGGCACAGGGCGCTGTTGATGGTGTCAAGAACACACTTGGAATGGGTGATCAGAGCAGCCACAAGTAATCAACACAACAACTCTCATCATCACTCCGCACCACCACCAGCTTATAATGGCTATTATTACAGGGTAGTTGGTTAGAGATTTCTATTTCTCATATCACATGTAATAAAGCCTTCTTGTTTTCTTTTTTGATTGTTAATTTAGTCTTGAAATAGTATGTAATAAGAGTTTAATATTTAATAATACAAAAGTGAAATGCAGAGATTAATTACTTGGTTAATTATCCATCTCTCTATCTAGCTATCTATTTCATATATGCACAATTTAATACAACAATTTTGTTTATGGTACCTCACATGTAACTCTTGTAGGTATGTGATTGCCGAGAGAACTTTAATTCTTTCATTAATTTTAGAAATTTTAAGTTTAATCGAATCTAGTCGAAGCTTTTATCTTTTTTTATTTTTGAAATATATATATTACCGTTAGTAAAAAAACAAAAATATTCATAAGTTTTTTTTTTTTCTTTAACTATTAATCAGAGATTGATTTAAAAAGTATGGAAACATGATATATATATATATATATATATATATTTTTGTGAAAAATGGAGAGAGATTAATTAGGAGAGAGTGTTTAATATGATAATAACATATTTAGTAGAGAGAGTTTAATACGTAATATTTAATCTAACGATTTAGGAAAGATAATTTTTTTTAATAATTTAATTAGTTTTGAGTGTCTTTAAATTTTTTTTGTCTTGTTTAGTAATTTTAATTTAGGTTAAAATTGTCATTAATAAAAAAAATTAAATTGGAATATGAATAGATAATTTGTTGATTGTAAGGAAAAACACTCATTTAAAAAAAAGAAATAAATAAGTTAGCCTGGGCTACAGCCCAAGCTACTTTGCAAATAGATCCGCCGCTGACCTGGCCCCTACTCCCAGGTCAGCGGCTCGAATCCTATCAATAGCGCGAATCCTATCAATAGTGAGTTTTCAAAAAAATACCTGGTCCCAATTTAATAGATATTGTCAAAAAAAAAAAATACCATATATCTAATAAGTGCAATTAAAGTTCTCATAATTAATTTAACACTTCTATGTAAACAAAGTATTTTTTACGTGCATTTAAGAGCAACTCCAAAAGACTCGTTAATTGAGGTTGTTGGAAAGGTTAGATAAGCCACATTAGCAGATATGGCTCCAACAGACTGGTCAAATTATATTCTTCAATTGAGAAAATTTTTCTCACTCTTCAATATTGCCGAGTGATTCTTCACTCTTTAGATTTTATTTTATTATTTTTTATAACCATCATTAATTACTATACTAACTGTCTTTAACAACCTTGTCTGATTTTAAATTTAAACAACTCTTTCGAATTTCAACAAATTCAAACAGCTCAATTTTAACAATAACATTTAGCAACAAACAACTATTTTTTATCAGACTAAAAATTTTGCCATAATTTTTATTATTTCAAGTTTACTCTTCTTTTTTTCACTACATCTTATCGAATGGATCAATTTGATCATTCAGGATTTTCTACACAGTATCCAAATGAATGAGATTTGATCCGGTTGGTAATAATATTTAATAATTAGCATAATATTTTGATACATTGAATGATTTAATTAAGTAATTAACACAAAGTAAAAACACAGAAAAATTTCATAAAAACAAGTTATAAATAAATTCTAATCTTGTTTTTTATTTATTGAATTTGCAAGTCGTTGTTTCAAATCCTATATATGATCTAGTTGTTTTATTTGATTAAGATTCTTTCAAATCTTTGTTTTGAAAAATCATTTTAACTTTTTTCTCTTGAAGTAGGTACACATCCACTACCACTAGTGCTCTAAAAAAATCAAACTGATTTTGTCTGTAGAATTTAGCTTACGTAAATTAAATTGAGTTAATTATTATTATTATTATTATTATTTTTTTATAGATTATGAATGCAAACACATTGTACAAAGAAATCGTCAAGTCAAAATTTATGTTTGAACATTGTTGGAATATATTGAGGTATCATCCAAAATGGTTGAATGATATCCAAACAAAAAAAAAAAACAAAAAAACAAAAAAAACAAAAACAAAAACAAAAAAAAACAAAACAAAACAAAAATTTAATTAAATTTGTTGAAGTTAAAAAATTAAATGCTTTCATTAAAATAATATAAGACTATTTCTATTTGTGGAGTCTTTTGGAATAAGTCTTCTTTTTTTCACTTTTCAAATTGCTACATAGGTAAATAAATTGATATTTGAAGAATGAAATTAGAAGAAACTTTTGGGGTTGCTCTAGCAAACCTCGTTTAATGGCGGAGACTATATATAGTCTAGTTAGTCTCCTCCAGAGGCGGAGGTAACATGGGGGCCGGCGGAAGCATGGGCCCCAACCAAAACAAAACAAAATAATAATAATAATAATAATAATAATATATAAGTGTCCTATGTTTGATTTTGTAATGGTGCTATACAAATACAATATATCTGATGTGGCCCCTTTATTATTATTTTTAAGGGTAAAAATGTTTATATTCCCTCCGGTTTGCCCTATTATGCGTTCTAGTCCCCATAGTTTCAGTATTGGCCATACAGATCCCCATAGTTTAAGTTTATGGTTGGTTAGGTCCTTACTGTCCAATTCTGTTAGGGTTTTTAAAAATTCTGTCAATGGAACGAGGGCAAAATGGTAAACTCGTCATGCTATTTTCTACAAGATTTATTAAAGAAGGACAAAAGGGTAAGTTGACAAATAAAGAATTGAATAATAAATATAAATAAAACTAATTAAATTTAAAATTAAAAAATATATAAAACTAATAAAAATGAAAAAAAATATATAAAACTAATTAAAATTAAAATTAATATATATAAATAATTAAAAATGAAAAAAATAAATAAAACTAATTAAAAAAATGAAAAAATAACCTAAATTAAAACACCCAAATCATATTTCCCTAACCTAAATTAAACACCCAAATCATATTTCCCATCATCTTCATATCTCCCACACCCAAACTTTATCCACCTCTCATCATCTAATATTAAATAATTAAAAATTAAAACTAAAAAAATTAAATAATAAAACCTAGCCACATCTCACATCTCATATCTCCGTATCTCATACATATCATCATTTTCACCGAAATCACCAACCACCACCACATAAGAGCATCCACGATGGGGCTCAAATGAGACCCATTTCACAAGACCTATTTAAGAGTGGGTCTAGTTAGAGGGAATAATGAGGCTCAAATGAGACCCAAAAAAAGAGACCCATTTGTGAGACCCACTATACTAGACCCAAATTGAGTTTTAAATGTGGAACTCAATTTGGATATTGCCCAATTATTGGAGTTTGGTTCCCAATAATGGAGTTTGGTTCCCAATAACTCTCAGTCATTGGGCTTATATATATACGATCTCGTTTATATTAGTGTGCACTGATGTAACTATATTAGTACCAATGCATGTAGACCACTAATTATAGAGAAGTTTTGACAAGTGCATACACTTTGAGTCAAAGTATGTAAATCTAATGGTCTCATCCAATGCATTGATGAAGTTATATCAGTGTGCACTGACTTGAACATTTTTTTTTTTATATATATAATGAATAAATATAAACAAACAGTAGATGAAATTTTTTATTAATAATTTAAATATATAATTATTAATTTCAATAATTATATATATAATGAAAAAATATAAATAAATTTAATCAATGAATAATAGATGAAAAAATTTTTGAATCAAGAATTATGTTTCGCGATCTAAACTCGTTACCCTTAGATGAAGTAAAAATTTGGCTAATAGAACAACAAAAGGATATAATGAGAAACAATGGTGATGGGGGTTGTAGTGGTAGTCGATCGTAAATATTTATTTTTATTGTTGATATAATTCGATTTTGATTATTTTAAATTAATTAATTATTTTATTTTAAATTAATTATAATTTGTTAAATAATTAATTATACTGTTGATATTTAAAATATACTATATAATTTATTTATTAATATATATATATATATTATATTTTAAAGAAGAGTAATGATTGTTTGGAAAAAAGTAAAAAAAATAGATCCAATTTATCTTTTTCAAGTTAGTTGCATTGCTGGGAAAGAAGACCTATTTAGAGAGGACCCAAATAGGAAGACTCATTTTTTGAAAATAAGACCCACAAATGGTGAGGTGGCACATAATGGGTCTTGTGTTTCGGTCCTAAGCATCGTGGATGCTCTAACCTACTGAAATCACCAGCCACCACCCTATGATGCGCCAATCTTCTCCAGTCGAGGAGATCGAACCCAACAAAACTAGCTCCTCCCACCGTCGATCTCATGCCTCTCATCAGGTCATGTAGCTATTGATGAACGAAGAATCTGGTTGTGTTGGGTGTGACAATGTTGGTGAACAAAGAACTGGTGGTGGTTATGGATGTGTGGGTGTTGGTGTTCAAAGCATCTGGAGATTTAGATTGAAAAATCGTTTTTTTAGGTGATGGTGATAATGTGTTGAATGAAGAATCTAGAGATGATGACATTTTCAATTTCTTTTTTTTGTTTCAATTACTGATTTTGACGATGATAGTGGTTTTCAAATATCAATTATTGGAGATGATGGTGGTTTTCAAATTTAGTTTTGTTTAAAAAAATATTTCCAGATTTACTTTTGTTCAAACAAATTTTTTTTTTTTCCAAATCTTGTTTTGTTCAAAATTTGTTTCCAGATCTAGTTTTGTTTTAAAAAAATTTCTAGATCTTATTTTATTAAAAAAAAAAAATTGATAAGTGATTTTTGGTTTAATTTCTGGGTTTTGGGTGGTGGTGAGATCCAGATTGGATCTCCACCAAATCTATCAAAAAAAAAAAAATTTGGATTTGGTGGTGATCTATCTCCACCATCCATCTCATGAGATGGAGCTTCACCAAATCCATTTTAAAATTAAAATTTTTGTTATTTTTTAATAATTTAAATATTTATAAGAATGGTAAAATAGTATTTTCCACACTTTAAGGGGCATTAAGGTCATTTTGTCTTTTGATCATGTCAGAAGGCCAAATTTTAATGGAAATCGTAACAGATGGATCAAACAGGCCAATACTGAAACTAGGGGGGCCAAAACACATAATAGTTCAAACTATAGGGACTTTTAACATTTTTTATCTTTTTTTTTTTTTAATTAAAAACGTGATTATAAAAGTAAATAAATAAAAAGTTTGGCCTCACTAGTTATAATTAATTTCATATATTTCTATTACAGCGCATTTACTAATCGGGAATGAAATAAAAGAAAATCAAGTTACATAAGAGAGAGAATCAAGTTCCCTTCCCAGGAACTTAATTTCTGATTTGTGTGTGTGTGACTCATTAATGAACATAATGAAATTCCTCGAACTTGTAAGTTAGTCAATTTCAACCCAATCTTGACCATTTTGATAAATCCGAACTAAATTCTCATCAGTGTATCTTCCAGTATTCTTGGTTTCAATTATTTCATGCACATGAAACTCTATGTTAACTATGATTTCTATTTAGTAGGCTAACTAAACATTTTTGCAGCAATTGCTTTTACTATCGATTGATTTACAAGTTGGAAGAAATGTTAAGAATTATAACAATGTACGTTTTTAATTCATGTAGGAAAATCATAATTGTAACATTACATATGAAACTAAACGATATATCATTTGATTTTTTAATAATTTAGTTTTTTAAATATTGGTATATTTGTCTTGTGTTAACTTGAATTATTGTTTTTGTCTCGACCTCCTTAAAGCCAAAATCCTGGCTATGCCCTTGGTCTCCTCCATATCGGAGACAGATGGGCAAGCCTCCACCTCCCAATATATGTTTTAATTTGGTTTCAAATAAATTTAGTTATTAACAAAAAAAATAAATAGAGGAAAAAAAACACATCAAAAAATGATTGTTGATTATTTTCAAGTTTCAAAAGAGATTTAGAGGTCGTTTGTTTTTTCTGTTTGAAGACTGAACCGTCTTAAATTTTACTTAAGGTTAAATAAAGACTGAAACCTGAAATTGTATAACATGTTTGTTTTTTATTTTTATCGACTCTGAATATATTGTCAACTTGTTTGTTTTTTAAAGATAAAATTGTTTGAAAACATCTAATTTGACATTTATACTATAGTAGAACCCCTCTAAATTAATATTCTTGGGACCACCATTAAGTATTAATTTAGAGGGATTATTAATTTGAAGGTTTTACAATGTAAAGTGTTATTTTATTTTAGAAAATATGTGGAAGTTGGTTTTTTTTTTTTTGTTTGTTTAAGGAAGGTTCCTTTCGGGATTACTTATTTAGTCGGTTTTTTTTTTCAGGGAAATTTCCTTGTTTTTTTTTTTTTCATGATTCCTTTTGTAGGAAAGATTTATTAAGAAAATTTCCAATTCCTTTTAGGAATGTGATTACTTAGAGACCAAGGATATTCACCTTATAAATAGTGAAGCATATTCTTTGATTGTATGCAAGAGAGATCTCAAGATATACCTAAAAATTCGATATCTGACAACTCCTAACAATTCTCTATTTTCTATTTTCTTTGTTATAACAAGAAGACAATTCAAAACATGAAGGACGAAGTCAAAAATATCAAGCATGGTAGTCTTGTGTAAACTAGCCATAGTCGGAACTGAAATTTTACACTAGGTTTCAAAAAGAAATTATTAATTATTACGATATAGGGGTTTATTAATTTTTTATACTGACCCGAGTCAGGACCGGAATTTTTAATTAATTTTGAGAGCATATTAATTTATAGAAGATTAATTTACAGGGAGTTTACTATTAATTGTTACGTATTTTCATTTGATATGGTACAACGTTCAAATAATTTAGCAAATCCTAAACAATTTTTATATGAGAATTGATACGATATGATAAATGATGATTATGATATTTATGAAATAAATAAAACAATAAATATATAAAATTGAAGGTTCAACAATGGTGGTGGAACATTTAAGAGGAAAATCGTGAAATAAAATATAATTCATTGATTTGGAATCGAGTGAAAAGTTATGATTTATTATTTATTATTTTCAGTGGTTGTTTTTTTTTTTCCTTCATATTCTTAAGTTTTCAAACCACTCAAAAAATCAAATAAAACAACTTAATAGTTTCAGTTCAGACTCATCAAATGTTGAGTGTAAAAAACAAACGACACCCTACTTAAATAAGTGTGGATTGTGACCTAAATAAGTTTTAATTGAGACCTAAATAAATGGCGAGATGAGGTTAGTCCGATGATAAATCCATCACACATGCATCACGAGATTGCAGGTTCGAGCCCCTTTCCCCCTAAAAAAACTCCAAATTTACGCGATAGTGTAATGCTTCAAAAAAAAAAAAATTTTTTGAGACCTAAATAAAGTCTATATATATTTTTTTAGATTTGTGTAATATTTATTCACAAATCTGAAAAAAAAAAAAAAAAAAAAATCTTCTTTTTAGTTGGGTAATTTGGTCTCTATATCTAATTATCTATATCTATTTTATGATTTTATCTTTTATCTTATTGTTTTAATTTTAATATCTACTTTATCTCTATTTTGGTTTATCTTATTTTATTTATTTTTAAGACAAGTACCATAATTGTCGAGAATGAATTTACTCATCCACACTTTTTGTGGGTAAGCATTACCTTCTTCCCCAGCACTTGACATGTGTCTAGGGAGGGGGTGCTTTTGTTAAAACACATTAACAAAAGCACCCCTCCTTGGACACATGTCAAGTGCTAGGGAGGGAGGTAATGCTTATCCACAAAAATATGGGTGAGCAAAAATGCACTCATAATTGTTTACCCATTTGTTGCTTTGTTACAACTTACATATGATCGAAAATCACAACACTTCTTCCAAAGATTAATGAAATAGTTTCCTGTTCATAAGGATGTCAAAATTACTCATTGGTATGGGGATCCGTCCTGTTGAAGACGGGTTTAATGCCTACCATTTATGTTGTGATATGAATTTGGTAATTTTTTCGACCCCCGATTTAATTTCATGATGGTTTTGGGGTTTTCAATCCTCGCCCCGACCCATCCCCATACCTGATATATATATATATATATATATATTTATATTTATGTTGAAGAACGTCATAAATATATATATATATATATATATATATATTAAATACTACAACTTTCAATGTAATTTTCCGTTTGTTTATTAATGAGCAGTGTTATGCTATAATTGATTTAGGGTTTGTTAATTGTTATTGGTTTTGTATTATAATTTTTATATTATTCAATAATTTTGATATGATCTCTATTAAAAAAATCATCAAAAAAAATACATTAATAGGATGACGATGGTATGGAGTAAGAAATCGATCCCCTGATTGGGAATCCATGTACATGTACCTAATTGTGTCAATATGTGACGGGCTTGGTGTACCTGGGCTGCCAAGGATGGCAGGCCGTGCCAGGCACTGCCCCGATGCATGTGTCGTGTCGGGCCTTGGAACGGGGCATGCCGTGCCGCCCTGGCTCGACAAGCATGTGGGGCATGCCAAGCCCAACGGTCGGAACGCGTGTCGACCGTTGGTCCCGCTGAATTATTATTATTATTTTGAATCAAACGGTCCAATATGGGCTTAAGGGCCGGCCCCTTTAGGCCCGTTGCTTGAATCGGCACATAGGTTGTGTCGTGCCCACGTTTTCCTAAATGGGTCGGGCCTGGCATGGCACGACAACTTGCCGTGCCGTGCCGACTCAACCCGTTTAGGAAACCGGATTTGGCTGGCCCCCTTTTACAACATCACTCGTACCGTTTATTATAAGATGGGTATTCTCCGGGGATGGTATTTCTCATATAAATTGGGATTGATGATGGTAATGGAAAACCCGTCCCCGACTCGTACCATTAACATCCCTACCTCTTTGATCTTGTCGAAATCGCCTCTTGAAATCCCTTTTCGTATTTTTCTTTTTCTTTTTCTTTTTGGTTTTGATTTCTTTGTTGATTCCCTGTCTAAATTCCTTTACTGCATTCTTTTATGTTGTTTGGTGTAAGAGGGAAGATGGATATTTTTTTGTCCCAAAACCATTTTAACTACGATATTAACTTAATTTAATAAAGTATTGTCAAGCCCATAATAATCTCTCCAAAGAGTGACTCTTATTTATAACCAAATTAATGACTCCTAAAATCCCAAATCCAATTTTTTTTTTTTTTTTTTTTTATATAAAAATTTTCCTTCTAAAATCTAAATTTATTGCATCAAAACTTAAAAAATCACTGAATTAATATCATGTTGAGTTATTTTGAACTATCAAGTATATGCAATTTCTATAACTAAATCATGACAAAAAAAAAAAAAATGTGTGACTTTTATGGCATGTCTTAGCTTTATAATTAAATTTTCTGCCGTGGAGAAATAGAAATAGCTTCGACTAGATAATCCAATTGGAAATTAGTGGATGAATGATATTTTGTTTACATGTTTGTTTACACACATTGAGAAAATTATTTTAATAGAACCAATAGCGGCAATTATGAAAAGATTATAATATATATATATATATATTTTCAACTAAGTGAGATGATCTTGTTTTACATAAACTTCTTTCCATCATAAAATTCAAGGAAAAAAAAAAAAAAATCTTACTACAATTTTTTTTTGGTAAGGAGAGGGTGTCCAATAAATTATGTATCATTAACTAATCCTATACTTAATTAATGTGAGACCATAATATTCCACTATGCTTCTACGGTCGTCGTCCACGACAACCCATCTTTCTCAGCTGGGTGATTTCGTGGATCCCGCTCTCTTGAGTAGCAGCCCTCCCTAGGTCGCCCCGTCCGTGACAAACCCACACGCTTGGCATAGTGCTGGCTCTGATACCACTTGATACGAACCCACAGGGTAGAACTCATCCTTAAAAACCGTTTTTTTTTTTTGGAATATTCATCAATTCGGGTTTTTGTGAGGGGGGAGAATTTGAACCCACGACCTTGTGGCGTAGGTGTGAGGGGTTTATCACTTCATCAACCTCATCTTATCTTATCTTGTCTTATTACATATTAGGTTTTTTTTTTTTTTTTGACAATATCGATTAATTCGGGAGCAGGTATTTTTTTTAAAAGTTTTCGCCATTGGTAGGATTTGAACCTGACCTAAGAGTTATTTGCCCAAACCCTAAACTTGTCCATCTAGCAACTAAGCTACACCCCTATTAGCTTATTATATATTAGTTATAACTTACAATTGTGGTATTAATAATTTTTTTTAGTATCCCTCTCAGAGACGGAGCCATAAATTATTTCTAGCAGGGGCATCGTAAAATAATGAGTTATATAATGTATTTTAGAGGGTATGTTAAAGAAAAAATTAATTAAAAAAAAATACCGTATTCATTTATCAATTGATACATTAGTAGTTGGAATACAAGTTGATTTATATAGTAGGAATGTCTAAAATTACTCTAAACGTAATATAGAAAAACTTTTTGGCCTTTATTCATGATTCAATAATAATGTTTAGGAGTTAAAAAATTAATTAAAAATTAAATTGTACTCATAATATTTTTCTAACATCCAAAAACTATTTTAATTCTTAAAAATTTAAAAAGTTTGTTTGATAAAATATCTTAGTAGTTAAACATAAATATATTTATATGTTTTTGAAATATTAAAATAATTCAGGGGTTTGGGGAGAGAGAGAGACTCAAATCCACAACCTTATAGTGTGAGGGGCATATATACCACCATGTCAACCTCATATTGTCTAATATATATATATATATGTTTAGTTGACACATTGATTATTTAAAAATAAATAACACATCAAAAGTATAATATATGCTATTATGGTGAATGAGATAAGTAAGATCGTAAAAGAAAACAAAATTATTAGAATAAGAAAATAATATTTGCTGAGATATAACATATATATGTTATGATTCGGTTTTCATTTATAGTTAAGCTTCATCGAAAGAAATACTATAAATAAAATCAAAGATATTTTCAAAATTTGATTTGAAGAAAAAATATTAGATGTCTCGTTTATAAAAAACTAGAAAAATAAAAAATGAAATAGGGATAAAAACACAAAAACATGAAAACTAAGGATGAAAACATAAAAACCAAAAAATTAAGGATGTTATAAAAATTAAAACATAGATAAATTTATAAATTTTTAAAACTTCAGGGGGGAAGTGGACCCCCTCGTCCTACACCGCATCTGTCCCATATGTTACTCCCTCTCATATTCATTTCTAGGTCCGGCACTGGTTTGAGTAGATAAATACGTATTTGCTATCTAGTCGTCATGCCAAAATTATAAAATGTTCCTTTTACCGTAAATTTCAAGCTAATAATGCTAAATATCCCATCTAAAATTTCACATTTTTCATCCTACTATATGTGGCATGTGAGGTGTCAAATAGTGGGTGGATACACATCAATAATGATTTATCTCACTTACCGTATGTATCCACTCACCATTTGACACCTCACATACCACATGTAGTGGGATAAAAAAGGTGGAATGTGTAGCATTACTGATTTCAAGCACCAGCAGCTTATTTGTTCTTTATCAAAAAATAAACAAAAAAAAGTTGGCGGGGCATTTCGGACAAATGACAAAACATTCAACAGAATTCCAGATACAGAGAAGAGAACAAGGAAACCCCCAACAAATTAGAATCGCCTCTCTCTAGAAGTTTCTTGGAACTTTTCCTTTCTCGAGAAAATGACGGAAAATTTTGGAGGAATTGTTTAATTTCGAACATGAGGGGCTCTATATGGGCAGGCGACGATGCCAACGCGCCGTCAACGTCGAGCTCACAGTCACGTCCCCCTCCTCCTCCGCCTGCGCCTACCTCCCTCAATTCCAGGCGCAGGTGCTCATTTAATCCCCAATTCTATGCTTATGAATATTTGATTCTTTAAATGTATTATTAGCGATTACGATTTGCTGTCAAGTTATTATTATTATTGCTGTTGTTTTGTTAGCTAAATGTTAAAGCTAATGTAATTGCTGTGCATATCTCTCTATTGAAACTAAAGCTTTTAATTACTGTGCTTGTTTGTATTAGAATTTAGATTAGCATGTGTTTTAGAGAGTGCTATTTAATTTTCTCTTTTTGGCTACATAAGTTGGTCAGATTTTGTTTGTTTTTACAATTGGACAGTTTATTTATTTATTAGGAGAAATTTTAATGGGTGGAGCTGCTTCATGGCTTAAAAGTTTTGAATAGCATGTCTGCTAATGCAGTTTTTGTTTTAAAAATTTGCTAGTCGTAGCAACGTGTTTAGACTATTGGTGGGAAGAGAGGTTTCTCCTCGGACAAAACATTCGTCCAAAATACTATGGGGAGAAGCTTCAAAACAGCATGTTGATTCCTTTGGGTTGAGGTTTGAAGCAGAGCGAGATCCGATGCGAGGTCTTATCTCATGGTAACTTCTGGGGTTGTTTCGCTTTTGTTACATCTTAATGCATGATAGGAAATGTCACCAATCTTCTGCTTTGGATAGTTAAATTTACTGCAATGTTTAGATATTATACCTTGTGTTCTGAATTTGAACTCCTGGCATGCATTCAGGGTAGAGGCAGAATCATTGCGGTATTTATCAGCCAAATATTGTCCATTGCTGCCTTCTCCAAGGTCAACTATTGCAGCAGCATTCAGCTCTGATGGGAAGTCACTTGCTTCCACACAGTGAGTTCTGTTTTTATTTTATTTTTTTTAGTTGATACCGGGCTTAAGGATGATGAGTAGTTGAGTTATCTTCATGCCAAGAGATGCTTTTTGTCTTATCAAATTGCATTCTGTTCATGCAGTGGGGACCATACGGTAAAGATTATTGATTGCCAAACAGGGAGCTGCTTAAAGGTGTTGCGTGGTCACCGGAGGACACCTTGGGTGGTAAGTCCTGTTAAATTCACCTTTGACATGATTTTATTTTTCTCTCAATCTTTTCACCTTATGCAACATGATACAAAGAATATCTGCTAGCTTGTGCTTGGCAAATAGAGCTCAAATTTCATGGTGTGCGTCAGGTTTCTGTTTTATCTTCTGAAATGCAATTTGATATGGTGAAAACATATGATCACGTTCATAAAATTTCTGGAGTGTAATCTACATGCATCTGGACTTGTAGTTTAGCTTTCTGTCTTATAGTAGTTTCCTTTTATGTAACCTGGTTTTTAAGGGGAGTTTTAACTTGATCTTTTTTATATATTGCTTGAACTATACTGTTTAATGCATAGAACATATGCTTATAAGAAATTTATGATATTAATTGAGCTACCTCTTTCCATTGCACATGCTTGTGAAATTCTTGCAGGTTAGGTTCCATCCTTTGAATCCTAAAGTACTTGCTAGTGGAAGTTTGGATCATGAGGTTCGGTTGTGGGATGCAAATACAGCAGAGTGTATAGGATCACGCGATTTTTGTAATTTTATATCATAATTTCTTCATGTTGCATTCTGATTATAATATCACGTTGGGATATAATTTCCTCTTTTTCTTTTTTCTTTCCCCCTTCTATGCAGACCGTCCAATTGCTTCTATAGCCTTTCATGCCCATGGCGATCTTCTTGCTGTAGCTTCTGGTCACAAGGTAATGATTTTTAAATTTTCAAATTATATTAGAAGTTTTGTCATGGTATGATCTTTGATGGCCTTTTGTTTGAACTTCTATGTTAGCTATATATATGGCATTATAACAGGAGAGGAGAGACATCTTCACCAAGAATTGTATTGAGGACACGCCGTTCATTACGTGCTGTTCATTTTCACCCTCATGGAGCTCCATTTCTGCTAACAGCTGAGGTCTATTGCTTGTCGCATTGAATTACTCTTTGCTTTATGTTCCTTGTGGATCCTTACATTCTTCTTCTTTGCAGGTCAATGACCTTGACTTGTCAGATTCCTCAATGACACTTGCAACTCGTCCAGGTTATTTGCACTATCCCCTGCCTGCTGTATATATGGCTGATGCTCATTCTAGCAGTCATCCTATCTTGGCAGATGAACCGCCTCTCATGAATTTACCCTTCTTGGCGTGGCCTTCATTTGCTAGAGATGATGAGAGAATAACTTTGCAGCATTCTAATGTAGATGGTGGAGCAAGTCATGTACAACAGAGAGTGGATTCCTCTGCTTCAGTGTGCCTTTTGACATTTTCAACTTCATCAGGACAGTATGAACTTCTGTTGTCTCCTATTGAACCTAATAACTCATCTCCTGTTCCAGTAGAAGAAAGGGCAGATTCTCTCATGAGAGAAATAGATAGCACAATTCCTGAATCTGCTACAGAGAATGTTGAAACAATGGAAATGCAGCCTGGAGAGAGAAGCAATCATTTGTTTCCTTCAGGAGATCCTACCTATTGGGAGCTTCCTTTCTTGCAAGGCTGGTTGGCTGGCCAAAGCCAAGCTGGACAACACACAACTGGGTTGCTTAATGGTTCTGCTCCTGATAACTTTGCAGCATCTGGTGAACCAGAAAATTCACTGTCCTCAGTAATGCCAAACATTCTTGGTCAATCTAGGGTCAGTGGAAGATCTGGTTCAGGGCATCGATCTTCACGATCCCATGTGATGTCTACAACTGGATCTGGTGAAGGAAGTGCTTTTGTTAACCTCCCACATAATGAAAGTGGTACAGAGCCTGCTGTTAGAAGATTCCAATTGGAACTTGCCAATTCTCTGGCTGCAGCTGAATTACCTTGCACTGTGAAGCTAAGAATCTGGCCACATGATATGAAAGATCCATCTGCCCCCCTTGAAGGAGAACAGTGTCGCTTGACCATACCACATGCTGTGCTTTGTAGGTATAACCTTTTTATTGTGTTATCTTTTTTGTAGAATGCTATTATGTCAATTATTATCTTTTTTTTTTTTTACAAAATCAGTTATAGAAAGAATGACCACTGGGCTTCTAGATTTTATGGATACATATATTGAGATTAATATACAATTTCTCTTTATATTGGTTAACTACTTGACCATGTTGCCATTTCTTATTGTTATGTCACAGTGTAGTATCATAAGTTGCATAATTCTGAATGATTACTTGTTAGAACATGTTTGCAGTGAAATGGGTGCCCATTTTTCACCTTGTGGAAGATTTTTAGCAGCCTGTGTTGCATGTGTGCTGCCTCAACTGGAAGCTGATCCTGGACTACAAAATCAAGTGGACCATGATGTTCCAGTCAGCGGAACATCCCCAACACGACACCCAATTTCAGCCCACCAAGTTATGTATGAGCTTCGGATATATTCTCTTGAGGAGGCAACGTAAAGTTCAAACTCTTACACGTCTGAGTTTAGTGCTTTGTTTTTACCAGATATAGCTTTATATTTTACTTTTTTATTTGCTCTAATAGGATGTTATATTTTTCCCTCTAGATTTGGCTTAATACTTGCATCTCGGGCAATAAGGGCTGCTCATTGTTTAACTTCAATTCAGGTTAGTTTGAGTTGCATTATATTATTAATTAAAATCTTCTAAGATAATAGTAGTATATATGGTTCTCTCATGGGATTAGGTTGTACTAAGATTAATTCATTATAAAGTTTCTTCATCACATTTCTATATCAATTTTGAATATGGAAGGTGCAATGTTATTAGAAACGGGTTCTTTCTTCAGAAACAAGAAACAACTGAATACCTACTAGTTGTGCTTCAAGAAGGTACCCTTGGGTTTGGCTAGCTTTGTGCTTGCCAAGAAGAGGATGTGGGATAAATATAGTGATAGTGGCATGATGCTCATTTGATTTATCTTTACATTTCCTAACGTTTAAATGGGCTTAAAAAATCTTATGCTTCATGAATTTTTCACTCATGTTTAATAAAATGAAAAAAGAAGAAAGAAAAAACCTCTGATTCTCCTCCTGTTTGGATATTTGTGCAAGTGTGCTTGTATTAAGCAGTACCGCCACTAGATAGTGGTCCCCTAATACTTTCCTTTATACACAGTATGTCCTAAATATAATAACCCTAAATTAAAATAATATTTGATAAATTTTACTGCTTTGGAAGCATATCTTCCTGGATACTCCCAAATGCCTATCAAAATCAAATTCAAACTGGACACATGCTTTTTAATATAGATTAATTATCTAGATGTAACTGAAGCCTTAAGTTCATAATATGTTTTAACTCAAGTAATTCAATTAAATTACAATAAGATTCAACTGTAAAATACGTAACTGGTTAAATGAAAGAGATTAATTGAAAAAAAAAAAAAAAGCAATGGGAAAGCATGTGACCTTGGGACTTGGAAGTATCAGAACTAGCTGATCAGTTGGTCAGAGAGTTAGTTGCGAGCCTCTGAAATTTATTCTGTTCTTATGAATCAACTAACATATCTGCAAAACTCGTTCAATCCTCATGCTTTGGTGTATATTTTGTGGGAGGGAAAGTTCACCATTGAAATGTTTTATGGGATTCATGAACTGGTAGGCGTAATTATGGCAGTAATGTGTATAAAATCAAATTATTCTTGGCTTCATTGAACAGAAGTCTGAAGCATGGTCTTGTGGAAAGTATAAATAGTGTTTAACTGGTCATGATAGATAAAACAAAACATTGATGATACTAATCCTTACTTCTGGTTCTGACATTTATTGAACTAACATATTGGTTTCACATTTCACTTTTCAGTTCTCACCCACATCAGAGCACTTACTACTTGCCTATGGCCGTCGCCATAGTTCACTTCTTAAAAGTGTTATCATCGATGGAGAGACGACAGTACCCATATACACAATTCTGGAGGTATAAACTGTTCTACTCTTGACCATTTACTTTGTGGAAACTTGTCTCTTAGGCTATGTTTGGTAGGAGGGAGAGACGGTTTGAGGGATGGATGAATTAAGAGGGAGAGAGAGTAAGAGGGATGGAGAGGATAACATCTATCCTTCATGTTTGGTATTGAAAAGAGAGTTGAATGGATGGATTAGTATATAATTTGTAAAATTACTATATTACCCTTTAAAAAATTGGAGAGCAATAAAAAATTGGAGGGCATTATAGTCATTTCCCGCCAATCATCTCTCCTTCCTTTCTCATCCGTCCAATGATGGGCGGATTCCTTTTGGTGGGCCCGAAAGGATCATCTATCCCCCCTCTTCTCCTCCCCTCTCTCATATCCCTCCAACCAAACAAGGGATTTGAGCTCTCCCTCCAACCCTCTCCCTCCCTCCATCTCTCCCTCTTACCAAACAAAGCCTTAGCAGTTCTAATTTATATATCTTAGGAGGATTTAAAATTGTGAATTGTGAATTGTGGTTATATTCTAATTTGTATATCTGAGGAGGATTTAAGATTGTGATTATGCCCTAGAAGGATTTGATCAATGCAGTTGATACTTATCTTCTTTCTGCTTTTTGTAAATTTATTAATTGACTTATATTTGGGATAGTGGCTATGAAGGTTGGTGCTGTATCATGGTTTCCAGTTGAACCAAAAGTGAAAGTTAACTTGATCTTAACCACATGCTGTTTGGGTTGGCTTTTGTTAATTTTTGTATTCTTTTATGCTTAACATTTGACATTCCAGTGGCTTAGAAGTTTTTAGAGTAATTAAAGAATATTATTAAAGACACGTTAAGAGATGCTGCCCAAGTGCAAAGTAATTGATACAAGTATTAACCCCACTGCACTTTTTTGTTGTGCAAGTTCTGGAAAAAATATTTTGTTAATGAATCTAGTTTTTATTCCTTACTTTTGCATGTATTTTCTTGATTTTAAATGTTCTTGACTCTCAGGTCTACAGAGTTTCTGATATGGAACTTGTGCAAGTTCTTCCTAGTGCAGAGGATGAGGTTAATGTAGCATGCTTTCATCCTTCAATTGGAGGTGGCCTTGTTTATGGAACTAAGGTAAACAGAATCTGATACAAGATTTTTGCTTTTGGAGTTTTGGGTACCTATAGCTTCATCTTTAACCATTGATCTGATGTAAAATGCAGGAAGGGAAGCTTAGGATCCTACAATATGATAGTTCTCATAACATTGATAAGAAAACACCCTGTTTTCTCGATGAGAACATGCTTGAGGTAGTAGTGGGCAGAGTATAGTAGATACTTTCCTCTCTATTCTTCTGATCCAAGTTATGTTTCTCATGATTTAATTTCTTAAAAACTTCAGCAGCAAAATCCATCATTGTTGTTCTACAAATTTAGTGTCTTGAAAATCAATCTTTTCATATATATCATTGTGCTTTACCTTTTCTGCGATGTGATTTGGGATTTTCTCTGCTGTTTTATCAGTTGCTTATGCTACTGTTTTTTCATTCTATTGCAGGTCCCCTCGTATGCTTTAGAATGTTAATAACAAGTGATCAGTTACCACGTAAGAGATTTAGACTCTTGAACTTAAGGTTTGTTTCCCTTTTGGATTTATCTGATATCTCTTCTTCAACCTGCCTTTTCTTATTTAAACAAAAATATGATGCAGGGAAATTAGCGTTTGTATTATGATTTTTAAGTCAAAATTGTACAATAGCCAATCATAAGCTTGATTTGAGGTAAATGAGAAATTATTGTTTTTCTCTAAATTTGAGCTGCGTCAAGATTTGAAAAGTTAGCCTTTCTCTAAATGTCGCATTTCCTTTGGTTAGAGCATTTCCAACAGACTCCCTTAATGACATCCCTTAGTTTAATCGAGGGAGTATCTCTTAATGACATCCCTTAGCTTAATTGAGGGAGTATATGTATTTTTGCAACTACAACAGCTCCCTAAATGACTCCCTTAATTGTGTTTTGGTGGAGTTCACTCCTTTAATTATGGGGTGTTTTCAACCCCCTTAAAGTGGGCTCTACCTATTTAAGATTATTTTAAAGTGGGCTCTACCTATCATAATTGACAAACAATATATAATATTTATTAAACATAATATTTAACATTTAAATAATAAGAAAAAATTATTGAAGGGGCAATTTAAGGGAGTATTGTTGGTGCACATACTCCTTTAATGGCTTCTTGCAATAACTTACACCCTTAAATAAGGGAGTCTCCAAGGGAGATTGTTGGAGAAGCTCTTAAAGCTATCCCCGGTTGGCTATGTAGCACGGATACGGGATACCGGATACAGTACGATACGGGGATACGGGGATACAGTAAATCTTCAAAAGCTAGGATACAAATACGGATACGGCAGGATACGTCAATTAAAATAATATATATTTATATTTAAATAATAATAATAATATATAAAAACATATTTGATAATTCATTCAAAATCAAAACATATTTAGAATCCAAATAAAACATGTTATATAACTACACAAGTTGTAATAATGTAACATATTACAGGATCTAAATAAAACACGTCATATAAGTCGAACATATTACAAAATTCAAATAAAACATATGTCACATAAGACATAATATATTACAAAATCCAAATATTACATTAAAAAAAAAATTCATAAAACATATTTTAAATTTCTAATTAACTTCATTATTATCACTTTATTATTATCATTCATATTGTTAAAGGGTCTAAATAATTTTGGCATCCAACTATGGTTTATCAAGACAAAGGTTTACAATCTCAAATATCTCGGTATTCTCCATGCCAGTGGAATCAAAGACAAAATTTTTTTACAATTTCATTTTGACCCCTAATATTTTGAAATTATAATTTGACCCGTTTTATACTAAAATAATTATAATATTGCCCTAAACATATCCTCCAAGTATCCCCTAAGTATCCTCAAAGTATCCCTCAAGCAAGGACGGAGGTAAGTGGAGACTACACTGGGTTGTAGCTCGGTCCAAACTTTTCAAAAAAAAAAAAACAATTATATATATATATATTATATGTTTTAATCAACTCCTAGCCTTTGAATTTGCTTGAATTTGCTTGGTTGTTGAGACCTTAACTTTTTAAGTTAAGGCAAGGGTTCAAAGGTTGGCAAGCACAAAAAGTATATGTATTAAATTAACTTATATTGTCAATTTCTTTTCGGTCCAAATATTCAGGACATTTATTTTCAACCCAAATGTGAAGTACTAAATTATTTAGTCCAAATACTTCATATAACTTTTCCAAAAGAGAAACCAAGTTAAAAACAAATCTAGTATCTCCAAGGGGCTCTCTAAACGCCCTCCTTAGCTAAAATAGCTAGTGGGGATGGTTTTAGAGCATTCCAATGGGGCTTCCTAAATGACTCCCTATTTTAGAGAACCACCAAGAGGCTCTCCAAATGTAGGGAGCAATTTCAAGCTCTCTATTTCTCTCTTATTTTTTTTATAATATTTTAAAGTTGATTTATCTTTTCTTTCTTATTTTTACAATTTAAAATAAAATAAATTTATTTATATTTTAAATTCAAAAAATATTAAAATATTAATGACTAGCTATAATAGAGATGATGGTTGGAGTGAGTTACTAGCTAAAATAGATAAAATAGAGCTAAAATTTAGAGAGCATGGTTGGAGATGTTCTAATTACACATTATTTTCATATATATATATATATATATATATATATATATTGGCAAGAGATTAGAAACTCTATTTAATCACCAAGACACCAAATTCAACATTTCCAAGCCGAATGGTAATTGATCCGGCCATGTTAATTGATGAATTTTTTGATGAGTTCTCAAGGTACTACTCAAATACAATAGTGATGCATTTGTATTGTAAGTTAATTTTTATTTTGTTGTTATTTATTTTCGGATTACATTTTTCTAGTATATTCATTTTGAAGGGTAAGGCCCGTGTCCATTTTGCACAATACCTCTTAGTAGAGCTGGTAGTGCACATCCCTTCCATATAAGTGGTGAGGGGTTCAAATCCCACTATGCGCATTTTACAAGCATGTGTGGGGAGTTTTCTTTCCAGATTGTGGGAGTAGTTATCTCCCGTTATGGGAGTAGATATCCAAACCGCACATGTATTGTTTGATATCAGTAGGTTCCGACAGCCCTATTGTAATAGTTCTTATAATACTTCAAAAAAAAAAAATTATAACTAAGTTTTTAGTCTAGCCCCTCAGGTTAGAAATTCTAGCTACGCCATTGCCCCCAAGTATCTTCCAGTCAAACTTATGAAAAAGTCAACGGTTGCACTATTTGACGTATCGGATACGTATCATGGAGTATCTGGGGAGTATCCGAACCGGATACGAGTTACCTCAACCAAATGGTGTATCCGTACTTCATAGTTGGTCAGTCTAGTTATTGATTGTGTTGTTATGCTAACAGGTGAGATGACTGCATGCCATGTGTTTTCAAGCGTAAAATTGCTGAAAGATTCTCGATCTTAGTTTCACCAAAGCGTTAAATTCGGAACCACACGTGTTTTTGAGTAATCAAATTTGTAATTCTGATTTATGTTTTTGCACGCCAGTTACCATTAGGAAATTGATCTGACCTAGATATAGATGTTCATTATCTAAAAAAAGAAGATTATTTTTTGAATTGTTCACTTGAGCAGCAATACTGGTGTAAAGAATTGAAATGTACAAGAATTTACTATTTATTATTTTCGAAATCTTGTGAATTTATGAGAGTGTGATCATGTTATGTTTCCCATAAATGTGCCCTCGCATTATGGAATTTATGTATATTTTTATTTTTGGATATGGGCTACATTGTGTTTTTTTTTAGTCTTTACTAAGATAATGATACTGTCATTAACCGAAAAAGTTCTTTTTGATAATAACAAGACGTGGTTGATTTGGTGGTAAGTCTCTGCATCTAGAGGTTGTGGCATTGTGATTTGTGGGTTCAAGTTATGTCACCTTTTCCGATCGTGAAATATTTTAACAGTTAAAAAAAAAATGTCATCTTCGATATATATTATATTTAAAGAAAATTTATTTGAGGGGAGGGGGCAATGGCCATGTGTCAACAAGAATTGCCGATATAATCATTTTTTTTATTTTTTTGGTAAGGTTGTTGAAGATCAGAATCAACCCCATCCTAAAATATTATTAAAGAAAAAGAATGAGAATAAGAGAGAAAAGAAAACAAAAGAAGAAAAACTAATCAATAGAACATAAAAAGAGGTCTGTTATAAAAATAATTGAAAATAAAGGAAGTATAAAAATTCGGAGCAGTTCACCACCATATAGGAGAGATGATACTGGGGCTCTTGAACACTAAACTATTTGCAACTTGGTTGTCTTCCCGATAAATATGAGTGACGTCAAAGTTTATATAAGATAGTAAGCTCAAACACCTATTCCAAGCGAGGCGTCAGTGCAAAGGAACCTTATGAGATTTAGAACGAAGAATAACCATAATAAAAGCCAAATTGCTCTCCAACTATAGTCGACACTAGTCAAAAGTCCAAGCATAATTAATAGTTTGGACAGCAGCGGTCAATTTAGCCTCAATAGCAAAGCAACCTTTCATGAAACCCCTGTATGTACGAAAAACCCCTGTACAACCAGTAAGATCAGGACTACCAAAAGTCCGTGTTAACCTTAAGACAACTCGGCGAGGGAGGGCATCAAGTAACTTCTAAAATACGAAAAGCCTTGGAAAAACAACCAGAGACATGAAGTCATTGAAGAGTCTGAAGCTCATCCACTGAATTATTTATAGTGTCAAACTGAAAGGAGTCTGTCTCATGAACGGAACGCCAAATCAAAGAAAGAGCATCGATAAAAACAAGTCTGCCACCCTCAAAGGTAGCTTGATTTCAGAGAAACCACACCATCTAGAAAACCGTGATGATAGAAGCCTGCCATAGAGCTTTTAATTGAGTGCTAAAGATAACCACCATCGCCTTCTGTCAAAGGTCTAAATAAGTACCATCCAACTTAAGTTTATGACCAAACGTAGGCCAATATAATCATTAACGAGTTGTTTTATTCGAAGAATGACATGTAAATAATAGCAAAGCTCATTTCAATAAGAAATTAAGATATCAATATGTAAACGAGTCTTTTTATTCTATGAATGACATGTAAATAATAACAAAGCTCATTTTAATACAGCTTCACTCCTGCTGCAGCCGAGTCGCCCAGATCTTCGAAAATGCCGTTCAAGAGGTACATGGAGATAGGAAGAGTTGCGTTGGTCAACTACGGCAAGGACTACGGGAAGCTCGTCGTCATCGTCGATGTTGTCGATCAGAACAGGGCTCTTGTTGAGGCCCCTGATATGGTTAGGAGCCAAATGAACTTCAAGAGGCTTTTCACTCACTGATATTAAAATTGACATCAAACGAGCTCCTACAAAGAAGACTCTGATTGAAGCCATGGAGAAGGCTGATGTGAAGAACAAATGGGAGAACAGCTCCTGGGGAAGGAAGTTGATTATGCAGAAGAGGAGGACAGCACTCAATGATTTTGATCGGTTCAATCTTATGCTGGCAAAGATCAAGAAGGGTGGACTTGTCCGACAGGAGCTTGCAAAACTCAAGAAGGAAAGCTCGGCCTAAAATTTCTGCTATAGACTTAGTGTTTTAGTTTAGTTTTTAATTTGATTCCATTGATGAATTGATTGCTATCAGAGACCAACTTGGTATTTTTGGTTAACGTTATTGAAACATTTCTAGAAATTGCTTATGAAATCCAGATGCCCTTTACCTTAAAAAAAAACAAAAAAAAAGACTCATTTTAATAAGAAATTCATTATGTAACTTGATGTTGCAAAGACAGCTAAGACAGCCTCATTTTCAGTCAAAGCTGCCGATCCTCATTCATGGTTTACTTTGGCTATGAGGTTTATATAATTAACGGGTGTGTTTTTTTGACAAACGCAATTTTGCGGAGAAAGTCTTGGCAGCACGAGAGGGCTTTTTGGCACAGCTCATGATTTTCAAACTCTGCCTTAGTATATCGATATCTCGTTCCTTTCTGTACACTTCTTGTTCTGTTGAAGCCAATTGTGCTTTGAGAGCTTCCATGCTTTCTTCCTTGTCTTTCACTTCCATCCTTAGCTCTTGGATTGTCTCTTCTTCCTCCGCTCTCCGGTACACTACTCCATCTCCTGTAAATCAATCATCCATTCTTTCACATCAAAACATATATATATTACCAAAAAATAATTCTTTTCTTTTTCTTCCTAATTTACATTGGTACATGTTAACGTAATTATAGTATAAAGTTTGACATGGGAGACTTTCCTGAAAACCAGAATTTTTGGAACATTGTAGCAAGCAAATAAGCAAAGATTTATAGAATTGTGGAAAGAGAAGTAGAACCCAAATTCTCCTAGTGAATAGAAAATAAGAAACTGAAATATATAAGAGAGAGAGAGAGAGAGAGAGAGAGAGAGAGAGAGAGAGAGAGACCATTATGAGTTGTGTGAATGAGATGATCAAGCTCAGTCTTGATGGCAAGATAGAGATGCTTCCATTTCTCAACAGCCTCATCTCTTCTAGCTCTCTCCTCCCTCATTTGCTCCACCAAGAAGCTTGTCCCCAACAACTCCCACTCTTTGAGCTGGAAAGTACTGCTGCTGCTGCTGATGTTGATGTTGTTGTTGTTGTTCTTCATGAGACCATGATCATCATCTTCCATGACTGATCTCATCATCTTATCTTCCTTGTCTTGAAGATTCTTCCTCAGTCTCTTCACTTCCTCTCTCAGCTTCTTCCTCTCTTGCTTCCACTCACTTTCTTTGAATGCAAAAACCATCACTTCCCTCTCATAATCTCTCCTCTCCTTTTCTCTCTCATGCACCATCTCATTGATCTCCTCTCTCAGAAGCCTTATCTTCTCTGTCAAACTACTACTCTGTACATGGATATCATCATCACTAATTGCCTTATTATTCTTCTTCTTCTTGCTATGGAAACCACCCATTATTCTTGGAATTCCCTCTTACTACTATACACTAGTGTGAATAACGGTGGCTCGAGCTTGGAGCCTTGGATTAAAAGGGAATTAAAGATGTGACTGACATAAATTCTGGTGTCGTTTTCAGAGGCTCTCAAGTCTCATCTCATTCATCAATGAATGAAGAGAGAGAGAGAGAAACCATATTTTTCAATAGTACAATGTGGCTTATTTTTGCTGCCTTAATTATTGATGGAAGCATCAAAGATTCCCGTGAATGGTTCTTTTGATGGACTCAAATCATCTGTCTGAAAGGGTGCACCAATTTGTTTCTAATCAACCAAATTGGAACGTATGTCTACGTTTATGATTGATTTTACATAAAGATAGATACACATAAGACATTTCTCTATGCAAATTTATAAAAGGGGTCCAGTTACACTTTAAAGCTTTCTTTTTTTTCGCATAATTTATACAAAGAACATTATAGATCTAGTCAATGTGTTAGTTTAATATCAGCTCTTGAAATGGCTTGCATTTAATGGTCTAGAAATTAGATATATATCACCTCTTAGCAGAGCTAGTAGTGCACCTCCATTCCCCATATGTGGTGAGGGGTTCAAATCTCATCATACGTATTTTACAAACATACGTGGGAAGTTTTTTTTTCCGGATTGTAGAAAGTAGTTATCTCCCGTTATGAGAGTAGATATCTGGACTGTACATGTATTGTTTGATCTCGACAGGTCCCGGCAGTTCTATTGTAATATTTATACAAAATAAAATAAAAAATAAAAAAAGGGTCTAGAAATAAGATTATATACTCTTAAGGGATTTTTTTTTTTTTTTTTTTTTTTTTTTTTTTTTTTGTAGCTATAAAAAATTAGAAATCCAGAGATTTTTGTTTAGGGTTGTCTACAAATTTTCGATAATACAATTCCTGGAGAATATATGGGTAAATATGTTCAATTTATGAAGTTGAATACTAACATGTAAATTTTAACTTTACATATGTTTTATATTGATGGTAAAATCTTGAAGTTTTATGCAACTCTTATGAATCACAAATGGGTACCCTAGAAATATTTTATTTATAAGAAAAGAGGCATATATGATCACTTCATCCTGGGCACTATTAAATGTCTCTCACATGTACAAGGACAGATTTTTATAAATAAAAATTTGATTGAAAAAAAAAAAAAAAAAAAAAAAGAGTTATTTAATTTAAACAAAACATCAAAATACAATTAATTTAATCGATATGAATTAGATTTAAGTTTTAAATAGTTTAAAGTTTATTGTTAATAAAATCCATCTCCATCATAAATAGATTAAATTCTCATAGATATCCGTATGTATTGATAAAAACTTTCACACTATATGGTAAGCTTTAAATGAAGAATGCATGATGGAAAGGGTCCATTAAAACATTTCTCTAAAGTCCAAAACGAATAGATAGATGACAACCAATTGTCGAATCAGTGAATCACATGCATTACATACTGTTGAAGCATGGATTTCAGGATCCAATATTTCCAATTATTAGCAAATTTATAATGTGATCGATCGGTTTTGAGTGGTCCTACTACTACATTGACAATTTGACTTTTGTTTAGGAGAAGCATCATATTTTTCTCTCTCAATTAGTGCTCTTAATTTCAACTGCTCATTCGAAAGACAGGCACTCGTTATACATAGGTCCCTTGTGTCGGTGGATTGAGATTTCATAATAAAACTCCACTGTCAAATCTGGTTAACTTTATATTTACTCATTTAATCGTTAATCGTTAATCGTAAATCGTAAAGTGTAGGGCAACCCCTCCCCTAAAATGTAAGTTGCATTCAAGACTATATTTATAGAGTTCAATCTTGTCGGATCCGGTAGACCACTAGACTACTAACCCACAATGATATCAGGGAAAAAAATAAATTAAAAACTCATTTTATTGCATCTTAGTTATCTTTTGCTTGAAGCAGCAGCACCATCATTAGGTCCACCAGAGCCTAAGTTTTCAGGAAAGATAAAATCACTTTTTCCAAATTTCATTTGGGCCAAATTATTAGGCAAATGTGTAGTATATCGATGATATATATATTTATATATAGACGGGTTTGGATAACTATTTTCATAAATAAAAAGAAAACTTTTCACGTATTCTTATAAAATATTAAATACTAGGACTCGAAATCTTCTAAGTATCCGTATTTACGGCAACTAATCTTATTTTCGACTAGTTTAGGGTTGAATGAAGCCATGAAGGCATGTTATACAATATAGATAGTAGGAATATTTACTACTGTTATTGTTTTATTAACGCATAATCTAGCAATTACTTAAATAATAATGCAATAATGATCTACTTTATTACTTTATAGAACTAAAAGACAAATAAAAGGGGAGTCCTTTTTCTGTTGTCATCATCAGAAGCGCTTTTAAATGACCGGTGTGCTGTAGTGTTTTTCACTTTTTCCAAGATTGTTTTTATTTGATTTCAATCAAAAAAAAAACTGCTTTTACTTGAATGTTTTACACTACTTTTACCTCAACAAAGAGGAAAATAAAACAATTTTTAGGGATAATTAGTCCGGTGGTCATCAAGTTGGGTCACAACTATCAAAATAGTCATTAGACGAAAAATTGGTTTCAAAATGACCACTTTTTATGAACATTATTAGAGCATCTCCAATACAAATATGCATTTTTGAGTTTCTAAATAGTGACACAACAACATTTCTATTTATTAAGGGTTCACTTTTGAAAAAAAAATTAAAGAAATGCATGTTCACATCTCCAATGCAATTATCTAAAGTCAAATATGCATCCATTTTATATTCAATCATAATAAAACAATTATTATACTCTCTCTCATATTTTATTTTACAATTAAATGAGGTTTAATCTTATTGGTGGAAAGAGTTGAAAGCTTTAATCTTATTGGTGGAAAGAGTTATAAATCCTAGTCAGCATTTCTAAGAGAATTTCTAGAATTAGAAACCCAACTCCCTATTCTCTAACTTTTTTTTGTCCACCTCATCTCCATATTCAACTTAGATAATAGCATTGGAGAGAGTTTTTCTAACTTTTTTAATATCTATCCTATGTGGTACTCCATTTTCTCCAAATGTATAATAACATTGGAGATGTTCTTACACATGCTCATTCCATCCAATAAATGAATGACATTAATTTATTTTTGATGTTTTTTTTTTAGATCAATTTTTTCTTTTGTTTTTTAAAACGAATAATTATATTTAGTGTGTGTATATATAAAAATATATCAAATATATTTTTTCGATTTTTTAGCCTTAATCTTCTCATTCTCAAAAATTGATTTTCAAAAAATATCTAAAATAAATTAATATCTTCTATTTATTTACCAAAATACTATTTATCGGATGAAATGATCATTAGTGTAATGGTGTTTATAAAAAAATATCATTTTGAAACTAATTTCTTATTTAATAACCATTTTGATAACGGTGATCTATGCTGACGGCACCAGGTAATTAACCATATTTTTTTAATTGAAACTATGAGGTTATTTTATATTTAAAAATACAAGTAGTGAAGTAGTCTCACACATTTCAATATTTTTATGATGATTGGTATACTGTTTATAACCTGCTGGCATCAATTCCAATGCATCAGCCAAAAATGGTTATCCCCATATTCATCTTCTATTCTTTTATATTCTACAACAGCGACAACCTCAGACTCAGAATATATATGCCAAGTTTAAACAACCACGTTTTTGGGAATTCCAGACTTTTTTTTTTTTTTTTTTTTCGGCTATGGTGGTTTTCATTTTTATGGGGATTTTAGTGGGTAGTCGACAAATTTAGGAAACAGAGGGATTTATATCGTTTACCTATTGATATAATTGCATTTGTACTAATTCATTCATGCATACTTCTTTGGATTCCCTGCCCAGAAAACGACAGGGGAGACAACTCTCGGCTGCATTCCATGTTCCTTGCTCGAGGTGAATGTTAATTTTTGATAAATATAAACCTGAAAAAGGTTTGATGTAATTTGCTGTAGTAGAAATCTTTGTTATAAGATGTTTTAAGGCACTTTAGGGTTTAATTGATAAAACGAAGATTTTAGATCTGTGTCATAAAAGTAGAGGGAGAAGCATACGATCATTTTATTAAGGGTAGATAGGTTATTGAAGAATGAATTGAATAGTAAACAAGAAATATTGCGTGCAAGTAAATCTTATTAATTGTCCATACGCTACCGACAGAGAAGCTATAGAATGGTTGGTGAATGGTGTCAATGCGTGTCATTTTCTTTACCAAATAAATCATAACTGTAGTATTTGACCCCGAATTTAGGCCTGCAAATTGCCAAAGTGCCAGTGTGCCACCATAAAACAAACAGGGGTTCCATATCGGGATAATTATCTCGGTGGCCATCGATTTGATGATATATTATCAAAATGGCTACTGTATTAGAAAGTTATTCTAAAATGACCATTTCTAGCTAACTTATTGATATTAATGGTCATTCCATCTAATTTCATCAAATGAGTGGTATTTTGGTGAATAAGGGGATGTCATTAATTTATTTTAGATGTTTTTTAGTAATCAATTTTTTCTTTTTTTTTTGAATTATAATAATTATATTTAGTGTATGTAAATATATATATATTTATATATATAATTACGACATCTATATCTTCCTAGTGGTAATCTTGTTTGTATATATAATTACGACATTCATAAATATATATATATATATAAATAGGACATTGAGAAAGAGAAGAAATTGTTCCTTTTTTTTTCCTTTTTTTTTTTTTTTTTCCTCTTTACAAATATTCATTGATACTGTATGTAAGCTTAAATGTTGCTGGTTTTATACTTTTATCCAAACTGTTAATAAAAAGTTAATGCCATGTGTACCTGCAGCTTACTCCAATCAATACATATGGACAAGGAAGATAAAAATGTCGTAATATTATATATATATATATATATATATTTACATACACTAAATATAATTATTTATTTCAAAAAAAGAAAAAATTGATTTTAAAAAAAACAACTAAAATAAATTAATGTCATCCACTTATTTACTAAAATGTTAATCATTGAAAAAATTGATTTCCAAAAAATATCTAAAATAAATTAATGGCATCCCCTTATTTACCATAATGTCACTCATTGGATGGAATTGGATGGAATAACTATTAGTATCACAAAGTTCGCCAAAAATGACCATTTCGGAACAACTTTCCAATCCAATGGTCATTTTGATAGTGTCATCAATTCGATGGCTATCAGGGTAATTATCCCTTTCATATTTAATATTAATAGAGAAAATTCCAGTATTTATCCCTAAAATTATGATGTTGTTCACATTTATCCGATCTCAATAAGTTAACCGTTTTTATCCATATTTATGGGTGGTTTGACAAAAATGCCCTTTAAAATTCTTTTGTTGATTTCCATATCCATCATCTTTAATTACTTTCTTTTTCTCCTATAAATTTTCACTCTCATCAATTTTAATAATTTGAATATCCATCGACAATTTCTCACTTCATAGGTTTTTCTTGTTTATCTCATTCATTTGTGTTTCTTTCTCTAAAATTTTATCTCTTCAAAATATTGTTCTCCTGCTGAAATGAATCTAACGGTATATTATGGGCGAAATTTTGATATCGTTTATCCCCTCAAAAATCAATTGAAAATATTTCCAGAAACTTTACACGATGAAATATCAACATTATTACATGATGAAACATCGACATTATTATACGATGTTGATATTTTATTTTGTAATCATATTGATATTTCATTGTGTAAAGTTTCTGGAAATAGATATCTATTTGAAGGTTTATAAAAAATAAAAATAAAAATCAGATGGAGGTTTGTTCGCGACCTCCATCAGTAAAGGTTGAACAAACCTCCATCACATACCTCCATTAATGGAGGTCTACCTCCATCAATAGAGATCGATACAAATGACTATTTTTTTTTCTCTCACATGTCATAAATGCATTAAGGGTATTTTTGTCCAAAAATCATTTCTCTTGGATAAAAATAATAAAGTTATTGAGAAAGGACATTTTTTAATACTCCCCTAATTTTAGGGCTATTTAAGGTTTTGGCCCTTAATAATATATATTTTTTGATATATCAGATTCCGGTAAGACCACTTGAATTTGAGATATGTCCGGTCCAGACTGGGTGAGTGTTATTTGGATGATTATTTTAAAATATTTTTTTACATATTTAAATCCTATTTCATTTTATATATAAGAACTTCTCACTTCTTAGGATGATTGAATGAAATGAGTGTCGACTTGCTTATGAAATGAAAACATTATATATATATTATTTTATAAATGAGAATTTTTCGAGCACTAGAACTATTTATCCAAATTTTGTTAATATGAAGGCACCGGAAAATAGGCGAAATAGAGGAAAATTCAAGAAAAATAATTTTAATATTCGAAAAATTTTCAAATTTTGTTCATAGGTAGATTCAATAAACTCATCATCAAAAAAAAAAAAATTCAGATAAAATTCATTAAAATCGATGTATTTTCATCGAGGTCTTTAGTGAAATTAAACTAAGAAATCCCTCATGAAAGACTCAATATATATATGATAGTTCCTATCAGGTCGTATTGAAATTATAATTTCAGGACGACCAACCATAGCCACATGTTTTAATAAGTTCAAATGTTTGTTAAAAAAAAAAATCAGCCTTTTATTTAAATAAGTGGCTGTGGTTGGTCGTCCTGAATTTATAATTTTAGGACGATCTGATAGGAGAATTATCCTATATATATTTATAAATGTTCAAGTCAATGCGCATAAGTTATATCAGTGCGTTGAATGTAGATCATTAGATTTGCATACTTAGACTCAGTGTATATATATACGGTTCCATTCTGGTCAGTGCGTACTGATACTGATGTAACTGCATCAGTATCAATACATGTAGTTATATCAGTGCGCATTGATTTGAATATTTTTGTGTATATATAGAGAGAGAGAAGGTGATTTTCTACAATTTTGTTATAAATAAGTTGATTTTCTACCCTTTTTATTATGGAATTAGTTACTCGCAAAGGTAAGACATGGTTGTAGATTTGTGGAATTATCATTCATAATTTTTTTTTTTTTTTTAGATTAAATTATCATTCATAATTACTATTGGAGATCACAGAGTCTAATCATTGGAACAAAGAATATCATCTAATTCTTCACGGTTACAAATAAGATGAGGTTGGTCCGGTGGTAAAATCTTCATACTGCACCATAAGGTTGCGGGTTCGAGTCCTTTCTCATCTTTAAAAAAACCCCAAATTTATGTATACCTTAACATTGTTCTTCCTGGCCCCATCCGGTTTGAAAGTAATTAAGAGCTTGTTCGGTTGAGCTTTTGAAAAACATCTATTTATAAAATATTACTTGTAGTATATCTATTAGAAATAGAGTTTTTAAAAAGAAAAATTATAGTTGTTTGGTTGGTAAAAAGGTCTATTTGGAGATGCTCCCCCCATGATCTTTTGCCTAGTAGAGGTTTAAAGTCTATTAGCCTCTACTGAATTTAAAATAAACAATCTCAAAAGTCAAATCAAACAACTCTAAAACACTCAAATATATGTTTGTAGAGTTTTTAAGATAGTAAAAAGCCCAACAAAACAAGCACTAAGCCGAGCCCTTATCTGGGGGGGAATGGATTTTAATTCCCTTCTTACCTCACCTCATCCTCACCTGGGGGTATGGGTTTTGAAAATGGATTTTAATTCCCTTCTTACCTTACCTCACCTCTAGTGATCTCGTGAAATACAAGCATTGCAATGAATAAGTAGTTAAAATATGATTGATTTTCACTGTTACTTTATCAACAACCAATCACTTGTTTTGAAAATACAAAGAAAAAGTTGAGGTGAGTTAAGGGGAGGATCCGGATCCAACTTTGAAAATATAACCAGTGGGGCGGGTTTGAGTATGAAATTTTAACCCGTAATGTGTTTGGGTTAGAAAAAAATCCAAACCCGAACCGCAAACCTGTTTAATTTAAAATTAATAAAAAAAATGGGAAATAAAATTTTTTGCTCAAATCGAAAGCCCTAAAATTATCCAGACCAGCTTTCTGTCTCACTCTGTATTCTCATCGTTTGCAATTTTCGTAGCTCAACAGGTCACCAGTCAACTGCGGCGCTCGTAGTCTGTGGAGTCGCGCTTCTATTTGTCGTCGTCCGGTCGATCTTCAGCTAGTCTCCACTCTCCAGTCACCATTCTCCATTCTCCATTCTCCATTCTCCATTCTCTTCAGTTTCCAGCTGACCCAAGGTTTGTCCTTCATGTCGAATGTCGTTTTCTTTTGTGTTTCTTGCTTTGCTTCTGATTTTCGATTAATTGGTCTTTCGACGCTTGTGGGGTTCTTCTGGATAGCTTAAAATTTTGTAAATTAATTAAAACACGACACTATGTGTTAATCTGTGATGTGGTGTACTGCTATCTTGCAATTATCTCTGTTTTGTTTTATTTTTTAGTACACTAGAACTATCTCTTATTCTCTTAAATCCATTTTTAACATATTTTTCACTAACATATGGACATCAATTATAGATAGTTTGATTGTTGCACTTCAATTTATTTTTAGGGTTAGGTTGCATCATTGGATGGTATTGGTCTTCTATGATGCCAACGATTCTTAGATTTCCAATTGATTTTTTTTTACAGAAAAAAATTGGATGCTTCATTAATCATTATGTCTATAAGTGTGTTTGTGATTCATGATTTGATTGTTGCTATGTTTATATACTGTTCTGTTTGGAATTGTAAGTGACTTTTGCTATTGCAATAATAGCAAATTTTTATGCATTGCAGGAGCTTTACATTGTTGAATGTTGATTTTGGATATACAGGTGCTAGGAGGAGCTTGTTGAAGAAAGCATGGCCAAGCATCATCCTGACTTGATTATGTGCAGGAAGCAGCCGGGTATTTCCATTGGAAGACTTTGCGAGAAATGTGATGGCAAGTGTGTAATTTGTGACTCCTATGTGCGTCCTTGCACACTTGTGCGTGTTTGTGATGAATGCAACTACGGATCCTTTCAGAGTCGATGTGTTATCTGCGGTGGAGTGGGAATCTCTGATGCCTACTACTGCAAAGAGTGTACTCAGCAAGAGAAAGACAGGGATGGTTGTCCGAAAATTGTTAATCTGGGGAGTGCCAAGACGGACTTGTTCTATGAGCGCAAGAAATACGGTTTTAAAAAAAGATGATGATTGTTGCTGTTGGGTAATGTTTCTGCAGCCAATGCGTTTTTTCTCCCCTAATGTTACATTACTTGGTCATATAACAGATTTTACAATAGTGGAACTTGGAACCGTGTTTTAAGTGTTGAGAACATGTTGGGTGACTAATATTAAACTCTGTTGATTGTGGAAACACCTATGTAGTTATGCAGCTGTTTGTTTCACGCATTACTTGTTTTGATTCTTGATTCTTGATTCTTGGAACTGTGGTTGTTGTTGTTGTTGTTGTTGTTGTTGTTGCAGTTTAAGTGATAATTGCACTATCTTTAGTGCCTCTGGTTTTAGCCTCCTATGGAGATTTTTGGTAGTGATGAGAAAGTAAAACATGTTATATTTTCCATTGTGTAATTGACTTGTCAATGTGATGCAATAATAAAAGTAGGGTTAAAGGTTAATTGCACTAAAGCACCGTGCATTTATCCCTTTAGGCAAAATATCTTTTAAGTTTATGAAAGTTTATACAAGCATACTCTATCATTAAATTAGGTCCGTTAGGGAGATGGAGGAGATCCAAAATCTCCATTTTGGAGGAGATTGTTTGTCATCCAAAATGGAGGAGAGAGTCATGAATCATGAGATGGAGCTCCAGCTCCATCTTGCTTTGTCAAAGATGAGCCCGCTCCATTAGAGATGGAGCTCCTCCATCTAATGGAAATGGAACGCCCTATCTCTGATGGAGGAATGGAGCAGATTTGTTCCTTAAAAATTAAAAAAAAATTAAAAAACATATTTTAGTTGATTTGTATTGTGTTGGTTAGTGGTGATGAAGATGAAGTTATGAAGAAATGGATGGTGTTGGAGATGATTGAAATGCAATGGGGGCGATGATGTTGGTTTTATTTATTTATAATTTATTTTATTGTTCTAATAAATAAATATATTTGAAAGGTTGTGACCTTGGCAAATTTGTTTTTATCTATCATTAAAATTAACGGTTTGACTATATGATGAATATGATATATTTTACGGACTCTCATTGAAATTAGATGTTACACAAATACAAAATGTATTTTAGTCCCCATCATCTTTCGGATTTATGAGTTTAGGATATAATCTGTTATAAAAAAATAATAATAAATAAATAAATAAATAAATAACCAAAAAATTACGATATTCTTCTTCATTAGGTTCTAACAAATATTCCGAGCTTGAATCTTATTTAAGGAACTCTTTTGAGTTCATAGAAGAAACGGAAGATAACAAATTTGATATCCTACAATGATGAAAAAAGTATGAAAAGTATTTTTCAATCATGACTATGATAGCTAAAAATATTTTTTTAACACCAGTTTTTACGTTTACGGTTACGGTGGCGGTGGAATAAGAGTTCAACGTCGGGAGGAATATCCTGGATGCAAAATGTTCGTGCTTGAGTATGAAATCACTATAGATGCAAGTTTGTATAGATGACTGGACTAAGGCACAATGACGATAACAAGAAATCGAGCAGGAGGAACCATACGATTTCTTCAAAGATAACGAACTTGCTGAAAGTGGAGCAACGGAATAGCGGATGCAGATCATGACAACAATTAGTCCACTCCATCACCAAACCTGCAATAAAAGGTAAAAGAACTACGTGATATTTGATTCCTCTAAACCCCCCAAGAGGATACATATACAACTTAATTGTGGTAAAAATTAAGTGTAAAGCTAATAACTTTACATTTTTTTAGTTTTATTTTAATTTAATTTTGTAATTTGTCATTTATTTATTTTATGTTATTTTCGGGTGACCCAAATACCTAATAAAATGTAATTTGTAATTTGTCATTTTGTTTAGTTTTATTTTAATTTAATTTTGTAATTTGTCATTTATTTATTTTATTATATTTTCAGGTGACCCAACCCAATGAATTTTATTTTATTTTATTTTGTAATTTGTAATTTATATATTTTATTTTATTTACAATTTTACAAGTCTAATTTTTTTTTTTTATTAACTAAGAAAAAAAAATTAGGTTCAGAACCGTCGGTTCCTCCGGAATCGGAATCGAACCAGAACCATGTCGGGTCTATCCTCACCCGAACTATGGCAATATTACAGATGAATAAAAAATGTTTTTTTTTTCATTTTTTTTATTTCACATAGAATTCAATTATTATAGAATTACAGTAAGAGCATTTCCAATAGAAAAGTGGTTTGCATACCAAAAATCGGTGACATGACAATAATGTTAAGAGACTTGCTTTCTATGTGGTATAAAGATAGTTTTGATAGACAATCAACCCGAAATTTGGTCTGCAGTGCTCTGTTTAAAACACATATATTTTCAACAATAATGCTGTTTTGATCAACTTTGGTGCCCAAATGATGTGGCAACACTCTAATCCATCCATTTAAATTGTATCAAATTTGCATGATTTAAATAAATGGATTAGAGTGTTGCCACATCATTTGGACACCAAATTTGAACAAAGTAGCATTACTTTATTTTTAATGATATGCCCAATTTTTTTCCTATTTTTTTTTTTTTAATTTTATTTCCTTACCAAAACTAAATGAAAAATTAATGTCAATTTTAAATACTTACTGAGTCAACCGAAAAAATAGATGTGCAACAGGCTGTTTGAGAGTAAACAATTATGTTGACAATGTCTAATATTTTTTTTGCCACATCAGCTTGAGGTTAAATATACACAGCTGCATTGGAGATACATTTTTTTTAATAGACTGTCTATTTATTCTATGTGGCATATTTTTTTTTTTTCCATAAACCACTATTGCATTGGAGATGCTCTGAGCTTTTTTTCTTACTGCTTGTGTGCTTTCCCTAAATATTTATATATTAGGGATAAATGGTAATATTGTCGTTATAATGTAACCTAACAATTATATTATTTATTATTAAAAAAAAAAAACAATTATATTGTGTGTATATATATAACAATTATATTGTATAAAAACAATGTCAAAATTAATAATGATCTCTTGCTTTGGTGGTTAGAGACTTCAAAATGAAGTTTCACTACCATGGTTAGAACTCTATATCGTAAACATAATGTCACCTTTTGGTAGTTACAAGTTGTGATTGAAAAATCAATAATATTCCTGATATAATTTCCGTAAAATCTCGATAGTGCATCCACTCTTAACTAGGGGTGGCAAAAACCCCTGAATAGGGCAGGTTTTGAGCACTTAAAATAGGACTCGGATCGGGTTTTGGTCAAACTTTTTTTACCCGATTTTTTTATCGGGTCGAGTATGGGTCAACCCCTTATGCCCCGACCCATCCTATTTGACCCGGTATTTATATAATTATTTTTTAAAATATAAAAATATAAAGGGAAAAGCAAATCTCTAATCTCTTTATCTTTTTACCTAATCATATTTTATGCTTGAATTTAAAGTTTATTAAACTTATATGTTGTGTTCTATTAAATTTAAGTTTATGTATGAATTTTAAGTGTATGTTAAAATGTTTTTCTATGGTGTATGTTTGTATTTAATTGTATATTTAAATTTCCAATAAAAAAGAAAAAAATTGTATATATTTTTATATATAACAATTTTTATAATGTCAGTTTGTTCTAATATAAAATATATCAAGATAAAGAATGTGGATCATTAGATTTAGGGGTGTGCATTTTCGGTTTGGTTTGGGTTGAAGTTCAATGTCAAACCAAACCAATATAGATCGGTTTGGCTATATTTCAACCCAATCCAAACCAATGTAATTTTTCAAACCGATCCAAACCAAACCAAAAAAGGTCAGCTTGGTTTGGATAGGTTTATTGCTTTAGATTTAAACTCTTATTTTTTGTATTATATTATAAAAAATATTTAAATAAAAAATTATAACATAAAATATTAATTATATATATATACATGTATATATATCCTGATTAAAGATATGTTTGATTCCATATATGTTTTTGAAACCCTAATACATCAATCAATCAATCAGAAGAACTGTATCAAAACAAATAAATAAACTGTAAAAGTTTAAAGTAATCGGTAAAAGTTGTAAAACTTGGATTGAATAGAAAACGTAGGTGGATTTTATATTTTAGTTTTACTTTCTAAAATATGTGGTTTGGTTTGGGTTGGTGAATTATTTCACTTAACCCATCCCCAACCTAAACCAAACCATCTTTAATCGGTTTGTCCAAAAGACAACCCCAACCACCTATTTTTTATATTTGTAATCGAACCAACCCAAACTTTATGGGTTGGGTTGGTTGGTTTGGTTCGGTTTAGCGGTTTTTTGCACACTCTTAATTAGATTTACATACTTTGACTCAAAGTGTATGCACCTGTCTAAACTTCTCCATAATCTATGGTCCACATTCTTCATCCTGATATATTTTATATCAGGATGAACTGATAGTAGAAAGACTGTATATTTACAATATATCAATGCGAACTGATAGTAGAAAGACTGTATGTATGTATATATACAATTTTTCTATTGTCACTTCGTCCTAATATAAAATATATCAAAACGAAGAATGTGGACAATTAGATTTATATACTTTGACTCAAAGTGTATGCATTTGTCAAAATTTCTCCATAATCTGTGGTTCATATTCTTCGTCCTAATATATTTTATATAGAACGAACTGACAGTAGAAAAACTATATATATATATTTTAAATTAATGTTAAAAGTTATGTCAATGTCCTAAAATTCAATCATATGGTAAAATAATTTGTATATTTAGTGGTTTGAGAATTATTAATTTTTTTTTTTAAGGATAAAACGAATTGGGTCTTTTAGAGTCAGGTTTGGGGCACCCCCGCCCCAATTGGATTGGGTTTGGGGTGGAAATCAAAAACCCATTCGGGTCACGGGTTGGGTTTGGGGCATCCTGTAAAAAACGGGTTTCAGGTTTGGGGTGGGTCGATCCAGCCCCGATCCGACCCGCTGCCACCCCTACTATTAACAATCCAACTTGTACCTATTAAATTTCAAAGTGCCCCTCTTTTGTAGCGAGAGTGTGAGACATTGAGAGTTGTACATTCCGGCCAGCTTGTAATGGTTAACCATAAAACTTTGGATAATTGTAGACATCCAACACTTTTGTCCATCATTTATATCCAACTTGATGTGACAGCTAATATGACACTTCCTTATTAACTGTTACATCATCACATCAAATGAGTTGAATAAAAAATAATAATAATTTGTATTCCTTAAATCTAGTATTAAGAAAAAAAAAATTAAAGTGATGATATGGTGATGTGATAGTTGATATGGAAGTGTCAAGTCAACTGCTACATCAAGTTGGATATAAATGATAGACAAAAGTGTTAGATGTCTAGAGTTCATTTTTCCTCACGGATAATGGTAAACATCCAACACATTTGTCTATCATTTACATCCAGCTGACATAACAGCTGACATGGTATTTCTTTGTCACCTGCCACGCCATCACATCTCTTAATCTTTTTCAAATCCTAATTTTATATATAAAATCATAATTAAATATTAATATAATATTTAATTTTCTTAAACTTAATCATTAAATATAATTATAATTTATAAAAAAAACTTGAGTCACTTTTTTTTTAAAAAAACACATTGAATCACTTAAAAAAAAAAAAAAAACATTGAATCGGTGAAGAGATTGGTATTTTCAAAAGGTAATAATATTATTAATATTAATATTTGCAAGAATCTCCAACAAACAAAATAATAAAATATTTTTTTTTTTTAAAGAGATCTAGAAGATAAAAAAAAAATTAAGAAAATTATTTGAAAAGCTTGAAAAGCTGTGTTCTGCAATTGGAGTGGGTACCCATCAACAATGGAGTCCCAAAACAGATGGGAAGCATCACACACCATCTACGATTAAGAACTCCAATCTCCATTGCAAATGGGTTCTGATACGAAGAACATAGAACTCCAATCAGAATGAAGAAAAAGAAGTAGGTATGTCTTTTTTTTTTTGTTGAGTTTTGATTGAAGATGAGAAGAGAGTGGATCTGGATTGATGATCTTTGTTTCAATTTCTAGATTGAAAGAAAAAAAAGATTCTAATTAAAAAATGGAAATTTTTGTTTTGTTTTGTTTTGTTTGTCTTGAATTTTGATTGAAGATGTAGAAGGGAGATTGTTTAAATCTGAAATGATGATCTGTGTTTGAATTTCTGGTGTGAAGAACAAAACATTCTTATGAAAAAGAAGAAAATTGATATTTTTTTTCCTTTTATGTTGGATTTTTTTTTTTTTTTTTTTTTTTTAAAGCTTTTATGTTGGAGTTTGATTTAAGATGAAGAATGGAGTTTTTGTGTCTAAAATAAATCTGTGTTTGAAATTCTAGATCGAAGAAAAACAATTTTTTTTATTTATTTTTTTTATTTTTTGTTATATATAAAATTATTTATAAATTGAATGGAATTAAAAATTAGGGTTAATAAAAAAAATTAGGAGGTGTGATGATGTGGTAGTGTTATGATGTAGCAGCTGACAAGGAAGTGTCATGTCAGCTGCCATGTCAAGTTGGATGTAAACGATAGATACAAGTATTGGATGTCTACTATTATCCTTTTGCTCACTCCCCTTAAATGGAGGTGAGCATTACCCCCCATCCAACTGAATGCCAAGTGACCCTAAATAAACCAAGGGTTAACAATTTTACCAATTTTACCCATGTTTTTATTTTTTATTTTTCTTAACAACACCAAAGTCTGAGGTTTAAAAAAACAACTCGAAATTGAGAAAAAATAAAAATAAAAATTTCCAGATCAACACTTAACACTATCTGTTTAGGATTTGTTAGGATAAACGTTGAACTTGTTCAACCTACGTTGAACTTGTTCGTGAAGGTTTACATTGACTATTTCCCGGGACAAGTTTAACGTTAGGATGAACGTTAAACTTGTTCAACCTACGTTTTAATGTTCATCCTAATGTTGAACTTGTTTATGAAGGTTTACATTGACTTATTCCCGGAACAAGTTTAACGGTAGGATGAACGTTAAACTTGTTCAACCTACGTTGAACTTGTTCATGAAGGTTTACGTTGACTTGTTCATAAAGGTTTACGTTGACTTGTTCCCGGAACAAGTTTAACGTTAACCGGAACAAGTTTAACGTTAGGATGAACGTTAAACTTGTTCAACCTACGTTTTAATGTTCATCCTAACGTTGAACTTGTTTATGAAGGTTTACGTTGACTTGTTCCCGGAACAAGTTTAACGTTCAGGAACAAGTTTAACGTTAGGATGAACGTTAAACTTGTTCAACCTACGTTGAACTTGTTCATGAAGGTTTACGTTGACTTTTTCCCGGAGAACAAGTTTAACGTTTAACGTTTAACGCTTACGTTAAACTTGTTCATGAAGGTTTACGTTGACTTGTTCTCGAGGAACAAGTTTAACGTTAGGAACGTTAAACTCGTTCATCCTACGTTGAACTTGTTCATGAAGGTTTACGTTCAGTTATTCCCGGAACAAGTTTTACGTTAGGATGAACATTGTTCATCCTACGTTGAACTTGTTCATGAAGGTTTACGTTGACTTATTCCTGGAACAAGTTTAACGTTAGGATGAACGTTGAACTTATTCATGAAGGTTTACGTTGACTTGTTCCGACTACGTTGAACTTGTTCATGAAGGTTTACGTTGACTTGTTCCCGGAACAAGTTTAACGTTAGGATGAACGTTAAACTTGTTCAACCTACGTTTTAACGTTCATCTTAACGTTGAACTTGTTCATGAAGGTTAACGTTGACTTGTTCCCGGAATAAGTTTAATGCTAGGATGAACGTTAAACTTGTTCAACCTATGTTGAACTTGTTCATGAAGGTTTACGTTGACTTGTTCCCGGGGAACAAGTTTAACGTTTACGTTGAACTTGTTCATGAAGGTTTACGTTGACTTGTTCCCGGGGAACAAGTTTAACGGTAGGATGAACGTTAAACTCGTTTATCCTACGTTGAACTTGTTCATGAAGGTTTACATTCAGTTGTTCCCGGAACAAGTTTTTCGTTAGGATGAACGTTGTTCATCCTACGTTGAACTTGTTCTTTAAGGTTTACGTTGACTTATTCCTGGAACAAGTTTAACGTTAGGATGAACATTGAACTTATTCAACCTACGTTGAACTTGTTCATGAAGGTTTACGTTGACTTGTTCCCGGAACAAGTTTAATATTAGGATGAACGTTAAACCTGTTCAACCTACGTTTTAACGTTCATCCTAACGTTGAACTTGTTCATGAAGGTTTATGTTGATTTGCTCCTGGAACAAGTTTAACGTTAGGATGAACGTTAAACTTGTTCAACCTACGTTAAACTTGTTCAACCTACGTTGAACTTGTTCATGAAGGTTTACGTTGATTTGTTCCCGGGGAACAAGTTTAACGTTTACGTTGAATTTGTTCATGAATGTTTACGTTAACTTGTTCCCGGGGAACAAGTTTAACGTTAGGATGAACATTAAACTTGTTCAACATATGTTGAATTTGTTCATGAAGGTTTAAGTTAACTTGTTCATGAAGGTTTAAGTTAACTTGTTCTCGGAACAAACGTTAAACTTATTCAATCTACGTTGAACTTGTTCATGTAGACGTTGACTTGTTCCGGAAACAAGTTTAACGTTAGAATGAACGTTAAACACGTTCAACCTACTTTGAACTCGTTCTTCAAATTCAAATTTTCTAAATTTTTATTTTATTTTATTTCAAAATTTTCACATATTAAAATTAATTTTTCATATATTTTTTATAAAATATCATTTTTTATTAATTATTATGTAATATAATATACTATACATGCAGCTTTGCTTTTTTGGACTGTCATGAAGTAATATATATTTTATTATTTTTCATTTTCAAAGTGTTGTATGGTACAACAAATATATATATTATTTGTACCAGCCAAGACCTGAAAGGTAAGACGAGTAGATTCGGTCAAAAGAAGCTGCTTTTTCAATTGATTTCTGATTTTCGATCAATGGTCGCCAAGAAAACCTTGTAATATTTATGTCTCTATCTAACTTTTGACCCTCGCAGAGTCGCAGAAACGTTCACAGCTCTCTCAAAAGCAGAAGCAGATTGTGCAGCCCTCTCGTCTCTCACAGGTTGGTTCATTTCTTTAACTCTCTTTTTGATATATATGGCATGGTATTTAACTTTGTTGATCATTTTTCACTTAGATTGTACATCACATATCCAATTCTGAGTTTTAACAACAACAAAAAAAAAAAAAGAGTCGATTTTGATTTTGTGGAGAAGCAAATGTTATACTGCTTTAATTAACAAGATCAGTACAGGTTCTTAGAATATAAATAAACTCATGTTTTAATGAAAGTGGAGTTAATAATGTAAAATGGAGGAAACTGATCCTCACTCTGCTGCCTGTATGAATATGCACATCAATCACTGTGTCTGATATTTTATTTGCAAAGCTTAGAAAGATCTGATTGAAGGCAGCTTCCTTTTTTTCCTTTAATTGTTAATTTACTAAATGATGTAAGTGAAAATCATTTGTTCCGATTTCTTTAGATTGAGTTTATTACTTGAATAATTTTGCTTTATTAATGTTTTACAACTTGTACTTAACCAATATATTGACACTAGTTGAGATTCTTTAATTGTTGCAGTTCAATTTTAATAGGGGTAAATTTTGTTATAGAAAAGAAAAAGAGGAAATTACAAGTTAACTAGCACTGTGCTATCAAAAAAGAGCCTCTAGTGGCAAAAAAACATAAAGCCATGCAAAGAGATGCCAGAACAATCCAAACACAAGAAAATCCAACAAAAATATCCCTGAATGTCCTCCTAATTATGTTGAGTGAAGGAAAAAACAATTTCCCTAGAAATGTTTGGTGACTGAAGCCAATAAGAATGCTAAATAGCAAATTTTGTCTTGTAAGCACTCTAAATTATTCTTCAACTCAAAAAGAATTTGCTGTTCCTTTCCTGCTAGATTATGCACGATAAAGCTGTATTTTGCTTCGTTCTTACGTTTTACTGTTTGTAAGTGACATAGTGATATTTGCTCTTGGCCAAGATATAATTGCAAACTGCAATGCTGAGAATTTTATTTATTTATTTATTTATTTATTATTTTTTTGCATTGGAAGAGCTTAACACTGATGATATATGTCTGCAGGCACAAGCACACAGGGAGCTAGGGGGGTTTTCGGAAAGCATGGCCAAGCATAATCCTGATTTGATTATGTGTCGCAAGCAGCCGGGAATTGCCATTGGAAGACTTTGTGAGAAACATGATGGTAAGTGTGTAATTTGTGACTCCCTTGTGCGTCCTTGTACGCTTGTCAGGGTTTGTGATGAATGCAACTATGGATCCTTTCAGGGTCGATGTGTTGTCTGCGGAGCAGTGGGAATATCTGATGCCTATTACTGCAAAGAGTGTACTCAACTAGAGAAAGACAGGGATGGTTGCCCAAAAATTGTCAATTTGGGAAGTGCCAAAACGGACCTGTTTTATGAACGCAAGAAATATGGTTTCAAGAAGCGATGATGATGATGCTTACCGGGTAATTGTTATTATGGAGAATTCCTTTTTTCTGCCCTCATGTGTTATAATACTTGGTGATAACATGTTCAAAAATTCTGGATGGTGTTTGTTTCAAAGTTGCTTGTTTATGAGTATAAATGTAATAATATTCACAAGATGTCATCAGTGGAGCATCTTATGTTATCATCTTTTCTCTTGATGATTAGTAACAAAACAGTCATATCAATTGGTGTCTGTTCTATCTACCTAGGCTCAAAGACTTGCAAAATGAAATGTGTTTCTGGTAACATATTTTTTCTTTAAGATCTCTAGCATTTATTATTGTTGTTACTGTCTCTCCCTGGTGTGATCTGTAATCTGTTATAGAATTTCTTATTATTTAAGACAAGCTGTGTTTCTTTTCATTGCAGTGCACTGTGAGTTTGCAATATTTCCTTTATGAGGCCAAACTTTAATGGAACTTTTAGGGCTATTTTTATCTAAAATTGAAAAGCTTAATCAAATTCCAAGATTGTTTTCTTAAGTTATTTCGGGTTCTACTTTGAATTTGATTAAAATGATATACAAATTAAGAGTCTCCTAGTTTTTGATAAAATTATAAACAATTAAATATTAATCATCCACATGTTTTGGAAAATCATACCATACCATTCTTAGTTCAAACTAGAAATTATTATTATTATTATTTTTTATTACCTCGTGGTGCAGGTGTGAGAGATTTATCAATTACAATCTAACAAACCTCATCTCGTCAGTTCAAACTAGATTAATAAATGGTATTATCGAAATTCCTTTTGTATCAAAATATTTATATTTTGTTTCTATGGTAACCAAAATTAGAAATATTTTTACTTTTTTATTTTTGATATATTATAATAATTCAGGGTTTGAGAAGATGAGATACTCGAACCTATAACTTCGTAGTGTGGACGTGATGGGCATGCTATTGGGCCACTAAGTGGCACAGCCTTTGGAAGTGTAATATCCATGAACAAATGCAAAGGTGAGTCAATGACTTGGTCCAAGGCTTTAGCAGACAAAAAGTGGACCACTCTTTTACTAAGCATGAAGCAATGCTTTAAGCCTTCTAAGTTGAAGTGGCACCTTTCTTCATTCATAAATCACATCATTTTTGTAGCATCAAAGTAAAGTTGAAGAAATATGTCTCCATTGCCCTCCAATACAACAATGAAGACAATACCATTATAATAAGGGGTGTTTGTTTTTTTAAAACTTACATCTTAATTTCATTAAGGACTTAAATTAAGTGGCTAAGTTGTTTGTTTTTGTAACTTAAATCTTAAATTGAGATAAAAAAAAATATCTTATATTAAAAGTTAAAAAATATGAACTTTTCATTTATTTAATAACTCATAATCAACACATAGATAGATACCTTGTACTCACTTAATCTATTACCAATAATACCCCTAAACAAAAAAAATCTCCAATTTTTTAAACAACTCAAACCCTAACCCTAAAAAATCATAATTTTATTAAACCCTAACCTTAAATTAACTTAGGAGGCGGCAACGGCAGTGGCACCACCTCCATGAGCTTTAAACAGAGGAGGTCAGCCGACTTCCTCTCTGCGTCTGACGAGAGGAGGTTAGCTGGCTTCCTCTTGATTGAAGGGAGGAGGTCGCAGCCTCCTCCCATTCGTTTTAATGGGAAACCTCCAAACTAAGCAACAGAGGTCACCAACCTCCATTGCGACTTTCAGAGACAATCAAGCGGCTTCCTCTTGTTACAGCGGCGATGGAGGAAGGAGGCCGACGATTCTTTTTTAATAAAATATTTTATTTTATTTTTAAATTAATAAATATTTTTTTTTATTCTTTCAATTTTTTTGATATAAAATACTTGTTTTTTTTATTTTTTATTATTATAAATAAATAAGTACTTGTTAAAAAATGAAAATACTATACATAAAATTTAGATAATTTGTTAAGATGAGAATAAAATGGTAAAACATGAGCCACTTAATATTTAAGTTAGAAAATCTTAAATAAAAAACAAACAAATTGAAGTGTTTTAAATATTAAACGATATTAAGACTTAAGAACTTAATGACAATAAAGTCTTATAATAATTAAAGCAAAAAAAAAAAATGCAATTACCAATTTAATCCAGGATTTTTTTTTTCTTTTTAAATTCTAAGTTGTTTATGGCTTTTTTAAAAGTGAACAAATTGGTCCTCATATTTTTCCTAAGTGTTAAATTAGCCCCTCTGTTTTTAGAAGTGACCAAATTGGTCCTTCTAACGATTTAACGGTGTTAATTATAATAGTTGACTTTAACAATTTTAGTTAAAGTACGTAAATACCTTTTATTTATCATATTATAGCACAGTTATTTTGTTTTTGTGCATTAAATTCACTATTATAATTACAACAAAATCTAAAAATATTATTAATGAAACATCATTTGTACATTTTTTAATTAAAATTTTCTAAAAATATTTTAATAAGACAATGTTAATCATACACTTAGTTACTATTCATTTCCAGTTTAGTCTTTTACCATTTTTATATAATTGTTTTTTTTTTTTTTTTTTTGTTAATATTATACAAGTTCTGTTGTCAAAATTATTTAAAAATCAAAACTCATAAATAAAATAAACAAAAATATACATGTGTTAAAACAAACTATGCATGCGTTATTATTATATTGTTTAGAAGTAATGTACAATTTTAACCCTACACAGTTAAAGTTAACTGACGGAACTTAGTTAGAGTGACTAATTTGGCAATTGGGAAAAATATGAGCACCAATTTGGTCACTTTTATAAAAGTCATAAACAACTTGGAATTTTAAAAAAAGTCTAGGACCTAATTGGTAATTGCCAAAAAACAAAAAAAAAAACATAACCTTATGTCTTGCAGCTATTTTTCAGTCCGTTTTTGTTTTTGTTTTCCAAAAATGATTTCGAATTCGCGTTCGTTAACTGTTTTTTATTTTATTTTCAAAAAACAAAAACAAAATGAAAAACAAAACCAGTGTTAAAAGTGAAAATTTTGAAAAACATTAAAAAGTTGCTTTCTAAATTTGAAAAACAATTTTTTTTTATTTTTTTAAAGTCCATCGTTGAACACAATCACAGAGACACTGACCCGACACTCTCACGTCTCAACTCCTCTCAACTCCAGCTCTGCAGATTCGAAGGTTTGTTTTCTTCTTCATTTTCATTTTCTTCGTCTGATCTTCTTCTTCTTCTTCTTCTTCGGATCTTCTTCTTCTTCTTCTTCTTTTATTTTTTATTTGTCAATTTTTTTATTTATTTCTTAAACCGAAATTAGTGTTGATTTGCTTGGATCTATGTAGATCTAAGTAAATGTACATTGCTTCTTGCTAATTTAATTATATGTAATCCTTAAAAAAAAAATTGTAGTGATTATTGGGGAAAATATATGTGGAAGCTTTGAGCAAAATTCAGGTTTAAAAGCTTTGAGCAGCTATAGGAAAGGCCAAATTTTACACTTCAACTTACTCAATTTAAGGTGATTTTCTTGTTTAGAAGCTGCAGGAAAGACCAAATTTGCTTGTTAATATGCTATTGATAATTTAATGTCTTCTTTCATATCATATCATTATATATTGAGGGTTTGATCTCTTCTGTGCATGCATATGTGAGTTAGTTTAGACCATCTCCAACCAGTAACTCCAATTTGTTGCAACTTTACTCTAAAATGCAGTAACTTTCACACTTCTATCTCCAACTAGCAACTCCAAATCCTATTCTAAAAAGAATATTCCTTATTTTATTATTTCACAATAATTAACATTTCACCCCTTAATTAAGATAATATTACGATAAGTTAAGAAAATAATATAATATTACGATAAGTACAAAAATTAAGAAATTAATAAATTAATAAATTTAATTCATTAATAAATTAATATTACTATTGTATTTTTCCTTCTTCTTTTAATGTTTTTATTAATGTAGTGTGTTGCTTCAATTGTTTTTTTTTAAAAAAATCCAATTTAGTGTTTATAATTATCATTTAGTAATCTTTGTATTATATAGTTAATTTTAGTTTATTATAAATATTAATATAAATAATAATTAAATTAAAAAATATATAATTTAATAAAAAGCATTAGATTATTAAAATAATACAATTGGAATACATTTGATTTAATAGGGGTAAAATTATGATTAAACAAAACTTTTAAAAAGGGATACAATCACAACTTTGCAGCAAAATAATGGTTATTACGTGATTATATAAAAATGAAGGGACTGAAAAATAAAAAAAGAAAGCTGATCATCAAAGTAGCGTTGAACTTCCACCGTTGCTAGATCTAGCAACTAAATTTCTTCAGCTGTACTCTGGGGTAGAGATTAGCGCTCGGTTGGAGATGATTCTTGCTGCAAATTGTAGATTTGCAGTACGGTTAGAGATACCCTTATATGTGGAACAGATCTGAAATAATGTCACTTTTTGTTTATTTATTTATTTTTCTGAAATTAACGTGTATACAAGTTGAGATTTTTAGAATTATTTTTCAAATATACAAAGGAAGTTGAGTTGTAATAACAATTTATGATTTGCTAATGCCCATCATGTCACATTCAGGGAGAGGAAACTATCAAACATATCTATCAATTAATAATTCCATTTAAGATTGGTCCAAAAAAATATGAATTTTGAAAAACAACCAATGTGTATAATATACTTCCAGTAGTTGAGAAGGCAGTGCAGCCTATCCATGGCAAAGAAGGTGTTGAATTGCTCGTAAATTAATTTTGCTAATACTCTTCAGATTTGCTGAGATTCGTCTATGAAAATGGTCTAGTGACGCATTAGCACATTCTCTTCCAACTTAATAAGAGCATCAAATCAACAACCCTCTTTTCCTTTTTCTAATTACGATTTACAAAAACATTTGTTCAATTAAAGCAATTAAAGTGATCTGTTTTGCAACAACTGAGGTGACATACATTGCTGTTGATTTTGTTGATGCCAGAATTGTCATCCTATATTGGCTTCCACCATTCACAATTCTCATAATCTTTTGTGTCCATCATATCTATATCTTCTGATTCCATTAGCTCAGACTCGGTTGGTGATGCCTGATGAAACTAAGATTCAACCAAAGGAACAACAACTAAGCAGTCATTTGTATCATCTACTGGCCTCACTTTGTTTGAATTTCCCGACCAAAATTATAAATTTAAATGGATGAAAATAAATATTACAACCTTATGAAAATATTTTAAAGAGTTAGGAGAGTCAAATTACATACGTAAAAGTTCTTCAGTTTTTGATGTTTTTAGTTAATCTACTGGATGAGTTTTTACTGTTTTCATTTTCATTTTTCAGCTTTCAATGAAGCTACCAGATGTGTTTTTACTGTCTTCATTTTCAGAATACAGCTTTCAGTAAATGCTACCAGACGCGTTTTTAGAATTCGAAACTGAAACCAAAAACACTATTTTTATTTTCAAAAAATAGCACACGAAAAACACTTACAGGACGGGCCCTTGGATTCTCTGCTTAGCTGGACTCCATCATTTTATATATGTGATTCTCTCTCTCCATCAAAGATTTTAGGAAAATATGATACGACTTGGTGGAAATACAAAATGTAGTGGGTCTACGTGGCAACATATGATTGGGTAACATCCAGAGTTGTAATTAATTGTTACGTGGAGTTGCCGATATTGTTACCCATAAATATGATAAGCACACCCATATTTTTATAAAAATTTTAAGGGGTAATTATCCTGGTGGCTATCAACTTAAGCCACCACTATCAAAATGGCCACCAAATGGGGAATTGGTTTCAAAATGATCAATTTTGGCAAGTACTGTTACACTAATGACCATTTCATCCATTTCCATCCAATTTCATCCAATGAGTGACATTTTGGTAAATAAGGGGATGACTTAATAAATTTTAGATATTTTTGAAAATCAATTTTTTCTTTTGTTTTTTGAAATAAATAATTATATTTAGTGTGTTTATATACTTATAGCATATCTCAAACATATATATTGAAAATATTAAGGCTACAAAATCTAAAAATTCTAAAATATATATTTGAAATAAGTTGAAAAGAAATATATACATATTTGTTTCTTTTTTGAGAAGATTAAAACTATAAAATCTAAAAATTTTAAAAAGTATATTTGAGATAAGTTGAAAAGGAAAAAAAAAATACATATATATATATATTCTTTTTTAGAAGATTAAGACTACAAAATCTAAAAATTTTAAAAAATATGTTTGAGATAAGTCGAAAAAAAAAATATATATATATATATATATATATATGTATGTTTGAGATATGTTGTATGTATATATACACACTAAATATAATTATTTGTTTCGAAAAACAAAAGAAAAAATTGATTTTCAAAAAATATCTAAAATTAATTAAGTCATCCCCTTATTTACCAAAATGTCACTCATTGGATAGAATTGGATGAAAATTGATGAAATTGGATGGAATGGTCATTAGTGTAACAATGCTTGCCAAAAATGGCCATTTTGAAACCAATTCCCTATTTGTTGGCTATTTTGATAATGATGGCTTCAGTTGATGGTCACTAAGGTAATTACCCCAAATTTTAATTACAAGAATATACTAATAGACATTTACCAATAATGAAAAATTGGTTTTATTAAAAATAAACCAAATCATATGTATACTTATTAATTACATCCATATTTATTAAAAAAAACACTTATGATAAACCCTAATTTAAAAATAATTAGCACCAGATCATAACCTGAGTTTTTCTTGTTGAATAGCATATTACGCAAAAGATGATCCAATATATATATATATATATAGTCTTTTTATTGTTAGTTCAAACTGATATAAAATATATTAGCTTCTTGCATGTGAGCTATTAGATTTAAAAGATGCTTTGACAAATGTATGCGGCCAAGCCAAAACATTTAAATATATTAAATATTAGTTCTAACTGACAATAGAAAAACTATATATATAGTCTCGTTCTCATACGGACATCCTGATATAATTTCATAATGATATTGAATTTGAGTCACTAGTTTTGACAAGTACATACACACTTGAGTTAAAGCATATAAAACTAATGTCTTACATTCAATATCATTATAAAGTTATATCATGATGTCATCATTTGAAAATTTTTAAATATATATATATCCATATATTTTTGTGATGCCAAAAAGAAGCCTTTTTTTTAAGCAGCACAGTTTTATTGCAAGAGATAAAAGAGGCAGAAGCCCAACAGCTAACAACCACATCCAAACAACAACCACCGCTCACAAAAAGAAACGCACACAAACAGAGGAGAGAACGAAAATAAAACAAAAGATTAATTTTGTTTATAATTGTGTTTTCGAGTCTAAAGAACTTAAGAATTTATCATTTGTGAAATTGGATGTATTATTAATTTAAGAGAGTTTATAAATAAAATATATTAAAATGAACACATTCATTTAAATAAGGGTGTTATTGGCATTAAGATGACTGTCTATAGTAATGATTTAATTTTAAATTTTAGACATCTATTTATTTATATATACTAGTGTGTAACTCGTACGATGTACGAGTTTTATTAAAAATATATATATTTAAAATATGCCATGTAATATTATTTTGTATCCCAAAGTGTTTCATATTCTATAAATCTTTTTGTCAATTAAGGATTTTGGGTATACAAAAGTCCATAATTTTACAATTAGAACCGTAGCTCCTTTGAAAAGATTTTATTTATTATTATGTTATTATTAGCTATCAAGTAATAACACATTACTTATCGTAAAAATTCATAAAAAAATAAGTGGTATTATGAAATGATTGTGCACTGATTACAGAAAAAATTTAAACATCCAAATTTGAGTGATAATCAGATATTCATATCTAAATTTAACTTTGTATCTCTCTCTTAATCTATCAAAATTTTCTCTCATTAAACAATAATCCAGTTTTTCTTTATTTGTAAATTTGTATTGTTAAAAAAAATTCATATAAGATAGTTATAGATTAACACGGATAATAACCAAATAATATAAAATGAAATGATAAAATAACTTTCGAAATCACCCATCAAACCACATTAAAATTGAGAAAAAAAATTTTCCACCTTCGTTTTGTTCATGACAAATGAATTTGACTCTATTACATCTACTTATTATGAAGAAAAAAAAAAAAAGCTTTCCGTAAAATTTACACAGATAATATATATATATATATATATATATGTGTGTGTGTGTGTGTGATGATATCAGTATATGTATACGAGTACATCACTTAATCAAAGTGAATAAAAACTTAAGAAACTACAATTTTCTGGTGGAATTACTAAAACCTCTAAATCTCAATTTTTACGGTGATAGTTTTTAAGAGAAAATAAGTGATGAAAACTTAGAAGTCGACATTTTTGTTGGTAACATCAGTACAATTATACAAACACAAATGTTGTCAAGAGAGAAAATCGCAATTTTAACAAAATTTATTTATTATTACATATTTTGAGAATCAAATCTAACTATCTAATGAATCAAATACTAAGGGCCAGTTTGATATTGCTGTAACTTTTAAAATAATCACTGTTAGCTGTGTTGAAAAAAAAATCAGCTTTGAAGTTAATCAGCAGATGTTTGGGTAATTATACTTTTAAAACTGCTGTATAGCTCAAAAACAGTATACATATGTTTGATAATTTTATTTCAAAAATGCTGAAATTAGTTATAATGACTAAAATAGACATGATTTTAGAACTTTATTTGATTTTTTTTCATTAATTATATATATTAAATCAATATTTAAGTAGAATATTTAAATTAGAAAAAAAAATTCTATAAGAATAATAAAAATATTTTATAAATCAAATTAATATTTAAGTAGAATCTTTGATTTTAACATGAAATAAGGAATAGAAATGATTTTAATTTAATTTCATAAGGATAATAATGATATTTTAAAAGATTTATTAAATGCTGAAATAGATTATTCTATAATCACTTGCAAAAAGCAACCCTCCACCAACTTCTCAAAATCACTGTTAAAACTTGCCAGATTATGAATTAATTACTTTTGGAAGTTTTATCAAATATTATTTTATGTCAAAATTATGAAATAAGCTGATTTTAACTTTTCAAAATCAATACCAAACTGACCATAAGATTTGGATGTTATATATATATATATATATATATATAAAACATAATAATTAAATCTCATCGTAATGGATTATATAAAGGGAGATAAAAACTTACATCTTGTTAACAATTCTTTATCGTGATTCAGGCTTCGATTATATCCTCCAATCAACTTTCTTTAACCTTTGAACATTTTCATGCAAAGAATTAGATAATAAAAATGTATAAATTTCGAGACAGCGTGTATAAAACAAATTCATACATTTATTTCACATATTCATGAGTAAATCTATAAAAAGAAATGGTACTTTTTCAAAAAATAAAAAATACAAAAATTAAAGAACAAAAAAAGTTTGATCCATGGGATTGAAATAGTGATATATATATATATATATATATATATATATAGGATCAGAGTCCTCTGCTATGCTGATATTTTTCCTGATCTAAAACATTTGAGAATATGACTTTGTATTTAAATGAAATAAGTAAAAGAAATAAATGACAGTAATTTATTACACATGTCAATAGATCTATTTAGGACAGGACAAAAATCAACTCAGAAGAGGATCCAAATTCATATAAATATATATATATATATATATATATATATATTCTAACGTGTATTTAATATATGACTCATGAGGGAGTGAACCTTGGCTTTGGAACCAGAGCCGACCCTCGGCCAGGGTACCGGGGGCGCCGGCCCAGGGCCCATAACTTCCAAAGGCCTCTATTTCAAAATTTTAGTTTTATGTATACAATTGAATTTTGAAATAAATAAAAAAAATAAAATAAAATAAAAAACCAATAGAAATATGTTTCTTTAGAAAAGATAAAAAAAAAAAAGGACCCTTCTTTTAAAAAAGCCCAAACTTAAAAAACAAAAAAAAAAAAAAAATTAAAAAAGGCTCTATGCCCGGTGACACCATCCGATGGCCAATTCATTTTAGTGTTTTTTCCTTTTGAATATTGTTTTATTGAATTTTTTTGCTCAGGCAATACCTATTTCTTTTAGGGTTTCATACTTTCATCACTTCTTCCATTCTTCTCAGATCTCCATGACTCAATCCACTAAATGCAAAGAAAAAAGAATAAAAAAAAAAAACAAAAACGCATACTTCTTCATGATACATTTTCATATGTTTATTCAAATGATTTGTTTTTTGAATTAAGAGTGTTACAAGTTATTTTACCAAGAGAAAAAAATACTGTCATTGAAATACTTGAGTTTGTAAAAGTTTTAGATTGTAATATAAATTTATTAATTGCTTATAGGATATCATTAACTATACCTGTAACTGTGGCATCTGTAGAAAGAAGTTTTTCTAAATAAAAAATTTTGAAATCTTATTTGCAGTCAACAATTTCATAAAAAATAATAAATGAGTTGGCAATCTTGTGTATTGAAAAAAAATATTGGAAAAGATTGAATTTGAAAATATTATTAATATTTTGATACTATCTACCGTGTTGTACGTGTGATTTTGTTTTGTAAGACTACATAATAGCTTGAATATTGTTGAAGAGTTATTGCTGAGTTTTTTTTGGAACTTTTCATATGTTTAAGGGGCCCGTTTTTTAGATCTTCGCTCTGAGCCTCTAAAAAGTCAGGACCGACACTGTTTGGAACTCTTCTATAAACTAATGCATTGTATTCAATTAATCTAACTGTTCCTCTTCTATAAATTGAAGTGAAGTCTTGTATTCAATCAATTTGCACTAAAACATTATATTCAATCAATATGCATTATATATATAAACGTTTAAATGAATGAATGGAGATATAGAGTTGTAGGTTTGCATCACCCTTTCCTATTCAACCTTAACATGGAATATGTTTGATTCTTAAACTGTCAAGCTAAATTCAAGGAATTAAAACAATGATTTTTATTTGATTAATGACAACGTTGGTTTTGTAGACTCAAGATTGAGGTAATCCCTGCTAATCTCTTTGTTTTGGTGAGCAGTTTTGCTCTGTTCGTTTTTGCTCTGTTTTTGGTAGGGTGTCTCTGTCGAGTCTGTCCTATGTGTTTTTCTTCGCTTTTGCATTGTTTGGAGTGTTTTATCTCATGGCTTTTGGTTTGTGTTGTTGATTAATCAATAAATAGGAAAATAGAAATAAAAAAATTAATAATATTTAAAAGTAGAAAAAAAATAAATTACTCTATTATGATATAACTCTATTATGTATATATATATAAAAAAAAAAAAATAACTCTATTATAATATAGCATAAGTATCTTAAAAAAAAAAAATGATATAGCATTTAAATTCAAAACCTTTCATTGTGACATGTGGCGCTTTGAAACTTTATTATTATATATATGAGTGGTGCTATTGGCACACCGTCTACTGATCTATTTAAGCCTCTTTTTGTTATTTTGATTTAATTAAATAAAGTTAAATTGTTTTATTAATTTATTTTATTTATTTTCAAAACTACCCTCTTTACTTGTTTTTCAAATTTAATAAACCTCAATTATCTCTATCTCATACTTCTTTTTCAAACTTAGTTTCTTTATGTTCATAATCACAACTCGGAATCGAAATACTTTGATGACGCTTATGAGTACAGGCACGTGGTTTTTCCTCCTGATGTTGCCAAACTGCTCCCCAAGAATCGATGTGGTGTTAGGTCTGTTTTGAGCGAGGTTTCTTTGTTTTTGTTTTCCTTGTTCTTATTTCTGTGGTTGCCATGCTGCTATTCTGTGGAAAGAGAAAAATCTGATGAGAAAATTTTTGAGTGTTGAATTAATATATAAAAAAGTGGGAGTTGATTGGTAGGTTGTTTGAATCACGCGACTGTATCAAACCATTGTTATAATTACACACTCTAATCCTCAAAAATTGCCTTGTCCATGACAGTTTCTTTGCCACCAAACTCAACACTCTCTGTGCTAAACATGCCTCAATCGAATATGCACACAAACTGTTCGACGAAATGCCTTACAAAACCGTTTATGTCTATAATGCCATTCTTAGTATAATTTGCCTCACAAAACCGTTTATGTCTATACCAAGTAAACTTATTTAAATCACTAATCAATTCGAATTCAACCTACTGGTCTAAAATTTAAATGCTACAACCTAGTAATTAAACATGCAAATTATACTTCTCAATTTCTCACCGATATCAGCTTAATTAACACCTAATCTTCAAACTACTTGACTTACTATTGCATCTTTCCTCTCCACTTGGGATTGCAAAGATTGAGTACTCCGGTTACTAACTTGGTAAAACCAACTCATCATGATTGGCAACCACAGAAACAAAAACAAAGAAACCTCGCTCAAAACAGACCGAACACCACAACGATTCTTGGGGAGTAGTTTGGCAACATCAGGAGGAAGAACCACGTGCCTGTACTCATAAACGTCGTCAAAATATTTCGATTCCAGGTTGTGATTATGAAAATGAAGAAACTACATTTGAAAAAGAAGTCTGAGATAGAGATAATTGGAGTTAATTAAGTTTGAAAAATAAATAAAGATGGTAGTTTTTGAAATAAATAAAATAAATTAATAATATCATTTAACTTTATTTAATTAAATCAAAATTTTTAAAAAGGGACTTAAATACATCAGTAGGAGGTGTGCCAATAGCACACCCTATATATATATATGATTAATGTGTTTATCATATTTATAAGCGGTAATATCTATCCATTAAAACTAATTTCCACCTCACAGCATAATTATTTATTATTTTTTAATTATAAAATTAATAGGATCCCGTCCGTATGTACCGTATCTAGACATATTCCGGAGAAGAGTTTCCTATTTTTTAATTATAAAATTAATAGGATCTCGTCCGTTGAATTTTGTATTCTCTCCAACGGCTATGAGTTCTGCCTCGATTTGTTGCAAGCAATTTGATAATTCAATTCCAGGTTTGCCCTCTACGTTTCAGGGAATAACCCACCTATATTTGTGCTATCCCACCTATAGTATATTATTGCACAAAGACATGTTGACACCTAAATAAATATAATTTTTAAAGATTATTTATGCATCCACCCGTAGTAAATGAGTTAATGCACTAATCTACACATCTTTGATAAATGGGAAAATTTCCCTTTTGAGGTTTGCCATATTAGATACTTTACACCCTTTAGTTTAAATAATAGTTAGTCAACCCTCTAAAAACCAAAATATTGATCATTTTTCCCCTTCTGTCAAGTTTTTCATCCAAAATAACGTTGATCATTAATTACAAAATTAAAACGCCTCTACTAAGGTTTGAACCATCAACCTGATGATAAATTACCACAAGCCCTGACCAACTAATTGGTGTTGGATTGTTGATTTTTATATATATATATATATATAGTTAAATAGTTATATAATTTGTGTAAAATAATTTAAATATGTTTATATAATTTAAAATAAAATCATATATATATTTTAAAATAAAATTATATATAATAATATATAAAAACATATTTATGAAAAAGAAAAAGAAAATAAGAAAACAAAAGGAAAAAAATAAAAAATAAAAAAGGAAATTTTTATTATTTTTTTCTTTCTTTTTCGTTTTTGAATTTTTTTTTCCCTTTTAAATTTATGGGCTTCGATTTTCTGGATTTTATATCAAATAGAAATAATATATTTTTTTAAAAAGGAAAAACTTAAAAATAAAAAAAAAGAAATAAAATCCGAAGGACTGACAAGTCAACATCATTACTAGAAAAGAAAATAAGAAAACAAAAGTAAAATAAGTGAAAAAAGAAGGAAATTTTTTATTATTTTTCTTTCTTTCTTTTTCGTTTTTGAAATTTTTTTTCCCTTCTCAATTTACAGGCTTTGATTTTCTAGATTTTATATCAAATAGAAATAATTTTTTTTTTTTGAAAAGGAAAAAAATAAAAAATAAAAAGAAAGATATTTTTTTCCTTTTGTTTTCTTATTTCCTTTTTCTTTTTCTTAAATCTGTGTTTTATATATTATTATTAAATATGATTTTGTACAAAAATAATACCAATGGATGTTGAAAATAATAATAAATGAATCCAAATAATAATAACAATAATGATGATAAAATTTAATAATTATAATAATGATGATTATAATAGTAATAATAACAAATTTTAAAAAAATAATAATAATATACAATAATAATACATTTAATAATAGGGATATTATCATTTTCTCCCCTATAGTTTGCCATATTCATAAATTTACCCCCTCCAGTTTGAGGATTGGTTGATATTCCCCCTGAAAATCAAAGTATTCAAATATTTACCCCCTACCGTTAGAATTTCCGTTAAATAGAGGTTTGACCGTTAAAATAATGAAAAAAGTGCATTTTTACCCCTAGTTATCATTTTATCATTTATTTGATAAAAAAATTCAACCAACATTAAAAAAAAAATTAAAAAAGAATATTTAAAATAAAATAAAATGGTAAATTTTTTTAAAAGATATTTAAAAATAAAATTATTAAAAGATATTAAAAGAATAATATTAAAAAAAATAAAAAATCAATTAAACCCTAATTCTTTCTCTCTCTCCCCATCTCTTCATCTCTCTTCTGCCACTACCAATATTAATAGAAATAAAAAAATATATATTAAAAAATAATATTTAAAATAAAATAAAATAAAATTGGTAAAAAAATTATTAAAAGATATTAAAAGAATAAAATTATTAAAAGATATTAAAAGAATAATATTAAAAAAATAAAAAAAATCAATTAAACCCTAATTCTTCCTCTCTCTCCCCATCTCTTCCTCTCTCTTCCACCATTACCAATATTAACAGAAATTAAAAAAAAAAAATATTAGAAAAGAATATTCTAAATAAATTAAAATAAAATGGTATTAAAATTATTAAAAGATATTAAAAGAATAATATAAAATAAAATAAAAATCAATTAAACCCTAATTCTTCCTCTCTCTCTCTCTCCCCATCTCTTCATCTCTCTTCCTCCATTACCAATATTAACAGAAATTTTAAAAATAATATTAAAAAATAATATTCTAAATAAAATAAAATAAAATGGTATTAAAATTATTAAAAGATATTAAAAGAATAATATTAAAAAAATATAAAAAAATCAATTAAACTCTAATTCTTCCTCTCTTTCCTCATCTCTTCCTCTCTCTTCCGCCACTACCAATATTAACAAAAATAAAAAAATAAAAAAAGAATATTAAAAAAGAATATTTAAAATAAAATGGTAAAAAAATTATTAAAAGATATTAAAAGAATAAAATTATTAAAAGATATTAAAAGAATAAAATTATTAAAAGATATTAAAAGAATAATATTAAAAAAATAAAAAATCAATTAAAACCCTAATTCTTCCTCTCTCTCTCCCCATCTCTTTCTCTTTCTTCACCACTCTCTTTTATTTTTTTGGTCTTTGAATTTGTAGAGATCTAGAATGACGTCTATTTGAATAAAATGGATGGTGGAGAGATGATTGTGACGAAATAGATCTGAAATGGATTTGATGAAATGAATCTGATGGTGAAATAATAAATATTAAATTTAATAATGAAATATATTTATTATTTAATTTGATTTTTTGGGGGAATATCAACCATTTCTGAAACTATGGGGGGTAAATTTATGAATTGAAAAATTACTTGGGGGAAATGATAATATCCCATTGTTTAATTTAGCTTTTTACCATATTGCCCTTCTATTTTAACGGTTAAACCTCTATTTAACGGAAATTCTAACGGCAAGGGGTAAATATTCGAATACTTTGATTTTCAGGAGCGATATCAACCATTTATGAAACTAGGGGGTAAATTTATGAATATGGAAAACTATAGGGGGAAAAATGATAATATCCCTTAATAATAATATATAATAATAATAATAATAATAATAATAATAATAATAATAATAATAATAATAATAATAATAATAATAATAATAATAATAATAATAATAATAATAATAATAATAATACATTTAAGAATAATAATAATATATATAATAAATTAAAATAATAATAATAATTTTAAATATAATACAAAAATAATATAATTTTATTGTAATATTAAAATTAAACTTAAAATGAAAATTAAATTAAATAAAATTATGTAAATTTAATTAAATGAAAATAAAAAAAATTATTATTCTAATAATATAAATCTAAAAATTATTTACGTTAAATAAAATATTAAAAACAATTATCAAATATTATTGATATTTGTTACGATATTAATTATTATTTAAAAAAATACAATAAATATATATTTTATAATATGTTTTTTATTCAAAAAGTATATCAATTTAATTAATTAATAAAATATTTAGAAACAAAATCAAATCCAAACATTGTAAAATTGAATAAGGTCTAATAGGAAATATCACAAAATATATAATTGTATAAGAATAGTACAATCTAATGCAATACAATCCATTCCAATTTAATCCAATACAATCCAATACAATACAGTAAGGTATTTCAAACAAGCCCAGAGTAACAATTTTTTTTAATAGAAATAAAATATATTTTTTAAAATAGCAATACAAATAAAGTATTATTTACTATTTTACTCAATTACTTGATTAATTTTTTTTTTCTTAATGTGCTGTCATGTAATATATTAATCGTGCATTTAGTTAAATACACTGTAATATTATGTCATTAAATATAATATATATATATATATAAATATAATTTTTTTTAATTGAATTGAAATAAATAACTTAAGCAGTTAAAATAAAGTAATAATGAAATCATAAATCACATAGAAAATGTAATTTTAGTTTTTGAAAATGAAGAACATTAAAGATAAAAAAGCAACATATTTCGTATATAATCACAAAAAAGAATAAAATTTAAGAAAGTTGTAATGAAAATTCGTGGGGCCGAAAGATGCACCCAAAAGAAGTGAAGTTAGAATGAATTAAATTTCCTTTATTTAATTGTTGTAATTTATAACAGATTATTCATTTATTTAGAGGTTTAGTATATATAGTTGTATACTTGTATGGGTAGTTATGACTTATGAGAGAATGGTTTTTTAATTTTATTTTTATAGATACTTTGGATTGATATCCAAAGATAAAAACTAATCATGTAAAGATTTATTAGTACAGGAAATCCTATAATAAGTGTAATCTAATCAAGTCTAACTTGAAGAATCATTACTATTTAATAACGAATTATTATTATTTGAAAGTATAAAGATTTATTATTTGCTAATTTTATTTTATATTCATTCATTCATTCATTACTAATATCTTGAGAAATTTTAAACGACATTTCACTTGCGAAGAGTAAAGAGTTTTTTATTTTATTTTATTTTTTTAAGTGTCATTCCTCCAAAATATTTTGAAAGCATATGTTAGAAGAAACTTTTAAGAGAGGTATCGAAGGATTGATTATAACTATTTTAGTTTTTTAATTGCAGGCACCTCCCTATTAATTATATATATATATATATATATAGTTTTTCTATTGTCTGTTCGTTATGATATAAAAATATATCAAAACGAAGAATGTGGACCATTAGATTTACATACTTTGACTCAAAGTGTCACTTGTCAAAACTTCTCTATAATTTATAGTCCACGGTCTTCGTTCTGATATATTTTATATCTGAACGAACTGACAATAGAAAGACGATATATAATATTATTTATAGTTTTAATTTTTTTTAGATACATGATTTCGCTACGTTATAACTTAATTTTTATAAAGTAATAACGTTGGTATCATATAAATTTATTAAATTTTTGATAAATTAATATTTATTATTTTATAATGATATTGAAGATGTATATTGACAACATAACTAAGAATTCTCCTTATAACGAACTTGATGACGATACAACAATTTTTAGTAACCGTTACACTCAATGAAGCACTCAAAACATCAATGATATTACAAAATTTCTGGTTGTAATATGGGAATTCAACCCCATAAAATTTTAAGTGCATTTTAAAAAATCAAAAATCCAACCGGCCTTAAATTTCCAGAAAAGAATTAAGCATCAAATTAATATTTCAAAAAATATCTTAAATTATAAAAGGGGTGGAACATATATTTTTACAAGAGAATTTCATTAATATATTATTTAATAATTTAATTGAAATTATTAATTTATCCTATAGATCAAAATCGTGACCGGTAAAAGTTATTATATAAAATATTTTTTTTGAATGGTACATAAAAAATAATTAATTTATAGTAATTATTATGATTTTTTTGGGAGCAATCATTTATATATATATATATATATATTATAATGACTTTGCATTATTTAAGCATTCGGATGTCAATAACTGTACATATAAATTATTATTTTTAACAGAATATATTAAAAATGGACGTAATTCAGCTGGTAGATGGACATACTTGAAGTTTGGATAAATAACTCTCAAGTCAACTGCTCAAATCGTATTAATATCAAAAAGTTAAAAAAAATAAATCTCGAATCTCAATACATAGATAATGTCAAAATAAAATAAAATAGAATATATTAAAAATATGCTAAAATAATAATAAAATGCAGGAATTCGTGAAAGATCTATTTACCCAATAAATAAATAAATAAATAAATAAATAAATAAATAATAATAATAATAATAATAATAATAATAAAAAAACAGTTGAGGAGAAATGAAGAAAAAAGAAAGCAATCAGCCCAGGAGTTATGTGCAAAACATACGCGAGATAAGGGCAATTACGTAAATAAATAAAAATAGAAATGGAGTTTACGCGTTCATGTTATTGAATGGTTTTTTTGCAGAGGAAACACCCAACAACGGAGGGAGAGAGAGATAGAGAGAGAGAGAGCGAAGAATATATAAGAAGGGAAAATAGCTGCAGAGGAGAGTTTTGGCTCGATTCTTTTCTCTGTTTTAAGCTCCCGCCATTGTTGCCTTTTGTCTCTGCAACGCCATTTTATCCTATGTAACACAGATTTCAAGTCCCTCAAATACGCAGTTGATACACACATACATACATTGACACATTGCGATACAGAGAGATAGAGGGACGGAGACAATAAGTTTTTGTACGAGTTACCGGCTCCTTGATGTTTTGAGGATCTTATTCTCTACGGTCTTTTTTCTTGGATTTCGAGATTTTTGTTTGGTTTTGTCAAATGGTTTCTTATGCATCATGTGGCGTTTGTTGGTGACGGAATCTAGGGTTTAGCTTTATTGTACGCAGTCGTTGGCTCTCGTAGATTTTCGTGATCAATGGTACGCATTTCTGTTCTTTATTCTCGTTTCTTGCTTTTCAAGTAATTGTTTTGATGGATTTTGTATCAGCTTGTCTTACCTTTTGTGCTAAATATACCAATCTGTGCATTAATTTTGAATCACTATGGTGAAATGTAGAAAATGAATATGAAGAATTAATGTTGAATTTCTTGGGCTACAATGAATTGATCTGCTTCTTGTTTTCCTGAGCCGTTTTGGTGTAGTATTATTATTGGAAAGTTAAGTTTGGTTTAGCCAGTCAATTGTTGGTTCGTTAATGGGAACTTAACATTTATTTTGAATTAACTAAGAGCCCTTTTCTGATTGCACATGTAGTGTAATGCAAATAATGTTTTGTGTTTCCTTGCCATTCATATTTTGTTATATGATATGCTTTATTTGTCTCATCTACGTAGTTTACTGAGATTGTATGTCTCACATTGAATTAACTGTTATGAAATTGTGGCATTGTCAACTTGTCATTCTTGTGACGGTATACCTAGAGTGACTTGTCTTTAATCTTTCTGCCGAGTTAGTGATAACTTATTAGTAGCATCACTACTGAATTTCATTGCCTTTGGAGGGTCAAAAATGCTAAATCCTTTTGGGATGTGCTATTATGAAAATTTATTGGGTTGTTTGGATGGAAGAAATAGAAGGACTTTGAATACTCTAAAGAGGAGGATTTAAGATGTCTATGATATTCCTTTATTTTTTATTCTAATTGATTGGGAAGCAGTTGCAATGTCAAGTGAGCTGGCTTCTTTTTTTTTTCTGTGTTTTGTGAGAGTGGGTGGGGGGGTGTTTGGGGTGTGGGGGGGACATATTTTTGTATCTTTTTGTTCACACAACTATAAGTTTTTGTTTTTTCCTTTTGTGGACTCTCGGTTCACACAAAATTTTGTATCAACTTTTTCTTTAATAATTTATTTTTCCTGTAAAAAAGAAAAGAAAAATAGCATTACTGCTAGGGGAAACCATCAGTAAATTAGCAATTTAATATATCAGTATTTGATATATTTAGTAATAAAAATGATGATGTGCAAGGAGCTGATTTTCTTTGTATGTGGAGGTGTGAATATCTTGGGAACTTTTATAGTATATTTTGGTGTCATAGATGTAGAAAAGTTAGCTTCATATTCTCTTTTGTTATTATTCACTCAATTTCGTAATGATGTCTTTCTTGAGGCAGATAGCATTTACCATGATTTTTGATATGTTGAGAGGCTACAACTTCTTGCTGCTAGATTTATCTCTCTTTTTTCATGGTTGCAACTTATATCTGATGCTCTTATCTTACATTTAGCAATGAGACTGCTGTTTTAGGCTGATGCATTGTTAACTACATTGTCCACTCAGGCTGCTTCTTCCACTTTTGTGGTTGGGTCCCTTGTTTGGACAGAGGATCCGGAAGAATCTTGGATAGATGGGGTAGTTGAAGAAGTTAATGATGAAGAGATCAAAATAAATTGTACTTCAGGGAAATTGGTAAGTGCTGCTTTCAAAGTAATTTATGTTATGGTTTACCACACTAGAACTGAGGAATCTGTTTTTAGTGTTTCTGAATTTATTTTTCCACAATCCTGGTACTTTTTGATTTGTTAAAATTGCTCTGTTATTATATTCATACATATACAGCTTACATTTAATTAATTATTTATTTAGCCATTATTGGTTGGTTGTGGATTAAATTCTTTTCTTATAGTATGAAGGTTTTGGAGTTGGAGAATTATTAAATGTGGCAACAATACTTCATTAAAACTCATGAATTTAGGGAAAAAACTAATAGTTGTCAAGAATCAAGATGACTCTTAGAAATTGCAACAATTTTCTAGTTGCTAAGTTATCGTTGGGAACATCATTAGCGAATTATATTATTTTTATTTTTTAGAGAGGATATTCTTATTAGAAATTTATAGCAAGTGGAAGTGGCTGGTCTTGCTGAAACATGCTTGCTGATTTCAGTATGGGTGACTTTAAAATAGTTTAAATAAGAAGATAGTAGTTCCTGAGGAATGTGCATGACCATGTGGAACAGGGTTAGTTATATAAGAGTAAACAAGTGATTTTTCAGAAAGCTGGTTGCTTGCTTTAAAGAATTCCAAAAAAGTTAAAAGGAGATACTGGTTTTGGATGTCAAACAATGTAGAGGAGTTTTTGCCATTTATATAGGACTCTTATGCAACAAGGGAGCCTACATTAGAAGAACCTTTTTATTGATCCTTAGTCTAAATGACTTAGCACAGTAACCAGGGGTTTGTTAAAGCTGCCTGCTATTTGTTACAAGGTGCACACCTTCCAACACTTGATCTTAATAACATAGAAGAAAGAAGAAAAAAGAATAGGATTTATTGTATATTGGGATGGTGAGACTAAATTTCAGTGGCAGATTTTTGGATGGAAAGAATAAAGATCGTGTTGCTGAAAATATGTGGCAGCAGCTAGAATAAGGGTAATTAAGGCTGAATTTATGGTTTATGTGGAGGCTAACGAGCTTACGGTTTATTGTGAAATAATGGATGAAGTATGCGTGAGGTCAAAATATGGAAACTTATTAGAAGTGCTGTTCCATGGGCTGTGAACAATTATATAAGATGTGGGTGTACATCTTTTCAGTTTCCGATTCAAAAAAGAAATTTTTTTTTATTGAAGATCTGAGTTTAATTTGGGTTTTTATGGGGATGTGAATTCTGCATTGTGGCCTGTGGGTATTATTAGGCTTGTAAAGATAGGATTTTGGGGTTAGGAAAAACTGTAGCGTGCTTGTAATTGCTATTGTTATTAGAGGTTTTTATTTTTATTTTTTATATGGGGTCAGGGAATGGGGATGGGGATGGGACGATAAGTGAACCTCCTCCCACCCCCATTTCCCCCATGGACATCTCTACTAACATATAAATTTGAAAAAAAAAATTAATAGAAAACTGAACCAATGAATGTATAGAAATCTAAAACCAATTATCAAAAAAAAAAAAAAAAAAAAAAAAAAAGAAATCTAAAACCAAGATGCTTTCACATCTAGTGTAGTGCTTGTTCACCTTGATCTGTTAACTTTTTTGATATTAATATTTTTTCTTTTCTTATTAAAATAAAAGACTGAATATGAACTTGATAAAGCTATATGAAGTTTCAAGCGAGCTTGGTATTGAATTTGGAATTATATGAAAAAAATACCTTGTTTATAGCTAATTGAGTGAGTAAATGAGTTGTGGCATTGTTGTTGCAAGGAAAAATAATTTTGGTAGTAAGAATAAAATGCTGTAGAAATGTAGTTGGTTCTTTCATTGATTTAAATTTTGTTTTAGAGTATAATAGGACCTAAATATGACAACAGAAGGAAGGAGCATATTCAAATCACCAAAATGTTGATGTCAAAATATTTATGGTTTGTCAAGTTATGTGTCTCACCAATAGTAGTAATTCTGTAATATGCTTTTAAAATATGTCAATTAGTGCATCCTGATTTCAACATCATGGCAAACAAATTGACAGTCTTACGGGGTACAAAATCATAAGCAAATATGAAAATGTTATTGCATAATGAAAGTGGCTTTCACCTTTTCTTTTTGGGTGCACATATATATATATATATATCAAAGTATTGCAGTTTTCCTCACTTTATCGATTGATTTTATATTGTGCAAGTAACTTAGTAATGAAGATTTTTATTTTTATTTATTATTTTAATTTTTTGAGGATCATGACACATCTTGGTCATCTAATAGAGCTATACTCATGTTTAAGTTTTTATTTTACTTAATTGTTAATATAGATGCCATGTTGATTGTATCTTTATGAAATCTAATGCTCGGTTCATTTATTGTTTAATTACATGAAGTTTGTGGTTCTAATGAAATCTTCTTGATTTGAGTTCTAGGTGGTTGCCAAAACCTCCGGTGTCTATCCAAAGGATGCTGAGTTTCCTTCATCTGGTGTGGATGATATGACAAAGCTGGCTTATCTTCATGAACCTGGGGTTCTGCAGAATTTAAGATGTCGATATGATATGAATGAAATATATGTGAGTATTAGTAAATGATTTCCCTTAGCCTCCTCTTTCTTGGTTTACAGTTTGGAAAATGCATTTTAGAGTTTGTGGGTGTCGTTAGATGCTTGGTATCATTATAACAATGTTGCATGCATATTTCTACTATCTGTTGTGGCTCTGGAGTTGGAGCATATTGTCATCTAATGTCTTTGGTATTTGTCTGCTTGTTTTTGTATATTAAGCTAAACTCACTAATGGTGATTCCAGACTTATACAGGAAATATATTGATTGCTGTGAACCCTTTCCGAAGACTTCCTCATTTATATGATAGTCAAACGATGGAACAATATAAAGGGTCAGCTTTTGGTGAGCTGAGTCCTCATCCTTTTGCTGTTGCAGATTCTGCATACAGGTAATTTATCTTAAGCCTCTGTCTGTGTCAATTGTTTTGCTTTAGGATTTCTGATGTGGCTCACACGCATAGAAATTTATAAATTCAGACTGATGATCAATGAAGGAATAAGTCAGGCAATTTTGGTGAGTGGGGAAAGTGGAGCCGGTAAAACAGAGAGTACAAAGATGCTAATGTGTTATCTTGCCTATATGGGAGGAAGAACAGGAACTGAAGGTCGTTCTGTTGAGCAGAAAGTTCTAGAGGTATTAATTTTATTATATTTTTTACTTTTCCAGCTTGGTGGCATGCGAATTGTTTTTATTGTTTCATGCCAAGATGCTGCCAAGATGCTGTCTTTTTTGGTAGAGGATAGTGAGCCTGAACAAATGAAATGTCATATTCATTTCACTCTCTTCTCTTTTTTTTCTTATAATTGTGCCTCTTTGTTTCTTAGTCCAACCCTGTTCTGGAAGCATTTGGGAATGCAAAGACTGTTAGAAACAATAATTCAAGGTTCGAAACGGTTCTAGGATTTTCATTGCATAGTTTGTATCATTGCAAATTCTGCCTTCAATTGAGTGGTTTTGTAATTGCAGTCGTTTTGGTAAATTCGTGGAGCTTCAGTTTGATGAAAGGGGAAGGATTTCAGGAGCAGCAGTTAGAACTTATTTACTGGAACGTTCCCGTGTCTGTCAGGTGTCTGATCCTGAAAGAAATTATCATTGCTTTTACATGCTTTGTGCTGCGCCAGATGAGGTAAATTAATTGCATCTTCTTTGGGTAAACCATTCTTGTTTGATGAAGTTAATTCTTCTTCAAGTACAAGTTTTGACATGACTTCATCTGATTTTTTCTACTTATTCCTCTAAAATATTTGGAATGCTCTTGTACAATATGATGCCTATATAATACAACTTGAATTTTTCTTTCTCTTCTGTTTGGTGGCTTGTGAAGCATTGATTTCGGTTTTGTGCTTTCGATAATTGTATAAAGACTTTTGAGTTGTATTGTTGGCAATATTTTGGTGTTCTTGGGACCAAAGTACATTAAAAATATTTTTACTTTCTTCCACACAATTCAATTTTAAAGGACTTATATGTTAGAAACTCCACACACTGGTCCAAAAATAATGGTTTTTTGTTGGCTTATACTTTTGATTTCCATGGAGAAGTACAACAGGAGAGCATGCTGTCCTTGTGATTTTGTTTTGTGTTATATGATTTGATTAGAGATTCTTAACGTGATAATGATGTTAATAAGAGATCAACAGATTTCAAATTCTTGATTTGTGGTGATGCTGATTTTTAAATTTTAAACTTTTGTTGGGAGATTCTCAAAAACTATATTACTCTTTTTTATTTATTTTATTTATTTTTATTTTTATTTTTATTTTATTTTTATTTATTTATTTTTAAAACAACCCTCTATTTTTTAAATTAAATGAAACTCTCTAAATTAAAAACTTGAGGGCTGTTTGAAAAAGGTCAAACCTTATGGATTTTTTTTGCAATTCTCACACTTTAATTGTTGGAAACAAATTTTTCCTTGAAGTAAATAGGTTGTTGTTTCTTTTTATTATTATTATTGTTATATATATATATATACGCACACACGTGTGTGTGTGTTTTTATAACATAATAACTTCAATAGATTATTCTCACAATGATAATCACAATCCAAGATCATCGATACCTGTTTTAAGGATATGTTTTTTTTTATACAATATTACTGTGCATTACCTTGACCCAATCACTAGAAATTACTCGGTAATTGTAATAGATAGTATTAGGCCAACAAAATCTATTTCTATATTTGGCATGCTCAATTGTCCTTTAGAAACTTGAGATGTGTGTAACGGTGGATAATAACTCAACCTACTATTTGTGGCATATTTTGTACACAAAGGTTGTCGGGTGTGTAGGAGAACCATATTTTTTGTCTTATAATCTTGTGAATGCAATAGCTTTACCATAATCAAGATCATGTTTTGTTGACTTTTCTGTGGCTGGATCAATTATAATCAGAAATACATAGGACGTTATGTAGAGTTCCAAAATAATAGTCTTATGGTGGAGACAGGTTATGATAACTATAGATTTAAATTGTATGTTATGGGGTATTTCAAGTAAAAAGTGTGCTGTATTCTTGACAGCATGATGCCTGTATAGACAGTTATAAGAATTTATGCTTATTTGCTAACACACACATTTATATATACATATATATATATTTTGAACCAAACCAGCTTGCATTCATCCATATATAAAATTCTATCAAGAACAGAGAGAGTTTACAACCATATGAACCCAAAATGAATCTCTCTACTGCTATATCTCTCTCTACCACCACAAAGAACACCAGCACTGATTTTGATTTTTTATTTTTTTCATAAAACCCGGAAACAAAAACAGACATACAAGCCTAATATTTGTTTTACTTTCTGTGATTCTTTTATTGGCAGACACACATATAGTTAGTCAGTATATGTGATGAACATTATAAATGTGCCAGCATGCCATGTATAGCCATATCCTTGTATGCCTGGCTTTTTTGGAATTGTTGTGCTAAATCCCATTCTTTGTATACTGATCACGGGATTAAGTTCTTGGATGGTGTTGCAGACCAAGTTTGTTTGATACTCTATGCCTTAGACAAAGAGGGTCTCTACTTTACATTTGCAGCTTGATAATAATCCAGCAATTATATGCACTTAATGTTAGTTACATGTCAAATTAGTTCACTGACCAGTTTTAGTAGGTACTTTGAATGCCCTATAACTACATAATTTGTTATGCCCACTATCAGGACATTGAAAAATACAAATTAGGAAATTCAAGAACATTTCATTATCTTAATCAATCAAATTGCTATGAATTGGATGGAGTGGATGAATCCAAGGAGTACCTTTCTACTAGAAGAGCTATGGAAGTTGTTGGAATTAGTTCTGAAGAGCAGGTAATTTGGCTGGATATTTTGTGAAATGAATTATTTATATAAAAATTTCTACTAAGATTTTACTATTCTTAGGATGCCATATTTCGCGTTGTTGCTGCAATACTCCATTTGGGCAACATAGAGTTTGCCAAGGGTGAGGAAGCAGATTCTTCAGAACCGAAGGATGATAAATCTCGGTTTCATCTCAAAACTGCAGCTGAACTTTTCATGTAGTTTATCACACAACGCTTTTATTAGATATTTACATAATTATTTCCATGTATAGAATTGTGAAAGGCAAGGGTTGATCTGCTACTCTTGTTCAGGTGTGATGAGAAGTCTCTTGAAGACTCTTTATGTAAACGTGTAATTGTGACGCGTGATGAAAGCATAACAAAATGGCTTGATCCAGATGCTGCTACTCTCAGTAGAGATGCTTTGGCCAAAATTGTTTATTCAAGATTATTTGATTGGTAGGTTTATCTTTATAAGTTCGTTCTATAAGAAAAATGTTAAATTAGCCTGTCATTGTTTTATCTAGTAGCTGATGTCGTTAATGTCTTTAATACTCATTTCCTCAGGATTGTGAACAAAATTAATAACTCTATTGGTCAAGATCTTGATTCGAAATTCATAATCGGGGTTCTGGATATTTATGGATTTGAGAGTTTCAAGACAAACAGGTGCTTAACCGGTACGCTTACGCTTTTTCTTTCATCATTTTAGAAATCAATTTCTTGTGGTAAACTGCATAAAATCCCTGTGTTTTCTTGAGATGGGGGGTGCTTAATTGAGAAATTGGAACCTTAGCGGTGGAGGTGTAATATTTAAGTTGATATGAGGATTCCTCATGTTCCTCTTTTTATTAATGATTTTCTTGATGCATTTGATCCTTTGACTCTTACTAACATCTAACAATAGAGGAAACTTTGGAGGGTAGCTGTGTGCTTATTTCTTGTGCTAGCTCATTAACTTTTGTATGGATGATGACCGGTGGTGTAGATATTTTGATTCTGAGCAGATTTCTTTACATGTTTGTATATAAATATGTATGTTCATTCTTTTTTTTTTGAGTTGTAATCAATGTTCTCATGTTGAACTTTTGATGCTCATATATATATATATATATATATATTTTTCTAAGATGTTAATTCCTCTTTTGCAGTTTTGAGCAATTTTGTATCAATTTGACGAATGAAAAGCTGCAGCAACATTTTAACCAGGTTTACCATGAGATATATGCTTTTATGTTCTTTAACATATATTGGTACTCAAAAACTGCTTCTGTTTAAACATTTATTCTCTGTTTGCAGCATGTTTTCAAGATGGAGCAAGAAGAATATACAAAGGAAGAAATTGACTGGAGCTATATAGAGTTCATTGATAATCAGGACATTCTTGATCTCCTTGAAAAGGTGTGCCAAACTTTCTTCTGCCAATTGTTTTGTGTTAGTTACATTTATCAACTTGCATTTTAGTACCAACATTAATGATTTATATCGATTGATGTACCTTATGTTTCGGTTATTTTAATTGAAGATTAAACAATGCTGAATTGACCAAAACCGGATACCGTCTAAAAATTGAATACCATGTTTGTTTGTTTTCTTTTTAATGAAATCTGAATATAAGTATTGAGCTGTTTGTTTTTTTAGGGTGGAATCTTTTGAAAACAAAAAATCTTACATTTATATCTTTTTAATTGTTTATAGTTATATATTTATTTTTAAAAAATATTAAATACACATAAAAACAAACAATTTAATAAATTTTAACAAAATTTAGTTATCAAGAAAAATTCCAAAATTTAATTTTATAATTAATAATGTCGGCTAAATCTTTTTTTGATATATAAATATTTTAGGAATATAGTCTTCGTATAATATATGAATCTAGTTTGCTACTAGTCTACTACAACTGAAAAACAATTAAAAGAACGCTTGTAAGAGTTGTTTTGCAATGTGGTCTTTAAACTGTTGCATAAATGTTGTATCTAATGTCCAAAACCTATTGCTTGTACTTGGTGATTGGTGATTTGCATGATGTCCAAAATCTGTTGTCTGTAATTAGTGCTTGATGATTTACAAAAACCATTGTCTGTTATCTTCATCATTATTTTGTTTTTCTCTATGCACATATCAGTTGTAAAAAGAAGCTTTGGTATGTAACAATCTAGTGGTACAGAAAGCCTTTTCTTAATGCTGACTGTTTCTGTTACATCTGAAATGTATAAAAGAGAAAGAGAAAATGTTTTGGTACGCGACTGTTTGTTGACATAGTCACCGGAGGTTAATTTTTTGCTTCTTTCTAATACATATTTATTTTCTTTTCTAATATTTATTTTTTTAGTTTGTAATTTATCTTGCGATTGTATTTTGTGTTTCTTCCTAAATTGGTTTTCCTTATTGCTATAGAAAAAGGGCATCGTATGATGAACAAGAGAATTCTTTTTGGCTTATGTGTGTCTCTGGCACATTGATGCTTTACGATATATCATTTTCCTTTCTTATGCATGTGTTACTTGTAAAGAAAAGCTTCGATTTGATCCAGTGATGAATGAAGTTATTTTATTATTTTTTATTTTTCTTAAAACTATTGACTATTTCTGGTGCTTATGGAATGTACATAAAAGAAAATAATTCTGCATGCAATTGTTTGTTCACTTGTGTCTTGCTGTTGTATTCTGCATCTATTCCTAAAATGGTTTTCATGCATTGCTGTAAAGAAGACTTTGCATGATGAATAAAATAGATTTTTGTAGTTCATTTGTGTTTATCTTGCTAATCTGTACTTTATAATTTCAGAAACCTGGTGGCATCATTGCTCTTCTGGATGAAGCATGGTACGTATTAGAATTAAAAATTCTATTACAATAGTCTCCTGTTTTTTTCTCTCCGTTTCTTTATTCCAAAAGTTGCTATATTTTCTCTTCTTGCATAGTCAATATGAGAATTTGAGATCTTGACATGGCTTATGTTAATTACTGTAGTATGTTTCCCCGATCAACATATGAGACATTTGCTCAGAAGCTTTACCAAACTTTCAAAGATCATAAACGTTTTAGCAAGCCAAAGTTGTCACGTACTGACTTCACCATTTGTCATTATGCTGGTGATGTAAGTATCTGCAGTGTTTTGGCTGCAAAATAATATGCCAGATTCATCAAATATGTATAGCGAGAAAATAATGATTTCATGTCACTTCTTATCCATGGGAACTGTAATTTCAGGTCACTTACCAGACTGAGCTCTTCCTTGATAAGAACAAAGATTATGTTGTTCCTGAGCATCAAGCTCTCCTGAGCGCTTCAAGATGCGACTTTGTTCCAGGGTTATTCCCTCCTTTACCTGAGGAATCTTCCAAATCATCAAAGTTTTCGTCAATAGGTTCTCGGTTTAAGGTCTGTCTTAACAACCCTAAGTTAGAAGTGGATCGTTTCCTAGAATATTTTTCATTTTAATCCTTATCATTCTCTTAAATACAACTCTGAGTTAGAAATGGATCATTTCCCTTAAAAGTTTTTCAGTTTCATTCTTGTCATTCTCTTAATTACAGCAACAATTGCAAGCATTGCTTGAAACATTGAGCGCCACTGAGCCACACTACATACGTTGTGTTAAGCCGAATAATGTTCTTAAGCCAGCAATCTTTGAGAACAGCAATGTTTTGCAGCAGCTACGCTGTGGGGTAAGTTATGCCTATTTTGTTGTAATAGTGTCGACGTCGATAAATAGCGTGTTTTCGATATCTGCAAGCTTAATGGATGTAATATACATATATCTGTTCCAGGGTGTCATGGAGGCAATTAGGATCAGTTGTGCTGGATTTCCCACTAGAAAGACGTTTAATGAGTTTCTAAATCGTTTTCGTATTCTGGCACCTAATATCTTGGATGCCAGGTATTTTCCTTAAATTTTTGTTAATGCTATTCAAGTTTACTTTGATGTTCGAGCGCTTTGGTTTTTGTTAGATTTTAAATATTGTGCTCTTGTGGTTGCATTAACATTGTTTCATGACAGCTCTGATGAGGTTGCTGCTTGCAAGAAGCTTCTAGAGAAGGTGAACCTCAAAGGTTATCAGGTTTGTTTCACGATTAAATGACCATTTCAGAGCCATTTGGCTATAGCTCTTACCACCATTAATAGCTGTTGGGTGGTATGTTTAAACTATTAAGTTTGATGTCTCCTGTTCTGTGTATGTTGAATGTGTGCATCAAGTAGAAATTTATTAGTTAGTTGTATGTTTTGGGTTCTAATTGCATCACAATATTGTTGCCAATAATACAATCCATCAATATTCAATTTTTTTTTTTTTTTTCAATTTTAGACTGCCTGGTAATGGTCTTACTGTATACTTTGCACAGACAACCTTATAGTTTCAATTTTGTTGCAGGTTGGAAAAACCAAAGTGTTTTTGAGAGCAGGCCAGATGGCAGAACTAGATGCTCTTCGAACTGAGGTATTAGGAAGATCAGCAAGCATCATCCAGAGGAAAGTTCGCACATATTTTTGTCGTAAGAGCTTCATCTTGTTGCGGTTCTCTGCCGTACATATTCAAACCTTTTGTAGAGGTAATTACATTCAACGTTTTGGTGAATTCATTGCTTCTTAGTGCATGGGATCTTTTGATTGAAAATTTGGTTTGTAACAAGATTTTTGTACGACTTATTGTTATACTATCTCTGAGCTGATTGTAGGACAAAATGCTCGCCATCTGTTTGAGAGAATGAGAAGGGAAGCCGCTTGTGTGAATATTCAGAAAAATTCTCGCACATACCTTGCAAGAAAAGCTTACAGTAATTTGAGATCTTCAGTCATTTCTTTCCAAACAGGCATGCGTGGCATGGCTGCTCGTAATGAACTTTGGTTCAGGAAGCAGACAAGAACTGCAACTGTTATCCAGGTAAGATGAAAGTTTCATTGTTTCAAAAAAAAAAAAAATGATATTTTGCTTGTCTTTTTTTTTTGTTTTTCCAGATGCGGCGATGCTCAATATTTTACATTTCACCTTTTGTTTTCCTCTTTTGGTTAGTCTAAAAATTGGTTAGCTTAATGCTGATCAGTGTGTTGAAGCTGCTTAGTAGGGCCTTGTTAATAATGTATGGATGTGTGACAGTTGTGGTTTGTCACACTGGTGTGCTTAGGCAATGGCCAGATCCTAAGAAAGAACAAATTGTTGTTGCATGAGGGTAAAAGAATATAATTTTTTGTCAGTTTTTTCCCTTTCTCAAGCAAATTTCTGATCTGTTGGTGTATTATTTAAGTTTAGCTCATTTGTTCTTAGATCTAAAATTATATACACAAGGGTTCCATTGAGACTGATAGGTACATACTACTCATATCGGGGCTATGAAAGAAATCGTAGAAAGTGTAAACACAACAACAGATTGGAAATCTTGGGGTTTAGGTGAATAAAAAAGATCCTTTTATGTCATTATTTTGCTGTGAGACATAAGGATCATCATATGCACTCTTTAGCTTTTATTTTCTGTAATTACTACACCTTCGTCCCTGTTTTCTTTGTTTTAGTGGCTGCACATGATGCAATATGGAGATTCTCAATTGATAGTTCTAAGATTCAAATAATGCACAGTGCAATCTGGTACACCCACCAAATTGAGCTACACTAATTTGGTTCTTAATGTCTTCTATTTGGTATTCGTTGACTGTAATAGTCTCTTTTACATAAACGTTTTTAAAGAATTGGAGTGGCAACTTTAAGAGTATATTTATCACAATAGCTGTCTCAACACTTGGTAAATTCTACTTTTTCCTTCAGATGGTTGCCTGTACTGCATAAGCAAATGTTGATGTTCTTTATAATAGTATCCACTGATTGGAATTTCTTTGACTTGTTATATAGTTTTTGCCCTCTGATTGGGGTGCTTATATGTATTGCAGACTCAATGTAGACGATATTTAGCTCGTCTTCACTATTTAAAGTTAAAGAAAGCAGCAATAGTCATGCAATGTGCCTGGAGAGTAAAAGTTGCATGCCAAGAATTACGGAAGCTTAAGATGGTGATATGTTCTTTCTATCTTTTGTTCATATTGAATCTCCTTTCTTATGATTAAATTTTAAGGTTGCAATTGCGTAGAAAGAGAATTTTTACTATTGATTCAATAATTTCAAGTCAATTTATTTTCATAGCAATCATAAATCATTCAGACATTTGATCCATTTTTTTGCATCAAACACTTACCATTGTTTTTTCTAGTTTTAAAAATAATTTCCATGTTGCAACATTTTCTCACAGATTCAAGTGCTATATGAATATTTAGTTATTGACAGCTAGGAAATTCAATCCTAAAGCTCAAGTAGGTGGAGAGGGCAAACTAGTTTTAGTAGTCTTATCAATTACTAATATCTAATTAATGTGGTTGACACCGACACTTTTTATGTGGAAGCCTTTCCTAAGACTCAACAAATTTGGCTTTATACCATTTTCGAAAATTGATAAAATTGTGTAGGTTAGAAATGAAAGTGTCATCTTTAAGGGGTTGGATCTATTGTAATATATACTTGAATTACAAGATGGAATTACTGTAATCTAAGCTGACTGAAAATAACTCTCAACATTTGCATCAATTTTGAAAAGTTTGGGTCTTTTTGTCGGTCAGCATTTTCCATTTTTGAATACATGTATCTGCAATATATCTGCTTCAGGATGACTGCAACTTATCAATTTCTTGACCATTATATTCACCCTTTCCCCCTGTGACTTGCATGTGGTCCACTCGGGGAAATGTGCATGTTGAAATTGTTATCCATTGATGTATTTACTTTATTTTTTCTTGATATCAAGTATGTGAAATATTTTTTGGTGCTTCCTGCTGCCTGTAGGCTGCTAAGGAAACTGGTGCTCTTCAAGCTGCCAAAAGTCAGCTGGAAAAGGAAGTTGAAGAACTCACATGGCACTTGCAGCAGGAGAAACAAATGAGGGTAGATTTTTATTTTGGTTATATTTTAATGAATATATCTATCAAGCCACATGGTTTCAATATTGTTGTCGACTTGTCATCATGCTGATGACATCAATATGTACAATATGTACATACTAATTATTAAGTGAGGTTTTTTAGTGAATGTTAGGTGTTCTTTTTCATTATGATGACAAGCTATTCAGTAATTCAGTTGCATGTACCTATAAAATGTGTGTTTATTTATTTTATTTTTTTTATCTTTGTCCACTTAATGGTCTAAGTCCAGATTGATGGTCCAGTTAACTTTGTTTCAAGTGGTTCTTTTCTATATTTCGTTTGTCATCGTGAGGGGAAACCGATGAATAACAAGAAGGGGATGAAGTATTATATGTGATGTTTTTATGCTTAATGGTTCGACAAAGCACATAAACCTCTGGCTTAGAAAGGAAAGAAATTAAATAGCTATTCCATATTGCTTGCTTCTTATTCATGAAACAATCATTGCAGGCTGACCTTGAGGAAGACAAAACACAAGAAAATGCTAAGTTGCAGTCAGCTTTGGAAGAAAATGCAAAGTTGCAATCTGCTTTGGAAGAAATGCAACAACAGTTCCAGGAAACCAAAGCACTGCTTATCAAGGAACAGGAGGTTGCGAAGAGAGCAGCCGAACAAGTTCCAGTCATTCAGGGGGTTCCAGTCATTCAGGGGGTTCCAGTCATTCAGGAGGTTCCAGTCGCTCAGGATGTTTCAGTTATTGATCAGGATATGATGAACAAGCTTACTGCTGAAAATCAACAGCTGAAGGTTAGCATTCATATATTCTGCTTCTGAATGAAACCTTGGGTTTGAATTTTATGTATTACTCCCTACTAGTGGAATTTGGTATCTTTTTGGATCTATGTTTATTGACATTCTTCTGGCTGTGACATTTCCTAGGCTTTGGTAAGTTCACTAGAAAAGAAAATTGATGAAACCGAGAGGAAATTTGAAGAAACGAATAAATTGAGCGAAGAGCGGTTGAAGCAGGCCTCGGATGCAGAGTCAAAAATGATTGATTTAAAGACTGCAATGCAAAGGTTAATACAATTATATATTTTTTCCAAAATGGGTCAATATCTTTATCTGGATGCCATTGAAATTTTCCTTGATCAATTTCTGGTATTATGGTTTATTGCCTACATCTCTTATCAGGCTTGAAGAAAAGCTTTCTGACATGCAAACCGAGGACCAAATTATGCGGCATGAATTGAAGAATTCAGCTTCTAGAAAAATGTCAGGAAATTTATCAATGAAAGCAATTCAGGTACCATGCCAGTTCCCTCCTTCTACCTTCTGTCCTATTGGTTGCATAGGGCAGCTGAGATATTCGCTAATCCTTGCCCTTGCATTTTGCAGCCTCTGGAAAATGGACATCATGTGAGTTAAGAACTTAAAGCTACTGTAGATTACTTTTAATTGTGTACAAGTATATTAGTTACATATTTGGTGCCTTGACATTTCTAAGAGATCCTGTTCCTACAGGAACCTCATAGTTCTGCACCTGCAAAGAAATTTGGTATGTCTGATAGTATATTGAGGAGATCCCAGATTGAACGGCAACAAGTATGTGCTTACAAAAAATTTTGACCTAAATATCTGTCTATTTTCTTTCATTTTGAGTACACTGAAAAACTATATTAAAAGAAAATAAGTGAACAAGCAGTCCACTGAGAGGACATTACAACCCAATGGGAGGAAACCTACATTTTCAGTTGAAGTTCATTTGGACTTAATTTTTAATTTGGTCACTCATTTGTGTGGTGCAGGAGAATGTAGATGCTTTAATTCAATGTGTCACAAAGAATCTTGGATTCAGTCAAGAAAAACCAGTTGCTGCATTTACCATATACAAGTGTCTTCTCCATTGGAGATCATTCGAAGTTGAAAAGACTAGTGTGTTTGATCATCTCATTCGGATGATTGGTTCTGCAATAGAGGTGATTGAAATTTATTGTTGGCTCATTTTGTATTTCTTTTTCCTACTCAGATGCTCAAAAGATTTGCTATTTATGGTACGCTTAGGGAATACCATAAGCTTTTACATAGTGATCTCTATTCAGATCATAAGATTCATCATGTTTCAGTTAAATTTTCACTTTGTTACCTAAAGAAAACTGGACTTTATCCACGCCTCTTACCTTTTTTTTTTCATGGCAAATGATGAGAAATATTGAAGCGAATCAATAAAATAGCAATTAATGATATTGGAACCGAGTTATCAAAAACATTGAGAGCCCTTGAGCAAATTGACTTTTCTCATCTTTCTTGCTTCTGATAGAGTTATATGCTTTGAAGACTATAATTAGAGTTAGATGCTTTCATCCATTATGTTTTTGGTATGCTTATGTTGAATATTTGATTCTCCCAATTATTATATGCCATATATAAAAGATTTTATATTGTTACCTTTTGTATTTGAATTTGAATTTAAATTTGAATTGTTTCCACATTATTTTATATTTCCATTTAATGTAATACTGTATGCATATAAATAGGCATTCTATTGTAATAGAATTAGTACCATGAATAATAAAAATTATTCCTCTCTTTTATATTTTTACAGCTTAAAGTATTTGTAACCAGTAAAGCAGGTTGCACTAGGGAATTTACACATGCCTAAGTGCACAAACACATGGTCACACCTACACTAAATGAAGAAAAAGCAAAAGAAGAATGGAAGAAGAATCATGAAATGAACGAAAAAGAAATTATTTTTGATTCAGTGAACTGAAGTCTAACATGCTTGTTATGTGCAATATATTGCAGAACCAGGATAACAATAGTCATATGGTTTATTGGCTATCCATTACATCTACGCTGATGTTCTTGCTTCAATGGAGTTTGAAGGCTGCACAAAAGCCTCCCCAACCAACATCATTTTTTGGGAGGATGACCCAAGTAGATTTATATCTTTCTATTCATTTATATTTTCTATAAACCAGTTTGTGCATGAATATGTTTGCATCTAATACATTTTTCATATAATTAATATCATTTAACATTATATAATGCTTCTCAGGGTTTCCGTTCATCCCCTTCTTCTTCCAATATTCAAGTTGATGCAGTGCGCCAGGTTGAGGCCAAGTATCCAGCTTTGCTTTTTAAGCAGCAGCTTTCAGCATATGTGGAGACATTTTATGGAATCATTCGAGACAATTTTAAGAAGGATTTGTCACCACTTCTTACTTCTTGTATTGAGGTAAAACGATCCTGAGTTTACTTAGTTTCTTTATCATCTGATTTTTTCTTGTATCCAGGTAGTGACTCCTAGCTTTCTACTGTTTGATTTTTCCTATGACTTATTAGCTTTTCATCTTGTTTTCTGTGTTATATATTGTTGTGCTTTAGTATTTCTAGGTTACCTTTTCACATATAAGTTATGATATATTGTGTTTTAAAGCATTCACAAAAAAAAAAAAGTGAAAAAAAAAAAAGGATTTTATTGTGTGATCAACTGATGATTGATTTATTGATTGTGTCATTGTATCTACAACCTTGATTAGTTTCAATTCTAACTTTGAAGTTCTTTCTTTGCTATCCTGCTCACCATTCTTGTGGTAGGTTTCTGTTCATACTCTAAACATGTAACATTGTTTATGGTGTGATTAAATTTTTGTGAAAATGTTTAATTGCTGACTAATTGATGATGCCAGTTTGATTGGCTGGTGGCTGGATTGGTGTAATTTCAAAGATATGTCTGTCGTACTACATCTGAATGCTTTTTGGTCATTAAAATATTGAAGTTTATGTTATATTAATGGGTTTTGAGATTGTTTAGTCTCATGATGTCATTCTTAATTGAAATTATGTGCTAGTACTTTTGTTTTAGGTCAATTACTTATATCCTAGAACTGAAATTGTTAAACTCCATTAATGTTTCATCTCGATGATCAGGCGCCAAAGATATCTCAAGGAACTGATCTACAATCATCTAATCCACCATCAAGTCCACCATCTAGTCCGCCATCTAGTCCGTGGAATGACATTATTAAGAACCTTAATGGACAGCTCTCTACATTGAAAGAAAATTTTGTATGGGATTTCCACTTTTGCCGATATCAAAGTCAATGATGATCTTGTTTTCGATGCGTGTTAAACTAATGGTTATCAATGTTTTAGGTTCCTCGAGTTCTAGTACAGAAGATCTTCACACAACTTTTTTCATATATTAATGTACAGCTCTTTAATAGGTAAAAGTTTTGTCCAATCTTAGTTACCTATCTTTGTTTGAAGTTATATGCCTCCATTCACTTTTTAATGTCGCGTTATTGCTGATACAGCCTTCTTCTTCATCGAGAGTGCTGCACATTCAGCAATGGGGAATATGTGAAGTCGGGGTTGGACAAATTAGAACTTTGGTGTGCCCAAGCAGAAGATGAGGTACTGTTTTGAGTTGCTGATCGGTGCTTGTGAAATGGCACATGTTCACGTTTTTGAGTAATCCTCCTTGCATGAGTTTCTTTTTTGCCAATCTTGATTGTATCTTAGAGTTGTGTATAAATCTATCTGAAGTGTCAAGTATTGCTTGCTTGAAAATTCTTGTTGCAGTACGCAGGTTCAGCTTGGAATGAACTCAAGCACACAAGAGAAGCTGTTGTATTCTTGGTATGTTTCTTTATTCAATGTATGACAAAACACAAACAAGGTTGCTTATCTTTTATGCTTTCTGTATATTGTGATTCTTTTTAAATGTCTGCATTCAGTACTCTTCATTTTTTTATTAGGAAACAAAAAATAAATACTTCCTATTTACTTCCTTTCTGTAATCTTCATGTCTGATGCATTATATTTCATCTCATTATATGTTGGGAAGGTTATGCTGCTATGACACTCCATAAAAGTTCATATGCTTTGAGGTTTCCAGAGACTAGATATTGCAGGAATAAAGTGGTGCCCTCCTTCAAAATAGGGGGTTTCAAGGCCAAGATATATAGCAAAAGGGTTTGCCATTGACATGCTGAATTGCCTTAAGAGAGTATCAGCATTTTAGAATACTGCCAGTCTCTGTTGTTGAAATACAACCCATTCATTATTTAGCTGGGTTTTGAGATTGGTGTTAGGATAGCTGCCTAGGGCCAACCTGTAATAAGCAATGAACTTTTTGACCTTCATTGATGAGTTCTTTTTATTAGATCTATTAGGAATTATTGATGAATTAAAGGATTAGGTAGTGGAGACTTGTTGTATGAAGCCTCCCTTTGATCAAGATAAAGATTTTCTTTTGACTAGGAAGACTTTAATAGGATCATAAATGTAAATTCAATAGCTTTGATCAAGCAGTGATGAAGCTGTCATGGGCATGTATGCAGAATTTTGTCATAATTGGTGTCTTCATATGTCTTCTCTTATGATTGAAGTCTTTGTCTTTTTGAATTGACAGGAAATTCCACTAATTAGTGAGAGAACTATCTTTCAAGAATACTTTATGCTGAAATTCAAGTGTGATACAAAATCCCACATTGAAGATAAATAAAAAATTTCAAGATACTAATTGGCTTGCAACCAAAAAGCTAGTTTTTTTTTTAGTTTTATATTGATCTATTATATATTAATCCATTTCAAATATTGATTTCTAACATTCTAGCCTATGCTTGTCTATTTATATTCAGTTGATCTATTATATATTAATCTATTTCAAATATTGATTTCTAACATGGTAGCATACATTCTAGCCTATGCTTGTCTATTTATATTCAGTTGTATATATACGTCAATATAACCGTGGTTTAACATTTATGTAATTGTCGTAATTGTTAGTTAATTAGAAGAATTAGGCTTTGACAATAGGGATGAAGAGGTTAACATTTATGGGATAGAGTTCGATTTTAAACATCTTTGTGGGTCTCTGTTTCAAAATTTAAACATTCCTTTTTCATCCACTTACTATGGGATTCATCACTAATTTTGTATATCGTAGGTATTTTGTTGATTTTAAATAATTGTGCAAAGAGTAAGTTGTACTTTTTATAGTTTTGAAGCGACTTTAACTTTGTACGGGTTCTGAATTTCTTTTAAGAGATTCCAGGTTTTATGGACAGTTTGTTCACTTTATAATGCTTTCTCATTCATAAAATTCTTTTGTGTACACTCAAGAAAAGAAATGAAAAAATGAAAAAAGAAAGAAAGGGACTTCTCACTTGTGTTGGAGTGGTTCCAAAAAACCTGGTATAAATTCTTAGTTTCCATAATTTATATGCATCTAGATATGTTTTAGGCATTTGGAAATATGTTATATATGAACATATTGCAGTGATTATCAGCAGTTTGTTCATACAGCAATGATTTTAAGTCTTTATGACTATTTCATCTCTATTAATTAGCATTTCTAAAATAGTTTTAAACATATTTGTTGTTTGATTTCAGGTAATACACCAGAAGACTAGAATATCCTACGATGAAATTACAAATGACCTCTGCCCAGTAAGTCTCTGTGTGTGTATGTGACAGTAGCTTCCTTATCATGTTTAATTAATAGATAGCCAGTGGCAACAACAATTGCTTGATTTGCTTGCAATTGAATCGCGGATTCTTGCAACAAGATAATGTAAACCTGGAATTATTCACAAGCAATTTTGCATACATGCTAGATATTTTGTGAATAATGTTTTCCTGAAGTAATGTATTTTTGAATAGCTATGGCATTATTATATTCAATATGATAAATTACGGTTAAATATATAAAATAATATTTGAAGATTCTGTTTCTCATTGGCTCTTGCTGTCTTCAGGTCTTGAGTGTTCAGCAGCTTTATAGAATATGTACACTGTACGGCGATGAGAACTACGATACCCCAAGTGTATCCCCAGATGTAAGGCAATTTAAGTTTTTTTCCTACATATGGAGAACAAATTAGTCAATTAGAATATCTTTCCAAATTTGGTTGAGAGGCTTATTTTCATGTTAATCTGGTTTTTCACCTTTTCTTTTGACAGGTTATTTCTAGCATGAAAGTTATAATGACAGACGACTCCAATGATGATGATACCGACTCCTTTTTATTGGACGACAATTCTAGGTAACCAAATGTACAAAAGTAAAAGAAGAGAATAATGTTGTCTTTTTATGGAAAACTAATGTTTCAAACTCCTATTGATTTTGCCTTGTAAATGCAGCATTCCTTTCTCAATCGATGAAATTTCTGGTGCTCTTGATGTGAAAGAATTTTCAGATGTAAAACCTGCTGCAGAACTTCTAGAGAATACAGACTTCCAATTTTTACAGGAATAAGGCCATGATAGCCAATTTCATCTCTCCATGTTCCACTTCTGCTCAAGATCAAATTGATGTTTGATCTTCCAGTAAAGGCCGCACTGTAAATCCCCACCCCGATATTCTTTTCTTCGTTTTAGGTATGTTTTTACTTGATCACATCCATTGCCCCCCCTGGATGTAATATTATTCTTTAAATTACAGTTGTATAATTTCATTAGGCCGGTTCTGTTAGTTCAAGGGGCAAGGATGGTTTTTCCGATATCTTTGTTTCTTAAGTTGGTCACTTGGGGCTAGCATTCTAGCTTTGTAGGGATGATAGGAAGGAAAATGTAGTATGATGGGAGAGAGCTGTTGTTATGACTACTTCTCCGGCCTCGGTTTCTTATTGTACAAAAGTAACAGAATACGCCTAGATTTCTATAGTTTTATAATAATTTCATCGAACCTAGCTGTATATGTTTCTTTTCATTTATTTATCAGACCAAGCACACATATATGAGTGCTCCCACGTACATATACACACACAATCATAACAATGTGGTTACTGGAGATCTATTTGAGATATATATATATATATATATATATGCACATAAAGCATTCAATGTCATTGCTCACTGTATTTGTATTTGGACCTTTTGGTGCCTCCAGAAGATGCTGTGGACAAAGGAAATGTAATTCTGAAACTTTTATAACATTTTTTGTTTCTTCTTCTCTATAGAACAAATGGGGTTAGTATATTCTTCTTTTCATCGATTATAGTTTTCATTTTATCCAGTTGGGATTGGGGACGATGAATCCAGTGTTTAAGCTGCTATAAATGTGCCGTTTTGGATTTTCGAATTAATCTCTGGTAGAATTTTACACTCAAATTATAAATGAAATTGTTACATGTAAGTTATAAATGAAATTTTACACGTCAGATATAAATTGTTAATTTCTTTGTTTAACTTCTAACTTATCTCTCTTCCAATTCTTCTTGTAACTTTTCCTTACTAAATTATAACTTTCTCGCTCTCTAAATACCATAACAAAACTAAAAAGTTTGGGTATGAAAATAGAGAAAAATACAGAGATAGAATTAGAAAAAGAGAAGAGAGAGAAAGTAAAACAAAATAGGGGTGTTTTGGTCACACCATAACTAAAGTTTACAAGAAAAGGAAAGTTATCGGTCTGGACTAGGAATTAATTTAAAATTAACCATTATTGAAAGTACAAAACTAAGAATTTCCTCTATGGTGTTTATTGATTGAATAAAGGTCTTATCTTAAAGTGAGAGCTATGTGCTTGGATGTTATGAAAACATTAAAGTGAAGCTTGTTTGAACTTTGAAGAAGAATAATACTAAGAAGAGCGAAGAATAATACTAAGAAGAGTAAGCTCTTGAATAACCCTTTCGGCTTTTGTGTTGATACATTCCTTTAGAAGAGATGAGATGAGATTTAAAAGTGGAAATTAAAAGAAAGTTGAAGGTATGGGTAAGCTCAAGCTTCAAAGCAGAAAAGAGGATAGGACATGAGTCACGAGTCATGACAGAGACCACCAGTATTATTTTTAGCACATGGAGGTGGTGGTGTTGTTGTTGTTGCAGAATTTCATTTTATCATTAAAGATGAGACTGAGATTCCCTGTTGACCGTTTCTTTAATTTGCTGCTCATTCTCACCCAACTAGTGTTTGCAATATATATTCATCATCATCATCATGTGATGACATGTGTAGCCATGTTTCACAATTCACATATTCTCATCAATCATTAATGCATGAGTTTCTGATCGAGTGAGAGAATATTTGACTGAATAATATTGTTTCAGTTATTACCGTTGTGGAGTTAGTTGATATTAAATAATATCATGTGCATGCCTCGTGTTTCTTGGGATGCTTATTCTTTTTCTTCTTGTTTAATATGTAATATTGAATTGATCAGGAGTTGGTAGAAACGCAGAGACCTGCAGAGCTGATATGCTTTCATGGTGGAATGGACCGTTTATATGAACCGACTTCACTTAACGTACCCATTCATTGAATCAATTTTTGGGGGATGCATGGAACGTCTTTATACTAAATCTCTGTTAAGATCATGTGTCATGTCAGAGAGATAAAATGAAAAAAAAAAAAAAAAACATTTATTTATCTATAATATACTATACTATAAAAGAATCAAACAGAATCTATCTACTTGTGATCAAATTTAATTTAGTCCTCAACCACTTCTCAAATTTGAAATAAAATCAATTCTGTCTTGTCCTTCTCCTTATCCATACACCATACCTAGGGGTATAATCTATCCATTCTCTGGTATTTTTGAAGCACATAGATTTTGATCCAAACATGAAGTTGGAATCTAGTATACTATATATGTTCCACGAGAATTAATTGCGTGGGACAATCTCATGGAGAAATACTAATATTTAGAAGTTAATATAGTACAAAATAATATATAATTGGTTGAATGGATACATGCATTAAAAACACAAATGCGGGGAAAACATTTAAGTGAAAAATGCCCAGTTGTTTGTGGAAATTTGTTTTTAACTACTGTTTTGATTGTTACTTCTTTAAAAACATTTTCACTCCAACTAAGAAAATTACACAAAGTCCCGTCTAAAAATACCATTTTTTACTTTCTGCCCTCCTTCCTTCTCTTTATCTCACTAATTTCTTAGGGGTCATTTGTTTTTTTATCTGAAAACTAAATAGTACTGAATTTTACTAAATAGTGATTTAAAACTGAAGCCGAACACATGTTTAGAAAAAAACGTTTCTAATATTTTATGTAACTTTTACGAATGAGAGAGAGTTCTAGTTTGAGAAAACCTGACTCTCTTGGTCGTGAAGAGAGTCGGGATGAAATCAACGACAGGGTTGAAAGAAAGGATTTTCAGGATGTTTTGTTTTCCATCTTCATCGACAATCTGAATCTAGATGTGAGGGTGAAGGATCTATGGAGCTTTTTCAAGGTGTACGGAAGAGTGAGAAATGTTTTCCTCTCGGTGAGGAACATCTATAAACGAAGCATCTTTGCTTTTGTAAGGTTTGGTATGTGGGAGGAAGTAAAAATGGTGGCAATCAAGGCATATGGAAGTCACGTATGTTGGTGGCTTATAGCTTTGAAAATGACTGCAATTGGGTGGAAGAATCAGTGTAATATTGCTTTGAGACAGAGGTTTGAGAATGGTTAATGGCAAGGAAAGTCACGTGGTTGGAAAAGTTAAATGTGACATGAAAAGGCAGCAGAGGAAGCGCATAACTTTGTGGAGGTGGTAAATGGGTACCAGATCAGTTGTCACTATGAGGGTTCGACAGGTTTTGAGAAGAGTATGTCTATGTCATGGGAGATGGAGAAAAGTGAGGTGGATTGGCTTTCAAGGTGTGCAATAAGGGACCTTAAAAGGGTGTAAATATAGTATTTAAGCATTTTATGGATACAAGCCGTAAAAGTTTTAGAAACTTGCATTTTCGATTTTCAAAAGAGCCAAAAGCAATGATGTCGATGAGAGAGAGAGTTAGTGAGAGAAGTTTTGGCTTCCATAGGTTTGAGAAAAGGAGAGATTTTATGGATAGTTTGGTTTCAATCTTTGTGGACAATCTTAACCTAAAAGCTGATCAAGTGGGATTATGGGGTGTCTTCAAACCGTTTGGGTGGGTAAGAGATGTATTCTTGTTGGCCAAAAACAGTTCAAGAGGGAGTTGTTTTACTTTTGTTCGCTTTACAACAATGGAGGAAGCATCAAGTGTGGCTAGGATAACCAACGGCTTGCATGTTTATGGGTGGTTGGTAAGTGTGAAAGTTGCAACATTCGAATGGAAAAATAGAAAGAAAGCAATGTTTAGTGAGAATGGTTCGAATAAAAGGACAACAACATTTAGAGAGACTGACTTGAAGTTTCTAAAAGAAGCTCCAAGAGATCGAGAGAATATAGGTGACAATCTGAAGACCAGAACCAAGGAAACAAGTACATTTGCGGAAGCAGTCAAAAAGAACTTGGGTGGAAAATTAGAGAGAAGTAGAAAGGCAGAGGCAAAGGCAAAATTGGTTAGATTGTCATGGGATGGTACATGGTGTAAAGATGGTTGGCTTTCGAAATGTGCTTTAAGAGTTCTAAAAGACTTCTCTAGTGTCTTTTCTGTGAATGAAAGGCTCTCCAACAAAGGTTTTTCATTTTTCTCTACTTATCTTAGAGACAAGAAGGCTCTTTGGCATTTTGATTCAGAATGCGACATCATTGGCTTAATCAAGAATAAGTTTCTTCGGGATGACAGTTTTCTAAAAATGGAGAGATGGTCAATGGAGGCTACTCCTTTGTCAAAATCGGTATGGATAGAGGTTTTTGGAGTTCTATTAAACTGTTGGAGTTTGTCATTCTTTATGAAGATTAACAGTGTTCTTGGGGAACCTCTTCTTGTTGACGAAAACACTGTCAAAAAGAAAAGGCTTGATGTAGGAAGGCTTCTTGTTTTAATACCCTTTGGTCATCAATGTCTTGGAAAGATTGAGGTGATTGAAGGAAGAAATTCGTTTGTCGTCTCGCTGGTGAAAGATGGTCTTCGATGGAGCTCTAATGGATAGAGAAGCAATTGGGGTTGCAAAAGGAGGTGCATCATGCTCGTTTGAATTTTATTTTGGAAAAGGAAATTGGAGGTGACGTGACAGAGAAAGGTCAGGTTGTAGTTTCATTTATATCTAAAGCTAACTGTGAAGCTGATAAAGCTGATATTGTTGATAGTCATCAGATGGGGAATCGAGTTAAGGAGAAGGAAAAGCTAGAGGTAGATAGAGGTTTTCATAAGACAAAAAAATGATAAATATGAAGGATTCAAAAAGAGTGTCAAATCTTTCTGTTTTAAGGAGGGTGGTGAGAGGACAATTTCTGAAACCCTATTCACGAATGGTCAAGACAAAGGAAAAAAGGTGTATGTTAGAAAACTTAAACTCAATCCTTGGTCTGTTTTTGTGAGCTCTGTGAGATCAAAACTTGATGAAGAAATGTGGCTGAAATGTGTTAATGGAATGCTGGAAGGTGAATACCGGAGGAAAGGAAATGATAAATGTAGGTTAAGTTTACTTGGCCCTGATAGTGGGCCAATTCAGGATTCTTTAAATCATGATGATGGGTCTCATGAGGGCCCGCATTAGTGGTTAAAAGAGCAAGATAAAGGTCCTATTAAGAGCTCGTGTCAGGTTATGAAAAAGCAAGATAATGTGCAGCCCAATTCTCATAAGGCTTGCAAGTTGGGTTACAAAAACTTGGATATTGGAAGGGTTGAGTCTAATATCGAATTAGAAAGTGAGGGTGTTATTGGTCAGGAGCTTGGTAGGTTTGATGGTGGGCATATCAGAGTTTTTTTTTTCTCATAATGATGATTTTTTAAAGAATCCATCATCTGATCTTCAGACAAATAGAGATGTGGGAGCGTTGAAGGAGGCTGAGTTTATCATAGAAAGTGGGGAAAAACCAAGGACTGTTCTTGTCAAAGGTTTGAAAAGAGAATTAGCAGTGGCTTCTCCTAACATTTCGAAGAGAAGAAGTAACAGGGTTAGAACTCATATGTTAAGAAGACACAACATGAAAACTAGGAGCTGCATAGAGAGAGACAAATATCCGTATTGGGTTTTAAAGGTAAGGGATATGATGGAGTAAAATTTTGAGAATAAAATAATGAAGGTGTTAGAAAAAGGAATGACTCTAGGCTGTGATTTCTATGGAAAAAAAAGCAGGAGATGATCGAGAATATTGCTAGGAGGAATGAGGATAACATGTTTCATGAGCTCGTGAGAAGATTGATTTCCAAGATTAAGCCTATTAGGTGATGTCGTTTCTCGTTTTTGAGTTTGTTTTGATGGTGTTCTTGATTTTCCTTTGTTTCCAGCTATTGTTTATTAGTTGCAGACTTATTTCTGTTTTTTTTTTTCCAGCTTTTGTGCTTTGTCTAGTTTGGTTTTGTTGGTGTTCGGTTTGAGCCAAGGGTGGCATCTAGTTGCTTGTTATTGGGTCTTTGTTTAGGATTGTTGCTCGATTTCTCTTCTTTGTAGGCTTTTACCGTGTTGACTTTGTTGAATAAAATTTTACTGTTCAAAAATAAAAATAAATAAGACCTTAAATTTTTTTTCCAGAGGTTTCCAAGATGAATTCTTGTCTATGGTCGAAAGATTTCTCATTCCAATCGTTTTATTTAGGAGACAAGCACATTTTGTGGTGCTTTGAGTCAATTAATGAGAAGGTTAGGTTCATGAATAACAACTCTTTATTGGAGGATTGCTTTTTATTCTGTGAAGGAATGGTCAGATTCTCTAATTCCTAAAATTAAGTTAGTTTGGATAAGGTACTCGGGGGTTTCTCTATTTGTGCTGGAACTCTCACATTTTCATGAAGCTGTGAGGGCGGTTTGAAGAAGTTTTATATGTGGAAGATGATACACAGTTGAGGAGAAGATTGGACAGAGGAAGGTTGTTAATGTTGGTTTCTCTTGATTGGCAATGTCCTTGTAAGATTAATATGGAGATGGGAGGGAGTTTGCTTGAAGTCTAGATTTCAGAAGAGACTTTTTCAGTTGATAATACATGGTTGGAAAGCTTTCTGGGTTTGGTTCTGATGAGTACATGGTCATGTAAGGGCATTTTCTCTCCCGTTTAAGGAAATCTCATGTCAGTTTTCAATAAAAGATGGTGGTGGTATCCTTGTTTCGATCGTGGATCAGGTGGATACGATCAAGAAAAAGATATAAGATGTTGGTAAGGCAAAAAACATGGTTAATAATACTAGACAAAAGGAATGTGGGCCTGCTCTTGCACAATTCTGGTAATTCCAGCTATGAGATGGTTAATATGCTAGTCAACCCCATCTTATTTCAGCTTAGAGACAAAAATGTGGATAGCTAGTTTGTGATAGAGTTTTTGTGTCACAAGAAGGTGTGGGTTTCAAGGTTCAAAGAGAAAAGAGAGAAAACCTTTATTTTCAAATATTATGTTTGATTATGATTCTTGAAAGGAACTAAACAATAGAAAGGTTTGTGGTGAGGGATTTTTGTCATCTGCTTCTGAAAAGGAATTAAGAGTAGAGTGGTTGTTTTTTAATTCCAAACTCTTAAGAGACGGTAGGGTAAGAATGACAAAGTTTACTAAATTTGATTTGGGCCAGGAGTTTAGTTTTTTGGACTCAAGAGTTAAAGATACATTAGAATAGGATTTAAAAGAGCATGAGGGTTGTGAATGCCCATTAAAAGTGGGTTTAAAAGAGGATGGGGGTTGTGGCCCGTAGATAAATTTACACATTGGTTTCATGGACAGTGTTTTTGATTATGTTGAGGGAGGTTTAAATAGCCCAACAAAAATTTTTCGGGTTGCTAGAAATGGGGTGTTGACCAACCCAACAAGAGGTAGCCATTGTGAGAAGCTAGTTCGAAAAGATGGGTCCATGGTAAAAGGCTTATTAGTGATTTCCTCTGGTATTACAAAGAAAAAAAGAGGGAGGTGTGGTAAGGTTTTGTTGAAGAGTCATATCATGATTCGTCTAAGAAGCTTTAGTGCTTGTTCAAATCGGAAGAATCAGAAATCAAAGTTAAATATTAATGAGGGTGGAACTTTGAGGATAAAGTTGCGAAGGCATTGGAAAAAGGAATAGCCCTTGGTCTCAATTTCAATTGGAGGAAGAAGGAGTTGCTTGAGATTATTGTTAGGAGGGAGAAGGTAAACGATAATAGGTTTGGAGACTTGGTCATAAAGTTGATGCAAATTCGCAAGGCTATTAGGCTTTGTGTTTTCCTGAGTATGGGTCTTTAGTGATGGGTGGGTTTTTCCTTGTTTTTGATCTATTTTAATTTAGGCTTTACGCTGTGTTTTGTTTGTTCTTGGAGGGATTCTCGATTTAGGGCTTGTTGGGCCAGGCTAGGGGTGTTGTTTGTGGTGTCTTTGGGCTATGCCTTTTTTGCTTCTTTTGTATCTTGTTAATGACCTTTCTTTGGCCTCTTTGAATAAAATTTGCCATTTAAAAAAATGTTTTTTTATTTTTTTTATTTTTTATTTTTCTCATATATGAATATAATGTTAACTTGTTTGTTTTTTAAGGATAAAATTGTTTGAAAAACAAATAATTTGACATTTATACACTTATTATTATTAATTGTTTTATATTTAATTTGGTATGATGCATACAATTAAATAACATCAATTTAACAAATCCTAAACCATTTTTATATCAATATTGGTAAGATTTTATTCATGGTTAATATATAATAAATAATGATATTGAAATAGTTTTGATTTTTACGGAATAAATAAATAAAATTGAAGGTTCAACAACAGAGTAGAAAGTGACAATGTGATTAAGGTTTTTATTTTATTTTATTTTGTGTATAATTATTTATCATTAGTAATATGTTAAAAAAAATGAAATGTGTATTATATAAAATCATAGTAACATTGAAAATAATGTATATTTGAGAGGATAATCTTAGAAATAAATATTTTAGATAGAATCCGGTGATTTTGAATTAAATGAAAAGTCATAATTTTTTTACTTTTTGAGCTTTGTAACTAGAGTGGCCAGTTTCCTATCGCTAGAGCCTTATCCGCAAAGTCCCAATAGGAAGATTTTAGTGGTTTATCATTGGGTGATCAATAATCCCTCTCAAATTGTTTTTTGTTTTTATTTTTTATTTTTTATTTTATTTTATTTTATTTTATTTTTTTATAGTATTTTTAAGTTGTTTAACTATTTTTTTTTAAAAAAAAAAAACAAACAAAACACCTGTTTAGTTCAGACATTGTTAAATGGAAAATACAAACAACCCCTTACTCTTTCTCACTAGATTTGTGCATAATACAAACTTAATTTGATTTAGGCTCAAAATTGGGTATGGATATTGACACCCATAAAACTTATTAGTACACCAATTTTTATAAGTACACCCATGTCTAAAATTTAAAATTTAAATATTACTATAAACACCCATCATAATGCCAACAGTACCCTCATTGAAATAAATATATTCATTTCAATATATATTATTTATAAACACTCTTAAATTATTACCACACCCAATTTATAAAAAAAAATCATATTATTTTTGGAATCAAATCCTTTTTTAATGATGATCCAATTTACTTTTGGAAATATCTCGAATGTAGGAGTCTTATAAAAGATAATATGTATATGGGGTCAAAAGATTTTCAATTTGGAATTCTCTTATTTATACAACTATCTTAAAAAAAAATAATAATAATAAAAAAATAAATAAATAAAAAATGAAAAATTCTTATTGACATCAATGGCTATCTTTAAAAAAATAATAATAAAAAATAAATAAAAATAAAAAACCTTGTTGATATTTACAACTATAGTTAAAATATAAAAAATAAAAAAAAAAGTTTTTTTTATTGAGTTTATAACTATATTTAAAAGAAAAATAAAAACAATATGATAATCATGTGATGATGAGAAAATTTGATATTTGAAATAAAATTAAAGTTTTATTAGGGTTTATCATAAAAATTAGGGTTTATAATAAGATTTTTTTTTTTTTTTTTGAAAAGTAAGTTTTTTTTTAATAAAAAAATATAGTTGAAGATATGAGTGTAATTAATGAGTGTATATAGCATTTGATTTATTTTTAATTAAAGTAACTTGTCCTTATTGGTAAATTTATATTAGGATATTTTTGTAATTAAATTTTTTAATAAAATATTTGTATACTAATAAATTTTATTGGTATCAATATCTGCTCCCTTCAAAATTATCTAAAATTGTTGTTAGTGTCGCATTGCTCAAGTGTTTGAAAACTTCTTATTTGTTTAGGAACTTCTCTTTTTGAGAAAAGATATAATCAAATCTTGTCATCCATCATATTTGTTCTAGGCGTTTAAAATTCTTACCGAAAATCTTTCATCGTCTCTGTAGAATCATACATTTTATGGGTTTTGGTGGTACGTGCAATACTAAAATTTTTACGTGAAAAAAAAAACACCTAATAAAAAATCGAAAGAACATAATAATCGAAGTTTGTAAATCATGGCCCTGCTACATGAAATGTTGATTCTTTACTATGGAAAATCTTATTTCTTTGCTACAAGAAATCTTGCATCTTTGCTGCATGATTGAGTCATTTTTGTTTCTCGATTCATGCAACTCTTACAATAATAAGAAACTCTCAGAATGGGTATCCTTAATTACCTACAAACGTCAACAAAACCCATGAAAGTATAGGATTTGTTATTTGTTAATTTTAGCTCCATTCACTGTAATAATCTCAAATACACTCGAAGTTCATTTGGATAATTAAGAAAATGAAATGATCCTTACAATTAAATAGTAATCATCACATGACCAGAATCTACCTATCAGGTAAAAAGTTAGTTTACTGTATCAATCTGACCAGAATCTTCTTCTTCTTCTTCTCTCTCGCCACCAGATGCAGGGAAAGTGGGAGGAAGAATTTGATAAAAAATGAAACAAAGTACAAGAAAGATTTTGGTTTTAGTTTAGGCAAGTGCAATATCTCTACATGGTATTTGGATGATTTTAATTGCAACTGACTTCATTAACATAATCTTCTCATTGGGAACTCTGACTTTACAATATTCATATTAATTATTTTATTAATTAATCTGGGAATTATTATTTCTTTAAATGAGCCTCACCCACATTATACCACTGCTTTTGTAGATCATGCTTCTCTTTAAATATTAATTACTTCTTTCCCTAACTCTCTATTTAATACTTTCTTTTTTTCTATTTTCTTTTTGCTTTGGTAATATATATATATATATACATATAATAAATTAATAAATTAAATTCTAACCAAACGAATTCTAAAAAGATATATAACCAAAAAAAAAAAAAAAATGTTTTCTTTCAAAAAGGGAAATGATTGTCGATATGTTCTTCTTTAATCAAGATGATACTTGTAATAAAAAGGCCAAATGATTGATCGGTTGAGGTTTCATCAAACTTGCTTGAATATTATTAGGTCACATGTAAATAGGAAAAAAAATCGGCACATCTTGTATTAATTTTGTGTGTCTTTATACTATTAGATCTAGTATTTCTGTTGGATTAAGATCCAATAATTCAAAAAGGTCAAATATTATAAAATTAAAAAAATATATATATGAAAAATAAATAAATTAGGAAAGACCAATGGGTTCCCCAAAGCCTAGCAACTATACTCTCTCTCTCTCTCTCTCTCTCTCTCTATATATATATATATATATATATAATTCTAATTTCTTGATCCTAATATTTTCTATTGATGCGAAATTCACAAATTTCAATGTCACGAAAATAGTTGTATAAAAAATTATCTATATTAATTTATATTAAACTTTATATTCCAAATAGAGATCAAACCCTATGAATAACCCCAAGTTCATTGTTTTTGGATGTAGAGATTAAAGAGATTAAAGAATATATATTTTGATACAATTTATTTGAAGTAATTAAAACAAAAATTGGTTCCTAAAACATATATATAACTTATAGATAAGATGAGGTTGACCATGTGAATATAGTGATATGCTCATCAGACCTACACTATCGGGTTGTAGGTTTGAGTTTCTCCCCTTCCTAAATCCTAAATTATTGTAATATTTATAAAAAATAAAAAAAAATAAAAAAAATGAAAAAATAAAAATAAAAATAAAAAACATATAATTTATACTTATTTTAATTTTCTCAGTTCTATAATAAGAATTTTCTCGAAGGGTAGTAACTAAACAGCTAATTGATGAAATGAAATTAAAATATGATGAAAAATGGAATTTTTTTTTTAATGGAATTATTAGTTACCTAATAATTGTGATTTTTCGCTTGGATGTGAGTAAACTAATATAGTATCATATATTGCCAAGATATATCTTACTAGCGATTATTGTATTAGTTGAGTTTGTTTAAGCATGATTAATGAGAGCATTAATTTTAGTGTTTTCTGATTAGTCAAATGGGAGATCACAAAGTCAAATAATGGGTTATGTGATTTGTAAATTATTAATAGTTTTCAATCAAAAGGTTCTCAAGTCTCTCAACAACACAATGTGTTATAGCGCAAATGATGGCCATGGAAGCTTGTGGGGAAGAAGAATATTTATTTATTTATTGTTTTCAATATTTTTCTCAACTTCTCATGTTTTCATGTGACTCTTATTATTATTATTTCAATAATCCTCACATTCACAATCCCACAAAGAATGGGAAAAAAGGGTCAATATCATCATTGACCATTCTTGTTTTAGATTCCAAATGGATTCGGGCGGTTGATCTTGATAATTTTCATTTAAATTAAATCATATTTTTAATTTTTATACTTTTTTTTTTTTATAACTATTGTCGTAAATTTAGGATTTGGATGAATGAATATGATTCAAACCTATAACATTATGATGTAGGTGTAAAGGGTTAGTACTTGACAAACCTCATATCATTGTTTTTTATAATTTATTAAAAAAATGTGAATAAACTTAATTAGAACACTAGAAATATGTTTATGTTTAACTTAATTAACAAATCAGTATATATATATATAGTAATGATACTTTGTCCAAATTTGGTGTTCAAATCTAGTGCCCATGACAACACTTTAATCCATTCATTTAAATCATACAAATCTAATACAATCTAAATGAATTGATTATAATATTGTCACATCATTTTGGACACCTGGATACCAAATTTAAATAAAATGTCATTGTTGATATATATAAGTACAGTTCGATGATATTTTTCTTAGAAAATACTAAATACTTGCTTATATAGAGAGATTGAAAAACATATAGCAGAGGCGATAGAGGCAAAGGCAAATATCTTATGGGAGCAGATCTTCTAATCATTAAATGAGCCTATCATTGATTTTGTCTTTTTGATTGAACCCTATTAATGATGCATATTTATTCTCGAACCTTATTTGACCAAGAACAATCCTTTAAAAAATAATCAACAAACTCTGCTATTTATTTAGGGTTATTGGCACTGGTCCCTGAACTTTATGTGAATTTACATTTTTCTCTTTGAATTTTTTTTTTATGTGTTAAACCCCCTAAATTTTCGTTTATTGACAAAACCTGACTGTAAATACCCCTTCGAATAGGCATTCAGGGAACAATTAACTAAACTGTTTATCAATTAATGAAAGTTCATGGGATTTAACACATAAAAAAAAAAGAGTTTATGGAGTAAAATGTAAACCACATAAAGTTCAGAGGAATTAGTGCCAATAACCCATTTATTTATGCTTTTAGAATATATATATATATATATATATATATATGAAATTATGAATAGAGAGAGAGAGAAAGAGAGAGAGAGAGAGGGAATCTACAAATAATTAATTTTGAATATATTATATACAAGAGTCAAGAATGATGATTAGGTAGTGGGGAGATAATAAATTTTCTAAACTGTAAAGTAATTGTTTTTTTTTAAAAAAAAAATTATAAAAAAATATAACTTGAGATCAATTGGTTCTTTTGATTTGCATGCGTAACTTATTCGACCATGCCAATTGCACATGTTTATATATGTATTTTAAAGCAAATAATGGGATTTCTTATTTTAATTTTTAATAATTTTTTTTTTCTAAACCGAAATGGTTCATTTTCTTATTTTGTTAAAGGCCACTTTCGTCATTCCATTGCAATGAGTCAGAATAGGGGAGAAAATGATACTTATCCTTTATATTTATATCTTAAAGCAAATAATGAGATCTCTTATTTAATTTTTAATAATATTTTTTATTTATTCTAAACTGAAATGGTTTCTTTCCTTATTTTGTTAAAGGCCACCTATTTCTTTATCTAGTTTAGACATAATCTATGTAAAAAAAAAAAAAAAAAATTGAGTTATTATAATTATCATTTGGGGCTTATAAGAGATATACGACTCAAACCCACAATTTCAATGATGCAATTAATGTATTATCGATGATTGATTTTCAAAAAGATTATAACATTTTCCAAGAGATACAGGGAATGTTAGAAATTTAGAGGTTTGTCAAAATTTTTTGAAAATATAATAATCAAATGAAGATTTTATAAACCAATGATATCTCTAAATGAATGTTTTTATTTGTAAATATAACAATAAGATTTTGAAATATTCATGCTTAAATAGAAAATAAAAACCGACTCCAAGTAGGATATTAGGTTTCTTAAACCGAGAAAAAAAAATAAATAAAAAAAAAATAAAGGGAAGCAAATTAATTTGAGTTATCGATAGATTCTAAACAAACATAACAAAATAAACCAGAAATAAAAATGAGTAAATTTGAGAAAGTCACAACTGTGATTGTTGTAGGACTCTTCAAGACAATTCCAATAACATAATATTTGCCCAAATTCAAGTATTGTTTGCTTCTTTCACGGGCTTTTAGAAATGCCCTATGTCAAAATCTTTAGAGTATACCTATATTTAGACTTACTTTAAGGGAGATAAATGAAATCAACCATCAATATTATATTTATATTTATGGACATTTAGGAATCCTTCAGGGAGCCTAGTGGTCTAGTGGATGGAAGCTAAGTCTATATTCTTTTGGATTCCAACAATATAATCTATATTTAGGATTAAATTAATATTAATATTAATATTAATTGACTATGGTTGTTTTAGTTATTTAATTAGATGATTTTTATATATAGAAGCACTAGCTGCTTGATCAAAGCAGCTTATTTTTTGCATGTACATGCATCCCCATGCATTCAAAGATGTTTGTTTTGTTGTATTGTATTGAATAATGAACCCATTTTGTATTAAATAATCTAATACATTTGTTTGATAGTGGTTTGGGTATTGTACTAGCAAATCCATAATAACTGATCTAATACACCCACATACGCATTACACAATACAATAGTAGGAGGTGTGTTTACTATGTATTACATCTGCTGTTGTCAGTTTTTTTCTTTCACAACTTCCCAAAAAACAAATCTCTACTATAAGATGTGATCCATTAAAAAAAATAATAATAAATAAATAAATAAATCTTGTGTGTATTGCATAATGATGATAATTATTATTATTTTTAAACAAATGTAATTTGGAGTTGTAAGAATTTTTTTTAAATATGATTGTATGGTGTAAATGCTTATAAAATTCTTTTCAAAAAAAAAAAAAAAAAACTTATAAAATTATATTTGGTGTAAATATAGAATTTTTATTATTATGTTATGCTTTTTATTTTTTCAACAATTTTTTGTTCAATATAAGAATATTTATATATCGTGAAATATAAATAATTATTTAATTCATTCGTATTACAAAAATTTAAAATTTCAAATCATTTTTATTCATTATTTAACCTTTTAATGTTAATATTATAATTTTTTATTTTTTAAAAATTCAAATTTATTAATTGATAATCATTAATATTTATTAAATACAATACAATAGTACTATACAATAACTTACCAAACAGTATATTATTTAATACAGTCTAATACAATATATTACTAAACACATGATTGTACTAACAATAATACAACACGGTGCAATCCAATACAATACAGTCCAATCCAACGTAATACAATACAGTACAATATAGTGTACCAAACGAACCCTCATATATATATATATATATATATATATTTAGGCAGAATCCATAACTAAATAAATAAATAAAAGAACAAAGAGTAACATAGGCCAAACTAGCGACAAAAACACCAGGAGCAAATCCCTAATCAGAAAAGTGGCGCACAGGTCACACAAGAAAACAAAACATCAAGAAAAACGAAAGACTCTTGACCCATGCAATCAACACAGATCTTTGAGAACCTACCTTGTAGAACCATTCTCAATCCCACAACAATTCCAATATAGGACACTAATCATCAGAAACCCTGAAAAAGCTCGGGACTCGGAATTATAAAAAGCCAGTCTGCGTGCAATCATAGTAGACCTTCGAGTAATAGTAGTATCATTTAACTCTTCATCCTCAACCTGGTCAGCCTAGGAAGAATCAACAATGAGGCGACGTTCAGCTTGAGAATTAGGCAGCGGATGCTCAGGACCCTGGACTCGAACATTAGAGTCAGCAGCCAAAGTAGAGGAACATGAAGGTCCAGATCCATTCCTTAAAACAATCCGATCAACCCTCTCAACAGAAGGAGAAACTGTACCTGCCTTATCATCCAACTCATCAACCGAAGCCACTGATTGAGCAAAAGAAACCAACGGAACAGAATCCCTACCAACCTTTGACCCCTACCAGACCATCGAAACAGCTTAAGAGATCGAGACAACGACACCAGTTGAAACATTAAGAATCGAATAGGGGCCCTCTGAAGAAACAGACCCTACTCCCACTCTGAAGGAATGAACATGGACATCAATAAGATAATCCTCACTCTGCCCCACCTGTTAGAGCCGACAGACCTGAGCAGCCACCACTGAAGTAATATGAGCCACCAAAGAAGTTAAACCTGGCAAATCAACTAGACTATTAGAAGAAACCATACCTAAATTCGGATATGAACATGCCGAAGAATGAACCACAACTGAATCTAGAGACCTTAAATCCTACTGAATAGCGACAAAGTCATTAGAAACCGAAACTTTCATCTGAGGAAAAACTAGTTTAAGAGCACGGTTGTAGGGAACCTGAAGCCCCTCATCAGCAACAACCGTGGCCAGACCATCTCTAACTGAATCAGGCTTACTATAACTAATAAGAATCCCCTTGCCGAACTTGTTTCAACGACAAGCATTAGGAAAATGACTAATGGAGGAACAAGTAGAACAGAAAGCCAAGAGATTCTCATATTCCACCGAAATGAAAGAACTATAAGAATCATCCTTTTCAAAAAGCAAAGAAGATGAAGGCACAGTATACACATCAATATCCACTAGAACACGTGCAAAATGTATAAATCACCCTCCAATGTAGCCTTATCCAGCCGTAAAGGCACTCTGATCCCTCTAGCTAAATCAGAAATAATCTTCGGATGCCAATATTCCCATGACAGATCATAAAAACGGACCCAAACCTAAGCATTTGAAAACTTATGTAATATCGGGTTAAAATCTGAAATCCAAGACTGAAGTTGTAACACCTGGTTAAGAGACCCCAAACTCCAAACCATATTCTTGTCAGCATCTGAATTCAACATAATCTAAAAGTACCCCTTACCTAAAGAAATCAACCTTCAAACAGAGTTCAACTTCCAAATAGACTGTAACCTGACTTTAAGACCAACCAACTTCCAAGGCTTCTTACCATTAGAAAGGACAATCTGACCAATAAGAGAAAACTTACAAACCTCTAACCTAGACTTATAAGCAGAGGGATCCACCCGAATAGCCACATAATCACCTTTTTTCAAAAGAATCGAAGGATCGAAAACATTTTCCACCTGAATCGGGGCAACTTTAAAAAGATCCGCATAAGAAGAGCCCCTAATAGATGATCGAGGCAAGGAAAGCCTTCATGCTTATCCGATCCATAGAGTTAGAAACTTTTTAAACCACAACAAGAAAACCTAAACCCTAAGAGCTTCTCCAATGCGGTCCTTAAATCCCCTCCTTAGCTAAAATAATGAGCTAATTTGGTTTTAGAACACTCCAAGAGGCTCCCTAAATGGCTCCCTATTTTAGAGAGCCTCTTGGTAGGTCTCCAAATGTAGGGAACATCCTATCTTTTCTCTCTTATTTTAAAAATTTTTTAAACTGATTTTGTTATTAGAAAAATGATATCATGAGAGCATGGTTATTAAATACAATTTAAAACAAAATAAATTTTTTATATTTTAAATTTAAAAAATATTAAATTATAAATGACTAGCTATAATATAGAGTATGATTGGAGTGACATCATGAGAAAATGCTAGCTAAAATACCTAAAATTTAGGAGACTTAATAGCACTGGACCCTCTTGAAGTGTATGTGAATTTGCAATGTGCCTATTTAATATTTTTAAACCTCTTGAACTCTCCCTTTCTTTGCACCTGTTTGTTTTTGTTTTTGTTTTTTTTTTTTTTTGCCTCCTGAGGAGGGTTATCTCCATAAGGGTGATGCAAAGAAAATGAGAGTTCGAAGGGTTTACCGTCGAAAAAAAACATTCAGGGGACACATTGCAAATTCGCATACACTTCGGGGGGATCCAATACTATTAAATTAATTTAGGAAGTATGGTTGTATATGCTCTAACAGCCATGACATGCAAATGAAAAAGTTTTTATATATTTTTTTATATTTTTATGAACAGTGCATCAGTACCGTGAACCACAGTGTCATGAACAGTGACCGTTACAGTATTTGTACAGTATTGTGAACAGTGCCTCTGCTGCCTGCTACAGTATATGAACAGTGCCGTACAGTGCCTGCTCCACAACAGTACTGTAATTTTAACCGGCAAACACATCACTTCACATCCATAGCACACCCCACCATCAACAGAAATAAATATATTTGGATCTCCGATTTCAGAAAATATTGAAAGAAGTAATTAGTGACCCCATGCTGATAAGATATTGATTATACTTAGCCCTACGATTAATAAATTGCAACATGGTACAAGTAGGTCCCTTATCCGACTTCTAGCTGGCTCAACAAGCTTTTTCATAACCAAGTAGCCAACAGAATGATATGGATTGTATTAACATGAAAATTATAAAAGTGAATATATATGTTAATTATTTATTTTGAATTACATCAACTACTGGGACCTAGCGAACTATACTAGCACAATCCGAAATATTACTCCCACTATCGGGAAGAGAGTACAAATGGATTATAAATCTCACAGCTAGAGAAAGGGTAGCTCCCAATAGAACATGGAGAGGACACCCACGCTTGGGATTTAATAATCAAGATGGGACAAATTGTATATATATATAACAAGGCTTGAACCTTGGTGGTGGAACATCCTTTGGGAGACTCCAACCACCAAGGCAATAGGCCATTGTTATATATGTTAATTATGTAAATTATAAAAGTGAATATATATGTTAATTATATCAAGGAACTGAAAATCAATAGATATACCGAAATATCCACGGATATATCTTGGAAGGACCGATATCGAAACAGACAAATATCCAATATCCCGTAGAATATTCGGTCGATTTCAAAATATCCATAAAACTTTCCGATATTCTCAAAATATCCCGATGTTCTAGAAATTTCACGAATTTCACCTTGAAAGTCCATGGATATTTTGTATATTGTTGAAATAATTTTTTTAATCCTAAACAATTAAATTATTGTTAAAATAATTTAGATTAAAAATTATTTTAGAAGAAGCATTAACAAATTTATAAAAATTTCCAACATAATAGTCAATAGTAAAATTACTAAGGACTTGAAGTAAAATTGGACAAAAAAGCAAAGAGTGGACGTGTAAAATATGTAAAATTTTGTAAAAGCAATATAAAAAAAAATTGTTTTTGACTCAAATGTGTAAAACTAAATCCAAATATTATATTAAATATGTACGAATCAATTTATAAATATGTAGAATTTGTTTTTTTGTAACTTTGTGCCGACATTCCAAATAAAGAAATCTCAAAATTGTTTGTGCAAGACGTATAAAAGCTCATAATTGTTTCATTTGAGTAGAGAATATAAAGAAATTCAATATCAAAAAATAAAAATAAAAACCAAATAAGAATTCAATTATTTGGTATGGGCCGTATAGCAGGGAATTATAGTGATAGAATTTTGAAAAATAATATGGTAGAGAATAATAATGATAGAATTTTGAAAAATAGAAACAAAATGAATGCATATGCATCATGTATTATTTATTCATTGCAGCGGATATAAATGAATGCAACAATGAAAATCCTTCAATTATTCATCTATTTGTTCACCGTTTTCACTTAATCTATAAAATAATCTTCACTCTTCTCTTTCAAATTTTCATCCTACACGACTACACTTTACATAACAAATTTTACATCACAAGTTTATATCAAATTCTCAATATCTTCATCAAATAATCAAGTAAATAAATGTTTACTTTGATAATTTTTTTTTATATATGAAATAATGATAATATAATTATATGCAAATTTTAGATGTTGTGTGGTATTGTTTCTAAAACTCATTAGAATTTTCATATTTATAAATTGATTGGTACAAAATTTAATTTTGTTTTGATAGGGAATTATATTGCATAAGATGTTTAGTACTAAAAATGATCCAGCATGGGAGTATTGCAGACCAATACCAAATAATGAAAATGGTACTATATACAAAATGGTACCAAAGTGGAGGAATTATCTGATTTAAATTTCATTTAACGGGTAATGAGTTGTATAAAAATGTAAAAGTATGCTCAAATGTGCCATCGGAAGTTAAATTTCAAATATCTCAATTGCAAAAAAAAAAAAAAAAAAAAAAAAAAAAAAGTTTTAAGGGAGATTGAACAAATTCAACAAGAATTGAGGGGAAATTTCCCTGATACAAAAGAGGAAGAAGATATCTATCATTATCTTTAATGTATGATTCCTAATGAACGAGATGATTATTGTTCTGCAATAGATGCATCCAAAGCATCTGAATGGCAAAGAGAACAAGAAGCAAGAATCTTTGGAGGGAGGTCAAAGAGGGGAGAGGGTTCAGGAGCCAGTGGTAGTATCCAACCACCACAACAAGTACGTCGCACTCAAAGTGGACAAGAGCCGCATTATAAACTTCCAGTGGCACCTTGATTGTACAAATCACCAAGTGCAAAGCAAGAGAATATTAAAGATATGTTCAAGGGGGGTAGCATTAGAGAAAAAATAAGGAGGCTGGTATCAAAGGTTTTTTTATTTATGATAATGTGTCCTCATATAAAGCCGGCTCTCATCATTTTAAGAATATGATTATTGGTGTTCAAGAATCAGGTATTATTTTTTCTTAAATAATAATGTTTTTGAAATTTTTGATTTGTTTTTATTTTTAATTTCACAATTAAATTTAACATGCATGTGAATATAGGTGTCGAAGTTTAATAACTTGTATATTGTTATTATAATATAAAATTGAAACTTAGGGATATGACAGCTAAAAAAGATAAAGTAAATGGAACTGATTTTATGGATCTACTTCAAGTAGCTGCTAAAGTAGGAGACGATAATGAGAATCCTATTTTTGACTGAGTTAGACCTGCCTCCTTGGATGATGATAAGGGAAATCTTGATCCACATATTGCTTCTCATGCTCGAGACATGAAAATAAATGTTGAACAAGTGATTGGAGAATAAGTTGGTGTAGATCATGGAGTTATTATTACCAGCTCTTTCGATGACCAACATAACTTTGATGGAAATAGTGAAGGAAAAGATGATGGAGATGATGGGGATGGTGGGGATGAGGCAAGAGGTTAGGATTCTGGTGCAGGAAGTTGGAATGCTGGTGCAATAGGTTGGAATGCTAGTGCGGCAGGTTGGGATGCTCATGCATGTAATTTTGATCAAAATCGTGGTAGAATATATGGAGGAACAAGTCAAATTGATGAAGATTTTTTAAATATGACTCTCTCCTCAATGAGTATAGATATAGAAAATAGTTCTTTGGGTAATTCGCAAACAATGTCAGATTCTTATGTAATACTATGGTAGTTATGGTAGCTACAATATATTTGATTATCCTTCTCCACAAATGTCATATACAATACATATGTATGCAGATAAAAAATATCCATCAAGTTTAGTAAATCCAAGTTACTCAATTCATGGATTAGTTGAAAGAGGTCAAACAACATACGTGTGACATATTAATAACTATCTTGAAAACTATGTAAGCACATTTTCCTGAGAAAATTATTGTTTGAATTAAGATAGAAATATATCTTATATATTTGAACCATCAAGGAATTCATTTTGGTTTTAAATTTCAGAAATGCAATGTATTATTATGTATAAATTATGATTTTTGATAGAAACTTAGAAGTATGGAACTATATATATATATATATATTAATGATAATTTTGTTTATTAAATATTTAATCTCTTTATATTGTATGTAATATTGTAAAAGTGAAACAAAATATTATTCTATTAAATACTAAATTTTAAAAATTATACACATACTCTATATATATTATACAATTTATAATAAACTCATAACTCTACTAATTTATCATTGAAATATGATTCATTTGATAAATAATTACTTGTTTAAGCTTGTCCTAAAATTTTACAAAAAAGTTTTAACTTTAGATGTAAATATCCATCATTTTTTTTTTCAATTTTTGACAAAATATCCATCGATATCGATAATATCTCCGAAATATCTATAAATTTAGAAGCTCAATATCTATACCAATACCAATATTTTATTCCTCGAATTATATTCATTCTTTCAAAACATGAGAATTTGTGCGATAACAATTTGAAAGAAAAAACATTAGAGTTAATGAATAATATATATAGAGAGAGAGAGTCTCATGAGGGATCCTTTATTTTAATTTCGGTAAGAACCATGATGAAAACACATAGATTTGAATGAATTTTAATATGAATTTTTTTGTGGATGATGAGTTCATTGAAATCTACCTATAAACAAAATTTGAGAATTTTCCAAGTACTAGAACAATTTTTATTGAATTTTCTTATATTTCGCCTATTTTCCAATGTTCATATTTAATAAAATTTGGATAAATAGTTCTGGTATTTGAAAAATTCTCATATTTTGTTTATGGGTAGATTTCAATGAACTCATCATCACAAAAAAAAATCAGATTAAAATTCATTAAAATTGATTTGTTTCATTATGGTCCTTACCGAAATTAAAATAAGTGATCTCTCATGAAAGACTCACTGTGTGTATATATATATATATATATATATATATCTCCCACTTTTATTATAAAATTGTATGTTAAATAAGGATCCATTATTTATTTAGATCGCGAAATTGTCTTATCTTTTCCCAAAAGTACACTGATATTCAATTCACCATACTTAGGTAGTATGTCTATTCAATAGTGTAGTATGTACGTATGTCTCACACACACACATATATATAAATATATATATATATATATAAATTTATTCTCTCATTCAAAAAAAGAAAAAGTATCAACCATATGACAATGATTTAGAAGATTAATTAAGAAAGGGAGTTTGCAACTAAATTCATACACATAATAGACTTTTAATTAGATAATGAATGTACATCATATATACGTCTTATTACAAATTTTCTCCTATTCAATATTCATAAAACATCAAGGCAAATAATACTAGTTAATTATTACATTTAAGATACAAGCCATCACAATATTGGGATAATTCATGATTCTACTAATCCCAAGCAAAACCATAGATTGGAATACAATAAGGTAAGTAGAAGAAACCTAAACAAGTGTGCATGAAAAGAATAGATTTGATATTAAGGCAATCGAGGTTCAATCCATCATCATCCATGCACGTGCATAGCCTCTTTCTTCTCGTTTAAGGCTTGAAGAGTTGAATAGTGTATCTGTATAACATATATATGGAGTTTGGTGCATGGTTCCAACTTCCAATGCAAAGAAAGAAGAACCTCGCTGTGCTTCCATACTAATAATAGGGTTAGGGTTTGGGTTTGGTGATCCCCCCAAGGTTGAAGGTCCAGCAGTAGTGCAAATTATCACCTACTCCTTGTCAGCATTGTATGTTGCCCTATCCACATTCTATTACAAAGTTATTTTATTTATTATTATTAATATTATTATTATTATTATATTCAAGAACTTGGCTTGGCTTTGAATCCTAATTATTAACATCTTAGGGCTTGCCAAAATCTGATCACTTTCACAAGATTTAACTCCACTTGCATTTTCCATTTCAGGAAACCAGCCACAGCACTTGTTTGTTTGTATCTCAACCAAAATCTTGCTCTACATGTATCACACAATATTTTACTTGTATATTATTGGTATAAGCCATCCAACTAATTAAACTTTCTGGTTTAGAGTTTAGACTACGATTGATTGATTTGATTTGATGAATTAGAGTCAGATTTTTATTTCTCTTATTTTTATAAGCTTATATTATTGCTAAAATTTTCAATTCTATTTTTTAAATATACGGATATAATCGAAACTAGAATATTACTAGATTGAATGAACAGCTTTCGGAAGGTATAACGTGTGAATGAGTCATATATCTAGTAGATAGGCACACAAATAATGTGGGGCAGATGCATGCCCTACCCGAACTATATATACTTATGATTAGGTTTTTTTTCAAAAGAAATTATTAATTAGATATAATAGATAAAGATATAACATGATTTTTTTTTATTAAACTAAGTATATACCAGGTTCCTTCAGACACGTCGTTTAATTGGTATCAGATCTAATATAAAATAAAATAAAATAAAAAAATCATAAGCGGCTGAATTACTCGTCATTTTTAAGAAACCATAATTAATAAAGTACATTATTTGGAGTAGAATTTAGAAGCTGCTTGATATTTGTTCCATTCCGAAATAATTTTCCATGCTCTAAAGTACTAATAGTGTGACTTTAACATTCCAACTCAAATTTACAATAAATCATAAGTATTAGAGTCCATTTTATTGATGCATGCTAATTGTTATTCATTTATAAAGTGACCAATCTGATAAGATGAGGTTAAGTTAGTGATAACCCTATATATTGAGATTATGAGTTCAAATCATATCTCTTTTTTTAAACTCTGAATTAACTGTAATAGTAAAATAATAATGACAAAGGATTGATTAGTTAGAATTCCACGGAACAATTTATCAAAATTAAACCGATTCTATATTGTTACCGGAGGGTTTAGCTAATATACATGATTGTATAGTTGCTATGTCAAATTCTAGACTTTAGATTTCAATCAATGGTTTATAAAAATTGAATTTGGATCTCGATCAATGGTTTATAAAAATTGAATTTGAATCCTTTACTGATCTGATTTTTTTCCTGACTTCACATAATCTCATGATACATAAGCATTGTAATGAATATGTGGTTAAAATGTTATTGGTTTCAACAACCATTTTATCGACAACCAATCACATGTTTTAAAAAGGTCAGAAAAAAGATCAGATCAGTAGAGGATACAAATCCATAAAAATTAAGGATTTAAAAATTAAATTTTTTTTTTTTTAAAAAGAAACTATCTTTCTCACAAAACTGTCCATTAACAGTACAGTTTCTGTTAGTTAAACCCTGTTATTAGATATCAAGCATCAGAATTCAGAGGACTAAAATCTAGTAGTTAGATAATAATATTTATCGCTGTATAAAATGGTTTGTTGATATATAATGCTTATTCAACTTAACAATATATCATGTACTTTTGAGCAGTTGTTGCAAAGCATATATATATATATATATATATATATATATATTTAAAATATAAAAACGAACAAATTAGATCTTATATATAAAAAAGAATAATATTTTAAAATATAAAATGAAAAAAAAAATTATAATATATATATTTTTTTATGGATACAGGTATTGTAAGGGAATAAAATCCAAATATTTATATTACAAGAAAGATAGTTAAAGAGAATGGGATTACAAAGATAAGATGAAGTTGGTTCAGTAGTGAAGCCTCTCACACCTATACCACAAGATTATGGGTTCAAGTATGTCCCCACTTCCTCAAAAACCCAATGCTGGCCTTGAAGCGGGTCAATTAGAGGCGCCCACACTAGGGCCTAGAAAAAGGGGCTTTTTTTTTTTTTTAGCGCTCATATCTTTGAATTTTAATATATAAATGGCCCAAAAAGGCTCCAAATTTTTTTTTATTTTTCAAACTTTATATAATTATATCAAATTTGGACCCTTAATAAGAAAAAAGATGTGGAAATCAACTTCTTATATAAAGATTGAACTCAATATGAATTTTCATCAGAATTATTAAAAACAAATGCGTAGCTCTATTTACATCCCTGAAAATTTGTATGTGTATCCCTTTTTGTATGTATACCTACTCATTAAGAGTTCTTAAAAAAATTATATTTTGTAAGTACATCCCAAACATTACCAAATATAACCTTTTTATTTTTTATTTTTTTATTTTTAAATTCTAAAAAAATTAAAATAAAATAAAATAAAAAAGGAGGAGGTCTCCTCATCCCCTTTCATTTTCTAAGTAAGTTCGTCTCCTCTTATTTACATACGTTATTTCTTTGAGTGAAAACTGTTATACAGATCTATTTGCTAGTAACTTTCTTTTTTTCTTTTCAATTTTTTTTTTTCTATGTATCACAATATAAACTTAATAAAAATTACTTTGATTAAGCTTGTATAAAGTTTCTCAAAAAATAATATATATATATATATATATATACAATCTCATTCTAGTCAGTGTGCACTGATGTAATTACATCAGTACTAATGCATGTGAACCACTGATTATGGAGAAGCTTAGACAACTACATATACTTTGAATCAAAGTATGTAAATCTAATGGTCCACATCCAACGCACTGATAAAGTTATATCAGTGCGCACTGACGAAGTTATATCAGTGCATACTGACTTAAATATTTATGTATATATATATATATTAAAAGTATAGGATTTCACAAGATTTAGAGACGAAATTGAACAAATGACCTCATTTTAAATATTCGCTATAGGACTTCCAAAACCTTAAGACTGACACTGTAAAAATAAAAAATAAAAAATAAAAAAAATAAAAACCAATTGTTGTGAAATCTAAAAATAAAAAATATATAAAAAAAATTAAAAAAATTGGGGCTATCTTCCTATGATAAGATTCTCTAAAGATAGAGAAATGAAAATTGCTAACTTTGGAACAAGATCCAATATATTCCTTGTCCATTAAATTTTAATATATTTTTTTTGGTTTCAGTATTGCATAATATCTTATTAATAATTAGTAGGTTATCAAATGATTAGTTTCTTAGAATAAAAAATCTAATTTAATAGTTCCATAGAATGTGCTATCACTTGAAATAAGAGAAGAGTCCTTATTCCGATATTTACTTTATCGAAACTTTTATTTGCACAAGCAAAAATGTTTAAATGGGATTAGAGATGAATATTTGGGGAATGAGGATGGATATAGGTCATTCTATCTCCATCCCCACTTTCTAGACCCTTTCCCTACTCTTTTTATTTTTTTATTTGAAAAAAATAGGGATGAGAATTTTGGGGGGACCTATATCTATCCCGATCTCTAATTTTCTATTTCCCCATTTTTTTTTCCGTTTTTTTCCGTTTTTTTTTCCATTTTCATGTTTCCCTCATTCCCCCATTTCTCTATTTGACTAAAATTTACAAATTAAACTAAAAAAACAAACATTTAATTACAAATACAAAATAAAATTTATTAGTACATTTTATAAAATGTGTATATATACTTAGGGAGTTAGGTTTTCAAAGAATAAAATATATATATATATATTATAATTATATTTATATATGTTTTGGGGAAATGGGGATGGGGGAGTCCCCCCATCCCCATCCCCATTTCAGTTTGGGGATGATTTTCATCCTCATCCCCATCCCCCTCCCCCCACCCCCATCTCCCTATTTTTCCAAAAAATAAAAAAAAAATCCCCATATGGGGATGGGAAAGCAGGGAATTGAGACCCTGGGGAAAAATGTGCATCTCTAAATGGGATCGATTCTATTCTATTACAAAATTTAACCTATAACATTATTATAATACATTCTCTAAAAGAATGACCCAGCTCATTTTGTAACGGTATAAAGTGGTTGGATTTTGTAACATTGAAAAGCCGATCCCATAAAATAGAGAGAAAACCAAAAGTAATCAATGGAAACATTAAACTTTCGTTAGTAACCACTTTTGAAAATTTAATTGTTAATAACCACTTTTTTAAAAAAAAAAAATTCAATGTATGTCCGTAAGTTACAAGAATACCCATGAAATTAGTTTTTTTGTAAAAAAAACATCAAACTTAAAATCATGACTAAAAAATTGAATGTTGAAACATGAAATTATGCCCAATTTCCCTTCTTCCCCAAATTCCCAAAATTACCAAATTAGGTTTTTTTTTTGTTTCTCTTTTTTTTTGCAGATCACATCGCCGGCAGAGGAGGGCTCTGACAACCATGAAGCCTAGGCGAACGACGCACGAAGCAGCAGCGCATGGCGACGGTGGCAGCAGTGAAGCACGACGACGATAGAGCCCCTTGGTTTGCGAAGCAGTAACGCGCATGACGGCATGATGACGGCGCTATCGCTATCATGCAGCCTAGACTCACGCCGGCGCTTGGCGACACCTCAAAGCACGCCGGCGATGAGTTTTTACGGTTAAGGTTTGACGGGGAGAGAGAAAGAGAAAGAGAGAGAGTGTGTGTTTTTGGGGATTGGTTTTATATGGGGGCATGCAGGTAATTTTACAAAAACATGGTTATTAACAATTAAAATTTCCTTTGTGGTTACAAACGAAATTTCAGTGTTTTATGTGGTCATTTTCCACAATTTCCACTATATATATAGTTTTTCTATTGTCAGTTTCGAACTGATATAAAAAGTGTCATTGAATTTAAATACTTTAACTTTGCTGCATGCATTTGTCAACGCATCTTTTAAATCCAATAACTCACATGCAAGGAACTAATATTATATATATATATATCAGTGCCAGCTATTGGGTAAAGCAGAAAAAGCATGAGCTTATGGCCTCAAAAAAAGGCAAAAATTTAGAGGCCTCATTTATGATAATTTTTGATAATATTATTTAAAAAAAATATTAATTACCGTTCAAAAGATATTGAAGGGCCTCTTTTTTATTATTATTATTATTTTTTTTTTTATTACTACCTAGAATATAGGAATTTTTTTAAAGCCTATAAAATAGGATAATATTAATAATATTAAAAATTATTTATTAAAAAGATAATTGTTGGAAATCATAATTGATTATCAGAGTATCCATAATCTACTTTTCAAGCATTTTGATTATCCCCTTAAAAAACCATTTTTATTATTTAAAAAAAAAAAAAAAAAACCTTAAACTTCTCCCCATTAATTTTTTTACCATCTAAAAATTATCTATATATATTAAAAAAAAAAATTACATTTATCTACAACAATCAAGTACAGCAGAACATCACTACCACTATAACTCTTTTTGTCTAAAAGTTTTTGTTCTTACGGTTTATAAATTACAAGTTAAATGTCTGCAATCATTCTTTAAATATATTATTTATATTATCTATTTATCTTTAAGAAGAGCTGAAGAGATTCCAACAGGTAAAATTCAAATTTAAAAATTTAGTTTTTGTTTTAATTTTTTCTAATTGTTTGATAAATCAAGTGGTTAATTTTCATTTGGTTACTACTTACTAATTGTGTTGTTTATCTATTACATATTATATTGCAAGAAGAAAATTTTCAATTGCAATTTAGTTGGAGTAATTAGGTTCTATCGTTTATTTTTTTATTTTTTATTTTTTAGTTATAAATTGCTTTATCTTTAAATACATATTAGCTTTAATTATATTTTGTATAAAAATGTCTGCAAGAAAATTTGAGTCTGGTTTTTAGAAACGTCAAAAGAAAAGAAAAACGGAGGAATTGATTGAATCTCAAAAGGGAGCAATGGATAGGTTTGTTGTTAATAAAAAAAATAAATAATAATTTAGAGAATAATTCTTTTGATAAGGAGTTAGTACATAATGAAACAAGACAACCTGATAAGGTTGTTGAGATTGAAGATGTGTGTGACAAAGATTTGGAAGAAGATACTATTAGAATAGAAACCCCTAACTTATCTATTCAAGATATATATGATTTATGACGATATAATGAAATAGATATGAAATGACGAGATTTATTGGTAGAAAAGGGTACAATTAGAGAAAATATTTTAGAATTTTCTAGGGATGAGAATGGTAGAAAATTTTCTAGTACATATTATAACCAAGTGCTATCAAATGGAGAAAAATATGATAGGAAATGGTTGGCTTATTCAAAAGATTTGGATAAGATATTTTGTTTATGTTGTAAATTATTTAGTTCCCATTCTAACAAACATAAGTTAAGTAATGAGGGGACCAGTGATTGTAATAACATTGGTGCAAAACTTAAAAGTCATGAAACATCAAATAAGCATATCACAAATATGGGTCTTTAGATTGATTTGGAAACAAGACTAGCAAGGAACAAAACGATTGACTCTAAAATCCAAGAGCAAATTGATAGAGAAAAAGAACATTGGAAAAATGTGTTGGTTAGGATAATTGCTCTTGTAAAAAGACTTGCCAAAAATAATATAGCATTTCGGGGGAAAAATGAGAAAATATATCAAGAAAATAATGGAAAATTTTTAAGCTTCATTGAAATGATAGCTGAATTTGATCCATTTATGCAAGAGCATGTTCGTCGTATCAAAGCCGGTGATATTGCGAATCATTACCTTGGACATGATATACAAAATGAATTGATAGGTTTGTTAGCATCTGAAATAAAAAAACACAGTCATTAAAAAGGTAAAAGAAGCAAAGTATTTTTCGGTTATACTTGATTGCACTCTGGATGTAAGTCATCAAGAGCAAATGACCCTTGTAATTTGATGTGTAAACGTTTCCTCCCTTCCGATAAAAGTCGAAGAATATTTTTTAGAGTTTATTCAAGTAGAAGATACATCAGGAAAAAGACTTTTTAATGAATTTATGAAAATAATGGAAAAGCTTGATCTTAGTATCGATGATATTAGAGGACAAGGATATGATAATGGATCAAATATGAAAGGTAAACGACAAGGTGTACAAAAAATATTGTTAGATATAAATCCTAGAGCATTTTATACACCATGTGGATGTCATAGTCTTAATTTAGTACTTAGTGATATGGCAATGTCTTGTAATAAAGCTAGTTCATTTTTTGGGGTTGTACAACGTATATATTCTTTATTTTCTTCTTCAACAAAACGGTGGAAAATTTTATTAGATTATGTTCCCTCATTAACTATTAAGCCATTGTCAGAAATTCGATGGGAGAGTCGTGTAGAAAGTGTTAAAGCCATATGATACCAAGCTTCACAAATACGAAACGCTTTAGATGAATTAGCCGGAACTACTAATGATCCAAAGGCAAAAAGTGATGTGGAAAGTTTAGCAAAACATGATGTAGAAAACTATGAGTTTTTGTTGGGTATTGTTATCTGGTATGATATTTTATTTGCTGTTAATTTAGTTAGTAAAAGTTTACAAAAAAAAAATATGTTTATTGATATTGCGTTAGATCAATTGAGCGGATTGATGAATTTTTTGAAAATTACAAAGAAGAAGGGTTTAAATTAGCATTAGTTTCATCTAAAGAGATTGTATGTGAAATGAGAAATCAGCCTGTATTTAAATAAAAACGTATACCTCGTAGAAAAAAAACAATTTGATGAAAATACTAACGGTGAGTCTATGAGCTTTCAATCACCTGAAGATTCTTTTAAAGTTAATTATTTTTTATATATTATAGATCAGGCAATTTCCTCTATCCATAGTAGATTTGAGCAATTTCAATAATTTAAAGAGATTTTTGGTTTTTTATTTGATATTAATAAATTAAAATCATTAGATGATGATAATTTAAAAAAGTATTGTCTTAATTTTGAATGTATTTTAAAACATGATAGTTGTTCTGATATAGATGGTATTGATTTATTTTTTGAGTTAAAAATCTTAAGAGAGATTTTTGATAGTAAAATACAAACTGCAGTTGAAACATTAAATTTTTTTTTTTTTAAATCAATTCTTTTCCAAATACATGTATATCCTATAGAATATTATTAACAATACATGTGACAGTTGCTTCGGCTAAAAGAAGTTTTACAAAATTAAAATTGATAAAACCTTATTTAAGATCAACTATGTCACATGAAAGATTAAATGGATTAGCTCTTTTATCTATCGAAAAAGAAATTTAAAAAATCTTGAATATAAAAGTTTGATTACAAATTTTGCATTTCAAAATGAACGAAAAGTTAATTTTTATTAATTTTTATTTATTTTATATATATATATATATAATTGGGGCCTCTATTTTTTTTTCTTTCCCTTTTATAGCCTCAAAAATTATTGAGCCGCCCCTATTATATATAAATATAATTCTACTTGCGTGGAATGTGTAGCCGCTTGTTATGGTACGCATACACCTATACTTCATAGGGACTTGAAAACTAGGTGGATTTATCTTGGTTTAATCTATAATTTATATCACCAAACAATGCAATATTACAATCCAACTAAATAAAATTATACAATTGTAATTTATAATGATTAACCGAGTTACGTGATTGGGTGGGAAAACGACATTTACAATATTGCAAGTCAAATCGACAGGTGGTATATAAAACATATATATATATATATATAATAATTAAAGTCTTTAATTTTAATTTTAATTAATTAATTATTTATTTATTTTATTTTTTTCCATTTGAAACCAAATTTAGAGGTTTCATATTCTCATACTAGTATACAACGTCCACATAATAATGTGTAACGAGTTTCACATATTAACGTTTTTGGACACGTTCTAGAAAATTGACAAGAAGTTTTTGACCAACTTGAAGATGGTACAAATTATAAGAAAACACGTGAATACTTGATTGTGTATGAAACCAATCTTAGCTATTGAAAGTTTACTTTGTCCAAACTCCACACCAAGACATGTTTTCCTGAAAAGGCATGCATTTTGAGAAAGTGGACTTGGAGTTCAACATATAGTTTCAAGTTCAAATATTGTTGTTGAATTTGGGCAATTCCTTTTTTAAATGCGTGAGTCATGTTGGTAATTTAAGTCCATTTATGAGATTTGATTTTATATATGATAATAACTTCAAACTCATAATAATGTAGATTTGAATTATCGTACCGGCAGATAATATATATATATATATATATATATATAGATATATATATATATATATATATATATATAAAGTAGAGGAAATGGTGAAAAATATCACCTTTTCCAACTCATTTGGTGACAAAGTGATCGGTTTAATAACGTAAGTTTAAAAGGCACTAAAGTAAGTGATTTCCCAAAATACCCTTATTTTACACATTCTCTTTCTTACTTTAAAGTTTTCTGAGATTTTTTCTTTTCATATTCCTCTGTAACAAACCTTCAATGGAGGATGAAGGTTGAACACCATAACATTATCAATTCATCTCCTTTGGATAATTAATTTTATAGCGCTACGCAGACGCATTAGGGGGTCGAGCTCCTTTTCATTTGTTATCTGAGTCTTTTGTAAGTCTTTATCTGGTTATATGAATTTTGAATCTAATTGAAAAGTCTCGGAGAAGAAATGAAAAGGTTCGGACAGTTCATTAAAAGGCTCGGAGAAGTAATGAAATTAACAAAAAAAAAAAAATTGTTGAAAAGGCTCGGACAGTTCATTAAAGAGGCTCGGAGAAGTAATAATGAAATGTCCGAGCCTTTTCATTTCTTCTCCGAGCCTTTTCATTAGTCCGAGCCTTTTAATGAATTGTCCAAGCCGAAGAGTCTTTTCATTACTTCTCCGAGCCTTTTCATTTCTTCTCCGAGACTTTTCAACAATTTTTTTTTTGTTAATTTCATTACTTCTCTGAGCCTTTTAATGAACCGTCCGAGCCTTTTCATTACTTCTTCGAGTCACTGTCCGAGCCTTTTCATTTCTTCTCCGAGACTTTTCATTTCTTCTCCGAGACTTTTCAACAATTTTTTTTTTTTAATTTCATTACTTCTCCGAGCCTTTTAATGAACTGTCCGAGCCTTTTCATTACTTCTCCGAGCCTTTTAATGAATTGTCCGAGCCTTTTCATTTCTTCTCCGAGACTTTTCAACAATTTTTTTTTGTTAATTTCATTACTTCTCCGAGCCTTTTAATGAACTGTCGAGCCTTTTCATTACTTCTCCGAGCCTTTTCATTTCTTCTCCGAGACTTTTCAACAATTTTTTTTTTGTTAATTTCATTACTTCTCCGAGCCTTTTAATGAACTGTCCGATTTCATTACTTCTCCGAGCCTTTTCATTTCTTCTCCGAGCCTTTTCAACAATTTTTTTTTTTTGTTAATTTCATTACTTCTTCGAGCCTTTTAATGAACTATCCGAGTCTTTTCATTACTTCTCCAAGCCTTTTCATTTCTTTTCCGAGACTTTTCAACAATTTTTTTTTTTGTTAATTTTGAATCTTCGAGCCTTTTTATTTCTTATCCGTGCCTTTTAATGAACTATCTGAGCCTTTTCATTACTTCTCCAAGCCTTTTCATTTCTTCTCCGAAACTTTTAATGAACTGTCCGAGCCTTTCTAAGCTTTTTCCGAGACTTTTTCGAGCCTTTTTAATAATTTATTTTTTCTTTGTACAATCTGTTTAAGGTTTACAAAAGAGTGTTTTAAATTGAAAAAAAAGAAAAAAAAAAACAACTAACAAGACGGTTTGTATCTCAGATGTAACTAATAAAGGCTGGGACATAAAAAAAGTCGCTATTGTGTTTGGTCGTGGTCCACCGTCGTTCATTGATGGAGGATTTTGAAAGAAAAAAAAAAACAAAATGGTGAAGAAGGTTATTGTGGGGGGTATTTTTGTCCGTTCACCATAATAGGTGCCTTTTAAATTTAAGTTATTAAACCGGTGACTTTCTTACAAAGTCAGGCCCAAATAGTGACAAAAAAATTTTGAACCCATAAAAAGTATTGTAACAGACAACTTAGAGAGGCACGGGTCTAGGAATCTGAGAGGTTAATTTAAAAAATTATTAAAATTTTAATAGAAAAATGTAAATAATAAAAAATTATGAAAATTTTAAATAAACAATTTTATAAAATAAAAAAATAAAAATTGTGGACATGGGTTATAACCCCTAAGTCCATAATGTGAAGCTATCGGCTAGTTTAACTGGTAAGATCTTTCGTTTTAAAAAAAGGGCAGCAACACACCCCTTTTTATGATTTTTTTATTTTTTATTTTTCTCTATCAAAAAATCATAGGAACAACTGATTCGATCTCTAGTTGTGATGCAAAAGTCTTTTAGTTCAAATCTTAATTGCATATATGTTTGCTTAGCTATCCAGCCCCGTTTGTCTCGAAATTCATTCTTCTTGAAGTCTTGAAATTGATTGGAAATGTTATATAAAATTCACCATAAGCTTTCCTCAAATTATTTGGCCATTTTCCAATGTGGTTTAGCTCTCCACCAAGGTTCAAGTAGCCATGTATACATAGATATATATCAATTTTCTCACCATGAGTGTGGGCGTTGTCCCACTTGTATATGGGTGGCCTCTCCTCGTTTGTGCCTCTCCTCGTTTGTGGGAGCTGCTCGTTCGGACTGCGTTAGTAGAGCCTCATCTTGTCGATCCCAGCAGTTGTTATAGTATAAAAAAAAAAAATTTAAATTAAAAAAAAACTTTCCTCAAATTTATCTGAAATATATTTATTACAGAATACAGAACAGGTGGTTTCAGCCTTACTATTGTTATAAGAGTTTTGACATTTCCTGACATCCCTTGTTTTTGTCTCCTCAATCTATGGACCAACAAAGAAAACAAAAACAGGGAAACTTGTACATGAAATTTTTTCTCTGATTCTAAACAGTATCTCTGTGTAATTTTTTTTTTTTTTTTTGAGAAATCTAGCAATTAACTTTCAAGTGGCCCCAAAGGAATCACAAGTTAATTTTAAGGTCATCATTTGGTTGTGATGAATTACTGAACCTTATCTTAGGATCTCTCTCTAGTCTCTCCTGATGTAAACTAATTAAACAGTTGGACCATTCACCATTGTTGTACTCTCTAATATTACAATCTCATGCAACCTATTTTAGCTAACAACTACTTTATGCGGACCAGACTTGAATATGTGTTATGTGTATGTAATAATCAATCCCCATCTATCAAAAATGTTATTTTCAAAATAAAGTTTTGTTCTTTTGGCCAAATCTACAGAATTCTTGAATGTTTTAGATGATTATAGTAATAATATAGTAATATATGGTACATGCCCACCGCCAGAAACACAAGAAAGTAGTGCTCTATACAGTTTGCAATTTCAGGTTCATTATGTGTTGTAAAATTGGACAAAAGAGGCTAATCAAGCTTGTATGATAGCTATTCATTCTCAAGTTTAAAACACACAGAGAGAGAGAGAGAGAGAGAGAGAGAGAGAGAGAGAGAGAGGTAAAATTGGACAAAAGAGGCTAATCAAGCTTGTATGATAGCTATTCATTCTCAAGTTTAAAACACAGAGAGAGAGAGAGAGAGAGAGAGACCCTTTTCAAAAAAGCTACTTATTTATTGATATGGGGTTGCAAATGATAGATAATTTGGAAGCTTTTAAGTGAATCTTTTGTAATAATATTTAGTGGGGGGGTTGTGGGGATTAATAGTATAAATGCAATAAAGAAATAGAAACTTAAGATTTGAGAGTTAGGGGCTGAATTTGAAAGCATCATTTCAAATCCCAATCACATGGCCAAGACCTCCCACTCTCTATTTAACCCCCCAACATCCCTCTTTCCCTCTCCACACACTCACACATTCACATTCTCTTCTCCAATCTTCCTTTGTCCCATCACCATCTCTATCTCTATCTCTATCTCTCTAGTCTCTACACAAAAGATCAAACAAAGCTAAAGCCACTTTCATTCCTTTTGGCATTTGCTCTCTCTTCTTCTCTCTGCTCTTTTTTGCAGTCAAAAGTGTTCAAAACCTGTCCTTTTCAACCTCTTTTTTAATTACCATCCCAAAAGGCAATAATTTTATATTTTATATATACATATATTCTTGTTAATGTTGTATAACAACAATAGTTGCCTTAATATACCAAACATGTCTCAAAATCTCATCCATGATGACTTGTTTAAAAGCCGATGCATATGGGTTAATGGACCTGTAATAGTTGGTGCAGGTCCATCAGGATTAGCTGTTGGTGCTGGCCTTAAAAACCAAGGCGTCCCATTTATAATCCTCGAACGAGCCAATTGCATTGCCTCTCTTTGGCAAAATCGAACTTATGATCGTCTCAAGCTTCACCTCCCTAAACAATTCTGCCAACTACCCAATTTTCCATTTCCAGACGACTTCCCGGAATATCCCACCAAGTATCAGTTCATTAACTACCTAGAATCCTATGCGAAACACTTCGACATAACCCCACAAGTCAATGAAACAGTTCTGTCAGCCAAGTATGATCAGACTTTTGGTTTGTGGCGCGTCAAAACCATCTCTTCAAGCAGTTCAAATCCGGGTCAAGTCGAGTATATTTGCAGGTGGCTTGTAGTGGCCACTGGAGAGAATGCAGAAAAGGTGTTTCCAGAGTTTGAAGGTTTGGAAGAATTTGATGGAAACGTTACACATGCTGGTGATTACAAATCAGGTGCAAGTTATCGTGGAAAGCGTGTGCTGGTAGTTGGTTGTGGCAATTCAGGCATGGAAGTCTCTCTTGATCTTTGTAATCACAATGCTAAGCCTTCAATGGTTGTTCGAAGTTCGGTGAGTACTATATATATATATATATCAATTCAGTATTGAAGTTTTTAGAGTTTCAAAACATAACTAAACTCTGTTTTGAATTTTGATCAAACAGGTTCATGTCTTGCCTAGAGAAGTTCTTGGGAAATCAACGTTTCAATTAGCAGCTTTGATGATGAAATGGTTTCCACTCTGGCTAATAGACAAGATTCTGCTCATTCTTGCACGATTGGTTCTCGGAAACGTCGAAAAACATGGCCTGAATAGGCCAACTTTGGGTCCTCTAGAGGTCAAGAACACACTAGGGAAGACTCCTGTACTTGACATTGGAGCGTTAAAGAAAATTAGATCGGGTAAAATCAAAGTCGTCCCTGGAATCAAAAGGTTCTCTCAGGGCAGAGTGGAGCTTGTTAATGGAGAAATTCTTGAGATTGATTCTGTTGTTCTTGCAACTGGGTATCGTAGCAACGTTCCTTCATGGCTAAAGGTGACCAAATTTTTTCATTTCAATATATATATGTATGAGACAGTTAATGAAGTTTTAGATTCTGTCCTGTTATTTTTAGACTTGCTTGAAGATAAAAAATGGTGATTCTAAGTACTTGACAGTTTTTTCCTTTGATAGACCAATGTTTGTCTTATTCATAATATTAGATGAAAAATTTGATAAAAATAATGATTGAGAAGTTTCTTCTGTCATCCTTTTGTTGTTTTCTGCAACTGGGATTTGTGATCTTGATAAGGAAAACTATATTCTATACAATTATTTCTTTTTCTGGTTAGGTACTCATATATATTCTATTGAATACAATTATTAATGATTTTGATATCTCAAAAACAATAATACCCTTCAGGATTTTTTTATAAGAAACTTGAGGGTACCTGTCAGGGTAGTTAGCTAGGTTCTGTTTGTGAGAAAATGAAGTTAATTAAATGTTATATTTTATGTTGTATGTGTTCAGGAAAATGAGTTCTTTTCAGAAGATGGGATTCCAAAAGATCCATTTCCAAATGGGTGGAAAGGGAAAGCAGGTCTGTATGCAGTTGGGTTCACAAGGAGAGGTCTCTCTGGTGCTTCTTTGGATGCCATTAGTGTATCACATGACATTTCCAAGGCCTGGAAAGAAGAAACCAGACACAAAAACAAATCCATTGCTTCAAGACACAGAAGATGCATTTCCCACTTCTAAAATCTGCACACTGTTTTTCTTTTCTTCTGTTTTTGGTCTCAGTTTGTGTAGAGCACTAAAAAAAAAAAAAAAAAAAGGTAACACAAAATTAACGCCAGCCCTCTCCTGTAGAAAAACAAACCCTCCCAAGATTTGCAAATAATTGGAGATTTTTTTTTATGTACAAAAGGAAGATGAGGCATATTGTTGTTCATTTCTTGTTCTTAGGAATTTTGTATTTTGCAATTTTAATAATTCAAGTTAAATGGGAATTGTACTCTTTCTTATTTATTTTGTTTTTGTTTTTTTTTCTATTATATATGGCCCACTTGGCAATTAATGTAACTCATGGGCTTTCTCTCCACAATATTGGCCCATGGATTTTTGTGGACCCCAGTTACATTACATCCAAGCATCACAAATCTCTTAATAGTGATCCTGACTTTGACTACTTAATTCATATTAAATAAAAAATAAAAAATAAAAAAAAATAAAAATTTAGAAGTCATTTGTTTTCATGTTGGATTTGCACATGGATAGAGCCCACAAATGAGAGAAATAGTAAATGTTATCTAAGTTTGGAGAGATTCTTAGGTGCATCCTCCACCCAGATATTGCAACGCGAGCAACTTTGCTCACGTGGTAATATTTGGGTGGAGGATGCATGGTGTATCCCATTGCACCCAAGTTTTTGTCCTAAGTGAGAAATGAGGGTGAAGAAATATGTGATATGATATGACTTGGATCCAAAAATTAATTGACATACCACCATCTTAATAAATTCAACCGGCTATGTCTGTAAAATACCAATACTCTGTTTTCATGCACCATGCCTAAATATAGCAAGTCATCATCAACATCTATTCTAGATTTCTAGAATAGGAGGGACATTATAATTGCCAAGCTTCTGTTACGAGTGTCTCATTATCTAGCCTAGTTCTTCCCTCTTCTGAGATTAAAAAGTGGCACTAGTTGTTCACCTAATAAGTCAAATTATCTATTACGTGTACGATTTGATCAAGGAAGAAATGGTAATGATTTACTTCGAAAGAAACCAAAATCTCTAAAATTTCAAAGTAAACCAACACTTAATTTCAGAAATAAACTCTAATCATCTCATTTCCTTATAGCACGTCCTAATTTATACAGTAAATTGAAAAGATAACAACCTAACTAGATAGAAACAAACAATTGATTAGATTGAATAACTTTAATTCTATCTTATTCAAAATCACAATTATCTACTTATTTAAATTCAAAAGAAAAAACATTTTTATCTCTTTTTTTTAATTATTAAATGTGCACATAACATTATCCAATCTCCAAATCTTGATTTTCTACTTCAATCCATCTTAATAGCTTGGTTTAATTAGAAAACGATCGAATCTTACCATCAATCTTAATTCTAATCAACTTGAACACAATTTTGTAGTTATTACATCTCACATTGCTAGTGACCGATCGATTTCTTCAGCTCATATTGTCATATCTCATATTACTAGTGATTGAGGTTCGAAAGTTGTATATATAAACCTTTGTTTTCCTTAACTAAGTAGATATGTTTTGAGTCATAGGTGAATGACGCTTTTGTGAACTCTATTATCCAAAACGAATCCATAAGGGCAAATGACGAGTGCATGAAACTCATATCTACTTTGTGGGCCTAAATAGAACAATGAACAACGATATTTACACTCCTTGAAAATTTGTATATACACCCATTTTATATGTGCACCTCTCAATTTTTTTTTAAATGTTAGAGGTCGTTTGTTTTTTCCACTTAAAACTTAATGAGTCTGAATTGAACTCATTAAATTATTTTGATTTTTTTTTTTTTTTTTTTTAAATGGTCAAACAACTAAAAAATATTAAAAAAAAACTTAAAAAATAAAACAGGAAATCCTAACTTTTAACTTAATTTTAAATCACTCTATTACAATTTAAATATTCTCTTCTAAGTTTATCCTCCCACAATGAAGATATATTTTCAAATTTATTCTAATTTGATATGGTGTATAATTCTTTCTTTTAATATATATATATATATATATATATATATTTTATTTTAAACGGCTTTTAGAAAAATAAATAAATAAATAAACCCTAACCACTTCTCATAAAGACCGATATATATAATTCAATAACCTATTTCAAAACAAAAAAATCAATAATCTTTTTTTTATATATATATGGTTTCCGGTGCATATGATCTAGGAAATAAAAAAAATAAAAATGCTTTTCTCAATTATATACATTGGAAATGTGGAAAACATGCAGAATAATTTGAACTTTTTTTTTTGACGATAAATTGAACTTGAACTTTATTTGCAGAACACATAAAATCTTATAAAGAATGGTACATGTTAAATAACTTCTTTTAATTAGTATGGTATAAATGTAAAATTATTTATTTTCATACAATTTTATTTTTAAAAAACAAATATGTTGACAGTACATTCAGATATAAGGAAAAAAAAAAAAAAAAAAAACATGTTATTCAAGTTCAAATTTCAGTCTCTATTCAGTTTTCAGAAAAAATCAGAGTTATTCAATCTTCAGAAGAAAAAAAACAAACAAACGATCCCTAAGAATTTGTAAGCATACCTCAATGTTACCAAATATGCCCTCCCTCATTATTTATGACGAAATATTATAGATTATTAAATTATAAAATAATTGTGCTTTCTTTTCAAAAAAAATAATAATTGAAAAGTACAGTATCTCAGCCTAAATCCTAATCTGGGAAGCAACCTTCATCCTCAAATCTTTTCCTTTTCTTATTTTATTTTAAGTATTTTTCATCCGTTTTTATTTTAATTTAGTTACTTAATATTTTTAATTTAAAATAATTACTATTTAAGTTTTAACTAATAAATATTTATATTGTAATAAAATTTATTACAGTTTTTTTTACTATTTATATATTTTTAAAATGCTCAAATATTAAATATTGTACTATTATGTTATATGAGATGTATTTAAAATTACTTTAATAATTTGAATTAAGGGTAATATTAGAACTTTAAAATTTTTACTATCTTGAGGTGTATATACAATTTTAAAATGATGCAAATATCTACTCTAGATCAATATCTACTTGGTTTTGTTTGGACTAAATAGATGTGTATTGAGTTCGTAGGTGAAACATGTTTGTCCGAGGCACATGATACAAAGTAAACCAGTTCATGAGGACGAAGCAAACCAATCCATGAGAGTGGAGAATGCGTGCATGAAGTCCAACGCAGATAATATCTACTTGGTGAATCTAAATATATGTATTGAGGTTATACGTGAATTGAATACTCTCTTAACCTCAGCATTTTCCTCACCTTTAATGATTTCTTGATTGTGATTACTTTCCGCTATTACTTTATCAACAATCAATCACATATTGTAAGCAGCCGATGAAAAAGCTAAAGTAAGAAGAGGATATAAGTTCTAAAAACCCATTGAGCAAAGTAAACCAACATGGTGAAAACACCTGCTGCCTAACTTAGACTGTTGCAGCTGATACATGAGCATATCATTGACTAACAAATCATTATAAAATCTAAATTGACAGAAAATTCAGCAATATTTACTAAAATATGAGAATTATAGAGGCAGCTATGGATTAGAAAGTTACAAGAAGCCTATATGCTACTTGCAAAGAACAATTAGGCGAAGAAGGACTGGAGGGTTCATGCTATATTGCTATATATATTCAAATTGCTTAGGATAAAACTATTGCAACACATGAAAGTTCAGCTTCACTATCACTATCACAATCCAACCACATGCATCCAAACCTTTCCGATCTTCTGTATTTATGATTTTTCTCATCTTGTTGAGCTACAATTGGTTTCCCATTTGACATTGAAAAGTAACGAAAATTCCTTATTTTAACAAAACAAAACAAAAAAAATAAAAATAAAGGAAATTTTAGAAAGTAAAAAGAGACAACCCATATGAGCACCCATGCTGCATTGATTCATACAAAGACGAGAGAGAAGTAAGGAAGCCTTTAACTTCTCACTGGCCCATCTCAAATTTCTTCATCACCACACAATAAAATCTCATCTCATCTCATTCCTTCCTTCATGAACGTGCTATGATATCTGTTGTAACTTCTCCAAAAAGGGTTTCATGCAAATTATATAAAATAAAATTAAAAAAAACAAAGATTTGACAGTCTGAAAATTGCCCTACTTCCAGCCTACAACATTAAAAACTACAACTGTATATTTGTCGAATTCACTTACAGTTTCTATAAAGGTTCTCAGAATCCTGCAGCCTCTAACTTAGACATCACAGTTACCGATACATGAAAATACACATGGGTCGAGAGTCATTCCACGCTACAACCCCATTCCTTCATGTTCTGTTACCAATTTATTATCATCATTCATCATTTTTCTCTACTTGCAATTTAATTTTCTTTACTTGCAATACAAACATCGGAGTTACATGTGGGCGCATGCATGTTTCCATGTTTGTCACAATGCAAGACAAAAGAATAACTCTACGACCCCACGTATAGATATAAGTAGAATAATTAATGTAAACTAAACGTTCAAATCCTGATATGAGCAGAATTCGATGCAAAGACCTATTGTACAACAAGATGCTTTAGTCAAAAGGACTCGATGATAATGTTTTAGATACAAATTGAAGTTGTTGAGTCTACCAGTTGAGCATAAGCTGTATGGAAAGACTTTATAAAGTTATTAGTCAACAGCAAAGAAACCAACATATATACCCCGGAAGTTTTCAGCTCAACAAAACAGTTTGAATTTGGATTCAATTAGTTGCAGATTTTCACAGGGTCAGTCAAACAGAAAATTAAAGCTGCTTCAGGGCTTGACACGACACATGAAATGACTTGGTTCAACTTGTTTGGTGATTTTATTGTAGTTGAACGAATGAAGTAACCACTCAAAACATGACACAAAGTACCCTCTTGAACCTAACAAAGAGGTTGCAAAAAAAAACCAAAACAGCTATTTTATTAGAGAAAGAATTTACTCACCCATACTTTTTGTTGGTAAGCATTATCTCCTTCCCCAGCACTTGACATGTGTCCAGGGAAAGGATACTTTTGTAAAAACATTTTAACAAAGGCACCCCCTCCTTGGACATATATCAAGTGCTGGGGAGGGAGGTATTTTAACAAAAGCACCCCTTCCCTGGACACATGTCAATTGTTGGGGAGGGAGGTAATGCTTACCCATAAAAATGTGAGTGAGCAAAAATGCACTCATTTTATTACGACACAAGTTAACAACTATAAATTTACTATAACAGGAAACTCAATAAATGTACAAACAGAGACAAAACAATCAATACAGTGATTGTGCATTTATTAAGTTTCCTATAATATTAAATTTAAAGAAGACACGGGTTAACAGTACCCTTTCATTATATATTTAAATATAACATCGTAACTCTTAACAGAATCAAAACTAGGTCAACTTATACATATTTTCAGATCAAAATTAAATTAATTTAGGCTAGCCAGCTAACCAGATGTGAAAAACATTTGCAAGACATTAACCAGATTGAAATTTTAAATTAGGTTCAAAATTTATGAATTTTCATTTGCTTTCGATTCTTGACATTTATAAACCAATGGACTCTGATCTGCTTGAAATCTCTTTCAAAAATTGGACCAGACAGAACCACGCACATCCAAAAGAACAGGAACATTATTATTTTCCCCTCTCCTTTCAGTACTTTCTATAACTGTAACCCCAGATATAAAGTCAAAAGAATTCTTACCATTTTGATGCATCAGTTGATTTCCCACGAAATTGACAGCAAAAGTTCACTGATATTATTAGTAAAAAAAAAAAATTCCCATCTACATGAGTGGTTTGGAATCTACGCTAGCAACATTTATTAATTATTTTAAAGGAAACAAGATTTGAATTCACCATCAATAAGAGTTCACTTTTAGACAAAATCCTTAGCTTGGAATAACAGAAATATCATAAAAGAAACAATAACTAATACAAGGGAGATATATATTTAGCTCATACTGAGTTCAGATACCTAGTGACCTAGAGTTAATTACCATTAGTCCATTAGTTTATGATCATATACATTATATTCAGAATTTCAAACATATGGAAGTGCCCTGCCGTCGCCTTCAATTTTCCCCATTAGTGCAGTTACTTTTTTGAAAGCATCTGATCTATTTGACCATTCTGGTTGTACATCTCCACAAGTTTCTTTGCATAAGAAGGCATGTGCTTGTCAGCTCTGCATGTATGAATATTTCATATATTAATAACCAAGCAAAATGCATTCCTAAAAGAATTGTTACTCATAATAACACACCTTTCTTTTCCCCAAGCACGGTTTACATGCAAATAATTCCGAATGGTATGGTAATCAAGTGAATAACGTGCAAATTCCAAGCCTTTTGGGCCGACCTAAAACGGAAGAACTGCATCAGAATAAGGTTATGTATTTGTTTGCTTTTTCTTCTTGATGAAAGTGTTAGTAACCAACAGATCCGAAAGCTTAAGCTGTTAGGAAAGGGTCCAACAATAGTATTTAAATCTTTTAACAGAAAGCACTTTGAAGCATAATCTTTACCAAATTCAGTAAAAACGCTATTAAGTTCCCGACAATCTTTGGGGCAGGTTGAGAAGGACCCTTCCCTGAAAAAAGGAGTGAGATTTGAAAAGAAGATTAAAATTATTATTTATATGCAAAATTAAAAGCAAATCTAGAGTATGAACATTCACAATTTCTTTTTGCTACAAGAAGACATGGTCTGCAGACAAGAGCTCCAATATGCAGAAAATAGGTTTGCATATTTGATTTTCTACTTATTTTAAACAGTTGATGACGTCTTCATATATTCATAAGATCAGATGGTCCAAAATCAGTGAGCATCATAGTTCTTTTTTGCTTGTCAGTGAGCTAATATTTTTTTGGTCCCCAGAGCACCAAGACTTGGCTGTATGTCCAGTTAAAGAGCAGGAAAAGTATTGAGTAGAGTCTAAGGCTGAAATGAAATGCACAAGAGTTTCTTCAAATAACAATGAAGAAGATGCAATACACACCCATCTTAGCAGCATCATCTGCCTTAACAGTCTCCATAACAAATGGGCGCCTGTTACCCTGGAAGAATAAGATCAATGTCCAAGTACGATGTTGCAATTTTAGAAGATTTCAAATATAACCTGAACGAGAATGAGCTTAGGGGCTTACACTACTCATTGTTGGAGTAATCTCCATAAGATTTTCTACCAAACTGAGCATTTCCTTTCCACGTTCATTCCTACAATTTGAATAAATGTAAAAAGAAAATAAAAAGCAACATACTTTAGTTTTCAACATGCAACTAGAATAACGACAAAGAAAAGTAATCAAACAAAACAAAAGGGCCGAGAAAGAAGAGGATAGATAAACTCTAAAAAAGCTGACAGCATACTTGAATAATGACATTACCTGACTGTAACATACTGTGGATGCTGTGTCATGCTCATTCCTGGATATTTTGGCACACCCATATATCCAACCACTAGATCCTGAAGTGAATCGGAATATTACCTCAAGTTGCTCATATGGATAATAAAGTGAACGTTTAATTTTAAATGCTTGTCAAACTAATAAGATAATTGCAGAAAATAATTGCTCATATTGAGGTGAAGAAAACTCTTTATCTTTTTTTTTTTTTTTTTTTTAAATCAGAAGCAAAATGAAGGAAGAAGATAACAAGGGAGAGTTGAGCAATAAGTCCACCAAACAAGACCAAAGCAATGACTAGGACCTAAACAGCCACTAAATAAAGCAAACAAGAAACAGAAAGAAACCCTCAATATACGAGCGCCGGCATCTAACTGAACAAAAATGAAGCGAAATAAATAAAGCCTAGCTGGTGACAGACTTAACAACAAAAATTATGCCAAAAAAATGAAGCATAACTGTAATTCTAGCAACAGATTTACAACTTGAATGCAAGGCATTTGACTATGAAAGATGACAGGACAAGGCAGGCACCCAAAAAGGTGGGGTGTAGGGCAAGGTACTATATGTTTGAATATCATGGAATAAAGACAATGTATTTAGATTGTTTAAAAATCAGTTTTAAAACAAAACAAAATTAAAGAAAGATGGATTTTTCAGACATGGTAAACCTGATACCTATAACCAGGAGTTTGGATCTGATCTTTCAATGACTAGATGTTTATAATTTTCAATATGTTTTCTAGTATCATCGAAGCTTTTATACACAGTATCAAATTAATTATATTTCTTTTACATTCTTATGATCTCTAAAGATACTTTTGATTTGGACTACCTTTGACTTCGAGTTAGTTTTGACATAAATTGGACAATTTGGGAAGGTTATGAAAGTTTTATATCATGGGAATTTTACACTGTTGAAAGAAATGACCGATAAACTTCTGGGCTAATTTCTCATTAAAAAAAAAAAGAAAAAAAAAATGGCAATATAAGTGAAACATAAATTAATTACAGTGCCTTGTCATACAAAGACAACATTACTATGAAGCAAATGTATGCAAGCTTAACACAAGCCCTGTGAAATCAAAGAAACGCTGCATACAAATAAATATATAACAAGTAACAACTCACCGCTAAAGCATTTGTGTAATCAAAGCAGCTGTTGAACACACAAAATTTGGACTAGTTAGAACAATCTTCAATAGCAAAACAAGCAATATAACGAATATAAAATCATCTCTAAACAATGTCTGTTGAATCAATTTATAGGAATTTCAAAAAAAGAGAAACAATTAAGGGCACGTTTACTAATCAGGAATGAAAAGAATCGGAATGAAGTTCCATTGGAAAAGGAATGAAGGGGAATCAGAATTAAGTTAATAAATTTCATTCCAACGTTTACCAACTTTTTAAGAATAAAAAATGGAATAAGGATGATACAAAGTTGATTACAAAAATACCCTTGTATATATAGTAGGTCGAATTTTTTTTTTAATATCAAAAACTATATTTTATATTATTCATAACATTGTAATAAAAATAATTAACATATTTATATTATAAAACTTTAACTAATTAGTTTAATATTAATTAAAAATTGAGAAATTATGCACATTTGAAAACATAATTAATTTTATGCTATTACCCCTAATTCACGGTATATATATAAGTTTAAAAATAAATAAATAAATAAATTCAAACCAAAAGCATGAAATTCAAGGCACACGAGTTCAAAGTTACGAATTCAAAGTATTATTATTATTATTATTATTATTATTATTATTATGGTTCATATGTACCAAATCAAAATCACAATTCAGTTTTTTTTCTTTTTTCAATAATTCGCCATTCATATATATTTATATATACAATTCTTTAAAACAAAATTTTATGAGAAGAAAAAAATACGGAGAAAAAATGAACAAAAGAGAATAATAGAGAACAATCCCGAATGAAAATCACAAAATAGAAATATAGTTGTTATATATTTATTTATTATTGTTAGATGGGGATATTTTAGTAAAAATACATGAATTCCCTTTTCAATTAGGAGAAAAAATTTGATTCCTAGGTTGGGTGGGAGGAATCAAGTTCCCTTTCATTCAGGAACTTAATTCCTGATATATGTGTTGGGTCCATGGAACTTACTTCCCCACAAATTTAGTAAACACATGAATTCAAAAACTAGTAACTTAATTCCCTTTCCTAGGAAGGATTCCTGATTAGTAAACACGCCATAAGATTGCATAAACGAAGGACATGACAAAGCAAGTGGTTTTTTTTTTTTTTAGTAAGAAACTGCTTAACATTTACTGATGAATGGGAATGTACATTCAGAAAGTGAACAGTATCTTACAATTCCACTAATCTACATCAACTATTTTCCCAGAGTCAGGATCATTTTGATTCATACCTTGAAGTTTTATAATTTCCATAGAAAGATTGTATATTACCTATAGCAAGATGGAGCAATAACATCAACTAAGTCATTTGCTGGTAGACAGAAATAAGGAACCTGTTTTTAGTTAAAAATTGAAGAGATGAAGCAGCTTAATCTTTTAGAACCAAAACCAAATTGAAAATGCAGAGACAATGTTACCTCTTCAATATGGCCATCTAAGTGCTTCAAGTGGACCTATCAAAGTGTAACAATCTATCAGCCATGATTAGTAAGATACTCTCTGCCATAACAAATGAGAGTTGAAAGCAAATGATTACTCAAAGTGGACATATCAGCATTTAAGAATTAGTTGGTGAATTTTTGGATAAAAAGCACAAGATAAGAATTAAGATAATACAGCTATCTAACAGACCTGGGATATGCCATTCACATTTAATCTACAGATTTTGATAACATTTTCTATGTAAATTTTTATTCGACTTCTAAGAGATAATAAAATAAAATATTTTATATGTAACCTAGCATCATGTTCAGTGGTTATGGGCATGTGACGTTACCATTCCATCTACACAGATTGGTATTCACTGAAATCCATCAAAAGAATATCAAACCCAAAACTGCATCCCATGGCCATCAACCCCATGGCCAACCTATTACTAAAAGCAACAATAACTTAAAAAGCCTATGATGGTCAAGCCTTCAGGCTTACCTCAGTGAGGCCAAGCAATATGTATTAAGGTTAAAGAGAAACTAATTTGAAGATCGCATTTCTTAGACAATCAGAAATTTCAACATTCCTAATAAATGTATGAGAGACGTAAGCTAAAAGAATGAATTTTTCTTGAACACATATATTAGCTAGATATTTAAATATCTGTATGCAATAACCATGTTGAATGCAACAGAGAAATAGAGAGAGGAGAGAGAGAGGTAGGAATGATCCAGCACAAACCTTGTAATCCTGCATAAACTCGTAATGAAGAACTGTTTCTGGTTCACTACTTGCAGCTTTTAGAAACTTATCTAGTCCTTCTCGTTTTCCATTGTCCACTGTTTCATCAGATTGAATGGCAAACAAGGATCATAACGGTAATGAAGCTTAAATTCATCTCTTTTTTTTTTCCTTAACCATATTTGAGAGAGATTTAAATTGCCACCTTTTCTACCCTTATTTATGAGTCTACAGTCTTTTCTCTTTTCTAAACAGTGTTTTTGACAGTATATAAAACACCCTTTTCAATATCTACAGCTTTTTTTACTTTTCTGAAGAAAAGATAATCTAATTAGTTACACCATCGGAAAGTATGTTTAAAGATAAAATTCATTATGTTCTAACAATAAGATTCGATGATACATAGTTTCAACTTAATGCCTACAGTATCATAAAATCCACATGTTAGAGTATATATGAACTCGGTATAAAGATTTAATTACCACAATTGGTGCCCAGTACATAAAGCTTATCCAAATTCAGATGGTGCTCCACAGATCTTAGCGCTGCAGTTCAAGAAATCACTCTGCATTACAGTAGTACAAGTCACATCAAAGAAAACAACTGAACATGATGAATACTGAAGAATGAAATCAACAATACCTTGCACTTGGCAACCAACACCACAGAAAAGGAGACGCTTTACACCTGCAGCCTGTTGTAAGGAATATGTTGGATTATGTGTTCTATTTGTTATCTTATCACTAGGTTAGTTTTTCAAATAACAGAGATATGAGTAGGTTGTTACTCAAACTTATCTCTTAGGTAGTCTTTTATCTTAGCTAGGAAGTTTAGTAGTAGAGTCCTAGTTCTGAGGAACCCCTTCCTCACATCTATAAGATATGCTTTGTAATCACTCAATGGGATGAGAATTGAATGAATGAATAATCAGAATTATTCTCAAATACTTCTTCATGGTATCAGAGCTGATGATCTGAAACCTAACCTCCGGCCTACCTAAACATCTCAGATCGGGATGACCAACACTTCCTCAACTGCTTCTTCTTCCTCTAATTCGGAACCAACCATATCAAACAATAATGGTGGTTCCGATAATCCTCATCTCCCTCATATGCCCATTACTGGTCATAAACTAAATGGACACAATTACCTTCAATGGTCTCAATCTGTGTCGATGTTCATCTGTGGAAAGGGGAGAGATGACTACATCACCGGAGTTGCCAATTGTCCGGCAAAGGAAGACCCAACATACAAACAATGGAAATCTGAGAATAGTATGGTGATGTCATGGCTAATAAATTCCATGATCAACGACATAGGAGAGAACTTTCTACTATATGAAACAGCAAAGGAGATATGGGATGCAGCCAAACAAACATATTCCAACAGTGACAACACTGCAGAACTGTTTGGAATAGAGAGCACTCTCCATGATCTGCGTCAAGGAGAGCTGACAGTCACCCAGTTCTTCAATATGCTTACTCGGAATTGGCAGCAACTTGATATGTTTGAGAAGCACAAATGGGGTTGTTCCACAGATGGGGTCTTGTACAAGGAGATTGTGGAGCAGAAGAGAGTCTTCAAGTTTTTACTCGGATTGAATCACAATCTTGATGAAGTACGAGGTCGGATTCTGGGAACAAAACCCCTACTCAGTATCCGAGAAGTATTTTCTGAGGTTCGTAGAGAAGAGAGTCGGAAAAAGGTTATGATGGGCCCTATGGTGAAGGCTGAAAACAGTCCTATTGGAGCAGCAATAGATGGTTCTGCACTTGCTGTTCGAGGGACACAAAACAACTTCAATGATGGGCGGCCTAGAAGGGGAAGGCCATGGTGTGATCACTACCGGAGGCCAGGACACACCAAAGAAACATGCTGGAAGATCCATGGCAAACCAGCAGACTGGAAACCTACCCGACCCACCTATGACAGAGAAAGTCGTGGAAACATGGTTTTAGGCAATGAAGGTGCCTCCTCTGTCGAATCAAGCCCATTCAACAGAGAACAGATGGAATTGTTGCAAAAGCTTTTCACTCAATCATCATCACAAGTAGTGATTGGCACCGGATCCTTGGCACAAAAAGGTAACTTCCTAAAAGCCCTAAATGTTAAAAGAGAGCAGTATAATCCATGGATTATTGACTCAAGTGCCTCAGATCATATGACGGGAGATGCTAAAATTTTCAAAACCTATAGTACATGTCACGGTAATCTTTCAGTTAGAATTGCTGATGGCTCACTATCAAAGGTTGCAGGCACAGGTTCTATTGAGATTTCTAAAGATCTCACACTTCAATCAGTACTATTGGTTCCAAATCTTGATTGCAACCTATTATCTGTTAGTAAACTCACCCAGGAACTAAATTGTGTAACTAAATTTTTCCCGACTCATTGTGTATTTCAGGACTTGGATTCGGGGAAGATGATTGGCAATGCTGAGATGTGTTCGGGACTCTACCTCCTCAAGGTTGAAAACTGCCCTGAAAGACAATCTCAAACAGCACAGGCTGTTTCTCTAAAAAGTCAGTCTAGTTCACCTCCTAGGACAAATAATGATAGTGAAATTATGTTATGGCACTATCGATTAGGTCACCCTAATTTTGTGTATCTTCAAAAACTATTTCCAGCATTATTTGATAATAAAAATTCCAAGCACTTTCAGTGTGAAGTTTGTCAGTTATCTAAACACACACGTCAAGTATACCCAAATAAAGTATACAAAACATCCCATCCTTTTTCCATGATTCACAGTGATGTCTGGGGACCATCTAGGGTTAATAACATCACTGGTGCTAGATGGTTTGTTTCCTTTATTGACGACCACACTAGACTCACTTGGATCTTCCTAATGAAAGAAAAATCTGAAGTGGGTCAGATTTTTAAAAATTTTAATAGGATGATCCAAAACCAGTTTCAAACAAAAATCCAAATTTTGAGAACCGACAATGGCAGGGAATATTTTAATTCTATTTTTGGGGGTTATCTATTAAGTGAGGGGATTATTCATCAGAGTTCATGTGTTGAGACTCCTCAACAAAATGGAGTCTCAGAAAGAAAGAACAGACATCTTTTAGAAGTAGCAAGATCCCTCATGTTTTCGACCAACGTCCCTAAACAATATTGGGGTGAGGCTGTCCTTACAGCAGCCTACCTAATCAATAGATTACCATCTAGGATTCTTAGTTTTCAAACACCATGTCAAGTACTACTCAAATCCTTTCCTAATACACGAATCATTACACATTTTTCTACTAAGGTATTTGGGTGCTCCGCATTTGTACATGTGAATCAACAAAATCGGAGCAAACTAGACCCTCGATCTGTCAAGTGTATATTTGTTGGATATTCTCCAACACAAAAGGGGTATAAATGTTATTTTCCAACAACAAAAAAATTCTTCATCTCTATGGATATAACATTTATTGAAAATCAATCATATTACCCAAAAACTAATATTCAGGGAGGGATTGAAAGTCAGGAATCTCAGTTTTGGGAAACACTTACCACCGAGTTCTTCATGTCTCCTAGTCCTAGTCCAACTAAAACTCTAGAGTCCCATTCCCACATGTCTCCTAGTCATAGTCCAACTAAAACTCTAGAGTCCCATTCCCAAATATTACTTGACAGCAACAGTCCTGAGTCAGTTAGCCACCAAAGTCAGCAAAATGAAACCCTAAACACTGTCCCCAAATCTTCACAACCTAGGGTGCAAAAAGAATTAATTGTCTATACCAGGAAGAAATCCAATCAAACAGGAAAAGACAACCAAACACATCCAAGGCAGACCCAAGAACCAGAACCGAATCCATTAGTCCAAGAGACTGATCTAAACACAGAAGCTGCAAGTGAAAACATCTCAGGTAACATTGATTCTAATCCTTCTCATGCTGAAATAGAATTTCCTGATATTCATCAACCTATAGCACTAAGGAAGGGAGTAAGAGAATGCAGAGATCGACCTCTTTACCCTATGTGCAATTTCATTTCATATGAGGGATTGTCTCCAAGTTTTCGGACCTTTGCTCTCAATATCTCTAGCACACAAATTCCAAACAACATCCAAGAAGCACTCAGGGTATCTGAATGGAGGGCTGCTGTGTGGGAAGAAGTGAGAGCCTTAGAGAAAAATGGTACTTGGGAGATGTCAGAATTGCCAAAGGGGAAAAATCCAGTAGGTTGCAAATGGATTTTCACCGTGAAGCATAAAGCAAATGGAAGTGTGGAGAGATTCAAAGCCCGGCTGGTTGCTAAGGGATTTACACAGTCCTATGGGATTGATTACGAGGAGACGTTTGCTCCGGTGGCAAAACTCAATACCATTCGTGTCCTATTGTCATTGGCAGCCAATTTAGATTGGCCACTCCACCAGTTAGACGTCAAGAACGCATTCCTAAATGGCGATCTAGAAGAGGAGGTGTACATGGAAGTGCCACCAGGTCTGGAAACATACTCAAAGACAAATCTAGTATGCAAACTCAAGAAATCACTGTATGGTCTCAAACAGTCCCCACGGGCTTGGTTTGAGAGGTTCACAAAGGCAGTAAAAAGGTATGGGTACTCACAATGCCAAACTGACCACACTTTGTTTGTCAAACATGAAACTGCAGGAAAAATGGCAATTCTTATTGTCTATGTAGACGATATTATTCTCACCGGAAACTATGACGAGGAAATACAAAGGCTGAAAGTTTTCTTAGCAAAAGAATTCGAAATCAAAGACCTAGGAAACCTCAAATACTTCCTAGGCATGGAAGTGGCTCGGTCAAAGAAGGGCATTGTTGTCTCACAGCGAAAATACATCTTAGATCTGCTAAGAGAGACCAAGATGTTGGAATGCAAACCTGCGGAGACTCCTATGGACCACACAATCAAACTTGGAACAATTGAAGGAAGTGCACCTGTGGACAAAGGCAGGTACCAACGTCTTGTGGGAAAGCTCATTTACCTTTCACACACAAGACCAGACATTGGTTTCTCGGTAAGTAAAGTAAGTCAGTTTATGAATAAACCAACTGAAGAACACCAAGATGCAGTGTTCAGGATCCTAAGGTACCTAAAGATGACACCAGGGAAGGGCCTATACTTCAAAAGGTGTACAAACAGAGATGTAGAGATCTTCTCAGATGCTGACTGGGCTGGTTCAGCAACTGATCGAAGATCAACTTCAGGGTACTGTACCTATGTGTGGGGGAATTTGGTCACTTGGCGAAGCAAAAAGCAGTCAGTGGTCTCAAGAAGTAGTGCTGAAGCCGAGTTTAGGGCCATGGCACATGGGATTTGTGAAGGTATATGGCTGAGGAGATTATTAATAGAACTGAAAGTCCCTATGGAAGGGGCTATGAGAATGTTTTGCGATAACCAAGCTGCTATAAGCATAGCAAAGAATCCTGTACATCATGACAGGACCAAACATGTTGAGATAGACCGACATTTTATCAAAGAGAAGCTAGAGGAAGGAAGTGTAAAACTGATCTATACACCTACTGCTCTCCAGACTGCCGACATTCTCACCAAGGCTCTTCCTAGAGCTAATTTTGATGACATGAGCACCAAGCTGGGAATGATAAACATTTACAACCCAGCTTGAGGGGGGGTGTTGGATTATGTGTTCTATTTGTTATCTTATCACTAGGTTAGTTTTTCAAATAACAGAGATATGAGTAGGTTGTTACTCAAACTTATCTCTTAGGTAGTCTTTTATCTTAGCTAGGAAGTTTAGTAGTAGAGTCCTAGTTCTGAGGAACCCCTTCCTCACATCTATAAGATATGCTTTGTAATCACTCAATGGGATGAGAATTGAATGAATGAATAATCAGAATTATTCTCAAATACTTCTTCAGAATAAATGACTGCTGTGTATTTAAACTTGAAGTAATAAGTAACTAAATAAAAATGAAATAGTTCCCGTTATATTACTGAGGAAGCTGATAATGGACTAGTTGGCAGTTACAACATATACACACACAGGTTTTCAAGTATTTTTTATGATTTGTAACTGTGTTGACAGGATATTATAAAGTCATTTTTCTCCTCGGTGCGCACCGATAATATAAATTTAGTTTTTCAGCTATCAGTCGTTAGATTCATCACCTTCTACTTATTGGTGCACACTGGATATATAATAAATCAATAGTAGATTTTATTCTTATCCACTGGATATACTTCTTGTTCCAATTACAGCAAAACTCTAAGCTAATCCTGCAGGATGCAGATATGGAGACTGGATACCCGGTATTGGGCAGTAAGGTGGCTATCCTCTTTTTTCCTTTTAAAAACATTGTTGCCTGCTATTGATTGTAGCTACCAAATATGTTAAACTTCCAAGGTGCAAGAAAGATTTGAAATCTTCAAGACCCTCTGCAAAATCCAGGTCTAGCAACTCTAACCTATATAGTGATAGTGGATGAAATCTCAGTGCACATATTTTTTTTTAAGGAAAAATTCTTAGAGCCTGTCTAAGCCCCTACGAGAGCAAATATTTTGGTTTTAGTTGCAGCTCTAGGGTCATAGTCTAGGATCATAGCTATCTCATCTAGAGAAAACCAGGGGAGTTTCCTGCTATAGTCTCTGCAAATGCCAACCATGCCAGTTTTCTGTACTTCTATTTCAACTGAAACCCAGGCATGTCAATGCCCAGCAAACATCACTTCAAGACATCTTTTATCTAAGGTGACCGAGCTTAACAAGCTGAGTATGTTCTTTGTTTAAAGATGCATCAAACACAGCATGCATATTGAAGTGCAAATACAGATAGAGATAAGCTTTGTTAAACAGACCTCAACTAAGGCAAGGGTATTCAGATTAGGAGATAATGTAGGCTTGACACCTTTAGCAGCCAAAACTTCATCTGGTGTCCTGTTGGGAAAATGAGGAAAATAAAAATTAAAAGATACTCCTTGGTCAGAGTAAGTAAACCAGAATGTGAAAATCTTTGATCAAAACATTCAAAGAATGGAATGATCCAGATCAATTAGAAGACTATAAGTGCAAACCTTGCTAACACAGGTCTTGGGCTGAATCTGTCATCTGGATCACTGTATTAGTAAACTAAAAAGATCATGAAACTTCAAACCAGACAATTCATATACTAAAAGTAATCAAAATTTAGTATATCATCATCTACTAAAAACATGTGCTCCTACCTCTGTACACAAATGACTGCCTCAACCATGCCTGTTTTCAGCATCTCAATTGCAATAGTTGTCACTATCCCTGTCCACTGAGCTCCTACAATTGAAAGAAGTTAGGAACATATAAGTCAGAACTCCTGTACGTGTGCATCAAAACTTTGATGGGAAAGAAAAACCAAGATCAGGGAAACATATTCAATTTGTAAATTTCAGGATATGAAAGAGAAAGACATACCTTCTACTGGCTTAGTTTTACGAGCATATAACAGCTCCTCGTGGACACCTAAGTAAGTCTCATCCAAGGACTCCTTTTTCCTCCCTCTACCATGAACAACAGGTTCCAAGCTCTAGATGATAAAATAGATTAGAAAAATGTTTGTACAAGTTCAAAAAGAGAAAAAAAAAATGCCAAAACTGTGATATATATATACATATACAAAAAGCGTAAGCAATAAATTGGATAAAGACAAAAGATACTATGCTTAATTAAATGTCAACTAATAAATCCCAAGGTTATTAAAAAAATCAAGTTGAGTATGACAGAATGAGAAAAAAAGACCTGATAATAAAAAAGTAATAATCGAGATCACGTCACATTCAGGCTTCAACATGATTACTCTGGAAATTTAACATGATGATTTAAGCAATTCTGTCAAACTAATTGCACTAGCATCTTCACTGTCATCCATGGCATAGAGTCTTCCATTTTGAATGATCCCATATCCTCAATGACCATCTACTACAACTACAACAAGTTCAATTTATATCTGATATACCATATCTCATTCCTTTTTCATTTACAACTCTGCATCCTAAAGGAGCAGCTTTCTACCTTCAATATCTATAATATATACAACAAAGAAACGCCTGTGCATATAACGAATGACACACCTACCGAAGAATTTGTAATGATAACATAAACATTCTTCGACAAGGTCAAGTCAAAACACTAACCACATGGACACTTTGGGTATAAGAATAACAACGATAAAGGAATTAATGTAAAACTAGTTCATATAAGTGGCAAACAATACAACACAGTGCACTTCCATCTCCACAATAAAGATGAGTATAGATTTAAGCAATAATCATTTCCCAGTTTTCAAAGACAATTAGAAACCAAATGTAAAAAGTGAAAACAAGCAGAAGTAAAAGAAGTTACTTCAATTCTAGACATTCCATCTCCAAGGAAAGCACAAGCATTCTTGACATGGGCTATGTAATAAGTATCGCATAGACCGCATTGACTGCACCAGAAACAAAGAAAACAAAATCAAACACAAATCCCCAAAAGTAAAAACAAAACTAACTAACTGACAAGAACCTGCAATGGTCTTTAGCTGGATAAGTGCCTCCAGGTGGTATAGGTCTGGAGCGTTGTCTCCAGTCCTCACTCAGTTTCAATGACTTTCTTGAGCTCCGGTTTGCATCTGCTCCACCGAGATCAACAATTGAGACAGAAAGATCTTCCTATGCACAGTAAGTGTGAAACAGAGAAAGTTAGAATAAGTACCTTGAGAGGGAGACGAAGATGAACAGACGGTGGAGAGCGAGATTGGAAGAGAGTATGGCATGGCCATGACTATTAGAGACTCGAAGAGAGTAAAAGCTTGTAGCTCAGAGATGGAGTCGTTTCACAGCCACATATTTATGATTTGTTGTCCCACCATGACCACCCACCCCAAGGTTACACTAGACATGCATTTTGTCAGGAAAGCAATTGCTATTTATCCAAATTTATAATGACTTATAATTTATCAATCAATAAATAATTTAACTCTTTAAAAAAAATAATAATAATAATAATAATTGGAATCAACTCTTGTGGTTTCGATTTCCAGAATTTTTATCTGGACTATTAATATTAATAAAACAAAAATTATGTTGATACCAATTCCTAGGGATGGGCACGGTTTTTTGACTTATAGTTGTTAACCGAATCGAATCGAATATATGTGTTCAAGTCAAGTCACCCTGCTAAGACGAGTCAATCCAATTAAAAAAATATATGAAAACCGAGTTAAAGTGAATTATAGATGGTTTTGCCTTGTTAAAAGCCGAACTGATCCGACTAAACCGAATAAATATTAAATATATAAATAAATATAAGATTTATTTTAAGTAATTATACATATTTATTTATTATTTTATTAAATATTAGATTTATATTGATTTAAGTTAATAAATATTGTTTTATTAATATTATATATATATATATATATTAAGTATTGACTAAAATATAAATTCATTAAAAAAAAAAACTAAAATATAAATAGAATAATACATTTGGTCGTGATTTGGACTATACTGTTAATATTCAGCCGTAATTGTTAATATTATCGACTATATTTTGAATTATGATGGGATGCATTATGGATTATTTGAATTTCTGTTTATATTATAAAGTTAAATATATATTTTTTTAATGATCGGAGTTGTTCAATTATGGTCCAAAAGGCGATACAGTTAAAATTTTCATTAGACTCAAAAGACCTATCAAGCCCATAGGTCCAAAACCATATTAAACCGAACCGACTCAAACCGGAAAAAGTAGGTTCAAGTCAAGTCGAGTCATCCTATTTAAATGAGTCAATCCGATTTAAAAATATATATAAATCAAGTATAAATAAGTTATGGATGATTTCGACTGAATACCGAACCGATTCACACCCACCCGTACCTATTCCAGGAACAGATATTACAGACCGAATAAGTTTATAAAAAAATAATTGAAATATTACATATTTACATAAATTTGAGTTTTTTTTTAAAAGATAGATAACTCACGGTGTAGATGTGAAGAGTTTTACCACTAAATCATCCTTATATCGTCAAAAAGTTTATAAAACTCACTTTCCTTTTTATATTATTGAAATTTTTAAGACCACGATATAACCAAGTTTCACCATGTAAATCTATAGCAGTTGAAAGTTGTTTTACAAAAATATTCCTGTACATACCCCTTGCGATTCCAGCAACAGGTCAAAAGTCGAAACTTCCCTTGGTACTAATGAAAGATTTTCACAAAAGTATACATTTTCCTTTCTTTATTGACCAAGATAATTGAAAAAAAAAAAAGAAAAGAAAAAAAAAATAAAATTCCCAGTTAATAAAATGACAGACTTGGCAACAATAAACAGAATAAATAAGTAAATTGTAGAAGAAAAATGCACACTACAAACACTCCGATATATGTATACCAGCACCTGATTTCCTTTGATGTATAACAAAATACAAATGTCCCAGTAAACTATAATGTCCAAACATCTAATTCGCGGCGGCAAGGGACCATTTTATTGTCTTCTATCGAAACAAATGAAACGTTGGGATGTTCCCAATCAACAGGAAGCCCTCTCAAAACAGCTCACTTTTCTCCTGTTCTAGAAAAAGAATGGATTACATAATCGACTCAAAATTTACAGATTACGGCCTCTAAATGTATCACCAATACATAGGCAAGTGAGGGAAAACACAACCAGAGCTCAAAAACTATTTCGATACATATCAAAGAAGCTTGCTGGTTCTTCGTCTTGACGGTGGCCCTCCAGGAAAAAGCTTCATAATCCATCCCAAAACCCTCTCTACAACCTGAGAGGACAAAAATCAAGAACATAGTTTTAACGGCAGTTTCCAAAGACAGAAGCTGAAATAAATATAACACTAATTACAATAAATCTCTCCCGCAATAGTTTGTTAACAGTTTCAATGCATACACCCATCTGCCTGAGAGAGATAGAGATGGTACCTCATCACCTTCATCTGCATCTGCATCTGCATATGCAAGGTTGTCATGGGCAATGTGGGAATCCGGTTGTCTGGTAGAAACATTCTCAGTGGCCATATTTTGAGCAGTAAGAAGCTCTAATCTTTGAGTTTGAGCTTCAAGTTTCCGTGACAACTCTTTGTTCAAATCCTTCAATCATGTAAAATGGTCAGAAAAATAGCACACTCAAGATACAGAACACCACCACCGTTTCCGAGAACTTTTAGGATAACAAACACAACAAATACTGCATTGTCAACTCTTGGAAGACAACTCAGACATTAATCACATGAACTTGACATTTTTAATTAGCTCACTTGAACCTGTGAGCTATAGTTGTCATGAGAAAAATGGAAGAAAAAAAAAATCATACGTATCAAATTAATGAACTGGTCATGTTCTATGTTCAGTTTTGTTTCATATCGAATGCTTGTGGATGATTTCACTTTAGTTTGTTTTTAAGAATTACTTCAATGTTTTACAAAAAAAAAGGAAGAATAATTTCAATAACTTAGAAGAGCAGTAATATTCTTGTTCGGTGTACATTGTTGAGTAGAAATATGCTAGAGGACAACTGAAACACATGTTAGACGCCATCCTGATTCCTGTTTAGATCACTAAACGGGAACCAAATAGATAAGGACAAGGGACAAAAAATGTGCTTGGAACATGGTCAACATGAGGCCAGAAAGTAGAATGCAATCATTTTGCATTTGAAAAAAAGAAAAATAAAAAGAAGTACCATGTAGTACAATTAAGAAGTATCTATAGGATTACAAAACTGGTTAATCAAGGATGTTGAGATGGAAGAATGAAAAAACAGCAGATAGAAACATTTCTAAAGATTTCAAGGTAGAACAATTTGAAACAGCATGAGCAAAGGATTTAGTAAGATAACCATGGACACTAATAGAGCTACAAGTGTCCAAGACATTACAAGAATAAGAGAGAGAAAAAAAAAAAAAAAAAAAACAAACTATCATAGCCATGCCCGTGATGAAAGAAATAATAACATTGTGATCATACTAAATAAAAAGCATTTGGTCACCCAAAGTTAAAAGGTTTAAGTCTTTTGCTGATTCAAGTTAGAATGATAAAAACAAGCATTACCTGTCCAATAAAAATAACATTAAATATCTAGCTAGTGTGATAGAAGGAAGGAAAGAATCAGGATTAACAATGTGTGCATTAATGTCCTAATGGGCACCCTATCATGTATCTCCTGCTATACTGAATTGCCATGCCAATATCTATCAATCAGATTCCAAAAACAATCCCCTGTTCCTGTCCATGTAGCAAATTCCCATGGTGGAATGTCCAGTTGTGACTAGTTACAAGTAACAAATCTTATACCAATCGAACAGTGTATCTAGTCATCCAAACAACCACCTCCAGCTCCACCCCCAAATGAGAAACATAAAATAAAATAGCAATCTTATGCTTCTTAAAAATTCTGAGAAATGGTACGAAAATTATTACCAAGTGTGTGTGTATATATACAATCCCGTTCTGGTTAGTGTGCACTGATATGCATTGCATGTGGACCACCGATTATGGAGAAGCACTGACAAGTGTATATACACTTGAGTCAAAGCATGTAAATCTCGTGGTCCACACGCAACGCACCTATCACTGCGCACTGACTTGAAAATTTATATATATATATGTGTGTGTGTGTGAGAGAGAGAGTGAGTGAATGTGTGTGGGGCAAACATTCAAGATAACCTGAGCAATAAATTCAATTTAAGCAACTATAAAGTAAGGAATAAAATAATCAGCATCCGGAAACATGATTTATTAACTGCTTTAAAAAGTTTAGCTCAGGTTCAACTTACCTTCAATTTGGAACTTTGTGACAACTCAGACGACAAGGCTTGCATCAACTCTTCTTTCTCCAATGACAACTGCAACCAGACAAGAACCATTTTTTATATTGATAGATAAAATTTAGCAATCTACTTCAAAATTCGAACTACAACTTTGACATTTTATTAGAAAACACAAAAACATGCGAAAGGACTGGATCTTGAAACTATGGTACCTCAGAAACTAGTGCATTGATATTTTGAATAATTCTCATCTGATCGGGAGGAATATTCACAGCTGAAACATCATGAGCTAATAGTCCATTTTCAGGTAGCAACGGTAAACCGGAAGCATCAATTTCAAGGGAAGAAGTATTATCATGCACTTCATTGTTGGAGTTGTTGAGGCCAGTATCTGTATTTGCAGCATAAGTGAAACTGATAAATTTAATACCAACAGTATAACCAATATATATATATATATATATATGAGGTTCCCTTTAGTACACCCATTGTGATCATGCCTTTTTTGGAACAATCACATGAGATCACATTCATCAGTACACACAGGTGCATTGGTACACCGGTGCACAAAAGAAACCTCATATATATATAAGAATTTATCATAGAGTATATAAATTACACTCTGACAAATTCAACTTACTGGAAAAAAAAATTCATGGGAAATTAAACTGCACACCTATCTATCTAATAGTCCCAAATGTTTGAGAACCAAGCAAAACAATCATTTAAGAAGAATTCAACTGTTAATGAAATTCAATGAAGGGAAAAAACAAACACAGACCACTATACCACTGCTACTTTCTAAAATTTGGTAAGTCTCAGTTCACATACCTACACCAATCATGGGAGAATTATATTTATAACCAAATGAGAATAAAAAATTACACTTTATTTGGAGTGGAGAAAAAACAAGCTGAAAGGAGGTTTCCTAGAATGTAATGAAATATTGCATCAATCACCATAATAAACAGAAATTGCAAAAGGCATTTTAATTATTATTTTTATTTAGGAAACGGAAACTTTATTCAAAAACGCAAAGGCATTTAAGTTATTGGATCACTGACACTAGCCAAATTAAAAATACGTAAATTAACAAAAACACATTGTATCCATGACAGGTCAATATGGTATGTCCCAAATGTTTCTTGAGTGCATAACATACAGAAGTGTGGCCTCAAAGCATAATAAAGAATTTAAAGTACACATGCATTAAACAAAAAGATCCATTCTTTAAATATCTATAACAAACATAAAAAAATACCATTCCAAAGAACCAAAACACCTCTGTAGGATACAATATAATTGTCTAATTCTGTAGAACCAAATTTCAAACTCCAAACTCCAAACTTCTTAAATCAGTAAAATAAAGTAAATTTACTTTTTAGGGACAACAAATATTAAAAGTAAGTTGACTTGGCTCGTTTAAGATTAACACTTGCATATAAGTGGCAACATGTCACCCAAATGCTCTGTCCACATCATTTATCAAAAAGAAAAGAGGATTAGCCTAGGCAACTAAACATGATCTTGCTAAATTAATTTGCACCGTGAAAGCAGATCTACTGAATAAATTCGATAAGGATATATATACACACACCAATAAAAAGAGAAAAGAAAAAGGAAAGCTATTATCACCTAGATCTTCTGTAGAAGTTGACACATCTTTCCTACTACTAGGATTCTTGTTAACATCAATAGATTTCATACTTCCAGAAGTTTTCCGAACCTTAGACTGTAACACCTTCTTCTCTGTGTGATAAAAATTGAATATATGAGGGGCAAAAATATTGCAAGGACATGATTCAATGTAAAAATTTAGTATGAAACCTCCATATTCACATTAACAGCAGCCTTACCTTCTTGGAGAGCATCAATAGTCAACTGCAAATCCTGACGGTCTTTCTCTAGGCTAGACACTTTCTTTCTGCAAGAATCAGTGGGAATCAAATGCGTGAAAGTTAAAAATCTGGAAGAAAAAAAAAAAGTCTTCTCATGGAGGATCTGATAGTAGAGTTTTATTTATTTTTAGCAGCAGCACCTAATGTACAAAAAGCAGATTAGTTTAATTCTAAATCACGTTCTATGATTTAAAAAATTTACATAATTGATTTCTACTTTTTTTTTTTTTTTTTGCTACTCCTTACAGTATTGTAAGTATTTCAGACTTTCAAAAAGTTCATCAGAATATCAGATTTAGCATTAGATAACAATACAATGGCCGGGCATTAGCAATAATAAGTCAATTGATGCTACTATGTACAATATGAATTCTTTATGGGAAATTAAATAAGAATTAAAGCATACTTGTACGAAGATATTTCAGCTTGTGAGTTCTCCAATTGCCTCTCTAGCTTTAGTTCACTAGACCGCAGTCTGAGTGCCTACAAAAATCAAATTAAGATAAAACTTTTTCAAGAAAAATAAAATGTAACCGATGCCAGAGGCGTTGCAACTCCATACCAATAAGTTTAAAACAGAAATCTATTGGAGAAAACAACCCAAAAATTGATATCATATAAAGTTACTCAAGGGTTACATGGTTTTTTCTAAATACCTAGAGCTCCCTCAACCTTCCCCTTGTTTCTCAGATTCCAAACTGAGGACTACAGTTGGCCCTACAACCTTGATAGTCATGCAATTCATAGGATTTTTAATATCTTAGGTAGGTGGCTCAAAATTATTACCTTCTCTTCCAAGCCGATGACTTCAGAAGCCAATATTTTGGCACGTTCATCAGCTGCATTGCATTCTAGTCGTACATTTGCATATTCATTTCTGAATGACTCAAGTTCCACCTGCAAACATCAAATACTAGAAATAGTAAAACAAGTGTAAAGGAAAAAAAAAATACTTTACCTTCAGCTCAAACATCTAGAAACAACAAAAATTATATAGCCAAAGCTATCAAATAAATCATTAGTAACATCTTTAAACAAACAAAATCAAATATGTTCTACATCAAAAGGAACTGCCTACAAGACTTCCAATGCCTCAAATTAACACATAGAAAATCATTAAAGCCAAACCAAGCATGAAACTTATACTTTCATCAGCATATCAAACTTGTTCTACATATAATAACTTTCTTAAACTTAAAAGTACTAAAGGTAAACAATCCGCACATGCATTTTAATATTTCATAAGCAAACTGTACTTTTATACCAAATAGTAGGATTGATAAATCAATAGTAAATTCACATGTATAGTTTCAAGAATTTAATTTCCATTCAATATTCACCAGTTAATTAGAAGTTGAAACAATTACTACAACCGTAAGCAAATTCACATATATAACATGAAACTCAGTGTAAGGCTACGGGATACCATTGACTATATATAAATACTCCAGACAAAAGTTGCACTAATAATATTAAAGGCTCCATATGGATTTCTTTCTTAGTTACTTCAATTTAATCACTACCTCCAGAAGTAATAAATTGGTAGATTTTCTGCTGAAAATGTGAATCATTTCATTTTCCTTAAAAAAAAAAATGTGCCAGTAACACAGCAACGAATGTACGGACTGGCAAACACATAATACTAATATAATTATGCAACAGATAGAATGCTCATAAAATGAACCGATATGTAAATAGATAGAACACTTGAGGTAAACTATTTCCGGAGATGGAACCCAGCAAAAACAAGGAAAAAAAGGCAGCAAGTCAAATAACAACATATACTAACCAACTGAGCCTTGATTTCTTCTTGCAAATTCTCCATGTCGGATTTTAGTTGGTTGACAACACTTCTCTGTATAAAAAAAATTCAAGTAAAAAAAAATATATAATACAGGAAAAGAAGCACTGACCATGAATCATTGGTTGGGCCCCTTAAAAGAAAGAAGGATACAAAATATTAGATTTAGGCAAATAGATGCTCGATGGATGCTCGATGGATGCTTTTAGAACTTGAGCTCAACTTCCTACTTGCTGACTAGAAAGCCAAGAATATTTAGAAAGTTGTGAGATAAACTTGCCAAGGTCTTTCTCTTTCCCAGGCAATCTCCAACTCATTTGACAATAATGCGTGCATAAGGATTTGACGCAAATTCAATTACTAGAAAGCGTAAGTACAACACAATAAGAACATTTGTAGCTTAGAGACAGAATAATTATAATTTGTTTCTACCCAAAGGGCATCAAAATCAAATAACAAAGAATAAATAAATATTACAAATGTGCTCTAGGTGGTCATATATGACCATTATAGTATATATATATATATATATAAATAAAAAATTATAGGATAATTGTACTATAAAATGAACAACAGAACAAATAGAGTATTCAACCATATCAAAACACAAAAAAAACCTTAAAATTAGATAAGCAATCCTATTTATTATAACATAGTCCACAAGCCCACCTGTTGATTATAACTATCTGTCATTGATGAATTTTCAGAAGCTAAAGATTCTGCTAAAGCTCGTGAAGCCTCTAGAGATCGTTGCAATGAAAACTTTTCTTGTGTCAAATCTTCTATATGCTGCAAGCAAGAATTACAATTTCTGAGACAAGAAGCACATGGAACAAATTTGGTGCAAAAGGATATGACATATAGGTAAGTTTTCCACATCAAGAATGTAAATAAAAATATCAAAGTGCCAAAGGATGCATGAATCTCAGTAGCTTTATACAACTCTCTTTACTAGACTAAGATAAGATTCATCAACCACCGACCATTGTTTTTTATAATAAGTACCATCATTACTAACTATAAATTTCTTTTACACCTCAACTAAATGCTATATATCAACTACGAATCTCCCTAATGCAAATATTCAATATTCACTTACAAATTTTAAAACAACTGAGCATGTCATAAAATAAACAAACTTCAAGTAACTTAGAAATGTATCACTCCCAACACCATAAACATCAGTAAAAATGTTGAATGCGTTTTTTTCTTCAAGGACTAAATCAGGTAATATATGTATAAAGAATATCAACACACCAGTGAAAGCATTAAATACGACAGTAGATGTAGATACCTGTTCCAAAGCAGAAAAATCTTCATTCTGTTTGGTTGAATAGAAACCATGCATCTCCTTGCTGTTTTCATTAGTACCTGTTCTCAGCAGGTCAGCTCCATTATTAACAGAAACTGGAGAATTCCCCACATGATTAAATACACTAGGTGCACTGGGGGTTATGGACTTTGAAAAAGGTCCCATAGTTCCAGTCTCCGATGATGGCTTCTGTACAAAAGATGATCCCAGGACGTCCACGCTGTTTAATTCTGAGCTATTAGACATAAATGACTCCTTTTGTGGTTCAGATCGTTGAAATGGTGACCCTGAAGGAGCTCTTGGAATGTCAAGAGAATCGAGAAAAGATGGACGAGATCTCCTAGAAGTAAATTCATTTGTGGAAGAATGCACGGGTACATGATTGGACGAATTGGTGACATCAAAACTGAAACCTGACGATTTAGATGTTTGAACAGGTCCATTATACAAACTAGGAAAACCACCGGTTGAGCTACTCAGCTTTGTTTCCTCCGAATCTGAAACTGCAGGAAAACTTGACTTCACAACACCTTGCATGTTTTTCCCAACTTCAAGCACAGACCCTCTTGCATTACTGGTGGGTTGAGTAGAGTCTACCATTAAGGTCAAAAACATGCAATGGAAATCAGTTGCTTCGAAGTTATTTTTACTAAAAATTATAAATAAATAAACTGATTTGACTTCCACTTGTATGTATTAAAGCAACAAAAAAAATAAAATAAAATAAAATAAAATCATGTCCTGCTTCACAAGGTTACCTTCAAAAGAAGAGTAGAATGTTCGGCCATTACCAAGACTGCTGGCAGTATTGAGATTACTTTGCAGCAGAGTACTTACAGAATTTTGAGGAGAGATCTGAGCAGCAAACATGTTAGAAGAATCAGGATTAACTGCAGGGACCTTGAAAAAACTGTCCTTATCTTTTAACCGCGGTTCTTCAATCCCTTGAAAACTGGATTTACTCGAACTGCTATCATAATCTTGACTTGCTTGAGGGCGTAGACCAAATAATTGATCAGGCGTACTCCCATATTGAGGTCTACCTTGTCCCATTGAATGTACAAAATCATTATTCACATCCTTAGTCTGTAGGCTATTATTGGCACCTAATTGTTCAGCAGACCCTGAAGCAGCATAAATCCTAATATCTTGATTGTTTGAATATGTCCGCACTAGATCTATAGAAGATGAATTTAAATCATTTACTGAGGAAGGAGGATTAGAATGTGTATCATTTAATGATCCTTGTTGATTTTGCATGCTTAGTCCAGTCGATTTGTAGTCATCATTATCCAGTACAAGAGTGGGTCCAGTAACAGCTTTATCAGATCCATCAGATGTACCAACTCCATCTGAATCTGTGACTCGCGCATGATCAGCTTCTAAATGAGGTTTGTCATGCAGATTAACATCAGAGGCATGAGACTGGCTAACAGAAGTAGATTTCTTGGCTCGCTCTGCTGCCTTTTTCTTACGAAACTCCTCTAGCTGCAAGAGAAAGGAAAAAATGCAATAAACATTAAAAATAATTAACAACAGATAATTGAAATTCATGGAAACAATAAAAGGGAATGCAAAGAGAGAAGCATGAGTAATAAACAACTTACACTTCAGCCTGTGAAGAAAATAGGAAATTATAATGATATGCAAAATACTGCCATCTACTTAAGGAATAGGCTCAACATACAGACGGTTATAATTTCTTAAAATTTAATGAAATTTATAAGGCAATATAATGGCATTACGTTGACAATCCAATTCTTAACCTGTTAAACAAATCTTGTTCATAATTTCTTTGCACTTTCAGCTTTTCTAGGATTCTTCATTGCATATACTTCTGAAGACTTGTTCGCCCCCACTTGCTTAAAAATGTCTTTATTAATAAACACTTTTTCTGATACAGAAAATGCCCTTTAAATGGGATGTCAAAAGCCCTCAAACATGCTCTTTGGGTTAGAATTAAGGTTCCAAATAAACCATCTTTAACGATGCAGCAATTCTTCTCCATACTGCACTTGTCATGCAACTAAATAAACATCTGAAATACCAAAACTTGCCTCTTGTCATGGTGAATTAACTATAGATGTCCAAAATACATTATGAAAAAGTTGCAAAATTCAAATTATCCCACAAATCCCCTTAGCACACTCTTTACCTGCACAAGTAAAAAAGGCTTCTGATTGCACCAATCAATTATCAAAATTCTTCAAACCACATAAATCTCTCAAGCGTAGTATCCCCACAAGGCTAGTACTGATAGTCGAAACAATGCCAAAGCCAAATAGGATGATTTGATCATTTGGGAAACAAAGACTCGCAGTTGCACCAGTACTGGCACAAATGCAAGACCATGTGAAAGGGACGAATGATATACCCAGAACCTCCTAATAGTCCGTAATCTAGAAAACGTTTGTCACGTTTATAATAAAATCATTAATGCTATTGCTAAGCACACACAAACAGTTACAATATAACCAAGATTCCACATTTTTCTGCCAAAGTTATCATATATAATCTATCATCAAAGCAACATTTATGCAAATAATAATAATAATAATAATAATAATAATAATAATAATAATAATAATCATAAATAAATAAATAAATAAATAAATTGGACATCTAGATTATGGAAATCAATAAAAAAACAAATTGAATTGCGAAAAAGTACCCGGCGTTTTCCAGCTTCCAAATGCTCCTGTTTGCGGGAGGTCGACAACACTTGAGCCGACGCCATTCGATCTAGAGGAGTTTCAATGCTCAAAAAATTATCTGATCAAATTGATACTTGTCGGCAACGAATATGATAATAATTTTTGAATTTTTTTTTAAAAAAAAAAATTAATCTTGAAGAAGAAAGAATGAACCCTAGATATTGAAAAGGTTAATTGAGATGAAGATAGGTATAAAAATAGGAGAAATGGCTGCGTGAGAAGGTAGATGATATGTTTTTAGACAATAAAGTGGAGGCCGCGATCGGATCGGAGAGAAACAAGAGAAGTGTCCCTGCGCCTCTGTTTATTTATTTAGGAAAATAAATATTTGTTTGAATTTTGTAGTTGTGCCAGATCTCCCTTCGTATCTCTCTCTCTCTCTCTCTCTCTTTGCGTTTTTTCATGTTTTTAATGTGGACCGAGTGGTAATGTTACCGGTTGTGTTACAGAGAACTGACGTACAAAATTTGTTACCACGCGCCACGTTTGGTGAGCCAGCGCCAGCGGTCACTCAAAACCAACCTTTTTTTTTTTTTTTTTTCCTCTTTAATTTTTTAATTTTCAAGGCTGTTACTTGTTAGCCCTAAGATTGTATCTACGTTGTTTGATGGACGAGCTTAGATAAATAATCTAAAGGTAACTGTTTGAATTATAATAATAACAAAAGCTTCAAATATATATATATATAGTTTAAATAGGTGGATAAATTAGATACAGTTAAAAAAGGTTATTAATTATTACTAACTTATTCTAATTTTTTTTAAACACTATTTTTTCTATTTTAAAATTGTATTCTTAATAAATAAATATTTCTTGTGTTATGGATATTTCATTTTCCACTAACAAAAAAAAAAAAAAAAAAGTTCTCACCGATCACCATACTCATATATTAGAGTAATAAAGTTATGATTTAATGTTTTAACTTCAACATCAAACCACTATATATTTTTAATTCAAGAGTTGTAAATGCATTGCATTTCAAGAATGATTACAAACATTGGATTAAACACACATAAGTGGTAAAAATGATAAATCAAACTTTGACCCTTTATTAAGGGAAAATGCAATGACGTAATATTTCAATAGTTCAAATTTTGAAGTTGTAATAATTTTAAAAGAAATCAATAATGGATTTTCTCAGTTGAATAAGAGCATTTCACTACCTTCCTTTATAGGTTAGATTCAAAAGTAAATGCTATCCGTTTGGAATAACTTTTATTTTTAACTTTTGACAGCAGAATAAAAGAAGTAAAATTCAGTTACTATTTAGATTATATATTTCGGAAGAGTTTTTGTATCAGGAAGAGCTTTTGAGACTGTTTGGATGGAACATTTTAAAATCTCTTTTAATTATGATATGACATTTTTACCCTTGAAGAAGAGTTTTTGAGTTTGTTTGGTTGTAACTAATTAAAATCACTTCTAACTATAATATAACATTTTTACCTTAATAAATAATATATATACATTTTTTTTTAAATAAAAGTTTCCTTCATATGAGATAATATAACATTCTTTCAATTATATTTAATATTGCATTATTAGTTACTACTGTTCTTCTTTTTTTCTTTTTTTTAAGTACAATTACAACAAGGACCTGACAAAATTAGACTCTATAAACACAAACTGGAATACTACTTCCACTATCAGGAAGAGGTTACAAATATATTACAATTCTCATAACTGAAGAGAAGGCGGTTCCCACTATATCGAGAGAGGGTTTCCCACACTTTATGATTTAATAACCAAATATGGGACAATTATATACATATCAAGGCTTGAACTTTGATGGTAGAACCTCTCTTGGGAGACTCCAACCACCGAAGCAAGAGGCCATTGGTAGTTACTATTGTTCTTGTTGATTAGAATGGTGTAATTCCACTTAGAAGATTAGAAGATTTGAACTTCATAGTACACTCCTAATATCCTGATTAAAAGGAAAACATAGGTTCCTCCTCCTTTCATTTTTGTGAAGTAACTAATGTCTTGTGATGATAAAGACCAGACTGACAAAGTATCAAAGCAGTTGGAATCATATTTTTTTTCCTTTTATTTGGAGTCATCAAGACAAATTTTGGAATAGACATGATATGAAATACTATTCAATAAGATTTTTGTTGTCATGCACTCTAATCAGGCAAATTACAAACGAGAATGGTTGATGAACTCAAATGAATGAAATAAAATCTGTATAACAATTTTTTTTTTCTTTTGCATAAGTTACAAGATAAGACTCCATACCCTTTCAATCACCTACAGACTTCTCCATCTCAAGTCCCACAAGACAGAAATCTATTTTGGGTTGAAACAGAGGGTCCAAATGCAATTGCATTGGTTGCAATATAACCTAATAATAACAGGAGAATGCTAAACTAAATGCATGAAAACCGATCACCTTCCTAAAAATTATCTTACACTCAAGGGAGGGTGGTTTCCATCATATTTATATTGACAAAAGAAAACTTAATTCTTCTCATTTGTTGTAATATTGAACTCTCCCTAAAAGGAAAAAAAATTCCTATTTATTCACCAGATAAACTTGAGATGACACCCAGAGCTTTTCTTATATGATCTAAAATGCAAAGTGATGAGCAGGAGCAACACTTGATCTAGCATTTACTATCTCCCGCCTTGCAATTCCATGACCCATCTCCAAATATCACTTCAATCATGCTGCAAGTTTGTAATAAGTCAACTTTATTTTGATGGCAACTTCCCAAACTTTAGCATCACAAGACTCCATAACATATTCACGAACACCACCATTGCTCAACTCATTAAAGTTGCTAGACCAGTGATCATTTTTGTCTGCCTTCACTACCCCCGTATCAAAAGATATTTATTTGCTCCATCATCCATCCGATGTATACTAATCTTAGTTTGAAAACAAGCTCAAAAATAACATTCACATGCTTACTTCAAGTCGCAGATACAATGCTAATATAATAACATCAATTTACCCAAATAGTAAGATATTTGCTCCATCATGCATCCGATGTATACTAATCTTAGTTTGATAACAAGCTCAAAAATAACATTCACATGCTTACTTCAAGTCACAGATACAATGCTAATATAATAACATCAATTTGCACACAAGCTTCTATCGATAAACTCACTTAATTTAGCATCCTTGGAGTTATTTATTTACCCATTTTTGGGTCTGATCTCAATCCCTTGGACAACAAGACCTCGCTTCCAGTTACCACGACGAATCTCCAAAATAGTCATTGACAATTCACCCTCTTCATCGGTACCTCCATAGAAAAATTCACCCAATTCACTTTCCAACCACCCATCTCCTCTCGTCTTTGGGAAGAGGCCATGATTGTCTCCATCTCCAGGCACAATGCCTTGCTGGTTCGGATGTAAATACACAGTTCGTTTTTGGCCATTACTCCCAACAAGTCCAACAGTGGCTTCTACCCGGTTATTAACAAATCCGTCAAAATAGCGGGTTGACTTGAACACAAGGTAGGCTACATAAGTTGTCACCGGGGACATGAGTGAAATATTAATCTTGCCACCAATTTCAAACCAGCACACGGCTCTCAGGAGGGCCACTGCCGGGAACCTTTTTATTTTTATGCATAGGCAATCAATATTACTATAATAAATTGGAAAAAATACATGAGGAATAAGGAGAACAAGAAATAGAGAGAAAAAGTTACCTGGCCTCGGGTAAAGAAATCCATTTCCAATATTGAGGAGTATCAACCCAAATAATCCTGAGTTCCTTGGGAGATATCATGTAACATCTCTTCCCACTCAGTTTATCCAACCAAAAGCTCTGTTCAATATTTCAATTAAACAATCACAAATTTATCAAAAAAATCTCCAGTTTTCGCTACAAAGCCAAGATCGCTGGGCCATTTATAAAATCTATCAAATCGAAAACAATTAAATGGGTTTTTTGTCATAAAAAAATTTCCCACAAAACAAACAACAGTCGATCGATCACAAATCAAAACATAAAACCTAACAGACTAAACAAAATTTAGCAAATACTTAATGGATCGATCATCCACAGATTCCGGATCGAAATATCAATTTCATAACATACAAACATTGAACACAGTTGGTTTCAAGACGAAAACAAAAGAAAAATCAAATATCGTGTTTTAGTGAAATTACCAATCTGCCCTCGTTAATGAGGAGAGGGTTGTGACAGGCGTGAAGGTAGAGGTCCTTCTTCGACAACAAAGACGACGTAGGAGAAGAAGCGGAGTCTGAGATCGCGGACAAGTAATCGGAAGGCAGGAAGCGATCCCAAACAACGTCAGAATCGGCGGCGGATTTAAAGGTGGTTGAGACATAAGCCAAGCGACATGCGTCGCGAGGGGTGGTAAAGGAGATCACATTTGCTATGCAACCCTCTGGTAACGATAGTATCCCACTCATCCTCACCAAAGCAGTAAATGAAGGGGTGGTCGGTGTAATGATCTATCTATTTTTTTGATGATGGATTCTTTTATAGAGTGATTACAGGGAAGTGATTCAACGAATGCTTAGCTCTTAAGTATTCAAACTGTAAAACGAATAAGCATGCTGACGTGTCAGTCTTTTCCATGTAGACTGTAGGGTTGTCTTTGAGTCGGTTTTCGTTATATATAGTGAATTAATGTGCGTTTGGTTTATTTTGTTTTAATTTTAATTTTTTATGACTAAAAATTAAGCGTAATGGAAGGTTTTCTTATTTTTTTTCCAAATTCCTTCCCAAATGGTGTTGGCACATGAGATGTCAACATCACGTCACTTACCATATAATTTTATGATTTATAAGATGTTGACACCTCACATGTCAATACCATTTATCTATTTGGAAAGTCTAACATTACTTAAAAATTAATACAACAACTATATAGTAATTTATAGTAACAGAACCCTTTGTCTTTGAAGGATATGTAAATTTAACCAAATATAGGTTCGAATTTATCAATATTGGTTTGAATTTTCAAGTTTACAAACATAAAAGTGGATCTATCCAAATCTAGATCTCAAAAGCATACGGATTTACAAACAAAATATTAAGATCCAATCTCGTTCATATATATGAATCCACATAACATCGGATTGGATTGGATTTGATTGAATTCTTTGCACACTTTTGTCACCAACAACAAAAATTAAGTTCTCACCACACTCCTATTTTAATATAGTTTTTATCATTAATGCTAGACGACAACAAAAAAAAAAAGCCCAAAAATCAATTTAACTGATATGGCAAGTGATTTGTATATGAGTGTCGATATTTACATTCATCAAAAACGGTATATATACCCCAAATTAGTAATTTTTTTTGAAAATCCAATATTACCCTTGATTAAAATTACTAAAATGACTAAATAGTTTGTAAGTACACCCACAAATCATTATTAAAGTTTTCTATTTTTTTTGAATAAATCTTAAAGTTTCTTATTATTTGTTTGATTTTCACATATATCATAAAATCCTTTCTATTTTCTCAAACCCTAATTTCCATTCTAAATTTCCAAATACTAATTTTAAATATATTTTCATTTCTTTTAAGGAATTGATTTTTTTTTTTTTAAGTATTTAAGGAATGCAAATTGATTGGAAAGTATTTCAAATATTTTTGTTTCCCTTGAAGTGAATTTCCAGAGTGATTTACTTTTGAAAGTACTGTTTTTATTTTATTTTTTATTTTTTATTATTGTTAGGCTTCCCATAAGTACATAACCCACTATATTGACTTCTTTTTTTTGTAAGAGGGAGGGCAGAAGCCCGAAACAGAACAAACAAGAAACAGAAACTAAGTGCAAGGCACCATCCTAGCAAAGGAGATGCCTCTAAAATCTTCATCAAGAAGAGTAGAAATCAGGGGAGGAGGGCTCTCAAACACAAGAGTTCCCAACTCCAAGGAATGCCCAATATTAGCAAGACTGTCAACAACTATATTGCTCTCTCTATAGCCATGACAGATGAAACAGCTCTAATCTCTTTCCACGATGTTTCTACAAGCGTGAGCAATACTGTACAAGTGGTGATTTTGAGGAGGCGTGGCATTGAGGAGATGGACAGCAGACATTGAGTCAGTTTCAACATTTAGTTTCTTGTAGCCAGCTTTCCAAGCAAGGCATATGCCTTTAAACACACCCCACATTTCAGCCTCAAGAGGACTTCTCACACCTTTATTCAAGGCAAAACCACCCAACCGGTTATGCTTGTCATCCCGAAAGACTCCTCCAGCAGCAATGGAACCCAAATCAGGTCTCATACTACCATCAATGTTCAACTTAACCCAATTAGGAGGAGGGGGATTCCAAGTAATAATGCAATTCTAGACAGCAACACCTTTATCTATACCACTAGTATCACTAAGCCAATCAGTCACATATTTCAAAATAATCATACTTAGCGATTAATAGGTCAAAATCAGAGTTGAAGACATGCTTACACCTCCATTTCCATATAAACCACAAAGCAACAGCAAAGATGAGATAGTTCGGCCATTTATTCATAACAACTTGATTGCATTTCAAATTTTGGAGGAGCCATTCGTTCCATTTAGTTCTAAACAACACATGCGTAGAAACCCCCTTCCAAATATCTTCCCAAATATCTATAGCACCATAACAGCCCTTGAAAACATGTTCCATGTCCTCACAACCAACCAAGCAACGACTACAAGAGATATCCATGGTGAGACCTCTTGAAGCTCTATGGTCATTAGTGAGAAGCTTATCATGAAAGAGGATCCATAGAAAATGAGAAACTCTCGGAGGGAGTTTAATCTTCGAAAAGAAACTCCAATCCCACGTAGTCACATTGTCTTTTTCAAAATGAAGCTCATAAGCAATACTAACAAAGAAGTCACCAATCTTAGAGAGGTTCCATATGACCCTATCATTGATATCTTGTTTATTGTCAACATGGATGCTTATGATGTGTTGGATAACACACCAAGGAAGTACACCAACAAGCTTTTAGATATTCCATTCAGAAGATATCAAATAGTCAGAGACATATTCACACCCCTATTCATAAGAGAGGGGAAGAATTGCATGATCTAAGAGAGTGCCAAAATTCAGAACCCACACATCATTCCAAAATTTTATAATATTACCATTACCCATTCTCTATTTCATGCCTTTGGTAAGCAGTTGGGCCCCGAAAAAGAACCTCTCCAAACAGTTGAGCAACTACTGTCAGCAGAGGCAGAAATAGCACCATTCTTGCAATATTTACCTCTAGGAAATCTCGTCCACAATCCCTTGTCATCTTGAGTCAGTCTCTAGCCAGCTTTTGCGAGAAGGGCCTGATTCATCAACTTCATTTTTTTAATGCCAAGGCCACCTTTCTTTTTTGGCAAACAAACCATATCCTAGTTGACAAGATGCATCTTTTTTTTTTTTTCAATATTACTACCCCAAAGAAAATCCATGTTCAATTTATCAAGCTTAGAACACAAGTCGAAAGGGAGTTTGATCGATTGCATAGAAAATATGGGCAACGCAGACGCAATAGCCTTAATCAGAACACATTTCCCAGCAAAAGAAAGAGTAGCACTTTTCCAAGCTGCAAGTCTCTTCTAGGAGTTCTCAAGAATATAATTATAAGTATTCTTGGTGATGTGGCTATGAATAAGAGGAACATCAAGGTAGTTACCCAAATTTTTGGTATTAAGGGAACCATACAAATCCGCTAACTTTTTAGCATGGGCATCACTAGTGTTGTTAGAGCATAAAACTCTAGACTTAGAGAAGCTAACCTGCTCACCCGAAAGATCACAAAAAGCATCAATACATTGCCTCATAATGCTAGCTTGCTGCTCAGTGGCTTGTACAAAGAGGATCAAATCGTCCGCAAAAAAGAGATAAGACACTTCAAGTCCTCCCCTAGAAACTCTAACAGGTTTCCACTTTCCCTCATTAAGAATTTGACTAATAATATGGGAAAGCTTTTCCATACAAAGGATAAAAATATAGGGGCATAAAGGATCTCATTGGCGAATGCCACACATAAGAGTAACACTCTCAGATAATAATTCACCATTAACAATAACTTTGTATTGGACTGAGGTAATACAGTTTATAATCAGAGCATTCAACTTACCACTGATACCAACTTCCTTCAAAACATACTTAATAAACTTCCATTGAAGCTTATCATAAGCCTTAGCAAGGTCAATCTTCCAAGCCATCAACCCTAATTTCCCTTTAACTTTTCTAAATTTGTGTAGTACCTCTTACGCAACAAAAATATTGTTCTAGATTTGCCTTTCAGGAATAAAAGCAACCTGACTATGACTAATAAGGATAGGGAGCAAGGGTCTAATTTTCTGCACAAGAATCTTACTCACAATTTTGTAGAAGGTATTGCATAAGCTTATGGGTCTAAGTTGGGTCATACAGGTAGGGTTAGGAGCTTTAAGGATTATATCAAAAAGAACACAACCTTTACGAAAGCACTCAGAAGTTAAGCCAATTAAATCTTTTTTACAGCAACTCCAATAATTCTGAAAGAATATTGCAGGAAATCCATCTAGCCTAGGGGCTTTAAGACCTCCAATACCAAACAAACTATGTTTCACATCTTGCTCACAAATCTACATCGAAGGATTCACAAAATAACTGTTGCTAAGTCTCGACAATAGCATAGGGAGGTCCGAATACTCACCTTGACTATCTTTAACCATGAACAACTGGTTGAAATAATTGACAACCGTTTTCTTCATGTCTGAAATGTCCTCCGCCGAGCTCCCATCTTCCCTTTACAAACCTTCAATCTTATTTCTCCTCCTCCTAATAATAGTTGAGAAATGGAAGAATTTAGTGTTTCTATCACCTTATTTGAGCCAACTGTTTTTAGATTTTTACTTTCAAAACAATTCTTCTTGCTCAATATTATCATTGTAATCCTGGAGAAGCTTGGCCTCCAACCAGGTTAAATGGTGAGAAAACCTCTCACTCAAACATCTTTGAATACCACCAATTCTAGCTAATAGTCTTCTCTTCTTGAAAAAAAATGCTACCAAACTCCTCTTTATTCCATATCTGAAGACGCTTAGTAAGATGATTGAGTTTAACATTAGCACTCACATCATTGCCATTCCAGTTGTTGAGAATAAGCTCATCAAAAATTTTATTTTTTAACCACATGACTTCAAATCTAAAAGGCTTATTCATACTACAAGGAATTTGGAAACTTTGAAGTTGAATAAGCACGGGGTAGTGGTCCGAAAACATTATAAGAAGATGTTTCACAAAGCTCTCGGAATAGTGAATTCTCCATTCCATAGAACCAAGGGCACTATCAAGCTTTTCCCAAATCTCCTCCCCTATAACTCTCTTGTTCATCCAAGTGAACCTAGGACCCGTGAAACCCAAGTCAACAAGCTCATTTTTATTAATCCACTTAGAGAAACCAGTTTTAGAAAAGGTAGGCCTGCCACCTTTCTTCTCATCACAACTGATAATCTCATTGAAGTCCCATACTACTAGCCACGACATCTGAAAGCATTCTTTAATGGAATCTAGATAGTTCAAAAGCAATCATCTAATGTTAGCATAAGGGTTAGCATACACAACTGTGAGAATCCAAAGGAAGTTTTGATCCTCAACCAAAACCGTAATACTATGTCTCAAGCTGGCAATAACATGTAACTTAATATTGTTATCATTCCATAGCAGCCAAATACCATCAGAAAATCCCTCAACCTCCACAATGAAATTATTTTCAAATCCTAGTCTTTTAATAGCTCTTTTAGCCTTTAACCTGTTGATTCTCGGCTTACAAATGGCTAAAATCTCAAAACTATGCAACCTTCGAATATCAGAAATATTCCTAGCAAACATCTGTTTACCTGCCCCCTCTCACATTTCACACTAAAATCATGGAAAAAGGAGAAAGAAAGAGTCTCTTTATTCGGAGACCATTGCCATAACCTCTGTCAACTCATAGGCAATCACTTCAAAGCTGTGGGTTGCCACAAACATTCACACCTGCACTATGCAAGACCTCATTTTCTATCAATGGCTATATAGATTTTTGAAGTTGAATTTGAGAAGAAATCATGTCATTACTACCCCCAAATCCTTTAGAGCTGCTTGCAATTCCTTTGTTAAGATTCAGTTGATTAACAATTTTTTTGGTATATTTTTTGCTAATCAGGGTAGGTTCTCTGCTGGGCTTGTTTCCTTGGTTGGTAATCTCAGCTAAAACAATTTTCTCTCTACGACCAGGGCTGACATTAATCTTGTTCAAGCCCTCTCTTTCTATTTCAACTAACATCTCCTCCATATCTCCATTGATAGCATCAAATCTGGAGCCAGAGCCTTTACTTGAGGCATGACCATTGTTCTTCACAGTATTCTTCACAGTGTTCTTCTCTCTCGTGGTGCCAATATTAGCATTCTTATATTTTCTCATTTTGTCAACCGTGGAACCACTAGAATTACCCAATAGTTATGATCTATTACTTCCTAGCTTACCAGTAAAATCATTTCTTTTAGTGAAGCTATTACTTCCTACATTCACTTTTCCATTTCTTCCTCTAGGATTTCTATTGTACGACTTCCTATAAGAAGCTAAAAACCAGGGTCCATATGGAGCTTCCTCCTTTGTCTTCTCAGGTTCTTCAGCAGATTCATGAATTTCCACCACTTCATCCACCTTACCTTCTTTACAACTGTCCTTACAATGGCCATATCTTCCATATTGAAAACAAATTAGGCCTAAACTTTCATATTCTACCCTTATAACTATATCATCAATACTAAGAGATCCTAAGAGAGGTTTAGAGATATCAATTTCGACACATATTCGGGCAAACCTACCTCTGGCTTGGTTCTGTGATAGGGTCGACTTTGCACATTCCCCCCAGCATGCCACTGATCTTCCATAGTAAATCAGAATCCATCCACTCCATAGGAAGTTTTGATAACCTAACCCAAATTTGCATACTCTGGACTGTATCCTCACCTGGCACAAAGTTGGGTCTCTACCGCTGAGTTATTAAGTATTGGTTCGCAATCACCCAAGGTCCATTGGTAAGCACATAATCTAGGTCTTCCTTCATTTGAAACCGCTCAACAAAGTAGCTTTTACCCAAATCTGTCAACTGCCAATGGCCAAGAAGAGATCATTTCATTATCAGTTTGCTAGTCATGAAATTCAATGTGTGTGGTCAACCCATGTTCTTCAAGATAAGTGCATTTTCCTAGAGTTTATGTAATTGCTCTTTCAATTTCGGAGACAATTTCATCATCGGGCCATTTAGACCCCCCGAGATCACAATATCTTCATATTCAATTTGAAGCTTCTTTCTGTTATTTCAAGATCCAGTCCAATAACTCAGAGTAGACATACTTAATAGTTTGGACTTGAAGCTTCCCACATTTTCTTTTCTTGCTTGGTTGACATCCTTATTATTACGCCCAAGGACATCATGAACTGCTCTGGCTCTTAGCAAAAGAACAGCCTCCGTTTCCATTGCTAAGATTGACATTCATCTCACAATCAAGGGATTGCTGAGCTGAAAACACAAAAGCCTCACTTGGATTCTCCATACGAATAGAAACTAAACCGAAGAAAAGACGAATAGGAAGGAAAAAGCGAAAGATTGTAAAGAACCAAGACAAAAGAAACGGCGGCGCGTAAGATTACTCAGAAAAACAAAACTTTAAGTTGCCACACACTAATCGCATACAAACTCTCATCCCTACACGCCCATTTTCTAATTATTTTCCCACTCTATTGACTTAGATCACGTTATCTTAGGATGTGATTTGTTATGCTAAAAAAAAATGGTGAATATTATTACATTAATGTGTTGTCTACTTCTCTATGCAATTATACATTAATGATTATTATTTTGAATATATGAATTGTTGTTGGATTCGTTTAATATACAACCACGAACTAGTACAAACTCTGATGATGATTATTTTTTGTAAATATCCGGAAGAAACCAACCAAAGTTTTTGTACTTATATGGAAAAATAGCGACCACATGGCTCACACCATACGAGCAACAAATTTATTCTTATTGGTAAATTCCTATTGTGATATTTTTGTAATTAAATTTTTTTATTAAAATATGAGTATGTTTATTATATTTATCGGTGTCAATATCGGTTCCCAAATAGTATGTTTGCCATTAAGTGGAATTATTTACATATTACAAATTTTAAAATTTTTTAATGAAGTACTATTACGAAAGGAGTGTACATACGAGATTTAAAGGGTGCAAATATCGCCACTCTTTGTCTATCACTAATACTAATCAACCAAAAAATTTAGCCCCAAAACCAATCTATATGATGTGATAAATGATTTGTCATTATCATATCATTCGTAATGACAAATCATTTGTCACCTCACCCTATGATTTGTATGGTGATGACAATTTATTTGTCATATCATTTGGGTTGAATTTTGAGTTGTATAGTATTACTCTTTACTTATTAACCACATCATCCCATGATTTTTATGGTGATGACAACTCACTTGCCACATCATTTGTGTTGAATTTGGGTTAATTATTTGGGTTGTATAATATCACTCAATTTTTATTGGGTTAGGCTAAGCCAAATTAAATTTGTGATTAAATGTTTTGACTTCTGACTTCAACATCCAACCACCGTATATTCTTAATTCGAGAGTTGTAAATGCATTGGATTAATCCTCTCATTGTCTTGTTTTTCTTTGACTTTTCATAATCTAATGACACCTAAGAAAAATAAAAAATACATGGTCAAGATTTGATCACTTTTTTCTCCCTCATACAACTTGATGTTTTAATTGCACTTAAAAAATACCAAGGAAAAACAAGGATCAAAGAGAGGATCCTGATCCAAATGCATTACAATTCAATAATGATCTCAACCATTTGATTAATAGCACGTAAATAGTTGATATGTTGAGATAAAAAAACTAAGTTAAAAAAAATTGATTTTGCTTTGACACTTTATTATCAAGGGAAAATGGAATGATGTGATATTTTGATAGCCCAAATTTTGAAGTTGTAATAATTTTAAAAGAAATAAATAATGGAGTTTCTCATTTGAATAAGAGCATTTCACTGTTTAAAAGAAATAAATAATGGATTTTCTCATTTGAATAAGAGCATTTCACTGCCTCCTTTACCTGTTAGATTCAAACGTAAATGCTACCTTCCTTTACCGATTAGATTCATAAGTAATATATGATTCCTAGCCTAATACTATGCGTGCATTTACTAATAGGATTGAAGGGAACCAAGTTTTATAGGAAATAGAGTCAGAAAAACGAATTATGGTTAGACTCGAACCCTTAACTACCAATGTGAAATGAAGGTATACAATCACTTGTGTTAAGAGGTGATGTGCTGAAGAGGCAGAGCCGGCTGAAGCACAAAGCAGACTAGGTTGTTGCTTTGGGCCTCTGAAATTTCTCCAAAATTTAAGGGTCTCATTTTTATTTTTATTTTCAATTTTTACTTATAGATAATATTAAATTAAAAGACCTTTTAATATATAGCCATAAAAATATAAATATCTTCTAAAGTTAAAAGATACAAATTCCTTTTAAATATATATTAATATCTTTTATATAACAACTTATTATAAGTATATTTTTTGTTCTCTTAGAAAAAAATATTATTTATTTAGAATTAATTGATTTCTAATTCCAAAACAAATCTTTTTATATATATTTTTTAAGAAAAAATCTTTATTTAGAATTTAATTATTTTCTGATTCCAAAAAATCTCTTAATACTTTCTTACTTTAAATGGTTCTGAATAACACAATAACAAAGAAAAAAATTATTCATTTAATGATCTTATTACTTCCTTAGAACACATTCTTCTGACCGTTGTTAAAATTTTTGTCTTAAATCTATTTGATTCATTTATTTTATTTTCTATTAATTTTGTATTAACTATCTATAACTCTGTTTTCTCCCTAACTTAGATCGAAGTTGTTTCAAAAAATTTCTTTAAAATCAAATCTTAATATTTTGAGTTCTTTGAAGGCAACTATTGCTTCATTCAAAATTTTCGCCTAGGGCCTCCAATTGTCTTGAGCCGGCACTGTGAAGAGGCAATAAACTTAGAGTTTGTTTGGTTGGGCTTTTGAAAAATTTCTATTAATAAAATATCTAATTGTAGTAAATCTATTAGAAAGAGAGTTTTTGACAAAAAAATTATAGTTGTTTTGTTGGTAGACTTTTTATTTTATTTTATTTTTTTATATATATTTTAAAGGTTTATTTGGAGAAGCAACCTCCCCATGAGCTTTTGTCTAGTAGAGGTTTAAACTATACTAACCTCTACTCAATTTAAAATAGATAATCTCAAAAGCCCAACCAAACAACTCTAAAAAAACTCAAATAGACGTTGGTAGATATTTTGAGGTAGTAAAAAACTCAACCAAATAAGCACTTAATTACTAGTCTGTGTTGGGGATCAAATAACCAGATTTATAACCCTTTTTTTTTATCACACGTGAGTAATTAAGTCATTAGGATTGTGGATTAGTACACGTGAGTAATTAAGTCATTAGTATTGTGGATTAGTAAATACGTTTATGGAAATTTTGATTTCTTAAATGGGAAGGTTTAATTAATTAATTAATATGAAAGGAAAAAAAAAAAAAAAAACACAATTGCCACGTCAGTTTCAATATTTTGTGTCCACGTACGTGGTTATGCTCTCAAAGACTCTCGAGGCACGTTTGAAGAGCTTGACGATTCCCTAGCTAACTAGAAAGTCTAGATATAAACCCCATTCAAATTTTGCTACTTGTCAGACCGTTTAGTCTCTCTCAGGTTTTTCACTCTAAAGAAAAATGGACTCTGTTGCTCTCTTTTGTACTGGGGTCCTCTCGCCGGCGGCCTCTACCGGTGAAATAAGATAAATAATTTACAAAATTCTCAAATCAAGTAAAACTTTACTATTTACAAATATAATCTAACAATAATGATAATAAAAACCCAGTCCAATATCTATCTCAAAAATATATAGAACCCACACTGGTATGATATTGTCCGCTTTGGATCTAAGCCTACACAGATAAGTTTTTGAGACTCTACCTAAAGAGCATCCCAAAAAACTCTTCAAATAAGATATTTGTTAAAGTCAAATGAATCACATCAGCATATTTGACTCCAACAGACTCTTCAAATGAGATTATTAAAAGCAACTTCCCCCTCTTCAAATGTTTTTATATTATTTTTTTATATATCAAATCATCATTAATATTTGATATCTATATCATTTTTATAATTTTAATTAAATTCAATTAATATATAATAAGTTTTAATTTATTAACTTTATCATCGTCAAAATTATACCATTAGAAATATCTCATCTAGATCTTTAAAATGATACTAATATTGAATATTTAATAATAACGTATTAATAATTTGAAAGGTCATTCAAATGATTTTCATTTACATCTAAAAATAAAAATAATATTAGTTTATTTGAAAATTATTATTTTTAACTTGAAAAAAATTGAGAGTAATTAAATTTGTCAGTGGAGAGAAGAGAATTTGAGTGCTTTTATTAAAATAATATAAACCTATTTTTAATTGAAGAGTCTTTGACTCTTCTTTTTTCACTTCTTAAATTGGAGAGAGTATCTATACTTATATACCCATGATCATTTCCCCATGCTTAGCTAATATGGGATTTTGGTCGCACACCTAACAATCTTCCCTTCGAACAAAGGACCACCATTATCCTCATGCCTCCCTAAGCACCGGATCACCGCCCGTCTCAAGAGCTCACAAGGATCCATTGCGAGCTAATTGGGGCCCACCACCTACTGGTTTGGTTCGGCTACATCTAGCTAAATATGGGGTATGACTTTGATACCACTTGTTATAAGTATGGAATCCATATTCTCCACATTGATATGATATTTGTTCGCTTTCGGCCTACGCCCGTACATATTTGTTTTTGGGACTCTACCCAAAAGGCCTTATACCAAAGGAGATAGTGTTCATACTTATATACCCATGATCATCCCTATGTCTAGCCGATATGGGACTTGGTAGCACACCCAACACATATGTTAGCCAATAGCCATCTTACATTTTTGTAATTTATTTTCCTATAAATGGCCAATAGGGACGGCTTTTATCAGGTTGATAATTGTTGATTGTTCATCCCCAGTAAAGTTGAAATTTGACTACATCTCGTTATTAAAAGTTAATTTTAATCGCTTAATGTTATTCTCCTTAAAAAAAAAAAATACCATTTATCTTTACATAGGTACCAGTATGAAGGGGATGTTGTAAGTAATCTCTTTACTCTTTTTTCCTTTGTAACAAAGAGCCTGAGAACTTTTTTTTTTAAAATGAAAAAGAAAAAGAAAATCTTACACCGAACATGTTAGGTGTTTACCAATACCAAACACTATCTCTTAATCTATTTTAATTAATGCAAACAATATGGTAATTAAAGTAGTAACTCAAATCCTTATTCCGTAGTACCAAAAACAACAATATTATAATTGCTTATTATATTATAGGATTACGTTTTTATTTGTGTCATTAAGCGACTGCATAGTTACATAAATGATCTGCAACAAATTTGTTACTCAAGTTTTTCATATGAGCGAAGAGTTTCTGGTGATCTGGAAGATTTTGTTTGATAACATCAACTTGCATGAAATTGAGCATCCATGCGTGCAATCGAGGGAACGTGGTTGGTGTAACTATGCAGTCGCTTAATGACAGAAAAGATTTTCTTTTGCAGCCTTCTCCACTTTTTTGGAAGAATGACCGAAAACAATCCTAAATTGATGCACAAGTTTTATTAGTTTTACCAAGAATTGCAATAAAACAAAGATAATAGAACTGTCAAACATAAATGGACTCTAATAAATTTTTAAATCGAGAGGATTTGAAAAACCCTTTTAAGATTTCACCAATTTTCAAAAACAATCTAGTGGTTTCAAAATTAAAATTTCTTTGCTTAATACTAACTCTTTTTAGTCGTATGCAATTATGCATAGTGTAGTGGTAATCATATATATCTCTCAACGTTAGTTGAGGTCTTAAACTCAAATATCTGTTCCTCAAATAAAATAAAAAAAGTATGGGGAAAGTATAGTTTGGTTCTTATATTTTAATGAAATATTGCTTTTTTACTTGATTAACGTTAGTTGAGGTCTTAAATTCAAATCTATGTTCCTCAAATAAAAAAAAAAATTGTGGGGAAAGTATAGTTTAGTTCTTATATTTTAATGAAACATTGCTTTTTTACTTGGTTTATGTATATTCGAGTTTTGGTTCTCATTTTTCTTTTTTTAAAAGAAGTCAAAATGGTCCCTTTTACTAAAAAATTAACAGTCAAATATAACATATGCTTGAAAGTACTATTTTACCCCTGTTAAAAATAATTGTGTATTTTCGAAACAAATTAATTGAAAAATAAATAGAAAATGATTCTCTGCCATCCATATCTAGAGATAGATGGTAGAGATCAAATAACATTTTAAAAAAATTTTCTTATAAAAGAAAAAAAAAATTATAAAAGGAAATTGAAAAAAGAAGAAGTTATCTTTAATCTTTAAAAAAAAAAAAAAAAAAAAAAAAAAACTTAAAAAATGAAAAAAATTATCACCTACCATATGGACGGTTGGAGATAAAAATATTTTTTTTTTAAAAAAATCTATTTGTTAAAAAAAGATAAAAAAAGAAAGAGAAAAAAAAAAAAAAATCAGATGGAGATCCAATATGTTAATGAAAAGAAGTTTTTTTTTTTTTTGGTTTGTTTTGTTTTTCTGTTTTTTAAGAAAATATTTTATTTGATCTCCACCGTCCTCTATTTGGACGGTGGAGATCCATTTAAAATATATGTATATATATATATATATATATATATATGTATTTGTTTTTCATTTTTGAAATTAATTTTTTTTTAAAAAGTTTAACATGATTGAAAGTACCTTTTTACCTATGGACCAGTTAACTTTGACTAATTATTGATTGACGGAAGGACCTGCTTGATGTATTTTCAAAAAAGATGAAGACCAAAGACTCTAATACATATAGATCGGGTAAAAAAAGCAAAGTTTCCTTAAAATATAATGACCTAACTGTAATTTCCCTAAAAAAATATTTGTGTTTAATTTGCGGTGCAGCAATGATCTCTAAATATTCATTAAAAAAAAATATTAAAGAAAAAAAAAATCATTGACCAAAAATTCTTTTTTTTTTTTTTTTGGGTATATCACAGCTAAAAAATAATCAGATAGGCATGATGAAGAAATTGAAGATCAATGAAAAAAAGAAAAAGAATATTACTACGTGTATATGAAACAAAGTCATTTCCTTTAAAGGAAAAAGAAAAAAAGAAAAAAATTCAATGACCACAAAATGTTTATATATATCACAGTTAAACAATAATCAGATAGGCATGACAATTATTGACTAAGAAATTGAAGATTTGATCATGGGGTTGATGAATTACCTCTTATTGTCCAAATTGAATCCAAAACCGAGCTATGGCTTTGTGATAAGCATCAGTTGGCATCAGAGGATTGTGAGGCCATGTCTCTTCAATGTATTCAAGGATTACAAAGGACTCTGCAATTGGTTTTCCACCATGAACAAGGACAGGTATTTTCTTGTAAATTGGGTTGTACCTCAAGAGCAATTCACTCTTGTTTGGAAAGTCTTCTTCTATGTACTCATTTTCAACACCCTTCAGTTTGAGAGCCCATATCACTCTGTAACTGAAGGGGCTTGACCAAAATCCATGGAGCTTCACTTCTTCCATTAATTGCAATTGTGGAGATGAATATTTGATAGGTCATATATATATATATAAATACGATTAATTAATGGGGTCATCTGCCTTGGGCGACAAGATTCAAAGTGTGACTATTATTAGTAAATGAAAGACCATTACGTTTTTGGCTGATAGGCTGATAGCAAAGTCTTTGAAACCTATTTGCTTTATTTATCCCTGTATTTATAGCTATTCAATATTGCCTCTTACTTATTTTTAATTAGCATTTGTTTTCAAGACGTAAAAAGGAATACTGTTAATATATGTTATTGATTATAATAATAAAATAACCCTCTCTAGCCATCTTGGTATGGTATGAACGAGATTTAAACTCAAGATATCTTGTACCGTGACAAGAGGGTTTTATAGCTAAATTAATTATATGTATACAAAATTACTTAAGAATCTTGTTTCATCTATATATAGGGGTTAATTTGCAAAGAAAATTATCATTTGGCACAAAGGATGGAAACCTGGAAAAATATATGTATTGATATGAGAATATGAGAAAGTAAAGTCCCATCTCTAATTGAAGAATGGTTGGAGTAGTAAAATTATGAAGATGAAATATTTCATTTCAGTCTTCAAATCGAAGATTGATTGGAGATGGTCTAATAAGCAATAAATTCCATCAACTTGTTTATCTAAAGTCTAACCAAAGACAAATTTGACATGCAAATAAAAATAAATGTTGATTTTAAATAGGTTTGTGAGAGGATATCCTATATTCATATCCCTTTGTCCCCATCACTTTCTTGTTCTTCGTTTTTTTTTTTTTTAATTCTTACCTTAAACTATTATATTAAGATACAAATACAAACTCAAGACAAGGTGACAACTGACAAGTCTATACATATAACTATTATATTAAACATTATAAAAAAAAAAGTGTATTAATTAGAACATAATCTAACATTACTATATAAATTCGCAAGTACAAAATTAACTAAACTTCATGGGCTTGTGGATATAGAGTGGGTCTTTAGTAGATGGTTGATATAAAATAGTAGTAACAAACATTGAGAAAACTAATAATCATTAACCTCATATAGTATGTGTCTAGCCTACTGTTGTCCAAAGTGGAATCGAATATGTTTCTGTTTGCATACATGAAGAGTATGCTAAGGAAGCTTCCAAGTCCATCGACGACAAACCCATTCATTGCTGAGGCATAGTTCTGCAGTGATTTAGGAAGCTCATCAATTATGAATTCTTCCAATCCATCTGCACTGAAGCCTAGCATAAAACCTAAAAGGCAATACTGTGGTGCCAACCAGAACAAGCTCGTAATTTTATTGTTCAATCTGCCAACTTCAACACGCCATGATACGGCACAGAAAATTGGACATAGCACCATTCCAATCCAAATTCTCAAAATTTTAGCTAGTTTGTACTGATTTTCTGGAATCCGTTCCGGAGATAAAAACTTATAAAAAAGATAGGAAATCATTGCTTTTGAGATAGGTTTAAGATAAAAAACTATGTAAAACAACAAACCTATGGGATCATTCAATTTGTCCCCCTGCACAATTGAAAAGGTGTCTCCTGTTGATGATACCAAACCAATTACAAGGAAGGTACTCCATATTGGAATCATTTTTAGAAGAAGTTTTGTTTCCTTGACCTGTTCTACGGTGCAAAGCCGACCTGCCTTGTTTTGATCTTGTGGACTAAGATTGGAGGATTCAATAATGGCAGCTTTGTCCAGCCATCTGACATAAACAGAATTTGTATGTAAAACAAATTAATGTTATTCTTAAAAAAATGGGGAAAAAAATAAATTTAGTACTATTTGAATTTTTTTTTTTTCAAATTTTGTTCGGATATCATTAAATTTATCATTCATACAAAAAAAAAAAAAAAATCAGATTAAAATTCATTAAAATCCATCAATTTCATTAAGATTCTTACATTATATTAAAATAAGGGATCCAGAGTTGGCCATATTTTAGCATGTACGTCTTGAACAAAATACACATACAGATGAATTTAACAGGATATGACTGTGTTTTAACATGATTAATTAAAAGGATCGATCTTGCTTAGATTGATATAAACACGTACAACATAATTATTATCAACTTGCATGCATGAATTGCTACCATATATTATTGGTGCAGTTGTTGGTTGGCATATGAGGGAGGGGAACAAGCTAAGTACCTGAGGATCTTAACTTGAGGCGATAAATGTGTTTGTCTATGATTATCATGAATATTGGGATCATAGAAGCAGTGTTCATAAGAAGAAGGATAGTGGATGTGCCTTTTCAACAGGGAGACCTTGACGACTGGGATAAAATTAAAAAGGCTGCTGCCAGCACCGGTAAATTTCTTACTGTGGTAAAAAGGAATACCACACAAGAACAAGATGAAAGTTACCACCAATACGGAAGTTGAAGAGAAGAGCACTTTATTCCAAGAAAAATCGGATATGAAGAATGTGACAGCTACACTGCAAAGCCAAGCAACAATCAACCACACTCTTTTTTGTACTTTTACTGGATACTTATTTGTGTTTGTATCCGCTGGTTCATGGCCTCTCAATTGATCCGCAAGAAATACATTTAGTTGAGGACGCACTCCTTTACCCATTGCTAATAGGAATATTCCAATTATGTACACAAATTCATAGCGTCCTCTCCATATCATTAAATTAAGGGTAAATAGCACCAGTCCCTGCAATAGAATTAATGGCATTTAAAATCGAACTTATCAAGATTCGTAAACGTAAATTGAAAGCCTAAACGATGAAATTTAGCTGAAATCCAACGCCACGGAGTTCTGACCAGGCTCATCAAATGGCTACCCTATTGTTACCAATTAGTTGTACATCAAATAATCTAAAAACAAATCACTTACGAAAATGGTGGATGCAATTGAACAACTGATGATTGTGAGATTACTGAAAAGGGCATCTAACATGTAAGCCACAACTATCCCAAGTGAAGCTGATACTCCCTCCAGAACAGTGGCCAATTCAGCAGCTTTCACAAGATGATATTCGGTTGGCTCGTCGGTGAAGTATGTTATAAAAATATCCAATACAGAAGATCTTACCAAGTCGTAACCGAACACCAAGACTACAAATTAAAATAACTATATAATCAGATAAATTTATATATATATATATATATACACAATAAAACCTCAATAAATGAATGTTCGATAAATTAATAATCTCGCTTACGATAAGGTTGTTTATGTGTATAAAATGGTAAACCTGATGTGGGTGTGAATTTACGACAAAGTTGTTTATGTGTGTAAAACGGTAAACCTTAGTCTTAAATCTTAATAATAACTTTTATATATACTGCTGTCTATTTATGTATCTTAAATTTTCTATATGTTTACCTGAGACAAACGCAGCGGCCATGCAGAAGTTTGAGTGCAGCCAAGATATGAACTTGAAGAGAATATTGTTCGACAATATTATTGAAAAGTTACTGATGATGAACGAGCTCGAAAGCTTTGAGAGCTGACTACTCTGGACCATCTTTTAATTATTTAGATTCACAGATTTGAAAGTAAAAGGATTAGAGATGTCCTTATTTTCCTAAAACAATAATTTGGGTGGGGATTTATGTTGCGAGTGGATGGAGATTAGAGAAGCAGCAGTAATATTAATATATTTCAAGTCAGCTTTAATTCCTTCAGTGACAGAAAATTTCCAGTTGACTGCACCACGTTATTCATATTGTCATGCATCGAACCAAGGAAAAGTCTTGATTGTCAGGCTTTTGAACTATTTTTTTTTTCATCATTTCTTCTATATTTTTCTATATTTTAAATTTTTTTAACTTCAAAATTTAGAAAATATAGTTTCCAAACTGAAAATTATTGAAATTTTTTTTATACAAGTACTTTTCATCATAGCTAAAATTGATTATATCATCCTATCTTATCTACACCGGTATTTTTTTTTGAAACTTTTTGTTATTAATAGGATTCAAACTACTAACTTAAGAGTCATTTAATTTACTCAAACCTTAAACTTGTCCCCTTACCAACAAACCATTATTATGTTTCAAAAAGCAAATGATATGGGGGTGTGCACGTGGGTCGCGCCCGCATATCATTTGCTTTGGCTGCGCCCACATATCATTTGCTTTTTGAATCGTAATAATGACTATTTTCTTCTGTTTCCATTTAGACAAGGTATTTAGATGTAAAAAGGGGAATGCTATCTATATTTTCTATTTGCTTTTTCCATTTGTCTTTTCCATTCATTATTTGACACGTATACGTTCTTTCATTTAATAAAAAACTCATATTTTTTTTCTGTAAGCTTGTTTATGTTTTTACTCATGATGACTGCTTCAATCTTTTTATTAATAATGAGTGAAGACGTAAATAAGCTTTGCAGTAAAAAGTATGAGTATTTTATTAAATGAAATAGTGAATACGTGTCAAGTGATAAGTGAGAAAGATAAATGGAAAAAGCAAATGGGAAAAGTAGATAGTATTTTCCAAGAGTCTTTATCCTAGAAACACGCACACACGGTAGAGGGACCTATCCCTCTCGTCATAAACAACATAAGACAAGCGATGGAGGGTCCAACCCACTGATGACCGACCACGTACATAACCGCCGACCGCGTATGGTGGTCTAAAAGGGTTATCGACATAAAAGAAACTAAGGTCATTGAGTGGTGGTGTACTATTACGATTTGACATAATATTGGTTTCTATTTGTTGTAGCTTTTAGTGTTACTGTTGAATGAATTTTTAGCATGTAAAGTGAACAGACTTGGTGCGACTAATTTCAGGAGAGACTCCAGTCTCCAACAATCCTAAGAAATTAAAGGATAACACTTTCAAATTTGGATGCAGCTGCAAGCTTCTAGGAATTTGGCAGAATGGACACTTTCAAATAGAGGCGAAAGTGATTGGTACTGATCAAGATTTGAGAATCAGAGAGAGCTACACAAGTGGACCTTATTCTAATGATCAAATAATTCATGAGCAGACCCATATGTAAAGGGTTGGTCCTAAAATTTTCGAGGCCTGAGACGAATTATAGTAAATGAGACCCTTGACGCTTCGTATTTATTTACTTGATTATTTTTTTTTTCTAGTAAATACTTTTAAAAATCAATTTAATAACTCAAACTTAAGACCGTAATATAACAAAATAACAAATAAATTTCTTCAATTGTCTGATTAAGTCGATTTAATTTGATAAATGGTTACATAAGAATGTTATTTGAGTTTGATGTATGGACTAAAAAAAAAAAAAAAAAAAGAAGAAAGAACGTAGGCCTTTTTTAATCAAAATGGGTCTTTTTTTTTTTTTTTAATCGGACGTTAGCTACCTAGCTCCCCTTGGGCCAGCCCTACATATGTAGGACCCATTCGTAGGCTACGTGATAACGTTGGAAAATAAGATAAAAGCTTTGTTGCACCTTCTAATATTATGATATCAAGAAGTAGTAATGATGTGATTAAATTTTATTGGTTACTCATCGTGCGACTTGATATGAGTGGAAAGTATTATGAATTGGGATTTTTACAGAAGTACTAGATAGAGGAAGTTCTGATCATTTTAAGTTTCATGATGTTGTGGACATTAGATGATCATTACATCATCCTGATAGTAGCCGTTGATGGATGATCAGCTTAATTAAAGTTGTGCAAGGTTACAACTTACAAAACTGATTATCTGGAATATCACAATTTATTTCTGGTGCATGTAGATGATCTTTTCATCACATGAAACACAACCATTTATTACAAAGTTTTTTCCTGTTCTATCTCAAAAATTATCTATTAGGGCTCGTTTTACACACCCTATTAGATTGTATTAGGCTGTATTGAATTGTATTGTATTATATTGGACTGTATTATCATTAATATAAACATATGCTTGGTGATGCAGTGAAGAGAAGGGATCAGGATCCTCTGCTATGCTGATCTTTTTCCTGATCTAAAACACTTGAGAATAAGACTTTGTATTTAAATGAAGTAAATAAAAATAAATAAAAGAAATAAATGACAGCCATTGATTACATATGTCAACATATCTATATAGGACATGACAAAAATCAGCTCAGCAGAGGATCCTAATTCGAAGAGAAGAGAGGCCTAACCTATATAAAAAGGAGGTGGAGGCAATGAAAACATACTTACCTAAACATGGGTTATGGACCATGGTTTAATACTCGTCAATGTCATTTCTCTTTTAAACATTTTATTTTTATAAATAAAGTGTTATTTTTTTTAATAATAAAAAAAAAACGGGGAACCGTCGGTTCGAATTGAACCGGACGATTCCTTGAAAAATGAAATCGAAACCGGAAAAACCATAAGGGTAGGTTTGTAGACATTAGGGATAGGTGCAGGGGAGGGTCCCCTCCATCCCCACCTCCATTCCTCAACCCTTCCCCCACCCCCAAACCCCATTTCCCTCATTGCTTTTCATTTTCAATTTCAAATTTTCTATTCCAAATCCGAAAATCGTAATTTAGAATTTGGAATCTGGTCAATCTAATTTCTAGTTTGACCCTGTTAAAATATTCAATTCAAAAAGTAATTAAAACATCTATTCTAAAATAAATAATTGGTTTTAAAAAATCCAAAATAAATACAAATACTTGTATTACGCAATAAAAGTTAAAACAAATCAAATACATTAATATTATAATATATATATATATATATATTTTTAAATTGTTAAAGCTGTAGTTAAAAATAAAAATAAAAATAATATAGATAAAAGTAAAAATAATATATATATTTAGGGGGGTGGGTGGGGGAATCCCCCACCACCTCCCTTATTTACAAATAGGGGCCAAGTTTGCCCCTTCTCCACCCCCAAAATCCATTTGGAGGAAATTTTATCCATAAAACCCTATGAGTGCCCATGGGGATGGTGCCCCATGGGGAAACACCCATCCCCAGTAGATATACTCACCAAACCGTTGAGTATTAAAGCATTGGTTCTCTCTTCTTCGATCCAATATTGGTGCCTCTAATGAGAGCACCATCTTTGCGGGGCATATAAGGCAAGAATATCAATCAACCAATGAGTTGATTGAAGAGTGTTTGGAGGCTATGATTGATTGTTATTGGTTGATTGATATTCTTGCCTTATATGTTGCACATCGAGCACTGTTCAAAAGAATTTATAGCAGTAGCAGAATGGCATGGACCTCTGTATTCCCATCAATATGAAAATTTTCACCGTCAAAAATCCCATGTCCATATGACTTCATACCTACAAATATTTTTCATAGAATACAAGTGTATTAATTTGCAAAGAGATGTATAAAGTAGCAATATGAACATATAACCAGATTAATCAGGAAGTTCCGCACCTTTGAGTAGGATCAGGATCAGACGAGGATGGACTTAGCAAAAGATGATTAGGAATGTAAATGTCATTAAAAAACCCAAGAGCACAGAATTCAAAATCAGTTGCTTTACTAAGTATAAGACTACATTGTGTTGACAATGTACATAGGTACCACTGTACCAGTATGCAGGGGATGTTGTAAGTAATCGATCTCTTTTTTCCTTTTATTTGTTTCTTTTTTTGGGGTAAAAGAGAGGGCTAATCAGCCCGAAACAGATAAAAAGGCTAAGAACTGACACCCAGCCCAGCCGTAACAACACTCTTAAAATCATCTTCCAAGATGCCAGAGATCTGGGGTGGAGGATCTTCAAAAACAGTAACTCCCAAGTCCAGGGGCTGGCCAACGTTAGCAAGGAAGTCAGCAGCTTTGTTACTTTCTCTGTAGATATGATGAATAGTGCAGCTCCAGTCATTCTCCATAAGGATTTTGCAGGCATGAATAATATTGAAAATAGGATGATTTGGAGGAATAGTATTGTTCAGAAGAAGCACATCAGCTTGAGAATCCGACTCCACCATAACCTTTCTGAAACCAGCCTTCCACGCCAGATTGAGGCCTTCCAGAATACCCCATAATTCAGCTTCAATCACACTACCAAAGCCCTTGTTCATAGCAAACCCAGCTAACCACATCTTTTTTCCTTTGTAACAAAGAGCCTGAGAACTTTTTATTTTTATTTTTATTTAAATAATAATAATCTCACACCGAACATGTTAGGTGTTTACTGAAACCAAACACTACCTGTTAATCTATTTTAATTAATGAAATATGGTAATTAAAGTAGTAAACTCAAATCCTTTGTACCAAAAACAAGAAGTAGACAACACTATTATAATTGCTTATCATATTATAGGATTATGTTTTTATTTGTATCATAAGGTACACCGTACACGTTAAGCAACATTACATAGTTACATAATCAACTAAATAGGACGGCTACCCAATAGTGGGAGCAACAAATTTGTCCCTCAAGTTTTTCATATGAACGAAGAGTTTCTGACGATCGGGAAGATTTTGTTTGATAACATCAACTTGCTTGAAATTGTGCATCCATGCATGCAATCGAGGTAAGGTGGTTGGTTCCATCAACTTCACACCAACTGCTTCTTCAATGGCCTCAAACCAGAGAGGGAGCCAACCATGTGCAATGTCTACTAAATTGATGGCGTCGCCGCCGAAGAATTTCTTGTCTCCAAGGCCTTGCTCTTCCAGGATTTTCAGCATTTCCAATATTTCTTTTGCTGCCTTCTCTTGCTCTTCTCCACTTTCTTGGAAGAATGACCAAAAATAATCCTAAATTAATGCCCAACAAGTTTTGTTAGTTTTATACCAAGAATTGCAACTAGCAAAGATGATAGAATTGTCAAACAATTACCAAACAAAACACTCTCAATTTATTGATCAATTAACTACACATTTCTTTGTCTCAAAATAGTATATTTCAGGACATTCCACTAGTTAAAATACAAATATCCCCATATTTCAGATTTCCGTAAAATTTTTTGAGATGTTTCTAATAAATTTCTAAGGTTAATTTTATTGATATTTTACAATAACTTAAAAGGACTCTAATACATTTTGAAATCAAGAGTTGAAAAACCCTTATAAGATTTGACCAATTTTGAAAAACAATTTAACGTTAACCATACCTCTCCCTTTTAACATTGGTTGATCAGGTCCTACAAGTTTGAATCCACACCCACCCAAGTAAAATAAATAAATAAATAATTAATTAAAATGATGATCTTTACACAATATTGGTCGAGGAACAGCAATTTTTTTTTTTTTTTTCTTTCTTTTTTGTAGAGGTTTTTATCTAGTTATAAAATTATAGAGTTGTCTCTCTCTTTTTGAGAGAAACAGAGGACAGAGTTGTCTTCAAATTTAGTAAAAAAATGATTTTTTTTTTTTTTTCTTTCTCGAATTTCCCTTTTAAAATTAATAGATTTGTGTTTTGCAGTCAACGAGTAGCAATGATCTCTAAATATTCATTAATAAAAAATTAAAGAAAAAAAATCATTGACCACAAATTCTGAGTGTATATTACAGCTAAACAATAATCAGACAGGCATGCATGTTGAAGAAATTGAAGATCAATGAAAAAAAGAAAAAAAAATTATTGCTACACATATATGAAACAAAGTCATTTCTTATAAAGAAAGAAAAATCAATGACCACAAATTCTTTGCATATATCACAGTTAAACAATAATCAGAGAAGCATATATGACGATTATTTACTAAGAAATTGAATATTAATTTGATGGGGTTGATCATGAATTACCTTGCCTTGTCCAAATTGAATCCAAAACCGAGCTATGGCTTTGTGATAAGCATCAGTTGGAAGGAGAGGATTGTGAGGCCATGTCTCTTCAATATATTCAAGGATGACAAGGGACTCTGCTATTGGTTTTCCACCATGAACAAGGACAGGGATTTTCTTGTGAATTGGGTTGTATTTCAAGAGCAATTCACTCTTGTTAGCAATATCTTCTTCTACGTACTCATATTCAACACCCTTTAGTTTCAGAGCCCATATCACTCTGTGACTGAAGGGGCTTGGCCAAAATCCATGGAGTTTCACTTCTTCCATTAATTGAAATTGTGGGGATGAATATGGAACTGTGTTAGCTAGGTCAAAGATAAGATTTAAAGTGTGACACTGGGCCTATTATAGTATTATTAGTCAATGAAAGACTATTATGTTTTTGGCTGATAGTAAAGACTTTTGAAGCCTATTTGCTTTATTTATCCCTATATTTATAGTTATTCATTGTCTCTCACTTATTTTTAATTAGCATTTATTTTTCGACAAGTAAAAAGGACTGTTAATATATGTAATATGTTATTGATTATAATTAAAAAAATAACCCTCTCTATCTCGGTAGGAACAAGATTTAAACTCAAGGTATCTTGTACCATGACAAGAGGTTTTATAACTAAATTAATTATATAAAAATAAATAAATTAAGAGTTTTTAAATTGACATTATTAGGATTTTGAACCTAACTCAGGTTCAAGAGTTGCAAGCAGTTACCACTTCACTACAACATTTGATATGTTAATAATTGAACAATATTTATATATAAGTTATATGAGTTGTTAGAAATAAATAAATAAAAACTTATTAGATAAATTTAAATTGAATTGCCGAGTCTTGTGATAAGGAACCCAATTTGGGTTTTTAATTGAAAAAAAAAGAGCTCGACCTCCGAATGCGTCTGCGTAGCGCCACAAAACTAATTATATAGTATATACTATTATACTAATATACTATATATTATATATTATATACTATATACTATACTAATATCTAATATAGTATATACTATACATTATATATAATATACTATACACTATACATTATATATTATATACTATTATAGTATATACCTCCCATTCTCTAGTCTCTACATATTCTAAGGCTCTTACTCTAAGGTGTTGTCTTTTTATTTATTTATTATTATTTGTTATGTTGTTAGGTATCCAATTGATTAATTAATTCAACACTCAACTCTCAAGCTTCCAATTTATTATTTAATATATCATATTAAAATTATTATATAATAATTACACAAAATCATTACAATGTATAAAAAATAATATTGTATAAATAAAATGTTAAAATTTTTTTTTAAAAAAATTTGAAACCCGTTAGGCTCGGCCTGTTAAGGCCTGGCCTGACCCCACACGGGCCAATGACCCAGGCTGAGCCACCCCTTTCACACAACAGGTCCGCCTGGCCTGCCCTGTCTCCCTAACATTCCGGCCCTAGCCTAGCCCGATAAGCAAACAGGCCTAACGGGCTCGGGCGTAACGGCCCGAGCCGGCCCGTTTTGCCATCACTACCATCCATCACCACATCTATCACCAAATTCAATCAAACCTAGCCACAACCTCACAAACCCCTACAAACCTCGCCACCGCCGACACAATCCCAGATGATTTTGTATTCTAGTCGCTGTGAATTGAAAACCCCAAATCGAGAACCCTAAATCGATTTCTCAAAATCGAAATCAACAAAAGCCACCACCTTCAAAATCGAAAGAGGTCGAACGGAAAGAGAGAGACAAGCGGGAGAGACTGAGATCTTTGCTCCTCGCCGGCGACCAAAGGAGAGAGAGAGAGAGAGAGAGAGAGAGAGAGAGAGAGAGAGAGAATGGAGTGGGTTTGAGAGAGAAAGCATGAGAATTGGGTTGGGTTTTATTTTATATTTGGTATTTTTGTAATTTTTAGAAGATTTGAGGGCAAAAATGTCTTTTCCAGACTGGTCCTATGTATGAGACAAGTTTGGCCGAGGGTCTGAGGTGGGACTATTTATCATGGTTTTTGTCTCATCCCATCCTAAGCTAATGGTGTGCCAAACATGGTACAACAAAAAGTGGTCCCACGTTGTCCCGTCCTGTCCTACATACCGAACGCATCCTAAGGGTATAGGTTAACACTATCCTTGCTTTATTTATCCCTGTATTTATAGCTATTCAGTAGTGCCTCTAACTTATCCAATGTGGGATGTGAGATAAATGAACTTTGGTATGGTTCTTTCACTTTTCTAGTTGTAACATAAAAATATAAAATGCATTGAAATCAGAATAGTAGTTGTTGGTAATTCTATATATGGCAAAATGAATCATATAAGAAATCAAAGTTTTAAGAAATCAGATAAGAAATCAAGCTCCCAATTTCTTCAAATGTCACAAGAATCGCCATCAAAGTTGTAAACTAAACCAAGTTGCAAGCACATGACTTGATATATAATTCAACCAAAACCTTCGGGTCTGCTTGTTTAGATCTAACTGGATCTCATTTTAGCACATATATATCAAGTCACGTCTCATATAAATTATCGTTTATTTGTATATATCAACCTAAGATCCTTTACTATTGTACACAAAATTTTTAGATTTAGCTATGAGAAATGAGTTCATTTCTAATTACATATTTTAATGTGACACCGTAGCTTAAATATTTATCCCAATTAATAAAAGATGATAAAGAATCCGATTGTTAGTGATCGATTGCAAGTAATTAAAATTAAAGATTCGGTGGACTTATATAATGATCACTAATCAAAGCTCAATGAAGTTCGTATGCCACCAACGGCAATGCATGCCCCTGAGTTTTCGTGGTCTTCCACTTGTTTTTGTTCCCTTCTTGCACCAGAAAAAAGAAAAAGAAAATATAAACCACACTAATAAATCAGTAAATAATGCACATATGTACGAATATCATATATAGTTAATCATATTATATATATATATATATAGAGCTAATGATCAATCAAATTGTATGGTCATGAAAACCTTTCACTTTTATCCTTTCAATTTTATATTTTTATGTTATAACTAGAAAGTTAAAAAATCATACTAAAAGTTCATTTGCCCCGCATCTCACATTGGATAAATAGAGAAATGCATGAGATGTCTAACCTATATAAAAAGGAGGAGAAGGGAAGGGAAAACATAATTACTTGGATAAGGGTTATGAGCCATGTCCCAATACACTACATTTGTAATGTAAAAAAATAAAAATAAATAAAAACAAAAATAAAAAACCCTAAAACCACCGGTTCTAACCGAAATTGGAATCATCGGTTCCATTTCGGTTCTAACCGGAACCGGCCTCCCCCGGTTTCGGTTCTTGAACCTGAACCGAAAAACCGGTTTCGATTTCGATTTTTTCAATTCCGGTTCCACGGTTCGAACCAAAACCTTGTCAGGTCTAGTTTTATAGCTAAATTAATTTTATGTATAAAAAATTACTTAAGAATCTTGTTTCATCTACATATAGGGGTTAATTTGCAAAGAAAATTATCATTCGGCAAAGAGAGGTGCTATTGGCGACTTTCTAATGAACGAATAAAACCTCTTTTTTTTAAAATACAAAAATTTATTTGATTCTTTCCAAAACTGCCCTTCTTTTTTAAAAACAAAACTACCTTTTTATTTCTCTGTATTATTTTTTTAAAAAGTTATGTATCTTTGTATTTTTTTTTTATTCAGTGTTTCTTTTACTCCTAGCACCTATTTATTATTATTATTATTTTCCTTCATTTCGTTTTATCATATTAGAGAAGATAAAAAAAAAAAATTAAAGAAGATGAAAAAGATATTTATCTTCCCTAATATGAAAAAAAAAAAAAAAAAAAAAGGCAATGTGTGGGTGTTGGAGGTGAGTAAAAGAAATATCCTTACATAAAAAGTATGACAGCTGGAATTATAGAAACCCCCCCACCCAAAAAAAAATAAAATAAAATAAAATTTTTTTTGATTCTTTTTAAATTTTTCTATTTTTATTTTTATATTTCCTTAAAAATACAATTATACCCCCCCCCCCCCCCCCCCCCCCCCAAAAAAAAAAAAAATAAATAAAATTTTTTTTGATTCTTTTTAAATTTTTCTATTTTTATTTTTATATTTCCTTAAAAATACAATTATAAATACAACTATTAAAGTTTATATAATTACTTAATATATAGATTTCAAAGTCAAATGACAAATACTAACCTTTGAGTTTGTAGAATTGCTTAATAGACATGTCTTAGTAGTAGTAACACAACAGAGATTGTATAGTACTTTTCAAAATTTATCTTAATTTAAAATTCTAAATTGGTTCAATCATTGTTTTATAATTTATCCCAATTATTAAGAATTTAAATGGAATTTATTTGAGTTTGTAGAATTACTTAATAGAAATATCTTAGAAATAGTGACATTAATGATATGGACTGGACCCAAGTTAATAGGTATTTGGATTGATGATTAATTTATGTTGTAAATGAGATAGAGGACGAAAAATATAATTTTCTATACATTTAATGACTTGAAAATGAATAAAAAATATTATAGAGGTATAAATTTAATTTGTCAAGTCAGTCATTAAATATATATACATGGGAAGTTTGTAAAGTGAAAGAAAGAATATATATATATATATATATATATATATAAGAGATTTGACTGCAAGCGGTGGATTCATCTGATAAGGAAGATATTGATATCGGTTATTAAAGATTTAAATAATCATTTCATCACAATTTATGCAATTTAGTCGAAAAGTACTTTTGGATGTAAAAAAATATAATTTAGTTGTTGAATTTAAATTGTTGAGATGTTCAATATTGCAAACAATTATATATGGATTACCATTGTTAAATCATCATGGAACGAATCTCTTTTGAGGCAAGTGTAGATGAGTTTCTTGTCAAACCCATGAATTTAAGACTTTCTCAGGGTGTTATATCAATGTAATAACATTTATATAATTAAAACTATGCTGTGTTATATTAACATCTCTTATTTTTCAAGGATATGTATATTTACAAATATGAAACTCAAATACTAATTTAAGCACATGCCTTGCATGTGCCCCAATACCTAGCATGTATATATATATATATATATATATATATATATATATATATAAGAGAAAATCAAAACTAACCATCCAAAACATTAAACTTTTATTTATAACCACTTTTGAAATTTTAATTATTAATAACAACTTTTTTTGAGAAATTACTTGAATGTCCTCATATAAAACTATCCCCAAACACACACTCTCTCCTCTCTCCTTTCTTCTCTCTCTCTCTCTCTCTCTTTCTCTCTCTCTCTTATTGTTAAAAACATGTTTATGAAATAATAAATGTTGAAATGTATCAATTTTGAGGGTTGATTGGGTTGAGGTCTGGTATTTTGGATGATTTGAGACTGATGTTGGAGTTTGATTTGAAAAAAAAACTTGAAAGCGTGAAATCTTCGACAAACTTAAAATGTTTTGTGAAAACTTGAAATCATTCTTTAAATCTCTAACATAAAACTTGAAATCTTATGTAAAAACTTGAAGTGAAACTTGAAATCTTTTGGAAAAAACTTGATTGAAGTCTTACCCAGAAACTTGTCAATATTTCAAGTTTTTACATAAGATTTCAAGTTTTTCGAACCAGTGAACTTGAAATCTTCTGGAAAACATTTACATAATTAAAACTATACTGTGTTATATTAACATCTCTTATTTTTCAAGGATATGTATATTTACAAATATGAAACTCAAATACTAATTTAAGCACATGCCTTGCATGTGCCCCAATACCTAGTATAAAAAAAAAAAAAAAAAAAAGAGAGAGAAAATCAAAACTAACCATCCAAAACATTAAACTTTTATTTATAACCACTTTTGAAATTTTAATTGTTAATAACAACTTTTTTTGAGAAATTACATGAATGTCCTCATATAAAACTATCCCCAAACACTCACTCTCTCCTCTCTCCTTTCTTCCCTCTCACTGCTCTCTCTCTCTCTCTCTCTCTCTCTCTCTCTCTCTCTCTTATTGTTAAAAACATGTTTATGGAATAATAAATGTTGAAATGTATCAATTTTTAGGGTTGATTGGGTTGAGGTCTGGTATTTTGGATGATTTGAGACTGGATGTTGGAGTTTGATTTGAAAAAAAAACTTGAAAGCGTGAAATCTTCGACAAACTTAAAATGTTTTGTGAAAATTTGAAATCATTCTTTAAATCTCTAACATAAAATTTGAAATCTTATGTAAAAACTTGAAGTGAAACTTGAAATCTTTTAGAAAAAACTTGATTGAAGTCTTATCAAGAAACTTGAAATATTTCCTAGAAACTTGTCAATATTTCAAGTTTTTACATAAGATTTCAAGTTTTTCGAACCAGTGAACTTGAAATCTTCTAGAAACATTTACATAATTAAAACTATACTGTGTTATATTAACATTTCTTATTTTTTAAGGATATGTATATTTACAAATATGAAACTCAAATACTAATTTAAGCACATGCTTTGAATGTGTCCCAATACCTAGTATAAAAAAAAATAAATAAATAAAAAAAAATCAAAAAAAATCAAAACTAACCATCCAAAACATTAAACTTTTATTTATAATCACTTTTGAAATTTTAATTGTTAATAACATTTTTTTTGAGAAATTACTTGAATGTCCTCATATAAAACTATCCCCAAACACACACTCTCTCCTCTCTCTCTCCTCTCTCTCTCTCTCTCTCTCTCTCTCTCTCTCTCTCTCTCTCTCTTATTGTTAAAAACATGTTTATGGAATAATAAATGTTGAAATGTATCAATTTTGAGGGTTGATTGGGTTGAGATCTGGTATTTTGGATGATTTGAGACTGGATGTTGGAGTTTGATTTGAAAAAAAAAACTTGAAAGCGTGAAATCTTCGACAAATTTAAAATGTTTTGTGAAAATTTGAAATCATTCTTTAAATCTCTAACATAAAACTTGAAATCTTATGTAAAAACTTGAAGTGAAACTTGAAATCTTTTGGAAAAAACTTGATTGAAGTCTTACCCAGAAACTTGAAATCTTTCCTAGAAACTTGAAATCTTTCCTAGAAACTTGTCAATATTTCAAGTTTTTACATAAGATTTTAAGTTTTTCAAACCAGTGAACTTGAAATCTTCTGGAAAACATTTACATAATTAAAATTATACTGTGTTATATTAATATCTCTTATTTTTCAAGGATATATATATATATTTACAAATATGAAACTCAAATACTAATTTAAGCACATGCCTTACATGTGCCCCAATACCAAGTATAAAAAAAAAAAATCAAAACTAACCATCCAAAACATTAAACTTTTATTTATAACCACTTTTGAAATTTTAATTGTTAATAACAACTTTTTTGAGAAATTACTTGAATGTCCTCATATAAAACTATCCCCAAACACACACACACACACACAAACACACACTCTCTCTCTCTCTCTCTCTCTCCCTCTTATTGTTAAAAACATGTTTATGGAATAATAAATGTTGAAATGTATCAATTTTTAGGGTTGACTGGGTTGAAGTCTGGTATTTTGGATGATTTGAGACTAGAGGTGGCCATGGTTTCGGTTAAACCGACGGTTTTGCCCGCGGTTTAACCGAAACCGTACTTTCAAAAACCGCCCCAAAACCGAAACCGAAACCGGCGGTTTCAAAACCGGTCGGAAACCGGTTGAACCGGTTACGGTTTCGGTTTGGGTACTTCCAAAAACCGGCGGTTAAACCGGCGGTTTTAACCGTGGTTTTAACCGTGGTTAAACAGCCGGTTTTTTTTTAAAAAATTTTTTTAAAAAAAATCGACTAATCAGGAGCTGACACGTGGCATTTTTTTTGAATTTTTTTTAAAAAAACCGAAACCGAACCGAAACCGAATCCAAAACCGTCGGTTTTTAAACCGAAACCGAAACCGAAACCGTAAAACCGCCGGTTAGAAACCGTGTACCAAACCGGTTTTCCGGTTACGGTTTCGGTTTTGGGTGGCCACGGAACCGAAACCGTCGGTTTCAAACCGAAACCGAACCGAAACCGAACCGTGGCCACCATTATTTGAGACTAGATGTTGGAGTTTGATTTGAAAAAAAAACTTGAAAGTGTGAAATCTTCGACAAACTTAAAATGTTTTATGAAAACTTGAAATCATTCTTTAAATCTCTAACATAAAACTTGAAATCTTATGTAAAAACTTGAAGTGAAACTTGAAATCTTTTGGAAAAAACTTGATTGAAGTCTTATCCAGAAACTTTAAATATTTCTTAGAAACTTGTCAATATTTCAAGTTTTTACATAAGATTTCAAGTTTTTCGAATCAGTGAACTTGAAATTTTCTGGAAAAAATTTGAAACTTTATTTAATTTAATTCTTCACAAAAACACACAAAGATGATGCAATAACGCTAAACTCATGTTAAGGTCACTGTTTTCAATTCAATTAATGAACAAATGAAATATATTTACACACCGAATACCGATTTAAAGCAAATCAAAATTTTTGTTTTAAGTTTTCACTTCTTTAAATCTCTTCTCTAGTTAGTCGATTTGCAGGAATAATAATGGTTCAGCCATATTGATGTTCGATTTGCAGGAAGAGGAAGGAAGAATGAACAAAGAAGAAGGAAGAAAATAAGAAAAATGGTAAAAAATTTGATGAAAAATGAACAGTGAAGAAGAGGAAGAGAGACGGTGAATAGTGAATAAAATAGAAATTAATTTGGGGGCATTTTGGTAATTTATGGACACCCAGTGAATTTTTTTTAAAAACATGGTTATTAACAAATAAAGTTTCGTATGTGATTAAAAACGAATTTATCATATTTAGAGTGGTCATTTTTGACAATTTCCACTTAAAAAAAGGACATAATTTAAAATTACAAGCTCAAGACACAAGTGACAAGTCTATATAACTATTATATCAAACATTATATAAAAGTTTACTAATTAGAACATAATCTAACATTAATATATAAATTCGTAAGTACAAAATTAACTAAACTTCATCGGCTGTTTGTTATATCTCTTTCTACAAATTCGGCTTGTGGATAAAGAGTGGGTCCAGAGTAGATGGTTGATATAAAATAGTAGTAACAAACATTGAGAAAACTAATAATCATTAATATCATGTAGTATGTGTCTAGGCGACTTTCGTCCAAAGTGTAACCAAAAATGTTTCTTTTTGCATGAATGAAGATTATGCTAAGGAAGCTTCCAAGTCCATCGATGACAAACCCATTCATTGCTGAGGCATAGTTCTGCAGTGATTTAGGGAGCTCATCAATCGTGAATTCGTCCAATCCATCTGCACAAAAGCCTAGCATAAGACCTAAAATGCAGTACTGTGGTGCCAGCCAGTACACGCTTTTAATTTTTTCCTGCAACCTGCCAACTTCAACCCGCCATGCCACGGCACAGAAAATTGTACATAGCACCATTCCAATCCAAATTCTCAAAATTTTTGTTAGTTTGTACTGAGTTTTTGGAATCCGTTTTGGAGATAAAAACTCATCAAAAAGATAGGAAATCATTTCTTGTGAGATAGGTTGAAGATAAAAAACTAAGTAAAACGAAACACCGTTGGGATCCTTCAAATATTCTCCCTGCTCACTAGAAAAGATTTCTCCTGTTGATGATACCAAACCAATCACAAGGAAGGTACTCCACATTGGAATCATTTTTAGAATCATTTTTAGAAGAAGTTTTGCTTCCTTGACCTGTTCCACGGTGCAAAGCCGACCTGCCTCTTTTTGATCTTGTAGACTAAGATTGTGTTCAATAATGGCAGCTTTGTCAAGCCATCTGACATAAATAGAATTTGTATGTTAACAAATTAATGTTATTCATAAAAAAAAATAAGGAAAAAATAAATTTAGTACTGTTTGAATTTTTTTTTCAAATTTTGTTCGGATATCATTAAACTTATCATTCATACAAAAATTCATATTAAAATTCATTAAAATCCATAGATTCCATTAAGATTCTAACTTTATTTTAAAATAAGGGACCAAAGTTGGCAATATTATGGCATGTCTTGAACAAAATACACATACAAATGAATTTAACAAGATATGACTGTGTTTAACACGATTAATTAAACGGATCGATCTTGTTCAGACTCATATAAACACGTAACATAATTATTAACAACACGCATGCATGAATTGCTACCATTACCGGTGTAGTTGTTGGTTGGTATACGAGGGAGGGGAACAAGTACCTGAGGATCTTGACTTGAGGCGATAAGTGTTTTTGATTTTGATGATCATGAATATCAGGATCATAGAAGTAGTTTTCTGGAGAAGGAGGAGGACAGGGGAGGTGCTTTTTCAACCAAAAGGCCTTGACGACTGGGAAAAATTTAAAACGGCTGCTGCCAGCACCGGTAAATTCCTTTCTATGGTAAAAAGGAATACCACACCTGAACAAGATGAAAGTTACCACCAATATGGAAATTGAAGTGGCGAACGCCATTTTCCAGAAGTCGAACACCTTTTTCCAGGAATACTTGGATATGAAAAGTGTGGCAGCTACACTGCAAAGCCAAGCAACAATCCTCCACACTCTTTTTCGAACTTTTATTGGATACTTATTCTCGTTTGTATCCACTGGTTCTTGGCAACTCAATTGATCCTCAAGAAATACATTTAGTTGAGGATACACTCCTTCACCCACTGCTAATAGGAATATTCCAACTATGTACACAAATTTATAGCGTCCCCCCCATTTCATTAAATAATTAAGAGTCAACAGCACCAGTCCCTGCAATAGAGTTGATGGCATTTAAAATAAGACTTATCAAGACGCGTAAACGTAATTTGAAAGCCTAAACGATGAAATCCAACGCCACTGAGTTCTGAAAAGACTCATCAAATGGCTAGCCCTATTATTACCAATTAGTTGTACATCATATAATCAAAATGAAATGCAAACTAAAACAAACCACTTACGATAAAGGTGGAGGCAATTGAACACCTGATGATTTTGAGATTACTGAAATGGGCATCTAACATGTAAGCCACAACTATCTGAACTGGTGCTGATACTAGCCCTAGAACAGTCGCCAATTCAGCAGCTTTCACAAGATCATAGTTGGTTGGCTTTTCGGTGAAGTATGTTATAAGAACACCCGATATAGAAGAACTTACGAAGTTGTAACCGAACACGAACACCAACACTACAAATTAAAATAACTATATAATCAGAGAAATTAATATAAATATATATATAGGACGTGACAAGATGAAGTTGGCTAGTCGAGTGGTTGTTTTTGTTTTGAGCAAATTGTACCAAACCTCCATAAGCTTTGTCTTTTTATACCAGAAACAATTTTATATAATTAATTGACACTCATTTCCTCTGCCGTTAACCGTTATTTTGACGGTCAAACTTGGTCAATGATTAAATTTGACCAAATTTAACTAACAGCATGGGAGGTGAGTGTGAATTTACTTTAAAGTTGTTTACATGCGTAAAACGGTAAACCTTAGTCTTAAATCATAATTATAAATTTTTGATATACTATATTTTTTTTTTGAAGGATTACATTATTGTAGATCTATTGATATGTTGTTATCATTTGCATATTTTAGATATTATCAAAATCATCCCTGTTGTTTGACCTATTCGCCATTGTCACTATCTAGCTCTATTAAGAGGTAATTACCCTGGTGGCCATCGACTTTTACCACCACTATCATAATGGCCACCATATGAGGAATTGGTTTAGAAATGACCATTTTGACAAACAATGTTACACTAATGGTCATTCCGTTATAACATCGTTAACTTTGTCTAAGAATGTTACACTAATGGCAATCAATTTGTTCACTTGGTATCAAAATGACCATTATAACCATTTTTCTCCAAAATTACTTTAGTGACCATCTATTTGGTCAATTGGTATCAAACTGACATTATAATTGTCCCACTTTTTCTATAATATGTGTATTGATCATCCATTTGGTTAATTGGTATCAAAACAGTCATTATATGTACAACTTTATTCTATTAGAAAAATAGAGTAAGCAATCATTAAAAATAAAATTTCGTTCAATAGAGAAAATTAAGAATTCATTTGATTCAATATAATTTAAGTCTCATACACATCAAATACTACTTGTCAAACTGTATAAGTATATCAAAATCCCCTACACAAGTATACCATATTGGATTTCTTCTTCATCTTTTAATGATTGCTTACTCTATTTTTCTAATAGAATATAGTTGTATATATAATGATTGTTTTGATACCGATTAACCGAATGGATGATCAATAAACATGTTATAGAAAAAGTGGGAGAATTATAATGACCATTTTGATACCAAACGGATGACCACTAGAATAATTTTGGAGAAAAATGATTACAAGGACCATTTTGATATCAAGTGAACAAATTGATGACCATTAATGTAACATTTTTAGACAAAGTTAACGGTTTTATAACGAAATGACAATTAGTGTAATACTGTTTGCCAAAAATTGTCATTTCTAATCAATTTCCCATCTGGTGGCTATTTTAATAGTAGTGGTAAAAGTCGATAACCACCAGGGTAATTACCCCTTCTATTAATGACCATTATCCCATTGTAGTTCACACTATTCCCATTATCCCCCTTTTCTTTACTCTTTCCATTAACAGTAAATTCTGGCATTAAAAGACATCTTTGCTTTTGTATAGTTTTGGTTATTGAGAAATTACATTTATGCCACTGTATAGTTGTTGGGTATATTTGAGAGAGAGATAGTTTATTTTTATTTTGTTTTATTTTAATTTTTAAAATCCTTAATAAGACCATTGGATTAAAACACACGGGCTGTTAGCTTGGTGGCCTAGAGTCTTTCCAGACTCTCTCGCCACCAAGGTTCAACACCTAGTCCAAGGTGTGTATTTTGGTGGATTTTCCCTCCCTTTTGTGAGGGTTGTATCCCACCTTGGTGTGGGTCTCTCTCCCCTTTGTGGGAGTCTCGTTCCGGGATGAGCTAGTAGAGTCTCATCTCACCGGTCCCGGCAGTTGTTAATTGAAAAAAAAAAAAGAAAAAAAAAAAGAAAATGCCATTGGATTAAAATTTAAAGACTAGAAACCAATCCAGAAACTATACAAATACTCTATAGTAGCTGTTCAAATTGAAAATAAAAATGTCTTCCCTTAAAGATCCCCCTTAGCTTAATTAAGGGAGGAGCTGCTTTTTTTGCATCTCCAACAGGTCCCTTAAAGACCCTCTTAGATATGTTTTGGTGGAGCTCACTCCCTTAATTAAGGGGTGTCTTTAACCCCCTTAAGTGGGCTCCAAATATTAAAAACAAGATATTTTATTTTTCAATTCTAGTAATTCTTTTATTATCCGATGATTGATTTGTTTTCTAACAATAATTACGAAGTAAAATTAAGATAATAATAAAAAATTATTAAGGGAGCTATTTAAGGGAGTATTGTTGGAACACATACTCCATTGATGGCTCCTTACAACAACATTCACCCTTATTTAAAGGGGTCTCCAAGGGAGACTGTTGGAGATGATCTAAGCCTTCAATATGAATTGGAAATGACCGTTGCATCCTCAGTATATTTATAAAATAATAAGAATCAAACATTAAAAATATAAGAAAAAAAAGTGAAAAAAATAAAAAATAAAAAATAAACCGGCTTTCTCCTCCATCGAAAGGAGATCGAGTTGCTATCTCCACTGTCGGAAGGAGACTGAGCTGTGATCTCTTTCCGATGGAAGAGATTGATCATTGCTTGATCTCCTCCCTTGGAAGGAGAGGACCCAACCCAACACAACCAAAATCCAGTCAAATAAAAAACAACCAATGCAATCAAACCAACAAAATGGAGAGAGGTTCGAGAAAAAGAAATGGGGACAAGAGTGAGAGAGCAGAGAGAGGGTTTTATTTTTACTGTTATTATTTTAATTTAAAATATTTTGTTAAATAACTTTTATCTTAGATTTTTTAGTAATATTCCTATTTACCTAGGAAACCAGAGAGGAGGCTTTTGAAGATCAACTCAAACTATATGGGCATTTTAATAATAGAGTACTAATTTAACTTGTGCCAAAATAAGAAAGGTTATTGAAAGGAGCTCAACAATACAGTTTCAGAATGTATTTATGTATCTTAAATCTTCTATATGTTTACCTGAGACAAACGCAGCGGCCCTGCAGAAGTTTTTGCGCTGACTACTCTGGAACATTTTGGCCGGTACTAATCAACTATGTAGATTCACAGATTAAAGGATATCAGAGATGTCCTTATGTACCTAACACAATATTTCGGGTGGGAATTTATCATTTATGTTGCGAGTGGATGGAGATTTAGGATCGTTCACTACACATGCTGAAAGTGAGATTTATGTTACAGGGAAAGCAATAAGGCTGCGGATTTCTTGGCTAAACTGGGTCTTTCTTTAGATTTGGGAATTGATTTCTTTGAGGACCGCCCGCCCTCTTATATTTTAGATGATGACTTTAAAGGTTCTGCTTTTGCTAGGATGATTCCTAACTCCCGGTTCTTGTTTGTTTGAATTTTTTGCTTCCCTTTCACCAAAAAAAAAAAAAAAAAAAAGAAAGAAAGAATCTTGTGTGCACCGGTGCAGGGACGTAACTAGGATTAAATACTAGAGTAGACTAGAATAATTTTTTTTTAACAATATAAAATTTTTTAAATTAAAAATAAAAATACATCTAGTTAGGAAGATATTGTGAGCCTTCCTCTGTAAATAAATATTCTAAATAAATACGTTAATAAAATTAATAAAAAAAAATAAAGTGATCAAAACAAATTATAAAATAAACATAAAATGTAAATCTAATAATATATTAATTAATCTATATCATACGAGTTTTTAAAAGATCAAACTTGTCAATTATGTAATCAAGATCAATAGCACAAGCATATTATTACTTAAAAAAAAAAAATTCTAATTTATTTGATTATTATATTAGCTTAGTTATTATGGAGTATTCACATCAGAGAAATAAATATACAGTTATATTACTATTTACCAACAAATCTAAAAACAAAAGACTATTTTTAAAAACCCTAAAAATAATAATAATAATAGCTTAACATGTATATATCTAAATTTCAACTAAAACAAAAAAAAATTCAATAAATAATATTGTTAGTTTATAAATTTAAAATTAAAATAACTGATAATTATATTATTTCTAAAATTTTATAAACTAAGAATTATAGTAATCCAAAAATTTCAATACAAAATAAAATATTTAAATTCATGATATTTACAACATGTCTAATTGAAAAATTAATTCTTAATATTGATAAGTAGATCGTTCAAATTTGTAATAATTATATAAAAATAAATAAACAAATAAATGACTCATTCCTCGTGAGTCGTGAGTCAAGGATGAGAAAAGAAAGCTGAAAAAAGTTTGCCACAAAGTACAATGCATGTAGCCCAACAATTCTAATATCCCACTCATACACGTTTCCTCTATTTAGAATAGAAAAAAATATTAATTATTTAATTATTATTTTATTAATTTATCAGTTTTTTTGGAAAGGCTGGGGTGGGTTCAAACCCACCCTAGCCTAGCCTAAGGTCTGACCCTCCACTGGTGCAATACACCTATCCAATGGGTGCATATAAGTAATAACCAATTAAATGAGTGGCATGAGCACACCCTAGCCCAGCCTAAGGTCTGTCCTTGCACCAGTGCAATACGTCTATCCAATGGGTGCATATAAGTGATAACCAATCAAATGAGTTCTCCGTATCATATGGCATACATCCATTGATTAGGGTGTGCATGCAAGACTTTCTCGCTAAAAGCTCATTCAACAGTAACACTAAAAGCTACAACAAATAGAAACCAATATTATGTCAAATCCTAATAGTGCACCACCATTGACCGGTCCACCACTCGATGACTTTAGATGTTTTTATCGACAACCCTTTCACCTCTATCACACACTTAGACTGCGTATCAATTATTATATGCGGTTATGTTCATGATCTATCAATGGGTTGGGCCCTCCATCGCTAGTGCACCACCATTGACCGCATTGACCGGTCCACCACTCGATGACTTTATATGCGGTTATGTTCGTGATCTATCAATGGGTTGGGCCCTCCATCGCTTGTCTTAAGTCGTTTATGACGAGAATACCCTATCTAAAAGGAAACGGCAGAAAATAACCATCATTATGTTTTAGAGAGCAGATGATATGCTTTTAGGATATAACTCTATTGGTAGATGAATAAGTATGGGGTTTGAGTAAATGACTCTCAAATCAGCTACTCGAATTCTATCGATAGTAAAAAACTTTAAAAGAATATCTGGTCTAGATAGATAGATATGCAGTTCAGTTTGGAAACTAGATTTTCTAAATTTTGGAGTTAAAAAAATTTAAAATATAGAAAAACATAGAAGAAATTATGAAAAAAAGTTCAAAATCCTAACAAGTCTTTTCCTTTAGGAAATTGCTTGGAAACTGACTGGTCAGTACCTAAGGTACTGATCCCAATAGTATGTTATCACATGACTTTTTTTTTAATTTTTTGTATTTATCTCTTTACGTTTTTCATAAATAGACCACATGACAAAATCTCATTGATTGATCGGTTCTGAAGTACTGTCCTTTCCTTTATTCCGTGCTTGACAATGTGAATAACGCGTTGCAGTCAACTGAAATTTTTTTCAGTTGTCCTTTCCTTTATTCCGTGCTTGACAATGTGAATAACGCGTTGCAGTCAACTGAAATTTTTTTCTCCCTGAAGGAATTAAAGCTGATTTGAAATGTATTAATGCAAAGTATATCAATCAACAAATGACAATCAATCTTAGCCTCCAAGGGGTTGGCTAGTATACCTACCCTGAAAATGGGAGGTATCATGGCAATTAGTTTTTGGCTGCCAACTGGCAGCTAAAGTGCGTTAGGGAGTTTGTGACAACCGGTTGAAACCGGTTTCTCTCCAAAAACACCAATGACAAATTTTTATATTATATATATATTTTTTAAAAATAGAAAATTATTAATATATTAAATTTCATTTTATTATTATATACTAATTGAATAATAAAACTATATTAAATATAGAAAATTGAAAAATATTATAATAAATTTAATAAATAATAAAATTATATTAAAATGTAGAATTGTAAATATTTGTAGAATAATTTGAAAATTTGAATAATATTATTAAAATGATATTAATATGGAATAAAATTACATTTATCATAAATAATATAATGAAAATTGTGAAAATAAGTAATTATTTGTAATATATTAATAAATTGCAAACATTTTGGAAATGTATATGTTAATAGAAGTATATGAATAATCTTTAAAGTAAGTATATATATATATATATATATATACTTGTTTATATTTAATTGAGAAATAAAAAAAATAATGAAAAGTATAGGAAAAAAAGAAGAGAAATTGTTTATGGGAACAACTTCCACGTTAGTGGGAACCCATTTAATATTTTAATCAGTGCTGGAATTGTTCTCTCGAACCACTCAATGTTAATAAAAGGAATGACTTTTATATTTTATGAACCATTTTAACGTTGTAATCAATGTCAAAGTTAGTCCCGAAAACAACTATTTGTTGTAAACAATTTCAACGTTGATGAAAACCATTAACGTTCTAACCAACGTTCAAGTTGTTTCCAGGAACTACTTAACTTTAATAAAAGAGCAACTTTTACATTATAGAAACTACTTTAACGTTCCATTCAACGTTAAAATTGTTCTTGGAAACAATTACTCATTTGAAACAACTTCAAAGTTGATAGAAACCAGTTCAATGTTCTAACTAACGTTGTAGTTGTTTCTGGGAACCACTCAAGTTTAACAAATGGAACAACTTTTACATTATGGGAACCACTTTTACGTTGAAATCAACAATAAAGTTGTTCATAGAAACAACTACTAGTTTGAAACAACTTCAACGTTGATGGAAATCACTTTAACGTTTTAACCAACATTGTAGTTGTTTCCGGGAACCACTCAACTATAACAAAGGGAACAACTTTGACATTATGGAAACCACTTTAACGTTGAAATCAACGTCAAAGCAGTTCTCGGGAACAATTACACATTGGGAACAACTTCAACGTTGATGGAAACCACTTTAATGTTCTAACTTTTCCATCAATGATCTAACCAACTTTAGAGTTGTTCCTAGGAACCACTCAACCTTAACGAAGGGAACAATTTTTACATTATGGAAACCACTTTAACATTGCAATCAACGTCAAAGTTGTTTCTAGAAACAACTACTCATTGGGAACAACTTCAATGTTATTGGAAACAACTTTAACGTTAGAACTAACGTTGGAGGTGTTCGCGGGAACTACTCACCAATTTAGAGGTTCCCTTATTTTGGGTTCAAAATTTTTTTTGTCACTATTTGGGGTGCTTTTTGGAAGACAGTCATCACATTACTAATTTAAGTTTAAAAGGCACATATTTGAGTGACCAGACAAAAATACCCATTGTTTATTGCTTTGTGTCTTTTTCAAACATTGAGAGAAAACCTCTGAGAGAGAAAACCTAACAGTGCAACAATCCAAAAATGGACCAAATTCTGACAGCGAACTCACTAATGACGGCGCTACAGTATTGATGTCGACGAAAATTCACCGGCAAACTCAAAAGACAGCGATAAGTTTTTGTTTCTCGCACGTTTTTGTTCTTGATAAGTTTATGTGTGTTTGATTTTGGATGCCATTTTCATCATGTAGATTAGGTTTGATTTGATTTGTTATCGATTATGTTTGTTTGATGAGGTTAGGTTAGGGTTTTAGTTTATGGAAAAAATTGTTTTGAAGACGATGAAAATCTAGGTTTCCGAGCTTTTTTTTTTTTTTTTTTTACAGTTTTTCCTAACCTTTTAAAACAGTCCTCGAGCTTTTTAAAATGTAACTCGAGCTTTTTCAAGGAAAATCTAGGGGTTTAGAATCTCTGAACCTTTTTACAGTGGATCCGAGCCTTTTCGTGCGTTTTCGTTTTTACACTAGATCCGAGCTTTTTTGTGCTTTTTCGTGCGTTTTCAAGCCTTTTTACACTAGATTAGAGCCTTTTGAACTGTAATCCGAGCGTTTTAATTTGTTTGTAAAAATTGAGTCTCCGAGACTTTTGACAATGTATCCGAGCCTTTCCATATACATTTCTAGACTTTTTCTATAGTAATCCGAGTTTTTTTATTATTTATGAATAGGTTAGAGAAATTTGGTTCTCCGAGACTTTTAACACATTGTTCTAGCTTTTTAATGAATTGTTCGAGCCTTTTCATACACTGCTCGAGACTTTTCATACACTTCCCGAGCCTTTTTATAAATTGTTCGAACATTTTAATACACTGCACGAACCTTTTTATTCGAGCCTTTTTGTGAACTTATATGCTTTTTTTCTGTGAATATGTAGATGAGGAATCAACTAAATGATTCGCTTAAAACACCACCAGGAGAATGCTACAAGGGAAAAATTTCTCGGCATTACCATTTTGATGACCTTAAAGATATCGACAACACACTTGACATTGTATTTGAACATCTAAAGGTCGAAGACCAACGTCAGTATACTGAGTCGTGTTTTGGTCATTTCCTTCAGATGTATTTTGAAATTCAGTTTTCGGATAGGATTATCCATCGATTGCTTTTGCATGAGTTGCATCACGACGGGCTAGAAGATGAGATGAGATTTTTGTTAGGTAAGCATTCAGTTCGGTTCTCGAAAGTTAAGTTTTGTCTAATCACCGGTTTGAAGTTCCAAGTCATTCCCGACACGGCGAGCTATGAGATGGTAGAGAATGACATACACGAGCGGTACTTTTAGGGTCAAGACACCGAGTTTGAAGAGCAAAGAGCAGTGCTGCGGATTGGTATTTTTGTGGAGCAGTATGATGCGGTGAAGTTGTGCTTATTGTTTATGCTCAACTGGATACTGATAGGGTTGGACGAGAGAGATAAAGTTCTAGTATGACAGTTTCACCTAGTCGAGGACTTGGAAGTTTTTGATGTGTTCCCGTGGGGTGCACACGTGTATAAATGGTCTATTTATGGTTTCAACTATGTGTTGGATGGTCGATGGCAGCGGCACGAACAACGACAGCAGTAAAAAGGCACTGACGTACACACCACCGAGACGTACAATTTATACGGTCTAACACACGCATTGTTGGTGAGAATTTACAATTTAAATCCATAATTGAATTTTAATTTTTTTTTTATATGATTGATGTATTTACTTCTTATCATACTTATCTATTATGTAGATATTTGCTTTTGAGGTTATCTACAAGCTTGACAATAAAAAATGTGGGACCCGCAAGGTAATCGAGCTACCCCCCACGTATTCTGAAAATGGGAGTTGAGTTAGCGACCCCAGGGAAAAAAGTTGGATAGCATTTTCACTAAAAGGGCAAGTATTGTTAATGTTAATGTTCATAGTTATTAGTATGTATACAATTATAATGATCTAACTCCGATTTCAGATGTTTGCGTGGTGTGAATTGGTGCCGACGGCTGTTGAGAGGGTTCAACGGTACTATGAAGGCTACGACCTAGGAGGCAGTCTGTATGATGCTGATGCCGCTGATACCTAGTCACCTCAAGATCTCGAAAGACATAAGACAGCTGACCTAGTGATACGGAGGGTCCATATTCCAGACCTAGTGATTCAGAAGGTCCATATTTCAGACCCAGTGATACGGAGGGTTGGTATTCGAGACCCAGTGATATGGAGGGTCCGTATTCCAGACCCAGTGGTACGAAGGTTTCAGACTATGAGGGTCGTAGTGGGAGTCCCTTGAGGCGTTGGCGGGTACGATTCACTTTGCCAGAAGGAGGCGATTCACAAGGAGGCGTTGGAGGGCATCCACATGTACGTAACAAATATTAGAACCACATTATTTAATTTCAATTAAGTGAACGGTTTTAGTATTAACAAAGTTCAAAATTCTTTCAAGACCGTTGGTATCGTAAATTCACTAAAGTGATGGATGTTGTCTGAGATTTATGAGAGGATGTCTGAAAGAGTGATGATAAACGAGATCAACATCATATGGAGTTGTTGGGTCTGATCCGGGGGCTTCAAGGTCCGACGTTGCAGTCCCGTATGGATGGTCCACAATTTGATGACCAACCATTCGATAACTATCACGGAGACTTTAGTCTCACAGATAGGACAGGTACTCATCAGGATAGGACAAAAACCAGACATGGGCATGCACCTACTATGGAGGCACATACTATAGACATAGTATCCGATCAGCATGGTTCTGTTGTGACAGAACAAGAGGAAGTACCTGGTATAACATAGACATCATTGTTGCTACATGAGGTACCTGGTGGATCAGAGGCAGCACTGCTAGTACATGAGGTACCTAGTGGATCAGAGACAGCAACCTTCTTTTCCTCTTCTGTTTCTTCGCCAAAAAGATCCATATCGTCGTCGTCGTCGTCCTCAGCAACAGTGGCCTTTGAGTCAACCGGAGGAGGTGCAACTGCTTCTACCATGATAGGTGCAGATCCCTCCACCAAAACACCAGACCCTTCTACAGAAAAACCAGAAATCCTTAGAAGGGCATTGATATGACTGTACCAACGTGACGCATTCACATAATCAGATGATGGTGATTTAGAAAGAGCTACATAAACAGTCAAATCATCATTTGAAGCTTAGTACCCGGTGATGTAACTACGGGTAAGAAGGTATTCATCAAGTTTCTCCAAACCAGCAGCCGAGTTGACGTCATAGAAAGCGACTGCCATTGCTACTGATGTGTATGATTCCTTTGCTAGGTGATGCTACTCTGTGAGAAGTACGAGTGTTAAGGCTAATTGGTCTATAAGATACATGATCACGAGAATATTGTTTTCTCTTTAATTTCAATTGCTTTGATCATGATTCCTTCATTCAACATTTTTGTTTTGAGAGAGAGAGAGAGAGAGAGAGAGAGAGAGAGCAAAGTCCATCAAAATCTTTAGGGAGAAAGCCGGACATATTATGACATTTGATATTTATATCTCTCACCATAAAGTCCATCATAATCCATTAAAATCTATGGCCTAAGAAAATCCTTTAAAATTTAGTCCTAATTGAATACACCTTGATTCTTGTAAACATTTTTAAAGTCTCAATTCAATACACCCGGATTTGGAATGATTCTTTAAAAGTTCATAGAAATCTGAATTGAATATTACTGGATTAATATAGACATTTTAAAAGTCTTTAAATGTTCGAATTGAATACACTAAGATTTATAATGTCTTTAAATGTCTTCAAGAATCTTAATTAAATATACCCCCTTGGTTTTGAGTATAGAATCACGTGTATATAAGTAGGAGCTTCTCTTGTAGACGTTTCAAGCAATACAGCTCTGTTTTTGCTCTGTTTTCTGCCATTAATGGCTTCCTAGTTGCAAAGAGCTTCTCTCTGAGGTTTTCTTCAAACAATTTCATCTAATTAATTCTCTTGAAATTCTAGAAAGTTAACTAAACATGCATGTGAAACGAATTACTTACATTGATGTAGTAGACACTTGAATGAATAATGATTTTCTGATGACCGAAGTACGCGTTGACAGAAGTCAAAAGTATCTCAACTGACGCTGATAGTCCCTCCCGAATATTCCCAAAAACTGCAGCTTTCCTGACACGATATTTGCTTGAATCATTGGTAAAGTAGGTTGTCAACGTAGCCACTACAGCCAAGTCTACCAACTTTGTGCTGAATACCAACCCTGAAATTTACATTTAACATGAAAATTATTATCCGATGAACTCATTTCTCTATGTTTGGAAACTGTACATGCATGGACTGATTCTATTATGTGATAATCATCATGTTTTTATTTTATTTTTTAAAGATAGATAGAGTACTAAGATGTACGTTGGTTAGCAAATGAAGCAAACAAAGCGACCTTACAAGAAAAGATATGTAGTAGTGTTTCCTGGAGGATCTTGTATATATAGTTAGAGAATGTGCTTGAGTTAAACGAGCTATGAAGCTTCAACAAATGATTGCCTGGGATCATTTTTGTTTGTTGAGTAGATTCACTTCTCTGCGAAGAAAAACCATCAGAGATACCCAAACTTCTGCTTTCTCTTCTTCTTTAATTTACATACACATATTTGACATTATTTGCTATACGTGTCAGAGATCAAAGGGGAGGTAATCGGCGGACAAAAACTGAAGTAAATTAAGAGAAGGTTCCTTGGTCTCTATTTTGTAAGGAAATTGAAATTGATTTTTGTCTTCAACTGTCCGGTAGAGTTTCTCGGAGAGTGAAGAAGATGTGTGATTGAGAATGTCTTAAAACAAGGGATTTTGATCATGTCTTTACCTCGTATTTTTTTTGACTTTATCTACTCTTATGATACATAAGCATTGTAATGAATGCATAGTTAAGATGTGATTGGTTTTCACAACCATCAAGCACACGCTTACCAATCACACGTTTTAAAAAGGTCTGAAAAAAGATGAGGTAAGTAGGGGATCTAAATCCTAAAACGAGACACTATATAGCATTGTGTTTTGTTTTATATAAATATACTATCGGTGGACCACTTCAACATGAACATGAGATATTATCAGGCTAATGAATGCCTATCAGTGGACCATTCTAACATGAACATGAGATATTATCATGCTAATGAATGCGCCTTGCGCCAAGTCTAAGCCACATTTAGCGATGGTACCAAGATCGTTTTGTTGCTAGTGCAATATATTAATTATTAGAATGTATGGATCCTTGAAACATCATAACCATTCATATTAACATCCAAGATCATCCAAGATCCAACGTCTCCACCGAGAGGAGATTCTATAATTAAATTTGGATTTCTCTTCTAAAATTTGACTATCTTGACCTTGTTACCAAGAATTGTAAATGGCTAGCAAGGGGATCTAATAGACCCACAGTTTTGAGCTCCAATAATACTTAAAAAAATTAATTAAACTCTTTAATTAATATTTCATTATTATTAACCTTGGAGTTATTCCACTAAAAACCCGAGGTTGCACTCTTGTAATTGTAGATGTTTTACACAACCAAAATATCAGTGTCCGTTGATATAGCTATTTCATATGGTATGATCCTCCATAAGTAGTTCATACTTAGGGCTATGTCATAAAGTTCATTATACCTCTCTAATTATATCTTTTCCTTTAAGTATCATTGATTCTCTAATGAACAATTACATCCTTCCTTCCTTTACGGAAGAAGGAGAACGATCTTAATCATTCAAGTCCCGAATCAACCCTTAAGGGAACTACATCTCTACTTCTCGCAAGAAGGGGTGGATTCCTCTACTGTGTTCATACCTTCCCAGCCACAAGCCAAACCGTGATTCCAAGATACGGAGATATTGATCGGGAATGCTACTCTGATCTCACCCATGGTATGTCAAAAACCATGATCTAACTTGAAGGAGTCAGTAGGACACTCAGGATTAAGATCACCTATATAAAGCCATCATTTGTTGATATATATGAATCTCTTCATGTAACGGATCTTGGTGATAGATTCATATAGATCGTGGCCTAGTCCTATTGATCACATCATATAAGGTGCATTTATTCTCATATCACTTTATGAGTAGTCTAGGATAAAACCACCGTACATTACAGAATGAATCGCAGCTGTAGATTGACCACAAATAAAATACCTAGTTTTGTTTGCTTTCTACGGACTCTTTAGATTGCACGTCTCAAATCGAATTCCTCTGCATATGACATTCATATACTTAGTTTGAAATTACATCTAGCAATCTTGAATGTTTAGCACGTATGAGTCATATTTATTGAATGAAAAAAACTACTTCTTTTATTAATGGTTTTATAACATTTATAAATTACAAGCTTTAGGGTATAAATCCTAACAATCTCTCTCTTGCACTAAAGCAGGTGAGACATATCCTGTAATCCTAGAACCTCTAGGTGACCTTCAAACACTTTATCCATTAAGGTATTTTTGAATGAATCAGCAAGATTATCCTACGTCGCGATCTTAGTCACAGTTATATCTCTTCTCTACACTATCTCTTTAATAAGATGATACTTCCTTTCTAAATGCTTCCCTATTTTGTGGCTTCTTGGTTCTTTGGAATCAGCCACAACACCACTATTATCACAATAAAGTGTGATAGGCTTATCCAAATCTAGAACAACTTCCAAATCATTCAAAAACTTATTGAGCCATACAGCCTCCTTAGCTGCTTCACAAGTCGCTACATATTCGTCCTCCATGGTGGAATTAACAATACAAGATTGATTGATACTCCTCTACACTATGGCTCCACCACTAAGGGTGTGACCCAGACGTGGATTTCCTAGAATCCCTGTCTGCCTGAAAGTTAAAATCCGTATATCCTAAGGGGATCAAATCATGTTCTGAATATACTAGCATATAGTTTCTCATTCTCCAAATATACTTGAGAATTAGCTTCACAACAACCCAATGATCCAATCTTTGGTTATACTGGAATCTGTTGGCTACTCCCACTGCGAAGCAGATGTACGATCTCGTGCATAACTTAGCATATATGAGACTACCTACTGCTGACACAAGCAAGCCCATTACTTATTAATTGCGATCTCTTATTAATTGGATCATTAGAACATAACTTACCTCTCCCAAATATTTCATTTGGAATTAGTTAGCAAGCTAGCCCATTACTACCGATAATATTCCTACGTCATTCCCAATGAGTAGGATATCTTCTACGAAAAGGACTAGGAAAAATACTTTCTTGTTAATGATTCTTTTGTAAACACAAGGTTCATCAACGTTTTGCTCGAAGTCATAGGTTTTTATAGCAGTATCAAACTTGATGTTTCATAGCTTTAGTCCATAAATGGACCTTTGCAACTTGAAAACTTTTTGCTCTTGATCTTGGGACACGAATCCCTCTGGTTGCAACATGTAGATGCTCTCATCAAGATTGCCATTTAAAAATGCAGTATTGACGTCCATTTTCCAAATTTCATAGTCGAAATAGGCTGCACTGGATAAGAGCATCCTAATAGACTTAAACATAGCCACTGGCGAGAAGGTCTCTTCAAAATCGATCCCTTCCTTTTGGGTGTAACCTTTTGCCACTAGCTTTACTTTGAAGGTCTCTACCTTTCTATCTACTCCTCTCTTTCTTTTGTAGATCCATTTACACCTTATGAGTTTTATCTCGTCAGGTAAGTCTATAAGTTCCTAGACTGAGTTAGAGTACATAGACTCCATCTCGAGATTCATGACTTTAAGCCATTCCTTTTTGTTAGAATCTTCCATTGCATGTTTAAATGACAATGTATCATCCACACTATCATCATAGACGACAACTTGTGCCTCTCTAATACCTAAATAACGATCAGGTTGTCGTATAACCTTCCTACTACGTTTAGGTGGTAGTGTGATCTGACTAGGAATTGTTTGACTATCAGACGTTAATGAAACAACTACTTTGTCAACAACTTTTGTTGATTGATCACTGGTCGAACTAGGTTCCAATTCATTTAATATAATCTTACTTCGAGGCTTATGATCACTAGTTTTCCTCAATAAACATTGCGTTTGTCGATACAAACACTTTGTTTTCTTGAGGACTATAAAAGTATCCTCCCCTAGTCTCTTTGGAATAACCTACAAACAGGCATATCTGTGAATGAGGTTCCAACTTTCCATATATGTTCTTCAACATATGTACTGGATACCCCCATATGCGAAAATATCGCAAACTAGCTTTATGACCATTCCACAACTCTAGAGGAGTCTTAGGAATAGATTTGGATGGAACTACATTCAATATGTAGGCCACCATCTACAGTGCATAACCCTAAAATGAGTTTGGTAATAATGAGAAACTAATCATAAATCTTATCATTTCCATTAGGGTCCTACTTCTCCTCTCTGCAACACCATTCTGTTGTGGGGTACCATGAGCAATGGGTTGGGATACATTCCATGCTCAACTAATTAAGTAGTCCTCAAACTCTTGGTCAAGATACTCACCTCTACAACCTGATCGTAGACTCGTAGAGCTTTGATAGTTTTGCCTAATCAGTCCTCAACTTTAGTTCGGAATTCTTTGAACTTTTCAAATGTTTCCGACTTACGTTGCATTAGGTAAATATATTTGTATCTAGAGTAATCATCAATAAAAGTGACATAATACTCATAACCACCTCTATCTTTAACATTCATAGATCTGCAGACGTTTGAATGTATATGCTCCAATGGTTGTGTAGCTCTAAGCCCTTTTCCAATAAAAGTTCTAGTAAAAGGTCTCTTAATCATTTTACCTTCTAAACAAGACTCACATACAGGTAAAATGCCGATCTTTAAATGATCAAAAGATCCGCCTTATACTAGTCTAACTATCCTATCAAGGTTGATGTGGCCAAGTCTTAGATGCCACAGATACGTTTCATTTGGAGAAATCTTTTGTCGTTTTGTTTTATAATTTTCAACTTTAAACATTTCAGTATTAAGTAGTGATTTATGAATTAACAGTCTTAAAACATACAAGTTATTTTCAGTCATACCAGAACAAATATTCAATATATTTCTAGAAACAACAACTAATTTATTATCAAAAGAAATCGAATATAATCATTCTAATAATTTGGTTTATCTAATTTTTGGTAAATCTAGGAATGTAATAAATATTTTCTAATGAAAGAAAACAACTATCAAAATTGAGTTTAACTACTCCCACTTCTCGAGCTGAAACGACATCCTCTGATCCACTGTGTATTGAGAAGGCCCTATCCTTTAGCTTTGTTCAAGAATCAGTCCATTGTAAAGAAGAACAAACATAGTTAACGGCCCTTGAATCTACTATCCAAGGTAATGAATCATCTTCCACTAAATAGGATTCAATGACAAGTAAATCTGATTTACCTGTCACTTTACGGACAGTTCCTCTTTCAATGAACAACCTTGTTGCAATGGAAACACTTTCTTTTTGCTTTGTCGGTTGTAGTGCTCTTCTTCTTACTTTGGGCTTGCTTTTTCTTGGGCTTAGCCTTGGCCTTGCCAAGAGACCTTTTCCTCTTCTTAAATCCAGAAGAAGATGGTTCAGCAACATTTGCCTCATTGGTCTTACCTTTGTTGTCCTTTGTCATGGACTCAAAAGTTGTGAGCTCATTAAGCAATTGGGTCAAACTGAACTTCAACTTGTTCATCCCATAGCTGCTTTTGAACTGATCAAAGCTTTTCAGAAGAGTTGTCAGTATGATGCTCACTTGGCTAGGCTCATGTATGGCCCCACTATTGACTTCAACTATATGGAAATGAGACATCATACCCATGACATGTTCCCTCCTTCATGTGAGCAATCATTGCGGAAAGAACAGCTTTGTGTTGCTTTTACTCAAAAGGTTGTCCAAACATGACCTGTAATGACTCCATCATCTCATATGTTGCAGTCATTGCTTCGTGCTTCGAAACAAGCACATCGGTCATGTTAGCTAGCAAATAAATGTGGGTCTTTTCATTAGTTGAAACTCATTTCTCATGGGCCTCACAAACAGTTCGTGCTACGTTGGCTGCAGGCTGTGGAGGACATTCCTCCGTAAGCACAAATTTTAGGTCTTTGGTGACCAGGATTGCAATAATGTTGTTTTTCCATTTTGTAAAGTTTTCCCCGGTTAATTTCTCATTCGCAAGAATTTGAAGTAAAACAGAAGACATTGCTGAAATAAACATAAATAAAAATTTCATTCATTCATACATTCAAATCACATGTAAAATATTCGACATATAATTAAACATGATGCATGAACATGTTTAATGAACAAGAAAAAAAATCCCTAAAAATGTTACTACGCCACACCAATCCAACATACCACAATCAAGTGCCGCCTAAGGGTTAGTTAAGTACTTACATGTTGAATCCAGACATTCTCAATCAAATGATACACCGGAATAACTCTTTATTCTTATATTATTTAACTATCGTTTATTTTAGTCAGGATTTTAATAAACCAATTCATTTAAATCCTTGTGAGTGTAACCCATCATTTCAAATCTCATGAACTTAACTTGAGAGTTGCTGCCTTAGGGTCAGTCAATCCCAAAAATACATTTAGAAATCTTATTCGTTAAGAAGTTAACTTTGGTATTGACTCTTATGGAGACCTTCCTTAAAGAGGACAAAAACAAAGCCGTCTCGAGGCCCCACTTGAATCTCACGGTGTTGAACTAATGATGGAGACTGTGAGATATAATGTTATATATCCCTCTCCCATTCACTATTTTACGGTTAGGGTTTTCTAATGCACCTAGATAAACGTAGATTAAATGGTTAAGAAGAATCTAGATTTTTAGGTTATGTTACTAGAATCTTATCCTATTAACATTAAATAATAAACTGGATTTTTAACCATTTAAAAACTAATTTATTATTGGAATTTTAATCTATGTAAACTATTTAAATAGACAAGCATTAAATGTGAAAATTATCAAGTTTTAACTATTAAAACTAAAACCACATTATTCAGTCCAATTATTATTAAGGCCTTAGTCAAATTAAACTTAATAATAAATAGGGCATAACTAATCTAACTAATTAAACACTTTAATACTAATAAAAGTTAGTTACTAATGAGAATTACCAAGTTTTTATTCCTAAAAACTAATCTCATTATTAATAGCCAATTATGTGAATATACAATTTTAATCTCATTAAAAAATAAAAACACATAAATTAAATGGGCTATTATTCATGTATGATATATTAAAATGCAAGTTTAGGCACTTCTAATCTATATGGCATATATTTGCATGACAATGATTTAATCATCTCATAAATAAAACATACATGAGTTGACTGAACACGATGAGTTATCTAACTAAATATATATATTTATTTATATATATTCTAATTACAAAAATTAATTCAAGGCATTCCTTGGTCTTCTTGTAATCCCTCTATTATTCAAATCCATCTTTTGCATCTTTTGAGCTTTCAACCAAGTCCAACTTGATTATTATTACTATTATTATTATTTTAAAGTGATCCATCTCATGAATCAAAACCTAAGGCCCAAGTGTTACCCTAACACTTATCGGAATCCCAAGGCATCAATTTTTTTTTGGCCCATACACGCTTGCGAATATGCAGCCCTAGCATCGTGAACACGCAACCCTTGGCTTATCGCTTGCGGTTGCCGTTTGGCGTGCACGGTTGCTGTCCACAACAGCTTGCGTGAACAGCGCATGCTGCTGCCGGCCCTTGTGCAAAACTCATGTAGCAGCCTTGCGTGAAGCACCCGCGTGGCTGCCTATTGCTTGCGTGGAGCACATGCTGCAGAAGCCTGTTGTGCGTTGCACTTTCACGCGGTTGCTGTCCCTTCTGCTTTTGTGTCGTCTCGAATCATCTTCTTCGTACAATATTATATTAATATATTACAACAAAAATAAAGATTTACAAAGAATAATTGATAGTAGAAAAATTACAACCCAAAAACATAACCCTAAACTCATCGTACCATACAATTAACAATTAACAATTAATCATGTTTATGTAATATCAAAAATATATATAAATATCATACAACCCTAGATTGTGTCTATACATATCATAGATATCGAAAACAAATAGAAAACAATCTTAACATGTTCACGTATATTGAAAACATTGGCTATGATACCAATTGTTAGTCCCTTGAAATAAAAATTCAGAGTTTTGATTTCATAAAACCAATGCAGCAGAAAAATATAGGTTTTAAAATTTATTTTGGATCTTTTCCATATACATGAATATGAGGAAGGATTCAAATAATACCTTATTGATTTTCTCCTTTGTTTCTTTTCGATCCGTCACCACTAAGTCTTCCGAGCTATAACTTGCAATCTAGCAAATGTGTGTGAGCAAGTCAAGGATTCCGGAAGTACTTGAATAGAGATTGCAGAGATGGAAAAGACAACCCCTTGTCTTCTTTCTAAGGTTCGGCCAAGCTTGAGGGAAGAAGAAGTTTTTTTTTTCTCTCCTTATTGCCGCACACTCTCTCTCCTGTATTAGGGTCAGGTTTTTTATTTTCTAATACTATATATGTATATATTATCAAGAGACTAGGGTTTTATTAACCAAGTCACGATAGGATTCTAAATCCTATATTAATCTTTTTGTTGTGAGTAAAACTTGAACCACTGACCTCTTTAAAGTAAATAAAAATAATCTCTTATTATTTTATTCCTTTGCTCTCGTCAAGGTTTGAACCTGCAATTTGCAACCTTCAATTAACAATCAATAATTATTAATTATTAATTTGTCAATTAAATAATCATATTATTTAATTATATTAAATTAATCAATTAAATAGTTTATTAATTAAATAATCATATAATTTAATTAATTCCCATAATATATCCAAGTCACTTTCGTAACATAATTAATTGGACCATCAAATTAACCGTGAACTGTGTTAACAATAACCGTAAAGGGGCAAGGGGACCTAATGGACCCACAGTTTTGAGCTCTAATAATACTTAGAAAAATTAATTAAATTCTTTAATTAATATTTCATAATTATTAACCTCGGGGTTATTTTACTTAAAACCCGAGGTTGCACTCTCGTAACTGTAGATGTTTTACACAACCAAAATATCAGTATCTGTCGATATAGCTATTACATATGGCATGATCCTCCACAAGTAGTTCATACTTAGAGCTAGGTCATAAAGTCCGTTATACCTCTCTAATTATATCTTTTTCCTTCAAGTATCATTGATTCTCTAATGAACAATTATATCATTCCTTCCATTATAGGAGAAGAAGAACGCTCATAATCATTAAAGTCCCGAATCAACCCTTAAGGAAACTACTTCTCTACTTCTCATAAGAAGGGGTGGATTCCTCTATTGTGTTCATACTCTCCCAACCACAAGCCAAACTATGATTCCAAGATACAGAGATATTAATCGGGAATGCTACTCCGATCTCACCCATGGTATGTCAAGAACCACGATCTAATTTGAATGAGTCAGTAAGACACTCAAGATTAAGATGACCCATATACAATCATCATTTGTCGATATATATGACTCTCTTCATGTAATGGATCTTGGTGATAGATTCATATAGATTATGACCTAGTCGTATTTGATCACATCATATAAGGTGCCTCCATTCTCATATCACTGTATGAGTAGTCTAGGTTAAGACCACTGTACATTACGGAATCGTATTTGATCACATCATATAAGGTGCCTCCATTCTCATATCACTGTATGAGTAGTCTAGGTTAAGACCACTGTACATTACGGAATGAACCGCAATTGTAGATTGACCACAAATAAAGTACCCAGTTTTATTTGCTTTCTACAGACTCTTTAGATTACACATTTCAAACCGAATTCCTCTGCATATGACATTCATATACTCAGTTTGAGATTACATTTAACAATGTTGGATTTTTAGCACATATGATGTAAGTGTATGAGTCATATTTATTAAATGAAAAAAAAACTACTTCTTTTGTTATTGTTTTTATAACATTTACAAATTATAAGCTTTAGGGCATAAATCCCAACATAGACTACACACCCAAACACTGTCAAGTGTTTCAAATTGGGAGGCCTACCAGTCCAGTTTTCTTTAGATGTTTTTAAGCCTATAACAGTAGATGAAGACCTATTTATGAGGTAAGTTGTTGTAGTAACAACCTCACCCCATAATTTTTGACTTAAACCTATGTTGATTAAAAGGCACCTAACCTTATTTAGGATAGTCCTATTCATCCTTTCAGCTATACCATTGTTGTATGTCTTTGAATTCCCTTATTACTATAGAATTTATTGAAATCTTCCTTACAAAACTCAAGACCATTGTCAGTCCTAGGAGTTTTTATTTTCTTAGAAGTTTGGTTTTCAACAAACTTCTTCAAGAAGCTTTGAAACTATCAAAGGCTTGGTCTTTGGAATTTAAGAGAGAAATCCAAACTTTCCATGAGTAATCATCTATCAAGGACCTCTTTGTTGTTATGATGGGTAGTAGTAAAACTAAGCCTATGTTGCTTACCTAGGACACGGTTCTCACAGAAATCTATCTTAGTTACTTGGTCTCCACCTAAGAGATTTCTCTTGCTCAACTCATAAAAACCTTTTTCACTCATGTGGCCTGGTCTCATATGCCACAAGACATTCTTGTCACTGTTTTTCGATGCTATATTAGCTGCATCTTGTCACCTTTAAGGATGACTAAAGAACCTCTAAATACCTTTAAAACACCTCTCTTAGCCTTATAATTATAGCCCTTCTAGTCTAAGATACAAAGAGAAATTAGATTTCTCTTCAAGTTGGGCATATACCTAACATCCTTAAAGACTCTAACTATCTCATCATACATCATAATGGTAGCTGATCCTATCCTTTCCATTTGACTCTGCTGATTATTACCCATCAACACACATCCTCCACTGAGTTCTTGAAACTCTGTGAACTAGTCTCTTCTAGGATTCATATGAAAGAAACAGCATGAATCTAATATCCATTCAAATTTTATATCCTCAGTGCTAACATCTAGGACTTCACTTGATTCAAATGATTTAGATACCACAGTTGCATCACTATCATTTTGAGTCTTTTCCTGATTTTTTCTTTTTAAATTCATAACAATATATTTTTTTTAATATGTTCCTCTTTTCCACAGAAGTAGCACTTTCTATTACCATTTTTGTTCCTAGATTGAGACCTGTTATTGCTAGGGGTCTTACTTTTATTTTCGTTCTTATGGAATGAATTATTATTACTCCTCACATGTTGTCTACCCCTGACAAACAGATTCTCACTACTATTCTTATTTTCAATTTTAAGCTCTAAGTCCTTGGACTTGAGAGCAGAGATACACGTTTCTAGAGTTAAAGAAGTCCTGCCATATTTATTGGCAGCCTTGACATCCTTAAAGGAGTCAGACAGAGAGTTGATGAGAATGATTGCCTCATTCTCATCACTCAGCTTTTTATTATCCCCTGCATTGGCTAATTCTATAGTCATTTTCTTGAATTCATCTAGATTTTGACCTAAGCCTTTACTGGGATCCATCTTAAAACTAAAGAGTCTTTCTTTAAGATAAATTTTGTTTTTTAGAGATTTAGTAAGATACACGCTTTCAAGCTTCTTCCAAACATTACAGGTAGTGGTTTCATCATGTCATCTTTCTGTTCTACAGTTAATGACTCAGGTAATTTCTCAGGTCTTTCAATAGCCTTGAGGATTTTTTGTTGAGAGAAAATGATTTTCACCTTTCTTCTCCAAATGCTGAAATCCCTAGATCCATCAAATTTATCTATTTCGAATTTCATTGACATAAAAGTAGAATTGAAATTACCAAAGTTATTTTGAGTTACCTTGTCATGACTGCTTGCAGTGCACTACATTGCTCTCCCTTCTCTAGATGGTTCTTCATAGCTTGAAGATTCCACCACCGGTGGATCTGGGTTCTCGTTGTTCAGACTCTGATACCACTGTTGAGTTTTGGCAGACTTAAAACCCTAACAAAACCTGTTCTCTAACCTACAAGATTCACTTTGCAAAAATAAGAACAGAGCAAAATACCCAAAGTCTAACAACAGTTGATATATAACAAGAATATAAAGTGCAAGTAAAGAAAAATAAAACAAGCAGATTTATCATGGTTCGGCTTAAATCAAGACTAGATCCAAGTTGAACCTACACAGAAAGGCTCTCTCCACTATATATGAGTCTTTACAAGCAAGATTATACAAACTGATACCCTGATACAACCCAGAAAATCACCAATAGGTTAAATCTACAACACACAACATGTATCGAACCTCAAACCTCAAACCTCACTCATACTCTACGATATACACAAAGAAATCACTCAAAATTTCCTTCATAGTGTGTACAAACACTCTGGTCACTCTCAAGAACAAATATCTCATAAAGATTACAAAGATTTACACTTGGATTCACAGAGAATATAATTAGGAGAGAAGTTAAGAGAACTTTTCGAGAGAGAAAGCCCTTTTTAAACCCTAGTCTGAGAATGAATTAATCAGTTATCATTTCTCTCTCTCTCTCTCTCTCCTTTTATCTTATATAGCCTTATCTAGTGAGTTAGCTCCGAAATCTCCACTAGCCAATAGAAGCTTTCTAACTTGGATTTCATCACATGCCACACCAGCTTATTTGATTTCATCAGAGGCAAATGCAAACAGTTGTGGATCTTGGCTTTGGATTGGGCTTCTGGATCGGGTTTTAGTTTGGGCTTCTTGCTTGGGCCATAGTATAAGTCAAGATGGGCTAACTTATCACTATAATCCACAGGTCAAATCCATACTTAATCTTTCTTTTCTTTTCTTTTCTTTTTCTTTTCTCCTTTTCTTATATAGCCCTAACTATTGTTATTCTTTGAGAAACAAGAAAAAGAAACCTAAAAATTCAATGGGATGGCTGAGTTTAGAAATTTTCAATCTCTTACATTCGATTTATTTATTATTATAAAATATCATAACAAATAAATAAATTAAAATTAAATTATTGTTAGAAGGTTCTTCTCTAATCGGGTTGAAACTGAGAACCGTGACTATCTAATAATAAATAAATCATAATAGGTTATATAATAACAAATTAACACTTTTTAACCAAAAAATTAAGGGGGTTTCTATTTTTACCCGGAATTAGTGTTTTCATTGCTTTTACTAAATTTTCCACTGAAAAGATAAATTTACCCATGCACCAGATTAAACATGTTATGAATTAAACTGGTGGTGTGTTTAATTGATGAAAACTGATGTATTTAATTAAAGAAGACTAGTGTGTTTAATTGAAGAAAATGGGTGTGTTTAATTGAAAAAGACCGGTGTGTTCAATTGAGAATTCATTAAGGGTATTTTTGTCTCCTCAATGGATAGTTTGGTAAAAAAAAATCAAAACACTAATGCTGGGTAAAAATAAAAACTCTACTAATTATACGGTTAGTTTCAATTTTATCCCTATTTTATAATGTTAAAACTTGTATTTTAACATGTGAAAAAGTAATGGTAACATATTTTAATAGATTTTGACTTTACAGTGAGTTGAAATGTTGAATGGTAGGCTAGAGCTTTATAATTAATATTGAAGTATGTATTACCAGGTGAGCCATGTAACATTAGATCATCTCCGATGTATATGCCAATGTTAATGCTAAATTTGGCACAAAAATAGTAAAATGTTATATTTAGCACATTATTTTAGCATTGTACTTCAATGTATAATTCTATTTGAAATGTTATTTTTTTTATTTTAATATTATAAAAGTCAACAAATATAATTAATGCATTCAATTTATATAATATTTTTTATTATTTAAAATTTTAAAAGTCAACAATTAATGCATTCAATACAATTATAATATTGCATTTTTGTAATTAAAAAAAAATAACATTTATTGTTGTGACAAATTTGACACAACATTTAGTATTGCTTTGAAGTATATTTTTTTTTACTCTGTTCTAAATTATAGCATTCGCACACTAAAATAGCATTGGATTGGAGATGCTCTTACAATTTATAATAAAAGTAAAACATTTAGAAAATATGTACCCGCTTATGCTTATACCTACACTATTGGAATTATGTATTTGAAACATATATTTGTAACCGTATCTGACGTAACGTGAAACAATTAAGGAATAAGACCAACGTCTATATTCCAAGATAAACTGGAATTCACCATAAAAGAGAAAAACTCTTAATAGAAACTCTGAATTTTTATTGAATGAAAGTTGAATAGTCTTTTGGCTTACAAGCCTATTTAAAGCAAACAAACCCTAACCTTAATCCTTGTTGAGCAAAGAAATGAACCTAATTAACAAAAAATACCACAAATAGCAAAATTGAGATAATTGCGGAAACAAATAATACTAAAGACTTAAATCACACCAGAATTGACGACAGACGATTCTAACTTGTAAAACTCAACTTATAACCAAAACAAACCTTTCCAAAAATAGCAAAAAAGGCAATTTTAGGGCCTAAACGATGTAATTTGGTCAAAAAAGGGCATGCCTCACGACCACATCGTGACTATTGACGATTTCGTTGATTCGCTTAAACCGTGAAAGTTGCAAGTCATTCCGATTTCGACGCCAGCACTAGTAGAAATCATTTAGCCTTGAATTTAGGATGGTACCTCAAAGTCATAAAGGACTTTGCCACCTGTTCTACATCAGTCCCCTCCACTTGGAAAGAACTCGATCTCGAGTTAAGCATGATACTAGAACAAGTTTGTAGCATTAAAAGTCTTGGAAATTCCCATGGTCTTTGGTAAGTCAATCACATAGGTATTATCATTGATCTTCTTCAAAATCTTGTACGGAACATACTTCCTAGGCTTTAATTTGTTGTAAGTCCCAATTGGAAACCTCTCTTTACACAAGAAAACCATCACTGAATCTCCTTCCTCAAACAGCTTAAGACGCATGTGCTTATCTGCAACTGCCTTATATTTTGCATTAGTTTCTTCCAGCTTCTGTAGCACTTTTGCATGTATAGCTTGAGCCTGTGTAGCCATGGTCTCCGCTGCAATGCTAACACATGGACCCTTTGGTAAATGAACTAAATCCACAGCATGCCTTGGTGGTGTAACATATGTCACAACAAAAGGGGATTTTCCTATGGCACTATGCACAACATTGTTGTAGGTAAACTCAGCTTGGGGCAATGCATGGTCCTATTGTTTCGGTTTATCTTCGCAAATTCAACAAACTAGATTTACGAAGGTTCTGTTTGTCACCTCCGTTTGTCCATCAGTTTGTGGGTGTGTAGTAGTACTGCGTTTCAGAAAGATATCAAACCTCTTCCACAAGGTCATCAAAAAATGGCTAAGAAATTTTGTGTCACAATCAGAATTAATTGACTGAGGTACTCCATGTGTGAAGCATCAAAAGTCTTCCGGCAAGGAATGAAGTGAGCCATTTTTAAGAATCTGTCAACAACCACAAACATTGAATCTACCCCTCGCTAGGTACGAGGAAGACCCAATACAAAATCCATAGACAAATCCTCCCAAATATTGTTAGGAACTGGTAAAGGCATATAAAGACTAGTATTTTATGACTGACCTTTAGACACCTGACATGTATAACATCTTTGCAAAAAATTCCTAACATCTCGTTTCAATTGCGGCCAGAAGTACCACTCCTTCAAACTAGCCACTGTCTCTTCTCGACCTAAGTGTTCGCTTAACCCACCTCCATGCAAGTCACATATTAAATTCTCCAGTAGAGAAGTCTTAGGAATACACAAACGGTTCCCACAAAATATATACCCATCATTCTCATGAAAATAACTAACAGACTGCTTCTCAATACATTTTGACCAGATTTCCTTGAAGTCTTCATCCTCCATATATAACTCCTTTAAATAGTTAAAACCCATAATCTCATGAGCCAGTGTCACGAGCAGGCTGGCACAACAGCTCAACGCATTAGCAACTCGGTTCAAAACCCCTGACTTATGCCGAATAACAAAAGGAAACTTTTGAAGAAAAGTGGCCCACTTGACATGCATGTTGTCCAAGTGCTTCTAACTATTAATAAACTTCAAAGCCCGATGATCGGTGTACAATACAAACTCTCTCTGGACTAGGTAGTGTTCCCAGTGCTTCAAAGCTCAGACTACTATGTAGAATTCCTGATCATAGGTACCCCATTTCTGGTGGGCTTCACTTAATTTCGCACTAAAGAAAGCTACTGATCGCTTTTCTTGGGTTAGAATAGATCCAATCCCTACGCCACTAGCATTGCACTCAACTTCAAATATTTTCTCAAAACTAGACAGAGCCAGTACTTGTGCAGTGCACAATTTCTCCTTGATTAAGGCAAAGCTCATCTCCGCCTCTTGTCCTTATAGAAACCGGCCTTTCTTCATTCACTCCATGATTGGCGCCATTATAGTGCTAAAGTTCCGAATAAATCGGTGGTAAAAAGTGGCTAAACTGTGAAAGCTTCAAACTTCACTTACAGTTTTCGGTGCAGGCTATTCTTGAATAGCTCTGACCTTCTCTTCATCCACATGGATCCCTTTCAAACTCACCACATATCCCAAAAACAACAAACTGCTAGTCATAAAGTTTTACTTTTTGAGATTAAGAAACAATTGATTTTCCTACAACACTGTTAGCACTTCCCGCAACTGCTTCACATGCTTTTCCTCAGTCCTACTGCAGATAAGAATTTCATCAAAATAAACAACAACAAATTTCCCCACAAAAGGTCTCAATACCTAATTTATCACCCGCATGAAAGTACTGGGTGCATTTGATAGATTGAAAGGCATGACCAGCCACTCATACAACCCATCTTTACTCTTAAACGCTATCTTCCATTCATCCTCAGGTTTGACTCGAATTTGATGATACTCGAATTTTCAAAAACAACTTCAAACCCTCCAGTTGGTTCAACATGTCATCTAAGCGAAGAATGGGAAATCAGTAATTAATGGTTATTTTTATTGATAGCTCGACTATCCACACATATACGCCAACTTCCATCTTTCTTTGGTGTCAACAACGCAGGAATCGCACACGGGCTCATGCTCTCACGTATGAAACCTTATGCAATAACTGTTCTATCTTCTCTCGTAAAATCTAATGTTCTTTTGGACTCATTTGGTAGTGCGGCAGATTGGGCAAACTCACCCTAGATATAAAGTCTATATGGTGTTGAATGTCTCTCAATTGAGGTAAGTTATTGGGCAAGTCCTTAGAAGTAATGTCTCTAAATTGTTCTAGCAGTGGTTGTACTTTGTCAGAAACAGTTACTACCGACACATCTTCCTTCTCTACCACAAGAGTTTTAACCACCAAAGTATAAACCTCTTGTGCACCCTTGGCATCTGCCACAAACTCTGTTTCTGACCTGGTCATGGTTAAAAGACTGCCTTTCCACTTTAGAAGGCTTGTTATATACTGTATTAGAATGAACCATATCAATCTTGTGTGATCTCCATGTAAACAAATAAGTATTATCCCTACCCCTATAGTAATATCAACATGGTACTACCATGGCCAACCCAACAACACATGGCTAGCATCCATATCAACCATATCACATATTATCTCATCTTTATAATTCTTGCCAATAGTAATAGGAATACAAAAATTTCAATTACCTTTTCTGTTGGTCCCTTTTTGGTAGACAATTTCAAATGTTCCACCAATCTTTTTGCAACAAAGTTCTCGTAGCTCCTAATGTCTACAATTAGGTCACACACTTTTTGACTGACCGTACAACAAGAGCGAAAAATATTATTACGTTGGCTAGAGTCTTCTCATTTTTGCACGTACAACACTCGTTGCACCACACAATTAACCCGCTCTCCATCCTCTTCCACATATTCAGCTCCCTCATATAAGTCATCTTCTCCTTCAACACTTTCAGGAGCATTTGTATCTTCTTCGCCTTCTTCCACCCGATCTACAAGCCGACGTTCAGGACATGTATTTGAACGATGGCCAGGTTTTCCACATCTGTAACAATTTCCTAGTGCAGGTGTAGTATAAAGATTTGGATTTTAGTTCCTTGGTACATTCCTGTAGGTCAGAGTTATTGTTTGGTTGCTACTACTACCCTCAACACCTTTAGGTTGACTCGACGGAATTGACAATTGAACGCCCTTGTCCCTATTAGGAAATGGTGAATCAGGAATGATCCTTCAAAATCCCAGATTTCCTACCCTGTGTTCTAGCAGCTCGACTTTCAATGCCATGTTATGGGCTTCATCCACAGTCCACAACACTTGCAATCCAATTTTATCTCAACGCTATGGCTTTAATCTATTGAGGTATCTAGCTATGTGCTGCCCATTCGTTTCACTCAAATTATCACGCTCTTTGAGCCTAGAAAATTAAGTCGTGTAATCAAACATTGATTTGGATCCATGTGAGCAATTCTGATATAATTGGAATAAATATTGCTCATAATCTGGTGGTAGAAATATACCTAACATAAGCTGTTTCATTCTACGCTAGGTCCTTACAAGTGTCTTTCCTTGTCTCAGTCGGTTCTTCTACAATTTATCCCACCAGACTGTAAGTCACGCAGCGAAAAAGTTTGAAATTAATCAAGATAAATAAGAACGATAGGTTTCAAATTTTTCTATCATCTTCTTGGGACCATTTGTATATACATGAATATGAGGAAAATATTTGTTTTCATACCTTTGGAGAGCACTCCTTCCTTTTCTTTTCGATCATTCTTTTGGATCTAATACCACTGAGCCTTTCCAGCTATGTCCCGCGATCTAGCAACTGTGTGTGTGGGCACGTCATGGATTTTGGGAGCGATTGAATGGAGACTTGAGAGAACCGGAAGACAACAACTTCTTCCTCTTGATGAATTTGGCCAACCCTAACTTGAGAGAATTTTTTTTTTCTTTTTTCTTTGCCCTCTATAGTTGCCGCCCACCTTTGTTCTCTGTAAGGTTCCGAATAGTTTTTTTTTTTCTAATAAGTATATCTTATATCTAGGAACCTAGGGTTTAGTAAATCCAAATTAAAATATGATTCCAAATCTTTTTTTAATTATTACTTTTACTATGGTTTGAACCTTTGACCTATTTAGAGTAAATAAAAATAATCACTTATTATTTTATTGCTCTTGTCAAGGTTAGAAACTGAAACCTCCATATGACAATTAATAATTCTTAATTATTAATATGTCAATTAAATAATCATATTATTTAATAATATTTAATTCAACAATTAAATAATAAATTAATTAAATAATCACATTATTTAAATAATTCCCAAAATATATTTTAAGTTACTTTTGTAACACAATTAATTGGACCATCCAATTCTCTGTGAGTCTTGTTACTATCAATCATATAGGGCTGGCAAGGGGACCTAATGGACCCACATTTTTGAGCTCCAATAATACTTAGAAAAAATTAATTAAACTCTTTAATTAATATTTCGCAATTATTAACCTTGGAGTTATTCCACTAAAAACTCAAGGTTGTACTCTCGTAACTATATATGTTTTACACAACCAATTTATCAGTGTCCATTGATATAGCTGTTACATATGATATGATCATCCACAAGTAGTTCATAATTAGAGTTAGGTCATAAAGTATGTTATACCTTTCTAATTATATCTTTTCCTTTAAGTACTGTTGATTCTCTTAAATGATTATATCCTTCATTCCTTTACGGAAAAAGGAGAGCGCTCTTAATCGTTCAAGCCTCGAATCAAACCTTAAGGGAACTGATTATCTACTTCTTGCAAGAAAGAGTAGATTCCACTATTGTGCTCATATCTTCCCAGCCACAAGCTAAACCGTGATTCCAAGATACGGAGATATTGACCGAGAATGATATTCCGATCTCACCCATGGTAAATCAAAAACCACGATCTAATTTGAAGGAGTCAGTAAGACTCAGGATTTAGATCACCCATATATAGCCATCATTAGTCGATATATATAAATCTTTTTAACTAACAGATCTTAGTGACAGGTTCATATAGATCGTGGCCCAGTCCTATATGATCACATAATATAAAGTGATTCCATTCTCATAACACCATATGAGTAGTCTAGGATAGGACCACCATACAATACGAAATGGACCACAGCTGTAGATTAACCACAAATAAAGTACCCAGCTTTATTTGTTTTCTATGGACTATTTAGATTGCATGTCTCAAACTGAATACCTCTGTATATGACATTCATATACTCAGTTTGAGATTACATCTGGCAATCTTGGATATTTGCATATATAATATAAACATATGAATTAATATATTTGATTGAAATAACTACTTCTTTAATTATTGAATTTATAACATTTACATATTACAAGCTTTAGGGCATAAATCCCAACAATCTCCTACTTGCACTACAGCATGTGAGACATGTCTCGTAATCCCAGACCCTCTAAGTGACCTTCAAAAACTTTAGCTGTTAAGGTCTTTGTAAATGGATCAGCATGATTATCTTGAGACGCGATCTTCGTCACTATCATATCTCTTATCTGCACTATTTCCTTGATGAGATGATTCTTCCTCTCTATATGCTTTCCTTTTTTGTGGCTTATTGGTTCTTTAGAATTAGCCACTGCACCACTATTATCACAATAAAGTGTCATTGACTTATCCAAGTTTGGAACAACTTCCAAATCACTCAAGAACTTACGGAGCCATACCGCTTCTCTAGCTGCTACATATTCTACTTCCATGGTGGAATCAGCAATACAAGATTTCTTTATACTCCTCCACACTACAGCTCCACCACCAAGGGTATATTGACCCAAACGTGGATTTTCTATAATCCCTTTCTGCCTGAAAGTCAGAATCTGTATATCCTATCGAGATCAGATCCTGTTATGAATATACTAACATATAGTTTCTAGTTCTTAGAAGATACTTAAGAATAAGCTTTACAGCCACTTAATGATCCAATCATGGGTTAGACTGAAATCTACTGGCTACTCATACTGTGAAGCAGATGTCAGGTCTCATGCAATACATAGCATACATGAGACTGCCTACTGCTGACGCATATGGAACTCGTCTTATATCCTCAATCTCTTGAGGTGTCTTAGGACACTGTTCCTTAAACAAGTGGACACTATTCCTTAGAAGGTAGATTACCTTTCTTAGAGTTCTCCATTGAGAATCGTAAAAGAATCTTATCGATATACGATGCTTGAGACAATGCTAACGGTTTGCTCTTACGATCTCTTATTAATTGGATCCCTAAAACATAACTCGCCTCTCATAAATCTTTCATTTGGAATTGGTTAGCAAGCGAACCCTTTACTTCACTCCCACATCATTCCCAATGAGTAAGATATCATCTACGTAAAGGACCAGGAAAACTACTTTCTTGTCGTTGATGCGCTTGTAGACACAAGGCTCATCAACGTTTTGCTCAAAGTCATAAGTTTTGATAGCAGTATCAAACCTGATGTTCCAAGATCTAGATCTTGCTTTAGTCTAGAAATAGACCTTTGCAACTTGCAAACTTTTTGCTTTTGATCTTGGGACACGAATCCCTCTTGTTGCATCATGTAGATGCTCTCATCAAGATTGTTATTCAAGAATGCAGTCTTGATGTCCATTTGCCAAATTTCATCATCAAAATGGGTAGCAATGAATAAGAGTATCCTAATAGACTTAAACATAACCACTGGCGAGAAGGTCTCGTCATAATCAACTCCCTTTTTTTGGGTATAACCTTTTGCCACAAGCCTTGCTTTGAAGGTCTCTACCTTTTCATCTACTCCTTTCTTTATCTTGTAGATCCACTTACTTTTTATGGGTTTTATCCCATCAGGTAAGTCTACAAGTTCCTAGATTGAGTTAGAGTACATGGACTCTATCTCGAGATTCATGGCTTTAAGTCATTCCTCTTTGTCAGAGTCTTCCATTGTATGTTTAAATGACAATAGATCATCCACACTATCATCAGAGATGACACCATGTGTCTCTCCAATACCTAAATAGCAATCAGACTGTCGTACAACCCTCCTACTACGTTTATGTGGTAGTGTGATCCGACTAGGAACCATCTGACTATTAGACGTTAATGGAACAGCAATATCATCAACAACTCTTGTAGATTGTTTACTGGTTGAACCAGCTTTTAATTCATTTAATACAATCTTACTTCGAGGCTTATGATCATTCATATAGTCTTCATCAAGAAATGTTGCATTTGTCGACATAAACACTTTGTTTTCTTGTGGACTACAGAAGTATCCTCCTCTAGTGTCTTTTGAATACCATACAAATAGGTATACTTGTGAACGAGGTTCCAACTTTCTAGATTTTTTCTTCAGTACATGCATTAGACACCCCATATGCGAAAATGTTGCAAACTAGCTTTACAACGATTCCACAACTCTAAAGGAGTCTTATGAATAGTTTTGGATGGAACTACATTCAATATGTAAGTCGCATTTTGTAGTGCATATCCTCAAAAAGAGTTTGGCAATGATGAGAAACTAATCATAGATCTCACCATTTCTATCAGAGTTCTATTTCTCCTCTCCGCTACTCCATTCTATTGTGGTGTTCCTAGAGCTGTGAGTTAGGACACAATCCAATGCTCAACTAAATAGTCCTCGAACTCTTGGTCGAGATACTCACCTTTACGATCTGATCGTAGAGCTTTGATAGTTTTGCCTAATTGGTTCTCAATTTCAGCTCGAAATTCTTTGAACTTTTCAAATGTTTTCGACTTTCGTTGCATTAGGTAAACATATCTGTATCTTGAGTAATCATCACTAAAAGTGATATAATACTCATAACCACCCCTAGCTTTAACATTCATAGGTCCGCAGACGTCTGAATGTATAAGCTTTAGTGGTTGTGTAACTTTAAGCTCTTTTCCATTAAAAGGTCTCTCGATCATTTTACCTTCTAAACAAGACTCATAGACAGGTAAAATGTTGATCTCTAACTGACTTAAAGATCCGCCTTTTACTAGTGTATCTATCCTGTCTAGGTTGATGTGGCCAAGTTTTAAATGTCATAGATACGTTTCATTATTTGGAGAAATCTTTTGTAGCTTTGTTTTAGGTTTTTCAACTTTAAACAATTCACTATTAAGCAGTGATGTATGTAATGACGGTCTCAAAACATACAAGTTGTTTTCAATCAAACTAGAACAAATATTCAAACCATTTGTAGAAACAATAATTGATTTATTATTAAAAGAAACTGAATATAAACATTCCAATAATCTAGATACAGAAATCAAATTCCTTGTAAATCCTGGAATGTAATAAACATTGTCTAATGAAAGAAAACAATTAATATTAAAAGCTAGTCTAACTGCTCCCACTGCTCTTATTGAAACGACATTCCTTGTTCTAATGCATATTGAGAAGGCCTTCTCCTCAAGAATCAGTCCATTGTAAAGAAGAACAAACAAGGTTAGTTGCCCCTGAATCAACTATCCAAGGTGAAGACTCATCTTCCACTAAACATGATACAATGACAAGCAAATCAAATTTACCGTCACTTTCTTCTTCTTAGAGAGCTCCTTGAGGTACTACGGACAATTCCTCTTCCAAATGACCAACCTTGTCGTAATAGAAACACTGCTATTTTGCTTTATCAGTTGTGGTGCTTTTTTTCTTATTTTGAACTTGTTTCATCTTGGGCTTAGCCTTTGCCTTTTTAACAGACCTCTTCCTTTTCTTTAATCTAGAGGAAGATGGTTCAACAACATTTACCTCACCGGTCTTACTTTTGTTGTCCTTAATCATGGACTCAAAAGTTGTGAGCTCATTAAGCAACTGAGTCAGATTTAACTTCAACTTGTTCATCCAATAGTTGCTTTTGAACTGATCAAAGCCCTTTGGAAGAGTTGTCAATATGATGCTCACCTGGCAAGCCTCATCTATGGTCCCACCATTGACTTCATTAGTATTGAAATGGGACATCATACCTAGGACATGTTCCTAGACTGATGATCATTCCTTCATACAAGCAGTCATTGTGGAATGAACAGCTTCACACCGCTTTTGCTCAAAAGGTTGTCCAAACATAGCCTGCAATGACTCCATCATCTCATATGTTGTTGTCAATGCTTCTTGTTTTGTATATAATACTTCTGTCATGCTAGCTAGCAAATAAATGCGGGCCTTTTCATTTTCTGAAATCCTTTTTTCGTAGGCCTCACGAACAATTCGTGCTGCGTTGGCTGCAGGCTGTGAAAGACATTCCTTCGTAAGCACAAATTTTAAGTCTTTGGTGACTAGGATTGCATTAATGTTGTTTTTCCATTTAGTATAGTTAACCGCAGTTAATTTATTGTTGGCAAGTATTGAAAGTAAAGCAGAAGACATTGCTGAAATAAACATAAATAAAAACTTATTCATTCATTCATACATTTAAATCATATATAAAATTATTCGGCATACAATTAAACATGGTGGATGAAACATATTTAATGAACAATAAAGATCCCTAAAAAAGTTACTATGCCACGATAATCCAACATGCCACAAGTAAGTGTCGCCTTAGGGTAGGTCAAGTGCTTGTATGTCGGATCGAGACATTCTCAATTAAATGATACTCTAGAATAACTCTTTATTCTTATATCATTTAATCATCGTTTATTTTAGTCAGGATTATAATTAACTATTTAATTAAATCCTTGTGAGTGTAGCCCATTATTTCAAATCTCTAAAACTTAACTTGAGAGTTACTGCTTTAGGGTCAGTCAATCCCAAAATACATCCAGAAATCCTATCCGTTAGGAAGTTAACCTTGACATTGACTCTTTTGGAGACCTTCCTTAAGGAGGATGAAAACAAAACTGTCTCTAGGCCTCACTTGAATCTCATGGTGTTTCTACTAATGATGGAGACTGCAAGATATAATGTTATATTTCCCTCTCCCACTCACTATTTGCTTGTTAGGGTTTTCGAGTGTTTCTAGATGAATCTAGATTAAACGGCTAAGAAAAATCTAGTTCTTTTAGGTTATGTTACTAGAATCTTATCTTATTAACATTAAATAATAAACCGGATTTTTAACCATTAAAACCTAATTTATTATTCGAATTCTAATATATATATAAACTACTTTAAATAGACTAAAATTAAATGTGAGAATTACCAAGTTTTAACTATTAAAACTAAATCACATTATTTGGTCCAATTATCATTAAGGCTTTAATCATATTAATCTTAACAATGGATTGGGTTTTACTAATCTATTTAATTAAACTCTTTAATGAAAAATCAGTAATTAATGAGAATTACCGAGTTTTTACTCTTAACAACTAATCTCATTATTTTTTGTTGTAATTATAAGAGTCTCTTAATATATAATTATGATGTCAAAAGAGCTTTTATCATGTGTGTGTCTCTACAAGTGTGTAGAAAGAAATAAAAAGGGAAAAACCTCAACAAAGAGCTTGTGAATTAGAAAAATTGATATCTAGAAATACACATATTATTTTCTTACTAATTTATTCTCATAAATGTAACAAAAGAAGCCCCCGATCCTAGCCTTGGGCAATTGAAAACATAAACAGCAACAACCATGAAACCCTTTAAAAGTTAAAATCCATACAAAATGAAACAGGACACGGAAAGAGGAGGCTCAAACAGAGGATTTCAGAAACTTCATTCAGTTAGAGGCCTGCAAATTTTCATTTTCATGGAAACGCTTATAGAAGACGACCATCTCATCGCGATCAGGAATGTTTTCTTTAATCTCAGCACTTCCAGGAAACTTTGAAACATTTATGGAGGCGAGGGAATTTGTGGGGTTCAAATAGTTTCACTCCAATGGTGTCTTCAATCGGTCCTAACCAGTAGAGAACCAAACCAAATGCGATGTCCACCATGCCAATCTTCTCTCCATTGTCTGGCAAGCCATGTTCTTCAACAATTTCCAGCATTTCCAAGCTCTCCTTAATCGCCTTCTCTACTTCTTCACCCCTGCTATAGAACATACTCCACACTGCTGAACCCTGCCACAATAACATATGTCATCATATTATCATATACAATGATAAACAAATAGTATGGCACATGTTTTTTTTATTTTTTTTTATTTTTTTTTTAAGTTAACACCATTGTGATTAAGTGTTCTGGGACCTGCATGCTGAGAATAGACTCGACCTGCATGCTGAGAATAGATTCTACAAACACCGTATGCAATGCAAATTCCATTACAGGATCGGGGTTTTCCCACATTTTACGATTTAACGAGCAAACGTGAGAATATACGAACAATTCTAGGATTTGAAGTCTCGAACCACCCAGACAACAGACCCTCGGTAGAGTAGTGCACGTTTGATTCATGATTCAAATACAATATTTTTTAAAACAGTTATATAGTAATTAGTAATGCTGTAAAAGTGCACCTTGTCTTCTGCAAATTTAACCCAGAAACTCGGTAGAGTAGTGCACGTTTGATTCATGATTCAAATACAATATTTTTTAAAACAGTTATATAGTAATTAGTAAAGCTGTAAAAGTGCACCTTGTCTTCTGCAAATTTAACCCAGAAATGAGTGATGGTTCGATCATAAGGATCAGTTGGGAGCAAAGGAGTGTGTGGCCACATCTCTTCAACAGGGCCGGCCCATAAGGCCACCAAACTCAGGGAACTACTGTGGCCCCCAATTGGCCTAATTTGCCTCTTCATTTTTTATAAAATTAGGACCAAAGATCCAATTTATTTAAATTTAAAAAAGACCCCAATATAAGACATCCAATTTATTTAAATTTAAAAAAGGTCCAACTAAATTCTAATTTCTAACAACATTAGCCGATATAGTTTTTTGTTTTTTGAACATTAAAAGGAAACTTTATTTCAAAGAGCCAAAAGGCCAGCAGAAACACAAACGAACCAGGAAAAGAAAACCCAGAAAAAACCCAACCAAAGCATAAGGAAAACAAAAGGAGAAACACAAGACAGCCAGGAAAGGAAAAAAAAAATCAAATAAAAAAATATCGTATCTGGGCAGCTTAGCATATTCGATTCCAAACATCAAGATACGATCTCATCTTCTTTTCTTTTTAATTTCATTTTTATGAGATACAGATGTCTCTTTTTAATGAAGAAATCTCTGTGAAAGTTTATGATTTCCTGATCTGTTCTCATTCTAGACCTCAGATTGAATAGATTATGTAAAGCAAAGTTTTAGACTTGATTTGTTAAAATTCCAATCCATCTCTTAACTTAAACGGAGTATTTGGGAAATTTGATTTTGACACTTGAGATCTTCTTAAATCTTATTTATATACAATGATGAGAAACAAAATTTACAGGAATTGATACCATAGATAACCTAGTTTATGACGATTTTGTTCCGTCTATGAATTCCAGAGGCAAGCCGAAATCGTATTCTTCGGTTGGGTTTCCAGCTTCCTGCTTCTAAATCTACTGGCCTACTGTGACACTGTCTCTCTCTTATCGAATTGCTTTGAAGAGGTAGTGTTTTTGGCTCTCTTGTTTATTTTTTTGTTGCGGGTACATTTAATTGGAATTTAATTACTTGTTTGTGCTGCTCTACTTTTTGAATTTGTGAGAAACTTGTATGAATTGTTTTAGAGAAGCATTTCAAGTTCTTTTCTAGTCTCAACTCTCAATTAAGGCTTTTGGCTAAAATTTAAAACTGTTGATTTTGCTAGAACTGTCAGGAGAGTTTCAATATATAAGAAGTGTTATATAGTTATATATTGAAATTCTCTAGGGACTAGGATTAAATAATTCTTGTAACATGATTGTTAAAATAGTCTTCACATAAGGGTTGAGTTAGGAAAATTGTCTTTTGAGGGATCAACTTGTTAAGAATATTGCAGTTGGAACTATAAATGACATTTAAGTGTTATAATGTCATTGCAGAACTTCCATTTGTACCGGTGTTCTCTCTCTATCTCTGTTGTATTTATTTCTTTTATAAAAAATTTCTTCTACTTAAAAACAATAAAATTGTAGTAGTTGTATTTGGTAAATGAAGAATTATTTATTTAAGGTGAAGAATTACATTGCATTTGGTATATGGTACTCTGATTCTTGTTAATATCATGAAATGGATCGGGCCTCGAAATGTCTGGAAACGGCTCTACTCTTCAATGTATTCAACAATAGTCATGGATTCGCAGATTGGCTTGCCGCCATGAACAAGAATAGGGATCTTCTTGTGGACAGGATTGTACCGTAAAAGCAGAGCACTTTTGTTGGAGAGATCTTCTTCTACATATTCATAGGCAATGCCGTTTAGCTTCAGAGCCCATATCACTCTGTAACTAAATGGACTTCCCCATGTCCCAAGAAGCTTCACTTCTTCACCCATGATTGCTGCTAGCTAGATTTTATCAACTGAATTCAGCTTCACTTGACATGATACCCACAATCTGATTCTCTACTTATAGGTGACAATCGGAGTTTCATTGCTTGAGGAATAAGCTTCAGTTTTCTATTATTAAAACAATATAATTAAATTGGATTTATTATCATAATTTAACTTTAATCATTTATATAGTAAAAAATGAAGAATCGAATTAACATGATATTCTACTATTTTACTTGATTAGCTTGGTGCCAATTCTGGGTTTTGTTTTTGTCTTACACGAAGTATAACAATAAATTCCTGACATGTGCGACTCGGATTTTTACTGTCATAATTGGAGATATCTACTCTCAAAATATTGGAGAATAAATTTTTTTGTAAAATATATAAGGAGAGATTTGAACATCCGTCACAAACATGGAAGGATAGGTGTACTATCACGTGCTAAAATACGACCGGCTGGAGTTTCTTTTTCTTTTCCTTGACAAGCTCTTTTGAGAGTATAAGTTTTGATAATGCAAATTAAATAACAATAATATTAAAGTTGACATGAATCGAATAAGGTCTATATAAAAACCAAAAGGAAATTAAATGGAAAAAAGAAATGATTTGGTTTTGACTGAAACCCTAATTATATTATATACTTATATTTGACCAATGGAAAGATTTTGTGGGTGAGATCATTAATTAGGTCATATTTTCATTAGGTAATTAAGAAGCGTCATGCATGTTGCCAATGGTATAGTAGTCATAGTTAATCAAAGATGTTCTTGTAAGTTCATATTAAACTATCTTTTAGGTTTGGCTTTGGAATTGTTATATATCTAAAAGTAATTAGTTATTTTATTCTTTTTTATTTTATTTTAAATAGTGTATGTAAATTTTTTTAAAAGGGTCTATCATATAGCTATATCGATTTTGACTTCATTGTGAGTTAAATTATGTTATAGGATTACTTTTTCAGATTATTTATCACATATTTTTAACACTAAATTATATAATATATATATATATATATATATATATATATAGTAATTTTTTAAGGAGAACTTTTTACAATGCACACTTTAAGCACCTTTGATAAAATTGCATGGAATATATTGAATTTTGATTTGATTTTTTGTATGGATAGTGAAAACATTAAAATACATTTATGGAAGAAAATAAAAAAAAAATCGGGTGCAAGAACTAATTTTTTCCGATTTTTTTGAATATAAAACATTTAAAAATACGGAAATATAAGAAAATATAGTTCTCAAATCTTAAAAATTTCCAAATTTTTACCAAATGTGTATTTTAATTTTCTTAGGATGCATACAAAAAATCTCATTGAAAAACATTTAATTACATACAATTTCATCAAATGTGCTTAAAGTATGCATTATAAAAGTCCTCATTGGAAAATTACTATATATATAAATGTTCAAGTCAGCGAGCACTAATGTAAATATATGAGGATATTGAATGTGAGCCACTCATTTTCCATGCTTTGACTTGGTGTGTATACACTTGTCAAAACTTCTCCATCATGAATGACCCACATTCAAAATCTTTATATATTTATATCAGTACGCACTGATGTGAACGAGACCATATATATATACGGTTTGGTTCTGGTCAGTGTGTATTGATATAACTAGCTACATCAGTACCAATGCATGTTGACCACTGATTATGAAGAAGTTTTGACAAGTGCATCATACACTTTAAGTCAAAGTATGTATAAATGATCCACATCCAACGTACTGATAAAGTTATTTCAGTACGCACTGATTTGAACATTTCTGTATATATATATATATATATATATATATTATTTTACAATCTATAGCAAGTGCTTTAAAAATACACATCTTATCTTTATTCTCAATGTCAAATATGCATAATGGTCGGATTATTCAGTTTATTTTTTTATTTTTTTTATTTTTACTTTTTTTTATTTTTTTTTTTGCAATATTACATTAATTAGAGATTTGGGGGGTGGGGATAGACTTGAGTTCACAACCTCGTGATGTAGGTGTGAACGGTAAACTACTTGGCTAACCTCATTTTGTCTTGATTATTCTATAATTAAGGGTTAGGAAATGTAGCATTTTATCTTCTAACAAATTTTTGACATAAATAATTAACTCTAACATAAAAGTTTCACTTAAAAAAGATAAGGATATATATTTTAATGAAATATGGATATTTGCACTAAAATTTCATATATAATATTCGTTTGCGCAAGATATTTCTCTTAGTATAATAAAGTTTAGGCAAGACCCGAAGAATGCGGATTATAATCAATTGATGAATTCATTTTGAAATATAAATCCGTCTACTCAAATTTTACTTCGCTATGATGCAACCCTATTAATTTAAGGATGTGTTTACTAATTAGGAATCTTTCTTGGGAAAGGGAATTAAGTTCTTGATTTTTGAATTCCTATGTTTACTAAATTTATGGGGAATTAAGTTTCATGGACCTCACACTAATATCAGGAATTAAATTTCCGAATGAATGGGCACTTGATTCCCTCTACTCACCTTAGGAATCAAGTTCTCTTTCCTGATTGAAAAAGGAATTAATGTATATTTACTGAAATATCCTCATTTAAAAGGAAAAAATAATAAAATAAAGCAACTATGTCTCTATTTTGTCATTTTCTTTTATGGATTGTTCTTGGTCTTTTTTTTTTCTCCATATCTTTTTATCTCTATATATTATTGAATTTGTTATGAATAAATTTTTTATCTTGTGTGTGAAATCATATTTTCAAAAATTTTGTATCTATGTACTGCAGATAAAAAAAAAAAAAAAAAGTGAATTGCCACCATTATTGGGTATTTGTATAATATATGTGAACTATCAATTATAAGAAGAAAAAAAATGAACAGTAGAACATAAACTAATGTGAAATTGTAAACGGCAGTACGGCACCTAGGTATCTTGAATTCACATTGCCTCTACCACCTTGAAATTCATGTTGCTTTGGTTTGATTATTTTTAATATATATATCTCGTAATACTCAAACATCTCTCATAGTGGTGGCCATGGTTCGGTTTCGGTTCGGTTTCGGTTCGAAACCGGTGGTTTCGGTTCCGTGGCCACCCAAAACCGAAACCGTAACCGGAAAACCGATTTGGTACACGGTTTCTAACCGGCGGTTTTACAGTTTCGGTTTAAAAACCGACGGTTTTGGGTTCGGTTTCGGTTCGGTTTCGGTTTTTCAAAAAGAAATTCAAAAAAATGCCACGTGTCAGCTTCTGATTAGTCGATTTTTTTTTTTAAAAAATTTTATAAAAAAACCGGCGGTTTAACCGCGGTTAAAACCACCGGTTTAACCGCCGGTTTTTGGCGGTTTTTGGAAGTACCCAAACCGAAACCGTAACCGTAACCGGTTCAACCGGTTTCCGACCGGTTTTGAAACCGCCGGTTTCGGTTTCGGTTTTGGGGCGGTTTTTGGAAGTACGGTTTCGGTTAAACCGCGGACAAAACCGTCGGTTTAACCGAAACCATGGCCACCTCTAATCTCTCATATGGTCATATGTATATATACCTGCTATTTAGACTACAATTTCATATATACATATAGTGGATTACATAAAATTAATTATGTTTTTATATTAAATAATATTTCAACATGTTATATATAAGGGTATTTTTGTAATCAACTTTATATCATCTTCATTCCAGTTTTTATTTCTAAAAAGTTAGTAAACGCTAGAATGAAATTTATTAACTTAATTCTGATTCCCTTCCATTCCCTTTCTGCTGGAATTTGATTCCGATTCTTTTCATTCCTAATTAATAAACGCGCCATAAAGGTGACAATTTTGCCAAACATGAATATTTTAATTAAAATTTTATTTATAAAAATATTCCAATAGAAATTAATTATAAGGACAAATTAGTTTAATTAAAAACAAATCAAATACTAGATACATCAATTAATTACATTCATATCTTCAATTATATCTCTTTATTAAAATAAAATAAAACTAAACCCAATTAAACCCTAAATTCTATTTCAAGTATCAAATTCTCCTATTATCATATCACAAAGTAATGGAAAAAAAGAATTTCAGAGGATTCTGATCATACAGAGGTACATATTATTTAATATATATATATATATATTGTTATGAACACTACCAATAAACAAAAGAGCTCAAAAAATTTTGTCACTATTTGGGCCGGGTTTTGTAAAAAAAACACCACATTACTAATTCAAGTTTAAAAGATATATATTTAGGTGACCAGACAAAAATACCTCTTTTTGTCAGTTTGTGTTGTTTTCAAACATAGAGAGAAAAACAGTAGAGAGAGAAAGCATCGGCTGTAACAACATACGCCTGAAAATCTAACGGCAAACACACCGGCGACAACGCTACAATGTCTACATCGACAAGAATCTGCAATTGACAGTGGTACGTTTATGTTTATCATGCATTTTTGTTGTTGATAAGTTTATGTGTGTGGTTGATGTTGGGTGTTGTTTAGAAACGTAGATTAGGTTTGATTTGATTTGTTCTTGATTAGGTTTGTTTGATGCGGTTGGGTTAGGGTTTTAATTTATGAAAACTTTGTGTTGAAGATGATGAAGATCTGGGTTTCCGAGCCTTCTAACACTTTGTTCGAGCCTTTTCAAACAATCTTCGAGCTTTTTTAATTGTAATTTGGGCTTTTTTAAGGAATATGAATATGTTTGTCAATTTTGAATCTCCGAGTCTTTTAACACTGTCTTCAAGCTTTTTCATACACCATCTGAGCCTTTTCAATAGTAATATGAGTTTTTTAATTTTTATAAATAGGTTTGTCAAATTTGAATCTCCGAGACTTTTAACACTGTCTTCGAGCCTTTTCACACACTATTCAAGCCTTTTCAACAGTAATCCTAGCTTTTTTATTTTTATGAATAGGTTGTCAAATTTGAATCTTTGAGACTTTTAACACTGTCTCCGAGCCTTTTCAACAGTAATTTGAGTTTTTTATTTTTTTGAATAGGTTGTCAAATTTGAATCTCTGAGACGTTTAACACTGTATCCGAGTCTTTTCATACATTGTCTGAGCGTTTTGAACAGCAATCCAAGCTTTTTCATTTTTAAAATTTTGTCAAATTAGAACCTCTGAGACTTTTAACACTGTCTCCAAGCATTTTCATACATTGTCCGAGCGTTTTCAATAGTAATCTGAGCCTTTTAGTGAACTTATATGGTTCTTTCCTATGAATATGCAGATAAGGAATCAGCTGAATGATTCTCTTAAAACTCCAAGGGGAGAATGGTACGAGAGAAAAATAACTCAGCATGACCATTTCGATGACCTTTTAGATATCGAAAATGCACTTAACATGGTATCTGATCGAACATCTGAGGGTCGAAGAACGATGTCGGTATACCGAGTCTTGTTTTGGACATTTCCTTCGAATGTATCGTGAGATGAATTTTTCGGCTGGTATTGTCCATCGGCTGCTTCTGCGCGAGTTGCATCACAATGGGCTAGAAGATGAGATAAGGTTTTTGTTAGGTAAACATTTGATCCAGTTCTCGAAGGATGAGTTTTTTTTGATAACCGGTCTGAAGTTCGGAGTCATTCCCGACACAGTGATGTATGATATGGTAGAGAATGACATACACTAGCAGTACTTTAATGGTCGAGATGAGGTCGAGTTTGAAGAGCTGAAATCGGTTCTGCGGATTGGTTTTTTTGAGCAGCAGTACGATGCGGTTAAGCTGTGCTTATTGTATATGCTCAACTGGATATTGATGGGGTTGGATGAGAGAGAGAAAATTCCAGTATGTCATTGGCGTCTAGTAGAGGACTTTGACGTTTTTAATGCGTTCCCATGGGGTGCACATGTGTATAGGCAGTCTATTTCTGGTTTCAAGCATGCGATGGACTGTCGACGAGACAGGTTCGAACAATGACAGCAAGCAAAGGGCGATGACGTACACACCGTAGAGACGTACAACATATACGGTCTACCTCACGCACTATGGGTGAGAATTGAGAATTTATAATTTATAATTTGACTCCGTACTTTAACTGTATTTGTTTTCATATGACTAATGGAATACATATAGTGGTTTTTTATTGTACTTATCTATTACGTAGATATTTGCTTATAAGGTTATCTCCGAGCTTGACACCCAATTTGGGGTCCATATGGAAATCGACCTATCCCTTTGTATTTTGAAATGGGAGTTGAATCATCGACCGATGGTGGATAAGCTGGCAAAGATTTTCATTGAAAAAGTAAGTATCGTTTTTGTTAATGTTTATAGTTATTAGTATGTATACAATTACGATGGTCTAACTACGATTTCAGATGTTTGTGAGGCTTGAATTAGTGCGACGGCAGCTGAGATGGCTGAATGGTACTACGAAGGCATATACGAAGGTGGAGTCTGTATAATGTCGTAGATAAACCCGATCAGGTACCGAATTCCGGACAGCATACGACTGTCGGAACTAGTGATATGGAGGGTCTGACTCCCAGAACCAATGATACGAAGGGTTCTGAGCCAGAGGGTGGCTGTGGGACTCCCGTAAGGAATAGGCGGGTTCGATTCGTGTTGCCCAAACAACCTCGAACTGGAGGTGATTTGTTTGGAGGCGTTGGAGGTTATGCAGAGGTATGTAAAATTCTTTGTACCACATTATTTAATTTCAAACGAGTGAACAGTTTTAGTATTGACAATTTCAAAATCCTTTCAGGACAGTCGGTATACTGAAGTGATGGATGCGCTCTGAGAGGTATGAGAGAAAGTCAGAAAGACTGGTGAGAAATGAGATCAGCAACATCAGGAGTTGCTGCGCTTTATCTAGGGGCTTCAGGGTTCGACGTCGCAATCCTATAGTGATAGTCCACCGTTTGATGACCGTGAGTTTAGTTTCAGAGACAAGACATGTAGTCATTAGGACGAGACATGTAGTCATTAGGATGTAACAGATCTAGACACCGGACGTTAGCTAAAACGTACTACGGGACGAGATGAGGGGCCTGCTGTGACAGAACGAGAGGAGGTACCTGGTGGTATAGAGACAGCACATATAGAGATAAAGCAGGTACCTCATCAAGTTTTACCAGAGTAGCCTGTTCATCCTTAAGACCTAGGACATAGTGCCTCCTCATAGCGTACCCCTCCGGTTGATCCCAGCGCAACGCACCCCTCCATTTATTCCACAGGGACAAAGTCCCTCAGACGCGGCGTAAACCTCCGGTCTATCCTAGCGCAACTCACTCCTCTAGTCGATCCACGAGGACAGAGTTCCTCCTTACAGTGCACCCCTCCAAGTAATCCACGGGGACATAGTTTCTCCTTATAGTGCACCTCTCTATCCGATCCACGGGGACAGAGTTCCTCCTCATAGCGCACCCGTCCGGTGGATTGCTGTGCTTCAAACCGGAGTCCCCCCCCTCCCCCCCACGTTCAGAGTCAACATCGGATTCGTAGGTGAGGTTGGCAACTGATGACCCCATACATTGACCCTTATCGACCGAAGAGGGCAAAGACATTGCCATAACCAACACATGTATAGGCACCAAAGGAATTGGTAAATGTTGACCAACTGGCGACATACCAAGCCTATAAGAGGAATGAGAGAGGGGAATTTAAGTATAATCGTAGATATTACAATCTTTTTATAGTATTTTGAAACACCTACGTAAAATTACTTGGTTATCTAACTTTTTCAACAATTATACAGACCTGATATGGATCTACACGAGCCAGATGGTGGCACTTGGCTCCACCATTTTCAAACTAACTTCATGGATTTGGAGGATACGGTACGTTCCTTACTTGAACTGTCTGTATAAGTTTGTTTCAGAAATGATAGAATCCTAACAATACAAAACATTGAAATTGTTAGCACATTGACGCGTAATTGCGTATTCTGCGGAAGCGTCAATGAGCATACCCCACTGTCTACGGTTCGAGGATCAACATACTGGATTCACGGTTCTATGTAAGTATTTATATTGTACGGTTTTCACTTGTGCATTGATGTGTTTCATATATCTTTTACCTAATGTTTTGGTAAATCTTCTATATACAGTCATGGTTATGTTATCATTGGGAGAGAATTATGGCTAAGAGGGTTATAGGCAAACCCCTTAAGTGTTGGTCTGTGCTGAAGCACCAGTGGTCCACTGATGACCTTATGGTGGTACGTGGATTGCTCTCGGCAGGAAACTGGACATGGCACGATGTTGATGTGGTAAGTGTTTATTTTACATGGTTTCAATGTGTATAATAAATAAATTTGACACTGATAACACTTTGTTGAAACACCTACAGGTTCTGATTCCTTATAACCTTGAACGTACGCATTGGGTCCTAGCCAGCATCGACCTCACAATAAGGAATATCTGCCTATTAGACCCATTCAGATAGCAGGTACCATTTCACCATAGAAATGAGCAAGTCGCATGCTTAAGGTAGTTTGTACCCTCGATGCTGCATTTGGTGGACTTTCATAGGAATAGAGGAGGGGTGATATGACGTATGCATTGAAGGATAAGCCCTTTCTGATAAGCATTGTGTCTAGAGATTGTATGCCCCAATAAGATAGAGGGTATGACTGTTTCAAGATCTTATTCTATCATAATTGGTTTTATTAACATTCCATTCTAACAGTTGTTCATGTAGTGAGTTGCAGGGGTAATGTGGTGCCTATATTTTGAGATTGGTAGAGTACATGACGGTGAACAGGGATATGTTCGACTGGTCAAAAGATAAGATGGGCACCATCCAGGAGAAGATGGCCGTGGAGGTTTATTGTAACTCCAAGCCCTGGTATTCGAGTTAGTGATTTAGTTGATGTACATAACGTTTGAGTAATGAAATGATAAAATAATAATAATAATAATAATTTTAAGTGTTTGATATTAAAAGTTGAACACACATTTCATACATTGAAATCCATAAACAATATAACGAATTCTGAACACTATAACAAAGGATCAAGTATGACATTAAACGAAGAACTAAATTCAAATCAATTTCGGAACAAAAAAATAAATCAGAATATTTCAACATAAAAGCATATGAACCAATGGTCTCATAACACAATTGTATCGAGCATGGTTCCCAAAGTTTGAACGATGTTGGAAGACATGAAGTTGGAGACATGTTCCTCAATGTGCTTTTTACCATCTTGCCTTCCCATATTAATAATCGCAAGCTTTTCTGGTGGCAATTCGTCTCCTCTTATACTACCTTGTTATGTTTGATCTACTTCCTCAACGGCTCCATTCATTCCACAGTAGAGTCCTTCTCAGGACACGTTTGTTTTTTGTGTCCAATTGATGATAGATGCTGCACTTGCGACGGTATTCCTCGGGAACAATTCTGCTGAGACCTTCATTAACCATAGGCGGGTTAGAACATCTCCTGCTATTATGTTCTGATTGTCCATATCTTCTACACAACTGTGTGGTTGTCCTCTCCGAAGACGAGGCATGTCGACCCTCCATCGGGCAACCTGATTGTCTCTTCAACTTTGGATTAATTTAAAACCACTTGCGCTACGATATCAGATGGGACTACCCATGAAGAAGGATAGACAACAGGCATAATAGGAGCTGAGTATGCATCAATACATGTCTCCCTCTTGTAGTAGTCTGCATACAGAGATGTGAAATCTAAGTTTCGCTCCCTACAACAATGAAAGCAGTGAGATTCACGTTTGGGTAATATAAAGCGTTAACTTAAACTTCTCATGTACCTTGTCACTGCGGGTGCGTGGGAACATGGGAAATGGTCCATTTGGAATTTGTTGCCTGTGCAAATCTATTAAATGGCTTCCCTTTAGTTTGACGGAGAATATGTTCCAGTCAATTGGATTTACACTTATATAACCGCACTTATTGACATGTTTCAGGATCATAAAATGTGCGGCATCGGTCAATTGATAACGCATGGACTGTGTAGCTGCATGACGATCGTGAAACCACTTTTCTAGCATATTCCTAATGAACTCTATTAGTGTCATCATTGGCAATTGCCGTGCGAATTTTAAGCATGAGTTTATGCACTCTGCAACATTTATTGTCATCACCCTGTACCTTTTTTGGGGACAGTGTATGCGAGACCACTTGTGTAGACCGGTAGCAATGACATAATCAAATATAGCCTTGTGCAGCTTACATAACTCCTCTATGTGCCGGTTATAATCAAATTCAATGTATGTCCTAGCTTATTTATCCATTATGTCGGCAACATCCTTTCTGTGAAATCGCTTCTTCATATTTTCATAAAAGTGCCAACAGCATATGGTATGGGTTGTATAATGGAACACTTTAGAAATCCCTGCTTCAATGCTTGCATAACGACCGGAAATGAAAACTAGATCATTTATATGACCAAGGGCACCCCTCAAGCATTCCAAAAACCACTTCCATGAAAGGTTGTTTTCTGAGTCACCGACCCAAAAGCAATTGGATACACATGTTCATTTCCATCTTGTGTAATTGCAACAAATATTGTACCCCCGAATCTTCCCTTCAAATGAGTACCATCAACTGCAATCACAAAACACATACACCTCCGGAAACCTCTAATTGAGGACCCTAATGACATGAAAAAGTAGAGGAATCTACCATCGTCTGAGCACTGTAAGTCGGTGAATGTGCCAAGATTTTGCTGTTCCAGAACGTATGCAAAAGATGGTAGCAATTAAAGTTTCTTCATGCGTTCCATAAGTCAATCATAATGCTTATTGCAGGGCATCATGTGCCTTACTGTACATGACTTGGATGCCATACATTGTTTTCATATCAACGATTATGTTCTTCGAACTCATGAGACGACCATCATGTTGTTGAAGTCTAGGTGCAACAACTTCTCTGATTATGATTGCACTAGCTTGTCGGTGGCGACGGTGAATCTCCTCCAAGGGACAACTGTGTTCGTTGACAAAACTTCTGACTTGGAAGTAAGTCATCTCTCCTCACCGTTCTTAATTTCTACGTACAGTCGTTAATGATGTAAACCAGATGTAAAGTTGTCTTATTGGACATTTTCACCTTCCATTCAAAGCTCTCCCGCATTGAAAAAAGGACAACTACCCTCTTCAAATCCTTTTTACCCGGAAAAAATATACCTTAATAAATCATACTTGTAGGGTCTTGCGCTGCCAAGGTGTTGCTTATACCAATACCAAACGAGTATGAATCTGCTCCAAGAATAACCCACATTATCGCATTATCAGAATCATATGCAGTTACATTATGTCGGACCTCGGAAGTCCTAGGCATATCTGGTGCAGTGCAACTAACTCCTTGTACACGTCTTCCACGTGTTTGAATGTGTGCAAGCTCTTCATCCACATTTTCTAGATCATCTACCTGTTCATTATTTGCCTCATTATCCACCTCATGGTTCGGGCCATTGTTCTGCTCATTGTACAACTCACCATTCATCTCAATTCGACAACCAAACACATTGCCGAATTGAGGTTCAACTACATTTGCATGGTCAAACGCTACCCCTGGGACACCACATATGTTTTCCCCACCTTCGACGTCACTCCTTTGGGTGAACACTTGGTTGCTACAGCTAAAGGATCCAAATTGTTGGGTATTTTGACGAGGTGGAATATCATTCCCTATCATATCTCTAACTGTCCTCTCAGTTAGACTGACACATACTTGAGGGATCACCTGATCTTCCCCTAACATAAACTGAACATCATTGTCATTTCTTATAAATGTGCGACATGTAGTGCTAGGAACGGTTGATATTGATGACATATCAACATTGAATTTTTTTACATCATACTTCACAATGGTATACATGATCGCTACTAATTCTTTGTAAGTCATATTCTTTGACACATAAATTCTCTGGTTATTGGATCCGACAAACCTCTTACTTCCGTCGGGTAACTGCTCCCATCGACCATTGTAAAATATTACAATTCTAACCCGATTCATGATGCTGTCAAATTAATCATCACAAACTATTAATAAAAACCCAGAACTACAAAATATTTTCACATATTACATTTACAAATGCTCGAGTGAGAATATTGAAAGGGCTCAGGAAAGACTTGAAAAGGCTCGGAGAATACTTGAAAAGGCTCGGGGAAGACTTGAAAATGCTCAGAGAATACTTTAAAATGCTCGGAGAATGCTTTAAAATGCTCGGATACTGATTCAGTGAAAAGGCTTATAGAAGACTTGAAAAGGCTCGAAGAATACTTGAAAAGACTCGAAGAATACTTGAAAAGACTCGGATACTTATTCATTGAAAAGGCTCGGAGAAGACTGGAAAAGGCTTGAATACTTATTTATTGAAAAGGCACGATGAATACTTTAAAAGGCTCAGACAGAAGTTTAAAAAGCTCGGACAGAGCTTACAAAGTCTTGGAGATCCAAAATTCTCACAATGACTTAACGTTTAAAAAAGGCTCGGAGAACAAATGAAAAGGAATGGAAAAAGTGAACAAATGAAAAGAAGTATTTAATAGATATATTACCTTGTTGCACTAAAGAAAGTCCACTTCTTTCTAAGTTGAAGAAGAAATGGGAGGCAAACTTGAACTTTTATTTGTAGAGGACAAGTTTATTGTAGAGACAGAGTTACTGTCGTTTTTGTTGGAAGTGTGGAGAAGGAAGTACAAACAAAATATAAAAATGATTATCTAAAGGCAATTTTGGTAGTTCACCATAACTAGTGCCTTTTAAACTTAACTTATAAAGCACTCACTTTCCCACCAAATCAGTTCAAAAATGTGACATATTCCACCAATTCCACATAAACAAAAAGTGAGAAGTAATTTTTTTTTTTTGTTTAAATAGCAGTACATATCATTGTGTATTCAGGAAGATATGATATCTGTTGTAATAGATATCATCAACTTGACAGAGTTGAGTTCTCTTTATTTTCATTTCTCTGAAGTAGAGCTTCTCGAATTGTTCCTTCAAAAAAGCATAGTATGAAATTCATGGCGCTTAACTGAGTTCAAATTTGTGATTGGGCATAATGTCAAGAGCATCACCTCTCGTGTCCCAAACTTGTGGAATGTGATTATTATCAACATGAACGATGTTTGAGATTTGTAAATGTTAAGTAGATATTTGATGTAGTTGTTGTTGGCAAGGAATTTACTACAACTGTACTGTATTTTTGAGCCTAGAGAACTTAAGAATTTATCATTTGTGAAATTGAGTGTGCTAATAACTTAAGAGGGTTTATAAATAAATTTTATTAAAGTGAATACATTAATTTAAATAAGGTTATTATTGACATTAAGATGAGTACTTATAGTAATGATTTAATTTTAAATTTTAGACACGGGTGTACTTATAAATACGAGTGTACTTATCATATTTACGAGTGGCAATATCTTCACCCTTAATTTAACGAGTAATGTTACTTTGTCAAAATTTGGTGTATAAATTTGATGCTCAAATGATATGGCAACCCTCTAATCCATTTATTTAAATTATACAAATATAATACAATTTATATGAATGAATTATATAGTGTTACCACATCATTTGGGTACCAGATTTGGACATTAAATTTAGACAAAGTAATATTATTGTAATTTAATTGGTTTTAAAAATAAAACCGTACCCATTTAGGCATTTGCATATCTTTTATGAGTAACCCAATACTGATATTTAACCCGTTGTCTTTCTTTATTATTCTTTTCAGCAATTGAATGTTCTCTCTACTGTTTCAAAGAAAAACGTCTTTCTCATGCGCACTTATGCTGATTGGTATTTGAGTATTAGGGAGTTTTTGAGATGTGTAAACTACCTTTACTATGTCAAAATTATTCTAATTCATGAGAAAAGATTTGACAACTTCTATTGAAGTTCAGCTCAAGAGAGGACTTGACATATATATCTTAAATGATAAATCCAACAGGTGGCCAATTTTTAATGGAAGAATAAAAAACATTATAGGAAATGAGCTGTAGGTACATAAATTAATTAAAAAATTACAATCGAAACCAAAGCAATCACTCAGTCCTTTTCCTCTCCCTAAATTTTTCTTCTAATGTTTCCTTCCCTGTCACTACTTTGACAAGAAAAAAAAATTTACAAACAACTCTAGATGTGTACTGACTAGCACCTCTCTCAAATAAATATATTTTGAAATGTAAACTAAACGACATTTGCAATGGTGGATTGCGATTCGTCGCATACTTTTCCTGCGTGAGTGTTGCTGCTGTGTGTGTACATGGTTGATATGAACCAATAGTAGCACAAGTTGACAAAACTAAGTATCGTTAACCTTTGATAGTACTTGTCCAGGCCACTGCGGTTCAGAGGGTTAGCAAAAAGGCTTCTGTTTCCATAGATGCAAACTATGCCAAGGAAGCTTCCGATTCCATCAATAACAAATCCATTCATTGCTGGTACAAAATTCTCCCATGAATCAGGGAGCTGATCAGTCATAAATTCCTCCAATCCATCTTGAATAAGGCCTCTCATAAGACCTAATAAACAAAACTGTGGGGCAAGCCAGAAGGTGCTCATTGGTATAATTGCTTCAGGTTTATCTAACAATCCTTCATTTGCAACTATTTGCAACCTGTGCACCTCAACCCGCCATGCAATGGCAAAGCAAAATGTAGAAAACACCATTCCAGCCCAAAATCTCACAATTTTCGCTTGTTTCCATTTAGCTTCTGGAACCCATTTTCTAAGTAAGAAGTCATACAGATAACAGACTTGTTCACATATACACTGAAGTACTAGTACAGGAAGTAAAGAACCATACATGTTGTTTCCTTGCTCAGAAAAAAAGGTGTTCCCTGTTGATAGCAGCAAACCAAACCCAAAGAAAGCAATCCACATAGGAACCATTTTAAAAAAAAATTTAGACTCCTTGACCTGTGTCACAGTGCAAAGCCTCCCCGCCTTTTCTTGTTCATTTTGCTCACAAGTAGACTCAATAATAGCAGCTTTGTCTAGCCATCTGCATGCATGTACGTTTTAGGAAATTGTCATGTCAAAAAATCGAATTTTCCAGCTTATATTGAGCTTTGCATTGCACTGTCTTTTTGAGTGATTGATAAAATTAATAAAGAAAGGTCAAGCGATTGAGGGGAGGGATTATATTGTATACCTGAGGAATTTGAGTTGAGGCTGCAACTCTAATTGATTTTCATGATTGTGAAAGAAATTATCCGAAGAAGAAGGGTATTCCATATTCATTTTCAATAGGGAAGCCTTGACAACTCGGAGAACACAGAAAGGGCGATGATATTCAACATCATCATCATCATCATCATCTTCATCTGATTGATGGTAAAAACGAATACCGCACAAGAACAAGATTAAAGCCATTCCCATCACAGATGATGTAATTATAAAAGTTAATGTCCATGAACCGATTAAGGCAATTGAAGACACTACACTTAAAATCCATGCAACACCCCACCACACTTTTGTTCGAGCCATAACTCTATCTTCGTTTACGATTGGTTGGGGTTTATGGGATCTGAATTGATCAGAAATAAATGTTCCCAAAGAAAACTCCATTCCAGCTTTTCCCACTGCCAATAGGATCACACCCATTATGTTGAATATGTCAATCAAAATCACTGACCTGGAAAAAAATTTCGCTGATACAAGGCACATCAGCACCATTCCCTGCAACATAATTTCGCTCTTGTTAATTATTAACAATTAGCATAGCGGCAATGCATGACATTATGCTGCTGAGTTGCGAATGACAAGCCATTTCAATGTTATCTTTTTGGAACCAATTATAATGAGAAGCCATTTCAATGCTATAACCATCTCATTTTGTATGTATCTTATATCCTTCACAATTACTAATGTGTTAATTGGTGAGTGAATACATAATAATTACAATTTATCTCACTTACCACATGCATCTACTCATCAATTTGACATATCATTAGAGGAGGAATGTAGGATACAAAAGTGGGAATTGGGATGTCTAACATTAATCAATATATTATTATATCGGGGGAATTCTTAAATAATCATTTTAGTTTTATAAAAATTGTTTATAGTCACCTTCAAAACTAAGATTGTTTCTAATTAACCAATTAAAACACAATCTTACCAAAATACACTTCATAAAAGTTTCTCTGAACACCTCTGATGAAGATGACCACAAATAAGTTTCCCAAAACAGAGATAGTATGGCAATAGTTTCCCAAAATAAGTTTAAACCGTTGGAAACAAATTTGACAATCTGCAGAGCAATTTCAAAGCATATCTCCTCCACTCGATTGAAGCCAAGAATCCATGAAATTAATTAACTTTTCCTATTTAAAGGAGGCACACCAACTAGTAGTCCAAGATCTTGATTCACTAGCTGTTGGAGTTGATTTTACCTTTTATATTATAGTTTTTCTTGTATTTAAAATTATTTGAAGTCTTTCCTTTTTTACTTTTCTTGGATGTATATAAATAGGTGTCAAATCTTTTATTTCATCAATGAGAATTACTTCAATTCTATAAACTTCTTAACGGTATCACAACTTTTCTTCTAAAAAAAAAAAAATTAACCCTTCTTTTCTTCATCTCAAAGTCGACTTCATGGCCAAAGAAACCCCACTTAGTATCCAATCCTTCCACCAAAGCTCCAGCCTTGTGTCAATTAGACTTAGCCTCACAAACTTCCTCTTATGGCGATCACAAGTCCTACCTCTTGTTCGTAGCCTTGGTCTGATGCAGCACCTCAAGAAACAAACATAAAAGAGTTCAGGAGGAGAGGAAAAAGGAGAAGTCGTTGAGGAAAATAAAGTCAAGTCAAATAATGATGGTCTCCTAACTTCTTGGCTGCTATCACTCATGAATGAGGAAGTACTAGTAAGAATCGATGGAATGGGGTCGGCCTTTGAGGCATGGAACTCTCTCGAGGAGCAAATGCTTCCAAATACTAAAGAGCATAAGGTACAATTAACAAACCAACTTTTGCCTCTCACGAAAGGCTCACTATCATTAGATGAGTATATTAAATCATTTAAAGGTTTGTGTGACTCACTTGCTGCTATCAAAAAGCCTCTAGATGATGTTAATAAAGTTTTTCGGTTTGCCCACGGGCTTGGGTACAAATACAAAGATTTTCGGGTTGTTATGTTGTCAAAGGCACCATATCCTACATTCAACCAATTTGTTCTGGCCCTCTAAGGGCATGAACAAATGTTAAAAAATGAAGAAGAAGAAAGAAAGAAAGAATATGTTAAAATAGAGCAAGCGTTTGTAGGACAAAGAGGCCACGGTCGGGGCCATGGTGGACGCTTCAACTCACGAGGGCGTGGTTTTGCACCTGTAGGAAGAGCAGGCAGCAACAACGTTGGAGGAACAACAGCTGGACGCAGTAGTAGCAACGCTAATGGTGTTGGCAACAACACTACAGGCGGCCAGCAATTGAATCCTCAAAATAAGCAATACAACTCATCAAACAATCACTTCGGCCCATCTTAAGGTACTATAGTTTGTCAAATATGTAATAAGGCTAATCATTCTGCCATAAATTATTGGAACAGATTTGATTATTCATATCAATCCGAAGATATTCCCCAAGCTTTGGCAGCTATGACCTTAAATGACATAGGTGGTGATTCGAACTTCTATGCTGATTCCGGAGCCACGACACATGACAAATGACCTTGGTAAGATGACAAAAATTGTACCTTATAAGGAAAATGATGCTATCTTTGTTAGGAATGGTGAGGCTCCTAAAATCTCTCATATAGGAGAAACAAAATTTAAGACAAAACATGGTAACCTAGATCTTAAAAGGGTACTTGTTGTTCCGGATATTAAGAAAAATCTCATATATGTTGGTCAACTTACTTCAGACTAAGGGCGAAGCCAGGATTTCAGCTTTGGGGGGGCCAAGACAATTTTTTTCCTTCAAATTAACGCTAGACAAATATGCTAATATTTAAAAACAAATTTATTGAATATATATATATATATATATATATATATAATAGCGTCTAGTCTCATATGTAATGCTAAAATAAATTAATTAATAAACAAAATAGATACCATCTTTATAAAACAAAATAGAACATGCAGCTCTTTTAAATCTCTAAAATCATCTATAATTGAATCTATACTAAGAAAGCAAACAAGTCAAAAATTACAACGCAACACAGAGGAACCAAAAACAAAAGAAAACTAACAAAGAATATATATATACACATATTAAAGAAGAATTCATTAAAGAAATCATATTAATAACTTAAGAAAGTTACAAATATAAAAAAATTGAAAAACTCTAAAATATTTATTGATTTGTAATCTCATACCTGAAATTATTCTGATCGATGAATCGAAGAATACGAAGAATTTAATTGTAGTAGTAAGAATGAAATCGTTTAAGTGAAAAACTAGAAAAATTAATTATAATCAAGTATATATAGGTTAGACAAGTTTAAGATGTATAGGAAACCAAATTCTAAAAGGTTTATATTTTCTCATATAAAATAAGGTGGAATAATATTTTTTAATTTAAAACTAACCTACACCGTCAGACCGCCTACACGACTACACCACTTAAATACAATAAAGCAAGCAATCACCATTTTTCAAAATAAAATTGATAGATTTTTCTGTAAAATGTGACAGCCCAAATATGACATAGGGGCCATTGCCTTTTTATATATAATATATTATATAAACCCACCAAAGAGTTTTAAGTTCTGAAAATTTTTTTCCCCCGCTTCTGACAATGATTGTATTATTTCTTTCTCATATGATGATTTTATTGTAAAGAATCAGGAGCATCAGATAATAGCAAGAGGGCATAAGAAAGGTGGTCTCTATGTATTGGAAGGAGATGTTCATCAAGCTTTAATCGCTTCCCATGTTAGAAAAGCTTCTTTCGACATATGGCATCAATGCTTGGGGCACCCTCAAACAAAATCTTTAAAATTTCTTCATGAGAAAAAGTTTATTAATGTCACTAGTTGTACTAAAGAATTTTCAGTTTGTATTACTTGCCAAATGGGAAAAAGTTGCATACATCCATTTAGCTTATCTAATATCCAAATTTCCTCCTGATAAAATCCATTGTGATTTATGGGGACCATCCCCCATTGTTTCTAATCAAGGCTTTAAATATTATGTTGCTTTAATTGATGATTTCTCTATATTTTCATGGCTCTTTCCTTTGAAAAGGAAATCTGAGTTCTTTAATGTGTTTATTAAATTTCAAAAACTTGTTGAAAATCAATTTCAACAGAAAAAAAAAAAATTTCAAAGTGATGGAGGAGGAGAATTCTCCTCAAATGCTTTCTCAAAACCATTTGGAAGCTTGTGGAATTTTTCATCAAATTTCTTGTCCAGGAACCTCTGAGCAAAACGGCATCGCTGAAAGGAAGCATCGACATATTGTGGAAATGGGACTCACACTTTTATTTCATGCAAATTTACCTCTAACATTATGGGTTGATGTTTTTCTTACAGCCATACATTTAATCAATCGCCTTCCAAGAAATCATATCCCTACATTTTTATTGGGTACAGTATTCATCATAAAGGTTATAGGAGCTTAGATCCTTCCACTAAACAAGTCTATATTTCTAGGCATGTTATTTTTGATGAAACATGTTTTCCTTATGCTAACAAAATTGAAAAGCATTAGATTATGCAGGAAAATCAACAACAAATTGAGACTTCACAATGGATATCTACAAGTAACCATCCTTGTTGTCATGAACAACAAAATGGCAAGTCTCTTAAGCAGCAAAACGACAACATTCATAATACAACTCCTACCAACATGCCTAGTACTTCAGACAAGGACACACAATCTTGTCATTTGTAATTCCAGTAGCACCTCAAACGACAATCCCTCTCCTACTGTTCCTGTTTCAGACAGATTATCCAATGACACATCTCCTTCAGTTCCTATCATTTCCGCTCCTCTCATCGACAACGACAAATTCATTTCATCCAGTAGCATGACACTTGCCCAAAATGAAAATAATACAACCAATGACAATCTCTCTCCCACATCTCTCTCAAACTCATTCTCTCATTTACCTGGCATTAGCAAACATTTAATTATTAATTTATTTCCTCAGTAACAATCACAAGATCCTCCTCCAGGCATGATTACTCATACCCATCTCCAAAAAGATCCATCATTAAAGCAACATATGATTACTCTCGCTGCCATACAAGATGCCAATGCAGAGCCTAAAACTTATCGAACAGCACTCAAAATACCCCATTGGAAAATTGCTATGGAAGAAGAAATAACAGCCCTTCAGAAGAACAATACATGGGAGCTAGTTGCCTGTCCTCATAATGAAAACATTATTAGTTCCAAATGGGTGTTTCGAACCAAGCTCAAAAGAGACGGTACCATTGACCGGTTCAAGGCACGACTTGTTGTTCATAGGTATACACAAGTGCAGAGAATTGACTACGGGGAAACTTTCAGCCCCAAAACATACAACGATACGACTTGTCCTATCCCTTGCTATCTCTCAAAAATGGAAGATGCGTCAATTAGACATGAAAAATGCATTTCTTCATGGCTACCTAAAGGAAAAGGTCTTCATGGAACAACCTCTTAGCTTTGTGAACTCTCAATATCCAGATCATGTATGTCGACTCAACAAGTCACTCTATGGCTTGAAACAAGCTCCGCGAGTGTGGTTTGATCGCTAATCCCAATTTTTACTTCACATTGGTTTTTCATGAAGTAGGACTAATCCCTCACTATTTATTCTTAAATCTCAAAATATAATTATTTTGTTACTAGTGTATGTAAATGATGTCATTATTACAGGAAATGACTCCATTGTGGTGAAGGATCTCATCACCAAATTGGGACATGAGTTTACTTTGAAAGACTTAGGCAAACTTACTTATTTTCTTGGATTGGAAATTTGACATTTTAACGGTGGTATCTTTGTTTCGCAGATAAATACACTAAGGATTTGCTTGTTGAAGCCAAAATGTTAAATTGCTCACATTATCGAACACCCATGACAGCAAAGACATATTTAACCCATGGTGATGATCAACCCTTGCATCCTACCATATATCGATAACTTGTAGGCGCTCTCCAATACCTTACATTTACTCGGCCAGACATTGTTCATGCAGTAAACAAAGTCTGTCAACATTTTCAAGCACCAACGCTAGCTCATCACAAAGAAGTGAAGAGAATACTTCGATATCTTAAGGGCACAATTGATCATGGGATTCGTTTCCTGTCTCAGAGTTCCCTCTCACTTACTGGTTTCTGTGATGCTGATTGGGCTACGTGTTCTCTAACTCGTCGCAGCACTACTGGTTTTTGTATCTATCTAGGTGCAAACTGTATCTCCTAGAGCTCCAAGAAGCAACCCACTGTCGCACGTTCTAATACCAAAGCCGAGTATCGTGCATTAGCATCCACCACTGCTAAAATCACTTGGTTCTGATTCCTTCTACATAACATCGGTATTTCACTCACCTCACCACCTCAATTACTCAGTGATAATCTCAGTGCACTTCATCTGACCATTAATCCAGTGTTCCATGCCCTAACAAAGCACATTGAGATTGACTATCACTTTGTTTGTGAAAAAGTTACAGTCGGTGCTCTAGTTACTCGCTTCATTCTATCTAAACTACAGATTGCTGACATTTTTACTAAACCTCTACCTCATTTCTCTTTACAAGATTTTCGCTACAAGCTCGGAGTACATCTTATCCCACTCGCTCGCTTGAGAGAAAGAGAGAAGGCGGTGAAGATGACCACAATATTAGCCAAGACAGAGACAATATGGCAATAGTTTCCCAAAATAAGTTTAAACCGTTGTAAACAAATTTGACAATTTGTAGAGCAATTTCAAAGCATATCTCCTCCACTCGATTGAAGCCAAGAATCCAGGAAATTAATTATCTTTTCCTATTCAAAGGAGGCACACCAACAACTAGTCAAAGATCTTGATTCACTAGCTGTTGGAGTTGGTTTTTACCTTTTATATTATAGCTTTTTTGTACTTAAAATTATTTGAATTCTTTCGTTTTTTACTTTTCTTGGATGTATATAAATAGGTGTCAAATCTTTTGTTTCATCAATGAGAATTACTTCAATTCTATAAACTTCATTAACCTCCATTCCAATGGAGGTCTAATGCAATTTTTATTTTTACTTTTTTTTTCAAAAATTGAAATTCATCGGCATTTTTGCCCAAAAAGTTCAATCCAAACATGACTCATTTACTTAACGGGTTTAATGTATTAACCCGTTAGTGACCTGAACTTAATAAAATCTAACTCACACTTGCAATATAGTATCGTGTTCATGTTGTGTCACCAAGACGGCGGGACATGAACTTATTAAGTTAATGCTAGTTACTTAGAACAACCACAAGGAGAATGTTGGAAAGTTATCATCAAATAGATTTTACCTTTCTTAGAACATTATTATCCTAATGTGATCCCTACTTTAATGAACTGAAGAAACTTCTAATTTGGTACTATTAACAAAGTAAATAAGGTTAATGATATTTGCCATAAATGAAATGCTCTCTAGTCGCTATTCAATTGCGTTTGTGTATGGGATGGGATGGGTATGTTTTTTTATTTTCTATTGGTGAGTCTATTGGATTTTCAGGCACACTATGATTAGGGGTGTGCATTTAATGGATCAATTCATTTTTCAATAGAAATATTGAAACCAATAAAAAACTGATAAAGTTCAGTTTATGAAAATATGATCCATCCAATAAAATTTATAAATGTCAACAGATCAAAAACAATCGAATTGGACCGTTTTGGTTTCGATTTTTTTCGATTTTAGTCCTAGTAGGCCAAATTCATGGGCTTTAATTATTACACATATTTTTATATTTTAATCATTTTGGGTCTTCGACCAAATTAAATTAGGGTTAATTGCAATAAATTACCATGACGTTTTGTAATATCACAGCTATATTGCACTTTTCCTTTAATTAACAAGAACATACCCTTGACCAGTTTGACTAGAGTTAGATTTAACAGAGAGTTAATTGTGGGAAGGGCATGATTGTCTTTTACTCTTTTTCCATAAAAAATAAAAAATATAAGTTATTTATTATAAAACTAATAAATATAAAATATCCTTACAAACTATTAAAAATGAAAAAGAAACTATAAAAAAAAAAAAAAAGTACACATTGGACTATTGGAGATCTTAATCTCACCCAATCTCAGAGAGATATGGTTCTATCTCATTGAACCAGATAGAACAAGATTTCCATATCTCTCTAATGGAGATTTGGTCTCCAACAGAGGAGATCCTTCATTTTCCATCTAGGTGACCGACCTTAACCACTGCTTCCTTCGCCTCCGCATCACCGGTCGTCTTTCTTATTCGACCATAAACTCGCCAGTATATTTGAAGTTTATTGTGGTGATAGTTGTTGGGAGGCATGTAGATAGTCAGTCTTTCCATCACCACTGTTAGATGGAGCGACGCTCAATCTGTTGCTGATGGAGCACGACTTCATTTCAGATGAGCCGACGAAGCCCTTAACGTTTGATGGATCCACGATGCTTCATCCACAAGCGTCGATGGAGTCACGGTTCTCCGTCCACCGGCATAGATCTAGTTTTGATGGGTTTCAAGGATGGATTTTTAGGTTTGGTTTGTGAACTTGTGATTAGATCTAGTTTTTTTGATGATCTAAGTGAGACTACGAGATTAAAATTTTTTGTTCTTTTCTTTTTATGGGTTTTGAATTTTGATGGGTTCCAAGGATAGACTTTTTTAGTGATCAACTGTTTTTTTTTTTTGTTTTTTTTTTTTTGTTTTTGTAATGGTACAATTTATTAAAAGCAAGTCAAAAGAGACAAAGAACACAAACCAAAGGCACCAAAATAATTTATTAACACAGACAGTCTAAATCAAAGCACAACAAAAATAGGCCAATAAAAACAGAAAAGGCAACGTAGCCAACAAGGGGGAAAAACGCCACAAAGAAAAGGAAACTAAACAACAACAACAAGACAGAAAAACCCCATTAGGAAATGCTCCATTCAAGTCTATCGCCAAGCTTTCCGAAACCATTCTTCGCCAAATTATCCGTAAGAGAATTTGACCATTTATGTTTGAAGATAATAAAGAGACCAACCATAGATTAAAGGATATGTCTGATATCATAAACCAAATTCACCAATAAGAGATTCCCAAAATTATCTCCATTAATCCAAGCAACAACCGATCTAGAATCACTAATGATGGTGATATTTCTATCATATAGGAGCTGGTTCGAAAAAATCATATCCCAAGCTCTATGAATAGCATGAACCTCAGCCGAAATTGAGTCCATAATACCTACATGAAAAGAGAACAAGCACAACACTTTGCCACCAGAATCACGAAGCACACCACCAATTCCAGCGTCCCCTGGATTGCCTCTAGCAAAGCGTCCATATTGAACAAAAGGTCATTATCAACAAGAAGACACCAAACAGAAATTTTTGAAGCTTTAATTGGAACATCATCAACACATCGTTCTTTGAGATCTAGCATCAATACCGTTAAATCACTTTCAGAACCATGACCTCGATTTTTAAACCAAAGAGCCACTATAAACTTAACGGAATTCATAGCCATGCATAAGTTAGCTTGATTTCCACGAAAAACAATCTCATTACGAATCTCCTAAATAGTCCAAAGGACATAAAAAAAACAGGGTATTCCATACTCTATTACTATAACATGATGGACATAAACCCTTCTAACCATTCAACCAGTTCAACACAGTTGAGTTTGAACAACAACTAACCTCCCACCATCCCATACAACCCTCCCAAAGCTTGCTAGACCATTCACACAAAAGAAACAAGTGATCAATCGATTCAATCCCATTCGAACACAAAGGGTATCCATAACATGATAATTGATCAACACCAAACTTAACAATGACCCTACCTTTCAATAATTGCCAAATCAAATTTTCAATTTTAAGAGGGCATATCCCTTGCCAAAGGAAAGCCACATGTGGCTCAACCCTACCTCTGTTACCTTTAAGACAACGCCGGAAACATCTAACAGTGAATAGACCATTGGGATAAAAAGTCCAAGCCAAAGCATCCTGAAAATTCTTTCTAACATGAATAAAATCTAAAGCCAACTGAAAATAGTTCCAATGATCAACCTCCCAGTTAAACAATGATCTTCTAAGCTTAACGTCCCAAACCCATTTAGAATCAGCCCATCTACCATACTCCATTATCTTCCTCTCGTTATTGGAAACCAAAGCAAATATTCTCGAAAAGCAACACTCAAAGGTACAGAATCCCAACGGTTATTATACCAAAGCCAAATCCTTTGACCGTATCCAACCACAGCCTGAAAACCTTACTTAATAATGTTAACCACGATGATCATCAACAAAAAATCTATCAACAGATTTCAAAAAAATGAGAGCCCGATTTAACCTCTTTACTATCCCAAAACAGCAAATGAAAAACAATTTTATATTTGGCACATATAACTTTTTTCCACAAGGAAGAGTCTTCTCTACCAAACCTCCAAATCCATTTGGCCATAAGACTCAAACCTTTATCCCTCATCCTTCCGATACCAAGACCACCAACCCTCTTACTATTACAAAGAGTCTCCCAATCCACCGCATGAATTTTCTTCTTAAATGACCATCATTCCAAAAATCCCTCTGAAGCTTCTCAATTTTTTTAGCCGCTCCAACCGGGATAGAAAAGACAGACATGAAATAAGACGGAAGACTGGAAAGGACAGCCTTGATAAGCACCAATCTTCCACCCTTCAATAAATAAGCTCTCTTCCATTGAGCAAGTCTTTTAACCACTTTGCTAATAACCGGCTGCCAAAAAGACTCTCTATAAGGGCTTCCACCCAAAGGGAGACCAAGGTAAGTAACTGGTAATGAAGACTCAACACAACGAAAAGCCTTCGCCTAATCAACATCACGAGACACATACTGCCCAACACGAACAAGATAAGTTTTATGGAAGTTAATCTTCAAACCTGAGATTAATTCAACGCATCTCAAGATTCTCTTAGAGTTCAAAAGATACTCCATATTAGGTTCTAAGAAAAGAACCATATCATCAGCAAACTACAAGTGGGAAATATGGACGTCACCGTTACCAAAGCCAATACCACTAATCAACTCCAAATCTTTAGCTTTTGAGATCATACCACTCAAGACTTCCACCACCAAATTAAATAAGAAAGGAGATAATGAATCACCCTGGCGAAGCCCCCTTTCAGTCTGAAATTGACTCATTGGACTGCCATTAACCAAAACAGACATTGAAGTTGAATAAATACACCATCTAATCCATTCTTGCCATTTCGAACCAAAAACCCATCCTATCCATTACCTCAATCAAAATATCATGATCTACACTGTTGTAGGCCTTTTCAAAATCTAACTTAACTAATAATCCTCTATTCTATCTCTCTTCCAAGAGTGAATTGTTTCCTCAGCGATGATAAAATTATCCACTATCTGACGATTTTTGATAAAGGTTATTTTAGTCGGTCCAATCACTGAGTTCATCACAATATTCAACCTATTGGCAAGAACCTTTGCCAAAATTTTGTATAAATAGCCTACCAGACTGATGGGCCTAAAATCATTCAACAATTCAAGCAACCGAGACTTCGGAATTAGCACAATGAAATTACAATTCATCTCATTAACCACCGATCCATACTTGTGAAATTCCAACAAAAAATTCATAAAGTCATCTTTTATGAACTCCCAATTAACCTTAATAAAATTTAAGTTAAAGCCATCAGGACCCGGCCCTTTGTTCCCATCACACTCACTTAAGACCTTCCAAACTTCTTCAATAGAGAAAGCAACCTCTAACTCCAATCTATCATTGGCCGAAATCTATTTCAAAACTAAACTAGAAATACTCGGTCTAAGACATCCCCTCTTCTTGAAATGATTTTTGAAAAATAAGAGCACACCCTCTCTGACTTGGGACGGACTACTGCACCTTTTGCCCGAGATAATTAAATCATCAATAAAATTAAACTTTTTTCTAATGTTAGATATTAGGTGGAAATATCTAGAATTCCTATCTTCTTCCTTGAGCCATTTCACCCTCGGAATTTGCTTCCATTTTTGTTCATCATAACGAATTTGTTTCCATAACTTCGCCAACACAGAAAGCACTCTTTCCTAAAGTTTACCGTCCAACCCTGAGCCGAAGCTTTACCTTCAATCATAGCTAACTCATCCTCCAACACCTTCATCTGTTCACCATCCGACTTCCTAACCTTCAAGCTTGTCTTCAAGAATTTTTTAACAGCCTTCATTTTAAAGAGTAATCTCATACCCGAAGACCGACCACCTCTGTATTTCTTCCAATTGAGCCGCACTTCCTTCATCAGAGAATTATCCTCCACCTAACCATTAAAGAACCGGAACGGTTTTGGACCCTAATTAGCCGCTGGTTCACAAATAATAATGGGATTGTGATCTGACAGATTTCTATTAATACCCTTTTGAATTAAATTAGGGAACCACGATAGAAATAAATGGGTTTGAAGAAAATCATATCTTCATCTCAAACTTATTTTAGATTGTTTGTGGAATAGCCTTTTGATTTTATTAAAATGAAGAAGGAAAAAATGAAGGAGATGAAAAACTTTAAAACATTTTTTTAATTTGAGTTAATGGAGAGAGAGAGAGAGAGAGAGGAAAAAAAAAAAAGCCAAAGAAATGGAGCTAGATCTACTTTTTCTCACACGATTTTTCATATATTGAACTCATCAAGATTGGCCTCTTTTGACTTTTCCAAAGAGAAATTTTGGGTTGAGATCAAGGCTCTGAGAAGATTTGGAACCAGATCTTAATCTTTTTTTACTTCTTAAAAATTATAGGAATTCTTCAAAAAGAACAAAATGAAATTTTGGGAATCTTCACCCAAAAATATCTGAGAATCTTTTTTATAAAAGTTTTTATTTCTTTAATTGTTTGAAAAAGATTTTATTACAAGTTTATTTATTATTTAATAATTATTTAATACTTAAAAATTGATTATTTTAATAGTAAAGGGCATTTAAGACTTTTTAAAATAAAATACAGGGGTATTTAAATCTTTGTCAAGTCAACCGTTAAATCTCATGTTTGATCATCGGAAAGAAAAAAAAAAACCTCTAAACCTTGTGTAGCAAGATAAAAATCATTGGACAACAATCAAAATGGTTGGATCTAGGCCTGCTACATCCCGTTATGCAAGACAAACATTTTGTAACAAATGTATGGCTCGGCGAAGTCATCAGCCCTATTTTGGGTGCACTACGCAACCCAAATACGAAAATGCTACCCGATCTGCATCAGTTAGTTAGGTATCTGACTTGACTACTGACATGTGAGGTTGTTAATTATAGCTAGGAGTCGTTAATTATGTTGCGGAAATGACCAGAAATTAGACAGAAAAGTGCACACAACACACAAACACAGATATTTACGTGGTTCGGCAATTGCCTACGTCCACGGGAGGCAGCAAACTGATATTATTGGAGAAATTATACAAATTACAGAAAAACAGAATTTCTCTCAGCTATCACTGGAACTCTCTCAGGAAGCTTTGCTTCTCTGCTGCTCTTCTCTACCTTTGCTGCTGATACTTCTCTTGCCTTGCTGAGGGTCATATTTATAGGATAAAAGTAGAGACAATCCTCCCCCATTTTCAACATGGTGGTTGAGGTCATGAATGGGGTAGATGGAAATTGGAAGATGGCAAGTAGAAGGTGGAAGTTAAGAGATGAGCCAATTTTGTCAACAATCTCCACCTTGGCGAGAATCCAACAATTAGTGCTACCTCCATTTCGCCCTTAGGCGCTATGAGCTCGAGAGATATTGATCAAGTCCAAACAATGTTGAAACTTGATCCCTGTTACCACATTTGTTAACATATTTGCAGGATTGTTTGCAGTTCCAATTTTCTGGAGTAGAATATTCCCTTCATCTACTATTTCTCGAACAAAGTGGTAACGGACGTCTATATGCTTGGTGCGAGCATGATGGACTTGGTTCTTTGCCAAACAAATGGCACTCTGGCTGTCGCAGAAAATCTCCACGTTTTCCTGAACAATGCACAAGTCCCTGATCAAACCACGAAACCAAATGGCTTCTTTGAAAGCTTCTGTTACAGCCATATACTCCGCCTCAGTAGTAGACAAAGCCACTGTTGACTGTAAAGTAGATCTCCAACTTACTGGTCCTCCTGCCATAGTGAACACATAACCAGTAGTAGATCGGCGTTTATCAAGATCACCAGCATAATCAGAATCAACATATCCTATGATATGTTTGTCAACCTTCTGACCTCTCTCGAACTTCAAACCAACATCTACAGTACCCTGAATGTACCGTAAAATCCATTTCACTGCTTGCCAGTGGCCTTTACCAGGGTTGTGCATGTAACGGCTCACCATACTTACGGCGTGTGAAATGTCAGGTCTAGTACACACCATCGCATACATCAAGGCACCAACAGCATTTGCATATGGAACATGATCCATTTGCCTCTTTGCATCATTAGTAGTTGGTGACATTAGTGCACTCAGTTTGAAATGTTGAGCCAACGGTGTACTTACAGGTTTAGACTTGCTATCAATGCCAAACCTCTGAAGTACAGTCTTTAAATACTGAGTCTGTGTCAAACATATGGTACCTTTTGCTCTGTCCCTTTTGATCTCCATACCAAGAATCTTCTTGGCCTCTCCAAGATCCTTCATGTCGAACTTTGAGCTCAATTGAGCCTTCAGCCTGTCGATCTCCACCTTGCTCTTAGATGCTATCAGCATATCATCCACATATAAGAGCAAATAGACAAATGTACCATCTTGGAGTTTGCAGAAGTATACACAGTGATCAAAATGACTGCGTGTGTACTGTTGAGTCATCATGAAGCTGTCAAACCGCTTATACCACTGTCTCGGTGACTGCTTCAAACCATACAAGGACTTGTTCAGCTTGCAAGCCCAATTCTCATGTCCTGGAACTTTGAACCCTTCTGGCTGAGACATATAAATTTCTTCGTTCAATGTACCATGGAGGAATGCGGTTTTCACGTCGAGTTGAGCTAACTCGAGATCAAATTGTGCAACCAAAGCCAATAGGATCCGAATAGACGAATGCTTGACAACAGGTGAGAATACCTCATTGTAGTCTACTCCTTCCTTCTGTGCGTAGCCTTTTGCTACCAATCTGGCTTTGTATCTGATGTTGTCTTTGCCAGGAGCACCTTCCTTCTTGGCATAGACCCATTTGCACCCTATAGCTCTCTTTCCCTTTGGAAGTTGTGTTAACTTCCAAGTTTCATTCTGGTGAAGTGATTGCATCTCCTCATCCATCGCCATCTTCCACTTGACATTATCGGTACTATCCATAGCTTCTCTGTAGGTGTACGGGACATCACCATCAGTCACTGGAAGAGCGTATGCCACCATGTCTGTGTAACGGGCAGGTTTTCGAATGTCTCTTTTCGGTCTGCTGGTGGCAATGGACTCTGGCTGTTGTCTGATCTCAGATAATGGTGCTGAATCCTCCACCTCAACTAATATCTCATCCTGATCATCAGGACCATCAACTGTTGGAGAAGCTTTCTCTGACTTCTTGGGAACCTCAAACTCCACCTGTTGCAGAGAGTTTGGATTCTCATTTTTTGTGTCTCGAAATGTTTGTTTCAGCATCGCGGATTCGTCAAAGGTAACATCTCGACTTAAGATGATCTTCTTTGACTCGGAATTCCATAGTCTGAATCCCTTGACTCCTTCACTAAAGCCCACGAAAACAGCTTTCTTGGCTCTAGGATCCAGTTTGGATTCAGTAACATGAAAGTATGCTGGACATCCGAATATATGCAAACGGTCATAATCAGAAATAGGTTGTCCAGACCATACCTCTTTGGGAGTTTTCCCATCAAGTGCAGATGCAGGTAGTCTGTTGACTATATGAGAGGCATACATCAGAGCCTCTGCCCAGAATGCCTTCCTTAGGCCAGATTGAGAAAGCATACACCGAACTTTCTCCACCAAAGTACGGTTCATCCGCTCTGCTACACCGTTCTGCTGTGGCGTGCCAGGAACTGTAAAATTTCTGATTATCCCTTCATCCTGACAGTACTTCATGAAAGGATCTTATTTGTATTCCCCGCCATTGTCTGATCTGAGCCTTTTAACCTTTCTGCCTGTCTGAGTTTCAATCATCTTCTTCCATTGAAGAAAGATATCAAGAACTTCATCTTTATGCTTCATGGTGTATACCCAGACATACTTGGAGAAATCATCAATAAATGTCACAAAATAATGTTTACCTCCCAATGAAGCATTTTTGGAAGGCCCCCAAACATCAGTGTGAACATAGTCCAGTGTTGCTTTTGTACGATGAATGGCGGTGCCGAACTTGACTCTCGTCTGTTTGCCCATGACACAATGTTCGCAGAAATCAAGTTTACCAGTCTTTGCACCTTTCAGAAGACCTTGCTTCACCAAACCTTGCAAAGCCTTCTCCCCGACATGCCCTAAGCGCATGTGCCAGAGTCGGGAAGTATCAGATGCCTCATCATCAGAATTGCTGGAGACGGCTGCTCTCCCTGTGACTGTGTACCCATCCAGGAAATATAAATTTCTCTGTCGAGTACCTTTCATTACCAAGAATGCACCTCGTACAACCTTCAGAACTCCACCTTCCATGGTCACCTTGTAACCGCTAGAGTCTAAGACCCCTAGTGAAATGAGGTTCTTCTTCAGATCAGGGACATACCTGACGTCTGTCAATCATCTAATTGTACCATCGTGCATCTTCAGGCGAACAGTTCCTATCCCCTTCGTCTGACAGGTGTTGTCGTTGCCCATAAGCACAACTCCTCCGTCAAGCTCCTGGAAGCTTGAAAACCACTGCCTGTTGGGACACATATGATAGGAACAGCCAGAATCTAGAATCCATCTATTAGAATGGCTTTCTGATGATGAAACTGTAAAAGCTGAATCCTCTTCATTATCAGCTTTATTTGCAACATTCATATTAGATTTGTCCTTGTTTGGACAATCTTTCTTCCAGTGCCCTTTCTGGTGACAATAGGCACACTCGTCCTTCGCAGGACGTCTGAATGATGATTCTCCTTTTGGCTTTGAGCGAGACGCTCCTCTTGATTTTGAGCGAGATTTACCACGCTCACTGGGCACTTCAGATCTTCTGTTGTTTGTCCTTCCTCGGGCAACAGTCAGTGCTTCTAATGCTGAGTCTCTGTGATCAAGCTGATCCTTCTTCCGATACTCATTATTCACCAGAGCATTAGAAACATCTATGAATTTAACCTCATCCTTTCCATATGACAGAGTTGTGGTTAAATGTTCATAGGTATCAGGCAAGGAATTTAACAACAGCAATGCCTTATCTTCATCGCTAATTTCAACATCTAAATTTTGTAAATCAGCGAGAATTTTATTGTAATTATCCAAATGCTCAATCATAGAAATACCTTTCTTGTACTGGAAACGAAAAAGCTTCTTCTTCAGGTAGAGACGGTTCTCTATGCTTTTCGTCATGTATTTGTCCTCCAGCTTTTTCCAGAGACTTGATGTCATAGTCTCCTTCATGACAAAGTACTTCTGGTCCTTGGCTAAACACAACCGAATTGTGCCGCAGGCTTGACGATTTACATAGTTCCAATCTTCATCGGAAATATCCTTAGGTTTGGAACTCAAGGCAATATTTGATCCTTCTCGGAATAACAGATCCAGAACTTCACATTGCCCACATGCCGAAATTGTTGGTACCATCAAACTTCTCAATATCAAACTTTGCATTTGACAATGAGCTTCTTTGCCAAGAACTGCTAGTTGATGCTGGGGTACTGCTGGTTGATGCCGAGGTCTGAGGTTCAGTTGACTGTTCCAAGATTTCTCCAGCTTTTGGATCTTCCATCGTGCTCAAAACAGAGTCAATAAGGCTTGAATAAGTAAAAATAGTACTTACAGGTGGAATTAGCTAAAACAGATGGCACGGTTGCGTCCGGAATGGTCAAAATAGCTGGAAACAAGTCCGACTTGGCTGAAAACGGGTGAAAATTGCACCGATTTTGGCAAAAAACACTTCTGGACCGAGTTGACTCGGGAATATTCCGTTAGGCTAACGGAATATGCTCTAACGGAATATTCTCTACTAACGGAATATTCTCTGACTTTGGAACAGTAGTAGCGCTGACGTGGCGATGATTGATCGCTGACGTGTTGATGACTGGACGCTGACTGTGCGACGACGTGTCGCTGACGTGGCGATGACGTGGTTGCTGACTGAGCACTGACGTTTCGATGACGTGGCACTGATTGGATGATGACGTGGCGCTGACTGGATGATGACGTGGTCGTCTTCTTCGTTGAGAAATTTGCAGAAAATTTCTGGAAAATTTTCCAGGTTTGACCAAACTTTGACCGGAGCTAGAGAGTTCGTTATAGCTCCGATTGAGACGCGTTCAGTTGCGTTGGAATCGTATTTCCGAGAGGAACACAACGGTATCCTCCAAAAAGAGATTCGAGCACTTTGAAATTTCTGGACTCGACCAAAACCAAAGCTCTGATACCAATTTGTTGCGGAAATGGCCAGAAATTAGACAGAAAAGTGCACACAACATACAAACACAGATATTTACGTGGTTCGGCAATCGCCTTCGTCCACGGGAGGCAGCAAACTGATATTATTGGAGAAATTATACAAATTACAGAAAAACAGAATTTCTCTCAGCTATCACTGGAACTCTCTCAGGAAGCTTTGCTTCTCTGCTGCTCTTCTCTACCTTTGCTGCTGATACTTCTCTTGCCTTGCTGAGGGTCATATTTATAGGATAAAAGTAGAGACAATCCTCCCCCATTTTCAACATGGTGGTTGAGGTCATGAATGAGGTAGATGGAAGTTGGAAGATGGCAAGTAGAAGGTGGAAGTTAAGAGATGAGCCAATTTTGTCAACAAATTACTCTCTTGAAATTCTAGAAATTAAAGTTAGTTTTGAATATAGAATCTCGTGTATATAAGTAGGAGCTTCTCTTGTAAACATTTCAAGCAATACGGTTATGTTTTTGCTCTGTTTTCTGTTTTCTGCCATTAATGGCTTCCTAGCTAGTTGCAAAGAGCTTCTCTCTAGGTTTTCATCAAACAATTTCATATAATTAATTCTCTTGAAATTCTAGAAAGTTAACTAAACATGCATGTGAAACGAATTACTTACATTGATGTAGTAGACACTTGAATGAATAATGATTTTCCGATGACCGAAGTAGGCGTCGACAGAAAAATAAGTCAAAAGAATCTCAACTGACGCTGATAGTCCCTCCCGAATATTCCCAAAAACTGCAGCTTTCCCGACAGGATATTTGCTTGATTCATCGGTAAAGTATGTTGTCAACGTAGCCACTACAGCCAAGCCTGCCAACTTTGTGCTGAATACCAACCCTGAAATTTACATTTAACATGAAAATTATTATCCGATGAACTCATTTTTCTATATTTTGAAGCTATACATGCATGGACTGATTCTATCATGTGATAATCATCTTGGTTTTTTTTTTTTTTAAAGATAGATGGAGTACTAAGATGTACGTTGGTTAGCAAATGTTACCTGAGGCAAACAAAGCGACCTTACAAGAAAATATGTTGTAGTAGTGTTTCCTGGAAAGGATCTTATAGATGTAGTTAGAGAATATGCTTGAGTTAAACGAGCTATGAAGTTTCAACAAATGATTGCTTGGGATCATTTTTGTTTGTTGAGTAGATTCACTTCTCTGCAAAGCATAACCATTAGAGATACCCAAACTTCTGCTTTCTCTTCTTCTTTATATACACATATTTGACATTATTTGCTATACGTGTCAGAGATCAAAGGGGAAGTTATCGGCGGATAAAAGGTGAAGTAAATTAAGAGAAGGTTCCTTGGTCTCTATTTTGTAAGGAAATTGAAATTGATTTTTGTCTTCAACTGTACGGTAGAGTTTCTCGGAGAGTGAAGGAGACGTGTGATTCATATTTCACACGTCTGTTTGAGCGTGTCTTAAAACCTTTCATATTTCACACACAAACATCCAAGATATAACGTCTCCACCGAGAGGAGATTCTATAATTAAATTTGGATTATTCTTCTAAAATTTGACTATCTTGAAACTGAATACCAGCCTGTAGCTTTAGAAAAGAAAATAAAGAGTAAAAGATCAACAACTGTGGGAATTTTTGTGACACACCATAGTGTAATTAGCTTAAGTTGGGCTCATTTTCTCTTTTAAAAACTTTAAAAACTTCGTAAGATTTTTCAAAATTAAGTATTAATGTTATGTTAAAAAGAGGAAATTAAAAGAGATTATAAGGCTTTTAGACTCATTTATTTATTTTGATGGAGGAAAAGATATCAGGTTTAAAGAGGTTTCAAAATTGAATGAAGCAGCAAGCTCAGAGCATCTCCGGTATAAGGTAAAAATGGCTTTTGTTACAAAAAATATTAATATACATGTCAACAATGTCACGAGACTTGTTTATTAGGTGGTATAAAAATATATTTATAGACAACCAAAAAAAAAAAAAAATTGTCTCAGATGCTTTTGTTGAAAATATTACTTGTCAATGACTTATCTATTTATTTTATTATTTTTTTATTTCTTATTTTATTTTTAACAAAAAAAAATTCTTTAACGGTATGTATTTTATCATTTATCTTAGTTGTTCAATTGACCATTTGAAAGTAGATATTTATTTTGATAATATCTATAATTTCTTATAGATGTTTGACAATAAACAACAATGATTATATATATTTTTTTATAAATATTACAATAATAATTTGATAATGGGTGACAGACTCGAACCCATAACTTCATAATAAAGACAGGTCTCCGTGGAGGTCGAACCCATAACCTCATAATAAAGGTGGACCTCCATAGAGGTCGAGGGCCACGGTGATCCGCCCTTGGCCACAGAAAAAAAAAAAAAAAAAAAAAGTTAAGGAATCTATAACAGTAAATGTGTCACGTCGTTGGAAGTGGCTGCGAACTGAAGAAGAAACTACGTAGTGATCGCAATCGTAAGAGTTATGAGTAAAGAATTGGGAAAAGAAACTACGTCGTCATCGCAATGTCTTTTTCTCTCCTGAGAAAAAGTGAGTCCTTGGGTAGTACTCTCCGTGTGGTAGGTTTTCTTATACTTTTTCCTTGTTCGTTCCATCTTTAACAGTAAATCTTGACAGCAGGAGAATGTTTGTTAGCGGATTTGTGGGTCCAAATATGTTAATATGGGTGTTGAGTGTTGAGTGTTGAGGTGCAAGGATTATATTGTGGAAGTGAGGAAGTTGAAGAGCAGCTAGGAATGGGCTTTTTCAAAGGCTAATGTCCTGGTGTCCAAGCCAAGTCCAAAGTGCTTGATTTCTATGGATTAACTGATTTGGGATTTGAAATTGAACTTGTTAGAGACAGGTCCTAATCATATAATCAGACATGTTACTGTAGTTAATCTCAAAAAATTGACAAGTTGATAAGAGAAGTGTTCTCTTAATTATAATGTAACAAGGCTGCAACTTATATATGTTTTGTTATTTCCTTTTTCATTTTCATAAATATGTTTTTATATATTAATATTAAATATAAATTTATTTTAAATTATATAAACAGATTTAAATTAGTTTAAACAAATCATATAAGTATATATACATTTAAATCAATAAACCTTCAACAGTTAGTTATAAAATAGCTTAGCTGGTTAAAGCTTGTTGCTTTTAACTTTAAGGTTGAAGGTTCTATTCCTGTCGGAGGCATTTTAATTTTTTTCAGGGGTTAACCAGCTATTATTGAAACTAGAGGGACTAAAAGAAAAAAAAATTAAAAATAACAATAAATGGTAAAATTATATTTTTACACATTTTGTTATAGTTGACCGTTAGTTTTTTGATCAAATGGACTAAAGGGATATATTTTGAAAAAAACAAGGGACTTTAGTGATAATACCCCTTATAAATTATAATGTAACAAGGCTGCAACTTACTTTGACCCATCAAGCAGCAAGGGTTATACATAAACCAATTAAAATTATTGAAAGCAGCAAGCTTGGCTAGAGCTAACTCGATTGGGTAGCAATCAACTTCTCCCTTAAAATTTAAAAATATGCAAACAGTTTCTGAGGGTCAAGATGATTTTCTTTGATCACCAACTTCCTTCAAGTTCTGAACCCATGCGTACAATCGAGGTAGAGTTCTTGCTTCCAACAATATCACACCCACTACTTTTTCAATGGTCTCAAACCAGTAAGCCATCCAACCGTGTGCTATGTCTACTAAATTAATAGTGTCGCCGCCGAAGAATTTCTTCTCACCAAGGCCTTGATCTTCCAATATTTTTAGAATCTCCAATACCTCTTTCGCTGCCTTCTCTTGTTCTTCTCCGGTCGCTTGAAACAACGAGTGAAAGTAACAAGCCTGGATCGAATATAAGAAAAACAAATTGAGGGTTATTGCATGATATAAATTAAAAGCCATTAAAGTGCAAGTAATTTAAATGATTCCAATTCAAATTAAATTAAATTACCTTGTCCACTCCAAATTGAATCCAAAACCGAGCTATGGCTTTGTGATAAGCATCAGTTGGCAGCAGAGGACTCTGAGACCATGTCTCTTCAATTTATTCAAGGATGACAAGGGACTCTGTAATTGGTTTTCCATCATTAACAAGAATAGGGATCTTCTTGTAAATTGGGTTGTACTTCAAGAGCAATTCACTCTTATTATAACTGTCTTCTTCTACATAATCATATTCAACACCCTTCAGTTTGAGAGCCCATATCACTCTGTGACTGAAGGGGCTTGCCCAAAATCCATGGAGCTTCACTTCTTCCATATTTTAGCTATGACATGTAGATGAACCTATGTAAGGGCAATATATAGTGATAAACGGGTCATTTTTCTTGGGCGTTAAGTTTCAAAGTTTGAATGTTTGAATGATAGATAATCTGTTAAAGATTTTCTATTAAAATATTATTTGCTGACAGCAGAATCTTGAAAGCTAATAATTTCCTTTATATATATTATTATCCATATATTTACATAAATAATGCTAGATTTGCTCAATTTTATTTTCCAAATGACGTGACAAGCTGATTTGTAACAACCATATTGATTATAAGATGATATATTGATGATCTGTTATTTTTAATCAATTTGCACGTCATTTGAACAATTTTTTAAACAGTCTAGTGTTACTCTATTTGCTCTATTTGCATTCATGACTTTACATTGCAATTTTTTTGGGGATATCATCACGGGTATCTCCCAAATCACTTATCATATCATTTGGGTCAACGGTTTATTTTTCTTAACTTTCTATTTTCATAATAATTTAACTTCGCACAACTTAAACCCACGATCTCATAGTGTAAGTGTGAGGGACATACCATTGGCCAACCTCATTTCGTATTTTTTTTTTTTTTATTAATTCGAGATCATGTATTTTTTTTTTTTTTTAAAGCTTCACTATTGGTAGGATTCGAGCCGCTGACCTATGAGTCATTTGTCCAAGCCTCAATTTTGTCCATCTACTAGCTGAGCTACGCCCCTGTTGGCACATCATCTCGTATTTAACTTCATTATTTACTCCTTACCTATAGCTACAAATTTTACTACTTGCATGAGTCATTGTAAAAAATAAATAAAAAACGTACAAAACGCAACCTCAATCTTTCAAATGGCATTAATCTTCACTACATATGCACCGGATGATATAGTTTAAAGCAGAATCCCTTCATTATTTGTACTCACAAACTGACTAAAGTAATTAACAAAGCACTAGGGCCGGCCCATTGGGTCAGCAAACCCAGCAAAATACTGAGGCCCCCAACTGATCCAATTTTCTTTTTCTTCTTATTTAGGGCCTCATGATCCAATTTTATTCTTATTCTTCTTATTTGGGGTCCAATTCCAAACATTTTCTCTTTCATTTATTTAGTTCTTTTTAGGTCCAATAACTAATTCAATTAATAAAAACACTTTAAAGGTCCAACAACTAATTCAATTAATAAAAACACTTTAAAGGCCCAATAGACATCACTCATCACTACACTAATAAAAATATCAGTAATGCTATATATCTCATCTAAAATCCCACATTTTTCATCTCACTACATATGGCATGTGAGGTGTCAAATGGTGAGTAGATACATGAGCTAGGTGAGATAAATCATCATTAATGTGTATCTACTTACAATTTAACACCTCACATGTCACATGTAATGGGATAAAAAATGTGAGATTTTAAGTGGGATGTTTAGCATTATTGTAAATATATATATACAGTATATATATATAACCTATTCTTCTAAAGCCTAAACACGAACAAAACTCAAAAGTCCAAACATTCACTGCTCTCTTTTCTTCTCTCTGCACCCCTCTCTTTTCTTCTTGGAGCTGTTGCAGTGTTGCAGTGTTGCCGCTTAATTGTTTGAATCAAAGGTATACTTTTTGTTTTTAATTAATTTCTACATGTTGATTTTGAGTTTTTGACTCATCTTTTAATGATTTATTTTATTTACAAATTAGTAAATTACAATTTATAATAGTATTAGTATCCACTATTAGTATTAGTATCCACTAATTTTAGTAAATAAGGGTGTGATATTAATTTATTTTATATTTTTTTTCGAAATCAATTTTTTTAATGAGTGACATTTGGTAAATAAGGGATGACATTAATTTATTTTAGATGTTTTTTGGAAATCAACTTTTTCTTTTGTTTTTTGAAAGAATAATTATATTTAGTGTGAGTAAATATATATATATATATATTATATTTACACACACTAAATGTAATTATTCTTTGAAAAAACAAAAGAAATGGTTTAGATTAATACACGTGTCTCTTCTTTGTTTTTTGGACTAATTGCACAAATGTCTCCTAAGTTTAGACATAATTGCATGCATATGGAACTTTTATCCATAATTGCACAAACATCCCTTGTTATTAGTTGACTTCCGTTAACTCTAACCGTTGACTACAATTTTAACCCACAATGACTAAAGTGCCCCTAGTTATTAACATGGGAGAACGGAGTCAATGCTGAAATATATATATACATATACATATATTCCGTACACAATGACTAAAGTGCCCCTCTGTTAGTAACATGAGTTATTAAAGTGGTTATAGTTACACAAATCCACTTTGAAAAAATGCTATATACCCCTTTTTTTTTTTTTTTTTTTTTTAATCCTGAAACTTGGATTTTTGACAATGTGTGCAAGCAAATTGTGTAGTACATAAAACAGCATGCAACACTAATAAGAAGCTGTTGTTGATAATTAATATATAAAAAGAAGCTGAGGGGCGGGATTATACCTGAGAATTTTGACTTGAGGCGGCAACTGTAACTGATTTTGATCATTGTGAAAGAAATGATCCGAAGAAGATGGGGACGCCATGACAACAGGTAGAATAGTAGAAGGGGTGCAGCCATCATCGACACTAGCTAATTGATCCTTATTGTGGTAAAATGGAACACCGCACAAGAACAAGATTAAAGCGATCCCCATCACCGACAATGTGACTATGAATTTTATCGGCCATCTAGAGCTGACAAATGAGTATGAGGACACTGCACTGAAAGACCACGCAACAGCCCACCGCATTGTTTTTCGAACCATTACTCTATCCTCGTTTACGTATGATTTGGCTTCATGGGCTCTTAGTTGATCACCAATAAATTCTGGTAATGAAAACTTTAGCCCAGTTCTACCCACTGTCAATATAGTCACTCCCATTAAGTTGAATATGTCAATCTTTGATTCAGGAAATATTTTCCATGATGTAAGACACAACAGCACCAATCCCTGCAACATCAATATATTGTTCATTACTCTCTTTAATTACTGACTCTTGAACAAATTATGTGAAACCATCGAATTACTTACACTAATGTAGTAGACAGTTGAATGGATGATGATTTTGCGATGAGAAAAATAGGCGTCGATTGAAAAAAAAACTCACAAGGGTCTCAAATAATGCTGACAGTCCCTCTTGAATATTCACAAATGCTGCAGCTTTCCCAAGGTGGTATTTGTTTGAATCATCGGTAAAGTATGTAATCAGCACAGCCAATACAGCAAAGTCTACCAACTTGTGACTGAATATCAACCCTGGAATTTAAATTTAACATCAAAGAAAGTGAAACTTTTAGCCATATTGAACTTATGATTTTTAATCTGGGTTTTTCATTTTCTTCCAAAGTTTCCTAAAATTCTTAAAGTATTGTTTTTAGAAAAAGAAAAAGAAAAGAAAATGACTACTTATTATGAATAGTCAATTTAACTTGTTTTGCTTGTTTAAATATTTTAACATTAATGTGATAGCTGTTAAAAAAATAAAAAGAAATTAATGTGATAACTGATAAGTCACTTTTTTAGCTTTTACAAAATAAAAATGAATTGACTTGCAAGAAAAAAAAACTGAATTTTCTCAAATTACAAATAAATAAATAAATAAATAAATAAATTATGAACATATGAAAACCCTTGTCTTTTATTTTCTTCAATAATCACACTCCTCGGTAGGGATGTCAATCTGACCAATGGGGATGGAGACCAACCCATTTGACCCTTTTGATTAAGGGTAAAATTAGAATATTAAATTATTAAATGGGTTTATGAGTAATAGTTTATAAGGGTATTTTAGTCTTTTTGCCTTGTAAATTTGTAAAAAAAAATTGAAAAGCAATAAGACAAAACAATCATTCTTGAAAACCAAGGGCAAAACCGGTTTTTTATTTTTTATTTTTAAGGGATTTAACCATTTTCCCCCTAAGGTTTGATATATTATAAAGGTGAGGACAAGGTTTCTCCATATTGGCCATTAACCCCCCAAAACAGACTTATTCATCAAAGACCCCTTTTTGTTAAGTAATCCGTCCAACAGTAGAGTTGACCGTTAATGTTGTGGGGCAAATTCGTAAACTCACCAAAGGGAACATGAATTGTATTTTGGACAGAAGGTTATAAAAGTCATTTGATATTTATAATTAATAATATATTAAAAAAAAAAACAAATGATCAATGAAGGAGATGATGCCACGTCACTCCTCCACCCATCTGATATCTTTTTTCTACCAGACACAATGAGCAGTTTGTAGATCAAATACCAGATCAAAGCCTTAAGATTGAAGTGGCCTTAGCTCTTGCTCAAGAACAATGGCACCAACAGCCTTGTATTATTTAAACTCTAATACGATGAAACACTTATAAAGGTGAGGACAGCCACCAAACACTAATCTCCTCTTCTTTGTTCTTGCAATATATCTCTTTTTCTCTATCCTCAATCTATTCTTCTCAAAACAGTAAACCCACCATCCTCATCTATTTCCAAACCCACCAAACCAAGAGATTCGCATACGACAGCGGTGGTCTGAAATCGAGCAAGAGATTCGTGTAAAACTATCCACGCGAAACCCAGATCTGTGACGATGAGAAGCAAACGACGGTAAAACAATCGACGATGGGACCGAAAGCTAACGGAAGGCTAGACGAGATGACCTGCTGGACAGGGCTGACAGTGTCAGGGGCTAAGAACGAGCGAGTGATGGTGGCGGTTAGGGTTTTAAAAAAAATTCATGTTTTTGGTGTCAGAAGCCAACATAATTGCAGTCTTAGTGGCAGAGAAACTGGATTGAAGGGTTATGGAAAGTGGTAAATCCAACAACATGAGGGCTTAATGATGATCCATGGATTTGGTGGTGTGTTTTGTTCTTCAGTTTCTGGGTTTTGGTGTTGTTCTGGGTTTGTGTTTGGTTACTGGGAAAGTGTGGGAAAACAGAAAATATACAAGATTTGAAGTAATTTATTGTTTGTGTGCTGAGAAAATAATGTATAGGATAAATGATGATTATGAATGGTTTGATTTTGTTGAATGATTTTATGGGTTGGAGGGGTGATGAAGGTTGAAAATGAATGGGTTTTGAATGGTAGTGGATTTGAGATTGGATTTTTTAATATCTCTATAGAATTAAAATTAATTAAAATATTATTATTAAATATATTTATATTATTATTAAAAAATTGTTTTTAAATGTGTATATTATTATTTAAAAAATTGTTTTTATATTTTTTTTTAATTTATGTTTTTAAAATTAAATAATAAATAATAAAAGAGATCTCCACCGTCCGTCTCAATTCTCAAAGATGGACAGTGGAGATCCATCATTTTTTTTTTCAATTATGATTTTTATTTTTCTTTTTAATTTTCTTTTTCTTAAAGGCAATGGAGGGAAAAATCGTCTTTTAACCGACTTTATTAGCTTTTCCGTTTAAAATGCTAACAGAAGGGGGTGTTTAAACATTATTTTCATTTCAGGTGGGAGACTGGCTAATTTCAGAAAACCCTGTCCTCACTTTTATAATAGGGTAAAGGTTAGATGGGGTAAACGATCTTTTCCCTATTTTTAATGATTCTATTAAGTTTGACTAACAACATTTTGGTATCATTTTGATATTTTTCTAAAGAGAAGTGTTAATTTATCTAGTGCAAACCCCCTCACAACTAAACATGAGGTTGCAGGTTCGAGTCATTTTTCCTTTCCAAAACAACCCCGAACTTATATAATTGTGTAATACTTATAAAAAAAAATGTTAATTTATCCAAATTTGATGCCTAAATTTGGAGTCTAAATAATATAACATCTTTAAAATCCTATCATTTCAACCATTCAATTCTAATACAAAGAAATCAAGCTTCAATATCATTTAAACACTATATTTGAATACAAATTTTGGACAAAGTAGAATTATTGATTTATGAGAAGTTGATGACCAAAGCATCTATTACCCATATGTCATATAAAAATGTAACATTTCTTGAAATCTTATAAACTAAAGTGTAATCACCCCTAAAATATTATAAATTACAAAATAATCCCATCAAAAATATATATTAATCCATCAATATTCCAATATTTACAAAATAAATTTTAAAGCATGAAAATAATAAAATAATTTAATTTCTTAAAAAATAAAAATAAAAATAAAAACATTTCGGGGTGTAGGAAACGGGAATGGGGGCTAAAATTCACAATGTGAGCGCCACCATCTTTATACACCTTTTTGGAACCCTCGGGGCTCCACAAGAATTTTTGATATCAATACACCCCGGCATAGCACACCAAACCACTATGACCACCATAAAAATAAAATAAAATAAAATTAAATTAAAAAAAAAATAAAAAAATAAAAAAACCTTAAAATATGTGAATAATCCTTCTACTAGTTTGATCATAATTAATTATGTGATAATTATCATGCGTGCATGATGTAAAAGAATAGATATATAGCTGATTAATTAGCAGATGTTACCTGAGGCAAACAAGGTGGCTCTACATGAACCAACAGTATAGCGACTCCAGGATACTATATTGGAGATAGTGTTAGAGAATATCATGGAGTTGAACGAGCTATGAAGCTTCAACAAGTGGTTTCTAAGTATCATATTTGTTTTTTTGTGTTGATTCACTTGATCTCTCTGCAAAGGAGAAATTAATTAATGATTCGAGATACCCAGATTTTCTTTCTCTCTCTACATTAATACATATTCACCATACGTGTCTGAGATCAAGGAGAGACTGAGAGAGTAATCATGTAAAAGGTCCAGTTTCTTATGAAATTCAAACCCATGTTTTTGTCTTTAATTATCGTTCAGCAGGCGGTGAAGAAAACGTGTACTGGAGCCGTGTTTTAACAAAAAAAACAAGGCAGAGAGCATCGTTGTATACGTGTATACTTGTATACTTGTATACTTGTATTGTATATTTATATTATTTAGGGGGAATTACATAAACATCCCTCGAGATTTGATAAAATTACACAGATATAGCAGTTTTAGCTATATACACACAAACTTCCTTCAATATTTGAAAAGTTGGAGACACCTTGCAGCGACTACTTTCACTGTTAATAGATTTAAAAGTTGGAGAAAAGTTAAGGATGGCAAAAAGTGTGCGTTTTTAACACATGTAGGAATAGACAAAAATCATATGACCCCTTACAATATTGCTGAGAGAGCATTTACAGACTTAATGAATCAGTCTCAACATATAGAAAAAGTAGTCGAAAAATACAATTCTCAAGAAATTGTAAACATAAGGCTTAGAGTCAAAGCCTCAATTGAAGTTGTTCGATGACTAACATTTTAAGGTTGTGCTTTTAGAGGTTAACTTTAATTAAACACCAAGGATTCTAATTAAACACCCACTCTCCACTAAGGATTCTCTATAAACGACGTAGTTTCATTTTTTTTTCTTTTAGGTAAGTTGCATTGTTAAACACAACATAACATCGTTTAGGTTAGTAAGTGAAAAAAAAAAAAATATATATATATATATATATATATATATGGACCGTACATTTGTTTTAAAGCCACGTTGCAATAGATTATTAAAAGCTCAGCACATGACAGCACCAAAAGGATCAGCAAAGGATCCTGGTCTTCGTATTTAAGTGTATATTTAAATTTCCAATTAAAAAAAAGAAAAAATTTGTATATATATATTAATTTAATTATATTTTAAAATTTAATTGAATATTGAAATTTATTTCAATGTCTTAAAATTAAATTATACAGTAAAATAATTTGTATATTTAGTGGTTTGAGAAAGAAAATTAGAAAAAAAAAAAAAAAATGAAACCGGTCATTTCGGGTCGGATTTGGGGCAACTTGTGTAAATTGGGTTTCGGATATAGAGCACCAATGATCCTATTCGATCTGAACCCATTGCCATCTCTAATGAAAGTTAGACTTGTCAAAATTAAATTATCCAAGTGAATTTTTGAGCCTATTATTTTTTTGGATGGTTGCCCATTGTGCCCATCATTGTTTTTACAGCTTTGTTCTTCATAATTGTTTGTTGCGATATGTGTGCTCTAATTGTCAATCAATAGTTCAATACCCAGAAAAATTGTTACAGCATTTGAAAGATCATTGAATTTTTAGACATATATGGATGATTTTTTAGCCTACCCATTATCATATATTTTTCCGTAGTTAGCCATTCGAGCCTTTTAATAAGCATATTTCTTGTTTAGTTATTAATGACCTTACCTTACACCAATTCTAGAGTATTCACCCAAAAAAACTCATGTTATCCATTATCCATTTTTGTTTGAGGGAATAGAGTTGATGTTTGTAAAGAAAAGGGTAATAGGGAATAGAGTTGATGTTTGTAAAGAAAAGGGTAATTCATATTCTTGAAAAAAAAAAAAAAAAAAAAAACTCTGCCTTACATGTGGGCCATTATATTCAACTGTTTTGACTCAGTCTACATGCATTTGTTAGTGCTTATCCATAATCTATGACCTACATAATCTATGACCCACATACAATACACTGATGTATTTTATACAATATACGTGAAGATATCAATATGCGTGAATGAGAAAATGATTGATATATGAGTGACGACCCCTTAAAAACCGTACATACATCCTAAATTAATATCTTTTTAAAAATCCAATAATATCCTTGAATAAAATTACTAAAAGGGCTAATTAGTTGGTAAGTACACTCACTAATAATTATTAATCAATTTCCTATTTTGATTGTTTGTAAAAATTAAAAAAAAAAAATTAAAAAAAAATCAAAATCATCAATTACTTCCACCACCGTAGCTGTAATCAATGTAGCTGTAATCAATGAAACATGGTATTATATATATATATATATATATATATATATGTATATATATATATTTTTTAAACATGGTTTTAGTACTAGGAATTCTACTGCTGGTTGATTCCAAGATTTAAAAAAAAAAACATGGTTAGCTGTATATATATTTGTGATATGGAATGTTGTTTCATATTTGAGGTTGTGATGTCCACTCGATCTTCTTCTTTTTTCCTTTTTTTTAATATATAATCTCCTCAATCTTCTTCTTCTAATTAGTTTCTACTTCCCCTTTTTTGGCTTGCCGGTAACTCAATCTCTTTATTTTAATTTATTTTTAATCACTCCCTATTTAAAACCTCACCATCTATCTTCTTCTCCTCAACTTGCTCTGTAAAAATGAATTTTTCTGCGAAGAGAAGAAAAAGGTCCTGCTAAAGATTTTTTTTTTTTTTTTTAGGTGATTATTTTCGTTTCCTGGTTTAAGGAAATTGTCATGGCATTCTTTGAACCGTTTGATTCTTTTGTTTATAGTTTTAGTTTCCTTGTTTCTTTGTTTGAGGTTGGCACATGGCATACGATTAAAAAAAAAAAAAATGATTTCATTTTTCCTCCGGCAAAAGTGACTTTCCCATGAATTATCATCAAAAACCGTTAAATGCATAGAAAAAATCCAAGGAATTAATATTTTTGGCATTAATTAAGGGAAAGGTATTTTTGACATTAAGTGAGATTTATATACAAATTAGAAATATTTTAAATTTTTAGAAGGGTGTGTTTAAGAAAAGGGTGTACATACGGTTTTTAAGGGGTACCAATATTGCCACTCTTGATATATATATATATATATATATATATATAATATAAAACTGAAATAAGAAAGAGTGGCGATAATGACACCACTCAAACACTAAATCTACACCCCTTTTGTAATCACACCCATGAAATTTAAAAAAAAAAATCACTAATTTGTAAATAAACCCAACTTAATGTCAGAAATGCCCTTTATTGTATTTTTATAAGTGCACACCACCTATGACTATTATTATTTTATTTAATCAATTTTATTATTATTTTAAAAAAATTCGTTACATTTAATTCTCTTATTATTCTTTCTCTTCCCAACTTTTTTTCTTTTCTTGATTTTTTCAAAATCAAACTCCATTTTCCATTAAAAATCCATTTTAAGATTTTTTTTTTATTATTTTTTTTATTGGAGAACCATTTTCTGTTTAAGAGAGTTGTAGAAATACAAGATTTGTGTCATGTCCCAATTGATATGGAAGTAGTTAGATGTTGAATAATATTTCAAAGAAAAAAAAAAAAAGATGGGTGTTCGATGAAATTGAAGAAAATCTTTTTTTTTTTTTTAACAAGAAATAACATATAATATTGATAATTTTTTTTTTTTAAAAAAAGAGTCTAAAGTGTGTTTGAAAGAAATCAATATATATATATATAATTTAAAACTTTACTTTTTTTACACCCAAATTTGTCTCATGATTTTGATTCATTTTCCATATCTAGCAATCAATTTGTATTTCCTTAAAAGAGATTGAAAATATATTTAAAAGAGAATCTAGAGTTTATTAAAATGGAAAGAGTTTTTATGTATCAAACAATTAATAGGAAAAAAAAAATACAAAAAGATTAAAATAGGAAACTAATTAATAATTATTGGTGGGTGTACTAATAAACAATTAGTCATCAAGGCTATTATTGGATTTTTAAAAAATATGCTAGTTTGAGGTGTACATACAATTTTTAAGGGCTGAAAATATCGTCACTCATAAGAAAAGGGACAGTTGGGCCCAATCTGCACATTTGGACTGCATTAAAAAATAAGTAACATTTTGTCTCATTAAAATCCCTTACAAGGGCCGGATTATATTATGTACACTGTCCGACCCATTTATACAGTCCAATACTGTAACAAACATACCCCAAATGTATTTGGTTGATCATCTACTGAGATCATTTGTGCAATACAGAGGTAATTTGCACATTTCAAATTTCAAGGTTATTCAAACGACGGTCTTCAGTGGAGATTTGTACAATTTTCCCAAAATTATATTCCAGTTATAATTACAGATCAAACAACACTTATGAAAATGATCGACAAATTCTAATTTTGAGTCAGTCATACATATTATATATCCTAAAAATTATTTTAAAAGTCATTTTTCAAATCACATGGATAAAATTTCATGGTTCTGAGAATATTTCTTTTTTTCAATATGCATTATAGCATCTATATATATTTATTATTATTATTATTATTATTATTATTAGTATAATTATTAGAGATACTTTTAAGAATTGAAATCTCTTATAGTAAATTTAATGTGAATTTCGTAAATAAAAAACTGATGTTTCATTCTTATTAAATTTGTTCGTAAGAGCACAAATTAATACTATTATATTCAATAATAAACCTGGAAAATGCATACACAAATTTTGTCTTGAAATTAATGAGAAGGATGTGCTGAGATACTGCAACGTGATGAACGTTAAATAAGTCAATAACAATGATAAGATTATTTTTAATCAATAAAAAAAAGAGTGTAAAAAAGTCTTAAATAAGACAAATGGTGATCTCAGTCATATATATTCAATTTAAAAATATATGATGTAATTAATATCATACCTGACATGACCATCTTTTTGTAGTCGTCCAAGCTATAGTTAGAAATTAATTAACTTAATTTGTTATTTTTGACAAATTCTCAAATTCAATAATTTAAGGGATATTATCAATTTCCCCCCTGAAAAAGTTTTTTTAGAACTTTTAGGACACGGTTTCAGCGTATTGGCCATTAATCCCCCTAATTTGGAAATAATAGACACTAGACCCCTTCTGTGATGATTTCCATCCAAAAATTGGGTTGACTCTTAAAATTAAGAGGACAAAATGGTAAATGGCTATAATTAACAATTTAAAAATTAAATAAACAATATATTAACCACTATTTAACAATAATAATAATAATAATAATAATAATAATAATAATAATAATAATAATAGATATTTACATATAAAATATCCGGTTCAACAACACATCTTCTCCAGTAATTCAAACTCATTTAATCTGCTAATATTTAATCACCTACCAAACTTCTTCTGCTAATTTGTTTTTCATAGACTGGATTGATGAACAAATAGGTAAAGATTAAAAACAATAAAATTAAAAAGAATTTAAAAAAAATAAGATCATCATCATCGTGATCATCATCTCCAACACCCATCTCCATCGTGATCATCTCCAACAACATTCTTCATCTTCTCCACCAAACCAATAAAAAAAAAACAAAAATTCTTTAGGTTCGTTTTGTTAACAACTCAAACACCAAACCTCAAAATCCAACCAAAATCAAACCAGATGCCAAAATCAATTTAAAACGAAACCATTATCATCGATTTTCATCATCATCATCATCATCATCACAAAACTCCAAACTCTAACCCAGATCTGTTTCAAAAAAAAAAATACTTTCCAGCCACTTCATCTTCCTCCTCGTCAACCACCATCAGCCATCGACCCAAACCACATCCAATCACTAGACAAAAACCCCATCACCACTCAAATCCCACGGTCACCGTAAAGACTTCCATTTTCGCGACGATGGAGACGGGCGAGATCGAGAGGGATATATATTTTTTTATAGATCGAGAGCGTGATTCAAACAAGATAGATATGTGATCGAGATGGAGATCGCCGTCTAATGGATGGATGAGAAAGACGAAAGACAGAAGTTGCAGGCAGCCAAGAGAAGTTGAACTGATGAAAAAGAAGAAGAAGAAAACTGGGTTGGTGATGGTGAGAAGTCGCCGGCGGCCAAGAGAAAGAGAGATGTTGAATATGATGTGGTGGTTGATGGTGTAGTTGTTATTTGGGGAAGAGATGAATAATGAATTTAGGTTAGAGTGATTTGGGGAAGCGATCTGCACTGTCCATCTCAAAGATGGACGGTAGAGATCCATCTTTTTTAATTATTAATTTGTTTAATTATATGTTGAAGATTTGTTTAATTTTTTTTTTATATTATTATTATTATTATTATTATTATTATTATTATTATTATTATTATTATTATTATTATTATTATTATTATTATTATTAAATTTAAATAATAATAAAAAAAAGATATATGTCCACCGTCCATCTTTGAGATAGACGGTTGAGATCTATTTTTTTTTTATAGTTTTTTTCAATGGATATTTTATCTGTCATTTAGTGGATATAATGGCAATATGGTCAGTATGGACTATTCCGTCCAAAAAGCTAATAGAAGAGGGTCTTTTATTAATATTTCCAAATTAGGGGGAAGAACGGCCAGCATGCTGAAACTGTGTCCTAAAAGTTCCAAAAGAATTTTTTCAGGGGGAAAATGATAATATCCCATGATTTAAACAAATTGTATTAATTATATATCAACTAGATGAAATAAATATGATTCATGCACGTACCATGTATGATGGTTTGAGCTTTCAGATGTACAGAAGCAGCCAAGAGTGCCACCAGGAGCTAGAAGCTGCTAATTAAAACAACGTACGTATCATATCATATGGTCATCTTCGTTAAATCAAATTCTAATAATTAATTTGAAAATGAAAATATGAGAGAATATAAGAGAATAATTCTGACCTCCTCCAATCCTGCCATGTATGAAATCAAGGTATCGTTGTGCCCATCCTGACAACGAACGGATTGGTCTTAAAGACATCAACTTACTCCACAATCGTTCTATGTTATTGGCCAGCTCTTCTTCGAATCTGTAAATATTTTCTGCATTATAATTCCCATTTTCACTAAATAGGGTTTCATGGTTATTTTCTGAATCGTCTTCCAACTTGAAACGACAAACGGGACAGGTGTTGTGGATGCTTAACCAAGGAAATATGCAGTCCGAATGATACAAATGCTTGCAAGGCAGCTCTCTAACCTCTCCACCAACCTCCAGCTCTTCCTTGCAAACCGGGCAGTGCAAATGGGCTTCCGAGATTTTTACTGTGGGCAACGCTTCCATCACCGAAAGAGGCACAGGTGGGGGACCTGGCCTGTCCAGGTCGTCGGGGATATTGATGATAGGTCTAGTTGGGTGAGGTGGTGGCGGTGGCGGTGCAGGATCAAGAAATTGAAGGGAAATCCAGGAATGGGTGTTTTGTCCATCGTTTTCAATTTCCATATCCCACCTAGTCCGAGTAGTTGGTCTCGGGTGGAGAGTGGCTGCCAAGGAGTCTAGGAGACGATTAGCTGGAGAGGGTTGGAAGGCGGTGAGGTCGGCTATGAGGCGAGGCCTGGATATCGTGTCAAGCTCGTGAAAGCTGCAGAGTTGTGTGGAGCAGTGTGGACAGAAAAAGAGGTCATGATGTGGGTTGGTGGAGGTCATGAACCTTACGGTTATTTGGCAGTATTGGCACCGGAAGAAATGGAAAGTTGGTCGGACTACAACAGGAGGTAAAGACATGAGAATTATGAGAGACTTGTTGGGAGTTGAATATGATTGCGTTGTTTTCTTTGAGAAGAAGAAGAAAACAATATATATGTATTTGCATGGGACTTGAGAGTTATATAATAATAAATAATAATAATAATAATTAATTCCTATTGTATGTGAAATTTAGAGAGAAAAAGGATAGCTTTTGAAGCTACAGGAAGAAAGGCATGTTTTTCTTTTACACGAAGCAAAGAATGATTCACAAAGAGTTGCGATGTGTATGATGAATTGTTGTAAAAGTAATTATAACATATTTTAATCCTAAGCAATATTTTTAATTTTGTAATCGCAATGTGTAATTGTGTATGGTGAATTGCATGGGCATATTGATGCTATTGTTTTTCTCTAAACCACACGTGGCATAATTATCTTGGAATCCTCTCCGACGTCTGTATTATCTTCTCGACTTCACTCTTTACCTTTTACCTTGGATATTGACTACAGATTGAGATTTGACTAATCGTTTGAAGTTTCATCTTCTTGCTTTGATTTCTAATTGTCACCATCACGCAAACCAATCAACCAAAACTACCATATCAATCCAAACCCGGCTCATTAAAAACCCCATCACCATTCAGGTTAAATTTTATTAAAAAATAGAACATAAAAGATGAGAGTGACGTAGCTAGCGAGACTCCTTGGTGGTGATGAGTCTGAAGTAGGGATGACAATGGGGTGCGTTCTAGACGGGGTGGCCCTCTCCGTACACCGTCCCATTAATTTTTCAAAAATCCATCCTCTCATAAAACTCTTCAATAGATAGAGCGGGGCGGGGCAGGGTATGCTTTCTCCATCCCTACCCAATTTACCCAATTTAATCTATTTATCTAATTTTTATAAAAAAAATGTTGTCAAAAAAAAAATGAGTAAAATAATAAACATATATCCCAATGAATACTATAAAGTAATTCCAAAAAACTATTGAAAATCATCTCATAAATATAAATCTCAAAACTAAACAAATAAATTCAATAATTTTAAAACATAAATATTGAACTAAATAATAAAATAAATAAATATTATATTTTAAGAAAGACGGAACAGGGTAGGGATAATAAAACTCATCCCCACCCCATATGTGCGGGTCTCTGTTAGGATGGGGACCCGCATGTTATTTTACCATCCCTAGTTTGAAGGCAGAGGCTCACCATGGTAGACATCCTATGTGGTTAATAAATAAATAATTTTTTGACCACCACGTATAGAACAGGGGAGGTCACAAACAAGGAGGCTCAAGCCTATCCCCTCCACTTAAAACCATAATTGTTGAAATATGTGAAGCCTGGAATTAGCCGAAGAAGTGATGTCTGCAGGATACCACGACACATACTGCGGGGCACCAACCGTAGTCAATTCAAGAGGTGTTACCGCTATTGAAGCGCGGTACAAAAATCATGGTACATACCGCGATGGATTCCAGAGGTTTTACCATGGCGTGAGCGTGGCACACACACCATAGTTTTCTGAGCAGTGGAAAACAGAGGAAGACAACGGTTTGGATGCGAGATGCATACTATGGCAAAATGAGAAACCATGGAAGACATCCTATGAGGTTAATCAATAAATATTTTTTTGGCCGCCATGTACAGAATTGGTGAGGTCACAAACAAGAAGGTTTGAGCCTCCCCTCTCCACTTTAAAACTATAATTGTTGAAATATGTGAAACTTAAAATCAGCCTAAGAAGTGAAGTCCATAGGATACTGCGTGTTAGATATGGCCCGAATTTTCAATGGTTACCAAACGAAATCCACCGATGCGGAGACTTTCTGGAGACGTGGGATACGTTTGGAGTATGAGATCGTATTTGAGGAAGGCTTGAAGACATGAAGAACAGAAGAAACGGAGAACAGTGAAAACCGATGTGGGTAGCATTGTGGCTTTGACAACAGTTCCCACAACGGTTGTTGGCACTATGGAATTTTCACAGCGACATGGACAACAATCCTCTTTCCAGTGATTTACGCCATGGATAGCGTTGCGCCTTTGACAGCAGTAGTGACAACGGTTTGAGTGATATAACGTGTGTATCATGGTCTTCTAGGCGGTCAATTACATGTGATGTTAATACGGTTTAGGAAGTGGGTGGCCAACCACAACTCGAATCGTAGTCAATCACAAGCATGCTCTGAATTAGGAAATATTCATGGAAAAGGAAATATGTTGTTTCTAGAAGTTCTTATAATTGCAGAAAAAGGATTTCTCCTTACAATAAGACTTACCATAAATAGGAAATATTATTTATGTGAAACAAGAAAATCTTGAACGTATAGGATATAGATTTCCTTATAGGTTTAAACTCTCTGTAATTCATATAAATAAACCATAATAGCTCAGTTATTACGTGTGGAGCAAAAAGGCAAATACCAGAGAGATCTTAATTAAAGAGTAGGCATTGGGTGCAATCAGATTTAGGGTATTTTTAGAGAGAGAATCATGAGTGCGTGGTTGTAACAATTTACAATATATTGGGACTTTCTCTTATCGTTTTGACGGCCGTGGTTTTTTCCCTGATTAGGGTTTCCACGTAAAAATTCTTATGTTGTGTGTGATTGGATTGATTATCTCTTCCTTCTTATTTTTTTTTTTTAAAATTTTGCTAATGTTTGTTTGTGTTCTATCATGCAACGCTTCTGCGTAGTGACTTGTTTGCTAACACCGCGACATAGACCGCAGGGCACCAACCACGATACAGACCCTTGTCAATTCCAAAGGTGTTACCATTGTTGAAACACGGTACACAAATTGCGGTAATTACCTCAATGGATTCCAAAGGTTTTACCACGATATAAGTACGGCACACACACACTGCGATTTTCTCAATGGTGGAAAACAGAGGAAGATCATAGTTCAGGTGCGAAATGAATACTGCGACCCAAACCACGGTGACAATGAAAATTTTACAAAACAGAAAATTTTGTACGGGAAGAAAAGTACTCCTTTAATGTTTTGGCTTACCCTAGTGCTCCTATATAAATACTATTATTTCCCTATGCTTAGAGGTGTGTAGAAAATAGCAACTGAGGTTAAGAGAAACTTGTAGAAAGACTGAAAAAGAGAGAACAGAGAGATTGTTATCAACTTTGATAATGGATTGAGTGTAGGTGTTCTCTGTAGACGTAAGCAAATTGTTGAACCGAGTAAAATCTTTTATATCTTCATCTTTTCTTGTTTCTTTCATATTATCTGTGTGTGTGATTATGATTTGTGTGACTGTGGATTACGGGTTTTCTACAATAACTAGTATCAAAGCCTAGGTCAAGAGGATCTAGGGTTTCTTGAGGCTATAATTTTTTTTCTCATCAAGTTCAGTTAAAATCAAAAAAATATTCTTATTGGATTGAGAAATTCGATGGTACGAATTTTAGTTTCTAAAAGATACAGATAAAAGATTATATGTACTAGAAGGACATGCATTGACCTATAGTAGAGAAGCTGAAGAGTGAATCCGACACATATTGGATGGTCAAGCGGATGCCTAAGGGCATGACTAATGGGGACTGGTTACTCCTAGACCATAGAGCACTAGGAGCGATTTAACTCAGTTTAACAAAATTGGTTGCTTTCAACGTCAAAGATTAAGTGAAAAAAACAGATCTTATAAAGACCTTATCAAACCTATACGAGCAACCTTCTGAAGCTAGAAAGGTCTATCTAATAAAAAAGCTGATAAACCTAAAGCTATCAGAAAATCAGAGTTTCAAGGATATCCTGAACCAGTTCAATGAAGTTAAAGATAGGTTAAGCTCTATGTCAATGGTGTTTGATGAGGAGTTCTTAGGCAATATACTACTTACTTAGATGCCATAGAGTTGGGCGAAGACGTGTCAATTGATCACCAATTCCTTCGAAAAATAAAAGATAAACTTCCAATAGGTTGTGAACATGATTATGATAGAAGAAATCATGAATGCGTGAACACAGGATCATGGACATCTTCTTCAGCACTGAATATGAAAGGTAGAGTAAGCAGGGGCAGAAATCAGAATAGGAATCAACGAGGTAGATCAAAGTCAAAGGGTAAATCCAAATCTAAGGGCCATCAAAGCAATAGTTTAGGTAATCAGCAACGAAGCAAGAAAGACATCTATTGACGGTGATTTCTGGATTGCCCGCGTCCAACAATAATATTACGTTATTAAAAGCAATAATGTAAATGAAAGCATGCAAAACACAGGTTTTACGTGGAAAACCTTAAAAACGGGAAAAAACCATGACGCCCTTTGAGGGCAGGAGAAATAATACTATGATTTGCTTTAGGTTACACTTTGATGTTTGTTTCTTCTCTCATAAAATATCTCTCGGCTCTCTAGAACTTGGACCCCCTTTTCGTAGACTAGATGGTTCTATTTATATCAAGTAATTTTAAGGTTTCCCCTTATTATTATTGTGTAGGTGGCGGACTTCTCAAATAGAATTACTTTAGGATTCCAGTATTTGTGGGATGACTAGTCTTCGTTTCCAGCTTAATGCCTATTTTTAAAGGAAGTCTTAAATCCTTTCCTATTCGGACTTCCCTTTTGAGAGGAAATAGAGATATTTCATTACTAGGATCTAAGTCTTTGGAATCTTAAATCCGGGAGTCTTTGTTTAATAAAATTCTGTTCTGGTAGGAAATTACTTCGTTTATGCTGGCCGAGTAAAGCTTTAGCGAGTAAATCTTTACTTTGAGGCGAGTAGATTGTGACCGAGTAGAAGTCTCTGGAGAGCACAGTGCTTGACTATATGCGGGTTATCTAGGGAGTACATTAAATTTGTTGGCTTTGATAACGTGGCATGGGGATCAGTTTTCCCCCCGTTGACCGCTTTGACTGGATGATTTGGACTTATTCTTCCGTGTTTCTTGTATAAATTGCTAACGTGTCTCTTGGTTGAAAATATACATACAATAATACCCCCATAAATATTTCGAGCCGAATAAGAAAACATACCTCTTTATTCCTTCGTTTCGGCGAGCAGTATTTATAACAAACTTTGCTTCTTGCTCTATTGAGAACATTCTTAAAAAGGCTCTTTCCCGCCCCTTTTCTATTTATTGTTTTTATGTCCACGTGTTCCTTTGGTGTTGATCTCGATGATTAGAAGCTTTCACAGTAAGCTTTTATTTCTAGCCACAAGTTTCTTCAAAAGATTGCGTTTGTCGTGACACAGTAAGGTGACGTTCTGCCTACAGACTGCTCCCTATGGCGCCACGTGTTCACCTTTTGGAGGAAGATTTCGTCACTACCTTATACCTCAATGGTTCACGCTATCAAACCCGATTTTAAATTTCAAATTTCGAAAAACTTGCACCTTTAAAGGCAACGAACCGTTTCGTTTCGTCCATTTCTACCCTTTGTTAAATTTTGGCTCTTTCTCTTCTTATTTTAGAATCTTCAAAATCTTCTCACTACAGACTTCGTGATTCTTCCTCTTCCTAGACCGGGACTTCCATCATCTTCATTTCTCTTGCTTATGCGCTTTTGATTATCAGACGTTCGAAGCTTTTACTTGCGGTCCTTTGATTGCTTCCCTTGACTCTTTACGTGACTTCAATTTCTAGGGTTTTCTTCTAGTGAGTTTTCATGGACCCATTTCAACATTCTTTACTTTTTACTCAAATGATGCGGGCCTTAGAGCTCGGTGATAGAAACACTGCAAATAAGATCAAATCGTTGATTTGCAATTTCAATCCAAGCTTTCCAGTCCCTATTTCTTTTTATATCCCCATTGTTCATGAAACGAGTGATCCTAATGTATGGGCCAGTTTGGTATTGCTTTTGAAAAGTTAAAATCAGATTATTTTATAATTTCGATATAAAATGATGTCTGGTAAAATTTTCAAAAGTGATTAATTGATAATCAGAAAAGTTTTGACAGTGATTTTGAGAAGTAGGTGAGAGATTACTTTTTGAAAGTGATTATGAAATAATCTATTTCAGCATTTAATGAATATTTTAAAATATCATTATTATCATTATGGAATAAAGTTAAAATCATTTATGTACATTATTTCATCTCATAATTAAATATTCTATTTAAATATTGATTTGATTTATAAAATCTTTTAAACATATTTTGTTGTTCTTATGGAATTTTTTTTTTCTAATTCAAATTTTTTACTTTAATATTGATTTAATATATTTAATTAATGAAAAAAATAAATAAAATAGGGTCCTAAAGTCATGTATATTTTAGTCATTATAATTAATCTCAGCACTGTGGCAATAAAATTACTAAACATATCTATACTGTTTTTGAGCTATACAGTGGTTTTAAAAATACAATTAACCAAACATCCGCTGATTAACTTCACAGTTGATTATTCATCCAGCACAACTAACAGTGATTATTATAAAAGTTACAGCAATACCAAACTGGCCCTATATCCTGCTTCATCTTTTGATAGTGATTCCTCAAAGATGACAAAATCTTCAAGACCTAGTGGTAGCAAACGAAAGGCACCTAAGGCTCATAGAGAATCTTTGCTAGGTGCTCAGACAATAGTTGACTCTGACGTTGAAGATCACCAAAATGATAGGCTGCATTTCTCGTTTGAGCATCCAAGTGCCTTTGATAGTGAGGTAAACGTTATTAGTGAGCAACAACTTCAAAAATACAGGAGTCGATTAAGCATCCCTGATATAGTAAATTTAATGTTGCCTGGCGAGCGAGCCGTATGGAATCCACCCCAAAATGCTATCGCCATTTATAGCTCGATGCTTAACTATAGGATTACTCTTCCTCTTTAGCCTTTCATAACTAGATTCCTCGCTGACGCTAAGCTAGCACATGCCCAGCTGGCTCCTAATAACTATAGGATATTGATGTGTTTGTGCTTGATGTGGAAGATGAAGGGTTACGGGCCTCCTTCTCCTCGTGAGATTCACCACTTATATACTTTCAGGCAATCGGTCCATGGTGGTACCTACTTTCTCCTTTCTTCTGCGGTGGAGAATTGGATTCCTGAAGGCGTGGTAAATTCAGGTCAAGTGGAGATCTCGGATGATGAAAAGAAAAAAGGTTTTATTTAGGGTCTACCCTCTTCAAACAAACATTGGAAGAACAGCTGGTCTTTTATCAACAATGCATGGGGAAGAGATGTATCATTCGATGTTTCCCGAAATCTCCTGGCGAGGAGGGTTCCAAGACACTTTACCTCTCTTGATGCTTGGTCCAAAGCATTGTTAGTGTTGTTGGATGATAAGGTTTCTCAGCTTGCGGCTGCTGCTGTTCTTCCTTTGGCTAAAAGTGGGGAGCCTTTCCTTTTAAATGAAGAGAAAATGATTGCTCAGCGACTTTTCCCTTGCCTACCTGCCCAGCTTAAACGCTGTAAGTCTCATTTGTTCCCTTCTTTAAACTCTCCACACGATGTTGCTCGTCTTAATTGCTAGTTTTGCGTTGTTAATGTTTTATTCTCTCTCGTAGTAAACGAATTTGATCCGGTCTGTGACTTGGTTGCCCGAGCAGTGAAGAATTCTGTCGTTGCTAGCCAAAGGCAAGCTGCTGAGTTGGCCAATGAGGGAATTGCTGCTCTGGATGAGGATGATTCTACTTATGGTGGGGATGGAGGTACTGACCCTGAGCAGCATGTTAAACTTGACCCTCAACAAAAGGATCGTGAGGTCGCTGTGAGGCGTACCCCCAGTCGAAAAGGCAAAGAAAACGATGGTAGTTCGGGGGAAAATGAAGACGACCCCATCTTTGACGTAAATGTTCCGAAAACCTCTAAGAACCTTGCTAGTGACTTGAACCCTCGAGTTGGTAGGGGGAAACGCCCAGCCGAGCACACTCCTAATCAGGCCATTCACCCAACAAAGAGGGCTTCGAGAGTTGTTCAATATGTGATTTCTTCGGATGAAGATGATGATGGCGACCCCAAACTTGCTAGGACTGCTCCAACAGGGGAAGTTGACTCGGGGATCCCAACTGTCGAGGATAAGGTCGTGGATTCATCTCCACATTTGGAGAATGTTGATCCATATCAACCTACTTCTACTTCAGACGTCTTTGTTTCTACCCCACATACTTCTAATTCTATTCCACACGTTTCTGATCCTGCTCCACACATTTCTTCTGTTCCACCAAATCCACTTATTCTTTCTGCGAGTGCTGTTGAACAAGATGGTGTTACTTGTATGGATTTTCCCAGGCCATCTGTGCTAGCTGCGAGCTCGGGGGTACGTGTAAAGTGCCTCCTACTGCTTCAGCTGAAGCTGGTAAAGCCTTCAATTCTGCTTCTCTCGCAGACTTCTCTGCTTTGACATCTTAGCGCATCTAGTCCAAAATGATGTTTATGTTGGGCAGGGTTAAGAGCATGTGAAGAATAAGTCTTATAATAGAAAGATAGAATTCTTCTTCAACTGCCATTCTTTGGTGAGTTTCTAATTTTCTTGCTTTATTCATCCTTCCTTTTTTCTAACTTCTCCTTTTTGTTTTGTTCAGATGATGTCTGAGATGGCCGACAATTATAAGCGTGGGAATGCAGTCTCCCATGAAAATAGGCGCCTGCGTGATCAAATATCTCGCGCAATGGTAGATAAGTTCAGTCTTGAGGAATCCTATTTACAGCAACTGGCCAAGTTGAGGGAATTTGTTGATGGATTTCTAGCTGCCCAGCTGGCTGCTAAAGAAAAATTGTTTGCGGCTGAGGAGGAGCTCAAGCTTTTGAAGGATCAACTGTCCTCGAGTCAAGATTCTCTTGCAGCTCGCATGGAAGCTGAGAGGCTAGCTGAAGAGGCCAGGGAGAAAATTAAGTGGGAATCTAAGGATCTGCGGAACCAGTAGGTATCAAGGGACACCATCTTCGAGGACCTAAAGGATGAGCTGGAGGTCGTTGTTGATCGATTCAAGCGATCCCCTGCTTATGACCCACTTTTATTGCCGGAGTTCGAGCGCGGAATGAGGCAATCAAAGAAGTTCTTTGCGATGAAGGATCATTCTAATGAGAAGGCTTTGAAGCGATTCGATAAATCCATTAAATTGCACATGTATAGTGCAGTGGGTTCAATTAAAGATCAGATGAAAATGTGGAAAGCCCATTGTCGCTATATGAGAACCGAGCCGAACCGAACCTTATCCGATGCATCTTAAAATTCCCACAAAGCGTGTTTTCAACACGTATTATTCTGGTAAAAATGGAAGTCTCACCAATACTGGCAATGAGTTAGATTTGGGGCCGGTTTATGAGCCCTTTATGCCAGCAGAGGATACTTAACTCTTTTGTAATCCATTTCTTTTGTCATTTTTGCAAATATACATTTTATTATTTATTTACATAATCGGCTTTTACCTTTTATTTTGATTCTTGAGTATTTTGTGCTGTGACTTTCTTTGTTCAGCTATTATTGCTGAGCTTTTGAAGTCTTTAATGTTTATTTATTGTTCAGCTACCATTGCTGAGTTTCTGGTTTAGGCTTGATGCCTTTATTATTTGTCAGCTACCATTGCTGAGTTTTTGGTTTACTCAATGTTTGTTAGACGTATCTGACCATACATCAAGTCTTTAAGCATAATATTGGGACGTCTCCTGCTTTTGCTTATATTGTTATGATTGTTAGTTTGTTCAACCCCTAACGCTTCTTTGTTTATTTTTCTAAGCGCTGCATCTGAGTGCTTCACTTGCATCTCTATGGGTTATGCCTCGCCAACGATGGCAAGCACCATTGGTCTTATAGCATCTTTCTAGCTTAGGACGTTGTGACATACTCGTCTCATTCTACTATGCCAGGTGAACACCCTATTTGCCTTTCTTTTGTTTCTGGGATTTTTGATCTCATTTTTATACAATGGCGACTGTCTTTCATGACCGAGTATGGTACTCGGATTCTTGGGAGATAATCCTTTGGTAATAATATATTCTTCGTTGAACATCTCACGTGTTTTAGTAATAAATTACTCTTTGTTGGATGTTTCACACATTTTAGTAATAAATTACTTTTTATTAAATTACTCTTTATTGAATATCTCTTTCAATTAATTACAAGTGTTAACAAATATAACTATACATCAAAGTAACAATATACAAAAGAATAAAGAATATAAGAATATAAGAATAATCAAATATGTATTGCTTTACAAATCACACTTAACAAATCTTGATTCTAAAATTTCACAAGTGATAAATGTACTACAAGATTAAAAGCAAACATATATATACATGTAATAAAGAGAGATAGGAAGAATTAACACATGAGATTTTTTAACGTGGTAAAACCTCCAAGGACGAAACATCCACGGGTTGAACTACAACCATTGGGTAATATATATATTGGATGGTAAATTAGAAATTCCATAAAGTGACCAATCCTAGATCACTAACCAATGTAGAGTCTATGTCTACCCAACCCTATTGGAAAGTGTGAAATCCTTCAAGATGCGAAACCACCATATATTGGACAACATACTAAACCAACATCGATGGAAGATTAGAAATTCCTCAAGAGTGCATACATATCCCGTGTACCCCGCTCTATTGGAGTCTATGTCTATCCATACACCTATGCCTACCAATAATATAGCCAACTCTCTATCCAAGACACTCATGCCTCTAGAGAGCCTCCCTTGCATAGCTATCCAAACCTTGCTGATCCTAGCCATGACTTTTTGCTTGCCTATCCAAGTCATCCCAACTCTAAACAAGACTTTTTGTTTGGCTATCCGAACATCACGTTCTAACCAAGACTACATGTCTTTCACAAAGACTTCCTAGTGTGATCATGTGAATGTAAAATGATGCAATCAAGCAATTCAACATAGAACATGTGATCAATACATTCCATGGCACAAATAGACCTAAACATGTGAAACACAAGTCTACTAGTCTAGATGCAAAAACATGAATTAAACCTAGAGTAAATGAAAACACCTAACACAAAAACTCCTAGTTTCATTCATACAAACAACACTTGAATAGATCATATTCATGAAACACATTTTCAAGCTGTCATACACATACACAATAAAATGCTAGAATCATAAAATGATTTCAATTAATATTATAGCTAAAGAATTAGAGAAAAGATAAAATGATTACTCAAATAAATCCTATATTTCTCTAAAAACACAAACACATACAATAATCCTAGATTACATCAATCATAGGATCAAAACAAAATACAAGGTCATTTATCATCAAAATGATTCAATCAAGTCTCAAATAACCTTACACATAAAACTAATCACAATACAACTCTCAAACATGTGAAAATCATAGAATCAAAGAAACTAGTTCACATATGTCTCTAATTAGACTTTTGATTAGGTTTGATTATGAAGCTATCTTTCTCAATGGCATTCACCATACATATACATACATATAGAAGAAAAAACCCCAAGCAAATTGAAGGTTATAAAAGAAGAAATCCCAAAGATATGAACACTACCTTGGATTCTCTAGCTGGTTCGGTTTTCTGTGTGCAACAACCAGAAAAGTGAATCAAAAAGCTGCCAAATCACTTGGAAAAGATAGATGACTTGATTACGAATAATCTCCAACTTGAATCACTCAATTCGGACTTCGTATGAGAAATTTATGGTGTTTGGAAGGTGAGAAAAAGTTGAGAGAAAATTCTACACTTAGGAAATTCTAATTTTTCTTCTTGAATGAAATGGGAAGGAATATGAGGAATTTAAAATGAAGAGAGAGAGGGAAAGAACAAGCCAACCACAGCTTGCCATGTCAGCAGCCCATGTGGGGTACGTGTGGCAGAGGGGTCCAGCCCATGTGCTACACATGGCCATGCAAGGTTGGCCTATGGCCAATCTCACTCCTCTCCCGTTCTTCGACCGTACTCGGGCCTCCGAACTCCGATTTTGAATCCGTCTTCAGATTACAAATTATGACTCCCTCACGCATAACGAAGACTACAAAAATTTGTAAAAAAGTTGAGAATTCATCTCGAAAAACGACGACGAAGACAACTCAACGAATGAGAACACAAAGTAGCGTAGCTATATCATTTGGACTCGAAACCTAATGAATGAGTAATCGAAATAACCGAGACTCAATAAGGAATTATAAGAGATCATGTTCAAGTCCAAAAACAATAAAATGAAAACAAATAGACACCAAGTCACACACATGCTGTTTCCTAGACATAGTCCTTGAAAATGCAAGTGTGTGAAAGTGTTATACCAATGATACAAAATCATGGAAAGACACATATGAATGTCATGTGTGTGTGTGTGCCTAAGTCTTGTAAGATGAATGAGATCTAAAATACCTTTATTGTTTAACTTAGCACGTTTCTCTTTGAAGACACCATCTTGCATGTGTTTTGACCAAATCTTTCTTTGAAGCTTTGAATCATCAATTCTAAGACCACTAAACGATACAAGAAAAAACACCGCTTTGATATGGAATACATGCTAAGACAAACCAAAAACCTAACAATCTCCCCATTTGGCAAATTCCATGTCAAAATCTCTCCATATATACTAAAACAATTACAAACAAAATTTAGTCACAATGAATACAATGAGTTACACATTTCTAGACAAAATTTCCAACAACAAGTCTTGAACTTCTTCTTGATCTTCTTTTGATATCACCTAAAAATAACTTGAAAGCACAAGAATATCCAAGAGACAACACATATGGCAATATTCATTTTTAGGCAAGAAATATAAAACATTTAAGTTCAAATGGATCATGTATGCTCCCCCTTAATATATACTATCCAACAAAATATTTTAGCCAAGATCACCAAAAATATTACATGCCATAAATTTCAAACTTGATACCAAACTACACCAAAAAACAAAGAAACAACAAATGAGACTAAGCAAGCTAGAAACTATCATATGTCATATCTCCCTATATTTCTCCCCCTTTTTGACATGATATTAAGCCAAAAAGAAAGAGTAAGAAAATATACCTCACAACCATTTCTAGCCACTTTTGTCACCAAGGAAAGTTGTCCGGTTGGTTGACCTCACATAATGCTTTGAAGTAGATGCTTTGCTTTCCAACTCTTTGATCTTCACATCTTGTAGCACTACCTTAACATTGAGCTCCTCAATCTTCCTTTGTGATGCCTCAATCAACCTACGTGACTTTTCAACCTCATTCTTCAATTGTGTAGCCTAACTTGGAAGAATATGTGTGCTAGATACATGACTTGAATCAGAAGATTCACCAAAGAGTCTAAATGTATCACTAGACTTTCCCTTTTCTTTATATGACATGGTAGCAACACGTCTATCACTAAACTTCTCTAAGAGAGGTAGTAGCACATCATCATCATGTTTCTTCAACCCTTTAGCTAAACACAAATGAGAGATAAGCCCTGGATATGCCAACTTCTTTTCCAAATGAGTTGAACAAGCCGCAATCTCAATATGTTCTATAAGCACTTCTCCAAGATTTATGGGTTTGTTAGTTACTATGGTGTACACAATCTTGATCTTTTCTCTATTAAGTTCAGTAGCATTAGTAGATATAACAAGATTGGTACAAATAAATAAATGCCAAAAAACACTTATCTTGGTCAACTCACTTTGCTTAATAAAAGCACACTTTCCCTACTCAAAATCAATATTGTCACATAGAGTTTTTTCCATCAAATCAAGGTTCTCCAAGACACCAACATCAAGGAAATCTGACTCAATATCATTTGATAATACTAGAAACTCATTTAATTTCCAAGCATTAACTCTAAAGACAACACTTCTCATATCTAAAAGAGCATTTTGAAAAATAGTACTATTCTCGAATTTACAATAAAATTCTCTAACCATGGTTTCATTAACCACTCCTAGCATTTCAATCCAAGTACTCAATTTCCTATCAGTGACCACCTTCACCTTATGGAAATACGAATCAACACAAAAATCTAAGTCAATACCTTTCTCAAGGATAAGCTTTTTGTCCCCAAAAATTCTCAATTGCTTTAACTTGTCGGCTTTGGACTTCTTGGAAGAGAAAAAAGATTTTGACTTATCAATGGCCTTTGTAGGATAGCTAGTCCCACATTTTTTTTGCCTTTCCCATGACCTTGTATTACACAAACACTAAAAACAAATATGAGTGGAAACATCAAGCACGTTAGTGACCAATAAACATATATCAAAGACAAAACATCAACATCATTATTTTTTGAATAAATCAATATGCAAGTCAAGAATTAGCATAAGATCTTAAAGATTTATCAAAAACAAGAATAATACCAACAAACAACAATCTTGAAAAATCATGTGAACAAATCATAAAAGAGAACACAAATTTAGCATATTATGCTCCCCCTTGATAAATGCTCCATCTAAGATTTAGATAGACAGTTGTTCATAAAAAAAGCCACACATTCACATCACCAAGCAATTTCAATATATTTTTCAAATAAGCTCCACATATCAAAGAGAGTTACAATAAGATTTTCAATCACTCTCATATGTCTTCATAAATTGCTAAGGTATCAAAATCCTAAATAAGCAAAAGTGAATGTGTGAATATTTTGCTTCAAGTATATGAAAAGAAGTAATTTGATAATCAAACATGCAAACAATTTCAACAACTATTCATCTTAAACCATTCCATAAAAAGGTCAAATCGATTATCATCCAAAATTTTGCTTTAAAAGATAATAGATTTCAACATGTGAGCGTTGTGTGTGCATGTGGCTCGTTATTTCATTTTTATTTGACAACCCGAGCTAATTTAATTATTCAACTATACTCCATAAAGTCTTTTGTTTTGTTTTAGGCTTGAATCAAAGATTTTATTTTTTAATTGATTCTTTTCAACACTTCTTTGATTTTTTCTAACATAAACATATACGCTTCATGGTGGCTTTCACTCATCACAATGGCGTAACCCTTTCGTACATTGGACGGCTTCACAACCAAGGTATGTAGCCCTTTCCATGAAAGTGCTCGTTGAGTTATATGTTACCGAAACAAATGGATATCAACCATAGGTCATCTTAAAATATACTAGTCCTAGGACTTCAAGGTATATCCACAACTTACATATATCAAGCTCAACTTACTCAACCAAGCATACAAGAGAAGCAAAGTGCATTTTTTGAAACCAAGTTTTTCGGCTTAAAAGCACATGATCAAAAAACAAGTAAAGAGACTTACTTAAGATCTCTACTTCTCAAGAGAGTAGCTTTCAAAGAATATAAAGCTCATATTTTTGAAAACATGTCACTCAACAATCTAGCAAACAATAACACAACATGATTAAGATCAATGTGAACAATTATCATCAAAAGATCTTAAATAAGCAAATGTCAAGAAGGACCGTATATACTCTATATTATTTCTCACATGCTTCATGAAATGATATAAACAAAGAATTGAGAGATGAAAATTAAGAAAGCAAGCAATATGATATAGAGATACCTTCGCAAGCTATTTTCAACAAATGCAAGGCCTTCACCCGTTTTATAAGTCCTCTTGGCTTGTTTGTCCTCATGACAACAAGTTATAAGTGTGTCGATTCCAAAAGACTAAAGACTATACATTTCAACTCAAACAACAATAAAAAATTGACTTTCTCCAAAAGTCATAACATGATTGTTACCATATAGATTTCATAAAAACAACTTCTCAAAAGTTAATCAACGGATTTCGACCATCATAACACAAATGTGAGATAGCTAAGTTCATGTCATGTTATAGAGACACAAAGCAAGCAAGCTAAGTGTATTAACAACATAACACTAATCTTAAAGCCAACTCACATGTGCAACTTACACTAATGGTAAGAGCACTCATCCTTGACAAACTTTGTCTTAGGTGAACCTACACAAATACTATCAAGATTCCTATTGACAACAATGTTGTATCTAGAGTAAAGTTCTTCAACAACTTGATTCACAATAATATCATTGATACTCTTCTTATCAACATTGCTAGCAACACATGCTTTGTCAATTTTAGCAAGGTTTGCTCCCTTTTCAAACCAGGCATTCTTAACATGTTTTTTGACATTTTCATGCTTTCCATATTCAAAAGATTTAGCATGCTTACAATGAGGCACAATCTCTTTATTCCTGGATGCATTTTCTATTTTGCAATATATCAATGAATTTATAGCACTTGGGCTTGATATGACCTATGGTATTGCAAAAATGACATATAGGAACAAAATAAGAGATTTTACCTTCCGGAGTTAGAGAAGCACACCTTGTTCTTCAATTTGTTCTTAGTCTTGGAACGTCTCTTCTTAGGAGCTTTCTTGTCAACAATGACTTTTTCCTCACTTGTAGGAAGTGATGCTTCTATGAGCTTCTCATCAACTATCAAGTCACTTGAGCCACCTAAAGAAAAACTAGAGATGAACCTATCCTTTTCAAAAACAACCCTTTCAACTTCAATAAGCTTTTTGGCAAAAGCATTCTTTTCACCCAAAAGCCTCCGAGTTGTTGATACAAACTCATCCACTTGTAGTTTGATCAAATCATCATTCTCAATAACCTCTCTTAAGGCTATCTTCAAATTCTCTTCAAGACATTTAACCTTACCCAAAAGATCTATGTAGGTTGGATTATCACTTAAACACTCTTGATGATTTGGATCAATATCATTGTCCAATGAATCTTGACATACATCCTCTATGATAGTGTGAGAGGCCGTGAATGCAACAAAGTTGCTCACCAACACTTCCTCACTAGAAGACTCATCACTAGAACTTTTTTCATCACTAGAGTCATCATCTTCACTCCATGTAGCCGCCATAGCTTTTCTCTTCTTGTCTTTCTTAGTATCACCAATAGGACAATCCAAAGTATAATGTCCTAGCTCTTGCACTTAAAACATTGGACCTTTCTATTGCTCTTAGCATGACCACTCCTCTCATGAGGTGGAGTAAAGGATTTCTTGACTTCCTTTTCTCTTGAGTACTTGCCACTTAGCTTGACACCTTTCCTTAAGAACTTTCTAAACTTCCTAACCAATAAAGCTATCTCCAAGTTATTCTCACTACTACTAGCTTATTTGACTACTTTGAGAGCTAAACCCTTGTTCTTAGCTTAGGCTTTAAGCAAGCCTCAAAGGTTTGAAGAGATCCTAGCAACTCATCTAAGCTTATGACGTCAACGTCATTGCTCTCTTCAATGGCCGTTACCTTGGCTTTGAACCTCTTTGGTAGAGATCGTAGAATCTTCCAATTTAGCCTCTCACCGGAGATAGGAGAACCAAGAGCTTAGCATTGGTTGTCAATGTCTAGAAGCTTGTCTTGGAAATCAACAAACTTGTCTAATTTGATCATCCTATGGGGAACAAATATTTCTTCTTTCTTACTTTTGTAACTAACACTCATTTCAAGCTCATCACAAAATTGTTAGTAAACAAATGCAATGACAAATATGAAGAACCTTATCCACAAATAAAGGAGGAAAACCATGACTCAAAAACCTAAGCAATTCACTAGTAAGTATAACCCAAATCTCGTTGAGTGCCGTTCGATGACCTGCTCTGATACCAATTAAAAATAATATAAATGTAGTTAAATTGCTTAAAGCATACCTAGAGGAGAGGTGGATATGTTTTTACACCTTTTTCAATCCCTTGAAACAAACATTCGTTTGTCCCTTAAGGTAGCTTTACATACAACACATAATTCAAAACCATCCATACATAGACAATATAATCATGTGATCATTTAGGCAATGTTTACATATATAAGGAGTTGCATGAGGAATAAAACACAAAAATCTCAACAACAAAAACTACTTGTATTATGATATTATTCAATGAATTACAAGTGTTAACAAATATAACTATACATCAAAGCAACAATATACAAAAGAATAAATAATATAATAATGATCAATTATGTATTACTTTACAAATCACACTTAACAAATCTTGATTCCAAAACTTCACAAGTGATGAATGTACCAAGATTAAGAGCAAGCATATATATACAAGTAATAAAGAGAGATAGGAAAAACTAACACATGAGATTTTTTAACGTGGTAAAACCTCCAATGAGGAAACATCCACGGGTTGAACTACAATCATTGGTACTATATATATTAGATGGTAAATTAGAAATTTCACAAAGTGACCAATTCTAAATCACCAACCCATATAGAGTTTATGTCTACCCAATCCTATTGGAAAGTGTGAAATCCCTCAATGATGCGAAACCACCATATATTAGACAACATACTAAACCAACATTGATGGAAGATTAGAAATTCCTCAATAATTCATACACATCCCGTGTACCTCGCTCTATTGAAGTCTATGTCTATCCATACACCTAGGCCTACTAATAATATAGCCAACTCTCTATCCAAGGCACTCATGCCTTTAGAGAGCCTCCCTTAAATAGTTATCCAGACTTTCCCGATCCTAACCATGACTTTTTGCTTGCCTATCCGAATCATCCCAACTCTAAACAAGACTTTTTGCTTGCTTATCCTAACATCACATTCTAACCAAGACTACATGCATTTTACAAGGACTTCCTAGTGTGATAATGTGAATGCAAAATGATGCAATCAAGCAATTCAACATAGAACATGTGATCAATACATTCCATGGCACAAATAGACCTAAACATGTGAAACACAAGTCTACTAGTCTAGATGCAAAAACATGAATTAAACCTACAGTAAGTGAAAACACCTAACACAAAAAACACCTAGTTTCATTCATACAAACAACACTTGAATAGATCATATTCATGAAGCACATATTCAAGATGTCATACACATACACAATAAAATGCTAGAATCATAAAATGATTTGTATTAACATTCTAGCCAAAGAATTAGAGAAAAGATAAAATGATAACTCAATTAAATCCTATATTTCTCTAAAAACACATATATATACAATAATCCTAGATTACATCAATCATAGGATCAAAACAAAATACAAGGTCATTTATCATCAAAATGATTCAATCAAGTCTTAAACAACCTTAGATATCAAACTAATCACAATACAACTCTCAAACATGTGAAAATCAAAGAATCAAAATAACTAGTTCACATATGTCTCTAATTAGACTTTTGATTAGGTTTGATTATGAAGCTATCCTTCTCAATAGCATTCACCATACATATACATACATATAGAAGAAGAAACCCCAAGCAACTTGAAGGTTATAAAAGAAGAAATCTCAAAGATATGAACACTACCTTGGATTCTCGAGCTGGTTCGGTTTTCTGTGTGCAACCACTAGAAAAGTCGATCAAATAGCTGCCAAGTCACTTGGAAAAGGTAAAAGACTTGATTACAAACAATCTCTAACTTGAATCACTCAATTCCAACTTCGTATGAGAAAGTTATGGTGTTTTAAAGGTGAGAGAAAGTTGAGAGAAAATTTTGCACTTAGGAAATTCTAATTTTTCTTCTTGAATGAAATGAGAGGGAATGGGAGGAATTTAAAATGAAGAGAGAAAGGGAAAGAACCGGCCATCCACAGCTTGCCACATAAACAGCCCGTGTGGGGCGCGTATGGCACACGTGGGTAGAGAGGGGTCCAGCCCGTGTGCCACACGTGGCTATATAAGGTTGGCCTATGGATAATCTCACTCCTCTCGCGCACCGCTCGCGTTCTTCGACCGTATTCGGGCCTCCGAATTCTGATTTTGAATCTATCTTCGGATTGGGAATTGTGACTCCCTCATGCACAATGACAATGACAATGACAACTACAAAACTTTACAAAAAGGTTGATAATTCATCTCGAAAAACGACGATGAAGACAACTCAACGAATGAGAACGCAAAGTAGTGTAGCGTAGCTACATCGTTTGGACTTAAAACCTAATGAATGAGTAACTAATGACCGGGACTCAATAAGGAATTATAAGAGATCATGTTCAAGTCTAAAAACAATAAAATGAAAACAAATAGACACCAATTCACACACATATGCCGTTTCCTAGACATAGTCCTAGAATATGCATTTTCCAATGATCATCAATTTAAATCTAATACATGAGCATATATTTCCAAATGTGTGAAAGTGTTATACCAATGATATAAAATCATGCAATGACACATATGAATGTCATGTGTGTGTGTGCCTAAGCCATGTAAGAGGAATGATGTCTAAAATACCTTTATTGTGCAACTTAGCACATTTCTCTTTGAAGACTTCATCTTGCATGTATTGTGGCCAAGTCTTTTTTTGAAGCTTGGAAACATCAATTCTAAGACCACTAAACGATACAAGAAAAAACACCGCTTTGATATGAAATACATGCCAAGACAAGCCAAAAACCTAACATCCTTTATGGATTGAAGCTTCGCCTCTTCTGTATCACCGATTTGATTTTGTCATCTATTGCCAAATAGTGCGATATCACATTCGTGTTGATCCCAAACATATTTTCGTAACTCCAGGCAAACACTTCCTTATATTCTTTCAACAAGTTTGCTATGTCAGTCTTGACTGGCTCGACTAATCTAGCCCCGATCTTAACGATTTTGTCAGGTTTCCTTTCATCTAAGATGACGGTTTCAGTTGGCTCTTCCTTTTCCCTGTTCGTCTTATCCCTCAGATCGAGTTCGAAACTCTCAAGTATTTCTTCTTGTTCGACTCGGTCGAGTTCAAACACGCTTAAAACTTCCACACCCTGCCTTGTCCTTGAAGACTGATAAGTTCGTATGGTGAGCCATCTCTTGTGATCCCTTGAGCTCTTCGATCCCGAACTTTGTCAGAAATTTCACTTTTAGTGCGTATGTTGATTTGATTGCTCGGGCCTTGTTCAAGAATGGTCGTTGTAGTAATGCATTGTATGGCCAATTGTAAATGTCGACGGCCATAAAATCTAATAGGATTGTTCTTCGTCAAGGTGCGGTGCTGAACCTCACTGACAGCTGCACAGTTCCCAGAGATCTTACTTTTGCACCCACAAACCCCTTTAATGGCACGTGAAACGACTCCAAGTCTTTTCTATCCAACCACAACTCGTCATATACCCTAGCACTCAAGATGTCGGCTGAGCTCTCATTGTCTATCATCACCCTGAATACGTCCCTTTGTGTTATTTGGACTCCCACTACAATTGCATCATTGGGTTTTGTATCAATTCCTTATGAATCTTCGACTGTGAAGACTATCAGATCCTATCCTTCTTTGTCTCTCTTGGGGCTTCGTTGCACGGAGTTCACTTATGTACTTCTGTTTTCATTCATCACTTCCCGAACTTCGAACATTCTCTCTCTGTTGCTCTGACCCATATAGGGTCCACCGTATATAGTGTTTATGGTGGCACCCGGGTTGCTTTTCCTCAGACTCTTTCTCTCTTGCCCGTTTCCTCGGTTGTCTTAGCGACTATGGTGCTAACGTGCTTGTCTCCCCTCAGGGTAAAATCTTTAAAATGCCTATCTCTGATCAGGCTTTCTATGTGATCACGAGTTAGAAACATTTGGAAGTGTCGTGTCTGTGGTCTTTGTGGAAACGGCAATATTTTGTTGTGTCCCTCCTGGCATTGCAGACTATTGTCTAGGATATTTGGCGAGCCCTTTATCTTCTACTACTGAGAATATGTCCTCTTGATTGCTCGTCAAGGGTGTGTAGCTGTTGTATCTACTTCGTAATCCATTGGTGTAGTTGTTTCCTCAACTTTCCTTGAATTGATCTTTTCAGCTCTTTTCATCCTTCAGTGGTCACGCGATTGCGTTTTTACTTTTTCTCTTCTAGGTTTTGGTTTTACGTCTAGTTTGTAGTCATGTACGTAGCTACTCCTTTGTGCTACCTGTTCTTCTTCGGGTAGGGCATAATCACCGGCTATGTCCATCATTTCTTCATAAGTCTTTGGTCGGTATCTCCGCAGGTTAAAAGATAACCGACCGCTCTATAACCCGTGGTGAACATGGCTATGACAGCTACATCACTTGCGTCTTCAATCTGAGCAACTTCCTTGCTGAATCTCGTCAGTTACTTTTTGAGGGACTCGCTCGTCTCCTGTTGAAAGATGGGTGAGTGACTTCCTCCCATGCACGCGGCCCATGAATTGCATTATGAATGTTTTGCTGAAACCCGAAAAACTGCAGATGCTCTTGGGTGGGAGCCGACCAAACCACTTGGATGCGAGATCTCAGAAGGTTTGTGGAAAGGTTAGGCATACGAGTCACTCGTTGGATGCGTATTGTGCCATGAAGTTATGGAATCGCCTGACATGCTTCTTTAGATCTCTGGTTTCTTTGTATTGTTTGATGGTTGGCATCCTTAACCTTTTTAGGAATTCAGTGCGAGCGATCTGGTCTACAAAAAGGTTGTCTAATTCTTCGTTCGATGAGGCACTGTGCCTGTTTCTCCAAGCCATTCCCGAGACTTTTTATGACAATTCTTGAAGGGTAATGGATCACCGATCTGTAGGTTCCCATCTTGGGTCGAACTGGCTCTTAATAGTCATCTTATGGTAGCGTTTTTTTGGTTGTCTCCGCTTTCTTCAGACTTCTGATTGACTATGCTTTCAAACCTCATCTGTCTTCCCTTTCTAGACCGTAAGCTCTTTTTCAGGCATGGGCTTTTATCCTCTGATGAAACAGATTGATGCCTACGGTGGGTCCTTTGGTATGCATCGTTAGGGTTTGCTTTGTGCGTTCGACTATGAATTCGCCTCTCCAATGATTCTTCTTTGCCCAGTAGAGCCCTTTTTTACTCCTGTCTCCTCCCTTCAAAGGTTTCAAGATGGTCTCAGGGGGTTCCCTCCCCTGACAAGATGGCTTGGGCATCCGGAGTTACAATATGGACTTTCGATCACAACCTTCCTAGTTAATGATTTCCATGTGTACTTGCTATTAAGTCATAGGGAGAAGAAATCTCTAAGCCGATAGGGAGTGTGAGTCCCAACTTGTTGGCTTTGCTGACCAAGTTGAATAAAGCGGTTTGGAAGTGCCGCAGAGTTCTTAGGTCAGCCACTCTAGTCCCTAGCATTGCTATCTACTGCTCCCTTATCATGATTGTTTCACCCCCAACCAATTCGGTTGTTTCAAGATCTTTACGTTGGTTATAACCATTGGAATTTCCGTCTTTTTCACTAGTGTTGCTCATGTTTCCTAGGTCTATTAGTGAGGGTTCCTCGAAGTTCTTGTGTAGTACCCCCCTCCTTTTAACACCAATTGTTGACGGTGATTTCTGGATTGTCACATGTCTAACAATAATATTATGTTAATAAAAGCAATAATGTAAATGAAAGCATGCGAAACACATGTTTTACGTGGAAAACCCTAAAAATGGGAACAAAAAAACCACGACACACTTTGAGGGCAGGAGAAATAATACTATGATTTGCTTTAGGTTACACTTTGATGTTTGTTTCTTCTCTCATATAATATCTCTTAGCTCTCTAGAATTCAGACTCCTTTTTTATAGACTACATAATCCTATTTATATCAAGTAATTTTAAGGTTTCCCCTTATTATTGCCATGTAGGTGGCGAACTTCCCAAATAGAATCACTTTAGGATTCCAGTATTTGCAGGTTTACTAGTCTTCATTTCCAGCTTAATGCTTATTTTTAAAGGAAGTCTTAAATCCTTTACTGTTTGGACTTTCCTTTTGAGAGGAAATAGAGATATTTCCTTACTAGGATCTAAGTCTTTGGAATCTTGAATCCGGGAGTCTTTGTTTAATAAAACTCTGTTCTGGTAGCAAATTACTTCGTTTATGCTAGCCGAGTAAAGCTTTAGCGAGTAAATCTTAACTTTGAGGCGAGCAGATCATGACCAAGTAGAAGTCTCTAGTGATCACGGTGCTTGACTATAAGCAGGGTTATCTGGCGAGTACATTAAATTTGTTGGCTTTGATGACATGGCATGGTGATTAGTTTTTCCCCTGTTGACCGCTTTGATTGGATGATTTGGACTTATTCCTTTGTGTTTCGTGTATAAATTGCTGACGTGTCTCTTGGTTGAAAATATACATACAACAACATTGAATATTGGAATTGTGGCAAGATAGATCAATACTTAAGTGATTGTAGGTCTAGCAAGAAGGAAGATGACAAGAGTAGTGCAAATCGTATTTCAAATGAGTTAGACGATTGCCTTATATGCACATTGGAAAGCAAGACGGAGTCTTAGGTGTTAGACTTGGGGGGTGTCATTCCATGCCACCTCACACATAGATTTGTTTGAGAATTACATCCTTAGAAATTTGGGTAAGGTATATATTGGTAACGATTAAGCATGCGAAACGAGATGTGCAGATTCAACTAAATGGGTCAGTTTGGAAACTCGACAATGTGAGGCATGTACCGGACTTGAGGAAGAATTTAATCTCTAACACTTAGAACGTATGGAGTGGTACTCCATAGTCGGAGGGGTCCAGGTATAGACTGGTGAGCCGAGTCGAGGTCAAAGGCATTGTGCAAAGACAAGGCTTAGATGTTTATAGCGAGGTTGCTTGGCTATAGGAGATCGAGTAGTGCCAAGTATCAACCAAGACTGGTTCCCAGGTGTACTAGAACTACTCGTGACAGATTCGGCCACGACACAGGAGAAGGATATAGGTAACATATCAGGTTGACAGTTTGATAGTGGTCAATGATCAATCATATATTTACACAAAGAGGAGCTAGTTATGATTCTCATTCATCAATTTCAATTGATTACACTTTTTTAGGGTCTCTCTCTCTCTATAATGGGGGTTTCGACTAATGAAACCAGTCGTTCAATAATAGAAAATTACGTAGTAAAGGTCTCTCACTCGAGACAAGTCGTTCTGTAGTAGGACTATACTCTTTTTCACTCTCAAAGAAAAATGCTCTCTTTCAACTCTCATTGAGTTGGGTATTTATATGGTGCCTTGGATATGGTAGGTGAGAATGACCCTTCTATATGGAAGTCTTTGGCACGATCCTCACCATTCTTTTGCACCGAGCCTACAGTGGCACATGCCCCGAAAGGCTGTGATTACTCTAGCTATGCCCTAGTGCTGACTAGAGGGTCAAGTGGGTAGGTAGGAAACTTATCTTTTATGCGGGATAGCTATTAGGGGATTTCTGCTGCTCCTTTGTATCGGGCATAGGCATGGCATATGCCCTAAAGGGTCAAAACGGTTCCACTTATGCCCTAGTGTCCATGTAGGTATTTCGTAAGCGATTATGTGGCATTTTCCCCGATTCTGGTTAGATAGAGGTGCTTGAGCTAGCTCAAGATGTCGCTTTCACAAATAAGGCGCGTTGAGGGACAGTGATAGCATCTGACACACTGCATCTGTCAGGTGCTTTCTCTCACCATTTCTATTCTCTGCCTATGAACTTTTTACATCCATTTTGCCTATTGGAACTCAAGTCCCTTTTTGGTGATGATTAGAGTTGACATTAGGTAGGGCTAAGATGGATCACCATCAGACCCTCGGTGTTGGGTGATGGGGTACGATCAGGGCTGTCAGTTATTGCCCTTCATTTCTTTTGACACCTGGGCGAATTTAATGTCCAACCACCAACTACCTTCCATTAGGGTTTCTTCATTGGTCGAGTTGGTTCACTTCATTGGGTTTGCATCAGCCCTTGACTAGTCTTATGGTGATCTTGTGGTGATTCTAGAATGTTCTTCAATGTTAGGGCGTCTTGGTTCCTTTGGAGTAGTTCGGCTTCCTTAGGCAATTCTTCATTTCCAATTATCCTCCTCTGCCTAGGTGGACCACTTCGATGGACATAACTGGAGAGGCCTAGCCATCATAGCATGGTTACTGACCCTGATTGTACCGTGACCATACCAAAATGGGGTACTCGCAATAGTATGAGGTCGTGGGTGTAGTATAATGATGAATAAAGTTCATTCCCACAGAGATTGATGTATTGATTATCGATATTTATCAATTCAACTACTATTTAGGCAATTGAAATCAAGAGAGTTATGATACTCTACTCTAATTTAATTAAATGAAAAAGATAATTGACAAAGTTAGATAACATGAAAATAAACACACAAGCACTTAATTGTAACTCTTCTAGAAATAAGGCTAAGATCTTTGAATTCACCTACCCAATTCTCTCCAATATATAGACTCACTATTAGGGTAAATTATGCAAGTGTTAATGAAGACTTGTGTAACCCTTAATTAGTCTATACTCTCTCTCGAGTAATAAAGACAACATTTATATGCATTAACAACCTATCTCTCGATGGTTATCCAATCTATACACAAATTCATTAAGCATAGTGGCACACAAATAGAGTAATATAAGTTAGCATCACATATTTTAATCTTACTATACTTATATCATGCATTTCATTGAATATGTTGTGTGCTTCTCCTCTCGGTACATCACACAACAATCATATAACTACTCAAATGCTAGTTAGACATTCAATAGTGATTAAAACATGAAATACACATACAAAACACAAGCAATGAAAATAAAGTAGTGATCTTTATTGGAGATTCATTGAAACGTTTCATCTTGACCTTAGCCAAGAAGGTTTGAGTTCATGTCACAAATTTTGGCTTCACAAAATACGAGTTTAGTATAAGCCATATCAAATACAAGTAATAAATGAAGAGAGAAAGGTAAAGAGAAAACTATATATGAAGATCTCCTTCTCTCTTGGTTAATGATGTGTTTGGTTTGCTTCTTCTCTTTTAGTCCCATTTTATGCTCCAAGGTTAGGTTTTGATGGTATATTTAGGTGGGAAGTGTGGTGTAAGGTGTTTGGTGAAGTGGATTTGAAGTTTGGATGATGGATTTAAGGTTCGATGTAGTGATTTTGTGATTTTTGAAGGTAAAGATGTGTTCTTGGAGTTTTGGAGTTCAAGGGTCGTGCAAGAGGTCCTTAAGAATGGGAGGAAATGAGATATTTATAGGGTGTGGGACTTATGGCACAAAACCCTATAAAACTATTGATATGGCTTCTTTGCGCGGTTCGTGCGCAATTCACTTTAACCCATGAACTGCGATAGCTTTTTTGGAGTACTAAATGCATAATACGTGCGCAAAACAGTTTAACGCATGAATTACACAAGGTTGTCTTCATTCTTCAACAACTTCAATTCAGCACCGATTTCATCCAGTTTTGCACAAACATCCTTGGAAATCTACAATGACTTGCACAAGCTTATTTAGCTGTTAAATACACCTGTTTCACCCGGAAAATGAAAACAAACGATAGGAAATATGGTTACACCTAGTGTAGAAATAGGCATTAACAAATACCATTAAACCGATCTTTTGCTCTTCCTCGAGACAAGCGAAACCGAGACAATCACAAACATGACTTAACCTAAAATAAAAACTAAACCTAACAAAAAACAACACTTTGTAAATACAATCACGGTTAAATTACCTTAAGCTAACCTAGAGGGGGTGAATAGGTTTTAACGCCTTTTTCGATCCCTTGAAACAAACAAAAGTTTGTCCCTCTAGATAGCTTATATAACACCATAATAAACGAAAATGAGCATGCATAGACTATTAACAAGCATTTTCCTATGGATACATGTGGAGGGAATACCAAAGATATAGATATTACCAAATACTTGTATTCAATATATATGTCTCAATAGTACAAGTACATACAAAAGATACCAATACAATCAAAGATCTCGTCTCACAAGAATGTAATCAATTACAATGTCTTTAAGATCAATTTGATTAAAGAACACAAATAACAAAGTTACAATGAAAGAGAAACTTGACAGATGATAATTTTAATGTGGTAAACCTCCGAATAGGAAATGTCCACAAGTTGAATCCACAACCACCGGCAAAATGTTTTTCACTAGTTAAATAAGAATACACCTTCATTTGTGACAAACTCTCATGTATCACAATCTATTGGATTTCTCCCTATCTATTCCACCTAGAGAAGAACTTGCCTATTCTCTAACCGAGACACATTGCATGCCTCTAGAGAATACCCTTGCTCAGACCAATAGGAGCCTTACACTCCTTGCCAAGACTTCTCCTGCTCTATGTTGAAGAATCACTCTGTTAGGATTATGCTCAATAGCAAGAGTGTAATGTTGTAATTGACAATCTTTTTCATATTAATAAAGTGATTTCTGGTTTAACAAATCGTATAGCATTTATAGTTTAATATTATAATTGTCAAAGTAAATAATCATAAGGTCTAAAGACTATGGGAAAAGAAGAATTGTTCGTACATCTGGATATGTATGTGGTAGACACAATTCTTTAGTTAGTCTTGAATAATGTTCACAACTTAAGTTAAAGGTTGGGCACCTTTATCTTGTTAAAGTTGTAGAATTCTTTTGCTAGCATTTGAGTGGAATCAAATGAGATATGATGAGTCTAAAATCATCGGAGTGTCTTCGAGCAAAAGGATCTAGTGCACTGGGTGCATTGAACTGGATCACAATGAAATACTTTATCTATAACCATCAGTAGATAAAAGTCTTTTCATTATAAGGACAATCGGAGAGTCTATCTTAATCCTGAGATAAATGATGGACTTATGGTTGCAAGTGATATCATTTGAGTTATCAATGAGTACAATTATATCGCATAGTCTATCCTCGATAGTTTGGTGATATTCATTTGTTAATCGATAGAGGACTTCATTTATAGATATGGACATCGTGGCTCCATTTAATTAAATGAGAGTATAATATCATCATATGGATGTTTTGAGGTAATTGGATATTAAATCTCAACGTTGAGTTTTCAATAGTGTCTATTGAAAACATGGCTTCTGGACAAGTCAAAATATCCAAGTTCAAAACGTGGTCATATGAGTAAATATGGTAACTTGGAGAGTTATAGGCGGTCTATGAACTCTTGGCGATTACTGATATTAATCACGAGGATACACTATCTCCAATATGATTGTCTAGGGTATGAATGAGGAGCATCTTCCTTTTCTATCTTTATTTAAGAGTTCAGTTTTAGCTCTTTAGTGGAATGAGTTAAAATTAATGGATCGGACCTAAGTGAATCATTTGTTGATTGTGATTAGGTTATGTCTATTGAAGCTTAAATTTAGATGGCCCGCCAAGATCCCCAATCCACACGGACTTCATGGATCACTTGATATATTCTACCGGACCAATTTAAGGGTCCATCTAGAATTGCATTTAATATATTAAGAATATAATTTGCACATTATTTAAGTAATGGGCTGCTCAATTATATTAATATATTAATGAAAGACATGTGGGCTTGTTTCTTTTAGTAAGAATGGGTCTGGTTCACATGTGGGCTTTTTATTTAAAGTCCAATGGATTAAATGAAATAAGAAAATAATATTTTGGCCAATTTACTCTAAGTGGGGCGGCAAGGGTTAGTTTAACCTAATATATTATTTTGTTTCATTGTTTAAATGAAATAAGAATTAATTAATTTATTAATTAATTGTTTAATTAAAGAAACAAATCTTTTCTAATCAGGAAATATATTTCCTAAAAGTAAAATTAAAAGACTTGTTTGATAAGGAAATAAATAATTAGTTTTATTTATTTAATCAAATAAGAAGTCTTTTTTTATTTAGTCAAAATAAAAGAATAAAAGATCTATAAGTTGAATTAGGGTTTGATGTCTTAAAAACTAGATGGAAATTAGGGTGTAACATAAGCCTATGGTGGGCATGTGATTTCGGCAACCCTAATTATTTCTAGGTTAGGATTTCGGCAACCCTAATAATAAAAAGAAAAGAAGAAGCAAACTTAGGCCACATATATATTGACAAGTATAGAATTCGGCCAGAATGATATGGGTTCATGATACAAATTTCTTCTTCTTCTCAATTCATAGAAAGCTTTTTATTCTACTAAAACAAAAAGGAGTTTTAGATTATTTTTTGATAGTATACTATTTGCTTATTCATTAATAAGCTTGTGTATACGATATCGATCTAGGTTCACGCGAGTTTCGATCATTAGATTGAGAACTCAAAAGTGACCGGAATAATCTTAGTCATTCTTTTGATTGTTTATGTGACTAACAAAGAAAAGAAAAGTTTGTTTTGTCCATTCACAGGTTTGCAATTCAAAGAAAAGGGAGACCACGCTCCTAGGTGATCCACGTTCGTGCTAGGATTGAAGATCTTGCGGATTACCATCGACGTAAGTCAATCGGATCACGCGACAAAAGGTATTCTACTTTTTGTTATTGTATATGTATGTTTAATTAATTAAAGGGTTTAAGGTTCATAAAGGAAAATTTTTTAAAAGTCACTAAATCTAATTTTTAGTATCGCTTCCGCTGCGTGTACTTCTTTGATATTTTTCCCAACACACTCAACAACAAGAGACTTTTCTTGCTCGGACCTATAGAAGCCCTACACCCCTTGCCAAGTCTTCCACGCTTGTCTAACTGGAGCCTCACAACTCTAGACAAGACTTCACTCGGACTTACTTTGAGGCATTGCACCTCTTAGCCAAGACTTCCACGCTTGGAATTACTTAGAGCCGCACACTCTTAACCAAGTCTTCCTTTGCTTGGACTTACTTAGAGCCTTACACTCTTAGCCAAGTCTTTCACCTTTTACAAGGCTATGATCTATGTGATGCAAATGATGCAAGCACATTCAACATAGGATATATGATAAATATGAACTATGGAAACTAGAATTAGACAATGAGCACACAATGTATGATATTCTAGTTTAACAATCCAAGTGATACAATCATACAAGATGAAGCATGAACATATGAAATGTATGGATCAAGTCAAATCATGTAGACAAAGACTTAATCATGTAAGCACACAGGTCAAATATTTTCTAGTCATGAAATCAATGAATTGAAACCTAGAATATGTGAAACACCTAACACATGTAATTTCTAGTTTCATTCACAAAGCTAATACTTGAATAAATCATATTCATGAAGCAAAAATTCAAGATATTATAAGCATACACCAAAAATGCTAGAATCACAATATATGATCAATAAATATTCTAGCAAGGTTATTGATCTTAGAATAAGTCAATCAAGTCACAAATAACCCTAGATATCAAGCTAAGCACAATACAACTCTTAAACATGTGAAATTCTAGAATCCTAGAAAACTAGTTCACATTTGTCTCTGATTAAACTTGATTAGCTTTGATATGAAGCTATTCTTCTCAGTAGCTTTCATCAAACATACATACACATATATAAGAAGAAAACACAAGGAAATTGAGGATCATCAAAGATGAAATCACAAAGTTTGACTCAATACCTTGAAATCCCAAGCTGGTTAGGTTTTGATAGTGGAACTGCTCTAAAAATCAATCAAACAACTACAAAATCTTTTGGAAAGGGTAGGGGACTTGATTACGAAGATTTTTCAATTTGAATCACTCAATTCGGAGTCCGAATGAGAAAGTTATAGTGTTTGGAAGGTAGGAAAGTTGGAGAGAAAATTCTGCACTTCTATTTTCAATTTTCTTCAACTTTTGAACAAGTGTGAGAGAGAGGTATTTAAAAAAGATTGGGAGGGAAAAACTAAAAGAGTGTGGGACCTACTTGGAAGGGCCTTCTTGGTTGTCCTTGTGGAGGCACGTGGCCACCGCGGGGAGGAGGCTCCTTCTCATGGTGGCCACACGCCTCCATGGGAAGCTCCCAAGTTTGGGTCTTCACTCTTCCGTTCTTCTCCTCGCGCACCCCTCATGTTCTTCGACCGTCTTTTGGCCTCTGAACTCAGAATTTGAATCCGTTTCTAGATTTCGAACCATGATTCACTTACACACGAGAAAGACTATGAAACTTTGATAATAATATGTGAACTAGACTCGATATACGAAGATGAAGACAACACATTGTTAAGGAACATAAAGTTTCGTAACTTTCTAGTTTGAACTCGAAATCAAATGAGTGAGTAACCGAAATGACTAGAACTCAACAAGGAATCATTTAAGAACATATTAAATTTCAAATCACTTACACTTAAACAAATAAACAAAAGATCACATAAGTATGCAATTTCCTAGACAGAGTCCTAATACATGCATTTATACAATGTATGATAATGTGAGTTCAATGCATGAGCAAACTAAAACATGTGAATGTGTAATACTAATTTGGCACAACTATGTAGGAACACTTATGAATGAATTGTGTGTGTGTGCGCCTAAGCCTTGTAAGAGGAAACAGGTATAATTACCTTTGTAGACATTTTGCGTTTTACTCGAACAAAGGCAACACTTTACTTGAAACATTGTCCGGTTTCCTTAAAGCTTGATAAACCATGTAACAAGGACAACAACACAATACAAAGAAAATATCGTTTAGATATAGCATAATGTCAACTAATACTCAAAATCCTAACACATCTCTTTTGTGGGTGACACGATAACACTTATCACATGTCATAAGCCTTTTAAACCATAAGCGATCCCTAGAGGATGAGTGAAGTCTCGTAGGGGTTTACAACATGATACCCATAAACATAATTTCTACCGAGTTAACTAAAGATGAGATGCGACGTTGGGTGAACCACATTGAAAACAAAGGCATGCAAAGTTCATTTAGTGATGGCTAGAGATATGTAAACCAAGGTGCTACAACACTAATGATTACAATACCGGACTTCTTAGCGAAATTAGTTTCAAAAGCATAGAACAAAAAAGTCATTTTATAACATTTCGCTTCAACTCTAAGCCTTTCAAGATTTCACTCTTTTTATTTTCACACCAAACTTAGGCTCACTCACCTAACATATGTGAGTTGGAGTTAATACACAAAGAATTTTTAATTTACACGCATATCATAGATTTTAAGAACGCTCATGTTTTCATGCAATTGGACCTCGAGAATGTAATCAAACATTAAGAACACCTTTGTTTTCAAGCTAGACCCCTCATAAAGATCAATTATGACTTCTTTTTAAGCTCAAGTGAGGTTGATAGTTGGATGGTGGAAGAGGCAGGGTAGGTATGATTTTATTGGCAAGCTAATGACCATGCTAGAGTATTTTACTTGGTGCACCTTGTAATCCCTTTTTGAGCATCTAGGCATTTAATCGACTTTAAGCACTTTGTACAATTTGTAGTTGCTTTATATTTGGGCAACTTTTTCCAACTTTGAAATTTGAAGGCCTTTTATGCATTTTACATTTTAGCATATTTGATGCAAACCTAAATTTTTGTACAATATACAAAATAAGCCTAAATACACGCTGCTTGAATACGTTTTGGTACATATTTCTTTTTGGGCTTCAATCTTCAATCTTCATATTTTCTAGCGATGGTCATTGCTATAGCTAGTCCGGAAAGGTGCGTGTAAGCAATGTGGCGTAGCTTTGGCCAACACAGCCCTAGATTAGACTCAATGATGCATGACATACCAAAAATGACTACAATGGCCCTACCTCAAATCATCTCAACAAGCTGCCCTTGCTGCTCTAAATTTTGACTCAATTTGGTAGAAATTTTTGACAAATTTTGACTCTAAATACACACAATCATGCAAAAATTGAAAAATTTTGAACAAAGCACATGAAACAATCGTGAAAGATACACAAAAACAAAGCACACAAAACAGTCATGTAAGACATACAAAAACAAAAGATGATCACTAAATGGCCGCACCCCTAAACCTAAACGAAACATTATCCCTAACATATAGAAGGATTTGACAATGTAGACTTAGAAGCGGGAAAGAGACCAAACACAACCCATCACAAAAAAACACAAACTAAACAAGCTAAACAAAGCCTAGAACCTAAGCATAATATATCTACTCACACTTAGAACTATACGAAAATGTAAATTGCATATAAAAGCATGAAAATAAAACTATTATCTACAAGAGTTGTACCTCCCTTTATGATTTCAAATTGGGTCCTCAATCAAGGTCGTTGACTTGAGCTCGTCGAACACCTATTTCCTTTTCAACTTATGTGAGGCATAGAACGTCCTCACCTTAAACCCATTCACTTTCTTTGTTTCTTTAACCGTACATGTCCTCTTCCTCTTATCCCCTTTTTCACTCTTTTCTCTTTTCTCTCATAGGCGAGTTTTGATTCTTGCTTATGACACCATAAGAGACCAGTTTACAACCTCTTCTACCATGTTTGTTAATAGCATTTTGAACCACACAAGCTTTAAATGGCTTCTTCGAATTGTCCTTCCTTAAAACTTCCACCTTTGGAGGACTCAAGGCATCAATTTTACAACAAGGGGTTATCGATGACCTTGAACATATTGAACTCCTCTATCTCGCTTCCAACTCTCAACATTAGCTTTCCTTCTTGTACATCTATTAACGCTCCTCCAATTTTAGGAATGGTATCATAAAAAGCAATGGGACTTTGACATCCTCTTCAATTTCTATCACCACAAAGTCAACAGGGAAGTAAAACTTTCCCACTTTCACTATCACATCTTCTATAACTCCATACGGGTACTTTACGGATCGATCCACCAATTGAAAAGTCATATTTGTAGCCTTGACTTCACCCAATCCCAGCTTCTTGAACACATTATACAGCATGAGATTTATACTCGCCCCAATATCACACAATGATGTATCAAAATCTAAATTTCCAATTGTGCACGGGATGGTAAATCTCCTCAGATCCTTCAACATAAGAGGTAGCTTATTTTGACTGACTGCACTACATTTCTCAATCAAAACAATTGTCCTAAAATCTTCAAACCTCATTTTCTTGGATAAGATCTCTTTGAGAAACTTCACATATAAAGGCATTTGAGCCAAGGCTTCTATAAAAAGAATATTGATGTGCAATTGCTTGAATACTTCAAAGAATTTGGAGAAGTTCTTATCCCCCTTTTATGTCTTGAGGGGTTGAGGATATGGAATTGGAGGCACATATGCCTTGACTTGTAGCGGCGGTGGTAGATCAAAGGAAGTAGTGGGCAACTCATCTTCACTCTTTTCTTGTTCTCCCACCACATTGTCTTATAACTCCTCTTCTTCTTGCACATTCTTCTTGTCTTGACCAAATCCTACGAGAAATTCCACCTCTTTTCCACTTCTCAATGAAATCGCCTTACATTGCTCCTTTAGGTTGGTTTTTGTATTACTAGGCAACACTTCTTGTTGCCTTCCTTGAGCCATTCTTACAAGTTGACCTATATGAATTTCCAAATTTTGAATAACCGCTTGTGAGTGTTGAGTATACATTGGCATCCAATTTCTTCAAAGCACTATGTTGAGTCTCCATCATCACATCCATCTTGTTCATAAACTTGGAGAAAATTTTTTCAAGGGTAGGCTTTCTCTCGAGTTTGTTATTGATGAATTGATTTTGGAAGCTGGGTTATTGACTTTGGAAATTTTGTTATTGTTGAGGTTGATGGAAGCCGGGTGATCTAAGATTAGGTTGTTGTTGATTAGGTTGTTGGTTGATTAGGTTGTTGGTTGCTTTCTTTCTAAGAGAAATTGAGGTGGTTTCTCCATCCGGGATTGTAGGTGGAATATGGATTGTTGTGTGGGTTTCCTTTGTGGTTTTGATTGTTGAAGTTGAGGTTGTAATTCACAAAGGAAACTTGTTCATTTTATGGCTGGGCAAAGGAACTTCCAGCTTGACAATTGGTGCTCTTATGCGATCCCATACAAAAATCACAACTCAACATGTTGACTTAGGCCGCATTAGTACTTGTTCCGGCATTTGTTTACTAATTTGCTTTGTTAACGCCTCAATTTGTGCTTTCAAGGATGTCACCTCATATACTTCAAGAACACTGTGTGCCCTTCTTGGCAATTGCCTATCACCTCCCCATTGGGCATTATTAGTCGTTATTTCCTCCAATAGCTCATAAGTTACATCAATGGGTCGGTTCATCAATGCACCTCCGGTCGATGCATCAACTAAGCACCTTGTAGCGAGGGTCATTCCTTTGTAAAAAGGTTGAACAATTTGCCATTATAAGAGTGTATTAGATGGGCATCTCCTCACTAGCTCATTAAAGCATTACCAATCAAATTGGGCAAATGAAGTGATTTGATTTTGAAGACGAAATGCTTTCGTCGATGGGAAATACTTGTTGAGGAATGTTTGAGCTAATCCTTCCCAAGTTGTGATTGAATCTGGTGGAAGTGAGTTCAACCATGCTTTTGCTCTATCCCGTAGAGAGAAAGGAAAAAGCATCAACCGAAACCTCATTGTACTTAAAAGTCTCACATATGTCATCAAAGCTTTGAAGATGAGCATTCAAATCATCATTCGGTAAACCACTAAATTGGCAAGTTGTGGCTATCATTTGTATGACAGCGGGCTTGATCTCAAAGTTGTTAGCGGCCACCATTGATCTCCGAATTGATGACATGTTTTGGTCCACTCTAGACATTGTATAGTACCTTAATGCCCTAAATTCGCCATCTTCATCCCAACCTTGACCTACATCCGGATTGTTGTTCATCATGTTGACTCGATTTCTTGTTTCCTTTCTCTTCCTTCCAGCCAACCTCTGAATTTCTGGGTCAAATTCTAAAGAATATGATCTGTTTCTCCTCGTATATTGGTTCATACAAGAGTAACTACCTTGAAATGCAAAAACACGAACACAAAGTAAAAGATCTGAATTAGTAGAAAATCAACTAGTATCGATATCAATAAAGTGCTCAATCCTCGGCAGCGGTGCAATAAAATTGACCACACCAAAATGGGGTGCTCACAATGGTACGAGGCCATGGGTGTAGTATAATGATGAATAAAGTTAATTCCCATGGAGATTGATGTATTGATTACCGAAATTTATCAATTCAACTACTATTTAGGCAATTAAAATCAAGAGGGTTATGATTACTCTACTCTAATTTATTTAAATGCTAAAGATAATTGACAAAGCTAGATAACATGAAAATAAACACACAAGCACTTGATTTGTAACTCTTCTAGAAATGAGGCTAAGACCTTTGAATCCACATACTCGACTCTCCAATCTATAGACTCACTATTAGGATAAATTATGCAAGTGTTAATGTAGACTCGTGTATCCCTTAGTTAGTCTCTACTCTCTCTCTCTCTCTCTCTCTCTCTCTCTCTCTCGTAATAAAGCCAACATCTATATACACCAACAACCTATCTCTCGATGGTTATCCGATCTACACATAAATTCATTAAGCATAATGGCACACAAATAGAATCCTATAAGCTAGCATTGCATATTTCTATCTTACTAGACTTATATCATGCATTTTATCAAGCATGTTGTGTTCTTCTCCTCTCGGTACATCACATAACAATCAAATAACTACTAAATGTTAGCTAGACATTCAATAGCGATTAAAACATGAAATACACATACAAAACACAAGCAATGAAAATAAAGTAGTGGTCTTTATTGGAGATTCATGAAAAGGTTTCATCTTGGCCTTAGCCAAGATGGTTTTAGTTCATGTTACAAATTTTGGCTTTACAAAATATGAGTTTAGTATAGGCCATATCAAATACAAGTAATAAATGAAGAGAGAAAGGTAAAGAGAAAACTATATATGAAGATCTCCTTCTCTTTTGGTTGATGATGTGCTTGGCTTGCTTCTTCTCTTTTAGTTCCCTTTTAGGTGGGAAAGTGAGGTGTAAGGTGTTTGGTGAAGTGGATTTGAAGTTTGGGTGATGGATTTAAGGCAGGATATAGTGATTTTGTGATTTTTAAAGGTAAGGATGTGTTCTTGGAGTTTTGGAGTTCAAGGGTCATGCAAGAGGTCTCTAAGAATAAGAGGGAATGAGAGGAAATGAGATATTTTTAAGGTGTGGGATTTAGGGCGAAACCCTATAAAACTGTTGATGTGGCTTCTTTGCGCAGTACGTGCGCAATACACTTTAACGCATGAACCGCAATAGTTTTTCTGGAGTACTAAATGCGCAATACGTGCACAATACAATTTAATGTACGAATTGTGAAAACTTTCTAAAGCAAATGGGCAATACGTGCACAATACAACTTAATGCATGAATTGTGATAACTTTCTGGAGCAGATGTGCAATACGTGCGCGATATAGCTTAACACACGAATCACACATGGCTGTCTTTGTTCTTCAACATCTTCAATTCAGCCCCGATTTCTTCCAATTTTGTGCAAACATCCTTCTAAATCTAAAATGATCTATACAAGCTTATTTAGCCATTAAATACATCCGTTTTACCTGGAAAACAAAAGCAAACAATAGGAATTAGGGCTACACCAAGTGTAGAAATAGGCATTATCATAGTGGGAATTACAGTACTGACTGGGGACCAATATTGGAGGAAAATGGTGGATTTGTGCTAGTCTTGATTGTATTGGGATCGAAACGATTCTTGATGGACCGGGAATTTCTAAGACCGGTTCTGGTTCTGTTGTGGTACACCGAGAAAAGTGTTCCTTCAATTTCTTCACCATTTTTGGCGGTTAATAGTATATAAGCTACATGATATTTGCATAAATATCGTATTCCAATTTACAGCCTAGCATTGGTATTTACTAGATTTAATAATAGAAACTCATTAAGAACAAAAACAATATGAATATTACATAAATTCTAAAAACATTATATTTATTTTAGGTAATTCATGAATCAATTTCCCTTTATTAGGCCGTAATTCAATTAATTGTTGCATACAACAATATGTTTGTAAGATATTCTAACTATATTCTACAACTTAGATCATAAAATAATGCTTCTAAGGTGATCGGTCGAAGAAACAAGATAATAGAAAAACAATTCTTTTAGAGAAATTGAATCATCAATTAAGAAAAATGATGCTTTATTAAAACTTTGTCTATGGAATTGAACTAATGTTCATGATTTCAAGACAATGATGCTTTATTAAAACTTTGTCTATGGAATTGAACTAATGTTCATGATTTCAAGACCGTCCTAACTATCAAGAAGCTAGACATAACTACTAAGAAAATAAACAAAAATATCTTAAACTGAAGAAAGGTTGAAGAAAGAATGATAAAAACGTTGTTCGATCTTTAGACACGAATCTTTAATTCTGAATTCCGAACTCTCTAGCAGAAAATGAGGACACTCCAAACAAAATTTTTCAGATACAACATTCAGGCGGATGCCTGCAAAGTTTCACGGCGCTTGAAGAAGACAGTCATCTTATCGCGATCCGGAAGGTTTTCTTTAATCACAGGCTCTTCCAGGAAAAACTGAAACCATTTATGCAAACGAGGGAATTTGTGGGATTGAAGTAATCTCACCCCAAGTACATCCTCATTAACTCCTAACCAGTAAAGAATAGAACCAAATGCGATGTCCACCATGCCAATCTTCTCTCCATTGAAATATTTCTTGTCTCCCAAGCCGTGTTCTTCAACAATTTGTAGCATTTCCAAGCTCTCCTTAATCGCCATCTCTAGTTCTTTACCTGTAGTACGGAACATTCTCCACACAGCTAGACCCTGCCACAATAATTACAAACAAAGAGTTGGCACATTTGATTCAAATACAATTTTATTTTTATTTTTTCATAAAGAAAAGATCGATTATACAGTGAAGTTGTAAATTAAGTGCACCTTGTCTTCTGCAAATTTAACCCAGAAACGAGAGATGGTTCGATCATAAGGATCAGTTGGGAGCAAATTAGGAGTGTGTGGCCACATCTCTTCAATGTATTCAATGATAATCATGGATTCACAGATTGCTTTTCCGGCATGGACCAGCACAGGGATCTTCTTGTGGATTGGATTGTAGTGTAAAAGCAGAGCACTTTTGTTGGAGAGATCTTCTTCTACAAAATCATAACCAATACCTTTTAGCTTCAGAGCCCATATCACTCTGTAACTAAATACACTTGGCCATGTCCCATGAAGCTTCACTTCTTCGCTCATGATTGCTGCTAGCTTTTAGCTTGATATCTGATATGATGATAGTATGTATGATATCCACAGGAAACAATCTCATTTCTTATTTATATCGATAATTGGAGTGTTACTGCTGGGGAAGTAATCTTCAGATTTCTATTAATAAAGCAATTTAATTAAAAGGTTTATCAGAATACTTCATAACTATTTAATTAACTCACATTTTGGATTTTTTTTTTTTTTTTTCTTCTAAATTAAAAGTCTAGTTTCATAACATTATACAGAATTATGAATTTAGTTATATGATAAAGAGGAAATAAAAAATAGGCATATATGGATTTGACCCAAATCCTTTGGATATTTTGAGTAGCGGATAGAATTCTAGTGGCTGAGAGAGTGTGAGATGATAGATTAGGTCCTCTTATTGGTAATGTGCGTCATCCATGATGCCGACATGGCGACATGTTACAATATTAAAATTTAAAACCATGGTAGGAATCGAGGATCCATGAGCATTGGACAAAACAAATTTCATATTTCAGTGAAATTACCACGATGCCATCATCATATATATTCAATACTTTTAATATAATATTCTTCTATTTACGATTATTTGTAAGTGTCTGCCCCATTTGGTATCATTTAAAAAATGTATTAACATAATTCAATAATAATATTTGTTAACAGAAAATTGTCACGGGATGAATTCCAATTAACAACTCGTGTGACTGCGGTCAAGGTAAATTACGGTCGAAGGGGTATCACGTAGTTCGATACCTACTCATATTCAATTAAAGGAGATTAAATACAGCATCAAGGAATCAGCATCCACTATGAATAAAGATTGAAACATAACTTAATTTTATTAATGGTAATCATGTATTGGAAATACAATAGAGAATTTTAGTTATCATAGTAAGAGGGGTTCTAAAACCAATTGGCGATGGAGCTCTCATGTAAGTTGATAAGTGGAAAATAGAATAGTAGGGTTTCTCCTCCCCTCTTCTGTTGAGTATAATGTTGTATATATAGGTCCCGTTTCTTGCCATGCACTCCTATAAATTTGGTCTAGAGTTTTAGCAATTATGGGACTTTCCTTAGCAATAGGCGAGAATGTCGTGGGAAACTCAATCCCTAGAATCAATTGATTCTTTCTTGGGAAGACTTTGACAGAGTTGTCTTTGCCTTCGAGTAGAACTCTTAAATGGCGGGAATGAGTCCATTTCCTTACTCATTTAAACGTTATCGTATTCTGTCTCTCTCTATAGCTTAATATTGGCGTACTTGGTCTCTTTTTGACAGTCTGTTAATCTGATGTTCTTTTTACCTGATAGGCTGGCTCTAGGAAGGGTCGGGGTGTTCAGATATCCCACTTCCTACTGGACCACGTATGTAGTTAGCAACGGGGTACCGAGGTACCGATTTTAGCATTGTAGTGGGGTCTTTAAAACCCTGGTGTAGCGGGACCCTTTGGACCCTGGTGTAGCATGATCCTTTGGATCTTGACCCCTGTACCTTAATACCTGGGGAAATCTAGGTGATCCTAATGTGGATCTCGATAGATTTTGTATCCTAGTGTATTCGACTAATCTTCTCTTCGGGGTAGCGGGATACATCATGCGGCCTCCTTCTACCGTTAATTTGAATGGCAAATTCTTTTTTAGACCCCTGTCATTTTTTGCGGTTAACAATATTCTTTCCTATGATATTATTGCAGTATTTTTATTTATTTTTTTAATTTTGAAATCTGACACCAAACAAATTAGATATCTACTTGGACCTGTAAGATCAAACACTACTATACGGCTCAGATATCTATTATTATAATCTAGAGGTATCTAGTGTCACTACAATGGAATGATCTCGATCCCCATATCTTGAGGTTTTATGGATAAAGGTGAGACATTATATACAATGCCTGAGTTTGAATTTTAACGATGGAACTTCATTTTGAGACTCCAATTAACCACGAGACAATTGACTGTTGTCATATTCTTGTAGTATTTATATGGTATTTTGTAAGTGGAAGATTACCGGCTAGATAAATGAACTAAACACTAGTGGACAATATTAGTTAACCAATTACCATGATAAATACTTCAGTCTCGGTGTATATATTCAACATACTCAAATCATGGTATACACTGTCAGTCCTGACTATTTCAAGGTTTCCGGGAAAAATCTAAAAAATAGATCTTATATCAATAAAATCATCTCCACTTCATCCCAAAATCAAAATCAAAATTAAAAAATCAATGATTTTTATGTCTATGGTTGCTGTTTTTTTTTTATTCTTTCTTTCTTTGTCTTTGGTGGGTGGAGAAGAAATGAAGAATATATAAGTAATAGGTAATAGGAAATTATGAAAATTTAAAAAATTAGGTTTTGTACTAAAATAAAACGAACCGGGCCAGGTTATAATTTTTTTTTTTTTTTTTGGGTATTGTTTGAGCTTTTTTTTTTTTTGGACTATTTTTTTTTTTTTTTTTTTTTTTTTTACAATTTAACCTATAACAAAAATTCACATCATATATTTGGGGCCCCTAGCCATGACGGGCCAGGGGCGGGCGCCCCCCTGACCCACCCTATGGCTGCCCCTGGTGTTATACGAATAGGACTAAGATCTACTGCTAAGCAACTTCTCTGTTGAGATGTGCTGAGCTTTTGAGAATCTAATGACATGTGTATATTAACGTATCCAACGGTCAAGATTATTTTTGGTTTTTCTTTTCTCTCCCTTCAATATCGATTGACACCATTTTTCTCTCTTGATGCCCTTCATTTCGAACTTAGGGGTTGTTTGTTTTTTTGTCTGAAGACTGAATAGTCTTGAATTTTACTGAAGACTGAATAGTGACTGAAACCTGAATCTGAATGACATGTTTTTTTTTTTTCCTCACATCTGAATGTACTGTCAACATATTTATTTTTTAAAAATAAAATTATCTGAAAATAAGTAATTTTACATCTATATCCATGTTAAACAATTATAAATATAATATAGAATAAAAACAATCCAAAAAAATAATTATATATGAACACATATGATCATGATCTTCTTCTTCGATTATAAACAAACTTTATTTTTACTAAAAAAATAATAGGTTTTTTTTTTTTAAAAAAAAAAAAAGTGGCAGCAAAAAAACTCACAAAAAACACTCTAAAATATAAATACATCACTGTAATATCATAATAAAGTATTAATATTAAACACAAATATGAAAAGTGATTATGGTTCTTTTTTATTTTTAAAGTTATTTAAAATAAGCAATGTATTAAAATAAAAATTTATATACAATATATAATTATGATGAAATTGAAGATATGTTATATATGGAGGATAGTATCAAAAAAAAAAAAAGATTTTGGGTTGCATTTAATGTTATTCAATGATTTACAATTAAGTGAAAAGTCAGGATTTTTTACTTTTTATTTTAAGTTGTTTTTTGCTGTTTTTAAGTTGTTTGACCATTTAAAAAAAACAAACAAAACAACTTAATAATTATGATTCAAACCCATTAAGTTTTAAGTGAAAAAAAACAAACAACCCCTTAGTTTTTCTCCAAACTTCACCTCCCTTTTTTCTTCAACCCAGTGAACTCACAAATTACAAATTATAATCCAGATCTTTATCAAAATTCATCAAATCATGAAGCAAAGAAAAGAAATAACTTCAGCTCTTGCTAAATCTTTTGCTATTATTTGTTAAGTCTATCAAATCTTTTCTTCTTTTTTTCATCTAAATGGAAAATAAATCACACTTAAAATGATATGGAAAATAAATCACACCTAAATTGAAAGGCATAATTTCGACCATTGGATGTATTAATATATATGTGGCATCGAATTCTCAAAAGTTCAGCACAGCTCAGCAGATGATCCTAGTCTATACGAATAATAAAATAAAGATAACTAATAACACGAGATTCATACCACATATAGCACAATATAAATGGTTTTGACATACATAGAGACCTATTGAAACTTTGCCACCAAGAACTTACATACAATAAAAGTCAAAAGAGCCACATAACATATAGGTCAAGGGTATAGCCAAGACATTTCGAACATTACTTCTAAAATACATAGAAATATAGTTAATAGTTTTTTAAATTGGACCCTCGAGATTCTTGCAAGCACTACGGAGATGCAAGCAAGCTTTCCCTAATACGCTTAAAAGTGAGGACCATCTGATCACGATCAGGAAGGTTTTCATTGATTACAGGCACTTGCTTGAAGTTTTGAATCCAGGCATGAAAGCGAGGGAACTTGTGAGCTTCTAGTAGCTTCACACCAGCGACTTCTTCAATGACACCCAGCCAGTGAGCGTGAGCTCCAAAGGCTATGTCTACTAGGCTTATCTCATCTCCCCCAAAAAATTTCTTGTCATCTCCTAGCGCCATTTCTTCTATGGTTTTCAGCATTTCCAAGCTCTCCTTCTTGAATTTCTCCTGTTCTTCACCACTACTACGAAACATCATCCACACTGTTGGACCCTGCAATTATTTAAAACACAATAATCATATCATCACACTAACAATTATATATACAATTTTTTTCGTCTTTTAGTAAACTGATATGATATATAGTAGTCCACTTAAGGAAAAATAAATAAGCAAATTGCTTTTATTTGGAGTTCGATATAAAAAGAAAAATTAATACATATATATATATATATACACGGTCCCATTCCTATCAAGACATCCTTGTATAACTTTATCAGGATATTGAATATTAGCTACTCATTTATAAAAGTGATTTGACAAGTGCATACATATCAAGTCAAAGTATGTAAAACGAGTGACTCATATTCAATGTCCTTATATAATTCTATCAGGGCATTCTCATAGGATAATTTCTGTATATATATATATCCACATATATATATATATATATATATATATATATGTACGGTCCCGTTTCTATCAAGGCATCCTTATATAACTTTATCAGGATATTGAATGTGAGTCACTCATTTATAAAAGTGATTTGTCAAGTGTATACATATCAAGTCAAAGTATGTAAAACGAGTGACCCACATTCAATGTCCTTATATAATTCTATCAGGGCATCCTCATAAGAAAATTTCCTTATATATGTATATATGTATATATGATCACTTCAATTATAATTTAATAATTATGTACAGTGACCCATGGTAGCTAGCTGTTAAAATCAGAAAAATATTCATTAATGTCTTCTCTGATATGATGTTATAAACTTATAATTGTATAGATCTAATCCGTCTTAAATTATATATGAATAATGTTAACCTGTTAAAAACATAAAAATGTTTTTTTTTTATTATAAAAAACTCGATCACCGCATTTATTGAAACAAGATAATAAATAAAGTGTTGACTTTCATTTTATAGTTAAAAAAACATGTTAATGTTAACACTACGTCACTGCCCGTTATATCTAAGAAGCCAATGAAAATTAATTACAAGCATATTGAACATACCTTTTCTTCAGCAAATTTGATCCAAAAGCGAGCCACGGCTCTTTGAAAAGGATCAGTTGGCAGCAATGGATTATGTGGCCATGTCTCTTCAATATATTGAAGAATAATCATGGACTCACAGATTGGTTTTCCGCCATGAACAAGAACTGGGATTTTCTTGTGGACTGGATTATAGTTCAAAAGCAAAGGGCTCTTATTGGATAGATCTTCTTCAATATATTCATATGGTATGCCCTTCAATTTCAAAGCCCATATCACCCTGTAACTAAAAGGACTAGCCCGGTGACCATGCAGCTTCACTTCCACCATGTTTTTTGAATTTGAGAGAGAGAGAGAGAGAGAACTGGTTAATTGATCATGATCATACTCACTACATAATCACCATTATATATAGAATATCATCCACTACTTGATAAAAGTCTACTGGGTGCCGCTTGTTTGGGCAGAGAGCTGCTCAAGCTGTCTAGCTATTAAAAATTAATGGTTAGTTTAATGGCTAGTTTAAGTTTGACATTTTGACTTTTAATAATTTTTTGTTATATATTAATGTATAATGAAAGAGTTAGGATCATTTCTTTGACTTTGTTTTCATTTTTTTTTTTTTTTTTTTAAATCGTAAATGAAATATCCATTTGCATGAGAGCAAAAGAAATCAGTAAACCCTGACCATATATTTTTATTTATATTCTGGTGTCAACATCTAGCAGAAAGTTAAGGAATAAAAGGACAAGGGAGACTACTGTTCCAGAATCCAAACCTAAGCGGGGATACTGCAGCTAGTGATCAAGTTTGAACATCCTTCTATGTTTCCAGCTAATCGGATGAGTTGTGAGTTGGGAGTTGAAATAATTAGGAGAGTAAATTACTCTGATAAATGAAGTCAACAGTCAAAACAAAACAAAAAAAAGATATTATATATATATATGGGGGGAAATTTTTCTATAAAGATACCGTAATAGAATTATATAACGACATTGAATGTGAGCCACTCAATTTATATACTTTGACTTGGTATGTATGCACTTGTCAAATCACTTTTATAAATGAGTGGCTCACATTTAATATCCTGATAAAGTTATATAAAGATGTCCTGATAGGAACGGAACCGTATATATATATATATATATAAACAAAAGAGATATTATTACTTGGAGCAGAAGGAATGATAAAGAATAGTTAATAGTTCAAAAAAATCTACAAAAATAATATTATTATAATAATAAAATAAAAAAAGTCATGGGCAACTTGGACATTTAACAGGGTTAGTCAAAATTTAATAATAAGTCTCGGCCAAAGCACAAACTTATAAATAAGATTCGGCCTAGAAATAGATCTTGGCTTAGGCATAGATTTATTGAAAGTGTTTTCTTAACCAAGTCTATAAGTCAAGGCTAAGACATATAATATGTCTCGGCCGAAACTTTAATTTAACTTTTATTTATTTTAAAAAGTCTCGAAATTAATGTGACATTACATAATTTTTCAGTTTTAGACCCACAAAAATGAATGCTACTAAAACACTATGTATGAAACTAAATTTAAAGTTTGAGGAATACCGATTAAATGTTGATTTTAGTGTGGTGTTGCAAGTAGTGGCAGACCCAAGAGTTTTAATCAGGTAGGGCACTTGAATAAATTAAAAAAGCAATTATATGAAATTTTTTTGAAAAATTAAGATCATAGTAAAATAGTTTTTTTAGAAAAAAATAAAATAAGTAGAATACTTACTTAGATGGATTAAATAATCTTACATTCAAAAAGAAATAAAAAACTATAAAATAAATATTAAAATAAATAAATAATAACAAGAAAAACAACATAAATAATGAAAAAAATTAAAAGAATAAATTACCATCTAATTTTATAATGAATTAAATTTAAATTGATACAAAAATAATTTATTAATAACTACAGTATTACAATATTACTAGACATGTTTTTAAACTTTTTTTTTCCTTTAAGTTATTGGTAAATTATTGATTTAATGTATCTAAATAAATTAATTCTATAAAATAAAGAAAAATATTAAGGATAAAATAAAATGAATCATAGTAATAGATTGACTATTTTAATCCAATAAAGTAAAATCTCAGATTTTAGGGTTTATTGATTGGACGTATTAGATATGTCAAATTAAAACTATAAGAAATAGTAAAAATCTAAAATAATAATATATAATTTAATATAAATTCAAATTGAATTAAGTAAACACAAATTAATGGTAGTTAAGAAATTAACAACAACAGAATAGAGAAAATAATTCAAAAAATATGGTAAAATAAATAAAACATAAAAAAAAGTAGAAGATAAAATTGAATTAAAAAAAGGCACATAAAAAATTAGAAGATAAAATTGAATTAAAGAAGTACTTATTTGCTTGAGATGGGACTTGAACCAAGTAGACCTGGTAAAAGTTTACACGACCCATTAATATGACCTAAACCCATTCGAAAATAGAGGTTAATGGGTTAAGTTTATCGGATCAAGTTGTTAATGGGTCAATCCATTAAGACAAAAAATATAATGGGTCGGTTTTGGGTTCACCCTTAAAAAAACCGTTAATTCGATAACTCATTAATATAAAGATTTTTTTTAATGTGTTTATGAAAGTTATTAAAAAAATCTTTGTATAGTCACATTATGGAATTTATATTTAAAAAATCACTTTAATTATGGCTAGAATATATTTTACTAATTAATTTTTAAAAAAATTTCTAATTTTTTTCTCTTTTTGAAAGAGGAAAAATTTCTAAATTAAAAACTCTAAAACTCTAAATCAAGTATTTCACAATATTATAACCTTAACCTTAAAACTCTAAAAGTAGCTAGCGAACTTGATTGCATGAGTTTGATCATGCTTCAATACTATTATTTTCAACTTTTTAATAAATTTCAAATATAATATTTTGTAACGGGTCGAGTCAGGTTACCCATTAATTTAACAAATAGTTTCGGGTTTGTATATTTCGACCTATTAAGCTAATGGGTCGGGTTCAGGTGGAACAATTTTAACACGATCCAAACATGAAACAACACGAATTCATAATAACACGACGCATTGCTAGGTCTAGAACCAAGCACTCTTGGTCAAAAAAGAAATATCCACTACCACATATACTAACAACAATATGTTATAAACTATTCTTAATAAATATTTATATATACAATATACACATAATCAATTTTTTTCAAAAACAATTGAGGTAGGGCACGAGCCCTACCTGATCTTCATGTGGGTCCACCCCCGGTTGCAAGTGTAAGGATACTTCTCACAAGATTAATGCTCCTTCAAGTATTTCTCTCACACTTACATTACAAATTTTCGGGTTTGGATTTTTCCCTTCCCCATCCCGAGCCCTAAATGTATGTACTACCTAAAAAAAAATAGCTCTTTCAAGTCTTCTACAACGGGAGCGTTTTACTCACCGAGTAGTGAATCTAGTGGTTTTAATGCCTCAACTAAGATTCCATGTTTGTCCTATAATTGAGATTTGGAATAAAATGGATTTTTTGTAAGGATAGATAATAATTAAGGTAAGCTAAAATATTTTCTTGAGTAAATGAAGGGTATTTTCTAGTTCACCTTTTTTTTTAATTATCATTACAATATTTCGAAATTAGGAAAGTGGTAAAGAAACATGATTCGAACCCACAACCTCTCAGTTGTAGGTAGAGGCTTACCATTGAATTAATCTCATTTTATCTTAGTTCACTTTTTTTAGTATATTTATAAATAAATAAATTTAAAAAAAAAATAAAACTCAATTTATTAAGTCAATAACCGCCACAAAAATGCATGCCAATATATAGATAACCTCAATAAATTAATAACCTCGATAAAATAATATTTTTAACTGGTCCCAATTTGGGACCAATGTGGTAAATTAATAATTCACTAAATTTATAAGATAATATATTTAAAAATAAAACACATAGGTCCCACTTGATATATAAATTAATAATCTCTTTATACATCAAATTTATATATATACATGGCTCAATTAGGAAGCCTTCGTAAAATATGACTCTAATGTCACTTGTTTCCTCTTAAAATTAATGTCTACTTGGACCTCATCTCTAACTTTTCTTAGTGCATTAAGAAGCTCTGGTGTAGTGTTCTCGTATTGCAAGAGAAAATTATACATAACTTCTATTTAAAATAAGACTAATTACATTCATGAACTTGTTTTTATTAAACAAATACAGAGAACAATGATAATTCGAAATTCAGTAAGGTAATATTCGTATAATTACAATACACATTACATTAAGTTCAATATTTTGGAAAAAAAAAAGATTACCTTGATAAATTATTTTTTTATGGGGTTTTTACAATTTGGTCCCAATCTAATTAGGAAAAGACACTTTTTTACTTGCTCATTGATTTTTAGGAAAACTGCACTAATATCCCCTAACTTTAGGTGAAATTGGACCAATGGACAGAAGATCATTTTATTACACAAATCTCCCTTGGATTTTATTGACCAAACGGTTGACTAGCTAAAAGTTAACGGTGAAAAGGGCAAAATGGACTTTTTCAAGTGTGACATTAAATAAATTAAATCAGAATTGACTTTAGGCCAATCAACACTAGACACGTAACCTATCCACAATTTAAAATTAATTTAACATACAAGTAAAAAAAAAAGCTTAAATAAATATTAATTCACAAGAAACAAAAGTTAAAAAATAATAAAATAAAATAATTGATGGAGATTAGTGGAAAATTCCAAATCTCTCTCTTCATCTCGTTCAAATGGAGCAACCATCTGATGGTGATGACCATATGAGATGCTCCATCATAGATGAAGATGGCCAGATGGAGGATCTCTCACGCTTGAGATTGAAGAGATTTAGCCACAAACTTCAACGAATCAGATTGTTGCGCGACTCTTTCTCCACCGAAGTAGATCGTTGACGAACCCTCCATCTTCAACAAAGCAAATTGTAGCACGAAGCTTTCATCTCAAACGAAGGTGGAGGAGAGAGGAAGATCATTGCTCGAAGAGCAGCTCTTCGTGGAGGAGCAGATCTCATCGTATTTTTTTTTGGTTGGTTATGGTGTTGATGGTGATTTGATGATGGTTTGATGATAAACTACTGTTTGGCTAATGAAGATGGAGTTTGTAATTCTTTGTGTGTGTGTTGATTTGTATGGATTTTGGTGTTGTTATGGATGAATGATTCAACTTTTGGATTTTGTTCTTGGCATTTATAATGTTTGGCGGCCAAGAAAATGCAAGTGGATGGAGCATTTTTTTTTTTTCCGAAATAAAGAAAAATGGTGTTTGAAATTGATGGTGTTTGATTGAAAATGGATTTTTATTTTTCTAGATTTCTGAAGAAATAGGTTTAGAAGAAAATGGTCTTTTTTTTTTTTTTTTTTTTTTTGTGATCAATAAAATTGATTGGATGGTTGTGGGATTTTTGTAGTGTGTTGTAGGATTTTGTTGTGGATGCATTTTAATGATTGAAGCTGGGTGGATAAAGATGTATTGAGAAAAAATATTTCAATCTGAGTTTTTTTTTCCCAACTTTGAGTTTTTTTTTTTTTTTTTGTTCTAAACCTTTGAGCGTTTTTATTCCAAATCTCATAATTTTTTGGTAGGAAAAAAAAAACTGTTTTATTTATTATAAAAATATTTAAATATTATAAATTTACATTCATTTATTATATATAGGGTACGGATAAATATGATTTTTCAGATTGAAGACAAAGGGTAAATGTGACTTTTCAGGGGTCAAGGCTAGTCAATAGTTAGTCCTAATTGTGGTCAACATTTGGTCAACGAAATTCAAGGGAGGTTTATGCAATAAAATGATCTTCTGTCTATTAGTCCAATTTCACCTAAATTTAGGGGATGTTAGTGCAATTTTTTTCCTTGATTTTTCAACAAATTGGTCTTAATATAATTCAAAATACAACAAATTGGTCCTAAAATACAATAAATTGGTCATAATATAATGCAAAATACAACAAATTGATCCTAATATTTTTACTAACCTTAGGACCAATTTGTTGCATTTTAAATTATATTATGACCAATTTATTGAAAAATCAATTAGCAAATAAAAATGAGTGGTGCTATTGGCACACCCTTTACTGATCTATTTATGCCCCACTTTTTAAATTATTTAGTATTATTTTTTTCCTTTATCAAAATTACTAAAAAAAAGACATACAATTTAAGAAAAAAAATATTCTATAAAGTAAATCTAATAAAATCCCTCATTCCTACCTAAAAAAAAAAAAATCGACGTTCTTCTAACTTTTTTCTTGAATTTTTTTTTTTTCTCATAACTCTTTTAACCTTCGGTGCCTGTAAATGTATGAGTAGAGAAAGGTTTGTCATTGTGATTATGTGTGGACAAAAGACATCGAATCTTTTTGATAAGATTATCAGATCCCTTTTGATGGTTATCAAACGAAGAATACTTGTGTTTTGCAGCACATTGTCATCATTCTGAAAGAAGGATGATAAAGTTGAAATTTTTATCATTTTGGCATGTACAAAAAATCGATAGCCACAATGTAATGTTGCAGCATTTGTTGATTTGTCTATATTTAGACGACCTGTTTCTGGTTTTATTTAGTTTTAATGATTACTACATGCAGGCTTTGAGGGGTTCTATGGTAGCGACGAGAGGAGAGAAAGGAAGTCAGATTTTGAAAACTCAAAGGACGGACGGCGGACGAGGATTGGGTCTTTGAAGAAGAAAGCCATAAATGCTTCCACTAAATTTAAGCATTCTCTAAAGAAAAAGAGCAGTAGAAGGAAAAGCGATGGTCGGGTCAGCTCTGTTTCAATTGAGGATGTCCAGGATGTTGAGGAGCTACAGGTTGTTGATCAATTTCGACAATCGTTAATTATGGATGAGTTGCTGCCTGATAGACATGATGATTATCACATGATGATTATCACATGATGTTAAGGTGTTAATATCCCAGCGACCCAAGCACCGAACAGGCCGATGTGAGTTCATAGCTGGCTCAAAGCCGCCGCCTTGTCTGGCTTTCATATAAACATTCCTGGAAATATTTGTTTGATTGTTTTTTGTCTTGTGACTTTTTGACCTTTTCTATAAAGTTTGATATCGATAGAAAAAAAAAACATTAAAAAAAGAAATAAGAAGAAAAAAAAAAATCGTTCATGGAAGGTGAGAATAAAGAGATGTGAGATAAATAGAAATATTAGAGATGAAGTTCATTAAGTTTGAAAAATAAGTAAAAGGGTAATTTTGGAAATAAATAAAATAAATTAATAAAAACATTTAATTTTATTTAATTAAATCAAAATTTAAATAAGTGAGGCATAAATAGATCAGTAGGGGGTAGGGGTGTGCAAAAAACCGCCAAACCGACCAATAACATTTGGGTTGGTTCGATTACAAATATAAAAAATGGGTGGTTCGGGTTGTCTTTTAGACAAACCGATTAAAAGTCATTCGGTTTGGGTTGAGTGAAATAATTTACCAACCCAAACCAAACCACATATTTTAGAAAGTAAAACAAAAATATAAAATCCGCCTACGTTTTCTATTTAGTCTAGGTTTTATAACTTTTACCGATTACTTTAAGCTTTTATAGTTTATTTATTTGTTTTGATACAATTATTTTGATTGATTTATTTATTAGGGTTTCAAAAGTATAAATGTTGTCAAACATGTCTTTAATCAGAGTATATATACATGTATATATATAATTAATATTTTATGTTATGATTTTTTATTTAAATATTTTTTATAATATAATACCAATAACAAAAAAAAAGATTTTTGAGTTCAAATTTAAACCGATAAACTAATCCAAACCAATATAAACCAACCCGATCTTTGTTGGTTTGGTTAGAATTGGTTTGAAAAATCACATTGATTTGGTTTGGGTTGAAATATAACCAAACCAAACCGAAAACGCACACCCCTAGTAGGGGGTGTGCCAATAACACAACTCATAAAAAAACATATTTTCTCAATTAAATTGAGACCAAATTATAAAAAACCCATTTTTTTTATTAAACCGAAAACGCACACCCCCAGTAGGAGGTGTGCCAATAACACAACTCATAAAAAAACATATTTTCTCAATTAAATTAAGATCAGATTATAAAAAACCCCTTTTTTTTATTAAATAATATATAAATTAATTAATTATTAATTTATCGATTAAATAATATCTCGATTAATTAATAAATTTTTAGGGTCCGAAGGTATTAATTTATAGAGATTTAACTGATATAATATCCATATCATTATTTTATTTCTTTCAAAGTAATATCCTTATGGTTAGTCGTCGTTGGAGGGTCACTAATTAATTAACCAGATATACTATTATATTCATGCATTAATGACTAAACACTGGCTGACAATTTTGTTACCAAACAAACGCAAAAAAAGTCAACAGATACACGTACAGGCCACGAAACTCCCAAATTTACTTTAACATTATGTTTGGTAAGATGGGGGAGAATATGAGGGATGAATGAATTAAGAGGGAGGGAGAGTAGGAGAGATGGAGAAGATAACATTTATCCTTCATATTGTTTGGTATTGAAAAGAGGGTTGAATAGATGGATTGGTATTTAATTTATAAAATTACTATATTGTCCTTTAAAAATTGGAGGCTAGTATAAAATTAGATAGCATTATAGTAATTCTCATCTAATCTTCTCTCCCTCTTCTCATCCACCATTAATTGGAATGATTCAAAATGGTGGGCCCAAAAAGATTTGCTCTCCCTCCTCTCATCCCCTCCCTCCCTCTTATCCCTCCAACCAAACAAAGGATTTGATCTCTCCCCCTCCATCCCTCCATTTCTCCATCCAACCAAACACAGCCTAAGAAAATAAAATATATTAATAAAGTGGAATATTATCTTATTCATTGTTTGACTAATAATATAAAACTCAAGCTCACAGCAACAACCATGATAATAAAATTAAAAATCAAGAAACTGCAGCTGCAAGCCTGCAAGTATCATGAAGATGCAAGCAATCTTTCCCTATTGCGATTAAAAGTGAGGACCATCTGATCACTATCAGGAAGGTTTTGGTTGATAACAGGCACTTGTTTGAAGTTTTGGATCCATGCATGTAAGTGAGGGAACTTGTGATCTTCAAGTAGCTTCACACCAACTACTTTTTCAATGACTTCTAGTAGCCAGTGAGCATGAGCTCCAAAGGCTATGTCTACTAGGCTTATCTGATCTCCCCCAAAGAATTTCTTTTCATGATCTCCAAGTGCCATTTCTTCTATGGTTTTCAGCATTTCTAAGCTCTCTTTCTTGAATTTCTCTTGTTCTTCACCACAACTATGAAACATCATCCACATTGTTGGACCCTGCAACAATTTAAAACGCAACATAAAATACAGTACTATACGTTCTAGATACGAACAAAATTGTACCATTTTTTTAATATCTTTCATTAAACTTCAACATTTTGTGGTTCGCTAATATTTGGAATTCGCAAAAAAAAAAAAAAAAAAAAAAACAACGCAAGATGCCTACCTGAAAACTTTTAATCAAAACAAAGACCATATGTATAATTATATTTTGATCAATGTTAGCTAGCTGTTAAAATCAGAAGAAAAAAAAAATCCATTATAATCTCTTCTATGATTTGATCTAGCTAGTTATGTAGATCCAAGTCTGTCTCAAATTATATAAGGATATGCAAATGAATTGAATTTCACCTTATAAAATTCGTGTGTGAATACAAACATACCATTTCTTCTGCAAATTTGATCCAAAAGCGAGCCACGGGTCGTTCAAAAGGATCAGTTGGCAGCCATGGATTTTGGGGCCACGTCTCTTCAAGATATTCGAGAATAATCATAGACTCACAGATTGGTTTTCTAACATGAACAAGAACTGGGATTTGCTTGTTGACTGGATTGTACTGCAAAAGCAAAGGACTCTTATGTTGAAAGTTAAACTTGCCACCAGTCAGCCACCCTCCAGCAAAACCACTTCTAAAAACCAACATTGTTGACTCTCTCCCACCGTCCAAGCCTCATCAACCAGCCATCTCCAGCTTCCACCTCCCAACTGCCATCTTCCAACCAAGTTTGAATTTGCTTTGTTTTGCATTTAATTGTAGCTCATCTTAGTTCTCTATATAAAGGGACTCAGGTTATGTTGTAATGCAGTGGAGTGGTGTAAGAAAATCTTTAGAGATAATTATATTTAAGCTTCTCCGTTTTTGAGTATCGAATCTCTCTCAGAGGTGCACCACCAGTGACCTCAAACATTACCATTTCACCAACAGTGGTATCAGAGCCCAGGAGAGCCGGAAATTTAAAGAATAGAGGCCAAAATCAAATTGGCCCAGAAATCAAAGTGCTCAAAATATAAATTTGAGCATACCAGTGTGTTCTAATCATCTCAAGGAGTGCATCGGTGAAAATTTCATCGAAATAGGAGTACAAGAGAGGCCGCACACGCCACCACAAGTTGGAGCGTGATTCAACGCGCTGCCACACGTAGCCCAGTCATCCGGAGCATCATGAACACGTGCCGGTCATCTTCCACGCTCGATTGCAGGGGTTCGACCCCCGATCCGACCCAAAGTCCAATCCACCAACCCGGTCCAAGTCATCGAACCGGTATCTGACCCGACCCGACCCGACCCAACCCGACCCTTGACACGACGCTGACGTCACTAACGCGGTTAGACCGTCTGAAATATTCCGTCAGAAAAGGAATATTCCGTTATCTTGGTTGACTTTAGTCAAAAATTTTGACCACCCGTTTCGGACACCTTTGAACTCGTTTTTTGACAAACCCGAATTGGTTTCCAAGGTTTTAGACCATTCCGGACGCAACCGTGCACTCAGTTTTTACAAATTCAGACTCCAGATCAGTGTTATAAGTAGTTCAAGCTCGATAGCCAACGAAAACGCGCAAGTTGTCATCCTGAAACTCACCAAAGACAACTATGACAATTGGTGCAAACAAATGAGAGCCCTACTAGGTTCTCATGATGTTATGGACATTGTGGAAGATGGATACATAGAACCCACATCCAAAGAAGTTGAAGGAACCATGACAGAAGCTTAGACAACAACTCTCAAAGCCGATCGAAAAAAGGATTGTAAAGCAAAGTCCATAATCTATCAAGGACTAGACGAACCCACGTTCTAGCTCATAGCTTCCTCCAAGTCGTCAAAAGAAGTCTGGGACACTCTTCACAAGACCTACAAAGGTGCTGACAAAGTGAAAAAGATCCGTCTTCAAACTCTACGAGGTGAGTTTGAATCTTTACGAATGAAATCTAATGAATCCATTGCAGAGTTCTATACACGAGTCATGGTTGTTGCAAATCAATTAAGAAGAAATGGAGAAACTCTCGTAGATATGAGAATTTCGGAGAAAATTTTACGAGCATTGGATCTAAAGTTTGACTTTATAGTTGTGGCCATAGAAGAAACAAAAGATCTGGAGATGATGTCTGTAAAAGAACCGGTGGGTTCATTACAAGCCCATGAGCAGAAAGTCACAAGAAGAAGTGACGACTGAGTATTGGAGCAAGCTCTCCAGTCAAAGCTATCCCTCCATGAAAAAAGATACGAGCAAGGGGGGACCTCACAACAAGGAAGAAAACGAGGTAGAGGATCTCGTGGAAGAGGTTCTGGAAATGCTGAAACCAAAGGTAGAGGCAGAGGAGGAAGAGAAGCAAGTAGATGAGGACGTGGACAACAGAACTATGTCTCACGGGGACGAGAACGAGGAAGATGAGGCGGTTACAACTACCGTCCGAACGTTGACAAAAGAAACGTTCAATGCTATAATTGCCACAAATATGGGCACTATAGCAACGAGTGCAGAGGTATCCCAAATGAAGTAAAAGAAAGTTCTAACTTTGCAGAGAAAGAGCAGGTTGAAAGAGAATCGTTGATGCTAATGGCACACAACTCAACCTATCAAAATCAAGATGTGTGGTTTCTTGATTTTGAAGCCAGCAACCATATGACTAGCAGAAAAGACTTGTTCACTGAACTTGATGAGAAAGTTCATGGAGAAATCTCATTTGGCGACCTCTCTAAAATCTCTATTCAAGGAAGAGGAGATGTCATGATAAAGCAGAAGAATGGAGATCATGTTTTCATCTCCAATGTTTATTATGTTCTAGACATGAAGACAAACATCTTAAGTCTCGGACAACTCTTGGAGAAAAGCTAACACATTACCCTTCAAAATATGCAACTCAGTATCACAGATGCTCGAGGAAAGCTGGTTACTCGAGTCCAGATGACGAAGAACAGGATGTTTCCTCTCGCAATTCAACATGATACGCCAAAGTGTCTGACAGCCATCATCGACAACAAAGACTGGTTCTGGCATCTTAGGTATGGACATCTCAATTTTGAAAGTTTAAAGCAACTGGAAAGTAAGAAGATGGTGAAAGGATTGCCAAATATCCATCACCCAAATGAGATGTGTAAAAGATGCATTCTTAGCAAACAACACAGAAATAGCTTCGGAAAGGAGGCAAATTGGAGAGCAACCATGCCACTTGAGATCGTTCACACAGATGTGTGTGATCCATTGACGCCAATATCAAATGGACAGAATCAATACTTCCTTACCTTCATTGATGACTACAGTAGGAAGACTTGAGTCTATTTCCTAAAAAAAAAAGTCTGAAGTATTTGGTTATTTCAAAGAGTTCAAAACTCTTTTGGAGAAGCAAAGTGGCTACTATATCATAACACTGAGATCAGATTAAGGTGGAGAATACACTACAGGTGCTTTCCAGGAATTTCTTAAGCAACAAGGAATCAGACATCAGTTTACACCAGCTTATACTCTTCAGTTAAACGGTGTAGCTGAAAGGAAGAATCGAACAATCCTTAACATGGCCAGAAGCATGTTAAAGGATAAAAACATGCCTAAAAGTTTTTGGGCTGAAGCAGTATTGTGTGCGGTATATCTACAAAACAGATATCCTACGAAGAGTCTTGATACAAAGACACCGCACGAAGCATGGAGCACTCACAAACCAAGTGTCAGCCACCTTAGAGTTTTTGGCTCTATTGCCTACATCAAGGTCCCAGAAGCGAGAAGAACCAAGCTTGAAGATAAATGAGAGAAGTGTATCCTTGTTGGATAAGGTGACAGAACTATGGGTTACCGGCTATATAACCCCATCACTAAGAAAGTAATCTTCAGTAGAGATGTCATTTTAGAAGAAAATGAATCCTAGAATTAGGATCAAACTAAAGCTTCCAAAAGTGCAGAGTTGATACCTGAAGAAGAGACAAGAGAAGTTGCTACAGAGACACAAACACCCAGAGATCAGCAAACACCTCAACGTGGTTCCCCTTCACCACAAAGGTATGATACTCCATTACCAATTGATCGTGATTTCTCAGATATGAGGCCTAGAGGAACACGCAGTCTAGAAGATCTATATGAATATACAGAACAGGTGGAAGAAGATCTTACTCTGTATTGTCTGCTGATGACAAGTGATCCAGTTAGCTTTGAAGAGGCTAACCAAGAAGGAAAATGGAGAAGTGCAATGGATGATGAGATTCGATCCATTGAGAAGAACAAGATGTGGGATTGACTAATCTCCCAAAAGGCAGGAAAGCTATCGAAGTGAAATGGGTCTAAAAAAAACAAAAGGAATGCAAAAGGAGAAGTCCAGAGATACAAGGCAAGACTTGTAGCAAAAGGCTATAAACAAAAGGAAGGAGTTGACTACGAAGAAGTCTTTGCGCCAGTTTCCAGACTAGAGACCATCAGATTGCTAATATCATTAGCAACCTAGAAAAGTTGGAAAATTTACCAACTTGACGTAAAGTCAGCATTCCTGAATGGCTTTCTTGAAGAAGAAATCTATATGGAACATCCACCTGGATATGTGAAGAAAGGCAAAGAAGATAAAGTGTGCAGACTGAAGAAAGCCCTATATGGTTTGAAGCAAGCACCTCGTGCATGGAACATGAGGATTGATGATTACTTACAAAAGAACAGATTTGAGAAATGCCCGTATGAGCATGCACTATATATGAAGAAGGAGACTGACGGAAGCTTGTTATATGCATGCATATACGTTGATGATTTGATCTTCACCGGCAACAATCCAACCATGTTTGAAGATTTCAAGAGGAGGATGGTGAAAGAATTTGAGATGACTGACATTGGTCTAACGGCTCATTTTCTCGGTATTGAAGTTGTGCAAAGCGAAAAAGGTATCTTTATCTCTCAGAGTATCTATGCAAAAGAAATTCTGAAAAGATTTGGTATGGAAAAATACAATCCTGTCACAACTCCAGTAGAAACAAGATTAGAGTTAAGAAAGAATGAAAAGGGAGATGTTGATCCAACCTATTTCAAGAGCTTGGTTGGAAGCATGAGATACTTGACGTGTACCAGTCCAGATATACTCTATGGAGTTGGACTAGTCAGCAGATACATGGAGACTCCTGACCAGTCTCACCTGAATGCAACAAAGAGCATACTCAAGTACATAAAAGGTACTATTAATGATGGTATTCTATATACCAAACGTGAAGATTGCAGGTTGATTGGCTATTCAGATAATGATTGGGGAAGAGATCTGGATGAACGTAAAAGCACGACAGGTTTTACGTTTTTTATGAGAGATACAGCGTTCACATGGTCATCCAAAAAGCAAGTCATTGTGACATTGTCATCATGTGAAGCTGAGTATGTTGCTGCTTGCTCAGCAGTTTGTCATGGTATCTGAATCAGGAATGTGTTGCAGTATCTGGGATTTCCACAAGTTAATCCCACAGAGGTCTACATCGACAATCGGTCAACAATTGCGCTTGCAAAGAATCTAGTATTCCATGAAAGAAGAAAACATATTGATACGCGGTATCATTTCATCAGAGAGCATGTGAAAAATAAAGAGGTGGAACTAGTCTCTTGCAAGACATATGATCAAGCTGCTGATATTTTTACCAAGCCGCTCAAACATGATGTGTTTGAAAGACTAAAGACAATGCTCGGTATGAGGAAACACGAAGAGTCAAGTTTAAGAGGGGATGTTGAAAGTTAAACTTGCCACTAGTTAGCCACCCTCCAGCAAAACCACTTCTAGAAGCTAACATTGTTGACTCTCTCCCACCGTCCAAGCCTCATCAACCAGCCATCTCCAGCTTCCACCTCCCAATTGCCATCTCCCAACCAAGTTTGAATTTGCTTTGTTTTGCATTTAATTGTAGCTCATCTCAGTTCCCTATATAAAGGGACTCAGATTATATTGTAATGCAGTAGAGTGGTGTAAGAAAATCTTTAGAGAGAAATATATTTAAGCTTCTCCGTTTTTGAGTATCGAATCTCTCTCAGAGGTGCACCACCAGTGACCTCAAACATTACCATTCCACCAACATCTTATTGGAGAGATCTTCTTCAATATTTTCAAATGGTATGCCTTTAAGTTTCAGAGCCCATGTCACTCTGTAACTAAAAGGACTAAAACAGTTCCCATAAAGCTTCACTTCTTCCATGTTTTGAATTTGAGAGATCAATGCGAGAGAAAGAGAGAGATGCGCTGGTTAATTGACCGCACCACTAACCTTTACTCACCTATTTATAATCCACCGGGCGCCTCTTGCTTGGGGAGTAAGCTTAACATAGTTTGACTGTAGAAAGTTAGCATTCATTCAGAGTAGAATATGTAATATATCAAATAAAATTTAAAATTTAAAAAAAAAAAAAAAAAAAGACAAAACTATTCTCTGACGGCCGCACCTATTGAAACAATTGACTCTCTTGAATCAGTCTAAAAAATCGTAGGACAAATAACTGTCTATCAGTGAGACAAGAAACTAATCTAATGGTTGAATTAAAAAAAATATTTAGTTTTTTTTATTATTATTGTTTTTAATTCAACCAATTAGATTAGAGCATCTCCATTGTAAAAGTGGTTTGTATACCAATAATTGTTGATATGATAACAATGTCAAGAGACTTGCTTCCTATGTGGTATAAAAATAGACTGAATAGACAATCAATTCAAAATTTGGTCTTCAATGCTTCCGTCTAAAACACAATTTTTTTTAATGACGTGTCTATCTTTTTTTCCTATTTTATATTTTATTTTATTCCCTTACCAAAAATATATAAAAAATTAATGTTAGTTTTAAATATTTGCTGAATTAACCTAAAAAATAGTTGTACAAAAGACTGTCTGAAAGTGGACGGTCATGTTGATAATGCCTAATTTTTTTTTTTTGTCATGTCAGCTTAAAGTTAAATATGTACAGTTGCATTAGAGATACAATTATTAACATAATATCTATTTGTCTTACGTGTCATCTCTTTTTTTTCACAAGTCACATTTATATTGAAAATGTTTTTAATTTCTTTCAAAAAAAAAATGTTTATTTTTTTTTTTAGGCAAAAAAGTGTTTAGTTTAAGTTTAACTATTTTAGCATAAAAGGTCGTGAGCGATATTAAGACGCAACTTAAAATTAAAGAAACATTAATTAATTAGTCAGCCAAGTTCTCACACTAACGTCACTAACTAATTATATTATGAGTTCAAATAATTTCTAGCAATCTTTACTCTCATGTTTTAAGACTAATACCAATATAATAACTTAAGTTTTAATAGCACATAAAATGTGAATTTGATAAATATACCCTTAAAGTACAATCACAAAAATAAGTCTCACGAATTGAACTTCGTGCCATCGAACATCTCAACCATATAAGAATATTTTTCTAATCCTATCTTTAATATCCAGCTTATAAAGCCTTAGATTCTCTTGACCTAGGCTCTGATAGCAAATGTTGTTGAAAATCCACAATCACAGGTTACGCTAATCACAATCAGAGACACATATAATAAAAGCAATAAAGAAAAGAAGAAGATGACACTAAAGATTTAAACAAGGTCCAGCAATTTACCTACATTCACGGAGCGCACCTGCCTCTCTCTTTCATTCTCTCATACAATTGCTCTTAACCTCTTTTGCTATTCTCTACACACCCCTAAGCATAGGGAAACAATAGTATTTATTAGTGTTCTAGAAGTCGGCAGCCTAGGCCAATTAATCGGTCCAATACGGTTAGGCGGTTGAACACTGAAGTGAAATAGGGAAAATTGAACTAATTACACGGTGGCCAACTAATCGAAAAAGTCACTGACTAATCGATTAGCAGGTCAAAGCCGTTGACCGACTAATCGGAAAAGTCACTGATTAATCAGAAAAAAAAAACGGCATCATTTTATAAAATTTCTACTTCACTTCATTCTTTCATTCTCTTCTTCGTCTAAACAAAGTCGCTAAGACCATTCAGCCACCGAGAGCTACCGTCTTCCGTCGATATCCCAACAAAAACAGAAGAAACAGAAAAACAAAGAGCAAACAAGAGCCTAACCAAAATAGAGCATCAAAACAGAGCACCATAGAAAAACAAACAAAACTCTATCCATCAGTTTTCAATCGAGATCAACGTCGAAATCTATCCAACTAGAGCCCAACCAAAACAAGAATCAAGTCGAGATCACCTTCCACTTTCAGTCGTAGAGATCGCCGAAAGCTGATATCCGCCGTCGCCAGGTCGCCGCTGTCGTCACTCGTCCGGTCTCCACAGTCCAGCAAAAGAAAGGTGCATGATTGAGAAAAAGGAGATAATTGAGATTTGACTTTTGAGAAGAAGATGAAGATGATAGGTTGGGAGAAAACAAAAAGAAATGAAGTGTTTGAACTTTGAAGAGAAATGTGGAAAGTTTGAGAACCGATAAAGATAAGTAAGTCAATAAAAAAATTTAAAATAAATATAAAAACACAAATATGTGACACGTGGTTTAGAAAATATTGGAAAACAAATAATGGAAAACAATGGTCTATCATGCCCCATCAAAATTATTGATAAAACATAAGAGAAAAAATTTTTCTGATTAATCGCCTACTAATCGGTCTAGGCACTAGGCTCTAGGTCTCCGCTCGACTAACGCCTAGCGCTTACTAGAACACTGGTATTTATATGGGAGCACTAGGGCAAGCCAAAACCTACTAGGAGTACTTTTCCTCCCCGCACAAGATTTCTTATTTCGCAAACTTTTGTCGTCACCGCGGTTTGGGCCGCGATATGCTTCCCGTGCCCAAACCGCAGTATTCCTCTGTTTTCCACAGCTAATAAAATTGATGGTGTGTGCGCCTTGTCTTGGCCGCAGTCTACACTGCTCTAGACTCTTTGGAAATCTTCGCTCCTTGTGTGGCTGTCTTTGTGCCTTGTCTAAGCAACGGTCTACACAGCGGTAACATCTCTAGAAACTACTGATGTGTATGCTGCGGTTTGTGACTTCTGTCTATGCGGTGGTCTACGCCGCACTTCCTTCTGGATTTAGGTTCTTCGACTAATTTTAGGCTTCACAAAACCCAAGAGGCAAGACATGTGATTTCCTTATACATATATTTCTTTGTGCTGTGTGTGTTTAGTTGGTTCTCTATATTTGTTTAGTTATTAATTACCTTATGCTAAACTGAGTTTTAAATTTTGATTTAAATGAACACCAAAAGAGAAAAAAAAAAAAATTAAACTCGAAGATAAGGAGATGGTAATTGTGGTAACCAAAAATAGCACAGCCCAAACACTAAGGCCCGATTTTAGAAATCCAAGTGAGGAGCCAGATGGTCTGCTAAAGCAAACATGATCTGGCCCAACGAAAGACAAGCCCAACATTGGCCCAAAGCAGATCCAAACCTTTACAAAGTCTGTGAAAGACTAAGTCAGTTGTGCAATTCAAGAAATTGACCAAGTCAACACAGTTGAAATAGATTGAGATCTCAAAGATCTCGGAGGATAAAAACCACAACTTCATCTCATGATCCCAGGATCATGCAACCACTTCACTTGGGGAACACTCCTCACCCGCTATAAAAAGCCCCCACCATTATATTTAAAAGGGGTCGGCTCTACAAGGAAGAGGGGGCAAGTTGAAATAAGCTCTCAATGTCAACCTCACTTAAAAATAATAAATTGTGGGCCAGTCTCACAATTTTCTATCACCAACTTTCACACGTCTTCAATTATCATCTTCACACTCAATGAAGACCAATTCGACCATCTCCACTCACCCTAAAACAAAGGAATCTCACGTGTTGCACTTGCCACCCTACTACAGCACCACATGTTGAAGTCGATCAACCAAATCACCTTCTATTAGACAATTCACCAACATACGAGTCTGTTTGACTCTCCCCCAAACAATTTAATTTGCTAAACGCTCAGCCCAAGTGAACCTAAGACTCTCCGAATGACACATCGACACTTCCAAGGATTCAACAGCTTCGTCTACGATTTGATTTAGATTTTATTTATTTTAATTGTTGACTCGAAATTATTTTATTTATTGATAAATTATCTAATTCGAGCATCGGAGAGTACCCAACGGGACACCCCCCTCTCGCTCCATTCTACCTTCTTATTTTTTTTTACAGGATTTCGTACACACGACTTATTATTTTACGCTCTACCATTGTCAGTGTCCACCGATTTACGAAAAATTCAACTGGAGATTTTCGAACTCTTCAGTAATTAAGTATAGGAGTTCTTTTTGTTCTTAACACAACAATATAGAGAACGAAAGATGAGTTGAAAAATGTTACTTTAACTTTATTTTGTTTGATTACTATTATTTTTTTAATTTTAATATGTTTTTATTTTTTTTGGTCTACGCTTACTAAAATGTTAATACTTACTTTTTCTATTTTAATTTAAAGTTGTTAATTTAGCCTCATTAATTAAAGAAAAACATAACTATTTAAAAATGAGTAATTCTACATTGTCTAAATTTGGTGTTAACATCTGGTGCCCAAATGACGTGGCAGCACTCTAATCCATTTATTTAAATTGTATTATTTAAATTAATGGATTAGATTATAATTACCACATCATTTGGGTATAAAACTTAGACAATATAGTATTATTGTTTAAAAATATTATTTTTTTTAGTGTACGGCATACATTTCAATTTCTTTTCGGTATTTACGGTATGATAATTTTTTTTAACAAAACCCATGCATCTCACAAGTTGACACACTAGTATAAATATAGAGTTGAATGATTTCCTTTTCTAGTGTTCATGTATTTACATACTTTTGTTGTAAGAATTTTTCCATATGTTGGTTATTATTGTTTATTTTATTTTTTTCCGAAAAAAAATTGAATTTGTGACTAAATGGGTAAATAATATATCAATGAAACAAACCGATTTATCAAATGTAGATATTGTCAAGTTTGATCACAAAATTCTCCAAGGGGTTGTATATTTACTAAATACAATTCTTTATGTATATTTAGTGCATATATAATAAAAACAAGATCTTTATGTATATTTACTAAATACAATTCTTTTCTCCTCAGTGCATCCTGATATAACTCCATCAGTGCGTTGTATGTTGGTCATAGATTATGGAGAAGTTTTGACAAGTGCATACACTTTGAGTCAAAGTATGTAAATATAATGGTCCACATCCAACACAATGATGAAGTAATATCAGAACGCACTAACTTGAAAATTTTCCTTACTAAATATAACTTAAAAAATAATAAACTCCATATTTAGTCATACATACGTTTCAACACAACATGAATATAGAATGATAGATGGTCTTGCGAGAATCAACGAGTTTTAATACCTATTATTCTGGTATTTTTATGCAAATTATCATAAGGATAGAAGGTTTTTTGCTTCCTGTTTTCTAAAGAATCAACTGATAGTTTCCGACATTTTAAGAATCAACGGATTCGAAATACATATCCCTATCTATTTATCGATTGTTGTCTGCATCGATATTTTCCACTGCATCACTTTGACAACGAGTACAAACAGAAAATGTGTGTCATGGATTGCTCAAAAAGGTGAAGAAATTCTCGGTGGCTGTACTAGTATATTAGACGTGCTATTGAGACAATTAGCAAACTCACCAAACAAAATTTTGATCTTCATGTACCATCATCATCAATCATCTCTCCAAAGAACTGCTGATAATCATGAATTTTTTTATAAAATAATGTTAATAATTCTTTTAATTAAAATTAATCTTATTCATCAAATTTATGTGTTTAAATTTATCTAATAGTCTAGATATCCAAGATAGAGAAAAAACTACTCTTCATCTTATCTAAAAGGTCCAATAGTATGCCCCTTACATTTACACCATGAGGTTTTGGATTCCAGTTGTATTTCATTCCTTAAATGCCGAAATAAAATGGGTTAACACTAAACTAGTTAATGGTAATAATAAAGTTTCTAATTACAACAAAAGAACCAAGAAAGTGTGAGAGCCAAGGTTGTCATCCACTTATATAGTAATCATTTAACCGTGCCAAGGTTATCAATCGCTTATTACAACTTTTATGTAACTTTTTAGTAATTCGAAATTCATTTAACCGACCGTAACCGACAGAAACCGACATTAACCAAAACGTGTAAGTTTTTTTTTTTTTTTTTTGGATGAAACTATCTTCAATTAAGGTTTTCAATGACTTATATTAATCTTTCAATTCCATTTCCGACCATATATGTAATTTCATAGGTTTGAGTTAATGCTGGCCTGTCCATAGACTATTTTCAGTATGTTTTCGTTTTTGTTTTTTAAAAATGATTTGTTCGGTAACTGTTTTTCATTTTATTTTCAAAATACAAAAACAAAATGAAAAACAAAACCAATATTAAAAGTGAAAATTTTGAAAAACAAAAAAAGTTGTTTTTCTTGAATTTGTTTCTTGTTTTTCATATGAAGTGGGTCTCATATCATTAAATAAGTGGATCCCAAATCATTAACAATATATATTTTTTCTTTTTTCTCATCCACCAGATCTCATCTTCTTTCACCTTCGTCTTCTCCACTCTCCTTCTTCATTCTTTCTTTTTTCTTCTTCAAATCAAAAAAAAAAAAACAGATTGTTTATTTCGTTTTTTTTTTTCTTTTTTCTCTTAATCACTTTCTTCACAGTCTCCTCTTCCCATCTTCTTTCTTCCTTCTTCTTCTTTTTCACCGCCTCTGGTCTTCTCTTCCCGCCACCGCTTCTGATCTTCTCTTATCGCCGCTACCTTTGGCCTTCTCCTTCTTCGCCACCACCGATCTGCTTGTCCTCCTCCTCATCGTCCATTCTCCAATCTGAATCCCTAATTTTGGTGAGATTTTAAAGAGTTTGAAACTCTAATTTGAGATCAAAATATAAAATTAGAACAAATTTTATTGGTTAATTATTTAATCAAATAGGTTTTGGATGGAGGATTATGTTTCCATTAGAAGTATTATTTAATGAAATCAGCTTGCATTAGAAGTATTATCAGGAATGAAAAGCCTAGATAATGTTTTTGTGTGGTTGTTGTCTTTTGAAGTTTGTTGTGCTGCTACCACTTGTTTGGTTTTTTGCTTTGTGCAGCGATGCAGTTGTTTGTTTGTTTTGTGCAGCTTTGCTGCTATTTATGTTTTCTTAAAAATAAAAAAAAATAAAAATAAAATAAAAAACGTAGCCTACCGGACGTATTTTTCCCGTTTTCATTTTCAAAATACATATTTCAGTAAATACTACCAGACACGTTTTTAGATTTCAAAATTAAAACCAAAAATACTGTTTTCATTTTTATTTTTATTACAACAAATGAAATACACTTGCAGGACGGGCCTTAAGCTTCTTAAATTTTTTTCTCAAATGATGTGGTACGTTAGCATCACATCCTTCACTATATAAATTCATAATTTGCAAGATATTGACAACTTACATACTTCATCATTTGAGAAGGTTTTTTAAAAAAAAATTTGGAAAGTCTAGCATTACTCTTTTAAAAATAGTTCAAATCTCCAAACCGCGCCTGACCGATGCTAACCGACATTAATTGGCATTAACTAAAACTTGTGAGGTTTCAAATTTTTTGTTACATTTATATTGAAATGAACTTCAATTTAGTTTATCGGTTGTTTATAGTAATTTGTAAACTCAATTTCCATTCTTTATGTAACTTTTTAGCTATTTGATGCTAATGCTACTTACGCATCAAATTTTGAACTTGTTGATTATTTAAAAAATAACTATAATTTACATAATGGTGAAGATATGATTTAACATGGTGAAAAGCACATCAAGAAACTTATATGGTGCTTTCCATCATAGCCCGTGATCAACTAACCCCTCTAATGTCAATAGTAGCATCAGAATTTACTTCTAGTGCAGGAAATAGAATATCGGACAAGAGGAGAAGTAGATTGACACTAGAAATTTTAGAGTGCTTGATATGATTGAATCAATTGTTCCTTCGCAAACCTAGGTTGCACGGACACTCCTAAAAAGACATGGGGCTTGTGTCGGACACGTATCTATATCTGACACTCGTGGACACGGATGGATACGTGTCCGACACTCTAAAACCATGTTTGTTGATTTTTTTTTTTTATGTTAACAAAGGGGACACACAAAGGACACGGTATGGACACATGAAGGATACGGCGGGACAGTTTTGCAATTATTTATAAAAAAAAACCGGTGGTCAAAATATGAATTAAAACAATTTAGGGGTCAAACTCTAATTATTTAAACAACATGGATTAAGGTTTCTTGACTTTCTTCATTTCATCAGATGATAAATCTTTGAGTGAAGTAGCTCCATTGGAAAAATAGAGAGAAGTGAAGAGAAGAGAAGAGAAGAGAAGAGATTTTGTGATATATGTTTATTGATAATATGTTTTGAATGGATTATTGGATTATGTTTTCATATTATTTTAATTGTCATATCCCTGTCATATATGTATCCTAGTTTTTGAAGAATTCCGTATCTCCGTGTCGTATCCCCGTATCCATGTCCGTATCCGTGCCCGTATCCGTGCTTCCTTGTCACAAACTAATTGATTTATGTAATGATTGAATGAGTTCATGTTCTAATTGTGGAAATTGCTAAAAATGACCATATCTAACATGTGAAATATATCTTCAACTATATTTCTTTATTAAATAAAACTTACCTTTCAAAAAAAAAAAAAAAAAAAAAACTTATAATAAACCCTAATTAAACTTTAATTTTATTTAAAGTTTCAAATTTTCTCATCATCACATGATTATCATATTGTTATATATATATGAGTGGTGCTATTGGCACACCCCTACTGATCTATTTATACCCCACTTGTTTAAATTTTGATTTAATTAAATAAAGTTAAATGTTTTTATTAATTTATTTTATTTATTTCCAAAACAACCCCTTTACTTATTTTTTAAACTTAATAAACCTCATCTCTAATATCTCTATCTATCTCAGATCTCTTCATCTTTGGTCTCGTTTTTCTTGTAAGAACATGATTTGACTATATTTTTGTGACAGTTTTTGAAGGGAACGGTGTGGCAATTTCCCAAGCTGGTGGAGATTTCCTATGATTGGAAGCTTTGGTGGGCTTGGAGGCTGATTAGGGTTTTTCTTTTTGAGATTGAAAATGAAGAACAATGAAAGTAGCAGAAGAAGAAGACGAAGCAAGAAGATGGAGAAGAAAGCCATGGCCTTTTTTGTGGTTTTTTTTTTTTTAATAGTAATTCGATGTCTTGTAATGAAGAGAAGTGTTGAATTAGGTCTTCTTTTTATAACTACGAGTGCATAATGAATTTAGACATGATTTGATGTTAGAGATTTCAATCATGCGGTATGAATTTGGACGCTTCATGCTGAGATAAAATAATCTCATTTGTCTAATACACCCCAAGTGTTTAATTTACTGTTTAAATAAGATTCAGTATAATTATTTTTAGGGTTTAAGAGTTATAAAAAAAAATTCATGAAAAAGATTAAAAGACCGTTTTTATTTTTATTTTTATTTTATTTAAGGAATGTGAGATTTTATTAGATTTACTTTATATAATTTTTTTTTTCTTAAATTGTATATCTTTTTTAGAAATTTTGATGAAGGAAAAAAAATAATACTAAATAATTTAAAAAGTTGGGCATAAATAGATCAGTAGAAGGTGTGTCAATAGCACCACTATATATATATATATATATATAGTTATAAATTCTATCAACAATTTTTTTTTTTTTTTTGTAAGATAGTCATAGATATCAATAAGAATTTTATTTTAAGATAACTGTATAAATAAGAGAATTCCAAATTGAAAATCTTTTAACCCTATATACATATTCCCTTTTTATAAGACTCTTACATTCGAGATATTTTAAAAAATAAATTGGACCATCATTAAAAATGGATTTGATTCAAAAAATAATATGATTTTTTTATATATATATAAATTGGGTGTGGTAATAATTTAAAGGTGTTTATAAATAATATGTATTAAAATGAATATATTTATTTCAATGAGGGTACTGTTGGTATTATGATGAGTGTTTATAGTAATATTTAAATTTTAAATTTTAGACATGGTGGTACTTGTAAAAATGGATGTATTAATAAGTTTTATGGGTGTCAATATCCGTATTCATTAACTAAATATTACCATAAAAGAACATAATAAACTTTATGGATTTTGAACTCAAAATACTTTTCTACAATGAGATCGATAAGTATTAGGTATAATCATAAAATAATGATAAACCTCATATTTAGTCATACATCAAAGTGAATGACTTCTTTTTTAAATGTTCATGCACTAACATATTTTAGTTGTGAAATTTTTTCATATGTGAAATATCAACTGACTCAAAGGTTAAATAATAGATATTGATGGAACAATCAACTGACTCATCTAGCATAGATATATATTGTGAACTTTGATCACAAAACAATCATGATCGTTTTCGAGTTTTCAGCTAATTAAAATGCAAATAGTCAAATACATTATCCGCACTAAACAAAAGTAGTTAGGTATATTAACTAAATATAATAAACTTATAAGATTTTGTCATGTGTGCCAACACATATTTAATATAAATTAAATATTCTTTTTTTAATGTTGATGTTAACATATTTTGGTTTTTAACATATGTTGATCTTGTTCTTTTCAACCAGGCTGTGATGGCTAAACAAGCGTGGAGATTGGATATTGGGTCGGAGTCTCTAGTTTTCAAATTGTTAAAAGCAAAAAACTTGAAAACTCAGTTGAAGCCAGGCTGCTCACACTTGTGGAGGAGTTTAATTTGGGGAAGGGAATTGCTTCTTAAAGGAATCTGATGGAAGGTAGGGAATGGGGAAAACATTTTGGCTTTTGAAGATCCATGGATTCGTGCACAATTGGATCAAAGAAGAAATGGTATTGGTTTACTTTAAGAGAAACCAAAAACTCCAAAATGTTCAGAGTAAGCTAACACTTAATTTTATGAATAAACTCTTCTGATATTATTTCATTATAGCAAGTCTTAATTTACACAGCTAAATTGATAAACATGAAATAACTAAAAAAACATCTTATTAGTTTGGGTAAAAAAACTAATTTTATCTTTTATTTATTTTGACTTGCACGTAACATTCATTCCCCCTTAAAACATCAGTATTGTCCTCAAGGATACTGATTGATGGAGAAAATCTGATCATCCCACTCCTTCAACCCACTTTCCATTTGTTAAATTTGCATCTTCTTCATCAAACCAGATTCCTTCAATAAGAAATAATTTTTTGCATTTGTGGTTAGGTCCAAATTTCTTATTGTAGATAAAGCACAAGCCCTTTTTCTTCCGTTTCTTCATTTCGTCCTGACTCAATCTTGTAACTGATGAAGAGCTGTTCTTGTACATCGTTCGTTTGTTCAAAATGAGCCTCTTCGTGTCTGTTTGAATTGAACCAGATGAAATTGAAGTTGACTTGGACGTTTGTACATCCGTCGTTGTCGAGTTTGAAGCTTGAACATCAGTCGTTGATGCTTTGCAAATTTAAACATAGTGTTAGATTGTAGAACCATGTACTTGTAGATGTCGTTGTTGTTGGAACACGCTAAAGTGTTTCAAAATATTTATCGGTTAATTAATTGATAATTACTGTTACCGATATGGATTAAAATATTTAATAGTTTAAATTTTAATTATCAAATATAGTAATAATTATGTTAAATTCTAACTAATCAGATATATGGTTAAAATGATAAATGGTTAAAATGATAAATATGATATTAAATTTAAATATTATTTAAATTTGAATATCAGTATCCATCCAGATAGGAATATCAGTATCCATCTAGATAGGAGTCTGGACCCTATAAATAGCAAGGTGTGCTATTCATTTCATTGATCTCATTCTGAGCGTACTTTTATAGAGAGTTAAATACAAAGAGTTTATTTTTCTCCTTTTGCCGGTCCTTTCTGAGTTATAGCAAATAGCACGGTGAGTCGAGTGTATTTTTCTTGTAATTATACACCGATCGTCAAGGGTGGATGTATGGGGGGCTCATAGGGCCATGGTCCCCTCAAAGGAAAAAAAAAAAAAAAAAAAACAGTTCAAACTTCAGTAATTTGCCTCCTCTGTTGGCTGTCAGTTTTGGTTTTTGTTTTTTACCCTGTGAATCCTTACGTAACTATGTATATGTATGCAAGTAGGGTTACTTAAATTTAAAATATTATTATTATAATAAATAAATAAATAAGTCCAATTTGATATATTTCTTTATCTTGGAATTACAATATATTCTTTTTAAGATTTGGTTTCTTAGTTATCATAAACTAGTCACTAACCAATATAAATACTTGCTTACTTTTTTCCTTTTTTCACTTAAGCAATTTCATTTCTACCGTTGCAATTGAATTCTTATTATTCTTCGGTTCATCTATTTGAATAATTTTATTTTTTTTCATTTATTTTATATTTATTATTTTCTTAGGTTATTATTTATTAATGTGATTTCTTTAATGAATACTTCTTTTAAAAAAATATATATGATTTTGCTACATTTGTTGTACTTTATTTAAATGTTTATTTATTTAAATTAGTTCAAATTTTTTATTTGATTTTCATATGAGAAAGCCATCGACAATCGATGGATTTTTCAAAAGAATTAAAACCACAGAAGCCGGTTTATCATTGTTAACATCTAATATTAATATTCTAGATTCTGAAAATCAATACACGGAATCTCCAACAAATGAAATTAATATTCCATTTTTTAAATATTAGTATATTTGTTTTTGTCTTGACCCCCCAAAGTTGAAATCCTGGCTTCGCCCCTGGCGATCGTATGTAACAATCCCGGTATCCTTTCTGCTGCGATGATCTTTGATATCCAACATTGGTATCAGAGCAGTATTTTCGTATTGTTCGTACATTTAGTTTAGTTTATATTATTTATTTTATGCATATTTAATATACATATATTCTCTGACTTCTGCTTTGCTATTCTATTGGGGTTCGTATGTGGATTAATTTTTAGAAGATTTTGAAAAACTATTTGGTCATCTGATCGTTTTTTTAATTGAATTCTGGGCGTTTTCTTTAATAGACACTGTATACTAGGTAATTTTTGGACTGAGCCAATTGTTATTTGTTATTGTGTACTTATTTTTTTGAGAAATATTATACTCAAATAGCATCAGAAACTAGTTGAGAAACGTGCGTTTAAAACAAATGATGTGCATTATTTGTTTTTTTGGGAAAACGTGCCTTACCAATTTTCTTTGTGTTCAACATTTATATATATATATATATATTAGAACTGCTGCAAAGTTTTTTTTTTTTTTTTTTTTGACAATTGTGCACAGCAATTAATATGAGTTGTGTACATCAGATATTTTATCCAAATATTTGCGATAAAGAATATGGGAAAAAAGTTTTTAGAAATTGTGTCCAAAAATTTTACAGAAAAACTGTGCGTAATTTTTTTCTTTCTCAACAGACCTGCACAAAATTTTGTTTTCAAAATATCAACTGTGCATACGTTTTTTGTATAGCGTGCAATTTTTTTTTAAGAAGGGAATTGTGTGTTATGAATCAAAACTGTGCTAGAAAGAAACACAACAAAACTGGGAGAATGACATACTTTATTGAATAAAAACTTTGGCTAATATATAGCCTTACAAGAAATAACAGAATGAGAAATTAACAATGAACCCCAGTACTTGTCATTCCCTCCCTTAAACTAATGCATATAGCAGTTAGTTTACATCAGGGACTTCTCGAACACCAAGTAGCTCCCTCATCTTTAGGAACAAATCAAGCTTTAATGGCTTAGTCATCACATCTGCAACTTGATCCTGTGTACCACAATGAATCAGTTCCACAAAGCCCTCCTTAGTAAGATCACGCAGGAAATGAAAACGCACATCTATGTGCTTGCTCCGTCCATGCATCACTGGATTCTTTGACAGTTTAATTGTAGAACTATTATCACAAAAAATTGTAGTACTATCACCTTGTGTATGACCAAGTTTCTCCAAAATTCTCCTCATCCACACAACTTGGCATGCACAGGATGCAGCGGCTACAAATTCAGCTTCAGTTGTTGAGAGTGTGACAACAGGCTGTTTTTTTGAGGACCACGACACTGCACCGGAACTCAACATGAAAACATACCCTGAAGTGCTTTTCCTATCCTCCAAATCACCGGCGTAATCACTGTCAGTAAATGCAATCAGTTCATCACTCCCTCCCTTCTTGTAGAATATCCCAAGATTTGTTGTGCCTCTCAAGTACCTCAACACTCGCTTTGAAGCTTGCAAATGAAGCTCTGTTGGTTGCCCTGCATATCTACTGATTAAATTAACCACAAACATCAAATCGGGTCTGGTTGCTGTAAGATACATAAGACTCCCTACCACTTGCTTAAAGAATGTTGTATCCACCTTTACACCATCTTTATCCTTGAAAAGTTTAACACTTGGAACCATTGGATTTTGAGCAGAATTGCTCTCCTCCATCCCGAACCTTTTCAACACATCCAAGGAATATTTCTTTTGACTAATGTAGATTCCATCAGCCATTTGCAAAACTTCAATTCCAAGAAAGTACCTCATCTTTCCCAAATCTGTCATATCAAACTCACGTACCATCGAACTCTTGAACTCATTAAACATTGCTTCATAATTTCCAGTAAATAAGAGATCATCAACATACAAGCTAACAATTAGAACTTTACCTTCTTTGCTTGTTTTAACGAATAGTGTATGCTCATTGTGACACTTCTTGAACCCTTCATTCAAAAAATGAGCTTCTATACGACTAAACCATATAAAGCTTTCTTCAGCTTGTAGACTTTGTGTGGATTATCTTGCAGCTCATAGCCTCTTGGTTGCTCAACGTACACCTCCTCGCTTAGTTCTCCATGTAGAAAAGCTGATTTTACATCAAGCTGGTAAACTATCCAGCCCTTTGTAGCTGTAAATGCAACAATCAACCGAACTGTGTCCAACATTGCCACATGAGCAAAAACTTCTGTGTAATCAATCCCATGTTGTTGCACGTACCCTTTAGCTACAAGACGAGCCTTGTATTTATCAATTTCTCCATGCTCATTACGCTTCGTTTTGTAAACCCACTTTACTCCTATCTTCTTTGTACCTGCAGGTAGATCTGTTAGCACCCATGTTTCATTCTTCTCGATGGCTTTTATCTCAGAATCCATCACATCCCTCCACTTTGAACTTTTCACAGCCTCTTCAAAATGAAAAGGATAATCAGAAGTAAACAAAGCCATATTAGCTTCATTTTCTTCTTCGGACAATCCCTCTCCAGTTTCATAATCATTCATCCAAACAGGTTGCCGTCGAATCCTTCCTTCATCCACTGTATCTGGAGAAACATTCTCAACCTCTTCTGCAATATCACCATCTTCACTCTCACTCATAGCAACCTCTTCATCATTGTCTCCCCATTCCAATACAGCCACCACCTGTTCTTCATAGCTCTTGTCCCAATTCTAAGATTTGTTTTCTTCAAAAACTACATCTCTGCTAGTAATGATTTTCTTGGCTATTGGATTATAAAGTCTATATGCTTTAGACTCCTCACTGACCCCCAACAACACACAAGCAATACTTTTATCTTCCAACTTGGTTCTCTTGGCATCAGGTACGTGGACGTGTGCAAGGCAACCAAACACTCGAAAGTGTTCAACGAAAGGTTTTATCCCACTCCAAGCCTCCTCTGGAGTTATATTTTTTACTGCCAAAGTGGGACTTCGGTTCAGAATATATACCGTCCAATTCACTGCTTCTAGCCAAAACGTCTTCGGTATCTTTTTCTCTGAGAGCATACTTCGTACCAAGTTCATAATGGTCCGATTCTTTCTTTCTGCAACTCCGTTCTGTTGTGGAGTATAGGCTGCTGTTAACTGCCTCTTGATTCCATTTTCTTTGCAGAATTCGTTGAAATCTTGTGAGGTGAATTCACCTCCACGATCAGTACGTAAGCATTTAATACAAGCATCCATCTCTTTCTCAACATATTTTTTAAAGTACTTGAAAGTAACTAATGCTTCAGATTTTTCAACCAAGAAGTACACCCATGTCTTTCTACTAAAATCATCAATGAAGCAGATTAGGTACCTTTTCTTGCTATTTGATGTAGGCGAGATGGGACCACATATGTCAGCATGGATTAATTGAAGCTTTTGTGATGCTCTCCAAGTACTTCTCTTCGGGATTGGATCTCGGTGCTGCTTTCCAATCACGCAATCAATACAAAACAATTGTTGAAGCTTCTAATTGTGGTAGTCCATGCACCATTTTCTTAAACTGAATAGTTCTCAAGCCTTTGTACTCAAGTGCTCGTACCTGCAGTGCCAGAGGTGTGACAAGTCTTGTGTAGCTGTGTGAAAACAAGTTGGCTTACATGGTTGTGACGCAGCCAACAAGATAAACATTCTATTAGCAGACATCACAGTTTGAATGAGCAAACCTTTCGTAGGATGATAAATTCTACACAAGCCGTGCTTAATAAGAATTGCTAAGCCTTTTTCTTGCAACTTCCCGATGCTCAGCAAATTATTCTTCAAATCAGGAACAAAGAACACTTCATTCACCACATGAGTTTATCTGCTCGTGAACAACCAACGAACTTTGTAGTTCATCAATTGATAGACGATCAATATCCTTTGATTCTTTAATAGAGCAAACAATGTAATTGAATTTGTCGCTCAAAGATCGAAGTATCTTCTCTACTATTGTGACATCTCTCATCTGTTCTCCATGGACCCTCATCTTGTTGGCAACGGACATCACTCTTGAGAAGTAGTCAGAGACACCTTCTCCAAATTTCATCTCAAGAGTTTCAAACTCTTTGCAAAGAGCTTGAAGTATAGATCGTTTCACCCTTTCATTGCCCTCGTACTTCTTTTTCATAGAGTCCCAAATTTGCTTAAAAGTGTCTTTCTAGAGGATAGTTTCCAGAATGGTTCGATTTATAGCTTGGAACAAGTAATTCTTCACCTTCAAGTCTTTCAGCTTTTCTTCTTCAAGTTTCTTCTGTTGGGCATCTGTCAATGACGCACCATCTTCCTGTTCAACATAACCAGTCTCAACTAAGCTCCAATACTCCTTAGATCTCAAGAAATTTTCCATCAACATGTTCCAATGATCGTAGTGACCATTGAAGCGAGGAATGGCCGGTTGTACGAAATTCCCTTCACTCGTCATCTCTTTGCTGCTGCAAATTACAAAGACTGCTGCTTGTTTTCTTCAAGCCCAGTGGGGGCTCTGATACCAAAATGTTATGAATCAAAACTGTGCTAGAAAGAAACACAACAAAACTGGGAGAATGACATACTTTATTGAATAAGAACTTTGGGTAATATATAGCCTTACAAGAAATAACAGAATGAGAAATTACAGCAGCCCATGAATAACAGAAAAGAGGTAACGTGCAAAAGGAAATAGTCAAACAAAAGAACAAGTCACCCTATTTAATAGGGATTTATTTGAAACAGAAAAACAAACCTAATCAGCAGGGGATTCTAAAGAATCAGTAGGGGATTCTAAAGTAACAATGAACCCCAGTACTTGTCATTGTGCGCAAAAGATATTGGATGCAGCATCAATTCCGAAGAAAAATAATTTGCAACCTACTTCTAGTGAGACGTACATCGGGCAAGCGCTTAACTTAAAAAAAAAATTATAATATTTTTTTTGGTGCACACAGTACATAAAGATGACTCAATCAGAATGTCATATTATAATATATATATACATGTTTTTGGTCATAATAATAATTTTTCTCTATAAAATTATTCTGAAACTATATATATATATATATATATATTTTTTAGATGAAAAATGATCAAATTTATTTCCCTTAAGAAGATCAAGAGAAAGCTGATTTTTTAGAGAATTTAGGAGAATTTAAAATGAATTCTGAAATTTCTCTTTATGAAAATATTTAGTTATTTATGAAAAGAGCGGAAAAATTGTGACCATTTAGAAATCTTACTACTTTTGAGTATTGGATCCCAAGTGCGGAGATATTGCTAAGAGCTCTCTAACAAGAGTTGCAATACGTAGAACTCATTATTCTTGAAAACATTAATAAAGGCAAAATTGACTTGCTTAGTGATGTTATTCTTAAAATAGAAATAGCAAAGGAACGCCGTGTTATGATGAACATGAGGCGTACTACAGCTTTGAGCATGTTTTCAAACCTTCGTAGAACAGAACACATGGGTCATTGTGCACGCGAAAAGGGTCCTTGGTTTGGAAAAGTGGCAACTGCAAGGGTTAAGAAGTCAGAAAAATTATGCATTCAGTGTGATAGATGTTTCTACAAAACGCATGATAGAATTAAGTTCAAAGTTCCTTATTTTAAAAATAGTTATTAGATTTCATTATGAACTATTTGATTTATTTATGTTTATTTAAATTTTCCTTTAAACTTATTGAATCATGCTTGAATGTTATTGATTAATAATAATTATATTTGTTTAGTGGGAGTTCTATGAATTGATTAGAACTATTACAGTTGCGCAATATACATTAATTATATATACTAGTTTTTAATATTGGAATTAGATAATGATTAGAAGCCTCGACTGGATTTTGAATCTATTCCTACTTATTATTCTATTATATTTTTTTAGTGTAAATGTTTGATGCAATAAAAGAGGTGTGAATTTGAAATATGCTAGAGCTAAAAATACATCCTTTTTTTGTCTAAATTACAGAAAATGTCTTCTGCAACTAAAAACATTGTGGCCAAATTGAACAAAGGAGAGAAACTGAACGGTGACAATTATGATATTTGGCACTGCAAGGTTCAGTACATCCTTACAGAGCAAGAGGCTCTTGAAACAATCACCAACACCATGGTTGAACCTGTAACAGGAACTAATGCTCAACACAAAAAGAACTTGGAGGCTTACCAAGCCTGGAAAAGAAAAAACAGCATAGCTCGCATAACGTTGCTGAGCAGTATCGCTGATGACCTGATGTGTGGTTTTGAGGAGTATGACACTGCTCAAGCAATGTGGATTGCCCTGAAGGATAAGTTTGGTGGTACTTCAACCACTAAACTTAAAAGGCTCACTATCAAGTTTGACACATATAGGAAGCACCAAAATCATACAATGAGGCAGCACCTAAGAGAGATGTCAAACATGATGCGTGAATTGAAAAGCGCAGAGCATGTCCTGACTGATGAGCAACAGGTTCAAGCTGTTATCCGATCTCTTCCTGATAACTGGGAACACATGAAGATCAATATGATGCACAATAATAGCATCATAACTTTTGATGATATCTCGCGCCATCTAGAACTAGAAGTTGAGCGCCTAAAGGCTGCTGAGGCTTTTGGCCAACTTTATATGGCAACACCAGACTCGCGTAAGGCTTCGGGCCCAAAACGCAATGGAGGAAAGAAACCTTTCCAGAAGGGAAAAGGTCCTGGTGCAACAATAAAAAAGCTAGGATCAGAAAACAGAAGAGAGGCAAGTGTGCTGGAATTAAAAAGGAAAAGGCTAAGGCAACTTGCTACAACTGTGGCAAACTGGGTCACTTCGCTCGTGAATGTACTAAGCCAAAAAAGGTAAAACCCAATTCCATAAACAAATATGCTTATGTTTCTAGCACTGTTTTACTAACTGAATCTCGTCCTCTATGGACTGTAGACCAGGAGCAATAGACTATGTAGCTAGAGACCGGGGAGCATTTGTGGAATATCGTCGGATCCTACAAGGAACGAAGTGGATATACGTGGGAAACAACTCAAGAGTGGAAGTCAAGGGTATAGGCATGTGTAAACTAGAGTTTCACAATGGCAAAACCCTTTATCTCCATGATGTGTTGTATGCACCATAGATCCGACGAAACTTAGTCTCTGTTACTATTCTTCTTTGCCTGGATTATGCTTTAAATTTCCATGGGAATAATTTGAACATTTATTTGAATTCTATTCAAATTGGTACTGGTTATTTGTTAAATGGTTTCATGGTTTTGGATACTGGTTTTAACAGTATGAATAATGATAGTAGTTCTTCCTTTATATCTGCTTCTGATAATATAAATATTGATGTTTATACTTGGCATGCTAGACTAGGCCATATTGGGCAAGATAGAATGAGCAGATTGGCCAAAGAAGGTCTATTGAGCTCACTCACTAAAATAGAGATGGCTATTTTTGAGAATTGTCTAGTAGGAAAAACTACAAGAAAACCATTTGGTAAAGGAACTCGAGCTAAAATTCCATTACAGCTAATTCATTCAGACATCTGTGGTCCAATGATTGTAAGAGCGAGGCAAGGAGCTTCCTACTTCATTACATTCATAGATGATTTCACATGTTTCGGTCATGTCTATTTGATTTCTCATAAATCTGAAGCATTGGATTGCTTCAAAATATTTATGAATTTAGTTGAAAATCAATTAGACAAGAAAATAAAAGTTTTAAGAACTGACCGAGGACGAGAATATCTTTCCAATCAATTCAAGTAATTGTGTAATGAGAAAGGTATAGAAACGCAATTGACTATTCCATACACTCCGCAACAAAATGGTGTAGCGGAAAGAAGGAATATAACATTATTGGAAATGGTTAGGTCTATGATGGCGCAAGCAAATCTACTAATATCATACTGAGGAGATGATTTATTGACTGCAGCCTAGATACTTAACCGCGTGCCTTCAAATGTCACTTCCACCCCATATGAGTTATGGACAAGTAGAAAACTTGTTTTAACAAACCTGAGACCTTAGGGGTGTGCGAGTTATGCTCATGATCTATCCAGTCAATATGGAAAATTGGGTGCAAGAGGAAAAAAATGTATCTTTATTAGATACTCTGAGCATTCCAAAGGATATACACTAATAGGTGAGAATTCCGATGGAAGTGAGACTGAATTGGAATCACGAGATGTCAATTTCTTGGAAAATGAATTTCCAAACAAAGGTGAAGTTGATAAAGATGTTCGATTCTTTGAATTGGATGATCTTAATGATGATGTAAATCTAAACACTCCAATTGAGGTAGATACAAATTTACCTAGGACTTCTGTCCCTAGTGAGAGTAACACAGCTGTTGAACCAGCTTCTGGAGCTTTACAAACTCGAAAGAGTAACTGTAGAGCTATCCCACGTCGTCGTTTTGAGATTGTGGGGGAAACATTTATAGTTGCTTCACATGACAGTGATGAATCGAAAAATGCAAATGAAGGTCTCAACTCACCTTCTACTAAATTATAGATGAAAGCCATGGAAGAAGAGATAGAGTCAATGAAAAATAACCATGTCTGGGACTTGGTTGATTTACTGTCTGATTGTTGACCAATTGGAAACAAATGGGTTCTTTGCATCAAACGAAAGACGGATGGTACAATTGAAAGATACAAGGCGTGTCTAGTCGCAAAAGGATACACTCAACAAGAGGGTATAGACTATGAAGAAACCTTTTATCATGTAGTAAGGTTTGCTTCGATACGCCTTATTCTGGCAGTCGTTGCACATATGGACTTAGAATTACATCAAATGGATGTAAAGACAACATTTCTCAATAGAGAATTGGAGGAAGAAATTTATATGGTACAACCTGAAAATTTTGTTTCAAAAAGTCAAGAGCGCAAAGTTTGCAAGCTTAAAAAATCGATATATGGTTTGAAACAATCCTCTAGACAGTGGTATCTTTGGTTCCATCAGGCAGTAATGTCATATGGATTTACAATGACTGAAAAAGACCATTGCGTCTATATAAAAAAGTCTGAAGGCAATTTTGTGATATTGTCGTTATATGTGGATGACATTTTGTTAGCCGGAAATGATAAGAGTTTTGTCATGACCATTAAAGAATGGTTATCTTCAAATTTTGAGATGAAAGATATGGGTGAAGCTGCCTATATTTTAGGAGTAAATATTACAAGAGATCGTTCAAAGAAACTTCTAGCTCTATCACAAGAGCATTACATTAGAAAGATTCTAGAACGATTCAATATGGCAAATTGTAAGCCTATGGATACTCCTATCTCAAAAGGACAAAAGCTCAGTCTTGAAATGTGCCCCAAGACTCCAGAAGAACGAGAGAAAATGAGTAGAGTTCCTTACTCCAATGCCATTAGGAGTCTCATGTACGCAATGATATCTACTAGGCCTGATATATGTTTTGCAGTTGAGTTTGTGAGTAGATTTCAATCCAACCCTGGGCAGAAACATTGGCATGCGGTCAAAAGGATCTTAGCATACCTCAAGGGAACTGCAGACTATTCTTTATGCTACCAAGGAGGAGATTTACGCTTAGTCGAATATACAGATTCTGACTGGGGAGGTGATCTAGATGAGCGAAATCAACATCAGGGTATGCATTTTTGCTCAGTCAAGGCACTATCTCATGATGTAGCAAGAAACAGACATGTATTGCATTGTCTACGATGAAAGCTGAATTTATGGCATGTTCAGCCGCAGTACAGGAAGGTGTTTGGCTCAAAAGATTCATTGAGGATCTAAAGATTGTTACCGGTGCTTCAAGACCAGTAACTATTTACTGTGATAATCAAGCAGCCATTGCTTACACAAAGGATTCGAAATATCACAGTAAATCCAAACATATAGAGACAAAATATAATTTTGTTAGAGATGTCATTGGAAAAAGGGAAGTGATTATTCAATACATATCTACGCATGAAATGGTAGCCGATCCATTTACCAAAGCAGTGACTAGAGATGTTTACTCGTCACATGTTAAGTCTTTAGGGCTACGTAAATTGTAATCATAATGATTTGTTTGAATTTCACTATTTTATATGAATAAATCTTTTTTTCCTTTTCTAACATATATTTCACAAAAATGGTTATTTAAATATGTCGTCAGGTTGAGACCGGCATTCTTACACATACGGTCGCCTTAGATGCTAAAATAGTATGCTGAGATGAGACACATATATAGAAGAGAATAAAGCAGAGACTTTATTCTCATGGAGCTTGAATTTATGAATATGTCACCTTGACCATGTCAAGATAGGGTTCTTATATTCTTTTGAATCGATCATGATTCAACCCCACAATCATGAAACTTGATTAAGTCAGATGTGAAAACATAATTGGCGCCCAAGTAAGACATGGCAAGCTTTATGAACTCAAGTTAGGCGTTGTAGATAGCGACTGAACTCAGATCTGTACAGTAAATAGTTTAGACATATACATTCTTTATAAGAATGAAATTCATTGTAGCACTTGATTCATACCATGTGTGCTATGTGATCAAAAGGAAAATGAGAGAATGATCCCTGCTTCCTCATTATGTAAGTTCCTTGAGGTTTTGATTAAGCCTCAAATAGTGTCCTTATGACCTTTGATATCCAACAGTTGTTTGTGAGCATGAGTCTGAGACTCAAAGAGTTGCTCAAAGCGAGCATTCAGGGCCAAGAAGATTTCTCACATCTCCTTTTGAAGTGTTACCAAAGAAATCTCCAAACGTTATAGTCTTTGATCCATAACCAGCTATAATACCAATTGTTACGTGCACAATTGGATCATAGAATAAATGATACTGGTTTACTTCGAGAGAAACTAAAATCCCCAAAATTTCAAAGTAAACTAACACTTAATTTTAGGAATAAACTCTTATGATATTATTTCACTACAGCAAGTCCTAATTTATACAGCTAAATTAATAAGCATGAAATAACTAAAAGACATCTGATTAGATTAGGTAACTGCAATCTAATCTTTATTTAATCTAACAATTATCAAAAACTATTCATATCTTTTATATATATATATATATATATATTCCTATCTTATTTAATCTAACAATTATAAAAAATAATCCTAAAAATTTAAAAACTAATTTTACCTTTTATTTATTTTGACTTGCAAGTAACAGATCCCTAGGCTAAGTTCTTTCTCGTTCGATGAGGAAAAGGTGCTGAAAGTGGTGGATCTCTTAAATGCTGATACGAATGGGCCGATGGGACTCGAGAAAGATTGATAAGCATTTCATAAAGGCTGATAAGGATGCCATCCTTTCCATCCTCCTGGGTTTTAGAGGAGCCATTGATTCCTTACTTTGGTATTATGAAAGGAAAGGAAACTATGAAGTTAAAAGCGGATATAAGTTGCTATGAAAGATAAATATCAAGAATCAGGGGCGTACCTAGGAAATATTTTCTGTTTGGGCTAAATTATATGTATAAATAGTCTTTTTTTTTTTTTTTTTACTCATTACACACAATTGTTTTAAAGACAACTCATTTATAGCTATCAGTAGTTAGATTTATCTACTTGTATTTAGTCAATATTTTCTAATGCTTAATTAATTGCTTACAAACTCTCACACTAAATTTATTAAATTTGGTGTGCAATATAGAGAAAACTCTTGTGATTTTCCATTTTTCCTCCTCCATGAACATTGATATAATAAAGTCAGTGCAAGACATACGAGCCATTGAGAAAAGAATAACAAACTTTTAATATGATTTTTGATGATATTATTTATTTATTTTCAATAATAAGATGACACAAATAATGGACTACTGAATAATAAAAAATACATTGTAGAATTTATACATAAACAATTATTTAAATTTGTAGTGCAAAAAAAAAAAATCTATTTAAACTTACAAATGACTTAATTCTATAATATTAAAAGTCATAATACTATGTGTATTTTTACTCTTTACTTTGAATAACAAAATATTTACATTTTACTAAATTTAAACAAACACGTCATATTTACGTAATATTATCAAACTTTAAGGATTGTTTCTGTAATTAAAATTATAAATATATATATTTATATTTTCAAGAGGGCGGCCCCGGGCCCTCTCCCTGTTCCGCCTCTGTCAAGAATCCTGCTCCAACTCTGCAGACGATAAGAAACGGTGGATATCTCTGTAGAACCCCCTGAATATTCCTCCAAAGGTGAGAATCTTTGTTGGAGAATTTGTCACAATGCCATTCCTTCATTGTTCAAAAAAAAAAAAAAAAATTAAAAGGGTGGTTAATGTGGCTTACTGCGGCAGATGCGGGGTGTGTGTTTTAGGAAAGAATAAATCGTTTTAAAGGGCTGGAATGCTATGATGTTCTAAGGGGTACTCTGACTGCAACAGTAATTAACAAGGAAGAGTTAGACTTAATATGCATGATTTTGTGGAGTATATGGCTGAATCATAATGACTCGATTCATGGTGGCAAGACAAAATCAGCTGAGGATCTGGTTAGCTAGGTGTCTGGCCTTCTACTGGAGTTCCAAAACACGTACACAAATGGTTTTGAATTCTAACCCACAGTCTTCTCCCAATATCTGTACTGTTTGGAAACCTCCTCCTCCTCCTCCTGGGTGCCTGAAAGTTAATACAGATGCTGCTATAAGAAGAGATAATGGTTTCATTGGAGTGGGTGTGGTTATAAGGGATGATAGCATCCTGATTGTTGCTGCGTCTTCTAAGATTTTGGTGGGGAATATCCAGGCTAAGATGGGGGAGCTTCTAGCTTTGAGAGAAGGTTTGTTGTTGGCTAAGATTCTGGGTTGCAGAGTAGTGTTGGCAAAGGTGGATGCTTGTAATGTAGCCTCGGCTGTTATGAATCAGAATACTCATCGTGGAGAAGCTGGGATCATTATCAGACATTAAAGCCTTGTTTGAGGAGGTAGGGGTTATAAAATGCAAGGCTATTCCGCGCTCAGGAAATAGTGTGGCACATAATCTTGCCTCCTTGGCTTGTTCTTCTAAGGAAGATCGTTTTTGACAGGGTGTTAGTTTGAGGTACGTCTTTCCTTGTCTGTAGTTTTTGTTTTAGCCTGTCCTTTGTCAAAAAGGAAAAAAAAAAAAAAAAGAAAAAAAAGAAATTGAAACAAGAAACTCATCTACCATGAATATTGCAGTCATGAAAACGCAAGTAAGCTTTCGCTAACACCCTTATAAGTGAGGACCGTTTCAAGGACTCCCTTTCAGTGAGAGCATTGATATCCATTTACTAATTGATTAGTATATAAGTTATGATTCGAGTCGTGATGTCTAGCATTAGTGATTGGATGAGAGGTTTGCACATCAAAACACAATCAGTAACAGGGACTATACCATTGCAAATACAGCTTCACTTCACCCGTAATGGTTAATGGTTAATGGTTTGAGTCAGAGAGGATCCTAACAAGAGTTGGTTTAAGATTTATTGATGGCCAATGAAACATGAATGATACGAACAAATTTAGACTCATTTTCTCAACAAATTTATTTATCAACTGTAATAAGAACAAATTGATTAGTATTTTTTTAAAATAGATTTTTTGAGAAAAAGAGAAACGAATTTTAACATGGAATTATTGATATTGTTTGTGTCACAATAAATATATATAAATATATTTTTTTAAATAACGAAAAACATTTTATAATATAGATTATAGAAATTCTTCAACAAAAGAAAAATGATGGCTCTACAAATTTGAGTTTATATATAATATGAGGATGGTTAAGTGGTAAATATCTCACACCTACACTATGAGGTTGTAGATTCGAGTTTTTACCTTTAAAAAAAAAAAAAATAATAATAAATAAATAAATAAAAAGCGTTAAGTTCACAAATTCGAATCTATCTCCCCTGCCTTGTATTTAATCCTTTTGGAAAAGTCAATGCATGCGTTCCAAGAGGCAAAACCCAAGAGGCAACTGCTATGCCCCCACAGTATCATTTTGATTGGTCTCGTTTTTTTTTTTTGTTTTTTTTTTGTATGTACATAGATATATCAAATGCGGCGATGGCAACTTAAACTGAGACATTTTCAAGCTACGGTGACAGTAATTCAAACCTCAGATATTTTTAAACTGAATGACACATTATGCTTGGTCTTTTCTGGAGTCTCATTGCAATTATATATATATATATATATATAGATGTGGATTGGGTCCACTCGACAACCTTTCTCATTGTCATTCTCGATTCTGTGCTTGCTTCAATCCAGTTCAATGTACTCGATCTTCCAACTTGTAATAATAATGTATTATAACCTCTGCAACTCTGCTGTTTCATTGTCTTTTTCCTTTTTTTTAATAATGTAGTGGACCATCTCTGTTACTTTAGATATCTTTAAATCTTATTTGACCAAAATATATTTCAAACTGAAATGCGTTTTTTTTTTTTTTTTTCTATAGCTTAAAAAAATAAAATTAATTTGGATCATCTACGGAGTTGATCTATTTCCTAAGCTAAAACACTAGAAGATAATCCAAATATACATGGCACACAATCTATTTACGTCAGGACAAAGATCAGTAGATGATCAAAATTCTTCTATCTAAGACTCATTTTGGTTGCTAGAAACTTACACTTATTATCTACCTAGCTACCAAGTTTCAAATCTAGATATCATGTATCATTATCTATAAAAATGCAATAAATGTAAGAGAAGAGATTCTCTCAATATTGAGATTTGATCTCAGTATATCTCAATCTAATATAAATATATTTTAAAAAAAAATAATAGTTTACCACGTATCTCACCTGAACAATATGTGTGTGAGTTTATAGCTTTATCTCATCTGAATAATAATAGCTTAGGTATGAGTGTGATTGTATACCACTTGACAACCTTGCCTAATCATTATTATTATTATTATTATTATTTTAGCTGCCATTATTATTATTATTATTATTATTATTATTATTTTGAAATTAACATATTTCTTATTTTATTGGACCAAATTATATCATATGGCTTTCGAATTTATTGCGCGTGCAAGTGCAGTGAGCGAACCATTTTAATATATTATTTACGGACAAGGATCCTTTGCTGAGCTTTTCCTCTACCGAACCATACTGATCTTTTAAAGATCTAAAGACATATAGATATAGTTTTTTAAAAAATTTATGGTTGAAATTGCTTTTCTAATTAATTCTTTTATGTAAAATTTAAAACTACACTGTATTTTAAAACCAAACCCAACCAACATAAGTTAAATTCTAAAAAAAAATGTATCATCTTCTTCATCTATCAATCGGCTCCATTCTAGTGTTGTGTTCTCGAATCAACATAAGCTAAATAATAAAAAATTGCTTTTAAAGTTTTCATCTTCTCGAATAAAGCCGAATTCTGGTGTTGTGTTTTCATCTTCTCGAATCAATCCAAATCTTTCTTAAAATCCCAATAAATATGTATTTCTTCTTCTACAACTTCGACTCCCGAACAAACTCTCTCTCCTTCTCCATATCCATTATCTGTAACTTGCTGTTTTGAGGGGGTTTTTTTTATGAGGTTTTAATTTCATGAGAGAGAACTTCTTTTTTTGGTTTTGATTTTATGAAAAAGCTAGTTATTGTTGTTTTGGAGATTTTTTTTTTTTTGGTTCGGTCGATGTTGGAGATGTTGTGCTCCCCGTTATCAAATTCTCTCTCTCTCTCTCACATTCATGTCCAATAAAAAATTTCAATCAAAATTACCTAAGTTGTTGTCAGGAGATATGGAAGTTGTTGCTTGTAAACAACAAAGCCTAAACAAACAAACAAAAAATCTAATTTTAGAGGAAGTTTCGGATGTCCAAAGACTTCACATCAACCATATGTTTATTCAAATCTTGCCAAAATCAAGGAGGAAACCGAACAAATGATGGTTGATTGGTAGAAGATGAAGACGATAAATTTTTCATTTTTAGAATTTGGCTTATGTAGGTTAAGTTAGGTTTTAAAAAATGGTAGTTTTAAATTTTACTTAAAAGAATTAATTATAAAATCAATCTCAACCACACATTTTTTAAAAAGCCACATGTCACTGGATCTGTAAAAGGATAGTACGGTTCAACAAAGGGCGAAGTTCAACAAATGATCTTTATCCACTATTTATGGGCAAAGTAACACGGAGGGTAGAAATCCAGAATTGCGCCACGTATATTAGATAGTACAATTGTATCTCTGATTAGTCAGCTTACTGAAACTCTATGTGGCAGTCATTTGTAAGAAAATATCTATATAGGACAATCTCATTATCACGTGATAAGACCATCTAATGAAAGAATATCATTTATATTGAAAATATAAAAATAAATTTTTCAAAGTTTCACATGATACATTTTTATTGAACGGTCAGTATTATTATTATAATGTTATATAATTATTATAAAATTATGTAATTATTATTTTCAAAGTTTCACATGATATATATGATATATTTTTATTGAATCGTCAGTAATTTTATATAATAATAATAATTATTATTATTTTATTAAACAAAATCATATCAGATGGTTTTCGAATTTGTTGCAAGTGCAAGTGCAAGTGCATTACAACGAACCATTTAATATATTATTTGCAGGCAAAGTAACATGGAGGGCAGGAATCAGAATTGCGCCACGTATAGTACAACTGTCTGTCTCTCATTGATCAGCTTGCTCAAACTTTACGTGGCCGTCATTCGTAAAAATAAAAAATAAAAAAGAAAACTCGAGAACACTTTTACTCGACCCCTTCGAGGGAGCCGGGAGGTAACCATTATCCCTTTTAAATGGATATTATATGTTTTTAGACGGAATAAATTTATCGAAATATAGTTAATTTTTTAGATAAATTTATCTTTTCTTATACTCATATCATCTTTTTAGGGGGAGTTAATATTTACCCCCTTATAATGGGGTAGAATAAAGGGATATGTAAAAAACTTACATAGAAGGACTTGTGGTGAGACTTTCCAATAAAAATGCACCATTTAGATTGGACCACATCAGTAAGACCGTCGCACGTAAGTTTTTCTACATTTACAGTCGGTGCATACAATTAAGCGATTGTCCTAAGTTATCTAAAATATAAAAAAATAAAAGAAAAAAAGAGAGAAAATGACATCGTCGACCATATATCACGTGCCTCACACCCGCCATCACTTTTCACTCCTCCAACAAGTATCTCTGTATCTAATATCTATCACTTTCTCTGTTGACAAACATGGAGCTCGAAATGGAGAACGATCTCGAAGACGCCGTCGTATTCGGAGGAACGGAGGAGGACGGGAAGGGAATTAAGAGGAAGAGAAAGAAGAAGAAGAAGAAACGAGAAAAAGAGGTTGTGGTGATGATGGAATTGCAGGACCCACTAGAGGTTTTTGGTAGAGACATTATGTTGATGATATTAAGAAACCTCGACGCACACAGCGTGGCACTAAGTCTTCTTGTTTCCCGTGCCTGGCACGGTGTCGCTTCCAGCGACTTGCTCTGGACCTCCAAGGTTTGTTTTTTCTTTTCTATTTTCTTCCTCTATATTATCTCTATTTAATCTGCTCACTATTGTTATTGTATTTGACAATTTGGGTCTGATTGGTTTATGTTAAAATGTGTGTTTATTCTTTCTGTGAATTGGCTCTTCATATTTTGTTAGTTGGATTTCATATTTGACTGAATTTTTGGGACTGGTTTTATTTTTACTTTATTTCTTGACATGCTTATATATATACATATATATATATATATATATATAATTAGATTCAAGTTGGTCTAATTTGGAGATAAATTCAATATTTTAGAGTCAGTTGTTGTTTTATCAGTTTGGTTTGGTGTTCTTAAATGGACAATGGATAATTCTTGTGTTTGGATGATATTTTATTTTATTTTATTTTATTTGGTCTCATGCTCTGTAATGCAATTTAGCTCCATTTATTTGTACAATAAGAGTTGATTCTGGATGTGGAACTGATTATGATGATCTGTTTTACAGTCAATTTGGCTTGCTGCTTTTATTACCTAGTGTTTACTTAGCTAATCAGGCAGTTTGGTTTTATTGAACTCTGAGGCAGTCGAGTTCATCTTTGCTATATTGATCGATCGCTGTTATCTCCGATCTTGGCTTTTTGTGTTATTTGGTTCTTTCCTTCAGCTTCTTAAAAACATCCAGGTGGTTTTTGGTATGAAAGAAGCACCTGGTTTTGTATGATATAATTGTGGTATGGTGTTGTGAAGATATTAAAGAAGCACCTGGTTTTGTATGATATAATTGTGGTATGGTGTTGTGAAGATATTGGTTCCTTTTGCTGATTTTATAAAAGCTAGAATAATGGGACACCCTGCACTTTGTGATGTTATTGTTTCTTGTGTGAAGATAAGCAACTCTGTAGAGGTTGTAGTTTGAGCCTGTGTAATTTCATTGCTATGTGCATAATATAATGGCCAAATTAGGTGACTCTCACTTAAGGGGGACTGACATGTTAAAATATAGATATAAGGTTTGAACTTTGAAGGCAGCTTTGTGAATTGCGTGGTTGATTTTTTTTTTTTTTTTTTTTTTTTTCCAGTTCTCTTCATATTTTTTTCTTAACTTCCATGTAATGAATAACAGGATTAGGATAATTAAAATATTTAAGTTTTAAATATTGATTTAGGTTAAAATTAAAATAAAAAATATCTCTTTTCTGATGAGATAAAAGATTAAGTTAGGTTTTAGTTTAGTTTATCTTTATTTTTAGGTTTAGTTTATATATATTCTCATTTGTAAGGAGACTATGATTTTTGATGAAATAAAATGATATTGAATTCTCCTCCTAATTTTTTTCTCCTCCGCTTTTCTCTCTTGCTAGAAAAGTTAGGGATGTCAATGGGGCTAGTTTGAGGCAGGATTTGCCCCCAACCCCGACAATTGAAGTTCGGGGTCAGGCCTGCCCTCGCCACTAGTACACCTCCACCGCCAAGATTATTTTTTTATATGGATACTATGCCATTTTTTTATATCCAATAGTTATTTTTTTATACAAGAAATTATTATATTTTAAATAAGCTCAATACCAACTCTCAAACTATAGTTTACATTTTCAATTCATTGTTTTAAAATACATTTTTTGTATCGAGGCGTTTTCTTCTGACAAGGCGAGGTGTAAGCCTCAAGACGGAACGAGGCGTAATCCTCACCAAAGATAGATAAAGCACATAAATATATATATATATATATATATATATAAAGTACATAAAATTCCATAAAACAACCAATAATCGCATTAATAATCATTAACAACTTATTTATCCTATAAATATCAATTTACAAAGCTAAATGTAAGGTTTAGAACTTTGCAAACAATCAATAACGCGACATAATTCATAAAATAATTAACATGCAATCATCATACTAACAACTAAGATGTTCAAATTAGTTTCTAGGCTCTAGCTATCCCCAACTCAAACAAAACCAACTTCATAACATCATCAATGCATCTTCATCTTGGGTTGTAAAGATTGAATTAGTTTTGTTGTGCTACACTGATTCAATTTGAAATTCTCGGAAGAAAAAAAAAAAGGAGAAATTGAGGCGTATGCCTCAATACGCCTTTGAGACGCTGTTTATAGGCGTACGCCTCAATTGGTTGAGGCTTAAGCTTCATAAACAACCGGTTACACCTCAGTGCATTTTTGTAAAAAACGCCTTAGAGGTGCACCTCGGAAAGTTTTTTAAAACAATGATGCTCATAATTGACTTTAGAATAAAATACAAGAATTTCATTAATAGGAAACAATAAGAGAAGTAAATTTTGAAAACCACAGAAAAATTACAAGCTGCTCAATCCTTAATCACAAGATAAATTTAAAAAATATGTAAAAAGTTGTTAAATATAAATGAGTTATAAAATAAATCTAAAATTTTCCTCTAATGCAATTGTGTTCTTTCAAGTTCAATTCTAAAATGTTCTCACTTCTCAAGCATCCTTGGTATGCTCATTGTACATTAATATTTAATATTCATTAGGTTTAAGTTTTAGTTCTTTTTGTCTTTGTAATAATAGTCAAACTCGAACTCTTTAAAATGAAATAATTTATTTGTTAAAAAAAGCACATTCTTTATAAACTTTACATATTAATTTTTATTAGTCAATAAACAATGTACTATTTTATTAATTATAAAACTATGTATTAATTTTTTTATTGATTAAATATTAATGTTGTTAATAAATATTAAACAAGGTCAGGGGACAACTAACCCCTTACCTTCCCCGCTTTTAAAACGAGGTTTGAAATCAACCTCGTACCCATTTATTTTGGTACAAGGCATGGCAGTGCGGGGTCCTTGCAGGGTTGGATTTTTTTGACATCCCTAGGAAGGATAACTTTAGCATAAAGTGAACAACTTGAAGTTAAAGAAATAACAAAAAATATGGAGAGCAAAACAACTGATTTCATTCATTACTGCTCTACTTGTTGAGCTAGCAAGTAATCAGTACCTCTTGTTCAAACAAACAGCATATTGCCATTTTCCCATCAGTTAAAATTTAACCATTTGCCTCTCCAAGTGTCGATTTTCATACACCAAATCTTCTACCACTCAGGTGACTCGTTTTAAAATATATTGTGCTTGGTGTCATACAAAATAACAATGTTGGGTTCAGGATAAAAGATAACAATGTTGTCAATTGTATAATACAAGTAAAGAAGAAAGCCATGGGAACATTTATGAAAATCCGGTGCTGAAGTTGAAGTCACAGAAAGAGTTCAGTTGGATTCTTGTGTCTTGATAAGAAACAAAAAGGATGAGGGGCTCAAGAGGAAGAAAATAAAATAAAAGTAGAATATAGCAAGTAGGCTATGGCACCCTCCAAGACCCAATAAAAGGGGTGGAAAGAAAGGGACAAATGAACATTGATGAAAGATATAACTTGACTTAATGTCCTAGGTTCAACGATGTAATGACTTATCTTCAACTAGCTGACTCTGCTTGTTGACTTGATGGTGACAAAAGTACAATGAATAATCGTTGGTGAATTTAGATTTTCATTCTATTTAAGCTTTGTAACCCATTATTTGGATGATGATTTTTTTTTTTGATAACTTATTTTTTTATTTGGATGATTTTTAAATCTTGCTCAAGCTGTTGTTGGCTTGAATACCTGACAAAATGCTGTTTGTAACTTATGTGCCTGATTGGAATTTGAGATTGGAAATTGTCATGTTGTTTCATTGAACATTATTTGGTGAGTTTTCACAATGAATTGTTTGTTGCAGTGAGCATGCTTCTGCTGGAATATTGATCCTTAGTTTTCTTTATTATTCAAAATTTAACTAAGAGGACAGTGCTTTCGTGTTATGAAGCTGTTTCAGTGATGAAAGCAACATGCAATTGTGGTTCTACTTTTAATTATAAGAGAATAATTTACTTAAAATTCCTGTTGTTTTTAGTGTGAAGAACTGTGGCTTGGGAAAGCACACATACCTCGCTTGGCACAAGTCCGAGGATTATCAAAGTTGGCCGCATATTCGTTATCTGTCATGGATGGAAAACGTGTGAGTCACATGTCATTTTCCATTGTTCTCTCCGTCTCTCTCTCAAAAAAATGTGTGTGATAGCAGATACACACACAAGCACATGCACACATGAGGCATGACGTGTGTACAGATGGTGTTATATACTCACTAACCTGATCCTTTTTTTTTTTTTTACATTTTCCTTTTTATTTGTCAGACTCGTATAATGAAGGAAGATCTGTATGACCATATATGGGAGTTCCATTTTACAAAGGTATGTGTTTTATGGGGTGTTCACTTGCATCTCTTTTAATATCAGGGTGTTGAAGGCTGAGATACCATTTCATGAATTTATAGTCTGCGCATCAATATGATGCCTAATTAGAAGAAGTCTAGTTCAGTGTTGATTTAACAGGTTGGACTTACATGAGCTTGAGTTGATAGGATAGATTAACAGCATCCTTTTTTTTTTTTTTTTCTTTTTCTTTTTTGATTAGAATCTCTAAACGGTACCTTATGTGTAGAACTCTCAGAAAACCCAGCCATTTTGTATAGCATGTTCAAACATTTTCTCTTCATATCATCGCCGACCAATCACTATAGTTTCCATATTTATAAAGAAATAGTTAATGTTGAAACATCTCTTAACATGCAATAAGGTTTCCTATGTAGTTCGTTCTTCTAATTTTGGAACTGCCATACCATGTTATGGTACTACAACTTTCATGAAACTAACAGGTTTTTGTAATGATTGTTAACTTACTTTCAGGCAGCACCAGAATATTGGCGTAACCTGGATCCGTACTGGAAGGGTACTGGGCCTCCCATGCGGCGATACTTTCATCCAGATGGTAGCCAAACTGCAGATCCTGGTGACACAGTATGGGGCGGCCAAGAATGCTGTTTTTGCATTGTTACTAGTTTTGTTGGTGAAGAAACGATAAGGGAGCACTATGTTAGGATAAACAGATGGCCTCGGATGTTTGTTTCGAGGAAGCAGGACTGGAGCTGGGAAATGTCTAACTTCCTTTACTGCTACTGCAGCATTCCTGATTCTGATAAGGAAGGTGGCACAGGTCCAGTTCTTTAGATTGGATTGCAAATGTCACGTATAATTTTCTATGTAAATAATGGTAAGCACCGGTACTAGTTCACCAAGTATGGTTTGTACATCACTCATAAAATATCTTTTCTAACTAAATATGAGTAGATTATAACATATGCTCATGTACTGATATTTGGATTAAATAAAAAAAGAGAAGTTTTTTACGTAATTATAAGGTTCAGATTATTATTGGATTGGGTACCAATGAAACTCGCTGATTATTCATGTTACTATTCTAGTATTCTGACAAATAAAAATAAGAGGGTTTATGTTCTCTCTTACTTTCTACTTTTGCCGCAACTTTCTTGTAGGTACACAAATTTCTCAAACAGATTCAATGAAAATCCACCTAAAAATCTAGATTTCCTTTAGTCAGACCTTGAGAATTAATTTTTAAAGTATTCGTATTTACATAATGAGATTAAACTCCAATTATAATAAGTCAAATGAAAGTTATAACAAAAGGTTCACGAAAGCTCTACATAGAAAATGCACAGAAAGATTAGTTGAGTTGTACAATTCTTTCTTCATTATGAAAATTTTAATAATTGCTGATCGCATTATAAATTAAATGCAACTTTACCTTTACAAATAAGCAGAATTTGCTAAGGATTTGTCAGACAAATGGTTGAATCTTTACTACATATTGAACCACTAGTCTACTTAATAGTGATTTGTGGACAAAACATATCCACTTGCAAGATTACAGAACTGGAATATCACGTAAAACAAACTGATAATGAGGATGAAGAACCACATATTATCAAAATCACTTTCACTCTATAAGTTTATCTCTTATTATTAGTTCACCAGCAATCCTGAATTTACCTTACAAAGGGCTGTCATCAGCAATCATTCTCTCTTTGCCACAACATTTGAGTATTCTTCCCAACTCCCATATTCTAAATTAAATGGGTAAAAGGAGACTATCAAATCAAGTGTGTAAAACAAAGAAACCGCTGTATTTTGAAATCATGAAAAGCAGTTATCCAATACATTTTTATTTCTCGAGACCAAACAACAGAAGAAATTTGCAAGACAAATTAAACTGCAGTTGCACCAGTATCACCAGACTTCAGGACGAAGTTCACCGGTAGCCGGGGGCATCCATCTCCCGGAGTTGTACACATTTTCACCAACTTTCCAGCCAGGTACATCCTTCATTACTTCGGCTTCATACTCGAGATACTTCTTCCACTCTTTCACAAACCTAAACAAGGCGGCAAGGCACAGAGCAAAAAAGACATTAATTCTTTCTGCAGTTAATACATTGGGCATGAGTGGGAAATTAGAATATTTGTAAAGGACTAAAGGTTATCTCTTCACCTTTCATCTTCCTCAGCTTGAAGCATGGGCAGTATTGCCCTGCGTGCAGCATACTTTTCTTCTTTAAGCGCTCTGCAAAGATAAAGCATATTATACATTTACTTTTCAAACCCCCCTTAACCATGGAAGAAACTATGCTTTCACCAAGACAAGCAATAAAAAAGCATTAATATGTCAGATACTCAGATATCAAACAAAATTTTTGGCATGTGTCCGTGTATATACATAAATAAAATTAGCATTAAATTATTTAATTATTCTGAACCCAACCTCTACTACCGATTTTCCAAAGGGGAGTTTGAATTCAGAGAAAGCTGGCAAACATAGCAGGCTAAGCACGTAACACTTGAAAAGGGGAATACCAGAGCACACCCAAAACAAGAGTATATTATAGCACATCTCTCAAGTGTAATAGTATCAGTATGAAGCATCCACATTCCATGTCTCAACCATGGCCTTTCTCTTTGAACTTAGATGTTAATAGCCCAAAAGGTTCCAAAACAACAAACTTCTCTTTTTCCATTGAATTGATATATGGTGGGATGTTGAAGAAAATTATTACAATATGGTTTTAGCTTTTCTTTCATAGGTCATCATGATGAATGAGGTAAAAGCACTAGTTGAAAATAGTAAAGAGTTTTCGAGCATCCTGATGGACTGTATCTAAGTAAGTTTCTCTTAGTTAATTATAAACTATGGTGACATTTTACCAAAGAAAGTTGGACAGGAACATATGGTGAGACCCTAAGGCAATGAAAATTGGGTTGGTTTATGGTCTATTGAGTATTGATACAATGAATTTTGGTTAGGTTCTTTCTTTAGTCAATAAGGATATATATAATGTGGGTTAGGTTCAAAATGAACTTGCCTAAACAAAAATTAGAACCATGATCAATAATAAACAAATATCCACAAGATGTCAACATTAAGGACATCATAGTGCGAGTTTCAGAACTCTTTTCTTAGAACAACTATCCCTGATTACAAAAACCAATCCAAACCCTAAATTTAAAAATTCATGATAAAAATTGTGATCCACAAGGACAAGATCTTAAACAATTTTTTTTATCATTTCGAAAGAAAATGAATCCAAGTTCAGTCATCGAAAGGCATAATTATAAGCAAAAATCGACAAAAGAAATATCTATATTTCCTGCTTATCTAAACAAATTTAAATTAATAAATAAATAAAACTTTGCCATAATCACCACCTAGAAAAATCGACAAACCCTAAAAAATTCAGCATGATAAGTACAATGACAGTGATCACCGACAAAATTATCCACATTGTGGTTAAAAAGTAAAAATTCATTATCATCAATCGCTAAAATGAGAAAAATTCAAGAAAAGGTGACAAATTATGATGCTAATTGCCATAAAACCTTTGACAATCTAAAAAGCCAACTTCAAAAAACTACCAAATGCACTTACCAATCATCAGAACTATCAAAAATAATCCAAAACCCTAGTAAGGACAGACATGAGCTTGCTAATGATACCAACAATCTACAAGAAATATCTGCACATTGGCTCCTATTTTTCCAAAAGACAAAAAAAAAAAAAAAACGAAACCCATCTTCCAAACAACCATCACAACGAGAAAAAAAAAATCAGTAGAAACATCACCAATCATCAATGAAAACACCAATCAAAACCCAAAACCCAAAAAGCCTCCACAGTTCCAGCCCTAATTTCCAAAAGCAACCAAACCCTATTCGCTAGACGCCATCGATAGAAACAAAAATAAACAAAAACCCAATTGAAGATCAACAGAACCCAAATCAAAGATCAAAACTTTCACAGTAACTGGAGCATCGACAATTGAAGAAATGAAGATAGATGGGCATGTGAGTGTACCTGCGGACCTTGTTGCCCTGGCCAACCTGGTACATCCCCCAAGAGAAGGCACCAAAAGTAGCGAGAAAGATGGCCATAGCACTAGGTCCCTTGGTGGGGATCCGACGGGCGTATCGGACCGGAGCAAACCCACCCGGCGGCGGCCCGTCTTGGAGAACCGGCATGTCTTTCACGCTAGCCATTCCTGGCTTCTTCCTTATCATTGCCTCCGTCATTTTCTTCTCTGCGTTTCGTGTATGTGTTCCTCTCTATCTATGTTTCGATGGAAAAACTAGTATCTGATAATTGCAGAATATGTGAGACGACGAAGAGTGCGAGCACAAGGAGGGGGGAGGCACGTGGATAAACTACGTGAAGTAGTGTTTGAGAGTTGGGTCACCTGCGGGTGTTTTATCTTTTTATTTTATTTGTTTCTAATTTTAAGATTGATTTTTACGATTTTCTTGTTTTTAATGGAGAAAATAAAAAATAGCCTTAAAAAAATAATTAATTTCCGTTTTTAACTTCACGAAATTTTAACCGTTAGAGCATCTCTCACCCATACTCTAAAATTATATCTTTAAAAAAACTTTTTTAGAGTTTCTACGTTTGATACTCTAAATTTAGAGAATCATATCTCATACTTTAAATTCACTTATTTTTTATTCTATTTTTATCCTTTTACCTTTCTTATTAAATTCAATTAATGTATAATAAATTTTAATTTATACATGTTATTAACATAAAAATTATACCATTAGAAATGTCTCATCTAAATATTTAAAATGAGTCCAATATTGAATATTAATTGATAATTTTTTATTTACCATACTTTATTATTTGTTATTCATTTCATTATTTTGTTATAATATTCTCTAAAAAAAATTATTTTACGTTAAAATAAAAATCTCTTATTACATATTGATAATTATAAGTGGAGTATTTAATTGTTGAGAAAGTTTGATACAACAACAAATTAGTAAGATATTTATTATATCACTTATGTATTTATACATGAACAAAGTTTGATACAACAATATGAAGGTTGGATTAAAAAATTAGATTAAAAAAAGTTGATTGAAAAAGTTTGAAAAGAAATAAGTAGGTTGAGAAAATTAGTTGAAAAATGTTTTAGAACCTAAAAACTAATTATAAATTCATGCACTAATAAAACATTATATTTTAAAAAAAAGTAAAAAAAAAATGCAAATGTATTTTATAATAATATTTGTTAAAATTTAGTTGAACAATAATTTATTAAAAAAAATAAATAATAATAATGAAAATATAAGTTATTTGAAGATATAAATAAAAACAGAGATAGAGATAAAGATAAGAATAGAGAGTGTGTAGGAGTGAAAATTTTTTAGAGATGGAATCTAAGAGGAATATTTCATTGTAGAACTCTATTTTAGAGATAGAGTATGGGTAGGAGATGCTCTTAACAACCACATTTTTGATAATTTACCTAAATGCCCTCGTCTAAAAACCTTCTCAAAACTCTATCTCGTCGTCTCTGTCGTCTCTCTTCCCTCTCTCCTCTAGTCCTATCTTTTCTCTCTCCCTTACTCATCTCTCTCAAATCTCCCACTTTCGACGATGTCGCGGTCCAAAGCTGGATCGGTTGCTCCTCTAGGTATCACACATCTAGGAGACGCTGCAATATTTCCAATATAGCACTCTAGCACATAGTTGATGTTATGTATTTTGCAATTAAGGAAAACTACATGAAGAATTTAGAAGGGAGATAGAGTTGAGCAGAGGGAAACAGGAGATAATTTGCTTAATAATTCCTGTTGTCTATTCAATATCAACCCAAGCCTTTATATAAACCAATTGTTACAACCGAATTACACAACATCCTTCTAGAATTCAAATAACAATAAAGCAAGAAATAAGGAAGAGTGGCACCAACCAAGCAACCATGTTGCACGTCTCATGGAATTGTTGGCACTACCCAAATAACATCCTACCACTAATTTATTAACAACTTAATAACAAACAATAACAATTGACAATTCAGTGGACTTCCATGACCAAAGTCTTCCATGACCAGAGTATCATTTGCACCCATGCATGGCTTGTATGTGACCATATCAGTTGCCTCCCTCTCTCCTCATACTCCTACATTCGTTGTTGTCACTGCCAAAGTGCAAATCCCACCTCCTTGTCTCAATCTCCTCCATTGGAGAAAAAGACGGTTTGGATTTCAAATGTTTTTGAAACATTGTCGTTGCTGCCTGATTCAACATAAGTCACAAGGACTCCACTTGAAGCCTTGGCTCAATTTATTTCTATGAGTACCGATTTAGAAGCTTGGGACAACAATAATAAGATTGAATTCAATAATTTGTGGTAGGTAATCAAAGTTGCAGTTTTGATTTTTTTGCGTATTAGAATTATATTTGATGTCAATCATGAATATTTGAGGTAGTTTTTTTTTGTATGGAAAGTAATAAGAGAAGTTGTCAAGTATACGTTTACATCATTGTATTTGGATTTGATTGGACCCATATCGTAAAGAGCATCATTTGTACCGCTTTTGTTTCAGATATACGTTCTTTAATGTTTATGGTTTTTGCTTATATTGATTTTTAAATATAAAACTCTTTCATCTTTGACATCATGTATCATTGATATCATTGATAGTTAGCTAGTCACCAGCAACAGCGCCAAAACCTTGTTATGGTAAATTTAAAAATACTCATAAGTGCATGAGTCAAATTTTAAAACCCTTACACTATGTCCGGTTTGATGGAAGGAAAAGAAATGATAAGTTGACGAGGAAATGAAGGGAAGGGAAGGGAAGGGAAGGGAAGAGAAGTGTTTTTGTTTGGATAATTATAAAGGAAAGAAAATGAGACAAATATAAATAAATAAATATCTTATTCTATTTACGAACATATCCTTCTTTCAACTATGAATGATAAATATGTATCGTTATATAAGGTTACTTTTGGGATATTGAAAAATCCCTTTTATTTCCTTCAATTTTCTCTCAAATTTGATGGGAAACCCAATTGGGTGAAGTAAGAAGAAATTATTAAATCAATTTCCTTTCTTTTCCCTTATTTTCCTCACATTTCCCTCTTTTTTAACAATCCAAATAAGATATTAGAAATCTATCTGAATCCTTTTATTTCCTTTATCTCCAATTCCATCAAACCAAACATTGTGTTGGCTGGACTTGAGCTTTGGACTTGACTTGTGGTCCACCATTTGGGCTTGATTTGAACTAGCTTGGGGCCTATAATTGGGCTTTGATTCTGGCCTGGATCTTCAAATATTCAAGGAAATTGATTATTTTTCAAATTCCATACTATTTCACCTAAAATACAAAAATAACTCTAATTAAATAAAAATAAATAAACCAAGTAGCTAACAAATCCAAGTTAAGGTATATAAATATGATATAAAATATGCTCATTAGTTGAGATATGTTGATTTGTTAGAATCTTGAAGTAATTACATATGAATTTATGAGCGATTGATTTTGGTTGAAGAAAATTTGTTAGGGTCTAGTTGAGAAATATTGGAGAAGAACCATATCTGCTCTGTTTTTTTTTTTTTTAACAAATATATATTTTTGAATTTTTTAAAATATTTTGTTAAAAATCAAATCAATACACTATTAAATGAATTAAAATTTGGTACTTTCCAACTTCAAGTTAATATCACCATTAAGTTTAACTTTGGTCAAACTTGTCAATATTATATCTCTTTAATTTCAACAAAAGTACAATATTATTATGTTATTGCAAAACATTAAGGTATGTTATTGTAATTAATCCTGCTAAAAAACTAGTTAAAAACTCCTCGAGTTTAGACAATATTACACACATCGGCCACTTTTTCCATAATTACACCAATGTCCCCTAGAATCAAACATAGCTATAAAACTAAAGAATAACTTTTAAATAAATACAAGTGAAACATTCTCTACCCTTGTTAACCATAAGGCATGGAATCCAAACTCTTGTTTTATAATCATCAAGTATTGACATAGTCCCCGGTCCCTACCATAATCCAATGATCACTAAATTTCCAAGATTATTATATCGGTTTTCAACTACCGGATCTACCAAGCTATATAGTCCATATATTTCGACCAAGCTACGTGTTTTTGGTAAATCGGCTTGGTTGGAAACTGTTTCTAGTGTATTAAAGCTCTTGCTCTCGAAAATCTCAAAACTTAGTTGTATTAATTTGTTTTTTTAATTATTTTTAATTTAAAAAGAAATATTATTATTTTTAAGAAAATTTAAAATGTTATTATTTTCAATTAACAATCATATTTTTAATGGCTATATGTTAACGGTCATATTCTAACGGCTATATTATAACGGTCTTATTTTAACAGCTATGTTTTAGAAAGAAAGAAAAAACATAATCTATAAATAAGATCATTCATTTGTTTCATTTTCATATATCTCCATTGAAATTTTCATTTACTTATAACTATGGCTCGAAATAACTTCAATGTTTGGATGCTTGAACTCATCGAAGAACAAGAAGATGGTGATTATGGAATTCTATTAGGAATGGCAGCCGTTGAAGGAGAGTGACTTGCTATCAAAAGCGTGGACCACGTCGTCGTGGTTCCGTGCCAGGTCATACTGTCATTGATCACGATAGAGCTGAAGGTCATAATCGACTTTATCGCAATTATTTTGCAAAAACGCCTATATATTCTCCAAAGAAATTTCAAAGAAAATTTAGAATGCGACAACCTCTTTTCTTTCGAATTCAATCTGCGATAGAAAATTGTGATCCTTATTTTCTCCAAAGAATGGATTGCTCAAGTCATATAAGTTTATCATCTATCCAAAAGATAACAGTTACTATGAGGATGCTTGCTTATGAAGCGTCGGTAGATTCTGTGGATGATTATATGTGAATCGGTGAAAGCACGGCCATAGAGAGTCTTATAAAGTTTGTGAAGGCAATTATTGCAATTTTTGGTGAAGAATACTTGAGATCACCAAACAATGATAACATCACTCGATTGCTCGCAATTGGTGAACAACGTAGTTTTCCTGGTATGTTGGGAGCATTGAATGCATTTACTGGAAATGGAAGAATTGTCCATCTGTGTGGGCTAAGATGTATTCAGGTCATATTCATAAGCCAACAATTATTTTAGAAGTTGTGGCTTCTTATGATATTTGGATCTGACATACATTCTTTGGATTTCCAAGATCTCATAATAATATTTACGTGCTAGAAAGGGCATCCATATTTAATCGACTCACCAAAGGTCGTGCTCCTATTGTGAACTACTTAATCAACGGTCATGATTACTCAATGGCTTACTACCTTGCTAATGGTATATATCCATCATGGGCAACCTTTGTCAAGACAATTTCAGCTTCGTAAGGAAACAATAAAAAAACTTTTTGCTAATGCTCAAGAGTTAGCACGGAAAGATGTAGAACAAGCATTTGGAATGTCGCATGCGTGCTTCACGATAATTCATGGACCAGCCTGATTTTGGAATCAAGAAACATTGAAAAATATTATGACAGTGTGTATAATAATGTACAACTTGATTATTGAGGATAAGCAAGGTATACCCCAACGTAAATCGACATTTGATTCTCATTTCCAACTTCCTTAAATTGAAGAATTTCATGAGCGTACTGCTGAACACATAAAAGTGGATGTTTAATAAGAGTTAAAATCATTATTTTACACTAGTGGTGTCATTAACTCTCCTGACTTAAACACATTTACACATTTATCTTTTATTTTTGATATAGGTTACTTGAAATGGATATTGTTGTTTTGATGCAGGTTCGTGAGCGTACTGATGAAAACATAAAAATGCATGTTTAATAGGAGTTGAAATCATTATTTTACACTAGTGGTGTCATTAACTCTCCTAACTTAAGCACATTTACATTTTTGTCTTTTATTTTTGATATTGTTGTTTTGATGCAAGTTACTTGAAATGGACATAACTTTATACTCAAATATCAGATTGATCCCATTCATTTTCTATAAAAGGATGATTTAATTTCCTATAAAAATGCATTTCACATAGAACTCGAGATATGGACGTTTTAAAGGTCAAACAGAGGATGAAAGAGGACATATGCACAATTTCCGCGCACATTGAATATGCTTCAGTGTTTTGTGCATAACTTGAGCTATAAATTTTGGATATTTACGAACCACATCATTCTGAAAGCTAAGACAATGATCTACACCTCTTATGTTCATGTCAGAAGCAAAATCGGAAGCATGCAGCACGAAATCGGGGTGCCAAAACAGTACATGCATGGGCAAATCAAAATTGTCAAAGTTAGGTGACCAAATTCAACCAAGACATCAATTAGCCATGTAACCCTCTTGTGACCTTTTTGCCCTTCGAAGTTTCTATATAAAGGGGCCTTGTAGATGGCTGAAACCATCTTTATCTTCATCTTGATTCATCTTGGTTCATTGCAAGTTTACCTTGCATGTGTTATTATTATTTCTCTCTTTCATTATAAACTTTCTTCTTGCCAGATAGTTTTCTTTTACATGTTTTTCCTCTTCCATTTCCATTCTTATTTCTATTTCTATCATGAGTAACTAGTTTCATTATGCTAAGGTGAAAATGTGAAACTCTTGGTATGAAAATAAAAGTTTATTAAAACTCTTAAAATGTGGTTAATGTTTATATTCATTAGTTATACATTTATATGATTTATATTTATCTTTCTTTATTAATTTGACTATAATCTTGATTCCTCTCGTGTATGGGAATCTTGACTTATTGTAGACAATCTTATCAATGGATACTTGAATCTTTCTAGATAATGCATGGTTTTAATTGTACCGGCTAAGAATTCTTGATTCATTGTAGTGATTGGCACAATGAGTACTTGAAACCCATTGAATCGAAGAGTGGGTAATCCTTGTAATTTAATTAAATTGAAAGGAATATAACTTCATATATGTTCAAATTAGCTTAGATTGTTATATTTTCGATTGGAATCTTCTTTGTGTGTGGATTCCAATTGAGTTATAAAAAGAGTTAAATAAACTTTTATTCTATATACCAAGAGTGGAACCTCTAACCTTAGCATACATATTTTTTATTTGAGTACTTTCATCATTATTATTTGTCTATCATTCATCAATTAAATTGTTTTATTTTTCTTGATAACTCTTGACATTATTGTTGGTTTTTGTGAGCATTAAAACTCTTTCCATAAGGATCGATCCCGTTCTTATCGGGTTATATTATTACTTCAACACTCCTACACTTGAGAGTAAAATCTTTTTTTTCTGGACGTGTCACGTACTATTTGATTGTTTGAGTTTATTCAAGCTCAACATCGCATCAGAGATAGATATAGTCATTCTCAACTCCAAACAGATCTAATTGAGCATTTCTGGCAAAAATATGATTCATCTTAAACAATCGTCTTCTTTTGAACTTATGCTGGATTTTAAATCCATTTAGTTGTTGTTGTTTTGTTATTTATTTTCAATGCTTTATGTATTTTAAGCTTTTAGTTGTTATTATTGTTTTGTTATTTACTTGTGTTGGATTTCAAATCAATGTTGAATGTTTTTATCTTTCATATTTAATATCAAATTATAATATAATAGATTATAATTTTATGGGATTTTAGCAAAATTGCCCTATTGGAGGGCCAAAATTGCAAATATACCCCAAGTAGTCAAAAGCTTACAACAATGCCCCAAACTTCCAAAAATACCCCCACTTAAAAAATGACCACCACATTTATTACCATTATTATTTTGACCAACCAATGATACAAAAATAAAAGGAAAAAAGTAAATTATACATTGTTTGAAATATGTAAAATGAGATGGAACTCTTCTGATTGTATTTTTTTTTATTTTTTTTCCTTTTGGTTGTATAAAAGTGTTGAAGAAAGTTATATGAAGTGGTGACAAGGTGAGTTTTCGAAAAAAATATAACTATTTTCTTGCATCACAATCCATATATTGATAGAAATAATATAGGATAGTTTTTTTTTTTTTTTTTACATAGATTAGTTTATGAATGTTCTTCGAGTGACACCTGACCTGATATCGGGTCACGTGTGACCCAAAGCACAAATTCATGGCTTCGGGTTGGGGGCAATCCGAAGCACAAGAAAAGTTTTAAAAAAAAAAACAGTTTATATATTTTTATATTAATTTACACTCCTTATGTTTTATGAAAAGTTTTTTTTTTTTTTGAATTGATAATATATATTTAAAAATTTTCAGGATTGAAGATGACAAATGTGCAATTAGTTTTGATCTGGGCTGGAGAATGGAAAAGTGATCACAGTGTATATTGGTATGACGGTCGGAGAGGAAGGGCATTTGATTTTCCAACGGATGCAAATTATGATCAACTATTAGATAAGGTTTACCGCGTGATTGAGATTGATAGAAATCATTATCGGGCTACTCTTACGACAATTGCACAAACCATTCGTCCTAGCTTGCCTATTGAGATTATTGATGATGATGATATTGCATTGTTTCTGCGTCGAGAGAATGTTGACCCTCTAGTTTGCATAAATGTTGAGGAAATCGTTGATGACCGTCCAGAATTGAAGTAGAGTGTTCATCTAAAGTCACCTCACCGCCCATACCATGCAACTCAATATGATATTCACCACACTACGGATGTACCTAACACAAATGCCCATTTGGATGATATTCGAGAGGGTTTTACAGAAAATGCCAATAATGGTAATTCCCATCATCATCATTTTTGTTTCCAGTATACCACAGAAAATCAAAATGTTTATGTGCGCAATGTATCAGAACCACAGTTTGACCCTATTCCTGATCGAGTTCCTAACATGTCTGACGATCAATTTGCCCATGTCCAGAGGCTTGTTCCACCTCCATGTGCATTGTATTCTATTAATTCTAGCGAAGTTGCACCTAGGCCTGTTGATATGTGTATTGCAGTGGGTGAATTGTTTGAAAGTAAGCAGCAATTGCAATCACAATTAGGTAGGTATTCCCTTGAAAAATGGTTCCAGATTAGGGTGATGAAGTCAGACATAACACGTTATCAAGTTCGGTGCATCGTTAAGGAATGCAATTGGCGATTACGTGCGGTTAAGGTTGGTAATTCAAATTATTTCCAGATAAGAAGATTTAACCATGAGCACGCATGCTCCACTGAAGCACGATTTTCGCTTCAGAGGCAAGCAAGCTCACAAGTTATAGGGGAACACATAAAAAAGAAATTTCGTGATCATCGTTTATACAAGCCAAAGGAAATTATACAAGAATTACAGACGGAGTTTGGCATCTCATGTAACTACCATAAAAGATACCGAGCAAAACATATTGCATTAGATGAGGTTCAAGGAACACCGGTTGAGTCATATTGAATTTTACCATCATACTTGTACATGTTGGAGCAAACTAACCTTGGAACTATTATAGACCTCTACACATATTCCGGTAACATGTTTATGTATATGTTTTTCTGCCTCAAAGCATGCATAGTCGGTTTTCTATCTTCGATTCGACCTGTAATTGCTATTGACACAACATTTTTTGGGGGCCCTCATCCAGGGGTCTTATTTGTGGCCGTGTGTATAGATTGCAATGATCAAATATTTCCTCTAGCTTTGGGTGTTGTTAATTCGGAGACAAATGAAGCTTGGGAATGGTTTCTAACTAAGTTGCATCGTGCCATTGGCGAAGTTGATGATTTGGTTTTCATCTCTAATAGGAAAAATAGTATGATCACTGGTGTGGAAAAGGTGTTCCCAAATTCATTCCATGGCGCATGTGCGGTACATCTAGAACGGAACATGCTTGGACGTTATGGGGAGAATAAGGTACTAAAAGACATCTTCAAAAAGGTAGTCAAGGTTTATCGGGTAAATCAATTCAATAAATGTATAGACCAATTGGCAAATATTAATTATGGAGCAGCTATGTATGTCACGGATGTCGGATTTGAAAGGTGGTCACGAGCATACAGTCCAAGGAAAAGGTATAACCTAATGTCATCCAACATTGCAAAGGCCATGAATAATGCAAGTAAAGGTTGTCGGGAATTGCCTATTACCGGAGTTATTGACTACATTAGAGGGTTCCTCCAGCATTGGTTCCATGATCGTCATAAATCTACAAGGAAACTTAAGTCGACATTAACAACCAAGGCTGTAAACATAGGTGTGAAGGACGAAAAAGCTCGCTATCTACATGTCTACCTGATCACATATTACCCGTTCCTTGTTAAGGATGGAGATTTGGATGGGACTATTGATTTGACATCAAAAACATGTACTTGTAGAGAATTTGACATTGACGAAATTCCATGTGAACATGCATTTGCTTGCATTAGGGTCCGACGATTTTCATATATAGATTATTGTTCACCTTATTACTCTAGTGCATTTCTTGCTGCATCATACAGTAGGGAAATTCATCCCGTTGGACACCCCCCAGAATGGTTGGTTCCAGATGATATTGCATCAATAGTTGTTCTCCCACTCGTTGGGCGATGCCTTCCAAAAAGATCTAAAAAGAACCTTACCCCGTCATTTGGTAAGGAAATAAGTCAAACGAGATGTACAACTTGTCATTATAATGGTCACAATAGCCATACATGCACATACTCGAGATTGTCTAGACCATCAACAAGTACGAGTGGTGTTGGTAAGGCAAAGAAATCGCACAATGTTTAATGTACTTTGTTCTTATTTTAATTTTATTTTGTTGCATTTTCATGTTTCGTACTTAGAAAAGAAGTAATAACAGGATGGAGAATAAGCATTGTCTAGCTCATAACTAGTTCTTTTGCCCTGCTGGGATCTTTGTTAAGTTTAATGTCTGGTTGATGATAATCTGCAGTCTAAATTAAATATTTGTAATGACTGGATGATTTACATACCAGTTTGAGGTCCCCATTTTCTAGATTTTGTACTCATTGTCGAGCGTGTTTTTGTATATAATGCGTTTTGTGAGCATTGTGTATGTTATATGCTCTAAAATAAGGTGTTGAGCATAATTGAAGAGTTTCGAGGTTAAAGGGCTGAAATTGGAAATCTTCATGCAGAATATTCAACTTTCGGGAGCCATATATCCCTCCTTCGATCGAACTACATTTCATGTAACCTATTTCTGGAAAGCCCCATGAGTCTACTTACCAACAGGTTTTACGGATCACGATTTTGAATTCTCTAGAGAAAGTTATGACTATTTTCATAACAGTACACAAAGCTGAAAAACTTCACCCGAGAGAGATGCGACCTCAAGAGCGAGCTCACCAAGGTTGCCCCAAGGTCGCTTTCCTCTTAGGTTTTCAACTATTTCCACAACCAGAACCTTCAGGTCGCCCCAAGCTCGTATTTTTACCCCAAAAAAAATGCTAAAATTTAAGAATTTACCTATTTGCCCTTAACATAATTCATTCCCCTATATAACATTTGATATTTTTAGACAAAAACATCAACTTCCTACCCAAGAACATTCACCAAGAAGTCATCTTTCCATATTAATCTTACATCATCATTCCTTACAAAAGAAATCCACCAAGATTCCACCTTTCCTTAGAAATCCACCATATCCACCACATCCATCATGACTTCATCTTTTTGGGCAATAGGGAGTTAAAGATAATCGAAGTAGAAGAAAATCCAAGTAAAAGAGAAAGCTCTCTACATAGTTTTCTCTACAACTCTTTCTCTTTCAATATTATTGTAGAGCCATGTATTTATTTGCTTATATATGTTATATGGCTTTATATTGTAATATGAGCTAAATTTCTAGTGCTAGAACTTGATGAAACCTCACCCTTGACTTTATATATATTGACCTTTGATTTATCCATTATGTGCAATTGTGATTTGTATGAATGTTTTTGAGTATTTAATGCTTTCAATAGATTGATCTCATGTTGAATGGTTTTTGGTTGTGTGTTATGAACCGACCGGAGATGTATACAACGTGTTTGATAAAATGTAATCTATGCATTTGTAGTAAGGTTGACCAGCCGAGGCTAGCGTATAGGACTTCTTTTAGTGGGCCAATGTTCTTAATGAATTCATACATATATTCTGAGGTAATCAAGAGATAGGCTCGGGTGAGTTTTGGGTGTAACCTCTATTACTTGACCGAGATTAGAGGTTAACAATTTGGTGCATGAGTCTACAAATTGCATGAGTATAGATTGGGTATGCAATTGAGTTTAGAGAGGAATTTAGGAGAGGGTGGGGTGTAGTTAAGTCTTAGCATCATTTCCTTCATTATTACATTTGATTTTATTACTTGGGAGTGCTTTAATAGACTCAAGAGTGAGCATCAACTTGATGCCGTATTCTATATTCAAAAAGTTAAGGTTAGGAAAAGTGAAGCCTACAAAAAAATGACCCTCCAATTAATGGATTGATCAATAAAACACCCATATGGAGTGATGGAAAATGTTTTAATGAAGGTGGGTAAATTCTACTTCCTAGTTGACTTTATGATTCTAGATATGGAAAAATATATAGAGATTCCTTTGATTCTTAAGAGACCATTCTTGAAAACTAGTGGAGCATTGGTTGATCACAGAGAGGACAAGTTAACATTAAGGGTTGAAGATGAAAAAGAAGTGTTCGACATGCTCAAGGCCACCGATAAGAGTCCTTCACAACCCCACACATGTTTAAGAGTTGATGTTGTTGATCCTCCCGTAGGAGAAGTTTTCAGAAGAGACATTTCGAAAGAACCGCCTAATTCTAGTTTGGTTCATGGTGCTCCAAGAAAGAAAATGAAGGGTAGCCATAAAATGGGCTCTCATGAAGTTATGAGCAAAACCCAAATGACTCCCCCTGTTAAAATTGAGAAGAAATTAGATAAAAGGGACAGAGGAAAGAAAGCATACATGGTGAACCAAACAAGAATAGTGAACGGCTTTTGTGTGAGGATGTTCTATGCCTCACATAAGTTGAGAAAGAAAGGTGGCAATGATGTTGCACCAGCCGTTGATCCAGATTGATAAGAGGAGCGAAATGCGTCTAGTCGAGACGTTAAACCAAGTGCCTAGTAGGAGGCAGCCCACTTAGGTAACTCTTCTAATTTTAAGCTTTTTTTTTTTTTTTGTTTAATTTTGTTTTTGTTGAGTATTATTTTTCTTGCTTAGAATAAGTGTGTGGCGTTGTATAACGCCTAGTTTTTAGGTTTGTATCATGCTTGAATAGGGTTGTGTTTGGCCTCCCTCCCGCTTCTAAGTTGATATTGTCTAATTCGCTTATTTGTGTAAACATTGGGGACAATGTCCCATTTAGGTTTGAGGGTGCGGCCATCCAATGACCATCTTGTGTCGTTTTTTTTTCCCTTGCATGATTGTCTTTAATTGTCTTGTGTTTTGTTCAAAAAATTTCAAATTTCAATTTCTGCATGATTATGTGTTTTGTCCGTTCTCCTGCTTCAAGCCAAATTTTGGAGCTTTAGCCTGCTTAATGAGATGGTTTTGGGTTGTGCCTTTGGAGGAAATTTTTGCATGTGTTGAATCCCTGAGTTTTGGCAAAAGTTGTGCTAGTTAAAGCTACACCACATTGCTTGCACGTATCCTACTAGACTCGAAAGTGTCTTAGTGATTGGGTATTGTGATTAAGATGTCTAGATCATTAGTAGAGACTACCCATGTGATGCCAGAGCCTATATAGTATCCTTATGAGTGTGAATTTTTATTGTCTCATCTTAAACACTCTTCTTGTAGATAAATAAGCATAAATAAAAATGATCTCACTCCATACTTTGGCATTAAAGAGCATCATCGTCGTTTTTGCTTTTGTGTGCTTGCTTAACTCGTACCTTTAGAAATGACGTAGGTCATGCGTGTTAAGTCACTATAAATGTCCTAAACACGTCCCTTGCCTTGTGTGTGTATGTGTGTTTAAATGTCCTATCTATGTTGACATACACACTAAACCTTATCACTATATCCACTTATATCATACATATCATCATATCTTAAATAAGCACTAGGCCACCATTTGCTACGATTATGGCTTGTTATCATAGCAGCAAAATGAAGCTCAAGAAAAATCAAAATTGTAAAAGTAGCTTGTACTCAGGCTAGATGTGTAATTTGTGCAAATAATAAGACTCAAAATATATGAAAAATTAAAAAGTACTCAAAGAAAAAGAATAACACTAAAAGCCTTCTAATCTTTAAAAGTGTAAAAGTTGCTAAAATGTAAAGCAACTTAATATAGTACAAAATGATTAATCAAATGATTCATGCCTAGGCGCTATTATTGAGAAGAGCGTGCCAAATAGAAGCTTAAGCATAATCGGTAGCTAGCCCATAATTCCATACCCACCTAGCCTCTCCACCACTAATTCAACATAACCTCACTTAACATTAAAGAAGTCCTAATTGATCTTTAGAAGGAGTTTTAGTTTGTTGATGAAGGTATCAAATGGTGCTCTGCTCTTGTTCTTAATGTTCAAATCCGTTCTTGTGATCCAATTGCATTTAAACTCTAGCGGTTTTTCAAAAATTATCATATGTGTGTAAAAATTTGAAAATCTCTTGTGCATAATTCCCAACCGCATATATTTGTTGAGTGAGCCTAAGTTCTGAGTGGTAAAATGAGAGAGATCCTGAAAGGTAGAGTCGAGGCGAAATTCTATCATAAGACTCTTGTGTTCGATGCATTTAAAGCTTTGTTCACTAAGAAGTATGGAATTGCAATCTCTCTCGTTGTAGTATCTTAGCTTGCACTTCCCAAGCTTTATCTTAAAGGTCTTATCATGAATATGCCTCAATCCGGTCCGCCTATTATTGCATCTCTGTCTATAGTTGGCTCAACAGGAAAGACATTTGTGGGTGTCGTTCTGTAAACCCTCACGAGACTTCATTCGTCCACTAGGGATAGCATAGGGGTTTAAAAAGCTTATGGCACATGCCAAGTGTCATTGTGTTGCCCGCGAAAGCAGTGTTTTATTTATTTTATTTTATTTTATTATATTCTTTATTTTATTTTCAATTCGTTTGTTTTTGTTTTGATTTTACTCGTTTGCTCGAAGACGAGCAAAACATAGGTTTGGAGGTTTTTTATTGGATGATTTACATACCTATTTGAAGTCCCCATTTCATAGATTTTGTACTTGCTGTTGAGTGTGTTTTGTATATAATGCATTTTTTGAGCATTGCGAGGTTATATGCCCTAAAATAAGGTGTTGAGCATAATTGAAGAGTTTTGGAGGTTAAGAGGTTGAAATTGGAAATCTTTGGACATAACATTCAACTTTCGGGGGCCATATATCCCTCCTCCTATCGAACTACATTTCATGTTACCTATTTCTGGACAGCCCCATGAGTCCACTTTCCAACGCTTTTTATGGATCACGATTCCGAGTTTTCTAAAGGAAGTTATAACCGTTTTCGTAACGGTGCGCGAAGTTGAAAAACTTCATCCAAGAGAGATGCAACCTCAAGAGCGAGGTCACCAAGATTTCCCTAAGGTCGCTTTCCTCTTGGGTTTTCAACTATTTTCTCGACCATAGAACCTCCAGGTCGCCCCAAGCTTGCATTTCTACCCTAAAAAAATGTTAAAATTCAAGAATTTACCTATTTGCCCTTGACCTAATTCACCCCCTATATAACTTTTGATATTTTTAGACAAAAACACCAATTTCCTACCCAAGAACATTCACCAAGACGTCATCTTTCCATATTTATCTTACATCATCATTCCTTACAAAAGAAATCCACCAAGATTCCACCTTTCCTTAGAAATCCATCACATCCACCACATCCATCATGACTTCATCTTTTTAGGCAATAGGGAGTTGAAGATATTCGAAGGAGAAGAAGATCCAAGTAGAAGAGAAAGCTCTCCACATAGTTTTCTCTACAACTCTTTCTCTTTCAATATTATTGTAGAGCCATGTATTTATTTGCTTATATATGTTGTATGGCTTTATATTGTAATATGAGCTAAATTTCTAGTGCTAGAACTTGATGAAACCTTACCCTTAACTTTATATATATTGACCTTTGATTTATCCATTATGTGCATTTTTTAGTTGTATAGATGTTTTTGAGCATTTATTACTTTCAATGGATTGATCTCCTATTGAATGTTTTTTGGTTGTGTGGTATGAACCAACCGGAGACGCACACAACTTGTTTGATAAAATGTCTTCTATGCATGTCTAGTAAAGTAGACTAGCCAAGGCTAGCATATAGGATTCCTTTTAGTGGGACAATGTTTTTAATGAATTCATACGTATATTCCGAGGTAATCGAGAGATAGGTTCAAATGCGTTTTGGGTGTAACCTCTATTACTTGACCGAGATTAGAGGTTAACAATTAGGTGTATGAGTCTACAAATTGCATGAGTATAGATTGGGTATGCAAGTGAGTCTAGAGAGGAATTTAAGAGAGGGTGGGGTGTAGTCAAGTCTTAGCATCATTTCCTTCATTATTACATTCAATTTTATTACTTGTCATTTCTTTATCGCAATAGTATAAATCCTTTTTAGTAGTTTAATTTAACCTGTTTAAAGAATTCAATTATGAAAACCTTCCCGTATTGCTTGTTTGAACAGCAATTAGCCTAATCAATTTCGGTAATTAATCACTCAATCTTCATGGAACGAATCTTACTTACTTGTGTACTACTCTCTAACCTCGTACAATTGTGAGTGTTACTTTAGGAGAAGTCAATTTTTTGGGTGGGGTGTAGTCAAGTCTTAGTATCATTTCCTTCATTATTACATTCGATTTTATTGCTTGTCATTTATTTATCGCAATAGCATAAATCTTTTTTAGTAGTTTAATTTAACTCGTTTAAAGAATTCAATTATGAAAACCTTCATGTATTGCTTGTTTGAATATCAATTAAGCTAATCAATTTCGGTAATCAATCACTTAATCTTCATTGGAATGAATCTTACTTACTTGTGTACTACTTTCCGACCTCGTACGATTGCCAGTGTCACTTTAGGAGTAGTCATGCAGCAGTGACATGCTTATTTCCGGTTTTCTGTCTTAAAAGTTCAACATGATGATATTTTTTGATGATATTGGTTTGCAATGGAAATTTTTTGATGATATTGTACAGGCACATTAGTGGTACAACTGTTGCTGCGATGAAATACTCATCAACTTGAAGCCCAAATGAAATGAATTATTTGAGGCACATTAGTTTTAAATGCTTAATTAATGCTAGCTCAGGGTATTTGAAACCTGTGATAATGATAACAGTGAAAGGAGAACCTTAACAACAATCAATCAAAAGCAGGATTAAAAGCTATACAAGAGTCTCATAAGAAGTTAATATCATTTACACTTGCACACATTCATTTCAGGCCACCATAAATACTCTAAAACCCTTACTTGCTTGTGACAGGTATCAAAATCAACAAAGAAAATTATTTTTTTTCTGTTGTAGCGTCATTTCTATTTCCCATATCCGTTCTAATACACAAACTGATCATATCTATTTTATTTTTTGAAAATGAATTAGACAGTAACTGAATTTATAAAAAAATTGGCATAAGTATTGTTTGTATTTTCAATAAATCCATATCATCTTCTGTACCTACAAACAAGACACTTCCAATATCCACAATACTTCTCAACTTACAACATTTCATTTCACACACAATTACTACCACAACAAATACAAATATAAATCTCATTAATTAAACTAACAATCTGTTAATTACAATCGTTATCAACTAAGTTACCTTCAATTATATTATTACATGGCCCATATCCGTTCTAATACACAAACTGATCATATCTATTTTATTTTTTGAAAATGAATTAGACAGTAACTGAATTTATAAAAAAATTGGCATAAGTATTGTTTGTATTTTCAATAAATCCATACCATCTTCTGTACCTACAAACAAGACACTTCCAATATCCACAATACTTCTCAACTCACAACATTTCATTTCACACACAATTACTACCACAACAAATACAAATATAAATCTCATTAATTAAACTAACAATATGTTAATTACAATCGTTATCAACTAAGTTACCTTCAACTATATTATTACATGGCACTTGTTTAGAATTTTTAAAAATTTCAATTGCAATTTTAACTCTTAGGGCTGTTCCGTCTTTTGCTTCAAAGTCGAACGATTTTCTAGCCTACAAGTACTCCAAGAATTTGAGAGCAAATATCCCACAGTACAACCTACTTTATCCAAAACAAACAAATATATCCAATGTAAGTCACAATCAAACCATTTAATGTAGTAAAAGATGACAACAATTGGTTTGTGGTATACCTATTCCCTTGATTTGGAATGTATTTCTCAGGTCTTTGTAATCAAATGGCAAAGCATCAGTATAAATATCCGGCATTGTATGCACCAACAAAGAAGGCAACATCTTTCTAAGGCAAGATGTCCATTTTGTAATCTCCAGTACACTACTGATTTTCGGTAATGAATCATAGATCTTAATGACTTGTTCTTTCAAGTCAATAGCAATTGCAACCCAATGATTTCTGTTCACGTTCGCCGAAAACAAAATCTAAACATGGCATCAAATGACCATTATCTAAACTACAATATTGTAATAGCATAATATTAGAGTCGACTAACAGTTAAAATTACTTACAAGATTAACTTTATGCTAATGTAACCGGTTTCTTGCCGATCACATAATCTGTCATTTCACTATCCCATTTGTAGGTTTCATGCTTGAACTGTGTTTTACTTTGCACAAGTAGTGACCACCTACCTTGAATTCTAGTTTGCAACACTTTTAAATTAAGGTTAGAATTAGTGAATATATTTCATATAAATTATGATATAAATAGATACACAATTACCATGAATGTGTAATCTAGTAACACAATGTTGTGGTTGTACAACTGGGGAAAGAAAAACACACGCCGCTGCATGAGACGGCAATATGTTTCCATATGTTGTCATAAAAGAAAGGTGTGTTACCAAAATGATTGATGCTTACGAAATAAATCATGAATTAAAGTATCTAACTTACATCTCCATCTAACCATCCAATTTCCAATAGTAATATTTGAAACCAATGAGGATTTGTTTCGAGTACACCAGTGTGGTTACTTTGAAGTTTCAACAATATAAACATGATATTTTAATGAGCCTAAGAATTGATCCATGAAATCATAATAGCATAATAGCACATACCTAGTGTTCTTGTTGTTGTTGATCCATGAGTTCAATGAACGTAAAACGTCCTCATCCAACGGGCTATCTACGCCGAATTCTGGCATTTTGGGTTTTCTACGCCGCTTAGCTATGGGATCAATGTATGGGCCAACGGTATAGGCCGACCGCTTTCGATCTCTAGTAACTTTTATGGTAATCTTTGGTGGCCTTGATAGTTGTTGGACATCGTCGCTTGGTTCAGAATTAGTTTTGCTCAATTCAGGAGATGGAAGAACACAGTGTAATGTTGGTGGCTCAAATTGAATGTTGTCATCTTGGCTCAAGTTTATAACATCAGTATCCACATTATGACATTTCTGCATTCAATTTCATATAAATTGTTAAATACTAGTAATAATAATTATGACATTTTTTAATCACAATTTACCTTTCATTATTTGACTTGCATATAAGCTCGAATAAACGAAGAAATCCTGTACACATCTCGTTCTTCATAGAAGCCATCTCGTCATGTACTTTATGCCAAAATTCATCTTGTTGTGCTTGTAACTTCTTTAATTGTATTTCCATCTCCTTCAATCTCTTTCATCCTTTATTACTTCCTACTTGGTCTTTTTTAACTTATGTAGGATTAACCCCTTTTTTTCATGTCACAACCAAAATCTAAATGTTGTATATCATCCTTACCATCATCATATTTTTTTCAGCATCCCCCTTAACATTGTCAGTATACTCATGAACATCATCCTCAGAATCATCATCATCAATTGGAAAATGACTTTGATCGATACCTGCCCAATAGAGTTTCCTAGCTTCTTCATTGAAGGGAACTAGAAATTTGGCGAGGGTGAGCTGCAATATATAAATATAATTATATATATATATATATAAGAAGTATAATAAAATGCAAAAAAGTTATTTAATGTAAACAACACTAATACATACTTACATTGTTGTATTTAAAAATGTTATCATATAACTCTACGTAACTAGGAATCCCTGTGCATTTCTAATTTAAAATTCTAGGGGCGACTTTGTTCACCCTTGATGCATGGCCAAGCATAGCCCATTTGGGTATTGCTTCGACTACACAAACCTAAAAATGAAATAAATGAGTTAAGTTAATCGACAACCACATGAATGATGTTATTACAAAATTGAAATAAAATCACCAAATATCACATATCACTTGGAAGGCTATCACAAACCCATAAACGTTGTACTTCTCTGCTTTCCGCTTTGCTGGAGACTCAAGACGCTCCTTGTACTTGTCATCACGACCAACAAGACAAGTAGAAAGGGAGTCAAATGTCCTATTTATATGAATGTTCCCTATGGAAAATTATTAAACACATCTAAGTCATCCACTAATTGTAGCGTCCAATACTGAATGGAATTCCTATCGTCCTTGCCAACCAAAGTCATCTCCAAAAAAAAGTACTTAAGCCAACTTCACCATATCACCGTCACTAACATTATTATTAGGACCAAGATTCCTAAACTAATTAGCAAACATTTTTACATGAACCTTACCATCCTGAAAGTAGGATCGGTACAACCTTTTATCCATATGTTTGGCGATGCTCGATGGTGATTCAGAGGAATCTCCAAAGGTAAGCCCTGTAACTAAACAACACTCCACCGCGCTAAACCTTATCACCTCGTTTCCAACATAGAACCACAAAGTCGATGGCATATCATCGATATCCCTAACATGACACTCCCAAAGCAAAATATGGTGACAAAACTATCCAAACAACATCATATCATTGACATCCAAAAAATGACCAAAACATGCCGCTCTAAACAAATCAAGTTTTTTCGGTGAAAGAATTGATTTAATAAGTCTAGTATTCTCCCAATTGCAGTACCCACTAACTCGAAATGGAAATCGATCATCTTCCTTAATTTTAAATGATTCAAGTAGTTGTTTTCGAACTATGTGTACCAAAATAAATACATTCCTTAATTATATTTTAAACGAGTTTAAGCTAATCTATTTCTCATTTGACTCCATAATTCAAACACTTACGCCTTAAAAAAAAAACTAACAAGCTTCTACAAATATTCATGTAATTCATTTGCACAATTTTTCTTTATTGAATAACAGAATTTTATTAGAGGGTCAAAAGTCAAACAAAGCAAGAGCACCAACAACAAGAAACAACCAAACAACAGACAACCCACAGAGCCGAGAGAGGACTCAGGAAACCCAACCCCAACTCAAAATAAAACAAGCAAAAGACAAAAGACTCCGCAAAACCCACCCAAAACCAAAGCAAAAAACAAGGCATTGCACACAAACAAAAAGCAGAGCAACACACTAGACGACCAAAGCAAAAACAATCAGAAACAATAGCAATATGAAAGCAAGAAACATGATTGTTATTTGTAATGGAAACACGCGGGAAATATGCTTGTACTAGTAGAAATCAAATCAAAACCACCCAATATCTACTATCAAAACAAATTGTTGTCAACATCTTTTATAAAAAGGGGAATTTTATAACATATCGTGGATGCTCAAATGGTTTTTTGTGTTTTTTTTTTTAATTTCTGGCATGATTAAACACTTCTTTTTGAAACAATGAATTTATTAGAAAAAGGCCCCAATGGGCAAGAACCACAAACAGAAACACCAGCCAAAGAGAGACAGCAGCAGCCCCAAACCAGAAACACAAAACAACAGAAAAGCGAAAACCAAACCACAAAAGGAAACACAGAAAGAAAGAGAAGACAATGGTGGAAACAGAGCAGACAAAAAAGCTCTTTGAATCAATCCAAATCTCTTTAACACCAGATTAATCAATTTATATTCAGGTCATTTAGTTGGGTTAAACTAGATAACACTCGGTTTCAATTTTGATTACTAAACTATTTCGATTTTGATTTCAATAAAATAAAATGTCACTTCAATAATCAATTAACTAACATGTTTCCTTTTAGAAAAAATAAAGTTAAAACAACTAACTTCTACTCGATAGCAGACAAAAGTATGGCGAGGACGATGAAGGAAGCAACGCTTATTTCGTTAAGGAAGGTGGCCACACGGCGATGCGCCGGAAATGACATAACGGATGCGACACTGACAGACAGCGACACCTCAGCTCGACGGCGCCGATGAAGCTTGATGGCGACGATGAAGATTCGAGTTGAGAGGTAACAGGATGGCTAGAGCAGCAAGGAAAAGCAACTGATTTGGGGATTTCTCTTATTGGAGTGAATGTAAGGATAGTTTAGTCTTTATGGGCAATTTTGCTATTAAAAAATTTTATAGGGTATGTTTGTAACTCAGCCCCTCAAATAAGCCATTTTGCTAAAATCCTTAATTTTATTTGTGCAACTGTAGAGAAATAATCACTTCATTCATTAAAGACTAAAATTAGTTTTTATTTATTTTATTTATTTATTTATTTTTTATTATAATACAATACAATACTGACTAGATAAAACAACAAAACTTGATTAATAATGCATAAAAAATAAATAAATAAATAAAAACACTACATAACAATGATTACTCTCCAAAGTTACTACTAATTCTTTTTTTGAATGATCTCCACTTGTAGATGCTCATAATATTCTTTCTTCATTTGAAGCATGTTAGTAGTATCAATTGCTATAATTCTTTCTTCTTCTTTACTTCTTTCAAATTGAAGTTTTTCATTTTTAATTCTATTCTTTTCTTCTTCAATAGTCAATCAATGTTGTTCTTGAGCATATAGTCTACCATTTTCTTCTTGCCTCTTCTTATCCCTTACTTTTATATCTTCCACATACTCCTCAAACTTCAATTTCGAAGCCGCACTCATACCAACAATATATTTACCTTTTTAATATCTTACACGTTCTTTTGAGACCTTTCTTCCCATTGGTCTTTTCAAGCCAACAAAAGTATCATATACTTCATTGTCACCTAACTAGATTGAATCTTGCGTTGAAAAAGAAGAAGTTGCGGGACTAGCATTTTTTGAAGCTTTTGTTTTTTTTTTTGCGAGAGTTCTCGATAAGCCAATTTGGTGCGAACATCAACTCATTCCAACAATGTACAAATTGAAATGTTGAACTTTGAATAATCTTATACAGTTCCATTGCTTAACAAATCTAGTTTTAAAAAAAAACATTAAAATAATTTAAATGATTTACTATAATTAAAATAAAAATAATTCAACATGTACTATAATTTAAATGAGATTACCTGATATTGTTTATTGACACCACTTTGCGACCTTGCTTCAATTTGAGTATAATTACCACATAACTTATTTACCGCAAGTTGAATTATTGACCAACATTTCAATAAAAAATTATAATTACGTGTTGATTCAAATTTCTTGTGCTCATGGAAGTAGCGGTGCGCTCTTTCCCAATATGTAGCACTTTTTTGCTCGTTCCCTTGTATCGCATCAGTGCTAATGTTGAGATATGCGGATATAAGTAAGATATCTTCTTTGGTCGTAAAATTTTTGATGCGTCTTCTTTGATTGGGTTCCTTTTCAATATTTTGAGTGACTTCGAATTGATTGAAATATTCATTCGTCAAGTTATAAACCGAATCTTCGTTCAAAAGATTAGTGAAATACAAATCACCATGAGAATCCATCTATGTACACATAAAAAACAATTCAAATTAGCAGTGACAATATTATTATTTCAAATAAATGTAAACTAAAACAATACATGAATAAAATTACAATGGTATAAAATAATTAATAATTTACCAAAAACTAATTATTATATGTACACAATAAAACTAACTTAAAAATAAAATAGGTTACAAAATATAATAATATACATTGATAAATTGGCAAAGGAGAATTGGATAGATGAAAATTTGCTAGTTGAAAGTATAATAAAAATTGACATAGTTCAATAATATTTATACAAAAAAAAAAAAAATGAATATTAGGTTAAAAAAAAAAAAAGCAGAGCTGTTGGACACAAAATATATATAGCCATTGGGTCCATTTTTGTTGTTGTTGAATTTGGACCATTCATTTTTAATGAGGTGGACTAATCTTGAACATTAAAATTAAGTTAGGAGTGAGACAGAAAATATAGGGATGATGTCTTGTCTCCTTAAAACTGGGAAAGCTTTGACCGGAAAAAAAAAAATTAAGGAGGAAAGTAGGGAGATTGTTGGAGCAATTTCCGGTCCATCCTCTCTACTAATAGACAAAGAGGTGCTATGTTTTTGCTTATTAGGGATGCTCTAAGACTATTTTTTGGAAAAATTCAAAACATAAAACTTAAATGAAAAAGCAACTCAAATAATGCAAAACTCATTTTCCATACAACTTTGACAATGAAACACAAAGCAAACAAAAAAAATATAACAATAAAACACACAAATCAGTTTATAGCTAATACTTATATTATTAAGTTCATGAACAGGTTGGAAACTGTTTCTTAGTGTATTAAGACTATTTTTACGGAAAATTTCTGAAACTAATAAAACGTGTGACTAAATAATCTGGAGGGGGTGAATAGGTTTTAATCAAGTTAATTACTAATTTTTCTTGATTAATCAATATTCAAAAATCACCCAAATATAAGCAAATACAAACAACTAAATTTAAGTGTGGAAAACAATAAATTGCATGTTGTTTGATTTACGTGAGAAACCCATAATTGGGAAAAACTCACGGGCTATTGTACTAGCTACACACGGTCCTCAAATCCACTACTTAAATGAAAGTTTACAACCTAGGTTGACCTCAACCATTCTTGGTTACTAACCCTTCCACTCTTCCCAACGGGCTTTTAATAGTGATTCTAGACCACCTTGCTTGTGCACTAAACAACTTAGTTACAAGACTTAACTCTCAAAGAAGAGAACACAACCTGAGAGAATAAAATATGCATAAATGCTAGGTCATACATTTATGCTTAACTATTCATGAATGAACATGTCAAATAATCCTAAAAATCATGTTCCTACATGTCATATAAAAACTTAGCTACAAAGGATAAAAACAATCCTAGATACAATAGCTATCACAATACAGCAACTCAATCAATCAACACAAAAGCTCAACAAGTAAATAAAAACTTAGTCTAGATGTTAACAAGTCATAAATTAGCTATCTTGTTAAGTAAGAACATTAGTATAGATGAAAATGGTGTTCTACTTACCAAGTCATGTGTGTTGAAGAAAACTTATGTAAGAACACATCCTAGATGAAGCTAGATGATGCTTGATGATGTTAGATGCACATGAAAATGGGCTTGGGTGAATAAAAATGGGTTCTTAGTTGCTTTTCTTGGAAGACACTCTTAAACTTTCAAAGATATGAATTTCTAAGCTCTAGATCTACCAAGAAGAGAAAACAACATATTTATAGAAGACTCAAAGTGAAGTGACGTCGTTTTTGCATTTGGAAAACCAAAGGTTGTCACTACCGATGTGCGTGCAGCGGTACGGACAAAGTGTCTGTGCCGCAGTACACACAACATGTGGCCTCTAGAAACTTATGTGGTTAGGGACCACTCTAAAGGCAAGGTGCACCCACTGCAGTATGCACGACGAAACTTTTCAGAGGTTACACCTGACATGCACCGCAATTCAGACAAGTGAACTGACGACGATACCCACAGCGGTACTGACCACGACAGAGAGAAAGACTCTCTCTTCAAGACAACAAATCACACCTAGTCTATATGCAAGTTGTGCAAGTGTAAAGTGTGAAAAGAATGAACATAAAAAGCAATGAACTCACATGCAAATAAGATAAGTGTGTGTGTGTATGCGCGTGCGCGTGCAACTATTCTCTTCAATTAAGAGTTAAGCACAAGTGATATACCTTCAAAGCTCTTGTGCTTAATGGCTTGAAATCCAATTGCTTGATAATGACCAATGAAGCCTTAAACTACCCTTACATAATAACCCCCAAAATGTGGTTTGTCAACGAAATAAGCCAATCAAAAGATGAGGACCTTTCAATCTTCCCATTTGGCTATTTCATGACAAAACCATCACTCACAATTGATCCAAAAAAAAAAAACTTAAGGTTAACAAGAGATTTTCTACATTACAAAAAGAAACTAAAACTAGATTTCAAGCTTTCCATCTCTTGTAAAATGAACATTCCTGTAAAACAAGATAACTACAATTTTCCAAGACAAGTGTATGTGAGGTGATCAAGTGAAAGAAAAAAAAATATTTAAGCATTTGCATTTGAAAGAAAATACTAGCAACATCATGCAATGAAGTGCAATGCAATGTTCCCCCTAAATGGGTTACTCCCCCTCAATAGGCAATTCTCCCCAACATGCACCCTATTTTCTCTATACACACCACTCCCCCTTTTTATAATGAGATAGACAAAGGAGTATTCCCAACTGGGTCACATATAGAAAAGAGAGATAGAAGCATACAAAACATTTGCATAGTCATATACAAGCACTTTATGTAACTCAATTAATTAGGAGAGAGGCAATGAGGTTTATTTTGAAAAAAAATGTGTGACAACGATGCTTTGCATGCAAGACATGTTGCATTCAAGTTCAAAACAATGGTATTTGGCAAAGCAAACAACAAAGGTTTCTAAAAGCATTCAAATCAATTTCACCTTTTGTCATGAGAAAAGCAAGGATATAGATTTTAAGCAATTCAATTTAATGAGCAACTATATCCAACTTTATAAGCAAAACAAGGTGTGAACAACTTTTGCACTCTATTTGATTTTTTCGGGTAAGATATTTGTATGATAGTAACCTTGTTTAACTAATAAAGAAAGACAGACTTTGGATTTTAAAATCCTTAGAATGGATACATGATCTTTATTGGTTTGAGTCTCAATATTGCTTTTTCATACATATTTGCATTCAAGATTAAGCAATCAACATTTCATACTTTTCATTTCAAGCATGTCATTTATAAAGAATCATCATGTCATGAAGATCAATTATAAATCATTCAAAGAGTACTTCCAAAGTAAATCTCCTAGTCCAAAAATTCATGTTTTGAGCATAAATATGACATGGATTACGAACAAGACAATGATTCACACTTATTGAGGAAAATACCATATAAACATATGTGCAACCAAGACACTCAAGCAATTAAAGAATAAGTATAATGTTTATCAAATTTTTGCATGTGACAAGTATGCAAGTTTGCTTTCTTTGCTTGAACTCTCCATTTGGGGTCACTTATCAAACCACATCAATGCATGAGGCAAATCCCAATAGATCTACTAAGTGCTTTAAACCTAGTTGCATCTAGAAGCTTGGTAAATAAATCCGCTAGTTGATCATTTGTGCCAACATGCTTAAGTGCAATGCATTTGTTCTCAACTAGCTCCCTAATAAAGTAATGTCTAATGTCAATGTGCTTTGTTCTAGAATTTTTAGAAATACTAATAGCACTCAAATTATCACAATAAAGGGTTAGAGTACCTTGATCGAAGCCATAGTCCACAAGCATTTGCTTTATTCAAAAGAGTTGTGTGCATCCACTCTCGGTGGCTATGTATTCAGTTTCATGCGGTTGGAGAGTATAGACGAATGGGTGCTTAGATAAAGTCTGGGATCCTTGATACCCAAAAAAAAAAAATGTTTAGAGATTTCATATGAAAGTAATCTTCGACTTTCATTCGGCATTAACAAATAACATATTTTAAAAAAAATTAAAAATATTGGAGAAGTTGAAATGACTTTGAAAGTGCAATTTCAAATTTCAGAAACCTCCCATAATTCAACTACTCAAAAAACCTTTTCAGCCTTTGACAAGCTATGTGATACTTGTTTTTGTTGTTATTTTGATATTTAATAGGTATGTAATTGTATTTCCAAATTATAACAAATAATAAAATAAATAAAAATTTTAAATTACATATTTATCCCTCCTTTTTAACCGGTGTATACACTCTTTTATGTAATTCATACCTATGTTAAGGGTATAAAAGTTGTTTCCATATCAAACAAATCAAATGAGGCTATAACTCCAAAAGCCATCCTATTTTTTAGGTAGAGTCAATAGAAATAGATGACTCTCTGATTTCAGACGGTCTGTTGGACGGTCGTCTTGTTGGCCCAGTCAACAACAACTCTTATCTTTTACCTTATTTTATTCAACAATTTTAAGGTATATTTAAGGAGACCAATAATAAATTGACACGTCATTAAAAACATATATTTTACAAGTGAAGTATTGGAGACCACTTTTTTATTTAGATGTTTATAAAGTTTAGTTACATGCCACATATAAAGCAATTGGCTTGAAAATATTGACATATCACCATTTTTTTCAAATGCAAGCCATATTACCATTGAAGCTCTAAAGTTATTTAATTGAAATACAAATGTGATTTTCAAATGGATTACAACTTCGAATATAAATTTTTATTTGTAGGAGTCATAATCAAATAGTTAATTGAATAATAAGTTGTCAAATGTCTCCTTTCATGAGATCATATAATTGTTTACTCACATATAGGTCATTACTCAATATGTTAGGATCATGACATATGTAGAACTAGTGGTCAACCACAAACTTTTATAACATTTATGACTTTGTATGCATACCTTATTCTTGACTCAGGTGTCATGCTGTCAACACAGGTCAAAATGGGTTCCATTTGGGTCAAATGTTGTCCCAATAGGATGATAAACTAGACATGGCACTCGATGAAAAGTAAACAATGTAGTCTAACCAAAGATTGCTTGAGAAAAGAGTTCTGTTTCATTAGAGATTATACGGTGTCATTGAGAGATGTCTGACAAACATTTAGTATGGCAGTTTTATCACGCGCGTCCAGGGGAGGATCTGAGCTTGGCCAAGCTAGGCTACAGCCTAGCCAATAATTTTGAGAGAAAAAAAAAAACTAACTAATTTTCTAACAAGTGGGCTCAATAGTTATAAGTTTTAACAAAAAAAAAAGTGGGTTCAATAGTTATAAGTTTAAACCCATTAACTTATATTACTTTTTTTTTTTAAATCTTAAAAACGACCCATTCAAAATTTCAATGTATTTTTAACTCCAACAAGCCTAATAACTTTTTTTTTTAATTTTTTTGGTTTCACCCCTAAGCATGTTTAATCCCACCTTCCAACATAATTCATTCACATCATGTAAATCGTTGGAGTCCTAAGCATGTTTAATCCCACCTTCCAACATAATCCATTCACATCATGTAAATCGTTGGAGTATAAATGTCGATCACCGGTTATCAATAGGGATGACAATTTGACCTGCACTCGCACCTACTCAACATAATCCATTCACATCATGTAAATCGTTGGAGTATAAATGTCGATCACCGGTTACCAATAGGGATGACAATTTGACCTACACTCGCACCTGCTCGAACCCGACCCTATATGGTTGGGTTTGGGTGGTGAATTTATGATCTGTGAACCCGTATAAATAAAAATCTAACGAGTTCAGATGTGGGTGCGGGTTGAAAAAACAAACCTGCGGGTGAATCCGTATAAATAAAAATTATATAATATTTATTATTTAAAATATTATAAATTTAAACATCAATTGAACCTTTTAAACTATATAAAGAATAAAATATAAAAACTCCAATTATTATAAGTTTGAGAATTACAATTCTCAATTCTCATTTATATATAGCTAATAATATGTTACACTTGCTGGTTTTACTCTTATAAAACATCATGTTTACTTATCTGTTTAGCCTTTGGAGATCCATTTAAAGTTTTACTTGGTAGTGCTTTATATTATTGTATTCGTAATTCTCCATGATATGTTATAAATAAAGATGAGTTTTGTATTGTATATATATATATATAAATATATATATATATAATATAATTAAATATTAAAATAGATGATTTCAAAAGCTCAACCAAACAACTTCAAAAAATTCAAGTAGAGATTCGTAGATCTTTTGAGGTAGTAGAAAGCCCACCAAACAAGCACTAAATATTTATAAATTAATATATTAAAAACCTTTCATTAAATCATTCCTCGGATTAAAATTTAATTTTTTTAAAATTTTTTGTTATTGTACTGTTTGAGTAAGATTGTTTAAAAAAAGATCACAAAATCCATTATTATTTTTAATTATTTGATATTAATCAAAACAACATGTAGTTATCTTAAATAATAATAATAATAATAATAATAATAAATAAATAAATAAATAAATAAATAAATAACATGTAGCGTATCAAGAATGACCTTGAGGTTTCATTTAAAACAAAAAAAACAAAAACAAAAAGACCTTGAGGTCAGGTCGGGTCGGGTGGATTTGAAACCTATTGAAAAGTTGACCCGACAAAGAAAGTTGCAAGAAAGTAAGAGAAAATAATTATTAAAAATAAATAAATAAAACATAAAACCCTAAACCCTAACTATAAACTAGAACCTCATGCTGCTTCTAGAGTCTTCCCTTGTGATTTAAAAGCCAGACACTTTCACGCTTCCTCTGCTTCAACTACTTACTGTCTCTCTCTTTCTCTCAGAAACTCTAGTTTTCGCTTTTGTTTTCAGTTCACAGTGCGCAGCAACTATGTATCGATTTGCTTCAAGCCTCGCTTCCAAAGCTAGGTTAGTCACTTCATTCCTATGATTTCAGTCTCTATCTAAAACGTTTTGTTTTGTTTTTTTTTTTTTTTTTTTGAATAAAAAAATTCTGTCTTTCTCTGTTTCGTTTACGGGAACGGTAAGGAACATAAAGTGAAATTGTTTGTTATAGTATCAGCAATCGGCATTTTATTGTTGGAAGATCCTAATATGACGAATCGATTTATCTGCGAAAACATGAGATCCATAATGCCGTTTGGATTTCTTGATAGTTCTAACTTTTTTTTTTGTTTTTGTTTTTGTTTTTTTTGGTTTGCAGGGTTGCTAGGAACAGCACCCATCAGGTGATTATTGATGAGAAATTGCTTTAGTTTTATATTTATGAAAGATTTGTGTATATATATTTACTACTTGATAAGTTATTCCTTTGATGATGTTTATATTGATGTAAAGAGGTTTTTGTAATTAGATTGGAAGTAGATTGAGTTGGAACAGAAACTATGCAGCGAAAGACATTAGATTTGGAGTGGAAGCTCGAGCCTTGATGCTCAAGGGTGTGGAAGAGCTTGCTGAAGCTGTCAAAGTCACCATGGGGCCTAAGGTACTCTTCACAAGAACCACAAAATCTTGATATTTTTATTTGTTTTATTTGTGATTCCTACATTTTCAATTTTATTTCTTGTATATGGATTTGATTTATGATCTTGGGAAGTTAAGAAATAAATTTTGAAATAATTACACATGAAAAGAAGTTTGAAGTTTGTAATCAAGAGAAACAAACTGAGAACATTTTAGACTGTATGCATATAAAGACTACAGACAAAGATGTCTGGTGTTAGTTTCCCTCTGTATCTGTTTCTTTTGTTTGAGCAATTGGTTGAGAATTAAGTCTCTGCTTGCTTATGTTCCTGACAAATTTGGCAATTGTTCATCTTTTCTGCTGAAAGGGGCGTAACGTGGTCATTGAGCAAAGCTGGGGTGCACCCAAGGTAACCAAAGATGGTGTTACTGTGGCAAAGAGCATTGAGTTCAAGGATAAAGTTAAGAATATTGGTGCTAGCCTTGTGAAACAGGTTGCAAATGCCACCAATGATGTTGCGGGTGATGGTAAGGCTCATCCCTGCTAAAAGGATTAATTTAAATATTTATTTGATATTACTTTGGCTATAGTGGCACATAATAGCATATGTTAGTGGAGGGTTTTGCTTGTGAAATTGAATTCCATGCAACAATTGCTTGTGTTACTTGAATACTGTATTGTATTGAGCTGTGTTAACTTTTCAATGTGATTGCAGGGACCACTTGTGCAACTGTTCTTACCCGAGCTATATTTACCGAAGGGTGCAAGTCCGTTGCTGCGGGTATGAATGCAATGGACTTAAGACGTGGTATCTCGATGGCTGTTGATGCTGTGGTAACGAACTTGAAGAGCAGAGCAAAAATGATCAGCACATCTGAGGAAATAGCTCAGGTTCTCTTACTGTTCATTCTCTGAAAACCCATTGAGGCTTGATTATTAAAGTCGTAGTATTTTGTAGAGATATAACCTGAGGCCTCTAATATAAAATTACTTTTATAGGTTGGGACAATATCAGCAAATGGAGAGAGAGAAATTGGTGAATTAATTGCCAAGGCTATGGAGAAGGTTGGCAAAGAGGGAGTGATCACAATACAAGTAAGTTGTTTCAATATATGATGTTTTCTCCTACTTAATTACTTCATGTAACATGTCATGATGCTGATCCTACTGTAGGAGAATCCTTTTACTTAATTAGTGTAAGCTTGTGCCTTAAGGTGTGATCACAATAAAGTTTATTTATTTATTTATTTATTTTTATTTTTTTATTTTTATTTTTAATTAAAATTTGAAACTATAAGGTGTTTTTTGGTATACAATAAGGGGGTATTCATTTAAATTCAAAACTAGAGAGTTTTTTTGTTGTTGTAAAAGGTCAAAATTTTCTCCATAATTGATTTGCCAAAATTTTTGTTTCAAGGGGAATTTAAAAATGTTTTTAGTACTTACTGTCGAGGAATTTTCATTATGCCATTTGTAAAAATCTTAAGGTAAGTTGCAATCCAGTAATTTTGCTACAATGGTTGAAAACTTTTGAACGTAGCATCTAATCTGGCTGTGTTAATGAGAACTAGTAAAATTGTTTTCTTGATATCTTTTCATTAGAGTTCTCTTCATTTTGTCTTGTTCTAATGTTTCTTATACTATGTTGCAGGATGGAAAGACATTATATAATGAGTTAGAAGTTGTCGAGGGGATGAAACTGGACAGGGGTTACATATCCCCTTATTTCATCACCAACCAGAAAAATCAAAAATGTGTAAGTACTCGCTTTTCTCATGACTCAACTGGTAACTGGTTGGCTGTACTTTTGGATCTTTGATGACATACATGACTGATAAATGTTAAAAGCTGCTTATGTCAGTCAATTTGCTTTATTTCTCATTATGCTTGCTATCTTTTGACTTAACTTCTAATAGTGCTCTTTGCATGTTTGCTGACAGGAATTAGAAGATCCTCTCATACTCATACATGAGAAGAAAATCTCAAATCTACAGGCTGTTGTGAGAGTATTGGAGCTGGCATTGAAGGTTAATATTTTTCAGTGATGGAACCACTATCTTCATTACTATTGGATGTATGGCTGACAAGTTTCTTCTTATCTTTATTCAGAGACAAAGGCCTTTATTAATTGTTGCTGAAGATGTGGAAAGTGATGCACTAGCAACTCTTATTTTGAATAAGCTTCGTGCTGGAATCAAGGTGTGATTTCCTTTCTGAATTCGACTGTACTATTTTCCAGTAGGGATTTCCCTTTTAATTTGGGAAGTCAATTTTTATGTTCTGATATAATATTGTTTATGCATTATATAGGTCTGTGCTATTAAGGCACCTGGTTTCGGAGAGAACAGGAAAGCCAATTTGCAGGATCTTGCCACTCTCACTGGGGGTGATGTAAGTATATCTTTGCTTGCATGTCACAAATATCATACAGTACATGACATGACCCTTTAATGATATGTTTTATTTGTGTATTGTAGGTCATAACAGAAGAGCTTGGTATGGATCTTGAAAAGGTGAATCATGAGATGCTTGGTACTTGCAAAAAGGTATGCTCTAATGATACTGGCAGGCTGCCCATTAGCATTTCAACTGTTCGATAATGTTGTACACATCTGTTATATGCATACATTAACTTTTGTTTACTGTTTTAGATTTGAGCTTAGGAATAATATAATTTGATAGATTATCTCTTTAATACATAAATTGTCATGTAGGTTACAATATCAAAGGATGACACTGTCATTCTTGATGGGGCTGGTGATAAGAAGGCCCTCGAGGAAAGATGTGAACAGGTATGTTTTGCGTGAACGATTGGGTGTCTGTTTGTAGATATAGAAAGATTGGCAATTCTTATGTATTTTATGTTCCTGCTATAATCTGTTGACTCTGTGGTTGTATTAACAGATCAGGACAGCGATTGAATTGAGCACTTCTGATTATGACAAGGAGAAGTTGCAAGAAAGATTGGCAAAGCTATCCGGTGGTGTTGCTGTATTGAAGGTCTGTCGCTTTTTTAATCCCACTGCTGGGTTCCTCATTACATAGTTGATCACTATTCGCTTTTGTCTTGTAAGTGTAAAAGAAAGTGAGACAACAATGGTGGTATTTGCTTGTTGCAGATTGGGGGAGCCAGTGAAGCCGAAGTTGGTGAAAAGAAAGATAGAGTTACTGATGCCCTAAATGCTACAAAGGCAGCTGTAGAAGAGGGTATTGTAGCAGGTAACAATTTTTTTTTTCTTAAATCTTTTTTCTGAGTTATCCTGATAGCTTCTTGCAAATTCTTACTCCTGAACATATCTTGTAGAATTTTTATAAAAAATAAAAACCACATCTTATTAGATTATTTTGGAAAATTCTTTTGCAGGTGGAGGTGTTGCCCTTCTTTATGCTGCAAAAGAGTTGGACAAGTTGTCCACTGCCAACTTTGATCAGAAAGTCGGTGTTCAGATTATTCAGAATGCTCTGAAGGTGTGTATCTGGTTAATATGTTCATATGCATTCACCTTGAATTGGCATGCAAAGATGTGGTGTCGCTCTAATATCTTAATTTAACAGACCTTTTGAATCTTCTTGCTCTCTTTTGCATCTTCATACATTTTATATTATTTTCTTTTTCACTGCTCTTTGGATTAGGTTTTGGATTTTGTGAACTAAACAATTAAATAATGTTACTTTCAATTGCAGATGCCAGTGCATACAATCGCCGCTAATGCAGGAGTCGAAGGGGCTGTTGTTGTTGGTAAACTATTGGAGCAGGATAACCCTGAGCTTGGGTATGATGCCGCCAAAGGTTAGTAGTAGTCTCTGGAAAATTATATTCTCTACCTGCTCCCCACCCCCGTCCAGAAAACAACTGCTTTATTGAGTGAATTTGTTGTGTAAACAGGTGAATATGTCGATATGGTTAAGGCAGGAATTATTGACCCATTGAAAGTAATAAGAACTGCTCTGGTTGATGCTGCGAGGTAAGCTCTCCTTTCTTTACATTCAATCGGTGTTATTAATATTAGTAAATTATTATTTGTTTTAACAAAGAAAAGGCTCGTTCAATCTTATTATGCAGTGTGTCCTCTTTGATGACAACAACTGAGGCTGTTGTAGTCGAACTTCCAAAGGATGAGAAGGAAGGTCAGGCAATGCCTGGTGGTGGCATGGGAGGCATGGATTATTGAAGTGTAGCTCCACATAGGGAGTGAGACACACATACAAACTGAACATTAGGGGTTAATGGCTTGTTAAAAGAGTTAAAATTTGTTTCAATCATAAGGCATCCATGTAATCATAGTGGAGAGGGAGAGAGATGAGCGTGTTAGGTATTTTCATAATTCAGGAAAAAATTGATTTATGTTTGCTAGGAAGAATTGGTTTTGGACTGAAATTTTGTTTCAAAATAAAACATTGCCTTCCTTGCATCTCTGCATAATTTAAAGAATTGAATTTATGTTTAATTTTAAACCTATTTAAACATTTGATTGACAATGGAGTAGTTGTTTCCTTTTGAGCTTTTTTTTAAGTGTTTGACACACCAAAATTAACTAGCTTTATACAGTGATTACGTTGTAATGTAATAGAGAACAAGCTTGAATCTGTTTGCGATTTGGGGTCCCAGAATGATTGAGATAAGAGGATGATGTTAAAGTTCAACACTATTATTCGAGTATTTTATGGACATGGTGTTATAACAACAAAAAGCTTGTTATTTTCCAAAACAAAACAATCTCAAACATAGCTGAATTTTATGATATAGCAAAGCTTGATCCTGGTGGTGTATCGGCAAGTGTGCCATAGTCCAATAATCAACTACCTCAATATGAATCCTACGCGTAAAAGCGATCCATAGGATTTAAATGCGAAAAAAGTTGCCCAAATTCATGCCCCAAAAACTTTGTTCAGTCACCAATGGGCGTATGTTACTATCTCTCACAAGTCAGCAACTCAAGTATAGGCAGTGACAAACATAATGTGCCTGAAAAAGCTACTAGAAAATGCAATCAAACTCAAAACAGTGTGAGAACATAGATTTTTGTTCTATAGAATGCAGTAGAAGAATCCAGTGAATTAAGAAAGCAGAGCTAAATAGCAGCAAGAGATGTAACAAAGAGATCCTGAAACATGCAATTTTCCCAAAGACAAAAAAGGAAATTCAAATTTTATCAAAACTAGTGCCTATAACATATTTAATTCTACATGAAGGATGTATAAATGCATACAGCATAGTTTGTTCCTACGCATCATCTGCCTTTTCTACGATTTTTCGGAGCTACACATTCTGGACAGTACCATTTCCCTTTTGGTTGTTCTTTCAAACCAACACAGCCAAAGTGAAACCATTCTATCTTGCACTGTTATAAAAATTAAAAAAACTTCCATAAGATGAAGAATACGAAAGGGAAAAATATGTTACAGAGAATAAATAATACAAAGAACTTGATAACATACTTCTTGATTATCACATGCAACCATCTCCCCGTAGCTGACTTGGTTGCATAAACAGTATGTGGGTTCATTTGGATCCACAGGTAAATCTAGCTCCACACCAATAGGGTTTGCAACTGCTGTTGCTGATTCAATTGTTGCTGTTGCCAGGCGCGATCTGCAGATATAGGCGGCATTAAACAATGTCATCATGCACGTATATTCTTCCAGACCAGTATGGATATAATTGTCATCTTGTTTCATAAACATTCTTATATTTGACATGGGACATAGGTTATCTTAGAAAGAAATATCTGCTCCCAAACTGTCATCTCTCGCTCACACTCATGCAAACAGATCACTTTATTAAACAAAAATTAGATAAATATGCTTGAAGAATATGTGAAAAGTTGAATGGAGAAACTAAAAATATATTAATGTTTTAACTAAAATATCCTATTGACTTAAATCATCACTGGATTAGACCTAAATACATATATATATATATATATATCGGCTTTAAAAGTTCTTGCTCTATCAAAATGAACATTAACTTCTCATGAGCTATTGACAGCTCTGCTCACCCACCATGTCAGTGAACTTAGTTGCTGATTCACAAAATGAAAGGAGTTCTATCAAAAAGTAACACAGCAAGTATTCTTCCTCTAAACTATCTCACATGCTCCTATGTTGGGCCCTTTTGCTTTCTCTGTATCTTCATTCTGCTGTTATTGTTATGATTAGAGGAAACCCACTCATTCCTATTCAATATTTTAAACCGAGTCTCATTGTATTTTATAACCCTATCTTCAATAAGGAGGAATACAGATCCATCCTGGTTTACGTCTCCTAGATACATTAAATCTCATAATGTTAAACATAAAGAATCTTCCTGGTTTAGATTTCTTAGCTATGGAATCAATCTCATAAGGTTAAACATAAAGCATTTAGCCCAAAGCCAATAAAACAGATATTAATGCGATCTATATGCAACAAAAAGCTTCCTATAGAAGAAAGCAGAACTAAATATTGAAAAGCCTAGATAAACTTTTATATATATGCTAGATACTTCATATGGAAACTATATGAGCATGTATAGGATAGGTGATAATACTTTTTACGCCCTCTACCACCCTCACTACTCCTTCCTGATTTTGTGCCAGAATCAAGGCTTGTAGCAGGTGACGTAGTGGTAGCAACACTATCTCTTTCTGCAAAATACCATATCATTACAAAATAAAAGGGGGTAAAAACATTAACAAAGGATAGAGATATTATGGCTGTTCATAATGAAAATATGAAATCTGTTAAAGAACAAACTAATGAAGTATCCAAAATAAGCTAAAGAACGCAGGAAAGCTGAGTACAGTACCACGCCGAAGCTCATCATCAAAACTTTTCAGATACTGATCTAGTTGCTGTATGTGTGTATCTACCTGAGGGACAGTTGTGGCATATGCATTAGAAACAAATTCATAAGTGTGTATTTGCATGCATATCAAGTATTTACACTACTGCCTCAACAGAACTTTAAGGCAGATAAAATGCAAAATCTAAATAGACCTGGTCCATTGTATTATAATAGCTAGTTATGGCAAGTTATCCGATAGTATCATTTGATAAAAAAAACAACGGATATTTATGGATTCCCACACATCATTAAAGAATTATTTGAACACATAAATAAGTCTTTGATTATTTTCCCAAGCACATACTGGCAGCCACCCAAGGAAACTACTGAAACAAAGTACACATACATTCCAAGATTTTCAATATAACAAAATTCCATAAAGCAAACATAAATCCTTTAAAAAATAGAAAAAATATCATATGCTGGTGCTCAAAACCAGTCTGAAAGTAACCGTTAGTTTTATATCTTGAGGCAAAAAAATTACTTCATTTAGAGGGTATTGTTTCCTGGATAAATGTGTTTTATATATTTATTGTATGAAAAAATTTAAGGCTTCAAATGATTTTTTTTTTTTTGGCAAACTAATGTGCAAAAGCTACAAAAATCAGACATCTTTATTAACCTTAGAAACAGAGGTCTATATCAGAAATTATTTCAGTAATATAATAATCATCAGAACATAAATGTTTGTTTGGCCTTTTCAAATAGGTTTATTAAAATAATCTAACAGCATCATCTACTTAACTGCTCAGATAAGAAAAAAATAATTTCACAACGTGAAGAATTTCAACAACCGGCAATTAGAAATGAACTAAGAATAAGAATTCTCAGAATGATAGAATGCAGACATTCCACATACCAAATCATAGGCCTGAGCAGCCAAGGAAATCTTTTCATCTGCAATTCTGATGCCATGCTTTTGCTCATCAACTGCATCATCTGAGAATTTAAGCGAAGTATTTGGTGCAATATTTCCAGCCCTAACTTCCCGCTTAAAGTCCTCTATCTCTTTATGACAGCGTTGCTCATTTTGTCTTTGAATCTCTGTCAGGGCAAATAGAAAATGCTTAAGAATCTGAGCCCAAAGAAGAAAAGAATTCGACTGTTAACATAAGCATAAAACTTGAAACCTTTTTAATTCTACTTGTTTCCACAAGAATGTATACCTAATTACCGAATACAGAAAAAGATTACTTTAACATTTATCAGATGGCTGTAGGACAAAAAAATTACTGCAAGGGGAATGTTAGTGTGGGCCGTGAGTGGCAATCATAACTACCTCCTAAGCTCACATGGATAATAATTGAAAGTCTGTGAAACTCATCACTCCCTTGAAAGGGCAGCAACACCACAGCATGATAACATGGAAGAATCCAACATCATTTGTATTTTTTTTATTTATTTCTTTTCTCTCTTTCTCTCAACATATGTACATAACATGATAATACAGATTCGCACAACATTAGAAAACCAAAAGCTGCACAGAGGAGGGGTGGCGTAGGGAAGATAGATAAAACATATAAAACAAGCCTATATTAAACATATAAAGCCAAGAATATAACATTAATAATCATATCTTTCCATGGTGACACATGCATGTTTTTCTTTTACTGTCATTGTACTTGGACAAAAGTACAGATACATCTTCATCTTCATGACTTTTCCCAATTAAGTATATCATCATAACAAATTACAATCTACAACTTATCATAGACTACATTAAATTGGTGACAACTGTGGTTCTGATCTAGTTTCCATACATAATAGAAAACCTGAAAATGTTTTATGAACCGCCAGACCCTATAACAACGGTAAAGCACAGACTAGCTACACAAACTAAATTATTATAATAATACTTCTAATTTCAGACATTCCTTATATATATATATATATATATATGAAACAAAAAATATATTGCAAAAATAGAAATATTACAAAAGATCCCTATACAAAGAACATAGGATGTAGCAACACAGCCCTTTACAAGAATGAACAAGAAATCCACCTAGGCTGACAAAAAATCACATAGGGAACCAAAGAAGTCCTACAAGACAAAAACAAGGCCTACAAAAGAAAATGGAACTCAGGCATTCCTTCTCCTTACAGAATCTAAAAACTGAGAAGAGCTTAACTGATATAACAATAAAGAACAACAAAAGGTTGAAAATGACAACATTAAAATTTTGTTGATGATTATATAATGTGCTAAACAAAGGCTGTTAGTAGACAGCAAACCTTGTAGACTTTTATCTAAATCATGAAGCAATGAGTACTTCTTCTGCAGAATGTTGGGCAGTGATTCCAGATCTGTAAAAAAGCAATCAGCTGAGACATTAGTATTAAGAAAGATGTACTTAAAAAAAAAAAAAAGGATATTAAGAAAGATGTGAACAAGAGCTTAACATTAAAACAGATTAAAAAAAATAAAGAAGAATATCAACATTAATAGGACAACCGAATACATGTAGTGTAGTTTCATTGTATTTGAATTATCTGCGAAAACATTGAATTAGCACCGAATAAGGACAAGAAAGGGAAAATGTTACGATTGTAAAACATATGAGCAGCAGAGACCTAGAAAAGAACTAGATAGAGCGATTACCATATCTAGAAGGCATTGAAAAGAACTAGAAAAACATGGATAGCATTAATAAAAACTAAGAGCATGTTTATTAATCAGGAATAGAAATGAAAGGGAATTTAGTTGAACTAGAAAGTGAAAGGAGAGCAAACTGGAATTAAAAATGAAAACAAATTGATTAAAAAAATACTGCTATTCATACAACATGCAGAATAGAGGGTATTTTAGAAAAAATATATTGTTTACTTTTTTTTAATCAGGGAAGGGAAATAAATTCCTTGGATGAGAGAGGAGAATTAAGATCCTTGATTTATGTGTGGGGTCTACGGTCTACGTAACTTAATTCCCAACCGGTTTAGAAAACATTTGAATTCATTAAAAATAAATTAAGTTTCTTTTCTCTCATTAGAAATCCTAATTCATAAACACACCATAAAATGAAAGAGAAAATAAACGGGATAACATTACACAATACATAACAAGAATACTCCAAAAGATTCAAATAGTGAACTCATTCGATCGGAATTCAGGCTTACATGAGACAAATAAAGAACCTAAACATCTTCTATCTTCCAATACGCAAATAGCAACTCAAACAAATAAGTTAAAGGTGAATAGCAACATCTCTCATCCGCTCTCATATGTCGCGCATTTTACTTCACACATTATGCAGAGAAATTAGAACTTCAAAACCGATAACCCATCAAATGGAAACATTCTTAGCTCAAAATAAACCTAATTTTTATTCAAATAATATTACTTTCATAAAATTAGGTCCAAATAATCAATATTAGAACACCCAATTAGACAATAATCTTTTCATTTTTATATTTTAATTTTAAATACAATATTCACAATTGAAACGAGAACAAAAATCTGGATGTTGAACTTAAACCTAAAATTGAATTTACTTAAAAGGCACAGAATTGTTTAACAAGTTAAATTAGGGTTTTTACTTTCTAGAATTGAAGATGAAAGCGAAATTAGGGGAGAAGAGGAAGACTTACTGAATTGAAATTCATTGAGAAATGACATTTTTTTTGTTGAGTTCAAGAGATCAGCTACAGCTGATTTTGATTTTTGGTGAAAATTTCAGGATGTTCCTGTCACAGGTTTAACCTACTTTTGAGCCCTAAACAAAAAATAATGAAGAAAAAAAACTAGCATCGTGGGTTTATAGCTAAAACAAAGAAGAATGTAGTTATCTGGATCGGTGGTAGTACAGTTAACATTCGTTTAAGGATTGGACCAGAGAGACCTCAAACATAACAGCTACCGGTTGTTGGGGAGTGCAAATGTGGTTATCATTTGGGCTTGCTGAGGTTATGTCAGGTCGATGTTGACAGAAAACCCTGCCTAAGGAACTCATCAAACACACAAGAACCATCCATTGACACTTGACAGGATGTATTTTTTTTTTAATACAACTTGAACCCACGACTCGAAAAAATAAAAAGTGGATAATATGGGCTGAATGATCCATCTAGCCCAATCATGAGGAAATGGACTTAGAGATAGATTGCTCATGAATGGTATTATGGTCTTATGGTATTATGACACTGAAGAAGGACAAAACAAGGGGAAAATGTTATGATGGTAAAAAACATGAGCAGCGGAGACTTAGAAAAGAACTAGAGAAAGAAAAAAGAAAAGACATGGATATCATCTGTAAAAACTAGGGGCACATCGCACATTTATTAATTGGTAATAAAAACGAAAGGGAATTGAGTTGCACTAGAAACTGGAAAGGGAAAGGAGAGCAACCAGTATTAAATTTTAAGATTTTGTAACTGTGTTTACTAATTTTTAGGAATTAAAAACGAAAACAAGTTGATTACAAAAATACTCCTATTTTTTAATCAGGAAAAGGAACCTAATTCCTTGGATAGGAGAGGGGAATTAAGTTCCCCGATTTCAGTGTGGTGTATGTGTAACTTAATTCCAAACCATTTTAGTAAACATTGGAATTCATTAAAAATAAGTTAAGTTTTTGTTCCCTCGTTAGGAATCCTAATTAATAAACACACACTAAAATGAAAGAGAAAATAAAAGAGATAACATTACACAGTACATAACAAGAATACTCCAAAAAATTCACATAGCGAACTCATTCAGTCGAAATTTAGGCTTAGTTGAGACAAATAAAGAACCTAAGCACCTTCTATCTTCCAATGTGCAAATAGCAACTTAAACAATTAAGTTAAAGGTGAATCACAACATCTCTTCTCTGCTCTCATTACTTCACACATTATGCAGAGAATTTGACCCTCAAAACTAAAAGCCCATCTAATGGAAACATTCTTAGCTAAAAATATCTTACTTCAGAATAAATACTGGTATACCATTAAATATACCCTAATTTTTATTCGAATGATATTACTTTCATAAAATTAGGTCCAAATAAACGATATCAGAACACCCAATTAGACAATAATCATTTCATTTTATATTTTAATTTTAAATATAATATTCACAACTGAAACGAGAATATAAATCTGAACGCTGAACCTAAAACTGAATTTACATAAGCTTTACATAAAAGGCACAGAATTGTTTAACAGGTTAAATTAGGGTTTGTAGAATTGAAGAAAACAGTGAAAATTAGGGGAGAAAAGGAAGACTTACTGGCTTGAAATTCATCGAGAAATGACATTTTTTGTGGAGTTGAAAATATCAACTGCAGCTGATTTTGATTTTTGATGAAAATTTCAGGATGTTCCCGCCACAGATTGAACCTACTTTCGAGCCCCAAACAACTAAAACGCCGGTTCTGTAGATATCGAAATGACCTTTATACCCTTCAGCATTTTCCTGAGTTATTTATTCGGTCAAGGAGGTTGGTTGATGCGTTAAAGGACTACGACGTCGTATCTGTACACAGTGCACTACAAATCTACAACGGTCTGGTCTTCAATTTATACACTTTAGAGGATCTGAGTCCATCAGAAAATTAGATAATTGGAAGGCCAGGATTAATTTATAGCCTTGTCACCTTAAACCAAAACAAAACCCGTGTACACTGCAAATCTACAATGGTCTGGTCGTATCCGTCACCGGTGAAGCTTCTCGGTTAGTCTTCTCTCTTAGACGAACTGTTCTCGAATCTCTCTACGTACAAAGAGCAGCTTCAACAGGTATTACTCTCTCTCTCTTTCTCTCTCTCTCTCTCTCTTCGTGGGTGGTTTTGGTTTCAGCTTTGTTTCTGTTTTTCGTGTTGATTCCGTGATGGGTTTTGGAGATTACGTGAATAGGGATTAGGGTTTTTTTTTAGGTTTAGCGAAAAAGGGGTGTTTTTTAATTTTGTTTTGGCATACGTTGATGATTTTGATCCACCGCAATCACAATCAGAACTAGTGGCATACTGTAAATTTTACCACCATTTTCAACTGGTTCTTGCCTACCCGTACCCCAATTTTTATGCTCCTTTGTTGCTATATATTTGCTTGATTGACTTATTGTTGTTGGCGGGATAATCTGATACAAACCGTCTGATTCTAGAAAGCTTTGTAGTGTCCTAATAACAGTCTCCATTAGTTCGAATCATAGCACTAGTTAGACAATGCCAACATATTAATTAGTGGGGCATTGATGCCTTGATCTCCATACCGAAAGAGAGGTATTGTTATCTGACGAGGTTGACAGTCATCGAGAAAGCAGGATTCTCGACTCTGTTCTTTCCAAAGTAATCATAATGCAAGCTAAATTATTCTTTCCAAAGTAGAGTACCATTGTGTTTTCTTTCTGAGACAGAGTACTTTTTTTCTTCTTCTTTTGTCTCTTTTATATTTGAACCCATACAACTTTAAAGATGAACTGGTTAGATAACTTACTTAGATCTTGAAATTGAATAGGATGGGTGTTTCCAATCCAAGCTTCCGCAGGGCTAAATGGAGGTTTCATTTGCCTTGGGAAAACTGTGTCTCTTCCATGTTACATGATTTACATCTAAAGATGTCCAACCTGTTATTAATCTATTTGTTTTCTATTATATAGTATTTGAAATTTATAGCTGTTTATTAGCATTTCAACGGCACACTAATCTAAGTGTATTTTTATTAGATATGAATATATGATTGGAATTTTTTTTGGGGACCAGAAACAAATATGATGCATGAGGTAAATAGTGATTATCAGCGTAGAATCTCTTTTTGCTGTTATTTCCTAGTACGTAAGTACGTGTCTTTCCTGTTCTTTGCCTTACTAAGTTCTGTAAAACCAAATACGTCTTTTTTGCAATAGGGTTGAATTTACTTTTGTTTTATTAAGCTTATTGGCGTTGTTGAATTTACTTTACCTTTTCTTTTGTAATTGATTGATACATGAAGATATTATTCTTTTCCTGTCTAAGGTTGTAACTTTTTATGTTTCCTTTGGATATTCTACTTGCCATTAGGGCCTCATTGGCTTTTCTCATGCGTGCACTCTGAGTGCAATTTATATCTCAAATTTTTGTAATCATCTAAGTTTTTATTGGCCAGATTTTCTCGTCAAGTTTAAATAAACAATGCCACTCGTATGGCACTTATTACCGGTTGACGCTCATGCTTCCACTTCTTTGAAAGGAATTTTAGCTTTTTGGTTTTTGCTCCTTGTTCTATCAAAGTTAAAACATTCAGGGTGCTAACATTCTTAACTATGAGAGCTTCCTCCATTTATGTAGTGTTTTGATAGCCATCATCCTAGTATAGAGTGGAACTTGTTGGAATTTTATATATATATATATATATATATATATATCTTTACTGGTATAAGTTTGTAGCTATTTATAGTTAATTAGATTGGATGTATAGCTAATAATCTCTATTGCATAGTTTTTGTTCAATTCAAATAATATATTACTAATGGTGAATTCATTGATCAGCATATAGATGGAACAAGAAGCAGAGAAATCATCAATAGGAATGGGGAGTTCAGGTGGGTCTGATACAGACGACTCAGAAGTTGTAAGTTGGGTGAGGAAAATGCTATTTCACCGGATGCTAGTGGGTATTCAAGATGGACGGTTTTTCTTGGGCACCTTTCACTGCGTTGATAAGCAAGGGAACATAATTCTCCAAGATGCAGTGGAATACCGTAGCACCAGAAGGACCTCTCCATCTCCGATGGAACAACGGGGCCTTGGACTCATTCTTATCCCTTCCTCTTGTAGAATTTCTTGTCATGTAGATTTCTCCATTGATGAACAAATGTCGTTGCTAAAAATTAAGCAATAGATTGGTGTCGATGTGTTCCCAAATGTTTTTTTTGTTGTTTTAACCAAAATTTCCTTTGGTTTAAGAAATGAAGAATTATCATTTATGGTGTAGATGTTTCATGTTTTCCTATAAAAAAGATGGATAAATAATGTGAAGAAAATAGCATTTAGGTGATTTGTCGACAAATTCAGAGATTAGTCATTAAACTCTTTTCCTCTTAATTATGAACTAAACTGTATCATCCAAGCTATATATTGTTATAACTTTTGAGAATCTGAACAAAATAATTAGATAATTCATCACACTTTCTATATATATTGTTAAATCATCTGGAATGAAAAAATTAAGTAAACAAATAGGATACATAGTATTACTCTATATATGATATAGACGAGATACATAATATTACTCTATATATATATATATATATAAATATGATATTGACGAGATAAGGTTGACTCAGTAATAAAATCCTAATTTATATAATAGTGTACTAAAAGAAAAAGAAAAAACAGACTGCATATGACATATTTTTAGACAGGATTCGGGTTTGGGCCGCCCATTAGCCCATTTACGTTTGGTTTTAGGCCCGGACTATTAAGAATGACTTGTTTGGTGCTCAGTGGAAAATAAAAACAGAGCAATATATTTGTGTGCTCAACGTCTCTCTGTTACCTCCCTCACCTCAATTCTCAATTCTCAATCCAACGGTTGACGTATAGCCGACTTCAACACACCAACGACCTTGCCTTGGTTTGAATCCAAAGGTTGTAACCTGTTTGTGCTGAGTACAACAAGTGTTGCAAATGGAACGGAAAGTGCTTGTGTTCGCGGGACTTCATGTTGGGTTCGCTTCGCTGCTTTGCTCTGCTGCAACTTATGATCGATTATTACACTTAAGTCTCGTCAAGTAAGCTCTATAAATTAGTAACTTTTTCATGTGGGTCTCGACTGTTAACTTGTTTTCTTTGAGTAAATTCATCAAACACCATCACTTCATTGCCCTCCGTTCAGTTTCAGCTCTTGCCCAGTTGAAACCGCTCTTATCTGATTCTGATTCTGATTCGGGACCCCAAAATACAACTAAAGTGGTTGAAACATTGAACCGTTTGAAGAAGAAACCAATTGATGCATTATCATATTTTGATAACTTAATAAAGGAAGGGTTTTTGCATGATGTTTGTACATACGCAGCAATTGTCAGAATACTGTGTCATTTTCGTCTTAATAAGGAGTTGGATTTGATATTCTTGCAAATTATTAGGAAACAGAATAACGTAGAATTTGAAGTTATAGATTTGCTTAAAGCTCTTTACCATGATGGGTCGGATTCGTTTGTTCGAGTTTCTAATGCAATGGTAAAGGCTTACGTTGTCCTTGGAATGTTTGATCAAGTTGTTGAGATTTTGTTCCTAACCGAGCATCATGGATTTGTTTTCCCTATATCATCATACAATTTCTTCATGAACCAGTTGGTTCATTGTGGAAAAGTGGATACGGTTCTAGCCGTTTATCATTATCTGGGGAAGCTTGGATTGAGCTCGAACGTTTATACTTATGTTATTGTGCTTAAGGCCCTTTTTAAGAAGGGTTGTTTAGAAGAAGCGTTGGAGGTTTATAGGGAGATGGATAAAGCTGAGGTAACCCCAAATGAATTTGCTTACTCTACTTTTATTGAAGGGCTTTGTATGAATGGAGAGTTAGATTCAGGTCATCAACTTCTCCGAGCATGGGCAGCAACAAAGATTCCTTTGGGTGCCTTCGCTTACACTGTTGTGATTCGTGGGTTTTGTAATGACAACAGATTGGAAGAAGCAGAAGGTCTATTACTTTTCATGGAAACACAAGGGGTTGTTCCTGATGTACGTGTATATAGTGCCTTGATTTCTGGGTATTGCAAATTTGGGAACATAAGTAAAGCTTTGGCTCTTCACAGTGAGATGGTGTCAAAGGATATTAAAACCGACTGTGTGGTTGTGAACTTGATTTTAAAATGCTTTTGTCAGTTGGGTAGGGTTTCTGAAGCTGTACATCAACTTAAGGAGTTGGAAGAAATTGGGATCGTTGACAATATTTCTTACAATGTAGTGGTGGATGCTTTGTGCAAACTTGGGAGAGTAGATGAAGCCATGGTATTGTTCAGTGAAATGAAGGATAATCAAATGGTTTTAGATGTTGTCAACTACACAACTATGATTTATGGTTGTTGTCTTCAAGGTAAACTTTGTGATGCTTTAATTTTGTATAAGGAGATGAAGGAAAAAGGGCATGAACCCGATCTTGTTACATATAAGATACTTGCTGTTGGATTTGCTAGATGTGATTTTGGACAAGTAGCAATTGATCTCTTAAATGATATGAAGAAGCAAGGTTTGGAACCTTATTTTGCTAGAGACAATGTGATCATTGAAGGCCTGTGTTTGGGAGGCAAGGTGAAGGAAGCGGAGGCTTTTTTCCACAGTTTGCAAGAGAAGTGTCTGGAGAACTATAGTGCCATGTTTAATGGTTACTGTCATGCAGACTATTCGGAAAAGGCCTTTCAACTATTTATGAGGATTTCTAAGCAAGGATTCTCAGTGAGTAAAGGGTCCATCTTTAAACTGCTCAATAGTCTTTGTATCAATGGTGATAATGCCAAAGCTAAGATGTTGTTTGATAGAATCCTGACTTTGAACCTTGAACCCAGCAAAATAATGTATAGTAAACTTATATATTCTTGTTGTCAAGCTGGAGAAATGGGAATGGCACGGTCAGTGTTCGATATTTTGATTAGCAGAGGGAACACACCTAATCTGATGACCTATACCATGATGATAAATGGTTATCGCAAAGTAAATTGTATGCAGAAAGCTTTTGAACTTTTCAAAGATATGAAACGGCAAGGGATCACACCGGATGCTGTGACTTATGAAATATTGTTTAACATTCATTCAAAAATAAATCTAAAAAGCTCTTCATCATCGTGAGAGGCTCTGCATAATAAAGAAGACATTGTGAATGCTGCAAAAAAGAAGTAATCTCATTTTTAATTTCTTTTTTACATATCTAACATTTATTTGGCTATTTGATTGTACTGTGAGTTTGTTTATCTTGGTTATTTGAATTTATATTTCTGTGTTGTTTTGGTTATTTGAAAATTAGGGGTTTTCTATAGGTTATTTGAGAATAGTTTACTTGCTTCATTTTGAAATTAGGGTTCCTTGTTAGATTCTTGTAGTAAGAGTAAATAAAAGAAAGAAAAGAAAAACTCTATAACAAATGCATCATTATCTACTCTAATACTTCTGATGATTGCATTTGAATTTAGAAATGATCTTTTGTTCTTGACCCCCTGCATTTTTTGCTCCCCACCTTTAGATCTTTCACAACAGGATTGCCATTTGCCACCTCTAATGTTTTGATCATTGACAACAGGATGATCCAAGATGATAAACCACATGGATAGCTGCTTTGTTGACATGTCCAAGATGGTCAGCTTTTGATGGCAGCGGATCCAATTCATCTTGAGAAAGCTTTCCAGGGTGGACTACACAGTTACATTATTTGCAACTCACCCTCCTTTCCACATTGATGCTAACTTTGGTAAGCTAAACCATCAAAGAGATTTTATTTTAAACTAAACAACAAACCAGGTACAACTTCTTGGCTTGGTGGGGAAGCTGAAAAGAGTTTGAAGTGCTCTTTTGAGGCCATCGCGGAGTATCCGGTTGAAATTATTTCCCAATAAATCTGTTTGAACCTTTAATTTTCTTTCTTGTTAATGTTGTTATCATTATATCATTACATTTTTTGCTTTAACGTAATATCTATATAGACCAGTCAACAATGAATATGCTTTGACAAACACCTTGATGTTTGTCTTTTTGATTATAAACCGCTATGGAATTAATTTCTTTTCCATGGTATCTTTAAATGTAATCAGGAAGCTATGATGGAGCAATCATTTCTGCAACCTTTCGTTTCAGTTTTATAACAGCAGATGCAGAAATGCCTGTATAGAGTAACTTGGATGACCTGTACGTACCTGCTTACTACTATTCCCCAAGTAGATGGCTAAGCAGATGTGTGAAAGGACTGAAAGATTGAAAGCTTACAGTCCAGTGATCGACGTCAACATCAACATATGCTGGAATGAAGGAAATTGACGTGAAGATGTTACAGAAGAACTAGAGTTACAGTAAGTATAATTATCTGGTAGAATTTACACATTCAATGGACTGTTAAAATGCATGAATATCTCTACTCGATTCTCAGTAGTCTCTATTTCCTAAATATCAGCTTCAACGTGATGCCTCGAGGCTACGGAACTAACGATTTTTGTTAAGCTATGCCTTCATGCTGCTGTTGTTGTGTGCTATTTTTTGGCTTCTGCCCTTCTAAATGGTACTCACCACATCATTTGCTTGGAAATGGAAGAATTTGTGTCTGCAGAGTTGGCCTGGATAGAGGGTTTTGAGTCTCTTGCTGATGCCTTTTTGGTGCTGGATTTATATGTTAGCAACTATTTTTGTCCCAGTTTATTTTTTTGTTCTTGGCTAATTATGTCAAATTCAATGATTGTATTATTATATGTTATGTATATTGTATAGCATAAACTTTGGTCCGCCCTCATTATCTAATTATAATTAAAAGATTTTAATTATAATTAGTATGAGTATTAGCTAGTTTAGCTAGTAAAGTCTCTTAATGTATAAAAGGTCTATAGTTTTCAGACCAAAGTGGGAGAGAGGTTTTTTTTTTTTTTTTTTTTTTTTTTGTAAAGGGAAAAAAATTAAAAAGAAGTTATAATTGGTATTCTCCATCCTTTATTTTCAATTTTTCTTATCTGTTTCATATTTCTTTCTACGTAAAAATATATTTAAAAAGTTGAGATAATATCATTGAGTTTAGCTCACATCATTGGGGTCCAATTGGTTGGGTGTTATGAGCGGTATCTTGGTCTTGGTCTGTCGAACTTCACGGGGAGGAATAAAAAGGTGATTTTTGCTAGTATCATGGATCGTGTGTGGGACCGGATTAAAGGATGGCAGGAGAAGCTTTTTTCAGCTGGGGGTAAAGAGGTGTTACTAAAAGCGGTGGTGCAATCTATACCGACCTATTCTATGTCTTTGTTCAAATTACCTAAGGGTCTGGTGTCAAATATTCAAAGGTTGAGCGCTCGGTTCTGGTGGGATTCAAGTACCGACAGAAACAGAATCCATTGGTGTGCTTGGCGTAGGCTGTGTTTGAGCAAAGATTTGAGTGGTTTAGGTTTTAGGGATCTATTGATTTTTAACCAAGCTCTCCCTGCTAAGCAGTGTTGGATGTTAGTTGTTCGCCTCATTCTTTGGCTGGTAAGGTGCTGAAATCCTGTTACTTCCCTGACTCTTCTATGTTGGCGGCTGAGTGTAAAAGTTCTAATTCTTCCCTCTGGAAAAGTATGTTGTGGGGGAGGGAATTATTAGAGGCTGGGTCAAGGTGGCGCATTGGTAATGGCTCTTCGGTCTCTATCTACCAGGATCGTTGGTTACCTAGGCCGGTTACGTTTAAGGTGTTGTCCCCCCCTAGATTGGGTATCTCATCTACTGTCCAGGACTTGAAATTTCCGGCTGGTAATTGGAACGTGGAGCTTATCCGTAATTCTTTTTAGCCCAAGGAGGCTGATTTAATCTTGAGTATCCCCTGATCGCTCCACAATACCTGTGATTCTCTTATGTGGCACTATGATAAGCTAGGGAATTTTTCGGTTTGTAGTGTCTATCATGTGGGATGTGACCTACTGTCGAACCCGGGAACCTCTAGCCTGAGCTTATCTGAGTCTTGGTGGAAGTTTTTGTGGAGGTTACAAGTGCCTGCTAAGGTGAAGGTGTTTGTGTAGAGGGCTTGTCATAACTGGCTCCCAACCAAAGCTGTGTTGAGGTCCCGGCGTATGGTGAATGAGTGCATGTGTCCTTTCTGTGATAAGTGCCTGGAATCAATAATCCAAGCCTTGTGGTGCTGTCACTCTCTTAAGAAGATTTGGGCTGTGTGTCCTTTTATGTGGAACGTGGTAGTTAGTGATAATATGGACTTTTTGGATTTTATGATTGCTTGCAAGAGCTAGTTGCAGCGTATGGATATGGAGCTTCTTTGCATGGTCCCGTGGCAGGTTTGGTGTCGCCGTAATGGTCATGTCTTTGGTTCCTGGTGCCCTCGCGCTGATGACATTGTTCCTTGGGTGGCTTCGAATGGTAAGGTTGTGGTTGGAACTGACTGTAGTCAAGGTGGTAGTGTGAAATGGAAGCCTCCTTCCGATGGCCTCTTTAAGGTCAATATAGATGCTGCTATCAATGAGGTTGATGGGAAGGTAGGGTTTGGGATTATCATTCGGGATTCCTATGTTAATGTTATGGCCTCCGGTGCTTAGGTTATTTGGATTCTCCTCTGGTTGCTAAAGCGTCTACTGTTTTGAGAGGCCTTCAGTTTGCCAGGGAGGCGGGGTTATGGCCTTGTGTGTTTGAATCTAATGCCCAGTCGGTTGTTAACCTTATTAATGATAGAAGTGTCCCCTTTTCTGAGGTTAGTTTGATTTTGAGAGACATTCTCCTACTTGTGGAGTCCTCTCCTTCGTTTTCTATTGGCTTTGTGCCTAGGAGTTGCAATGAAGTTGCTCATGTCCTTGCTAAATTTGGGGTTTGTGGTAGTTCTGATAGCTTTTGGCTTTAGGAGTTTCCACCTCGTGTTGCTTCGGTGGTGGCGGGTGATTGCCCGTCCCACTTGTAATTCTTCATTGCTTAATGAATTTTCCTTCTAAAAAAAGAAAAAAAAAAGTTGAGATAATATTAAAAGGTTAATTTACATTAGTAAGTTAAATAAATAACCCAAAAATGATGGTTAATTGTATTTTTTTCCATGGATTTAGCTACAATGCATATGCCCACAAAATTTAAATGTTTGAAAAATAAAAATAAATAAAAAATGGGAGCCTTATTGCTTCTGGCCGTTAATTTAATCATGCAATGTGTTGCACTGAAAAATAGGTATTCGAGTTAAGGGATTGGATAAATGACTCTCAGGTCAAAGGCTCGAATCCTATTAATGGTAAAAGCTTTTAAAAAATATTGGTTTTGAATTAATAGATATTGTCCAAAAAAAAAAATAGGCATTCCATATGTCATTTAGCCAGGGCGAATCATTGTGGGGGATGCACGGTGTTGTAGACCCGTCTGCAATTTTTTAATTTTTTTTTTTTAATTTTTTAATATGTTATTATATTTATACAAGACAAGTAGTGTTCAACACAATATTAATATATTATTATGACTCATTCTTGAGTGCAACATGACACCATACAATTTTAAAAAATAGTATGTAATCACATATGATTACGTGTGATCATAAATATATATAATGTTATCGTATATGAATTGCACGTGATCACACAATTAAATTATTGTGATCGCATCTTAGAACATACAATCACATATTAGCCGATGTGGTTGTACCAAAGAAGACATGATTACAGTTAAAAAAATTTTGTTACATCATATAATGTTGCACCCAAGGACAGCCCATTATAGCCTTATAGGCATGTAAACAATATAATGACCCTCGACTTTTTACCGTTTTGTATGCACCATTAATGGTTTAATAATTAAACTTCCTACTAATGTTGTTTTAAAAAAAAAAAAAAAAAAATCATAACTAATATTTGGTTCAATCCCATTAAATATAAAATCCTGGATTCGCTCCTACATTCAACAAAACAGGAATGATCAAAGTTGTCCTATACATACAGCCATACAGGTACCACCACTGCAATACACTCACTATAATTGGATTCAATCTATTAAAAATAGATTAACTTTTGATATAAAAAATTATAGTTTTCCACATATTCTTTCGGCAGAAGATTTTTTTGTGTTACATAAATATTGTAATGTTTAGCTATCAATAACTCGAGAACACAGAAAAGTTTGTAATGGCAAATCCATGCTAGTTCAGTATTCCAACTCAATTAAACTAGTGGCATGGTTCTGAATAGAAATTTTAATCCTTCCTGAGTTCCATGTATTCATGATACCATCGCATTTAAGACGACAACTTCAAGCTTCTCCTTGTTACACATCACACAAATGTCAGAATAGAGGCCAACAAACTTTAAACGACGGATTAAAAAAAAAAAAAAAAAACTTAGCGCCAATAATAAATAATATAGGTCAAAATGAAAAGTCTTGCTCTTCTTATTCTAAGTGTAGCACATATCCGTGATGAATATCCACTCCTAAATAACAGTTATCAGTATGGAACTCACATTCTCCATATTGATATGATATTGTTCGCTTTGGACTTAAACCCGTACAGATTTGCTTTGAAACTCTACCCAAAAGGTCTCATACCAATGAAGATAGTGTATATATTTATATTCATGCCATGATTATCCCCATGTCTAACCAATGTGAGACTTTGGTCGCACACCCAATAATCCTCCCCTTGAACAAAAGACCATCTATTATCCTCATGGTCCGAGCCTCCCCTCGAGCGATCATCTATCTGTCATGCTAGGGGTACCCTTCCATTGAGGTCACTCCTCTCCACCCCGTCAGAGCACATACCATACGTGAAGCATTGGAGCATCACCTGCCGCTAGAGCTCAACATCATGAATCCATCGCGGGCTAATTAGGGCCCACCACCTCCTGGTTTGGTTCGACTACACCTGGCTAAGTCTAGGGCATGACTTTGATACCATTTGTTAAAGTATGGAACCCACATTCTCCACATTGATATGATATTGTCCGTTTTGAGCCTAAGCCCACTCAGATTTGCTTTTGGGACTCTACCCAAAAGGTCTCATACCAATGGAGATAGTGTCCATACTTATATACTCATGCCATGATCATCCCCATGTCTAGCCAATGTGGGACTTTAGTTGCACACCCAACAATAACGTGATAACATACATATAAATAGATAGCAGGGAGATCTCCATTCTACAATCAGAAGAAACCTATTACTAATTCAAAAGAACACACCATGTAAATATCTCTCTCAGTTGTCGATGCAAAACTAAGTTTTGACCAAATCAACAGCTTCAGCTTTTGAAAGTGGAGTTACAGCATCCTAAACAGGCTTTGAATTTTCAATAAGAATAAACGCACCGAAGAATATGTGATGCTGGTTATTTCAAATTAAGAGAAGTAACTGGGTAGGCAATAAGAGTGGACCGGGAGACTTCAGTTGATTATCCAGAAAAAGCATGATTAGTGTTGATCCGAAACCTTGTCAACCATATCCAACCCTTTCATGGGAACCACTATTAAGTTTTGGTAACCACTTTAACGTTGAAGTCAACACTTAAATAGTTCTCGAAGCAACTACTCGTTGGAAACCACTTCAATGTTTGTATAGACCCTTTTAACGTTCTAGCCAACGTTGGAGTTTTCCACTCAATTTTTTTATGGGACATTATTATAATGTTTTCCATTAAGATGTATTTTTTTTTCTTACTTATTGTGTATATAAGAAAATAAATTAAACTTTTAAACACGTACACAAACCAGTTCCAATTTTTTAGATTATAATCAATCAATAGGGTTTAGATTTTTGATCTAATGAATGAGAAAGAAGAAATTGAAGGAGAGAAATTTGGGGCGGGCTGTGTAGTGTGAGATGAGAGAAATGGAGTTTTCAAATAGAAGAAACTTACAAGAGGAGGAAAGAGAGAGAGGGGGGGCAGTTACCCAAGAAATACAGTCTCCATAGTGTCCAAGTGTTCTTGCCAACTTTCACCAAACCTAATCTCCCCACAGTTCAACATCAAATCAAATTACCCACAAGTTTACTCATCACCAACAATAATATTTAAGACAAACCAAAACTTGAACCCAATTATAATACACCTAATTACAACGCTATAGCTTCTTGTATAAATATCAATAAACAAGTTCACAGGAAGCGAGATAACAAAAACAGTTCCTTACGAAAACAAATTAATTAAGAAGTTAGATGAAGATATATTTATACAATAATTTATACTTATATGGTCACAAATTTTTAGGTTAAATATAAACTAGTTATTTTAAAATTTGTCCAAAAAAAAATTTATTCTTTAGGTTTTTTTTTTTTTTCTTTCCGAAGTATTACATTAATTCGAGATTTTTTCAAGTAGAGCTTCTAGAATATATCTTATTGTAGTAGAGCTACTAACAAAAAAGGCTTTTAGTTGTGTAAATTATAAAAAAAAAAAAATAAATAAATAAATAAATAAAAAGGGTGTTGACAATGTATTTTTAAAAATAGTTTTTTGTTGAGTGAATTACAAAAAGGATGTTGACAATGTATTTATAATGAAAGAGTTATTATGGAATATCTAAATTTTATAAAGGGTAGTTGAGACAATTCATATGTTTTTAAAAAATTAAAAAAAAAAAAAAAACTTTTTGGAAAAGCCCAAATTTTAGGCTTCTCCAAATAGAAATAAAATGACTTTTATAAATAGTAATTGAGACAATTCATATATTAAAAAAGCTGTTTTGAGTTTTACCAAACAACTAAAAAAAACTTCAAAATAGTTTCTAGCATTAAAAAAAACGTTTTTTATCCTTTCAAAAGTTATACCAAACACACACTAAGGCTCTTTTTTATTTTTCCACTTAACAATGAATGGTACTTAATGTGTTCCATTAAATTATTTTGTTTGATTTTTTAAGTGTTAAAATCACTTAATGAACCCTAAAACCAATTGTTTTGAAAAATAAAAAATTTTCACTTTTCACTTAGTACAAATCTAGTAGAATTTAATGTAAAATTTTACTTCCAAAACTATTCTCACTAATTTAATATATTTCCAAAATTAACCACTTATTCCATAATGTTTTTTTTTTTTTTTTACATGCAATCAATAAATTATATAATTATCCAAGTTATTCCAAATCAAATAAAGAATAAATTTTTTCATTGAATTTTCTTTTGGTAAGGACGTTGACCCTCAATATTACTTGGTGGATCATTTTGTTACCGTCTATCTATATGCAAGACTAAAAATAAAAGCTCATTAGTTTTATAATGTCATTAGCTAAGAGCTCAGTAATTATTAGATTATATACAATAATATAAATTTGAAATATTATTAATAAGTAATAACTAAATAAATTTATTTATATGTTAGAGTTGTCCGTGATATATTAAAATGTAAATATATAACAAATAGAAGGGTATAGATGTAAAAGTATTTTTTAGATGTTTATAACTTAATAAAACAAACAACTTATCACTTATATTCAGTTTTCAGTGAAAAAAAACAAACATATTTTTCAATTTTCAGTTTTCAGTTTTCAGTCATTATTCAATCTTAAGTAACATTCAGTATTGTCCAGTCTTTAGACAAAAAATCAAACGGGCCTAAGCAAAACTCAAAACAGCTTTTTTAATATATTAATTGTCCCAATTACCCTTTATAAAAGTCATTTTATATCTACTTGGAGAAACTCAAAATTTAGACTTTTCCAAAAAGCTTTTTTGAGCTTTTTTAAAATATATGAATTGTCTAAACTACCCTTTATAAATTTTAGCTTTTATAAATTTTAGATATTCCACCATAACTCTTTCATTATAAATATATTGTTAACACTTTTTTTGTAATTCACTCAACCAAAAACTATTTCTAAAAATACATTGTCAACATCTTTTTTTATAATTTACACAACCATAAGCCTTTTTTGTTAGAAGTTATACTCATTAGAGACTCTACAATAAAAAGATCTCTCTAGAAGCTCTATTTGAAAAGTCATACCAACACACCCTAACTCTAAAAATGTTGAATGGGATTATTTTGTATTTACATCGGCATATTATGTCGGTTTTGACTTTTTAAAATCAAGACTTGTTTCACATCTTTTCTTAGCAAAAGTGGTAATACACATCCCTCACATATACGTGGTGAAAGGTTCAAGTCCCACTATGTGCATTTTACAACCATGTATAGAGAGTAAACTCTCGATTCGTAGGAGTAAATATTTAAACTGCACATGTATTGTCTGATCTTAGCAGTTTCTGACAATTCTATTAAAATAATTGTAATACTTTAGGAAAAAAAAAAACATGGTTAGTTGTGGATATGACCATGTCATATCATCCTCTTCAAATTCTAAATTTACACTTCGAAAAAGGAGAATTTAAGCTATGGTTATGGATTTTGAAATAATCTTGCAACTGTTCATTCATGACTCACATTCAGAATTTAAAAAACCAGAAGACGAGATAATGACAATTAAGGGTGTGTAGCAAATCAGATTCGATTAGATCGAAGAAATTAGAATCCAATACGATCCAATTTTAGAGCAGAATTGGATCGGATTCATATAAAGCAATTCTTAATATATAAAACTTAAAACATTTCTGAAATTAACAAAATTAAATCGTTAATTTATATAGTACTTCAAATAAAATTAACAAACTAACAAAACACAATAGCACCCAAATTGCTCGATCTTCATCTATATAATACAAAATAAACTAACCTAATATAAATTGTGCATTATATTTTGGCAGATTTGACGGATTTTCATATGGAAATCTAAAACCTGATCCGATCCAATGGATTTTATAATTTAGGATCCAATCATGTCCTCATATTTAATTCAATCCAATAGTTTGGATCAAATCCAATGAATCCTATTGGATTAGATTGGATTGGATTATGCACACCCCTACATTTTATTAATTATACAAGATACTCTACGAGATGATGTTGATCTAATAGTATACCCCTTCACTTTAGATCAAATCCAATGAATCCTATTGGATTAGATTGGATTCTGCACACCCCTACATTTTATTAATTGTACAAGATACACTTCATGAGATGATGTTGATATAATAGTATACCCCTTCACACCTGCACCATAAGGTTATAAGTTCGAGTCTTCCTTTCTAAATTTTGAATTTATATAATAATTTTTTTAAAAAAAAATTGTACTAGATACTTGTTGCAACAGCAATTCAAATATAATAAATAATAAATTGCACTTAGGTCCCCTGAGGTTTGGTATAAAGACACTTTGATAAAAAGGTTCAGTTATTCTATAACACTATATATTAGAGTGTGTTTGGTATGACTTTTCTTTTGATCAAAAGAGCCTTTGTAATATTAAAAGCTCTTTTGAGTTTTTTTTTTTTTTTTCTCCTTAAATCTCATCAAAAAAAAAAAGTTTTTTGATATTAAAAAAAAAACTATTTTTTGTCTACTTGATTCAAGAAGCTCTTTTTAGCTTTTTAAATAAATATACATTGTCTTAACTACCTTCTATGAAACTTAAATATTCCATCATATATATATTTTATTACAAAATTTAAATACTTTGTCTATACCATTTTTTGTAACTTATGACAATCAAAAACTCTTTTAAAGATATATTGTCAAACAACCTACTAACTTAAAATTATTTTCTTAATTGAATATCAAACATCATACAACTTTTTATTAAAAGCTCTACTTATAAAAGATCTAGAAGCTCTATTTGAAAAGACATACCAAACACATCGTTAATAGTCATCCATCAATCCTTAACAGAATAAGAGTATAATAATCCTTTTGGAGTATTATATATTAAGAAATATATATATTTTTTAAATAAATAAATTGAGGCATTTCGATATTATTTTGTAATATTTGTGGTCTAGAGTGCCGTGTTGTGTTGATCCATATATAATCGTGTCGTGTTAGTGTTTAAAGAGTCTGACCTGCTAAATACTTATAAATCAACGGTTCAAATCATACCAATGATAAAAAGTTTTAAAAAAAATATTTGCTCTAAATAGATGGATACCAGGTACTGTAAAAAAATAAATTAAATTGAAAAAAAAAACAAAAAAAAAAACAAAAAAAAAAAAAGGAGTCTGACCTATTTAATAAATAGATCATGTTTTTGTTTGTGTTAAAAATAAACGGGTCATATTAGGTCATATTTATGTTGGCCCAATGCCTCCTCCATGGACATGAAGTTCTAACAATACCTACGTTCCAATGTCATGTATGTTTAATTGATGGTAAATATAATTATTTTTATAATATTTGTTTATAAGGGTATTTTGGAAGTCAAATATTGTTAGCTTAACCGAACACCAACTTGTGTCAAATCCAAAGGGTAAAAGTGTCAAATAACCACACCTTTTCATATAAATGTCTTCCGCCAAACTTGAGGAGTGTGAGTGCAATTTACCCTAAAATAGACCATTAAAAAAATGGCGCGGCGCCACTGTCTGAATTCTGATTACAAACGGTTAGTTTCATAAAGAGTAAAGACCCCACACGTGACACGACACGCTCCCTCTAAAGTCAACCAGATGGGACCTGTCTTTTTTGTTCCTTTTGTTTGTCTTCAATAGTCTATATTTTGATTTTATTATTTTATTATTTTTGGTACATTCATGTGTTTTGAGTGTTCAAAGGGTGACTAATTAAATATATCAATAAGTCTTTTAACATGATATCCAAGTCATTTTACAGTGATTAAGACTTAAGAGAGACGCAAATGTCTGCCAATCCTAAATGCAAGAGCTAGCTCTTCTTGTGTTTTCTTGATGAGGAGGAAACAAGCTTGAATAAATACCAGTTTTCGTCTAAATTGTTTTGTACTTGCTTGGAAGATAATGAGCTGTGTATGGACAATTGCAAACGTCAAGTGATCATTCAACGACACCATTCAAAAAGACAAGAAGAAAATGACTGAAAAGAATACCAAAAAAAATAGTATACAAATTGTCTCTCTCTCTCTCTCTCTCTCTGATGCTATATCAACCCAAAGCCGAAAGAGGAGAACTAAAGGAGAGACTATGAAACAGTAAGTGGAATATATATATAAGCTCCTGCACTTCATTTTTATGGTCCCTTTTAAGAGCTAGTGACAAAGGAGCTTCACTCCATTCAGATTAATCTTCTAGACAAGGAAACAAAGGTTAGCATTTTACTTCACATGCTCATCATCAGACATATATCTTATCTCTTTGTTTTTGGTTGTGGGGTTCTTTTCTGTCCATTGTCAAATTTCGTCTCTGTTGTTGGGCATTGTTGGGAAAATGATTTTGTTTTGCTTGGTGTAATTTTAACAACTTTGTTGTTGATGATGTCAAGAAAATTGAATATTGATTCGGGTTTACTAGCTCTCTAATAACATTGTTATGACTTTTGAATTTCCTTTAAGTGCAGAATGAGTAGGTCTGCTGAAGCAATTGAAGCTGGTGATCTACATGTAAGATCAAGTAATTCTGAGATTGTTGGTCAACACAAGTCCATTGATTGTTCAGCAGAAAAGAGCAAATCTCTGCGAGCTCGTTACATATATGGCATCCTTTTCTTGGTAACAAATCTTAGTGCTTGGTTTATTCGGGACTACGCACAAAAGGTTTTACCTCAACTCCATTGTGAGTCAATCTTCTTTCCTTTCAAAATGTAGATGTCATGATTCACTTTTTTATGAAATTTTAGTCTATACTGCATCATCAAAGGATCGGATAATTCCATGATAAGCAATAGTCGGTACTCCAGATGCATTTTTATTTTCTTTGTAACACATTCTTATTGAAAATACTTCTGTTCATGCATTCTATCGCAGAAGTGATTATTACAGTGCTTAAATACTATTATTATTAGTTTAAACTTTTAGATCTGATAGTTACTAATTACATGGGGTCCTAAGAGTCCTGTATTCAAGTGGGTGTGAGCCATTTCCTATAAGCTTAAGCTTTTAGGTCTAATGGTTACTGACTGTGATGATTCTTCATTCAAACATTCTCCAAGGACATTAAATAATGAATGATCGAATGAATTTTCTTTTGCAGATATAAAAGCTTGTCAGGCTGGGGGACGTGATTGCTTTCATAATCTGGGAGTTCTTCGCGTGAGTTTAGGATGCTTTGTATCTTTCTATTAACAGAACAACAAGTATTCTGAATTCTATATGTCAATGTTTAATGTGAAAAGTATTCATTGTTTCAATTGCACTTTTTCCTTCTTTATATCCTTGACGATGAGTTCAGATATTTTTCTTCCTAATGTTTCTCACTACATGTAATACTAAAAAATTATATGAAGCTCGCAATAACTGGCATTCAGGATGGTGGTCATTGAAGTTTTTCATGTTGGTTTTATCAATAGCAGTTCCATTCTTCTTCCCTTCAGATTATATTCAATTATATGGTAAGTTTTAAGCATTTATATCTATCTTTCTTCATCCATCTGATAGTAGATGAAGAAACATAGTGCAATTGAGACGCGAGGCATGCTAGCTTCCTCTTAAGATGAAAGAAGTCTTCTACCGTTGACTTTGATTTCTTTCTTTTCAAATTTAAGTTGGTTTAGAAGAGCTTGTTGTTTTTCTTTCAGGTGAACTTGCTCGTGCTGGCGCCGGGTAAGCTTCATATATTTTGTAAAGAGAAACGATGTACACAACAGATCTGATTGAATGTACATCTGTTTCTATACAATACTTTGAAGTCTATACTACAATGCCAGTTTTAGCACTAAAAATTCTTTGGACTTATTCACAGAAAACAAAAGATTTGGAATGTGTACAATGATTTATTTTCTACTTTTGATCTTCAAGTTTTGGAGTGTGTACAAATACAATGACTAATTTTTTTTATTCTGTGTTTTTTATGATCTAGGATTTTCCTCGTCCTCCAACTTGTAAGTGTGATTGAGTTTATCGCTTGGTGGAATAAGTACTGGATGCCGGATCAGGAAAGGAAACAAAGGTGAAGTCTCTTAATCATCACAAGAACGAATCCTCCCCTGTACATACCGTGTGCAGTTTGCTCATATCAACTTGTTTTGTATTTTGTAGTTGTTCCCTGGGATTATTCATGTCAACATTATTTTACATAGCATCTATATTCGGAATTGTGTTAATGTATTACTTGTATGCGCATAGACTCGCATGTAGTCTCAACATATTCTTCGTCACATGGACTGCAATTCTTCTCGTAGTGATGATGGTTATATCCTTACATTCAATGGTATGTTGAATTATGACTTTAGTTAATTAAGAGAGAACTTTGTGAAGATATATTCATATATAAAAGCCTATTCTGTATCTGAAATGTTATTGTTTTGATGCTTTATGCAGGTAAATAGAGGTCTTTTATCTTCAGGAATTATGGCATCTTACATTGTTTTCCTCTGTTGGTCTGCTATTAGAAGGTTAGGACTTGTTGACTTACTATATCATATTCAGTTGAAGTTCTCCAAGAAATGCTTCACTTTTCTCAGTAAGTCGAGTCATAATTGATGCATGTCTAAATCATGTCCCGGTAGGGATTGTTGTTATTGGTCTATAATATGAAAAACAAGATGGAATCATATGCAGAAGCCTGCATATTTTTAGTTTTACTTAATTATCTTGTTTCTATATTAGAATTCGATTGTGTGTTCCTAGGTTCAGGTTTAATGTGGTTCATTTTCTGATAGTTTGTCTACAATTCTTGAACTAAATTGGGGTTGAGTCCTAACTGTAGGAATCTCTGTAGTCAGAAGAATCAGTTTGGTTCAGTTTCTAGTTAAAATTTCATCATGCTTTTCTAAAATATAACTTTCTGCTTTTACCATTTTGCTTTTCAGTGAACCAGCTAATGAGATATGCAATGCACAAAAGCAAGTGAATGGAAATGGTGATTGGACAACAATACTTGTAAGAGTTACAGTCTTTACTGTTTTTTCTTCAATTTCCATAGATTGAATCTCTTATGTAATTAGTTGATACTTATGCATTGCTTTCTACTTTCAGTGGTTATTGCTTTCCCTTATCGTGCTCTTCAATATACGAGTTTTCGATGAAACTTTTACTTCACAGCTCATTGTCATCCATCTAGCCTAATTTGTTAAGCACAAAGCAAGTATCAGAATCCGATACACATGTCATAATGCAAAATCTTAGAATTACTTGACAATCATTTCAATGTAACATACTAGCTTCATCGGGACAAAAATTGAGCACATTGTCACTTACAAGTTACAACAATGAAGCCTAAGATCAGACTAATCATTTATAGAGATGGAATGCCTACATTTTTTTTATTTTTCTGCATTGGCTGGCAAAAAGCCATTAGTTAATGTGAATATATATTTTGCTTAACCTTGTTCTGTTTCCAGAGCTTCTTGATTGCAATATGTGCCATTGTCATGGCAACCTTTTCGACTGGAATTGATTCGCAGTCATTTCAGGTGAATTATATCTGCCAATGTCATCTATTCTCTTAATTTCAAAAATTTCTATAACCAAACTGAATGTACATGTAAAAACAAGTGACCATTAGATTTTATGCTTCTCATGCTGTACAGTTTCGCAAAGATAAAGTCCAGCTGGATGACGATATTCCTTATAAATATGGATTTTTCCATCTGATATTCTCCTTGGGAGCCATGTACTTTGCAATGTTATTCATTAGTTGGAATCTTGAAAACTCAGCAAGGAAGTAAGCAACTAAATCACTGATATTTCAAGTCATTTGCATCAGTTCTGTTTTCCTATTTAGCGTTAACGGTGTCATACTCACTTTAAAACAATCAGGTGGAGCATAGATGTGGGCTGGGCAAGTACATGGGTGAAAATCGTCAACGAGTGGTTTGCAGCCTCCTTGTACTGTATGCAACTTCATATCTGTAGATAGCTTAGATGACATGCTAGCTAGTACTTCTCTTATATATGATTAATCTCAAGCTTGGTTTCATCGCTCTGATTGAAGGAGCTTGACACACAAGGAATCACAAACATTTACACTTTACAAACAAATCAAAATACCCCTTGTATTTATACAGAAATCAGCTGATAAAATCCTATTGTCTTTCGTCTGAGCAAGTGCTAACATCTCTTTATTCTCATACTTTTGATGCAGTATGGAAGTTAATTTCCCCTACAGTGAGGCAGCCCAAAGTCATGGATCATGAGGAGCCAAATCAGCAGATAGATGACTCAATTTCGCCATGATTCATATCAACGAATGAGATTGAAATGTGACATATAACCCGTCTCCCATTGTATTATCTTTTTATTCTTTCTCGATTTTTTTATTGTCAGGTCCAACATGTCCTGTTCATTCTTCAATCCAATGTAATAGACTATATGAAGAATGAAGTATCAAGTGATTTTGATTTAGTTGTTGTACCCAACACTCCTGAAGGTCTGACCTCTCCCCTCTGCTATCTTCTCTGTCTCACTATAACAACTCCCTTCAATCTGTTATCTCTATTAAACTGCTAGCTCTTCAATCCTTTAGCATAATCATCCAAATCACCATTACGTTCTATACACGTAGAATCAACACGATCTTTCAAGATGTTCAAGGAACTGTCGGCTTCTATGATAATTGCTCTAATGCAAGCTGTAACAATTATCGCGGCAGTAGTTGCAACAGGAGAAGAACCGATGCTTGAGCTATACATGCATGACATTCTTGGAGGTAGCAGCCCAACAGCTAGGCCAATAACTGGCTTGCTGGGGAATATATATAACGGTCAAGTACCCTTTGCGAAGCCAGTAGGATTTCTTCCGCCTAACAATGGGGTAGCCATCCCCAATGCCAATGGAGCCATTCCTACAGTGAATGGTGTCAATGGCATCCCGCTAGGAACTGGTTTAGCTGGAACAACTTTTGCCGGTCAGAACCTGAATGGGCAGCTAGGACCTGATGGATTGGGACTTGGCTTTGGGACAATAACGGTCATTGACGACATACTGACCTCTAGTCCTGATCTGGGATCACAGATCATAGGCAAAGCTCAAGGAGTTTATGTGGCGAGTTCAGCAGACGGGACTACACAGATGACTGCATTCACTGCTGTGATCGAAGGAGGTGAATATGGTGATAGCCTCAACTTCTATGGCATATACAAGATTGGAAGTGTTATGTCACGTTTATCAGTTACTGGTGGAACTGGTAAGTTCAAGAATGCATGTGGGTTTGCTGAAGTTAGGGCTCTCATACCTCCCGGCCAACATGTCACCGATGGTGCAGAGACATTGCTGAGGATCACTATCCATCTGAGCTACTAAAGAGAATATCTGAATTATTTGTATTAATTGAATGGTTTCTTTTGTCATTTTTATAGCAATCAATCAATATTTTTCAAGTTTCTTCATTCTCTCATTTGTAATTTTATGACAAAAAATATGTCAAGTTTTCAGCTGAAATGTGATTCTTTGGCATGCAATTTGTTTATACTTGCGGTATGCAACCAATTTTTAAACTTAATAACCAGCAAATGCTGCAACCAACTAAGAGCAGCCATAACAGTAGAAAATGAGAGAAATGTAAAATTCATTGGAAACAATTCAAAGAAAGTTGATAATTTACAATTGCATGTAAAAGTATATTAGTTATCACAAACTATTGGAAGTAGGCAGCCATTTCCTGTAACTAGTTTTGGAGCCTCGTTTCTCTCCATACTTGAGTGTAAAGAGTGAACTCTGATATGAGCATATCTGTCTGGACTCTGGAGAGAGACTTCAACCAATGCATACATCATATCGTCATGTTTAGGTGATATGGCTATCGATAGAACACAACAATATATACATTTTTTTTTTTTTTTTTTTTTTTTAAAGAAATCTCCATCAAGAACGCTATTGAAAAATGATTAGGAAAGAACAATTTTGAAAATTTCAACATAATATGTAAAGTCCATCCCATTAAAGATTTTTTCTTCAACAACTTTCTTAATTACTTTGGAATTTAAATTCCCAATTAAATTGTTGTAATTGAAGAATAATAGTTTGCTAGATCCATTGGTCATTTGCAGATTTGGGAACAGTCACCAACTCCGAGTTATAACTTGAAAAAAAAAAATTAAAACAAATTAAAAAAAAATTACAGACTCCATCAAAAACTAAAGGGATTTGTTCAAACCAACTCCAATGCCTACAGACTGTCGTCAACAATTATGTTATCAGCAATTGGACGGTTGGGATCATACCATCAGTTCATCATTGTTCAAGATGATGTCTGCCGGCAGTGGAACCCATTCCTGCATGCACTATACTTCAAAGAAGAAAATAGAATGAATATTCAGTAGTGGACATTACCTAGAACAAAAAGATCCAACTTCCCATAACTAAACCAATTTACAACAACTTCACCATGTTCAAAACTCCCCAACAACTCCATCACAGTCTGATCAAGACCTCTCTATTTAAACACCAAAATCAACCTTCTCCTTCATTTCATACAATCTATTAATCTAAAAACCTCATACACACACACACACACACACATTACAAGATGTTCAAGCAATCATCCCTGCTTAATTTCATTACAGTGCTAACTGTTACTATACATATGATGATACTTGTGGCTGCAGTTGGCCCTGCCCCAGCTGGAGGAGAAGAACCCATCCTTGAATTCTATATGCATGACATTCTCGGTGGGAGTAGCCCTACGGCAAGACCAATTACAGGCTTGCTAGGCAACATCTATAATGGTCAAGTACCCTTTGCTAGGCCGATTGGGTTCCTTCCACCAAAAGGCGGAGTTGCCATCCCAAATGCCAATGGTGCCATACCAACAGTTAATGGTGTCAATGGTATCCCACTTGGAACCGGGTTGGCTGGTACAACTTTTGCAGGAAATCAGAATCAGCAGAACCTAAATGGCATTCAAACCCAAATAGGACCAGATGGATTGGGACTTGGCTTCGGGACAATCACCGTCATAGATGACATACTAACTTCTAGTCCAGAGCTGGGGTCACAGGCACTAGGGAAAGCTCAAGGAGTTTATGTAGCAAGCTCGGCAGATGGGACAACCCAGATGATGGCATTTACAGCTATGGTGGAGGAAGGGGAGTATGGGGATAGCCTCAACTTCTATGGTGTATACAAGATCGGAAGTGTCATGTCACATTTGTCTGTGACTGGTGGCACAGGAAAGTTTAAGAATGCTTTGGGACTCGCCGAGGTTCGACCACTCATACCGCCTGGTCAACATGTCACGGATGGGGTAGAAACATTACTGAGGATCACTGTCCATCTTAAATACTGAAAATGTGTTGCATTTTAAGTTACATGTGAGTTCTGTTGGTGTGAAGATGAATCTGATGAGCTTGCTTTCCATTTTCATTCTATCAATGTGGTAATGAATTAGTCAACGTATGTTACAATTACAATATTGTCAATCCCTCAGTTGCTATACTGTCATAGATTTGCAGAAATGTGATGATGCCATGTGAAAACAGTGTCTTATTAATTTGCCAATCAAGGAGTATATATCTATTATATAATGTTTCATCAGTCCATACTCCATACTAAATATCATATAGCAGTATATTACCCACATAGCACCAATAATAAAGATATGTTTAGGACTTGTATAAGTAGTTTTCGAGGGTTGAACAACATACCAATCAGCCGGTAATGTTGATATGAGAAAGTAGAGCAGGTTGATCAAGGCCATAAAGAGAATCAATCAAATGCATCCGCAACGAAGCAGGACCTTTGGCTAGCTCCATTCCCATTTCACCAGCGATACCAAACACAGATAATGCTGAAACAGTTGCATCGAAAGCGTGCAATGGATCAGCAGCAGCAGCAACAAAAGCAGCAATGAGAGCAGTGACTGCACATCCAGTTGCCGTAATCTTCTGCAACATAGGCACCCCATTGTGAACAAACACAAGTCTGTCCCCGTGTATTATGGATTTGCTGCTACATATGATATCAACAGCTCCAGAGACAGCAACAATGCTGCCACTTTTTTCTGCCAAGAACTTGGCCGCTTCCACTGCATCCATCGATTCATGACTGCTGTCTACACCCTTTAAAACCCAAACCCATTTCAATTATGTTTTGAAAAATCATAATATTCAAAACCCTAGAGACAGGGAAGTTGAAAATTACCTTAGTTGGACCCATATCGATGCCTGCCTGAGAGAGCGCGATGATCTCGGAAGCGTTCCCTCTGATGACGGTTGGTTTGAGTAGCAGAAGCTCCAAGCAAGCATTCAACCGGAATTGGGAAGAACCGGCGGCAACGGGGTCGAGAACCCATGGCTTACGGAGCTCATTGGCGAGGAGAGCGGCGGCCTTCATGGACGATAGCCAGTCGGGGGAGAGCGTGCCGACGTTGACGTAGAGGGCGTGGATGTGAGGGGTGAAGTCTGAGAATTCTTGGAGGGAGTGGATCATGGCAGGGGATGCACCAGCGGAGAGGAGAGTGTTGGCGACGAGATCCATGGAGACGAAGTTAGTGATGCACTGGATGAGCGGTGATCGGTCCCGGAGTGCCGTCAGGTGGGACCAGACTGTTGGACCCCACTCTAGTTGTTCTTCTTTATTCGTTTCCATGTTGCCTACCACCCTCTCTGGCTCTCTGCTACAATTTCAACAACTGGAGGTGGAGGGAGAGTCGGTTTATTCTATTCCGTTAACTTTGACCAGCTTTTTGATTAACGAGTAGGCAAGAGAGATTATTGTTAATGGAAAAGTGGGGAGATTACTGTAATTTGAGCGCGGGATCTCCTTTCTCTATTCGAGTGGATTCATATAACTGCATGTCGTTTTCATCCTTTAAGGCTTTCAGAACTAGTCCCATCTTCAAAAGCAGTTTGAGACTTGAAAGCAAAGAAAATATCCCAAATGCTAAATCATTCTCGCAAATCGCAATAAAGCTAAGCTTAAAATTCAACACCTGACGAGATAAGACTCTACAATCACAACCTAGAATACTACTCTCACTATCAAGAAGAGGTTTCTATTGAATTATAACTCTCACAGTAAACTAGAGAGAGGGCTGATCCCATAATATGGGGATAGGGTTACCCACACTTTAGGAATTAATGGTTAAAGATGGGGCAATAATTATTTGCATACTAACCTTGGTGGTGAAAACACACTTGGGAGATTTCAACTATCAAGGTAAGAGGCCATTGGTAATTATTTTTATTAGTATGGTTATGAAAAGAAAGGGAATATGACTAATGAGAAAATTAAATGAATATATTTTAGAGAGTTTCTCCTAACACTCCAATGTTTTTCTTTTTATATTTCATTTCAATTCTAAAATTTTAAATTTTAAAAATTCTAATAAAAAAAATTTAAACCGATATTGACACCTATAAATATGATAAGCACACCCATATTTTAATAAAAATTTTAATTACAAAAATATCCCAATAGGAATTTACCAATAAGGACAAATTAGTTTAATTAAAAATAAACAAAATACCATTTACACTCATTAATTACACCCATATCTTCAATTATATCACTTTATTTTAAAATAGATAAATAAATAAATAAACCCTAATTCAACTTAACGGAGCCAAAATCTTCTATTATCATATAACAAAGTAATGGAACAAGAATTTTCAGAGGACTCCGATCATACAGAGGTACGTATTTTTTTATTTTTTATTTTTTTATTTTTTTTTTTATGAACTCTATCAATGGAAAAAAAAAAAAATGAGAAGTAATTTTTTTTTTTTTAAGATAGCAGTACATATTTCATTATTGGAACAATTATCGAATTTTTGTGAATTCTTAACAGAGTATGAACAATGTTGGAGTCGAATGCACTATGGACTACAGTAGTGAATTTACAAATTAAAGTATAGTTATGCTTATACGTTATATCAAAATTTTAGTTTTTGTAGAAGAAAAAACAAAATTAAATTATTTTTTACATGAAAACTGAATTTTGAGTGTTCTCTCTGGATTCGAAAGAATCAAAGTAAGATTTCAAATTGTTGTTTTAGTAGGCGTTTGTTGTTTGGGTTCGTTATGGCCTGTTGGTTTGTTATTCCTTTATTTCCTGTTTTGGTTGTTAATAAAATCTTTGTAATTTTCTCTGTTTACTGGGGATAGTGTTGTCTCCTTCTCGTTTTTGCTTGTTTTCGTTGTTCTTTTGCTTCTTCTTTTTTTTTTTTTTTTTTCTGTTTGCTGGAGCTGTGTTGTTGGGCTATTTGTTTGGTTTCTTTGTTTTCCAGCTTCTCTTGTTGCTCTACTTGTTTGCGTGCTGGTCTCCATTTGACCTCTTAATATAGTCTACCTTTGCTATTCCAAAAAAAAAAAAAAAAAAAAAAAATCTTGCTATTTAAAAAATAAATAAATAAATGGTTATTGTCATAGATGAAAGTTGGTATTAGGTACAAATTTGATCATGTAGTATTTGTTTGTTACTCTTTTTTTTTTTTTTTTGTGAAAGAGAACTCTGTTTTTTCATTGCTATTTTTTTAATTATGTTTTTCTTTTCTTTTCTTTTCTTTTTTGTTTTTTGTTTTTTGTTTTTTGTTTGCTTACTAAGTTCTCGTGCATTATATCAGAATATTAATTTTGTTTTTATTTGTGAATTGTATTACCTATATATGTATGTAGTATATGCAGGTATTTAAAAGTAGAGAATCTTTAATTCAATGGACCCCGTGAAGTAGGAAAAAACAATGGATTTGTGATTTTAATAAAGAGATCCGTGACGGTTGTACCTGATCAAGAATCACATTTGGTTGTGAGAGAAGTGGACAATATAGAGACAATAAGAAAAAAGAAACGAAAATGATAAAGGGAAAAAAACGTAAAATTACTGGAACAAAGAAGTGTGGTTGCCCTTTCACTTTAAAGGGTGAGAAGTTGGACACTGATGATGACTGGATGTTGAAAGTGATTTATGGGGTACATAATCATCCAGCTGCAAGGCATTTTGAGGGACATTCATATGCAGCGAGATTATCAAATGAATGAGAATTCATTATTAGTAGACATGTCCAAAAATATGGTAAAACCCAAAGACATTTTGGTAACTTTGAAGAATAGAGATAGCTCGAATGTTTCTACACTCAGAACAATCTATAATGCACGTCAAAAATCTAAGGCGACAGAAATGGTTGGCAGGTCACAAATACAACAACTCTTAAGTAAGTTGTCTGAGCACAATTATATTGAGTTTCATAGAAGTTGTAACAACATCGATTCTATTAAAGACTTGTTTTGGGCAAGTCCTTTCAGTATAGACTTATTGCATGCATTTCCACGTGTTGCTAATGGACTGTACGTACAAGACAAATAGATATCGCCTACCGTTATTATAGATTGTAGGAGTGACATCCACTAACATGACTTTTTCTATTGCTTTTGCTTATCTTTATTCTAAGCGTGAAGATAATTATGTTTGGGCATTAAATAACTTGAAAAGTTTGATGGATGAGAATGCACAACCTAAAGTCATTGTTAGTGATAGAGAATTAAGTCTCATGAATGTCATTGATAAAGTATTTTCTAGTACGTGAAATTTTTTATGTAGATGTCAAATTAGTAGAAATATTTTGGCGAAGTGCAAGAGTATGTTTGCAACAACTGAACAATGGGAAAAATTCATAACCAGTTAGAATGTTTTGGTATGGTCTTCCTCTGAAAACGAATTTGTTCATCACTTAAGCATACTATACTACAAAGGGATTTCAATGCCTATCTGGAAGCTGTTGAATATGTCACAAAAAATTGGTTGAATAAGTATAAGGAAAGATTCATTGCAGCATGGACAGACAAAATTATGCATTTCGATAACGTGACAACAAACAGGTAATATGACATCAATATGTAATTATCTGATATTGATTGTTTCATTTTTATTAAAAAGAAAATAATCTAATCAATTTTAAATTTGTAAATTTTTTTGTATAGGGTTGAAAGTGAACATTCAAGACTTAAGAAACAACTTGGATCAAGTCAAGGAAATTTTGAAACTTATTGGACAAAGATACATACTTTACTTAAACTGCAACATACACAAATAGTGGAGTCATTTGAGAAGAGTATGACCATTGTACAACATCAATTCAAACCAACTAAATTTAGAGAACTTCGTGGTTTTATTTCTACTAGTGCATTGGAAATTATCCTCTCTGAATCAAATCGAGCTATTCTACTGGGGTTGACACTTCTGCATGTGGGTGTTATTCGATACACACATGGGTTACCATGCGCTCATGAGATTGCAGAATATAAGAGAGAGTTGTCTTATACCTATTGAAAATGTTGACCCGTACTGGAAAAAACTTGATTTGGCGCATGTTGAGAAAAAACCAATTGCAGATTTGAGTTGTCAATTAGAATTTGAAAGAATTACAAAGCGTTTCAATGAGAATAGTGTTGAAACAAAGTTAGAAATTCTGAAGAAATTGAAGGAGATTGCTAATCCTGAGTGTACTTATCTTGCTGAACCGAAGGTTAAACACAAGAGGTTGACCACATTCAAAAGTTAATTCATCTACCCGTAGAAATTCATCTGCTTTTGAACTAGTACTATCCGGCCAAGAAAAAATTTCACCTCATTTCACATGTGGTACATCTACATCATTAAAAACTGGAGTTCATGCTAAACAAACGAAAAGACCATAGGAGAATGTATTGTGTTAATTTATAACTCGTTTAATATTTAATAAAAAAAGAAGTACAATTTTTTTTTTTTTTTGTAATTAAAAGTTGTAGGCACGCCGACATCAATCACCAACTTTAAATGCGTATATTGATGCATTTCCAAAAGTATTCCAACCATTCATTCATCGAGTCCAAAATGTTATAGGTGATGGTAATTATGGATTTATAGTTATTGCTGACTTGCTAGGATTTGGTCAAGATGGATGGTTACAACTAAGGAAGGATTTGTTAAACGAATTGCATTCTCCTTTAGGTAATTACAAAAATTTATATAAAACACCAGAGAGGATAGAACAATTGACTTAGCGGCTATCATACTTTAAGAAATTTCCAAGAAATGATCGATGGATGAGTATACTTAACATGGGGCATCTTATTGCATCACGCTATAATGTTGTTATATTTCACTTGTCAGTGCAGCAATGCCTTACTTTTCTTCCTTTAAGATCATTGCCAATCGATTCAATATCTTGCAAAGAAATTGCTATTGGATTTATAGACAGCAATCACTTCGTAGAGGTATTATAATTTGTTTTATTAATAGTTTTTACTGTTTTTTTTTTTTTTTGGAATTATGGTGCTCATTGTTGTTATTTGTCACCTATTGTCTTTTTTTAAAAAAAAAAAATACATATTTGTCACCTATATTTGTCACCTATTGTCATTAACAATATATTTATGATTTTATTTTAGGTGTTCTTTTTACCGAATCACCATGTTCCACCTATAGCAGCCGATTGACATAGATGTCATCAACCTATTGCAAAAGGATGGGAAACGTCATATACTTCTCGTATACAATATTTTCAAGAAACTACAACTAATAATGATGGTGATAGTGAGAAAACAATAAATCTTGCTACTGCTTAAACTATTTTGCATGGAAACTTTTGTTAGCACTTTTTTGTTTTTCAAAACATTTCAATACTTGTTTATTTACATTTGAGAATTGTATTAATTTACATTAATAATTTATAAAGAATATTTTTTGTTTAAAAGTTTTCTAACGATGGCGCTTTTACTAGTGTAATAATATAATATTGTTTTCCTTTGTTGTTGGTAAAGAACAAATAGCATGGTTTTACTTTGAAGGAAAACTTGATAACTGAAAGTCTTGATATTTCTTTAATTATTACTCTTAATATTTCTTTTGGTAAAGAACAAATAGCAGGACTTTACTTTTCATAATTGCACATTCAAGCACTCTTATTCATATAATAAATATAATAAGCATGTCTTAGGTAAATACACGGCCTGAAATTGGCCTGAAGTAAAGATTCTCGAAATTTATAAATTTAAGAATTTTCGAGACTGTGCTTTCAAGTATGGAGAACTTCAAAATTTATCATTTGTAAAATTGGGTATTTTAATAACTTATGAGAGTTTATAAATAAATTGTGTTAAAATGAAAACATTCATTTAAATAAGGATACTATTGGCATTAAGATGAGTGTTACTAGTAATGTTTTAATTTTAAATTTTAGACATGGATGTACTTATAAATATGGGTGCACTTATCATTTTTATGGGTGTCAATAGCCGTACCCAAAAAATTATCCATTTTATTTTTTGACACTTCTATTATAACGATACTTTATCTATAAAAAATAAATAAATAAATAAATAAAAATAAAAAAATTCTAAAGACACTCCATTTTATTTTAAAATTGCTCATTTTGAATACCTCTCTTTATAAAATTTGAAATAGAAAATGGAAAAAAGATTGAAGTAATCAAACAAAAAATAAAAAAACTGAGGATATCGAAACAATAAAAAAATTGTTTTGGAGATCAAATTGTGGAAATAGGAAAATAGTATTTTTTTTTTTTTTTTCTCTTTTGGATTTTACATTGAGTAAAAAAATTCTATTCAGTAAAAAAAATAATTTTAAATATATTTTTCTGGAAAAAATAATTTAATATATTTTCTAATAATAGTGATGATTGAACGTAGGTTGTATTTAAGGGGAAAAAAAAAACTAATTTCAAATTTTGTTGAACTGGAAAACATGAAAACTCTTTTTTTATATACAAAACAAAACTGGTGATGATAATAATGGAGAGTTTGAAGTTGTGTGAGAACAAAAATTATTTTGAATAAAAGAAGAAGATGTTTTAGGGTTTAAAAAAAAAAAAAAAAAATTGTTTGGAGTGTCTTTACAAGAGGAGATAGGGGTTTTTGTCACTTTTTTTAAGTTTACCACTTTAATAACTTATGTTCTAAAGGCACCAAAATAAGTGACTACCAAAAATATCCTTACTTTATTCGATTTTTTTATTTACTTTTCAAATTTTTTTTTTTTATTTTATTCTTTCATCTTCTTTATAGAAATAGGCCTCCATTGGAGGTTAATTAACTAACTTCATAACATTATCAATGCATCTTCATTTGATTAGTTTAGTGGCGCTACGCTGACGTACTCAGAGATTTTTGTTCAATTTAAAACCCAAATTGGGTTTTGGTTTTGAATCTTGCATTGTTAAAGTTGTTGAGGGTAGGGATTTTCGAGTGAGGAAGAGGATGAACAGTAACTTAGTTTCCGAGACTTTCCTTAAACCTTCCGAGACTTTTATCCGAGACTTTTATCTAGGACTTTTGAATGCTTTTCAAGACTTTTGTCCAAGACTTTTATCCGAGACTTTCCGAGACTTTTATCTGAGACTTTTGAATACGTTTTGAGACTTTTGTCCGAGACTTTGGAATGCTTTTCCGAGACTTTTGTTCGAGACTATTTAATGTTTTTCGAGACTTTTGATGCTTTTTAGACCTGTTAAAAATTTTCAGACATGTGAAAAATTTGTCTGAAATTTTTTCAGACTTGTGTTTTAATGTTTTTCGAGAATTTTGATCAAGCTCAAAACTTGCTACAATCATTGGTCGTGTTCTACGACGTCGACGTAATCATGTTCGTGGTCCACCATCACCATCGCTATCACCGTTCGAGTGATCGTCTGGGTTTCAAGGAGACTTTATCTCTCTACTTTAAACAAAACTAAATTACAAAAGCTGACGTGGAGGTATAGTGAGAGTATTTTTGGAAGAAACTCACTTTAAATGCCTTTTAAACATAAATTATTAAAACAGAGACATTGTTGAAAAGCCGCATCCAAAAAGTGTCATTTAATTTTTGGACTCGTCTTTAGAACTTTCTTGTCTTATTTAGTAATTTTAATTTGAGTTAAAATTGTCATTAATAATAATAAATAAATAAAGGGATGTAAACAAACAATTAATGGATTATCAATAGCATTTATCATATTTTATTCTATTTATAAAAATACTTTTCTTTCAACAATATGAATGGTAGTTATATAGGCTTGGGACATAGACATAGATGTCAAAAAAAAAAAAAAAAAAAAAAAGATCAAATTGCACTAAACCTCCATGAGGTTTAACCTTTTGCACCTAGAAACAACTTTATCATAGATTGACACTCACACCTTCTCCCGTTAGTTAAACTTGGTCAAACTTAACTGTTGACCAAGTTTGACTATAAAAATCAAGGGCAGTTTCATATTTTTAGCATATTTTCTTAAAAAATAAAAAATTGAATAATTTTTTTAAAAAAAAAGATATTAAAAAAATTAAAAATGTTTAAGGTGATATATATATATATTTAATGACAAATAAAAAATATATTTTTTAAAATATATAGATTGATTTACATCGTTCATATCAAGAATAGGCGATAAAGAACAAATGCAAAAAACAAAAACAAAAAAATAATAATAATAATAATTAAAAAAAAAAACATGAAAAAAAGGAGGAAGAAGATGAACTGGATCTCCACCACGGATCTCCATCGATGGTTTTAAAATACGTTTTTAAAAACAAAATAAATTTTAAAACCAAATAATGGGAAAAGATCTAGAAAAAAAAAAACAAGTAGAAGTAATCGATCTATTTTGGGGAGATCTTTCCAAATCCAAGATTTTTTTCTTTTAAAAAAAAATCAAATCTATTTAGAGATCGTTGGGGAAATCCCACAACCATGAACATCGACTTCAGCTGGTCGAGGATCAGGTTGGAGATGGTGCAGCGGAGAATGAATCCCCATGACTCGAGCTCATTGTCGAAGATAGAGAGAAGATGAAAATGAGTGGAGACGATGCAAGAAGATGGTGAAATCACCAATCGTTTGATTTTTTTTTTTTTTTTTGTCATGCAATTATTTTAGTTGATTTTATTGGAATTATTTTTGTTTGAGTTTGTATTTTGGGATTCAATTTGTGTTTTGTGATTTGGGATTTGGGTTTGTGAAGTTTAGATATATATGGTGGTTGTTGGAGTAAAGGGATTGAGTGTATTGATTGATAATATTTGTTTGTGAAAATTGATGATATGGGTTTGTCAAATTTATGAAGGATATATGTTTGGATTTGGAATGACGAGGGAGATGTGTTTAGATCTAGAGTTCTAAATTGACAAAAAGATGTATGTCTAGATTATGAAAGCAATTTGAGACTTCAAAGCAAGGAAAATATCCCAAATGATAAATCATTCTCGCAAATCGCAATAAAGCTAAACTTAAAATTCTCACAAATCGCAATAAAGAAATTTGTAATGATTTTTATTTGGATGGTTATGAAAAGAAAAGGAAAATGACTAATGAGACAAATAAAAAAAAATTAAATGAATATATTTTAGAGAATTTCTCCTTACAATCCAATGTTTTTCTTTTTATATTTCATTTCAATTCTAAAATTTTATATTTTAAAAATTCTAAGACCTTATTTATTTATTATTTTTTTTAAATATCTCTTTTATCTTTTGACACTTCTATTCTAAATACACTTTAGTTTTAAAAAAAAAAATTAAATTTCTAAAGACACTCAATTTTATTTTAATATTACCCATTTTGAATACCTCTATTTAGAAAATTTGAAATGGAAAATGGAAAAGAGATGTGAAGTAATCAAATAAAAATAAAATAAAAAATAAAAAAACTAAGGAAATCGAAACGATAAAAAAATTGTTTGGAGATCAAATTGTGGAAATAGGAAAATAAAATATATTTTTTTCTCTTTTAGATTTTACATTGAGTAAAAAAAATTATATTGAGTAAAAAAATAATTTTAAATATATTTTTCTGGAAAAAAGAAATTATATATATATATATATATATATTTTCTAGTGATGGTGATGATTGAACACAGGTGGTATTTAAGAATAAAAAAAAAATTCAAATTTTGTTGAATTGGAAAACATGAAAACTCTTATATATATATATATATATATATATATATATGATGACATATCGTTGCAGTGTCGTCAAAAGATGAACAATTAAGCTTGACATCGCTAGCACGCGAGTCACAGAGATTAACACAGCTGCAAGTGAGAGTATCATTCCGCAGGGAGGTGGAATTTGTCGACCATTACCGGTTTAAGCTATAGGGAGGTGGAATCTGTCGACCATTACCGGTTCAAGCTATTATTACAACACGTCAAGCGAACTCATGTGTTGCTTGTGTGGAAAATGTAAATAATACTATAACTAAATAAATTATAAACAATAATATATACATGGATAGAATGGAATGGAGAATGTGGTATGAAATGTGATTACACTAAGGAAATGACTCAACCATAGCAATCATTCTAATTAATCACTAGACTCATTTAGTCCCTCAATGTGCAATTATATCATAGGCTAGTATCCCCTTAATTGATCTCTAACCTATCTCGAGGTTTTAGAAATCACATCCACATAATGCATGGATTCATTAAGTACCATGGGACACATACACAAACCCTGTATGTCAGCCTAGTGATCTCTCAACTTTCTGGTCATATACAATAATTATTTCGTTGGGCATGTAATGCGTAATCGCGTGGGTCATACTACAGCTAACAATTCATTCACAATGGCTAACCAAATACGGGATGACAACTAAGTAAAAGCATTAAGAATACGAGATACTCATACAACACGTATGTTATATGCTCGTGTCCCCTTAATTAATCTCTAATCTCTCTTGATGTCTTAGAGATTACATCCATGCATAATGTTTGGATTCATTAAGAACTGTGAGACACACACACGAGCTCTACACGCTAGCCTAATGATCTCTCAAATTACTGGTCAAATATAGAGGATATCACGTTTAGCATGTTAATGCGAACCACACGATATATAACACATAGCCTAAATATCATCCACAAGGTGGCTAACCGAGTGAAAGCATTAAGCAACGAAATACCCCTATAACTACACGAGCACAAAAGGAATTCAGTTGGTCTTTACTCTATATATGAATTCGGTTTTATCAATCTCCCTAGGAAGGCTAAAAATGGGAAACAAGTCCATCGAACAACAATGTGCAAATAGTTGGTTGTTTATCAATAAGGACATTCAATTTAGGTTAAGGATTCATTCTCTTGATTTGAGAATTATCCCTAAATCAATTTATTATCCAATCCGGCCAATGATGGATAATTGTGTCTTAAAAACAAGACTCATTAAGCATAAGAATATGAACTAAGGCCAATTTAGCAACTAAATGCCTGAACTAAGACCAATTTAGCAACTAAATTTTCTAACACTCCAATTACTCTAAACATGGTATTTTGGTCATCCACCAACATACAAACAATTATGGGAGCTAAATTACACTACTCTTACATTAAATTACTCTACTCATAATCTCAATCATGCATACATCTCAATTTCGGACATCCACACACATGAATATTGCAATTAAAGCTAAATTCATGACATTAACAAAGAGTAAAACAAAACCCAACCTAATTTAAGCGCAAACAACATATATAACACAAGTGTAGATTTACAAAATTCCCGAAATCAGGGTTATACATTAAAGAAACAAGAAATACAAAAAAAAAAAAAAAACAAAAAAAAAATGTAAATAAGATTAAACCCTTGAAGACAAGTCCTCCAAAGATGCTCATAACCTTCCTAGCTCATATTTAGTTGGAAAACCACTCCTATTTCCTTGAAATCTACTCTAAAATGGATGGGGGAAGAGTAAAATGGGGTTGTGGAGATATATGGGGACCTCCATTGAAGAAAAACCTCCATGGGAGCTTGGGTCTCTCACTTATTTGGTAAAGAAGTGAAAGAGATGAAGAAGATAGAAGAAGAAGTGTTTAGGCGTGAGAGAGAGAGAGAGAGGGGAGAGAGAGAGATGGAGTGAGGGATTCTAATTAGAAGAGAGAGAATAGGGGATAGTTATAGTAAGGGAAGTTAGGGTACAAAAATATGGGTGAAAAGACATGAATACCCCTCAAAATTTGGTTGAAAATCACAATTCTGGTGCATTTCGCGGTATAGGTCGCGGTACGTTCTAACGAGACGTACTACGAAATACCTTCTGCTCTGTTTCGCATTACGTCATTTGGTTTGACGCGGTACGATTTAATGAAACGTACTACGAAACTTGGCAGAAGTTCACCTTTTCTCATACGCGTTACATAACGCAGTACGCTTCAATGACCACTATGATGAACTCCTATTGCTAGTTTTTACGACACGGAACGCGATACGCCATTTGTTCTGACGTGGTACGCTTTGACGAGGCGTACTGCGAAAATGCTCCATTTTGCCTTTTATGATGCGTTTTGGCCTGGAAACACCTCGTTTCCGCACAGTGACTTCCTAAAACAAAATGAACATGCACAAGGCTCACAAAACATATTATATTCACAAAAACACTCGAAAATGAGAACAAACGATAGGAAATAGAGATTTCAAAATGTGTATAAATCGTTCCGATCAATATAAAACAAAACTGATGATGATAAATTGATAATAATTGAGGGTTTGATGGTGTGTGAGAAAAAATATATATTTTGATTAAAATAAGAAGATATTTTAGGGTTCATAAAACAGGAGGAAAAAAAAACACAAAAGTGGAAGAAAAAACTAAATATGGGGAAAATAAAATAAAAAATTAATTAATTAATAAATAAAAACCTTGTTTTCTAAAAAAAAATAATTGTTTGGAATGTCTTTAGAGAAGGAAAGAGGGGTTTTTGTCACTTTTTTTAAAATGGTGTTTCAAGACTATCACCACTTTAATAACTTATGTTTTAAATGTGACAAAGTAAGTGACTTCCAAAAATACCCTTACTTTACTTTGTTTTTTTTATGTACTTTTTAGCTTTACATTTTTGATTCTATTCTTTCATCTTCTTCATATAAACAGACATCCATTAGAGGTCGATTGACCAACTTTATAATATTATCAATGCATCTTCATTGGATTAGTTAGTGGCGCTACGCTGACACACTCGGAGATTTTTGTTCAATTTAAAACCCAAATTGAGTTTTGGTTTTGAATATTCCATTGTTAAAGTTGTTAAGGGTTGGGATTTTCGAGTGGGGAAGAGGATGAACAGTAACTTAGTTTCTGAGACTTTCCATAAACCTTCCAAGACTTTTATCCGAAACTTTTGTCCGAGACTTTTGAATGTTTTTCGAGACTTTTGTCCGAAACTTTTATCCGAGACTTTGGAATGCTTTCCGAGACTTTTATCCGAGACTTTAGAATACTTTCCAACACTTTTGATGCTTTTTAGACCTGTGAAAAAATTTCAGATCTATGTTTTAATGCTTTCCGAGACTTTTGATCGAGCTCGAAACTTGCCACAGTCATTGGTCGTGTTCTACGACGTCAAAGTAATCATGTTCATGGTTCGCCGTCTACATCGCTATCGTCGTTCGAGTGATCTTCTGGGTTTCAACGGGACTTTATCTCTCTACTTTAAACAAAACTAAACTACAAAAGCTGACGTGGAGGTACATTGGGAGTATTTTTAGATGAAACTCACTTTATGTGCATTTTAAACATAAGTTATTAAAACAGGGACAGTGTTGAAAAGCCATCTCCAAAAAGTACCATTTAATTTTTGGACTCATATTTAGAACTTTCTTGTCTTGTTTAGTAATTTTAATTTGAGTTAAAATCGTAATTAATAAAAAAAATTAAAATGGGATGTAAACAGATAATTAATGGATTGTCAATAGCATTTATCATATTTTATTCTATTTATAAAAATACCCTTCTTTCAACAATATGAATTAATGGTGGCAAGGTTCCGGTTCGGTTCCGGTTCTAGAGGAACCGGCGGTTTTGAACCGAAATTATTATTTTTTTTTTTACAAAAAAATAACTTTTTATTTATAATTAAAAAAAATATGTTAAAAAGGACATTGTGAAGTATTGGGTCGTGGCCCATAACACGTGTCCAAGTAACTAAGTAAATATATTTTCCTTTGTATTCTTCTCCTTTTTATATAAGTTAGGCATCTTTACACATTTCTTATTTATCCGATGTGGGATGTGGGATTTTCTTATATTCCTTTCTATTCTAGATTTCTACTTGTGATTTTCTTCTCTTTTTACATAATTGTGACAAGCTATGAATTGAAAGTGAGCTTTTGGATTAAAAAACATGCTTTTGTTCTTGTGCATAGATGGTTTTTCATTCAAGCACTTTCAATTGATAACTGACGATGTCCAACTAACAAATCTATGTCCAAACAGAAATTGATTGATGTCCAACTAACAAATCTATAATTGACGAAGCATACAAAAATTTCAAAGCTAATGGGCATGAAAAACAATTGATAGGAGTTCCAAACAGAAATCAAAGTACAATCCGAACATAATATTATAATTAAAAGAAACAAATTGATACTAGAGAGAAAGAAATTGAATGTAAAAAAGATAAATAAATGTAACAATGGAAGTTATATATATATATATATATATATATAATATATGAATTCACAAATTAACATAAGCTATATATGTCTAACCTCTCATTGTCATTTCCAGCATCACGAGCTGCTGAAACTAAACTCTTTGTGTATCTTATCTCTTTGCGGGAAAGCGGCTGAGCGTATTGGATCTTCAACTCTCTGAAAGTCTTCTGCTTTTGATTTTAAACAAATTATTTATTCTCCAGCAAAGGATAGTTTTCTATATCATATATTAGATATTGTATGTAATAAGAGAAGAAAATCCTAACTAGAATATAAAGTATAAGAAAATCACAACTAAAATAGAAAGGATAAGAAAATCTCACATCCCACATTGGATAAAGAAGAAAAGAGATGAGATGCCTAACCTATATAAAAATGAGGAGAATGTAAAATAAAATATATATACTTGTACAAGAGTTATGGACCATGGTTCAATACTCTTCAATGTTATTTCTCTTTTAAACATTTTATTTTTATAAATAAAGTGTTATTTTTTTAATTTAAAAAAAAAAAAAAAAAACTTGGAACCGCCTGTTCCAATCCTGTTCGAACTGGCCGGTTCCAAGAAAAATGGAACCGAAACCGGTTTTTCGGTTCCGGTTTCGGTTTTTTCGGTTCCGGTTCCACCCCGGTTCTACGGTTTGAACCGGAATCTTGCCAGGTCTAATATGAATGATAGTTATATAGGCTTGGGAAATAGACACAAATGTCAAAAAAAAAATCAAATTGCACTAAATCTCCATGAGGTTTGATCTCTTACGTTTATAAAAAAACTTTATCATAAATTGACACTCACACCCTCTCCCGTCAGGTAAACTCAATCAAACTTAACCGTTGACCAAGTTTGACTGTTAAAACCAAGGGTAGTTTCATATGTTTAGCATATTTTCTTAAAAAATAAAAAATTGAATAAATTTTTTTTTTAAAAAAAAAAGATATTAAAAAAAATTAAAATGTTTAAGGAGATACATTTATTTTTTAAAAAAAAAATTACAAATAAAAAGGATTTTTTTTTTAATACGTAGATTGATCTTCATCGTTCATATCAAGAATAGGTGGTAGAGAACAAACAGCAAAAAAATTTATAAAAAAAACGTTAAAAAAAAAAAAGAGGAAGAAGATGAACCGGATCTCCACCATGGTTTTAAAATACGTTGTTAAAAACAAAATAAATTTTAAAACCAATAAAAGATCTAGAAAAAAACAAGTAGAAGTAATTGATCTATTTTGGAGAGATCTTTCCGAATCCAAGATTTTTTTCTTCTAAAAAAAATCAAATCTATTTGGAGATCGTTGGGGAAATCCCATGACCACAAACATCGAGTTTAGCTGGTCGAGGATTAGGTTGGAGATGGTACATCGAATAATGAATCCCCATGATTCGAGCTCATTGTCGAAGATAAAGGGAAAAGGAAAATGAGTGGAGTCGATGCAAGAAGATGGTGAAATCACCAATCATTTGATTTATTTATTTTTTTGTGCAATTATTTTAGTTGATTTTATTGGAGTCATTTTTGTTTTTGAGTTTATATTTTGGGATTCAATTTGTGTTTTGTGATTTGGGTCTGTGAAGTTAAGATATATATATATATATATATATATATGGTGGTTGTTGGAGTAGAGGATTTGAGTGTGTTGATTGATAATCTTTGTTTGTGAAAATTGATGATCTAGGTTGAAGACTGATGATCTGGGTTTGTCAAATTTATGAGGGATATGTGTTTGGATCTGGATTGATGAAAGAGATGTGTTTGGATCTAGAATTCTAAAATGACGGAAAGATGTGTGTTTGGATTATAATTTTTTTTTTTCTTGGAATTTGATTCAAGGAAAAAATTTTGAGATTGTTGAATGCGCTTTTTTTTTTTTTTTAGGTCTGGATTATTTTTTGCCTTTAAAAAAAATCTAGATTATTTTTTATTAACTTTCTTTTATTAAATTAAATAAATAAATCAATCAATAATAAAATAGACACTAAAAGCATTTTTGTATTTTAACGGTCAATATTGGTTGACGGTTAAGTTTGACTAACGGTATGGATGTGAGTGTCAATTAAGAATAAAATTGTTTTTTAGGTGTCAAAGAGCAATCCTCAAGGAGGTTTGGTGCAATTTGCTCCCAAAAAAAATTATCATAAATAATAATAGAGTTACTTTTAGTGGAAATTGCTAACAATGACCACATACAACATGAAAATTTTGTTTTTAATTACAATCGAAATTTTAATTGTTAATAACCATGTTTTTATAAAATTACTTGAATACCCCTATATAAAAACCATCACAAATCAACTCTCTCTCTCTCTTTTTCTCTATTTTTTTCTCTCTCCTCTGCTCTCTCTCTCTCTCCCCCTGATTCTCTCTCTTTTCTCATCTCCATCCCGTCAATCATGGCCGGAAAGCGTCGCATGGGCGTCAATCACCTCCTGTCGTCGTTGTGGAGTTGCTTGGGCTACGCGTGAACCAGCGGCACCATGAAGAGACGACGAAAAAACCTAAAAAGAAGAAGAAAAAAAAAAAAACATAATTTAGGGAATTTGGGGAAGAAAGGACACATGTCATGATTTCAAATTTCACATTTTCATTAGTCATGATTTTAAGTTTCAACATTTAAGTTTTAGTCATGAATTCAAGTTTGAGATAAAAAATAAATAAATAAATTTCAAGGGTACTCTTATAATTTATGGACATATACTGAATTTTTTTTTTTTAAAAAAAAAAAACTGAATATTAACAATTAAAGTTTCAAAAGTGGTTACTAATGAAAGTTTAATGTTTCAAATGGTTACTTTTGGTTTTCTCTCTTACTTTTAAGTTTTAAGATATTGAAAAAATCAATTTTAGATTTTTTTCACTTCTTTTCCTCCTAAATTTGATGGAAAACCAAGTTGGATGAAACGAAAAGAAATTATTTTGTTTCGTTCCCTCATTTTTCTTTCTTTTCTTTTCCATTTAACAATCCAAAAACAAGATAATATAAATCCATTCACATTAATTTTTTTTCCTTACACTCCTATTCCATCAACTATCAAACCAAATATAGTGCATAATATTACTTATTACATAATAAATAATAAGGCGAAAGAAAAAGAAAAAATTAATAAAATTAGTAAAGGCAGAGACGGGCACAAAGAAAGAAAAATCAGACACAAAATCTATACACGTCACGTATTCACGTTGACAAAAAAATAAAAAATAAAAAAAAAACATTTTAGAAACACAATACAAATCCAGTTAATCGACATTGTCGATTGTCGAGCACAAAGACGACCATCGAATCCCCCCAAAAAACGATGCAACATCCGATTCAACCACCTGGTACGCCGCCGTTATCTGTCCAAAAGGACCAAAGCAGAGGCATCTCCGTCATCATAGCCACCTTCTTTTTCTCTCTCCTCTTCATTCTCACTCTCTCCTTCTCCACCTCACCATCCTCCGTCCAACCCCAACCCGACCCTTTCCTCTTCCCGACCCGACCAACATTCCCCAACAAGATCCCCTCCGATCCCTCCCCTCCCTCCATAGCATACCTCATTTCCGGATCCTCCGGTGACTCGGGTCGGATCCTCCGCCTCCTCTTCGCCACTTACCACCCTAAGAACCACTACCTACTCCATCTGGACAGCTCCGCTCCGCAGAGTGACCGTGACCGTTTGGCTGTCAGTGTCCAATCAGTCCCCGTCTTCAGAGCTGCCCAAAACGTCGACGTTATAGGAAAAGCTGATTTCAGCTACTCCAAAGGGTCGTCGCCCATTTCATCGACGCTTCATGGTGCATCCATACTATTGAAGTTGTCCAAGAACTGGGATTGGTTTATCAACTTGAATGCTGCTGATTATCCGCTTGTTACACAAGATGGTATCTTTCTTCTTCAATTTTTCCTTTTTTTATTTTTATGTTGAGGCGCAAATTTGGTACTTTGTTCTGGTTAATTGTTGTAAATTTTTGCATGTCTTCACTGTTTATGGTTTGAATTCTTCGATTCTGTTGCTAATCCTACTTTGGTTCCTGTTGGTTATTTGTATGAATTTTGGATGCACTGTAACTGGGTTTGTTTGATTTTATTATAGTTTTATCATTTATGTCATACATTGTTCGTTTTTGCTGTTTTTGGTGGCATTGTTATAAGTTTACTTGTTGTGGATAGTTTTACTTGACTATTACTTTTCTGTTTAGGTTAAGTTTTCTGGATTTATCGTTTTTGTTTTGTGGTATTTTTGCAGACTTACATGTTATTGCTGTTTTTGGTTTTGTGTCTGGGGTCATTGTTGGTTTTTTTATTTATTTATTTTTTTCTTTTTGTTGGTTTGCAGATCTTCTTCACATTTTGTCATATTTGCCTAAAGATCTCAACTTCGTGAATCACACAAGCTACATTGGCTGGAGAGAGTACGATAAATGATTCATTTCTAAGTTTTGTAGTTTTGTAGTTTTGTTTTGGTTCCCTTTCTTTGTTGGGTTACATACCAATGTGATTATTTTTCAAGTGAACATCAGAGGTTTGACTGTGTTGTGATGTTGTAGGTCGAAGAAATTGAAGCCTATAATTGTTGATCCAGGGCTTTATCTTTCAGAGAAAAATCCGATGTTTTATGCCAGTCAAAAGCGGGAATTGCCCAGAGCTTTCAGATTATTTACAGGTGTGTGTTTTGGTTTTGGGACTTCTTTTGTCTGAGTGCTTGCATACTTTCTGTTCTCTCTTTTGATGGGGAATTGATAGAAATATCATGTTTTGGCATTCTGCCCTAGCTAGGAAATATTTATGAGGCAAATGTACAGTAACTCATTGGATATAAAATTTTTGTAAAATTGACAACCGAGATCAGATTTTTGGATTATATACTAGAGAAACTATCTCTACCTAAAATTTTATTACTTTGTATTTTCAGTCAGAGTATTTTATACATACTTAGAGCAAGTGATCCCCAGTTAACTTAGAAATAGTATCTTGGGACTTATTTTCGATTGCTCCCCAGTTAAATAAGAAAGTGTTTTGGTTTTGGGCCCTTTTTTCGTAAGTGTTAGCATACTTTTGGTTATCTCTTTTGACAGGGAAATGATTGAAATATCATGTTCTGACATTCTGCCTTAGGCTTAGCTAGGAAATATTTATGAGGCTAATGAGTAATAACCTGTGGAAGTTAAAATTTTGTGAACATGATGACAGAGACTGGATTATCATTGTCATTTTTATCTTTGTTATTTACTAGAGAAACTATCTTTAATCAAAGTTTTATTGCTTTTCAATTGCTTTTAACTTAGAAATTGTATATAGTCTGGGCTAAAAGGATCATTAGAACGACATATTTAAAAGCTAAAGAAAGTCCACAAGGGGTGTGGGGGAAGAGGATTGTAAGAGAATGTCATTTAGAGGCTAATGCAGTTTTAGATATTTATGTTAAGGGTTGATTCAGCAACTATGCTGCTTACATTCAATGGAGTTAGAAATAAAGGAGCCAAGAATGGCATGTTGTGATTTTCTGGTTCATTTAACTAATTACTGACTTATAGAATCAAGTCATGTTTGGAGCACAAGGCTCTTGATGAAGTTATTAGCTCAAAGCTAACTCTTACTTATTAAACATTCTTTTTGGTTATCAATACTGTGCTGGTCTGGCATTAATAATGAAATGAAGCAGTCTATTATGTGCTGTGCCTGTGATTATCAATGGCATGAGTAGTTTGGTGAATAAAAGATTTAGTGAACAAGAGAGGAATTACATTTCGTAAGAGCAGGTTTGATGATGCTTGCGCTCAAGTGGTGATAATTGCTCTGTGGCACTGACACTTGAGAGAGCCCACAGATTGGTGTAAAACCCAGTAATTCCCTATCAAACTGAGTGAATTTAGTAGCTCTTGCTCTCTTTTAATTGATCTGAAAGGTATGGCTAACAATTACAGTTCCAGTTCTTAATTTAGAGTTATGCTAGCAATATTGAGAGATGAACTAGAAAGCAAAGTGTGTATTGCTTCTGTCTCTCTGTGGCATCATTGATTGTGCTAAGTGCTAATGATGCCAGGAAAGAATCCATTGTTTGTTTCGTCTTTACGATAATCGTAGTTGGAGGGAAGAGTATAGTATACCAAAAATGAGCAAGGAGGTGGTTTCAACTGGGTGGAAGATGGTGGTTGCTTGGGAGCAGAAGTTGGGTCAGGACTCAGAATTTAGTAAGAACCGCAGCAAGCTTCCATCTACAGATTGGTTTGAATGTTTGACTCTTATTCTAGTTAAATGAATAGGTAAAGATTAATCAATTGCCCATAATCAAATAAAGAAGGGGGGATGGTTCTAAGACGTGCAGAACTTGGATAAGATATTCACAAACTTAGTGGACCTTACAATTTGAATTACTTATTTATTGGTGAAATTTCTGACGATTTCAATCAAAACCATGGATAGAGTTGCTTCATTATTTAAGGACGTGAACATGTGGAAGGTAATTTTCTTTTCTTAGTGATACAACATCAAAATATTAGGATTTGATATGTTTTTACCCAAATCAGTCTTGTTAATACTGTGCCGAGATGATATGTGCCCACCATTTGGTGGCCAAGATGTGCCACGGTGAAGTTTGGATGATAGCAGATTCTCAAACCATACCTAAACCCAATGCATCCATGATTCAATCAGAAATCTGCTTGATAACATGTTCCTGTCCTGAATGTGGTCAAATTTTTAGATCTCTTCACTTTAGCTCCTCTCTTCCCCTACCTGGAAATGATAGATTCTTCCTCTTTGTCCCCAAGAGGAGAAATTTACCTGGTTAGATCTTTAACTGTGGAGCAAGAAATCTAGAGATTAAATCCTCTTTAAACAACATTGGGGAGGTATTTAGTTTAATTGTGAGTTTGTGTTTTGACAGGTGGTGGGGATATGTGGGTAAAAAGTACATTCTTTCTCAACTCTTTCTGAAAATTAGTACAGATGAGCTTTTCTGGTCCTCTAACATCTCATGTACCTCCATTGATTAATTGTTTTGTTATTTCAATTGTTGAATACAGCCTTCAGTTATTTGTTCTTTGTATGTTGGACATGTCTCAGAGGTCCATGGAGCTTTGTGGATAACTAATATTACTCGAAATTCCTTATTACTGGAAGAGTTATTACCGGGTATTTTTATTGTCTTTATAGTAGTCTGTTATTATGAAATCCGATGAACTTTTAACAAACATATGGTGCAATGAAGTTGGTGTACTATTGCTTTAAATCAGTTCAAACTGAGTGCTATTACCCTGAGTCATAGATTAAGATTAAGTATCTTTATCAGGTTTAGGACTATGATCAGTTGAAGAGCACGTGTAGATACGATGATATCATTGACTGCATTCATTAGATTGTAAACTGCATTTGTTACTCTTGACCTTGCACTACAAGCAACTTATTTAAGTTTATATCACTATTGATTCGGGCATGGCATCTTAGGCAAATCTGTAAAAAAAATTACTCCATTTTGTGCCAAATGACCATAAAATATTTCCCGCTTACTATTAGACATATGCTTTTGGGACAATTTGAGATGTTGAACTAATGGTTGAAATCCTTTCTTTCAGGTTCAACTTTTTTTATTTTGAGTCGTAATTTTATTGAATTCTGCGTCTTGGGGACAGACAACCTTCCTAGGACTCTTTTGATGTATTTATCAAACACTCTTTCATCCCTTTCCAACTACTTTCCTACTATACTATGCAACTCTCATCAGTTCAGCAAGACTGTCATAAACCACAACTTGCAATATGTAGCATTTGACAAGCCCTCCAAAGCGAACCGCTTCCCACTCAATTCCACCAAGTTTGATGTTATGATTCAGAGTGGAGCAGCCTTTGCCACACAATTCCAGTTTGATGATCCAGTGCTTGACCGCATTGACAGAAAGATTCTGAATCGCAGCCCTGGCGAAGTTGTGCCCGGTGGATGGTGTTTAGGTGATCCTGGAAACAGCACATGTTCAGTTTGGGGCGATGCAGATGTGCTGAGGCCTGGTTCGGGATCAAAAAGACTTGAAAAACAGCTCGTTGATTTCCTCTCTTCTGGTAAGTTTCGGAGACGGCAATGTTTAGTTGAATGATAATTTACCCATCGACCTACCAAACCAAACCAAGAGAAAATGCTGGGAGATAGTGAGCAGAGTCGAGCTCCATTAAACCATTGCAGAAGTAGTGAAAGTTGAGTTGAGCCAATACATTTTTCAGCAATACCCAAATTTTATCTGAGTGAAGATGAGATTGTTGTAAAGAAAATTAGGTGTTATTTTATGATACTAGCTCAAATTGTATCATCATGTAGTGTGTATATCTCCTGGAATTCTACTGAATATCTGGATGTAACGAATGATTTAAATGATTCTTTTACACGAAACAGGACTGCTATAAGCAGAACCAGAATACAAAGCTCGGTTAGCTTGTTTTGCTTTCAAAAACAATGGTGATTGCTTGAGAGGACTGAATGAACAAGATAATAATAGTCAACATGGAAACAATCTGGAAAACGATTCAATCGTTCTGATTAACAAATATGAGTTCCTCAAAAGTTTTCAGGACTGTCATCCAATTGTTTCTCATCTTCAATATCCACTTCCAAGATTTCCTGGAAAGCAAGAACCACTCGCTTCAACAAAACAGACAACAAATATATATTTGATAACTAAAAAAAAAACAAGGTAAAAAACATACAGGGATCCTCTGTTTCAAATAGTTGCCAAGTCTTGCAAGAACAAGAGAACGTTCATGCCAAAAGCGACCCCTGAGACTGATCTTGACAAATGGTCCATCCAATTCAGCTAGTTCTGCCTCCCCAGTCATCCCTACCGATCTGTCAAACAGCTGTCCAAACTGCAAATGACCCTTTTATTACCTGATGAATATTTATAAATTCACAAACAGTCTGTGTAAGAACAAGGAAAAAAAAAAAAAGACTTGCCTCTTCACGAGCATCAGCTAAGACTTGTCTGACATTGTCTTCGGTCAAATCTAGTGGAGGAAGTGGAACTCCTCCTGGGGTTGCTGCCGCTGCTGCTGGTGGTCTTGTCCTGTTACTATTTCTGGTTACCAGAATTGGGTTCCTCCTCCTGCTGTCTTCTACTTGGTAGTTCTGAGTTTGATACTTGTTACATAAATTTTGATGATTACAAACAGAAAACACTCTACTGGGAACACAGTAACTGTGGCAATGGAGAATTAATGGTTCCATGGACACCTTTTCCTGCTAACCTTTTTGATAAATTTGGTAATAAAGATAAAATGGATAGGAGTGGTGTCGTGGCAATTTCTGGACCAACTAGTTGAGACCCTCAAATATTTTTCAAATCCATTGTGTTAACTCTTCATAGGTTGGTGTTTCCTCGTAATTAGAGCTTGCAAATCTCCAGATTGATGACTACAAGAGTTTTGTTGTTGTAGACTTGTAGGCACATCCAACTTTGTTTGAATAACCTTAATTAATAGATCATGTATCATCTCTATTTTATTTAATATTTAGATATTGGGAAATAATTGAAACCTGTTGTTATCCTAATTAGAGTTCATCTTTGTCTTTGTACTAGAAACAACCAATTAGCTTCTACAAATAAGCAGCACATAAATACATGGAAAAATGGTTTGATGGTTACATTAAACAATTATACATCTGATAAACTCTTTTTTCATAACTTAAGGCATAAGCTAAAGTTATCTAATTTGTAAAAATGAAACTCGCAAAGCACCGGTCTGGCAGCTTTTTATAAAAACTACAGATTTCCTCTTTCACAGTTCCAATCATCTCAAGCTTTTTCACCTTCTTTCGCTAGTATCTAATTAACATTTGCTCTTATGATTTTATAGCTCTCTAGATTCCTAAGTAATTAGAAAACCCCAAAAAATGTGGCCACGGCAAATACCAGAAACAGCACTCCGCCAATGTAACCAACCTGAATGAAAACACAATGAGTTGCATGAAATTTCAACTTTAAGTTTCAAGGTTTATACTAATCAATTGAGAAATGTTTTGAGCTCCTACCAGTTTTTCAGAAATGTAGTTGGCAAGAAAAGCTCCTCCTATAATTGCAATAAGTGTTGCTAGTAGGTGTCCGGCAATTGCTCCACTAGCCACACCCCACGGTGACTGTTGAAGCAGCTAGCATTAAATGTTGTGAAATATTGAAGAATATACTTATCATATGAGGTTGAAGGTCTCCGAAGCTCACCTGTGCAGCACCCAGAGCAATTGTTGCAAGCATTGAACGATCTCCCCATTCCTAGAAAGAAAGAAAAAAAATGCAATTTTAAACTGGAATATGTATTGAGACAAGTGAAGATGTCAAGTAGTAATTTATTAAAGCAGCCTGTGAAAACAAAACTCAAACTACAAATGTTCATCCTAAAATTGCTTATTCTGCAATTTTCAGTCCTAAGTCATGATACAGAAAGCTGCCAACTTGCTCGTTATGTATGTTGGTAAACAAACATGTTGACACGGACGTTGTTTTCCAAATTATATGATGAGAGCAACCTCCAGATGTTGTAAAGAAAGGCGATAAGTCTGATTTGTTTTAAAATTGATAAGAGGAAATTAAAACTTTAAGCCAACATCTTCTATCTAATGCATAACTTTGCTGCAAATAGGAACCAAAAGTTACTCACAGCAAAAAACACAAGGCTGAATGACTTCCAGACAATCTCCAGAGGATTTGAAAGCCTTTTTGACACCTGAAGACATTAAAGAAAGGATCTGTTATTTTGCATTCACCAACATAAGCACACACATACAAACAAATAAAGCATGCATATACCTTATATCTTGTACTTTAAATGCATATACTCGGTAAAAATTAATAAATACAAATTTATTTTTTTCTTTTCAAAAATAATCCAAAATTTATTTCTTAATAAAGCATCAGGAAGCTTTAAAATTGGATTATTACCTTTTCTTTCACAAGTTCTTCAGCTTCAACAAACTCATCAAGTCCAGGGCCACTCTTGTCACCATTCTTAGCTACACTCGGTGGAAGGTCCCAAGCATCTTTTATTGATTTGAGGCCAAAAAACATCAATAGAGTTACTGCTGCATATTCTCCAATTGGCAAGGCTGTTCCCATGACCAAAACATTGTTATGCAGAACATCAAAACTTTTGAAAAAAATTTGATTGATAGAATTGTTGCTCAACAAGCTTAAAATATCTTCATAAGATACGGAACTCACCAACATTTGTAAGTTTATATATTACAAATAAAGTGGAATACCAAAATGAAAGCATTACCGTTAAGCTAAATGTGTAAGTGAAACTTTTAGTAACCAATGATTTCGGTCAGAAACTGAGTTCTATGAAATCTCTCATAATGACAGTATAGCAAACAGTATAGCAACAAGGTTTGGGAATAGACCTACAGGCTAACACTTTACAGATTTAACTTAACAGCTAAGTGGAAATCCTTCCGGTTCTTATCATTCAGTCAACTTAGATGGATTCCATATTCTTCAGGAAGATATCTATCCATCTAGATCTAAATTGCCAACAATGTTTCATATTAGGTGTTTGAACCCAATCAAATCAACATATAAGAACCACATAAAAGTTTTCAAGCATCTAGTGTGGTTATATTTGAAAGGAAAATTTTTTTTTTTTTTTTTGAGAGAGAGAGGGCATCTTAGTTGTCCACTTGTCCATGTCATGTTAATTCATTCAGAAATAAGCTACAACTAAAAAAAGATGAAAATTTACGGACTGAATAGGCTGACTCAGCTGAAAGGTGTAATTTTTTATTTTCATTAAGGTATTTGTTATGTCAATTTGAAGACTTTTCTTTCCCAGATTTACTTTATAGGGAATCACTCAAAGGTTGCAGAAGTGGAGGTAAAGATGCGACTTTATGGTTGAGATGGAATTGCTACTTCACATCAAAGAAAATTTTTAAATGAGAAAGGATCGACAAAATTCAACCAAAAACACCATGAGGACTAGTAAAAGACTGTAAATACTAAAGGACCTTGGTTAAGGCTGTGCAGAATAGAGAATCAGCAGTGACCTAATAAATATATTATATATACAACAAACCAAGCAATCAGCAAACTAAAGGAATTGTGTAAGTTGTAGCTGAACCATAGAGCGCAGGTATAGCTTTGACAAAATGATAGAAACAAATGACCAACCAATATCTTCCAAGCAATTTTCTTGAAGTTAAAACATTAGAAAGCTCCGAGCAAAAGGTAACTTTACAATTTACCAGATGCCAGTATATAAAATGTTAGCCTCTGAAATCATAATTTTACTAAAAATAAAAATATTGTCAGAAAGAGGGAACCAAGAGCTACATCTTACTTGTCTGGAATTGAGCAGGCACTGAATTAAATATTAGTCCAATTACAACTGACAGGATTGTCATAAGCGCAAGAGCACCCATCGATCCCAGAAGAACCTATTCAATGATTTAAAACACTTGTGAGACTGATTTACTCCAAAAGTAAGCAGTTATCAAACAACACAAGATAATAAACTTTAGATTATAGAACATCATCTATCATACAATAAACATCAGTTTAAACTGGTAAGTAGTTTTCCAGGATTATACATTGATCATACTGAACTTAGGTACCACACCCATTCCCCTCACCAATAGCCAACCCTTCTTAAAACAAGAGTTCCTGCTTATGCATTGGAAAGTTCAAAAAACTCCCACAAAGAAGATAAAATAGTAAATTTAGCAGAAACAGACAACCTAGATAACTTCCTTATGAACATTTCCTTAAGCTTATACACTGGAAATTTCCTCTCTGTCAAAGACCAACAATTCTTCACATTCAAAATGCTTACAAGAAACATAACATCACAGCTGTCCACCCAATTATGCTCCTGTTTCTACCCAAACTCAGTGCCTACCACAAAATCGATTTTGACACTTAACAGGACCTATATACCCTAAAGAGTGTATGGATCAGGAACCAGCATATCTAGCTTTTAATGATGAAAATAATCAACAATTCCAACATTCCTTTACATATATATAACAAGTAAATAAATAATCACTATATCTTGCTTAAATTCTCAGCCATAAGGACACAACTCAAGGCTACACTCCCAAAGAAATGAGTGACAGGAAAGAGAGGAGAACAATTTTGAAGGTACACCAGCATGTCAAACATTTTTCCAAGGAAAAAAATGACTCTGATAACTCACAACACATTATATTAGTTCTATCCTTGAACTTCAGGATCCTGCTTGGCTTCCAGCAAATACTATCCTTGGAAGAACCATCAATTAGCATACTCTTTCCCACTGTAATAATTTTACAATCATTACATGTCTGCTCTACCCTCTTATGTGAATGTACTTCTATCCCTCTACTTTGAGGGCTAATACAATTTTTATCCCTCTTCTTAAATGGTGTGTGAATATACTCATTGGAATCTAGAAATGAACAGATCTACAACTAGAACCTGGGCCCAGTTGTCAATTATTTTTGCTCTTTTCAACATAATGATAGACATTATATGCAAAACCACTCGTGAACAGTTTTATTCAAACTAACAATACAAAAATACAAGTACAAATAACTTCATGTTCAATATTTCACATAATTCTTCCTTGACACATTTGGTTGTATTCAAGAACAAGATGCTGAATTGGAAAGGATGGAATCTAGAGAGAATATGTCCTCTATTGATATTTTATGCACTTGGGATAAGGAAGTAGTAGACTTTTATAGTAAGAAACAAAAGAGTGCGAGTGAGAATATAATAACAGGTCTCTTGTTTTTCTATGTCCACTATATATCTTGCATAAACCATTATAGTTTTTATAATAAAGTAAAATAGAATTTGGATAGACAAAAATGCAGAGAATAAAAAAGGTTATGAGAGAACATACCAGTCCTTTCTCATATTGCATGGCCAAAAGTGCAGCAATGAAAAATGTCTGTACAGATGACAAAGAATAACTTAAGATCCATCTAAAATTCTAGAAGCAAGCATAACCCTTTTCAAGAATTTAAATAGAAAGGATGGATGTTGTAGTTGTACTCATTGTACTATGAGAAACTAGGTTTAACAAGAGAATTGCAATCAGTCAATTTTAACAAGAGAATTGCAATCAGTCAATTTTAACAAGAGAAATGTAATCAGTCAATTTTAGCAATTGACATGCAATTAGTCAATTTTAGCATGAGAAACTTTAAATATATTTTAATATGACATGCAATCAGTCAATTTTAGCAGTTGACTATAAATGGTCTTAAAGTTTGTAGTCTGAAGAGATGCCAACAGTTAGTATATAACATAATATGATCATTGATGCATAAACGATCTTCTGGGTTAGAAATATTAAAAAACATTATGCAAAAATGCATAAACCATCCATGTTCACTTTTCCCCATTTTCTTTCAGACCAAAACAGAAAAGGGCAGTGCCACAGTGAAATATGCCTTAAATTTAACTATGAAGTACCAAAATGGAGATGCCTCATATTGAGATAAATAATTAAAATGAATCAAATGCACCAGGAAGTTTAGTAATCAGAAAAAGAGGAACAAGACACTCACACAATCTAACACGAGCTGAAAAATTTTTTCCAGTGATTACATTAGTATAAGGACAAATAAAATAGGAGCTTCCGATGGTAAATCAGCTAACCTTGTCCCCAATTTCAGAAACAAATATTAATGAGAATGCAGCAGTGAAGCCTGACTTTGCAATTGCAGGTAGGAGTGCTGTTGGTCCTTTCACAAAGGCAATCAGTGAAAATACCAAAGTGCATCCTAAAAGCACAATAGCTATGGATAGAGGATATGGAACTCGAATAGGAGGTTGCTCACTGCAAATTCATGAAGATATACATTAGTGTGGACTTGAGATTTGGTTTAATTAAGTGGATCTTGATGACACAAGAGATCATTAAACAGTTTTTATTATTGAATGAATTGTTGGCCATTAAAGGTCAATGAAAATCAAAACTCAAATTATCTACCTAATTCATGAAACAAAACTATAATTGTGACATAATCTGAAGTTCTGAACACAATTCCAGCTTTTTATTCTTTCTTCTTCTTTCTTTTTCTTTCTTTTTGTTCTTCATTTTCTCCCCGCCCCTCATTTTTTTTAATATAAAAAGATTGTTAATTGGAAACTTAGATTCTTGCTAAATCGTGTTGATGTTTTGCACCAACATAGCATGTGGAAAGTTAGAAAATACCTAAGTTAACTATTTGCATTTCTAACAATGGCATACATTTATGACATCTCTTCCACGTAAGAAAATCAAGAACCATCACAGGAGAGTTATCGTTGAAGTTATTCAGATCAACTTCACATGACTTCAGTCGCGGAACATACCTAAAAGCTACAACAAAGGACTGAAGGGTAACTAGATTACTTCTCTAGAGGTGCAAAATTTATGTATTAAAAACTTACAAGAGAACTCTTGGATCTCTACTTTGTTGCTGCAACCAAACTAACATTCATACTTTTCAAATCACTTTTACAATTAGAACTCATAAGCTGCCATATTGCTAACACCAAGGGCAATAGCGTTTTAAAGGTTTAAACAACTTATAACTCACATTTTAGATGAACCATCACTTTGTGGACTGTTGACAAATATCTTTCGATCGTCATTTTCCTCCCTCTCATCATATCCCCCAGATCCAACACCGACATTAGATGCTTGAACTCTGAATTTGCCACCTGTCAGGTTCAACCTTGATTTTTCTCTACATATTACTAAAAGTAAGTGAAAATTGTTATAATATGATCATAGTATCATAAATAACAATAAACACCAATAGATTCAAATAAATAAGAAGAATAAAAGAAAAATTTATCCCATTAAACGCATATCATGAGAATATATACAAAGAAAAGCATTAGAACTAGAAGGAATGAATCAGCTCAAGTAAACTATCAAAGCATTATCCAATGACAAACAGATTTATTGGATACATAAATTGAAGCTCTTATCCACACAATAAAATTATGTCACACAGTTATATTCAGTATTTGACTCGGTAAAAGATTATATGATATCTCTAAAAGATGTGATGCTAGAACAATAACTTTAAGTACTAAAATTGCTTCCTTCTAATGCTTAGGGGAGCAACAAAAAGATTCATATGATATTTATTTCAACTGCACTGAGTTTATGGTTCAGCTACTAGTTTTGGGACTGATGCTTAGTTGAATCTCAGTCCACATAGCTCAAACCCAACAAAAGAAATAGTCAATTAATTCATATAAACAATTTTTACTCTATTAAGTGTATCAAGGATTGAATACTTGCACTAATAAGTAACACTCACTTTACTACAAACACCGAAAATAAATCCACAAATGAAAAACAATATGTTAATAATAATTGAATTCAAACCCAGATTACATTCTATAAAACAGAAAAGAACAAAAGAAAAGAAAAGAGATGTAAAAATTACCTGAATGTGAAGTGGGGTTTTTGGATAGGTTAGCACGAGATGGCAATGAATCAACTAGAAGTAATAAGGGATGCTTCCCTCTATTGAGAGCCAAATTCTGCATCTTTTTTTTTTTTTTTTCTTTTTTTTTTTTTTTTTTTTTTTGACTCAATTTGACTTCACATGTTCATTTCAATTCACTTCAAAAAACCATGCGAAGTATTTTATTTTATTTTATTGTTTTCAAATCTGAAGAGGAGCAGCAGCCAGCAACAGCAGGAACCACTGTCCGAAATCAGAATTGAAAAAACTTTTGTTCCTAAAAGGGTGGGGCTTTTACTTGCTGCCACGTGTATAATGATAGATAAAATGAAATCTGTGTGTGAGATATAAACGACGACGTTTCTACTCAATTGACCGAAATCTGACTGTGTTCGACACGCTCTATAATTCAAAGGAACCTTGTACAAACACCCCTGAGTTTAGGTTTAATTTCACACATAGGCACGTTTTGCTCAACATTGCAGATGCATCCCCTACCGTTAGTGGTATTCCATTAGAAATTAAAGGCTTGGCAAAAGGTCCCTTTACACAAAATACTGATTAACTATTTATCTAATACATAATTGTTTATTTTTTTTTAAATGGACAGAGGAGATTTAATCTCAATGGTTGAGATCATATGAAAATATTTTAAAATAAAGAAATTACCTCATCTTCTTTCTCGTGGAGGATAGACGAGGAGACGAAACCCTCCTTTGGGATTAGACCAAGAAGATCAAATCTCTTATTCTGATTTGATGGAGGAGATAATCAAGAGGAATCATATCTTTTTGATCCTTTATCTTCTCAATTAGCGGCGAAACCATAAATTTATATGAGAGATGACACTTAAAAAAACATTAATAATAACTACAATTACAATTAAAAAGAATTTTTTTTATTTTTATTTTTATGTTATGATCCAAAGAAGTTTATGTAAAACAAAATTAATTCACATTTAGCTAATTTTTTTTATTATATATATAATCTTTTTATAATAGCCTCTATCAATTTTATTTAAAATAGTCTTCCTTAAAAGTGTGAGCGAGCTAACATTGATCCACTACTCTCCAATTTGATTATGGTGTCAAAACTATTTCTATCTATCCACAAAAGAAAATTTGTTAAATGCTAAGACATGTCATACAAATTTTAAAAAGTCACACTGTATATATATACAAAAATGTTCAAGTCAATGCGCATATTAATATAATTTCATCAGTTCATTGGATGTAGACCGTTAGATTTCCATACTTTGACTCAAAGTGTATGCACTTGTCAAAACTTCTCCATAATCAGCGGTCCACATGCATTGGTACTTATTGTGGTAACCTAAAATGGTCCGGGGCCCAACATGCCAAGGCCCAGTCTCTGCAAATCAAACCCAGGCCCATTGCGTCGGGTCGACCCAATGCAGACACTAGCAGAGGCTACCGTTGAAGACACATTCAAAGCAATCAGTTACGAGTATTAATTTAATCGATTACAAAAGTCTTTAACTGCCCATTGAGAAAGAATCTCTTCTAAAATCACGCCCACTATCAAATGTTGATAGTGAACGTTGGAACTACTAAACCTACTATAAATAAGAGGGTTCCTTCACTGGAAAAGGGTGTGGAATTCTCTCAAAAAAAGCTTACACATAGCGTACTAAAATTCTGATTCCAAGTCATTTCGTTAACTGGAATCCATTCATTAGTCACCTAATCACGTTGCTCAGCCCAAGCATATCTAAGGCTAAGAATCCAACCCCCACCATTCTATTCCTCTTATTTCTTATTGTTTTATTAAGTTCTATTGCAGGATTAACAAGGTTGAGATGTCAACATCATGATAACAGTCGACATCAACCAACCAGCTCAGTCTAGTTGCTTTGGGCCTGACACAACCCGACCCATTTGACATACCAAGTCGATCGACCACCTACACTTATATAGTTACAACAGTGCATAATGACCAAGTGATCAGAATGAGACCGTATATATATATATATATATATATATAACAAATTTAGATTATAGATCGACAATTTTGATAAAACAAAAATATGGTATTTTACAATTTATTAATTTCGATTATCGATAATAACAATTTTCATAAGAATAATGGTATTTTAATAAATAAGTAAAATTAATATGTGTTGCCAATATGATAGTAAGTTTAATAGAAAAAAAAAATCTTATAATAATAAAGAAAAAAAAAACATAAATAAAAAAAATCAGGTATATTTATATAATATTCATTTTATTATTATTATTATTAAATAAATATAATATAAAAAACTTTTTAAAAAATTGAAAGAAAAAAAAAAACAAAAAACAAAAAAACAATTGGGGCACTGCCCCACCTGATCCCAAGCCGAGTCTATCGGTGCTCTCAATTTAAGAGGATCATGTCTTTAAATCCAGGAAGTGTCCTCTTAGATTTGAGAGGAGACTTTAAAGGCCTGTCTTGCAGATTGTTTTCAGTCTATTTTCGTTTTTGTTTTTTAAAAATAATTTCGAATTCACGTTTGGTAACCGTTTTTTATTTTATTTTCAAATTATAAAAACAAAATGAAAAACAAAACCAATGTTAAAAGTGAAAATTAAAAATAAAAAAATAAAAATAAAAAAAAAAACTTGTTATTTATTTATTTTTTTTTTCATATGAAGTGGATCTTATATCATTAAATAAATGAGTCACATATCATTAACAATTTTTTCTTTTTTCTCATCCACCAGACCTCATCTTCGTCTTCTCCACTCTCCTTCTTCCTTCTTCATTCTTTATTCTTTCTTCAAATAAAAATAAATAAATAAAAAATAAAAAATACACAAATTGTTTATTTTCTTTTTTCTTTTTTCTCTTAAATCACGTTCTTCACAGTCTTCTCTTCCCATCTTCTTTCTTCCTTCTTCTTCTTCTTCGCCACCTCTAGTCTTCTCTTCCCGCCGCCGTCTCTAGTCTTCTCTTCTCACCGCTGCCTCAAGCCTTCTTCTTCTTCACCGCCGCCAATCTACTCGGCCTCTTCCTCCTCATCCCTTCGCTTGTCATGCAACCAATCGTCGGCAATGATCGACTGCTTCACTGTGAAGGCATGTGACCTCTTCTTCTTCTTCTTGGTCGCCACCGATCGACAAGGATTATGCAATAAAATGCTCGCCACTTCTTCTGCCTACACAATGCTCCATCGTCCAGTCTCCGATCTGAATCCCTAATTTTTGAGAGATTTTAAAGAGTTTGAAACCTTAATTTGAGATCAGAATTTTAGAACAAATACATAACAAACCCTAATTATAACAAATTTTATTGGTTAATTATTTAATCAATTTGTTAATAATTGTTATAATATTAAACAAAATGTAAAAATTGTTATTTCAATTTTCATAATTTTCAGTAAGCCTACCGTACCTGTTTTTCCTGTTTTTATTAACAAAATACATATTTCAGTATGTGCCACCACACGCGTTCGGATTTCGAAATTAAAACCAAAAACACTATTTTTATTTTCATTTTTCTTTTCGAAAAACAGTCAACGAAAAACGCTTACAGGACGGCCCCTAAATTTTATTTTATTTTTGTTTTTTCAATAGATTTATATCGTAAATTACTAATATATCCTTTGACTCACAATGTTTAGGTAATGAAAAATGGTGCTTGTGTATAATAAGCTGCAACCACCATAAGGTGGAGACTTGCACAAGCCTCCACCATTAGGGATGGCACCCAAATCCCCACTTTCCCATGGGGTGGGTTTGAGAAAAAAAAAATAGGGAAATGAGTGGATATAGGGATGATTTTCACCCCCAACTTGAAATGGGAATGGGGGAAGCCATTTGCCCATTTTCCTCAAACCTTAAATTTATATATATATATATATATATTTAATATATTTTATTCTTTCTATTTTTTAACCCTAACTTACTATGTATTTATATATATATTCTTAATATTTTTTATTCTTTTCATTCTTAATATTTGGATTTGAATTTGAATTTATAATAGGAAAAATGAAGGAATGGAAAAAACAGGGAAATAGAGAAAACGGGGAAATGAGGATAGGGATTGTAATACCTCTCTCATCCCTATTTTCTCCAAATGGAGAAATGGGTAGGGATAGGGAAAGATTTTAAAAATAGGTATGGAAATGAGGGAACTTATATCCATCTTCATTTCTCCAATGTTCATCCCTATCCACCATCAACAAAGAGAGACTTGCGCAAGCCTCTAAGCCACAAGGCCCACAACTAGTGGTGGAGGCTCATGTGAACCTCCTCATATATCCCCAAGACGAGGCTAGAGAGAGGCTATTGACTAGATACTCTAAGTTTTAAAGGACTATATCTTAAAATTTAGGAAGTGTTCAGGAAATTTTTTTTAATTTTTTTATATTATTACAATATTTTGGGATTGAGGAAGTATGTATAACTCAAATCTATGACATCTTATATATATTGTGAGGAGCTTACCATCAAGTCAACCTCATATTGCCATAGGAAACTTTTGATTTTTAATTTTTAATTTTGTTTTTGTATATTTAAATCGTAAATTACTAATACATCATTTGACTCACAATGTTTGACCAATGGGTATCAGTGCATAATAAGTTATTAGTGACATCTTTAATGTCATTATACCATTAACCAGGAAGTATCGTAGCGAAATTATTGCCGTCTTTGACCATAGCTCGAGAATATTATATGATAAATAGTAAAGAGGTCTATATAAAAAATTAATAAATATTTTGAAAATTTACCCTATTGTATATTTGTATACATTTTTTTTAAAGACTTATATACAATAATCCATTAAAAAAAAAGAGTGATTAAGAATGTTCATGTATAGCACGTGAGTGTCACGTTCTCGATAAGGTGTCGTCTTTCCACTGCTCTACCTGTCTACCACCTACTACGCTAAAATTGAGTAACATGGGTTAACACAACTCCTCACATGCACATACTCCATTCAACGGGCCCCATCAGTTTGGATCCACTTCTAATTGTTTATGGATATGTTAATATGCATAGAAGAACTCTTGATATCACAAATTCACAACTAATTTCACAATTTTTCAATCACAATACATATGATAATTGAAGAGTTAATTAGTGAGTGAATACACGAGTAAACGAGATAAATCATTATTAATATGTATCTATTCAACAATTGACATATCAACTACTGCATGTGTTGTGATTGAAAAGTTGTGATGTCCAACATTACTCGTAGAGTAATGCTACATTGCTCAAATCTGGTGCCCAAAATGATATGACAACCAGGGGTGAATACACTACACAGTTACTGGATAGTTACATAGTTAATTTTTAACGATTTCAATTAAAAGGTCTACAAAAATCAAAGATTTAAAATTTTAAAAGAAATTAAAACTAAAAGGAAATAACCTCATCTCGTAAATACACTCGCATATGTATGTAATTTTTATTTTTTATTAGGTATTCAATAGAACAAATTAAGGCTTTCTTTAAATGATATGAGGTTGGTCTAGTGGTAAACCCCTCTTACTTACACCATGAGGTTGTGGGTTCGAATCCTAAAAAAAAAAAAAAAAAAAACCCGAATTTATGTAATATTTTAAAAAATAATAAAAATAAAAATAAAAATAAATAAATAAAATAAAAAGACTTAAGACTTAATTTACTATTTTATTATACAATATTTATCTTGTTTTGAGGTGGACCAAGTGGCTCTTATGATTCACTCTATATAATTTGCATCATTAACTTAAAAATTAAATGGTATTACATTTGGATATATTAATATATTTTTCTTACGTTGTATGTAATATTAGTTTCTGTCATGGTCTCCTTAAAGCCAAAATCCGGCTCCGGCCCTGGTGGGAACACTTTAAGTTATTCATTTAAAACATGCAAATCTAATACAATTTAAATGAATGGCCCACAGTGTTGTCACATCATTTGGGCACCAGATTTAGACACCAAATTTAGGCAATATAGAATTACTCTTACTCGTATATATACCTAGTATGTAGGTGTTAAGATTTGAAAACTGAAAAAATAAATATAGATTTAATTTTTAATTTTTGGTGATATAAAAAGTTGTATATTAACGTATTGGAAGAATACATATAATTTTTTCTTTTTAAAGCCTTGGTTTGAAGGCATCTCTTAAAATGACTTATGTTAATACACTTCATGAATTTATATTTGATAGTGAAAGTTACAGACATCTTAATTTATATATCAACTTAGAATTAAATGGTAAAAGTTTTTTTTTTTTTTTTCCCTTGAAATCTGATACTAGTCCAAAAGGACAAAATGAGATCAATCACTACATGTACGATTCAGATAATAACTCTTACGATAAGGAAGCGATCTCTCTCGAACTATATGATACTATAAACAAAGGTTGGACTCAAACCTATATCACACATGTTAAAAAAGGGGAGTGCACAGCCATAAAGTAAGAGTGAATATATCCCTATGGGCATAGCTCAGCTAGTAAATAGACGAGCTTAAGGCTTGGGTAAAAGACTCCTAAGTTAGCGGCTCGGATCCTACCAATGACAAAAAACTTCAAAAAATATCAGGTCTAGATAGTTGGATAGATGGATACTATAAAAAAAAAAAAAAAAAAAAAAAAAAGTAAGAGTGGATATATATATATATATATATATATATGCATTGTTATTATTGTTATTTTTTTCCGATTGACAGTCAAAATCAAATAATAAAGTAGATGTTATAAATTGAAAACTCTTACACTATGTTTGGTAGAAGGGAGAGAGAGTAAAATGGATAGATGGATTAAGAAGGAAAGAGGGTTGGAAGGATGGAGAGGATAACATCTATCATTCATGTTGTTTGATAAGTTAGAAAGGATGTAAGATAAGTTTTCGTTCCTTCGTTTGTTATAGAAAGAAGAGTTGAATTGATGAATTGATATATAATTATAAATTTACTATATTGGTGGGCCATGAGGGAGTTGAAGTAGACCTGGCAAGGTTCCGGTTCCAACCGTGGAACCGGATCGAAACCGAAACCAGAACCGATTTTTCGGTTCCGGTTCCAATTTTTTTGGAACCAGCCGGTTCGAACCGGAATGGAACCGGCGGTTCGAACCGGAATGGAACCGGCGGTTCCGGTTCAGTTCGGTTCAAACCGCCCCGGTTCCATTCCCTTCTCCTCCTTTTTATATAGGTTAAACATTTCATTCGCTTCTCTATTTTTCCAATGTGGAATGTGAGATGAAGGATAAGAAGTCATATTATGCATTTTTAACAAATATTTCAATTATTTCTTTTTGTGTTAGATTCGAATTATACCACAATATAGAATATTGTAATAGTTCAAAAAAAAAAAGTTAATGATTCCAATAGGTTTTTAGATTCCAATAGGTTATTAATACATGAAATTAGTTAATGATGTATCAAAAAAAAAAAAATTTAATGACTTCTTACTCTTTATCCCACATTGGAAAAATAGAGAAGTGAATGAGATGTCTAACCTATAAAAAAAAGAGAAGGGAATGGAAAACATAATTACTTGGACAAGGATTATGGGCCATGGCTCAATACTCTACAATGTTCTTTCTAACATTTTATTTTTTTATAAATAAAATGTAATATTTTGTTAAAAAAAAAAATTGGCCCGGTTTGGTCCGAATCGGAACTGGAATCGGCGGTTCTAGAATCGAAGGTTCCACCCAAACCGAGAACCGGAACCGGAACTGAACCGGAACCTTGCCACCTCTAAGTTGAAGTCTCTCCTCCCTCTCATCCGTCCCATGAGTGAAGGATGCATTTTGATTGGCTATGAAGAAGTTGAGATCCTTCCTTTTCTCCTCTCCTCTCTCTTGTCTCTCCAACCAAACTTGGATTAGAGCTCTCTTCCCAACCCTCTCATTCCAACCCCATCCATCCCTCCCTCCCTCTCTCCCTCCATCTTTCCTTCTACCTTAGGCTTTGTTTGGTAAGAGGGAGAGATGGAAGGAGTGAGAGGGGCGAGAGGAGCGGGAGGAGAGCTCCAATCCCTATTTGGTTAGAGAGACAAGAGAGAGGAGAAGAAAAGATGAGGGATCTCTCCTTCTTCCGGGCCCACCAAAAGCAATCCTCCCATCATTGGGTGGATGAGAATGGAGGGGTATAATGGGAGGGAAATGACAATAATACCCCTCAATTTTTTATTACCCTCCAATTTATAAAAGGGTAATATAATAAATTATTTTTCAATCTCAACCCTCATTCCAATATCAAACAACATGAATGATAGGTGTTATCCTCTTCGTCTCTCATACTCTCTCCATCTTAATTCATCCATCCCTTATTCTCTCTTCCTCCTATCAAACATAACGTTAAAGAAATTATAATAGTTTAGCCATATATATATTAATTTAACCAATTGGATTGAAACTTTAATACTTTTAATTAAATTGAAAAGTAAAAGGAAAAAAAAAAAGCATTTTGATGAAAAATATAAAGGCAACTAAGAGCTCCAATGGCATAGCTCAGACTATGCCAGATGTAGTCTGTAGATGAACAAGTTTGAGGTTCCTAAGTCAACGACTTGAATAATGCCTATAACAAAAAGCTTTAATAAACATATAGTCTAAATAAATGGATAGATATTATAAAAAAAATAAAATAAAAATAAAGGCAACCAGGAGAGAAAAACAATACTCCATAACGTAGTATTTATTTGGTAAGTACAAATTGCCAACCAAGTGACCAACAAAGTAATTTATTATTTATTTATAGGGTTAATATTAAAGACCTCCCCTAACCTTTGAACTATTATTAGATATCTTACTAAAATGCTTTAATTTCAGAAACATTTCATGTGTACTAATAAACAATGATTCAATTGATCAATTTTTGATGTTAAAAAGTCTATAATGTCCGTATTTAAGCTTCAGTTATATTAATTGAACATTATACCCTCTGAATCTTACCAAATAAAGTATTGTTTGTTGGTCTATAAGGGGTGTTTCTGAAATAAAAATATTTTTATCTAAACATCCAATAATAGTTCAAAGGTGAGGGGATATTTTTAATATTAAACCATATTTATATTACAATAATATATCATCGCTGCCACGTGCGTTGTCGGGAGGCAAAATGGCATTAAAAGAACCATTTTGAAAATCCACGTGTTGGAATATGATTGGGGTATTGACGTGTTTATATGGAGCTGATTGGGCGGAAGCTTCGTCAAGGTCGCCTTATGGGACAGGCCGTTGCGTAAGCGGCCCGCCTCTGTGCATAATATTCCAATTTTGCCCTCCTAATTCACCATTTTCTACCTTTATACCCCTATCTTATCAAGAAAGATACAAAAAGGAAATTGCTAATGTAATATACAAAGAGAAAATTGTATAATAATAAGGGGAAATTACACTGAACCCCCCATGAATGATACACCTAGAAAGGAATAAAGAAAAAGTAGATTAGCAATTTCCTTGTTATATAATTTTCTACACTGAGGAAATTGGTAATGTTAATCATCATCGCGTCCCAAACTTTCCTTAATTACCGTTAGTGGGTCCCAATTACAGGCAAGAAAATATGAATCATCTTTATAATTATTCCTAACGCATCAATTGATCATGGTTGCTCCCACGTTACTATAAATATCCATTAAAAAAATTAAAAATAGGTAAATTAAATCAACTGATTGATCATGAAATGAAGTTAATCACGGAATGCTGTCAAAATTCAACTTAATTAGCTATGTTATATAACGATGATGATATTTTTAAATGAAGGTGTCATCAAAATTCAAGTTGTTAAATTTAGATAACCATGACTATAATTTAATTTTAACTTTTTGTTTATACATTTGAAAGTTCCCAAAAAAAAATAAAAATAAAAAAATAATGCCCTCGTTTGTTCCCACCCACCCAGAGGAAGCACTCAAAATGACGTCGTATCGTAAGTGATAATGTAACAAAGCCCTTCTCTTTTCTCTCCTGACCTATTATTATTCTCTCTCTCTCTCTCTCCCTCTCTCTCTCTCTCTCTCTGTGCAAAAACACAACAATTTTGGGAACTTGTTTATAACAAAAAAAAAATGGAGCCTTTGGAGACGGCGGCTGGTTTCATGGACGACCTCCTGGACTTCTCGTCGGACGTAGGCGAGGAAGATGACGTCTACGGACTCAACAACAACAAAAGAACTAGAACTGCCCTTAACCCAAATAGCATTTTGAACCCTAGCCCTCCCTTCCCTGTAAGTTTTGATCATCGTTTTTTTTTTTCTTTCTCTTTTGCTCTTTTCCCTCTCTGGGCAAACTGAGTTCCTCGCTCGCTCACTCAGCCCTTTTCTTTTTTTCTCTTTTTTGTGGGTATTTTTTTAGCTGTCGACTCGTTCGTGACTCGGTCAGTGTGAGCCGGTGAGGGTTTGTGCCGAGTCGAAACGGGCGAGTTTTGCGACTTGGGTTGTTTGGGAATGGGGGACCTAGTCAAAAACGATGGCATTTGACCGGTTCCGGTTACGATTAGTTTGCAATAATTCCTGTTTTTACTGTTGTTGGGACAATTTTACCCTTGAAAAACATTATTATGATATTGAGGATGCTGGAAGGGTAGTTTTGGCATTCGGAAATTGATGGTGTCATTATTGTATTATGAGCTGTACATTACAAGGATAGAGGTGTAGGCAATAAATGTCCAGCGAAACAAGAAATTGATTCATTGATAAGTGTCATTTTTAAAAGACAATATTGTCCTTTGCTCTAAATATCGTTATTATTATTCCCACTTGTGTCCTTGGTTGGTCACGAGTTATATATGTGCACCCAAAAAAAAAAAACAGTAACTCATTCGAGTTTGCCGAGTCGGCTCACAATAATATGTCCTCTTGTTAACTAAACAGGAATTTGCAGAGGAAGAACTGGAATGGCTATCGAACAAAGACGCCTTCCCAGGTGTCGAAACATTCGTCGACGTTCTATGTAATCCAGTAATCCCAAAGCATCAGAGCCCAGTTTCGGTTCTTGAAAACACCCAACACCACAACAACTCGAGGAGCAGCAGCACTAGCACTAGTACCAACAGCAGTACAATCACAAGCAACAATGGCAGCAAAACCATCATGAACAGCTGCGGCAACTTCATTGTGCCGGTGCGTGCTCGCAGCAAAGGCCACCGGACCCCTCGCCGGGACTTTCAGTGCAAGGGTACTTGGTGGTGCATTGAAGAGAAGGCCAAGAATGTGAAACCTGTGGTTGTGAAAGTGAGTATAGGGAGGAAGTGTCAGCATTGCGGAGCCGAAAAGACCCCACAATGGCGGGCTGGTCCGTTAGGTCCGAAAACTCTTTGTAATGCTTGTGGAGTGAGGTACAAATCTGGAAGATTGGTGCCGGAGTACAGGCCAGCGAGTAGCCCGACGTTTTCAATGGAGTTGCATTCGAATTCACATAGGAAGGTTATGGAGATGAGGAGGCAGAAGCAGATGATGGGAATGGAGTCGTGTTGGGGTTAAGTTAATGGTAGGTTTAGCATTAGTTAGATTATAGTGTTTTGATGTAATTGGGTCAGCAGAATTTAGATATAGTGTTTTTGTTTTTTTTTTCTTCTGTTTTGAAACCTTGTTGTTTAAAGAAAAAAAAAAAAAAAAAAAAAGAATTAACATGGATTTTGTGTTGTGATCACTTAGTTAAATATGTTTGATTGGTTTTTGGTGCTAGAGACTGAAAATATTTGTGGGAGGGATAGGTGGTAGTGATGATGATGAGTTTAGGTGTTGTTGAGTGAAATCCTGTGTTACTGTATCTGGTTCTTCTGTCTCGGTTGCTGCAATTCATACAATTAAAAACTGATAAATGAGTTTCTGGGTCTAATTACTTGTTTTGAAAATGTATATGGATATTGGAATTTGGAAATCTGGAAAGGATGGTGGTGAAATCAGTCACATGGGTTTTGGTGCATGCATGGGTTACAATTATTGCACATGGTATGTGGTTTGTTGAAAATTATCATCCACATCTTTCGAAAAGATGGTTGATATTATTGATAATGATAAAGTGGTGTAAATCTTTGTTCCATGAAATGACTAAACAACTACTTGTAAGGAAGGAGACACCGTCCATCACTGTTTGATTAATTTTATGAGATTTATGGAAGGGATGTACCTCCCTTGTCTTATGCAGAAAACATTTTCTATTGTTCATTTTTCCTTCATGGAAGATGCAACTTACAAGTCCCACTATCCCCACACAGACATTGAGAACCAACTCAGCATTCAAGTCTTATGGTTGGGTAATTGGGTGGTTCGGATTTCACTATCAAGCCTCAAATCCCAATAGCCCGGAGGACCGAGCTTCATGGTTTGTATATGATAATGTATCCCATTAATTTTTTTTTTTAAATGTTACAACCAATGTTATCAATTATGCCCTCCCTTTTATTTATGAGAAAATATTTTCAATTTTTAAATTACTAAAAAACGAAAACAAAAATTGTGTTTTCTTTCTAAAAAATAAAAGAAAAAAGAAAAGTAAGGTATCTCAGGCCAAATCTGGGCAGCAACCTTCAGCCTCAAATATTTTCCTTTCCTTATTTTATTTTAAGTATTTTTATCTGTTTTTATTTTAATTTATTTACATAATATGTTTAATTTTAAATAATAACTATTTAAGTTTTGAGTATGCAATAAATATTTTATATTGTAATAAAAATTATTACATTTTTTTTTACTCTGTATTTATATATATATATATATATATATATATATATATAAATGCTCAGAATATGAAATATTGTACTATGTATTGAAAATTATTTTTATAATTTGAATTAAGGGTAATATTGGAACTTTTAAAAATTTACTACTTTTATGTGTACATACAGTTTTAAAGGTGTAAAAAAATTGCTACTCAAAAAATAAATAAATAGTATTACATACAAAACAATCTAAATCTTGACGAAATGGGTGTGCAAATATCGCTATTCAAAAAATAAATAAATAATATTACATACAAAACAAGCTAAGTCTTGACGTAATGCCCAAGCTTGTGTGATCAAACTTGCTTTGGACAGAGGCTCATGGCTAGGGTCGAGAATCACAAAAAAATTTAGAGTTACAATATTTGCACCTCTTAAAAATTGTATGTGCACCCGTTTATGTATTTACGGGTTTTTCTCTAGTAGACACACAACTATGAGCATACTTATAGCACATTTCTCCACCTCATCACTTTTTACCATGTAAGCATTATTTGACCCAATTGAATTGTCTTTTCTGGTAAAAAATGATGAGGTGGATAAGTGTGATATAAGTATATTTACAGTTGTTTGCCTACTAAAGAAAAACTCAAATACATGAGTTTGAATTAAGGGTAATATTGGAACTTTTAAAATTTTACTACTTTTAGGTGTACATACAATTTTAAAGATGTGCAAATATCGCTACTTCATAAATAAATAAATATTATTACATACAAAACAATCTAAATCTTGACGAAATAGGTGTGCAAATATCTCAACTCAAAAAATAAATAAATAGTATTACATACAAAACAAGCTAAATCTTGACGTAATGTCCAAGCTTGTGCGAGCAAGCTTGCTTTGGATAGAGGCGCATGGCTAGGGTCGAGAATCACAAAAAATAAATAAATAAATAAATAAATAAAATAAAATAAAATTAAAGTCACAATATTTGCATATTTTAAAAATTGTATGTGCATCCCTTTATGTATTTCTGAGTTTTTCACTGTTAGGCACATAACTGTAAGTATATTTATAGCACATAACTGTAAGTATACTTATAGCACACAACTGTGAGCATAACTATCAACCTCATCACTTAAGCATTTGACTCAATTGCATTGCTTTTTATGGGAAAAAATGATGAGGTGGATAAGTGTGTTATAAGTATGTTCACAGTTGTGTGCTTACCAGAGAAAAACTCAAATGCATGAGTTTGAATTAAGGGTAATATTGGAACTTTCAAAAATTTACTACTTTTAGGTGTACACATACAGTTTTAAAGGTGTACAAATATCGCTACTCAAAAATTAAATAAATAGTATTACATACAAAACAAGCTAAATCTTGACCTAATGCCCAAACTTGTGCGAGCAAGCTAACTTTGGATAGGAGCTCATGGCTAGGGTTGAGAATCAAAAAATAAAATGAAATAAAATAAAAAATAAAAAATTGAGTCACGATATTTGCATTTCTTAAAAATTGTATGTGCACCCCGTTATATATTTACTAGTTTTTCTCTGGTAGGCACACAATTGTGAGCATACTTATAGCACACTTATCCACCTCATCATTTTTTATCTTGTAAGCATTATTTAACCCAATTGCATTACATTTTCTGGTAAAAAGTGATGCGGTGGATAAGTGTTTTACAAAAATGCTTACATTTATATGTCTACTATAGAAAAACTCATATATTTACACCTCATTGCAAATTTTTATGAGATAAAATTTTATGAGTAGTGCTATTGGTACACACCCTACTTATCTATTTATGCCTCACTTTTTTAATTTTGTAGTATTTTTTTTCCCTTTATCAAAATTACTTAAAGGGATATACAATTTAAGAAAAAAAATCTTCTACAAAGTAAATCTATTAAAACCCAACATTCCTTTTTATTTTTATTTTTTTAAATGTTCTTGTAATTCGTTTTTTTATTTATTTCTTAACTCTTAAACCCTAAATTTTGCTTCTTACACACATACAAAAATATTATGAAATAGTCTCATAAAGATATCAAGCATATGAAAGAATTGTTCTTTAGAATGATATTAAGTTATTGTTGTGTTGAAACAACCCTGTTATTTTTTATTTTTCTTTTCCACCGTGAAAAAAGAAGAAAACTAACTCAAAATAATAATAATAATAATAATAAGAAATAAATCATTTAATGGAGGTAAGAGAGAGATGTATACAGAGATCAGAGATGGGGTGTACTAAGTTTGAAAAAAAAAAAGTAAATTGGGTAGTTTTGGAAATAAATCAAAACAATTAATAAAAATATTTAATTTTATTTAATTAAATCAAAATTTTAAAAAGTGGGACATAAATAGATTGGTAGGAGGTATGTCAATAGCACCACTCAATTTTATAAACACACCCACATATTTCCAAATATGTCCTTTCTTATGATTTACAAAATATAAAATAATTATAAAATATATACAGGAGGGGCCGCACCTTCTCCAAAATTTGGTTGGGGGCAATCCATCTCTTTACTTTTTAATGGAGGACTCCTCCATCTTTTCCAATAATAGTGTTTACGGTATGTTTACCGAAGAAAATTTGTCTAACCTTATTTACTCAAGGCAACTATTATTAGAAGTGAGTTGAAAATTCACCATTTAATCAAACGGAGAAGTTGACGACAACTTTTCATACCCACCTTCATGTTACTATGTTAGCCTCCTCCATCTTTCTAGACCTAGTAGAACTGTAAAAGGCTACTGAGTTCTTCCATATTTGATTTGGGTTTTTATTAGTATTGTTTTAATTTAATTTAATTTAATTTGGTTTAGTTAGTTAAATCTTTGAAAAATTAAAATAGTCTTAAAACAATATCTTTCAAAAATATTATTAATTAAAGGGAAAGTATCATTTTACCCTCTGACTTTTGCCCTATTGTTAAGACAAGGATAGGGTTTGGTCATATTGACCGTTTTTCCCCCTAAAAACAAAGAAACGTTAAAAACGCCCCTTCTGTCACATTTTTCCGTCCATTTGGGGCGTTGACTGTTAAAGGGAAAGGGTATTAACGTCATTGACCATTTGAAATTCTGAAGAAGATAATTTACAATTAAAATAAAAAACAATTAAAAAAAAGATGGATCTCCACCGTCCATCTTTGAGATGGATGGTGGAGAAATCTTTTTTTATTTATTTATTTAAATTTCATAATAATAATAATAATAATAATAATAATAATAATAATAATAATAATAATAATAATAATAATAATCTTTATTCAATATATATTTTATATATATTTATTACATCACAAAAAAAAGATTTATTAAAAAAAGAAATTAATTTATAAATTAAAAAAAAAAGTTACAATTTCTTCAACCTAAATTCATCTCTTCCAAATCACACCAAATCATTCATAATCAAACCCTTCCAAATCATTCATAATCATCATCTTTCAAATCATTCCCAAATCTATTCAACCTAAATTTGGAAACCACCACACAAACACACCATCAACCAACACAAATCAAACCCTAGCCACCCACAAAATACAAACCATCAACCACCACCCCCAAACCAAACAAAACACACACTGTCAAACGAAGAGAGAGAGAGAGAGAGAACAAAGAGAGACAGAGAGAAGGCATGGGTGGTCATCGTCGTCACTGCGATTTTTTGTGCCAGTGAGTTTGAGCACCGATCGGACTTCCGGTCGTCTTCACGCTTCCGGTCATCATCATCGCTTTTGGTCATTGCCGTCGCTTCTTGTTTTAGTTCGATCTCATCAAACTATTTTCTCTCTCATCTCAATCTCTTACTCCACTCTCATCTCAACAAAAATCATCTCCCAAAACCTCATCATCTCCAGAAATTTTATCTCTATCTCATCATCATCATCATCATCAAAACCTAGCCACCCAAACCCCTCGTTGTCGTCGCCTAAATCCGCCCCCTAACCACCGCTGCATCTTTCTCTCTCTCTTTCTCTCTCTCTCTCTCTCTTAATCTTCTCTCTCTCACATAGTGGTGGTAGGTTTCGATCCGGGTCTTTGAAACCCAGATCGTCTTTTGTTCTTCTTCGCGCATATGATTGGTTTTTGGACATGGGTTCAGCGAGAGAGATCAAGCATCAAACATAGTGGTGGTGGTGGTCCGGCTATAGGTTTTGGGTTTGGTGGTGGTGGTGGTGGTGATCTGATTCTGATGGTGATGGTGTGTGTGCTTGGTTTCTGAGCTGGAGATGAATTTGAATGTGTTTGGTGGTGATGAATTTGAACTATAGATGCATATTTGAGAAATGAGGATGGATATAGGTCCCCCCATCTCCATCCCTACTTCCTAGACCCTTCCCTTATCCCTGCCCCCCCCCCCCTGGTGGTGATGATGGTCTGATGGTGATGGTGATGGTGTGTGCGCTTGGTTTCTGAGCTGGAGATGAATTTGAACTATAGATGCACATTTGAGAAATGAGAATGGATATAAGTTCCCCCCCCCCCGGTGGTGATGATGATGGTCTGATGGTGATGGTGTGTGCGCTTGGTTTCTGAGCTGGAGATGAATTTGAACTATAGATGCACATTTGGGAAAATGAGAATGGATATAGGTTCCCTCATTTCCCATTTGACTAAAATTTACAAATTAAACTAAAAAAACAAACATTCAATTACAAATACAAAATAAAATTCATTAGTGCATTTTATACAAAATGTGTATATATACTTAGGGAGTTAGAGTTTTTAAAGAATAAAAAAATAAAATAAAAATATATATTATAATTATATTTATATATGTTTGGGGGAAATGGGGAAATCGGGATCATCCCCATCCCCATTTCAATATTGTTGTTGGGAAAATTGGGAAATGCCAAATTGAAATGGGGATGGGGATGGGGTCCCTCTATCCCCATCCCCATTTCAATTTGGGGATGATTTTCATATCCATCCCCCCCCCCCAATTTCCATTATTTTTTTCTAAAAAAAATAAAAAAAAAATCACCAAATGGGGATGGGGACGCGGGGAATTGAGGCCCAAGGGAAAAATGTGCATCTCTAATTTGAATTGGTGTGATGATGAGACATGTGGATGGTGTGTTGAAGATTGAAGATGAATATTGTTCTGCTTGGTGTGCTTGGTGAAGATGAATACGATCTGGAGATCCACTATCCAGATCTTATTTTTTAAAGTTTTTATTTATTTATTTATTTATTGTTTTAAAATTCTTTTATTTTTAACTTATTATTATTAAATTTAAATAAAAAAAAAATCTCCACCGTCCATCTTTGAGATGGATAGTGGAGATCTATCTTTTTATAATTGTTTATTTTATTTTGTTTTTTGTTTTTTGTTTTATATTTTTTATTTAACAAATATTTTGAGGGTAAAATGGTAATTATATGGAGCAAAGGTAACAGAAGGGGCATATAATACATTTAATGGATGGAAAAGGTAATAGAAAGGGTATATAATACATTCTTTCCATTTGAGGGGGGAGACCGGCCAATATGGCCAAACTCTGTCCTCGTCTTAACAACAGGGCAAAGGTTATGGGGAAAACGATACTTTCTCTTAATTAAAGGGCAATAATAGAAATTTAAAAATATATAAATCCGGATTGTAAATACAGTTCTATTGGGGTACCAATATTGCCACTCAAAAATCTAAGGTCTAGTCTCTACCCAATTCCCAAGTCGATTGGGCTATAAAATTATGGCCCAGTCCAGTCCATTTGATACCTCTACTCTGTTGGGCTTCGTTGGATTTCTTTGCTCCTTTTTTGAATTCTATATAATGATGAAGCCTATGTTATCAAGTTTTTAGCAAAAACACCAACACTATTACTCCATAATCATCCCCACTTAAACCATGATCACTAAATTGATTTTGATGCAAATTAAAGATGAGTGGAAATTATTGATTTTATAATGTATCAAATTTAAAATATTAATCTGATCAATAAAAATAAAACTATTAATTTTAATTAATGTTAAACTAAATATAATACTTGAAGAACGTGGGGAAACGTATTAATTAAGAATACAAGATTATTGCACATCGTCTCTTAGTAGTTAGTATATGTATTACACTTTAGACGTTAGTAGTGGGAGTTCGAGTCCCACATAGAGATGTATATTTTTTTCTGGGATCCCAATTTCCCGCGTCCTCGTCCCCATCCCCATTTGGGGATTTTTTTTTGGGGGGAAAAATGGGGAGATGGGGGGAAATGGGGGGTGGGAGGCCCCCCATCCCCATTTCCCCATTTCCCTTAAACATATATAAATATAATTATAATATATATTTTTAATTTTTTTGTTTATTTTTTGAAAACTCTAACTCTTAAGTATATATACACATTTTATATAAAATGCACTAATGAATTTTATTTTGTATTTGTATTGGAATGTTTGTTTTTTTAATTTAATTTGTAAATTTTAGTCAAATGGGAAAATGGGAGAACGGGGAAAACGGAAAAATGGGAAAAAACAGGAAAAAACGGAAAAAATTAGGAATTGAAGATGAGGATGGAATTGGGGGGGAGGGATGGAGATGGGGATAGGGGGATCTATATCTATCCTCATTCCTCAAACGGGCATCTCAGCCGTGAGCTTCTGGTTACATGCACTTATTAAGTATTGGAAATGTTCAACTGGATAGAATTTCCGCTACTGAGACTTGCTTATTGTCCGAGCACTTTCTTGGTCAAAGAAAAAAGTTGTCAACTTTATCAAACGTGTGGTTATCAGTGCATTTATCTTCAATTCTTGATCAAGTTGTTTTAGACCTGCTTTATTCTGACTTACTAAAGCAAAAAGATAGAAAACCCAGCTTGGAGTAGTCAAATTTTCAATGCATATGAATAAAATTCTAACATTAAATTTTAAAACAAGATTAATTGGAGAGCTTGAAAAGATATAAATGCATTCAACAAAATCTATCGTCAAGAATCTTAAAAAATTTCACCTATATAAAACTGGTCAAATGTCAATGGAGATGCCCAGTTATAGTTATAAATTTATAATTAATGTGTTAACAAGGTCAATAAATACCTACTTTTGTATAAAGCAATTATACAAACATTACATCAAGTATAAGGATACATATTTCTCTCGTATTTAGCTGGAAGTCAAGCGAAATCCAAGCATGGAATCGACAAGTTTCAACGGAAAATCTGGCAATGAAATAAAAACTAAACTTGAAAACTCTGTTGAATTGTATGATTTTAATTAAGAAAACTGTACTGGTTCAACGCATGAACAGTCCAATATATATATATATATATATAATCACGGATTAATATTCTGACCCAGAAGGAATATGGCATCATTCCAACTCTAATTCACATTAACAATGATAATAATTTTAAAAGCTTCTCGATTGTTGACAATAATGGTCAAAGTAGGATGATATAACTTTCCAAGAAATTCAGGCTTCAAACTTCTTTTCTAATTACTTGAATTCATCAAAAGAAAAATAAAATACCTTCGATTTGAATCAGTCGATCTCAAAATAAATAAATAAAATAAAATACTTTTCCAATGCTTAAAACATAAAATGTTGACCAATTAAACAGCTTTTACCAAGTTACGTTAGCAACTAATTAATTAAACAAAATTTGGCAAGAGATCGATTGAGTTAGGTTGCAATTAATTAAATTGCTTGTGAGAATGTGTTAAAAGCTGTAGGCAATTAAAAGTGCTAGGGGTGTACCTTTTTTTTTTGTTTGGTTTGGGTTGAAACTCAATATCAAACCAAACCAATATATGGATTAGTTTGGCTATATTTCAACCCAAACCAAACCAATGTAATTTTTCAAACGAATCAAACTAAACAAAAAAAGGTCAGGTTGGTTTGGATTGGTTTAGATTTGAACTCAAAAATCTTTTTTTTTTTCTTCCGGTATTATATTATAAAAAAACATTTAAATAAAAAATTATAACATAAAATATTAATTATATATATAAAAGAAGTATAGAAATGCCAAACGAGTAATTACTCTATATATATATATATATATATATTCATATCAGTTATTCTATTGTCAGTTTGTCTTGATATAAAATATATCAGAACGAAGAATGTTGACCATATATTATAAAACAAATAAATAAACTATAAAAACTTAAAGTGATAGGTAAAAGTTATAAAACTTGGACCGAATAGAAAACGTAGGTGAATTTTATATTTTAGTTTTACTTTCTAAAATATGTGGTGTGGTTTGGTTTGGTTTGAGTTAAATTGGTGAATTATTTCACACAACCCAACCCAAACCAAACCAATTTTAATCGGTTTGTTAAAAAGACAACTCAAACCATCAATTTTTTATATCTATATTCGAATCGATCCAAATTTTATGGGTTGGGTTGATTGGTTTGATTCGATTTTACGATTTTTTGCACACTCCTAGAAAGTGCGCTAACAAAAAGGAGCTGGAGCCTTTTTTTTTGGGAGCAGAAATCGTATAAGAATCAATCTACTTAAGTTATGTGAAGGAATCTGGACCCATCTCCAGCCAATCTAGATGATATTTTATAAAATATAATGTTGTACCGAAAGGTTGGTAGAGAGATTTTTTATTTTTAACAAAAACAATTAATAATATTTAAGGGAGTGACTTTAGTTGTAATGATGGCATGTGAATGTACCATTAATATATCATATGAAACTTTCTAATTCTAATAATAATCTTATTAAACTTAATATATACATATTAAAACATGTTATTTATGAAAATCTACCCAGAAAATGTTCAACATGTAATACTTTGGACACGATGCTAGCAAATGTCGCCAGAATGCCAAGGCAACCAAACCATCGAGGGGAAAATTGTATATTTACATGGCTGTAAATGGTGAGAATAGAGATAACAATTAAACCCGAACCCATGATATCCGTCGGAACCCAACCCGTTTAAAGAGGGTTTGGGTTGGGATAAGTGTACCCGTGGGAGGGTTTGAGTTTGAAAATTGTACTCGTCACGGGTTCGGGTTCAGGTTCGGGTATGGATTTGGAAAAAAATCCATACCCGAACCTGTGTACCCGTGAACAATAAAAATTATATAATATTTTATTATTTAAAATATTATAAATTTTAAAATATTATAAATTTAAACTCCAATAAAAACTTTTTAATTATATAGAAAATAGAATGTAAACATTTCAATCCATTAAGTGTTTTTATTCTTTAAAATTATAATATTTAATATATTTAAATAATATAGAAATAATTTAAATAAAAAAAAAATTTGGCTGGTTTGCAGGTTTTACCCATGGACTCACTTGTTTCACGGGTTCATGGGCGGGTCTGGGTGTCCCCCAAACCTGCTGGTAAAACCCGAACTCGAACCCATTTATTTTCTCGGGTTTGGTAGACACAAAATTTCGCGGATTTGAGTTTGGATTTTCATGCTGATTTAGATGCGGACCATGTGGTACAGAACTGCGACAATGATCAGCATGATACAAAGGGATGTGAGTTAAAATGTAGGAACCTTAAACACAAAAGCATTTGTTGAAAATTATGATCCAAAAGAGGTAGACAATATACAACTTTTGGTCTTGGAGGAGTAGAATAGCCATTGTGGGAGGTAGAATCTAGTGGAGGAAAATATTCATATTTTGGTTATGCAAAATTAGCTCTCAGAGGAGAATACCATGTCAATTCAAATTCCTCCCGTTGTTACAATATTTTTAGGAGAAGAATTTGGAGATGTCAAGGATAGGGATTTTACGAAACCAATCTCTACTCATTTGGGAAGCTGTAATTATGGGAATCCATATATTTTATGTAACAATTATGATGTGGAAGTCTCAGGTAAGGATGACAAGCATGTGGAAGATCAGGATCAAATAGATCCCGACAATAATTGGATCTCCGTTGTGACACATTCGAAAAGAAGAGTGAAACCAACTTTTAAGATTTTATTTAGTTTTAAGTCTTACATGAATAAGGAAAGTTATAATGGCTTCTTTGTAGTTGAGATTAAGATTCGTCCAGATTCTACAGCTTCAGTTGTCTAAGCAGAATTACTTCTTGTTGCTAATTGGGCCACAAAAGTTGAGGTAGAATGAAATGGTTAACTGTTCGTCTTTGCCTCATGTTGAGATATGTGTATCTTTTTAGATTATTGGTTTAGGGTTTACGTGTCACTTTGGTTTTTTTTTTCTTTCTCTTATTATTATAATGATAAGTTCTTTTCAGTAAAAATAAAATATTAAAACAGACTTCAATTTAATGTAATTTAGTTGCTTAATTATTAAAATGTCACACTTTTTTTGAATCGTATAAAAGTCTAACGGAGTGACGAGAGAACCAGCTGGAAGTTTTGGAAAGCTATTGATAATTAAAGATGTTTGAGAATGTTTTTGAAAAGGATGTTCATAAAGCAAAAATCAATGAATGAAGGCAGAATCTGCCCAACTCATTTGAATTATCCATGAAAGTGGAAAAAAGCCAACCCCAAAAGAAATGTTGAATATGGATTTGCGTAATGGTTAGTGGTAAGTGGTAACCTTACATGTTATCCAATTAATACGAATGTTGAAGAAATTGAGAATTTGTCAAGATAAAATATGATTAGTTGTCAGACTCATAACCCAGAAATAATGACCGTCTGATGTAGACATAAAGCAGCTATCTTCAACAAATTTGTGGGTCCATTTATCCAAAATCAATCTCTTCAATCTTCGATTCTTCATGCCTTCATGCCTTCATGGGTGGTGGACGACTGTGTCTGTGACTCTATGTGCGATAATATGACAAATACTTGAGGGCCCCACCTTCCCAGTCCCATCAAATTGTACTCTCTATCATTAACCATTTTTAATTTGTATTTAAACTTTATTAATTATTAATTATTAATTATTAAACAAAACCAAAACTACTTGGCTGTCTCCATCTTCTATCAAGTAATGTATATCTATTTCATTTGCCAAACAAGGGTGTCTCTCCTCTCCTCTGATATTGTCAAACAAAAGAAGAAAAAGAGAGAGGGGGCCCTATCCTTTCCAACCCAAATTCTTCTTCTTATTTGAGCCATACTTTTTATATATATAGATTTTTTTTTTTTTACGGTATCTATCTATCTATCTATTAGATCAGTGACGAATCTCTAAATTTTAACCCGATAGGACATTTGAATATATATAAAAAGATATTGAAAAATTAAAATTATTGTAAAATGAGTTTATTTATTTATTTATTTATTTAGATTTTTTATAGATAAAATAAAACAAATAGAACACTTACTCAAATAATTTAAATAATTTTACATTCAAAAAGAAATAAAAATAAGAAAAAATGTTAAAAAATAAATAATAATAAGAAAAAAAACATAAATAATGAAAAAAAATTAAAAGAATAAATTACAATCTAATTTTATAATAAGAATTTTTTTTCATTTATAATTAATTCAATTTAAATTTATACAAAAATAATTTATTAATAAATATTACTAGACATGTTTTTAAATTTTTTATTCTTCAAATTATTAGTTAATTATTGATTTATTGATTTTAAATAAATTAAACTATAAAATAAAGAAAAATATTAAGGATAGAAGAAAATGAATCATAATAATAGATTGACTATTTTAATCCAATAAAGTAAATTTAAGATTTTATGGTTTATTAATCGGACGTGTCAGATATGTCAAACTAAAGTTATTAGAAATAATAAAAATTTAAAATAATAATAGATAATTTAATATAAAATAAGAAAATGAATTGTTATGTTTTAGAAGAAATGAAATTTTTTGAAAAAGGTATTGAAAAATATGGTAAAATAAATAAGACGTAAAAAATTACAAGATAAAATTGAATTAAATTCATTTACTTGAGATGGGACTTGAACTAATTACGGATGATAGATCCACTACCCATTGTTCTAAAAGAGATATGTTGCGATCATTGTTAATGAATATGTATATATAAAGGCATTTGGCCACTTGCCAATGTGGTGTAGTTCTCCACATGGAGACCTCTCCATTAAGGTTCAAGTGACCATGTATACATAGATATATGTTAATTTTTCCACCATGAGTATAGGTGTTGTCCCACTTATATATGGGTGGCCTCTCCCCGTTTGTGAGAGCTGCTAGTCCGGATTACGCTCGTAGAGCATCATCTCGTCGGTCCCGACAGTTATTGTACTATTAATATATATATATATATATAATTTACATACAAAATCAATTGTTTTTTATTTATTTTTATTTTTTTTAAATGGGTCCGCCCTCGATCTATATTATATATATATTTTTAAAGCTTTTTATTGTTGATAGAATTCGAGCTGCTGACTTTAGAGTCATTTACTCAAGTTTTAACCTCATCCATCTACCAGCTACGACTCTGAAGGCTTATTTGATGGTAAGAAAAGTTGTACAAAATATCAAAAAAGAAATTTCCCAAAATTGTGATTGAAAATGGAGAAGCATCTAAAATCTAAATTAATTTTAAAATGTCATTAGATGATTGGCTACGATAAGGTCGGTTGCTTTAATATAAACGTACAAGTGGCGGGTGCATCAATAGCTTTGTCGAACGCGGAGCAGAGGATCGAGGCTGAATAAACATTTAGAAATAAATATGGTAGTGAAATTTCAATTTCCAAGAGTGCAAGCTACTTACCAACCAAGCCAAGAAAAAGCTGTCCCAATCGACAAATCCAAATTAATTTCTTTATCATAAAATTGGCTTTCTTCTTGCCAAAATAGTTCAACAGTGATTTTACCCTTTTTGAAGCACTAACTTTGAGAGAAACAAAACAAACTAAACTATAACTTGTCCATGTATGATGTATCTGTACATGAAGAGCGAGTGAGCGAGTGAGTTAGAGAGAGAAAAAAAAAAAAATGAAATGAGAGCATGCCTTGTCGGCCATTTTAGAGCTTCAAGCAAGAGACCTCATGCCCGTCCCCTTCCATTCACCTAAAGATCCTTTCTTTCATTCACCATCATCACTGTTTTTGTCCTTTTTTCAATCTCTGTTTTATAATACATTATATCTGAAAAGGGAAAGTTAAAAAAGGAAAATCTTTCTGCAGTTCATTTTGAGGGATTATTTTTTTGGTAATGTCTTTTGGGCCCGAATCTTTGTAGATCCTCTGTATTTGAGGAATAAGATTAACTGGGTTGGTTTTAGATTTTCCTTATGGGTAATGAATTCAATTGTTTTCACTTTGGGTTGGTCTTAAGGAGTTACATGGAAGTGGAACAGTTGTTGCTTTTACTGTCTCTTCTTTGATGAGTGATTCTGGACTTTATAAAAAGGTATGTTTTCAGGTTTGGATCTTATGTTTTATTTAGTATTATTAGTTCTTCTGATTTGTTGTTGAATTTTAGTGTTTTTATTTTTGGACATGGTTATTTGGTTAATTTGGTTTCTATGTTTAGAGTTATTGGGTTTTGCAAATTTGACTGGTTAAATTATACATGTAAACGTGAGAATTTGAATTTCTAGGAAAGTTTTAGACTGGCCAGTGATTGGATTTCTGGGTTTGTGTTAATTGCATATATTGGTTCTTGAATATGTTTTTATACTGAAATTTATTGGGTCCTAAAAATGATTGCTTTGTCTTTTTTATTTTACAACAACTTGAATTTTCTTGGGTACCGAGAGTGATTTCCAATACTGGTTTGAATGATTTATATGCTGAGTGATTGGAAGTAGCTAGAATATAAGTTATAGTTACAAATTGGGATTTTATTTAATGGTATTATTTCTTTGGCATTGCAGGTTCTAAGTTATCAGACTATGTTTATGATTTAAATCAAGCTGAGGGTTATTACAATGTCGTGGAATTTGAAATCAACCGGAATTTTGGAAGTCGGATTTTCAGGGTTTTGGCTGGTTGCCATGCTATTGGTTTGTACTTCAGAAGGGTTGAATTCTGAAGGGCAATATCTGCTAGAGCTGAAGAATGGCCTTCATGATGAAGTCAATCATCTGGGGAATTGGAAGTCCACTGATCAGTCACCGTGTGGGTGGATAGGTGTAGATTGTACTTCAGATTATGAACCGGTGGTCTGGTCTCTTGATTTGAATTCGATGAATCTTTCTGGAACTCTGAGCTCCAGTATTGGTGGTTTGATCCACCTAACATATCTTAATCTTGCTTACAATGCGTTCACCGGGAATATACCGAAGGAGATTGGAAATTGTTCAAAGTTGGGACATCTTTATTTGAACAACAACCAGTTCAGTGGGGAAATTCCTTCTGAACTGGGTGAGTTATCTTCTTTAGAAAGTTTAAATATATGCAACAACATGATCTCAGGTGCAATGCCGGAGGAGCTTGGGAACTTGTCTTCACTATTGGAGTTTGTGGCGTACACCAACAATTTAACCGGTCCATTGCCTCATTCTGTTGGGAATCTCAAGAACTTGAAAACATTTCGTGCAGGGCAGAATAAAATTTCTGGTAGCATACCTGCAGAAATAAGTGGGTGCCAGAGTTTGGAAATGCTTGGTCTTGCCCAAAATGATATAGGAGGGGCATTACCTAAAGAAATTGGGATGCTTCAGAACTTGACTGATCTGATCTTATGGGATAACCAACTCGAAGGTTTTATCCCAAAGGAGCTTGGGAATTGTACAAACCTTGAGACTCTTGCTTTGTATGGAAACTCTCTTGGGGGACAAATACCTAAGGAGATTGGAAATCTCAAGTTTCTGAAGAAGTTGTACCTCTACAGGAATGATTTAAACGGAACCATTCCTAAGGAAATTGGGAATCTGTCTATGACAACAGAAATTGATTTCTCAGAGAATTATTTGATGGGGGAGATTCCAACTGAGTTCAGTAAGATAAAGGATTTACGTTTGCTGTACCTCTTTCAGAACCAGCTTACTGGAGTAATACCAAATGAGATTAGTAACTTAAGGAACTTGACAAAGCTTGATCTCTCAATCAATTACCTAACAGGTCCTATACCATTTGGGTTCCAATATTTGACTCAAATGCTTCAGTTACAGCTTTTTGACAATTCTTTGAGTGGTGGCATTCCGCAGGGGTTTGGACTTTACAGTCGACTTTGGGTTGTTGATTTTTCAGACAACCACTTGACTGGAAGAATACCTCCTCATATTTGTCGACATGCTAACTTAATTTTGTTGAATCTGGGGTCTAATAAGCTGTATGGAAACATCCCAACCGGGGTCATCAATTGCGAGACACTGGTGCAACTTCGTTTGGTCGGTAACAGGCTTGCTGGCAGTTTTCCTTCAGGGTTGTGCAAGTTGGTGAATCTTTCTGCTATTGAGTTGGACCAGAACAAGTTTAGTGGGCCAATTCCGTCAGAAATTGTTTATTGTCAAAAATTGCAAAGGCTTCATATTGCGAACAATTACTTCATGTCTGAGTTACCCAAGGAAATTGGCAATCTATCTCAACTAGTGACTTTTAATGTATCTTCTAATATGCTCACCGGAAGGATTCCACCTGAGATTGTTAACTGCAAGACGCTTCAACGACTTGATCTAAGCCGGAACAAATTTGTTGATTCTTTACCAAATGAGCTTGGAACCCTCCTTCAACTTGAGCTTCTCAAGCTTTCGGAAAATAAATTTTCTGGAAAAATTCCTGCAGCATTAGGAAACCTCTCTCATTTGACGGAGTTGCAGATGGGGGGGAACTTATTTTCTGGTGAGATACCTTCTGCGTTGGGTGATCTTTCAAGCTTGCAAATTGCTATGAATCTCAGCTATAACAATCTCAGTGGAAGTATACCTCTAGAACTTGGCAATCTTAATTTACTGGAATTTCTCCTACTCAATAATAATCATTTGAGTGGTGAAATTCCTAGTACATTCGAAAATCTTTCGAGTTTATTAGGATGCAACTTCTCTTACAATGACCTAAGTGGACCCTTGCCTCCCATACCACTGTTTCAAAACATGGCCATCAATAGTTTTGTCGGAAACAAAGGGCTTTGTGGCAGACCTCTTGGTAATTGTGGTGAAAATCCATCTTCTGGTTCCGTTCCACCTTTGAAAAGTGTAAGTACTTCTCGGGGTAGAATCATCACTATAGTTGCTGCTGCTATTGGTGGTGTTTCTCTCATTCTAATTGTAATTATCTTGTACTTAATCATACGTCCATCCAAGATGGTTGTGTCCTTGCAAGATAATGAGATTTCACCTCCGGATTCAGATGTCTATTTTCCCCCGAAGGAGGGTTTCACTTTTCAAGATCTTGTTGAGGCGACAAACAATTTTCATGAGAGTTATGTTATTGGCAGCGGAGCTTATGGAACAGTTTATAAGGCGGTCATGGATTCTGGACAAACCACTGCTGTCAAAAAGCTAGCATCTAATAGGGAGGGTAACACCATTGAAAACAGTTTTCGGGCTGAGATTTTAACTCTTGGAAAGATTAGACATCGTAACATTGTGAAGCTTTATGGTTTTTGCTATCACCAGGGTTCCAATCTCCTTATTTATGAGTACCTGGAAAGGGGTAGCTTGGGTGAATTACTTCATGGCTCTTCTTGTAACTTAGAGTGGCCAACTCGGTTCCATATTGCTATTGGAGCTGCTGAAGGTCTTGCTTATCTGCATCATGACTGCAAACCAAAGATAATTCACCGTGATATCAAGTCCAATAATATTTTACTTGATAAGAAATTTGAAGCCCATGTTGGTGATTTTGGTTTGGCTAAAGTGATTGACATGCCTCAATCTAAATCAATGTCAGCAGTTGCAGGTTCATATGGGTACATTGCCCCTGGTAAGATCTTCATTTCTCTTTCCTAGATATCTAAAACAATAACTGGATCATTGCTATGTATAAGAATATTTCCAAGAAATGTGTTTTATATGTAACTTTAACAATATTTTTTCTTTTAGGTTTGAAGCTCCATTAAGAATACTTTGGTTTTTCATTATATGTCATTGTCTGAAGATACAAAACTGATGCTAACCCTACCATCTAGTTTAATCTAGATACCTGACATTGAATTTTGTGTATATTGAGTTCTAGAGCTACATTTGAGATCCGCATGTTACAAGATTCTTATGGATTTAGTTTAGCGTTCTACTTATTATTTGTCGAATATCGTAATACTTGCATTGCAGAGGAATATTTGTTATTGTAGTGTTCTAACTGTTAACATTTTACTTGAATCGGTACAAGTATAATCAAACTATCAAAGATAGCTAGTGTGTGGTTGAGGAAGGTTATTGGTGGCAGTCATTTATCCTGGAATCTTATTCAAGCTGTTTTGACAATTTCCAGATAGCAACTTTTAGTCGTTTACCTGTCTAAGAACCAGTTGGATACATACAAGATTTCTAACGTTTTTGAGGAAAAAAAAAAAAAAAAGATTCCTACATAGGGTAGTAATCACCTTAGAACTTTTTTGTTTCTGTCTCTTTCATTTAATAATTCATTGCTTGTAAGTGATTGACATTGGACATATACTTCTTGTTGATATCAGAATATGCATACACTATGAAGGTTACAGAAAAATGTGACATCTACAGTTATGGAGTTGTTCTACTGGAGCTGCTCACCGGAAAAACTCCTGTACAGTCATTAGATCTAGGAGGTGATCTTGTCACTTGGGTGAGAAATTACGTTCGGGATCATTCGCTGACATCTGGAGTGCTTGATGCTCGATTAAATCTTGAAGATAAAAGTACCGTGGATCACATGATTCTTGTTTTAAAAATCGCATTAATGTGTACAACCATGTCCCCTTATGATAGGCCATCAATGCGGGAAGTTGTATTGATGCTCATCGAGTCTAATGAACGCCAAAGCAGCTTTAATTCATCTCCAACTTCTGATCTTCCTCTGAAAGATGATGCTTCGTGAAAATTAGGTGACAGTTTCCCAAATTTTATTAACAAAGATGATATATTTTTTTTTTTGGTCCTGATTCTTCTTCCTCATATATAATTTGCCATAGCAAGGTGATGATATCTTGTACATTTTCCATAAGAAGGTATGATTTCTGGTCATTACTTGATCTTACACTCAGATTCTGTATCACTTTTCATTGAATATACTGTAGTAACATCCAATGTACAGTTGATAGTACCATCATACTTGTATCTTGAAGGTCTTTGTTGCATTAAATTTTAGCTGATTGATGATCATCATCTCTCTCTCTCTTTGTTATAATATACTTGTGTGATGTGTCTAAGCATACTATATGCTGAGGCTTTTGATATACATTTTTCATCATGCCAACATTACTGATACTTTTTTTATTTTTTAATTTAAATATTTTTTTAGTGTTAAAAAATATTATTTTTAATTATTAAAATATTGAAGGTATTATGAATATTTCCTAATAATGGGCTAGTGTTTCACATTAATCCGGTTTTAGAAGTAATCTTCAACCAATTTCATAAAAATGGATTAGAGTTTTGGCCCAAATTATGAAATTTATAGGTTTTGGCCCATAAATAATGTCATCAACTCTGAGAGGCAGCAAATTAAAAGCAAAAGGAGTACAATTTGGGCTGTTAATTAATAATAAATCCTACCGAGAAATATAACTTAATTATAGTGTTCATTAGTTACTCATTTAAAGAATTAAAGATATGATTACTCATTCCCAATTTGTGATTACATTGTTTACTAAAAAATTATAGAATCAATTTATGTTGAATTCACACACAAATCGACAATTAACTTCTATTTTCTTTCATTTTCATCTCTAATTAGTAAATGGTTTCATTTAATTCCCTTTGATTTTCGTTCCCAATAAATAAATGCGAAGGTTAAAGGATATATGAAAAATCATCATAATTTGTGTGCAAATATTAATTACTTAAGAACATTAACATATTTTCTTTAAAAAAATTAAAAAAAAAAAAAAAAAATTAAACATTAAAACAGTTTCTCTGGACGTTTCATGAATTAAAACATGATCATCAACACAAAACCTTAACAAAGTAGTGAATTATTTTGAGGAAATTGACATTTATCATCAAATCAATCAAAACCTCGAGGAATACAGACAAACAGTTAGATATTATTTCACATGAAAACCATAATTAATTTTGAGGAGTACATGATATTATTTGAACAAGAACAAGAATAAAGAACAAGAATAGAGATTGGACGACAATACGAGATTGAACCAGTAACATGCCGTTCCTTCACACTTACACTATCGAACATGTATTCTAAATAATTAAGAAGGCCATTGATAGCAAAGATTGATAGTAGTTTGATTAATCATCAAACAAGGACCAGTTGGTTTAATAACCCAAAGACAATGTTTACCACACTTATCATCATCCCTGTATTGTTTGTAGACATCAAACCTGTGCAACTCCTCCTTCCATGCCATAGTACAGAAGAACAAGGTTCTTCCCATCACACTTTCTCCGAAATGGAAAACGTAGCTCTCTCGAAACGGGACTACGCGCTTGCAAAGATCATCGTCTCCGGATTTACAGTGAAGAGTAAGATCTAAGCCTGCTCCCAAATCATTAGTCACCTGGACATGCACTTCTGGTGTCAAACCAAAAGCATTGCAAACACTACTACTACTCACAACTAGAATGATCACCAAGGAGATGATGAGTTTTCTCAAAGGAGGACTCATGCTTGTGAATTTAACAATTGCAACAAAATCAGACTTTGTTATCATCTTTAAATAGAATAATTATGTCTCTCTGTATGCCAAAATACAGTATGATTATCGTATTCTGCTAAATCAAATTAAATAAAAAGATAAATAAAAAATTTCATGTATATATATATGCGGTATCTGCTTCGATTTCATCCTAACGTGCTCAATATTTAATGTGATTGGTTCATTTAGTAGAATTTCTTTTTCTTTCGATATTGCTTTTATAATTAATTTGAAATATATTAAGATATAAGGAAATAAATAAAAGTTATGGTATTTGTTTAAAAACCGGGAAATAATCATTTTCCCCCCTGCAGTTTGACATATTAGACACTTTACACCCTGTAGTTTTAGTAATGGCCTTTTTCCCCTTGAAAACTAAAATATTATACATTTCCACCCCTCTAACCATTTGGTAGTCCGTTAGTCAACAACTTTGACCGTCAAAAAATCAATTAAATGCCCTTATTATCTTTGAACACATTAATTATGCCCCTTAATGACACCACTAATTGTTTTTTAAAAAATCAGAAATAAAAAAATTAAACTAATAAAAGTATTTAAAAAAAAACATAATTGAAAATAAAAAATTATAGATTTAATTAAACTTTAATAAAAAAAATTCTGTATTTCAAAAAAAATATGTTAATGTTTTTTACATTATTTTTACATTAATTAAAATTTTTAATTATTTTTACATTTCATTCTTTATATTAATGTTTTGTAAATGAAATTTTTATTTTTACATTTCATTCTTTATATTAATGTTTTTTAAAATAAATTATTCAGTATTTAAAAATATATATATTAATGTTTTTTTTACATTATTTTTACATTAATTAAAAATTTTTATTATTTTTACATTTCATTCTTTATATTAATGTTTTTTTAATTGAAATTTTTATTTTTACATTTCATTCTTTATATTCATGTTTTTTAAATAAATTTTTATTTGTACATTTAATTTAATTTATTTATTTTTGTTTAAATAATTTTTTTATTAAGTTTAATTAAATATTATAATTTTTATTTTCAATTATTTTAAAAAAAATATAATTAGTGGTGTCATTAGGGGGCATAATTAATATATTTAAGGGTAATAATGTCATTTAATTGATTTTTTGCCGGTCAAAGATGTTGACTAACGGGCTTTCTAACAATCAGGGGATAACATGTCTAATATTTTGGTTTTTAGAGAGGAAAATGGCCATTACTGAAACTATAAGGGGTAAAATGTCTAATATTTTAGTTTTTATGGGGGAAATGACCATTACTGAAACTAGAGGGGGTAAAATGTTTAATATGGTAAATTACAGGAGGGAAAATGATTATATCCCTTAAAAACCAGACACATTATTTAAGTTGAAATTTGGGCTAAATTTTTTGGTTGTTCAACATTAATGTAAAAAAAAAAAAAAAACTTTTACAATAGGTAAGGTAATGATAATTAAATAATAATAAAAAAAAAAAAACTTTAGAAGAAAAGAACTGAACAGCTGTTGATCTTCTTCATCATTTACCCAAAACATTAAAATGAGTTATTATTATTTAAATTAATAGTCAGGACTCAGAAATGATCTGTATTATTAATTGCGATGTAGAAAGTAGGACTCAATAGGAGAAACATTCAACCAAAAACTCAATTGCAAAATACAAACAAAGATCTTGAATATGCAACCAAATCAATTACTATTATTATAACCACGAGCTATGGTGTGGTTGGTCATTGCACTTCTAGTGGGGCAAATGGTTCAGACTCTACCCGAGTTCAAACCCTATTGAAAGCATCTTGTGGCTAGGCTTTACTGACCTTCCGACCGAAGCGTCAGATATCTCGTGGTCTAACAAAAAAGAAAAAAAAAAAACTATTATTATTATTATTATTATTATTATTAAGATTTCATTATTTCATTAAGATTTCCACTCATGAGCATATATAACAAATAAATTTTATACTTACATTCTTGAACCATTAATTGTTGGAGACTTTTTTTTCTTCTTTTTTTGGAATTTTTTTTTTGGAAAATTTATGTGATAATTAAGGTGTGATAAGTATATATAGTATATTGTAGAAGATTCGATTTTTAATTTCTGAATATCCTATTCCATATGATACACATTAAAAGTTTGAATATCTTCATATCTCAGTCATATGAGATTTACCCTCCTGTTTGGTAGAAATGTAGAATAACATAACATTTCAATATTGAATTCTTAAAAATAAAACAATTTGGACAGATTTTACTAATCAATCGTCAATTGTAACTTGTAAGAATCAAAGTACTTTACATTTACTCTGTTAGCAAAGTTTGATAAGGGTTATAGTCTCAGTTTTTCTTATTAAATTACGAGATAACTATCCTCTTATAATGAGAGTTGCATTTTGAATCGTGTTGATCTATCTAGACAGATATCCGTCCACCCACCGGTCTGTTTGCCTGACGGCCAGCCCAAATGTACGGCCACCCACACTTGCTCGCCCGCCAACCCATCCCAGGCCCACATGCTTGCATGCTTGACTGCATGCACACCCGCTCTCCTGCCCAAATACACGCCCTCCTGCCCGAAGCTCGCATGCCCACGGGTTCCTTGATTTCCCCGAATTGTTTTCTGTTTGTTAGCATTATTAGCAGTATGACCTGTTGAGTTTTATGGCTTATAAATAGACAGGTTATTGATTAAATGAGACATCAAGTTATACAAATTATCAGTCTTCCTTTGCCACTTCTCGTTATCTTCCTCTGCCACTTCTCGTTATCTTCCTCTAATCTCTCTTTGTAATTTCTTAACTGAAAATTCATATCATTTTGGTATCAGAGCATTCGATCTATGGATACTTGTGGAAAATCAAATGCCGAATCCCGTAACGAAGTTAAGGATATCCTAGCTCATCACAAGTCTAGATTCAATCAAGTTAATGAAGCTCTGCAGACAGTCCTTACTGAGCTGCAAGCCTTGCGTTTCACCCACAACCAGACCCCAGTTTTTCCGGTGAAACATCCCAAACACGACGAACCACCCATGCTGAAACTTCACAACCCATTTTTCTGCAAATTAAATGGGTAAATTATTAAATTGATAATCTTTTGGCAATATTGAACACAAGGCAAGACATTGTTTCAAATAAGACGGTAAATGATCATAACATAGTTTTAAAATTGGCATTATGTCATTTTCGTTTTGAACTAAATTCTGTAAGTCCTTGTCTCTAACATTTTTCCATCGTTTTCGTTGGTGAACGAAAGAAGCAAACTCCCCATTAGCTTTACCGCCGAAGGAACACCTCCACATTTTTTTCACAATTTCTTACCCAATTTTTACTAGGTTCGATTGTCTTTCTTGTACTGCCTTGAATGCACAATTCACAAATAACGATAGACAACTCTCAATGGAAAGACCTTCTAGGTTGTACCCATTACCATCCATTGTTGTGTTCATCGCATAGTTACAACTATTTTACTTCCATTTGCACCTCCTAACAAGAACCGTTCAAAATCCATTCATTTTGGTTTCAAACATCATCCATGACCAATAAATATCTCTTACGGCCAAAGTATCTAGTAAGATTCTTTGTAATTGGTTTATATCCATCTCATTACGGTTTTGACCAACTAGAGATTTGATAATGCTTATCGTCAATGGCCTCTCAACAAATTCCTCCGACACACACACCAATGCTTTTAAATCCATTTACCCCAAATTTACCCATACTGAAATTTACCCCAAATTAAATGGGTATGGACCCGTAAGGGTTTTGCACAACTCCTGTTTTGGTGAGTCGGGTACACTAGAGTTGAATATATTGGATTTAAGATTTGTTCCATAGTTTTGAATTCATGTTGATAAAAAAAAAAAAAAAACACAAATTAAACTTTAAGGGCTGAGAAAATGTGGAACACAAAATAAAAAGATATATTATTGAATTGAGTTTAGTACTCAAATAACAACAAACTGGTGTGCAGGTAGCACATATATATATATATATATATATATATATGTAATTATTTAATAAATCAAGAAAACCATTTACTAATTAGTGTCCAGTTAGAGTACTGATTAAAGCTGAAATAACATCCATCCTCTCTGATAGATGTATAGACGTGTAAGTGACCAGCATCTCTCGATGGATCGAAAGCCTGCCAGTTTGAATCTTTATCATTCCACGTAGCAGTGCATACCACACGAGATTTTCTCAGGTCTGAATAATGGAACTCTTGGCCTGGCCACATCTTATTCCAAAACCCAGTGCAATTCACCCTTGTCACACATGGAGTACCACTAGCCATGTCGTCTTTAACATGAATTGTAAACAACTTTAAATCATCCCCGGCTACAATATCCACGCTGCTGCAGATCACCATCAACCACATCGCAACAACGACAATTACCACCGGCCTAGAAGCAGTCAACGTCGATGTCTTCTGAGAATTATAATGCAGTGATGTGTGTGTGTATTTTGTATCGGAAGTTTAAGGTTCATATATAGATATCAGTATCTGACTGCTAATATATATGAATATTTGTGTTTTTTTTTTTTTTTTTGGTTGAAAAAATCTGACACCTAACAGGTCAGATAAGGGCGTGTCTTCCATATTTGTTGATTCTGTAATTATGGTTATTTAGATATTCATATCCTTTTTTATCCAGGTAATTAATGGAATATTATCTATCTTAAACTAGACTAATGTTAAAATATTTTCTTTGCCCTGTTGGGGGAAGTATGGATATTAGATAGAATAATCTGATTATGGAATGTAATACTAGATTACTACAATTTATGCTTTATTTGTAGTTGCCAGATGAATTATATTTTGTATATGATTTGGACTTGACCTGTTTTTGTTGTGCAAATTTGCCAACTTTCAATATTAATGTTTAAAGTTTTATGACAAATTTCCGGTTATCTTATTGCAATTTTCCACTTTTTTATATAATGAAATTAAAAAATATATATATATATATATATATATGACGTTTTTAAGAAAAACTGCAAATTACAATCAAATACTCAACATTTGGCATAAAATCACAAAAATAGTCAGTTTTGCTATAATTACACATAAATTCCCTCGATCATTGTTATCTTAACATAAATTTTAACAGCTTGGGTAAAATGATATTTTTCATGTGAAAAAAATAAATTAATGGAAAACATACCAATCAAGACATGCCATATCATTGATTGAAAAAAATTATAAAAATATATAACTTAATATTTAAAGAATTATATATATATATATATAACAGAAACAAAAAACTTTTAATGGAGGATTTCACCATTGGAGGTGTGGTACGATCTCCATGTGGATATCGTCCAAACACGTGGAGATCGCTCAAATAATCGTTTGCAGCCTGCACCATCTTATGATTTACATAATGATTGCAATTCATATGTTATATCATTTAGATATGATCTTTGAATAAATAATTTGGTCAACGTAACATCATTTATATAATTGTACGAAAAAAATCTTTGATGGAGCAACATGCGGTATGTTTGGTTCATGTCGGTGCATTCAACCATTTACTGAATGGACACACATGATGTTTGACACATGAAGCTTATTTGACAAATTTGTTAAAATTTTATATTCAAAAATTCCTAAGTAATTTTACGGTTTATTTATCTCACCGTGATTCACCGCCATGAGGTGAGACTGTTCAATAGAATTGTAGATCATTCAATACAATTGCAGCATTTCCATTGAACAGTCTTGCCACATGGCGGTGAGACCATCCCACATAAGTTTTTTTTCCCTTCTACACTTTTATTTCATCATCTTGTTTATTTTCTCTTTCTTATTTTTCACACCTATATATTGGGTTTGTGTTTTCGGGTTGGAGTGGGTTGAGTTGGGTCAAAAATGTTTTCAACCCATTCCAATTAATTATAATAAATGTAAATTACAACACAACCCAACCCAACCAATTTCAATTTTGGTAAGGTTGAGATTATCGGGTTGGGCACAGGGATTGCAAAAACCTTGTCTGGGTCCAAATATATTCATGCCCGCTCGGGTACTCAGGTTTTTTTTTTTTTAAATTGTATCCGGTCCATACTTGGATTTTTGGAGCCCGGGTATCTATCCACAAGAGATATATGCTTAGATTACGGGTATGTAATACCTAGATTTTGCCCGTGTTTTACCCGGATGTTTTTAAATTAACTTTGTTATTTCTATTTTTAACCTTTTTGTTTTTTAGGTATTAAATATGCAAATATACATTTGATATATTATGATTATTCCTAAAAATAAAATTTGTTTTTATTTAAATTATTCTTATAAATAGTAATAAATAAATACTTTTTTTTTATTTGAAATATTACAAGAACTATTACAATAAGACTGCCGGGACCAATCGAGATCGGACAATATATGTATGGCCCAGATATTTACTCCCATAAAAAGAGATAACTACTTCTCACAACCCAAAAAGAAAAACTCCACACACATGTTTGTAAAATACATATGGTTTGATTTGATCCCCTTACCACTTATGTGAAAAGTATGTGCAATATCAGTTCTGCTAAGAGGTGATGTGTAAATAAACACTTTTCAAAACAAATGTATTTTAAGAAAATAATGATAATTTTTTTTCTCTAAGATTGGACTGACCGACCTTAGGGGGGAAAATATCACAAAAATTATATGATGAAAAGCCCCTGGACATTATATCCATATATAATGATAAATTTTAAAAGCATATCGATTGTAATTAACATAACAATAAAATAAAGTAATAGTTTTTCGAATGGCTATATATATATATATATATATATATATATTTGAGAGAGAGAAGATTGCCACCCATAAAAATTCTTCCCACAACCATTTTCTCACCACACGGTCCACACCCATCATTCAAATTTAATAACTAATTTTTTTTTTTTTTTTCCTTTTAATAACCGTTGGAATTCCAGAAATAACCCTAATTAAAAATATTTATTAATTTTTCCTCTTTGCACCCATAATTAAATTATCAAACTTAAGAACTTTAGAATCCTGAAGCAAATTATTAGTCAAATTGACTTTAGTAACATTAGTAACATTAGAAAGGTTAACCAGAGACAGAGGAACAATACCAGTCAACTGATTATCTATCAAGCTCAACTCCTCCAAAATACCAAGCCCGGCCACATAAATCCGGTATAGGCTTTGCTTTGTAAATAGATTTCCATGAAACTAGAGCAGAGTCAAATAAGCCATGCATTGCAACACTGCAATTGATCCAATACTACCAAAGAGTTTGAATGGAAGAATTGGCAAAACTTGATGGTATTGGTCTTTGAAGATTGTTCATAGCCGAATCAATCCAGGAAATGTATCACCCCCGAAAATCACGAATACTCCCTGAAATATTGGATCTCCCAAGAAGAGAACTGATTGTAGTCCGGTCTCCTTTTTTTTTTTTGAAAAGAGATTGTACAATTTGCAATCAAGTCTTATGTAAAGACATTAACCTGGTACAGAAACCAGGAGGCATGTACTAGAAATTGTTGTGACTAAAATCCACTTGCAGAAGCGTACTCAACCCTGCAAGACTCGGGATTGGTCTTTGAGTTCATCAAGGGTGCATAAAAAAAAATAATAAATATTCTTAATTAATGTTATTTCTGGAATTATAAGGGTTATTAAAAAAAAAAAAAAATTGGATACGTCATTAAAAAAATATGAATTTTAAACAGGAGTATTGAAGACCAAATTTTAAATTAATTGTCTATCAAATTTATCTTTATGCTATATAAAAAATAAGTTTCTTAACGTCACCATGTCAATAATTTTTGACATACAAACCATATTTACAAATTTTTATTGGAGATACTCTAAATACCATGTCAATAATTTTTAACATACAAACCATATTTACAAATTTTTATTAGAGATACTCTAGATACCTGACCCCTCATTTAAGAACGGTCTCTACAATCTCTCTCTCAATTCTCACTTGCTAACTCTTACTAGACGAGATCCAGCTCAACACAATAGCTACATAGATCTTATAGTTCTAGCATTCGACTCGATGTGACAATCATTAAGAGTCTTTTAGCTCTCTTTTCACTTTATCCAAGGGTTCCACACCCAAATCCACTCGACATGACCTTCATACACTACAGTTTGATTTACTCTCCTTTACTTTTATTATAATTTACTTCGGCTTAGAGTTGACCATGGTTTCGGTTAAACCGTCAGTTTTATTTGCGGTTTAACTAAAATCGTACGTTCCAAAACCGTTCTAAAACTAAAACCGTAACTGACAGTTTGAAAACCGGTTCCCACGATTACGATTACGGTTTGGGCTTACCAAAAACCGACTAAAATCGACGATTTTAACCGTGATTAAACCGCGGTTTTTTTTTTTTTTATAAAAAATTAGACGAACCAAAAGTTTCCACGTGGCACATTTTTTGAAAAAAAATTTGAAAAATCGGTCGAAACCAAAACCGAAACCGTGATATAAACCGGCGGTTTCTTAACTGAAACCAAAATCGTAACCGTAAAACTGCCGGTTAGAAACCGTGTACCAAAACCGTTTTTTCGGTTACGGTTTTGGTTTTTAGTGGCCACGGAACCGAAACCAAAACCGAACTATGGCCACCTGTACTTCGACTCCTCATTTCACTATCTGACTTGAGCGTCAAAGAATCCCCACAAAGACCATCCACTCCCATGGCTTGACGATTGCTCCATTTTACTGGTTGTCGGTGACTACAAGATTACAAATTCAATTGCAGATTCGAGGAACTACAAGAAATAAATTAAAAATTAAGAAAATGGCCTTCGAGTGCATGAATAAAAGATGTATTTTTTTTCCTTCTTTTGAGATTATAATTATATTATTGAATATAATGATCAAATATGTATATAGGTCTTTGTTTTCTCTGATTTTATATTATAAATATGCGTGATTTCGTTTCTTTTTGTTTAATTTTCTTTCTGACTTAATACTCTTCCAGGATAATCAAGCATTTCCGGTAATTTTAGTGATATTTTAGATTGCTTTTGTGCCATATGTATATACTGCTTTATTATTATCATATTATTATCATTATTATTATGAAATCTGACGGTTAAGGTAGATTTTAATCTTGATTTGCAAGTTAATTGTCTCATTAGGTGGGTATAAAGAGAAAGAGATCGGAGGTTACTTTTAGCTCTGTTTATCCATTTGCTTTGCTCTGCTTTGTTTCTTACATATCATCTTTTTTTTTTCTTCTGAAAATATGGCTAAACACAAGAAGTCACTGCCCGCCCAAATTCCTGCAACTCATCAAGTCCATCGAATCCTATAAGGTTCATCATTTATGATTTCACTTTTCTCTATTTCAATTTTTTTTTGTTTATCTTTTTCAGTCATTATTTAGGATTAATGGATCTCCATAGAATGTTCTTAGTTTAAGTGAACATGTGATTTGATTTGGGTATTTGATTTTTTTTATATTTTTATTTATTTATTTATATACGGTTCATATAATATTTTTGAATCGTTTTAGTTAAAACTGTAGTGTTGTTAATGTATGTATTCAACAAGCTCATGTGATTGGTTTAACATAACTGCAAACAAAAAAAAAAAAAAAAAAAAGTAATTATATTAATTGAATTTAAATGTTTATTTTTTGTATCAAAATATATACAATTTATTTTTATTATTCTTTTATTATTATTATTATTATTATTATTATTATTATTATTATTATTATTAAGTTGTGATTGATCTTGTGAACTTAATTTTTTTTTAGGGGAGTATGTAAGTACAAATTTATTAGACACAAAAGACAAGTACCAAAAAAATAAAAAGGTTTGGCTCATAAGACACCAAGTCCTTGGTTCATCTTCAAGACACAAGAAGCATATCTAGAATAAACAATCAAAGAGAACATAAGGAGTGAACATGAGAAAGTTTTAGAATATTTCAAATGTAAAAATAGTGGTAGGCTACTCTTTTTGCGAGGGGTTCATATGCTTAAATTTGTAGCCAAATTGTTTTTTTTAGTGGTTTTTTACTTTCTAATATTTGTTAATTCCAATTGTAAAAATTGTTTCATTTGTTTTTTTTCTTCCTTTTGTTTATTACCCTTTCACAAAATCAAACAGTTTACAATATAAATTGAAAACCAAATGATTAAAAAACTGTCAGAATTACAAAAATATCAAACTTCTCAAACTATAATAGATTGATGTGTTTCTTTTTTCTAAACTTGACTCATTTTATTTCGATTGTTTGCTTTTTATTATATAAAGGTGAATATACTCTCAAAATTTATGAATATTATTTACGATTGGAGTATGAGCATTCCTACCACCTAACAACAAATTATAACCTATTGATATTAATACGACTTAGGTAACTAAAAAAAAAAACTATATGTTCATTATTTTTAAATATGCTTGCATCACAAATTTCGATATGTACAACAAAATGTTTTACAACAGTTTTTAATACAAAGTATGTGCAACGCTCTGGTTGGAAAACTAGTATATATATATATAATAGACTTTTTTTTTTTTACTTTTAATGTGGTTGCGACATGTGGCAATCATAAATGTTATTTATTTTTTTATTTTTTTAAATCATATATCATATTATATTTAATCATATAATCATATATATCACATATATATATATATATATATATATTAGACTTTTTCTACTTTTGATATGGTTTCAACATGTGGCAATTGACCATTCCTAAGTGGCACTTGCAATCGTACGAGGTCAGTAGTGTAGTACAATAACAAGTAAAGCTCGTTCCCATGAAGAATGAGTGATTGATTACCGAAATTAATTAACTAAATTGCTATTCAAACAATCGATAAAAGATGATTTTCATATTTAAAACCTATGATTAAACTAAATTATACTATTCAACTAATTTTAAGCTAAGATGGTAAAATAGTGCCCAAGTAATGAAATCGAATATAACAATGAGAGATAATATGCTAAGACTAGAATCTACCTAACCCTCTGCAATTAAAGCCCTAGACTCACCTAAATACCCAATTTGTGCAAATGTGAATTGCAGACTCATGCATCCAACAATAATCTCTACTCTCGGTCGAGTTATAGAAATTACATTCACACATACCCAAAGCCTATCTCTTGATTACCTCGGAATATATGCATGAATTCATTAAAAACTTTGATGCACTCAAAATAGCCATATACGCTAGCCTAAACAGGTCTACCTTTCTAGACATGCATATAGGATATTTCATCAAACGCGTTGTGTGCGTCTCCGGTTGGTTCACAACACATAAACAAAAATCAATCAAAATGAGATCAATCTAATGAAAGCATTAAGTAATCAAAAACATCCAAGCGTCATTGCAAACTCAAAATCAAAAACACTCGAAATGTGAGGTATTGGATGAAATTTGGAGGTGAGAGTAATTTCTATATATATTTTTAATATTTTGTTGAATAATTTTAATCTTTATTTATTTATTTATTTTTTTGTTATGATGATTGCCAAATGCCTTTTGTAAAAAGTCATACATCATTCTCATGTATAATTTTCTTATCTTTTTGTTTGCTGTTTTTTTTTTTAGGAAACATTTTAGTAGTTAAAAAGATAATTTTGGATTGATTATTGTTGTGACATATTTTGGTATCTTTATCATGCTTGTTTTGGTTAACAAAACTTGAAACAAAGAATTTTAACTTCGACAGCCTTGGATTTTTAATTAGATGTTTTTCGCTCTGCAACCCCCCAGTAAAGCTAGCATCCCTTTTAACACCATAAATGTAGAAAATCAATGGAATTTATGGATGATGGATTAGATAGACAGATTACTACAGATAAATATTATGGTTATATGTAGTCTTTGGTTCTACGTCTAACAATGTATTGCCTCCTTAAAAAAATAAAAATAAAAAAATTGTACACATTTTTTTTTTTTTATAGTTTTTTTTTTCTTTCTATTTTCAACCTTTTTGTTTCCTTTTTTGGTTTTTTTGAATATATTAAATATGCATTAAATACATTATGATTATTTCCAAAATTAAAAGTTTTTGAATTTTATTTATTCTTATACATTAAATGATAATCAATACATATTTTCCAAAACAAATTAAAATATCAATTGTAAATACCAAATTCAAGGTAATTGGTTTTATATGGAATTAGTGGTAAATTTAAATATATATATATATATATATATATCAATAGTAATATATTAATGATAATATATATAAAAAATAAATAAATAATAGCTTTTAATCAAATATTAATGATAAGATATTAAAAACATTATTTATTGCATTCAATTCAATTAATTATTTTCCTAAATATAATAAAGTAATCTGTTTTATATGGAATTAGTGGTAAATTTATATATATATATATATCAATAGTAATATATTAATGATAATATATAAAAAAATTAAAATAATAATTTTTAATCAAATATTAATGATAAGATATTAAAAATATTATTTATTGCATTCAATTTAATTAATTATTTTCCTAAATATAATAAAGTAATCTGTTTTATATGGAATTAGTGGTACATTTTTAAAAAATATCAATAGTAATATATTAATGATACTATAAATTTTAAAATAATAATTTTTAATCAAATATTAATGATAAGATATTAAAAACATTAATTATTGTATTCAATTCAATTGATTCTTTTCCTAAATATATGAAATTCACTCATAATATATTTTATAAATGATAATAAATAATTTTTTTTGTACAATAATAAAAAATAAAAATAGCTTCACTACTATTTACATCTTCATAATAGGACACATGGAAATATATATATATATATATATATATATATATATATATACCTATATATGTGAGTTTATTAAAAAATAATAAAAATGGAATGTCCTTAGAAAATAAGTGAAAAAATAAATTAATTTATCACTTGGCTTGACAATAACCTCCATGGAGTTTAAAAAAAAAATTAAATTAAATACTTCTAGAAGTATCACTAGAATAAATATTTTTATATAAAATAATAATAATTATAAAACTTCTAAATACACCCCCAATTTAGTCGAAATACCTTTTTTTATATAAATGGCAATAACTAAATATTTTTCAAAACAAATTAAAAAACAAATATATATATATATATATATATATAGAATAATATAAACGTATTTATTTATATATATATTAACAAAGCATGTGAATTGACACTTTGATTGCAACTATGAATATTAATTGTTTAAAAATAAATTATGGAGTTGGTTAACAAAATTTATATATTATCGCATTAATTACGAGATTTTCTCTTAATTACCTATTGATTTTGTGATTAACTGGTTACCTCTTGATTTTTTTTAAGACTCTTGATTGCCTTTTTATTTGTATATTATATTGATACAAAATTGAAGGGTTGTTTAATTTATTATATAAGTGAATTGAAAATTATTTATTGTATTAATTGAAATTTGACTGCTTTCTATCTCTTTAGTAATATATATGTATATATATATATATATATATATTATTAAAATTTATTGCAATTCTTTAAGACAAAAACAGTAAATTTGTATACTTTTAAATTAATTATTTTCTAAAGTACGAAAAATAGAATGTACTTAGAAAATAAGTGAAAAAATAAATTAATTTATCACTAGGCTTAACAATAACCTCCATGGAGTTTAAAAAAAATTGAATACTTCTACAAGTATTTCTAGAATAAATATTTTTATATAAAATAATAATAATAATAAAACCTCTAAATACACCCCCAATTTACTCGAAAATACCTTTTTTTATATAAATGGTAATAACTAAATATTTTTCAAAAAAAAATTAAATATATATCTATATATATGATCAAGATCCTCTCTTTGGTTTATTTTTCCTTGACTTTCCATAATTCAATGACACTTAAACAAAAATACAAAATATATGGTCAAGATTGGTTCATTTTTTTTCTCTCTCATGCAACTTGATATTTGAATTACACTTAAAGAATGCCAAGGAAAAATAAGGACCAAGGAGAGGATCTTGATCCTATATATAATAATAATCTAAACGTATTTGTTTCTATATGTATCAATAAAGCAGGTGAATTGACACTTTGATTGCAATTATGAATATTAATTGTTTAAAAATCAATTATGAAATTGATTAACAAAATTTATGCATTATCGCATTAATTACAAGATTTTCTCTTAATTATCTATTGATTTTATAATTAACTGATTGCCTCTTGATTTTTTTTAAGACTCTTAATTGCCTTTTTATTTGTATATTATATTGAAATAGAATTAGAGGGTTGTTTAATTTATTATATAAGTGAATTAAAAATTATTTATTTCATTAATTGAAATTTGACTGCTCTCTATCTCTTTAGTAAAAATGTATATGTATATATTAAAATCTATTACAATTCTTAAAGGTAAAAACATTAAATTTGTATACTTTTTAAATTAATTATTTTCTTAAGTATGAAAGTTATGAGGAAAAAAAAAAAGTGTTACTTGAATCCACAATTTTAGTACTATCTTTATTAATGCTAAGTAGCTAATGAAACTTTAAATCTTCAAATATAATGTGATAAGTCTGATCATATCAGTTTCTCTATATTTATATAATTTGTGAGGATTTTGTTTTGTTTTAATTTTTTTAATAGGAAATAAATGGATTTTAATGGTGTATTCTATTCTTTAGTGTTAATTGTTAACAATTTTATTTGAAAATTTTAAAAGGATTGGTAATTGATTGTGTCAAACGGTTGATTGTGTTAAATATTTTAATTTTGAAGCATTTTTATATGATTAGAGATTTGTGTTTTTCCCTAAGATGGAGAGTCTCAACCTTCAATTAATATATATGATATAAATTGCTTAAATTTTTATTAATTAGTTATTAATTGTATCTTTTTTATAAATTTGGTTAAATATTATCATTTTAATTTTGGGTTACGAAAAAAAAAAAACATTAATATATTACCATTGATATGTTTTTAAAATTTATGATTAATTCCATAAAAAAAAAAAAAAAAAAAAAACCGATCGTCATGCATTTAATGCATATTTAATACATTTTGAACAATAAAAAAGTGATGATTTAATATTAATAAGAGCGGTGATTATTGTTTTTCAATCAATAATGGTAGAAATTTTAATTTTATTGAAAATATAACAGATATAAATTTTGAATCATGCCTATTTTTTATGAGTTTTCAATTTCTATTTTACAATGCCACATATCGTGCGAGCTGCATACCATAATATACTAAAGCTGAATCTCAAGGCCAGTGTGAGGAAGCTTTGATATTAAATTCTATATATTCATTTCTATTTTTTATATTCATTGACTAATCATATAAAATCAAAAGTCAATCCCATAATTAGAGCCAGTTTGGTATTGTTGTAACTTTTATAATAATCATTGTTAGTTGTGCTGAAGAAATAATCAGCTATGAAGTTAATCATCAGATATATGGTTAATTGTATTTTTAAAACTACGTATAACTCAAAAACAGTATACATATGTTTGGTAATTTTATTGCAAAAGTGCTGAGATTAGTATCATTAGTTACAATGACTAAAATATACATGAGTTTATTATCCTATTTCATTTTTTTTATTAATTATATATATTAAATCAATATTTAAGTAGAATATTTAAATTGAAAAAAAAAATTCCATAAGAACGATAAAAATATTTTTAAAAGATTTTATAAATCAAAGTAATATTTGAATAAAATATTTTATTTTGAGATGAAATAAGGTATATAAATGATTTTAACTTGATTTCATAAGGATAATAATGATATTTAAAAACATGCATTAAATGTTAGAATAGATTATTTCATAATCATTTTCAAAAAGTAACCCTCTACCTACTTCTCAAAATCACTTGTCAAAACTCAAAACTTGACAGATTATCAATTAATTACTTTTCAAAGTTTTACCAAACACCATTTTATGTTAAAATTATAAATAATATTACTTTAAAATTTTAAAATCTATACTAAACTGACCCTTAATGGATAATGAAATTAATTTTATAGATCCAACTAATGTGATTAATGTTTTAGGTTCATTTGATTTTTCTGATTTAATGTTTCTAAATACAGCTAATGTGATTAGTGTTTTAGTTTAGTTGATTTTCTAAATTTAATAAGAATTTATTCACATTCCACTCAAAATACATGATACAGGGAAAATGAGAAGTATATAAATTTTATAAGTCAAGTTGGAATCCAAAACAATGTCACATCCTTAACATAAATAATTACTACTCCAGAGAAATTTTTATTACATTCTAATTGCAAAATTATGGACTTTTGTATACCCAAAGTGCTTTATATTTCATAAATTATATTACACGACATTTTGAATATATATATTTTCAATAAAACCCGTGCATCGCACGAGTTACACACTAGTTTTTGTAATTTTGAACATACAGCCTTATTTAAGAAATTGGCGGAAGAGGGGCTAAGCTGAAAATCTTTGTTTGAATGGGCTATTACACTAAATTAAAAGATTTAGCGGGGACAAAGTCAAAAGGTAATAAAATTAGTAGTAAAATTATAGTTTTGTTTTCGAAAAAAAAAAGATTGAACTAAATTTTTTTTCAGGAGATATCCATTTTCCTGGGGAAACAGATAAGATATCCCGACACAGTGGCATCTTGATACCGTCGGAATCGGATGCCCTGACTGAGCCCTCATATAGTCATATATTACAATTAATTCGGAGTTTATGGAGTGAGTACGACTTAAACTCACAGCCTTAATAGTGTAAATGTGGGGGCTATTTTATCTAGTATCTTCTCATATTGAGCAGAAAAACTATATATATTATGCAAACTTGAGGAATTAGCAAAAGCAACATAAAAATTATGGTTTTAGTTTTGGATCGGGATATAACAACTCAAATTTCCGATTTAATTTATATGCTTCAACATCTCAACATTAAGTTGATACATAACATGACCCGATAGTTTTACATAACATTTAGTAGATTTTTTTATTTACCCATAAGAGTATTATAAGACAAAAACACCCTTAATTTGGCTGAATCCTAGTCATACTGTCAGAGCTATGTAATTGTGACTTGTGAGTTAATTTTTTGAAACAAAACAATAAGGACATTTTTGTCATCATAGGTCAAGAAACATAAAAAGTAGCCATTCATAATAAAACATTGGAGAGGAAAAAGGTGATGGTCCTGCAGTTAGGTTCAACTCAGTGAGCCATATTGGGTTCAGGTTGCACGAGCCAGTGATCCTTTCACTGCCAGGAGTGTGTGAAGCCTCTAGAACCAACTGGAGCCGCATGGTTCAACTCCACGGGCAAGCTAGGAGCATGTTGCATGTAGTCCAAGCCATTGATTAATATTGAAACATATAGTATTTGTTATTTTTCGTAGCTAGAAATATGCAGCCTGCCAGAGGCATTTTTTTTTTTTTTTAAGACGTAAAACCTATGTAAATAGGTTAGTTTTAAATTAAAATTATTATTATTATAATAAATAAATAAAAGTCTAATTTTATCCTTTTTTAACTCGGAGGAGAAAATATATTCATTTTAAGATTTGATTTCCTATACATCCATTTATACTATTGCTTGTTTATTTTTATTTTTCCATTTTTCACTAAAGCAATTTCATTCTTGCTGAAATTAAATTCTTCTTATTCTTCGGTTCATCTATCCGAACAATTTCAAGTACGATATTACAAATTACAGTAATGATACATATTTCACTTAAAATCCCACCATTTTCATCCTAACACATGTGACACTTGAAATGTCTAATGGTCGGTGGATATATATATGGTAGGTGAAATAAGGTATTATTAATATGTATTCACTCACAATTTGACACCTCACATGTAATATGTGTTAGGATGAAAAATGTGGGATTTTAAATGAGATATTTAGCATTATTCTACAAATTAATAAATATTTTTAAAAAAATTCATTTTTTTTTTTTATATTTGTTAGTTTCTTATTAATATGATTTCTCTAATTAATTCTTCTTTAAAATATATATCTGATTTTTCTACAATTATTATACTATTTTTTTTATTTAAATTAATTGGATTAATTTTAATTATTTGATCTTGAGATGAGAAAGCCATCGACAATTGATGAATTTTTCAAAAGAATTAAAATTTCAAAAGCCGGTTCATCTTTGTCAATATCTAATGTTAATATTTCAGCTTCTGAAAATCGATCCAAGGAATTTTCAACAAATGTGTGTCCTAGGATTATGTCAACAAATATGGGATTATCACGTCAATAAACGTGATGAAATTTGTCGAACTTTTATTAAAGCCAATCCATTACAACCCTTTCTTGGCTATTATATTTGTCTAGCATTAATTTGAAATTTTTTTTTTTTTTATCTTAACCCCCCAAATCTAAAATCCTGGCTTCGCCCCAGCAGCTTGATATCGTGCCTGATATGATTTGTCTCGATCTTTGGCTCTTTGCTATATGTTAATCGAGACAATACACACACCACGATACTTTTTTATTTGCTGCTTCTTCAAGAGCAGGTGATCCTATTTGATAGATCATGGTCATGTCAGTCTTTAATTTGGCCACTGTGCATGGGGTCTTCAAGTTATATTATCATCACTCAACAACCAAACGTTTCACACATTTTTGGATGTCTTTTTCTTCCTCCACCACCACCACCATCAATCATATCATCCTAGGATCAATGATAATAATATCAGGGGTTTAAACCTAATTTCTTTGTAATTACTGGAAAAGAAAGAAGCAACTTTATTGATTCACCTCTAAGATTACATCCAAAAATGATTTTCAGATATAATCCAATCAAATTAAGTTTATTTGAGTTGATCCAGTTCGCATCAAAGTGCTTCTTTTTGGGCAACAGTGAGCAGATAAAAAGTTGGATGAATGATCAGAGTCACATTATAACAAATTAGAATCCTTCTTTTTTATTCAATCCCAATGTTGACCACCACTATAGAGATGTTTCATGCCTCAAATCTTCATGTCATTTCTATTCTGCTATCATATCAACACAACCATGTTGTCATTTTTTTAAAATAAAGAAATTTATAGAAACAAAAAATAAGAAAAAATTTGTCAAAAAAATTATTTATCTTAATTATGAAAGAAACATAATATATAGGGTTAAAATTGAAATTAACTATATAATTAGTGAAGTTTTCATTTTTACTTGGCATTAATGTTTTGATTGTTTTTACTAAACTTTCCACTAATAAGACAAAAATACCTTTAATGATTTCTCAATTAAACAAACCAGGCTTCTTCAATTAAATACACCAGTCTTTTTCAATTAAACACACCACCTGTTTTCTTAAATTAAACACAGTAGTTTTTTTTTTTCCAATTACGCACACCACTAGTTTTCATCAATTAATTCCCAGTTTGTTTAATCTGGTGCATGGGTAAATTTGTCTCTTCAGTAGAAAGTTTTGGTAAAAACAATAAAAAGACTAATTATAGGTAAAAATAGAAACCCCTTAATTTTTTTGGTTAAAAAGTGTTATTTCCTCTTATATATATAATATGAGCAACTGTGTATATATGCTAATTAATATATACAAACAACTTTAGCTTAAATCTTTATAATTTCTGACCAACTGGCATCTTTAGATACATCTATCTATTAAAATTAAGAAAACCAACAACAACAAAAAAATGTTCATTCAAATAAAATAGAATTGAAAGATTCGGGGCACTGGGATGTCCTATGCAAGTACAACTGTTCTTCTACCAAAAAGAAGCAAAATTCAACTTCAATCCTTGGCCATAATTACCTCTGAATACACAGTAGTGCAAATGTGCAATTACATTTATAAAGCAAATAAAGCCAGAAAAAATATATACATATCGGTTTCAGGATTGTTAATCACCAGCAAACTAACAAATATTGTGACCACTAATCATGATTAATAATATATGATGGTAAATACTATAATGACAAAATCTCCTACATGGCTCCCTTATTATTGACGATCATTGTTTGTTGTACAACAACAATAAGTGCACAAAATAATGAAAACATTTTAACTACAATAAGTGGACATGATTAAAACCATGAAAAATCTTTCTTCCAATTGACTTCATCGTTGCTGAAATAAAACCCGTCTTCTTTGACAAGCCAAGAGCATTTCCTGAAAGGATTATAGCACCTGCGGCTGTCTCTAGGAACATTAAATGCGTCGAAACGCTTCCTCTTGGCATCCCATTTCATGGTGCACAAGAAATTACTACCAGTAGAAGACCCCCAGAAGAAATTAGTGGTTGTGAGTGACCAACTGAAATCATCACCTTCCTGGAGGGCACGGCCGCCAAGATCACTGTCTCCGGAGGAGCACCAGATGACTAGAGGCAATGAGGAGTTGTTGGTGAAGCCATTGATGACACGAACGTCGTATTCTATGCCATATAAGTCTTCTACTGGCTGTAAAACGGACATGAAAATGATGCCTAAAGAGAGACAGAGTATGAGGAAAATAGTAGTATTGAGATGCTTCATTGTTATGAGTTATGACTTGTGAGTGATGGTGCAAAAATGATAGTGCTCGCAAAATATATATATATATATAGAGGAATCTCATTAGTCACTAGTGACCAAAATATGTTCAAACCAGTGCTGGATTACATACTATCTTTGTGTTATATTTGTACATGTTCTTGTTATTAGGGCCTATAAATAAGGGGTCATGTTGCAAATGCTAATACTCCAAAATTTAAATAAATAATTCATTTTTATTATGTGTTCGATGCATTAATTTACAACTTTTTGTGTTTAGAAAATTTTATTCATTTTTATATTCTTTAACATATGTATCATAATTCATAAGAGCGAATATATGTATGTTATCATTTTCTATAAATAAATATTGTAGAATCCTTTTAAAGAATTTTTTTTAATGATATTGGTTAATTTAATCGGTAGTGTCTCTAGTTAGTACAAAATATAACAGCTCAAACCTCACAATTTTTTTTAAAGATAGCATAGGCCCTACATTGCTTTATCTCTACAACTCTTAATAAAGTTCTACTAACACATAGATATGTTATTTAATCTTTCATTAAAAGATTGTAAACATTTCTAATGCATTCAATATACCACTCTACAATTCCAAAATTTTTTTAAAAAAAAAAAAATCCTCAAATTTACTTTATCATATATATATATATATATATATATATATATATAAATACAGTTTCATTATCATATGGACGTCCTGATATATCTTTATGAGCATATTAAATGTGAGCCACTGATTTTAACAAATGCATACAAACTTGAATCAAAGCATGTAAAACTAGTGGTTCACATTCAATATCCTCATGAAGTTATATCAGGACGTTCTCATTTGAAATTATATATATATATATATATATATATAAATTTTCTCTCCTCAGAATGAACTGATTTTATTTATATATCAGTTCCACATCTACCCCCATGGATGTAGCTCGGCTGGTAAATGGACGAGTATAGGGTTTGGACAAATGACTCCAAAATCAACGGCTCAAAGTTTACCAATAGCAAAAACTTCAACAAAAAAAAAAAAAAAAAAAAAACAGTTCAACAACTATCAACCATTAAATTCACATACTTAAGCTTAGTCAAAGTTTTCTTAAACTTAATCAATAACTCAAAAGTCTCGTTCTAATCTTAAAAGTTCAGTTCGGTTCTGAGAAGAGAAAAACTATATGTATATATATGTATATATATATATATAGTTTTTCTATTGTCAATTCGAACTGATATAAAATATATTAGTTCCTTACATGTGGGTCATTGGATTTAAATGCTTTGACTTAGTTATATGCACTTGTCAAAGCATCTTTTAAATCCATAGCCCATATGCAAGGAATTGATATAGTTTATATCAGTTCGAACTGATAACAGAAAAACTATATATATATATATATATTTGACTTGGCTACATGCACTTGTCAAAGTATCTTTTAAATCCAATGGCTCACATACAAAGAACTTATATATTTTATATCAGTTCGAACTAACAATAGAAAGACTATATATATATATACAATTCTTTTCTCTTCAATGTTTTGATATAACTCCATCAGTGCGTTGTATGTGGGCCATAAATTATGGAGAAGTTTTGACAAGTGCATACACTTTGAGTCGAAGTATGTAAATCTAATGGTCCACATCTAACACACTGATGGAGTTATATCAGAACACACTGACTTGAAAAATTTCATATATATATATATATATATATATAGTTTGTGTGAGATATTGTTGTGACAGTGAAGGGCAATGATCATGTGGGAACACTACTACAAAAAGAATTAAAGAGATCACTTAAAAATATATCACTTTAGGTAAACATGATCTATTTTAAGGAATTGATCATGTTTACCTAAAGTGATCTATTTTAAGGAATTGATCACTAAAATATATCACTTTATGGAAAAGTGTTCTTTTTCATGAAGTGGTAATTTAAAATAGATTTTTTTTGAAAAACTGATTTGTTTTTTAGTTAGAATAGATCCATATGAAATTGGTTTTTTTTTTTATTTTACTTTTTTAAAAAAAAAAATCATCTAAATACAATTTTATTGTTACTATTATTATAGTAGATTAATTTTATCTATTTGGTCAAAAAAATTATCTAAAGATCAGATAGATCTATTCAGTTGTAATCTTTAAAATAAATTGTTTGATAAAATAATTAGGTTTCAAAACAATAAAAAAAAATCTGTCAAAAAAAATTAGTTTAAAGAAATGATAAAATAAAATTGATTTTTTTATAAATAAATAAAAAAAAGTTAAGTGGTACAAATAATTGCCGCTTTTCTCTCCTCAAATTCTGTTAGGTAACTATTTTTTTTTTTTTTTTTTCTAATTTACTTAAGGGTACAGATATTGACACCCATAAATATAATAAGCGCACTCATATTTATATGTACATCATATCTCAAATTGAAAATTAAAACATTACTATAATCACCTATCTTAATGTCAATAGTACCCTTATTAAAATTCTCAGCAGTCACTAAACCAAGTCCAAATTACTTTTGTTTTTTAATTGCCAAGTCCTACTTTCTATTCAGTATTCTTAGCCCGGAAAAAAAAGAAAATCATGAACAGGTTCAACTCCAACTACTAGAACATCTAAATGATGCAGACAACGTGAGTTCCTTTTTTTCTTAATTTTAATTTTGTTATTGCCTTTTCTTCCAACGAAAAGTTTTATAATTTATCCATACACACTTATATACTTGTATATGAATTTTAAAAAGTGAATGGATTTTATTGAATAAAATTTTATATTTACTATATCATCATTAATTTATTTTTATTTTTGTTTATGAGATTATAAACCATTGGAGGATTTATGTTTTATGAGCAATATGATTTTAATTTTCTTTGAATTAAAAAATATATTTATCTATAAATAGGTAAGTTGAAGTTACATTTATGACTTTATATTAGATTCATTCAAAGTTTTTAATCTTCTTTAATGTAATGTTGTATTACCCAAGGTGATGTTGGCATTATGCAAGATAATTGGATGACTTTGTGCTTATGTAAATTGAGATATTGAATTTTGATAAATAATCTTTTGTTGAACTTTGATCTTTGAAGAATCTTGTAAAAATGACTTTGTAAGTTGTTTATTGATTATGTGATGTTTTATTTATATTTGTTTTGAGATGTATTATTGATTTATATTTTGAATTTGGATGAATAAAATTGTTGGAAAATAATGTCTTGTGTTATATTTTTTAATAAATTAATAATAACTATTTTTTTTTTTGAAACGAATCAGTGTTATATTTTGTTTGCAATGAATAGGAATTGAGTTATAAAATGGTAAATTATAACTTTTTTTTACTAAAATGTTTTAAATAGAGATCACTTTTTTTATTAAAAAAAAAAGATCTTTATTAAGTTTAACCAGATCACTTATTAAGTGATCTTTAATTGAAATTTTTTTAAGATCACGTGAATAGAGATCGCTTTCAAAAGTGATCACTATATATTTTTAGATTATTTTAAAAATGATCTTTATCAAGATTTTTGTAGTAGTGGAACAAAAGGGATTGATTAAGCAAAGATAGTACAAAAAATGGATCAAACACTTAAATATAGGATGCGCTATGTCGCTACAAACAAACTACACATGCTATTGCAAGTTGCAATATGATAAAGCCCATTCATGTTTTCCAAATACAGAAACAATGATGGAAAAAAAAAAAAAAAAAAAGTATACCTTTAACATGGAACGAATTCTATCACACAAGTTGGTTCTAAATATATTGTGTATATTTTTGGAAATGATTTTAACCAATTTGTACCGGAGAATATTTGGATGATTGGATCCTAACACCCATATCTTGACAGCAAGGACAATTATGTTGGCTTATAAAGATGTCCATTCAAATTAGGTCTACTCACTAAACACTAGTAGTTCCCAGAATTGGATAAATGCTGGCAATCCTCGATCTTACCACTACTCATCTCCACAATTTGCATTTTTTTTTTCCTTTAAAAAAAACAAACAAACAGTTGGGTATATATAGCTAATTAGCTATTATTATTTATATATATATATATATGTGTGTGTGTGTGTGAGAGAGAGCTTACTTTAATTAACATTATCACCATTGCTTTATTGCAAATAGAAAAAATATATCATAAAATGATCTTCTTTTTAGTTGTCAAATTGTACTAGCTTGCAGAACAAACAATCAACATCTAAGCATGCCCTCCATTCAAGAAAGTAATGTATATGCAATAATTCTTTATTATATATTATTTATATTTCATTAACATTAATTAGCAGTACTAATATTTATGACCAGGGAAATTGCTTCTCATAAGCATCATGTTCCTTGATGTAGAGATACATTCCATCCTGTTGCACTTTCCATAAGCACTTTTGATCACCGCACCTTGATGCATCTCTTTGTTCATCAAACATCGTAAAATGTCCCGAAACGTTGTCATAACTCATGTCACACTCGTAGATGACAGTCGAACGTTTGCCAATGTCGAATGTCCAATTGAAATGAGCTTCGCGTTCCAGTACATATGTGCTCAAATCTTCGAAGCTCAATCTGCAATGAACATTTAGGTTTGTGTCGGTCCCCAATATGTTGAAGATGAACACTTCGAAGCTAAGAGCAACTGGGGAGATTGAAGTTGCCATTGCCAAAATCAGTAGCACTACATAAGTTTTGAAAGGACTCATGTCTCTGTTATTTTTTTGGTTTTAAATTTAAATTTTTTTCCTCAGTGGATGGTCACAAAAAGTGCTTTTATTAGATAAATAAGGTCATGGAAATCAAAGGAAAATGGAGATATGTTTTGCTAAAAATATACTCTTGGCATTTAATTTTCAGATCTCTAATTGCCAACTTTAGATTCCAAAAAACCTGAAAATACAATCTGAATTAACTATCAATAGATTTCCTTATGAGACAAATAAAAATCTGATAGCACGCGCGAGAGGATCTAATTTATTTGGTGGAGTAAATGGGTCAATGGAATGATCATTATTATTATTTTATTTTTTTGTTTTTTGTTTTTTGTTTTTTGTTTTTTGTGTTTTGTTTTTAATAGTCAATGAGATGATCATAATAATTTGTTTTAGAATTAATATCATTTACTTCCCTTGAAATTTGACTTAATTGCAAATAAACCCATGTGATTTTAAATGGTAAATTGCACAAACAATCCCAAGTTTAGGTGTAATTGCAACTATATTCAACATTTGTCCAAAATTACATAAATATACTCTGCCGTTAGTGGTCAACAGTTATTTTTAACGTTTGACTGTCTTATTTCTTTAAAAATTCTAAAATGCCCCTAGTTATTATTTTATCATTCATTTTATAATTAAATAATATAATACTTTTTCTTTAAAAAAAAGAGCAAATCTGGAAATATCCAGACTTTTCAAACAAATCTAAAAATCTCCATAAAAAATCCAATGAACTTTTTTAAAACAGCCGGTGAACTTCATTATCAAAAAAACAAAAAACAAAAAAAAGGAACCAGTGATCTTTACCGACAGAGGAGTCACCTTTTCAAGTGAGAGACGTCGGTCTCCTACAGTCGGGATATTGGTATGAATCTCCTCCTACTGGAGGAGATTGATGTTGCTCTCCTCCGATTGGAGGAGTTCTAGCTTCTCAAAGGAGATCCACGTCGATCTCCTCCAGTCGGAGGAGACCGACATCTTCCACTTGAAAATGGAGGAGAGTCGTCCTTGGCCAATGGCGGACGAGATCAAAGCCGTTGTCCATCGAAGAAGACTTCCCACTCTTGGAGCTAAGCCATTCACCGGCAGTGGAGAGTTAGAACTTGAGATTTTGTAAAAAAAAATTGAAGTTGTGAGTTTTTGGTTTTATTTCTTGGGTAGTGTTGTACTGGGCCTACATCACTCGAGAGAAGTAGAAATACAACAAAACGAAGTGGATGTGGTTTTGTGTTTTGGTATAGCTCTTAGCCGATATGAGGATGTTTTTGAGGATTTGTTGGAGTTCATCCTTATGTGCAATTCAATGCTATTGGGGAATTTTTTTTTTTTTTTTTTTTCTGGGTTTTAGGTTTTTTTTTTTTTCTTTCTTTTTGGAAAGAATTCTGGATTTGGTTTAAATCTTGTTTAATTGTAAAATATTTGTAATGTGGATCTTGTGTTGTTCAATTTGATTGGTGATAAAATAAAAAGAGCTATTGGAAGTAAAAATGGAAGTGATTCAATATCTTTGTCTTTTTAAAAAAAAAAAAAAAATTATTTTAAAAAATTACTTTTCATTAAATCTCATATATTTGATGGAAATCAGGAGATGGAAGGAGGATCTCATCCATTTTCCTTGTTTTAAATATAATTAATAATAATTTTATCTTATTAAAAGTCGAAAGACCATTTTTCCCTTCAACCGTTAAGTTATAACGGAACATAACGACATGGTACATTTATGTAATTTCAGATAAAAATTGAATATAGTTACAATTACACCTAAATTCGGAGAATGTTTATGCAATTTATCTGATTTTAAAATAGGTCCTTTGAGATCTTTGCAAGCAAATTACACTAACTTGTCCGAAAGTAACAAATTAATTACTGATGGAAATAAATTTCAAGAAATTACATTCACCTCCCCTCCCCTCCCCTCCCCTCTCCTACCCTAGTACCCTACCATCAACAACAACCTCGTAAAGATTCACGATGAAGTATGTCGACAATGAAAAACCACTGAAAATGATGAGCAAGAGTCATGAAAAAGATGATACTGATACATCACTAGGGCCATGGAAATTGCTTCTCATAAACCACATCTTCTCTTATATAGAGATAAAGCCCATCACGTTGGGCCTCCCAAAGGCACCGTAAATCTTGACACCTCATAGTTCTTCAAAATTCCTATAGAGCAGTAATTGGCCCTTGCCAAAAACAAAGAACACATGGTGTCAAAATGACACGATACGAAGAATATTAAACAAGTTATGCTACATATCAACCATTCACGTAGTGGCATTACATGTTTGAAATTTGAATTCAGAATTTCTTTAAACCAAAATTCTTGTATTTCAAAGACGATGATGATATAGACTTTCTAAAAGCACCTAAATTGATATTCACATTGAAACTACTCTCAAGTCACAACCGCTGAGCTAGAAAAGGCTATTGCTGAAACAAGAATTAGGAGCATATAATTTTCAATTGCAGCAATCCATCTAACTCAGCCGAGAAGGCAATGTCCGGCTTAGAAATCCATTCAGTTATATACATTATTCCTCAAACTGTCATACAACATGAATTCAGTACCTTGGTCGTCAAGTGATCGTGGACAAAAGAACCGAAAACCACAACTTAACCACTATTAGTCATGCCAACTATCTGAGAAATCACATCTTCAAGGCAAGAGAGTTGAGTCAAGAACTTGTCATGAAGTTCAACGGAGTCGGACTGATTTTGCTGCCACTGGGAAATCCCATCACCGATAACCTTCAATCCATTCTGCAGCAATTCCACTCCTTTGCTTATTCCATCAGGAAGTTTTCTTCTCTTATTACATTGGATTTCACCATCAGTTTCCATGTTTTCACAACCTGTAGGTTCTAATTTAATATTCAAAACTTTTTGAGTGATTTCCCTCAGCATCAGGCCTTCTTTCACAAGCAACTCAATCTGTTCAGAACTATGTGCAACTGTGACAAGCGCCAATTCCTTATCCAGAAATAACTTAAATTCAGACATAAATCTCCCCTCATTTGGCTCATTACCTGACACCAAATCATATGAAAGAGCTGCATCTTGGGGCACAAATTTCCATAACTGAGTGCAATTGGTACGAGAAGCGAAGTATCCAAATGCTGCAAGTGCCAGATGAACAAGAGCCCAGTGCCGCTCTCTCAAGGCCATGTGGTACAACTCCCACACAGCCACACTCTTTGCACAATCGTCGCTTTCTGACATCTTTATGTTAGCAATCCCGGTCAGGAAAAGAGCCAGTTCTGCTTTACATTGATAAAATTGAACATCTGAGACTGCTGAGCCTGAGATAAACAGGTCTTGAAGCTCAAAGATGACTTCATCCATCTCATCAGATGTATATAGGTGCTTCATATTTGAAATGATCCATAGTGTTTCACTCAAAAGTTTACGATAATGGTCCTTCATCATTTTGTCCGCTACATGTCTGTATCTACGAATAGTAGCAGCTAAAAACTTGAGGGTCTTCATGTCAATATCAGATGTGTTGACCTGGCTAAAAAACATATAACATCATTTAGTACTGTTACACGAATATATGACTGAGGCACATTAGTTAAGAAATCATCTCACGAGTCTAATTTTGACAACAGAGGTCATCAAGAAAATTATGGTCAAAAAGTACAGAAGCTTGAAGAATAAAATGTGTTGAGATTTTTGGAAATGGAAAAAAGGGAGATCCTGTTAATAATTAGACAGGAGATAAGCAATGCTAGCCAGGGAATGAGGTATAGATTACGTATTCAGGAAATTAATCAAATAATTTATAATTTCAGTGCGAAGTCAATCAAAAAGCTAATAGTACTCACTTATTGTAATTTACAATCAAATACAAAAGTTAGTTTTGCCAGCAAATAATACAGGACTGTTACACAAATTCTAGGACTATGAAATAAAAATCAGATGGAACGAAGAGATGGTTTTCAGTTTGAAACATGTCATATGTCGTGCACAACAAAAAAGGGTACGATATACTTACAGTGACTGCAAGGAAGCAGATAGAGCAAAAACCGGGACCCCAAATGCACCAGAACGGGGGGCGCTTATGGATTTGTCATCTATACTCTCAATGAAGCTGAAATAGTCAGTAATGATTTTTTGTTTGGCAAAATTTCTTAAGTTATCTGACAAAGAATCCATTGGAAAACCTTCCAAGAGCAGAGCTACATACATAATTGAAGATGATTGAGAATTGTCATCACCAACAACGATGTTGTAAACTTGGTCTACAACAGACTGCCTACAATGTGTAAGAAGTATGCAAATTGATCTTGCCATTTTTCTCACTGCAGAACCAGGAACAAAAACTGATTCTGACGATACCAATGACTTCATCAATAAACAAAGTTTGTCAATAATATCATTCACCGAGTCCATCTCAACATGGCACACCAAAAAGCGCCAAAGTTCCATTACGATCTCCCAGCAAAGAAAGTGAGGATGCAAAAAATTGTCAAGCAGAAAAGACATCAATTCCTCCCAAGCCTGACATGAGGACACCACAATCATGAAGGTTTTCAAACCATGCAAAAGAGCTGAAAACAGAGGCTCCCATACTAGTTCCAAAGTTTTTCCAGAACTATATAATACTGGAATTTGTGAAACAAGAATGAAAGAATATAAATCTTCATCCGTTAATGTGTCCAAGAACCAACCAAGTTTTCTGGTTATTGCAAGTTTCACATCTTCTTCAAGATCAGGAGAATACATCAGAAAGCTAAGAAACAATGCAACTCGACCAGGCAATAACACCTTTCCCCCAGGCATAGCTTCACAACTCACGGAAAAGATTTCATCGGTTGAAGCTGTCCTATTACTTGGATCACCTTGGATAGAGTTTGAGCAACATTCCTCAGCGAATAACCAGTTCAGCATTTCAAACTTGAGCTCTTGTCTGACCAGATCTGAGTTCAGTAAGGAATTAAGTAATTCCAAGGATGATTTCTCCAGAAGTTCAACCAACACTTCACTGGCAGCTTTTAAAGATTTTTCACGGCTCAGTGAAATTCTCAAAGTGGAGATAATAAGTACACAGAGGGTTATCTCTTTGTATACCATAACTGCTTGGCTAGGAAATAGGGAAGATATCTTTACTGCATTAATCAGGTAAAACTTCACCGGAACGAATGTCCTTCTAGCTTCGTTTACAGAAACAGCTTCCTTCTGCGCAGAAGACCAAGCCTCAACACCACATCTGAGAGATTCATTGGCCAGTGAAATTAATGTCACGATAATATCCGCTACATTCACCTTTACAGCTAACTCCCCTTTACCAAGCTGAAGCAAGTTAACCACACCTTTCCATGACACATTAAGAATTGTCACCAGGATCCCACCACCATTTGCTGCTAGGACACCTAATTCAGACAATTTTTCTACTGCACATTTTGTTATATTTGCAACATGATTCACAATCACATGCTCTTCACAGTCTATGCCAATTTTATTTTTCTCATTTCGTGCATCACAAGACTCCCAGTTAACAACTATGGAATAATCTTTGCAGAGTCTTATAACAACATCAATGACCGCTTGTGCAACCTTTAGTATATCCAAGCCTGCCGAACTGATTGCCTGCTTGAAATTAACAAAAACGTGTTATAATCAATGGACACCTAGTAGAATCGTCAGTTATTCTAAGAAGCGCAAACAGAATGAAAGTTTTCACCCCCTTCATCAATTAGTGTCAACTTAACGTTGTATTAAGTGAAAGAAAGTAATTCCTCTGTTCAGCTCTAATATAATTAAAAAATATAAAATAATTTTCAGGAAACTAAGAATTTCTTTGTAGAAGAAACAAAAAAGAACAAAGAACAAAAGGAAGAAGCCTTCTATGATGGTTGTTCCGTCCACTAGTTTGGAGAGGATAAACATCAAGTACATATAAGAGGATAATTGAAACTAGAAGGGTAACCTTTATAATGACTTCAAGATAATATCTGCTTAATGGATTTTCAAATGAGTAACAGCAATGGACTACACAGAAAAAAATTTCCAATTATGCTGCACAATTAGAGATGCACATTATTCCTCGGAGCCCCAATTCCCCGCATCCCCATCCCCATTTTGGGAATTTTTTAGGGGGAAAAATGGGGAAATGGGGGGGTGGAGGGAATGGGGAGAGCATCCCCATTTCCCCATTTTCCCCACAATTATATTGAAATGGGGATGGGGATGGGGGGAGGTCTATTTCCCCTAAACATATATAAATATAATTATAATATATATATATCTATATATTTTTTTTTTTTTGAAAACCCTAACTCCCTACTTATATATACATATTTTATATAAAATGCACTAATGAATTTTATTTTGTATCTGTAATGGAAAGTTTGTTTTTTTAGTTTAATTTGTAAATTTTAGTCAAATGGGGAAATGGGGGAACGTGGAAAACGAGGGAATGGGGAAAACGGGGAAAAACAAGGAAAATGGGGAATTGGGGATGGGGATGGATATAGGTCTCCCCAAAATTCCCCATCCCCATTTTCCCCAAATGGGGAAATAGGGGAGGATGGGCGAAGGGTCTAGGAAGTGGGGATGGGGATGGGGGGACCTATATCCATCCCCATTCCCCAAATGTGCATCTCTATGCACAATACATGTGAAATTCAATAAAACTGCAAAAGAGCCAGGCTGAACTATATAACCTTGGCCTCTAGATCAGTTCAAGGCTTCAAGCATAACTAAAGGGAAAAAAAAGATGCAAAGTCGGGCTCAAGAAAAGTGCTCATGTTTAACTCACCTGTTACTATGTAAATCCTATATAAATTACTAGAACAAGCACATCACAAAGCCATGCTATACCTCAATCTTGAACTTGATTTATGGAATTAACTCGTGAGAATGTTTCAAAACAAATATATGACAACAAAAAAAAGTAGCCAATTCCTCATTATCAAAATGAGAGAATTTAGGCAAGATATCACTATACCTCTCAGTCTTAATCCTAGTTATGTCTCAATTTCATGTGCCAAATTTTACTAAATTTCAGTACATACTTCAAGGCTCAGTTGTCCAGAATTAGGACCTTAAATGTCTCAACTTGGATCACCTAATATGTGAATCAAATCATCATTAAGTCAAGTTTGAGAGCTTGTTTGCACAATTACAATCTAAAATATAATCTTCCTTAGATTTTAATTTAAAGTTTGTGTAATTCAAAATGCATGGTTGAAGTAGAACAAAAACAATGAATTTCATCAAACATGCTGCATCTATCACTAACTTTAACATTAAAAGATTCATATGAGCAAATGATACGTATTTTCCTTTTACCACACCACACCAACCACCCTATGCACAAAAACAAATTGATTGAATCCCCATCCAAGGTTTGTGTCAGGAGGATTAGTTCATAGACCCTCTTACTCCAATGCAAAAGATCTAAACAAACCAATTTATCCCCTTGGAGAACCATTAAAAAAAAAAAAAAAGTACAATATGAGATAAGTGCCAGCTTCATCAGCAACTTGTGCCAGACATGAGAAAAACAGAATTCAGCAAGTAAAATAAAATACTAGTTTCATATATCAACTTGCTGAAGTAAAAGCTCCTGGAACAATAAGCATTCAAACAAGAAATGAAAGCTAATTACCTTACTATCTGATATTGCATCTTTTGTTAAATTTAACTGTTCCAGAGTGAATTTCTCTACAATAGACATTGATTCTTCATTGTTTGAAACAGGATATCTTGTAAGAGCTAAAAAACTAGCAGCAGAAAAGCTCAAGAAGTCCATAAGCAGCTGCAAATGATAAGATTAATCCGTCAAAGAAATGTTGTGATATGTGAGTTATTTAGCACATTGTCAGTTGACAGAAGATCATGCTCAAGACAGGTCTATCTAAAGATTCAGAAAATAAACAAAATGCATATGTACATGTTCTGTGTTAGCACAAACTCCACATTTTTACAGATAAGGAAAAAAAAAAAAAAAAAAAAAAAGGAAAATAGGAACGAAAAGAAAAATCTTAGCAAGACAGTAAGATTCTCATTGAGAAGAGAGTCTGATTGTAGAAATATTTTACAAGCTGTACAACAATGAGGAAGCTAACCTCAAGTGACTATGTTTGCTTGAAGTGACTATGTTTGCTTGAAGCAAAGAAGTAATATTGAGGCACTGAAGACAATATCAGATACACACAATAACAAACTATAATTTGCACCTCAATGACTTTCTTGCTTATGAGCAATTCCTGCTAAAGCCAATAATATTGCCTACGTATGTAAAAAGGAATGTGACAAAAGAATGAACCTTCCAATTCACAAATGGATAAAAGGCGTGGACATACATAACAACATCTGGATTCAGATAATGAACATATCTACATTTATTGGTACTATGAATCCATTCAAAAACCATATGGCAGTAGCAGAAAGTTTAAACAGGATCCACTTATATTGCTATTACCAAATAACCATGTTTTAATTTATAGATACAATCATCAACAAATATAATTAATCATTGAACTTGGTTGCAACTCAAGATAAAGCTGATTAAGTATTTAGGTGCAACTTAAATCAAATATATAACTTAACAAATTTATCCTACCACACAATTATTTACGAATTAATTACAAAAATAAGAAACACATAGAATATGAATTAGATAATGGTGAATGCACAGTCAGTGCACTTATCTAATTAGCAACAAAATCAAAAGTCTCAAAAGAACAATCAATCAAAGCAGCTTCAAAAACTGAAAAGGTTTCATGAGTGCGAGCCCTGTACCTGAAAAAAGAGGTTGCAATGTTCTTCCTCTTGAGACTCCTCTTTCGACATACGAGTCATCTTCAGATGCTTTCCACACCAGATGCTCGCCTAATACATACACACACACATAAGCTAAGAAAAAAATAGTACAAACACAATGACAACGTGAAAATCGCAAAAAAGAAAACAGACATACCTTCAGTCCAAGTTGGAGAAACTGTAACAAACAACCAGACAGGTCTGAATCCATATATTTCGCGGCAACGTGTAAAATACTTTTGTTGAACATGCACTGTGATACATCCAAACAAGTGAAATCCTCCCAGAACGTCTAAATTCCTCGTTAAGGTAACAAAAACAAGATCATCACAAAATTGACACATAAATTTAAGAAGTGAAGGGAAGGATACAGTTAGACATTGGATGAGATAATTGAGATCGGAATTCTCCGATAAGTCTAAATCTCTCAATTGAGTGAGCAATTCAACACGATTCTCGACAACCTGCAAAATTTTGAAGGATTTGAGAGTCAAATCGAATTGGATATTGTCATCAAAGAGAGTTCAAAGGAAGCTTACCTCTGAAGATTTGATGGCTTCTATCAGGTTGTGCAGCTCGTTGCTTGAGCATCGTCTCTCCATTCTCTCTCTCTCTCTCTCTCTCTCTCTCTCTCTTCCGGTCAATTATTTTATGAATTATAAGGCTTATTTTCGACCCAAAATTTTATATTATATCCCCTTCCCGCCATCATTGAAGCCTTTGAATTTGTTTTAGGGCACCTTGACTTGTCAAGGATATTCCACATTTCTAAAATTGGGCAAATTATACAAACTTTCCCCGCGTTTATGCAACATTGCATATTTGCATTCAACGGCAACTTTTGTAATAATTGCACAAACATCCCTACAATTCGTTGACTAATTGTTAACTAACACCATTGATTAACAGATTTTAGGGTAAAAATGTCTTTTCACAACAAGTAATAATTAACACTTTAGTAAAATATGAAAGTAGCCCCAAATCTTATAAATTTGACAAAAAATTAAAATAAAATTTTTAAAAGGGACCCAAAACTTTTCAAAATTGATTACAAAACTACACCAACAGTGGGAAGGAGACTCCATCACCAACAAAGGGAGGATATCCTAATCCTCTGATCTGGAGTAGATCACTCGAACTCCTCCAGAAATCAGAGGATATTTGCATGATCTCCTCCATTTGGAGGAGATTTCCTTTGATTTGGAGGAGACCTACTTCTCCTTGCTCCACTAGCGGTGCAATTCTTTAATTTTTATTTTATTAATTAACTTTTGAGATAATATTTAAAAATAATAATCAAATAACTAGCTAGCGACATTTTGGTCATTTTTTGAGTTAGGGATAGTCAACCATCAACTTCAAATCTATAACAGTGGGTAACAGATTTCAAAGGATGTTTGTGCAATTATTTCAAAAGTTTCCACTAGGTGTAATATTAACTAAACTTGGGGGAAGTTTGTACAATTTTCTCAACACAAAAGTGACCTTAGATCCCCAAAAACCGAACCAGTATCACGGAAAACGAAACCTACATCTCGAAACATTGAACCTATATCACGGAAAGCTTAACAAATATACGAAAAAACGACAATTGAAACTTTCATCAATAATTCATGTTCAGAAATCGCAAAATAATGCAAATGCAACCTAAACCCATTAAATGTAGGGTACGGATATTGACACCCATAAAACTTATTAGTCCATAAAACTTATTAGTACACCCATTTTTATAAGTACACCCATGTCTAAAATTTAAAAATAAATATTATTATAAGCACTTATCATAATACCAATAGTACCCTCATTGAAATAAATATATTTACATTAATACATATTATTTATAAACACTCTTAAATTATTTATTATTTATAAACACTCTTAAATTATTATCACACCCAATTTATATATAAAAAAAAAAAAAATCATATTATTTTTGAAATCAAAACATCTTTTAATGATGGTCCAATTTACTTTTGGACTTATCTTGAATGTAGGAATCTTATAAAAGGGAATATGTGGAACCATATATGAGGTCAAGAGATTTTTAATCTGGAATTCTCTTATTACAGCTATCTTAAAATAAATTAAATTAAATTAAATTAAATAAAAAATAAATAAAAACTTGTTAATATCTATGGCTATCGTTAGAAAATATATATATATATATATATATATATATATATATTTGTTTATTGATAGAGTTCATAACTATACATAAAAGTAAGACAAAAACAATATGATAATGAGAAAGTTTGAAACTTGAAATAGATTAGAGTTTAATTGGGTTTATCATAAAAATTATGGTTTATCAAAAAGTTTTTTTTTTTTTTTTTGAAAGGTAGGTTTTTTTTTTTTTAATACAGAAGTATAGTTGAAGATATGAGTGTAATGAATGAGTGTATATAACATTTGATTTATTTTTAATTAAAGTAATTTGTCCTTATTGGTAAATTTCTATTGGGATATTTTTGTAATTAAATTTTTAAATAAAATATAAAATATGGGTGTACTAATACGTTTTATATGTATCATATTACAAATACTATAAACGCATTTCATATTAGGTTTGAGTGTTTAGGGTATTTTGGATTTTTTTTTTTTTTGTTACTACTTAGTGCAAATGTAAAAAAATATATATATAAAATAAAATAAAATTGTTATAGAAAAATATTTTTAATATTTGGTTAAGTGATTTTGTAAAGGGAGTCGATATTGACACCTATAAATATGATAAGTATACCCATATTTTAATAAAAAATTTAATTACAAAATATTTTTACTAAAAATTAAACAAAATACTATTTACACCCATTAATTATACTAATATCTTCAACTATATCACTTTATTAAAATAAGAAAAATTAAAAACACTAATCGAACCTTAATTCTATTTTTTTTTTTTTTTTTTAAAAAAAAGAGAAGCAGAAGCCCAACGGAGCCGAAGTCTCCCATTATCATCTCTCGTTATCTTAATGCCATATCACTGCACGCAAATATCAAGATTAAGGCTGCAAGACTATTTATTTAGGATTGGACTGACCTTTTGCAATTTCCTTTTTCCTTTTACGTCTGACTCATTTTATATTTTAATAACTTTTACGAGTAAAATCCATTTTATATTATTACGATTAATATATGAGTACATGTCTGGTGATTTTATGCAACCCATTATGTTGTTGTCATAGAGTTCATCTTTTAGGATAATCATTTCTATATGTTCTGTGTTGATATATCAATTTGATTAGAGGCTTTATGGTTGTCCAAGGTTGGCCATACTAAGGGATACATACAAGTGCTTGTATTTGCTAAATAAGATATGATGGGTGTCTCAGCTTTGGTTAAGATAATATCTATTGGAAGGTGGTCAGAGACACCTTTGGTTAAAATAATATCTATTGGAAGGTGGTCAGTTTTCGGAGAGGTGATCAAGACTATAACCCGAATAGATGAGAAAACAGCTTCAAACAGGAGAATATAGTAATAAAGTAACAAAGTAAGCCAAAATCTCCCATCATCACTAATTACACCCATTAAATAAGGATACTATTGGCATTAAGATGGGTGTTTATAATAATGTTTTAATTTTAAATTTTAGACATATCTGTACTTATAAATATGGGTGCGCTTATCATATTTATGGGTGTTAATATCTGTAACCTTTTGTAAAACCACATTTACTATTTTTTACAATTTCCACTTAGACAGAGAATGTTAATGTTTGTGTAGCAAGATCTTTATATAGGAATAGAGCTGATAATATGGGTCACAACCCACAAACTCGATACGAATCAAAGACCAATAAATGAATTTGAGTTGGCCTAAACGGGTTCAGGTTAACCCGTTTGACCTATTGAAATAAACAGGTTATATCAGGTTTCATTAAACAGGCTGACGGGTGAACCATTTATAAAAGGATCAATTTATAATTTTAAATTAATGAGGAATATAATTATAATTTTACTTATTGTATGACTAGGAATATGTTTTCAAATCTCAAGATAGGACATATCAGTTCAGACTGTTGTTCTTTTCCCTCTTCTCTCTCTCTCTCTCTCTCTCTCTCTCTCTCTCTCTCTCTTTCTTAAGAAAAAAAGGGTGTAAAAGTAGAAGAGTCGTTTAGGTTAGGTTAGGTGTCTTCTTTTTTGAAGTAGATCTCAAAATTTCTAGTGGATATCCAAATTAAGCTATGTATGCGGATGGCTGAATCAGAGATATTAGAGTTGTATGAGAATCTCTCATTAGCTGATGAAGATTGTGTGATTCACGAGAGACCAGAAGAAGATCAGAGTGTAGGAGAGTTGAAAGTGGAACTATGTCTGGTAGGGAAGATACTTTTCGAAAAAAAAAAAAGTGAATAGAGAAGCCATTATTCATCTGATAGAGCAATTGTGGAGTCCGTTTGGGAAGGTAGCGATCAAATATGTGGGGGTTAATATATTTATGTTTCAGTTTAGAGAGAAATTTTATTTGGCAACAAAGTCCATGGTATTTTGATAAAAGTCTTATTGTTCTAGAAAGGCCAGAAGGAATGGGTAACATAACACACCTGAGATTCAACAAAGTGGAGTTATGGATACAGATTCATGATGTGCCTATTATAGGCATGAATAGAAGAACAGCTAAATGGATGGCTGAACAAATAGGAAAGGTGATCGAAATACTGATAGAATCAAAGGATTGTTGGGGCAAATTTATGAAGGTAAGAGTGCAAATCGATATTACAAAACCTTTGAAAAGATGGCTTCGATTGAAATTGGATAAATCTAAAGAGATTGTGATGGTTAGTCTTAAGTATGAGAGACTCCCGGAGTTTTGTTATTTCTGTGGAAGAATAGGGCATGCAAGTAAGGAGTGCATTGATGAAGAGGCCAAGATTGAAGCTTTAAAGAGGGTTCCACCAAGTTTGGGTCGTGGATGAGAGCCTCTGCTCTTGATCGCCAGAAAGTGAGAATCGAGCAGCAAAATGATGGAAAATCGAAGATTCAAAGTAGATTGGCGAAGAGCCTTGTGGGGAATGGAAGTGTTTTACAGAAATTGAACTCTGATTCGTTTAGGTGTGAGGAAAATGAAGGCGATTTGCAGAATTTGTATGCTGAATCACTAGATTTCCAGGTGAAAAAACTGACCGACTCAGTTGAAGAGGCAAAGGAGGCAACAACACTAGCACACAAAAATATCCTAGAAAAGAGTAATGGATCCGGGTCGTCAAAGTTAAATGGGCAAAGGTTAACATGCCCATTTGAGGAGGATATGATGAGTGAAGTTGCTGGGCTGGGAACAATACTAGTAATAATGAGTCAGGTGTAGATTTATATAATGATGGCCAAAAATTAACAAAGAAACCAAATGAGGAAATGATGATGATCGTTCATACTCGACCAGAAGAGCTAGTTGTCTCAAAACTGTCAAATAATAGAAATTGGAAAAGATTGGCAAGAGAAAAGAAGTCAGTAATCAATTCGAGCAATCACTCCAGTTTGTTTCGTAGTTTACAGACGGTTAGCACGAAGGGGAAGAAATGGGCAACAGGAAATGGCTCATCATCTACAAGTAAGTCTAATTTTAATATAGCTAGGAAAAGATCAAGACTTGGGAATTTTAATAGACATTCTCAGATTTCTTCCACAAAAAGGGGAACTATTTCCAGTTCATTAAAAAGATGGGAGGTTCAATTTGGCAAGAGGAAATTATGTATTGGTCCGGCTATTGACAATGGTGTTATTAAACAATTGAGAAAGTCTGACATTTCACTGGATTGTGAGAAATTGGTGGAGTCTGGTTCCCAGATCCGCTAGGATCAATGATTGGCCTTAGTTGGAATGTTCGAGGTTTGGGGAATCCCCGAGCGTTCTCAGCCTTAAAGAGGCTGATGAAGAAGCATTCTCTAGATTTTTTTTTTTTCGGAAACGAAACTCTCAGGTAGTAAGGCTGTTAAATTCAAAGATAATTTGGGGAATTATGAAGTTTTTTGGGTGGACAATAGTGGCTCTAGTGGAGGTTTGATGCTTTTGTGGAAAAAAGAATTACAGATTACTGTTCTTTCTTATTCTCAAGGTCATATAGATGCGAGAATGGGTATGAAGGATAGGTTTATGTGGAGATTTTTGGGGGTTTATGGTGATCCTTCACCAAGTAAAAGAGTAAATTCCTGGGATTTAATGGGCCGTTTAAGTGAGGTAGATAGGCTGCCATGGGTAAGTGGAGGGGATTTTAATGAATTATTGTAAGCTTAATTAGTGTGCTTCAAGGCTTATAGGTTGGAGTAAGGTAGGTTTAAACATCTCAGCTCTCAGATTTCAGTCAAAAATAGAGAGATTGAGAGTTTATATAAGTCTTGTGAGAAAGATGGAGTCATTGCAGTCATCAAAAAAATAGAAAAATCAGTGGAAGAGCTCATTGATTGTGATGAATCATTCTAGAAGTTGCGTGCTAGAGCTGATTGGATAGAGGCTGGTGATAGCAATTCAAAGTTCTTCCATACCAGGGCTTCAACAAGGAAGAAGAAAAATGCAATTTCTATGCTTTATAACAATCAAGGTCGGATTGAAGATACTAATGAAGGAAAGGCACAAGTGATTTCTGACTTCTTTCAAGCCTTATTCCAGTCAGCAAATCCTTCTCCAATTGATATCAGGAAAGCCGCAAGGTGTATCAGCTCCAGTTTTAATCAAACATAGAGTGAAGAGTTGAATAGAGCCTTCAATGAGGAAGATGTCAAGTTAGCAGTTTTTGATCTAAGTCCTACTAAATCACTTGGCCCGGATGGGTTTCATGCGATATTTTTTCAGAAATTTTGGTATATTTTGAAGAAGGATTTTACTAGAGTTTGTTTAAGTATTCTGAATGGAAATGCATCTATTAGGGAATTCAATAACTCTTATGTTATACTGATTCCGAAAATTAATAATCCTAATTCTCCTAGGATTTTCGACCTATTGCTTTGTGTAGTGTTATTCATAAGACAATAACTAAAGCAACAACATCTAGATTAAAGCCTTATCTTCAACATATTATTTCCCCAAATCAATCTGCTTTTATTCCTGGTAGACAAATATTTGATAATGTAATTGTTGCTTTTGAAACTCTTCATTCGATAGCTAGGAAGAAGAGTGGGAAAAGGTGTTGTGATGAAGAAGATGAATTTTCCTTCTGATTTGATTGCGTTAATTATGGATTGTATCACTACATCTTCTCTCAGTTTTTTACTTAATGGTAATTCGGTATATGTTGTGAAGCCTTACAGAGGTCTTAGACAGAGATGTCCTCTTTCCCCTTATCTTTTTATTCTTTGTGCTGAGGTTTTTTCGCGGTTGATTACACATGCTGAAAATAATGGCAGGGGGTTAGGTGTTAGATGTGGTATGGGAGGCCCCCTTATTAATCATATGTTTTTTGCAGACAACAGTATACTTTTCAGTAGGGCTTCGAGTGATTGTAGCTCTAGAATTAGAGAGATATTGAATGTGTATGCTAGTGGTTCAGGTCTGCAAATTAATCTTCAAAAGAGTAAGGTGACATTCAGTGAAAATGTGGTTGCTTGTATTAAAAAAGATATTAATAATTTGCTTGGCATTGAGGAAGGTGTTAATCAAGATAAGTATCTCGGGCTCCCTACTTTGGTGGGTAGAAATAAAAGAATCTTGTTTAATGATATTATGGATAGGGTATGGAAGAAACTTAGAGGATGGAAGGATAATTATTTTTCATTTGGAGGTAAGGAGGTGTTGATTGGGGCGGTGACTCAATGTATCCCGAATTATGCAATGAGTATTTTCCAACTTCCGGTGGGTTTATGTAATGAGTTGAGTGCTATGTTTTCAAAATTTTGGTGGGGTTCCAATAAAGGGAAAAGAAAGATCAGTTGGGTGAAATGGGAATCCTTTGCAAACCAAAAAGTCAAGAAGGCCTAAATTTTAAAGATTTAATTTCTTTTAATCAATCTCTTTTAGCCAAGCAAGCTTGGAGAATTATGAGAAATCTTGATTCATTGGTTGCTAGGTTGATAAAGGCTAAATATTTTAAGCATGAGGACTTCTTGCAGATGACAGTAAATCAGGGTAGTTCTCATATTTGGCGTAGTATTTAATGGGGGAGAGCTTTACTCTCTAAAGGCCTAAGATGGGTGGTTGAGAATGGTAAATATATTAGAGTATTCAAAGATAGGTGGATTCCACGTCCCAGTACATTTAAGACTGTTTCGTCTGATCCTGGTATTGATCTTCGTGTGGCTGAGCTTATGGTTCGTAATCTACGTTGGTGGGACATGGACAAACTGGACAGATTTTTGGTGACAGCTGATAAAGAGCTGGTGCTTTCCATCCCTATCAGTTGGCAAGGGGGTGATGATTACCTTACATGGCTTTTTGATAAAAAAAAATGGAGAATACACAGTTCAAAGTGGTTATCAGCTGGCCATTTCTCAAAAGGTTAGTGAAACTACTTCCAATTCAATTGTATCTCAGGGGTGGTGGAAAAAGATGTGGAGTTTAAAAATTCCTCCTAAAGTGAAAATATTTATTTGGCGTGCTTATTGGAATGCTCTCCCTTCTCTTCAAAATCTCTGGAAAAGGAAAGTGGTGGACTCTACTAGGTGTAATAGATGTTCTTTTCCTGTGGAATCCTCTGCTCATGCTATTCTTTGGTGTAAAGAAGCTATAAAGTGTTGGAGAATTTCTAATTTGATTTGTTATTTTGATGAGGTGTTTCAACTCCCTGCTATGGAAGTTTTCTTTTATGACTCTTCTCTTCTGTCAATGGATGATTTAGGCTGCTTTTGCATGATTGCTTGGGCAATTTGGGATAACAGAAATTTACATTATAATACTGGGAAAAGTAAGCCTCCAGAACTGGTGGTCTCAGGTGCAACGGCTATATTATCAGAATTTCAGAAATCGAAGAAGGCTCTCTCCTCCCAAATCCCCTCTAATCTGACCAGGTGTGTCCCAGATTGGCTAACCTTGCCTCTTGGACTTCTTAAACTCAATACAACTGCTTCTAAGTGCAAGAATGGCTTGTCAATTGGTGTAGGAGCTACAATAAGAGATGATAAGGGTCTGGTAGTTGCTGCTCGAACTAATCAGCTGCCAGGTATTTTTAATATTGATATTAGGGAGTTGATTGCTCTTAGGGAAGGATTGTTGTTAGCTCAATTTTACAAGTTGAAAGTTGATTTGGGTGATGTTGTTTCTCATTCTTTACTGTCTACTCTTAACGATTTCATCCCTCTCATAGGGGAATCTAAATTCATCATGAATGATATAAAAGTGTTGTTAGCTGATGTTGATGTTTTTAAGTGTCTAGCTATTTCCAAATCTGGAAATTCCTTGGCTTTTAAGCTAGCTCTAGCAGCTTTTGCTTCTTGTAGGGAATGGCTGTGGATGGATTTTAGTTTTTAGCACTGCTGTTCTATAACCAAAAAAAAAAAAACTCAAGATAGTCCAAGATGATAAGATTTGGGCTAGCTTTATAAAAATATTTGGGCTCATAATATCCTCGGACTTCCTTATGGATCATGGCCGAAACCCGTGCACACAACAAGATACCCACCTCACTGGTAGTTTGGATTCATGAATGATTCGTTAATCGTTATGTAAGACTTAACTTCCGTTTCAGACAGAGACGGTCCATTAGCATGAACTTTATGTAGATTATTTCTTTTTTTTGCTCATTAATTAAACCTCCCTTAATTGCCTAAACAAACCTAAAGATGTGCAGATGTTGTCTATATTTTTGGTTCATCCCAAATCCCAATTGATGATTTCTTAATTATCTGTATCGTTAATTTGTTAATTCACTGCTCCATCATATTTAATTTTTGAAATAAATATTTGTACGTTTTTCTCTAAATAATTGATAAATATAGACATAAATAATGCAATTACATACAAAGAGTGAGAGAGAGAAAGACGAGCAGGCAATCTAGTACATGTATCATGTAGTATCGGATCAGGATTTTCTCCCATCCTTTTTTTACCTTAGCTTTTCAATGGATGTTGACACAAGCAAAAAATATATATATAGTCAAAATTTGTTGATTTATTTCTCACTCATGCAAATGGATATTTCATTTACGCTTGAGAGGATCCTAACGCGTATCATATAGTTCCAATTAATATTTCCACTAATAATTTCATCTCACATAAGTTGGAACTAGGAAATCCCTCATGAAAGACAAAAAACGTGAGTTGGAAAACCCTGAAAGACAGCAACAATTTCAAACGCATTGGTTGCATACTTGCATGTTCACGAGGTCTGCTTCTCACGGGAGCAACAACAGATACCACCTTTCAGATTCACATGGTCATGCAAAATATATGAATTTTATGTATATTCGTGTTCGTGGCCGTGCTCTATATAAACGTACTTGTTTTTCCAATTTATTCAAACAAAACATTAAAATGAAGCAAATATGTGTTATGAACTTTGTTCTGATCGTTGTGGTAGTATCCTTGTTCTCTTCTAGTTTTTGCCTCTCCACCTCCATGCCGATAAAAGATAAAGGCTTAAAATACAGAAAAGAATGTGATGTTGAGGGAGAAGGTAATGGATGCCAATCAAATGGTGAAAGCTGTGGCGGTTATGGTGGAGGAGAAGGTGAAGACTGTGGTGGCAGAGGAGGATGTGAAGTTATTGGATCAGGTGGACAAGGCGGTTGTGATGGCGATTGTGATGACAATGATGGTAATACTAGTAGTACTAGGCACGGTCATAAAGGTGGTGCTATGCGAGGGAAAGGTTCTGGTGGCGACAGCAGTGGTGGTGTAGGAGGTGGATATGGTTTTGGGTTTGGGGGTTCATACGGTGGAGGAGGTGGTGGTGGAGGTGGAGGTGGAGGCGGAGGTGGTGGCGGAGGAGGAGGTGGAGGCGGAGGTGGAGATCGTGGGAGAAATGGGGGTTAATAGAATTAGAGTAGCTTGGAAGTTAATGGTAACTCCATCAATTCCGCTCCCGTATCAATCACCTGCATTTTTTGGTGGTTTGTTTTTCGTCAAAGTAAAAGTGCAAGTGCCTACTTGCATGAAGGATAAAAAAAAAAAAAAGAATAAATCTTAACCGTGTAGTATTTTTTTTTTTTTTTTTTAATGTTTAGATATCTATTTAGTCAATATTCAACGATTATTATTAATTAACTAGTTAAATGTTTGTGCTTAGTAAGAATATTCACTTTCTATAAAGTGATCAATAAGACAATAACGTGGGAAAAAAAAAAAAAAAGAGTTTAATTATGTATTTACGTTATAATTATATCTGGTGGAAATTATTCCATATTGAAATATCAAGTTTCCAAAGTCTTCCAATATTATAATGGACTTCATCGATGGCATGCATGAAATAATTGTATATTTCTAGAAAATTAAATTAAATATGGTGTTTCTTCCCATGGTAGAATAGCTTTCCGAACCAACAAGAAAATTATTTAGGTCATAAAATCATTATCTTCTTAAAATTAAAAAGTTAAATTTGGAAATACTAGCTTCTTTTTACTGTAATCCCTAGGATAAGGGTCATCAGTCATGCTACTGTATAAAGTATAAACATTATGAGGGCTGTTATAAATAATTAGTAATTGGACTTTAATCTAATGGTCCATGAAAAAATCAAAAGTTGATTAATTAATTTTTTTTTTTTAATATATAATAGTATAGAGATCAAACAGCACATGTTTAATCCAAATAACTGCTACTGTATTTTTTAAAGAGTAGTGCTACTGGCACACCCCCTGTCTGTCTATTTATGCCCCATTTTTTTTAATTATGCAGTATTTTTTTTTTCCTTTATCAAAATTACTTAAAGGGACATATAATTTAAGGAAAAAAATCTTCTACAAAGTAAACTTATTAAAACCCCACATTCCTTTTCAAAAAAAAAAAAAAACCATGTTCTTTTAAACCTTTTTTTTTTCCCTTAACTCTTAAACCCTAAATTTTGCTTCTTACACACATACAAAAATATTATGAAATAGTCTTTGAAAGATATTAAGCATATGGAATAATCGTTCTTTAGAATGATATTAAGCTATCATTGTGTTGAAGCAACTCTGTTATTTTTTTTTTTCTCTTCCACCATGAAATAAGAAGAAAAAAAAACTCAAAATAAAATAAAATAATAAGAAGAAAAAATAAATCATTTAATGGAGGTGAGAGAAAGATGTATACAGAGATCAAAGATGAGATGTATTAAGTTTGAAAAATAAGTAAATTTGGTAGTTTTGGAAATAAATCAAAACAATTAATAAAAACAATTAATAAAAACATTTAATTTTATTTTATTAAGTCAAAATTTTAAAAAGTGAGGTATATATAAATTGGTAGGGGGTGTGCCAATAGCACCACTCTTTTTTAAATGTAAATGATGGGATTTGAAACTCTTATTATAAATGTGGAAGAAAAGATACACTATCACTAATGCTAATAGGAGATATGCATTATAGAAATTTTTGATGTCTTTTTAATTTTTTTTTTTTAATTAATTAATTTGATGTGCAAGAATTTGTTCTTACCCCTAAAGTACCGTTAATCAAGGGGAATGCTATCTACATTTCTCATTTATCTTTCCTATTTGTCTTTTCCACTCATTGCGTGATATGTATACACTTTTTCATTTAATAAAAGCTCTCACTTGTTGCTACAAAGTTTGTTTACGTCTTTACCCCTTATTAATGAAATAATAGAAGCATCCATCAAAGGTAAAGACGTAAATAAGCTTTGCAGTAAAAAATGGGAGCTTTTTATTAAATGAAAAAGTGTATACGTGTCAAACAATGAACGAGAAAGGTAAGTAACACGTATACATTTTTTCATTTAATAAAAAGCTCTCACTTTTTGCTATAAAGTTTGTTTATGTCTTTACCCCTTATTAATGAAATAATAGAAGTATCCATTAAGGGTAAAGACGTAAATAAGCTTTGCAGTAAAAAGTGAGAGTTTTTTATTAAATGAAAAAATGTATACGTGTCAAACAATGAGTGAGAAGAGTAAATGAGAAAAATAAATGGAAATGGTAGATAACATTTCCCGTCAATCAAAGGTTAGTGATCAAACTAACGAAAATGAGGGAATTTTTATGTAGAGTAATGCTACACTGTCCAAATTTGGTGTCCAAATCTGGTGCCCAAATGATATGGCAACACTTTAGGCCACTCATTTAAAATATGCAAATCTAATACAATTAAATGAATGGTCCACAGTGTTGCCACATCATTTAAACACCAGATTTAGACACTAAATTTAAAGAATATAGCATTACCCTTTTATGTAATAAAAGCATAAGTTATCGCATAGTGCAGTTTCCACAAAAGTACATATCATTTAAACACTAAATTTAGACATCAAATTTAAAGAATATAAAATGAATATAGCATTACCCTTTTATGTAATAAAAGAAAAGTTATCGCATAGTACAGTTTCCTCAAAAGTTGCAATATAAATTTGAAGAATACAGTATTACCCTTTTATGTAATAAAAGCAAAAGTTATTGCATAGTGCAGTTTCCTCAAAAGTTCCAATATATTTTCACTAAAATTAGAGGTAGGTGTTTCCTGCCTGTACAAACTTGAAACTTGAAAGTCCATTAATATATTGAGGTCAGAGCTTGTGAGAAGTAAGAAGGCAGCAATAAAAGCAACCAAGCTGCAAACATAAAATAGATGCCAGGTCCAGATCACCGACAGGTGGTGGACATGCAAAATGGTACTTGAAGTTTGATTTGCGCAGAATTAACAGAACAGCCTTCATGCAAATATTAATGAATTCCACTACAAGCTTCAGATCTGCCGCCATTGATCTTGCAATAATACAATTACTGCAATTCATGGAAAATTTTAAATCCTTAATTAATTAGTTTTTTCTCTCAATGTCTTATCACGTGTCCTTTTAAATATACACGCAGGGCAAGAGTGCTTCTGTTTTGGAAGGACCACCCAAAATTTAATTTACTGTATATTTATATCTAAAGAATCAAACATAATTTTTTTTTAAAAATAAACAGCCTACATATCAAATATCACTTAAAAGGCCACTAAAAAAATATTTATATTTAAAACTTAAAAGCGGTCCATATTTTATATATATATATATATATATTATATTTCTTTTTAAGAAAAAACCTACTAAAGAAACAAAAATATTAAACTTAACTCATCACAAACATATCAAATTGCAAATTGAATTTCATTATATCAAACATTCGACTTCTTTATCTCTCTCCCTTTGGTAGCTTAACCTCTGTTCTTGTGATTTGTGAAACTACAAAAATAATTGTTTTTAGATTGTAATTTGGATTTTGGAAGCTCTCTTCTTGAAATCAATTGTTGTTGTTTTATAAGGTAATTTAACACCTCTTTTCCTTCTTCTTCTTCTTCTTCTTCTTCTTCTTTTATTCCGAAAAACCTCTTTTGCGATTTTCTATTTTAGTTTTGTTAGAATTTTGTATGTATTATGTATTATGGAAGTAGGAGTTCATCAATTCATCATGAACCCATTAATCCAACTACCCAAGAAAACATTGTTCTTGAATTTTTTTGAAGTTGATTAAACTCTATCTTCAGTCAATTATGTTACAAGAAAGATTGAATTGCTTAACTATGTTATCAATTGAAAAAAAAAATATGATAGAAAAACTTGATTATGTAAGCTTAATTAGTAATATTTAAGTTATATATTATTTGAAGTAATTATAAAATTTTTTTATTTTATTTACTATTTTATTGTGTTGCAGTCTTGATTTTTAGTTATTATAATGATTTTTATAAGTATTCACTAAAGAAAAAAAAAATCAAGAAAACATATATGGAAAATCGGGACTTGGGGGGCCCATTTTTATATTTCGCCTTGGGCCTCCTAAATCTAAATCTTAGGACCAGCCCTACACACTTATACTTGAATTAGCATGTACCAAAGGAAGTGATTTGTATTTTGCCTTCTTAGATTTTTTGCTAAACATTAAAACATAAACATCAAATTAGAGTAAGGAATGATGAGAATCTTAAAAATGTTGTTAATTATTTGGCTTAGAACTAGTTATAAGTTATAGCACGGTGTACGTACACAACATTATATTTCATGTTGTAAGCAATATTTTTTTTTCATGAATCTAGCTCACATATGCAATATATTTTCATGTTGTAATATCATGCATCATGTATAGATTATAATTAAGGATATCCTTGCTTTTTTTTTATTTATTATTTTTTATATAACGTATACGGTACGGCAACTCGAATATAACATCCTACATATGAACATCTTTTAACACTAAGATTGAGTGGAGTTTTGTTTTGTTTTTTTGTTTTTGTTTTTCTTACAGAATATATACCACTTTCCTTGGTGACTTGCATCATTGCATGGAATGGAAGGTTAAAGAAAGAATTGAAAAATATAACGGTACTTTCCACTGAACACAATATAGTATGATATGATGCATATATAAATATATAATTCAGAATTCAGACGCTGAACATTGAAACAAAAGTTGGGAAAACACAGAAAAACATACAACCTCATGTCTCCAAAAGAGACAACTTATGACGACCATAACTCAAACTCTAAATCCAACAACTATAACACTAGTAATTAAAAACAAAATACTCAATAGAGGAAAAACTCAAATTTAAAATTTATTAAGGAGTGCATGGGTAAACTCCACCACCAGCTCCACCACCTGCAGCGCCACCCACGCCACCCACACCACCACCAGCACCACCCACGCCGCCACCAGCTCCACCAGCTCCACCTCCTAGACCGCCAGCACCACCTGCACCGCCTAGACCACCGGCACCGCCTAGACCACCGACACCACCTAGACCACCGACACCACCGGCACCGCCTAGACCACCGACACCACCGGCACCACCTAGACCGCCTAGACCACCAAGACCATGACCACCACCAATTCCGGCAGCCCCTCCAATTCCTCCATATTTTCCAATCGCACCACCAACCAGTGGCAGCCCAACACCACCGGCAAACCCTCCCATTCCCGCAAACCCTCCGATGCCACCGAATATCAAATTCTTTTTGTCGTCAACAGCGGTAGGCGACTCAGCCTTTGGAGCACCAGCATGCAAAACTGTTAGGTCATTTGGAGCATTGTCGTTGAGAGTTTGTTTTGGCGAATTATCAGTAACAAGATTTTGTTCATCGAGAGCTGCAACATCGGTAGGCACATTACGTGCAGTTGCTGCATGAACAAATACTGAAAAAATCACAAAAAGAGCTGACCACGTAGCCATTATATAGCTCTCTCAAATGAAAATGCTTGAAGAGTTGATGAGATTCCATGCATGGGAGGTGGTGCTTTATATAGAGAAGCGAAGGGTGGGTGACAGTTGAGAGTAATAAAAAGGGTTCTAGTAAATGACATAAGAGACTTTACTATAACAATCTCGAGAAGGGTAATTCTTTGAATTAGGGTTTCAGACATCAGATAGAGGTAGGTGAATCAAATTAATAAGGACGGGCTGTCGCCAGAAATGTTTGATGTTTGACTCCTGTGCATGCATGCCTTCACTAAACAACAATTATTGTTTGATTTGTTTCGTTAATTTGGCTTCGTGGGATTGAATGCCGATCATTATTTAGCAATACAAAGCCACAACTGTCAATTAATTATATGGTGAATGAAAAATTGGTGTTGCTGTTATTAATTACCGCATGCTGCATGCCTCATCTCAAGCATTCTCTTTCTACATAAACACAAATAAATTCGAATCCTCATTCAAAGTTAGTGTGAATATGCTTAATTTCGGAAATTCTTGTTTCATTGAATGGCTTAAGGTTTTTCAGCACTTCATATTGATATTATCAATCGGTAGCAAATATATAGTTGTGTTTTTGGGTTTTATCAAAATAACTCATAAAGCATTTCATCCAAGTGTATGACAATTAAATAATTAATAGACCACTGTATATAATCTTTAATATTTATTTTTTCTTAAAACAAATTATTACAATTAATACTGCCCGACACAATTCAATCCAATCAAACCTAGCTACAATCTTAGTGGTATAGATGTGAGAGCCAAATCATTTTCAACCTCATTTTAGCGCAGTCTTTATACATAGAATATATTGACGTTTATAATAAAATTTTACTTCTTTTATAAAACTAGATGCACTTCAATTTTTAAATATATAATAATAAAGCTAACAATATCATAGATATTTTCAAAACCACCCTATGAGTTCTTGAAATACTATTTATCTATAATCTATATATATATATATATATATTTAGGTAATTACAAAAATAACCAAATACAACTATTAAAAATTCGTTTTTAACCTTCATGCCTTGTTTTTTCATGTATTTAATCTTATGAAATGTTCGATGTTCGAACTATCCTCATGCGAATACACACCCATTAGCTATTGGAAAACCCACCCACCTCAACGTGAAAACACACAGCCCTATAAAGAGAAAGCATGGGAGAGAAGAAAAAGGAGGGACGCTGACTATGGGAAGAACTGGTCGGCGCCTGAGAAGAAGTCGTTCCAGTCAAAGAATAGAGTGAGAAGAGAGACGGGAAAAGAGAGATAAAGCGGGAAGAAGAGAGAATACGTAGAATTGTCGGTGGAAAAGAAGCATAGGTGCTGAAAAAGAGGCATAATTGACTGACAACGACAATTCCGAAGTTGGATTAGAAGCTGAGGGAGAGAGTGTGAGGGAGGGAACTCAGAAAGGAGAGGAAAAAAATAAAAAAGGTTGGCCATATTTCATGTTGGGCCCAACGTGCAATATGGGTCCATACTCCATATAATACTTTCTCCAAAGTAAGGACATTAATGTAATTGTTTGGTTCTGAAATGAAATAGAATTTTCATATATAATTAAAAAAAAACATATAAAAAACAATGTAATTGGTTAAAAAACAATAATTAATAATTTTTAATGATTAATTTTGACAATTTACTCTTTAACAAGCATCCAAAGATCCCTATAATTTTTAAAGGAAAATATCAGGACAAGTATTAAGGATTTTTTTAGTGAATACAAAAAAGTATATTTATTTTTTAATTGATGTGTTGAGAAAATAAATATAAATTATTTATTTAAGTTCTTTTTCTATAGAATCACATATTCATTTATCATATCATTTGAGTTGAATTGTTAATTAATTTTTTTTATTGTACAGTATTATTCTTTCTAAAATCAACACCACACAAATCTTTAAACTAAACTTCCATCAAAGGTTATATTAGTCTTTTTGATATAAAAGTAAAAATAAATATAAAACAAAAAAGACATACGAAATAATTAATAATGAATATAACCTACTCAAAGTTTGACATCACCAAGTTCTATGAAACTTTGGGCCTCTATAAATAACCGTTACAAGACAATGGGGTGCCATTATTGTTTCACATGTGTGCTTGAAGATAGGTACATATAGAGATAGGTAGTCTGCTGCATGCAGCACAAATTAACTGTTTTAAAAACGTTAATGGATCCTTCCAAAAAAAAAAAAAACGGTTACTGGATTTTGCTCTCTCATGATTCAATCTAACGGTCATCAACTCTCCTATCGATCCCAATCTGTAATCACATCATCATTCATGGAAGTGTATATAGGTAACCAATCGGATCCTAAACCCACGCCGTATGACATAATATGATTATGTGAAATACCTAATTATGTCATTAAATAATCAATATAGCTGTTACAAATCAATCTGGGAAGTTTAACGTTATCATTATTTTAAAGGCTTATTTGAAGTTTAAAGACTATATATATATATATATATATTCCTTTATTTATATGTATTTTTATTTTTAAAAAATAAAGTAAATGGTGGAGGTACGTAGAGAGTAATTTTGAAAACCTATTCAGACCTGAGAAGGATCAAAGAAGTCGGAGGAAGCAGCTAGCAGTAGACCCGGAATATTAAGGTTAAACATGAGGCAGTTATCCATCCAAACACAAAGAAACATTAAACAAATGACAAGTGGCAAACTCAGTTGGATCTTCCACACTTATATAACTCATAATAATGTATATATATATATATATAACTCAACAGTTACAAAATTTTAACTGCTGTTTTGCCTGAGGAAGAAAACCCCCATCACATGCAATAAACAAAAACAAAAATGACAATCTTGAAACTCATGACTTCAAAGGTTTCCACATTTCTAATTCCTGCAAGAAATGGTTTGAGCCCAAGGGTGTTTGTCACTGCCTCTCCTACACTCTCAGAAGTAAGTTCCAAATTTTCATTATGTTTTTTTTTTTTTTTTTTGCTATAATAATGAGGAGATCATAATTTCTAAAATAAAAGTGTGATGAAAATGATTATTATAAAATAATAATAAATAATAGGGTAAGTAAGATTTTTTCGATATCTCTCTCTTGGGTAGTAGGAGGAAAATCTTGTTTAATGAAAAGCCTTGTCTCTTGCGGTGAAGTATAAAATCTTGTTTAATTAAAAGCCTTGTCTCTTGCGGTGAAGTATATTTGTTCAAAAATATTTTAAAAAAAATATTTTTCATTCGATAACATAAGCATTAATTTGTAGTATAGTGAGAATAAGATTGTCCAACAATAATCAATATGTAGATATAGTGAGAAAATGTTGGTGGGAATTGAATTAATGACAGTCAAAAAAGGAGAAAGAGGCAGTAGAGGCGTGCCAAAATGTGAAAGAAGCAGCGGATGCAGTTAAAGAAGGAGCCAAAGCAGTGAAGAAAACCAGTGAATATGTCAAAGATGTGGCTTCTTCTGCTGCAGAATCTGTAAGCACATGCAAAATCTATCTTCTCATTAATACTACCTACATGCAATCTTAATTCTCTAATTTTTTTATAGTGATCATGACATGATAATTCCTAATTAATTAAGCTTAATTATATATTGACATGTTTGTGCCGATAACAGGTGAACAAGATGACTAAAGAAGTCACTGACAAAGCAAAAGATTTAGTCACAGATGCAGCCAAGGCAACCACTGAGGTTATCAAAAGTAGAATTGTCAACAAGTAGAATAATATTACTACATCTTTTGTGTATCCAACAACAACTGTTTCTTTTTACTCTAATCTGTTTATCTTACTTCATATATATTATTTTATGTCTAACTACATTTTCTTTCTTTATTTTTGTAATTAAAATTCGTCCTAAGCTTTTCAATTCGTTTTTTTTTTATTTTTTTTATTTTAAATATAATTGTTGTTGTGCATAAATATTCGAGTTTAATTCGATTAGTATTTGAACTCGTAAAAAAGATTGAAATGATACGTATATTATGCATCCTATAGATCGAGTCGGTTAAAAGCCAATTTAATGAAATGATATACATGCTACACATCCTATAGATATGTTAGGTTAGCTAAAAGTGCACATGTTAGGTTTAAAGAACACTGTATGCCTCTTGGCAAATAAATAAGATAAACTAAATTAAATAAGATGTCAAATATGCAAATGTATGAACTAAGTTCATAATACATCTGTCAAGTTCAAAGAGCACTAAATGCCACTTGATAAGGAAATAAGAAAAAGTAAAGAAGGTGACACGTATGTGAAAGTCAAATCTTTGAATATCTTCGATGTAAGAATGATTTATGAAAAAAAAAGAAAAAATAGATGTCACATAGGATAAATAGATGATTTATTAAAAAATGTATCTACATTCATTTTGTTGCACAGTTCTTTTTTCGGTTGACTCAACAGATATTTAAAATTGACATTAATTTTTCATATATATTTTTTAAAGAAAATAAAATAAAAAAGAAAATAAGAAAAAAATTGATCATGTCATTAAAAATAAATGCATTTTAAACATAAGCGTTAGAAACTAAATTTTAACTTGATTGTTAATCAAATCTATCTGTATGCTACATAGGAAGAAAACATTTTGACATTGTTGCCATATTAATGGTTATTATTAGATAAACCACTTTTATTCTCAGCTAATAAAATACGTGTCAAGAGCAAAAACACAAATTAGATGTCAACGTGGCTTGCAAGTAAAAGCAAACATGTCAAATACAAATTTATGGGAACACTATAAAAAAGAGAGGAGAAATCAAAAGAGAGACGCTAGACAAATAAAGTGAAAATTCAGTTATAAGTAGAGCACATGATGGGTTTTTTTTGGCCGAGCCATAAGACCATCTCGATATGAGCAATCAGTTCAAATCAGTAATATTTTTCCAAGCTACTATACAAACCTCAAAATTGTATCCTTAAAGCCAATTGTGTTTACCCAAACTTGAGCTCGGATCAATAAAAAGTTTATCTCATAATGCATTCATTACATCCAATTTTTTACATCAACAGTGGTAAAATGTAAATAATTCTTAATTGGATAGCGTTAATATACGCTCTAATAACAACTTTTATTTCTATTTTTGGAAATAAAAACATAGATCAACTGATGCATTTATTGTTTTGTTACAATAAAAATAAAGTAGTTGTTATCATGTGTCATAAAGACACAGGTTAACACTACCTTCACTAATCGTATTGATCATGGACAAAAAAAAAAAAATTCAAATTATGGAAAATTTCAGGACTGACAAGTAAAAGACCCTCTAAAAAGTTAAAAGAGCAATTTGAAATTTTTTTTTTGTAAAAAAATCAGTGTTAACGGGGCATGCCTGTGACAAACTTGGGCTGAACTGAGCTGTGAAGATGGAGCTGTTGTGCAATTTCAGTCGGTCATGTCTGATTCTGATCTGATAAATACGAAACCACAAATGTTTTGTTTCTCCTAGTAAGGCAACATTTTCACTCATTGCTTCATTTTGGGATAGGGCTAGCTGTATATTAGTTTTTGATGCTCCAATTTGGAGCATCAAAACCTTTTAAATTGTGAAACAATTTTTGTACTATTGCTTCATAGCCATTAGAGATATATGATTTTGGAAATCACTCAGACCCACAATGTGCTGGATAATTGGAAATCCAGGTTGGTGCTGTGTTGATGTCTCTGATACTAGGCAGTATATGTATGATTAATAATCATTAATAATGATTAATAGGGCGGTGATAATCACACCTTTTAACGAAGTTGAGGTAACAAGTTTGAATCCCCGGGTTCCCTAATAATAATAATAATAATAAATGAAATGAAATAAATTACTTCACCACCCAATAATCACTAAAACTTACCTGATTTAATGAGATGTGGTACTTTTGTGGAGTTCGTGTGTGCATATATTGTAGTAATGAAAAGTACAAAGGGAAAGGTTTGCTGGAAAAGTGTCCCTGTCTAGAAAGTCTGTCAGTACCACAAAAGAATCCTTCAAGAAGAAAGCTAGATTTATGATTTACTTCTTTTGTCCCAATGCCCTCGTGTATTCTATCAAAATTCAGTTTCATTTGATGTGAAACATCATAAAAGATTCTGAGATGTTAGAATTTATTTGCTTGAATCTTGAATCATGGTCTTCATTTGACCAAACTGATGATGATCATTTATAAATTGTTGCTTGAATAAAAAAAAATATATATATATATATATATAGTACATATAATCAATCAGGTAAGAGCATTTTCTCATCAGAGAAACAACAGTCAACACAGCTATCAACTTGAAAGTGCAATCCTTTTGTAAAGAAAGCTATGCACAGCAGTCTAAGATGTTTGAAAAGCTGAACTGAGGAATCAATTCTTTCTCACTAGAGAATGATATACCTCCCAGGCTCCATTACACCTGCAGAGCTTATCATGGGTCCCATCTCTCACTCTTTAGGATATATCAAAATCAATGTGACTTGATCTTTCACTATGAATTATTCTTTTCAGGTCATTAACCTTTTTATCAACTTTTTACTAGATTCTCTCTATTCATGCATCCTAGAAATTCTCTGCTCCTCTACTGATAGAACAAACAAGAACTTCTGAACTTGGTTGGTTCAAATCCTGATATGCCCAACCCAAGTTGTCACTTCAAATTCCAGTCACTTTACAATGTTTTGAATGCATGCAACTAATGAAATGGAGCTAATAAATTTTAAGCTAGGAAGCTGCAGAACTAGTGATTATGCATTAACTTATAAAACAAATAACAACATTTTCTTTACATAAAAAAAAAAAAAACAAAAGAGATTTGTAACTGAAGAAGCTGATTGATAATAAAGGCAAACTTCCACTATACTTGGATGAAAACTAATTAGATTATCACTTGAAACTCATTCTGGTATTAGAGGAAGATGAGTAAAACAGTGAGGAAGCAGAGAAGCTTGTGTTATTGCTTTTTGGATTCAAGTTTTGGACTGCCAATTTAGACGAAGACGTTGCCCCCAGAAATTCAGTTGCTGGTGATCCCTTGATGAGAACATCCACCTTTGCATACTCCTCTCTTTCATGTTTTATCTCTTTAAGCATTGCAGCCACATCTTTCATTGTTGGTCTCTCATCAGGCAGTGAGTTTACACATAACAAGGCTATCCCTAATGCTTGCATCATTTCATCGATTTCCGACTCCGGTCGAGATAGTAAGCTTGGGTCAAGAACTTCCATTCCCATCTTACGTCTTACCCAATCTACTACATGACATCCATCTGGTATCGTCGGATCAATTGGTTGCTTCCCTGTCAAGACTTCAAGTACTACAACTCCGTAGCTATACACATCGCTCTTCTCTGTGATCTTCATCATGTAACCATACTCTGAATTGAACAGTAAATGTTAGTTCAAAGTTTCTAAAATGCTCTTGAATCAATTATTTGAAAAGCCTATTGTAAGCATATAAAATATACCATATCTTGTATGACCAAAATTTTTATGCAGCTTCATATCCAACTTCAGACATAGTAATTTATATGGATACCAAATTGACAAACATGTTTTAAAGCAAAATAACAATATATCAAGAGATGCTTACCAGGAGCAATATATCCATAAGAACCAGCAACTGTGTTGGAAGACCGAGCAAAATCACCATCCTCGACAAGCTTGGCTAGGCCAAAATCAGCTATGTATGGCTCAAATTCGAGGCCAATTAGAATGTTATTGGCTTTGATGTCTCTGTGAACAATTGGAGGGACACAGTCATGGTGCAAGTAAGCAAGGCCTTGAGCTGCCCCAAGCAAAATCTGGTACCTAAGCTCCCACTCCAAAGCGTTTCCTGTCCTCTCGTGAAGGAGACCGCCCAAGCTCCCGTTTGGCATATAATCATACATGAGCAATCTAGTGTTTCGGTTCCAACAACATCCCAAGAACCTTACAATATTCTTATGACGAATTGAGCCAAGCGTTTTGATCTCTGCTGAGAATGAATCCCTGACTCCACTTTTATCATCATTACATCCACTAGATGTAGCCATTGTTGTTGGCCAGAGCTTCTTAACAGCAATGACTTCACCGTTGTCCATATCAGCACGATAAACAACTCCGGAACACCCTTTTCCTATCACATTGACATCAACTAAGCATCTCAAAACTTGCTCTACCGAGAAATTCAACTTCTGGAACGGAGTGAATTGCCATGGCAATGAGTCTCCCAACTCAGAATCATCATCATCTCTAATAGTCCTTCTTGCTCGAATCAATGCAATCGTCCCCATGATTGCCATTGCTACGGTCAGTGCAATCAACAATGCAATCGCTACTTTAAGTTTCCTTGACTGCCCCACATTATCTTCATTTCTTGCTAGTCCTGAACCGCTACTCAAGAAACACGAGTCCCGGCTTGAAGAGCAAAGGCCTTCATTTCCAGCGAGGTCTGTTGGCGACAACTGTCGGAAGAGCTTATTGTCAGGAAGATAGCCAGTGAAGTTATTGTACGAGATGTTGAGAAATACAAGATTATCAAGTACAGCCAACGGATTCAAGTTCCCTTCAAGCTTGTTATGTGAAAGGTCTAGAATGGAAAGCTTATTTAGAGCAGAGATTTGAGCTGGAATTGGCCCTGTAAGTCCATTGCAACTGAGATTGAGAGCTATTTCAAGGGCTTCGATTTGACCAAGTTCCATTGGGATGCTACCAATGAGCCCATTGCTGCTAAGGTCAAGCAACTGGAGACTTGAACAGAGGCCAAGCGATGAAGGTATGGCCCCAGTGAAAGAATTTCTTGATAGAATGAGCTTGCTCAACGACACAAGGCGACCCAAGCTTACTGGTATTTGGCCCTCAAACTGATTAACTGAAACATCAAGGACTTGTAGGCCAGATAGAGAGGATAGTGAGCTAGGCAGGGGACCATGTAACGAGTTCTTGCTAAGGTCAATCATTTGCAATTCTGTGCAATCACCAATCTCATCAGGTACCGGCCCAGAAAGGCGATTGCTAGACAAATCAAGAAAATTTAAGTTCTTGAGAGCCCCGATTTCTCTAGGAACCACACCAGCAATGCGATTATTTCCAAGCCTTAACCGCACAAGAGAGCTGCAATTACCAATCTCTGGCGGTATTGAACCCGAAATATCATTGGCAATCAAGAGAAGTTTCGTGAGGTTTTGAAGTTGAAACAATCCAGCAGGAATACTTCCTGTGAGTGAATTATGAGACAGGTCTAGAGCTTGGAGATTAGTACAGCTAGCCAAAGTTGAAGGAATACTCCCTTCAAGCTGGTTTTGCCAAGCAAAGAACACAGTGAGCTTTGACAACAACCCAAGCTCTGGTGGGATCAAGCCTGAAATCTGATTTGTATCCAGTTGCAACTGTAAAAGATTCGTAGCATTTGATAGATTGGAAGGTATTGTACCAGACACATTGTTATCACTAATCATAAACTCTTCAAGCTCCAAAAGGCTTCCCAATGACAATGGAATAGTCCCAGATAAAGAATTCAAAGAGAGATCAATCATTCTTAAACTAGTACAATTACCAATCTCTTCTGGGATTGCCCCAGAGAGACTATTTTGCCACAGCAACAACTGTTCAAGCTTTTTCAATTTACATATCCCTATTGGAATCGACCCAGATAGACTGTTTTCGTACAGAAACAAGTTTACAAGCTCAGAGCAGTTACCTATATCTGCAGGAATCTCACCAGAGATCATTGTAGTGTATATTGACAATGTTTGAAGCTTGCTTAGCTTACCCAATGAAGCCGGCAAAGAACCCGAAACTTGTGTATCAGCCAAACCCAAAACAGTCAAATTTCTGCATTCTCCAAGCTCTTCAGGAATCTTTCCAACTATGTCTTTGTTCCCTCCAGCTCTAAGCTCTTCAAGATTGGATAATCTCCCTAGCTCAGGTGGAATATACCCACCTAGCCGATTATCAAAAAGCAGTAGATTCTTGAGACTTGTACACTTACTTATCTCAACTGGGATTTTCCCTGTAAGTAGATTAGAGTTCAAAATCAAGACTTGAAGATTTTGAAGCTTGCCAAGACTTGAAGGGATTGTACCCACAAGACTGTTTGAGCTGAGGTCAAGGACTGTGAGACCTGTACAATCACCAATATCAACAGGGACGGTTCCAGTGAGATTCCCATCAGAAATGACAAGTTTTTGAAGTGAACGAAAAGAGGAGAGATTTGTTGGTACTGGTAGTTGAAGAGGGAGTGATTGTATAGAGATTTCAGTGACGAAACCGTGTGGAGAACATTTTATGGAGGTCCAGTTACATGGGTTGGAATCAAAACTGTTCCAGTCAGACAAAGAGGGTGGTGGTGTTGAAGTAGAGGGATGTAGCCATTGAAAAAGAATGGAAGCTTCATGGTTTTGAGACGCAACAGAGGAGGTGGTTGAGAGAAGAAGAGTAGTGAGGAAGACTAAAGAAGAGAAATTGTATAAGGAGAAGGAGAAGAAGGAGGAGGAAGCGGAGTGGTTTTTCGAGGTGGGCATCGACATTTGCCTCAATTTCCAAACCTTTCTTCTCGGGTTAGCATCATTGGGTTGTGCTGTTTTTCTTCTCTTTCTCTGTGCTTCCTTGCTTGCTTTCAACTCTAAAAAAAAAAAAAAAAAAACCTCAAAACCAGTAGCAAGTTTTTTTCTTTTTTTCTTTTTTTTTTAGTATATAGTATATAGTAATGCAAAACACAGCACAAGGAGGAAACACTTGAACAAAATATTCAAGTTTAAACAAATAAATAGCGAAACCCAAGAACGCCTAGAGATCAACAACAACTGCACCACCACCACCATCACCACCACCACCACACCACTCTTAGGATGCCTCTCTCTCTCTCTACTCTCTACTCTCTAGTGTGTGTATATATATATATATATATTTATATGAATTGTTTAACTTGGGTGTTGTTGCTAGATGGGTTCCCACGCGCAGGAAGAATTAGATTCCACCTGTAAATCCCACCCATGACTTTCATGTACTTGAGTAAATGTAATTTTTTTTTTTTAGAGAAAAAAAAAATTACATAACAGAAGGGATTTCTTTGTTTTGTATAATAGACAATAGAAGACGGAGATAGTGATGACTGATGAGAGGTCTAAGTCCAGGTCAGTGCTTGTGAGATTATCAGTCTTGCCATTTTTTTAATACCACAAACAGATATTGATCTCACTGCACAAGAGGTCTTTGAGTTTAATCTCCCTCCCACTGGTTTGGTCAAATAAAGATTTGGATTATATTTATTATAATTAAAAAAATAACTTAATATATAATGTTTTACTATAAGAGAAGGGTATTTTTCTCGTGTGTTTTTTGAAATTGCTGAATTTGAGGAAAGGGAAATTTAATGATGAGTGAATTAGTTTTGTTATTTTTGGCAATCAAATAATTTTCTGTCTGAAATCTGAATTAAGAGATAAGAGATGAAAAGAGGTTTTGTTTGTTACCATTTATGTCAACAACACTATCTATATTTGCTTTATATTGACAATTTGACTTCTACATTCACTTGTCCATCAATTTGCAACTTTACATTATTCTTTACAAAAAAGAATAAAGTAAATTCTAAGCCTTTTAATGGTGCCATTAATAGAAATTTAACAATCTAAATCTGGTTCTTCAATTAATTCTCTGTAAATTGTATTAATTAATTATCATAAAACTCTATAACAACCGAATTAGAATCATATAAAATCTTATATGGCTTTTTAAAGTACATGGACAGAAAGATTATCACAGAGTGTCTCAATTGATCCTGTCCTCCTAATTTTGTACACTTTGCTTATTTTTGTTAAGACATTTACTTTAGTTTATCATTACTTTGTTTCAAATTTTCTACGACATTCGGCAGTGAGGAGGTGGAGTTCAAATTAGTGATCCCCACCAAGCCAACTCAATCCACCCCTAAATAAAGCATCACCTAATCAACGGTTAAAATTTCGATTAGGTGATGCTAAATTTTAACCGTCAATTAGGTGATGCTTTATTTGGGTTGGAATATTGATCAAACCAACTCAATCCATTCCAAATAAAGCATCATCTAATCTCTTAACCCACTATATATATAATGTACAAGACCGATACAATTAGATATTATCTGTTTTGGGTCGGTTTCAATAAATTAGACTTTAAAGTTTTATTCTTAAAAAGATTCTCACGGGTTTAAAATTAGCTTTTTGTTTAGATATATTACATATTAGTTCCCTCGATTTTCTCCTTCTAACAATATTTATATGGAAATAACGTACGAATAATCTACGTCTGAAACAAATTAAAGCATTATTCTTTTCTAGTAATTTTTAATTGGGTATTCTAGGTCCACTTTAACCTGAAATTGAGCCAACAATTAGAGCATCTACAAATCTAATAATGCATGTAGTCAGCATTCAGCAACCGATAAAAAAGAGAAAAGAAAACCCTAATGTTTGGTTTAAAAGCTTGTATTCCAAGAAACGCCACCAATGCACAAGATGATTGTTGATTGCTCATTTTGCAAGCTTGCACTGTCAAAATGTCATGCGCCTCTCTAAGCGTGGCTTAATCTTACATTATAATACCAAATATAGGTATATTAAACCTTATCACTATTTAATTATTTATGTTTGCACACGCGCCAGTAAGAATGGTTTCAGTATGAATGGAATTATTTACCCAATATTTTTGATCTGACAAAAAAGTATAGGAGCATCCTTCGAAATAAGAGATTATTAGATCCAATGGCTTTTAATTAATTAATTTTATTTAAAAAAAGCATTGTCTAAAATATTTATATGGGGTGAGTATTGTTTAAAAATATAAGGTCTGAAGAATTAAGACTTTAAGGAGAATCACTAAATTTAATACTTAACATAAAAGAGTAAGGTCTGCCACTGCCAATTTTCAATACAAATAATATATGACTGTGAGTCACCAACAACATTCAGTTTAATGGGCTCCACTTTGAGCTTTGATCAGTCAATCAAAAAAAAAAAAAAAAAACTTTGAGCTTTGATCAGTCAATATTGATCGTAGTCAAAATGATTTTGTCTTTTAAAATTTGAATATAGGAGGTATATGTATTATGTATTAGGATATTTAACAACTTCTGGGCCTTGTTTTTGAATATATATAATATTTATCGGTCTTTCTACTGTCAGTTCGTCCTTATGTAAAATACATAAAGACGAATAATGTAGAACATAGATTATGGAGAAGTTTTGATAAGTGTACACACTTTGAATCAAAGTATGTAAATCTAATGGTTCACATTCTTCGTCCTGATATATTTTATATCAAGACGAACTAACAATAAAAAAATTGAATATTTATAGTCTTTATATTTATATATATAATAATAATAACGTACAACTAAAATGAAAATCACAATCCATCTATGCAAAAAACTTTTAAAATTGTATTTTTTATATATATAAAATACAATTTTAAAATAATACTCAACATATTAATAATCTTTTTAAAATAATAAATTTTGCCGGTCCGATCTGAATCTATGGGATAAATAAATAATTTCTATTATATTATATGATTATACACTTAAAACAAAAACTTTATATGAATATGTAGTCCCATTCATTTTCTAAATTAATAATTTACTTAAAATTACATATGAAATTGATTGTTACACTTTCTTGACATATGAATCTATAGTTACTTGTTTTTTCTTAGAATATATTTAAGTCTAGCTGGATCTCAACTCTACCATATTGTAATGCACTTATAAGCTTTGTGATTGAATTTTAATTGATTAATTGAATAAAAAGTATGTATGAAATTAATAATAATAAAATATACATTTAATATCTTTATAAATTAAGAAAATATTAATTTATCGTTAAATTAAGAAAATATTAATTTATCGATAAATTAATATCTCTATTAATAAATAGATTTTATGTGATTACAAAATTATCAATTTATTGAGGTTATACTATTTTGTGGTAATGCCATTTTCAAGTTTAGGGTTCGTTGGTTAGACTTTTAAATTAAATTAAAAATATTTAAAATAAAAAAGTTTTAGAAAATGATAGTAATTTAATGAAAAAAAATAAAAGGCAACATACTTGTTTTCTAGGAATGTAGATAAGGAGACAATGAACATAAAATGTAAGAATAATTTGGTTTTGTTTGAAAGCAATAAATTTATAATTATATTTTTTTATAAAAATCTCTAAATGGGTATTGTATCTCTCCTGAACTCTTTTTTATTTATATACGATAAAACTTCAATAAATGAATGTTTAATAAATTAAAAACCTCACTTAAATAATAAAATATCTTGGTCTCAACTCTTAACTTAAGTCGGTGTATTAAAATAAGGGGTTTTTATAATTTGGACCCTATTTAATTGGAAAATGATACTTTTTTACTTACTAATTGATTTTTCAACAGATTGGTCTTAATATAATTCAAAATACAACAAATTGGTCATACGGTTAGTAAAAAATTAGGACCAATTTGTTGTATTTTGAATTATATTAAGACCAATTTGTTGTATTTTGAATTATATTAAGACCAATTTGTTGAAAAATCAATTGGCAAGTAAAAAAAATGTCTTTTTCCAATTAGATAGGGACCAAATTGTAAAAACCCCTTAAAATAATAACCTCGCTAAATATATATGATAATATTTTTTTCCCTAAAGGTCCAACAAATCCATAAATTATTAATTGATTAATTACATAAAAGAAATAACAAGTACATGAAAATTCATAATGTATATTAATGAACTTTTTATTGACAATATATTTACTATATTCAACTCATCTCAAAAAATGCATATAAAGTCATTATATATATATATATATATATATATTTGCAACCTAAGCCGAACTCAACCTCATCCTTAAGTTTTTGCAATGCATCCACCATATTTAGTATTTTTTTTTTTTTTTTCAATTTTGTAGCAAGTAGTTATTAAGGTTGCTACCGCTTGAAATGTCTTTTTTTGAGAAACAATTGGTAAAACACAACTGCCATCTTGATAATATATATCATTGGTAAACATATTCATTACCATTTTAATATTCTTATAGATAATTTCATCAATGTATCATTTTCACTAGGATAATTCAAAAGTGTTCAATATCCATACATTCCTATAGTTTGATCACATCTATTGTGTGTGTGTATATATATATATATGTCATATATGTATCTTAGTAAAAAAAAAAAAAAGCTCTTTCAAATAATAATAATAGGAGCATTTTATAGTACACTCGTGCACCAGTACACCGATGCACAAGTGACTGTTGCATGTGATTATGTTGAAACAAGAAAAATTTTTATTACGATCATATATGATAATACTAAAAAAGACATAACCACAATGGGTGGCACCGGTACACTAAAATGGACCCCTAACAAATAATACATTTACAAATAATAAAAACATAAAACTCGTCTTAAATTAATAAACATTAATTTATTGATAAATGATTAATTTATCGACAAATAAATAATCCTTCTAAAAATAATTAGTGCCAACAATATTATTTTATAAAGATTTTAATGTATATTTAACAATTGAAATTTGACATTTAAATAAGAGACTTATAGATAACCCAATGTTTGATGAAATGCCAAATGAAACTCTCCACTTTAAAAAATAGCAAAAAAAACCCCTCTAATGTTAGTTGAATTTGATTAAATTTATTGAAATACAATTATTTAAGCAATTTTATATACAAATGAGCTAAAAATTAAAATATACTAAAAAGGTTTTAGAAAAAAAAAATATTAAACAAAATTAAATATACATTTAAAATATACAATAATTAAACAATAAAATCACAAGAATTAAATAAAATTATTAAAAAAAAAAAAATATATATATATATATATATATATATATGTATGGAGAAGATGCTCACATACAAATATCTATATTGGTAACCTGTATGTGTCTATTTCGTATACAATTTTTGTTTATATATTAAATATTATTTGGTTCTTATTTTTAATTTAATAGAATTTATTTTTTGTCCATAAAATATTTTAGAATTTGTAAGAAGTTAATTTTATTATTTTAGTTTTTTTTACTTTAATTCATTTCTATACCGCCAACGCCAAAATTTTACATTGTGAGCTTACCACCTATGAGCAGGGGCGAATTAAATCACAACAAACTTTTCAACTGTATTTAAACAATGATACATATAATATAGGTAATAATATCACCCGGCCCTATTATTTTTATAATATAAATAAATTAATAAATTTTTTCCATAATTCCATTAACAACGAAAATAGAAACAAAATCAATTGATTTTAGGATTTTAATTTCCTATTATTTTACTCATTATTACCTCATCTAGTGTGTGAATTATATATACTTATTGTTATTTATTTAGATTTAATTAGAAGTTTAAAATAAGTTAAGTAAATATTGAACTATTAAACCGATATCAATTATCAAGTGTGAGATTTTCTGTAAGGGATCGTTGATTGCAATCGGTAGCAATCTAACAACTACATGTGTCTATTGAACAATCACCGGTAGTAATCCAATAGCCACATGTAGCAATCGATGATTCCATACGGAAAATTCCACAGCTGATAACTGCTGCATTAGACTGAGAGTTTACGACTATCTTTATTAATGTTTTTTGTTAGGTTAATTTTATTATTATTATTTTTGAACTATTACAATATTTTGGGATTAGGGATGGGGCATGACTCAAACTTACAACCTCTTGTATGTAAAAAGAGGTGTATACAACTGAGCGTATCTCATATTGTCTATGATTATGTAATTACTCATATATGATCTTGATTATGTAATTGAAATAGAAATCGTAAAAAATAAAAATAATAAAAAATAATAAAAAAATAAAAAAGATTAATTTTGTTATAGTTAATTTTCTAGATATAAAACAGCGACATATTTTATTTATGTGTATCATTACCTTTAACACAAAACAAAACTATATTTTATTGAAAAATATCAGGTGTGAGATTTGCATTGCCTGACCTACCTCTTCCAAAGTTAAAATTCTGACTTCACCCTGCATATGAGGTAGTATCCGCTTTAAAGCATTGAACATCACAGTTTTGTTTTGAAAAAGGCACTCGTGGGATTAAAGTAGAGATGTAAATTAGATCGGATGATTCGGATCCGATCTGGTCCCAATCTGAATCCAAATCGGATTAAATAAATAAATAAAAAAAACCATATCCATATTCATTGGATATAGAATTTAAAAATTGTTGTCGAACCAAATATTTTCCGAATCCGAATCTGGTCCGGATCCACATCCGATACTGATCCGAAGCCGAGTCCGGTCCTAGGGAAATCTGAATTCGAGTCCGATTTGTCAAATATTATTATTTTTAAAAAATAAAATAAAAACAATATGATATGATACACAATATAATTAAACTGACACACCTCTGATGCCTTGTGTAAGTGATATTAAATGCTTTTTAATTTTTTAATTCTATTTCTTTTAACTACAGTGACATTTGTGATACTTTTTTAATTTATTTGTTTTCAGAAATTATTTATAACAAAAATTAAATATTATTTTATTATTATTATCTTTTTCTCGATTGTGGGAATGTGTGTAACATTTTTTTTTTTTTTAATTGGCTAATTGGCACCGATCCCCTTAACTATGGATGAATTTACACATTTACACCCTATGCTTTTTTTTTTCCGCTATTAAACCCCCTAGTGAGGGGGTATATTTCTTCAACCATTGTCAAATTACGAAAATTCAGGGGGGTTTAGTACCCAAAAAAAAAAAATATATATATATATATATATATATATATAAGGGGTACAGTATAACTTTTTGAAGAGTTCATGGAACATCCGTGTCAATTAACCCTTTTATTTTTATAAACAATCTCTCTCTCTCTTTTATTGACCTTCAACAATTATCACTAGACTCAATTTCTCAAGAATAAATCACTCAAGTATTATTTCAACTCTCATTTCTCAAACTCTCAACTATTTAACTCTCAAGTCTCAACTCTCCGGACTTTACTTAGGTTTTTTTTACTACTCTCAGGTTTTGTTTGAAAATGGATCATTTTGATTGACTCTCAACTCTCCGGACTCTAGTTTTTTTAGTTTTTCTAATACTATCAAGTTTTTTTTTGAAAATAACTTGTTTTGATTTTGAATATTATGAAAATCCAAAAATATTGGATCCAAAAGAAACCAAAACCAATTTTGAATGTCCTTGTCCATATCCAATATGAATCCTAAACCGAATTTAAAAAAAAAAAAAAAAAAAAAAATTTGGATAATCCGTTCTACACCTCTAGGTTAAAGTTAACATTAATTTATTTATACTACATACTAGACGTAGGCTTCAAATAATATGAGAGAAAACTCCCTAATATCCATTAGTCAATTGTAGTGTGTGTAAATTCTCAGGGGCCCTCATTTTAGTGCTAAATTGTTAACATCAAAATATCATATTATGTACGTCAAGGTTGACGTACATAATAGGATATTTTGATGTTAAATTGTTGACTCTAGACATAGGCCCACGAGACGATTGTCGGGGGCCCTCATTTTCCATTGGCCCTAAATTTTAGATTGAAAATAAATTTTGTATATTCAGTTTTTAAATAATTTTGGAGGTCCACGTACTGTTTTTTTTTTTTTTTATTATTTTATAAAAAAAACTTAGCCCACATATCATTTAACCAAATATAAGTTTGGAGGTCCATGTACTTTATTTATTTTTTATTTATTTATATATATATATATATATATATATATATAACAGCTAATATATACTTAACCACATAAAAGCTCAGAGGCCTACCTTATATATATATATATATATATGTTTTTTTCAAGACCCATAAAAGAAATACAATTATAATACTTAACCGCATCCACAACATATCAAATAGTGTATCAATCTATCATACATAAAAAAAATAAAAAATAAAAAATAAAAAAATAAAAAAAATTGAAATCAATTTTATGGTTCGTGAAAAAACACAATTATAATATTTAATTAGTACTTTTACTTCTAAAAATGTGAGACGGGTAATGTTTAAATGATACATTATTTGATATAATTATAAATTTTTTATTTCGGTGACTTTTTATTTGCTATTTTGGTGTGTTGCAGTCTTAATTTTTAGTTATTATATTGATTTTTATAAGCATTTACTATTTACTAGAGAAAAAAAAATTAAGTAAATATACATAGAGGATCAAGGGCCCTTATTTTTATAGTCCACTTCGGGCCCCTAAAATCTCACGATCAGCCTTGATGTATGTACGAGGCCGTTATCCATGAACTATTGTCCGCTTTTGTCCATTAGACCTTACAGTTTTGTCCTTAAAAAGGCTCTTAATAAAACACCCGGACTACCCTTTCTATGAACTGTAATTAGAGGTTTTTGCTCACATTAGTTGAAAACAAGACTAGTCTATTATATAAATAAGTGAAGGTTAGTTTTAATCCTACAAGGACCCTTTCAAGGGCAAAATGGGTGGCTGCCTTGTGTTTATATAGTGCGAAACTTTGGAATCAATATATTTAAATGATATAAACAAGAGGAAAAATGGGTTTTTAGTCAAAAATTACGGGGTTTTACTATTTTTGTCCAACATTATTATTTTTACTGTTTTTGTTTAACATTATCATTTTTACTATTTTTATCAACAATGTGGCTATGAAGACAAAATTGCCCTTATTTTTTTTTTCAAAACTCCTTCTCTCTCCTTTCTCTCTCATTTTCACCAGATCTTTTTTTCCCTTTCTCACTCACACGTTCTTCTTCTTCTTCTTTCTCTCACGTCTTCTTCTTCATCTTATTTCTCTCCTTTTTCTCAGCCACGCCTTCTCTCCATCTTCTTCTTCCTCTTCTCTTTCCCTCCTCTCTTATCTTTATCTTTCTCTTTTTTTCCGAATTTTTTTAAAAAAATTCAGTTTTTTTTTTGTTGAAAAATTTCCAGATTTTCGATGGGTTTTCCGATCTTCTCTCCTTCTTTTTATTCTCTTTCTCTCGTCTCTTCTCTTTCTCTTTCATGTTTTTTCCAGATTTTATTTAAAAAATTTAGTTTTCATTTTTTAATTTTGAATTTTTTTCAGATTTTGTTTTTGTAAAAAAAAAGTTTCCAAATTTTAAATAAAAAATTCAAGTTTTTTTTTTTTTTTGAAAAAATTCTAGATTTTTTCAAAAAATTTCATATTATATTTGTTAAAAAAAAAATTCCAGATTATTTTTTTTTAAATTATTTTTCCTGATTATTTAAATAAAAAACAATTTTTTTTTTTTGAAGATTTTTTTGAATTTAAAAACTGTTTGGATTTGAGTGTTAATTGTTAATTTGAAGGATGGTTGTGGTTGTGAATGTAGTTGATTTGAAGGGTGGTTGTGGTTGTGAATGTTTAGATTTGAGTGTTTGTTTGATTTGAATGTTTAAATTTTTTTCCAGATTTTTTAAAATTTTTTCTAAATCTTGTTTTGTTTAAACATTCATGATTTTTTTTATAAAAAAATTCAAATCATTTTTGTTAATTTTTTTTTCCAGATTTTGTTCAATTAAACACACCATGCCAGGGATTGACCGATTAAACACATCAGACCACCAATTAAATACACTGGACTAATTAAACACACCAGGCCACAACTTAAACACACCGAACCAAAACGAATTAAATACCAGACCATCAATTAAACACACCATGTGTGTTTTATTTCATTTTGCCTGATGTGTTTAATTCGTTTTGGCATGGTGTGTTTAATTATTTTTGCCTGGTATGTTTAGTTCGTTTTGGCCCGGTGTGTTTAATTCGTTTTGCCCTGATGTGTTTAATTCGTTTTGACCTAGTGTGTTTAATGAGTTTTGCTTGGTGTGTTTAATTGATGGTCTGGTGTGTTTAATTGTTTTTGCCCTAGTATGTTTAATTGTTTTTACCATGATGTGTTCAATTCATTTTGTCTGGTGTGTTTAATTCATTTTGTCATGGTGTGTTTAATTCATTTTGACCTAGTATGTTTATTGAGTTTTGTTTGGTGTGTTTAATTGATGGTCTGGTATGTTTAATTCGTGGCTTGATGTGTTTAAACAAAATGAAATTTGAAAATTTTGTTTGAAAAAGATCAAATCAGAAAAAATCATATATTTTTTTTCAACAAAACTCAAATCTAAGCACAACTCCCACCATTCATAAAAACAACCACAACCCAAACTTAAATACAACCATAAATTTGAATTTTTTTTTAAGCATAACCAAAACCCAAACTCAAATTCAATTAAACACAAGCACAACACAAACTTAAACATAACCACAAAAATATATAAACAATGAAATCTTGAAATTTAATAAAAAAATAAAAATAAAAATAAAATACTAAATTTTTTTAAAAAAATCCGGGCTTGAGAAAAATCTGAAAAAAAAAAAAAGGAGAAAGAGAAGAAGAAGAAGAAGAAGAAGAAAGTGAGAAGATGAAGGAGAGAATAGGAGAGAAAGAGAGAAGAAGGAGAAAAAGAAGAAGAAGAGGCGTGAGATTAGAGAAAAGGAGTGAGATTAGAGAAAAGAAGAGAGATAAAAATATATATATAAAAATGAGGGCAATCTTATTCAAAAAGTGAAAATTTTAAATAATCTTAGATAAAAATAGTAAAATCACTAATTTTTTACCTAGTTATAAAGTTTTCCTTATAAACAATCATATTTTTCGAATGGTTTTTATTTTTATTTATATATTATTTTTTAAATCAAAGGTTTGATTTGATATCTTATCAAATGTCATGATTGGGTTATTTACAACTCCCCCGTTAAATAATGATCGCATTTTAATATTCCATATCTTATGTAGGTGGAAGTTATGTATCGCAATTCACAAACTAAAAGGTTAATCAATCATGTGGGGTAGCCACAACTCAAGAGGGTCAATCTTAAATTATATAACCATGAAAAGAAGGAAAAAAATAAAATAAAATAAAGATTTGATATGAGTTTTGGAAGGAAGTGGATTTGAGTGGAGAAGTAGCTTTATACAAAACAACACATCCCTGATTTTGAGGCCATATCACGTGAGATTGAGAATCCAAATTATATAGATTATATCAAACCAAACCAAAACAAACCTCTTTTAATAAATCATATAAAATAATATCAATTTGGTGACCATAATGTAATTGAAGATAAAAAAAATTATGGGTCCAATGTAAGAGTCAATTGTTGTTACTATAAAACTTTAGGACCATAAAGAGAGCTGCCAAAATAATAATAATAATAATAATAATAATAAACGGCGCAGCTACAGAGCGGCCCTGCTTTAAGGGTAGTGGCCTGGACGGCTGGACCTGCACATTGCAATTGCCTTGGGAATTTCACCATACAGGAATCTATACACGTTTTTGTTTCTGTCACTACCTCTAAACTCACCGGTCACCACCACCACCCTCTGCCTTTACTTTATATTTTAATATTTTTTCAACTTATTGCTTCCATATTATATATATGTAATATGTTTATGAGGATCCTTATGGTGCACGATACTTTTAAGTTTTAAGTCAAGTAGTGTACATCTCAGCTTCTGTTTTTGATGAAGATTCAAGTCTCACAGTATATATATATATATATATCTTTATAGGAGCATATATTTTGATAGTACATATAATGCTTGATTTTGGCATGTCATGAAAGATCTATGTTTTCATCCGTTTAGTGTTAAATTTCAACTTTCAAACAAAAAAATATTGGACTAGAAAAAATAATTTTTTATACAATCAATGAGTACATGCAAATATGTAGATAATTTTCGACATAAGTACGATGGTGGATTTGGATACAATTTAATCATACGAGTGTTTAAAAAACAAAAAAAAAAAAAAAAAAAACTAATATATCATTTCGGTAGAGCTATAATTCAATTTAGACGTGAGGGTTTACTATTTTACGAGTTGGTATATAAAATAAAATAAATTAAATTAAATTAATTAAAGAGTTGGGTTCGAATTGAGGCCAACACAACTCGTTATATATACCGCCACCTCTACTTTCAATCTCAGTCTTAAAATTTGAATAAATTAGCGGGTGTTTGATTTATGGTTCAAAAGTTCTGTCAAAATTTTGAGTTTTTAAAAAATAGTTTGTACAGCCTTGTAAATTAGAAAGAAAAAAAAAAGTTCTTAATTTTAAAATTTGTAATTTTAATTTTAAAACATAGAAATTTATTTAAATTATGAATCAAACTCTTGTGTAAAAAAGTTTTTCCTTTAAATTATACTAAATTGTTGTCATTTTCAGTATTAGTGATTTGATGTTGGGTTACGGCCAAAATTAAAAAAGTTAATTGACATAACACCATTGATATGTTTAATAATGGAGAAGATGACTACAAATTTGGCTAATTGCATATGTTTGAACCCAAAATCACATAAATATTTGATCAACAATTTCTTTATGAAATAGAAAAGAAAAGAAAGCAAAAATCTAAATCATATATGTTCCAACGATAATGTACTATTAATACTCATCCTATTGCAATACAATTGAAAAAAAAAAATGGTTTTCTCAATGGAGTAACTATTCAAATCGTATATATTAGCCGAAGTGATATTTCAAATAACTAAATATATATCAACTTTTGATTGAGTGGGTGTACACATTCTCTTTCATATTAATTAATATTAAATTTGAGTCCTGATAATAGTATAATTATCTATGTTTTATACCTCTATTATTTAGTTTATTGATTTGTTGTGAGTTAAACTCTTGCATTTTACATTTCTTTTCTTAGTTCTCAGTTATTCAAGTCCTAGGAGATAATTGGAAGCAATTTGGAAGATTTTCGATCAAGCTTGAGAAAACAGTATCTGTTGATGGGTCAACTTCGAGAATTAACTTGTATCATCTCATAAGGAACTAGGTTTCAAGCCTTATATGGTTGGAAATGTACGGAAGTTAGTTTTCCATAGAATTTTACGGGTCGCAATTTCGAGTTTTCTAGAAGGAGTTATGACCATTTTATCACCTAAAGGTCAGCCCAGAATTTATACGTGGGATTTTGGAAATAAAGTATTGCGGGCTGCCTATTCGGGAATGAAGGTTTTAGACGAATTTGTTATGTTTTGGAAGATTAATGAAGGCCTAAAATTAACTTTGATACAGTTTTAGTTGATCCTAAACTTTCCATGTTATAATTAGTTGAGATTAGATTAAGATTCCTAAAGTTAAAAGGATTGTATTTCCTATTTTGAGTCACATTGAATTAGCCTTATTAGAGGATGATTAGGGAACTAAGAGGAGACCTAATTCATGCCTATTTAAGAGGAATTACAGTAGAAATATCAGATATACAGCAGCAGAGGTAAGTTAAAGAGTTCGAAGGCGACATTCCATCGATTTTCTAGGTTCTATCATTATTTTCTTCTATGTTTTCTGTTAGGCTTGTACTCATAGCTATATGGAACTAGTTCTTTTTGCTAGGGCTACGATGTAGCCTAGCCATGACTATTTGATTTATTTAGTTAATGTTAATTTCGAATTTTCTTCCCTATTGAGTATCTTTTGCTATGCTTTAATCATGTGTGCTTGAATTTGGATGTTTGATCACCATCTATTTTTAAGTAGAGATGCACATTTTTCCCCGGGGCCCCAATTCCCCACTTCCCCATTCCCATTTGGGGATTTTTTTGTGGGGAAAAATGGGGAAATGGGGGGGGGGGGGGGATAGGGATGAAAATCATCCCCAAATTGAAATGGGGATGGGGATGGGGGAACCCCTCCCCATCCCCATTTCCCCATTTTCCCCACAATTATGTTGAAATGGGGATGGGATGGGAGAGAGGTCTCCCATCCCCATTTTCTCATTTCCCCTAAACATATATAAATATAATTATAATATATATTTTTAATTTTTTTGTTTATTCTTTGAAAACTCTAACTCCCTAAGTATATTTACACATTTTATATAAAATGCATTAATGAATTTTATTTTGTATTTGTAATGGAATGTTTGTTTTTTTAATTTAATTTGTAAATTTTAGTCAAATGGGGGAACAGGGGAAACGGGGAAATGGGGAAAAACGGGAAAAATGGAGAATTGGGGATGATGATGGATATAGGTCCCCCCCCAAAATTCCCCATCCCCATTTTCCCCAAATAGGGAAATGGAGGGGGGGGGGGGGGGGGGGGGGGTGGTATGGGGGAAAGGGGAAAGGTATGTGAAGTGGGGATGGGGATGGGGGGACCTATATTCATCCATATTCCCCAAACGTGCATCTCTATTTTTAAGTAACTTGATGCAAGTAAGAGTAGATGACATATTTTACTTGAGTTTTGCTTCTTGCAATTGATACCATGAATGTTTATTGTAGATGTTACGCAATTAGGGTTTATGTGATGTTTTTAACAATTTTCATGAAACTTAATGGGTTTTTACGAATTCAATTCATCTAGATGCCGTAGAGGATTAATTTGTAGGAATACTTTTAGTGTAACCAGATGCCATAGCCATTAAATATATTTGGGAAAATTGATCATCAATAAGGGGAATTAATTAGAATTAACACGCCAAATGAATTAAGTATGATTGGTTACGGTGAAATCGGATGCCCTAGTGTTTTGCCTATTAGATTTTCGACTTTGCTTTGCTGTGAACTTTTATTATTTTTCTTTAATTTTCTGTTTCTAGTCAATAATTCATAAATCAATTCTCATTCATTAAAGTTTTCAATTTAAGGCTTAATTTTAGTTTAATGAGTAAGAATTTTAGGGTTAATTCAATCTCTGTGGGAACGATATCTGTGCTTCGCTAGCTATGTACACTTGCGAGCAATTAGAATTTGGAGATAAATTGTTAATCATATTTTTCGTCCTATCAATCCGACTGCCTTAATAACAAATAAGGCTGCTCAAATGACCTTTTATCTGTAAATGGGCCTTTATTGGGCCGGGATGGGCCGAAAGTTTCAAGGCATGACTGGGCTTCAATATCGGGTACGGGTCAGGCTCTAATTTATTAAATAATAATAAATAAAATAAAATAAAATATAAAAATAAAAAAATAAAAAATAAATAAAACCCGGCTCTGCCTATGGGTATGAGATCTCTCCAAACCGGGTTTGCCCGCACAGGCTTGGGTGCCCCGACGGGCTTTACATCATTTTATATGTAATAATGTTGAATTTTTATATTTTCATTTTTGGCCCAAAGCCCGTGAAATCCAGACCCTCTAAGACCATGGGCCTGAATAGTCAAACCCAACCCATCTACTGAATGGGCTTGGACACATTACTCTTTCTCATTTTATATGTAGTATGGCATTGGCAGTTTGGCACTCTCTGCTCCGCATAATTACAAGGTCTCCCGTGGGCCGTGGTCTGTTGTTCAGTCTGAGAGAGTAAAAAATACACATGGCGGCGATAAGAGCAGTGGTGGCACGGCCGGTGACGTTCGTGACTGGGAACGCTAAGAAGCTTGAAGAAGTGAAGGCCATCTTGGGCCAATCTGTTCCCTTCCAGTCTCTCAAGCTTGACTGTTCGTCTAAACTATTACTCTCTCTCTCTCTCTCTCTCTCTCTCTGTTTTGGTTTCTGATCATCACTTTTTGTTGTTTTGTAATGTGTACAGTGCCTGAATTGCAAGGCGAACCAGAAGATATATCCAAAGAAAAAGCTCGTCTCGCTGCCCTCCAGGTATATATATATATATATATATATATATATAATCTCTGTTAATCCCCATCAGCAGCACCAAATTCTGTGCTAATATTGTTATTATTTTCGAATGAGAAGGTTAATGGGCCAGTGCTGGTGGAAGATACATGCCTCTGCTTCAATGCTTTGAAGGGTCTTCCTGGTAATTGATTTTTTTTTTTTTTTTTTTCTTTTCCCTTTTTTGTTGTTTTAATTCACTCTATATGCAATGGGTGGATGCTGATCATAGTTTTTTTTTTGGCAGGGCCTTACATGTAAGCTTCTGTTCCATTCTTGTTCTATGTTTGAGGATTGAGGTGACCTGCTGTTATTATGTTTATAATTGTTTCTTTTTCATATTGTTGTGGGCTCGAACGTCAATTGAAGATTTTGGCATTAGTAGGGGAAAAAAAAATGAAACAATTGGTACAACTGACATTTTATAAGCCATTCCCTAGGTTTGGTATGATTGAGAAGACTAGGATTTCCCAATACTTAGTTTGATTGGCTTACCTGTATAAACAGGCAATTGATCTATAGAATGTATACCTGTTCGATTCTGTGAATCTGTTGTATTTGTATCTCACCTTATAAAAGGCAATGTTTCTTTAGTTAGTCTTAGAGAAACTCTCTTCCAACCTCATGAATGCGTTAATAAATTGGATGAATCATTAATCGATATGAGGCATGCGTTAATATTTTTTTTGTGGTGTATGAGTTAACCTGAGTATTCACTTTCTACAATTATTTAGGACCACGGTTTTCAGCTTCAATTCTCACCTACAGTTAATGTTGCTAGGAGAATTTGTTTCATCCTTTTGTAAGTCTTTGGGGAGGAGTAGAACTCTCTATTATAATCAGGGTTTAGTATCGTAATCACAAACTTGGTAGTGGCTAGATTTGTTGAAATACTTTCTTAATATCTATTGGATTAATTCCTTAGGAAATATCCCATAGAAGTTAGAACATTCCTTTTATAATTTCCATGGCACTAAGCTATAATACTACACTCTCTAATTGGTGGGACTTGGGAGTCTTTACTTACTAAATACTAATAGAGAAACTTGAACATCAATTTCTCTTTAGAGTTTTGGGAGGTGAATTTTCTGTATCTGTATTTCATTTTTAGTTAATATGTGCTCCCAGATTCAATAAAGCATTTATAACTATGTTTAATTCCTGTATCTCATGGAATCAGTTGTAAACTTACCATAGAATGATTCAACCAAAGTGTCAATTATCCAGTTGCTTCTCTTCTTATCTTCTAATAATTGGATCACGTAACATCTCTAGTGGAAAATAGTAATTCACTCTAGCTTTTGCTTTTGGTGGCTCATTATGTGCATTTTAAATCTAAGATTATCAACGATCATTGTGATGCCTATTTTGTAATTCTTTTTTATGTTCATTGTTTGGTTAGTCTATATTTTGTAGTAACACTTCAACTTGGTTTTGTTTGAGAAAGAGGAACAACTAATTAGAAAATGGCTATTTTGATTCCTATTTGAGAGTTACACGATCGCAATTGGTTGGTGAAAAGGTTTGTTCCCTTCTTTTTAAATGAATTTGATTTGATTTTGTAAGTTTTCAAGTTTTAAAGCATCAAGGGTTGTCATGTTTTCGAATTGGAAAAGCCAAGTATTAAGTTTCCTGTGCAATGCTTGGGCTTTAAGGAGGACCAGTTCATTATGCTATTTTGAGATGGCATATATCGGCTTTGACTAAGGTGCTAACTTCTTATAAAACCAGTTTGTGAAGTTTATGTGGAAAATCTATGGAAAATGTTATACCTTTTTGCCCTCTTTTATTCTTCAACATTAAATACCTCTATCTAGTTCAATCTTTTCTTCCTTTCCTTTGAGTTACTAGAGCTGCAGTGTAAGGTCTCTGATGCTTATTGTTAATGTGATTGTTTATCATGCAGCAAATGGTTCCTGCAGAAGATTGGTCATGAAGGTTGAAACTTATTTTATTTTGTTTCTTTTCCTTCTGGTAATTTTGTCAACTTGTATATCTGATTTTGATTAAATCTCTGTTCTTGTCCTTTTTACCAGGTCTTAACAACTTATTGATGGCATATGAGGATAAATCAGCTTATGCTTTGTGTGCATTCGCTTTTTCTCTTGGACCCGATACTGAGCCTATTACATTCCTGGGAAAAACTCCGGTATGCTTTATGAGTTTATTGAGCTATTTCCACACACATACAATTAATGGCTTCACTAATTACAGTTCAAATATTTGACCAATATCTGTCTGAAAAGCTTCAAGAAGAAGACTCTGGGGGTTGTAGAGAATAAAACTAGGGTTTCATTTCACAGATAATAAGGAAACAGTAATCATGGGAAAAGCTTGTTTTGTGAAAATTCAGCCCCGGTTAGTCTATAGAGAACATGCTAAGAAATTATTAGTCTAGAGGGAAGTTTATGTAGTATAATTGAAAACAATCAGTACAAAGAAACTGTGTGATCTCCTGAACATAAGAATCAGTTAAGGTTTTGTACTTTCAAAAGCAAAGAAGATCTCATCTTGATTTTTCAGTCTTCAGTAAGTTTCAACAACGCACAATTGGAAAAGCTGCTTAGAAGAAGTTGCTTGATGCATGATATATGTCGACTTTGACACTAATTTGGGATTAGGATTAGGGTCTTCAAATAGATCGATTTAAGGATTATTAGAGATTGATAAGAAAGAGTAGGAATTTGGTTTTACCCAGCAACGATACAAAATATTAATCTTTTTGAACTAATTCTTCTTGAGTTTTGGGTTGACGTAGTTTGAAGTACCCAGAAAATTGATAATTACGTTAGTAGTACTAACTAACATATGATCTATGGCCTATATTTTAGGGGAAGATAGTTCCTCCACGGGGACCCAATGATTTTGGATGGGATCCAATCTTTCAACCTGATGGCTATGAGCAAACGTAAGTCCATCTTTCTTCCACTTTGATTTCTGCTGTCTTGTCTTAACTATTGGTGGTTCATTATTTGGGTGCTAGTGGTGTGTTATCTTTAAGCTAATAAGTTGTAGATGAATTTATGTTGGTCTTTATATGTAGTTATGCTGAGTTGCCAAAGGAAGAAAAGAATAAAATCTCTCATCGCTCCAAGGCTCTTGCAATGGTGAAATCCCACTTTGCTGAAGCTGGATATACTTTTCAGACAGACACCTCCTTGTAAGAGTGAACCGATTCAAGACAGTCAACGGCTCTACTTCCCTATGTTATAACTCTCTATCTTGATAATCTTGTGTTGGAATAGGGGGAGGGTGATAAATGAAAGATATTATGATAATTTATTATTGCTTTGTATTGAGAAATAAGCTAGTAACTCTTTTTACATATGCTGTGTTACCGAATGAGAAACGTTGTAACTAGGGAGCAACATCTACGCATTCTAAACATAATTTTTGTATTGTGAGGCAAGAGTTTATTAGATTCAGATAAAGAGAAATGAAAACATAAAGAAAAAGGGAAAAAAAAATGAATAGCAAGGTGATCATATTTTTTTTTAACAATCTACGACTTTGTAAATGCATAAGTATATCCCGTGGATCCATGATGTAATTTTATTGATTGGTTCATTGAAAATAGATGGATGACTTGAGCCATCAAGTAAAATGCCTCTAATGATTTTGAATCATGTTTTTCATCCTCGTCTTGCGCACTTGGATTTGATATAGAAAGGTGTTTATACAATATTGGAAGGTTGTAATGATTATAAGAGACAAAGGGTGTGTGAAAAAAATATCCAAAAGCATGTTTTACACTTGGCCATTCGCTCTTCAAATTGGTGGGTACTCTGTTCATCCACATGAAGTAAGTAACCAATGACCCAATGAGTGTAAATAGATTTATTAATTTTATTGTCTGCTTGAAATCCTTGATATATATATATATATAGTTGGTGATCAACAAGCCCAAAATTGGCAGTATAACCTCTTCAAGGAAACACAGGTTATCTTTTTGGATCTGATCTTGAGTCTTGACAGTAAATATACAAGAACCAAATAAGATAAACTAGAGTTTTGAAGATTTTGGCAAGCATTCACCCAGACAGGAGGGTAAAAATCTCAGTAGTTAAAAGTTAATTGCACATGGAACAATAGGGAATTAACTTTAGTGTGAAAATAATAGGGAGAAATTGAGTGCCAAATATGATTTAACACTAAATGCAGGAGGTGACAGCTCTCCATTGAAGACTCAAAACACACTTAATATATATATTTGTTGGGGTGGTTAGTGGTATGGTCCCACTCCCACCATGTCTTAGACTCTTAGTTGGAGAGAGCAAAGAAACTTCTCACATAGTCACATGCCCCATATGCTAACCCATGTGAATTCCATCATACAATTTAACAACATTGCAATGACATGTTGCTTACTATATATATATGTAGGGGTCCTTCTGCAATGGGAAAAAAGCTTTAATCTTCCTGGTATGTAAAAATTATGGAACATGTTGGGTCACTGTTAGAAATCAGGAAAAGCGTTAAAAGTGGGTTTGCCAAAAGTTTCCAACAACTTTTTATGGTAAAGACAGACAGACCCATAAAAGCTTAAAAGAAAGGGAAAAAAAAAAGGTCATAATGTAAGTTAATTAACATTTTTACTTTTATGTCATTTGGGATGTGACTCAGTTTGGTGCTGCACATGATCAACATTAGTAACATAATAAACATACTATCTTTTATAAAAGAATAATCACAATTCCACAACCATAAAGTAAAAGCAGGTAAAGAAAAAGAAACATCACCGCTATTGCTTTGCATCATTTGTAACAAAGTTTTTCATGACTCGAATACTATTGCTTCTTGTATGACAGACTAGACACAACAAAAGACTGGAAAACCCAAAAAAGATAAAAAAAAAAAAAAAAAAAAGGGGGAGAGTTAGAAGGAGATTTGATATGTGGCTAAACAAATCAGGAATATGGAGGAGATAATCAGCAACGCTTCCGCACCTGCTTCTAACAATTGCCACTTTCTTTGTTTTCTCGGTTGAAGCAGGCCGAGGTTGAACAAAATAACTGAATACACAAACTGGAATGGAATCAACCAAATACCTGTGACTATATAATGACATGTGCAAAAAATGTACACTTGCCAATATATGGTACTGAAACAATGGCGAGAAGGCAGCGGAAATTGGACCGGATATATATATATATATATAGTAGTAAAAAAAAAGAAAGAAGGAAAAAAAAAGGGAATATCAAACAGAAATCTTTGCTAGGCCTTTTTCTTTGGCCAATGTAATTCACTGTAGAGCTATGAGCACGGGCGGCCTCTGCGGCAGGGGAGAGAACCAGCACTCGAAGTAATGGACCCAACCATGGAGGAAGACTTGGCACCCAAGCTTGATGCACGAGCATAGCTCGCTGAGGCTCCTGCTCCAGATGGAGTGAAATAGGCACCATTAAGCAACAGGTCTCCCTCTGATCTCCAATTCCAGCTCTTCCACTGACTTGCGGCTGTTTCTACCCTTTTTGTCACCTGTCCATGAAAATCATCCAGATTGTTAACAATCAGTAAGTATGGTCATCACCGTAAGGAAGGGGCAATAGACTGAGACAGTACCTCCTTTGCGAAGGGGTTTGTTGGAGCAGCATATCTGTTACCCTGGCTGTTGATGGTCGGATCGGCACTTCCACCGATGGCATACATTTCCCAGTGAGTGTAGTCATTGTTCACTACATGGAAGTATCCGTGTCTACACCTGCATTATGCATCAAATTCAATGTCAGATCATTTTAAACTTTAAAATCCAAATGGTTCGAAAATAGACTTCGATTGATTGATTAATTACCTTGGCATTCTCTGGATCAGTCCCTCTCCAAAATGGTTATAGGCAATCGTCACTTGCATTTGCTTGTCTTTAGTGTAAGAATCACTGTGGCCCAACAACATCACCTGCATTAACAATATCAATTAGCCTTTGTGTTTGTATTAACATTTGATACAATCCAATTGCAGACAGATACTATATAAATAAGTTAAGACTAACCTCGTTGTGGTGGGTCATGTGATTGTTAGAAATGGTAATGGAAGTGGAACCCATGACAGCATCAACAAGGCCATCAGCACAGTGGGAGAGTGAATTGTGATCAACCCAAACATGGCTTGAACCAAAAATGGATATAGCATCACCATCCGCCATTGTCCTCCACCCATAGTGACCAGGGGAGCTCCTCACCATTGCATTGCCAGTGGGTTTGCAATCATGAATATGGAGACCATGAATGATGACGTTGGTAACATATTGAATAGTAATGCACCCACCATTAGCAATGTGTACATTGGCCCCACGACCATCAATGGTCTTAAAGCTGTTCATGATCAATTCCTGTTTCAACTGTATCACCATGTCCCTCTTGAACACAATCCAGAGAGGCTGGTCCTGGATGACAGCATGACGCAAAGTGCCAGGTCTGGGATTAACAGGGTCATCATCCCTGTTGTCAGTGACAACATAGAAGCGACCATCACGACCACCAATGGCATTTCTACCAAAACCAATGCCACAGTCAGCAAGGCGCTTGCGGTTTTTGTGCCAGTTGGGGTCACAGCGCCAGCAGTCATCAATTGGATTACCAGTTCCACAGGAGAAGAACCCGAGTTTCCTCCTTTCAGTGCTGTTGCGGATGCTCCTGCATAATCATCAATCACACTGTTATTACCTAAGTCCAAACAAATTGGTGAATGATAATTAGAATCCCCGATGTTCAAATTGCTTCAAGTAATTAACTAAAGGGTACAGTGTTTTTGTATTTACTAGATATACAATTAAATATCTTGCACAGAAAAGATTGGAATGCGAAAGAAAAATAGTTTTGTACTGTGTGAAATATGAGCGTCGGTGGAGTAACTATATACTCGTAGTACGGTCCAGACAGCCAAAACCAGATCCGGGATGTGGTTGAATGTAATGACAAAATAAGTGTGTGCTGGGTCAATTTGTGAAGATGACGTGGCCAATAACGGATAGAATTCCGTTGGGTTGATAATTTAGTAATTTACTTGTTTAGCCCATAGGGCATATTTATACGTTATTTTTGTCCTTTATCCCTCAGTCTGTCACATAACAATAAGATAGGAAATTTCGTACCACAACAACAACCTAGTGACATGTATTTAATTTCCTACCGCCTTATAATAAATTTAGTTCAAACTGATTAGAGCATCGAATTTAAAAGCCTAATCAAAACTGACATGACAAATAATCCAGGCAAGGGCCAATTTCGTTATTTAATGAAAAAACATCTAAAGAACACTACTAGTCCAAATCACAAGCAAATTAACGCTGTACCTTCTAAGTACTGGGTAATAGTTCTAAAATGGGAATTCATGTCCGTCAAACACGGATCTACACATAGTGTAAAGCGTGGATCACAGGATTCAAAAGGAAAAGTAACAAAAAGTCAAGGGCAAAACTGGAAAAAACGAAAGGCACCAATTAAAACTTTTATACAGAGATGGTAACTAGGTTTTAAATAGAAATAGGTCGTTTTGTTAACTGGGGTCAACCCTACAACCACCAATTACCATCCTTGCCCTCCTGAACTACCCAACCTAACATTTTTTATTTATTTTTATTTTTTTCTCTTTTGTATTGTTAGTTGTTACTAGTGAATTCAATGAAATCAATCAATTAAACCTTTCCAATTTTATATAATAAATTCATATGCAAAAACAAGTAAAAAGAAAGAGAGACCCACTTCTCAACCATGGACACAACCTCCTCTGGGTCATCCACTGCATGTTCATTCATGGCCACAACCTCCTCATTCCTGAAAAATGCAACCACCATAGATCAGGATTCAGGAATATTATTATTATTTATACAAACATTAAAAAAAAAATATCGGCACCGGACACGTGTCGGTAAAAGAAACACGATTGCAATAAAAGAGTAGGTAGACAGACAGTCCACAGTCGACACCAAGTACAATGTACACTGTGCTCAAGAACGAGGCAGTCACCATCCGGTAAAAAACCGTTACAAAGAGTGTTATTTTTTAGCTAGAGATTAGAGATTAATTACGAGGCGAACCGTCGGCGGGAATGACTAAATTACTTAAATGACCTCGAAGATTACTGGAAAAAGGCTCGAATGATGCCAATTTTGAATGGGGGTAATTTTGGAAATGATTGATTCTGCCGTTACAACCAATGAACAGACTCTACTAACCAAAAACGGAATAAACGATCCAGATCTAAGGATCCAGATCTCAACGCCTGAGATCGTTAGTTTACTGTTAAAAGCATACAACAGAACCTGGCATGTCTATCCAACGGCATAAGACGCTCTACATAAAGGAACCAACGGCTCAGATCGAAATCACAAAATTTACCAACTACACGTAGCTACTCTAGTTAAATAGTTACCTGGCCTCCATTGTTGAGTTGTTTGAGCTCTGCAACTGCGCTGCCTTCACTTTCCTGTTAATATAAATTAATATTAATTAAAGCACAAAAATTAATAAATAAATAAATAAATTTAAGCTTCAAAAGTAAAAATGTGAAGCGCTTGGGAGTATAAAAAATGTCAATGGTTGTTTTCATGGAGTTAAATGCGGACAGTGAAATAATAAAAATCTCGGGGAAAACATTAACAAATGGAGTCGCAAACAGCAGTTCATGTGCAGCAGAGAGAGCCTCTCTGTGATTTTATGACCATGAAAACAACCTGTATTGTGATTTTTGCCAAACGTTTATGATTTGTGAAAATAAATTAATACTCTAAAAAGCTACATAATGTGGATTTGTAAATAGATTTAGGAGTAAACAAGAAAACAAGAGGAAATGAAAAGGAAGCCAAAAAAAAAAAATGAAATCTATGAGAAAAAAGAACTAGAAAATAGCTGGATTTTTTTGACTAAAATCAAATCAAATACCCAAAGTTTTAAAGAAGAAAAGTAAAGCGAATAAGGATCAAAAGCAGGATAATGTAGCTTGATTTTCGTACAAAAACAAGATTGAACTAAGAAAAAAACAGAGAAGTAAGCCTACGCTTCTCAGAAACGGAACCAGCTTAAGAGAAACAAACAACTACACGAGAGAGAGAGAGAGAGAGAGAGAGAGAGAGAGAGAGAGAGAGAGAGAATTTCCAAGAAAAGAGAGACCTGGAAACAGAGAGCTCTTGGTTGCTTCCCGTCGCCATAACTCCAACGAACAACATCAAAACAACTGCCAAACACACACAGACACCTCGCTTAGTGAACGCCATTGCAAAACAGAGACCTCTTCTTCTGCTTTCTCTCTCTCTCTCTCTCTGCTTTCTCTCTGCTTTCTCGCTCTCCAAACACACTCTAGAAAAAGAAAAAGCAGAGGAGTGATTCAGTCAGGGTACGAGCTCCAACAAAACGGCCTTTTATAGACACTATCGTTTAACAAACGAGAAACAATCAAAATAATCATCAATCACAACTAACGTCCGTTAACTAACTGTAGCAGTTTCTGTTAGTTGTTTTTGACTTGACCAGGGTTAGGTTTATAGTTTTTTTAACATTAAAACTAACTAACCCAACTAGGTTTTTTAACCACCCCTCTCTACTCTAACTCTACTACTCTAACCGCCACACCCCACGTGCCAAGCCCGTGCCGATATAAGTACACTTTTTTATCCACTGTAACTAACTTTGTAAAGCTCTTACCGGAGGAGAGGTGCGGACGTTACGGTTACCGGTCCGTACGAGGGCAAATGTCACGGTTTTCTGCTGATTTCGCGGTATCGGATAAGAGTATAATATATAATACATTGCGCGTTAGTGTTTTGTCAGTGTAATTTTATAAAAATAAATAAATAAAACGGAGGGATTATTAGATTAATTAAAGGTTAATCGTGTTTAAGGAAGGGTTTGGGTTTTCCAGGCGCCAATCGCGGCCAATCATGAAGTCATTTTGACTCCCAGTCCAAACAGGCTTCAACCCAAGCAACCATTTTCATCTCCAAGCGCTTGCTTTAAATGGTCTTTTTTTTTTTCCTTCATTATTTTCTTTTTTGTTTTTTTTATTTATTATTATTTAAATACATCAATTGGGTCATGTGTCTATCAGAACAGATTGTAATCAATTTCTATAAACACAGCTCGCATTTTGCCTGGACAACCATGATTTAATGAAGTATCTAGACTAGTTAAAGAAAATTTCTTCTGACTTCTAGGTGTAATTAACCAAAAAAAAATAAGATACTATTTTGAATGCTACATATATAGGATGGGGATTCATCGATATATATTAATTCAGGATTATTTATTTTTTGAAAGCTTTTGTCATTAGTAAGATTTGAATCGCTGATCTGTGAGTCATTTGTCCAAACCCTAATCTTGTTTATCTACAAACTGAGTTACGATCCTATTGACATATAAGATGGGGATTCGTGAAATTGAATCTATCCTATTGCAAAGGCTAGAAATTAGATTTATTTTCTTAAAAAAAAAAAAATATTTATTTTGACAGACAAGTGAACAATGTAGCTTCAGGGAGGATGCCATTCTTTTTGGGGCAGCATATGGAATTGTTAGTGTCTCGCTCCTCTGTTTAGGGTACCGCGTGATTGGCAGGAAACCTTTTTTTTTTTTTTTTTTTTTTTTTTTTTTTGTGTTACATTTCGTCAAATGTGGACTGAATTAGAAATAAAACGAATCCCAAATTAAATCTTGGACTACACATACAAACCACACGTGACATGATTTTGGTAAGGATATCAAAATCTTGTTCAATTTTGGTATGCCAAAGAGTAAAGACCCATGGCACCAGTTTTTCAACTGTTTCATTGATTCAAATTAGAGGCCTTGATTCATCAAGTTAAGTTTATATGACATTTTTATGAGTAATGCTAGACGTTCTAAATTTTTTTTCCAAATTCTGTCCAAAACGATGTGGCAAGTAAGGTGTCAGCATCTTATGAATCATGAGATTATGTGGTGACTGATATGATGTTGACACTTCACGTACTACATCATTTAGGAAAAAAATTTGGAACATCTAGTATTACTCCATTTTTATATGTTAAAATTCCCATTACAATTTAAATTTGGAAAATTGAATATATGTATATATTTTTAATGGAGATGAACTGGAAAATGAAAAGAAAAAAAAAAAAAAAATCAGAAATCCAAATAAAAAAAGAGTTGGTTTGAATTTTATTCAAAAAAATATTGAATCTCCACTGTTTATCTCAAGATGGACGGTAGAGATTAACATAATTAAAAAAAAATGGTGGAGATCCATTCAAATTTGTTTTCTTTGTTATTTTTTATTTTGGTTATTTTATTTTTATTTTTTTTTATCTATACCATCCATTTTTGAGATGAACGGTGGATATCCATCTTTTTTTTTTTTCTCTTTTTTCATATTTGTTTAATTCATAATTTCAGAGGCATTTGGTAATTTTGATTTTTGATGGTCAACGATTAAGTTTGAAATTTTTTGACTAACGGGATGGAAGTTCATTATGAGTTAACGATAATATTGTTTCCAGTTGTGAAAAGGCAAACCTCAAAGAGGTTGTTCGGAATTTCACTAATTTTGACTAACTGCATGGAAGTTCATTGTGAGTTAACGATAATGTTGTTTCCAATTGTGAAAAGGCAAACCTAAAGGAGGTTGTTCGGAATTTGCTCTTTAATTTATTTACACAATGTTACCATAGTTGATAGATATGATATGTTTGATAATGTAAAAAAAAAAAAAAAAAAAAAAGATATGATATGATATATTTTCATGTATATATTAAATGATTCTAATTACCATATATAAGTACTTGAACAAAAAAATTACAATGTACAAGGAATGGTGACTCATTAGACAATATGAGGTTGGCTCAGTGATATACCCATCACACCTACATCAAGAGGTTATGGGTTCAAGTTTGTCCCCCACTTTGAAACCCCGAATTATTGTAATATTTAAAAAAAAAATGGTGATTGATTCTATATATAATTATTATTATGCGGATTTGGATCCTCTCTTAACCTTAATTGTCTTCACATTACATTACCTCAATAATTTATTATCATGTGTCTAATATAGCAAATAAATGGTCTAAATTATTTCCACCAAAAAATAAAATTAATCAAGACCATTGATTTAGGAGATGCGAGGAGGGAGTCCAAATCTACAATATGCGAGATTAGATTTGACTATTTTTACGGAATTGAATTGAATAATTAGACTAAAATAGTGATGTCTTGGGTTTGACGGAGGTTGGGATAGGATAAAATCATATTTCATGTAATTTTTTTTTAAAAATGTTTTATAATTTAAAAAATAAATTAAAATAATTAAAATTAAAAATTAATTTAAATATTTTAAATATATATTTACTCTATTTTATTTTTAAATAAAATAAAATCATTTAACATATTTATATCATATTTTAAAATTATTTATAAATAAAATATATTATATTAATTAAAAAATAGGACTAAATAGTCTCATAGTAGGAATGAGGATGTCGAGAATTGGGATAACATGGAATTGGATACATATTCAACACATGAAGTAATATTTCTTCATAGTTTTATTTTTAGTTTCAGGGCATGTTTGGCGTATAGGATAATATATGATACTACTAATTTTAGTCCCATCTCTCATGTTTGTTGCTTCCATAAGATGAAATTATTTAATCTAATATAAGCAAATTATCCCAAAAATGTAGGACTAATTGGTCCTACCATTTTATACTTTTTTTTTTTTCATTTCATTTTTTTTTATGAGATTAAAATATAAATATATTTTAATAATTAATAAAATATTTTGTTTTAAACATTTTAAAAATAATAATTTTCAATTTTAACAAATAAAAAAATATTTTTTTAAATGCTTTTAAATATTTAAATTATTTCCAAATATTAATTTTTAAAAAAAATTAATTTAAATAATTATTTTAACCAATCCAATTATATACAACCATTTTATCGTGAGGTGGGGCTATTTAGTTCCATAATAATAAAAAATTCATTTATATATATTTTTATTTAATTATAAAATTTTATATTTATTTAATATATCTTTTTATAATATTTTTAAAATATTAATTAACAGATTTTATTTTCTTTAATATTAATTTTAAATATTTTTATTTGTTCAAAAAAACAAAACAAAACCAAAAAAAAACACTGTAGAAGGCTTTTACAAAATTTTGACAATAATCCCACTTTAAAGGGCTTTTGGGTTTATATGAAATTATGAATTATTGCATTGAAAGAAAAAAAAAAAAATCTCTATACCAAAGTCAACAGCTACTTATCATTTTTGAATATAGTAGAAAATTTGTTTTTATAGATATAGAATGTAGTAGAACATTTAAAAAAAAAAAAAAAAAAAATGATATTCTGTACATAAGCTTCTGGCAATATTTAGAGTATTCCTAAAATCTCATACATTAAATATATATATTATTGAGCTATCATTTTTATAATTTTAGAGAAAGTTACCAAAATACCTACATATTTAATGGTAAAGTTAACGAAGATCGACGGAATGGTCATTAGTGTAATAATGTTCGTAAAAAATGGTCATTTTGAAACCAATTTCCTATCTAATAACCATTTTGATAGCAGTGATTCAAATTGATGGCTACCGGAAAAATTATCCCTTTTAAATACTATAGTTGGACATTTACCTATTGATCAAGTCTTCGGATCTAGAAAAACATAAGTGATATTTATAAATGGTAGTATTAACATATTTTCTTAAATAAATGTTTCTACCCTCCGTTGATTGAGACAGTAAATATTTATTTTATAGTATTTTTACTGTCATTAACATGTGCCCTACGCCCCTACCCAATTGCTTACAAAATCTCATTTGCTGAATTAAAATTAATTATTATAATGTAATTGTTTCGAAAACAGACGAATTGGTTGTGGTGGGAATAGGGTTGTTGAATATTGACCTGAGCTTCTGGCATAAATGCATGTCCAATAGGGGTGCTGATGTTGATGGAGTCAGACGTTAGTGATCTTTTTTGTTATTTGCAAATTCTAATGTAGTGATTAGTGAAGAAACGATTTGTCTCCTTTAAGTAAACTACTTCTTTCGAATTTCAACACTCCCTCCAGATCTCCAATCTCTCTCACATTTTGTCAAGTCAATACGGCTAGTAAGACAAAAAATATTAATAATTAAAAAAAAAAAAAAAACAATTCATCATAAAAACATGATCCATCTTAGTCAAGATTTGAATTAAATTGTGGGCAAAGCAATTCCAAATTTATATAAAAGTTAATTATATCTGTATAAAAAATGTATTTTGGTACTCACATGTACGATTGCATCCCATGATATAATTTTTTTTATAAGTTTTCTGTATAAATACATAATGTTTTCCTCGTTTGAATTTTACATTAACTACAATAATCCATGTTTGAATATTCATAACGTATATGTACGGTTTAATTTCAACAGATTTCCGATTAGACCATTTAGTATTAAAATTTGTTGTAATATTTTTTTTTTTTTATAATACTTAAAAAAAACAATTAAGACAGGAACTCAAACTTTTAAGCTGTTAAACCCAAGGAGATAAAAAAAAAAAAAAAAAAATTATATAAAAATGGCAATGTATTTTAATTCAATTAAAATTTTCGAGCGCTTAATAGAGTATTAGGTTATTTGCCTTTTGGGGGGCACGATTATGTTCCCATGCAACAACCAAGTGGTTCCAATCATAGCAAGTTCTCACGCTTTGTAAACAAAACTTGTTAATTACAGTTTTACCCCATTATTACCATGTACATGAAAGAAGAAAAAAAAGGGTACACACCAACATCATGATCTACTTGGTTGTAGTAGAACAAGGACCATTGATTGTGTGGACCAATCTCGCGTGGGTTAGTTATTGGGTTTTGACTTTTTGAGATTAGAAGTTAAAAATAAATGATGGAAATTGTAACCAAACCATGATTATTGCATCAAATTACTACCATACCCATTCAACGGCCCAGATTCGTCGGGTGGGTAACAGGATTTGCAAATTATGTTGGTTAATCATGATTTGGTTCTTGTTTGAGCAAAAAAAAAAAAAAAAACACTCATCGACATTTGTATGTCGTAAAAAAGTCTTTCAAGAGAAACACATATTAACCGTGACCCAAGGAGCCTGCTGATTGGAGACTAGAAAACAGCTATCACTATCGTTCGAGTTTTGGTATCGTAATTATTGTCTTATATTTTTTCATAAAATCGTAAAGTTTGGTCTTGTGGGGAGACCTCTCCTCAATAGTGAGAGTTATATTTCGAACCGTGCTTTACAGATTGATCTTGTTAGGTCTCGACATACCCCGGATTCAATTGGTGTCATTTTCCAAACAAAAAGAACCTAATATCTCATTCTGAATCATAGATTTCGGTTAAACCTTTAAGGGAGTTTTTTGAAATTCTAGGGTGTGTTTAATAAGTGATTCAATTGTGTTATGTTTGGTTGGGTTAAATGTGTTTGATTGATGGGTGAGATTGATAGAAGAAGGCCCACAAAACCAACAAGGATAAACCGGTTTCATACCTTGACATACACGCAAGAGAGAGAGAGAGAGAGAGAGAGAGAGAGAGAGAGAGAGAGAGAGTTATGGAAATGATATTGTTGGAGTGGCTGTTTTACACTTTTTACTCAATTACATAATTACATGTTTACAAAATGAAAAGTAAAAGCTAGATTTTGTAGGGCAAGGTTTGTTAACCAAACAATCTCAACCCATTAACTTTTCTTCTTCTTCTTTCTTTTTTATTTTAAATTTGTTTGGCAAAGTGAGTTGCAGCCAAGACCCAGCCAGAATTGACTATGCCTCAAAGTGTACTATCGAATGTTCTCTGCTCTATTTTTCACCATTTTGATTTTTGATTGACCAAAACTCCCGGCAAAACGGATTGACTGACCCTCTCTTTATTCCAAATTTCAAAAAGAAGAACTATAAATTTTGTTTTAGTCATTAAAGTTTTATTTTATATGATAAGCAGTGCTACACTACACTATTCAAAAATTTGTCCAAATGATGTGTTAAGCCGATTAGTAATTACAGTATCACCAACACATTATTTTATAATTGGATTCAAGTTTACTTAATTGTTGGGTTCATAATTAGGTAAATTTGTTTAACCCGTTTAATAAATGGGTAATGTAAGATTCAACTTAATGGGTTGCAAGTTGACACGATTACTAGTATTAGGGTTAAACTTGTAATTTTTTAATTAATAAGAATATAGTTGTAATTTATGTATTATTTCATAAGAGCCAATTCAAGTTAGTATCCGAAACTACTTGAGACTAGTTAATCATGTAGTGTAACCCGTTTACTAACCCGTTTATTTATACAGGTCGTGTCAAGTAGTGTAACCCATTTAATAAATGGGTAATGTTCAGGTTGAGGGGATTGACCTATTTTATCATGTTAGTTGAGCCAAACCTGACTCGTGGGATCGGATTGTTAGAGCATCTACAAGAGTCTCACTTAGAGACACCCTTATTTAAGGGTGGATGTTGTTATAAGGGGCTATTAAGGGAGTATGTATTATAAGAATACTCATTTAAATGATCAAATTTTTTTTTTTTTTTCTAGTAGGCACAAAATTTATATCATACTTATAGCATAAGTGTCACATAATCATTTTTTGCTATGTGCATACAATCAGTTATGGTTGATAATTTAAAAAGGAATAAGGTGGCACTTGTGCTATAAATTGTGTGCCCACTAGATAAAATTTGCTTAAATGACTCATTAATGATTTATTATTATTATTTTATATGGAGCCTACTTATTTTTTATTATTATTTAATATATTCATTAACTATATTTCTTCATCATACGTTGAACCCATTTAATTGAGGGAGGTTGAAGCCACTCCTTAATTAAAGAAGTGAGATTCACATTAAAAATTGCAGCTCCTCCCTTAATTAAGCTAAGGAGTTTGATTAAGGGATAAGTTGAAGATGCTGTTAACCCTAAGATAAACAATAAAGAAGATTCTCTTCTCTTTTTTCTTTTTTTCTTTTTTTCATTTATTCACCTTTTTTTTTAGCTCAGGAGATTCTCTTCAGTTATATATGGGACCAATATATATGAAGATAAACCTTAAAAAAGAAGACTGAAAATCTGTATATATATGAATTGAAGCAAAGTCATTATCTAAATGTATGTAGAATAACATGTTAGTGTTTAATTGAATTAGGTTTGTGGCAGATAGAATAAAGACATGTATGTTATCAGTTGACCCCTAATGTCTGCAACCAAATACATTGTGCACATGAGACTCAATTTCAACCATTCAATATGTTATATATGTGGTGGTGTACACAACAACTCTATGAATGTTACAACTTCTGTTCTGGCATTTGCAAATACTCGTTGATTTTGACACGCATTTGCAGTGGGATTGTAATCTGATCCTAAAATTAAAAGAAAATTTTGATTGGTTGGGATGATGAGTATCGAGTATCGACCAAGCATGTGTCCTCCATGTGCATGGTGGAACCATCACCAATATAATCACTTCACGTCCCCTGACAGTACTCAAAATACCACATCCTCTCTCTTTTTATTTTTATTTTTTATGCAGTAGAGCACGCTTTCAATTGATTAGATCAATTAATCTAGGTGATGTATATATAGACATATAGTACAAACATTATGTTTAATGAATTATTTGAACAAAATAATTAAACTTTTAATTCTAAAACACTTCATGAATGAAATAATATTTAATTTAAATTCTAGCTAATGTTTTAAAGATTTTGTGATACATTAAAAAGGTCATTAGTAATTGAGACAAGATGGGGTTGACTCAGTGGTTTGCCACTCTCACTAGATAATGAGGTTGTGAGTTCGAGTCTGTCCCACTCCCACAAATCCTAAATCATTGTAATATTTACAAAAAAAATAAAATAAAATAAAGTCATTAGTAATTGACGGTTAGATTTTATTATATATTTTTTTTCTAACAATTGAATTCACATAAAAACCATATATATTTGTAAAGGATAAGTAATTTTATGAATATTTGATATACATTTTGTAAATTTGAATAACCAACGAACCATCTTCTTACTTGCAAATATTGTTAAACTCTTTATACATATTTATAAAATGAGCATGATGAATGTCATCCCACATTACTCGGGAAAGGAGAAGTGAACGTGTGTGTGAAACCAAAAACGGGTAATACCTTACTATTTGATTAGGTTGTGATAATCGGACTCGAATACCTACCACTAATATGGAAGAGGATGTGCAATACCACCTACGTAAGAGATGCTCACCCATCTATTTATAAACCAATTGAAGACCCATCTTACAAGAAACATTTTTGATACATTTGACGGAGCATTATGGATGTCTTTAAAATTTAGAAGAAAATAAAAAATAGCCCCCTCCAAACATTAGATTTTTATTTTTAATTACATATGAAAATTTAACTATTAATAACTATATTTTAAAGTAATTACCAATATATCTCTACATAAAAAAACACTCTCCAAACTTTCTCTCGACTCTCGTATCTCTCCTACCTTCACTAGTGTGGCATTCACGACCCAATATGGCAATACGGAATCGCTTGGGGGTGCATTGCCTAGTGATGGGGGCGATGCATGGGTAGTGCACACCCAAGTACGGCAACAACAATGCCGAGATAGGCCCTTCCCGATGTTGCTATTCAATTTTTAGAAAGAAAAAAAATAAAAATAAAACGAGAAACAAGAAATTATTGAAAATCCTTTATAAGAGCTTCTCCAACCCTGCGCCTTCCATTGTGCCATCTCCATTTTCCAGCCAAAATCTCCTCCAACCCAGCGCCATCCATTGCGCCTTCTGTGTACAGTGTTGTCTAAGTGAACAGTGTCGTGCAATATATTGCGTGACATTGTTCACCTGCCAATTTGTATATATATATATATATATATATATATTTTGGTTTTTTAATTGGAAATTGGGGTTTGATTGGTTGGTGATTAGTATTTGTTGACAAATAATAATAAAAAATAAAAGGAAAGAGAATATTCAAGGGAATATTATTTTTAGTGTAAAATTTGGTGCAATGGGTTGGAGATGGAATAGTGAAATAGTGTGAAAGTTGAATTATTTTATTGCAAAAATTGCACCAAAAGAACTATTCGGGTTGGAGATGCTTTAAAGGGATGTTTTATAATTATCTTGTACAAAAAGTTAAAATATAGTTTTAGATGGATATTTTAGTAATTTTCAGTTTTGGTAAATGTTATTGTTTCTTCTATTTTTTTCCTAGAAGTCACGTTTTTTTTTTTTTTTGCCAAAAAAGAAAGAAAAGAATTGAAGTGGATATTTTTGTAATTTGTTGTAATAAATTGATTTTTTTTTTAAGGTGCAGTTATTAACATTTAAAACTTAATATGTGGTTAAAAACAAATTTTATATAATTATAATTTATATAGTAATTTTGACAAAAATTCACTAAAAATTTGAAGATGGAAATTATCGCAAATTTTATACACGGAGAAAATAATTTGGACAAATTAGAAATGTATATGATGTTAACCAAATATTGGATGTAGCTAAGGAAATTTCCCGATGGAGTAATGAATGAATTAATGAATGAATTACCGATTACGTGTGAAGTTGTAGAAATACAAATGTTACATTTTTGCATGTGCAGTGTAGTGGACTTATGACTTATCTATCTCTTTGTTGCTAATTTACAGAAATTAGCGCTTCTTCAAGTCTCCAGTCAATCTCAATCATCTTCTCCACTTTTTTGGATGTTTCTTCTAATACAACATCCTCAACATATAAAATAAAAAAGTAATTTGGATAAATTAAAAAAGTATTTCTAATTTAGTAATTTGGATAACTCTTCTTGTTTTTTTTTTTTTTTTTTTTAAATAAAAAAGTGATGGAAGTATCCTCTTAGTTAATTATTTAATTAAAATATATCTAATTTGAGTTATTTAGAAAATAAAATTGACCACTTTTTATCTGAGTTCCGACGGTGGGAGTTGTGTTTACGTTATTTCCAATAAAATGGCATTAAATCATATTCCAAATTTAGAATATGGTTTTTATAAAAAAAAGGAATCCTATAGTCATGAAATTAGATATTAGGTAGAACATTTGAGTCGTCGCACTATTGTGGTCATTAATTGGAAGCTGAAGCCACGTTAAGACTTAAGAATTAATTGGTACACAATTCAATTAATTTGTTCTCACTTTTGCTATAGACCGACAACCAAAAAGCAGCTGTAGTACACCACCACATCCACGACCCAAATTCTCCGGATCGGATCCGAACCAAAGCCCATTGGTGGGAGCCACAAAAATGAACCAATCATAAACGAGAAAGCAGACATCATGCATGCGAAAGTCACATGCCAACACTCACCGCTCATTAAGCCAACTACACTCATCACCCCTCCTTTTTCAATTTTGATTGGCTAACAACTTTCTACTTTTCTCTTCTTCTTTATTTATTTATTTATTTATTTATTTTTTTATATATAAAAATTATTCTTGTAAAATCCTTGCTTGCGGAGTGATTGGCGGGGATTTTGATTTATTATCAAATCAGTTAATCAGAACCCTTGGATTTGTTTAGTATAGAATTAATAATAATTTATTGAAAAAAATTTAATAGAATCTGTATGTGAGACTGCCACGTGTCTTATACGGTTAGGTTATTGGTACAACAATTCTAACGGAAGAATCTTAGCTAGAATAAAGGATGTTTTTATGGTTGACAGAGAGAAAACGAAGAGTAATATTTATTTTTTTATTTTTTTATTTTTGTTTTAGGTGAGGTGAGACTTGAGAGGTGAGAATCCAATTAATCAAATGACCAATTAGAGAAGGGTCAACTCGATTCGGTTTGTTTGTGTAATTAATAACCATTGTATTCGGTAAACTCTATAGCTTCACATTTAAAGGAAAGATAACATAATTAATTAAGTTCTTAAGTGTATGTTCAGTATGGTTTTTGAAACAATCAACAACGTTTTTATACAATCAAAAGCTTTTTTTGTTAGATGTCCTACAACAAAAAAATATATTCTAGAAGCTCTATTTGAAAAGTCATACCAAAAACACTCTTATTATAGAAAATGAACTGGTTCACTCTCTCATTATGGATAATATCTAGGGTTTTTTGTTATATGATTGTTTACCAATTTTAGAAATATATATATATATATATATATATTCTCCCTCCCATCTAAGCAATTAAGTTTCCTTTCTTGATTCATTTTCCCATTAAACTTAATTACCTTTTATTTCATTTGAAATTAGTAAACACGCCGTAACTTTTTAAGTTATTGTATTACTCAATTTCTATAGGTTATGTTTATTTTTTGAATAATGCTATGATGTCCAAAAATTTATCCAAATTCATTGTCTAAATGATGTGCAAATAGAGGGGCAAGTCTCTTAAAAAAACTATATATTTAACGTTAAATTTTGTAAATTTTTTTTTTGAAGGACTAACAAGATTAGACTCTGCAAACACAGTCCGGAACACTACTCCCACTATCGGGAAGAGGATACAAATGTATTACAACTTTCACAACTGGAGAGATGAATGCTCCCAAAGCCGGGAGAGGGCAACCTATGATATAATGTACTTCTGATATATTAGTTACAAATCAATTTGTCACATCATTTTGACAATGAATTTGAACAAATTTTATTTAAAAACAATATATGGGAATCGATATACTATTTAAAGACTAGTTAATTTGAAATAACATTTTATTTTATTTTATTATGTTTTTGTTTTCATCTTTCACACACATATTTTATTTTATTATAGTTTTTCTCTTCTGGACCGAACTAAACTTTTAAGATTATGACAAAATTTGTAAGTCGTTGATTAAGTTTAAGAAGACTTTAACTAAACTGAAGTATGTGAATCGAATGGTTGATAGTTGTGGAACTCATGTAAATAAAATCAGTTCGTCCTAAGGAGAGAAAGACTATATATATATATATATATATAGAGTGAAGTTTTGGTTATTTCATTGATGACTATAGATGAAGTGTTATTGTTAGAATAAAATTTAATGGTATATTTAATACTTGTAAATGTTTTCGGTTTATATTGCTATCAAACTAGCTCTATAATAATCCAAATTGAAATACAAAAAGTTCTATAGTTTTCATTTACTCAATTACTGTATTTTTTGTTGTTTGTAACCGGTCGCTCGTGGTTGCTTGGTTCATCGAAATAAAATCATTCCCATAAGCCTGCTTATGGGGGTGGGTGGTGGTGCTCGTTGGTCATGGTACTAGGAAATGGAATCCTAGAATGTCACCCTATATCTCAGCAAAACATAAAGGTATTCATATTACAAATCTGACAAGAACTGCTCGTTTTTCATCAGTGTTATAAATCAGCGGATTTAGTAGCACGAGATGCGATAAGAACCCGGTGTCATTATATGTCATTATATTATATTAATAAAAAAGGCTCAGTGGTTGCTCTTAATAGTAAGGTTACCAAGTCAATTTCAGTCTTTAGATTTCAGTCCAATGGTGTATAAAAATTAGGAATTTAAAAATTAAAATATAAAGTAACCATTCCCTCTCACATAACTACCATGTAATCTTGCTATTAATAGCAAGATAGCAAAATCCATCCGAAAATACCAAAAATGAGAGTCTAAATTATTGATTAAAGTTAGTTGAATTGTTTAATGTATGCATGCAATTGAGATAAACACAATATGCTGATTATAACTTCAAATTCAAGCATATATTTCTTTGTCTAACCCCAGCTCTAATTACTAAAATTATTACGAATCTTAAATGATAAGCCATCAAAATATTCTCATTAGACTTGACATTTATTCTATATATATATATTAAAAAATAAATAATATCAAAAGCAATGGCCGTAAAATTTGCTAAATTTGCTAGCCAACTGGTTTTTATTCTCCAGCTAATACAGATATCAATTGGCACAACCCCACATTCACATGGGTTAAAATCTTTTTTTTTTCTCCATTACATTCGCACCATAGATTCTTGTATTATTATTGTAGATCTTCACTACTCCTCCAAACCAAAAGACACAAGAAGAGGAAAGTGGGACTCCAAAATCTTGAACAAATCGGTAAAAATGTGGCCCTTAGATTATCACCCTAAACGCGCTTTCAATTTGATATCTAAGTTTGATCATTGCATCCCCACCAACCCATAATTCCAAATATAATCAGTAATAATAATAATAATAATAATGATGATGATGATGATGATGATGATGATGATGATGATGATGATGATGATGATGATGATCATTACACTTTTTAATTATTTTGATTTTTGATTATCTTATAAGTTCACCAAAAGCAGAATTTTGGTATAGTTTAGTTAGAAATTGGAAGTCAAAAGTGAGAGAAAGGGAAGGGAGGAGAGAGAGGAGAGAGAGGTAATTAATGGTTTATTTTTATTTATTTACTTTGAACCTATATATGAATATATGATTAAGTGGTTAAAAAGCTTAATAAAAGCCTAACCTATCCTTTCAAACTTTAAATGCAATAAGTCCATGTGGCTGTCTATTTTTCACTTTATGTATGATATAAGCTTTTGCTTTGCAAGCCTACTTGTTGATTGCATGACTAATAAAAGATCATTCAATTTAATTGGGACTTCCACAATTGCAATATTTTGAAGCAATTGTCTTAAATTCAGTATTTTTGTTATATACGAAACTGTAACCCGATTAAGACATTATCAAATTAAATAAATCTCAAATTAAGTAACTAAAATGACAGTTTGTAAATAAATTGCAAATGACGGGTATATATGAAGAGGCAAGAAAGAGCACGACAACAACGACTATAATAATCACCAACCGTTAGTAACTTTTATCAACTTCCTATTATCATTTATAAAAAAAAAAAAACTAACTTCCCATTATCATTTAAATGTAATCATTTTAAAAAAAATAAAATAAAATAAAATAATGTAATCTTTTTTTTGAGTTTGAGTTCACACTTTTTTTTGAGAATACTTACAAACTCTTAGAAATTTAAATTGGAGTCGATTCTCACCAAAATTTGTTTAATTTTGACTAGAGGCGGAATCAGGTTGGATTGGGTGGGCTGTACCCTAGCTTTTTGAAAAAAAAAAAGAAAGTTTTTTTTTAATAGTTCTAATTACATCTTATAAAATTCTAAGTATATCACAGTCCAATTCCGATTCTGATTTAACTTACCATATTTTTCTTTATCTTAATAACATCCCAATAACTTAAAAACATGTATCACACTTATTAAAACCCATTGTATTTCCTTAACTAAGTGAAAGATCAAATTGAGAAATGTTAATCTTTACCGACTCAAAAATCAAATTGGAAAAATTTAACCTCTTAACAACAAACCAAAAGTAGTAGATTTACCAAATAAATTAATTTCCAAGAATTTTAATTTCATGACTTTTCATATCTTTTGGATTTGTACAGGTATACAAACGTCATGATGAGAAAATTTTAAGTTTTATTTTTATTTTAAAGTTTATGTTATAAAATTAATTGTAAAATTAAGTTTTATTTTCGGCTATGAAACTTGTCAAAACGTATTTACGCAATAAGATGGATGACAAGTTTTTTGAAAATTGTATAGTTGTCTATATTGAAAGAGAACTGGTTTTTACAATTAATTCGGATTCGGTAATAAATGCTTTTGCCTCTTTGAAGTCTCAAAAGTCAAAATTTAAGAAGGATCTTATTGTTTTTACATTGCATGTTTATTTCCTTTTTATTTTCATGTGTTTTTTTTTTTTTGGTTAAAATATGTATTTGAGAGTAAGACTCTTTATTTCCCCTGACTAGGTATATATTTTTTATTTTAGCTAATAAAAAATTCTCTCATACCGTTAAGACTTACTATCAATTATTTATTTATTTATTATTATATAGTATAATTTTTTTTATCTATATGAAATTGTCCACAGCCCACCCAGAAAATATTTTCTAGTTTCACCCCTGATTTTGACTACTATTAGCACATGACTTCCGTATAATGTACAATAATCATAATGTTAGTCAAACCCATATCGATAATGAGTTACGAGTATACACAACAAAATAATCTTGTTACATTCTTTCCCAATTATGGTAGAACCCCTGTAAATTAATATCCTCTTTAAATTAATAAAAAATCTCGATCTCAACCCGGATCAGTGTAAAAAATTAATAAACCCCTCTATCATAATAATTAATAATTTCTTTTTGAAACCTAGTGTAAAATTTCGGTCCTGACTGTCGTATAAATTAATAATTTCATAAAAATATAAAATATATTACAAAATATTCAAGAACTATAAAAGTACTTCAAGATGCTATTTTACACAAGGTTACCATGTTTGATATTTTTGACTTCATCCTTCATCTTTTGAATTGTCCTCAAGAAGTTATTGTGATCACCTTCTTGTTGTAACCAAAAGGTTTCAACTAAATTTAGCATTTCAGTAGCCTTACTTGTAGAGATTTTAGGTATCTTATGACTATCGTCATCGTAATCATCTATCTCAATCACACAATTATTATTCTGTATTGTGATATCATTGATGATATCCTCTTCAGTTGGAGTGTAACAAATCTTTCTTAAACAATAAATCCTGAAAAAAGGAACTTTCCCTAAAGAAGAAAATCGACTAAACAAAGTATCTCGAAAATGAACCTTTCTTAAACAAGAAAACCGATCTCCACACGTTTTCTAAGACAAAATAACATTTTACAAGGTAAAATCCTTCAAATTAATAGCCCCTCTAAATTAATACTCAATGGTGGGTCCTAAGAATATTAATTTAGAGGGGTGCTACTATAACATATATTTAGAGATGATTGATCAGGTGTAGGATTCAACACCTTTTTTTTTGTGTGTGGGATATTCAGCCTTGTAACATTACTGAGTTCTCTATTACGCTATGGAGTTAATGTGGGGAATCCTATACCCGATAATAATAACAACAACAATAATTATTATATATATAAATTTTTTTATTGTCAGTTCGAACTGATATAAAATATATCAGTTCATTGCATGTGGACCATTGGATTTAAATGCTTTGACTTGGCTACGTAAAATGTTACACTAGACCTGGAAATGGGTCGTGTTATTTCAAATTCGTGTCTTGTTGTGTTAAAATCGTCTCACTCGAATTGTTAGGTTAATGGGTTTAAATATATAAACCCGAAACTATTTGTAATGAGTAACCCGACTCGACCTGTTGTTGTGGTTTAAATTAATGGGTATGTGGAATTTAATGAGAATTGACTGTAACTAATTTCAAAAAAAGTAGAAGACCACTACTTTTAGGGATAGAGTTAAAATATAATGATATACGGTTAAACCTCTATAAATTAATACCCTTTGGGACCATAAAAATATATTAATTAATCGATAAATTATTATTAATTTATACATTAACTAATAAAAAAAATTAATTTATCAAGGCATTCTTTATTATTTTTTTCCAAAACATTGAAGTTAATGTATTGTGTATTGTGATTATACAAATATTTCCTATTTACCGAATTACAAATTATCATTATTCTATGCATTTGTTTAACCAAAACAAGTTCATGAATGTAATTAGTCTTATTAAATATAAGTCATAGATCTATCCATTTTTGCAACGAACTAAAATTACATTCGATGTATACTTAATTGATATACTTCATGAACATTAATCAAGTAAAAACATCTATATTTAAGCAGCAATGTTACACATCCCACCTACAATCTCATCATTTTCATCCCAACACATGTGGCAACTGAAGTGTCATTTGGTAAATGGACAAACATTAATTGATGAATGAATATATGGGTAAAAAAGATAAGTATCAATTAATATGTATCCACTCACCAAGTGAGACATCAGTTGCCATATGTGTTGGGATGAAAATGGTTAGATTGTAAGTGAGATGTTTAACATTATTGATATTTAAGTAGTAAAAAGATTATGTAGTATCACAAACGATAAAACTAAACACAGTGACTTCTCATCTCAAAGGTGTAAAGAAATCAACAACGACAGATGGAATGCGTAAAGAATTGTGTTAGTACAACATAGAAAGTCCAACTTGCACCCAAAAGCAATTGCAATAGTGGGTGTCAGAAAAGTTTAACTTGCAAGTGAGCCAAACAACAACATCAAATACGATCAAGAGGGCATAAGAGTATCTATCAGCCAATATTGAAAAAGGTGTTGCCAAACGATACAAAACCGCAAAATTCCCAGAGCTAAAGAAGGTTTTTTATGAGTGGTTTGCTCATTACCAAGAACGTGTGAATATGATCGGAGAACTAATCACGGAGAAGGCAAATAGTTTTTGAAAAAGATATACCCTATAGATACGTCAGAATTTCATTTTTCTCAAGGTTGGCTCGAGCGTTTTAAATCAAGACATGGCATCAAGACGTATTGTCATTTCAGAGAAAGCGAATCAGTTGATATGGAGCACTTGGAGAGAAATTTGCAGTCCATAAGAGAAACTAGATCAATTTCTCATGAAAGATGTTTTCAATATGGATGAAATAAGATTGTTTTATAGGCTACAACCAAATCATTACTTGCAACAAAGCAACTTGAAGGTAAGAAACAAGACAAGGTAAGACTTACAATTGTTATTTGCTGTAATGAGGAAGGTTCTGAGAAAATTCCTTTATGGTTCATTGGCAAGTATGCCAAACCATGGTGTTTCAAGAATGTGAACTTGAGTAGTATGGACTGCAAGTATCATGCCAACAAACGATCATGGATGACTTGGATTTTATTCAAAGAATACGTTTGACAACTTGATAGAAAAATGGATGGTAGAAAAGGTCTCTTACTTGTTGATAATTGTCCCGGTCATCCTAAAACTATTAAAGGTTTTAAAAATATTGAATTGTTTTTCTTGCCACCTAACACAACATCAAAGATTCAGCATTGGGATGCGGGGATCATACAAGCTTACAAGATGCATTATCGTTGTTGATTTTAATGAAATATTTTGGAGGGTTATGAAATTGGGATCCCAAATCTAGAGAAGATAAATGTTTTAGATGTAATGAATCTTGCAATCTCAGCTTGGACAACAGATGTTCAAGCAAGCACAATTGCAATTTGTTTTCGATATTGTAAAATTAGGTCTATTGATAACGTGGCTTCAGAGAATTTGGATCAACACTCAGATGATGGAGGCGTTCAACAATTGCATGTTCTAATCAAAGAGTTGAAGTATCGTGATACAATAGATGTTGAGTATCTTTTGAACTACCCATGCCAGGAGAAAACGAGGCAACTTCAGAGTTGTTAAGTGACGAGCAAATTATTGAGAACGTCATGGGAAATGATGAAGAAGATGAAGTTGAAGACGATAGTTATGTACTGAAGCCTGTCTTGCGTAAAGATGCACTCAAAACAATAATTGTATAATTTTCTCTTGCAATGCAAGAACATTATACCAGAGCTTTTTAATGCACTAAGAAAAGTTAGAGATGAAGTCCAAGGGGACATCAATTTCAAGAGAAAACAAGTAACATTGGAGTCATATTTTACAAATGTCTCCTAATTGAGTAATGTATATATAATTTTGATGTATAAGAAGATTATTAATTTATATATAAAGTGGGACCTCTGTGTTTTTTTTATAAATGTATTATCTTATAAATTTAGCGAATTGTTAATTTACCACATTGGTCCCAAGTCAGGACCGGCCAAAAATATTATTTAATCGAGGTTATACTGTAATTATAGTTTTTGATTTAGAAATTGGAAAGAATTAGGAATTTTTTTCCCTTTCAATAAAACATAAATATAGGATTTTTTTTTTCCTATTTCAAATAAAGAAAAAAAATTAGAAGTTTTTAAAAATGAATTATTAAAATATATCATAACCATAATTACAGATATATATATATATATTCCATAACTTGATTATTAAAATTTATTTACTATGGAGTCTTTAAATACAAAGATTTTTTTTTAAATAAATATCATAAATAATTAAAAAAAAATCTTTAAATTACCGAATTGTTAACGAATTAATGGTTTTACAAAGGTGAACCCAAAACTGACCTATTACCTTTTGTGTTTTAATAGGTTGACCCATTAACAATCCAATCCGATAAACTAAATCCATCAACCATTATTTTTGAATGAGCTTGGATCGTGTGAAATTTTACCATGTCTATGTTTCACTGTCAGAAACAATTAATATTTCCATTTAAAAAATACTAATAATCATATATATATATATATATATATATATAAATATACCCAATCATGCATGCATCTAAAATATTTTTTAGAATGTTGGGTTCCATAAGGGTGCGATTGGTACACGGGATGAGATGAGACGGGACAACGTGGGACAAGGGACAATTGACAATTTCCTCTTGTCTCACGTTTGACGCATCTTTAACAAGAGACTGGACGGGATAAGGTTGGACAAAAAACAACAAATTTTGTCCCACCAAAAGCCCTAGGACAAGGTTGTCCCATGATATGAGATAAGTACAAAAAGACTACTTTACCTTTTAAATTTTCAAAAAAATTATAAACACGTTTAATAATAATATATACTATTATATACATTATTATAATATATATTATATATTAATATAATATATACAATATTTAATATAATATTATTATATATAATAACAATATAATATATAATATGTATTTATATATATTAATAATATATATTATTATAACATATATTATAATAATATTATTATATATAATAATACATATAATATATTATATATTATATATTAAGAGGAAATACCCCTTTTTAGTCAAAAAAATTAATAGGGTTATTGTTTTTATCAGAGATTAGTATTTGTATTGTTTTTAGCCAATAATTCTCTATAAAGACTTAGATGTCCCTCGTTATTTTCTTTACCTCTTCTGTCTCATTTTCTCTCCATTTGGTTAGAACTTTTTCTTTTATTCTTTCTCTCTCTTCCCAAATTCTCTCACGCCTCTCTCCTCTTCAAGACAACATTTTTTTTTTCTTTGGATCAGATTAGATGTGTGATTTGGTTTTGCTCTTGGGTTGATGAGTTTTCACACCCAAACCCGCTGGTTTTGCTTGCTCCTCTTCAAGACAAATTTTTTCTTTCTTTCTCTCCTCTCTCTCTCTCTCTCGTCCGTCTTCTCTCTTTCTCTCCTCTCCTCTCTCTCATGTCTTCTCTCCAAGATCAGATTTGAGTTGTGGTGAGAGTTGTGTTTGAGTTTGAGTTTTGTTAAACAAAATTTTCAGATTTTATTTTATTTTATTTTTTAATTCAGATTCCGTTTTTTTTTAAAATAAATTTCCAAATTTGAGGGTGGTTGTTGTGCTTGGGTTTGAGTTTTGTTAAACAAAATTTTAAAATTTCGTTTTTTTTTTTTCAAACAAAATTTTCAAATTTGAGAGTGGTTGTTGTTTTTATGAATTATGGGAGTTGTGTTTGAGTTTGGGTTTTGTTAAACAAAATTTTCAAAATTTTTTTTTTAAAACAAAAAATTTCAGAGCTGGAAAGTTATTGTTTGAAAAAAAAACGAAATCTGAATTTTTTTTCTAGATTTCTTTAAACACACCAGTCCACCGATTAAATACACTACGGCAATCCAATTAAACACACAAGGGATGACCAATTAAATATACTAAGTGTAAACCAATTAAACACACAAGATGTAAATCAATTAAACACACCATGATTGACCAATTAAACACACAAGGTGTAAACCAATTAAACACACAAAGTGTACATCAATTAAACAAACCAGATGTAAATCAATTAAACACACAATGACAACCCAGTTAAACATATAAGGATAGACCAATTAAACACACAATGACAACTCAATTAAACACACTATGAAAAATCAATCAAACACACCAGGGTAAGACCAAATTAAATACACCAGGTCTGACACAATTAAACACATTCGAGAAGAAGAAGAAGAAGATGGAGGTCTGGGAAGAAGAAGAAGAAAAAGAAAAAGAAAAATAGAGAAAAAAAGAAACTTTTTTTCCGAAAAGAAGAAGAAAAAGAAAAAGAAAAAGAAAATAGAGAATTTTTTTTATAAGGAAGGGCAATTTTGTCGAAAGAGTGGATATTTTGATAGAAACAATAAAAATACTAGTTTTAGATAAAAACAATAAATGCACTCATTTTATGGTTACTTTTAAAGTTCTCCTATATATTAATATATTAATATAATATATATATTATTTTTATATAATAATAATATATGTAATATATATATTACAATATATTTATATACACATGTATATATTATTACATGAATGCTTTTGGCCTCTTTTATATATATATATATATATATATATATATATGAGGCCAAAAGGGGCACTCCAGTTATTTGAACCTCTTTTCCCGTCCTGTCCTAGCTATAACAAACACATAGCAGTACAATTAATAGTTTTGTCCTAGACATTCTAAACACAATACGGAACAATTGTCCTGTCCTATCTCATCCCGCCCTGTCCTGTCCCGTCCTCGTACCAAACGCACTCTAAATAAATTGATCGACTTATTTTTCAAAAATTTAAAATATTGATCTTTAATACATATGTCAAAATTGGGAATATTTTGTTTCAATGTCATAATATTAAATCCATAGCATGGTCACAAAAAATTTCATGCATGCAACTAATTAATCATAAATTTGGCCAGCTTTTTATTAATTTATAAGTCACGTTGTTATGCAGAACTTAAATAATTACATAACTGATAATATTGATTAAATTTTAATTTAAAGTTTCGAAAAAAATATATATAATAAAAAAATTGAAAAAAGTTGTTACATCTTTGATTTCTACCAATTAATTATATACACCATGCATATCTTGCATACTACCAAAATCATTAATTTATTATTTAATTTTACATTAAAAATTATATGTGCACATGAAAAACATTGGTACAATGTTATTTTTTTTCATCTTCTTGCGTCAATATTGTGAAAGACGAAGTTTCCATGAAATTACAAGGATTATGTACGTGTAACATTTTCAGCCATAGCCAAAAAAAAAAAAAAAGGGAAGAAATTCTGTTATTTAATTCCAGCACATAATAAACTGAAGATCTTGATCTCTAGCTAACACACATAATAAAGAAAATTATAAATATAATAAATCAACCACCAACCACCAGATTAATTTCACTAAAAAAAACTCTGATGTAGTTAGTGTATACGCACATTATGTGTATATATACCGTTGCTTTTCGTAGACGAACCTACTCATTGAAATAGAAATAATAATATGAATGAAATGTTTGTGCATGTGCTATATATATATACACGTAATACGTATATACATGTACTGATCATGTATACTATACAATCAATTATGAAATTATTTTCTCCACTTTTTATTTATTTATTTATAGGTCCACAACCTACACCCTGCAAAAATCATTGATGCAATTTCGTTCGTTTTTTTAATTGTCAATAATATTTTGGAATTGTTTATTAAGTTAAATACATATATTAAATCAAATAATTGTATTTTAATAAAATGAAATTTAAAGGTGGAGTGTATGGTATATTGATATGGATATCCTCCAGTGATGAGGGAAGCACATGCATGCATGTGCAGAGAAGATTTTGAAAAGAAAAAAGCAGCAGAATTTCCAGTTGCCTAACATGCGTTGTTCTTGTTCTGTAGCCACTGACATGATTCCACGTGTAAGTAACTCTATTTCATGATTTAATTTCAACAGAGAGTATCATGCATATGCGTGATACATGTAGTAGCTGCCACACACTCGAAAATTTGCTGGAATTGTCCCCAACCCACTCAATAGCCAATTCCACTTGTCAACTATTTTTGTGCTTTTTAGAAATTTTAATTAAATTTATTCATATCTTTGTAAAAATTTTATAGATGGTGTTCTGATCTTCAAAATCCAATGGCGGATAATGTTGAAATCTCTTTATGGGACACCAAATCAGGCTTACAATCTGCAATAAATCATGAGAAAGAAACAAGTTGTACATATTAATATTAAACACCCACTTGTACATATAACATACCCTGCATGTGATTTTCTCTCACCCCATCCATTTTCTCAAATCATGCCATTGTTTTTTCATGTGGGATTTCAAATAGAAACTTGTATCTATTGGGGATCCCACACGACAAAAAACGAGTGAGACCCTGTATTTGATAATTTTCATATATATATATATATTATATGGATAAAATGAAAAGAAATAAAGAATAAAATTTGAAACAAAGATTACAACATGGAAACGAGCTGGGCCTCTGAGGTATGAGTGTGGCACCAAATGTTACCTAATGTGGGCTGACTATCGGTATGTATACTTACAATTACATTGGTGCATTTAGAAACATGACGGTGTCTCTCAGAACTCAGAAGGAAATATGCTGGCTTCACAAAAAGCCAAGCCAATTTAAAAAATAAAAATAAAAATAAAAATAAAAATAAAGATGTATATGCTAATATATCGTCCTGATATTTGAATCCAGGTATGCACCCGCCAAATGTGATTTTGTGGTAAAATGACGTTCATTCAGTCTGACAATGTCTCAAGTTCAAGTCATTGCATCGCATATCATATATATATATATGTGTGTGTATATATGCGGAAATTTTCCTATGAGGATACCTTGATATAATTATATAAAGACATTGAATGTGAGCCACTTGTTTTACATATTTTGATTTGGTATGTATGCGCACTTATCAAATCACTTTTATAAATGAGTGACTCACATTCAATATCCTGATAAAGTTATATAAGGATACCCTAATAGGAACGAGACCGTATATATATGTGTATATATATATAGTAAACATCCCTAAATTAATACTCGATAAATTAATAATCTCTATAATATAATAATTTTTTCCAGTCCCGATTTGGGCAATGAGATAAATTAATAATTTCGATAAATTGATATGATAATAATTTTCAGAAAACCCATAGATAAATCTATGGTCCCATTCATATCATAAATTAATAATTTGTTGAAATTACAAATATAATTTATTATCATATTTTCTTGAAATATTACTCTATTGTTGCTTTTTTTTTTCTTGAAATTCAAATCTCTTTGAATCTCATCTCTAATTTTTCTTAATGCACCTAAAAGTTATGGAGTTGAATTCTCAAACTACAACAAAAAATTATTAAATGCTGTTGATGTTGTGATTGCATAATGGAATTAATTTTTATTGACATACTTAATGTATTTTTAGTTGATTAATGACTTAGATTGGTTGAATTTTTAGTTGGTTATTTGTATATACACTTGAATCATGAATACAGTCTATAAATTAATAAAGTATTAATTTATCGGTTAATTAATAAAGTGTATATATCAAGCAACATGTGCAATAGTACAACATGTTAGGGGACATAAAGATAGAGCCCGTGGTGGTCGTCCTTAAAACGAACCCAACTTTTCATCGAAATTATGACATAACCCACCCACTATCAAAACCCACCTCCAAAATGAGGCGCTGGATCTCATGATTATCATCCATGGTCCATGGAGATCCAATTTCCTCGTACGTCTTTTTTTTCTTGAATTTTTCTTTTATTCTGTTTTTTGTTTTTACGTTTGATCTCCATTTCATTTTTTTTTTATAGATATGTTTTCTTTTTCATAAAAATATTTTAATATTATAAATTTATATTAATTTATTATTAGGTATTGATAAATATGATTTTTTAGATTGAAGGTAAAGGGTAAATGTGACTTTTTAAGGGTCAACACTGGTCAACAGTTAGCCCTAACTGTGGTCAATGAAATCCAAGAGAAGTTTGGGCAATAAAATGATCTTATGTCTATGTCCAATTGTCCCTATTTATTTGTTGAAATGACTCTGTTGGTTGAATAACAGTATTATTACTGAGGTTAGATCATGTGTCACATAACAAATATAATGTGTAACAATTATATTTGTTATGTGAGAATGACAACCAAGAAAATAGAAACAGCGAAACCGCACCAAGAATCACAGCCAAGAAAACCTAATCTCTGACGAAATAAAACCATATTAAAACCTTAACTCAATCGCTAAAAAAAAATCATCAATACCACACTCACAATCTACCACCAACAATCCAATTGACTAAAAAAAAAAAAAAAAAAAAAAAAAAAATTACATCAGAAGGATAGTTTCACCATGAAATAAGAAGAAAAAACAAGTCTTGAGATGGATGTGAGAAATGTATAAAGAGATCAAAGATGAGGTGTATTTTTATTTTTATTTTTTTGAAACAAAGATTTATTATTAAGTTTGAAAATTAAGTAAAAAGCGTACACTACAAGAATTTTAGTATTTTCCTACAAAACTTTAGGAGCCAAAACAAAATTTGTAGGCATAGTTAACTTTTCCCCACAAAATGAGTTTCGTTGGTGTAGGTAATATTTCGCCACAAAACTCAAAATTTGTAAACTAAGGGTACACAACTTTTCCCCACAAAATGAGTTTCGTCGGCGCAGTTAACTTTTCCCCACAAAACTCAAAATTCATGCTTTTCCCCACAAAATGAGTTTTGTCAACGCATGTAACCTTTCCCTACAAAATTCAAAATTCGTAAGCTAAGGGTTAACGAGAATTTTTCCCGACAAACATTGCATTTGAAGGGAAAAGTTAATTAAAATTAAAAATATATATACTAAAATTAATTAATTAATTAATTATATATATATATATATATATGCTAAAAAAATATTAAAAGTTAATTAATTAAAATTCATTTTTTTGGATAAATCCACCACCACCAAACTAATTAGTAGTGGACACCGGTACATAAAACTTTGATTAAAGAAAATATATACTATATACACTTATTAAAAAAAAAAAAAATTCTTATCCAATAGATTTCCACTTCCTAGGTTTTGGGTATGACATCTTCTCTGCAGTTGGTCCTCATTAAACTAATCTGTCATTAATTGTTAATTAATTAACTCTTATGACATTCTTGATTAATACCATCTCAATTGATTACCACTTTGATGTATTGATCATTTAATTAAATAACAAAAATTGACAGAAAAACATTATCATCAAACCTGATTTGCAATCAAATAAATATTTTTCAATATATGTTTATCATTCAAATTAGATTTTGATTAGTTGAATAAATTTAAATTTATCTAACAAGTTTTTTTTTTTTAATTTTTTTTAATTTTTTTAATTTTTAATTTCTAACGACTCATATAGGTTATATATATAAATATTGTGCAATCGTTAGTAATCAGACGGTAAAGTCTTACCACTTTAATATGAGGGTTACAAGTTTAATTCCTTATAATGACAATTAATTGTCATTATTATTAAGGGTGGGCGCCGGCAGTCGATGCGAATATATACTCTTAGCCGATGATACTCAAAATTTTGTAGGGTATTTTTATTTTAAAAGAAACAAAAATGACCTAAATGCTCTGTTATACGAGCTATGGTAGTAAAGTGATAATTTATTGTGTTCATAGACATAGCATGACAGTAAATAATCTCTCAACAAATGTTGGGATGCAAGTTCAAATCCCTCCCCAAATAAAAAAAGTGATAATTTATTTATAAAAAAAATAGAGACTTTTCAAATTTAATCATTATATTAAGATTTTTAATTTCAAATTATTGAATCCGATGACGAAAGTTGGCGGCGCAACAACAAAAGCAATTCGTCATAGAGAGACTACTTCTGGATCATTTCCTCTGCCTCAATGACCCAGTCGACAGTGTATATGTATATATATGCTCTTAGATTTGCAAGTTTTCTCCACAACACCACATCTGCAAGCACCACCAACCACCATAAATATGTCTTCTGTTATCAGTTTTTGTAGTTATATTAATTAGTTGTGGTGTTAATTTTGCACAGATTTGCTTGCATGCTTGTTCTTTCTCTTGCAAATTCAGTGTTTTTATCTTTGCTCTTGCTCCTTCTTGGTTTTGTAAAATTACACCAAGAAAGCAAACATACAAGATAATTTCATAGAGAAACATAACGTACGTTGTTTCAGTATTATTAATTATTGACCAGCATATATATATATATTATTGATTCATTGTGAACAGAGAATACAAAATGAGCCAGGATTGCTTTGGATGGGCAGCACAGGATACAACAGGAGTTCTATCACCTTACCATTTTAAGAGAAGGCAAGTTTGCTTTTCTTTCAAGACAAGCATTTCAATCATAATCTCATTAATCACAACTATATATAGAATATATGGCTGTTTTTAATTTAATTAGAGCATTTCTGCATGCAGAGCTGTTGGAAGCGAAGATGTTTCACTGAAAATTACACATTGTGGTGTTTGCTATGGTGATGTAATTTATAGCAAGAATAAACATGGAGATTCAATGTATCCTGTTGTTCCCGGGTACGTAATTTCATGTATATATGTATTTGATTTGATTATATATATAGTTGAGGGTGTTTTAATTTGGATATATGCCTGCAGACATGAGATTGTGGGAATTGTAAAAGAGGTTGGTGGCAATGTTGAGAGATTCAAAGCTGGAGACCATGTTGCAGTTGGTACATATGTGAATTCATGTAGGGATTGTGAGGAATGAAATGAAGGCTTAGAAGCGTACTGCTCAAAAAAACTTGTTCCTACATTTAATAGCATTGATGAGGATGGTACTGTCACCAAAGGAGGTTACTCCAATTTCATTCTAGTTCATCAAAGGTATTTTGCTCAATTACATGATCTCAATATGTAATTCAATTTGGTGGCTTGTTAATTAATTGAACTTGCTATACTATGTATAGATACTGCTTCAAGATCCCGGATAATTATCCACTAGCCTCAGCAGCCCCGTTGCTATGCGCTGGGATTTCAGTGTACACACCCATGAATCATGATGCACCATAAGATGAACCAGCCCGGTAAACTTCTAGGGGTGGTCGGGTTAGGTGGCCTTGGTCACATGGTCGTGTTGTTTGGACTGCACGTTACAGTTTTCAGCACAAGTGCTTCCAAGAAAGAGGAAGCCTTGAACCTGCTTGGAGCTGACAACTTTGTACTCTCAAATGATGAGCATCAAATGAAGGTAGAAAATTATAAGCAAAGCTTTCAATTGATCGACCAATATATACCAATGACCTTGTTTCATGTATATATGCAGGGCTTGACAAGATCATTGGACTTCATTGTGGATTCAGCATCAGGGGATCACTCATTTGACCTATACTTATCACTCCTCAAGACTAAGGGAGTCTTGGCATCGGTCGGCTACCCAAATGAAATCAAATTCACTCCTCATCCCCTTTTGATCCGGTATGTATGTACTTGATTTTACCAAGATTTACATAAGTCTAACTCAATTCAATTAAAATACGATGCGATAGTTAAATATTTCAATGAGACAGACGTATCATATCATTTATACAATCGTTTCATTGAAGTCTTTTATAGTCACACTATAAAGGCATATGCTTGTATTATAATTAGCTTCAAATTATATTTGAACTATACGCTTTGCAACTGTGCAAATTTTGGCATATTGCAGGTATGAGATCCATCAGCGGAAGGGGGCACAAGACAAACACAAGAAATGTTAGATTTTTGTGGTGTCCACAAAATATACCCACAGATCGAAATAATTCCAATTCAGTATTCTTACGAAGCTTTCGAGAGGATGATGAAGAATGATGTCTAGTATTGCTTCGTTATCGATATTGAGAACTCCCTCAAGTAAAAAGGGCTAGCTTTCGATGTTATCATATATTTCAGATTATGTTGTTTGCACCAAGTACTGAAGTCCTCATAGATCGATGAATAAGTCTGCAATCATCATGATGTTATCAATGTTGTTTTGTGTTTGGAAATCATGCTATGTTAGCTAGAAGGGTGCTTTGTTTGAATTAGGTAAAAAACTCTTTTAGGAGTTTTCAAATGTGGAGTGTGTTAATTGAAATTTGGAAATTATAATACTTGTACTATTTCAGTATTTCCCGTGGCTTAAAATTTATTCACACAACTTCCTATCATTATACTCGGGTGTTGATGTATTGGTTTCAAATCTTGATTGCACAAAAGATTGGTGAGAGCATTTTGGGCCAATTTTCACTGCTGTGGCATTGACATCAATGACATCACCGGTCAGATCAAACTTTACAATGGGTCTAGGAATAAAAAAACAAAAGAATAACGGTAATTAAACCCCTTTAAAAACTGTATGTATATATCCCTAGCCTTTCGTAATTACACCAATCGAAATTTATAAAAATTTATGAGAGTTTTGCCTTACAATCCACAAATTATTTGTTTACACTCAATTTTAATTTTTTTTTAATGACAATTTTAGTCTGAATTAAAATTACTAAATAAGATATTTTTTTTTTTTCTAAAACACTCCAAACTAGTAGAAAACAACTTTTTTTTTTTTTCCCCTTCACATTTTTATAATATTTTAAAGTTTTTCTTGATTAGGAAGTAACGTAGAATAAACATTACTAATTCCTTTATTTCCGGCAAATGCATATGCAGGTGGTGAGTCAAGTTTGAAGCTATAAATGGATCCAAAATCACCCGATACACTAATTTATGCAAATGAAAACAGAAATTCAAAACTTTAGCAGATAGGTAAAAAGTTAGAACCAAAAGACAGAATATATCAGAGAACAAAGTTAATTCCAAACCTGCTTTTGCCGTTGAAACACATCACTTTTGGATCCCAGTTTCACGCAAGTCATCTTCTCACACAATGCAAGTTGGGATGTCAACAACAACTTATCTTTGGAGTGTCTTTATAGATTATTTATTATTATTATTATTTTAAATGAAGTGTATTTAATGTAGGAGTGTCAAATAATAAAAGAGATAATTTTGTAACAAAATGAAGTATCTTTAGAAAATAAGTGTAAAGAAAAAAAATAAAAAATTAAGTTGTCAAAAGAAGCTCTCAAAATTGATAGTTTGTAAATAAATCCCGCTTTATATCAAAAATATCATTTTTAAAATTATACTGTATTATATTTTTATAAGTATACACCACTTACATATATTATTATGTTATTTAATCAATTCTATTATTATCTTTAATTTTATCGATGTTCTTTCTCTTCCCTCATTTTTTTCTCTTATATGTTTTCCTATCACAAAATCAGACTTTTTTTTTTTTTATTTCTCTCCTCATGTCAAGCAACTCTCTCCATTTTTTATTGATTTTTTTTTGTCCACAAATCACTACGATTCGAGATTTTTCTGATTGGAGATCCATTTTATATTTGTGAAAGTCGTTGGGATTCAAGGTGTGTGCCATGTCCCAATTAATTTGGAAGTAGAAAAGTCAAAAGATTTTAATGAAATCGAAGAACAATTAATACTGATAACAAAAAAAAAAAAAAAAAAAAAAAAAAAAAAAAAAAAAAAAAGTCTAAAGAAATTTTGATTTTTAAACTAATAATAATTAATTTAAAACTTACCTTTTCACAACCAATTTTGAATTATTTTGATTCAATCTTTATACTTAACAATCAATCTATATTTCTTTAAAAGAAATTGAAAATACATTTTAAATTAGTATTTAAAAGAGAATCTAGGGTTTAAGAAAATGGAAAGAGTTTTTAATGATATATATTAATATTTAATCATTAATATGATTCACAAAAGATTTAAATAATAAACTAATAAATAATTATTAATAGATATAAATATAAGTAATTGAGTCTTCTTGGCAATTTTACTTGAGAATTATTACATTTTGTACGGTTGTAAACACCGTGACTCAAAACAAAAAGAATATGTATTAACAAGTGAGCCCAGATCTGATTTCTAATTGAGGAAAGGTAGAGCAGCCCATTTCAACTTTGAAGCCATCTTAGAGGATTTTATATAATATTTAAATACTGTGTACACAAAGTCTCTGTAACACAGTGGTAGTGTAATCGCCTTTTAAGCGAATAGTCGTGAGTTCGAACCTCACCAGAGACATTAATTTTGGTTGTAAGCAATTATTATTTATTATCTCGGTCCATATATACCATATGGCATTATGGCCACTCATTTGTCCATAGATCTAGGAATCTAGCGTCTGGGAAAAACTTGAAAGAAAAAAAAAAAAAGGTTTAAATTGGATAAAAACAAATGTTGATTTTTTATATTTTAATATAACTAATAAAATACAACTCAAAAACAAAAAATATATATATATCTTAATTTTTAATTGATTAAATATTAATATTGTTAATAAATAAATAATAACTGAGGTTGGGGTGAAGACAACAAAATGCAACCCATCCTGTTTCTAAAACGAGATGTAAAGAATCAACTCCAAATCTGTTTCGATCCTATTTATTTTGTTAAAATCATGTTTTGTATGGAGCGGTTCTTGTAGGTACCCTTTTCTATTTATTTATTTATTTTTTTACAACACTACATAGATCATATTCATTTTGACATTGAAAATAAAATGGATATAAAAATGGTATCTATCACCACCGGTTTGATGTTAGTCATGTAACAATATACATCATAGGGATGGACGTGGGGCCTCTTGGGGCGGGGGAGGGTCCTTCCACCCTTACTCCCACCCCCATTCAACGATCTGCTCATTGACAGTTGGTGCATTTTCATCTCTTGACATCTTAAGAGAGTCGATTCCTTGATTCGATTGGCTTGTAATAAAGTTACAAATAGCCTCACGGTGGGCTCTAAAGTGTAGATCAACCAACAAGGTTGTCGACTGCTCCTTTTACATGCAAATAAATAAATAAATAAAAATGAAACGTGAAGAATAAATGGTTAATCCCCGAATTTGGCTTTATTTTCCTTGAGCTGAGCATGGTATTGTTTAGCATAAGGGTTTGAGGGAATGATGGAAGCAACCAGTGAATTGATTATTGGGAATGTGAAAGCTAAGTGGTTTTCTGATTTGAGTTTCGATTTAGGCATAGTTTCAACTCGCAATCAAGATTTTTCAATCTGGAGAAATTATAATTCCTCTCCAGTGAGGGGGGTATTTCTAGACCTTCACTCAGATACCTTCGTTGCTCTTGGTCTCCAAATCTCTCAGGTTGAGACCTGATTTCGTGGGATAAACAGTTTGAATTTCTTATAACGGCCACTTTTGTTGTCATCTGATAACAACTGAAGCTAGACCAAGTTCAATTACTTGTTAATTCAGTTGACTGGTTCTTGGATCCAACCGTCGAACATGGACCTGACCCGAGTTACTTGCTAGATTATTTGCGAGCTTGAATACCGGGTCTAGTGCCCACTTTTGGCTATCAGGAGAAAATCATTTTTTTTTTATAAATATTATTGAAAAAAAAAAGTATGAATTCAACGATAATTAAGGTATAATATAAATATTTAATGATTTGTTAATTTGATGGGATCTTAGACAAAACAGCAGCCGGTCACAGCCGGCACCGAGGATAATATAATTTTTTTTTTTTTCAAAACGACAAAACGAAATGATGATGAGTGAAAAAAAAGAAAAGAAATATGTGTCGGTTGATTAAAACAGTCATATTACTGAGGTCAGAGTCAGAGCATGTGTCACACAACAATTAACAAATATAATGTGTCACTCTATACGCAATTAAGTTAACAATTTTGTATATGTAGAAACATGAGTTGAGAAAACGAGTGTACGAGTTAAGACGTCTAGTATTATATTTTTATATTAGATTGCACCCCATATGATATGTGAGAACTATAAAATGTAACGTAACAATAATTTAATGATTTAACTTATTGATTTAAGATATTAGATGTATTAATGATGAAAAACAATTATATGGTAATTCTCTAAATTTATTTCTTTGATATTGATCTCCAACAAAAATTAATCAATGGTCATGTCAAACTTTTCTCATATGGTATGTTAAAACTTTGATAATATAATATACCACATTAGAAAAGCTTAACCTGACAATTGATTAATTTTATATAAATAAAATTATATAAAATAAAGCAGATAATATAACTTTAAAATAAAGTAATTTTAATGTTATTGTAATTTATATAAATAAAGTACATACTATTTCATATATATAAATAGAAAATACTATCTGCTATATCCTTTCAATTTTCTTTCAAATTCCTAGAAATCAAACAAGTTTGGAAACATAAATCTGAACAGGAAAAAAAACAAAAATGAATAATAAATTTCATAACAAGTAAAAAAAAAAAAAAATAACAAATGTATACAATGAAAATGGGGAGACCAAACATGATTTGGAGGAAATCAGGGTTTGGCATTCATAATACAAGATAGTTTGCTAAGCTTTGTTCTACTTATCAATATATATATATATATATATATATATATATATGTTGCAAAATGTAGGAGTTCTCCACTTTGATTCACTTGTGATCATATGATCGTGTTATCTGAGGACTAGGGATGACCTTGTACGTTAACATTTTTTCTATGATTTCTAAGCAACCAAAAAAGACCCAATATTAATAGAATTAACGAAATTCAAATTAGAAATCAAATTATTGGCAAATTGACAGATAATTCTTCAGTCTTTTCCAAAATAAAAATAATAACTTCAAACTCAATAACACTTAAGTATATAGAACGCACTATAAAATTAGTAAGTGAATATAAAGTAGGAAGGAGAGAAGATTTCTAACTTGTTCAAAGACAAAAAATCTCGTCCATGTCGAAAATGATGCCTTGCATGGTGCACTATCCTGGATACAGATGCCAAGCTATAGACAAAATAGAAGGGCTTTTGAGTGATGAAAATGAATGATTTGGAGAGAAGTGAAGAGGTCATGATAGATAAGAAATTGCATGTGGACTATTAGATTCAATTGTTTTGACCCAGTCTGTATGTACTTGTCGGTGATTATCCATAAGGTCCACATGCAATGCACTGATGTATTTTATATCAGTATGCACTAAAGAGAAAAAATATACATATATATATATATGATGATTCTCTAGTAAGGATGTCTTGAAATTATAAATTAATGACGTTCGACCACAGTCACACATTCATATTGAGTGTGAGTATTTGTTAATGTGAGATTGTAGGTCCACTGTGAATGTGTGGATATGGTTGGACGTCCTAAAATTATAAAGTCATGACGATCCTGATTGGATAAGTATTATATATATATATATATATATGATGGAGACCCTCCACTAAATAATAATATATATATATATATAGATTTATTTTCTAGGTTTTGACTCACAGCTTGTCTGTAGGTCTGCCTAATGCCTTCCTCAACTGGTGGCTATCCGGGTGACTACTGACTTTTGCACCTAGAAAATAAATCTAATTTAACTCTTCTTCAACAAGTCTCAAGACTCTGATACCAAAATGGAGAACCAACAAATATAACAATATCCACAAAACAATATGCAGGAAATAATGAAACATGAAATGGAAATGAGTTTAGACTTACTGGTAACAGTCTTAGTCTGACAACAATGTAGATATACAGAAAATAGGTTGCACACCTTATTGATTTCAAACTTTTACACAAAGGAGAGGAAGATTACATAGGGGAAAGATTACAAAGTAGTACCAATGAAACTCTAAAAAAAAACCTGTCTTTCTCTAGGATATACAGATCCTTTTATAGAGAAGATAACAGGACATGAACTTAACATGATAGAGTCCTCTAACCAAGGTTAGGGTAACTCTGGTTACAATTATCATGATTACGATTTGTCCAATACTCTAGAAGATGCGGCCATGATTGGAGAATACTGTTGATAAAAGGTGATGTGTCTGGAGTTGTGTTTGTCTATATGTGCCAACGGCATAGTGGATGGATAGATGCTGAGTTAGTATGGGGTCTAAGAGGGACCTGTTGGTCAAAATCAATATGATGTTGTCTGAAGATAAGCCTTGTGAGGCTAAAGTCTCTGGTCCGAGTACTGTGATAGGTCATGTCCAAAACAGCTGTGAATCCCATTGCTGTCAAGAAAGTCATCATCATCATCTTGGTTGCCTGAAGAAGAATCCTTCTGAGACATACTGGTCATTGATTTTCCATATCTCTAGTGACTTTCAATAACTCTTCAGGAGTCTTGGCAGCAGCAATTCTTGCTTGATTTATAGACTTGACCATTAGGAAATGTGATTGGTCAGTGGTTTTGCATGGTGTAGAGTTGGCGGAGAACCATTTTTCAACTCTATGTTTGCCATGGTCAGATAGATTCATACCGCTCCACCATTTGATTTTGGTCTGTCGACCAAAGTATGAAACATTGATGTTACCAATCAACTTGTCTTTGATCATATATTCCAGCATTAAGATCCATGTGAGGCTGAAATACTTGAAGAAAAGTAATAAGTCAGGAATATAGTCCCATTCCGAGGGTCTAGAGAGATGATTAAGCCAAAAAACATATCCCTCCTTAACAACTTGTGGAAGGATATCAATTATCAGACCATATTTGTCCCACCATTCTAGGAACCAGAGAGGAACATTAATTCGGAAATCTTTGTCAAAGTAAATGAACCAAGATAAAGAATTTCCTGGGTTTTGACCATACAAAACATTTGTCCAGGCGTTAATATAATCCCAGTAAGAAAATTCTAAGAGAATAAATGATCTAAAAAATTTGATCATTTTGTTAGGGTTACCACCCCATTGTTCCAAGGTGAGAATCTTACAAAACTTTAATTTTCAAAAAAATAATTTTTTTTTGTTGGTTTTGTCGAAAATATCAGAGATAAAAATAGAGTCAGTATCAACTAAAATGACTTCATAAAAAAATATGTCTTTTTGATAAGTCTTTTGGAACCATGCAAAACAAGGGATTAATAACTGCATCCGCAAGTTTCATAGGTTCATTGAGATAATGGTCAAGTAATATTGGTGTTTCCACCGTGAAAAAATAGTCAAAATAGGGTTTATTGTATAGGGATAGCTTGGGAAATTTACTTTTGGGAAGGCAAGGGATAATACGTGGGAAGTTTGTTGGGCTGAAGATATGGTATGTGAACTTTGTCTAGATAGGGCTATTTTCCCCTGTTTAGTTGAATGGGGGCTATGCTTTGAGGAGGTGATGGTTTTAAACGAAGAGGATTCTTGGTCAAGTAAGTTATACGGGTTGGCAATTTGGATTGGGTTTAGGCTTGGGATGTTGGTCCTAGAGGAAGAGGAGGACCCGCTAGGAGTATGTGAGGTGTTGGGTTGAGATAATAGGTTAAGGGCATACTTGTTTTTGTGACTAGGCTTTGGGCCTGATGAATTATAAGTCAAAGCAACCATGTTGTTTCCATGATAAGTCATTGATAAGTCGGATGATAAGTTTGTTTTGATAGTGGGCTTGGAGCCCTGGGTCTTCTTTCTTCCGCTATTACTCATGCTTGCCCTACAAAAATTCTCTGATTAAAAAATCGGGGTAAACTGTTGGTTGAGCCCTTGATATGCTCAATTTCAAAATCAAAAGCAGATAATATGACTTACTATCTAGCAAATATTTGTTTTGAAGTAGGATTTTTAAAATCGTTTTTCAAAATGAATTTTACTGATTGGCAATCAACCTTTAGAACAAATTTTTGGTTGATTAAATCATCCTGTAATTTTTGGATAGTTAATACATTAGTCAAGATCTCTTTCTTGACTGTAGAATACTTTTGGTGGGTGTCATTACAAATCCCATAAACATATTTAACAAGACATTCTTGGCCATTGATGACTTGTTTTAATATGCCACCATAACCAAGTTCAGAAGCATCTGTTTCAACAATTTTGGGAGCAGTGAGATGACAGATAACAAGACATTTGAGACTCTTGACCTATGATTTTATCTTTTGGATTGCTAAAGTGTGTTCATCGGTCTAGGGTACTGGGTTTTTCTTGAGTCTCTGAAAAAGAGGTTTACATATGATACGAAGTTGCTGACAGAAGTTGGCAATGTAATTGAGGCAACGTAATTGAGGCAACCTAGGAATCTTTGCAACTGTGTCCTTTTTTTCATGACATCTGGGAACTTGTCAGAAAACTCAAGACTCATTTGGATAGGTATAAGAGTTCCCCTGTTAATATTGTGACCTAGAAATCAAATTCTTGTATGGTATAAAAGGATTTTGGGTGCGAAGAAAACTAAGCCCTGATGTTTAACCGTTTGGTAGAAAATGTCTAAGTGTTTCCAGTGCTGGTCAACATTGTTAAAGAAGATTAAAACGTCATCTATATAAACTATGGAAAGCACAGTATAAGGGTTGAATATGTCATTCATGATAGATTGGAATTCACTAGGGGCATTTTTGAGGCCAAATGGCATAACATGCCATTCGATTGACCGAATGGCACAATAAAAATGGTTTTATACCGGTCTTTTTCTTCGACCTGGATTTACCAGAATCCTGACTTCATATCAAACTTGGAAAAAATATTAGCATTATAAAGTCTTTTTAATAGGTCTTATTTGTTGGGAATAGGATATTGGATCCATCGGAGAGCATCATTCAATGATTTATAGTTAATGACCAGTCTAGGAATTCCCCTTTCTATTTCTACATTTTTTTGAACATAGAAAGTTAGGTAGCTCCAAGGAGACTTAGAAGGTTTGATTAGGCCTTTTTGTAATAAGTCAATAATTTTTTTTTTTTTTTTTTTTTTTTGCAATGCTCAAGGAGGGATGATGACATTTGGATAGGTTGAGCCTTTATATGAATCCCATTTTCAGAGAAATCCTGGTCATAAGGGAGTGAGACTATATATTTTTTACGGTTCTAGAAGACATTTGGAAAGGAAGAACAGACTTCTGTTTCTAGTTTCTTTTTGAAAATTTAGATTTTCTGTTAGAGTGCGAGATTTTCAATATATTTTTTCTGTCTTTAAAATGAAGGTCATCTTTTAAAAAGGATAAATAGTCTTGTTTTATGTTGATATTGACAATTTGTTGGTCTAGGAAAACGGATTTGTCTTTGAGGGCATTAAGGTCTCTAATAAGGACATGGAAGGTGAAAGGAAAAAGTATTTCTTTTTCTAGATATTAGGAGATGAATCCTTCAGATGTCACTCTGAATGGGGATATGAGGTGGATGAAAGGTAATCCTAGGATTACATTTTGAGACATGTTTTTGACCATAAGAAAGCTGGTGTTATAGCAAACACCACTATTGCAGACTTTGGAAGCTTGTATTGTATGCTAAGTTGTTGCTTGTTGGCGCCATAAAGGGTCTCTGTGGTTTTTTTCAAAATATTTGGTGGGAACAAGAGCTTCTCTCATGCAGTTGAGATCTGCTCTGGTGTCAATTAGGACATTGACTTTGAGGTGAAAATTGGAAGAGATACGTATATCAACTTCCATATACCACTTCTGAATTCTGATTTTTCTGACAATCGAGGCTTCTTGTTGTTGGATCAAGTTAGAATGAAGGAGACTAGCTAGTTAGCGATCGGTATGGTCTTTTGTAATGATAGGTTGCTCAGGTTTTGAATCATTAGAACTTTTGAAGCTATCTTGTCTGGATAACTCCTCATTTGTCTTTTTTAACGATTTGTTCCGTAGTTTTGATTGGAGCATCTGGGTGGTATGCTTTAGCTCTTTGATCTCTTCCTTGACTTGATTGATCTTTTTTTGCAAGTTAGAAATAATAACTTTTCTTTGTTTGGGGGAAAAAAACTTCATTACATTTTCTTCGAAGTCATGCATTACTGGTCCTTTATGATTGGTCAATGGCTCACCAGTACTTGTGTTGGATATCTTCTACTGGATCTATCTGATGTATCCTGCCTTAAGGATAGGATCGTTGATGTTATCAATCATACCTATAAGTAAGGAATAATCAATTTGGTCTAAAACATTGATTTGGTCGCAGAGGCAGGTTTAGACACAGTCTGATTCTGCTTGTGTTGAAGTTTTAACATTGGATTGGTCAATGACAAATAGTTCTTCGTCAGAGCTAGATGGTCCATCATAGTAGTCTGAAGAATATTGTTGTTCAAAGATGACCTGGATAAGTCTGTTTTTGAATTCTTCGTCAATGTTGAGAGTTTTGATCTTATTTTTGAGGTCAGGACATTTGTTGGCGAAATGTCCTTTCTTGCTGTAGCCAAAACTAGTCTTTGAATTTTTTTACAAAATTCTTTTGGAGAGGTTTTCTTTTCGGTTACTGTTGTTTCTTTGGCTTGCTTTTATCTCTACTAGTCTTCTTTGGCTTGGAAGGTTGACGTTCAGATTTATGAGTCTTCCGATGCTTTTGACTGGGGAGCTTATCAAATCCAAATTGTTCGCACCATGAGCCGAGTTCCCTTCTGGTTGTTAACTTTTGCTACTTCAATTTGTTTTTAAGTCTGATATCGTTGCATAGTTGGAGGGCAACGACATTGATGGTCACAATGATTTCTCCATAAGTCCATGTTTCTAGGTCGATCTGGGACCAATCTGGGTTAACCATTTGTTCTCGCATCTTGTTTCGTACTTTGTTTGCAAAAAGGGTTGGTAGGCCAGATATGAATTTTTTTTTTCCAATAGGCCTTGGCATTGTCTTCTCTTTGCATTACTCTGGTCAAGAAAATGTCTTTATACCACTTAAAATTGCTTAATTTTTTGCATTTCAAGTTCTGGAGCTTGGAATAGTCTTTATCTTGGAATCTGTTAGGATTTCTAATAAAATGTAAAACAACGGTATAACAAAGGACGTATGTACTATCTGACTGGGAGGTAGTAGTCATGGTAGGAGGAAGGAAAGATGATGAACTAGTTGCTGGTGCGGCTACAGATATGGTTTTGGAGTGGCTTATGATATTTGTTTTGGCTGCTGGTGATAGTGTGTTTGTCCACCATCCCAATAAATGTCCTTCAAAGCCACTAGTGAGGGCAGTGACTGGGTCATATTTTGCTTCTTGATATAGATATAGCCGACTGTGTGGATATGTTTGACAATTGTCATGACTTGATATTTTGAGAGTCCATCAACATTAAATTGATAGCAAGCATTTCCACTATATGTCTTGTAAGGAACTGTCTACTCATATTAGAAATCAGGTGGAATGGGTTTTGGTTAGTAAGGTTTGGTGCCATGGTAGAACCGGGTATATCTATTGTTATCTGTAGTACTTTGGTTGGTTAATTTTTAAATCATTTGGTCTAAGTTTTTTGCTAGTTCATTTTTACTAGTTTCAGGGGATATGTCAATAGTTGTGTTAATAGTTTAGACCCTTGGTTGATTTTGGCTAGTAGATGCAGGGGTTTGTGTTGCAGAATTTGTGATAATCGTTCTTCTAAGAGTTTTAGGAGTTCCTCTGTGTCAAGAAGGTTATGGCTGTCAAAACACTTCTCAATTCCCGTGGTATCCAGAAATAGGAGCACACCAGGTTGGTAGGATGACTGGGGGTCTCGATATGTGTTTGAATTTCTAGATTTATTTTCATATGATGGGATTTCAGGAATAGTTCTGGCCAGGGTCTGGTATTGGTTACTTTTTATTCTGTCAAGCTGGTCCCAAACTGTCCTCAGATAGACATTCGTGTAATTGTTTTGTTTCATGACTATCCCCATTTGTTGTGAGGATGCTGGAACAGTGTTGGACGATGTTGAGTCGATAAGAATATATGGAGAACATGGCATGGGTTCAGTGGACCCTAATGCTTCCTGGTCTTCATTTTCCATCTTAATTTCACAGGATCTAGGAGGAGGATGGGAGAGAACTTTGCCTCCTCTTCTGTCTTATAAGTTCTGAATGTTGACCGGTCTATGGCGAGACATTTGTTTTCTATATATTTCCTGTCTGCATACCATTCAAAGAAGGGTATGGCTTGGTCAAGAATCGTGACACTCTGTAACCATCTCGTTCTGAATTGGTCTCGTTTCTTCTGACTGTAACTGGACTCATATTTGGTCCTAAAGTGGTGACTGTGGTAGTTTGCTAGGAGACCATCATAGCCGATAGGACCATTGTCAAAGACATTGATGGTTCAGATTTATGGTTCTATGTTAGGAATTTCTATGAGGATTTGTGATGGTGTAAGGGAGTTTGGTCCATCTTGGTCATATGTGTTAATAGGGTGAGCTATTTGTTCTGGAGTTTTATGGACACTAGAGATATGTGTGGGTATATCTACATTGGGTATATTAATGGTGGTAGGAATAAGTGGGTGTCTTTGCCTGGGCCTCAAGTGAATATGTTCAAATACATTACTGGTTCCTGGTCTGTACCTATTTTCAAGGCTAGGTGATTGGTTCAGGATATTTGTGTTAGGTCTATTTTGATCCTGGTTCACTAGGCTAGGTATCTGGTTTCTGATGTTTAGCTTGGATAGGTTTGATAGGGAATGTCTTGGAGACCTAAGTTCTTCATCATTTGGAGGGATTCGCAATATGGGTTCCCTAGATGAGAAAGACCTGTCTCAGAAAGAAATATGGAGAGCTTTGTCTTGTTCTGAGATGAAATCTCTGAGATTCCTCATAGGTGGTTTATAAGAGGGTCTATCTGCATGTTCCTTTAGCCAACTTTCTGGGAAATTAATATTTTCCCATTTGACTGGTGTGGGAACCAATAGGTTAACTGTGGGGCAGACATTATAACAAATAGTTTGTCCGGACGGGACAATTGGAGGAATATAACTAGGAATAAGTCCAGTGGTTAACACACGATAATGAATACGATAGACAAGTTTATAAGGGCTTGATCCTTTCAAAAATTGATAGTTATGAGTCTGAATATCAATAGTAAGACATTTTTCTTTATGATCATCCGAATTTAAAGCAATAGTGAAATTTGGATAACACTGAAAATAAATAGGTCCACAGGTCAAACTGGTTTCAGCAATTCCCAAAATAGATTCTTTGTAGTTGGTAATTCTTTTGTCTCTAAGGACTATCATGAGGGAATTATTGAGACCAATTTTTGCTAATGGTTTCAAACCAATTTAAACACTACTAATATGCAAATCATTGTAACCAATCTTATGATAATGATTTAGGCTATTTTTATTCAATAAATTAGTGCTAAAAGTATTATCGTGAAATTTAACATTAATCTCTTTGGTTTTTTGTCCTAAAAGGGTTAGAGTTTTGCTTTTTCTATATATGCTATATTGTTGTATATCAGGCAATTGTCAATTCACTAAGTCATTGTCATTCCAATTTGTTTCATAATTTGCTACATATTGACATGCAATACTATTATTATCGTCGGGCTCTATCCCAGATCTAGAACTACTTGCATACATGGTTAGGAAAAAGATCAAAACATAAATTTTCTAGGTTTTGACTCAGTTTGTGTGTAGATCTGCCTAATGCCTTCCTCAGCTGGTGGCTATCCTGGTGACTACTGACTTTTGTATCTGAAAAATAAATCTAATTTAACTCTTCTTCAACAAGTCTCAAGGCTCTGATATATATATATATATATATATATATATATATTTATATAAGGTAAAGACCCTCCACTAAATCCAAATATATATATATATATATATATATATATATCTAGTGGAGAATGTCCATTATATTGTAGAAGCTTGTGGATTTTACCACCATCTCACCTTTTTCAATTGTCATCACACGTGGAGGCTTTACTTTCTTTGACTACATGCATGTTGAATAGTGGCCTTCTGCTTGTCTTTCTTTGATTGGTCTTCTCCACCTATAAAAAGGCAATTAAAAGGCAATCTATCAAAGTAAATTATTCTCTTGTTTTGTCTCATTTTGTTCTTATCAATACTCATTATTTTATCTGTTATTTCAATTTTACTATAACACGTTATCAACACAATACTGTTATTTCCAGAACCTGAAGCTTCTGAATTTATTACCACTAGAACCTGAAGTTCCTAGATTTATTTTCAAAACTTGAAGCTTCTGAATTTAATATTACTAGAACCTGAAGCTTCTAGATTTTTATTTATTAATACCATATCCTGCAGTTCTGAATTTACTTTCTCGCATTTTATTTACTTTTACGCGATTTACTTCCTTGTATTTTATTTACTTTTACACAATTTTTATTTAAACAATTTGGTCACCCATCCAAAACCTGAAGTTTATGGATTTATTTATCATTACCAGAACCTAAAACTTCTAGATTTATTTACTTACAAATATCCCTTTATATATCTGAAGATTTAAATTCCTCAGATTTTTATCAGATCAGAAGTTCTGACTCTGATTGTGATTTTCAGATAACCAGAAGTTGTAATAATGTCAAAGCTTACAAGTTGAAATTTGTTGCACTAGAAGTGTCTGGGGACAACTACATGTCCAGGGTTATTGATGCCAGATTACTTCTAAAATCTGAAGGCATGTTTTACACCATCGAAGATGGGGCCGAGGCAAATGAACAAGACAAATTTGCTATTATGGTTATTATCCGTCGCCATCTACATGAGGATCTGAAAGCCCAATACCTAACTATCACAGAACCAGAAGTTTTATAGCAAGAGCTAAACGACCGATTTGATAACCAACCTAGTATGGCATTACCAAATGACAAGTATTAGTGGCAATATTTACGCTTTCAAGACTATAGATCAGTCTCTGAGTATAATTCTGCTTTTATTCAAAATCACTTCATAGCTGAAACTGTGTGGTTAGGATGTAACAGAAAACGATATGTTGGAAAAAACGTTTACAACCTTCCATGCCTCGAACATGTTATTACAACAGCAATATCGAGAACGTCGATTCTTAAAATATTCAGAGTTAATCTCATGTCTCTTGGTCGCAGAGAAAAATAACGAACTCTTAATAAAAAATCATGAATCACGCCCGATTGGCTCTACAACATTCCCAGAAGTGAATGCTAATACTATTAGAGGACATAATCGCGGTCGTGGTCGCGGTTCTTACCATGGCCATGGTCCTAGCTATGGTCGGGGTCGTAGAAGAGCATATGGTTATTTTGGTCCGGGTGGTTATAATCAAAATAATGAAAACATTTCCCAAAAATGGAATGTTAATAATGCCATACTAGATAGATGGAAAAATATCCAAAGATGATGGCATTTGTTTCAAGTGTGGCTGTCATAATCATTGATCACATACATGTCGCACACCTATACATTTGGTTGAGCTTTATCAAGCATAGATCAAAGAAAAGGAAAAAGGGAAGAATCCTAAAACCAATTTCTTAGAGGATTCAGATTTTATGGATATCACCTAGTTTAATGTTTCTGATTTCCTAGATGATATGAATGATAAAGTGACCACTACAATTGGTGATGGAAATGTTCATACCAATTAAGTATTGCTTGCAATATTTTTTTTTGTTATCATGTGAAATGCTTATGTAAAATATTCCTTATGTAACATATACTTTTGATCACTCTATCTAATATGCACTTTATTTTTCTTTATGAATAGATATGTCTTTAAACGGTAAATTTGGTGATATTGAAAAGCAAGATACATGAGATATATGTCTAGCCGATAGTGCAACGACACATACGATTATGTGGAATCAGAAATACTTTCTGAATTTAACTTTGCTTAAAGCAAATGTTAATACAATATTAGGTCCAACAAGTCTGATAGAAGGCACCGGTAGAGCCATGATATTGTTACTAAACAATACTAAAATATGTATCAATGATGTTTTATATTCAAACAGATCCAAAAGAAATCTACTTAGTTTCAAAGATATATGGTGTAATGGATATCACATAGAAACTATAAATTATGAGAATATTGAGTATATGTGCATTACTTCTCATGATTCAGGCCAAAAATTCATTATGGAAACGCTGCGTGCTTTATCATCTAGATTATATTACACTCTTATAAGAGGTGTAGAAGTTTATGCAGTTGTGAACCAGAAGTTCTCAAACCCAAAAATAATTATGCTTTGGCATGACCGTCTTGGTCACCCAAGATCTACAATGATGCTTATAATCATTGAAAATTCTCATAGACATTCATTAAAGAACCAGAAGACTCTTTTATCCCATGAAAATTTATGTACCGCATGTTCACAATGTAAATTAATAATAAAACCATCCCATTCTAAGGCTGGCTTTGAATCCCCATCGTTCCTACAAAGGATTCAATGGGACATATGTGAACTATTCATCCACCGAGTGGGCCATTCCGCTATTTTATGGTCCTAGTTGATGCATCTATCATATGGTCACATGTCTGCTCATTATCAACACGTATAGATTATCAGGCTTCGAGCACATTTTTCCGATCATCCGATTAAGTCAATACGCCTTGATAATGCTGATGAATTTACTTCCAAGACTTTTGATGAATATTGCAGATCAGATGGGATTGATGTTGAACATCCAGTTCCACATGTTCATACTCATAATAGATTAGCAGAGACACTTATCAAGCGTCTCCAGGTAATTGCAAGAACTTTATTATTGCGAATACAATTGCCAATTTTCTGTATGGGGACACTCTATTTTACATGCTGCTGCATTAATTTGTCTTCGTCCCATTGCTTATCATCAATATTCACTAGTATAACTTGTATTTGGCCATCAACCAGATGTTTCTCATCTCCATACCTTTGGTTGTGCAGTATATGTCCCAATTGCACCTACACATAAAACTAAAATGGGACCCCAATGGCGTTTAGAAATATATGTTGGTCTATATTCACCATCAATTATTAGATATCTGGAACCTTTGACTAATGATCTTTTTACTACAAGATTTGCTGATTGTCATTTGATGAGAGAAATTTCCTATTATTAGGAAAAAGAAAAACTTCTCCTAAAGAGAAGCGAGAACTTTCTTGGAAAGTTCCTAGTCTAATTCATCTTAACCTATACACATCTTAATGTGAGAATGAAGTACGCAAGATAGTTCATCTTCAAACAATAGCAAATTAGTTACCAGATGCATTTACAGATACTACCAGGGTAACAAAATAATACATCCCAGTTGTTAATGTACTAGCATGGGTGATTGTTCCAGAAGAACGATCTAAATAAATAATAGCAAAGGAATCATCTACTGTATGTTAGAAGCGTGGTAGACCACTTAGTTTGAAAGATATTGTTCCCCGGAAGAAGAAAATAAAATATCAGGATCATATTCCTGAAATTATAAATAAATCTATTTTCTCTAAATTAACTCTACAAGAGTTAGATGTCATTGAAAGGACACAAGAAACCCATGTAGGAGAAGGAATCTTTGAAGAGATACAAGAACATAGAAATAGGGAAATTTCTATAAATTATATAAGAGGAATGTGGAATCGTGAAGAAACAATCATCAATGATATATTTTCATGCACGGTGGCTACTGAAATTTTAAATGATGATTATGAGACTCATAACCTCGATAACTGTAGGCAAAGGTCTGATTGGCCTAAATGGAAAGAATCAATTCAAACATAATTGAATTCATTAGCGAAACGTAAAGTGTTTGGATCAATAGTCCATATGCCTGAAGATGTCAAACTTGTTGGATACAAATGAGTTTTTGTACTGAAATGTAATGAGAAAAACGAGGTGGTGCGATATAAGGCACGACTCATAGCACATGGTTTCTCACAGAGACCTTGTATTAATTTTGATGAGACGTAGTCACCATTGATGGATATAGTTGCGTTTCGATTTCTAATAAGTTTGGTTGTCTTAGAAAGACTTGAAATGCGTCTTATGGACATAGTAACTGCCTATCTATATGGCTCACTCAATTCAGATATTTATATGAAAATCCCTGAAGGATTTAGAATGCTAGAAGCATACAGCTCTAGACCTCGCAATTTATACTCAATTAAATTACAAAGATCCTTGTATGGATTAAAGCAATCTAGGCGCATGTGGTATAATCGCCTCAGTGAATATTTGATAAAAGAAGGATATACTAATAATCATATATGCCCATGTGTCTTTATAAAGAAATCACAATCTGGATTTGCTATTATAGCAGTTTATGTTGATGATATGAATTTAATCAAAACTCTTGGAGAGCTCCTAAAAACTTCTGAATATTTGAAAAGGGAATTTGAAATGAAAGACCTAGGAAAGACAAAATATTGTCCCAGCTTGGAGACTGAGCATAAATCAAATGAAATACTTATCCATTAATCAACATATGTTGAAAAGATTCTGAAAAGATTCCATATGGACAATGCTCATCCATTAAGTACTCCTATGATTGTTAAAACTCTTGATCCTAAGAAAGATCCATTCTAACCAATTGAAGATGGTGAAAAGATACTTGGTCCTGAAGTATCATATCTTAATGCAATTGATGCTTTATTATTTCTGGTTCAATGTACTAGACCAGATATTGCATTTTCAGTAAATTTGCTTGCTAGATTCAGTTTAGCACCAACTCGAAGACATTGGAATGAGATTAAGCATCTTTTTCGTTATCTTCGTGGAACAAAAGATTTAGGATTATATTATTCAAAATTTAACAACTTTTCAGGTTTACTTGGTTATGCCGATGTGAGGTATCTATCTGATCCCCATAAAGCTCGTTCACAAACGAGATATGTTTTTACCTATAATGGCACAACAATCTTCTAGCGCTCCACAAAGCAAACTCTTGTCGCTACATCCTCTAATCATTCAGAGATCTTTGCACTTCATGAAACAAGTCGAAAATGTGGTTGGCTAAGGTTAGTTATTCATCATATTCAAAAGACATATGGATTCTCATTATCTACAGAAATGCCGACACTGATATTTGAAGATAATACAGCTTGTATTGCTCAAATTAGAGGGGGATATATCAAAAGAGATAGAACTAAACATATTTCTCCTAAATTCTTCTATACTCATAAACTTCAACAAAACCGACAGATCGATGTTAAACAAATACGGTTTATAGATAATCTTGTAGATTTGTTTACCAAAACATTGCCTACATCAATTTTTTAGAAATTGGTATATGGAAGTGGCATGCATCGGCTCTATAAATTACAGAATTGATATTGAAGTTTTGTTCAGGGGGAGCGTTCAATGTTCAATTAGGGGGAGTAAAATTTTGAATGGACATACATGTATTGTACTCTTTCTTCCTTCTACCAGATTTTGTCCCACTGGGTTTTACCGGAAAAGTTTTAATGAGGTAGTTCTGAACACATCCACACCAATTGATCCAAAAGATCAATGTATATATTTTTGCTAAAATTTTTGTCCCACTGGGTTTTTCCTAGCAAACTAAAATACAAATGGTGGAAATCCAAGGGGAGTAATGTAGAAGCTTGTGGAAACTTATGGATTTTACCACCATCTCACCTCTATCAATTGTCATCACACGTGGAGGTTTTACTTTCTTTGGCTACATGCATGTTGAATAGTGGCATTCTGCTTATCTTTCTTTGATTGGTCTTCTCCACCTATAAGTATGTTTGATTTTGTTGTTTCTTTTTTTTTGGATGTAATATGAAAAGCTCCACTTTGTATATCCAAATAAGAATCAATAAAAAGGCAATCGGAAGGCAATCTATCAAAATAAATTATTCTCTTGTTTTGTCCCATTTTGTTTTGTTATTAATACTCATTATTTTATATGTTATTTCAATTTTATTATAACACATTAAATCCAAAGACATAATTGTGACATTGTGATATATTGTAACTCGTAAGTGGGAGAGTCATATCACTTAATTAAGAGCGGTGCTATTGGCACATCCCTATCTTTTTATTTATGCTTAACTTTTAAAAATTTTAATTTAATTAAATAAAATTAAATATATTTATTTTTCAAAACTACAATTTTTACTTATTTTTCAAAATTAATACACTCTATCCTCGATCCCTCAATCTCTAATCTTTGTATACTTTTCACTCTCACCTCCATTCAGCATTTTTTTCATCTTCTTATATATATATATATATTTTGAGTTTTCTTCTTTTTCATCATCTTTTTCTTCTTCTTCATTCATGGTGGAAAAGAAAAAAATAAATAATATGTTGCAACGATAGCTTGATATCATTCTAAAAAAAGTAAACTTCAAACTTACTTACAGAAAATGAATTGTTTCCAGATGCTTGATATCATTCTCAGATAATTCTTGTAGATGTTTGATATCATTGTCAAACAATTCTTGTAGATGCATTATGTCATTCTCAGATAATTCGTCTAGATATTTGATATCGTTATCAAACAATTCTTCCATATCTTTCTCGTACTCTTTTATAATATTTTGTATGTGTATAAGAAGCAAATTTAGGGTTTAAGAATTAATATATATATTTTTTCAAGAAATTGAATGCTGTTTTTTTTTTTTTTTTTTTTTTGGAAAAGGAATGTGGGGGCAGACCTGACAATGTTCCAGTTTGAACCGTAAAATCAGAACCGAAAAAATCGGAACCGGTTTTTCAGTTCCAGTTTTCACGGAACCAGCTAGTTCGAATCGGAATGGAACCGACGGTTCCTTTTTTTTTTTTTTGTTTTTTTTTTTTAAATCCTAAATTATTTATAACCTAAAATCTAAATCCTTATCTCTGAACTCTGATACATTTTACATATCTCATATTCTCATCTCTATGAATGCTGTGATGAGGTATTGAGGTGTGAGTGTGTGACCGTGTGAGCCCGTGGCCCTGTGACTCTATGAGTTGGTTAACAAAAAAAAAAAAAAAAAGGGTTCAAAACCGTCGGTTCTGGAGGAATCGGAACCTGAACCACCGGTTCTACCTAATCACGGAATCGGAATTGAAACCAAACCAGAACCGTGTCAAGTCTTTGTGGGGGTTTTAATAGATTTAGATATATTTTTTTTTCCTTAAATTGTACATCTCTTTAAGTAATTTCGATAAAGGAAAAATAAAGAATACTGTATAATTACAAAAGTGGGGCATAAATAGACCAATAATGTGTGTCAACATATAGCACCACTCCTTAATTAATCTTATCACTTCATAACTTAATAGGTATTGATAAATATGAAAATTGAATAGCAAACAATTTAACTCTGGTTAGTGCGCACTAATATAACTACATCAGTATCAATGCATGTGAACCACTGATTATAGAGAAGCTTTGATAAGTGCATACACTTTGAGTCAAAGTGTGTAAATCTAATAGTCCACATCCATCACACTAATGAAGTTATATCAGTGTCTAATGGTCCACATTCATCACACTGATAAAGTTATATCGGTGCGTAATGACCTAAACATTTATATATATATATATATATATATATAAATGTTCAAGTCAGTGTTGATATATGACTTCATCAGTACGTTAAATGTGGACTATTAGATTTACATACTTTGACTCAAATTGTATATACTCGTGATGTGGACCATTAGATTTACATACTTCGATTCAAAGTGTATGAACTTGTCAAAACTTCTTCATAATCAATGGTCCACGTGCTTTGATATTGATGTAATTACATCAGTACGTACTGACCATAATAAAACTGTTTATATATATATGTGTGTGTGCGCGGGGCGATTGGAACATGAGATATTGATAAATTGACAGAGTGTTCTTCACCCCCAAACGGTAAACGCATCCCTCATCAAACAAGTTGAAGTCTAAATTCAAATCTCCTCTCCAAATTAAAAAAAAAAAAGTGTGACAAGTTATTAAAAATAGGGATTTTTCTAAATTTAATAATTATATTAATATTCTTAATTTCAAATTAATTTCGTCAAAGAGAGACTACTTTCTGGGTCATTTCCTCTGCCTCAGTGACCACTCAGTGTATAATACATATATACTCTTAGATTTGCTGGTTTTCTCCAGAACAACACATCTGCAAGACTGCAAGCACCACCCACCATAAATGTCTTCTGTTATCCAATCTACAGGCAAGTTTTTGTAGTTTAATTAATTATTAGTTGCTATGTGAATTTACACAGATTTGCTTGCATGCTCGTTCTTCTCTTGCAAATTCAGTGTTTTTACCATCTATCTTTTTATTCATCTTTGCTCCTTGTTCGTTTTGTAAAATTATATCGCATACAAAATAGTTTGATAGAAAAATATAACGTTAAATGAGCCGGGATTGCTTTGGATGGGCAGCACAAGATACCACAGGAGTTCTATCACCTTACCATTTTAAGAGAAGGCAAGTTTGCTTTTCTTTCAAGACAAGCATTTCAATCATAATCTCATTAATCACAACTATATATAGAATATATGGCTGTTTTTAATTTAATTAGAGCATTTCTGCATGCAGAGCTGTTGGAAGCGAAGATGTTTCACTCAAAATTACACATTGCGGTGTTTGCTATGGTGATGTAATTTATAGCAAGAATAAACATGGAGATTCAATGTATCCTGTTGTTCCCGGGTACGTAATTTCATGTATATATGTATTTGATTTGATTATATATATAGTTGGGGGTGTTTTAATTTGGATATATGCCTGCAGACATGAGATTGTGGGAATTGTAAAAGAGGTTGGTGGCAATGTTGAGAGATTCAAAGCTGGAGACCATGTTGCAGTTGGTACATATGTGAATTCATGTAGGGATTGTGAGGAATGAAATGAAGGCTTAGAAGCGTACTGCTCAAAAAAACTTGTTCCTACATTTAATAGCATTGATGAGGATGGTACTGTCACCAAAGGAGGTTACTCCAATTTCATTCTAGTTCATCAAAGGTATTTTGCTCAATTACATGATCTCAATATGTAATTCAATTTGGTGGCTTGTTAATTAATTGAACTTGCTATACTGTGTACAGATACTGCTTCAAGATCCCGGATAATTATCCACTAGCCTCAGCAGCCTAGTTGCTATGTGCTGGGATAACAGTGTACACCCCCATGATCCACCATAAGATGAACCAGCCCGGTAAACGTCTAGGGGTTTTCGGGTTAGGTGGTCTTGGTCACATGGCTGAGTTGTTTGGAAAGGCGTTTGGACTGCACGTTACAGTTTTCAGCACAAGTGCTTCCAAGAAACAGGAAGCCTTGAATCTGCTTGGAGCTGAAAACTTTCTACTCTCAAATGATGAGCATCAAATGAAGGTAGAAAATTATAAGCAAAGCTTTCAATTGATCGACCAATATATACCAATGACCTTGTTTCATGTATATATGCAGGGCTAGATAAGATCATTGGACTTCATTGTGGATTCAGCATCAGGGGATCACTCATTTGACCTATACTTATCACTCCTCAAGACTAAGGGAGTCCTGGCATTGGTCGGCTACCCAAATGAAATCAAATTCACTCCTCATTCCTTTTTATCTGGTATCTACGTACTTGATTTCACCAAGACTTACATAAGTCTAACTCATTTCAGTTAAATTACGATACGACGGTTAAATGTTTCAATAAGACAGACGTATCATGTCATCTATTCGTTCGTCTCATTAAAGTCTTTTATAGTCACGTTATGAAGACATATGCTTGTATTATAATTAGCTTCAAATTATATCTGAACTAAATGCTTTGCAACTGTGCAAATTTTGGCATATTGTAGGTATGAGATCCATCAGCGGAAGGGGGCACAAGACAAACACAAGAAATGTTAGATTTCTGTGGTGTCCACAAAATACCCACAGATCGAAATAATTCCAATTCAGTTTGCTTGCGAAGCTTTCGAGAGGATGATGAAGAATGATGTCAAGTATCGCTTCGTTATTGATAATGAGAACTCCCTCAAGTGAAAAGGGCTGGTCCTCATAGATCGATGAATAAGTCTGCAATCATCATCATGTTATTGATGACTGATCAACGTTGTATTGTAAGTGTTTGGTGTTTAGAAATCTAGCTCTTGTTAGCTATAAGTGTGCTTTGTTTGAATTATGTAATAAACTCTTTTAGGAGTTTTCAAATGCTTTGGCTATTTCCTGTGGCTTAAAATTTACTCGCAAACAACTTCCTATCATTATGGTTTCAACTTTCAAATCTGCCCAAAAGATTGGTTAGAGCATTTTCACTGCTGTAGCATTGACATCTGGGCCTATGAGTAAAAAAGAAGAAGAAGAAGAAGATGTGTTAACTAATGAGCCCAGATCTGATTTCTAACTGAGGAAAGCTAGAGCAGCCCATTTCAACTTTGAAGCCATCTTAGAGGATTTTATATAATATTTTAATACCGTGTATACAAAGTCTCTGTAACACAGTGGTAGTGTAATCGCCTTTTAAGCGAATAGTCGTGAGTTCGAACCTCACCAGAGACATTGGTTTTTGGATGTAAGCAATTATTAGCTCGGTTCAGATAGCCACTCATTTGTCCCTGTAATACTTAAATAAAAAAAAATAATAATAAATAAAAAAAAAAAAAAAAAAACAAGGCATATTCTACTTGCACACAGATGCCAAAGTTTGAACTTGGATTTAAATCCAGCACATCATAGCCTTAAGTTATATTGACCGAAAATTGAATAACATGTTTGTTTAAGTTACAAACATTTGAAAATAGAGAAAATTGTACAAACTTCCCACAAGGTTATGCAATATTGCACTGAGCGGTAAATTTTGCCAAAATGACACAAACTTCCCATAAATTCTTTTGACTAACTGTTGACTTACGGTTTGACTAATCTTTGACTTAGTGGTCTAGGGGTAAAAACGTCACTTTATAGCAAAATAACAATTAAACTTATGGTAAATTATGAAACAACCCCAAATAAATCTATAACTACAAATCAATCAAAATAAAATTACAAATTATACCCAAAAATCTTAAAAATTAATTGTGCAAAAATCCAAATATAAGAAACCTTACTAATTCAACTATTTTTTTTTTCTTTTGTGGATAAAAGTAATCATCTATTTGGAAAAAAAAAAAAATCAATTCCCTTGAATCAAATTAAACTTTCTGTTTTTAATTTTCCTTAAAACTTCAGAATCCAAAACAAACTACAAAAAAAAAAAAAAAAAAAAAAAAAAAAAAAACCATAATCCAAACCAGAAATTGAAAATCAATTGAAAAAAAAATCTGGAAACATTTTTCCAGATCAACATCGGAAACCACCCTCATCTAAACAAAAACCCACCACCATCCATCTCAATCATCAAACCCTAACCCTCAAATCCAACCTCCCCACCAATAGCCACCTCAAATCCAAATCCAAACCCAATCTTTGATAACCACCAAAACCAAAACTCAATCCACAATGGCTGTCGCGAAATGCCTATCATCTCACCTTGCGGCGGCGGCCACCCTCTATCAAAACTCAAAGGAGAGAAGAGGGATAAGAGAGATGGTAAGAAAAAGAGAAGGAGATCGGTGACGAGAGGAGATCGAGTGGCTAGAAGGAGAAGATCGAGAGTGATGAGAAGAAAGAGATTGAGAGCGGTGGTTGGTGTGATTACGGTGGTGGTTAGGATTTGTTGTTTGAGTTTAGGTTAGGGGTTTGGGTTCAGAGAAGATGATGATAGGATTTGGGTGGGACGGTGGGTGTTTGACTGTTTGTTTTTTGATTTGGGTGGGTATTATTAAATATGATCGATTCCAACCAAAAAAAAAAAAGAACAATTTTTTTTTGTTTGATGGAGTTTTGAAATAGATCTAGAGATTTCCAGAATCTTTCTCTCCCTTTCAATTTTGATTTTTATTTTAATTGTTATTTTTTATTTCCAAATCTCTTTATTATTATTTTTTAATTATCTTGTTTTTTTAAAAACAATGTAATTATGGACTGTCACACCAACTAGCATGAAGGGCATTTTGATCATTATATCCAAAAGTTATAACAAGAATCAGTCAAGATGGTTGACTGACATCGATCAACTCAGTCAAGGGTAAGTTTTTGTCATTTTGGCAAAAGTTGCCGCTCAATGCAATTTTCCCTTGAAAATAAATACTTTTATATCTATACCCTTTTAACTATTATTTGTTATATATTTATATTTTAGACTTAATAGCATCAGACCCCCTTGAAGTGTACGCGAATTTGCAATGTGACCCCTGAATGTTTTTTGTTTTTTGTTTTTTTACAGTAAACCCATCGAACTCTTATTTTCTTTACACTTGCTTGTTTTTCTGCCCCCAGAGAAGGGGACATCTCCATAAAGGGTGATGCAAAGAAAATGAGAGTTCGAGGGGTTTACCACAAAAGAAAAAAAAAAAAACAAAAAAACATTCAAGGGACATATTGTAAATTCATGTACACTTTAGAAGGGTCTGGTGCTATTAAGTCTATATTTTAATATATTAAAGATAAATTTAATAATTCTAAAAAAATTATTTAGTTATTAATAATATTTTAAATTTATATAAATTATTGCATCCAATGAAATTAAATACAAGCAAAATCATTCAAACCTGTTATAATTGCATTGCCAATAAATTCGTAAAACAAATAATGAAATTTATAAATAGATATATTAGAGATTCGAATTTGAAGTTAACTGGTTTTCTTGAAAAAAAAAATGTAATTTATAAACAAATAATGTAGTTTTTAAACAGATATATTAGAAGATCGAATTTGAGTTAATTGGACATACATTTATGTATATTGTATTCATAAAACAAATAATGTAATATATATATGGTCCCGTTAATATCAATGCGCACTGATGTAACTACATCAATACCAATGTATGTGGACCACTGATTGTGAAGAAGCTTTGACAAGTGCATACACTTTGAGTCAAAGTACATAAATCTAATGGTCAACATCCAATGTACTGATGAAGTTATATCAATGCGCACTAACTTGAACATTTATGTGTATATATATATATATATATATATAGATATGAGTGAATTCATAAAAAGCCAAAATATTGGTTTATTGTTTTTAGGCACCAATTATATTTTATTGTTTTTATCTCTTTTAACAACTTTTGGATAAAATTACCCTTAAATTTTACTTCACCTGACATGTAACTTGGTTACATGCCATTTGATTCCAAGTTACATGCGAGTTGATTTTTCAAGTTACATATCAGTTAAGTTTTAAATTACAAGCCAATTGACTTTCAACTTACATGTCAATGATTTTCAAGTTACATGCCAATTGATTTTCTAAATTTTTGGGTGGGTGAAGTAAAGACAAAATGGAGGCAACCTTGTTTGTTAAAGGCTAAATGTGATAAGTATAATAAAATAGAAATTGATGGGTAAAAACAATAAACCAATAAATTTTTTTGATTACTTCTTGCAATTTCCTCATATATATATATATATATATATATATTGGAGATTTGAATGTGTAATATGGTTAGGTTGTAGTGTCAAATATATATATATATATATATATATATATATGGTTAGGTTTATGAGAAAATATAAAATAGGAAATAAGTTAGATATGTGATGATAGTTTTGGAAGTAATTAATTGATATAAAGTTTATTGGTTTTTTATTAGAGTAATGATACATTGTCCAAATTTGGTGGTCAAATCTAGTGCCCAAATAATATTGTAATACAGTAGTCTATTCATTTATAATGAATGGACTACAATGTTGCCATATCATTTGGATCCAAATTAAATGAATAGACTACAGTGTTGCCACATCATTTGGACACTAAATTTGAGTAAAGTAACATTATTGCTTTTATTAAGTTCACTTTCCAAATCTAGGTAAAATAGCATTATTGCTTTTATTAAGTTCACTTTTATAAACATGTGATTTTTGGATCTGTTTAAGTGATTTTGTCAATTAAAAAAATAAAATTAAATAATTGGGTTAATTGTATTAATTTACCCTGACATTTTACAATATTACAGTTATATTCAACATTTACATTTATTAACAAAAACATATCCTTAACCACTTTGACTAATTATAATCAATGTTTTATTCATTCAAAAAGTCTAAAATACCCCCAGTTATTATATTAGCATTTATATATTATCAAGACAAATTCAAATTAAATTTATAACTAATTAAATTTAAAAATAAAACTAATTAAATTTATAATTAATAATTAATAAATGTAATAAAATTAAATAAAAAAATTAAAATAATAAAATTAAATTAATATTTTAAAATAAATTTATCATACAAATTTTTTTTAATAAAATATTAACACCCTTCCTTATAATAAATATTTAATTTGATTAAAAAAACAAAAAATTAACTTTTGATTCCACCAAATCAAAAAAAAAAAAAAAATCATTTCCAAAAACCACCGTTTCCTAATCTAAATTAAAAACCATTAAAAATAACAATAAAAAAAACCCTAACTTAAAAAAAAAAAACCCTAACTTCCACACCAAAACGTTAAATATTTAATTAGTTTTATTTTTAAATTTAATTAATTATAAATTTAATTTGAATTTGTATTGATAATATATAAATGATAATATAATAAATGGGGGTATTTTAGACTTTTTGAATGAATAAAACATTGATTATAGTTAGTCAAAGTGGTCAAGGGTATGTTTTTGTTAATAAATACAAAAGTTGAATATAGATGTAATATTATAAAATATCAGGGTAAGTTAGTGCAATTAACCCAAAATAGTTTAATATAACACATTAAATATTATTCCATATCAAGTGGACAAATCAAATGGGCCCTTGGTTGCACTCCACCTTACACTCCACCATCAACTTTGCTTATTTTTAAAGAAATTTCAAGCCATTACAATTAACGAACAACAAAGTGACAAACAACGATAGAAACTTTAGAGTTCAATGGAGTCTGAACTGAAAATTCTTTTAACCATTATTCTGGTTACAATGGAGGTGGTGGTAACCAAACAACGACTACCAACCACCGTAGCAGGTCCATTTGAGCCTGTCACCCGTCGTTTTGACCCTTCTTTGCGTCGAGGCAGCGATGACTTGCCAATTGATCATCCAAGGCTCAAGAAGAATGTCACTTCTATTTTCCCAGAACAGATAGCTCTTGCAATCTCTTCACCAACTTCAATGTGGGTTTCTTGGGTTACTGGTACTTTCTTTACTAATTATTATTTTTTGTTTATAAAAATAGTATTTTTCTTGTGTTGGTTTTGTTGTTTGATGAGATAATTGAATTGGGTTGGCTGGTTTTGGTTCAGGTGATGCAAAGATTGGGTTTAATGTGACTCCTCTTGATCCTTCATCAGTGGATAGTGAGGTTTGGTATGGGAAACAAAGTGGAAAATATTCAAGTAAACGAAGAGGAAATTCAACTGTTTACAGCCAATTGTATCCATTTGAGGGTCTCTTCAATTACACTTCTGGCATTATTCACCATGTCAGGATTGAAGGTATTATTAATCAATATTTCCAATGTGATACATATATATTTTTTTGAAAAAAAAAAAAAATCTTTGATTCTTAGTATTGTTATTTGTGAATGATCTGTAATACTATATGACATTAGTAATCTTTTATGCATTTATCATTTCTCACATTTATATAGCTTTATTGGTTGCTCAAGAATGTGCAAGATTGTTACTGTTGTGAATGTGAACGGTGAATCTATCCGAAAAATTTGCCTACCCATCTAGACTACATGTTGATCTGGGTTTAAAAGCTACAAGTTGGAAAGAAAAATCTTTAATTGCTGATTTATGAATGCACAACATTTTGACACTTGCTTGATAATTCTAATGTGTCTGGTTTCATTCAGTTAATTCTATCAGGTTGTAATGAAAAGCTTTCTCAAACATGGGAGCGTAATTGAGAAACTATTACTTTCTTCTATTTCTCCATGGATGCTTGTTTGGTTTCTTTGACATCAACATAGTAACATGTAGGAATTACAACTTTGATTTACTAATTTATAGGTCTTGAACCTGGCACAAAATATTATTTCAAGTGTGGGGATAGCAGTTTTCCGGCTATGAGTGAAGAGCATGCCTTTGAAACTTTACCACTGCCAAGCCCAACTTCGTATCCTCGCCGAATAGCAGTTGTAGGAGACCTGGGTCTCACTAGCAATACATCAACAACAATTGATCATCTGATCAAGAATGATCCATCATTGTTATTAATGGTTGGAGACTTAAGTTATGCAAATCAATACCTTACAACTGGTGGGAAAGGAGCTTCTTGCTACTCATGTGCATTCCCGGATGCACCTATTAGAGAGACATATCAACCCCGCTGGGACGGGTGGGGAAGGTAACCTTTCACATGTTTTGGTAAACTCTCATTTCTTTAATCACATGTTTTGGTAAACTCTCATATCTTTAACTTTTATGTGTATATAATTCTTTAGCTTGAAACTCAACTTTCTTACTCCAGTGTAGAGCTATTCATTTCTGCTGATGAATGTGTCTTCAAAAGAGCACTATCTACCATAAAAAAATATACTGCTTAAAGAAAATGTTACCTAAACACTTATTTTAAGGTATTTAATCAGTTAACACTATCAGAATTTTTTGCATAAAGAAATATCTGAGCAGAAGAGGTGCAAACCATTTATTGCATAAGGTTTTTTAGGTGCTTAAGTTGACGTACCACTATGCATATGTGTTCATAATGAACCATATCTTTATCAGAAAATGAATTTGCTAAGTTGGTATTTAGCCTCTAGGTGAAGGCAACAGAAGAGCTTAATAATTTATCTAGAGTTGAGTTTGGCGAGTCTGTAGTGAACTAGTGATTAATGCTCTTCATGTTTACTGATTTTAATGATTTCCAAATGATGATTGTTGTCCAATGTTAACATTGGTATGACTGTCAGTTGATGCTGACCTGTTTTAATTCCTCTCAAATGCTTGCAATACAATCACCATGCTTTTACTCCATATGAATTTCCTCAAAGCTGATATTAATGCCACTTTCTAAAGTGTCTTTGTCTTCTCTTATTTTTCAAGAGTTGATGACCACTAGACATTTCCACCATCAATAGAATTTTGATTTAAGAACATTGGCCTAATCAGCAATTGCCATTCTCCAATCAACAATTTAATGTATTATGTATATGAGTGTACATACATTTGTTTGATTACATAGCATAATGCCATTGATGTCCTTTTAATGATGGTAGAAGCCTAATGGATTGACATTATGGACTCAAGTCTTACCAATGGCCAGAAAAGAATACAAAGATGGCTCAGACACTCAGTTTTCCAACTTTCATTTTTTTCCATGTCCTTTCTTTTGCTTTATTTTTTTATTTTTTTTATTTTTTATTTTTTTTTGCTTCAGTTACATCACTTTTACTAGAACTAGATTTTTTATTTTTGACTTTCGGGGATAAAATCAGCCATTATATACCTAAGTTTGGATCACATATGCATACCCAGATCCAAAATCACTAGTTTGACAGATATGTCAAGATAGTTTACTGCCAGTTGCCTGAGTCCAAACTAGTGAGTATGTTTTCCTAAGCTTTGAAAAATAAACCTGAAATTTTGAGGCATCTTTTCTTCTGTGAAGATTTACATACTTCTAAGCTTCAATGCTACCTCTCCGCCCACCATTTCATCCAACAATTTCTGGGTTTAGAGCACTATCAACCTAGGTTTGGTGCTTGCGCGTGGAGCATCAAGGAAATTTGAGGCAGTGCTTCAAATCTAAGTATAAAGCACTTTTCTGCATCTGCTTGATCTTTAAAAATGATTAGAAATATAGTTGCATATAATCACTCAACTAAACTTAACTAGTATAATTTATTATTTACTCAGTTAATAGGAAGTATAGGTTCATGGAGCCATTGATCTCAAGAGTGCCTATGATGGTCATTGAAGGCAATCATGAGATTGAGCCTCAAGTTGCTGGGATCACTTTCAAGTCATATTTGACCAGATTTGCAGTTCCATCAGAGGAGTCTGGCTCTAACAATAACTTTTACTACTCTTTCAATGCTGGAGGCATACATTTTATCATGTTGGGAGCATATGTTGACTACAGTAGCACTGGTAAATGGAACTTCCATTGATCAATATATTGTACTAGTCTCAAAATGTAAACTTTTTTAGATTAAAACACAATGCCAGGATGCATGTTCCAATTCTAACATTATAATCTACTTTCTAACTGTTAATTTTGATTGTTCTCAATTCTAGGAGCTCAATATGCTTGGCTAAAGGAAGACCTACATCGAGTGGACCGTACTGTGACCCCTTGGTTGATAGCGGCATGGCATCCACCTTGGTATAATAGCTATTCATCTCACTATCAAGAATTTGAATGCATGAGGCAAGAAATGGAAGCACTTCTATACCAATATGGTGTTGATATTGTCTTTTCTGGTCACGTAAGTTAATAATGTTCTATATCTTACTGATTTCAAAGTTGAGTAGCAAAATCCAAAGAAGATAAACAAATAAACTACTAAAATTCATATGTTACAACAAATTTTCTTCCATGTTAAATATATTTAGCCTTCGTTGCAGGTTCATGCGTACGAGCGGATGAATAGAGTTTATAATTATTCATTGGATCCATGTGGACCTGTTTACATAACAGTCGGAGATGGTGGTAATATTGAGGAAGTTGACGTCGTTCATGCAGACGACCCTGGAAAATGTCCCACAGCTGAGGACAACACACCAGAATTTGGAGGGGTATGTCATTTGAACTTTTCCTCTGGTCCTGCCAAAGGCAACTTTTGCTGGAGCAAGCAACCAGAGTGGAGTGCTTTCAGAGAGAGCAGCTTCGGGCATGGAATACTTGAGGTATATTATAGTCTTTAATTCTGTACACTCTCGCCACGAATGTTAAAAATTTGTGGTAGCAGTCTCTTTATCAGGTTACACTTTTGTTTTCTTGGTGCAGGTTGTGAATTCAACATCTGCACTATGGACTTGGCATAGAAATCAGGACATTTACAAGGAAGAAAGTAGTGGTGATCAAATATACATTGTCCGACAACCGGAATTGTGCTCTGCCTCTCCAGGTTTAAAAGTGATTTTGTTTTATAACATCTAGTTCCAAAATGCACAACAGTTAGCCATTCACATTCCTTGGCAGCCGCATTAAAATGTTTATTCAGAAAAGAAATTCATCAGTATATCATGAGCTCATTACTGTTAACATCGGTGCACTTGCAAGCATGACTGATCTTTTTTGATATATGATGATAGGGAAACAATGAGACACAAATAGGAAGGCAAAAGAGTGAAACAACATCCATATCTGCAAGAAGATGGAAGTGGGTTTTGTCTTCATTCTTCATGGCTCTCACTGTTGTCAATCCTATTAATGCTATTTCTAACTGCATATGGCTGTGGTGTGGTGTGGTGTGTTGTTAATAAAACTCTTTGATTAATTGATTGATTAAGATTCAAATAACCAACAAATTTGGACACGAGACCGCCATCCACGAGTTATTGTCCCTTTTGGACCATTTAGGTTCATGGTTTTGTACTCAAAATGGCTCTTGTGAGGTTAATGTTAGTCTTTGTATATTTATACCACAAACTAGTAATCTCTATCCAGGTTCTTGATATCTTCGATTGCTTTTTATATTTTTATTTATTTTTTTATTGCAAGATTTGGCTTTTCTGAAATCAAACCAGCCCGGTTAAGCTGGAAAAACATCTGTGTCACCCACATGATAAGAATAAATACAGTCCAAAATCGAAATGATACAAAGCAAACGTTTGAATCACATGAGCATGACAGTAGCCCAGACAATAATGCGTGGATCTCCAAGCCACCAACCTAGTTACAATCATCACCTCTCTCTCTCTCTCTCTCTCTGCAATTCCTCCATCATTCACACTTCCAACTTCATTCCAATCCAGACCCTTCATTTTTGCACACTTTGTTTTTTCATATCTTCCATGATTCAACTGAAACTCTCAATAACTGTTTAGTGGTAAAGAACGATTATCTTATCCAGGTGAATGATTATGTCTCAGATTTGAGTGTTCGTATTCGGTAGTTTATATATCAATAATAATAGCAAAACTCTAGTGTAAGGTTGCATTTATAACACGAGAGTAACAATTCTATGTTATAACATGTTTGCTATAGAAAGTAACCAAGTATCATGTGACAAGTGTGATATAGTGGATAACAAACGTATCATAACGTAACAAATGTATCATGTTTGCTTTTTGTGGAACTAGTTCTTGGTTAATAATTTTTGTGAAAATAAAACCAAAGTATAGTAACCGATAAAAATACCATTGACTTCACTTTTTCCTCTTCTTTCTCTTTCTCTCAAGAAATACAATTTTTTCCTTCAATTTTTTTCAAGAAAAAAAGGAAAATCTCTCAAGAAAGTTATAGAGGAATTGTGATTTTATCTCTTTTGTAAGTGTTTGAGACGGAAAAAGGAATCGACAAAAAGAGGAAACAAAAAAATCGCATAAGAACATAAATCAAAAGAAAAAACAGTTCTGAAAAAAGTTCCAGAAAATTAAAGGGCTCCTCGATAATGTTTTTTGTTTTCATTTAGTTTTTAAAATTTTCATTTGAAAATCAGAAATTGATTTTTATGTTTATAGAAGCTGAAAAATATTGAAAATGTATCTGATAGAAATAATTAAAAATGGAATTCTAAGAAAAAAAAGGTCTAATATATATTATAATATGTATTTAGCAAAAAAAAAAATTAAATTTTTTTTTTTTATATTACAGGGTAAAATTTAACCGTGTTTTTTTTAACTTTTTTTTTTTCTAAAAAAATAAAAATAATTTTTCCATCATTATATAATTATTTGTATAATAATATTATACAACCCAAAAAATTAATTCAAATGAATTGTCCTCCCTTCCAAATGTTGGGATGTTGTGGTGAATGACAATCACTTGATATAAATATCATTTGGTTTGATGTTTGGACTAATTTTTTGAATTGTGTAGTATTAATGTTATAAATAATGAACTATTATACAAGGTATATAATTATTTATTTATTATTTTATTTTTAAAAATTTACCTTTTTATTATTAGTATTATTATTATTATTATTATATTATGGTTAAATGTTAATGAGTAATTGAAAAAAACTTTTATAATATTTCAATCATTAATAAATAAACTTTTAAAACGTTTTTTTTTTTAATTTCCTAAAAAAAATATTAACCATTAAATAAATTTATTTCTTGAAAAGCAAAATTATATATTAAAAAAATCAAAAATCAAAAAGCAAAAAGTAAAGCATTTATTAAGTGGACCCCACCAAAATTGAAAAGCAAAATTGCAAAAACTTTGAAAACATCGTACTGTTGTTTTCAATGGACTATCATCTACAACTTTAAATTGTGCGCTTGGTTCTAGTGTTTTTGAATTTTATTTTTTGGAATATGATGCCGAACTTATTCCCATCGTTTTCGATTTTTTATCGTTTGAAAAACAAAAAATTGTAGTTTAAACACAGTACTGAACGCCTACTAACATTTATTTTGGTATTTTTGGGATTTATTTTTGAAATCCAAAATGTATTGTCTTGTATCTATGATATAATTTTCAAAATCAAAAACTTATTTTGATATTTTCAAGAATTATTATACATGTTTGAAAATTTGAGACTTTTTTATTATTTCCGAGACTTATTGGACATGTTTACAAACCTGAGACTTATTGAGATTTTTACAAATTTAAGACCTTCCGGAGGTCTTTTACAAATCTTAAACTTTTTTTTTTCATCTTCATTATCATCATTAACTTCCGATGAAGGCTGTTCAACCTCCATAGGAGATTTTTGAGAAATGATAAAAAATAAAGGGCATATAAAAGAATAAACATTAAAAATGAGGAAATTTTTGTTCTTTTGTGTTATTTTCACACGAATTATTAAGTTGGTTTAAGTTCTAAACATGAGAGAGTAAAGAGTGCTAATATCATCCATTAATTAATACTATAATTATCATCTAAAAAAATTTATATTACCATTTATCTTGATTTAATTTCAAAATCCAAAAGGATTTAAAAAATTTACATAATAATTATAGGATTTTTTTTTTCTCAGAAGCACAAATTTTGAAACTATAAGAGCATCTCCAATGCTATTATGTATTTAGAGAAAATGGAGTGCCACATAGGATAGATATTAAAAAAGTTAGAAAAACTCTCTCCAATATTATTATTTAAGTTGAATATGGAGATGATGTGGCCAAAAAAAGTTAGAGAATATGGAGTTGAGTTTCTAATTCTAGAAACTCTCCTAGAAATACTGATTAGGATTTCTAATTCTCTCCACCAATAAGATTAAAGCTTTCAACTTTTTCCACCAATTAGATTAAACCTCATTTAATTGTAAAATAAAAGAGGAGAGAGAGTATAATAATTGTTTTATTATGATTGGACATAAAATGGATGTATATTTGACTTTAGATAATTGCATTGGAGATGTGAATATGCATTTCTTTAATTTTTTTTTCAAAAGTGGACCCATAATAAATAGAAATACTTATGTGGCACTACTTAAAAATTCAAAAATATATATTTACATTGGAGATGCTCTAACGTACTAAACACTAAACTAGTATATTCAGATAGTCTTCTATTTTTTCTTTCAAAAAAATAAATAAATATATTCTTCTATTTTTAACAGAAAGTATATGGTCCATCCACCTGTATGTTGTTGAAGACCAGCACATTTCCGAGTTCCGACTAAGTCAAACAACACAGCACATAAGTACACAATAACACAACACATAACATCACCTGCACTTTCTTGTACTGTCTGTCTCTCTATTGAAGTCCCTAAAAATACAAAAACCAGAAAAAAATGCAGTACAAGAACTTGGGTCGATCTGGCTTGAAAGTGAGCCAGCTCTCGTACGGAGCATGGGTGAGCTTCGGGAACCAGCTTGATGTGAAGGAGGCCAAGTCGATCTTGCAGTGCTGCAGAGACAATGGTGTCAACTTCTTCGACAATGCCGAGGTCTACGCTAATGGACGCGCCGAGGAGATCATGGGTCAGGCCATTCGTGAGCTCGGTTGGAAGCGCTCCGATATCGTTGTCTCCACCAAGATCTTCTGGGGAGGTCCTGGTCCCAATGACAAGGGTTTGTCTAGGAAGCATATTGTTGAGGGCACTAAGGCCTCCTTGAAAAGGCTTGATATGGATTATGTTGATCTTATTTATTGTCACAGGTTCATTTCTCTTTATTTGGGTTCCTATGTGTTTTTGTGAATTTGGGTTTCTTTGATTTGGATTGTTTGTTGCTGATTTTGTGTTTATAACAAAAATGGGTTTTTGAAATTAATAGAACTCAAGGGGTTTTCATTGTTGTTTTGGTCTCTTAGATTTCTGCTACAGTGTGATTCTGTTTTACAGTGAACAGTACCACTTTTTGACTAGTATAAAGAAAATGGATTCTAGTGAATTTGTTTTATCCACCATGGTGTCAAGTATGTGAATTGGCGATGGGTTTCTATTTATACTCTTGACTTGTTGTAGGTTTGCCTTTGTGTTGTTTACTGGTGATTTAAATTAAATCCATGTGAATCGTCATCATTTGGTGATTGGACTGTGATCTGTTTTCTAAGAGGGAGGCTTGATGTGGAGTAATGTGGTTGTGATAAGTTGTTAAGGATGATAGTAATCTTTGTCGTTTCTTTTCTTTTTTCGATTTCATGTATGTGAGATGGTCTTTTTCTTTTCAAGGTTTTGTGCTGTGCTTTAGAGCCATTTAGTAATTTTTTTTAAGACAAAAATGTAATGGGTTATTCAACTGGCTCAATGTGGAGTAGTTGATTGATATTTGTTTCCTTTGGTATTATTTTTCTATCTTATTTGTTGTATGATGGAGGGGAGTTTCCAATTGTCATTTAAATTTTTTGCTGTGGTTTGGTGGCTTGAGATAATTTGTTGTCTGTGACGGTTATCTGAGGAGATTGATGAGGAATTTTTTGGTGTGGTTTGCTGTTATAGGCCAGATTCATCAACTCCAATAGAAGAAACTGTCCGGGCAATGAATTACGTGATCGATAAGGGTTGGGCCTTTTATTGGGGGACAAGTGAGTGGTCTGCACAACAGATCACTGAGGCTTGGGGAATAGCAGACCGGTTGGACTTGGTGGGGCCAATAGTTGAACAACCAGAGTATAATCTGTTGTCTAGGCACAAGGTAAGAACTAAGAAGTTCCTATGCTTATTTGAAGTGTGGATGCTGTTCTTGTTATTAGCAAAATTGTGGTTTAATTATTTATAAGCTTCTACATGTCACAAATTTATTTTATCTTGGATGTCTTTTTGTAATTTGCAATATGGTTTTGTAGCTATGTTTGCACTATTAAAATTTGATATTGAAATAGACCAAAGCCTTCCAATCATCCATTGAAGTGCACAAAATTAATACATACCAGAAGACTAATGGTAAAAATAAACAAAAAGGAAGAAAAAAAAATAAAATTACAAAATGAGAGGAAATATTACATTAGCTTTAGGTGATATTAGCAAAAATGTTTATCTTCTTTAAGGTTCTGTCTTTTATATTGTGAGTAAAACCCCAATTGGTGCGGTTAGATAGATACAAGTGATCATTTAAGTTAATAGTAATGTGCATATGTAACTAGTAAGATATTGTCTTAAAGTTGTGTGTTTGACTCATCTTGTGAAGAGATAATTGTTGCGGAGTCAATAATGTGACTTGTGGTCTTGTGCAAATCAGGTCGGGAGTTGTGTATGTCGGACTTGAGATTCATCCTTAATAATTTGTGGGTTAGGAAGCCATAAAGGGTATTCCTAAAATGAGCTTTTATCTAGACAGTAGACAAACGCCTTACCCATCCGTTGTTGGACCTAATAACCATAGCTTCCAAATAATCTCAAAAGTCAAACCATTTAACATAAGGTAATGCTTGCATAATTTTTTTTAACCATAGTAAATGAAGTTCTATACATATAAATTATTGAAAATGTAATTAAATATCTGGTCCACTTTTCGATTCCTTTCTATTTTTTTATTGTTCCCCTTTTCGTAGGGGGCGAGAGGTTTTTAGCATGAGTACCCATATTGGTGGGATGAAATCTATAGTTTTCTTGTAATGCTGATGTCTGAAGTTTTAGTTTTCCTTCACCAGTCACAAATTCAATTCAGCTTCCTCTTCATTTCTGGTTTATATTTTGAAAAAAGCATTGCAAGTAGATAAATTATCCATATACAGTTGTTCCCTATTTTTGAGAAGTCAAAGAATAGTTGTTTTAATGAAAAAGAAACAAAGTGAACAAGAAGTTCACAACCAGGAGAGACCTACGAAAAAACAGAACCTATACAAGTTTAACTGAGACAATTTATAGCAAGTATAACTATTTATTTGTTCCTTGATATGCCGTATACGTGCAGTTTTGATCCTTCAACTTCTATTGGCTATATAACTAATGCTTTTGTAAGTTGTAAACAGCGTAGCAGTTATAGCTTAGAAGAGATGGATTCAATTCTGTTCCGTGTCTGCAACTCTGCATTGTTTGTGTATACGAACCAAGCTTTTGAGTTTCTCATTTTGATCTGATCATGTCTTGTATGGATGCAGGTTGAGTCTGAGTATCTCCCTCTATACAGCAACTATGGCATAGGTCTTACCACATGGAGTCCACTTGCATCTGGAGTGCTCACTGGAAAATACAACAAGGGAAATGTACCTCCTGACAGTAGGTTTGCTTTGGAAAATTACAAAGTAAGTTAAGCTTTCTGATTTCTGTAGTCCACTGTTATTCCGTGCTCTTATCATCACCGATTACTATACTAGTTTTAACTAAATATTATTTCTTATCTATTTTTTGTTACTGGCGTGTTACATTGTATTGATTGTTGCCAACATGAGATTACTTGTTGCTTAGTTATTCACTTACTGGATTCCTTTCTTTTGTCTTTTCAGAACTTATAGCTGAAATATTTAGGTTAATCTTTTCTTAACAAAGAACTATGCCTAATATAATGCTTCCATTCAGAGAGAAGATTCCCCATTATTAAGTGATTTTCCATCATTGATTTTGCATCTATGCAGCATGTTTCTGCTACTGTTCTTTTTAAGATCTTTTAATTTATTACGATCTTCAATAGGTAGTCGTAGGTTCATATGTTAAGTATTATGATAGTATGTTTCAGTTTCAGACCCTTATGTAAGGAAATTTTTTTAAGTTAAGTTCTATGCCGGTGTTTAACTAAGAAATTATTTATGGGATTATGTCATGTGTCTTATTATTTTACTTGGAATTATTTAATTGAATAACTTTCACCGGTCATAAAATTGTCGTGCAATCAGGTTGTTTCTTGTTTCTTCAAAATAATAATAATAATTCCTTGTTTTATTGCTTAGTTATATAGCTGAATCGTAAAATCCTTTTGGCATCTAGCTGGCATAAATATTTTATGACTTCTTCCTTCTCTTTCTTTTTGGTTAAATACTGAACCCTTTTTTTTTTTTTTTCAATGCTCTGTAGAATCTTGCCAATCGCTCACTGGTCGATGATGTGCTGAAGAAAGTTAACGGACTAAAGCCAATTGCAGATGAACTAGGCGTGACTTTAGCTCAACTTTCAATTGCATGGTGTGCTGCTAATCCTAATGTGTCTTCTGTTATCACTGGTGCCACGAAGGAATCCCAGGTTAGTATTAAGCATAGTCACTCCTTATGAAAAATATTTCTGTGAATGGGTGTTCATCTCATAGTCGACTGGACCTGGAAAAAAGGCCTTACAATTTTGAAGAAAGATGATGATCTCATTTTCTAATAGACCAATTTATAGACCATTACTTTTTTCTCTCTTTTGGGATTCATAATCTGTTGAAGAAGGGTTTTTGATTATATATCAAAATTTAAAAAAATGCATAATTTTTTTTATTTTAAAGTTAATGAATTGAGTAGACCCTTGACCATTTTTGTTTCCATGTATTTAAAAGATTTGCTTAAATGCTTAATCCATACCTCTGCATGGAGTTTAGTCTTTTTATTATTATTATTTTTATCACAATAAATAAATCAAACCCGTCCCTACTTAGGTTTGAACCCAAGATCTGTTATACAGTGACGAGAACTTACTAGCTAAGTTAGCTAGTACTCACAAAATGCATGAAGGTTGGTTAGTGATCCTGGCTCAGTGAGTCCTTTCCAGTTTTGGAGATTTGTAGGTTTTGACCTTTGTTATTCATGTCGGTACACGTTTATAAACTGTTTGTGGTTCCTACAGATATGATTCAAGCTGCTGCCCCTCTAATACCTTTCCTTTTTGTGATCTGGGTTTTGTGTGCGCACCCATATTTTAAAAGGGTTTACTGTACCATGCTCTGTGTTTGATATTTTTGTGTCTACCATTCAGGTTCAAGAAAACATGAAAGCTGTTGATGTGATTCCATTGTTGACTCCTGCGCTGATGGAGAAGATTGAGTCTATTGTTCAAAGCAAGCCAAAACGTCCAGATTCATATAGGTAGATACAGAAGATTCAGATTATCCTTTGTGTTATTGTGTGCAGTGCAGGATGCTTAATTGTTACGGTGATCATTGATGGAAAGTTCATATTTTGTTGTTATTACTGTGTCTTAAAATGTCTACATTGGACTTTGGATATTCTTGGATACGATATGTTTTCATTTTTGGAATATTGTTCACCATACTGAACGGATATCGCATATGGCATTTATGCTTACTGTTGTCACTTATTTGCATTTGATTGAATTGAATTTACAGTGGTTTAAGTGATTATTGGTATGTCCCCTTCCTATTCTTTTAGTCTGTTTTTGATGATAAGTATGAGAATAAATAAAATTGGAGATCATTTGAGTATTATACCAGGCGATGCAATGCAGCAACACATCGTGATTTCCAGTACAATTGATAGTAATCTCAATATGAGAACACAAAAAAACGCGGTAAACATGAATTGGAACACAATATTCAGGATTCAACGGATCAGTTTTTGGCATGATTAAAAATAAGAAAGAATTGTAAACAGAGTTTGGAGGAAGGTAAATATGAGTAATACAACAGCAGCGAGAAAGGAAATGATTGCCCATGGAGTGTTGAAATAATCGTGCCTCAGCTTAGCCTTCCATTTGTTACAACGCCTGCTGCAATGCAAGTTCACTTTGTTGAATACCTCAGAGTAATAGAAGTTCTCACCCAGAACAACACCATCACCAAGACTGTTGATTAAGTTTGCAATCACTTCATCATCACCCAACCAATTGTCAATAATTCCATGTCGACGAAGTAGTTCTGCATCTTCTGGTGTGTTTATCAGACAGTCCATGAATGTTAAATAATCAATGACATACTTTGGGCTTCTGTCGTTTGTGTGGGTAAATTGCTCGTATGCAATTAGATTCCGGAAAACTGATTCTGAAAAATCTCCGATTGACAAGACTGGAATTCTCATCACCCCATAATCAAACTTTATATCAAACAAAGATCCACCTTCAACCTTTAGGAACTTGATTCCAGCTTCTTGGATCTCTTTGGCACAACAAATGAACTTCCAATTACTTTTATTCTTATTGATCCAGTATGCCTCCTTTCTTGCAGGTGAAGAAAGCCAAATATTGTGTACGAATTCGACCAGATGTTTTATTTGAACAATTGGAAATTCAACAACTTTTGTAGATATTGTCCCATTAAAAATACCATTGAAGAAGTATGGAATCATGTTAAAGGGGGTGTTCCTTTGATCAGGAATCTCAGTAGTCATGTTAAACAACTCCCAAAGAACAAAGAAAGGAAGTTGATTCTCGAGTAAGAACATGTCACGAGCTATGTAAGGTAACATCCAATCCAACTTGAAAATTGGGTCATCATCTTCTCTTAACTCTGCCATTTTAGACTTGTGAATGAGCTCAACAATGAAGCAACCGTCAAGGAGCATCATTTCCACAAACTCATCTGATTCAAGACTTACAGATTCTTGATAACATTCACGAGCTCGTTTTTCTAGTGTTCTTATGGTCGTTACATAGCTTGACAATTTACTCTCCCCTGTTCGTTGTAGAAGCTTTCGAAGATAGCGAAGTTTGTCCTGTTCCATAGCCTTCAAGTGATCTTTACCATGGTGGTAAGGACCAATTGCAAGAATTTCTGGTTCATACGCCTTTTCATTTATCTTGCGTATTTGATCAGGCACTAAGAAAATGCTGCACTCACTTGATGCACGAGATAGACTGCGAAGCTTTTCCTCCACAAGAACAAGTACTGGGTCCGCTATTTCATTAGCCATCACTTGCTTGCTTCTGTCAATGCCACAACAAGTCACAAGTAAGATGATTTAAAAGTCCCTAGGAATTTTGAAACACAAGGAATGCCACAACAGCCATTTCTTGGAAGTGAAACACAAGCTAGAATTTTGAATCTCTCTTCATTGACAATTGACTAGCAGAGTAAGATGAGATCTTCACTCTCATATGAATTGCTATTGACTCAACTATTAACAAAAAACCCAGCTGACTTAAAAGAAAAAGAAGTAACCTGAAACTTGTCGTTCCTTTAACGTGTGTCCAAACCCAGGTAGATTTCATATCAAGATGTAACAACTGAATTTGAAGTGCACTTACATGTTTAGCAGCCTTTGTTCACACACTGGATCTAATCTTCCTTGCTCATCAATTACTCCCCTTTAACTTTTACAAGATGCCAATGAGACTTCATTGTCCAGCTCCTGTAAAAGATAAAGACAAAGTTATAGCTGTCTGGGGCCCCAAAACATATAACTTTCAACTTGTCATGGCTGTTCCTGTATCTGGGCTTGACTAGCTGACTTAAAAATGAAAATTCTTTGTTAGTTCCTGTTTAGCAATTTTCTTCCAACATTTCATCTGGCCCTGGATTGTGTAATGCTTACAAGTGACAAGCTTTATTGCAACAATTTATATAATTCTTGTTCTTGTTACAATGAAGTAAAAAAAAAAAAAAAAAAAAAACACACCCCCTAGTATCAACTGCTTTTCCATCTCAAAGATCATATCTCAAACCTCCACTCTCTAGTCTCTAAGCAGATTTAAACATTTATATATGTGAGAAACAAAGGAAATTTGGCATTTATTTATTTGGTTTAAAGTAAGAAAGAACTGTAAACAGAGTTTGCAGGAAGGTCAATATGAGCAATACAAGAGCAGCAATAAAGGAAATGATTGCCCATGGAGTGCGGAAATAATCGTGCCTCAGCTTAGCCTTCCACTTGTTAAAACGCCTACTGCAATGCAAGTTCACTTTGTTGAATACCTCAGAGTAATAAAAGTTCTCACCCAGAACAACACCATCACCAAGACTGTTGATTAAGTTTGCAATCACTTTATCATCACCCAACCAATTGTCAATAATTCCATGTCGACGAAGTAGTTCTGCATCTTCAAGTGTGTTTATTAGACAATCCATGAATTTGATGTAATCAATGACATGCTTCGGGTTTCTGTCGTGGGAGAATTGCTCGTATGCAATCAGATTCCGGAAAACTGATTCTGTAAAATCTCCGATTGACAAGGTTGGAATTCTCATCACCCCGTAATCAAACTTTATATCAAACAAAGATCCACTTTCAACCTTTAGGAACTTGATTCCAGCTTCTTTGATCTCTGTGGCACAACAAATGAACTTCCAAGGATTTTTATTGATATCGATCCTCCTGTATGCTTCCATTTGCGCAGGTGAAGGAAGCCATATATCGTGTACAAATCCGACCAGATGTTTTATCTGTTCAACGGGATATTCATCAACTTTTGTAGATACCGCCCCAGGTAATATACCATTGAAGAAGTAGAGAATCATGTTTAAGAGATTCTTCGTACGATCATCAGGAATCTCAGTACTTTTGCTAAACAACTCCGAAAGAAGAAAGAAAGGAAGTTGATTCTCAAGTAAGAACAAATCACGAGCTATAAAAGGTAACATCCAATCCGACTTGAAAATTGAGTCATCATTTTCTCTTAAATCTATCATTTTATTCTTGCGAACGAGCTCAACGATGAAGCAACTGTCGAGCAGCATCATTTCCACAAACTCATCTGATTCAAGACTTATACATCCTTTATAACATCCGCGAGCTCGTTCTTCCATTGCACACATGACTGTTACATAGCTAGACAATTTACTCTCCCCAGTTCGTTGAAGAAGCTTTTGAAGATAGCGTAATTTGTGATCTTCCATAGCCTTCAAGTGATCTTTGCCGCGGTGGTAAGGACCAATTGCAATAATTTCAGGTTCATAAGCCCTTTCATTTATCTTGCGTAGTTGATCAGGCACTATGAAAATGCTACATTCAAATGGCGTTGGCGATAGACGACCAAGCTTTTCCTTCACTCGATCAAGTACTCGGTCTGCTATTTCACTAGCCATCACTAACGATTACTCTGTCAATGCCTACAAGTCTTACAAGTAAGTTGATGCAGCCTATAATTGTTTAGGAACTGTTGTAACTGAGTGTGAATATTTCTTCACATAACCCTTTTTTTTTTTTTTTTTTTCAATTTCCTTGTTAAAAACTAACAAGTAGAAAGTATCATCAAGGAATGAACCCTCTGATTCTAAATCACTTGGCAATTCATCAAATCTCTCAGAGTCAGGTTCATCGGTTGTGTTCAATTTCTATGCTAGGAAAAAGAACAATCATTTTAACAATTACGCATGGAAGTGAAACACAAGCTAGAATTTTGAGACAATTAAATTCCCTAGGAATCGACTCACAGAGTAAGATGGGATCTTCACTCTCACATGAATTGGTATTGACTCAACTATTAACAACAAAAAAAAAAAAAAAAAAAACCCAGTTGGCTTAAAGAACTGAATTTGAAGATGTATGCATATCTCTAATTGTAAATTTATAACAACTGAATTTGAAGTGAACTTACATGTTTTGTTGGCAAACTGGATCTATAACTAGATCTTCCTTGCTCATCAATTACTTCTCTTTAGCTTTAAAAAGATGCCAAAAAGACTTCATCATCGTCAAGTCCAGCCATTGCATCTGGTTGTGGAAGATTTAAGTCACAGCTGTCTGGGTCCCTAAAACATTTCAACTTTTATTTAGACTTGACTTTTCAACTTGTCATGGCTGCTCCTGTATCTGTGGGTTGACTAGCTGACTTGTAACTCTCTGTTAGTTTTCTGAATTTTATTTAGAAAATTCTTTGTTAAATTCCTGTTCAGCTATTTTCTTTCAACATTTCATCCGAATAAATGATGTAGCGGAAGCTCTGTCGAGAAAAACCTGCGTAAAACGATTAGAAACAACCTACTAAAGTTCCGTTGATTTGCGCACAAATACCGGAAAGTTAGGCTTCAATTCGTTGATTCACGATGAATACCGAAATTGGAATAATTAGAGAAAACTCTAAAATTTTATAAATCAAAAGCTGAATGGCCAATTCGGCTTACATCATTATTTAAAGCAAAATAAATCCTAAACCTAATCGAATTCCTTGGAAAGCAAGAAAACGACTTAAAAACAGAAATTTACCAAAAAAGGCAAAAATGAAATTAAAGCAAAAACTAATTCTACTGAGAATCCTAAACACACCAGAATTGACGGAAGTCGATTCGGAATTGGGAAACTCAAATTATTGCGAAAAAGAAACTTTCCTAAAACGGCAAAAATTGCAACTTCAAGGCCTAAACGACGGAATTTGCCTAAAAAAGGACATGCTTACGCAGCAAAGCTACGTAGTAGTTCCGGAAACGCCGAAACGCATCAGCTGTCAAAACTTCAAATCATTCTGATTCCGTCGCCCGGGTTTAGCCTTACTTGGTTTGTTTCAAATCCCACCCCTCCAAATAATTTAATGCCAGTTGATCCGTCACATCAATAAAATTGTTTATCAAACAAAGTAGATGGTTGATTACATCCATCCGCTTTCTTGAACGTGACTCCAGCTTCTTTGAGATCCATGGCAGAATGCATGAACCCCAAGTTTTCTTCCTTGCCTACAGCATCTCTAGTGACTCCTTTTTCTGCTGCAAATGGAGCAGGTATAAAATTGTGTATCAAACCAAGTAGACGGTTGATTTCATAGCTTGAATTTCCCTCTTTTACGCTTACTGGACATGGTAATGCACAATCGAAAAAATGCAAAGCAACATCTACAAGGTCGTAATGCATATCTGGAATCATTGTCATGTTGAACAAGTGATGGAGAACAAAGAATGGAAGTTTGTTTTTCAAATAGCATCATATCACGCGCAAGAGAATTGAGAATCCAATCCATACTAAAGTAGGATCCTTATATCTCTTAGTTCAAAGATTGCATACTTGCGGAGCAGCTCAATGATGAAACATCCATCAAGCAGTAACATTTGTTGGAAAATTTTGTGATAAACTCTTAATTTGAGAGGACAAATTGAGTATGATTAATTCCATGAAAATGGAAGATTAAAGTGTATTCGAATTCTTCTCTGTGAGAGTTTTGAAATGGTATACTCAAACTCACAAAAGTTAATAGGTGAATGAGAAATTGAGTCTCAACGTTTTGTTAAGAATAAGGAAAACTTTAATTGTTTGGATTATGATATTCTTGCTTGATCACCAAAAATACATAATCGGAGTTTTAATTATTATTTAATTTAATTATTTTCCTTATTAAATCAAAAGCGTATTCACCAAGCTTCGGTCTAGAATCGTATTTTGTAAGCTTTATTTGTGCTTGCTCAACAAGAATCTAGAATCGTATTTTGCAAGCTTCGTTTGTGCTTGCTCAACAAGACTCCAGAATCGTATTGGGCAAACTTCGTTTGTGCTTGCTCAACAAGAACCAAAAATCATATTCAAGAAGCTTCGTTTTGCTTATTCACCAAGAACCAAGAATTGTATTCAACAAGCTTCGACTGAGCTTACTCAACAAGCTTCGGTTGAGCTTACTCACCAAGCTTCGGTTTTGCCTATAAATACTTTTGTATTCTTTTCATATATATTATCATTGAAGAATATTTTCACTTCTCTGTTCTTGGTAAGTTTGAGCTCAGTTTGAGTTCGCTGAGACTGGTTTGTGCTTCACACTTCTACTGTTAAACCGTTGTATCCTAGGAGACGATTGCTAATACACATACGGTATTATATACGGTGAAATCGTCTTAAGGACACCGTGTGAAACACGAGTCTCGGTTTTTCCTAACCGGTTTTCTAACGTGTTGGTTTGTGTTGTTTTACTTTCTGTTTTTCAACAGGTTCTAACCAGATTGTTGATGTACAAATAACAATCTTAAGACGATTTCATTAACTTATTCCTTTTAAACGTTTTCTACTTCAAACTTTCCGGTTTCTGAACCTTAAACGGATTGTTTAAACACACTATGTTTAATCAAATATCACGTTTTAAATTCGGTTTTTAAGGACCGTGAAAATTGGGTCTATTTCGAGACACTAATTTCAGTTGATTATCATATTTATATTTTCGAGACACTGGTTTAGAAATCAATTGTGATTTCACCCGAGTAATCGGGTTTGTAATACCAGACACTGATTTGTAGTGTGAAATCTGGAATCTAGTGTTGATTCACGGATTTGATATCTATTGATTGATATCGGTGCTATTTCTTTCATGATTCTAAAACAACTGTGTTTTGTTTCAGATATTATAGCGTCGGTAAATACTGATTTATGTATGTAAACGTTTTTGTGTTCTTACACAGACAAGTCGTTGTGCTTGTATCAGCTAAATCAGATCAAATAGTTTATATATGTATGATGTATCGTGTATATGCGTTTTTATTCATATGTATATAGTATTTACATTCTGGTTATAGTTGATTATACAATTAAATGTTGTTCGATCTGTATATCTGTTATAATAACAGAAAGCATGTTGTACCTATACGGCTATACAGCTGGTCAACAGGTTTATATACTCGGTATATAATATATACATTATATAGTGTTCATAAATATCACTAAATGTACACACTGGTTTCTAGTTTCATATCAGCGTGTGAAACATTTTATATCACTGTGGTTGATATATTATATCAGTGCATGATACAAACAAAATGAGTAGTATATATATTTCTTGTTGATATATTAATTAACTAAAAACTGTTTGATATCAGTGTAATTATAATTACATTATAATTGCTGTTTATTGGTGTTGATATGAGCAGCAGCACTTGATTAGATATTACGTTGGTTATATCAGTGTTGATAAGTGCTAGAATATTGTTTAATACACTGTTTAATATATCAGTGATTGATATATTGTTGTATACCAGAGATGATATATTATATCAGTGCAGATATTATATTTCAGTATACATACAGGACGTGTTACACTGGTAGAGAAGTATGGTCCATATCTGGTTTAATCTAGTAAATGGATTATGTGATAAAAACCGAGAAACAATGATAATTGTGAAATATCAATGGTTTATATCATTGTATATTTGTGGTACTAAAATATTTGGTTTGGTTTATCTATGTAAGATGACTGCCGAATAAACAGTAAACCTAAGCATGGCTCAAGAGACTCTGGCGGTCATCCCAATTGTGGGTCAGTTAACCAACCTGATGGTAAACCCTTTTGTAGGTCAAATGAATACCACGACAGTGAATTTATTTGTCTCCGATTTCGGTTCTTATGAACCATATGGAGAAACCAGAGAAATTCAACGGTTTGAATTTCAAGAGATGGCAACGAAAGATGTTAAATCTTGAATCTTGCGAGATTCTTAACTCCTAAGGCCAACAGTGGTAACGAGTTGGATGTGTAAAATGGTGATTAGTTTCAAAATCAACTTTTGAACATCAAAATTGTAATTATTAATTTAATGATGATTTATTTCTATTAATTCCGGATTAATAGAAACGTTAAATTTTGAATTCAAAATCAAAACTGATTTGACTATAATATTGTCTATTTTAATGAGAATTAATTTCAAGTTAATTCAGTTGATTTCCTCCTGATATTATGGCAAACAAATCAAACGTGAACACAAGTGTTCCACTTGAAACTCCTAATGCTAGTCCAACTGTTGAACTAGATACTTCAGTTGTTAATTCAGTGCTTGTGGGAGATGTGCCTATTTTGGGGCCAAGTTTGGCAACATCAACTCTGGCCATCAACTAATTCGTGAGAAACATGGGAGATCCGGTGATGAGCCAGTATGTGGTTCATGCGAACCTTGAGTGGTGAAAGCAGAAGATGCTGTTTTAATTAACCACACTGAATCTAGTTAGATTCTTGACTAAAAGATGTTCTTCAACCCAATAGAGGTTAAGAGTGAGATGTTCAATTATGAATGCTATTGATGCATGGAATCGTTCGGATTTTCCGTGCCGGAACTACGGGTTGTTAGATTCGCTGTATAGCGTTTACTTTACAAAAGAAAACAGCTAAAAGAACTGTTAGAGTCGTTAGACGAAAAATACAAGACTGAGGATGTTGGATCCAAATGGTTTGTTGTGAGTTGGTTTCTTGATTACACGATGGGGGACTCTAAAAGCTTAAAGTGATTCTGCATAAGATTCATGCCGAAGGTATAACCCCAAGTGAACCCTTCTAGGTGGTTGGTATAATTGAGAAGCGATTAAGGTGGTGAGTATGAAGCACCATTTGGTGAATTATGTGAATAACATAGGATCATACATCTAACCACTGTGCCATATTTCCCTCAGCAAAACGGAGTTGCCGAATGGAAAAATCATTCTTTGAAAGAAATGATGAATACAATGTTGATAACTTCTGGATTGCCTCAGAACATGTGGGGTGAAGCTATTTTGTTTAGCAATTACCTTTTTAATAAGGTAACCCGAAAGAAAGAAGACAAGACCTTATATGAGCTATGGAAAGGAAGAAAGCCTTCCTATAAATTCTTACGAATGTGGGGATGTCTTGCCAAAGTGGTCGTACCTATACCTAAAAAGGTGAAAATAGGTCCAAAAACTATTGATTGCATTTTCATAGGATATGCACAAAACAGTAGTGCTCATTGATTCTTGGTCTATAAAGATAATTGACGACACGTCGTTGCGGTGTCGGTCAAAAGATGAACAATTAAGTTCGACCTCGCTAGCGCACGAGTCATTGAGACTAGCACAGCGGCAAGTGAGGGTATCGTTCCGCAGGGAGGTGGAATCCGTCGACCGTTACCGGTTTTAGCTATTATTACAACACGCCGAGCAGACTTGTGTGTTGCAGATTCGAAAAAGTGTAAATAATAATATAAATAAAATATAAATTACATAACATAATATTTACAAGGATAGGATGGAATGGAGAGATGGCATGAAATGTGGTTACACTAGGGAAACAATTCAACCGTAACAATCCTCCTAATTAAGTGCTAGACTCACTTAGTCCCTCAATGTGTACGTATATAATAGACTCGTGCCCCCTTAACTGATCTCTGATCTCTCTCGAGTCTTAGATATCACATCCACACATACGTATAGATTCATTAAGTACCGTGGGACACAAATAAGAGCCATGTATGCCGGCTTAGTGATCTCTCAACTTTCCGGTCAAATACATTGGTTATTTCGTTGGGTATGTAATGCATAACCGCGTGGGCCATACTACAACCAATAATTCATCCACGAGGCTAACCAAATACGGGATGGCAACCAAGCGAAAGCATTAAGAATACGAGATACCCGTATAACAAGAATGTTATATGCTCGTGTCCCCTTAATTAATCTCTACCCTCTCTCGAGCGACATAGAGATTACATTCATGCATAAATGCTTGAATTCATTAAGGACTGTGGGACACACACCCCGAGCTCTACACGCCAGCCTAGTGATCTCTCATCTTTCTGGTCAAATGTAGAGGATATCACGCTAAGCATGTCAATGCGACACCACGCGATATATAAAGCACATCCTAAATATCATTCACAAGGTAGCTAACCGAGTGAAAGCATTAAGTATTAAAATACCCCTATAACTACACGAGCACAAGAGGAATTCAGTGGTCTTTACTCTAGATGCGGATTCGGTTTTATCAATCTCCCTAGGATGGCTAAAAATGAGAAACAAGTTCACCTAGCACTAATGTGCATAAATGCAATTGTTAAACATTAAGAAAATTCAAATGAATTAAAGGTTCTCCTCTTGACTTGGGAATTTTTCCTAAATCAATTTATCACCTATTCCGGCCAAGGATGGGCAAATGTGTCTTAAAAAGACCCATTAAGTACAAGGATGTGAACCAAAGCCAACTTAGCAACTAAATGCATAAACTAGCCTTTTCTACTCTTTAGGGATAAAATCTCTAACACTCAAATCATTCAATAAATGATATTTCGGTCATCCATTAATATACAAACAATGATAGGAAGTTAAATTACATTACTCCTACATTAAAGTACTCTACTCGTAATCTCAATCATGCATACGTATCAATTTCTAACCTCCACAAACATAAATTTCACAATAAGAGATTAAACATACATAAATCAAATAGCAAAACAAAACCCAAACGAAATTATGAACAAAATACAAATACAATATATATATATATATATATATAGCACATGTAAAATATTCCCCAAATTGGGGTTACACATCAAAGAAGCAAGAATTACAAAGAAATGAGTAAATAAGAGCAAACTCTTGAAGACAATCCTCCAAAGATGCTCCATAGCTTTCCTAGCTCGAAATTGGCTCCTAATTCCTTGCAATTTGCTCTAAGATGGATGGATGAAGTGAGAAAGGGGTGGTGGAGATATATGGTGAGCTCTTATGGAGGAAGAACCTCCATGAGAGAGTGGGTCTCTCATGGATTGGGTGAAGAAAAAGAAGAAAATGAAAGAAAATTGAAGAGAGAAGAGAGATGATGGGAGATTAAAGATGTTAGGGATTCTGAAAAAAATGAGAGAAAAGGGGATATTTATAGTGGGGGAGGTTAGGGTACAAAAATAGGGGTGAAAAGACGAGTTTACCCCTCTTGAAAAGCCCTAAAAAAGCAAGTTATGTGCAGGTCGCAGTACGTCTCGTAGTATGCTTCGACAAAACTGTCTGACGAAACTCATTTGGACATACTGCAGAAACACGCGGTACGCAAATTGGCTTGACGTGATACACTTTAACGTCCCCAACCGCAAAACTTGGCAGATTCACTTCTGTTGGATTTCATGGTATGTCTCGTGGTACGCTTTAACGAAATGTACCGCAAATTGCCTTTTGCTAAATTCTTGCAACTCTGGTGCATCTCGCGATACGTCTCGTGGTACGCTTCGATGACCACTTTGACGAAAGTTCATAGAACCTTCATTTGTCGCAACTCTGGTGCATCTTGCGGTACGTCTCGTGGTACGCTTTGACGACCACTCTGACGAAAGTTCCCAGAATCTTCATCATGCTATTCCACGGTTCGTAACGTGGTACGCTTCGACAAGGCGTACTGCGAAATATAATTTTGCCCTCCAAGATGAGTTTTGGATTGAAAACAACCCGTTTCCGCACAGTGACTTCCCAAAACAAAATGAACATGCACAAGACTCACAGAACATATTATATGCACAAAAACGCTCGAAAACGAGAACAAACGATAGGAAATGGGGACCTCAAAAAGTGTATAAATTGTTCCGATTAATAATGGAATATAGAAATGCAATGTTCTTTGAACATTTATTTCCATATAAATCCAATGATGAAGCAAGTTCGTCAAAACGAACACATGCTGATAGTTGTGAGGACTAAGAAAATGAAGTTGAGGATAAACCTAGACGTAGCAAAAGAGCAAGGATAGAAACGTCTTTTGGTCCAGATTTTATAACCTATTTACTAGAAGGTAAACCTCGAACTTTCTAAGAAGTGGTAAGCTCTTCAGAAAGACTCTTGTGGAAAGAGGCTATTAAGAGCGAAATTGATTCCATCCTTCAAAATCATACTTGTATTTTCAAGAGAAAGATGAAAGTAGATGGATCAATTGATAAGTATAAGGCTAGACTTGTAATTAAATGATACAATCAACGAGACTACTTTGACATATATTCTCCTATGACGAGAATAACCTCCATTAGGATGATACTTGCAATCGCAGCTTTGCGAAATCTTGAAGTACATCATATGGATCTAAAAACAACTTTCTTAAATGGAGATCTAGATGAAGAGATTTATTTGGAACAACCTGAGGGTTTTTCTGCTCCAGGACAAAGAAAGAAAGTCTGTGAATTGGTGAAGTCTTTATATAATTTAAAGCAAGCACCAAAACAATGACATGAGAAATTTGACAGTGCTATGATGTCAAATGAATTTAAAATCAATGAATGTGACAAATGTGTTTATGTCAAGGACACAGAAAATGGCTATGTCATTGTGTGCCTTTACGTTGATGACATTCCCATTGTTGGTAGTGATGATAAAATGATCAAATCTATCAAGGATATGTTGAAATCAAGATTTGATATGAAAAATATGGGACCAACTGATGTGATGTTAGGAATAAAATTCTCAAGGACATCTAATGGACTTATACTAAGTCAATCACACTATGTTGACATGATTCTTGAGAAATTCAACAAAAATGATTATGGAAATTCCAGAACACAATAGATACGAATCAATACCTATCCAAGAATAAAGGTGAGAGCGTCTCTGAACTAGAATATTCTCGAGTGGTAGGAAGTCGGATGTACTTAACAAGTTGTACAAGACAAGACACAGATGATGAAGTCAGCAAATTAAATAGATACACGAGTAATCCAGGAACTAATCACTGGAAAGGAATAGTAAGAGTACTTAAGTACTTACGATTCACTCGTAATTATGAACTGCATTATACTAGATATCATGCTGTCCTAGAAGGATACACCAATGCAAATTGGATATCTGATATGAAAAATTCAAAATCCACTAGTAGGTATGTGTTCACATTAGGAGGCGCGACAGTATCCTGGAAATTCTCTAAACAAACTTGCATAGACAGATCCACCATGGAATCTGATTCTATAACAATAGATAAATGTGGTGAGAAGGCTAAATGGCTATGCCAATTCGTAGAGGATATTCCAAGATGGCCAAAGCCTATGCCGGCGATTTGCATCCACTGTGATAGCCAATTAGCAATAGGAAAGTTTAGACATATACGTCGAAGACATAATACCATTAGACATCTAATCTCAACTAGGGTTATCACTATTGACTATGTAAGGTAAAAAGATAACATTACGGATCCGCTAACCAAAGGGTTAAACAGAGAATTAGTTGAGTCATCATCGAAATGAATGAGACTAAAGCCCATGAGATAAAAAGTCGATACAATGGACACCCAACCTAGTTGACTGGAGATCCCAAGATCTAGGTTCAATGAGTTGGATCACTGTGCGGGTTACCCTCAAGTCTATTCCTATGATAAAACATTGATGCCTGTACGGAAAAGGTTAAACTTTGTCTTTAATGATTCTTATGCGTCGAAATTCCAAACTATGGAAATCAGAGCAGAGTAATACGAGTTATTCTTAATTAAGAAACCACCTATGTGAGAGAGAAGTGGGACCTTTTCTAAAAGAGAATAATGAAGGGCTATATTCTGCAGTGATTCTTACAAAACCAGGTACATGTTCATAGCCAAAACGAACATAACAATAAGAACCAAATTAGGTCTGGAAGATACCTGTGTGAGGTGTATGATCCTTTACACAAAACGGCAGAGCAGTTCAATGATATCACATCTACTGATCAGCCAGTAAATTAAGCATACCTTTACAAGGGAAGGTTCAAAGAGTAGCACCTACCTATCCTATGCAAGTTTCGACCGTTTGAACTTACCAAACATCATCTTTCGTGTCTCTTAGGTCAATTTCATTCATGTGGGGGATTGTTGAAAATTTTTGTGATAAACTCTTAATTTGAGAGGACAAATTGAGTATGATTAATTCCATGAAAATGGAAGATTAAAGTGTATTTGACTTCTCCTCTGTGAGAATTTTGAAATGGTATACTCAAACTAACAAAATGGTTAATGGGTGAATAAGAAATTGAGTCTCAACGTTTTGTTAAGAATAAGGAAAACTTTAATTGTTTGGATTCTGATATTCGTGCTTGATCACCAAGAATACAGAACTGGGGTTTTACTTATTATTTAATTAAATTATTTTCCGTATTAAATCAAAAATGTATTCACCAAGCTTCGGTCTAGAATCGTATTTTGCAAGCTTTATTTGTGCTTGCTCAACAAGAATCTAGAATCGTATTTTGCAAGTTTCGTTTGTGCTTGCTCAACAAGACTCCATAATCGTATTGGGCAAGCTTCGTTTGTGCTTGCTCAACAAGAACCAAAAATCGTATTTCAGAAGCTTCGTTTTGCTTATTCACCAAGAACCAAGAATTGTATTCAACAAGCTTCGACTGAGCTTACTCACCAAGCTTCAGTTTTGCCTATAAATACCTTTGTATTCTTTTCATATATATTATCATTGAAGAATACTTTCACTTCTCTGTTCTTGGTAAGTTTGAGCTCGGTTTGAGTTCTCTACGAGTGGCTTGTGCTTCGCACTTCCACTGTTAAACCGTTGTATTCTAGGAGACAATTGCTGATACACATACGTTGTTATATACAGAGAAATCATCTTAAGGACACCGTATAAAACACTAGCCTCGGTTTTTCCTAACCAGTTTTCTAACGTGTTGGTTTGTGTTGTTTTACTTTATGTTTTTCTACAGGTTCAGACCAAATTATTGATTTACAAAAAACAACATTTCCACAAACTCATCCACGCTGAGGCTTATCGATTCTGCATAGTGTTGAGTTTGTGAAGCCTGAAATCAACTTGAGAATCTAATCTCGGCAGAAGACGCGACTTATACCACTGTGTGGACCAAGAGCACCAGCCGCAGCACATGCAGCCAGGGACGAACCCACCTTAAGGCCAGGTGGGGCCCATGCCATATCTCAAAATTAAAAACAAAAATGATTTTGCTTTCAATAATATATATAAATTTTAAATAACAATAATAATAATAAAATATTTCTTAGTAAAACCGGTAATCTGTTGGTTTTTTTTATTGGTTGTGGTGGTTCAACTCCCACCATTTACTTTTTTCAAGGAAAGTATATATCTTATTTTACAAATTTAATTTACAATGTAATTTTAATGATTTTTTATGCTTTTTTTATTTTACTATTTTTTTCAATTTCTTTCTCAAATTTTCATCTTATTATAAAACAAAACAATTTATTTTATCTTGTTCATCATTGTCAACTTCTTAGCTACTTTCAATTTATGATTACTTAATTCAATTTATTTTTGTTAAATTATCTATTAATTTGAACTTTTATTATTTTTAATAGTTTTAGTTTCCAATCAATAACTCTGAAATCTCAAATTTTAATTTATTATATTAAAATAGTCCATCCATTATTGTGATTCATTTTATTTTATCCTTAGTATTTTTATTTTATTTTATACTTTTAATTTATTTCGAATCAATAAATCAATAATTTACCGATAATAAGAAGAATAAAAAAAAAATCAAAAACATGTCTAGTAATATTTATCAATCAATTATTTTTGTATAAATTTAAAGTGAATTCATTATAAATATAAAACAAAATTTCTTATTATAAAATTGTATTGTAATTTATTATTTTAAGAAGTACAAATATTGCAATTTTATTGTTTATGTTGTTTTTCTTATTATTATTATTTAATTTTGAATGTTGTGTTTCTTGTTTTTACTTTTATTTTTTTGAACGTAAGATTATTTAGTTCATCTTGAGTAGGTGTTCTATTTATTTTATTTTATATAAACTTCAGTATACCATTAATTTTTCTTTATATAAAAAAACTCATTTTACTATGATATTAATTTTTAATATTTTTATAATAAAATATTATTTTGTTTTAGTGCCCCACCTGATTAAAATTCTTGGGTCCGTCACTGCATGCAGCGGTGTATTTTAGAGGAGACATGCCGTGTAGACCGTTGTACGGACATGGTGCATCAGTCGCAGAACCCACAGCGATGGATTCTAAAGGTGACACTCCGTGAAGACTGCGTGGCGGACATGGTACTTGTGTCGCGGCCCAATGGGTGAATTTTTCCAGGAGTGATACGCGATAGAGACCACGTCGTAGACATAATGCACACACTGCGGTCCATACCGCGGTAATGACGGGATTTGCGCAAATTAGGAAAAACTTGTGTAGAAAGGAAAGTAATCTTTTAGTATTTCGGCTTACTCTAGTGTTCCCATATAAATACTACCATTATGTAAACCCTAATGGGTGTGTGAGAAAAAGGGTGCTAGAGAGTTAGGGAGTAAATTGTAGAGAGACTTGAGAGAGAGAGACAAAGAGATTGTAATCAATTCTGAAAGTAGTAGATTGAGTGCAGTGCTCTTTGTGGACGTAAACAAATTGTTGAACCACATAAAATCTTTGGTATCGTCTTTTCTTTCTTATTGCTTTCATATTATATGTTGTGTTTGAGATTTGTCTTTGCGATTAGTGTTGTAAAAATGGACAAGGCCCAAGTGGGTCGGTCCGTTTGGCCTGCCAAGCAAAACGGGCTGGATCAGGTCCGATCCTAGAAGGGGATGTGCCGGATCAAGACCGGCACGGAGGCGTGCCGCGTGCCGTGCTGAAGGGGTCCGGTCCGCCGGACCAGCCCGCCACGGCACGTCAAGTCCGCGGACCAAGCCAGGCGGACTGCCGCCGGACCGGTCCGACGAGCCACCCCAAGGTCTGGCCATTTGAAAAAAAATTAATTAATTAATTAATTTTTTAATGCATCAACGGTTGAATTCAAAATTCAACCGTTGATGCCTTAAAAAATTACCAAAAACCCTAAACTCTTTTATTTTATATTTTCACCCACAGTTCTAATTTTTCTATAAATACCCCTATCCATTCCATTTTTCAATCACTTTGACACATTCTCTCATTCTCTCATTCTCTCAATCTCTCTCCATTCTACAAATCTCTACACATTTTCATTCAATTTCATTGTTTCTCTCTCTCTCTCTCTATATATATATACATTTATTACATTTTATAATACTATTATATTAATTCCCTATTATCTATCTATCTATTGACTATTGTTCTCTTCATTTCCCACCAACACACAAAACATTTAAGGTACATTCTTCTTTAAATGTTATTATTTCTTTATGTGAGTAAATTTTTAATGTTATGTAAACACTTTAGCTAATTTTTTAAATATTTGTGTTTATTTAGTAAATTATTTTTATTTTTTTTAGTAGTTAATTAATCATTATTATGTGTACTTGTGTAGTAGTAAATTTTAATATTTGTGTTAGTAAGATAATTTTTTTAAAGTGTACTAGTGTATTAGTTAATGTAAATATTTTTTGTTATTAAATTATGATTTATAAGTGTTATAGTTAATTTAAATATATTTTGTTAGTAAATTATGAATTTTATGTGTAGTAGTTAATTTGAACATTTTTAAGTTAGTAAGTTATGATTTTTAAGTTTAGTAGTTTATTTAAATATATTTTGTTAGCAAATTATGATTTTTATGTGTAGTAATTAATTTTAACATTTAAAGTTAAAGTTATGATTTTTAATTTAGTAGTTTATTTAAATATATTTTGTTAGTAAATTATGATTTTTATGTGTAGTAATTAATTTTAACATTTTAAAGTTAAAGTTATGATTTTTAATTTAGTAGTTTATTTAAATATATTTTGTTAGTAAATTATGATTTTTATGTGTAGTAGTTAATTTAAATATTTTAAAGTTAAAGTTATGATTTTTAAGTTTAGTAGTTTATTTAAATATATTTTGTTAGTAAATTATAATTTTTATGTGTAGTAATTAATTTTAACATTTTAAAGTTAAAGTTATGATTTTTAATTTAGTAGTTTATTTAAATATATTTTGTTAGTAAATTATGATTTTTATGTGTAGTAGTTAATTTAAATATTTAAAGTTAAAGTTATGATTTTTAAGTTTAGTAGTTTATTTAAATATATTTTGTTAGTAAATTATAATTTTTATGTGTAGTAATTAATTTTAACATTTTAAAGTTAAAGTTATGATTTTTAATTTAGTAGTTTATTTAAATATATTTTGTTAGTAAATTATGATTTTTATGTGTAGTAGTTAATTTAAATATTTTAAAGTTAAAGTTATGCTTTTTAAGTTTAGTAGTTTATTTAAATATATTTTGTTAGTAAATTATAATTTTTATGTGTAGTAATTAATTTTAACATTTTAAAGTTAAAGTTATGATTTTAAAGTTTAATAGTTTATTTAAATATATTTTGTTAGTAAATTATAATTTTTATGTGTAGTAGTTAATTTTAACATTTTAAAGTTAAAGTTATGATTTTTAATTTAGTAGTTTATTTAAATATATTTTGTTAGTAAATTATGATTTTTATGTGTAGTAGTTGATTTTAACATTTTTAAGTTAGTAACTTATGATTTTTAAGTTTGGTAGTTAATGTAAATAATAATATATTAATGACTAATGAGTTCATATTTGTATTTCAGGAAATGAATCATTTTTTCACGGACGGTTTGAACATGCTGATCTTGATCTTTCAGAACAAACGGAACCCTAAGCGAGAGGTTCATGTTCCGCCGCTACTACTACTGATACCCCAACATCACGTCCCAAAAAATTTACATTCAATGTTTGGCAGTGTTTTTACATAGTACAAATGACACTCCTAGACGGGACGACGGGCCCCAGAGCTAAATGTAAGTTTTGTTCTAAGGACTATTCCACTAGTAGGAATGAAACCGGTCATTTGAGAAGACATATGCTCAAATGCATGCCTGCACATGGACAGGTAGACACTAGAACCCAAACACAACTACAACGGCACCCAGATGGGTCTGTTACGACATGGAGGTACGATCCCGAACACGCTAGAAATTGCTTGGCACTGTTCATTGCACAAACTGATCAACCAATCAATTTTGTTGACAATGTTTTTTTTTCAAGAGTTGATCACATCTGCATTCTGCCCCCAATATCAAACTGTTTCTAGAACCACCACTAGAAATGATTTGATAAGATTGTTTAGAACCGCTAAAGATGACTTGAGTGCTGAATTACACCATCTAAATGTCTGTATTGCATTAACCTCTGATATTTGGAACGCATGTTCGAAACAGGACTACTTATGTGTCACTGGACACTACTTAAATTCTGATTGGAGGATAACAAAAAGAATTCTTGGTTTTCGTCCTACGGATTTTGCACATACCACTGAAAATATTTTTAATGTCATTATTTCTGTTTTAGAAACATATCAAATCACAGATCGCATCCTTTCTATTACATTAGATAATGCATCTGCAAACACTAGCTCTATTGCATTGTTTGTTGAAAGAAATATCCTGCAAGATGGAGGTTATTTCTTCCATCAACGGTGTGCATGTCATATAATAAATTTAGTTGTACAGGCTGGTTTGAAGAAAGTAAGCGACCGTGTAGATCGCATCAGAAATGCCATTTCTTGGATTGGCAGCTCTAATCCTAGATTCCAAGAATTTTGGAGACACTGCAGATTAAACAATCTACGCCCCCGACGATTCCAAACTGATATGCCGGTAAGGTGGAACTCTACTTACTTAATGCTGGAAAATTGTTTGCCATATGATACAACTATTTCCGGTTTTTATAACATGAAGTTGGCCGAAGTTGGCCTTCCACAAGCACAACCACTGACATCAGACGATTGGTATGTGGCAAGGGTTTTTGTTGATTTTTTAAAGATTTTTTACGATGCTACTGTAACTCTTTCCGGGGTCTATTACCCCACATCTTGTGAAGCAATTCATCGAATAGTGGAAATGTCTGAAGCGTTAAACGCTTATAGGGAAGATGTTCATTTAGGCACTGCAGTTGTTGCCGTGGAGGCAAAGTTGAAAAAATATTGGGCTACCATTCCTTTACTTTATGCCTTAAGTGTTATAGTAGATCCTAGAGTTAAATTATCTGGTTTAGAAGTTTTCCTTGAGGTTATTGGTACTAATTTGGAAATAGATTATTCAGAACAGGTTACTGACATTCGAAACAAGTTGTTCGAAGTTTTTCGTATTTATGAGTGCAGGTTTGGCGGCATTGACACCCAACCATCAGCAGAACCGGAGACACACCCAAAGACATCAAGTTGGAGCATTCTCAAACGCCGAAAAAAGGACAAATTAACAAGTACTTCTTCAACCCAAAGATCTGGCCCATCTTCTTGTGCCGAACTGAATAGGTACCTTGAAGCACAGTTCGATGCTGTCGAAGACAAGAAAGATTTTGATTTGTTGTTATGGTGGAAGTCTTATACCTACGGGTATCCGATTCTGTCACACCTAGCACGTGATGTACTAGTTATCCACGTGTCCACGGTATCTTCAGAACAAGCATTCAGCACCAGTGGACGCATAATTGAACCAAGAAGAAGCTGTTTGTCTCCGGACATGGTGGAGGTATTAACAAGCCTTCGGGATTGGGAGCTTGCTAAAAAGAGTTTGCAAAACCAAATTGTAGATAATGAACTTATTCAAAATTTCAACAATCTATATGTTGATGAGGCTTCCGGTTCTGGTAGTAACCAGTTTCAGAACTTGTAAATTGTAATACCATTGCACTCTTTTTCCCTTGCCAAGTTTTTATCCCATTGGGTTTTTCTTGGTAAGGTTTTTAATGAGGCAATCATGTAAATATGTAATACTGAATTCCATAAGTTAGAAAAAATAAATATTTCTTCATTTCATATTTTCATAACTTCATCTATTTTATATTTTTGTAATTCTTTATCTTTATTCATTTTTTGAATTATCTTATTACCAAAAATAATAAATCTATCTAATTACATTTACATAATTCAATTGTTAAAATGTTAAGTATTTTAATTTGTAATTATGTATTTTATTTTTCCCTAAACCAAAAATCCAAAGAAAAAAAATTAAAAAATAAAATAATAATTGGGCCCGGTCCGGCGGCACGCCGACACGGTCCACCGGAAACGGTCCACGTGCCGTGCCAAGCCATCATTTTCGAAAACGTGCCGGACCTAGTCCGGTCCGCCTACCGGCGCGGAGCGGACCAAGTCCGGCCCGTTTTCAAAAATGGGCCAGGTGTGCCGGATTGAATTGGGCCGGACCGGTCCACTTTTACAACTTTATGTGCGATCCCCTTTCTTCTTAGCAACACATAGCACTTACGAGCTCTTTGTAATGATTGGGTTAGCCCATCTTGCAAATACTTGGCTCAAGCAAGAAGCCCAAAGCTAATAATCAACCTAGAAACCCAAATCACCTTCAGATATACATCAGCTCTCATTCAAAACGTGAACAAAATGAAGACTTGATCAATACGCAACGTTTGGTTATTAGATAACATCAGATGAGTGAATAAGGCCATGTGAGTGAATCCTACGTGGCAAGATTTCATTGGCAGCTGGAGATTACACATGTGACCTATCAGATAAGCATATAAAAGGAAGAAGGTGAGAGAAAGAAGAGTGGTGTGCTCATTTTTAAGGTTTCTAGAATTCGTTCTTCTCTTTTAAAATAATTCTCTCAACATCTCTCTTGTTTTCTCTGTTAGTTCTTAGTGAATCCAAGTGTACTTTGTGTAATCTTTGTGAGATAGTGTTCTCTGATTGCGAACTGAGTGTATATTCACGTTTGTAAAGAAACAAAGAGTGTATTCTTTCTGTATTTCGTGAGGTTTTGAGATAGGTTTGGGTTTAACACTTTCTATGTTGTAGATCTACGATTGTGGTAGATTTCTAGGTTGGTTTTGGTTATTTGGTTGTGAGATATTGGTTGTAAAGACTGGTATATAGTGGAGAGGGTCTTCTTTGTGAAGGCTCAACGCAGATATAGGCCATTCTTGGTTGAACCACGATAATCTAAGGTGTTGTTTAAGTTTCCGCTTTGTTATTTCGTTTCATATGTGTCTATACTTTTTGATTTGCTATTTTTGGTACTTCTATTCTTCAGTTCTTGTGCTTGCTTGTGAACCTTGCAGGTATTTAGGTAATAGAATATGTGTTTCTGTAAGGCCTGTTGTAGACCAATTTACAATAGTGGTATCAGAGCATGGTTAATCGATACCTACGGTGGACGACGAGGATCTGATCCCTCCAACTTTTGAGGTTTCAGTCTCTGAAGCTTTATGTGGAGAAAAAGATAGCAGTGAAGCTGATAGCAGTTACGGGGTGGTAAGACCTTTTTACTTTGGTAATTTTAGTTCAACATATATGAGCATGAAATTTGATATAGATAAGTTTGATGGCTCTAGGGATTTTGGCATATGGAGAAGAAAGGTGAAAGCCCTTCTCTCAATCTCTCACAGCAGAAAGTCCTCAAAGCCATTGAATGCCCAGAAAAATTGCATGATAGTTCAATTGCTAAACAAAAATCTGATATGTTAGAAATGGCTTTAGGTACAATTTTCTTAAATTTGTCTGATAATGTGCTTAGAGAAATTAATGATGAAAAAACTGCATGTGATGTTTGGAAGAAGCTTGAAAGCTTGTATCTCACTAAATCCCTAACTAATAAAATTTATCTTAGAGAAAGACTGTTTAGCTTTAAGATGAATGCTAGTAACACCCCCAAATCCGGGATCCAACAGACCAGGATGTTTCGTAATTCGAACCTTACAAAAACTTTAATTCACATATAATTAGAATTAAAATCTTCAACAATATATCCACACAATACAATACATAAACCTGATGCCACACATTTCAATTAAATCTCCAAGAAAAACGTAATTATAGTAATGAAATAAATTGAATCCTTACAACACCTACACACATGGAACTAAATCCTCTGGCGATACGTATCTCCAATATTGCTAACACAAACTCCATCACTAGCATGTCTAAGAACTTAATCTGCAAAATGTTGGTGACGATGGGTGAGCCGTCAACTCGGTAAGTAAATTCATGCATAACATGTAAAATAAAATAGCTTTTGTAAAACCCTTACGTTCAAAAACCATGCTCTTAAACTTTTTGAAGAATTCAAAACAATGTAATACTTAATAATACTTGGATTAACATTTAATACAAATTACGTATTTAAATATCAATAAAACGGTTGAAACAATACTTAGAATCATATCCGTTCATATTCTTAAATTATAAAACATTTCATAAACACATAATAACAATATTAAATCAAAAGATCATTTAATAATCATAATTTAAATCACTAAAATTTTACGGGAGTAATGATATAGACCAATCACTTTATAAAGCAATAAACAAATTACATATAAATGGTATTCTTTTTATAAAGCGGTAAACATATAGCTCATGTCTCGTAGTATCACAATTTCAAATAGTGTCACCTGTAACCCGGTGACCCGACCCAAATAATTCCAGTAGTGTCACTTGTAGCCCGGTGACCTGACCCAAATAATTCAAATACTACAGTCAATGAACCAAAGTAGAAAACAATCATTCTCGTTAACTTGTTGAATCACATATTAAAAACTTTAATTTTGAAAATAAGAATATCAACTAAATAAACTTATCGGAGATCATATTTTATAAACATTTCAAAATAGTTATATCAAACCATTTCATATATTTTTATAACCATACAAAGTTGTAAATCATATTTATGAACAAAATAGTGACTACTTGGAGAAACCAATAACATAACTTACTTATTTCAAATCAGAAGTCAAAATAGCTAAAATATTAAAATATGTAACATATATATATATATATATATATATTGGAAAACATGATATGTTATGGATGTACATATAATTAAATCAGTGGCATTTTTTATAACAGTAAAAGTATAAGGGCACGTCCTGTAACGTTTTTCAAAGCTGTTTTTGTTTTTCGAAAATAAAAACGAAAATGAAAACAATATTTTTGGTTTCAATTTCGAAATCCAAATACGTGTCTGGTAGCATATCCTGGAAGCTGGATTTCGAATATGAAAACGTAAAAAAGGCATCTGGTATCATTTTATGGGCCAAAATTAATGAGTAGAATTTTTTTTATTTTTATTTTGATCAGATTTTTTTAAATATAATTTAAATGAAAATTAATTAAAATCTTTAAAAACAAAACAACAGATCCAGCGATCGAAGAAGAAGACCGTTGATCGAAGAAGACAACAGATCCGGCGATCGAAGAAGTCTGGCGAGAAGAAGACAACAGATCCGACGATTGAAGAAGACAGCAGATCCGGAGAGAAGAAGAAGACAGCAGATCCGACGATCGAAGAAGACTGACGAGAAGAAGACAGCAGATCCGGCGATCGAAGAAGAAGACCGGCGAGAAGAAGATAGTAGATCTGGGGAGAAGAAGAAGAAGAAGATTCCGGCTAGCGAGAAGAAGAAGAAGCTGTAGAGCAAGAAGAAAAGAAGAAGAAAAAAAAGAGAAGAAGAAGCCGTGGGTCGACCAAGAAGAAAAGAAGAAAAAAAGAATTTTTTTTTTATTTAGATTGAAAAACAAAACAAAAAACAAAATGAAAAACATCAAAAAGTTGTTTTGGAAAATTTTCACTTTTAATACTGTTGTTTTTTTTTTTTTTTTTTTTAAAAATAAAATAAAATGGAAAACAAAATGGAAAATGGTAACGAACACGTATTCAAAATTGGATTTGAAAAATGAAAATGAAAATGGGCCTGTAAAACGATACAGGACAGGCTATAAGCTGTCGAACATAATAAGCAATCAAATTGTATTGAAAATGAGTTATAAAGGAATTAGTTTCAAAACATTTTACATACAATTCTTGCTGAAACAATTTTATTAATATAAGTAAAATCATTAATAGAATATAATAAGATGGAGATGCTAAAACCGGTAATTCAATAATTCGAAACAAAAAACCATGGATCATAGATGAAATTTTCTTACATAATATATATTCATTTGAAAACATGTATAATATGCCATGATCATGTATGAGTTTAATCCACATAAGAATTTAGCTCTACATCTAAACACCAAAAATCACACGAACCCTCTTCCAAAGAAACTACAGTCGATTCCCTTAATATTCCTCATCTTCTGTAAAAGGTGCATATATATATATATATATATATATAACAAGAGTATTCAAAACCCTAACTCATTAAGGAATCACTATAGAATGGAAACTCCATTTATTAAGATTTAATTGTCTCAATTAGCTATTATTCCATGCAAGATTTTTGGGTTGACTAACTAATGTAGAAAGAATTTATTTCTTCTTGATTTAATTTGGTTTGAAAAATACAGCTATTACAATTCTACCCCCTTATAGAAATTTCGTCCTCGAAATTTTATTAACGTACCTCAAAACTCAAACAACCGTGGTAATTTCTCATTTGTAAAACAATCAAGCTTCAAAATAAATTTGGATATTACAGCCTAGGTCAAAACTTAGATGAGATTAATAAAATGACTATAGAATTGGCTAATGTTGGGGTTGATGAGAAGTTAAGTGATGAAAATGAGGTCATTATCCTCATTAACTCACTATGAAAATCCATTAGGGGTGTAAAGGTAGCCGTCAAGTATGGCAGAACTTCCCTAAGTTTAGAAGAATGTGTCTCAGCACTTAAGTCTAAGGACTTAGAGCTTAAAACAGAAAAGAAAGACAGTGGTGAGAACCTATTTGCTAGGGGTAGACAGCCTGTGAAGAGTTACAATAATAACTCATCCCAAAAGAACAAACATTGGAGTAAAACACCTAGCAACAATAGGTCTTAGTCTATGAATAGGAATGGCACTAGAAAGTGCTATTACTGTGGAAAAGAGGGTCATATTAGGAAGTAATGTTATGAGCTTAAAAAGAAAAACCAAAAGAGAACCCAGAGTGATGGTGACGCGCCTATTGCGTCCAAATCCTATGAACCTAGTGAGGTACTCTCTGTCAATACTAAAGACATTAAAACTGAGTGGATCCTTGACTTATGCTGCTCATCCACATGAGTCCAATTAGAGATTGGTTCACAACTCAAAGAATTCAGTGGTGGTAGTGTGCCGATGGGAAATAATCAACAGTGTCTAATGGAAGGGATATGTTCAGTCCCCATTAAGATGTATGATGGGATAGTGAGAGTGTTCAAAGATGTTAGGTATGTGCATAACTTAAAGAGAAACCTTTATTTCTCTTGGTGTTTTAGATGAGGGAGGGTACTGTTACAAGGCTGAAAAAGGGAGTCTTAAAAGCTTCAAGAGGCTCTTTAGTCATCCTAAAAGATGACAAGAGAAATGGCCTCTATGTTTTAAAAGGTGAAACTGTCACTGACAATATTGCAAATGTGGCAGCCATAAATAGTGACAATGAAGTCTTATGGAACTTAAGATTAAGCTATATGAGTGAGAGAGGCTTGCTAGAGTTAAGCAAGAATGGTCTCCTAGGTGGGGATCAAGTTTCTAAGTTAGAATTCTATGAGAATTGTGTCTTAGGTAAGCAACATAGGCTCAGTTTTATCTCTGCCCAACACACCACAAAACAAATCCTTGAGTATATTCACTCGGATTTGTGGGGATTAGCCAAGGTCTCCACTCATAGTGGTAATCACTATTTACCGTCCTTGGTTGATGACCACTTTAGGAAGGTTTTGATATACCTTTTGAAAACCAAGGACCAAACCTTTAATAGTTTTAAAGCTTGGAAGAAGTTGGTTAAAAACCAAATTTCTAAGAAAGTCAAAACCCTTAGAACAGATAATGGTTTAGAGTTTTGTAATGAAGAATTTAATAAGTTTTGTAGTGATGAAGGGATTCAAAGGCATAACACAATTAGATATACCCCACAACAAAATAGAATTGCTAAAATGATGAATAGAACCATTTTAGACAAAGTTAGGTATCTTTTGATTGGCTTGGGTTTGAGCCAAAGTTTTTGGGAAAATGCTGACTCAACAGTAACCTATTTGATAAATAGGACCTCCCTCTATAACAATTAGCCTTAAAACTTTTGAAGAAATATAGACTGGGAAGCCATCCAGTCTTAAACACTTAAGAGTGTTTGGACGCTCATGTTATGCACATCAATCTGAAGGAAAATTAGAACCTAGGTCGATTAGAGGTGTTTTCTTAAGGTATCCTTTTATTGTTGAGGGTTATAGGCTGTGGGTTAGAGATCAAAAGAGGTATAAGGTAATTATTAAGATATGTCATATTTGATGAATCCAAAATGCCTGTAAGAACTTGGACTAGCCCATTGAATCCCCTTTAGATCCTTTAAAAGATGATGGAAATCAGATTTAGGTGAAAGTTAACAGCCCCCCACATGGTTCAGTTCATATTCACACTACAAGAAAAACCACATCGACAACAAGCAATGCCCGTTGTAGATGTGTATCCACCATGGGCACCAGCCCATTTAGCTGGGGCAATAGTAGAAAAACATGATTTTTGACAACAAGTAATGCTCGTTGTTGATGTGGTACCTATAACAGGCAATGCCCATTGTCGATACATTATGTACAATGGGCAATGTATGTGGTTGATACGTTACGTACAACAGGCAATGCCCGTGGTAGATAGGATTTTAAGAAAAATTATTTAGTTTATACGTAGCCTGGTAATGGAAATAGTTGGAAGATTAAACTCCACATCATTCAATATCACAATCCTCAAGCATTCAATATTATATATATATATACACATTAAAAATTAAAAATTCATAAACATTCAATTAAAACAAGTACTAACATTAGAGTTCACCAAGAAACATTCACCTAATTAGAAAACCCACTAGACATAACATTAAGTTCACCCATACACTAACATCATAATATCTAATGATGTATTTTGATGGCCAATCAATAGAAATGCCTATAGCATCTTCAACAATTTGTAGGTCTCTAGTAAGGCACATCAAAGCTACCTTGCTCACCAATATCTTCTTCACACAAACTCTCCAGCAATGCGGTCCAAATGACATATAATGAGTTTGATGCATTAACCTTGAAAATTTTAACCACTTCTTATCCATTTGTATGCAACCAAGCTTGGATAGAATTATGAAAAACACAACATTGTATGAAACTAAATAAATAGAAGATGCAATTATGGGAGAGAATGTTATCATGAAGTTGAGTTGGTATAATTCATACTTCAAAAACTTATCATGAAGTTGAGTAACATATAATATTCATACTTCAAGAACTCAAATCGGTATGCAACTAAGTTAATAGAATATGCAAATCTGGGAGAGAATGTTAAGATACAATAAGTTATTAATGACTAGCAAATCAATTAACAAGAAATTCAACAAAAGGGGAAATTTACAATGTAACAATTCATAAGCATAAAAATGACAATTACTAAAAGGGGAAACACTTAATGTCCCTTCACATGCTTAAGTGCTGCACATTAGGTTTAAGATCTTTAAGTTTTTAAAGTATAGTTTTTGATCGTGCCAAATATGTTGTATATTTTGACCCTCATTTCTTTACCCTTTGTTTCGTTCTCTTGCGTTTTAACGTCTCTTATGGGCTTTTTGTGCATAATTGCAGGGATTCATACATTTTTAGTGTTAAAAGCATGTTGCGGGACTTTCGGGCGAAAAGGGGACCAAGAGTTGTAGAAAGAGAGAAAAAGGCATCAGAGTCTACAAGAGCGTGGGTGAGTGCGGTTCCCAACCGTACTTCACCCACACTCTTGCCAAAACCTGGGAGCTGCTCAGCTGAAGAAAAGATAAAATGCGGATACAGTGCGGGTCAGCCACCCGCACTCCACCCGCAGTGTTGACAAAAGCTAAGAGCTGATCTGATGGAAGAACAAAAGTGTGCTGGTCACCTTACCAGCACACTACCTGCACATCAACCAAAGTGTGCTGGTCCACTTACCCACGCATTGCGTGCCCAAATCAGTTGAAAAATCGATAAAGTGTAAGTCACTGAACTGCACCCCACCCGCACTCCACGCGCGACAGACATCTATTTTTAAGCATTTGTGACCTATTTTGTAATCCCTATAAATAGAAAGTGAGGAGTTTGAACCAAATCATCCTACCACACTTAGATTTTCATATTTTTCTTGTAACTTAGCTCTAGAATACACTCTCCTTCTCATCCAAACCATCTCTACTCAACTAAAGGCAACTTGGAGGATTGGAATCAAGCTTTTAGGAAGGAGACACTCTTCAAGGGTTTTCTTTCAAACCCTTCTCTTAGTTTTTATTTGTTGTAAAGAACATGAGTAGCTAAATCCCCCATTAAGGGGTTGATGTGATTAGTTGAATATTGGGTTTTTGTAATTAAACTCTTTTGTATTATTTTCAATCTATCTCTATGTCCTATTCTCTTTGCTTTGAATGATTTTCATTATTGATTTGTCTTTGATACACCCTCTTAGCATGTTGATTTGGAGTCTTTATTGCTTTATTGAATGGTAGGAATTTCTGAAATTCTGAAATTCCGACTCAACAATTGCGGTCTTAATCTAACATAGATCGATTGTCCTTCGATATACACCCTAGGTTGGCCTTGTGAGAGAATTAGAAGCATTCACTATACACCCTAGGTTGACCCATTGCTTGAGATAAATAACCAACACTATACACCATAGGTTTGTTACATTAGATAAAATGTGCTCAATTGATAGTTTGTTGCATTGCCTAGTGTTTGTTTACGAGTCCATCAACTCCTTAGTCCATACCACTTCATTCGCATCCATTTTTAGTTATTGCATTTATTAGTTTACTTTAGTTAATTCACACTTTACACCACCAATCATTTACCTTTACTTTTATTCATACTAGTTATATTAATCCTAATCTGTTCACTGCTACCCTGATCTTAGTGGATGACCCTTACTTGCCACAATACTTGTGTTTTCCAAACCTTTTAAGGCATTGCTCGGTTTATAAATTTTGTTTGACAAATGAATTTTCATACACGCAAAACAACCTTTGTCAGTTTTTAAGTTGGAAGTTTTGTAATTGAATCAAATGTTTTTTTTTTTTTTTCTTGTTGAAATGAATCAAAATGGTTTTCAATCTTCCTAAACTAAATTTCATTGGTCAAAAAAGAATTTGTTTAACTTATGAAAGTCTACATTTTGTGCAAACATATTTTCCCAATCTAAAATGAAAAGAAAAAAAAAATATCACCCAAAATTGTACCTCACATGCAATAACAATCAGTACAAATCAACGAACCTAGATCTTGAAAAATGCAACACGAACCCAACCCACTACCATTACTTCTTCTTCTTCTTCTTCCTTCATGTTATTATTATTATTTTTTTTTTGACCTCCAACACTGCAATCAAACACAACTTGAAATCAAGTTATCAAAATAGAGGAATAAAATGGAGTTAACCCAGGTAAAAAACTTGGTGAATGGTGACTTGATGGGGTTTTGGTCCACCATTCCATTCTTAAATTTCAAAAGTTAAAAACTAAAATCCATAAAGCAGAGAAGACAAATATCATCCAAGTCAAAGAGAAGTATAGAAATCTATAGTCTTATCCTTATAGAGGCAGCTAATCATGTTGAAATTTCATGACTATATATGAAGTAAACAAACCAGACAAAATATCTAGAAGCCAAACTCCATTTTAAATATCAATTAACAAAATATACAAAAATGTAAGCTATAAAGACACCTTAAAAGGGTACACCTACACGAGATGACACATTTACTTTGTGATAAATATCATAATATAATTCAAATCCTTCAACAATAATGTAAGCAATTCGTTAACTGGTACCTGTCTAAAAGCTTTGTAGAAAAGCTTAAAAGAAAGGCAAACTCAGGGACACAAAATATTTTACGACACCAAGTGCATTTTTACCTAAATGAAAACCGATCAAATCAAGTCATTAACATAAAACAAAAATCATTATATTCACAACCATATCAAATCAAGCCATCTTTACAAGGTGTTTCAAAGAAAAAGACAAAAAGCAATCATAATAGAAGACTCTCAATAATTAAAGTCCACATTGATATACACAAAAATTAAAGGAAATAAATTGCTTTGAAAAACGATTTCACATCCAACATACATCGCAAAATACGATCACTTAAAACAAAAAAAAAAAAAAAAAAAAAAAACACAAAGATTGGAGCTTATAAGTCAAAATAAAACTTACAGAGATTGAAGAAGTAGCTTCAATCAGCGGGCTTGGGTTTTGTTGTTGCTTGAAGGAGTGGAAAGGATTGCAACCCATAATGATCCAACTAAGAGCGAAGAAAGAGAGACCGACGAGAATGGCGGTGCCCTAGGCGAGAATCACATAAGGAAGAGAGAGTTTGATGTTAGGAATTTCATTGCAAATTTGGGAATTTTTTATTTTATTTTTACCTTATAGATCCTTCAATATATATATGCTTTCAATAACAATGGGCTTTTATTTGCCCGTGGTTATTATTTACTTATCCACTACGGGCATAGTACTGCTCGTGGTAATTAATATATATATTCATCACGGGCATTTAAGGGCCCGTGGTGGAAAAGCTTTTTAGATATTATCAACAACGGGCTCTTAAAGGCCCGTGGTTGTTACTAATTAGCTAAAACTGGCCTAGTATGCCCGTTGTAGATGTTCCATTATGAAAAGCATAATTTCTTGTAATGTTAAGCTGATCTTATTGAGGATGAGAGGGCTACCTATTCTGATTGTTTATATCAAGAGGAAGAGGGTCAGAATCGGTCAGAGACTAATGAGTCTGTAGCTGATTATAAGCTAATTAGGGATGGTTAGAAGAGCCATTAAACTTAACAGTAATTATGTCTATGCAAATGTCATTTCTTTTGCATCGTGCACTAGCCAAGAGATAGAAAATACTGAGCCTAGAACCTTTAGTGAAGTTGTCAACTGTTTTAACAAGCAAAAATGGCTTCAAGCCATGAGAGAAAAGGTGAACTCTCTTGATAAGAACAAAACCTGATCTCTTGTTGTAAAACCTAAAAATCAGAAGATTGTGGCTTGTAGATAGTTGTATAAGATCAAAAACAACCTAGAGCAGAATGTTCCTCCTAGATATAAGATTAGATTAGTAGCTAAGGGATTCATCCAAAAGGAAGGAATTGATTATAATGAGATTTTCTCCCATGTTGTGAAATATAAAACAATTCGTATTGTTTTGGCCTTAGTTAGCTATTTTGACATGGAATTAGAACAATTAGATGTCAAAACAGCCTTTTTGCATGGGGACTTGGATGAGACAATCTATATGTCTCAACCGAGGGGTTTTGAATCCAATTCTAAATCCTCACATGTATGTCTTCTTAAAAAGTCTCTATATGGGCTTAAGCAAGCCCCTAGACAATGGAATAAGAAATTTGATAGTTTCATTACTAGTATAGGTTTTAACAAAAGCAAATTCGATGCATGTTTCTATTTCAGTTGTGAAAATGTTGATATTTTTGTTTATTTGCTTTTGTATGTTGATGATATATTAATTGCTAGTAAAGAAATGTTTAGGATTATAAAGTTAACGAAGAAGTTCAAATCTAAATTTGATATGAAGGATTTAGGTAATGCAAAAATGATTTTAGGCATGGAAATTGTTAGAATAAGGGAAGAAAACAGATTATGCTTAAAACAGACCAGCTATTTGAATAAGCTGGCGGACAGATTTGCAATGAGAAATTGCAAGCCTATTAATATCCCTCTATGTGCTAATTTTGTGTTGTCTGCAACCCTATCACCTAGGCCATTAGAGGAAAGTAGATACATGGAAGAAATACCCTATTCTAGTGCTGTAGGATTTGTAATGTATTCTATGATAAGCACTAGGCCTGATTTAGCACATGCCATTAGTATGTTGTCTAGGTATATGGTCAATCCAGGGAAAAGCCATTGGAATGCCATGAAATGGCTTCTTAGGTATATCAATTTTGCCACAGCTGGGGGGCTGAATTATGACAGCTCAAATAGTGTGTTAGATTTAATTGGGTATGTGGATTTTGACTATACTGGTGATAGAGATAAAATGAGGTCCACATCTTTCTATTTTTTTCACTATTGCTGGTTGCTGTGTTAGTTGGAAAATCCAACTACAATCAATTGTGGCATTGTCAACAACTGATGCAAAATATATAGCTACCACTGAAGCTATTAAGGAAGCCATTTGGCTTAAAGGTCTTCTAGCTGAAATAGGTGTATTAGAGGTAAAACTGTGATTTTTACTGATAGTCAAAGTGCTTTGCACTTGTGTAAAACTCATGTATTTCATGAGAGGACCAAGAATATAGAGGTAAAATACCATTTTATTAGAGATAAAATCTCTAAAGGTATTATTGAGGTGGAAAAAGTTTCCATTGAAAAAATTCCAACTGATATGGGAACTAAAGTAATTCCCTATAGCAAGCTTAAACATTGCTTGAACTTTCTGAAAATTGGTGATTATGGTTAACTGCTTTGTGTTTTTTGAGCTGCGTTCACAAGGATGCTCTCTTTGTTATATATTGAAGATGGCATAAAGTGGAATTTGTAATGATTGGGTTAGCCCATCTTGCAAATACTTGGCCAAAGCAAGAAGCCCAAGGCTAATAATCAACCTAGAAGCCCAAATCACCTTCAGATATACATCAGCTCTCATTCAAAACATGAACAAAATGAAGACTTGAGTAATACGCAGCGTTTGGTTATCAGATAACATCAGATGAGTGAATGAGGCCATGTGAGTGAATCCTATGTGGCAAGATTTCATTGGCAGCTGGAGATTATACATGTGACCTATCACATAAGCATATAAAAGAAAGAAGGTGGGAGAAAAAAGAGTGGTGTGGTCATTTTTAGGGTTTCAAGAATTCATTCTTCTCTTTTAAAATATTTCTCTTAACATCTCTCTTACTTTCTTTGTTAATTCTTGGAGAATCCAAGTGTACTTTGTGTAATCTTTATGAGATAGTGTTATCTGATTGTGAATTGAGTGCATATTCACGCTTGTAAAGAAAGATTAAGTGTATTCTTTCTATATTTCGTGAGGTTTTGAGAGAGGTTTTGGTTAACACTTGTTGTGTTGTAGATCTATGATTGTGGTAGATTTTTGGCTTGGTTTTGGTTATTTGGCTGTGAGATCTTGCTTGTAAAGACTGATATATAGTGGAGAGGGTCTTCTTTGTGAAGGCTCAACGTGAATGTATGTCATTCTTGGCTGAACCACGATAATCTTTGGTGTTGTTTAAGTTTCCACTTTGTTATTCGTTTCATATTTAATTTATCTATACTTTTTGATCTGTTATTTTTGGTACTTCTATTCTTCAGTTCTTGTGCTTGCTTGTGAACCTTGCAGGTTTTTAGATAATAGAATAGGTGTTTGTGTAAGGTCTGTTGTAGACCAATTTACAACACTCTTTCTTCGAATCCTCTTAATGCCATGACATATTTGTTCACACTGCTCTCGTTTCTCCGCCTAAGAAGTTGTTGTAGTTACCGCAGTTTGTGCTCTTCCATGACTTGTAGCCTGTTTTTGTCATGATGGTAAGGACTAATATCAAGCATCTTTGGTTCATACGCCTTTTCGTTTACATTTCGTAATTAATAATGTACTTTGAATATACATCACTTTGGAGGATTTCGAGTCAGACTACTAAGTTTGGAATCGATACAAATAGACACATGGTCAGTTGTTCCTTCAACAGGCCTCATATTTACTAGTGAAATCCCCTGTAAAAACACGTGTGTTTCAAAGCTTGTTAATAGATTTGAATCACAAAATCAACTGCATTCAATATTCATCAGTTATCTTAACTTTGGAAGACTCACTTGACATTGATTTGAAGCAAGGTGTTGCTCACCACTGGTTCTTCTCTGTAGAACCGGCCATGGCGCCCGCCCAGGGCCCAAAAAGGGGCCCATTGTTTTTTATTTTTGAGTGGCGATAATGGCACCCCTCAAAAAATGCATCTACACCCTTTTTGTTATCACATCCATGAAATTTTTAAAAAAATCACTAATTTGTAAATAAACCCTACTTAATGTCAAAAATGCCTTTTATTGTATTTTTGTAAGTGCACACCACCTATGACTATTATTATTTTATTTAATCAACTTTATTATTATTTTAAAAAAGTTCGTTACATTTAATTCTCTTACTATTCTTTCTCTTCCCAACTTTTTTTTCTTGGTTTTTTCAAAATCAAACTCCATTTTCCATTAAAAATCCATTTTAAGATTTTTTTTTTTAATTTTTTATTGGAAAACCACTTTCTATTTAAGAGGGTTGTATGATGCATGATTTGTGTCATATCCCAATTGATATGGAAGTAGATAGGTGTTAAATAATATTTCAAAGAAAAAAAAAAGATAGGTGTTCGATGAAATTGAAAAACATCTATTTTTTTTTTTAAACAAGAAATAACATATAATATTGATAAATTAAAAAAAAAAAAAAAAAGTCTAAAGTGTGTTTGAAAGAAATCAAATATATATATATATATAGATAATTTAAAACTTTACTTTTTTACACCCAAATTTGTCTCATGATTTTGATTCATTTTCCATATCTAGTAATCAATTTGTATTTCCTTAAAAGAGATTGAAAATATATTTAAAAGAGAATCTAGGGTTTATTAAAATGGATAGAGTTTTTATGTATCAAACAATTAATAGGAAAAAAAAAATACAAAAAGATTAAAATAGGAAACTAATTAATAATTATTGGTGGATGTACTAACAAACAATTAATCATCAAAGTTATTATTGGATTTTTAAAAAATATACTAGTTTAGGGTGTACATACGATTTTTAAGGGGTGCAAATATCGTCACTCTTATTTTTTTGTGTTAAGTGTTGAATTGAATAATTTTGGTTCAGATAAAAAAGGGTCCAAATATTTTTTTTTTTAAGCCCAAACATTAATAATAATAATAATAATAATAATAATAATAATAATAACAACAATAATAATAATAACAAATGACCCAATTATCTGGGATCAAGATTCCCTACTAGGTAATTAAAGCTTTTTTTTTTTTTCCCTTTGAATTGATTTAAAGTTTTTTTTCTTTTCTTTTTTTAATCGTTTTCAAAATTTCTTTTTAGTTATGTGTTGTGTACCGTGTATGCTTAGTCGTTTACAAGGGGTCCATTTTTTAGATTTTACCTAGCCACCTAGGGACTTCCAAAAAGTCAGGACCGGCTTTGGCTCTCTACATATTGATCCTGCAATATATATATATATATATATATATATGTATATATATATTTTTTTTCTGCTTGTTAATTCTTAGAGAAAAGAAGAAGATGAAAACTGGTGAGGAACACTCGAGTTTATTGTTGATATATACGTATGTCATTCCTTAAATTTCCAGTCAACTCCGAGACAAATTTTTTTTCCAGAAATTCCAACAAAAACACCAAATTTGAAGAGTCAAATGAGATAAAATTGGAGTTAGAGAAGTTCGGCCTCTTTGGCCAAGTGGTTGTAACCATCGCCTTAATTGGGTGGAAATTGACAGGGACCATGTTACTGAGCTTATTGAACATGGTGAAGACTACTGTTTCCTGATCACCTAGTCAGCTATCAAACCGAGTACATACATGCAAAGCTCAACTTCATAAATTCAATTTGTGGACATGACCGTTTCTTGGATTTGGATCGTTGAAGCATTTCATGGGCCTAAAGAGTTGCTTCAAATGCACCACGCTTCTGGGCTTTTCAAGGTCCATTTTCATATTTGCTCATCCAAAGCTTCTAGTCATTGAAATTAACTAGCCTCCCAAAAAAGAAAAATTCAAAATAAAATTACAGTACGAAATATGTAAATTATCTATACAATTTTGGTTTAGATTTTATCAAACTGATTTCCATTTGTTTCTAGTATAAACACAAATACTGTGATGCTTGATGAGGCCGGTGTTCTAAAAGCGCCCATGGCGGCCGCCGACCGCACTAATTAAGGGTTAATCGACAAGGGAGGATATGAGGCAACTAGCCGTCTAGAAGGATTTTTCCTTTTTAAAAATACAATATCCAAACGATGTCATTTAAGGATTCATTTTTAAAAAAATAACCCATAAAATCATAAATCTTTTTATTTTTCTTCTTTGTTCTCAAAACTCTCGCCTACACAGTCCACTTCACCAGCCAAGCACCGGCTCGTTGTTTTCATCGTGTAGGAATTACCTAGGCGTTGGTCTATCGCCTGCCTAGTGTCTAGCTCTTTTTTGAACATCGGTTGACACCAAAATTTCACCTGTGCATACATGATTGATACCCACGAGGCATTGTTAACTTTGGCCTATTGAACCCCACGATTTTATCCTTGAAATGACAGTTGACACTTATTGGGTTAATATCGGATTTATTTCACCTTCAAATCTAAATGGTGGTGGGGTGCCCATTTCCCCAAACATTAATTATTATATATATATATTTAAATTCCTAACTAATATCTAGCCCTCACCTTAACCCTAGTTATACTTGCGTGACACTAGCTAGTCAATTCTAATGGAAACAAATGAAGAAAGTGAGGTAAAAAAGGAGATCGAAGATTGTCAGATTTTATATTCTGAATTGAAAATTTCAGAACCTTTATTTTTTTAACGATACTAAAGTTATGTGGCTTTGTAATGTTAAAAACCGAAATATTTAGTTTTGTTTGGCTTAGAAAATTATGGTCCCTGATATTTTATTTCAGGTCATTCCTGATTATAAAATTATTATTTAAAATATATTTTGGTTGAAAGTTGAGACAGCGAAATTCATAAGTTAGTTTGCAGTTAGGCCCCCGCGTTATTTTAAGGTGGGAATGTTCCCTCTCTCTCTCTCTCTCTCTCTCTCTCTTCCGATTCTACGCCCCATTTCTCTCTCTTCACAAACCTGACAAACAAAAACAAATTTTCAGCTTCATTTTCCTCTTTTGGTTTCCTCTGTTTTGATCCAAAAAAAAAAAAAAAAAACTTGAATCCTCAATGCACCATCATTCAAACCTCGAATCCACGCGTTATTAAACGCCAATTTTCAACATACAAAACAGGTACCCATTTCACCATCCCTTCTCTTCCCACTTTCTTTTTCAATTTTATCCATCTGGGTCATTTTCAATTGCATGCAAAATCACAGATAATAATACCCTTTTTATATTCTCTTGTTTATTTCAATTGCTTGTATTTGTAAAGTTTTCATGTATTGTTATGTATATAATAAACAATGGTGGTCGTTCATTTGGTTACTTCTTTGTTTTTAATTTTTTTTTTCCCCTTTTTGGGCTCATTTATTGACTGATTTTATGCAATTTCGTTAACAGTTGATGAATTTTTATGATTTGACGGGGAATTCTACTACAAATGCATGTCACGGTTGACTATGTGGAATATATAACAGCTCTGTATTGTTGTTAGTTCTGATTTATATTTCATTTGTATATAACGATGGATTGTACTTGGAAAAGGAGGAGGATTTTTGTCTAGAAATTGTTTGATTTGTGAGTTCATTTCCTGTTGTTGGGCATAATAATTGAAGACCCTTTTATGATTCAAGGGTTTGTAACAAATAAATCAGCAACTTTGGATCAGTGAGGATTGGAAAATTTTGTAAATATATATGTAGCATATTTTCCATTCTTGGTGCAATTGAAGTTTGCATTGGATGGCATCGATGAGTTGATCGTACAAGTTTTGGCTTTGAACCTGTACATAGGAAAAAAGTTGTATTGGGTAGTGTCTATTCAAATTTAGAAATCCCCTCAACAAAATAGTCTGATTTCGATGGAATTATGGAGACAGTAAGGGTCGACATATCAGAGATTGTTCATCTGCAGCTATCATAAAGCGACATTCGTTTTTGATACCATGACAAGTGAGTCTCCTGCTGCTTCAGGACAACAATTCTACAGAGATAAAGCAAATGCTTTGTCAAGCAACAGGGCTGCTGTGGAAAAAAATAAAAATAGTGTATGTACACAGACCGGTGAGGAATTTTCCTCTGAGTTTTTAAGGGATCGTGTTGCTATAAGAAGAGTACAAGTCAGAAATGATGGAGATCATCGGCCCCAGACGAGTCGAGTGGGCTATAATTTTAACCAGAACCATCAGATGGTTTACGAGGACCTTAATGGCATTCTTGGGCTAAGGAGAAAGGATTCTGAATGCAGTGCAGAAGGCTCGGATTTTGTTTCTGCAACAGGAGGATATGCAGCTGAAGTAGAAAATAAGGTTTATCCTGATCATCGGAGAAGATTTCAGAGGCAATATGGTGCTATCGGACAAACTTCAAGTAAACTTTCCGATGAAAATTTTTGTGATCAAGTTATCACGGAACCAATGGCCTCCCCGCATGAACCAATGGCTTCCCCACTTTATGTTATGGATTCTCCTCAATCATACCATCCTTTTGGACCTGGTTTTTCGGAAGTTTCTTATTCTGGAAAGATGAAATTTCTTTGTAGCTTTGGAGGGAGAATATTACCGAGGCCAAATGATGGGAAACTTAGATATGTGGGTGGAGAAACGCGAATTATATCCATTAGAAAAAACCTCACTTGGGAGGAACTTGTGAGGAAAACTTCAGCAATTTGTAATCAGTCTCATACAATAAAGTATCAACTTCCAGGTGAGGATCTTGATGCGCTTATATCTGTTTGTTCGGATGAGGATCTTCATCATATGATAGAAGAATATGAAGAACTAGAAAGAATTGGGGGTACTCAAAGACTGCGAATATTTCTCGTACCTTCAGGTGAATCTGAAAGTCCAAGTTCTTTGGAAGGAAGGTCTACACAGCAAATTGATCCTGATTATCAGTATGTTTCTGCTGTCAACGGCATGCTAGATGCAAGTCTTCAGAAGAGCTCTAGCGGACAAAGCATCACAAGTCAAACAAACCAGATGGGAAATGCCTCAGATTATAGTCTAGGTTTTCATAGAGACTCTCCTACTTCAGCACATAATTGTGAGAATAAAGATTATAGTCCTAATTCCTCGAATTTGGGCAGCATGTTTTTCAATCGCGCTGCTCATTTGTTACCTGCACTCCAGATCCCCGGCAGGGGATTCAATTTATCTCCTCCTATGTCTCCAATACCTGCTCAACATAGAGATGCTACAAATTCAAATGTTCAATTTTATGTTGACCGAGGATGCACTGATGGCAATGGAAGTTCCGGTCCTTATACTATGGACAAATTTCCTCGTGACCATTCCTATTATTTAAATTCACCTAGCCACTATGATAATCATCCTCATGGACCTCTGCCGTTGATAAATTACCATCAACATAAGCAATATTTGGAAACTGATCAAACTAGCAAATCCCACGAAATGCAGTTTCACACTCGTGGGCCTAGTGGAGACTTGGCGCATTATGCACATTATAATCGAAGTGATATGAACTCTGACAAACCTTTGCTTAAGGAAAGGGCACTTTCTGATTCACAGTTGCAGGATCATAATGAGAGTTTCATTTTCAGCTTGGGAGAAGGAACTATTATTCCTCAGAGCCCGTGTGATATTCAAAGTGAGAAATCGCCTATTCTAGGAATGTCAAGTTCTTTAAGAGAGTGGCCAGTGCAATGGAAAGAGATGATTGATGAGAAACACCAAGCTGCCAAATATGAGAATCATCCCTCTTTGATTACACTGGAACCATCTTTCGAACCAAGTCAAGAATTGAAGTGGAGGGATGCAAACCCTGCTTCTTCTGATCAAGAAAGGAAATGCAATACAGGAAGTGTTGAAATCACATTATATGAAAATCACATGGAAGATGATATAAACTACCAACCCATCATAATTCTTCCTAGGCAAGATTCACAAGAATCCGGAGGCTCACTTTTCTCTTTACAAATTGGTGCTGGGGAAGATTCTGCTAATACTATAAGGGAACAACAACTCCTTGATAACCTAGTAGACACAACTCCACTTGAGTTCCATGTCAGGAATGCTTCTGAGGATCAGATGCTTGTTGTGACTGCAACAAGTCAATCACTTCTCCATGTATCTGCTGGAATACCATCTTTACCATCTCCAGGAGTTGGCATAATCCCAAGATGTGTAAGTATATTTCACAATTGCTTTTATTTTTTTCCTTTGTTTCTTTTTCAGAAATGTATATCCATAACATATTTTGAGGCATTCCAAGAATTGAGCTCTGGAGTTCTTGCATTATGCCACTAGAATCATACCCGCTAGATCAAATACCCGTGTATAAGTATGCAAAATTAATATATGTATCCTTTCTTCAGCAATTGACCACAAGTTCGTTTTCAAGTAGAGAAGATTGTCTTGAACATAGGACTGAAAAAGTAGGCATCGGGAAGCAAATATCAGACGAGGGGCTAATATCTAAAGATGCTATCTATGTCCAGTCTCAATCCTCACAACACCATCATGGAAACAAGGTGATCACAACAGTAATTGTTGAAGATGTGACTGATAGTATCCCTTTAGACATCCCCTCCTCCCCAACAATTGTTCCTCTTGTAGAAGATGACGTGAGTGATGATTATCCGTCTCCTAGAGAAACTGAGGCAGATAGTGTCCATCAAGCATCTGACTGTGAGGTAACGTTTTGACATTTTCCCAATCGACTTAGATTTTCTCTTAAATTGTGATAATATCTTTGCTGGTTTATTTGAGCTTGTATCCTGTTGCCATTCATAGGATGAATCTATCAGCGATGCTGCGATGGCTGAAATAGAAGCCGGTATCTATGGCTTGCAGGTTCACAACAACCATTTAAATTAAATTATGTTTAATTTATCTGAAAAGTGTATAATTAACTCAATGCACTACTGGTTTACAGATCATTAAGAATATCGACCTTGAAGAGTTGACAGAATTAGGTTCCGGTACATTTGGAACCGTTTATCATGGAAAGTGGAGGGGAACAGATGTTGCTATTAAGAGAATAAAAAAGAGTTGTTTCTCAGGCAGATCATCAGAGCAAGAGCGGTTGGTAGGTCCTAAATCAATGGTCTTCAAAGTTGTGACATTTTTTCCTTCTATTCAAATTATATATTCTGATCTTATAATGCTCTACAGATTCAAATCTCTTTAAAAAGAGAAAGAAAGTGTTTTGATTTTGAATTGGTGACACAAATTTATATAATCATTTAAAGCATACTTGTAGCGATGAAATTTCAAGACATATATATATATATATATATATATATATATATCCTACCTTTTGTATTGTCTAAACCAAAAGGCATTAGTAATGTATCCTATCATTTCAAGAATTCAATTAGAAACATTTGAATGGAAATATATTCCTTGTTGATTATCCAGACTAAAGACTTCTGGAGAGAAGCACAGATCCTCTCAAAACTTCACCATCCGAATGTGGTAGCATTTTATGGTGTGGTCCCTGATGGACCTGGGGGAACAATGGCAACTGTAACGGAATATATGGTGAATGGATCCTTGAGGCATGTCCTAGTAAGAAAGGATAGGTGAGTTCATTCATGAATATATCTCATCTTCTCTCATACTATATAAGAAGTGATAGATTTATTCAAATCTTTTAAAAAATATGTTCATGCAGGTCACTTGATCGTCGCAGAAAGCTTATGATAGCAATGGATGCAGCTTTTGGCATGGAATATTTACATTTGAAAAACATTGTACATTTTGATTTGAAGTGTGATAATTTGCTTGTCAATTTGAGGGATACACAACGACCCATTTGCAAGGTAGCCAAAACAGAACTGTGTTTTCTTCTACTTTGTTCAACAAAGTCTAAACACACTAGCTTTTTGGTTATTCTTAGATGTCTTTACTAATTAGTAAATCTTGAAATAATGTTTGAAGACTTTTTTGTTCATTTGTATATACTATTTGGAAGACTAGTAGAATTCTTGACCTGAAAACTTTGCTGCTTCGCAGGTAGGAGATTTCGGGTTGTCAAGAATTAAACGAAATACACTTGTATCCGGTGGTGTGCGTGGAACCCTTCCGTGGATGGCACCAGAATTATTGAATGGAAGTAGTAGCAGAGTCTCTGAAAAGGTTAGGACCTCATGATAAAGCTTCAAACTAATGTTTTAGATTTCGAGACTTCGATTTTATTGAAACATGGAAGCAATGACCATCTCAAAGAGTATAATTAATAACAAAATTATTCGTTTTTCTTCACTCAGGTTGACGTTTTCTCCTTCGGTATTGCAATGTGGGAAATCCTCACCGGGGAAGAGCCATATGCAAACATGCATTGTGGTGCTATTATTGGTAAGATCCTCTATTTGATTGTTGAAATTAGTATAATTATATATGTACATTGAACATTTTTGTTTCTTGTAATTATTTGCCATGGCATGTGACGTTTCGCATGCTTGTAGGGGGGATTGTAAGTAACTCATTGAGGCCTCCAATACCGGAACGTTGTGATCCAGAGTGGAGAAAGTTAATGGAAGATTGTTGGTCATTCGACCCTGCTTCCAGGCCATCTTTTACTGAGATTACAGACAGGCTGCGAGTTATGTCTATGGCTTTGCAGACTAAACGACGTACTCCTGCTCCTAGATGATGAGAGGCAACGTCCATCACCTCGCACACTTAACACACACTCACATACACAACAACAATGTATTATAAAATTAAAGCTAAAAGGATTAATTAGTTTTGTGGTCTGAAGAATTTGTTAAGTAAATTCTATGCAAGCCATTCTTGTAAAGATTGCATTTTTGTAGACTGAAATTGTGAATTAAAATATTATAAAATGACATTTGAATGAGCAAAACATGCTCAGATAATTAATCCATTCTTGCTTAATTAATACATATTGCTGGATACTTGAAATATATCTTATATAGTACTCCAAAAATCTGTATCTATTTTTTCTGGGGATGGACCAGCAAAAACTATGAAAAGAAATGAACATTTCATGGTTTTATTCTAAATTAGTAATAGAGCGAGCCCATAATTTAAGGTTGCACTTGCATAAGCATTTTCAACCTTGAAAAGGCCTTGGAATTTCATTTGTAGCTGAGCATACATGAAGCTGTGTGTAATGATACTAAATAAAAGTAAAACAGACAAATTTAGTCTAAAATAATGATTGGGTACTGATCGGTCAGTATCTAAAATACTGACCCCATCAATGAGAGTGTAGCACGTGGCTCAATTTGTAAGATAAATGTAAAAAATAAAAGACAAAAAACCACATGCTACACTCCTATTGATGATGTCAGTATTTTATGTACTGACCGGTCATTATCCAAGCATTATTCTTTAGTCTATGCTCTGCGGACTTATCTGATATCAATATATTAAATAATCATTAATCACTTGGATCTGTTAGACTTGCACTAATTAGCATAAAATTTAATGTGATTCAATTGTTGAGTTACACATTAATTATAATTAACTATTAAGTAATAATTGAGTAATAAAAAACCGTATTACTACCGTTCAATGTGGCTTGATGAAAAAAACATTCATTCAATCTATCAATGTCTCATATTCGAGTTGCGGTCTTCGCAAACTTAAATTAAAAAATGAAAACGGTGTACCCTATTTAGCAAACAAATAATCATGCCGCCCTTCTTAAACTAACCTTCCATTTGATCCTCTAAAATCAGGTGGAAGGAGAGAAAGAACAATATAAAATATAATAAAAAGTTTGATGGCGATGTTGCTTGCAAATTGCCAATTGGAAAATGGAAATGGAAATCTGGCTCATCTTATCCATCGTGTCCTCTCATTTTGTCAACCCCCATTACAATTTACAACCATATTATTTGACTTAATTATATACTTTTTATTTGTTAATGATATATCAACATGGTCTGCCATTCCATAACTGTAGGCATGACTTAAATATGCAATAAAATTGAAGTAGCAAGGGTTGACATCAATTGTCATAACCTACTTAAATCAAATATTACCTTTAGAGAAAGATTCGGATATCGACTCTTAAGAAAACTAATATAATATTTCTGTTTACTTCAACTCAAAAATTAAAAGGGAATATTTCTAAACATTGATCGAACCAAATCTTAATATAAAAGTTATTTTAGTGGTTTTTGGATTAAAAAAAAAAGTATTCAAAATGTTATATTATTTTTTTTAGGAGAGCATGAAATTTTATTTGATTAGTATAAAATATCTTGAGATTCTTAAAGTAGCAAGGCGGCAGGGGCATTAATTAAAGTTAGATAGTAATTAAGATGCCTATGACTATCACTAATCATCTCATCAACCTCTCGATTGCTATAAATGTCCAATCATGCATCGAAGCACCAAGCTATGCCTGCCACTTTTTGTGGCTCATTTGTTGTTCTTCCCACTTATTGGAAATTTTGTTCCTTATGCTGTCATTTTTAATGCATTTGTAGTTGACAACTTGACATCAATTATTACACATTCAACACCTTGTACAAGAATTTTGTAGAAAAGTGATTTAATTAATTAGTAATAATTACAATATAATAATATTGGTTATTCATTAATTAGTTTAAGAATGGTCAAATAAGGAGTTATTATCTAACCATTCACATGGATTGCAAATTCACCCCGTATCAATGCCGCTTTAGAACGCTCATTCAATCTTGTACTGCTCTAGGTTTGAACCGTTATATATGTATATGGTAATTGGTATATAAAATTAAAAATCTAATTAAGTACAATTATCATCCAATGTGATTTTGTGGCAAATGACGTTCATTTAACCTGACAATGTCTTAGATTTAAAATCACCACACCATATATATTATATATAATAAAATAAAATAAAAATCTTAATAAAGTGGGAATTGCTATGGTACTTAAACTAATTAATTATTGTCGATACGAAACATGTAATTATAGTTTTTATAGTTTCAATTCTTACCAATCTATAATTATAAGTTTTTTTTTAAAAAAAATATTACAATAATTCGGAATTTAGAGAGAGGATAGACTTGAACTCACAACATCATGGTGTAGGTATGAGAGGCAAACCACTAAGGTCACGTTTGGTTGCCATGATGTAATGGTAATCGAAATGAGAATAAGAATAGAAAGGAAAGAAAAGCTGAGTTTTTTGTTTGGTTGAAACTTTAGAATTTGTCTTTGAATCGGTATTATTTTGTTTGGTCAATAACTACTGAATGGAATGGAGTTAACTGTATTTTGACCAAAATACCCCTAATTAAATATATATTTATATATCATTATATAATATATATATATTATTTTTGGAAATGAGGGTATTTTTGGATTAGAGTTGGGGTATATGAGGGTATTTGTGGAATACCAATTCTAGTTTGAGTTTGGAATTGGAATAGACATTCTATTGGTTTTTGGATGGAAAGTTCATTCCACCAAAAAGGTGGAATCAACATTAAAATGGAATCGTCATTCCATTACATTTTAGTAAACCAGACATTAAGAATGACTTTCTTTCTATTCCATTTCACCCAACCAAACATGTCATAAATCAACCTTATCTTGTCTCTACAATTATAAGTTATAAAATCTCACCATCACTCTTAATATTAAAATTCACAACCGCAACTATAATTTAATTATACAAATAAAGTTAGTCAACTTATTTTTTAGTCATATGATAAAAAATAGAGAATGACAAATTGTTATAATTATCGTGTCAAATAATGTTGCATTATAATTCACCTTTTTAAAATGAAATCATGACCCAAAAAAAGAAAGTATATATTAATATTATCTCTTCAAGTGCTTACATCCATCACAACCATTTTATATTCATTTCAGTTTACTTGTCTTACTCTTAATTTACTCTATCATGTCATGTCCCCCCAAAATTCATTATCATATTAATTAGTGTCATACAACTATATGTTTCATATCAAAAAAGAAAAGAAAAAAATGGAGAGAGAGTAGATAATTATATATAGTAGTTCAATCTCGTCACGTAGAAATTGTTTGGTTGAGTTTCAACTAGTTATAATGAAAAAATATATATATTGAGATGCAACTGGAATGAAAAACCGAATTGATATTAAGATTATTAATTTATTTTTAACTGATATAAAGTCTTTTATATTTAAATAACACAAAATCTTACCAAACATATTTGATATGTGTTTGAAATAATTTCAAATATAGTTTTAATAACCAATTTGAATTAATAAAATTAACAAAACAACCCTTCTATTGCTATTATACTGAATCTAAATTATATTATAAGAAAACAACTAATGATGACTATATCTTAATTTTAGAGCATAATTCTAGGATTGGTAACCAAATCAAATGTTCCCTAGTTTTTATTATACAAAATTATTGAGGAAAAATGTTGAATCTGTAGTTAAGTGAGATAAATTTTAGCATATCACCTCATAGTAAAGATGGTTGTGCACTTCCCTTCCACACCTAGTGGTCAAGGATTCGAGTCTCACCATAAGCATTTTACAAGTATGTGTGGGGAGTTTTCTCCCAGTTTGTGGGATCAATCATCTCTCCGGTTGTAAGAGTTGTAGTTCATATGTAACATTTCCCTGATAGTGGAAGTAGTATTTCATGTTGTGCTTGTAGAGTCTAATTGGTCCCGACAATAGTTGTATTTCAAAAAAAAAAAAAAGTGGGATAAATATTACATATATATATATATATATATTTATATTTATATTTATTGGTCTTTTTCAATGTTGATTGTTTAAAGGAAACTAGTAAGGGTGCACTTGTAATAACCATAAATATTGTTTGTATGCCACACTAGTTATCAAGCACAAAATATAATATTTCATGCATTGTTGAGTCAAGAAAGCATTTTCTTATTGTGGAATTCTTTCTTGTAAGTGTGATGAATAATTGATTTGATAAAAAGCAGTAATAGTAAAATGTCAAAATGTTTTAAAACTTTTTTTTTCAACAAAAAAATAAATTGACATTCAAGAGGTTTGTCTAAAGGTGTAAAATTGGGCCGGGGACACGACTTGACACGATTTTCATACAGTAAAACAAGAAGTTATATTGGGGTCGGAGAGGGCTAAGGTGTTAGGCATGAAATGTCACGATTGAATTTTTATTAATATTTTTTTAATATATTTTAAATTAAATAAATTAAAATTTTAAGGGTAAAATGATACTTTCATATTTTATGTTTTGTATAAAAAATTTTATTAAGAAAATTGTTTAATCCCATACATATTTATAAAATGTGTGGTCAAGATATTTACTCCCACGATATGGAAAAAAAAAAAAATCATCATATATATTTATAAAATGTGTATGATGTAATTCAAAAAGTGGAACTCCTAACCTCAAACATAGAAGGGGATGTGTATTCATTGGTTCTTATTACTCATTGGTTATAACTTATTGGTTCTTATTACTCACACGCAAATGCTTACAACTCATTGGATCTTATTTAATCAACACATTCAAAAAAATTTCTTCTCATTACTAGATATATAGATAGGGTGAATCCATGAAGTATTTGCTGTTCAGATTAAATTAAATATACAAATAGTTTTTTTTTTTTCTCAGCACGTACTAACATTGTAAAATCAGTTCTTTTGCTATCAATTATTGGATTTATCTATTTTTTTTATAGTAAATATATTAAATTTATAATGTTCAATTAATGGCTCACAAACACTCATACTAAATTTATAAAATCTAGTGTTGAATGTGGAGAAATTAAATCTTGTGATTTTTCTCATTGGTGCACATTGATATAATAAAATCCGTGTAAGATATATGAGTTATTGATTAAGAATAAAAAACTTTTTATATGAATATTCTTGATGAAAGTATTTGTTTAATTCTTTAATAATAAGATGACATCGATTTAATAATGGACTACCAAAAAATATGAAATACATTGTAAAATTTATGTATGAACAATTATTTAAACTTACAAATAACTTGATTCTATAATTTTAAAAAAAATAATATTATGTGTATTTTTATAACTTACTTTGAATAAAAAAAAATTATATTTACATTTCACTAAATTTTGATAAAAAATAGTTAAAATGCTAAAAGATATATATCATGTTATAAATTGATTTTACAAGTTATTCAAATTTACTTTTAATGATTATGTCAAAATATTTAATCTGAAAATTTGAACAAAATAAAGTGAATCTAAATTGCGTTATCAAACAATTAAAATAAAATCAATGAAATATTATATATAAAACAAGTATAAAATTACATATTTTAAATAGGGTAATTCCTAATATCTTTTGATTTTAAGTTGAAATAGGTGAATGTTTTGTAAATTAACGAAGAACAAATAAAATAAATGAAAAAGTCAGTGTGAGAGAGAGAGATGAGAGAAGACATATTAGTAACAAACAAAGAGAGACGCGAGAGAGACCAGATATCCTTTTATTAATTTTCAAGTCATCAGTTGCATTAACAATACAAAGATCATATATATATATATATATGCAAACAAATAAGGGTACTCATTGCAATTTTCCACACATGTTGTGCCACCATCCAACACGTTCATTGCCTCACCTATATAGGCTGCCAGCATGCATCTTGCATGTAAGCCAAATTTTGTGTGTCTCCACGTGCACCCGTGAGGTGGAATTCCACACGATTCACACACTCTCCCTTGGAGTTCCACAATTTGTATTTTGATTTGTTAGGAAAAGCCCAGTAGGATAAAATCCTTAACAAAAGTATATACAATGATCTTCTGGATCAATTGATATAGATGTGTTCAGAACTACCTCATTAAAACATATCCGATAAAACCTAGTGGGACAAAATCCGGTAAAAGGAAAAAAAGTACAGTAAACATATGTCTATTCAAAATTTTGCTCCCCCTAAATGAAACTTCAATATAAATCATGTAATTTGCAAAGCCGACGCATGCCAATTCCATATACTAGTTTTTCAAAAGTTGATGTAGGCAATGCTTTGGTATACAAATCTGCCAGATTATCTGTAAACTACTATTTGTTTAACATCAATTTGCTGGCTCTGTTAAAGTTTATGAGTATAGAAGAATTTAAGAGAAATATGTTTCGTTATATCTCCTTTGATATAGCCTCCTCTAATTTGAGCAATACAAGCCATAGTATCTTTAAATAGTGATGTTGGCATTCCTATAGCTAATGAAAATCCACATGTATTTTTAATATGGTAAATAACTGACCTTAGTCACACATATTCTCGGCTTGTTTCATGAAGTGCAAGGATCTCAGAATGATTAAAGGATGTAGCAACGATAGATTGCTCTATGGAGCGCCAGGCGATTGTTTTGCCATTATAGGTAAAAATATATCATGTTTATGAACGAGCTTTATGGGGATCAGATAGATACCCGGCATATCAACATAACCAAATAAACCTGAAAAATTGTTAGATTTTGAATAATATAATCCTAAATCTTTTCAACATATGATGATGGATGGATACGTATTCTGTTTGATTTATGCTTGATTTTCAGGTCGAGACAATATTTTCTCTCTCATGTCTATTATTTAAAATTCATTTTATCAAATATTCAGCAGTTTTCAAGAGCTCTTCAGGAGTTCAAAATCAACATAAACTGTGAATATATAAAATCTAGATTCTGATTTCTTTATGAAGACATATGAGTATATTATATCCTTATTTTATTGGATATTTACTAAGACGGTTATACCACATCCGTCAAGATTGTTTTTAATCCATATAAGGATTTTTGTAGGTCATCAAATACAGATTACGAGATCTCGGTTTACATTCTTCTAGCATTTTAAATCCTTCAGGGATTATAAATATCTGCATTGAGTGAATCATATAAATAAATGATTACTATGTCTAGAGAACGTGTTTCAAGCCTTGCAAATGCAGCTAAATTTATCAAAAATTCAAAACGTAATTGTATTCATCACTGTTGAATATCAAGTTTTGTAAAAAAACCTTGTACTATGAATCGTGTCTCATATCTCACAATCTTGTTTTTTTCATTACGTTTTCCATATAAAGACCTTTTAGTATCCAATTAATTTGACATCTTCAGGTGTCTGGAAAACTATTCGTCTAAATACTTTATGTTTGGCTTATGAAGTCAATTCTTCTTGAATTACTTCTTTTCATTTAGGCCAATCATGCCTTTGTCTACAATCATCGAAACTATGAGTTTCATAATCATCATTTCAGTAGCTACTGTATTTGAAAATGTATCACTGATGATTGTTTCTTCACTATTCCACATTTCTCATGTATGATTTATAAAAATTTATTAATTCTTATATTCTTGTATCTCTATAGAGATTTCTTCCATTTCAATGGATTTAGTCATTTCATAGACTCGTGTCTCTTTAGATAATCAGACTCTTATTGAGTTGATTTAGAGAAAGTGGATTTATTTATAACTCGAGCTTTGTTTATATTAGGATCCTGATAACAATACCTTTCAAATGTTCATAAGCTTATGATATTCATTAGATGATTTATTTGTTGCATTTTACTAGATCGTTCTTCATGAACAATCACCCATCTAGGGTTTATGAGATAACAACTTATAAAATTTTTTCGCCTTTAATATATCAAGTAACTAATTAATAATTATCTGATAATCAATTATATTTCGTATTTGAGTGATACGAAGAATGAAATGAGACACACACACACACACACACACACACACACACACACACATATATATATATATATATAGTATCGAACTGGTATCTCTATTTTGTATAAGAGTGACTTTTCATTTACTCCTCTCTTCTGGAGAAAATTCCAGATATGCAATAAAGGCATACACAATATAATCAAATATCTTAAAAATGAGCATGTCTATGACCAATTATAAGTTGTAATGGTAAATAATGATGATAAGCAGTGGGTCAGAGATGAATAGAATGTCTCCATATAGAAATTAGTAATTGTATCAAAATAAGAAAGTTTTCGCAATTACCTGGAGATGCTTGATAAGTGACTCTGCTAATCCATTGAGTATGAACATATGGAACTGGATGTTCAACATCAATCCCACCTGATCTATAATATTCATCAAATGTCTTGGAAGTAAATTCACCAGCATTATCAAGACGCATTGACTTAATCGGATGATCGGAAAAATGTGTCTGAAGCTTGATAATCTGTGCAAGTAATCTTATAAAAGCAACATTATGTGTTGATAATAAGCAAACGTGTGACCATTTAATAGATGTATCAACTACGACCATAAAATAGCAAAACGGTCCACTTGGTAGATGAATAGGTCCACATATGTTCCCTTGAATCCTTTCTAGGAGTGATGAGGAATCAAAACCAACCTTAGAATGAGATGATTTTATTACTACTTTCCCTTGTGAACATGCAGTATATAAATTTTTATGGGATAAAAGAATCTTCTGGTTCTTTAATGGATGTCCATGAGAATTTCAATAATTTTACGTATTATTGTAGATCCTAGGTGACCAAGACGGTTATGTTAAAGCATAAATATTTTTTGGTCTGAGAACTTCTGGTTTATAACTGTATAAACTTCTACACCTCTTATAAGAGTGTAATATTAATATAATTCAGATGATAAATCACACAACCTTTCCATAATGAGTTTATGGCGTGAATCATGAGAAGCAATGCACATATACTCAATATTAACATAATTTATAGTTTCTATGTGATAGCCATGTTTTAGTATTGTTAAAGCATAAATATTTTTTGGTCTAAGAACTTCTGGTTCATAACTGTATAAACTTCTACATCTTTTATAAGAGTGTAATATTAATATAATTCAGATGATAAATCACACAGCCTTTCCATAATGAGTTTCTAGCCTGAATCATGAGAAGTAATTCACATATACTCAATATTAACATAATTTATAGTTTCTATGTGATAACCATGTTTTAGTATTGTTTGGTAACAATATCATGGCTCTACCGGAGCCTTCTATCAGATCTGCTACACCTGATATTGTATTAGCATTTGCCTTAAGCAGGGTTAAACTCAGAAAGTTTTTCTGATTTCGCAGAATCATATGTGTTGTTGCACTATCGGCTAAATATATATCTCTTGTATATACTTTTCAATATCACCCAATTTACTGGTTAAAGACATATCTATTTATACAAAAAAATAAAGTGCATATTAAACAAAGTGATCAAAAGTATAAACATATAGAAATGAAAATATATTACTTCATAAAAAAAAATCATGAATTATATTGATTTTTCGAACTTCTGGTTCGACCATGAACTGCAGGTTCATAAAATTCAGAAAACTTCAGGTTCTAAATAGAAATTACAAATTGACTCTCTAGATGAAAGAATCGTAACTTGATCCAATTCAAAATTTCTGGTTCTAATAAACTTTGACATAAAAGTTTTAAAATTACAATTTAAATTGAATTTAGAGCTTCAAGTCTGATTAGAACTTCATGTTCAAAACTTAAGAACTTTAAGTTCAGATTCAATACTTCGTATTCAAAATTAGAACTTCTGATTCTATATAGAATTCGAATTTTGGAATTTCAGGTCCCAAGTATGACATTCATGTACATAGTAATGAATCCAGAACTCCATATTTTTACTAAAATTTAAAATTTCGAACTTCAGATTTTGATCGGTTTGTAAAACCGCGCCAACTTAAATATCATAATGATAAATCCAGAAACTTCATGTTTTGGTTAGTTGGCATGCTTAGATATATAACTTGCATAAAATTAAATAGATGCATGTTATAATAAAATTAAAATAGCAGATAAAGTAATAACTGAGATAAATGAACAAGGAGATAAGTAATAATATGAGATAGATGAAAGGGAGAAACAATTACTGCTTGTGTAAAATAAGACAAAGCTAGAGAATAAATGAAAGAGAGGAAAAATAATATGAGATAACATAAGATAAAATGAAAGGAGGGTAGAATTGTTATTGCCTTTGTTATTGATGATTCGAGATTACATTATAGCCACACAATTTCAGCTGTGTAGTGATTTTGAATAAAGCATAATTGTACTCAGAGACTGATCTATAGTCTTGAAAGCATAAATGTTGCCACTGATACTTGGTATTTGGTAATACAATCTCGAGTTGGTTATCAAATATGTCTTTTAGTTCTTGTCATAGAACTTCTGGTTCTGTGACAATTAGGTATTTGGCTTTTAGATCCCCATGCAAATGATGACGGATAATAACCATGGCAGTAGGTTTGTCTTGTTCATTTACCTTAGCTCCAACTTCAATAGTGTAAAACATGCCTTCTAATTTTAGGAGTAATCTGTCATCAATAACCCAGGACATATAATTGTCCCAGACACTTCTAGTGCAGCAAAATTCAAACTCGTAAGCTTTGGCATTATTATAGCTTCTGGTTATCTAAAAATTACAATCGGAGTCAGGACTTCTGGTCTTACAAAAATCCAAGGGATTTAATCTTCAGATATATAAAGGAATATTTGTAAATAAATAAATCCGAAGCTTTAGGTTCCGATAATGATAAATAAATAAATCTATAAACTTCAGGTTTTGGATGGGTGACAAATTATTTAGATAAAAATCGCAAAATAAAATGCGTAATAATAAATGCGAAAAAAGTAAATCCAGAATTACAGGTTCTGGTAGGTTGACATAGCCAATCTCATAACAACGTATAAATAAATAAACGCAAGAAAGTAAATCGCGTAAAATTAAATAAAATATGAGAAAGTAAATTGTGTAAAAATAAAATGCGATAAAATAAATTCAGAACTGCAGGTTCCTGTATTAATAAATAAAAATCTGGAAGCTTCAGGTTCTAATAATAATAAATTCAAAAGCTTCAGGTTCTGGTAATAAATCTAGGAACTTCAGGTTCTTATTGTAATAAATTCAGAACTTCAGGTTCTGGAAATAACAACATTATACTGATAACGTGTTATAAATTAATGAAGAACAAATAAAATAAATGAAAAACAAAGGGAGTGAGAGAGACGAGAGAGATTAGAGATGAGAGAAGACATATTAGTAACAAACAAAGAGAGGTGCGAGAGAGAACACAGATATCCTTTTATTAATTTTCAAGTCATCAGTTGCATTGACAATACAAAGATCATATATATATATAGGCAAACAAATAAGGGTGCTCATTGCAATTTTCCACACATGTTGTGCCACCATCCAACACGTTCGCTGCCTCACCTATGTAGGCTGCCAGCATGCATCTTGCATGTAAGCCAAATTTTGTGTCTCTCCACGTGCACCCATGAGGTGGTATTCCACACGGTTTACAACAGAATTAAATATCGGAAACCATTTTTAGATTTTTATTATGTAATTATCTAAAATTTTCTAAGTAAAATAAAAAAGATTAACTAATTTCATATAAAGTTTTATAATTATTTTCGAATATATACTTTTTTTTTGCACATTACCCTATGACTCTATCCAATCTTACAGACTTCTAGCCTTCAATTATATTATAAATTATTATATACTTTTTTTTTTCTAAAGGGCTGCCCGGCTATAGCCCAGGGCAGCCCTAAAAGGATCCGTCCAAGCCTATAGATTAAGACAAAAAACCAAATTGGCAAATGGTGTGACATTAAGGTGTCACCACCACATTTATGTCTCTCACTTTTTACATGTTCATACTCTATTACAAAAAATCAATACCCACAAACAAAAATATCAAATATATATATATAGATAGCTAAAATCAACCAATGTTAATACATCTTATAGAAAGATCATATGTAATTAATATAAATTTTGGAACAATTTCATATAGAAATTAAGATCATAATATAAACTTTGTAATTATTTTCTTTATCATATATATATTTTTTTAAATTACTAATCTTAAATCTATACTCAAGAATGTACAAAGCCTTTACATTGTATTTTCTTATATATATAATCATTAAAAAAAAAAATAAATAAATAAATAAATAAAAAAGGATAAAAATTGCTGTGGCTTGATGACAAGCCCTTCACATCAAAGAGTTGAAATCTTAGTAAAAACAAAAAATTTTAAAAACATTGTAGATGAAAGCCGTATTGTCTCTTTAAATTTCAATTTTTTTATTAAAAAATAAAAATTTGTTGTATGTTTCACTCAAATTTATCTATTATTAGTGTCGGGAAATCCTCTTATGGCTATCACGTGGGCAATGAATTGGTGTAATTATGGCTAATGATGGGACAATGATAAAACAAATGTGTTAGAAATGTGACACCAACATCCATCAATTAGGGTTGGGACCTAGTAAAAGCTTTGACAAAAGGCATGAACCAACGCACCAATCAATAAATAAATAAAATTCATACTTTTACACTCAAATATCAGATTTTAAAAGAAAAATAAATTATAAATGTATATATTATAAATTACTCCCACTGTGAAAAGGTAAAAAAAAAAATTGTTTGAAATTAACCATTAATTTTTAGTTTATATATATATATATATATATATATATATATTATATTTAAACAATTAATTTCACAATCTAGCTATAAAAGAAATTTATAAAAAATAGATAAATAAATTGAAATTTGGGGTTTATGTTAATTCTCAATCTTTATTCTCCTTAAACTTTAATAAAGACTATATATATGATGTATTTTATTTTCATTCAAATTTGATATTTCTATTTCAATTTTTTATTTTTATTTTTTATTTTTTTTATATTACTTCGTGATTAGACAGTATTCATAATTCCTATGCAATTGTAACTATCATTTGGTAGATGCCCACCATTAGGGTTACATGACTTAAGTTGCGTTTCTAATAATAATAATAATTATTATTATTATTATTATTTTGGACAGTCTGCTTTACTCGGACCACAAACTTATTTTGTAATTGTGGGCGAGGATGTCGTGTTGTGCTGATCCATATATAATCATTTAGAGTCTGATCCATTTAATAAACGGGACGTGTCTAAAATAAACAGATCGTGTTCGAATTGACCCTAACACGATCCTTCGTATAACAACAAAAATTAATCAAAACATGTTTTCTTGTTTGATAGTTTCCTCTTTTGTCAGGATACCATATGCTTTTTCATAATCTATTTTTTAAAAAAGTAACTAAGTTTGAATCAAACACAAATTTGTATTAGTGATAGAAAATTTTACGACAATGTAATTTATTTATTTTTTAATATTTAGATGTCATTAAATTAGAAAAATATTATAAAAAACAAAATTATGAGAGAATCTTAACCAGCCTAAGGGGTCCTTTGTTTTTCCTATTAAAACTTAATAGCTTTGAATTGAATATATTAAGTTTTTTTTTTTTCTTTTTTTTAAGTGTCAAATAACTTTAAAATGCCAAACAATAAATAAAAAATTTAAAAATAAAAAGTAACAAATCATGACTTTTAACTTAATTCTAAATTACTTTGTTGCATTTAATATATTTTTTTCCCAATATTATCCTCATAAAGATAATATATTTTCAATTTTATCATAATTTTATATTATATAAATTTATTTATTTCTACATATTAATTATGATAAGCTTAAAAAAAAAAAAAACATTAAATATTGTCATTTTCCACACTATTGTTGAACCTCCAATTCTATTTTTTTAAGAACAAAAAATCAAAACCATTTCTAAATCATTATTTATCATATCTATTTTATAAGAAAATATCTATTTATCATATCTTAATCATGAATAATATATAATCATTATTACATGAAATGGTTTAGATCATTTTTATTTAATTGTTTGTATCATATAAAATGAAACATTAAAAATACATAACAATTAATAGTAACAAGGGTATATATCTCAAATAACCTATTTTTAAATCATTTAATCTTAAAAAAAAAAAAAAAAAAAAAAAAAAAAAAAAAAAAAAACAAACAAACAAACAAGATGACATTATATTAAGAAGTAATAATAATAAAAAACAAACATGTCATTCAGATTCAGATAGTCACTATTCGATTTTCAGTAAAGTTTAAGATTGTTCAGTCTTCATACAAAAAAACAAACGATTCCTAAGTTTATTGGTAGGCCTACATAATATTTTCTACAAATGTCCATTGTTTTGATTTTAATTACAAAATGATCAATTCATTTTAATCATTATTTTTCTAATAATTCTCAAAAATTTTTTTTTTTTTTTTGAAATATCATCCAAATGGATTCAGAAGTAGTTAATGTACTCGTTTGAAATCTACAATTGTATCAAGGATTATTCTTTATACTAAACTATAATTTTTATTAAGTACAATAAGATTTCAACCATGTATCACAAATTAATTCTTTAAAATCAAATCAAGCTTATATATCACATTATGATCCAAATTTATACTTAACACATAATACATACACGACAAAGAAAAATATCTTAAAACCGTAAAAGTCAAGTATGTAAACACACTAAAGGGGCTGTCCTATAAGTGTTTTTGGTGGTGTTTTTGTTTTCTTTTTCCGAAAACAATTTTGAAAATGTGTCCGTTAACCGTTTTTCATTTTGTTAAAAAAATATATATATATATATGAAAAACACAACTGGTGTTAAAATTGAAAAGCACAGAAAACATGTTTTCCTTTTTTATTATTATTTATTTATTTTAAAAAACTGACCTAATTTTCCTCCTCCTCCTCCAATGATTTAAAATTTGGAGCTTGGAGTAGCTGATGCCAGAGGAGCCACCAGCTCCTTTATTATTTCCTCCTCCTCCTCCTCCTCCAATGATTTAAAATTTGGAGCTTGGAGTAGCTGATGCCAGAGGAGCCACCAGCTCCTTTATTATTTTTTAAAAAAAAATTCTTTTTTTTCTTCTTTTGCTTTGGAGGAGCAAATGCATCGATCTACCCTTGTTTCTTTTTAAGTTTTTATTTATTTTTATTTATTTTTGACAGATTTTATATTTAATAAAAAATGAATATTTATTTAATAAAAATGAATATAATTATGAGTTTAGTTGATAATTATTTATAATGAATTTACAAATTATAATTGTAAAATTACTAATTATTTACCAAATTGTTCTACCATTTTAGGTTTTTTATTTTTTATTTTTCCTTTTTTCTTTTTAAAAGATTTAATTTTTTGTTTGTTTGTTTAGGAAGTTTATGAGTTATTATGATTTTTTTTAATTATGAGTTATTGATAATTATTTGTGATGAATTATTGACCATTTTTTTATTCAAATTAAAAAATTACAATAGAAAAAATAATAGGAAAATTACAATTTTTTATATTTTTCTATTAACTTACTAGACACGTTTTTTCTATTTTCATTTCTATAATACAATTTTCAGTATATCACACCAGACGTGTTTTTTGATTTCGAAACTGAAATAAAAAACACTATTTTCATTTTCATTTTCATTTTTATTTTTGAAAAGCAGCAAATGAAAAACGCTTACGGGGTACGCCATAATCTACATTTTTTCTATATTGAACATATAAATATGCAGTAGCTATACAATTACTATTGCGACCTATATGTCTCCTACTTTGTATATAAATTTTTTAATTTTTTTTTTAAATTTTAATATGCAAATACTATTTTAACTTCAAAATTTTAAATTATTGAATTTAAAATAAGGGTAAAAATTAAATGATTTTTCTCATCTGCATTTAAAATATATTTCAAAAAATTAATAAAAAAAAAAAAATCATATCGTATCATACCCAATATATTGGCTCAACCCAATCCATGTATCATGTTGTGTCGTGTCATATAGATTTCGTGTCGAATTATGTCATGCTTGTGTCGGTCGAACCCAATTTACATTTCTAAGTATTAGTGTCGGCCAACCTTCCTGTTGTTTCCATGTAAATAATGGATCGGTGGAATTTTGGCTTTTGACAGTACAAACGTACAATGACAAAATAAATGTGTTAGAACTACTAATTATCAATCTTTATTCTCCTTGAACTTTAATTATTATTTATAAAAAAAATAAAGAAATGGGCGAATTTTATTATCATTTATATTTGATGTTTCTTCCTAATCAAACTCGATCTAATGATTTTCTAAAAAAAAGCATTAATGGATTTTTTGGATGACCTTTCATTTGGTGGAGCCCGCCCACCCGATGAGTTATAGGACCCAAGATGTCTTTCTAATTATTATTAGTTTAATTTAATTTAATTTAATTTTTTATCTAGGCAATCTCTGCAGTTAGGTAAACTCTACAGTCAACTGTACTTGGACGGTACCTTCAAAAAAAACAAATATTGAAATATGTTTTTTTTTTTTTTTTGCAGTATTTTATTGGAAATTTAAGAATATCACCTACTTTTGCTTTTTTATATTTTATTGTAATTGAGTTAAAAAAAAAAAAAAAAAAATCTTGACCATAAAATTTCTTTTATACTTAGATATTATTGAATCAGAAAAATATTATAAAAAAATAAAATTAAACAAACAAGATTAATCTTAATTGGCCTAGTTTATTGGAGTACCTACGAAATCTTTTTTGCTTGTGTCCTTTGTAGTCATCATTTTTCAAATAATTCATACAATACCATCTAAATGGATTGTTCTTTCTACTAAACTATGATTTTTGTTAAATTATAATAAGATTCCAACCATATATCACTAATTATTCTTTAAAATCAAAGTAAGCTTATATATCACAATATAATCCAAATTTATACATCAATCAAACGTGTATTGCATAAAAATTAAAAAGTAGTAAAAATCAAATATGCATAACTCTAATTTATAATTTTTTTTCTGTATCGATCATATAAATATATAGTAGCTGTAATGTGGCCTATTTCTTCTACTTTTATATATATATACAAAGGACAAAAATAAATAAAGTCGTCCTAAAACGGCCACAAAACAAGCAAATTAATGTAAATTAAACTTGACCAATTAAGTCTTGTGCACTAACAAAAGTGCCATGGAACCCATATGGAACCCTACTAGGCAACCTCACCGAACCCACTTGCTCCATGGTTTTTGCTTTCACCATCACCAGCTCCGACTCTTCTCTCCTCTCATCCCTCACAAACCCAACTATAAACCCTTCTTCTTCGCTTTCGCTGCCCACGTCGATTTTATCTTCATTTTCCGGCACGAAGAATGGCTCTCCACCGTAACAGCTTGCTCCGTACATGAACTTGGTTACTTTACCGCTCTCCAAATCAACCTTGGCTATGCCACTGCACTTGGGCCACGGATCCGCTATTGCCAAGTAAACGTATCGGGTCTTTTTACCCAACAGCTTACGATTCACATGACCTGCCTCCAAATTCATACCCGAAACGATCACTCTACGTGTTGACTCCCCAGTTGTTAAGTTCAACCGGATTTCTGATAGTTCACTCTGGACCGGGGATTCGCATTCATTGAATACGGAGTCAGGTGGGTTCATGCATGACCCGATAACAACAACTATTTTATCACCATTACTTGAGTTTTCTTCCCATGCATTCCACAAATGGAAACAGAAACAATCTGGTACGTCAATCCATCGGATACCCGACTCATCGGTATCATTTTTGGACAAAACACCGAACCGGGATCTTTTGCTTTTGTCGTAAATTACCGGTGAACCGCCCCGAACCATCCCGGATAATTTGAACACTACTTGATGATCCGGGATAACGACACAGTTTTCAGTTATAGCAAAATCGTGAACTATTATGGGCTGGTCCAGAGTAATGTCCACGTCACGTGACTTCTTTCCACAAGCATCAAACCTGAAATACTTCAAGTAGGGCTTTTTAGCAACGTTGTAACTAAGTGTATGTAAATCACCTGTAACCGGATCTAACTTAGGGTGAGCAATCATAGGACAATCAAGCTGATTATTAAAATCGAACCGTTGGATCGTCTGAAGTTCTCCATCACCGTTGATTTTAACATGGTAAGGAAAATCATCTTCGGACATGGCCAATAATCTACCGTTGAAGTAAATAAGGCCAGCATTTGCAACACCCATGCCACGTGATAAATCAACCAAGCCGATTCCGGCTCTAGCCATAAACAAAGCCAGCCGAGCTACACCCAAGTATCCATTAAGCTCACCGATAGGCTTGGGAAATATGGGCCTACCCAGTTGAGTTTCTTGAATGAGCCGGCTTGTGCGAGTGTAACTGCAGCTATAGCTGGCTTGATTTCCATGTCCCAAAGTCACAGCATGAATCATACCATCACCGTCGAATAAATGGTATCCACCTGAAGGAACAAACATAGGATTAGAACCGTTTCTGAGATAAACGCCACGTAAGCAAGCCGGAATCTGGCCCACAACATCCAGGCCGTGGTGAACCGGGCACTCCTGAACAGGGGCGAAGTTGCCCGACATCTGAACCGTTGGATCGGCCGTTTTGGGCAAACTTTTGCATGTTTCTAAGAAGCCGAGTAGTGAGTCCTCGATTTTGTCTAGAGCAAAGGATGCATACTTCTGAAGTGGAGTTAAACGAAGTGGGTACTTTGTTTTTGTTGAATCCAACAAATTAGGCTCATCATCATGATCAGCTGGCTCCGGCGGCGATGGCGGTGGTGCTGGTAGTAATTGTGGTAGTTTCCGATCGAGGGGTTTCTTGGAAGGGTTGATGAGGATCTTGCAAGTAATTAAGGATGGATATCGAGGAGGGTTTTGCTTTGTGAGGGTGATGGTTTCATATTTGCAGAGTGGTGGGGAGGAGAAGAGGTGCAGAGAGGCTTGCATGGTTGATCAGTTTGAGAGAGAGAGAGAGAGATTTGTGGGAATTTTGGTGGTTTGGAGAGGGGCTATATATATATAAAGACGATGAGAAAGTGAAGTGGATGAGCTGTGGAGGAGGATAGCAAACAAATCCGGCTTACAAGACAGTGCATAGACACGTGGAAATTCCCAAAAAGGCATAGATATTTTCAAAAAGCAACTTCTTATAGTATTTTATTTATTTATTTTACAGAAATATTTCATTCATTCTTATAAATGTTTCCAGTTTAGTCATGAGAATAGTAAAGTCCAAAAAAAACTTTATTTAGTTAAAAGCAAGTGCAACTTTACTGTAATATATTCTGTATGCTATTAATAGGTTCTTATAATTAGTAAATAATATATATGTGACTTTAGGATAAGATGGAAGTTAGGGGTTAGCATGATTCGATCCAATCCAATAGGATTCATTGGATCTAATTCAATCTATTGAATCGGATCGGATATTGAATTTCCATATTAAGATTTATCAAATCCGTCAAAATATTAGATTTAATTTATATTAATTTATTTTGTCTTATAAATATGAATATTGAGCAAATTTTGAGTGCTATTGTATTTTGTTATAATAAATGGTTATATTTTTATTTTTGCTTGTCTTTAAAAATATGTTTAAACTTTAAGGTAAACTTATGATAAATGGATAACTACCCTAGTGGCCATCAATTTGGGTTACCACTATTAAAATTGTTACTAGATAGAGAATTGGTTTCAAAATGACAATTTTTGATGAACACTGCTATACTAATAGCCATTCCATCAAATTCCGTTAACTTTACCGTTAAATAGGTAGGTATTTCAATAACTTTCTCTAAAATTATAAAAATGATAGCTCAATAATATATATTTTAAATATATGGGATTTTGGGAATACTCTAAATATTGTCAGAAGCTTATGTCAAAATTATCAAATAAATTATCAAATGTTTTTTTTTTTTTTTTTTTTTTTTTTTACTGTTCTACAATATTCTATATCTTAAAAATCAATGTTCTACTATATTCAAAAATGATAAGTAGGTGTTGACCGTTGTATCGAGATTTTTTTTTTCTTTCAATGCAATAATTCATAATTTCATGTAACCCAAAAGCCCTTTAAAGTGGGATTAGTGTAAAAAAAATTTAAATGCCTGCTACAGTTTTTTTTTTTTTTTTCCTCTAAAAAGGGGAATGGAAATGCAAATACTTTTGTTTACAAATATAAAGTAAAAATGCGAGCTTTTAGGTTTGACATTTACAAATATATACAAATATATGGATAAGTGATACTCGAAGGACACTTATAAGAAGTGCTACTCCTTTGTTTTACATGGCATAAGGACAGAAAAGTTTTGGTTCAAGACTAATATGCCTCAACTATTACCACCAATAGATGTGAAGCAAGCCGGAAGACCAAGAAAATTGAGGATAAAGGAGATCAGTGAAATTCCACTAAATGCAAGGAAAATAGCATGTATGCATAGAATGATAATGGTCATTTTGATACCAATAGACTAAATGGATTGCTACTAGAGTAATTCTAAAGAAAAAAAATGATTATAATGACTATTTTGATACTAAGTAAACAAATTGATGGCCATTAGAGTAGTTTTTAGAAAAAGTTAATGGTGTTATAACGGAATGACCATTAGTGTAACAGTGTTCATAAAAAAAGGTCATTTTGAAACCAATTTCTTATCTAATGACCATTTTAATAGTGGTAACCCAAATTAATGGTCACTAGGGTAATTATCCCTATGATGAATCGTAATTGAACCCTAATTCACTATGATAAAACAAAGGTATGTATTTCTTTACATTTTTTTTTTTTGTTTTTCTTTTATGTTTTGTTATGAACTCTATCAATAAATCAAAAGTGAGTATTTTTTTTTTTTTTTTTTTAAATGATAGACGTAGCTAGATTGATGTATTTGTGAGGTTTTTCTTTTTTAGAAAAATCATGTATGTTTGCTTTGACTAGTCACTAGTGTTCCTCCTTTTGTTTTATTGATATTCCATTTAAAAAATAATAATAATAATAAATAACTTGACAATAATTGATTCACTAATTTTGACCTTTTAAATATTTCATATTTAGATCCAAAAATATTATGTTTTTTTTTTTAAAAAAAATATTGGATGTATTAATAATTTAAGAGGGTTTAATAATAAAATTTATTAAAATAAATATATTAATTTTAATAGGGGTACTATTGATATTAGAATGGGTGTTTAATGGTGTAATTTTTTTAATTTTAAATTTGAGTGTACTTATAAAATGAGTATGTAAATCATATTTATGGTTGGTAGTATCGGCTCCCGAAAACATATATAAAATTATTCGGTCCAAATTTTTATATGTGAAATTATGTAACCGATCTTTTAATTTTTTTTTTTTTTTTGAAGTGTTACACTATTCATAAACTCGTGGTTTTTTGGGGAGAGAGGGGAGGACTCCCCGCAACCTCATAGTGTATGAGAGGTTTATCACCAGACCAACCTTATCTCGTCTGTACCCAATCTTGTACATGTCAACTTATTTACTTTTTTTTTTTTTTTTCTTTTCTGAAAGGTTATCTTATTTACTTTATTACCTTATGGTAACTGTTATAAATTATATATGTATCATTTTTTTTCTTCAAGTATTATATTATTACATAAATTTGGGTTTTTTTGGAAAGAAAAGGACACGAACCCATATACAAATGTGAGATGTTTACCACCGAACCAACTTCATCTCGTCTATATATGTATCATTATAATATATTTAGATTGAATTTAGTTCAGTATTGTCTAGTGCAATATTATATTATAGTTCCATACAAAATATTAATAGCCTAATAGGAGGTGCCAAACGCGAATATGCATCCAATTATTTTTCAGTATCTATGTATTCTTGTATTACGAATACTGTACAATGAGACGGTTTCAAATTTGACTGAGATATTTTGCATATGTAGGATAGGAAGCGATTTATTTATGAGGTTATAATAATAATAAAATTAGTTTTTATTTTTTATTTTTATTAATTACAGCCACGTGGGAGAGACACAGTATATCATGCATGGCGGCTAACATTTCAACATGAAGTTGCAAGTTGGCAACCATTAACCATACATATATTGTTCTCTAAAAGAAGACCTGATGGGCAGCATTATCCCCAAGCCACTAAAATTCATGTTCCCTTCATTTACCACACAGAAGTTGTATCGATCTTGACCTAGTTGGCCTATATATTTTTGTCTTAATTCAAATACAAGTTAGAAAATATCCACCTCTCAAGAAAAAAAAAAGTTAGAAAATATCCAAACTAGATCCTACTATTGTACTATGACAAAAGAGTTAAATAAATTAATAAACAGTAATATTAAATCTTCTCAAAAAGTTTTATATAATAAGATATCTTAATTAATTATTTGTTACTGTCATATCATCTCAAAATGGTATAGTTTGCAAATTTATAAGGAAGATATTAACACATCATTTAAATTTATATATGAATTAATTATTATTTTTCAGATACTAACAATTTTTCGATGAATAATAATAGGATAATTTCGATGAAAATTATTTGAATTTTTTTCGGTGAATAATAATAAGATAATACCGATGAAAATTATTTGAATTTGTTTCTGATAAATAACAGTTTTTAGTGAATGATAATAGGATAATACCAATGAAAATTATTGTATAAACACACATATGTTAATATATTATTGTATTATGTTGATAAAGATTAAAAGGGTAACTAAATCAATTCTTTAATCGTAAGCAAATACTGAGGGGGCTTTTTTTTTTTTTTTTTTTTTTTTTTTTTTTTTTGAAACAGGTATGTGTTGGTTTTATAGCTTAAAATTTGTGTGTGGAAAGGATATATTAGTGTTATGTGGTCAGTTTGTGACGTGGAATTGAAGAACTCCATTTTGGAGTGAATTTTATTTATTTATTATTATTTTAATATTTTAAATATTACAATAATTTAAGGTTTGGGGAGGGGGAGAGACTCGAACCCACAACCTTCTCATGATGAAGGACGTACCACTGAACCAACCTCACATTTATCTCATTTTGGAGTGAAATCGATAATGTTGTTTACGATATGAATACTACTATCCAACCCAAATAATTAACCCAAGATAACTAAAAGAAAGTGAATTGTTATTACTATACAAATCATAGGATGATGTGGTGAATAAACTATCACATAATTTGGGTTGATTTTTAGGTTTTCTAGCATTAGTGTTAATATCGTTAGAGCAGCTAGCTTATTGTTTTCAATTGTTCCAAATTAGAGATAGTTAAAAGGGCAACATATGATGATGAGTTTCGATTGTTCAACAGTGTGAGCTAGCTTTGTTTTCTTTCCTGAATGAAAAAATTGTTTAATGAATGGATATGTTAACGTTGTGATACAACATGTAGGAGAAACCTTCGACTGAAGGTAACATCATGAGCAGCTGAGGTGGAGGTGATATATATATATATATATTTGGCAAATTAAATGATCCAAATACAAGTAAAGAGAAGAAATGAAGTAGCAAAAACACATGCACATGGACATGCATGCCTGCATGATCTGCAAATAATAATATGAGTAGAGTAGCATGCCGCAGTCTGTCACAAGTAACAGTGTATGTAGAAGAAATCTTCAATGTGAAGGCATATAAGCAGTGGTTAATTATATAGAGCAAGATCCAAAAATAGTTGTTGTCCACAAATTACCACTAATATATGTGTGTTCTCTCCTCTCTCGTGCAAGATATAGTTCGAATTGTGTTTGTAGAATCCAATCTTATCTGGACCGATAGTTATTGTTATAATAAAAAATATATATATATATATATAAGGTCAAGAAGAAATTAAAGAATATTTAATAGAAAGTACAAAGATGTCAACACTCATGCGCGCACCTGAACTACATGTGAAGGAAAACACTCGCAGAGGGACCTGCGGCATCATCCGATCTCTTTCTTTCATTTCCAACGCTTCTTTCTTTATTCATTTCCTCTTGTGTTTTTACTCTTCAATCTTTTGCCACGTAAAACACGTGTTTCAATCCTGGACATCGCAACCCCCACGTGGATCGATCCCTATCAACAGCTAGTGCATGCGCGCGCTTGATTTCATCACACTCACGAGTCGCGCGCGCTTGATTCTCTCTCTCTCTCTCTCCATGCTTGTGCTCTGTTGTTTTCTGCAGTACTTTAATTTGTCCCTTCTTTTGTCCTTTTTTGAGACTTTTCTTTTCATTTAGGTCGTCTCCTCTCAAGTCCCAACCTCGGGATTAATTATTGCAAGTTCAATTCCACTGATATAATATGTTTTACCCACCCGGTATAAGATCATCTCCGATATAAATATGTATTTTTAAGTTTCTAAGTAGTACCATATCAATATTTCTATTTATTATGGATCACTTTTGAAAAAATTTAAAGAAATAAATATTCATATCTCCAATGCAATTATTTAAAGTCAAATATGCATCTATTTTATGTCCAGTCATAATAAAACAATTATTATATTCTCTCTCCTTTTTTATTTTACAATTAAATGAGGTTTAATCTCATTGGTGGAAAAAGTTGAAAACTTTAATTTTATTGGTAGAAAGAGCTAGAAATCCTAGTCAGCATTTCTAGAAGAGTTTTTAGAATTAGAAACTCAACTCTATATTTTCTAACTTTTTTTGGTCACATCATCTCCATATTCAATTTAGATAATAGTATTGGAGAGAGTTTTTCTAATTTTTTTAATATCTATCCTATGTGACACTCCATTTTCTCTAAACGCATAATAGCATTGGAGATGCTCTAAGATCATATATGATCTATATATATCGACAACACTTGAGTACTGATTGATCAGTATTCAATTAATAGGGTTTTTTGTCACGTGGTTTATTTGTGAAATACAAAAAGATAAATGTAAAAAATTAAGAGAAAAAAGTAACGTAGTACACAAATAGATAAATGTAAAAAATTAAGAGAAAAAAGTCACATAGTAACACTCTATTAATGGTATTATTACCTTGGATATAGTCGGTATCAAACAATTTATATATATTTATATATTTATATGTTCTTAAACAATCATTAAAATTGACTTAGTTATTAAGACAGTAAGCATCTCATGCGTTCTTCAAAACAAATAATAAAATAATAAAAATAATAAGCATATCATGATGATGTGACGCCAAAATACTTGTACTGGGTTTCTAATTGGATATTTAATTTAATTTAATTTGTTGAACTCATATATATATTTTTGGCCTCTGCTTAAGCGGCAAATAAGGGTTAAAGCTAAGTATGGTTAGTTAAAGCTAAGTATGGAGCTATATATAGGCTAGTCAAAGTGGTGGTTTAATTTGCTGCTGGGTATTTATTGATAAAGTCGACGAATGAAGCCATGCATGGGTTGGTATGGTCTGGTCTGGTCTGACATTACACATTACTCTTATCGATCCTGATGAGCAACTTCTACGTAAACCGATACACCACCAGCAGCAGTCATAAATCATAATTCATAATTGATCAATTACGATTGGGAATTGAGATCGGGATGCTCTGTAAAACTATTTACACAGTAGAACCCAACCCACCCCAGCTAGCCCCTAGTTTCTTATTTACTGCTACCAGTAGCTGATTGGGTGGTACCAACCACCAACATCATCCCCTCTCTTTTGCCTGCTCACTAACACGTGTCTAATGTCTTCTGGCATGTCTTCCTTCTCCAGCTCCATGCTATATATGGTGGTGTTTTACTGTTTTAGTATTCATTCTAGTATTCGTTCCTCATGAATGCAGAGACGAAGTTAGGATTTCGGTTTTGGGGTTAAGATAAAAACAAATATTCAAATTAACGTTAGACAAATATAGTAATATTTAAAAACTGGAATAGTAGCATTTGTTGGAGATTATATGGATTGATTTTCAGAAGCTGAAATATTTTAATATTAGATGTTGACGAAAATTAACCGGCTTCTGAGGTTTAATTCTTTTGAAAAATCCATCGATTGTCGATGACTTTTTCATTTGAAAATCAAATAAAAAAATCGAATGAATTTAAATAAATAAACATTTAAATAAAAAAAAAACTAGCATAATAAATTTAGCAAAATCATATATATATATATATATATTTTTTTTTTTAAAAAGAAGGATTCCTTAAATAAATCATATTAATAAATAATAACCAAAGAAAATATAAAATATAAAATAAATGAAAAAAAAAACCTAAAATATTTAATAATTTGTAATCTTATACATGAAATTATTCGGATAAATGAACTGAAGAATTTAATTGCAACAATACGAATGAAATTGCTTAAATAAAAAATTGGAAAATAAAAAGTATATGTATATATATATATATATAAGATTAGGACGAGACTTGTTAGTTATTGATTAAGTTGAAGAAAACTTTGACTAAACTAAAGTATATGAATCAAATGGTTGATAGTTGTGGAACTAATATAAATAAAATCAGCTAGTTTTGATGAAAGAAAAACTATGTATATATACAGAAATGTTCAAGTCAGTCTGCACTGATATAACTTCATCAGTGCATTGGATATGGACCATTAGATTTACATACGTTGACTCAAAGTGTATGCACTTGTCAAAATTTCTCCATAATCAGTGGTTCACATGCATTGATACTGATGTAATATGTGTGTATATATATATTACTGTGTTAGATTAGTTCATAATACATTAATACATTTAAAAAAACAAATCCTAAAAGGAATATATTTTCTCTTCAATACATCAAATTGGACTTTATTTATTTATTTATTATAATAACAATATTTTTTATTTTAAATAACCTACTTAAGTACACTTATATACCTAACAATTAACAAACAAGATCAAGATTCATGTCTTTCAAAGATATACGGTATTGGTAAAAAGATTAACAGCCAATAAAAGTGTCTAATTACTGATATTTAAACTTTATATATATATATATATATATATATACGGTTTCGTTCCTATCAGGACATCCTTATATAACTTTATCAGGATATTGAATGTGAACCATTTATTTATAAAAGTGATTTGACAAGTATATACATACCAAGTCAAAGTATGTAAAACGAGTGGCTCACATTCAATTTCCTAATATAATTCTATCAGTGCATCCTTATAGGAAAATTTAAATATATATATATATATATATATATATTACGTTTGCAGTGGTTTAGTGAAGGTGAGCAGTGGTTTAGTGAAGGTGAATGAGTGCACAACTGCACAAGTTGAAGACACCGAATGGAAGTTGGAAGTGAAGAGGTTGCGCATGTGCTGCTGCATACCGGTAAGCGGTGAGAGCACATGTTGGATGATCATCTCTCTACGTACATGCATGGGGTTTATTAGGGTTTACATGCACTCGGAACCATTACAGCCTTTTGATCATATATATATATAGTGAATCTCATATTAGAGATTCTTTATTTTAATTTCGATAAGGAACATGATGAAAACACATCAATTTAAATAAATTTTAATCTGAATTTTTTTTATGGATGATGAGTTCATTGAAATCTACCTATGAATAAAATTTGAGAATTTTTCAAATCTAAAACTATTTTTCTATGCATACATGAGGACTTTTCCAATTGAGGACCTTTCCAATACACACTTTAAGCATTTTTGATGAAATTGCATGTAATCAAATGTTTTTCGATGAGATTTTTTATATACATATATCATAAGAAAATTAAAATATACATTTGGTAAAAATTTTGAAATTTTTTGGATTTGAAAACTATTTTTTCTTATATTTCCTTAAATGTTTTATCTTCAAAAAAAGTGGAAAAAATTAGTTCTTGCACCCGAATTTTTAAAAACTTTTTTTTTTCATAAATGTATTTCATTGTTTTCACCATCCATATAAACAATCAAATCAAAATTCAATATATTCCATTCAATTTTATCAAATGTGCTTAAATTGTACATCGTAAAAAGTCCCTATTAGAAAATTATTCATATCATATATAGTAATTTTCCAATGAAGATTTTTTACGATACACATTTTAAGCACCTTTGATGAAATTGCATGGAATATATTGAATCTTGATTTGATATTTTGTAAAAATAGTGAAAACATTGAAATACATTTATCGGAAAAAAAAATTCGGGTGCAATATTTTTCTGATTTTTTTGAAGATAAAACATTTAAAAATAGGAAAATATAAGAAAAAAATAGTTCTCAAATGAGGGATCCCTTATTTTAATTTCGGTAAAGACCATGATGAAGATACATCAATTTTAATGAATTTTAATCTGAATTTTTTTTCGGGAGGATGAGTTCATTGAAATCTACATATGAATAAAATTTAAGAATTTTTTAAATACTAAAAATGTTTTTCTATGCATACATGAAGACTTTTCCAATTGAGGACTTTTCCAATGCACACTTTAAGCACATTTGATTAAATTGCATGTAATCAAATGTTTTTCGATGAAATTTTTTATATACATATATCATAAGAAAATTAAAATATACATTTGGTAAAAATTTAGAATTTTTTTGGATTTGAAAACTATTTTTTCTTATATTTTCTTATTTTTAAATGTTTTATCTTCAAAAAACAAAATGGAAAAAATTAGTTCTTACACCCGAATTAAAATTTTTTTTTCCATAAATGTATTTCATTGTTTTCACCATCCATATAAAAAATCAAATCAACATTCAATATATTTCATGCAATTTTATCAAATGTGCTTAAATTGTGCATCGTAAAAAGTCCCTATTAGAAAATTACTCATATCATATATAATAATTTTCCAATGAAGACTTTTTACGATGCACATTTTAAACACTTTTAATGAAATTGCATGGAATATATTGAATATTGATTTGATATTTTGTAAAAATGGTGAAAACATTGGATATTTATGGAAAAAAAAATTCTGGTGTAATAACTAATTTTTTTCCAATTTTTTTGAAGATAAAACATTTAAAAATAGGAAAATATAAGAAAAAAATAGTTCTCAAATGAGGAATCCTTTATTTTAATTTCGGTAAACACTATGATGAAAACACATCAATTTTAATGAATTTTAGTTTGAATTTTTTTTCTAGATGATGAGTTCATTGAAATCTATCTATGAATAAAATTTAAGAATTTTTCGAATACTAAAACTATTTTTCTATGAATACATGAGGACTTTTCCAATGCACACTTTAAGTAACTTTGATGAAATTGCATGTAATCAAATGTTTTTCGATGAGATATTTTGTATACATATATCATAAGAAAATTAAAATATACATTTGGTAAAATTTTGGAAATTTTTTGGATTTGAAAACTATTTTTTCTTATATTTCCTTATTTTTAAATGTTTTATTTTCAAAAAAAAGTGGAAAAAATTAGTTCTTGCACCCGAATTAAAATTTTTTTTTCTTCAATAAATGTATTTCATTGTTTTCACCATCCATATAAAAAATCAAATTAACATTCAATATCTTTCATGCAATTTTATCAAATGTGCTTAAATTGTACATCGTAAAAAGTCCTCATTAGTAAATTACTCATATCATATATAGTAATTTTCCAATGGGGACTTTTTACGATGCACATTTTAAACACCTTTGATGAAATTGCATGAAATATATTGAATCTTGATTTGATATTTTGTAAATATGATGAAAACATTGAAATACATTTATGGAAAAAAAAAATATTCGGGTGCAATAACTAATTTTTTTTCCGATTTTTTTGAAGATAAAACATTTAAAAAATAGGAAAATATAAGAAAAAAAATAGTTCTCAAATCCAAAAAATTTCCAAATTTTAACAAAATGTGTATTTTAATTTTCTTAGGATGCATACAAAAAATCTCATCGAAAAATATTTGATTTCATGTAATTTCATCAAAGATGCTTAAAGTGTGCATTGTAAAGTACGTCATCATTGGAAAACTAATATATATATGATCATTCACAATTTTTTGTTTTTTTGTTCATATGCAGATTTCATTGAACTCATTATTCATAAAAAAATTCAGATTAAAATGTATTAAAATCGATGTGTTTTCATCATGGTCCTTACTGAAATTAAAATAAAGAATCCCTCATGAGAGACTCACTATATATACAGAGGCGGATGTACAAGAGGGTTGCCTCGGGCTGTAGCCTGGGCAGCCTACCCTTAAGTTTTTATAATATTATACACATATGATATTTTTGTCTAAATTTATTGTTCTAACATTAAAGAATTAAGCCATTTTTCAACTTTAAATAATTTATTTTTCTTTAATTAAATGTTTAAAAATAAGAGGGAATATGGGGAAATAGCACCAAATGGATTCGGTTTTGTGGTAATATCACCAAGTTATTAATTTTATGTTTTTTAGCACTAAAGTATGTGGTGAGATCGAAATACCCTCACTTATTGCTTTAATTTTCTTTTTTCTTTTAAATTTCTCTATATTTCTTCCTCTCTCCTCTTTTTTTTTTTCTTCAAAGACCTCTATTGATCCATTAATGGATGTCGAATTGACCTCTAATGGAGGTCTTTTGAGGTCAAAAAGACCTCCATTAGAGGTCGAAATGACCTCAACCTCCATTGGTGCTCAATGAAGAAGAAGATAAAAAATCTGGAAATTAAGTCTCGACTAATATGGAATAAGTCTTGGCTAAGCTTCATTAAGTCTCGGCTAGTTTGCCGAGACTTATTCCATACTAGCCGAGACTTATTTCTAGAAATTTTTTTAACGGTTGGAGGTCGTCGAAACAAGGATGGGAACGGGACGGGTCAGGGTCGGGGAATGATTTACCATCCCCATCCCCATCCCCGTCCCAATCCCTATCTCTGCATTTAGAGAAGTGGGGCCGGGGGCAGGGATTCCCCATTGTAGAGGCTTTCCTCATATCTGTCTCATTCCCCGTTTAATATAATTATATATTTAAAAATTAAAACTTTAAAAAAAAATGTATAAATTCAGTTATATATTATAAATATATATAATATATATATACTTAAAAACGTGGTGTCAATAAATATAAAAGATTAAAAAAATCTGAATATTATATATTATATTATAAATATATATATATATGTATATATAATATATATATCGGGGCAGGGATGGGGCGGGAAGTGCTTCCTTCGTCCCCGCCCCGCTTCAACTTCGGGGACAAGACTTTGTCCCCATCTCTGTCCCCATCCCCGTCCCCGTCCCCGAATATTATCCTCCAGCCCCGTTCCGTTCGAGACGGAGCCATGCGGGGCCCCAGCCCTGTAGGGAATATTGCCATCTCTACATCGAAACGACCTCTAATGGAGTCAACCGTTTCAACAACCTCCACTGATGGATCCATGGAGGTCTTTGAAAAAAAAAAAAAAAAACGTATGGGAGAGAGAGAGAGAGAGAGAGAGAGAGAATTAAAGAGTAAAAAACAAATGTAAAAGAATTAAGGGCAATTTTGGCAGAACACATTAATTGTTGCTATTTCCATAAGACTTATTAACTTGGTGACTTTTTCACAAATGGCCTCGGAAAGAATGTTACATAAGAAAAAGAACCCTTTAAATAATTGTTTATGCATAAATTTTACAATGTATTTTATATCTTTGAGTGATCCGTTATTGAATCGGTGTCATCTTATTATTAAGAAAAAAAAAATAATTTCATCAAAAATTATATAAAAAGTTTTTTATTCTTAATCAATATCTTGTATGTATTGCACCGACTTTATTATATCAATATGTATTAAGGAAGAAAATCACAAGAGTTTTTTCCATGGTGCATATCGAATTTAATGAATTTAGTATGAGAATTTGTAAGTTATTAATTAATCATTATAATATATCGACTAAACAAAAGTAGATAAATCCAACTATTGATAGACAAAGAGCCAACTTATAAGGTTAGTGCGTACGAAGGAAAAAAAAAAACTATTTATATATATAATTTAGCCTGGGTGATAAATATGTTTTGGGTTCGCCCATATATATATATATATATATATATATATATACGGAAATTTTCATATGAGGATGTCCTAATAGAATTATATAAGAACATTGAATGTGAGCCACTCATTTTACATACTTTGACTTGGTATGTATGCACTTGTCAAATCAATTTTATAAATGAATGGCTCTCATTCAATATCCTGATAAAGTTATATAAGGATGCTCTAATAGGAACAGGATCATTCTGACTTTATAATTTGAGGATGTCCAACCACAACCACACATTCATAGTGGGCTCACAGCCCCACATTAACAAATACTCACACCCAATATGAATATGTGGCTGTGGTTGGACTTCCTTAACTTATAATTTAAGGACTTCCTTAATAGAGAACTACCATAAATATATACGGTCTTATTTACATCAGTGCACACTGATGTAACTATATCAGTAACAATGAATGTGGACCATTGATTATGGAGAAGTTTTGACAAATGCATACACTTTGAGTTAAAATATATAAATCTAATGATTTACATCCAACGCACTGATAGAGTTATATCAGTACGCATTAACTTGAATATATATATATATATGTATGAAAATTTTCAAGTCAGTGCATCCTGATATAACTCCATTAGTGTATTGGATGTGGACCATTAGATTTACATGTTTTGACTCAAAGTGTATGCACTTGTCAAAACTTCTCCATAATCTATGGCCCACATGCAACGCATTGATGGAGTTATATCATGACGTATTGAGGAGAAAAGAAATATATATATGCGTACACGTAAATGAACCCACACCACCAGCCTGCCATGAACCATATATGAATATATCAACCCAGATAACAACTGTTTCTGATCACAGTAGAATTTAGAATTTATATTTATATGTATAGTAGTATCAAGGGGTGGGTGGGTCCAAAATTTGAATCTGAATATGGGGTCTGATCATTTTCTTTTTCGAATAATAATTTTATATCTCTATGTACAGAACTTTTACTACCAATTAACTGATCAAACCGAACAAGAAATGTTTTTTTAATTAAATAGTTTGCATGTTGGATGATGATAAAGTGGATTCATTCATGTTTCTGTGCTCGAATGGGATGATGCAGCTACTGTGGTTAATTTTGGTGCTTTCCGATGAAGAATCGTTTTCAGAAATCGGTCTCATAATTGTCAAAGAAATTGTCGATGACATGTCTGGTGCTGATCATCAAGCCTCTGTTCTTTCTATTTGTTTCTCCTTGGAATAATGAATCTCTTATCTCAAAATAATAATATAAAACACAGATTTTTGAAGGAGAAATCGAATGTAACTAGTGTTATTAATTATTTTTATACATAATATATAATATATAATATCCCGTTCACATCAGTGCGCACCGATGTCACTACATCAATATCAAATCATATAGATCACTGATTATGGGGAAGTTTTGATAAGTGCATACTGAATCAAAGTATATAAATCTAATGGTCCACATCCAACGCACTGATGAAATTATATCGATGCGCATTGACTTGAACATTTATATATATATATACATAGTCTTTCTACTGTCAGTTCGTCCTAATATAAAATATGTCATGACAAAGAATATGGACCATAGATTATGAAGGAGTTTTGACAAGTACATACACTTTGAGTCAAAGTATATAAATCTAATGGTCTACATTCTTCGTCCTGTTATATTTTATATCAGAAGGAGCTAACAATAGAAAATTTATATATATATATATATATATATATATATATAAACAATCATTTTCTCCTCAGTGTGCACTAATGAATATTTATCAATGCGTTGCATGTTGACCACTAGATTATGGATAAGCATTGACAAGTGCATACACACTGGGTCAAAGCAATTGAATCTAGTGGTTCACATGCAATGTACGGATAAATATTTATCAGTGCGCACAGAGGAGAAATGTTTATATATATATATATATATATATATTGACGAAAAGAAATATCATTCAACCAAAACGGATTACAACTGAACCGGGCGATCACCCAGGACAATCGAGGCTACATAAGAAGGAACCTCTTCAATCTAAAACAAATCATCATCAAGAGTGAGACCAAGCTTAACAAGGCTGTGAGCAACCCTGTTAATCTTACTTGAAGCAAAGACAATCCTACAATTTGGATGGCAATCCAAAAAATACCCTATATCACTAATAATGGTCCCAATATTAGAGAAAGGGACATTGCCAGAATTAATCATCTTAACTACAACTTGGGCATTAGACTCCAATGTGCAAGGAAGGAAACCTGATTCCTGTGCAAAGATAAGGTCCTTGGTCCTTATAAATCGCAAGAGCCTCAGTAATATCTGGGGCCAGGTCAGCCATGATAAGCTGCGAACTAGAGGCAAGAACCTCACCCAAATAATCTTTGATGACATAACCAATACCGACCTTGCCATTAACAACATCAATAGCAGTCACTGCAACAAAAACTGTCTTTGTTGACAATTATTTCTTGACAGTTTTCAAAAACTGTCAAGAACTCACCCAAATAATCTTTGATGACAGAACCAATACCGACCTTGCCATTAACAACATCAATAGCAGTCACTGCAACAAAAACTGTCTTTGTTGACAATTATTTCTTGACAGTTTTTAAAAACGGTAAAGAACTTGTAATTCTTGACAGTTTTTGAAAACGGACTAATTGCGTAAATGTTCCCTGAGTTTAGGCATAATTGTATGCATATGGAACTTTTACCCATAATTGCAAAAATGTCCACTGCCGTTAGTTGACTTTCGTTAACTTTAACCATTGACCACAATTTTAACCCACAATGATTAAAGTGCCCTTATTTTCCTATTTTATTATTTAAATTAATAATTAAAAAATGAAACAGAAAAGACAAAGATATTGGATAAGTAAAATTATTATATATATTGTATATATTGTATAATATATGTTGCTTAATTTATTAATATATAAGGTATTTATTGGATAAGTAAAATTATTATATATATTGTATAATATAATATATGGTGAAATCGATTTTAGTCCTCTAGTTTGACCTATTACACAAACCGATCCCTCGGTTTTCAGTATTATCCTGTTAAGTCCTTCTGTTAAGATTTCCATTAGAAAAGTGGAATTTGACAAGGTCAGAGGGTCAAATGACTCTACTACCCCTTATAACTATTGAAATGAATTGAAAGACCAAAATGACCCTCTATAATTAAATTAAATTATAAAAATTAAAAACAATTTAAAAATAAAATAAATAATCCAAAATATAAACAAAACTAGAATAAGGCACTCATCTCTTCTTCTTCATCATCTGCTACATCAAAAAACACAGACAACAAATCCCATAAACTCAAACCCAGATCAAAAAAATAAATAATTCAAATCAACAGAGTAACACCCACATCATAATACCAGAAATCAACACCCACACTTATTTAAAAAATAAATAAATAAATAAATAAATAAATAAAAACCTAAACCAGAATAACACCCACACCAGCTATACCAGAAATCAACCCTCTTCAACAACACTCTTCAACACCAGAAATCAGCACCTACACTTGTCAAAAAAAAAATAAATAAATAAAAAAAAATCAACACCCACAACCATCAACTAAAAAAAAAAATCGAACCCAGAAACCATACTGAATCCTAAACCAATCGAACCAAATCACCCACACCAAAACCCATTAATCGTCACCAATCAAAATCAATCGATCTTCACCAATCCAAACCTTAGCAAAAAAAAATCCCCAATTTTCCCCAAATCTTCTTCTTCGAATACCTAGAAAAAAAATCCCCAATTTTCCCAATTGTTTTCTGAAATCCCTAAATCGACCAAATCCCCAATTCGTAGCCTTTCCATTCTCAAATCCCTAGCGTCTCCAAATCGATCGATCCCCCTTTTCAACCCTAAACACCCAAATATCATGAACCCTAGCAGCAGATCAAACTGACTAGAAGGCTGATCCACGGCACGGAATTGGAGTCGGACCAGTTTCCGGGCTCAAACGGTTACCGTAAGGACTCGAAGCAAACAATCTGGTTCCGGAAGCGGCAGACCCAAGCTTAAAGACACTGTACCATCCACTAATCTCTTCAATCCACCATTTTTCTCTCTCACTCTCATTTATGCCATTTTGAGTTTATAGCTGGGTTGGGTATTATTTGAATCTAGGTTAGGGGTTGTTTAAAATCTGGTTCGAAAGAGAGAGAGAGAGAGAGAGAGAGAGAGAGAGAGAGAGAGAGAGATGGGTTTTTTTAATATGGTTTTTTTTTCTAGGTTGGATTTGATTTTGTGATGGGTTGATGGGTTATTTTAGTGGGTATGGGTTGATGGGTTATTTTAGTGGGTATTATTAATTTTTTATTTATTTTAATTACTTTATTTATAAATCAAATTACTTCATTACCCTTCGTCAACTACCTTCTAGATGCTCGTCATGTCAGTTTACGATATAAAAAATAATATATCAAAAATATCATATTCATGTGAAATATAAACAATCAATTATAGGTAGATAGATAAAAAAAATGTTTGAAAACAAAAGGCAAATTACTTTTGCACTTTTTGGTCATGCTAATATCAAAACTTAATGTTATATTATATCATAACTTTATAGTTATGATTTGCAATTCTAGAACTTTCCAAACAAAATTTATATTTGATGAAAAATATTGAATTTCATCGGAAATTCAAGTTCATATATAAACTTTTTGTTTATAATTGAAAATCATGAATTGAGAATTTCGGGCTCCAAAATTAATCACATCCATCAAAATTCAGAACTTCAGGTTCTGATTCGATAATTTAAATCTTATATTATTATTTGTATTGCAATTCATTATTTTCAATAATACTATGTTAAACTTCAGGTTTTTTGATTTTGCAATCTCCAAACACTAAATTAAGCTTCAAGCTTTTTGATTTTACAATCTTCAGACATCAGATCGAGTTTCATACTTTTTGATTTAACAATTATTAAATATATATCAAATCGAGCTTCAGACTCTTTAATTTTGTGATCTTTGGGTTGCAATATAATTAATTTCGTTTTTGCAATCTTCTGGTTGCAATACAATCATTTTTTTTTTCTTTTGTTGGCAACCCAATGAATATTAAGAACAAAATTAAGAAGAGAAATAATATAAACCATTTTTTTTCTTAGCCCAAAATTAGAGAAAGAAATACTTTACAACTGCTTGGATCTCTTGAACTCATCAAGATCTCTCGGTCTCATAAAGAAATTGCTAACTCTTATCACTTATCGAATTTGGATCATATGACATCTTGTCTTCAGACAAAAAACTTTCAAATCTGAAATCTGAAACATATAATATTTAGAGACTCATGCTGATAACATGTTATAAAACAAATAAAATAAACAAAAATATAATACCATAAATATAAAGTAAGAAATGAGAGAAAATAGTAGCCCAAGAAAAGAGATTTTTTTATTCCTCAATACTTCTCAATGGTGTTTACAACTTGGTGAGATCTCCTTTTTATAAGCTCACAATATAGTAATTACAAACTTAAAAAGACACTAGTCATAAACTTGAGAATAAATGAAGCCAAAAACTTGAGAATAAATTGGGGAAGGTGAAGGATCACAAGTTATATTGTGAGATGGACATTCACTTATATTATATTTTCATAACAAGTACTTTAATATAAATAAAAAAATTAAAAAAATTAAAGTAAGACATGAAAGTGCCATATCAACTGCCACATCAAGTTGGATGTTAATGATGGATAAAAGTGTTGGATGTCTACCGTTATCCATACCCAGATTTGTTTTTAAAGGAAATTTACACTGATTTTTTACATTTCTTTTCTTACTATTTTTAGCCCTTTTGTTTTCTTTTCTTTTTGTTTTTTAGAATATATTAAGTATGCATTAAATACTTATTACCAAAAATAAATTTTTTTGAATTTTGAATTTTAATTTTACTTATAAATGATAATAAATAAATATTTTTCAAAACAAATCAAAATATCAATTATAAAACCAAATTAATGGTAATCCGTTTTTTTATGGAATTAACAGTAAATTTTAAAAACATATCTATAGTAATATATTAATGATAACATAACAAAAAATTAAAATAATAAATTTTATTTAAATATTAATGGTATTACATTAAAACATTAATTATTATATTCAATTCAATAGATTTTTTTTTTTAATATATGAAATTCACTCAATTTTTTTTATTTTATAAATGATAATAAATAATTTTTTTGTAAGATAATAAAACCCATTCTTATTCAATGATATCTTATTTTTATTTTGGTTAGTTAATATAAGGTCATCACTTCTTTGCAAGTAAAATATAATTAGGTGATGACCACAATTGATTAATTAATTAATTAATCGATATCATTACATCAGGTAAAATATATCTCCTATAATTAATTTCCTTAATAATTTCAAAAGACATTGAAAAAGAAAATTATCACAAAATAATTTTTCAAAAAAAAATGGTGACATGTTCCACGTTGGGAACTAGCTGATCACAAGATACATTCACCAATCAAGGGTTCAATTCTCACTACAAATATTCTTTAAGAAAATTCTGTACAATTAAAGGCTAAGAGAGACGCTTCACGCTCGTTGACTGATCTAACTAAGGGTATAACGGGATTTAAAAAAAAAATTGACATGAACAATCCCTAGCCGCCGCTCGTCAAACCAGCCTGTCCAAGATCTGCTGCCGTCACCAAAACCTCTCCAACCCTTCGTCGACCTCGATCGCACTACACCGGTTCCGTCACACGTTCCGTCGCCGTCCTCCGATCACACCTAACAGATTATACACCAGATCCGTCGCTCTTCGCCGTGAGTTGTGTGGGCGGATTACTTTATGCTGCTGCTTGCCGACCGCCGGATATCAAATCTCGTCCAGACTCCTTGCTTTCAGTTCGCCTGACTACCTAACCTACTTGCTTCCGTTGCTCACACACAGTCACTACTCATCTGAAATTTTTCCTATGCTGTTTTCCAGATTTTAACCATATAAATCTTGAATAATATATTGTTGTTTACTTCTTCTCTCATGTTTGCTTAGACCTATGGCTTCTATGGAGTTATCGGATCTCTTTCCAAAGCTTGAATTACGGGTTAGAGCCCCTTCAATCCAAACAAACTCTCATATGGATGGACTTTCGAATCCCAAACCAGTAATGAAATCTTATGCCCAAGCAATCTCCTATGCTATTGCTCTAGTTTCTTTGGCTCCAAAAAAAAGTGATTATGTTGCAGTTAAAGTCAATTTGCAAGCTTACGAATAACGGTTTAAACTTTGCAGTTACTCTCTTATTGGTCGAGTTGTCTTGTCAAAGGGAGAGGAACCATGTAAGATATTGGCTCTTAAAGAAAAACTTCAATCTATTTGGAAATTGAACTCTCAATGGCGTCTTATCTCTCTTGGATGGGGATTTTTTCAGATTCTTTTAAATTATGAGGAAGATAAAGCACAAGTTTAGGGCATCGGATCACTTCATTTGAAACATGGAATTCTAAGGCTTCAGTCATGGACTTAGAATTTTAATCCCAACACACAGCGAACGACGAATGCTCAAATATATGTGTGGTTTTATGATTTACCTTAGGAGTTTTGGCACCCTCAAATCCTTTCAGACATGGCACGTATGATCAGAATTTCTCTAAAGTTTGGCAGAGCTACCTTAAAGGGTGATTATGGCCACTTTGCTCACATACCGATTGATGTTGACCTTTCTAAGCCTTTTCCTGATTCCATCATGATAGAGATTAGGGAAGATTGTTTGTTTCCGACTTTTTACTTTGAGAATGTTCTAAGTTTCTGCTTGGTTTGTTGCTCTATTGGTCATTCGGCCGCCTAATGTCACCATGCGACCCTATTTTCAAGGAATGTCACCGCCGAGCCAAAAGATAAGAATCCAGAAAGAGGAAGATCTAGAATTAGACAAGAGTATAGACCGAAACACAAGTCAAGAGATGTTCTGACCTCTCACGTCTTTGAGACTATCAAAACGGGTATTGATGCCACCATGATTAAGCCCGATGAAACCGTAGCCTTTCTTCCAAACAAGACAACTTTAAACCCGTCTGCCTCTTCTAGTTCACTCAGATCATTCATTCCTACTGGACAAAGGGAGGCCTTGAAAAACACCGTTTATTTGGATGATTCCACTGACCCATTACACATTGAGCATGTAAATATTAATGTCATGACAGATCTTGTTATTGCTCATATGGAGCCTTTGAAAGATCCTTCCATGGTAGAGCCTTAGCTTTGACACTGATAGTGAAGGCACCGAATCAGACTTTAGCTATCCCATCACAAGTATCCAATGTGGAGTCTCTTGGGCAAATCAATTGGAAGATTCAGGTTGAAAGAAAGTTACAACTAAAAAAGGTAAGAAAAATAAAAAATAGGTTACTACTGTTGTTTCACCCAAAACTAGGACTGCTAAAAATAAATTATTACTTAAATGATTGTCCTTTATTGAAACTGTAGAGGTATTGTAAACAGTGATACCCAACGTACTTTGAAAGACTTTTGTTCTCGTCATAAACCGAATTTTGTTTGCATTACTGAACTGTTGTGTGCTTTTGATTCAATTTCTCTTTCTTTTTGGCACTCTAGGCTTCATTTTATCAGTGCTAATGCTAGAGGTTCTTCTACTATGTGGATTTTTGCGTCTACTGCTTTTCAAGATGCTACTATTGTTCTGTCTTACTCTCAACATGTTATTGTATCTGCTAATTTTTGTGGGATTGTCCATTAGATCTCTTTTATTTATGCCAGTGTGAACTACATCACCTATAGATCTCTTTGGAGCTCCTTTATGGATATTGTTGGTTCAGATGATCTGTGTCTTGTACTTGGGGATTTTAACTCGATTCTAGGCGCTCATAAGACTACTGGTATCGTTTCAACTATCTCTTGCAATGATTTTCGTGCTGCTTTAACGGTCTGTGATCTTGATGACATTGAAGCGAAATGAATTTTTCATACCCGGATCGGTCGGGGTAGGCGTGGTATGGTTTTTTCTTGATTAGACAGAACTGTATGATCCCATTCTTTTCTGTCTGCTTGGTCATAGATAACATGTGTTACCTTACCTAGATCTCATTCAGATCATCACCCTTTATTGGTTTCTTGTTCTACGGGTGTTTCGCTGAGTCCACGGCCCTTTAGGTTTCAAGGTATGTGGGTTTCTCATCCCTCATTTCTTAATTTGGTTAGATCGGTTTGGTCATCCTCTATTACTGTGAGTGGTACTCGGGTTGTTGTTCAGAAGTTGAAGCCTTTGAAAGAGGCCTTGAGGAGGTGGAATTAGAAGGTGTTTGGGGATATTGCCTTGAATGTCCTTAATTATGGGACATGATGTGGTTTTAGCTGTGCAGGGTTTTTTTCTCACTGGTCGATTTTTTTTGAGTTTGAATTCTAATTTCTTGGTTCTTATTCCGAAGACTCCAAACGCTCTCTTATTTGATCAGTTTCGCCTAATTGCTCATGGTAATTTCCTATTTAAGGTTATCACTAAGATTATTGATGACCGCTTGATTAAAGTTTACTCCCGCATTATCTCTCCAAATCAAATTGGTTTCATTAGGGGTCGTCAGATTGGGGACTGTATTGTCGGTGCTTCTGAATGTTTTAATGTGTTGAATAATGGTAGTCACGGTGGGCGCTTAACTTTAAAGATAGACATTCATAAGGCTTTTGATTCCATTTGTTGGCCTTTTCTCTTTGAAGTCCTTCGGTGTTTTGGCTTCTCTGAGAGTTTTATTGGTTGGGTTGCGGGTATTTTTTATTATGCTAGGATCTCAGTTCTTATTAATGGTTCCCCTTAGGGCTATTTCCCTTGTTCGCGTGGTGTGCGGCAAGGTGATCCTCTCTCTCCCTTCCTTTTTTATTTGGTGGAAGATTTTTTGAGCAGATACCTTACGTATCTAATAGACTCGAGCTCTATGACTTTTATCTCATCTTCAGTTGGGATGCGTACCCATTCACATTTTCTCTATGCTGATGATGTTATCCTATTTTGTCGGGCTTCTCCTCAAAATTTACGAGTGATCTTACATGCTTTTTGCTCTTTATGAATCTCTCTCGGGTTAGCGTGTTAATTGAGAAAAATCTTCCATTTTCTTTGGCAGAGGTATTTCTGGGTCTCGAATTACTAATTTTCTTTCAATGTGTAGGATGCGTAAGGACGGTGATTCAATGACTTATCTAAGGGTTCCTCTTTTCACTGGTGCGCCTAAGCGTCGTTGGCTAATCCCTTGGGCTGATAAAATTAAAAGTAAATTGGAATCGTGGAAGGGTTTCTCTCTTTCAATGACAAGTAGGTTATGTCTTATTAATTCAGTGATTATGGGTTCCTTCCTACATTCATTTTAGGTTTATCGTTAGCCTTCTTCTCTTTTGAATGATTTAAATGCTGCTATCCGGAATTTTTTTTAGACTGGTTCGATCGATGGTCGTAAATCTGTCCAAGTTGCTTGGAAATCTTGCTACATGTCTAAGGATAGTGGTGGTATTGGTATTAATGACCTTGGTATTCTTAACAAGGTCATGCTTAAGAAGTTCACTTGAAGGATGTTGACTGAGGAGTCCTTCGTTTTCACATATCTTCGGGCTCAGTTTTTCACCCAGGATCAAAGACTTAGAACGTGGTATGTTGTTTCTTCTATTTGTCCAGATCTAAAATTGCACTGTACTCCCTATGATTGAGTCTATGTGGTTGGTTGGTCGGTCGGTCATCACTTTAAGGTTCGTTTTTGGACGGATAATTGGTTGGGAGATCTGTTAATTGACCTGGTTGAGGATAGGTCTTCGTTACAACTTCTGTTGGATTCAGTTATTAGTGATATTTACTCAGATGCTACGGGTTGGGATATTCCTACTTTTTTTCAAATTTCTCACCTCGGATGTTGCTTTTGAGATTGAGAAGGTGGTGGTAAGCACTGACCCAGACTCATTAGTTTGGACATGTTCCTTGGATGGTATTGTTTCTTGTAAATCTATTTATGATTCTCTTTCTGAGGTTAGGAGTTCTGTTTTTTTTGGGTTAAGCAGATTTGGGCATCTTTTATTTTCTCACTCTGTTCTCATCTGGCACTTGTTTCATAGTAAGATTCCTATAGACATTGCATTATGTGTCAGAGGTTATATTTCTCCATCTCGTTGTCGGTTTTGTTGTGCTGTAGAGGAAGACTTAAGACATTTGTTTCTTGACTGTCCTTTTGTTCGTGGGTTATAGGATGTTGTTTCCTCTACTTTTGGTTATAAGCTTAGGTTGGATGGTACTTGTTTGGACATTTGGCAGGAGGCAATGAAGATTGTTTTAGCACTCAATTGAGTGCTCTCTGGCGGGTTTCTATCATCACGGTTTTCTGGGTGGTGTGGTTCCTCCAGAACCAAGCTACATTTAAGGGTGACAAACCTGTTTTTACCGATGCTCTTTCCTTGATTTGGAGTTCTGTTCACGAGGCAGACTCTCTCCGATCTGGCACTATGAGGAATTCAGTGGATAAGCTTCAGACTCTTTAACGGCTTTATGTCTCTGGTCGTCCTTCCAAGGTTCCTCGTATTTTAGAGGTTAATTAGCGCCCTCCCCCGCCGAGCTGTTTAAAGGTTAACACGGACGAGACTGTTTTTGGTAGTCCTAGTTTTGTTGGTTGTGCAGGGGTTTTCGCACATGCAGGGGTTTCGTTAAAGGTTGTTTTGCTATTCCTCTTGGTGTCTGTTTTGCTTTTGAGGCTGAATTGGCTGCTGACGTACACACTATTGATTATGCTTGGACTTTTGGTTGGCGTCGGTTATGGTTGGAGAGCAATTCGACTTTTGTAGTGAATATCCTTCGTTCTAGGTCTCGTAAGGTTCCTTGGCGTTGGCGCCCCGCTTGGGATCGGTGCTTGAGCTTAATCTCTCAAATGGACTTTGCTATCACTCATATTTATCGGGAAGGTAACCAAGTTACAAATAAGTTAACATCTAGGAGCTCCGGTATCGTCTCTTCTACATGATGGTGGATCGCTCCGAATTATTGCAACCCTTTTATTTTCAATGATTTTTGTAGCAGACCTTCTTTGAGGTTATGTTGACCTGTTTTCTTCTTTTGTTTTTTGTTCTTTTCTGTTCTCTTTCTTTTTTTCTTAATAAAATGTTGGGATGGGGTTAATTCCGATCCCCAACAACCTTATCAAAAAAAAAAAAAATTCAAAAGACATTGATTAATTAATCATATTTGGTTAGCTTTATTATATAAAGACATCGTTTCTTTGGCTCCTGGAGACACCAAATCATTGATTTATCATCGAGACACAAGAAACACTCCATATCTAAAAGAAATAATTAAAGTTAACATACAAAGTGACAGGCTTTTTGAAAATAGTTCATCAGCACAAATTTGTAGTCAAATTGCTTTTTAGTGCCTTTTTCTTTCTAATATTTCTTAATTCCAATTTTAAGATTATATATATTATATTATATAGTTGATTAGTAAAAGAAGAGTTGTTTGTTTGTTTTTTTTTCTTTTTCTTTTGTTTATTCCCTTTTCATTAAATCAAACTGTTTACACCATAAATTGGGAACAAAATAATCTAAAACAGTTACAATTTGGATTGAAAACGTTGATATAAGAGAATCTTTAATAAATTAAAGCATTGAAAGCAAAAATAGAAGAATACGATAAAATTTTAGTATATAAATTCGATGACAATTACATTATGTTTTACAATGCTCACACATCGTGCGGGCTGCAAACTAGCTGTATATAATTTTGTATTATTATTGGCACTGAAAAGAATAGTATTATAATAATGAAATACTAATTTAATAAACTTAATTTATCACAAATAATAAGATTATATAACAAAATAATGATAAATATAAAACAAATAAGATGACAATAAATATGATAATAATGGAGTACTAATTTAATTAGCATAATCACATATAATTGATTATATATATAAAAAAATCACATGTAATTAATGGTTTGGTGATTGATTTTTTTTTTTTTTTTGAAATAGGATCATATTATTAAAACAAGAGAACTACACCAAACTGGGACTATCGTCCAAAACTGCTGGAATCACACTAGGAGGACAATCCTCCATCCAGACGCCATCAACAACTAAAGACAAACTAAGCTAAACAACGTGCAACCATATTAGCTTTTCTAGGAACAAAAACAATAGAACAACTAGATAAGATATCCATAATAAAGGAAATGTCATTTAAGATCAGACCAACCTCAGAGCAAGGGAAAACACCAGAGTTGAAAAGGTTGACAACGACCTGAGCATCAGATTCTACCACACATAGAAACACACGAGTATCAAGGACAAAGCGAAGACCACAGAAGATCACAATCACTTCAGCCACTTGAGGGGAATAAACTACCATTATAGGTTGAGCACTCGAAGCTAACACAAACCATCTCTGTCTCGAATTATGATGCCAATCCCCACCTTTGAGGCTTTAACATTAATGGCAGCATCAACATTCACCTTAAAAACACTCTCATCCGGCCGTCCCCACGAGTTAGATACTCTCCCCACACAGCTCGAGGGTTTAACCCTAATCTGGTTAGCACAACGATAGTCATTTGCAAAGCCTACCACCTAAGGCAAAATTTCAGAGTCACCTAAAGAGGGAGAACCATGCATATGACTGTTACGCCGAGACCAAGTTTTTCAAAGGAAGACGTAAAACAATTCCATCTCGTCAACCCGAAGTCGACCCTTACAAAGCATCAAAAGATCAATCAGTTGAGAACCATCCCCACCAGGCACACTAGACAAAAATGAGAGTCCCAACTGAATTTTCTTTACAAAAGAACACCTCATAAGGCATGCATAGTAGTTTTCGATTGAGAGTTACAAATTAGGGACGTGGTATCAATATTCATACCTCGATGTGCCAGATTAATGATCGGGGTATAAAAGTACCTATTTTATACCCCTAATTCTTATTACTTTATGCTTGTTTCTATGGTAAAATCAGGTATTTAATGATTTAAATAAGTGTATCAGGTAAATAGAGGAATTCAGGGGTATTTTGGTAATTCTACCAAAATCAAGGGCTAAAGTGCAATATTCGAGACATTTATAAATTATTCTGTGAATAAGGGAGAAGTCAGGGGAGCTGATGGTAATTTTCTAGCCAAATGCACAGCACTTGCCACTTCAGTTATTTAAACGGTGTGTTTTGGGTTCCTATGTGCACGCGTCATGGTGACATCAGCGTCTTCTTCAACCTTTAGCCATGCAAAGCGCCCAACCCGAACTCGGTCTAACCCGGTTTCGACCCGCTTCTTACCCGATGGATTCCACCATTTTCAACCAGTTTTTCGGCACCACTTCACCCAGATCGACGGTCCATGCTTCGGCAGTCACGTTGGTACCATATTTAGCCTCATATGCTGAAGTTTCTCTCACCTTTAAGTCCTCCAAACTCCATCGACGTGCAAGCTTCAAGCTCACCAGCTGAGAGCTTTTGCCCACGAACCAAAACGTCCAAACTCGCAGAATCTCCATGGTTTCATGCCAAGAGGAAGAACTCACGAAGCTGAAGTGACTGAACTCGCGGGTTCTTGTGCAAAATGCCCTACGACTTCATGCCACGGGAATGAACCCGCGAGCTTGTCGATTCATAGAGATCTTGTGGTCTTTTCCACGTCCAAACCTTGCTTAAACACTTACCCATATAAATATACCTTTTTTTGCCTCCTTTCTAGCCACCAATCTCGATCCAAGCTTCCACACATTGATTTCGAGCTTGGGAAAGTAAGAGGAGTTGAGATAGCTTGAAGACTTCTCAAGATCATTGGGTTGTCTCTATTGACTCTCTTATTTCCTTAGTTTGTTATTAATGTGTAATTAAATAATTATGTTGAGGATTTGGTGTATTCATGTATATTATCTATAAACTAGTTCTATCTAGTATTGAATTGAGCTTTAATAGATATATGCTTGTTAATTGATTGTCCAATTATTAACTTGCAAAATAGGATTTTCTTGATTAATGCAAACCTTGCTTAATTTAGTTAACCTATAATTAAAGTGCTTAATTGTTATCAACTAGTAATTGGATAATTGCAAGATTCATTAATTTCCTAACATATCTCATTATCACTCTTGCATGATTATTGCATTAGTTGGTAATTAGTGCAGTTAGTTAGTATAATTTAGTTAATTGTAGTTGGTATTTTAGTGATTAGTTAGTTAATTGTCTAAGGGAGTGACTACCCTTAGTTGTAGCTGGATTTAGTTAACTTAGTTGTAATTAGATTAAAGCCGTCTTAGTGTAATTTTAGATTAGGTAGTTAATTTTCTTGTGATGATCTCCATTTACTTTTCTTGCATGTAATTAGTGTAAATAACTTGTTTATAATATATGACCTAAAACCGATTTAAGGTACCATACCTCCTCGCGGGAACGAAACCCGTACTCGTAACTGATATACGCGTCTAACAATTCGTATAACTTCGAAAGGGTAAAAATACACATGTGCCCTATCATTTACTGTAGTTTATTAGAATCGGTCCCACTAAGCGTGTCAAGTTTATGGTGCCGCTGCTAGGGAGGCGTATTATCTTTTGTTAGTTTTAGTGTTAGTTTTATTTTCGTTATTTGTAGTTTAAATTTGTATTGTTCATATCGTATCTTGTTCGATTTGATTTTTGTTTGTTTGATTTTTCAGGATTCGGATTAACATGGAGAACCTTAACGTTGTGCCCGTTACTCAGAGGCTAATGAAGGACTTTGCTTTGCCGATTATGGGAGCTCAACCGTCAGCGATTTTGTTAAGTGATTTACAACAAAGCTACGAGTTGAAGAGTTCTCATTTCAACACGCTTCCAGTCTTCGGGGGTGAAACGGATGAGGATTCCCCTTAGTTCATGAAAGAGTTCTACAATACCGTGACTACCATCTAACTTGGAGAGGTCACGAAAGATCAGTTGAGGATGAGATGCTTTCCGTATTGCATGAAAAATGAGGCAAAGAAGTGGCTATTGGCTCTACCTACAGGTTCATTAACTACTTGGGAGGCGGTAGAGACCAAGTTCTTCTCAAGGTACTACCACTTCTGGAAAACACGAAAAATTAGAGGAAAGATAGTAACCTTCAAAGAAGAACCAGAGGAAGCCTTCCATGAGACTTTGGACTGATACAAGTTACTCAATGCACAATGCCTGCATCACATGTTCCCCTTCGTCCTGCTAGTCTAGTGTTTCTATGATGGATTAACGGGACTCACATATGCCACAGTTGATAATGCTTGTAGGGGAGCAATAAGGGAGAAAACCATCAGCGAAGTATTTACTGTTTATGAGATGTTGGGTGAGAATTTCCAACAACGAAGCGAAAGGAATGGTTCTCATAAAGAGAAAGCCAAGCCAGAATTAGCAATGCAACTGGGTGACTTGTCATAGGAAATGGAAAACCTCATGGCACGCCGTGGGCAACAACCGATAATGGGAGAAGTACAAGCCGTGTTTCTGTATCAAGCAAGCCACAATCAAGGATGGCAAGACCATCAATGGGGCAGTTAAGACAACCCCTCGTTCACAGATCAACGGTTTAGTAGCCTAGGAGAATCTATAGAGATAAAGGCACTAACCAATCTTCAAAGTGGTGAGGTGAATTCACTAGAAGTTGATGAACCAGAGTTCGTTTTTAAATCCTCAAAAGGAAAATATGACCGCATAGATGAACATATGCGCATATTATAGAAGGTGTTCGAGGAGGAGTATACATAGTATGAAGAGAAAAAGGTGGTAGAGGTTGCACAAGAGAGCAAGGAATTGAAAAGTCAACATGAGGACTTAGAAATGAGAATCAATTAACTTGAGAAGGAAAATGGCTCATCCTTAAGAGAGATTGAAGAACTTACGGATGAATTGGCTCAAAAAGTGGATCATGTAAACTGAAATCAAAGCAAGGGATGAGGCTTTAGAGACAATAAGGACTAGGGAACTTGACCACATTACGAAGCTTGCAAAGGCTAAGCAAGAGTTAAAGGCAAGGGACAAGGAAGTGATCCCATTTGCTAAAGATAAGCTTGACTTGAGTCAAGGAGCTTCAAGTGCCATGGTCACCAAACCTAGTCTCAAGAAAGCCATAACCAAGAGCAAACAAGTCCCACCTTCACCTCCACAAAGCTTGAAGGACAAGCAACCAATGCAAGAATTCCTCAAGAAACCTACTCCAAAGTTGGTCCCAAGGCAAGACAAGATTAAGCAAGCCTCCAAGCAACCCGCAACAAATCAGAGAGGTACAATCTCTCACTTTAGTCCCATTTGTTACAAGTGCCACATTAGAGGCCATATTGGATCTCAATGTCCAATATGAAATGGCAATGTGTGACAAATGTGAGTCCTAGGATTAAAAAGTTGGTAGTTAATTCCTTATGGATTGACAAGACCAAACTTGAAGGACTCAAGAGGAATGGAACCCTTTGGGTCAAGAAAAGTAAGAATGGTTATGTTGTGGTAAAGCCACCCATCTTTGATGGTGGTTAAGTGCTTGAATTGTATGACCTTTTTGATATGTTTGTTAATGTGTAGGAATTTCAAGCTTTAAGGAAAGTATGCACTTAATGGACATTCATTTGTATTTAAATTTTAGGACTTTTTAGTGTTAATTATTTTGAACAATTCTTAGTTTAGTGTTTAGAGTTTAAAGTCTAAAGTCTTTATTTATCCACTTGTGATGTTGCATTTGTGCTTACCATAGATATAAGATGCATGAAAATAGATAGGTTTGGGGGTTATACTCCTTACTTATATCCTTGCATAGCATATACTTGTGGTGTTTTGTGTTGTTTTGTGTGTGCAGAATATGGAATCAAAGAGAAGGACTAATAGGCTAAGAATGCTTACCGTGGGACGAGTCTGCGGGATTATTCTTGCTCAACAAAGTTGCAGGGTTCTCTTGGAACCTTGCGCGAGATACATCAGCGGGAAAGAACCTGCAAAACAGAAGGAATGAACCCGTGTGAAGATAGTGGAGCCTCCACGATTTCATATTCGCGAGAAAGAAACCGTGCACCAAAATACATAAACTCTCGTAGAATTCTCTAAGAACCTCCGCGACTTCATACCAGTGGGAAAAAACCCACGGAACTAAAGGAGCAAAACCCACGGCCAATTCTGGATTCCTCCGCGAGAAGAGACCGCGAGAATAAACTCGCACCACCAAGTAGCGAAACACATCATGCACCATAAACCATACCACAAAGCTACCCCATCCTAGGAAGGTCCAATCTCTCACTTTTAAGTTTTTACTTCAAGTTGATATCTTTTGTCTAGCTTAAAAATGTGAATTGGTTGCTTTTACCTAGTGATTAGGATCGGTTGTTGTAATGTGATTAGTGGTAGATATTTAGGACTGTAAATATGTGTTTACATGTTAGTTGTAGATATTAGGATTGTATACTGTGTTATTGTGTATTTTTGTTTTTGATTTTCGTGTTTTTATTCAAATCTTGTGAAGATGCCCTATTTTGAATTTTTGAGGCGGTATTTCTTAAAAACTGTACTAATCGGTGAAGAAATAAATTTTTCCGCCCATGTTGCGTTCATCGTTTTTTTGTTATGATTCCAACAATATAAAGAACGTAAATGTGGATAACATGTTGAATTTGTATTCCCATGGTAGATGGACTTCTAGAAATGATATTAGGACTTGTTAGTGTTTACGACCAAATTGCCTAAACACGTCCATTTCCCTTTATGCATGATTCAATACAAGTACGGCCAAACACTCACCTAAACACATAAACCTATCACACAACACCCTAATCCATAGACCTATACACTTAATCTTACATAGTTACTAATCTTGTCAGGTTCTACTAAATAGAGAATTTAACCGTTAAGCTCTAAATTATTATAGCGTGTACTGAGGCACATTTTTGTAACTTGTGCTCAAATATAGGCTTTCAAAAATTAAGTGTTAAAAATGAAGCACTTAAAGCCTTTAATCTTCAAAGCAATGACTATTCCAATGAGAGTAAATAGATAGCACAAATCAAAGCTCAAAATTGTAGCTTGGACGCTTGTGTAAATGATTAATTTAAAGTGAGCTTCACATTGAATAATGTAATGTGAAACATCTTAGCATGATTAGTATCTTCATATACCTTTCATATACCATCCATATACAATTCACCATAAATCACCTTGGCCAACACAAGTAGGGAAGAATCTAATTGATTTTTTAAGAAGTCTATTTGGGGAATATGAGTTTTAACATGCTCTACCACGTTCATGGCATTCAATTCCTTCATGAGATCAATTCACTGAAAATGTGCTTTATTTTGAATACTCACATGCGTTACATATTTGATTGCATTTACATAACTTCCAAATCACATGTGTTTGATAGAGAGTGTGCCTAGGACTCTGAGAGAAAATAGAGTGAAATCCAGTGAGAATTAGAGTCGAGGCAAATTGCATCTGAAGCATTGAGTATGTTGTATTTGATGCTTTGACATTTTGAGTGTGGGATTTTCATTGTGCGTTTCTGTCAATTTAATGACTTTATGTTACCTTCCACTCAGCTATTCTCACATGTGTTATTCCTCATTTGCACAACTCTTTTGATATCTCATTTTTTATGGCTTTCGCAAGTTGTTTTTAATTTTAGCTTTTAATTTTTAGCTTTACGTTTGTGGGTATCGTAGTGGTAAACCCTCATGAGACCACTCTTCCTACTAGAAACACCTAGGGGTTTAAAAGGCTTGTGGCACATGCTAAGTGCCATCGTTTTTCCCACGACAGTGGACTAATTAGCTTAGTTTATTTATGCTTTAGTGTTTTATTTATTTGTTTTGTTTTGTTTTGCTCGAAGACTAACAAAAGTTAGGTTTGGGGACTTAATCAGGGTATAAAAGTACCTATTTTATACCCCTAATTCCTATTACTTTATGCTTGTTTCTCTGGTAAAACAAGGTATTTAATTGTTTAAATAAGTGTTTCAGGTAAATAGAGGAATTTAGGGGCATTTTGGTAATTTTGCCTTAATCAAGGGCTAAAGTGCAATATTCAAGATATTTATTGATTAATCTGTTAGTAAGAGAGAAGTCAAGGGAGCTGATGGTAATTTTCCAGCCAAATGCACAGCACCTGCCATGTCAATTATTTAAACGATACGTTTTGGGTTCATATGCACATGCGTCACGGTGACATCAGCGTCTTCTTCAACCTTCAGCCATGCAACGCGCCCAACCCGAACCCGGTCTGACCCGGCTTCTTACTCGACGGATTCCACCATTTTTCGACCAGTTTTCTGACACCTCTTTGCCTAGATCGACGGCCCATGCTCCGACAGTCATGTTGGTACCACTTTGAGCCTCCCATGCTGAAGTTTCTCTCACCTCCAAGTCCTCCAAACTCTATAGATGTGTAAGCTTCAAGCTCACCAGCTGAGAGCTTTTGCCCACGAACTAGAACTTCCAAACTCACGGAATCTTTGCGGTTTCATGCCAGGAGGAAGAACTCACGAAGCAGAAGTGATTGAACTCGCTGGTTCTTGTGCAAAATGCTCGGCGACTTCGTGCCACGGGAAGGAACCCGCGAGCTTGGTGTTCGAACCCACGAGCTTGTCGATACATAGGGATTTGTGGTCTTTTCCACGTCCAAACCTTGCCCAAACCCTTCCCCATATAAATATATCTTTTTTGCCTCCTTAAACACAATCCCTAATATCCAACAAATATCCTAAATAGCTTAGCATAAGCTAGCTCACCAAGAACACCAACTTCCTTAGTTTGTAATTAGAGTTTAGGGTGGTTTTCCAGCCACCAATCTTGATCCAAAGCTTCTGCACATTGATTTCAAGCTTGGGAAAGCAAGAGGAGTTGAGCTAGCTTGAAGACTTCTCAAGATCATTGGGTTGTCTCTATTGTCTCTCTTATTTCCTTAGTTTGTTGTTAATGTGTAATTAAATATTTATGTTGAGGATTTTGTGTATTCATGTATATTATCTATAAACTAGTTCTATCTAGTATTGAATTGAGCTTTAATAGATATATGCTTGTTAATTGATTGTCCAATTATTAACTTGCAAAATAGGATTTACTTGATTAACGCAAACCTTGCTTAATTTAGTTAACCTATAATTAAAGTGTTTAATGGTTATCAACTAGTAATTGGATAATTACAAGATTCATTAATTCCCTAACATATCTCATTATCACTTTTGCATGACTATTGCATTAGTTGGTAATTAGTGCAGTTAGTTAGTATAATTTAGTTAATTGTAGTTGGTATTTTAGTGATTAGTTAGTTAATTGTCTAAGGGAGTGACTACCCTTAGTTGTAGCTGGATTTAGTTAACTTAGTTGTAATTAGATTAAAGCCGTCTTAGTGTAATTTCAGATTAGTTAGTTAATTTTCTTGTGATGATCTCCATTTACTTTTCTTGCATGTAATTAGTGTAAATAACTTGTTTATAATATAAGACCTAGAACCGATTTAAGGTATCATACCTCCTCGTTGGAACGAAACCGGTACTCGTAACCGCTATACGCGTCTAACGATTCATTTACTTGCGAAAGGATAAAAACACACACGCGTCCTATCATTTACCGTAGTTTATTAGAACCGGTCCCATTGAGCATGTCAATTAGTCATAGCTGGAATATAGTTATGAGAAGCTCTCCAAATGAAAAGCTTAATCTTTGGTGAAATCTTGAGGCACTACAAGAACTTCCACCAAGCTTCCAAGCCATTTAAGCCCGACGAACTTGGAGCAGTTATCAGAGCACACCCAAAATGATAGCCGTTCTTCATCTAAAAATTTCCAAACCTTTAATAATGCCATAACAAAGAGTCTTTGTGATTGCTAGTAGAGCAAGGAATGCTTAAAATTAACTTAGCATCATTGACCACTCTTAAAGTGGCACTTGCAATCGTACGAGGCCGAAAGTGTAGTACAATAATAAGTAAAGTTCGTTCTCACGAAGACTGAGTGATTGATTACTGAAATCGATTAACCAAATTGCTATTCAAACAAACAATAAGAAATGATTTTCATATTTAAATCCTATGTTTAAACTAAATTATGCTACTCAAACAACTTGTAACTGAGATGATAAAATAATGACAAACAATGAAACTAGATGTAACAATATGAGATAATATTCTAAGACTAGAATTAACCTCACCCTCTCCTATTTAAGCCCTAGACTCACCTAAATACCCAATTTGTGCAAATGTGAATTGTAGACTCATGCACCCAACAACAATCTCTACTCTCGGTTAAGTTATAAAAATTACATCCACACATACCCAAAGCCTATCTCTCGATGACCCTAGAATATATACATGAATCATTAAAAACTTTAGTATACTCAAAATAGCCCTATACGCTAGCCTTAGTAGGTTTACCTTACTAGACATGCATAGAGGACATTTCATCAAACACGTTGTGTGCGTCTCCAACCGGTTCACAACACACAACCAAAAATCATTCAAAAGGATATCAATCTAATGAAAACATTAAGTACTCAAAAACATCCATACAAAACATAAGCACACATGGATAAATTCGGTAGTCTATATATATAGTCAAGGGTTGGGTTTCATCAAGCCTTAGCACTATAAACTTAGCTCTTGTTACAAGATAAAGCCATACAACTTATATATGAAAGTAAATACATGGCTTTAAAATAAAAATGAAAGAGAAAGAGTTGTAAAGAAAACTATATGGAGAGCTTCTCTTCTTCTTGGTTCTTCTTCTCCTTCGATCTCCTTCAGCTCTCTTTTGCCCAAAAACAAGAAGTGATGATAGATGTGGTTAATGGATATGTAGGATTTTAGGAAAAGGTACAATATTGGTAGTTATCTTGGGAAAGGAATGATGATGTAAGAGGAATGTGTAAAGATGATGTCTTGGCGAATTTTCTTGAGTAGAGAGTGTGTGGTTAAGTCATAAAATCTCAAAGGGTTATTTATGGGAATGAATTAGGTCAGGGGCAAGGAGGTAAATTCCTAAAATTTAATATTTTCTGGGTAGAAGGGTGACCTGAAGGCTCTCTGGTCAAAAAACGAGTTGCAAACCCAAGAGGAAAGCAACCTTGGGGTGACCTTGGTTGAGGTTGCCCTGAAGTCGCTCTTTTTTTCAGCTTCGCAAATCGTTACGAAAACAGCCATAACTTTCTCTAGAGAATTCGGAATCACGATCTGTAAAAAGAGTTGCAAAGTAGACATCCAGGGATTTCTAGAAATAGGTTACATGAAATTCAGTTCGATTTAAAGAGTGAGATATGGCCTCCAAAAGTTGAATGTTCTGCACAAAGATTTTCAATTTCAGCTTTTTAACCTTTGAAACTCTTCAATTGAGTTCAAACACCTTATTTTAGAGCATATAACCTACACAAAGTTTACAAAACACATTATATACAAAAACAAGCTCGAAAACAAGTATAAAAGCTAGGAAATGGGGACCTCAAATAGGTATATAAATCGTCCGATCAATCATCAAGGAGAAAGGAATCATAAATCAGCCTCTCATTCCAATTGCTAGAAGGCAATTTCAAATCCACCACTTTAGTCACACTAGCAAGAACAACATGGGACAAAATTTTGAAAGTAGAGAGCCTCACAATCCAATGATCATTATACACGGACATAGTCTTCCCATCCCCAATATGCCACCATGATCCCGCTTCCAGAAGATCACGACCCTATATGAAGCCTTTCCATAAAACGAGCTAGAATCGAAAAAATTGGCATTTAACAACTACATGTCAAAAAAAAATAACAATGGTTTAACACTCTAACAGCTAATGTGTTGGGATACTAGATCAAACGCCAACATTGCTTAGCCAAAAGAGCTTTATTGAACATGGAGAGATCACAAAAGCCCAAACCTTCCAGTATTTGCCACCACAGAGTCTCTTCCAATTGCACCAATGAATCCTACATTTTTCCTCACTCGAACCCCACTAGAAGCAGACACTAAGCCTATGAAGATCATTAATAAGACACTAAGGGAGCCAAAATAAAGACATTGAATACATGTGAATAGCTTGGATCACCACTTTCAAAAGAATCTCTTTATCCCCCACCGAAAAGAGCATACAATGCCAACCCTTAAGTCTATCCCAAACACGGTCACAGATATTAACAAAAAGGGCTTTCTTATTCTTGTCAGCAAAGCTTGGAAGGCCAAGATACCGTTCATGACAACTGTCCAATTGAACATCCATATTTTGAGCCAAACGAGTCGCTATGTAGCGACTGACCTATTTGCTAACATATAATGTAGAATTTTGGAAATTTACCACCTATCCATAAGCCTTAGCATAGTTATCAAGGATTTGTTTAATGACCCGACAATCCTTCTTCCACACTTGATTAAATAGCATGCTATCATCCGCAAAGAACACATGAGAGATTTTTGGGGCCCATCAACTACACCTAAAACCACCCAAATTACCATAACTTTCCATATTAAAAATGAGCCTAAAGAGACCTTCCGCACATATCAAAAAAAGATATGGTGACAAAAGGTCCCCCTAACAAAGACCCCTAGAAGGTTTAAGGAAACCACAAATAGAACCATTTACCAAAAAGAAAAACAAAACCGAAGTGAAGCACCTCATGATGCGCTTAATCCAAGCCGCTGAAAACCCGAGCCTACTCATCATGCCTTTTATAAAACCTCATTCCACTATGTCATATGTTTTAGACATGTCAAGTTGTAGAGTCATTACCCCTTTCTTCCCATTTTTTCGTCTATGGAAAGCATGCATACATTCGAAGCCCACTATCACATTTTCAGTGATGAGGCAACCCAGAATAAATGCATTGTGTTTCAGAAATGACCACACCAAGTACTCCTTTAAGTCTATTGGCTAGAGCCTTAGCCACAACTTTGTATAGGACAATAAAAAGACTAATTAGTCGAAATTCTGTCATTCTCTCCAGTCTCTTAGTTTTCGGAATCAACACAATCAAAGTCTTGTTAATATCTTCTGACATATGACCATTATTAAAAACACCAAGACAAGCTTTAGTAATTCTTTCATCCACAATCGGCCAAAATTTCTGGTAAAAGAAGGCTAGGAGGCCATCCATGGCTTGAACTTTTTCTTCTTCATCACTAGGTCCAGGACCTCCTACTTGTTGTTCTCCTATAAACATTCTTTGCTTCACCTATCCCATATCGTTAGTAAGAGTTGCTAATTGCTTCATTACCTATGTCATCTGAATAGAATTCTCTATGTTGGCATCTACGGTATAAATTCCTTTTTTTCTTCTGAAGTTTTTATAACGAGAATTTTGAGACAGTTTCTCAAAGATGGCATATACCTCATCTGGTTCCTTGTCATACATAGATCATCCGCAAGCATTGTTCACTAAAATACCTGAGACTTCACTCAATCCATCATAAAACCATTAACATAACTAATAAGTAAGATATCTATGCTAAGGGTAATCCTTAAGAAACTTCTTGTAACGCTCCAAAGCCTCATTAAAATTCTCCTAGTCTCCCTAAAAGAAATTTGAGATTTTGGCTCGAATTTCACTGGTTTTCTAAGGTGCATAGTACTGATTAGTGAGTTACCACTTCATCCCAAGTTCTTAAAGATGCTAGGGGTAATGTTAACATCCATTTCTTTGCATCATCTTTCAATGCGTGTGGAATGCACCTCATGTGCAACTGGTCTTTTATAATCCTATGGTTCAAAAAGGCTTGTACTGCAGAATAAAATTCTCGGATAAACTAAAGCACATCTTCATTTGGCAAACCATGGAAAATAGGCATCTTGTTGTAATGAAAACTTTTCAATTCATAATTCCTTACTGTTGGCTCTAGCACAATACATAAGGGATGATTGCTTACAATCGGCCTACTGTAATCCTTCATGGTTCTGATGAGCTTGACTGGTTTTAGCTCATAAACTGGATTTGGAACAAGGTTGGGAATGAGGTTAGGACCCTACTGTAGTTTTTCATGGTTCTGATTTAGATCATCTACCATTGCTAAATTTTTGATGTGATCAATGTTGTTGTTCAAAGGTAATAATTCTCTCAACAGCGATCTTCTATCTTGCATCTACGGTCTACACCTGAAACAAGAAAAGACAAATACAAATAAACTACGAAAAAGAAAGAAAAGGAATTAAAAAGGAAATAAAAAGAAAATAATATAAAATCTAAAAAGCTAAAATTAATGACTCGACTACCTAAACTAGATTAAACCTATTAACTAAAACTAAAACTAGAATTAACCAATAAATTCATTAGTCCCCAGCAGCGGTGCCAAAAAATTGATGTGTAAAATCATGTTATAAAATACTAACTCACAAATACACGAATCGTGAAATAAGTACAGTAGAAAGTAGAGATCGTTCCCACGAAGAAAAGTGAATTATTGATTAAACTAATTCTAATCAAAGTTAAACAAGTGAAAGTATCAAAGAGATTTTTGATTGATTGATTGATTGATTGATTAATTGAACTAAAACTTGAAAAACATTAACGGTGTGTTCAATATTAATCTAGAGGAGAGGTTGAATAGATTTTATCCGTTATTACCCAATTTTTGTGTTTAGTCAATTTACAAAAATACCCCAACTAGTCAATACAATACAACAAGTGTAATATGTGCAGAATTTAAATAACACTTGATATTTACGTGGAAACCCTCAACAGGGAAAAACCACGGACCGGTAAGTGCGCCACACTCGAACCTCGAATCCACTAACTGTGATAACATTTACAACCTAATCCCGGTTTACGATCTAATCCCAGTTTACGATCTAATCCCGATCAATAACCCGTTACCACTACCCGCAAGCCTGTAAAAGTGGATCTAGTCCAATTGCTCAAGTGAACACCTAATCCCGGTGTACGACCTAATCACAGTCATCACACAAGACTTACTTCTCTGAAGAGATCAAACCCCAAGTGAATATGCAATGATAACCAACTATGCAAATAGAGCTATGGTACCCTATATGCTTATCTAGGAATATAATATGACAATAAATTCAATCCTAGATATCAAAAGCTAAATGACATGTCATAAAGCTTAGCTATGTAGAGGATAACCAATTCTAGATACAATAGCTATCAAAAACAATCTCAAACATTTCAATGAGATTAATTAGCTAGATGTATATATTTATCATGAAATCCTAGCTATCAAAAAACAATCTCAATCATGCAATGAGATTAATTAGCTAGATGACATATAAACAATAAAACCTAGCTATCACAAAATAACCCAATCAACACATAATCTCAATCTTGTATGTAGAAATTACTCTAAGAACATACAAATAATAAATGAGATAAATTGACAAGTAAAAATACTAATTATGTAAGATAATAGTGTTCAACATATCATACCATGTGTGTTGAAGAAGACCCATGCATTAGCACATGCTAAATGATTCTAGATAATGCTTAGATGATGATTTATACATATGGAAATGGGTTTGAATGATCAAAGATGAGTTCTTGGGTGAATTTCTCTCTTTGAAAATGCTCTCAATAAAAAAAATATGGGTTTTTGAGTCATTGGGACGACCTAAGGTCAATGAGACATATATATATATGATGTTCAATTGAAGCTATGTCGTTTTGGAAATTTTTCAAAAGTTTTCCCGCAAACCACTCTACATAGGGCGGTTGTAAGGCGAGTGTAGGATGACTTTTTAAATCAATCAGATGCCTGATGTACGTAGGGCGAGTGAACAGTGGTTTGGCCGCGACAGCTCATCAGCTTCAACTTCAAGCGCCTCAAAATGACCAAACAATATAGGAACCTTTCGTATTATATATCGTTGGAAAGGTATCGAAGTCTACTTTCTACTCCAATTGATGGAATGACATTTTGATGTCTGTAGAAAACATTATGGTCAATTGAGTAACTAAAGGCCAGAAACGGACAACAACATAGTTGCCCTTTTTTGGTGGTCACTTTGGAGATTTCAAAACTAATCCAAACGATCATGAAATATTACGAATAATATACCGTTAGAAAGGTATGGGTGTCTAGTTTGTCTAGAATTTTACAAAACTCAATTTAAATCTTTTCATAAAAAGTTATGGTCACAAGACCATACAAATGTCAGTTTTGAAAAACATTTAAAACATTGAAATCCAATCTTTGAAACTAGACACTTTATTCCAAACAACCAAACCAAAACTAACACTTATCCAAGAGAAGAATGAGACATTCTCAAGTGGTCAACTATTGTGCTAAGACATGCACACCATCGTGCAAGCGCGGACGTTACCAATCACACAAACGAAAATGAATTACACTACACTTAAGACTAACATGAAGTGAAAGTGTGGGAAGTGAATGCATCCTAATGCCTAACATGTCATAGCATTGTCATTGAACAAGATGCACTCAATTAAAACATGCATGAATAGAATTCATGGCTTTGCATCCTAATACCTAAACATGTTATGACATTTCAATGAACAAGATGCAATCATTTAAACATATATGAAGAGACTTCATAGCTTTGCATCCTAATGCCTAAACATGTTACGTCATTTCAATGAACAAGATGAAATCATTTAAACATGCATGAAGAGACTTCATGGCTTTGCATCATAATGCCTAAACATGTTATGGCATTTTAATAAACTAGATGCAATCAATTAAAACATGCAAGAAGAGATGTTCAAGAACATGCATGCACTCATATAAAATACACAACATACAAGAATAAGATATATGCATAAGTTGTGTGTGTGTGCAACTAGATCTCTTCAAAGCAAGAGAGCACTACAATATACCTTTGGTGCTTCTTCTCTTGAGGTCTTGAGCAGGTCTTGGTTGTGTAAAACATCAACCATCAAATACCTACGCTACCCTTACATCAAGCCCAATATGTGGTTTGTCCACGAAATAAGCCAATCAATAAATGAGATTCCTTACAAAACTAAATTATCTAAGAGAGCAATTGACAAGAGTAAGTGAATGTAATCAAGAGGTGAGGAAGAACTAGGTCATCAATTGTTAGGTTTTTGGTTTGTGTTGGTATAAATTCCATAGCAAAACAACGTTTCTCTTGTATTGATTAGTCGTCTTAGATTGATGATGATTCAAGTTTCAAGGAAGACTTGGCAACTTTTCATGCAATATGGTGCCTTCAAAGAGGAATAAGCTACATTGCTCATCAAATGTATATTTGACCTCATTCCTCTTACAAGGTGTAGGCACACACACACATGACATTCATATGTATCCCTGCATAGTTGTACACTATTGGTATAACACATTCACACACTTGTTGAAGTATGCACATGCATTAGATTTATTTTGATAAACATTGTGAAATTGCATGTTCAAGGACTATCTTTAGGAATGACATATTTGTGTGACTTTGTGTTTATTTATTTATGTTTTATTGTTTTTAGACTTGAACATGATCACATATGATTCCTTATTGAGTCCCGGTCATTTTGGTTACTCTCTCATTAGGTTTCAAGTCCAAACTAGGAAGCTACCCTACGTTACGCTCTCATACGATGTGTTGTCTTCGTCGTTGTATATCAAGTTGAATTCACAACCTTTTGTAAAGTTTCATAGCCATCATTGTATGTGAGGGAGTCACATTTTTTAATCCGAAGATGAATTTAAATTCAGAGTTCGGAGGCCCGAATACAGTCGAAGAACGCGAGAAGAACGCAAGGGAGGCATGTAATGGTCAAAGGTCATTTGAGGGGAGTCCCGTGAGGGGAGCGTGAGGCTCATGGGCCAAGCATCCCTCTACCCCGTAAGGCTCATGCACCTCACACAGGGTGGTGATGTGGCAGTCTCCCATTGGTTACCAAAATTTCTCTCTTTCATCTCTTTTAAATATCTCATTTCCCTCCCAAATCATTTCAAGAAGAAATTTTGAAAACATATGTGCATAAATTCTCTCCAATTTTCTCAACTTCCAAATACCATAACTTTCTCATTCAGATTACGAATTGAGTAGTACAAGTTGGAGAATCTTTGTAATCAAGTACCCTATCTTCTCCAAAAGAGTTTGCAGCTGTTTAATCGATTTTTGTGGTGGTTCTACCCTCAAAACCGAACCAGATGTGATTCTTAGGTATTTGACTTAACTTTCTGTTTTCATCTTTTCAAACCTTCAATTACCTTAGGGTTTCTTCTTATATATGTATGTGTATGTATGGTGAATGCTATTTAAGAAGGATACCTTCAAATCAAATCTAATCAAGTCTATTTAGAGACAAATGTGAACTAGTTTTCTATGATTCTAGTTTTTCACATGATTGAATGTTGTATTGTGATTAGTTTGATATCTATGGTTATTTGTGATTTGATTGATTCATTTCATGATTAATAACTTTGGCATGTGCTTGGATCCTTAATTGAACAAATCTAAGATTAACACATTTGATTTTGTGTTTAGAGCCTAATAGAATTTAATTGATTATTCATTATATCATTGCTCTAAATATTGGTTAGATTATTCATTGATCATATTTTGTGATTCTAGCATTTTTAGTGTATGTTTTTAATATCTTGAATATATACTTCATGTATTCAAGTATAAGATTTGTGAATGAAACTAAGAGTCACATGTGTTAGGTGTTTTCACATGCTCTAGGTTTTAATTCAAGTTTTATGACTAGACTATTTTGACTTGTGCGCTTACATGACTAAGTCTAGTTTCTATGGAATGTATTGATCACTTGTTCTATGTTAAATTGCTTGTTTGCATCATTTGCATTCATTGATCACACTTAGGAAGTTCTTGTAAAAGGCATGAAGTCTTGGTTAGGACAAGAGGACCGGATAACCAAGCAAGAAGTCTTGGCTAGGACAAGAGGCCACGGATAGTCAAGCAAGAAATTCTTGGTTAGGACAAAAGGTCCGGATAACCAAACAAGAAGTCATGGCTAGGATCGGGAAGGTCTGGATAACTATGCATGGGAAGCTCTCTAGAGACATAAGTGCCTTGGATAGGAAGTTGGCTATGACATTGGTAGGCCCAGGCATTTGGATAGACATAAACTCCAATAGAGAGTGGTGCATAGGATGTGTATGCATTCTTGAGGAATTTATAATCTTCTAACGATGTTGTGTAGACATAAACTCCAATATAGAGTGGTTCCACACTTTTGAGGTATTTCTAATCTACCAATAGGGATTGAATAGACATAAACTCCAATAGAAAGTAGATCATAGGTTAGTCACTTTTGAGGAATTTCTAATCTATCATCTAATATATATAGTACCCTATGATTGTAATTCAACACATGGATGTTTCCTCCCTGAAGGTTTTATCACGTTAAAAAATCTTGTGTCAATTCTTTTTATCTTTATCTTTCATATTTGTATGTTTGAATCTTGTTGTACAATCTTCACTTGTGATGTATTTGGAAACAAGATTTTGTTAAGTGTAAGATGTAAACACATTATATTGATCAAAATTGTATATATTTTTCTTTTGTTTATTGATACATTTGTGTATAGTTATTGGACATAATTGGACATAATTGGAAATACAAGTATCCTTTGATGTTAGTTTTTATTGATACTCTTTCTCTTACAACTTGTTGATATATAGACAATGTTTTACTGAAACATATGTTTATCTTGTCTATACATGTGTATATGGTTTATGTGTTGTGATATAAGCTATTTTGAGAGACAAACTTGTGTTTGTTTCAATAGATTGAAAAAGGTGTAAAAACCTATTATCCCTAGGTATGTTTTAGGCAATTTAACCGTGTTTGTATATTTCATCAATGATCCTCAATTATGAACACTCAATGCATAGAATTAACTTATAAAGGAATTCAACCAATTCAAAGGTTCATTCTTAATCGCAATTATGACTATTACCGTATGATCACGTGATGAGTCACGTATTCCCAACCACTATTCACCTTTGGTCTATGGTGTGAACAACGATCAGAAACCCATAAAGCACAAGAAATAAGAACCAAACTATATACTTTGCTTGGCCTATGCTAGAGATAAAATCCATTCGTTCAAGTGGGCGTTAATCAGGATTAGGTTTGGTATATATTCTAACCCTAATTCTCAGATGGTATTAACCCTAAAATAATGCCAAATAATTATCCACCCTTGGTCTATGGTGTGAATAAAAATTAAAACTAATGAAGGTTAAGAATTAAGCGTAATAAACAAATCATGAATCAGACTAATAAAATAATAATTAATCCATACAAGAGTATTCACAAGAGGTTCACATTGATTCCCTAGTTATGAGATTAGTTACACATGATGAAAATATTAAGACAAGAGATAAAGAAGATAAAACCCATTAAGGCCTTCATCGAATTCTTCCAGTCTTCGATGATGAATTCTTCTTAGTCTTCAAACCTTCTATGTGTAAAATGGATGAGAGAATTGTGTGAGATGATATGGTATGAAACAGTATCTAGTCCGAGAGTGAGCGAGAGAGAAAAACCCTAATTTATTCATTTATTTATATCAACCAATCTTCAGAACGTGATCACACTCCTAACTTCGTGCGGATTTGCCAAACCGCTATGAGTACCGCTGTGACAACTACAACGGTCTTTTAGGTTTTGCGCAGTGCTGTGGCTTTGAGAGCACAACTTGCTGCGGTTGACACAACGGTCACCCACTATTCTTGGAACGCTATTGGTACCGATGTGGAAACCTACAACGGTTTTGATAGCACTAACGCCCTTTTACTGAAAAGTCCCTGAGATCATCTGAAATTGCTCTTTTCCTTTGAAATTCTTCAAACACATCATTTAGAACCATCATCCTGAAAATACTCAAACACACAAATTAAAACCCTAATCGACTCGAAAAACAAGCAATTGATTGGAGGAATGGGGGGCCAAAAACATATACAAATAATGACCGATCAAACACTCCCCACTGTATCGACTGAACCAGAAATAACCTCCAATAGAAGGGGTCGATGGTTAGACTTCCAGTATTCAAGATGACGAACTGTCGAATCTGGAAAAAGACTACCCCACTGAATATCACTCACACACCTATCCAAACGTTCTTGAATCAAAGCATCACCCTCTTTTATGTTACACCAGGTGAAAAGTTGTCCTAAAAAGCCCACATCTTGCAACCCGCAATCATCCAAAACATAAAGGAAATTATCTATCAAAAACCGAGGACGAGGAACCCTGCCTATCTTTTCTGAATTATCTAATATCTCATTAAAGTCACCTGCGCAAAGCCACTGGAGGTTAGACATGCTACCCATATGCCTAATAACCAGCCATACATGCGTTCTTTGGCTAGCAATAGGATGTCCGTAGAAACCCGTAAACCTCCAAGAAATTCCCTTGTGCAAAACCACACGAACATCAATATGAAAAAGAGAGAAGGAGATAAGGAGAGAAGAAGAGAAGACTTACATCGATCAAATCAAACCAAAAGAGGCACAAACCTCCACTTTTACTAACTAAATTAATTACTAATTTTCCCGCAAAGCCTAGCTTAACATGGAAATCTTCCATCAAAAAGTTATCTGCTTTAGTCTCCATGAGGAATATTAGATCCGGTTTATACTCATGTTTAAATTGGAGAAAAATTTGGAATGCATGAGGATTCCTCAAACCCACTAACATTCCAGCAGAAAATATTCATGGCGACCGGCAGGCTGGGAAGAACCGGCCCATCGATATATTCTTTAAACCTTCAGAATCCTCAATTCCAAATTACGTTAAATTCATTTTCTTTTCAGAGGAACCACCATTCAAGCTTGCATCATGTTTGCCCAGCAGATTACTAGAGTCCAACCCATTATCCTCTCTAGCCCCATCCCTTGCCCAGTGCTTCCACTTTCCTGTTTTCGAGCCAACCTCCTTACCAGCATTCTTTTCTTTCTTTTTCGTGGAGTCTTGGTTTTTTTTTCCGAAACCAGCCCAAATCCACCAACACCTACTTCAAAATCCTTTAACATTGGATAGCTCAATGGGCCCAAAGACATCTCCTGACCCACCACACAATCATGCTTAGTGCCCCCCAAATTGCATAAATTTTCTCCAAATACAATAGAAGGTAAACATTCCTTAGAGGCCATGGGTTGACTTGGAAGAGTCGTGGTTCCCACAGTAATCTTTTCAATGACGTTTCTTTCATTATTTTGAATTTGACATGATCCCATCTTTTTCGCTACGGAATCCTTTCCCATCATTATCATTTCTGATTTATCTCCTACGATCTCGCCACTACTACTGGATGACTCCGGGTGTCTCCGGCCACCACAGGAAAAGTTCCTCCGACTCTTTCCTTCGTAGCCTTGACTCCATAGCTGTATCATGGGACATCGTTAGTCGGTTTTGCTATCCCAGCTGCCCAATTTTCACCCCTTATATCTCCCCTTCTTGCTCTAGAATTTCCAATTCTAAGTGGACTGGATACCCGGAGCCATGTGCCAAACATTACATTGAAATCCTCAAGTCCTTCCGACGTCGGCACCACCATACATTCTCTAACCACACGACCCAATCACCCACATCTATAGCAATGATTAGGCAATTTTTCATACCGTAATAACATTGTCGACTCCGTCTCGTCCCGCATCACATCCAACATCCACCATCCACCCTTAGGATTCTCTTGAGTAGAGTTGCACATTTTCCCCCGAATCCCTATTTTCCCGTGTCCCCGTCCCCATCCCCATCCCCATTGGGGTAGGGGATGGGGATGATAACATCCCCAAATTAAAATGGGGATGGGGATAGGGATGGGGGGAACTCTCCCTATCCCCATTTCCCTATTTTCCCTACAAATATATTCAAATGGGGATGGGGATAGGGATGGAGGGGAGGTCTCTCATCCCCATTCCCCCCTAACATATATAAATATAATTATAATATATATTTTTTAATTTTTTTTATTCTTTAATTTTTTTTAATATATAATCATCTTCTTGTATTGGACTGTTGTTTGTAGGCTTCAAAGTGAATTGGGTGGAGATTTTTCAAAGTATTGAGCAATAAGTTGGTTGTTAATATGTTATATGAAGTTTTTTTTTTTTAAAAAAATAAAAATAAATATAAATTAAATTAAATTAAAAATTTTAAAAATTTAAAAAAAAAAAAAAAAAAAAAAAAACAGTTTATGTTACTTCACATATGAAGTTTGCTTAGTTTGAAACTTTGAATCATTTGAAACAATTTATTTTGTATTTGTAATGGAATATTTGTTTTTTAAGTTTAATTTGTAATTTTTAGTCAAATTGAAAAATGGGAAAACCGAAAAAAACGGAAAAGATGGAAAACTGGGATTGGGGATGGATATACCTCCCACCAAAATTTCCCATCGGAAAATGAGGAGGGAAATCGGGGAAATGAGGGGGAACGGGGGGAAGGGTCTGAGAAGTGGGGTTGGGGATGGGGGGACCTATATCCATCCTCATTCCCTAAATGTGCATCTCCACTCATGAGTGGTTTATCGACATTCACCACCACCCAAGGAAGGACCCACATTTAGGCCAGGTGGGACCCGTGCTCTACCTCAATTTTTTTATAAAAAACAAAAACTTGATTATGCTATTTTTAATATATATATTTATAGTAAATAACACTAGCAACAAAGTAACATTTGTTAGTATATATGGTATTGCTCTTATGGAGGTCGGTGATAATACTAAGTCCCGATAAATCCAATAAATCCCTAAAATCTCAAATTTATTAATTGTATTAAAATAGTCCATCTATTATTACGATTTATTTTATTTTATCTTCAATATTTTTCTTGATTTTATAGTTTTAATTTATATAAAATCAATGAATCAATAATTTAAAAACAATTACAAAATAAAAATTCAAAAATTTATCTAGTTATATTTATTAATCAATTATTTTTATATAAATTTAAAGAAAATTTATTATAAATAAAAAACAAAATTTCTTATTATAAAATTCTATTTTAATTTTTTTTTTAAGAATAAAGATTATAAATTTCCATTGTTATATTGTTTTTCTTGTTATTATTTATTTTAATATTGTGTTACTTGTTTTTATTTATTTTTCAATGTAAAATTACTTATTTTATTTTGAATAAGTATTCTATTTGTTTTATTTTATCTAAACTTTATTATACTATTATTTTTTATATGTGAAAAAAAAAATACTCATTTTATAAGGATCTTAAATTTTCAATAATTTTTTATATAATTGTTATTTCATACAAATGCCCTATCCCGTCAAAATTTATAGGCCTGCCGTTGCCACCACCCCCACTCGAATGTACTTCCCACCATATTCACCCGTATTCCTCGTATCTATCTTTTGGACCTCGCCAATCATCCTTCCTAAGAAGATGTCTATCTCCTTAGTCATACAGAGTAATGGAACTCGATGTATTTGGACCCAAAACGATGCCTTAGTGAACGACATTGCTTGTATATCACCCTTACCAGTTGGCTCTTCAATAACTAGCAATGCTTTTATTAAACGTCCATGGCCCTCCATGGAGGACCTGGTTACGATCCCCAGCGCAGCTAAAAGGTAAAAGAAAATATGTTCCCAGAGACAGCTTCAATCTCAACCTCCTCAACAACACGCCAGATGGTAGGCATCAAGCGAGTAAACGCATCCCGATTAACAATTTTATTAGACAATATTCGTCCAACAAGACGCAACGCCAAACGTTTTTCTCCTTTCTTTTTCAGATCTTTCTGTAAAGGCATCAATGACCCTCATTCTCCTTCAACGTTAAGGCCTCACAAAGCGTTGCAATATCTTCTGCGTTCATTATACCAAACCTACCACGCTCCAGACGAGCGAAAAACTGTGATCACTAGGGATCTCCAAACTGCTTTCACCTTAAAAGTCTCTACCCGTCAGAGAGAAACAGATAAACCTAAGAGAAAGAAACCTGATCGAAATATATTGTACCTTTGTACTCTGTGATGAGTATTTTAAGTTTAGTATATCAAATAATTTTTCTCTAATTCAATTTTGCGCGACGCATTAGATACTCAATTGGGCCTATTGGGCCTCCAGCACTCGTGAAAATGATAAGATTATTGTTAATATAAGTCAAATTTTACAACTTAATTGTACTTTTCATATACTTCAAAACTTCAAATGAAAAACAAACGAGTCCGTAATCTCCTCCCATGGCCATGAGAGCAGTTTCTCTTTATTAATTTTTTTTTTATTAAATTCTTTTATTTTATGAAACTGTTTCTTTTCTTTTAAATTATGAAACTGTTTCTTCTTCTTCTTTTTTTTTTTTTTTTGAAGAATATGAAACTGTTTCTTATGAAGAATATGAAACTGTTTCTTATAAGATGAAATTTATAATTTTTTTTTTTTTTGAAGAATATGAAACTGTTTCTTATAAGATGAAATTTATAATTTTTTTTATCATATAACTATCTATTTAATTATTTAATAAAGACATGGGATCATATGTTATACAAGCGTTAAACTGTAAGGGGCTGTGTTGTGTTGTTGCTTAGTGGATTCTTTGTTTCGCTTTGGTTGGCCTTGAGTGCCAAAAAAAAAAAAAAACATAATTCTATCTGATTGTCCAATACTTTTGTCCATCATTTACATCTAACTGTTGATGTGTTAATTGGTGAGTGAATAAATAAATAATTATTAATGTGTATCCACTCATCAATTGACACATCAACAGTTGGATGTAAATAATGGATAAAAGTGTTAGATGTGTAACATTATCCTAAAAAAAAATAATGGTAGACATCCAACACTTTTATCTATCATTTACATCTAACTGTTGATATATTAATTGGTAAGTGAATAAATAAATCAGTATTAATGTGTATCCACTCACCAATTGACACATTAACAGTTAGATGTAAATGATGGATAAAAGTATTAGATGTGTAACATTATCCTAAAAAAAACATGATTTTTTTATAAATTTTATAAATTCTAACCGTTAAAATAAATAAATAAAACATACTCATTCAGGTCGACATGATTTTGTTAACAAATTTTTAATTGCCCATGTTTTTCCAAGACTGTTGCTAACTACAGTCCACACAAAAGTGGTTTATTTACTGATATTGGCTCAAGCATTGGCAATTAAATAGTTCTAGTGGGTGTTTGTTTTCTTGGTTTATATATATATAGAGAAAATTAATTATGTTGACTGAATGATTGACTGAGAAAATTAATTATTGTATATTTATTTAACGATTGACTAAAACATATAATTTTGTAATTTTAGAACTTAAGTGGATCCGGAGGTTCAAAAGTTATAATTTTAAAAAGATTTTTTTTTTTTTTTGAAAGATAAAGTATTTTATTTTTATTTATGAAAATGGTCTTAATTGAAAAATTAATTTAACTTGATAAAGTTGAATAATTACTGATTAATTATAACGGATGCTCGATTGTCATCCAAAATAATACTGCCCACACAATTACTCTACACACCCATTAAATAATTTCTCTCTGCACCCTATAAAATGCTAAAAAAAAAAAAAGCACCCTTATGTTTAAGTGTTAAGAGCATCTTCAATGCTATTATACATTTGGAGAAAATGGAGTGTCACATATGATAGATATTAAAAAAGTTAGAAAAACTTTCTCCGATGCTATTATCTAGAGGGTGTATTGGATTAGGATTTTAATAGACAATTTTGGGAAGTAAAAGTCTGGTGGTATTGGATTGAGACTTTTTAATAAGTTAGATAAATCTTGTGGCATTCGATTAAGACTTTTAAGATTTTTTTTAAAAGTTCATAATATCTTGTGGTATTGGATCTGGACTTTCAAGATTTTTTTAAAAAATCTATAATATCTTATGGTATTGGATCCAGACTTTCAAGATTTTTTTTTTAAATCCATAATATCTTGTGGCATTGGATCCAGACTTTTAAGAGGTAGCAAATTGTCTGATGGTATTGGATTGAGATCAAGATTTGTAGGACTTTATGACAAAATAGACTTTCTAGACCTTTTAGTGATAAATATAAATAGCTAGACCTCAAAATTGTATTGCCTTCTCCCATCAGACTTTTTATGCTCGCTCAAGACTTTTCGGAAAATAGCAACAAGGATGTGAAGAAACCCTAACAATAGACCAGATACAGGTAATGATCATATTGTATCTTGCACTGCCTATAGTCTTGTAATTGGGTTACATATAATTGAAGTTGGTTGTCGAAATTTTAACAATCCAAGAAACTTGCCTAGTTGTGGAGACACATGCACCACTTTCATGATCTCAGTTGTTTTCTTCACGCCACCTGACTCTGAAAGAATATATATATTTTTAACAAGTGAAATAATAAACAAAATCATCAATTATAGGCTCCTATATTTCTATCAATCGAATCCACATGCTATGATGGTTATATGGTTAATAATTACCGGTTCAAGATAGATTCAACTATATATATTTTCAAGATGATTTACTAGTATTAGCATATTATATATTTATTTCAATCATGTACGTAGGAGGAGCCGATGAATGCAAGCACACCATGAGTCATGATTCATGACCATTCCATATCGATATATCTTCCTTAAAAATTTTGGACCCCTCTTCCACCATTCTGGCAGTGGATAGGATGATCGTACAACAAAAATTTGTTTTTATTTTTAAGGTTAGGGTTTAGGGTTTAGGATTATTTTTTATAAGATTATTTTTTTATTTCCAAAATGATTCAACTATACATGGTTCAGGTAGATATGGTTATTTTTTAATAAGATTATTATTTTTGTTATGTATGAACTTCACCGGAAATTTCCAATATGCTTTTTTAATTCAATTATGGGAGTATTGAAATTGGAAAACTAAAAAAAAATAAATATTCCATCTATCTTCAAACATAACCATTTTTTTTTTTTTTTTACTTTTCTCTGTCACCAGCTTTTTGTATCGCTGGCTGCTTGGTTGATTTTGAGCTCATTATCTTCAAACTTATTTTTTTAAAACATTTTGTTTGTTAATTTAGTTTAAATTTATAGATTTTTTTTTTTTTTGGTTTGTGAGTGTATTTGGAATTTATGTGTAGAAATATATGTGATTGTTGATTGTTCATTGACTTGTGTATAATATTTTCTTTAAATTTTTCTCTGATAAATTTCCTATTAAAGAAGAATCTGCATCATCATCATCATCATCACCGATTGTTGAAGAGGAACTTGAAGAACTAGTTTTTACAAACCCAAGAGCAACAAAGAGAGGAAGTTAATGCATGGAGATTTAGCATATATGACTATATGTGGAGAGAGAGATATTAGGTCATGGGAGGATTAATAGTTCCAGCAATTTTTTTTTTTTTCAATAATTAGTTAGCTTGAGAGATATTAAACAATATGATATCTATAAAATGGTTATTGTGCTTGTTTTTTAGAATTTTGAATGTGTTAATAGCTATTATTCATACTATTGTGGTATTTGCTTATATACATTTTCATTGTGTGTAAATGTCTATTTTAAAAGAGTACATCTTATTTGGGTTTTTTCAACTCAGACCAGCTACCTAATTTGTGTTTCTCAACTTAGGTATGTGTGTTAGTTAGCGAATTTATAGGGCCCATATTAAAAAAATAAAAATAAATAAAATAAAAAGTCCAAAAAGTCCAAAAAGTCTTTAAATAAAGTCTATGTAACCATAATAGTTTATAAATAAAGTGTAGATAATGATAATAGTCTATAAATAAAGTCTAGATGATCCTAATAGTCTATAAATAAAGTCCAAAGACTCTTTTTAAAAAAATTCCAAAATTCAGAAAGTTTAGTCTATATATTCCTAATAGTCTTTGAAATCCTAAAAATGCATAAAATACTATCATCCAAAAAATTTCTATTAAAATCTCAATCCAATACCCCCCATCCCCCCCCCCCCCCAATTGAATATGGAGATGATAAGGACAAAAAAAAGTTGAGAACATTTTTGCTCATCCCCCTTTAAGGGAGGTAAGCATTACCCATCCACCCACCCCCCTGCATGGATGACATGTGTTCCATGAAGGGGGTAAATTTGTCCAATCACGATTATCTTTAGGACAAATTTACCCCCTCCATAGACACATGTCATCCATACGGGAGAGGGGTAAGCATTACCCCCCTTGTAGGGAGAACATTTTTGCTCACCCCCCTTCTTCAAGGGAGGTAAGCATTACCCACCCACCCCCCACCCCCCCTGCTGCATGGATGACATGTGTCCATAGCGGAGGTAAATTTGTCTAAACACGATTATCTTTTGGACAAATTTCCCCTCTCCATGGACACATGTCATTCATGCAAAGAGGGTGAGCAAAAATGGACTCCCTTGTAGGGGAGAGAATATGAAGTTGGGTTTCTAATTCTAGAAACTCTCCTAGAAATGCTGATTAGGATTTCTAAATCTTTCCACCAATAAAATTAAACTTCATTTAATTGTAAAATAAAAAAATAAAAAATAAAAAGAGTGTAATAATTGTTTTATTATGATTTGACATAAAATAAATACATATTTGACTTTAGATAATTATATTAGAGATGTGAATATACATTTCTCTAAAAAAATTTCAAAAGTGGGCTCATAATAAATAGAAATACTAATGTGACACTATTTAGAAATTTAAAAATAAATATTTGCATTGGAGATGTTCTAAGATCGTTTTCATACATGCACCATATTACTGTTTTCGTCACTCACCGAAACCAATTAAACAAGACGAGACTAATTTACTAACAAAAGCCCACAAACTTATTTCATTGGAAGAAAAATCTCTTTCAATTCTCTTTCAATTTGTATATCTGCCCCATGAAATCTTTAGACATTACAGTAAAATGGCTTTGTGAAGTCATCAAGTTCAAATATGAAAAGAACTTGTAATCATAAAGAATTCACATTTAACCGATGTACAATTTTGTTAATTTCTTTAGATTTATGATGGGAATGTATTTTGATTTGTTTGGTTGTGTAGCCATATATAGAGTTTGAAGGGTATAGAACTTTATATATCTTTATACATGAAAATTGTTTCGGATAGCGAGGTAGTATTGTGACGTTGGAAAGTAGAGTTCTAAAAAAAAAGTTATGATAATAAGAATGCTTAATGAAACTCGTAAACCTGCTGCATGGTTTAAAATTTTGAGCAAGATTAGACACCCCGATCTTTTAAGTAATTTGATGTAATAGTGTTTCAGCAATAACCCTTTTTTAATTAAAATATGGGTGGAGAGAAGTTCATCGGCAATAGAGTCACTTTAATTGACGATATAAGGTTAGTTTGGTGGTAAATTTACGAGATTATGGGTTCGAATTATCTATCTCTCCAAAAAAACCCTAAATATATGTAATAGTAGAATACTTTAAAAAAAAAAAAAAAAAATAGAGTTATAATTGGATCCACTCGTTTAACTTTTTTTTATTCATATTTTTAGAATATAAAAACGCTTTTGGTAACAATAATAAATATATATGTATTCTTGTCATATATTAGTAATAATATTAAAATATGTATTCTTGTCCAAAAAATATTAAAATATATATTTAATGTAATTGTTTTGAAAATATAGTTTTAACGTATCTTAAAAGTAAAAGCAATATTGTGTGCAGTTAAATTAATTAGGAAATTTGTAAAAAGAATCATACAAAGTATTGAAATTTGTTTTAACTCACACGTATTTCTTTTAATCCCATTTATAAACAAAACCCAAAAGCAACAGTATATTTTGTTGTTTCATGATTAAAAAAATAAGAGAAGAGTCCATTGAGGAAGAGGAGAAAGATACAAAAAGTGAAGTTTATTTTATTTTTTTCAACAACACTATATTTGGATTGACGGAAGATAAATAAATGAAAAGAAAGAATAATGGAAAAAATGATATTGTTTTTAATGGTTGCTGTTTAGATGATTATGAATAGAAAATAAAGGAAATGAAAAAAAAAATGAAAATAAAAGAATCAATATAAAGTGAGAGGATAAAAAAGGCTAGAGAAAGCGAAAAGAGAAAAATGTAAGAGAAAGAGAAATAAGAGTAAGAAATTGTGTTATTAAATAGTTGTAGGTGGTCGATCTACAATTGAGATGGGTCGGATCAGGTTCAAATCAAGCCCAAGCAATTTGCTTTCGATCCGTTGAATCTTTCGTGTTGAATGCTTCGGAACCTGCAAAAAGGTAGAAAACAACACAAAACGATAGAAAATAAAAGGATTGAAAGGGGGTTATATAATCTTAGCCTTAGTTAAGCTTAAGCTGAGCATTTAGACGTCGATTGATCGTGATTAAAAGAGAAGACAATTTTCGGTGACTGGAGTTCTTATCTAATCACAGTTTCAACACACCAAAGCTTTAATATAGGTTTTAGAGAGCATAATCCTCTCTTCGTTGGTGAGAGGTTCTATTTATAGACCTTTTTCAAAGACTACTCGTAGGTTGTTGAAGATATTATCTCTGAAATCTTGGTCAGATTTCGTGGGATCCTAGAATCGTGGACCCATTCAAACCCATTTGAATGTTATCTCCTTCAACTGCCAGATTCTGTTAGAACCAGAGTGACTGAGTCAGCTAAGACTAAGTAAGGTTCTTTTGGGTCTACCTATATTAGATGGGCCAAAACTGGATCCAGACCTAAATAGCTTGGGCTTTCGAGCTATTGGGTCTATAGGCCATTTTTTGCTACCACAATTTGTCCTTTACTCTCTAAGGAAGGATTCGATGATTTTAGAGAGTGAAATTTGTCGACTCGAATGTGGTTCAACAAGACGTCGACTCGATTATCCATTTTTTCTGTCGAGTCAATCGTAGGTTCAATGAGGTATCACCCTTCATTTGCTGCAATGAGTGTATATATTTTTGTCGCGTCGTTTCCATGTTTTGACTAATAATCAGATAGTCGACATTTTACGCAATGCCTGAGATAGCTCACCACTCAAATGTTTCGCATGCTCAATAGTGGGAAGTCTAATCAATAGAACTCGAAACGATTGGGTGACTTAGGGCTGACGTCATACCTCATTTTTAGTGTTGCGTTAAATTTTGAATTTCAAAACTAACCAAGAGGGTTACCCAAGTTGACAAGCAACCGTAGCGGTTGCGACACATGGCAACCGTGGTTAAGTGTTGGTTTATTAACCAAACTTCTCTATTAAGTTTCCACCTTTATCACTTTGCAAAGACAAATTTACCAAAAAGTTGCTTCCCACTTGAAATTTCTGCAAATCAAAGTTAAGTCGCTTTCCTGTCGATCCTTTTTCTCTCGAAGGTACATAAAGCTCTTCTCATTGTCGTTTGTCGTTTGATTACACAAAGTTTATTGTCTTGCGTAGGGGACTAGCGAAATTATTTGTAAAATCCTTGATTTGTATTGGTTTGATTCCATTGCAAAACTCTCTTTATTTGTAATGGTTAGTTGCTTAGGTGATTCTTGGTGAAAAGAAGCTTCAAAGGAGAAAAACAACTTCTCATGCAAATATCATCTTCAAGAGAAAAAACGCTTACTTGGATATTAAGATATCAAGATTATTCTTCCTCTTGCAAGGCATAAGTGCACACACACACACAATTCATTCATATGTGTCCATGCATCGTTGTGCAAACATTTGGTGTAACACATACACATTTATTGAAGTATGCATATGCATTTGTTTCATAATGACAAACATTGTAGAATTGCATGTTCTATGACTATCTCTAGGAAATAGCATACTTGTGTGAATTTGTGTTTATTTGTTTGTATGTATGTGTTTTGGACTTGAATATGTTCTCAAATGATTCCTTGATGAGTTCCGGTCATTTTAGTTACTCACTTATTTGTTTTCGAGTTTCGAGTTAGAAGTTACGAAACTTTCTGTACTTTTATCGTACATGATTTTTATCTTTTCGATTTCCATATTTTTTTCATGAAAGTTTTGTTGATGTCTATGTCCGTGAGGGAGTTACGGTTTGTAATCCAAAAACGGATTTGAATTCAGATCGGAAAACAGTTAAAGAATGTGAGAAGTACACGAAAACGGTGCAAAAGGGAAAAAGATGGCAAATTGCCATTTGCCCCCTTAGCCATGGAGGTCATGTGAGGCTCACGAAAACAAAGCTCTCTGTCCGCGTGTGCTTCACGGCAAGCATAAGTTGAAACTTCACCGATTCACGTGAGCAGATTGAGTAAATTTAATTTCATGAATTAAGAGATTTTATAGTGTGCATTACATACACATGAACTTTGGTGTGCCTTGCTCAATCACATTCTTGTGTTGACTTTGTATAACTTTCTATTGGCCATTTAAAGGTTTTCTTGTGTGAGCATACCACACCAAATGAATCCTTTTCAATTTATATTTCCCTCCTTACCGTAAATCAAATTGAAGAAAAAGAAAGACCTAAATCATTTTTTGTGCAGTATTTTTTTCTCTCGATTCTCTCATCTTAATTTGATCATATCTTTCACATTTCAACTCCAAATCACTTGATTCAAAATCCAAAGATGTTGGTCTTGATGAAAGAAACAAACCCCAAGCAATTTTAGAACCAAGTGATGTCTTAATTTTTCACAGTAGGCTGTTTTCAGTCTGAGACTCATCATTTGTAGGTGAAACATTTTCTTATCACTTTCTCTTTTGATCATCTCATTTAATCTTCCTATTTGGATGAAATGTGTTAAAAATGATGTTAATTCGCATTTTAGGTTTGTTTGATTGATTGATTGATGAGTTTTAGCTTTGTGATTTCATTTGAACATATATTAGCTAAACTTGATTGAACTTGAATTGATTCTAGAAATGATATATATGATGTGCTTTGTAAGTGCCTCTAAGTTGATTGGCTCATTTCGTGGACATACCACATTTTGGGGTTTGAATTGTAAGGGTAGTTTGGGTGATTGAGGATCAAGCTCAAATGCCCTTTTCAATACCTCAAGTTGATAAGCATCAAAGGTAAAATTCTAAGTGTTTACTTGCTTTGAAGAGATAGTTGCACACACTCACAATTCATGCATTTGTTTAAAATCTTGTATGTGTGTGTCTATTTTGTGTACATTAATGTTCATTAATCTCTCTTCTTGCATATTTATATGATTGCATCTTGTATGTCAAATGTCATGTCATGTTTAGACTTAGGATTGCATACAACATGTAAGGTGTTGTACAAAGCGATTTTGAAAGTGTTGTACGTACAGTGCCCAACCCAAACCTGGTGGAATTGGGTTTTACATGTATCAAACCTGATGCATTTTTTATGTTTTTATTGAAAGCTTTGTACGGTCGCTGTACAGAAGCGCTATACGTACAGTGCCTGTATGAAACTCAAGAGAACGGAGCATTGGCATTGTACAAGCGCTCTACAAAAGCGATGTACGTACAGTCGTATAACGCCTATCTAAAACCTGAGAGAACAGAGCATTGGCATTGTACAGGTGCTCTACAGAAGCGTTGTACGTACAGCGCCCAAGGCAAATACAGGGTCATTTTTTCAAAACGACTACACTTCATTTAGTCACCCTATATATATGCCTCTTTCATCTTAAGTCATTTTTGAGAGTTCCAAAAGCATATTTTTCCCTTAAAACACATTTCAAGAAAAAAATTCACAATAACTCACTTTTATATACTCAAAGTCATTCCTTTGTGCATCAAAGTTCATATAGCATCATCTATGACCATGTAGAATGCATCCATGCATGGTTTTGCATCATCACATCTTGTTTGGTAAGTTTTTCACTAATTTCATCTAATTTTAGTGTATTTCTTAACAAGTCATCTCTTTATTCATTTGTATGCTTTTAGATCATATACTAGATACAACATAGAGATTACTTGTGATGAATTGATTGAGTGTTGTATTGTGATAGCTTTCTAGGTTTTGTTTAATCTTGATTAGCTAAGCTATTTGACATGTCATTTATCTATTAATATTTAGGAATGAATTAATTGTCATATTATCATTTTAGATAAGCATCTAAGGTTCCCTAGCTTTGTTTGCTCTTTAAATATCATCATATATTCACATAGGACATTTATCTCTTCATTGAGAAGTAAGACTTGTGTTACTACTGGGATTCGGTAGCTTAAATCACAAGCAATTAGACTAGGTTCACTCATACCGGGATTAGGTGGTGGTTGTAAGTTACATACCAAGATTAGGTTGTAATCACTTTACCATTAGTGGATTCGAGGTTCGTGTATGGCTTACATAACAGTTCGTGGTTTTTCCCGTGAAGTTTTCCACATTAATATCTTGTGTCATTTATAATTCCGCACTTATTACTCTTGATATCTTATATTGACTAGATAGGGATATTTTCGGAATATTGACTTATAACGAAAATTGGGTAAAATCAGATAAAATCTATTCACCCCCACCCTTCTAGATAGTTTTATACATTCCATGCACTATTAGTTTTATGCTTCATGATATTTTCTAGGTTTAATTTCATGATCTAAGAACTAAGATTTTTGAGTGATATATTGAATATTATTATCTTGTTCTTATTGATTCACATGTCTTGATTTTTAGATACATTTGTGATTGTTTGTTGAAAGCATATTCTAGATTATCATTGAAAATGTTCATAGAGCTTGATTAATCATCTTGCTTTATTTAATTGCGTTTGCATCATTTGCATCACTTAGATCATTGCCTTGTGAAAATGTTGAAGTCTCTTGTTAAAATGAGTGAAGCTTTAATTTGAGCAAGAAGACTTGGTTAGGAAAGTGTTCCAGATAGCCAAGCAAAAGTCTTAGCTAGGAATGTGATATTCCGGATGGTTGAGCTAGGGAAGCTTGACTAGGATCCTTGTGATCTAGATAGCTAAGCAAGGAAATCTTCCTAGAAGCTTGAAAGTCTTGGATAGGGAGTTGCTCTCTAAAGGTGTAGGACACACCTTGGATAGAGAGTAGGCTAGGTGGTTCACTAGGCCCGAGGGTAAATTAGGAGTTGATAGCTTGAAGTGGATATCATGTGTTGATAGCTTTAAGTGTGTAAGTCCTTTTCATCATATTGGATTGCTTTGCTGGTAGTTGTGGTATCAACCTGTGGACGTTTCCTCTTCGGAGGTTTACCACATAAAAACTATTGTGTAACTTTTAGTTTTTATGTTTCTTTATCTTCCATATCATGTATTGATTGCATCACTTGTATATTGATTTCCGCATGTGTTGATTCAAACAATACAATTGTTAAGACACATCAAGTGTGCAGTTCATTCTTGTATTCCGTAAAATTTGAATTTGGAAGAAATTGAGCCTACACCTATTCACCCCCCCCCCCCCCCCCCCCCCACCCCTTTAGGTATATTATACACTATATTGCTTAAGGAAATTTCATTATTCCTGTCAAAGTTTTGCAAAACAAAATATGTATCTTTATTGAGTTCTTCGTTGTTACTAAGAATACTAATTGTGAATGATTGAATCCGTGTTTTGTTGTATATACGTATCCCTCTTTTTTATTTGCTCGACTTATTTTCAAGCATGTTTAGGGAACTAGAAATGCTTTTATTCTAGAAAATTTAGTTAGAAACATGGTTCTCTGTCTTGTGCACTTTGTGGATTTCTGGGTTTGCGATTGGGCTAATTGCTTTAGATGGTATTGATGTTAGCTTGTGACGTCACTATAGTTAGACAGTCGCTCGACCTAGATTAGTTGAGGTTTTTGCCAAATTGACTCAACTCCTCTTAGGTTCTAGATCTTGTTTAGAGGCCTTAGGTTTTGATTTTAGATCTCAATATTTGTGAAACTGACTTGCATTTTTTGCATTTGTCATTTTTTTAGAGACATGTCAAGTGAAGATATGGTTTCAGATTCGCCAGTTAACTGGTCTATTAGTGGTTTGGAGAGTGAAGTTGATCGAGAGGTCGACTTTAGCGAAATTAATGTCTAGGGACAGGTGTCAGTGGCTGACTCGTTAAGTGTCGCTCTAGTAAATAGGAGGGATATGTTAGAGAGGGGCGTCGTGCGTGCTGTCGCGCAAAGGGTTGAATTTTCAGAATACGTAGATGTCGAAGAGTCGTTGTGTTCAGGCAAACCATTGGGTATTCTTCCTAGAGATAGCCAGCGAGTGTGCTTGGGGACAATGATATGGAGCGTCTACGAGCGGTGTAAGGGATTCCTGAATCTGTTTGCTTCATGAGGTAAAAGAGCACGAATGGGCCGATTGGAAAATTTTGGGAAGGTTGTGCTTCTACCAGTATAACTTAAGCCAAGGATTCAGATTTCCGGTTCCTTCTCTGGCTCGACGGCTGTTAGTGTATTACGACATTACCCTCGGCCAGTTGATACCGAATAGTTGGAGAATACTTTTGGGTTTAACTGTCCTCCGTGAAAATGAGAAGTTAAGTTTTGGATTAGGCCATCTACTTCATAGTTATTACTTGAAGCAGCATGTAAATGAGGAGGGTCAATTTTCATTAATCTTGAGGTCTAAAGCTACTGCTTTCATTACCGACCTCACCACTAATGACTAAGGATGGAAAGATACGTTTTTTTTTTTGCTAAGGATTTATTAATTGATGGGCCTTTTGGGAAATAGATCTACAAATATCGTTTAGTCTGAAGTTGAGTCAGTGAGTGTCGATCACATGTTATTTAGATTAGTTATGAATTTCTTCCTAGTTTTGACCACTTTATCTGCCTTTGTAGATTTATTAAATAAGGGTAAATCATCATCTTTTGATCCTGTTGGTCGTACGAATAAACTCTTAAAGATTCTTGTCGATGAGAGAAGTTGGAGGGTGCTGTCGAAGAAAGGTAATCTTTGGCCTAGTACCTTGTGGCTTCATTCGACGTGGAATGAACCACTAACACCATACCCTCTTGTAGAAGACTTCGTGTCGTATATTTGGATTAGGATGGGTTTTGAGATACTTTGTGGTACAAGATTTTTAACTCCTATATCAGATGTTGAACGTTGTTTCACAGACAAATCGATGTCGAACCTGAAGTTCAAAATGCCTGATCTAACTGAAGAGATAAGGATTCATAGGGAGAACATGAGCAAGAAACGAGCGGCTGTGAAGAGGAAGAAAGCTACGAAGGAGTCGACGTCGAAAGAGTTGGCGAATGTAGAACCTGTTTTTGTATCATCTCTAGAGTTAAATCCTTTGAGGACAAAAAGGAAGAAAGCAACCGATGTCGAGCACGCTGAGAATGTTGAAGCTGATCCCAATGGGAAATCTACTGCAATCGTGTTGACTAAACACGATTCGACTCTGATTTTGTTCCCTCCTAATGTGTCATCGTCAGTGTTCGAAAAAAACGGTCTGAACTGCCGTCTAGGCGGCTGCCTAGACGCTATGCAGTGGTCGGTCGTCCCGAGTTGGCCAAATCGCCAAAAACAATTGGTCAACGAAAAGTCAATGGTCAACGATCAACGGTTAAAAATCGGTCGCCTAAATCAGTTCAGACCGATTAATCGGGTCCAGGCAGACTCAAAGCCATTAACTCCACTTAGACCCTTTTATTTTTTTTCAAAAATGAACTGGAGAAGAAATAAAAATAGAAGACTTCGAAAGAAAAAAAAATAAAAATAGAACTGGGGAAGAAATGTGGCACATAATGCCTGAAGAATCATGTAAGGACAGGCGTCGTCGCCGTTGCCCAGATCTCGTCACCGCCGCTGCTAGTACAACATCCTATTCACTACTTCTCTCTTTATCTCTGTCTCTCACTTTCTATGTCTCAATTTCTCTTGATAGGCTGAAATCAACACACAAATTAGATTCAAGTGCTGTTGACAAACAAAACCCACCAAGATTTAATGAAAAATAACTTAAAAACAAGCTTTAATGGAGGAGTGGGAAAGCTTGAAATGAGAGAAAATGGTGGAAGAAAATCTGTTGAAAGAGAAAGAGAAGAAGTCGTGAAAGTGAGAACAAGATGGCTGAAAGATAGAGAATATTTTTTTACTTTTAAATTTTATATAAATTGATTCTGAAACCTAACTTGAACCCTAACTTAACTTGGGCTTGGTGGGCTTGTTGGCAATTGGGTCAGCTGCCAAACACAAACTTAACTAAGTTGATTGGGCCTATCTTTTGTTGGCAATTGGACCAAATATCAAACTTAACTTAGTTGGGCCAAATAGCAATTATCAAATAGTCAATTGGGCATCCAAGATATATTAGTTGTTGTATAACAGTATAAGTAAAATACAACTTTATATAGTCTTGACTCTGGAGCCATTAATGACAAGGTTTTGGTTTGTGTGGATTTGGATTAGATATTGATTATTTTAATTGAATTTGGTCATAATATGAGTTTTAATATTGGTTTTATAGGTGGGAAATGGTAATAATATGAATTTCGTCATAACCGGTCAACGAAAAAAGTCAACCGTATAGAAATCCGCCTAGGCACCGACTAGGCCGCCTAAGCGCTAGGCGCTGGTCCACCGCCCGACTAGCACCTAGCGTTTACTAGAACAATAGTCGTCCTTTAAAGAACCAACTAGCTTTCTAAAGAAGTCGAGCGACCTCCTCTTCTCCACCGATGAGGAATATCTCAAAGGGAAGAAAACGGAAGAGGTGTATGACGCCGGTTTGCTTTTGGCTTTCCAAGTAAGTTGATTCATTTTTGAAGTTTGTTTCTTTTTATTTGAAGTATTCATTGTGTGATTTTCGTTTTGTAGACTTAGCAGATGCATGTGCATTTACATGACAGGTATAAGATTAGCAGGAAGAGGTGCACAAAGCTTCAGAAGGCTAACGACACCCTTAGGAAGGAGAGCGACACACTCGACAAGGCAAATAAGGAAATGGAGAGGAAAAACCTGGCCTTGGAGGAAGAATTGAGGAGGTCGAGGGAGGATCATGGTTGACAGCGTGAGGAGGTGGAGAAGTCGAAGGAGATGATCACGGGGTTGGAGCGGTAAATTGCTAGTTTGAATGATCAACTTACGAACATTGCGACTGAAACTATTTGTGGTGCAAGGCGGCGCTTTTCAAAGAATATTTATCTAGCAAGCATACGGAGTGGGATTCTTAATCGATGCAAGCCGAGATCGATGAGTGTGCCGAACTTGAACCACTCAGAGCTGAGGAAACGTCGACTGCAAAGGAAGCCGCAAAGACTGATAATACAGGAGAGGCTAACATGAATCTTGGTGCTGCTGATGGTTTGAATGCTCCAGTCTACGGGTCGACTCAACATTAGTTTGATCAATCACTAAACTTTTCTTACATATATATTTCTTTTGATGTTTAAAACATTTGTGTTAGACGGGAGTACTGTTTTAATTTCCCGTGTTAACTTATTTGTAGTTTATCTTGCATTATTTGATTTCTCTTTTTAATCGAAGAGGTTTATCAACTTTTTTTGCGTAAATTGCTTTGAATCATGTGTGAAGTACCGTGTATGATAGAACTGGTAGATACGACCATCGTTTATTGCAATTAATAGTTTTCAAGTGTAATGACTTATAAAGTATCGCGTGAATGCGTAATCAGGTCGACACAACCATATTTCAAGCGCAATGACTAATAAAATATCGCGTGTAAACTGGTCGACACAACCATTCTTCATTTCATTGAATCGCTTACATGCGTAATGATTTGTAATATATCGCACACATGCGTAATCTGGTCAATCGCTTACATGCGTAATGATTTATAAAATATCGCGTACATACATAATCTGGTCGACACAACCATTTTTTAAGCGTAATGACTTACAAAATATCACATATGTGTAAGCTAGTTGACACAACCATGTTTCATTTCATTGAGTCGCTTACATGTGTAATGATTTACAAAATATAGCGTACATGCATAATCTGGTCGACACGACCTTTTTTCAAGCGTAATGACTTATAAAATATCACGTATGTGTAAGCTAGTCGACACGACCATGTTTCATTTCATTGAATCACTTACATGCATAATGATTTACAAAATATCGCGTACATACGTAATCTGGTCGACATGACCTTTTTAAATTTCATTGAATCGCTTACATGCGTAATGATTTATAAAATATCGCGTACATGTGTAATCCGGTCGACACTACCTTTTTTCATTTCATTGAGTCGCTTACATGCATAATGATTTATAAAATATCGTGTACATGTATAATATGGCCGACACGACCATTTATTATTTCACTGAATCGCTTACATGCGTAATGACTTTATATGTGTAATCTGGTCGACAAGACCATTTATTAATTCACTGAATCACTTACATAAGTAATGACTTTACAAAATATCGCGTACATGCGTAATCTAGTCGTTTGTCCCTAGTAATATTCACCCAATCTGCCAGTATGTAATGTCGAAAGAAAGTACAGGGAGTATTGAATCTGAACAAGATTAGAACTTGTTTGAAAATCCTTGAATGCGGGATGTCACATCGTCGCTAATCCCTTGAATGTAGGGGTATAGCTTTTATCGTTCATCAATCTCAACTTTACTGCAATGAGTTAGGTGACTGCTTGTCAATGTCGACAACATTGAAGTAGTGAGTAGGAAAAATTGTTTTCTGTGAGCTCAGTTTTGCACTTAGTTGCAACTAAGTTGTCATCATTGTTCTTGGTTGATGGTTTGTTAGTATCGACTCTAGATAAAGTGAATGTAATGAAAATAAAATATACATGAAATAGAAAAGCAAGTTTAGAAATGATACTATTTTAAGTGTAAGGCGTTCCAGTTGTTGTGAATTTCTCGACCGTCGATGCTCCTTAATTTGTAAGCTCCTCGTCCTTTGACATCTATTATTTGGTAGAGGTCTTCCCATGTCGAACCCAATTTTCCCGTTCCTTGTTCTACGGTATTTTGAAAAACTCGTCATAGAACCCAATCGCCAATTTTGAAGGTCCGAATCTTCACATTTTTATTATAGTGTCAAGCAATTTATTGTTGGTAAGCCTACACTCTTGTAGCCGCCCTCTCTCGGCGTTCGTCAAGGTGATTCGAACGCCAATTCTAGGTTTTTCTGATCTTCATTCGGATTTTCACTCCGAGCAGTCGTGAGTCGCATTTCAATTGGAATGATTGCTTCCGAAACATAGACAAGTGAAAATGGTGTTTCTCCTATAGATCGTCGCGGGGTGGTTCAATAAAACCAGAGTATTTCAAGTAGCTTGTCATCCCATTCCCTTTTTTCGCTTTCAAGTCTTTTCTTTAAGGTGTGATAATTGTCTTGTTTGTCGATTCGGCTTGTCCATTGGCTTGGGGGTATCGAGGAGTTGAAAAACTCAATTTTATTCCATATCTGTCGTAGAAATTCTAAAAGTCAAAGGAGATGAACAGGGATTCGTTGTCGGTTACAATCTCTTTAGGTACTCCAAACCTGCAAATAATTTTTTTCTATACGAAATTGCGTACCTCTATATCTCGCACATGTTGAAAAGATTCTGCCATGACCCACTTGGTGAAGTAGTCTGCAATGACCAGCATGTAAACGACACCGTCAGGCGCTGCATATAGCTTACCTACGATCTCCATTCCCTGTTTCATAAAAGGTCAAGGGGCCGAGATTGAATTTAACGTACTTGGAGGAAGGTTGGATACTTGAGCGAATCTCTGACACTTGTCGTAGGTCTTCACATGATTCTGAGAGTCGGATCGCATGGTTGGCCAGTAATAGCCAACCGTGATTGCTCGATTTGACAAACTTCTCGCACCATAATGGTTTCCATATTCTTCATGGTGGGGACTTTTAAGGACGTCGTGCGCCTCTCATGGCATCAAACATCTCAAATATGAGCATGTAAAAGATTTTTTGTAGAGCTTATCGTATAAGATGCAGAATTTAGTTGCCTTGGATCTGATCTTTCTAGCTTCAGCTCGGTCTCCTAGTAGAATGTCGGCTTGAATATAGTCTTAGAAAGGATCTATCCATGTTTTATTGTGGTCGTCGATTTGAATAAAGTTTTCTTCTTGAATTGTTGGTTATAACAGGTTAACTATTGCAATCGACTTTAGGCCTTTTATTAACGTTGTCGACCCTAGGTTTGCCAACGCGTCTGCTTGAGCATTTTTCGACCGTGGTACTTGCAGTAGGACAAAAGTCTCGAACGTCGACTATAATTGTTTAGCCTTCACCAGATATGCTACCATTCTTTTATCCTTGGCTTCGTACGATCCATTCATCTATCGAACGACCAATTGAGAATCGCATTGTACTTGTATATTTGTCATTCCAAGGCCATTTGCCAAGTCAAGTCTAGCTATTAATGCTTCGTACTTTGCTTCGTTATTTGTCGCACGAAAGTTGCAATGAATCGACTGTTCCAATGTCTCTCCTTATGGGGATTTAAATATGAGTCTGAGTCGCCTGCCTTTTATGTTGGTAGATCCGTCGATGGAAAATATCCAGGTCTCACTTGTGAGATTCTCAGTGAGATCTACCAACTCCTATTTATCCAGTACATTCTCATAAATAATAAAGTTTGCAATAAAATCAACGAATACGTGTGATTTCATTGTTGTCCGTGATTGGTAAATGATGTCGTGTTCGCTTTCGATTGCCCACCTCGTCAATCGACTTGAAAGTTCAGGTTTATGCAATATATTTTTAAGTGGGAATGAAGTTAGTACCTTGATAGGATTACATTGGAAATATGGCATCAGTTTGTGCGCAGCTATGACGAGGGCAAAGCTAGCTTTGCCAATCTACTGTATCTTATCTCGACATCGAGTAGGGCTTTACTCATATAGTATACTAGATGTTGTGAACCTTCTTCTTCTCTAACAAGTACGGCTCTCATTGATGTATCCGACACTATAAGATATAGGAATAAGATTTCCAAACTCGATAATAGATTGAGGTTCTATCTGCCTCTTCCGTCCTTAGGTTTTGACAGCAATGATGGTGAGACCAGATAATTTTTCAAGTCCTTTAGTGCCTTTTCGCATTCTTCGTTCCATTCAAATGTTTTGAATAAGAGTTGGTATCGTTCGGATGATTTGGAAATGAACCGGTTTAATGCTGTTACTCGACCTGTTAATTTTTGAATGTCCTTGATGCATTTTAGTGATTCGATTCCTTTGATCAACCAAATCTGATCAGGGTTGGCTTCGACTCCTCTTCAGGTCACTAGATAACCTAGAAACTTTCCAGAAGATACACCAAATAAGCATTTAGTAGGGTTGAATTTCATACCATATTTATCTAGGACGTCGAACAACTCTCGGAGATGATTAATATGATCTTGAGCAACGAGTGATTTGACTAACATGTCGTCGATGTAGACCTCTATTGTCAAGCCGAGCATGTCGTTAAACAACTTGTTCACTACTCTTTGGGGGGTCACACCTGCATTTTTCAAACTAAAGGGTATTACTTTATAACGAAATATACCTCTTTCGGTGATGAAGACGGTTTTTTCTTGGTCGTTTGGATGCATAAGGATTTGGTTGTATACGGAGAAGGCATCTATGAAACTGAGTATTTCGTTCCCTGTTGTGGCGTCGACTAGCATGTCGATATAAGGAAGTAGGAACGAATCTTTAGGACACGCCTTGTTAAGATCTGCGAAGTCGATAAAGACGCGCCATTTTCCATTTTTCTTCTTCACGACCACGACGTTTGCCAACCAATCCGGGTACTTGACTTCTCCGACCAATCTGATGTTGATTAACTTTTGAACTTCGTCGTTGATTATCTTGTTTCTTTCTGATGCGAATTTCCTTCTCTTCTGTTTGACTAGTGGGTGGTCGGGGTCTACCGAAAAATATGGACTATTACTTCCTGGTCAATCTCGATCATACATGAATGTGACCAGGCGAAACTATCACAGCGTTCCTTCAATAAGTCAATCAATAGTTTTTAAAATTCTTTGGGTAGTTTGGATTCAATAAAGACTTTTTGCTCTAACTGGTCTGGATCGATCGATATTTCTTCGAGTTCTTCCATCTTTGACTTATCTGGAGTCAACTCGACTGAAGATTCCTGTAATTGCTATAACTGTTCTTTCTTTTTCTTCATAGCATTCTGGTAGCATTCTCTTGCGACTTTGTTTCCCTTTTATCTCTCGCAATCCCCATTTGGTTGGGAACTTGATCATCTAGTGGTAAGTAGATGGAATCGCTTTCATTTCTTATATACACGGTCTACCTAGGATTATGTTGTATGGGAATTGGCAGTCGAGCACCAGGAAGTTGATGTAGAGGTTGACTCCTTCAACGTAGACTGGTAGCACAATTTTGCCTAAGGTGCTTTTTTGTTCTCTACTGAATCCTGTTAGCGTTGTCCTTCGACGGCTAAGCTTGGATTCATCGACCTGCATTTCTCTTAAAGCACTGTTAAACAATATATTACAAGAACAACCATTGTCGATTAAAATTCTTTTTGTTAAGCAATTAGCAACATATAATGAAATAACGAGTGCATCAGGTGAGGAGAAAACAAATCTGATTTATCTGTGGACTTGAAAGTCACGGTTTCGTCGATTTTTATTAGATGTACCTTTTCGGGCTATATCTATGCATTCGACACATGTCGAGTATGTCTTTTTGCTGATGAATAGCTTCTGCTACCTCTAATTTAAGTGCGATACAATCTTCTATTCGGTGGTCATGATCTCTACAGAACTCGTACCGAAATCTGGGGTCTCGATGTTCTGGGGGAGCGTCCATTTGTCGTGGCCATTTGACAGTTTTACCCATTTATTTCATCACTGCTACAAGGTCGACATGTTTGATACTAAGGTTATATTCTAGGACTTGAATTTTCAATCGACCTATTCTATGTTGGTTTTGCCCGTACAACCGTCTGTCATTTGGACCATCGTAATGGGGTTGCTCACTGCATCGGTCTCTCATCGGATAAGGCTCGACCCTTCCATTGCTTGTTTTCCTATCGACGCAATCATTTTGTCTGTTATTGGTGTAGTTATTGGCTTTCTCGACATAATTAGCTTTATCTTTTTCCCACTTGATCTAAGCTCATGCTTTCGCTAATACGTCATCCATAGTCATGCAAGGGTATTTCGTAAGTTCTTTGTAGAGATCAGAGTCGAACCTGAGTCCTTTTTTGAAAGCAGAGATCGTCGTAGCCTGGTTGTAGTGTGGGATTTGAACTTTTTCTCTGTTAAAGCGTCCTACATACGTCTTAAGGTTTTCTTCGCACCTCTGAGTAATGGTATAAAGGTCGTATGAATGTTTCTCAAACTTGCGACTGCTCGCGAATTGTTCCACGAACGTATATGTAAGCTACGCAAAAGAAGTAATCGAATTGTTAGAGAGGTTAGTATACCATTGTAGGGCCGGGCCACCGAGATTAGAGCTGAACGCTTTGCACATGCATTCTTCCCTAAAGTTGCATGGAATTGCTGCAGTGAACATACGTTGTTTGTAAAGTGCTATATGAAGGTATGGATGAGTTGTGCCCTTAAACGGCTTCATGTTAGGGAAACTAAACTTCCTGGGCATCTCAATAAAGGCTATCGCATCGACGAACAACAAATCCACAAAGTTGTTCGCTGTGCTTTTCTTAATTGACACAGGTACTCCGAGGATCCTTCGGATTAAGGCTTCTATTTCTGTAAATCTACGAGAAAGTTCAGGGTCAGCAAAAAAAAGTGAACCGGAATCATATTTTACCAAATTTGGAGTCGACTGTAGTGATAATGGCATCCTAAAAGCATTGTCCAGCATCGGATCGATGATTGGTTTTTGCTCTTGCAATGCTTCAGGTCAAACAGGCAAATTATTCTGATCGTGTTTGATTGGAACTGTTTGGGTTCCACTTTGATTCGTGCCAATGTCAGGAATCAGTTCTAGCCTTTGTGGATCTATAGGCGCGACCGGGGCTGTTCTATCGACAACACACTAGATGTCGGGCGTTGGGATTGGTGGCTCAGGCGCCACGTTGCTAGATGTTCCATCGATGATGGCTCGTAATTCTGTGTTACGAGGTCGAACCGTAACATTTTCTGTGTTACGATGATGGCTCGTAGTTTCTCAGTGTTCACGGTCATCTAGGCAGTCAACATGGCAATTTGTTCCTCGATAGTGGGGTTGTTTCCATCTCCCGACATCATGAGAAGGGGGTCTGCTTGATTCAACTAGGTCGTTATGAAATTACAATGGGCCTCACGGTGGGCTCCAAACTGTAGGTGGTTGATATACAATTGAAATGGGTTAGATCGAGTTCAAATCATGCCCAAGCAATTTGCTTTCGACCCGTTGAATATGTCGTGTCGAATGCTGCGGAACCTGCAAAAAGGTAGAAAACAACACAAAACGATAAAAAATAGAAGGATTGAAAGGGGGTTATATAATCTTAGTCTTAGTTAAGCTTGGGTTGAGCATTTAGACATCGATTAATTGTGATTAAAATAGAAGACAATTTCTAATGACCAGAGTTTGTATCTGATCAGAGTTTCAACATGCCAAAGCTTTAATATAGGTTTTAGATAGCAAAATCCTCTCTTCGTTGATGAGAGATTCTATTTATAGACCTTTTTCAAAGACTAATCATGGGTTGTTGAAGATATTATCTCTGAAATCTTGATCAGATTTCGTAGGATCCTAGAATCGTGGACCCATTCAAACCCATTTGAATGTTATCTCCTTCAACCGCCAGATTATGTTAAAACCAGAGTGGCTAAGTCAACTAAGACTAAGTAAAGTTCTTCCGGGTCGACCCATATTAGATGGGCCAAAACCAGACCTAACCTAAGTAGTTTGGGCTTTCGAGCTATTGGGCCTAGATGTCATTTTTGGCTACCACAATAGTTAAGTTATACTGACATTTTGGTCTATTTACTTTAATATTATTGAAAAATAACTTATTAAATTGTTTCTTTTTTAAATATTACAATAATTTAGGAATTGGGGAATGGAGAGGCTCGAAATATAAGTAGGTGTGAGAAGAATACCGATGGACTAAACTTGTTAAGAACCGATATTCATTTCATAAAAATGAAAAGAGTAGGTCTACGGAATTTTAGTAAGAAATTTTAAAAATGTATTATTTTATCATTTAATGAAAATTATTGATTTACCTCCATAGTGTAAATCGAGAGCAACATATAAAAAAATAAATCGAGAGTAACAAAATTTATTATATAAAAGATATTATTATTTATATATATATTATTATTATTATTAATTTATTATGTATTAAATTAGAGAGATTATACTTTATTACTGGTGCATCTAGAATTTTATTTTCGTTTTCTTTTTTTTAAAGCGAATTGTTATTTGAGGTATTATCAGTTAGGTCCCTATATTTTTTGAATTATATATTTTTTACTCACTTATTCATTTTTCACTAGATTAGTTCTCATTTTTTTCAAAACCCACTTAATTTTGTCCCTCTGACCAAATTTTGATGGTCAACAGTCAGTGAAAATGCTAAGGGCTTTTCCAGTATCATTTTCCAAGTCCATTTTTGTTTTCATTTTTCAAAAATGATTTGGAATACACGTTCGTTAACCGTTTTTCATTTTATTTTAAAAAACAAAAACAAAACCATTGTTAAAATTGAAAAATATGGAATACAACTAAAAGTTGTTTTTCATTTTGTTTTTTTAACCTTTTTTTCTCACTTTTTTCTCTCTTCTTTGCTGATCAAAGACAAGTCTTCATCATCTTCTTCTTTTATTCTTCGTTCGTCAAAGCTTTAATGACTCCATGTCTGCTTCTTCTTCTTCTTCTTTCATCCGATCTGCTCTCTTTCTACAGTCAATCTGGTCTTCTTCTTCACCGATCTACTCTTCTCTTCGCCGATCCACTCTACTTTTTCACCGTCAATACGGTCTTATTCTTCGCCAATGATCTTCTTCTTTCAGATTTCTCAAACAAAATAAAATAAATAAAAAATAAATAAATAAAACTTGAACATAGGAAATATGGAAAATTTTCCAGATTTCTTCATTTAATCTGGAAATCTACTTGTGCTTGTGTTTCCAAAAATTTTCCAAAAGCTGATTGTGCTTGTTGTTGGACCTATACGTTGTTGGTGATGGGGATCCAATTGTGAGGGCATACTATTACAGGTAGTTGTACTGATGAGGCTCAAAGTAGTAGTGCAAGAATTCATCATGGTGTGTTTCTTTGATGGGTGCTCATGATGATCTATACTTGAATGTGGGCTCCAAGCTATAACCGATGTTGTTGTTGGTGACATTATTGTTGAACAAGGCAGCAGGCTTGCACCATTTTTTTTAAAGGAAATTATTAAATCAAGTTTATCTAAAATAAATAAAAAAATTCAAATTTATTATTTAATGAATTTTTTTGATATTTTGTATCAATTTATTGTCAAATTTTTATATTTTTCTGTTTACCTACCAGACGCGTTTTTACTGTTTTCTTTTTCAAAATACAGCTTTCAGTAAATGATACTAGACGCGTTTTCAAAATTCGAAAATCAAATCAAAAACACTATTTTCATTTTCATTTTCAAAAAACATCAAATGAAAAACGTTACCGGACGCATCCTAAATGACTAATTTACCATGGCTTCAGTTTCACGGCCTAAAAGTACCATTCTGCCCTTTAAAAATTCAACAATTACAAATTTACCAAATATTGTTAAGACAGAAATACCCTTAATAACAGAAGTTTTACAATTTCACCAGGAAAAGTAATGCATTAAAAAATAGAAAACCTATATGTCAACACATTAGCTTTTCATTTGACTTTCTAATTGATTTTGGAAATTCCTTCTTTACCTGGCTTTATAAAAACACCCATCTCTCCTCATTTTTTCATTAGCACTGTCTTCTATTCAGACATCAATTTTTCTAGAATTTTTTTTTTTCCTTTTAACAAGCATGAAACACTCATTCTCTTTCCTATTTTGTTTCCTCTCTTCAAACATCATTTTTTCTTGAAATCCTTTTCTCTGTTACAAGTATAAAACAACCAAAAAAAATCTAGTTTTTTTTGGCAATAAATATCAACAAAATATGGCATCACCAAGCAGCACAAGTGCAAATGTTGGATCAATCAAGGTTTAAAATAGACTACGCACCTGTGGGAATGAGAATAAAGCAAATTATGGGTCTCCGAGAAGAGCAAGAATCCTAACAGACTATTTTTTTTGGTTGTGATGCATGCAACTATTTCAAGTGTTGGTCTCATGATAATGAAGAATGAGATAGTATAGAAGAATTTATATCTCACATAACATATGCAGAATCAACATTTGCATATGACAATACTCAGTTTTATGTGGTCATTGCGAACTACATGAAAGTGCAAAGGAGTTTGGCTTTGTTGAAAATAATTGTCCTATTTCATACTGTGTTGCTAGGCATATGTATTTGTATGACCCTTACATGTAGTGAATGGGTTTCAGGCATAAGATAATGTACTGTAATGAGGATGATGTATGAAATAATATAATGTCAATATGTATCATTTTCTAGTGGGAAATAAAATAGTAAATTAATGGCAATCAAGCATACTAAATAACACTCCACACATAACAAGAATACGGCCACTACAATGTGAATCGCACTAACGAACTTCATAAACTAATGGCAATTAAGCATAACATTGTTTAAAAGCCAGCAATCACAAAATATTAGGGTTTATCTATTCTTATCACTGAAACCTAAAGAACAATCAACCAACCAAAAAGAAGTTATGACCACTGTCAAATAACTCTAATATCATCCTAATAAATTAACCTGACAATCAGACTTGGATATCACAAAACATATCCAAAATTTTTGTGTTTACCAAATCCAACACAAAAGATTAATAAAAAACCCTTCAAGGTTTGGAAATTGAACATATTTAGGAGCAAACATCAACCACGCATGTTGTGGGAGCCTTGTTTGTGCTGCATTCATTAGTCTAAGCAGTGTCAATTATAATCATCTTTTTCAGTCCCCGGGTTCATGGAACATATTGCATTCACATGCTTCTTCAGCCCTGCATATGCCTCAACATGATAAATCTTCAAAATCTCGAGTACAATCCTCTTTGCCCTATATATTGTTTGGCTATCAACTTTCACTATAAATCTTTCTTACAATTCATTCTTAAATAATCTTGTCTCATCGGTAGGGTTTGAACGAATGAAGTTCTCAAGAACCGATGCAACCCACCTTAATGTAGTCTCTTTGTTTTCTGTCACCCTCGGGCATATCAAGTGGCTTCCCCGAGCACTCTTGATCATGAATGTGACCCTATCCGAAAGACATGTTGCATGTAGTCTCCAATCACATGCATCATTCTTATAAGTCACTGTATACCTATACTTATCATTCTTGATTTTCTTCAATGTAAATCTCTCTTGAATTGCATACCTCTTAATAACTTCTTGAGTAAACACTGCATTCCCAATAACTTGATCATCTTCAAATGCAACGGTCCCATTTTGATTCAGGGCCTATTGATGATTCTGAAAATATCGAGCAACTCTTGTCAATGCAATTTCTCCATCGAAAAACACTACAACAGCTACTTCATTGCCATCAAGTTGACAATGGTCATTGTTTTTATAATCATTTTTGCCATTTTCATTAACCAAACTCACATCCGAGTCATCCACCAACTCTTCATTAACCTCATACTCGTTGTCTTCTTCACTGTTTTCTTCGACTAGTTCATCATTGTCTTCTTCATTGTTTTCTTCAACCGGTTTAGCATTGTCTTCTTCAAGTAGTTCAACATTGTTCTCCAACTCTTTAACTGGATCACCAATGCTTTATTCATTGAAACCAAGCAAGCCAGTCGATTCATCTTTAGGGAAATGGATGGCATTGGGGACCAGAATGAGTTCGAAGTCAATGATTGACATGTTATGACTGTCAAATAATTCGAAGCACATCATCAATTATTCATCTGTTGTCAGCATATATTGTTGGCCATTCCACAGAAACGTAATGCATGATTACCAAGTTTCCTATCTTTTGATATGACATCCACTAAGTGTCTTCCTACCATCATTTATCAGGCTAATGACACTACAATCTCCTGGTTCTATGAGATCCATGTCAACAATTCTACTACTGATGCAACATTGCAAGATACTGCACAAAATAAAAAAGAAGTCTTTATTTGAAAATATAGCCGAATAATGAAATCAACTCCAATTACTTAAACGAAAAAAGAAACTATAATCATATAAACAAATTATACATGCAATACAAACCCGAAAAACTGATGCAATATAAATATAAAGAACAACTCTTCTATCAACTGATGCAAGTCCATGCGAAAACATACCAATGCAACACATGTCATAAACTTGGCCTATCAATTTAACAGGACTTCAAAAAAAATATCAACATCAGACATAAACAAAACCAAAAAACTTAGAACAAACCCTAACATCCGATAAAACAAACTCTAATATGCGAATACACAATACAACATTAAAAATTAAAAAATTAAAAAATTAAAAAAAAAAAACGAATCTTTTTCAATAAAAATGAAATTTATCTGTTGTTTTACCGAGTTCAAGCAATAGCCCCCCCCCCCCCCCAAAAAAAAAAAAAAAAAAAACACTAAAACAAAACTCATTTCACACCGGAATCCTACAAAATTGAAACTTGAACATAAAACACAACAAATTCTGAAAAATCTAAAAATTTTCCAAGAAAAACTAAATTTATCTGCTATTTAACCAACTTCAAGCAAAAGCCCCCAAACAAAAACCTACAAAACACCCACTTCATAACAAAATCAAACAAAAAGGAGACTTGAACACAAAACACAAAACAACATTCGAAAAATCTAAACATTAAAAAAAATGAAAAAAATCGAGACTTGAACTTACCGGTTTCGAATTTCTCCTCTTTCGCCAATGAAGGGGGATTGTCATACTCTTTCTTCTCTCTTCGAAGCTTTAATGGTCATTAATTCGAAGGTTTTTGGAGAGGAATGGAAAACTTGCGAAGGTTTTGTGTCTCTTGGAAAGAAGTGGTTGAGTGGGGGACCAAAGGCTTTGGATTTGGTTTTGTTGCTAGGGATTCAAGGGTAAGGGTGACTTTTCCCTCTCTTACCAAATCCCTTTATTTATTTATTTATATTTTTTATTTTATTATCATTAAATGTGACACACAACTATTACACCATTGAGTAATGACAAAATATCCCTCGTTCCATTAAGTTAGACTAATGTCTGACTTATAAAGGGACCAAATTCAATAGTTTTTGAAAATATGGGGACCAATCCAATAAAAAATAAATAAGTGAGTATAAAATAAATAATTTAAAAAATATAGGGACCCAAATGATAATATCCCTTGTTATTTTACAAAGGGTTAATTGCACTAACCTACCCTAAGTATATGTATAATTGCACTAAAACCAGAAAAACTATCATAATAACACAAATATACCCTCAGACCATTGACTGATGGTTGACTATCGTTAGTTAACATCAGATAAGGGACAATTTAGTCATTGTCTCAATGTCAATAAGTAAATAAAGGGTTAATTGCACTAACTTACCCTAAGTATATGCATAATTGTACTAAAACCAGAAAAACTATCATAATAACACAAACATACCCTCCGACCATTGACTAACGGTTGACTATCGTTAATTAGCAATAACAGAATAACAAAGGAGCAATTACACTTTTGCCCTTACCAACTACATTAATTAATTAAATATAATGAAAATTGAAAAAATACATATATAATGATTAAAAAGAAAAGAAAAAAGATTTCAAAAAATCTATTACCACATTCGGATTGCAAAAAACAAATCTTATAAATAGTTAATATTTTCCTTTTGCAAATAAATATAATAAAAAAAAAATTCTAAAAAATAAAAGAAAATTTTGGGAAGAGATCTGAAAAATTCCAGATCTCCTCCAAAGATCTTTTAGATCTCCTCCAAACTCCCTCAGAGGGTAAGGATGGAGCAGTGGACTCTAAGATGGACCCGCCCAATTTCGACCCTTACACCACCGCAACCAATCCTTCGATGACCACACCACACAACAACAATTCGTCGATGGAGAAGATTGTTCCATCTGATCGTCTGATGGAGATGTCTCATCCATCTCTTTGTCGTTATAAAACACCAACAACAAAAAAAAAAAAAAAAGGTTATGGCCTCCACCGCCACAAAGACGAGAGGCCCACCGTAAAAAAAGAGGTGGAAGATTTGTCTGATTGTCTTCTCAATTATATATATATAAATATATATATATATATATATATTTCAATAAATTAAATATTCAAATATTATTTATTTTAGGGATAATTAAAAGATAAAATACTAGCTAAGGGCATTTTAGACATTTTATACTAATAAGTTGGTCAACAGTTACTTTAAAAGGAATTCAACTAACGGTAGGGGAGGTTTATGCAATTTTAAGCAAAAGTTCAATATTGGTGTAATTAGGTTTAACCTCATGGGATGTTTGTGCAATTACTCCATTAATTAATGTAGTTGGTAAGGGCAAAAGTGTAATTGCTCCTCTTTTATTGCTAATTAAGGACTAATTGCACAAACACCCCTGATTTTAGGTATAATTGTATGTATATGGAATTTTTACCCTTAATTGCACAAACATCTCATGTAATTAGTTGACTTCGTTAAATCTAACCATTGACCACAATTTTAACCAAAAAATAACTAAAGTGCCCCTAGTTATCTATTTTATTATTAATTATATATATACTTTACTTTTTTTGACAATTTATATATATACTTAAAATAATAATTATATACAATACTTTATTTATTTATTTAATAATTTTTATAATCCATTTTTAATCCATTTTTTAAAATAAATTAATTAAGTATTATATATAATTATTATTTTTTAAGTATATATAATTATTTTTTTAAGTATATATATTATTATTTTTTAAGTATATATATAAATTGTCAAAAAAAAAGTATATATATATAATTAATTATAAAATAGGTAACTAGGGACACTTTAATCATTTTTTGGTTAACATTGTGGTCAATGGTTAGATTTAACGAAGTCAACTAATTACAGGGAATGTTTGTACAATTATAGGTAAAAATTCCATATACATGTAATTATACCTAAACTCAAGGGATGTTTGTGCAATTAGTCCGCTAATTAACAGTTAATCAACGATCGGAGGGTATGTTTGTGTTATTATGAATAATTTTTCCGGTTTTATTGCAATTATGCATATACTTAGGGTAAGTTAGTGTAATTAACTCTTTTACAAAATGCCTTATCTCCTGCTTATGGATTTATTTTCGTTAGTTTCCGTACGGGCACGCATCTCAAGAATATCCAATATTTTGTCTTCAACAATATCATTCCACGCGCATTAAATCACGTGTGAACCACTTACTAGCCTTCATGTTGAGTGTTGATGGGAAATTAAGATTACTTATGATAAACATAAATGGGAAATTAAGATTACTTATGATAAACATATACGGTCTTTCTATTATCAGTTCGAACTGACAAAAGATATATTATGACGAAAAATATAGACCACTAGTTTTACATAAGTTTTGACAAGTGTATATATTTTGAGTCAAAGTATGTAAAATTAGTAGTCTACATTCTTCGTCCTGATATATCTTTTGTCAGTTCGAACTGATAATAGAAAATCTGCATATATGCATACATTTATATAATACTTCTCTAATCAGGACTGGACTTTATGATTTCATGACGTCTAACCATAGCCACACATTCACAGTGAGCTCACAGCCTCATATTAATAAATACTCACACCCAATATAAATATATGGCTATGTTGGACGTCCTTAACTTATAATTTCATAACGTCATCACTAGAGAACCACCTCATATATATAGTGAAATACATTTTCTATTTTATTTTATTTTTATATCAATTTATCAAAGCTATGACAATTCGAAACACTTTTAGACAGATTTTTCACTATCAAACCATATTGGAAAGTCATTATTGAATGAAAAAAAATATATCATGGTGATTTAAAATATTTTGAAGGGCACCCATTCAACTCACATTGTTTAAATTCTTAGCATCCATATAAAATCTCAATCTTTGTTTGATTTTTACCCAATCTCAATCTTTTATTTCATCTCGTTCTTCATTACAATAAATTTTAGTAATTATACAATAAAAACTTAAACATAATTACCGATAGAGATCGGCTTAATGTGGTTTGAGTCACCTGACGGTAAAGAGCACTTATTCAACCTAGTAATGTTTTAAATTTGAATCGTCGTATCAATAGAGAGATTGAATTATGTTAACACATACTCTATACGTTAAGTTTTGAAGATATAAATTATGTTAACATGTATTCAAATATATTAACAGGAGGAGACTTTGAAGTTGAATAAACTAAAAAAAAGAAAAAAAATCAACTAAAAAAACGCACATACTCAAATCTCTTGAGAAAATTGATTAATATCGGAAATTCTTTAACCGTTAAGTGTTTGATTATTTTTATAGAAAAAAGTCTCAAGAAAATAAAAACTTTAATTTTATTAAATTTATTGATGTTTAAAATTCTTTCTCTTAAAACCCACTTTACGAAGAAAAAAATTGAATTTATGAATATCACAATTGTTTAGTCTATGCAACCTTAATTATTTATCAAATAATCTCAATTGTCACATTTTAAATTTATAACACTAATAACCACAAAAAGAAATTAAAGTAATTTACTTTGTTAAAATTATTTTTTACATATTAAGAAAGTGCTCGAGCAATTTTTTTTTTTTTTTTCTGTTGAAAATTAGGAATGAGAACTCTCTTTGACACAAATTTCAATTTAATTTAAGAATCCTAGAATTTAAAAAATAAAAAATAAAAAATAAAAAATAAAAATAAAAAAAAACTAAAAGAAATTAACAAATTAATGTTGGGATCTTCGCATCAATTTAATATTAAATAATGACTACTACAGTGCTACGATTTAAAAATTAAAAAAAAATAAAATAAAATAAAAGGCTTCGACATAAGGGTGCGTTTGGCACGGACATTGGACAGGACAAAATGGGACGGGACGGGACAAGACAATTTGTTCCAAACTGTGTTTGGAATGGATTAGTCAGTCCGGGTCCAGCTAGTCTTGCACTTTCGGCTTGAGATAGAACTGTGGACTATACTATTATACATTTGGTATGGTTGGGACAGGATAAGATAAAATGTTCAAATGATCAAAGTGCCCCTCCTATCCTTTTCAATGTTTATAATAATTTTATTAAGTTTGATTTTTTTTTTTCTTGAAAAATATCAAATATTATTGGATTAAAATTAATTAAAGTTCATACAAAATTAATATTTTCTTTCATTTTTTTCATTGCACAAACACCATAAATTTTTCTTCAATCAAATTCCACAAACAAAAACAACAAATCAAGTACCATCATCATCATCATCACCACCACCACCATCATCATCATCAGTGAACACCAAACCAAACCACAAATCATCATCATCATCAACAGTGACCATCAAACCAAAATCTGAAAACATGAATCGAAAAACCAAAAAAAAAAAAAAATCAAAATCAAGTCAAAAAAACCCCACCATCACCATCAACACCAAACCACCATTCACAACCCAACCCAGTATCATCATCAACACTAAACCACCGGTTTCAAACCTAGAACCATATATCACCACATCCACCACCGAGGCCACAACCTCACAAATCCCCACAAGCCTCCCCGCCGACGATGCAATTCCTTTCGATTTTGTATTCCGGTCGATGTGGATCAAAAACCCCATATCGAGAACCCTAAATTGAAATCTACAAAAGCTACCACCTCCAAAATCGAAAGAGATCAAACGGAGAGAGAGAGAGAGAGAGAGAGAGAGACAAGCGGGAGAGACTGAGATCTTTCTCCTCGTCGGCGGCCAAAGAAGAGAGAATGCAGAGAGAGAGAGAGAGAGAGAGAGAGAGAGAGAGTGTGTGTGTGTGTGAAGCGTGAGAAATATAATGGCTGAATGTGGTTGAGTTTTATTCTATCTTTGTAATTTTTGTAATATTTGAGGGTAAAAATGTCTTTTCCAGACTTGTCCCATGCATTGGACAAGTTTGGCCGACCTATTTGGGTGGGATAAGTCTTTGGGTTTTTTGTCCCACCTTGTCCCGTCCCGTCCCGCCCCATGCTAATAGCGCCCCAAACGTGGGACAAGAGAAAGTTGTCCCGTCCCGTCCCACGTACCAAACGCACCCTAATAGCACTTAAATATTTTTATTTTCTTAAATACTACCCGTAGTCTGTAGGGCTATAGGCACTCTTTGTCTTTAATTGTTTAACATCAAGTGAATTTGGACTCTCAAATATTGATAATTCATAAATCTCATTAATTTATAAAAATGTAGGATGCAAAGTTAAAGCATCTTCAAATGTTAATGTGGGTTGTGAAAAAATTAGATGCCACGTAAGATGAACAACCACTTTGCTAAAAAAAATCCATCTTTAATGCAACATCTCTAGTACAACTTCAAGCTGAGGTGACAAATTTTTTTTTCAGAAGCTGTCAACATAACTCTCAGATTTCAGAAGGTATGTTGGATAACCATCTTGTTGGTTCAGTCAGCATCCACTATTATCTTCTACTTTATTTTATTCAACAACTTTAAAGTATATTTAAGGAAACCAATAATAAATCGATATGTCATTAAAAACATGTATTTTACAAGTGAAGTATTAGAGATCACTTTTTTATTTAGATGTCTATCAAGTTACATGCCACATATGGAGCAATTAGTTTGACAATGTTGACATATCACTATTTTTTTTAAATGCAAGTCACATTACCATTGGAAATACTCTTAGAGATCCTCAATATTATTTTAATTTTTTTTTTCTTTTTACATAAATGATTCATTTTCGTATACAAGTGGTAAAGAGCACTTATTCGGTTGGATAATTTGTCACGTTTGAACCTCCATACTAGCTAACGGTATATCAAAAACAAAATAATTATTATTTCAAAATAATAATAATAATAATAATAATAATAATAGGGTCAAACTATATCAATGCGTAGTTAGGGGATTATTTACTATTCCCCCTAATAATAATGCCTTAAAAGATATAATAATAACACGCGTCAGAAAGGAGCGTGGTGGTGGAGTAACAAAACAGTAGGTGAGTCTTGCGTGTTCGACATCCTCACCGTTGAAATAAATCAAATAAAAACAAGATCATCATCTCACACGTCACCATCTCATCATGATCTATTCCTTATCTAAATATCTTTTCGTTATTTATAAATAATTAATTACAAGTATAAAATACTTCAATTCATTTCTAATTACACAGTTTTTGGCTTCTGTTACGGCCATCTTTTTCCATCACAGAAGCAATCGTTCGTTCGTTCGTCGATCCTAAAGTTTTCGCGTTTTTTCGGAAGAGAGAAATAATAATGGAGAAAGCTACCAACAGGCAGAGAGTTTTGCTAGAGCACCTCCGCCCTCTCAATTCGTCTGCTCACAACTACGAGTCCTCTCTCTCTGTAAGTCTCTCATCGAATCATTGGATTGATTTGGAAAACTTGGATCAGAATTTGATTCTAACCAAAACTTTCTATTTTGGATCGTTTTGATTTTTTTTTTTTTTTTTAAATCTAATCCGTAGTTCGTTAATTTTGATTTTGGATTGGTGTGATTAATTGGATTTTGATTTGATGATGAAAATGAAAAATAGGCATCAGCTTGTGCAGCTGGAGATAGCGCTGCGTATCAGAGGACCTCTGCTTATGGTGATGATGTAGTCATTGTTGCGTAAGTTGAATCGATAAGCTGTTTGTTAAATTGAATAGTAATTATTGTTATTAATTATTACGGATCAATATGAGTTCATTTGTAATGGAAGATATTTGTGATACAGAGCATATCGGACTGCGCTTTGCAAATCGAAACGGGGAGGGTTCAAGGACACTTACCCGGATGATTTACTCGCCCCAGTTTTGAGGGTATGTTTACTGTATTGTGTTGTGATTCTTGCTTGTTGATTGAATTACGGTAGAATTAATTTTATATTTAGCTGGTGTGTATGTATCTAATTGGTGCAGGCATTGATAGAAAAAACAAACTTGAATCCCAGTGAAGTTGGGGATATTGTTGTCGGTACAGTGTTGGCACCCGGTTCTCAAAGAGCAAGTGAATGCAGGATGGCTGCGTTCTACGCTGGTTTCCCTGGTAGATATATGTTACCTTTCATATAGATGTGTGTTTTCTGTATATATTGATTTCGGTGTGAGCATTTTTGTGATTGTATTTATTTTGTATGGTTCAGAGACCGTCCCCCTTAGAACTGTGAACAGACAATGCTCGTCTGGGCTTCAAGCTGTTGCTGATGTTGCTGCTGCTATTAAAGCTGGCTTTTATGACATTGGTGAGATGATGCTTATCTTTTTCAAAGATTTCAATTTTAAATCAAGGTTTTTTTCATCTATTTAATTATTTTTGAATGAATGCAGGTATTGGGGCTGGATTAGAATCCATGACAGCCAATCCAATGGCTTGGGAAGGATCAGTGAATCCAAAAGTATATTACTCTTTTCTTACTGGTTTTATTTATTGCACAAGATTTTTTTATTCTAACAAGTTGTCCTTCTAACCATGATAGGTAGAGAAGTTTCAAAAAGCCCAGAATTGCCTTCTTCCTATGGGTATTACTTCTGAAAACGTTGCTCATCGTTTTGGTGTGACAAGGCAGGAGCAAGATCAGGCTGCTGTGAGTTAAATGAATTGATTAGCATGATATAACATTAGTCAAATAATGTGATATTGATTTTCATAATTTTTTTGTTATTAGGTCGAGTCTCATAGGAAGGCTGCTGCTGCTACTTCTGCTGGTAAATTTAAAGATGAAATTATCCCTGTGGCTACAAAGGTATCTATCTTTTTGTTGCTGTCTGGGCAATTAGATATGGTTTTCATACACATTCTATGTTTTTGGAGTGCATGTACGATTATATCAAGGCATTAATATGTACTTCATTTATGAAGATTGTTGACCCGAAAACTGGTGAAGAGAAGCCTGTAACAATCTCAGTTGATGATGGGATTCGACCAAACACATCAGTATCAGAGTTGGGAAAGTTGAAGACTGTGTTTAAGAAAGACGGGACCACCACTGCTGGTACGGGATTATATTCTCTTTGAAAAGTGTGTTCATTACTTTATCTTATTTTTCTTTTTTAATTGTGTGGCTCTTCTACTGTAGGTAATTCTAGCCAAGTGAGTGATGGTGCTGGGGCTGTTCTGCTAATGAAGAGAAGTCTAGCCATGCATAAAGGGCTACCCATCCTTGGTGTATTCAGGCATGTATTTCCTAGAAACCAGCCATATACCTGTAACCTGTCTGATATCATGTATGATATTGAAAAAATTAGTAATTCATACGTATATATTATTTAACAAAATATAAATCCTAAACCGTTTTGTCTGCACATATGGTCATATAACTTGCATATACAAAAGCCTAGTTTATTAGAGGATTTGGGTTCAGAAACTTCTCATAGTTGTGATCGTTTATTTATGATAGATCTGCCCTAGGCTTCAGACTTTTGTTGTCATCATGATGTCTAATGAACATATAATCAATTATTCCTTTGTGCTTTGTTTTTATGCACGACACTTGTCAGATGTTAATTTTTAATTTATTTAGTACCAATAAACTCTATAGGTCATCAAACATGATGGCTTGATTTTGATTTGTTGTTTCTTTTCAATTTAAGTATTGGTAACAAGCACAAAATTGTTCACATTCTATTATATTCAGTCAAACTCAAAGGATGCAATGTGCTCTAGTGATTGCTTGATTCCTTAACATGCAATTCTTGTTTTGGGATGTAAAGACATTGCTATGCTTCATGGTAGAGCATAATAATATTGTTCATGTGATAAGCTCGTTGGTCTTGCATATTATTTAACACTTATTATGTAGATGCATTTTGATGTCATGAAAAACCGAGGCTATTTTTTTGACTTTAAGAATGTATGTGTTGGCTGTGCAGGACTTTTGCTGCTGTTGGTGTGGATCCTGCTATCATGGGTGTTGGCCCAGCTGTGGCAATTCCTGCTGCGGTTAAGGCTGCTGGTCTAGAGATTGATGATATTGATCTATTTGAGATAAATGAGGTAATAAATTTCTGTTGTCTAACTTCATGGAATCTCTTCAATTTTCGTTGTACTACGTATAAATTATGCAATTATTTTTTGTACCTTGTCCAGGCATTTGCTTCCCAATTTGTGTATTGCCGCAACAAGCTGGAAATTGATCCAGAAAAGGTCAATGTCAATGGAGGTGCAATGGCCATTGGGCATCCTTTGGGTGCAACAGGTAATTACAATACAAATTATAGTTGGCAGAAGGTTTATGTTTCAAAATTAGAGATATTGGTTATAATAGTCATTGAAGGTTATTCAACTCCTTTGTCATGTTCATTCAAAACAGAATTTCTTCGGTTGTTTACTAGAATGATTCTTGGTCTTGCCCCTATTGTCTTGGCTTGGTAATATGATTCTTGTTACTGCCATGAACCACAGTACTGGGTATTACAGCAGTGTCAGAAATAAAAATTTCAAATGTCTCTGTAAAATATGCTGTAGATGGGATTGCCAATTAAAGTTCTGAAAATATTTTTGAACCTGATCTTGAGAGCTTTGCCATATTCATCATTCGAATTGGGATTAAGCAGTCTCTTGGAGTCCTGGGATTAAGCAGTCTCTTGGAGTCCCTAGTTTCATCTGGAAAAACTATCTTTTGTACTGTTTAATGGCAATGTTGCACCATAATATGTTTGTACTTGCAATCTGCATTTAATGATATTTGCCATAATTTCCATCACAATATGATGGTGTTCAGCTCATTGCAAGATAGTTGGGGTTTGAATGGATTTTTTCTGAGTATTGACTATTGAGTACATCTTGTTATTAAAAGATCTGAATTCAACTGGGTGCAGATTGTCAATGTTGGCTTTAGGCAAGGCCTGCCCGCAAGGGGTTGAGTTGATTCTTAAGTGCATTATTGTTAAAATTCTTGTCCCAATTTTTTGTGGTTACATTACAGGTGCACGCTGTGTTGCTACTTTATTGCATGAGATGAAGCGACGAGGCAAAGATTGCCGCTTTGGAGTGATATCAATGTGTATAGGTACTCTCAAATCCTCTCTTTATCTTGAGCACTGCTGAATATTTGCCGTGGTTATATGGCTGACCATGAATGTTGTGGGGAAATGCAGGCACAGGGATGGGAGCAGCAGCTGTTTTTGAAAGGGGTGATTGTGCTGATGAGCTTTGCAATGCCCGAAAAGTGGAGAACCACGGTTTCTTATCAAAGGATGCTCGCTAGAAAACCCATATCAGATGTTGCAGTTTCTTATGGATTATTTTATGTTCGGGATTGGGAATCTAAATAAACGGGTATAATAATACGGCTTTGTTTTCATTTATAAAAGAAAACATAGGTCAGATTGTTGGTTGTATCTTTTACATTTTAAAGTTAATTAAATTACCTACTGAAGGCACTTGAATGAGAAATTTACAAATGTTCTCATGGTACAATATTCTACCGGATATTATAATAGATAGTACTGGACTCTCTCTTATCATAATTTTTAATTTAAATATGAAATTTTATAAACATATTTAATTAAAATGTGTTTTTAAATAATTACCTAAAATTTTAAAATTAAAATTAAAATAAAATAAAATAAATTGAGAGAAAAGAGCTGGAGCCATTGAGGATCTCCTATGGTATTCTGCGAGCCTCCTCTTCAATGGAAGGAGTGTTGCCTCCCTTTAAACGAGGTTTAAGGGGAGTGGGAGCGACCCTCCTCCTATATGGAAGAAGCGTTGCCTCCCAAAGGAGGATAGGCCTTCCCTTAAAGAGAGGTCAGCCAGTCTCGCTAACCGTATGCCATCGATCACTTTTAAAGGAGGTTGTTGCCGATTAAAGGGAGTCCGGGTATTTGGCTGGCCAGCCTCGCTGATCAGATGCCGCCGGTCTCTCTTATCACTAGATCTCATTCAAAAAAATTTAATTATTTTAAAAACAATAAACTAATAAAGTAGTGTTGAGGAACCTCTCCTACTCTCCTAACCGCATAATTTAATATGATCCAGACCATATAAATTCATTACACCATATAATTTAATATAAGTATAAAAGGTTACCAAATAAACATAATTAAATTTGTATTGCATAGTGTATTAGGACGATATGAGATTAGTTACCTCTCACACTTACATCGTGAGGTTACAGGTTCATATACTCCACCCTCTTTAAAAAAAAAAAACCCTGAATTTATATATAATGTAATACTTAATACTCTAAAAAATATTGCACGGTGCATTAGTCCCCAATTCAGTACGGTATGCCAAACCCGAAAAGTCTCGGTTAACGGTTAACCATCCTGCTTCAGCCATCGACAAACTTGTGCAGGACAGATACATTTTGTTTGTTTCACAACTTTCACTTATGCACGCCAGTGTATGATTGGATATTCATGTTTAGAACTTAAGAATGAAACATTTCTCAAGTTTCCACCATCAATGATTTTCTCCAACAACAAACATATGCCATTATGTCCAGTCAAAGTGTTAGGGGCATATGTCAATTGTGATTCTGCTACTGGTTCCCTCATCCAAGCAGTGAAACCAGACCAATTATCAATCCACTAACCTTTCGTAAAATTGATTTGTTTTCTTCAGATCATATACCACAGTTTCTATAAAACCTTTTTACACAAGATCCTTTAAAGAAACACTACCAAACACCTTTATATTACGGCACATTTACGAATCACTAATCAGGGGCCCTAATGAGGAAAATAAAACTTAATTAATTTATGTGGACCTTGAACATAAATTAGGAATTAAGTTCCTAATTAAACAAGAATTTAATCCCTCATTCCTTTTCCTGATTCCCTTTCCAATGAAAATCACTTTAATTTCATTCTCAATTAGTAAATACACACCAGGTTTGATTCACCCAAGTTAATGCACATTTGATGAGCCAGAACTTTAGTAGAAATGAAGAGGCTGAAATAACAAAAAAAGTTTTTAAAGTGAAAAGAGGTGACTTATAGGAGGTCATTAACTCTTTTCTACCTGCCTAAACAAAAATAGCTGAAATGAAATGCGGGCTGAAATTGACAGGAATTAACATTTAAAGTACAAATATCTATCTAGAAATTCAGGACGACGAATATACTTTGAACAATTTCCTGGCTTCTATATAGAGATTCTGCTCAGAATAAGTTTTGGTTGAATACCACTCTAAGCCACCATAACCATAAACCAAAATGCCACCAATTGGCAAGCATGTACAGTCTGAAATTGATTCCCCACTATGCCAATTTACAACCCTATTAAGTAAAAAGCCTATACCAGCCTGCTCTTCGGAATCACAAGCTCAGCCTTCTAAATGCCATTTCTCAAATGTTTCCATATCACTAGAGATTGTAAAACCAGTGCTTGGATCAATTCAACACCATTCTACCAGCTACACAAAATGTGAGAACAAATCAATTCAAAAAGGGATGTAGCACACTCGACAATACTATCTAAAAGCAAATTCAATAACTATTGCATATTCCATCCTTCCATGTTTTTTTTTCTCTGGGAGAGAGGGATGATGAGCAGAAAGAGAAACAATTTTAAACAAAATTCAAAAAGAAATGAAAGATTTTCCACCAAAAGTGCAATATTATAAAAACAAATAAAAAATTAAGTGTATCTTGCCATTTTATTCTTAAAATATTCTTAAAAATGGGAACCAAGTAGCTCATTTTTAGCTAAGTTTTCTATTCAGATGTGGATAAAATGCACTTCCTTTATTCAAAAAAAAAAAAAAAAAAAAAAGAGCTTGCAGAACAGAAATATTTTAATAATTACCTTCATAAGGAGTGCTCCAATATTTGACTTGAATGATGATTGAGCACCGGTGCCAGTCAAGTTATGGATGACTTGCAAACTGGGCATGATGATTTCCTGCTGAGCCATGGATCAATACACTGCAACAACAAAGCCAGAACTATAAAATGGTTGATCACTCATGTTACTAGGAACTGCTAGTTATATACTGTGGAGACAGAATTCCTACATCTTTGTGAAATTTGTGCATGCAAGGAAGATGGCGTATGGTTTCTCCAATAGCTGGTGTATCAAGACAAATTGCACAAGCTTCTTCAAAGTTATCATTCTGTATCAATAACAAGAGTGTAATTACTAGAGCAATTAAAAATGATGACCCAAGTTATGCCCAGTTAGCCCACTCCTTACAAAGGGAGAGGAAAAACCTCCTGGTATCATTTAAATAATTTTATATTTTTCTTTACTTGCAAATATGCACACGCACAATTACCTGTACTGTAGACAGAGGCAAACTATTTATCTGATTGGTAGATGCACCGGATTGATGATTGTTCTCATCGAGGGCCAACAACATTTCATAATCGTTTCTACAAAAAAACAGATAGAGACAAGATATAACTTCTAAATTTGACTTTTAATCCAAAAGTTGATAAAAGAGGTTAAAAATTAAGTTGTCCACTCAATACCACCTTGTGATTTTATTTGTACTACTTTACCTACTTTCTGTTTATACAAAAAAAATGGACATTAGACAACAAAGGGACAATAGGCCATTAAATGGACAAAGCGCCTACTGCAATGACATGAACAGTCCCTGCTGTAGTGTGTGTGTGTGTCTAATTGCTTTGAATGCATCTCATATCATCACAAAAGGGTGAATGATTATTCAAGTGAAAATAGGCCATTAGACAACAAAGGGACAAAGCGCCTACTGCAATGACATGAACGGTCCCCGCTTTACTAAAATATATTTGTTTCTAGTTTAAGTGTAGGAGTCAAATTTATTAAAAGACTTCTAAACTACAGAGGGCACTTGTTTTCTGACCTAAAGTGCTGCTTGCTTGCAGACTTAGAATCCTAGCCTTGATGTTCCAAAGAGCATTTTGCTATAGTAAACATGATAGCTACATCACAATTTATATTGCAAAATTCCACCTCAATTAGCAACACAGCTAAACTCACATTTTTAAGAGTAAGTGATGAAGTCACGAGTACAAGCCCCGGTAACTTTTTCTAATCAGATGACATGGGACTTAAGTAATTGAACTTGGGCACACTCATTCAATTCCCATGTTCAACCAATTTCGCTCAACAGATGGGCACACTCAGTAGAGGGACTGTTCCCAGAATTTTTCGGGTTACCACATTTCCCCTCCCCAATGCAATAGGGATACATTTCCCTTGTATGACCCTCTCAACACTGTGGGATAGATCCAGCTCTAACACAATTTTGCAATACTCTGGTCCAAAGGCTTAAATGCCATAGCTTTAAAAACGAGTCATTACAAGGTGTTGTGAGACTTAAGTACATGGAATTGGGTGCTCTAATTATATCCAGCATTCATCCAGGCCCAGCTCTGCTTCTCCCACCAGCTAGTAAGACAAGTCTGGTTCAATAATTTATAACCATATATAAAGTTTCAAACCAAACAAAGACACTTAAAAAGGGGGCCAAATGGCCAATTGAGGGTGACTGACAGCTGAATAAGATAAACTTTGCAAAACAAGACCCAAACTGAAGCTCAAGCAGAAACTATTCCTAAAACTCTTGATTTGGTCTAAGCAAGTCGAATAAATAAAACAAGAATGAAATCTTCTCAAAATAAATACAGATGTTGCCATGACCAAGTGTTTGATTCTACCAAAGAAATTTGGTCTTAACCTTCAACACTTACGCAAGAAGTGGCCACAGTCAATACTCGAATTTCCATATTAGCAGTTGGCAGCCTAAGACTTTTACCAACATATCAGTAATGGCCCCTTCCAAATACTTATCACAATCATCCAAAATAAATTGGCAGGAAATGTAAATTTATTAATAGTAGAAAATAAATCTTACTCATTAAAGTCGCGCTGAAGTTCAGAGATGTGCCTAGTCGTTCCTGTATTACTAAGGTCCCCAACTGCGGCCTCTAATGCTTCCAATATGTCAAGTCTCTGAAAAAAGCAAGTTATCAATGTTTACTTTCAAGTCATCATGCATATTATGTTGCTACCATACTGACACCATGACACTTAAATCGGGTCATACAACCCCACCCCACCCCACCCGATCAGTATATCAAACATTCATACCTACTGCAGAAAATACTTATTTTGTAAATTTACTCATTCCAGAAATAACTGAATTTCAAGATTTTCATCCAATCGCAATTTTGAAATCTAAACACAAGTTAAAGTTTCATATTAAGCTATGCCATCAAAAGATTGAAGACTGGCTATGAATATATGAATATATTATCATGTGTGCAAAAACATTCGGGCCTTTGTGAATGTTATACATCTCTTCAATTTACATTTCATCTCAGAGAAATAAGAAGGGAAAAAGAAAAAGAAGAAAAACACATATATTATTACGTTTACAAAAACATCCGGAACTTTGTGAATGTTATACATCTCTTCAATTTACACTTCATCTCAGATAATGTAAGCAAGAAGGGAAAAAGAAGAAAAACACAAGGGACTGATTGCATGTGGGAAAAAAGAAAAGAAAAGAAAAACTATACCATGTCCAAATCCATGCCCAAAGGAAACTGTAAATTCCTTGCTCTCGATGATGCTGCACGAGATCGATTGAGAACGCGATTCCTCAAATGTTCCATTCCAGAAGAAGTATGAACCCGTGCTCGAATTCCTCTCCTATTTGAAGGGTTTGGCAAAAGCCGGGACTGGGGCTGTCTACGTGAATTAATTGACAAGGTTCTCTAAGTAAAAGGCAAACAAACTAACATTAGAGAGAAATTTAAACAATATTATAGAAAATTCTATTAACTTAATAAAACAGCTAAATATAGTTCTTCCAGATTTTTAAATCAAATGAAATAACGCTGAAAGAAAAAACAGATTCACTTTGCTATAGCAAAAGTCATTAAAAATTCTTAATATCATCAAATAGGATGCAAACAACAAAAGACTTGAGGAAGCTTGCCAAAAAGATTTAAAATGACCATTTAAAGCCAATATGGACCAAATTCAGAGATTCTCAAGCCACATATTAGGTTGAAAATTCTTAATTTACTTCTATTTTAGGTGTTTTATACTACCTATTTGGTTTTTTTGTAAGAAAAAACATCGGAAACAAAACTTTGGTTTGTTATTATTATTATTATTATAATTTTTAATTAATATGTTCAAGGGTAATTCTATAATTTTCTAAAAGCTACAGAAGTTTCAATTGCAATTACAACAGGTCACGAGTCTTATTTTAATTTTAGATGCATTATCATGCTCTTACTTTGTTTGGAATATTGCAGTTTCCTATTTTCAAAGAGTAATGCTAGGCTTAAACATCGGAAACAAAACTTTGGTTTATTATTATTATTATTATTATTTTTAATAAATATGTTCAAGGGTAATTCTATAATTTTCTAAAAGCCATAAGTTTCAATTGCAATTGCAACAGGTCACAACTCTTATTTTAATTTTAGATGCATTATCATGCTTTTACTTTGTTTGGAATATTACAGTTTCCTATTTTCAAAGAGTAATGCTAGGCTTAAACATCAGAAACAAAACTTTGGTTTATTATTATTATTATTGTAATTTTTAATTAATATGTTCAAGGGTAATTCTATAATTTTCTAAAAGCCATAAGTTTCATTGCAATTGCAACAGGTCACAACTCTTATTTTAATTTTAGATGCATTATCATGCTCTTACTTTGTTTGGAATTTTACGGTTTCCTATTTTCAAAGAGTAATGCTAGGCTTCCTAAATTTTTTCCTAAAAAACTTCCCAAATTATGTGATATGGTGAGTTGTCAACATCTTGTAAATCATGAGTTTATGTAGTGAGGGATGTGATGTTGACAACTCACCATGCCACATAATTTGGGAAGTTTTTTGGGAAAAAATTTGGGAACCCTAGCATTACTCATTTTCAAAAGGTTCAAGAGCTTAATTTGAGGGTGTATAACTGCCTTCCTTCGTATGTGTGGTGTCTAGGCTTAATTTCATCTTTCTTTTTTCCTTTTTCTTTTTCTTTTTCTTCATTTAGTCTGCATATTGAGCAGCTAGAATCAACTTTTACCGGTCATCGTTTTAAGGAAATATATGAAGTGCATTCACCAACTATCTGCAGAGGATGGTGATAGTCAACAAAGACATGTTTTCTGATTATTAGGACAAATCTTTGAGCCCGTAACAGCTTCTCTGAGTCCATGAAAATATATAATACTTCCAAGATAATTACATGATACAGTAATTAAGATGGATTTAATAGTCATTGTCATGCCATTAGCAAATAATTAAAACAAAGAGGCTTACTTACAAGATTCGATGCATGGTGATTTTGATTAGATAAGGGATGTGCCTCCTCTTGCTGCATCAACCTTGCCATGTCTGCATCAATCTGTAGAAAAAAAGTCAAGAAATATAAAAAACCTAGCATCTGAATAATCATATCGCATATAGAAAGGCATCAATACAAGAGAACCAACCTCGTCACCTCCAAATGCGGGCAACTCATGATACAACTGTTCTTGTAGTCTAAGAGCCAACATCTCATCTGCCTCTACTTGTCTAGCCCTGGCAGCTGAGTCATCATCATTAATGCAAACTACTCCTTGGGAGTTACCATGTCTCATATCAGGTGACAACTCATCGATCTCCACAATGCCGTGATTTTGATGACTCTGGATAGTTGATGATCCTGGCCTACATGATTCCCCGGATGAACCAATAAACACAATCTCTGAGTCATCAGAAACCATTCTAGAGCTTTGGCCACGATTTCTTGAAGTTAATTCATGTTTCTTTTGCCTTTTAGAAACAGTTTTACCAACAAGACGAGGTTGATTTATTTGGTCTGGCTCCGACACAAGTCTGGAAGCTGTTTGAGCTGCATTCTGATCTTTATGCACATATGCTTTTCCAGTCCGGTTATCTGAACTTTCATGTCGTTTGATACCTAAGAATCCAACATCATCATTTCTCCTCAATTGCGATACAGTTGCATTAGACAATGGGTGGTCTGCTTTCTTTGAAAGGTTGCGCGTACTTCTCCATCCACCTAACTCTTCACTGCATCCAAATGCATCTCTGCTAGGAGGACTGTTTCCATTAACTTCATTGATAGCTGCAGAACTGGAGCAGAAATAAACTATGAAGTTAGACAAGTTGATATACCAAGTTTATTGGAACAACAGTAACAGTGGATTAAAAATTTTAAAAAATGCAATACTAACTGTGATCATGTGTAAAAAGAATCCTTTGCTTAAATTTATAGCAAATGCTAAAATTTTCTGAAGAGTTCAATGTACAACATGTGGATCAGATTGTATATACTATATAGGCATGTTAAAGAATTGATAACTGAGACAATCCACAAGAACACTAACAGTCTAACACCATGTCAACAATCTGCTAGTGTAAAACCTTCTATGCATCTCAACCTCTACAGAGTCTTTGAGAATAGATAATCAACAAGTAAATATGCACAGGAAAAAAAAAATGTAAAGAGAAAGGAGAGAGAAGCTTGTTCATGACATATGGAATGCAAGATGCCAGACAATCAAGAAGGGGTAAATGATTTATAAATGACTCATTTTTATTTGCTCCATCTCTAGCTAATGACTCGTGTTTATTGTTCCATTATATGTACCTGTGGTTATAAGATCCCGACATATCTTATACTAAACCTCCCTACGGAATGAACCTCTATATATAACAATTCTCTAATTAGGACCGACCTGATTTTTTTTTTAATATGGGTTCACTGATTATCTCATGTGATAATCAATAAACCCGTACGAAAAATAAATCTGGTCGGCCTTGACCAGAGAAAGAATATATATATATATAAATAAATCTGGTCGGCCTTGACCAGAGAAAGACTATATATATAAAGGATAAAGGACCATGAATTCGTAATGGACAGTATAACACAAATTCTCTTATAAACAAAAAGGATAACATAATAGGCAGTCTCTCACCCTTGAAGAATAATTAAATATGTGTTACAATGCTTAAATACTATTGTTAGACTCTTTCATAACAAGTTAAGCTTTTGTGGGGGAGAGTTATAGTCTTATAGATCACCTACATGTGTGCTAAAGGAGGTGAGAATAAATCCCACACTGAAAAACTTAAAACATTGAGAAGGAATTATATAGCCACGATGTCACAACCCAATAAACTAGTCTTTTGAGTATATGAATATCAAATATTACATAAACCCAATTCTCAAAAGTATAAAAGTCTAACAAATATAAATAAGTTACATATACTTGGAGCCAATATTACCATGGGAGCATGGGTTTGAGTCCCCCGCGTATTTATATTTGAATTTTTTTTGTTATTATATAAATTTATTACGTGTTTGTGTTTTTAGATCTTCTAAATAATATAGTTGGACCATATTCTAACAGTTCAAGCTTTTGGATTGTAACCATGTGTGTAAGACTAGATAGTCGAGACCATTATATCAAAACAAAAGAGCAATTCCATAAAAATAAACACATAAAAACAGAAAAGAACATTATACAAAATTACCTGCTAGAAAAATGAACTCTATCATGCTCCTTCGATGAACAAGGGCGAATTGTTACCGCTTTACATCTATCGCGTTTAATATCTTCAGCAACTATATCACGCACACTCACATCTATCATACATGGACGAAGGGAAACTATATCCCTGCTAGGATTCTGTTCAACATCATTGGAGCAGTTTTGAGAACGTTCAGCTAATTGTTTAGCCCTAGTTTCTATATTATATGGAGAGATACACCCATTTCGAACCAATCTTTTCTGCCCAGTTACTCTTGGTGAAACAGAATGATAAGATGCATACGTCTGTTTTTCATGGTTCTGTTGAGAACCACCAGTAAGATCAATCCCTTTTCCACTATCAATAAATGAATCTACAACTTTACTTGTATTGTCCTCTATCTTCTCCTTTCCCTTATTGGATTTGATGAATGGCTTTGAAGAATTTGGTGGCCAATGCAAAGAAGAACAACCATTTGCTGTTACTTGACCTTTCCCTCTATCTGTTGCCGGAAAATCTTTCAATTTTCCATGTGGAAAAGCCCTCTCAGGTAGTTCAGGCCCATTCTGTTCAGTTAAATCGATCATAGCATTATCTTTTCGAAGAGTATATGATTTAGAAGGAAATTTAGAGCAAACTCGTTTTTCCTTATCCATATGTTGTGCTCCATTAGAGTACCTGGTCTCATGCTTGGAGTTCTTGTCTATTGCCGTTCTCCTAAATAAAGAAGCATTTCGAGAAACATTCGGATTCTCTACTGGAGACAAAGCAATGGTGTCGCTGAAATGCTCAATTTTATCAACGCTGCAAGGTCTTTTCCAAGGATGCATATGAAGTCTTCTATTGTGCCCATTTTCGCCGACCAGCTGACCCCTGCACCTCGACCGATGCAAACATTCTTCATCCTTAAAATCAGGATTTCCCAAATGTCCAGTTACAGACAGCTTGCTTTCTTTGCCAATGCAATCCCTATCATTAATATGCCTTGCCACTGGTCTATCAGGAGTGTCAGGTATGTCCACTACATGATCAATGTCCATGTCTTCCATCATCTACAGTTAAAATTTCCAAGTCATCCAATTAAAGTTCAGCAACAGTATTGACTAACAAGTAACAAGCAACATAAATATATGATGCTGTTAATTGTCCAAAATATTACACAGATAAGAAATGAACACAGATTTTGCACTTGGACAGACAAGTGTTTCAACTAACATTAACATAATCCAGAAAGAAAAATCATTATCTATTTTCTAAAATGTATACTACCATATGTAAAATGGAGTACGTTGAGAAATGAAAATATCAATCTACAAACAGATTAAAATAATTAGCATAGTCAAATAAAGAGATACATAGCGAATTAAGGATTAACCAACACTACTCCAGTTAAAAATATGTGAAGAAATGTACAAACCGATAGCTGAAGGATCTAAATCTAATTTGAAGAACGAATACCGTACAAAATAATTTGATAATGGAAAATGATAATTTTCACTAAAGACCAGCCAAGTCAAATAAGAAACTCCTTAGCATGGTTCACAAGCCCTGGAATACCCAAATCAATAAAACAACAGACAATCTACATATACAATTATTTGAAATTCCATTTTTTTTTTTTTTTAAGATTCATGCAAACAACTTTGAAACATATGATATTAGAACGTTCAACAATAAAGAATAAATTTATATTATGTAAAAAGAACCATAGACAAATAGACAATTACACAGAAGAGGAAATACAATGCAAAATCTATATAATGCTCTAATTACCCAAATAAAATAAAATTGAATAATTACGAAGATCGATAATTCGATACTCAAAATATGCACCAGATTATTCACTAATAAATTGTAGTAATAATCATATCAAGAAAAAATAAAATAAAATAATTAATTCGAATTTTGAATGGAATCGTGTGAGAAAGACCAAACAAAAAATTGAATTTATATCGTGAATAAGATAATATATAACCCAAAAAGATTCAATTTTTTGCAGAAATTATATTCCCAAAAATAGGAAAAATATAAAAGTAAGCAAACGATCTGTCCAATTTCTGGGAGCCAAAAAGAGATTAGAGACAATAATTTTACATATAAATTTTACAAAATAATAATTTAAAAAATAAATAAATATAAATAAATAAATAAAAACAGACTTAACGCAAAGATTGGGATAATTAAAAGCTAAAAAATTAATTAAATAATTACAATAAATAAGGAGATAAGAATAAGAGAAAAGATTACCAAATGATGTTGGTTTAGATTGAAATCGAATACTGAGAAAAGACGAGAAGTTGAATTGAAGTGAGAGGAAGGGCAAATGCCAGGCGCTTTTCAGGGTCAGGGAAGGCAGGGTTGGCAATTTGAGGGCCCAAGCCCGCACCGGGCCAAGCCCTCAAAAAGCCCTCATAATTTCAAAGGGCTTATAACAATTTTATTCATGAATTACCCAAGCCCGCAAAAAACAGGGCTTTATCCAAGCCAACCCTTTGACCCTGCATTATTACTCATATTATAATCTGGATTTGGATCCGAATTTTAACCGGGATTTTAACTCATATTTTTTGACCCGGATTTTGACCCATATTTTTAACATATATTTTGACCCGGATTTTAACCCGTAGTTTTAGACCCATATTTTTGACCTATATTTTGACCCATATTTTTAACAGATATTTTTGGGACCAAACTAAAAATTCTATTAAAACAATTAATTCAAATAGAACAATTTTTACGACTCAATTCAAATAGAACAACTTTTACATACTACTAAAATTAATAATAATCCAAATCTAAAAATCCAAAACAAAACAATAAATCAAGACGGTGCTACCGGCTTTTCGTCATCTACTCCTTCAATAGCATATACTTCTTCTTCTGAGATGCTACCTAATAATAATAAAAATAAAATAAAAAGCAAAAAAGTATAATCAACATCAATAGTAACTAATATTATATCAAAGTATAACATAATTAGAAAATTTTTATACCTCGAAAAGGAGCCCATAGCCAATTTTGTGCACACATCAAGGTCTCCAACGTGTCCGGATGCAATCTTCTTAGTTGACAATACTCCATCATTTCCTGAAACCCGGTGTATTCAATAAAACGTAAAGAAAGCTCATGCATAATAATCATTTTGGCTACTTTAATCTTACCAATATTAGGATCAACACAAAGTATTTGGTTGATCTGTTGTTGCTTGATGTTTGCTAAGACATTTTTCCACATGTCTTTTCAAACTAGACGTCCCCGTCTCTTGACTAGCAACCAATAGTTTTTCACAAAAGTTACAATTTGTCTTCTTTACATCGTCAACATTAACTCTTGTCATGTAACCCCAAATAAATGAAGTTTCACGCTTCTGTTTAGAACCACCTTAAACTCTACTTGGTTCGACATCTCCTATTTCATTATTCTCACTACCCGTTGAAGTATTTATCCGACTTCCTTCATCAAAACTAGTCACGGTGTTTGGCTACCTAATACGTTTAAACAATTCAATCAAAGACCAAACCCAACACATATTTGAATATATCTGTTAACCACCAAAATTGACAAGAGACCAAAGAAGAATCTTCCATCCAGGTTCAAGGTGGAAAGACTTCATTGAGGCAGCATCCAGCTACCTCTTGGAAACAAGTCAGGCCAATATTTCTGGGTACATACCCAGTCAAGCCAGAACAAGATCATGAACACGAAGACCCAAAAGTATCAAGAGGAACAGAAATTGAGATCCTAGTAACCGTGCTACATTGTTTAGGTATCCTGCTATTGTACCATCTTGGTACCCCGTTACAGCGTTAGCTGGTATTGCGATACCTAAACAACCAAGAGATCAGTGCAAATCACGATCTAGTAGAAGGCGGGATACCTAGACACCTTGACACCGCCTAGAACCAGCTCATCAGGCAGTTAAAATACCAAACAAGGAAACTACCAAGGTAAGACCAACGCATCTAAAGACCAGGATTTAAGCTACAAAGAGGAATACTAAAACATCAGTGTTTAATCAATAAAGAGGTGGACTCATTCTCACCACTTAAGAGTTCCATTTAGAAACCGAGTCAAATCTCATCAAGTCTCCCAAGAGGACTACCACCCAGATTGTTACTGAGGATGGGGAAGATGGTGTGTTACTTGGTCAGTGATGAACAAGGGTCCATTTATCAATTATTGACAGTATTAATAACAATTTTTATCTGGGTTATTGGCAAACATGCCGGTGTCTAATTCTACCAAGGCATAATGTGTACAAGCAAGAAAATATGCAGATCAAAGTGGAAGTTGTTTCATTCATCAAACAGGGAACCCAACCCCCATTCCCGGGTTACAAAAAATATCTGTAATAATGGAAAAAGGTATATACTGAGGGATCACGCAACATCTTGTTTATCTCCCTACCTCATGTTCTTGGCCTGCAGCACCTTCAACCTCTGAATTGACCTGAGTTCCCCCAACCATTGGTAGTCTAGTACCCTGGCTTCGGTAGAAGCCTCTGTTTCCTCCATCAATTCAAGCACAGCATCAGCAGGGTCCTCAGCATCATACTTATTGCAATAATAAAGGTCTTTAATAGTGCAGTGAGGTATCAAAATCCCAATTATACTTTAAATTATTTCAATCAATAAGATTTTAATTCAATACATCCCGATAAAAATTGAAATACAATTCAATTTGACAAATGACGCCAACATGAGTGAAACAATCGTCTCAGAGATCCGCAAAAACAGTAAAAAGGTCGCCGTTGATGTAATCATTATCGACCAAGCTGACCAAATAGTAGCTGCTTTGCACCTGCAAAAACAACAAAGAATTATTATTGTCACTGGACTGCATGAGAGGTAATAATAATAAATAGACAAAATTTGGCTGACCTGTTCAAGCAGATTTCTTGATGGGTCATCCTCTGGGAATAAGCCTGCCCATACTCTTGACCAAATTTCAAATGCCTCATCCTTCCACACCATAAAGCTGGCAGGATCAACAACAGTTGGTTGGATTACCTCCTTTCCCGGAAAGACTCCCCAAGTTACTGCATTCACATCAGTCAGTCTGACTAACATTTGATATCCAATTCCCTTCTTTGTTGGTAGCTATGTAGGTTATAAATGGCAAAGCTTTGCATTTGTCCACAATTAAATTCAATTTCTCCTTTGAGCAGAAAAACTCTACATAAGCCTTCTGATAAACATAACCACCTGGCTTGCCCCAACCTGAAATACCGTATATCAGATTAGTCAGATAAGCATGCAATGATTGATTTCTCATTTTGAATGAACAACAAAAGATTAGTCAGATTATCTCAAGCAAAATAAATAAACTTCATATAAAGCCTGTTAAATCAAACTGAGCAATTTATGCATATAGCACATATTCTTAACCAATAATCCTTATAATCATAGAAAAGAGGTATCTCATCTAGGTTATGGCTAAAAGTTAAATCAGGTGCTTTGGCAGTTCCAATCTTGTAAAGATAGTAAGGGAGTGGCATTTTGTGCTGGTGAGAAATACCACTCTACTAATCTGGAATCCCTTAGTACATTTCATAGCTCCATGTTATTTAAGCACTTATGGTGCAGAAAATAATATTAGAATGAAAGTAATATTTTATACATTTCCAATCATTCAAAGTATTAATATTATTTTCTGCACAATAAGTGATTAAATAACATGGAGCTATGAAATGTACTAAGGGATTCCAGATTAACGAATAACATGGGTTACATACCTTGCTAGAATAGGATTCCTAAACAATCTTAGAATAAGAAAAGCTAACTTATTTCTTTATCCTAATTTGATTTGGGATTCTTGAGATAATCTAATTTCCTAACCCCAATGTGCACACAATTTTCTCCTTGCCCAAATTGTTTTCAACTAAAAGGTTAGAGTCAGTCACTTTTATTGAAAGGGTTTTAGGCGTAGTTGAGGTTTTAAAAGGCTTAAAAGCAATTTTATTAAGAAAAAAACAATAAAATAGTACAGACAATGTCAACCACTTTAATTTTTGCGGCTGACATAGACTCTAAATTACACTTTAAAACAATTTAAACTACACTTTAACATAGCCGACATTTACTAAAACAATTTAAAAGACCGCCTCAAGGCATTATTCACCTTGAGGCAGCCCCGAACCAAAAAGGAAAAGAGTTGAGATGGCCGAGTCAAGGCACCTAGGCCTCAAGACAGCAGCCTCAACCGTATTTTTGAACATCTATTAAATTATTAACAATATGGTTCTGATCAACTACAAACTATTCTCAACTTCAAGAAAATCAACTTATGTGGCAAAACTACCAAAGAAATTCAATACAAGTTGGCAAGTCATTCTTGAGTAATTTTCAGAAGAGCATGCATTGATAAATACACATCTGTACACACTTTTTACTTACCAACAGACAGTGAATCAGATCTTTCCGCATTTACTGCTGGTTGGCTATTGATAGTGAGGAAACCCTTCAAGTTGATCTTTCCTAGCAGTTCATTTATGATTTTTGTCTCTGGCTGAAGCCCATCTAACTCTGACCAAGGACTACTTCTCAACTTTCCAAGGCAGTATTTCTTAAATTTCTGATACATAACAATTCCCACAGAACCATGTTAAAATGTCTAGTTATAATTATCTGACTATGGAGTCCTATCAAAGTAAATATATATTTATATATATATATATGTGAATACACAGAAAAAAGAAAATACACATGAAATAGAAGTTTTTACCTCACAAATGTCATCAATGCTTTTCAGGGGAACACCCCATTCTTCATGAAGCTTCTTGTCACGTGCACGCGGCCGCATGAACTGTTGAGAAAAGTAAGACTAAGTTCATGCATGGAGAATTTCGGTGTGAGGAAAAATGAAAACGATGGAAATGTCTTTCAACTAAGTAGCAATTCAAATAATTATTTAAACATAGTTTCCAGTATCACAGGAAAGAAGGCAACAACAAAAAAAAAAAAAAAAAGTTTTATCTCCCAACACAATATTAAGAAAAATCAAGACACTTAAAAAATTAATATGATATATATTTGGAATTTATCACAATATCTAAAAAAACATAAGATGAAATGTGATGATCATTTTTACCTGATAGTCACTTAAAGCACCATATGATGGATTACGAGAATCACCCCATCGCCCATGTGGGTATTGGTCCCAGCCTATCGTCCGCGATATGTAGCTCTTTGGACGATTGGCCCTGCAATCATGAGCTTGCAATAAGATGTCTAGAAAGACATTTTAATTACCATATTTTAGTAAAGCACATTGCACCATTAAATAGCAATTAATTTTTTGCCAAAGTATTGTCGTTTCAATTATATTGCACACCAAAAGATTGGACGGACATCTTCTTTAACACGGAAAACATTTGTAGGACGTCTCCAGGGTAAGGATCTGGAAATCTTGGACTCCTCAATCAAACCAAGATTCTGCAAATACAAGTCCATCGTTAGGAGGGCCCAGATCAATTGAGATAAGTATTGATCACAAACAGTACTATCCAAATGTCAATAGGATATCAGGAAATAACCATCAATATAGCTAGAGCTGACTTCTCCATGTTTAGTGTATAAAGATGCACTGTCTTAATCCCATGAGCTAAAATTTTCTTGCACATCTCTGTTCCAAGGTGAATTCCATAGGCTTTGACAGCTTCTTCGTTGTCCTTGATAGGCTCCAAGGCAGCAGTAACCTCAGCTGGTATCTGCAATATGACACCGATATAAATAGCAGAAAACCCAAAAATTCATTACACATATACCAAACACAGAACGATAAAAAAGGGTAAATGTTTGGCAAGGACAGAGTAGGTCAAAATTCTCAGTTAATTACTTGCCGACATAGAAATTGCTAATAACAGCTTATTTTGCACCAAGTCTAGGCACAGATATTTTATTTGATTAGACAGGAATTGCATTAATAGTAATAAGTGGGAGAAAACATGATAAAGCAGGAAAACATTGCATCTTGCTAAAAGCAGAGACAATTATATCCATAATATATGTAATTCAGAGAAGCAGTCATGACATACCTTTGTTTTGCAAAAACCAGTCATGCGCAAGAAGCCCTTATAGTTGTTAATGGGCATGATTCCGGGAACAATTGGGCAAGTAATTCCAATTTGGCAACAATCATTCACAAACTTGAGAAAGATATCAGTATCATAGAAAAGCTGAGTGACAATAAGATCTGCACCAGCATCAACCTTTTTCTTGAGATAAAGAAGATCGTTCTGGTATGATTCCAAAGTGGCGAGGCCATCAGGTCCAATGGCATCAGGGTGTGCCTCTGCAATAGAAAAATACAATTGTTAATTATTAATTACCCAATTAGAGATTAGAAATTAGAAAATTGAAAAGAGAAATTAGTACCACCTGGGTAACCAGCAACAGTGATGCCGAAGTAGTCACCATAGGCAGAGCGGATATGTTTAACCTGCAGCGTCAGCATTAATATCACAGATCTGTGTAGAAATGAAATGAAAACAAATAGAGAAATAGAGATTAGACATACGAGGTCGAGAGCGCAAGCAAAGCCACCCTGGATCTGAACGAACTTGTCCTGACCATGTGATATGTTACCATTACCCAAGCCATGCAACCATGCAAATATGAGAAGCCATGCAACCATGCAAATATGAGTTCTACCACGTGCAGCAAGAATTGTCTCATAAGACTTGGTCTTGGTTGTTTTGTTAGTCAGTTTAGTCAGTTTTGAATAATTAGTCAGTTGTGAATAAGTGGAGCTGTTAGTGCGGTAGTTCTCCAGCTAGTAGTTCCTTTTCTTTAGGCAATATTTTCTATTCGTGGCACTTGATTGTTATTAGTGATTTAGTCGTTGTATCAGACTCTATATATAGTCTGTAATTAGTTAATTTAAGGCAGGAATTAATTAAACAAAATTGCCTCCTCCTCTCTACGCCTCTCTTCTATCTTCTGCTACTTGTTTTCTAAGAAAATTATCTTAACAGTGGTATCAGAGCCTGGTTAGTCCATGGATACCCGTGGAAAGTCGAATGCGGAATTTCGCACTGAAGTCCAAGACATTCTAGCCAACCATGAATCACGTTTCGAACAGATCCTCACGGAATTACAAGCTCTACGCTTGCAACAAACACAGCCATCACCCACACCACAAAATCAACCTACTATCGAAATTAATCCCATTGCATCAGCTGATGCGTCCAATAGCCGAAACTACACCAATACAAACCATACCAACACTACCACCAATCATCACCTTAAACTGTCCTTTCCAAAGTTCAACGGCGACGATCCAACTGGATGGCTGTACAAGGCAGAGCAATATTTCGAATTCAAGAATATTGCACCTGAGCAACAAGTCCAACTCGCATCCTTTCACCTGGAAGGAATCGCCTTACAATGGCATCGATGGATAACCAAGTTTCGGGGACCACTCACTTGGAACGAATATACAAAAGCCGTTTTACACCGCTTCGGACCCACCGATTACGAAGATCCCTCGGAAGCTTTAACCCGCCTAAAACAGACCACAAATGTGACTGCATATCAGGAGTCCTTCGAGAAGTTGTCCAACCGAGTTGATGGCCTTCCAGAATCCTTCCTAGTAGGCTGTTTTATTGCAGGATTGCGCGATGAAATACGGCTAGATGTCAAAATTAAACAACCCAAAACTCTGGCAGATGCGATAGGCGTTGCACGACTCATCGAAGAAAGAAACTCATTGCACCGCAGAACACCCCATAACCTTCGTTCCCAACCATTTCCAGCAGCACAAAGAATTCAGCCTAGCTCAACAGAGGGCGTGTTAGGACCACCACCCATTCCGAAAGCCAAACCAAACTCTTCTATGACTCCGACTACCTTCCGACGAATTACTAACCAGGAAGCACGTGAGCGTCGAGAAAAAGGGTTATGCTATTATTGTGACGAAAAGTTCATTCCCGGCCACCGTTGTGAACGTCCTCAATTGTTCATGATAGAAGACAATCAAAATGCCGACTTGTCTTGTGAAGAAGAAGAGATCACTTTCCCTGAACCAAAACCACATGAAGCACTTCCAGAGATCTCCTTTCATGCTATTGCCGGAACCGAACACCCACAAACCATACGAGTCCTTGGCAAGCTTAAGAATAGAGATGTCACGGTTCTAATCGACGGCGGAAGCACCCACAATTTCATCGATCAGAATATTGTCTCTAAACTCAAATTACCAGTTGTTCGTGACAAAAAGTTCCAAGTGATGGTCGCAAATCGTGAAAAAATAGAATGTGCCGGACAATGTCAAGCACTGACTCTGATAGTTCAAGGTCATGCTATCACAGTCGACTACTATATACTCCCTGTTGCAGCCTGTCAGTTGGTCTTGGGGGTCCAATGGCTTGAAACACTCGGGCCGATTGAAACCGATTACAAAAGACTCACCATGTCCTTCAAAGATAAAGGGATTCCACATACCTTCCAAGGCATAGGACAGACAGATGCTGCTGCCCTCTCTAATAAAGAATTTCACAATTTGCAAGGCACTGGATTATTTCTCCAAATTGTACCACATGTCACCGAGTGGAACCAGAGCAATTATCCCTCTGATTTGCGTAGCCTCCTTACCAAGTTTGCACCAATTTTTGCAACACCAACCGGACTGCCACCCATGCGATCACATGACCACCATATCATTTTGCAAACCAATGCGGAACCAGTGAGTGTGAGGCCTTACCGTTATCCTTATTACCAAAAGACTGAGATTGAGAAAATGGTGACAGAGCTCTTACAGGCCGGTTTGATCAGACCCAGCAATAGTCCGTTCTCCTCTCCAGTTTTATTGGTCAAAAAAGCAGATGGTTCTTGGCGGTTCTGTGTGGATTACAGAGCATTGAATGCAATCACAGTTAAGGATCGATACCCAATTCCGGTCATCGATGAGTTGCTTGATGAGCTTCACGGTTCCAAATATTACTCGAAACTGGATTTGCGAGCAGGGTACCACCAAATTCGAGTCAGGCAGGAAGACGTTCCAAAAACAGCTTTTAGGACACACTCAGGACACTATGAATTTGTTGTAATGCCGTTCGGACTCACAAACGCACCTGCTACCTTTCAAAGCTTAATGAACGATCTTTTTCGGCCTTACTTACGTAAATTTATTCTGGTATTTTTTGACGACATACTAATTTACTCAAAGTCCTGGACAGACCATCTTATGCATTTACAGGTAGTCCTGAATATACTGGCAGCCAACAACTTATTTGCAAAGGAGTCAAAATGTAAATTCGGTGTCAACCAGGTGGATTATTTAGGGCATATAATTTCAGAAGATGGAGTAGCTGTCGATCCTACAAAAATACAGGCGGTCCTGGATTGGCCCAAGCCGACAACAACCAAAGGAGTCCGCGGATTTCTGGGGTTAGCAGGGTATTATCGAAAATTTATCCAACATTTCGGAAGCATTGTTGCACCATTAACGCACCTGTTGACAAAGGACGGTTTTCAATGGAACTCTGAGGCAGAGAAAGCCTTCCACCATCTGAAGCAGGCGTTGACCTCACCACCAGTCCTCAGCCTTCCTGATTTTTCCCAACAATTTGTTATTGAGTGCGACGCAAGCGAAATTGGAGTTGGGGCCATACTATCTCAGAACAACAAGCCTATAGCCTATTTTAGTGAGGCCCTAAAAGGTTCAGCTCTGTCGTTATCCACCTATGAAAAAGAGATGATTGCCATTGTCAAGGCTATCCGGAAATGGCGACCATACTTACTCGGCAAGTCCTTCATCGTCCGGACGGACCAGAGAAGTCTCAAATACCTGTTAGAGCAACGAATAACCACACCAGCTCAAGCTCGTTGGCTGCCCAAACTACTCGGATACGATTATGTTATTGAATACAAAAAGGGTCCCGATAATCAAGGTGCAGATTCTTTGTCTAGAGTAATTGAATTTAATTTCTTGGCTATTTCATTGCCTTTGGCAGATTGGTGGACACGTTTACAACATGAAGTGCAACATGATTCATTCTACTCTTCCTTGTTTGACAAGAACTCTTCTCAACAGTACACTTTTAGATATGGTGTTTGGTTCAAACACAACCGAATTTACTTGAGTTCTGCCTCAACTTTAATTCCTCTGATTCTTGCTGATTGTCATTCATCTCCAATTGGTGGCCACTTCGGCTTCCACAAAACTTTGGCTCGGGTCAAACGCTCATTCTTTTGGTCGAATATGAGCCGAACTGTTAAGCAACATTTACAAATGTGTGATGTTTGTCAAAGAAATAAAACAGATTGCATGAAGCCAGCTGGATTGCTTCAACCGCTTCCAATACCGGATCGAATATGGCACGACGTGTCTATGGATTTTATAGAGGGACTTCCATCCTCAAATGGATTCACGGTTATAATGGTGGTGGTGGATAGATTGTCCAAGTACGCCCATTTTATTCCTATGAAACATCCATACACTGCCGTCACAGTTGCCAAGACCTTCGTTTCTGAAATTGTGCGACTTCACGGAATTCCTACTTCAGTCGTAAGCGATCGAGACAAGATTTTTATCAGCAATTTTTGGCAGACTCTCTTCCGGCTCCAAGGCACCAACCTACAAATGAGTTCAAGTTATCATCCGCAAACAGACGGGCAGACTGAGGTCGTGAACCGGACCTTAGAACAATATCTTCGTTGTTTTGCAGGAAATCAGCCGCGTAAATGGGTTGAGTGGATTCCCTGGGCTGAGTTCAGCTACAACACTTCCGTCCATACTGCCACAAAAATAACTCCCTTCGAAGCAGTTTACGGAATACCACCACCTAGCTTGGTTTCGTATGTTCCAGGTACCTCACGGGTGCAGGCTGTTGATGAATACCTCTGTGACAGAGACTCTATTTTGCGGGACTTGCGCCAAAATCTCTCACAGGCCCGTAATCGTATGAAAATTCAGGCTGATCGTCACCGTCGTGAAGTTTCATTCTTGGTCGGCGACCACGTCTACTTGAAGCTACAACCGTACCGTCAAAATTCGGTAGCCTTCCGAAGTTCTCTTAAGCTCTCTCCTAGGTACTTCGGGCCCTTCCTAATTGTGGAGAAAGTCGGACCAGTCGCGTATCGATTAGATTTGCCTGCTGGATCACAAATCCATAATGTCTTTCATGTAAGTTTGCTACGAAAGCATTTGGGGCCAATTCCTCAAGTCTCTCCTCAGTTGCCACCAGTCTCAGATTCGTCAACAATACTTCCTCAACCGGAAGCGATTTTAGATAGACGAGTCATTAAAAAAGGGAATTATCGGCCAAAAACTGAAATACTGGTGAAATGGGTAGGGGCACCGTCCGAGGATGCAACGTGGGAGAACCAGTGGCGATTTTCGAAGACTTATCCGGACTTCATCCTTGAGGACAAGGATTCTTCAGGCGGTGGGGAATGATATGTTACCATTACCCAAGCCATGCAACCATGCAAATATGAGAAGCCATGCAACCATGCAAATATGAGTTCTACCACGTGCAGCAAGAATTGTCTCATAAGACTTGGTCTTGGTTGTTTTGTTAGTCAGTTTAGTCAGTTTTGAATAATTAGTCAGTTGTGAATAAGTGGAGCTGTTAGTGCGGTAGTTCTCCAGCTAGTAGTTCCTTTTCTTTAGGCAATATTTTCTATTCGTGGCACTGATTGTTATTAGTGATTTAGTCGTTGTATCAGACTCTATATATAGTCTGTAATTAGTTAATTTAAGGCAGGAATTAATTAAACAAAATTGCCTCCTCCTCTCTACACCTCTCTTCTATCTTCTGCTACTTGTTTTCTAAGAAAATTATCTTAACACCATGGGGAGGATCGCCTCGAAGAACCAGGACATTTTGAATGCCATTGGACTTGATTGTCTGGAGAGCATGGTCGATCTTCTCAACAGGCATGTTTGTGCATGTCAGATGCATCATGGTCTCCACGCATATCATGTTCTGCATTTTGTTTGCGATTTCTAGTGTCAGTTCAGCGGTGGAGCCACCAGCACCCCAGGTGATGTCGCAGAATGATGGGCTGTGCGAAACCATCCGATCCATTCTCTCGAACAGATTGTCGACACCATCTTCGGTCTTTGGTGGGAAGAATTCGAAAGAGAACACCACTCTGTCTGAACAAGACTTGTTATTCTCTCTTATCTTGTCTATCACCTTCATTTTTCAGATCTGTGGTTTTTCTTTTTTTCTTTTTTGTACGGTTGAGGAAGAGATTGAGTATGTGCATGCCCGTGCGGAACGAAAATCGGATGGATTTCGGATTCTAATCTTGGGAGCTTTTGTGTTTCAGTGATTTGAGAGAGAGATAGACAGAGATAAAAAAAAAGGAGAGGTTTTGGGAAGAAGAGAGAGATATTACCGATTTAAGAGGTTCCTATTTTTAATAATATTATTGGGTTGGCAATTTGAGAGCCCAAGCCCACACCGGACCCAAGCCCTCAAAAAGCCCTCATAATTTCAAAGGTTTTAACCCAATTCCAAATAACAATTTTATGCATGCGGGTAGGGCTTTACCTAAGCCCGCAAAAAACAAGGCTTTACCCAAGCCCACCCTTTGACCCACATTATTACTTATATTATGATCTGGATTTGGATCCGAATTTTAACCCAGATTTTAACCTGGATTTTGACCCATATTTTTAGACATATATTTTGACCCATGTTTTTTGACCCGGATTTTGACCCATATTTTTAACATATATTTTGACCTATATTAAAAATTCTATTAAAACAATTAATTCAAATAGAACAATTTTTACAACTCAATCCAAATAGAACAATTTTTACATACTACTAAAATTAATAATAACCCAAATCTAAAACTCCAAAACACAACAATAAATCAAGACGGTGCTACCAGCTCTTCGTCATCTACTCCTTCAGTAACATATACTTCTTCTTTTAGGATGTGACCTAATAATAATAAAAATAAAATAAAAAGAAAAAAGTATAATCAACATCAATGGTAACTAATATTATATAAAAGTATAACATAATTTGAAATTTTTCATACCTCAAAAAGGAGCCCATATCCAATTTTGTGCACACATCAAGGTCTCCAACGTGTCCGGATGCAATCTTCTTGGTTGACAATACTCCATCATTTCCTGAAACCCAATGTATTCAACAAAACGTAAAGTAAGCTCATGCATAACAAACATCTTAGCTACTTTAACCTTACCAACATTAGAATCAAACAAAGTATTTGTTTGATCTGTTGGCTTGATGTTTGCTAAGACATTTTTCTATGTGTCTTTCAAATTATACATCCCCGTCCCTTGACTTGCAACCTATAGTTTTTCATAAAAGTTACACTTTGCCTTCTTTACACCGTCAACATCAACTCTTGTCATATAACCCCAAATAAATGAAGTTTCACGCTTCCGTTTAGAACCACCCGAAACACTACTTGGTTCAACATCTCCTATTTCATTATTCCCACTACCCATTGAAATATTTATCCGACTTCCTTCTTCGAAACTAGTCACGGTGTTTGGCTACCTAATACGTTTAAACAATTCAATCAAAGATCAAACAAGAAATAAAATAACAGTAGGTAAATAAAAATAAAACAAGAAAAATAAATATATAAAAACGTTTATGGAATATGTTAACTGTCGCTTAAGCGTAGTAGGCTCAAATGATGTAGGAGGAATATTAGTATGATGTCGATCAGTCCCATGGTGAAGATTGGTATAGTAAAATGCCGACCAGAGATCAGTGACCGGTCCCAAGGTGGTGACTGACGTTATATGACATCAAAAATCACAACCAACTGTCTAGTTAGACCATAGTTATTACATGACACTCGACATGTATGACATAACTATGTATTCTTAAACCTTTTAACTCTTTAACTTTCTGGCCGTAAAATCATGTTCGTCATTCAACTCATACGAGTGCTACAAACCTGATTTCATGCTATCGATTTATAACTCTAGTTGAATTTTTTTTTTCCGGTCAAGAGGTCGTGGTTCTGTTCCTCACTTTGCCTAAAGACGATATGTTTTTGTTGTTTGTTGTATCAAAGCTTTCGCTAGTGAAAATCTCCTTTTGTTAGACCAGCTAATAAAACAAGGATATATTAGTCCTTTAGGACACTTCATACCTTGTCAAAACAAATTCTTTATTCAGGGGTATAATTGTAAGTTAAGGTTTAAATATATATATATATATTGCTAGGATTATGCTCAATAGCAAGAGTGTAATGTTGTAATTAACAATCTTTTTCATATTAATAAAGTGATTTCTGGTTTAACAAATCGTATAGCATTTATAGTTTGTATTATAATTGTCAAAGTAAATAATCATAAGGTCTAAAGACTATGGGAAAAGAAGAATTGTTCGTACATCTGGATATGTATGTGGTAGACACAATTCTTTAGTTAGTCTTGAATATTGTTCACAACTTAAGTTAAAGGTTGGGCACCTTTATCTTGTTAAAGTTGTAGAATTCTTTTGCTAGCATTTGAGTGGGATCAAATGAGATATGATGAGTCTAAAATCATCGGAGTGTCTTCGAGCAAAAGGATCTAGTGCACTGGGTGCATTGAACTGGATCACAATGAAAACTTTATCTAGAACCGTCAATAGATAATAGTCTTTTCATTATCAGGACAATCGGAGAGTCTATCTTAATCCTGAGATAAATGATGGACTTATGGTTGCAAGTGATATCATTTGAGTTATCAATGAGTACGATTATATCGCATAGTCTATCCTCGATAGTTTGGTGATATTCATTTGTTAATCGATAGAGGACTTCATTTATAGATATGGACATCGTGGCTCCATTTAATTAAATGAGAGTATAATATCATCATATGGATGTTTTGAGGTAATTGGATATTAAATCTCAACGTTGAGTTTTCAATAGTGTCTATTGAAAACATGGCTTCTGGACAAGTCAAAATATCCAAGTTCAAAACGTGGTCATATGAGTAAATATGGTAACTTGGAGAGTTATAGGCGGTCTATGAACTCTTGGCGATTACTGATATTAATCACGAGGATACACTATCTCCAATATGATTGTCTAGGGTATGAATGAGGAGCATCTTCCTTTTCTATCTTTATTTAAGAGTTCAGTTTTAGCTCTTTAGTGGAATGAGTTAAAATTAATGGATCGGACCTAAGTGAATCATTTGTTGATTGTGATTAGGTTATGTCTATTGAAGCTTAAATTTAGATGGCCCGCCAAGATCCCCAATCCACACGGACTTGCATGGATCACTTGATATATTCTACCGGACCAATTTAAGGGTCCATCTAGAATTGCATTTAATATATTAAGAATATAATTTGCACATTATTTAAGTAATGGGCTGCTCAATTATATTAATATATTAATGAAAGACATGTGGGCTTGTTTCTTTTAGTAAGAATGGGTCTGGTTCACATGTGGGCTTTTTTATTTAAAGTCCAATGGATTAAATGAAATAGGAAAATAATATTAGGCCCATCTTATATATAAGTGGGGCGGCTAGGTTAAGGTTTTGACCTAAAAATATTATTTTGTTTCATTTGTTTTAATTAAATAAGAATTAATTGATTTATTGATTAATTGTTTAATTAAAGAAACAAATCTTTCCTAAAAGTAAAAGACTTGTTTGATAAGTAAATAAATAAATTAGTATTATTTATTTAATCAAATAAGGAGTCTTTTTTTTTATTTAGTCAAATAAAAGAATAAAAATAAAAGAGTTGGATTAGGGTTTGAAGTCTATAAAGTTAAAAAGAATTAGGGTTGAATTTTAGTCACCCTATATAAGTGACATGATGAAATTCGGCCAACCCTAATTAGATACTACATAGAATTCGGCAACCCTAAAGGAAAAAGAAGAAAAATTCGGCCAACCTATATATATGTTCTTATAGGGTTCGGCCACATCAATTAATTGGTGCTTGAGTTTTTATTTTCTTTCTTCTTCTTCTTAATTCTAAGAGAGTTTTTATTCTAGAGAGACAAAAAGGAGTGAAAAATTATTCTTTGATAGTATACAATTGCTTAAACATCAATAAGCTTGTGTATACGATATCGATCTAGGTTCACGCGAGTTTTGATCATAAGATTGTGAACTCAAAAGTGACCGGAATAATTTTGACATTCTTTTGATTGTTTTGTGACTAACAAAGAAAAGAAAGTATTTGTTTGGTCCATTCACAGGTTTGCAATTCAAAGGAAAGGGAGACCACGCTCCTAGGTGATCCACGTTCGTGCTCGGATTGAAGGTCTTGCGGATTACCATCGACGTAAGTCAATCGGATCACGCGACAAGAGGTAATTTACTTTTGTTGATATATATGCATGTTTATTGATTAAAAGGGTTTAAGGTTCATAAAGGAAAATTTTTAAAAGTCACTAAATCGTCTTTAGTATCGTTTTCGCTGCGTGTAACACTTTTATTTGTTTATTTTTTTTTCTACATATATATATATAAAAAGTAGTCAAAAGTGATATTTTATTGATTTTTGGCTATACATAGTTTTTGCATCTAGGCAAATAATCATCACATACTAGCTACCGAGAAATCTCTGGGCTTTGATTACAGTGAATAGATACTACAGAACCACTACCAAGAAATCTCTAGTGCAATAATGGGAATACCAAGTTTTATTCCCACACCTTTGAAGTCTTACAAAAAATCATCTCACTGAGGGAGCAATTGCGAAGGTGATGATTATCGACTTGGGCACAAATACAATGGGGTTGCAGAGTTAGATTTGGACAATGTAGAAAGTACAATAGACCCTATATGTGTAGGAATCAATGACTTGAGCTGGAAGGACTATCCTAAAAAGCATATATCGGAAGCCATTCGACACGTCTATTCTACGAAGAAGATGTTTGGAATAATATACGATTATCCGTATATTAAACATGCATTACTTGCTGGAAAACCCTTTCAGGGTCGCATAATAAGCAAGCAAGTCCTCCAACTCCATTCTTAGGAATGCTTTGAAGACATTCCCATTGCCAGATTCAATGGGGCAGGATCGACAGAATGGGCCAATGCTAACTTAGGTTTTGGAGTAAGAGCGGTGGAAGATCTAACTGAAGAAGAAAAGATGCAGGTAGACATAGAGTCGCCGAGGCTAATTGGTCGAGACTTTTTTTATTTTCTGGATGGGAAAAAAAATTAAATGGTCTTATGTCAATTATGTTAAATTTTAATGTAGTTATAGTGAGCCAACTTTGATGGAATGTTGCGGTGGTAACATGGATTATATATTTTATATATGAAGATAGATATATAGATTGTTAAAAAATAAATAAATAAATAACTAGCTATATATGAAAACACTCATAATAGTAATAAAATAAATAGATTGATTACAGTTGAAGAATGTAAAAATAAAGTTGATAACATTCTCCGTAACTACAAAAACACAATAACAAAAAGTTACAAAACTAATCAAGAAGAAATTTTGAAGAAAAAAATACATAAATAGTAAACAAAAATCACAAAACTAAACAAGTAAAATCTTGATAAAAAACAGTAAAATACATGAAATATATATATATATCAAAGATATCAAAATAAAAAAACAGTAGGTAAACAAAAATAAAATAAGAAAAATAACTATATAAAAATGTGTATGGAATATATTAACTGTCGCTTAAGCATAGTAGGTTAGTATGATGTCGATCAGTCCCATGATGAAGACTGGTATAGTAAAGTGCATACCAAAAATCAGTATAGTGTGATGTTGGCTGGTCCCAAGGTGGTGACCGATGTTGTATGACGTCGACAGTCACAACCAACTGTCTAGTTAGACCATAGTTATTACATGACACTCAACATAAACGACGCAAGTATGTATTCTTAAACCTTTTAAATTCTTCAACTTTCCGGCCGTGAAATCATGTTCGTTATTCAACTCATACGAGTGCTGCATACCTTATTTCATGCTATCGGTCTCTAACTCTAGTTGATTTTTTTTTTTTCCAATTAGTTTTCGAAAGAACCTTTCGTTTTCTATTTATATTTATGCATGTCAGAAATGATATTATCATATCTAATCAACTTAATTGTATAACCATTTTGTAAATGACAAAAAAAAAAAAAAAAAAAAAAAAAACCTTTTAATTTTTGCAAGATTCAAAATAGCTTCAAACACACCCCTCGACAATTTATTACAAATTTTATTTATAACTTTAGAGACAAACCAAAATTTAGTTAAAAATTATGCGAAGAGTGTCTCGTTAAATTCATTTTACATGATAATATCAATGGTAAGAATAAATTACAAATGCACGCATGAGACCTGCTTTCGTCATATTAGAGGAATGTTCCTCATTTTACTTTAATACTTCATTGTTGAAAGTCGAGCATATATCCTTAAGTTTTTGTTGTTAGGTTTAAAAGATTCATAAGTATATGATCATTCTATACGCGTGAAGATTCTACACCATCTTTCAAAGTTAAAATTTCAAGGAAAATAAAATAATAATAATATATTGATTACATTTGGGGAATGTAAGAATACCTTTGATAACATTCTCTATAACTACAAAAACACAATATAAAAAAATTATAAAACTAATCAAGAAGAAAATTTAAAAAGAAAAATGCATAAATAATAAACAAAAGTACAAAACTAAACAAGCAAATTTTGATTAAAAGATTCATAAGTATATGGTCATTTTATACGCGAGAAGATTCTACATCATCTTTCAAGGTTAAAATTTCAAGGAAAATAAAATAATAATAATAGATTGATTACAGTTGAGGAATGTAAGAATACCTTTGACAACATTCTCTATAACTACAAAAACACAATATAAAAAAAGTTATAAAATTAATCAAGAAGAAAATTTAAAAAGAAAAATGCATAAATAGTAAACAAAAGTCACAAAACTAAACAAACAAAATCTTGATTGAAAACAGTAAAATACACAAATAAAAACTTGGAGGTGATTATGTTAAGTGTCGCTTAAGCGTAGTAAGCTCGGACGATATATGATGAACATTAATATGATGTCAATTAATCCAATGGTGGAAACTGATATATTATAGTGTCGAATGGAGATCACCATTGTGTGATTATTAGGATTATACTCAATAGTAAGAGTGTAATAATGTATTTGACAATTTTTTCATATTAATAAAGTGATTTCTGGTTTAACAAATCTTATAGTATTTATAGTTTAATTATTATAATTGTCAAAAGTAAATAACCATAAAAGATTATAAGAAATGAAGAACTGTTCATACATCTGGATATGTATGAGGAAGACACAATTCCTTAGTTAGTCTTGAATAATGTTTACAACTTAAGATAAAGGTTGGGCACCTTTACCTTGTTAAAGTTGTTGATTCTTTTGCTGGCATTTGAGTGAGATCAAATGTGCTATAATGAGTCTAAAATCATCAAAGTGTCTTTGAGTAAAATAATCGAGTGCACTAGGTGCATTGAATAAGATCACAGTGAAATACTTTATCCAAAAATCGTCAGTGGATAAAAATTTTCATTATGAAGACAATCAGAGAGTCTATCTTAATCCTGAGATAATGATGGACTTATAGTTAAAAATATTATCATTTGAGCTATCAATGAGTACGATTATATAGCATAGTCTATCTTCGATAGTTTGGTGGTATTCATTTATTAATCGATAAAGGACTTCATTTATAGATATGAACACCGTGGCTCCATTTATTAAATGAGAGTAGAATGTTATCATATGGATATGTTGAGATATTGGATATTGAATCTTAACGTTAAGTTTTCGATAGTGTCTATTGAAACATGGCTTCTGGACAAGTCAGTATATCCAAGTTCAAAATGTGGTCATATGAGTAAATATGGTAACTGTGAGAGCTATAGGCGATCTATGAGCTCTTGGCGATCGCTGATATTTATCACGAGGATACACTATCTTCAATAGGGTTATCTAGGGTACGAATGAGAAACATTTACTTATTCTATTTTATTTAAGAGTTCAATTTTAGTTCTTTAGTGGAATGAGCTAAAATTAATAGATCGAATCTAAGTGAATCATTTATTGATTGTGATTGGGTTATGTCTATTGAAGCTTAAATTTAGATAGCCCGCCAAGATCTCCAATCCACACGAACTTGCATGGATCATTTGATATATTCTATCGAACTAATTTATGGGTCCATAGAATTGTAATTAATACATTAAGAATATAATTTACACATTTTTTATAGTGTGGACTGTTAAATTATATTAATGTATTAATTTAAGGCAAGTAGACTTGTTTCTTTTAGTAAGAATATGTCTAGTTTACATGTGGGTTTTTTATTAAAGTTCAATGGATTTAATAAAATAGAAAAAAACAATATATTGCTCATATTATGGACATGGGCGGCAAGGCTAAAAATATTGGCCTATTATATTATTTTATTTTATTATTTAATTAAATGGAAGTTAAATAATTAATTATTTAATTAAAGATCAAAATATTTTTCTAATTAAGAAATATGTTTCTCAGTGTTATACTATTGTTGGTAGTATAATAGGGATAAAAAATTTTATTTGATAAGTAGATAAACAAAAGAAATTTATTTATCTAGTCAAATTATAAAGTTTTTGAATAAGTCACAATTTAATTTATAATCAATATATTATTGGATAATACACTAAGGAGTTGGAGTGAATTCTAAGGAATGACATGAGTCTATGTGAAACACAAATCCTCTTGATGGGAGGATTTCGACCAACCCTAATATTTTAGGGGAAAGAATTCGGCCAACCCTAATCCTCTTGGATGAGGATTTCGGCCACTATATATATACTATCATTAGAATTCGAGCAACCCTATATTTTGGAAAAGAAAGTTATTTTCTTTTAGTTAAAAAATATAATCCAACTCTAATACATAGTGTGTGATTTTCGGCCAAGAGGAAAAAAAGGAATTTTATTTTCGATAGTGCACTACTAACTTTGATGTCAAAAGGTTTTGTGCACAACTTTGAGTAAGGTTAAAGCAAGTTTCGATCAAAAGATTGAGAATTTAAAAGTGACAAAATGTTCTTCGTTTTTCTCTAGAAAGATTATTGTGACTAACAAAAAAAGAGAGCCCACACTCTTAGGTGATTCACGTTCGTGATTGGATTAGAAGATCTTACGGATTACTATAGACGCAACATCAATCGTCACGTGGAAAAAGGTACGATATCTTTTATTATATGTTAATTAATCAAGGGTTAAAGTTCTCTGGTAAAGGAAAATTTTAACATATATAAATCTATTTTTCACTTCCGCCGCCTATATTTTTCCTACAGTGATGTCGACTGATCCAAAGGTGGAGACCAACGTAGTATGATGTCGACAGAATATCGAAGATGGAGAAGATGTGTGTGAGTTTATTACGTCAAGATCAACATAGACCAAAATAGATGGATGAAATGCTAGTTCTTTATATCGGTGTCAACGTAGATCGGTATGGAGATACGAGTTAACTATGTAGAGGTTGACATAGACCAATGTGGAGATATGCGACTTGACTATGTCGAGAATCTCAAAATCGATGGAGACGTTAGTGACGTTACATATTTAATGGAATAAAATTTCCTAATGGTTTGACTTTATCCAAATTGACTTGGTCTGATAGAGATCCGAAGTTTGGCTTAACCATTAGGTCGTGAGCTATTCTTTGCCCACTGTAAGTCCATAGAGACTTATATTGTTATTTTATTTTTTATTTTTTCAATTTGTTTTTATATTGTAATTCCATGTTTAATTGACAACAAAAAAAATTGGAAGCTTTGAATTTCTGTAAGTGAGGACATAGGAAGAAAAATTCAAATACACCCATTAACTAAGCATTAAAGCAACTATAGTTAAAAAAAAATGGTAATTAATTGGTTAAGTGAGAAAGTCAATTTTTTATAATTTGTCTCGTTGTTTTATTTAATTAATTACATTTCTTGCTTGTTTGTCTTAGGAGTTATAGGTTTGTTGATTATGTTTTTGCATTTATTTCCACTTCGGACTATATAAATTTACATTTTAGTTTTTCATAAATAAGGTGTGTCATATATATTACTGAAATTATAAATTTGCATTTTAGCTTTCTATGGATAAGTTGTGTATCATGGATAGGGATTTGCAAAAAACCGCCAAACCAAACCAACCCGCCTAATCCAACCCAAACTTAATAGGTTGGTTCAGTTTCACATATAAAAAAATTATTAATCGGTTTGTCATTTAACAAACCGATCAAATATTAGTTCAGTTTGGATCGGTAAAAATAAAATTCATGCAACCCAAACCAACTCATATATTCAATAAAAGTCAAATCTATATTTCCCGAGGTTTTTATACTTATTTTCTTTTCATATAAATAAGTTTTTTTTTCTTCTTTACATTCATTTCCATCAACCATTTGGTATTGTATCACTCCTATTTCTTATATATATATATATATATATATTAAGAAATAATATATAACTACTCCTCTCTTCTGATGCATTTTAGAATATGAGTTTTATTATGTTTATTTTCTATTTTTCGGTTATGATACTTGTTATTGTTAATTTATTAATTATATAATATTTATTAATTTTAAAAATAATTAAATAACACTTATATTTAATATTTTTATATTGAAATATTTTTTTTTTTATAATTATACAAAAAATGATTTTTTGATTCAAACCTAAACCAATAAATCTATCCAAACCAACTCATATTAATTTGTTGTTTGTATGTACAATAGAGATGACAATTAGACCCGCACCTGCGGGTATCCGCAGGAACTTGACCCTGTTGGGGCGAGTTTTGATGTGTAAAATCTAAACCCGCTTTGAGGTTGGGTGCAAATATACAAACCGAAACAGGTTTGGGTGTGGGTTTGAAAAAAAATCCGCACTCGCACCTAAACTTGCAAATCCATTTAATACTAAAAATAATTTAATTTTAAATATACATAAAATTAAAACTTTAAACTTTAAATGGAAACTTGAAAAAACAAAGAAGAATAAAATAAATATATTCAATCACTTCCAAGCTTGCTCTCAACAATTGTTAAATGGTCTTTATATACAAGTAAGGGGTGGGTCGTTTATTCATGTTTTTCCAATGTGGGATTGTCTTCGATCCCACATTGGAAAAATATGAATAAATGACTCACCATTTACTTCTATATAAGTGGTCTTTGTCTTTTTAAAGTTGTAAACTTGAAATCAGGTGAATATCACTCACTTTATTTTTCTCTATTATATTCAAGTTTCTTTTAATCTTTAATTTTAAAATATTTTTTATAATTAAAAAAATAAAATAATAATAATAATTTATTTATTTTACGGGTTTGTGGGTTGTGTATGGATGCCCCCAAAGCCCACGGGGTGAAACCCAAACCCAAACCCGCTTAAATTCGTGGGTTTGGTTGGCTAGGTTTGGGTGGCAAAATCCTTATGTGTTTAGGTGTGGGTTTGGCAAAACCCGTTCGAACACAACTCATTGCCATCACTAATGTACACCCAATTTATTAGCGTGTCCCTTTATTAAAATTTAAAAGTAAATTTTTTACTGTAAGCATCCAACAAAATACCAAAAGTAACCTTATATATATGTATTTAGTTTTTCTTTCCTTATGACCGAACTGAAATTTTAAGATTACGATAAGACTTATCATTGATTAAGTTTAAAAAGACTTTGACTAAGCTGAAATATGTGAATCTATCAATTTGTCATGAGGAGAGAAAAACTATATATATATATAATTTCTTATTTTAATTTGGGTAAGAACCTTGATGAAATCACATCGATTTTTAGAAATTCGATATGAATTTTTTTATACATGATAAGTTCAATGAAATCTACCTATTAATAAAATTTAAGAATTTAAGCACTAGTACTATTTATCACAAGTTTGTTAAATATGTAGACATTAAAAAAATGAGCGAAATATAAAAAATTCAAGAAAAATAGTTCTAGTGTTCGAAAAATCTCAAATTTTGTTCATAACTAGAATTAATTAAATGTGGCATGTATAAAAAAATTCAGATCGAAATTCATAAAATTCGATGTAATTTCATCAAGTTTTTTTATATAAATTAAAATAAATGATCCCTTATATGAGAACCAATATACATATATATATATATGTTATTTCTATAAACCCTACCCATATTTTTTTTAATTTGTATAAACCCTACTCTTAACTCACCAGTTGTCTTCTGCATCAAATATGAATTAAGTAATTGATGTTTTTTTTTTAATTATCAATTTTCTAACCTACGTTAAAAAAAAAAAAAAAAAAAAAAAAAAAAAAAAAGATGAATTCTATAGAACTATCATATCTAGACAAATACATTTTTTTAGAATGAATGAATTCAAAATTATTTTAATCATAGTTTTGAAATTTTAGTTCCATCTTAATGTTTGCAGTAGAAAGAAATTACAAGGAGAGAAAGAGGTGAAGAAGAATAAGCTCCTAGAAAAAAAAAAATGGATGGTGGAAAGGGAAGACAAAGTGAAGAATTTGTTTTGAGAATATATTTGAGATATAACTTTATTCATGTCAAGTTTCTAATTACAATTAAAAATTTGGATGACTAAGGGGTCGTTTGTTCTTTTGTCTGAGGACTGAATAGCACTGAATTTTACTGAAGATTGAATAGTGACTGAAATCTGAATTTGAATAACATGTTTTTTTTTTTTTTTCCTCACATCTAAATGTACTGTCAACATGTTTGTTTTTTAAAAATAAAATTATCTGAAAAGAAGTAATTTTACATCTATACCCATGCTAAACAATTATACATATAATATAGAATAAAAACAATCAAAAAATAATAATTATATATGAACACATATGATTATGATTTTCTTCTTCGATTACAAACACACTTTATTATTACTAAGAAAAGAAAATATATTTTTTTTCAAAAAATAAAAGAGGCAGTAGAAAAACTCATACAAAACACTCTACAAAAAAATAATATATAAATAAATCACCCTATTATCATAATAAAGTATTGATATTAAACACCAATATGAGAAGTGATTAATGTTTTTTTTTTTTAATCTTTAAAGCTATTTAAAATAAATAATATATTAAAATAAATATTTCTATACAACATATAATTATGATGAAATTGAATATATACTATATATGGAGGATAATATCGGAAGAAAAGATTTTGGATTGCATTTAATGCAATTCAGTGATTTACAATTAAGTGAAAAATTATGATTTTTTACTTTTTATTTTAAGTTGTTTTTTGGTATTTTTAAGTTGTTTGACCACTTAAAAAAACAAACAAAAAACTTAATAATTATGATTCAGACTTATTAAGTTTTAAGTGGAAAAAACAAATGACCCCTAATACCGGATAGTTTGGTTTTTGAAACTCAAAACAGAATTGCAAAAATAAAATAAAAGAGGTAGTGATTTTTTTAAGAAAAAAAATTCAGTGAAAATTGAGAGAATTTATCGAGGAGAATAAGATGCATGTTTGTTAAATGGATATACAGTACAATTAATTTTGACAAAGAATTTGTTAATAATTAAAAATATTTAAAAAATGGGTACTTAACACTTTTTTATTTTATTTTTTTATTTTAAGGCATAACTTTTTTTTTAGGCGCCAATAACCCCACCCTTGACCAATTCCATCCTATTTTTTGGGAAAATTGTAAATATCCCCTTATGTTTGATTAGATGTCAAATCAAATTATTTGGTTCGAACAATGAGCAAAACGCCCAAACCCTTTACCATTGATGGACTATTAATTGATTTTATTTAAATAAAATGAAATATGATTATTTTAGTGATTTTTTTTATAATTGAACTAAAAAAATAATAATAAAATATATTATAAAATAAAAAATATTTTTTTAATAAAAGCATAAATATTTAAAAATATATTATAACAAAACAATAAAATCACTAAAAATATTAAAATAAAAACAAAAAATATTTTTAAATATAAAAATATATATATGGATGAGATGGTCAAAGACACATATCAATCTTGATAATATGCATGTCTTCTCTATAGTTTTTGTTTCTTATATCAAATATTATTTGTTTATTTTTTTAATTTATAAATTTAATTTTATTTATTTATGATATTAAAATTATTATTTTTAAAAAATTAATTTTATTATTATCAGTATATTTTCCCATTTTATTTATTTTATAATTAAGAATTTAAATTTTCATATTTAATTTAAATAAAGTTATCAGTCAACTAATAGTCAATTAATGGTAAGGATTTTTTGCTGATTGTTCAAACTAAAAGGTTTGATTTGTTATTTGACTAAACGTCAGGGATTTCTTCACAATTCACCATATTTTTTATTTTGAAAGAATTTCCCATCCTCGTTTCATGCGTGAGCAGCGTGACAAACGCAGTCTAATACAAAATCTGCCTTATCTTTATTTATTTATTTATTTATTATTTTTATTTTTTTTTATTTATTTATCACATTGTTAGGGAATAGAGTAATCCTAGACTTTTCAGATTTTATATCAAATGATCTTATGAATCATGAGATTATATGGTAACTGATATGATGCTAACACCTCACATGCCATATAAATTGCCACAGAATTTGATACGTCTAGCATTACTTTAATAAATAAGATGTCAAACTTATTTCACTTTAAAAAGAATAAAAACTATTAAGCGTTCAAATATGAATTAAATTGTAAAATGAATAATTTACACGTCAAAATTCTATTTTAAAATTATCACTTTAGCGTATAATTTTTGAATGATACTGTGATTTCAATATTTTTTTTTTTTTTTCCATCATTAACCGTCATATCCTTATCACCTTGCTAGCCACTTAAAAAAACAAAACTCTATTATGTCTAAATAAATAAATAAATAAATCAGTCGTTCTATTATGATTATTATTTTTATTTTTGACATATGATTCTATTATTTTTTAGTTAAAAATTAAGATGGTATTTTTTTTTTTGCACATCACCTTTTAGTAAATGTGGTCATGGTTACGGTTAAATAAGCGGTTTCGGTCGGTTTCAAACTGAAACCGTACTGTCAAAACTATAATCGAAACCATGACCAAGACCAGTGGTTAGAAAGCCAGTTGGGAACTAGTTAAACCACTGTTCGGTTATGGTTAGACTTAAAAAAAGAACCACCGTTTTTTTTTTTCAAATTAAAAAAAAAAAAAAAAATCAACGAATTAGAAGCTACCACGTGACTTTTTATTTTTATTTTTTTTATAATAAAAAAAAATCTGTCCTAAACCGGAATCGTAACCGAACCACCTAATTGGAGGTTAAAAACCGGTAACCAAACAGCTAGGCCGATTACGGTTACTGTTTTACCTTCCCACGGAACCGTGACCGGCTGTTTCTAACCGAAACCGAACCGTGGGCACTACTACCTCTTAGTGGAGATGGTTGTGTACCTCTTTTTCATACCTAGTGTTCGAAGGTTCGAGTCTCATCATACACATTTTACAAGCATATATAAGGAATTTTCTCTCGGTTTGTGGGAGCAGCCCTCACTCCAGTTGTGAGAGTTGTAGTCCATATGTAATATCTCCCTAATAGTTGAAATAGTATTTGTAGAGTTTAATTAATCTTATCGGGTCTCGACAGAAGTTGTATTTCAAAAAAAAATGGTTTTTTTTTTTTTTTTTGAAATGAACATAGGTATCATTTGATAAGAGAATTTTCTAATTAAAATTCGATAATGTAGAAAATTTGTAAAATGATTAAGGGATCTTATATTGAATAATTTTAAAAAGTTCATGTCATTCTGCTGGTGGATTGGATGCTAGGTAGCACGGATACGGATACGGGATACATATACGGCACGATACAGGGATACGGTAAATCTTAAAAAACTAGGATACGTATATGGCAGGATATGTCGATTAAAATAATATATATTTATATTTTCTTAAAAATAATAATATATGAAAACATATTTGATAATTCATTCAAAATCAAAACATATTCAGAATCCAAATAAAACATGTCACATATCTATATAAGTCATAACAATATAACATATTACAGGATCTAAATAAAATATGTCACATAAGTTGTAACATATTCTAAAATCTAAATAAAACATACGTCATATAAGTCATAACACATTATAAAATCTAAATAATACATAAAAAAAAAAACTCATAAAACATATTCTAAATTCCTATTTAACTTCACTATCATCATTCACATTGTTAAAGGATCTAGATAATTCGGTCTCTAACTCTTGTTTATCAAGAGAAAGGTTTTCAATATCATGTATTCTATTATTCTCCATGTCAATGGAATAAAAACTAAATTTTTTTTACAATTTCATTTTGACACCTAAATTTTTGAAATTATAATTTGACCACGTTTTATACTAAATTAATTATAATATTGCCCCAAAAGTATCCTTAATATATCTCTAAAGTATCCTTAAAGTATTCGCAAAGCATCTGTCAAGTATCCGTTTAGTATCCGCTGGTCAAACTTATGAAAAAGTCAACGGATACACTATTTGATGTATCGGATATATATCCTGAAGTATCCGTAGAGTATCTCAACCGGATACAAGTTACCTCCATCAAATGGAGATTGGATGTCAATTTTATCAATTTTTATTTGATTTTCTGTATTAATTGATTTATTTTAAAGCTTACCTTAAACCCTGTTGCGCAGATTGGATGTCAATTTTATCTATTTTGAGCTTATCTTAAACCCTGTTGCGCACGCTGATCACGCGCCACCACCACGTCAAAACCCTAATCTCTCCACCGGGGTCACACGACAAGACTTATTTAAAAAATAATAATAAAATAAAATAAAGTAATACTATACATCCTAACTACAATCTCATATTTTTCTATCTCAATACATACGTAACTGATATGTCATTTAATGAGTAGATATATATTAATACGTATTTACTTATCAAAATGACACATTAACCGTTACGTGTGTTATAATAAAAAAGATTGGATTACGGGTGGAATGTCTGATATCGCTCGTTAAAAAAATAATAATAATAATAACTCACAGATTTCCTCCAGCGTCCCAGTCCCACCCACCTACCACATTTTTTTTTTTGTCTTTAAGCAGCTCGTCACGTGCGTAGTCGAAGCCATCTTTGTATATATAAAGTTTCAATCATCTCCATTGCTAGTAAAAACGCCTCTTATAAAAGCCCCTTCTTCGCTCCACGCGCCGCCATGCAGTCCACCATTCTATCCCCTGGCTCTGCCACTTTCAACCTCTTACGGCCTTCTCATGGAACCAGCAACTACTACTCCCCAAACCGTCCCACTTCCCTCTGCATCAAAGCCCAATCGACTACCACCGTGACGGCTGAACCGTCGCCGCCGACCACAGGGACCCCCGGGAAGCTCAACAAGTACAGCTCTCGCATCACGGAGCCTAAGTCGCAGGGCGGCTCGCAGGCCATTCTGCACGGCGTGGGTCTGTCGGACTCCGACATGTCTAAGCCGCAGATTGGGATATCCTCCGTCTGGTACGAGGGAAACACGTGCAACATGCACCTGCTGAAACTGTCGGAGGCCGTGAAATGCGGCGTGGAAGAGGCGGGCATGGTAGGGTTCAGGTTCAACACAGTGGGTGTGAGCGACGCGATATCGATGGGGACAAAAGGGATGTGTTTCAGCTTGCAAAGCAGAGACTTGATTGCTGATAGTATCGAGACCGTCATGGGTGCTCAGTGGTATGACGGGAATATCTCTATTCCTGGCTGTGACAAAAATGTAAGCTTTTTTCAATGTAATTGTCAGTCTTTTTGTTTGTAGAATCTACATTTGTTGTATTGTATATACGGCTTATGGGATGTTTTTTACTTGCCGGGTTCCGGTTTTGGTTAAAATGTGTTGCTGCTATGTGTTTGGTTTAATGTTTTATTGTTTTGCGATTCTGGGTGTCTTTTGTTTTTTGGCAAGTATGTAGAGATATTTATCTATAGTTGTTGATACTCTGACAATTGTTGTGGGGTGGTTTTCTGCTGAAAAAGGAGGATTGTGTGGTTTGGTTTAAATTTTTGTGCATCTTTTGATTTCAGTGACCTACTGACCTTGTAATGTTTTATCTGCATTTGTGTATTTGTATCTTCTGTTTTCATCTTGACATTGTAAGTTTTATTGGGTTTGTTTGCTTTGCTGAAAAGTACGCTTCTTATTTAGGTTGAAATTTTTAATCTTCTGGGTATTTTTTGTTCTTAGCATTTATGTAATGTATAACTTATGGGTTTCGGTTAGTCTAGGTTTCGAGTTCTTCCCTTTTTTGAACTGTATAATTTTATGGATATGTGGAGTTTTGGTTTGATGATGAAAGGGCTTTTGCATTTTTTACTGACATTTGTGGTTTGTGTTTGCAATAAGTTTTTTAGTCTTCTGATTTTTTTTTTAATTTCTGAAAATTGTAGAGGATTCATGAGTTATTGTTCTGTTTCTTTTTCTTTTTTCGCTTTTATTACAGAAATGCGAGTTCATTGACCATTTTATTTGGTTTTCATTTTTTTAGAGTTTTTAGTGAAATGTGCAAGTGTTTTCTTGGACATGTTTTATTATCTGGGTATATTTCGTTGCTGTCACATTTAAGTGGTTGTGTTATTGCTGTGATTTTGACAGCAATGTAAGTTCTTTCTCTCAGTCAATTATGTTTTTATGGGTTTGTTTATGAGGGATATATTTCAAAAAGGCTGTGGGTTATATCACCTCAACAAAATTAAATAGGTCTGTTCCATCTGTTTCTCTTGTTTCTGCAGCAGCCTCTCAGAGATTGTTGTCTTTGGGCCTGAAATCGTATATGGATTGTTTATTTAAAATTAAAGCATTCTATGAAGTAATAAGGCTCCTTTTAATACTTGTTTTTCGATAAGCTGTGATTCATCATTATAACATGGCTGAATCACTTTTTCGTTTTATTTCCAATGACTATACTGTTGTGTACTTGTAACATAGCAATTGCCATTTTGCCCCTTATTTGATTTTTCTTTTGGACTCAATGATTGAACTGAATTTATGGCGCTCTTGGTGTCATGCTTCAAACTATGTTGCATGGTGCCTGATTTTATAAAGAGTAATGCTATACAACCCAAATTTCAACCCAAATAATGTGGCAAGTGAGTTGTCATCACCATATACATGGGATGATGTGGTTAATGAAAAAACCACTTGCCACATCATTTGGGTTGAAATTTGGGCTAAATTTTTGGGTTGTTTAGCATTAGTGTTTTATAGAACTACTTTGAATTTAATACCAGTTAATTTTGTAGATGCCAGGTACAATCATGGCAATGGGGCGGCTCAACCGACCTAGTATTATGGTTTACGGTGGGACAATCAAGGTTTGTAACTTGTCTTTTCTGCTTATAGTGTTTTGCATGGAGTTAATTTGATTGATCATTTGTTGTTATGATTGCTTATTTAAGTCCACAGTGGTTTCTTTTTCCTTTTTCTAAAAAAAGTAAAGAAAAACTTCAGTGCATTTTTTTTGCTGGCATGAAAAATTTCACCAATGCTATCAATTCTCTCTTAAATTTTTTTACTAGAAGTTGCAATGAATCGGAGTTTTGGTTTGTTTGGTAAAGTGATTTCTATTGTTATATGCATGACTTGAGTTCTTGCCATCAATCTCTAGCATTCAATGTTAGCATACATGCAAGAGTTGTATGTTTCTGCACGAAATTTGACCTTGTAATCTAGTTGTGAACTCAAGTCACACTAATAGGGTTAATTAAAAATTGTAACAGTTTAGTATATAATATTGGATACTTGTCATAAGTAGACATACATTCATGTGCTTTACCATGCATTTTGAAGGAACCAAATGGATTATTCATGATGTAATTGAACTTTGTTTTCTGGTTTGTTTGAAGACGTACTCTTTCCTTTATTATGCTCTTTCTGGACATCCAAAGAATATGATTGCAACCACAATTAATGTCCTTACTAGTCTATGATAAGCTAGACGGATTTATGATCTAATACCTGCATTATGCTTGCCAAGGCATGCTCCTGTTATTGCCATGTCAGGGATTTGTGTTCAATATTAATTGCTGGCATTCATCCAATGTCCAACCATTTTACTCGTGCAATTTGTTATTTTGTTGGATCACTTGTCCGGTTGTCCTAATTAAAATTCTGTGTGTGAAATGCTTAAGGGCAAAAAACTCTTGTCCACCTGTGTCCAATATTGATATGAATATTTATCAGAGAAAGCACCTTCATTTGCTGGAAAATTAGTTTACAATTTAATATTGAAAGTTTCCTACTTGTATGCTTGATAATATTTTGTTCTCTCTCATTCCAAAAGTAAACAATTATGTGATCCAATTCTAGTACATGTAATTATTATTATAAATGCAAACATCCACATTTACAACCATGTTCTCATGTTATGATTTTCAATTGTTGCTGTGTCTGACAACTTGAATTAGTGTTGGAAACAGAGGACTTATTCTATGTTTAAATATTAGTTTTATTCACTACTGCAATTAGGATGGTCAGAAACTTTATCGCTATATGTTCGTATAATTCATGAGTTTTATATTATTTCTCTTGCAGCCTGGTCACTTTGAAGGTCATACATACGATATAGTATCTGCATTCCAGGTATGCCAGAATTTGATGTTCCCCTATTACTGTTTGCTGAACTTTTCTGGGCTAGATGCCTAGATCTAAAAACATTTACATGGTTAGTCGGTTTCTTTTTCTATTGCAACCTCTGGTTTCCTTTTCTACCTATTGTGATTGCCTTAATAACCATGAAAAAGAAAAAAAGGGCTGCATCAATTGACTACTACATGTGTGGATTGGGTATTTTGGAGGAGATTCAGATGAGAGGAATGACTTAACAATTTTGGATTATTTGTCATAGCTTTTGAGTGTCGAGATCTTGATGAAAAAATATCAAGCAAAAGTTACAGGCTTACAGCGATGACTACAATAGTGAATAGTGTCAACTTGCCCATTACCTTGTTTTAAAGTGACTGGCAATACTTGACGGCTTTTAGGTTGGGGCCATTTTGTTTGGAGCTGGAACTAAATGGATTTATTTACTTGATGAGACTATAACTGTGGTCTTAGGGATGGTTATTAGCTAACCACAATCCTCTGGAGCTACTTTACCGCATAATTGGCTTCTTGAGATTTACATTAGATGCACAACTTGTTTAAAAAATAATAATTATATACACAATTCAACCTCTATATACACTTGTGTTAATTTCTTTTGGAGGAACAAAATCAGTATATTTAGAATTTTGATTGATTTGTAAATATTGAAAACTTTGTATGATGATATTTCTCAAATTCATCGTGGTGAATATGGAACTATTCTTTCAGGTTTATGGGGAGTACGTTAGTGGATCCATAAGTGATGATGAGATGAAGAATGTAGTTCTTCACTCCTGCCCTGGGGCAGGAGCTTGTGGGGGAATGTATACAGCTAACACCATGGCTTCTGCTATTGAAGCTATGGGAATGTCTCTTCCTTACAGGTAGAATTATGCCCTTGCAAGATCACTTTGGTTAGTTTTGTGAGGACAATTTTGCTTACTCTATCCTTCAATTTGTTGTTTGTTTCTTGAAGCTCTTCAATACCAGCCGAAGATCCCTTGAAATTAGATGAATGCCGCTTGGCTGGAAAATATCTTCTGGAATTATTGAAAATGGACTTGAAGCCGCGAGACATAATCACCCGAAAATCACTACATAATGCAATGGTTATTGTCATGGCACTAGGTGGCTCCACCAATGCTGTACTACATCTAATTGCCATTGCAAGGTAAGGAGAGTTGTGTACCGATTCTCTCAGATACCAATTGTTTGAATCACGTGGTGATAGCTCAAGACAAGATTCATGGCAGGTCTGTTGGTCTGGATTTAACTCTTGATGATTTCCAGAAGGTCAGCGATGGAGTTCCGTTTCTTGCAGATCTTAAGCCCAGTGGCAAATATGTTATGGAGGATGTACACAAGGTGCACATTTTAATTAACAGTTTGCTTTATCCAGATAAAACTGAGGCTGACCTTGCTTTAGTTATGTGGATGGTGTTTGCTATCATTATGCCTCAACGACTTAACCCAACTAAGCCTCAATTTGAAACTAGTGGAGTTGGTTATGTGAATCCTTTTTATCTTCTCTGCCCTGTCATTACTTAATCTTGATAGGCTGGCATGATTTTTATCTGTTTCTCTTGATGAGGAGATCATTGATTGTCTTGGTAGATTGGAGGAACACCAGCTGTCATTCGCTATCTTTTGGAGCATGGGTTTTTAGAGGGAGATTGTATGACTGGTATGTAAGCTGGAATTTATGAACAGTATTTACGCCAGTTGGTAATTAGCCAAAGATGTCACTTTTTGGAGTATAAGCTATATTAACATAATGCTATATTCTTTTCAAGTTACCGGGAAGACATTGGCTCAAAATGTGGAAAATTTCCCTCATTTATCTGAGGGGCAGGTGGGAAATATTTCCAATCTCTATTTGGAAATTTTATTTAGTTGTAATTGCTGCTGCTATTTTGTTGTGTTTACAAAAAAAAATCTCAAACAATTCCTCTTTTCTTTTATTTTTCAGGAAATAATAAGACCATTGTCAAATCCCATAAAGAAAACGGGCCACATCCAGATACTACGTGGAAATGTAGCACCGGAGGGTTCTGTAGCAAAAATTACTGGAAAAGAAGGGCTATACTTCTCTGGTGCTTTTTTCTATTACTTTGTGCTAAGATTTGTTAAGTCCCATGTTTTCTGGCTTACTAATTGCAAAAGCTGTGTTTTTCAGGTCCAGCACTTGTCTTTGAAGGGGAGGAAGCCATGATTACAGCTATCTCCGAGGATCCTATGAGTTTCAAGGTATGCTCAAATTGTGATGTATAATCACGTTTCTTGTTGTATGATCAATTAATTATTAATATTCATTTACACTAAAGTTGCTGACTAGGTTTTTGGAATCCTAAGCTAAAGTTCCTGATTAGCATTCTTTACCTTAATGTATTGACAACTGATTGCATCACTCTGATTCTTTTAGTTTGTTTATTTCTTTTATTTCGTTTTATTTTATATTTCTATGATAGTTTTTAGAACAGCCAGACCATTGTCATTAGTACCACTAATGATTTGTGTGATAGACAATTGTAGTGTTGGTTCTTCAAAAGTGGTTATAATCAGTGTAAAATTTGGAAGCACTTATCGGCATCAATAACAAACCATTTTATGCCTAGATATTGATGGTTGTTCACAAAAATATATCATTTAGTCTGAGCAGCAAATGAAATGTTTTCTTGTGACTGAACATGGTTTGACAATTTTATCTTCAGCACCAGCCATGGTTACCTTGGTGTTGGTATAGCTTATCTATATAATGCTTTTGTTTGAAGGATTGTTTATGACTCATTTATTTCACTCTTGTATCTTTGTTACTTATTTTTGTTTAAGGACAGGGTTGACTTATCACTTTCCTCTTCCTATCTGAGTTGGTAATTTAGGGTACAAGCTTATTTCTTTTAGTCTTCGTTCATTATGTACATGTTAAGGCTTTCCCTTATGGTTCTGTAAGTAAAAACCATTGTAACTTGTTATCCAGTAGCTTAGATGTCTCTTTTAACTTAAATGGTAATCACTATTGTGTCTCCTCCATAGCCACTCATACATTGTAGAACTTCAATTTACTACTAGATACTCTTGGAGTTGTTTCTTTTGGCTATGTTTTTTGGATGACATCTATTCCAAACATCAGTCATTCTACCCTTGTAATTATGAAATTCTTTGCTTAGGATTCCAGAGTTAACAAGTTTAGGCTTGTTTCTATTATGAATGATGTCCTATGTATTGGGTTATCTAAATTCTGTAAAAAAGCATGGCTATTTTAAATACAATTAAATGTATGGTGATGCATTGTTCACAGGCTTTAAGGTTCAATACTTCTATTAGTGATGATGTGTTATAATTTAATTCCATGTAATTTTTTACATTTTCTTACTTGTATTTGCACATTCCAGGGAAAAGTAGTAGTCATTAGAGGGGAAGGGCCTAAGGGTGGGCCAGGCATGCCTGAAATGTTGACTCCAACAAGTGCAATAATGGGTGCAGGTCTTGGGAAGGTATCTTTACCTCAAATCTAAGCTGGGATTTTTTTATTACTGTCTTGTTTTAGTCTTGAATTACTGAAACGGTGTAATTTTTTTCTTCTTAAAATGTTACATTTACTTGTCCCTTAACTCTTAAGAGAGTCTTATTAATTTCTAGCTTTGGTGGTTCACACTTGTGATTTGCATATTGTACTTTTTCAGATAAATCGATTTCTTTTTTGACCATCAATAGGTTCTTTTCAAGTTAAATTGTGTTAACCGGCTTGTTTATCAATAAAGTCATGTTTCATTTAAATATGGGTATTGAACATTGCAGGAATGTGCGCTGTTGACAGATGGTAGGTTTTCAGGAGGTTCACATGGTTTTGTTGTTGGCCACATTACCCCTGAAGCACAGGTGCATTAACTTTTCATTCATGTAGTTTCTATATTTTTTCATGCATATTGCTATATATCTGTACTTCAAAATTTTTATTGTTTATAATGTTCTGTTTTTGTTTCTTTGGTTGCTTTTGCATGCACATTCCAGACTAAATCTGAACTTGCTTTCTGATAAAATATTGTAGGGCTAATGCCTGGTAATCCATCCATATATAATAACTTTTCTGTTAGATTTGCATCTTGAATATATCAAGTAGTTGGACAGCTGATCAGGGTTATATGCGAGGATGGGTCAACAGAAGGGGAGAAACCAGAGTAATGTCATTTAGTGGATGTTTCAACTAGTCCAGGGTGCTTAGTATATTTTATTTGAGAGACAATTATCCTTTTGGTAATTTTTTGAGGGAAAAATGTGACAAATGAATATAAGGAAACTTGTTTTCAGATTCTCTTTTTATCCTCCCTGCATCCTTTCCTCCTATTTCCTCCCTATCTTATGAAGTGTTAGAAGAGAAAATAAGTTTATTCTCTGAGTGTAGTTCATTTAACTTTTTTGAGTTATGAAAATGTATTAGTGTCTTTTTGTTTTACGTTTATTGATAAGGCATTTTAATATATTTCCAGGAGGGTGGTCCAATTGGTCTTATCCAAAATGGAGACATCATCAATATTGATGTGCAGAATAAAAGAATAGATGTCCAGCTAACAGATGAGGAACTGGAACAGCGTAGAAGAATTTGGACTGCACCTCCATATAAGGTTAACCGTGGAGTATTGTACAAGGTATGTGAGAATCCGTTTTAACAACCATGTTTTGTCTCTAATAAATGTCATTTGCTTAAATCACCTTATTTGTTTCCAGTACATCAAGAACGTGCAATCAGCTTCAAATGGATGTGTGACGGATGAGTAGTTGAAATAATATGATTTTGGGAAGGGTTATAGAGTGTTACAGTAGGTTGAAAAGACATGGCAGAATAACATGTAGAGTTTCACTACTCTTTATGGCCCTTTTGTGCACCTATTGGGCCCTTCGGCTGCATAGTCGTCGAGTGTATTAGATTTCTCCCTTCTGTAAGTTTTGTTCCGAGCACAATTTTTAACCATCTATTTTAAATGAGCAAAGATCAATTTAGCTCTTTTATTCTGAACACAATCATTTTGAAGATGAATAGAGGAGAGAGTTTTCTATGACACAGAACCAGTTCGAGGTAGTTGCATGCTCTTCCCCTTGTCTTAATGTTTCACCTTATGAAAATTCATTGTGGTTGGTCAGCATTATGCTTCAGTATCTGCATTGCCAATTTATTTATTTATTTTTTATTTTTTTATCTTAGAAATTAATTGATTCTTGCACATCGGTTAGGGTTAACAGAGTTTGATTAAGGTTAGGGGAGATTTTTGTGATTTATAACGTGTGTCTAGGGATGGCAATGGATTAGATAAGGGATGGATACCCCAATATTCATCCTTGTATCCATTTGAGATATGTATCTCCATTCCCGAATCCAGCCCCATTTTTAAATGAGCAGGGCGGATTCGGATAATCCCTGAATTGAGATAGAGATATCTATCCCCACTCCGTCTATATCTGTATCTGATGAAAAAGACGTAAATTTTTTTAGTTTACAAAAGAAAAATGTAACTAATACATTTACTAGTTCATTTTATCATATTTATAGGGAAAAACAAGGGATATTATTATTTTCCCTTCTGAAGTTTACCCTATTATACGGACAGAGTTTGGGTTTATTGGCCTTTTTTCCCCATAATATCAAACTTATGTTACTTGACCCCCTTCTAACACCTTTTTTATCTATTTTGACCGTTGACCGTTAAATGGGAAGGGCATTATCGTCATTGACCATCTAAAATTCAATTTACAATTAAAATAAAGACGGATCTTCATCTTTTTTATTATCAAACTTCATTACCAAACCCTAGTCGCCCTTCATCACCAAACCTAGTGGATTCTGGTTTATTCTTCTTTTTCAATCTAGCCACCACCAAACCCAGCGGATTGGGGTTTGCGGTTCAGCGGCGATGACTAACAAAGAATCGCTTTTGCCCAGCGATGCCTCCAATCATCTGATCCATCGATCGACTGACGAACAGAGTGAGGGGCGTTCCCACCGTTTTCGGGTCACGCAGATCGTCTTCTTCAACAGTTCAATTTCTCTCGGCCGCCGCCGACTTCTCTCTTTCGTCTTTCTCTTCCATTAGACGGTGATCTCCAAAAAAGAAGCAGACTTTTATATTAAAGATCAGATTTTGATTCTCTTTTTTTTAGCACAACAATAGGGTGTTCAAGGTGGGTATGTCTTGTTTTTGTTCGTCATTTGATCTATCCAGGTCTTGTTGACTCAAATGGGTTCTCAGATATTCCAAAAAAGCTGCTTGATTTTGCCAAGAAAAGTCAGGTTTTTGATTGGATGGTTGGTGTTAGGAGGAAGATTCATGAGAATTCTGAACTGGGGTACGAGGAATTTGATACTAGTAAGCTTATTAGAGCAAAGTTGGATAAGATGGGTGTCAAGTATAAACACCCAGTTGCGGTTACTGGTTCATGGGTTTGGAGTTTTGTGATGATGATGATGAATCGATGATAATGGTTTCGTTTTAAATTGATTTTGGCATATGGTTTGATTTTGGTTGGATTTTGAGGTTTGGTGTTTGAGTTTTGTGATGATTATGATGAATCGATGATAATGGTTTCGTTTTAAATTGATTTTGGGATATGGTTTGATTTTGGTTGGATTTTGAGGTTTGGTGTTTGAGTTTTGTGATGATGATGATGATGATGATGATGAATGATTGATGATGAATCGATGAAGAACAGGAAGAATTTTTTTATTTTTATTTATTTATTTTTATTAATTTTTTTTATTAATTTTTTTGTTGGTTTGGTTGAGAAGATGGAGATGGGTGTTGGAGATGATAATCACGATGATGATATCATTTTTTTTTTTTAATTTAAATTATTTTTTTTTTTTGAATTTTTTTTTATAAAGAGATAAAAACAAATTTGTTTTAAAATTTTTTTATTTTTTATTTTTATTTTTAAAATTAAATAAAAATAAAAAGAGATATCTCCACTATCCATCTCAGAGATGGACGGTGGAGATCTATCTTTTTTTAATTGTTTTTTTTTTAATTTTTTTTAATTTTTTGTATTGTTTATTTAATTAATATTTTGAGGATTAAATGATAATTATACAGAGTTAACTGAAGGATAAAATGGTCATTTATTTTAGTTTTAAGGGTCAAACGGGCATAAAATCAATTGACTGGATGAAAAATGTGTCACAAGGTGGTCAACTAACGTAAGTTTGATTTTAAGGGGAAAAAAGGCCAATAAGCCCAACCCCCATTCTCATCTTAACAATAAGATAAACCTTGGGGGGGGGGGAAATAATAATATCCCGGAAAAATAAATACATCTAATGAAATAAAAAATTTAATAATAACTTATATAATTATAATTAATAATTATATAATAATTTTATATATTTTAAAAATATTAAAATCTATAATGGATCTAGATGGGGATATCCATCCCCGAATATAAAATGGATGTTAGGATGATATTCATCCCTGCTTCATCTCCGAAATAATAATATCCATCCTTATTTTAAATGGAGTGGATTCTTACGAATATTCATATTTATGGATAATTTTACGATCCCTAAGTGTGGCCACTTTCTATGTTGATGATACAAAATTACTCAAAATTTAACACATGATTAGGTACGTGAAAATAATTTCAGTCATTGTGATATACTGATATGTATGAGTCATGACGTGCATGGAATACATACACATGCTGCTAACCTGTGTTGCACGTGCTGCATGGGAATATTGTCATCTAAATTATTGTTAGTTTTGTTGTTTGATTGAGTCAAGTACGTTAGTGGAGGCTGAAAGTGGATGCTAGAAGCCCTTCACGAATTCAGTATTTAACTTGTAGTGGTGTCCTATTTTCAAGTATTGTTAGTTGGTTGTAAGACCTATAAACTTATAAAGGTATGTTTCGAATTCAACAAAAGATATCAAATAATATTATCCAAAATCTTTCCTTCCTTCCTCTGATCTTCTTCTTTCTCCAATTCTACGAATTATTTAATTCTCTCAACTTACACTTAACAAATTGGTATCAAAGCCTTACATCCATGAAAACTCGCACAAAATCAAATACCGAATTCCACAATGAAATTCACGAAATACTTGCTAGCCACGAAACTAGGTTCGATGAAATCGTTGCCAAACACGATACTCGTTTCGACTAAATCCTCAATGAACTACAAGCCCTACGCCTTCAACAAAGCCAGCCCGTCACCGGCCAATTTCGTCCCACCTCTGAAAAGGAACCCAATTCGTTCGAAACAGGGGAAGCATCACACACAGTGGCGGAGACCTTCAAGGGCTGGGTGGGCTACAGCCCACCCAAGTTTTTTGAAAAAAAATGATAAGTTTGGGTTTATTTAAAAAAATTAATTAATTAAAACCCAAATTAAATAATTATTATCATCCCGCTTAACATAATATCTTCAAGTTAAAACAAAAAACTCAATAGCCGAAACATAATAAAATAAGTCCAAGTGCCCAAACACCTTTTTTTTTTTTTTTTTTTTCACTTTCTCAAATCACTCTCTTTGATTTCAGCATCAGCCATTTGACCAAACCTCACTTTTTTCTTTCTTTTTTCAATTTCCCGAATCCCAAACCCTAACTTCTCTCTTCTCTTGAATCTCTAAAATCATAAGTCACAATTTGAAGGTAATTTTCTTTAACTTTTATCTTTTTTTTAAAAAAATTATTTATTTACTTATAATGAATTTTATTTTAGGTTTTGTATTTTACGATTGATATTTAAGTATTGTATTTTATGATTGATATTTAGGTTTTGTACTCTAATGTAGCCTTCTTACGGGAAAACAAAGTTAGAAAAGAGAAGATAATTTTTAGAAAAACTAAGAGGTTGTCGAGTAGCATAAAAAACTGTTGTTTTTTGGTTTTGTTTTTCAAAAATGATTTTGAATTCACATTCATTTACAGTTTTTTAAAAACATTACTTCGCAACAAGATGGATGACGACTTTCTTGCGAATTGTTTGGTCATCTATATTGAGAGGGAACTTGCTAATACTATTGATTCTGAATCAATAATTGATATTTTTTATGCTTTGAAACTTCGTAGTGCACCAATTCGATAGTATCTTGTTGTATATGTTGTGCATGTAATTGCATTTGTTTTTATGTTTTCTTGCATATGGTATGTATTCGAGGGTAAGACTCATTATGTTCCCTCTAACTAGGTATACGAATACCATTGATGTTTTTTATTTATTTATTTATTTATTTATTTATTTTTTATAGTGAAATTTCTCTTGTATCGTTTTGATTTGATTATTAAAAAGAAAAATTTTGTTTAGTGGTTAGTTCAAAATTTTAGTACTTTTAAATAAGAAATTAAGATTAGCACACCCCAATTTTTTTTTTCTAGCTACGCCCCTGATCACACAGCAGCTTGGCCGCTTATAACCATTCCAACTACGACTGAAATCACACAAACTTGAAATTGAACTTCCCAACGTAGGGTGGAGAGGATCCAACAGGGTGGATTTTTAAGGCCAAACAATATTTTGATTTTAAAGGTATTGCTCCCCATCAATAAGTTAAATTGGCCTCATTCCACTTGGAGCGTGTCACATTGCAATGGTACTGTTGGTACACAAAATCTAAAGGCCCCTTGAACTGGAACGAATTCACCAAGGTAGTGTTACATCGGTTTGGACCGACGGACTATGATGATCTTTCGGAGGCATTATCATGGCTCAAACAAACAACCGGGGTTACTGTATACTAGGAGGAGTTCGAAAGTTTGTCACATAAGGTGATCAATTGCCATAAATTTTTTTGGTAGGAAGTTTTATTGCAGGTTTGAAAGACGAAGTCTGGTTAGATGTTCGGGTCAATCAACCAAGGACATTATCGGAAGCTATCAGTGTAGAACATTTAATTGAGGAACGAAATCATCTCCAACGGAACCGTACTACTTCTTTTCGACCAACAACGTATACAACATAGCCAAGGGCTTAACCGCAAATCGTAGCTGGTCTCCTCGGACCTCAACCGTTACTGCGAAGCAACCAAACTGCAGAGGGTTCCTAAGGGCCTGTTCATCGCATAACAGGACAAGAAGCTCGTGAACGACGTGAGAGGGGACTTTGCTTTTACTGTGATGAGAAATTGGTACCCGGACATCGGTGCTCTTGACCTCAGTTGTTCATGATGGTGGACAATCATTCAGTTGAAGATGCCGAGGATATGGACATGGAAAATGAGTCCGTCCCACATGAAGCCATTCTAGAGATTTCATTTCATGCGATGGCTGGAAACGAGCATCCACAAACATTTCAGGTGGTCGGCAATGTGGGGAATAAGGAGTTAACAGTCCTTATTGACGACGACAATACCTATAACTTCATTAATCAGACTGTTGTGACCAATTTGGGGGTTCCGGTAGTACGTGATAAGGTTTTTCAGGTGATGATCGGAAACAAGGAAAAGATTGAATGCACGTGACGTTGTTTGGGACTTCCTTTCATGATTTAAGGATATACGGACCACACAGATTTTTATTTACTTTCGGTTGCAGCGTGTCAGGCCGTCCTGAGGATGCAATGGTTGGAAACGTTAGGTCCTATGGAGATAGATTACAAGAAGCTTTCTATGTCTTTCATTCATGTTGACCGAAAATATGTTTTACAAGGACTGTGTTGAGCTAAACTTGCACCAATGAATGAGAAGGAATTATTTAATGTATCAGGTTTGGGCTTCTTCCTTCACATGGTAACACCACATCCACTCACTCCAACTAATGAGGTTCTGCTTGACCTCGCGAACCTCTCGGCATTATTTTCACATATTTTCGACAAGCCATCCGAGTTGCCACCCGAGCGCCATCATGATCATCGCATTCCTCTCTTGCCAAATCAGCTATCGGTTAGCACAAGATCATACCGGTATCCTTATTATCAAAAGAATGAGATTGAAAACCAAGTCAGGGAATTTCTAAAGGTAGGAATCATCTGTCTAAGCCACAGTCCGTTTTCTTCTCCAGTTATGTTAATCAAGAAATCCGATGGGTCATGGCGTTTTTGTGTGGATTACCACGCTCTCAATGAAATTATAGTGAAAGATAAATTTCTGATTTCGATTATCGATGAATTACTTGATGAATTGTATGGGGTGAAATACTTCTCGAAATTAGACTTGCGCACGGGTTATCACCAAATTCGAGTCCACGAAGATGACATACCAAAAACTACTTTTCGCACGCATGATGGGCATTACGAATTCCTGGTAATACCGTTCGGGTTGATGAATTCACTTGCCTCTTTTCAGAGCATCATGAACGATATTTTTCAACCGATGCTCCGAAGGTTTGTTTGAGTTTTTTTTATGACATCTTGGTTTTTAGAAGGAACTGGACCGAACATTTACATCTTTGTAAGGTGCTCCAAATTTTGAATATGCACCAATTGTATGTTAAGAAATCAAAGTGTCAATTTGGCGACACACGGATGGAGTACTTGGGACATTAAATTTCTTATGAACGTATGGCAGTGGATCGAAGGAAGATACAGTCAGTTCAAGAATGGCCAGTCCTAACTTCAGTAAGGGGTGTTCATGGGTTCCTCGGACTTGCGGGTTACTACATAAAATTTGTTTAGGAATTCGAAATAATGACGTCTCCGTTGACAAAACTTTTGGGTAAGGAAGGGTTTACATGGACTGCCGAGGCACACTCTGCCTCTGAGAAATTAAAGGCTGCACTTGTCTCACCTCCAATATTACGGCTTCATGAATTTTGCTAGCCATTTATGGTAGAATATGATGCGAGCGAAATGGGAATAGAGGCAATTTTGACTCAAGAGAATCGGTCCATTGCATACTTCAGCAAGGCCTTAAAAGGCTCGGCCAAATCTCTTTCAACCTTGATAAGGAAATGTTGGCAGTGGTCAAAGCTGTGAGGAAATGGTGTCCCTATCTCTTGGGCAAGCCATTTATGGTCAAAACCGACCATCGAAGCTTGAAATACCTCCTTGAGCAGCGCAACACCATACCCTCTCATGCTAGATGGCTTCCCGAACTTATGAGATACGATTATACGATTCAGTACACAAGAGGGAAGGAGAATCAAGGGGCTAATGCCCTTTCACGAATCACCACATTCCAATTCATGGTCATCTCTCTACCAACTGTAGATTGGTGGTCGAACTTGTAGCAAGAGGTAACCCAAAATCCTCATTTTACATCCTTGATTAACTCTTATAATTGTGTTCAAAAGGATGGTGTTTGGTTGAAGAATGGCAAGATTATTTTGTGTCCAAATTCATCACTTCTATTTGTTGTGTTGGCCGAAGGCCACTCAACTCCTTCCAGTGGACATTTCGGTTTTCATAAGACACTTAGCTGAATTTCAGCTAGTTTTGTGTGGCCTGGATTAGGTTCGGCAGTGAAGGAATTTATCTGCAATTGTGATGTGTACCAACGTTACAAACACGAGACCCTTTGTCCCGTTGGATTGTTTCAACCTTTGTCAATTTCGCAGTGCGTTTGGATCGAAATTTCCATTAACTTCGTGGAAAGGTTGTCGACGTCACTGTGTCATGATGTTATCATGGTAGTAGTTGATTGCCTCTCCAAATATGCCCACTTCATTCCATTGAAACACCCCGTTCACTACTGTGAATGTGGCTAAAGCTTTCGTTTCTCACATGGTTTGGTTGCATGGCGTGCCGATCTCTATAGTAAGTGATAGGGATCGTGTTTTCCTGAGCACACTTTTTGAATTGCATGGTACCAATCTTTGTTTCAGCTCTAGTTATCATCCACAGTCCGATGGCCAAACAGAAGTGGTAAATCACACCTTGGAGCAATACCTACAGTGTTTCACTAGTGACCAACCAAGGAAATGGATGGATTGGCTTTCGTGGGCGGAATATGGATACAACACAACGCTTCACTCCTCCACCAAAATGACTCATTTTAAGGCTGTCTATGGAGTGCCTCCTCCGTCCTTGCTTTCGTATGTTCCCGGGACTACAAGAATTTAGGTCGTAGATGAGTTGTTGCGTACTAGGGAATATATTCTCAGGGATTTGCAACGTAACTTAGTAGTTGCCCAAGCCAGTATAAAGGTACAATTTGACAAGCTTCGGTGTGAAATCTCTTTTAAGGTGGATGATAATGTCTATCTCTGTCTCCAACCATACTGCCAAAAGTCAGTTGCTTTCCGTAGTTCATTGAAGTTGACACCACGGTTCTTTGGACCCTATAAGGTATTGGCTCGAATTGGCATGGTAGCTTATAAGTTGGAGCTTCCGGCAGGTTCACAAATCCACAATGTCTTTAATGTTAGTTAGCTAAAAAAGAAATGGGGACCTATTGAATTAGCTAGGGTGACTCTTCCCTAGTGTCAGAAAACGCTACCATATTGCCTCAACCTGAGTCCATTTTAGACAAACGTGTCATTCAAAAGGGGAAGTATCGACCAAAAATAGAAATACTGGTCCAATGGGCTGGGGCGCCTAGGGAGGATGCTATTTGGGAAAATTTGTGGCGTTTCTCAAGATCATATCCAAAATTCAGCCTTGAGGACAAGAAACCTGTAAGAGGGGTGGAATGATATGTATGAGTCATGACGTGCATGGAATACATATACATGCTGCTAAAATGTGTTGCACGTAGTGTTCGAAAACGTAGCCGCCTAGACCGATTATTCTATACAATTCAGCTAGGTGGTTGAAAACTGCAGTGAAAAGAGAAAAATCGGACAAATTCCGAAGTGGCCGCCTAATCGGGCAAGGTGCCGATTAATCGGCCAAATCGGCCTAAGAAGCTTCAGTCACCTGCCTTCAGTTGTCGAAAGCTGCCGTCTTCCGTGGCCGAAAGCTGCTACAGCTGTGCCGTCTCCAATCACTCGTAACTGTGTGTGTGTGTGAGAGAGAGAGAGAGAGAGAGAGATTTATATGTACATATAGAGATCTAGAGAGAGTAAGAGGTTGGGGGTTTGTTTCTTTCATTTTTAAAAGAGCAAGAGAAACACAGCTAGAAGAAGAAGAAGAAGAAGCTAGAAGAAAGAAAGAGAGAAGTTAGTGTGTGTGTAGAAGAAGAAGCTAGAAGAAAGAAAGAGAGAAGTTAATGTGTGTGTAATGTCTACGTCTATTTCGTGCTTATTTTATCATTTTTTTATTTGACCTGTTTTCATTTCTTAACTTCTTGTTTTAGCATACATGTGAACTTTATTTATCATTTTTATTTGGTATATATTTATCATTTTTATTTGGTATATATGGATTTGGAAAGAATTTTATTTGGATTTATAATTGGAATTTGTTTGTAATTAGATTTTTATACAGGAAAAAAAAAATAGATCTAAATTCTTCAATCGATTAATCGCCGACTAATCGGCCTAAGCATTAGCGCCGGGTCTCAGTCCGACCAGCGCCTAGCGCTTACTAGAACACTGGTTACACATGCTGCATAGGAATATTGTTATCAAAATTATTGTTAGTTTTGTTGTTTGATTGAGTCAAGTAAGTTATTGGAGGCTGAAAGTGGATGCTAGAAGCCCTCTACGACTTCAGTATTTAACTTGTAGTGGAGTCCTATTTTCAAGTATTGTTAGCTGGTTGTAAGACCTATAAAGGTCTGTTTTGAATTCAATAAAAGATATCAAAGAATATTATCCAGAATCTCTCCTTCTTTCTTCCTCTGATCTTCTTCTTTCTCCAATTCTACAAATTCTTTAATTCTCCTAAATTACACTTAACACATTGAGACTCGGACATTAAACTTTGTGGTGCCGATCCATGTTTTTTTTTTGTTTTTTGGGGAGCTTATCACATATTCATATTATGCTTTTTTGCTCACATGTATATACCTGCTGTGGGAGGATACTGTTTTACTATACCAAATGCCCATGATGAAGATATTTGCATTGCTATCATGAAATTTGAATAGCAATGATTTTCAACAAAGTGATTGTCCGCTTCTTATTTCACATTACATATATGATAAGGGAGATTCTTCGTTTGTAGTGAAAGTTATATTTCAAGTTGTGTTTATAGCAATTGATCGCTTCGGATCATGATAAAATTGCTACATTATCCTAACATGTGGGGATTTGATATAAAATAATAATGTGTCAAGACTCGAGCAATCCATTAACTTGTACTGTTGTAGCGATTGCACCTTTCCAATTAGTTGAGATGCCTACATACATTGCATGACAACGGTCTCCATTAATCGGAAATAGTAATGTTATTTTATCTAAATTTGGTATCCAAATCTGGTGCTCAAATGATGTGGCATCATTGATTTGTTTGTATTAGATTTGCATGATTGAAATGGTTGAATTTTAATGATGTCACATCATTTGGGTACTATATTTGGAACACTAAATTTATGCAAAGTATCATTACTTTAACCGGAAATCATTTGATTAATTTTTGTTACCATTTAAGTTATGATATGTTATTGCCATATACGTTGAGATATTATTTTGACCATATATGGCAATTAGGGAAATGATGATGAATATGGGGAAATGGTAATTATGGGAAATGGAGAGACCTATCTAAAATTAAAAAGATTTATTTATTTTTAATTTTAATTTTAATTTTTTTTATTTTTTTATTTTTAAGGAAATAGAGAAATGGGAATGAGGGAATCTAATCATCCTGATTCAGATTTATGGAATATTTTTTCCCCTAAAATACAATCTATTCACTAATTGGGTTTAAAAATATATGGTGAGTGTGAATGAAGTTAGGAGGGCACAGCGAGCAGAAGGAGCAGGCAAAATCATGGGCATTGGAACAGCAACTCCTCCCAACTGTGTTCACCGAAGCACCTCTCCTCATTACTACTTTCGTGTTACCAATTCTGACCACATGACGGAGATTAAGCACAAATTCAAACGCATTTGTTAGTCTATGCTACTGATTTTGTTTTATCATTCTTTCAAATCTGATTAATCATCTATTTCCAAACTACTTTAATAAAATTATGATAATGTTAAACACTATTATAAGTTTAGTTGATTGATACAATTTATTTTTCTTTTAATTTACCAGAACAATGAAAAGGTTTTGTAGTGTTCAAAGCAGATATAGTAGATCAATTTTTTTTAGGCAGAATTTCACGTAAGTCCCGCGTTTTTCGCGATTTGTCGTATTTTTAAATATCTTTATCATATTCATCACTTTAATCCTTGTTTTTTTTTTTTTCTTTTCAAAACTCATCATTTTAGTACATCCATCAATCAAATGTTAGTCAAAATGGATCCATGGGCATTTTAGTCTTAATGCATTATATCCACAAATATGCTAACATGTGTAAAAAATAAGAATTTTAAAAATATGACATGTGAAAAAGAATATATACATGTCCAAAGCAAAAAAAAAGCCTTAAACTGATTATATTAATATAATAATAATAATATTATTAATAATAATAATAATAATAATAATAATTTTGTAAAATAATAAAATGAGATATTTATGAAATTATATAATAAAAAAAGATATTTAAAACTTAATATAATAATAATAATAATAATAATAATAGAGGCCACCGTTGAAGGTGGATTCCACCGGAGGAAGCCAGGCTTCCTCTAGATTGGAGGAATGTTTGTCTTCCTTCGATCGTCACGGTTCCTCCGGTGATCTGGATGAAGATACTACTTCCTCCAAAAATAGGAGACTTTGCCTCCTCAATTTTTTTAAAAAAAATTTTAAAATTTTTTTTTTTATCAAAAATATTTGTATTAATTGAAGTTATTTATTTTTTATTATAAATTTATGTATTTTCTTATTTTGTGAATAATTTTGAATTGGATATTTTTTTTGGTTTGTTTTTGGATATTTTGATGTATTTTTGTGGTACATTAGGGTTATGTTTAGTTGTTGGAAATGAATTTGGGTTTTCCAACAATTGATTTTTTTTTTTAATTTCATTATGGATTTTTATTTAAGTTGTTAATGGGTCTGTTGTTATTATTATTATTATTTATTTATTTATTTATCTAAGATTTAATTATTGATACTTTTACTGTTTTTCTTTTTAATTTAAGTCTAAAATTGTAATTTCAACAAAATTAAATAATAACAAGGGTAAAAGTGTACTTTAACACATTTTGTCAAGTTGGCTGTCAAATTGACTAAAATTATGAGTTCTGAAAAAAAATAGGAACTAAAGTGATGAATATGGTAGACATTTAAAAAGATGACAAAACGCGAAAAAAAAAATAGGACTTATGTGAAATTCTGTTTTTATATTTTTATTTTTTTTATTTTTATTTTAAGTTAATTTTTTAACAACAAATTTGAGAGTTATGAACAAAGATATGATTTCAATCTGCAACCTTATCGATGTGAGTGTGAGGGATTTAGTATTGGATCACCTCAACTTTCATAAAAATGTATAGATTTCAAAAACTCGAGTATCAACATTTATTACATTGTGAGATGTTAGTAATTTTTTTATTTTTTTTACACTATCTATCCAGAAGGGATACATGTATTTAACAGAGGAGATGTTAAAAGAAAACCCAAGCAAATGCGCATACATGGCACCTTCATTGGACATTAGGCAAGATATATTGATACAAGAGGTACAAGAATTAGGCAAAGAAACAGCTACAAAGGCTATTGAAGAATGAGGTCAGCCTAAATCCAAAATCACCCATTTGGTCTTTTGCACCACTAGTGGTGTAGACATGCCTGGTGCTGATTACCAACTCATCACACTCTTGGGCCTCAGCTAATCCATCAAGCGTTACATGTTTTACCACCAAGGTTGTTTTGCCGGCTTCATGGTGCTTCGCTTGGCCAAAGACCTAGCCGAGAACAACAAAGATGCATGTGTCCTTGTCGTGTGTTCCGAGATCATTGTGGTCACGTTTCATGGCCCATTTTGACAACCTCGTGGGCCAAGTCTTGTTTGGTGATGCTGCATTTGCTATAATCATCGGTGTTGATCCAATTTTAGGGCTCGAGAAACCATTGTTTGAATTAGTGTCTACAGCCCAAACAATATTACCCAATAGTAATGGATCTATTGAAGGTCATCTCTGTGAAGTTGGGCTTACATTTCCCCTCTACAGGGATGTCCCGGAACTCGTTTCAAAGAACATTGAAAAAAGCCTAGTTGAGGCATTCAAACGATTGGAAATTTCAGATTGAACTCAGTTTTCTCGATCATGCATCCTGGTGGACCATAAATTTTGAACCAAGTTGAGACCAAGCTGGCCCTGGAACCTGAGAAGCTAAGTGCCACAAGACAAGTGCTTGCTGAGTATGGCAACATGTCAAATGCATGTGTGTTGTTTATTTTGGATGAGATGAGGAAGAAGTTAGCTGAAAATGAGTTCAAGACCATAGGAGAAAGGCTTGATTGGGGAGTACTTTTGGGCTTGGGCCTAGCCTTACTATTGAGACTGTGGTCCTCCACGGTGTTCCAAACTTCTTAGACCATCTCTAACCGGTTATCAATTTTTTCTTCAATTTAAAGACTGAAAATGGAATATTCATGGGATGGAAGGAATATTCCATCTTTATAATTTTACTACAACCATTTTTCATTTTACAATCTCTAAATAATAAGATATTATTATTTTACTTTATAAATAATATTTAAAATTTGCTTTAATAAAATTGTTTCTCTACATTATCTTAATAGATAATGATTTACTCACTTTTATTAAATTTGAAATTTTCTAATCTTTTTTTATAATTTGTCACACATAATTATTTTTACATGTAATGATTTTAATAAACAAAGATCATTTGCTAACATTATCCATGGCAATTTTAAGGTGGGTCGTCGGGCAGTTTTAGTAGTTTTGATCGGTTTCCAAATTACTATTGTTAGAGTGGAGATGACTTATGTAATACTAGTGTTAATTTTTAAGTTTCAATGTTATTTTTATTGGTTTTATTTTCATTTTCAATGTACTTTTATTTTTCCATTGTAATATTTTAATTTAAGAATGTTAATGTTATTATTTGGTTTTACTGAATTATTTTGAGTTAATTATTACGATATATGTTAATTATATATAAAAATTGATGATTTGAAAACATTTGTTTTGAATTAAAATACCTATTAGTTCCTTAATAAAAAAAAAATTTAAATAAAAAAATAATTAAAACATAATTAATATTATACTCGATTGAAAGATCCCAACAATATTTCTAATGGTATAATTTTTATACCGATTACATTCATAAATTAAAAATTATATATAATTAATTGAGTTTAATTAAAAACGTGAAAAAGGAGATGGGAAGAAAATTAATATTATTTTAATGGAATAGTGAAAGAAGATTCAAAATTGGATCTTCAATTTTGAAGAATCAAAACCAATCTTTATTTTGGAATCTTCATTTTGAAAATTGGTTGGAGCCAATCTAGTCTTCATTTTGAATAAATGAAGATTGGTTGGAGATGAACTAAAGAGGATTCAAATTTTTTATTTGAGCTTTGTTTACTTTTCACTGTTTTTTATTTTTGGAAATTTTTTTGATTTGCAACCAATGTGAGACAGTGAGAGACAAATTGATCAATACAATGCTGATATATCAGCAAAAATTCTATTATTTAATGGTTAAAATTAGAGAAATTAGCAACAACGAGTACCAAAAAAAAAAAAAAAAAAAAAAACTGTTACAAATCCATTTAGTGACGGCCAAAAGTTACCAATTTTAGTACACTAATTTTGTCACTCTATTGGATTATTGGAATTGTGACCATTTCTTCATCTGTAGTGAGTAGTGACAAATATGTTTTTTGTCTCTTGTAGTGGTAATTTTTTTTTTTTTTTTTTTTTTTCCTTGTTTACACCTTTGATGTAGACTTAATTAGGATGCAAAATACAATTCTAATGTCAGAAATTAAGAATTTTTCAAGTATTAAAACTATTTTCATTTTTCTTATATTTCTCTCATTTTTTATTTTTCTAATGCCTTTATGTTTAACAAAATCGGAGTAAATAATTCTAGTGCTTGAAAATTCTTAAATTTTATTTATAGGTAGATTTCATTAAACTTATTATCCACACAAAAATTCAGATCAAAATTCATAAAAATCGATTTGATTTCATCAAGGTCCATACTAAAATTAAAGAATGAGATCTCTCAATAAAGTTACTATATATATATATATATATATATATATTTATTTATTTATTTATACCCAATGCTATATAAAGATAGACCATATATGTAAACTTGATTATATAATTACCTGGTAGAACAATTTCAGATTCCCCTTCGACCAGCTTGAGACAGAAATTCATATATATCATTACTATTGTCCTCAAGAAAGATAAATTAGTAATATCTCCATTTTTTTTTTTATAGTTTTTTTAAGACCCTGCCATTGCAATTACATACATGGATCGTTCATCTTTTTATGGACAATGCATGCAAGGAATCTCCTTGATTATTTTACTGTAACATATTTCTGCAGTTTATTTTATTTTATTTTTTATTAATGTGTTGATGATATTGGAAAATAAAAATCTTCTTTCATTTTTTTTTAAGGATTTGAGGAATATATTGCTCCCCGATACATTCAATAATCTATAATAATAAAATAAAGTAAAGAAATCAAAGAAGAATCGATGATAATAATTAAGCATATTCAAGTACCTGAAATGAAACATTATACTGTATATATGTTCTATAAAATTAAGAATATTTTTTAATTTTTTCTGTCAGATTTTATACCAGAGAATACTATATAAAACTTATACCACATACATGATTGAATGTTGCAACGTTAAGCATATTAAGACTTCAATAAAAGACTACAGACAATTATCTTATAGTCCATTCATTCATAATTTCCAAAATATATATAGTCTTGAATGTGGGCCATTAGATTCAAATATTTTGACTCAGTCTCCATGCACTTATCACTTGTCAGTACTTATCCATAATCTATGGTCTACATGCAATGCACTGATGTATTTTATATCAGGTTAAATTGACAGGAGAAAAACTATATATATATATAGGAAATGGTGGAAAATATCACCTTTTCCAACTCACTTGGTGACAAAGTTACCGGTTTAATAACGTAAGTTTAAAAGGCACTAAAGTAAGTAATTTCCCAAAATGCCCTTATTTTACACATTCTCTTTCTTACTTTAAAGTTTTCTGAGATTTTTTCTTTCATATTCCTCTGTAACAAACCTTCAATGGAAAATGGAGGTTGAACACCATAACATTATCAATTCATCTTCTTTGGATAATTAATTTTGTAGCGCTACGCAAACGCATTCGGGGATTGATCTCCTCGGTGAGCTTGCGGTGGTCGAGTTGCCCGGTCAGCTCGCGGGGGTGCAGGGGGCAACGCCCCCAGAGCTTTTTTTTTCAATTCAAAACCCTAACTGGGTTCCTTTTCATTTGTTATCTGAGTCTTTTGTAAGTCTTTCTCTGGTTATATGAATTTTGAATCTAATCGAAAAGTCTCGGAGAAGAAATGAAAAGGCTCGGACAGTTCATTAAAAGTTTAGGAGAAGAAATGAAAAGGCTTGGAGAAGTAATGAAAATGCTCGGATAGTTCATTAAAAATCTCAGATAAGAAATGAAAAGGTTCGGAGATTCAAAATTAACAAAAAAAAAATTGTTGAAAAGTCTCGGAGAAGAAATGAAAAGACTCGGAGAAGTTTTCTCGGATAGTATTAAAAGGCTCGGAGAAGTAATGAAATTAACAAAAAAAAAAATTTGTTGAAAAGTCTCGGAGAAGAAATGAAAAGGCTCGGACAGTTCATTAAAAAGCTTGGAGAAGAAATAAAAAGGCTCGGATAAGAAATAAAAAGGCTCGGATATTCAAAATTTTTTAAAAAAAATGATTGGCTTAGAGAAGAAATGAAAAGTCTCGGAGAAGAAATGAAAATGCTCGGAAAAGTCTCGTAGACTAATTGAAAAGTATCGGAGACTAAATGAAAAGGCTCGAGCCTTTTCATTACTTCTCCGAGCCTTTTAATGAACTGTCCGAGACTTTTCATTACTTCTTCGAGCCTTTTAATGAACTGTCCGAGCTTTTTCATTTCTTCTCCGAGCCTTTTCATTTCTTTTCCGAGACTTTTCAACAATTTTTTTTTTTTTGTTAATTTCATTACTTCTCCGAGCCTTTTAATAAACTATCCGAGCTTTTTCATTACTTCTCCGAGTCTTTTCATTTCTTTTCCGAGACTTTTCAACAATTTTTTTTTTGTTAATTTCATTACTTCTTCGAGCCTTTTAATGAACTATACGAGTCTTTTCATTACTTCTCCGAGCCTTTTCATTTCTTCTCCGAGACTTTTCAACAATTTTTTTTTTTGTTGTTGTTAATTTTGAATCTCCGAACCTTTTCATTTCTTATCCGAGCCTTTTAGACTTTTCAACAAATTTTTTTTTTTTTGTTGTTAATTTTGAATCTCCGAACCTTTTCATTTCTTATCCGAGCCTTTTCATTACTTCTCCAAGCCTTTTCATTTCTTCTCCGAAACTTTTAATGAACTGTCCGAGCCTTTCTAAGCTTTTTCCGAGACTTTTTAACAATATTTTTTTTTCTTCGCACAATCTGTTTAAGGTTTACAAAAGAGTGTTTTAAATTGAAAAAAAGAAAAAGAAAAAAGCAACTAACAAGACGGTTTGTATTTCAGATGTAACTAACAAAGGCTGGGACATAAAAAAAGTCACTATTGTGTTTGGTCGTGGTCCACCGTCGTCCATTGATGAAGGATTTTGAAAGAAAAAAAAAAAAAAAACAAAATGGTGAAGAAGGTTATTGTGGGGGGCATTTTTATCCGTTTACCATAATATGTGCCTTTTAAACTTAAGTTATTAAACCGGTGACTTTCTTACAAAGTCAGGTCCAAATAGTGACAAAAAAATTTTGAACCCTATATATATATATATAAACTCAGGTGGAAAAACTTATATATGTGTTCGAATTCTGCTAATGACGAAAACTTTCAAAAATATTCTTAATTCCGGATTAATAAATATCGTAAAAAAAAAAAATGGAAAAACTTATGCGTGTCCTAGATATATTTGTCGATCAATAAAAATTCTGCATATGGCGCATAACACATAAAGCATTTTTTTTTTTTAAATAAAGAAAACAAAAAAGTTATTACATTCTCATAAAACATAAAAGTAAAATAAAAACAAAAATATAATTAAGTATTACCTAGATTGAAGAGGAAGAAGAAGAGAGCGAGCGAATACATAATTGATGATTGCAAAATGCCAGTGATCATTTCGTAAACTCTAAGTAAATAATAAATAACACACCCTTGTTTGCTGTCTCCCCAAAAAAAAAAAGGAGAAAAATTTGTGTGGGGCTATCTCACCGCCAGTAAAATTAAATTGTTCGATTTTTATCGGAAATATAAAAATAAAATAAAAAATATTAAAATTATACAAAATTAGGAAACTTGATTGTACGGTCTCACTGTCAAACAAGATTTTCTCAACAAAAGAGAAGATTCTCCGATAAAACTAAACTCCTCCTCGTTTTACTAATAGCTATTTTCATTATAACTAGGTATTGAGGCACATGCAACATATGTTTTTAAATTAATATTTGAGTTTCATATTCGTAATTATAAATATTTTAAAAAAATAAAAGATGTTAATATAATACGGTATAATTTTAATTATGTAAATGTTATTACATTAATATAACACTATGAGGAAGTCTTAAATTCATGGGTTTGACAAGAAGCTCATCTACACTTGCCTCAAAAGAGATTTTTTCCATAATGATTTAACAATGATAATCCATATATAATTGTTTGCAATATTGAACATCTCAACAATTTAAATTCAACAACTAAATTATATTTTTTTTACATCCAAAAGTACTTTTCTACTAAATTGCATAAATTGTGATGAAATTATTATTTAAATCTTTAATAACCAATATCAATATCTTCCTTATTAGATGAATCCACCGCTTGTAGTTAAATCCCTCATATATATATATATATATATATATATAAATATATATTCTTTCTTTCACTTTACAAACTTCCCCTGTATATATATTTAATTATTGACTTGACAAATTAAATTTATACCTCTATAATATTTCTTATTCCTTTTCAAGTCATTAAATGTATAGAAAATTATATATTCATCCCCCGTCTCATTTTACAACATAAATTGATCATCAATCCAAATACCTATTAATTTGGGTCCAGTCCATATCATTATATGTCACTATTACTGATACATTTCTATTAAGTAATTCTACAAACTCAAATAAATTTCATTTAAATTCATAATAATTGGGGTAAACTATTTAACAATAATTTAACATATTTAAAAATTTAAATTAAGATAAATCTTGAAAATTACTATACAATCTTTGTTATGTTACTATTATTAAGACATGTCTATTAAATAATTCTACAAACTCAAAGCCTTGTATTTATCATTTGACTTTCAAAGAAAATATAAGGGAGGTTATAATCATTAAATAATTATATAAACTTTAAGGGTTTTATTTGTAATTATACTTTTTTTTTTTAAAAAAAAGTCTCAAACAAGTTCAAATAAAATCAAAGGGGGGCTATAATTCCATCCGTCAAACTCTCTCTTTTTATATAGTGGATAGATATGTAAATATGCAATTAATAATTATTTGTACATAATAATAAACTTTTTGTATATAGATATGTAAACGGTCCAGTTTCTATCAATGCATCCGTATATAACTTTATCAGGATATTGAATGTGAGCCACTCATTTATAAAAGTGATTTGATAAGTGTATACATATCAAGTCAAAGTATGTAAAACGAGTGACTCACATTCAATGTCCTTATATAATTCTATCAGTGCATCTTCATAGGAAAATTTCCGAATATGTAAATATGCAATTAATAATTATTTGTACATAAGAATAAACTTTTTTGTAAATAAGAAAGGAAAAAATTCATGGAATTTGAAACTGTTGAGTTGATTATCAAAAAAAAAAAAAAAAACTGTTGGGTTGGCGCAAGGCATAAAAAAATTATTCTATTGTACTCAAAACTAAAATGTGAGGGGGAAGGGCGTAAAAAATTATTCTATTTTTCCCTATGGCATACAAAAATTAGTCTATTGTACATAAAATTAAAATGTGAACCGGTGTATACCTATGATTTTTTGTTAGGGTGAACTAAAACAAAATTATATATATAATTAATAGTAAGTATTAGAAAATTATCAAACAATTTAGTTTAAATGATACTTCATAAATTATCTGTTAGGTTTTGGCTCGTATTCTCGAATGAATCGTATGTTAACCAAACAAGACTCAACTATGTAGAGCTTTCTGAAGACGTGGGATACGCTTGGAAGTTGGATTAGGTGTTTGAGGGAAGACTTGAAGATGAAAGCGGAAGAAGAAGAAAATCACTCTCCCTACCGATGTGGCTTTGACAGCGGTTGTGGGAGTGGTCAAAGCATTGTTCGCGAAGAATTGAAGAACCGATGTGCCTTGCGTTGTGGATTGCACAACAGTAATGACAGCGGTCGACATCCAGAGGTTTCCGCTGCGGGAAACGCTGTACTGTAGACAGCGGTACTCACAGCGGTTCGACGGAAATTTACGCGGATCAGGAAGTTTTCGATGGAAAAGGAAAAAGAGTTTGTCTTCATGCGGAATAGGAAAGCCTTGTGCTTGAAGGAAGAAGATTTCTCCTTACAAGAAGACTTGTCATAAATAGGATATAGTATTTATGTGAAACAAATAAGCCTTTTATGTATAGGAGATGGATTTCCTTGTTAGTTCCTAACTCCTTGTAATTAGTATAAATAGAACCCTGTAATTAGGTTATTTGTGGGTGGAGAAAAGAACACCATGTAATATCAGAGAGAGTATAGTGAGATCCGGGGGAGACCCTAGGAAATATTCGGGGAGGGATCCAAGGGAATATCGGTAGATCAAGTTAGAGATCCGTGGGTAATATTCAGGGAAGACCTAGGGGATATTGGAGAGGAACTTGGTGAGGATCTTGTGAGTGTGGTTTGGGGTTGAGGTAAGAGAGAGAGTCATAGAGTACATGGTTGTAACATTTTATCATATAGAGAAATGTTCTTTGTCGTCCTGACGGCCCGTGATTTTTTACCCGATTTGGGTTTTCCACTTATATTTTGTGTTGTGGTTGTTTATTTTTTCTCATCTATTTCTTTTGTTATATTGACATTATTAATTGTTATGAATTATGGACACGTATTAGGTATGACGTTTCCGTGTTCATCGATTCAGAATCCCCAACATTATCATATAATACTAGAAATAATATATTGTAATCGGATAATAAATTCATATAAAAAATAACAAAACACTAACTTCAAATTCGTTCATTAGGCTAACTCCAACCATATACCAAAGAGTATGCCAACTTCAAATTTCACATTTCTCAAAATGTTTTTTTAGAGTTTTGTGAACAGTGATGCACTAGGATTGGCGTGCCACTGTTCACCCAAATGTAACAACTTTTTTTTTTTTAATGTTTTTAAATGTCACATCATTAGCATGAACATTTTAATTTTTTTTTAATTCTTAATTTAACCATTTTATATTTAATTAAAACAATATGTATTTCCAAAAAATATATCGTTGCAAAGATCTCAATATAATAATTGAAATATTTATTGGAAGAACATTTTTTAAAAATGTTTTTTTGGTGTAAATTTTGGTGTTGAATATTGAAGTGGAAAAAAATTTGGTGTAATCATATCCTCAAAAAACTCCAAATTAGAGTAGAGTTTAGTGTGCAACATTGAAGTTGCTTTTAGAAAAAATAAATTATATTGACATTGTGATATATACAAAGTAGGTGTTAATATTATCTTATCCCTATATTATTTTAATAATATAAATTAATTAATAATTTTTGTTTCCATATTTTATTGACAATGAAAGTAAAATAAGATGTAATCAATCTATTTTAAAATTTTAGTTTCCTACTATTTTATATATTATTATCTCATATAATATATATATATATATATATATATATTAGATTTCACTAGAACAAATTAAATAAATATTGAATTCTTATAGTGAATGTCTTTATTATTTATTTTGTTAGGTTAATTATTACTCTGATTTTGATAAATTTATTTTATTAGTTTATTATTTAAATTTTGTTTAAAATTATTATAAGTTTATTTGGTTTGATATTAATATTATAAAATTAAGTTACAACTTACAAGTATGTAAATAATTGTGATTTAAATATATCAATGGTATAATGATGTTTTAATTATGCTATTGAAATTTATATTTTATAAGTTGGGAACTATTAAAATATTATTTTCAGTTATGCATATCGTTAAAATTAGTTATAGGGTTTTGCAACAAAATGAAAAATATTTTCTCATACACTTTTTGATTATGTAATTAAAATAAAAATTACAAAGAAAATTAGATTGATTTGGTTATGGATTATTTTCTTTCTAGATATAAAATAGACGTGTTACATTTTAATTAGTTAATATCTATTTTTTTTATTTATTTGTAATACTGAACCAACTCTTTTTATTTATTTGGGTGCTGCTATGCATGCATCTCTTCTTCCATGTTAGTAGTGTGGGATTCGGGTTCCACCAAATGCATTTTATAAACTTAATCTTGGTAGGCCCCTACCCCGTTTTAATGTTAGAATTTAATGTAATCTGCTATATGGATATATGATATTGGTAATAGGTATAGTTGTTTGGTTGAGAAACCTAGTAAATCACCACATTCACTAAATAATAATAATTATTATTATAGTAGATTTATAAGTAAATTACTCTCATTTATGAAGTTACCTCCTAATTGAAAATCCTATAAGATATCTGCTTATATAAAACATAGCCTTTATGCCTTTCCTTAAAAGAAGCTACTCATTTGCCTCTCATCCAAAAGTTGTGTAACCCTCCTAACATTACAAATTATGGGTCACGCCCTTCCATATCATTATATAAATATATATATATATATATATATATATTAATGTGTGTTTTTTTAGAAAAACAATACAAGTTTTGACTTCATCGGATTATTACTTAAAAAAATACCTTATAATTTATTGAATTATTAAAACTCTTTTTTCTCTTTTTTACGATTACAATTAATTCGAAATTTGGGGAGAGGAACACTATTTAAACCCATAACCTAAATAATTGTAAATGTGATGGGCATATCACACGGCCAATCTTATCTTATCTGGTTAACCTTGTTGATTATAAAATATGTATAGCACCCTAATAAACGTTACAATAATCCACTCTTTATTTGGAAACAAGTCAATAAATCGTGGCCATTCAATTCTCTTGATTAATTTCCCAAGAGCCTCCAAAATGAACCAAATCGGGTAAGTGAGAAGAGCTGGCTAGCTACAACCCCAAACCATGTGAAAGTTTGAGAGGCTAGTAAGCAAATGAATATGAGAATATCGAAAGATAGACAGATAGATACACCAAACTCATGCATGTGTCACGTGCAACCCAGCCGCTGCCCAACCAAGTTGTTGGTTTATTTTGGTTCTTGTACTACTCTAGCATTGGTCAATCACGTGATCTTCAGCTACCACCTCCCAGTCTTATATAAATACAACCAAGTCATTATTTTTTTTTCATATCATACTCTCTACTACCTCTCTTACACATACATAGATATCTTGAAACCTAGCAGCTGGTCCCTCATCAATACTGCACAACCGGATCTTATTAATCGTTTTTCGATCAATTTCTCTTAAGCCTAGCAAAAAATGGTGACTGTCGAAGAAGTCCGAAAGGCTCAACGTGCTCAAGGTCCGGCCACCATCTTGGCGATTGGAACTGCAACTCCTCCCAACTGTGTGGATCAAAGCGAGTACCCGGATTACTACTTCCGCATTACCAACAGTGAGCACAAAACGGAGCTTAAAGAGAAATTCAAGCGCATGTGTAAGTCATCTCAGGCTTCTTTTTTTTTTTCTTCTGATCATTATATATAATAGTTTTAAGTCTTTCTCATCATATGATTTGCATGAACATAGATAAATATGGTGAATAAAAAGACAACTCATGATATGGAAGAATTTAAAAAAAAAAAAAATTTCTCTTTTTAAGAATTGTTGTGAAATTGTAATATATTTTTGTAACGGTAAATGGTTTACAAGTATAGAACAGATTTTTCTAACATACATGGTAACGTTCTACCTAAAAAAAAAATTATAGTATTTTCATAGAAAGAGTTTGTGTATTATTTATTTTTATTTTTAATTCAAAAGGTTTTCTAAGGTATTATATATGAAATATAATTTTCAAAAATATTTCAAGTGTTTTTTTAAGAAAATAATTGAATAGCTTTCTGATCATAAAAAGATTTTATAACAGTAATTTTATAATACCTAATCGATCCTAAAAGGAAAAACAATATAAATCTTCCATTTTCATGATAAGGCATTAAGAGCTTGTTTGGTTGGGTTTTTGAAAAACCTATATTGGTAAAAGATCTACTTGTAGTAGATCTATTAGAAAAAGATCTACTTGTAGTAGATCTATTAGAAAAAGAGTTTTTGAAAGAAAAAAAAAAAATCATAGTTGTTTAGTTGGTAGACTTTAAAAAAAAATGTCTATTTGGAGAAGCACCTCCCTATGAGTTTTTGCATAGTAAATGTTTAAACTCTACTAGTATCTACTTAATTTGAAATAGAAAATCTTAAAAACTCAACCAAAGAATTCTAAAAAACTCAAATAAACGTTGGTAAACTTTTTGATACCGTAAAAAGCTCAACTAAACAAGCATTAAGACACGTGGTTTTAAGTCTTTTGGTGACAAAATAGAATAATAATAATAATAATAATAATAATAATAATAATAATATATAATATATACCAGTTAATTATTTGATGTATTAAGTTAATCCGTAAATAGAAAACCTTGTTTTCGGTCAAAACCACCTTTTTTTTTTAATTATAAAACAAAAAAATAAAAATAAACTGTCTAGGCTTTCTAGAATTCTGGTCAACAGAAGTCAAGATCTATATATTTTCTACTACAAGAGTAATGCTAAACATTTCAGTTGACATCAGCCAAGTCGTTAGTCGTCCTTATAATCCAAAATTGTATGTGAATATGAAAATTGAAGTTGTATATGAATGAAATGATGATTTTATGTTATCGTGGGTGGAATTTCAGGTGAAAAGTCGATGATAAAGAAGCGATACATGTACTTGACAGAAGAGATATTGAAAGAAAATCCAAACGTGTGTGCATATGAGGCACCTTCGTTGGATGCTAGGCAAGACATGGTGGTAGTTGAGATACCAAAGCTAGGCAAAGAAGCAGCTACCAAGGCCATCAAGGAATGGGGCCAGCCCAAATCAAAAATCACCCACTTGGTCTTTTGCACCACTAGTGGTGTTGACATGCCTGGAGCTGACTATCAACTCACTAAGCTCTTGGGCCTACGCCCTTCCGTTAAGCGTCTCATGATGTATCAACAAGGTTGTTTTGCCGGTGGCACGGTCCTTCGTCTAGCCAAAGACCTAGCCGAGAACAACACAGGTGCACGAGTCCTCGTTGTGTGTTCTGAAATAACTGCTGTCACTTTCCGTGGCCCTAGCGACACCCACCTTGACAGTCTTGTGGGCCAAGCCTTGTTCGGTGACGGTGCAGCTGCTATCATCATTGGTTCTGACCCATTACCCGGTATTGAAAAGCCCATGTATGAACTAGTCTCTGCAGCCCAAACGATATTGCCCAATAGTGACGGAGCCATCGATGGACATCTACGTGAAGTTGGGCTCACATTCCACCTCCTCAAGGATGTTCCTGGGCTGGTTTCAAAGAACATCGAGAAGAGCCTAATTGAGGCATTCAAACCATTGGGAATCTCAGACTGGAACTCAATTTTCTGGATCGCTCACCCTGGTGGGCCTGCAATTCTGGACCAAGTTGAAGCAAAGTTGGGCCTGAAACCTGAGAAAATGAGAGCCACAAGACATGTCTTGTCTGAGTTTGGTAACATGTCAAGTGCATGTGTGTTGTTTATATTGGATGAGATGAGAAAGAAATCAGCCGAAGATGGGCTCAAGACCACAGGAGAAGGGCTCGAGTGGGGTGTGCTTTTTGGGTTCGGTCCTGGCCTTACTGTCGAGACAGTTGTTCTCCACAGTGTTTCTGCTGCTTAGTTGCTTGCTTGCTTCTGCTGTTGATTTGCTCTCCATTCTCTCTATGGCTTTTTCTATTTGCTGTTGTTTGGATCTTTATTTTCCCTTAAAAAAAAAAAAAAAAAAATGTGTGTGGACAATGAATGAAGGGAAAGTAAATGTTTGGTGTGATGGGTATGTTTATTTCAGATTGTTGTAGACTGAAATCATGGACCCCATAGAAATCATGTTTCAGCTTATATTTTGAAAATAATTATTAAGTTCCATTTTATATATCTGCATATTTAGCTATGCCTATATTTGGTTTAATTTGATCAAATAGATGAGGGCTCGATAAATTAATCACCCACATGCCCCTTACAAGTTATATCTAGTGATGGAAAAAATCTCTGACCGGCCGTAAACCGAACCCAAACCTGAGAAATTATATGGGGTTTGCGGTCGGGTTCGGGTCTCAAAATGTTTCGCATATAGAGACTCGAAACCAAACTCATGAAATTTACGGGTCTACAGTCGGCTTGGGTTTCAAAATGTTTCGTACGTGGGTTCAGGTCCGAGTCTCATAAGACCTAATCCATTGTTATCCCTACCCATATACATTAACTTTAGAGTCTATAATAAGGAAGCAATCAAATAATCAAGAACACTGTTTGGGTGCTGATCGGCCAACACCCAGGTATGGTAATCAACCAATGGTTGGTTGCCACGTAACCCAAAGTAAGGAGAAAAATGTAAAAAGTGAAAGAGTTTGGGTCATGTGACAACACCCCATTAGGTGGTCATTAATATGCTTAGATGCTGACCGGTCAGTACTCAAACATTTTCCAATAATCAATAACACTAAATAATTCATCATTATGATACAATAATTCAACCCCAAAAGGCCAAAACTTGTGCATAATGAAAACAGAAATGAGATCCAAATAGACACGACAAGAAAAAACAAACAATAATATCTTCATATTACATGACGAAGTCATAGACATCTATATGTAAATTTTAATAAATTATTAATTTATAAAATAAATGAGACCACGTATTATTTTTTTTATTTATATTCGAAGAAAGCCATCTCTTATTGTTATACTATATTCTATGTTTCGATTAAATGGTTATCCGTATGTTTGCCAAGTTTAAAGGGCGAATCTTTTTTTTTACATGAAGATTGAAGATGTAGAGAAGACATTGATATTGTGGGAAATACTAGGCCCATTAAAGGCACAAAAGACTACTGAAAGAGTTGTTTAGAATTGGGCCAATTGGTATAGAATGGGTACGTTGATTTAATATTGGAACATGTTAGTGATATAAATATGTATTAGAATTATTAACACTATACTCGAGTTTACATTTTACCCCTTGAACTATTTTTTTAGACATTAAACCCCTGAACTCTTATAATGCAAACAATTTGGTTTATTTCCCCGAGACGCTTGTTTGAGGGGGTATTTGCAGTCATGTTTTGCCAATAAATGAAAGTTCAGAGGGATATAATGCCTAATAAAAAGGTTCAAGGGGTAAAATGCAAACTCGTGTAAAGTTTAGGGAGGACCAGTGCCAATAGCCATATATATATTATAATATGATGTCAAAAAAAAAAAAAAAAAATCTTACAATAATCATATTTTGTATATAGGTGCTGATATTACCACTCAAAAATATGATAAGTACACCCATATTTTATTAAAAAATTTAATTACAAAGATATTCCAATAAAAATTTACCAATAAGTACAAATTAGTTTAATTAAAAATAAATAAAATACTATGTACACTCATTAATTACATCCATAATTTTTTATTTTTAAAAAATACTAAACTCTAATTAAACCCTAATTCTATATCAATTATCAAAATCTCTCATTATCATATAACAAAGTGATGGAAAAAGAATTTTCAGAGGATTTTGATTATATAATAATACGTATTTCTTTATTTTTTGTTATGAACTCTATCAATAAACAAAAAGTGATAAGTAATTTTTTTTTTTTAAAGATAGCCAATAAAAAAAAAAAAAAATCTCATGCTTGAGATTTGTAAATGGTGAGAAGATATCTGATGCGGTTCTTAAAGTATTAGCTCGTAGCAGTGTAGTAAAAGTCGTTAGGCGCTAGTCGGGCGGCGACGCACACAGCCTAGCACCTAAGGAGACTAATCGGGGATTAGTCGGGGACTAGGTGAATGGTTGGAAGTCAGCTGTCGGCTGGCAGACGGTAAGCCGGCGGTCGATCGGAAATTTTATTTTAATACTTTTTTTTCCTGTAATCGAATAAATATCAAATTATTTCAAATATTTTCTTATATTAAACCTAAAATTGAAAACAACTAAACAAAATCCTACAAACTAAATCAAATTCCAACCAAAGTAAATCAATTTCTAAGTTCCAACGAAAGTAAATAACTAAACATAATCCAATAAACTAAATCAAACTCCAACCAAAGTAATTCAAATTCCAAGTTCCAACCAAAATAAACCACTAAACAAATTATCCAAGTTTCCAACAAATCAACAAGTAAAGTGGAGTAGAACAACTAAACAAATTATCTAAATTTCCAACAAGGCAACAAGTCAACAACAAGAAGTAAAATAGCTGTGATTCACTGATTTAAACTTAGTTTGTGATTTTTTTTTAAAAAAAAAACCCCCAAAACGACGTCGTTTTGGGGGTTTTGAATTTAAAAATAAAATAAAATAAAGAAAAACGGTCAAAGTCAAGTTGACCGACTAGAGTTCTAGTCGCTGATTAGTCAGCGTGGTCGACGATTAGGCAGATTTCCGCCTACATGGACTATTTAAGCAAAGTCGAGGTGTTTGGTCATCGACTAGCGTCTAGTCAAGGACTAGTCTACCCAAGTCGGGGACTTTTGCAACACTGGCTCGTAGTACTGCTTTTTATTTAGATTATCACCTTGACATCTGCAGTCTGTCTAATTTTGGGGTTAGTAATATTAATGGGTTGAAACTTTATATAATAAGTGAATGCCCTAAGATGGAAACAGTTGTTAATGGCAAGGAACTTACTACGGCTGTGTTTTCGAGCCCGAAGAACGTAAAAATTTATCATTTGTGAAATTAGGTGTATTAATAACTTAAGAGGGTTTATAAATAAAATGTATTAAAATGAATACATTCATTTAAATAAGGTTATTTTTGGTATTATGATGGGTGTTTATAGTAATAATTTAATTTTAAATTTTAGACATAGATGTCCTTATAAATATGGGTGTACTTAATATATTCATAGGTGACAATATCCACACCCTTTGTATATTAATTAGGACATGTTTGTTTCTATGTATCTATATCTATATAATATATAAAAGCTGACCATCACAGTGCCATGTGTCGCCGTGAGGAAATTTTGATACTAAATTATATATTTAAGTATATTTCAAGATCTTTAAACAAATAATTAAAATGAATTTGATTTTAATTAAATCATCATTGGTTATAATGTTTGTTAATATTTTGAAAATACCTACAATGTTATACTAAACAACCTAGAGGGTGGGGGATGAATAGGTTGACACACTAGTTTTAAAATATCTTTCTTGACTTATGTCAAAACCTTGATGAGCATACATTTTAACACTTTAACATGATTGTAATGAGAATACAATTAACACATGTATGCTCAATTCACTACCCTTAGTCTACACAACATATAATAAGAGATAATGTATCTTATATACAAGTATATGCAATGAAGAGCAAATTCCACAAGTTGTATTTTTAGTATTACAATGTAAGTACACTAAGTAAACTTTACAACTTGATATAAAATATTACAAGATACAATGTTCAAACACTTACAACATACAAGCGACAAGTGTTGATTCAACCAATAATGTGTGCATCTCTTTCTTTACCAATAACTTGTTTACAAGGATGTGAGAAAATGAAGATCTTAAACAAGTTATATTAATCATACATACAAATGTAAAGAGATAGAGATAGAGATATTTGATACATTGATTTTTACGTGGTAAACCTCGAAAGAGGAAACGGCCACAGGTTGAATCCACAACCACTGGCAAAGCAATTCACTATGACGAAAAGGTCATGCACATTCAAGGCTATTAACTCATGATATCCACCCTAAGCTATCAAATCCTAGTCTACCATCGGGCCTAGTGAACTACCTAGCCTACTTCCTATCCAAGATGTGTCTTACACCAATAGGAAGCAACTTTCTATCCAAGACGCTCACGTCTCTAGGAAGGTTCCCTTGTTTAGCTATCTAGATCATAAATGATCCTAGTCAAGCTTCCCTAGCTTAACTATCTGGAGTATCACACTCCTAGCTAAGACTTTTACTTAGTTATTCGGATCCTCTTGATTCTAATTAAGACTTCGTGCTTGGCTATCCAGAACACTTTCCTATCCAAGTCTTCTTTCTCAAATTAAGGCTTCACTCACCTTAACAAGAGACTTCAACCTTTTCACAAGGCAATATTCTAAGTTATGCAAATGATGCGAGCACAATCAATATAAGACATATGATCAATATGAATTATGGAAACTAGAATTAGACAATGAGCACACAATGTATGATATTCTAGTTTAACAATCCAAGTGATGCAATCATACAAGATGATGCATGAACATATGAAATATATGGATCAAGTACAAATCATGTAGACATAGACTTAATCATGTGAGCATGCAAGTCAAATATTGTCTAATCATAAAACATGAATTGAAACCTAGAGCATGTGAAACACCTAACACATGTGATTCCTAATTTCATTCACAAAGCTAACACTTGAACAAATCATATACATGAAACACATATTCAAGATATTAGAAACATATACCAAAAATTCTAGAATCACAAACTATGATCAATGAATATTCTAGCAAGTATTTAGAGTAAGGATATGATGAATAATCAATTAAATTCTAGATAGCTCTAAATACAAAAACAAATGTGATAATCCTATATTTGTTCAAATAAAGGATCCAAGCACATGCTAAGGTTATTAATCATAAAATGAGTCAATCAAATCACAAATAACCCTAGATATCAAACTAATCACAATACAACTCTCAAACATGTGAAAAACTAGAATTATAGAAAACTAGTTCACATTTGTCTCTAATTAGACTTGATTAAGTTTGATTATGAAGCTATAATTCTCAATAGCATTCACCATATATACACATACATATAGAAGAAGAAAACCCAAGGTAATTGAAGATCATAAAAGATGAAATCACAAAGTTTAATTCAATACCTAGGAATCCCGTGCAGTTTCGGTTTTAAGGGTGGAACCATCACAAAAATCGATCAAACTATTGCAAACCTTTTTGGAGAAGGTATGGGACTTGAATAAAAAGATTCTCCAACTTGAATCACTCAATTCGGAGTACGAATGAGAAAGTTATGGTGTTTGGAAGTTGAGAAAATCAGAGAGAAAATTTTACACTCTATTTTTTTCAAATTTTCTTCTTAGAATGAAATGGGAGGGGATGGAGAGTATTTAAAAGAATTCAAGAGAGGGAAAAATGAGCCAATCAAGGGCTGACACATCACCTCCATGTGTGGCCAGTGTGTGGCACACGTGGGCATAGAGCAGCCTTGGCCGTGTGGCACACGTGGCACACCAAGGTTGGCCTTTGGCCAATCTCGCTCCTCTTGCGCACCTCTTGCATTCTTCGGCCGTATTCGGTCCTCCAAACTCTGATTTCAAATCCGTTTTCTGATTACGAATTGTGACTTCCTCATGCATACCAAAGATTATAAAACTTTGTAAAAAGGTTGAGAATTCATCTCGGAAAATGACGACGAAGACAACTCAATGAATGAGAACGCAAAGTAGCGTAGCTACATCGTTTGGACTCGAAACCTAATGAATGAGTAACCGAAATGACCGGGACTCAATAAGGTATCATATGAGATCATGTTCAAGTCCAAAATATAATAAACATAAATAAATAAACACAATATCACACAAGTATGCCAAATTCAAATGATAGTCACGAAACATGCAATTCTACAATTTTTGTCTATATGAGACCAATGCATGAGCATACTTAAATGTGTCTGAATATGTTATACAAAATGTTGCACAACGATGCAGGGACACACATGAATGAATTGTGTATGTGTGCACCTACGCCTTGCAAGAGGAAGAAGAAACTTGATACCTTAGTATCCAAGTATACGATTTTCCTCTTGAAGACTATATTTGCATAAAACGTCGCTTTTAACCTTTGAAGCTTCTTTTCACCAAGAACCACCTAAACAACACCTATTACAAATATAGAGAGTTTTGCAATGGAATCAAGCCAATACAAATTAAGAACCTTACATATTTGTAGGAAGCTCTTAAATAACCGATGCCACCATTATGATTTTAATTAAATCACCAACAATTATAATGATTATTATTAGTGGAAATTGCTAAATATGACCACATCTAACATAGGAAATTCATTTTTAACCATATACGAAACTTTGATTGTTAATAACCACTTTTTTTTTTATAAAAAAAATCAATGTTTATCCATGAATTACCAAAATACCCCTAAATTAAATTTTCTATTTAATTTTCTTATTTTTTTTTACCATCTTTTCTTTTCTTATTTTTTGACCGTATTCTTCCTTCTTCCTTCTTCCTTCTTCCTTCTTCTTTGTTCATTCTTCATCAACGATTTCCAATCGCTGTTCATGTTCCTGCAAATCGAAGACCAATGGACAAACCATTGTTATTCCAGCAAATTGACTATCTAGAGGATAGTTTGATTTTGGAATCGCGTTGAAGATTTAAAGAACTGAAAACTTGAAGGAAAAAAAAAATAGATTTGCTCTAAATCGGTATTTGGTGTGTAAATATATTTTATTTGTTCATTAATTGAGTTGCAAACAGTGACTTTAACATGAGTTTAACGTTATTGTATCAATTTTGTGTGTTTTTGTGAAGAATTGAATTAAATAAAGTTTTAAATTTTTTCCAGAAGATTTCAAGTTTTAGAATTCAAGTTTTATTAGTTCGAAAACTTGAAATCTTCTATTAAAACTTGAAATCTTGTATAAAAAATCGAAATGATGTCAAAACTTGAAATCTTCTATGAACTCATTATTGGGTATGATTTCAAGTTTTAGCAAAACATTTCAAGTTTTAAAGCATGATTTCAAGTTTTATTACAAAGATTTAAAGTATGATTTCAAGTTTTAGTTAAGGAAATATTTCAAGCATTAAGACAAGATTCCAAGTTTTTGACAGCATTCAACATTTTTTGTTTGGTTTTCAAGTCTGTATTCAAACCAAACTCCAAAATCCAGTCCCAATTTATACAAAATACCAACCCTGAACTCAATCAACCCAAAAAATTGATACATTTCAACAACCAAGTTCCCTAAACATGTTTTAAACCTATAAACCTGAATACCCATAATTAAAACCTCTAAAACCAAACACAATAGAAGTGAGAAATCTGGAACAGCTAAGAAAGAGAAAAGAGAGAGGAAGATGTGTTGTTGCCAAGTGAGAAAAGAGAGAAGAGGGCATCGTCACCGTCGCCATCACCGAAGCAGCCGGAAGAGAAGAGGTCGTCGTCGCATGTCGGAGATGAACCAACCATTCATCGGGAAGATTGTTTCTCTGTTAATTTGGATGATTAGGGCGATGTTGGAAGATTTTATTTCAGATTTCTCACTTCTTTTGTTGTTTGTTGTTTCTTCTTTCTTGTTATTCTCAAAGAACGAAGATTACTTCTTGTTTCACAGTTTTCATATATAGGTATTGACGTAATTTCTCAAAAATGTGGTTATTAATAATTAAAATTTCTTATGTGGTTAGAAATGAAATTCTAACATTTTGGATGGCTAGTTATGGTTTTCTCTCTTGTTATTATCTGTTGGAAGCTCTTAGGTATCCATTATCAAATTCCATAAAGAATAAACTCTTCGGTATCAAATACCGTTAAGGGTCTATTTGGAAGAGCTTCTCAAGTAGATCTTTTTGCAGTACATTTTTTAAATGAAAGTCGTTGTTCATTTAGTTTTCAATTTCAAAAAAAAAAAAAAAAACTTGTTTAATGATAGAATTACCAAAATACTCAAGCAAATATTAAATTATTGGGTTATATTGAAGATTTTAGTGTTATTAAAAAAACTCCAAAAGATCTACTTGGAAAAACTTTAAATTTGGGCTTCTACCAGTAGACGTAAAACAACTTTTTTAATCATCCAAAAGATCTATCGAGCAACAACCAAACGACAAAAAAAAAAAAAAAAATTTGAAAAGAGCTTTTTTAAGTAAAAAAAACTTTTTTAGCCGGTAGACAAGTTCTTCCAAACGGGCACTAATGAACAAGACTCTTGGTTTCCATCTACTAAGAACTGATTCATTGGCTATATATATATATATATATATATATATAGGACATCAATACCTCATGGGTTCCCCTAAATCAAATCTTTGTTGTTCTCTCTTTCTCTCTTTCTCTCTCTATCTATTTCTTGCTTTTTGCGACCTCTCTAAAAATGTTGAAGCTTTAGAAATGGTGAAAACGCAAGTCATTTGCTATGAAATCTTGAATTCTCTCATCTGCCCTCATCTCTCATTCTCTTTCTCCTCAAAATGAGAAGCCATAACCATTGCCGCCGCCACCAACGAGTCTTCGACCTCCTCCCCAAAGTTTGGCTCCCATCGCTTTCTCTCCAACTCCGTCGTCGAATACGGCAACCATGGTGACGAGATTCATCGTTGTCTTCTTGGTCCAAAAACAAAGACCAACTCTGGCTACGACTCAAATTAGAGATGGGGTTGATTTGGTTTGTAGGTTTTGAGATCATGAATTGAGATTCTAAATACCAATAGGGATTTGGTAAGGTTTTGTTATTTTATTGTTATTAGAAAACAGAAGAAAAAAAACGACATGATAAGAGTCAACGATTTTTTTGTTTTGTTCATTTTTCATAGTTTTATCCATGAATCAGTGAATATGATGTATAATGAGTGCTCCGTGAAACGACTTTCTTTTTTTTTTTGTTTGTAGATTTTTTTTCTCCTTTTAGTTTTTGTCATTGACAATTTATGTATAATGTATAATGTATAATGATTTCCTTTTGTTTTGTGTTTTAAATTTTGACTTTATAATTATTATTATTATTTTGTGTATTTTATTGTTTGAAGATGAAATATGTTTATCTTTCAATAAATAAATAAAAAATGAAATTTGTTTAATTTGATTAAGTCCAATGTGTATAGTAAATGATGTTGATTCATTCCGATTCAAGTTGTCCAACATGCCAAGAGAGAGAATTATTTCATGTTATTATTATATATATATTCAAACCATTTCTCTCAACCACTATTTGCATCTCCATAATATTTTTACTAAATTATCTAATATTGATAGAAGTCTCCTTAAAAGTCTGGTTTGTATGAAGCTTTTTTTTTTTTTTTTTTTTTTTTTCATGTTATTATTAAAATATTATTTAATCAAATCTATATCTATATTACAGTCCCCACTCCTCCCATGTTACAAAAGCTTTGGCTATTAAATAGTTATTAATAATTGTAATAATTTATAATAATATATTTTGTTTTTCCGTAAAACACATATCAATAGATAGTCAAGATGCAATATCGTAATTGATGGTATTATTATTATTGTTATAAATATTATGCAATTACATATGAATAAATATCCATCAATCCAAGGAAGAAACTTCCATCCTTTTGTATTCCCACTAGCTCTACCATAATGATTAATTTTATTATTCATTATAATGTAATTTATTTATACTTAATGTAATGTGGGATTGTGAGACTATATAAATGGTCTCTCACCATTGTATTGGATACACCTTTAAGGAGAACAATTGATGAATAAAAGACTTCTCTCTTTTATCTATTCTTTCTCTCTTCTTATATACTTTAAGTTTATGTCTTATATTATTGTTTATTCTTATTCATTTTATAACACGTTATCAGCACGAGTCTCTATCTATGTTTTTTTTTTTATTTTCATATTTGAAAGCTTTCTACCCAAAGACAAAAATCATCTAATCCAAGTTTGATACGTGATTACAGAAAGAACATTCTTGTTGGGATCGAGCCCTCCTACAAATTGTAAAGTACTATTTCTAGTTTAATATTTTTGTTTTAAATAGTGGTTTTTATTCTTCTCATATTTTATTTTTGTTTACAAGATTATTTGGGTTGTCAAGAAATAAAAATAATAATTAATTAAATGTATTGTAACCTGAAGATTGCAATACTAAAGAGAATGAATTGCAATCAAAGATCGCCAAATCAAAGAGCCAGAAGTTCGATTTGATATTTGAAAATTGTGAAATCAAAGAGCCTGAAGCTTGATTTGATATTTGAAAATTGTGAAATCAAAGAGCCTGAAGCTTGATCTGATGTCTGGAGATTGCAAAATCAAAAAGTCTGAAACCCGATTTAGTGCAATTTAGTGTTTCGAGATTGCAAAATCAAAAAGCTTGAAGCTTAACATAATCTTATTGGAAATTATAAATCGCAATAAAATCAAAATATGAAATAATGAATTTCTATCGAATTAGAACTTGAAGTTCTAAATTCCAATTGATGTGATGATTATTTTTGGAATCCGAAGTTCTAAAATTCATTATTCTCAATTATAAACTTGAAGTTTATATATGCACGTGAAGTTGTAGTGAAGTTTTAAACTTCTATTAAAATGAATTTTATTATAAATCTGAAGTTCTCAAAATAATAAATTATGAACTTAGTGTTATGATATAATCATAACCAAATATCCAATCATTAATGGATATTGTGCAATCATTTTTGTGATTTATTTAGGAGGACTTGGACTTAAAACAAAGTCCAAAAATTGCAAAAGGATAAATATATTTTATCTAATTTTAAAGGGTAAATATATATTATCTCATTTTGAGCACGATCTAAGTATTTCAATTATGTGATTGGAGTTTATCAATAAAGATAGAACCAGAAGTTCTAAATTTGAATACAATTGAGAACTTGAAGTTCTTAATTTTAAAGTCTCGAATTGAACTTGAAATTCCATACTTTTGAACATGGATTAATGAATCAAAAGGTAATTTAATATTGTTAAATGATATTTAACAATCAGCATATTGAAAAATGAAATACAAAGGCCTGAAACTCTATATATTAATACAAATTCAAAACCTGAAGTTTTGTCTATCGATCTTTTTATAACCTAATGTTCTCAATTCTAAGTTAATCAGTCTTGAAGGTATGATGATATCAAATTTAATTAGAATTGAAAGGCCTGAAATTCATCTAATCGTGGTCCTTATCATTTGTAAAAATTAAATTGTAATTTCCATTCAAAACCTGAAGTTTTGAATTTTTCTAAATTTCAGTTACAAACCTATAGTTTATTAACAAATCATAAGTTCCAAGAGTTGGTATGATTTTATTAAGAAGCTGACATCTTTAAATAAGGTGCTTCAAAATGTGAATGAAATATTCATTATTTTCGCTTATTCTGCTCCTGACAAAGGTACGTAGATGTGAAATCTTATATTTTCATATATTATAATTTTCATATTTCGCACATCTATTAATCACAAATTGATTATGTTATTTATTCATTGACATTTGAATTTATTCGTTTTGAGATATATAGTTTTATAGTCGCTTGAGTGATTTTTAAAATTAGTGGTTTTATTATGTAGTGGATTTGTTTTCACATGGTCTTATTAATATAATATTATATTTTTGGTGCTTAAGTTGTCTAAAATTAAGTTTTTGTATTGTTTTGAATTATATTAAAATATTACATTAAACTTGTAATTGCAACATTCATGAAAACAATATCATGTTTTGTTAATTTATAAGCTTTGTTGTAGTATCTAATAATTGATATGATTTATCTGTGAATAATATTTGACTTTAATTGCTTTTTTTTTTTTTATAACTGATATATCTTATAATAAAATGAGTATTATTCATTTTGTAATTCCTTCATGTAGTAAGGTATGAAAGGTAATAGTCAAATACGATCTTTTAAAATTCCTATTATCATATGTACATTTTAATTTATTTACATTATATATACGAGCAATATTACTTATTTGATTTATTTGTTGAATAAAATATTACTTATTCATAACTGTTATGATATATATCCAGCATTTTTATAAAGATTAAACATATTTTACTGTTTAACTGGTCATGTCAGATTACATTAATTTGTTATTTAGTAATCATTCTTTTTAATGATGAATTGAAATATAAATATTTCATAAAAAGATTTAATAGTCATTTTGATTCGATAAGATGAATGATTTGACTACCGAATGAAAAGACATGATTAAAATACCTTACACTTCGTGATTCAAATATTTGTTCATGAAATAACAATATATATCATGATAATTACATACCTCTAATTTGCTCTTGAATGAGCAATATTGAGATTATAAATTTGAGAATATTTGAATTGATAGCATGTCTTATTTCAACCATGAAACATCACCCAATTGAATTAATATCATTCCCTGAAGTAAATGATGTTTCTTTTAAAATATTATGGTTGTGATGCGAATGTAGATAGTTAAAATAATTATTGAAGTTAAGGTGATCACTATGAGAAATTCAATTCATTCCACCAGAAGTGGAATAACACCAAAACTTAGCAAGAAAATTTGTAAAGATTTTGAATACACGTACCTTTTAAGAATTATAAAAACTTTTTGATTGCTATATATGTTAAATATAAGGATAAAGATTATATATATATATATATATATATACGGTACATCTTAATATTTTGTTAATCTTTACCAAGTATAATGGACATTCTTGAAGAGCAAATAAAATTACATGAAAATAAAATTTTATAGATCCGATAGATCTATAACAAAAGAAATTATTTTGAGTCCATTAAAAATTATTTTATTACTTTTGTCTCATGCCAGAAGCATGTGTTCTTTTATTGTTTATTCTGTCATAAGATCATATACTTAATACGAGAAATGTTATGAACTAGAAGTTCAATTAAAAAAAAACAACGATGAATCGTGATATTGAAATTTTTTTTTATGGATATCGATTTCATAAATAAAAATTATTTTTTGTACTGAATGTTCCTGAAGAACATAAGATGATATAAGTAAGTACTTACAAGAAAATATGATAGAATAAATGAGGTTATGTAGAAAAATACGATGATGCAAAAGATTTTCTCGAAGAATAAAAATTTAATCTTCTCGTCGTTAGGGGGAGAATTATGATAAATTGATAAACGACGTGAAATTACGTGGCTTACATCATCTTGTGATTTGCATAGTATGCAAATAATTTTTCAGATGATTCGAAGAAAATAATAAAATTACATTCTTCCAATATACAAACCCGGGTGGTTGTTCCTGTGGAACAATTTATGAAATGGCAACAAAAATCATCTGCTAATGAAAGACAATTTCGTTAAAATGATAAGGTTCCCTAGAAGTGGAATTTGAAATATCATAATAATGCTTAAGTGAAAAATGAATCATCATCATCAAAGACTCCCGAAGAGTTAGTCTCATAAGTGAAAAACAAGATCCTGAAGATACATATAGAAATGTTAATCCCCCCTATAAGACTATTGAAGTAAAAAATAGATAGATCTCAATTGTCCCAATAGAGACACATGTACTAAAAAATAAAGAAATTATATTTCTCCAAAAGGAATATTTGTATAAAAAGGCATGTGCACTAAACATTAAAGAGATTTCAATAACCTCTGAAGAGGCAAATAGATTACATAATGTAAATCAATTATATTGATAATATAGAAATTGAGATCATATATTACTTTGTATATTATGAAAAATATGATGATGATCTTAAACTATTAATTGTATATATGTCGACATAGTGGTGAAAAATAAAAGGCAGAGTTTTATACTTATTTTGAATTTGAAAATTTTAGACCTGTAGTCCAAATGTTTGATCAGATCAAACTTGTAAAATATAATTATTTTTCGTACGAATTAAAGTAAAAGGTTTACTGTAGAAACCTAGTTTGACAATAAATAAAAATCCTAGAAGGATTTAAATGCCTGAAGCAAGTAGTTCAATACTACATTTTGTATATATTGAATTTAATAAAACAAAATGCATGTAGTGCACAAGCCTTTATGAATATTATGTTGAAAGAATCAACAAATTTGATTCCTAATAAGTATATATTGATCTTTTGAGACTAATCAATACTCATGATGAGTTTACAAATTATACTTTTATAAGAAATAATTTCTAAGTTGAAAAATCTTTGAAAATAATATTTAGTTTCGGTTAATGGCCGAGTTGAGTGTTTTTCAATTAACATAATAATACATGAATCAACACACATATATATATATATATATATATATAAAGGTCCTGAAGTATTTTTTCATGGATAAAACACTTCGAATGGGTTCCTCGATGTTATTTCATAACTTAAAGTGGTGTATGATCTCCTCTTGTTATTGAAGAACTTTAGATCTCGAAGTACCAAATATAAGTTCAACTTGTATTTTTATAATAAAACAACATACATTATGTCGTATATAAGAAGTTGAACCAATTCAAAAAGTGATTTTATTAAAGTTCTTTACATATGATCTCCAAAAAGGTGGTGATAAAAAATATGCTCCAGTTTCAATCCTGCAGATTTATTTATAAATACACTACCAATTTCAACAAGCAAAATCTTGGTACATGGTATTGGGATGCAATATCTTTGCAAAATATTGAAGCATACACGTCAGCATGAGGGGGAGTGTATTTATCACTTTATCAGAAGGAGTTACTGATAATATTACATACTGTACTCTTTTTCATTCACTAGATTTTTATCCCATAGGGTTTTTCTAGTAAAGTTTTAATGAGGCAGTTTTGTACCCCCATAACTATTAAAAATTAATTAGAGATGTAGATGAATAATGTACTCTTTTTCCTCTGCTAGTTTTTTTTCCCACTGAGTTTTTACTAGCAAAGGTTTTAACGAGGCATATTCAATGCATGATTGATGGACATTAATTCAAGGGGGAGTGTTATAAATATTATGCAATTACATATGAATAAATATCCATCAATCCAAGGAAGAAACTTCCATCCTTTTGTATTCCCACTAGCTCAACCATAATGATTAATTTTATTATTCATTATAATGTAATTTATTTATACTTAATGTAATGTGGGATTGTGAGACTATATAGAGGGTCTCTCACCATTGTATTGGATACACCTTTGAGGAGAACAATTGATGAATAAAAGACTTCTCTCTTTTATCTATTCTTTCTCTCTTCTTATATACTTTAAGTTTATGTCTTATATTATTGTTTATTCTTATTCATTTTATAACAATTATTATTTTTTTGAATTATTACATTATTTGGTAAGTTTAAAAGAGAAGACAACTTTTTTTTTCTTTTTGCCAAAGTTATTAAGTAGTTATTAATTGTAATAACTTTTAATAATATAATTTTTTTCATAAATAAAAAATCTATAGGTAATTAAGAGACAATCATGTAATTAATGAGATAATGAATAAATTCTCTTAACCAATATAATAATTTATTTTTAATTATTAAGTTTTTTTTTTTAATATTACATTATTTGGTAAGTTTAAAAGACAAACAATAATTTGTTTTTGCCAATTTTATTTACTATTTTTGTTTATATTTTCTTGCAGATCTCGATTTCATGTTTCCCATGTTTAGAATTTATTGATTTATTACTATTTTTGTTTCTATTTTCTTTAAGATTTCGATCTCATGTTTCTCATGTTTCTCATGTTTAGTATTTATTGGTTTTATTGTTTCGTATGTTTGTTTTATCTTTTTTCTCAAATTTCAAATCCATGTTTGCTATTTTTTTTTCGTCTCAGTTTATTTTCTTTCAGATCTTCTAGACATACTAAAATTTGTATTAATTCTTTTGTAAATTTAATTTTGGATCTTCCAAAGTTAATTTAATGTTATTTACAAATATATATATATATATTAGTGATTTCTAAAGCCACTGATTTGGTGAGACAGTCCCTAAATGACCATTAAATTTTTCAAAATGGCTCAAATTATCCATTTCATAGAAAGAAAGTATCAGTTATTGTCACTTTGGTCATTAATTGTTTGAAGTCCGTTTGCTTATGTTATAATCTGGAAGTCCGTTTGCTTATGTCATAACTTACTTATATGATTTTTAATTCAAAAATACTTCTTTTATTTTCTTTATGTTTATTCAACAAAGCCACAAGATCCCTTATTTCATATGTTATTCTTGTATTTCTCTTTCTCTTTCCTGTATCTTAAAGTCTCTTCCTTTTCTGTTCTCTTTAACTCCATTTTTTTTTCTCTTTTCTATTTCACGGCTGCAATTGTTTTACGGCTAGCACCTAGATGTGTTGATTATTATAATAAACCCACAGTACTTCGACAGCTTTTTAGTGAATTATAAGAAAATAGTTTGTTGTAATCCATGATTTATATAAGTGTTTTGTGTGAGCCTTGTCAAGTAAGTATAAATGATATCTCTATTCAAATGTTTTATAGAGCATCATGATCTTATATAGGGGTGGGTAAAAAACCAATAAACCGAACCGAACCGATCCAATCGGTTTATTTTCTTTCGGTTTTCTTATGTTGACCGATTCAGTTCAGTTCATTTGTATCAAAATCGATTAGATCGGTTTTTTTCTTGGTTCGCTATTCCAAACCAGAAAACCGAACCGAGATCCAACTTATAAAAAAAGAAGGAAAAAAAAAACCCTAATTTAATGTTCAACAACCCATGAAATTATAAAACTATGAAAGCGTGTCACATCATAATTTTTTTTTTTTTTGATGAATATTACTTTAAACTTGTATTTTCAATTTGTTTAAGCTCGTAATTTAATTTGGTTGAATGCCCAAAATGATTCAAATATAAAAATATGTGTAATAATTAAAACCCATGAATTTAGTCAAGTAGGACCAAAACTGAAAAAACCAAACTGGTCCAATTCGGTTGGTTTTTGATATGTTGACATTTGTAAATTTTATTGAATCAGTTCATATTTTCAGAAACTGAACTTTATTGGTTTTTTATCGGTTATATTGAAAAATGAACCGATTCATTAAACGTGCACCCCTAATCTTGTATGTGCATCATGAGCAAGCTTGTATGCACACTACGAAACATCATCTATCAGAAATATGAAATTTTATTTAATTGTTTAAAAAATGATTAAATAATAAATTAATCAGGAAATAAGTTTGATGTCACCCTAAATTAATTAGGAAATTAATCAGGAAATAATAATAAGTTTGATGTCATCCATAAACAAGAAATATTGCCCATAAAAATAATATATTAATCAAATCATTATTTTTATATATAATTAAATAATCAAAATACATAAAATATTGCCCATAAATTTTTTTATAGGTGTCATGTCATAGATAACAACAGTTTTTTGTTAGATTTTGACAGAATAGCTACCAATGAATAATGTTTTGTCAAAATGGTGATTTTGAAACAATTTAAATAATGAATGGTCTTTTTGGGACTCCACCCACCAATTAATGGTGTCTAATGCTATTTTCTCAACAAAAAAGAAAACCAAGAAAACCTAATCTCTGACGAAACGAAACCACACTAAAACTCTAGCTTAATCACTCAAAAAAAGCATCATTTGATTAATTTCACACTCACAATCTACCACCAACAATCTAATCGACTACAGAAAAAAAAAATCGCATCTAATAAAGATGGTTTTACCATGAAATAAGAAGAAAAAACAAATCATGCGAATGGATATGAGAAAATTATATATAAAGATTAGAGATGAAGTCTATTTTTATTTTTATTTTTTTGAAAAAGAAATGGGTTGTATTAAGTTTGAAAAATAAGTAAAAGGGTAGTCTTGGAAATAAATCAAAAAAATTAATGAACCATTTAATTTTATATAATTAAATCAAAATTTTAAAAAGTGAGACATAAATAGTTCAATAGTGCCAGTAGCACCACTCTTATTTTTTCATAAATCACATATCAATAGATAATCAAAAGTCAATCTCAAACCCATAATTAATGGGATAGTGAATAAATTCTCTTAACCAATCATGATAATTGATTTTTAATTACTAAGTATTATTATTATTATTACTATTGAAGTATTACATTATTTGGTAAGTTTAAAAGACAACCCATAATTTTTTTTTTTTTTTGCCAAAACTATTAAGTAGTTATTAATTATAGTAATTTTTTATTAATATATATATATATATATATATATTATCCTAAATCAAAAATCTATAAGTAATCAATAGACAATTACATAATTAATATGATAACGTAATTAATGGGATAATGAATAAATTCTCTTCACATATCTCATAATTGATTTTTAATTATTAAGTATTCTTTTTATATTGTTAATTCGTTATCTATATAATATATATAAATATTATAATATTTGGTAAGTTATTAATTATAATAATATAATTTTTTTTCCTAAATAAAAAATCTATAGGTAATCAAGAGGTGATCGCTTAATTAATGAGATAGTGAATAAATTATCTTAATCAATCTCATTATTGATTTTTAATCATTAAGTTTTTTTTTTTTTTGAAGTATTACATTATTTGTTAAGTTTAAAAGACAAGCCATAATTTTATTTTTTTTGCCAATAAGCCATAAATTCATAATATATATATTTTTAAGTATTGTCAATTAGTTGTAATATTTCAAAAATAAAGTATTTTTTAATTAGTTATCTATATAATATATATAATAATATTTGATAAGTTATTAATTGTAATAATTTTTAATAGTATAATTTTTTTCGTAAATCAAAAATCTATTGGTAATTAGGAGACAATCATGTAAATAATAGGATAGTGAATACATTCACTTAACCAATCTAATAATAGATTTTAATTATGAAGGATTATTATTTTTTTTTTTTGAATTATTATATTATTTGGCAAGTTTAAAAAAAAAAGCCAGATTTTTTTTTCTAAAGCTATTATGTAGTTATTAATTGTAATAATATTTAAAAAAAATATATTTTTTTAGTAAATCAAAAAACTGTAGGTAATTAAGAGGCAATTCCTTAATTAATGGAATAGTGAATAAATTCTCTTAACCAATATTATAATTGATTTTTAATTATTAATATATATTTTTTAGAAATATTACATTATTTGCTAAGTTTAAAAGATAAGCCATAATTTTTTTTTTGCCAATTTTCTTTTTAAAGGAAATCCCCTTAATGAATGAGATAATGAATAAATTCTCATAACCAATCTTGATAATTGATTTTTAATTATTAAGTATTATTAATATGTTTGGTAAATTTTTAATTGTAATAATTTTTAATAATATAATTTTTTGCCTAAATCAAAAATCTATAGGTAATAAAGAGGCAACCAATAGTTAATGGGATAGTGAATAAATTCTCTTAATCAATCTCGAAATTGATTTTTAATTATTAAGTATTACTCTTTTAAAAGACAAGTCATAATTATTGTTTTTGCCAACAAGCCATAAATTCGAATTAATTAATTAATTTTTTTTTCTTAAGTATTGTTAATTAGTTGTAATATTTCAAAAAAAGTATTGTTAATTAGTTATTTATATAAATATATATATATATATATATATTAGAGATAATTACCTCGGTGGTTATCAATTTGATGAAACACTATCAAAATGGCCACTAGTTTGAGAATTGGTTTCAAAATGGCCATTTTTAGCAAAAAGTGTGACACTAATGACCATTTTATCTAATTCTATCAAATAAGTGACATTTTGGTAAATAAGAGGATGACAATAATTTATTTTTGATTTTTTTGGAAATCAATTTTTTCAATGAGTGGCATTTTGGTAAATAAGGGGATGACATTGATTTATTTTAGATGTTTTTTGGAAATCTATTTTTTCTTTTGTTTTTTTAAAACGAATAATTATATTTAGTGTGTGTAAATATATATATATATATATATAGGGTCTCGTTCTGATCAGCGCGCACTGACGTAACTACATCAGTACCAATGTATGTAGATCACTGATTATGGAGAAGTTTTGACAAGTGCATACACTTTGAGTCAAAGTATGTACATCTAATGGTCCATATCCAACATACTAATGAAGTTATATCTGCGCAGTGACTTGAACATTTCTGTGTATATGTATATGTTCGAGATATGCTATGTGTATATATATACACAAAATATAATTATTCGTTTCAAAATACAAAATAAATGGTTTAGATCAATACACATGTCTCTTCTTTATTTTTTAGATTTTTTAGATTTTGTAGTCTTAATCTTCTAAAAATATATATATATATATATATATATATATAAATATATATATAATTGAGATATGCTATACATATAGACACACACTAAATAAAATTATTCGTTTTAAAAGACAAAATAAAAAATTAATTTCCAAAAAAATCTAAAAAAAATTAATATCATCCCCTTATTTACCATAATGCCACTCATTGGATGAAATTGGATGTAATTAGATAGAGTCCGATGGAATGACCATTAGTGTCACACTTTTCACCAAAAAAAGTTCATTTTGAAACCAATTCTCAATTTAGTGGTCATTTTGATAGTGTGTTATCAAATTGATGGCCACTGGGGCAATTATCCCTATATATTATAATATTTGATAAGTTATTAGTTGTAATAATTTTTAATAATATAATTTTTTTCTTAAATAAAAAATTTATAGATAATCAAGAGACAATAGCGTAATTAATGAGATAGTGAATAAATTCTCTTAACCAATCTCATAATTGATTTTTAATTATTAAATATTTTTTGTTTGAAGTATTACATTATTTAATAAGTTTAAAAAAAAAGTCATATATATATATATATATATTTGTTTCAAACAAACCATAAATTTGGATACAGCATGTTTGTGATGCTTTTCCTCTTAGATCAGCCAATTTTTATATAAAAATATATAATATCTATATTTATATTATAATACAGTAGAATCCCTGAAAATTAATCTCCTATAAATTAATATCATCTCTAAATTAATACAAAATCTCGGTCCCAACTCGGGTCAGTGTAAAAAATTAATAAACCCCTCTATCGTAATAATTAATTATTTCTTTTTGAAACCCAATGTAAAATTTTGGTCCCGATTGTCGCATAAATTAATAATTCTATAAAATTACAAAATATATTACATAATAATCAAGAATTAGAAAAGTACTTCAAAATGCTAGTTTGCACAAGACCACCATGCTTAATATTTTTGACTTCATCCTTCATCTTTTTAATCGTCCTTTTGTTATAACAAAAAAGATAGAAAAGAGAGAATTTTTAAGAGCCGTTAGGAATTGAATTTTTAGGTATATCATGAGATCTCTCTTGTTAGATACAACCAAAAAATAAGCCTCACTATTTATAGAGTGGGTATCCTTGGTCACTAAGTAACAACATTCCCATAAGGAATTGGAAATTTTCTTAATAAATCTTTACTAAACAAGGAATCTTGGAGAAAAAAAAAAAACTTTCCTTGAAGAAGAAAACTGACTAAACAAGGAATCCTGAAAAGGAACATTCCCTAAACAAGAAAACCGACTTCCACACATTTTCTAAGATAAAATAACATTTTACAATGTAAAACCCTTCAAATTAATAACCCCTCTAAATTAATACTCAAAAATGGGTCCCAAGAATATTAATTTAAAGGGGTTCTACTGTATTTGGTAAGTTATTTTATTTTATTTTATTTTTGGTTCATTAAGAGAATTTATTCATTATCTCATTAGTTATGAATTGACTCTTCATTTTTATTCATTATTCCATTAATTAATTAATTAATTAAAAATAGTATATCTTAAGGTAACCTTTCATATTCAATTTAGTAAAAAATAAAACCTTTCCTATTGGAGATTTTTATTTTATTTTATTTTTTATATATGTGTGTATAGTTCATGTAATACAAATTGCAAAACATTATCACGCATCTCTCTATGTATGATATCGTATTTGTTTTGTATTGAATTATATTCATTTGAAAATTTTTAGATTCAAGTTGGCCAAAGCAATCAAATAAATGGTTTCGGTTATTGCTCATCGCAAAATCACATAGGTATTTGTTTTTTAATTTATATTTTTTTTTCGGTTTTAGTTAAAAATATAGTGTTGATGTATGTATTCAACAGGCACAAGTGATTGGTCGGTCAGTCTCTAAGATTAAAATGTGATGTTATGTGATTGCACACAAAAAAAGGAAATAATAATGGACTTTTTTTTTTAATAAAATTATTTTACAATTAAATATTGAATTTTAATATTTATTTTTGGTATTTAAATATGTACATACTACACTCGCTTACCAATGAATTGATCATGTTTAAAGCTCTAGCTACTACGGTTTTTAGGTATTTATACAAATAAGATAGGTTTTAATATATACTGCTTTTATTTATTTATTTATTATTATTATTATTTAAGTTATAATAGATTTGTTTAACTTGATTTTCTTTATGGTTCTATTTCGTCAGGGGTTTGAAATTGAATTAGAACATCAATTTAGAGAATATAAAGTTAGTGTTTGTATGCTTTGAATTAGAAATTTGGGAAAATTGTTAAATTTGTGGTCGACAGCTTTATTGTGTATAATTCAAATGTAATTGCAGAAATTTTTTTTTTTTTTTTTTCTTCTAATGTAAGTTAATTCCTACCGTAAGATTACACACGAAAATACAAGAATTTAAAAAAAAATATATAAATTCGATAATAATTATTTTACGTTTTACCGTGCCGCACGAACTAAAGAAGTTAAAATATATTAAATAATACAAAATAGTGTTCGGTTATGTTTACACTGTATTTTATTTATTTATTTATTTATTTTTATTTAAAAAAAAATACAGTGGAAACCGCACTAATTAATGCAGAGGGTGGAGGTGGGTTTATCATGTATTAGCTCTAAGACCATCTTTAACTCACAACTCTAATTTGTTGCAAATTTGCTTCAAAATACAGCAACTTTCATACTTCCATCTCCAACCCAAAACTTCAAATCCAACTCTAAAAAGAATATTCTATTCAATATTCCCTTTCAACCAATCAAAACCAATCAAACAATTAAAAAAACAATAAAAGTAGTGCAAGAAGTAGCACAGGAGGAAAATTTGCGCCAGAAGTAGAGACCACAACACAGAAACTCTACTTATGGCGATGGAAATGCAGTTCTGTTGGAGATGATTGCAGCTACAAAATGGAGATTTAGAGTTGTGTTGAAGATGCCCTAATCACCGGCCATTGATCAGTCCATCACGACATCACCTCATCAGTCCATTCTCTTCTTTCTTAAAGGATTTTTTTTTTTTTTTAAATTTATGTTTTTAATTAATATAAAACTTTTTGATGTATAAAACGAATACTTACTTATCAATTTATTTGAAATTTCTTTTGTACTAATTTTTTTTTTAAAAATGTTAAAATATTAATTATTTTTTTAATAAAATATAATATAATAATATAAACATGTACTAAACGCCGTCCTATATCAAATATTTTTGAAATTTATTACATGAATTATAATTTATTTAATTATACATTGATTATTATTTTTAAAAATATAATACAACAAATATATAATATAATAATATCTTTTTTTTATTCTAAAAACATATCGATATTTTTATTTGACAAAATATTCACAAACAAAAATCATATTCAAACTATGTATAATTTAATACAGTCTAATACAAAAACATTACCAAGCATAAGATTATATAAGAATAATCCGGTCAAAACCAACAAAACATAGAATTGTATAAGAATAATCAAGTACAATCTAATTCAATTCAATCCTATCTAATCAAGTACAATCCAATTCAATTCAATATCAAACGAACCCTTAATTATATAAAGTACTATGGTGTGCAATTGACGTCAAGCAACTGAGCAAGCATGTCTCGCGTGTCTCAAAATGACCTCCTTGTTCATGCAGGCTTCCAGCAAATTGGAAATGTGTTTTCCTGACTCTGTATATTGTATGTACTTCCTTCTTTAATACCTCGTGGTTCACACAATAAATTGACAATTGCTCCATCTAAAATTTTATATTTTTTGATAAGCCGAATTGTACATAATATAGTGACTCTGATAATAATAATAATAATAATAATAATAATAATAATAATAATAATAAAAAACACTTGACTAAAATTGAAGCTATTTAAGCTCCAATGATATTTGTTTAAGACAGAAAAATCAGCACCAGATTCTACTTCTCCAATTCATACATATATTATATATACGTACCAAACTAATATATTGTTACATATTAGCTCTAAGAGACAAGTCTAGTAAAAGCCAGCAACATTAATGGTGAGCGTGGAGGAATTCCGAAGGTCGCAACGTGCGGATGGTCCGGCCACGATCATGGCAATCGGAAAAGCAAATCCTCCCAACTGTGTAGACCAAAGCACTTACCTTGATTATTACTTCCGTGTTACCAACAGTGAGCACAAAACAGATCTTAAAAAGAAATTCGAGCGCATTTTTAAGTTAACCTTTCCTTTTCTTTTATCACCGATGTTAGTAATCCAAAAAATTAGTCTAAAAACCAACCCAAATGATATGACAAATGATTTGTCCTTCCCATATTATTTACCACATAATCTCATGATTTATATGGTGATAACAACTCATTTGACACATCATTTAGGTTGAATTTTGGGCTGTATAGTATTACTCTTCTTTTATATGCTCTATATACAAGGGCGGACCTAGGAAATATTTACAGACCGGGCTAAATTATATATACAAATAGTTATTTTTTTCTCAGTCACATAGTCAATTCATTAGATATCAATTGTTAGATTTATCTATTTTTGTTTAGTCATTATATTATAATACTTAATTAGTGGAGAAGTAGTCCAATAGTTACTTTTTAATGTGTCCTTCTTTACCACAGAAGTAGCACTTTCTAGTGCCATTTCTGTTCCTAGATTGAGACCTATGATGGTTAGGTGTCTTGCTCCTCCCTTTGCCCTTATTGTAGTTATTGCTATTATTATTTCCATTCCTATTAGACTGTCTCCCTCTCACAAACAGGTTCTCACCAGAATTTTTGTTTTCTATCTTTAGTTCTAAGTCTTTAGATTTTAAAGCAGAAATACATTCTTCAAGAGACAGGGAGGTTCTACCATATTTAATAGCAGCTTTTACATCTTTAAAGGAATCAGGCAAAGCATTAAGGAGAATAATAGCTTCATTTTCATTACTCAGTTTTTCATTTTCTCCAGCATTAGCTAGTTCAATTGTCATTTTCTTAAATTCATCAAGATTTTGATCAAGGTTCTTGCTGGGGTTCATTTTGAAACTAAAAAGCCTTTCTTTAAGATAAATTTTGTTTATCAGTGATTTAGTAAGATATAGGATTTCTAATTTCTTCCAGACATTACAGGCAGCGGTCTCATCATTTACTTCTCTAAGAACATTATCAGAAAGATTCAGAATTATAGTTCCTAGAGCCATTTCTAACATATCATCTTTCTGTTCAGGGGTTAAAGTTTCAGGCAATTTGTCAGGTCCTTCAATGACCTTAAGGATTTTTTGCTGAGACAGAAGGGCTTTCACCTTTCGTCTCCAGATGCCAAAATCCCCAGTGCCATCGAATTTATCTATATCAAATTTCATAGACATGCACGTTGAATTGAAATTACCAAAGTTGTGAACGATTACCTCTTTACTAATACCAGCAGGTTCACTGCTCACTTTTCCAGGTTCGCTGATTTCCTCCTCAACTCCAGTTGAGACTTCAGAGGTTGAAGGCTCTTCAACCGGAGGATCTTCTTGCTCCGGGTTTGCCGTTGGTACGATTGAGGCTCTGATACCACTGTTGTGAATCTAGGTCCCTTACCAGATCCTAGATCCACTCTTGATCTCCCTAACCTGTCAAGATCTAAATCGAACGCAAGTAATACAGAAACAATAAAAAGATGTACCAAACAGATTTAATATTAGCAAGAAAGTAAAAAGAATAAAGAGACAAAGATTTTATAGTGGTTCGGCTTAAAAACAAGCCTACATCCACTTTGAGTCAGACCAAGAGACTCACTCCACTATATGAAAGTTTATACAGATCTAATCTATCCAGGACTCAGCCTGAGAACCCTCAAAAGGAGCCCAGAAACCCAATACAGCAACACTCAACCACACAGGCCACTAACACAATCTATGCCTGTAAACAACCAAACCCAGAAATGCCCAAAAATGGTATCAATAGAAGTACCACTCACAGATCTATCTTTTTCTCTCTTATCTCTCTTACAAATTCAAAGAAGAGAAACCAGAAATCCACAAACAAACTCAAGAACACAAAGAACAACAGAGAGAACAGAAAGATTCTGAAATAGCAAACCCTAGAAAAAGAAAAAACACCGAATAATGAATTCTCTCAGCATTGCTTCATATATATAGTCATCAGAAAACGAGGGCCAGCTGTCCACCCTTAGCCAATCACCTGTTGCCACCTTATCAAGCAAAAACCTTATCAGTTTTCACTGATAAGTTGAAACGCACCGCATCAGTAAAGGATGGGCAGAGAAATCAGATTGGGCTAGGCTAGTGGGAGCATGCAGATGGGCTTCTACTAGCTTCAACCTTCCCTTTCATCATCGGGCTTGGATAAGATTGGGCCTGAAAACTGATGAGATGAACTAACAGAAAAAAAAAAAAAACCCACAGTTTATATTGGATGAGATGAGAAAGAAGTCAGGGCTCGAGACCACTGGAGAAGGGCTCGAGTGGGGTGTGCTCTTTGGGTTTGGGCCTGGCCTCACCATCGAGACTGTTGTCCTCCGTAGTTTTGCTGCCGATTAATGCTTAGTTGCTTTGCTTCTCTATATCCAAGAACTGTGAGAATGGAATAATTAAATAAATTTGTCTTTATCTGTTTGTGATTTTATATGGAAGTAATAATTATATTGTAATTTGATAATTCAAGGATGTATTATCAGCACTGTAATCTTTTAATTTTTAATTTTAAACTTGGTCATGGTTAGTTCAACCGTAATTAGCCTCTCAAAAAAATTTGTAATCTCTCTCGAGCCCTGTTATGTTCTGTTTTCTTATTTAATTGGAATTTTTTTTTCCAAATCTGCCGATGTTTTTATTTATTTATAATATATTATTTTGACCATAATCAGACATGAAAATGAAATCAAAGAATCAACTTCATAAGCCTAGTGCTTACTTTTCATTTTTCAGCTTAAATGATACTGATCTTGTGGTTCAATTTTATAGACGTAGCCAACAAAGTTCACACGTTATTCTTCATTTTGTAAGTTAATATGCAATTTCATAGACAGCAATATTGTGACCATCCAATGTATATTAATAGTAGGAGCTTTCATTCATCTTGATAATATCTCAGATTCGGGTCATCGCCATTTCAAATGATATGCCTATATATATATATATATATATATACGGAAATTTTCCTATGAGGATGCCTTGATAGAACTATATAAGGACATTGAATGTGAGCCACTCGTTTTACATACTTTGACTTAGTATGTATACACTTATCAAATCACTTTTATAAATGAGTGGCTCACGTTCAATTACTGTCATGAAATAGTAAAATAATCCTAAAGTTTATATTATGAAAATCATTTTGATAGTTTAAACAATGTTAAGACCTTTGTAGTTCATACTTCTAATGAGACAATTTAATGTAAGAATTTTCCTCTTTATTGAATATGTATTGAATACTGATGCCCTTAACCATACAACTCTTCATCTTCATAGCAAGAAGCACAATGATTTATCTTCATATCAGTTTGGCTTTCTATAATTAATGTCTATTCATTTTTAAAGGATAAAGCCTAGGTGCCAACCGGTCAGCACCTAAAATGCTGACCCACAAATTGAAGTGTAGCATGTTAATAAGAATAATTTTGAGAGAAAAGATAGAGAACATAGAGGAAGAAGAAAAGATAAGAGAGGCTGGAAATTGGTTAATACTTGCTTAACTTTCATTCCATGCATCCAAGCTATTATATAGCCTACATTACATGACAGAAGTTATTACTGAATACAGAAATGAAACTGAATATAGATAATGGGAAATAACTTCAAATAACTTCCATGCAACACAACTGCATGTTGACACAACCAACGAGATCAGGGGCGGACCACTTTGGAGGCCAGTAGGGGCCGTGGTCCCCCTAAGGTTTTATTTATTTATTTAAATTAAATCATTATTTTATTAATATAAAAAATATATAGAGTACATAGCATGTACTCTACACATAGACTCTGAGTTTTCTGATTACTTTACATATTTTTTCTTTTTTTAATAAAATAAATTATAAAAATATTAAATATTAGTGGTATCTCTGATCACTCTATGCATATATACTATGAGTCTCTGATCACTCTACAGACTATACGTTTGCTCACATTTCCAGAAACAATCCACCCTCAATTTCCAAACCTATGAAAACTTTCCACTCCTAATTCTAATCTCTCTTCGATTTTGCCTCTCTTTTGGCTTAAAAACTTAATTAACCAATATTGAAGACTCAACTCAAGGATCTAAGGTTAGATATTATTTCAATTTTCCATCAAAATTTATTGTTTTTTTTTTTTTTTGAATCATCAATTAGTTGTTGTTTATTTGTTTTGACAGGGAGAAAGAGAATGTTGTAGAAACATTAATTAGTTATTGTGTCTTGGAAGCTCTTGCTTAACAACTCAATGAACTACTCAAGGACCAAGGTTAGATTTTATTTCACTTTTCCATCAAAATCTCTTATTTTTCTTTTTTAAAACATCAATTAGCTATTGTTTATTTGATTTTATAGAGAAAAATGTTGTGGAAAGTGGAAACATTAATTAATTATTGTGTTTTGGAATTGTGATGTTATTAAGTTTATTTATGTGTATTTTTTTTGTCTGTGAAAACATTATTTTGTCGATTTTAAATTTTTAATGACACTTTGACAATAGATAACTGATGAAAGTAATTGGACTATTGTAGTATGAGTTGTATGAGCAGCGTAAAACGTGATTGATTATATATTTATATGTAATCTTTGATTTTTCCATTTCTTTACATTTCGAATTCCTGTGTCAGAAAATTTATATATATAATTGGTTGGTGGTTGATTATGTATTTATATGAAATCTGATGCAAACAAAATGCCATATCAGTGTAAAATCATCAGTGGGAAACAAAATGGCAGCATAAAATTTATCTTATGTGCTTTCTTCATTTTGTATAAATCCTGTCACACTTGACTAGATATTTGGAGATAGTTGGAGAAGATCTTTTTGTAAAGAAAATGATTCTTTCATGTTTTCTTCTTTTTGTATGTATCTTAATCAAACTTGACTAGATATTTGGAGATGTATCTTTTGTGTGAAAAAATGGAATTGTTAGATATATAATGGAAAATTATGCCTTTTAAAGTTCTTAATTATCATATTTTTTGAGTTGAAAAATTCTTGTCCAATGTTTAATTATTTCTCATAAATATATATTTATTAGATATATTTGGTCATTTTGTAAGTTTTGGGTGTTATATATTGTTATTTTGATTTATTCTCATGTTTAGGTTTTAATTTGACTTTTAAATTTGTTACCTTTGTAATTTTGACACCTTATATTATATAAAGGTTTTTACACACATTTGAAAGCATAATGATACTTCAAAGACATTCGAAGACGAATACACTCTCATGACGGCTTTTTTTTTTTTTTTTTTTTCAAATAGGTATATTTTTACTCTTTATAGTTTAACCTACGTAGAATAAAATGTTAATTTAATTGTTTATGTCATCATCAAGCATACCGTAAAAAATTCGTTAGATACACTTTGGCCCCCCAACATTAAACTTACAGTTCCGCCCCTGAACGAGATTAAAGAAATATGTACATAACATACTAAACATAGACCATAACATACTATATTATAAATCAAGTCTTCTGTTTGGTGCACTTGCTTTCTTCTTAAAGAACCACATATATATGTACATAACATACTAAACATAGACCATATCATACTATATTATAGACCAAGTCTTCTATTTGGTGCACTTGTTGTCTTCTCAGGTTTGCCTTACAATTAAGTCGTATCATTCCCTTCCCTTGGAAAAATCCTTGTCCTCAAGGATGAACTCCGGGTAAGATTTGGAAAATCTCCATTGGTTCTCCCAAGTGGCATCCTTATCAAGCGTATTTTTCCATTTGACTAATATTTCAGCTCGAGGTCTATACTTTCCTTTTTGAATTACTCGTCGATCCACGATAGATTGTGGCTGAGGAAGAATAATTGAATCATCAAAAAGTGGAAGTAACTGAGGTGACATTGGAGTCCCTAGACCCAAATGTTTGCGTAGCAAACTAACATGAAAAACGCTGTGCACTTGTGAGCTAGGTGGTAAGTTCAGACAATAAGCCATCGATCCAACTTTTTCCAAGATTTCATAAGGTCCGAAAAAACAAGGACCCAGCTTGAGGGATTCACGAAAAGCTACAGATGACTGACAATAGGGCTACTGCTTAAGATGGAGTCTTCTATTTGGTGCACTTGCTGTCTTCTCAGGTTTGCCTTGCAATTAAGTCGTATCATTCCCTTCCCCTGGAAAAATCCTTGTCCTCAAGGATGAACTCCAGGTAAGATTTGGAAAATCTCCATTAGTTCTCCCAAGTGGCATCCTTATCAAGCGTATTTTTCCATTTGACTAATATTTCAGCTCGAGGTCTATACTTTCCTTTTTGAATTACCTGTCGATCCAAGACAGCTTGTGGCTGAGGAAGAATAATTGAATCATCAAAAAGTGGAACTAACTGAGGTGACATTGGAGTCACTGGACCCTAATGTTTGTGTAGCAAACTAACATGAAAAAAGTTGTGCACTTGTGAGCCAAGTGGTAAGTTCAGACGATAAGCCACCAGTCCAACTTTTTCCAAGATTTCATAAGGCCTAAAAAAACACGGAGCCAGCTTGAGGATCCACGAAAAGCTACAGATAATTGATGATAGAGCTACAACTTAAGATAAACATAGTCTCCGACTTCAAAATGGACTTCACAACGATGTTGGTTAGCGTGACTCTTCATTCAATCACGAGCTTGTAACGGATGTTGATGCAACTCTCGTAAGATTGTTTCTCGATCACGAAGGTGTTCATCTATAGCTTGTACTCAATTAGTGCCCAATATATAGGACAATAAGTTTAGGGGTGGATTGCCATAGACTGCCTCAAATAGAGAAATGTTTATGGACGAGTGTGTTGATGTATTGTAACTATATTCAGCCCATGGTATCCAATCAACCCATTTTCGCAGCTGGTCACCCACAAAGCATCGAAGATATTGCTTAAGAGTGCGGTTTACTACCTTCGTTTGTCCATCAATTTGAGGGTGGTAACTGGAGCTCATGTTTAAGGTTGTGCCTTGTAGTTGGAATAATATTTACCATAAGGAGCTGATGAAAATCTTATCACGATCTCTAACAATTGATGTCGGTATACCGTGTAGGCGGACAATGTTGGAAACGAATGTCTTTACTACTTATATGACAATGAATGGATGTTTCATTGGTACAAAGTGAGCATATTTGCTCAACAGATCGACGACGACCATCACTACGGTATAGCCATGAGATGGCAGTAATCCTTCTACAAAATCCATTGAAATTGCTATCTACACTCGTTTTGGTACTAGAAGTGGTTGTAGCAACCCTGCTGGTCTCAAGCAATCATGCTTATATTGTTGACAAGTTGTACAAGTCTGGATGAATTCTTTTATCCTATTTTGCATATTTGGCCAAATGAAACTAGACTTGATTCGACCTAAGGTTTTGTGAAACCCAAAATGGCCTCCAATAGGTGATGAATGCCCATTTGAAATAATCTGAGGAATCAAGGAAGAATGTGGGCTTAAATAGACTCTGTTTTTCTTGAACCAGACCCCATCTCTTCGTAAATATTTATGGGTCAACTACTGTGTAGTTTTGCTAGCTAAAGTTTCATAAAACGGATCTTGTTGAACCTTAGTTTTGACGGTTGACCACCAATTCGAACAAGGTATGGAAATTGCTTGAAATGAAATTCGACCACGCGTGACAAGGCATCAGCTCCTTGATTCTCTTGTCCCTTTTTGCACTGTGACGTAGTCGTAACCAAGTAATTTTGGTACCAATGAGTTTGAGCCAGGGTGATAATCCGTTGTTCGAGTAGATATTTGAGGCTTCCCTAATCAGTTCTCATCGTAAATGTCCGTCCGAGAATATAAGGCCTCCACTTCCTAACTGCCTTAACAATCGCCAACATCTCCTTCTCGTATGTCGATAGTGCAAGTGCAGTACCTTTCAATGCCTCACTGTAGTATGATATTGGTCGACCTTGCTAGGTAAGGATTGCTCTGATTTCGATCCCACACGCGTCGCACTCGAAAATAAATCATTGGCTAAAGTCTAGCAATTGAAGTACATGGGCTATGTTGAAAGCCTTTTTCAGCTTGGCAAAAATGACCTCTACTTTATCATTCCAAGAGAATCCATCTTTCTCCAAGAGTTGATATAAAAGGGGTGGTTATGGCTCTGAATCCTTGGACGAATTTTTGGTAATACTTAGCGAGTCCTAAGATCCTCGAATTCCCTTGGCTGTAGTCGAAGTTGGCCAATCGAGGATTAATTTAACGTGGTCTGGTTCCATAGCTGCCCCATTTTCAGATATGAGATGACCAAGATAGTCAATTTGTAAGACACCAAACCTGCATTTAGATTGCTTAGCAAATAGACTATTAGTTGACAGAATTAACAATACACTTCGTAGATGTGAGAGGTGGTCCTCCCATGTTCTGATGTAAAGTAAGTTGTCATCAAAGAAGACAATGATGAATCTCTTGAGATATGGATAGAAGATATCATTCATGAGAGACTGGAAGGTTGCATGTGCATTAGTGAGGCTGAACGACATTACAACAAATTCGTAATGGCATGCATATGTTTAGAATGCCGTTTTTGGAATGTCACATTCTCTTGAATTTTATGATATCCGGACCTCAAGTCAAGTTTCGTAAAATCGAGCACCATGAAGTTCGTCCAACAATTCATCAATGACTGGGATATGATATTTGTCCTTCACGTTAATGTTATTGAGTGCCCTGTAATCTACACAAAACCTCCAAGTTCCATCAGTTTTTTTGACTAAAAGGACAGGGGAAGAAAACGGATTACTGCTAGGTCGTTTGAGACTCGAGTTCATGAGTTCAGTCACCAATTTTTCAATTTTTGTTTTCTGATAGTAGGGATATATGTAGGGTCTTACACTCACAAGATTTTGATTTGGAATTAAAGGTATTTGGTGATCGTGGTTTCTGTGGAGGAAGACTTCTTGGTGGTTCAAAGACATGTCAGAACTCTTGGAGAGGTGTGTTTAGGTCATTGGGCATATTATGTGCAGTGAATTCATAAGATTTTATATTAACCTAACATGAAATTATTTGTAAGAAAAAACATGCACCTTGTAAATTTTGGCATTTTTTGTCTGACATGGCTTCAATTTTCGTACGATCGAGTCCGTAAAATGTATGTGTGTCACCCTTATCCCGGAATGTCATCGTCAATTTGTGATAGTCGGTTTCAATAATTACAAGCGTAGCCAACCATTTCACACCCGACACCACTTGACATGTTGCTACTAGAAGGATATAAAAATCTGACTTGATTGAGTATCCTTGTAACATCAGAGTGAGGGCCAGACATCTTCTTGGACACTCTATTTTATCCCGATTTGCAACCATGAATTGTAGAGGTTTGTCTCAGGTTACCGGCAACCCATACTTATATACGATGGACTAGTCGATGAAGTTGTGCGTGCTGCCTCAGTTGATCAATACCGTGACATCCTTAATCTTCAATTTTCCATGAACCCGAATAGTCTAAGGATGTTCTGTTCCAGCAGTAGCATGGAACGAGACTTCTGGTATTATTTCAACAAAAGCTTCTTCTGGCTATACATTCTCAATGTCAACCAATATTTCTATTGAAAAATCCTATATCATGAACATTTGAGGTCTCTGACAACGGTGTCCCAGTTGAAATTTTTCATCACAGTAGTAGCAAAGCCCTTTCCCTCACCAATCTTGTGCTTCTTGAAATTTTTCGTTGGATGTTGTTAGGATTCAACCCTGCTCCTGTAAATTTTTTTGAACTGGAGGTGGTCCCAAAATTCCCGTTGTGTTGTTGAGGTTGGTACATTGTATTGGTGTGAAGGATTGAGAAAGTTAATACTCCCTTTTTTTTTGCAATCTATTACGTTCCTCAATCAACCTTGCAACTCCAATAGTGTTAGCCAATGACTTTGGCTGCTTAATCTTCACATCTAATCGGATATCATCCCTAAGTCTAGCCACAAAACACCCTATCAAGAATCCTTCTAGTAGCCCATCTGCCTTGTAAGAGAGCTTCTCAAAAGCCTTATGGTACACTGCTACGATAGTATTTTGCCTTAGCCGTATGATTGCTTCAGATGGATCTTCATAATCCGTTGGTCCAAATCGGATTAGAACAGCCATCATGAGCTCTGCCCAAGTCATTGGCCCTCTGAATTTAGTAATCCATCAGAGCCATTGCAAGGCTATACCATCTAAGTGGAATAATGCCAGTTGAACATTTTGATAAAGGGGAATTTCCTTAAATTCAAAATACTGTTCGACTTTAAATATCCACCCAGTTGGATCCTCTTCTCCAAATTTTGGGAATGATAGCTTTAGATGGTGATGATTTTGGTCAAAGTTAGAGTTTGCCTGAGAACCTTCAAGTCGAACCAGTTGATGTGAAGCTTCACTCAGAGCGAATGGATTAGTTTCGGTGTGGTTTGTGTTTGCACTACAAGAAACTCGCAACACTTAAAGTTCAGTCAGGATCGTTTGGAAAGTCGAATTGACCTGATAAAAACTAGATTCATGTTTTGCCAAAATTTAGTTAACTTCGTTTCGAAATTCAGCATTAGACTTCCCACGGGTATCCATGAAACCTAGCTTTGATACCACTGATAAGAATAATTTTAAGAGAAAAGATAAAGAATAGAAAGGAAGAAGAAAAGATAAGAGAGGCTGGAAATTGGTTAATACTTGCTTAACTTTCATTCCATACATCCAAGCTATTATATAGCCTGTATTACATGACAGAAGTTAATAATGGGAAATAACTTCAAATAACTTCCATGCAACACAACTGCATGTTGACACAACCAACGAGATTAAAGAACCACAAATATATGTACATAACATACTAAACATAGACCATATCATACTATATTATAGACCAAGTCTTCTGTTTGGTGCACTTGCTGTCTTTTTAAAGAACCACAAATATATATACATAACATACTAAACATAGTGTGAGAAAAGATATCGGAGAAGAAATCCTTAAAACATTGCTAAGAATGTATTATTTGAATGAATTAAAATACAAAGGAAAGACCTAGAATATATAGAAATATTCTGGTTAGTAAATATCTCAACAAAACAGGAAACAAATATGAAAATAAAAACAAATCAATCAAAATAACAAATGCCCTGATTTTATTCCCTAAAAACAGGGATTGACTAATCAATCCATAATTAACCCTAAATCTCTCGGCTGCCCGGTCAATTGAGAGAGGCTGATCTTCAATACATAGACCATAATATACTATATTATAGACCTAGTCTTCTATTTGGTGTACATGTTGTCTTCTCAAGTTTGCCTTGCATTTAAGTCGTATCACATGTGGCCCAATTTATGAAGAATGCAATGAGATAAATGTAAAAAGTAAAAGAAAAAAGGCCACGTACTACACCTAGTTTGGTGGGTCAGTATTTTGGGTGTTGATCCACCAACTGAAGTGTAGCATGTGACCCAATTTGTGAAGAATGCAAGGAGATAAATGTAAAAAACAAAAGAAAAAATGTCACATTCTACACTTCAATTGGTGGGTCTGTATTTTGGGTGCTGACCGGACAGCACTCAAACATTATCCATTTTTAAATGCCATACAATTGATTAAGGCAAAACATTACAAGATTGTTCGGTGTCCTCTACTCATTACATGTCATATGATATAATTTAGTGGAAATATATGTGGTCTTCATGTCATGTTTTGCTATCAGTGGATTGACACTCTAAAGTTTTATTTTTTTATTTTCTGGATTAGAGACCATTCTTTTTAATTTCAATTCCACACTCAAGTTATATTAAATTGATTTATTCAGTAAATACCCTGCAAACTTGGACGGACCAATTTAGTATTGCTTTTGAAAAGTTAAAATCAGATTATTTTATAATTTTAACATAAAATGATGTTTCCTAAAACTTCTAAAAGTGATTAATTTATAATCTAGCAAGTTTGACGGTGATTTTGAGAAGTAGGTGATGAGTTACTTTTTGAAAGTGATTATGGAATAATCTCACTTTCAACATTTAATGAATCTTTTTAAATAATATTATTATTCTTATGAAATAAAGTTAAAATTATTTATATATCTTATTTCTTCTCAAAATTAAATATTCTATTTAAATATTGATTTGATTTATAAATTTTTTTAAAAATAGTTTATTGTTCTTATGGAATTTTTTTTTTCTATTTTAAATATTCTACTTAAATATTGATTTAATATATATAAGTAATGAAAAAAAAAAATGAATAGAGTCCTAAAATCATGTATATTTTAATCGTTGTAACTGATCTCAGCACTTTTGCAATAAAATTATCAAACATATGTATATTGCTTTTGAGATATACGGTAGTTTTAAGAATATAATTAACCAAATATATGCGAATTAACTTTAGTATAACTAACAGTGATTATTATAAATTTACAACAATACCAAACTGGCTCTTAGTCATGTCATGGGTTTGAATTTTGAATCTCTTCCACAAGATAAAGAGAGTTTGGTTGTTTATGTTAGGTGCAGTTGCTATCATCATTGGTTTCTATTAACCAAAATTTACCAGCGAGGTGGAATTACAATTAATGACTTTAAAGGACCATGATCGAAATTAACCACGGTCGGAGGGGTATCACGTAGTTCGATACCTATGATTCCCAATGAAATAACTCGGTGTAATAATGGTTAAAACAAGGGATAAACGACTGCATTATATCATAAAAAATGAGAATACAATGCTTTTCTTAATGTAGTTTAGATACAATATAGAATATAACTCTCCATCGATCATTGTAGGCGAAGTCTGACACAGTTGGCGATGAAGATCTCGTACAAGTCGATAAATAGAAGAAAACTATAGGTTTAGGGTTTCAGAATTGAAAAGCTACCCCCCTCATAGTTGAGTATAATGCCATATATATAGGTCCCGTTTCTTGCCATGCACTCCTATAAGTTCGGTTTAGGTAATTATGAGACTTTCCTTGGCGATAAGCGAGAATGTCGCATGAATTTTAATCCCTAGAATCAAGTGATTCCTTCTTGGGAGGATTCTAGCAGACTCTGCTTTCAATTGGAACTCTTAAGTGGTGGGAATTGAGTCCACCTCTTTAGTGATAAAACACTGGCATTTTAGTATTCTTCTTTGTTGCTTTTAATTCTGTTATTCTAAATGCGCTGGTCCTACTTTGGTAGCATCCCTGTCCGGCATTTTTGTTGCTTGGCGAACTAGTTCTAGTCGGTTTTAGGGTATCTAGGCTCTCTTCCTCTTGCTGGATCATGATTCCCACTGATCTCTTAGTCGTCTAGGTTTCGAGATACCGGGTGATACTGTGACGAGGTACCAAGGTGACATAGTAGAGGAATACCCGGTCTACATAATAGCGAGGTACCTGGTTTGCATAGAAGCTAGGTACCTAGTCCACGTAGAAGCGAGGTACCTAGTCTGCGTATAAGCGAGGTACCAGGACAATGTAGTATGTTTGTAGGATCTTATTTTCTGCTCCTTCTAATACTTTGGAGTCTTCGCACTTTTGACCTTGCTTTGGCTTAACTGGATTTGTATCCCGATATGCTGGTTTGGATTCTCTCCAAAAGGTAGCCGGATGTTGTCCACTAAAGTCGTTCCTCCCAAATCCCGGATGAAAAATTCTTTTTTAGTCCTTGACCAATTTTGGCGGTTAATAGTTTCGATCCACTACCGGTGATTGAAAAGCCCATTTATGAACTAGTCTCTGCAGCCCAAACAATATTGCTCGATAATGATGGAGTCATCGATGGACATCTCCGTGAAGTTGGGCTCACATTCCATCTCCTCAAGGATGTTCCTGGGCTGATTTCGAAGAACATTGAGAAGAGCCTAACCGAGGCATTCAAACCATTGGGTACTGCCCTAAACCGAACCCAAACCTGAGAAATTATCTTGGGTCCGTGGTCGGGTTCGAGACTCAAAATGTTTCGCATATCGAGACTCGAACCCAAACCCATGAAATTATATGGGTCTATGGTCAGGTTTGGGTCTCAAAATGTTTCATGGGTTCGGATCTGAGTCTCGTAAGACCCGATCAGTTGTCATCCCTACCCATATATTAACTTTAGAATCTGTTATAAGTAAGGAAGCAATCAAATAATTAATAACACTAAATAATTCATTGTTACAAAAAACAAAAATGAGATCCAAACAGACGCAAAGAGAAAAAACAAGCAATAATATATGGGTTTCGATATTGACAATACCCCCATAAATATGATAAACACACTCATATTTTAATAAAAATTTTAATTAAAAAAATATCTTAATAGGAATTTACCAATAAGGACAAATTAGTTTAATTAAAAATAAACAAAATACTAAGTACACCTATTAATTACACACACATCTTCAACTATATCAATTTATTAAAAAAAAAAAAAAAACTAAACCCTAATTCTATTTCAAGATTCAAAATCTCTCATTATCATATAACAAAACTTTGCATGACCTATGAGCTAATTTTCTTAGTTTATTAGGTAACAGACTTCAGAGCCTATGTAACTCAATAATTTAAAATATATATATATATATATATATATATATGAAAGTATTTCATATCACATGAATAATCATTCGGAATTAATTAATTTTTATACGATATAATATGATTTTTATAGTTGAATGTATTAATTGTATCTAGTATACCGAAGCATTTCTAATAAAATTTGGGTTAAATAAAACAGTCATATTTCAATGAATAACTAATCATAAGAAATTTCCGTATAATATCGTGTTGATTTCAATACAATATGGTTGAATGTACTATAAATGTATATTGTGTTCAAGCATTTCTCTAATTGAAATAATAAATACATATAGGTCCAGCTTGAAATGAAATGATAAAATTATAAGTATGAATGTACAACAATAAGAAAAACTTCATGCATCCGATGCACCTATCACTACGACTGTTTTGTGCACCGGTCATTGAAGCACTGGACCAATAAAATATGACACGTGACAAAAAAAATAATCAAGGATGCACGCATCGGAAACTGAGATCAATAGTGGTATGAGAATGTGAAATCTATTGTAATAGATATTAGCAACTTAAGTTTAAGAATTTTTCAGACTGTGTTTTCAAGTCTGGACAACTTAAGAATTTATCATTTGTGAAATTGGGTGTATTAATAATTTAAGAGGGTTTATAAATAAATTATATTATAATGAAAACATTTATTTAAATAAGGGTACTATTGGCATTAAAATAGATGTTTATAGTAATGTTTTAATTTTATATTTTAGATATAAGTGTACTTATAAATATGGGTGTGCTTATCATATTTATGGGTGTTAATATCCGCACCCATAATATATTCATATTACATGAGGAAGTCATAGACATAATTGTTAATCCTATATGTAAATTTCAATAAATTATTAATTTATAAAATAAATGAGACCACATATTATTTTTTTATTTATATTCGAAGAAAGCCATCTATTATTGTTATACTATATTCTATATTTTGATTAAATGGTTATTTGTATGTTTACCAAGTCTTACAAAAAAAAAAACAAAAAAACAAAAAAAAAAAACAAAAAAACAAAAAAAAACAAAAAAAAAAAAAAAAAAAAAAGAAGGAGAGATTTGGCTGCATCGAACTTAAAAAATCTTAATTTTTTTTATCGTCAAAAAAAATAGAGTTTTTATTTTTTATTTATTTTATTTATTTATTATTTTTTAAGTATTATAAGAACTATTACAATAGGATGGAACCTGCTGAGATCAAACAATATATGTGCGGTTGGATATCTATTTTCATAACGAGAAATAACTATTCCCACAACCTGGGATCCTCACATATGCTTATAAAATGAGTAATCAAATAATACATGTGCGGTTCGGATATCAACTCCCATAACGGGAGATAACTACTCCCACAACTTGGGAAGAAAACTCCTCACACATGCTTATAAAATGTGCATGGTGGGAATTGAAACCCTCACCACCTATATAGAAGAGAGGTGTACTACCAGCTTTACTAAGAGGTGATGTACATTTAATATTGGAAATGTTACTGATATAAATATATATTATAATATGGTGTTAAATATATATATATATATATATATATTACAATAATCATATTTTGTATATGGGTGCCGATATTGTCACCCATAAATATGATAAGTATACCTATATTTTATTAAAAATTTTAATTATAAAAATATCTCAATAGAAATGTACAAATAAGGACAAATTAGTTTAATTAAAAATAAACCAAATACTATGTATACTCATTAATTGTACTCATATATTTAGCTATATCTCTTTATTAAAAAATAATAATAATAATAAGCCTAATAAAACCCTAATTCTATATCAATTTTCAAAATCTCCCATTATCATATAACAAATTGATGGAAAAAGAATTTTCAGAGGACTTTGATTATATAATAGTACTTATTTCTTTATTTCTTTAATTTTTACTGTGAACTCTATCGATAAACAAAAAGTAAGAAGTAAGTTTGTAAATGACGAGAAAATATATGATGTGATTCTTAAAGTATTTGCTTTTTCCCTCTAGGTCAATCTAAATTTACCAACAACAAAAAAAAATTCTCTCAAACTTAAGGTTTGTAAATGGTGATAAGGTATCTGATGCGATTCTTAAAGTATTAGCTCGTAGTACTGCTTTCTATTTAGATCATCATCTTGACATCTGCAGTCTGTCTAATTTTGGGGTTAGTATATTAATGGGTTGAAACTTTATATAATAAGTGAATGCCCCCAAGATGGAAACAGTTGTTAATGGCAAGGAACTTACTACGACTGTGTTTTCGAGTCCATAGAACTTAAGAATTTATTATTTATGAAATTGGGTGTGGTAGTAACTTAAGAGGGTTTATAAATAAATTATATTAAAATGAATACATTCATTTAAATAAGGGTATTATTGGTATTATGATGGGTACTTATAGTAATAATTTAATTTTAAATTTTAGACATATGCGTATTTATAAATATGGGTGTGCTTATCATTTTAGTATGTGGCACCATTTGTATATTAATTGGGGCATGCTTGTTTCTATGTATTGTATTGTATAAAATATCTCTAATGGTATAAGCAAATTTGGATCCTCAAAAGTTGTCATATCAGTATTTGAGGATTGTTTTCATTGCTAAAATCGATGATTGTGTAGTCCACAATGGTATAGAATCATAATAAAAATTTTCTTCAATTTATCATTAGTCAAACAGTGTAAAAAATAAAAATAAATAAATAAAAAACTATAAAAGACAAGAGAATGTATATTATATGAGTATTGATCCATTCGTAATGAAGAGACGAATTTTACTTGATTAAAATTTTTGGGGTCGAAACAAAGATGAGACCCATAAGTGATTAGAGAAAGAAAAAAAAAAACCGTAGATAAGAGAGAAAGAATAAAATTATTATTTTTTGTTAAGTTTGTATTTGATGATTGAAAGTCAATCTTCAAATTTAATTATTAAAGAGACAATTTGATTATTGATTAAAGCTATTGCTAAATTTTAGTAACTCTGTTGGACATTGTTTTTGGGATAAGTAATCAAATTTTGATTACTCTTATACTTTTAAGAATACCATTAGAGATGCTTTAAATCAGTTAAATTGTATTAAATAATACAAAATGAGTGTTTGGCCGTGTTTTTGTATTGTATTGTCTAATACAAAATAATCTCTTTAATACGGTGGATACCGCACTACATAATGTAGAGGGTGGAGGAGTGTTTATCATGTATTAGCTCTAAGGCCATATCTAATAGAGGGTAAGAGTTATAGTTATATTTGGGTTTTAAATAGTACTAAGAATGATGCTTATATGTACTTTTGCTTCAATAGTGCTGAGAGTGATATTTTTGTAACAAATTTAATTATGTCTAATTTATAATAAGTGGTCAATAAATTGTAAACTTTAATGTTGATAAAAATAATACAATTGTAAATTTCTCAATGAGATATTTAAAATGGTATTGATATTTAATATATTTAAATATTTTTTAAATATTACCAAACTTGATAATATTGAAAATTTTAATTTTTAAATAAGAAAACATCATAAAATTTAAATTCATAAATTATAATACACTTAACATAAACACATACATAAAGAAAAATTAAATGCATAATCAAAAGTACAAACATAAATGTAAATCACAAATTTGAACTACATGCATAATTTAAATTAGTAGTTGGACAAAGAAAAAAAATTAGAAACTCAAGCTATATATGAATGTGATGTAAAATTATGTGAGAATGAAGTATATATGGACAATTTTAGAGAACTAGCCGTTGGAAAGATTTTGAATTTTTCTATAATTTTTTATAATTTATTTTGAATTTTTGTTGATTTTCTAGTATTTTTGTGATAAAAATTAATTTATTTCAAATTTTAATGTCTGAAAAATTGTAGACCGTTCATCTTTAACTGTCAACAAATCTAATCCGTCCATCTCCAATGGTCAACAAATCCAATTGGCTCCAACACATTCATCTCTCTTAGGCTGTGTTTGGTATGAGGGAAGGATGGAGGGAGGGAGAGGGTTGGAGGGATAGGAGAAGAGAGGGAGAGGAAATCACTTGTTTGATTGGAGGGAGAAGTGACGGGAGAGGATGAGAGGAGGGAGAAGAAATCCTTCTGGGCCCACAAAATTGGATCCGCCCAATGATAGGCGGATCAATGGAAGGAGAGTGATTGGGGGGTGGTGGGGGGAGGGGGGGCAAAGACCAAAATGCCCTCCTTTTTTATACTACCTTCCAATTTTTTAAGGGTAATAAAGTAATTTTACAAATTAAATATCAATCCATTCATCCAACCCTCCTTTCAATACCAAACAACATGGAGGATTGATGTTATCCTCTCCATCCCTCATACTCTCTCTCCCTCTTAATTCATTCATCCCTCATACTCTCCCTCTCTCTTACCAAACATAGCCTTAATTATGGTATGAGTCCCATAAAAAAACAAAAATATCACTATTTTATTCATTAAACACATGTAGAGGTGTCAAAATGTGTCGGGCCTGGAAGGCCCGGGAGGCCAGTCCACCCGTCCGGAATGGTGGGTCGTTCTTAGCACGGTCTGCTTGTATCGCAGGCCAGGCCAGGCACGGCCCCTAGCCTGGCCCGGGCGGGGTCAAAGAATCCTGGTCCAGTAGGCTAGGCCTGCCAGGGCGACCGTTGGTTTTAATTTTTTAATTTTTATTTATTTTATTTATTTATTTTAACTGTTGGAGTCAAATTTTTATTGTTATTTTTAAAATTTTTGACCATTGCTAACGCCAGTAACGGTCAAAAATTTTAAAAATAACAATAAATTGTAATTTGCCCCCTCATTTCTTCTATTTAATATTTTTACCCACATTTTAAATTTTTCTATAAATACCTCCACCCATTCATATTTCCTTACACTCTCTCAATCTCTGTTCTCTCATTCTTACTCTCTCTCTCTAGTCTGTAATCTCTACTCTCACTCTCTCTCTCTCTCTCTCTCTATTCTTTACACTACTATTCTAAATTTCTAATACTATAATCTATATTACATTATTACTAAATACTAATATTATTCTATTCTCTCCACCAAAGCTCAAAGGTATGTTTTTCTTTTAAATGTTATTAATTAATTTTATGTTTTAGTTTTTAACTTTTATATTTATACTCATTACTTAACATATTTATGTTTAGTTATTAATTTTGATATTTATTCTTATGTTTTATGTATATTTTATATTTATGGCTTTATGCTTAGTGTATTTATGAGATAATATTTTTAATAATTGTTATAAATTTTAATATATTAATCATTGAATTTTAGATTTTAGTAAATTTATCATTTTATGAATTTATGTCTAGTAATTAATTTTAATATTTGTATATTTTAATTTATGCTTAGTAATCTTAGTATATTTTGTTTAGTTAGTAAATTGATGATTTTATGTTTAGTAATATTTTGAATATATTTATGCTTAGAATATTTATGATTAAATGCTTAGTAATGAATTTAAATATTTTTAAGCTTAGTATATTTATGATTAAATGCTTAGTAATTAATTGAAATATATTTATGCTTATGATTAAATGCTTAGTAATTAATTGAAATATATTTATGCTTAACATATTTATGATTAAATGGTTAGTAATGAATTTAAATATTTTTATGCTTAGTATATTTTTGATTAAAGGCTTAGTAATTAATTTAAATATATTTATGCTTAGTATGCTTATGATTAAATGCTTAGAAATTAATTGAAATATATTTATGCTTAGTATATTTATGATTAAATGCTTAGTAATGAATTTAAATATATTTATACTTAGTATATTTATGATTAAATGCTTAGTTTTTTTAATGACTAATGAGTTAATATTTGTATTGTAGGAAATGAATCATAATCATCCTCAATTTCTGGACGGTCTTAACATGGAGGATAATTATTTTGACCTTTTCGGGCCAATGGAAACGGCAGCGGGACATTCTGCTTTCGGCACAACACCGACATCATGTGCTCCCAAACCTCAAAAGCTCACATTAAATGTTTGGCAGTGTTTTGACATAGTACCGAAGACTATGCTAGACGGTACAGTCACGGACAGAGCTCAGTGTAAGTTTTGTCCTAAGCACTATGTGACTTCGGGGTGGGGGGACCGGTCATTTGCGAAGGCGTATGGAGAAATGCATGCCTGCACACGGACAGGTAGACACTACAACCCAGACACAACTACAACGGCACCCAGACGGGTCCGTTACAACATGGTGTTACAACCCCATGATTGCTAGAGAGTTCATGGCACGTTACATTGTATGTACTAATCAATCGATTAATTTCAGTAATAATGTTTTTTATAAAGAATTTATTCAAATTGCATACAACCCTCAATTTAAAACTGTTTCTAGAAACACTACTATGAACGATTTGATAAAATGTTTTCAAACCCAACGAGATGAGTTGAAGGCTGAATTACAACATCTAACTGTCTCTATTGCATTAACTTCTGATATTTGGAACGCATGTTCCAAACATGACTATTTAACTGTCACGGGACATTATTTAGACTCTAATTGGAATTTACAAAAAAAAAAAAAAATTGGTTTTCGTCCTATGGAATTTGCACATACCGCATCAATTATTTTTCATGTCATTAAGTCTGTTTTAGATACTTATCAAATAACTGATCGCATCATTTCTATCACATTAGACAATGCATCTGCAAATATTTGCTATATTCCATTGTTTTTTGAAAAAAAAAAATATCTCACAATATGGGGGTTATTTCTTCCATCAATGATATGCATGTCATATCATCAATTTAGTTGTACAATCTGGTATGAAGGTAGTAAGCGATCGTATAAATCGCATTAGAGAAGCTATTGCTTGGATCAGTAGTTCTAATTCAAGGTTGAATGAATTTGATAGATACTGTAAAACCTACAGTCTACGACCACAAAGATTCCTAACAGATATGTCGGTAAGATGAAACTCTACTTACTTAATGCTGCTAAATTAGTTAGAGTATGATACACCTATTTCAGGTTTTTATAAAATGAAAATGGTCGATCTTGGCCGTCCAACACTGACCTTAGATGATTGGCATATGGCAAAGATCTTTGTTGAATTTTTAAATGTTTTTTACGATTCCACTGTAACTTTTTACGGGGTCTATTACCCCACATCTTCCTTGGCAATCCATAATATTATGGAAATGGCTAAATTGTTAAACAATTATAAGGAAGATGAGATCTTAGGCCCTGCCGTTGTTGCCATGGAAACCAAGTTTAAAAAATACTGGTCTACAATTCCTTTCTTTTATGCTTCAGGTCTTATAATAGATCCTAGAGTTAAATTATCTAGGTTAGAAACATTGCTATATTATCTTGGTAATTATTTGAGCATAGATTATTCTGAAAATGTTTCTGACATTTGAACCAAGTTGTTCGAAGTTTTTAGTATTTATGAGCACAGGTATGGTGGCGTTGACGCACAACCATCAGTAGAACCAGACACACTCCCGAATCAGACAAGTTGGAACATTCTAAAACGCCGAAAAAAGTAGGCTCATCAAGTTTTTCTTCTTCACGACCTCCCGCAACTTCCGGTGACGAACTAAAAGGCTACCTTGAAGCTTAATTCGACGACATATTTGAAAGGGAGAAGGGATTTGAACTGTTGGTATGGTGGAAGACTTATGGCTATAAATATCCAGTCCTGTCACACCTAGCACGTGACGTACTGGTTATCCCTGTCTCCACTGTTTCCTCAGAACAGGTATTCAACACGACTGGAAGAATTGTTGAAGAAAGAAGAACTTCATTGACTCCAGAGATGGTAGAGGTATTGGCATGCATTCGGGATTGGGAGCATGCTCGAAAGAGGTTGCAAAATGAAACGGTAGACGAATAATTTATTCAAAATTTAAGTAATATATATGTCGAAGAGAGTTCCAGCAGTAACCAAATCTAGGTTATACATGTACATTAACTTGTAATACGATTGTACTTTTTTTCTCTTACCAAATTTTTATCCCACTGGGTTTTTCTTGGTAAGGTTTTTAATGAGGCAATCATGTAATTATGTAAATATGTAATATTGAGACTCTAAAATAAATAAATCATTCTTCATTTTATATTTTCATAATTTCACGTATTTTTTTATTTTCTTTCATATTTTATCTTTATTTATTCTTTGATTATTTTATTAAATAAAATAATAAATCTATCTTTTTTTTTTATTACACTAAAATAATAAATAAGATAGACAAATTACAATTAAAATTACATAATTTAAATTGTTTAAACAATATTATAATATAAGTACAAGTTACAAGTTATACAATACTACAATTGAAATATTGAATTAAATAATATATATATATATATATATTTGTGATTTGCTTGCCAAGCCAGGTCCGGCCCGGCTCGTCGGCCCGCTCCATGAGCACATGCCGGTGGCCCGGGTCAGGGCACCAATTTTTGAAAACTGGCCGACCCGGCCCCGGCAATTTGATGTGTCGTGCCAAGCCGAGCCCGTTTTCAAAAACAGACCCCTTTGGCCGAACACAAATGGGCAGGGCCAGCCCACATTGATACCACTAAACACATGTGCCCCACCACTTTACGCATGTGTCCCACCATATAACTCTTACTCTCACATTTATTAAATATAACTCACTCAAATAACTCTCAACCTATTTTAACTCTCAATTTAACTCCCTATTGGGATGATTTTGAGACTTAAAATGAGTATAAAGCTCTCTGTTGGAGATGGCCTTGCTCTGGCCATCAGTCAATCACCTAATCTGTCCATTCTCTTCTTTCTTTCTGGATTTCTCTCTTCTTTTTTTTTTCTCTTTTCCTTTTTTCAAATTTATGTTTTTAATTAATATAAAACTTTTTGATGTATAAAACGAATACTTACTTATCAATTTTTTTTGAAATTTCTTTTGTACTAATTTTTTTTTTTAAATGTTGAAATATTAATTTTTTTTTTAATATAATATAATATAATAATACAAACATGTACTAAACGCCATCCTATATCAAATATTTTAAAAATTTATTACATGAATTATAATTTATTTAATTATACATTATTATTTTAAAAAATATAATACAACAAATATATAATATAATAATATCATTTTTTATTCTAAAAGCATATCGATTTTTTTATTTAACAAAATATTCATAAACAAAAATCATATTCAAACTATGTATAATTTAATACAGTCTAATAAAAAAATATTACTAAACATAAGATTGTATAAGAATAACAAAGTCAAATTCAACAAAACACATAATTGTATAAAAATAATACTGTTCAGTTCAATCCAATCATATATAATCAAATTCAATCCAATACAGTGTGTCAAACGAGCCTTAATGATATACAATACTATGGTGTGGAATTGACGTCAAGCAACTGAGCAAGCATGTCTCGCGTGTCTCAAAATGACCTCCTTGTTCAGGCAGGCTTCCAGCAAATTGGAAATGTGTTTTCCTGACTCTGTATATTGTATATTTGTATGTACTGCCTTCTTTAATGCCTCGTGGTTCACACAATAAATTGACAATTGCTCCATCTAAAATTTAATATTTTTTGATAAGCCGAATTGTACATAATATAGTGATTCTGATATCAAAAAATAATAATAATGATAATAATAAACACTTTACTAAAATTGAAGCTATTTAAGCTGCAATGATATTTGTTTAAGACAGAAAAATCATCACCAGATTCTACTTCTCCAATTCATACATATATATATATATATATATATATATATACACGTACCAAACTAATATATTGTTACATATTAGCTCTTAGAGACAAGTCTAGTAAACGGCGGCAACATTAATGGTGAGCGTGGAGGAATTCCGAAGGTCGCAACGTGCGGATGGTCCGGCCACGATCATGGCAATCGGAAAAGCAAATCCTCCCAACTGTGTAGACCAAAGCACCTACCCTGATTATTACTTCCATGTTACCAACAATGAGCACAAAACAGATCTTAAAAAGAAATTCGAACGCATTTGTAAGTTCACCTTCCCTTTTCTTTTATCACTGATGTTAGTAACCCAAAAATTTAGCCCAACTGACATGATAAGTGATTTGTCTTTCCCATATCATTCACCACATAACCTTATGATTTGTGCGATGATGACAACTCATTTGCTATACCATTTAGATTGAATTTTGAATTGTGTAGCATTACTCTTCTTTTATATGCTCTATATATGTTCATCCAATATTCAGTTTTTTTGATTATTCGGAAGTGGAAACGTAAGGAAATGGTCAAAATTGGTTTTCATAAATCAAATATTGCCAAAATTGGTCAAACATTTGCATTTATAACAAAATTTGATTTTTAAAAATCAAATATAACCAAAACTGGTCTTAAATGTCTTTGAGCTCGTGTATTTTTTCTCATGTTCCTGGAAAAAAAAAATGTGTGATCCATTCGTGACTCACATTCATGTTACATGATAAAAATAATGCAGATTGTGTTTTAATAAATGATATTTTGGTAAGATTGTGTTTTTACTGGTCATAAACCTGTCAAAAAAGATTTGTTTTTTATTTTATTTTTAATTTCTGACTATTTCTGATTTTGCTAACCGCATTTTTGGTTAAAAGAGAAAGTCCCTGAAATTCTGCATGAAGATATCAATGTTTTTGTGGGTTGAAATTTTAGGTGAAAAAACCACAATAAAGAAGCGATACATGTACTTGACAGAAGAGTTTTTGAAAGAAAACCCCAATTTAGTTACGTACGATACACCTTCATTGGATGTTAGGCAAGAAATGTTGGTTGTTGAGATACCCAAATTAGGCAAAGAAGCAGCACTGAAGGCCATCAAGGAATGGGGCCAGCCCAAATCAAAAATCACCCACTTGGTCTTTATCACCAGTGCTGGTATCGACATGCCTGGAGCTGACTATCAACTTGCCAAGATCATGGGCCTCAACCATTCTGTCAACCGTATCATTGTATACAACCAAGGTTGCTTTGCTGGTGGCACGGCTCTCCGCCTCGCTAAGGACTTAGCCGAGAACAATAAAGGCGCCCGTGTCCTAGTCGTGTGTTCTGAAATGATGGAAATCCTTTTCCGTGGCCCAAGTGAAGATCTCGCTAGTCTCGTAGGCCAGGCCTTGTTTGGTGATGGTGCAGCTGCTATGATAGTTGGTTCCGATCCCATCCCTGAGGTCGAAAAGCCCTTGTATGAGATGTTCTCAGCTGGTCAAAACATAGTTCCAGGTAGTGATGGAGCCATACGTGGGCCTCTAAGCGAAATCGGGGTTACAACCCACCTTCACAAGGACGTTCCGCTTCATTTTGCAAATCACGTTGAGGGGATTCTAGTTGAGGCATTCAAGCCATTGGGTATCTCAGACTGGAATTCAGTATTCTGGATAGCTCATCCTGGTGGGCCTGCGATTCTGGACCAAGTTGAATTGAAGTTGGGCCTGAATCCAGAGAAGCTGCGTGCATCGAGACATGTTCTTGCAGAGTACGGCAACATGCAGAGCGCATGTGTGTTGTTTATATTAGATGAGATGAGAAAGAAATCAGCCAAAGATGGGCTCGAGACCACTGGAGAAGGGCTCGAGTGGGGTGTGCTCTTTGGGTTTGGGCCTGGCCTCACCATCGAGACTGTTGTCCTCCGTAGTTTTGCTGCCGATTAATGCTTAGTTGCTTTGCTTCTCTATATCCAAGAAATGTCTTCATCTGTATGTGATTTTATATGGAAGTATTAATTATATTGTAATTTGATAATTTTATCATCACTGTAATCTTTTAATTTTAAACTTGGTTATGGTAAATTCAACTTTAATTAGCCTCTCAAAAAATTTGTAATCTCTCTCGAGCCCTGTGATGTTCTGTTTTCTTATTTAATTGGAATTTTTTTTTTTTTTTTTCCAAATCAGCCGATGTTTTTATTTATTTATTATATATTACTTTGACCATGACCTGACATGAAAATGAAATCAAAGAATCAACTTAATAAGCCTAGTGCTTACTTTTCAACTTAAATGATATTGATCTTGTATTCTTGTGGTTCAATTTCATAGACGTGGTCAACAAAGTTCACACACGTAACCAACAAAGTTCACACGTTATCCTTCATTTTGTAAGTTGGTATGCAATTTCATATACAACACAACTCTCATTAAACTACACAAGTCTTATAGTCAATATTACAAATTTAGAGACCGTATCTCAGCGGTAAGAATATTTATTTATCTTAACAATATTTCATATTCGAGTCATCACCACTTCAAATGATATACCATATATATATATATATATATATTACACATTTAGTGTTTAATTTATAATTCCAGGATAAGTATAAATATCGTTACCGTCATGAAATAGTAAAATAACCATTAAATTTATATTATGAAAATCATTTTGATAGTTTAATGGAATCATTGATCATATTGGTAAAAGTAAATAATAATAATACGTTTAGAGCATTTCCAATGACGTGCCAAATTATTGTGTTATTGCTAAAATTTAGTATATTGTGCAAAAGCTATGAGTCAAATGATGTGATAAATTTGGCACAACAATAAATGTTTTTTTTTTTAATTACAAAAATGCTATTATGTATATTAAATGAAATAATGAATATATTAATAAAACTTTGTTTTAGAGTATTAAAATAAATAATGAATGCATTAATGGTAAATGTTTATTTTTATAATTTTAATTAATAAAATAATAAAAATAACATTTTAAATAAGGAATCAAATAAGTTGTCAAATTTTATTGTTCCAATTTGTGTCCAACCAACCAAATTGGGATATGTGTGCACATTTATGGAAGCAGTTGAAAAAAAATAATAAAATGTGCACACATATCCCAATTTAGTTTGTTGGACACAAATTGGGACACCAAAATTTGACATCTGATTTGAGTCCTTTAAATAAAATTGTGCATTGGAGTAAAATACTAAATTGATCTGCCAAATATAACATCTTACTCTTTTTTTGTGGCAAATTTGACATTGGCATTGATTTATAAATCGGAGATGTTCTTATAATTCATACTTCTAAAGAGACAATTTAATGCAAGAATTTTCCTCTTTATTGAACTATGTATTGAATACTGATGCCTTAACCATACAACTCTTCATCTTCAAAGCAAGAAGCACGATGTTTTATCTTCATATCAGTTTTGCTTCCTATAATTAATGTCTATTCATTTTTAAATGTCATACAATTGATTAATGCGAAATACTACAAGGTTGTCCGATGTCTTCTAGTCATTATATGTCATATGATATAATCAGTCTTTTTATTTTTCGGTCTGATATAGTCTGATATAAAATATATCAGGACGAAGAATGTGGACCACGGATTATGGAGAAGTTTTGACAAGTGTATACATTTTGAGTCAAAGTATGTAAATCCAATAGTCCACATTCTTTGTCCTGATATATTTTAATGTATTGTTATATATGTGGTATGCATGTCATGTTATGATATTAGTGGATTGGCACTCTAAAGTTTTATTTTATTTTTTTATTATTTTTTTCCAGATTTGAGACCATTCTTTTTAATTTCAACTCCATACTCAAGTTATATTAAATTGATTTATTCGGTAAATATCCCATTAGTTTGGACGGGCCAGTTTAATATTGCTTTTGAAAAGTTAAAATCAGATTATTTTATAATTTTGACATAAAATAATATTTAGTAAAACTTCTTGATAATCTGACAAGTTTTGATAGTGATTTTGAGAAGTAGGCAAATGTTACTTTAAAAAGTGATTATTGAATAATTTATTTCAGCATTTAATAAATCTTTTAAAATATCATTATGAAATAAATTTAAAATTATTTATATATCTTATTTCATCTCAAAATTAAATATTCTATTTAAATATCGATTTGATTTATAAAATCTTTTAAAAATGGTTTATTGTCTTATGATTTTTTTTTTTCTAATTTAAATATTCTACTTAAATATTGATTTAATATATATAAATAATAAAAAAATTGAAATAGGGTTTTAAAATCATGTATATTTTTAATCATTGTAACTACTCTCAATACTTTTGTAATAAAATTACCAAACATATATTATCTATTTGAATTTTGAATCATGTATATTGTTTTTAAAATTTAAAACAATACTAAACTGACACTATATGTCATTGGTTTGAATTTTGAATCACTTCCACAAGAGGAAGAGAGTTTGGTTGTTTATAAATAAATAAATAAATAAATAAATAAATAAATAAATAAATAACTGATTTATTCAAGATCAAGAAACGCATAAACCTATTTCAAAATAAAAAAGAAACGCTCAAACCATTAGAGATAAAATCCTATTAATATGATATTGCAATTTGCACAACGCGGCGGCGCCAACTTATCACATGCTATAAGACTATTTCTTGTCTTTACTTTATTACAAAATTGCTCCGTACTAAATACTCATTATTTTTTTGGTTAAATTGTACAAATGCCCCAACATTTGTTATAAACTTATAATTGTATACGTATATATGGAATTTTTACTCGAAATTAAACAAACTTTCCTTGCTCTTAGAAGTTAACACCAAAGGGGTAAACTTGTCTTTTGACAATATAAATAAGATTAAGAAAAAGGGAGATGTTTGTTCTTAGAAATATATTGCTAGATTGTATTTTATATTTTTGATATACCACATTACTATTTACAGAATTACAGTGATGGCGACTCGAACATATGACATTACTAGACTGATTGAATGTTCTTACTATAAAACTATATTGGACGGTGGAAATATATATCTAGATTTAAGTGGAAACAAAATCATTTAAAAAATAATAAAAAAAATAGGGAAAGAGTTGTAATGGTGGTGCAAATTCAGGTTGACATTTACTGTTACTTAGAGTGGGTCATAGTGGTAAAAGTTAATGACATAATAATAGCATAGCAATTGAGTACGAATGGTTAAAGCTTCTTAAACTTTCATTCACCGGTTGTTACTGTTTTCGATTGAAAATTCTGAATTGAACCAACTCTTCATGGATAATGTTATTGCAATCACTTTTTGTATTTTGTAATATTTTTATTTTATTCACGAGAACTCCTAACACCAGTCATCTGGTCACCAGTCACATGTAAGGAGAGTAAGAATAATTAAATACATATGAACTTTTTTTTTTTGGACAGAAAATACATATGTACTTGCAAACACAAACAAAAGGAAGAAAAAGATAACCCTCAAAATAAAAATGTTAAATCTTATGAAATAGTTGTCAATCAACTTGTAGTAAGAAAGTATAAGCTTACGGTCTAAGACACAATGGGAAATAACGTTCATTCAGTTTGATAATGTCTTAGGTTCAAGTTGTTGTCATTTGGAAAAACCACTCACATGCAATATCATTTGAATTAATTTTTTTTTATATAATTATTTTATTAGGTTTTGTAGCTTTACTCTTTCTACATTTCATATTAGATAAATATTGACAAGTTGATGATGGTTCAATGATATGTCTCTCACACCTATACAAGGTTTGTTGGACCTCTAGGCAATTAACGTAGTTGTCTAAGGCCCCATCTAAAATCAAGCCCTAGATTTTCATTATCAATATGTATTTTTTAACAATTAATATCTAATATTTTTCTTTTTATTTATTATTCATAAAATATCTCTTTCAAAGATTTCTATTTTCAAGTAAACTACATTTAAGTGGATTTAAATACTCTTTAACATTTTTGCTAAAAAAAAAAATATTACACATTAATATTATTCTTTTTATTTAAACAGTTGTTTTTTTTTTTTTTAATTATACTAAAAGTCTAAAATATATTATATTATATCTTCTTATATGTTCAATCAAACTATCCTACTGCAAAAGTAAACTCTCCTACTGCAAAATCAAATTCTCTATTTATTTTATTTTCAATTGTAATATATATATATATATATATATGTATTAAGCTAAGATAACTGATAATTGGATATTCGACATATATAGTAGAAAATACGAATCAGGATACGAAATACAAAAAAAAAAAAAAAAAAAAATAGAAAAATTAATTGCATCGCAAGGCCTCATATATATAAATTCATAACCAGCAGCAAAAAAAAAAAAGGGGGGGGGGTTATGAAATCGCAAGGTTTCATTTTAAATTTTCTCTTAAGGCCCCGAGTACTTTTAAGCCGCCCTATATCTACACCATGAGATTATAAATTAAAGTCATCCCCATTCCTAAAACTCTAAATTATTGTAATTTTTTTTTTTTAAAAATAGATGAATATTCTTTTGTGCACAAGGGTTATATCTAATAAGGATTTAAAAATTCCGTTTATGTTTGGAGTTTTTTTTTTAAATAATCATATGATTTTATAATTAGGTAAAACCTTTTGTCATTACCTAAAACTCAAAAAAAAACCATACTAGAATAATGGAGTGAAAAATGCTAATTATAAGTCGTAACTTAAACACCTCATTCATTGCATTACTTTTTTTCAAATTTGACAATATTATTTCAAATTCTCCAAAAAATATATATCCTTTAAAACAAATTTTTTTTTTTTTTTTTTTATGGCAAAAGCTTTAATTATAAAAAAGTCTTCATTAGTCATTACTTTGTAGCACTAACAAGTAACAAACAACTAAAACAGTTGTTGAACATGATTAAAAAACTAGTAAAAAAATACAAGGTGAGAAAGTTAAAAAAGAGTTGAAACTTGAAAGTGGGAAAAGAGTCCCAAATTTAACCAAGTTGGTCGGGTCACTTTTGATACTGACGACAATCTCACACTCTTTTGTGGGGCCCACTTACCTTTCAATATTACGGAAAACAGTCGGCTGCTTATTAATTATTTTAAATTCATTTCTCATTTTTGGACGTTTCTGATTCTGTATTAATTAATAACATTTATAATTTAATTAATCACTCCATATTAATTATTCAAATTAAAAAAAAAAAAAAATCAATTTCCTTCTTTTGCTGCCTTGCCTTGCTCATCTGGACCATCTCTAATTAATTAAAATGGAAATCTTAAAATTTAAATAAATAAATAAATAACTTTAATCACATACGAAAAAATCACTTTGACACAATTACTTTTAAGTCCCACTTTTTTTATTATTATTATTTTTTCAATCTTTTGTTGTTCTTTTATTTGTTCAACTATAGAAACATGTAAAACTCTCTTTATCAATCTCTTTTAATCGAAAAACTTGTAGCAGTCTCTCACTTTTGATTCTTCTTTAGCGTGATTCTTTTTCAATACAAGCATCTTTTGTTTTCTTTGCTTGGATAGTTGGGTTTTTTTTTTTTAATTCTTTTTTTTTTATTTCTATCTTTGCATTGTATTCCTTTCTTGATTCTGCAACATCTTTAATCTTTTCCATTTCTTTGCCAGATTCCACTTCTGCGTTCTTCTTCTTCTTCTTCTTCTTTGGTGTTTCTATTTTGACTATTTTTATTATATATTTGTTTTTTAAAAGAAATTGTTTCACGCTCCCACATGCATGTTATTGGGTTGGTCTGATCTGGATTGGATCACAAGGATCTATTGTTGTTTTTTTTTTTTTTTTGGTTCTTTCCACTTCAAAAACTCAGAGAGAGAGAGAGAGAGAGAGAGAGAGAGAGAGAGAACACAGACATACACAAGATATAGAGAGACAGACACACACAGGTGTATGGTGGGGTTGAGTGCTTTTTCAGTCTCTTTTATGAAGCAATCTCTCGGTTTTTTTAGGGGGTCATAGAAGAAGCAAAAGGAGAGTCAAGAAGGAGGAGAAGAAGAAGAAGAAGAAGGTGAGGTTTTATCTGATTTCTTGGTTTCGGACCCACATGTCAAAATTCCTTTCTTGTTGCTTTTGTTGATGGTTGTAACTGCCTCTCATTTTCACTATCTTTTTCTAGTGCTGTGTAGGTATAATTTGATTTTGGTGAAAAGATTGCTGAGAGTTTCTAATTCTGGTCAACAATTGTGAACTGTGTCTGCTTATTACGTTAAATTTAGTGGTATGTGTGTACAAATAGTACTAGGGTTTGATTGAACGAGTATAGTGTTTCTTGTTTTTGAATTTGGGCAGTGATCATTTATCATGCCAGTTGAGTTCTAGCGTTGGATGATTGAATTGGGTTTGGGTTGTGTATAGTAGGCTTAAGCAGATATTTTGTATATACTCCTGAGGCATGGCGGGTATTGATGTTTCGAAATATGCACATAGTCCTGTGCACAAGGCCATTGCCATGAGAGATTATGCCGGTCTCAGGAGAATACTTGCTGCTCTTCCTAGGCTTGGTAATCCAGCTGAGATTCGCACTGAATCGGCTTCATTGGCTGAGGAGGAGAAGGCTGATGCCATCTCCGCAATGATTGATAGGCGGGATGTCCCCAATCGGGACACCCCTCTTCATTTGGCTGTCAAACTTGGTGATGAGACCACTACAGAAATGCTTATGGTTGCCGGGGCTGACTGGAGTTTACAGAATGAACAAGGATGGAGTGCACTCCAGGAGGCAATTTGTGGTAGAGAAGAAAGGATTTCCATGATTATAGTTAGGCATTACCAGCCATTGGCATGGGCGAAATGGTGTAGGAGGTTGCCTCGCTTGATAGCTACTATGCGAAGGATGAGGGATTTCTATATGGAGATTACGTTCCATTTTGAGAGTTCTGTGATACCTTTCATTTCGAGGATTGCCCCTTCAGATACTTATAAAATTTGGAAGAGAGGTGCCAACTTGAGGGCAGATATGACTTTGGCTGGATTTGATGGATTTAGGATTCAGCGTTCGGATCAGAGTATTATTTTTCTCGGTGATGGATCTGAAGATGGGAAGGTCCCTGCTGGATCACTTTGCATGATCTCACATAAGGATAAAGAGGTGATGAATGCTTTGGATGGTGCTGGTTCTCAAGCAACAGAAGAAGAAGTTCGGCAAGAGGTGGTAGCAATGTCTCAGACTAACATATTTAGACCTGGAATTGATGTGACTCAAGCAGTTCTTTTGCCACAATTGACATGGAGGCGGCAGGAGAAAACAGAAATGGTGGGCTCATGGAAGGCTAAGGTGTATGATATGCATAATGTGGTTGTTAGCATTAAATCAAGGAGAGTCCCAGGAGCCATGACAGATGATGAGTTCTTCTCAACTTGCAATGAAAATGAAACAGAGAGTGAGGAGCTTGATGACATTTTAACAGAAGATGAACGAAGGCAACTTGAAGTTGCACTTAAATTGGATTCATCAGAACTGGGCAATGAGAACGGTGAGGGGATTATTGCACACCGCCACAGTTGTTATGAGCATAGAGAGATTTCTATTGAAGATGCAAATGGTTGTAGAAATGGAGAGAGTAAGCAGGAAAAGAAAGGATGGTTTGGTGGATGGAGAAAACGGGATCTAAAACCTGAACCGCAGAAAAAAAATGCACCACCAAGAAGTTCACTCTGTGTTGATGAGAAGGTGAGTGATCTTCTAGGGGATTCTCCATCTGGAAGTCAGATAAAACCAGGAAGACATTCTGTTGAGATTGTTGCAAGGGATGAGCACCGGAGAGGAAGAGAAATGAGGACATCGACTTCTGTGAGTACTGAGAATGGAAATAGACGCAAAGATGGAGGCCGTGAGAATGAGTATAAGAAAGGGTTGAGGCCTATTCTCTGGCTTTCACCGAACTTCCCACTACAAACTGAAGAACTCCTTCCATTGCTTGATATTCTTGCAAACAAGGTTAAGGCAATTCGTCGTTTAAGAGAACTGCTCACCACAAAACTTCCATTGGGAACCTTTCCGGTCAAGGTATGTTTCACTCATGATATGTATTATTTAATAACTACACACTATATGCTTTTTAGTGTATAGTTCTTTGGAATTTCTTTGTTCTGTTATCTTCTTTTATCCGTTTCATAATGCCTTTTCCTCATTGACAAATGGGTTTCACCTTTTTGCCTTTCTCTATAATACATGCACTCTTTTGAGGGACCAGTTGGTGTGGGAGGGTTATGTGTTTTGAACCTATTAGGTGTCTTTTGAGGTTGGTGTTCCCACTACCTTCCAAATTATTCTTAAAAATTGCTGACTTCTATTGTTTAATTTTAGTACTTATCTAAGATTTGTGCTGTATGACAATTGACAAGTAACATTATTCATGAATTACGATGGCTTACTTGGTGCTCCTTTTTCTATTTTATCACTTTATAGTGGACAGGTGTGGTTCCCGTTCAGCCTTAGAATTGAGAGGCTTGTCAATTAGGTGAAACCCCCCTTGCCCCACAAAAGTTTCTTAAAAAGGCATTTATTTATATATCTCTTTCAGAGTTTCAGGTCAATGGCATGCCCCCTTCTCTTATGCTTCTACTGTTTTTGGTTCTAGTGTCACTTGAATTTTCTCCTTGTTGCTGATCTTTCCCCTTACTTTCACTTTAGAAGTATACGGTCTTTGATTCCATTTTTTTTTCACCCTTTTGATTATTGTATATTAGATCAGTTGAGGTGGTGATGCGTTGTTACAGACCCAGACATCTAATTCCTTGTGTCCTACATCCCGAGCTTTATCCGATGACATCTATTCATAAACATTACCTTAAATTTAAATGTCCATGTTCAGTAAACTAACAGTTGGGAAGCTCATGTTAACAGGATTTCAGACTAATAGCCATGCGCTCATACACATAGTTTCCCATGGTCTGATCCTAACATTTCAACATTTGTTCATTATTATTTGTATTGTTGATGAATCAATATTGTCCCTATGTCTGCTTGCTTAGCTATGAGGATATTCTTATTAGGTTTTGGTTTTTTTCTTTTAATTTTATTTTCTCATGCCTTATTTATTTCCAGTATGGTGAAAATAGAAATTGTATTGTAATGCACACACACACACACACACATATATATATATATAGAGAGAGAGAGAGAATTGTCAAAAGTTGATTATTAGAATACTCGCCCTTAATTTTAAGGTGTCATGACTTATTAAGTTCATTTATTCTTTGTACTCTTTCCACTTCCGTAAAAAATAGATAGATAGATAGATAGATGGTGGGATGGATTAGCATGTCAACTCACATTATTCATCCATACAATAAGATGGCTGGTTATAATTGCTATGACTAAAGAGTCAAAGTTGTATAAGAATTAAATCGCTGATAGGATTGAGTGGATATTAAGATGGAATGGAAGTTTTAAGGTTCAAGGAAATGGATCATTTGGAATATTTACAGTTAAATAAGAATCTCTTAAAAAGTAAATAAGAATGCTTAAAATTTAAACAGAATAAGCAAGTAACTATAAAATTTGAAGGACTTTAGTTTAAGCTGATCTTTTTCACTTTGTTATGAACTTAAAGCAAACTTGTAAAAACCGGTTGAAGAAATTAAGATCACGTTGAAATTTATAATAGTCAATTTGATAGAGAAAATAGTTTTTCTCTAGTGAGTATTGGCTAATCTTGTATTTAGTTTTGATAGTACAAAAGATTGTATGACTGTGACCCATTAGAATTTCAAGAGTGTATGTGGGAATTAGAATTATGATAGGAATTTAATGGCCTTCTATTTAATCATGGAACCTTTAAAGTTGCAGTTGGATTAAAATGACTGACGTAAAATTAGGCTAGATTGCTATTCTGACAGCTGAGTTATTTCCATATATCTTAGCTGAATGCCTGAATTTGAAAAATGCTTTATACATTCTATTCTCCGTGCAATATTGATTACAACAGTTAGACCAAATATAAGACAGCTGAAGGATGGTAAAATGACTTTGGTGTGGTACTCTTGGATTTGACTTAGCTGAACGAATATTGGTGATTTGGTCGTGTATCTTCCCTCCATTCTCTTTTTTCATTTGTTCAATGTCTCTATTTGTTTATATGTTTGGGCCATCGAATACTTCATTCATGTCCACAGTTAAATCAATTGGGTGTCAAAGCTGACATGCATTTTTTCAGTCAAGTTTGCTTGTCTTTGGAAGTTATCCTCATCCTGTCAAGATTAATTTTTGACAACATCCTGTCAAGAGTTAATAGGGTGCCCAGAATGACCTACGTACGGGCCTTTGAATGAAAACAGCCATGCCAGATCTTTTCATGTAAAAATGTTAATGCTGGTGCTCATTTTAGATTTGAAGAATCTTGATTTTCATTTCCTATCATATGTATTTGCAATAAATGATTCAATTTAATACCTAAAAGAAGAGTGATCACCTGCATTTTATTCTAAACTCATTTTGTTCATAGTTAAGTCGTTAATGACTAAGATTGAACAACTCTTAATACATGTGACAAAACACATAAACTGCATCTTTTTCCTAACAATTCTGATACTCTTTAAATTCAAAATGGTGCTGTTAGCATATCAACTCTTAATTCATGTGACAAAACACATAGCCCACATTTTTATTAAATTCCAGTGTACATTGGTCGATATCATTTCAATACCCTTTAGCAATCTTGATTTTTATTAATCTAGCCAAAAACTTTATACCATCCTAAATAACACTCTGCATAGCACCTGCTGTTGTGTCATTATATATATTAGTGAGAAATTGTTTGCTGGCACTTAGATATCTAGTTGGCAAACCGAATGTCAGAGGCAATCTAGCAGAATTGAGCTGCCACTGATATGCAATATCTTTTTGTCAGTCTTAATTTTGGAGTCTTTCCCACATCATCTAAATGAGTCTTGAGTTTTGTTATGGTAGGTAATGCAATTCGTCTCTCTCTTATATACATATATAAAATCATAAAAAAAACTGGGGATTGGGGGGTTTGAGCAGGATCTTCATACAAGGGAGGTGTAGCGTAGCACAAAATTCTGAAGTATCTCCAGTAAAATCAGTGAATTTTAAAGTTTTGAGGGTTAGGTATATACAAGTCTTGAATCACTTAATTATGTCTTCTCATAGCAAAACCAAGTGACTTGAGGGCAGACTAGCTGTGACAGGATGATTGCTGGTTTCATGGGTCAAGTGGCAATTGCACAAATCATAGTGCCATATCCATCCCCATTTCCCCAATTGCCACTTGACTCGTGAAACCGGCTATGGTTTGTGCAGAACTGATCAAAACATGTTTTGTTTGGTAAAGATCTAGGCTTTACTCTATATTAGAAAAATAAGTTTATCATGTTTTTTATGATTTGCTGTCATCAGTGATTTGGATGTGATTGCTAATCTCAAAAAAAAAATCTATGGTTCTTGTGACATTCATTAGTGCATAGAACCCTGCCCTTTGTAGAAATATATGAGTGAAAGAGTTGGTTATTCATAGAAAAGGTTCTCACCTTCAGTGTTTTTGGGCACGAAGCTGTTGGTGAACAACTTTTCTTGCATCGTAGTTTGGTTACAAGCTTTGTTAACTTTGTCTTTTTTTTTTTTTTTTTTTTCATAGCTAAAAACTATTTGTTAATAAATCTTTTTAGTTGCATTCAGGTTGCCATACCAGTGGTTCCCACTATCAGAGTTCTGGTTACTTTTACAAAGTTTGAAGAGTTACAGCCAGTGGATGAGTTTGCAACTCCCCCTTCAAGCCCCACCTCTACAGGCAGAGAAAGCCCGGCAGCAACGCAGTCAAGTTCATCATGGTTTCAGTGGATAAAGGGTCCTTACAATCGCCCTACTTCATCCAACGGTGGTTCGAGCAGTAGAATAGAGACTATTCAGGATCCATTTGCAATTCCTCAAGATTATACTTGGATTACAGCTGAAGCAAAGAAAAAGAAGATGCAAGAGAAGAGCAAATCAAAGAAAGGGAAAAATCAGAATCAACAACCAACGACGAAGTGAAGGCAAAGTGTAAGATGAAAATGTAAAAGAGGTATTTTAAGCTTTTCAAAAGTAACTGAGATTAATGAATGAATAGAAAAAATAGTGTTTTCATTCCTGAAATTGTGATACTTAGTGGGGGTCTCTTGCTTCTTCTGTATTGAAGTGAATGATCATGCCCCCTGTGTGAAGGGGAACTTTGGTATATCATTGTGGGGTGGAAAAGAAAGGAAAAGAAAAAAGATAATTTGATTCTTATAACAATTGCTTTGGCTTTTGGTGGATATTTACACCATCACTGATTCACTCTTTTTTCTTTGGTGTATGTGTGACTGACTTTTAACTGTTATATTATTGGTTCCTAACAGAATTGGCAAATGGATTTACAATTGCTTTGTATTTTCTTTCTTTCAGTTGTATATGAATGTGGTGAATTCTTCTTGGATCATCTTGTTAAGAAACAACTTGAGTTGGATCATCTTATGAATTTAGCATATGTAATGTCATGTATTAATTAATACACATGTTATTCCAAAAATGTTTCAAAAGGTGGATCTTTGAGTTGTAACTGTCCTTCAAAATACTAAATTATAATAAAGGGTAGTGTTAAATTGTGCTATTAGGACATATGATAACGATTATTTTATTTCTATTAAAAGAAATAAAAACACGGCATTTATTATAATAAGTCAATAAATGTGTTAGTTGATTTATGCTTTTATTTCCTTTTATGGAAATAAAGTATTTGTTAACATGTGCCTTAAAACCTGAGAGTATGAAATGATAATCTTACATTTTTGAGACAAAGGATTTTCTTGTAAAATCAGTTATCATTTTTGTCTGGATGAAATATGCTATGTTTAGATTTAACTTGAGATCACTTGATCTTTGTAATTTTTAACAATATATTAACATAAAGGCTTATGGTTTCTAGAATTAGAATATGACTATAAAGTAGTTTTAAGTTTATGAAGGTAGCCTTTCTGTTTATCACCATTTTGTTTGAAAATTCTCACTTTCAAATTAAAAAAAAGAAAAATAAAAAAAATTCATTCCATTTTAACTCCTTGAATATAATCAGAGAAGTCTTCAAAACCTGGATGCTTCTCTAAATCGACCAGTTCTGAAAAAAATAATAATTCAGATATGTTAAAGATTACAAAACTACACTTTTTTTTTTTTTTTTTTTAGACCATCCTAATTAAAAAATTATTATTAAAATACTTTATTCTGTTGGCACCCGTAAGTGTAACTTTGAGGATTTTTTTTTTAAAACAAATAACTTTCAGGAATTATGCTTTTTTACTTTAACTCCTTTTATCAGTGTCGCTTGCCATTTTTGTTTGTTGGCTTTATGATTTCTGTTTTGTTTTGTTTTGGTTTTTTATTTATTTATTAAAAATGGGTCCCTTTTCCCCTAAACCTCTCAGTTTGGTCTCATAACTTTTCTTTTTGTCTCTGGGCCGTTGTTTGTCCTTGATAAATCGTTTAAGAATAAAATCTGTGAAATTCCATTTAAATATCCAGAGAAGTTGATGCCGTAACATAATTTTTAAAACAGTAAAATTTTTGCCTACAAATATATATGACATATAATGGAGGAATAACTTACCACATTCTTTGGGTTAATTTTTACACTAATTCTATGAATTTGGTTGCATTATTTCATTGTTAGGTTTTGATTTGTATTCATAAGCGAACCAAATGTGAATCAAACAAGACTCAAATGATATGGAGCTTTCTGGAGACGTGGAATACGTTTGGAAGATGGAATGGTGTTATTTGAGGGAAATTGAAGAACTAAAGAATCAACAGTTGAAGACAATCATTGTGGGTACCGCTGTGGGTTTTCACAGCGGTTACCACATCGGTCGAATACCAGAGGAGAGCACTGTGAAAGCCACAGCGGTAGCGATAGCGGTCAGGTTTGTTTCAACGTATGGATCGTAGTTTTCTGAGCGATGTAATTTAAGATGACTTGTAACGGTTTAGGAAGCGGGTGTGCAATCGTGACTCGAATCGTAGTCAATCATAAGCATGCGTGGAACGGGCAATCTTCAACAGAAAATGAAAGTGTTCTTTTGGGAGGTTATTGTGCTTGAAGAAAAAGGAATACTCTTTACAAGAAGACTTGTTATAAAAGGAAATAGTATTTATGTGAAACAAGTAAATCTTGTACGTTTAGGAATAGAATTTCCTTTAATCTTAAACTTTTTGTAACTAGTATAAATAAACCTATTATCTATGTTATTAGATTTAAGACTATGGAGCAAAAAGAACACCATGTAACATCAGAGAGAGTGTGGTGAGATCCAGGGAGACCTAAGGGTATATTCGGGGAGGGATCCAAGGGAATATCGGTGGATCAAGTTAAAGATCCGTGGGTGATATTCAGAGGAGACCTAGTGGATATTGTGGGGGTACTCAATGAGAATCTTGTGAGTGTGGTTTGGGGTTAGGGTGAGAGAGAATCCTAAAGTATATATTGTAACAATTTATCATATAATGGAACTTTCTCTATCGTTCTGACGGCCCGTGGTTTTTTACCTGATTTGGGTTTTCCACGCATATCTTGTGTTGTGCTTGCTTTATTTTCTCTTATCTATTTTTTTACTATATTAACGTTATTAATTGCTATGAGTTAGGGGTGAATATTAGACACGACGTTTCCACGTTCATCGGTTCGGAATTATCCCCAACATTCATAAGTTTGACGATCGATGTTATCTGAATTTTCCTACCGAAAACTCATGTTAGATGTTGAAAAAAAGAAATGAAAGAGAAAAAGAACCCAGGGGAGAGGTTTCACATCCTCTCAACAAAATTTATATTTCATCACGAGCATATTTTTACATCTTCAACAAATTTTTCATTTTCAATTGAATGTAGAACTTACTAGACCCAACTGATCTCTAAACATAGGACTAGACTTTGAATCTTATACAAAAAAGGAGTACATGACTATCTAAAGAGAACCCACCTGCAACGAAGAGATAGCTGACTTGTTGTGAGTGTCTTCACTCTTCAGTGTAGAAATACATAAAAAACAAAAAAAAAACAGTCAATTGCAAAATTGAAGGAAAAAGTAGGAGAATGTTCATGTAAAGATGAAGAAGAAGGGTACGTATTTTACCATTGATGATGGACTTGTTTCATTGAATTGTACAAACACAAGAATTCCTTACTCCCTCCAGTTCTCCATCGTCGGATACACTGTGAATATCATGAAAAGCTAGTGAGATGAGAACATGCTCAAATCACATGACATGATATGATCATATTCATATGATCTTGGTTTCAAATTTTTTCAATCTTTTTTCTACTAATTTATAATGGAGATATATATGAATTGGAGTAAGGGGAGGTGGTAAGTTGAATTACCTTGGTTGAAATTCTTGAACATGAGCAATATCTTTGCCATGTGCATCAGACCAAGTCACTACTTTCCTCCTCTGTGACTGAGTGTTTAGTTGAATATGATTTTCCTCCACTATAGTAGTCTTCTTGAGATTACTCTTGAGAGTCATGAATTGTTCACTGTCACTGCTACCAATTCTCTTTTCTTGGACTAATTGTGTTTCCTTATAATTATTATTATAAGGAAGTTCCTGTTCATCTGAATTCTTTTCTGCAGCAGAAAATAGCTTCTTGCAGCTTCTGTTGTTGCTTTCTTGATCATGTGTGTTGTTGAAATTCCTTGAGGGTACATAACAAGAGCACACCAAAGCAGTGCACTTGTTCTGCGCCGACGCCGCCAGGAGTACTACACACCAGCCCTCTATACAAAGCTTAAATCCCTCCCAGATGGATCAAACAAAATCATATGGTGAACAGAGAAAAAATGTTTATTATTATATAATCAATTCTCAGCTATAGCTTATCTTCTAATCATTAAAGTTAGCTTTGCAAATAAGAGATCAATAGTTAATAAAACCAAGTATAACAAAACAAAAAAGAAAGAAAAAAAAAAAAAAGATCACTCCTATGCATCAACGATAATCATATCTATCAGAAAATTATTAAACACAGTTGAGTTCAGATGAACAGAAAAGATATGTAAATGGTATGACATAAGAGGCAGGTGCAGATGAAATGATGTAGAATCCTCCCCCACTTAGAATTTTTATTTATATTATTTTCTTTAGCTTTTGGCTCTTGGCTTGTAGTGGTACTCATTGTTGTGCGGGAGTGGGAATGGTGGTGCAATAGGAGAAACAAAAAGGATAAAAAGTATCAAGTGCTCTTTTAGCTTTTGACTGTGAAGGACTGGTGTTAGTGAATTCATTGTTTGATGTACGCGGTTGGAGATCGATGGAGGCATAGGCATGGGAATGGGGGGCCCTCCTCATAACTCATAAGTCATAAGTGGGTGGAGAGAGAGAGAGAGAGAGATCATAAAATCTTCTTTTTGTTTGCTTATTGTGACAATGTGAGTGTGTTTTTCTTTCCTCATGTGTACCAGGACTTGTAATATTGATGTTTTTTTTGTTAAAATAAAAATAAAAATAAAAATAAAGTTGGTATATATCATTACCATGCACATGTGTAAAATAAGTGCAACAAAGAGAAGAACAAAACACTGAAGAAAGGTAAATTTTATTTGTACTTTATGGGACTTATTTACTTGAGTAACTTAAATGTGAAACATTAAGTTTGCTAAAGAAAGCACATCACCCATTGTTGATTGAACGTGAGGCCTAGACAAGAATGACTTTAAGGTTGGGGAAATTTAATCAAACTGCAACTTTCTTTTACTTATTGGAATCCACTAACCGATGGAATATCGCTTTACATTTTTATTTATTTTTTATTTTTTTATTACAACAACAATTACCAGGACTAATGAGATGGATCTCTACTAGCACGGTCCGGAATGTAACTCTCACAAAGGGTAGAGCACACCTACACTAAGGTGAGACTAGAGCCACACATATGGTGGGATTGTGGGAAAACCTCCTAATACACACCAAGGGCAGTCGAACCATTGTGGTGAGAGCTAGGGAAAGACTCTAGACCAATGGGCTATAGGCCCGCGTGTGCTTTACATTCTTGTAAGTATCATAAAAATCCACATTATTTGTCTCTTATCAATTTTTCTATGTTTTTTTTATTTTTTATTTTTATTTTTTATTTTTTATTTTTATTTTTAATTTCAACTTGGGAGAGGGAGGAGTTGAATTTAGTATCTCCGTAGAAATTTATAGAATGATCTTTATATTATTGTGAGACTGTTGATTACATGTGACCACGTACGTTCTGATCATATTCCTTCAACCTCAATTTAATTGAGAGATATAATTACCACCAAATTATGTTTGTGACCACATTTTTCCTATGTCTAGAATTGATTCTTTGTGCATTTTGCACATTTCTTTACATTGTTACATATGAGAATCTCAATTGTTTAGGTTTTGTTTGGTGGAATGCCCTCAGGGTTCAGGATGTGTTTGAGCTTTTGAATTTTCATCAATCTCCTTGTAATTTTCTCCTTTTCTAATTATATATATTTAGTTTTCAAATTTTTTTTTTTTTTTAAATACATATGCGAAATTCTCTCTCTCTCTCTCTCTCTCTCTCTATATATATATATATATATTTAAGTTGGGCTTTTGAAGAAGCCCAATCTGGTTGCCCATGGCAGGCCCATCTCGAGTAGGCTCGAATCTGTTAGTCTGTTACCGACTTCACTCTCGCTCTCGCTTGCTTTCTCTCTGTCTCTCGCTCTCTCTTTCTCTCAGTCTCGGTTAATCTTCCTGCAGTAGTATGAACAGGTGCGCACCATAGCATTCAACTTTTTTTTTTTAACTATTTCAAATCTATATATTTTTCTGGGTTTTTTTCTTCTATAAATTATTCACCACTAATTTCTTAAATTGCTTTTAAAAAACATTTTCAATAGCTAATATTACAGGGATTCATGATCAGCTCCATCCCCCTTTTTCTTTTCATTGCATGTTCATTTTTAGATTCATCTTTTGTTAATTTTTAAAAGCTTTCATGTAATTTATTTTTTTCATTGAAATAGTTCATATAATTTTTTTTTCGTATCACAGTTTGGAACTGGTTATTTAGTGCTGAGATACGTTAATGATTTATTGTTATTATTATTGTTGTTTATCAAGAAAAAAATTCCTTATTATCAAGTTAGTGAATCACAATTTTTGTGTTTGTGGTCTAATATAAGTTATTTGTTATGGAAAAAGGATCGTTACGAAGAGATTTTCAGTAAATGTCTATGGACTGAGCATTACGCGGAAGAATTTCTGTAGTAATGCAGCGTCAAGAGTATCTAGTTCTAGCAGTGGCCAATCTAGCAATGTAAGAGTTTTCGTTGTATATTTATCCCTCATTTCATTTTATTCCATTTTGTTTGGTTGTTATTCATTGACTTTTGAATTTTGTATGGCTTGTGGTCTGGTTTTGAAGTTTTGTTGTTTTGGAAGTGTTAATTGGTCGAGTTAGGTTGACAAAGCATTCATTCCGCCTCAGGGTTTATTAGGGGATGTCATTAAATTATGGAAATGAGTGAATCCGATACAGACAATGCAGAATATGTATGTGCACATTAGGTTCTAGTGTACTTCCATAGTATGATCTTTTAAGCTCTCTCGGAGCATGAGTAAATTGATCAATAGAACATATTAAGTGAAGTAGTGAACTTGAAGTCTAGTTTTCAGAATAAATCCAGCATGCTAGGAATAATATAATTTGGCAGTTTTAAATTTTAACAGCTAGTAAGACGAGTATTCTTGACACTTTTACCTGGATCTATTTATGTTGATGCTAATGCGGTGGCTTTGAAATGATAGTAAAATGGTTTTCGTCTTTCCCAAGCCCAAATACAGATGTAGATTCAAATGCCAAATGTAGAGTAAATATAGAAGCAAATGAATATGGGGGGACTCGAACCCAAGACTCCCTAGTAAAACCTGTCTCTAATACCGTGTCATTAATCACTAGACCCATAAATTTGAGCTGTTAGGTAAGGATCCGATCAATGTTATAAAACTCTCAAACGTTCACTTCTTGAAGCTTGCATGTTATCTCAATCAATAACAGTTTCTCTTCATTTAGTCAAATTTGGAATTACATGTTGGCATGTTGCTAGTTTACAATTTAAATATCCTATCAAAAAGTTGTTTCATATCTGTGATTGGTCATTCTGAGGCAGATGCTTTTTTCAGTGATTCTTTTACTTGATTTTCTGTAAGTATATTTTTTTAGTAGAAAATAATTTCCTACTAAGGAGTTCTAGTTATGTTTAATTGAGTGCAATATTCAACTTGGCTGATTTGCTTTAACATTCCAGGAGCATGAGGTCAAGCAGAACTTCACAGATGATGGTCATCAATATGATGTTGCTATTGTTGGGGGAGGCGTGGTTGGCATGGCCCTAGCTTGTTCATTGGGTAGGTACTAATTTGTGTGATTATTTGTTTCTCTTTTAGTTCCCTTTTTCTACAATTCTACCATTATGTGTTTTGTTTCAGGCTTTTACCTGAAAGATTGCATTTGTTCCTGATTTGTTGCATCAAAGTTTAGGCCTTACCTTACCGCTTGCCCTATTAAAAAGGTGGTTTTAGGAAAAAAAAATAAAATGAAAAAGCAACATAGGAGTTTCGTAGTTAGATTTATTGTGGTCACTGAATTTGGAAAAATTACAAGGATTGTGCAGCCTAGTTCTTGTACATGAAGCACAACATGCCAAGAATGGAAAATTGGAGATTGTGAATTTCTTTTACTAAATTTAATGATTTTCAGTTCTCTGGATTAATTGTTTAGTATGCATCCTGTATCTAAAGTTATTATTTATACGTTTGTTGGCTCTTAATCTCATAGGTTACACACGCCTCCATACCTATATTATCAATTAAAATACACTATGTTCCTGGAATCTTCATCTTACCTGTGTTTGGTATTGCCAATTAGCTTGGTAATGACTATATATCGCATTTTCATTAACAAAGCATAATAATCTGATGTCCTCTTACATATTGGATGTTGCAGCACACTTGCCATTGACAAAGCATTTGAAAGTTGCCATCATTGATAGCAATCCTGCTTTGGGGAAAAGAAATTGCATCAACAAAGAAGACCCTCCTGATCCAAGGGTCAGTACAGTAACACCTGCTACTATATCATTTTTCAAAGGTATTGAATCTAATATTTAATTGGGAGGCAGTTATAGCTTAAAGAGGGTACTTGTGTTTTTGTTTTGACTTTTGTGAGGGCTTCAATAGAGGCCTGTTTTTTCTTCTTTGGAGCTAGTCCTGGCATTTCTGTAAGCTAACTTCTTTTCCTTTATTGTTTCTTCTCTTCTGCTTTCTCCTCTTGCTTCAATTATATGTGCACCTTAAAGCTTCAAAACAATTTTATAGCAGAAATGGCTGTTTGGAAAATTAATTAGAAAACAAGGGAGATCAGTAATAACTGATATTTTTCTTATAGACATTTTTTTTTGGGTTTGGGACCAAGTTCATACAAGTTTCCACACTTTTTTTCCCTTTTTTTTGCGGTTCACAAAAGGTTTTTGAGTTGTGGACATCTTGTTCACCTTTGTATCTTCTTTCTTCAATAAAATCATTCCAATTTCCTATAAAAAAAAAAGAAAAAAAAAAAAAGAAAAAGAAAAATGTAAGAACTGCAGGCATTGTTATGTATGGATGCTTGATTTCAGCACATTAGGACTAGTAGCACAGATGTTTAATGGATCTCGAGTAAACGGATTATTAAGGGAAATGTAGAGGTTTATCTAAACAAACATAAAGAAATGCTGTTGTTTACTGAAATGTAAGCAATTTTTTTTAATGGATCTCTAGTAAACGGATTATCAGGGGAAATGTAGAGGTTTAGATAAACAAAAATAAAGAAATGATGTTGTTTACTGAATTTCATTTAAATATAGTGGATGTATCTTGTGTTAATTCTGTTGTCTGACTCCATGGACTAGGGGGTTTGTTTAAAAACTTCAAAGTCAAACTGTTTATTTAATTTACATCAACGGATCTTATCCTAAACCAATTTATGCAAAAATTCATGGTATTTTTGTAAGGAATTTATTATGATTCGAATCGTCTTTGTCCTGTTTCTATGTGCTGTGATAAAAACATCCTTACATCTTTAGGAAGCCACCTAGATTCATTTCCTTAACGTTTTGCCTTATTGAAAGTTACTGTTTTGACAAGGTGGATTCCACTTTCATTGGTTTGGCCTGCTTGTCTATCACTATTGCTTGTTTCAGTTTGAAGGACATGGAGACAGATGTTTAACTTTCCCTTTTTTTCTTTTCATTTTGCATGAATTACAGATATTGGTGCTTGGCAATACATCCAACAGCATCGACATGCATATTTTGACAAGATGCAGGTGATGGCTGTTACATTTTCTACAGTTATGACATTATTCTTTCAACTAACTCTCTCTTCCATTTTTGAAATATAATAAAAAATTGTTAAACTGCATCAATGTTATAGAGAATTGTAGAATCATTGTGTTGTAGAGCAAATGAATGGTCATTTCCTTTCTTGTGTGCATTTTAAATTCACGATATCTTATAGAAGTTGTCAAATGGATGTTCAATCAACTACTATTTCTATTTGATAGAAATAGGGACAAAATATTTGATACAATCTGGAATATATGTCTGGTAAGACTAAGAGCTACTGCTGATTAGTGACTCCTTGAGAACAAAGAAAGTCAAAAGGCAGATCATGGAAATGTATAATTGGCTCTATACATATTTGAGTGGTAAAATTACATTATTAGTTCTAAACTATATTTTTTATCATCATATCCTTTGATGATATCAAGTCATTTATGGTTGGCAGCCTTAGCATAAAATAACTAATTTATTTGTTTATTCATTCTTTAATTTTCTTTTTGGTTGCAAACTGGAGCACATGGCTAAATTTCTTGTGTCCTAGTTTTGCGATTTTAGGAGTCACTTACAAATCTTTAAATATCTAGCAGACGAGGAAGTTTTTGGTTTATATCTGATTTTAATGAGGAGCATTCATACCAAATCTCTCTCTCTCTCTCTCTCTATATATATATATATATACACATATAGGTATCATAGTTTTGAGAACCTGGCAAGATTATTCATGCATTTTCAATAATTGAATTTGGTTTGGCATCTATGAGTTGTGTTCTTAGTTTCTTACCTTTCCCTGCTATGCATGTATTTCTCCATGGTATTTCATCTTTCCTAAAATACAATCAAATTGAAACCACTGGTTCGTATATGCTTTAGTTCAGCTGTTGGTGATTTATTTTATTTATTCACGTGCAATATGTACTAGTTTGATGTATAATCCATTCTATTCTCATGATATTCTGTAGGTTTGGGATTATACTGGCTTAGGGTACACGAGATACAATGCAAGGGATGTAAACAAAGAAGTTCTAGGGTAAGTTCACACTTTTTAAGGAGTAGATATTGTTAGGGTAACGATCTTGTCACTAATTGCAGAGCTTATCCTGGATTCCTAATTCAGGTGTGTTGTGGAGAATAAGGTGCTTCATAGCTCTCTGTTGTCATGTATAGAGGTATTTTTCCTTACTGAACTGTTTACTTCATATTTAGAGAATATTACATACTCAGTTACTCACATACTCATGCATGTATCTGTATATTCACATAATGCATGTGTACAATTACCTACTTTCTGACATTATGTTTGTTTTTGTTGATAGAATGTGTTCCTTACTCTTGATTTAAACATGTGTATAGTCATTGCAAATGCAATTAATTGGTCTTATGATCTTCCGAAAAGTGTTTAGTACCCTACAAGACTACGCCTAGCTCAAGAACTTGGAGCGATTTTTATGTTGGACCTAGTTCAATTATCTAAATTTCTCTTCTCAACATCATTACTTAAAATCTCTTGGTATAAATGGGACCGTATTTTATTAATCTTAAGAAAAATATATTTATTAATAATAAAAAAGAATAAATATAATCCATATATATATAATATAAGATAACTTTAATCTCTAAATGTTTTAATATATTAAATAAAGCATATTTATTTAACAAGTCCCACATGCCATTTATCCAACCTGGTAAAAATAAAAAACAAAAGTGCAAAACAGTGACGTTCCTAGTTTTTGTTCAATAAAAGTGAAAAATGCATTTTTCTGTTTTTATTTCAAAAACATGGTCGACGAATGCAGTTCCCACTGTTTTTCATTTCGAAAACGGAAAACACATTTATAGAACGATACCGAACAGGTCCTTAATTTTCATGCAAAAAGGTCAATGGGGGTAAAAGACATAGCACACAAGAAGTATGCAACCGAGTCCATCTTAGACAGAAGATAAAAATTGTAACCATAATGAAATGGGACTATGTAAATACACTTAATTAATTTTTCGTTTCTCTTCAAGTGGTCTTTGATTAAATGAAGAATTTGTTTGCCTCTTTGCATATTCGTTCACTTCAGATATTCACTTGGGTGCATTTTCCTTGTTAATATAAGCTAGATTGGTGCACTGCTGCAGATAGTGATGTGGGTGATACTTTCATGGGAATTCTTTTTTGATTTCATATTATAGCCAGTTGAACTTCTCTTTGAAACATCGATAGATGAACCACAGTTTTGCGACAGTCTGATATGTAATTATCATAATTGTAGCTATCATTATTTTTGGAACTCAACTTATCTCAACAAAACTGAATTTTTACAGAATACAGATTTCCGGAAAACCATTTATCCTTCGAAATTAACTTCAATGGCTTTACTACCAAGCTCTTCTTCCATGGGTGTGGAAAGCACATTATCAACAACAGCATTGTTCACTAAGGGGCGTTTGGCAAAACTGGAATTGAGTGATGGCAAGAGCCTATATGCAAAATTGGTGGTAAGTGAACTTGATTGTCGATGAGTTATGTTGACCCTTTTAAATATAATAGGAAGATAAGATTATCCTATTTATTACCACAGGTAGGGGTTATGGTATAACAATTTGTTATCTATAAGATTAACTGGGGACAAATCATGACATTTATTGTAGGTTGGAGCTGATGGGGGCAAGTCACGAGTGAGGGAGTTAGCTGGATTTAAAACAACTGGATGGAACTATTCACAAAATGCTGTCATCTGCACAGTAGAACATACTGAAGAAAATCGGTGTGCATGGCAACGATTTTTACCTGCTGGTCCAATTGCACTTTTGCCAATAGGTGATAGATTTAGCAATATTGTTTGGACAATGAACCTGAAAGAGTCATCAGACTGCAAAACGATGAATGAGGATGAATTTGTGAAAATTGTAAATCATGCTCTTGATTACGGATACGGTTCTCATCCAAAGTCAAGCTCATCGGGCGGTAGAGACATGTTTTCTTGGCTTAGAGGAGATGTGACTATATCAGCTGATGAGTGCTTTGAAGTACCACCACAAGTGATCAAGCTGGCTTCTGATAGGATGGTGTTTCCACTGTCTTTAAAGCATGCTAATGACTATGTGTCTAAGCGTGTTGTTCTAATTGGTGATGCGGCACATACCGTTCATCCTTTGGCTGGTCAAGGAGTTAATTTGGGTTTTGAAGATTCACATGCTCTTTCGAGAGTAATTGCTGAGGGTGTTGCAGTAGGCTCAGATATCGGGGAGGTATGTGGTCTTTTATTTTTCAATATCATTGTTATTTTAGGTTACTTGCAGTGATTCAATTGCTAAAATTTATGAAGGTATCCCTACTTAGAAAATATGAAGCAGAAAGGAAACCAGCAAACATAGCTATGATGGCTCTCCTGGAAGTTTTCCAGAGGGCATACTCTGTTGATTTCGGGCCTCTAAATATACTGCGAGCTGCTGCATTTAACGGTGCTCATTACATTTCTCCTCTTAAGAAGAGTATCATTTCATATGCATCTGGAGAACAGAAAATGCCTCTGCCACTGCCTTTTTTTTCTTAAGACCTTGTTAACTGAACGATTATAATAATAATGAAACTTTTTGAATCTACTTGATGCTGTACATAATGAATAATCTATGAAACACTTTTCATCGTGAACACATTGCAACTAGTTTAGTCAGTAATTCGTTTATCGTTAGATTCGCTTCGCTTCCCAAAAAATTATCATTCCTATTCTTGGTGCCCATATTCTAGTTCAAAGGCATATTCTAGTTGTCGACACAAAGTGAGTGAATAAATACTCTACCTAATGTAGAGATACACTAGATGGAAGAAAGGGTCATGATGCTTCTGGTTCTGGACCATGGTAGGCACCACCAGGGGTAAAAGCTTGATTTTAAGTAGACATTCAAAGAGTAGGCAGACAGTATCATAAGCAACACAAATTTGGGTTGATTCCTGGCGCTTGATGAGTTGAGTAAAAATAGACATGAAGGACTTGAATCATATTATATTTTGCATTCTTGTATGATTCTATACAAATACATATGAACAATTGTGAGGTACCATCTTGTTTGCAAGAAAAGGCTATATTAAGTTGGCTACAAAAATGTATCTCGAATTACTCGAGCTAATACCCGGGAAGATAATCGACTGAGCACTTCTGGGAGGATTTTGGCTGAGATGCTCGGCAACACGGGAAGCAGTTCTTGAATAGTTCGGGCAACATCAACACCCTGTCGATCCCCACAAAAAAAATGAGACCATATGTTATATGTGTTAAATGTACTACTGCCAAATCATGAATGAAAAGGATGAAAACCATGAGAATTGAATAGCATTGGTAGAAACTGGTCAAATCAAGAATGTAGTTGAATTAATTATTAACCCGAGTGAATTAGAATTGCACATGCAAAGACATGGACCCCTCGACAAACCAAGAGGAAATTACACAGATTATTTTACTCAACCTCACGGAATTACAAACTAACAGGAGTATATAGTTACTTCCATATGCATTTACAACAATCAACACATCCAATACAAAATACAAAATGAATGACCTCAAGAATGGGTTGAGTAGTTAGACCAAAGTCGGTGAATCATCATGGGAATACCAACTTGGGACCAAATATGCCAAAAGTTTCCTAAACCACTAATTCAAAAGAGACCGCTTGATGGGTAGACGAAAAGATTCTATTGTAAGATATATCCTAGCTTTTCTCATAGATTTTTTTTTTTTAAGTTCCAGAACTTTAGGCTCACTCAGCATTTTATATACATACTTAAACTGAAAACATAATAAGTAATCAATATCAATTGAAGATTGAAGATTAAAGCTCCAACTTTATGCAGAAGTCTATTCCATGAAGTGCAAACACTTATGTACCTGATTTGATGTCCTAGATGTTGAACTGCTTGCAGTTAAGAACTCAACAATCATTTGGACATTGTTCAATATAATTCTGTCCTCCTTGGTTATCGTAGGTAGAAGCGCCGCAGGCTTAAATGGACCCAAAGCAGGAACCATGCTAAAAACTGGGGGAGCATTTCGAATTCCCAAGGCTGCCATTATTTGAACTAACTGTTCCCTTGTAACTGCATCGATGCCTTTTACAATCTGCTTGCAAGACAAAAACAACAATTAGATATTTGACTGACAAACCATATAGCAGACCGATAAATATGTAAACCATATTCAAACTAATCATCCATTCAAAAAACCACTAGAATTGAGAAAAGTAACTTATACACATAAATTAAATTTATGTAGTATAACAATTTGTTCACTTTTGTTTTCTTGACAAGGAGAATCTACTAGATGTCCAAAATGTACCCTTCAGAAAAGCAGAGACGTGGAAAAAAAAAAAACTGCAACAGTCTTGTATTAGAGATTCAATTTGAATTGTTGAGGCTGTTACCGTTTGAGGTTATCAAAGCTATTATCCGGTCCACAGTAATTCTTTTCTGTAATAAAATATTTTGTTTCTCATCAAAGAAAAAAGAGAAACTGAAACAGTAAAATTAAGATAGAAAACAAAAACAGCTCATGATCATGTCAATTAAAAAAATAAAGAATAGTTGCTCCACAAAACAAATTTTAATTGAAAATTGAGTAATTGTATGCATGTTTCTCTACAATGGATGAAAAAAATAAAGAATGATGCTATTAGAGTGACCAAAACCAGGTACAATAATGGGAAACAAGCAGTTCACCTCTAAAAAATTGAACTAAAATATCTAAATATTAGCACCAAAACAACCCAGTTTGACAAGTCTAGAAGCCAAGTATTATCTTATTTTCAACTTGCAGAAGACACTTTGTTCTAATGAAACATATTGGACTTGTTTCTCGAGGGGGTAGAGGATTCTAGGTTAAAGCTTACTATAAACAAAGTTTTTCTGGCCTTGGATAGGAAGACTATCTTAACACTTTTAGCGGTAGACATGGATTGTAGCAAGAACAGCTTTTCCCTTTTCCATCCCACATAATTAGTTCTAATATTGAATATGTCCCAACAAAATGAAACTGACAATGGTCAATTTGTAAGACTTAAGAAAATTCTCTAATGATCTTTTGGAGACCAAGATACTAAATTAATGTATCACATAGTCAATGACAGAACACTATCCTCATTCTGAAATTTAAATCTTGAATCACCTCATCCAGAAGAAATTCTCGGAAAAAATTCCCTTTCTCAGACAGCAGAAAGGCTAAAGCTGCCCTTGTTTGAATTGGTTGTGTTGGTTGAGATGTATTTGGTGTAAATGCAGGCATGATATAACCTGTTTGACTTTGTAAAATACCGAGTTCTGCCATATCCCCATTTAGACTTTCTCCACCTCCACTTTTGGCTGCAGTTATGAAGTTCTCAAAGGCTTGCATGACATCAATGAATCTTTCAGCATCAAAAACATCAGACTTCCCATATATTGTGTAACGCAAAGCTTTCCTTAGACGAGGGGATTCATCTGTGAGGAGCCTCTGACAGTAGAAAGGAATGTAAGAAAACAAATCAGTTTATACCATTTAAACTGTTCAAGAAGACAATACTTAGAAATTAGGATAATCTGCAGAGTCAAATAGTTAATAGCAAACCAGAATTGTAGTTATGGAATATTAATGGTTCAGCAAATGCTTACATTACTATTTATTAGAATTCATGATGGTAAGCAGCCCAATTCCAACCTTAATGGAAAACAAAAGCTACATTTGACTGTCTAATGCCAGTCCAAAGAAAAAAAAAAAAAGGAATCCAAATGAACATCAAATAATATCTAACTATAAAAATTTCCACACTTTTCCCAAGGAGACTTTGGAAATCAGTTCTAGTATGTTTGATCTTTTTGACTGCGATGATCCGAGTATCAAAAACTTTGCAAGTAATAGCTCAGCTCAACCCTTTCATCAAAACTCAATTTCTTGCTATTTCTCATTTGGGTTTTTGATTATATTAACTTGTACACCACAAGATCAACTGTATGTCGTCAAACCAATTGACATTGAACTACAAGAAATACTTGTCATTCCAGAAGCTAATGCATGCCCTTATTTAAATATTAAAGAGACATCTAATGAATCTCTGACTGACACAATAAGGGGGGGCTGCAATGCAGCATGTATATTTGTGTCTTTTAATAATTATCAGCAGGAAAATATATGTTAATTGCCATACACGACCATTAGATGTTCGCACCTGGGCAATATATGGATAGGCTTCATCTACAATGGCAAAATCAGGATTCCCCACCAAAGCAATTCCTTCCAGTACCCCTATTGCCCTAATTATGAGAGCAAAGTAAGGCGGTATCCTGAAGGGATAATCAAATGTTATTTGTGCCAAATCTGATGCTAGCTCCTGAAAGTTAAGATTTTTGGCTCCTCCACCTTCCAGTGCCTGATCAAAAACTTTAGCCAAGACTGGCAAGATGGGTTCCAAATTAACCCCCTCTGGAATGAAATCAAGTTTGACGAAATCTTTGACTATAGCTCTGTAATCCCGATGAATAAGGTGGGCAATTGCTTCGATCATTCCATACTTCTGATCATCTGTCAGTTTTGTGACTAGACCTGTTACACCAAAAGTTTAATTTAAAATCAAAGTTAACGATTCTTGATAACTGGCAAAGAGTATCAAATTTGTACGGTATGTCATTTACTTAAGGATGCAAGCCAATATAGTATCAAGGAGCCTGATCTAGAGTTTGACTGATGGTTGAAATACATAAAATATATTATTGTACATTTGCAATATGATTACTGCAATTAATTGCCCAAAATTGATGGAATTAACAAACATTATACTTAATGGACACCTATTCGAAGTTGCACATCGGAAAACAACATCTGTTTCATAATTAAATTACTAAAAGAAACAGAATATTATTAGTGGCTTAGTGCATGGTAACATTTTGTTCATCAGGCTACAACTGCAGTGTTTAAAGGACACATGCTTCTCTAACTCATAACAAATACACCAAATTTTATATTCAGAAGTCCAAATGAACCATGTGGATTTGACTTTGGGACTTAAAACATTTTGTTTCAGTGTGAGTTGTCGAATATATGCTTTCACACAAAGTTCATGCCCTTTTAGTTGACATTAAATAGGAAGACCCCAAACAGCTTAACCAACTAAAGCATTTTATTTATGTAAATAATCCAGGAAAATATTGATTAATTCAGAAAAAAAAGACTTGGAAAAAGCAATATTTAAAGAAACTTATTATCTTTCACCAAATGCACTTATAGAGTAGGATGTTACCAAAGTCAAGTATGGCTAACTTCCCATCTGGAGTACGGATCATATTTCCAGGATGTGGGTCGGCATGGAAAAATCCAGTGTCAAGCAACTGTAATTTAATAGAGAGAGAAAGAACATAATCAGGATTTTATCCAAGCTGGAGCAGTAAAGTTACTTCGACCAAAATGAACTGCAGTCTGCAGTGTTGCCAGGGCTGTAGTTAGTGGGGTGGCATATGTTAGTTGCAGTAACAAGACAAAAGTTATAAAACAGTAACCACAAAATAGGCAGGGAAGACAAAGTCATCCATTACTTCTTAGATCAGTTGATAGACTACTTCTACTATACTGTAAAGACCAAATATTATTCCTAGCTCCTGCATCGATATTTTTCTCATACACTAGTGTTCTGAAGCCAGAATTCCCACATTGAACACCCATGTAACAATCACAATGAACTACAAAAGCAAGAATAAACATGACCTAATATATGGGGAGAAATAAGGAAACAGCAAAGTAAAACTAGGTTAAAGTCATGCAAAGCATTGTAGAATGAGTAACAGAAAAATAATATTTAAAAATAAAAAGGAAGAGATTTTACTTATATAAAGGCAGAACAGAACCTACTCCATTTACCACCCTAAATCACAAGCTAGAAAAATGCCTTAATGTATAGAATTACCTGCTTCAGGTAGCATATGACTCCGACATTAACCAGTTCTCCAACATCACTTTCTGTACTTTGTGACAACTTTTCTCCATCAATCCACCCCGTGGTAAGAACCTTTCTAGAAGTATATTTCTGGTAGGTCTTTGGTACAACTACCTATAAAACCCAAATTTCAGGGAAAGATTATATGATTTCTCTCACAGGGGCAATAAAAAATCAAGAAAACAAATTACCAATAGATAATGATCCTTTCTATACATCTTTCTATTTGTGATTCAACATACATGGACACACACAAACACAGACAGATAATGAGAACTCCCATCATCTTGCAATAAATGATATTTAGTTCCAATTTTGTAAAAGCAGGAAAACTATAAAGATGTAGTATGACGTTTGAGATGTTCTAAAAGTCTAAAACTGGTAAGTTGCTATGAATTTAATATTTAATAATGAAGTCATTGGAATTTCTTCTCCAACATGTGGTAAAGGAAAGCATTAGACTGATTTTCAGTACTTAATTGGTTACTAAAGCCAGTTATTGCCAAACTTCGGGTCAGAAATTCAAATAATCATTCTACTCAATCAATAAACTGTTCCAATTCATGTTTCAGATTTATCTTTTCAAAAATAAAGTCTCTATTTATTTGCCCAAAATATTTTACATCTCAGCTTAGGCAATTTCATCCAATATAAGAATGTTACACAATTGAACCCTTTCATGTTGTTCACCATTAAATTTCATTTGAAAAAAGTGATATCATCAAACTCACCTGTGGAAGATCCTTCTTCATCATTTCTGCAAATAGTGTTCCATTTTCACCCTCATTAACGTAATCTAGCTCCTCAAAAAAACGAGCAGCCCATTCATCAACCAATCCAACCACATCTAAAGAGATCTGGTAAAAAAAAGATGAGGGGATAAGGGGAGATAAGAAAACAATATAGCTGCAACTGTAAAATAAGAATATCGCTGCATGAGATAGGTATGTCATTTGGACAAAGCGTTGAGAAGCTACTAATATTATTTACAAAGTAGAACCTGAGGAAACTTTCGAAGAACCAAACCCAGCTTCCGTATGACGTACAGATCAACTGTCACTGTCTCAAGAACAAAAGGTCTCTGCACTTTGACAGCCACCAAATCCCCATTTTCCTTCAGCCGGCCCTTGTAAACCTGTCCCAAAGATGCTGCCATATGTACCCCACAACAAAAGTAAATATTTTTTAACTACTGAATTTTTGGAACTAGTAAACAAAGAAACTTTTTTTTTTCTTTGCTTACAGAACAAAAGACTAATTATACATGTAATAATTGTAATTGAGACTACCAGCAGCAATTGGAGAAGAAGAAAGTTCTGAATAGACTTCATGCCAAGGCCGACCAAGCTCCTCATCAATAAGAGCCATTGCTACATCATCTGGAAATGAAGGAACCTTCACATATCATCAAACAGAAATATCAACTATTATGACAAAGAGGCAGAAATAGGAGAAGGGAGGAGAAAGACAGAGATAGAATCAGAAGTGGGGAAGAGATCAGAATTCTGAGAGAGCTAAGGAGAAAACTATTTCTGTTATTCAATATTGAATCAAGTGTGTCAAAAGCAAACATGACTTTATTATTATTATTTTTTTTTCTGAAATATAGAATTTTTCACAAAGAATAAGGGCCATTAAGACTCTTCGGCTTCCACCTGGACATGTCAAAGTATATTTTTGTCTTCTTCATAACCTTGTGAAAGATTTAGTAGCTCATTTGACAAAAAAATCCTCACCAATCTCTATGACTCGACCATAAATTTTAAACAAATGACAACACGTACCAACATGGGATTTTAGAGAAGCATTGATGTACCAGACAGAAGTTATACTGACAATAATTTGATAAGAAAATTCTATCTTTATTTCTAGAAGTTTTCTAAAATAAAAGAAAATTTCCAAGTAGTCTACCTTGTCACAAAGCTTCTGCAGCTCAGTCATTGCAGCAGGTGACAGTATATCCGGTCGAATACTCAATGCTTGCCCAAGTTTTATATATGCTGGACCCAAAGAGGTAACAATTTCCCTTAATTCAATTGCTCTAGCAACTTCATTCTGATTACAATGTAAAGGAAAAAAAAATATCAGATAGAAAATAAAAGTTGCATTTTAACAGCTGAACATTAAATGGATCATCTTGATACCACTATATGCATTAATTTACAGGAAACATCTAACTTCAGTAAAATAAAATTACTGGAGGGGACAACAGATCATCCATTTGTAAAGCTGTTGAGGTAGGAGCTTCAGAGTAAATAATAAATCATTTATGCAAACTTTGCTATTTCCAGCCATAAGAGCTGGCTCCTGCGGTAATAGATCTGATTTCTAGGGGCAAAGGTATCCTAAGTTCTAATAAGAGAATATATGGTGTGTCACTGCACATGTTTTTTAAGATTATAGCTCCCTCACACAAGACATAGGAATGCGGGTGCAGATTTTTAATCTACACAAGTTCAAGTGTATCCAGTGTACAGATATACAAGAAGAGAGTGAGAGTGAGAATAAGAGAGAGTTACAGAGAGAGAGAGAGGACGCATTTTAGTAGAAAATGAAAAGGGAATGAATTCTTAATAAGACAAGGAAAGAAAAATATTTAATTAAAAAGTGTCAATTACATATCTCAGATGTTCATATGGCAGTAATGTTTGTTCGATTGAAAGAATAGAAAAAAATTGCTTATATCTGATAAATTATTACATGAAAATAGCAATATCCAAAAGCTACATGTTAGGCAGTAGGGTTCACCTCTTTGACCTTCTTGTTCACAATGTCTACAGCAAGACGAGAGAGAAAACCCCCAGCAACAGATAGTAACTGGACAATTCGTGTTGCAACAGCACGTGGCCTTTTCCCCCAATACGCAGAGATACTAGCAGGATCATACACCAATGGTAAAAACTCACTGCTCTCATCTACCTAAGTAAACACAAAACAGCACATAAAATCACAACCATAAATATAGTAAGGAAACAGCATATCAACTATAAAGGTAAAATATCAAGAACTGCAAAAAGAGAAAGCATATAAAATTTTTAAGAATATATTTGTTTTCATCTTTCGTTGACAGATTTGCCTAACTTTTCTTCAAATAATGTAGCCTCAAAAGGCCAGCATCGTCATAAGTTTTTTTTTTCTTCTCTTATATGAGCATATCATCTATACCAAAGATCAATTTGAATCTATAAAATCAATTGAAAGCAAGTTTCATAGAAAGATTACAAAAATCGTTGCAGAATAAAGATTATTCAAGCTTACACTAAATAGAAAAATGGAAAGACCGTCTTTGGAATTCATTGATTCAAGATTTTGATTATTATTAAGTAGAAAACACATGTTGTACAAATAAATACCTTTAATGATAATATAAATTTACAGGAACTATTTAAATTTCCTAGGGAAAATAAACTCAGGTCTTCAAACCATTCTATTTTCTTAGAATGCTATTATGAATGTCTATATGATATTTTTTTTTTTAAGGTTGTTATAATTGGCATTTAAACATTGTACTAACACACAGTACTTCAAATTCAAACTCCAGCTGTCCCGAGATGCTAAATGCTTTTTCCACTAGGATTATTCATGATATTAGCACTCAAGCACAGGTGAGGGATAGTCCCATATTACATCCCAAAGGGCCTCACTAGTTACTCATGCCAATCTGCTACATGTATTCAAATCATGTAATATAATTGAATCACCTCAACTAGACGAAGCTGAATATTGTCATCGGCAAACTGCGAATCCCTCAAATTTTGGCCCCGGAGTCCTTTCATGAGTATTGACAACTGTTCATTTTCTTCCATTTGCGCTCTCACTCTTTTAATCTCCTGCGAAACCTCACCCATCCTCTGTCAATCCAAAAGAAAAAAAGAATCAGATAAGTCCCATTGTCCAAAATAATAAATAACCAAGCATTAACCACCAGATTTAACATTTTCGAAAACCAACAAGGAGTTGTGTTAGTTTACCACGAATTCTACACAAATCAACAATAACATTCACTTAAAACCGACAGTTAAATCACAGAAAGAAAACATATTCTGGCGTTAGGTCCTGAAAAAATTCCCAAAATCTTAAACTACAGATATCACAATTGTTGAAAAAGGCAACAGTAAATTCTACATTAACATCTAATTCAACCAGAAAGTAACTCTCAGTACAAGCCCACTCAACTAAGAAATCGGAAATAACTTCTCATCTCGTCTATTTTCCTCCACTTTCTAAGAAACCGAACAGATCATTAAAATTCACCAACAGTCCTCAATATACTAAATAGCTAATTTACCGTCGAAACTCCATTGACCGGTTTCAACGGAGGCGAACTCGAACTTCCATTGACGGTTCTCTGCGGAGAGGAATTCGACGGTCCGGATTTCGTCGCTTTAGGTTCAGTAGCGACGGCAAGAACCGGTCTAGGTCGTCTGCGAGCCGAAACTCTGCTTCGAAACGATCGGTTACCACGGAGCGAGAAACGGACGGGCTCGATTCTGCAATAGGCGAGCTGCGGTGCTGCATCCATTTAGCTGAGCCGTACACCGTCCCTTGGAAGATAAAATAACCGACGATTTCAGAGAAAATGGTGCGTAACACAGTCGCAGAGAGAATTAGTGGAGGAGTGAAAATGGAATCTCAGTTGTATGTTCTTGTTAAATGGTTGGTTGGTTGGTCTGTTGGTCTATATAGTGTGGGAGTATCTGGCCGTTGTATGAACACGTGGCATCCTGTGGTGCTTAATTGGAGTCATCGTTATTTTTTTTGTTTCCACATGCGGCTCACCGCCAGCTTGTCTGTGTGGGTGTTTTTTTTTTCCCGGCACACATATTCGCGTTTTATTTTTTATTATGACGTATGACGTGTTTTTGAGTGATTCACTGATGTGAATGTTAGTGAAACTCGTGAGAGGAACGATAAGGATGTATTCTGTAACCTTTTTTAAAGGTGTTTTTGTTTTTGTTTTTGTTTTTCGAAAATAAAAATGAGAGTGAAAACAGTGTTTTGGTTTCAGTTTTAAAATTTAAAAATACGTCTAGTAACATATTCTGTAACCTGTATTCCTAATATGAAAACGTTAAAAACGCATTTGGTAGCATATCCTGAAACTTGTATTCCAAATAATTTATGGGTATAAAAAAAAAACAATACAGACAAAAAAATTCTTGGCATAAACAAAAAGCATCCAATTCTTAGCAATTCATCACCAGAATCATCACCAATCATCCATCCAATTCTGGGCAATTCATCACCAGAATCTGAAATACCAGATTTATCAAAATCCAAATCAAAATCTGAAATCAACATATCAACAAAATCAACACCAACATCTGAAATCAAAATCTGCAATCAAAAATCAAAATCAATACCAATACCACCAAATCAAAATCCAAATCAAATACCAATACCACCAACCTCTGAAATCAAAATCCAAATTTCCAAATATACCAACAAAATCAACACTAACATCTGAAATCAAAATCCAAATCAAATACCAACACCACCAACATCTGAAATCAAAATCAAAATTTCCAAATTTCTAAATTTCCAAGAAGAAAAAGAAGAAGAAGAAGAAGAAGAAGAAGAAGCTCAGAAGAGATCAGCGACGAAGTCGACGGCGAAGAAGAAGAAGAAGAAGAGGCGAAGTCGACGAAGAAGAAGAGGCGAAGTCGACGAAGAAGAAGAAGCAGCAGCTCGAAAGAGATCGGTGGCAAAGTCGACGGCGAAAGAGCAGCTTGGAAGAAGAAGGGAGATCGACGGCGAAGGAGCAGACCGGAAGAAAAAGAAGGGAGATCGGTGGCGAAGGAGAAGAGATCGGCGGTAAATGAGGAGGAAGAAGAAGAAGAAGAAGAAGAAGAAAAAGAAGAAGAGAGAAGCGAAGGAAGAAGAAGAACTCTGATGGTCGAGCAAGAAGAAAAGAAGAAGAAAAAAAGAAAAAAAAATAGTTTTTTATTTATAGTGAAAAACAAAACCAAAAACAAAATGAAAAACATCAAAAAGTTGTTTTGGAAATTTTTCACTTTTAACACTGTTATTGTTTTTGTTTTTGTTTTTGTTTTGAAAATAAAATGGAAAACAAAATAGAAAACGATAACGAACGCGTATTCGAAATTGGATTTGGAAAATGAAAAGGAAAATGGGCCTGTAAAACGATACATGACAGGCCCTAAATATTCTCTCTCAACACAATTTTTAAGTCGCTCTTTCTTCTTTATTTGATAAGTGTCAATATTTTACTTTTTGATATAAAAATAGAACCATAATAAATGTTTTGTCTGCTCGTATTATTTATAGAGAGCTTTTTTTGACAATTCAATTTTTTCTTTTTATATTTTTTTTCTAAAGACACTTCATTTTTAAATTTTAATTTTAAAAAAATTATAAAAACACTTTCTTTTATTCCAAGATTATCCTTTTTATCTTTTGACAATTCTATCCTAAAGACACTTCATTTAAAAAAATAAATTTATAAAGACACTCAATTTTATTTAAATAAAAGTTAAGACGAACCATTGCGGTCTTTGGATTCATCCAATGAGTAATCTTTTTTAAATTAAATTATTAAAAAAAAAATTATCTCTCTTAAATCATTATATTAAATATTACATATTAAACACTCTCTCTTAAATTTTTAGTTACCATATTAAACTCTCTCTCCTCCAATATATATGTCTAATTTTCTATCTCCATTCTTTCTCAAACAAGACTAACAGTTAAGGGAAAAAAAAAAAAAAAACTTACGAATAAGTTTGATTTTTAGGAACTGTATATAAGTATATATTATAAAAAAATATTAAAAAAATATTAAAATATATATATATATATATATATATATAACTTAAAAAACAAGTGCCCTGTTTTTCAAAAAAAAAAAAAAATCGAAATATTAAAATGTTTTTTGTAACTTTTATAGGTATGTGATTGCCTAGATAATTTTAATTCTATCATTAGTCTTAGAAATTCTGAGTTTAATCGAATCTAGTTGCAACAAATCAAGTTTTCATATATCTATAATTTATTTTTGAAAAACAAGGTATTGATATTGACTTTTTAATATATATATATTACTGTTAGTAAAAAACCAAAATATTCGTAAGTTTTTTTTTTCTTTAATTGTTAATCAGAGATTAATCAAGAAAGTATGAATAAATGATTATTTTTTTTTTGAAAAATGAAGATGGAGAGTAATTAGAAGAGAGTGTTTAATATAATACTAACAGATTTAGGGGGGAGAGAGAGAGAGAGAGAGAGAGAGAGAGAGAGAGAGAGTTTAATACGTAATATTTGTTGGATATGGCTTGAATTTCCAATGGTTACCAAATAAGATACAAACAATGCGAAGATTTTCTGAAGACGTGAGAGCGTTTGGGAGTATGAGGTTATATTTAAAAGAGGCTTGAAGACTTGAAGACTTGAAGAACAGAAAAAATGAAGAACAATGAAAACCGTTGTAAAAAAATGTTGTGGCTTTGACAGCAGTAATCAACGCTGTGGGTCACATCGGCATGGACAACGGTCCAATTCCAGTGAGTCACGCTGTGGAAAGTGTTGTGGCTTTAACAGCGGTCTTGGTGACGTAGGGCATGGATCACAGTTTTCTGAGTGGTCAAGTTCAACACGGTTTAGGAAACGAGTGGCCAACCGCAATTTGAATCGTAGTCAATCACAAGCATGAGTTGAATCAGGAAATATTCATGGAAAAGGAAATATGTTGTTTCTAGAAGTTCTTATGATTATAGGAAAATGATTTCTCCAACAAGAAGACTTGTGATAAATAGGAAATAGTATTAATGTGAAACAAGGAAATCTTGTACATATAGGAGATAGATTTCCTTGAAGGTTTTAACTCCCTGTAATTCATATAAATAGATCATAATAGCTAGGTTATTATGTGTGGAGCAAAATAGCAAATATTAGAGAGATTTCAAAGTAAGCATCGGGTGTAATCGGGTTTGGGGGTATTATTTAGAGAAAGAATCATGAGTGTGTTGTTGTAACAATTTATTACATATTTGAACTTTCTCTTGTCGTCCTGACGGTCGTGGTTTTTTTCCTGATTTGGGTTTCCACGTAAAATTCTTCTGCTGTGTGTGATTGGATTTGATTACTTCTCTTCATCTTATCTTTCTTTATTATTGTGTTTGTTTGTGTTCTATCATGCAATGCTTCTGCGTATAGTGACGTGTGTTCACTAACAATTAGTATCAGAGCTACAGTTGCTTGATAGTGGTCTTAACAAACTTTATGGCAAAGACGATGAGATTCGAGGTTGAGAGGTTCGACGGAAAGATTAACTTTGGCTTGTGGCAAGTTCAAGTCAAAGATCTATTAATTCAATACGGTTTACACAAGGCGTTGAGGGTGCGTTTGGTACGCGGGTGAGACAGGACATGACAGGATAGGACAGGACATCTGTTCCGTATTGTGTTTGGAATGTCTGGGACAGAACAGTGGATTGTACTATTATGCGTTTGGTATGGCTGGGACGGGACATGACATGACAAGAGGTTCAAGTGACCAGGGTGCCATTTTTGTTTTATCTAATGTTTGTTACCACATAATAGTAACATATGGAACATGACATGACAATATTTCTTTGATTTTATTAAATAATTTTTTTTATATATCAAATAAATTCAAATTTCAATTACAATAATATTTGTATATATACTACTTTCATTTTTTCTTCATTTCAAATATTTATTTTACAATATTAAATTTTGTTTTAAAATAAACATCAAATTTATAATTTCAACCTTAAAGTTATTTCCATTGCTTTTAGAAAAGAAAAAAAAAAAGTTATTTTCCCTTTTTATGTACAGGATTCTCACCTATTAATTTTCAATATTTATATTTATAATTTTTTTTAAAGATTAATTTATAATTATTACATTGTCTTATTATCCAGGTTAACATGTTAACTTATATATTTGTACCTCTTTTTTTTTTCAAATAATGTGTTATTATTACAATATTGATTCTATTGTGCCATTGATTCTATTATTTTTTTCCACATAAATGAAGTTTGATGATTGAATATATATGTAGTTCAAGTAATATTTCTCAAACCGAGTTAGCCTAATATATGTAGTTCAAGTAAATTATTAATACTACGTAATAACATATGATCTAACAAAAAAGTTAGCCTAATATAAATGTTTAGGAACATAATGACATATAATCCATGACACAAACATGTTCACAATTCCAACAAAATATAAGATTCAAACATGTTATCAAATAACATATAAAAGTGTTCATTCATCTAGAATTGCCTTCACGAAATCTGGTTTGTAGGAGTCATTCAAGCCATTCCAAGTGCACAATGGTGTGGCTTATTTCCGAAATACATTGGAACTCGTATCACTTGCATACGATCAAGACCCATACCTTCAAATTCAACACTTAAATGGGTCATTGCATCCCCTCCCGTAATAGCCTCAGTCAACTTAGCAATATCCGCATATGCCATTTTTGTGTTTTTTTCAAATACCTTGGTGATGTCTGTTGTTACTGAACTAACAGTCCTCTTTCTCTTCCAATTTGATGTTTGTTATGTACTTGGAGCAGAGGAAGCAGAGGCAACATTGGTGGGAGTAGACATAGGCAAAGTGAAACCAGACGTGTCTGACTCATCATTTTCTAATCCTATGTGATCCAAAACATTTGCTGCGGATTCAACCATATTGCATGTTGCTTGATCTTTTCCAAACACTACTACTAGTCATTCATAGTGTGGGAATGTTCTATTAACTGCAAAATTCTTATTGGGATGTTTCTATCACAACAAACAAATAGATGTTATAACATTAAAACTATTATATATATATATATTATAACAATAAAACTATTAATTGATTATATATATAAAAGAAAATTAATATAACAACTAACCTTTAAGTATTCTTGTAGGATTTCAGAACTGTCGATAATAACACATTTGCAAGTGTCATCCCAATCGAACCCACTTGTGTTGAGCATATCATAAGCTGCTGAATATCTATCTTTCATTTTCTTCATTTTGTTTTGCTCATGTTTTGTCGTTATGGTAATATTTTCAATTTTTTCACGCATCTTTGAAACGACTTGGTCATAAGTACCGGACCTAAAACTACCAGTATCGCATCTAACATCATTAGCAACAATCCCTTCGAGGATGCTAATCAATACATCCTCTTCTTCAAGTGTCCAATTACATCTATCAAACATATCTTAGTTTCCTATCATTTAATACAGTTTAGAACATAAAAGAAAACTAATAAGAAAATTTAATACACAAATAATTATTTAAGAGAATTAATATAAATGCATGAATTTAGATAACAACAACAAAATATTTTATCAACAAAGTTCAACAATGTATTTTATTAAGGCTCAATCTAAAAAAAAAAAGTTCTAAAGTTCATAGACAATAATGTTTAACAAAATCTAAAAAACATATGCATCAAGTTCATAGACAATAATGTTTAACGAAAAAAAGTCTCTCAAGTTCATCGCTCGATCATCTCCAAGCGTCATACATTTCTCAGGCTAGATCATCTCTCCATTGACTCCATTCATCGCTTTCTTCAACGACATCAATTGATTCTAACTCATGTGGTACATCTTCCCCAATAGGTAAATCATCAAGTGTGACTAGCGTGTATTCCTCAGGATCAACATCCATGTACATCCTGATAAAATTATGCAACAAAGCATAAGCTATGATCATTCTTCCTTGAAATCTAATTGGATAGAAAGAAAGACTTTGTAGTATAGCCCAACGTTTCTTCAAGAGACCAAAACACCTCTCAATAATGTTTCTAGTTTGTGAGTGCTTCATATTAAAATATTCCTCGTGATTCCTATGTGCACGATCAAAGTCCGTCCATTCTTGTAAATGATACTTTGTACCTCTATATGGTGCAAGAAAACCTTGACCGTTGGTATACCTCGTATCGGCCAAATAATAATGACCTATAATAACTACACATTAGTTTTCACCGACCAAATAATAGATTACCATGTAATGTAAATTGTTTTAGTTTTAAATTACTATCTTACCAAATTGGACCTTTAATCCATTATGTCTAGTAATGGCATCCCGAAGAACTCTAGAATCGGTAGTTGAGCCCTCCCAACCAGATAAGACATATACAAACTTCAAATCACGAGTGCATACACCTAATACATTGGTTGTTATATGTCATTTTCTTGTTCGATACCTTGGTTTATTGGACTCAGGTACAGTCACTTCTATGGATATTCTATCTAGTGCTCCTGGCAACCCTACAAAACAAAAACAATTCATGTTTTATATGAATAATATAAATTAATATGCAATGTATATAATAGTTTTGCTAAAATGGTTACCTTGAACCATCTCCACCTGGAGTTTGTACAATCATCTGGAACGGGAGTTGGTTTGACAAATAGCGCATCTTCCAAACGCAATAAAGCACGTAAAACTCGATGGATAAATCGACTAATTGTTTCACCAGACCTATATAATCTAACCTGAATACTTCTATTTTTATTGTGGTGTGTTAATATGTTTATAAAAGTAGCAACTTGCTCTTCTATGGTGACAATACCATCATCTAACAGCCCACAACGAGTTTTTAGCCAATCATACAAGATTGCAAATGCATTCATATCCATTCACAACTCCCACACACAATTAGTATCACTTTCACGTGTGATACGTTGTATTTCTCTTGACCTAATTTGAAGTCTAGAAAATGCCCTTTGACCTAAATTTCTTCTTTCAGCATGCGTTCTCTTGTATTCAAATAAATAAATATGAATTGCAGCAAAACACATCATCATGTGTACGTAAAGCCTCCAGGCTTTAATGAGTATTATCAAGTGATTGTCATGTTCATCCATAGCTTCATATTATAAAAACCAAACAAAACAAACATATATTCAGTCAAATTAATCCATGTATCTTGCTAAAGCTAAATTAAAAATCACATGTTCATAAGTATACGATTATAATCCAAGTATGCGATTCTTATTATTCAGAAGCTAAATCATATATTCAGTCATAAGTACGTGGTATTGTATCACAAATGTACTATACTGGCACAATTCCGGGTAGGAGTAAGTCTGTGTATTCCAACCGATATACTTCGTGAATAACAAGATCTATGCTACAACCACACTAAACAAGTTTAATGGCTTTGATACCATATATATATATATATATATCTAATATTCATAAGCTAAATCATATATTCAGTCATAAGTACGTGGTATTGTATCACAAATGTACTCTACTGGCACAATTCCGGGTAGGAGTAAGTCTGTGTATTCCAACCGATATACTTCGTGAATAACAAGATCTATGCTACAACCACACTAAACAAGTTTAATGGCTTTGATACCATATATATATATATATATATCTAATATCAGCTTTCAGTGCAACTCAAGAGTCTCACACATTCAAACTGATTTCAACAATATAATTAGGTTACAATCTTAATTCAGTTGACCAGTCCTAATCTGTCAGCACTCCAATTTTAATTTTTTTAATTTCAATAACATTTGGGAGAAATAAAACCAAAATGTATTTTGAATGCTTAACATACAGAAAGCTATGAATTTATACTTCAATGGGTTCCATAACATTCAAGCTGCAAGCTAGGCAAGATCAAATACCAAAATGCTGGTCATAAGGGAAGTCATTACAAATCAAAACTAAATCTAACAAATCAAAGCCTAAAAACTACAACCACAAGAAGAAAAAGCTTAAAAATTTAAGCAATAACCACAATGTCAAAGTGTGTTTTCTAGATAAAGTTTCAAAATTTAAAGTGAATTAGGTTGGTGATAACATACATAGTCAAATAAATTGCAGTGTACTAGCACAATTAAGATAGGACTCCAAACTTCAATTGTGTGGTCACAAGTGAATTATGAAGACTGCATCACCAAACAAAACAAAAAAATCAAGATCAATACTCACACGGGAAAACAAAGAAGAGCAAAACAAAACAAACAACAAGACATCCCCTATCAATCACCTACAAAGCAAAAACAAAACCAAAAACACAGACAAGCAAGACGAACAAGCCACAGCAAAACCCAGAAACATCTCAAAAGAAAACATTGGGTTGAAGAGAGAAAGAGACAAGCTCACCATTTCAATACAAAATCAAAACAAACGAAAGTAAAATCGAACAAAATCATACATGGTTCGGTGGTGTACACGTGCAACGGTAACCAAGTTGGCGTGGTTGCAGTCGACGATGAGTTGCGGCGGCAACGGAAGTCAATTGCCTTGGCTAGGGTTGGCTGGAATAACAGATCGTGTTAAAGAGATTAGAGAGAGAGAGAGAGAGAGAGAGAGAGAGAGAGAGAGAGAGAGAAAAGAAGGGTTTTAATTTAAATGGTAAATAGTTGTAATTTTTTGAAGAATTGAAGGGCAAATATTTCATTTTGACACTTGTCCCATGTCATGGGACAAGTTGGCCGAGGGTCTGGGGTGGGATATATTTTTGTGATTTTTGTCCCACTTTGTCTCACATTAAAGTCGCACCAAACCTGGGACAAGAACAAACTGTCTCACGTTGTCCTGTCCTGTCCAGCGTACCAAACGCACCATGAAGGGCAAGTCAACTACTGCAAACCTTGATGGTGCTAGAGATTGAGACAAAGAAATGGCTGGTACTAGTTCTGAAAAACCTATTATGAGCGATAATGATTGTGAGGATTTGGATAAAAGGGTTGCGAGTGCAATGCAATTGTGTCTGGCCAAGAACGTTCTTGCAAATTGAAACAAATATTACGTCGATATGTATAAAACTATCTAAAGGAATCCGGTTATTACCAAATTTTCGTAATTAGTCAATTTTACGAAAATAACCTCAATCTAGTCAAAGTAATAAATTAAGTGTAAAGTGCGGAATTTAAATATCACTTGATTTTTACGTGTAAACCTTCAACAAGGAAAAACCACAGGCTTTAATGTGCGCTACACACTATCCTCGAATCCACTAATTGTAATGGTGTCCACAACCTAGGTTGACCACGTCAAACCTTACACGGTCACTAACCCACCACTACTACCCCCATGCCTTTAAAAGTGAATCTAAATCAATTTGCTTGTGCACTAAGTCATATTAGCCAAAAGACTTAATTCTCTCTAAAGAGATCAACAACCTAATGTGAATAATATGATATTCAAAGAGCAAGTAATGCTAGGTTACACTAAATGCCTATCTAGGATGAAATATGACAATAATCACAATCCTAGATATCAATCTTTGTTATATGACATGACATACAACATAGCTATCAAAGATTAAGCAATCCTAATAATAGCTATCAAAATACAACTCTCAAACAATCAACACAATAATCTCAATATTGTGAATAAAATATGATCTAAAAGCATACAAGTGATAAATGAGATTACTTGCAAAGTAAAACATAAAATATGTAAGATATTAGTGACCAACTTACCAAGCAAAGTGTGTTGAACAAAAACCATGCATAGATGGCACCTAGACGGCCATGAATAATGCTAGATGATGTTTGATGCACATGGATAAGTGTTTAAGTGATTAAAGGTGAGTTCTTTTGTGCATTTTCCTCTTGGAAAAATATGCTAAGTCAAAAATCTGATTTTGAAGTCCCTTCTTCAACCTAATGACAAAGAGGCATATATATAGGGTGTCAAAATGAAATTATGGCATTTTGATAAGTGACACAAAAATTGTCTTGGGCGTTGTACGAGTCGTTGTACGTAGAATGACTTGTACAATGCTTACCTGGGAAAATGAAAAAACATTCTTCATTGTCGCTCTACGAACAGCGCTTCCGTAAAATGACCTAATAGCGCCAAATCTTAATTCTTCTCGGGAAACAGAGTGTCTCTGTACATAGCGTTGTACGTACATCGCTTTGTACAGCGACTGAAATAAATCGATCAGGTCTGTACAGCACTAAACCCAAAAACCATCAGGTCTCAGATGGGCGCTGTTTGAACAGCGCTTTGAACAACGCCTCCATCATAAAATTTGCATCCTAAGCCTAACATGATATGGCATTTAACAAGTAAGATGCAATCATTTAATCATGCATGAAGAGATATCAATGAACCTGAATGCACACAAATAAAACACACAACATACAAAGAAGTAGAGAAATGCATAAGTTGTGTGTGTGTGCAACTAGATCTCTTTAATTCAATTAAGCACAAGAATTTTACCTTTGGTGTGCTTCTTCTCTTGAGGTTTTGTGAGGGCATTTGTTGTGCAAGAGCACCAACAATCAAATGCTTAAAGCTACTCTTACATCAAACCCCACATGTAGTTTGTTACCGAAATAAGCCAATCAAACTTGAGGAACTTACACAAATATTCATGGAACATATTCAGCGAAAGAACTTTGGAAGAGACTTGTAGAATTGTATCAAGCGAATAACGTCTGCAACCAATTCTACCTGAAGGAATAGTTTCACATGTTACATATGTCTAAAGGTACGAAAATTTCCGATCATCTGGAAGTGCTCAATGGGATAGTTTTAGAATTATAGTTAATTGGAGATAAAATCAATGAGGAAGACAGAGGTCTAAGACTCATCTAGTCCCTTCCATTGTCCTATGTGCACATGAAGCCAATCTTGATGCATGAGAGTTCAACCATATGTTTTAGAGATATAGCAAACAAACTAATCTCTAAGGAAAGAAGACTAAAAAGTGAAGGTAAATATTTTGATAACTTTGTTCTTTTAGTTGACAGAAAAAAGGTGAACTTCAAATGGAAAGTTACTTATTAGGGATGTGAACAGTCTGGACATGTAAGGAAGGATTGTCAAAATAAGAAAACAAGTGCGGCTAAGGGCTCCAAAGAGGGTGATATGGTAATCGCCTCTCTTGAGTATGATAACTACAGCAATACCCTCTAAAGGGGCATAAAACATCCTCATGGCATGACCGCTAGTTGCCATAATTGAGGATGTATTGCTGATAGCAGGTCCACAATTGCGCACATTCATTGGTTATGAGGTGATGCAAGGTGTGTGATGGACAAGGATTTCGATGGCTAAGCGAACTCCCTGGGAATCTAACGTGAGAGTTGCACCATAATTTTCAGCAAGATAAATTTTGACATATGTCAGTGAAAGTTTAGGATGGTTGTTCCTAAATAGTCATACCTAGTGGTGGGTATGTTGATTCTCAGTGATGAGGATCTTAGCTGTGGACAAGTTTTGGGAATTCTCGCCATAAGGGAGGGTTGTTGGATATGGCTTGAATTTCCAATGGTTACCAAACGAGATACAACCAATGTGAAGACTTCCTAGAGACGTGAGAGTGTTTGGGAGTATGAGATTATGTTTGAGGGAGGCTTGAAGACTTGAAGAACAAAAGAAACGAAGAATAGTGAAAACCACTGTCAAAACCAATGTGGCTTTGACAGTGATAATTAGCACTGTGGGGTTTTCACAGTGGCATGGACATCAGTCCAATTCCAGTGAGTCACGCTATGGAAAGCGTTGTGGCGTTGATAGCGGCAGTGATAACAGTCTTGGTGACATGGGGCATGGATCACGGTTTTCTAAGTGGTCAAGTTCAACACGGTTTAGGAAACGAGTGACTAATCACAACTTGAATTATAGTCAATCACAAACAATCATTGAATCAGGAAATATTCATGGAAAAGGAAATATGTTGTTTCTAGAAGTTCTTATGATTAAAGGAAAATGATTTCTCCTTATAAAAAGACTTGTGATAAATAGGAAATAGTATTTATGTGAAATAGGGAAATCTTGTACGTATAGGAGATAGATTTCCTTGTAGGTTTTAACTCCTTGTAATTCATATAAATAGACCATAATAGCTAGGTTATTATGTGTGGAACAAAATAGCAAATACTAGAGAGATTTCAAAGTGAGCATTGGGTGTAATCGGGTTTAAGTTATTATTTGGAAAGAGAATCCTGAGTGTGTGGTTTTAATAATTTTCTACATATTGAAACTTTCTTTTGTCATCCTGACGGCCGTGGTTTTTTCCCTAATTTGGGTTTCCACATAAAATTCTTGTGTTGTGTGTGATTGTATTTGATTACTTTTCTTCATCTTATCTTTCTTTATTATTGTGTTTGTTTGTGTTCTATCTAATAACGCTTCCGCGTATAGTGACGTTTGTTCGCTAACAATATTTAATCTAATGATTTATGAGATAAAATTTCTTTTTTAATAATTTAATTAGTTTGAAGTGTCTTTAAATTTTTTTTTGTCTTGTTTTGTAATTTGAAAGGACACAAATGAATATTGAAGATGTTTTGAAAATAAAAAATTTGTTTTATTTTTATGTGACCATAAACATGTTATAAAATAAATAAATAAATTGTTTTATTTTTGTATGACCATAACACATTAATAATTTTTTTTTATCTATCGCCACATATATTGTGAATATATTTGATTCCTTTCATAATTTTGTTCGAGAGCTTCTTTTGACAATCCAATTTTTTATTTTTACACTTCTTTTCTAAAAACACTCCATTTTCAAATTTTAAATTTTAAAAAATTATAAAAACATTTCATTTTGTTACAAGATTATCCTTTTTATCTTTTTTGAATTAAATTATTAAGAAAAGAAATTATTTCTCCTAAATCATTAGATTAATTAGTACATATTAAATACTCTCTCCTAAATTTTTAATTACCATATTAAACTCTCTCCTCCAATACATATCTCTAATTTTCTATCTCCATTCTTTCTCAAACAAGACTAACAGTTAAGGAAAAAAAAAAAAAAAACAAGTACCTTGATTTTTTGAATCATATATAAAAAAAATCAAAATATGAAAATGTTTTTTGTTACTCTTGTAGGTATATGATTGCCTAGACAACTTTAATTCTTTCATTAGTCTTAGAAATTATGAGTTTAATCGAATCTAGTTAAAACAATTCAAGCTTTCATTTTTTTTTTTTGAAAATTAACTTTTTAATATATATATATATATATATTACTGTTAGTAAAAAACTAAAATATTCATAATTTTTTTTTTCTTTAACTATTGTTCGAGAAATTATGGAAATATGATTTTTTTTTTTTTTGAAAAATGGAGAGAGATTAATTAGGGAGAGTGTTTAATATGGTAATAACAGATTCAGGAGAGAAAGTTTAATACGTAATATTTTATTTAATGATTTAGGAGAGAGATTTTTTTTTTAATAATTTAATTAGTTTGGAGTGTTTTTTTTTTTTTTTTTTTGTCTTGTTTAGTAATTTTAATTTAGGTTAAAATTGTCATTAATAATAATTAAAAAAAAAAATTGGAATGTGAACAGATAATTTGTGGATTGTAAGGAGAACATTTCTTTTGTTCTAAATAGCAAAATATATTTCAAGGAGTCATGAGATTACACAATTGAAATGAACAACAAAAGATCCCAAAAAGAAAAATATCTTACGGAGTTGAGAGTAAATTGCAAATAAATACTAAGTGCGAGCACTCATTAAACTTTGCGCAATTAAATTTCTTAAGATTTCCATTTCTCGTCTTCCTGGACCATCTTCTTCATGTTTGAGCTCCATTTCTTCATTAATCTCTTCACTTGAGTAATTTGCACTGTCATCAAAATCTCTATCTCGTTGTGCATATCTTCTAATGTAGTTATGAAGAGTCATTGTAGGAATAACATTTTTCACTTGTTTTTCATAAGAATAACTTGGCATATCACATAGAATACTTCATTTTTTTTTTCATACCCCAAAGTGTGCCCAATGATGCTCCTAAGTGAAGAACGTACATGATTAAATATTTCTTTGTGATCTGTTGCTCTTCACCCCTAAGAAAATATGGAAGGTAAAACCTTTCATTTGCGGGTATCCGACATCCATTTTTCACATTGAGCCCACAAATGCCTGTATTTTTGAGTTACATCGAGATTATTCGAACTTTTTCTTATAGTTAAATCACTACCGTTCGTACTAGTTTTTATATTGGAACTTTTGCTTTCACAACTATTTCTACTTTCACCACAAATGTAATTGTCACTGTAATTATTACTACTACTTAAAATGTGACTATCAATACATATTTGAGACTGAAGATAAGAGTCAACAAAATTATTAATGTGATTATTCCAACTCGATTTAGTATTATATATGGAAGGATCATAGTCGGGATCGTCACTTTTAGATCCATTATTCTTATAATAATAATGACGAAAACCATAAAAAGAACTTTCTAGTTCACTCAGAAAAGAACGTACAAATATTGCTGTAATACAGTGGATCCCTTAAGGTATTGAGCATCGAGTAGTATCAGATCCCAAAGACAGTAAGTTTTTTCTTTCTTAGGAAGAAAAGACTTTTTCAAAGATTATATATAAATTTTTAGATGAAACCGAGATAGGTACCTTTCAGAAAATTCTAACGATAGTAGAAATGCTTTTATTTTATGTTATTCTTCTGACGGTGGGAGAAAAGATAAAATGAAAGCTGATTATTAATTTAATCAAAATTCAAGTTTGAAACTCATGCTCATGAAATTAACCTCTTTTGGTTAGGATAAGAAATCGAATTGAATTAGGAAAAAAAAAAGAACTAAATTCAATTCAATTGATTTAAAATTGATTTTATTTTGCTTTTAGGTAAATCAATTGCTAAGTGCTTTTCTATTTCTTTTCTAAAATGCCAAAGATCCGTTTTACATCTTCTATGCGAAAATGCTCAATTTTCATAAGGTCTTATTGACTGTTATTCAAAAGGTCGAATAATGTATGTATATTGGACTTTTTGAGACAATTCTGATCGGTCAATAAAAATGGATTTCCATGCTATTTCTTTTTTCGTTTTCTTTAGTTTAGCAACCCTATCGTGAAATGTCAAATAGGGTAAAGAAACCTTGTATTGATTGTTCTCTAAATGTAAGTTTTCTTCTGCCGACTGGAGAAAGGGAATAAATAAATAAATCAAATTTCGGGAGGCATCAAGTAATATTTTCCTTAAAATATAAAATATGAATGATTATGATATAATATACAATTATTAGTTGTGCAATGTAGATAAAAAAAAATTACAATTTGGAGGTTTTGGAAAATTTGATTGAGGATCACGTAGAGCTGATAAGAATACTCTACTATCATGAGCAAAGGCATCCCACTCTGCACATGCAAATGTAAATTGCATGTCAAAGTTACATATAGCCATTACATTTTGGGTGGGTGTTCCTTTTCTGCCAATATATGGTACTTGATGGCATGGAGAAATCGAAGCTTGAACATGAACACCATCTATAGCTCCAACACAATCTTACAAATTAATTTAAAATAGGTATAAAATAAGACATTTATATGGATATACCAAATTTAAGAGCATTGAAAATTATACATACCTTAAAGTGATGCATATATCTATAGTCGCTCAATATTTCTTGTGGGGTGCTCCTAAATTTAAGATCCAAAGGCTTTATCATCACCTTAGCCATTTCATATAAAATATCTACTCACCGTCTCACTGGAACGTTGAAAACGTTCTTGTGCATTCCTATTTTCTATACCTTGTCCTACAACATAAAGAAACATTCCCAAAATTTTAGTACTACTTATGTTTCTTAAACCTTTCAACTTATAAATATTTTCCAAATCATTCAACAACATTACGAAGACATGTTTGTCCATTCTAAATATATTATAACAACGACTTCCATTGCTCTGCAACACTTCCATCCACCAAATAAAACATGTTTGAGAGCTTGTCATGCATGGAGTTTTAAGAATATATTTTTCAAGATAAACTTGAATAAGACGACCATATACGTATATAAGTTGATCTATTTCCTCTACATCTCATGAATTGTCCAAAATATATTTTAATAACCTACAATATTTATGATCTCATCAAATATCACATATAAATAGAGGTCCAAAGTAGGTAAAACATGATCCAACAAGGGTCCGTACATGGGTGGTTGGAGATTTCAAAATAAAGCTTCATCACGGTTCAAACTCTTATATTTACCCATTAAATTGCAAATATATTTCTATTTATTATTATTTTCAGCATTAAGAGTAGATTATTTTAATTTATTATTTTTTTATTCTCTTGCTTATATAAACTTCCTTTCTTAGGTTTTTTCATCGTAACTTTGTATTTAACATTATGCAATAAGTAACCCTAACCTCATTTTCTTCCTCTCCTTCATTCTTTGTTTTATATGAGATTATTTAACATAGTATCAGAGCATAATCTCATCCATGAGTTTCCACAGTTTCACACAGTTCGTTTCGCACAGTTTTGCACAGTTCATTTTCGGTTGTTTGTACAGTTCTGAAGAGCATCATTTTTAGAAGTTTCTTGCCTCATAACCACATGAATTGTCCACCTCTGATCCATAAGAAACATGCCGGAAATTCTAAAGAGTTCGACCCATATTGAGCTTTAAAGAGTTTCACTAAAGTTCAATTTAGTCTTTGAGGTGCTGACATTTCCAACTTTAGTCTTTGGTCAAGCTCTCATTCATGTTCAATTATCTATACGATTTAGTCTTAGAAGACTTGCAAAACTGCATCAAATTAAAGTACCTGGATTTGGGCAACAATTTTTTCATGGGTTCGTTTCCAAGCATAGTGTATCTCAGCAAATTACAGTTCTTGTATTTAAACAAAAGTGGAGTTTCTAGTGTTTTTCTAAGGAAATCACTAGAGCATATGACTAATCTTGTTTCCTTAAGTCTCGATAACAATATTTCGATCCAACTCTGTTTCCAAAAGAGGTTGTGAAGCTCAACATGAAGAATTGGCTTTATCTAACAATCTACTCATTAGAAGGTCGGATTCCACTAGAAATTGAAATTTTAAAAAGCTTAAAAACTTGGAGCTCTCCCATAACAATTTATCTGGCGAGATACCATCACAAATTGGGAGCCTTAAAAAGTTGTGGCAGCTCAAGCTTTACAACAACCTATTGGCAAGAAAACTTCACGTTGGATTGTGAAACCTATCCAGTCTTCAAAAATTTGATACCTCGACGAACAAAATTGAAAGAGACTTATCTAAAGTTAGATTCTTGTGCAAACTAGTGTCTCTACAGCTATTTGAGAACCAGTTTTCTGGTGAAGTATCACTTGAGCTGGGAAATTTTCAAAACATGGTGAATTATCTTTCTTTGTAGAGGAACACGTTGATTCGTCCTATGTCTCATGAACTTGGTTCTTGGGTTGAGTTCGATTTTATTGATGTTTCAAAGAATCTCTTGAAAATTCCTTGATATGTGTAAGAGGGGGATCATGAGATGGCTTCTCATATTGCAGAACAAATCTAGCGGTCAAATTCATATGAGTTATGCCAATTGCGTGACTATAAAGTGATTCAGAGTTGGCAATAATTCGCTAATCGGAACTGTTCCCAATTGGAATATAAGGACTACCAAATGTAAATATCATAGTCACAATGAATCAATTTGAAGGGCCTAACACTAAATATATCGGAAACGCAAAATCGTTGGTTCCAAATGTAAATATCATAGTCACAATGAATCAATTTGAAGGGCCTAACACTAAAGATATCGGAAACGCAAAATCTTTGGTTCAATTTTATGCTGGAAGTTATCTATTATCTGGTGAATTTCTGGAAAAAATTTCCCAAGCTACATCTTTTGATTTAATTTAGTCTTATAACAATCAGCTTTCAGAAAAAAAAAAAAAAAAAAACCAAAGTTAATAGGGGAATTGAAACATTGAGCAGTCTTAAGTACAAAACAACATGCTCCCTAGCCTAATACTAGAGGTTTTAGGTTCATGTTGCTCTCTCAATGACCTAAACATGGATGGAAATTCAATTTAAGACCCAATTCAATCAACTCTAGGATCTCTACCGACTCTTAACTATCTGAATTTGTCAGATAATAAGGGGCTGTTTGTTTAAGGTTTCAAAAACTATTTTTTGTTTTTTGAGTCACAAAAACTGGAAAAATCCGTTTGGTGGGATAATTTCAAAAAACTGTTTTATGAAACATTAAGAACAGTTTTCAGTTTTAATGAACAAAAAATTGAGAACTCTGAGAACAACAATTTACTCAGTATTCTTGAAAACTTTTTTTTATCAATAAAATTTACTCAAACCAAATCCATCTCTTGGATCTTCATGGATTTATACCAAAAAAAATATTAAGAATAAAAAGTATAAATCTAAAAACAAAAAAAAAAATCTTGTAGAGATGAAATCTGGATCCATACCAGATCCATCTCTTGGATCTTCATGGATCTTCATGAAGAATCCAGCACTACCACCATACCCTATCGCTGGAACCATCTCCTGCAGTTGGAAAAAACCCAGCATTGTCACCTCCCACACCATCACCTCCCTTTGATCACGGAGCACAGTCACCTCCCGTCGATCGCACAACTCTCATTGATTGTACAACTCCAGCTCCTTCAATGGGGGCGTTGATCGTACAGCTCCAGCTCCTTTGACAGTGGCATCGATCGCGCAGCTCCAACCCCTTCGACGGCGGCAAAGATCTGCTTCTTTATCTTGCTTCTTTGCTTTTTCTTGCTCCGATCGTGCAACTCCAGCTCCTTCGGAAGACCGACAATTTCTTTTTTGTGGTTTGATGATTGTAGTTAGGCTGGTTTGGATTTAACTGAAGTGGGTTTGGTTTGGTTTGGTTTAATCAAGTGTACTCAATTTTTGATGCATAACTACAACTTTGAAAATTATTTTGGAAATATTATACCAAACACGTATTTTATGTTTTGATTCTCCGAATATTGTTTTCAACCATTGCTACCAAACGCGTTTTCTAATCCAAAAAATCCAAAAATCAGTTTTTTGAAAACTTTAGATTACAAGAAAACAAAAACTGTAAAACGAAAACGTTACCCAACGGCCCCTAAACATTGATGAGAATCCAATGAGTTTGGCATCTTTGAAACTAGTTGTTTTTTATTTGTCCAAGTATAGATGAATTGGTTAAAGGGTTTTATTGAAAAATAACCCATTTGGGAGCCTAAAATTGAAATCTAACTCATTTTTGAAAAACTTACAAAACTAACTCTTTTTTTATGCGTAAGTACCATTTTATCCCTACTTACTAACTTTTCTCTTTTATTCATTATATATCTATTTTTTCCTTATTTTCACCACTTCTTCCTCTCCTCCCAGCCGACCCTCATTCTTTTCTCTCTTCAAATTTTTTTCTTTTGTTCTCTCTTCCTTTGCAAGTACAAGTTAAGCAATTCTACCATTGAGCAAGTAGAAAGAAACAACTCTACCATTGAGCAACTCCACAAGGGTTCCTTCCATTGAAGCTTTGATGTGAGTTTTTATTTTTATTTTTAACTTTTATACTTTATATCCGATTTTTATGTTCGATTTTCTGGAATTTGTGTAATGTTTTTGTGAAAATAGTTTACATTTACATAATAAATCATGGGTCTTGTTTAAATTTGAAGTTGTTATGATCAATTTAAAGTTTACAAACTAAATTTTGAGTTTATTTCTTGTTAAAATGTGTATTTACTTAGATTTGTGTATTAGGGTTCTTTATTTTTGTGAAAATAACTTACATGAATGTAATAAAGCATGGGTCTTGGTTGAATTTGATGTTGTTGTGGTTGATTTTCCATTATAGTATTGAATCTAGACAATTGAAACTATTTTTTTTGAATGTGTCCCGTTTGGAATTCGTAACAGGTGTTTGGAATTCGTAACAGGTGTTTGGAAATCCTAACGGCGGTTTGGAATTCCTAACGGGAGTTAGGATTTCCAAACAAACGTTAGGAATTCCTAACCGGCGTTAGGAATTCCTAACGGGAGTTAGGAGTTTCTTAGGATTTCCAAACAAACGTTAGGAATTCCTAACTGGCGTTAGGAATTCCTAACGGCCGTTGGGAATTCCTAACGCCCGTTGGAAATTTTTGAAGGCATCCTGATTTCCACATAATGTTTGGAAGTAAGAATGTTTTGTAGATTCAATGTACTATGAATTTAGAATATTTGTTTTGGAATTTAATTATAAATTTCTTATGCATTTGAAAGGTGGCTTGCATGGATAAAGTCCGGTTTGTTGTTTTATACGGCGGTGAATGGATTAACAGTGGTGAGAAGTTCAAATATCAATATGGAATGTCTAAAATAATTTCAGTTTCAAGGGAAACGTCGTATGAGTCATTACATGGCATCATATCTCGTCTTGTTGAAGTCAATCCAAACGAGTGCTCCATCAAAATGAAATTCAACTTCAATTCACCTGAGGTTTTGGCACCGTTTGAAGTTGTGACTGATGATGATGTGCAAGTTTTCTTGTGTGAAAATTCCGATGTGAATACAAGAACCTCTTTATGTGTTACTATAGAACGGAAAAGAAGAATAATTCCAAACACAGAAGGTCCTGACAATGAATTTATCAACGAAGACATTGCCGATGTTTTTGAATCGGATAATGGCAATGGAATTGGTCTTGATAATATACATGAAAGTCTATTGAGTCCAAATGACTTTCAAAATGTTGATGTAATTGGGGCGGACAATAATGATGAAGCCAGAAATAGTCGTCAATCAACCTCAGAGGTACCCACAAGAAGATCAAGGGTTACGAGTTCTCAGGGAATTGGGGTAAAATCATCAACAATACATGGAAGTTACACATCCTCGGAGAGTGTAGTCAACAATGTTAAAGAAGTTGGGGTTGGTGATTTATTTCCTAGTAAGGAAGAGTTACATTTCAAGATGCAATTGTTGTCAATTGCTAATCATTTTCAGTTCAAAGTGAAGAAATCCACCAAAACTTTGTTGGTTATGTCATGCATTGTCGAAGATTGCAAATGGCGTGTCCGTGCAACAAAGCTTAAGGATTGTGAATCATTTTGTGTAAGAAAATACTCGCCCGATCACACATGCTCTCTTGACGCCCTCCACTTTGATCATAGACAAGCAAGTAGCAAATTGATTGGACATTGCATAAAATCCAAGTTTGAGGGAACTTCACAATCTTATAGACCGAACGACATAATTGAGGATATGAAAAAGCAGTGTGGAATGACTTTGGGCTATAACAAAGCATGGAGGGCTAGAGAGGTCGCCATGGGTTTAGCTAGAGGTTCACCAGATGACTCATTTACTATTCTTCCTTCATATTGTCACATGCTTGAAATGAAAAATCCTGGGACAGTCACATTCATTGATACTGACGCTTTAAATCGCTTCAAGTATTTTTTTATGGCATTAGGACCTTCCATTGAAGGTTTTAAAAGTTGTATTCGTCCAGTGGTAGCTGTTGATGGAACTTTCTTAAAATGCAAGCATCAAGGCACCCTGTTTATTGCAACAAGTTTGGATGGAAATAACCAAGTCTACCCATTGGCCTTCGGTATTGGTGATTCAGAAAATGACCAATCATGGCATTGGTTTTTTACAAAGTTACATGGGTTGATTGGTGAAATTGATGATCTTGTATTTATCTCTGACCGAAACACAAGCATTGCAAAGGCAGCTACATGTGTGTTCCCTAATTCATTGCATGGTATATGTATGTATCACCTTGGTCAAAACATGAAGGCAAAATTTAAAGGTGTTGAAGTCCATGATATATTTTACAAGTGTTCAAAAGTTTATCGTGTTGTTGAGTTTAATCAGATTATGCGTCAAATAAGGGGTATAGATGCGAGTGTTGCACAATATTTGAATGAGGCAGATCCTACAAAGTGGGCTAGAAGTCACTTTGACTGAAGAAGATATTGCATAATGACAACGAACATTGCAGAGTGTTTGAATGGCATTTTAAAGGATGCACGAGAGCTGCCGATCACAAAATTAGTTGAGCATATACGTGGTTTACTACAAAAGTGGTTTTGGGAAAGACGTGAAGCTGCTGCAAAAATGAATACTCCAATGACAAAGTGGGCCGAAAAAAAGCTACGTCGTAGGAGTAATAAATCACGTTGTTACCGTGTGCATCCTATCAATCTATACGAACACCAAGTCGTTGACGGATACTTAAATGGATTTGTTAACTTAATTGAGAAGACTTGTACTTGCCGAAAATTTCAGTTGGACCAACTCCCTTGTAGACATGCACTTGCTGCTTGTAACCTTCGTCGTTCTTCATGTTATGACTATTGCTCCCATTATTACCATAAGGAAACATTGGCTACAGCTTATGGTAGTTCTATTTACCCCGTTGGGCCTATCGAAGAGTGGGATGTTCCCGATGATGTACAATATCGTGTTGTTCTACCACCAAAAGGCCGCAAACCTCGCGGACGTCCGGCAAAAAAACGCAAACCATCTCGAGGTGAAGAAATTATACAACGGAAGTGTGGTAGATGCGGAGGATTAGGGCACAATAGGCAAAAATGTAAGGCACCAATTCCTTTATCCGATCAAAATGGAAACCCTTAAGGTAATATAAACATGTTTTATATTATAGTTTACAGTTGTTGATAATTGCTATTTAATTTTAGAAATGATTAACTTTGTTGACTATGGATTTTTATGTTCTATAATTTATTTTTTATAATAATTTTATATGTTTATTTGTAGGTGGCTGGATGGCATGGGACATTGGTTATGTAGTATTAATTTTTTTTTTGTTTGATGATGTTGTGTAAAACAGTTGACACAATTTAATATGCTTGTTTTTATGGATTTAATTGCTATGAAGCTTGCTGACAAAATTTAATATGCAGCTTTTTAAGGATTTAAGAGTTGTTTGACAGTGTTGTTATGAAGGTTATTGTTATGGATTTAATTGTTTAAGATGAAAATGTTGATAGTGTTGTTAACTTGTTAACAAAGTTGTTATATGTGGTTATTTTGTTAAAATAGGTCATGCATTCTAAAAACAAAAACAAGTCTTACATATCCATAAAAGACAGCAGTCCCTGTAACAACAACAAAATAAAAACAGCAAAGTTTCTGTATTTTCACAAAAAAAAAAAAACTGCTCCTACCTTGAATAAAAACAGCTCATACAATTTAACAGCCCCTGCAATTTCAGTATTTTCACAACAAAAACAGCCCCTAAATTGATTCAAAACAGCCTCTACTTTTTACAAACAAAAGCAGTCTATGTAATTTAACAATAAAAACAGTCATTGCATTGTGACAACAAAAAAAAGACAGCCCCTGCACTTTAACAACCAAAACTGTCACTACATTGAATAAAGATACATAATTATAATAATTCTTCAACGTACTAGTACTATGCTGTCTGAAATACTAGACAGCCAAAGACTACAATTTCGAAGTGTTCAAAGGGCTATTCTTGATCGCCAAAGTTGTAAACACAAATTCTGTCTGAAATACTTGGCTTTTTCGGCTTGAACCAAGTCGATAGATTCACCATGTATCAAATGCTCCGCATACTTGATGACAAAAACTCCGCAATCACTCTTTTCCTGTTGTGGCACATCCGCACAACGCTCAACTAACCAATCCGACATATCTTCCTTGTGCTGCAATTCTGGCCTTTTTGAGAAAAATTCTATCTTGTGAAGCAATAAAGGAAGCAGAGTAGATAAAGGTTTCATAAACTTCAAGAATTTCTTCCCTGATCCTATCAAGTTTATTTCAGAGTCGTACACAATGATCTTTCGTGCAATGAAGTCTATTTCAGCTAAGATCCAATGTTTGCTCTCATAATTCAAAGGGATATACACCTATAAAATCAAATATATATTTTATTTTCATCAAATAATAATTAAAACCATACATCATAGTCATAAAAGAGCTTTTGAAAGTGCAGACAAAAAACTTACTTTATCTATTTCTATCCATGGAGTTGTTAACTTTGGTGATACGCCATTTGCATAATCAAACAATCTGTCTCTTTCAAACCACAAACCTTCTTCATTAATATACCGTTCATACCTTGCATCCAAGTTTTGCTGTTTTTTTTTTTGAAACATTAAAAGTAACACGTTAAATTTATTATTTCAGTAAAGGACATTGTACATATAAGATTCTATACAACTAATTTGTACCTGGAAAAATACATCCGTTGTGGTGCAAATCTCCATTTTAGTGGTGGGAGAGTTAGATTTGACTTGACGAATCCAGTACAATGCAGAATCTATATGCTGATACAGAAAGTAAAGGTTCACTCTTAGGGTATAACAAAAAATTAGCAAAATCCATATATTATGTTTCAATGTAACACATACCTGATCATTCAACCAGTTGTCAGGCGTTAGGAGGGTTTTGAACCAAGCCCGAGTAGCCTGACACAGCGGTAGTTGTACAACATTCTTGCTGAATTATCAAATAAATCATTGTTAGATGCGCACACAAAATTACGAAATTACGAACATAAATCGCTAGCTATGTATTTGGTTGTTATAACAAAATTACGAACATAATATACCTGACATCTACATAATCGTCTTCTTCTACCCATGCCATAAATTTGTTCAACTCAGACTGCGGCAACTTAGGAAATGGTTTGAATTTGAGTAATTTTTTTGGCTTTTTTACCTCAATGTCTGTATATGGAGTCTTCAACACAGCAGCCTTTCTGGAGCGTCTTTTGAGAGGTAGTGGTTGATGCTGTTCATAAACAATGATACTCCTCTCTTCACCAACTGAACTACAAACCCCCTCGCATGCCGCTTTCTTTTTCATATCTTCCATGGGGCTAGTGATTTCAATAGTTGTGTTGCATTTGTCCTCAACCTGTGAAATGTAGGATTTATTATATCAAAGATAATATCAAATATTATGAACAAACAAATATAAAAGAATAAATAATAGAAGATTATGTAGAAATTGTTTATCACCTTCTCAGCAGGTGTGTTTTCTTCATCATCACTTAGATCATCCACATGCATTTGTGCTTCAAAGTGTTCCTGGGCACCTTTCTCTTCACCATCCCAAACATCCACATTCAATTGTTCATCCACTGTATCCAATACATCTTTCTCATCCATATTCTTACCATCAACTTCCATATCATTCTCCATTTTTTCCTTACAATTATATTCATCTTCTGTAGGAGTCTGTCCTTTGCCTCCTAATAAATTGATAATGAAATCCAGCTTCTTGTCCATTGCATCTACGCGCTTTCCAAGTGCATCTAATTTCCTTGTGTTCTCATCATTTTTGGCTTTACAATCCTATGATTAATTTGAATATTACATTATATTAGTCATATATGTAGTAACTTAAAAAAAACATACAATGGATATTAAGTGTTAGCTCACCGGACAAACAGGTTTTGACTGTTGCTGGTGCCATGCAGATGCATTTGCTGGATGCTTATCTTCAGCCTCTTCACGTGCAACATTTTCAGACCCATTAGAGGCTAACATATCCTCTTCGCCTTCACCATCAATCTTTGGTGGTTCTAACGCGCAGTCAGGGTTGAGTAGGAATTTGACATACTCCTCTCCACTCTCTCGAGGAGTGGGGTGCAACTTCTTCAAAACCTGAGTCTACCATAAACAAATAGTAGTATGGGTTAATGTGCATGAACTTCAATGTTTGAAATTAATTAAGCAATTACATTCTTTAAACTTACATTTTTTCGATCCAACAACTTCATAACAGATGAAGCATCAGGCGTTCCGGTGGTATTCCAATTTACAATCCACGGAAGCAAAGAACCAGATTTAATAGCAATCGCAACTCCAACAGCAGGAATTGCCTCACACGCCCAAATCTAATTGTTAAAAAAAAAAAAAAAACTATCAATAAAAGTAACAATTAAAAATTAAAGCATTGCGTAGTTTACACTTTAGATGCACTGACCTGAAATGCATAAGGAAACCCATACAATTGATATTGTATGATACAATCCTTTTCCTTATTAGCCTGACGCTTCCTTTTTTTTCCCTGATACCGTCTCTCTCAAGCTTGTATGATACTTTTCAGACAATTTTCTCAAATCCCTCTGAAGACAGTTCAAAGTTGTCTCATAACACTTTCTACCCCACGGGTACTTGTTGAAGGTTTCTAAATCTTCCAACAGTTCAACATGTTGGGCCCCGATATAGACTTTCTGATCCTTGCCAAACAAAACCGTCTCCAAAAAATAAAGTAAAGCTAGTTTCACCATGTCTTCATCATTATCTGAAGAAGCAGCTTTGAACATTGCCTCCAAAGTTTTATTATTGAATCGCACTTCCCCATTCAACATCGACGACCGAAAACTCCCACTACCATCCCCTTTTTCCTTACTTAGCACCGGCGGTTCAGGGCCACACTCTAAACCAGTGATGAGGCAAAATTCTTGAATAGAAAACCGCAATCTTTTGCCACCTATTGCAAACCACATCTCAGATTTATCAGGAGACGGTATTTGTCTAAGTAAAAGATGATGTACCAGCTGCCCGGAAAACTTAATGTCATTCATGTCTAGAAGTTTCCCAAAGCATGTTGTGCGGAAAAGGGATAGTTGTGCCTCCGTCAACTTTTCCTTAATGCACTTTACAGCAGCCGTTGACGAAGTGCTGTTTATCTTCCCCGGGAAATGTTCTGCACCCTTTACTAGCAATTCCATCTCTTCTCCCATTTAATTATCCTGAAACATAACATAAAACCATAAAATATTTATATTAGTATAAATGTTTTAACCGAATAAGCAATTTAAGATGATATTTGTTACTATAGTAAAGAATTCTAAACAGCAGTTAGGAATTCCCAACGGCTGTTAGGAATTCCCAACGGGTGTTAGGAATTCTTAACACCCGTTAGGAATTCCTAACGGGTGTTAGGAATTCTTAACACCCGTTAGGAATTCCTAACCCGTTAGGAATTCCTAACACCCGTTAGGAATTCCTAACACCAGTTGGGAATTCCTAACACCAGTTAAGAATTCCTAACAGATGTTAAGAATTCCTAACACCCGTTAGGAATTCCTAACATACGTTAAGAATTCCTAACAGATGTTAGGACTTCCCAACGGGTGTTAGGAATTCCCAACGGCTGTTGAGAATTCCTAACAACATCCTGGCAACACAAGCCACAAACAAACAGAGGCAAACAGCCCACAAACAGAGCAAGGCATCAGCCAAGCAAACAAGAACCGAGAACAGAGACCAAGAGGAGAAGAAAACAGCAAGAAGACAGCAGCAACACTAAATCCCAATAACCAAAAGCAAGTCACATGTCACCCCATTCCACAAATCCTTACTCATGTTGGATCTAATCTTCGCCAAACTATCCGTAAAAGTATTGAAAGCACGAGAATCAACGAATATCGAATATTACAAAATGGCATCATATTACAACGAATATCGTAAATTGTATTAACATGAGCAACAGTACCAAAATCAATAGGAACACAATTAACTAAACAACCAACCCGAACACACAAATACCATACAAAATACCCAACAAGGTTTAGAACAATCCCACTAAACATAAACCCTAAATTTCAGATTTTTCCACAGAAATCCAACAAAGTAAAGCTAAATATAGGCAGCCAAATCTGAAACACCCATCAACAAAAGTTGTAAAGCTTGATTTCACAATAAAATTAGCACAAAATGTGAAACATATCTCCCTTCTTCTGCTCATATAGACACACATAAACATAGATTAAGATACAAACCTTACTCATAAAGCAGTAAAATGGAGTGTATATAAATATAGGGCTAGGGATTCACCTTCAATACACAATAACTCAAGCCAATCGGAGTTGAAGGTGCGCCGTCGTCGTCTTTGACATTCAGCCGCGCCGTCGACGCCTTCGACCTTCAGCCGAGCGGTCGTCGTCTTCGACCTTCAGCGGTCGTCTTCTTCCTTCAGTCGTCGTCGTCGTCGACCTTCAGCGGTCGTCTTCTTCCTTCAGTCGTCGTCGTCGTCGTCGACCTTCAGCGGTCGTCTTCTTCCTTCAGTCGTCGTCGTCGTCGTCTTCCTTCAGCTGTCGTCGTCGTCTTCGACCTTCAGCCGTCACGACGTCGTCAATTTCAAGAGGAGGGATTTACAGCCATCGTGATCAATTCCTTCAGCCGTCGTTGTAGTTTTCATTGGGCGATTTTGGCTTAGGTTTTTGGTCGATTGATACAGGAGGGGCTTAGGAATTTTACCTAGGTTTTAAGAGGAGGGATTTTGAGTGTTTTAATTGGGAGAGATTTCAGTATTCAAGGGATTTGGGAGAGTAAGGAGGGGTTTGGTCGATTTGAACTTTGAAGAGGAGGGGTTTGGTCGATTTGGGCGATTTCTGTATTCAAGGATTGTTTGGATTGGAATGTAATTTTTACATTTTAAAAGGGCAATATTGTCTTTCAACATCCATAATTGAGTTAGTTTTGTAAGTTTTTCAAAATTGAGTTAGATTTCAATTTTAGGCTCCCAAATGGGTTATTTTTCAATAAAACCCTTGGTTAAATACCAGATTCTCTTTCCATTGAAGCATACAATGGTAGTTTCGCCAGAAATCCAGGGATCTACAATCAGATCATCAGCTCCTTCAAGCAGTGCTCCCGGATGCCAGGACATCAAAACACGTCTTCATACTCAATACTTTGCTTTGGGTTCAACGATCTTTCTTGTCTCGCTTCCAATTTGCTTCTACTTAAAGAAGAGACAAAAAGATCATGACCTTTCATTAAAGGAAGAATCTTGGGACGTCAAGTCTTTTAGCGAGTTGATGTTCTTTGAAGACGAGATTCTTGATTCCATAAAGCATGAGAATTAAGGGTAGAACAAAGTTCAATGATCGTCAAGTCTTGGCTGTTGGAGTTATATTTTTAGTTAAATTTCTATTTATCATTATTTTCAGCATTAAGGGTATATTAATATTTTACTTTATCAGTCTTTTATTTCCAAGCCTATATAAACTCTCAATTAGGCTTTTTCATTGTAATTTTATATTCATCATAATGCAATAAATAGCCCTAGTCTATTTTTCTTCTTCCATTTCATTCCTTTGTTTTGTATGAGATTATTTAACATGGTATAGAGTTTAATCTCATAGAACAAAGTTTAATCTCATCCACTATTTTCACACAGTTTTGCACAATTTGTTTTGCACAGTTTTTGTTTTGTAGTCCGTATAGTTTTAGTGAGTGTCATTTGTAGAAGTTTCTTGACATACAAACACATGCAAGGTCCACCTCCGATCCTTAAGAAACGTACCAAAAAGTCTAAAGAGTTCGACGTTGAGGTGCTAATATTGAGCTCAATAAGGCATATCAATGTGGTTTAGCAATATTGTAGTATTACCAATGAGGACTCAAGCTTGTTAGTGTACGAGTATATGCCTAATAGGAGCTTGTGGGATCAGATGCACCCCTCTAATATGATGGAGCTGGATTGGGAAACTAGGCCCCGTTGGTGTCAAAAATGACAACACTATTAAAAACTTGCAAGTGTATATGTCGCATCTATAGTAAAGCAGACAAGCAAGAGTCCATCCCACAAAGAATTAATTATCTACAAAATGACACTAAACCAAAGACACATTAAAACTCTAAAAATAAGAAAAGCAAGTACTCTAATGAATCCAAGAAAGACTTCAAACGAAAGAAGTTTTGAATGATTATTAAAACTAAGAAATTAAATAACAATTAACTAAAAATCGCATAAGAAAATTATTTCGTAAAATCAGATGGAGAAACACTAGTTAGGACCTTTTATCCACCACTGAACAATTCTTCAATCCATAGACAAAAACGAAGTTGAAATCAACAAAATATGATGAAGATATTCACAACAAGGTGCTGGTATTTCACTCAGATTGTATTGATTCTCTCTTAGTTAGTATGTAAGTTGCATATCATTTACATAAATACTTGTATTTCAAATTATAACCTAGCATATGACATTTACTAGATTTAATAACAGATTTCCATTAAGAATCAAAAGAATATGAATATCACACAAACCCTAAAATATGATATTTATTCTAGGTAATTTATGAATCAATTTCCTTTAATTGAGCCGTAATTCAATTTATTGTTGCATGCTCAAATATGTTCGTCACGCATTCAAACTCTATTCTACAACATAGAATCATACTCCTAAGATGGTCAATCAAAGAAACAAAATAATAGAAAAACGATTCTTATGGAGAAACTGAAATCATTATATTGAGAAAACATTACTTCATTAAACTTGTAATTGAATTCATGTTAGGACTTCAAGACAACCCTAACTAACAAAAAAATTAGCTAGACATAAAAATTAAGAAAAACAATAAAAACATCTAAACTAAAGAAAGGTAGAAGAATAGAAAAATAAAAAAGGCACTTGATATTTAATCTTCAAACTTGAACAGTGAACAATGAATAATGAACAACGAACTCTTTCTCAATAGAAAATCCTTCATATTTATATAAGTCTAGGAGAATGATTTCTTTCCAAAATGGGCTTCATTCTTCAAATCTTGACTTATAATCACTTAAGGATAACTTCTCAATCATCCATTACTTTCAGGAACCTTTAGAAATCAAATCAGGAATTTTATCTAAAATCTAGGCTAAATCGAAATTTTTCTCACCATGAACTGCGACCGGCCAACCACAGCTCTACAACATTAGCTAGTGTGTTCCTTCTCGTGAACACTACTGGAATTGGCACATTTAACCACAAGTTGGTGGTGTGACCTAACTTAGCTCGCTGGCACAGCTCGCAAGACCTAATATTATGTTTTCTTGAAATGCTTCAATTTTTTCTCTTTTTATCCTCAATATCCTCTTGAATTGTATCGACATTGAATCTATGAACACTAAAAAAGTCACAGAGTAGAGTTTGTGTTTAAAATACTGATACAAACCCACTAGGTAGAACTCATCCTTAAAAACCGTCTTATAAGGAGATGGTGTCCAATGAGTTATATACCATTGACTAATTTCATACTTAGTCAATGTAGGATCCTAACATTCCACCACGTCGTCCGCGATGGCCCATCTTTCCCAGTTGGGTGACTTCGTGGATCTCGCTCTTTCTCAGGTAGATGCCCTCCCCATGTCGCCTTGTCCGTGACGAACTCACTGTTAGGCATGGTGCCAGCTCTAATACCACTTAATACAAACCCACTGGGTAGAACTCATCCTTAAAAACTGACTTATAATGAGAGGGTGCCCAATAAGTTATATACTATTGACTAATCTCATACTTAGTCAATGTGAGATCCTAACAAATACAATGATGGCATGGATTGGGATGGCAATGTGGTGGGTTTGGGGTGGTTGTGGCTATCCCTACACCCCATCCTATTTATTTTTTAAAAACTCATCCTCCCATAAAAGCGCACGATAGATGGAGCGGGGCGGGGCGAGGTATGCTTTCCCCACCCCACCCAATTTAACCCATTTAACCCATTTATCAAAATATTGTCAAAAAATATTATTTATTAAATAATTAATATATAACATAATTAATATCATATAATAAATAAAGTAATTCTAAAAAAACTATTGAAAATCACCGCATTAACATAAATCACAAAACTAAAAAAATAAATTCAATCATTTTAAAACATAAACATTGAATTAAATAATAAAAAAAATAAAGATTATATTTTAAGTGGGGTGGGGTGAGGCATACTATCCATCCTCATCCCTATCCCCATCCCATAAGTGCGAGTCCCCGCAGAGCCCCGTCCCCACGGGTTATTTTGCCATCCCTAAGCTTGGATGAAAGGGTTGATCTCCAAGTGAAGGTTCATTACTATCATTGGCTATCATGATTCATTCGAGTTTTGATCCTCTCCTAGTTTAATATTTAAATTTGAATGAAACACCTGACTGCATGAAACAGAATTTAAAGTAACAAATTAATCCTGATCATGCCATATTTTATAAATACTAGTGGAGAGGCACGTGCAATGCAAGTGCTAAATTTGTAGTATTACACCTTAAATATAATATATATACATAAATATATTTTATATAAGAATATAAATTTATTTACGAAATATTTACAATAAAAATTTGTTAGTATTTCTAATGTTGCTTGAACTTGGAGTTCCTACCAAGATCTTTCTATTAAAGTTACTTTATTTTCATATATTATAATATAATGCCCTTTTCTTTTTTCCTTTAAATATATGAGAAAATATTTAATGGTACGGTCTTATTACCACTTGGTGAGACTCGTCCAATTAGATTGCACCAAATTATAGTTTAATAATATATATTTTTGTTATTCAGGTAAATGGTGCAATCTTATTGGACGGTCTCACCAAGTAGCAATGAGACTGTCCCATTAAAGATTTTCTCTAAGTATATATAATAGCACGATATTTAAAGTTAATACATTTTTTTTAATAAAAAATAAATAAAAGCCGTTTAACCTAATAATTAATTAACTCATACCCATCTTGAATTTTGAATTAAAAGAGTTAACATAATCTTTGTCTTCTTTATCCCCATATAACAATTCCATGATCGTGACCTAACCGGTTAACCTCACTTAGAAATTATTAAACTAAATAAAATATGCCTTTTTTTTTTTTTTTTTGGATAGAAATAAACCATAAGAAACAAACAAGGAAGCTAGTCCAAACTACTGGAGCCTATAAAGGCAAATCTAACTGGACAGCATTCCTAACACAAGGAGAAAAATCCTCCATCCAGAAAAAGTCATCAACAACCGTTAAAGCAAACTTAGCAAGGCCATGAGCCACCGAATTGGCCAATCTAGGAACATGGCTAACTGAGACCACCCTCAGGCTAGCAACCAGGTGGGCTATCTTAGCTAAAACATACCCGCTAGTAGAATCTAAGTGATTGCCATCATTGATTCTCTTAACAACAACAGCTGCATCTGATTCTAAGCAACACGGGCATAAACCATAATCTCTGCTGAAAACCAAAGCCCTATGGATTGCCATAGTCTCCGCCAAGGTAGCTTTAAAGCCAGCAGGCATACACAGGGAACCAGAAGCTAAAACAAAACCATAGCAGTCCCTAATCACCACGCCCAACCCAATTCGACCACCCGCAATATTAAGAGCTGCATCGTAATTAATCTTGAAACAATCTGAGTCCGACGGCCTCCACAAGTTTCCAACATGTCTAGGAAAACAGAAAGGACGAGCATTCCCCTCCTCACAACTATGGAAGTCAGCCAAGAAGTTCCTACACCAGGGAACCACCTCACTGAAATTCTGCACTTGAGCCCCATGCACAAGCAGATTTCGCAAAAACCAAACTCTCTAGCCAATCGTGCACAACAACCCTAAGTCAACCAAATTCAGCACATAATGACACTCCAAAATGAAGTTAAAGAAATTAGAATGAAGACTCCTAACCTTAACCTCCATAGGAATCCACTCTTTCCTTGCTTTTTTAAGTATGTTACATCCCCAAAGAGCATGAATCGTCGATTCTCCCAGCCCATTACAAAGCGGACACCTGTCTATAACTTGAATGTGGCGGTTAACAAGGTTGGACATGGTCGGGATCCAGTCGAAGCAAGCCTTCCAAATAAATAACTTTACCTTCAATGGAATATCCAACTGCCATAAGGCCTTCCACCACTTGTCAACTGACCTGTCCCCAACCAACGGGATTTGCAAGATTGCTTTTCCATCTTCATCATCAAAGTTACCAACGATGAGAGGAACATCCCAACCTCCTGACGAAGCCATCAAACGATCAACTGTTGCATCCACACCAAGAAATGAAGGGACTGAATTTTGAAGGTTGAAGGATTCGGAACCCATTTGTCCTTGTAAATACTGATATCTTGCCTACTCCCCACTCTCCATCTTAACCTCATCACTAGCAGACCTCTTCCCCACCACAAACTATTCCAAACAAAAGACGCAGAATTCTTTCTCGGAGCCTCAAGAAACGAACTGGAAGGGAAATAACAACCTTTGAGGACTCGGGCTACTAATGAGTCTTGGTTCTTAAAAATCCTCTAGCACTGTTTAGCTAACAATGCCCTATTAAAAGAGACCAGATCTCGAAACCCAACACCACCCTCTTTCTTAGGCTTGCAAAGACACGCCCATGTACACCAATGTATTTTCCGTTTATCACTTTTGCTACACCACCAAAAGCGGACACACAGCCGATGGATTTCATCAATTAAACCCTTAGAAAGTCTGAACATACTCATAGTGTAGTTTGGAATCGACTAGAGAACCGCCTTGATAAGAATCTCTTTACCCCCAATTGACGAAAATCTTTCACCCCAACCTCTAATCTTACTCCACACCCTATCCACAATATCTAAAAAAAGCTTCCTTTTGCTTCTACCAGTGAAGCATGGCAAGCCTAAATAATTATCCAGACAACTTACCACATTAACACCTACAATACTTGCCAATCTCCCTCATTCAGCAACTTTCATTGAAGGACTAACGCACATCTCAGACTTTCTGTAGTTAACTTCTTGCCCAGAGGCCTTGGCATAAACCTCTAGAATCCCCTTCAAAGCCAAACAATTAACCTTATCAGCCATTAAGAATAGTAGAGTGTCATCTGCAAAAAATAAGTGTGAAACAGTAGGACCCCCACTACTGCACTGGAAGCCGAACAACTCTTTGTTACCAATAGCCCCTTCTAACAGCCTAGAAAACCCTTCAGCGTATATTTAAAAAAAAAAAAAAATGGTGACAGGGGATCCCCCTATCTAATACCTCTGGTAGGTTTGAAGTTATCATTCACTTCCCCATTTAATAAAAAAGAATAGGAAACCGACAAAATGCACCTCATCACCAACTGTAACCACTTATCAGAGAATCCAAGCTTAAGCATCATAAAACCAATGAAGTTCCATTCTTCGCGATCGTAGGCCTTCGACATGTCTAACTTAATGGCCATGGAACCCATCTTCCTCTTCCTTTTCTTTAACATATGGAGACATTCGAAACCTATGATCGTATTATCCGAGATCAACCGACCCGGAATAAAAGCGCATTGAGACTTTGCAATCACATGCCCAAGAACATTACGCAACCTGTTAGTCATAACCTTTGCAATGATCTTATATATAACATTGTAAAGGCTAATTGGCCTGAAATCAGCCTTTGAATTCGGGGACTGACACTTCGAAATTAACGAGATGATAGTGATATTGATGCTTTCTACCGATTCACCATCATTCAAGATACCTAAACAAGCAGAAGTAATAGCAGGCCCAATAGTTCCCCGGTATGTAAGATCCTTGATTTGTATTAGCTTGATTCCATTGCAAAACTCTATATATTTGTAATAAGTGTTGCTTAGGTGGTTCTTGTTGAAAAGAAGCTTCAAAGGTTAAAAGCGACGTCTTATGCAAATATCGTCTTCAGGGGAAACATCGCACACTTGGATGCTAAGGTATCAAGTTTCTTCTTCCTCTTGCAAGGCGTAAGCGCACACACACACAATTCATTCATGTGTGTCCCTGCATCGTTGTGAAAACATTTGGTATAACACATTCACACACATTTAAGTATGCTTATGCATTGGTCTCATATAGACAAACATTGTATAATTGCATTTTTTATCACTATCGCTTAGTTATGACATACTTGTGTGACATTATGTTTATTTGTTTATGTTTATTGTATTTTGGACTTGAAAATGATCTCATATGATTCTTTATTGAGTCCCGGTCATTTTGGTTACTCGTTCATTAGGTTTCGAGTCCAAACGATGTAGCTACAATACTTTGTGTTCTCATTCGTTGAGTTGTCTTCGTCGTCGTTTTCCGAGATGAATTCTCAACCTTTTTGCAAATTTTTGTAGTTGTCGTTGTGCATGAGTCACGATTCGTAATCCGAAGATAGATTTGAAATCAGAGTTCGGAGGCCCGAATACGTCCAAAGAACGCAAAAGGTGCGCGAGAGGTGTGAGATTGGCCAAAGGCCAACTTTTGTGTGCCACACAGCTGGGATGCCTCTCTGCCCACGTGTGGCACACGCACCCCATGCGTGGAGGTGACATGGCAGTCCTTGATTTTTTTGTTTTTCCCTCCCTTGAATTCTTTCAAAAGCTCTCCTCCTTTCCTCCAAACATTAAGTGTAGAAAATTTGAAAAAAATGAAATCATAAATTTTCTCTCAATTTTAGTTTTCTTATTTTGATCATAACTCTCTCATACGAACTCGAAATTGAGTGATCCAAAAGCTAAAATTGTTGGTCTTGAAGAGAGCTACAAACCCCAAGCATTTTCAGAGTCCAATGAATCAGTGATTGTTCGCAGCAAGCTGTTCTTCTGTCCGAGTTTCAACTTTGTATGTGAAACTTCTTCTTGTCACTTTCTCTTTGATTATCTCTTTTAATATTTTTATTTGATAGATGATTTGTGGTAAGAATGATGTTAGATCATATCCTAAGGGTGTTTGATCATTTATTAATTGAGTTTTAGCTTTGTGATCTCTCTTGAACATATATTTTCTAAACTTGATTTAACTTGGAATTGATTCTAGAAATGTTATATGTGATGTGCTTCGTGATAATTTCTAGGTTTAATTTCATGATCTAAGAACTAAGATTTTTGTGATATATTGAATATTCTCATCTTGTTCTTATTGATATACATGTCTTGATTTCTAGGTACTTTTGTGATTGTTTGTTGAAAGCATATCCTAGAATATATCTAAGCATGTTCATAGAGTTTGATTGATCATCTTGCTTTATTTGTCTTGTGTTTGCATCATTTGCATCACTTAGATCATTGCCTTGTAGAAAGGTTGAAGTCTCTTATCAAGGTGAGTGAAGCCTTGATTTGAGCAAGAAGACTTGGCTATCCGCTAGAAAAGTGTTCCGGATAGCTAAGCACGAAGACTTAGTTAGGATCAAGAGAATCCGGATAACTAAGCAAAAGTCTTAGCTAGGAGTTTGGTACTTCGAATGGTTAAGCTAAGGAAGCTTGACTAGGATTATTTGTGATCTAGATAGTTAAGCAAGGAAAGCTTCCTAGAGGCTTGAGAGTCTTGGATAGGGAGTTGCTCTCTAGAGGTGTAGGACACATCTTGGATAGAGAGTAGGCTAGGTGGTTCACTCGGCTTTAAGGGTAGATTAGGAGTTGATAGCTTAGGGTGGAAATCATTTGTTGATAGCCTTGAGTGTGTAAGTCCTTTTCATATAGTGGATTGCTTTATCGATGGTTATGGTTATTCAACCCGTGGATGTTTCCTCTTTGAGATTTACCACGTAAAATTACTTGTGTCCATTTTCGTTTTACTTTTTATTATCCTCCATATCATATATTGATCGTATCTCTTGTATATTGATTTTTACATGTATTGACTCATACTATATAATTGTTAAATCATATCAAGTGTACATTTTATTCTTGTTATCCGTAAATTTTGAAGTTGGAAGAATTGGGACTATACCTATTCACCCCCCCAGGTATAATATACACTACATCTCTCTAGGGAATTTCACAGTACCTTTGGAAAAAAAAAAACAGGTAAACCATCCTTCCTTAGGGCTTTCATCGGACTCATCTAAAAAACAACAGCTCTAATCTCCTCCCCCAAAAACACCCTATCCAGATAGCTAACCTTTTGGCTGTCGAGCAAAGCATGATCCCCCACCAAAAAACGATCAAAATCTGCCTAAGTCGGATGACTGCTGGTGAAGATTTTTTTAAAATACTGAGAAATGACTGACTCAATCTCATGTTTAGACTCCACCCACACCCTAACATCATTGAACAAACCACTAATTTTGTTACGAGTTCGCCTAGTTGAGACCTTAGCGTGGAAAAAACGGGAATTACGGTCCCCCTTTCGTAACCAATCAATATGAGCCCATTGCCGCCAATATCATTTCTCTATACTCAGAACACTGTCCAGCTGCTGCTCCAAGTTTTGAATTACCCTCCAAGAATTTGGCTTAACAGTTTTGCACGCCTCCTTCAAAGCTTCCCTTTTAACTAAAATGTTATTTCTCAGCTCTTTCCTTTTCTTGACATTCCATGCCTCCAGGAGAGTACCACACAAACTAATCTTGTTCAGCACTTTTGGAAGCCTGACAGTCCCCTGATGTTGATCCCAAACTGAAAGCACAATATCAATACATTCTACCTCATCAACCCAGCAATCTTAAAAAAAAAAAAACTTTTGCCTCTCTGGTTTCTACCCCCTATATCGAATGATCTGTCATTCTTTGAAACCTCCACAGGCAGAGGACGATGATCGGACCCCCAAAAGTCTAAGTGACGAATTTTCGAATTAGGGAACAAGTTTTTCCAATCTTTATTGCACAGCCCCCTATCCAGATGCTACAAAATCATGGCATCACCCTCACGTTTATTAAACTAGGTGAAAATCGAACCTAAATTCCCTATATCTACCAGACCACTGATTTCCACAGCCTCACGGAAATCTGTCATCTACCTCCAAGGTTTTTTCGCTCCTCCCAATTTCTTTGAATCATACTGAACCTCATTATAATCACCCATACACACCCAAGGAAGGTTATTCATCCTTGCAAGCCGGCGAAGGAGAGTCCAATAGTTCTTTCTCTAAGAAGTCTCCAGGTGACCGTAAAAACCAGTGAACCTCCAGTAGTCACAACCCCCCTTCCAGATCCTAACATCTATATAAGCATGTAAGAAAGTTAGCAGATCCACCTTCAGCATATCTGTCCAAAATAAACACAAACCCCTGGACCTACCTATGATATTCATTACTAATTTCCATGCATATCCTAATTTAACCTCCCAGAATTATAATTTCTTGTGATCACATTTGGTTTCCATAATAAACATCACCGCAATATTGTAATCTTGCTTATACGACTTCAAGATATTGAATGCCCTCGGGCTCCCCAACCCTCGGGTGTTCCAAGCAAAAAGATTCATTGAACCTGGCGGACTGGTAGAGGCTAGTCGACCAATATATCCTCTGTAACCACTGTGGCTGAAACCTCAAACCTGGTAACATCACCATCAACTTGTATCTCTGCAGCATTTCCATCCTTCTGACCAGCCGAAGCCTCATCTCTATTTTTAGCCGAAGTAGAAGCCAAAAAAACTTTATCAATTGATTCAAGCACTGAATCAATTCTGCCCTCTGGTCTCCCACTCACCTTATGCTTTTTTGCTATAGAACCCCCATGATTCTTATATAACAAAATCGATGAAACCCCATCTCTTTTCCCACAGACCTTGACCTCGTCAACCCCGGAAATCCCAAAATTATTTGCCCTAATTTTCCTAACCCAAATATTTTTCCCCAAAATGGCACCTCTACTGGTAGGTACGTCTCCTATCTTACTATTAGAAACTATTGGTTGGGCTCTAGAAGTTCCCTCACTCAAGCTCTCAGGATTAGGCCTGGGTGGTGACAATATAAGTGGCCCCTTCTCCATCATCAAACCCATAGGGGATTCAATATGGGTCACTTATCCATTCAGGTCCACAGAAGCAGGTATCTCACCCCCCACTGGGTCACATCCAAAACCCGTTTCTTCAACCCGATTCCCTAACACCACTTGGTCCTCTAGGATCCTCTCATCAATAACCGCTAAGACTCCTCCTTCACTCACTTCAACCTCATTAATGGCATTAACTCCTGCATTAATGCTCACCGACTTCCTCAAATCCCAATTCTTTGAATTCTTTGGAAATTCATTCACTACATCATCCCCCCTCCCCTCCCCCAATCATTATCTCATCCTCCTTGTCCTTTTGATTAAGCACGTCAGTCGAAATTACAACAGGCTATATTCCTATACCACTTGTGCCTGCTTTGGTGCAACTGCCACTTGAGTATTTTGAAAAGAATGTCGGCCGTATCTAATCCCGAAAATTACTCCGACGAAGGGGTCCTGAAGCTTTTAGCTAGGCACCAAAGAGAGGTTTAGCCACACCTTACATCACTGGAAAATCCTCCATCTCCACAAGGTCGTTCGTTACATGACCAATACGCCCGCACCTGAAACAGATATTTGGCAATCTCTTGTACCTGAGTAACATAATGGTTTCGACCCTATCCCTCATAACATCTATGAGTAAAGACCTACTCAAAGGCTTATCAATATCAATGCGGACTCGAACTCTCATAAACGTACCAACACAATCCCCTGCCAGGCCACCATCCACTTCAGCCACATCACCAATCATCTCTCCTAGGAACCAACCTATTTCTTTCGTTGTGCAAAGGAGTGGCACTTGATATATTTGCACCCAGAACCTACACCGATTAAAGGCCAGTGTTCCAAGTGTACCTTTGCCTTCAGGTTCTTTAAGCACAAGGAGTGCATTATCAAAAGTCCAAAGAGCTCCAGATAGCACTTTGCGCGATCCTCCATATCAGGAAAATGAAAAGAAAAGATATTTCCCGTCATGGACTCAATCTCCACCCCTCTACGCACCTGCCATATCTTCCATATAACTCTCATGAAAGCATCTCTATTCACCAGTTTCCTGGTTAGGATTTTCCCAATAAGACTACCAAATAGCCTTTCAATAGCTGCCACCTTAAGATTACTCTTCAGTACCTGAACTGGACCTTCCTTCTCTAAAAGGGACAACGAGGCACATATACGTGCTATGTCCTCCGACTCCATGATCCTACTAAAAAATAAAACCTTCAACTCACAACTACAAACACCACTGAAATGGAAAAGCAAGGAGAAACTACGAAAAAAGAAACTACATGACTCTAAACAGATCAAAGCCAATGTGAATACCAAGGAAGAAAACCAAGGGACACAGAAGGAACAAACTAGGGATTACGAAACAACAACTACCAGCACCCAACAACAGAGAAACAGTAAAACAACTCCTCAAACTTTCACTCAACTCCCAAAGGAAAACAGAGGAAAGACTTTTTGGACATGAACCCGATTTTTTTTTCTCTCTCTTGTTAAATAAAATATGCTTCGATTTAGAAGAAGATGTTATTTATAAATTCCCATTTTAATCTCATATATTTTAGTGATCCTCTCCTGTGGGAGTATGGGGTTTTTTTATAATTTTTTTTCCAGCTTTTATTCTAAGTTTCCAACACAATCTACCAGGTTTTCTATAATTCAACATAAACAAATTTTTTTTTTAATTAAAAAATACCACACACACTGTCCAAAAAGTACACTCTACCCAATTTATCTCTCTCTCTTCTCCTTTTATCTCACTCACTCATGCTTTCTCTCTGAACTCTCTCTTCCTCCATCTCCATTTTTGCAACAGAGATGGGTCTTGAGCTTTCACCATTTTTGGACAACATAGATCTCAAGCAAATTCCGGGATCTCTCCATCCACAAACACCTAGAAAATCAGATCCTAAAAACATTTAATGTTGTTTTTTTTTTTTTCATCTGAAAAAAGAAATCATCTTCTTCGTCAAACGACTCAAACCCACTCGATTGATGAACCAGGTCGATGCATCTAGTCCTCCATTAACGGACCATGTCTCTCCACCAGATCTTTTCCTCTGCCTCTCCATCACTGTCAGCGCAGAGAATATCACCCTCATCCACACCTTGCACACCTCCTCTACCGAGAATATCCCCATCAACGTTCCATCTCATACACCTTCATCTGCCTCGCCATTAATGCCCCATCTGCATCGAATCCTTTCCGCTGTTCTTCATCTCTCCATCAGAATTTTTTTAAAAAAAAAATTTATGATGGCTGGATACTTGGATGATATTTGAAGATTGTGGGATTTATGGGGTTTTCAATGTGTGTGTTGTGTTAGATTTTGCTGTGTATGTAGTTGATTGTTAAGTTTTTTTTTTTATTTTTTTTATTTTTTTTATTTTTTATTTTTTATTTTTTTTTATTTTAACTTTAATTGAATTTGAGTTGTGTTAATGAATTGAGTTTTGTTTTGTGGTTTGTGATATTTGCTGGGTCTGGGTGTGATGCTGGCAGGGCAGGCCATGAGCTTTTGGAGGCCGGGGGCGAAAAATTTTAGGCCCTTTTGTTCAATTCTGGATGTAGTTAATAGTTTATGCGGAAACATCAATATATAACAAAAATCTAAATTGAAAACATAAATAAAAGAACAACAAAATCAGAAGAAAAAAAAATTAGTATAATAGGATTATATATAATTTATATATACATCAATATATAACAAAAAAAAAAAAATTACTTGAGAGAATTTGTAACTAGGAGTAGAAGATTGAAGTGTAATGAGGAACACTGAAACAGAGGAAGTAGAGACTAGAGAGATGAGTTATGACTTATGAGTAGAAAAGGGAGTGTTTAGTCGTTGAGAGCTATGAGGTTGAAAGAAATGAGAAATCGAATTTTGGAACAAGAAAATGAAGAAACCATATTGGACCTTTAGATGATATACTGAAATCAAACATTTCTTTTTGGATTTTGTTTGTCTTGAACCCAATTTTATTTTTTTGTTTTGTTTTATCTTTTAAGCTTTTTTGATTTGGACCTCTTTGATCCCAAATATTTGAACTAATACTCAAAACAAATATTTTGGTCCTTTATAATCTGAAATAAAATATGAAAATGAGCCCATAAACTAATACTCAAAATATGAAAATGGACCATAAGCTAATAATTAAAACATAAAAATATGGGCCTCTAAAAAAGGGCCCAGGGCGGCCGCCCCTCTAGCCCCACACACTAGAGGTGTGCGTTTTCGGTTTGGTTTGGGTTAAAGCTCAATATCAAACCAAACCAATATGGATCAGTTTGACTATATTTCAACCCAAACCAAACCAAACCAATGTGATTTTTCAAACCGATCAAAACCAAACCAACAAATGTCGGATTGGTTTGGATAGGTTTATCGGTTTAGATTTAAACTCAAAAATCTTTTTTTTTTTTGTATTATATTATAAAAAATATTTAAATACAAAATCATAACATAAAATATTAATTATATATTTACACATGTATATATACCCTAATTAAAGATATGTTTGAGAGGATCTATGCTATTAAAACCTAATACATCAATCAATCAGAAGAATTGTATCAAAACAAATAAATAAACTATAAAAGCCAAAAATAACCGGTAAAAGCTATAAAACCTAGACTGAATAGAAAACGTAGGTGTATTTTATATTTTAGTTTTATTTTCTGAAATATGTGGTTTGGTTTGGGTTGGTGAATTATTTCACTCAACCAAAATCAAACCACCTTTAATCGGTTTGTTCGAAAGACAATCCAAACCACCCATTTTTTATATTTGTAATCGAATCAACCCAAACTTTATTGGTTGAGTTGGTCGGTTTGGTTCGGTTCGGTTTGATGGTTTTTTGCACACCCCTACCACACACAGGGGCCAGCCCCGCCTAGAACTAGAAGATGATTTTAATTTTTAATTAATGTTAAAATCACTTTATGAAGACAATCCAATTCAACATTTTGTTGCTTTCTTAGATAATTCTAGATCGACTAGAAGCTGACAAATTTTGAAAACAGATGAACGTGGAAATATTTGTTTGTTTATTCGAGGACAATTCCAAACCCGATGGTTTGATGAGAAAGTGACATGAATTTTCATAAAGAAACACGGAGGTGACGACAAGTGGCTCTAAATTTCATATTACAAGTTAATATGTCTATAGATAATAAATTAAACAACACGCACAACGATAGAAGTTGGTCGAAAAACCATGTGCGTTGGAAAAAGGAGTATGCACTGTGCTTAACTTTGAATTTATGTGCTTGACAAATGACAAGTTTCGAACACATTCAATGAAAAGTCTACATAAATTAATTGAGATATTTATGGGTGATATTGTTAGAAGATATTATAGGGAGATATTTGTGTTATTATATTATAACACACATAAATTAATTGGTCGTTGCCTTTTAATTTATTTGTTATGGAAAGACAAGTCAAAGCCGTGATGGTTTGAGTAATTAGTAATTTAATCAAGTTATCTTATCTTGCTATGTCTATAATTCTATATATAGACCAGTTTTAGTCCTCAATCATCTTATATTTAATTCCTGGATCAAACACTGATCCAACTTTCTAAGCCAAAAATGCAAACTTGCGGGAATAATGGACAAGACGATCCTGGAGAATATGCTATGCAACTGCTAAGTGCATCAATACTGCCTATGGTATTGAAAGCAGCCATTGAACTTGGTGTGTTTGATGTCATAGAAAAAGCTGGTTCTGGAGCTCAACTCTCCGCTTCACAAATTGCAGCTCAAATTGCTCCTGGAAACAAACCTGAAGCCCCTTTAGTCCTTGAACGAATTCTCCGCCTTCTCGCTAGCCACTCTATTCTTACATACTCTGTTAGTGATGATCAAATCCACAGGGTGGTCTATGGTTTGGCACCAGTGGCAAAGTACTTTGTCCAGAACCAACATGAAGGATCAGGCGGAGGGTCTTTGAGACTCATGTTAAATATTGTTCAGGACAAAGTCATTTTAAATTCTTGGTACCATTTGAAAGATGTAGTCCTAGAAGGTGGGAATCCATTCAACAGGGCTTATGAGATGACCCCGACGGAGTATATCCAGCGAAAGGATCCTGGATTTGGTCAACTAATCATGAGCTCCCTGACAGAATTCAACCCCATCTTTACAAGAAAGATGCTGGAGATATATACAGGTTTTGAGGGTCTGAATTCTCTGGTTGATCTTGGTGGTGGGGATGGTTCTATCCTTAACATGATTGTTTCCAAGTATCCAAATATTAAGGGAATCAACTTCGATCTGGCAGCTGTTATAGAAAAGTCAACTTCATATCCTGGTACTCTATCAATCTTTACCTCTTGTGTTATGATGATTGACAAGCACTTGCTAGTAATCAAGCTTGACAAATCTTGGAATGTTATAGTAAAATACTACACTTTGATGATTTGTTGCAGGTATTGAGCATGTGGCAGGGGATATGTTTACTCACATTCCAAATGGAGATGCCATATTCATGAAGGTTAGATTTTTGATACAGTTAACAAATAGCTAGGAATGTTTGTTCAAAAAGATTTTGTAGATTGTGTTTTATATCTAATTTGGGCAGATGTTTTACTAACATAGAATTTGGATGAAACAGTTCATTCTCCACCAATTTGACGATGAAAGCTGCTTGAAGATACTAAAAAACTGCTATGAAGCAATACCAGTCAATGGGAAAGTGATAGTAGTTGATATGCTGGTACCAGATGCCCCTGATACTAGTCTTGCTGGAAAAAGCTTGTTTCAATACGAATTGCTCATGATGAACACGAATACAGGAGGCAAGGAGAGGGCAAGAAGAGAGTTCGAAAGCTTGGCTAAAGATGCAGGGTTTTCTCATATTCAAGTGCCATGTTCTGCATATAATTTCTCAGTTGTTGAGTTCTATAAAAGTTTCTAAGATAGTAATTGAATGTATAAGCAAACTTTGTTTCCAATATCTTAAGTAGTGCTAAGCTATAGTAGGCTTGAATGCTAGTCTGAAATACTAGGCTTGTAAGACATTGATCAATAAAGTTCCATTGCAAATTTCAAACACAAGCAGGCAGCAAATAGCAAACACAAGAAATGATCCTTCTATAAAGTTTCTCTGTTCCCAAGGATTACAAATCTAAGCCAGATACGCAATATATCTGATGTAATCTTAAACTAGAGAAAGAATTTGACAAGTTTAAAACAGACGCCCAGCTCAGCTCAGCTAGATAAAACGCTCGTGCACACCATAATCTCTTGCGAGAACTACTGGCGCTCTATGACTGATGTTGTATTCTCTATTAATACAGTCTATAACCTTGTCCAGTACTATGTCAGCATCAGCTTCCGGTTTGATTTTGACATGGCAAGCCAATAAGACTTTCCCTACTGTTATGGCCCAGGTGAAGAATCATGGAATTCCTGAGGAAATGATCCGCAACATAATAAGTATAGCAAGAGAATTCTTCAAGTTACCAGAGAGTAAGAGATTGAAGAATTACTCAGACGACCCTTCAAAAACCACTAGACTCTCAACTAGTTCTAATGTCAAAACAGAGAAGGTAGCAAACCGGAGGGATTTTCTCAGACTCCATTGTTACCCTCTTCAAGGTTACATCCAAGAATGGACTTCTAACCGGGGATGGGTGTTTCACCATGGGGCCCCATCTCCCATGGGGTTTTGGGGGCCAAATTTGCCTCGAAAAGGATATATATATTTTTTGTGATCTTCTGCCGACACTTCATTGTCATCTTCTACTGACACATTCTCATTTACTTTTTACTTTTTACTTTTTTTTTTTTATTTTTTTTTTTTAGATGCTAACATTTTGTCAATAACTGATACATTATGTGATAGTGAAATGAGTCACGAGAACCGGTAATGGATTCCATGTTCTCTGAGAATAAGTCTGGTGAATCTAACGAGGCTAAAGCTTCTGCTGAGGTGATAAGTCGTGTCCAAAATAGCTGTTTGATTCTATAGGGTCGTCTTCATTTCCAAGGAGATCATCATCCTCATCTTGATTTTCTGATCCTGAATCTTTTTGAGATATGTCTGCCACCCATTTCTCCCATTTATTTTCAATTTCAATTTTCAATCTAAAAGTCGGAATTTAGAATCTAGATATTTTAATCTTTAATTTGACACTGTTAAAATATTCAATCCACAAAATAAATAAAAATATAATACAAAATACGATACAAAATCCAAGATTTATATAATTGTTAAATTATATATATATATATATATATAATTTAACAATTATATAAATCTTGGATTTTGTATCGTATTTTGTATTATATTTTTATTTATTTTGTGGATTTAATATTTTAACAATGTCAAATTAAATATATATATATATATAATTTAACAATTATATAAATTTTGGATTTTGTATCGTATTTTGTATTATATTTTTATTTATTTTGTGGATTGAATATTTTAACAGTGTCAAATTAAAAATTAAAATATCCAAATTCTAAATTCCGACTTTTAGATGGAAAATTGAAATTGAAAATAAATGGGAGAAATGAGTTTTGGGGTGGGGGAGGAGGGATTTGACCCCACCCCCTGTCCCCCCAAATAGGTTTTGAGGGAGATAGTAGGGGGATGTTTAAGGAATGGGGGTAGGGGTGGGGCTACCCTCCCCCGCCCCATTTGGTCCCCACACCCATCCGACCATCCCTACTTCTAACCCTCCATCATTAAAAGAAACACGTGGTAAGAATATTGCAAAAGTGTTAGAGGCTTGATTCTGAGACTACTAGTAGGATCGGTCCTGACATTTTGGGGGCCAGAGGTGAACTATAGAAAATGAATTTACGGGGCTCTGAGATTTCAAGTTAAGATTTTGTATCTGAATTATTAATTTTTGTAGTAAGATTTAAGAGAGTTTTGAAGAAACCTAATTTGATTTATGATTTATGATTTATGATTTATGATTTTTGATTTTTTAATTTTTGTTCGATGTCCGTTGTTTTCTCGTTTTATATATATATAAGACAATTAGTGCTAGAAATAAGATTCAGCCCACATTTAACTTGATGTAAGAACTTGAAAATAATAATCAGGTTTTATAATTTATAGGTTTTTCTTAAAAAAAAAAAAAAAATGTTCATTGAGTCTATTTTAAACTCATTTATGAATTTGTTAGTTTTAAAAATTACATGTTTTATTTTAAACTCATTTATGAGTTTGTTAGTTTAAAATCATACATGTGTTATATTTGAAATCATTTTTTTTTTAACAATTTAGGGGCCCCTAAAAATCGTAGGCCCTAGGCGGCAGTCTAACTAGGCTCCCCCTAGAGTCGGGCCTGGATGCTGGTGATGCGAGACACGTTAAAAGGGTACAAAAATAAAAAATAAAAGGATAAAAGAGGAAATAAATCAATTGATAACATCTGAATTGGAAAAGGATACAGAGGGAAATAAGACAAATGTGTTTTGAAAAGTTTATTTTATATATGGGTTAGGTTAAATCAACTTAAAATTGTGATTTAAAAAAGTAAATTTAACATCTCAACCATCTATTAACTCTTAATCCAAGAGTTATAAATAGAGATGTACACTTTTCTCTGGAGCCTCAATTCCCCACGTCCCCGTCCCCGTCCCCATTTGGGGATTTTTTTTTTTTTTTTTTTGTGGAAAAAATGGGGAAATTGGGGGGGGGGGGGGAGGGGGATGAGGATAGGGATGGGGGGAGGTCCCCCATCCCCATTTTCCTATTTCCCCCAAACATATATAAATATAATTATAATATATATTTTTAATTTTTTTTTAATTCTTTGAAAACCCTAACTCCCTAAGTATATATACACATTTTATATAAAATGCACTAATGAATTTTATTTTGTATTTGTAATGGAATATTTGTTTTTTTAGTTTAATTTGTAAATTTTAGTCAAATGATGAAATGGGGGAATGGGGAAAACTGGGGAAATGAGGAAATGGGAAAAAACGGAGAATTAAGGATGGGAATGGATATAGGTCCTCTAAAAATTCTCCATCCCTATTTTTCCTAAATAAGGAAATGGGGGATGGGGGAAGGGTCTGGGAAATAGGGATGAGAATGGGGGAGACATATATCCATCTCCATTGCCCCAAATGTACATCTCTAATTATAAATGCATTCAAATCTCAACTATTGGATTAAGAGTCAATGAGTGGTTGAGATGTTGAAGTCACAATTTTAAGTTACTTTGGTATGACCCTTTTATATATATATAAATATATGTGGTCTCATTCCTATCAAGACATCCTTATATAACTTTATTAGGATATTGAATGTGAGCCATTCATTTATAAAAGTGATTTGACAAGTGCATAAATACCAAGTCAAAATATGTAAAACCAATGGCTCACATCCAATATCCTTCTATAATTCTATCAGAACATCCTCATAGAAAAATTTTCATATATACAGGATAAGAAATTTATATTATATAAAATTATTAACAATTTTAATTTGTCGTGGAAAAAAGTTGCAAAGCGGTTGTTCCACGATTGAAATTTGGGATGTCAGGATTGGGTATTTTAACAAGTCTGTATATAAAAGCCGGACCAAAAAAAAAAGGAAACATGCGTAAATGTTATCGGTGAGTTCAAAAATTGATCTAAGCACGTCTGCATAACGGAGAAGTGCCACGTGTACATAAGTAATACGTGGCGAGTGAAGATGCACCCTGTACTAAGCGAATCCATCAAATAACGAATCTGGACATCATGGAGTCCAGGTTCACTCCTCTTCAACCGAAGTTATATCTTGTCTCGCGTCGTGTCCTCGTAGCTGTAAATCAAAGCTTGGATTCTGGAGATCAACAACCAAAACAAAAAGAAAAAGAGAGAGAGAGAGAAAGTGTTCCTTTTGTAAAGAGAGAGAGAGAGAGTCTGTGAAGAGAGTCAGAGAGAGAGAGAGAGAGAGATTGAAAAATGAGCCTACTAAAAGAGGAGCAGCCTTATCACGTCCTTCACAAGCTTCCTCCCGGTGACAGCCCTTATGTCCGAGCCAAGCATGTCCAGGTAAATCCATCCATCCATACATGTATGTTGGCACTTGGCATGCATGTCATGTCATGTCATGTCATGTCATGTACTCATGTTATCAGCTCTTATGTTTTGTTATATTCGTTTGATGATGCTATTCTTAGATTCATACATGTATCGTGTACCGTTCATATGATGGAATTCCATTTCTTGTAACGATGATATAAGACTACATGTTTGTTTGTTTGTTTGTTTGTTTGTTTTAAGGTAATTACTGAAACACTTTTGACCTGGAGGAGTTTATTTTCTATTTTTAGATGTGTATTATTCGATGCATTTTTGGTAAATTTCAACTCATTTTTGTTTTAATTTTCTTATTTAGCAAACAGTGTTGCTTTTTGAATGATTTATTTTTGCTTCCATTTTGGGAAATTAAATGGTTGACCCTGCTGCCACTATTAATCCTACATCACTAGATATCTGCTTGACAATATTACAATTACTATGGTGATCATGTAAAGAAGGAATTGAATTATGTGGTAAATTACCCAGTTTTGTGCTAATTGTCTGCATAAGCTTGTTAATTTTAATTTTTATATATTTTTTGAGATCTTAGCTTGTTTAACATGTGTTAACTTGAACCTACTGGTGGTTGAATGCAGTTGCAAGTTCTATGTTTTGGATTTTATTTTATTTTTAATTACTAAATGTGTAATTTAGCTATAAAGAATGTGCTATGTAAATGTTTCTGGGAATGGTTGTTAATCTTAATGTCTTTAATTGATTTTATTTTGTTCTCTGTGCAAATTCAGTTAGTTCAAAAGGATCCAGAAGCAGCTATAGTTTTGTTCTGGAAGGCGATAAATGCAGGGGATAGAGTAGACAGTGCCCTTAAAGACATGGCAGTGGTTATGAAACAACAAGATAGAGCAGAAGAGGCCATAGAAGCTGTTAAGTCTTTCAGGCATCGCTGCTCCAAACAAGCACAAGAATCACTAGACAATGTCCTCATCGACTTATATAAGGTAGCTATACGCCCATAACAAAGCTAAATAACATTTTGTAGTTACTCTAAACATGTCTAGTTAAGTTTGAAGTAGGAGTCACTTTCTGCGTGCCAGTTTGGATTGGGTTCTTTGTGTTTTCTGCTGCAATTTAATTACTCCTCTGTTAGATGAGAGCATTGTAGAGTTTCGTGGAATGATCTCATTGCTTTTGAATTGTATTGGTTTTATTCTAGCAAATACTGTTTAGTCAAATTCATTATGATAATGGATAATTAAATCCAAATCTGGAAACTTCTAAGTAAATTTGTGCATGTTTCAGTATAATTTAAATGTTTAATATATGACAATTTGAATCCTATGTTGATTCACTTTGTGATAAAATCTAGTTTTTAAAGTTTCCTCTGTAAGATATAATAAGGTTCAGTTGGAGTAATTTATAGTGATGGATTATTAGATCAATAGGCTTAACTGGCAGTGAAATTAATGGCATCTAGACAGATCCTTTCATCTTATATTTACTTTGCTTACAATTGGATGACCCGATTCGCAATCATCCCTTTTTACATTTTTTTTTAAAAAACATGTGAGTAGAGATCCTGCTTTCATATTCGACAGTAACCACCGTTGTAAATATGACAGAAATGTGGGAAGATTGAAGATCAGATAGAGTTATTGAAGCAAAAGCTTCGGATGATTTATCAAGGAGAGGCATTTAACGGGAAGCCTACTAAGACAGCACGCTCTCATGGAAAGAAGTTCCAAGTCACAGTCAAACAAGAGACCTCTAGGATATTGGTACAGTAGTCTGTTCATAATCTTTTTCTTGAATGATTAGCTACCTGATTATTATCTTTGTCACTATAATTGGAAAATTAACTGATATTATTAATTTATTATTTGAAACAAAAAATTAAAAAAGAAAATTTATTTTGTTTCCTGTTCTATTGTATGAGATTAATATTCATAAAATCAAAGAAGATTATTAAAATTTAAATTGTTGTCATAATGCCTGAGTCTGCAAACATGTAATGCAGGGAAACTTGGGTTGGGCCTATATGCAACAAGAAAATTACTTGGCAGCAGAAGTGGTATATCGTAAAGCTCAGCTGATTGATCCCGATGCAAACAAGGCATGCAACTTGTGTTATTGCCTGATCAAGCAAGCAAGATATATTGAAGCACGATCAGTTCTTGAAGATGTATTGCAGTGTAAAGTTTCCGGGTCTGCAGATCCAAAGTCTCAAGCCCGGGTGAAGGAACTCTTGCTAGAGATAGAGCCACAGCAACCCATAACATCATCTTTAACAACAACAAAAAAAATGAGTTTAGAAGATGCTTTCTTGGAGGGACTTGACCAGCTAATGAACCAAAGGACTTCATTTAGATCAAGAAGACTTCCCATCTTTGAAGAAATCTCGTCGTTTAGAGATCAGTTAGCTTGTTGATTATGTCTTGCTAATTCTTCAGCTTTTAAAAATTTTAGTGTGAGTGAGCCTAAATATATAGATATGATCATGAGTCGGAACTAGGATTGCCTGTGTAACAAAGGATTGAAGGAGTGCCTGAAGTTTTCTGTATATTTTTCTCTTTGTGATCTTTGAAATGGAATTCCAAATTCTGGATCATGCAACTTGTACATACACATGAATTTATTGGTTGTAATAATTTTTGTAAAGCTGTTTTGGCACACTCGACAAGAAACAGATGCCCTAGCTGTGTCTACATTTGGAAGACTATTTTATAATTCCATATATTTGTCTTTATATATGTGTGTTGGAGACACAACAATCGCTGAAAGAAAATAAAAGAAGATTAGAGTTGTTTATATAGTAAAATGTAAACAATAATTTCAAAGATACCGAAAACTTCATGCAATAAACCTAAAATACTGACTTGATTACTAGATAGAGACTTGCAATTCTTGCAATGTTCTAAGTAAACCTAAAATACATATTTGATTAGTAGATGGAGGCTTACAATACTTGCAATGTTTTAAAACAGTATTTCACAAATTCTCTTGTACATTCTATAGATGATTGTTTTATTGAATACAACTGTAAAACAGTATTTCACCAATTCTCTTGTGCGTTCTGCAGATGATTGTTTTATGAATACAACTATCTGTATTCTAATTTCTAGTATCGGAAATTAGAACCCTAGCGAACTTGTACAGTTCCTCTTATTGTTTTTATTTTTATTTTTTATGATTGACTTGTATAGAAATTTAGTCAAAAACTTTCTATCTTAAAATTCTTATTAAACTCCTTTATTTTGGAATGAATTTCATTCTAATTTATAAACTCAAATATGTCTTTTGGTTAAGACACATCTTTTAGAAGAGTTACATCACTTTACAAAGGGACATAATTTTCTAGTGAAAAAACACACTCTTGAATTCTATTCAAAATTCCAACGGTGTGAACCGTGAAATTTTGAATAAACTCCATGTGGGAACTGGGAACCCATCTCCACAATTCGACCTTTATCCATGATAACTATGGTAAAAAAAAAAATATCATATATATATATATATATAATATACTTTATGATAAAAAAAAAAATTGTTGTTATTGAAGAAAATGTTTAGGTTACAACTTACAACATTTGACGGCAGCGAAATGCGCCTCGTAGTCGGTAACATATGTGTTGCCGACGAGAGAGAGAAAAAGCAACTCACAAACCAATCAAAAACCGCAAGCTTTTTTTATGATGACATCAATGATTGCACAAAACATATTGCCGTCGACAACAAGACAACAAAATGAGTAAGGGATTTGTTGGAGACGTCGAATTGCCGAAAGCAAAATTCAGTTGAACGTTTATTGCAAAGCTCTCTCCCACTTTAAAGATTTGAAGTTTCACATACTCTCTTGCACAACCTAAAAGTTTTTTTTTTTTTTTTTTTTGGTGAGTTTCTGCTTAATTTCTTCAAGAAAACATGTTCATTGTTCTTTCTTACTACATATTTTGTTCTGATGATGATTTTCTATTTGGAATCCATTGCCTTTTCACTAATTTAGAGTTTTGTTTTTCATCATTGTTGCTCTTCTAATATCCACGTCATACATGCATCTTCTAATATCTATATTATTGATACTAATTCATGAATAATCTAGAAGAATTCTAGTTTTTTAAAATCACTTTTCCAACAGAAACTGGGTGCTTGTACCACCAGTGATGTTGCCATTGCTTGTAGTCTCAAAGAAAGAAGTGAAGGTGAGTTTGATCAATTCACTGTTGATTGTTGATATGTTGCTCTGTTATTAAATTGAGTTGTCTAGATTACAATGTGTTTGACTGTGACTATAATCTCTGGCATTTGTGAAAAATGGAGGTTTGTTTTACATTGTACTTCTGTTCGAGTGTGTATCGATAGCCATAATTTCTGTAACATTATAAACTTTTTGCTATTTTATATCACTAAAATCTAAACCTGCTGTGAGAACAAACATTAACAAAGTTGTGCTGCTAATGCAACATAGAGGAGAAACATATTTACTGCTATGGCTTCTTATGAGTACCTCAATTATGTATATATCTCGGACTACAGTTCTGTGTATGTGTGTAAACATCAGTTCTGTTTAAAGCTCTGTAGCTTGTATAATCTTGAATAAACTCCCTCAGTTTCTGCTACTAGAGTTGAGTGGGAGCCCATCTCCACAATTTCACCTTTATCCATCACCACTATGGTATCGGAGTTTACTACTGTAGAAAGCCTGTGTGCAACTGTAATCTGTGTAGTCTGGGTGGGCGAACCAGCACTGGTTTCTCGATACAATGATTCCATAGCATTCACTATGATCCCTTCAGACTCGGCATCCAGGGCACTTGTTGCTTCGTCTAGGAGAAGAATTGCAGGCTTCTTTAGCAGAGTTCTAGCAATGGCTATTCTTTGCTTTTGCCCACCTGAGAGTTGGCAGCCTTTCTCTCCAACAACTGTGTCATACCCATCAGGCAAACTACTTACAAACTCATGTATGTTTGCTTTTTTTGATGCTTCCACAATTTCGGTTTCAGAAGCATCATCATTTCCGAAGCAAATGTTGCTTCTGATTGAAGAGCTAAACAGAAGTGGTTCTTGTTGCACTAACCCGATTTGTGACCTCAACCTTCTCAAATTGTATTCCTTTATGTCCTTTCTATCTATCAGAATTCTTCCTTCATTGGAATCATAGAATCTTAGCAGAAGGGCTAATACAGAGGACTTTCCTGCTCCACTTGGCCCGACGAGAGCTACCCTTAATCCAGGTTCGATTTGTAAATTGAAGTTATTCAGAACTGTAACTTCTGGTCTTAAAGGGTAGTTGAATTTGACATTTTGAAATTCAATTCTCCCTTTAATCCTCCTCTTTGAACTTTCCGGCTCATCTGGTTCAATTTCAGTTTTCCTGTCAAGGATTTCGAATGCAGGAGTCAGTATACTTATGGCAGAGATGACCATGGGGATCAATGTCCACAATTCTGTTATCGAAGGTACTGTGAGAGAGAAAATCTGATAAGCTCTTATGCCATTTTTAAATTTGGCTTGGTTCCTATCAATTAAAATTGCTGTGTACCACAAAGCAACAGCATGTGCTATATTCCATAAACAAAGGGAGAATCCTTGAATGATTCCATACTTAACACTAGCTTTCCGACAATTTCTCTTCGGTTTTTCTAGAGAAACTTTTGCTTTTCCAAGTATGTGTTCTTCATGGCAAAATGATGCAATTGTTCTTATGTTTGCTGCAGACTCGGAAGTAAGGGCGATAAACTCATTATGTGAGGCAGCAGAATCACCCGAAAATCCTTTGGCAGATTTTGCTTGAATTAACCCTCCTATGAAATGACAAGGCATCACAGCCCAAGCTACCAGAGCCATTCTCCAATTAGCAATCATGCTTACTATCGTTGCTATCAGTATCGAAGAAATGCATTGCACAATCACAGACATTCGATCAGAAATTATGGTTTTGACCATGGATGTGTCATTCATAATCCGTGAAGTGAGTGAACCAGCATCATTCTCTTGTTTTTCAAACCAAGCAATTTCATTCCGTAGAACACCTACAACATTCAGGTTTTGCAATTCATATTAATGTGTGCTTGCCTAATTTCTAGTTGTGATGAGAGTAACAGTTATGTTAAAAAGATATTTGTGATTATGCAGATAAAAGGCGGTCTTAGATACCTGTATGTAGAGCTTTTCTGAGGTTTATCATGGCCTTCTCTCCGACCACCCCGAAGAAGTAATGCTGCAAGATGTGAGTGAATAATGAAAACAACCCGATAAGCGAGAAGATCAAGGAATAATATCCAACATGTATCTTTGGATCGTTATTGTAATATGCTACTCCTATTGTTATGATATAGAACCCAAATACAGGCTTCGATATTCCAGAGAAAGCTGCTGCAATGGAACCAATAACAAGTTTCACAAGCTCCCTCTGCTTCAATCCAAACCAAATCCTGAAGAATATAATTGTCTTTTTCTCTTTCCGTTTCACCTCTTCTTGCTTTGTAGATTCATTGAGCTCTCTGAAACTGTTTGGCTCACTTCCGTACTGCTCGCTATTCAAAACGTCTTGGTGACTACTTATGGATTCTACATTGGAAGCTGCAGCCCTGCTATTCATTTCACAAAACAAGTTATAATCCTTTTCATCTTCACCGCAATTAATTGATAAAAAGACTATTGCGTGTTTGATTCGTAATCCAATTGTGTTAGATCGCGAATCATTAAATTCACCTTGAATCATCGTGAACTTGGTCGAGATTCTGCATATGATATAAGCGGTTGTAGAATTTGCTGGTCTCGAGCAAGCTCTGGTGGGTGCCTGTTTCTGTAACTTGTCCATCTTCTACCACTGCAATTATATCTGCATTGATGATTGTCGACATCCTATGCGCGATTATGATGACTGTTCTTCCTTGCATAGCCCTCTCCAGGGCCTCTTGAACAAGCTTTTCTGATTCTGAATCAAGTGCACTTGTGGCCTCATCAAGTAAAAGGATTGGAGGATCCTTTAGAATGGCTCTCGCGATTGCAATTCGCTGCTTTTGTCCTCCCGATAACTGAACTCCCCTTTGCCCTACCTGGGTTTTATTGAATGTAACATTTTATTTTCATCTCAAAGTAAATCAATTCATTATAGAGACGAGTAAGCAAATTTGGGGACAGTAACAGACCTCTGTCAAGTACTGATCCGGAAGATGTGATATAAACGTGTGCGCATTAGCCATCTTCGCTGCATTTTCGATCTGCTGATCATCTGCATCCATGTTTCCTACTCTGATGTTATCCTTGATGTTGCCAGCAAAGAGTGATGGTTCTTGGGAAACTGCTCCTAAGTTCTTTCTCAGGAACTTCAGGTCCATATTCTTTATGTTATTGTTGTCCACCAGAATCTCTCCTGCAGAGAAGAGAAATCAATTTAATTAGAGAGACTCTTGTGACCTTTTGAGGGATCAAAATGTTATGATCGTTACCTTTTGAAGGATCATAGAATCTTGTGACTAAAGAAATGACAGTACTCTTGCCACACCCACTACTACCCACTAAAGCCACCATTTTTCCTGCTGGAATTGACAGTGAAAACCCTTGAAGGATCTTTTTATCTGGCCTGGATGGGTACTCGAATGATACATCTCGAATGTCAATGTTGCCATCAACTCGCTTAAGTGCTTTCCCGTTCGAATTGGAGCTTATAATTGGCTTTCTGTCAATCACCTGAAAGATCTCAAATCCTGCAGCCTTTGCCTGGTTGAAAATTTGCATGTCTGGTGCAGCATAAGTGATTGCACTGCAATATGAAAGCACAACTCAAATTCAGTTATTCAAACGAAAAGAGGTCTTGAGTTCAAATCACGACGTTGACTAGATTGTTTGCTTACATAGCTCCAAAGAGAATGCTCATGATAGCAGCTAAGACATCTCCTCCATTTGATTTCTTGGCAGCGACAACGACGGCTCCAACCCAAATGATGAGAGCCCAAGAGCAGAAACTCACAGACTGTAACATCCCAGTTCCAACTCCTTTTATCAGTGCCTCTCCTTTGCTTATCAAAATCTGCTTCTCCATGCATCCCGAAAACGATTTGATTGCTGTACTCTCCCCAACAAATGCAAATACTGTTTTGATTTGAGTTATTGTCTGTGACAAAATGCATGTAATTAAGGCTAAAGGTGTGAGATAGAAGCAATAAAAACAATTTGAAAATAAGTAACCTGTTCTAGCATGGATGCAGCATCAGAGAGAAAAAGCATCTTAGCAGCAGAAATGGTGTTCATTTTGTTGGTGTAGGTGGCTCCTATTACAAGAATCAATGGAACCACAAAGAAGGTAAGCAGTGCTACTTCCCAACAGCATATAGCAGCTATTAGTACTCCAGAGAAGAATGTTGCAAAGCTTGACAGAAAATGGCCCAACTGTAAGAGAGATGTTTTAATAAGACAAGTGTCACACTCACATATATATATATATATATATTTGTTAATTTCAAAACCTTGTATTTAATCTGTCAATCATATTCATACCTTCTCCCCAATGGCATCTTGAATGACAGTCATGTGGTTACTTACTCCAGTTATGATTTTACCATTAGTTAAATCGGTATCAAATGCCCCGATCTCTTGGTTAAGAAGTGCTTTTAGGAATCCTAATCTCATCCGTGTTAATTGTCTTTCACTCGTATACATCCAGCATCCGATCTCTGTATAGTCGACGAACGAGATTATATGTACGAAATACAATGTACAAAACCATCGTCTATGATATAGAAACTACCAATAATGTGGAAACTATGACGGTCCCATATTATTTGTTGTTTGCTTAATTTTAAATGTAATGCTAGATATCACCAAAATTTTCATAAATGATACGATAAGATCACGACATGAAAAATCACCTATAGTACCAATCTTTTCAGGAAAAAAAAAAATCTATAACACCATTTGTAATGAAAAAAAAAATGTGATAGAATTCGTGATGGATCTCAATTGATATGTGTAAAATAAAAAATTTATATGCATTTTACATTAGTGTCAATCATGATCCCGTATGAAAAAAAACATATAGGATCTCACACTTGATCCGTATATAGGAGAAGTCAATTATAAGATTTCTTGTCGGAATTAAACTTGTCGACGTCTTAAGTAAGCAATCATTAAACTAAAAAGCTTCTTATTTAACTTATAGAATATAAAAAAGGATATTATTGTTTTTCCGCCTTGAGATTTTCCATATTCGTAACTTTACCCTCTCTAGTTATAGTAATAGCTGTTTTTCCCCCTAAAAATCAAAATATTTGAAGTTTTACCTCTTGCCGTCATGAATTCTGTTTAAAAAGGTAACTCAGACAGAAAAAATGAGTTGAAAGACCTTATTGTCCTTGAACATGTGATGGTAGAGAAAAATAATAATTATAAATAAATAAATAAAAACTCATCACCATCGGTTCATCTCCAAATTCAATGTCTATTGTCCATCTTGACATGGACGGTGGAGATAATTAGAAAAATATGGCGAAGGCCAGATGGGTACCTAGTATTCCAGCTGGAAATGTGGCGAAGGCCATGTACCACACAAAGGGAACAACCTGGACAAGCAGAAACATTATTCATAACAAAACCTTAATTTAGTTTTAATTAATTAATTAATTAAGTTTTTGTAAAATTAAAAGCTGAAGATGATCAAGTGCGTGCATGCATGCATGTACCTTGAGAAGGGCGTCAACCATGGCCTTCTTGTCGTTGACGTTGTTTCCAAATGCTTGGAGGGCTTTGCCTAGCAACAAATACCCGATCGGTTGAGCCATGCCATGAACCACCGACCCCAACGTCCCCATCACCATTAAAGTCCAGTCCAATCCGTCTGCATAACTCAAAAGCTTACAAAATGGCACAATTTTATTTGCTATCTCCTCCTCCTCCTTCTTCTCCTCCTCATCCTCCATTATTGCACCAACCTGCATGAGTTCTTGAGGATTGGTGGTGGCCTTTCGCATATTCAATATTCAAAACGTACGTGTGTTATGTTATCACTTGGAAATTATATTCCAACTAATTGGGTATCTTAATATTAATGTAATTATATAAAGTGTCTGCAAAAACTATGTTCACCAGGGAATATTTGGCAAATATTCTCGAATTCTTGGTTGCATCTATCTCAGTGTATCACTATTCACTTCCATGCGAGTAATTCTGAGCTGCTGGCGCACAAAAAACATGCAGAAAAATCCATGTGGATGGGGCCAGATATTAGTTGTATATTTACTTTGGTTGCACAAAGAATTAAATCTGATCTTTTCGATCGGCTTTTATACCAAGCTAATTAAATGAGCCATATTAGATTATTCCTAAAATTCGAAACTTGGTAGGAATATGCTAATTGATAATAATATATAGTAATAAATAAATTAATTAAAGAAGACGAATATGTTCTATACTTCTATATGATCGAACATTATGCTTCGGTATTATTATTTAGTTGTGGGTTCCAGTTACTTTAATTGAGAAAGATTTATTAAATTCCGTAGAAGTTTTGGATTCAAATCTCGTTTACACAAATGTTTTTATTCAAGAGTAATGCTAGACATTCAAACTACATGCTTCTTAATTTGTATTTCGACAATTTAGATCATGACATGTGTGACATGCGTGACATGCGTGAGTTAAATTGTCAGTAGAAGTTTTGGATTCAAATCTTATTTACATAAATGCTTATATTCAAGAGTAATGCTAGACTTTCAAACTGCATGCTTTATATGTTAATTTGTATTTCAACAATTTAATTCATGACATGTGTGAGTTAAATTGTTTGTAGAAGTTTTAGATTCAAATCTCGCTTACATAAATGCTTCTATTCAAGAGTAATGCTAGACATTCAAACTGCATACTTTGTATCTTAACTTGTATTTCGACAATTTAATTCGCGTATCAGTAGAAGTTTTGGATTCAAATCTTGCTTACATAAATGCTTCTATTCAAGAGTAATGCTAGACATTCTAACCGCATGTTTTGTATCTTAATTTGTATTTCGACAATTTAACTCACATGACATGTGTGTATCTATTTGTCTAGTGACATATCATTTATGAGGAATTCTACTTTACCTAAATTTGAGGTCTAAATGATGTAGCATCCTTAAAATCCAATCATTTCAATCATGCAAATCTAATACAAATAAATCAAGAATGTCACATCATTTAGTATCAAATTCGGACAAAAAAACATTATTAATCATATATCGTGATACAAACTAGGGTGCAAAGTGGTTGCATGCTTGAAATGATAAAAGTTCGAATTTCACATTTGTTTATTAAATCGTAAAATACGGGAAAATACCTCTTCTATAGTGAAATTTACATTTTCTTGGGCTACTTGTAGTGCAAACTCTCCTACTCATCCGATTAGTGTCAAATTTCAAAAAAAAATAATAATAATAAATAATAATAATAATAATAATAATAATAATAATAATTTTTTTTTTTTTTTAGTAAACAACAACTGCCGGGACTAACGAGATGAGGCTCTACTAGCATAACTCGGATAGCAACTCCCACAAGTGAGGAGAGAGCACCCACACCAAGGTGAGACAAGACTAGAGATTCACATTTTTCCCCGGGGTCCCAATTCCCCGCGTCCCCATCCCCATCCCCATCCCCATTTGGGGATTTTTTTTTGGGGAAAATGGGGAATTTGGGGGGGGGGGGGGGGGGGGGTGGATGGGGATGAAAACCATCCCCAAATTGAAATGGGGATAGGGATGGGGATTCCCCATCCCCATTTCCCCATTTCCCCTACAATTATGTTGAAACGGGGATGGGGATGGGGATGGGGGTGAGGTCCCCCATCCCCATTTCCCCTAAACATATATAAATATAATTATAATATATATTTTTAATTTATTTATTTATTCTTTGAAAACCCTAACTCCCTAAGTATAGATACACATTTTATATAAAATGCACTAATGAATTTTATTTTGTATTTGTAATGGAATGTTTGTTTTTTTTAATTTAATTTGTAAATTTTAGTCGAACGGGGGAAAGGGGGAACGGGGAAAACGGGGACAAACGGAAAAAATGGGAAATTAAGGACGAGGATGAGGGAAGGGTATGTGAAGTGGGGATGGGGATGGGGGGACCTATATCCATCCCCATTCCCCAAACGGGCATCTCTAGACAAGACCCATACTTTGGAGGGAAAAACCTCCATATATACACACCAAGGCCAGAGTTCGAACCTTGGTGGCGGAGAGTATAGAGAGACTCTAAACCACCAATGCAAGGGCATGTGTGTATAATAATTTGATTGCTAATACATCCTATATAGATTAGTATCCAAGTGAACACGTCATTATGCTTCTTTATTTTTTTTTTAAATCCAGGCTATCCAGCTATTAGAGTAGAAGCAGGAATCTTAAATTTGACAGGACAAAATTGTTGTTCTTGACTGGGCCCTCCATTGTCAAAAACAATAAAACTGATCGAGTGATTGGGTCATCGTTACTATTTATAATAAGAAGAAATCCTATTCTTTTCAAATTTTGAAATAAAATTTCTATCCTACACGACTTGCACCTAATTTATAATAATAAGATGGTATAATGAACAATTGATATAATAATTAAAATTAAAACTTATTCCTAATGTTTTAGGGATCATGTCCATTTCATTGATTAGCAATGGCACAACAGCTAATAACCCAGAGGCTAGAGTTTGGATAGTAGCCTATGTGATTCTAATCCCTTACAAGCTCCATTTCCTCACTCTATAGCAATGCAATATACTTCTAATTGATTTCAACAAAATTTGTCCATAAATGGCCGTTTGGTATGAGGTAATCGAAATAATCTGATTTTTGGGAAAGTTATTCTCAGTAATGTGATTCCTGGGAACATGTATATTTGTGTTTGGTTATACATTGAAATATTGTGTCAGATTCCTGGGAATATCAGATAGCCGCGTTTGGTTGTACATATGAATCTTTTTATACACTAAAAAATGCCAAAAACTCATTTTAAAGTTGATTAAAAATAAGATAAATTGAAAAATATTTTTTTATAAAATAAGATAAAACTGAAATATTTTTAAATAAGATAATTTTTTTTATATTTTTTGTTGGGTGGATGATGGATCTCCACGATAGAGACCAACTTTGAAAAATAATAATTAATAGTAGTTCTTTCAAGCCAAATTCGTTCAAGCATTCCAGTCAAATTCGTTCAAGCTTGGCCTTTCCGTTCACCTTCGTTCTAGCTTTCTATTCAGATTCGTTTAAGCTTGACCTTTCCAGTCACCTTTGTTCAAGCTCGTTCAACCCAGAGTTCTTTTTATGGAAAGTTTCTAAATCAAACAGTTAAGGAGGATTTGATGGCGGACTAGGAGTCCACGGTAGTTGAGGGCAATTTATGGGTTTTTGTTTTTGTTTTTGAAATTGATTTGGTTCTGATTGAAGGAAAAGTTTGTCATTCCCATGGCAATTTAATTGGATTTCTGATGTATTTTTGGGTTTGATTTTGCAGGTTGAATGTTGCTGGAAAATGAAGAACAGATCAGAGAGAAAGAGAGAGAGAGAGAGAGAGAGAGAGAGAGAGAGAATAGAGAATAGAAATTAGTTAGGAAATATTTGTTGTATTGATTTACTGTCAAAATGCTATTACAGACACATTTAAAAGAAAATACAAGCAAATGTAACAAAAGACTCTACACAATATAGGACTCTTTGGGAAATAATTCCCTACAATAGACTCACATTAATATTATAGACTCTTAGGGAGATGATTCCCTACACTAAGACACACTTTTATTATTATTGACTCACATTAAAACCCTAACTTTATCCCTAAATTCCCAATCATTACATTCCCCTTCCCTTGAAAACATCTTTGTCCTCAAGGATGGAAGCTTGGAATAGTGGCCTTATTCGCTAAAGAACCGAAGATACAACCAATTGCAATAAAGGCCCAATTCACCTAATACTGATGATGACCCAATTCGCCAAATCAATTCACCAAACCAATTCTGGTGATGACCCAATTGGCCAAGGAGATTGAAATGGACTAATTGCAATACTAACCCAATAGGCCCAAATCGTTGGAGTCCCAATTAGCCTAGAGCCCATCTGAGAATTTCCAAAACGCCCTAAGATGTTTATAATTGCAATTGTAGCCCAAATGGCCCAAATTTGTGTTGACCGGTTCGCCACAAAGTGCTCCAGCTAACCCAATTACTAGAGCTCCAAAACGACACAGTTTTGTGTTAGGGCTTAGAGTCCACCCTTTAAAATTCTTTCTTCGTTCAGACATCGCCCCAATCCCTAATTCATCACCTTTTATTCGATCGCAAAACCTAACACCAGAATTCTTCTTCATCTTCTTTTGATTCTTCGATCCACTCTTCCAAAAAATTCCTGAATTCTTTCCAAACCCTAACTTCTTCTTCTTCTTCTTCTTCTTCTTCAGGCAAACCAAATTGTTATTCTTCTTCATCTTTGACAACCCCAAATCGTTGTTCTTCTTCACCAAATTGTTCACCGAAAACCCCATTTCTTCACCATAAGCCTTCCAATTTGCTAGCTCATTTCTGAAATCCATATATCGATGAACCTTAGTAGCAGACCATGCCCATTTAAGGTCTAGAAATGGTGTGAGTTCATGATCAACACGTTTCGGAGCTGATCCATGGCGCGATTTTGGTGTTGGATCAGTTCCCGAGCACGGTCGTCCACCGGCAAGACCAGAGGCGAACTCTCCTATCTAGAATGGGTTGAATAGATGTGATACCTGAACCGATGGACATCTCCTTCTTAAACTGATTGACAAACCCAGAATCTCAGATGGCGTCGGTAGTGTCGTGTAAGGTGTGGCGGTTGTTCGTGAGATGCGGTGGCTGGCGATGAGAAGCTTATTGGCTTCGATGGCGGCGCATGAGTGAGTTGACCAGAATCGGTGTTGGTTCCATTGCAGAGCATGAATGGTCACATGAATTACGCTCAACTGGCCATCGGATTTCGTCTTGACCACTGGTTGGAACTGGTAAGATCTTCTCCTATTTTGCTTCCTGAATTTCTTGGTCTCATTTAAGCCAGTTCTTGGTTTGGGAACAGTGCATATAGGGTGGTTGCCTGGCCAAGGTTTGGGTCTGATGAAATAGGTGAGTGTTGGTAGCTTATTTGGCCATGGATTTAGATTGTTGGGGTTAGTGTTTATAGACGGTTTGTTCGGCCATGGTTCGAGTCTGTTAGCATCTAAGAATGCAGCTATGTTTTGGTTGACTACATGGAATGATTGAGTCTGAATGGATGGGAACATTGGGTTTGGATAGCTGAGAGTTGGTTCCGGGTTTCTGTTAGGGTCGAGTTTAGGCCTTGGTTTGGTATTTTTTAGCTTCAGAGGTTGCTTCAATTGTAGCTTCTTGTGTCTTGACTAGATATGTGGCGATTTCTGAATCAGGATGCTTGATCTCCGTCACTAAGGACCTGGTTTCAGGTTCGTCTCCTTCAAGCTCAGAAAGGTTTAGCTTAATAGGAGACACCAGATTTGAGCCAGTGTTTGCCTTGATAGGTGTTGGTTCTGGATTTGGAACCTCGATAAGTCCTCATCCACTATCAAACACAATTTCTATAGTTTCAACTTCCCCTTCAACACCTTCTTCCTCATCTTTGAGCATGTAAATCTATATTTTAACACATCGATACTCAAAAGAATATACATCATCACAGTTATAACACAAATTCTTATCCCATCTAGCCTTCATTTCCTCTTGAGTCAGTAATATGATGGGATACATTTCTGGTTGAATGTGAACTTGCCTCTGTTTTGTTGCTCACTTGAATTTCTTGTTGATTTTTCTGATGAGTGAAATTGAATTGTGAAGTTGTGGTGTTTTGAATGATATAGTTGGCTCTGTGTCTATAGGTTTGTGGGAGAATATTGCTGGATTTGAAGAATACTGGAGAAGTGGTTAGAACAGATTAAAGAAAAGAGAATAATTTGCTCTGATACCATTTGTTATGCCCATGGCAATTTAATTGGATTTCTGATGTATTTTTGGGTTTGGTTTTACAGGTTGAATGTTGCTGGAAAATGAAGAACATAGAAGAGAGAAAAAGAGAGAGAGAATATTGGGAATTGAGAGAGAATAGAGAATAGAAATTAGTTAGGAAATATTAGTTGTATTGATTTATTCTCAAAATGCTATTACAGACACATTTAAAGGAAAATACAAGCAAATGTAAAAAAGGACTCTACACAATATAGGACTCTTTCGGAAATAATTTCCTACAACATACTCACACTAATATTATAGACTCTCAGGGAGATGATTCCCTACACTAAGACACACTTTTATTATTATGGACTCACATTGAAACCCTAATTTTATCCCTAAATTCCCAATCCATACAAAGTTTGGATTAATAACATTTGATTTGGATTATCGGAATTGATTTCGGTTTGGTGTTTGGTGGTGGATTCTAGGTATTATCGGAATTTGATTTATGGTATTGTGTTAGATTATCGAAATTAATTTAGGTTTGGGTTTGGGTTTTTGAAAAATTGATCGATTGGACAAGATTGGGATTTGGGGATGAATTGAAGAGAAGAAGATTTGATCTAGGGTTTGTGTGATTAAAAATTGAAGAAGAAGAAGAGGTGGTGTGATTGAAAATTGAAAATTGAAAATTGAAGAGGAGGTGTGATCTGCGAGAAGAACGAAGAAGAAGAAAATAAAATAATTTTTTTTTAATGAGGTCGGTCCCACGATAGGAATCAAATGCAGGGGCATCTGAAACCCACCCGGAGGGTAATGTGATTCCCATAGGATTCACATTTTCGAGAATATAAAAGCCCAAATCTAGTAACAAGCATGAGAATCCTATTAGATTCCCATTCTCATGCTAAGATTACCCCATACTAAACAGCTCCTAAATTTTCTCAACCATTCATGATATATTATGTAGAAAAATATGTACAGTGAGCAAATAACACCATACTTCCTAAGATTTGCTCTTTTATATGCAAAATCAACTTTATTAAAAATCAACACTTACATCCCCAGTTGTTAAGGTTTGATCAAGGTTGACTATCAAGATGTTAACACTTAAAACTTGAAAGGTAATATTGTCCTTTTAACTTTAATTTAATAAAATTAGAAATTAAAAAAATTTGATCTCCACCATCCAAGATAGGATGATTGAGATCAAATTAAATAATTAATAATTAATAATTTAGGTATTATCACTAAAGTCTCTACTTTTTCATAAATCGTCACCTATTTAAACGTCTTTGTCATAGTAGTCATTTTAGTCCCTTGTGTTTCACTTTAGTCCATTTAACCAAAAAACTAACGGTCAACTATAACATAATGTGTAAAAATACAATTTTACCCTTTATTGTTATTTTTTAATTTTTTTTAGTCCCTTTAGTTTCAATAATAGTTGGTCAACCCCTAAAAATGCCTCCATCAAGGATTGAACCTTTAACCTTCAAGTTAAAAATCACAAGCTTTAACAAACTGACCTACTATAGCTTATTTTTGAATGTTTGTTGATTTAAATGTATATATAGTTATATAATTTGTTTAAACTAATTTAAATTTGTTTATATAATTTAAAATAAACTCATATTTAATAATAGTATATAAAAACATGTTTATACAAATGAAAAAGAAAATAACAAAACAAAAGCAAACCTAGAAATTCAAAGCGGGTAAATTTTTTCTTTTTTCTTGTTTTGGATTTTTTTTCTTTTTAAAAAATATATTATTTCAATTTGATTAAAAATAAAAAAATAAAAAAAAACCCAGAAAATCAAATCTCATAAATTGAAAATTTCCATTTTTTTTCCCATTTTCTCTTTTGTTTTGTTATTTTATTTTTCATTCTTATAAATATGTTTTTATATATTATTATTATATATGAGTTTATTTTAAATTATATAAATATGAGTTTATTATTATTATATATGAGTTTATTTTAAATTATGTTTTTATATATTATTATTATATATGATTTTTTTTCCCATTTTCAATTTATGGACTTTGATTTTCTGGGTTTTTTTTTTTTTATCAATTTAAATAATATATTTTTTGAATAGAAAAAAAAATCCAAAAAAAGAAAGAAAGAAAAAAAAAATTACGGGCTTTGATTTTAAATTATATAAACATATTTAAATTAGTTTAAACAAACTATATAACTATATACACATTTAAATCAATAAACCTTCAACAATGAGCTAAGGTAGTTTAGTTGGTTAAAACTTGTGACTTTTGACCTTAAGGTTGAATGCTCTATCCCTAATGGAAGTGTTTTAATTTTTTTCAGGATTGACCAACTATTATTGAAACTAAAGGGACTAAAAGAAAAAATTAAAAGGACTAAAGTGATTAATATAACAAAGACGTTTAAATAAGTAACAATTCATGAAAAAAGTAGGAACTTTAGTGATAATACCCTTTAATGATTTGTAAAAATAAAAAAATTAAAATAGATCTCTATCATCCATCTTCGAAATTAATATTTTTGTAAAAAAAAATAATAATAAGAGCAAAAAATGAAAAAAAAAAATATTGAGATCCATGAAGATCTCCATCTTCCCTTTGCTGTGAAGAGGAGAGACACGGTTGGGAATGTTTTGCGTTCGCAACAGGAAGGCTCCAATTACCACATCTATATGTATCAACTTACCATTGCCGCTTTCAAAAAATACTTGACAATTGTCACATTATTGAGTGGGACTTTGGTATAAAGGTGAGATACAAAGATGGAATGTCTAGCATTGACAATTGTCATGTGATGCATATAGGATACAAAGGTGAAATGTCTGACATTACTTACTCAACATATTTTATCCAAACAATTCCCACATGATAAAACTAAACATATACAGTAGCATAATTTTCGATTTGGGTGTAAAAAAGGTTGAATCTTAATAATATAAATTAAAAAATCCCAATAAAAAATGCATATACTTGATGATATTAGATAATGAAATAATAGGCACATCAATTATATTCAAAAGAATAAATGTTTCGTGCAGGCATCCTCCATTACATGTTAAACTAAAAAAACCATATCAAGCAGCAATAAAGATATTTATCTACCTCAACGAGTTCAAACATATAACCCTATACAAGAAAATCATTCCAAAATACAAACTCTTCTCCCTTCCTAAAAGGACTAGGAAAGGGAAAGATCGACCAAAAAGATATAAGACACGAAGTGAGAGAGATATTCATAAACATCGCCTGAAGAAAAGATGACGAACCAATTTACCGAAAGGACCAAGTCAGCATTTGAGCGAGGGCAGTAACCAGGTGAATCCAAGACAAATCAAGTACACTTGAACCCATGGCAAACCGACAAGATTATGATGAGAATCAATGCTACCACGATACCTAAAACAACTAACTTCATCTTCATATTCTGCACCCACATCTTCCTTTTCATCTTAGTTCCCTGCTGTCTGAAGTCTTGTGCCTGCACCATGACAGATGCATCAAACCACAATACCAAAATTTTCAAACAGAGAAAGAAGGAAGTGAAGGAAACCAAAAACCAAAAATGAAGACTAATATCGCACAGTTCCATTCTCATAAACATCCCTAGTAGAATAATGCAACTTCAAATCACCTATAAAAGGCATTCAACTAATTTCCACAAGGAAGCTTGAAAGTAGCAGCTTAGCTCAATGCCAATTTGTTTGAGCTTAAACTAACCTGTGACCGAAGATTCTCAGTTTTATCCACCAATAGCTCAATCTTCTCACCACGGTCAAGAACCTGTACAAAAGATGAATCTCCTCAACAAAAATACACAATCATAATTGTGCGGTCTTTGCAGACAGCTCTCACCATGTTGGGGCGCAAAGTAAACCAGCAGCTATTTCTTACCTTCTCTATATTTTCCATCATAACACCCTTGACTTCAGATACTTGAGCTTTGACTTTGGCAAGTTTACTGATCTCTTCAGGATGATCCATGCAATACTGCATGTGCTCCTTCAGTTTAGGCCTATAGTATAGACAAAAGAGTAAGAATACTTATCAAGTAACAAAAATACATCTCGATGAAGAGTACAATATAAATACCCAAATTCTCTCTTGAGGCTATTTGCAACAGCTGTTGCAGCCTTTCCTCCACCATATCTCTTGTTGAAATCATCCTTAACTCTTTCCAGAAAGGCAATTGGAATTTGTCTGCCAGCAGATTCAACAGCAACAACACAGTAGGCTGCAGCCTCCAACATAAAGTGGCAGAGTTAATACAATTCCACAACAGATGTATGGGGATTAGTTTCAACAAAATGACATCACATTTGTCTAACACAGATCAGAAACTGAGGTCTTAAATTACTATAACTAAGTCAGATGCTCTCAAAATACCCTGATAATTGATTCAGTACCATGTCACAGTTAACACACAGCAAACAAGAAATTAACAACAAAAGGCGGACCACATGGTAATTATTATGTAGTATGCACTATGATGTTGAAAACAATTACAGAATTCACTTGCAGTTTCTAAATCCAATGTTCTGAAATCTGAAAGCATACATCATAATTTTCAATTAATATAATTAAACAAAAATCAATATTTAATATTTTTAAAAATAAATAAAAACCCTACTTAAGCCTGTCATCTAGTAACTAATGATACAAGACATAATATTTGTTCAAACATGTATATTAAGTTCTTAATGTACATAAAATTTGCCTTTGGTTCTTCCAGAAACTTCTTATCCAAGTTTCTACCATGAATGCTTCACCATATGTAAGAAGAATACTTCATGATGTAATACAAAATGACCAATCACTAGATCCAGCATTATATAGTAAAGAAATACTCTTCTAGATCAATAGTTATAACTTATAATTCTATCCATTTGGCCAGTGCAAAGTTATCTGTGGCATACCATCTTCGAAATTTGATCCATCAAAAGTCACCTGTATCTGCAACCTCTGCAGTATATATTGCTGGATCACATTTTGCTAAATACAGATACCCAAAAAGGGAATTCTTTTATAACTATATGGCAATTGTGTATTATTTTATGCAAACAATCATTCACTTTAATCTTACCTTAATGTCACAAAATGATATATAATCAAATTAAAAATATATATGTATATCTTATTATATAATACTACTATTATACTTTATTAATCACATTGTTAGAGCTTCGGCATAATTTTTCATCTAGTTTTTGTAATATATTTTATATTGCGTAATTATTAATTGAAATTTTAACTTGTTAATTTTATAAAGAAACAATTGTATAACCATTGTTAAATATAATAACATTCTGTTAGGAAAATGGAATGTTGGAATTTATAAAATACTATAAGGGTACTTCAAAGAATTCAATTTTTTTTTTTTAATTTTCAAAAATAGCATATTAAAAACCTAAAGATTTTTAATTCTCCTAGTAGAAGTAAGAGAGCTTTCTATAAGATTAAAAAAAAAATTATTCTTTAGCTAAAGCCATATAAAAGGAATATTTGAAATATGGCTGTTCCAAGAACCATACAAAACACACACTATGATCAACAAACCAAAAACTATACTAGGAATAATTGTCCCAATCAAAAGCAAGATGATGTATTAGTTAAGTAAAAAGGGTACCTAAACCTCGTGTTTTTGTTATAATGCATAACAAATCCATTGTGGAAATGTTTTTTTTTATATTTATTATTATTATTATTATTATTATTAAAGCTATGACAAATTGCTATCTTTAACGTTTTCTATCAGCAACCAACCAAAAAAATGCGATTACTTGGGAAAAAATTTCCCATATGTCATCATCTGCTAAACTCATCATAATGTCCCTCAAATTCCAATAACAGCCATGCTGGCTTCCTTCTCCATTTCAGAGAAAAAAAAAAAAAAAAAAAAGAATCCATTATATTCCATTAGTGAAAAACATATAAGAGCATATTAAGATGACTGTACCATAGAACCAACTCTTCGTCCTATAGTGATGCATTTCTTGACAGAAAACCATATATTAATAATCATCACGACAATCTATTTTTCAGCAAAGACTTTTGTGCTTACTAAATAAAACAAATTGTGCCCATTATTAAATTCGTTTTACCCTAAATTTAGAACAATAACCCTAGCGCTATATACAATTGTAACTTTTTTTGCAGCACAAAAAATTCAACCACAAAAATGATCATACATAATAATATTGATTTGACATATTGGTGATCTCCTAAATGATCTAATAGATAGAAAACAATCCCCGCATCCTGATTGGTTTACATAAATCAAAAGACCACCACGGAATTGTTTACGGCCGAATATGTAAACAGTCAAATCGCAACAAAACATCGTAAGATTCAGAAACAACCACAGACAATCAACAAATTGCATAATCATAACACGATAAAACACATAGATCACACCATAAACAAAAAGAAAAAGCCAATCAAAACAGATCCAGATCAGATTCTACCATTCCATATGTACATAACAGAAAGAAACACGTAAATGAAACAGACAACTCACTGAATCCGTTTTCGACGAGGTAATTGAAGGTGTGGCCATCGCAGTTATAGGTGAACTTGTTGTTTGTAGCGGGAAGTTTCTGGAGACATTGGGAGGCAATGCTGGTGAAATTGCCTGTAAATTCCGTGTACTCGGAGAGGATCACTGTGCCACGCGCTACGAAACTATAGATCAACGACTGCTGGCCCATTTTTAGAAAACCCTAAAACCTAAACAGAACCAGATCAGATTTCGACGAGACAGAGAGAAAATGAAGAAAAATGAGAAGGAAAGAGAGAGAAAAAAAAGGTGTGATCTAAAAAAGGAACTAAAAATGAAGAGAAAAAAAAGGTGTGATCGAAAAAAAGAACTAAAATTGAAGAGAAAAAAAAAAAGATGAAGCTAGATTTGCGGTGGGAAAGAGTTGTATGTAGGCCAATTTTTTTTTGGTGAAGGTGTTGTTAGGGTTTGTTATGTTTGTTGAATTGTGTTGTTGTTTTTTTTATTTTTTAAATATAGAGAGAGAAAGAGAAGTGGTCAGGTGGTGTGGAAAGGATCAGGATCATGATCACGCATTCACGCGCTTCTTTTTGAATTTTTCTGAGGTTGAGTGCTTGGATATTCAAACGCGAAGCTTCCTTCCTGCCTGAATTCGAGAATGCGTGTACTTTTCGGTGAATTGCGCCAGATGAAAGCTGTTGTTTGAAAACAAAATGAAAATGAAAGTGAATTTCATCGTATTGAATTGTATACTGAGATACGTTATATAAATTCAATATTTAATTATATATATATATATATATATATATATTTTTAAGAGTAGTTTATCGGTCTTGCTACAATACAGTACTATATATGAAAGTATAAAATTTAAAGGTTTTATTAATAATAATAAATAAAATATTTCATTTTGAAAACTATCCAGAAATTATAAAATTATTTTACTGTAGCTAAACCAGTAGTTAGTATATAGATATTTAAATATTTATTTGAAAATTATATAGATAATTTATAATTAAATGTCGAAGTCTAACAAATTTAAGTTGATATAAAATCACCTATAAAGTCATATTATATAAAATTGTTAAAATTATTATTTTGACAAAAGTTTAAAAAAAAATTATTTTTATTATTTTGACTTTTTGGGGAAGAAGGAATATTCACTTGTCATTCATTTTAATTTATATTAAATTGAGATAAAATGATTTTTCTATTTTTATAGTTTGATTAAAATATAAAAGGATATTGTTATTGAATATTTTATAAGCAATCTACTCAGGTATTTTTTAAAAAAAAAATTTATAAAGGAATTTAATTTTCAGTGTTTGAGATTTAAAAAAATGAATAATTTAATTATTTCGATTTTTGTATATCAACGTGTATAATAATTATAATCTAATAATATTTTCATACACAATTACACATTAATTATGATAATTATTTTTTATATCGACATTTCAATATCATTAAATGTATATAGGGTAATTGAGCACGACTCCAACTTAAAACCTCAATGACGTATATATGAGGGATAGATCACTGTACCAATTTTATCTCCTTCATTGTACTAGTTTACTATGCAAACCTTGTACAGTTCATTATACCCTTTTAATGCATGACATTTATAAACTATCTAATTAGTCATATTTGTATAATTTATCTAATACTAGTTTCTTTCTTTTTATCTTGGTAAACCAAGACAAGGAATAAGGATTGGGCGGAGATGAATGTTTGCATTTTCATGGCTATCAATTAGCCAAATATAATTTTGTGAATTGAAAGAGGTATTATCGATTCATTGGTTTTGTTTTAATACATGATGTAAACTATACGGTATATACACATGTGTTTTTAGTACGCATTTTTTCATAAGAAGAATAAAAAGCGATGTTTTAGAAATCACTTGCAAATCTTTTCATTAATTAATTCAAAATATTTTTTATTTGGAAAACAATTTTTGAAGAATAGTAACAATAGTTCATATTCCAATAAAAATGTAAAAATTTGATAATATTTACGATCATTTTTAACTTTATCATAAGGTTGAAGCTGACACGAAAGACATATCTTTTATCCGATTTGTTTCGAGTCAAATTATTTGATTATTATTTATCTCATTAAATCTAACTTTTTTTTCTTTGTTTGATGTTTGAGTAGTTTGAGAGATTGATTTGTTATCTACTTTGCCGGAAGGGGTAGAGTTTTGTTTTACTTTTTAAGAAGTTAATTTCGTCTCAAAGGACCACGAATTGGTTTGGAGAGAGTTCCTCCATCAATCGTTAAATTTGTTTATACGATCTCATGCGGCATGCCATTATTTTGAGTTACAACGAACGTGACTTCCTAGCTGGATATAAGATAGGACAAATTGCACATAAATCCCCCAATTTAGGTATAATTGTATGCATATAGAATTTGCATTTAAAATTAAACATGCGATTTTAGTTTAGTGGTAAGTTCCTAACAGATTGTGGATTCAAATCATATCCCTTCCATAATCCAGAAATATTGTAATAATAATAATAATAATAATAATAATATATATATATATAAGTTTGGATTTTCTCCCGTCTGACCGTCTAATTAACTGATTTTTTGTTGATTTTTTTTCTTAACAAAAATCTAAGATAATTTATTAAATATATATATTAAACTTTAATTATTAATCCGCTCAATAATATAAGAATTTTTGTAAATATCAACCAGTTTAGCAGATGCTGTTCGAATCACATTAACATATTGATTAATATTTAATTATCCAATAGAAATGAAAAAAGAATATTATATATAAGGGATATTTATAATTTAGTCCCTAAGTAATTTAGAAAACGTTATTATTTTACTTAACTTTACATTTTTCCTCAAATTGGTCCTTACATTTATATAAACGAGTCATTCAGTTCCCTGTGAGGATGTGACCATATTTGGTAAAAGCCGCGTAACCCTCGACCACTTTCTAGTTTCTATACTTATTTTTCCAACATTTTCCCGCCAAAAACACAGTGCACCGCCATCTATCACTTTTTCTTCACCCATTCAAAAGGAAAAAAAGAAAAGAAAGGAAAAGCACTCCTCAGCACCCAGAAAAACCACCGATGGACATGGATTACGACATTCCTCTCCCCGAAGAACTCGAATCGCTGGAGGCCGACTCCTACCTCCACGACCACCAAGAATATTACCCGGACCTCGACCTACCCGAACAAGACCCACCGGATTCACCGCCTTCCACTGACCTTCAAATCAGCGGTCAAAACAAGCGTCCCAGATCTGACTGTACTGATTCTCCAATTGAAGACAGTGAACTCCCATCCGATGAGAAGAGAAGCAGAATTATCGATGGCGAGGAGGAGGAGGAGGAAGAGGATCGGCATCTGTACTCGCCGCCGCCAGAGGTGGAGCAAGAAGAGGTGAGAGTTGTGGAGGAGGAGAACATTTTGTCAAGGTATGCCTTCCAGATTGACGGGGAATGCATGCCGGTGACGGCGCCTGGCGGCGATAGGGTTTATGCCAAGATTTCTAGGTTTGAGACAGAGGAGAGGCAGAAAAATTTGAACTTTAAAACGCACTCAAATGGTACCGTTGACCTCTCTCACTCTATTTTGTTTTCAAAAAAATAATTGTTATCTAAGATTTTCTTTCGAGACACGTTTGGTGCTGTCTTCATCATTGGACAAATAATGCTATCATGCAAAATAAATAAATGAAGAAGCGCAAAACAGCATAAATGAAAATACTGAAATATTGATTGATGTTTACAAAACTCGAGTCTACTGGGTTGATTGATTTTATAATGTTATAGTTCTAATCTGGTTATAATATTTACGAATTCTGATGCTCGTTGGATGCTCATGATGAAGCAACATGGAAGAACTAATGGAAACTCTTAATCGTTGCCAATTTAAGTTCAAGAAACTTTATAGTTAGTTGCCAGAGTGTATTGTCCTTCGTGAAATAAGATTCTAGAGTTATTTTTGAAGTAATTGTTGTTAAGATGCTATGGTGTTTTAAAAATATTTTTCTGACTACTTCTCAATGAAGCAGTCCCATTTTTATTTCAGGTGAGGTGACATTTTGGCTGTGTTTCTACTTTGCAGGTCTTATTTCGGAACCCTTCAATGTTCTATTGGAAAAATTGGAGCAAGAGGCTTTTACCAAGGTTTGCATTTTACTAATTGATTTATAGACAGTTGAATAGTGAAACCAATATCAAAGGTTTGGAAACTATGATTATACTTCGAGTTCAAATACCTTAGTGTACTACTAAATGTTTTTTCTTAGCTTGACTTTTGTGTTTTATTTTTCCCCTGTATACTTAAACAATTTTGAAAGATACTATCAATATTTTTTTTATTCTATAGAATCAATTTGGAAAGCTGTTTGTCAAATTCTCCATAAATTATATGTATATTGTTACCTATTACACTTTCTATGCGTGTGTGTGCAAGGGTGGATCTTTTTAGGGGCCAAGGGCCCCCAAAATTTCTTTAAAATTTAGAAAGATTAGACTTTCAATTTTTGCTGAAATTTATCTTTTTATATATTGACTGCCAAAGTTAAGGTCTGGCTCCACCTACTTGTTTCTGAGTAAGAGCACATGAATGCATGCACAATTTGGTTTTAAATGGAGTTACACTGAGAACTTCATGAATTGTCATAGTCATAAATGTGAATATTAATTGTTTGCAGTAATGGTTCAGATACACTGGAAGAATGCAAGAAATTCAAGGTCTGCTAGAATATATGAATGTTTATGTAAAGCAATTTTGCAGCTGACACATTCTAAAATCTATGCACTATCAGTTGTATGTTGGTTTGTAATTTAAAATTTGTGTGGGATTACTGAAGCAGTTTAACAGATTGGTAGCTTAAGCACCACTTTGGTACTCTGAATTGGAGACCCTTGGAAGGACAAAAAGCTTCACTTTTTAATAAATATTTGAAGTGAAAGGATTGCTGAACACTTTTAAGTTTTCTCTGATGCCTCCTGTTTAAGCCTTATTCATTAGTTTTTAACTACTACCTAATTCATTGTTGAAAACTGGCATTAGTATATAAATTTCATGTGGCTGGAAATGTTACATTAAATGGTATATCCATAACTCGTAACATACGTGTTCAACATTAGAATGTTTTCATAATCCATTCTTCTGGTTCTGAAGGCCTTGAATTCTAGTTCTGAAAATCAAAGTGACACAAGTCTTCCTGAAAAACAAGTGGTGCATGAACAACTTTGGGTTGACAAATACTCTCCAAATGCATTTACAGAGCTGCTCAGTGATGAACAGACAAATCGTGAGGTATTAAATATCTCTATGTAAAATTTCTTATGAAAGTGAAAAAAGCCTTTCTAGAATTGCAAATTCTTTTGAATTTTATCATCAATATTCAATCTTAGACGGTTGTCTTACTGTAGGTCCTCTTATGGTTGAAACAATGGGATTCTCGTGTCTTTGGATCTGAGATTAGGACTACGTCAGATGAGGTTTTGTCCGCTTTAAAAAGGCATTCTTCAATTGTTCAACATCAAAAATCAAATAACTCTAATCTTCCAAGGAATAATTGGGGACATAAGTGGAGCAATGGAAATTTCAGACATTCTAATAATTCGGAGAATGAACATAGTAATTCAAAAGGAATTCAGGACTTGTGGAACAAGAAAACAAGGCTTACTGGTCCACCTGAGCAGAAGGTCAGTTATTTTATTTGAAACTTATTTGTTTTCAGTTGCAGATATCTTGTATTGTTTGTCTCATGGTGAACCGTAAAGATTCAATCTTCAATATTTTCACAAGGTTTCTAATTTGTTTTTGTATATAAATCTAAAATCTCTAGTTCGCTCAATATATCAAGTAACTGTTTATCTTGTCCATGTGCAGCCAATTAAGTTTCAATTTATGTGCAAGCTTTCTAGTTTCTTTTTTACTCATTGATCAGCCTCAATATTTTCCGCTTATTGCTTAAAAGTGCATGAGATACAATATTGTAAAGTTATTTGTTACTATGCATATTGATTTTTTTGAGAACAAACCAGTGATAATGTTTACTCTTAATTCTTGTTCGGCTTAGTTGTGGTGCTAGTATCATTTTGATGGTTTTCATTGAGTCTCCGGTTATTCTTGTGGGAATTAGATGAAATAATCACTTCTATTTTTTTTATTATTTAAATTACATTATTCACTCTTTAATATGCACATAAACACAAAACTTAGAGAGTTCAGTTTATTAAAACCTGTTGAATTTTGTGTCTTGATCTTTAAAATTTGCACATCTTTCAGCCTTTTAGTGATCAAACTTATGAGTAACTGAATCGTATGGTAATTGCAGATCCTTTTACTTTGTGGCCCACCAGGACTTGGGAAGACCACACTTGCACATGTGGCTGCTAAGCATTGTGGTTACCGTGTCGTGGAGGTTTTTTGTCTACTTTTACTCAATGAACACACATAGCAATAAATACTTGAGGCAGTATCATCTTTTTGATCAATAATTAAGTTAACTTTTTCTGCTTACATGTGTTGTGTGTTAGTTGTCATTTTCTCTTCCAATTTAAATGATGTAGGACTGCTTTGCAATTTAGGAATTTTAGATATGTAGAAAATAAATCTTTTTAGGGTTTGACATTTGATAAGATTTCAATGAAGGTTCAATTGTTTGTACCTTTGAAAGTCCTACAAGCTTCCGAAAAGGCATCCAATTTAGAATTTAGCTCAGTGTTAGTTACTGTAGCAATTGATTGATAGTAAAGAATATTGGATCTTCTGCTCTCTGATACTGAAATCAGACTCAGTATAACCAAGGTTGGAGCAGCAATATCTAACATTAATAACTACCAATATCACATACCTTTTACCCCAGACAAATTACCTTCTTGTTGAAAGCCTCAGCATTCTCTCTAAGTTTCACAAAAGCATTGTATCTCTCTAGCCATACTATTAATTCTGCATCTTAAAATGTATTCTGCGACTATAATAAGGTAATTAAGATTGTATAATGGATATTATTTTGTAGTAGAATGCCAGAATATATTGATTTAATCACTCCTAGTTGCATCTTCTCAACATTGCAATGTACAGTGAATTTTAATATTACTTTCTAATACTTTTTCATTTCATCTTCATTTTGTTTCTGTGTAGATTAATGCTAGTGATGACCGGTCATCATCAAATATTGAAACCAAAATCCTTGACGTGGTTCAAATGAATTCTGTCATGGCCGATGCAAGGCCCAAGTGTTTGGTCAGTTTCATTTTGCAAAGGTTTATACATGTTTTCGTTGTATGAGATCAAGAAAATCACTTGCTTAATTCTCCATAGGTGATTGATGAAATAGATGGAGCTCTTGGAGATGGCAAGGGTGCTGTCGAGGTTATTTTAAAGATGGTAATTAATTTTTTTTTCTATTGTTTTTAAGTCGTGTATTGGAGATTGTTTTTCTTTGTTAGATCCAGAAGTGGGTTGAGTTGTAAGCCCTTTGGTTTCAAACTAGGGAATTAGTGGTTCAAATTTCTCTTTATGATAATCTACCTACGATAATACATTTCTCGGGTTTGTGACATGTTGAAGGTTTAGTAAATAAAAAGGTCAGATGATTTTTGGGCATGTGCGTAAAAAAAGGTGTAGTAGGGGCATGCCAGTGTTATGCAATATATATAATTTTTTCTTTGATCATTCAGATAGTTTCTTTCCCAACTTATGAATTGGTATTTTCTACCACTTTATTGCATGATGACTTGATGGTTTCTTATTTACTGTCATTCATCATTCTAACAAAGTTGAAGAGTAGAAGGAATTTGTATCTCTGTTGTTTGACCTTGTGGTCATTATCATAATATAGATTAGCAATACGTGAAAATATGTACTAAAATTTCCACCTAAAAGTTGTTTGACAAGGTCAGCTGTTAGCAACATTTTTGAAATATATTTATTAAACATGCTTTACAACCTGACCCAAGCCTTCAGTATGGTCCACATGCTCCAGATGTAGAACAAAATAAAACTTAATCCTGTATGTCTGTTCAAGTTCTTAATCTATCCCTTCTTTGAAAAGCTATAATGATATGTTGTATCATTTCCAGATTAGTAAGAATGACAAGTTGGATTTGAACAACATGATTGGTATTAAACAATATAAATACATATTTCCCCCATTTATCTTTTTCAATAGGACCGTTCGTTTATTTTTACAATTTTTGCTCTTAGCTTTTGAGGAGCATTAATTTGGGCACCTCAGTTTGAAATTACCCTATTGGATTTTTTTTAGTTTATTTTTTTATAAATAAAAATTATTAATTATTAAGTTATCATTATTTCAATGAAAATCTTTGTTACGTGTAAAAAAAAAAAGAATTTTTTTCTACCACTATTTGAATTCAATTACAAATTTAACATTCAGGTATCTGATGAAAGAAAGAATGACATTGGGAAGGACAATGTTGCTAAAGAAGAGCAATCGGGAAAGACATCCTCAAAAAAGCGACGTAAAACGACATCACTGTCGAGACCTGTGAGTTTGAAATGTTCATAAGGTCTATACCTGATCAAAATGTTTCCCTGTATATCATAATGAGTGGGTTTTCCATGTAGGTAATTTGCATTTGTAATGACTTATATGCACCTGCCCTGCGTCCATTGCGTCAGATAGCCAAGTATGCATTTTTTATTTTTCAGTTTTACAATCATAGCCATGTTCCTATGCAACAGAATGATTGAGCTATCATGCATGGTTCTATTTGGTTTTGTTGTGCTTCTTTGAACAGTGTGTTGTTCCAAATATTTATTATATGCAAAGAAAATTTATCATTTTATGTGATTATAGGGTATTTCTAGTTATTATCTTGAAAAGTTATGTTTTCTTTTACAGGGTTCATATATTTATTCAACCAACAGTTTGTCGTGTGGTAAGCAGGTGATGATCAGCTACTAGTATTGTTATTTCGTTAATATCATATTCTCAAGTGTGCTCTGCTCTCAGGGGTTTTTATGTTCAATATACCAACTCAATCTTCTTAACTAGTTTTAAACATGATTAATTTGATAAAATTTTGCCTTTTTGGTTTATCATTGCTAGTATAAGGTTTAAATTTTTGACTGTGTTCATTTCTAAAGCTAAGAATTTATCGTTGTCCTAGGATAAAATGAACTTCATTTGTAAAAAATTCTGGTATAGAAATGAGTGTTCCTATTACAGTTATAGAAAATTTGAACATAAAGATGCATATTTTTTAAGAAGTTGATAGTGCTTGCTAATTACAAATTGCCCTTGGATCTGATTGGAAATATTTGATGCTTTTTGGAGCTTCTTCTGCGATTGTAAGGTCACAAGATCAAATGCCAAGTTGATAAACCAGATCTGGATGTGATTCTTGGCTCTGTATTTTACTGCATGGCTGATTTTCTCATGTCATGGCACAGAAAAGTGGGATAGATTTTTCATCATCTGTAATCATCATGGGAATATAGCCATATATACAAGAGTCTATATCTCAAGTACATAATAACTCTAGAATTTAGCATGCGGATCTAAAGATATGAACTAATTATAAGCTTTGTATACATGTTATTGATTTTTTGACAAATGTCCATAGTTATGTCTAAAAAGTGAAATCGGAAACTTAAAGCAGCTGCTTGGTGGGCTTTAATTTTCAAAAGGTATTTTTTTTTTCTGGGGAAGATGTATAGTGAAGGTTCTGAATCAAGTTCCTTCACCATCTCTTAAACTGGGGATTTTTTTTTTCCTATATCAGTTTAAATCTGCAATTCTGCTCTGTTTCCTCTTCTCACATCAGTTGCAAGAGCTTGAAAAATGAGAAAAAAGAATTGTTACAATTTTTGGTAACTCTTCATTATTGTGATAAGTCTGTATCTTTTCATTAAAGTTCAACATATAGTCTAATAATATTGGCAGCCTTTCATCTAAAAAGAATAGTTTATATTGAATTTGTATCATTTGTCCTAAGCACATCCATCGTAGTCTTTCTTTATTTGAAAAAAATGTTTATTCTCAGAGCCTAGCCATGCAAAGGTTTTTCATGTTTGAACAGTAACCTTGTTTATTAGTTGAATTACTTTATTGTAATTTCGTTTTTTTCTCGGTTTAGGTTCAATTTTTGTAATTGTAACCGTTTACCACTAATAAAAAATTTGATACGTGTCTGTAACTATTTTGGCTGCTTCAGGATGACAATTCTGCTATTGAAGACCAGGGTTTCTACTGAAAAGTATTATTTGTTGCCTTGAATAAAAACACCATTGATACCGTTTTCATCCATTTTTGGTTTTTGAAGAAAAAATAAGTTATCAAGTAACTGGCAAAGACACTTTAGCCAATTGAGTTTAAAGCAGAAATAACTGGGATGTAAATTTGTTTATTTTTAAATTTTTTATTCTTGTGCTAAGTATTACTGTAAGTTGCTTTATTTAGGTATCAACATCGTTTATTATGTCATATTAACTGATGAGTGATGACTCATTCATCATATATTAGGTTGGAACTTATTGCTTCCAATTTCTATGTGTTTTAGTGTGTCCTATCTTTATAAGCTAAGATTTGGATCCTGATTTGCGGAAATCGAATCACTATAGGCTCAAATATATTTGCAACAAGGAGGGAATGAAAACAAGTTCTATTGCACTTACTGCACTTGCGGAGTACACTGGTGAGCTATATGTCTGCTTATCCCAATAAAAAAAAGTGCTGTACCGCCTTATCATATTGCTTAGGTTCTCTTATCCTGAATGCATAAAATATATTACTTATTATGTACTTTTCTTGACCTTCGACCTTTTTTTTATTCTACTCGGGGTTTTGTTTTAACTTGACAGAATGTGATATACGCTCGTGCTTGAACACCCTTCAGTTTCTCAACAAGAAGAAGGAAACCCTCAATGTGGTAGGGATTTTGTTATGATGTTACCGTGTTAAGCATTTTCTAATTTAGGTAAATCTCCAAGGTCAGAATAAAGGGATTGGGAGATTCCCATTTTTTTTATAAGGTCTAGGAGATGATGAAAGCAGATGATGTTGTAGTTGGCTGGTAAAGAAAAAAAAAGTCATTTTTCTGCAATGTACTCATTTGATTTTCACTAACAATCCTTTGGGTCTTGAGTTTTTGATAATGCCCCATATAATCATGTCAAATTGGGTACCCGAGAAGCAATTAAATTGACGACTCTTACTTTTAAATATTGTATAGTGATTATGCTTAATTTTGACTAGAGCATTTCAATTAGGTATGCTCAAGTAGTTAAGCTTCTATGGATAGAGAAGCAGAGGGGAGAAGGGTTTATGCTGTTGTATTGTTATATTTGGGCTCCATTGACACTGTTTCATTATTTTCATAAGGCTCTTTTTGGGTTTATTAACAATGATTGAAAACTACGCTATAATTACATTAGTGGAGAAAAGATGTAGGTGTGTTAAATCTGTTTACTATTCTAGTTTTTCAAGACCACTTGAACTGCCGCTCCCTGTTTGAGGGTCTATATCCATTCGGATAAAGCATTTATGGCGTTCACTGTACCTCATCGACCCATTGCTCCCTTCTTCCTTTTTTTTTTTTCTTCTTACTTTTGGTATTGACTAGCATTTCTGTACTGTACTGTTTCTTAGTTGGAGATCAGTTCCCAAGTGGTTGGTCGAAAGGACATGTCAAGAAGTGCTTTTGATATCTGGAAAGAGGTAACATGTAGCAGAATGTTGTTGAATTTTCTTTACTTAGCTACTTCATCATCCATTTCCATGATCTTAAATATGATGATGCTTCTCTCTCTAGATTTTCCAAAAGCGAAAAATGAAGCGACCGAGAAAATCTAATAATAGCTGTGGCAATACATCCGATGAATTCGAATCTTTGCATGCTCTCATATCTTACCGGTGGGTAGTTAATTCAGCCAAATACTATATGTTTCTCTTCTTCTGTTAAAACTAGTCCATCTGACTTGGGAGCTCAATGAACAGTGGTGATCATAATACGATTTTGGATGGCATCCATGAAAACATATTACAGCTCCAGTATCATGATCCAGTGATGCAAAAGACAGTAAGCCTTAATTCTGTATGTTTGCTAATTCTAGTGTTACAAGATATGTGACTATACTCTCACTTTATTTGAAGGTCAAGTGCTTTGATTGCCTTGGTGTTTCTGATTTGATGCACCAATATGTTATGCGCACACAAAAAATGGCCCTTCTAGGTAAATAAATGCAATGTTCATTTTTATTTTTAAAATTTACTTCTGTTGTGTTGATAATAATTATATTTTCATGCTTCTTAAAGCTTTTACTGTTTTCTTTTTCTGTGCAGTTTATCAACCGTCTATTGCAATTACTGTGCACCGTCTAGTAGCCCAAATTCAGAAAGCAAATATCGAGTGGCCAAAGTCTTATCAAAGGTATTACTAATTCTATTTTGAAGTACTCCCAGAATTTCATGTCATTGTTGAGGGTTCACTTTTATTTACTTTTCAGCTTTTATACAATTTTTGCAGATACCGAACAATATTGATAGGAAGGATGGACATTTTTAAGTCATGGCACTTCAAAATTCCACCTTATATTTCAAGGCACTTGTCGACCAAGTCTTTTGTAGAAGAATTGATCTCTCCATTATTGCATATTCTGTCACCACCAACTCTAAGACCGGTAATTTACTTTAATTTTTTTATGTCTTACTTCTGCTTTGCTTGCACTTCTATTTCTTTCCCTTTTGTTTCATATAGTGCTATTTGACTTAATTGACACTTTAATTAAGGGAAATGGCTGGCACATGTGCCTTCTTCATCATTATCTTCCTACTACATTCTCTCCGGGCTGTATACCATTTTCTCTTGGTTCATGCAATTTTCACATAATATTTTGTTACTAGTTTATATCCAATAAGAACCATCATTTGGAGTTGGTCCTGCCAAAGCAGGTCATGGGGCATAACATATTTTGAGCAGGTTTGTTTGAGCTGTTATTTATATTACAAAAGTGTATGGACAAAAAAACTCGTTATATAAACATTTTGACGTAACTTTGAATCTGAACAAACTTATTCTTTATCTGAGTTATTATCATAAGAAGATTTATAGACATCACCCTCCACCTCCAAGTGTGATTGGGGTTCCAATACAAAGTTTGTAATGCTAGATAGGAACTTTTGGTAAAAACTTTTGATGATTTTGTAATATAACAATATCAACCCAGTATGCTATTTGTATCCATTAAAGAAAAACAAATAAAGCTGTATTAAAATTTTTGTTATCCCCTTTCATTCTATGTGAATGTCTGTTAATTTTTTTCCTTTATATTTATATATATATATATATTTATTTTTTTTCTTATCAGAGATGGTAGCTTCCATTTATTGCTATGGCCTTACACGTTTTGGTGTCTCTTGTTAGGTGGCATTGCACATACTATCTGAGAAAGAGAAGAATGATATGGCTCAATTAGTTAGAGCTATGGCAGCTTATTGTATAACATACAAGAACATGAGATCTGATCCTCTACCCAATAACCTGGGACACGAAGTAGCTCTGGAAGCCTCAGCACTTTCTTTTGATCCTCCCATTAGCGACTTTATTAACTTCAAGGTCCAAATCTTATTCACATGCATTTATATTTACTCACTATCATCTCTTTTTCGTCTGAATATCAATTTCTTGGAATTAAACAGGGTTATTTATCAGGTCATTATGAGCTTTCCTTAGCTATGAAGCAGGTTTTGGTGCACGAGGTGAGCATTGTACTTTACTAAGTGGTATGTTGAAAATGCTTTATTTCTCTTTGGAAAAACTAACTTGGCTTTGAAAAGGAAAAGTAAAAACAAAGAGGTCAGGCTAGTTTTCACTGGAATTTCTATTTTGTAATAACTTGTCAATCTCACCAAGCCTTGATAAAACGGGTTTGTTCCCTTCAATGTTCATAGAACTATTAGTTGGAAAGAGCTTCCCTTCATACTGGGTGCAGTTTGAAAGGCCAAACCTAGATGAAAATCTTCATTTTTTCCTAGTAATTGATAGGGTGAGGTGTTGGAATGTAGAAACCATTGTCTGTGTTGTAAATGATGTGAAGTAATAAATGCAGTAAACACATCTGCTTTGTTTGAGAAATTTTAGTAACAATTTAATTACTATTGTCATCAAATCCCTTTTTAAAAGTGCAATGAATATGCAAAATGGTGATTTTTGAACTTCGGAAGTTTGAAGTTTTGAAAAGCATGGACATGCTTTCTTATTTTCTGTCAGCCATCCTAACATGTTTGGTGTTCATATAGCTGGCAGGGAAGCCCATGCTGCAGATTTTAATATTTCATGGTTTGCATGCTGGGCACCTACTAGACACACTACATGCAGTGTCCTTGCATAAAATGATTGGATTTCTGCTAGTTAACAAATAAGAATGTAAACTAAGAATTTTTCCGAAGCTATCATTTTCTAATGAGAATGTTATCATCTCTATTAGCATATGGGCTTTGGAGCCAAACTGAAGGGAGGCTGTGCTACAGTAATTCATGTTCATTCCAACCTTGAGGCACAGTTTTTCTCCTTCTGAAACTATAATGAACAGCATATGTAACAAAGGTCACTGTAGCACCCATTTGAACATCCTTCATGTGATTCATGTTCCTTTTTCTAGCTCTGAACGGACTTGTAGATATTGAAGATACAAATTTATGTTGCCTTTATTTTTCCGAGTTTATGATTCTCTTTTGCTGTTTCAGACATTTTGAGGAATTTTACATTCGGTGTCTTCCTGTATGAAAATTTGCAACACTTAAAATTTGTTGTGCCATTTGCTATTCCAGACTGGAAATTTTTCATCATAATCAATTTTATATTTCAGGTAGAAAAGCAAAGAATTATGCAAGTAAGCGTCAGAAAGTCTTTGCATTTGACTGATGAACAGAAGGAAAACCATGACTTAATGGGGAAGGGAAGTAGTAGAGCAGAGTCTACAACAATTGGTCATTCAGCTGCATGTGTTGCTGATAAGAGGGGAGATGCAAAGAATGTATTTGATCCACAGCAATGTAATCCAAGTACCCATACAGCATTATCAACCTTGGATTCTAGTAGAAGTGCCTCAACCAGTATGAAATTGAAATTTTCTGGAGATAAGAAGAAGCCTTCCAATGGTTCTGCCAATTTCTTTGACCGGTATTTTCTTGCGTGCATGTGCATATATGTTGCCTACTGCTTCATTTGTCTATTACAATCACTTTGTTTATGAATTAGTAATTAATAAAAATAGGGAGCTACCAACTAATTCATGCAGTGCAATAACATACTCCCTTAGTCTGTACCTTCATTGTAAAAAGTAAAAACCTGAATGCTCATGTTTATTATGACAGGCAATAGTTTTGCAAATGTGAAATCCTTTCCTTCTTTTCAAAAGGCTTAGGACTCTAATCAAAATCAAGTATATATCTCTTTATCGATGAGATTATGAAGTTTGATGCATCTACTGGTGTTATTGTGGGTTTCACTCATTTGATGTAAATAAAAAGTTTTGAGTAATACAGTGAAGCTGAGAACAATTTGGACTTGTGGTCTAATGATTAGAGCCAGTTTTAATTGGAGGTGCTAGTTCAATTCACTCTATGTAATTATATTTGAACTTGTTTCACATTAATATTCATCTTTATTTGGGCTTGGTCCATGCAGTAAATCCATTAGTTTTGCAGGTAGGAGGGTGTCTTAGTCTCTTAGAGTTTCATACTACTGTTCGGAATCTTACCTATAAGCTTAAGTTTTTGGGTTGAGTTGTAACTTAACACTTACCTCTAAGTTGGAGCAGAGATTCTATTCCCTCATGACTCTATTGGTACACTTCCTGTCTTGTATCAGTGGTGTATTTCTTCTGATTACATGTAGATCTAAACATGAGACTAACTTGTCAGCTTCCTTTTGTTCTTCAGGGGGCAAATCCTTGGCTAGATTTTGATAGTAAACCTTATATGAATACTTGTTTATGAACAAAGATCTTATTATTTCTAGGGTTGGAAATGATTTATGGAGGTTTAACATACCATTTAAATAGTTATCATAATATGTTGCAGGTCATCCCTTTTATATCCTTTTAAAATCTTGATTGTTTGTAAATCAGGTTTAGGAAATCGAGTGGTAAAGATTCTCAAAATACTGATGCTGCAGTACAGAAGGCAACGGTAGAAAGAGATTCACTACCTCTGTTATTTAAATTTAATGAGGTATGTTACTATGCATTCATTATATATGTATTTGTCATCTTATAAATGCGAATTATGATATAATTAGGATCAAATATACTGACTTTTAAAGTACCTGATTGACTGGTTATGGCATGGATTTTGTACTTAGAGGATAAAGGCTCTGTAGTTACACTGAGACAGAATCACTATGCACCATCTCAAAAGGCAGTAATCTCGGTTTAGTGCCACATATTGAGTCAATTAGTCCAATGCACTTCCTTTGCCTCTTCTTTTTATCACTTCATTCTGTTTATAAGAACCTTATCCATTTTTTTTTCTTTCAATTAAATTCAAGATATCAGTTTAATTTGGAGGATTAGATTCTAGAGTTTGTCACAACAGATATACTCTGATGTGAAGATATATGTCAAGGTTGACTAAATTCCGTAGCGCACATCTGTATGTTGCACTGAACCATCTTATTAGAGGTTCCCGTCATTATTACCAGTTTTGTAATGTAAGTATATAAGCTCGTGTTCTATATTGTCAAGTTTTCTCTGTAGTGATTAAAGATTATCTACTACCCAGAAGTATAAAATGGACGTGTGGAATATATCAGCCAATTATTATTATTATTATTAGGGCAATTGCTAAATAAGTCCCAATTTTTTTTATTAATTCTAAATAGAGTGCAACTTTTTCGTTTTTGACCAAATTGGTCCCAACTTTACTATCAGTACTCATCGTTTTGCTTTACAGCCTGTGCTGACATTGTATGTTAAAAACTTTAGTTTCCAGAGATTCTTCCTATGTTGAAACTTACTCAAATTGTTAATTATTTTGTTTTAATTATTTATTGTTATGATTTTCCTATGTAGGGTTTTACAAATGCTGTAAAAAGGCCAGTTCGAATGCGTGAATTTCTGCTCTAATGGTTTATATAGTTGCAAGGAACAAGGAGCTGTTATCATCTTTTCATAGGATTTGGATCCTCTGCTGAGCTGATTTTTGTCCTGACTTATATAGATCTTTTGACATATGTAATCAATAACTGTTATTTATTTATTTTATTTAAATACAAAGTCTTATTCTCAAGTGTTTTAGATCAGGAAAAAGATCAGCATAGTAGAGGATCCTGATCCTGTTTCATAATACATCTACATAGTATGTAACAATGTTATTACTCTTGAGTCTTTATTGTACCTATGCATTTTAAAACCGATCATGTGATGTAGATAATGTATTTTTCTGACTGTTCATTGAGATTCCATTAAAGATCGCAATTATGTAGCAAAAACGTTGCAATGAGGTGCAATGTTTGGGGGCCAAGCTCTCCAGTTATTCATTTATTCATCTACATAGTCTAGACTCTAGATAGCGAGTTCCCACAAGAATTATGTAAAAGATTCTACAAGTTTATGTTTCCAGTTAAATCACAATGTCTTCGATAGTTTTCGTCATTTTCTATACGTTATCTAACAATCAATTGGAGCATTTGAAGCAATTTGAATGAATTTTCTTGCAGAGAATTTTATTTTTAACGTTTATGTTAGATATGCATGAACTCTATGTTGGTGAATTTGTGTAAAACATTCGAGTGCTAACAGATATCAAGAAAAATGAGTATAATTTGGAATTTTTTTTTTTTTTTTAAACTAATAGGAATCAAAAAGATTTTATTCACAAAAGGAATTAGAACAAGTAGTCCACAAGTTGAGGTCGGTGTACTCAATGTCCATTATATACTTTAATTTATGGTTTTTTAATTCTATTATTATTTTATTTTAAATATTATATAGAGAGGGGATTCGAATTCACAACCTCGTGGTACCGATATAAAAGATATATCATCGGAGTAATCTTATCTCATCAATTTAATAATTTATGGTTATTATAATAATGAACGTTTTCAATCTTCATTAAAAAGTTGGATGGTGTTGAGAATTATTTTTGGTGGCAATAGTCACCGGTATTTATCCTATAATTTTTATGTAAGTGGGACTTAACTATTAAGGAGCAGAATACATTTATTTTTTTTGTCTTAAAATGAATATACCGTTACAAAGTACCATAAGACATGACAAAGACGATTATGCCATACTGCTACCTTTAATTATTTTATGAGAATAATTAATTCATCAAAAGATAAAAATTTAGGAATTTTTATTTTTAATGTAGATAATTGTTATTTCATTGCAACTTCATGAATTAAACTTTCCGTCTCCTCCAACTTAACCTTTTACACCCAAAGAATTTATGATTTTAAAGGAAATAATTATTAATAGTGGAAAGTTGAGCTATAGCTTTTATCCCATTCCCATGAACCCTTAATTGTTACGGTTTACCCTTAGACATGCATTATTAACTTTTTGAAGAATTTGAGTGTATAAAAACAAACATGTGTTGTAAAGTAGATGGGAGGAGAAAAATGTTGCATGCAGTAAGATTATAACTAAAATATGTTAATGTAAGTTATCTAACAGTACCATGTCTAAATTATGTCTTAACATTTATTTCACAGTCAATTTAGCTCTTGCATGACCTTGTGATATCTGGAACTGCTCGGTCAGGCCAAAATGCGACATTAGAAGCCATACATGAGTGAGAAGCTCTCCGCCTCGTCTCAGATGCCGAGCATGTTGACTCCCCCTACTCTGACAAGCAGCATAAGTTAGCAACTCCAACCAAACATCTCTTATCATCTCCCATTTCTTCTTTTTATCTGAAATCTTGTTCAATGCTGAAGCAAGCCTGCATGCATCAAACAATACAGATTTGCTTCTGTCTCCTTTCACTTTGATGGGGGGCACATGAGTTTTCACTTTAAGTAGCATTTCAATAGCTTGAGTTCTCTTCTTACTAATCAGGTCCTGACCAGGAGCTTGGTCATTGTGCCTTTGATGAGTTCCCTGGTCCTGAGAAGCTTGGTTGTTGTGACTTATAGAAAAGATAGACATTCGCTCTTCGAAAAAGCTCCTGGCCTCAGATTGAGTGTCTCGGAACCTGATAAGGCCTATTCCAACTGGCAGCAGAAAAGGATACATAACTAAGAGATACAACATATAGTCTGACAACAGCTTGCTCGTTTTACAATTGGTGGTGTCCTTTGAATCCTGATCAATGCAGCAAAGATCTGTTGCGATATGCCAGATTAGGATGCTTTGGTCAAACTCAATTTTGTTACTCCATTCTTTATGATCAAGAAGTTTGTACTTTTCAAGTACAACACTTCCCACCGGTTGAGCATACAAGTCTCTGATACTAGTGTTCGTTCCCGGCTTCTCCTTGAACTGACTATATTTGTTGTCGACATGTTTGAAGATAAACTCTTTTAAATTTTTAGGAACAGCTTCATAAGTTTTATATCGGTGCTTCTCCCGTAGTTTGTCCAAGTGAAAGAGCCTCAGGATTTTATGACCTGGTTTTTCTTTGAGGCAAGAGCATGTAATACTGTATTTGGTCATGCAATCAGACCATCTTGGTACTTTAAAAATTATATTACTATAAAGGTTGATGAATTTGACAATGCAAGTTCCCTTATGCTCAGTTAACCACCGTTTAGACTGATCTGAGACAAGTAGAAGAAGAGCTGCATATATTTCCAGAATAATAGCCACAACCAGCAATGAGAAGGTTAGGTATACGTCTACCTTTTTGGAATATTTTCGCTTGTCACTAACAGAGAAAATCACCAACACAAGACAAGTGAGAGAAGTAGTGATACCACGGCTTATTAGACCCCAAGGAGTATAAATTACGCTTGCCTTGGTGTAGAGCAAATCATACATGAATCCTAGTTCGATTTCAATCACTTTGAAAGCCTTATCAATATCATGTGACAAATGCTGGAATATATGTAGACTCTTCTCGCGGTCTTGGAAGCTGAGGATGAGATCAGCAAACAAACGCTTGAATGTGCTGAACAAGGCATGGGCTGTTCTTATGTTGTTGTCATCAGGGGTGGACTTTGATGCAGATTCCAGTAAATCTATCCCACCCTGATCATCTTTCAGCTCCTCTACCTCCACACAAAACCCCTCTGCGTGTTTCAAAGCATACTCATCTGCCAATTTGGAATAGTTCGGACCAGAATCAGGAGGAGTGAGCATAGTGTCTCTAAGACGATCACTGCTAGCCGACCAAAGACTCCATGTCCTCTCTCCATACTTGATGACCCCAACAAAAATCATTGGTATTGATAGAAATGAATGACGGGAACCATTCCATCCCAGGAAAAATATCAATAATGTCGCCCCTGTTTGGACGGCTAGTTGAAATGCATGCCTTAAATACAACTCATTATCTTCCAGAGAGTAAGCTGTAATAGTATCAGGGCCACCTAAATGCAGCAGCAAAAATGGTGCCCAAAAAGCTTTGAGCTCTGATTCAGGATCAAGCTTTCCTCCTTTTTCATAGATTTGACCCAGATCATTTAAGAGTAGGCCAAGGGCAATGGTCGCCACTGCATCTGCGAGCAAGTAGGCAGACCAGACAACACATTTAATCCAAGTTTTAGGAATATACCTCCTGCGATTGCCCAAAACGATCATAATTATTTGTACAACGAGACTGGTCAGAACCAGTGCTCTCAGCTCCCATTCCTTCCACAGCTCCCGTAACCTTTGAGGAAACACCTCCATCAGTCTCTTCCTCTTCATCAGGATCAAACCCCCAACAACTAGAAATGTACGCACAATAATATCAAACATTTTATATATTCCTATCAAACCACACAGTCGTTCTGATTTCTCAAATCAATTATCTAATGTTGTTTAATCAACTATACCATAATGGATTCACAGTTCATATGTCAGTGACAAAAGAACTACTGGATTTATGCACAATAGAATTATAGAATTGAAAATTTGCTCAATTGACATATACATCTATATATTCATTTCCGTACCTGCTTTGAGCACCATCTATGGGAGATAATGTTGCAGCTGCTTTGCCAATTATGTCTGCGTGAGTGCGAGGAACAGATAGATAGAGCCTAGAGGGACTGAGGGAGCAGCACTGCAGCAGCTTGAACAAATTAAATGCTAAAAAGATCCTGACACTGGTTGAATACTCTGACCAACCTCACCCTCATTTCAAATTGAAATGACATCTAAGCCCTCCAACTTTATAAGACAATTACTTTAAGGGAAAGAATCATTTTCTCCCCTATATTATGCCATATCGGTAAATCTCCCCCCATATTTTGCTTAATGGCCATTTTCCCCCTTCTAAACAAAAGTATTTACCGAATACCCCTCTACCATTACTTTTTCAGTTAAAATGACAAATTGGTTGTTATCTTGAAGGGTATTATGGTAACTTTAACAAAAAATTAAAGGAAATGATCATTCCCCCCTTGAGGTTTACAATATTAGATAAACTGGTTCCTCTAATTTCAATAATAGTCAGTCAATCCCATAAAACTCTAAATATTAGTCATTTTCCTCCTTCTATCATTTTAAAAAATAAAAACAACTCCATCATACATTGAACCTTCGACCTTGTGCTTAAGAACCACAAGCTTCAACTAATTGAGCTACTCTAGCTCGCTGTTAAATGATTGTTGATTTAAATGTGTATATATATATAATTATTTTAAACATATTATATATCAATCGACTGTTCAATTCCTATTCTAGTAATTAATTATATAATAACAAGAGTGCAGTTCCAGTTTTTTAGTGGAATAAATCAAATATTTAATTAAAGAGTTTAATTAATTATTAAAGATTTATTGGAGCTTAAAATTATAGATTCATGTGTCCCCATGCCATCACCATAACTATAGTGATTAATTTGGAATTAATCATCTACACATAAAGAAGTTTATGTATTGTTTTATATATTATGAATTAATTAATTAATTAATTATTATATTTTATTAATTGACCGGTGGTGCTCACAGCCTCACACCACTTCAATTTTATCTTTCTTTATCTAGGTGGTGTCACCACCCATATCCTTAATTGTAATTATTTTATTTTGTTACTAATTACAAATGGGTATAGAACTAAAAAAATTGGAACTACACTCTTGTTATTATAGAATTAATTACTCGAATAGGAATCAAACAGTCTATTAATATATAATATGTTTTAAATAATTTTATTATATAAATATATATATACAATTTTAAATTAAATTAAATTGTAGTCTAAATAGATAATTTATGGATAGTAAGAAGACACTCTCTTTTTTTTAATTGTTTTATTTATAAATCAAATTACGTAAATACCCTTCGTAAAAATAGTTTCTATAAGCTCACCAGGTAAGTTTACGATTTTGCCCTTTAAACTTGGATGAAATCTTTATAAACCCTAACGAAATTGGATGGTAGAGACCAAAATACAAATTTTCGGAAACTAGAGGGACATGTCAACATAATATTGAAAGTCGGGAGACTAGTTTGGCTAATAGGTCAAACTAGTGGGATGAAAATAAATTTCACCCTTATTATTATTATTTATTGTTGTGTAAAAAGATATTATATTAAGTCAATGGATATTATTATTCACCCCCCGGGAGGTTTACCCTATTGTTAAGACGTTGACAGGGTTTGGCTATATTGGCCTTTAATCCCCCTATAATGGAAAGATTGTATAATATACCATTTTTGTCACACGTTTCATCCAACTTAAGGTTGACCATTGAAATTAAAGGGGTAATTTCGTAATCTCAATAAAATAAAACAAAACATTAACAAAAAAAAAAAAAAATTGATCTGGTGATCTTCACCAGATCCATCTCAAACAAATCCACTTCTCCTCAACATTATCTTCCCAACACAACACATCAAATATCCACTTCTTCTCTCTCTCCTCGAATATCTTCTTCTCAACACCAAACCCTTACAATCAAACACCAACCTCATCTCTCTCAACCATCGAATCTCAACCTCCTCGTCGAAGATAGCGATCCATATCGATGAAGACAATGATCCACGCCGACGAAGACACCAACCTCATCTCTCTTAACCTTGAAATGATCGATGACGAAGACAGCAATCTCGGCGGTTTGTGGGTTTTCGATTATTTGGTAGGATTTGTGGTGATGGGTTCAATTCGATTTCAATTTGTTAGGTTTTGATTTGGTTTTGGGTCGATTAGGGTGGTGGATTTGGGTAGCGGCGGGGGATTTGTGTGGCTAGGGTTTGATGATTAGAGCCGACCTTGGGCCGAGGCTCTAGGGGCGCTGGCCTAGGGCCTATAATTTTGAGGGCCCTCATATACATGTAATAAGTTCATTTTATGATTTAAAAAAGGGCCCCTGATAAGTCAATTGTTCAAACTCATAATAAAATCCCAAATATTAATAAAGTCCAAATACAAATAAAAACCATTAGCCAAAAAAAAAAAAAAAAATCAAATTGTACACGTGAAGATAAAAATAGACTTTAAGAAAAATAACAACTAGATTTATATTTTATTATTTTTGTAATCATTACTTCTGTTCTTTTTATTATTTAATCTCTTTTTTTTTCTCACTTCACACCTCTCTCTCTCTCTCTCTCTCCGACTTCTCTCTCACTCTCATATAATCTCAATTATTTCTCTCCTTCTCTCTTTTTATATTCTCTCAATTTTTCAGATCTCACGCTCTCAAATTATCATTTTCTCAATTTCTTAAATTATCATTTTCGGGTTAAATATATAAAAATAGATTATATATAGTATATACACTGAATTTTTTTTGAATATACACACGGGGTCCATTTTTTACATATTCGCCCTGGCCCCAAAAATGTCAAGATCAGCTTTGTTGATGATAATGATGAGATGGATATAAGATGATGAAATTCGGTTCGATTTGGGTCTGATTTGATCGGGGTTTAGAGATGATGATGTTTGGGTTGATGTGTTTTTGTTTGAAAATGAAGAAAATGATGTAATTGTTGATGTTTGGGTTTTTGTTGTTGTTGATAATTTGGTTTTGTGATTGACGATGGTTTTTTGTTGTTGATGATTTGGTTTTGTTGTTGATGAATTTAGATTAAAGAGATTTGTTAATGATATCTGGGTTTGGTGATGATGGTGGATGATTGGGGATAATGGTGGAGAAGATGTTGATGATGATTGTTGGGGATTATTATTATTATTCTTATTAATCTTAAATAAAAAATAAAAAAACCGTCCATCTTTTTTATTTATTTAATTCTATTTTTTGGTTTTCTGTTTTTTAAATATATATTTTTATTTAATGAATGTTTTTTTTATTATTATTAAATAAAAATAAAAAGAGATATCTCCACCATCCATCTCAGATACAATGGTCATTTACTTCAATTTTAATAGTCAAAAGGGCATAAAATACATTGATTGGATGGAACAGTTAACAAAAGGGGTATTTTTAACCTTTTTTTGATTTTAGGGGGAAGAATGACCAATATGGCCAAACCCTGTCCTCGTCTTAACAATAAGGTAAACCTGAGAGGAGAAAATAATAATATCCCTTAAGTCAACGGTTTGTCAATGCTTTCCTATTCAAATGAAAATGGCACGCATCCCATGTTACTTTCTCTGTCTTCTTGCAAACAGTGAAATGATAGAGATATTTTTTATTCGGAAAAATTGATTTTTCCAAGAGTTGTGGGGACAATCGAACAATACTCTAAATTATTGGGCTTATTGCCTTCCTTTATTCTTTTCTTCTTTGTTTGTTCTCCCTTTACTTTTCTTTTGTCATCTTCAAGTTTTAAGAGAGAGTTTTCAGTGCACCAGATGCAATGCACCCGCCACTAAGATCATACTACATGATATATAAATTTATTCTCATTATTGTTTATGCCATATGTCATGACATTAGTGGTTAGGAAGCAATGCATCCAACTTCATCTAAGATTATCTCCAGGTTTCTCATAAGTGGAAATTACCAAAAATGACAACATATTATGGAAAATTCGTTTTTAACCACAAACGAAATTTTAATCGTTAATATCCACTTTTTTGAGAAAATTCGTTTTTCTCTCTCTCTCTCTCTCTCTCTCTCTCTCTTCCCAGCACGGTTTGAGGGTCGCCGGGCGCCGGCGTACGTCTGGTTCGTGCGCTGGTTTGAGGGTTTCCGTCACCGCTGGCTCGTGGTTCATGCGCTGGTTCGTGGTTGCCGTCGCCGCTGGTTCGTGGTTCGTGTTGCTTCGCCGCTGGTTCGTGTTGCTTCGCGGGCGACGAGATGACGATGGGCAACGTCCGGCGGCTAGGTAGAAGATGAATTTGAGAAACAAAAAACCTAAACCAAAACCTAATTTGAATTTGAGGAAGAAGAAGAAAGGGAAAAAACACCTAAGCTTAATTTCAATTTAGTCCAGATTTCAAGTTTGGACTTTTCAATTTAGTCAGGATTTCAAATTTGTTTCGAGGTTTTTTAAAAAAACTATCTGCAGGGTATATTTATAATTTACAGACATATACCGAATTTTCTTTAAAAAAAATGGTTATTAACAATTAAAGTTTCAAAAATGATTACTGACAAAAGTTTAATAAATCTAATAGTTAGTTTTGGTTTTCTCTCTTTCAAAATAATTTAGAAAGTTTGAAATTATGGAATCAGATGCCCACATGGCCACGAAGCAATGTACGGTGCAAGAAAAGCCAAAACAACGTTGATTTATCTTAATCCACAATTTCGCATGGAAACTGATTAAATAAATTAAATTTCACTTTAACCACGTACAAGTGGGCCTGCAAAGGCTATTTAATTATGATTGTATTAATAAAGGAATAAATTTTTTATTTATTTTTTAAAAAAATAGAACAAAGGTATAAAGTTGAAATCACTTTTATGCTTTCAAATGCACAAGGGATAAAACTTGACCATACATGATGCCCACGAGGTAAAGCATTCTTATAGCATATTTACCTCGTCACTTTTTACTATGTAAATATTATTTGATCTAATTATATTGTCTTTTCAGGTATAAAATGATGGGGTGGATAAATGGATTAAAAATATGCTTATAGCTGTTAGACGTTATAAATTATGACAGATTTCCAATAGACTCCAAATTTCAATAGACTTTCATTTTAATTAAAACACTTTTATAGATATTCACAGATTTTCATTTCACTTCTAAATATAATATATACACAATGTAACAAAATTATAATTCTCATGTCAATAAAAGTATTTTCTTGAGAGAATAAAAAAAAAAAAAAAAAAATCATGTTAATGTCTATAAAACTGAATGAAAGCATTTATGCTTTACATTTGATATTGCGGGGGTACTGTTTCTGCTTGACATGCTTTATTATGATAGTGAAACATATTTGATTCAATAAAAGAGCTGAAAAGATGAAATCTTGTGTTTACTTAGAGATCAAAACTATGTTAAATGTATAAGTCCCGTCGAATTTCTATATATCAATAATCATTAAGAAGAATTACTCATCAGCAACAGAAACAGGTGGGAGGAAAGTGTATCAACTTCATGTCAGTGTCTCTCTGCTCTCACATTGGAGCAGAATGGCTTCATTGGGATTTCATTTCTTTGGAATTTTTTGCAATGACATTCATGGTGAAATTCACACATCACACAGATGGTAAATATGGTATGGCGCTGATTATCAAAAACCTTTCCTGGACTAATTAATATACAAAAGCTAACCGTTCAACTCAAGAATCTTGCATCATATATTTTGGAAAGGCAATTGTTTCTCTACCCTCTGTGACATTCAAACTTGTGAGAACTTTCAAATGAAAAAATTTCACCAAAGAAGGAATACATAAGTCAAAGTGATAGCAAAATATCATCTCTGTATTTCTGTTAATGATTTGTTTCCATCTAACTGCCTTGTCTACATACTAAGACAAACGAAACATTGACAAAGTTGTAAAGATTACCATCTGAGAGCAACCAATTATAGCAGGTCGGTCTTCCACAGAATTGCATTTCACTCCTAGTCTCCTCCTTGCCACCATGAATATTTAATCCTATAAAAGAAATGAGAAAATTATTCAAAACAACCAATAAAATTCAAACAGATAGTTATTTACAAGAAAGCAGAAGAAAGAAAAGATTGGAATATGAAACTATGGCAACTAGACCAGGAAAAATTGAAAAAACTCACCCATGAAGGATTGAAATCGTGTTTGTTTTTAATGACTTTGTTCTGGCCTAAACATCCTTCAACTTCAGCCATAAAATCCTCACCCATGTTCGTTAAGGTCACTTTCTCCAAGGCTGCAGGCAGATTCTCCAAGCCTTCGGGTTTCTTTAGGTTCGGGCAATATCTAATCTCCAATTGCTTTAGTTCAGGCATGGCTCCTGACTTAATAATCAAATTTTCAAGCCCCTTCAGCATCCAAAATTTCAAAACTTCTAGTTTTGGAAATCTTTCACAAGTCATGTCTTTCCCTGTGTAGGAATCAGCTAAAAGCTTGAGGACTTTCAGTTTCGCCAGTTGCCCTAGCATTTCCATGGGATCAACTGAGAGTTGTGACACTGACAAAGTAAGGTTTGTGAGATTTGGAGGAAGTTCATTTATGTCTATAGCATTTGGTAACTTTCCCAGTAAATACAAGTCTGTGAGCTCCTCGTGATTAACCATGGAATCCAGATGGATGCCTGAAGGTTCGCTAAATTCATTTATTGCTCTCAACCTCAAAGATCGAAGTCCGGTAAGTCCAGAAATCCAGCCAGTTAGCTTCTCTAATGATTCTGTGTGGCATGTCAGTCCCAATTTTCTGATACTCTTCTGCTTGTTTAACAACTCAATTGGAGGATTCTTATTGCCTATTAATAGACCCCAAAGAGTCTGGAGATTTGTCGAGTAATCACGGGAAGATGACTCTCGAATTGACATTTCAAAATGTATCTCGTTCATGTAGAGATGCTGAAGCTCCTTGGCCTTCCAGATGGAAATGGGCAATGTGGTGATATTGGTGTGCTTGACATCTAAAGTCTCCAGGAAGTGAAGATCACCTACTGATTCCGGGATTGAGTCTAGAAAAGTCCATCTCAGACCTACGTACTTTAGAAGTGGCAGCACTTTTCCTAGTGTTTTAGGAAGCACTGGTTTGTATACACCTTCTAGATCAAGCATTGTGAGCAATCCAAAGCCTCTTCCATTGAATGTGTTCTTTATAAACTTTTCAACTTCCTCAGCAGGCCTATCTCCCTTTTGGTTGTAGAAGCATATATAAGAACGAACATCTTTAATGTTTAAATGGTTTAAATCACGCTTGTCCTGGGGGTCTAAGCGTTCTGCAAACCTGCGAATGTTAGAGTTTGGTGATTGTGATTTAGAATCTGAGTTGCCATGGATGTGATGATATCCCAAGTCTGCAGCATCTGAAATGTACTTATCGTGTAGAGTATCCAGAACTCTACATGTTTTAGCCTTTCCATCTGATCTCAGTGGAGTTACTTCAATCATGTTCCTTTTCTCTAGATCTTCAATATATCTCTCCACATCTTTAGCGGCATTTGTATCCCCTGTCTTTGGTATCACTGCCAATCCCTCAGCAAACCATAACTGAAACAACCTCCTTGTACGGATCTCACTCGATTTGGGGAAGAGACACAAGTAATGAAAACATTCCCTTAAAGTGGATGAAAGGTCCTGAAAAGCCAAATCCAAGATATTTGAAGGATCCGATGAATCTTCGGAAACTGATTGATCTGGGGAATTTGATTGATCTTCATCAGGAGCTGCACTAGTCTCCTTTTCTTCCTGCTTCTTTTGCCTATCATGCCCAATCCGGTCTGCTGCTTGGATCTCTACTTGCTCATGATGCTGACGCTGACGCTGCGCAGTCATTGTTTTCTTTCTTCTTAGCTTAATTTCTTCGACCGTCTTCTTTTCCTCTTTTCCGATTACCTTGATTTGATTTAGCACCTTTGACCATTCATCAGGGGTAAAATCTTTAGAAGCCAAAAGACCTCCCAGCACCAATATTTGAAGAGGTAGACCTTGACATTTATTTAATATTACTTGCTTGAGGTTCTTCTCCTCAAACTCTGGTAGCTTACCTATATCTTTTTCCACCCCCACCCTTCTTAAGAACAATGTCCAACTCTCATCACCAGTCAGTGGACGTAGATGGAGGAGAACGATTGTTGGAGATATGCGGCGGGCTACAATAGCATCGCGGATAGTGAGGATCACCCTGCTACCTTTTGATTTTGGAAAGGCCAATTTGATTTTCTTCCAAACATCAGGTGTTTGGACATCATCCAAGACTATTAGGTACCTCTTCCGAGCTAAGAAATCACGAAGCTTCTGCTGCAAAACCTCGAATGACAATTTCTCTTGATCCTTCACGCCTGCAACCTGTTGCAATATCTCAGCCAAGATGTCCCTCTCTTTAAAATTTTGAGAAACAGAAATGAAAGCAAGCGTCTCGAAATTCTGCGTAGTTTGTGACTGGTTGAAAATTTGTCTCACTAGAAGTGTCTTGCCGGAGCCTGCCCTGCCCACTACCGAGATTAGAAAGTAAATATCGTAGTAATTCAAAGTTAGCTGAGTTAACTCTCGTACTTTATCCTCGAGAACAACAATTTTTGTTTCATCATATATACTCTGCAAGCGCTGAAATCTCTTTCTATTTCTGATATCACCTGCAACTGTATGAATACCATCGGCAACTTCATTGTTCTTCGATATCACCGGCAAATCTTTCCTGATTGACAAGTCGGTTGGTGGAGCAACCATATCCTTAGAAAATATTTGTTCTGGAGTGTCCTCAACATTACCTTTGCTCTCCAATTTTCCATCTCCCAAGTTTCTTGACAAGTCTGTTGGCTCCTGGTCAGGTCTACTTGGCTCAGAAATAATCTCACCAACATCTTTGATTACCAGTTGTGGAAGTTGCAACACTCCCAAGTTGTTGCTTGACAAGGCGGTTGGTTGAACCCCCGTATCCTCTGGAAGTTTCGGCTGCTCTTGGTCAGACTCAGGTCGCCCATTTGAGATGATTGGCTGAGAAGTGTCCTCACCATAAGTTTTTGATTTTGCCAACGGTTGAAGTTGCGGATCACCCAAGCTGTTGCTTGATGAAGCCCCCATATCTGCTGAAGGTTTGGCTTGCTCTTGGTCAGACTGTCCATCTGGGACGTTTGGTTCAGAAGTATCCTTACCACCAGCTTTGAAAGCAGATGGGGTTTGTTCTAACATTTTTTCCAGCTCGTCGACAATTTTTTCCATCTTTTTGTTGAGAGAAACTTGGTCAGACAAAGACGTCACGTAGAGGATTGGGGAAGCCTTAGCCAAAGCTGTTCTAACAAGGAAGCTATCAATGCCGTTCTCTGTGTTGTACACGGCTTTCCGGAGCTTAGTCTTCCAGCCATTAGTTGAAGCATTACCTTGTCCATCCTTCAGATCTTTCAAGAACTTGAGAGATTTTTCCAGAGATGTGATGGACCGATCGACTCTAGTCCTCAGTTCTGGCAGATACATAATATCATTCCTGGCCCGCAGTTTTTGCATTTTCTTAGTGACTTGCGAAATAGTTATTTCAACAGTCATGGCTCTCTCTCTCTCTCTCTCTCTCTCTCCGGATAAAGAAGCCAAATTCAGTGAAAACCGAAACAGAAGTTTATTTATTTAAGAGTAAGAGTCTTTTTGCTTTTCTATCCGAATACTTAAAGTTCATCAAAATGTCTTTTTAAGATATTTTTATTTGTTTTTTTTAAGTAATCTGAAGTTTGAGAATTCGTGAAAAATGTTTGAAAAAAATAAAATTGGGAATTTCAACTTTTGTCTGAAATCTTTTCGACTTCACTTTACTCTATTTTTTTTTCTACCCAATTTTTTTTTTCTACAAATTGCTCACTTTGAGATGAGAGGAGAAGAAAATCGCTAATGTTGTTTTTCTTTTTTTTTTAAACATCTATTATAATAAAGGCCAAAGGCCAGCCAAAAGAACATAGGGATGCCACAACCAACAAAGAAGACATCAAAACAAACGAAGAAACAGAGCAAAAAATACCCAGTGAAACAACACTACCCACAAGAAAAACAAACAACAACACTGAACAAGTAGTTGTTAAAGATGAAAATCAATGCTAGTTTATTTTAGAGCTGGATGTTAGGTTGCGGTTTGGTGAAAAAAGAGTAAGGTTTTTGTGTCATTTTAATGGAGATTTGGTAGAGAGAAGAAGATGATTCGTGTTTGTGTTGAAGAGAGAGAAGAAGTTTAAAGTGAAGTGAATTGAGTTAAGTGGGTTTGGTCAGAATGAAAATGGGTCTTTATAGTTAGGGTTTCAATATTCCATTTAATTAATTAGTGTGAGGAAAAAAGTAATAATATATATAATTTTATTTAACGTAAAAATAACATTTTTTGGAATATAAATTAAAAAGGAACTATACTTTTATTTAAATATTGATCAGTGATGTATTATTTTTGAATTAATAAGATATAAGTACATAACAAATAAATACAATGATATATAACAATCAATGATGCAAGGGTATAAATATCAAATTATAGGCTTTAAGATGTTTTTATTTTAAAAAAACAAACAGCTTAACACCTAATTCAGACATCAGAAAACAAAAAACAAATATGTTTCATAAACTTCGGACTTCATACCCAATTCAATAACTTTAAGTTTTCAGACAAAAAACAAAGACCACCTAATACTTTGTACCACCGGAGACGCAGTCCTGTAGTGGAAAATAGGAAGAAAAACACGTGAAATCCGTGTATTTATTATATGGGTCCTAAGTGTTTCACTTATTTTCTTACTACTGGACCGTGATGGTGACGCAGTTCCAGCGGTTCGTAGAAGTACTCTTTAATTAAACAAGAGAAAACAGAAGTTAACTCCTTCGGTTCTTCTTGGTTTTAATTTTCTTTTCTACCAGTGATGAACAGTTGTTCTGTGACCTACTTCTAGTTGCCAGCTGCCAGGCTTAGCATCAATTTTAACTATTGACTATTGAATCATGTTCCGGACAAAATCTTCGGAGCAAAATTATAAAAAAAAAAAAATAATAATAATAATAATTGAAAACGAAAGATAAAAAATGGGAGAGTGGAAAAAACTGAACTGTCAATTCAATTGTTAGCACTCAGCACTGGGCAGGTCTGCATTGAACATTATAAACTATATCGATATTTGGCTCATCCATCATGATTCATGGCATTTAAAAATAAGAAAAAATATATAGGGATAATTACACTTTTTTCAAAAAATTTAGAAAACTTTACATTTTTAAACCCATATAGTTATAGTATTCTTTTAGGGTCTGTTTGGTAAGGAGGAAAGAAAATAGGAAAACATGAGGAAAAGAAAAGAAAATGATTTTCTTTTGAACTGTTTGGTAAATAGGAAGGAAATAAATGATCTTTTTATCAATTTTACTGTTTTATTCTTACATTATATTTTATATATTTAGGAATGTCCAATTGGGGAATGGGGGCAGATGTAGGTCCCCCCACCCCTATCTCCATTTGCCAAACTCCTATCAGGATAGGGTAGTTTTGGGGGGAGGTCCCCTCATCCTCATCTCCATCTCTCCATATTTTCCATTTTTCTCTGTTTTTTCCTGTTTCCCTATTTTCACGTGTCCCCCGTTTCCCCAATCCTCCATTTTCATATCGTTTTAAAAATAAATTAAGAGAAATATATATTATTAATATATATATATATATATATATATGTATTAATATATAATAAATAAATAAATAAATAAGTTATTAATATATATTTAGTAAAATAAATATATATTATAATATTACAATATTTAAGAGAAATGGGGGAATAAGGATGGGGGCACCTACCCCCATCCCCATCCCTATCCCTATTTCCCCTGAAAATGGGGATGGGGCTAGGTCTCCCTATCTCCAACCCCATTTTAATTTGGGGTTATCCACACCCCCCCCCCCCCCCCCCCCCCCCACCCCACCCCCCCACACACACACACACACACATTTCCTCATTTTTTCCCCCACACACAGAGACAGACACACATTTCCTCATTTTTCCCCAAAAATTCTCTCCAAATGGGGATGAGGGAGCAGGGATTTGGGGCCCCAGGCACACACACACACACATTTCCTCATTTTTCCCCCACACACAGAGACAGACACACATTTCCTCAACCCCAGACACACATTTCCCGTTTACAGTTGCGCCCCCCCCCCCCCCCCCACACACACACACACACACACACACACACACACACACACACACATCCTCATTTTTTTCACACACACAGCTTTTAACCCCAAATTAAAATGGGGTTAACAAACAAAATCCCCACTGGGGGGGGGGGGTGTGGATAACCCCAAATTAAAATGGGGTTGGAGATAGGGAGACCTAGCCCCATCCCCATTTTACATACACTTTTCTCCAAAAAATTCTCTCCAAATGGGGATGAGGGAGCAGGGATTTGGGGCCCCAGGGGAAAATGGCCATCCCTATATATATTAAAAAAAAATGGAAAAAATTATAATTTTAAATCAAACCAAAAAGCAAGCTTTCTTTCCCCCCAATTTCCTTCCACTTTTTGGAGCATTAAAATTGGTAGGTCTCTATTGTAAAAATAATAAAAATAAAAAAATAAAAAATAAAAATAATTGGTAAGTCTCACCCACAAATCTTTCCTCCCATCTTTCCCTTCCTTCCCCTTTTCTCTCCATACCAAACACATATTTCTCCATTTTCTTCTCCCTTTTCCTCCCTACCAAACACACACTTAAGAATGGCAAGTGTACCCGGCCTTAGCCAAATTGAAAATTTCAAGTACCGATTGTGTACCGGCCAAGATCCATGTATACTTGGTACTCGGTCGAGTAACTGGCTGAAACCCGATTTTTTATTTTAAACAAAAATTAAATAAAAAAACTGTCATATTAAAATTTTTTTTTTTTTTTTCTAAACTAAACCCTATTCCCTATCATCTCTTTTTGCCAAGTCTCCCTCGGTAAACCATCTTTTGCTGCCAACCCTACTCTTTTTTCTTACATTTTTTTTTTTTAATTTCAAAAAAGAAGAAGAAGAAAAAACATAATAAAATATAAAAACCTTTCTTTACCATTCTTCCATAAAATTTACACAAAACATTCTTAAATCTCTACTTGGACGTCAACACTACTTGAACTAAAATATTTGTGAATCATCATGTATTTTGTCATCATTGTTTTTTTTCAATCACATTCTCACGATATGATACCCAAAAAAAAAATATATATATATATATATATATTATTGATCGGGTAGTATCATGTGTTTTAGATTAAAAAAAAAAAGAGAGTTTTGAAGAAAAATAAAAATAAAAAGAGAGCGGTCAGAGAAGACTTTTTATGGAGGTTCAAATAGTAGTGGATTTATTTTTGTAGTATTTTAAAAAATATTTATATCTTACCATTTATTAATAAATCAAGAGTGAATTTCATATGCTTTCAAAAAAAAAAAGAAGAGTGAATTTCATATAGTTTAAAAAAGAATCTATCGTATTGAATGCAATAATTAATGTTTTTAATTTGTTACCATTAATATTTATTAAAATTATTATTTTAATTTTTTGGTATGTTAGAGCATCTCTAATGTAAATATGCATTTAAAGAAAATTGAGTGACATATATGATAGATAGATAAAAAGTTAGAAAAACCCTCTCAAATGCAATTATCTAACTTTAATATAGAGTTGATATGGCAAAAAAAAAAAAAGTTTGAGAATATGGTGTTGAGTTTCTAATTCTAGAAACTCTTCTAAAAATACTAACTATGATTTCTAATTTTTTCCCACCAATAAGATCACACCTCATTTAATTGTAAAATAAAAGAATAGAGAAATGAGATAAATGATTGGTCAAAATGGACACATATTTGATTTAAAATAAAAGAGGAGAGAGAGAGAGAGAGAGAGAGAGAGAGAGAGAGAGAGAGAGAGATAAATGTTTTAAGATGATTAGTCAAAAAAAAAAAAAAGATACATATTTGATTGTAGACAATTGCATTAGAGATGAGAATATGCATTTTTAAACCACGAGATGGTTGCCTTTAGACTTGGGATGAAAATCTGAAGTCCTTAGTTCTACTCTTAGCAATTACATTGTAGCCAGCCATTAGGGCGCTAGCTCAGCTGATGGAAAAACGAGATTGGGGTACGGATAACTCCTAGGTCAGCGATTCCAATCTTACCCAGGTGAAGGCGAGTTCTGATTTACCTGCTTGCATTTTTGTGTGGCCGAGGGTATGGGCCTAGGTTTCCTATATGTCCTACTCTATAACATCCAACAAATAGACCATCAGAACTAACAAGTTGGCTATGGGTGTGTCACGCAGTTAGGGAGGATAGGCGGATGGGTGTCTGGACGAAGTCCTGGATCCTTGATACCAAAAAAAAAAAAGTAAAAAGAATATGCATTTCTTAAATTTTGTTGACAAAGTAGATCCATATTCAATATGAGTATGAGACAACCATAAAAATCATTAGTACACCCATTTTTATAAGTACATTCAAGTCTAAAATTTTAAAAATAAATATTACTATAAGCACTCATCCTAATGTCAATAGTACCCTCATTGAAATAAATATATTGATTTTAATGCATATTATTTATAAGCACTCTTAAATTATTATCACACCCAATTTATTAAAAAAAATCATATTATTTTTGGAATCAAATCCTCTTTTAATGATGGTCCAATTTACTTTTGGAAATATCTCGAATGTAGGAGCCTTATAAAAGGGAATATGTGGAACCGTATATGGGGTCAAGAGATTTTCTATATGGAATTCCCTTATTTATAAAGCTATCTTAAAAATTAAAAAAAAAAAACAAAAAAAAAAAAAAAAACTTGTTGATATCTACAGCTATCGTTACAAAAAATAAAAATATATATTTTGTTTATTGATAGAATTCATAACTATACATAAAATAAAGACAAAAACAATATGATAATCATGTGATGATAAGAAATTTTGATATTTTAAATAAAATTAGAGTTTAATTAGGGTTTATCATAAAAGTTAGGGTTTATCACATGTTATGGTTTATCATAATTTTTTTTTTTGAAAGATAATTTTTTTTTTAATAAATAAATATTGTTGAAGATATTGGTGTAATTAATGAGTATATATAGTATTTGGTTTATTTTTAATTAAAGTAATTTGTCTTTATTGGTAAATTTCTATTGAGATATTTTTTGTAATTAATTTTTTTAATAAAATATGGTGTACTAATAAGTTTTATGGATGTGGCACCCATTCAATATATATACTTATGTGTCATTGGTTAGTAACCCAAAATTGCATATTTGTATTAGAGATGCTCTTATTATTAATATATTAACATTTACATGTTTTTGAAATTTATCATTAATTCCTTAAAAAAACACAAGTTACCATTACTTTGGTATTTTAATTTATTTTTAAAAATATTTATTATCATTTATATTAATAATTAAAATTGAAAAACATTTATTTTTGAAAATAATTATAGTGTATTGAATGCATATTTAATACATTCTAAAAAAAAAAAAAGAAGAGAACAATACCAAAAGGTTAAACATAAAAAGAAATAAAATTCTTTAGAAGAAAATTTGGGTATATTCCTTAAAAAGATCGGTCATAAAAAAAATTAAGGGCTAAATAATTTTAAATTTATGTTATAAAAATTGTAAAAAAAATAAAAATAAATAAAAATAAAAGTAAGACCTAGGTAAAATCCAAGTATGAATATCCGGTTGCCTGTATTCAGATTTTAAAATCCGGGTTTTTTCCAGGTTGATACCTAAACTGTCAAAACCCAAATATCATGCCTGAGTTTTTGCCATCCCTAGATTCTTTGGTCCTCAACTCTTTTAAAAAACAATAAATAATCTTTTTCATTTTGTAATTTGCACCGTCCTCCACTTTCCGGTATTTCCCTCACTTGTTTCAATATTTACTGAAATGACCCCGACAAAATCATTTTATATTCATTCTTCCACCTAAAGTCACCTTTCCCGTTAAAAAGGTGAAGTTAGACATTTTTTGCATGGTATAAATATACCCATGATAATGAGGTTATTGTTACTTAAAATACAATTATACCCTTACGAGCTTGTCATTGGACACACGACGACCCTATTCGAAGTTTCGAACCCATATAAAGCCCCGTCAATAACAAATTTTACACCACTACTTTCTCCTTGCTTCTCCACTCCATATTTTCTCTATTTTCTACCTTAATTTTACATCAAAACTTCTCTACCACAACAATTTTTTTCCAACGAAAAAGATTCTTACACAGCCTAAAATCCACCCAAAAACATTTCAACACGTATCAAATTCTTTGAACACAAGGAAAATAAAAAAATCATTTATGATGTCCAAGCAACAAAATCCCCAAATTTGCTTTAACAAAAACCCTGATTAACGAAATTGAAGGATATCAAACAATTGGGTACGAAACAATCATCATTCACAAACCCAAAAAAAAAAAAAAAAAAAGCCATCCCTCTTCAAAACTATTGTAAGAAACCTCACCTAACCCTTTCTTCTCTAAAACTTTGGGTGGAAGTGATTGAGTCCATTGAGGGACAAAATAAACGTACTTCAAGGGTTCAACAACAACCCTTGAATCATCACTCTGCAATATTAGGTATCTTATAGTTTTTTTTTTTTTTTTTGGCACGAAGAGAAGATGAACAGTTGGAGACTAGAAGAGGAAAAAAATAAAGAAAACGGCTGGTCTCGTTAGAATGTGAGGGGCACCACGAGATGCTCTCTTTAGTTTATTGCAACTGGTGTAATAACACGTGATTTGGATACATCTAAATCTTCGGCTTATTTTTCAATTATTTTATTCCGAAATATTAAATGCTATAATATCTCAATTTATGCTTCTTCCCTTCGGACATAATGCACATTCATAAAAACATGTTATTTTACTATTTTGTCCTTCATCATTAACGAAAACTGTGTCCTTAACGAAAAAAATGACTTCAGGGGGAGCATGGAGATAAAATGGTTTTACAGGTGAATTTTAACAAATTTTGAAACAAGAGGGGGGAAGTGGAGAATAGTGCAATCTCTAGGGACGTAACAGAACCAGTGAAAGTACTATTTTACCCTCAATATAAAATAATGAAATTAAAAGACTCCAAAAATAAATAAGAAAATATTTATTAAAAAAAACCCTCAAGATGAGATCCAACAACTAAACCTAAAGCATGTTCAAGCAAGTCAACAACAATTTATTCTATCCACCCATTTGGATCTTGTAAGGACAAAGCACGAAATTGACTTCATATATCTATAATTTCCAAACTAAATTTCTCTCTAAAACAATTAAAGAATGAGCAACAACATTGTACCAAAATAAAGAAGAGCAACAACATTTATTAACAATTAAAATCATTGAACAGTATGAACTAGCATTATTGATAACAAAAAAGTAGTATCAACTATAAACGAAGTGGAAAAAACCCAAAACGAGTTCATTTTTGTTCGGAAATTGCTTGGATACTGATTGGTCAGGACCCCAGGTACTGACCCCACTAATGGGGTGTTGCCACGTGACTTTTTTCTTTTAATCTTTTACACTTATTTCCTTACTTTTTTCACAAGTGGGCTATGTGACAAAATCTTATTGGTTGGTCAGTACCCAAGCATTGTCTTTTTTGACTTCATGGTCGTCTCCAGACATTTTAAAGCCTGAGCGATTTTATGATATTAATAAAAATTAGGGCTCTGTATAAAATTATTATCATTAATATAAAAAAATTAATAAATAATTATTTATTTACCAAATTCAATGTAATTCACATAAATTAAAACAAAAAAGATTTATCGTATTTAAAAATAAAGACTTTTCTTGTCTTCACCGAGAGTTTTCCGAGCCTTTGGCATGAATAAGTATCGAGCTTTTTCTTGACTTCTTCGAGCCTTTCCTTGCCTTCACCGAGACTTTTCTTACCTTCACCGAGACTTGTCCAAGCCTTTGACATGAATAAGTATCGAGCTTCTTTGAGCTTTTTCTTGACTTCTTCGAGCATTTTCTTGCCTTCACCGAGACTTTTCCTTCTTTTAAACCGAGACTTTTATCCTTAGCCGAGCCTTTTTAAATGTAAGATGTGAAAATATTTTGTAGTTGTGGGTTTTTATTAATGGTTTGTGATGATTAATTTGATAGCATCATGAATCGGGTTAGGATAGTAATATCTTACAACGGTCGATGGGAGCAGTTACCCGACGGAAGTCAGAGGTTTGTTGGATCCGATAACCAGGGAATGTATGTGTCAAAGAATATGATTTACTAAGAATTGTTGGCGATCGTGCATAACATTGTGAAGTATGATGTAAACAAATTCAATGTTGATCTGATATCAATATCAATTGTTCCTGACAGTACATGTCGCACATTTATAAGAAATGACGATGATGTCCAGTTTATGTTGGGGGAAGATCGGGTGATCCCTCAAGTATGTGTAAGTGTAACTGAGAGGACAGTTGGAGATGTGATAGGGAATGGTATTCTTCCTCCTAAAAATACCCAACAGTTTGGATCCTTTAGCGGTAGCAACCAAGTGTTCAGCCAAAGGATTGCCACCGAGGGTGGGGGAAACATGTGTGGTGTCCCACCGGTAGTGGTCGACCATGCAAATCTAGTTGAACCTTAATTTAGTGATGTGTATGGTTGTCGATTTGAACAGTATAATGAGTAGTACAATGGGTAGTACAATGAGTATTACAATGAGCAAAACAATAACCTGAACCATGATATGGATAATGAGACGAATAATGAATAGGTTGATAATCTACAAAATGTGAATGAAGAGCCTGAACAAATTCAAACAAGTGGTAGACATGTAGAAGGAGTTAGTTGCACTGCACCAGATATGCCTGGAACATCTGAGGTCCGGTATAATGTAACAGCATCTGATTCTGATAATGCGACAACGTGGGTTATTCCCGAAGCAGATTCATACTCGTTTAGTATTGGTACAAGCCGCACCTTGACAGCACAAGAACCTAGAACCATGATTTATAAAGGTCAATTTTTTTCGAGTAAAAAGGATTTGAAGAGGTTAGATGGCCATTTTGCAATGTTGCAAAACTTTGAATGGAAGGTGAAAATGTCCAATAAGACAACTTTACATGTGGTTTGCATCATTGACGATTGTACATGGAAATTAAGAGCGGTGATGAGAGATGAAGAGACTTACTTTCAAGTCAGAAGTTTTGTCAATGAACACAGTTGTCCCTTGGAGGAGATTCATCGTCGCCACCGACAAGCCAGTGCAGTCATAATCGGAGAAGTCGTTGCACCTAGACTTCAACAACACGATGGTCGTCTCATGCGTCCGAAGGACATAATCGCCGATATGAAAACAATGTATGGCATCCAAATCATGTACAGTAAGGCACATGATGCCCTCAAATATGCATTGTCATTGACCTATGGAACACATGAAGAAAATTTCCAACTGCTGCCATATTTTGCATACGTGCTGGAACAGCAAAATCCTGGCACAATCACTGACTTACAATGTGCAGACGATGATAAATTCCTTTACTTTTTCATGTCGTTAGGGTCCTCAATTACAGGTTTCCGGAGGTGTATGCGTCATGTGATTGCAGTTGATGGTACCCATTTGAAGGGAAGATTCAGGGGTATAATGTTTGTTGCAACTGCATAAGATGGAAACGAACAAATGTATCCAATTGGTTTTAGGTATGGCGACTCAAAAAACAACCTTTCATGAGAGTGGTTTTTGGAATGCTTGAGGGGTGCCCTTGGTCATATAAATGATTTGGTTTTCATTTATGATCGTCATGCAAGCATTAAAACAGAGATTTCTAAAGTTTTCCCTTATGCAACCCATACCATATGTTGTTGGCATTTTGATGAAAATATGAAAAAATAATTCCACAGAAAGGATGTTGCCAACGTAATGGATAACGCAGCTAGGTCGTACAGTGAAGTGAAGTATGATCGCCACATGGAGGAGTTACATAAGCTGCATAAGGCTGCATTCGATTATGCTATTACTGCCGGTCCACATAAGTGGTCCCGCGTTCACTGTCCCCAAAGAAGGTATATAGTGATAACCACAAAAGCTGCAGAGTGCATAAACTCATGCCTAAAATTCGCACGGCAACTGCCACTAATGACACTGGCAGAGTTCATTAGGAATATCTACAAAAGTTATTTCACGATTGTCATGCAGCTGCACGGTCCATGCGTCATCAATTGTCATGCAGCTGCACGGTCCATGATCCTGAAACGTGTCGAGAAGTACGGTTATATGACCGTAAATCCAGTTGACTGGAACATATTCTCTGTCAAACACAAGGGAAAACTGTGGATGGTTAACTTAGCCTGAAAGACTTGCACATGCAACAAATTCAAAATGGACTTTTTACCTTGTTCACACGCACTCGCAGCGGCAAGGTACATGACAAGTTACAGTTCACGCTATATATTACCCATACATGAATCTAACTATTTTCATTGTTGCAGGGAACGAAACTTGGATTTCACAACTCTATGTGTAGACTACTACAAGAGGGAGACACTTATTGATGCATACTTGGTTCTTATTATGCCTGTTGGCCATCCTTCTTCATGGGTAGTGCCTTCCGAAATTGCAGCGCATGTGGTTTTAAATCCAAAAACGAAGAGACAATCAAGTCGCCTGATGGAGGGTCGACATGCCTCGTCTTCGGAGAGGACAACCACACAGTCATGTAGAAGATGTGGACAACCAGGACATAATAGCAGACGGTGTTCCAACCCGTCTATGGTCAATGAAGGTCCTAGCAGAATTGTCCCCGACAAATACCTTCGCAAGTGCAGCATCTGTCACTCAAATGGACATAACAAACAAACAAACAAGCCCTCAGAAGGACTCTACCGTGGAATGAATGGAGTCGTACAAGAGGAAGGAGGTCAAACATAACAAGGCAATACAAGAGGAAGACGAATTGCCACTAGAAAAGCTTGTGATTGAGGAACATCTCTCTAACTTGATGTCTTCCAACATCGTTCAAACTTTGGGAACCATGCTCGATACAGTTGTTTTATCAGACCCTTGGTTCTTATGCTTTTTAGTTGAACTATTCTTATTGATTTTATGTTCGAAAATTATATTTGACTTTATAGTGTTCGTGAATTTCTTGAATTGGTTATTGATTTAAATATATGAAATGTGTGTTGAACTTTAAACTGTAAAAAAAAAAAAAAAAAATTAAATTTACTCATTACTCAAAATTATGTACATCAACTACATAAGCTTGGAGTTACAAAAAACCTACACAGCCATCTTCTCCCTGATGGTGGCCATATCGTCCTCAGACTAGTCGAACATATCTCTGTTCGCCGTCAGGTACTCTATCATCCTCAAAGAATGGGCACCATAGTTTCCCCTACAACTCACCATATAAACAACCGTTAAAATTGAATGTTATTAAAACCGATTTGGATTAAATCAGATATTGAAAAAATCATACCCTATTCCCTGCTGGGGCATACAGTTTGTAGACACGAGTAACATCTGAAAGGGCCCATCTCTCTTCTTATACGTCTTATCACCCCAACGCATGTTCTTGTAAAAGTGCACCGCATGCAACATCGTGGGCAAAAACCACCTTAAGCATGCGAGTTGTTTTTTCCTGTGCGTAAATGAGACCTCCTGTCTGAACGGGTCAAAAACAAAAATGTCCCCTGCAGTGAGATCGACTCTGGCCATGACCCAATGCATATGTCCAAGGTTGCAAGGAATTAGAACCTACAGGTGTTTCAACAAAGTGTTATTAGTGTCAAGTTTTTGATTCAACACATAAACGCCTTGTAAAATATACACTCACCATGTCAACATCGTGCCATGGTCGGTTTCCTACCGGGAGCTCTCCACGTACCACCATAAGGTCATCATGAGACCACTAGTGATTCTGTCCATGATCTAACAATGACTATACACAGATAATTTATCGATACGTTAGGCAACAGATGTATGAAACAACCTTTCATGGCAGTATTGAAAATTGTACAATACAAACACTTACATAGAATTGTGAATCCAGTATGTTAGTCCTTGAACTGTAGACAGGTGGGTATGCTCGCTGACGCTTTTGGAGAATCTTCAAGTACGCGTCGATGTGCTGACAATTTCATCATTTTCTATTGTTAGGATGCTACCATTTGTGAAAGAAACAAACTTATAAAAACAGTTAAATTAAGAAACATACCGTATCCTCCAACTCCATGAAGTTGGATTCAAACTAGTGGAACCAAATGACATTAACTGGCTCGTGTAGATCCACATCACATCTGCAAAACTGTTGAAAAAGTTAAATAACCAGGTTATTTGTTGTAGGTCCTTGAAAATAGTATAAAAAGATTGTAATTTCTATGATTATACTTACACTTCCCCCGTCGCATTCCTTTTGTAAGCTTTATACTCTTGAAGCTATTCTGGATCTACCAATCCGTGTGGCACCCATTCATGTGGTGGCTGTGGCATCATCCTAGGCCTCTTCGGTCGACAGGGGTCTGTGAATGGGGTCCGTTGCTGCTAACCTCGCTGTCGAATCCAGTCTCCACGCCTTAGGGGTGGGGATTTTCGGTTACTGGGGTAGATGCGGTGTGAGAAGGAACTCCCTCCCAATTGATCAGCCGGGATAGACTGGAGGGGTGTTTCGTGACAGACCATAGCTTTCCTTGTGGATCGCTTAAATGGGTGTGCACTGTTGGGATCGACCGGAGGGTTGGCTGGAGGGGTGCACTGCAACGACCGGTGCGGTGTGAGATCTTAAAAATGTACAAGATCATGCAGCAGCTGCGACGATCGATCCGCGGTGAGCTCCTAAGGGATTACCTTCTGTGTAGAAACACGTATCTGTTGACCTTCGGTAATAACTGGCTCCTGATGATCAGGTGATGTCTCCATAGGACAAGCACCCCCTTCCCCCCGGTCCGATGTCATAGTCTGTCCTATCTTGTCCTGATGACCACTTCACCTGTTTGTGGGAGTAAAGTCTCGGTCATCGAACGGTGGACCATCCGATGGGACTACAAGGTCGAACCCTGTAATGCTCTGATCAAACCCAGTAACTCCGTATGTTGCTGATCTCGTTTCTCATTACCCTATCAGACATGCTCTTTTAAAACTCGAATTTACTCCCGTAATTCTCGGACGACATCCATCACTTTAGCTAAGTTTTGGTCTCGTCCCTCCTGAAAGGAGTTCCAACTCCGTTAGTACTAAAACTGTTCATTTGATTGAAATGAAATAAAGCCATACAAATATTTTAATGTACATGTGGATGCCCTCCAACACCTCCTCGTCTGGGTAACGAGAATCGAACCCGCCTAACCCTCCCACTGCCACCCTTTGGGTCAAAACACTCTGTATCACTTCGTCCGTAAGACTAACCCTCAGTATCACTAAGTCCGACAGTCGTATGTCTATCAGGATCCTCGACGTGATCAGGTACATCAGCGACATCGGCTTCATATTGACCGTCACCCTTGTAAATGCTCTCAAAGTACCACTCAGCCCTCTCAGTTATCGTCGGTACCAATTTATCCCTCGTATACATCTGAAATCGTAGTTAGACCATTGTAATTTAATACATACTAATAACTATGAACATTAACAAAAAAGTTACTTACGTTTTCATTGAAAATGTTATCTAGCTTCTCCTCCCTCGATCTCTGACTCAACTCCCACTTCAGAATACAGAGGGATAGCTCTATTTCCCTGCGGGTCCCATAATCTCTAGTGCCAAGCTCGGGGATAACCTCAAAAGCAAATATCTATGTAATAGATAATTACGATAAGAGTCCAATACATTAGTTACATGAAATAAATTAAAATTAAGTTATGGTTATCAAATTATAAATTCTCACCAACAATGTGTGTGTTAGACCGTATATGTTGTATGTCTCATGTCTGTGTACAGTAACACCCTTTCGTCGCTGACGTTGTTCGAACTGCTACTGTCGACAAACCAATGCATGCTTGAAACCATAAATGGACCGCCTATACACGTTTGCACCCCACAGAAATGCATCAAAAGCGTCCAAGTTCTCAATTAGGCGAAATTGCCATACTGGAACTTTCTCTCTCTCGTCCAACCCCATTAGTATCCAGTTAAGCATATACAATAGGCACATCTTAACCGCATCTTATTGCTCTGTAAAAACACTATTCCGTAAAACGACTCTCAACTGTCCATACTCGATGTCATCTCGACCTTGAAAGTACCACTGATGTATGCCATTCTCTACCATAGCATAGGTCGACGTGTCGGGAATGACTCCGAACTTCAATGCAGTGATGAGACAGAACTCGATCTTCGAGAATCGGACTGAATAACGACCTAAAAGAAATCATCTCATCTCATCTTCCAGCCTTTCGCGATGTAACTCATGAATTAGCAACCAATGGAAAATGCCACCTGAAAACTTCATGTCACATTGCATTCGAAGGAAATGTCCAAAACACGACTCGGTATACTGACATCGTTCTTCGACCGCAAGATGTTCCGGTACACTGCCAAGTGCATTGTCAATATCTGAAAGCTGATCGAAATGGTCATGCCGAGTTATTTTTCCCAAGTACCATTCATCCTCTGGATTTTTTAGGAAATTTCTCAGCCGATTCGTCATCTACGTATTCAAAGAAAAAAAACATTTAAGTTCATTAAAAAGCCTCATATAATTGAAAGAAAAAAAAACATATAATTGAAAAGGCTCGGACTAAAATTGAAAAGGTTAGGAGACTCATATGAAAACGCTCGGAAAGCATCTGAAAAGTCTCGGACAACGTGTGAAAAGGTTTGGAAAAGGCTCGGAAAACGTTTTAAAAGTCTTGGAGATTGAAAATTGAAAACGCTTAGAAAACTATTACAAAGTCTCAGAGAATGTTTTAAAAGGCTCAGAAAAGGCTCAGAATACATTTTAAAAGTCTCGGACATTCGAAAAGGAAAGAGCTCGGATTACTTTTACAAAGTCTCGAAAAACGTTTAAAAAGGCTCGAAAAATGCTCAGACAATGTTTTAAAAGTCTCAGTGATTGAAAATTTTTAAATGCTTGAAAAACTGTTACAAAGTCTCGGAGAACGTTATAAAAGGCTCGGAATACGTTTTAAAAGTCTCGTACATTCGAAAAGGATAAAGCTCGGATTACTTTTACAAAGTCTTGGAAAACATTTTAAAAGGCTCAACGGTTCAAAAGCTTGGAGATTCATCATTTACAAACCTTTACATATTCCCTAAAAAAGCTCGAAAAACGTTTGAAAAGCCTCAGAAAAGGATCGGAAAAGGTTTTAAAAGGCTCGACAAACCCTAATCTACACAACTTCATCGTCTTCTATACAATTTTTTTATACATTCAACCCGTAATCTAAATCTAAACTAATCCACAGACATAATCTAAATCGAAATCGAAATATAAATTTATCAACAAAAATGAAATCGAAACATAACCTTACCGTGAGATTGCAAGTTCTCATCGATTTCAGCACTGTAGAGCCACCGCTGGTGAGCTCGCCGTCCTATTTACAGTCAAATTTCTTGCACCGAACCTTTCTCTTTCTACTATTCTCTCTCTCAACCTTTTTCTATCCACGTTTGAAAACACAAACTGTCAAAAATAAGGGTATTTTTGTCTGGTCACCTAAATAGATGCCTTTTAAACTTAGATTAGTAAGGTGATGTTATTCTTACAAAAACACCCTCAAATAGTGACAATTAATTTTTTACCACTTTCTTTTATTATTATTTTCCTACAAACAAGAAGAAAAAGAAAAAGAAAAAAACAAAAGAATTCAGCTTCTAGAAAAATCAAAGAAGCTAGAAAGAAAATTACATTTTGAACAACTCTATCTTAAATCAATGCCGCCCTATAATGCCCACTATAAGGTTCATCTTCACAAGACTATAAGTCTAACAAGCATGCATGCAACAATTGCAAGAGAAAAAGTAATTGGATTTGCTACTGTACTGGTTGATGTAACGTTCTAAGAAATGTTTAAACGAGATACTAAAAGCATAATATATTTAAAGTAATTGGACTTGCTATTGACAAGTTTATTGGGCTTTAAGTTTTTTTTTTGGTTAATTGAATTAGTGTATTGGACCTAAAATGAAAGTATATAAATAAAAGTAGTAAAATGTTTGGAATTGGGCCCAGTTTAAACATAAACCTATCGGGTTTTGAGGCCTCAAAGAAGAAGTAATAAATTGGGCTAGCTGGGGCCCCCAGCAAAATGCTGGGTTTGCTGCCCCTATGAGCAGGCCTTGCTTTTTGTTCATTCCCTTCATATTTTTGCACTAACCCCTATACCTTCTAACTCCACAGTCAGAGCTTCTCAATTTGAAACCAAACCCACTTCAAAACAGCTCAATCAAACACCTTATAAGTTGTACTAAAGCTCATCATCTACATTCCTGCAAAATGAAAATGCAAACAATTTTAAATCGAATCTTGTTATAAAATAAAAGGAAGAAATAAAATAGATGGAGAATAGTTGAACAACAATTAATAAATAATTGAGAGAGAGATGAGAAAAGAATTAAGTAAGTGAGACGAGAGAGAGAGCAGAGCATTTACTTGTAATTGGTCTTTGATGATTTCTCTAACACTATTACAAATGATCTGATAATCATATATATATAAGCAAGCAAAAGAGAAGAAGGCAAGTGGGTGTACAAGTGGGCGTGCAAGTGTGTGAGAGGCGGTGGGATTTAGAGAAGATATTGTGTATATTACACATGTGGTAAAAACCACCTATATTATAACACTTCCCTTTGGATTTATACCATATGTATTAATTTTCTAGGGAAAAACCCAATGGGATAAAACCTAAGTAAAATATATACGATGATCTTCTGGATTTAATAGGGTTGGATATTAAAAACTATCTCATTAAAAATTTTGTCAGGAAAACCCAGTGGGACAAAACCTGAATGAAGGGAAAAAGAGTATAGTATACATTTGTCTATTCTGAATTTTGCTCCCACTGATTGAACACTCCCCCTCATCAAACTTCAGCGTTTAATCCTGTAATTTAGAAAGTCGACGCATGCCTATTCCATATACCAACTTCTCAAAAGTTGATATAGGCAATGATTTGGTAAACAGATCTGCAAGATTATCTGTAGACCGTATTTGCTTAACATCAATTTGTCGACTCTGTTGAAGCTCATGAGTATAGAAGAATTTAAGAGAAATATGTTTGGTTCTATCTCCTTTGATATATCCCCCTCTAATTTGAGCAATGCAAGCTGCATAATCTTCAAATATCTGTGTTGACATTTCTATAGATAATGAAAGTCCACAAGTATCTTGAATATGATGAATAATTGACCTTAGCCAAACACATTCTCGACTGGCTTCATGAAGTGCGATGATCTCAGAATGATTAGATGATGTAGCAACCAAAGTCTGTTTTGTGGAACGCCAGGATATTGTTGTGCCATTATATGTAAAAACATATCCCATTTGTGAACGAGCTTTGTGGGGATCAGACAGATACCTAGTATCAGCATAACCAAGTAAACCTGGAAAAATGTTAGACTTTGTATAAAATAATCTTAAATCTTTCGTTCCACTAAGGTAACAAAAAAGATGTTTGATTCCATTCCAATGCCTTCAAGTTGGTGCTGAACTAAATCTAGCCAGTACATTTACAGAGAATGCAATATCTGGTCTTGTACACTGAGCCAAATATAATAAAGCACCAATGGCATTAAGATATGGTACCTCAGTACCAAGTATCTTTTCTTCATTTTCTTTTGGACGAAATGGATCCTTTTTAGGATCAAGAGTTCTAACAACCATAGGAGTACTTAATGGATGAGCATTATCCATATGAAATCTTTTTAAAATCTTATCAATATATGTTGATTGATAGATAAGTACTCCATTTGATCTATGCTCGATCTCGAGGTCGAGGCAATATTTTGTCTTTCCCAGATCTTTCATTTCTAATTCCCTTTTTAAATGTTCAGCAGTTTTCAGAAGCTCCCCTGGAGTTTCAATTAAATTCATATCATCAACATAAACTGCTATGATAGCAAATCCAGATTCTGATTTTTTAATGAAAACACATGGACAAATATGATTATTAATATATCCTTGTTTTATCAGATACTCACTGAGACGGTTGTACCACATCCGCCCAAATTATTTTAATCCATACAAGGATCTTTGTAATTTTATCGAATACAAATTACGAAATCTTGAGTTACATGATTCTGGCATTTTAAACCCTTTAGGGATTGTCATGTAAATATCTGAATCAAGTGAACCATATAAATAAGCAGTCACTACGTCCATTAGACGCATTCCAAGTCTTTCCAAGATAGCCATTTTTATTAGAAATCGAAACGTAATTGTATCTATCACTGGTGAATACATTTCATCTAAATCGATGCCAGGTCTCTGCCAGAAACCCTGTGCTACGAGTCGTGCCTTATATCTCACGACTTCATTTTTCTCATTACGTTTCTGTACAAAAACCCATTTGTACCCAACAGGTTTGAGGTTTTCAGGCGTCTAGATTATAGATCCAAATACTTCACGTTTGGCTACTGAAGTCAATTCTGTTTGAATTGCTTCTTTCCATGTAGGCCAATCAGACATCTGCCTACAATCATCGAGATTACGAGGTTCATAATCATCATTTATAATTTCAGTTGCCACTGTGTATGAGAATATATCATCATTGATTGTTTCTTCACGATTCCACAATTCTCTTTTATAATTTATAGAAATTTCCTCATTTCTATATTCTTGTATCTCTTCAGAGATTCCTTTCCCTATAGGGGATTTTGTCACTTTAGTAACTTGTGTCCATGAAGGGACACTTAACTCTTCTGGAGTTAACTTAGAGAAAGTGGATTTATTTATTTTCCTTTTTCGAGGAACATTATCTTTTGAACCAAGCAGTCTACCACGCTTCTGGCTTGCAAAATATGATTCTTTTGCTATTATTTATTAGAATATTTTTCTGGAACAATCACCCGTGCTGGTACATTGACAACAGGGATGTATGATTTTGTTACTTTAGTAGCATCTGTAAATGCATCAGGTAACTGATTTGCTATTGCTTGAAGATGTACTATCTTACGTACTTCATTTTCACATTGAGATGTATATGGGTCTAAATGAATTTAACTCGGAACTTTCTAGGAAAGTTCACGCCTCTCTTCAGAAGAAGTTTTTCTTTCCCCTAATGATGGGAAATTTGTTTCATCAAAATGACAATCTGCAAACAGTGCTGTGAAAAGATCACCAGTCAAAGGTTCCAGATATCTAATAATTGATGGTGAATCAAGACCAACATATATTCCCAAGTGCATTTGGGGTCCCATTTTAGTTCTTTTCGTTGGTACAATTGGGACATATACCGCACACCCAAATGTACGTAAATGAGATATATCTAGCAGATTACCAAGTACAAGTTGTACTGGTGAATACTGATGATAAGCAGTGGGTCGAAGCTGGATTAATGCAGCAGCATGTAAAACAACATGCCCCCATACAGAAATTGGTAATTGCGTTCGTAAAAATAAAGTCCTTGCAATTATCTGGACACTTTTAATAAGTGATTCTGCTAATCCATTTTGAGTATGAACATGTGGAACTGGATGTTCAACATCAATCCCAGCCACTTTACAATATTCATCAAATGTCTTAGAAGTAAATTCACCAGCATTATCAAGACGTATGGACTTAATTGAGTAATCGGGAAAATGAGCCCAAAACCTGATAATTTGTGCAAGTAATCTTGCAAAAGAAACATTACGCGTTGATAATAAGCATAAAATAATGAAATGGTCCACTTGGTGGATGAATAGGTCCACATATATCCCTTTGAATTCTTTGTAAAAATGATGGAGATTCAAGACCAACTTTAGAAAAAGATGGTTTTATTGTTAATTTCCCTTGGGAACATGCAATACATAAGTTTTCATGGGATAAAAGAATTTTCTGGTTCTTTAATGGATGCCCATGAGAATTCTCAATGATTTTACACATCATTGTAGATCTCGGGTGACCGAGACGGTCATGCCAGGGTACAAACATTTTTGGATCTAAGAACTTCTGATTCATAACTGCATAAATTTCAATACTTTTGATAATAGTGTAATATAATCCAGAAGATAAAACATGCAGCTTTTCTATAATGATTTTCTGGCCTGAATCATGAGAAGTGATGCATAGATATTCAACATTCTCTTTATTTATAGTTTTAATGTGATATCCATTCTTTCGTATATCTTTGAAACTAAGCAGATTCCTTCTGGATCTGCTTGAATATAATGCATCATCGATACATAATTTTGTATTGTTTGATAACAATATCATGGCTCTTCCAGAGCCTTCTATCAGGTTCGTTGAACCTGATACAGTATTAACATTTGCTCTGAGCAAAGTTAAATTCATGAAGTATTTCTGACTCCGTAAAATTGTATGAGTTGTTGCACTGTCGGCTAGACATATATCTCCTGCTTCTAGCTTTTCAATAATCCCCAATTTATCGTTTAGATTCATTTTATATGCTTCATAAAGGAAAAATAAAATGTACATCAGACAAAGTGATTCAAAGGCATATAGTACATTGAGAAATATCTTACATAAACAAAATAACAAAATAATACTATTGTAAGTAGTATTTAATTGGTATGGACATTCCCATCACCAATTGAAGCAAAAAAACAAAAACAAAATAATACTACTGAGGTATTATTTAATTGGTATGGACATTCCCATCACCAATTGAAGCAATTGGCTTGTCCTTTGGATCGTCAAAGAAGTTTGTCACATTGAGATGTGTAACATCCATAAGATATGGATCTTCAATGAAATGTGTCTCGGGTTTCTTCCCCTTTTCTTTGATTGATGCTTGATAAAGCTCAACAAGATGTTTGGGTGTGCTGCATTCATTTGACCAATGATTGTAACAACCACACCTATAACAAACGCCCTCTTTTGCATTTGGCTTATTCTGAACACTTTTTCCTTTGTACTCACTTGGTCCAGAATAACCACGTTCTCTTCTGGAACTACGTCTATAGCCCCTACCAGGATTACGACCCGGATTACGACTATTACCACGGCCACGATCACTATTATGACCATAACGACGCCTATGATCTGGATTATGATTATTACCACGTTCATGACCACGACCACGATTGCGACCACGACCACGGTATCCGACGGTATTAGCATTCACTTCTGGAAATGCTTTAGAACCAGTCGAGTGTGTTTCATGGTTTTTTATCAGTAGCTCATTATTCTTTTCTGCTTCTAGTAAGCACGAGATCAATTCTGAATACTTCGAGAATCTACGTTCTCGATATTGCTGTTGCAATATTATATTCGACACATAAAAAGTTGTGAATTTTTTTTCTAACATTTCCTTTTTAGATACCTCCTCACCACATAATATCAATCTTGTGGTGATCCTGAATAAATCACTTCTGGAAATGCTTTAGAACCAATCGAGTGTGTTTCATGGTTTTTTATTAGTAGCTCATTATCTTTTCTGCTACTAGTAAGCACGAGATCAATTCTGAATACTTCGAGAATCTGCGTTCTCGATATTGCTGTTGCAATATTATATTCGACGCATGAAAAGTTGTGAATTTTTTTTCTAACATTTCCTTTAGATACCTCCTCACCACATAATATCAATCTTGTGGTGATCCTGAATATATCAGAATTATAATCAAAGACTGATTTGTGGTCTTAGAACCATAAATTCAGCCATTCGTACTTGGCAATTGGTAATGTAACATCATGTTGATGGTCATAGCGGTCTTTTAGCTCCTGCCACAGATCTTCAGGTTCTGTGACAGTAAGATATTGAGCTTTCAAATCCTCATGTAGATGATGACGAATTATGACCATGGCTGTGGATCTATCCTGCTCATTAGCCTGGTTATCATCAATAGTGTAATATAGGCCCTGGGATTTTAAGTATAATCCGGCATCAATAACCCATGACATATAGTTGTCTCTCGACACTTTGAGTGCATCGAACTTCAAATTTGCAAGTTTGGACATGCTTACAGCTTTTTTTTTCTGTAAATTAAATTGTGAATTTAATTTAGTGTGAATATAAGTAATGAGTATATTGAACAATTCAGAACGGTATATATGTCCTGTAAATTAATAGTTCCAGGAGGCTGAGCTCACCTGTTATGTGCATTAATTTAACAGTTACGGATGATATATATATCCTGTAATTTAATAGTTCCAGGAGGCAGAGCTCACATGTTATGTGCATTAATTTAACAGTTCTAGGACGGTATATATGTCCTATAATTTAACAGTTCCAGAACGGTATATATGTCATGTAATTTAATAATTCTAGGAGGCTGAGCTCACATGTTATGTGCATTAATTTAACAGTTCCAGGACGATATATATGTCCTATAATTTAACAGTTCCAGAACAGTATATATGTCATGTAATTTAATAGTTCCAGGAGGCTGAGCTCACCTGTTATGTGCGTAAAAATAAATCCATAACTGTATATAGATGATCCGTTGACGGCATAAACCATCTTGTATAGAGAACTATAAATAGATCCAGAGTATTAGGATTTAGAGAGAATAAATTCAGAACTATATATATGTTCCATTGACGACAAAACCATCTTGTATATGAAATATATATAGATTCAGAATATTGAGATTTAAAGAAAATAAATTCAGAACTATATATATATGTTCCGTTGATGGCAAAACCATCTCGTATACGGAATATATATAGATTCAGAATATTGAGATTTAGATAAAATAAATTCAGAACTATATATATATATATATATATATATGTTTCGTTGATGGCAAAACTATCTTGTATACGAAATATATATAGATTCAGAATATTGAGATTGAAAATATTGAGATTTAGAGAAAATAAATTCAAATATATATATATATGTTCAATTGACGGTAAAGACATCTTGTATATGGAATATATATAGATTCAGAATATTGAGATGTAATTAAATTACCCATCAAGGATCCTTTTTATTTACACACAATCATGTTGATAATGTGTTATAAAATAAAAGGAAGAAATAAAATAAATGGAAAATAGTTGAACAACAATTAATAAATAATTGTGAGAGAGAGAGAGAGAGAGAGATAGAGAGAGAGAGAGAGAGAGAGAGAGAGCAGAACATTTACTTATAATTGGTCTTTGATGATTTCTCTAACACTCTTACAAATGATCTCATAGATGAGAGAGAGAGAGAGAGAGAGAGAGAGAGAGAGAGAGAGAGAGAGAGAGAGAGAGAGCAGAACATTTACTTATAATTGGTCTTTGATGATTTCTCTAACACTCTTACAAATGATCTCATGGTCATATATATATATATATATATATATAAAAGCAAGCAAAAGAGAAGAAGGCAAATGGGTGTATAAGTGGGTGTGCAAATGGGTGAGAGGCGGTGGGATTACTGGGAGTTAGAGAAGATTTAGAGAAGATATTGTTTATATTACACGTGTAAAAACCACCTATATTATAACCAATCTATTAATTATATCACGTAAAATTAAGAAATTTTTTCTTTCACCTAAAATGATTTGAGCCACGGAAACTCATTTAATAGTAAATCGTAACACAAACAGACGGACAGCTGGTCATCGATTCAAAGCGTTGAAATTAAACAACAAAGCCTTCTCTGCAATTCTAACGAAATCAATTTCGTCTCCAGAAATCCGAAAAAAATGATTATGATTGTACGCTACAACAGTATATACAATTTAAAATCCACCAATCAAATATCAATACAAAAACAAATCGAGATCTGACAAAGTCAAACTAAAAAATGGATCGTTTCAGTTTCAACGTTCACTTCACACATTACGGCCGATTGTTTTTTTGTTTTGTTTTGTTTTTTTTTTTTAAATAAGGCTGATTGTTATTCAATTGTGTTATTACTTATTATACATATTAGATATATATATACGGTCATTCTATTATCAGTTCGAATTGATAAAAGTTATATCAGTTCTTTACATGTAGATCAACTGATTTAAATACTTTGACTAACAAATGCATATAGCCAAGTCAAAGTATTTAAATCCAGCGGCTCATATGCAAGGAACTAATATAATTTTTTTCAATTCGAACTGATAATAGAATAAATATATATATATATATATATATGGGATAATCTATAGAACACCGGTGTTTCTATAGACATTTTTATAAAAAATCCAGTTCTTCAAATCTTTACTATTGATTTGTCCAAATGGTGATGTTTTAAAGTTGCTGTGATTCCCTATGCATCATAATATTACATTCTTAGCAGATTACTCTCCCTCATTACCGTTTGTTCTTCACAAAACCCAATAGTTACCGTTTGTTAGTTTCCTTCCCAACGCTATCTACTTCTCCTTTCCAAATCCAACTCTTTTTATATAAACATAAATGAACTTATCTTGTTTACTAGTTTAAAAACTCTTATGAACTTTTTTTTGTTACCAGCCCGAACACTTCAATTTTTTTTTTTTTTCTGAACATCCACTTCAATCGATCATTCGTCTGGCTTATTGGTGTTTTGGTCTGGTGTTTTGAATACTATCTATGTTCGAATTGAAATCTTGTCTCCAACCAATTCTTTTTTGCTTCATCAAGTTTAAACTCACATGTATATCTCATGCATGACTTTTTTTTATTAGCTTCGAATTCAATATAAAATTATTTATTATTTGAATTGTTATTTTTATCTCATCTATACGATACAACCATGGTTGTTTTGATTAGTTTCGAAATCAATATGAAATTACTTAGGGTTCGAAATTTTTTTTATTTTTTTATTTTTTTATTTTTTTTTATTTTTTTTATATCTTATCTCTAGGATTCATAGAATCAATAATGTTTTCCTGTTTGTAATTGTTTTTTTTTTTTTTTAATCTTATCTCTATAATAATCTTTCTATAATTTTTTAGCTGAATAATTCATGTTCAAAATCTCGGTGATTCCTAACATCAATAATGTTTTCCTATAAGTAATTGTTTTTTTTTTCTTTTCTCTATAATCTCTGTATAATTTCTATGTTGAATGATACATGGTCAAAATCTCGTTGATTCCTCGCATCAATATTCTTTTTCTTTTTGCTATTACTTTTATTATAATTCAATTAACACATATTATTGCGATTAAAAATTTACTTATATTTCGATCATCCTGTTTTGACTTTGTATAGTAATGGTTGGGAGTGGATTGCAAAGTAAGTCGGACAACAAAGATGAATTGTTTTTGACACCAAATAATATGTGTTATACTAGGGTTAATTATGTGAAAATTTCTTTATGGGAAGGCAGTGACAATCAAGATGTTGATTTGAATCATATCAAGAATATGAAATTTGATTTTGTGGAAGACTTTGATGAAATCACATCAATTGTTATGAATTTTGATATGAATTTTTTTGTAGATGATAAATTCATTGAAATCTACCTATGAATAAAATTTGAGAATTTTTCTAGTACTAAAACTATTTATTTGAATTTTTCTATATTTCTCTCATTTTTCTAATGCCTTCAAATTTAACAAAACCGGGATAAATAGTTTTAGTACTTGAAAAATTCTCAAATTTTATTCATAGGTGGATTTCAATGAGAGATCCACAAAAAAATTCAAATCAAATTCAGAAAAATCGATGTGATTTTATTAAGGTCCTCACCAAAATTAAATCATTGTAACTTTTAAGTGGGAGATCTCTTACTTTAATTTTGGTAAAGTCTTTGCTGAAATCACATTGATTTTTATAAATTTTTATCTAAATTTTTTTGTAGATGATAAGTTTATTGAAATTTACTTACGAAAAAATTTGTGAATTTTTAAAATACTAAAACTATTTATTTGAATTTTCCTATATTTCTCCCATTTTTTCGATGCCTTTAAATTAAGAAAACCGGAATAAATAGTTCTAGTACTTGAAAAATTCTCAAGTTTTATTTATAGAATAAATAGTTTTAGTACTTGAAAATTCACAAATTTACCAAAATTAAAGTAAGAGATCTTCACATGAAAGTTAATGTGTGTGTAAATATATACAGTTTTTCTACTATCAGTTCGTCTCGATATAAAATATATCAGGACGATGAATGTGTATTATAGATTATGGAAAAGTTTTGACAAGTGCATATACTTTGAGTCAAAGTATATAAATCTAATGATCCACATTATTCGTCATGATATATTTTATATTATGACGAATTGACAATAGAATAATTGTGTGTATATATATATATAAAGTTAATAGCACCAATGTCCCTTGAATTATATGCAAAACCGTATGTTGCCCTATGAATTTTTTTTTTCTAGCCTTAAACCCCTTGAATTTTTATTTATTGGCAAAAGCTGATGGAACAATAACGAAACTTCATTTTCGTCCAATTTTTTGTCACATGCTATTCACGGGGTTTGTACAAATGTTAGTTATGTCATTTTGTCCTCATATATATATATATATATATATTAATAATCACATTGTAAAATTTCTTTTCAGTCCCAAACCGTAGATTACTTAAAATATTCATCTAAAACATTTCACATTTTTTTGAACTCACGTTTCATTTTTGCTACCTTAAGAGAAATAGAAGAGCAAGCTTGCAAATATTTTTTAAGGAAAAATAAACGGGTAGAGAAGCCGAGCCGGAAGTGGATGGATACAAAATACTGGAAATTGAAGGGAATAGTCTTTCCCAACATCCACTTTCTAGGAAATAGCCCATTAGGAAAAAAAAAATTGCACATATAGGCTGTTTGCCAATCCCATTTACCGTTTTGCCCTTTAAAAGGCCTCACCTGGAGTTTCTCTAAATACCCTCATTAGATATTTTATTTAATAAAACTTGTGAGAGTTTACTAAATTACCCTCCTCAATCTATTTCGCACAAAACTCACAGCTAACAACATTAACAAAATCAAATTAAAAAAAAAGGAACTCGTTGCTCTGCTCTGTGTGCAAATCGTAAACCCAAACAACAAGAACCCAGAAAGTGAGAGAGGAAGTCACCGTCGTCATTCCCAGAAACATAGTGACGCACAAGCCCAAATGAGGAATAATACTTAAAACTCAAACCCAAACAATTAGAACCCATAAATAAAGTAACAAGAAGAGAGGAAGGAGAAGCAAGGTCGTCTTATCCTCGTCACCGTTGCCGTCGCCGTCGCCGTTGTCATTGAACGAAGCACCCTAAGCCCTAGACGAAACGCAAAGAAAGTGAGACAATTTCAAGGTACTAATTTGTTCAAACTACTTTAATTTGTTCAAATTTATGTTTATTATTGGAGTTTGTTCTTGTTTGTGTTTTGGGATGGTATATTGTTTTCTTGTTTGTGTTTTTGTCATGTTTGTATGTGTATTTGGAGGGTGTGTGTTATGTTTGAAGGGCAAGCATTTATTGATTGATTGCTGTGAACTACACTGGAAATGTTTTGTTTTGTTTATTGGGAGGGAATTTTTGACATGTTTGTATGTGTATTTGGAGGGTGTGTGTTATGTTTGAAGGGCAAGCCCCTATTGATTGATTGTTGTGAACTACACTGGAAATGTTTTATTTTGTTTAGTTTTGTTTAGTTTAGCTTAGTTTAGTTTAGTTTTTTTGGTAGGGAAGAAAAATGTTTGCAGACACTAAATGACTTATTTTGCATGTAGAGCCTATGTTTAATGGTGAATGCATATGTTGATCCTAGGAATGATTGTCATAAGCCTAGGGCCGATGGATGGATGATGCATGTATTATTTTGAGCCTAAGACAGATGTTGAATGTGTATTTTTAGCCTATGAGGCTATGAATGATTTTCATAAGCCTAGTAGTGATGTTGAGCCTGGGACTGATGATACATACATAATTTTAAGCATAAGACTTATTTTCATAAGCCTGAGACTGATGTTTTTTTTTTTTTTTTCATTGTTTAGATGCCAAAAAATTTGAATGAAAACTTGTGTCGGTTCCCAGATCACGAGAATTGGATTCTCGTGAGAGTAAACAGTGGAAGTCAAAAGTTTATGATTACAGACTTGAAGTTGGTCCGAAAGAAATTTGGGTTGGAGGAAAAATTCAAGCAGGGTCCTTTCGCCAAATATTTGGATTTGAAAGAACCGTTGACAGTTTACGGGTAGCTTATTCATAATATTTTGAAAAGAGAGATCATTCACCCCGAAGGACAAAGAGAAGATGAGATGTGGTTTGGGTTGGAGAAGTCAAAAGCCCGTTTCGGCCATGAAAAATTTTGTGTAAGCAGCGGGTTGAATATGAGACAGCTGCCCGAAGGTTTTGTTAACAACAATGAAGTTAAAGAGGATTCGATGCTTAGAAGATTTTTCTAAGGAAAACGGTCGACTGCAGAGGTATTGTACGCCACTTTGAGGAAAATGTCGTCTGAACAGAGTGACGATGCGTACAAGATGTTGAATATATATATGGTGAGCCAATTCTTTGACACGGATGACCGACGGACAACAGCCATCTCGAGGTGACTGTTTTCATTAGTTGAAAAGGAAGAAGAATTCAAAATATTTCCATGGGGTTCATACATTTTCAGTTTTACATATATTTTCTGAAGGATGTACTTAACAAACGCCTCCCCAAACTGAGAGGTGAAGCAGAGAATCAAGATAAGAAGGGGAAGCTGAAGAAGAATAATAATACAGTAGAAGAAGAAGAAGAAGAATTAGAAAAAGAACAAGAAGAAGAACAAGAAGAAGAACAAGAAGAACAAGAAGTTAGTAGAAGTGGAAGTGAAAGTGAAAGGAAAAGGGAAAGGGAAAAGGAAAGGGAAAGTGAAAGGGAAACATAAGCTGAAGGGTGAGGAAGAGAAGAAGGAAAAGAAATCAAAGTATTATACCTACAATTTGTCCGGGTTCCCTCTAGCACTTCAAATAAGTTTTATAAAAATTTAGCATGTTTTCAACATAACAAAATTGTTATTGTGTTTCCCATTTCATACTTTGTTGAAGTGAAAAACATTGATTGATATAAGTTAGTTGAAATTGTATAGGTATAGGTCATGGAGAGGATAATTCATTTTGAAAACCAAGTCGAAAACAGATGAGAATTTATTACAAGGATTACAAATATTAATCAAGATTCAATTCATCGGTGTGTACTTATTGACCCTTTCTTTTTAGTTATATAGGATAATTATTTTTAGAAATTCATTAAGAATTGTTTGTTCCCGATATGCAAATGACTTTATTTCCTTGGGAAGTTGAAACTTTTGAAAAAAATACAGATTACTTCAAGCATTGAACATGAAATACGTGTGTGAGCCACTAATTGAAAAGAAGAGGGAGAAGTTGGCTCTGGCTCTACATTCAAGTCAAGAGAAAGAAGATCTTTGTTATGAAGATGAAGATGATGATAATCAGAGATGCAATGATAGTGATGGGATTAGTGCTTCTGTTCAGAAGGAGATATGAGGTTCTGTAGGGAGAACTAGAAGCATATTTTCTAAGGAATATTCCCCCTCTTCTAAGAAATGTCTATTCTCTAATGGAAATGCTAAGGTATGATTGCATCTACACTATTTGGTTTTAGACTTTTAGTATGCTATTCTTGTATGCATTGTATTAATTATTGTAGTATTCAGGTGCCTTCCACAATCCCAGAACTATATGTTGCTATGTTTGATAGCGAGCAACATATCATTGCCTTCTATAGAAAAGAATTTTCAAAGATTAGAAATGAGATGAAGGTTAGATATAAAGTTGTTGAAAATTATATTATTATTTATATATAATAGTTTAGTCCTTAATGATTTCCACGAATTTATTGATGTTGATGTTTAGAAGGGTGCTGATCAAGATGACGAGGTTGCTGTTGATGAGGGTGTTGAAAAACAGGATGTTGATAAGGTTGCTGCCCTTAATACTGCTGTTGAGGATGATGTTGAAAAACAGGGTGAGGATGTTGCTGTTTTTAAGGCCGATGTTGCTGAAGATGATGATGTTGTTAAGGAGGATGATGCTTTTGTTGATGTAAATGCTGAAGATGATGTTTTTGCTAAGGAGGATGTGGTTGTTAGTAAGGGTGGTGAGGAAGATAATGCTTTTGTTGATATGGATGCTGCTTTTGAGGGTGTTGAGGGTGTTGAGCAAGAGGTTATTGGTGAGGGTATTAAAGGTGTTGAGCAAGAGGATGTTATTGGTGAAATTAGTAAGGGTTCTGAGCAAGGTGTTGGCAGTGATGGTATAGCTGTTGGGTCTGCTGCAACTGAGGGTGATGAAATGGTCGAGGTAAATTCTACATTCTATAATAGTGTTTTTGGTATGTATATCTATAATATAATAGTGTTTATGTCATGTATATGGTCGAGGCCTGAGAACAATTCTCCTAGACATGGGAAAAACAATTATGTTAGACCTAGGAACAATTCTATAATAGTGTTTTTGTCATGTATATGAGTATATTAATGTTTTCTACTTTACTACATATTTAATTTTATGTAGGGCATGGGGAAAAATCTATTGACTTTGAAGAATATCCATCCCCATCCGTCTGCTTCATTGCCCAGAACTTCCCCAGTAGTGTGGAAGCAATTGAGGGGACTGACCCTGATGTTGAATATAGAGACATCGACAAATAGAGGGGTCGAAAGCGGTCATGGTGGCTCGAAAGCCCATGGACAGATCCCATGCCGAAGAAGAAAAAGAAAAAGAAAAAGAAAACAAAGTCAGTAGAGGAAGAAATAGGCTTAGTTGAGTTAACGTCTTTCCTGAAGGGCAACGACCATATTAGGTAACATTCCATTCCTTTTATCTGTTATATTGCCATGATTATTAATGTATTCATTTTTGAATATTTTTCCTAATGTAATGTATTTATTTTTGAATAGTTTTTTTACGGGTCAAATCCTTGCCTTGACGCGTCAACATTTTCTAGACCTGGTCAAGGTCAAAAAGCGGATATCATATATGGTAATACAATTAACTATCTATTTCTCCCTGGTTATTAGGGCTTTATGTTACTTATTTCGTAACGTACATCATTGCATTTACACTTACTTTTATATCCTATGGAGGAGGCGAGTGAGTCGTGAGCTCAACTACTTGCAAAATATTGGATTGGTTCACACATCTTTCTTTGTAAGTATCTCCCTAGTTATATGATATGGTATATGAGTTATGCATGATTTTGAAAATGTGTTTATGTATGAACCTAGGATTTATTTGAATGCATGTGAGAACAATTCTCCTATGATTAATTGATATAAGCATAGGATTGGATGCCATGAGCCTAGGAATCATCTAGTGGGAATAATGCATGTATTTTGTGAGCTTATGATTGATTAATATAAGCTTAGGATTGGATGTCGTGAGCCTAGGAATCATCTGGTGGGAATGAATGTATGTATTTTGTGAGCTTATGATTGAATAATATAAGCTTAGGACCGGATGCCATGAGCCTAGGAATCATTTGAATGCATTTATTCCTTTGAGCCTATGATTGATTGATCTAAGCCTAGGACTGGATGTCATGAGCATATGAATCATCTAAATGCATGTATTCTTTTGAGTCTATTATTTATTTTATTTAAGCCTAGGATTGGATGCCATGAGCCTAGGAATCATCTGCTGGGAATTAATGCATGATGCCATGAGCTTAAGAATCAACTGGTGGGAATGAATGCATGTATTTTGTGAGCCTATGATTGATTAATAATATGCCTAGGATTGGATGCCATGAGCTGATTGATATAAGTCTGGTAATAGAACTATCAACTGGGAATTAATGGTTGTATATGTAGAGTAACCTAAACATAAAGTGGGCAAATGAAATGAAATTGCTGGAGAGCTTGAGGAATATAGCTAAATTTGAGAAGGATGAGAAGGAAAGACTTCAGCCGAAAGAAAATATTTCTCCTCCTTCTCATCAAAATAAAAAAGATTGTAAAAAAATAAAATAAAAAAAAATAATAAAAAAAAAAGTGCAAGAAGATCATCGATCCTTTTCCTAAAGCTATCAATGTCTGTGAAGACTACCCAGAATTCCTTCCTTTAGAATACCAACCAAGTCCAGACATCCTCAGACATGTTACCGGGCATGACCTTCTGTACCCTCAACCGTGGTGGCAAATGGATTCAGTAAGTTTTTGTAACTGACGTTGCGTTATCATTATCTATTTCCTTAAATAATTTTTATCTATTTTCTTAAGAATTTGATATTGTATATACAGGTTCTTATCCCGTGCCACCTTCCCAGACATTGGGTCTTATGTCATGTACTTTTCAAGAAAGGAAAAGTACTGTTATTTGACTCAATGAATGAATGGAGCGGAATTAGTAATCGGCTAAAGGACATCCGTCCCTTGCTTTACCTACTGCCATCTATTTTGAAGCATACTGGTCACTACAAGGAAACGAAGATGGATCCTCATGCCACCCCATTCACAGCTGAAAGCATGCAGAGTGATTTGATTCCACAACAGGATGATGGGTATGTTTGACATCTTTATTTACTTTATTTACTATCCTAAAGATACTTATGTTTGACATATCCTACCATTTTATAGATACAGATATGGTGTCTTCTTAATGAAGTATGCTGAGTTGATTCTTGCTGAAGTACTAACTCCATGAAAATCAGTTTTGGGCCAAAAGGATATCAAAAACATTCATAAGGCCATTGCAATTGATATTTACACTAATGGTCAACTCCGCAATTCCCCATAGAAATATTTAGGTTGTTTGACAGTTGTGCTGTCTTCACATTTGCTGGGTGTTGTTTATGATATATATGTATTTTGTGCCTAGGAGACTTGTACTCATCAACAATGGTCCTAGTGACCATCTTTGTTACTTGATGTATATATCCAATAACTCTCAAAAAGCAATATTGAAAATGATTTTGAATGTAATGAGTGACAAATTCACATTTGTTAATGTACATATATATATATATATATATATACAAATATTAAGAGAACATATCATATAAAACTCCTAGATCTGAGAACAATTCTCCTAGGCCTTAGATGCATATATATACAAATATCAGGAAAATACCTAGGCCTGAGAACAGTTCTCCTAGGCCTTAGATGCATATATATTTATATACAAATATCAAGGAAATACCCAGGCTTGGGAACGATTCTCCTAGCGCTTAGATGCATATATATATATATTTTTATATACAAATATCAAGGAAATACCTTGGCCTGTGAGGCTTTAGACGCATATATATTTATATAAAAATATCAAGAAAATACCTAGGTCTGGGAACAATTCTCCTAGGCCTTGGAACAATTCTCCTAGGCCTTAGATGCATATATACTTATATACAAATATCAAGGAAATACCTAGACCTAGGAACAATTCTCCTAGGCCTTGGAGAATTGTTCTCAGGCCCGTAATAAACTGATGGCTTTTCATTTTCAAAAAGAATTGTACAATGTTGTCTCTTTAATTGAAGTTACAGTGGTTAATGTACTCACTGTTCAGTTTACAATAACAAAATAAATGTTAATTTAAGGTACAATGGTTCATTGCAAATATAAAGGTTACAATGGTTCATTCTTCAATATTCATTAGTAAAGGTAACTTTTCAATTTTCCCTGGTATGGGTCATCTTGTTCCACTATAAAAAGTCAATCTCAGTTACATATTTTCCTCACAAAAGTCTTCAATCTTGCTCAGTTGTGATTTATTTCATCACTTCATTTGTACAAGTGGACATGGAAGGAAACGGTAGGAGTAGTAACAGAATAAATGCCATTTTTGAATGTATGTATGAACGGATTGCAACCGCTAAGGAGACCGTCATCAAGAAGCGTGAAAATGCAAAATAATTAAGTGTTGATTATACTGTTTTGATGGGGAAATTTCAGAATCTGAAAGCTGAAATTATCAACTTAAATGTTCAGATTGAAGCAAGGGAGAACTCAATGGACTCTACCAACTTGTTGAACAAATGCAGAAGAAGTTGATGGACTTCAACATTCCACCATCAGCTTAAAAAAAAAACACATCGAATTTGCCTTCTACAGATAAAAGAAAAAAGAAAAACATTTCAATATTATGTATGTTTTTTTCACATGTTGTACTGTCCGTCTAACTTAATGAAAGAAATTGGTTTTATTTTCATATGTTGTACACTTTTCAAATGCTGTCATTATATTTTTTTATTACTCTTAAATACGAGCAGAATAAGATCCACATACAACCAAAATAAGATAAACAACACCCAAAATAAACATAAACAACAGATTTTTCAAACAAGCTTGTTTACTATAACTCCCAAAATAAACACGAATAGAAATAAAAACAACATGACACCAGTGCTTTCACTCTTCTCAGATACCTTATTTGCAACATTGACAGAAGATTCAGGCCAAGAATGACTTGAATGTTCGGAACGGCTACTTATCACTTTATATGTTTTATCGGTTGAGTTAAACTTCTTGTAAGATGCTTTTGGAAAACCATCTACCTGTTCATGACATTCAAGCCACAAAATAAACACATCTGTTTTCCTTCCTTTGAAAACCACATAAACAAAATTCTTTTCCATTGGTGTTCTCACATTTTACAGATATCTGTAAATTGAAAAAATTGAAGAAAAAAAAAAGGTACTTCAGATTATGGGAAAAGAAGATGTTAGAATAGAAAACTTGTACACAAATCAGCCAAAACCGTCTCAATGGGCATGAGGAAGAGTTGGGGTATGGGAGAAGCAAACAAGTTTGCTTTCAACTGGTATACAAAGCGAAAAAGGAAAAAGATGAAGAAGCAAAAAAAAAGAAGAAAATATCAAAAGATCAGAAGAAGATGGGTTTGGGAACACGTGAAGAAGAAGATGATGGGTTTGCGTGTTTGACTAAGGAAGAAGATGAAGAATTAGTGCCAGTGAGATCCATGTTGTATAAGAAAAAGAAGATGATGATTTAGTGGGATCCATCTGTAATCTATTACCAATTGATGATGTGGCGAGCAAATGATGATGTGGCGATGAAAAACACATGAGCCTAGGAAAGATTTTATAGGCCTAGGAACAATTATTTTAGGCCTAGGTATGGTTCTTAGACCTTACAGTTTTCCTTCGTAGATGAAATTATGGGGGCCCGCAATAATCTCAACAATCGACACCGTCCAACGATGAAGGGGTATCAATGGAAATCTGTACGAGAAGTTTCAAGATCATTGAATGGTCGAACAAGTACATCGCTGCCCATTACATTAGAGATAGCAAACAATCCTTTCAAATATGAGCCCTAAGTGCCTAGGAGTTCTTTCACAACCTTGTAAGCTGTTCTCGTTACTTAAATCGATCTTCCGTATTAGATTTACACTTATGAAATCGAGTCTGATGGGTACACACCGCTTTTTTAAGACATTCCATGCAATCGAAAAAAAAATATTCCAAAAAAAAATATTCAAATCGAAATTAAATCCACCATGGGCCTAGGAGTTGTTCCTAGGCTTAAAGTACCCATTCCTAGGCCTATAATATCCCGGTCTTAGTTCCTTCTTATCAGCCACAATACTGATGACGTTGTGAGGAAAAACCCTTGAGCCTAGGAAAGATTTTTCAGGCCTAGGAACAATTATTTTGGGCATATGTATAGTTCCTAGGCCTACAACATTCCTTCCAGGCTTAACTCATCTTCTGTTTTTAGGTTCAATAACAGTAGCCCCAGCTAAGAAAGAAATCAATATCAGCAGCCAATAATCCTAAACCTATTTTGGTTTAGCAGCCATCAACACAAACACAAACAAATATACATACACCATAAACCATCATAAAAAGACATACAAAATAACATTTCCGTTGAACACAAATGATACATAAACCTGTTAAGGTTGGTTCAACAGTGTTTAACACAAACAAATATACATACACCATAAACCTTCACAAAAACAGGTTTACAAATTCCCTAAAACAAGATCCAATGTTCATAACTCCAGGTTAAAGCCAAGACACTTAGATGATTTCAGGCCTACAACTCCAAGTCACAGCCTAGGTGTTGGCCTAAACCTTTTCCCCACCAAACAAGAAAAACACTATTCACCAGAGATCAACAAAGGTTCTCCAACGGCATTCTCTTCGGTCGTGTCAATCACACTAGGTTCAGGTGGCTTGTCTAGGCACTTCAGTCTAATGTGTCCTTCTTTCTTACAAATGCTACATGATCGAGCTTTTTTGGCTGGTTTGCATGTGCTAGATGATGGTTCCGGGCAAGTTATTTTATTGTGTCCTTTTTTTTCCACACTTTGAACAAGAATGTAACTTTCTTTTCTCTCTAGCAGACGGTATCCTCAATTTCTTTGATCTTCATGACATATTCTTTTTCTTCCATGGCAATACAATACGGTTCCAGATTGCATCAGAAATGTCCCAAAATTCGGGATCCGAAACAAGGTTGACACCCATTTCATAAGCATGTTGAAGAAATCATGTTGTGTATAAGTCAGAAGCCAGTGCATTGATTGACATACCTTTGAACCTAGGCCATAACAAACCAACAAACACAAATTAAAGTTTGTAAAATAAACCACAACAGATAAATGTACAGAGTTAAAAAACCGGGAAGCATACCTAGCAACCGTCATTGCATAAGAACACGACAACTCATCTAAATCTCATTGACGGCATGAGCAAGAACATTCATCAAGGTTGACGGTTCTAGGAATCCATTTATCGTCTACCTTATATGTGTTGAAGTGAATAGGGTGAATCTCAAACCGATTCGCTGTTTCTACCCTACATTTGATGTGTTCGCTATAAACGTTGTCAATTATGTAGACATTTCACATGTATTTGTCTGATGATCGTAGAACCACCTTTGCAACAAATCTCTGATATATTCCGCATTGCTGTGATGGGCAATTTTCGAACCGCAAGTAGACAAGAATTCATAGACTTAGGAATGTTGGTGGTCATCAAAAATTATCTCTTTTTAGGGCTATGTACACGTGAAAACTTATCTACCCTAACACCCAAGAGCTCATCGTAAACCTTATGGTAGGTTTCTTTCAACTCAGCCATTGCACGGTCAAACTGCTCGATATGGTATGCATACGTAGCATGGTAATAAAGCCAAATCACATCATCCCTCTGCTTGCAAAATCTTTTAAGATTTTATGCCAAGTGGTATGCACAAACGCCATGTGCTGCATCTAGGAATATAGCTTCTATTGCATTAAATATACCATTGTGTCGATCCGAAACTAACATTACACAGTCCGGATATTGGATCACTTTACGTAGTTTCTTCAAAAACCATGTCCATGACTTTGTGCATTCAGAGTTTGCAAACCCAAATGCCAAAGGGTATATCATCTCATTTTCATCTTTACACACCGTAACTAACAAAACACCCCTAGTCCTAGCCTTAAAGTGGGTAGTATCGATGCAAGTAACTGACCTAATAACATAATTGAACCCCTCTATAGAGGCTCTAATTGCCATGAATTCATATTTAAACCTTTTTTTCGAGTCGGTCTTGATCTTTGTTATAGTCCCGGGGTTCGATTGTTCCAAAACATAAAAATAAGACGGTAACCTCTAAAAGGATTCCCATGGATCACTAAATACCTAACTCAAAGCGTGCTTCTTATACATGTAGGCTTTGTTGTAGGAGAGGTGTATGCCATGCTGCTCCCTCATCTCAGAAACTATATCTTTAGGACGAATGATGCACCCGGGATCGCCATATTTACTTGCAAACAAATCCCCTATCACAGCGGCATTTACATGTTTAAATTCAACGTTGTAGTTGTCATTTCTCTCACATGTGTACTCATTAACGAACGCCTTCACATGCCAATAAGTCCCCCTATTCGAATTCCATGCCCGAAGAACCCATCCACAAGTTCTCTGTGTACATTCGGTAGTGAATCGTGTATTAGAAGATCGTGAAATCATGTGCTCAAACCTCTCTACAAATGCATATGACCCTAAAGCTTGCTTCAATGTAGGCTTGTACTTGAACATCTGTCTTTGTATAATGGACCTTGGTCAGCAAAATTTACAAACGCATCCACTAATTGAACGACTTTAATTAGGGGTGGGTAAAAATCCATTAAACCGAACTGAATCGGTTCAACCAATTTTCTTTTAAGAACCGATTCAGTTTGGTTTAAATTATCAAAAACTGATAATCCCGATTCGGTGGCTGAAACCGAGAACCGGGTATATATAAAATAAAAAAAATAAAAAACCTAATTTTTTTTACATTTGATCTTTGCCTCTCTCTCTAGACTCTACCTCTCAATCTAATTATTAGTTCATCTTTCGTTTCAATCTAATGAATGATCCCGATATTTTTGCCTGCATGTGTTCTGATAGCTTTGGATTTGTTTTATATTATTTGGTACATCCGTCTTACAAAGTTTCATTTCATTTTTTACAGTCATCATCGAGAAAGAAACGACGACTTCTTCCAAAACTTCTCTTTTTTGTTTGCATTTTTATATTCTGTGGATCGTGTATTTTTATGGGGAAAGATTTTCTTGGTGAAAGTTTGGTTCATATAATTCAATGAAATTATGTTTCTTATTATTTCAAGTTATGTGTAGATTGATTTGGAACTTAGGAGTGGGTTTGGAGTAATCAAGGATTCAAGGGCTATTGTGCAATCAAGGATTCAAGGGCTGTTTTGCATTATTGTTTAAAGAATTTCTAGTTGCTTTTATTTGTATTATGGACTTATTTGTGTTATGGACTTATTGTGTTATCCTAGACTTGATAATGGATTGTTTATGAACTCTGAACTTGTTATGAACTTATTATGTGAACTGTTTAGTGTTATGTGGATTGCAAAGGTTGCAGTTTTGATTTTTAACAATTGATAACATTTTTTGTAGTGATTTTTAATGATTTTTCAGAATTGAAAAAATCTTTTAAGTATTTTTTATGTCGTAATTTAATCATATTCGGCCTAATAGGCCTAAAATATGAAAAACTTGTGTTTTTTCAATTTTAAAAAACCATAGCAGATTTTATAAATTAAAGCCCAGTAGGCCCAAAACCGAAAAAACCGAACCGAATCGAACCGGTCTAGTTCAATCAATTGAAATTTTAAATTTTATCGGATCGGTTTACTTTTTTAAAAACCGAATAGTATCGGTTTTTTATTGGTTCACCCGAAAGTGAACCGATTTATTAAATGCCCACCCCTAACTTTAATCGAGTAAAGCTCTGACCATGATACTGTCCACCGTGTGTTCATGGAAGGTGAAGAACTGTTAGGTGTTCCACTCACCCCTCGTTCTTTTGTTCCAAGAACTATTGCCGCTAGCCCACCATCCACTTTCATCTTCTGTATCATTGGTTTTAGAACTACCAGACCTTCAAGAAGCACTTTCGGAATTATCCACAACTGCATGCTTAGTAGTAGATGCTGACATCGCCTGGTCATTGCTTACTGATGTAAATCCAAGTGAAGCCTGGGATATAAGTAGATTATTACTGCCACTAACTGATTTATAGTTTGGTGTACTTATCGAAGACCGTGGATTATCGATGGGTTTAACAGGAGAGACTGTATATGCTGATTGGATTGGATTTGTTGGAGGTCGAGATTCATGTTTATTGACAAATTCAATATCAATTGCGGTCCAACCTTTTTTCCTTATGAATAATCACAAACTCTACATCGTCGTCACTCATAACAGACAATGTAACTATATCAACCTCCGTTTTCACATGCAAAGTTAGCTTCAACTCAGTTTTGTCTCTATTAACACCTATCCGAAGGTGTATCAATTCCACTAATTCTTCGTACGCTCCGTTGTTTTTTTTTTTTTGTTAGACATACTGAAAACGAAATTGGCCCGGTTAATCGGTTACCCTTCCAATGCTCACCGCACTAAACTAACAACCAAGACATGGTATATTTAAACCCAATGGTAAAAAAAAAAAAAAGGATTTCAGTCAATAACAACAATACTGTAATTAGTTTAGGTGAGTGCCTAGGAACAATTCTTTTAGGCCTATGTATGGTTCTCAGGCCTACAACATTCCTCCCGGACTTAGCTCATCTTCTGTTTTCAAAATCAATAACACCACCCAATAACAAAATCAATAGCAATGAAAGTTTTGGTTCAACCAACCAACACCTTAAACCTAAACCTATTTTGGTTTAGCATCGATCAACACTAACAAATATACATACATCATAAACCATCACAAAAACACATACAAAACAAAATTTCCAATAAACACAACTGATGGATACATACAACCTGTTAAGGTTGGTTCAGTAGTGTTTGTTTAACACAAACTAATATACATACACCATAAACCATCACAAAAACACATACAAATTCCTTAAACCTTTTCCTCACCAAACCATACAACACCATAAATGTGCAAACAAACCAACAGTGTCGTTGAATGGCTTCCCAACAATACTACATACACCTTAACTACAATAATACTGCCTCTTAAAAGCTTGATGTGGCATGTCATCAAACACCTTAACTACACATAACAATACTACATACACAAACCCAAAATCACGGTCAACAAATCCAAAACCCTCAATCCCTTATTATATCCTAAACGTTTCAAACCAAACAACAATAAAAGAACAAGAGGAGACGATGACATTTCAAACTTTAGTGTCATTTCGGGACTTACATTGACTGTGTATGCTCGATTTCAAACTTGACAGTGAAGCTCGATTGAAGGAGGTGGCGACGCTGTCAAGATTCTGATCGATGGCAAGATGACGTTCGGGAGCAAGATTCCAGCGGAGAGGACAATGGGATTTGAACAACAGTGGATTCCGGTCGACAGTGAGGACAATGGGATTTGAAATGGGAAGAATAAGTGACCTTTCAATGGATTTGTTGTAGGAGAACGATGGAGAAGATGACTCTGAATGTTTTGGTTTTCTTCAGTCAATTGAAGGAGAATAAGACAAGGGCAGATTCATCCTTACACATTGCTAGAGGGTAATTTAGTCATTTTGCAGTGTTTAATTGTGAAGGGCATTATTATCTTACAAAGACTATTTCCTAAAAAGTAAACATGGGGAAAGGCTAGATATGCAATTTTTTTCCCAATGAACTATTTCCTAGAAAGTGAATGTTAGGAAAGGCTATATATGCAATGACCCCTACAAAATATGTGAAATCACTACCAACACCAAATTTAGTCATCTCAACACCCCTTAAGCCAATGAAGTTAATTCATCAGCTATTACAACTCTACTATTAACAATATAAGTTGTAGTCCTTCGACTGACCCATTCAAGATGATCAAACTCGCAAAATCATAAACTTTTGCCTCTGAGATCAAAGCATGGAAATTTGAAATATGATTTCTTCATTAATGCAAAGAGCTGATAGCACATGACAAAATAAGAAATCATTGTCACAATTATTAAAAACACAGGTGTGTCAAGTCTAAAAATTGCTTGTTCTTGATGGGAACAAAACTCAAGATCCTTCCCTATTTCTTATCATACATGTTGAATATTTCTCATACTAATTTACCATTGAAGCATTCAATAACTTCTACAAAACAACTAACAATTAGAACTCAATTATGATGTTCAGAAAATGTGAATGCATCTGTATGACTGTATTTCTAGTGATGTGTGCGTAATCACAAAAATGGAGAAGAGGATTAATAGAAGACCTTTTGATGCTGTAGTTTCATTGCATAGCATCAAAATACACCCAAAATTCAATACATATGATAAAGTCACACACACAAATGCTGAATTATACATCAAAAGGTAGTTAAAAATTTCTTACAGAATCCAACTTATATGGCAGCTTGGGGGCACTACAGTCATGATGATCAAATCAAGGAAACGTAAGTGCTGTAGCAACGTCATTACAAAGGTAAAGCCAAAGCAAAACTATGAAGATAGCTAGAAACAGAATGCATTCCCACAACAAAAATAACCTTAGTCATGATGTCTCGCATCTACAGAGAAGAATCTGCTTACTCCAAATGGTTAATAGAATATCACTGCAGTCTTCTCTTACATGCAATCTGCAACAGAGCACGGTATATTTAAAGTAAAAGCAAGAATTGTATAGAAATATTGCTTGACAAAAATCTCATATAAGATTCTAGTGGTTATTTTTGCCAGCCAACATCCACTCTTTAAGTATTTATTCTGTTATCTTGCTCCTCTTTAGACTCAATTTAGCTGAAGTTCATTAAAGGACTAGGATTGTTACTGTTAAGAGTTAAAAATGGAGCTTCAGTACCTTCAGCTCCAGTTAAGACTTCATCAACTCAAATAACTATATCAACTGCAAACAAAGCTTCTGCTCCATCGTTTAATCAAAGACGTGTTCCTTCTCAATCTTCAATTTTGCTCACCGCAACTGATCCAGGCTAACTAACTATAATAGACTGTTGACTTTTATGCTGACTTGGCATGATCAGTAATTATTCTGTTACTATGTTGGATGCAAGAACTGCATTTTTCTCATGTTTCTCTTTACATATAAAAAGTATAATTATAATATTTTTCATTTGACATTTTATCGAACAGTATTCGACTTTAATCAAACACCTAGCATTTTCAGCTATTTCTGTGAACAAGTACTTCAGAAAGTGTACAAGTTCATTCTAAACTGGGTGGGGAAATTTAATGGCAGTACTAAGGTTTCTTTCTACTGCCCTTCACTTCAATAACAATTGCAGAACTTAAAGTTTTGGTGTGTTCAACTCCTAAAAGATGATTTTTATTATATAACACACCTCAATCTTTGAAATATAAATACTCAGTACGTATACTACTATTTATATATCTAATCAAACAAAGATATATCACACACCGATGTAGTATTGTTTATCAATTAGTTGATATCAAACATTACAATATGTGAAACACCGGTAACACAACTAGTATTTTGTTATCAATATTAACACATATCAACACTGTTTAGATGTGTTATAAATCATAATACTGGTATTTGGTGCTATAAACAATTAATAAAAGAGATGAGAATTAAGAAAAGGAATTTGCAATTTTTTTTACAATATGGTTGTAGATAAAGTGGGAAATATTGAGATCAATTGCTACGGAAACAACAAGGACCAAGAGCCCAGGAAGCCTCTTAAGGTAAGAGTTAGGAGGAGAAAGAAAGTGATGAAACTTGAAAGATTAGGGAAGGAGACAAATAGATGCAATCTAAAATGGCCAAATAAAATAGAATAATAGAGATTTGGTATCAACTTATAAGCGTGACTGAATTGAATTAAGGAAAAAAGAAAGTGAATTCAAATATTAATGAGGAGTCCAAGTTTTGTTTACAAATAGAATTAAAACTCAACTAAATTACGGATTTTTTCAGTGCCCATATAAACATGTAGAGCAAAAAAAAAATGAGAATAACATCATTCAAGTCTTTTGACAATTGTACATTTATACTAAAAACAATATGGGAATGTAAACATTAAAACCTTTTGGATCATATAGATTGAGATATATTTCGGTTAATTGGATATATACTATGAAACAGATAACCTTTTTTAAAAACAAAAACAATAAAAATTACTAGGCCCTTCCTTTGCACCCAGCTACAGAAAAATACTAAGTTTAAACTTTAAAGTATTAACATCATATTACTAGACAAAAGGGTGATAAAAGAAACATTCAGCAAAAAAAGTAAGGGAGACGGCTGAGAGTAGTGAATTAATACGTACCACTTTCCATGTTTACTGTTTTATGGTTGTATTGAGATCAACCTCCCAACACCGGTCAATTGCTTTCCAATTTAATTCTAGTTTCCTTAATCTTGGTGTGATGATGACTCCTTCAGAAAAAATCTTCAATTTGGGGCATTCGTTCACAACTAAACTTTTTAAAATTGGAAATTTTAAAGTGCGATTCCGAGAGCTGAAGCTTGTGAGATTTTGTAAATACAAAAGAGACAAACTCTTCAATTTGCTGAAAATAATCTCTTCTATTACAGCCCCCTCCTCTGCGACTACTTCTGTCAGCCTTTTGCAGTCAAATATTTCCAGTTTCTCAAGTTGCACCAGGTTTTTGGCTATTGCTGACGTTACTAAGTTCGTCAACCCCTCACAACCCCAAACCTCTAGACTCTTAAGATTTAGAAAAGATGCTGAAGATGGCATTAGATTACTCAAACTAAAACATGATCGTACTTCTAGAATTTCAAGATTTCGAAATTCTAAATGTGCTTCAGAGTCTTGTTTCCATATTTCCTTCAGTTCATTAAGTCCATTGAGAACTAAATGTTTTATTTGCAGAGGCCTCCTTACATGTTCCTCAGCATCTACATATGAAAATATTTCTTTGTATGAACCGTGATTCAGACATAACTTTTTCAGATTATGAAATCTCTGAATAATATCAAATGCCAAAACTGTTGATTTATCATCATTGAGCACAAGACTGTGAAGGAAGCCAAAGAAGCTTTCTGGAACCATGTCCTGCCATGTGATCATCGTGATGGCTTTACCACTTAATTCCAATTCCTCAAAGATGACGAAACCCTAGTGACCAGTCAGATCAAAGCAAGTTGGACTTACATTTACCTTGACATTTCATATAATATAAAGAGGAAAAACATTTGACCAAATTACATGGCAAATAGTTTAAATTCAAATTCTGCTAATTCAATTGAATCAAGAGAAAAATTTTAAAAAATAATAACAATAATCTGGCATGCCGAAGAGAATTATAGCATAAAATCTTTCCTCCTATTTCATTCGTCTACCTCTCTATCTTTCAACAGAATGAGAAACTAAGAACTTGTTTTCTAAAGCCTTCTTATGGATAGATTTTCAATTTGAATCGATACCACTATTAGAAAGATATCAATGCAAATTTTCAAAATCAAGTGAAATTTATTTAACATACCACCTTACCACCAAGAGTTAAGGACCCTCTCCTAACCTTGTTTTTTTCCTAGTTTTTTTCTAAAGTCCACTGATTTGGCTTTGGGGTTGTGATCGATGATATAGATCACGATGGAGCATGGAGATCCAAATTAGATCTCCATCCATTTTTATTTTAATATTTTTGTTTTTTCAATTTTTTTATTTATGGTTTTTTAACGGACGGAAATCCCCATTTGCCTTTTCATTTGCTTTTTTTTTAAAAAAAATTCTTTTATTTTGTTAAAAAATATTTTTTTAATTAAGGCTATTTTGGATGTCACATGCATTTTATCTTTTTAACGGTATCAACTATTAACTTTAATAGAGTTTGACTAAAGGTTAAGAGGTGAATCTCAATTTTTGAAAAAGCTTTTTTCTAGGAGTAAAAAACAAACTTCGGAGAGTTGTGTTATTTGTTTTTTCTAATACTACAAGCACGAAGCATTCGATTGAATTTAGCCAGTAATATAGAGAAAAAAATGGTTCTTGGATATGACTGGCAATTCGGGTTGGCTAGTCAATTCTGACTCAACACAAACATGACACAATTGGTCAAAAACGAACACGATACAACTAAATTTAAATCAATACAAACACGACACATCTGGGTATTGTATTTATATTGTATGTTTTAGTTTCAAGTTTCATATTGTATTTATACCCATAAAGTCAAAATTACAAGTATACCCTTAAAATTTAAAATTACATGTTTACCCTTACCAATTGTGTCAACCTGGAAAACAATTAGCTAAACACAAGCACGACACGTTACTAGTTAAAGGGGTTGACACAATTATTGATATGACCTAATTAGCCCAATCTTTACCATTAAATTTACTTTGTGTTGGGTTTGTTTCATAAACCAAATTGCCACTGTTAGATATGAGTTCTCCATCATGAGAAAAAAAAAATACAACAAATCAAAAATGAAATAAGATTCAAGTTCAAGATCTAATTAAATGAGATATAAATTTTGTGAAATCAACCAATATTAGATCATGCTGAATTTTGACCAAAGACATTTGATATGACAACAAATAGTAGGAGTGTAGGACTAACAGTTAAGGGGTGAGGCTTTCAACCAGAATTACGAGGGTTCAATACCTTACCACTTGGGGCCACCTATTTATGATATTAAAATTTTAGAGTTTCAGGTCTATCAATTTTAAGATCTGATAATAACCCTCAATTTAGAATCAGGAAACAAGAAAAAGGTTAGGGCAGTATCTTAATTAGGCAGTGCTACTGTACTACAAACTAAACCAATAGTTAACATTCGAAGTGAAAGCAGAAAACCATAACAGATGCAAACAGTTTCATGCTTGACTGTAGTTATTTTACACCTTTAGGCGACAAGTTCACAATTTAAATAGAAAACATGAGGCTCGTACCTTTTCGATCAGGAATAAGGGTAGTTGAGTAGGGATATCAAATTGGCCCTCCTTTGTTATGTAGCAACTAAGATCTGAAGTTAATACTTTTATACTGTCACAGTAATGCAGACCCAAACTTTTCAAGAATGGCCCTTCAATAGTATATATGCCAGGGTAGAAAGTTCTCAGTTCTGGTAGGCAATGGAGTTGCAAGGAGCTTAATTGTGGAAAGAAAAAACCAGTAGAGGCTTCTACTACTCCTCCCTTTGCAACAATCTCCTCCACTCCACAGTCAGATACCTCAAGAGATTCAAGTCCAAAAAGACCCCTGGCAATAGATTCTGGAAAGAGATTTTTCAGATTCTGACACAGAAAAACAGTCACTTTCTGTAGTTTTTCAAATGAAAGCATTCCTTGGGGATCCTTGTTCCATATGTGCTTCAAGTTTGGCAGATAACCAATATACAAATCTCTCAACAGAGAAATTTTCCCCTCAAAATATAGCCCTTGGATATCAAATATCTCTTCTACTAAACCACAACTTTTTACAGTTAGGGACTCCAGCGTGAAAATTCTTTCACAGATGAATGATGGAAACACAGTCGACAGCTTCTGGCAGTCGTTCACTTCCAATGACTTTAATTTCCACAAGGAATCATAGGCAAGTTTGTTGGGCCATATTGTCTTCAAGTTATCCATGCGAGAAATTAACATTTTCTCTAAGCTAGGGAGTTCAACCTGTAGTATTCATGCTATTGAGTTATTGTCGCTCCTTCTAATCTAACTAAAAATAATTTTTTTAAAAAACAATTATCCAAAAACTATAGAAATAGTCACAAATATGAAGTGGTTAAAGAAAACGGTAAATTATAAATTAAATTTTAGAACATAGTAAAGCTACTATAATGAGGAAATTAAAACAGGCAAAAACAAATCAAGATAAGATTTATAGTAATTTACCTTATTACTGAAGATGGATGACTCCAATTCAGGACAATTCTCTATCTCCAGTTCTTTCAAGGAGGGAAATTCTATTGAATTTCCTGAGCAGAATCTTCTCAGGCTTCCCAAATCATTTATCTTTAGGTAGATCAACTTAGGGAATATTAAATCCACCCTTTCTTCTTCTCTTAGCCCATCTACAACTATTATCTCTTCCAAGACAGTGCACTCACATATCTCAAGGTATTGGAGCTGCACAAAGCTCTTTACTATAGAAGATGAAAATAGATGTCTTAAATTACCACAGCCTTGAATGATCAAGCGTGATAATTTGGGAGCCCAAGAACGCATTGCTTGAAATTGGTTGTGCCAAATCTTTTCAACATTAATTGCAGAAAGTCTCAAAGCCTCCAAATTTGGGAACATAACCTGCAGATAGGGTTCTTGTTTCAATCTTCCGTATATTAATTAAACAAGTAATGTAATTTTATCATGGATAATATGACACACCAAAAGGTTTGATAATACAGTCTATAACATTTGCATGCACAAGGTGTAGCTGTTAAATTACTACAGAACGGATTGCAGTGTTTATTAGACCCGAGGTTGATCAACTGATGAATAACTATAACATGACTATGAAAGGGAACAAAAAATAGAGAGAGAGAGAGAGAAAAGCTTGACACACTAAATATGCACACACAAATACGTTAAAGGTGGTGCAAAGTTGCCTCCACTATCATCATGCAAGAATCCTTAAGGAGAGAAACCTTCGACCATTGTACGTAGGAACAACAGTACCAATCCCCTAATGCAACTTACATTTCAAATGTGGTTTGCATTATTTTAAGAGCTGAGAGAGTGAATGGCATACTTTTTTCTTTTCTCTTAGGGATTTGCCATCTTATCTTTGTTAACAAATAAAAATATGCAAGAGAATAAAATGCAAAGATCATTGTTAGCTTACATTTTCATTAAAAAGCAGAGTGGGAATATCAATCTCTTCCTCCAAAATGATTCCTTTGGCCCTTGCATCAGCTGCCTTTTGTCTCCTTTGCAATAAGGAAGGTCTCCTCTGCAATAAGGAAGGCGTCTTTGCTCTAGAACAGAAACTTGTGAGCTTAGGTAGATATTCTAGAGTCATGGAGCGTAATTGATTGGCCTGAACCTTATCAATCATTTCATTGTTGCCACCTTCTTTGCTTACAATAGCAAAAATCTCTTCCATTTTCTTGCAATAAGTCACTTTGATTTCTTGAAGTTGTAGAAGACTTTCTGCAGCGGAGAATGAGAGGATATTTTTCAGTTTATCACATTTTTGCACTTCTAGGATTCTTAGTCGGTGGAAATCCATTATTTTGAGTGGACCGTCACATATCTTCTCCAGATTGATCAAGTTGCTAATAAACAACGACTCCAAAAGGGGGAAGACATCACAAGATACCGACTGCATTGACTCCACAATATTCAAAAAATAAGAATTATTTTGTACTTCAAGATGTTTCAATTCTGGAAAACCATTCCTATCTAATTCAGAAAGGACATTCCTAATGCCTGGCATTTCATCCAAACATAGGTTTTCGATTCCTTTCAATCGCATTAAGAACCCCTCCTTGAAGTGGATACTGGTATTTAGTTTGAGCTTCAACGTTCTAGCAGTCTCATATTTTTCATACCAGTTGCAATCTCCTATGACTATTTTGTATCTTTCCAGCTTTTTGAAGAACAAGTCTTCTGGCATTAATCCAGCTTCCCGAACATGTAATTCTAAAGTTGTCAAGTGATGCAAAAGCATCAATTCATAAAGGCTAGTATTTCTTCTTTCAACCTCCCACTGGATAGAAGTATTACCTATCCGTAGTTCTTCTGGTTGGGTTAAGGTCGATATGGCATCTGGTGGAATAACTTTAAGTTTTGAAGAATGACTCAAATGTAGCAACTTTCTTTCATCCTCCCACTGGATAGAGGTATTACCCATATATAGTTCTTCGAGTCGTGTTAAGTTTGAAAAGACATTTGGTGAAATAACTTTAAGTTTGGAACAATGGCTCAAATCTAGCAACCTTAGCCTAGTCAGTCGACCTATTTCATTAGGTAACATCTCAATATCAGAACTACGGAAGCTAAGGATTTCTAATTTCTTCAACTCTCCAATAACAACTACATCTCCCAACTTGCATTGATCCAAACACAATGTTTGAAGGTTTAAAAGGAAATGAAGTGATGTAGGCTGTGTCAATAAATCCATTTCAATTAAATGTAGAACTCTAAGCTCTGGCATTCCGGCAAAAAAAAATTCTGGGATTTCCAAAAAAGGATCACTGGGTTTCATATAGAAAAATCTTAGTTGTGGAAACTCCAACTCTTTAGGAAGCTGTCTAATATCAAGGAAGGAGACTGCAATGCCATTTTCCAATCTATACTTATCTTCCCAATCGGATAGAACGAAGTCATCTGTAACACTGAACATATGCCGATCTCTTAATGCAATAGATCTAGCAACTTCACGAACAAGATTATCCATGGAAAATCTTTCACTGTTAGGAGTGCCAAGCAACAAGGCATAATCCTTGAGTTTTTGCACCAATTTAGCTGCATAAGTTCTTGCTTCTTCCATTGTATCAGTATTTTGAAATAAATCCAAACTCATTCCACATTTCAACAAATCTCCAATAGAAGCATCATAAGTATGTCCCATCATGCTAAGAAGCAAAAATGTTTTCTTGAGTTCCTCACTTTTTAAGGAGTCATACGTATACTGTATCCTTGCCGTTTTAAGGTCTCGAAAGACATTAGTCCATTCATCTACCCCCTTGTTTCTTAATCCTCTTGCAATTGTGACAATGGCGATGGGCACACCTCCACAATCACCTGCTATATCAATTGCCATGGAATGCAAATCATGTTGTTCAACAAAATCACCAGCTATCTTCTTAAATAGAATCCATGCCTCTTCTTCATTTAAAATGTCAACAGAGAAATTCATTTTAGAATCCATCTCACACAGTACCTGTATGCTTCTTGCACTCAACAATATTTTACATCCACTATGATTGTCACCGCAAGGAATACCTATACTCTCCAAGTCGAGGATTCCCCATATATTATCTAAAATTAAGAGGATATTCTTCTCTCTGTTCAATCGTTCATATAGTCGTGCTGCTCTTCCAGAAGAACTCTCCTCTTGAAATTTCAAACCCAAATTATCAGCAATTACTCCTTGAATCATTTTGATGTCGGGTGTCTCAGATACTTCAACAAAAATTACCACATCAAAGAGCTTATCAGCGTTGGCTCGCAAAGCAACTTGCTTCACCAGTGACGTCTTGCCAATGCCAGCAATACCGTACACCCCGATGATGTTGACATCAGTACTGCACAATGTAGACAGTATGTTGTCAAGAGTGGACATTCTAGATTCGAAGACCATATAATTATTTTTTGATTGAAGCCATGGCTCCTCTTGAATGGTACGGTAGGAGACTTTGGTAAACCTCCCTTCGGCGAGGAGTTCTATAACAACCTCCAACATCCTCTCTGCTTTTCTGCTAAATCGATAGCGCTTCTTCAAATTGGAACACCACCCCTTGCGACATCGATTGCTTAGCAGCTCATTTTCTTCAGTAACCACCAATGCCTCATGAATGAACTCCTCGACAGCAATCAGCCAGTACTCAACATCCCGAGAAATCTCTTCCCCGTTTCTTCTTGCAGCCTCAATGGAATGCTGCAACCTTTCTCTTTCAGCGTTGAGCTTCCACACTTCCTTTTTCAGATTCTCAAGGTTGCTCTTGTAGTAACAGAGATAATGGACTGGGCGTGTTATGGGTAAAACAACGTATTCGGAAACTCTTGAAGCAACAGAGACAGCAATTTCAGCCATTTTGAACCTTTTGTCCGTCTTCTTTCTCTTCTTTTAAAGTTTGAAAATTGTATCTGAAGCAAACAAATGAAATTAAACAACAAAAGAACAGGGCAACTAAGATCAATAGCAAAGTGTGTTTGAGTTACATATTACTTGATTCAGCGTTAATATGCCAATAGAAAGCGTTTGGTTATTTTAACTTTAATCAGTGGCCAAGTTACACAGATTACTTCATAGTTCATACACGACTGATTTTTTGAAAATGGAAGTGAACCAAACCAACCGAAAATTAAACAAAGAACACAATACACAACAGGTCAACTAGAAAGAAATAGAGAAGTATTTTTTAGATCAAGGAATGAACTACAGATTACCTGACTGAGCGTGCGTGAATAAGACAAAATAAGATGCGATCTGGATTTTTAAAGTTAATTAATGGCTGAGCTACACATAACATCTATAATCAGAGAGAAGATGGAAGATGGAAGGCCAAAATGGCCGGAATGGATTCAAGTGAATTGTTTTGTTTGTGCGTGACATGTGTGAGAGAGAGAGAGAGAGAGAGAGAGAGAGAGAGTTATGGTCTGATTAAAAAAAAAAACCTTCCAGTTTTACCGTTTACCAAGAGCTCGATGTTGATAAATGATAAAGTGGCTACCTTTGGGGTGTGTAATGAGATTTTAATAAACAATTCTAGGTAAGAACATCTCTAAGGGTCCTGGATCTCCTTTAAATAATGATGGGTGTTACCGTAAAGGGTCCAGAGTATGTATTTCAACAATGCTTCCTTTAAATGGTTCCTTTAATAATTTTTTTATTTATTATATGTTTTACTTTGTAATTATTATTGTAAAACAAATTATTCATTAGAAAATAAAAGAGTTGTTGAGATTTAAAAGTTAAATATTTAGTATTTTTTTAAGAAATAAAATAAATTTAAATATATTGAGCTTACTTAATGGAGCTCGACGGATGGAGAACCATCGATGGAGATGGAGTTGGATCTTCAGATTCTCCACTAATGGAGATTCTGGTGGTAATTCCTTGGAAAAAAAAAATCTGCTCTTTTTTATAAATAGATTTTGAGCTTTTTCTTCATTAATTTTTTTCTATTTTTTTTAAAAAAAAATTTTATATATCAAGAACATTTCTATCTTTTACCTTGTTTTAGTGGTCAACCCTTACATTTAACAGTCAAATCCTAACAGCAGAGGAGGTGGGTTCCAAATATCGATAAAATTGTTTGAGTGTAAAAGAGCAAACCTCATAGGAGTTTAGTGTAATTAGCTCTTTTGTTAATAAATATAGTCACAGGCACTTTCTTGAGGAAATCTAAAGGGAAGCCATGTTAGGAATGAAGATCAATCTGGAATAGCTTGCTTTGATTAATCTTCATTCCTAACCTTCTTATTCAAAAATAAAATATAATATGAAAGTAGCAGCGCCAGCTAAACAAATTTTAGAACGAAATGCTGATTGGAGAGCCCTCTTTTGCTAGCAAAATAGTTAACTTCTTAAAAATTTTAATGATGGCTCTTGACAAGTTAGGTATTTTTCTCTAACTATATTTACTGTTGTATAATTTCAGTCTATATAAATCGATTTAATTGTGGAGGTTGAATTTAAATTGGATCTTTGCTTACTTTGGTTTGGCCAGGATCCACCGGATTTCAAGCTGCAATGTGTTCTATTGGAATGGATTTGGTCAAAATCAATTCAGTCAAGTGATAAGATGAGGTTGATCAAGTGGTAAAACCTTTCACACCTACGCCACGAGGCCGTGGGTTCGAGTCTTTCCCTCTCCCCAAAAATATCCAAATCCAGTCAAGTGATAACAACACCAAAAAGAAGTGAAAATTGAAGCAATCGACATTGTGCTTTGATGTAATTACCCAAAAAAGACATTGTGCTTTGATGCTGACCATTCTATTATTCCAGTTACATAGACAAATTCTCTGTCACCAAGTAATTAAGAAACGAAACAGAATTTCTTTCTTCATTTTTACAGTATAAAATACGGAAAGAGAATGTATCCTTGATACATACATAGAAGAAACATTTGTTTAACACTATTGACAATTACAATCAAAAACTTGTGTATAACATTTTTGGCAGTGTATATCAACATCAACTAACACATCAATCTAAGAATAAAAGTTTTCAATTTTGCTTATACTACAGAAGTCAAACCCACCTTGAAAAAATTTCTAGTGTATTTCAATACAAGATGGGTTTCAAAGATTGCCACCAGAACTGGCAGTATTGTTGAGTTCATCAGGAGGAGAGACTGTTATCCAAAGTAAAGAAACAGTGATGGAAACGAGACCTGCCCAAACATATACAATAGTAGGCACTCTTCCTCTTCTTCCCATCAATCCCTTCATGAATGGATACATATGAGCCAACACCCAGAAGCTGAAGAACACACCTCCAATCAGCTTTCCCCATTGTGGTATCACACTGTATATAGTTCTCGACACCCCGATCACTATTGCTACTATATTCACCACTATGATTGTCAGTGGCAATATGAACAGACTTGTCCATTTCACCACATAAAGATCAGCAAATATATCCTCCTCGTCTTCGGCTGCCGATTTTGATGTCAAAGTGAATGAAATTTCAATCCCAGCTACTACTTTTAGAAGTCCCTGAATGACGGCCACAAGATGAGCACTTGTTCCACCAATCACCCAAAATTGCTCATTCCTCCAAAATTCCTCCAAACCAACACCTGACCATTTTACTTCCAGAAGGGAAATGAGAATCAGTGCCAGAGTATTGGCTAGCAAGTAAACAAGGAAAGTGGTGTTGAGTGCTCCGACGATGAATTTTCCTGTGAAGAGGCAGAGAGCTGGAAGGAAGCAATAGACCACTAAAAATATGGAAGTGAAAGGGTAGATTCCGACGTTCATATATGCCATTCTCTGTAGGAACTTCAGACGCCTAGTAGCAAGAAATGCGTTGTTTCGAGAGTAGAAGATTTCCACAGAACCAGTGGCCCATCGGAGAACCTGGTGCAGCCTGTCCGTTAGATTAATGGGTGCAGTGCCACGGAAGGCGTCACGCTTTGTCACGCAGTAAATGGACCGCCAGCCGCGGTTGTGCATACGGTAACCTGTCACCACATCCTCTGTCACGGACCCGTAAATCCATCCCACTCTAAGTCCCCATTCTGTCTTGTCCTCGTACCTGTGTTTTGCATCAAAACACATTAGTGACATTTTTCAGGCCCAAAATTATAATTCAGGACATGAAATTGAAAGCATATAAGGAGGTATTTACCAGCAGGAAATGACAGCAACAGCCTCAGCGACAGTGGGTGCATCTAACGGTGGACGAGCTGCTAGCAGTGAACCAGGAGGCCTACCATTCTTGACAGAAATGTGATCGGCTAGTGGCCTTCCTTGGAACTCAGTGACGGCTATGGAGTCAGTGAACATGGTTGAATTACCGAACTTAATTGGCAAGTTTAAGTCTGGATGGGAGTTTAGGGGCTCTGTTTCTGCTTCCTCTTCGGATCGCGGAGGAACAGATGCAGCTGGGATCTTGCTTTGCCCGATCATGCCTATGTACTCGTTCGCCCTTGGTGGGTTGAATCCGTAGAGGGCATATCTCCTGAACATGCACCCGGTTCCCACATATACAGGTCCTTGAAGACCATCCAGTGCTCGCATATTCCCTGTGCGAAGTTATTTTATCAAATTTATGTAGGACTAAAGTTGTGATTAGAGTATTTGAGATATAAAATACATTCCATTGAATCATGCTATGCATACCGTCGAAGAAGACAGTGTTGTGGTTAGCGTAACGATCTGAAGGATCAACCCCTTCAAATCTCTGTGGAAACTGTACGTAGCAGACCCGATCACCACCGCGATCCATCATAAAACATATTCCTTCTCTTATAGCTAGACAGTTGTATATGTAATGGTCACAATCCAGATTAAGTATGAATGGTCCATTTGACAAGATTGCTGAAGCTCTAACCATGGCGTTCATGGCTCCGGCCTTCTTGTTGTGGTCATAACCAGGCCGTTTCTCTCTCGAAACGTATGCAAACATTGGCAAACGAATGTCAACCCCTGTGAAGTCCAGTCTTTTCTCGTCTGGGTGGCCCATCACCGGATCGTTTTCCGGCACCTTACTCATCACCTGCCACAATTTTCAAATTTAACATTGCATTAATTTGCTAGTGATATTGTTACAATATGATAACAAAAATTGGGAATTTATCGAGTCTAATTGGGGATTGAAATTCTCTACTGAACTTATCTTTGTCCAATCCTTATTGGTATATTATTTTAAGTGTTTGAGTTGAGCATAAAGATTAGCACACGATCACCTGTAAGATTCCGGCATGGTCGCCCTTAGAATGATCAGCCATTGGGTTGAGCCAGGTGCCAGGCCAATGGGTCCCATCAGCCATCCAGGTGGCCTTGGTGTAATTGACACCTTCCTGGGGCAAAACGCCGCCGTTCTTTTCCTTAGCGGCCCTCTTCTCCTTGTTTTCCTCTCTAGAGTTATATGCATCAGTACGTCGACGTATGGACTCCGGCAGACCGTTGATCCTGACCTTGAACTCATCGTACTCTCTCTTGATCCAACGGCGGTCCTTGACAAAATCAGGACGCTTCTTGTTCTTGGTGGGGTCGGTTTTCAGTTGGAAGTAACTGTCAGGATTCCGAGGCTCAATGTTGTGCTTCCGGCAAAACGGCACCCAAACCTCAGCAAAACGGACGGCCTCGGCCATGGCCTCAAACGTGAGAATGGCGCCACCGTCATCGGAAATGTAGACGGAGAGCTTCTCAACAGGATAATCAGCTGCCATGATGGATAGCATGGTGTTGCCGGTGACAAGAGGTGGTTCCTTTTCGGGGTCGGCGGTGGAAACAAAGACATCAACGCCTGGAAGGTCAGAGCGGCCGTTAGGATTGGAGGGGGAGGGTGACTCGAACTTATCACGAAGAGCTGCAAGGTCAGTTGCTCGGTTTATAGGGTTTAGCTTTGGAAGAATGTCGAGAACCCATGAAAACGCAAACCAAACTTCACAAACTATGGAGATTCCCCATAACCACATTGCATCTGGGTTAGGGTTCCGGATTCGCCATGAAAGGAAGAATGCCATAATAACCAGACGGATTACTATTAGTAGTCTGTTCAAGAGAAACAAACAACAACAACAAAGAACAAACATATTAGAAGTATATATACTCATTTTATATTTCAACTATAGACCGATCCAATGTGGTTTGATAGTATTTCAAGTTCGAGTTATTGGCAACTACAAACCATCCACACTAGACATTCAACTAATGATATGTCCCAGTTTTGACAACAAAAAAATAAAAAATAGCATTACTGGTATGACATTTTTGTAAATATTATATATTTTTGAACAAAACATTTCCTTATATTAATTACCACTAATCTCTATTCTAAAACATGCCAATGTTATTAGCAGAGAGAAAATTTAATAATTAAGATATATGATAATTGAAAAGAAAAAGAAAGAACTGTGTTCATGATTTTGCACCTGTAAGGGCTAAGAACACCAGGCGAAATCTTAACCTTCCTAGTGAGTGGCTTCCATGGCTTGTCCATAAAATCAGACATGGTAACATCTGGTCCATAATCATCCGTAGGCGTCCAATATGCATTTCCAATACCATACTTACCTTTTGTTTCGAACAACCAACGGTTATGATCAAAATCTCCAGTTTGGCTCCTCAACAACATTGATTTATTATTCGATTTCATCAGTGACATTCTCCTTTCCATTTTCGCTCCGTTATTACCACCGCTGTTCTCCTGCCCCGCCCGCCTCCCTGAATCCGGTCCAAAACGTGTCGATGTATATGAGCTACTCCCCCCGTCCGGCTTGGAGTCTGAGCTCTGTCCCGGCTGGTTATCGGGGGTAGGGGGCATCATAACCGTGTAATTGATGTAGTCATTTTGCCCTGAAAAATCACCAGACATGTCTATGTCGTCGTCCCTGGAGAGGCTCACCACACGTCCGCTTGAAGTCCGCCGTGCAAATTTCACAGCTTGAGGAGGGCGACCGGCCGTTGAGTTTTGTTTGGACAATGATGATTTTTTAGAACTTGTTGGGCTTGCCATGTTAATCTTGCCTAGTTAGTAGAAACTAAATATTTTCAGACATGATTTCCTAATATTTTGTGCAACAAAAAAGATGGAACAGTGAATTTTTCATGCATGTAAGGAAATTAAAGGGAGAGGAATTGAAAAAATTATGTTAAAAAGAAATTGGAAAATTTTAGTTGAATGTCTGGTTGAAAAGAGGAAGAAAATATTTGGTTTCAATGGGATTTCTATATATAGTATTGCTGCTGTTGCTGCTGCGATTATTTCTCCCTGTTTTAAGCTTGTCCTCTCTCTCAAGTCTCAACTGAGTTGGGTTCCATTATTCTAACTTCTAAGCAAAAGTTTTCATATTTAATAGGACCAATACAAAAAGAAAAAAACAAAAAACAAAAAAACTAAGGACCAAAAAATTAAAGAGAAGAAAATGATTAGAATCCCGAATTTAGAGAAGATTATAGCTGTGTGGAGAAAAGAGATGATACATATTTTATTTTTAAGAGAGTGCAGAAGCAATAGGAAACTACTGCAGTGCAAATAAAAAGCTAACATTAGAACAAGATGCTACAATAATTAAGCTCAATAAAAGGAAAGCAATATCAACATTTTAGTTTGTTCCGAAACTGGAATAAAAGTCTATTTTTTATATATCTTTAAAATTAAAAAAAAAAGTTGTGCTGTTGGCACCTATACAACTGAATTATTTATATCCCACTTTTTAAAATTTTGATTTAATTATATAAAATTACGAGAGCTTTTTTTGACAATTTAATTTTTTCTTTTTACACTTCTTTTCTAAAAATGTTTCATTCTCAAAATTTTAATTTAAAAAAATTATAAAGACACTTCCTTTTATTCCAAGATTATTTTTTTTATTTTTTGACACTCATATTTAAAAAAAATAAATTATCTCTCATCAATCATTAGATTAAATATTACATATTAAACAAACTCTCCTAAATTTTTACTTACCATATTAAACTCTCTCTCCTCCGATACATATCTCTAATTTTCTATCCTCATTCTTTATCAAGCAAGACCAACAGTTAAAATAAAAAACTTACGAATAAGTTTGATTTTTAGGAACCGTATATATGTATATATTAAAACAAAAAACAAAACAAAAAAATCAAAAAATAAGTACTTTGTTCTTTTTTTTTTTTTTTTAAATCGAAATATAAAAATGTTTTTTGTTACTTTTGTAGGTATGTGATTGTCTAGAGAACTTTAATTCTTTCATTAGTCTTAGACATTTTGTATTTAATCGAATCTAATTACAACAAATCAAGTTTTCATATATGTATTTTTTTTAAAAAAAAAAAATTGACTTTTTAATATATATATATATATATATATTACTGTTAATAAAAAACCAAAATATTCATAAGTTTTTTTAGAGATTTGATCGAAAAAGTATGAAGATATATATTTTTTTTGAAAAATGGAGAGAGAGAGAGAGAGAGAGAGTAATTAGGAGAGAGTGTTTAATACGAAATATTTAATCAATGATTTCAGAGAGAATTTTTTTTTTTTAATAATTTAATTGGTTTAGAATGTCTTTAGAATTTTTTTTTTTTTTTTTGTCTTGTTTAGTAATTTTAATTTGGGTTAAAATTGTCATTAATAAAAAAAAATTAAATTTGAGTGTATTTGTGGATTGTAAGGAGAAGCTCTATAAAATTAAATGGTTTTATTAATTTTTTTGATTTATTTCCAGGACTACCCTTTTACTTATTTTTCAAACTTAATACACCCCATATCTTTTTCAAAAAAAATAAAAATAAAAATACAATTCATCTCTAATCTTTATATATAGGCTTCTCACATCCATTCGCATGATTTTTTTTTTCTTCTTATTTCATGTTAAAACCATCTTTATTAGATTTTTTTTTTTTTCTATAGTTGATTGGATTGTTGGTGGTAGATTATGAGTGTGATATTAATCATCTGATGATTTTTTTTTAGCGATTGAATTAGAGTTTTGATGTGGTTTCGTTTTGTCAGAGATTAAGTTTTCTTGGTTACGATTCTTGTGTGATTTCGTTGTTGTTGTTTATTTATTTATTTATTTATTTTTGTGTAAATAACATTAAAGATCTAGAATAAAATCTACAAAAGAATTGGTACAAATTATAGTATACCTAGAAGATCTGAAAGAAAAAAAATGAAAGAAAAAAAAAATTGCAAACATAGGATCTGAAATTTGAGAAGAAAAATAAAACAAACATGTGAAACAATAAAATCAATAAATACTAAACATAGTAAACAAGAGATTGAGATCTGAAAGAAAATATAAAACAAAAATAGTAATAAATCAATAAATACTAAACATGGGAAACATGAGATTGAGATCTGAAAGAAAATATAAACAAAAATAGTACACATTGAAATAATCTATGTCATTAAAACTTTTGTCATTAGGGTTTTGAAATAAGGAAAGTGAGGTTTTATTAGTCTTGCTTTGTACAAGATTTTTTTTTTTTTTAAATCAAAATTGTATATCTCTTTAAGTAATTTGATAAAAGGAAAAAGAAAAACTACATAATTTAAAAAGTGAGGTATAAATAACTTAGTAGTTGGTGTGTCAATAGCACCACTAAAACAAAAATTATTATTATTATTATAACATGAACTCAGCATTTTATATATGAGGCATGATCGTAAGTGCTTAGTTAAACTTGGTAAGATTAATGACTCAGTTTCTCTCTTTTGGATTAAAAATGTTTAATGGTATAGATTAGGGATGAGAATGGAACAGATTAGAGCCGGATCGATATACCTCATAGCCGAATCTTAGTTGTGGCAAAGTGTCCCATACAAAACCTGTGCCTTGAAATTTTTTTCGATTTCTGCCCCATATCTGAATTTGTTTAGGGTGGAGTGACACATACTCGACCCGATTTGACTGGTTTTATTTAACAAAAGAAAAAGTTAAACCATTAAATGTACAAAATTTACCATACAGTTGAATTTTAAGACCGGAATTTAAAGTTTAATCTTCAAACAAATTTAAAAAGAGTAATGCTACATTGCCCCAATTTGGTGCACAAATGATGTGGCAACACTCTGGCCATTCATTTAAAACATACAAATCTAATACAATTTAAATGAATGGCCTACGATGTTGCCACATCATTTTGGGCACCAGATTTGTATAGAAGTAATAGAATTATGTGCTGAAATCAGATTAGCTTTTGGGTGTTATTATTGAGAGAATTTATATGCAAAGGTTTGAGCAGCAATTGTAGTTACAAGGCAATCCGGAAAAATAATTTAGAAGCAGACTATGTAAAACTCAAACACTAGCTGTACAGGAGATTAAGGTTTAACTAAACTAAACTAATCTAGGATAACTAAATTGACTAAACAACAATAACTAAGACATTATCTTTAACACGCCCCCGCAAGATGGTGGGCATTTCAGACACATCAATCTTGGACCGTAGCAGAGAGAATCTTGTCCTGGACATGGGTTTAGTGAGTGAGTCCGCCAGTTAATCAGGAGAGGCGACATGTGAGACACAAAGCTGACCATTTTGAACCTTTTCCCGAACGAAATGAAGATCAATGGCAATGTGTTTCATTCAAGATTGGAACATTGGATTGGAATAGAGGTATGTGGAACCAATGTTGTCACAGTAAATTGTTGGTCGAGTAGGGGATGAGATGAGAAACTCACGCAGTAGGGAAGAAAGCCAAATTACTTCTGTGGCGGTGTGAGCAACAGCCCTTTACTCGGCTTCAGTTGATGACTTAGCAACCGTGCGTTGTGTGCGAGAGCACCATGAGACTACATTTGACCCAAGAAAAATGACGTACACACTAGAAGAGGTGCGGTCATCCTTGTTTCCAGCCCAGTCAGCATCAGAGTAAGCATGGAGTGATATAGGAGAATCACGACGCAGTAGTAGGCCATGATTGATCGTACCACGCAGATAATGCAAGAGACGTTTTGCGAGGGGCCAGTGACCAGTTGTTGGACGATGCATGAATTGGGCAAGTTTATTTACTGTAAAAGCAATATCATGACGAGTAAACGACAGATATTGTAAGGTCCCAATTACCTGACGAAACTTTGTGGCATCCGTGAGGGCGGTACCATCAAGAAACATAAGATCATGATCAGTGGGCAAGGGTGTAGAGACCGGTTTGGCATCAATCATTTTGGTGTGAGAAAGTAAATCAAGTACATACTTTTACTGAGAGAGGTACAAACCGGTCGAACAAGGGAGGACTTCGACCCCGGAGAAGTAAGACAATATGCCAAGGTCTTTAATTAAGAATCTTCGAGCCAGTGTCATAATGAACTTGTCAACTAGGTCACCATTACTCCCAGTGACAATGATATCGTCAACGTATACCAGCAAAAAAATAATACAACCATCAGTTTTAAATATAAACAGAGAGGTATCGGAGTGTGAGTTGACAAACTCATTCTGAAAAAGAAATTGGCGAAGCTCATTGTACCATGCCCGAGGTGCCTGCTTGAGGCCATAGATCGCCTTCTTGAGACGATAGACATGTGATGGATATGCAGGATCCACAAATCCTGAGGGTTGTGCCATAAAAACGGTTTCAGACAAGTGACCCTGTATGAACGCATTGTTCACATCAAGTTGACGAAGAGACAACCCACGTGACACTGATATACTCAGTGCTACACGAATTGTAGTAGATTTAACAACTGGACTGAAAGTGTCAGTGTAATCAAGACCCGATCGTTGATGAAATCCCTTGGCTACCAGACGGGCTTTGTACCTTGAAATTGAACCATCTGGAGATATTTTAATACGAAACACCCACTTACATTCGATAACATTATTCGAGGCACTCGAGGGAACTAAGTCCCACGTTCCATTGCAAACAAGAGCATCAAACTCCTCAGACATTGCACGTCTCCATTCCAGAATTTTCATAGCCTAAGAAGCACAAACGGGCTTGGCATTGGTAGGAGATAACACACTAGTTAGAGACATTTTGGAAAGGGGTTTGTGAATATGGTTTTTGGATCGGGTTATCATGGGGTGACCAGTGGTGGGGGCTGTTTCAGGTGGGACTAGTGCCGTGGTTTGAGATGTAATTTGTTTGTGATTTTGGGTGGCAACCGGTGTGGGCAGGTGTGGTATTTGAGTGACATGTTGGGTAGAATTTGGGGAGGCAGCTGTGGCAATCAGGTTGCTTTGGTTTGGTGCGTGAATTTGGGTAGGAATGGTGTGAGCTGGTGTGTTGGTTGGGTGACATGTTGAGCATGCTTCGGAGAAGCAGCTGTTGCGATCAGGTTGTTGTGGTTTGGTGCCATAGTTTGGGCGGTGGAAAAGGCAAGCGGTGCAGCTGTATGTGTTGCGATCAGGTTGTTGCAATCAGCTGTATTTGATGCATTTGCTGCATGTGGCGAGGATACGTGTATGAGAGAGCTAAATGTGGACGTGTGAGGTGTTGATGAAGGCAGAATCACAACCCTTGCTCGGGAATTAGAGAGCGTGGTCTATCGAGGTATCACATGCACAGCCGGAGGTGATGGAGAGTGAGAATGAGAGATAGGAATTGTGATAGACGAAGACTCATGAGGCAGCCAAAAGGACCACGTGTGGTCGCTAGACCTAGGAAGATTTACGTGCATGGTTTTATGTGGAAATACTGACTCAACGAAATTTACATGTCTAGAAACAAAAATACGATCGGTTTCCAGTTCTAAACAATGATAAGCACTTTGTGACTGTGAGTACCAAATGAAAATACACGCTTTAGACCGAGGCTCAAGTTTATGACTATTGTACGGCCTAATCCATGGATAGCAAACACATCAAAATACGTGCAACTTGGTGTATGATCGACTGACACCGAATTTTTTTTCAAAAGGAGACGACTTGTCTAGGACAGGTGTAGACATCCTATTAATAAAGTATACAGCAGTCTGAAAAGCGTAGGACCAGAATGTGAGAGGGAGTGAGGCATGTGTGAGAAGAGACAAGCCCGTCTCGATAATGTGACGATGCCGACGCTCGGATACACCATTGTGTTCTGGTGTGTGTGGTGGTGTAATGAAGTGTGAGATGCCATAAGTTGCCAGAGTTTTTCTTAGAGCTATTTATTCACCACCATTGTCACTGTAGAGTGAGATGATGGACTTTTTAAAAAAAAATTCCACTAAGGTTTTAAAGCGACTGAAAACTGCATGTATGTCAGATTTGAGTTTTAAAGGGTACATCCACATATATTTCGTGAAATGGTCAACAAATAGTACATAGTACTTGTAGCCATCTTTAGAAATAATTGGAGAGCTCCATACATCAGAATAAATAATTTCAAGCGGTTTAGAGCTAACAACAGTGGATACTGAAAAAGGCAACTTATGAGTTTTATTAATATGGCATGCATTATATGAATTGCTAGAATTGCTAGATGGAATAACAGACACTTCTTGAGAAGACACTAACTTAGACAATATTTTTGGTGATGGGTGACCTAAACGATGATGCTAGTCAGGGAGAGAGGCCTTGATACTCGAAAAAACAAGAATTGGCGGTTTTTCAGGCTGAGTATGTGATGGCCACTTGTAAACTCCATTCCTAGTCCGTCCTTGCATGAGTTACGCCCCCGTACGAAAATCCTTCACAATAAAAGAGAAAGGCGAAAATTCAACAGAGACTTTGTTAGATACATAAAATTTTGAGACAGATATCAAGTTTTGTTTTATGTTGGGTACGCACAGCACATCAGATAAAACAAATGATGAGTTTTTGACAGGTAAATGTAAAGAACCAATACGTGCGATAGCTAAACCTGAGCCGTCACCAATCATAATGTCATCGGAACTAGTGTATGGAGAGTGCAAAAACATGTTTTGTAGATCAGATGTGACATGATGCGAGGCACCAGAGTCAAGGAGCCATTCCGGTGTAGTAGAGTTTGGTGCTGCGTAATGTGCACGGGGTTGCCATTGCGAGCGAGATTGGTTCGGCTGGGACTGAGTGGTGATCGAAAAGATGCTGAATGTGGTACACTTCTTGGCGATGTGACCTTGTTCGCCGTAGAGCTGATAGAAGCCACGGTATGGCCTGACACCGGGCTTGTGCGCTGGTGAGCTGCAGAAATTCTGACTTGATGAGTTGCGAAAATTCTGATTTGATTCGGTGGTGGGTTGCATACCTTGCTTGCCGGTCGAGTTGTGTTGCATGGGTGACCGGTTGTGGTAATTTCTGTTGGTGTTGAATTATTGGCCACCTGAGGTCGGTTTTGCAACATAGTTTGCTGTAATGGGAAATCTTTCGGGCTTTGTTGATTCTTGTTTCAGGAGGGCTTCAGAGTTGAGGAGTTTCTTATGCGATTCTTCGAAAGAGATCGCTAAGTCACGGGCACAAACAGTAGACAATATGTCCTCAAAATCATCACCCAAACCATTTAAAATTTTGACTGTCAGATCTTCAGGATTTTCCGGGGCATCAAGCATAGCTAATTCGTCAGCAATACTTTTTGCATTTTGCAAGTATTCAGTAATAGATTAGGTTTCTTTTGTAATATTGGTGAGAACACTTTTTAGGTGCATTATGTGTCCTCTGGAGGGTTTTGCATAGGTGTTGGCAAGAGCGGTCCATGCATCATAAGCAGTTTTGGCGGAAGCGATAAACGGAATGATGGATGGAGAGATGGATCCAAGTATTGCGTTTAACAACAATTGATCTTGTCTAACCCATTGGTGATGTGCAGAATTTGGTGTGGAGATGTCGCCTATTGTGATGGTCTCAAGAGGGCAAGGATGTTTTCCGTCAATGAATCCCATAAGATCAAACCGACTAGAGGGTGAGAAATTGAAGTTTCCAGAAACGATAGTTCGTTGCTGTGAGTTTCAGAGGTGCTTGGGCAGCAATATTAATGGAGATAATAGTATTTTTGGAAGAGCTTACTTCATTGGAGGAGGAGGACGATGAGATTACCGTCACCGAGGTTAAGGAATAAGAAGCAGTGGTGGCCATTGTTGGATCGTGAACTTTTTGAGTTTATTATTTTTGCTCTAATACCATATAGGAGTAATATAATTATGTGCTGAAATTAGATTAGCTTTTGCGTGTTATCATTGAGAGAATTTATATACAAAGGTTTGAGCAACAGTTGTAGTTACAAGGCAATCCGGAAAAATAATTTAGAAGCAGACTGTGTAAAACTCAAACACTAGCTGTATGGGAGATTAAAGTTTAACTAAACTAAACTAATCTAGGATAACTAAATTGACTAAACAACAATAACTGAGACATTTTCTTTAACAATTTGGACACTAAATTTTGACAATATAGTATTACTCATTTAAAGATACACTTGAATCGAAAAATATATTTAAATTTAAACACATATTTAAATTTAAATATACAATGAAAATAAATTTTAAAACCCTTACGGCCTACTTTCTGTACACGTTGCCAAGTCTTGTCATGGGTTTCAAACAATACCTACAAGTGAACACTCAACTCTATAGGTGTGTTCGTTGCATGTGACAGTCCAATCTCATATTTGTGGGCACTATTGGATTGGTTTGTCCAATCTAGTGGGGCCCTTTTTTAGACAATTTTGATTGGATCGTATATAATTAAATATAACACTATCTATTGTTTAGTCTATTGTTTAGAATGATCTGGGATTGAATTAAAAATAATATGATGAATAATTTATATATATATATATGTTTTTTTTTTAATTTTTCAATAAATTTTTTTTATATGATTTTTTTAAACTAAATTTTAACAAATATTATTTTAATAATATTTTTAATTTCAAGTCTATAACACTAGTGCATTCGTAAAACAATATTAGTTTCACATATATGAAACTAGTGTATTTGTATAACCATACTCATTTCACATGTACGAACCAGTGCATACGTAAAATAATACTAGTTTCACGTGTATAAAACTATTACATCTGTAAAATCATATTAGTTTCACATGTATGAAACTAGTGTATTTGTAAAACAGTATTAGTTTCACATGTATGAAACTAGTTCATTTGTTAAACAAGTTTTATATATATAAAACTATTGCATTCGTAAAACAGTACTACATTTCAAAATATTAATATGCTATATTGGTATTATTTATTTATTTATTTCTTTTTGCTATTATTATTTTAATATGCCGAGAAACTATCACCTACAGTATCCTAGATTGTAACAAGTTTCCAGGGTGCTATCAGGGTCGTTGGAATGGATCAACGAATCAATCCAACGGTCAAAATGAATATAAAATAAAAAAATTTTAAAAAAAATGTAAGACCCACAAGTCAATCAATTATCTCTCTCTTTCCTCTCTTTTTATCCGGTGCGGGCCCACCATTCAATGAACTCCCCTCTCGTTTCTCTCTTGTTGTGGGTACACAATTCAACCAACTCATCTCTCTTCTCTCTATCTGCTTATTAATCACGAGGCCCACCTATCTCTGTTTTTTTATTTTTTTTATTTTTTTATTTCTTTATACATTCGTTTTGGCCGTTGGATTGAATCCAACGAACATAATAGGATCCTAGAAACTTGTTCAATCCGGGATCCTATAGGTGATAGTTTCTCTTAATATGTTTATATTAATGTATTTTTCATTTGGAAATCGTAATGTCACGATGTTTCGTCTTTATTTTATTGCTAACTTATTATTATTAATATGTCAATAATATAAAGTACAGTAAGGGCCAGTTTGGTATTGCTTTTGAAAAGTTAAAATCAGCTTATTTTATAATTTTAACATAAAATGATGTTTGGTAAAACTTCCAAAAATGATTAATTGATAATTTGACAATCTTTTACTGTGATTTTGAGAAGTAGGTGATGGGTTACTTTTTAAAAATAATTATTGAATAATCTATTTCAATATTTAATGAATCTTTTAAAATATCATTATTATCCTAATAAAATAAAATTAAAATCATTTATATACCTTATTTTATCCTAAAATTAAATATTCTAATTAAATATTGATTTAATTTATAAAAGAGTGATTCTATACGCAACCGGGGTCACGTAACCTTTGCGGTTCCGTAGTGCATTTTTTATAAAAAATATATGGGGTCCACGCATTTAACATGTGGGATCCACATGTTTTTATTTCAAAAATGCACTACGGGGCCGGTTGCACAAATCATTTCTTTTTATAAAATCTTTTAAAAATATTTTTATTGTTCTTATGGAAATTTTTTTCTAATTTAAATATTGATTTAATATATGTAATTAATGAAAAAAAAATGAAATGATGTTCTAAAATCATGTGTATTTTAGTCATTGTAACTAATTTCAACACTTTTAAAATAAAATTACCAAACATATATATACTGCTTTTGAGCTATACAGTGGTTTTAAAAGTACAATTAACCAAACAACTGCTGATTAACTTCACAGCTAATATATCTTCAGCACAACTAATATTGATTATTATAAAAGTTACAGCAATATCAAACTGACTCTAAGAATAAATAAATTTTGATATATTAAGACTATTATTAATAAATATTCAATATTAGTATCATTTTAAAAATCTAGATGTGATATTTCTTATGGTATAATTTTTATGATAATAAAATTTATAAATTAAAATATATTATATATTTATTGAATTTATATATAAATGGGGTCTAGGTGGGGTCACTAAAGTAAAAGAAGAATGAATTAAATAAGTGGGACCTAGATATAAAATTATTCATTGGATTATTAAAGACAATGGGGGAAGTGGATTTATTTTATCCCACTAGTATGAGACTAATTTGTTTTGGGGATTACTAATCTAATGTTTCACAACGTCATCAAACACGGGATGAGAACTAAAATTGTCTAATCCCAAATCAATCTGATACACCAATCAGGGCCTTATTAGTCATGTAAATGTAGAACTATTTTATACCCAAATGTAAACTAAAATTCGATCATAACGAAAGAAAACCAAACTAAAAGGGATCGAAAAACTAAATAAGCCAAGGATCGGACATAGCTCCAGCGATTGGTGTCGATAAAGTCACTCTCTGTTTGCTTTCTCAGATTTTGGCACTTCCAAACTCTAAATACTCTCAGGTAGATAATGTATTATTGAAAGGGATGAGGTATCGAGTTTGGAAGTGCCAAAATCTGAGAAAGCAAACAGAGAGTGACTTTATCGATACCAATGGCTAGAGCTATGTCCGATCCTTGGCTTATTCAGTTTTTCGATCCCTTTTAGTTTGGTTTTCTTCCATTATGATCGAATTTGAGTTTACATTTGGTATCAGAGCCAAATGTCTCTGCTTTAAAATAATTTAATAAAAAATTAGTTATAAAATTAAAATTTATTTAAAATTTATTATGAATATTATTAATTTAATAATATATAAATTAAAATATTTATTTTATCGAAACAATTATTTCAATAATTTGTTATTCGATTTTCATTCAATTATTAGGGATTAACATTATTTCAATTCTAATTTCTCTCAACGGTATTGAAGAACCAAATTTCGTTGGGCTCATCGTAATTTTACCTATATATTCTTTTTTTAAAAAAATTATTTTATTAAATAAACAAATTATAAAATTGGAGAATTTTGAAATTTATTTAAAAATAATATAAATCTTTATTTTAAAAATATTTTTGGATATTGATACTTTAATAATATATAAATTAAAACATTTATTTTTTTCAAATACATATTTCAATAGTTTATTATTCAATTTTTAAATATTATCAAAGTTAAAGTATTATTATATTTAGTTCTATATGATGTTTCACCAAACAATACACAATGTTAATTCAGTAACATAGTATTAATTTAGTTTAGTCCAGTCCAGTCCAATCCCATCTAATAACAGTCTCATTTCAATCCAATCCAATCCAATCCAATCTTATGAAATAGTCCAATCCAATTTCACACACCAAATGGGGCCTTTTGTGTTTGTTACGTGGGATTAGACTGGGATTACACTTGGATTACACAAGGTTGCGGGTTCGATTTCTCCCCCTCTCAAAAAACCCTAAATTTATATAATTGTTGTAATACTTAAAAATAAAAAAACATTTAAAAAATATATATATTTTAATATCAATTAAAAATGACAAGATGGGGTTGGTACAACGGTATGCCTTTCACACCCGCACCACGAGGTTGTCAGTTTGAGTCGCTCCCCCTCCCCAAACCCCAAATTATCGCAATATCTCAAAAATATATATAAATTAAAAAATAAATGTTATTTTATTTCAAATTAATTTTATTTATATTTTAAAAAAATTATTTATCTTATTCAAAAAATAATTTCAATTTTTTTTAAACCAATTTTAATATAAAATAATTTTTTTCTTTGAATTGAATTGAATTAAAATGATTTTATTTATTTAAAAATTAATTTAATATTATTTTATACTAACCTCTCACAAAAGAATTTTTTCAATTATTTTTATCTAATCTCACGTTATACCAAACAAGAGACGACATTAGTTTATTCCAATATGTACAACAACAAACACATCACAATACTAATTTAGTTCAGTCTAATCCAATTCCATAAAAAATAGTTCAATCCTATCAAATCAAATCCCGCACACCAAACGTATCCCGAAGGAAGTGAGAATTGTAAAAGGCATAGGGTGTTTTTAATCCTCCAGACAATATACCTCGACTTCCCCATGAGAGAGATGGATGGTGGGAGATTGATATGAGAGGGTTCTTCAATGAGAATGGAGATGATGGAACAGTGTTGTCTACTCTGTTTGATTTTGATCAGTTCACCATTAGACGTGGATTCATTGTCGAAGGAATTGAATTCAGGCAAAGAAATGGTTGATAGAATGATAGGTAGAGAAGCACATCGCCTAATACACAAAATACTTTGTAACAATTTTTTGACTTCTGTTTTATGTGTACAAAACAAAGTCTTATTTACCTTGTTTCCTATAAAGCACTGACATTAAAAGTGAAGCTTAAGCAGTGTTTAAGATCAGAAGCTGCTAACATTCAAGTGTGTTAAGGCTATGAATTATTTACTGAATCACAGAGAGCAACTGAACTCGGTTATGGCGATTTAATTGAATGTAAACAACTAACTCACAACTAATGCTTTCAGTCATTTATATACTTTTGGTAATTTGTAGAAACAGATGTAATCTCAGTCTCACCGGCAGATAATTTCTCTGAAACAATAGGACACCCTGTTCAATTTGTTATATCCAAGCGTGAAATACTGGAACCAATATCTATATTATTCCACCATAAAACAGGACTGTTAAAGAGTAATAACATCTCAGCTTAACCAGCTTTTCTTGAAGCTTCTTTTCCACTTCTCTTTTGTTCACTTTGTAGTGTCTCGCATTTCGTCAAACATTTAGCTACTCTTCACAAACACTTTGTTTTCCAAGGACAATTATGGTTCAAACCAATCTAGAGTTAGATAACAAGGACTTTAGAGAAAAGCTCCAAGTGGTCAGATTTCCTTCTTAAATAAACACGACCACTTGTGGACTACCTCTTGTCATCAAGAAACTAGTCCAATCTGCAACTGTCAAACCTTCTAAATTCACTGTTCTCTGCAGCCTTGAGAATAGATATGATTTGGTACGTAGTGTGGTTTTATTTACTGCTTAACAATATCAGATCATCCAATTTGGAAAAAAAAAAACATGATAAGAAAATGCAAAGAGAACACATTTCGTTAAAATTATACGAGTCTTGAGATTGTTAAATATCATTTGATGACTACCAAATAATATAGATACAAACACATCCATTCTTGACCAAGTGGTTTTGCATCTCTCTTCCCACATTTGCAGCTGGGTTCAAAACCTACATTGGGTGTTTTCAACCATTAAAACTGTTGACCCAACGACAAAATATTTGAGAAAATGTGCATTCGTTTAAATGTTGACATACCAGCAAAGTCAACAATCAATTTTACACAAAAGAAAATTCACTTTTCTATTTTCTCTTCTTTTCCACCGATTCTTTTTTAGTTTTTTAAATAACTTGTCTAATCCTAATATTAAGAAAAGACGGTATTGGTTCACACAAGACCGATAGGTTTTTAAATAGCCTGTTAATGTTTATGTGTTTTGTGTACCTCAACTTTTTTCCGTCTTATCTTAATATTAAGGAAAGAACAAGACAGTTACTGGTTCACTATGTGTGATATGAGGTGCACCTCTCGACTCTTATTTGCTTTATCTTAATATTAAGTAAAGATAATATTGTTGTACCTCCTCACCTAATATTTGTCTTATCTTAATACTAAGGAAAGACAGTACTAGTTCACACAAAACCAGTAGTTTTTTTAAATAACTTGTTAATGTTTCAGTGTTCTATGCACCTCCTCAGCTTTGTCTGTCTTATCTTAGTATTAAGGAAAGTCACTATGTGTGATGTGAGGTGCACCTCTTAGACTTTTGTTTGTCTTGTCTTAATATTAAGTAAAGAAATTATTGTTGTAGCTCCTCACCTAGTGTTAACTAGCTCACAAGACCAGTAGTTTTTTAAATATCTAGTTAATGTTTCAGTATTCTATGCACCTCCTCAATTTTTATATGTTTTATCTTAATATTAAGGACATTACACATCCTCAACTATTGTCTGTCGTATATCTTAATATTAAAGAAAGACGGTACTAGTTCACTATTGTGTGATGTTTCAATGATGAGGTGCACCCCCTAGACTTTTGTCCGTCTGTCTAGTATAATATAAAGAAAAGACAGTAATGGTTCACTATGATATGAATCAAAATGTCTCAAATAGAAGGAAAAAGAATGGACAGAATTGTTATCCTGCCAGAAGATTGCATATCTCATATCATCTCCATCACATCGCCTCGAAATGCTTGCAGATCATCAATGGTGTCTCCTCTCTTCAAATCACCCGCGGATTCGGATTATGTCTGGGAGAGTTTTTACCGACTGATTGTAAGTTCCTCAAGTTTGATTGACTTATTTTGGTGACAAACCACAAGTGGGGTTTAATGTAAGGGTAGTTTAGACATTTGATGGTTGGTGCTTTGCAACACCAATGCCCTTTCAAGACCTCAAGAGATCAAGCACTTCAAATGTAAATTTCTAAGTGCTTACTTGCTTTGAAGAGATGTAGTTGCACACACTCACAACACATGCATAATTCTTATTTTTGTATATTATGTGTCTTTATTATGTGTGCTTTAATGTTCATTAATCTCTCTTCTTGCATGTTTAATTTGATTGCATCTTGTGTGTTAAATGTCATGTCATTGATGCATCATGATTTTTTAAGGGTGCTGTAAAACCGCCCTACAATCGCCCTACGTACGGCGGTTGAGGGCGGTTAGAGCAAATTTACTCCTGACCACTCTACGGCTGCCCTTCGTAGAGCGATGCCACTGGTGGATTTTTTAATCCCTTGTAAACCGCTCTACAACCGCCCTACGTAGAGCGGGTGTAAGGCGATTCTCAAAATCCCGAGAGCATTGGCCCCTAGTTCGTCTAAAAACCGCCTTACGCGTAGAGCGGTCATGAAGAACATGCTCTTCATTTCCCAGGTGGACCACTTTTCAACCGCCCTACGTAGAGCGAGTGAACAGCGGTCAAGGCAAATTTTTTGAAAACTTTGCAAAACGACATAACATCAATTTGTCACCCTATATATATATGCTACTTTGTCTTTATGTTGTTTTTAAGAGAGTCCAAATCATATTTTGACTTAGCATTTTTTCAAAGAGAAAAAATCACTAAAGAACTCTCCTTTGTTTACTCAAACACATATCCAAGTGCATCAAATCATCATCTAGCATCATCCATGATCATCTAGGTGTCTTCTATGCTTGGTTTTTATTCAACACTTTTAGCTTAGTAAGTTGGTCATTAATATCATATACATTTTGTGTCTTTCTTAACAAGCAATCTCATTTATTACTTGTATGTTTATAGAACATATTCTATTGACAAGATTGAGATAATTGTGTTGATTGTTTGAGAGTTGTATTTTGATAGCTATTTTTACAATTGCTTAATCTTTGATAGCTAAAGCTTTATGACATATCATATAGCAAATGTTGATATCTAGGATTGTGATTATTGTCATCTTTCATCCTAGATAGGCATTTAGTGTAACCTAGCATTACTTGCTCTTTAAATATCATATTATTCACATTAGGTTGTTTATTCTCTTCATTGAGAAGTATGTCTTGTGACTACCGGTGAGTGGTACAAGCAAATTGGACTAGGTCCACTTTTATAGGCATGGAGGTAGTAGTGGCGGGTTATAGACTGTGAGAGGTTGAGGTCAACCTAGGTTGTAAACGTCATAGCAATTAGTGGATTCGAGGTTCGTGTGTGGCACACATAACAACCCGTGGTTTTTCCTTATTGAAAGTTTTCACGTAAATATCAAGTGTCTTTTATATTTCCGCACATATTACACTTGTTATTTAAATTGACTAGTTATGGGCATTTTCGTAAACTTGACTAATCACGAAAATTGGGTAAAATTGATTAAAATCTATTCAACCCCCCCCCCCCCCCCCCCCCCTCTTCCAGATTAATATTGAACACACCATAATTTGTTCTACTGATTACTAACAGATCATTGCCAATTTGGTCTCTTTATCATCATCGTTGAGTTCCCTATCCAAGAAGAATCTTTACTTGCATCTCTGTCATAACCTCATCCTCATCAACAATGGTAATATGGTAAGCATATATTCTCATAAATATTTATATTGTTCGAATTGTATAAAATCTTATGTCAACTTTGTTGTCTTTTTATTTTTTATTTTTTTTTTACTATACAACAATTGCCGAGACCGGCGAGATTGGGCTCTACTAGCACAGCCCGGACTTGTAGCTCCCACAAATGGGGAGAGAGCACCCACATATTAGTGGGACAACACCCATACTATTGGTGAGAAAATTTGTATATATTCATGCATGCCTTGGCACTTGAACCTTGGTGGTGGAGTCTCTTTTGGAGAGCCACACCATATTGGCAAGTGACCATTGGCAACTTTATTGTGTTTTTAAATAGAGTTTTTCATTAAAGAAAAAGAGTGGGGAAAAATGTTACATCGTTGGGGCAAGAGGACTTAATGTTGTATGTGGGAGATACAACTAATACCTATTGGATATGGCCATCCCTTCCAACAGGTTTTCTAAAGTATGTATGACAACAGTTATACATGGTAATATGCAGGGTTTCTGAAGTATGTGTGCTCAATTATGTGTGGTGGCTCAATGTCAAGGGGACAATAGACACAAAAATTCTATCACCAAATACCCACCTATGCAATCTACTTTGTGTTTTCATCTGCTAAGTCTAATCATGGGCTTCAAACTGTTGGAAATCTTATTTTGATGTCCTAGTGATTAGGAAGTTTGTTTTACGTGTCTTGTATTTTACCTGGTCTTTAGGCTTTAGTTATGCAGCTAGTGGGTTTTGTTTCTGTTGTTAGTGGGTCAGTTTGTTTATGTTAGTGGTTCACTTTGTCTCTGATATTTAGTCAAGTTTGTTGATTGTATTGCCTATAAAAAGGCTATTTCATCTTTAATATCTAAGCAGTAAATTCCTTCCAAAATACACATCCATTTTTGCTTTGCTTAAAGTATTCTGTTGTGTTTTCAATTGTTAATAGTGGAATTAGAGCCCGGTTGAGAAAAATGAGAGAAAGAGTGTAGTTGCAGTAGCTTTCTTGGTTATCTTTCTTTTAACTTTCATTGTAGCAGTCATTAGTGATGGCTACAGAAAACTCACAGAATTTTGTGCAACCTTCAATTACACATTTTGATGGTCATTATAATCATTGGAGTATGCTGATGGAGGATTTTTTGAAGTCAAAAGAATATTGGTAGGTTGTTGATTCTGGAGTAGCAGAACTCGCTGAAGGTGTCGTGTTGATAGATGCCTAGAGAGCCGAACGAGAAGGATTGCAGCTGAAGGATCTCAAGGCAATATCTTTTTCAAGCCATTGATCGTTCAATCTTGGAAACTATTCTTTACAAAGATACTTCCAAGCAGATTTGGGATTCCATGAAAATGAAGTATTAAAGAACAACAAAGGCGAAGTGAGTGCAACTCCAAGCTCTTCGCGGTGAATTTGAGACTCTACCAATGAAGTTAGGAGAGTCAGTTTCATAGCACTTCTCAAGAATGATGGTCATTGCAAACAAGATGCGAATACATGTGGAGAAGTTAGAGGATGTCACCGTAGTTCAAAAGATTCTTCAATCAATGACGGCAAAATTCAATTATATCGTTTGTTCGATTGAGGAATCAAAAGACATTGACACTTTGTCAATTGATGAATTACAAAGTTCTTTGCTAGTTCATGAACAAAAAATCAACCAGCATGATAAAGAGGAGCAGGCATTACAAGCAATCATTCCACAAGGAGCTGGACTTGGAAAAGGTAGCTAGAGAGGCAAGAATGCACACTAGTGGCCGGGAGAGAATAAAGGTGCTGACTATCAAGGAAAATGGAAAGGTCATGACAGTCAAAATTCAACTGGTTATAAGCCAAGGTTTGCAGATAAAACAAATGTTGAATATTTTCGCTGTCACAAGTATGGTCATTATCGCTCAGAATGCCGTGTGAATTTAAATCAAAATCGTGGTGAGTATGGTGAAAGGTCTAAATTTGCAGAAAAAGAGAAAGAAGTATCTCTTCTCATGGTGTGTCATACCAAAGAAAATACTCACCATGATTTATGGTATTTGGATACTGGTTGCAACAACCATATGTGTGGAGACAAGAATGCCTTCTCTGATTTGGATGAATCCTTCTGAAATACTGTAAAGTTTGGAGATGAATCTACAGTATCTGTCATGGGAAAAAAAGAGTAACACTCCAAACCAAGGGAAATTCAACTCACTCTATCTCCAATGTCTTTTTTGTTCCAAATTTAAAAACCAATCTGCTCAATGTTGGCCAGCTTCAAGAAAAGGGATATGAGATCTCTATCAAGAATGGAGTTTGCCGAATTCAAGATGACAAATTGGGTCTAATTGCTCAAGTCAAAATGACAACTAATCGGATGTTTCCATTGCATCTTCAGCACACTACACATTCATGCTTTGTTGCAAAATTTGAAGATATAGCATGGTTGTGGCATTTTCGATATGGACACCTCAATTTGGTGGATTGAAGAGCTTACAGCAGAAAAATATGGTAGCAGATCTTCCACAATTTGAGCCTTCCTCAGAGATATGTGAAGAATGTGTTGTTAGCAAACAACATCGATAGAGTTTTCAAAAGGGGAAATCTTGGAGGGCAAAGAAGGTGTTGGAGCTTGTGCATTCTAATATGTGTGGTCCAATAAATCTGACATCTAATGGAGGCAAACGGTACATCATCTCATTCATTGATGATTTTAGTCGGAAAACTTAGATTTATTTTTCACAGCCTTTAGAATCTTTAAAGCAAGAGTTGAAAAAGAAGCTGATAGCCTAATAAAAGTGTTGCACACTGATCGTGGCGAAAATACAACTCTCAAGAATTTCATAATTTTTGTGACAAATATGGAATCAAAAGGCAGCTTATTGCAGCTTATACACCTCAATAGAACGGTGTGTGTGAAAGAAAAAATCGCACAATTCAAAATATGGTGCGAAGTCTTCTGAAGTGGAGCAATCTTCCCAAAAGTTTTTGGCCAGAAGTAGTGAGCTGGAGTGTTCATATTTTGAACAGAAGTCCTACTTTTGCTGTTCAAAATAGAACTCCTGAGGAAGCTTGGAGTGGGCGTAAACCGGCAGTTGATTATTTTTGGGTTTTTGGATGCATAACATATGCTCATATTGCAGATGAGAAGAGAAAAAAAGCTAGATGACAAAGGTGAAAAATGCATTTTTCTTGGTGTTAGTGATCAATCAAAGGCTTACAAATTTTATAATCCTATCACCAAGAAAATTGTTATTAGTCGCGACATCATATTCGATGAAGAAAGAACATGGTTGTGGAATATCAACACAATTGAACAACATATTCTAGCAACTTTTGATGGTGATGGTGGAGAAATAATGCAGTAGCAGCCTTTACATCATCTTGTTCCAGCATCTCCTGTTTTTGAAATTCCTCAAAATCCAGTTTTACCAGAAGCAACAAAAGCTAATGAGCAAGTTGATACAACATCAGTTTCACGTCCTCAATGTGTTAAAAAAAGGCTCGCATGGATGACAGACTATGAGGTAATTGGAGTCGATAATTCAGAGGACCCACTTACACACTTTACTCTATTTTCGGATTGTGATCCAACAAGTTTTGAAGCTGCTATAAAAGAAGTAAAATGGCAAAGGGCTATGGATGAAGAAATAACAGTCATTGAAAGGAACAACACTTGGGAATTGACGGACCTTCCAAAAAGGCAGAAGACAATCGGTGTTAAGTGGGTTTACAAGACAAAGTTGAAGGAGAATGGTGAAGTTGACAAGTACAAGGCATGTCTAGTCACTACAGGCTACAAACAAGAGTGTGGTGTGGATTAGAAAGAGGTTTTTGCTCCTGATGCAAGGCATGATACAATCAAATTGGTGGTTGCATTAGCTACACAAAACTCATGGCCTATATACCAATTAGATATGAAGTCAGCATTCTTACATGGAGATTTTCAAGAGCATGTATTTATAGATCAACCTCCTGGTTATGTGAAATTTGGTTGTGAGCATAAAGTTTATAAATTGAAAAAGGCTATATATGGACTAAAACAAGCACTTAAAGCTTGGTATAGTCGTATAGATGCCTATTTTCAGAAGGAGGGTTTTCAAAAATGTCCATATGAACATTCAATGTATACAAAAAGTAGAGATGGTGGAAAAATGCTTATTGTATGCTTATATGTGGATGATTTGATTTATACGGGAAATGATAGCATCATGGTTGAAAATTTTAAGGAGAACATGATGCTTGAATTTGACATGTTTGATCTTGGAAAGATGCATTATTTTTTGGTCTTGGAAGTTGTACAATCTATAGCTAGAATTTTTGTTTCTCAAAAGAAATATACCCAAGAAATTTTAGACAGGTTTCAAATGAAGAACTGCAATTCTACCAATACTCCAGTTGAAAAGGGTTTGAAGCTTGTAAAGGATCCAGCATGAGAAAAGGTTGATACTACGCTTTACAAGCAAATCATTGGAAGTCTGATGTATTTGACAGGAACACCACCAGATTTGATGTATTTGGTGAGTCTCATTAGCAGGTATATGGAGCAACCAAAAGAGATTCATCTTTTTGCTGCAAAGAGAATCCTTCGGTACTTGCAAGGTACAGTTGATTTTGCGCTCTTCTATAAAAAGGGTGAAAAATCAGAATTGTTTGGATTTACAGACAGTGATTATGCTGGAGATTTGAATGATAGAAGAAGCACATCCAGATATGTCTTTAAGATCTGTTCTATAGCGGTTTCATGGTCTTCGAAGAAGCAGCCACTTGTTACTTTATCAACTACTGAAGCTGAATTTGTAGCTGCAACATCTTGTGCTTGTCAAACTCTTTGGCTAAGAAACATTCTTGAAGAACTCCAGTTTAAGCAACAAGGTTCTACCTTGATTTTTTGTGACAATAGTTCAGCAATTCAACTCTCAAAGAATCTTGTTCTACATGGAAGATGCAAGCGCATATATGTGAGATATCATTTCTTAAGGGATCTTACAAAGGATGAATTAATTGATCTTGTTTATTGCAGGAGCGAGGATCAAGTTGTTGATATTTTTACCAAGCCCCTCAAATTGGACTCATTTTCAAAGTTAAGAAAGTTGCTTGGAGTTTGTACACTGAAGGATCTAGTTTGAGGGAGGGTTCTGTGTGAAAATTGTAATTAAACTGAATGTTTGCAAACATTAGTTTAAGGGAGGGATTGTTGGAAATCTTATTTTGATGTCCTAGTGATTAGGAACTTTGTTTTATGTGTCTAGTATTTTACCTGGTCTTTAGGCTTTAGTTATGCAACTAGTGGGTTTTGTTTCTGTTGTTAGTGGGTCAGTTTGTTTATGTTAGTGATCCATTTTGTGTCTGATATTACTCAAGTTTTTTGATTGTATTGCCTATAAAAAGGCTATTTCATCTTTAATATCTAAGTAGTAAATTCCTTCTGAAATACATATCCATTTTTGCTCCGCTTAAAGTATTCTGTTGTGTTTTCAATTGTTAACACAAACAAGACTTATAGAGTTGAGTGTTCACTTTGAAGGAAGTGAGGGTCCTCAAAGGCGTGGGGTCTTTCTAAATCCTCTAGAAGATATGCCTCGACTTACTCCTGACAGAGGAGATGGGTGGTCAGAGATTGATATGGGTGGGTTCTTCAATAAGAATGGAGATGATGGAATGGTGGTGTCTACTCTATTTGATTTTGATCAGTTTAACATAAAACGTGGATTCATTATCGAAGGAATTGAATTCAGGCCAAGAAATGGTTGATAGGTACAAGTACATCTGGTAATATACACAAATACTTTGTGATAAAAACTAGTGTTAAGATGTATTCAAGCTCTCTTGGTGAGCATAAAGTGCTACTTTTAATTAAAGACAAAAACTAAAGTTGTTTTAGTGTTGTTGTCCTGTATTTATCTCTAGTTTTTACATCTGGACACCCAATTCAATTTGTTAGTCAAATTGAATCAACTCAACAGAGTTAAAAAGAGGTTCAGGATTCCCTTGAAGTAATCCTATCTATTTTGCTTCTTGTTAATTTATCTTCTCAGCACCTTAAAATAGGTAAAACTATGAACGAGATACAACATAAAACAGGACAATTAGATATATGAGTTGAGAGTGGCTTGTGCTGGAGACTGCATACACTATGAGCCATAACCTTTTACTTGCTAAAGCTCTAAGTGGTCAGATTCCCTTCTTAAATAAACACAACCGCCTAAAAGATATAAGTTGATTGAATTTATTATAAGGTAATTGAATACAACTAATAAGCAGCACCCGTCGCTTGTCCTTCTTAAGTTCAAAAACCAACTTTATCACAAAAACATTCAATTGTATACTCATCTACCCACAAACAATTTCATTCATTAACACAATCAAAACCCATCAACAATTACATTTAATCAACAGAATCAAAACCCACAAAACTCACTAAACACAATCAAAACCCACTAAACACATCCATTTTTCTAGTTTTGTAGGTTCTAATTGTGTTTAAAAAAATGATAGAAAGAAAGCAATAAAAAAATTCTACCGATTTTTTCAATTTTTTAAATATATTTAAATAATAAAAGAAAAGATAAATAAGTTTTCAAGGGTATTTTAGTCATTTTGGGATACAAATATAGTTGAAGGTTAAAGTTAACAAAATTCAATTGACGATAGGGTATATTTATGTAATTATTATAAAAAAAATAAATATTTATACAATTGCACCTAAATTCAGGGTTATTTATGAAATTTACCCACCAAAATAACCTCTCCTTTTTACCCAATGACACTATTGATTTTCCATACTCCAAGCACATTCCAATTGAGATGTTTTTGTTTAAATATGACATTTGTTTGAAAATTTACTTTATTAGATAAATATAGGGTATGTTTGTACAATTAACCCATAATTTAATAATTAATATCAATAGTAAACAAGTACCGTGTAGGACTAGGATCGTACGCAACATGTAATTACACTTTGTTAGAAGACTTAGAGCATCTCCAATGCTATTATGCATTTGGAGAAAATGGAGTGCCACATAGGATAGATATTAAAAAAGTTAGAAAAACTCTCTCCAATGCTATTATCTAACTTGAATATGGAGATGAGGTGGCCAAAAAAAAGTTAGAGAATATGGAGTTGAGTTTCTAATTCTAGAAACTCTCCTAGAAATGCTGAGTAGGATTTCTAACTCTTTCCACCAATAAGATTAAAGCTTTCAACTTTTTTCACCAATGAGATTAAACCCCATTTAATTGTAAAATAAAATAGGAGAGAGAGTATAATAATTGTTTTATTATGATTGGACATAAAATGGATACATATTTGACTTTAGATAATTGCATTGGAGATGTGAATATGTATTTTTTTAATTTTTTTTCAAAAGTGGGCCCATAATAAATAGAAATACTGATGTGGCACTACTTAGAAACTCAAAAATGCATATTTGCATTGGAGATACTCTTATATCACACTTTATCAAACTTCACAGCTCACACGAGGCAATAGGTAATTAATATCAACTTTTTTGTTTTGTTTTTTTTTATTTATTTTTTGCTTTAATAATTATTATCTCTCTCATCTTTTCCCAAATTCTAATTTTGATCTAATCTCTTTATTAATATCAATAATTGATCTTTATGTTTTTATAAATATTATAAATTTAAATATTTTGTTTTGAATCGAAATTTTAGAATTACTATAAATTGTAGTTTATAAAATTTTATAAGTAATAGAATTATTAGTTATTTTAATTTTAAATTTGCAAACTAACAATATTGTTTAATGAATTTTTTTTTTTGGTTGAAATTTCGATGCATGCATGTAAATTTTTTTTTTTTTTTTTGGTTTTTAATTAGTTCTTTTGTTTGTAGATTTGTTAGTAAATAGTAATATAAGTATATATTTATTTCAATATTTTCCTATGTGACATGAATGCTCCATCACAACTAAACTAATATAATAATCAAATAAATTTAAAGTTTTTATAAAGTAATAAATTAGATTTATTCTAACATTGTATATGAATATTTCGAATAAATCAACTAATATTATAATATAAAAACATTGTATATATAAATAATTTTTTATGTCTTGACGTATATAGAAATAATAAAATAATAATTAATTTAATGATTTATTTTTATATCTTTTTACTATTTATATAGGTAGATATAAAGAATAAATTATTATTTTAATAAAAAAGATAATAGTGAGTCATCAAATAAACCAAATGCCCCATGTGAGTCAAGCAAGCCAAATGACTCGAGCCAAGCAAGATTACCGACATTTACCATACTCAAATTAATTAATAGCATATGAAATTCAACTAAAAAAAAAAAAAGGTTACTTAATTATCATGAGCAGGCACAAAGGTTTAAGCCCAGTTATAAAAATCTAACAGTTAAAGACTTGTTTCATTCTTTTAAAATACAAAGTCACTGTAATTTTCTAAAAACTCAAAAGTCAACAAAAATATAGGAGGCTAGCTGAAAATCGAACACAAAGAAAACGATGTAGGAATGAGTACCATCTCTTCACCTTCCAAGATCGTTTTCACTCTCATCATCATTCATCATGGCTGACGTACCTTAATGGGGGCTGGGGGGATAAACACAACAAAATAAGCCCATCATATATTTAATATGATTTAATCGTGGTTACGACTTAAATTGCTTATCTACCAAGTCTTGGTCTATATCGATAAACATCCCCACTGAAAACAACAAGAAGGAAAAATGGACATATGTGTTGTTCTGCCGGAAGAATGCATTTCCCGTATCATCTCTTTCACATCGCCTCGAGACGCTTGCAGATCATCGGTGGTGTCCCCTGCCTTCAAATCAGCTGCGGATTCTGATGCCGTCTGGGAGACATTTCTGCCATCGGATTACCAGCAGATCATCTCCAGTTCTTCGTCAACAACAACAACGTTGGTTTCTTTGCCCAAGAAGGATCTTTATTTTTATCTTTGCGATAGTCATCTTCTCGTCAACAACGGTACCTTGGTAAGCAAAAACTCACATGTGAAATAGAATTAGCAATTATATCTGAATTGGGTCAAATCTCTTCTCATATGATATATATAGAAAAAAATGTGATCAAGTAATATTCTTTTGCACAGAGTTTTTCATTAAATAAAGAGAATGGAAAAAAATGTTATATGGTTGGGGCAAGAAGGCTTTCTATTACCTGGGGAGATGAACCTCGATATTGGACATGGACAGATCAAAGATTGCTTCCAGAGTCCAGGTATGTTCCTTTTTATTTATTTATTTATTATTATTTCTATAGCTTTTGGGTTGAAAATAAATAAAAAGAGTTCTTTTGGTTTGCAAAAGGTATTTGGAATGCTTTTCAAACAAGCTTTCTTTGAAAGAATTTTATACCTTACTAGAAAGAATTTTTGGATCAAAAGAATTGTGGAAGAACTTTGAGTGCTTTCTTTGAAAGCAGTCACTAAAAAAATTATTTTAATAAAATGTTTATAAGTGATTTCTTCAAAAAAACAAAAAACAAAAAACAAAAAACAAAAAATTACTTCTTTCAAAAACACTCTCAAATCAATCTTGTTACCTCTTGATTTGAAAGTCTGTAAATTTAAATACTATTACAAAGATTTAACACATTTGCTACATGGGGAAGTCCAAGTACAGAAAAAAATGCACTTATTAAATATTGAAGACAAATTAAATATAATGATCAAGTACTGATCAGTAGATTCGAACCCAAAATCTAGTCTGTAAAATAAACTTATATATCAATATCATTTTACTTTCTCATATTGATGGTGATTCTTAATATTGATGTTGAATGCATTTCCAGATTTGCACAAGTGGCTGAACTCAAGTATGTGTGGTGGTTTGATGTCAAAGGACGGTTAGAGACCAAAGTTTTGTCCTCAAAAACCAACTATGTAGCTTATCTAGTGTTCAAGTTTGCAAATTATAGACATGGATTTGAAGACAGGCCTATAGAGCTGAGCGTTTACCGGGAAGGAAGGGAGAGTGAAACAAGGAGGACTAAGAAAGTGGTGCTAGATCCTCCGCGAAATAGTTTGCCCCGACCCTATCAACTGAGAGGAGATGGGTGGATGGAGATTGAGATGGGTGAGTTCTTCAATGAACATGAAGCCGATGGAGTTTTGGTTTGCAGTCTATTTGATTTTGATGGATTCAGCCCCAAGGGTGGCCTCATTGTTGAAGGAATTCAGCTTAGGCCTAAAAATTAATGATGGATGTATTATAAATACACAAATATTTTTTGACTAAACATGTTTATTGCTTGAGATGTATTCATTATTCAACCCCTCTTTAATCTGTGGACACCAAAGTTGGCTTTAGACTTGAGTGGTGCTATCTGTGTTTACATTCTATTTGTTCTCTTGGAAGAAACTACAATTTTAATTGTTATAAATTCTTATAAATTCTTTAAGCAATGCTAAGTAGAAGAAAGCAAATCCTTCTTAATTGTTGTTTCGCTTTAAGTCGTTGACAAACTGGCAATAGATTGTTCTTCTTTTACACTAAAGATTATGATATATAATATATTTTTTTTCTTTTTAACAAAGCACCATTGTCTCCTTCGCTTCATTGTACAATTAAATTAGAGAACAAAATGTAAAGGCCAATTTTGATTAATTGTATTTTTACATAAACAAGTTTCTTAATTTAAAAGTCAAAGAGTTTTTTGGTGCAAAAACACCTGGATTTGTCTAATAAATGTGGTATGCTGATGGTTGCACTTGCACATGAGTTCTATCATTATAACTTTGAGCGTCGATATTTGCACTCTTGGAAAACCATATTTATACTCATTTTGTATTCATGCTGCCATTAAAATTTTTAAAATGTTTTAACTTGTAATCACACCTCATATAATACCAAATATGTCATTTCTCTTCTTTTTAAAAAATATTATAAATTAATAAGTTATAAAATAGCTAAATGAAAATTGAAAAAAAAAAAAAAAAAAAAACATATAATAATAATAATGATCGTTCGGAGGAGCCACGCCTCCTACCCTCCTCTTAGAAGGCTAGAATCCAAAACCCGGAGATGGTCCAGATGGAGATTTTTTTTAATCTTATTTTTTCCATATCTTTATTCTCTCTTTAGAAGTACCGTTACAAATTTTATTGTAGTAGAGGATCTGCTTGTAAGCTTAAAATTTAAGATGAGGATTAGTTTGTTAATTAACTTCAATGATTTTCTCATCTTAATATTTATATAACAGAGAGTTAATATTTATAATTTTAAATAATCTCTATTTTTTCAAAGGAAAATAATCAATATTTAAATCTTAATTAATAAATAAATAGTAATTTAATAATTAAAAAAAAAGGTAATCTTTTTATTGTGTAACTAATTATAATATTTGTTAAAATGTTCAAAATATTAAATATTTTATTAATATGATACACGAGTTATATTATATTAATCATTTTAACGATTTCATTTAGGGGTAATGTTGGAATTTTAAAAATATATTGATTTGAGGAGTACATACAAATTTTGGGATTTGGATCCTCACCGCACCTTTTCTCTCCTTATCTTATCGTCACCTTCACAATCTATTGACACGTGTCTAATATAGCAAATCTATGGTTTGGATTATTTTTATTAAATTTTAAGTTTTACTCAACCAAAAGATAGAATTAATCCAGACCATTGATTTAGGTGAGAACAAAGTGAGTTGGGGAGAGGATCAAAGTCCTAAATTTTGAGGGGTGTAAATATCGCTACTCTATCACTTTACCTTAAATCATTGTTCCCGATTAGGAAGTGAGTCGTGGGTCTCATGGCCTCATTATTTATTATCACACACTCTCCCTTTCATCTTTGCACATTAAATCTTAAAGCGTAGGGAGATTCCTAAATCATACATTTTATTTTTAGCTGCATTAAGCCAAATTAAGGTATTTGGTTTATTTAATTTACTGTTGGTTATACTAGATTTCTAGATTATATAGATCGGATTTGTGAAATTTAATTTCTTCCCTTTTGAAACCAAACAAGCAGTATTGTCATTTTGTATGTGTATTTGAGATTTAAAATTGTATAATCTAATTCTTAACTTCTTGTCAGGATCTTGACTTCTTGTCAGGATAAGTCAAATCCCTTTTGTATACATGTCCGTGCAAGAAATGTCGATGGTGTGAGTTTCAATTCCAAATATCAGAAATTTCCAAACACAAATCCCCAATTAAGAATACCAAAATCATGTTGAACTGTTAAGAACAATCGGTAAGAAAACACACATGAATCCATGTTCACAAGGCAATAAACGGTGAGGTCTTCACAAGACAATGAATGGTAAGGTCTTCCACAGCCAAATCCTCTTGAGTATTCCAAATATGCTCTGAGAAATTTCTGGAATAGGGATGAAAAAGGAGAGCAAATTATATATATATGATTTGGCTTGGGGGCCACAACCACTATCTGATCTTTATATATTATTCAAATTGGAATCCCATTAATCTCAATCCAATTAGTATTGGGTCTCTATACATTTCAACAAGTACCCAAAGACATTTTTGGAGCCTAATCAACATCCTACTAATCTGGCCCAATTAAGTTAGACAACCCATATTATAATTGCTATTCAATATGTAGCCTACAATTGGAGGTCAACCAAATCCTAACAATCTCCCACTTGGGCTACATATGATTCCTGAAACAATTATTACGAATAGTCTTGAGTGCACACTAAAAGCTATCTACTTCTAAATATCTTTTTAGTTACAATTTGGTCCATCTACTATATTAGCATGGGATCAAAGCGACATTCGTTACACATTTTCGTAACTAGACCCATCAATGGCCACCATACCAATACTATCAATGACATACATCGAGTATGGATGCATAACATGGAAATTACATGTAATGTGATCTTAAACATGCCTATTTCCAACTGGTCCAGCTTTATTCTCTAGTGAGATCAAAGAAGAATAACATTCAGAGTTTATAAATGAACTACGTACTTTATTCTACATAAAATAAACATATAACGTGTCTGTAAAAAAGAACATCATAATGCAAACTCCTACTAAACATGCACATCGTCAATTAAAACAACACCCATATGAGCAATGTGCTCAAGAAAGACCTTGGGTGGTAAGCCTTTAGTAAGCGGATCCGCAATCATGGAGTTTGTCCCAATATGTTCTATACCCACCTCATGTCTCTGAACTCTTTCTTTGATAACGAGAAATTTGATGTCTATGTGCTTCAACTTCGTAGAGCTTTTGTTGTTATTAGAATAAAGCACAGTCGAATTATTGTCATAACGTATCTTTAACGGTCTTTCAATACAATCCACAAATCGCAGCCGAGTGACAAAATTTTGAAGCCATATCCCATGATTAGATGCCTCATAACAGGCTATAAACTCAGATGCCATAATGGAAGAGGTTATGAGTGTCTGTTCGGCACTCTTCCAGGAGATTGCTCTTTCAGCTAACAGGTAAATATAGCCTGATATGAATCTTTTACTGTCTTGGCATCTAGCAAAATCTAAATTAGAATATCCAACAATCTCTAAATGATCCGATCTCCAATAAGTGGGCATGTGATCTTTTATTTTTTGCAAATAACGCATAACCTTTTTGGCTACTTTCCAATGATCCATTCATGGGTTACTTAGATATCTGCCTAACATTCCCACTATGAACGACATGTCTAGATGCGTGCATACTTGAGCATACATAAGACTTCTTATAGCTGACGCATAAGGAATCTTTTGCATTCCTTTTCGTTCCAACTCATTCTTGAGGCATTGGCTAAGACTGAACTTGCCTCCCTTAGCGACTGGGGTATCACCTGGTGCACAACTTTTCATGCTGAATCTATCAAGAACTCTTTCGATATAGCTCTTTTGCGATAACCCAATGATGGCTCGTGAGCGATCTCAATGTATCTGTATTCCTAATACAAAAGAGGCGTCCCTAAGATCTTTCATCTCAAAATTCTTAGTCATAAATCTTTTAGTTTCGTGCAATAAGCCTATATAATTGCTAACAAGCAGTATGTCATCGACATACAACACTAGGAATATGTGCTTCCTTCCACTGAACTTATGATATACACAATCATAAACCTTATTTACCTCAAACCCAAATGAGATAATAACTTGACGAAATTTGTGATGCCATTGACGGGAAGCCTGTTTGAGACCATAGATGGATTTCTTCAGTTTGCAAACATCTTCTTTGGGCCACCGGTTACAAAGTTTTCTGGCTACATCATATATCGTTTCATCAATGTCACTATTGAGAAACGCAGTCTTTACATCCATCTGATGTAGCTCCAAATCATAAAGAGCCACAAGTGTCATTATGATCTTGAAAGAGTCTTTTTAAAATAATACAAACGTAGTTAAATCGCTTAAAGCATACATAGAGGAGGGGGTGTGAATAAGTTTTTACGCATTTTTCAATCCTTTGAAACAAACATTCGTATGTCCTTCAAGGTAGCTTTATATACAACACGTAATCCAAAACATCCATACATAGACAATATAATCATGTGATCATTTAAGTAATGTCTACATATATAAGGAGCTGCATGAGGTATAGAACAAAAAAATCTCAACAACAAAGAATACTTGTATTATGATATTGTTCAAGGAATTACAAATGTTAACAAATATAGCTATACATCAAAGTAACAATATACAAAATAATAAAGAATATAAGAATGATCGAATATGTATTGTTTTACAAATCACACCTAACAAATCTTGATTCAAAAACTTCACAAGTGATAATTGTACTACAAGATTAAAAGCAAACATATATATATACAAGTAATAAAGAGAGATAGGAAAAATTAACACATGAGATTTTTTAACGTGGTAAAACCTCCAAAGAGGAAACATCCACGTGTTGAACTATAACCATTAGGCACTATATATATATATATATTGGATGGTAAATTAGAAATTCCACAAAGTGACCAATTCTAGATCACCTACCAAGTGGAGTCTACATCTACCCAACCCTATTGGAAAGTATGAAATCCCTCAATGATGCGGAGCTACCATATATTGGACAACATACCAAACCAACATCAATGGAGGATCAAAAATTTTTAAAGAGTGCATACACATCCCATGTACTCCGCCCTATTGGAGTCTATGTCTATCCATACACTTAGGCCTACCAATAATGTAGTCAACTCTTTATCCAAGGCACTCATGCCTCAAGAGAGCCTCTCTTGCATAGCTATTCGAACCTTCCCGATCCTAGCCATAACTTCTTGTTTGCCTATCCGAGTCATCCCGATTCTAAACAAGACTTCTTGCTTGCTATCCGGACGTCCCGTCTTAACCAAGACTTCATGCCTTTTACAAGGACTCCTAGTGTGATCATGTGAATGCAAAATGATGCAATCAAGCAATTCAACATAGAACATGTGATCAATACATTCCATGGCACAAATAGACCTAAACATGTGAAATACAAGTCTAATAGTCTAGATGCAAAAACATGAATTAAACCTAGAGTAAGTGAAAACACCTAACACAAAAGCTCATAGTTTCATTCAAACAAACAACACTTGAATAGATCGTATTCATGAAGCACATATTCAAGATGTCATACACATACACATACACAATAAAATGCTAGAATCATAAAATGATTTCAATGAATATTCTAGCCAAAGAATTAGAGCAAGGATAAAATGATTACTCAATTAAATCCTAGATTTCTCTAAAAACACATACATATACAACAATCCTAGATTACATCAATCATAGGATTAAAACAAAATTCAAGGCCATTTATCATTAAAATAATTCAATCAAGTCTCAAACAACCTTAGATATCAATCTAAACACAATACAACTCTCAAACATTTGAAAATCATAGAATCAAAGAAACTAGTTCATACATATGTCTTCTAATTAGACTTTTGATTAGATTTGATTATGAAGCTATCTTTTTCAATAGTATTTACTATACAAATACATACATATAGAAGAATAAACCCCAAGCAAATTGATGGTTATAAAGAAGAAATTTCAAAGATATGACAACTACCTCACAATCACGAGCTGGTTCGATTTTCTGTGTAGAACCATTGAGAAAAATCAATCAAATAGCTGCAAGACCACTTGGAAAAGGTAGATAACTCGATCACAAACAATCTCCAACTTGAATCACTCAATTCTGACTTCGTATGATAAAGTTATGGTGTTCGGAAAGTGAGAAAAAGTTGAGAGAAAATTCTGCACATTAGAAATTCTAATTTTTCTTCTTGAATGGAATTGGAGGGAAATAGGAATATTTAAAAGAATTCAAGAGAGGGATTTCAGGACCAATCAAGAGGTGCCACATCACACATCCCATGTGGGGCACGTGGGCAGAGGGGTGGTGCAGCCCGTGTGTCACACGGCCACCACACTTGGCCAACAAGCTTGGTCGTTGGCCATGCTTGCCCCTCTCGTGCACCGATCGTATTCTTTGGCCGTATCTAGGCCTCTGAACTCCGATTTTAAATCCGTCTTCGGATTACGAATCATAACTCCCATACTCACAACAAAAACTACAAAACTTTACAAAAAGGTTGAGAATTCATCTCAGAAAAAGATGACGAAAATAACTCAACAAATGAGAACGTAAAGTAGCGTAGCTACATCGTTTGGACTTAAAATCTAATGAATGAGTAACCGAAATGACTGAGACTCAATAAGAAATCATAAGAGATCATGTTCAAGTCCAAAAACAATAAAACGAAAACAAATAGACACCAAGTCACACACATGTGCCGTTTCCTAGACTTAGTCCTAGAAAATACATTTTCCAATGATTATCAATTTAAATCTATTGCATGAGCATATATTACCAAGTGTGTGAAAGTGTTATACTAATGGTGTGAAATCATACAAGGACACATATGAATGTCATGTGTGTGTGTGTGTGTGTGTGTGTGTGTGTGTGTGTGTGCCTAAGCCTTGTAAGAGGAATGAGGTCTAAATTACCTTTATTGTGCAACTAAGCACATTTCTCTTTGAAGACTCCATCTTGCATGAGTTGTGGCCAAATCTTTATTTGAAGCTTTGAATCATTAAATCTAAGACCACTAAACAATACAAGAAAATATCGTTTTGATATGGAATACATGCCAAGACAAACCAAAAACCTAACAATCTCCCTATCTGGCAAATTCCATGTCAAAACCCCTATACATATACTAAAACAATTACAAAGAAAATTTGGTCACAATTAGTAGAACGAGTTACATATTTCTAGACAGAATTTCCAACAACAAGTCTTGAACTTCATCTTAGTCTTTTCTTGATATCACCTAAAAATAATTTGAAAGCACAAGAATATCTTAGAGACAACACATATGGCAATATTCATTCTTAGGCAAGAAAAATAAAACATTTAAGTTCAAATGGATCATATATGCTCCCTCTTAATACATGTTATCCAACAAAATATTCTAGCCAAGATCAACAAAGAAATATTACATGCCATAAAGTTCAAACTTGATTACCAAAATACACCAATAATAAAAACTAAGAAATGAGACTAAGAAAGCTAGAAACTATCATATATCTCCCACATTTCTCCATTTTTTGACATGATATGTAGCCAAAAGGAAAGAACAAGAAAATATACCTCAAGACCATTACTAGCCACTTTTGTCACCAAGGAATGTTGTTCAATTAGTTGACCTCACGTAATGCTTTGAAATAGATGTTTTGCTTTCCAACTCTTTGATTTTCACATCTTGAAGCACTACCTTAACATTGAGCTCTTCAATCTTCCTTTATGACCCCTCAATCATCCTACGTGACTTTTCAACCTCATTCTTCAATTGTGTAGCTCAACTTGGAAGAATATGTGTGCTGGATACATGGCTTAAATCATAAGATTCACCAAAAAGCCTAAATATATTACCAGACTTTCCCTTTTCCTTATATGTCATGGAAACAACACGTCTATCACTAAACTTCTCTAAAGGAGGAAGTAACACATCATCATCTTGTTTCTTCAACCCTTTAGCTAAACACAAATGAGAGATAAACCCCGGAAATGCGAATTTCTTATCCAACCGAGATGCACAAGCGCAATCTCTATATGTTCAATAAGCACTTCACCAAGATTAATGGGTTTGTTAGTCAATAGGGCATAAACAATCTTGGTCTTTTCTCTATTAAGTTCGATAAAATTTGTAGAGATAATAAGATTAGAACAAACAAATAAATGTCAAAAAGCACTCACTTTGGTCAATTCACTTTGCCTAATGAATGCACGTCTACCCCACTCAAAATTTACATCATCACAAAGAGTCTTGCCCATTAAGTCAAGGTTTTCCAAGACGTCCATGTCAAGAAAATCCGACTCAATATCATCGAGCAAACTTTGAAAAAACTTCCAAGAGTTTACTCTAAAGATGACTCCTCTCATGTCCATAACGACATTCTCAACAATGGTACTTGACTTATATTCACAATAGAATTCCCTAACCATTGTTTCATTAACCACTCCTATCATGTTGAGCCAAGTATGCCACTTTCTCTCCATAATGACTCTATGGGCATAAGATCCAACATAAGAGTTCAAATCAATACCTTTCTCTTGAATAAGCTTTTTGTCCCCAAAAATTCCCAATTGCTTTGACTTGTCGGATTTGGACTTCTTGGAAGAGAAAGAAGAATTTGACTTGTCAACGGGCTTTGTAGGATTGCTAGTCCCATCTTTTATTGCTTTCCCCATGACATTGTATTACACAAACACTAAAAACAAATATGAGTGGAAACATCAAGCACATTAGTGACCAATAAACATATATCAAAGACAAAACAACATCATCATTATTTTTGAATAAATCAATATGCATATCAAGAATTAGCATAACATCTTAAAGATTTATCAAAAACAAGAATAATGCCAACAAACAACAATCTTGAAGAATCATGTGAACAAATCATAAAAGAGAACACAAATATAACATATTATGCTCCCCCTTGATAAATGCACTATCTAAGATCTAGAAAGACAATTGTTCACAAAAATAGCCACACATTCAGATCATCAAGCAAATTCAATATATTTTTCAAATAAGCTCCACATATCAAAGAGAGTTACAACAAGATTTTCAATCACTCTCATATGTCTTCAAAAATGGCTAAGGTATCAAAATACCAAATAAGCAAAAGTGAGTGTGTGAATATTTTGCTTCAAGTATATGAAAAGAACTAATTTGATAATCAAACATGCAAACAATTTTAACAACTATTCATCATAAGTCATTCCATAAAAAGGTCAAACCGATTATCATCCGGAATTTTGCTTTAAAAGATAATAGATTTCAACATGTGAGCGTTGTGTGTGCATGTGGCTCGTTATATCATTTATATTTGTCAACCTGAGCTAATTTGATTATTCAACTATATTCCATAAAGCCTTTTGTTTTGTTTTAGGCTTGAATCAAAGATTTTTTTTTTTAATTGATTCTTTTCAACACTTCTTTGATTTTAACATAAACATATACGCTTCATGACGGCTTTCACTCATCACAATGACGTAACCCTTTCCTACATTGGGCGGCTTCACAACCAAGGTGTGTAGCCCTTTCCATGAAGGTGCTCGTTGAGTTCTATGTTACCGAAGCAAATGGATACCAACCATAAGTCACTTTAAATTTACTAGTCCTAGGACTTCAAGGAGTATCCACAACTTACATATATCAAACTCAACTTACTAAACCAAGCATACAAGAGAAGCAAAGTGCATTTATGAAACCAAGTTTTTCGGCTTAAAATCACATGATCAAAAAGCAAGTAAAGAGACTTACTTAAAATCTCTACTTCTCAAGAGAGTAGCTTTCAAAGAATATGAAGCTCATATTTTTCAAAACATGCCACTCAACTATCATACAAACAATAACACACATCATGATTAAGATCAATGTGAACAATCATCACCAAAAGATCTTAAATAAGCAAATGTCAAGAAGGACCGTATAAACACTATATTAGTTCTCTAATATGACATGCTTCATAAAGTGGAATAAACAATGAGTTAGAGATGAAAATTAAGAAAGCAAGCAATCTGATATAGAGATACCTTCGTAAGCCATTTTCATCAAATGCAAGGCCTTCACTCGTTTTATGAGTCATCTTAGCTTGTTTGTCCTCATGACAACAAGTTATAGGTGTGTCGATTCCAAGAGACTAAAGACTATGCATTTCAACTCAAACAAAAAAAAAATTGATGTTCTCTAAAAGTATTAACATGATTGTCACCATATAGATTTCATAAAAACAACTTCTCAAAAGTTAATCAATGGATTTCGACCATCATAACATTTATGTGAGATATCTAAGTTCATGTCATGTTATAGAGATATAAAGCAAACAAGCTAAGTTTCTTAACAACATAACACTAATCTTAAAGCTAACTCACATGTGCAACTTACACTAATGGTAAGAGCACTCACCCTTGACAAACTTTGTCTTGGGTGAACCTATACAAATACTATCAAGATTCCTATTGACAACAATATTGTATCTAGAATGAAGACTTTCTATGATTTGCTCAACAAGAATATCATTCATACTATTAGCTTCAACATTGCTAGCAACACAAGCTTTGTCAATTTTAGCAAGGTCTGCTTTCTTCTCAAACCGAACATTCTTAACATGCTTTTTGACATTTTCATGCTTTACATATTCAAAAGCTTTAGCATGCTTAAAATGAGGCACAATCTCTTTATTCATAGATGCATTTTTATTTCACAATATTCAATGAATTTATAGCACTTGGGCTTGATATGACCTACGGTATTGCCAAAATGACATATGGGAACAAAAGAAAAGATTTTACCTTCCGAAGTTGGAAAAGCATAAATGGGAGTTTCAAGAGATACCTTGTTCTTCAATTTGTTCTTGGTCTTAGAACGTCTCTTTTTAGGAGCTTTCTTGTCAACAATGACATTGTCCTCGCTTGTAGGAAATGATGCTTCTATGAACTTCTTCTCAACTACCAAGTCGCTTGAGCCTCCTAAATACAAACTAGAGATGATTCTATCCCTCTCAAGAACAACCCCTTCAACTTCTCTAAGCTTATTGGCAAGAGCATTCTTTTCACCCAAGAGCCTCAGAGTTATTGAAACAAACTCTCTTAAGGCTAACTTCAAATCTTCTTCAAAGCATTTCACCTTAGCCAAAAGATCAACATAGGTTGGATTATCACTTAAGCACTCTTGATAATTTGGATCAACCTCCTTGTCTAATGAATCTTGACATACATCCTCTAAGATAGAGTGAGAGACGGTGAATGCAATAAAGTTGCTCACCAACTCTTCCTCACTAGAAGACTCATCACTAGAGTCATCATCTTCACTCCATGTAACCGCTATAGCTTTTCCATTCTTGCCTTCTTAGTATCACCAATAGGGCAATCCAAAACATAATGTCCTAGCTTCTTGCACTTAAATAATTAGACATTTCTATTACTCTTAGCATGACCACTTCTCTCATGAGGTAGAGTAAAGGATTTCTTAACTTTTTTTTCTCTTGAGTACTTGCCACTTGGCTTGACACCTTTCCTTAAGAACTTCTTAAACTTCTTAACCAATAAAGTTATCTCCTCGTCATCCTCACAACTACTAGCTTTTTTGATGACTTTGAGAGCTAAACCCTTGTTCTTAGCCTTAGGCTTCAAGCACGCCTCAAAGGTTTAAAGAGATCCTAGCAACTCATCTAAGCCCATGACATCAACGTCCTTGCTCTCTTCAATGGTCGTTACCTTGACTTTAAACCTCTTTGGTAGAGATCTTAGAATCTTCCAATATAGCCTCTCACCGGAGACAGGAGTACCAAAAGCTTGGCATTGGTTGGCAATGTCTAAAAGCTTGTCTTGGAAGCAACAAACTTGTCTTCCTCACCCAATTACAAATATTCAAATTTAGTTGTGAGCAATTGAAGATGAGATTTCTTCACCGCCTTAGTCCCCTCATTGGTGACTTGGAGAGCTTCTCATGCCTCCTTTGCGGTCTCTAGATTTTGGATATAGAAAAATTGCCTACTATCCACACCTCCGAAAATAGCATTCATCGCCCGATGATGCCACTTCGCTAACTCAAACTCATTGGTCGACCGTTTACTTTTAGGCTTGGAAACGGTCACTCTATTTTCACTCTTATTTGGGAGAGAGGTAACCTTCTTCCACAGTCATCCAAGCTCTCTCATCAATAGAGCGAATGTAAGCCTTCATCCTCAATTTCCAAAACCCGTAGTTGTGATCCTTGAGAAAATGAGGCCTAGAGTTTGAAGCCCCTTCGGTCATCACATCTTCTTGCAAGACCGTACTTCAAAAACCTAAGCAATTCACTAGAAAGTATAACCCAGATCACGTTGAGTGACGTCCGACCCGCTCTGATAACAATTGAAATAATACAAATGTAGTTAAATCGCTTAAAGTGTACCTAGAGGGGGGTGAATAGGTTTTTACCCCTTTGTCAATCCCTTGAAACAAACATTTGTTTGTCCCTCAAGGTAGCTTTACATACAACACGTTATCCAAAACATCTATACAAAGACAATATAATCATGTGATCATTTAAGCAATGTCTACATATATAAGGAGTTGCATGAGGTATAGAACACAAAAATCTCAACAACAAAGAATACTTATATTATGATATTGTTCAAGGAATTGCAAGTGTTAACAAATATAGCTATACATCAATCTAACAATATACAAAAGAATAAAGAATATAAGAATGATCGAATATGTATTGCTTTACAAATCACACTTAACAAATTTTGATTCCAAAACTTTACAAGTGATGAATGTACTACAGAATTAAGAGCAAACATATATATACAAGTAATAAAGAGAGATATGAAGAATTAACACATGAGATTTTTTTAACGTGATAAAACCTCCAAGGAAGAAACATCCACGGGTTGAACTACAACCATTGGGTACTATATATATATTGGATGGTAAATTAGAAATTCTACAAAGTGACCAATTCTAGATCACCTACCTAGTAGAGTCTATGTCTACCCAACCTTATTGGAAAGTATGAAATCCATCAATGATGCGGAGCCACCATATATTGGACAACATACCAAACCAATATCGATGGAAGATTAAAAATTCCTCAAGAGTGCGTACACATCCCATGTACCCCGACCTATTGGAGTCTATGTCTATCCATACACCTAAGCCTACCAATAATGTAGCCAACTCTCTATCCAAGGCACTCATGAATCTAGAGAGCCTCCCTTGCATAGCTATCCGGACCTTCTCAATCCTAGCCATGACTTCTTACTTGCCTATCCGAGTCATCCCGACTCTAAACAAGACATCTTGCTTGGCTATCCGGATGTCCCATCCTAACCAAGACTTCATGCCTTTTACAAGGACTTCCTAGTGTGATCATGTGAATGTAAAATGAAGCAATCAAACAATTCAACATAGAACATGTGATCAATACATTCCATGGCACAAATAGACCTAAACATGTAGAACACAAGTCTAATAGTCTAGATGCAAAAACATGAAGTAAACCTAGAGTAAGTGAAAACACCTAACACAAAAGCTCCTAGTTTCATTCAAGCAAACAACACCTGAATAGATCATATTCATGAAGTATATATTCAAGATGTCATACACATACACAATAAAATGCTAGAATCATAAAATTGTTTCAATGAATATTCTAGCCAAAGAATTAGAGCAAGGATAAAATGATTACTCAATTAAATCCTAGATTTCTTTAAAAACACATACATATAAAATAATCCTAGATTACATCAGTCATAGGATCAAAAAAAAATTCAAGGCCATTTATCATTAAAATAATTCAATCAAGTCTCAAAAACTTTAGATATCAAACTAATCATAATTCAACTCTCAAACATGTGAAAATTATAGAATCAAAGAAATTAGTTCATACATATGTCTCTAATTAGACTTTTGATTATGTTTGATTATGAAGCTATCTTTTTCAATAGCATTCAGCATACATATACATACATATAGAAGAAGAAACCCCAAAAAAATTGAAGGTTATAAAAGAAGAAATCTTAAAGATATGACGACTACCTTACAATCACGAGCTGGTTTGGTTTTTTATGTGGAACCATTGAGAAAATCGATCAAACAGCTACAAGACCAGTTGGAAAAGGTAGAGGACTCGATTATAAACAATCGCCAACTTGATAAAGTTATGGTGTTTGGAAGGTGAGAAAAAGTTGAGAGAAAATTTTGTGCATGACAAATTCTAATTTTTCTTCTTGAATGGAATGGGAGGGAAATGGGAATATTTAAAAGAATTCAAGAGAGAAATTTCAGAACCAATTAAGAGGTGCCACATCACACATCCTATATGGGCGCATGTGGCACACATAGGCAGAGGGTGGTGCAATCCTTGTGTCACACGGCCACCACACGTGGCCAACAAGCTTGGCCGTTGGCCATGCTTGCCCCTATTGCGCACCGTTTGCATTCTTCAGCCGTATCTGGGCCTCCGAACTTCGATTTCGAATCCGTTTTTGGATTACAAATCATGAATCCCATATAAACTATGACGACTACAAAACTTTGCAAAAAGGTTGATAATTTATCTCGGAAAACGACAACAACAACTCAACGAATGAGAACGCAGAGTAGCATAACTACATCGTTTGGAATCAAAACCTAATGAATGAGTAACCGAAATGACCAGGATTCAATAAGAAATCATAAGAGATCATGTTCATATCCCAAAAACAAAAACAAAAACAAAAACAAATTGACACCAAGTCACACACATATGTTGTTTCCTAGACTTAGTTCTAGAACATGCATTTTCCAATGATTATCAATTTAAATATAATGCATGAGCATATATTGCCAAGTGTGTGAAAGTGTTATACCAATGGTGTGAAATCATACAAGGACACATATGAATGTCATATGTGTGTGTGTGTGCCTGCCTAAGCCTTGTAAAAGGAATGAGGTTTAAATTACCTTTATTGTGCAACTAAGCACATTTATCTTTAAAGACTCCATCTTGCATGAGTTGTGGCCAAGTCTTTCTTTGAAGCTTTGTATCATCAAATCTAATACCACTAAAAATTACAAGAAAATATCATTTTGATATGGAATACATACTAAGACAAACCAAAAACCTAACACTTTCGTTGAAACCGAAAACAAAGTCTCTTTGCAGTCAATGCCTTCCTTCTGAGTGAAACCCTTGGCAACTAGATGGGCCTTATATCTCTTGGCATTGCCTTTTGAATCCATTTTTTTTCTTAAATATCCATTTACAACCAATGGGTTTCACACCTTCAGGCAATTCGATGAGATCCCAAACATCATTGTCCTTCATGGATTTCATCTCATTGTTTATGGCATCAATCCACTTTTGAGAATTAGAACTTTGTTTGGCTTGATGAAAGTTGAATGGATCATCTTCCATCACTCTTATATCACATTCATGTTTATAGAGAAAGACAACATAGTCATCTAGAACCGCACTTCTTCTTTCTCTAGTGGATCTTCTCATTAGCATATCCTCTTGAGGTTGTTGAGTTTGCACTTCAGGCATAATTTCTTCATTTTGCACAAGGAGCTCGTTTGCATTGTCTTGATATTCCGATTTTGCATTTCAAACAATGTCAGAAACTGAAACCTGATCATTATCAACAGTAATAAGAAGAGAAACAAATTCTTCTTCAAAAACAATGTCTCTAACCCTATTGCCCCCCACAAACTCAACTTCCTCAAGGAATCTATCATTTTCCATTTTGAAAAATGTTCTAGCAGTGGGATCTTAACTTGAAACCCATTGACAATTCAAAGTACCCAATAAAGTAGCAGCTCACAGTTCTCGAGTCTGGTTTCTTTTCATTTGGTTTGTACGGCCTTGTCTCAGCTGGACAACCCTAAATATGTAGATGCCTAATACTAGGCTAATTGCCTGTCCACAATTCATAAAGGGGTTTTAGCTACTGCTTTGTTTGGAACCCTGTTGAGGATATAAACTGCAGTGTTTAGAGCTTCTCACCAAAGGGATTCTAGTAAAGATGAATGATTAATCATACTTCTTACCATGTCTTTAAGCATTCTATTTCGTCTCTTAGCAACACCATTCATGTTAGGTTTTCCCAGCATTGTGTATTGCGGGATGATACCGCATTCCTTTAAGAATTTTGAGACATTCACCGGATCTGTCATATCTACCATCGTATTCACTACCACGGTCAGATTTGACAGCCTTAATTTTCTTGCCAAGTTGATTTTTAACTTCAGCTTTGAAGGCCTTAAATACATCCAGGGATTGAGACTTCTCATGAATCAGATATAGGTACCCATACCTTGAATAGTCGTCTATGAACGTAATAAAATACTGTTGACTATTCCAAGAACCCGTAGGGAATGGTCCGCAAATATCAATATGAATCAATTCTAAGACGTCAGAACATTTTTTGGCACCTAATCTCTTAATGTTTGTCTGTTTCCCCTTTATACACTCAATACAAACTTGAAAATCTGTCAAATCAAGGGGATCAAGAATCCCATCAAACACAAGTCTCTAAATTCTCTGTTTAAAAATATGGCCTAAACGCTTGTGCCATAGTGTGGCGGAATCCCTGTCAGTTAATTTTCATTTTGTACCACGTGAACTTGTATGCAATGTTTTATTAAATGAGGCAATTGTGTTCAACAAATATAGGTTATCATGTAAAGATAAGGAACTAATACCAATAAGATTCAAATCTTGAAAGAGACTAAATTTATTATTTCCAAAAGAACAAAAGTAACTAGATTTGTCCAAAACAGAAACTAAAACCAAATTCCGTCTAAAAGACGACATTACATAAGTCTCTTCCAAACTAAAAAAATGACCAGTCTTTAACAACAACCTAAAAGTTCCTATGGCCTCTATTGTAACTGTTTTGTCGTTGCCTATATAGATGAATCTTTCAGCATCACTTGGTTGTCGGCTCCACAGGCAATCCTGCATAGACACGCTTATGTGAGTAGTAGAACCAGAATCTATCCACCAAGTGTGTCTAGGTACAAAGGCTAAATTAACTTCAGAACAAGCCAAAGGGAGAAGCATACCTTTCTTGACACGCCAGTTGGTGTACTTGGGACATTCTTTCTTCTTGTATCCAGCTTTCTTGCAAAAGTAGTAGGTAAACACCTCTTCCTGCTTCTTTTGTACCTTATGCTATGATGTCCCAGATGCAGCTTCCTTTCCTCTTTTCCTTTTCTTGTCCTTAGAGCCGGTTGCTAAGTGAGCACTTTTAGTTCTTTCTCGCTTAGTCCTCTCTTCTTCTTGCATATAGCGAGATATGAGCTCATTAAGAGTCCATTTGTCTTTTAGAGTGTTGTAACTCACCTTGAATTGACTGTATTGTGCAAGAAGTGAGATAAGAACTAGATGCACGAGCAGGTGCTCAGACAGCTCTAACTTTAGTGCCTTTTTTGAAAGCGAGATTATACATCTCCATGATGTACTCCCTTACGTTCCCATTTCCTTTATACTTCATTGAAACAAGGTTATACAAAATGGTACTTGTTTCAGCCTTTTCGTTTTTTGCAAAACGTTGTTCTATTTCCTTAAGGAACTTCATAGCATTCTTCTCTTCAAACATAGAGCCTTTAAAGGTTTCCGGAATGGAACGTTTCATGATCATAAGACTCATGCGATTAGAACAGTCCCACCTCTCCATGTTCATTTTGTCATTAATGGAACTATTGTCATTTAGAGGTGCATGTTGTTCTTCCTGAAGCGTAAGGTCAAGATCCATGCAACCGAGAACAATCATAACGCTCTCTTTCCAATTCTTGAAGTTTGTGCCATTAAGCACATGAATGGAATTGATATTAGCAAATATTATTCAAGCAGAAGCGGTAACTGAATTGAGAACAAGACAAAATTATAGGCTCACAATCAACGATCATGTCACAATCCAAGAATATTCAATTAATAAATTCATACATGACATGATCAAACAATTTACACAATGGTAGGCCCTAGCACAAGATACCTAGCACAACATTGACATTTATTCTTTGGACAGAAATATCAACAGTAAGTGGTACTCTCCGTGCAGTAATCAAATATTGACAATCAATCATATCAAGTAATAAGCCTTTCCTTGGACCGACTCATTGTTCACATAGAAATCCTAATAATTCTCACATATTTATCACCACAAGCATGCCTACTATTTGGCCAAACAACAACCTTACTTTGGGTCGGTCATCATTCGCATAAATAATTGACATGCACATCTTTATATTCCAAAATAAATAAATTTGCATTATAAAGGTTACTTTGGCAACATATAATTTCAATCAATTTATTTTGAAACACCAAACATTTATTTCCAAAGCAGGAAACAATCAGATGGGTATTCAACATATAGTAATCACATGAATATTGATCAAACAAGCAAACGGCTCACGGTTTTCAAAAATACTACAGTAAACCCAATTGTATGGATATTCAACAATTGCAATCGTATGAACATTCATTAAACAAACATACATGTGCACACGGTTTTTTAAAAATATGGAGCAGACCCAATTACATAGATATTCAATAAATTCAGAAGTGCTATGGGAAATTGTTACTCAACAATTCAATATGAGAGGCTCTGATACTACTTGTGAGTTTCAGCTCCAAATATCATAAATTTTCAAACACAAATCCCCAATTAAGAATGCCAAAATCATCAAGTTGAACTATTAAGAATAATTGGTAAGAAGACACACTTGGATCCATGTTCATAAGGCAATAAACGGTGAGGTCTTCACAAGGCAATGAATGGTAAGGTCTTCCACAGCCAAATCCTCTTAAGTATTCCAAATAAGCTCTGAGAAATTTCTGGAATAGGGATGAAAGAGGAGAGCAAATTATATATATATATATATATATATGATTTGGCTTGGGGACCACAACCACTACCTGATCTTTATATATTAATCAAATTGGAATCTCATTAATCCCAATCTAAATAGTATTGGGTCTCTATACATTTCAACCTATACTCAAAGACATTTTCGGAGCCCAATCAACATCCTACTAATCTGGCCGAATTAAGTTAGACAGCTCATACTACAATTATTATTCAATATGTAGCCCACAATTGAAGGTCAACAAAATCCTAACAGATGGGTCCACAGACAGGCAAATTGAGATCAAGAAGGAAGGGGAGGAAGAGAAAAACAAAGCTCTTGATAAAGTGCTTTTTGAACAGTTCAAGCATACTAATGCTGAGAAAAGAGATGCTTCTGATGAACTAGAAACTCCTATTGAAGATAGTTCGCAAGAATCACGAAAAAAAAAGGACTCCGTTTGCAGGTGTATCATTTCCATTCTAATTATTCTGTCAAGCTGTTTCATTTCAACACTTCACCTTTGATGCTAATCGTTACTAGCTGCTGATTTTTATTCTCTCTTTTGGTTCTACAAATCGCATACATGATACATTCACGGTTCACCTAAAAGAAGCCGATAGACTCAGTGGGATTCTTTCTTTTTTCCCTCAAACTGACCAAGTGAATTAAGAGATAATTGGATGCTGTGAGGTGTGGCAAGAAATAGAAAATTAATGGAAATGGCACAGAACATTGTTAGTGTTGTGTAGTACCAAGAATATATACTTCTTGGACAACAATTTTCCTTGCCCCAAATTATAGGTGTAGATTTGAGTATTGATGTCATATTTGTCATATCTATGACTCAACACTCAAATAGAAGGAAGATGCTAAACTGATTGGTTGCTACATTTTCAATTTCCATCCCTCTATGGCTCTATGTATTTCGGGTCCTAGATGTTGGGATTATTTAAAACAAAGCAATATGGAATGTCAAACATGGATAAAATATTATGCTATGGTGCTAAATATTGAATTTATGTGAGATGATGTACTATTAGGCTGCACTTGTTTCTTATGTATCTACTAAATGATGTTTCTGACTCACGTCTAAGACTTATAGCATGTCAATCTCATTTGGGTTTATTATATGAAGTTAATTCTTGTCCACATTTTGTCCACATTTATTTTTTTTTTCAAATACATACATTATCAAATTTAAAATATTATTATATTTAGTTCAATATGATATTTCACCAAACAAAACATAGTGTTATTTCAGTCAAGTCTCATGTTTCTCCAAACACAACATATTATTAATTTAGTTCAGTCCAGTCCAATCCAACCCCATCTAATCACAGTCTCATTTTAATCCAATCCGATATTATGAAATAGTACAATCCAATCTCGCAAACCAAACAAGGGCCTTTTGTGTTTGTTACGTGGGATTAGACTGGAATTGGACTAATCCCACGTTTGTTGTCTACATGATCCCATGTAGACCAATAGTACAAAAGCTGGGAGAAAATATTGTGCTTTTGCTTCTTCTTCTTTTTTTTTTTCTTTTTTTTTTCTTAGTTTAATTAAATTACTTATTTTAATATTAATATATTTATTCTAACATTTAAAAAATATTAAAAATATGACGTGATGAGGTTGGTCTAATGGTAAACCTCTCACACATGCACCACAAGGTTACGAGTTCGAGTCCTCCCCCCTCCCAAAAAACACTGAATTTATGTAATTGTGTAATACTTCAAAAAAAAAATTAAAAATATATATTTGTAATATCAATTACAAAATTACAAGATAAGGCTGGTACATTGATATGTTCCTCACAACCACACCACGAGGTTGTCGGTTTGAGTCTCTGCCCCTCCTCAAACCCTGAATTATCGTAATATCTCAAAAAATAAATGTAATTTTAGTTCAAATTAATTTTATTTATTTTTAAAAAAATAATTTATCTTATTCAAAAAATAATTTCAATAATGTTTTTAACCAATTTTAATGTAAAATAATTTTATTTTTCTTTGAATTGAATTGAATTAAAATGATTTTATTTATTTAAAAATTAATTTAATATAATTTTATACTAAACTCTCACAAAAGACAATTTTCAATTATTTTTTATCCAATCTCACGTTATACCAAACAAGAGACGTTGTTATTTTAGTCCAATATGTACTGTACCAAACACATTACAGTACTAATTTAGTCCAATCCAATCCAATTCCATAAAAATACTTCAATCTTAATTCCTATCCAATACAATCCCACACACCAAACACTCCCCGAAGGAAGTGAGAATTGTGATAGGCATAGGGTGTTTCTAAATCCTCTAGACAATATGCCTCGACTTCCCCGTGAGAGAAGAGGTGGGTGGTGGGAGATTGATATGGGCTCACAGCCCCACATTAACAAATACCCACACCCAATATGAATGTGTATCTGTGGTTGGATGTCCTGAAATTATAAAGTCATGACAGTCCTGATTAGAATAGTTTATATATATATGAGTGAATAACACCCAACCCCCCTAAGGTTTGCGTTTAGACACTCAGAATCAACTTTATTAAAAACTGACATTTAACACCCATAACATTAGTCAACGCCCATCCAATTTAATAATTGACCATTTATTTGAAGGGTAATTTTGTCATTCAACAGGTCTGCATTGTACACCTCAAATCAGACATTTAATGCTCCATATTACTTTTGAATTTTAAATTGAAAATAAATTAAAAAATTAAACAAAAATATATTACTTTTGGAAATAAATAGCCATGAAGCTAAGAACCAACATTTTACTTCTGAAAAGGAAGTCTCTCTCTAGAAAAACTAGACCATTTCTCTGTCTAGAACCCTACTGTCGAAGGCGATGAAGCGCAAAGCCATTCATCGCCATCATCGTCTTCGTGCCGTCCTAGTCTTCTTGTCCTCCTAAGAGGTGAAGTGTTGGTGTTCATCGAAAAAGTAGTAGCATGATTTTGGTGGAAACGTAAAGGCATCGAGATGGGTGAAAGTTAAATGCACTGCCTCAATCTCCATTTTCCTTTTGTATTCAAGAATTTCGTGTGCTATTTGTTAACAACGTTTGATGTGTAACTTTAATCGGCCACCATATAGGTTTTTTTAGGGTTTTGACTTGTTAATTTTTTTGGATGCAAGAATGGCCATTTGTTTGGATTGAAATTTCTAGAGAACTGGCGGTTTGGTTTCTTTGTGGAATGAGGAACTATTTTTGGTTTCGCATTGTATTCCCAACGTTTGGTGTATCGTTTTGGTTGGTAGGCTAAACAAAATTGACAAAGAGATAGTCTTATGTAATGTTTACGCGCCTAATTCAAATATGGGAAGCAATGAGCTATGGAATTTTCTTATGAATGCTCAAATTTCTTTCTCTTTGCCGTGCTTCGGGACGATTTCAACACAATTTTAGAGGAACCGGAAAGAAAAGGAGGGGTCTTCAATCCTTGGTCGGCAAGAAACTTCAACAAATTCATCCTTGAGGCTAAAGTGGTGGATATCCCGCTTAGAGGTATTCTTTTTACTTGGTCTAATAATGGGGAAGATGGGGTTTGGGCTAAGTTAGATCGCTTTTTGGTCTCTCCTATTATTTTGTCCTGGTTTTTGGATTTGATTCAGATGGGTTTTCCTAAAACGATTTGGGAACATATCACTATTACTTTAGGAATTTCGGAGAAGAAGCGGGGTCCTAGCCCTTTTAGATTTCATAATAGGTGAGTAGAGGACAAGAGGTTGATGACAGAAATCAAGAAAGGATGGGTTGGTTGCAAGATAAAAGGATCTTCCAGTCACATTTTACAATCAAAATTGAGAGTGGCAAACTCTATCATAAAAGGCTGGTCGGTGAAGCACTCCAATGATAAAGCTTCAACCCAAAGTTTAGAAGATAAATTGGCTAGAATTGAAGATATTGCAGCCAAAAAGGGGTGATCGGGGTTGTCTGAGACAGGAAAAAATAAATTCTTTGGCAGAATTTTGGAAAGCTATTCGTTTGGAGGAACAAGAATAGAAGCAAAAATCTAGGGTTAAGTGGTTGTTAGAGGGAGATAGGAATACGAAATTCTTTCATTGCGTAGCTAGTGGGAGAAGACGTAGGAATTCAATTGATGAGATTGTTTTCGATGGTGAGAAATTACGTCAAGAGAGGAAATTAGTAGAAGGGTGGCTAATTATTTTTAGGATCATTTCAACAATGTGGATTGGAAGCATCCTGGTATAATAGGTCTTCCTCTTAATAAAATTTCGGCTTTGGAGAGTGCTTGGTTGGAGGAAAAGTTTAGTATGGAAAAGGTGGGGGAAGCTTTGAGTAGTTGCGACGATAATAAAACCCCAGTTTCGGATGGATTCAACATTAAGTTTATTAAGGAGAATTGGGATTTAATTCAAGGTGATTTCTTAAAGTTTTTAGATGAGTTTCATAGGGATGGGTTGATAGTGAAGGATATTAATAAGAAGTTTATAGCCCTTTTTACCAAGTATTAAAATCCGATTTCTATGGAGAATTTCAGACCTATTAGTTTGGTGGGTTCTTGTTACAAAATCCTTGCGAAAATTTTAGCAAATCGTATGAGAAAAGTTATTGGTTCGGTGATAGGAGAAACTCAAATGGCTTTTGTTAGGAATAGTCAGATTCTAGATAGTTTTGTCATAGCATAAGAGGTCATTCACCATTAGAAAATCAATAAATAATTGGGGGGGGGGGGGGGTCTTTTGATGAAACTTGATTTTGAAAAAGCATACGATAACTTGGATCATGCTTTTTTAGATGACATATTGGAGAAGATTGGATTTGGAATAAAATAGAGAAAATGGGTGTTTAATTGTATCTCTACACCTAGTTTGTCGGTTATGGTTAATGGAAAACCTATTCGGGAATTTGGTATGAAAAAGGGTCTTCAGCAAGACGATCCCCTTTCACTGTTTTTGTTTAATATGGCGGTAATTGGGTTGTGTGTTTTGTTTAGAAAGGCGGAGAAGGTGGGCATGATTAAATGGGCGATTTTAGTCAATGGTGAGGTGCAAATCTCTCATTTACAATTCGCGGATGATACCATCTTGTTTATTCAACCAAATGTAAGGTACGTTCGGAATGCTAGGAGGATTCTTCGGTGTTTTGAGGTGGCTTCAGGGCTGAGATTAAATTTCCAAAAAACTGGTATATTAGAAGTAGGGAAGAATGCTTTTTCGAATATATGTTCGGTAGAAATTTTTAGATGCACAAAGGTCTTGCTTCCTATTTTGTTCTTGGGTTTTCCCTTTGGAGGTCGGTCGGTCGGTCGGTCGGGTTCTAAATCCATTTGGGATGTCTTGGTTATGAGAATAGAGAATCGTCTCGCGCTATGGAAAAAATTGTTCCTCAATAAAGGTGGTCACTTAATGCTTATTAAATCAGTGATGTCCAGTATTCTAAACTATTTCATGTATGTGTTCAGAATGCCAATCAGTATAGCTCTCAAAATTGAAAGGCTTCAACGGAACTTCTTTTGGGGAGATAAAGTTGCAAAAAAAAAAAAAAAAAAAAAGATACATTGCTTAAAGTGGGAGTTGTTATGCAAGAGCAAAGGAAACGGTGGGCTTGGCATTGGTTCGGTTATAAGATTGAACAAAGGTTTAATGGCTAAATGGATATGGAGATTTGGGGTGGAGTATGCTTCATTATAGAAGAAAGTGTTATGTGCAAAATACATGATTCAGAGAGATATTCTAAGGTGGGACTGGTTTTGTGGTTCTAAGAGCTCGGTCTTCATTAAATCAGTAGGAAAATTACTTGAGCCAGGAACTATTACGAACCACATTCTGCTCAAAGGGATTTTCGTGAGGGTGGGAAGAGTGGACAAAGCTTAATTTTGGACAGATTTAATGGTGGAAGGTTCGCCTCTTATGGAAGCCTTTCCAAGAATCTTTTCTCTAGCCATAAACAAACTGGGTTATGTTAGAGATTATGGGAGAATGGAAGGTATGGAATGGAAATGGGAGATAGCTCTAAGAAGGAGATTGTATGATTGGGAGATAAAGCAATGACAATGTTTTTTAAGATGTCTTAGGATTGTTAAGGTGATGGATACAGTTCATGATTCAGTGTCGTGAAATTATGAATCTTTGGGACAGTTTTTTATCAAGTCTTTTAGGCAACGAATGGAGTCTGGCCAAGTGGGAGAGTCAATGATATTCAAAGATGTTTGGCTTGGTTTTTGCAATCCTAAGATAGAATTATTTGTTTGACAACTTCTTAATAGTATAGTTCTTGTTAGAGATGTGCTGAGAAGCTTTGGAATGCAGCCAGGAACTGATCTGATGTGTCCTTTTTGTTTCAATAAAGAGGAAACTATAGATCATCCTTTCTTATTATGCGATTGGTCTTAGAGGCTGTGGCTGCAGTGAATGAAATGGTGGGTTATCAAGTGTTGTCAATCTTTCTCCCTTACAGACTGGTGAAAAGGTGGTGCAATCTTTGTCCGTGAAAATCTTCTAATAGAGCCTAGAGAACGCTTTTTTGTGTGACGATTTGGACCATATGGGAGGCTCGGAACCAAAAAATCTTCAACGACGTTCAGCTGGATTTCATAAAATCAGTGGATATAGTGAGATTTAGAATATGTTTGTGGTTCAAACACTTTGGTGGGGGCTCATCAGTTCCTATAACACATATTCTGCTGAATATTGTATAGTACTGCTCAAAGGCCCCAAAAAAGAAGGTGAGTGATGTGGAAAGGTGGATCCCTCCTCCGATTAATGCTTTAAATTTAATGTATATGGTTTGGCGATGGGTTCTCTAGGTAATTCTGGTATAGGAAGCATTTTGCATGACCATATGGGTAAAATTTTGTGTTTTTTTTCTTCTTATGTGGGGATTCATGATGCTATTTCGTCGGAGATTATGTCAATTTTGAAGGCTTGCAAATTGATTGGGTCTAAACCGGAGATGATGGTAAGGCCTATTATTATTATGAGTGATTCGAAGACAGCCGTTTAATGGGTGAATAGCAAGGTTGCGGAGAGTGGTAGGCAGGAGAAGACAATCAAAGATATCCGTAGTTGGCTGGAATGTTTCAGTCAAGCAGGGTGGAGTTTTGTCCTAGAAATTTAAACTCTTTTATGGACACTTTAGCGAAGAACGGTTCGGTCCTTGGTAATGAGATTCAGTGCTGGAGTGACGTCTGAGTTGTGTTGTTCGTTTGTTTTTTGTTGCTGTCTGGTTCCTCTGTTTTTTTTTTTTGCGTCTCTATGTTTTGCCTGGGTTGGTGGTTAGGGGCAGTTGTCTTGGTTGTTTCTTGCCCTCTTTGTTGGGTGGGTCATTTTTTGTATCCTTGCTTGGGACCTTTTTTCTGAATAAGAGTTCTTTGCTTTTTTTTTTTTTTTTATAAAAAGAAAAAAAAATTGGAAAGTTTTTACAAGTATCCACTTTCGGCTTGTTAAAGATTTAAATAATTTTGTATTTTGTTTTTGGGTTCCAAGTGGACAATCCATATAGTGTTATGGTTGCTCTGTTTAAATATTTTTTTTCTTGGTTGATGCTCTGTTTTGCATCACTTTGTTGGAATGGAGTGAAAAGTCTTCCATTCGAGGCAACTGGGCAAGTGAAAGTCATGGTAGAAGGCCTACTTTGCATGTGAATTCCATATCCACAAGTCTCTTTCAGGCCAGAAAATATATACTATAGATTGTTTTGCAATTAAGAGGCTGATATTATAGGATTTTCTTGGGTGCTTTGCTCTCTAAATTGTGCTCTGTTTCTATTATATATTATATATTGCTTTTCATTTTCAACACACTATTCTTTCCAACTACTAGTTGCTGATACGTGTGAGTTTGACACATGTTCTTGAAGTTCCATTTAATTACTAAATCGTTATTTTATTTTTTTTGCATATATATATATATATAATGTTCATATGTATATCTCTATTTTATGCATTATTTTTGCAAGACTTTGAAGTTCACTTGGACATTCATGTTTATCTATGTCTGTATCTATTTCATATGTATATCTTTAATTTGTAATTATTTTGCAGGACTTTCAAGTTCACAAGGACATCAACATCTATAGGCAAAAATTTTGAAGTTAGAAGATTCTACCAAGATTACATGTGTTTGAAGGATCCGTGGGTTTCTGCTTTGCATGAATCACTGGGGTTAGAGTCTGTACCTGATGAGAAGTTCAGATAAGAAGTTCTCATTCCATGGAGTGAAGAAGTGCGGGAAATTAGAAACAATGATGAGCTATTGGATGTGTTGGATGAATTTGAGCAAAGGAATGTGTCTTCAAATTTACAAGTGGTTGTTGGTGATAGTTGAACTTGGTATTAGTTTAATTACATTGTGATGCTTTTCAATTTATAAATTATGAATCGATGTTTGTAGCGATGGTTCATGTGGATTCTTGATTAATGAACTAAATTATTGAAATGAATTTTATTTTGTAAATGTTTATGTGATTTTTTAGATTCATAAATCTCGATTGTCGTCTTTTTCCAACAATAGCATAATCTATTCTAAAACTTTATAATACCTGTGTTGATTTTATTATTTGAAGTACACAAACCTTCCACATTTGAACAAAAAAATGGAGAAAGTTTCTCAGCAGAACAATGGGTAATTAATGGGAAGAATTTTTAATAGATAATATGAATGGAAAAAAATAAATTTGAATAATTGAATCACTTGAGAAAAAACAATTGGGCTTTAACATTTTATAAACAATTCTGCATTTCTTTAAGGGTATTTTTGTCAAAAGAAAAATTTAACAACCAACATTTGTTACAAACCGAGTTGCCTTTTAAAATAAAACAATAATTATTTTTATCTTTTAGCAGGGTTAAAAATGTAAATAAACAGTATGATGTCATGTTAGGGACATTTTAGATATTTACATGATCTAACGTGGTCAATTGTTAAATTGAATAGGGGTTGACTAACGTTAGAGGGGTTAAGTGTTAGTTTTTGATAAAATTGATTCTGAGTGTCTAAGGGTAAATCTCAACGAGGTTCAGTGCAATTTGCTCTCTCTCTCTCTCTCTCTCTCTATATATATATATATATATATATACAATTTTTCTATTATTAATTTATCCTGATATAAAATATATCATGACGAAGAATGTGGACCATTAGATTTACATTCTTTGACTCAAAGTGTATGTACTTGTCAAAAATTCTCCACAATCTATGGTTCACATTCTTCGTCCTGATATATTTTATATCATGACGAACTGATAGTAAAAAAACTGTATATATATATATATATAAACTTCTCTAATCAGAATCGTCCTGACTTTATAATTTCAGAACGTCCAACCGCAGTCATACATTCATTATTGGCCCACAGCCACACATTAACAAATAACACTCAATATAAATGTGTGGTTGTTGTTAGACGTCCTTAACTTATAATTTCAGGACGTCCTTACTAGAGAACCACCATATATATATATAAATATTCAAGTCAGTGCACACTGATGTAAATATATAAGGACATTGAATGTGAGTCACTCATTTTCCATGCTTTGATTTAGTGTGTATGCATTTATCAAAACTTCTACATAATGAGTGGCTCATATTCAATGTCCTTATATATTTACATCAGTGTACACTGATGCGAACGAGACCGATATATATAATTTAAATTTAAAATTTAAATTTAAATTTTTAATTTTAAAATTTTATTTTAATGAAATCAAAATAATTTGAATGAAAACTTTAATTTTTTTTTAATTAATTTTACTATATTTTAATTATGAATACTAGACTTGTTATATTATGAATGTTTATTTTTATTTTTGATGTAATTCGGTTGTGATAATTTTAAATTAATTGATTGATTTATTTTAAATTATTCATAATTTGTTAAATAATTATCGATAGTGTTGATATTTAAAATATATTATATAATTTATTTATTAATAATATATATATATATATTATATTTTAAAGAAGAATAATGATCATTTGGGAAAAAAGAAAAGAAAAAAAAAAGTTGATCTAATTTATCTTTCCCAATTTAGTTGCATTATGGAGAAAATAGACTTATTTAAAAAGGATCCAAATAGAAAGATCTATTTTTAAAAAATAAAACTCACAAATTATGATGTGTCATATAACGGGGTCTTGTGTTTGGGTCTAATGCATTGTTGATGCCCTGATTGTATAATGGCGAGGTTCACCTCCTTGACTTTTGTTTGTCTTTTATTAAAGACAATACTGTTGCATCTCCTAAACTTTTGTTTGTTTTATCTTAATATTAAGGAGTACTAATCCAAACAAGACAGATACTGAGATACTGGTTCACTGTGCGTGATATTTCAACGGTGAGGTGCACCTCCGTGACTTCATTAAAATTGAAGAATAAAGAAAGCTAACAATATTCTAGTCCCAAATTTAACCCAAAATTAAATCCTATCACTCGGTCAAATACCGGTGAAAACTTGTTGAGGAAGGTATCGAAATTGACATTACCTATTAAAACCATAAAAATAGTCGATAATTGCAATAATGCTAACCTTGTTACTTTGACTTAAATTGCTTATCTACTAAGTCTTGGTCTATATCGATAAACATCCTCACTGAAAACAAGAAGAAGGAAAAATGGACATATGTGTTGTTCTGCCGGAAGAATGCATTTCCCGTATCATCTCTTTCACATCGCCTCGAGACGCTTGCAGATCGTCGGTGGTGTCCCCTGCCTTCAAATCAGCAGCGGATTCTGATGCCGTCTGGGAGATATTTCTGCCGTCGGATTACCAGCAGATCATTTCCGGTTCTTCGTCAACAACAACAACGTTGGTTTCTTTGTCCAAGAAGGATCTTTATTTTTATCTTTGTGATAATCATCTTCTCGTCAACAACGGTACCTTGGTAAGCAAAAACTCACATGTAAACTAGAATTAGCAATCATATCTGAATTAGGTCAAATCTCTTCTCATATGATGTACAAAAATGTGATAAAAGTAATATTCTTTTGCACAGAGTTTTTCATTAAATAAAGAGAGTGGAAAAAAATGTTATATGGTTGGGGCAAGAAGGCTTTCAATTGCTTGGGGAAATGAACCTCGATATTGGACATGGACAGATCAAAGATTGCTTCCAGAGTCCAGGTATGTTCTGTTGCCACACTCACTCTCTTTCTAATATATATATTTTATGTTTATTCTATAGCTTTTGGGTTGAAAATAAATAAAAGAGTTCTTTAATTTGGTTTGCAAAAGGTATCTGGAGTGTTTTTCAAAGAAGCTCTTGATAGATATACCTTTCTACAAATAATTTTTGGATCAAAAGAACTGTAGAAGTGCTTTGAGTGCTTTTTATTTTTTTTTTTAACAAATATATATTCATTCAAGTATTCAACAACTAAGAAACAGAATTTACATGGAGAATAGAAAAAGAAGCTTTTAGAAATAAGTAGATAAACAAGAGAAGATGATATTTGGTTGTTTAATAATTCCATGTTTCATTGAATTGTAAGTGAGCCTTTTTGTAGCCTTACAAAAGGCAACACAACCTAATAACAAATACCCATTTTTAAAAAAGTAAACAGCTACTAACAATAAACTTAACATCTGCTAACACAAAACAATGAGCACTAACAACACTTATTAGAAGCAATGTACTGAGAAACATTGAGGAAACATAAGGTAAGTGGTGGTGCCCACTTCAGCACACATCACACAACAAGCCAATCAGGAAACCTATCAAGCCAGAAAACAGAATCAACAAATAGAAAGTGCAAAACGGGCAGCATAATGATTAATGAGCCACCAAATTACAATGCATGGGCACAAAATTAATATCTAAGCTCCCAACATTAAAAACACAAGAGATAGATATCTTGTATAATGATGTCTACTTCCCTCGAGAGCTCTTGCCATAGAAATACCTTCGAAGATAGCTCTAGCCTCCGCGATCGCCACATAAACCAACCCAGAAAAATTCACAGCAGCTGCACCCGGCCACAATAGCACCCTCATTATTTCTGCAAATAATCTCATCCCCAAACTTACCATTTTTAGGGTCTAAAGCAGCATCCACATTCATTTTGAAACAGCAAAACCCCAGAGCAGACCATCCCTGATTCCGGTTCCCTGTTAGCATGGCTCACTGATTCCGGTGATTCCGGTTCCCTCCCACAAAAAGGACACAAGCCATTCTCAGTAATCCCCTTATCAGCTAATAGCTTTTTCGTAGGCAAAACTTCCTTAGAAGCTTTCCAACAGAAAAGATCTTATTAGGGGTTTTCAGCTTCCACATCCTCTTCCACCAAGGAAGAGGGCCACTAGAACAAGAAGCATTATACTGATCAAGTGAGGAGATTCGAGCAAGTTCAGAAAAAACGCACTTAATAAATATCGAAGACAAATATAATGATCAAGTGAGGAGATTCGAACCCAAAACCTTCACATAAAACAAACTTATATATCAATATCATTATACTTTCTCATATTGATGGTGATTCTTGATATTGACGTTGAATGCAAATGCATTTTCAGATTTGCAGAAGTGGCTGAACTCAAGCATGTGTGGTGGCTTGATGTCAAGGGACGGTTAGAGACCAAAACTTTGTCCTCAAAAACCAACTATGTAGTTTACCTAGTGTTCAAGTTTGCAAATTCTAGACATGGATTTGAAAGCAGGACTATGGAGCTGAGTGTTCACTTGGAAGGAAGCGAGAGTGAAACAAGAAGGAATAAGAGAGTGGTGCTAGATCCACCACGAAATAGTTTGCCACGACCCTATCAACGGAGAGGAGATGGGTGGATGGAGATTGAGATGGGAGAGTTCTTCAATGAACATGGAGAAGATGGAATTGTGGTTTGTAGTCTATTTGATTTTCATGGAGGAAATACTAAGGGTGGCCTCATTGTTGAAGGAATTGAGCTTAGGCCTAAAATTTAATGATAGATGTATAAATGGAACTGTCACTAAAATACACAAATATTGTGACAAAACATGTTTATTGCTTAAGATGTATTCAAGCCCTCTTTAATTTGTGGACACCAAAGTTGGTTTTAGAATTGTGTGGTGCTATTGCCTTTATGTTCTATTTGTTCTCTTGGAAGAAACTACAATTTTGGATCACATAGCTTTCTTATAAATTCTATAAGCAATGCTAAGTAGAAGAAAGCAAATCCTTCTTTCTTTTTAAATCGGTGACAAACTGACTATAGAGTGTTCATCATTTACTCTTAAGAGGATGATATATAATTTATTTATTTTTCTTTTTAACAAAGCACCATTGACTCCTTCGCATCATTGTACAAATATTTTTTTTAAAAAAAAAAAAAATCAAAATGTAAAGGCAAATTTTGATTAATTGAATTTCATATTATTTTTATTTTTTACATAAACAAATTATATATATATATTTGAAATATTATAATAATTCGAGATTTTTATGAAAGGGAGAGAGAAACAAATTCATGATGTAAGTGTAAGAGACATATCATCGGACTAACCTCATCTTATCTACTAATTTCATAATTTAAAAAACGGTTTTTGATGCAAAAACACCTAGATTTGTCTAATAAATGTGGTATGCTGATGGTTGCACATTTGCACGTGAGTTTTATCGTTATCACTTTACCATAAATCCTTGTGCCTATTAGAAAGCCGATCGTGGACCTCATGGCCTCGTTATCTATTATAGTATTATTACGCATTGTCGCACTCTCAATTTCACTTCGAGTTTCATCCATACACATTAACATTGTGTTCGGTAGGGATGAAAAGAGAGACAAAAGAAAAGGGTGGAGTAAAGATGTACATTTGGGAAATGGGGATGGATATAGATCCCCCCATCTCCATTCTCACTTCTCAAACCTTATTCTCTAATTTTCCCATTTAGAAAAAAGGGGGATGGGGAATTTTGGGAGAAGGTATATCCAATGCTAGTCCTGAGGTTTTAAAGACCTTGTGGCGAATATTTAAAAGGAGGCCCTTTGTTCAATCTCGCATTTAAATCTTGTGAAATCCCGTATTTAATAATAATAATGATATATATATATATATTATTTTTTGAGAAAATTTACAAAAGCTTAATCAAAGTAATTTTCATCAAATTTATACCGCGATACATAGAAAAAAAACTTGGAAAAAAAAAAAAAAAAACAAACAAACAAACAAGCAAGCAAACAAATAGATCTGCATGACAGTTTCCACTCAAAGAAATAGTGTATGTAAATAAGGAAAGACGAACTTGCTTAGAAAATGAAAAGGGAGGAGACCTTCTCCTTTTTTATTTTATTTTATTTTAAATTTTTTAGAAATTAAAAAAATAAATAAAAGAAAGGGTATATTTGGTAATGAATGGGGTGTGTTTACAAAATATATATTTTTTTAAAACTCTTAATGAGATATACATGTAAAAAGGGATGCACATACAAATTTTTAGGGGGTGCAAATAGAACTACTCATCTGTTTTTAATAATTCTGATGAAAATCCATATTGAACTCAATCCTTATATAAGAAATTGATTTCTATATCTTTTTTCTTATTTGGGACCCAAATTTAATATAATTATATGAAATTTGAAAAATAACAATAAATTTGGACCTTTTTGAGGCCATTTATATATTAAAGTCCAAATATGTGAGTACTAAACATAACAAATAAAAATAAAAATAAAAATAAAAAAAATAGGCCCTTTTTGAGGCCTTTTTTTTTTGGGCCATGGGCGGGCGCCACTAGTTGACACACCTCAGGGCCGGCACTGGGTATATCCATAACCAACCCCAGTTCCCTATTTTCCCTTTTTTTTTCCTCATTTCTCCTGTTTCCCCATTTTTCCATTTCCCCATTTGACTAAAAATTACAAATTAAACTAAAAAAACAAATATTTCATTACAAATACAAAATAAAATCCATTAGTACATTACAAATACAAAGTAAAATGTTTCAAATAATTTAAAGTTTCAAACTAAACCAACTTCACATATGAAGTAACACAAACTGTTTTAAAGAAGAAAAAAAAAAAAAGAACTTCACATACCAGATTAACAGTCAATTCATTGTTCAATACTTTGAAAAATCTTCACTCAATTCACTTTGAAGCCTACAAACAACAGTACAATACAAGAAGATGATTATATATTATAAAAAAAATTAAAGAATAAAAAAAAATTAAAAATATATATTATAATTATATTTATATATGTTAATGGGAAATGGAAAAATGGGATGAGGGACCTCCCCCCATCCCCATTTGAATATATTTGTGGGGAAAATAGGGATGGGGAGGGGTCCCCCCATCCTCCCCCTCTAGGATGGAGGGAAAAGGGAGAAGAAAATTGGAAAGTATGCTAACTATGCTATTTGGTATGAGAGAAAAATGGGAGAAAAAATTTATGGGCGGGACCCACTAATTTTAATCCTCTCAAAAGTAGATGGAAAATGGAGAGAAAAGAGAGAATGATTTTTGGATTTAAATAAAATTACAAATTTGTCAATCTTTTTTAATCCTCTCACTATAATGTAAGGGTAAAATAGTAAAACTGATAAAGAAAATTTTCTATCATTTGTCTTCTCCTCAACGGTACCAAACAAAGGAAAGAGAAGGAAAGATCTTCTTTCCTTCCTGTTTACCAGATAGCTCAAAGGAAAATTATTTTTCTTTATTTCCCTTATGTTTTCTATCTTTCTAAATCTTTTTTAATCTTTCTATCCTTCTTATTTTCTTTCCTCCCTACCAAACACATTGTAAATCGTTGAGTATGGGAAGACTCCCTATAGTAAGAATTGCATTTCGGATCATAATTATAGTAGTTGTTATCGACAGAAGTCGACTCAATTAGCTTCAAATTTTGTTTTAAAAAAATACTCAAGTTTCTTCCTAGGGGCCTAAATTGGCTCAGCTCCTTAGATAATAGTAAAATTTTCTATTTAATTGAAAGAGTAATGCTACTTTACCTAAATTTAGTGTCCAAATGATATGGCAATACTTTAATTCATTCATTTAAACCATGCAAATATAATACAATTTCAATAATGCTACTTTGCCCAAATATATATGGTGTACAAATGATGTGGTAACACCATAATCCATTCATTTAAATTGTATTAGATTTGCATGATTTGAATGTATGGATTAGGGTGTTGTCACATCATTTAGGTACCAGATTTGGACACCAAATTTGAGCAAAGTAGAATTACTCATACAATTTAAATGAATAGATTATAATGTTGCCACATCATTTGAGCACCAGATTTGGGTAGAGATGGCAATAGGGCGGGTTCGGGCGGGGTGACCTTCCCCACACCCCACCACATTTATTTTTTGAAAACTCATTCCCTCATAAAACTCCACCATAGATGGAACGGGTTGGGGCAGGTCGGGGTAAAGCAGGGAACGCTTTCCTCATCCCCACCCATTTGCCCCATTTATCAAAATTATTTATCTAAATAATAAATATATAACTATTGAATATTAATCAATATATAAAGTAATAAGTAATTTCAAGAAACTATTAAAAATCATCTCATAAACTTGGAGATTATTAAAGTAATGAACTTGAAAAAAAAAATGTTGTTATTGAACTTTTAATTTTAAAAGTTATCAGAGAATGAAACTTACTGTTTGTCCTTTTGTAGCCGAAGTTGAAGCAATGAACGATGAATGTTGAGCTTTTTGAAGATTATAGTTGCAGTTAGAGGTTAGGTTTTTTTTTTTAATATATAATAGTATTTTTTTTTTTTTATCATTTTATGTTAAATATAGATTTAAAGTTAGAGTTAATATATTTTTATATATATTTCTTTTCTTTGAAACTACGTAGTTTAACTAAGTTTTATTTTACACGGGGAGGGGCGGGGTGGGAGCATAAAACCCATCATCAGGGTCCCACCCCGCCCCTCCCCGTTTCAAATATATATGTCTGGTGCATTTTAAGGGTTTTTAAAGATATTTTCTAATTTATTTTCATTTTATAATGACTCTTCAACAACATTCATTTTTTTTAATTTTTTAAATAAAAATATTCAATGGTAAAATTGGAATATTAAAAGTATTAAATGAGTTTAAGAGTAATTGTTAGAGGGGTATTTCAGTCTTTTAGCATTGCTTAGGGGTAAAACCGTCTTTTTGACACTTCTATTAACGTTGACTGTCAACTTTTTAGTCATAGAGACTTTTTTGATGCATTTCCAAAAAAATGAGGATCAAATACCCTAATACACCTAAGTGGAGTAAAAAAGTGAGGTTTCCTTAAAAGATAAGGACCAAACTGTAATTTCCCCTTCCAGAAAATCATGAAATTACAAAGCATATTATTCTCTCTTCTCGTTCTTCTCTTTTTGAGTGATTGGTAAGTTTGAACTTGATTTGAGTTCCTGTTAAATCGTTGTATCCTGGGATACAATCGCTATACACATAAGGTGTTATACAGTTAAGGTGTTATACAGTGAAATTGTCTTAAGGACACCATGTGAAACACAGGCTTTGATTTCCCTAACGTGTTGTTTCTATTTATTGTTTTTATGTCTCTTGCATATTCGAACCACGTTGCTTTTTAGCAATGCAAACAACACTAATTCACACAAGACAGATACTGGTTCACTTTGTGTGATATTTTAGTGGTGATGTGCACCTCCTTGACTTCATTGAATTTGAAGAATAAAGAAAGGTAACAAATTTTAGCCCCAAATTTAACCCAAAATTAAATTATATCACTTGGTTAAATACCGGTGAAAACTTGTTGAGGAAGGTATCGAAATTGACATTACTTATTAATACCTTAAAAATAGTGAACAATTGCAATAATGCTAACCTTGTTGCTTTGACTTAAATTGCTTTACTACCAAGTCTTAGTATATATCGATAAACATCCTCACTGAAAACAAGAAGAAGGAAAAATGGACATATGTGTTGTTCTGCCGGAAGAATGCATTTCCCGTATCATCTCTTTCACATCGCCTCGAGACGCTTGCAGATCGTCGGTGGTGTCCCCTGCCTTCAAATCAGCAGCGGATTCTGATGCCGTCTGGGAGATATTTCTGCCATCGGATTACCAGCAGATCATTTCCGGTTCTTCGTCAACAACAACAACGTTGGTTTCTTTGTCCAAGAAGGATCTTTATTTTTATCTTTGTGATAATCATCTTCTCGTCAACAACGGTACCTTGGTAAGCAAAAACTCACATGTAAACTAGAATTAGCAATCATATCTGAATTAGGTCAAATCTCTTCTCATATGATGTACAAAAATGTGATAAAAGTAATATTCTTTTGCACAGAGTTTTTCATTAAATAAAGAGAGTGGAAAAAAATGCTATATGTTTGGGGCAAGAAGGCTTTCGATTGCTTGGGGAGATGAACCTCGATATTGGACATGGACAGATCAAAGATTGCTTCCAGAGTTTAGGTATGTTCTGTTGTCACACTCACACTCACACTCTTTCTATATATATATATATATATATATATATGTATATATATATATATGGTGGTTTTCTAGTATGAACATCCTAAAATTATATGTGACATACAACCGGTGTCATACATTCATATTGGATATAGGTATTTGTTAGACGTCCTGAAATTATAAAGTCAGGACGGTTCTGATTAGAGAAATATTATATATATATATATATATTGGGCTTCTGACTATATATGCTTTTTCAAAAGTGTTCTTGAATAGCAAATTCTTTATTTTTATTTTTTATGTTTATTCTATAGTTTTTGGGTTGAAAATAAATAAAAGAGTTCTTTTGGTTTGCAAATGGTATTTGGAATGCTTTTCAAAGAAGCTCTTGATAGATACACCTTAATCAAAATTAAGGTATATCTATCAAAATTACTTAATTACTTCTTTCAAAAACACTCTCAAATCAATCTTGGTACCACTTGATTTTAAAGTCTGTAAATTTAAATACTATTACAAAGATTTAACACACATTACACACTTGTGCAATTTGCTTGCTACATGGGGCAAGTCCAAGTACAGAAAAAATGCACTTATTAAATATTGAAGACAAATATAACTATCAAGTGAGTAGATTCGAACCCAAAACCTTGTCGTAAAACAAATTTATATATCAATATCATTTTACTTTCTGATATTGATGTTGAATGCATTTTCAGATTTGCAGAAGTGGCTGAACTCAAGTATGTGTTTTGGCTTGATGTCAAAGGACAGGTAGAGACCAAAATTTTGTCCTCAAAAACCAACTATGTAGCTTACCTAGTGTTCAAGTTTGCAAATTCTAGACATGGATTTGAAAGCAGGCCTATAGAGCTGAGCGTTTACCCGGAAGGAAGCGAGAGTGAAACAAGAAGGAAGAAGAAAGTGGTGCTAGATCCTTCGCGAAATAGTTTGCCTCGACCCTATCAACGGAGAGGAGATGGGTGGATGGAGATTGAGATGGGTGAGTTCTTCAATGAACATGGAGACGATGGAGTTGTGGTTTGCAGTCTATTTGATTTTGATGGATTCCGCACAAAGGGTGGTCTTATTGTTGAAGGAATTGAGATCAGGCCTAAAAATTATTGATGGATGTATAAATAGAACTATCACTAAAATACACAAATATGTCGTGACAAAACATGTTTATTGCTTAAGATGTATTCAAACCCTCTTGAATTATGTTTATGTTCTATTTGTTCTCTTGGAAGAAACTACAATTTTGGATCACATAGCTTTCTTATAAATTCTGTAAGCAATGCTAAGTAGAAGAAAGCAAATCCTTCTTCATTGTTGTTTCTCTTTAAGTCGGTGACAAACTGACAATAGAGACTTCTTCTGCTACTCTTTAAGATGATGATGGTATATAATTTATTTATTTTCTTTTTAACACAAAGCAAACTAGCTAGACTGTTGCTTAGGGCCTCTTAAATTTTTTATTTTCAATTTTTACTTATAGATAATATTAAATTAAAAGACCTTTTAATATATAGCCATAAAAATATAAATATCTTCTAAAGTTAAAGATACAAATTCCTTTTAAATATATATTAATATCTTTTATATAACAACTTATTATACATATCTTTTTTTTCTCTTAGATAAAATTATTATTTATTTAGAATTTAATTGTTTTCTAATTCCAAAACAACTCTTTATATTTTTTTTTAATGGAAAACTCTTTATTTAGAATTTAATTATTTCCTGATTTCAAAAAAACTCTTAATACTTTCTTACTTTAAACAGTTCCTGAATAACAAAATAACAACAAAAAAAAAATTATTCATTTAATGATCTTAATACTTCTTTAGAGCATCTCCAACCATGCTTTCTAAATTTTAGCTATTTTAGCTAAAAACTATTTTAGCTAGCATCTTTTTATGAAATCACTCCAATCATCCTCCCTATTATAGCTAGTCATTCAATATTTTAATATTTTTAAATTTTAAAATATAAATAAATTTATTTTGTTTTAAATTGTAAAAATAAGAGAGAGAAGATTAATGTTGGAGATGCTCTTTAAAAATAATAAAAAAACAAGAGAGAGAAGATGGAGAGCTCCCTACATTTGGAGAGCCACCAAGAGGCTCTCTAAAATAGGGAGCCTCTTGGAATGCAAAAAAAAATAAATATAAAAAAAATAAATAAATTGGCTCCCTATTTTAGTTAAGGAGGGGATTTAAGGAACCCCTTGGAGATGCTCTTAGAACACATGCTTCTGAACGTTGTTAAAATTTTTGTCTTACATCTATTATATTCATTTATGTTAGTTTCTATTAATTTTGTATTCACTATCTATAACTCTGTTTTCTCCCTAACTTAGCTCCAAGTTGTTTCAAAAATTTCTTCAAAATCAAATCTTAATATTTTGAGTTCTTTGAAGGCAACTTGTTTAGGAGGATCATTCTTTCCACTTTGATATTTTCTGGGTTCTATAACTATTATTTTTGTATCATATAGAGGAAGAAAAATAAATCTTTAGTAATTTTTTTTACTAAAAAAAATGATTTTGATAAATATAAAATAAGGCATCATTCAAAATTTTCACCTAGGCCCTCCAATAGTGTTGAGCTGGCATTGATCGACTCCTTCGAACCCACAACCTCATAAGTAGATGTGATAGGCAAACCACTAGGTCAACCTCATCTTATCTATAATTGTAGTTGATATCATTAGATCCCGACAGCATTGCCGTGTCATATTTAAAAATAAATACTCAAATTCCTTTTTTAAAAGATAGATAATTGTGGCGAGGTATAAATTTCAGTTCATACTAAAATTTTAAAAAAATGATAATAATAAAAATAACAATTAATCTTTCAAAAAGAAAATAATAAAAACAATTGATTAAACAATGATAACTCGATTGAAAAAATCAAGTCTAAAAATAATTATATAAAAACATAAGAATTATTTTTGGTCCGGCTCAAGCCCCTAGTGGGACTGTGGGACTGTGGGACTGTGGGACTGAATTGAATTGTCTCCGCCCAAAGATAATAGTAAAATTTTCGGATAATTACCCGGTATCCATCAATATAGGTCACCACTATTAAAATGGTCACTGGATGGAGAATTAGTTTTAAAATGATAATTTTTGGTAAATATTTTTACATTAATGACCATTCTGTCAAACTTCGTTAATTTTAGCGTTGAATATGTTTCATATCTACTGGACTTCTTTTCAATATTGTGAGGGCAAATATGGAATCTAAGTAAAATGTATTTATATTTAATTTATTTGAACTACATTGAAAATAAACTGGAAAATGATTCTGCATGATGTTTTTTTAGAAGAAAAAAAAAAGAATTACATTGAAATCCAGAAAATATTAATTATGGAATAACAATTAATTAGATTTGTATGGCAGTATCACCCAAATTTGAGAAGTGTATTTGCTCAATTTTATTATTTTTGGTAAATTTAAAGGAAATAGTTTGGATCTGTGATGTACAGTAGCAGTTGAACGTGGAAGATGGAAGAAGTAAACCCCCTTGCAATACAAAAGGTACGATTCACGAATCTAGACTCTTTCCTCTATTTATTTTATGAGTAATGCTAGATATTACAATTAAAATCACAACTATTCCAATACAAAACATGTGACACATGAGGTGTCACTTAATTAATGGACTTATAAATAGATAAAATGAATCATTATTAATGTGTATCCGATCATCGGTTAATATCTCATGTGTTTTTTGGTCAAACGAAACCACTTTAGTGCCACTTGAAAACATTATTATTATTATTTTATTTAAACTCATTGTCTGCTAAGTGTTGTGTCTCCTCCTCCAAACCCCTCCAATTCTCCAAATCCATTCTCATTCTCTCTCTTTCTCTTCAAAAACGGTGTCGTTACAGAAGAAGAAGAAGTTGTGCAACCTTTTACACATACCCAGAATCATCATGTTCTAAGGTTGGTTTCGGATCTACAACCCACATCAAATCTTCTATTGGAAATCCGTTTTAATACCACTTAACCAAATAGATGGTCAATAGAGTAATTCTAGAAAAAGTGGGACAATTATAATGACCAATTGATATCAATTGACTAAATGGATAACCACTTCAAAAAAAAAAAAAAAGATTATAATAATCATTTTAATACAAAGTAAACAAATTGATGGCTATAGTAGTTCTAGAAAAACTTAACAGTGTTATAATGGAATTGTCATTAGTGTAATAATATTCACAAAAAATAGTCAATTGTCCATCTAATGGACATTTTGATGGTTGTAATCTAAATTGATGGTTACCGGAGTAGTTATCTCTAACATTTTCTATTTAATTGAAATTTAGGTGAAACAAAAATGCTTGCACCAAAATTTTCAAACATTTGGCGCCAAAACACTGGAACTAATTATTTTTTTTGGAACAAGTAAAATGGCACATTCGTCACTGTGTCTTGCAATTTTTTATTTTTATTTTTACTGAGACACAATTGCGAACAAAAAAGGAAGCAAGATTAAACATATGAATCAGTTGAAAACTTGAAATGAAATCGAAGCAAACTGAAATTAGGGTTTTGGGGCAGCGCTCTATTGCTTCATCGTTCCTCTCTCGCTCTTCGAACCCGTAAGAAAATACCTCACTCTCTCTTCTTCTTTTTTAGTGAGTTGATTTTGCGCTCATAAATTGCTGCTTTGAATCTTTTTCTTTTCAATGTTTTTTGTTGGAATTGTTAGTTGTAAGAATGTTAAAGAAGATGTCAACGACAAAGCTACAAAGAGGGTTTCATGCGTTTCTTTTTCGGAATTTCTTGACCAGAAGTTGCATAAAACTTCTGTGCTACCCACGACAGTTCAGGTACTGTTTCTCGCCTTCTGTTTGGTTACTGAGAAAATTTTAAGAAAGAGAACCAAATGGAAAATGAGATTATGGGTCTCATGTTTCAGGGTTTTCTTTTTACAGGGGTGCCATTTTTTCACAAAACCAAGTTTGATTTTTGGATTAGCTGGATTTTAGTGGAAGATAACAAGAGTGTGAATGTGATTTTTTTATGTTTTATTTTTCAATTTGCAAGTTCAAATTGTTATATACTTATATGAAATTGTGCATATATGAATCAAATAGTCAAGTTTTGTGAAAAATAATAGTTTTCCGGATTCCCCAAATCAGCTTAGGTCTTTGTACTTTTATGTTGGGTTGTGGAGAAAAAATGCAATTAACATTTTTGTTTTCTACTAATTTGTCATAAATTTTATTTTTAACTGCATTAAGCCAAATTAAGGTATTTGGTTTATTTAATTTACTGTTGGTTATAGATTTCTAGATTTTATAGATTGGATTTGTGAAATTAAATTTCTTCCCTTTTAAAACCAAATAAGCAGTATTGTCATTTTGTATGTGTATTTGAGATTTAAAATTTTATAATCTAATTCTTGACTTCTTGTCAGGATAAGTCAAATCCCTTTCGTATACCTGTGCGTGCAAGAAATGTCGATGGGTCCACAGACGGGCAAATTGAGGTCAAGAAGGAAGGGGAGGAAGATAAAAACAAGGCTCTTGGTAAAGTGCTTTTTGAACAGTTCAAGCATACTAATGCTGAGAAAAGAGATGCTCTTGATGAATTAGAAACTCCTATTGAAGATAGTGCGAAAGAATCACGAAAAAGAAGGAATCCGTTTGCAGGTATATCATTTCCATTCTAATTATTCTGTCAAGCAGTTTCATTTCATCACTTCACCTTTGATGCTAATCGTTACCAGCTGCTGATTTTTATTCTCTCATTTGGTTCTACAAATCGCATACATTCACGGTTCACCTCAAATGATAGACTCAGTGGGATTCTTTCTTTTTGCCTCAAACTGACCAAGTGAATTAAGAGATAATTAGATGCTGTGAGGTGTGGGAAAGAAATCGAAAATTAATGGAAATGGCACAGAACATTGTTAGTGTTGTGTAGTACCAAGAGCATATACTTCTTAGACAACAATTTTTCTTGCCCCAAATTATAGGTGTAGATTTGAGTATTGATGTCATATTTGTCTTATCTATGACTCAACACTCAAATAGAGGGAAGATGCTAAACTGATTGGTTGCTATATTTTCAATTTCCATCCCTCTATGTATTTCGGGTCCTAGATGTTGGGATTATTTAAAACAAAGCAATATGGAATGTCTAACATGGATAATATATTACGCTATGGTGCTAAATATTGAATTTATGTGAGATGGTGTACTATTAGGCTGCACTTGTTTCTTATGTATCTGCTAACTGATGTTTCTGACTCATGTCTGAGACTTATAGCATGTCAACCTCATTTGGGTTTATTATATGAAGTTACTTCTTGTCCACAATTTGTCCAAACTTGTATTCATCATTAACAAACTTCTGTTTGTTTCTTATCAAAATAAAGAAGAATAAAAATACAAGCAGTAGTGGTAATTTAAAGGAAATGATGACTATTGCTAAGACTGCTATATAAAAGAATGTATATATCTAATCTATTAAGCCAATTTCTGCATAGCATATGCAAAAATAAATCACCATAAAATATATGAACTTAAGATGTCATGTGTTGAGAATGTATGTGGTTAGTCGTTTTCTTTTAGAATTATAGAATGATAAGGTGCACCAACTGCTCATATATGTGGGTTTCAGGCCATAAGAGTTTGTGAATAAGGCCAACCAGTTGCTAGTGACAGCCGACAGCCATGATGTTTATCAATTTTTACTGTTGATCTTCTTGAGTCTGAATGTGACTTATGGATACCAGGTTCAGATGACAGGCTTCCAACTCAAAGGCCTTTTATAATTCTGGGAGATGATTCAAAATACAAGCAAAAAGGAAGGAAAAAAGGAAGGAAAGAGAGCTTGATTAGTAACAAGAAACCAAGACCTCACTATAATCATTGTTAGTATGCCTTTCGTTAGTAGAACTTACTAATTTTCTTTTTTCGTTGAACATTTTCTATACATTTTGTTCATTATTGATAACGCATTTTAACCTTATGTTTTCTCTGCTAACAGATGCAAATGGCAGTGGGTGGTGGGACAGCAGTATGGAAGGTATTGATGACGAAGAAGTAGGCTTTGTTGAAGCATGGGAAGGGGTTGGCTCTACCACCTTCGGAGGAATAGAGTGGCATTGATTTTGGTTCCTGTTGTAGAAAATGCATATTCTGTTGGTTTCTAGTCCTGTCTTAACACAATTTATAGCATGAAAGCTTGCTATTTAGGTATCAGAGTTGTGTTATACAATTAAAATGTATTTAGGTATCAGTTTTGTTATATGAAGAAAAAAGCTTCTTGGGTTGCAATGTTGGCTAAATATGTAATAATTTATTCAAGTCTTGGGATATGAATATATGATGTGAGTGGTTGGATGCAAGACGCCTCATCTACTGAAACTTATTGGATATGAGATGTAAATTGAGCTGAATCAGCATGAACAAATATGATCTACTACAAAAGGAGGTGTCATAACATCTCATGTCATATGTCAGGTTGGAGTTGTAGACATGAATATTCCTAAACAAGGTCTGGTATGGCATACTTTATGTGCTTATTTGTGTTTGAGTGATTCCTAATTGATGAGAATAGCATTTAGCATTTATGATAATAATCTCTGGTTGTGGTGTCAACAGCTTTTATGATTTTTATCAATCAGTCTCAACTAAAGGAATATGCTTAGAGATTGATATGTTACCTTTCTGATTGAAGAATACAAGCCAAAGATGCGTGATGTGTCGTGAAAAGTGAAAAGTGAAAACACATGTTTGATATAAAATTATGTATTGGCTTTTTTTTTTTTTTTTTTTTTTGAAAGAAAAATTATGTATTGTTGTAGAACACGTTGTTTTAAATAATTAAATAAAAAAAAATGATGGGGTGAGAGAGGCTCGAACTCTCGACCTCAGGATAACTCAGAAGTTATGAGACCTACGCGCTAGCCAACTGCGCCACCACCCCTTTGATGTTCATTGTTTGATATTTATATTTATTGGAGTTGATTGTGTCTTCTTATCAAGTTCTATCAGTCTGTCTCAATTCTCATATGGACCGCCGGTTCACCACAAATGTGGGTTTTAGTGGAAAGTAAGGTGCACAGACGCACAGTGCATACCACTAAACAATAGATGTCCTACAAATTATTTTTTTTATTTTTTTTTTTTTAAGTACTAATTTGTACAATTTATTTTGTAAAGTAAAAATTTTGGATTTCTAAGGAAAATATAACTTGAACCCGCAGTATCAAATATCAATGTGTAGGTGTGAGGGAGTCACCTTAACTTTTGCCCAAATAAAAGTGTGTTTGGTCTAGCTTTTCAAGTAAAACTTCTAGAGTAGATCTTTTCATAGTAAAACTTATAATTAGTAAAGCTTCTAATAAAAAAGACTTTTGGTTGTATAAATAACAAAAAAGGTGTTGATAATGTATTTTTAGAAATAGCTTTTGGTTGAGTGAATTACAAAAATGGTGTGCACAATATATTTATAATAAAAGAGTTATGGTGGAATATCTAAAATTTATAAAGGGTAGTTGAGACAATTCATATGTTTAAAAAAAAACTCAAAAAAAGCCTTTTAGAAAAGCCCAAATTTTGGACTTCTCCAAATAGACATAAAATGTTTTTTTTAGAGGGCAAATGAAACAATTCATATATTAAAAAAATTGTTTTGAGTTTTATCAAACAACTAAAAAAAGCTTCAAAATAGCTTATAGCATTAAAAAAGCGATTTTGATTATTTCAAAAACCATACTAAACATATACTAAATGTCCTATTACAGTCAAGTAGAGTCTTTATTTTATGAGTAATACTACGCTTTCCAAAAAGAATTTCAAATTCTTTTTCAAAGGGGATTGACACGTGAGGTGTCAACATCTTATGAATTATGAGATTATGTGGTGAGTATATGATTTTGATACTTCACATGTCAGCAGCATTTGGGAAAGAATTTTGGAAACCCTTGATTGTATACACGTAGACTAAACTCAAACTGTCAAACATATCATAATGAGGTTTAATTAATAAAAATAAATAAATAAGCATTCATTATAGCCATCTTATGCAAAATGAAATTTAGTTATATTAAATAAAATGTTTTGTAATTCTTTTTTATAATTTCACCGAAAATATTTTCGGCATATTTTGGAATAGAGTAATTCTACTTTGCCTAAATTTATCTAAATTTAGTGTGTAAATCTGGTGCTGGTAACACTCTAATCCATTCAATTAAATCATGTAAATCCAATACAATTTAAATGAATAAATTATAGTATTGTCACATCATTTTGATACTAAATTTGGACAAAGTAGTATTATTGTTTTGAATAAGCATATTAACTTTATTTTATGAATAAAATTATTTTTATTTTATTTTTTTTTTAGAGACTAAAAGAAAGCGTGTTTTTAAATAATCAAACATGTTCTAACAATAAAATTCTAGATTAGTCAAATTAAGAATTTTAAATGCTGTTTGACGATAACAAATACTCTTTGTGGTCTTTTTTGAAAATTGACAAGATTTTTAGGTTTGATTGGGTAATAGATGGAAAGTTCTTAAGAGACATAGGCCGTTGAATTTCCAATGGTGGCGAACCATGGTAGTTGATTCAACTTGTTAGATTAATTTATAACCGTTGGATGTCACCAATGGAATGACAAAGATATTCTAGAAACCAAACTTTGGGAATCAAATTCTTAATTTTTTATTAAACAATTATGATACTTCTCGGAGGTGAATCCTTGTGTGTGTAAAGTTTGTTTGTTTGTTTTCTAATTGTGTTGGGTGACAAGCAAAGGCACAATTTTTTGCTCCACTCATCAAAGCATTTGATCACTTTAATTAACTTTTTAATAAGAATATTTGATGTCTTAGTAAAATCAAGTATTTTTAAGCAATGTATTATTTATATCTAAACTTCACTTACTATAAATTTGTTGAGAATATTGTGGAATGGAATAAATTCTAGATGTTTTATGTTTTGCTTCATCTCTAACTTCTATTTTTTTTAATAAAAGAATAACTATGCCATTGAAGGAGATTTAATCATAATAAAATAGGTTTTGTAACCAAACTTTATAACCATTAATTTACATATTAATTGAAAATTAAAAAGTTTATTCCTTCCGGAATTTTGAAATTTAACTTTACATTTTTTTTTTCTGAGAAAACTAATTTATATATTGTTCGCAATCCTATTAAAATAAAATAAATTAAACTATAACCGTCGAAAGAAGATCCATTTGAAAAATATTGATAAATAAAGTTTTTTTTTTTTTTTTAAAAAAAATTCTATCAATAAATAAAGTTGGACACATGTTAAAGTATACAAAAAATTATTAAAATTTTATATTTTGCTTTTATGACACAAATAATAGTAATGTCTTGAAATATAATATTTTAATAACATAACCAATATTTTTAGGGCTATATATGCTAATATACACGGTTTGTAACTATACAAAAGTAATCCAGAACTATTAGATTGAAATTCAACGGTTCAAATAAAGGAGTAAGGAATTTTTTTTATAAAAAAAAGGATGATATCTCTCTGTTGTAAAACTATATTATATAGTTACGAATCCGGTTAATAGTATAATAGCTAAACCCATATTCTCATAATAAAGACGTGTCTCGCTACAATCTTCATTCATCCAGAAGATCAATACTCACCTTAATCATGTGAAGCTAAAAATATCATATTTGTGAAATTAATTACAAACATTGTAATACATGAGTTTATGGCTTGAAGTTACACATTAATCTTCAACATTGAATGTTTAGAAAATACCCTTCTTTCCTTTCTCTCTCTTTAAGCATCAATAAGCATCCGTAAAACTTTGTTGCGACTAGAGGTGGCCATGGTTTCGGTTAAACCGACGGTTTTGCCCGCGGTTTAACCGAAACCGTACTTCCAAAAACCATCTCAAAACCAAAACCGGAACCGGCGGTTTCAAAACCGGTCGGAAACCGGTTGAACCGGTTACGGTATCGGTTTGGGTACTTCCAAAAACTGCCAAAAACCGGCAGTTAAACAGCGGTTTTTTTAAAAAAAAAAAAAAAAAAAAATCGACTAATCAGAAGCTAACACGTGGTATTTAAATTTTTTTTTTTTTGAAAAACCGAAACCGAACCCAAAACCGTCGGTTTTTAAACCGAAACCGTAAAACCGCCGATTAGAAACCGTGTACCAAACCGGTTTTCCGGTTACAGTTTCTGTTTTAGGTGGCCATGGAACCAAAATCACCGGTTTCAAACCGAAACCGAACCGTGGCCACCACTAGTTGCGACATGTTGTGAGCAGAAATATGATATTGATTACCCTTTAAAAATCATTAAAAAATGGTGTGCATCACGTTAAGTCCTAAGATCAAATTAAAGATTACACACCCAAAACATAACAACATTACACGATGAGATCAAACTTTACTTTCTAACATATAAAAGTTAGTGTGTATTGTTATTGGAAACACGAAATCGATCAACTAAAGCAAATCAATCGACCAACATGTGATTCTAACATGTTAAACACGTATGATCACTTAAGATCATGATTTTGAGCAACCAAAAAATTAAAAAAAAAGGTCAAAAGTTAAAGTTATATTGATTTTTGGTTTCTCACTCTAGATTTTGTGTTTCTTTCTCTATATTTTTTTGAGATGGTGTGGGCAAGGATTATTAAAGCTTGAGGATATTTTTGTCTAGAAACTTTTTTTTTTTTTAATTGCTAAAAAAATATTAAGATAGACTGTTTTGATGATATTTGCGTTTATCCCAATTTAAATAGAATTTTTTTTTTTTTTTAGAGTCGAGAAAACTTTTTTTCAAATATTTTATTTGTAATATTAGTAGTTGAACAATACTTGAGTACTGATCCCACCAATGAGAGTGTAGCACGCAGTCTTTTTTTCTTTTACTTTTTATATTTATCTCACAAATTAAGCCACATGCTACGCTCTCATTAATGGGTTCATTATTTTTAATACCGACCATTACTCAAACATTATTCTATTGATAAATGGTACCAAATCAAACTTGACTTTGAAATTAACACTGCATTATTAACTCATGTTTTATTGGTATCAAAATAGGTGGTGAGACCAAAATACCCCCATTTATTCTTTTATCTATTTTTATTTTATTTTCTCTTTTTCTCTCTCTCTTTCTTCCCCTCCTTTTACAGAAACCTCTCTGCTTTTTTTTTTTTTCTTACAAAACGTCCTCCATCGATGGAAGTCAAACAGACCTCCAATGGAACTTGACCTCCATTAAAGGTCGATGAAGAAGAACAAAAAAAAAATTGGCCAATAAGTCTTAGTAGAAAAAAAAAAATTTCAGTAGCAAATTCAAAAAAATAAGCCTCTAATACTTATTTTGGACTTTTAAAGACTTATTTTGATGTTTCTGAGACTTGCGGGTGGAAATATATATATTTTTTAAAAAAGTCTTAGTTGGGCACATTAACCCCAAGTTTATTTATTTTTTTAATTCTTTATCGACCTCTAATGGAGGTCTTGTTTAGACGACCTCCGATGAAGGCCTTTGTAATAAAGGTTTTTTTTAAAAAAAAAAAGTTAAAAGAAAATTAAACAATAGAAAAAGGAATAAAAGTAAATATGAAGATATTTTTAATATCATTTAAACTTAAATTATTAGAACGGTGTTAATTCTAACGGTAGAGAAATAAAGGATGATATAAGATTAAATATTAAAAAAAAAAAAAAAAAACGGAGATTAAATTGTGATTGTCATTTGCCAACTATTTCACCTTATTAAATCTTTTTTAAACTTGAAGTCTCATTCACACCATGTTGAGTGGTTGGAGTTGGAGTACTCAATTGCATGGGTCATGGATGGTTTCAAACAGCGACTCGTGTAAGCTAATTTATTTATTTATTTTGAATGTAAATCTAATTTATTTACTAAAACAAGACAACAAGTGCAGTGACACTTTCTTTGACTTTGCAATGTCCCTCTCAAGGTTGTGGCCATTTCTTTTCATACAGATTTATGAGCTTGACAATTTTGTATTTTTTTTTCCTAGAAAAAAAAAAAAAAAAAAGTCAAACTTAGAGTTACGAAATTGACCCTTAATAATGTAGAGATGTTTATCAAATTATTTTTTGAAAATAAAAATAAAAAACTAAATTAATTATCCGTTTAAAAACAATGGATTTCAGGATTTTTTTTTTTTTTTTTTTTTTTTTGTTGTTGTTGTTATTAACACTTGTTAATTCAATTAAGTACTGCTCAATTTGGATAATGTCATTGTAGTTTTAAGAATAATAAATTCAATCTAATTGAATATGATAACTCCATCTGGCCTAAATCAAACAAATCAAACAGATAAATTAAATTTAGATTTAAAAACTTCAAAAAAACATGTTGATTTATTTTATTTTGGATATTATTTGACTTTTGTAAACATTTACCGACCTCTTCTGATGGACACAGTACGATTGACTTGATTATATAACACAACGTTGTGGGACAATTGTACACTCAATTTTTTTCTCTCTAAAAAGACATAGTAGGTAAAAAAACTCATTAACCTATTAAAAATTAAAATGGTTAATTAGTTGTAAAGTTACGTTACAATTTGTAACTTACAAAGTTGGCCACTATAATAGTCATCTACTTTATATCATTAAACTTTATTATGTTCTTTTCTAGATTGGGTCTTAAAGACAATCTCTCAAAAGAACCTTGTTAAAGTTCTTCAGAACTCTCGAAGTTTTTTTTTTTTTTTTGGTTGTCGGAACTATTATAATTAATTTAGTATTTAAAATAAAATTACGATTCAAACCCACAACTTTAATAGTATAAGTGTGAATGATATATCATTAAACAATTTTATCTCGTCAAGCGTTTTCATACCGTAAATTTACACTTTTGCTCTGTAATTAAACTTTATTTTTATTTTTCTTTTTATTACAACAACAACCGGGACCAGTGAGATGCGAGATAGAGGCTTTACAAGCACAGTTTGGAAATGCAACTCCCACAAAGGGGAGAGCGCACCCACACAAGGTGGGACAAGACCCACACACACATGGTGGGAAATTTGTCATACACACACCAAGCCAGGATTCAAACCTTGGTGGCGAGAGTCTTACGCTGTATTTGGTTGGGAGGAGAAATGGAGGGAGGGAGAGGGTTGGAGGGAGAGATCTAATCCATTGTTTGGTTGGAGGGATGAGAGGGAGGGAGGGGAAGAGAGGAGGGAGAGCAAATCCACCTGGGCCCACCATTTTGTATCCTTCATGTGATGAATGGATGAGAGGAGGGAGAGAAGATTTGAAGAACATTACTATTATACCCTCCAATTTTATAATACCCTCCAATTTTTTTAAGGGTAATATAGTAATTTTACAAATTAAATACCAATCCATCCATCCAACCCTCATTTTAATACCAAACAACATGGAAGATTGATGTTATCCTCTCCATCCCTCATACTCTCTCTCCCTTTTAATTCATCCATCTCTCATACTCTCTCTCCCTCCTACCAAATATAGCCTTAAGGAGACTCTGACCATCAAGGCATAGGACCCCGTGTTAGTAGTTATACTATTGTTACCATTTAAAAAAGGTAAAATCAGTTTTAGATTTAACACATCACTTAAAAAAATGACCAAATCAAAGTTTGTCGATAGGCCGTTAAATTTCTATTATATTAAAAAAGATATTTGTCTCTCTGCAGCCTGCACTCTGCAGCCTGCACTCTGTAGTAATCGAAAGGCTCCTAATTTTTCAAATATGAGCTGGAGCCACAGCTCACAATTTGCCGACTTAAATACACAAATATATATATATATATATATATATATATTAAATATTAAATTAATCGGAGATTTTTAGAAGAATGACAGACTCGAACCCATTATTTAGTGTATGTGTGTATGTGTAAGGGGTAAACTACTTAGCTAATATCATCTCGTCCGGTTGAGAAAATAATTTAGTGGCTAATTATTATTAGTTTTTAGTATACTGCTGTTGGTTAACTAATCTAACATTTTACGGTAAGAATTTATGAAAAATGATTGGAAAAATTATATGAAATTTATTTTCAAAATTACAAGTGAAGTTGGGATGGTTATTAATTACACTAAAATTTCGTTTAAACCTACAACAATAAAATTACAAAAATATCCCTTCAATGTAGATATATATTTTTCAAATGTGAAATCATCACATAGTAAAGTTAATTATTTGAATCATCACCTAGCAATTTGAAATCATCACGTAGTAAAAGTTCACGTGTTAGCTATTGTGTAAAAATGATTTCACGTAACTTGAGGAGAGGGGTGAGTGGTTGACTGTACAGTGGAGACAATTACTTGAGGGTATTTGATGCATTTCATATTTCAATTGATTATTAATAATTGAAATTTTGTATGGGGCTAAAAACAAATTTTACATGTCTTAGGGGAATTTCTCCCCATTTTTTAAATTAATAATGCTACATTTTCTTCATAAAAAAAAAAAACAAAAATTTATCCTAAATAATTCAGTAAATAACTTATAATTACCACATTTGATGATTCAAAGTATAGGATAACTCTTTCTAAATTGTAAATGCACACGTTAAGAGTTTGGATATTAGTATTTTTTTAGCATTAGAAAAGTTATGGACTTATGGGTTGTTCGATATGTTTTTAAGTATTTCAAAAATATTTTTTTATATTCCGAATGTGGGACATTGCAGAACCGAACGAAACTATTTACCACAAAGTCACCTTGAACGATGGATTAAACGAAACCATTTACCACAAAGTCACATTGAACGATGGTTTGTTTGAAAAAATAATAATAGATAACATGAATTATTACATATAGGTGTCAAAAGGATTTAACTATATTCCTAATTTCCTACTCCAACAAAGTAAATCGATCATTTTGTATAATTCATTTTAATTTAATTTACTTCAATTTCATGAAAACTAAAATGAGAGTATGGTAACAATTTTGAGTTGGAATTTAAGGCAATTATTGGTTCTAAACCCACTGTAAAAAAGAATTACAAAACTAATAATTTGATTACTTTTATGAAAAACAAATCTAATAAAATTGCTTCGAAATAATGTACAAAGTTAAAGAGTGTTTAAATTTGTTTGTTGGGTCATTTTTGGGTAATGTATTTGTTTATCGGTTTATGTATTTATTATGCGATGTATATTTTATATTTGTATTTGAGTTTGGTCCGGCATGACATACATTGATACATGTGAGATAGTATTTTAAAGTATTGATTTAGATTTTTTAGATCACATATGCCTAGTGGAGCCAACCCAACTTCTTTAACAACCAAGACCAATTCTCTTAAAATTTTAAAAAATAAAATAAAAAATAATAATAATAAATAAATAAATAAATAAATGTGCTTGTGATTAAGTTGAAGTGGCTGGGTTGATGTTTGTCGGCACTCGGCTGTCCTTGTATTGACCTTTCGCGTGCACCGTGAACCAATGAGTCAATTACTTTCGGTGGACTGTTTTGGTCCAATTTGAAGGGCGGTGGAAATATCAATATTTTGCACAAAAGCATGCATGAGCAAAAAGGATTTGGATAATTGAATCAGGCAAAAACAAATCACGCTGTTTGTATAATTTGTATCGTTCAATTTTCGACGTTTTCCAATAATTGATTGATTCCATTTTTTCCTCCCAAACATTTGGACTTGCACTCGCCCTTTGTATACTTTTCAAGTTTCATGATTGCATGTTTATGATAATATAGTAATTAATTAAGTGATAAAAATCGGTTCTTATATTTAATCAACTTAACTAATTTTATATAAAATTATGGTTAAGTGTGATTAAATTAAATAAACTTTAATCTTTTTGTAAATTCTTCGTATAAATAATTTACTTTTTATGAATATCAAAAACCTATTGGTTACGGTAATTCATTGATTAAAAATTAAAATGGTCTATATTTATAGCCTAACATGGTTTGGAGGTAAAGGGAGATCATTCGACAATGTTTGGAGGTAAAGGGACATCACTTTATTTTGATTTCTAAAGCTAATCTAAAAGAAAACCTTTAAAAAATGGATATTTTCATTTTTAATAAAAAAAATTTGAGACATTGCTCGAGTGTAGTGGTGGCCACGGTTCGGTTTTGATTCGGTTTCGGTTTGAAACCGGCGGTTTCGGTTCCGTGGCCACCCAAAACCGAAACCGTAACCGGAAAACCGGTTTGGTACACGGTTTCTAACCGGCGGTTTTACGGTTTCGGTTTAAAAACCAACGGTTTTAGGTTCGGTTTCGGTTTTTCAAAAAAAAAATCAAAAAAAATACCACGTGTCAGCTTCTGATTAGTCGATTTTTTTAAAAAAATTTAAAAAAAAAAACCCGGTGGTTTAACAAAGGTTAAAACCGCTGGTTTTTGGCGGTTTTTGGAAGTACCCAAACCTAAACCGTAACCGATTGAACCGGTTTCCGACCGGTTTTGAAACCGCCGGTTCCGGTTTCGGTTTCAGTTTTGGGGCGATTTTTGGAAGTACGATTTTAGTTAAACCGCGGGCAAAACCGTCGGTTTAACCGAAACCATGACCACCTCTACTCGAGTGCACTACCAGTGATGTGGCAATTGTCCAATTGAATGTGTGTCTTTTACCATAAGAGATTTTTTTCTGGTAGATACACAACTGTAAATATACTTATATCACATTTATCTACATCATCAATTTTTGCATGTAAAAGCAATGCAATTGGATCAAATAATGATTACATGGCAAAAAGTGATGAGATGAATAAGTGTACTATAAGTATGTTCACAGTTGTGTGTCTACCGGAGAAAAACTCCTTACCATCAAGTACATTAAGCATATGATAAGTTATTTCAAATTTAGATTACAAAAAAAATGATAATTACTCCAGTGACCATCAATTTGATGCTATCAAAATTGTCACTAGATTGGAAATTAGTTTCAAAATGGTCATTTTTGACGAAAAGTGTGACATTAGTGGCTATTCCATCCAATTTCATTCAATGAGTGGTATTTAGGTAAATAAGGGGATAATATTAATTTATTTTATAAGTTTTATTTTTTTTGAAATCAATTTTTTCAAAGAGTAGCATTTTAGTAAATGAGGGGATGATATTAATTTATTTTAGATGTTTTTTAGAAATCAATTTTTTCTTTTATTTTTTGAAACGAATAATTATATTTACTGTATATATATGTGTGTGTGTGTGTGTTTGAGATATCCTATACGCATATACATACACTAAATATAATTATTCGTTTCAAAAAAATAAAAGAAATAGTTTAGCTCAATACGCATGTCTCTTTTTTGTTTTTTAGATTTTATAGTCTTAATCTTCTAAAAAAAAAAGAAATATATATATGAGATATGCTATACATATATACAAACACTAAATGTATTTATTTATTTAAAAAAAAAAAAAAATTTGATTTTCAAAAAACATCTAAAATAAATTAATGTCATTCATTTATTTACCAAAATATCACTCATTGAATGAAATTGGATGGAATAATCATTAGTGTCACACTTTTCATCAAAAATGACTATTTTGAAACCAATTATCAATCTAGTGGTCATTCTGATATTATGTAATCAAATTGACGAGTACCAAGGTAATTATCTCTTAAATAAAAATAAAAATATTATATTAAGGACACTTAGACGTTAAAAAAACAATATATAACTTTATATAAAAAATGCATATATATATATATATACACAGAAAAGTTCATGTTAGTGCGTACTGATATAATTTCATTGGTGCGTTAGATGTGGATCATTAGATTTATATACTTTGACTTAAAGTGTTTGTACTTGTCAAAACTTCTCCATAATTAGTGGTCCACATGCATTGGTACTGATATAGATATATCAGTGTGTACTGACCAGAACGAGACCGTATAAATATATATATCACGGATAAGGATTATTATTTTTTAACTATTACAATATATCAGGATTTAAGGAGAAAACCTAACTCGAACTTATAACCTCTTGAATACAAGCCTGAAAGACTTACCAACGGACCAACATCATATTATCACGTACAAGGATTGAATAATTATGAAATCAAATATTGTCCTCCACAAAAGTAATACTAATAGTTAATTTAGAAGCATGAGCTACCCTATTTCTCATTGGGAACAAACATACAAGAAGTGCAACTCTACCAAAATTTTGTTTCTACATAACATTAGAGCATCTCCAATGCTATTATGCATTTGGAAAAAATGGAGTGCCACATAGGATAGATATTAAAAAAGTTAGAAAAACTCTCTCCAATGCTATTATCTAAGTTGAATATAGAGATGATATGGACAAAAAAAAGTTAGAGAATATGGAGTTAGGTTTCTAATTCTAGAAACCCTCCTAAAACTGACTAGGATTTCTAACTCTTTCCACCAATAAGATTAAAGTTTTAAACTTTTTCCACTAATAAGATTAAACCTCATTTAATTGTAAAATAAAAGATGAGAGAGAGTGTAATAATTGTTTTATTATGATTGGACATAAAATGGATGCATATTTGACTTTAAATAATTGCATTAATGATGTGAATATGCATTTCTCTAATTTTTTTTTCAAAAGTGGACCATTAATAAATAGAAATGCTGATGTGTCACTATTTAGAAACTCAAAAATACATATTTGCATTGGAGATGCTCTTAGATCTCCAAAAGTTTACGTAATTGCTTAACGAGTGCCTAATTAAAGAGGTTCGAGTCTTATGATTCACACGTTAACATATTAAATTTCAAAGAGATTTATAATGAAGGTTAATTATGGGTCTACTTATGGTGATCGATCCCGTATATATTTAAAAACTTCCCAATTCAAGCATCAATTATTATTTTTTAAAATTAAACACCATAAATTATTTAGGATAAACAGATAAAATGAAAATTTCAAAAAAAAAAAAAAAAAAAAGAGTAATAAAAAAGAAGAAAAACAAAAAAAGGAAAAAGAAAAAAAAATCCACTATAAAAGGTACCAAAGGAGCTATGGCCCCAGTGTTGCCACACGACACGCATCAATCAAACCGCCATATGAAATCAGATCCACCGATGTAATACATTATAGTATTATACATATACATGACAAACACCACGCAAGCCTCCCATCTCTCTCTCTCTCTCCATTACTAAATTTAATTTTTAATTTTTTTTTTACTTAAAAAATAAAAAGAAGTGAACCAGAGAGAGAAAGTGACATCAACAAATAAGAGTAGGGCAGCAGATTTAACACCACCTGGCGATTGCAGAGGTCCTCTCGTCGCCAGCCCACGCTACAGGCGGCTCTTCCACTGTCCGCCACGCCAACTCCAGCATCAACACCTCGTTCTTCTTTTAAAAAAAATCAACCAATCGATCAATCAATTTACTCTTCAAACTTTTTAACTTTTTAACTTTTTAACTTTTTGTTTTCTCGTTATATGCATTCATTAACTATCCAAGTCCCGAGATATCCGATCCTTACATTTCGTTTTCCTCTTTCCTCGATTCTGATAGCGAAACGTTTCGGTTTGTACGCAAAGCAAAGAGGTTTCGGGATCTTTGAAGACAAGTCAATTGTATTTCGCTTCTGATGTAAAATTTATTTGGAAGCTCAAGGAAGCAAGTGTAGTTGAGAGAGTTTTGTATAACTAGGTCGTGTCGGTGGAGATTTCAAATTTAATTTTTTCATTTTTAATTTCGGATTTGAAGTGAAGCTTGAGCTTGTTTGATCACGAAATTTGTCGGCATGGTTACTGGAAATATATTTCTCTGTAGAAAGCATTCATGGCCGCCTGAAGAGTATATCAACAAAGCAACTTTGCTGCTGGTAAGCGCTTCTCTACAGTACAATTATTCCATCCTTTATCAGACACTCTCTACTAGTAACATAAATAGCTTCTGCTTTAAAAGCTTTGATTATTTCATCTTTGAAATTATATTGATTTGGCTCTGTAAGGATGAACAGATATGAAATGGATTTTTTTTTTTTTTTTTAAAATTTTGTTATAAAAAAACCATAAAAGAACAAGAGAATTATATTCTTTTTTGTGAGAAACCTTTATTTTAACATTACTATTTTGCTATTTGATTATGTTAGAATCTTTGACATATGTAATCACCTGTACTTTGAAGTTCATAGTGACGATCAGAAATGATAGTATGGTATCTTCTTCTACCAGCGGAATTATTTTTTTACTTGTTGATTGACTTCCAACTTAGCCTAGGCAAATATTGAGACTATACAGATTGCGCATTCTGAATAATAGTGTTTCAAATTAGAGAAGTGAGAAATAGTTTTGTCTGTCTTTAATATCCAATACGAATTGAATATTGTGCTGCTCAGATGGGTATGTAGGGACCATTCTAAATGATAAATTGGTTCTGTTGAACTAATACAGTATTGTAAATGGTTACGGTTAACTAAAAGTTGGCATTAGCATTTAAGCTGATGTCGTAGGAGAAAAATAAGAGGGAAGAAAACATGGTATAAGGATAAACTGTAGAAGGGGTTTTGGCTCCAAATTATGTGAAGCAGTAGCATATCACTATGAAAATCTTCCCATAAATGAGAGAAAGAAAGTGGAACAGGTAAATCTATCGAGGGAAGATGGATTTATATGTTTACCCTTACGTTGGATAAAAACTTAAATATCTGGATGAAACTTTACGACCGCAACCATAAAAAATAAAATAACCATTTCCCATCCTTCATACTCAAGGAGACACCAAATGTGGAAGGTGTCGACTTCCTTTCTCTTTTGAAAACCAGCTGGTAGAAGAAAGAATGGGTTCTTTCACCTCCTCCTACCCCCTTTTTTCCCTCCCTTTGATCCTTCCTTTCCCTTTTCACTCCTTCCCTCCATCCCAACATAATATTCCAATCTCACTCGGACTAATTTTTCCTGCAAACTCCTGTGCAGTTTGATTTTGATAGTGCTGCCCCACCTGAGCAAGCTTGGAGAAGAAGATTAAACAGCCATGCTAATATTCTCAAGGAATTCAGTGTTACATTTATGGAAGCAATTAGAATGGTAAGTGATTTGTTCTCTGTTATATGTATGGACTGATTCAGGACATGCTCAACCCTAGTTTGATTGATCTGACAAAATCTGTGACTTTTATCTGTAATCCTTTCTTTATTGCAAATAATTTGCTGCCCTTGTTCTCATATTGTGACTCATTTCTTGATGAATTCTAGGTTCGACTTGGTATACGGCTTTGGTCATATATTAGGGAAGAGGCTTCTCATGGAAGGGTAATTCTTTTAGATGTAGTGGTAGTTAATTTTTAATTTATATATATATATATATATATATATAAATATAGATACATAAATGTTCAAGTCAATGCACACTGATATAACTTCATCGGTGCATTGGATGTGGACCATTAAATTTAAATACTTTGACTCAAAGACAAAGTGTATGGACTTGTCAAAGCTTCTTTATAATCAATGGTCCACATGCATTGGTACTAATGTAGTTACATCTGTGCGCACTAATGTGAACAGACCGTGTATATATATATTAATTGATTTATTTATTTATTTATTTTACTCTCTTAACATACAACAATCATATGAATCATGGAAATGAAAACTTGGTTGCTGAAATTGAATATTGGCTTGTGATCTGTCAGAAAGCACCTATTGATCCTTTCACCCGTGAAAGCTGTAAACCATCAGCATCACAAGGGGTTCCCTTGGGAGGAATGGGGTATGTATTGTATAAACTGTGACAATTAGGTTTATTCTACCGCAGTAACTTATTTACATGAGGGGTTCAACCTCTATTTTTGTCACAGAAGTGGTAGCATATCCCGAGGTTTTAGAGGGGAGTTCAGGCAATGGCAGATTATTCCCGGTACACGTGAGGCTTCACCTGTCATGGCCAATCAGTTTTCGGTATGACCCTGTTTTTGACATCATTCACTTGCTTTATATATAAAAAATTTCTTAAGTCCAGGATTCCAGACATAAAGTTATGTCTAGAATAATGGTTCTGTAACATTAGAGTACTGTTTCTCTAATGTTATAATTGGGAACCCCACATCTAACGTTAGAGAAAACAGTTCTCTAACGTTACAAAATTGTGTCCCAAACATAACTAAATCTGGGGTTATGGACTTGAGAAGCTATGTGTGTGTGTGTGTGTTCATGTTGATTCTAGTGTTTGTACTATTTGCCAATACAAATGTGCTTTTTTCTGTTAAGTTCTTTGTGAGTACAAGTTTGTTTATTCAGTTATACTAGGTATACATTGATTATGTTTAGATTAGGGGTGGCAAAACGGGTTGGTGGGTCGTGTTAGGCCCAACACGAACACGACCCGTTTATTAAACGGGTCAAGCTCCCTAAACACAAACACAACATGATTATATATGGGTTAACACGACACGACACTATTAACCCGCTTATTATAAGAATCAAATCTTGTTGGGTCAAATGACCCGGTTTAAACAAAATTGAACCTGTTTAAAAAACACGACATGACTAGGTTTCCTTTTCTATTAATATAGAATGGTAAAATTACATAAATATCCTTATAAAATAGTAAAATTACATTTTTACCCATATTAATCGTGTCAACCCATGACACAGTGGGTCAACACGAACACAACCCATTTATCTTCAACCAAAACCCGCAATAATCATGTTCGTGTCGACCTGTCATGTCATGACCCATTTTGCCACCCCTAGTTTAGAGCATGAGAACTGTGCATTTATTGATTTCTGAATAAAACATAAGATCACTTGTGGATCGAGACTTCTGTGCATCAGAATGCTTTGTAGAAATAGTTGTTCATATAAAAGGGGAAGAAAATGATAAGGGCTGTGCTTGAGCATTGGCTTGGAAATTCTCTGATTGCTTGAATCCTTGGATTCATGGGTGTTAGGATGTTATGTATTTTTAATAAAATAACTTCATTGACCATCATATTTTCCTATCAAACTTTCATGAGTTTTGTAGAGCTGTTAAGCGAACCACCTATTCTTTTATTTATTGTTTCTGCATGTCATATATGGGACAACTGGATAGATATCCCATTACTTCTAAAAAAAAATATATTTAACCATAAGTAAATTGTTGCTGTGCTCTGGAATTGATTGAAGCATATCACTTATTTTTTACCATTAACGCACCTTAAATGATATAGCCTATTGCTGTATTGCAGATTTTTATATCTCGAGATGGAGGAAATAAACATTATGCATCTGTTTTGGCTCCTGGTCAACACGAAGGGTTAGGGTAAGTAATTACTGATTTTTTTTTTTCATGACTAGTATTGATTGCAGAGCTCTTCATTCCCAGTTAGAATGACTAGTGCCTTTCGCAAAGAAATTTAGCAGACTGATTATCAAAAGCATATAGGTTCTTGCAACTTGTAAAACATGGCTAAAATTCCTATTATGATTTATTAAATCTTGTAAATTTTCTATATCAACTTAGTAAAAGCCTTATACTAATAATTTGAAATTTATAAAGTTGTTGTGCTGTATAATTCTATTAGAAGTTGTATGAAAGTAAAAGGCTCGTGTTTTGTTGATTTGTGTTGGCATCAAGTCATGTAGTTCTCTCTGGTTTATGTTTTCGGCTTATTTGATTTGGGGAAATGATGCCCTTATTTATCAGTTATTTCTTGCTTTTGATGTTTATGGACAATATTGAGATATGGTACACATTGTTACACTAATTTCATTCTCATGCTTTCTCAGAAAAGCTGGTGATGACGGTTTATCATCATGGGGTTGGAATCTCAGTGGCCAGCATTCCACATACCATGCTCTATTTCCAAGGGCGTGGACAATATATGATGGTATTATTTCACTTTTAGACCCCATGAAATGTTCTCATTTTTCTTTTGAGTTCTTGTTTAGAGCATGCCACTTTCTAATTTTCAGGTGAACCAGACCCGGAATTGAAAATATCTTGTCGGCAGATATCACCATTTATACCTAATAACTACAGAGATAGCAGTCTACCGACAGCAGTTTTTGTATATACGGTATGTTCATTCAAATTCTAATGTTCGATATGTTAAAATGCATCAGTCATTACCACATAAGTTTCTTTTAGAAGAATATGGACACTGGGAGTTCTAGTACTTGAATTCAAACTTTTGTTGCTGTAGCAATAGTATATTTCCATTCTATTAGTGTTCATGCCTGGAACATTGAGGTAGTGTTAGTTGGGAAGAATGATGGTATATGGTCAGAAGTCTTCTAATTAGCTCTTTCGGTCACATGGTAACTCCTCTATCTGGAAGTGCAGAGATGGTATTTATCCATAAAGAACCTTAAGTAATCAAAGGTTCCCTGCATTGAGGTATAATGAATCTATTTTAAGTGGATTTTGGTGGGTTTTTTAATGTCTGACAGAAATAAATAGGTTGTTTTAGTTGAACCCATTTTAGTTGCTTTGCTTGATCTAAAAAGTCTTCAATTCAGTGTTGCCGAGGTGTGGTAGTTCCATTTTTAGTCTTGAGTTTGAATTGATCAAGTAGGCCTCAATATAAGATGAGACTATGTGATGTCATATCTTAACATCTCTACCCAGTAGCAAATTGAGTTTAATAGCAAAACCGAACAAAGGAGGAAGATTTATGTATATTGCATATCAGTCAAGCTCACTATGGTAGCTAGCTCTTCAACTAAATGGGCATCTGCCTAATAGCTTGAGCCATTTGCCATTACTGTTAGCACTTATTTGATAGTTTTTCTCACAATCCTTTCATTTTTTTTGTTATAGTTGGTAAACACTGGGAAGGAAAGGGCAAAAGTCAGCCTCCTTTTTACCTGGGCGGTAAGATTATTTCTCGATATTTGACTTGTGATGCACTGTTCTAGTCAATTGAAAGATATATTGCTTGTTCCTGGGTATTCAGTCCCTTTTTTCCATTGTGAGCAGAATTCAATTGGGGGAGTCTCACATTTGTCAGGGGATCATGTCAATGAACCTTTCATGTGAGTAATATATTTGGTACATGTTCCATATTCTTTAGTTCTTAGTTAACTGCATATTTTTTTTTAAATATATTTTAACTTTGTTCTCTTTTCTTTGGTAGAGGCGAAGATGGAGTCTCTGGTGTACTTCTACATCACAAGCAAGTCATCAAACCTTAATAGCTTTATATGACGGTTGGTTTGCATATTTCTCTTGGTCATTTCAATGTTTTAAGAGATGAAAGTGAAGGGAATTACACTAAAATCTCCCAGATAAAAAAAAGGTCAAAATAGAGAAATGAAAAATAAAAGAGAAAGGGGCGGACATAAAAATTCACAATTTTAATTCATCAACGAAAATGCTGTTTATATATTGGAAAGCTTAAGCTTAAAATGAATAATAAAACCTATCCTGAAAAAAGGAAAGATGAATATAGAAAAAAACAGAAGAATATTTCATAGTTTATAAGATGAGAACCTTTAAATGCTTAAAATGCCAATCACTAATGTGATGCTTTAGCATATATTTCAGTGTAGAATTTGTAATAGTTAGTTTCATATTAAGATCACGATGCCTCTTCCCCTTTCCAAATAGGCCCACTGTCAAAGAATGGGGATAAAAATAAGGTTAGAAAGGAAAGGGGAAAAAAATTAGGCGTCAGAATGATTGAGTCCATGTTTGGACATGTTTAGTTTATTAAATGCAACTTTTATGAGCTCGTTGTTGACATAGTAAATTCAAAAATCCCTGTGGACCCATCAGAGATTTTGGCATGAAGAATTTGGTTGTCAAAAAAGATAGCTATCAGAATCTAGCATGACCTGCCAATCATAACTATGACAAGAAACCTATATTACCAACTTGGCATCCTAAGTAAGAAATAAAATGAACCGGATACAATTTTGCAGTTAGTCTTTTCATATATAATATATTAGAAGTAAAACTAATCAACATGAAGATGAGAAATAACGAATAACAATTTAATAAAACATTGTAATGACAAATTAATGGCATGCTAGCCTGAATAGATATCATGAGTTTATTTTGACAGTATTTATGTTCATTGTAATAGAACGTGAGATTTTCCGAGGATGAATAGTTACTCTGGACATTAAAGATACTCTAAATGTAACAAATGAAATACTGGAAGAACTTAGTGAAGTAATTTTAGTCCTATCACAGTGACGTGCTCACTCCTGTATGTTAACCTGTTTCCAAGTTTGCTCTCTATGTGTTGTGCCTTCCAGAGTTACTCCCACAATTGTTTAGTATTATCTGTGGTCATATTTCTTGTGGTTATTCTCAATTTCGTTTCGGTAATAGTATTAATTATAATAAAATAATCAACTTTAGAGAAGCATTTTTGAACTTGTAGAAAACTTTTTGTTTTCTTTGTTTCTGTAGCTTGTATTTTTTGTTTTTGATAATGATTTGATAAATTTTGTCATAATTGTAGTGGCAATTTTAGGTCTTGTTATGACCCGTCAATTTTGAAACCCTTGCTAAGTCTCCCTCCTGGCATGTGATTTGTTTTTATCTAACTATGAATATTTCTTATGGCATTAATTTTCATTTTGTTTTCTATTTCATGGTACACTTGGCAATTTTATGGAATGCTGTTTATTTTCTTTCCTGCCATTGTGCAGTCTTAATTGATTCTTTTGAAGTTGTTAGAATTTTCTGAAAGGAAGAGTCTGAGGATACTGGCAATGTTGCAGGACTGCAAAGGGGAACCCTCCAGTTACTTTCGCAGTAGCTGCATGTGAAACTCAGAATGTTAGCGTCACTGTTCTGCCATGTTTTGGGCTGTCAGAAGGAAGTAGTGTCACAGCAAAAGATGTGTGGAATAGAATGGTGCAGGTAACGTTATCTTGCGTCTTTAAGACTTCGAATTTTTAAATGTTATTTACATTACAATTTAAGTTTTAATTTTATTGAACATAAAAATCCCTCAAAGTGCAATAGCATCCTTGGCAAGTTTGTTATATTAAGTATCGATCCATGTCAGAACTTGAGCTAGCTCATATGTTTGTATCTTTAGAATGGTCAATTTGATCGGGAGAACTTCAATTCTGGACCAAGTATGCCATCGTCACCTGGAGAATCACTTTGTGCTGCTGTATCAGCATCTGCATGGGTGGAACCTCATGGAAAGTGCACTGTCTCGTTTGCACTTGCCTGGTCATCTCCAAAAGTAAAATTTTTAAAGGGAAGCTCATACCATAGGTAATATATAGTGAATGGTATTTTCTCTTTCTTTCATGCACACAGTTAGTACTTAATGAGTGCATCCAAAATGTTGCTCTTAAAAATCTTGATATAAATGATGAATTGAGCATGTTTGCAGTATCCTGTTAACTTATGCCAGTGCTTTCTTCAGTGTCGAAACATTCTTCTTACTCTCACCCTCCCTTTTTCTTAATAATAATAATAATAATAATAATAATAATAATAATAATGTGATTTTATATCTTTCAGTATGAAGAAGGTTTTGATGCTTAAGTGCTTTATTTTGTAGGTTCTTGATATGTATTGCTTATTGAAAAAAAGAGTCAATAATTGTGAATTGTGGGTTTTATCTTGATAAATGTGTTTCCTGTGGAGTTTTTATGCCATAGAAATGTCTGTTTGAGGATAATGGTTAATCTGCATGGCACTGTGTATGCGGTTTCTAGTTCTTGGAATGAGATCTTCCTCCAAACACCTTTGGTCAGGCACCTGTGTTATATCTCTTGTGGTGTTGTACATGGTTATATATATATATATTGTACAATTTTTTTCTAAGTTTTCTCTTATTATTGCAGGAGATACACGAAGTTCTATGGCACTTCTGAAAAAGCAGCTCAAAACTTGGTTCATGATGCTCTGATGAGTATGTATCTCTGGTTCAAATCTGTTTCATATTGCATTAATAGCAGTGCTTTTTTTGTTAATCAGTGAGTGTATTATGATTAACTAGTTCAGATTCATGAAGGACTCTCATTTTCCTGTTGGTATCACGTGTTTTAATCTTTCTAGAGCTTGCATATAAGTGGTTCTCAATTAGTATATGCTACATGCAAGAGCCTAATATTGTTATAAAAACTTGGCACAGATTATAAACACTGGGAGGAAGAGATAGAGAAGTGGCAGAGTCCTATCCTCAAGGATGAAAGGCTACCAGAATGGTAATTCTAAATTTACTCGAGTAATGTGGTCTTTACAAGCAATTTCTCTGGTGCCTTGTTTAGATACTGGTACATAAAAGCTTGTCTTGATGTTGCTGATGAAGCCCTTGATGTGTAAACATACGAATTTCAACTCTTCTAAAGCCTTTTCAGGTTGTACCACCCTCATCATATCTTAAGGCTTGCTATGTATGTATCTGATGCCTCTAAACACATGTATCTAAGCAATAAAGCTTGAATCTTTGTGTATGTTCCTTATGAGGCGGGTGGGGGGTGGTTGTGGAAAATGTTATGCCTTTGATTATATCATCATAGAGGGGAGCTCTTGTTTTGTATTAAATTCGTCGTATATCTCACTTAACAAGAATTTGTCATGTTAGACATCTTATTTGCTTTGGCATTAACAAAGAATTCAATGTTCTCTTTGTAATAGTTGAATTTCGTTTACAATGCCTATATGCTGTTGATATGATATATTAAGTTTTAGTAATCTCCGCATGCACTGTTATGTGACGTATGTTCTCTCAGATATAGATGGATTATCTCTGAACCTTTTCATTTCAGGTACAAGTTCACATTATTTAACGAGCTCTACTTTTTGGTCGCTGGTGGGACAGTTTGGATCGGTAATCATTTATCATTTATCTATACTTCCAAGTTTTTTAACATCTTGTAAATAAACTTAAAACAATGCACAAGAACTGTACTCATAATTATTCCAATCTCCCAATTCCTTTATCATATTTCAAGTAATATGTTCATTTTTTCCTGGTAATTATTTATGACTTCATCAAATTTTGCTTTTCAGACTCTCTTTCGCCAGCTTCAAACTCAAGGGATGATAGAGATGCGGAGAACGCAGATGTAAAAGTAATTGAAATGGAAGTGAATGTCAAAGGAGGATCGGTTGTCAATCATACTACAACCGCTGGCTATTTAAGCAATGATGAAACAGGGGTTAATCAAAATGGAAACACTAATGAATCCCAACTTTCTTTCACACCGATGGACTCATGTACTGACTCCGACGATGTTGGTAGATTTCTATACTTGGAAGGGGTGGAGTATATCATGTGGTGCACATATGATGTGCACTTCTATGCATCTTTTGCCCTTCTTGCATTGTTCCCAAAGATTGAACTCAATATTCAGCGTGACTTTGCTAAATCTGTCTTGTCTGAAGATGGTAGAAAAGTAAAGTTCCTGGCAGAGGGTAATACAGGAATTCGGAAAGTTAGAGGAGCCGTTCCTCATGATCTTGGGACACATGATCCATGGAATGAAATGAATGCATATAATATACATGATACAAGCAGGTGGAAGGATTTGAACCCAAAGTTTGTGCTTCAGGTGTACAGGGATTTTGCTGCAACAGGAGATATGTCATTTGGGGTTGATGTGTGGCCTGCCGTCCGAGCTGCAATGGAGTACATGGAGCAATTTGATAGAGATGGTGATAGTCTCATAGAAAATGATGGATTCCCGGATCAAACGTATGATACTTGGACAGTTCATGGTGTAAGTGCTTATTGTGGTGGCTTATGGCTTGCTGCACTTCAGGCTGCAGCTACAATGGCCATTCAACTAGGTGACAGGCCTTTTGCTGAATTGTGCAAAAGTAAATTCTTGAAGGCTAAATTAGCATATGAAGAGAAACTATGGAATGGTTCTTATTATAATTATGACAGTGGATCAAGTAGTAACAGTAAATCTATACAAGCTGATCAATTGGCAGGACAATGGTATACAGCATCCTCGGGCCTGACTCCACTTTTTGATGAATTTAAAATCAGAGGTGCTCTCCAGAAAGTTTATGATTTCAATGTAATGAAAATAAGGGGAGGGAGGATGGGTGCTGTAAATGGAATGCATCCCAATGGGAAAGTGGATGAAACTAGCATGCAGTCACGTGAAATATGGACAGGCGTTACATATGCTGTGGCAGCGACCATGATCCATGCTGGAATGGAAAAGGAGGGATTTGCTGCCGCAGAAGGCATTTTTAATGCAGGCTGGTCAGAAGAGGGATATGGGTAAGTTCCTTTCGGTGTTTATTTAGTTTTTATAGTACTTTGATGGCTATTTCTACTGTGTTTAAAAATTTTAATTCTAGGTTATGCATGGAAAAAACGATGTCTGCTGGAGAAGGAGAAGGGTCATCATTAATTGACATAAGATGAATATTGTTGTTAAGTGTTTAAAATTTTCTCAAATTATGATTAAAAGCATCATAAAATTAAAAATTACCGTGTATAAGTGTTTTGATGATCTAACCTGCCAATTTTGAGCGCCTTATCAAACATTCAAAAATTCCAGTGCTTACCAAGTTCATAGTCCCAAACCATCTTTATAGCTCAAATTGTCTAAGGCTGCAAGCTGGCATGCACTACATGATAACCAATCTTTAACATGTATTTTCTTCTATTATTTCTTAGTTGAATTTAGGTATGTCATGAGGTTTGAATTATTCTTTGTCAAATTTTGGAATATTCTGAAGATTGATTTCGAGTTATAAGTTGCTTTTCCTGCCACATGCAGATACTGGTTTCAGACTCCGGAGGCATGGACAATCGATGGGCATTTTCGATCCCTTATATATATGAGGCCACTTGCAATTTGGGGGATGCAGTGGGCAATATCTATGCCTAAAGCAATTCTCGAGGCCCCGAAGATCAATATAATGGACAGAATACACATCTCCCCTGGTAGCTCAGGATTCTTTCACCATGAAACGGGAGTTAGAAAGATTGCAAACAAAGCAAATTGCTTTGGAAATTCAGTCTTTCATTGTGCATGCTAATTATCCAATGTAAGTGTAATTGCAACTTATCTTTGTAAAGAAAGGTTCATTCGTTCGCTTCCTTGAACCCTCCTCCGGTAGAAGTAAGTAAGAAATGCTGGAAGAGGCTTCGAGGAAGTATCTCTTTATAGACAACTAATAAAAAAAAACCTCAGTCGCTTCTTATTAGCCAATCGAGTTGCCAAAAGATTCATTTTGTTCTTCTTGTTCTATTGATCCCATTTTTTTTTTGGCGACTCTTTCCTTGTTTCGTTACTACCGTAGTCTAAGTTCTTCATTTCCTGTTCGGATATTATATATGTATAATAGTTAACATCGCAGTATAGCACATAGGAAAGATGAAATAAATTTATGATTTAGAAGTGTGGTTGCTGTGAGATGCACCCAAAAAAAAAAAAAGGTTGGTTGATACGGATGTCCACTCATGTCATATGGATATTACATGAAATGAGTGTATCGATTCAATTACTTAAATCATATCATATGATAAAATTATTTTATATGTTATGATATGAGTGTTTCATATGACCCACTCATGTCATGTGGTATGAACGTTGCATGTGATTGGTGTGAGTGTGTTGGGTGTGCCCTTGTGCCTCCCAAGTGTTTTCCAACTTGTCCTATTGATTCATTATATCATTTAGAAGCCTGTACTAAATTACTAATTACTAGATAGAGAAAGGGAGGGTGCAACTAAAACAAAATTCTGAAACATGCCTTTCGAAATCCCATGATTTTTAATTATTCATGATGAATTCCTAAAGTCCACTATTGCTTGTCGATAGGACTTACCATGAGGACCACCAAAGAGTTTACCAGAAAATTATAAAACCTTGTTTTCATAAAATCGGGACTTCTACCGAGTACTTTTATAGAAATAGAACTAGATTTATGATTGTAACAAAAAACCTTTCTAAGAAATACAAGGGCCAAGTTACTTTAGAAATTTAATATTTTTCTTATACTTTCGTTAATCTGGCATGACTTCTATGAGTTTAACTAACCGATAAAACTTTAAAATAAAATATAATAAGAAATCTTACTTGGTTTGAAAATATTCACATCTTTATTGATTGTTAGAAGAGTATATGAAAATATTACACAAGTGAGGCAAGCGATGTTTGATTGAAGGCTCAGTATTTGTGTTTGTATTGCAAATGAGCACATGACCCAATTTATACAAGAATTCCGAAAGAAAAGGCCAAAATAGGTGGCCGACATTGAGAATCAAACTTTACAAAAAGTAAAACGATCTTTTTATCCCAACAAACACTTTTGCTTTCTACTATTCTTATCACTTTCTGTCGATGCTTTCTTGTTGATTTTATCTTCTTGCTTTGCTTTTTACTATTCTTGTCATTTTTTGACGACGTTTTGTTGTTGATCTTATCTCCTTGCTTAGATGTCTAAGTTATGGTAGGCTATTTCGTCGAAATATTCTTTTATTTCTTCTTCAATAAGATATTCTCTAAGTCTATTTACTTCTGCTTCTTGGATTTCTCTAAGATAAACGTCTGTTTCAGGGCTAAGGAAAATCCATGGGACATGATATTTACTCATGACATCACATCTTATGAAAATTGACATATGATGAGTTTGTCCTACCAGTTTTGACATGTAGGTTATGTACTTTTCCATTAATCCTAATAGGTATGTTGAATTTGTATTCAATTATTTGTAACAACGATCCATTAAATTGTCTTAATCCTACATCTGTTCCTAATTTAGTTCTAAATTCTTCTGGGGCTAGGCTTTCATGTATAATCTATTTATTAGCACATGTATCTATCATAGCTTTAGTGCTCATTCTTTTGGATTTACAAAGGATTTCCACATCTATTAGTATAAGTTCACTACTGGCACGATTTACTTCTTCCTTTTCTATGCATTTATTACAATTGTATAATTCTTCCTTTTTACAACCTTTATGAAACTCCTTATTACAATCTTTGCAATTTTTTCCTAAAAGGGATACTATTTCTTCTAACATGGTGATATCATTATCGGATTCCGAAAAATTACTAATAGGTTCTGTTTCTATTTCAGATTCTTCGCTACTGCTTTCATTGACTATGCATATACTATCATTATCTGACAATTCTTCTATATTAACTACTTCCTCTACATTTTCCTTGAGTTCTTTATATAAATCTTCTTCTTCCAAGATATTAACATTTTTAGCTTCGGGGTGCCTTATTTCTCCACAGATCAAGATCCTCTCCTTGTCTTGTTTTTCCTTGACTTTTTATAATCTAATAACACTTAAGCAAAATAAAAAATGCATGGTGAAGATTTGATTACTTTTTTCTTTTTCATGCAACTTGGTGTTTTATTACACTTGAAAAATGCTAAAGAAAAACAAAGGAGAGGATCCTAATCCTTTTTCCACATAGGTAACATCTACAATCTTTATGCCTTTTTCTCTTAAAAACTTTCTTTCTTTTGAAAAATGTTTTCTTTACTTTATCTTTGTTGTCATTCGTATATTAGTTGAAGAGGCCTTTGTACCTGTCCAGTTATTATTATTTTTTTACACTATTTATCCATTTATCTAATTTAGGTATTTTTTTTAAGCCTTTTGCTATTGATAGGATTCGAGTCGCTGATTTGGGAGTCATCTGCACAAGTCACAAGCTCGTCCATCCATTAGCTGAGCTACGTTTAGAGATGCACATTGGGGAAATGGGGATGGTTATAGGTCCCCTCATCCCCACCCATCTCCACATTTAGGGAAAATGGGGATGGGGAATTTTGGAGGGAGGTATCTCCATCCTCAACCCCAGTTCCCCATTTTCCCGTTTTTCCCCGTTTTTCCCTGTTTCTCTCATCCCCCCATTTTCCAATTTTTCCGTTTGACTAAAAATTATAAAGTAAACAAAAAAAAAAAAAAAAACATTCCATTACAAATACAAAATAAAATCCATTACAAAATAAAGTGTTTCAAATAATTCAAAGTTTAAAACTTCACATATGAAGTAACACAAACATTAGATTTAGGTTTTAGTTTTTGAAGTTAAAAGAGTAAATGAGTTTATATAGTTAGGGTTTTCAAAAAATTAAAAAAATTAAAAAAATTAAAAAATATATATTAATATATATATAATTATATCTATATATGTTTTGAGGAAAATGAGGAAATGATCCCCATTTCAATTTGAGGATGAAAATCATTCCCTTTTCCCCAATTTTTTTTTTTCTTCTCAAATGGGGATGGGACCGTGGACGGAAACGTTGGGATTTAAGGATTTGGAGGAAAATATGCATCTCTAACTACGCCCCTTGGGACTTCCAGTTGCTTCTCTAGCAATATCTTATACCGACCTAAATTTACATAATACACCCAAAAAAAAAAAGGCCAATAAAATCTGAAAACAGTAATGGACTTGTGTGCTCAGTTTTGCACCTTTTATTTTTGCAAATTGTGCGTGAATAGCAAAGTCAGGTGGTGACATACTGACACTCATTATCTTTACGTAGAAACGTCGGTGTCATCCATTTACATTTCATTTTCATTTGGGGTAAATACACTTACCTTCCCTAAAGATTGTTATTAATACAGAGAGAACAAATATTCATTTATTTACTCAAACCTCCCTTACTTCTGAAATTGGACTAATAAAAACATTAAATTGTCCTCAGTTATTAAAATTTAAAAATAACGATAATCATTTTATAATAAAAATTAAATTAAGTTAAATTAATATAATCATTTCAATGGTTTTAAAATGGAAAAATAAAAAACTATTTTAAAATTTTAAATTATATTCATTTTTAATTTAATTTTTTTAAAATTTGTAAAGGTAAGCTATTAAAAAAAAATTAATAGCCCATAAATACTTATTGTTTAATATTTTAAATTTCATATTTTAAAACCATAAAAAAAATTTAATATTTAAACGAAGATAATTTTAAAAAATAATTTTTTTTTTATTTTCTTTAAAAAAATTAAAAAAATTAAAAAAATTAAATTAAAAAATGAAGATAATTCAAAACCTTAAAAATAGTTTTTTATTAATCCATTTTAAAATATATATTTTTTAATTTATATTCCATTGAAAGAATTACATTTAATTAATTTAATTTAATTGTTTATGATTAAATGGTTAACTTCATTTTTTAATTTTAATAACTAAGGGCAGTTAGGTCTTTTTATCGATTCAGTTTTAAGGGTAAGGGGGTCTGAATAGATAAATGCATACTTGATCTCTAACTGTATTTATACAAAACTTCAGGGGAAGTGAGTGTATTTAGCCCTTTTAATTTATATTTCCTCTTTCTGGAATTTGAACAAGAAAACAGCCCATATACATTTTCTTTCATGCACGCAGCCTCGCACCCTTGACTTGTCTCCAAGAATTCTTCTACTTGATTTTCGTTTGTCGTCTAGTACAAATGATGTGTTGGAAACAAATACGATACTTAAGTATTGCAATTTGCAATAGTGTCAATTATTAAAAAAAATTGAGAGTAATTTAAATAATTTTCTTTTTTCTTATTAAATTATTTTATTCATTTGATTAAATAAGAATCATATTTTACCGTTCAATGTTTACATCATTAAAAACAGAATACATACTGAAAAATCGTAGTAGTTAAATCTATGACATTTCATTTATGTTTTAAAAAAAAGGTAAAATGATTTAATTTAAAAGAGGAAGCCAAATTAAACAAAAATAGCTTAAAAAAAATTCTCAATCTTTTGATTCACTATTACTGTATTAAAATGTATAATTGTTTGATTCTATAAATTTGTACGTGGAAACAAAAACAATGAAGTCACGTGCTCTAAATCTCTAAATATATAATATATGATTGAATGAAAATACACGATGTACATTGAAAACAATTGATAAAACATATTTAAAAATCTTTGTGATATCTAAAATTCTATGGAATGTAATACGTATTACCTTTATTCCATCAAAAATCTAATCCTAATTAACATAGTAAAGGATTTGAAGCATATAATTTGCTAATTTTTTAAATATAAATATTATAATAATTACATATAGTAAATATTCGAACCATATATATATTATTTGATGTTGACAGGTTCCGACAGTCCTATTGTAATATTTATAATATTACAATAATTTAAGATTTAAGAATATATAATTTTCTAATTTTATTTTAAAAAAAACATTACAATTTAAGAGTTTACGAAAGAAAGACAGCTATTTGAGTACACAATTGTCAAGGTTTGATAATTTATTGGTCCTTTTAATTCAAATAATTCAATAAATAACCATTTAGAAATTACAATAGTCAAATATTAAATTTTAATAAAATCCTAAATGATGGTCGTGGTAATTATTCCTCTTAACAATATTAAATTTCCAAATAATAATAAAAAAAAAAAAAATCGTAAATTGTATTATTAGCTGACAGCAGCTGTGACCAATGCATTAAACTTTGTTGACCAGTGGAGTGTGGACAGATGGCAGTACATGAACCAAATGATACAATTGAATTTGAACGAGTAAATATTAACTTAAAAAGCGCAAGCCCCAAGCTCCCAAACTGCGAGTCTGCGACCTCCTATCAAAGTTTCACACATTCAACAAACAATCCACTTTTCTATTTGTATTTACTTTCCTCCTCTCAATACTCAAAAATACCCTTAACACTCTCTCTATCTCGTATCTTCCATTCTCACTTTTCATAGGTATGATATCATCTGATCTCTTCCATTTCCATTTCATGGTGTAATTGGCAACGAAGCATCGCGATTTTTTGTTTTTTTTTTTTGTTTTTTTGTTTGTGTGGTTGCTGTTGAAATTCGATTTTATGTTATTTAATTCTTTATACGGTATGTGTTGTAATGAAACAAAATTATGGTTTTTTTATCGGTAATAATATCGTGCTTTGTGTGGGCTTCAGCTGAACAGATTATATAAGTATGGCGAGGAAGATGCTTATTGATGGGGAGCTTAGCCAGACAAATGATGGATCAGAGACCCAGTTTGAGTATGATTTGTTTGTTATTGGAGCTGGAAGTGGTGGCGTTCGTGCTGCCCGATTTTCAGCTAATTCGGGAGCTAAGGTATATATCCTTGTCAAAATTTGAACCACTTCAGTTTCTGGAAATTGGTATAGATTTATTCCATATTTTGTTGATATATAAGTGTTTTGAACTTGGATACTTAATTGAGATTTTTGTCTTATGCTACTGTCTTAGAACTTAGAAGATGAGTAAATACTACTCGACTGGATTAATATCTGCTTGTCAGAAAAAAATTAGCCGAATTGATGAGTATCCTTCACATTGTTGAGCAGTGGGAAGTTTCACCAAAATAATGAAAAACTAGTTTCACTATTGGTTCCCAAATTCTTGCCAAGGATTCTTCTGTTTCTATGTCGAAGGTTGATTTGGACAGGATGCTGATGGGGTTTTTCAGAATGAAGAGCCGGGGGTGTACTTGATGAAAAATTAATTGTAGTTTTCTTAAGGAAGATCTTTTAATTTTTAATTTTTTAATTTTATTTATCTTTTTATTGATTTGATTTCTTCTATGCAAATTCATACATGCATAAATAGCGATGCAACCAAACTGTTTGAATTGTCATGTTTTGTCATCTCAAGTTGTGATTGAGTAAAAGTTTGAGCTTGTCCCACTCTGGTATGTTGATGCCATTTTTTTTCTTATCTTAAGATATTACTTAGCATCAAATTTTAACTTAAAAGAAATAATCATTTCCTTTCATGACTGAAGCAATCAATGGGTGATTATCTGCTAACTATTTTTGAATATCATCTTTCAAGGTTGGAATTTGCGAGCTTCCTTATCATCCAATCAGCTCAGAAGTAACCGGGGGAGTTGGTGGAACGTAAGTTGGTTAAACTATAGCTTTACTAGCATTTTCTTATTGTCTTTCTTGCATCTTCATTTTTTATTGTAAAATGCACTTTTCTCTTTCTTATGTCATGACTATTCTAATGCAGACTTTTATCTTTTAGTGAATGCTATGTACATAGATACAATTTTTTTATTTTTCATTTTTATTTTTGTTGTTGAAATATTACAATAATTCAGGGTTTGGGAAGGGGGACAAAACTCGAACCCATAACCTCATAATGTAAATGTGAGGGGCAAACCACTATGCCAACCTCATCTTGTCCCATATACATAGATACAATTATCTGTGCATAGAATTCACTAAAAAAAGTCCACATTAGGATGATCATCACATATGATAATCAGTGATCCTGTACGAATTTTTCGTATGGGATACATGACTTGATAATTTGTGTGTGTGTATATATATAAATCTCCTATGGACCGTCCTGAATTTTTAAAGTTAGGACAAGGCTTGTGAGGCGTGGATTAAGCAGAAGCAGATAGAATCAAAGGCTGATAGCTGAAAAATTGACATTAATAAAGTCAGTTCATCTTGAGGAGAAAAAGATTTTATATAGATATACTTAGCTTGATTTCGCCTGATACTTTTTGCGATTTCATAATTAACATATGACCTTTTTGTTTTTGGCAATGGATGAACCATAGAAACATAGTTGGGATACATCGTAAGTTAGGTGGATGGATGCATAGTAAGACATAGTTCTTTCTATTTAGGTGGACAACATTTCTGAGCCCTTTTGGTTCTGGCCTTGGTCCTCATCTTATGTCTGATAAGTGGGAAGGGAAATTTTTTATTGCTTCTTCATGGCACATTTAGAAGTTTAACAGGTCATGTGATGACTTTTAGGTGCTCATTCATGAATTGCGATCATTAACCATTTTTCTGTTGTATAGTTAATACTGAACCATCATCTAGATGCTTGAGTGGTCTATAATCTTACTGTTTTTACAGGTTGTAGTAGGTCCTTTTGAGTTGTAAGGTCTCCTGAGTGGACTGTTGGATGCTGGTTTACTTTGTTTCTTTTAATAAGACGTTTCCTATCTACAAAACGTCAAAACTAATTAGGTTCTCGAATGAGTGCAATTCAATTGAAAGTTAATTCAAAAAGACCTTTTTGAGTATTATCAGTGGTGTAGAGGCTGGTTTCTATGTTCATCTTGATTGTCAGGTGGGTACTAACAAAATCAAGAGTAACATGTCAAGAGGGTTGCAAATTTTGTAAAATGAGGTTTGACAATGAGTTGCAGTTGAGAATTTTATAAGATTGAATTCTTGATTGTTATGTTTTCATTAACCCTGAATTTTTTCTAAAGATTGGTTAGTGTAGTACGAACCTTCAACCAAAATGGGTTGAAAGAGATTGCATATAGAGGTAAAATGATTTTGAAACAAATGTGATTTTTGGCAGAAATGGTTATCAGTTATCACTAGATGAAACAAATGTCTCCTTTAATTGTATATAGAGGTAAAAAAGTTTTGATGTGGCTTTTTCATCTGAGGACTCACTTGTGGATCTGTGGTTGCATATTTGATTTATTTAGTGCAATAGTTACAGACACAAAGTACCGTCTTAGAATAGCAAAAAGTGTTTTTCTGATAAGAATTCTTTGTGGATTTGCTTCTGCCATTATAGCAAATTGACATAAATTTGTTACTGTTGAGTAATAAATCTTGCTGCTCTCCTATCAAAAATGGCTTATTACGGAAAGCTAAATTTCTGAAACGAAGTGCTTAAATAATCCTGATTTTTCACATTGGGGTTTTCCAGGTGCGTTCTTCGTGGTTGTGTTCCCAAAAAGATATTGGTCTATGGAGCAGCCTTTAGAGGTGAAATTGAGGTGAGAATGTGAGATTGAATTTTTCTAGGTGAGAATGTGAGATTGAATTTTTCTTTTAAAGCTGTGAGATTGTATTGTATATAAAAGATTATATGATATACCTTGCCAAAAGTTTATGGAAACACCTAAATTGAATTTATAAGTTTCTCTCTCTTGCTCTTCAGTGGAAAAGATGTAAAAGGAAAAGGTCTAGGAAAAATTGCTACAATGAGAGCCTTTATTTTGATCGTCTTAGTTGCAGAGAATCAGAATGTTTGAACTATTAATTTTGTGTCCAGACTCCAGAGTAGTTGAAATGGATGTTTAAGATATTGTGTTTGACATGGTCTTGAGATGATTCCATCTTTTATTTTCCAGTTTCATTATTTAACAGTAACATTATCTGTTTATCATGAAAATATTTCCTCATCCTTAGATAAATGTAAAAGAAATTCTCCACATCCTCAATAAATATATCTTTATGTATTATAAAAATAAATAACTACACTTGTTTTCTGATAATAAATAGATAAATGCATCTTTATATGGTCCTTCAGTAGATATGATAATCTATGCCTTGTCGAACAGGAATGGATCACATAATAGTTTGACTGAATCAAAATTGTGTTAAAAGAATATGATTTATTACACTGTCATTTGAATATTTGATTGCTAAATGCTAATGTCGTTCCCTTTTTATGGTATATTTTGGTTTGAAGTAATCCATGGTGTATTTTAATTTAAAGTGGTCCATAGATCTGGGGTCATATGCTCTAAGAAGTTCCATTTGGATTTATGTTGATTTTAAAGCGATTTGATGGTCTTCTTTTTTTGTAGGACGCAAGGAATTATGGATGGGAGTTGAATGAGAAAGTTGACTTCAACTGGAAAAAACTTCTGCAGAAGAAGGTTGGGATTCATTCATTTATTCAACTGGAAAAAAAAAAAAATCATGTTTTGGGTCCTTTGCTGCTACTCTTTTAGCAACAAGTGTGAAGAATCAAATTAAACATAATATTTACTTTGATTTGATATATTAAGCACAACTTCCGTGATTGATTTATATATGGATAAATATAGTTATTTAATGTCTGATGGTTTGAAAACTAGTTTTCTGCAAGTGATTAATCAATTAATTATTATTATTTTTTTTCATTTTTTCCCCTTATGGATCTTTTCTTCTTGAGCTTGATTAAGTTCTTCAGAAAAAAAGTAAAAGAAGAGCTCTGATGGAGATTATTTGATGATTGAGAGTGAGAGAGGTTTTCATCTAATGGATTTTGGAGAGTTTAGTTATATAATGTTGTTTTTCTCTAATGTAGATATTTTACCACTTACCTGAGCACATATCTTTCTTTCCTTGTCCATTACTGGAATTAGTTAGGCAGTTCATAGAATTCTGCTATGATATGATGGATAATTCATGGCTTGTTTGATTAATTAGATGCAAGTCATAAAATCAGTTGGTTTTGGAAGTTTGGTCATTCTTTCCTGTTTAACATATTATTGGTGGGATTCTCCATTTGTCATCTTCCTAATCACTAAGCATTAAGTTTATAGCATGTAATAGTTTATTTAGTTTTCATTCATATGTGGACATCTTCTATTCTTTTTTTTTTTTTTGCGCTTCTCTTTTCTTTGACTTTTTCTGGCTGTTGTTGATTTTCCTCCATGCCCTTGAGGGTACTGTTTTTTTCTTCTTTTAATTGATTATTACTCGTCTGTCAGAGTAAGTCATGTTAATACACTGGTGTAGAATTATACTTAGTTTTATACATCATTTGATTTATTTTATTTCAAAAAATTTCTTCTTTAAAATTGCAGACAGATGAAATAAACAGATTAAATGGAATTTACAAGCGGTTATTGTCAAACGCCGGGGTTAAATTGTTTGAAGGGGAGGGAAAGATAGTTGGTCCTCATGAAGTCGAGATTACACAACTAGATGGCACTAAGTTGTGCTACTCAGTGAAACACATATTGATCGCAACTGGAAGCAGGGCTCAGCGCCCCCGTATTCCTGGGCAGGTAGGTTTTTTGTTTTGTTATGGTGTAATTGAAATTAATCCAATATGATAAACACAATGGCTACTCATTTCTCAGCATGAAACTAGATTCAAAATGCTAAGCAAATATTTTCCTTGATATGTGTTTGTTTGTAAATTGAAGATCTAGTGCAATACATACATTTACATATAATTGTATGAATCTATGGAATTCTCCCCTGACACATAGAAATCAATTGGGTATTGATCTATCTATAAAATTGCATTTTGCCACCAGCCCACCACTAGAAGCAGTGGTTACTTTTGGTTTTCTTTTTCTAAAGTGGTTTCATAGGGCTTCTTTTTTGAATTTACTGAGGAATTTGGAAGACTGCAAATACATTGAAAGACACGTTCAATTTACCAGACCTTTCCTACTAAAAACAATCGTTTTTCACTAGGTGACGCCTATGACTGCCAGGCGTGCACCTCCTTGAAGGGCTGCGCCTGGCCATCCTTCATGCGCAAAAACTGTGCCTGTAGGTGCCCGGCGCCTAAGCGTGCTTTTAATAACTATGGTTGAGTGCCTAGGCCGCCGAGGAAGGCCTCGCGGCAGCCAGGTCTGCCTAAGGCCTAGCGGCCGCCTAGGCCGATTACTAGAAGTCTAGAACCTATGTAGCATGGATATGGATACGTTACGATACGGGGATACGGTAAATCTCCAAAAATTAGGATACGGATATGGTAGGATACGTCAATTAAAATAATATATATTTATACTTAAAAAAATAATAATATAAGAAAACATATTTGATAATTCATTCAAAATTAAAACATATTCAGAATCCAAATAAAACATGCCACATAACTACATAAGTCGTAACAATGTAACATATTACAAGACTCAAATAAAACATGTCATAAGTCGTAACATATTACAAAATCCAAATAATACATACGTCACATAAATCATAACATTATTAAAGTATCTAAATAATTCGGAGAGAAAAGTTTGCAATCTCAAGTATCTCGACATTCTCCATGTCCATCGAATCAAAACCATCTTCTTCAACATCCCACAATTGAAACACACATTTATTATAAGGATAAAAGTCGAAGATTATTATGCACATATACCACTTCTTCAGCTCTTTGTGGTGTTATCTTCTTCCTCTTTGAAGCTTTTTTGGTCTTAGAGTTGTTCTTCAGAAAAAAATTATGGAAACAATATGATACATGCCTGATACGTGATACCGATCGAAGCTTTTTCGGTCTTTAAATTGATTCTTCTTCTTCCTCTTCTCTTTTTTCTTCTTCCTCTTCTCTTGTGAAACTTGTTAAAAAGTCAAACTTATGAAATAGTCGACGGATACGTATCCCCCAAGTATCCCCCAAGTATCCTCTAGTCAAACTTGTGAAAAAGTCAACGGATACACCATTTGGTGTATCTGATACGTATCCTGAAGTATCCGAACCGGATACGAGTTACCTCTACTAAATGAAGTATCCGTGCTTTCTTGTCTAGAACACTGGTATATTATGTGCAAGTATCTATTATTTGTTCATTGAACTAAAGCCTCTGGCCCACTGGTATAAAAAGTGCATTACATGCTCTTGAAGTGAAACTTCTCTCTCTCTCTCTCTCTCTCTCTCTCTCTCTCTAAATTTGTTCTGGGTGCTTAGTTTCGGTTTATTTTAATTTGATTTACCACTATGTATTTGACCATATTGTTATGTGATTACTGATTCATGCTCATCTGCTATATGATTTAATTCTCTACCTCATGTATCTAGTTGATCTTGTTGTGCTTTAATTATTATTATTATTATTATTTTTGCAACTGCTGCTGGAAATACGAAACTGAACTTAATTTATTATTGGCTTGTTCACTTTTTATTCTTTCTGTTGTTAATAAAGTTTTGCTCTTTCCCTTTCCAAAAAAGAAAAAAGATCTGTTTTAAACTGGCTCCAGGTCATTTCTTAGGATGAATATCAACACAGTTTAATTTTAATTCCCTTTATTGCCTTTTTCTTTTGAACTTTTAGGAATTGGGTATTACATCTGATGAGGCATTAAGCTTGGAAGAGTTGCCTAAGCATGCTGTGGTGCTTGGGGGAGGGTGTGACTCTTTGTCTCTTGATTTGATTTCATCTTTCATTTCTTCTTTTTATCAGTAGTTTAGCATGCTTGTGATCTCAGGTGAGTATCCTCTATTGTAATTTAGGTATATTGCCGTCGAGTTTGCTTCCATATGGCGAGGATTGGGTGCTACCGTGGACCTACTTTTCAGAAGGGAACTTCCATTAAGGTTATATTCAGGTTTTAATGTTCATTTTTACATTCTGATGCCGGGCATTTAATCCTCAAATTGGAGTTCTTAGCTATAGAGTTTAGTTGTGGTCTTAGTGTTTGTAACATGTCTGGAAATCAATATCATTTTAGAGGTGTTAATATATATATATATATATGTATGTATGTATATATAGAATTGTGAGAGAATTAATTTATCTTATTTCTCACTTCCTCTCCACTGAGAGATCGATGAATATAAATAGGAAAGAAAGTTGAACTACTTCCTAAATACAAGGACTTTCAACACAACTAGGAAACAACAACTCTAAAGGAGAGTTTGAGTAACAGACTACTCAAAACTCTTTATTGTAGATAACTAAAGAATTAAAGATAACTACTAGAAAATAACAGCCTACACAATAATCTAACAACATACTTTCAACAGTATGTATATATATATATATTTTTCGTAATTTACATTGATATTTTATATGCTTTTTCTGGTTTTTGGTGGGATGGGACTGTTGGATTATACCAAATTTATTATTAAAAATTTTGAATGACCAAATATTTAAAAAATGAACTTCTAAACTCCGTTTCCCATACTCATTAAGAATTTGTTTTCAATATTTAATCTGGTGTACCCCTGGCATGTCCATTTTTACCTACCATTATGTACAGAGAGGTGAATTGTGGAATAGTAGAAATGTTGTGCTTACTTAATAGCTAGGGTACAAGAAGCCCAGATTTTTTTTAAGGCTTTCTAGTAAGGAGCCCAATGTTTAGCTGGCAAATGAATACTATCTGAATTTACTATTGATATTGTCACGTTTCCATTCTGCTTGCTGGTTAATTGGTTCCCTTTCGCTTTCTAACTGATTAGAAATTTAGAATGTAGTTGGTAACTTGTTCATAGCGAGAAGTTTGCTTCTTATTTTCAAGAAGGATCTTCTCTAGGAATGTTTTTGGTTACTATCACTTTCTATGTTGCAAAACAGTTGTACTTATAGTGCCAAAGTCTGAAAATCTTATACTGCAGAGGTTTTGACGATGAAATGCGGGCAGTGGTTGCAAGAAATCTTGAAGGCAGGGGGATTAATTTGCACCCAAGGACAAATATAAAGGAGGTACTTATTGTATTTTTCTTAATTCACATGATTGCATTTATTTCCTACAAATTTTCTCTCAGATTTTCTGATTTGTTTTCCATCTTAATAATTATTATTTTCTATTCATATGCATAGGATATTACGCTGATAATAGTATGTTTAAATTCAGTTGATTAAAACGGAGGGTGGTGTTAAAGTTATTACAGATCACGGTGAAGAGTTGGTGGCAGATGTTGTACTCTTTGCCACTGGTGAGTACCATCTCAATTACAAGTAAAAGTACTTTTAAGCAAATTTTCTCATCCTTTAAATACAATGATTGTTACTTTCATTGGGTTTTAAAACTTCTCCCTTTCTTTGTATCTATTAAGGCTGAAACTATCTCTCCTTTTCTTTGACTCTTTTGCACTTGCTTTGTCTTTCTTTCTCTTCATGTCTCTTTCTCCTCTTTTCCCCCTACCCCCTCCTTCCTCCTCCTACTTAATTATTTATCTAACTGCCTATCCACAGACACGCACACAAAACAACAATACTCATGCATACTTTCTTTTACCCCCCCTGTTGTATCTAAAATTTAAATACCACCATTTCATCTGTATGATGACCAAAAGTAAAGAACATTGGCATGTACGCTTATTGTTCTTTAAAGTGTATGCATCTGTGACAACTGATTCCTTTCAAACTCACCTTGTCTACTGTCTATATTGCCTTCAAATAGTCAAGGGCTTATGCTACTATATAGTGGAATACATATCCCTGTATGTGGATTTACTGTTTTATATTGTTAGAAAATTGTTTCATATAGCTAATCATCAATATCATGAATCACAAAATCAGGACTGTTTCAGGTGTGTTGGTTTCCTTCAAAGTGTATGCCCTGTGCAATTATCTAAGTTCTCTTGATCTGGTAGTCGTCCTTTTTAGTGTGTGTATTGGTTACTTTTTCAAAGACTATCAATATTTCTTTTCTTTGTAACAGGCAGGATTCCTAATTCGAAAAGATTGAATTTGGAAGCTGTTGGTGTGGAACTTGATGGGACAGGAGCCGTGAAGGTTGATTGCTTTCTCTTCTGATGTTTTTTTTTTCTCACTGAATGTGGTTAATTTTACTGGAACTTAGCTGACATATCTAGTATCGACGACCATGTCCACTTTTGACTTTGTTCATTTTATCTGTTATTCAAAGTTCCAAAACATGGAGTTTTCAGTATTTTGTCTCAGAGGCGTTTTGTTTTTTTTACTTGGAAATAAAATTATGTTATACTAAGGCATTCTTGCAAAATGCTCAGAACATTGTTGGATCTTCTTTGAACACTGTCATTGTCATTCATTCTCTTTACAGGATTTCCCTGTTGATCTATAGCTACAGTACATGCACTGTCCAATGAGGACATGAAAAATTGCATTTACTAAACTGTATAAAAGGACTGGAATGCATTATATTGCATCATCAATATTCCAATATAAAAAAAATAGTATAAGCAATGTCTTTTCTCATCATTCTTGCAGGTAGATGAATACTCACAAACCAATATACCTAGTATATGGGCTGTTGGAGATGTAACAAATCGAATGAATCTTACCCCGGTGGCCTTAATGGAGGGAACGTTCTTTGCAGTATGTGTTTCATCTGAAATCTTTCAATTCATTTTCAAGTTTGTGAATATTTTGTTCTGTTATGTTTTCAATATGAACATAATTGATTGCATGATGCTCAATGAGTTTATTTCATATGCATTGCCTGCAGAATACTGTTTTTGGTGGGAAACCTAGCAAAACAGACTACAGCAACATTCCCTATGCGGTATTTTGGTAACAATTATTTCTTTTGGAAGACATGGCCTTTTTGCCTTTCCCCGCTCCTTTTTTAACATTGTTAATTAGAGTTGTCACTCTATCCAAAATTTATTAGTGGTCTCAACAATTTACTTTTAAGTCAAGTTCTACAAACTGGGAACAGTCATTAGCCAATTATCATTCTTCTGTGTTCTAGATAGTTTTCTTGGCATAAGATTTTGTCTGTGACCACTGACTCTAGAAGTTTCTAGTATCAGCTTGTAAGTTCTCATGCATAATCAACCAATGAAGGCTCATAATTTATTAAGTTTACTTTTGCAATCTAGAAAATGGGTACTCTTTTTTTTGTTATGAAGATGCATTTGAATTTGAATTTCTCAATTGATTAGGCATAATTGAACTTCAAGGATGTTCTTAGATCATAACAGTAGGCTTCTCACACATTTCAACTTACCTAAAGGTGCTTTTCTACAGAGATTTGTAAAATTATTAATAAAAATAGCTGCAAAGTGAAGAAACGCTATACTTTTTGGTATTTGGACTGTGCTCCACTAAAGAGGCATAAATCTGTAAGTGAATGCTGGAAGAAGCCTTCATTTTTTTTTTTTTTTTTTTTGTTAATTGTTTGATAAAAAATGAATCACTTTTTGGAAGCATTTTAGTGATTATTAGTTAATAACTTAATTAGTTAAAATGTTTAAGAACTGCATTTGGATTCTTCAGTTTGTTTGTTGTTTGTTGCTGAAGGTTAAATTTCTTTATTGCTGAGGTTGAATTAATAATATGAGTTGTGAGGGGCTTTCATTTTGCCTTTTATTTATCATGTCAAGCACTTCATATTTGTTTGATCGTTTGTACTAATTGTTAACAGGTTTTATCATCGTTGATGTTTAATTGTTTCAACGATGAGATTCTTGAAAGGAAGAAAATATAATTCCATATAACTTGGTTACAGACTTACATATTCTCATAGACCTTAATATACATAGTAGAAAATCTCAATAAAACGAAAAATTCTTTTTTTTTTTCTTCTCTCTCTCTTTCACTTCTTCCGTTTTGGACTTTGTGAATGATCAGCTCCTGTGATTTGTTATTTGCAGCATTCCACCTCTTTCTGTAGTGGGTCATAGTGAGGAGCAGGCCATAGAGCAAGCAAATGGTGATATTCTGGTTTTCACATCATCCTTCAATGCTATGAAGAACACTATCTCAGGGTATGTAAAGTGACTTGAGATCTCATTTGATTTTGAATAAATAAATACTAAAAATCTTACTAGAACACAGATTGCCCAACTGCACAGAATACCATTCATGAAAGGATTGGAGGTTATAAACCTCATCATTTAGAAATATGTGCTAGCTATTGTGTGCTTCTAAATAGATACTGTCCCATAGTGCAGACACCAAGAGAAATCAATCATGGCTTTGCTATGTACATTTATATGGGTTATAAGGAACGAACTAAACGTAAGCCTTATGATCTTAGCCCATTTTTCAGTCATAGATAGACACATAGTGCATGACGAAGGTGCTGCCCAACTATTGTTGGCCCTTGCCTTAATACTAATTGACTTCCTTCACTCTCTTCATCAGCCTACTCATAGCATCCATGGCCTAAATGAATAAAACGAAGAAAAAGGATTCCCTTGCCATATTCTCGTGTCTGCTATTCAAATAAATCAAAATTTGTCAGACTTCAAACACTTTGTGATCTAACTCCTCCATTTGAAACCAAAGCCCTTAACTTCAAGAATGACATTAACCAAGTCCCAATCAAATGGTCATATGCTTTCTCAAAGTCTATTTTGAATATAATACCCATACATGTGGACACACTATGTGTACACTCACATATTTTGTGTTTCTGTGAACCTCTTATTTCCTTGTATAGGCCTATCTTTTGGCTGTTCTGTTTTCTTTTTGCTGTTGATCCTAACAGTTTTTGTGAGCTGGGATTGGCTTATCCTCTCTACACTTATATATGGTTCCTTAATTTATTGAAATTATGTTGTTTTTGTTCAAAAAAAGAAAAGAAAGTGAGACCTCTTTTCCATGGAAATAAGAAATGTTTTTAGTACTTTGAAAGATATTGAAAGAAAAGGTTGAGGAATTTCCATGATTGAATTTAGATGATCTCTTTAAGATGTTTCATAAAGTTAGTTATGGCTTTTGTCATATGGCTTTCCTAACTTATGGTTTCTGGTATACTGGTGTTCCTCTTTGCTTTTTTGGCCTATAAAATAAGTTGAGTACTTATAAGGAAATTAATAAAAGTTACTTTTTATGGCTTTTTAATAAATTGAGTACTTGTAAGGAAATTAATAAGTTGTTAAATTTTCATAGTTGCAATATCTTTATGTTTATGAGAAGTGGTTTATATATTGATTGATGGCCTTACAACCCAAAAGACTTGCCGATTGGGTTGTTGCATCCGTTGATATATGTTGAAGTTTGTTAGCAGAATTATCTTTCTATTTTGTTTAATTAGTTTGAATAAGGAGTTAAGTAGATTGTTACTTAACCCTTATCTTTAGAATAGTTACTGTTTTCTTATCTCTAGTTTAAACTAGTTTAGTTTCCTAGTTTCAAGGTAGGCTTATACCTACTGTCTTTGTATATATTGTTGCATTATTCTACAGAGAAAGTTAAGTGAAATAAAACACTCAGTTTCTCAATATTTCTCTTCAATATATAATACCCTTCTCTTAATGTTTTCATTGTGGGATTCATTCCCATCTTATCTTATTTTCTCAAGTTGCACATTAAATATCATGATCTAGTTTGTCTGGTTGAAATTTCTTTACATTGATATTAAGCTTCTACAATATGTCATGTGTACAACTTGTTTTATATACAAGCCTTTTGTTGCCAATTATCTAAGTCTTCTCTAAAGTAACTTTGTATTTTTGTATATTTTGCTTTCAGACGGCAAGAGAAATCAGTAATGAAGCTAGTTGTGGATGCTGAGACTGATAAAGTTCTTGGAGCATCCATGTGTGGACCAGATGCTCCTGAGATAATGCAGGTAGTTCTTGTGTTTATGATTCGGTTCAATTGAAGGCACATATGATAGATAGAGCTGGCAGTTTGCATTGGCGTTGGAATAGGTGTCCTTTGCTAATTGAACTGTATAAATAATCCGCTAGGAATGATATATACTTAATATTGCTGTAGAAGATTTAGTTATGTAATTTAAAAAAGAAAGCCTAGAAAATGTGAAACTTAAGAAATTCATGTCATCGTAAGTTGATTTGATGAGATGAAATGTTTAAATTACACTGTCCCAGACCTACCATCTAGAATTGTGCTCGAATATTGCATTGTTCAGACTTTTAAAGTAGAATCCTAAGAAGTTTAGATGATGGAACTATATTGTTATACTTGGATGATTTTCTTTTAGTAAGCTTGCTTGCTTATTTTCTCCTTTGGTGGGATTATGAGTATACCTCAAATTTCCTTGACAAGGTCTACTACCCTTGCATCTCAAAATAATCTTCAATATCTTGGATAAATTCATTTTCGTTGGTGTGGACAATGGACATATAGAAGCTGTTATCAACTCGATTTTCATTTTACGTTTGGCCCACATTAGATAGTCTCCATTTTACGTTGCTAGAGAACTGGGGTTTATCGCATTGATGATGTAATTAGCTATCTGAATTGTTCTTTCCCCACGATAAGTAACATAGGAACAAGGTAACTAACCTGAGTCCCAAGGACTGCAAATCATTAATCATGAGCTCCTCCAGAATCAGGCAGATATCTAAACTTAGATCATCAGTTTCTCGAGCCTCAGTCAGATATTCAAACCCTTGTAGGGATCCCGTGTCTGGATTGCATTTCCCTACTTATCAATTTTTTTTTATTTTATATTTTATTTTATTATTTTTGTAATTACTGAATCCTAACATTGATTTGTGCTATTATTCACAGGGCATTGCTGTTGCACTGAAGTGTGGAGCAACCAAGGCACAATTTGACAGCACGGTAAGCTGGACTTTCTTTTAGAGCGAGGTTTGAGATATCACCTCCAATATTGTTCATTCCCCTCATGAGGTTCTATTTATTTTCATGTAATCGTAACGACTTTGATTGGTTTCTTGCCAAATGCAACAAGTCTCAAAATGGTGTAACCTATATACTGTTTGGATGTGTAAATTTGTATGTTTGTATTCTTGGTTGCCATTGAGGACTTTTTCATAGACTCTTTGGGCACTTAGTGATATTATTGGCATCTCTGACAAATATGTTATTGTGCTCCAACAGGTGGGAATACACCCTTCTGCTGCAGAGGAATTTGTGACTATGCGGTCTGTCACGAGACGTGTTGCTGCAGGCAACAAGCCGAAGACAAATCTGTAGAATTCAAATATCATAGAGAAGGGAAGTAGCGGTGGTATCAAGAATCATATAGTATATAGATGGAAGTAACATTTACTAAACATTGGAAAAGACTCGTGGTTCAATGTTTGGTATATTTTTTTGCCAAAATAAAGGGCTTTTAAAGCTTATCAAATAGTGCAAAAAACCATTTGTAATCTTTTTCGTTTTTATCTTATCAAAAATACAACCTGAATTCCTGCTTGATCTACTGATTTCCACATGATCAGAAATTCAGTTCTGATCACAATCTGCTTGAGCCTTTGCAGTTCGTACAGATATAAACACCTTTTAATTTGGATTATAATTAGTTTACATTTTAGTTGTGGAGTTATAATATAATAAAGAAAACAGAAAAGTCTTTCTCCAAAACCGTTATTTATACACAAATTTGCAAATCATTGATATCCAACACAGATCATACCCTAACTATTTAATTTCCTAAAAGCTCATTCATAGAAAAATAAAAACCGGAAAGAGACCTCATTGTGGCAATTATAACTCATTTCTGCCTTTACCCACCCTCCCCTCGCTTTATCCAAATCTACTAAGGATGATACTATTGCAAAGTATACAGTAAGTTGCAACTAGAAAATTTTAGTAGATAGAAAGAAGGATATAAAGAAAATAAATCTTCGAAAACAAAAAATTCTATAGTCATAGAATTAAGCAGGTTTCTGGTTTGATGGGATTCAGACTGACAGGGTTTCTATCACACCTGACCTAGATACTAATTATCACCATCTTTTCATTATAACTCATGGTGCATGATAAATTTATTATTCAAAAATGATATTACATGCAAATCATACTTTATATACACCTCAAATACGACTGAATACATACCTAAACAACTGTTTTTCCTTCACATACATCACAAATTGTATACCCAAAACCTTCACAGTAAGGACATTTCGTATCCTCACCTATCCATTCCATAAACTGCATCACACAAACTTTTTCATATAAGAAAAAGTTCTGTACTGTTGGAATAATAATAATAAAAATTATGCAACATATCGTATGATAAAATTCCTTTTACCTGTGGTTCAATATTTGGCTCACCCGTTCCATCACATTCTACAACACAGAATTTCATGTAAGTGACAACTTTTAGGGGGCATATTGCTTAAACTAACAAAAAGGAGACGATGGTCATTATAACTTTGTGATAAAACTGAAACAACCGAGGATAATTCAATTGGAAAGTGATACAATACCTGAGCACATTAATCGTCCCTCCCCACGACAAGCAAGGCATTTGGTTGTGCCGTTCTTGGTTTCGATATCAGCAACATTTTGGTCTCTACCAGCAAGTCTTGAGGGGTCTTCCCAACGATTCTCTCCAAGAAGGAAAACTCGGTGTTGAGATACCTCAACTTCTGTAACACCTTCTTTTATGACTCTCTTCTGCATCTCTGAGATTTCAGTTACAGAAGCCACTGCAGCTCCATTCATACCTCCCTAAAAAACAACAGAATTCAATAGGAGGTAAGGAGGTAATTGATTTGTATACTGTATCAGGGCATCGGTTATTTTGCATAAACCAACTAAGAGAAGAAACAACAAAGGATGAAACATTCGGTGTCAGCTACTACAAGAATTGGTTATATCAAGCAAACAATTTATCAATAAATAACAAAAGTAATAAACACAAATTCTAAGAAAGTAAGCCTAAAAGAATGCATTTTGTTATTATGATAGGCCAAAATATGACTACCAAGAAGGCATATGCCATCAGATAAATTAACCAAACATACAAATATATTAATTTTAAAAAATTACCACAATATATAGTCGGTCCCCCATTGAAGAGAGGGATTGTTGAACCAAAAATAAGGGGACATGGATGAGCAAAATGAACAACATCCCTAATGCAGATAGTTTAAAATAGATTGGCATATAGCTAAATGCTACTTTGTGACTGAGTGACCTTGAATCACAAGATTAAGAGGTGAACTCACCAACCAGGTCAGTAGGTGATCAAAGGAAAACAAAAAAACTTTGATTTGATCTCACCTGTGGAACAGCCGTGGTTGTTGCTTCTTGATCTGCACTCAAGTTGGTGCTACCATCCTCAAATTGTTGTTTCATATACAACCTTTCAAGGAGTTCTGCTGTCATAATTCCATCTTCACGGGTACCTATGGCTGCCTGAGAACCACGGTTATAAATCCATAGAGCAGTAATCTCAACTACACGTTGCAGAGTCTATCACGAAAAAAATGCTATGCTACATATGAAGTAACCTGTAATAAAATTTACAACTTACTTGCCAAGTCTTCACAGCACGTTCAGTTCCAGTTGAGAAGCTGGAAAACTCCATGTCCTCCTCACCAGAATAAAATCCCAAATTTAGCAGAGCTTCCTGTCACAGTCACACACAATTATGGCCCAATTAAAACCAATGATACTTCTTTTGAATATTATTAATAATTTTTCAAATATGACAATAAAGGTAGAAGAAAAAGAGTGGGAAAGACTTTAAACAAAACAAAAAAGTTGAATTTGTAAGAGCCAGAAAAGAAAACACACAGACACACATGGTCAGTTCATTTTTATCATTAAGTTGTTCCCTATTGCCGGTCTTACCCACAAACCAAACAGTAAACCATTTGAGCCTAGTTCCCCATGCACCTATATATAATTTCATCGAATGGAGATGGACTATATATTGATTTGCCAAATATGTATCAAAAGTCATAAATCGATTTTTAGCTTTACTGCCCAACAACCTTAACAGGTTCTTCCTATATGCTACTAATCCAAAAAGTAAATAAAAACTCGCCTTTCTAAAGAAGAAATGCATATTGCGAGCACACCTGCATCGCTTTGACCTCCACTCCTTCGCTCCCTGTCCTCAATGTCCGTCTCTTCTTTCCCACTCCTTCCAAAACCCTAATCGCTTCCTTTATTTCTTCTACTTTTTCTTCATCTTCAATTTTCTCCTCCTCCACTAGCGTCGGCGCTCTCTCCGCAATCAAATTCTTCTCCTTCAACACCTGCATCAATCAATTTCACTCTCACTCCTTCAGTTCATTAAAACTCAAATTAGTCATTTCAGTTTCTACTGACGAAAATTACCTGTAGCAAACCAGCGATATTGGAAATCGTATCTGAAACGGAAACACCAACGTTGAAGTTGCGGTTCTCTAGGGCTTTAATCTGGAGTTTAAGCTCCGAAATCTCTCGGTGCAACGACTCGCGTTCTTGGATCCACCTCTGTTCTTCTCGGAGCCAGCGCTGTTCTTCGCGTATCCAGCGCTGCTCTTCGCGGATCCAGCGGATTTCTTCGCGGTCGGAGCCTGATGAGGTGGCACGGACTCGAAAATTGAAGCTAGTGGAGAGCGAAAGCGCGAGGGAAGTAGTGGATGTTGTGCGACGAAGGTGAGAACTGAGAGGGAGATTGAGAGAGAGAGGGAGAAGAGAAGACATAATGTGTGAGAGGAAGGTGAGAGGAAGGTGAAGTGGTGGTGCAAACTGTGAAACAAGAGTCAGGTGAAGAGGAAGACGAAGATATTTTTGTGCTTGGAAGTTGGAACCACACGAAACGAAACGATTCGGTTACACAGGTGGCGGGAAGCTTATCTACGATAAGATATTATTCAAAACTACCCTCTACTTTGTTATATTGGTTAAAACCACCCTTTACTTTCGTTTTTGCTCAAAAACCATCCTGATATTACGTTTGTTAAATTTTTACTGTCTACCCTTCAATATAAAAAATTTAAAAATTTAAAAATTTAAAAAGAGAGTGGTGACCAGATTGGATATAATTACAAAATTAAATCCATTAATTTTTTACCGAATTAGGAGTTTGATGAGCCACGCTTTGAGTGGACTCTTCAAACCCACAATCAACTTTAGAAGAAGAGTCTTGCTTGTTGCTTCGTTTGGAATTGGAGTTCGGCTAAATGGATCCGTTTATAAGAATGTAAAGACCGATTTAACGAAAAATGTAAAGATAGGTAAAAAATACATTTCCCAATTACACAGGACCTAAATTGTAAATACCCTTAAAAAAAATTGTTGGAAGTTTGGAATCTTTTCTTGTCGTGATAGACTGATAGTTAGGCTAATGAATAACATATTTAATCGTATAATTATATATGCATCTTCTTTTAGCATGATAATACACTCCCTACTTCCCCTTCCACATTAGTTGTTTCATTGGTGTGGGAATAAATTACATGGTAGCTGTAGACCCCAAAAATCCACAATTGAATTTAGTAGAGCGGATGACACTGACATTCCTGCAAAACAAAAAAGAGAACATGGAGTTGGGGTGGTCCTTTTGGGGACTCTTTGACGCTCAAATGAGATATTTATATGAGAAACCGTTTGTATAGAATATAACTTGAATTAACCAATTTCAACAACTATATTGAACTGCTAAATAATAAGATCAAATCGTAAAAAGGCTAGTCAAGTCCTAGGTGATGTAGTTCGAATAGCCTTATGTATGCTTGAGCTGAGCGTTGAGTTTAGCAAATTAAATTGCTGGGAGTAGATGAGGTAAGACCGTCGATCTATTTAAAAGAAGTGATGTTCTATGCTTGGAGGTTCATGGATCGAAGTTCATGCAAAAATGAAAGATAGAGATAAATAGATGCAGATGTTGGATTGGCGGCTACATGGTTGGAGTATGGCTTAGTCAATGACCTTTGCGAATGTCAAGTTGAATATGATGAATAAAAGTGAATTCAAACTAGCATCATCATGATGATGCAATTAGTCAACCACGGAAAGTTGAGAGTGTATTGCATTAGTTGTATTTTTTCTACGTGAATGGGGTCAGAACAGATCCCAGCTTAAAAGATTAATAGCCTGATATTTATAGCCAATGAAAAGTGTTCACCAAGTGAACTGGTTGTATGATCCTGAGATCATGGGTTGAGATTGTTGTTTTATCCTCCAGGATCCTAGGGATCTCAATATTTTAAATCTGTTTCAGCTATAGTGACTTGGTCCGTTCCTTGAGTTGCACATCTGACTTTAGTTCTTGTTTGGTTTAAAAGATCTACAAACGTATATTTGAGTTTTTATTTATTTTTATTTTTTTAATAGTTGTTTAGTTAGGTTTTTGAGATTTTATATTTTAAATTGAGTAGATGCTAGTAGAGTTTAAATTTATACTAGGTAAAAACTCATATGAAGATGCTTCTCCAAATATATCTTTTTTTATTTATTATTATTTTAAGTCTACCAATCAAAAAATTATATATATATATATATATATATATATATATATTTTTCAAAAACTCTATTTCTAATAGATCTACTTCAAATAAATCTTTTACCAATTGAGATTTTTTAAAAACACAACCAAACAAGCTCTTAGTCCTTTACAGACTTGGTCATGGCTTGAGTCCTTTTTAGACCCACGACGGGCCTATCTTTCGTTGGGCCTGACCATGCTTGTATTTTGATATCAGCAATGGCCCAATTCCTCATTTACACTTCCAAAATTGGTTGGCTACCTACGCGTGTGTATAACTACTGAATTTAAAAACTTTGACTTTACTGTATGAACTTATCAGTCAAAGTATTTAAATCCAATGACCCACATATAATGAACTGATATAACTTTTGTCAGTTCGAACTGATAATAGAAAGACTATATATGTATATATATATAATAATAATAATTTTCAAATTAGCACCTCCTCATTGTATTATTATCAGCACATTTTAATAAAAGTCATTGGATTTAAATACTTTGACTTGACTGTATGCACTTGTCAGAGTATCTTTTAAATCCAATGACTTTCATTAAATGTGCTGATAATAATACAATGAGAGCGTGCTGACTTGAAAATTACTGTATGTATGTATGTATGTATATATGTATGTATGTATGTATGTATATATGTATATATGTATATATATATATATATATATAGTAGAATCCCTCTAAACTAATATTTTTATGACCCATCATTGAGTAATAATTTAGAGAGATTATTAATTTGAAGGGTTTTACATTGTAAAATGTTATTTTGTCTTAGAAAATGTGTAGAAGCCGATTTTCTTGTTTAGGAACGGTTCCTTTTCGGGATTCTTTGTTTAGTTAGTTTTTTTTTTTTTTTTTTTCATTTTTCATTCAGGATTCCTTGTTTAGGAAATATTTATTAAGAAAATTTCCAATTCCTTATGTGAATGTGATTACTTAGTGACCAATGATACTCACTTTATAAATAGTGAGACTTATTTTTTTGTTGTATATAACAAGACAGATCTCATGATATACCTAAAAATTCAATTCCTAACGGCTCTTAAAAATTCTCTCTTTTCTATTTTCTTTGTTATAACTAGAGGACAATTCAAAAGATGAAGAATGAAGTCAAAAATATCAAACATGATGGTCTTGTGCAAACTGACATCTTAAAGTACTTTTCTAGTTTTTAATTATTATATAACATATTTTGTAATTTTATAGAATTATTAATTTATACGACAGTCATGACCGAAATTTTACATTGAGTTTCAAAAAAAAATTATTAATTATTACGATAAAAGGGTTTATTAAATTTTTACACCGACCCAAGCTAGGACTAAGATATTTTATTAATTTAAAGATGATATTAATTTATAGAAAATTAATTTACAGATGTTCTACTGGATATATAAATAAAGAACTTACACCTCTTCCATACCTCACAAAATTTATTACAAAATGCTCATCCCAAACAATGGAAGAAATTTGTTAGGAGCTTTGACCTAAGCAAATATTCCCTTGGATCATAAAATCAGAATTTGCATTTGCAGCTTTATACTCATGATGAGATGAACCGATTGGGCTTCCAATAAAATATATTTCAATTCAAATATAAAAGACAACCCGTTTACAGTTGAAAAATATATAATCTGCAATATAAAAGATATGTACTTCTGTAAACAATTGGCATATAACCAAATCAGGTCGCATCACCAAGAGATCAATGAACAATAATCACAGCATTTTCATTATTCAGAATCTTGCAAATGAATACATAAATGTGAAATCACATAAACTGAATAAACTTATTAGCAGAACCAAGTTAATCTCCAAATGCACATTATAACAGACCGCCTGGACCCGAATACACATAATGTTATCACATATTATACTTTCCTCACCACCCTACAGTACCCATACCTTGATATATGAAACTTAAGATGACTCAGAATTTTCCCCACTAGGCCAGTCTCTCATTGATGCAAGATACAGATACTAATGCCTAAAAATAGCCTCTCACTATCTAGAGCAAGCTGTTTAATACACCCTGAAAACCAAGGAATGGATCTTCACAAAAAATGTAAAAAGCATCATCAATAACAAGACATCTACAGATAAAACCGTGAGGAAATGGTTTACCCCATCCTGGTCAGCTTCAAAGCCAAAAGATTCGTTGTGTAGCTTCTTCTTCAGCTTAGTCCAGCTTGACATTAGAATACAAAAGGGTGTCCCTTGTAAGGGGCATATTGACAAGGAAGTAAATCTGCAGCAGAGATAACCGATCAGAAGTAATAGATGATATCCCAAGGTTGATATAGGAAAGGCTTGTTATTTTGGAATCTTATAGCTTGCTACAAATACCATCTTATTAATAATTAAGAATTCAGATATATTATACTCAACAGAATATCAAAAGTGTATGAGAAAATAACAGCAAAAAAAAAAAAAGAATGAGGTGGACAATATCAATTACTATATTCAAACTAACTTCCAAAATAGTTACGTATAAAACAGGTAGTAGGACTTTGTTTACATATAATCTTACCCCAAAGAGAGTAGCAATGATAAGAATAATTCCCGTTAGCCAAGCAAGAGTCAATCTAACCAACACAATTTTAGCAATAGCAGGTACATTAACTGAGCCTTCTACTCCTGCCAACAAACGTGAAGATGGCAAGGAAGTAGACATCAAGTTCAACACAGTTTCGGACTCGGGCAAGGGAGATCCATTAAATAAGATTACTCCAACAATTTGACCTGCCAAATTATCAATTACTATAAGCATTTGCAATCAGGGGGAGAAATTCAACTAACTCAACAAGGTAAGGTAATAACAGATATTTATATAAACTTAAAAGACAGCATCCATTTTCAACCATGTAGGCTAGAGTTTTGCAAGAAACAACTATTTACTTAAAAAAATGCAGTTAATATCAAGAACTTGGGTTTCAAGTGGAACTGTGTCAAAAAAGTCCTCAAGCTGTCATGGAAACCAAAAATGAAAACCTAAAGCGGGACTATAAATTGTGAAAACCAATCATGTAAACTTGGTTTCTTTCTAGACAACAAGGTATGGAAAGTCTCATGAGGTAGCTTATAAATAAGATCACAAGGTAAATGGAAAAAAAGTAGACAGAAAGCCACTATCTGACAGTTACGACAGACATATTTTTAAGATCTCAGTTTTTGAACAAGTCAAACAGGTGACTTGCAGCACACTGAACCTACCTGTGCATTTTATGACACAATCAAGGGGGACAACACATTGGTTATCTCTTTCTCCCAAATAATGATATGATGGAGCAGGCCTATCATTCTTTATGACATGCTAAGCAGACTATAAAGTAATTTTCCAAAACCAGGACAGAATACCTTTATATGCTGTTTGCAACGAATCAAATAGCTTGGAAAGTGTTGTAAGTAATAGCTCCATCCCTTGTTGGGCAACACCTTCAGGTCCATATTGGTCTTGCAAAGCCTACAGAGAAATTACAGAGAAGAATTAGAAAAAGAGAAAACAGCAAGATAGCACACATGCATGCAAGATGCACCTAAACACAAACGCAGATGTGTGCATAAAGTCCAAGCACTGTTTTGTAAGCAATCTGAAAATATATTTCTGGTTCCCAAAAACTTACAGTTACAGCCTGTTTCAATTAAATTAAAAGTGAAAAATCCCATCTAATTTGAACACCTTGATGGACACAGTACATAAGTATTTGACAAATTAGGAATAATCTTAAAATCTTTGAAACAAAAATACACTTTCACTGAGATAGAGATATAATGTACTGTCAATGCCAACACAATTCATACATTCAAGCAGAGAATATAAGTGGAGGCTAACATGAAGCAAACAAGTCAAAGAGGGAATGACAGCCAGTACAATATAGTATAACAATCATCAAGAAGAATTTGCCAAGAAACTGTCCTAAGAAGAAAGATGCGTAAATTTAAGCCATCATATATGGATGAATTATTTACCGAAAATATAATGAATTCATGTGCATGCCCGCAGACAAATACAATATTATAAACATCAGAATTCAGAACTAACAACCTTTTGTCATGTCCTAGATAGGCATAATTTACATGATAAAGATACATACTGGAATTTAATTCTTAATCTATCTATAAATACTTCATTACAGCATATTACACATATAAATTACATTCTGAGTTTGAGATTTATAATAAATAAATAATAATAATAATAAAGAAGTGAAAGTATTATCACCTCAATGCCATCAAAACAACCCATCATTAACTCTGCAGATCTTAGCATACTCTGCGCTTCATGCATCTCCATTGCCCTTTTCATATTGTGGAACAGAGCCAGAAGACTCAATGTAAATTCCCTCTCTGCTTTCTGCAAACAACCAAAATGTTACTCTTTCAACGAAAACCATAATAATAATAAAATATAAAAAAAAACAAGAGTTCAAGATTACATATCATAACATTAATAGTGATCAGTGAAGTGTACAGAAAATAGTAGAAAACATAAGTTTGAGTCCTGAATAGTACCTTTGACAATTGAAGATTCAAATTGATATCATTGGACAATGGAAAAGTCAACCCTCCATTCAGTGGTTCTAAGGCATCAGCAACATATGATCCGCCCATCCAAGATGCCTAAAGCAAAAAATAAAATCAATTTCATATGAGTAAAAAATAAAGTTGGATTAACAATGAGCAATGAAAGTGCATAAGATGAAGTCAAGACTAACAAAATCGTGAATTTCTTTGTCAGTGCAATCTTCTAATTGTTCGTCCACAAAAATTACTGAAACTTCATCTTCATCTGCAAAACAACTCATAACATTAACAAACTCTATTCAACTTATATATAAAATAGTAAAGGCAAATATGACCATATCTATATAAGAAAGAGATAAAGCACCTGGAAGTTGAATATCAACTTTATTTGAATTGGGACTGATCTTGCTGCTATAGGCATCACTGAACCAAGTATTATCAAGTTTAACCATGAATTTCGGATCTGGTCAAAGAATATGACAATTAAGAATCTTTCAGAAAAGAAGTCAAGAAGAAAAAGTTTAAAATGCATATCCTACAACAGGTGCAATACCATCTACTCCTCTGACTTCAAGCATGAAAACACTGTGAGGTCTGTTGAATGGATTAGGCATCAGAACATCATTCAACTACCAAAAAAAACCAAAAAATTTCATTACAGAAAACCCTCAATCAGGGAAAACATATGAGAACAATTAAAAAAAAAAAAAAAAGAATTAAGGATTTCAATAACCTTAGATGAACCGGACTCTGAAAGGGTAGCAGTCGGTGCGAAACCAAGCAAGACTGACGCAGCAGCAGCAACTTCCGAAAGTAACATTGAATGTGACTGAAAGTAAAAAGGCATGGATATCAACATATTTACGAATGCAAGTGAATAAAAAGCAGTTCTTTAGAACCAAATAACAGCTTATAAGTTCATTATGGTAAACTAAAGCATCAATGATTCACTACAAATATAGCAAGCAATAAACAAGATACAAACAACTAAAATTTTCAATTGCAGAAGTAAACAAATGCATAGCATAATCATACTAGTACAATTCAGAGACAAATTGACATAGAGCATCCTTGTACATTATCAACAATATTTAATCGTTCCTTAATTCCAAATGAATCACAGAAAACGGATCTATCACTACAAACAACAAACAACGGCTAAGATCTTTTAATCGAGTAGCACAAATTGATAAATATTGAGACAAGTACAGACCACAGCCCATAAGCTTAACTTGTCAATTCAATAAATTTTCATTACTTCCATACAATTTCTCAGCAACCAGAAAAATAATTGATCAAGCTAAAAAATTACGCGCACATGTAAACAAACAATTAAATAGAGAAATCGATGGCACAAAAAAAGTAAATCGCTTATCTCCTGATTTTATCAGCAAATAAATAAACAAAATAAATGAGTATTGATTACTTGAAGAAAAAACGAAACAGAAATCGAATTGAAAAACAATAAAACTACCTGGACGGCATCGTTTGGAGATGGAGAGCGAAGATATTGATGCTTCGGGCTATCGATGAAGAAAACTGTACCAGTAGAATCCGCCTAAATCAAACAATAAAATCATCAGATCACAAACATATACATAAATACACATTCGAGAGAGACAGGTAGGAAGAAAGAGCGCGAACCCTCGACTGGATGCAGAGGAGAGACGAAACAATGAGAAGATGGAAAATTCCGCGAACGCGAGAATCCATTCTAGAGAGAGAGAGAGAGAGAGAGAGAGAGTGATCTGTGGTTCACGGTGACGAAGAAGTAAAAGGACGAGTCGGTTTCTGACTTTCTGTGATCTGAGGGAAGCAACGACGTCGTTTGATAGGAAGGGGAATGGGTAACTATTGTACTTAATAATTCGATTGTATTTTGGGTCGACCCAAACTAATTAGTCCGATGTTATGGGCTCAAGGCTACTGCGTACAAGGCCCAGGCCCATATATATGATTAACGGCCCATGTAGCTACAGCGTGAGCTGTCATAGTGCAGTAATCATACTTGTCTAGCAAAAATATGATGTCTTGCACAAGATTATCCACCTCTCGGTCCTCTCCTATGGAGTCTGGACAGAGAGACTCCATGACATAATTTATTCATATTGAGAGCATTAGATACAATAAGGAGAGGATTTATACCCTAAAATTAATTGGGTAAAAACTTGGAGCTTACTGATTTAACAAATGCAAAATCCTTTGAATGCATGGGATCGAAGAGAATAAAATAACGTACATTACACGGTATCCTAAAAGCATGTCGAACACACCTTGACTACTAGAACCTATCAAATATATTGTCTTCAGTAGCCGAACACACAAGTAGTCAAATTCAAATTGGACCAAAAGTATGGTTGAGCCTATATCGGAAAAAGTGATCGAATGTGACTGTTCGGGTCTGAACTGAAGTCGGAAAAAGAAGGCGAGAGCTGAAAACAAATAAAGTTACAAGTTACTCGCCGCATGGTTTTTGGACAAAGAATCAATGCATGGATGGCTTAGATGATGACGCGTGTTATGAGAGGTCACCTTAAAGGACATGTGGGAATTTTCATTTTTAACCATTTGAATGATTCAAGTATTGTTTTTAACCATCGTTTTTTTTCCTACATTAGGGGTACAATGTCTAAAGTACCCTTAAATTTAAGAAACTAAAACCCAATTTCACTTTTGTTGGAGAGAAAAAGCAAGGAAATGAGAGTGTTTGAAGATTTTTGGCAACTGTCTGACCGACGGTGAGGGTTCTGAGGGGCAGTGAAGGTTCAAGCAAGATGAGCTTAGCCTAGTGGTATGCCCCTTACATCTATACACACACAATGATTGGTAGGAGGGAGAGAGAGTAAGAAGGATGAATGAATTAAAACGAAAGAGAGTATAAGAGATGGAGAGGATAACATCTATCATTCATGTTGTTTGGTAAGTTAGGAATGATAGAAGATAAGTTTTTGTTCTTTTGTTTGATATTGAAAAGAGAGTTGAATAGATGAATGGATATATAATTGTAAATTTACTATATTGGTGGGCCATGAGAGAGCTGAAGTCTCTCCTCTCTCTCATTTGTCCTATGAGGGAAGGATTCATTTTGGTGGGCCCTAAAGGAGCTAAGATCCATCCTCTTCTTCTTTCCTCTCTCTTGTCTCTCTAACCAAACAATGGATTAGAGCTCTCCTCCCTCTATCTCTTCTTCTTACCAAACAAATGCCCAGCTTGGGAATGCTTCTTGAACTGCTTTTGGGGCCAAAAATGATTCTGAACTAGGTCTAGGGTGTTTGGTAAAATTTTAGGAAAGTGTTTTTGATCATTTTTAGCTTCCTCAACATCAGTTTGAGAAGCTATTTTTTATAGATTTTAGAAAACTGTTTCTTATGAAGCAGTAATGAAAATGCAATAGATTATTGATATATATATATATATATAAAAAAAAAAAGTAATAATGTGTTATGGTCATACAAAAATAAAACAAATTATTTATTTATTTTATAACATGTTTATGGTCACACAAAAATAAAACATTATTTATTTTCAAAATATTTTCAATATTCATTTATATCCTTTATAGTAATTTTGCATAGTCAAACACTTTTTACTTTTTACCTTTTACCAAATACATTGAATTTGTTTTCAGTTTTCACAATACTTTTAAAAATCAGTTTACCAAACACTTAGTTGATTCTTTTCACAGCAAATCCAAAAGCAACCCCCCCAACAACACAGCAATGACAAATTAAGCCAAAACGCCTTGGCGCCCCCCCACCACAAAAAAAATTGTTTTTGTTTGTTTGTTTTTTTTTTACTTAAATAAAAATCCACCCCCTCACATCTATTATGTATGTTTTTGTGTCACTCATCTAATAACCTTTAGGGTTAGGGTTATAAGCAATTTCGCATGTTGCCCCCTAAATGTTTTTTTTTAGGCATTAAGCCCCCCAAACTATCGTTTATTGGAAAAACCCGACAAACTGGTAATGGAACCTAGTTTCCGTCCAACTTCTTGTCACCAGTGTCGCAAGTGTGTTTTTAAGTAAGGGTAAAATTGGAATAAAAAAATTAACAAAAATTAAATTTAAATGAGGAGATCCAATCTTGATCTCCACCGTCCACCTTATTCAAATCGACGGTGAAGATCCATGTATGTTTCTTGCTTCAAATCAAAATTTAGCTAGTCGTAAGGTGGTCATTGTGAGTAATTGTAAAGTTATTGTTTCTTGGATTAATGGTGAGAATTTTAGCAATTTCAGTTTGGTTGATATGGTTTACGACATTCGAAGCTTCCTTCAGAATTTCAAAGGGGTGCCTGTGAAGTTCATGCTTAGAGGCATGAAGTCTTTTGCTGATGGTATGACTAAACTGGGTTCTAGTAATGGCGGTGAGAGGCTAGAATGAGATTTTTTCAATTTTCACTAGCTAATCTCGGTTGTGGGTCTGCTGTCGTTTGGTCTTTCTTCTTCCTCGGTGCAGCCTCTGTTCTGATCTGCTTCCTTTGTTTTCTGTTTTTTCCTTTTTGGTTTTTTGGTTTTGGTTGTAGGGTTCTGCCTTGGGTTAGCTGATTGTTGGCTTTTTGCCTTGCTTCTTTTGTGTTTCTCGTTTGGTTTTGTTTTTGCTTTGGTTGGGTGGTGCCTCTGTTGGCCTGTTGTTTCCTTGGCAGATGTTGCCTCCGGGCTTTAATAAATTTCACCGTTTCAAAAAAAAAATCCAATTCAGATCTCTACCTAATAAAAAAAATAATTTAAACTTAAAGAAAAAAAAAATTGATTAGGTGGAGACCCAATCTAGATCTCCACCTAATCAAATAAAAAAAAAAACAAAAAAAAATTAAAACTTAAAGAACAAACCCAGAAACCCTTACCAAACTCAACAACCACCACCATTGTCTAGACCCAAACCCCCATCTCCATAAGTTTTCCAAAAGCTAGATGAGATCGAAAGGGTTTGAAACCGCCACTACCATTCGACCACCAAAATCAACAAACCTAAAAACACACACACACATACACACTCTCTCTCTCTCTTCGCAATCTAGTCACAAACAAAACCCAAAATCATCAAGAACACCCAGAAACCAAGCCACCACTCACTATGAAATCCACCTAGAAACCTGAGAGAGAGAGAGAGATGGGTGGTGGTGGGGGTTAGAGAATTAGATTTTGAATTTTGAACTTCTTAGGGTTAAGGTTTGAAGTTGTTTTTTATTTTTTATTTTATAAGGTGGAGATCCAATATGAACCTCTACCTTTAAATTTTATTTATTTATTTATTGTTTTTTTCTTATTTTTTTTATTAGGTGGGATCCAATATGTGGATCTCCACATTTTAATTTAATTTTTCTAAAGTTTTTACTCCAATTTTGCCTTTACTTAAAAACACACGTGAGGTGCACGTGACGAGAAGATGGAAGGAAACTGGGTTCCATTACCAGTTTGTTGGATTTTGCCAATAAACGATAGTTTGAGGTGTTTAATGTCTAAAAAAAAACATTTAGGGGGGCAACATACGAATTCACGTATATTTCAGTTGGCATTTATGCCGATAATTTTTTTTTAAGACTTGATACAAATAAACTATATCTTGAAATATAATGAATAGATAATATAAAGCAACTTAGTTTATTTCAAAAAAAAAAAAAAATAGTCAATCAATCATTTATTTTTATTGACTCATTGGTATAGAGTACAACTACTTGTTCCATGGAAAGCACACTTCCTGTCCGTCCGGTGTCTTATAACATGGACCTTCTGGTCTGATAAACCACTCACATTTAGGATAGCATCTACGATTATCTCTTTTATCTATATAAACATCAAAGTACTTGAATTTATTTAGCCATGCAAAACTGCAGAAAAACAATGTCGTTACAAAGTAGTTTGGCCTAAATGAGAAGGAGTAGGACTCAAAATTGGCGAGGTCATGTTTTCCAAGATCATCATCTTTAGATTTACAATGGACGGTGAGAAGTGTACCATTTCCTATATCATTGGTGATTATCACTGTCGTCTTCATGTCTGCGCATATTGTTTGGAGCAGCAAAAACAAAGTCAAGTAATGCAACAACTGTTTGGCAAAAGAACTCATCTAGCTTACTAGCTATCAAAAATAATGTTATATATTTGTTGTAGAAAAATTTGTGATCTGTTATTTCATAAAGCTAGTTAGGATGCATATGTTATATACAGAGGTAATAGAGCATTGTATAAAAGACTTGATAAATATTATTATAGCTATATGTATAATATCCAATATGTAACTAACATTTACTAATTTTCCACAGTTGAATACAAAAAAGAACAAAAACTAATCACTCATTCCCATAGATCATAGCCAACATTTATTACAGGTATCATATATAATAATATAATAACAGTCTTTTTAATTAGAAGCCGACATGTGGTAACTTAATAAATACTTACAAAAGAATTAAATAATATCATATATCATATATGAACTTTTTCAATTAGAAGTTACCATGTGTCCTATTAAATCATATCATATATAATAATATAATAATAACATTTTTAATTAGAAGCCGACATATGGCAACTTAATAAATTCTTATAAATGAATCAAATAATATCATATATCATAAATAAACTGTTTTAACCAGAAGTTGCCATGTGTCCTCCTATTAAATAATACATAATAATATAATAATAACTTTTTTTTTGTTTTTTGTTTTTTTTTTTTTTTGTTTTAACTAGTAGCTGATATGTGGCAACTTAGTAAATGCTTACAAAACAATCAGCAAACTGCTATGTGCCCTCCTATTAAATGCTTACAAAATAGTCATAAAATTATATAAAACAAAAACTTATCATAATTGTACTATATATATATACAGTTTTTCTATTATCAGTTCGAACAGACAAAAGATTTACTGGGATGAAGAATTTGGACCACTAGTTTTACATAAGTTATGATAAGTGCATGCACTTTGAGTCAAAGTATGTAAAACTAGTGGTCCACATTCTTCGTCCTGATATATCTTTTATCAGTTCGAACTGATAATAGAAAATTTGTTTATATATATATATATATATATTTTGAAAGGACATCATATATAATCATATAATAAATAATCATATCATATATCATATATCTTATCATATCATATATCATGTATAATAATATAATAATAACATTTTTTAACTTAATAAATACTTACAAAATAATCAAAACATATCATATATATTGTGGTAGCCAAAAATGGTCTATGAGTCCAAACATAAAAAGACCCAAATCTTCATGCTAAAACCAATCCAGGCCCACATACTTCGGGTCGACCTAAGGCTTGTGTTAGCAAGACTTGACTGTTTGAAAACCAAGTAAAAAATGTCAGTTACAACAAGTGGGTAACAGTTGATTCAAATGAGAGGAAATGTCTCCAAGACAAAATCACAGTTGAGCTCTCTGAAAATCACTCATGGAGTGAACGTTGGAGGATGGGTTTTGGCCTATAAATAAGAAAGACAAAATCACAGTTGAGCTCTCTAAAAAACGTTACAAAGAACAAAGCATTATTAGCATCTTAAAACTATACTCTATTATTCCGACCACCGGAATTCAGTCCAAAATAACAATTGCTCAGCCTAAGCATACCTAAGGCTAATAATCTGACCCCCATTTCCCTTGTTTCTTTATCTATGCTTTTCTCTATTATTAATCTTTTGCAGGTTCAACGAAGAAGACAATCAGTTTCGATAGACAGGCAACCCCTACGCAGGTTTATAAAGGAAACGACATCCCCTACTCGACTAGATCAACCAAGTTGCCTTGGGCCCAATACAAATCCGACATGATCCATATCAACCGTAGGTCGACCCCCCTACAGTTTGGTGTCCACCGTATGGCCCAATGTAACTTTACAAACGAGCTAGACGAGTCGTACCAACCTTACATCTTCTCAACATGTCTAGAGATGGAAGTGCACCAACTGTAGAAGAGCAGATTGCTGCGTTGGTTGCCCAAATAGGCTACGAATGCAGAAAAATTACAGGCACTCGAAGCAGAAAACGTTGCAATTAGAGCGACGAATGGTGAGCTACGAGCCTTGATCGATGGAGTACCCGACAATGACGACATTGGAATACCCAATCCTAGCTCCGAATGGTGAACATGAGGTCGATATGATGGCTCCAGTCACACCAATTGACCCTGTGAGACAAGACAAGAACCCCGATGCCGGACAAAATCAACGAAAAACCCATACGACTCAGGTCGAGATCGATCTCAATAACTTGTCAATCCGTAATAAAGCGACATATGGACAGGACCCGGCCTTGGATCTATAACCTGAGAATGCCCTTAGAACACCTGTGTCACTCTAGTCAACACCGGGATTGTAAAATATGGATCTGATATACATTTATTTGCTAACCCAGAACTTTCCCGCAGGTTCACAAAAATGGAAGCATTTATCCAAAGGATTCTAGGAGTCTCAGCACCAATCAAGAAAAGCACAACAAATAGCTTCACCAACTCACCCTTCGTAGACGCAATTACCCTTATCGAGATGCCAAGGAAATTTAGCTTCCCAAATATGAAGCAATATGAAGGCACTATAGATCCAGACGACTATATAACGCAGTACAAACAGAGAATGTTCACCGTAGCAATTCCACGCAACCTCAGAGAAGCGTGCATGTGCAAAGGATTCGGGGTCCAGCCTTAACGGTCCAGCTCTACAATGGTATACTAATTTGCCTAACAATTCTATTACTTCTTTTGCACAGCTCAAAGATACATTCGTGAAGCAATTTGCGAGCAGCCATAAACTAGAAAAGTAGTCGGACGACTTATATACCATCACATAGAGACACAACGAAAACCTGAGGACTTATGTCGGACGCTTCAACAGAGAAAGTACAGATCCTGCATTGTAACCAGGCCACCACCATCTACTCCTTTAGAAAAGGCCTTAGGTTCGACTCCGACCTTTATAAAGAACCCACCAAGTATCCATGCAAGAGAATGGAAGATGTGCTGACAAAAGCATGAGCCCAAATTAAATGTAAGGAAGACAAAGCAAACTGAAATATACAAACACGGTTTAATTGTCTAAAGCATGCCTTGATAGAGGGGATGTGGGTGAATAGGTTTTTAAACCTTTTGCAATCCCTTAAAACAAACACAAGTTTGTCCCTTAAGATAGCTTATATCACAACACATAAAACATATATACATGTATAGACAAGATAAACATATGTTCAATAAATCATTGTCTATATATTAACAAGTTGCAGGAGAAAGAGTACCGATAAAAACTAACTCCAAAGAATACTTATATTTTCAATTATGTCCAATATGTTACAAGTACTAATCAAATATAGCTATACACATATGTATCAATATACAAAAGAATGATATATACAACTTTGATCAATATGATGTGCTTACATCTCACACTTAACAAAATCTTGTTTCCCAATACATCACAAGTGAAGATTATGCAACAAGATTAAAACATACACATTTACAGATATGAAAGATAGAGATAGAAAGAATTGACACAAGAGATTTTTTAACATGGTAAAACCTCTAAGGAGGAAACATCTACGGGTTGAATTACAACCATATGGTACTATATATATTGGATGATAGATTATAAATTCCTCAAAAGTAAGCAACCTATGATCTACTTCCTATTGGAGTTTAAGTCTACCCAATCCCTATTGGTAGATTAGAATTCCTCAAAAGTGCGAAACCACTTTATATTGGAGTCTATGTCTACACAACATCGTTGGAAGATTAGAAATCCCTCAAGAATGAATACACATCCCATGCAACACTCTCTATTGGAGTCTATGTCTATCCAATCGCCTGGGCCTACCAATGCCATAGCCAAATCCTTATCCAAGGCAAGCACTCATGCCTCTAGAGAGCCTTCCATGCATAGCTATCCGGACCTTTCCGATCCTAGCCATGATTTCTTGCTTGGTTATCCAGACCTCTTATCCTAACCAAGACTTCCTTGCTTGACTATCTAGATTTCTTGTCCTACCCAAAACTTCTTGCTTGGTTATCTAGACCTCTTATCCTAACCAAGACTTTATGCCTTCTACAAGGACTTCCTAAGTGTGATCAATGAATGCAAAAGATACAAACAAACAATTCAACATAGAACATGTGATCAATACATTCCATGGAAACTAGACTTAGTCATATGACCACACAAATCAAAATAGTCTAGTCACAAAACTCATGGGAAAACATCTAACACATATGGCTCATAATTTCCTTCACAAATCTAATACTTGAATAAATCATATACATGAAGCACATATTCAAGATATTAAAAACATACACCAAGAAATGCTAGAATCACAAAATATGATCAATGAATATTCTAGCAAACATTTAGAGTAAATATATAATTAATAATCAATTAAATCTTAATAGGCTCTAATCATAAAATGAATCAATCAAATCATAAATAACACTAGATATCAAACTAATCACAATACAACACTCAATCATGTGAAAAACTAGAATCATATAAAACCAGTTCCTATTTGCCTCTAAATAGACTTGATTAGATTTGATTTGAAGCTATCCTTCTCAATAGCTTTTATCATACATACACATACATATAGAAGAAGAAAACCCAAGGTAATTGAAGGTTTAAAAAGATGAAAACACAAAGTTTAGTCAAATATCTATGAATCACGAGCTGGTTTGATTTTGAGGGTAGAACCACCATAAAAGTTGATCAAACAGCTGCAAACTCTTTTGAAGAAGGTAGGGAACTTGATTACGAAGATTCTTCAACTTGAATCACTCAATTTGGAGTCTGAATGAGAAAGTTATGGTGTTTGGAAGTTGAGAAAATTGTAGAGAAAATTTTTGCACAAATGTTTCCAAATTTTCTTCTTTTTATGAAATGAGAGGGAAATGAGGATATTTAAATGAAAGAGAGAGAAGGTTTTCAGTGTCCAATCAAGAGGTGCCACATCACTTGCCCGTGAGGGGCGTGTGAGCCTCAAGAGCCAGAGGGGTCCCGTGAGGCTGATGCACCCCTCACGGGAAGCACCTCAAATGGCCTTCGGCCATTCTTGCCTCCTCACACTCCTCTCACGTTCTTCAGTCGTATTCTAGCCTCCGAACTTCGAATTGGAATTTGTTTTCGGATTACGAATCATGACCCCCTCACATACAAGGAAAACTACAAAACTTTGACAAAAGGTTATGAATTCGACACGATACACACGTCGTATGAGAATTTAAAGTACGTAGTTTTCTAGTTTGAACTCGAAACCTAATGAGTGAGTAACCAAAATAACCAGGACTCAATAAGGAATCATAAGAGATTATGTTTAAGTCCAAAAACAATAAGACTAAAACAAATAAACACAAAGTTACACAAGTATGCAATTTCCTAGAGATAATCCTAGAACATGCAATTACACAATGTTTATCAAATTAAATCTAATGCATGTGCATACTTCGATAAGTGTGTTAATGTGTTATACCAATGGTGTACAACTATGCAGGAACACATATGAATGCCATGTGTGTACGTGCCTAAGCCATGTAAGAGGAATGAGGTCAAATATACTTTTGATAAGCAATGCAGCTTAATCCTATTTGAATACACCATATTGCATGAAAAGTTGCCAAGTCTTCCTTGAAGCTTGAATCATCGTCAATCTAAAACAACTAATCAATACAAAAGAAACATTGTTTTGATATGGAATTTATGCCAACACAAACCGAAAACCTAACAATCTCCCATTTTGGCAAATTCCATGTCAAAACCCCTGTACATATACTAAAACAATTACAAGGAAAATTGGTCACAATGAGTTACAATGAGTTACACATTTCTAGACAAATTTTCAATAACAAGTTTTTAACTTCTTCTTGGTCTTCTCTTGATATGACCTAAAATCAACTTAAAAGCACAAGAATATCCAAGAGACAACACATATGGCAATGCACTTTCTTTGACAAGAAAATAAAGCATTAAAATTCAAATGGATCATGTATGCTCCTTCTTTATACATGCTATCCTACAAAATATTCTAGCCAAGATCAACAAAAATATTACATGCCATAAAATTCAAGCTTGATACCAAATACAACCTAAAAAAAAATGAGACTAAGCAAGCTAGAAAGTACCACATATCTTCCCATATCCTTATATTTCTCCCCCTTTTTGACATGATATGAAACTAAAAGGAAAGAAAAAGAAAATATACCTCAAGATAATTTTATAGCCATTTGTGTCACCAAGGAATGTTGTGCAATTTGATGATCTCACATAATGCTTTGGAGTAGTTGCCTTACTTTCTAATTCTTTGATTTTCACATCTTGTAACACTACCTTAGCATTGTGACTCCTGAATCAACCTTCTTAACTTTTCAACCTCATCCTTCAATTGTATAGCCAAATTCAGAAGAATAGTTGTGCTAGATACAAGGTTTGAATCATGAGATTCACCAAAGAGCCTAAATGTATCATAAGACTTTCCCTTTTCCTTATATGACATGGTAGCCATACAATTATCACTAAACTTCTCTAAGTGAAGAAGTAACACATCATCATCTTGTTTATTCATTCCTCTACTAAACACAAATGAGAGATAAACCTCGGAAATGCCAACTTTTTGTCCAAACGAGTTGAATAAGTTGCAATCTCAATATGTTCTATAAAGACTTCACCAAGGTTTTGGGTTTGTTAGTCACTAAGGCATATACAATTTTGATCTTCTCTTTGTTTAGTTCGGTAGCATTAGAAGACCCAACAATATTGATACATACAAAGAGATGTCAAAAGACACTAACTTTAGTTAACTCATTTTGCCTAATATAGGCTCTCTTTCCCCACTCAAAATTATCATTGTCACAAAAAGTTCTACCCATCTCATTGAGGTTCTCCAATACATCAACATTAAAGAAATCCGTCTTAATATCATTGGGCAACCCTAAGAACTCATTGAAGTTCTTTGAGTTGACTCTAAAAACAACACCTTTCACATCCAACAAGGCATCTTTAAGAGTAGTACATTCTTTGTACTCATGATATAATTCTCTAACCATGGTCTCATTCACTATTCCTAGCATATTAATCCATGTACTCCAATTCCTTTCAACAATGACATTATGGACGTAAGATCTACTATAAGAATCCAAATCCATACATTTTTCTTGTATAATATTTTTTGTGCCCAAAGATTTCCAAAAGCTTCAACTTGTTGGCTTTGGTTATCTTGGAAGAATATGTGGGTTTGGATTTGTCTATGGGTTTAAAGGGATTACTAACCCCAACTTTCTTGGATCTCCTCTTGACCTTGTGTAATGTATCACTAAAACACAAAAACAAATGTGAGTGGAAAAATTCAAAGCAAATTAGCACAAAAATACAAAGGCATGTCATAATACAACGAATCATCATGCAAATCAAGACATATGAAATATAATATAAGAGATTCATTATATCAATAAAAGAATTATGTCAATAAATATCAACTTAAAACATGTGAACACCCATAAAAGAGAATAAAGTCTAGCATACTATGCCTCCTTGATAAATGCCCTATCTAAGATCAAGATAGAATATTGTTCATAAAGATATTCACACAGTCAAGCAATTTAAAGAAATCAAATAAATTAAGCTTCACAAACAGTGAGAGAAACTTCAAGATTTTCAATCTCTCTTATAATTCTTCTAAAATTGTAAGAATATCAATCACTTATAAACAAAAGTGTGTATGTGCGAATTTTGCTTCAAGTATATGAAAAGAAGTAATTTGATAATCAAACAAGCAAACAATATCAACAACTATTCATCTTAAGCTTTTCCAAGCAAGGTCAAACCGATTATCATCTGGTTTTTTGCTTTTTAAGAGAATAGATTTCAACATTTGAACGTGTGTGTGCATGTGGCTCGTTATCCCATTCTATTTGACAACCCGAGCAAACTTGATTTTCAACTTAACTTTTTAAAGCCTTTTGTTTCTTATTTTGGATTTGAATCAAAGATTTTTTTTTATTTTATTAATTCTTTTCAACCATTCTTTGATTTTCCTAACATAAACAAATACGTTTCTTGATGGCTTTCACTCATCACAATGGCGTAGCCTTTTCCTACATTGGGCGGCTACACAACCAAGGTGTGTAACCCTTTCCATGAAGGTGCTCGTTGAGTTTTATGTAGTTGCAGAAGTAAAATGGATACTAACCAAAGGTCATCTTATATGTACTAGTCAAAGAACTTCAAGGTGCATCCACAACTTACATATATCAAACTCAACTTACTCAACCAAACATATAAGAGAAGCAAAGTGCAATTTTTTTTTAAACCAAAGTTTTATGGCTTACAAGCACATGGTCTAAAAGCAATGCAAATAGACTTATTTAATATCATTACTTCTCAAGAGAGTAGCTTTCAAAGAATATGAAGCTTATATTTTTCAAAACTTGCCACTCAACAATCATACTTACAACAACACACGTCATGATTAAGATCAATGTGAACAATTATCACTAAAAGATCTTAAAAGAGCAGATGTTAATGAGAACCATAAGAACACTATACTAGTTCTCTAATATGACATGCTTCATGAAGTAGTGCAACCAATGAGTTGAGATATGAAAATTCAATTAAGCAAGCAATGTGATATATAAATACCTTCGCAAGTTATCTTCATCAAATGTTAAGTCTTCGCTCGTTTTATGAGCCTTCTTGGCTTGTTTGTCCTTATGACAACAAGTTATTGGTGTGTCGATCCAAGAGACTAAAGACTTAGCATTTTAACTCAAACAAAAAAAATGACTTTCTTTAAAAGTCTTAACATGATTGTCACCATATATATTTCATGAAAAACAACTTCTTAAAGGTTAATTAATGAATTTTGACTATCATAACAAGAATGTGAGATGTCTAAGTTCATGTCAAGTTATAGAGATACAAAACAAGCAAGCTAAGTTTCTTAACAACTTGACACTAATCTTAAAGCTAACTCACATGTGCAACTTACACTATTGGTAAGAGCACTCACCCTTGACCCATTTGGTCTTAGGTGAACTTACACAAACATTATCAAGATTCTTATTGACAACAATGTTGAATCTAGAATAAAGACCTTCTACCACTTGATCCATAAGAATATCATTGATGCTCTTCTTTTCAACATTGCTAGCAACACATGCTTTGTCAATTTTAGCAGAGTCTGTTTTCTTCACATTCCGGACATCTTAACATGCTTTGTGACATTTTCATACTTTTCATACTCAAAAGCTTTAGCATGCTTAAAATGAAGTTCAATCTCTTTATCCCTATATGCATTTTCTATATCACAATATTCAATGTATTTAAAGCACTTGGGCTTGATATGGCCTACGGTATTGCAAAAATGGCATATGAGAATAAAAGAAGAGATTTTACCTTCTGGAGTTGGAGAAGCACAAATAGGAGTTTCAATGGGTAACTTGTTCTTTAATTTGTTCTTGATTTTGGAACGTCTTTTCTTAGGAGCTTTCTTGTCAACAATGACATTTTCCTCGCTTGTAGGAATGATGCTTCTATGAGTTTCTCATCAACTACCAAGTCGCTTGAGCCTTCTAGAGTTAAACTAGAAATGATCATATCCCTCTCAAGAACAATCCCTTCAACTTCTCTAAGCTTCTTGGCAAGAAAACTCTTTTCACCCAAGAGCCTTCGAGTTGTTGAAACAAACTCATCCACTTATATCTTGATCAAATCATCCTTCTCATCAACCTCTCTTAAGGCTATCTTCAATTCCTCTTCAAGACTCTTCACCTTAGCTAAAAGATTAAGATATGTTGGATTTTCACTCAAGCACTCTTGATGATTTAGATCAACCTCCTTGTGTAACGAATCTTGACATTTTTTTCAATAGAATAGAGTGAAAGGCTGTGAAAGCAACAAAGTTGCTCACCAACTCTTCTACACTAGAAGACTCATCACTTGAGCTCTCCTCTTCACTAGAGTCATCATCATCACTCTATATGGCCGCCATAGCTTTTCCCTTCTTGTCCTTCTTAATCTTATCACTAGGACATTCCAAAGTATAATGCCTAAACTTTTTACACTTGAAGCATTGAACCTTACGATTGCTTTTAGCATGACCATTCCTTTCATGAGTTGGAGTAAATGACTTCTTGACTTTTGTTTCCTTTGAGTACTTGCCTCTTGGTTTGACACTTTTCCTCATAAACTTCCTAAACTTCCTAACCAATAAAGTCACCTCCTCGTCATCATCACTACTAACTTCTTTGACGACTTTGAGATCTAAACCATTGTTCTTAGCCTTTGGTTTCAAGCTCACCTCATAGGTTTGAAGAGAACCTAGCAAGTCATCTATGCTCATGACGTCTATGCCCTTGTTCTCTTCAATGGCTGTTACCTTAGCTTTGAACCTCTTTGGTAGTGATCTTAGAATCTTTCAATTTAGCCTCTCACTAGAGATAGGTACGCTAAGGGCTTGACATTGGTTGGCGATGTTTAGTAGATTGAATTGAAAGTCATCGAACTTATCTTCCCCACATATTTACAACATCTCAAATTATGAAGTGAGCATTTGAAATCTAGACTTCCTAACCGCCTTGGTTCCTTATTGGTCACTTGGAGAGCATTCCAAGCTTACTTAGTGGTCTCTAGGTTTTAGATGTAGGAGAATTACCTACTATCCACTCCTCCAAAGATAGCATTATGAAAATAATACAAACGTAGTTAAATTGCTTAAAACATACCCAAAGAGGGGGGGGGGGGGGTCGCTTGGGTGAATAGGTTTTTCACCTTATCAATCTCTTGAAACAAACATTCGTTTGTTCCTCAAGGTAGCTTTATATATAACACATAATCCAAAAACATCCATACATAGACAATATAATCATGTGATCACTTAGGTAATGTGTATATATATAAGGAGTTACATGAGGTATGAAACACAAAAATCTCAACAACAAAGAATACTTGTATTATGATATTGTTCAAGGAATTACAAGTATTAACAAATATATATATACATCAAAGTAACAATATACAAAAGTATAAAGAATATAAGAATGATCAAATATGTATTGCTTTACAAACCACACTTAAGAAATCTTGATTCCAAAACTTCACAAGTGATGAATGTACTACAAGATTAAGAGCAAACATATATATACAAGTAATAAAGAGAGATAGGAAGAATTAACACATGAGATTTTTTAATGTGGTAAAACCTCTAAGAAGTAAACATCCACATGTTGAACTACAACCATTTGGTACTATATATATATTGGATGGTAAATTAGAAATTCCACAAAGTGACAAATCCTAGATCACCAACCCATGTAGAGTCTATGTCTACCCAACCGTATTGGAAAATATGAAATCTATCAATGTTGCGGAGCCACCGTATATTGGATAACATACCAAACCAACATCGATGGAAGATTAGAAATTCTTCAAGAGTGCATACACATCCCGTGTACCTCGCTCTATTGGAGTTTATATCTAACCATACATCTAGGCCTACCAATAAAATAACCAACTCTCTATTCAAGACACTCATGCCTCTAGAGAGCCTCATTTGTATAGCTATCCGGACCTTCCTGATCTTAGCCATGACTTCTTGCTTGCCTATCTGAGTCATCCCAACTCTAAACAAGACTTCTTACTTGGGTATCCGGACTCCCGTCCTAACCAAGACTTCATGCCTTTCACAAGGACTTCCTATTGTGATTATGTGAATGCAAAATGATGCAATCAATCAATTCAACATAGAACATGTGATCAATACATTCCATGGCACAAATAGACATAAACATGTGAAATACAAGTCTAATAGTCTAAATACAAAAACATGAATTAAACCTAGAGTAAGTGAAAAAAACTTAACACAAAAACTCCTAGTATCATTCAAACAGACAACACTTGAATAGATCATATTCATGAAGCACATAATCAAGATGTCATATACATACACAATAAAATGCTAGAATCATAAAATGATTTCAATGAATATTCTAGCCAAAGATTTAGAGAAATGATAAAATGATTACTCAATTAAATCCTAAATTTCTTTAAAAACACATACACATACAATAATCCTAGATTATAACAATAACCCTAGATTATATCAATCATATGATCAAAACAAAATACAAGGTCATTTATCATCAAAATGATTCTGTCAAGTTCCAAACAATCTTACATATCAAACTAATCACAATACGACTCTCAAACATGTGAAAATCATAGAATCAAATAAACTAGTTCACATATGTCTCTAATTAGACTTTTGATTAAGTTTGATTATGAAGCTATTTTTCTCAATAGAATTCACCATACATATACATACATATAGAAGAAGAAACCCCAAGCAAATTGAAGGTTATAAAAGAATAAATCTCAAAGATATGACAACCACCTTACAATCATGAGTTGGTTCGGTTTTCTATGTAGATTCACTAAGAAAATTGATCAAACAGCTACAAGAACACTTGGAAAAGGTAGAGGACTCGATTACAAACAATCTCCAACTTGACTCACTCAATTCTGACTTCGTATGAGAAAGTTATGGTGTTTGGAAGGTGAGAAAAAGTTGAAAGAAAATTTTGCACTTAAGAAATTCTAATTTTTCTTCTTGAATGGAATGGGAGGGAATGAGAGGAATTTAAAATAAAGAGAGAGAGAGAGAGAGGGAAAGACCAGCCAACCACAGCTTGCCACGTCAGCATCCTGTGTGGGGCGCATGTGGCACACGTGGGCAGAGAGGGGTCCAGCCCGTGTGCCACACGTGGCCATGCAAAGTTGGCCTATAGCCAATCTCGCTTCTCTCGCACACCGCTGGCGTTCTTTGACTGTATTTGGGTCTCCAAACTCTGATTTCAAATCCGTCTTTGGATTACAAATTGTAACTCTGTCACGCACAACATCGATTATAAAACTTTGAAAAAAGGTTGAGAATTCATATAGAAAAATGACGACGAAGACAGCTCAGAGAATGAGAACGCAAAGTAGCGTAGCTATATCGTTTGGACTCGAAACCTAATGAATGAGTAACCGAAATGATCGGGACTCAATAAGGAATCATAAGTGATCATGTTCAAGTCTAAAAACAATAAAATGAAAACAAAAAGACACCAAGTCACACACATATGCTGTTTCCTAGACATAGTCATAGAACATATATTTTTCAATGAGTATGAATTTAAATCTAATGCATGAGCATATATCGCCAAGTGTGTGAAAGTGTTAAATAAATGTTGTTCAACTATGCAGAGACACAAATGAATGTCGTGTGTGTGTCTGGCCTTGTAAGAGGAATGATGTCTATTTTACATTTATTGTGCAATGAAGCACATTCCTTCTTAAACAACACTAACTTGCATAAAATGTAGCCGAGTCTTTCTTTGAAGCTTCAAATCATCAATCTTAAGACCACTAATCAATACAAGAAAAAACATTGCTTTGATATGGATTATATGCCAAGACAAACCAAAATCCTAACATATTCATCGCTCGATGATGCCACTTAGCCAACTCAAAATAGACTTGATTAGATTGATTTGAAGCTATTAGTCTTAATAACTTTCACCATATATACACATACATATAGAAGAAGAAAACCCAAGGTAATTAAAGGTTTAAAAAGATGAAAATACAAAATTTAGTCAAATACCTAAGAATCACAAGCTAGTTCGGTTTTGAGGGTAGAACCACCACAAAAGTTGATCAAACAGCTACAAACTCTATTGGAGAGGTAGGGGACTTGATTACGAACTGTTTTAATTTTTTTTTCTTCTTATAAAATGAGAAGGAAATGAGGATATTTAAATGAAAGAGAGAGAAGGTTTTCAGTGGCCAATGAAGAGGTGCCACATCACCTGCCCATGTGAGGCGCGTGAGCCTTACGGGGTAGATGGGTGGTTGGCCCGTGAGGCTCACACACCACTCATGGGAAGCACCCCAAATGGCCTTCGGCCATTCTTGTCCCCTCGAGCTCCTCTCGCGTTCTTCAATCGTATTCGGGCCTCCGAACTCTGAATTTGAATCAATCTTCGGATTACGAATCATGACTTCCTCACGCACAAGGACGACTATATAACTTTGAAAAAAGGTTGTGAATTCGACTCGATACACAATGACGAAGATAACACATCGTATGAGAATATAAAGTAGCGAGCTTTCTAGTTTGGAATCGAAACCTAATGAGTGAGTAACCGAGATAACCGGGACTCAATAAGGAATCATATGAGATCATGTTCAATTCTAAAAAAAATAAAACAAAAATAAATAAATACAAAGTCACACAAGTATGTCATTTCCTTGAGATAGTCCTAGAACATGCAATTACACAATGTTTATCAAATTAAATCTAATGCATGTGCATACTTCAATAAGTGTGTGAATGTGTTTTACCAATGTTGTACAACTATGCAAGGACACATATGAATGCCATGTGTGTGTGTGCCTAAGCCTTGTAAGAGGAATGAGGTCAAATATACCTTTGATGAGCAATGTAGCTTAAACCTTTTTGAAGACACTATATTGTATGAAAAGTTGCCAAGTCTTCCTTGAAGCTTGAATCATCATCAATCTAAGACAACTAATCAATACAAGAGAAATGTTATTTTGATATGAAATTTATGCCAACACAAACCAAAAACCTAACACTAACTTCATTGAAAAAGTCAACAACTATGCCAGTAAAAGGAATGATCGAGTCGACATGTGGTCGATCGACATGTGGTCGATCGACATGAGATCATATCCGTACCCGACTAACGATCTACGAAACACTCAACCACGACATGACCGCTCAAGTGACCAACGGTCATACATGCGTGATCCTCCAAGGTCGAGTTGACCACATATCCAAGTACTAGAATACAACCTCAGCATCGAACCGGTCGACCTCGTAGCGGTGATGAGAGAGATTGGTAAAACAATCAAGTGGCTACGAAAAATGAATGCAACCCCAGAACATTGGGATGAGAGACTTCCACGGGGATCATGGTCATCAAACAGAGGATTGGTCGCCCTTTAACTAGAAGTTGCAAAACTTCGAAAACGAGGACATCTGTAAGAATTCCTAACAAACAAGGAGAAATAAACTCTCACCTGACACGATGAAAAAAGGCAAATCAAAGTAAACGACAACCCACCAAAGCCACCTCGACAGGATAGAGTAATCAACTACATCGCGGATTTGAGGGTGGATCTGAAGTTAGTGGCGTAAGCTATTCTGCAGTAAAGAGGGACACGCGACAAGTGTCGAATGCTGAAATTCAACCTGATAGGGAACACCATTTGAAGATCGACGAGATCGTCACCTTTAAGTCCACAGATAAATCAGATTTGTTTCTTTTTACCACGACGCACTCGTTATTTCATTACATATTGTTAATTGTTTAACGAAAAGAATTTTAATCGACAATGGTAGCTCATGTAATATATTGTTTAACAGTGCCTTAAGAGAATTGGAGGTTGATGAATCCAAGCTCAGTCGTCAAACGACCATGTTAATAGGATTCAGCAGAGAACAAAAGAGTACCCTAGGTGAAATCATGTTGCTAGTCTATGTCGAAAGAGTTAACCTTTACATTAACTTCCTGGTGCTCGATTGTCAATCTCCATACAATGGAATCTTGGGCAGACCTTGGATACACGAGATAAAGGCAATCCCATTGACCTACCACCAAATGATGAAATTCCCTACAAGATGGGGAGTAAGGGAAATCAAAGGCGAATAGAGAGCAGTCAGGGAATGCTACCAAAACGCTATAAAGAAAAAGAAAGAGGAATTATAACAATTACATAAGTCTAAAGTCAAGTCGACCCTAAACAAGCCAAGGATGGAAGAACTCGACGACGTGTCGATCGACATAGATCACTAGAAACGGAAAGTTTTAATAGGATTCGGACAATCTAAGGGGATTTACGGACAACTGATCGACTTCCTGAAAGAATGACGAAACAGCTTCACATTGTCGCATTCAGACATGGTCGGTATCGACCTAGAGGTAATAGTTCATTGATTGTAGGTCGATCTAGATCACCCACTAGCAAAACAGAAAAGAAGGAAATTCGTGCCAGAAAGGAACAAGGTAATCAATGACGAAATCCAGAAATTGTTCGACATCGGATCTGTAAGGGAAGTGAAATATCTGAATTGGTTAGCAAACGTCGTTGTCGTGTAGAAGAAAAATGGTAAGTGGCGCGTTTGCATCGACTTTATAGACCTCAACAAGGCGTGTCCTAAAGATTCATTCCCACTTCCCCTCATCGACATGCAAGTCGACGCTATAGCAGGACATGAACTCCTCAGCTTCATGGACGCCTATTATGGTTACAACTAGATCCTGATGCATCTAGACGACCAGGAAAAAACCTTTTTCATCACAGAGTGAGGTAATTTTTGTTACAAAGTTATGTCTTTTGGTCTAAAAAATGCAGGTGGAACCTACCAACTACTAGTAAACAAGATGTTCGTCAAGATGCTCGGGTCGATAATGGAAGTCTATATCAACGACATGCTGGTCAAGTCTTTGATCTCTCAACAACACATCGAGCACTTGAGACAGTCGTTCGACATACTCGACCAATACAATATGAAACTAAATCTTACTAAATGCTTCTTTGGTGTGTCCTCAAGGAAATTTTTAGGTTACCCAAAGAGCTGTTGAAGCGAATCCCAACCAAATTCGTTCGATACAAGAAATCGAATCACTTAGATGCATCAAAGACGTCTAAAAACTCACGGGTCGAGTAACAGCTTTGAACATATTCATCTCTAAGTCGTTTAAGCGTTGCCATCCTTTCTTAAACACATTAAGAATGAATAGGGCGTTCGAATGGAATGATGAATGTGAGAAGGCGTTACAAGACTTGAAGACATACCTGACTTCACCTCCATTGCTATCAAAGTCGAAAGACGAGGAGACGTTGCACGTATATTTGACGGTATCCAACATAGCGATAAGCACCGTATTGATCAAAGTAGAGGATGGCGTACAACATCCAATATGTTACGTGAACAAAGCCCTACTCGATGCGGAGACCAGATATAGTCGACTAGAAAAGCTGGCGTTAGCTCTCTTCGTAGCAACATGCAAGCTAAGACCAGACTTTCAATGCCAAACTATCGTTTATTGGAAAAACCTGACAAATTGGTAACAGAACCTAGTTTCCGCCCATCTTCTTGTCACCTGCGTCTCAAGTGTGTTTTTAAGTAAGGGCAAAATTGGAATAAAAAAATTAACAAAAATTAAATTTAAATGTGGAGATCCAATCTTGATCTCCACTGTCCGCCTTATTAAATCGATGGTGAAGATCCAATTTGGATCTCCACCTAATAAAAGAAATAATTTAAACTTAAAAAAAAAATTGATTAGGTGGAGATGGTGGAGACCCAATCTAGTTCTCCTAACTAATAAAAAAAAAAATTAAATTAAAACTTAAAGAAAAAACCCAGAAATCCCCACTATCAACCACTACCATCGTCTAAACCCAAACTCTCATCTCCATAAGTTTTCCAAAAGCTAGACGAGATCGAGAGGGTTTGAAATTGCCACTACCATTCGACCACCAAAATCAAAACCCAAACTTAAACACACACACACACACACACACACTCTCTCTCTCTCTCTCTCTCTCTCTCCCCTCACGATCTAGCCACAAACAAAACCCAAAAACCAAGCCACCACTCACTATGAAATCCACCCAGAAACCCTTTCTCTATAACACGAGAGAGAGAGAGAGAGAGAGAGAGAGAGAGAGAGAGAGAGAGAGAGGGATGGGTGGTGGTGGGGGTTAGAGAATCAGAGTTTGAATTTTGAACTTCTTAGGGTTAAGGTTTGAAGTTATTTTTTATTTTTTATTTTTTTTTTTTTATAAAGAGGAGATCCAGATCTCCTCCTTTAAATTTATTATTATTATTTTTGTTTTTTTCTTATTTTTTTTTATTAGGTGGAGATCCAATCTATGGATCTCCACATTTTCATTTAATTTTTTAAAAAGTTTTTATTCCAATTTTGCCTTTACTTAAAAATACACGTGAGGCGCACGTGACGAGAAGATGGATGGAAACTGGGTTCCATTACCAGTCAGTCGGATTTTGCCAATAAACTGGGTTCTTTATATAGGTCGGAGTCAAACCTGAGGCCTTTCCTAAAGGCGTAGATTTATGTCGCTTGATTGCAGTGCGGGATCTATACTTTCTCCCTGTTGAAGCATCCCACATAAGTCCTTAGGTTTTCGTCGTGTCTTTACGTTATCATATAGGTTCTCTGACTGCTTTTCGAGTTTGCGGATGCTTGCAATTTGCTCCACGAATGTATCTGTGAGCTGTGCAAATGAATTAATAGAATTGTTAGGTAAATTGGTGTACCATTATAAAGCTGGGCCATTGAGGCTGGATCCAAAGGCTTCGCACATGCATGCTTCTCGTAGGTCGCATGGAATCGCTTCAGTGAACATTCTATGCTTGTATTGTGCTATATAGTCATCTGGATCGGTAGTTCCTTTGTATTGCTTCATGTTTGGGAAGTTGAACTTTTTGGGCATTTCGACCAAGACTATGTCGTCGACAAACTGTGAGTCATTGAAGCTATTCACTGTGCTTTTCCTTATTGGAACTAGAACTCCTGGAATCCTTTGTATAAGTGCTTCCATTTCTGTGAACCTACGAGAGAATTCAGTGTTAATAGATGTAGGTAAATCAGATTCGGGTTTTACCAATCCCGGTGTCTACTAGATCGATATGTGTCTTTAAGACGTTTTCAGGCTGCAGGCCCGTGATTGGGTCCTGTTCGTTTTCAATTCGGGTCGGCAAATCGTTGAGGTCGATTTTGACCCTGGCAATCTAGGGAGTTTTCTATTTTTGCCTGACATTGGGGTTTACGTCTGGTCTTACTAGTCCGACTGGGTCGCCCGGAGCTGTTCGATCGAATTCCTGTTCGTCGTTTGGAATTGGAAATGGAATTGGGCTTTTCGTCGTCTCGCTATCTGGTATTATGCCATCTAGCATGGCTCGTAGCTCACCATTAGTCGCTCGGATTGTAACATTTTTTGCTTCGAGTGCCAGTAATTTTACTGCATTTGCGGTCATTTTGACAGTTAGTGCCGTGATCTGTTCTTCGATAGTCGGGGCGTTCCTACCTTCAAACATGTTGAAAGATTCGAGTAGCTCGTTTGTAAAGTTACGATGGGCCCCACGGTGGGCGCCAAACTGTAGGGGGTCGATCTACTGTTAATGTGGATCGGGTCGAGTTGTGTTAGGCCTAAGGCAACTTGGATAAGTCTATCGAACAAATGTTGTTGTTCTCAATGTACCTGCAAGTAAGATTAGTCTATCGACCTAGGGAAGTTCTCTTCTTCGTAGAACCTGCAACAGAGATACAAAAATAAAGAAAGCAATGGAGATTGGGTTAGATTCTTAGCCTTATGTGCGTTTGGGCTGAGCGTTTGTTAGAATTGGACACGATTATCAGAGAGACTGGATTCCGATGATCGAAAAGCAGTTGAGCACAGTTTCAAGACGCCGAAGAGCTTTAGTATTAGTGATAACTTTCAGAGAGACTTCACTGTGATTGAACCTTGTTATTTATAGGCAAAACCTTTTTTTTCCAACGTTTACTTGATCGGCATTTGATAGTGGACGTGATTCTTGGAGAGATTTCCTCTCCTTTGAATCACGTTACCCATTTCTTTTAATTGACCTTGACTTGATCTTTCAAACGGTTTTGTCTTGCTGATTCAGGTTTTGGGGCGATCTGCTTTGTATGGGCTTTAAGCAAGATATGCGAAAAAGGCTTTGGACCTTACACTTTGGGCTGATGGACCATTTCTAGCTACCACATCCTTTAATTACCATTGGCCCATATCTATTTTCGTTTAATTTATAGAGCTTCTTTTGACAATCCAATTTTTTCTTTTTACACTTCTTTTCTAAAAACACTTCATTCTCAAGATTAATTATTACATATTAAATACTCTCTCATAAATTTGTAATTACCATATTAAACTCTCTCTCTCTTCCATTACATATCTATAATTTTCTATCTCCATTATTTATCAAGCAAGACCAACAGTTAAGGGAAAAAAAAAAAAAAACTTACTAATAAGCTTGGTTTTTAGGAACCATATGTATGTATATATTATAAAAAAAGTTAAAAAAAAAAAACTAAAAAAAATAAGTACTTTTTTTTTTAATCGAAATATGAAAATACGTTTTGTTACTCTTGTAGGTATGTGATTGTTTAAAGAACTTTAATTCTTTCATTAATCTTAGAAATTCTGAGTTTAATCGAATCTAGTTGAAACAATTCAAGCTTTCATATAATATATTTTTTTAATTTGACTTTTTAATATATATTACTGTTAGTAAAAAACTAAAATATTCATAAGTTTTTTTTTTTAAAAAAAAAACTATTAATCATAGATTGATTGAGAAATTATGAAAATATGATTTTTTTTTTTTTTTTTAAATGGAGAGAGATTAATTAGGAGAGAATGTTTAATATGATAATAACAGATTTAGGAAAGATAATTTTTTTTTTTTTTAATAATTTAATTAGTTTGAAATGTCTTTATATTGTTTTGTCTTATTTAGTAATTTTAATTTAGGTTAAAATTGTCATTAATAAAAAAAAAATTAAATTGGAATGTGAATAAATAATTTACGGATTGTAAGGAGAAACTCTCTTAATTTATTTAATGTTACACTTGAAAAGTCCATTTTGCCATTCTCACTGTTAACTTTCAGTTAGTCAACCATTCAGTCAACGAAATCTAGGGAAGGTCAATGCAATATAATGATCTTCTGTCTATAGGTCCAATTTCACCTAAACTTAGGGAATATTAGTGCAATTTTCCCTTCATTTTATTTCTTTATTTATTTTACAAAAGAAGTAGTTCATTTTGAAAATAACTTTTATAAAAATTTACACTCACTTCCCTTGTCTTAATACGTAAGATATGATTGGTACATAATAGCTAATGTTATTTCAGTAATGAATTTCAAAAAAAAAAAAAAAAACAATATATAATAAATATTATTTCAAAATGTAAAAATAAAAACTAAATATTGCAAATTTTAAAGTAAAACATAATATTTAATTAAAAAAAAAAGAGGCCACTAATATTTAATATGGCCTCTTCTTGCGAGCAGAACGTCGGCCTCTTGGTCAAGAAGAGATTCAAATAATGGTGGCAAGGTTCCGGTTCGGTTTCGATTTCGGTTCCGGTTCCGAACCGATGGTTCTAGTTTCGGTTCCGGTTCCCGGTTTGGGTGGAACCGGAATCGGAACCGAAAATGGCCTAGGCAGGTTCCAGTTCCAGTTTCGGTTTCGACCGAACCAGCGGTTTTGAACCGGGCCAATTTTTATTTTTATTTTTATTATTTTTATTATTTTATTATTATTATTTTTTTTTTTACAAAATATTACATTTTATTTATAAAAAAATAAAATGTTAGAAAGAACATTGTAGAGTATTGAGCCATGGCTCATAACCATTGTCCAAGTAATTATGTTTTCCATTCCCTTCTCCTCCTTATTTAATAGGTTAGACATTTCATTCACTTCTCTATTTTTCCAATGTGGGATGTGGGATAAAGAGTAAGAAGTCATTTTTAACTGATTTTTTCTTTTTTTTGATACATCATTAACTAATTTCATGTATTAATAGCCTATTGGAATCTAAAGACATATTGGAATCATTAACTTTATTTTTTGAACTATTACAATATTCCATATTGTGGTATAATTCGAATCTAACACAAAAAGAAATAATTGAAATATTTGTTAAAAATGCATAATATGACTTCTTATCCTTCATCTCACATCCCACATTGGAAAAATAGAGAAGTAAATGAGATGTTTAACCTATATAAAAAGGAGGAGAAGGGATTGGAACACATAATTGCTTGGATAAGGGTTATGGGCCATGACTCAATACTTTACAATGTCCACTCTAACATTTTTTTTTTTTTTTAATAAATAAAATGTAATATTTTGTAAAGTAAAAAAGATTAAAAAAAAAAAATGGAAAAGGGTGGTTCGAACTGAACCGGAACCGCCGGTTCCATTCCCATTCAAACCGCCCGGTTCCGAAAAAATTAGAACCGAAATCCTAACCGGTGTTTTTCCGGTTCCGGTTTCGGTCCGGTTCCACAGTTGGAACCGAAACCTTGTCAGGTCTAGATTCAAAGCCTCCTTCTTGCTTGGAGGTCACCGGCAGCCTTCACCTTGTTATCCTCCATTATTTTATGTATTTTTATTGTGTTTATTTATAATTATATATGCTATTTTATTAGTAATTTTCATTAGTATGACAAGGGTAATGTGGATTTTACGATGAACTAACCGAATTTATCTAAAGATAGGAAAGCAAAGTGTCAATTTTCGTAAAAATTATTTTCGAGTATAAAATGACAAACCTTAAAATAAGGTTGTTCACCACTTAAGAATTAAATCGAAAACTAAGTAGATTTTGATTTTGATTTTTTTTTTTTAAAACCTAAATCTTTAATTTAAAAAAGTTATATATATATATATATATATATATATATATATATTATATTTCACTTATTAATCAATAAGCCTGATAATCAACACCTTGACATTAATTTTCTAAAATAACCTCATATAATTAAATTATTACTGAAAATACCTTATTAACACCAAATATATATATATATATATATATATATATATATAATATAGTCTTTCTATTATCCGTTCGAACTAATATAAATTATATCAGTTCCTTACATGTGAGTCATTAAATTTAAAAGATGTTTTGACAAGTGCATGTAGCCAAATCAAATAATTTAAATCAAATGGCTCACATGTAAGGAACTGATATATTTTATATTAGTTCGAATTGACAAAAACAGACTATATATATAAATGTTCAAGTCAATGCGTACTGATATAATTTCGTCGGTGTACACTGATATAACTTCGTCAGTATAATTTCATTAGTGTGTTGGATGTGGACCATTAGATTTACATACTTTGACTAAAAGTGTATGCACTTATCAAAACTTCTCCATAATCAATGATCCACATGCATTGGTACTGATGTAGAGTTACATCAGTATGTGAACATGATCGTGTATATATATATATTTATATATTTCATCAAACTCTAACCTAAAATTGGATCCTTATAGGAGGACGCGGCAGCAGTGGCTCCTCCATGAATCATCACCGAAGGAGGTTTGTCGACCTTCACTAAATTAATAGAAGGCAGTTGAGATGGTCAAAATCCTCATGAGGCACTATCCCTATTTGAGGGTAAAAATTTCTCCGAAAACGAGGTAAATTTCACCCCTAAATCTTATCGAGGGAGAGGATGGTTCCCCATTCCCAATTCTTACTCATCCAAAGAGGTATTTTTATTATATTTTTAAGTTATCATATTATTTTAAATTTTTTGAATGATTATATTTTACTATATTATTAAAAGGAGTAAATATATTGATCGAATTGTTTTTAAATTTCAAATTATACGAGGTAAAAATTAGAACAAATAAGGGAGATCGAGGGAATGAGGAAATGGAGGAATGGGATCCAACAAAGGTCAAATGTGGGATTTGGGAACAAACGGGGAAATGGGTGGGGCAAGGATACTTCCCCCAAAACCCCAGATCATGTTAAAATGCCTACTTATGAGGAATTTATGAGAAAGAAGCCAACTGTTTTAAATATATATGTATATATATATTATTTAAATAAAATATTAATTTTTATTATTTTAAATAACATAATTAAAATAATAAATTATAATAATATAAAAATACTTAAAATAAAGGACATAATAATAAAAACACATCATTGAATATCTGAATGTAAGGAGTCGTTTGTTTTTTTGTCTAAAAACTGAATAGTCCTGAATTTTTCTGAAGACCGAATAGGGACTGAAATCTGAACTAGAATGACATGTTTGTTTTTTTTTTTTTTGTTTTTTTTTTCCCCCTCACATCTAAATGTATTGTCAATACGTTTGTTTTTTAAAAGTAAAATTGCCTGAAAATAAGAAATTTTACATTTATACACATATTAAACAATTATACATATAATATGGAATAAAAAAAATCCAAAAATAATAATTATATATGAATACATATAATAATGATCTTCCTCTTCCATTACAAACAAACTTTATTTTTACTATGAAAAGAAAGATTTTTTTTTTTTTTAAGAGGCAGTACGAAAACTCACACAAAACACTCTAAATATATATATATATATATATATATATATTTTTATATAAATACATCACCCTAATATCATAATAAATATTGATATTAAACACCAATATGAGAAGTGATTAAGGGTTCTTTTTTATTTTAAAGCTATTTAAAATAAGATATATGTTAAAATAAAGATTTCTATACCATATATAATTATGATGAAATTAAAAATATGTTATATATGGATGATAGTATCAGAAGAAAAGATTTTGGATTGTATTTAATAAAATTCATTGATTTACAATTAAGTGAAAAGTCATGATTTTTTTACTTTTTATTTTAAATTGTTTTTTTGGTATTTTTAAGTTGTTTGACTACTTAAAAAAAAAAAAAAAAAAAAAAAAAAACTTAATAATTATGATTCAAACTCATTAAGTTTTAAGTGAAAAAAAATAAACGATCCCTAAGTATTTAAAGAAAAAAAAAATAATTAATTAAAGAATCTCAACAAATTATACATATCAAGTACTTAAGGTTAAGGCTATTAAGATCTTACTTTTATTTTTTAGAAAGGAAAAAAAAAAAAAAAATACAAATGACACCTTAAGATTGTGTAGTTCCTTCTTTCTAACAACTATTTGGGAATTACAAATCGAAGATTCGCTTATTAACAGAAAGGGATAAATTTTAGAAAAACAAAATGACATCATGCCAAAGAAATGAATGCATCATCCTTGACAAAGTTGATATATTAACACTATTATGAATTGACAAGCATTAATCTAAAAAAGTTGATAATACTCCTGCAAAGATCAATAAAGCAAAAATATATTTTTTAAAGATTTCATGGGGCTGGATATATGATATATCTATCTCTTTGCCCTACCATTTTTTTCATAATCATTTTTAATTAATTGCTTCATTAAGAAACTTCTTATTATGAAATAGTCAATTGTTTTATGTATACAACTTTTAAGAAAAGCTCTCCACTTTTTAAACACCGAAAATTAAGCAACTAGTTTTTGGCTTTAATTGGAATTTGGAGCATGAATCATGGAAACGTATTGGATTGGTTGGTAGGGTTTATACAATTATATATGCTTATAAAAATATGAAGGTAATTGATCAAGTTATTTTCATTAATTATTATTGCTGTTTTTACTTTTATTTTTGAATTCTGACACCAATTAGATCTTTTTTATATAAAAATTGAACCAATTTAATGGGAAAAAGCATCACAAATGATCATATACTGAAAAATCCATAGACAGTATCCATATATATAATAAAGAAAGGAAAATAAAAACAAGTAAAAAAGAAAAATATAGCAAAAAATGCCAAGGGTACACAGACCCAACAACAAAACAAAGAGGCACGCAAGCCCCAATAGAAAACGAAGAGAAAACATATTAACGAAAACGAAAAGACTTGTAGCCCATACAATCCCTACCCACCAAAGAAGAGTAGAAAGTCGGATTAGTAGACCACCACAAGTCAATATCTAAACCCAAAGCATGCTTAGAAAGAGCGTTCGCCATTTGGTTACCCTCCTTACAATTTTGAGAAACCTAAAAATCCATAAGAGAGATCTGAGAAAGACACATCTGACAAGCCTGCCGAACACACAAAGGAACTTGATCGGAATGGCAGAAAGTAGCTGAACCACATAAGTAGAATCACTTGAGCCAAATACGTCTCTAATCATTAAGCCAATCATAGTTGATAGCCATTGACACCACAAACAATTCCGCCACAAAAGCAAACACCAAACCAAGCGGAGCAGTAAAACAAGCTTTAACAAACAAACGACAATTGCGAAAAACACCGCCTTAACCCCCAATGCTAGACGATCCTAAAGTAGCCCCATTCGTACTAACCTTGACCCAACCGGGAGAAAGAGGCTACCAAACAACACTTCTGATGACTGGCGCACGAGGAGGCCGACCCTAGAGACTAAAATGCTGGAGAATCAAAAAATCATCAACACAATTATGCATACACCCAATCCCTAACTGGTTCGCATCCCGCTAGACTAGAGTCAAAGCAAACTAAAAATCAGTCAACACATCATCAAAAATCTTCCGGTTGCAAATAAACCATACACTCCACACCACATCATGGAAAGTTGCTTTCCATAAGATGTGAATTTGGTCAATGAAAGAAACCGCTATGGCTTTTAAGAATAACACTTTCTAAGAATTAGCAGAAACTAGACATTGAAAAACAGAAAAAAGCAGCCTCCTAAAGGAAACCAACCAAGAGGCAAAATAGAAAAAGATGCTTAGCCGACTCACCAATGTTACCACAAATGTTGCAATAGGAAGCCCAACCTAGCAATACTCAAACGATCATTTGTAGGAAGTCTATTAAGCATCATGCGTCAAAATAAAGCTAACCGAGAGAGAGGGATAAAACTATATCAAATGCCCTCCCACCAAGAGACTTGAGGAGACTCCTACATCATCTCACATTAAGAAGTCTTACAAGAAACTAAACCATCTCAAGAACGAGACCAAACAAGAGAGTCCTTGACAGGAGAAATCGTAATCTATTAAATCCGGAGGCAAAGATCTGGAAAACGGGCCTTAAAATCCTCATGAAGAACCCATCTACCTTCTAGAATAAAATCTAAGAATTTTGCACGAAAGGAAGCAGCCATGTATTTTGGAATACCCAAAATCTTTAAAATAGGCACCCCTACCCATTGTCACGCCAAAAATCTCTTTGAGAATTAGCTCTAATGAGCCAAAGACCCTCTTTTTGAAGATTCGAATAATGAACTCAAAGAGAAGACCAATTAGAAAAAGCAACATACCCTCTCAAAGGCTTCTAAAGTTGCTTGAGGTGACACTCACCAAGAAATGAGTAAGCAAAACCTTCAGAAGTCATAAAATTCCAAGTAAAGTTCTTCAGCAAGGATGAATTTAGTAACTGAAGATCCTTTAAACCTAAACCACCCTAAGAATAAGGATGGCAGAAAGTATCCTAAGAAACCCTGACCAACTTGGAATCCTCAAAAGAGCTCGACCATAAAAAATTCCTAATTTTACGGTTGACTAAATGAAGCAAAGAAATCATCCATTTATAGATCATGATGGAATGAATAAAAGATCCTAGTAATAACAAACTTAATCAAAGTGGAAGCTTTTCTTTTCAATTAGTAAACTTAGAAATGATTTTATCAGTAATTGGCTTGAGCCCAACAAGAGTAGGTCTACCTCGGAAAAGCAGAACACCCGAGTAAGTGAAGGGCAAATAACCAATTTACATGGCAACCAATGATTGCAGCATCTCAAAATGATGAGAAGAAACAGAAGAACTGAAATATATGTAAGATTTACTCTGGTTCACAATCTGATACCAATTAGATCAAGACAATTTAGAGAATTAAATGAGAGCCACCAATTTAAATTTGATATCTAAATAAAAATAAGTTGTGATTGTCTGTATTATCATATAGGGTGTGATTGGTGTACTAAATTAACAAACTTGCTAAATGCATAAAGATAATTATTTTAAAAAAAATTATTTAGGGGCCAACTAATATATAACTTAATATTCGATTAATTATGTAAAATAAATAACACAAAAAAAAATAATAAATATTAAATAACTTTTTATTTGACAACTTCTATTTCCTCAATTAAGCTCTTTCTCCAAATATACTTCTAAAGTCGTTAGTTTTTCTTTTTGCTTTGTACCTAAACCGAACTCAACCTCATCTTTAATTTTTTTTGCATACACTACATTTGGTAAAATAATACATGTACAAACAGTAAAAACATAAAACTCTTTTTAAATTAATAAATATTATTTTATCGATAAATTAATAAAATTTTCATTTATTCATAAATAGAAAATTATTCATATCTATAAATAAATAACTTCTCTAAAATAATCATTTTTCTTAATCCCATATTCAAAAGTCTCATTGGTGCGCACCAATATATATTTGTCTGTTTCCTAAATATTAGCTATTAAATTCAACTACTTTCTATAAGTCAACATTCACGTATGCTTAATCAACGACTTACATACAATGCAAACCCTAGATTTATGTTCGAGATCGCTAATTATCTCATGTAATTAGGGATGGCAATGAGATGGGTTTGGGGCGTAGTGGCCCTCCTCGCACTCCGCCCCATTTATTTTTTGAAAACCCATATCTTCATAAAACCCCTCAATAGACGGAGTGGGGTAGGGCAGGGTGGGGTATGCTTTTCCTATCCCCACCCAATTTACCCAATTTAACTCATTTATCTAAATTATTTATTAAAATCTTGTCCAATTTTTTATATTAAAATAATAAATATATATCCTAATGAATATGTTATATAATATATAAAGTAATTCCAAAAAACTATTGAAAATCATCTCATAAATATAAATATTAAAACTAAACAAATAAATTCAATCATTTTAAAACATAGATATTGAACTAAATAGTAAAATAAATAAATATTATATTTTAAAAGGGACGGAGCGGGGCGGGGATTATAAAACCCACCTTCCTACCTGGCCCATTGCGGGTTTTATTATCTATTCTCATTCTAGCCCCATTCCTACTAAATTGAAACTCATCCCCACCCCATATGTGTGAGTCTCCACGGGCCCCCATGCCCCCGGGTTATTTTGCCATCCCTACATGTAATAATCAGTTCAATTATTTAGCATTGCTGATTAATTATCACATGACATAATTTGTAATCCCAGACATAAATTATACATGTGTTTGCACTTGATAATTTATATAAACATAATGATAAGTTGGAGAGTTAAATGGTTCACGTTTGTAATGGACATTGATGTCATGTACCATAAGAAATTACAGATTTGAATCCCCTTCTCACTTTTAATGTCCCCATCATCATAATTTATTGTCACGAGTCTTATAAGCAAATCAATGGCCTTTGATTAATTTTATCTTTTGACATAATAAAGACATAAAAATTAACATAATTAATTCAGACCATTGATTTGTTTATTAGACATATGACAATAGATTATGAAGATGAAGACACTTAGGATGCATTTGACACACAGATGGGACATGACAGGGTGAGATGAGACAGGACAGGACGGGACGGTTCTTCCGTATTGTGTTTGAAATGTCTAAGACATAATTGTTAACTATACTGTTATGCGTTTGCTATGGCTAGAACACGACGGGACAAGAGGTTTAAATGACCAAAGTGCCCCTCATATGTATATATAATATTATATAAATTATTATATATAATATATTATAATATTAAATATATTTATATATTATTAATATATATAATTATTATTATATATATATATAATATTGCACAAGTTTGTGATTTTTTTGAAGATTTAAGGGTAAAAAGATTTTTTTGAGACTTGTCCCATATATGGTACAAGTTTGGCCTAAGGTCTTGTGTGTGACAGAATTTGGTGATTTTTGTCCCGCCTTGTCTCGTTCTGTTCCATGTTAAAGTGGCACCAAATGTGGGACAAGAAGAAACTACCCCATATTGTTCTATCCCGTCTCGCGTACCAAACGTACCCTTAAGGTAGGAAGGAAATCCAAATCTAAGAATTAATCCAACCTTAGGCCAACTCCAATGCTGCGCCAAACCAAACACCAAATTTCAACTTAGCGTTTGCTGTTCAAAAACAGCCCTCCAACGTTGCTTCAAAGTTCAAATCTCAGCCCTCCAACACAAAACTTCATTTGTTTTCCTTTTTTTTTTTTTTAAACTGTCATATCAGTTTTTATTTTTTATTTAAATTTCTAATTTTACCATTTTATACTTAATTAAAATAATATATATTCCTAAAAAATTTACTGTTATAAAGATCTCGTTATAATCTTTAAAATGACACCCATATTGATATATATATTCAATTTATTTATTAATTATATATTAAAATAATATTAAACTTTTATAATAATTTAAATATTTATTGTAAGAATACTTTTTAAAAATACTTTTTTATGTAAAATTTGATGTTCAACATTAGAGTGGAATTTTTTTTTGATAAAAACATATTTCCAAAAGATTCTCTTTTAACTCTGAATTGGAGTTGGAGTTGGAGTTGGAGTTAATGCAATACATTGAAGTTGCTCTAATATACTCTTACCTTTGTTTCATAGTAATGCCCACGCACACGCTTACAGAAAGAATATTTCAAATTTGTCATTTCAATAGTGTGATAGTGTGATTATTAAAAATAAATAAATAAATAAATAAACAAAAACAAAAACTGTGTGATAGTATGAGAGTATGATAAATGATATAATTGTTTTAAATCAACTCCATGATTGTTTGGGCAAGAAAATTTTGAACTTTATATTTCAAGTACATAGAGAATTAATAACCAGCGCTCACAATAAGCTCTCTTAGCTTTATTTAATTATGAAGTGACTAGTTTAGTAATTTACCTATAGCCAGTGAAAAGAAGGGATTTTCTTAGGCCAACAATATATATGAGAATTTTTTATAAAAAAAAAAAAAATTGACATCATCAAACATATAGACATATCAAATATTTTATCAGAATCTGTCAAAATCAAATAATATTTATAGCTCAAATATATACTATCACAATACTGAAAAGAAAACTATTTGATCTAAGACTCTAAGAGGGAATAATGTGCACGGAGCATCGTTGTTGGTTTGAAAATTATTTGTGGGTGATGTATGTCTTTGACATCTTGTACATATAGATCTTTCAATTAAAATAAGAAAAAGCATGTGGGTTTTACTTTTGCATGTTATCTCCATTAAAAGAAAGTGTAACTTTTTTTATTTTGTTTGCCTTAAAAAAAGGTTGGCTGCTTCTTCTATTTTTCTTCTTGCTTTTACACATTTGTTGACTAATCAGTCATGTATTTAAAATAATGTATTACCCTTTCGGTCTTGCCTAATATAAGGTCAAATGTTGGCATATTTGTTGATATCATATTGATCCTACGGCTACTGTCATCTTTAACCATTTGTCCGTAGGTAACTTATATTGAGGCCCACGTATATAATTGTGATTACTATTATATCATGACAGGGACTCAAACACTTTTACCATCAAACCACGTCGAGAGATATTAACTTAAAAAAAAATAACTTATAACTTGAAATAAATTATTCAAAGATCCACTTAATTGGGTCCATATTTTGCTGCTTGTCTAACATAGTGAGTACAAGAGGAAGAAGATTTGAACAATTATAATAGCAGCATTGCAGCATCACACGTGATATTGCATATATATATAACAGGCGACTTCAGTTGATCACGATTGATCAATTATATAAATATATATGTGAAAACTTTTCGTGGAAAATTATAAATCTTTTACGTGTATCATGTTCGTTCAACTTTTTTAATTTCTATATATTTCGAAAAAAGGAATTGCTTGGCACGTCGCACTCTTCTAGCCCTCTAAGTCCACAACAAAAGAGCGTGAAACGCGCACACAAATTAAATAACAATGACCAAAATGTCGTTAGGTCACCATCATCCAACCATCAAGGATTATTATCAGCAAATTAACTTTAATATTTGAAAGCCGCAATCACACTGCTTCCATTTCCCATACTTATAAATTTTTAGCTATCTAATCATTTATAACTATACTGCTATTTTATGTTTGAGAGATGCTTGCGTGTTTGCGTTCGTGTGCCTAACATCATGTGAACTATGAAGCAAGTGTTCAATTATATGATAAAATACTTGCATTACATGAAGGGATATCAAAATTATCCATTAATACGGGGACCCAACCTATTAAAGATGGGTTTAGTGCCTACCGTTTATATTATGGTATGGAGATGGTATTATTTTTAATCCCCAATTTAATTTTGAGACTGTTACGGGATTTTAAGTTCTCACCCCGACCCATCCCCCAACCATGTTATATATGTATATTTGAAGCACGTTATTAGAACAAGAGTTTTGGACTGGCTACAATCTAAGAAGAAAAGAATAACCAGAGTCATTATTATACGAAATAATTAAGAAATATCTAACTCAAATTCTTTTAATCTTGTTCAGTGACATCATATCGTAGCAAACCTCGAAAGCAATAAAGAAGAATTGTTGATTTATAACTTACCAAATTGAACTCCAAGGTTAAACAATGATAATATACATCACTCTTCTTTTTTTCCCTTTTTTTATTTTTCCTTCTTTATCCTCTTCTATAGTCATTAAAAAAAAAAAAAAAACATTAATGAGATGATGATAGTATGAGGCAAAAAACTAATACCCTAATGGGGAATCCCCATACCCGCACCCCTTATTTTCAGGTGAGTATTCATAGGGGATGGTATTTCTCGTACAAATTGGGGTCGGGGATGGTAATGAAAAACTTGTCTCCGACTCATACCATTGACATCCCTAATCCCATGGTAAAATATCAGCGGTCTTCAATCTATTTAATAAAAATACAAGTAAATATGTGCTTAAAAACTTCAATGATTTTATTAATACCAATTTAATTCGTTTGGTTTTTTTTCTATTATCCGGAAACAAGAATAATCTTTTAGCAAGTACCATCCCCAAATATTCTCCATCATGTAGGATACAGACTTCAAATTATTTGTATTTTTTACATATTAGAAGACCAAAGTTTGTAACTACACAACTAGTAAAATTTATCATAAACGCCAATTTGATTATTTGGTCGCTACCATCAAATCTAAGACATGCATCAAGGCTGAAGCTAGTAATTATGAGAGACGACCACAACTCTATTATGTCAAACATGAATATTTCATGTGATTAGTTGCTCATATTATGTAATAGGATGTCAACACGGCAAATTAAAAAAGATTCATGAAGTAGAATGCATTCACGACGATATATATGTCTGATAAATATAATTATTTACATTCATATTAGCATGAAAGTTATCATACAACCTTTTGTCATGGAAAACATATATATATATATGATGGTCTAGGGCCAAAACAAGGAAAAAAGAAAAAGTTAGACAATTTAAAATGACGAAAACAACCTTAACGTATCATGAGCAAGGCTGTAAAGGAAGTGGGGACCCATGCATCAGATCATGGAGACAAGTCCTGGATTTTCAGCAGTGATTCATGAGGTGAGAGGATATGGTGCTTTTGCTTTCTTCTCTCTGTTTTCTCTTTTCTTTCTTTAATTCAAAATTTTATAAAAAAGAAACAAGACACAACACCAACTATATTCTATATACATTTATTTTTTCCAATGGGTTTTTTAGCTCCAAGTCAAAGAAGAGAGATTTCTTGCATAAGCAGCCAGCCAAGAAAAAGCCACCCCCAAGCACCTCCTTTCAATTCTTCTTCTGTCACCATATATATATATATATATATGCTTTTAGCTTTGCAGATTCTTTTCTTTTTTTCCCTCACATGACCAGATTACCCTCGTTGCATATGCCCCTCTTAGTTTTTAATTACCAATATTATTATTATTATTATTTTCTTTGAAGTATAATAGAGCCAAGATTTTTCACTTACCACTAGAAATCTAGAATGTGATAAAATTTAAGACTTTTGAGGCTTAGAAACGGGGTTCAAAATTTTTTTGTCACTATTTGGGCCTGACTTTGTAAGAAAGTCACCGGTTTAATAACTTAAGTTTAAAAGGCACCTATTATGGTGAACGGACAAAAATGCCCCCCACAGTAACCTTCTTCACCATTTTGTTTTTTTTTTTCTTTCAAAATCCTCCATCAATGGACGACGGTGGACCACGACCAAACACAATAGTGACTTTTTTTATGTCCCAGCCTTTGTTAGTTACATCTGAGATACAAACCGTCTTGTTAGTTGCTTTTTTCTTTTTCTTTTTTTTTTTCAATTTAAAACACTCTTTTGTAAATTTTAAACAGATTGTGTGAAGAAAAAAAAAATATTGTTAAAAAGGCTCGAAAAAGTCTCGGAAAAAGCTTAGAAAGGCTCAGACAGTTCATTAAAAGTTTCGGAGAAGAAATGAAAAGGCTTGGAGAAGTAATGAAAATGCTCGGATAGTTCATTAAAAGGCTCGGATAAGAAATGAAAAGGCTCGAAGATTCAAAATTAAAAAAAAAAAAATTGTTGAAAAGTCTCGGAGAAGAAATGAAAAGGCTCGGAGAAGTAATGAAAAGGCTCGGATAGTTTATTAAAAGGCTCGGAGAAGTAATGAAATTAACCAAAAAAAAAAAATTGTTGAAAAGTCTCGGAAAAGAAATGAAAAGGCTCGGAGAAGAAATGAAAAGGCTCGGACAGTTCATTAAAAAGCTCGGAGAAGTAATGAAAAGGCTCGGACAGTTCATTAAAAGGCTCGGAGAAATAATGAAATTAACAAAAAAAATATTGTTGAAAAGTCTTGGAGAAGAAATGAAAAAGCTCGGAGAAGTAATGAAAAGGCTCGAGCCTTTTCATTTAGTCTCCGATACTTTTCCGAGCCTTTTCATTACTTCTCCGAGCCTTTTCATTTTTTCTCCGAGACTTTTCATTTCTTCTCTAAGCCAATCATTTTTTTTTTTTAATTTTGAATATCCGAGCCTTTTTATTTCTTCTCCGAGCCTTTTAATGAACTGTCCGAGCCTTTTCATTACTTCTCCGAGCCTTTTAATGAACTGTCCGAGCCTTTTCATTTCTTCTCCGAGCCTTTTCATTTCTTTTCCGAGACTTTTCAACAATTTTTTTTTTGTTAATTTCATTACTTCTCCGAGCCTTTTAATAAACTATCCGAGCCTTTTCATTACTTCTCCGAGCCTTTTCATTTCTTTTCCGAGACTTTTCAACTTCTCCGAGCCTTTTCATTTCTTCTCCAAAACTTTTAATGAACTGTCCGAGCCTTTTCATTTCTTCTCCGAGACTTTTCAATTAGATTCAAAATTCATATAACCAGAGAAAGACTTACAAAAGACTCAGATAACAAATGAAAAGGAACCCAGTTAGGGTTTTAAATTGAAAAAAAAAAGCTCTGGGGGCGCTGCCCCCTGCACCCCCGTGAGCTGACTGGGCAGCTCGATCACCGCGAGCTCACCAGGGAGCTCGACCCCCAAATGCGTTTGCGTAGTGCTACAAAATTAATTATCCAAAGGAGATGAATTGATAATGTTATGGTGTTTAACCTCCATCCTCCATTGAAGGTTTGTTACATAGGAATATAAAAGAAAAAATCTCAGAAAATTTTAAAGTAAGAAAGAGAATTTGTAAAATAAGGGTATTTTGGGAAATCACTTACTTTAGTGCCTTTTAAACTTACGTTATTAAACCGGTCACTTTGTCACCAAGTGAGTTGGAAAAGGTGATATTTTCCACCATTTCCTCTTAGAAACGAAGTTGAATGAGGTGATGATCAGTGTGCAGTGCACTTAATTATATATGTAGACCTTCTCCTCAAATATTGATTCTTCAGTTGTAAATTAATTATGTTTTTGTACACATACACTTCAATAAACTTATGAGCAATTATTAGTTAGGTTTTTTACATTAAAGCAAAAGAAATCTGAAGATATTAATCCCATCACCCTAATTTTGATGACAATTATAAGTTAATTTCTCGTCGTATATCGAAAGGGACATGGTGTCTATTTAAAAATCAGATGAAGGAAAAACAGTCCCTTTTCAAACAGAAATTTTAATTTCCCCAAGTGTATACATTGAGCATCTTATGTTCACAACTTAATCAATATATCTAGTCAAATCAATACAGGGATATAATGGGAATTTCACCAGACCTTATAACTTTCGTATAAGCTTCACCGTATCATAAGTTAACCTAGAAGACATCATCAAAGTAATAAGAATCTCCTGTGGCTTTAAACTTTGGAAACTCCCCTACCACACACACACTGTACACGCCCACTCTCTTTAGTTTTTTGATCATCACTGCATCGCCTTGGTGGTTTCGACCAGTTCATGGATATTGATCCTCTCCGGATTACGGGGTGGTGGTTTCTTGGTTTTGGTTATAATTTCATGGCACCAGCTACAAGATCATCGCTACTTTATCATGATCATGAAGTCTCAAAAAGACACCAAGTTTTGTTGCTATTTTTTGTGCTTGTTCTCTTGATTGTTCCTCTATTTGCTCGTCCAATTTATTCTCCAAGTAGACAACTCCTCTCATATTCAGAATTGCATCCACAACCAACACAGCAGAAATCTCTCTCTTCTTCTTCTTCTTCTTTGACCACCGCGGCTAATAATGGTACCAGCAGAAATGCTACGGATCGAGAATTTAGAGCGGCTGCACATGAGGTTCCTAGCGGTCCGAATCCAGAACAGAACAAGTAAGCATGGAAGTTTCATCATCACCATCATGGCCTTTGTTGTTCTCATCGTCTTCGTCGTCATCGTTAGTTATATTATCTACTACTTTAATTTTTCCTGGAATTGAACATTGTATATACAGTGAGTAATTAATACTATGATTTTTCATATGATCTTGGGTGATTTTTACTTGTATATTACATGCATGGATACTAATATTATATAGTGATACCATTGATATATCTATATATATGTAAGAAATTTGAAGAACAATAAACTAAATATGAATAAGTTACATGTATTCATTTCTTGTGATCGGACAAAGCTTTAAACTGTTATAGTGTTTAAATAACAGGTTATTTTTTAACAGTTTAAACTTACTAAAATGGTATCAAAGCTCGATTGTTGTAATAGTTTAGAATTCGAGACTCTCCAAGTGATTATCAGTGTATTTGTGTTTGAACTCGAATTACATAATAAACCTGTTGGTTTTGACAAACTCGTTGATTTTGCACGTGAAGAGATTTGTTAGGGTGCTTAAGCCGTTAGGCCATTTTTACTATTTTAAACTTTTTCCTTCGATATTAAACTATTTTCTATCGGTTTTAACTCTAACCTTGTTGAAATCTAGCTATATGTATGACTTGCTGTTGAGTTTCAGGCGGTTAAAGGGGATTGGGTAGTTTTAAAGCCAATGTTTGAATGGTGTCAGATCTGTCATCGATCCTTTATTTTGCACAGTGACAATATTTGGATTTTATGCTTGGAAATTGCTATTATATTATTGAGTATTAAGGACATGGATTTTTGTATTTGTCTTTTCAAACACATGTCCCAAGAAAATCTGACACAAAAAAAGTGTTGTTAAAGATATGATTTGATAATCATAATAGTAGAAACTCCCCATAATTCATCAACAATATCTCTCTTTCCACTAATCATTTAACCAATATAATGATTGTGTTTGTTTTCTGTTTCCACTAATGGGTAATTCTATTGGCAGTGTTTTTGACAATTATATTTTGAGGAAAAACAATATCTGCTAAATCTAACTTATGATCTTATTAGAAGTGACTGAAAACCTAAAAAGAGTTAGGAATCAATTTTTCATAATATTGCTTGGTCATATGATGTATGAGTTGATAGTCATGTATAAAAAGTGTATACTTGAAAAAGTTGAAATTCATTCCAGATTTAGACATTTTTGTTGTTGTTTCAACTAATGAATTTCCTATGTATGTACACACTCTTAAAATTAAGCCAGCTCTCATGTTTCCCTTTCTTATTTTTAGATCAGGATTCTCTGCTATGCTGATTTTTTTTATGGCTATCTAACACTAAACGCGGGTTAAAAGTCACAAAATTGAAAGGTTTTCACACACTTGTTAGTTATATCATGAGTACAGTAAGACACGAAATTCTTCCACCAAGACATATACAGAGATAAACAACCAATCCAACCAAGGAGTAGGTTATAGGTATTATATTTGCTTCTTTAATTATTCTCGTCAAATTATACTCTTACTAATAAATTAAAATTGTAAGATATATAAGAATATATATAGTTGAATACTTGAATCCAAGGTGATCAGTTTGATTGTTTGACATCTTGAAAGAATAAAAATTATTTTCTACAAAGTTTTTCTTATTAATCCTTGATTAGGGTATACTTATGTCTCAAAAGTGAAGAGTTGACATGTGTCAAAATGGGAAGAGATAGTGTCTTGAAAGAAGAGAAATGCTTCGATATGTATGGGAGCGTGTATACCCAAAAGCAAATTAATTATATTGTATCATGTAGCATGTAAATATAATGTGATTGCCTGATTGTTGTCCATGTCACATGACATAAATTGATTGGGTTAAACGTATACACTAAGCGTACTAAAACACTTCTCAATAGGAGAAATGTACGTAGCATCCCTTGGAGGACACTTTAATAGTTATTAAATAGTTAGAAGATAATTTTTAATTTTCGGTCTTTAATTTTAAATACTTTCACATGTCTCATCAAATTAATTTCTTAAGCATATCAACTCTTAGCACATGTAGTAGTGCGCGCACCTCCTCTTCTCCGTTAGTATATGTTAGGTTTTGGCTTGTATTGTCAATTGAACCCAATGTGAACCAAATGAAACTCAACTGATGTGAAACTTCCTAGAGACAGGAAAACATTTGGAAGTTGGAGTTGGTGTTTGAGGGAGGTTCAAAGACCAAGAAGAACCGAAGAAAAGTGTTGTTCCTAGCAATGTGCCTAGTGCCATGCCTTACATAGCGGTCCTATAATGAAGAGTTACGTTGTGCCTAGCGTTGTTCCTAATACTATCCTTTGCACAGCGGTCTAGGGAGCAATTTCCATCAATGAAGAAACTGATGTGTCTTGCACTGTGCATTGCACAGCGGTGAGGACAATGGTCAAATGCCAGAGATTTACAATGTGAGAAATGCTATGCTATAGACAGCAGTACCCCCGGTTTGGCAAAAATTTATATGGAACCAGAAATCTTCTTTGAAAAAGGAAAGGTTTTCTTCTAGGAAGTCCTTATGTATAAAGGAAAGAAACTTTGCATGGAATAGGAAGTTCTTGTGCTTAGAAGAGAAAGACTTTGCACGTAATAGGAAATCTTGTATGTAAATGAAAGTAGTTTCCTTATAGGACTTGAACTCATTTATGCTTGGTTTTTATTCAACACTTTTAGCTTGGTAAGTTGGTCACTAATATCTTACATATTATGTGTCTTTCTTAACAAGCAATCTCATTTATTACTTGCATGCTTATGGAACATATTATATTGATAAGAATGAGATATTTGTGTTGATTGTTTAAGAGTTGTATTTTGATAGCTATTTTTTAGGATTGCTTAATCTTTGATAGCTAAGCTTTATGACATGTCATATAGTAAAGATTGATATATAGGATTGTGATTATTGTCATTTTTCATCCTAGATAGACATTTAGTGTAACCTAGCATTACTTTCTCTTTGAATATCATATTATTCCCATTAGGTTGTCTAATCTCTTAATTGAGAAGTAAGTCTTGTGACTACCGGTGAGTGGTGTAAGCAAATTGGACTAGGTCCATTTTTGTAGGCCTGTGGGTAGTAGTGACAGGTTATAGACCGTGAGAGGTTGAGGTCAACCTAGGTTGTAAACGTTATTACAATTAGTAGATTCGAGGTTTGTGTGTGGCGCACATAACAGCCCGTGGTTTTTCGTTGTTGAAGGTTTCCATGTAAATATCAAGTGTCTTTTATATTTCCGCACATATTACACTTGCTATATAAATTGACTAGTTAGGGGCATTTTCGTAAACTTGAATAATCACAAAAATTGGGTAAAATTGTTTAAAATCTATTCACCACCCCTCTCCTAGATTAATATTGAACACACCATAATTTGTTACAATTATTTTTTGATCATGATTGAGGAGTGTCCTTACATTCCTTATTGTGATAAGAATGAAAATGAATTTTCTATTCCAAAAGATTGCAATACTATCTTTTAAAAAAGGGTAAAAATTTAAAATATCACTTTAGTTTAACAAATTAGCCGTTCTGGTCCTTCTAGTTTAATAACGATTATTAGTAAATGTTTGGCAAGACAATACTAGAACTAGAGGGGTCAGAATGGCTAATAGGTTAAACTAAATGGATGTTTTTAATAATGACCCAAAAAAATAGCAATACTAGATATATTGCTTCTTTAAATTTATTGCACATATTGATGCTTGTTTGTACTACTATTACAATTTTAATAACTAGAGTTTCAATAATACTAAAAATCTATGTTGCATTGATATAGAGATACAACATGATAAGATACAAGGAGACGGTAAATCTCAAAAAATTAGGATATGTATTAAGGGTGTATGGCGGATCGGATTCAATAGATTTGCCATGATTCGATTTGATTAGATCGAAGAAATTGCAATTCGATCCGATCCAATTTTATAGTGGGATCCGATTCGATTATAAAATACTTCAATCCGATATGATCCAATCTGATATGATCTAATGGATCGAATTAATATAAAGTTATTCGTGATATATAAAAGTTATAATCGAAAATAAAATATCAAATAAATTATTCAAACATTCTTAATGAATTCAAATAAAATTAACATTAAAAAAATACATGACATAACTTGTAAACTTTATATAATTCAAAAAGTTTATAAACATTATACATCAGCTCCAAATGTAAACTTAATAAGCCGTGATGTTGATGAAGAAGAATAGAAGAAAAGAATATGGTGGATTGTTGGCTATAGAGAAATTGAGAAAGAAAACCCAAAATAGTAACATTAGAAATTGTATTTTGGTTGGGTCTTTACATTAGAAAGTAGTGGATAAAATAAATTGTTCAATATAAAAATAAAGCCTAATATTTTAGGCAGATTGGTGGATTCGACGGATTTCCAAATGGAAATCCAAGATCCGATCCAAATCCAATCACTTCTATGGATCCGATCCGATCCGATCCAATGGAAAGAAAGCCATGAAGGACTCTGCACTTGTTCTACATCAGTTCACCCATTCTTTGAAAAGAACTCGACCTCGAGTTCGGTTAAAGCATATGAAAAATGAATAACTTGTAACAAGCGAAACAACCTGCGGAAATGAGGAATGAAACTCTGAAATGTCAACGAAGAGAAGACCCCAATTTGCTTTGTGGGAGTGGTAGACCCCAATCGAAAAGTCCCTTCGAATCGCATCCTAAATCCATAATGGCACCAAAGTAATAGCCCAATGAAATGCCAAGAAAGTCCAAGTTGTCCACCATTGTCGTCGCCTTGTCCCTTTGGTCTCAAAACCATCCATGTCAACTATCATCAAATTAGAGGGTTTGCCCATAAAATAAATATGGAATGGATCAAGAGTGCTAATGAACCCGACAAGGTCTTTCTTCACCTTAAATCCATCCCAAACAAAGTCATCATCAGCCAACCCTAGTCTCACTTTAGTATCTTCAAACCTAATGTCTAGTTTACCAACAGATTGGCCAACAAGAGCTAGCAGTATTGTCACCAAATCTTCAAAAATATTGCTCTCGATTGTCTTGTCAATTTTTTCAACAATTAGATTTGTTGATTCAATGTGAGCTTTGTCAACCACCTCGAGGCCAATTGACTCCACCAATTGTTGGGTGAGATTCTCAAAAATTGAATACTCAAATTGATCATCATTCTCTTCAATTTCAAAACACTCTTGAACACTACTCCGACAATTAGAAACTTCGCCTTGTGATTGAAAATATCGTAAGTAGCATCATTAGACATCAGAGGCGAGATGTTGTCCTTGATTGTGGAGTGAGACGGATTTGCGATCTTCTTTGGAAACTTACAATCTTCGTTTCTGTTAACAGGTTTTCCTCGGGCAAATCCTTCGGTGCGTATCCTGTCAACTAGTTGTCTGTTGTTAGCGTTGAGGTTCAGCTTGACAAGCATCTCAAGAATATCAGTCACCTATTGTCTATTTTCCTCCAAGGCTGCCCACAAGGCCTCTCCCCACGACCACCGTCAATAAGGCTTCTTTCTCCTGCTTTGTTATTTGCCATCGAGCCCGGTAAATCTGTGCTCTGATACCAATTGACTTAGCGGAAAACACAAAAGAATATGAGCAATGTCAATATTCTGTGATAAACTCTAGAATCCACTAGAAAAGAGAGAAATAATAAACACTGGATAATTTTATTGAATTAAAGAGATTGTTTGCCTAGAGGCCACAAATGTTTTAAATACTAAACTCTTAGCCATAATTCTTGTTAACCAAGGAATTAAGAAAAAGGAAAAATTACAAAAAATTAGTAAAAACAAAATAACAAAGGAAACAAATAAAGATAATTCCCCTAATCAAGGCAGAGTCAATAGTGGTAGCAAAAGAAACAAATAAATCTAATCCCCATGATTATGGAAGTAATTAAGGCATACATCACAGCATAAAAATCATTTAGCCTTGAATTTAGGATGGCCCCTTAAAGCCATGAAGGACTCTGCCACCTGTTCTACATCATAAACTTATCCTGATTTGTAAAGTTTTCCCCAACTATATCCTTACCTTGTTACAGCCATATCTTAAACTTATCCTATTGTATCACCCAGTGTTGACTTTTGAAAAAGTCAACATACATGCCAAAATGCTTGTCTGACACGTATATATCCTGTCATGTCCGACACGAGCTACCGCCCCCATTTGGCGTGTCCGTGCTATAGAGCTAAAAATGTGTTTCTAACAAAAATACCCTTCATATAAAGACAAAAAAGCTCGATACTTAGTGTCCATTTGGAAGAACATCTCTACTAGCTAAAAGATTTTTTTTTTAATTAAAAAAACCCTTTTAAAAAAATTTTGCGTCGTTTGGTTGTCACTTAAAAGAGCTTTTAGATAATTAAAAAACTGTTTTACGTATACTGGGAGAAGCTTAAATTTAAAGCTTTTTTAAGTAGATCTTTTTGATCTTTTTTAATAACATTAAAATGTTTAATATAACTCTATCATTTAATATTATTTTTGAGTATTTTGGTAATCTTATCATTTAAAAAAGCTTTATTAGTTGATAACCAAATGACCAACAACTTTCCTTTAAAAATTCTTTTTGTAAAAAATCTACTTGTAAAAGATCTTCTTAGAAAAGATCTATTATAAGAAGCTCTTCTAAATGAATCTTTAGTGTCTGTTTGAAAGAGCTTTTCCACTGGTAAAAAAAGAGTTTTTTTTTTTTTTTTTTTTTTTTTTTTTTATATAAAAAAATTTTTATATAAAAAAAATTTTTTCAAAAAATTTTGGTATCGTTTAGTTGTCACTCAGTAGAGAGCTTTTGCCATTTGGATGATTAAAAAAATTGTTTTACATCTACTGGGAGAAGCTCAAATTTAAGGTTTTTTCAAATAAATATTTTTGAGTTTTTTTAATATCACTAAAATGTTATTAAACGATTAACAACTTTCCTTTAAAAGTTCTACTTGTAAAAGCTCTATTTCTAAAATATCTACTTGAAGAAACTTTTCCAAACGGACCCTTAATAGCATTTGACTAAGACTTATTAGGGAAATTTGGTCAGTTTCAGTACTTTGATTTTTTTAAAACTTAATTTACTTGTTATTTAGCCCATTACTAGTTTACTACTAGTGCGTATCTGTATCACTCAATTCTTTTAATAGTATTAGACTATCTCTAATGCATATGTTAATGACATATTTGGCACACAAAAATAGTAAAATGTGTTATAATATAGGTGGCTTTTGACCACATGTGTAAAATACACAAATATCTTCTTTAAGTCTCACCGCCTCTCACTCTCTCACCTGACCTCACCCACTTGCCTACCCACTTGCCTTTTTCTCTTTTGCTTGCCTATATATATGATCATTAGATCACTTGTAATAGTGGTTAGAGAAATCATCAAAGATCAATATAAGTAATTCCTATGTTCTCTCTCTCTCTCGTCCCTCTTACTTAATTCTTCTCTCATCTCTCTCAATTATTTATTAATTTTTATACATATGTTCTTCTCCTATTTTATTTCTCCCTCTTATTTTATAACACATTATTAGTACGATTGTATGTAAATAAAAAGGATCCCTGATGGGTGATTTAATTACATCCCAATATTCTGAATCTATATATATATATATATATTCTGTATACAAGATGGCTTTGCCATCAACGGAACATATATATATATATATATATAGTTCTAAATTTATTCTCTTTAAATCCCAATATTCTGAATCTTTATATATTTTGTATATAAGATGGCTTTACCGTCAACGGAACATATGTATATATAGTGCTAAATTTATTCTCCTTCTGAATTTATTCTCCTCAAATCTCAATATTCTTGATATATATAGATATATTTCGTATATAAGATGGCTTTGCCATCAAACGGAACATATATATAGTTAGGATTTATTTTTATGCACATAACAATTGAGCTCAGTTTCCTGGAACTATTAAATTACATGACATATATACCGTTCTGGAACTGTTAAATTACAGGATATATACCGTTCTGAAACTGTTAAATTAATGCACATAACAGGTGAGCTCAGCTTCCTGGAACTATTAAATTACAGGACATATATACCGTTCTGGAACTGTTAAATTACAGGACATATATATCGTCTTGGAACTGTTAAATTAATGCACATAACAGGTGAGCTTAACCTCATGGAACTATTAATTTACAAGACATATATACCGTTATGGAATTATTCAATATACTCTTTATTTATATTCACACTAAATTAAATTCACAATTTAATTTACAGAAAAAGAAGCTGTAAGCATGTCCAAACTTGCAAATTTGAAGTTTGATGCACTCAAAGTGTCAGGAGACAACTATATGTCATGGATTATTGATGCCGGATTATACTTAAAATCCCAGGGCCTATATTACACTATTGATGATAGCCAGGCTAATGGACATGATAGATCCACAACCATGGTCATAATCTGTCATCATCTGCATGAGGATTTGAAAGCTCAATATCTAACTGTCACAGAACCTGAAGATCTGTGGCAGGAGCTAAAAGACTGCTATGACCATCAACAGGATATTACATTACCAATTGCCAAGTACGAAATGCTAAATTTACGGTTCCAAGACCACAAATCAGTCTCTGATTATAATTCTGATTTATTCAAGATCACCATAAGATTGAAATTGTGTGGTGAGGAGGTATCTGAAGAGGAATTGTTAGAAAAAACATTCACAACTTTTCATACCTCGAATATAATATTACAACAGCAATATCAAGAATGCAGATTCTTGAAGTATTCAGAATTAATCTCATGCTTACTAGTAGCAGAAAAGAATAATGAGCTACTGATAAAAACCATGAAACACACCCAACTGGTTCTAAAGCATCTCCAGAAGTGAATGCTAATACCGTTGGATACCATGGTCGTGTTCGCAATCGTGGTCGTGGTCATGGACGTGGTAATAATCATAATCCAGATCATAGACGTGGTTATGGTCGTAATAGTGATCGTGGCCGTGGTAATGGTCGTAATCCAGGTTGTAATCCTGGCCGGGGTTATGGACGTAGTTCCAGAAGAGGACGTGGTTATTCCGGACCAAGTGAATACAAAGGAAAAGGTGTTCAGAACAAGCCAAATGCAAAAAAGAAGGTTTGTTATAGGTGTGGCTGTTAATCATTGGTCAAATGAATGTAACATACCTAAACATCTTGTTGAGCTTTATCAAGCATCAATCAAAGAAAAGGGGAAGAAACCCGAGACACATTTCATTGGAAATCCATATCTTATGGATGTTACACATTTCAATGTGACAGACTTCTTTGACGATCCAAAGGCCAAGCCAACTGCTTCAATTGGTGATGGGAATGTCCATACGAATTAATACTACCTCAGTAGTATTATTTTGTTTTTTGCTTCAATTAGTGATGAGAATGTCCATACCAATTAAATACTACTTACAGTAGTATTATTTAGTCATTTTGCTTATGTAAGATATTTCTCAATGTAATATATGCCTTTGAATCACATTGTCTAATGTACATTGTATTTTTTTCTTTGTGAAGCATACAAAATGAATCTAAACGATAAATGGGGGATTAGTGAAAAGCTAGAAGCAGGAGATATATGTCTAGCTGACAGTGCAACAACTCATACAATTCTACGGAGTTAGAAATACTTCATGAATTTAACTTTGCTCAGAGCAAATGTTAATACTGTATCAGGTCTAACGAACCTGATAGAAGGCTCTGGAAGAGCCATGATATTGTTATCAAACAATAAAAAATTATATATCGATGATGCATTATATTCAAGCAGATCCAGAAGGAATCTGCTTAGTTTCAAAGATATACGAAGGAATGGATATCACATTGAAACTATGAATAAAGAGAATGTTGAATATATATGCATCACTTCTTATGATTCAAGCTAGAAAATCATTATAGAAAAGCCGCATGCTTTATCTTCTGGATTATATTACACTATTATCAAAAGTGTTGAAATTTATACAGTTATGAATCAGAAGTTCACAGATCCAAAAATGTTTGTACTCTGGCATGACCGTCCCGGTCACCTAGGATCTACAATGATCGGTCACCCAGGATCTACAATGATGCGTAGAATCATTGAGAATTCTTATGGGCAACCATTAAAGAACCAGAAGATTCTTTATCCCATGAAAACTTATGTACTACATGTTCCCAAGGAAAATTAACAATAAAACCATCTTTTTCTAAAGTTGGTTTTGAATCCCCATCATTTTTACAAAGAATTCAAGGGGATATATATGGACATATTCATCCACCAAGTGGACCATTTCATTATTTTATGGTTCCAATTGACGCATCTGTCAGACGGTCACATGTATGTTTATTATCAACATGTAATGTTGCTTTTGCAAGATTATTTGCACAGATTATCAGGCTTCGAGCTCATTTTCTCGATTACTCAATTAAGTCCATACATCTTGATAATGTTGGTGAATTTACTTCTAAAACATTTGATGAATATCCAATTCCACATGTTCATACTCAGAATGGATTAGCATAATCACTTATTAAACGTGTCCAGATAATTGCAAGGACTTTATTATTACAAACGCAATTACCAATTTCTGTATGGGGGCATGTTGTTTTACATGCTGCTGCATTAATTCGGCTTCGGCCCACTGCTTATCATCAGTATTTACCAGTACAGCTTGTACTTGGTAATCAACCAGATACATCTCATTTACGGACATTTGAGTGTGCGGTATATGTCCTAATTGTACCAACGAAAAGAACTAAAATGGGACCCCAAAGGAATTTGGAATGTTATGTTGATCTTGATTCACCATCAATTATTAGGTATCTGGAACCTTTGACTGGTGATCTTTTCACAGCACGGCTTGCAGATTGTCATTTTGATGAAACAAATTTCCTATCATTAGGGGAAAGAAAAACTTTTTCTGAAGAGAAGCGTGAACTTTCCTGGAAAGTTTCGAGTCTAATTCATTTAGACCCATATACATCTCAACGTGAGAATAAAGTACGTAAAATAGTACTTCTTCAAGCAATAGCAAATCAATTACCAGTTGCATTTACAGAAGCTATTAAAGTAACAAAATCATACATCCATGCTGTTAATGTACCAGCACGGGTGATTGTTCCAGAAAAACATTCTAAACAAATAATAGCAAAAGAATCATCGTTTGCACGCCAGGGTAGACCATTTGGTTCAAAAGATAATGTTCATCGAAAAAGGAAAATAAATAAATCCACTTTCTCTAAATTAACTCCAGAAGAGTTAAGTGTCCCTTCATGGACACAAGTTACTAAAGTGACAAAAGTGACAAAATCCCCTGTAGGGAAAGGAATCTCTGAAGAGATAAAAGAATATAGAAATGAGGAAATTTCTATAAATTATACAAGAGAATTGTGGAATTGTGAAGAAACAATCATTGATGATATATTCTCATACACAATGGCAGCTGAAATTATAAATGATGATTATGAACCTCGTAATCTCGATGATTGTACACAGAGATCTGATTAACCTAAATGGAAAGAAGCAATTCAAATAAAATTGACTTCATTAGCCAAACGTGAAGTATTTGGATCTGTAATCCAAACGCCTGAAAACGTCAAACCTATTGGGTACAAATGGGTTTTTATACGGAAACGTAATGAGAAAAACGAGGTCGTGAGATATAAAGCACGACTTGTAGCACAGGGTTTCTCGTAGAGACCTGGTATTGATTTCGATGAAACGTATTCACCAGTGATTGATACAATTATGTTTCGATTTCTAATAAGCATGGCTGTCTTGGAAAGACTTGAAATGCATCTGATAGACGTAGTGATTGCTTATCTATATGGTTCACTAGATTTCGATATTTACATGAAAATTCCTGAAGGGTTTAAAATGCTTGAATCATGTAACTTAAGATCTCGTAATTTGTATCCGATTAAATTACAAAGATCCTTGTATGAATTAAAACAATCTGGGCGGATGTGGTACAACCATCTCAGTGAGTATCTGATAAAAGAAGGATATATTAATAATCTTATATGTCCATGTGTTTTCATTAAAAAATCAGAATTTGGATTTGCTATCATAACAGTTTATGTTGATGATATGGATTTAATTGGAACTCCTGAGGAGCTTCTGAAAATTGCTGAATATTTAAAAATGGAATTCGAAATAAAAGATTTGGGAAAGATAAAATATTGTCTCAGCCTCGAGATCGAAAATAGATCAAATGGAGTACTTATTCATCAATCAGCATATATTGAAAAGATTTTAAAAATATTTCATATAGATAATGCTCATCCATTAAGTACTCCTATGGTTGTTAGAACTCTTGATCCTAAAAAGGATCCATTCCGTCCAAAAGAAAATGATGAAAAGATACTTGGTACTGAGGTACTGAGGTACCATATCTTAATGCCATTTGGTGCTTTATTATATCTAGCTCAATGTACTAGATCAGATATTGCATTCTCTGTGAATGTACTGGCTAGATTTAACTCAGTACCAACTCAAAGGCATTGGAATGGAATCAAACATCTTTTCCGTTACCTTAGTGGAACGAAAGATTTAGGATTATTTTATAGAAAGTCTAACATTTTTCCAGGTTTACTTGGTTATGCTGATGCCGGGTATCTATCAGATCCTCACAAAGCTCGTTCACAAACGAGATATGTTTTTACATATAATGACACAACAATATCCTGGTGTTCCACAAAATAAACTTTGGTTGCTACATCATCTAATCATTCTGAGATCATCGCACTTCATGAAGCCAATCGAGAATGTGTTTGGCTAAGGTCAATTATTCATCATATTCAGGATACTTGTGGACTTTCATTATCTACAGAAATGCCAATATAGATATTTGAAGATAATACGACTTGCATTGCTCAAATTAGAGGGGGATATATCAAAGGAGATAGAACCAAATATATTTCTCTTAAATTCTTCTATACTCATGAGCTTCAACAGAGTCGACAAATTGATGTTAAGCAAACACTTATGAGCTTCAAATTAATCCTGCAGATCTGTTTACCAAATCACTGCCTACATCAACTTTTGAGAAGTTGGTATATGGAATAGGCATGCGTCGACTTTCTAAATTACAGGATTAAACGCTGGAGTTTGATGAGGGGGAGCAAAATTCAGAATAGGCAAATGTATACTATACTCTTTTTCCCTTCGTTCAGGTTTTATCCCACTGAGTTTTCATGACAAGGCTTTTAATAAGATAGTTTTTAATGTCCAACCCCATTAAATCCAGGAGGTCATTGTATATATTTTACTTAGGTTTTATCCCATTGGGTTTTTTCTTAGAAAATTAATACATGTTGTATAAATCCAAAGGGTAATGTTATAATATAGGTGGTTTTTGACCACAAGTGTAAAATACACAAATATCTTCTTTAAGTCCCACAGCCTCTCACTCTCTCACCTAACCTCACCCACTTGCCTAAACACTTGTGTTTTTCTATTTTGCTTGCCTATATATATGATCATCCGATCACTTGTAATAGTGGTTAGAGAAATCATTAAAGATCAATATAAGTAATTCCTCTACTCTCTCTCTCTCTCTCTCTCTCTCTCTCATACTTAATTCTTCTCTCATCTCTCTCTCAATTATTTATTAATTGTTATACATATGGTCTTCTTCTATTTTATTTCTCCCTCTTATTTTATAACAAAATGCCATATTTGGCATATAATTTTAGCATTGTACTCTAATGCATAATTCTTTTTGAAATGCTATTTTTAATTTTTTATTATTTAAAATTATAAAAGTCGACAAATATAATTAATGCATTCAATTTATATAATATTTTTTATTGTTTAAAATTATAAAAGTCAACAATTAATACATTCAATATAATTATAAAATGGTATGTTTTGTAATTAAAAAAAGTAGTATTTATTGATGTACCAAAATTGGCATATACTATATTTTGTTTAGCACAACATTTGACACTGCAATGAAGCATGTTTTTATTTTATTTTATTTTATTTTATTTTATTTTATTTTTTTACTTTTGCTAAATTATAGTATTAGCACATCAAACTTATATTGCATTGTAGATGCTCTTACATGTGGTAAATCAAGATTACATGAGATATGTAAATTAGAGGGCGCGGCGCATTTTGTGTATTAATTGATGATACAGGATGTATTTTGACTAAAAACGAAATTAGACTAGTTTTTGACCAACGGTACAAACTAGAGGGTTATTTTTTTATTTTATTTTTTTATAAATAATATACCTTAAGAGAATGACAATTTTATAATTGGTGGGTCACTGGTTCTATTGTCACCCATAAAATATCTTCCTACACTCATGTATTAATGAAATTTTTTATTTCTAAAATACCCTTACATTTAATTATTTAAAATACATAGCTTTATAATTAGAAATTAAATTTATTTTCTATACCCATAAGTTGAACATTCAATCTATCATAAACCTTATTAATATACTTAATTAAACTCAATATCAATCAGAAAATATTATTTTTTTTCCATTTATAATCAAGGAATGGATCAACAAAAAATTAATTTCATGAACTCATTTTTAACATTATAATTGACTCACTTTTCAGTCATTCATTGAATGATAAATCACTATAAGTGACAGAGATACACGATTTAAATAAAGAAAAATCCAATATTTGAAAATTGTATCCAGAATGACCGGAAAAGTGGAAACAAGACTATATATAATTTGATCATTATGAGTATAATTAAGAGTTTAGCTAGTATATATGAACTTGTATTCAGGAACTTTAAGTCTTTAACAATAAAAGGTGGTTTGCAATTTTCAAAAAAAAAAATAAAATTGAGTAATAATATATTACACAAAAAATTAACCCAAAATTCAACGCGTGGCAAATAAGTTGTCATGACCACACAAATCATGAGGTGATGTGGTTAATAATATGGAAAGAAGTAAAGGACAAAAATCACATATCACAACATTTGGGTTAGTTTTTAGACTAAATTTTTTGGTTGACTAGTATTAGTGAAAAAGAATACGAGCTATTATCTAATTATATATATATTTTTATATATTTTTTAAAATTCCTTATATTTTTGCGCCATTGGATTAAAATTTAATGGAAGTTAAACAAACCTAGCATGACCCTGCAATTGATTATGGTATGATATATGGATGATGCAATAGTTAAAAATCAGATTATTACTTCATTTACACAATAAAAGTTGAATGTTTCTTACATATAATAACTTTTGGGGTGTTTCAATTTGTATGTCAATTTGTGTATTATTTTTAAAATTTGACACGGATGAACTCAAAAAATCAACCAAACAAACACTACGTATATAATCCGAATAAATGAATGAGTGAAATTAATATATCTACTTATTAATTGATCGAAATGAATTAGGATGACTAGCATTATTATTATTATTATTATTATTATTATTATTATTATTATTGTTGTTGTTGTTGTTGTTGTTGATAACTTTTTGTTAATAAATGAACGGGTGAAATTAATATATCTACTTATTAATTGATCGAAATGAATTAGGATAACTAGCATTATTATTATTATTATTATTATTATTGTGGTGGATAACTTTTTGTTAATACTATATAATGCTAAGGGCCCTCGTGTTTGTAATAGAATTAGCCTGAAAAGTGAAAATGATGCCATACTTCACTATAATAAAAGCTATCTCACCACTCACCGCTCACCACTCACCACCGACTTCAAACAAACCCATTGTTATTTTTTTGAAACAAACAAACCCATTATTAATAGGGTTAATTGCAATAACACACCCCTAACGTTTTGCAATACTATTGTTTTATTGAACTTTCCTTTAGTTAAAAGAAGGTACCATTGACTAATAGTTGATCGGCACTAAAAGATAAAATGGGAAAACTGTCCTTCCTCTAATGTTTTGTCAATTATTATTTAGAAGGGGTAGAGAAAATGCCCCGAGCCAATGTTCGAGTACCAGGCGCTACGGCGCTGAAGTAACCCATGCTAGCTCTTGGGGTAGAGTCGATCGGAAAATAAAGAAATAAATATAATTATATTTAAAATAATTGAAAATCAATTAAAAATAATAAAAAATCAAATCAAATCTCCTCAATATTGAGGATTGATGAGATCTAATCGATTAAAATTAACCAAGAAAAAAAAATTGAAAATCAATATCATCACTATTTTTCCTCATCTTAAAAGAAAAAAAAAAAAACTTACCGGAAAAACAGTAAATCAACATTTGAAAACCTAAAACTAGATAAGTTCATCATCTCACAAGCAAGATGGATCTATACAAACGAGTTGGATGAAGTGCTCTGTGAAATCAAAACAAAATAAAAACCACTAAAATCACAAACACAATGCTTCAGAGTCACTCATATCTCTCAAATACAAACACTTCCTCTCCACAACCAAATCACCCTCACTCAAATGGCCCAGCTCCTTTGGAAGAGATTGAGAGTAGGTGATGGGATTGTTGGCAGTGAATGGGGAGGGAGGGAGATGGATGGATGAGGTCGCAGAGAGAGTGATGGAGACGACTGCATGATACGGCAGCGAAGGAGGCGGTGGAGATCAGTCATTTACTTGGAACATGGGAGGATATTAGAGACCAGATCTCCATGAGATTGAATAATATGGTGAGATCGCACCTAGTGCGATCTCCGATGTGCTTTCTCATTTTTTTTTCTTTTTTTAAAGATTTTTTATAATTTATTGTTTAAATAATAAATAAATATTTTTTATTTACTTGTTACAGAAAAAAAAATAAAAAATAAAAATAAAAAAAATAACATTTGTGCCCTTCCCACCGTTAAGTCTAAGTTAAATCTAATCATGGTCAAACTGGTCAATGGTAGATATTTGTAATTTCAGCCATAATTACAATATACCTGTGATATTGCTAAATGTTAGGAGTGTTATTGCAATTAGCCCTTAATAATTTTTATGTTCTTCAATTCCTTTGTTTCTCTTTGTCTCTCCGAATGCTATAAGCAGAAACACTCACACACTCTGTTGTATTTTTCTCTCATATTTGGGCAGTGAAAGTGCAGCAGCCATGGAAGCTCTCAGAGCATCTTCTGTTCCTTCACTTAGTAACATCCCAAATGCACTTCACCAAAGCACTTTCTTTAAGCCCAAGTTGATTAATTTTCAGTCAAGTCCATTCATACCCAGTTGGTCTTTCTCATCAACTTATCACAAAATCACATCGACACCATTCAAAGTTTTCACCATAACATCATCATCGACAGTTTCAACAGAAAACATACCCCCACCACCTGAGCCAAAGCTTGAAACTGAAATCAAAGATGAAAAGTTTGATTGGTTCTCAGAATGGTATCCTATCTTGCCATTGTGTGATTTGGACAAGAGAGTGCCTCATGGAAAAAAGGTTTTGGGACTTGACATAGTGGTTTGGTGGGACAAAAATGAGAGTTCATGGAAGGTTTTTGATGATGCTTGTCTTCATAGATTGGCTCCGTTGTCTGATGGAAGAATTGACAAGTTAGGGAGGCTGCAGTGTGCATATCATGGCTGGTGTTTCAATGGCTCTGGTCACTGCAAATTAATTCCCCAGGCAGCTCCTGATGGTCCTCCGGTAATATACTCTGATTTTATTCATATTTTTCGCACCGTTCTAATTTTCAATATTTGCATTTTTATATGTTTATAAGAATTTGTGCATATAATGGTCGATAACTTTACGACTCAAAAGACTAGTCTAATAAGTTGTGACATCCGCTAGTATATATATGATTCTCGTTATTTGTGTTTTCAATGTAAAATTTATCTCATCTTCTTAAGCTTCACATGTGGGTTCTTTTAACACAGTTAACTTCCAGATTGTAACAAAATCTAAATCAAATCCTATTGATTTATACCTTAAATCTAACTTTTGAGTCTAACGGTGATGTACATGTCATTAGAGCTGTGAGATTTTGGGTTCAATTACTCCTCTCTCGATTTCCACAGTAAGGGTGTCTAATGTGAGTTAGTGTTGTGTTGTAGAAAATCGTACACAAACACGCAAACCTAAATCAAAGATAATAATGAAAGCAATAAGGAAGAAAAGAAGACGCGATAAATTTAAGTGGTTCAGTTTAAGTCTACATCCACAAAGTGCACCTGCACTCAATCCACTATCAGAGTTTGATTATAATCTGTCTGTCACTCTCTTTCAATCTCTCATACAATTACTCTCTACATCTCTTGCTATTTTCTACTACCATACCCCATAACATAGGGTTACAATACTATTTATCATAGCATTAGGGTAGGCCAAAACCCATAAGGAAACACTTTATTTCTACCCAAGTTTCCTGATTGCGTGCAACTTATGCGTTTACCACAGTCTGGTTGCAGTCTGTAGCCCACGTTCTAGACTACGTAAAACCTCTGTGAAACACCTCTGTCTGCACCACAATTTGGTGAACTGCGCTCTACACAGCGTGATTCCTTTGTGAACTTCCGCGGTTGGTGAACCGTGCTCCACGCCGCGGTCAACTCCTTTGGCCAATTTCAGGCTTCACAAACCTAACTTGTTGCATGTGAGAAAGTCTGTTAACGTATCAAATCCTAGATCTATCCCTCGAATACTATAGTGGGACTTGTTGGTTAAATGGTTATTGAGAAGGGATCTTTTACATATGCTTGTGTACGCCATATATATAGCAATGATCAGGTATGAGGATGCTCAGATTTGCCAAGTTATTCCAATAGATAAAAATTCCGTAACTTAACAAAATCCGGACACCAGAACCTGTTCAAACTTAATACTATACATTATACGTACCTGAGATCTCTTTTATTTATATAAAGGCCATATTGCAACACACTTCACTTTAAAATCTAGTGACTCTATTCAACATATAAATGCAGCTTCTGATAATAAATTATATATGCAGGTACATACCTTCAAGAAAGCATGTGTAGGAGTGTATCCAAGTAGTGTTCAGCATGACATTGTGTGGTTTTGGCCAAACAAAGATCCTGAATACAAAGACATTGTCAAGAAGAAGACGCCGCCTTACATTCCAGAATTAGATGATCCATCACTCACCAAATGGTTTGGAAATAGAGATTTTCCTTATGGGTATGAATCTGTTTCTGTCTAGGGTCTCCTGTTTTTTCCTTTGCACAAGCTTGTCTATGAACTTGATCTTGAAAATAGGAACTTTGTTACCAAAATTACAGATTCCGGTATGACCTTTTTTTTTTTGGGTCTAAGGCTAGTTTAATTTAAGTACAATTTGTTTTATTTCCTTTCAGGTATGAGGTCTTGATTGAAAATCTTCTTGATCCTGCTCATGTTCCATATGCACATTACAGAATAATTCAAGCTCCACCACCCAAAGGTAGATAAGAAACTACTGTATGAATCTCATTTATGTCATTTCTATTATCTTTATAGGAGAAATCTATAGTGTTGACCCTGAATTCGCTCCACAGTGAAGATCGATAGAGAAGGCGGCAAACCTATTGAATTAGGTGTCAAGCAATTAGACATAAATGGTTTCATTGGAAAGGCGGAGTGGGGTGGAGGCAATTTTATTGCACCTTATTTATATCATGCTTACTTAGATCCTACGGCGGATCTAGTTAAGGAATCTGCATCATCATCAGGAAACAACGCGGTAATGATCTGTATATTTTTTATTCTGATTAGATGATCAATGATTTTATAGTCTTTTTTAATATCTACTAATTTTGATTTTTCCTCTTTTTTTTCTTTTTTTTTTCAGGCACAGCTATTTTTCGGACAGAAATTAGAAAAGCCAAAAGTGTTGTTTACTTTCTTTTGTGTTCCTGTTAGTCCTGGTAACAGCAGATTAATATGGTGTTTCCCAAATTACTTTGGAGGTTGGATTGAAAAATTCGTTCCGAAATGGATGTTTCATATTGGAATAGACCTAGTTGTTCAAGATTCAGATTTATATCTGCTTCATGTTGAGGTGATTCCTATTTGTTTTTCGTGGAAGTTTACTTTTCATCCAAGTAGTTCGATGATTATTGGATCATCTGTGTCATGATTTGCTAGTTAGTATTATTTATGTCAGTTTGCACCTAAACTCGTAAGCTTAAACGATTAGAAAATGACCCAACAATATTATTTAAACAGTATATTAACAATATACGACTTTCCTTATTGTCATTGAAGGAGCGTAAAATAATGGACGCCGGCCCTGCCAATTGGCAGAACGCTTGTTTTGTACCAACAACATCAGATGCCTTTGTGTTTGGCTTCAGAAGATGGATGAACAAGTATACTGGTGGCCAAGTCAATTGGGGAGGAAAATTCAGTGGAACTATTCCACTAACACCACCAAGAGAACAACTCATGGACAGGTAACACTAGTACACAATAAAAAGTGTTTCAATTAAGCTTCAATTTAGTTAGTTTTGTTTCTCAGTGCAAACACAAAATGAGCTCTCCTGGTTTGAAAAAACTTTAAATTCTCTCAACTGGGGTGGAAATTTGTTTTTATATTTTTTTCAGGTACTGGTCCCATGTGGTGAACTGCAAGAGTTGCAATTATGCCTATAAAAGTCTAAATATACTAGAGGTTTCTTTGCAAGTCATCACCTTTGTTTCAATTGGGATTGTTGCTGCCACCAAGCAGGGTGTAATGTCTGCAGCCGCGAGAACTATGGTGGTCTCCATGGCCATAGTCTGTTTTGTAGCTTCAAGATGGTTGGCCCATTTCATTTACAAAAACTTTCATTATCATGACTACAATCATTCCTCTCATTGAGATTAACTAGTTATGTAGACTACGATCTTCTAATAAAACTCATTATGTGCAAAGTTCGATCGAATGCATTCACGTATAGAGACTTGAACTTATTCTCTCCTTGTTAAATTACAGTTGTACTATATTCTGTTTGTATAATTCTTTATATCTTATAAACCAGCATACTGACAGAATTTTGATTCAACAATTTGCTCATTTTACAGACCAACTTGTTAAGATTGTTCAGCTAAATCTGGTGCAGATCATTTGCATCTTTACTTAAGTCTTCAATATCATACGGTAACAGCTGAGGACAATCAAATAGATATTGTCCATTTTAAGCTTCATGCACACGTCCTTCACCCTTAAGGATTAACCTACGCTGTAACCAAATTTCGAGGTAGGATGATTAAAAAATTTTACCTATCAGTTGTAAGAAATGGTTAGCTTCTATAGCTAAATGTTTTTAACTCTGCTATGGTAATATGCTCGATCAATATGTTTTGAAACAAACTGCATACAAGTCTTCACAAAACATGAATACACAGACATAGAACTATAGAAGTACTGATATTTTATTACACTTCCCAAATCATAGGTGATCAGAACTTAATTATCTCAATGAAGGGCATGATCGTAGTCATGATAATGAAAGTTTTTGTAGATGTAACGAGCCAACCATCTTGAAGCTGCAAAGCAAACGGCAGCCATTGACACCACCGTAATTCTGCCGGAGGTTGACATTATTACTCTGTGCCTGGTTGCTGCCACAATCCCAACTGAAACTATGGAGATGACTTGCAAAATAACCTCTAGTGCATTCAGACTCTTGTATGTAGAATGACAACTCTTGCAGTTCACTACATGTGACCACTACCTGCAAAAGTTATGACAAGTTTCCTTTAGTGAAATCTATATTTGTTCATTAAGAACTTAGGGATAGTAATGGTTTGGGTTCGGATCAGGTCTTAAGAGACCTAAACACATACCCACCAAACATTTTGGGACCCAAACCCGAATATATTTACGGGTTTGGGTTTGGGTTTAGGTCTATACCCGAGGTTCTTAAGAAGACCCAGACCCGTAAATTAAAATAGAGCTTTAATTCAAACAGTGTGTGAAGTATAGTTGTGAGGTCATCAACCTCTTAATCAAAGATTTTTCTTGGAAAGAAAACAGAGTTTCAGAGAGAAATCAAAGGAACAAAATGAAAATCGTAAGCTAAATTTCTTCACTTTAACTTTCTCCAGAATTTCTTTTGCTTAAATTTCTCAGCTGAAGCCTAAATTCCTTCATTCCCACTTCAACTCGCTTCACATTTTCTCTTCTCTAAATCATTTTTTCTGTTGTAATTTAGCTAAGTTTGGTCATTCCCACTTCAACTTTCTACGGATTTTCTCTTTTAGCTTTCTGCATACTTTGCCATTTCAAGAAACTTAAAAATAAAAAATAAAAAAATCCTTTTGCATGCTTTCTCTTCTCTACTTTGTTTTTGCTGTTGAAAACTAAATTCCTTAATTCCTAAATCATTTTCAGCATTGAAAGCTAATGTAGCGGGATAATCTACTGTTGGTGCTATTTGGCTTGGGTTTAGGCCCTTTCAATAAAATTTGCTGTTCAAAAATAAAAGAAAACAATAATCGATAACTTATTTAAATCCATTGATTCGCTTACAAATACCAAAAGTGGTTCCTTCTATTACTCTATGAATAGGAAAAATAAAAACCTAAAATAACTAGGATACAATAAAATCATTAATTTTCCTAAAAAGAAAATAATTGAGACATTAATAGAAATTAAAAATATTAGAATCCTAAAACATCAAAGACCTATCTAATAAAGAAATTAGAATTGATTTAATAAAATCATATCATAAAATAATTAACTATCTAATTAAATATATAATAAAAGTAAACATAATAATATGTGTTGATTACAAGAGTATTTTTAAAACCCAAAATCTTTAATTATATCTCCTACATAAAAAGCCAAAATACTTCATCCCCAATTCAAATGTCTGCAGATTTTCTCCATTTCATTTTCTAATTTTAATTTTTTTGCAAAGAAAAACTCTGTCTATTCTACAGTACCATTATAGACGAGATGAGATTAGTCCGGTGGTAAACCCCTCATACCTGTACCATAAGGTTACGGGTTCAAGTCCTCCCCCTCCCTAAAAAACCCTGAATTTATGTAATAGTGTAATATTTCAAATATATATATAGTGAATCTCTCATAAGTGATCTATTTTTTTAATTACGGTAAGGACCTGCATAAAACCTTATCGATTTGAATGAATTTTGATCTGAATTTTTTTGTCCATAATAAGTTCATCGAAATCTACCTATAAAATCTACCTATAAGTAAAATTTGAAAAAATTTCAAGCACTAGAACTATTTATTCCCGATTTTTTCAAATATATCCTACAGTACCATTATAGAAAAATTTGTCATGGTCTCAATATTCAAGTCCGCAGGTGTTGCGGGTTTGAGTCCTTCCCCTCTCTAAAAAATCTCGAATTTATATAATAATATAATACTTCAAAAATATATATATATATATATATATATCCTATATTACCATTATAGAAAAATTTGTCATGGTCTCAATGGTGTTGCGGGTTCGAGTCAAACTCTGGATTTATGTAATAGTGTAATACTTCAATATATATATCCTATACTTCAATATATATATATATATATATATATATCCTATAGTACCATTACAGAAAAATTTGTCATGGTCTCAATATTCAAGTTTGCGGGTGGTTTTTGTTTGGTTTTTTTTTCCAAACCTGGACTCGAACCTAGACCCGACGCGGCTTGCTAGGTTTGTACCTAGACCCGACCCGTGACCCGAATATTGAGACTCAGACCCGACTCATAAGGTTCGGGTTTGGTTCAATACTTGCTGATTCTGGTGAAATTGTCATCCGGTAGCATAGCCGGTGTCTCTTGATTTTTGTTTAGATACATACAGACTCGAAGAAGAAAAGGCAAAGACAACTTAGCAAATTCAACTAATGATTGGTAAAATTGTTCACAATTTGAGTCTAGATTATATTTGGATATTGTTTATAGTATTACATGTCCATCGGTTGTTCTCTTGGTGGAGTTAGTGGAAGAGTTCCAGTACTAAATTTTCCTCCCTAATCGATTTGACCACCGGTATTTCTTCAACCACCTTCTAAAACCAACCACAAAAGCATCCGATTTTGTTGGCACGAAACAAATCTTCATCCAATTGGCAAAGTCGGCTTCCAGAGAAACCTAAATGGTATCAACAATTACTAACAAAATACAGACATGTTGTTTTCTCAAGGCTCTAATTTGTAAATCACCTCAATAGGATTAGATGTAAATTTAAATCCATAACCATGTTTAATCCTATATGAAGCATCCATTGTGGAGTGATATTACTAATCCAACTTCCAAAGTTCTTGGCAGAGCCCCATATCAATCTGCTATTACCAGGACTAACTGGAATACATAAAAAAAAAAAACCACCATTCTTCGTTTCTCCGGCAACTTCTCCTCTAATGAATACTGTGTCTCACATGCAAAGAATAAGAAAAATAACCAGTAGATTATCAAAACGAGCCTCAAACAATCATGTGAACAACTTAAGAACACAAAAGATATCGATCTTTACCTTACCAACTGCCGCTGAAAAAGCAAATCTTTTACTTTGAACCGTGGTAGGATTAGTGTAAGTATAAAAGATACAAGGTGCAACAAATTTGGCATCATCCCATACATGGTTTCCAAGGAAACCATTTAAGTCTAATTGATTAAAATAAATTTCAAGAGGTTTGCCACCTTCTCTATCTACCTTCACTGTGAAGCAAGCATATTTGGCATTAGCCATATGAATGCCTTATATAAAGAGAATAGAAATGTCCCAATTAATCTACCTTCAGGTGGCTCATAGATTTGGAATATCCCGTAGTGTGAATATGCTGTTAGATTTTTAGGCCATCAGCACATCAATGCATTGTAACATAACTAGTTTCACACACATGAAATTCCAACACAACTAGTTTCATACACATGACATCAATGGACATTCCAACATAACTACTTTCATACACATAAAATCAATGGAAGAGATCAACTTAACAAGTTTCATACACGTTAAACCAGTGAAAGAGAGTTACTCTACTAGTTTCATACACGTGAAATCAGAGGAAGAGAATCACTCAACATACCATACCATAAACATTACATAGACATAAAACCATTTGAAGCAACTAGCTTAACTTCTCAAATTACATTTGAGACAATATATACACCAGATACATGGGTGTAGAACAACTAAAAGAGCTGTCATAAGAATGAGTACATAAGCCCATATTTGGCCATACTTGACAGTGTATATCCACTACTACAAGAAATTGGCACATCCATCAAAAAACATCATTACAAACAAAAGGAAAACTAACACATTACAAGCAACCTAAAAACATAGAACTAAATAGTACAACTAATCCTAATGAAACTAAATTACTATAACCAAATGGTAGAGAGTTTCTAGAAAAGTTTCAATAGTTCAACACTTCTCTTTGAAACTTTTCTTAAAGACTCTAAGCATGAACTTGTTACCAGTTAATGACTTGTAGGTGTGTCTGTCAATTGCTCTTCATACCTGCAATGCATTAACTGACATTGCCATTTTTCTCAGCTTTTCTGATTACATGAAACTTGACATTGATATGCTTTGTTCTCCCATGGAGGACAGAATTGTTAGCAATAGAAAATGTTGAATTGTTGCACCATAACCCAGTAGGTTTCTCTTGCACATAATCCAGGTCTGTTAAGACTTTTCCAATCCATATAACTTGATTTTGAGCAACTGCTGCAGCAATGTACTCATCTTCTGCTAAGGATTGAGTTTGGTTATTATTGATCATCATCAGCTCCCCATTCATGGCAAGCTTCCTTTCATCCATTTGAGCATCTTCTTCATAGCAAGAAGGTTCATTGACCATCATGTTGCATTTCTTATAAACATTAGCCAGTGACTTTGTTTTACCATCAACCACTACACCATCATCCATAAAAGATTCATTGCTTGAATCTCCATCAAACACTTCATCCATATTAGGCTTCCTATGTAGCTTTCCAATCTAACATGAACTACACAAACCCTCAATTTTGTGCACATCTCCCAATTGATACGCATCACATATATCATATATGTGACTTATTGCTTGCATGTATCTGATCATGTCATGCTTAGACATAGAGGCATTTTGTTTGACTTGATTGAATTCAATGGGAAAGCTATTGTTATACATCCTAACCCTCACAATTTCAGATTTCTTAGAGTCTAGGATGATACATAAAGTTCCTTCAAATATCAATGAATAGACCCTCTTTAATAGTTGTGCAACATTAAGTAAGTTCTGTGCTAAATTAGGTATGTATAATACATTATCAATAATCTTAGGGCCTGATTTATTTTGAATAAGAACTTGACCTTTTCCAGCAGCCTTCACAGAGTCACCATTCCCCATCTTCACTATTGTTGTTGCATTCCTATCTAGTGTGGTGAACATGCCTTCATCTCTAGCCATATGGCTTGTGCACCCACTGTCAACATACCATATCTCTTTATAAGCTACCATACTTGCTTGTGACATCGTAAACAAGTGCTTATCACAGACATGATCATTAGTATAGTTAGCTTGTTGCATGGGTTGCTGAACTTGTTGATTTTGCTTGAATCTACAGTATTGATCTCTGTGTCCCCATTTTTTGCAGAATGTACATTGAACTTGTGGTTTCCCCTTGGGCTAGCAATCCTCTGCAAGATGGTTTGTTCTCTTGCAGGTGGTACATGGTAGAAATATTGATCTTGGACAAGATTCTGAACTTGTTACCTCAATCTTGCCTTTGCCTTTGCCTTTGCCTTTACCTTTGCCTTTATGCTTCTCTTTATTCATGGCAAGGAAAGCCTCTTCCATATCACCATCATTCCTCAATGCAAGCCTTTGTTCTTGAGCTTGCAATTTGGACACCATTTCTGAGACTGTCAATGCTCTCAGATCACATGATTCTTCAATAGCAGCAACTTTTGCCTCAAATCTATCATGCAAACTTACCAACATCTTTTCAACTACCCTGTAGTCCTCCACCACATCACCATACAATCTCATTTGGTTCACTAAATTTGACAGCTTGGATGAGTAGTCCTTCACTGTCTCAGAATCCTTAATTTTCAGATTCTCAAACTCCCTTTTGAGTGTCAACAGCTTCATTGACTTCACCCTCTCACTGCCTTCGAACCTACTCTTTAATTCATCCCATATCGATTTTAAAGTTTTAAGATGCATGATGCTTGTGAATGCAGAGTCAGATAAGGAAGAGTGCAAGCATGTCACTACCTTATCCTTCTTCATTTTCTCTTCTTCATGCTGCTTCATCTGAACAATGGTAGGATTTGCTCTCAATAGAGAAACTTGCTTTTCCTTTGCCATATAATCCCATAACCCAAAGGCTTTCAGATAGGACTTTATCTTCACAGTCCATATTTGATAGTTTTCCCTAGAAAATTTGGGAACATGAAGGCCAACATTGTCTCCAGCAGCCATGTCAGCACTCATGATTGTTTAGCACTCACTCTCTAGTGTTTGAACCTCACAAGCACTCAATAAACTTAAAACAAAACTCACAGTCCCTCAAGAACATTGCTCTGATACCACTGTTAGATTGTGAGGCCATCAACACATCAATGTATTCTAACATAACTAGTTTCACACACATGAAACTCCAACACAACTAGTTTCATACACATGAAATCAATGGACATTCCAACATAACTACTTTCATACACATGAAATCAATGAAAGAGATCAACTTAACTAATTTCATACACGTTAAGCCAGTGAAGGAGAGTTACTCTACTAGTTTCATACACGTGAAATCAGAGGAAGATAATCACTCAACATACTATACCATAAACATACCATAAACATTACATAGACATAAAACCATTTGAAGCAACTAGCTTAACTTCTCAGATTACATTTGAGACAATATATACACCAGATACATGGGTGTAGAACAGCGAAGAGAGCTGTCATAACAATGAGTACATCAACACATACTTGGCCATACTTGATAGTGTATAACCACTGCTACAAGAAATTGGCACAGCCATCAGATTACATCATTACAAACAAAAGGAAAACTAACACATTACAAGCAACCTTAAAACATAAAACTAAATAGTATAACTAATCCTAATGAAGCTAAATTACCATAACCAAATGCTAGAGAGTTTCTAGAAAAGTTTCAATAGTTCAACATATGGAACATGAGCAGGGTCCATGATGTTTTCAATTAAAATCTCATACCTGGAATTAATGTAATTAAAAATAAATTAATCTTTATTCTGAAGTTCAAAGAATAGAAGATGAAATCTTGACATACATACCCACAAGGAATATCTCTGGTTTAGGAAACCTTAGAAAATGAAGGGTCATCCAGTTCTGAAATGAAAGGTGGTTTCTTATTTGCAATGATTTCCTTGTATTCAGGATCAATGTTTGGCCAAAACCACACCATGTCATGATGCACCATACTTAGATAAACTCTTACACATGCTTTTTTTAATGTGTGAACCTGCATCAAATTTGGATCAAACTAAAATTAACTAAACAACAAATTTATCTTCTATTCACTAGTTTGATTAGAGAGTCTATATATATATTCCAATTATTTTATCTTAACTACATGATACATGATTCTGATACTTATAGTCGGTTTTATGCTTCACGCACGTGTCTTTCACTCTCTCAAATTTTTTTTGGTTCATTGGCTTCACGCAAATATCCTTTACCTATAACCCAAAACACGTCTACTTAATTGAAGGAGACCAAGGCTTATAGATAAGTCTTGAACCTCAACCGATAGTGATATGAGATGTGACAATACCTCATCCGAACCTTGCGTGCTTGTGATGGTCCAAAAATAATCACAAATTAACATCCACATCGGGTAACAAGCTCGCTCTGATTCCATCTATATACCAGACCCACCAGGTTATTACATCCGAAGTCTTGGATCTTATGTCTAAGTCATTATTATACCCTTACTTGAGGCTTAACTTAGAACCACCCGACCCAAAGCTCCAAGCTAGATACAGGACGTAGTTGTGAAGAATATATGGACCCAAAAGATTCTCAAATTGGTTCTATAATACTACTAAATTGAAATGGGTGCCTAATTAAACTTAGACTCAAGTAAGGGTCACATAATAGTATCAAGATTTCCAATTATGTTTACATACACAGTCTATAGACTCTATTTCTTAACTCGAAAGCAAGAAACTAAAATTGAAACATGAAATGTTTAGATAAAAGTTGAATGGTTTATTACCGGAGGACCATCTGCAGCCGCTCGGGGGATTAATTTGCAGTGACCAGAGCCATTGAAACACCAGCCATGATATGCACACTGCAGCCTTCCCAACTTGTCGATTCTTCCATCAGACAATGAAGCCAATATGTGAGGACAAACATCTTCAAACACATTCCATGAACTCTCATTCTTATCCTACCACACCACTACATCAATCCCCAGAACCTACTTTCCATGAGGCACTCTCTTGTCCAATTCAGACACTAGCATTATTGGATACCATTCTGAGAACCCATCAAACTTTTCATCTTCTAGCTCAGGTGGTAAGGGTGTGTTTTCTGTTGAAACTGTGGATGATGATGGTGATGATAAGGTGAAAACTTTGAATAATGTTAATGTGTTTTTGTGATAAGTTGATGAGAGTGACCAATTAGGTATTGGACTTGATTGAAGATTCATCAACTTTGGCTTAGAGAAAGTGCTATTGTGAAGTTCTTTTGGGATGTTACTAGGTGAAGGAACAGAGGATGGTATGAGAGCTTTCAAGGTTGCTGCACTTTCACTGCCCAACTATGAGAAAAATACAGCAAGAGTAACAATAGAAAGTGTGTGATTATTTCTGCTTAAAGCATTTAGAGAGACAGAGAGAAACAGAGAAATTGAAGTGGAAATAAAAGGGATTGTTTAATGATAGTACAATAATGCAAGCATATCTATAGATATGTGTATACTGACTGTATAGGCATCATTACAAACATGAGTGCCTTTTAGCATTTAACATATATATATATATAGGAATAAAATCAGTTATCAAATTTTGGTGTCCCAATTTATGTCCAACCAACCAAATTGGGACATATATACACATTTATGGAAGCAGTTGAAAAAAAATAATTAAATGTGCACACATGTCCCAATTTGGTTGGTTGGACACAAATTGGGACACCAAAATTTGACAGCTGATTTGAGTATATATATATATATATATATATATATCTGTGTGTGTGTGTGTGTGTGTGAATCGAAATCGAAGCAATCCCAATTTACTATAATTTGACAATTTAAGTCAAGTGAAACGTAGATATAAATTAATTTCACTTGTTAATTTATTCGGAAGGTATATTTAGTGTTTGATTTTAATAAGTTTCAGTAGATTTTGAATAATCGTGTCATATATATATATATATATATATTTCTAATACATAAACTGGCATTCAAATTGTAAGAAACATTCGCTTTCATGATTGTTAATTTAAGATGTGAATAACTATTATGATTAGTTTTTTTTTTTTTTTTTTTTTTAGGAGCTTGATGAGAGTAGGGGTAGGGGTGAACATTTTGGGTTTAGTTTGGGTTGAAGCTCAATATCAAACTAAACCAATATGATTCGGTTTTGCTATATTTCAATCCAAACCAAACAAAGTCGGGTTGGTTTGGATATATTTATCGATTTAAGTTTGAACCCAAATATATATATATATATATTTTGTATTATTATAAGAAAATTATTTAAATAAAAAATTTTAAATAATTATTCTGAAATTTAAGGAAAATATTATATATAAATAAAAGGCAAGAAGGCAGGACAAAAATTCTTGTGTGGGAAGAAGGCAAGTGTGAAGATATTTGATTCCCAAAATAATTCAAGAAAATTGTATTTCGATTGTGAGGAAAAAAATGCATATGTTTCTCATTTTGGGACCTAAACATGGAAGAATTCAACCTACCACTTCAACAAATGCAAAGGTATGAGGATGGCAAATGAAATTCTCTGCTTGAAGAAGAAATCACAATGGTAAATTCAAAATTACAAAATTTATAACTGTTAGAGAGCTTCTTTTGACAATCCAATTTTTTCTTTTTACATTTCTTTTCTAAAAACACTCCATTCTCAAATTTTAAATTTTAAAAAATTCTAAAAACACTTCATTTTGTTACAAGATTATCATTTTTATCCTTTTTGAATTAAATTAATTAAAAAAGAAATTATCTCTCCTAAATCATTATATTAATTACATATTAAATACTCTCTCCTAAATTTTTAATTACCATATTAATCTTTCTCTCCTCCAATACATATCTCTAATTTTCTACTAAAAAAAAAAACTCAAAAAACAAGTATCTTTTTTTTTTATTATTATTTTTTTAAAATCGAAATATGAAAATGCTTTTTGTTACTCTTGTAGGTATACGATTACCTAGAGAACTTTAATTCTTTTATTAGTCTTAGAAATTCTAAGTTTAATCGAATCTAGTTGAAACAATTCAAGCTTTCATATATCTTTTTTTTTTTTTTTGAAAATTAACTTTTTATTATATATATGTATATATATTACTGTTAGTAAAAAACTAAAATAATCATAATTTTTTTCTTTAATTATTAATCAGAGATTGATTAAAAAAATATGGAAATATGATATATATATATATATATATATAAATGTTTTTTTTTTTTTAAATGGAGAGAGTGTTTAATATAGTAATAACATATTTAGGAGAGAGAATTTTTTTTTTAATAATTTAATTAGTTTGGAGTGTCTTTAATTTTTTTTGTCTTATTTAGTAATTTTAATTTAGGTTAAAATTGCCATTAATAAAAAAAAAATTAAATTAGAGTGTGAATAGATAATTTGTAAATTATAAGGAGAAACTCTCTAATTGTTATGGGAAAGAGTGCAATACCTAGAAAGTTTGCATACAATAGATTATAGAGAAAATTGTACAAACTTCCTGTGAATTAAGACAATATTGCATTAAGCGGCAATGTTTGCCGAAATAGCACAAACCTACCCTCAAATTCGTTGACTAACATCTTAACTAATTGTCATATTAACTTTACAAGGGCAAACTGGTCATTTTGAAGGGATGTCAATAAATATCTGATTGTAAACACATGGAAACAGTAAATTATTGTAAATATACTAAAGGTGTCAAAAGGGTTGGATTTATCCGGCTCGGTCCGGATCCAACCCAATATGGCTCTTTATTGTATATTTGTAAATGGTATGGACTTAATAAGTACAAACCCTAAATAGGGTTGGGCTTTGAAAAATTACTGTATAGGCCTAGCTCGGCCCAAATCTGAAAAGCCCGGACTTGCTCACTTTTAATAGTTTATTAAAAATATATGGGTACGGATATTGACACCCATAAAACTTATTAGTACAACCATTTTTATAAGTATACCCATGTCTAAAATTTAAAAAATAAATATTACTATAAACACTCATCATAATGCCAATACTACCCTCATTGAAATAAATATATTCATTTAAATACATAACACTCTTAAATTATTATCACACCCAATTTATATAAATATATATATATATATATATATATATTATTTTTGGAATCAAATCCTCTTTTAATGATAGTCCAATTTACTTTTGGAAATATCTCGAATGTATGAGCCTTATAAAAGAAAATATGTGGAACCGTACATGGGGTAAAAAGTTTTTCAATCTGGAATTCTCTTATTTATACAGCTATCTTAAAAATAAAAAATAAATTAAAAAAATAAAAATAAAAAAACTTACTAATATTTATGGCTATCTTTAAAAAAAAAAAAAATAAATAAAAACTTATTAATATCTGTAGCTATCGTAGAAAAAAAATGTTTATCGATAGAATTCATAACTATACATAAAATAATGACAAAAACAATATGACAATCATACGATAACAAGAAAGTTTGAAACTTAAAATAAAATAATAAAATTAGAGTTTAATTAAGGTTTATCATAAGGTTTTTTTTTTTTTTTTTTTGAAAGGTAAGTTTTTTTAATAAAAAAAATGTAGTTTAAGATATGGGTGTAATTAATGAGTGTATGTAGTATTTGTTTTATTTTTAATTAAAGTAATTTGTCCTTATTAGTAAATTTCTATTGGGATATTTTTGTAATTAAAATTTTTAATAAAATATGGGTGTACTAATAAGTTTTATTTTTAAATGAATAAATAAATAAAGTACATCTCTGTTTGTCTCTAATCATCATTCTAAGTATCTGCTTTGCAGAATCCAAATTTTTAATCTCGAATTTGCTCAGCAGTTGTTTCTTCAAATTGTTAATATCTTCCAAATCTGCACTAATTACTAACATGTCATCAACATAAAGTAAATAAAAATAAAAAATAAAAAATAAATAAAAAATAAAAAATAAAAAAACTCAACTTAACCTTCTTGATATAGCAGCAATGGTCAGTATTGCATCTGAAGTAGCCATTCTTTTGAATGAGCCCATCAAACTTCTTTTTAGTTTATGAAATGAAATTTGGTCTTTTGTTTGTTCTCTAATTATCTTCATGTTGAGATTTTGGACATCATTGCTTAAGAGTAATTATCATGATTCAACTTTGAAAGTTTTTACTCAAATCTTTCCAAACAGAAATCCGGGCTTTAAAAGATCAATGCCCGGTCCCAAAACATTTATACTAGAGTTCCAAATATTCATTCCCGGGCTCAAAATGTTATTACTAGCATTATCCACTACAAAATCATAAAGTTATTCTAGAGTTTATGCGATTAATGTTTCGGGCCCTAAACATTTAGACCAGGGCTCTAAAGATTCATTCCCGGGCTCAAAATTATTACAAGCATCATATATGGTGGAGATCTAATCTGAATCTCCATCTCTTAAATTCTTTTTTTTTTTTTTAATTAATCATTTTGAAAAATGTAATTTAATCACTCAGGCATAGTAACCAGTTTTGAGCTCGAAAGTAACAATATTGAGCGTGAGGTTAGCTGAGGTTGTTAAGTCAATCACTGTTGTTTGACTTTTCTATGCACGTGGCAAGCAATCCGTGGTTGCAAATTTCAACCTGAAGTAAGTCCCCCACGCAGGGCCCACTTCTTCTTAGACGAGGGTGGCGCACTCTAAAGCCTGGTAAGTGGTAACTAGTGTTTCAGCCCGAGAGTAAAATTTAGAGCTACAGTAATTGCATTTTTTATTAAATTATAATTTTTTGGTATTTTTAATTATTTTTTTGAACACCGCATGAGGGTAACTACATGCGATGGCCTTCCATTAGAGTTGGATCCCAATCCCGAAAGCTAGTTCTGTAGACCAAGTCCACAATTGGTAAGGAGACCATGACCACAATTAGTAGAACTTTATGTTGATAGAGTCAATATCGAAGTGAAAATTTATTTCGGGTGACTAGCGGGAAAGGTGCCAAAATGCGTGATGCTCCCGAAACAATGTAAGGTTGCCCACAGACGCCCCCTCCCCGCTAGACTAACCTGATCGGGAAGAATGATGTGGAGCCCACATCTTCTCAGGCACGAGCGGCACATTCTAAGGCCCAATCACTTGTTTCAGAGCCCAGGTATTATATTATTGAGCCCGGGAATTATATTATGGAGCAGGGGTTTATTTTAGATAAAAATCTATGGATCCAAACTGTCCATCTAAAAAAAGGGACGATGTAGATCAAAAGTGTTTTAATTTTTTTTTTTTTTTTTTTTTTGTTAGAATATCAAAATCAAAAAGAAAAAAAAAATTGATGCGGTGGATCTCTACCGTTCATCTTGGAAGATGGATGGTGGAGATCAATATGAATCTCCATCTCTTGAATTCTTTTTTTTTTTTTTAAGAAAAATATGCATCTTAAAAAAAAAAAAAGTAATTTAATTACTCAGAGACATAGTAACCGGTTTTTTAGCCTGAGAGTAACAATATTGAGCCTTGACTACTCCAAAATGGGGGCGCTCGCAATTATATGAGGCCAGGAGTGTAATATAATGTAAGCCCCAATTTAAAGAGTCACGCAGTGGAAGAAGTTTTATTGATAAAATATATTGTTTGAATTATATTTGAACAAAATCGATCTTTTAAAAATTGTTTAAGCGACTTAATAAACCTATACGATATATAAGAATAAAAAGAAGTAAGATTCGTAATCATACCTCAAGGTTAACTCCTTCGTTTTTTCACTTTTTGATTCCACTTTCCGATTTGTACCACTGGATCATCCTCGCTATCTCCTGTGTTTCGGCAACTACGTATGGGCATGTCATGACCTTCAAGAGTTTGAATGGAGGTAGAAGAAAAAACACAAAAGCAACTCTTGCTTTCTACAAGTAGGGTTCGGCCACCCTAGAAGAAAAAATATATATTTCTCTCTTTTCTTTTCTTGACCGCTTTTTTTTTTTTTTTTTTTTTTTGGTGTGTGTGTTGTATTTCTGTCAATCTCTCAATTGAGTTAATTAAAAGGTTTTAAAGATATCAATCACTTAATATGATAGAATCATTTTAAATATCAAATATTTTAAAAAATAAATATCAATTATCTTGTTTTTAAAATCAAATAATAAAAATAAATTTATCTTGATATCTTATACCTTGGAAATGGTGGAAAGTGTCACATTTTCCAACTCATTTGGTGACTCTATAACATGTTTAATAACTTAAGTTTAAAAGACACATATTATGGTGAACTACCAAAATTACCCTTAGATAATCATTTATGTTATTATGTTTGTACTTTTCTCTCTCCAAAGTTCCAACAAATACGATAACTCGGTTCCTCTCTCTCTCTCTCTCTGTACAAATAAAAGTTCAACATCCAAACAACTGGACGTGCTTCATTACAACAAGGTAATATTTCTTGCAAATACTTCTTTTCATTTGTTCACATTTTTATTTGTTCCTTTTCATTTGTTGTCCTAAGCCATTGTGAGAATTGTGGATCTCCGAGATTTTGTCACCTTTTTCCGAGCTTTTTAAACTAGTATCCAAGCTTTTTAAAATGATCTCCGAGCATTTTCATGTTTTTTCCGAGCCTTTTTACAAATCACTAATCGAGTCTTTTCAAGTCTTCACCGAGCTTTTTCATGTATTCTCCGAGCGTTTTCATATCATCTCCGAGACTTTTCAAAAATCACTAATCGAGACTTTTTAAGTCTTTTCCGAGCTTTTTCATGTCTTCTTCGAGCCTTTTCATATCATCTCCGAGACTTTTCAAAAATCAGTAATCAAGCCTTTTCATATCTTCTCCGAGCCTTTTCGAGTCTTCTCCAAGCCTTTTCATATCTTCTCCGAAACTTTTCAAAAATCAGTAATCGAGCCTTTTCAATTCTTCTCCTAGCCTTTCAAGCCTTCTCCGAGCCTTTTCATGTCTTCTCGGAGACTTTTCAAGTCATCCTCGACACTTTTCAAGTCATCTCCGAGACTTTTCAAAGAATCACTAATCGAGCATTTTCATTGAATTACTAATCAAGCCTTTTAAAGTCTTTTCTGAGACTTTTCATGTCTTCTCCGAGACTTTCAAGTATTCTTCGAGATTTTTCAAGTGTTCTCTGAGCCTTCGTAAATGTAATATGTGAAAATATTTTGTAGTCCTAGGTTTTTATTAATAGTTTAGATTAATTTGATAGCTTAGAATAGTAATATCTTACAACGGTTGTTGGGAGCAACTACCTGACGGCAGTCAAAGGTTTGTTGGATCCGATAACCAGGGAATGTATATGTCAAAGAATATGACTTACAAAGAATTGGTGGCGATCGTGCATACCATTGTGAACTATGATGTAAACAAATTCAATGTTGATCTGGCATCAATATCAATCGTTTCTGGTAGTACATGTCGTACATTTATAAGAAATGACGATGATGTTCAGTTTATGCTAGGGGAAGATCAGGTGATCCTTCAAGTATGTGTAAGTTTAACTCAGAGGACAGCTGGAGATGCTCCTGAAAATACCCAACAATTTGGATCCTTTAGCGGTACCAGCTAAGTGTATCCCCAAAGGAGTGCTGTCGAAAGTGGGGAAAACATGTGTGGTGTCCCACCGATAGCGGTTGACCATGTAGTTGAACCTCAATTTGGCGATGTGTTTGGTTGTCGAATTGAGCAGTACAATGACCAGTACAATGAGCTGAACAATTACCCGAACCATGAAGTAGATAATGAGGCAAATAATAAACAGGTAGATGATCTAGAAAATGTGGATGAAGAGCCTGCACAAATTCAAACACAAGAAAGACATGTACAAGGAGTTAGTTGCACTGTACCAAATATGACTGGGACTTCCTAGGTCCAACATGATATAACTGTATATGATTCTGATAATACGACAACGTGGGTTATTCCCGGAGCAGATTCATACTCGTTTGATATTGGTAGAAGCAGCTCCTTGGCAACGCAAGAACCTACAACCATGATTTATAAAGGTCAATTTTTCCCAAGTAAAAAGGATCTAAAGAGGCTAGTTGGCCTTTTTCCAATGCGGGAGAACTTTGAATGGAAAGTGAAAAGGTCTAAATAAGACAACGTTACATCTAATTTGCACATTATTGACGACTGTACGTGGAAATTAAGAGCTCTGAGGAGAGATGAAGAGACTTACTTTCAAGTCAGAAGTTTTGTCAACCAACACAGTTGTCCCTTGGATGAGGTTCACCGTCGCCACAGACAAGCTAGTGCAATCATAATTGGAGAAGTCATTACACCTAGACTTCAACAACATGATGATCGTCTCATGTGTCCGAAGGACATAATCGCCGATATGAAAACAATGTATGACATCCAAGTCATATACAGTAAAGCATATGATGCCCTGCAATATGCATTGTCATTGACCTATGGAACGCATGAAGAAAATTTCAAACTGCTACCATCTTTTGAGTACGTTCTGGAACAGTAAAATCCTGGCACAATCATTGACTTACAGTGCGTAGACAATGGTACATTCCTCTACTTTTTCATGTTGTTAGGGTCCTCTATTAGAGGTTTCCGAAGGTGTATGCGTCATGTGATTACAGTTGATGGTACCCATTTGAAGGGAAGATTTGGGGGTATAATGTTTGTTGCAACTGCACAAGATAGAAACGAACAGGTGTATCCAATTGCTTTTGGGTACGGTGACTCAAAAAACAACCTTTCATGAGAGTGGTTTTTGGAATGGTTAAGGGGTGCCCTTGGTCATATAGATGATCTGGTTTTCATTTCTGATCATCATGCAAGCATTAAAACAGGGATTTCTAAAGTATTCCCTTATGCAACTCATACCATATGTTGCTGGCATTTTTGTGAAAATATGAAGAAGCTATTCCACATAAAGGATGTTGCCGACATAATGGATTCAGCAGCTAGGACGTACAGTGAATTCAATTATAACAGACACATGTAGGAATTACCTAGGCTGTACAAGGCTGCATTCGATTATGCCATTACTGTCGGTCCACACAAGTGGTCTCGCGTACACTGTCCCCAAAGAAGGTATAGGGTGATGACCACAAATATTGGAGAGTGCATAAACTCATGCCTAAAATTCGCACGGAAACCGCCAATGATGACATTGGCGGAGTTCATTAGAAATATGCTACAAAAGTGGTTTCACGATCTTCATGCAGCTGAACTGTCTATATGTCATCAATTGACTGACGTAGCACATCTTGTGATCCTAAAACATGTCGAGAAGTGCAGTTATATGACCTTAAATCTGGTTGACTAGAACATATTCTCCGATAAATTGAAGGGAAACCAGTGGACGGTTAACTTAGCCTTGAAGACTTGCACATGTAACAAATTCCAAATGGACCATTTCCCATGTTCTCACGCACTCGCAGCGGCAAGGTACATAAGATGTTACAGTTAACGCTTTATATTACCCACAAACGTGAATCTCATTGTTTTTATTGTTGTAGGGAGCGAAACTTGGATTTCACATCTCTCTGTGCGGACTACTACAAAAGGGAGACACTTATTCATGCATACTCGGTTCCTATTATGCCTGTTGGCCATCCTTTTTCATGGGTAGTGCCATCCGACATTGCATCTCAGGTGGTTTTAAATTCAAAGTCGAAGAGATAATCAGGTCGCTTGATGAAGGGTCAACATGCCTCGTCTTCGGAGAGGACAGCCACACAGTCGTGTAGAAGATGTGGACAATCAAGACATAATAGCAAGAGGTGCTCCAACCCGTCAATGGTTAATGAAGGTCCCAGCATAATTGTTCCCAATGAATATCGTTCCAAGTGCAGCATCTGTCATTCAATTGGACACAACAAACAAACGTGTCTTAAGAAGGACTTTACCGTGGAATGAATGGAGTCGTTGAGGAAGGCGATCAACATAACAAGGCAGTACAAGAGGAAGACGAATTGCCACCAGAAAAGCTTGTAATTGCTAATGTGGGACGGCAAGAAGCTAAGAAGCACCTTCAGGAACATGTCTCCAACTTGATGTCTTCCAACATCGTTCAAACGTTGGGAACCATGCTCGATACAATTATGTTATGAGACCGTTGGTTATTATGCTTTTTTATGTTGAACTATTATGATATATTTTTTTGGTTGTTCATTTAATGTCATACTGGATCCTTTGTTATAGTGTCCAGAATTCGTTGTATTGTTTATGGATTTCAATGTATCAAATGTGTGTTCAACTTTTAATTGCAAACAACTAAAATTTTTTTTATAAAAAAATTCATTTCATTACTCAAATGTTATGTACATTAACTAAATCACTAATTGGAAGACCAATCCTTCGAGTTAAAAAAAACCTCAACATCCATCTTCTCCCAGATGGTGCCCATATCGTTTTCTAACCAGTCGAACGTATCCTTGTTCGCTGCAAGGTACTCTATCAATCTCAAAGTATAGGCATCACAGTTACCCCTGCAATTCACCACATAAAAAACCGTTAGAATAGAATGTTATGAAAACCAATTAGGATAGAATAAGATCTTCAAGCAGTTATACCGTCTATCTTGTTGGGGCACACGGTCTCTAGACACAATGGTCAGCGGAAAGGCCTTATTCTACAATGTGTACGTCATATCACCTCTCCGTCTGTGACTATGAAAGTCCACCGTATGCAGCATCGAGGGTAAAAAATACCGTAAGCACGCAAGCTGTGTTTTCCTGTGGTGAAATGGGACCTCCTGTCTGAACTGGTCCATCGGGTAGATACTTCCTGTTGTGAGGTCAACGCTGGCCATGGCCCAATACGTACGTCCAAGGTTGCAAGGAATCAGAACCTGTAGGTGTTTCAACAAAGTGTTATCAATGTGAAATTTATTTTAAATTCTAATTCAAACAATGTAAAATAAACACTCATCACGTCAACTTCGTTCCATGGTTTGTTTCCTATCGGGAGCAATCCACGTACCACTATAAGGTCATCGGCGGATCACTGATATCTCAACAAAGACCAACCGTTGCGAGGTTTTTCGGCCCCACTTCCCATCATTCTCTCCCAGTCATTCAACAACAATGACTGTACAAAGTAAATTTATAAAACGTTAGCTAAAAGATGTACGAAACACATAAATAGAGGTTCGAAAACCGTACAATTTAAACACTTACATAAAACTGTGAATCCAGTATGTTGATCCTCGGACCGTAGACAATGGAGTATACTCGCTGACGCTTCTGTAGAATATGCAAGTACGCGTCCATGTGCTGACAATTTCAACATTTTGTATTATTAGCATTCTACTATTTCAGAAACATCTTATACATAATGTTCAGGTAAGAACCATACCGTATCCACCAACTCTATGATGTTTGTTTGAAACCGAAAGAACCAAAGGACACCAACTGGCTCATGTAGATCCACATCACGTCTGTATAATTGTTGAAGAAGTTAGATAAGAAAGTAGTTTCACTTAGGTGTTTCAAAAAAAGATTGTAATATCTACGATTATATTTACAATTCCTACGTTGGTTCCTCTTGTAGGCTTGGTATGCCGCAAGGTGGTTATGATCTATCAATGCATGGGGCGCTCATACATGTGGTGGATGTGGTATAATCCTTGGCCTCTTCGGCCAACAAGGGTCAGTGTATGGGCTCCATTGCTGCCAACCTCGCCTGCGAACCCAATCCTGACGCTGAAGGGGTGGGGGAATCTAGTCCAAATCACTGTGATCCACTAGATGGGTGCACTGTAAGAAGGAACTTTGTCCCCGTGTATTGCCAGCAGGGGTGCGAAATAAGGAGGAACTATGTCGCCGTCAATCGCCTACAGGTATAATCTCGAGTGGTGCGTTGAGACAGGGGAACTCTGTCGATGTGGAATGAATGGAGAGGTGCTATGCACTAGGATCGACCAGAGGGGTGCGCTGTAAATAGGTGTTCTGTACCAGGTCCTAGGAATGAACAGGCTGGTCTGGTGAAACCTACTGAGGTAGCTACTCTATCTTCATAGGTGTTGTATCTATATCTGTGCCACCAGTACCACGAGTAACCTCATTTCGTGGTGTCACACCAAGCCCCTGCTGATCAGATACTAGCTATGTAGTAGGTTGTAGTTGACTTTTAGTCTCTTGGTGGGAGTCACCCTGATGACTAGCTGTCCGACCTCTAGCACTGAAGTCTCGGTGTCCCTCTTCGTCATCAAATGGTGGATCATCAAACCGTGTACCTCCAGTATGGGCATGCGATGTCGAACCCCGAAGCCCCCAAATCAAATCTAGCAACTCCTTATGCTGTTGATCTCGCATCTCATTACTCTTTCGCACCTCCTCCTGTAACTTGCGGAACGCATCCATCAGTTCAGTATACCGACGGTCCTGAAAGGATTTTGAAATTGTCAGTACTAAAACCGTTCACTCGATTGAAATTAAATAATACGGTAAAATAAATTATACGTACCTCTGCTTGCTCTCCAACGTCTCCTCGTGAGTTATCTCCAGTTCGAGGCTCTCTAGGCAACGTGTATCGAACCCACCTAGTCCTCACGAGATGAATATTACAACCGTCCGAATCAGAACCCTCCGTATCACTGGGTTGGAAAGACCGACCCTCAATGTCACTGGTTCCGACAGTCGTATGTCGTTTGGGGTCAGAGACGGGAACATGTATATCACCGACATCGGCATCATACAGACTACCTCCTTAGGAAATACCCTCGAAATACCATTCAGCCCTCTTAGCTGCCGTCGGTACCAATCTAACCCTCGTAAACATCTGAAATCGCAGTTAGATCATTGTAATTGTATATATACTAATAGCCATGAACATAAAAAATAATAATAATAAAGATATTTACCCTTTCGATGAAAATGCTATTCAACTTCTCTCCCCTTGGTCGCGTACTCAACTCCCATTTCAAAAATCGAGGCGATAGCTCGATTTCCCTACGCTTCCCACATCCGTTGTTGCTAAGCTCGGGGATAAACTCAAAAGCAAATATCTTCGAAACATATAAAAACGATAAGAATCCAATACAATACATTAGTCATATGGAAAAAAATTACAAATTCTAAATTCTCACCAACCGGGCGTGTGTTAGACCGTATATGTTGTACATTTCCATGGTGTGTACATCAACACCCTTTCGTCGCTGTTGTTGTTCAAACCGCCGACGTCAACCATCCAACTCATGTTTGAAACCAAATATAGACCCCCTATACACGTGTGCACCCCACGAGAACGCATCAAAAGCGTCTAACTCCTCGACCAGCCGAAACTGCCATACTGGAACTTTTTTTCTCTCGTCCAACCCTATTAGTATCCAGCTAAGCATATACAATAAGCACAATTTAACCATATCGTACTGCTCAGAAAAATACCAATCCATAGAACGACTTTCAGCTCTGCATACTTGACCTTATCTCGACCCTTAAAATACCGCTTGTATATGCCATTCTCTACCATATCATAGGTCGACGTGTTAGGAAGTTCTCCGAACTTCAATTCAGTGATCAGGCAAAACTCAACCTTCAAGAACCGAACCGAACCGAACCGAATGCCTTCTTAACAAAAATCTATCTCATCTTCAGGCCCATTGTGATGTAACTCGCGAATAAGCAACCGATGTACAATGCCAGCTGAAAACTTCATCTCACGATCCATCAGAAGGAAGTGTGCAAAACACGACTCAGTAAACCGACGTCATTCTTCTACCGCAAGATGTTCAGGTACCCTATTAAGTGCGTTGTCGATATTTGTAAGGTCATCGAAATAGTCATGCCGAGTTATTTTCCCCGAGTACCTTTCTTCCTCTGGAGTTTTAAGCGAATTTTTGAGCTGATTCCTCATCTGCATATTGACATAAAAAAAAAATATCTAGTTAAAATATATATATATATATACATGAAAAGACTTGGAGAGTATATGAAAAATCTCGGACGGTATATAAAATGTCTCGGACACTATATGAAAAGGCTCGCAGACTATAATTCACAAACATATCAAAAAAAAAAAATTAAAAGGCTAGGATTACTGTTCAAAAGGCTCGAACAGTGTATATAAAGGCTTGGAGAGTGTTGTAAAATGCTCGAAGATACAATTTTTTCAAAAAATTTAAAAGGCTCAGATTAATTTTTAAAAGTCTCGGACGGTTATTGAAAATGCTCGAAATTAATGTTAAAAGGTTCGAAAAATATTGTAACAGGCTCGGAGATTCAAAATTTACAATTTAATTTAAAAGGCTCGGATTACTATTTAAAAGTCTCGGACAATTATTGAAAAGGCTCGAAACAGGTTGTAAAAGGCTCGGAGATTCTAATTCCAGAAAACTATTCATATTTCTTAAAAGGCTTGGATTACTATGTAAACGTCTCAGACAATGTTTTAAAAGGCTCGGTGCCTATTTTAAAAGTCTCGGAGCCAGTATGAAAAGGCTTAGAGATTCAAATTGTAGAAACCTATTCAAATTGGTCGTAAAAGGCTCGGATTACATGTGAAAAAGCTCAGAAAAGGTCGGATTACATGTGTAAAAGCTGGAAAAAGGCTCGGATAAGGTTTTAAAAGGCTCGGAAACCCAGAACTTCATTGTGTTCAACAAAATTTTTTCATAAATTAAAACTCTAACCTAATCAAACAAACCTAATCAACAACAAATCAAATCAAACCTAATATATATGTTTAACCAACATCCAACATCAAACGCACATAAAAGTTTGAACAACAAAAACGCGTGAGAAAATGAAACTTACCACTGTCAATATCACCTTCTCGTCGACTTTAGGATTGTAGCGCCACTGCCGGTGGGTTTCTCGTGAGATTTAGTACCGGATTTTTTGCACCCAAGGTTTCTCTTTCCACTGTTCTCTCTATCTCAATTTTTTTCTCTTCAAACGCAAAATGACAAAAATGAGGGTATTTTTTTCTGGTCACCTAAATAAATGTCTTTTAAACTTACATTAGTAAACATGTGACATTCTCACAAAAGCCCCTCCAAATAGTGACAAAAAAATTTTGAACCCATCTTATATCATGGTAAGGTTACAAGTGACCTAAATTAAATAGGATTTCAAATCCCATTTTATTTAATATTGTCAGTATGACTTGAACCCATGACCTGCTAAAGATTAAATAATCAATATTATTTTATATCTTTACTTTAGTTTTGACTCGAACCCTGGACCTCCATAAAATAATTAATTCAATTAATAATTCATAATTATTAATACAATCAAATAATCACATTATTTAATACAATTAATTATTAATTCATTAATTAAATAATCACATCATTTAATAGCTTGAATTAAATCCTTGTTACTTTCGTAAACAATTACCATCCAATTAATTAACCATGACCTTTGTCACCATCAACGTTCTGGGCTAGTAAGAGGACATAATGGACCCATAGTCTTGAACTCTAATAATCCTTATAAAAAATTAATTAAATTCTTTAATTAATTAATTAATATTTCATGATTATTAACCTCGGAGTTACTCTACTAAAAACCCGAGGTTGCACTCTTGTAACTATAGATGTTTTTACACAAACCTAAATTCAATGTCTATCGATATAGGTATTACATATAATATGATCATCTACAAATAGTTCATAATTAGAGCTGGGACATAAAGTCTGTTATACCCCTATAATTATATATTTTCCATTAAGTATCATTGATTCTCTATTGAACAATTATATCCCTCATTCCTTTACAGAAGAAGAAGAACACTCTTAATTGTTCAAGTCCCGAATCAACCCTTAAAGCAACTACTTCTCTATTTCTCACAAGCAGTAGATTCCAATATTGTGTACAAACCTTCCCAGCCACAAGCCAAACCGCGATTCCAAGATACGGAGATATTAATCGGAAATGCTATTAATTCACCCATGGTAAATCAAAAACCACAATCTAACCTGAAGAAGTCAGTAAGACGCTCAGGATTAAGATCACTCATATACAGCCATCATTTGTTGATATATATATATATATATATATGAATCTCCCCATGTAATGGATATTGGAGAGAGATTCATATAGATCATGGCCCAGTCCTATATGATCACATCATAAAAGGTGCATCAATTCTCACATCACCATAGAAGTAGTCTAGGATAAGACTACCATATATTACAGAATGGACCGCAACTGTAGATTAACCACAAATAAAGTATCCAACTTCAGTTGCTTTCTACGGACTCTTTAGATTGCACGGCTCAAACTAAATTCCTATGTATATGACACTTATATACTCAGTTCGAGATTACATCTAGCAATCTTGGATGTTTAGCACATATGATATAAAAGTATGAGACATATAAATAGAATGAAAATGACTACTTCTTTTATTTATAATTAATCATCATTTACATATTACAAGCTTTAGGGCAAAATCCTAAAATATAATATAAATATGAATTCGTTCCCACGAGGCTGAGTAGTTGATTACCGAAATTGATTAGTTAAATTACTATTTGAACAATTATTAAAGAAGCTTTCCAAATTAAACTCTAAAATTAATCTAAATTAACTATTAATGCAATTAATGTAATAAGTAAAACCATCCACACGCAAAAATGAGCAAATGTAATAATATGATGAATAATGCTAAAACTAGAACTCACCTCACCCTCATAATTAAACACTAGATTCACCTAATCACTCAAATGTGCAAGTGTAAATTATAGGCTCGAGTCCCCTTAACTAATCTTTATTCTCTCAAGCAATAGAAATCACACTCATACATACCCACAATCTATCTCGCGATGACTATGGACTATATGCATGAATTCATTAAGTGCTTTGGCATACACACAAGAGCCTTATAAGTTAGTCTCGTTTATCTCTACCTTACTAGTCATATAATGGACATTTCGTCGAGTACGTTGAATGTATTGCCTCTCAATCCATATCACAACAACCAATATTCATTCACAAGGTGATCAATCAAGTGAAAACATTAAGCATTTAAAACATCCATATAATAACACAAGCACATATAGAGAAACTAGATGGTCTTCATTAATAAATCAAGGGTTCGGTTTCATTGTAGTTCTAGCATAAAAAGATTTAGCTCATATTACACTTCAAAGTCATACAAGTTATGAAATGAAGCCATACAAGATATGAAATGAATAATAGTCATAACAAATACAATAATCAAGAGGTAAAGATAGAAGAAATAAACTAGAGTGTAGATCCTCTTCTTCTCGCTAGTGTTTCACTTCGATGGATTTTTCTCTCTAAGACCCCTTGTTGCTCCAAAGTGAAAAAAGGTGATGGGTAAAGGTTGGAAAGGGTAAGTATGTGTTTGGAAAGATGAATTTGCGTTGTAAGATGGGGGTTAATGCTTAGGTTTGGTGAGATTTTTGAAGGTTTTGTGTAAAAGATAGCTTCTTTTGTGTTTTGGAGGTGAAAGATCGTGGATGAGGAGCAAAAATGGAGAAGAAGTTTATATAGGTAAGGAAGATTAGGGCATATAACCCAAAATTTGCTGAGCTGGAGGGCTAGTTAGCGAGAGGATTTCGCAGGACAAGTAGACGAAGTCTATCCCATAAAATTCTCTGGAATGGTATTTAATTTTTCACTGAAGCGTTTTCCCGGGACAACTATACAAAGGTTATCCCACGAATTCCTCTAGAAAAGTCTTCTTCTGTTATTGTGGGACAATTTTCACGGGACAGCTTGACAAAAGTTGTCCCGTGAATTCCTCTAGAACAAAATTCGTGTTCTCCTTTTGCGAGACAACTGAATGAATCGATCTGTCATTTTCTTCTAATTGTCTAAATTTACACTTGTACCCATAAACTTTGTCTTTTCTACACTTAAGCCCTCCTGAGTGTGAAAAACCTAAAAACACTTATTTCAATTTTACTTAGGATTCGAGCATAAAAGATAAGAATGTGAGGGCTACACTACATGTAGAGGATGTGACTATTAAGCCTGGGGTTATTGAATCAATCGGTGTTGTACTTTTCTATACACGTGGCAATCAATCCATGGTTGCCTATATGCAACCTGAAGTGAGTCCCCCACAAATTAGCAAATATAGATGCGGGGCCCGCATCTTCCAGGCAAAGGCAACAAGCTTTAAGGCTCGGTATCCAATTTTGAAGCCCATGTTTAACATTTTAGAGCCTATGAATTTGAGTCAATCCGTGATGTTTGACTCTTTCAGACACTTGACAAACAATATTCGGAGCTTGGATCTCCATCATTTGATTTGTTTTATTATTATTTATTTATTTTTGTATAAAAATACGCAATTGAATTAAATTTAAATTAAAATATGCATCTTTCGAGGCACAGGCGCCTCACTTTGAAGCTCGGTATCTAGTTTTTGTGTCTGGAGATAACATTTTAGAGCCCAGGAATGTTAGGTCCGGACAACAATGATTTTGTTTTTTATTAAATTTTATTTTTCCCAAATTTTTAATTATTTTTTCGACACCACGGGAGGACTCCCTCAAGCGATGGCTATCCTTTGGAGTTGGATCCCAGACCCAAAAGCAAGTTCAAGAGACCAAGTTCACCACTCCTAAGGAATTTAAGTGGATTTAAAGCCCGATATACTGTTTTGGAGCCCAAGTTTAACACTCTGGGCACCGATCACTGTGTCTTCGATTAAAAAAAAAATTATGATGTTTTTAATTATTTTTTCGACGCTGCAGGAGGGTTACTGTGTGCGGTGGCTATATTTCAGAGTTGGATCCAATACCCAAAAGCAAGTTTGGGAGACCAAGTCCTCAACTCCTAAGAACTGTAAGTGGATTTGAAGCCCGATATACTATTTAGGAGCTCGGGTTTATGATTTTAAAGCCCATGTTTAACACTCCGGGCACCAAACACTCCCGAGTCCTATTTCATGCTATCGTGTCGAAAATATAAATATACACTACAAATTTCCTAAGTTTAAGATGACAAAAAAAAAAAAAAATCGCATATATACACTATATGTGATTAACATCCTCATTGACTCTCATAGAATGCAATGTGTCCAATATGACAAAAAAAAATGAGAATTAAAAGAAAAAACATCATCGTCAACATCACCCGATAGTCATCACACAAAAAAAAAAAAAACAAAAAAAACAAAAAAAAAAACAAAAAAAAAAAGCAAAAAGGGTTATTTCAATTTTAGTCCCTCTAGTTTGCGTTAAACTGGGTTTAGTCCACGGATTTTTGAAATTACTAACTTTAGTCCTTTCGTTAGGGTTTCCGTGAAAAGTACACAGAATTGCATTGTCAAAGTGTTAAATGACCGAGATACCCTTACAAAAAGTAGATAGTTTAAGAAGACAATTATATCCTTAATTTTGTCTCATATGGGAATAGTAAAAAATATGTATTGACCATTTTGCCCCTCTTTAGTCTTATATTACAAGAATGACCATTTTGCCCATCAAATTGGACTGTTTGACAATGGCTCCAATTGTGGGCAACGACTGCATTTCTTCTTCATATAAAATCCACCATCTCTCCACACTCACATACACACATTTCTTCATCTCTCCACACTCATTTCTTCATCTCTCCAGCTCCATCACATACACATATTTCTTATAAATCCACCATCTCTCCGCACTCACATACACACATTTCTTCATCTCTCCACACTCATTCTCCACACTCATTTCTTCATCTCTCCAGCACCATCACATACACACATTTCTACACCAAACATACAAAAACAACGCTCACATGTAGACTTTAAACATTATGATGGAGGCTACATCAAGCTCAACAACCAACATAAATGGGGGATAATAAAATTCAAAAATAGAAGATGCCATTGTGGTGTTAAAGCAGCTATGAAGATTTCTGCTTCCCAAAACAACCCAAGGAAATTGTATTTCATATATGAGAGAGGAAAATGTAAATTCTATAGTTTTTGGGAACCGGATAATGAAGAATCCAATATGGCAAAATATAGTGAAAGTGAAAGTATAATGGAAAGGAATGATGGTAGAGATAATGTTACACTTCAACAGGAAATGGCAGTTATCAACGGAAGGTTGTAAACACCGGAGATGTTATGGGAAAGGGTGCAACACCTAGAAACTTTGCATGTAAGAATGCTCAATTTGAAAACAAACATTATAAACATTCATGGGAGAATGCATCACCTAGAGTATATGCAAGGAGGGTCAAAGCTAATGTTGGCAGTTAACCTAGTTTTCCTTGGTGTAATCATGGCAATGGTTCTACTTAAATAGTTGTAAAAAGCCTCTACTTAAATAGTTATAAAAAGTTGCAAGCAATATTGAATGTTAAAAAACAAGCACCCTTCCTATGATTTCAGATTGCAAGCATTAACAAACATTAGTTCATTCTTAATCATAACCATCATTAACAAGATAATGTAACATGTAATACCTAAACAAACATTCATCATCTATAGTTTTTACATAACCAACCCATTGCTAATATATCCAAATATTCTGCATGTTCTTATGTTGCTACCATTATAACAAACCTAACACGACATCTATATGTAATGGTTGGTAGCAAGAAGAACATGCAAGGAAACAAAACAAAAAAGGCTATTACAAAAAGTAGTACATCAAACCAAAATCATGCAAGCTGCACAATAAGAGGTCAATCCAGGGTCTAGATTACTTGTGATTGTGGTTAAGACTGGGGTGGTAGGTTAGATGATCCTACTATTGATTGTTGCTTCTGTCAAAGTGAAACCCAAATAAAAATTAATAACGCACAAAACAAGCAAACAAAAATTCGAAGAACAATAACTACCTTATTTTTCTTCCTAGGTGGTTGAGGTTGCTGTGATGATAAGCCTGCATTTGTTCCTCATTTTTTTTGCAAATTGAATAATAAAAACATGTAAGTTATGGACATGGACAATTGTAGATTATGTTAGTTGAGTAATTGAATAATAGAATAAAATAGATACCTTTTGTTTTCTTGAAGGCTTGTTACTTTTACAAGTCCTTTTGTTGTGGTTTGTCTTCTGATATAAGTTGCATATGACAGTCCCTGACCTGCCTCCTTTTGCTTTCTCCCCAGCTTCCCACTTCCTTTGCATTTTAAGCCTGCCAAGTTGTGTTTCATACGGTGGTGGAAGAAGATCAGCTGTTTCAATTGGTGGCCACATTTTCTAGTCAGGTAGGGGATGAATCATGCCCTTATAAGTTTGGATGTAGGCATTTTTACTGAGGCTTTGGTGGATAAATTTAGGTACCCAATCCTTAAGTGATTGTGTTCCAAAACTGTGGCTTATGGCTGCCATGGCATGAGGACATGGAATGCCACTAATCTACAAGCTTCCACATCCACAGTGGTACTCTCTCAGCTTCACAGCAAACGTCCCATATGGACTCAATATCTCATAATCCTAGGCCCTTGCTGAGATGATTGTCAAATGTCGATTTGCTTTATTATTCTTAACTATTCTTGCATTCACTCTTGGTGGTAGGACATCCTTCCAAGCATCACATTCCTCCTTCCTTTGTTGTAACTTCCTCATCACCATACGTCTAATGAACTTATGCAACTGTAAGTAGGTTTGTGCTCTATATGTCCCAAGCATCTTGTTAAAAGTCTCAGTCATGTTGTTTGTCACATGGTCACATATATACTGGTCATATGCAAACCTGGACCAGTAATGTGGGTCAATCTTCTGTAGCCACTCTTTTGCTCTAGTGTCAACCTCTCCAATAGAATCCAGGGCAGCATTGAAGTGAAACAGGTTGCTGCTTCTGCTAGTCTTCCAAAACATCTTCTTGTAGTTGTTATCTGGGTAGGAAGATCTGATGTTGGCATATATGTGCCTTGCACAAAACCTGCCACACATGAAAAGAAACAGGTTCTTAAGACATTGCAAAAATTAGAATAAATTACAAAACATAAAAGTTGAAACTTAAAAGTCTCATTACCTTGTACCAGCCAAAGGAAAATGAGTCTTCAATGCTTTGATCAAACCCTTCTGTCTATCAGACATGAAACACAAATGTCTGTCTTGAGATAATTATAGGAACATCTTCAACTTGTTTAAAAACCACATCCAAATACACGTGGTCTCTTTCTCACATATACAAGTGGGAATATGCCACTGTTTGCATCTAAAGCCACAGCTGAAATGAGCACTCTACCACATGGTCCTTTCAAATGGCATCCATCTAGGCCTATAAAAGGTCTATAACCCTCTAGGAATTCTTGTTTTTGAGTTTGAAAGCTCAAAAACAACATATGAAAGGCAGTCAGTGGTTTCTGGATTTTATTATGAATTGTTGTCCCAAGGTTAGTTTGATTCAAGGTGTAGGCATATTGCCTTAGATACCTAAAACAATTGTTATGATCAGTCATTAACTATGACATGACTCTCTGTTTTACATTGTACAGCTTCTTCATGTCCACTGCTACATTGTACCTCTCTAGCAACAAATCACCTAACAATTTAGCACTTACAGTAGGATTACTCTTGACAAGAGACTCAACCTTAGAGGCTATCCACTTAACTTTTGCCTCACTGTTGTTGTAAACTCTATGACAATCATGCTTGTCAACTAAGGTTTTTTGATAAAAGACTTTTTATCAATAGTTCGTGAACCATGTGCCCTCCAAGGACAACCATTTGATTTGCAAATATAAGTCTGTCTAACAAGATCATTCTTAATTCGACCTAAAGTCACGTCTTCCCTAATGGCATACTCCTTGAAAAAGTCTCCCATTTCCTCTTTACTGCCAAATGTTTGACCTACAAAGAATTTAATCTCAACCCCCTTCTGTCTTTCAAATGGTATATGTTCCACTAATTTGCCTACCCATGCATTGTTATTTTCCTGGTCTAAATCAGAGAAATAGTCATCATCTGACTTAGATTCATACCCATTAAACAAAGTCATACACTGTTTAGTGATTTCATCATCACCATCTATTTCAACTCCATGTTCATTCTGTACACCCTCACCAAGCTGTACACCCTCATCGTCAACACCACCCTCATCCTTAACATCATCACCTAAATCCACATCCTCAACCTCAACACCATCTAAACCTACTCTCTCACCATTGTTGACATCGTCACCAACAACACCATCACCTAAATCCACATCCTCAACTTCAACACCATCTAAACCAACTCTCTCACCATTGTTGCACTACAAAAAAAGTGATATATAGTGACACATTTCCTTGTGAAAAATTTCAAATGTATCACAGTAGGTATTATTTTGTGACAAATTTTATTATTTGTCATTATGTTTAGTTCAATTGAGACTTTTAAAAAATAATTGTCACAATTAGTTTAAAAACTTGATAATTTGTGACAAATAATATAATTAGTCACAAAATTACCCTATAAAAAAGGAAAGATTTTATTTTATAAATAATTAGGTTTTTAAAAGGCATCAGAATCAATTAATTTTATTTTATTTTGAAGGAAAAAAAAAACGCCACAATCGTGGTGTCTTTTTTTTCTCCTTATTCCATCTTTACATGTCTTTTGATTCTCCCTTTGTCACTGCTATATCTATATTTCCTCTTTAGTTTCTCTTTTCATAAAACCACTTTTTAGGTTTGAAACTGTAATTCTTCTGTAGAAGTCACTAAGATTGTAATTAAAATTTCATCTTGATAGAAGAAGTCAAGTTTATCTTGATTTAATTTTTTTTTTGTAGAGTTTGTTTTTTTATACTTGTTTTTCAAGGTCAGAATTTCAAATTCATGTTTCTTTTAATAAGGTATGTTTTTTTTTTTTTTTTAATTGTAGAATTTTATGATATATGTTTAGGGATCTTTTTTAATTTAATTTAATTTTTTATTTTTTTTTACTTTAGTTTTTCTCTCCCATATAAACATTTTTTAGGTTTGAAACTGTATTTCATCTTTAGAAGTCACCAAGACTGTAGAGTAAATTTTGCCTAGATAGAAAATGTCAGATTCTCTTGCTTTAATTTATTTTGGGTTTGTTTTCTTGTACATGTTTTTCAGGGTCAAATCTCAAATTGGAGTTTTATATATTGTAAGTTTCTTTGAACAAGGTATGTTTCATATATATATATATATATATATAGAGAGAGAGAGAGAGAGAGAATTATATATATATATATATATATATATACGGAAATTTTCCTATGAGGTTGCCCTGATAGAATTATATAAGGACACTGAATGTGAGCCACTCGTTTTACATACTTTGACTTGGTATGTATGCACTTGTCAAATCACTTTTATAAATGAGTGGCTCACATTCAATATCCTGATGAAATTATATAAGGATGTCCTGATAGGAACGGGACCGTATATATATATATATATATGTGTGTGTGTTTAGGAATGTTTCTTAACTTTAATTTGTTTTTAATTTTTTTCAGGAAACCCATAATTATTATTTCATGATTTATAATTATTTGTTCTTAGACTTCCACAGTACATGTCAATATCAATTAATGTGCATACTAACTGTTTGATTAAATGATTCTTATGGAACAACTAATTGTTTGATGCAGTAATGAAAAAAAAACTTATATCTAATTGAGGTGTTAATAATATACTTTCATCTATTGCAGTTTGTATTTAGGCGAAAAATTTATTCCGATCTTTTCATTGATGAAAGTGTTCTAGTATTGAGTCTTTAAGAACCTTTATCATGGCTATCTTGATATAATTAATGTAATGTATTTATCTCGAAATTTGTAGCAAATTGGTGTATGTATACTAACAATTTTGTAATATATATATATATATATATATTCACTTTCTTTTTTCTTTTTTCTTTTTCTTTTCTTTCTTGTGTTCTGATCATCTATGTACACGGTAAAACCCGGGTACTAGTGTCATGGTTCCCTTATTGTACTTTTTGTATTTAAGTTTTTTTATAGTTTTTTTTTTTTACAGTATAAGTTTTCTTGTAGTTAATAATAGTTGAATGGCCTATTATATTAACTTTGACTGAATTTGTAACTTGTTATCTTCTTGTTAATTGTCACTAAATTTGTGTTAAACAAACATAATTTTTACATGGTAAATTGTCACCAAGTTTGTGAATAGTGACACAATTTTAAAACAATAAATTGTCACTAAGAATATGTATAGTGACAAAACCTTCAAACAATTAATTTTCATTGAGAAAATCTATAGTGACAAAATCTTCAAACAATTAATTGTCGCTGAGAAGATCTATAGTGACAAAATCTTCAAACAGTTAATTGTCACTAAGAATCTATAGTGACAAAACCTTCAAGCAGCTAATTGTCACTACATATAAATTTAATGACACAATTTTTATTTTATCTCTAATTAAGGTCAAATGATAATATGTCACTAAAAATTATGATTTGTGGCAGGTATCAAAAAATTGTCACAAATACTTTTAGTAACGGGGGCAAAAGTGACGAATTGTTGGTGACATTTTTTTTTGTCACAATATTGAAATTGTGACAATTTCTTCACTTATGTCACTATATATCTCTTTTTTTTTTAGTTTTGATATCCTCAACCTCAACACCATCACCTAAATCCACACCCTCAACCTCAACACCATCATCTAAATCCACTCCCTCATCCTCAACACCTTATAAACCCACTGCCTCACCAGTATGTATACCCTCACCATCTGACTCCACTCCCTCATCAGATTTAGTATCCTCAACTTCATTATCAGCTTCAAAATCAAACATAGCAGCCACCTCATTACACCAACCTATTTGTTCTACCACTTGAGGCTCATCAATGGGTGAATGAGGTGTGTTCGAGGGAGGATAATGTGTAGGTTCTATCTGGAAATGTATCGCATCATACCCACAAAACACAAACTCCCTAAAAACATCTAGTAATTGACTATCTGTGCTAACCACAATTGTGTCACTACTCCATGGTAATTTTGCCCTAACTGTGAACCCTCCACTTGGGAGTTTAGAATTATCAATGAATTCCTTAGTCGTTGCATGAACTAAATTAATTAAACTGATGTGATCAGCATCACACTCACCTAATTCCATCACTTCGGTCACAAACAACACACTTACTGTCAATATTGTATCCATTTCACCTGTAAAACAAATCCAAGAAATTAAAAATAATCAAAACAGAGAGGAACATCAATTAATTAATCACATATCATGCATGCAAGCATTGTGTGTAATCATATCAGATAGTAAAGTATAAAAATATTACACAAACACATAACAAATGAAGCATGTCTTTTGTACAAACACATCTAATGCAATAAAAAGACATATACATAACAAGACAAAATGACATGCATTATGTGTAATCATATCACAAAACAAATTAATAAAAATTACCCAAACAATTAACAAACCAAACATGCATTTCTAACAAACTTATGCTTTCTGACTTTCTACAAACTCAATTACATATAAGTGGCTATTGAAGTACAAAACCCCAATTTCCACACACTAAACCCTAATCTGGCAACATACATTAACAAACAAACATGTACACACACTCCATGCAACGTATATATCAATAGTACACGTAAAATAGGTTGAATAACATGCAATTACATGTTTGTGCCTAGTAATCAAAAAACCCCTAATTTTTTCCCTCTGAGACCCTAACAAAATTTGTTTAAACAATCGCATCAACTCAGTAAGCAACATGCAACAAATTTCAAGTCAAAATATGCAAGAATCATCAACAGAAAAACAGTTTCTCACCTTTCAAACCCTATCTTCAACAGCTTCCTAGAATATAACTTCAACAACTACTTTCTTCGTTGTCAACGAACGAAAAGAACAAATCTTTAAGATACTAATCTAAATGAAATGCTTAGATGAAAGAAAAGAAAGAAATTTGGTGCAACTTTGGCGGATTGTGGTGCGAAGTTTGGTCAATGGAAGTCATGCACAGAGACTTCCAATGTTAACAAAGGGATTTGGAAGAAAATGAAAGAAAGGGACCACGCACTCAGATGTAGAAAAGAAAGAAATTTGGTGCAACTTTGGCGGATTGTGGCGCGAAGTTAGGTCAATGGAAGTCATGCACAGAGACTTCCAATGTTAACAAAGGGATTTGGAAGAAAATGAAAGAAAGGGACCACGCACTCAGATGTTTTTAATTCCATTAGTCTACAGTAACAACCGACGTGTCCCATTGACAACCTCACATTTATGTTTTTTTTTTAATTTCAAATTATGAAATTCCAGATTTACCCTTGTTCCAGTCAGGTTTCTAGAAGATTTCGTGTTGACCCAACAGAAGTCAACGAAATCCTAACGGAATTGGATAGTAGGGACTCAATTTAGTATTGTCAAAGAACTACTGGATTGAAGTTAGTAATTATAAAAAATATGGACTAAATCCAGATTAACACAAACTAGAGGGACTGAAATCAAAATAACCCAAAAAAACCATCATCCTCATATTCCTCACTCACTCTTTCACACATCAAATCGTCATCTCTCATACCAGTGTACCACCACGAAACCGCTGTTTATCTCTCACTCTTTAATGGGTTTGTAGCTCTTGATATAAGTTCGCTATTTTTTTTTTTTTGACATGTAATAAATTTGCTTATATATATATTGCAGTCCTAATTATAAATTGCGTCCTCATGATAGACTAATATTGAACTAGGATAGTTCTTCTTCCTGCAATTTAGCTAATTAATCTACATTTTCTTATTTTGTTTCTCGTACGTAATAATTCTATGAAATAAACCAAATTCTCTGCAAAATCTTATGTGATTGAGATTCAACTATAATACATTAAAACTTCAACATAACTGGCTTCTCTTAGAAAGTAGACAAGACCAACCACTCAATATATATTGAAATCTCTATCCATAATCCATAATTCCATATACATGTCAAGGTATATATTTCAAGAAGACGTTTGAGTGTCCTTGTGAATTTAATTGATAATATACATAAATTATGTGTACCACAACAAACAGACATAAAATAAATGTGAGTGTCGTCTCATTAATTGGTCTTCCTGTACGTACCCTAGCATATGCTTGGATTGTTAGGGTTTTCAATTTTTCATCTTCACTAATCACTGATTTTTCTTTTAGATATAAATATATATATATATATATATATACGGAAATTTTCATATGAGGATGTCCTAATATAATTATATAAGAACTTTTAATGTGAGCCACTCATTTTACATACTTTGACTCGGTATGTATACACTTGTCAAATCATTTTTATAAACGAATGACTCACATTCAATATCCTGATAAAGTTATATAAGGATGTTCTGATAGGAACGAGACCATAAATAAATAAATATATATATAACACCAATTATAGTAAAACCTCGATAAATGAAGTTCAAACCGGGGGGCCATGGCCTCCCAACCAATAATAATTATAATTAAAAAAATCAATTATAAAAAAAATTAAAATGTCAAAAAAAAAAAAAACAAAAAGGAAACCAAATAATGTACATAAAATGTGATATATATATATATATATATACAAAGTTGGTGATCATATTATCTTCTCCCTCTATTATTTTAATAATATAAATTAATTAATAATTTTTGTTTACATAATTCTATTGACCATAAAAATAGGAAATAAAATCAATTCAATTTAATATTTTAATTTCCTATTATTTCATATATTATTACCTAATCTAGTGTGTAATTTATATATAATATATATATATATATATTTTAGATTTCACTAAAACAAACTAAGTAATTGAACTCTTATAGCGACTATCTATATTATTTATTTTGCTAGGTTAATTATTAATTTGATTTTGATAAATTTATTTTATTAGTTTATTATATAAATTTTGTTCAAAAATTTTATAAGTTAATTTCGTTTGATATGAATATTATAAAATTAAGTTACAAGTATGTAAATAATTGACCACCAGAGGCGTAGTTCATCTGGTAGATGGAGAAGTTTTGAGCTTGGATAAATGACTCTAGGTTAGCAGTTCGAATCCTACTAATGATGAAAACTTAAAAAAAAAAAAATACATGGTCCAGAATTAATATACATTAAAAAAATAAAAATAAAAAGTATGTAAATAATTGTGATTTAAATATATCAACGGTATAATGATATTTCAATTAAGATATTGAAATTTATATTTTATAAGTCAGGGACTATTAAAATATTATTTTCAGTTATGCATACCGTTAAGAATAGACATAAGTTTTGCAACAAAAATAGCACATAAAAATTCATAATATATATTAATGAACTTTTTGCTTGCAACTTACCTTTTCTCAATTCAGCTCATCTCAAAAATATGTAATTTCTCTGTACCTAAATTGAATTAAACATCATCCTTAATCTTTTGCAATGCATACACCACATTTGATTTTTTTTTTTTTTTTTTTTTTTCATTTTGTAGCAAGTAGTTATTTAAAGTTACTACTGTTAGAAACACTTCTTCTAGAGAAACCGTTGGTAAAATACAATTGTCATCTAGATCATGATAATAATCGGTAGACGTATCCATTACCCCATAAATAATCTCTTAAATGGTATACAATTTCATCGCCTTGTCATTTTCACTAGCACAAATCTAAAGGTGCTTAACATCTATCAAATTTAAAAGTTTGACCTCATCAATTGTTTATTATTATTATTATTATTATTATTATTATTATTATTATTATTATTTATAAGTCATACATGTATCTTGATAAAAATAATAATAATAAGAGTATTCTATTGTATACCAGTTCTTTGTTTACATATGATTACATGTAATCATGTCAAAACAAAACAAAATTTTAATTTGATTGTGTCATTTTTTACACGGTCACAATAACCCTTCTAAAATAATAATTTTTTGTGATCTCAATAATATTATTTTATAGGGGTTTTACTGTAGATGGTTTCATAACATGTTGGTAACCACACTTCTCAACATTGGTTGACAACTTGACATCAGTGTCGGCCCTGAGGTAGGTCAGCTAGGGCGCCCGCCCAGGGCCCAGAAAAAGAAAAAAAAAAAAATCCCTCAAAAATAGTCTATTTTTTATTTTTATTTTTTGTGTTTAGTACTCACGTATTTGGACTTTAATAAATAAAGGGTTTAAAAAGGGTCCAAATTTATTGTTATTTTTCAAACTTCATATAATTATATCAAATTTGAGCCCCAAATAAGAAAAAAGATGTAGAAATCAACTTCTTATATAAAGATTGAGTTCAATATGGTTTCTCATCAGAATTATTAAAAATAAATGAGTAGCTCTATTTACACCCCTAAAAATTTGTATGTGCATCCATTTTTGCATGTACACCTCATTAAGAGTCTTTAAAAAATTATATTTTGTAAACACACCCCAATCATTACCAAATATACCCTTTCTTTTATTTATTTTTAAAATTCTAAAAAAATTAAAATAAAATAAGGAGAAGGACTCCACCCTTTTCATTTTCTAAGCAAGTTCGTCTTTCCTTATTTACATACACTATTTATTTGAGTGGAAACTGTCATGCAGATCTATTTGTTTGTAATTTTTTTTCAATTTTTTTTTTCTATATATCTCGATAAAAACTTGATGAAAATTACTTTAATTAAGCTTTTAAATTTTCTCAAAAAATAATATATATATATATATATATATTATTAAGTACAAGATTTCACAATATTTAAGTACGAGATTAAACAAAGGACCTCATTTTAAATATTCATCTCAGGACCTCCAAAACCTCAGGACCGGCACTGCTTGACATCCTAGGTTCGAACCCCCATCCCCAAATTCAAATAATAATAATAATAATAATAATAATAACACTTCCTTCTTCTTCTTTCAAACCTTTTCCTCACATTAGAAATTTTTTTTTTTTTTTAAAGAGAGATTATTTGCAAAAACTAGTAAAATGTACAAGAATTTCATTCTAACTTGTAAAAAAAAGCATGTACTAAATTCTTTTTATTATTTAACTCGATCAAGAGTCAAGAGAATGATCACTTTGAACATCGAATATATATACATTCATTCTATTAATAGAAAATAAATAAAATAAATAAATGTCAGTCACCCGTATCATTAAATCTGTTTTAGACCGGAACAATGATCAGCTGAACAATGATCCAAATTCAGAATATTGACAAGTTAATAAAAATGCAAATAAAGTATGCATAGTGTTATATATATTGGATATTTACAATATAAAGATGATTTTTCCAACTCATTATGGAATAGTAAAAATAAAAATAAAACAAATAACATGAAATGTTGAAGAATAATAAAACCGATCATTTTTCTGTTGTAGTTGATATTTCTCTTAGGAGCAATATTGAAACATTGATAGAAAATCTGATTACATTTATATACTATAATAGAAACATTACTGGTTTTACAAAACCTTGAATGCATACATAAATATTAAATAAAGAAGAAATCTAGACGATCGCCAACATACAATTAGAAGCAGCCATAATAAAACCCCAATAAGATAATGAACATGCAGTCTAATCTAAACATTTTACGAAAGTATAATATTTTAAAAAACACTGCCTCATGCCCTCATATCATATCAACAACACATTTTAATTCTTCAATTTTGTAGTTCCACTATAATTGAAACTGATATTTAAAGTTTAGTGGCCACCTCCACCGGCTCCAAATCCGGCTCCACCACCAAATCCGGCACCACCAGCAGCACCAAATCCACCACCTCCACCAAAACCACCACCTCCTCCTCCACCAATTCCACCTCCAACTCCTCCACCAGCTCCAAACCCTCCTCCAGCACCACCACCAACTCCTCCACCCCCACCAACACCTCCTCCACCACCAGCACCACCTCCAAGACCTCCACCACCACCTGCACCTCCACCAATGCCACCACCAGCACCAGCACCAACTCCACCTCCACCTCCTAAGCCTCCACCACCACCACCACCAAGTCCTCCTCCTCCACCAACTCCACCTCCACCTCCAAGCCCACCACCTGCACCTACTCCACCGCCGGCACCAATACCTCCACCATGACCAAGACCTCCTCCACCACCTACACCCCCACCAGCTCCTCCACCGAGACCACCATGATGACCAAGCCCTCCACCACCACCTACACCCCCACCAGCTCCTCCACCTAGACCACCATGGTGACCAAGACCTCCACCTCCTCCTAGACCTCCACCAGCCCCTCCACCTCCTCCAAGACCTCCACCACCCCCTCCACCCCCTCCTAGACCTCCACCAGCTCCCCCACCAAGACCCCCACCAGCTCCTCCGCCTAGACCACCACCTGCACCGCCACCAAGACCCCCACCAGCTCCTCCGCCTAGACCACCACCTGCACCGCCACCAAGACCCCCACCAGCACCTCCGCCTACACCACCACCTGCACCTCCCCCTATGCCGCCACCTCCACCAAGACCACCCCCACCTCCTACTCCACCACCTCCACCAAAACCAGCCCCGCCCCCTAAACCGCCCCCACCACCAACCCCTCCATGTCTAAAACCCTTCTTATAAATGCCATGCCCTAGACCACCTCTTTTAAAAAAATGTGGACGGTGAAGAAATAAGTGCTTATCATCATGATCATCAACACCTTTAACATGATCACTCATAACAAAGCCATTCACAAGAAAAACAAAAAAGAAAGCAACCACAACGCAATGAGCATCAAAACCTCCCATTGTTTATCTTTCTCAAAGCTCAGTGACAGTCTGTAGTGGCGCAATGAGAGTGGTAGTGTATATATAGAGACTAGAGAGAGAGCAAGGATTGGTTATTTACAATTATTTTAATGTTTTAATCAAAACCCCAACTGCCACGCTTGGATGAGTAAATGAGATTCATCTGTCATTGTGCATGAAATTTATTTGTCCAACTGCCCACTCTCCAAGTCAATCAAAATTGAAGACACTGTTGAAATAAACTATGGTTTTCACTTGTGGGTCGGGTTTCTTTAAGCTTTACTTGTATTAAATTAATAGATAAAAAAGAGTCTCAACTTGATATGGGATTGGTCAAATAGAGATAATAAAGTTGGAAATCGGAGAGAGAGAGAAGAGTTAATTCACTCCTAATGTGATTTTATTTAATGAGCTTTTTGTTGCCATCAATTGGATCGACCAACCAAACGATTGCCCGGCCGCCACCCATATGGCCATATATATACATCATATATAATATAATATAATCACCTCCTTTGATTTTGATAGTTATATATGCTCAGTTCTCCGCGTGAAGATGGTAGCATGCAGTAGCTTTCATCCCTGTGATTATCTGTGAAGATGAACTTACATATATGGTCATCATCAATCATCATTATTATGTGGAGAATTGTTGCAGTTTAATTTGCTTTAATTTCTTTTATGTTGTTTGACTATATATGGTGTCGTCATAAACAGTTTGATCTTTTTTGTTCACTCTTTTATGGTTTATAAGTGGCCGGTTTCCCTAATTCAGATGATTACTAAGAAGATCAGAAACTTTTTATGGACCGGTTCTTGTGAGGACTCCAAGTTGATCCGTGTTGATTGGAAACGTTGTCATAGACCTTATGCTCTTGGGGGTCTGAGATTGAAAGATCTGGCTTTGTTGAATGATTCTTTACTTCGGAAACTTATTTGGAAGTTTATAACTTCTATCAGTTTTGCTTTCACTTTTTTTTGCGTGAGAGATATATTAATCAGTTGCAGAAACCTAAGGGAGGCTACATCACCTCCTCTATCACCTCCTCCATCTGGGCTTCTTTGAAGTCTAACTATGATGAGCTCCTTAAAGATGGTATCTGGCTCATCAGGAAAGACTCCCAAAGAGATTTTTGGCGTGATAATTGGCTTGGGGTGCCTATTGTGGATCTTCTTGGTATTCCTGATTTCGTGGTCATACATTTTCATACTAGGGTTTCGGACTTCATTCGGGATGGTAGATGGGTTTTGGAAGATCGTTTTCGTGCTAGATTCTCTGATCTCTGTTTTCGAATTGAGAAAATTGTTATTTCTCCTGTAACTGATTATTTGGTTTGGCCTCATTCAAGGGACGGACGGGTTTCTTATAAGACGACTTATTTTTGGATGTTTCAGGATATTCCTCAGGTCTCATGGTGGAGAGATGTCTGGTCTCTCTATATTCCTCATTCATATTCTATCCTTTCATGGCTTCTTCTTCTTAATAGATTACCTACCGAAGACCATTTATGCAGGTCCAATTTTCAATTAGCCTCCAGATGTAGTGTTTGTAGCACTAGCTCGGAGACCGTGGATCATCTTTTTCTTAAATGCCCTCTTGCTACTGCTCTTTGAGAGGCGGTTTTTCTGTTTTTCATAGGTGTGTCTCCGCTGACACTTGGGACTCTTTTTTCTGTCAGGTCATGTTTGTTTCTTTCAGTAATCAACTTAGGATATTGTGGAAAGCTGTCATTCATGCTGTGGTTTGGAGTGTGTGGTATTTCTGTAATTAGTGGATTTTTAATGGTAAATCTATTGATTTTAGGGCTGCTATTTCTCTTGTTTGACGTTCTATCTATGATATGAACCGTTTAGGGATCGACTGAATGTGTAACCATGTTAAGGATTTGCTAATTCTCTGTCAGTTTGGCCTTAGTGGTCGTCCTGGTAAGGCTCCGGTTATCAGGAGTGTTGTCTGGTCATCTCCGGCTTTAGGGTGGATCAAGGTTAACACAGATAGGGCTGCTTTAGGCTCTCTAGGTGTGGGGGTTTGTAGGGGTGTTTTTCAGACTTGCATATATTTTGTTAAAGTCTGTTTTGCGGTCTTTCTTGGTCAGGTTTTTGCCTTTGAGGCTGAGCTCCTTGCTACTTCTTTAGCCATCAATTATGCGGGAAAGTTGGGTTGGCATAGGATCTGGCTTGAGAGTGACTCTTCTTATATGGTTCATCTTCTTTCTGAAAGATTAGATAAGGTTACCTGGCATGTTCGTCAAGCTTGGCAGCGTTGTTTTTATCAGATCTCGCATATAGAGTTCCAGGTTTCTCACATCTTTAGTAAAGGTAACCAGGTGGCGGATGCTCTCTCTAAGCACACTTTGGGTGTTCATTTTATTTTATGGTGGTCCTCCACTCCTTCATTCTGTTCTTGGTTAGTTGGTAATGATTGTATGGATAGAGAATCATTCAGGTTTTCCGAGTTTTGTTTTTCTCGTTTAGTCTGCATGCCTTCGGGTTTTCTAGGGCTGTGTCCTCTGTTTTGTTTTATTTTTTGAATTCTTTTGTTTCTTTTTTCCTTATATATATATATATGTATATATATATATATATACGGATATTGGCAAGAGGTTTTTCAACATATAATCTCTTGTGATGTTTTTCCCCTTTAAGTCGGTCCAATTTCATTAAAAAAATCATCATAATTTTCGAAGGAAAAAAAAAATTAATTGTTTGTATAACATTTTGTTTTTGAGGTAGATTAGGAAGATGTAAAAAATAAAAAATAAAAAATAAAAAAATAAAAAAAATTGTGTGGCAGTAAGTCTCAGGGTCTCGGGTGCCTATCCGAGATTTATTTAAGGCATGCACCCGAGACTTATTTTGCTCAATTTTTTTTTAAAAAAAATTTAGATTATCACTAGTAAATTTTAAAAAGACCAATATAAGTCTCGAAAATACTAAGAAAAAGGTCTCGGAGACTTTTTTCTTTAATTCGAGACATATGGATCGTTTGTTTTTTTATCCAAAGACTAAACAGTCCTGACCTTTTCTGAAGATTGAATAGAGATTAAAAACTGAAACTAAACGACATGTTTGCTTCTTCTTCTTTTTTTCTTCTAACATCTGAATATAATGTCAACTTATTTGTTTTTAAAGAAAAAATTGTTTAAAAACAAATTATTTGACTTTTATACCCTGATTACTTTTAATTGTTATGTTTTTTAATTTGATATGATACAAACAATTAAATTAAAATAATTAAACAAATACCAAACCATTTTTATATAAATATTGATAAGATATTATTCAATGTTAATATAAGATAAATAATGATATTTAAATGGTTTTGATTTTTACATAACCAAAAAAAAAAAAAAAAAAAAAAATTGAAGGTTCAACAATGGAGTTGAAAGTGACAATGTGATTAGGTTTTTTTTTTTTTTTAATTATTTATAATTATAATAAGTCAAAAGAAAGAAATTTGTATAATATAAAAGTATGTAATATTTAAAATAATTATCTTTAGAAAGATAATCTTGGAAGAAAATATTTTAAATGCAATTAAGTGATTTGAAATTAAGTGAAAAGTAAGAATTTTTTTACTTTTTATTTTAACTTGTTTTGGGGTATTTTCAAGGGATTTGGAATTTGGATCCTCTCATTACCTCATACTTTTTGTTTTCCTGACCTCACCTAATCTTATGATACGTAGACATTGCAATGAATATGTGGTTAAAGATGTTATTGGTTTCTACAACCAATTTATCAACTACCAATCACATGCTTTAAAAAAGTCAAGAAAAAGATGAGAAAATAAGAGGATCCAAATCCAATTTTAAGTTGTTTGACCAAGTAAAAACAAAAAAAACAAAAAAAAAAAAAAACAAAAAAACAAAAAAACAAACAAACAAACAAACAAACATAACAACTCAATAGGTTGTCTTGTTAAGTGGAAACGACCAGTACAAGAAAATTGACCTATGGTGACAAAAAATATTTATCACTATAAGTGAAGAAATTGTCACAAATTTAATATTGTGACAAAAAAAAGTGTCACCAACAATTTGTTCACTCTTGCAGGTTATCACTTGACCTTAATTAGTGATAAAATAAAAATTGTGTCGCTAGATTAGTATTTAGTGATAATTAACTATTTCACAAATCTAGTGACAAATAATCATCTTAAAATTATATCACTGACAAACTTAGTAACAATTAAGTTAATCATATAATAATTATCATTAGAACGCAGATTTAGTGACAATTAACAATATGAATATTAAGTCAATATATAGATACTTAGTAACAATTTAATCAATTGTCAAAATTTAATATAAATTTAAATTGTATAAAAAAATAAAAATATAAAAAATATAACCAAATAAAACATGTCACTCATTGAATGACATTGAGTTCCATAAATAATCATTCCATTAAAAAATATCCAAAAATTAAAATAATATCGAATTGATACAAAAGTAATCCAACATCTTTCAAAGTTTACTACTAAATAACACATGTAAGCAGGCTAGTCTAAGTTAAGATAAGTGTTAGGTCACACATAACCAAAAATTTGAAACTTTTGAGGTCTTAATTGTGAAATATTAAAAGCAAATGATCCAACACACACACACACATATCCCCATTTGGGGGATATGGGGATGAGGTAGTTTTGGGGGGAGGACCCTCCATCCCCATTTCCCCAATTTTTCCCCGTTTCTCCATTTTCCCATGTCTCCCGTTTCTCCATTCCCCCATTTTTCTTGTATCAGTAAAAATTATATATTAAAAAAAAAAAAAGCACAAATGTACAATCCATTAAATTCAAATACAAAATAACATCTTATACAAATTATAAAGATGTATATATAGCTAGTAAAATATAAATATAAGTTTTGGGGGGAAGGAATATGTTTTAGGATTAGGTTTTAAGTTATAAAGATGTATATATAGTTAGTAAAATATAAATAATAAAAATACTGAAAATATAAAAATATGATATTATAATATTTGGGGGAAATGGGAAAATGGGGATGGAAGCACCTACCCCCATCCCCATCCCCATTTTCAGAAATTTGTGGGGGAAATGGCATAATGGGGATGGGGACGGGTCCCCCCATCCCCAACCCCATTTTTAATTTAGGGTTAAAAAGCTCCCCCATCTCTCCCCAAATGGTGATGGGGGAGCAGGGATTTGGGGCCCGAGAGAAAATGGTCATATGTACCTATAATATACATGAAGACATGAAGAAACAAATAGTGAGAACAAATTAAAGTTACCAAACTAAAACCGATGAAAAATGCAACAATATTGGCAAAACTTAGTACAAGTATAAAATAAATTCTATAAGTTTGATATCCAAGTATAAAAGTACTTATTGGAACTGTGAATCTATTCATTTTCATATAAAGTCTTTCATAATGTCAATTTATTCATCCAGCCAAATATCAAATATCTTATTGAGGGTTTGAACCCTTTAATCAAACAATTGGTATGTATATAAAAATTGGTTGTTCTATAAGAATCATTTTATCAAACAGTTAATATACATATATACTAAATTGATATATGCTGTGAAAATTTAATAATAAAAAACTATAAATCATGAAATAATAATAATGAGTTCTTAAAAAAAACTGAAAACAAATTAAAGTTAAAAAACATCCCTAAACATATATATATAATTCTACATTAAAAAAAAAAAAATCATATCTTATTCGAAGACACTTTCAATATATGAAACTCAAATTTGAGATTCCGACCTTGAAAAAACAAGTATCAGAAAACAAACCCTAAAAAAAATGAAATTAAGAGAAAGAGAAGTTTAAAAGTTTTCTTTCAATGCTGCATCAAATAGTTAGTAAGCACTTAAAGTTAAAAAAAAACATCTCTAAATAGATATATACAATTCTACATTAAAATAAAAAAATAATAAAAAAATAAAAAATAAAAAAAATAAAAAAAGACTTAATAGCACTGGATCTCCTGAAGTGTATGCGAATTTACAAATTACCCACTAAATGTTTTTTTTCGACGGTAAACCCCTCGAACTCTATTTTTTTTTTTTTTTTTTTTTTTTTTTTTTTTTTTGCACTAGCTTATTTTATTGCTCCCTGAGGAGGGGGCATCTCCATAAGGGTGCAAAGAAAAGGAGAGTTTGAGGGGTTTGCAGCAAAAAAAAAAAAAAAAAAAAAAAAAACATTTAGGGGGCAATTTATAAATTCACATACACTTCAGGGGGATCCTGTGCTATTAAGTCAAAAAAAAAAAAATACCATATTTAAAGATACTTTTAATATATGAAACTTGAATTTGAGATTCTGATCCTGAAAAACAAGTATAAGAAAACAAACCCTAAAAAAAATAAAATCAAGAGAAGCTTGCATTTTTATCCAAGCAAAAGTTTCTCTATAATTTTGGTACTTCTTCGGATGAAACATTGTTTCAAACTAAAAAAGTGTTTTAAGGTAGAGAAAAAAAAAAAAAGAGAGAGAAAAAAACACACACAATATGATTGTGGCATTTTTTTGGTGTGGCGTTTTCTTTTTTTTTTTTTTTTTTTTTTTTTTTGGAAAAAAGGAAATATTAATTGATTTTTTTAATGTAAATATTAATCGATTCTGATGCCATTTAAAAACCTAATTATTTATAAAATAAAATCTTTCCTTTTAAAAGGGTAATTTTGTGACCAATTATATTATTTGTCACAAATTATTAAGTTTTGTAACTAATTGTGACAATTATTTTTAAAAAGTTTCGATTGAACAAAATATAATGATAAATAGTAAAATTTGTCACAAAATAATGTCAATAGTCATACAATCAAAATTTGTCACAAATAAATATGTCACTATAGGTCACTTTTTTTGTAATTGACCCCTTATTCTCTTGAATCTGATACTTATTTATATTCTTTCACGATTTTTTTTGTTCCCTCTTTTTATCGATTTCTTTTCTTCATCTCAAACACTTACAAAATATATAAAATCACAATTTCTCTACAACTTTCTTAAGAGATTCTTCCTTTTTCTTGAGAAAAAAATGAAGGAAAAAGTTGTTTTTCTTAAAAGAGAGAAAGAAGAAGGAAAAGTGAAGTCAAGTGTATTTTTGTACTTTGATGATATTAGAACTTAAATTATTAACTCAAACAATCCAACAAAAAGCTCCCTAAAATGTACTATTTACCCCTATTATCACTAAATGTAATATCAAATTTGCTTTTTTTTTTTTTTTTTTTTTACATTATAAAACCTATTATTATTTTAACCATTCAACAATAAACCCATGATTTATAAATAAAAATATATTTGATTATTCTACATATTCACCAACGGTTGTTAACTATGCAGTTAAGGTGATCCATTTTGATTTTTCAAATGTCCAAAATGCCCATATATATAATATAATATGAGTGTGTTTATTTAACAAATTTAAATAGCTCAATTTAAACAATGAAAGAATTACTTAAACATGAAAGAAGAAGAAGTTATCATTCCGTACATGAAAGAAATTATAATTTCATACCTGGATGTGTTATTGCCTTTTGTTTACTTTGTGCTGTCGCCTAATAGCCCGTACAAGTTTTAATATCATTTGATTTTTTTATTTTTATTTTTTAAACCGAATGCCATTTGATTTATTCAAGTAGAATATATATATCTATAAATTAATAATGTTGGAACGATAAAGCAATTAATTTATCGATGAATTTATATTTTATTATGGAGAGCTTGAATGTGTATTATTATTTTTATTATTTTAAATTTCAAACATGCATTTTACTCGATTCATCGATTGAGATTCAATTTATACATTTAATCAACTAAATATTTATTATATTCTACTAATTTAATAAATAAAAGATGCATCAATCCATTAAATTATATATTTAACCGGTAGTCATTTAATTAAAAGTATGCAATGTATTAAATCAAATATACATTTTACTCGATTAATCATAAGTATGCAATGTATTAAATAACAAAAACATTTTATTCAATCAACGTCCAATGTGGTCGGTGGTAAATAACATTCATTTAGTATGTTAATGTCTAAAGTTCAAATCATCAAACATGGTATTCTAAAAAATAAATAAATAAATAAATAAACAAAATTCATCTAACCTGCGGGTGGTATATATAAATATATATATATATATATATATATATATCGGAAATTTTTCTATGAAGATACCCTGATAGAATTATATAAGGACATTGAATGTGAGCCACTCATTTTACATACTTTGACTTGATATGTATGCACTTGTCGATCATTTTTATAAATGAGTGGCTCACATTCAATATCCTGATAAAGTTATATAAGAATGTTTTGATAGGAACGGGACCGATATATATATATATATAGTGAATCTCTCATGAAAGATCCCTTATATTAATTTCAGTAAGGACCATGATGAAAACACATCGATTTTAATGAATTCTAATCTAAAATTTTTTATGGATGATGAGTTCATTGAAATCTACATATCAACAAAATTTGATAATTTTCCGAGTACTAGAAATATTTATCCAAATTTTGTTAAATATGAAAGCATCGGAAAATCGACGAAATATAGGAAAATTCAAGAAAAATAGTTCTAGTAATCAAAAAATCCTCAAACTTTGTTCATAAGTAGATTTCAATGAATTTATCATCCATAAAAAAAATTCAGATTAGAATTCATTTAAATCGATGTGTTTTCATCATAATGCTTACTGAAATTAAAATAAGAGATCCCTCATGAGAGACTCACTATATATATATATGGAGAACTTTAAAACTAGCCAAAAAATTAGTGGGTTTATTGTTTTTGTCCAAGATTATCATTTTTATTGCTTTTGTCAAAATATCCACGGGACAAAATTGCCCTTCAATGAAAAAGAATTAAAAAACAAAACAAAATAAAATAAAACAAAAGATAATAAAAATAATTAATAAATAAATCAAATAAAAAAACAAAAGTAAAACGAAATTTGAAAAGAAAAGTAAAAAAGCAAATTGTTTCGGTTTTTGAAACAACAAAGAGAGACTAGAGTCCATATGATCAAGATCCGACGACGACCAAGACAACCAAGACCTGACGACGATGACCAAGATCCAATGAGCAAGACCCGACCCCGACCTAAAGACGAGTGAGAGATGAACGACTGTCACCACCGGAGAGAGATAAGAGGCGATTGACTTTGATTCAAATCACCGGCGTGTTCCACGGCAGCGTGGAAGAAACGAAAAGGTTTGCACTTACTCTTTACATTTGATTTTAGGGTTTCTTTTTATTTGTATTTTTGGTTGGATTTGTTCATTTACGATGGAGTTGATTTTGATTTCGATTTCAATTTCGAATTTGATTTTGATTTTGATTTAGATTTTGATTTGAGTTGATTTAGATTTATATATATGTTGATTTTTATTTCGATTTAGAATTTGATTTTTATTTTTATTTGAAATTGAGTTAATTTTTTGTTTCCTGTGTGTTATAGAACTCATAAAACTAATAAAATTATAGAGAAATCTCATCAGGGGTTTCTTTTTATGACTATGAGCTGGAATCTTCCTTGGTATCACATAGTTTCAAGCTTTTTTGTGTTGTGGGTTGGCCAGCAATTAATGTTTGGTTTTGTTGGCTTAAACTTTCTTACAGACCAAAAGAATTTCATTATATGCTTCTTTGGGGTTGTAATCAATGACCTGCTGTGCATTTTGGATGTTTTTGGCGTGTTTTAGTTTGCCTAGTTGTGGTTTTGTGCTTGCAGGTATTCCCTACAATTGTTTCGCCATGGTTTTGTTTTGGTTGTTTTTTGTTTGTACGTACCCTCTATTTCTTTTGTTTGTTTTGGCTGCTCTGTTTTAGCAGGGTGTTGCTGCTTTCTTTTCATTTGTGGACCCGTTCTGGTTAGGTTTTGCTTGTTTCCTAATGCTCTTGTTTCCTAATGCTCTTGTTGCCTTTTGCTCTTTGTTGAGAGCGTTTGTTCTGTTGCCTTTTGGCTCTACTTATATATATATATATATACATTTTCAAAAATAAATAAATAAATAAATCATTGCATTGATACTCTAAAATTTTGGTAGGCTGGAACTAGAATCATTTTGTGAACTCATTGCAATTAAAGGTAGTTGAATCAATGTGCTTAATCAAAAGAGGGATTGCTTTGCTTTTGTGTTAAATGAAGAGGGATAGCTTTGTGATCTGGGTCAACTCTCATATGCTTTTGCTTTTGATTTGATTTTCTTGATTGTTTCCTGTTTGTTATGTTGTATTGTGTTCTTCAGTTTGTAGGGGATATGGTCGTGTTTTTGTTTTGTTTTGTCTCCTTCAATTTTGTTGTTTCCTGTGCTTTGTTTTGTTGCCTCTTTTAGGTAGTGCTTTAGAGCCTTGGCTTTCTGCGTTTTGTGGCCTATTTGTTTGTGTGGCTGGCTTTTCTTTGGTCTCTTTGGCTTTGCAATAAAATTTGTCGTTTCAAAATAAGAAAGAAAAAAAAAAAAAAAAAAAAAAAAAGGTATTGACCATTTTATATATTTGACAGGTATGAGTGTAACCTTGTTTACTATGATCGTTTTACACAATTATACTTGTTTACTAGCCAGTTTTACTATATTTGTTTAACACAATTCAAATTTTGAAATAAAACACAAGCAAGGCAACATTTCACATTGTAGATACTTTAGAGTTTAACAGATGAGGATTAGGATTTTGAAGAGATAATGTTTAAATACTAGCTTTAATATTTTTGCATAGAAACTCTTTGAATATAAATTTTTAAAGTTTCCCCATGTTGCCGACTTGCTGCATCTGTGTTGTCATTGAAGATGATATGCATGCTTCCTCTGTGAAATAACAGGGAAATATACATACATAACTCATATTACAAGTTATACAACTTAGTCATCACATTATTATTGAAGTAGTAGTCATCCCACCATTATTTTCAGGATTGTTACATTTTGTCCATGTTTCTCCCAAAAAATACAGGAGAACAAGATGTAAATAGGTGTGTGTTTAATTGGATAGGAAATATGTGTGTTTAATTGGGGTAGTACTGGTGTGTTTAATTGATCAATTACACAGTTCCAAAATGAAACCGGTATCATGTTACCTGGTTATGTTCAATTATAGTATCGTGTGACTTGGTTATTACATATCGTAGAAATTGGTATCGAGTGCTCATTTCTCTTGGTGGCATTTTTTTATATCTTGACATCATCATCAAAAATCACTAATTAAGTGGTATTTTTCTTGTATCTTGGCATTATAGATTCAAAAATTGTTTGTTCAAAATGCAGGTCTGTTTCAAAACTGAAGAAGTTGTGGTGGATGAAGATAAATCTAATCATCGGATGGATTTTTGAGTCTGATTAATTTGTCTGTAGGGATAATCTTCTTCTATAGGTACCAATTGGAAAATTTTATAGGATGTGTTATCAAACCTATTTCCTTCCTAAATTTTATGGGATGTGTTGGTAATTTTTTTCAAGTTTTATTGGCAATGTACTTTGGATTTAGTTTCTTTGAAAATTGTGACTAAAAATTTGCAAATTGTGATCATGTGACGAAAAATAATTACCATATGTTTTGTGTCCAAGGGCTTTGTTTGTGTTTTTGTCTAAGAACTTGGGTGAATCACAACCCTGATATCAAATAGGAAAATTTCCACCAAAACACTTCTTTTTAGCATTTAATCAAGCATCTCACATTACATGGTAGTAATTTACAAAATCAATATAGCATTTTCATGGCATCACCATATTTTACATAATCCACAACATTCAAAGTTTGTACGATAGAACTTTGACAAACTCTTTCACCACTCTTACCATATTTTACATAATCCACAACATTAATCAAAGTTTGTAAGATAGAACTTTAACAAACTCTTTCACCACTCTCATAAAGTTCTCCATCCATTTTCCACCATAAATTATTATTAATTTCGTTGGGTCCATTCCTACATGTAAACAAATAAACACACTAAGGCACAGTGAATTAAATACACTAGGACAAACCAATTAAACACATCAAGGCACATCACATTAAACACACCAATTAAACACAGAATGCAAATCAATTAAATACACCAAGGCACATCACATTAAACACACCAGAGCAAACCAATTAAACACACCAAGGCACATCACATTAAACACATCAAGGCAAACCAATTAAACATACCATGAAAACCAAATTAAACACACCAAGGCACATCACATTAAACACACCAATTAAATACATCATGCAAACCAATTAAATACATTATGGAAACCAAATTAAACACACCAAGGCACATCGCATTAAACACACCAATTAAACACACCATGTAAACCAATTAAACATACCAAGACACATCACATTAAACACACCAGGGTAAACCAATTAAACACACCATGGAAACCAAATTAAACACACCATGGCAAACCAATTAAACACACCATAGAAACCAAATTAAACACACCAGGGCAAGCGATTAAACACACCAATGCACATCAATTAAATACACTAGGGCAAACCAATTAAACACACCAAGGCACATTGCATTAAACACATCAGGGCAAACCAATTAAACACGCCACAGAAACAAAATTAAACACACCAGGGCAAAGCGATTAAACACACCGAGGCACATCAAAACAAACCAATTACACATACCAGAGTAAATCAATTAAACATACCAAAGCACATCTATTTAAACACACCGGGGCAAATCAATTAAACACACCAAGGCATATCATATTAAACATGCCAGAACAACCCAATTAAACACACCAAAACACATCAGATTAAACACACTAGGGCAAACCAATTAAACACACCACGGAAACCAAATTAAACACATAAGGGCAAAGCGATTAAACACACAAAGGCACATCAATTAAACACACTAGGACAACCCATCATAGCAACCCAATTAAACACACCAAAGCACATCAGAATAAACACACCAAGGCAAAACGATTAAACACACCAAGACATATCAATTAAACACATTAGGGCAAACCAATTAACACCCCCAAGGCAAACAAATTAAACGCATCATAGTTAATCAATTAAACACACCAGGGCAAACAAATTAAACACACCAGGGCTATTCAATTAAACACATCAGGGCAAATCAATTAAACACACCAGAGCTAATCAATTAAACACACCATGACAAATCAATTAAACATACCAAAGCAGAAAAAAAAAAAAAAATCAAACACACCAAGGCTAATCAATTAAACACACCATGACAAATCAATTAAACTTACCAGGACAAATCAATTAAACTCACCAGGGCAAAAAAATTAAACATATCATGGATAATCAATTAAACACACCAGGGTGAATCAATCAAACATATCAATGCAATAAAATTAAACACATCAGGGCTAATCAATTAAATATACCACATCTAATCAATTAAACTCATTATGGTTAATCAATTAACACATCGAAGCCATCACATTAAACACACCGCAACTAATCAATTAAACACACTAGGGCTCATCTATTAAACACACCACATCTAGTCAATTAAACACACTAGGCTCATCTATTAAACACACTAGGGGTTGTCAATTAAACACACCAGGGGTAATCAATTAAACATACCAATGCAAACCATCTTCTTCAACCTAAATACATCAACAAATCTACAACTGAAACAAATCAAATTAGGGTTTCAAAAACGTACCTCGACAAAAAGGACCCGAATCATCTTGATTCATCATGAACCGAAATCTATGAAAATCGGTCTGGAATCCGTGACAAACGAAGCCAAATCAGAATTAAATGGGTTTGAACACAGAAAAATATCTGGGTTTGAACAATGGTGTTGTTACAAAGATTTGGTTTCCAACAACAAATCCAAATAAAATGGGTTTGAACATAGAAAAATATATGGGTTTGAATAATGATGTTGTTATAGAGATTTGGTTTCCAATAACATTGGTTTGAAAATTATATGGGTTATTTACAGAGATATCCGAAATTTGAAGAAATTGAAGAGAAGAAAAATTTTCAAAAAAAAAAATGGTGATCGTAAAAGAGTAAAGAGAGAGAACAAAAGAAATAGAATAAATGCAATAAATAAGAGAGAATGTATTTTAAATGAAATAATAAAAATGAATAAATGAGGGCCAATTTTGTCCTCACAGTCACATTATTGACAAAAACAATAAAAATGATAGTGTCGGACAAAAACAGTAAGGGCTCTTAATTTTTGACTAAAAAACCATATTTCCTCATAAATATATATATATATATATATATATATATACACACACACACACATTTTACTCATTTAATTGGTTGAGATTCAATGTATACATTTAACCAACTAATGATTCATCGTGTTATACTAATCTAATGAATTAAAGATAGGTTAATCTACTAAAGATTCAAAGAGTAAAATCATTGTATTTACCTATTTAATTTAATAAAATTCATTGTAATTCTACTCATTTAATCAAAGCATCACTCACTAAATAATTTTTTTTTAGTCTGTAGAGAATCTCCAACCATACTTTCTAAATTTTAGTTATTTTAGCTAGCAACTTTTTATGAGATCACTCCAACCATCATTCATATTATAACTAGTCATTATATTTTAATATTTTTTAAATTTCAAATATAAATAAATTTATGTGGAAATAGAAGGAAATGTCCATATTTAAGTTTGAAAGAGTAAAAATATCCCCCCTTTGTATTTCTTACAAGAATGTTCACTTTCAATTTAACTTTACAAGAAATGTCCCTTTTTGGACTACATTACCCTTCCCAATTTTTTTTTATTTTTCTTTACAATAAAGCAAAAAATTCCCACTTAAAAGAGCTGTAATGATGAAATTACCCACCCAAATTTTCTCTTTGATGAAACAACCCTTACACCCTTACAATCCAATTTATTTCTAGAATTGGGGATTTTTCCCTTTCTCTCGTGAAACCAAAAGAAACCCTAGTTCTCGTCCAAATCTATTAGGGTTTCAAATTGAAAACGTCAGATTCGAACCCTAAAACTTTTGCAAGGGCCCCAAAAAAAATTCTCTCTCATCTACATTCTCACGCTCCACACCCCGCCCAATTTTTTTTTTCTCTCAATCTCTTATATCTCATGCATTATATCGAAAATTGATTGTTTGCAAATCTACAATTTTGGTTTGTTCGTTACATAAAAGCCAGTTTTTATGGGATTGGGTGCTGAAGTTGGAATTATTTAGAGTCTAGGGTTTTTTTTGGAGTTGGGAAGGGATTGATTTGTTGCCATTGGAGGTTGTAGGATGAAACGTGACAGTCCATCACCGGCGGTGCCTAAGAAGAACAAAGTTTGCAGGAAAAATCCGACGCTGAACTCCAGAGTCGCCTCACCGATGGTAACTTTGAACATCTCGGCTCCAACAACAGGCCTAATCCCCAATGATGTATATTCGTACAAAACCTCTCTTATTTTTCTTATATTATGTCATAGAGCTTTGTTTTGTTGGGTGGTTTATTTTGGTGTTATGATAAAAATTGATTTAAGAAAATAAAATAGGAACTGAGATGCATTAGGTTTGTGATTTGTCCAGCAAATGTTTGACATTTTTGTGTGTCTGTGAATAGAAGTGTCCAGATACTTGTCTTCGGATTAATCTATTACTTCTGGTTTGTTCTACTAATGTGATATCAAACCGTTCTTGTAGTTGCAAGATTGGAACAGTAGGCGACAGTTTACACCCCCAAGTGATTTCCATGCTGATGGTGTTAATGCATTCTTCATTTCTCAGGTAATAGCTCCTAAATTGCAACTTTAGCAACCTTAGCAACCAAAGTTGTCTTTGTTATTTGTTTTAAAAGCCAATGACATCACATATATCTTTCATTTCTAATATTTACTCCTGGAGATGTCATTGAGGTTGGTTTAATTAGTTTGATCAATCATGGGCTTTGTAGCTTATGTTATGCATTTCATATTGCTTTCTGTATAGCTGATAAGTGATGGCTCATTTTTGTTTTTCGTTTCTGTTCCCCTCATCAACCATAGAGTTGTGCTTAATAATTTTAGAGATGCTAAATAGCTCTATCATATGCAATATATAGCAAGTTTTGTTACGTAATTACTTTTATTATGTACTTGATATCTCCATTGTAGCTATTTACTTATTTATATCTCAAATGATTTTACTGTTTCCTTTTTGGTTGGTAGGTTTAACTACTTAAATGACTTGCCATCGTTGGACTCAGAATTATACCGTCACCTTATTTTTTTTGAAGGTGACATTGGTGTTGCTATCCTTTTTTCGTCAAGATTTATCTTAGTATCAACTTGTCTCTGTGGCCTGGAATTTGATTTAATGTTTAAACTGTCAATGCTGGATGCACAATAGATATTTCTGTTAAATCTATAAAACTTTTTCTTTAAATTTACAAAACCTATTTTGAGACATGTTTTTTACTCAAATCATTTAAATATCTCTTGGAAGTGAACTCATTTCCATCATATTTTGTTTTTTGGGAGCTTTTTTATTTTTATAATATTTTTTAAGTTGTCTCATCTCAATTTCATTTTTTATTCTTAGGGATGGGGAGACGGTTGGAAGATTGAAGGGTTGAATTTCAGCTCCTTTATTCATGTTGAAAATAAAAGAAGTAGAACTGTCCGGACTTAAAACAGGTGGTATTATATCCTTATTTTTGGTATACCTTAGTTATGTTGTTTTATTTGATTATTTTTGCAGTTATTAATTACTGATTTTGTTTTTGCATAATTTTGTTGATCATTATCGTTTTTCTTTCTATTTTTGTGTTTTTGATGTCGAGCAGCTGTGGGATAAAGAAAATGAAATGAAAATCTTGAAATGTAGCTTTTGTTAGTATTTTTTTTTTTTCTTGGGATTTTTGTTGAAACCTTGAATGTTAGGGTGAAGAATGGAAATCGAAATCCTTTTTCAGGACTTGAAATCCTTTTTCAGGACTTGAAATCCTTTTTCAGGGATTGAAATCCCTTTTCTGGGCTTGAAATCCCTTTTCTGGGCTTGAAATCTTTGTCCAAGGCTTCAAATCAATGCCTAGGGCTTAAAAATCAATGTCCAGGGCTTCAATATCCAAGCCTACTTATTTGTATGAGTTTCTAGTATACAAGCCAAATTTGCAAGCACTATGATACTACGTTTATTAGAGAATAAAATGATGAGGGACTAGTAGGTGAGCTTTTATTAATTCCACCAACATTCTTCAATAGCAATGAACAAATTGGTTTTGGATCTGTTTTCAATTCGGTTGTAATCTTTGTTTAAAATGAAATGTGTCCGTGACATCATTCTGTGGATGTATTGTGATCTAATTTTCCTCTTGGAGATGATCTATTAATAAATGCTATTGTGAACATGAGCATACATGTCTGCATCTTTAAAGCTATATTTATCAGAAATTATTGTTTTTAGGACCATTTTCTAGTGATATTTGTTATACATATATTGTCAATGATGCTTAGAACCTATACCTTTGAAGATTTTATTCTGTGATGTAGGTGTTACATGATCCAAAATGTTGCTTTGAAGCTCGAGTATTACTTTTTAGAGTCTGTGTAATAATCTTTGGAGCCCAGCCTAGTGTAATTCCCCACTATTATTATTATTTTTTTTTATAAATGTAGTTTCCCACTTTTTAATTTGTGTAGAAACCTTGAATGTTAGGGTGAAGAATGGAAACTCATTTAGATAGCATATTTGTAAAATTGTATAATTTGAATTGAATTCATGGTATCAAAATCAATGTCCAAGACTTGAAACCCCTGTTGAGGGCTTGAAATCCTTTATTCAGAGTTTGAAATCCCTTGTCCAGGGCCTCAAAATCCAAGCCAAATTTGCAAGCTCTCTGATATTGTTGTTATTATTATAGACTAAAATGATGAGGAACTAGTAGGTGAGCAATTGTAACCAGATTCCCTTTCCAGAAAGCCCTAAATCCCTCTTCACTATAATTCGTGAAGCCTCACGCCATATATTAGCCTTCCTCATTGTTGCAGCATCATTGTGCATACCTTGCACCTTTATAAAAAATAATAATAATAAATAAATAAATAAATAAGATGACATCAGTAAAGTAGTTGAGATGGTGTGAAAGTTGTATAAATCACCAAAGAAGAACATAATTTTGCCCTCCGGAAAATACCGTGAATATATACAAAAGAACAATGACACATGAGAAAATGTTCAAATATAAGATAGATTTAAAAACTCCCAGCTTACAAACTAATATTTTGGTGCAAATGAGTTACTACTACAACAATTAACTGAATCGAATAATGGTAGAAAAGAATAAAAAATATATTTTGGGAACTGCATTCTCATTGTATAGTGGCTGTTAAGTTTCCAATATATTCTTATGTATAACATCTATAAATTATCAAGATTTTGAGTTCACAAGCAAATAATTTCCGGTCTCTAAATTCCAAGTGCAACACAAGTACAATATTCATGGTAGAATTACAAAATTTTGGATTATATCATCAACATTTTTACTGTCACTATGCTAGACATCAAGTTGTGCAACTCTAAGAATTACCTACTAATCTCATGTAATTCCACATCCCATATCCCTCCAACATAGTTGCTTTACTTCTCAAAGATTTCATAACATGAACTAACTATAATTCAACCTATACCATCCATAACACAAGCAGTAGCTATTTTCTACTGAACCTTTACTTTCCAGGCATTACTACTCACTCAAGTAAAGTGAAAATTTCCATAATCTACATCATTTAACACCTCCAAATCCCAATTTAACTCTCTTCATGCTCACACACACCAACCAAAACCCTGTTAACCCATTCAAATTTATACACTCTTGCCTTGTTTTTCCTACATTTCCTACATATTCCCAGTAGAGACAATCTCCATTATCACCACTAAGAATACTAAACACTATCAAAATCCAATACTAACCCACAAATTATTCCAAGCAAACATCAAAAAGCAAGCAAACTAACAAACAAATACACAAAATGGGGAAACCCCAGAAAGCAAACCTGAAAGAGAATGGTGAGGCGAGCAAGAGGGGCCGTACAGGTCTTACTAAGAGCACCGGCGATGCCTCCTGCGATGAGCGGTGACACAGTTCCGATCTGGGATTGGTTCTGCAACTTCTTTTGTTGTTGTTGCGGCGATAGCTTGTCAATGGACACGCTTCCATGGCCTGAACTCAGACCTCTCTGTCCTCCTCCACCCTCCTCCACCACTCCAACTCTCGCATCCGTTTGCATTTCAAAACACACGAAAATAAAAAAAATTACAAAATCAAACCTTGTATAGCTTTTTTTGCGGCTTGTTTTCTCTCACAAAATGGGTTTCTTCAAAACGAAGAAAAAATCTTATCTTTTTTTATTGGTGAGTAAAAATAATAATAATCACAAACCCCCATCTCTCAAAAAACCAAAAACAACACTAAAAAAATTCGAACTTTACAATTTTTCGCACGAAACCCGGCAATTTTTTCTCACAAATTTCCTTTCTTTAATTGGTAACTTTCCTCTGCTGAACATGAACATGAACAACGTTAATACGTTATCCCTCTGTTTAGCTGCCCAGAAACATTAAAAGAAAAAAAAGTTTAAATTTGAACATTTTTAAAGGATCTTGGATTGTAAACAGTGAAAAAGAATCCACCTTTACTTACAAATAGTCTGGATTTTAAATTCAATCAAGCAAAACCTTTGATCATTATTTAGGTTTCAATATCAAGAGCTCAAGATTCATAATTTGTTATTTTCCCCGGGCTCCAAAACCACGCTCTTCTATCCCCATTTTTAGGTATCCCCATTTTTCCATTTCCCGGGTAAAAATATGGAAATGGAGATATGATTGGGGTTGGGGACAGGGGACCCTATTCCCATTTCCACATTTCTTTCAAATAATATAATATTATAATATATTAATAAATGTTGTAAAATAAAAAAAGAATTGATAGATGAAGAATAATTAATTAATAATTGAGAGAGAGATGAGAGAAAAATGTAAACAAGAGAGGCGAGAGAGAGCAGTGCATTACATGTATTGATCTTGGATCATTTTTCTAACCAACAATTTACATGATAGACAAACATATATATAGGTAAAGCTAGTTGAACAAAAAGGGTGGCATCAGGTGAGAGGGACGGTGGAGTGGAGGTTTAAATGAAGATATTTTGTGGTGATATTTTGTGATGATATTTTGCATGTGTAAGAGAAGATATTTTGTGGTGATATTTGTGGTGATATTTTACTTGTTATCACATGTGGTAAAAACCACATATTATAACACTCCCCCTTGGATTTATACCACATGTATTAATCTTTTAGGGAAAAATTCAATGGGATAAAATCTAAGTAAAATATATACAATGATCTCCTGGATTTAACAGGGTTGGACATTACAAACTATCTCATTAAAAACCTTGTCAGGAAAACCCAGTGGGACAAAACCTGATCGAAGGGAAAAAGAGTATAGTGCACAAATGTCCAAAAAGTATATATTACATTGAGAAATATTTTACATAAACAAAATAACAAAATAATACTACTGTAAGTAGTATTTAATTGGTATGGACATTCCCATCACCAATTGAAGCATTGACAAAATAATACTACTGAAGTAGTATTTAATTGGTATGGACATTCCCATCACCAATTGAAGCAGTCAACTTGTCCTTAGGATCCTCAAAAAAGTCAGTCACATTGAGATGTGTAATATCCATAGGGTATGGATTTTCAATGAGATGTGTCTCAGATATCTTCCCCTTTTCTTTTATTGATGCTTGATAAAGCTCAACAAGATGTTTAGGTGTGCTACATTCATTTGACCAGTGATTGTAACAGCCACACCTATAACACACACCCTCTTTTGCATTCGGCATATTCTGAATACCTTTTCTTTTATATTCACTAGGTCCGGAATAACCACGTCCTCTTCTGGAACTACGTCCATGGCCCCGACCCGGATTACGACCCGGATTACGACCATTACCACGGTCACGATTAGTGTTACGACCATAACCACGTCCATAACCATGACCACGATTACGACCACGACCATGGTATCCAACGGTATTAGCATTCACTTCTGGGAATGCTTTAGAACCAGTCGGGTGTGATTCGTGATTTTTTATCAGTAGCTCATTATTCTTTTCTGCTACTAGTAGGCATGAGATCAATTCTGAATACTTAGAGAATCTACGTTCTCGATATTGCTGTTGCAATATTATATTCGAGGCATGAAAAGTTGTGAATGTTTTTTCTAACATTTCCTTTTCAGATACCTCCTCACCACACAATTTCATCATTGTGGTGATCCTGAACAAATCAGAATTATAATCAGAGACTGATTTGTGGTCTTGGAACCGTAAATTCAGCCATTCATACCTTGCAATTGGTAACGTAACATTCTGCTGATGATCATAGCGATCTTTTAGCTCCCGCCACAGATCTTCAGGTTCTGTGACGGTAAGATATTGAGCCTTCAAATCCTCATGTAGATGATGACAGATTATGACCATGGCAGTGGATCTATCATGTTCATTAGCCTGGTTATCATAAATGGTGTAGTATAGGCCTTGGGATTTTAGGTATAATCCGGCATCGATAACCCATGACATGTAATTTTCTCCTGACACTTTGAGTGCATCGAACTTCAAGTTTGAAAGTTTAGACATGCTTACAACTTCTTTTTCTGTAAATTAAATTGTAAATTTGATTTAGTTTGAATATAATTAAAGAGTATAATAAACAATTCCAGGAGGCTGAGCTCACCTGTTATGTGCATAAAAATAAATAATTTCAGGAGGCTCAGCCTACCTTTTATGTGTATAAAAATAAACAATTCCAGGAGGCTGAGCTCACCTGTTATGTGCGTAAATAAATAGATGATCCATTGTCGGCATAAGCCAGTTTATACGGAATATATACAGATTTAGAATATTGAGATTTTAGAGAGAATAAATTCAGAACTGTATATATATGTTCCGTTGTCGGCAAAAGCCAGTTTATACGGAATATATACAGATTCAGAATATTGAGATTTTAGAGAGAATAAATTCAGAACTGTATATATATGTTCCGTTGTCGGCAAAAGCCAGTTTATACGGAATATATACAGATTCAGAATATTGAGATGTAATCTAATCACCCATCAGGGATCATTTTTATTTACATACGATCGTGCTGATAACGTGTTGTAAAATAAAAGAAGAATTGATAGATGAAGAATAATTAATTAATAATTGAGAGAGAGAGATGAGAGAAAAATGTAAACAAGAGAGGCGAGAGAGAGCAGTGCATTACATGTATTGATCTTTGATCATTTTTCTAACCAACAATTTACATGATAGACAAACATATATATAGGTAAAGCTAGTTGAACAAAAAGGGTGGCATCAGGTGAGAGGGACGGTGGAGTGGAGGTTTAAATGAAGATATTTTGTGGTGATATTTTGTTGATGATATTTTGCATGTGTAAGAGAAGATATTTTGTGGTGATATTTGTGGTGATATTTTGCATGTGTAAGAGGAGATATTTTGTGGTGATATTTTACTTGTTATCACATGTGGTAAAAACCACATATTATAACAATAAATATATATATTTTACTAATTATATATACATTTTTATAACTTAAAACCTAACCTTAAATCATATTTCTTATTTCCTTCCTTAAAACGTTTCTCACTTTTTGTGTTATTATGATAAAAGAACAACTTAACTTTCATTTAAATTTATATGGGATATTATTTTGTATTTGAATTTAATAGATTGTGCATTTGTACGTTTTTTTTAATATATAATTTTTACAAATATAGGAAAAACGAGGGAATGGGGAAATGGGGAAACGGGAAAACGGAGAAACCCCAAATTAAAATGGGGGAAATGGGGGAATGGGGACTCCCCATCAGGGATGGAGAAAGGTTTGGAAAATGGGGGTGGGGTTGGGGGGGACCTACATTCTCCCCCATTCCCCCATTGGCCATCCCTAGTGATAACAACAAATGTGAGAGATGAAGAATTTAGAACTGGTTCAATAACCTAATATCAATATGGGATCCGGCTGTGCTCCACTTTCAATCATTAGTGGGATCCAGTTGCGTTACACTAACACATTTGAAAATGTATTTTTTGAAGCCCCGGAAGAAATACATTGAGGCCCTAGAAACGTACTTGAAGCCCTGAATAATAATTTGTTTATATGACTATTTGGCCAAGTGGCAAGAAAATAGTTGTTGCATTTTGCAGTGTCAACTAGACGTCTACACAATAACGTTCCCTTATGGGATCCAACTGTGTTCCACTAACACATTTGAAAACGCATTTTTGAAGCCCTGGAAGAAATACATTGAGGCCCTAGAAACGCATTTGAAGCCCAGAATAATAAAACAAGGCTGAGATAGTAGATTTTTCGATTTAATTTAATTATTTTGACAATTTTAAGATTTTTTCCGATAATGGGGAGTTTGTTCCATTGCATGTGGCCACGCATTGGAGTTCAAATACCATGGAAAAAAATGAATTATGCAAAGCCTTAGGCATATATTAGTGGTGGTAACCTTTGGTAATAGTGCAAATGTCACACCCACAATGTCAAATTATAAGTGTTACTAACTAATTTTAATGGATTTGATATGGGGGTATGTTTCGGACCATCCGATGCTCTCGAAAAACAACGTAAAGTTGCCCACCAATGTCCCTTCAACTTTGGACTGTCTCGATCAGGAAGAAAGTTAAGGGACCAACATCATCGGATGCACAAAAAGAATTCATTCAACCTAGTAAATATTTGTGAAACCCAGAAATAATGGATTTGGTATGGGGATATGTTTTGGAAGGTCCAATGCTCCCAAAAAACAACGTAAAGTCGCCCACCGATGTCCCTTCCACTTTGGACCGTCTCGATCGGGAAGAAAGTTAAAGGACCCACATCATCGGATGCACAAAAAGAATTCATTCAGGCCCATGAAAAATTTGTGAAGCCCGAAAATAAAAATAATGAGTGGGATACAGCTGGGTTCAATAGTTGGGCTAAAGCGTAAAAACATAATAGAGTTTCCTGTGATTTTTTTTTATTAAACCCAAGTTAAGCTAAGCAGCCCATAAATGTGAGTCAAAATTGTTTACAGGATTATTTGGCATAGTGGCAATAAAATAGTGGTTGCATTTTGCAGTGTCAACTTGACATCCACATAATAAAGTTCTCTTATGGGATCCAGCTGTGTTCCACTAACACATTTGAAAATACATTTTTTGAAGCCCTAAAAGAAATACATTGAGGCTCTGGAAATGCATTTGAAACCCAGAATAATAAAACATGGCTAAAATGGTAGATTTTTCGATTTAATTTAATTATTTCAACAATTTTAAGATTTTTTCTGACATTGGGGAATTTGTTCCACTACATGTGGCCACGCATTGAAGTTCAAATACCATGAAAAAAAAAAGGCATTATGGGAAGCCTTAGGCATACATTAGTGGTGGTAACCCTTGGTAATAGTGCAAATGTCACACCCACAATGTCAAATTATAAGAGTTACTAACCAATTTTAATGGATTTTGTATGGGGGTATGATTCGGACCATCTAATGCTCTTTAAAAACAACGTAAAGTTGCCCACCGATGTCCCTTCAACTTTGGACCGTCTCGATTGGGAAGAAAGTTAGGAACCTACATCATCGGATGCACAAAAAGAATTCATTCAAGCCCAGTACATATTTGTGAAACCCGAAAAGAATGGATTTGGTACGGGGATATGTTTTGGACTGTCCGATGCTCCTAAAAAACAACATAAAGTCGTCCACCGATGTCCCTTCCACTTTGAACCGTCTCAATCGGGAAGAAAGTTAAGGGATTCACATCATCAGATGCACAAAAGGAATTCATTTAAGCCTAGGAAATATTCGTGAAGCCTGAAATGATTGGGATACAACTGGCTTAAATAGTTGGGCTAAAGCCTAGAAATATAATAGGGCTTCCTATGATTTTTTTTTTTATTAAGCCCAAGTTAAGCTAAGAAGCCCATAAATGTGAGTTAAAGTTGTTTGCATGACTATTTGGCCAAGTGGCAAGAAAATAGTGGTTGTATTTTGCAGTATCAACTAGAAATCCACACAATAACATTCCCTTATGGGATCCAATAGTATTCCACTAACACAATTGAAAATACATTTTTTGAAGCCCTGGAAATGCATTTGAAGCCCAGAATAATAATACAGGGCTAAAATGGTAGATTTTTCGATTTAATTTAATTATTTCGACAATTTTAAGATTTTTTCCATCAATGTGGAATTTGTTCCACTGCATGTGCATGTGGCCACGCATTAGAGTTCAAATACCATGAAAAAAAAAATGCATTATGGGAAGCCTTAGGCATACATTAGTGGTGGTAACTTTTGGTAATAGTGCAAATGTCACACCCACAATGTCAAACTATAAGTGTTACTAACCAATTTTAATGGATTTGGTTGATGCTCTCGAAAAACTACGTAAAGTTGCCCACCGATGTCCCTTCAACTTTGGACCGTCTCGATTGGGAAGAAAGTTAAGGGATCCACATCATCAGATGCACAAAAAGAATTCATTCAAGCCCAATACATATTTGTGAAACCCAGAAATAATGGATTTGGTACGAGGATATGTCTTGGACCGTCCGATGCTCCCAAAAAACAATGTAAAGTTGCCTACCGATGTCCCTTCCACTTTGGACCGTTTCGATCAAGAAAAAAGTTAAAGGACCCACATCATCAGATGCACAAAAAGAATTCATTTAAGCCTAGGAAAAATTTATGAAGCCCGGAAATAAAAATAATGAGTGGGATACAGTTGGGTTCAATAATTAGGCTAAAGCCTAGAAATATAATAGGGCTTCATGAGATTTTTTTTTTATTAAGCCTAAGTTAAGCTAAGAAGCCCATAAATGTGAGTCAAAGTTGTTTACATGACTATTTGGCCAAGTGGCAAGAAAATAGTGGTTGCATTTTGTATTGTCAACTGTCAACTGGACATCCACACAATAACATTCCCTTATGGGATCCAGCTATGTTCCACTAACATATTTGAAAATGCATTTTTTGAAGTCCTGGAAGAAATACATTGAGGCCTTGGAAACGCATTTGAAGCCCAGAATAATAAAACAGAGCTAAAATGGTAGATTTTTCGATTTAATTTAATTATTTCGACAATTTTAAGATTTTTTTCGTCAGTGGGGAATTTGTTCCATTGCATGTGGCCACACATTGGAGTTCAAATACCATGAAAAAAAATGCATTATAGGAAGCCTTAGACATACATTAGTGGTGGTAACCTTTGGTAATAGTGCAAATGTCACACCCACAATATCAAATTATAAGTGTTACTAACCAATTTTAATGGATTTGGTATGGGAGTATGCTTTGAACTGTCAGATGCTTTCGAAAAACTACGTAAAGTTGCCCACCGATGTCCTTCAACTTTGGACTATCTCGATCGGGGAAGAAAGTTAAGGGACCCACATCATCGGATGCACAAAAAGAATTCATTCATGCCTAGTACATATTTGAGAAACCCGGAAATAATGGATTTGGTGCAGGGATATGTTTTGGACGGTTCGATGCTCCCAAAAAACCAATGTAAAATCGCCCACCGATGTCCCTTCCACTTTGGACCGTCTCGATCGAGAAGAAAGTTAAAGGACCCACATCATCAGATGCACAAAAAGAATTCAATCAAGCCTAGGAAAAATTTGTGAAGCCAAAAAATAAAAATAATAAGTGCGATACAGCTGGGTTCAATAGTTGGGCTAAAGCCTCGAAATATAATAAGACTTCATTGATTTTTTCCAAGTTAAGCTAAGAAGCCCATAAATGTGAGTCAAAGTTGTTTGCATGACTATTTGCCCAAGCGGCAACAAAATATTGGTTGCATTTTGCATTGTCAACTGGACGTCAACACAATAACATTCCCTTATGGGATCCAGCTGTGTTCCACTAACACATTTGAAAACACATTTTTTGAAGCCCTAGAAGAAATACATTGAAAACCTGGAAACGCATTTGAAGCTCAAAATAATAATATAGGATTGAAATAGTAGATTTTTCGATTTAATTTAATTATTTTGACAATTTTAAGATTTTTTCCGATAGTGGGGAATTTTTTCTATTGCATTCATGTGGGGTTGATAAGATAGGACTATGCAAAACAACAGCCGTTAGTTGGGATAAACGAGCAGCTAGATCCAAAGTAGGTCCATTTCCATCAAATTGACCATAAAGGATGATGTCTTCCTGCTTAGTACCGTAGTTCTCTTCAAGACACTTACAAACAACTTCGATAAGAAGAAGTACCTGGCCTCGTGCGATTTCCTTAGCCTCTCATAACCACAACATCAAAGCTTCAGAACCAAATCATATCATAACTGATCAAATTTCAACTTCATATATTTTTCTCTACCCTTTTTGATTTACATTCTATACATTGCCAAACACAACTATGTACTTCCTTACAACGGATATTTATAATGTATCTCATCAAATAAACAGTTTTAAGAAAGAAACAAGGTTTTATCCATATGCTTATTACAAGAAACAAGTAAACACAAATTAATCATAAACATGTTAACTGTTAAGAAAGCTAAAAGTCATGGGAAAAACCAATAATGATATTGAACAAAAGAAACATGTAGACAATCTGGGAGTTAAACATGTAAGCTAACATCATTATATAGCATACACTTCCAATTGGACAGACGGTCAAACAAATTTCAGATTTCCAAGTAATGTCACAGCATGTTTTCATTGACAAATTAATGTTCACATAATACACAGTAAGCATTTAATCCAGTGAATGTGTTAACAAGTCAGCTTAACAAATGCTTGGTAAGTCTCACTACAAACCATCTTTTGCATCGCCATGTCTTGACTCTTGATAAACTATTGTATTGTGTGTCATCTCAAGTTGTAGGAACTACCATTGCCATCATGATAGCTTGGCTTGTATATATATATGCCTGATGTATGCCTGCAGAGACAAAGCCAAAATTCAAATCCCCTGTATGCCTGATAATTATAGAAATAAACATCATAACCACCAAAATACCATATTAAAGAAACAAGAACTATGTAAAGGTGAAACTTACCTTGTACCAAATACACCAATAACAGTTAAGAATTGCTGCCTTCAAATACAAAAAATGAACCAATCTTAGTAAGATTACATTCTCACAAAGCAAAGAACAGTTATTGGAATCACATTACAATAGTACCTGAGAAACGTTCAACATCGAAAGAGATCACTCTGTGCCATGCATAACTATTGGGCTCATGACATGCATAACTACTGGACAAACCTGTCATAATAGTAGTCAGCAAGATCACTCTGTACCACTGATTCAGCTTCCATTATTGGAATTTCAAAGCGTTTTGAGATTATTCCTGATCCATTACCCCAGGACTTGCAGCACAGAACCAAAGGTATCTCACACAATTTCTCTCCTTCATCCTTCCCGTCATCCGAACTGCTTATAGCTACAATGGACAATCTATCTCTACCACAGGATAGACCCAGTAAGGAACCTATGCATAAAATGAACCAAGTTAAGTTTCAACCATACAATATAGATGCAAGAACATGATGGTAACACTATTTCACTATCAAAAGTATAAACAGTATCAAATTATTAACATAAATGATTGAGATAAGCAAGAACTTGAATAGTCACAAAATGGAGCATCAAAATTCAAAATGTTTCTTCTTGAAAGCCGAGCACTCTGTTATCCAACCAACTGTCACACACCTGAGAACCACCTATATAAGTTTCATTGCCTGTAGACATATTTTCGTCCAAGAAGCATATAATGTATTCATGTTCAACCCCATCCTTAAGTGAAAAATATACTACATGGTAGCAGTACATCTAATGAGCTGGGATTCTAGTTTGCCCTTTGACTCAAGGAAAATCTATCTAGTTATGTTGTGAATTTGGGTTCTAATAGTAATACTCCAGTTAAACTTCAGTAGCTCTTCAAATCAACCACCTAAAGTGTCTTCAAATTTTGAAGTAGACAATTCAGGACTTACTAAATTGTTCCTTTTTATGCATCTGGGATAACTTGTAATTTTTCATCAAAATAGAGTTGTCCTAACACAAAGTTTTGCAGAATCTGATAAATTAAACATAATATAAACACAAATGTCACAAAATTGAAACCAAATAACAACATTAATCGAAAACAAGCACAATCATTTCACAGAAAGTTAAAACAAAGCATCTCCAATTAAAATCTTAAGTCCGCAGTGAGATAGCAATTGAAATCATACAACATAAATTGAAGTGAGAGAGGGAGAGGGAGAGAATAGACCTGAATTGGAGGAGAAGAAGGGAGAGAAATCAGTGCGGCGTTTAGGTGGAGGGCTTCTTGATTGTTTAGTATAATTTGGTATGTTATCAATCTGATTCAATTTCTCTTCCTTTTTCTTCACCGTTGAAGCTCTCTTCTTTGCCATTGATGTGGATTGAAACTTCTTGGGAGAGAGAGAGAGCCCTAAACTTACAAGTTACAAGGCAATGATGGCTCACTTTAACATCTCTCTATTTCTTTTTCTCTTTGTCGACAGAACCACCGTCGCCTGTTTAGCTCAGAACAGTTTTCTCACATGTCAGTGTCGTCTCTTCTCCGGCTAGCAAACCACCGACGTCGAACAAGAACCACCGTCGGCCTGTCGTCGCTAGGTCCCACCTCTCTCTTCTTTGTTTTTTTTTATTTTTTATTTTTTTGTCTGACAACAGACAACAGGGAATTTATATATAGTCAGGGTAAACTTGTAATCTTGCCCTTATATAATTTAATTTTGGGAAAATTGCACTAACATTCCCTAAATTTAGGTGAAATTAGACCAACAGACAGAAGATCATTTTATTGCATAAACCTCCCTTGAATTTTGTTGACCAAACGTTGACCAGAGCTAGGACTAACTGTTGACCAACCTTGACCCCTGAAAAGTCACATTTACCATTTGTCTTCAATCTGGAAATCAAACAAAATAATTATTAAAAAAAAAAAAAAAAAAGAGAGAAAGATTCTAGAAATCTCCAAATCTATTTCAAAACTCAATCAAACAATTTTTTTTTTGGTTGGAATCGATCATATTTAATAATACCCACCCAAATAAAAAAAAACAAACAGTCAAACACCCACCCAAATCCCATCATCATCTTCTCTGAACCCAAACCCCTAACCTAAACTTAAACAACAAATGACAAATCCTAGCCATCATCTCCACTCCAAACCCACTGTAATCATACCAACCACAGCTCTCAATCTCTTTCTTCTCGTCGCTCTCGATCTCCTCATTCTTGTCGTTCGATCTCTTTTCGTCGCCAACGTTGATCTCCTTCTCTTTCTCTTACCATCTCTCTTATCCCTATTCTTTCCTTTGAGTTTGGACAGAGGGTGGCCGCCACCGTGAGGTGAGATGATAGGCGTTTTGCAACGCCCACTGTAGTTTGAGTTTTGGTTTTCGTGGGGTATGGATTTGGATTTGGGGTGGCTGTTGGTGGGGAGGTTGGATTTGGGGGTTAGGATTTGATGATTGATATGGATGGTGGTGAGTTTGGTTTAGAAGATGGTGGTTTCCGGTGTTGATCTGGAAAAATATTTCTAGATTTTTTTTCAGTTGATTTTCAATTTTTTGTTTGGATTATGGTGTTTTTTTTTTCCTAAGATTTTGAAGTCTTAAAGAAAATTAAAATGGGTCTGGTGGTGTTTCTTGGTTTGCTTAGTGATGATTATGGTGGTTTGGCGATGATGATAATGATGATGATGATTATGGTGGTTTAGGGTTGAGTTGGGTTGGGTTTGGCGATGATGATGATGATTAATATCTGTGTTAGTTTTTTAATTGTTAATTTAAATTATAGAGAGTTGATGTGTTCGATTATGATTGGACAAGAGCTATTTTCCTTTAATTTATTTAATATCACTCTTGAAAGTCTATTTTTCTCTTCCAACTGTTAACTTGTAGTTAGTCAAACATTTGGACAACGAAATCCAGGATAGGTTTGTGTAATAAATCGATATTTTATCTATAGATCCAATTTCATCTAAAGTTAGGGGATGTTAGTGCAATTTTCCCTTTAATTTTTGAAAAATCAATTTAAAGAGCACTTTAGTAACTTCCATCTTTTTTTTTTTTTGACATTTTTGCCAGAAAGACAATGAGGAGATATTTTTGCACTTTCAAACTTTAAGTGGACACTTTTGCAAGAGCTCTTGAATTTATTTTGTTTTAAATTATAAAAATAAGAGAGAAAGGATCAATCAACTTAAAAATAAAAATAAAAAAATAAGAGGGAGAAGATAGGGAGCTTGAAATGGCTTTCTACATTTGGAGATCCTTTTGGTGTCTCTCTAAAATAGGGAGATTTAGGGAACCCCTTAGATTGCTCTAAAACGAAATTCACTCCCTATTTTAGCTAAGGAGGGGATTTAGGGAACCCTTTGAAGAAGCTCTTACACACAAGGAAACTTTCAAATATACATTAAATAATTTTTTGTTGCAATACGAAAATTCAACCCCAAAACTTTTAAGTGTATTATAAAAAGTTATAGACGATATCTAACCGGACTTCCCTGAAATATATATATATATATATAGTATTTAAAAACTAAAATAAAATAAATTAATACTAATATTAAATGGTGAGGACCAATAATTGAGATGGATGTTTGTGTCGGGTTTGGGTTTTTTTATATATATATACAGCCTTTCTATTGTCAGTTCGTCCTGACAATAAATTTATCAAAATGAAGAATGTGGACTATATAGATTATGGAGAAGTGAGCAAGAGAGAGAAATTGAAAAAAAAAATAAGAGAGATAGAGTTTTAGTGAGATCGGATTGTGTATTTCATTGGTTTTTCAATAATTAATCTCGACCTTACAATTAACTCTGATCTAAATGCTGAAAATTCTTACAATTCACTCTAATCTAAATGTTGAAAAATTGTGTAAGAAAGTGTGTTAAAAATTGGGGCTATGGATCATGTCCCTAATATACATATATATATATATATATATATATATATATATTAATACATATTATAACATTATATATGTTATTATAATATTTTGTAATTTTTAAAAATTTTAAAGGGTAAAAGCGTCATTTTTAGACTTGTCTCATGGATGGGACAATTTGGCCTAGAGTTTTGAGTGGGACAAGTTTTGGGGTTTTTTATCCCATCCCGTCTTATATTTAAAACGTGTCAAATGTGGGACAAAAGGAAATTGTCCCGTCCTGTCCTGTGTACCAAACGCACCATATATTTCCCAACATGGGATCTAACAAAAGAGAAGACCAAAACCTAAAGGTGCAGTCTAAGAATTCAAAAACACACAACCCCCTACAATAAGAATATGCAACAGACAATACACCATGTATACCTGTTGTGAATGTTACCCGATCCTCTCTAAAATCTCATTCTTTATAATCTATACTAAATTCAAAGTTAAATTTAATAGATCACTTGATCACACAATTTTTTTTTTCATAAAAATAAAATAAAATTTGCTAGTGAGTAGTGACTCACTTGTTAGGATTTTGAGTTATGTTGACATTATTCTATATCAAAACGACTTTTCTTTTGTATTGTTTAGTTATCTAGGATTCATGGTTTATCAAAGAAGTTGGACAACTCTTCAAGCAAGTAAAGTTTTTAAGAGGAGAAAGCGTTATTGTCTACAAAGGTATTTTAAGACCTATATCCACTTGCAAGGCGTTTAGGCACACACACACATTGCATCCATATGTGTCCCTACATCGTTGTGCTCAATTAGTATAACACATTCATACACTTGATATTGTATGCTCATACATTAGAACTAAATTGACAAATTTTGTGAATTGTATGTTCTAGGACTATATCTAACAAACGGCATACATGTGTGTTCTTGTGTTTATTTGTTTGTGTTTTTGTGTTATGGGACTTGAATTTGATCTTATATTATTCCTTATTAAGTTTCAGTCATTTCAGTTACTCATTCATTAGTTTTCAAGTTCCGAGTAGGAAGTTACGAAACTTTCCGTTCACTTACAATGCATTGTGTTCGTCTTCATATATCGAGTTGAATTCATAACCTTTGGTCAAAGGTTCGTAGTCGCCCTTGTGCGTGAGGGAGCCATGGTTTGTAATTTGAAGATGAATTCAAATTCGGATTTCGGAGGCCAAAATACAGTCGAAAAACATGAGAGGAGCACAAGGGAGGCGAAGATTGGCCTAAGGCCAATTGCACCCATTCCCGTGAGAGGCGTGTGAGCCTCACAGGAAAGGAGACCCTCTACTCCCGTGAGGGTCACGCACCTCTCACAGGTGGCTGCCATGGACTTCTTTGATTGTCCATCCAATTCCTCATTTCCTTCTCTTTTAAATGTCTCATTTCCCTTCCCTTTCATTCTAAAAAGAAAATTTGAAAATCTCAAGGACAAAATTTTCTCTCCAAATTTTTCCAACTTCCAAACACCATAACTTTATCATTTCTTATCCAATTTGAGTGATTCAAGTTAGAGAATATTTGTATTGAAGTCATCTACCTTCTCCAAGTTAGTTTGCAACAATTTGTTCAAGTTTTATGGTGGTTATACACCTAAAACTGAAACTGCATAAGATTACAAGGTATTGATCTATTCTTTATGATTTGATCTTTAAAGTCTTCAATTACCTTAAGTTTTCTTCTTCTATATGTATGTGTTACTTGGAAAAATGCTATTGAGAAGTAGTGCTTCAATTGAAAGCTAATTGTGCTTAATTAGAAACTTGAATGTGAGTTAGGTTTTTTTTTTAAAAACCTATGTTTTCACATGCTTGTGAGTTGTATTGTGATTAGCTTGATATCTAGGACTATTTGTACTTTAATTGAGTTTATTTGAATGATTGATAGTCCTTACATGTGCTATGACTCTTTAATTGATAATATCTAAGATTAGCATATTTGATTTTATATTTAGAGTCTATTAGGATTTAATTGATTGATTTTGTGAACATGTGCTCTAATTAATTACTAGAGGATTTTATAGATTATATCTCATATCTAGTATTTTAGTTTTAGTTCTAAAGTCTTGAGTATATGCTTCATGAACATTATCTAGGATTAAAAGTGTGTTTGGTGTTTTGGCATACCCTAGATCATTGTTTATGTATAAGATCTAGACAATTTTGTTTTGTGAACTTTGTTGCCTATGTCTAGATCTTCATGGAGTGTACATAATCCATACATTTCATATGTTCATGCATCATTTTGTGTGGTGTCATATTTTGGATCATAAACTAGAAAAACATACATTTTGTGCTCATTGATTATTTCTAGTTTCCATAGGATGTATTGATCATATATTCTATGTTGCAAGTGTTTGAATCATTTGCATCACTTAGATCATTTGCCTTACAAAATGTGGAAGTCTTGGTTAGAAGTGTGAGGCTCCGAATAGTCAAGTAAGGAAGTCTTGGTTAGGAGTGTGAGGCTCTGGATAGTAAAGCAAGGAAGTTTTAGCTAGGACTGTGAGACTCCGAATGGTTAAGCTAGAAAGGCTTAACTAAGATCTTTGTGATCCAGATAGCTAAGCAAGAAGTCATGGCTAGGATTAGGAGGATCCAGATAGTCATACACGAAATCTTTCTAGAGGTGTGAGCGTCTCAGATAGGAAGTTGCTTCCTAAAGGTGTGTGAGTCACATCTTGGATAGGAAGTAGGCAAAGTGATTCACTAGGCTCGAGGGTAAAGTAGGAGTTGATAGCTTGGAGATTGTATCATGGGATTGGTCATTTCTTTGAGCGTGTATCTTTTATTCGTCATAGTGGATTACGGTTTGCCGGTGGTTATGGATTCAACCCATGGATGTTTCCTCTTCGGAGGTTTTACCATGTAAAAATTAATGTGTCAAATGTCTCTATCTCTATCTTTTTATATTTGTATATGTGATTAATATCTCTTGTTTAAGATCTTCATTTCTTCACATCCTTGTAAACAAGATTTTTGTAATAAAAAAAAAATGATACACACATTATTTGTTGAATCAACAGTTGTTTCTTGTATCTTTGTACGTGTTTGAACATTGTATCTTGTGATATTCTATACCAAGTTGTAAAGTTCTACTTAGTGAATTTACATTGTAATATTCAAAGTACAACTTGTGGAATTTGTTTTTCATTGAATATACTTGTATATGAGATACATTGTTTCTTGTTATATGTTTTATAAACTAAGGGTGACGAATTAAACATACATGTGTTAATTGTTTGCTCATAACAATCATGTTAAAGGTTAATTTGTATACTCACCAAGGATTTGACAAAAGTCACGAAAGAGTTTTATTAAAAATATAGTGTCAACCTATCCCCCACCCCCCCCCCCCCCCCCCCCCCCTAGGTTGTTTTGTATGACCTTATAGGTATTTTCATCACTAACTCCACATAAGAACTAAATACTGAAGCAAATTAGAAGAAATGAAAATACTCACTCAAATTCAAAATCAGAAGAAATTAGCTTATCATGAGGGAGCTTACAAAGGTATTCCTTTGCTCTAGTCGATGGAGTTGAAGTTTTGGTATATATTTTGGACTTTTTATTCAGCATCATTAGTATATAAGTAGATAACAACAAAATTTAAAGAGAGAAAACCAAAAGTAACCATGTGAAACATTAAACTTTTGTTAGTAACCACTTTTTAAAAATAATTTCAGTGTATGTACATAAATTACGAGAGTACCCCTGAAATTAGTTTAATCATGACTAAAAATTGAAACTTGAAATCATGACTAAAAATTGAAACTTGAAATCATGACTAAATTGAAATGTCTAAACTTGAAATCATGACTAAATTGAAATGTCCAAACTTGAAATCTTGACTAAATTAAAATTAGAATCAGGTTTTTTTTTTTTGCCCCTTTCTTCTTCTTCCTTAAATTACGTTCAAGTTTTTTCCTCTTCATCCCGTCAATCATGGCTAAACTTCGTCAAGATGGGTGTCAGTCATGGTCGGACGTCATCAATCATGGTCGAAAAGCGTCGCCTAGGCATCAATCACCTCTGGCCGTCGTCATAAAGCTGATTGGGGTAAGCGTGAACCAGCGGCACCATTGGTTTTGTATGCAACCTAAGTGCTCCGGGACGACGACCGAAGGTGATTGACGCCATGATCGACGCTTTCCGGCCATGATTGACAACGTTCGGCCATGAAAAAAGAGAGAGGACCGAGGAGAAAAAGAGCAAATGAGAGAAAAAAAAAAAAAGAGAGAGATATATAATTTCCAGTAATTTCTCAAAAACATGGTTATTAAGAATTAAAATTTCGTTTATGGTTAAAAACGAATTTTCCATAATATATGTGGTCAATTTTAGCAATTTTCACAAATTTAAAACAAGTTAACACAAAAAAAAAGTAAAATAAAAAATATGTATATATATAAAAATAATATAAAAAAAAAAAAAAAAAAAAAAAAAACACTTATTCAAAGGGTTTTTGAAGCAGATTTTTTTACCTCTATCTTCATCTGGCGAAAAGAAAAAAAATAAAATGAGAGATCAAAGATAATTTCAAGATGCGTTTTTGTTCTCTTTAATTATAAATATTTGTGACGGGATGAAGAGAAAAAGAGAGAGATTTCACTAACAAAACACTCCACTACTAGATTTCGATCTTTAACATGCTTTTATTTTTTTTTACTAATACTATTATTATTATTAATTAAAAGTCAAACATGGAAATTTCATTCATTGTCAATGATTGATATGTCCTTACTTTTCTTTAAGGCTGTGTTTGGTTGGTTAGAAAGGAATGGAAAGAATTACATTCTGAATGTTTGGTTGGCTAAATTTTAATAGAAAGGGCATTTTATTGGAATGGTGTTTCCACCATTTTGGTGGTATGAGCATTCCATCCAAAAACCAATGAAAATCTCATTCCAATTCCAAACTAAAATTGTTATTCCATAAATACCCTCATATGCCCCAATTCTATTCCAAAAATATCCTCCTTTCTAATATATTATTACATTATATATTATATATTATATTATTATTATCTATATAATGATATATAAATATATATTATATAAATATATATTATATATATTATATATATATGTATTATATATAATATATATCATATATTAAATATGTTGACGTTGATTTTTATATTGAATAAAATCTACCACGCGTCACACAAATAATTATGTGTTAAGGTGTTGATTAAAGAACAAATTAAAAAGAAAGAATGCAAACACACGATTTTACGTGAAAAAACCCAAAGAGGGAAAAAGCCACGGGTGCCGGAGATGGCAAGAACAAGTGCACTATGAACTTTTGAATTACACACTCGATCTCTTTCTAATACTTGCAGCAATCTTAATCGTAACCTTATTATGGTGTTTTGAGGGTCTATTTATACATGCATAGAAACCCTAATGTTTACTGTACAAGTTAGGGGTGGTTTACGAGATTGAATCGAACTCTAACTTGTGGGAGTCGTCTTGGTCTTTTTTCCAATTCTATGTTTTGTGCGTTTTTATGAATCCTTGTTGGATTTGAACTATATTTCTCATAAGGAAGTTTGTTTCCTTACCGTAGTGTTCTTCTATATGCCTTATTAGCATGAGCCTCTTTTTCTCTCCGTATTCGAGTTGTGGATGTATTAAATACGACACTTCCACGTGTCACTTATCCAGCCGATTGTTTCACCTGACTAAGCATTGTTTTCTTGATCAATTATTTATTCCTGACCAACCTAGTTATCCCCGATTGTACTATCTTAACCCGATCGTTGCTGTTATTTCGATCGAGTTATCTTGGCCCGACCGTTTGGACTTCCTCGACTGGACGTCGGATCTACCAGGTGGTGATTAGAGATGTACATTTTTTCCCGGGGCCCCAATTCCCCTCGTCTCCATCCCCATTTGGGGATTTTTTTTTTTTTTTTGGAAAAGATGGGGATGGGGATGAGGCCCTCATTTTCCCCACGATTATGTTGAAATGGGGTCCCCCATCCCCATTTCCCCATTTCCCCCAAACATATATAAATATAAATATAAATATAATTATAATATATATTTAAAATTTTTTTGTTTATTCTTTGAAAACCCTAGCTCCCTAAGTATATATACACATTTTATATAAAATGCACTAATGGATTTTATTTTGTATTTTTAATGGAATATTTGTTTTTTTAATTTAATTTGTAAATTTTAGTCAAATGGGAAAATGGGGGAATGGGGGAGACGGGGGAAATAGGGAAATGGGGAAAAACGGGAAAAAATGGGAAAAATTAGGAATTGGGGATAGGGATGGATATAAGTCCCCCCAAAAATTCCCCATCCCCATTTTCCCCAAATAAGGAAATGGGGGTAGGGGTGGGGGAAAGGTATGGGAAGTGGGGATGGGGATGGGGATGGGGATGGGGATGGGGATGGAGATGGGGGGACCTATATCTATCCACATTCCCATTCCCCAAACGTGCATCTCTAGTGGTGATCGGTGTTGACTTTTGGTGATGTGGCACATCTGATAATCGTTTTTTCTGGTTCCCATGCTGACTCGTCATCTTTCTGAATTTTACCAAAAACAATGCCCCATTAAATATCTAGCCCGAGCATCTTACCTTTGCTTTGAGAAGAAACTCGCTCGGTGAAGCATATTTAATTATGTATTTATTTTTGTCTGTCTACTCATTAATGTTATTATTATATTAGATAGCTAAGTAATTACTTTTAACTACAACACATGTTTTGCCTTCTTTACGTGACACGATGATTGGACTACTGAACATCCCTCTTTTTTTCCCATGCTACACGTGTTTCGCTTTTAACAGATGCATGGGAAAGCCTTCTTGAACTTTGCACACCAACTTCCACACGCACTCACTTCCTTCTAGACGTGGGATGATGTTACTTTCCATTATAAATTTCGAAACCTCTCAATTTTCCCTCTCTCACAAGCTTCTTCTTCACCTTCTCCTTTCCGTAAACCTATTTTCTTCTCTACTTCTTTCGATGGTTCAAAGACTCTACTCTATCTTTTTTCTTCCCCAAGATTTCCACCATTTTTTGGTTGTTTGACTCGTCAGAACTATCATTCGTCGTCTACCGTTACCTAAAGATAATCAGGTATGGATCCTATCACCCATCGTTGATTTGTTGAGTCTTTCATTCATGATGTTGAGATGGGTGACATGCAGAATATAGGCAGGATTGGGTCTTTATTACAATGGTGTCCTTAAGCTTCTATTCCTTAGTCTCAACGCATAGCTCTTAGCGTGGATTGTTTCATTACGCAACATGAGTTTCAACATTCTTCGACTAATTCTAGTGTTTTCCCCATGGCTCCCTATCTAGATATGTCGAGAGCTACATGTGCAGGTCTTGATGGCGGGGTAACCGTTAAGCCTTCTTCATTTACTGTTATAAGAATTCCCTCTCAATTAGTGAAGCTGGAGGAAGTTCCCAAAGACCATCGACCGTGCTTGTTGACGTTCTCTACTACCGAACCGTACGCGTTTGATTTTGAAGTAAATGTTGTTACTGACCGAGAAATCGAAAAGTATTCCAAGAGGTTTAACATTTTTCGGCCAGTGATTCCTTTCTTGCCTAACCAGTGCACCATCTGGAACCCACCTAGAGGTGCTGCTGCTATCTACCAAGGCCATGCTCACTTCAGGAGTTACTCTACCCATTCAACCTTTTATTTCCATATTCCTGGTGGCAACCGGAATCGACCCTACTCAGCTAGCTCCTAATTCATATCGTACCTTGGTCAGTTTTTGGCATTTGTGGAAACTGATCAGGGCCAAAGATCATCATACTCCTTAGGACACCTGTCACTTTTACACCCTCAGCATGTTAGATATTGAAGGCACATTTTATCTTCAATCCACATTCTCCAGTTATTGGATTCCTCACGATTTAAAGGAAAAAATTCATCCTCCATCCTCCAAAGATCACAAGGGCTTTATTTGGGGGTTTTCGTCCTCAAACAAATATTGGAAGAATAGTTGGCTCTTTGTTAGAGGAGATTGGGGTGAAACGGTAGTCGTCGACTCTTGTTACAATTTGGTTAAGAGCAGAGTCCCGAGACGTTTTTACAGCCTGGAGTTCTGGAACAAAACCTCTGCTAGGTTAACGAAGGCCTAAACTTTGAACGTGGTTCGTGTTGCGCAAAAATCTTGGGGATTCAGGGACTGTCGCACATTGTTCGTAGAGACTGAGTTAATTCGTTTGGGACTCTTTCACCCTATTCCTAATCATCGGAGGCAACGTAAGTATATTCTTTCTTAGGTTTTCCCTTTATTTAACCATGTCCTTTATTGCCTAACGCTTGCTTGTATCTTGCTTTAGTATATGAGGTTGATATTGTGGCTGGTGAACAAGCTGAGAAGGCTAAGGGCATAGATAGGATGAACTAAAAAGGAGCTGCTACCTAGTCAGCTCGGGGGATGATTCCTCCTAATCGGGGCTTAATGGAACATACATATGAGCCCGACCCCAATGCTTTCCCTGAGCCAATTATGCCATCACATGAGGATAAAAGTCGAACTCATCTTAGATATTCGAAGTGGAAGTTTTCAAGGGGGCTTCTGCTAGGAGGGCTGTAAAGGAGACAACTAGATAAGTCGCTAATATTATTGATAAAACTTCTGCCCCCGAGGCTTTTAACACCCAAAAGTCGATCGAGACCGAGGTTGCCCCAATAATGGGTCATGTGGGCATTGAAGTGGATGACATCGGTTGTGAGGACGACACTGGCTGACCTAATTTAACAATTTGATCATCCTACACTATCTCTCAGCTCGTCTCGTACTTAAGTTAGTTCTTCTGCCGCGGCTGGCCATTCTACTCACCGTGTTGGCAAGGCCCTGATGAATTCTGTGGCGAACCGCCAGGTGATCTCCTTAGATTCTGACTCGAATTAGGGTACTTTTAATTTTGACAATTTTCCTAAACATCAGTTAGAACGTGTTAATAAGACGTCTGTGCCCTTATGTCGGTCCTCCGAGGTTCTGTCGAATACTGAAGTGGTCTCTTTGGCAGGTGTTGTTGAGGCTAGCCTATCTGATGGCTTTAAAAGGTGGCAAAGCATAGCCATGCCTTCGAATTTTGTCTCTGAAGGTTCCCCGGTCAATGAAGGCGAAGCCTCTCGTGTAGATGATGCTCTCTTTAAGGTGCTTTCTTCGATAGCCACAAATCTTGGAGAAATGAGGGGGGCCCAGGTGCATTTGCAGCAGCAGTCTCGACCATCTCGACTGTACTACCGGTCGGTTTGGCAAGGCCAATTCAACCTTATTCCTATTTTCAAGGGTGTGAAGATACCATATTTTCGATCCCTCGCTCCTTACGGGAAGGGAATGGCTTGTATACGTATCAAGCACCTTTCCCAAGTAGGGCTCAATCCAAACCCATTGAGACTTCAAGCTCGAGTGGACCTCCGGTTGATCCCTTTGTCATGATGCATTCTATGTCCACTGGTAGGGTGTACATTGGTGAAGGATACTAGAAAGACTTCAAGGTCGCTAGCAGTTCCAAACGGATTCATGCAATATTCAACAATTGAGCGTATGTAAGTATTCGAAGTTTCCACTTCCATATCTAACCCACAATTTCATATCTTTGTCATGCGTTTAGAATCTTTCTTGTAGGTCATGAAAGAGTTTACCTAGGCCCAACAATGGGGTGTATATAAGTATTCGAAGTTTCCACTTACATATCTAACACGCAATGTCATATCTTTGTCATGCGTTTATAATTTTTTTTGCAGGTCGTGGAAGAGTTGACCCTAGGCCCTGATAACCCAAGAGAGGCAAGCCTTAGAGATTTCTCAGCTGACCATCAAATTTGCTAAGAAAAGTGGCTTACTCAAGTCTGCTTCTGCCTGTGAGTTGGGAATAAATCATGGCTTTGAGAAAAGTTTGAGACAGCGAGAAGCCACAGAGGATGCCTTAAGGAAAACTTTGGCATTCGTTGAAACTAAAGCTTCTGATGATGTTGATGACCTGGGGGAGCTTTCTTTACGAAGCAGCCAGTTGGAGGCAAGTGCATCTAGTGCTAAATTACGGAATGTCGAGCTCGAATCGAGAGCCACTTTAGCTGAACAAGAGGCTATCAAGTCTAAAAATGAGGCCAGGACTGCAAAGAAGACCTTTGCTATTGTCTAATATTTAATGTTTGAGTCACAACAAAAGTCTGAGGAAGCCAAACTGCGCTATGAGAAATTGGCTGAAGACTTAAGGCAATAGTGGGTTAGCATAGAGATGCTTTGGGGGGAAGCCCAGCTATCTCATGAGCTCCAAGCTATTGATTGGTATCAAAGGTCCCATACTTTTGATGCTATCATTGCTGAGGGAGTTGAAACGCGGGCTAAGTACTGCTTAGTTATTCTTCGGCAATAAAGAGAGGTCTACAAGGGATGTCCGCCGAAAATGGGACATGGCGGTTGAAAAGCATAAGGCTAATGCTCTAGAGGTTATAAAAAACAAGAGGACAATGTGGCAAGCCTATTGTCGATCAATCGAGAATGAGCCTTACTCGATGCATTAAGAGTTACCCTCTATTTCTTCTCTGGTGACCTTTCATACTGACGCTACAACCGACCCCTTGAGTGAAATGGTTGACGTTAGACTTTTTCTAGATGCAAATTACTCCCATTCATAACCGATGAACCAGATGAAATCAGCTGGCTCGACTTTAGTGACCTTTCTAAAAGGTATAGAGATGGTCTTCTTGATACATTCGATCACAGAAGACCTTCAGGCGCCTCCTAAGACTAATTTGCCGCCTCCGTACCTCATTTTTCTCATTGCTACCCTCCTTATCTTCTCTATTTACTTTCGCTCCTTTGTATGTACCCTTGTAATTATTTGTGGATATAATTTACCGGTTTTTCTTTGGTTGTTCTACCTTGTCTCTTTTGCTAATTTAAGCTTTGTAATTCATATGAATTGTTGGTCGGTTGACACAATTATTTGGTTGTCTTCTAGCCCAAACTTATTGCGTTATCAACATGCACAGAAACTTGCTTAATTGGCCAAATCTAAAGTTAACTAACTAGCCATGTGTTATCCGACCAACTGCCTTATAAGCTGGTCGTATCTGATCCGATCAATGATCAAACTTTCAGTTGTTTAGCTTGGATTGATCTTGATTGATCTCGATGTTTGCCAAGCCATGTTCTCTTAAACTCATTTACGTGGTATCTAGTTTATATAATTTTGTCTTTTATTTGGTAACTAAGTCACTAAAACTTCTCCCAGTAGTCTGTTACTCAAGACTTATTGTAATGGGAACACTTAACTTACTTCAACCGAATATCTTGTATATTAGCGCTCAAGTATCGAGTTTTTACTGTTCCATTCAACCCTCACGCATCCCATCAGGTATCTAACACCTGAAGGCATGCTAACAGTGCTTTTTATACACCCAGTTAGTTTCGGCGAGTGCGAATAGTCTTTTTGACTTTTGCTTTTGGTTCCCTCGCATTACCCCCTGAATACCAGTTTGGCCTTAGCCATCTATGGTTCACATATTTATCTTTGTTTATGGAGACAAATTCGAACACTTTGCTTGGCATTTTGAAGAAACGCTTCCCTCTATAGGGATTCTTATTGATAACTTCATTTTAACATGTTAAAAAATAACAACTAATTAGACATGTAAATTTAATCAAAAATGAGCTAGGGCAAGTAGTAAAAGCGTAGAAGAAGCCCATTAAGGGAAGAATATCTTTAAACACTGGGCGTTACAAGGTCGAGGTAACCTCTCCCTTCTGGTCAGGTTAAATGATACGTTCTATGCCTATTTATTTTGACCATTTGGTAGGGTCTTTCCTACTGGTCCGCCAATGACCTAGCCGCTTTTACTTTTATGTTTGGAGAGACTTTTTTAAGGACTAGGTCCCCAAGCTGAAATCTTTTCGTTCGGACATGGGAATTGTAATATCTGGCGACCCTTTGTTGATAGACCGTGTTTCTTATACTCGCCAAGTCCTTATTTTCATCTAGATCCTTTAAATTCTATTCCAGCATACTCACATTCTCCTCGGGATGATAAAGATGAATCCTCGGGGAGTGTGGACTACCTCGACTGGGATAATTGCTTCAACCCCGAATGCCAACGAGAAAGAGGTTTCTCCCATTGTTGATCCTTCAATTGTACTTTAAGCCCAAAGTATTTCATGCAGCTTATCCGCCAAGTTTCCTTTCCTGGCCTTCAAGGTGTGCTTGATGATCTCATTCACCACCTCGGTTTGCCCCTTAGTTTGCCAAAATATGGAGTAATATTTCTTGATATGGTGTTTCTAGTGTACTATCTTTTTGGGGTTCACCTCGACTCCCCTTTGGTGTACCTTGAGGCCGAGGGACTCTTTCGGGGGCATCCTAAAAACATATCTCTTCGGGTTGGGTTTCATCCCATACCTGCTTGATATTCCTAGAGATTCTTTCAAGCCTGTCATTTGCTTCCCAATCGTGATACTTCTAGCCAGTATGTTCTTCATGTGAATTTCCATGTTCCTAGCCTATGATGAGTTGCCTCAACGCTTTTTAGGCCAAAGGGTGTTATTTTATAGTAGTATAGCCCTTGACTGGCCATGAAGGTCGTCTTTTCTTCATCTGACTCAAACATCTTGATTCAATTGTAGCCATCATATGTATTCATGACACTAAGCAACTTATGTCTAGTAGTGATGTCAACTATTCGATTTGTCCTTAGGAGCAGGAAATTGTACTTTAGGCATGCCCTGTTTAAATCAGTAAGCCTATACGCATCCTTTGCTCGTTATTCTCCTTATTATAGGTTGGTGCTTTCATTTGGGATTCATCTTCATCCACCCCTGATCGATTGCCCTTTTGAGTGACTCGATCTGCATCACATTCGGCTCCGCCTTTTCCCTGTATACAGTCAAATTCGCATTCCTTACCCATTCATGTGAACTTTTCATAACGATTACTCCTGCGTTGGTTGGGAATTTGACTGTGAAAGCATAGGTTGTTGTGACGGCCTTTGACTTGTTCAGAAAAGGGTCTTCCCAGTAATGTGCTATAAGGCTAGTTCTCTGTGTATACTACTACAAAATCGAGTAGCACTATTTTCTGGTAGGGGTAAGTTTCGATCTCAACTGGTAGTTTGACTATCCTTAAAGATCTAACTTTAACTCCACCAAATCCTTTGAGCGGGATCGTCAGCGGCTGTAGATCCTTCCTCCACAATCTAAATTGATTGAACACCTCAATGATTAAAATGTCCGCTGAACTTCCGTTATCAATCAGCACTATTCTGACCTTTTTATGACCAATGCGAATTGATACCACAATGGCATCATTTGGTTTAACTTAGTGTTCGTGGGCATCTATATAAGAAAACACGATCGGGTCCTAGCCTTGTTTAGCTCTTTTTTGGTCGAGTCCGATTGAATGCACCCCCTAAGTTTCTTTGTCCATCCATAGCTTTGCGAACTTCAACCATCATTTCCTGACTACTTCTCCCTGTATAAGATCCTCCAAAAATTGTATTAATAACTCCGCCATCCTAAGCTTTTTTAGGGCTATCCTTTCTGTCCTAATAGTCCTTTTGCGACTCCCTTTGGTGGTTGTCATTTCTTTTAATGACCACGTCTTTCAAGTTTCTTTCCCCGATTAGTTTCTTGATGTAGTCCTTGAGTTGATAACACTTTGGGGTGTTATAACCATTTTCACGGTGGAATCGACAGTACTTGGCGATGTCTCTTCTAGCATAGTTCGATTGTTTTGCTGGCCTTTTGTACATGTTCTTTTTATATATTATAGCCAACATTTCTTCTTGTCTTCTATCTAGGGGGTGTAATTGATAAATTGTCTCCTGAAAGACTTGCTACCTTTTAGGTCATCATCCTTGCAACGCTCCTTGCCTTTGGGCGAGTTGTGGCTCTTCTATTTGCCCTTCGAGGCATTTTCCTTCGGCCTTTTGCCCTCTTCAGGCCGTCCACAGGTATGAATTCTCCATTGTGGGCCATTTGCTCTTCCTTTGCTATCGCATATCCCCCCACATTATCAACCAAATGAGCATAAGCGGTGGCTCCCTTCTGTATTAGACTGAGTGACAACTGGCTTTGTTGCAAGCTGTTGACGAAGGTTGATACTACTGCGTCATCGTTCAGGTCTTGAATTTCTAACACTTCTAGAGAAAATCTGGTCAAGTAGTCCTTTAGATTTTCAACTCTTTTCTGTCTCATAATGGACAAAGCTGATATCGACTTCCTTCTTTGGATGTTTCCTATAAACTATTTGGAAAAAGGCCTGTATCAATTCCTCGAAGTTTCGGATGGAACCACCCGTAAGTCCTCCAAACCATCTGGATCCTTGGTCTCCCAAAGTTTGGGGGAACATCCTACACATGAGTGCATTATCATAGTCATGTTGAGCAATTGCATTATGATACCTTCTCACATGCTCTTGGGGGTCGGTATTGGACTTGAACTGCTCTATACGTGGCATCCTGAATTTCTCTGAAATTCGAGCTATTCGGATGGACTCGGAAAATGGCTGCTTGAGTTGCCAATTAACAGATTCCCTCGACCTTGTTTGTACTCCAATGCATCTATCATTCGTAACATGACTTCCCTTTCGCCTTCTAGCTCCCTGCGTTTATCAAACTTTTGATGGATGGTAATCTCGTTGGGATCCTTTGATATTCGACTTGTGGTCTTAGCGTTATGGGTGGTATCTGATCGAGGGATCCTTCGCCCAACATTTTCTAGGTAGGGCATCTTCATCAATTGAAATTGATTGGGACCTTCCTTTATACCTGTCTTGTTGATCCTCTTGGGCATAGTTTGGGGCGTCTCCACTGTATTTTCTAATATCTTTTCGAAGGTTATGCCTTTCATGATCTCTTTCCTTCCGATCATCTTGATTAGTTGGATCCCGATCCCACTGGCGATCGTCTCCCCTGGGACTCCAGTCATCCTCCATTCTCTAGTGGTACCCTTTTTATCCATGATGATTTACTTTATCTAAACTTGCTTTACACCGCACTCCCAGGGTTGCACCCATGATCTCGAAGTGTAGTTTAGAGTTCCGCGCTACCGTTGGGGTTGATAGCTAGTAGGGAGACGTTAGGTTGGTGGTTGCGATTATGTTGATCCCTTGCCTTGCTACATCGTTAATCACTCTATGCAGAGACTCCTAGATTTGTTGGAATGCGCCTAGAGCAATGCCAAGAAGTGTGTCTGTGGAAGTTATCACACCCCCGTTGTCAGCGTTGGCATCTACGGGATTGAAGGAGCTAACATTGCGATGGGCATTAATATTGTGTGAGGATTGACTCTCATCCCTGCTGTTGAACATGTCTATCTCTCATAAGTCTCTGGGATTGTTTGAATCCTAGTATTGAAACGTACCCCCTCTCCTTCTAGCGCCAATTGTTGACTGTGATTTTTGGATTGAATAAAATCTACCAAGCGTCACATAAACATTTACGTGTTAAGGTGTTGATTAAAGAACAAATTAAAAAGAAAGAATGCAAACACACGTTTTTACGTGAAAAACCCAAAGAGGGAAAAAACCATGGGTGCCGAAGATGGTGAGAACAAATGCACTATGAACTTTTGAATTACACACTTGATCTTTTTCTAATACTTGCAGCCATCTTAATCGTAACCCTATTTTGGTGTTTTGAGGGTCTGTATATACATGCATAGAAACCTTAATTTTTACTGTACAAGTTAGGGGTGGTTGACGAGATTGAATCTAACTCTAACTTGTGGGAGTCGTCTTGTTCTTTTTTCCAATTTTGTGTCTTGTGCTTTTTTATGAGTCCTTGTTGGATTTGAACTTTGTTTCTCATAAGGAAGGTTGTTTCCTTACCGGAGTGTTTTTCTAGATGCCTTATTAGCATAAGCCTCTTTTTCTCTGCGTATTCAAGTCGTGAATGCATTAAATACGACACTGTCCACGTGTCGCTTATCTAGCCGATTGTTTCACTCGACCAGACATTGTTTTCTCGATCGGTTTTCTATTCCCGACCAACCTAGTTATCTCGATTGTACTATCTTAACTCGATCGTTGTTGTTATTTCGATCGAGTTATTTGGCATGAACGTTTGGACTTCCCCGAATGGATGTCGGATCTACCAGGTGGTGATCGGTGTTGACTTTTGGTGATGTTGCACGTCTGATAACCGTTTTTTCTGGTTCCCATGCTGACTTATCATCTTTCCGAATTTTACTAATAACAATACCCCCTAAATATATATATATATATATATATATATACATATCCTTAAGTTCATACCGTATATTGAACCGAGTGGTGCTATTGGCACCCCTCTATTGACTTATTTATGTCCAACTTTTTAAATTATTTAGTATTCTTTTTTTCTTTTATCAAAATTACTTAAAGAGACAGATATTTTTTTCTTTAAAAAAAAAATATTCTACAAAGTACATCTGATAAAACCCCACTTTCATTTTCAAAATAATAATAATAATTAAAATAACCGCATATTCACCGTTCACCGGTAATTTGTTTTCATGAATATTTTTTTCTTAACTCTTAAGCTCTAAAATTTACTTCTTACACACATACAAAATATTATGGAAGAGTCTGAGAATGATATCAAAAATCTATAAGAATTGTTTGAGAATAATATCAAGTATATGAAAGAATTGTCTAAGAATGATATCAAGCATTTGGAAGAATTGTCTGAGAATGATATCAAGTATATGGAACAACCAAACGAAAAGGACAACACACACACCAACAACAACCAAAACAACAAATTCGCAACTAACAAAACCTAATCTATGACGAAACGAAAGCACACAAAAACTCTAATTCAATCATTTTAAAAAAAAAAAAACCATTAGCGACGATAATACCGCACTCCCAATCTACCACCAACAATCCAATCAATTACAGAAACAACAAAAAAATTGCATCAAAGAAGGATTGTTTCACCATGAAATAATAAGAAAAACCAAGTCCCGCAATGGAGGTGAGAAACTGTATAGAAAGATCAAAAATGATGTGTATTTTTTTTTTTTTTTAACAGGAGATGGGGACTTGGGGTGTATTAAGTTTGAAAAGAAGTAAAATGGTAGCTCTAGAAATAAATCAAAAAAATTTAATAACACCATTTAATTTTATATAACTAAACAAAATTTTAAAAAATTCGACATAAATAGGTCAGTAGAAGGGTTCCTATAGCACCACTCTATTGGACCAAGTAATTTTAAAAACTTATAAAGATGTAAAAGTAATTTCCTATTCAAACAAATAAGAAATGGTCTATAATTCTCATTTACATTCCCATTTTTTATATAGTCAATTGATATGTATATATATATATATATATAAATTATTTATTGCTATATATATTATTTAATTAAAAATGTATATTAATTGTACAAAATTATATATATATATATATATATATATATATTGTGTCTCTTTTAAGGGATCCTTGATTTTAATTTCAATAAGGACCATTATGAAATCATATCGATTTGAATGAATTTTCATCTGAATTTTTTTGTGGAAGCTAAGTTCATTGAAATCTACCTATGAATAAAATTTGGGAATTTTTCAAGTACTAAAACTATTTTTCTTGAATTTTCCTATATTTTGTCCATTTTTTCGATACCTATGAAAATTCATTGAAATTAATGTGATTTTATGGTGGTTGTTGCGAAAAATATGATTAATAATTTATCACCAAATTTTAATTGCTCGCAAGTGTACGAATCAAAAGATAGTATAGCTAGCGAAGCACAGATATTGTTCCCACAGAGACTGAATTAACCCTAAAATTCTTACTAATTAAACTAAAATTAAGTCTTAAATTGAAAACTTAAATGAATTAGAATTGATTTGTGAATTATTGACTAAGAACAGAAAATTAAAGAAAAATAATAAAAGTTCACAGCAAAGCAAAGTCGAAAATCAAATAGGCAAAACACTAGGGCATTCGATTTCACCGTAACTAATCATACTTAATTCCTTTGGCATATTAATTCTAATTAATTCCCCTTATTGATGATCAATTTTTCCAAATATATTTAATGGCCATGGCATCTAGTTTCACTAAAAGTATTCCTACAAATTAATCCTCTATGGCATCTAGATGAATTGAATTTGTTAAAACCCATTAAGTTCCATGGAAATTGTTAAGAACATCACATGAATCCTAATTGCATGACATCTACAATTAAACATTCATGGTATCAATTGCAAGAAGCAAAACTCAAGTATGGCATCTACTCTTACTTGCATCAAATTACTTAAGAATAGATGGTGATCAAACATCCAAATTCAAGCACATATAATTAAAGCGCAAGAAAAGATACTCAATAGGGAAGAAAATTTGAAATTAACATTAACTAAATAAATCAAATAGTCATGGCTAAACTACATCGTAGCCCTAGCAAAAAGAATTAGTTCCTCATAGTCATGAGTACAAGCATAAGAGAAAACATAGAAGAAAATAATGATAGAACCTGAAAATTTGATGGAATGTCACCTTGGAACTCTTCAACTTGCCTCTGCTGCTGTATATCTGATCTTTCTGCTGTAATTCCTCTTAAATAGGCATGAATTAGGTCTCCTTTTAGTTCCCTAATCAACCTCCAATAAGGCTAATTCAATATGACTCAAAATAGGAAATACAATCCTTCTAACTTTAGGAATCTTAATCCAATCTCAACTAATCATAACATGGAAAGTTTAGGATCAACTAATACTGAATCAAAGTGACTTTTAGGCCTTCATTAATCTTCCAAAATATAACAAATTCATCTAAGACCTTCATTCCCGAATAGGCCGCCTGTAATGCTTTATTTCCAAAATCCCGCGTAGAAACTCTAGGCTGACCTTTGGGTAGTGAAATGGTCATAACTCATTCTAGAAAAATCGAAATCGCGAACCGGAAAATTCTACGGAAAGCTAACTTCCGTACCTTTCCAACCATGTAAGGCTTGAAACCTAGTTCCTTCTAAGATGATACATTTTAATTCTTGAAGTTGACCTATCAGCAGATGTTGTTTTCTCAGGCTTGATCGAAAATCTTCCAAATTGCTTTCAATTATCTCATAAGACTTGAATAGATGAGAACTAAGAAAAGAAACGTAAAATGCAAGAGTTTAACTCAAAATATAGCAATAAACTAAAGAATAAAGGTATAAAACATAGGCAATTATAATATTATCAGTGGTCCTTACCGAAATTAAAATAAAGAATCCCTTATGAGAGACTCACTATGTATAAATATATATATATATATATATTTCTTGAAGTAATATATAAATTAAGGGTTTTTTTAAGGGGAGACTCGAACCCTCAACCTCGTGGTGCAAGTGTGAGGAGTTTACCACTGGACCAAACTCATCTCGCCAACTATATATTTATTTATATTTAGTTTATATATATGATATTTACTTAGTTTATTTGGTCCGGTTTAGTTTTTGGCAAACCAAAAGTGTATCTAACTTACATAAACTTGGTGTCCCTTTTTTTTTTTGAATAGTAATGATTTATTTTAACTAGGTAACTCAACTCAAACACTCATTTTAGGTTCGATTCGATTTATCTCAGATTGCAAAACCGTGCCGTGCCCATATCCAAAATAAAATAAAATAAAAATGCCCAAATGGTGCATATCAGGCTCATTTGATCATTAGGGCCAATTTGGTATTGTCTTTAAAAAGTTATAATCAACTTATTTTATAATTTTGACATAAAATGATATTTGATAAAACTTCTAAAAGTGATTAATTGACAATCTAATAAGTTTTGACATCGATTTTGAAAAGTAGATGAGAGGTTATTTTTTAAAAGTGATTATGGAATAATCTATTTCAACAATGAATCTTTTAAAATATCAATATCGTCCTTATGAAATCAATTAAAATCATTTATATATCTTATTTCATCATAAAATTAAATATTCAACTTAAATATTGATTTGATTTATAAAATCTTTTTAAAAATATTTTTATTGTTCTTATGGATTTTTTTTTTTCAAATTTAAATATTCTACTTAAATATTGATTTAATATATATATATATATATATAATTAATGAAAAAAAATGAAGTAGAGTTTTAAAATTATATCTATTCTAGTCATTGTAATTAATTTCAGTATTTTTATAATAAAATTTTCAAACACTATGTATACCGCTTTTGAACTAACATCTGCTGATTAATTTCACAATCAATTATTCCTTTGGTTAATAGTGATTATAATAAAAGTTACAACAATACCAAACCGATCCTTAGTTTATTGACATGTGGCATCTTAAGTGCCCATTTAGTTATCCCATTCCACAAATAAAATATATCATGTGAAACCAATGGTACTGTATTGAGTAAAACAGTGAAAGTTTTCAATTTTTTTTTTTAAATAGTATTTTTTCAGTGTCTTTTTTTCATTTAATACTACTAATAATAAAAATTGAACGAGTTTAATTCGAATCTATTTTGTTTTTTGTTTTTCTTATTAAAATATTATAAGAATTCAGAGATCGAAGAAAGGGAGATTTGATTTCACAATTTCATGATGTGTGTGAAGGGCAAATTGTACACAACTTATATTGTAAATTCAAATCAATTTTGTTATGAGTGAAAAAAACCAATAAAACCTTATTGATTTTGTTTTTTCAACCCAATCTACTAATTGAATTTAATAGATTCAAATTCTAATGAATTCAATTAGGATTTGATAATATGTAATTTTAAATTTTAAGTTGATGTTATCTTAAACTTATTTATTGTAGTGTCCCTTCACATTTTCTTTTGCATCGGAAAATCATTTTCCTTAAAATTACTTTTTCACAAATATAGTTGCGGCCTGCGGGTTCCAGCCTTCCAAGACTGTCTTGGGAATATTGTAATAGTTAAAAAAAATAAAAATAAAAAACTACAAACCCAATTTTATAATAAAAAACCCTCCAACCAAGATCTGACACGTCAGCATTGATTTTACAAATCAGCCGACATAAAAATGTGCCATGATCCACTCTACCCTACCCCTGATTTGAAGCCTGTACGTACGCTGAAAAACCCAGGGTTGCCCCAATCTCAGCTTCGGACTCCGAGCCTCAGCTTTGGACTCCGAAACTTAAATTAGGAATCCGAACCGGAGCTTCGGAGCCATTCAAACACTCGCTTTTTCTCGCTCCTGTTAAACTTCCAGCTGTTGCTCACCTCGTAGTTGAATAACTCCAACTCCGAACTCTTTCCACTCCACAATTCTGTTTTCTTTTTTTTACTGGTGATAGGTCAGAAATCTGAATATCCTTCGCTGATTTTTTCTTTTTAACTGCGTGATTTGTTGATTCTATTTAATTTTATGCAATTTTGATGAATTTGTTCGTGTTTTTGTTTAATGCAGGAACGATGTGTGATCGACCGAGATCGTTGTCGAATAGAGCTTGAGATTGATAATGCGGACTTTGATCCATCTGAATTGTTGACTTTTAGGTCGGTTTTTTATTTATTTAAATTAATCAGTGCAATTTCGTTTAAATTTTATGCGCAGTTTCGTTTTTATGTTTCTTGATTTTATGAATTCGGATTATTTTTGTAATATTTGTAAATAATTAAGTTTGAAACGAAGTTTTTGAGCTATGATTAATTGATGCTTCACCAGTTGTTTTGTTCTTTTTCTGTTTTTAATTTGAATTTTGTGGTTTTTGTTGTTATTATTAATAATAATAGTAGGCTCGTAATTGCGAAATTGAATAGAAATTACTTGATTCATGAGCAGGTGTTTTTTGTTTTTTTCGGACCGGACGGCAAAGATGGCGCAGCAAAGCAGTAACTGGGAAGCTGATAAGATGTTCGTATACTAAACTTACTGTTTTTGTTTGTTACTCATTAGGTAACTTGTTTTAATTAATTTTTCGCGAATGACATCTTTTTTTTTATTTTTTATTTGTTGTGTTGCTAGGCTTGATGTGTACATTTATGATTATTTAGTGAAGAAAAAATTGCATAACACTGCAAAGTCCTTCATGACTGAAGGGAAAGTCGCCCCGGATCCAGTAGGTAATATATGCTCTATAAATATCTTGACTTTACATGATTCATGTAAAATTATTAACAAAATATGGTTTAAAGTTTAAACCATAATTAATTTTTTTGCAGTTGCATGTGAACTAATTACAATCAATCCTTTAGAAAATTATTGGCGTTTGAAACGTGAGATACTGCCTTGCTAATTTGTCAACATTTGTGACTATTTGTTTATATAATTTTTCTCTTATTTAAAACATGGTGCTCAACTTATTTTTTTTATTTTTATTTTTAATGCATTTCCAGTATTTCAGTCAATTTGATATATATTCTCATGCTTCAACCGAATGATTACTTATGTTGTATAGTTAGCCAATTAGGTAATTAGCAATGTATATAATTTAGTTATTTATGTATGCAGCAATCGATGCTCCTGGAGGGTTTCTTTTCGAATGGTGGTCTGTGTTCTGGGACATATTTATTGCAAGGACCAATGAAAAGCATTCTGAGGCTGCTGCCTCATATATTGAGGTCCTCTTTTGTTTACAGTGGCTATTAAAGTTATTTACAAGCTGATTAGCAACTTAGATCGACTTTATTTTCTTCCTTCTTGTTTTTCATGCCATGATGCTGGCATGCAGGCACAACAAATCAAAGCAAAAGAGCAGCAACAGATGCAGATGCAGCAGTTGCATCTATTGCGTCAAGCTCAGTTGCAACAAAGAAACCCAAATCATCCTTCCATTGGTGGTCCGGTAAATGCTGTGAATTCCGAAGGAATGGTAGGGCAATCAAATGCCAGTGCATTGGCTGCAAAAATGTACGAGGAACGCATGAAACACACAAATTCAATTGGGAATTCAATGGGTTCAGAGACATCCCAACCACTTCTTGATGCTAGGATGGCCCTCCTGAAATCAGCAACAAATCATCCTAGGTAAATTTACCTGGACTATGTTCATTTAATTTATTTATCTATGTAGTCTTTTTTTTTTTTCGGGTGTTAATTTTCTTGCTCTCTTCGGTGACACAGTCAGTTGGTCCAAGGAAACCATGGAAGTGTGACAGCAGCACTTCAACAAATTCAGGCACGATCTCAACAGACTTCTGTAACTACTTGGACAACATGTTGCTGTTAGTGACTGTTTTCATTGTTTCTCTGCTTTCTCAGTTTTGTTAAGCTGCCTATGTTTTTGTATTTTAGGACATCAAAGGTGAAATGAACCTGGGTGCTACACAGAGATCTATGCCTATGGATCCTTCATCAATTTATAGTCAGGGAATCATTCAATCAAAACCTGGATTAGGCAATGCAGGTATAAAAAGCCTTTTCCAGTCGAAGAATTTTTTTGTTTTTCCAAGTGAAAAAGTTAATGAAACATAAAGGAGGCTATTCAAAGCACACAGCATCATGGTTTAAATCTTCTAAAAAACAATAGAAAGTTGGAAGCCACCATAACCCTACAGCACAAATTGGAATATGGAATTAACCAATTTTTCCGGGATTTATATATTGATGACAACTATTGGTCTCAAGCAGTCTTAGAAAGCTGAAAAATTATCTTATGTTCTGTCAATTGAATTTTAGTCTGAGCCCCTTCCATCTGATGGTATCGCATCCTGAAAATAGCGTGGGAACCCACAAGAGAGACTAGCTGCTTATCTTAAATAATGGTCTTTGTCTTTATTTTTTCAATAGTTGGAATACATTAAATATTGATTTTCTATTATGGATATGTGATTTAGTGCAACTCTTTTCCTGAATAAATCTTGATAATTCCATGCATTCTCTTCTTCTTCAAGGATTGAACCCCGGAGTTGGTGGTCTTCCATTGAAGGGGTGGCCCTTAACTGTAAGTTTTGTATTGACTTCATCTGTCATTGGAATTCATTGAACATATCTGAGTGGTTGTTCAATTAAGGCTTTTACTGAATCATACAGGGCATTGACCAAATTCGGCCAAGTTTAGGTTCACAAGTTCAAAAGCCTTTCCTCCAGAGCGGAAATCAATTTCAGCTTTTGCCACAGCAACAACAGCTCCTAGCACAGGCTCAGGCACAAAGCAACCTTGGTAGTTCAGTTTATGGAGATATGGATCCTAGAAGGTTTGGAGGATTGCCTAGAGGCAGTTTGAATGCAAAAGATGGCCAACCAATTGCAAATGAGGGATCTATAGGTTCTCCAATGCAATCATCTTCATCTAAAGTAAGATTTTGTTCCTTGATAGTTCAATTTAATTATCTTTTCTAAGAAAAAAGTAATACTCTTCCCTAAAATAGTTAATATACTTTAGCGCTTGTACTAGAAGCGTGCTATTGCACTGAATTTGTTTTTGCTTGGTAACTTGGTTGAGATTTTCCCTAGACTATCCCATTTTGCTGTTGTTTCTACCAACAAGAGAGGTATATAGAAACTCCAAATTCATCTTTATAGGAAACTGGTCTTCCCAAGTATTACTTGTCAAATATATTTGAAATATTTTCTACATTTGGAAACTGCTCAAATAGTGAAAAGTTATTTCAACAGTAAATTATAAATTTCTTGATTACTACTATGTCCAAGCAGGGTTATTGTAATTGCAATTATTACAATTAGACAAGTACATGAGCAAATATAGAACTGTTATTTAATTGTAATGGATTGTTATTCATAGTCATATCATTTAGTTTCTGATAAATATATCTTAGACTCTGCTGCATATTCTTCACTTTGTTCCCGTGGGACACAATGGGTTAAGCATCTAGTTGGAAAGGTTCGTTGCAATTATCATATTTGTGTGAATGGAATAATTGATAAACAATCTCAATATAAAAAGGAGGATGTGAAAATTAGTGTGTTGATTGGTTCAAAAAAAGAAGAAGAAGAAAATTAATGTGTTGGCAAGGCCCATAATATTGATGTTGTCCTTGAGCTCGATTTGAAGTATTTGATATCATGGGTCAAATTAACTGACTGCTGGTGTTAGTTCTTGTGAGTCCAACATTCCGAAAGACCTATCAGTCAGCAAAGAGTAATTTTATTAATATATACATGCTGTGTCTGTTTTATCTTTTATTGTTGGGAGTGGCCTAATAGAGTGCAGCCGGTGAAAGTATGTCTGCATCTTGCTCAGTGGTTTTCACATTGTATATTATATGAATTGTGTCAGCTATTGACAGCTCATCTGCTAATATTCGCTGGAGTACCACTTCTGTTTCCAGCAAGAAGATTTGTGCTATGAAAGGTTCCCACAATGCATGTCATCAATGAATTTTACTTTCAGATAGAATGCTTACATCGTAAAATTAAGACAAATTTTCCTATTTATACTATCATTGTCATATATTATCAACATGTAAATACGATCAATCTTTAGAATGATATTCATTATTCAAAAAAAATATATCATGGCTGAAATTAGTTGCTAGGATGTTAGGTCGAGTGAAAGAGATGAGGTTTAATTCCTGTCATTTAAACAATGTTTCGATCAGCTATTTGGCAGACCAAAATTTAGCTGACTATACCACCATCCTGGCTTATGGGGTTTCAGACTAAAACCTCTGTTCGGAACTTTACATACTTGAGGTTCTAAAGCATCTTGTATCAAATAGTCATATATGCTCAAGCATTGTTGGTTTTCTTGTCATGAGCTGAAACATCAAATATGAAATGAGGCATTGATGACTATTGTAGATTAAATAACGGCACTGAGCTTAACATTCAGAGGAAGAAAAAAATAATAATTAGGAAAAAAGTTAACAGGAAGATGGTAGTAATTTAGGGCATCCATGAAGAAGCTAAACTTTTCCCTTTGCTTAATCAATATTTTATGAATTTTATTCATGAATGCATGTTTGTTTTTGTGCTTGTAACTGTGTGCTTATCATGTCTTCTCCTATGTGCTTCTTTTGTTGAAACATGTAGATTTGCATATTTTTGTCTCTGTCTAAACTTATTTCTGGCACATATTTTATATTTTAACTTTTGGCTATATGTCTTTCTATAATCTGATGTTTATATTGGAATTAGTGACTCTTTGTCATTTTACAGTTTGTTTTAGAGTACCCAATGCTCATTGTGGTGATTTGTTTTCCTCAACTTTAATGTTAAGCAGATGAATATGCCACAGATACAACAGTCTTCCTCTCAACAACAAGATCCCTTGCAACAGCAGCAAGCTCAACAGGTTGTGTATCTTCTGTTGACATAATGAACGAAGCCTTCGGTTTCCTTTTCGCCATTAAAAATGACGTATTTGTGTGGAATATAGGAGGTCTTATGTTTTGAATATCACCTCCTGTCTGAATCAATCACTAGAACTTCGTATGAACTACTATAATATGTTAAAGAATCTCTAAATTATTAATGCATATTATATGCTTCCATTCTTATTTTGTTATGTTTGATCTATTACAATTTAAATCATATTTATGTAGTCTTTATAAGCCTATAAATAAGCCCCTTATGTATTTGTAATATGCATCGCTATATAACAAAATCCTCTTTTTATTATTTACAAACTTGTATTTTTTTTTTTGTATGTTGTTGTCTTGACTATAGCATGTTTGTGGTGTAACAGCCTAACAGAAAAAGGAAAGGTCCTTCTTCTTCTGGAGCTGCTAATAGTACTTGTACGGGGAATACAGTTGGTCCTTCCCCTAACTCACAACCATCAACTCCGTCAACTCATACCCCAGGTGATGGAGTTGCAATGTCTGGCAATTTGCAGCATGTCAGTAACATGCCAAAAGGTTTAATGATGTATGGTTCTGATGGAGCAGGTGGGCATGCATCATCTACAAATCAACTGGTATGTACACAACAAATTGTTAACTACATAGCCTATAGATGTAAAGGAATATTTGGACCTGTATTGCTCATAATAACCACATATTTGTGCTTGGGGCTTGCAAGAAAAGGGAAATACTTTAAACCAAAATGTTTTTGGTCCCACTTCAGAAATCAAATTCCAGGAGATATTCAGAAGTTTTTGAATTGTTTGACATTACCACTACATTTTGACCAAAGACCAGTAACTTTGGAAAATCCAAGTGGGATTCTGGGAATTTGATGTTCCAGATCAATTGACCATAGTAATACTTATCTATTAAATGGGTATTTATTGTGGTTCCTTGCACTGGTCAGAATTGATGGATGTACCTGATAATCTTTGGTTTAGATTTCATGTATAAAAATGCGGTACACTTTGTTTAAGCTGCATTATTTAGTGATTTGGAACTCACTGCATTTCAATCTGTTTAATGTACTTGGGACTATTTATATTGGTATGATTGATCATTTATCCAATCAGTTACAGAAATCCTTGATTGAGAGTGAGACTTGCATAGGCATGTGATATTTGGACATTCATTTTCTACTGATATCATGTGAGTCGAGTTATAGCCGAAAATAGCACTTGTAAGTGCCTTTTTATATAATTGCAGGAAGACATGGAACATTTTGGAGATATTGGCTCCTTGGATGATAATGTGGAATCTTTTCTCTCACAAGATGACGGAGATGGAAGGGATTTATTTGGCACATTGAAAAGGAACCCTTCTGAACAAGCTGCCGAAACTTCGAAGGGTAATATTTTATCCCATGCTTCTAGCTATTACAGTTTTTCAAATTGACACAGCAATGAATTGCATTTTCTGCTTTCAGGTTTCTCCTTCAATGAAGTTAGTTCAATACGTAAAAGCAATAGCAAAGTTATCTGTTGTCATTTCTCTTCAGATGGAAAGTTATTGGCCAGTGCTGGGCATGACAAGAAGGTATAATGCATTGTAGCTTGTCAAGAATTATTTATATATTTAATTCATGCAGCAGTAATGAAAACATCAATGTTGCTATTAAAATTGATTGCAAAATCCTATAATCCAAATATCAAAATCCATTATTGTACATCTATAACGTATATATAATATTAATTTTTTAAGGCAAATGATTTTTGATGAATAAATGATTGAAGAATAACAATCATAACAAGCAAGGTGCTATTCTGTGGTCAGCAGAGGGCACTGCCACTCTTTAATCTAAGATTACAAGTCTCTTAATGCCCCACTCTTAAATCTTTGGCACAAAAACTGGTCAGGTTCAGTCAAGTTGACCAGCGTGTCAAGCAGTCCAAACCAATTTAACCTCAAAACCGCTGGCTTGACCTGGGCCAGAACTAGGTCCAATTGATCATGAAATCAGTTAGGTCATTCCCCACCCAACCCACCACAAACCCCGCCCACCACAAACCCCGCCCCCCCCCCCCCCCCCCCCCCGGGTTGATTTATGCTAATTTCCAACCAGCTTCCACAGTTATTCCCAAATTGGTAATTCAATCATTGCCTGTATGCCATAAGGAACAAATGATACTATTATGATGTAGATTGGAACACGCTATATTTCCTTAATTTATTGACTGGTGCAGTCACTTTTTGAGGAACTTGAAGGTTAGCCCTCAACGAACGGAGCTCATGCAACAAAAAGTTAAATGCTAATACTGCTAGGCAATACTTGAATGATTAATTTGGAGCTTAAATTGCTGGTCTATGTATCACGGCCCTGTCCTATCATTATAGTCTACAAGTCTTATGGTGTTATGTATTTTGCCCTTTAATAAATGCAATCACTACCGATTAGAGCTTTTAAAGTCCCATAATCTGTAAAATTAATCAAATTTTATGATGTCTTTTATGTAAAGCCTTTTGTTTTCATTATGCTTTTTCTCTTTATACCATGATTGAGGACATGGATTACAAAAACTGTACGAGTGAAATGATTAGATAAGTGTAGGATGAGCAGAGCGCAAAGAGGAGTGCACAAATCTTTGCTCATATCACCTTTTGGGTGAAAAATCAGAAAAATGTATCTGACATATACTTTAACAAAAAAAATGTCAGCAAATGTTATTAAACTTAACAAAAATATTCTTACAAAGTTATTGAAGCAATTAATGTTTTAATACTGAAACAGAAGCATTTTGTCTAAAAAATTCTGTTTATGCCTACTCTTTCTTAAATATTCTATAATTTTATTTCTGTGAAGTTTTTGGTGATTGTTTTTTATTTTTTATTTTTGTCATAGTTTGATTACAAGTTTTTATCATAGGTCAGTAGGTGTTTCAAGTTTGTAGAGATTGTTTTTATTTCCTTTGGCCAAAACAACTCTTTTACTATTATGAACTTTTAAGATCTTTTGAAGAAAAAATAATGATAATGTGGATGCTTATTTTATTTTTGTCAGTAGGTTGTTCTTTGGAACATGGAAAATCTTCAAACTGAGTACACTCAGGAAGAGCACACTCATATAATTACTGATGTTCGCTTCAGACCAAATTCAACTCAGCTGGCAACATCTTCATTTGACAAAACAGTACGAGTTTGGGATGCTGCCAAAGTAAATTTTCTACCTTCACTGCTGTTTTATGTTATGTTAATCATTCATCGGAAAAGGTTAATATAGTAGTGAAGAAATAATTTATGAGATTTGTGTTTTCTCTCGGCCATTATGTCTGTATTCCGAGGGTAATTTTTTTTTTTCCTTTACATCTGCATCGTGTTATTGTGTTTCAATGCTGGCCTTCTTTTATTAATGTGGTTTGCATGTACATGTGACTGTTTGTAGCATAATTTGGTTGACATTATTAGAGGTTTGTAGGGGTACTACATACCTTAAAACGTTTTCCCTACAAAGCTTACCTTGAATTGGACCAAACATATATTATGCTAAAAAAGGTTTCATAGCTTGTAAAATTAGTTCATTATTTTTCTTGGTGGTACTCTTCATGTTTTAACTCTGTTGACATCAATCTTCCCTCATGTTATTTGCATATGGTTTTAGTTCAAATTTTAAGGTACTTTGGTTTATTCTTGCAGCCAAGCTATTCTATGCAAAATTATATAGGGCATACCTCTCATGTGAAGTCACTTGACTTCCATCCTAAGAAGAATGATCTTTTCTGCTCTTGTGATACTAACAATGAGATTCGCTACTGGAATATCAATCAGTTTCCATGCGCTCGTATTTCCAAGGTTAGCCTTAAAACTCGCATCTTATCCTCTTATTTAAATTCTTGAAGCTCTATCCACTTTGTAGTCTTTTTCTCTTCTAAATCCCAGCCACTTACTGGAACAGGGTGGCACTAGGCAAGTGAGATTTCAGCCAAGAATAGGACAACTATTGGCTGCAGCATCCGAGAGTGTTGTGTCAATCTTGGATGTTGAATCTGACAGATTGATACACTCATTGAAGGTATGAATATTATTGTTGAAGTCAGGAAAATTTGAAAAGATTCAAAATAACTTCCTTTTTCATATGTTTTTTTTTACATCATGCCTTTTGTATAAGATTACTTATCGGTTGTACAAAACTCTTGATTTTCAGGGACACTCCACTGAGATACACTGTGTTTGTTGGGACACAAATGGAGAATATTTGGCATCTGCTAGTCAAGAGTCTGTCAAAGTGTGGTCATTGGCCTCTGGAGAATTCATCCATGAGCTCAATTCCAGTGGAAACAAATTTCATTCTTGTATATTTCATCCAAGCTATTCCACTCTCATGGTCATTGGCGGCTACCAGGTGATGTTTACTTTATCATCTTAAATATCAATGTTATTGATTATAATGAAGAATGATACATTTCTTTACTGTTTATTTGTCCTAATTTCAAATAAGTTGAGAGATTAGGGAACCAGGTAGTTTTAAATTTAGGTTGCACTAGTTAGATATCCCACCCCTCCACTCCCACCAACCAAAATAAAATAAAAGTGAAATCATTCCGTTGTGCTTGATGTTGCATCAGAATTGAGATGTCTTTGTGATTTTTGATTAGCTTTAAATTACTGCATGCATTGTACAGACTCTTAGGTTTCAGTTTCTGTTTTTTTTTTTTTTTACTATATTTTATCTATCTAGGAAACGAAAAGAGAGAGAATACTTGCCTACAGTCTACTTCTGTGGTCATGACTTTATTTTCATTCTATAGTATGCAATCGTTTTTACTAATGAGTTGTATAAGCCATTAGGGTACATTTTTGTAAATAGTGAAAGGTAGTTATTAAGTTGATGTTGTAGAAATTGTATAGATTTCCTGTATTTTATTTGTGGTTTTAAACCATTATCTCTCTTACAGTCATTGGAGTTGTGGAATATGGCTGAGAATAAGTGTATGACGATTCCGGCTCATGAGTGTATGATATCAGCCCTAGCACAGTCACCAGTAACCGGGATGGTGGCCTCTGCCAGTTATGATAAGTCTGTTAAGATCTGGAAATAAGTTTGCTGCTGCCTCTTGCTGGTTAGAACAAGAATAAGAAATATATATTTACAATAGTATTTCATTTTTTTTTTTTTTTTTTTTTTTTTTTAATTATAATATTTTTTGTCACTTTCTTTGAGATGAGATGATAGCTCCATTTGTTGTGGTGGTGGTTTGCATTTGTAATTTTTGGGTGCCAAAGGTATCTGTTGCACAAAATCTGTGTTGAAGCTAAAAATTGCTTTATTTTTTCCAGGTTTTGGTGCCCTGGTTATTGTGATAAATAAACTCTATTTCGTTGGGATATAAATTGAGAAAGTTAGATAAATCAGTACTATATATTTGTTTGGATTAGTTTTTTTGGAGGAATGTTTTAAGTTTTATTTAAATTTTAGGTTTTATTTTAATTTGTAAAAATGTTTCTGATCATGCTTTCTAATTCTTTTGACATCTCGTTCAGATTTCCCTTAGAAATTTCAATCAAATAAATTTGGATGAAAGTAAATAATGTAAAAAGGTTTTGACTATTGATCAAGTTGTGATGGCAGACTTGCCTTTCCATTTGTCTTCTTGTTTTGTTTAATAAATTATTTACCCCTTAAAAAAAAAAAAAAGGAAATTCTTGATATGTATTTTACCAGAAAATTACTTAAATTGTCAAGCTACTGTATGTTATTTATTTATTTATTTATTTAACCACAATCAGATTAGGAGTTTGTCTTTGGGGGATCTTTCAAAATCAACTGTTACAAGCTTGGTCTATAATATAACTTGTATAACCAGATTCATACTTTACGATTTAATAAATAAATACAGATTAAAACTTATGCAACGGGATGCACCCGAGAACCTCTTGTAAATAAGATATTCCTTTCGCACAAGTGAAGGGGAAGCCGGGAAGTGTACAATTGCTTTTGCTAAGAGTGAAGGGGCAATATATAGGTTTATTAACAGTAAATAAAAAAATAAATAAAAATAAATAAAAAAAAAACCAATGTCAATTAAATTTCAATTTGATGGTACAAAAGTAAAAATAAATTAAAAGTTTTAAAAAATTGATAAGATTTTTTTTTTTAATCTTACACTGTGCTAATGTAGTAAACTAATGCTAAACATCTTACTTGCGTATTTCAATTTTTACAAAAAAAAAAAAAAAAAAAAAAAAAAAAAAACTTTACTCTAATTTCTATATAAAGTATAATGCTACACATCCCAAGTATCTAATTGTGTTATAATATTATGGAGATAGTCATATAATTTTTTGAGAAGAGTGGTGCTATTGGCACACCCCTACCAATCTATATATGCTCCATTTTTAAAATTTTGACTTAATAAAATAAAATTAAATGTTTTTATTAATGTTTTGATTTATTTCTAAAACTATCCAATTTATTTATTTTTCAAACTTAATACACCTCATCTTTGATCTCTGTATTTATCTTTCTCTCACCTCCGTTAAATGATTTATTTTTTCTTCTTATTATTTTATTTTATTTTGAGTTTTTTCTTCTTCTTATTTCATGGTGGAAGAGAAAAAATAAATAACAGGGTTGCTTCAACACAACAATAGCTTAATATCATTCTAAAGAACGATTCTTTCATATGCTTGACATCTTTCAAAGACTATTTCATAATATTTTTGTATGTGTGTAAGGAGCAAAATTTAGGGTTTAAGAGTTAAGAAATAAAAAAATTAAAAATTAAAAAAAAAAAAAGGTTTAAAAGAACATGGTTTTTTTTTTTTTTTTTTTTTTTTTTTTTTTTTTTTTGAAAAGGAATATAGGGTTTTAATAGGTTTACTTTGTAGAAGATTTTTTTTCCTTAAATTATATGACCCTTTAAGTAATTTTGATAAAGGAAAAGAAAAAAAAAATACTGCATAATTAAAAAAGTGAAGCATAAATAGACAAGTAGAGGGTGTGCCAATAACACCACTCTTTTAAGAAAATAGGGGTTTATAGCACTTTTCCAAAATGGATTTGTACAACTACAACTAATTTAATAACTCATCATTTATTAGCACCAAAGTATGTGATGAGACCAAAATACCCCCACTTGCAAATTTTTCTATCTTTCTTCCATTCTCTCTCTCTCCTCCTCTTTCATTGTTAAAAGAACGAACACTTGCGATTTTGGTCAGATTCGATGAATCCACAAGCTGAAAGTAACGTTTCGACGAACTCACTCAATTTTTTTTTTTGTTGATTTGTAATATTAATTTCGTTTGTGTTGATTTTGAGTTTTTATTGTGAATTTGTTATCAATTTTGATGTGAATTGTGAGTTTATTGAATCTGAATGGGGTTGTTTGAATCTGGAATTTATAGGTTTGGGTTAGGGTTTGTCAAATCGGAGAAGATGAATAGTAAACGAAGTTGAGATTTTTCACGCTTATTCGAGACTTATTTGTTACATTTCGAGACTTATTTATAAATACTCGGGACTTGTTACGCTTATTCGAGACTTAATTTATGAATATCCGAGATTTATTACACTTATTTGAGACTTAATTTATGAAGACTTATTTGCTCCATTTTTTAGACTTATTTTTTGAATATCCAAAACTTATTCATGAGTTTTCAAGACTTAATATTGCGTTTCGGAACTTATTACATGTTCTTCCGAGACTAATTTTGTTTGACCTCCATTGATGGTGACATAGACGATCTAACGACGGCACCGGTTGACTCCGTAGATAGTTGAATCTGGAAGATCAAACAACGCGGCGTTCGTTAGAGCCATCAGTTTCGTCAGATTCGCAACGGACATCATAGATCGGATGATGAAGTTTCGCAGCGGTTTGGGTTTGGCTTTGTTTCTCTCTCCACACAGTTCGAAATTGAAAATGGATACTTCCGTTACAACAGGTGGCGCACAACTGATGTTTTACCAATGGTTTTGTCGATTAACTTGCCGGTCAGCGGTGGCACCCCCATTGAAGCTCCATCAATGGAGGTTTTGGGAAAAATGAAGAAGAAAGAAGGCGAAGGACACATAGGAGAAAAGAAAAGAAGTTAGGGGGTATTTTTGTCTAAATTTCATTTTCTATGCTATTAAAACAAGACTTATTAATGTGGTGCTATTTGCACAAGCCCTCCCCCAAAAAGTGCTATTTAATTTTTGAACCCTATTTGGTATATAGCAATTTTTAAATTTTGACTTGTACAACTATCACACTTTAATAACTCTTGTTTAAAAAGCACCAAAAATGGAATTTGGACAAAAATACCCCCCAACTTCTTTTATTTTCTCTTGTGTGTCCTTCACCTTCTTCTTCCTTTTTCCAAAACCTCCATTGATGGAGCTTCAATAGAGGTGCCACCGCCGACCGGCGAGTTGACCAGCAAAACCATCGGTAAAACGTTTGTCGAGTGCCAATCATTGTAATCGAAGTGTTCGTTTTCATTTTCGAGTTGTGTAGAGAAAGAAACGAAGCCGAAGCCAAACCCAAACCCAAACCGTCGTGAATCTTCATCGTCCGATCTATGACGATTCGTCGTGAATCTGACGAAATCGATGGCGCTAACGAATTCAACATCGTTCGATCTTCCAGATCCAACTATTTCCGGAGTCAATCAGTACCGTCATCGGATCGTCACTGTCACAATTGATGGATGTCGAACAGAATAAGTCCCGAACAAACTTGAATTAAGTCTCGAAAATCATGAATAAGTCTCGAAACTGTAAATAAATCTCAAATTTTCGAGAAAAAAAAATAAAAAGAAAAAGAGTAAGTGGGGGTATTTTGGTCTCATCACCTATTTTGGTACTATTAAAACAAAACTTATTAAAGTGGTGCTATTTGCACAAGCCCTCCCCAAAAAGTGCTATTTAATTTTTGAACCCCATGAAAACTCAACAAAATTTTCATTATATGCATATTATGATATTATTGTATGAAGATGATAATTTACACCTAGCCCCTCCATTTAATTAATAATATAAATTTCCTGTATGTTTTTTTTTTTTGCCAAGACAAAATCAATCTCTTTTAGTATTTTTAATTTCTTATGATTTCATATATTATTTCATAATCTAGTCTATACTTGTGTTCAACTACTACACAATTAATCTATAGCTATACGATTAATTTTCAATTCAAAAGTCTACAAAAATTAAAGATTTGAAAATTTATAAGAAATTAAATACTAAGGAAATAACCTCCTCTCATAACTATCATTGTAACTATACATGAACTATATAGTAGCTAAATCCATCTATATATGTATTTATTTTTATTTTTATTAGGTACCCACCATAACAAATTAAGATTTTCTTTACTATTTTATTATACAATATCCATCCTATTTTGAGGCGGACCTTATTGTTTATTTTACATAGTTTGTTTGCTCGTAATTTTTCAATTTGAACGTTAAGATTAATTTTATCAACTTCCGGGATATTAGGTTTGCGATTATAAATTAATAAATGTTTTAATTTATTTTTCAAGCTTGGGTTATTATATATATATTATTTGGTTAGTTGTAATTATGGTTTTGATAAATTTATTTTACTCATTTGTTATTTAAATTTGTTCAAAAATATTTATAAGTTAATTTGATTTAACATAAATATTATAAAGTTAAATTATAAGTATATAAATAATTACTGTTAAAAAAAAGTAAATAAATAATTTTTTTATGAATATATTAATGGTACAATGATATTTTAAATATTTATATGAATTATATATTTATTAATTTGGAACTATTGAAAGAGATATTTCATCTATGTAACAAGATAAAAGACCATTTTCTCACAAATTCTTTGATTACATAGAAATTGTAAAACAAATTTAAATAAATTTAATTATAAACGATTTTTGAGATACAAATTAGAGTCGAATTCCATTTTAATTCTCAACCCTTCGGCCAAAATCCTAGCTACACCTTTGGTTTGAGTCCTCCCCTCTCCAAACCCGAAATTTATGCAATTCTTCCATACAAAAAAGTCATATAATTTTGATAATGAATGTGTATTCATATTCCAAAAATTAGTGGCACATAATTATTGTCCAAGTTCGGATGTGTAACGTTAACAAAAAATAGCATGTCACCTCTAAACGCAGACAATATTGCACCTATATTTTTACATTAGTGGTGGGGGTTTCGAGTTTCATGCATTTTATAAGTATGTTTTGGTGTTTTATCGACCGTAGATATCTATCTCGTATAATGGTAGTATATATCAAAATCCTATTATAGTCTTCACACCGACTCATTTGGTGTCGGAATTTATTATTATACTTATAAAATAAAAAAATAAAAAATAAAAAAATAAAGTTAATGGCAAATAGTTATACAGTTCAAGGCAGTAACAAATCAGAAGGCAATATAAAAACCGGGTGCCAACTCGTACAGTGTTCGCTGGCAGCCTGGCAAATGGCAATGTTGTTGTCATAACCTTATAATTGGGTTAACATTAAAAACCTCCCATTACCTTTGAACTATTATTGGATGTATAGTTATAAATACTTTTATTTTAGAAACCTCCTATGTGGACTAACACCGTTAGTATTCCATTTATGGTGATTAAGTTTGACCGTTAAAATGTCTAAAACGTCTCTATTTAAGCTTCAATTGTATGAATTGACCATTATACAATCATACTTTTACTAACTAAATTAATAAAATAATATAAAATGCGGGAATATTAATTTGCAAAGGAGAAGTTATTTTATGGATATTTTTTTCCCTAAAAATAACAAAATTACAAATGAACCAAAAACAATTAAAATAAACCAGAAAATGTATTTATTTATTGTTTTTTATTAATCAAAGTAAATACTCATTTTCAATGTTTTTTATTGATTTGAAATTTTATTATTTTTTAGAGATAAAATTGTCTACAAAATAACTTTTATTTACAAATTAACATTCTAATTTTATATTATTTTATTAATTTATTTAATATAAATATAGATGTATAATGGTATATTTTTATGATTTAAGATTTCTATATTTTAAACTTTTTAATAGTCGGTTAATACAAACAGAACGATATCTTCTTAGTTTATAGAATTATAGAATAGGTTTTAAAAATAAAAGCATTTGAAACCGTAAGCATTTATACTCTCCACCTTCTCTACCTCTCTCTCTCTCTGCAATCTCCATTGAGACTCGATGGAGAATCCAAACCTAACAAAACTAGAAGGAGAAGAAGAAAAAGGCAATGCACAACATGAAGCTGACGAGGATTTTCATGAAGAGTTCAAATGCTGCGTTTGTCTGTGAGTGTATTTTCTTCTCCAAACTCCATTCTTTATAATCTCTTTTTATTTATTATTCATTTTATTGAAGCGAAATTTATTTTATTCTTCAAAGTCATCTAGTTTTGACGCTTGCTTTGTATTTCCTGATTGTGTTTCGTTAATTTAATTATGCATAAGAAACTTCAATTATGCAAAAAAAAAAAAAAAAAAAAAAAAAAACAAAGAAATTTATTTCTTTTCTACATACCTAGAAAAATAATAACTACAGAAAAAAAAAAAAAAAAAAATTTATCATGAATAATGGCCGCATTCACAATCTCAAATTGGTTATTAATAAATTATGATGTTACACCAAAAGAATGAAGATGAGAGTGTTGTCTGAACTTTATTAGCTGTCTAAGTGTCAAGATAAATGGAGTATACTAGAGATGATAATGCTAAGAATGATGGGCGGCGATTGAAGAAAACCAGAACATGGAATAAGTTTATTCGCGCTAAAGGGATAAATAGTCTTGTCTTGTTTTTATCTTTGACTGTAATTTAATGTGGTTTGTTGAACCGTTTAGGAAAACATTTGTTGGTAAAATATTTTTCAAAGTTAAGAATGGCATTGCTATTCTAATTTTAAGGGGGACTTGGCATTGGCAACATACAGATGAAGAATAGTGCTCTTTTATGCAAATGGCTTTGGAGATTTATTCTATAAAGGAACTCCTTATGACATGCTGTCATTAAGAGTAAATATGGAGCTCATTGCAGTGGTTGGGACTCTATTATGGTGAGCAATGGTTTGTATAGGACCCCATGGAAAGCTATTTCGAGGGAGTACCCTTCTTCTTGGGCCATATTTCTTTGGAGTTAGGAAATGGAGAGTTGGTTTGATTTTAGGATGACAAATGGTGCAGGGCTCCCCTTAAAGATCTTTATCCTAGACTTTATATAGATTAGCTTTGGTTCATAATGTATCAATAAAGTCTAGAATGAGTCCATCTCAAATGTCCTCAGATTGGAGTTGGAACTTTAAAAATAATCTTGAATGATAGAGAATGTCAAGATATTATCTCTATGTTGGTTGCGCTTGAGAATTTCTCCTTTGATCAACTCTGGGAAGATAGAAGGACTTGGAGACTAGATATTCTGGGTCATATACATGTAAATCCTACTTTAAGTGGCTGGTTAACGATCCCTCTCAAAATGATTTTAAGTGTTTCAACTTGATTTAGAAAGCTAAAGTGCCTCCAATAATTTAATTTTTTGCTTAGGTTGTGGCTATTGGGAAGGTTAACCCAGGGGAGATCATTGGAGGTTCCCAAACATGAGCCTCTATCCATCTTTTTTCATCATGTGCAAATAAAGGGAGGAAAGCATGGATCACCTTTTCCTTCATTGTGATGTTGCCTTTAGTCTTTGGAGTAAATTATTAAAAGAAGCAGAAATTGCTGGGTAGCTTCTGCCTCTTGTAATCAAGCTTTCGTGGAACTTTTTTGTGCTTTTGCTAGGGGAAAGAAAGCCAAAACCATACGGAAAAGTGTTGCCCTAGCCTTACTTCAGGTTTTTTGGAAAAATAAAAATAAAAAATTGTAGAATTTTTCAAGGGAATATTAAGGAGAATATCCACGGCTTGTGGCATTGAGTTCACTACTTTGCTTCCTTATGGGATTCCGTCTCTAATGAATTTAGGGATTCTTCTTTTTCCTTTATTCACTTAAATTAGGAAGGTGTTCTGGGAATGGTTGTGCTTTGAATTCCCTTTTTTTCTAGACCCTGTTTTTGTCTTGAAGGCTCTCTTTGTTACCCTAGGTGGTTTTTGACAACCTAGGTGAACGTTCAGTCCTGTATAGGGCTGTTTTACTACACTTTATGATTTTGGTATAGGATTCTATTGTATCATTCCTTTTTCATATTCCTTTTTCATATTTTTTTTTTTTGAAATACATTTTGCTTCCTTTCTAAAACAAAGAAAAGAAAAAGAATGGCATTACAATTCAGCATTTGCATTGTCATATTGTAAAACTGACCAACTACATTATATTGTGTTACTAAATGAGACATGACTTGGAAACAATATCTATGGGATAATAAGCAGCAAAAAATTGACCATTTACATAGTAAGTATACAATAATTATGCATAGTTATAGGTATTATCAGGCTTTGATCTACCAAAAACATCTATTGCTTAGCCTGGACTTGACCCTGTCCTAAGTTTTTGCATGAAGTTGGTTAAAATTTATAGTTGTTGTAACTCCTCACACTTTAAAGTAGCTCTGGTGGTTAAGATATTTTGATTTCTATTAAAAACCTGTGATTTGACTAGAACTCGTTTCAATGTTACCATACATACTTGGGGTGGTATTAATATATATGTTTAACCAGAGATATAAAAGATCGACTCAATTTAATTAAAATAATACCATGAAACCTTACTTACCATTCTTGTATGGTGTATAATATGTAGGGTTTACGGGTGCCTGGTTGTTATTTGTTTGGTAGCTCTTTCAATTTTTGTTTTCTGGGTCCCCAACCGATATTAAGAACTTCTCTTTGGTGTTGCAGGGAACTCCTTTACAAGCCTGTTGTATTGGGTAAGCAGGTACTGAATGAAGTTGCTCGCTTATATTTTCACATTTCTGAAGCATCTGTTTTCTATCTTTGCAGAATGTGGCCACATTTCATGCTTCTGGTGTGTGTTTAAAGCCATGAGTTTTTGGCATGAGTCCCGCTGTCCAGTTTGTCGCCGCCCATATAATCATTTCCCAAGTATATGTCAATTGCTGCACTTCTTGCTCATGAAGTTATATCCTGTTATCTACAAGAGAAGGGAAAGACAAGTGGGAGGTGAGGATATTTGTTTATTTATTTATTTTTATTTTTTTTCATTTAGTTCTTGAACAGTAATATATAATATGATTATGATTAGTTTCAGTAGAAATTTTGATTCATCATGTATATCTATTTACTCCTTTTAAAATATGTACTGACCTAGACCTAGTGACCTATGGCGTATCTGAAGGATATTAATTTTTAATTGATCTTTTGCTAGAAGGGTAGTAATAGAATAGTCCTAAGGAGTTAGTAGTTTCTCACTTGCTCTTAATATATCAAGATTGATATTTTGCTCTGATATTGTCCAGCCAGCTGTCAACTTCCACCAGGTGAAGGATCAGCTGTTTGACTCATATTTATAGAAAAATTTGTCATTCTGCTCCATGTTAACCCGAAAGTGTGCAAAGTAGCACTTAAGATGTATAGCAGATAGATTCCTCAAGACTGTTTTACTTTGTAATCACAATGGAGTTTTATGAGGATCAGAGGATGGTTGTGACACTAAAGTTAGAAGTAAATCTTGCAATATATATATTTACATGTTTAATGACTGCAATAAGTAGTGTCACCATATTCACCTTGTAGAGCTACAGTCAGAGCCGGCCCTGGGCCGGGGCTCCAGGGGCGCCTGCCCAGGGCCCAGCATTTCTAGGGCCTTTTCAAACATGAAATTAGTTTTAATATATGGGTTTAATTCTGAAATAAAAATATATGGCCCAATGGAAATAATATACTTAAGAAAAAAAGGGACAAGGCCCGGACATTATAAAACAAACAAAAATAGAAAGGCCCATTTTAAAAAACCAAATTCGTTTCATTGATTTATTTTTTTATTCAAGGCCCCAATTTCTTTTTTTTTTTTATTTTTATAAAAGGCCCCATTTCAATTCTTCTATAAAAAAAAAAAAAGGCCCCATTTCAATGATGACCTATTTTAAAAGGGTAAATTACATTGACACCCATAAGGTTTGGGTGAAAGACCTATAGATGGAAAAGTTCTCTTATTCTACACAATAACCCCACTTCATGTAACAATAGTTAACAATTATGTTAACTTGCCCAATTTGACTTAGTTAATAATTTCATTGTGATTTTTATTTTATCTATAATAAAATTATCGTTTTCGGGTTAAATATTTGAAAACAGGTTATATACGGTATATACATAGAAAAAACTATGAATATGCACATAGGGCCCATAGGGCACATTTTTTACATTTTCGCCCCGGGCCCTAGAAAAGTCGGGACCGGCTCTGGCTGCAGTCAGCTTGAGTGGATTGATTGTGTAACATGATTTGTAGAGAATATACCAACAACCAGGAGTCAAGCAAAAATAATGTTGAATTTTTATTTAAAGAAATATGTATTATTGGTTTGAAAATTTCTAGATATTCCTGGTGTCTAAAATTATCTTGGGCAGGGTAGACGACTTGAGTTGATTTACTAATTTTATACATTTATGATATGATGCACCAAAATGTTCAATGATTTGGTAAAGTGCTGCTGCCAAAATGTGATTTCATGCCAGTTAAAGATTTTGTTTTTGAATTTTGACTGCTAGTGAAACTAGTTAAGTTGCTCTGATGATGTGAAAACTGCACAATATTTTTTATTGCTATTTTTGTTATCAGTAAAAGAACTGCATTTATCTTTAACTGCTTACATGGCCTCTTCTACTCTTATGTTTCTGTTCCGGTGGATGCTCCTTGCCCGCTTTTTCAAAATATAATCGTTTCATGTTCTCTTGTTTTATGTTGCAATCAATTTTTTGAAGTTTTGTTGTAAAATTTAAATTATATGTTCATTAGAGGGTCAAATGGGAAGATAAGACCTGGCAATTTGAAGTTGTATCTTTAATTTTCAATTTGTGATAGCAACAGTGATGCAGATCCTTTTAAAATGTGAATTGACTAAAATTAATTATCTATCTTGCTCTGAAACTCTGTTCCATTTGACATTCTGTTGAACAATTAAAATGCTAGATGTGGATCACATGATTAAAATCACCTTGAATTCATTTGCTTTTTGTTTGACTATTTAAGTTCTTGCTGATGGCCTTCAGCAATTTTCTAACCATATTATACTCTTGCATTTGATCAGAAATTTCATAACGTAACAATATCCTGTATTATGTAATTTGATTGTTCAGAAGAAGAAAAGAAAGCTGGCAATTTCTCTCCTCAGTTAGATCATCAATTAAATGGATCAAACCCTAGTGAGGGGCTTGATATCTTGGAAAATCCTCTATGTTCCCCCTCTTGTCAACAAACAATGTATCCAGAAATTCATCGTTCTGGGGAAGGGAAATCTTCCTCATGCATGAATGTGTTGGAAACAACAGTAGATTGTGGAGATGATTCAACATTTAGATTTGCAACAATTTCAGAAACATTGGAAAAAACTGGAAATGCACCTGTCCAAGAATTTAGGTTGCTTGGAAATGAGCTTGAACATAAAGCTCCAAACCAGGTTTCTGTTGATGATTTACCTTGTGCTGAATGCAAGAGGATGCTCTTTCAGCCAGTTGTTCTTAATTGTGGTCATGGTAATCTCTCACTCTAACTGTCTTCCATGGTTATTATTATAGAGTAATGCTTACATTGAGCACTCATTTAAATTTTTTTTTTTTTTTGTGCAGTATTATGTGAATCTTGTGTAGTTGTTCCTGAGGATGGAGATTTTAGGTGCCCAGTTTGTCAAAGCGTGCATTCTCATGGGCTCCCTAGTGTATGTTTAATTCTAGAACATTTCTTGGAGGAGCAGTTTCCTCAGTTATATGCGAAGAAACGGGAAGCTTTTCTTAAGCAAACCAATTGTCAGTAGCCTGCTACTTTCACTTTTTTGCTTTTTGTGCTTCTAATTTTTATTATATGGTATTATGTGTGTTTTTGTATGTGCATCTGTGTGCTTTAATGATGCTTTGAATTTAAATTGCCTATATATCAGTCTTTTTGTGCAAGTTTTGTTCTTAATTTGACTTGCTTGTACTAGTCATATCAAACCAACTTTATTTCAGGTTCAACAAAACAAACTCTTCAGCGTCCTGGCCGATCATTGTCACTTCCTAAAAATGTCTACGCATCATGTTGGCTAGGAAATGGGCCTAAGGTTCATGCTGGTGTCGGTTGTGATTTTTGTGGGGTAAGTCCTCAATTTTACAATAATTGCAATTATCATTTAGGTTTCATGGGAAGAAATTTGATCTTAGAGACCTCTGACCCATCCACTATATAAAATACTTGTTACATTTGCTTTACTGTTGCATATATGGAACATCCAGTTCATGACCTTTACTACCAATTGATCACTGGACAACGATAAACTGTGTTGTCCATAAGTATTTGATGTTGGAATGACTTGACTATAAGATTACATACATGCTAGAATCTAGTAGAGAAAAAGGGCAGAGACATTGAAGTCTTATTTGTATGGTAAAATTATGGACAGAGTCATTTACAATAACTCACCCCAGACTGACATGCTGGACATGCCGGAAAAATTGCAGCCAACCCATTAATTTGACTCAAATCCATTTTAAAGAAACAGTTGATAGGTCTAGGTCATTAATAGGTGGGGTTGTTAAAACCAATAAAATAATGAATCAGTTTTGGGTTTATCTCTTAAAACCCTTTAATACTCACTATGACCGGTTAACTTTTCAAAATATTAAGCTATTATATTTAGAGTAATGCTCAAATGCGAGATCCCCGGTTTGTTGAAATTTCCGAGATCCCATTTGGCCAAAAAACAAATGTAAGATACAATTAAAAGAATATCAACTTTTCCACACCAAATAGCGAGATGCACATGCATCCCGTTCCGATTGTGCCACATGGCAAGATCGCACTGGAGATGCATGGTGTGCATCCCGCTCTACTCAAGATTTTTCCCACCCAGAGATAGGTGATGGAGAGAGATAGAGAAAGAGGAGGGAGAAAGAGAAGGAGGGTGATTGATGGACTCCTAAAAGAGGAGAGTGTGTGTGGTGGACTGGTGGGCCCAGGGCTTCAGACATTTAAAATAAAAAATATATATTAAAAAAAAATTGTAACATTTATTTTGGCCGTTGGACGGCCAAAACAGGATCCCGGAAATTTCAACAAATTTGGAATCCAGCATTTGAACAATACTCTTTATTTCTATCCACATATGTACATGAATAACCTATGATATATTAAGGTTTTTTCTCTCATTGAATAAGAATAACCTATGAGTTTGCTTTTGGGGTTGAGTTAGGCACAAGACACTTTGGCATTGAATTTAATTTAGAGTGCATTATTACATTGAAGTTTATATTTGGGTATTTCTCTATATTTGGTTCTGCTTTGAGTTACTGTTATGATTATTTTTGGTGCTGAGCCAATTTAGCTGAATGGCAAAGGATTTTTGCAGTCCATCCATGTAATGGGGTTGTAGTTAAGCTTTAGTTCATATTCTTGAGAATTTATTTATGTTGTCTGTTCTGCCACCCTTAGTCTGGATACTGGTTGCAAACCAAGTTTAATAGATGCATTCTCTTGACACATATTTGCAGATGTTTCCAATTATTGGGGAGAGATACAGATGCAAAGATTGTGTGGAGAAAGTTGGTTTTGATCTATGTGAAGCATGCTATAAGAATCCCGCCAAGATTCCAGGCCGATTCAATCAGCAGCATAAACCTGAACACCGGTTTGAAATGGCACTACCACAAAACATAAGTTATCTATTAGATGGTGAATATTCTGACGCTGACAATGAAGACGAAGACGAAAACGATGACTCAGATACTGTAGAAAATTTTGTTGGTGTTAATAGTGCTCCCATCATGTCAGGTGACGCTCCACAAGACCTAGGAGATGATACTAATGGTGATCGATCTGGATGATATTTCTCCTGCTCACAATCAAGAAGAAGATTTTGATGACCTTTCATCAGATTTTCCTTTCTGAGATTGGAAATATAATGTATTTGCAGTAACCTTAAGGAAAATAATCTGTAACTATTACCTGCAATTGGCAGATTTAAAGATGAGATACATAGTTTTATGAATTGAATGGTGTTTACAAGATATGTTTTGCAAAGGGAACATTTTGTTTCTGACCATTAATAGAATTCACTGCAGAATTTGCGAATAAGATTGATAAGAGCTCGTATCAGCAGACGTTTCAAATATTGTCTTTATTTCAAAACATTATAGCCAAAAGCTAAATCTACACATAAGACGAGAATTGGAATGATAAATCCTAATAATCTAACTTCTACTTGACAGCATCACTAAAAAAGACGATCCAAATACGAGCAAGACTATATGCAAGAGGCTGGGATTTGTCGGCCGTAAGAGGCACCATTGACATTAGAGCAGAGTGATCTAGCAATTCCCTCAGGTCCAAGGTGCACCAAATTGATATTATTTAGCACTACGTTCTTGCATGGGAACCTCTTGCTGCATTGAAGACCTACTGCCAATTTTGTACTTGAAGTTCCCCAAATGTTCTTGTATGTGATATCTTTTATTTGCACATGTGAGGGAGTCTGTAAACAAAAACGATGTCCAATCACAAAATCAATCAAGTTGATAATAAAACTCTTTTGGAATCAGAAACAATGCATACCTGTAGATTGCAAGGAGGGTATGGGCAATATTGTTGGTCAATGATGATGGGATTTTGTACATTGTTCATGAAGATGTTTTGGTAATTAAAACCAGAAACAGAGAGAGCAGTAGAAGAGGCCATTGTTTTGATTCTCAACCCATTTGTTGTGTCTTTAAAAGTGCAGTTATTGACATTCAATCCCACCACATTCTTCTCATCCTTATACTTCCCCAAGCTGCCAACACTGATTCCATGCCCAGGCCCACAAAACACGTCCGAAACATCGGTTTCCGAGGTTCCGGAGAGTATGGCAATGCAGTCATCCCCTGTGCCGATTGAAGTCTTGGAAATGCTTATTCTTTTTGACTTGCCAATCTTGATTCCATCTGTGTTAGGGCTGTCTCCTGGGGCTGTTATTCTCACTTTGTTGAATTGCAAGTTGTCACATCCAAAGATGGAGATATGTGCATTTTTGCTATTCAATGATGTTATATGATTTATTTTTGCATTCTTCACAAACTCGAATTTAATTGACTGAAACAAATTAATAATCATAAAAACGTTAGCACTTTTAGAATTAATTTGAACGTGTGAAACCACTGTCCAATATGATTCATCCATTCTGATAATGTCTCGGGTTCAATACACAACCATTGCATATTGTATATATAATAAAAAAAATTAAAAAAATCTTGAATATATGACAATAAAGTAGAAACATTCAGGAACTTACAATGGGAAGAGGGTTGGAATTTGGGGTGACAGATTTCCAACTAGAGACTCCATTGCCATCAAAGGTACCACCACCATTGATCACCAAACCAGTAACATATCGAAAAGAAATCCATTGATCTTTCATCATCACAGACGGATTGCTTGGAGCTTTCAAAGTCCCTTTCAAGTTAAAAGAAATTGGATTTTTGCATGGACCGATAAATGTTATCGAGCCAAGCATATACTCTCCTGCTGGCACCAAAACTCTACTCTTTCCATTCCATTTACATGCATCGGACCATGCTCTTGCAAATGCCTACCAAAACATCCACATATGACATATGTATATGTAATCTTATTAAAAGGGTTTCAAAGTACTTTAATCAAATATATGCTTTAATTAATATTTTTTATTTGTCAGATAATATCATTTTGAGGAAATATCTATTATCTTTGAGACAGTGTTTTTTTTTTTTGTCAAAATCATTTAAAAAACAAAAAAAAAAAAAACAAAACGAATAAGTGTAGAGAGAGAGAGAGAGAGAATTATGGATGACTTAATTACCTGTGTGTAGGCTGTACGAGAATTTGGAATTGCACCATATTTAGTTACATCGAAGACTTTGTAGAGTTTGCTTTCATTAGCATTGCCATTGCTAACCATTTCAAGCATCACCATCACAAACAAAACCCTACCAAAAACCATCATCAAACCCATTTCTTTCTCCTTCTTTTTTTTTTTTTTTTTCTTTTTCTTGATTTTAGCATTTACCATCAACATTCTGTCTCCTTTTATATCTAATTACTTGCAAAGAAATCATAGAATTTTTGGTAATGTATTAATTTTATTCTTGAAATTAATGTTTGATCATGTAATTATTCTTTCCTTTCTCTTAATTGGAAGGTTTTGTTTTTAATTACTAGTTTAAAATGCAGGGTTTGAGGAGGAGATTGTAATATACAATGTTTCCATAGCTGGTTTGATTTGAATAAATCGGTAAATAGTTATTTTCTGATTTATTTCCATAATATGAAATAGCTGAAATTATGTGTTGTTGCCATTATAGGGGTGTGCAGGATCCGATCCAATCCAAAAGGATCCATTAGACTTGATCCAATCGGATTGGATCGAATCTGAGGACATTATTGGATTATAAATTCTAAAAGCTATTGGATCGGATTGGATCGGATTTTAAATTTCCATATGAAAATCCGCCAATATATTAGGCTTAATTTATATTGGGCTAATTTATTTTGTTTTATTCATATGAACATCGAGCAAATTAATTTTGGGCGCTATTAAGGGCCAGTTTGGTATTGTTTTTGAAAATTTAAAATTAGTTTATTTTATAATTTTGACATAAAATTATATTTGGTAAAACTTTCAAAAATGATTATACGATAATCTGGTAAGTTTTAACCGTGATTTTGAGAAATATGTGAGGGATTACTTTTTGAAAACTATTATGGAATGATGTATTTCAGCATTTAATAAATCTTTTAAAATATCATTATTATTCCTATGAAATCAAGTTAAAATCATTTATATATCATATTTCATCATAAAATCCTTAAATATTGATTTGATTTATAAAATCTTTTTAAAATATTTTTATTGTTCTTATATAATTTTTTTTTTCTAATTTAAATATTCTATTTAAATATTTATTTAATATATATAATTAATGAAAAAAAAAAAATAGGGCTCCAAAATCATGTCTATTTTAGTTATTATAATTTCTCAACACTTCTACAATAAAATTAGAGAGTTTTTCCTTACATTTCACAAATTATCTGTTTACACTCTATTTTAATTTTTTTTTTTTTATTAATGACAATTTTAACCTGAATTAAAATTAATAAAAAAGATAATAAAAAAAATTCTAAAGACACTCAAAACTAGTTTTTATTTTTATTTTTTAGAAAACATCGTTTTTTTTCTTCTTTATGGTTTTATGAACCTTAAAATATACCCTTTTTTTTTTTTTTCCTTATAATATTTTAAAGTTTTTCTTGATTGGAGAGTGATGGAGAATGACATACGACCGGAAGAAAATCCTAAAGTGATGAAGAATGATATGCAAGAGAGAGAGACTTTTTTAGAGACTCTTTTAAGAACAATAAATCAACAAATATCATAAAGTTTAAAATAGACCGAATACAACTAGATTTAGGACAAGAAAACATGGAAGAAGAATAAAAAAAGAAAACTAAGTTGAATCATTCAGTTACTCAAAAAATATTTTCATCTCCGATTAGTTATTTGTAGACTATTTTCAAGCATTTAAAAGATCTAGTAATTTTGATAATTTAAGATTTTATTGTCATGCTAAGACTCTTGTCCAACACAGATTACAGAAAACAGGGTGGGAAAATAACAAACGCATCAAATATTCAAATCATATCATTCTGTTATACACCAAACATTTTTTAACAGTTCTGTGGACCACGGAGATCAAATTCAAATTACTAACCTTTTTTTTTTTTTTTTTTTTCAAAAGGATAATTTTAAAACAAAAGAAAGTGTTTTTAGAATTTTTTAAAATTAAAATTTTTAGAATTAAATGTTTTTAGAAAAGAAGTATAAAAAGAAATAATTTGATTATAGGAAGTAGCTCTCTAAAATTACTAAACATGTGTATATTGTTTTGAGTTATATAATAATTTTAAAAGTACAATTAACCAAACATATATTGATTAATTTCACATCTAATAGTGATTATAATAAAAGTTATAGTGATACTAAACTGACGCTAAATTATGTTATGATAAAGGGTTATATTTCAAACTTTTGGAAAATTTTATTTATGTTTATGTTTAGAACTTATATTTAAATTTTATAATTTGTTAGACTTTTTGAACTTTAACCGTACAATTATGTATTGTTTTTAATTGTTGATTTTATTTGAAGTACCGTATGCATAATTATTGATTTTGTTAATTTTGGGATGTTTTAACTTTTATATGTTAAGGACAATATGAGGTTGCCTCCGTGGTATACCCCCCATACCTACACCATGAGGTTATGGGTTCAAGCCCCCACCTCCTCCAAAACCGCGAATTATTTTAACATTTCAAAAAATAAAAAAAAAACTTTTATATATTAAGAATTACTTCATAGAAATCCGATCCATTAACCAAGATCGAATGCATTTGAAGATGAGCATTTTCCTTGAAATCCCTATCCCCAATTTCCCCCAAAAAAGCATCCCCAAATGGGGAAATGGAGAGGGATGGGAATGAATTTCATCCCAAGTTGAAATAGGGATGGGGATGGGGATCCCCCATCCCCATTTCCCCCAAAAACTATTTTATATATATATTTTTTTAGTGATAAGTATTTTTTCCACTTACCCTATTATCCCCATTTCCCCATGTTCTCAATTTAAACCCTAACTATAAATACTTTCATTTATTCTATCACTTAAAACCTAAACCTAATAAGTTGCTTATGAATTGTGATTATGAACTTGGATTTTATTTGAATGTATTGAATTTTATTTATATTGGATTTTATTTGTATTGGTATTGGTATTGTTTTTTTCATGTTATACCTCATGACTTTTATAGAGTCTTTAAAAGTCTATGTTTAATACACTCAAACTTTTTAATTTCATAAAAGTCATTACAAGTTTGAAATACAAACTGTATACACCCCCAAGTTCCTAGAAGAAAGGGAATTTGATTCCCCTCACTCACTCAAGGAATCAAGTTCCCTTTCCTGATTATAGGAGGAATTCATGTATTTTTACCAAAATTTCCTCACATAAGATTAATAAAAAAACAACTATGTATATATTTTTCCCTTAATATCTCATATGAAATTATGTTTATATATATATATATATATAAACATATATACGAAATAAAATAAACCGCGAAGTCTTTAATTTGGTATGTATATATATAAACGATTTTTTAGGAAAATAAAAAAGTTTGATATTAAAAAAAAAAAAAAAAAAAAAACATAACTGCAATAAAAATATATATATATAGAGTGAGTCTCTCATGAGGGATCTCTTATTTTAATTTAGGTAAGGATCATGATGAAAACACATTAATTTTAATGAATTTTAATCTGATTTTTTTTGTGGATGATGAATTCATTGAAATCTACCTATAAACAAAAATTGAGAATTTTTCGAATACTATAACTATTTTTCTTGAATCTTCCTATATTTCACCTATTTTTCACCTATTTTTCAATGCCTTCATATTTAACAAAATTTGGAAAAATAGTTCTAGTGCTCGGAAAATTCTCAAATTTTGTTCATAGATAGATTTCAATGAACTCATCATCCACAAAAAAATTCAGATTAAAATCGATGTGTTTTCATCATGGTCTTTACCGAAATTAAAATAAGAGATCCCTCATATATATATATATATATATATATATAATTGTGAACATTGTAAACTGGTGTCTTGCAGACGTGGTCTGATATATATATATATATATATATATATATATATCGATTTTAATAGGAAATAAATTGATTAAAAAATAAAAAAGCTGAACTGCCAACAAAACATAAAATAAAATTGAGAGCTACTGAAAACTGGGTTCTTGCATAGTTGCATATGTGTCTTATCAGCTAATCTCATACAGAAGATCAAGTCTTGGACGTTACACAAACTTATGTCTTCCTTGACGAAGTCATGTTATTTTCTTATAACTTATGTCTTCCTCGACGAAGTCATGTTATTTTCTTATTCCTTTTATTTATTTATTCATAATACTCATATATATATATATATAGCTCTATTTTGCATATAAGAGTATTTTTGTAATCATCTTTATACAAATTTGATTACATTCCTAATTCTTTAAAATTCGTAAATATCGAAATGGAATTTAGTAGCTTAATTCTGCTTCCCTACTATTCCCTTTCTATTGGAACTTGATTTTATTCCTGATTAGTAAACGCACTCTTATATATTAAGGATTGTTTCATATGAATCTGATCCATTGACCAAGATCGGTACCAAGACCGGATTCCACCCCAAATGGGGGAATGGGAAGGGACGGGGATGAATATAGGGGGACCTCCCCATTTCCCCCCAAAACTATTTTTTTATATGTATATTTTTTAGTAATAAGTATTTTTTCCATTTACCCCTAACTATAAATACTTTCATTTATTCTAACACTTAAAACCTAAACCTAATAAGCAGTTTATGAATTATGATTATGAACTTGGATTTTTATTTGAATGTATTGGATTTTATTTTTGAATGTATTGAATTTTATTTATATTGGATTTTATTTGCATTTGTATTGGTATTGTTTTGCATGATATAACTTATAAGTATTTTTTAGAAGCTGCTAGTACTAGAATTTTTAGGTGTATCTTAAGATCTTTCTTGGTATATACAACCAAAAAATAAGTATCACTATTTATAGAGTAAGTATCATTGGTCTCTAAATAATCACATTCCCAAAATGAATTGGAAATTTTCTTAACAAATCTTTCTAAAATAAGGAATCCTGAAAAAAAAAAAATTCCATGAAAAAGAAAACCGACTAAACAAGGAATACCAAAAAGAAACCTTCCCTAAATAAGAAAACCGACTTCCACACGTTTCCGTAGCTTTTCAGCCGATCTTGACACATAAGCATAAAAGAAAAAACATGGTCAAAATTTGTTGATTCTTTCTCTCTTATGTAAATGGATATTTCATTTAGGGGGTGTATTGGATTGAGATTTTAATAGAAAATTTGAAGTGCAAAAATTTTATGGATTTGCAAGACTATTAATATTATTAGGATTGTTAGGATTATACTTTTAGGGTTATTATGATTATATGGACTAGACTTTTAGGATTCTAAAAGAGTTTTTGAACTTTATTTATAGACTATTAGGATTATCTAGATTTTATTTTAAGGCTTTTTGGACTTTTAAAAATATGGACTCTCAAGAGTCAATTATAGTATTCAATTTTCTCCTTAAGTTCCGGTGCTCTATAATCTTGTTGAGGGCAGTCACTGAACAATAAAATTTGAATGAGAAACATGTATAAGCTATGAAGAGAAGTAATAAAATTTTAAAATACTATCAACAAACACATAGCTTTCAGTTGGTTCATATGGTGCAGAAAATGTCACAATATGAAATAAATATAATAACCAACAACTCATTCCTCACTACATCATTAGAAATGATATGAAACAAGGAAAAAAAAATAGCTTGAACATTGAAATATTTCCGTTTGGCTGGTTGTATTTCATTAATTCATATGTTATCAAACTTCAATATTCACTGCTCTTTAATTTATTTATTTTTTCTCTAGTTGTGTGTATAGTACGTGTACATCCCCCTTTTATGTTAGTGATAGATGATTCAAGTCCGGTGAGATGAGTTGATGTACAGACTATGCATGCATTGGTTAAATTTAGAGGATTGGGGTATGATAATTTTTTTTTTAATATAAATGTAAATAACAAAAAAAATTGATATATAAGATTTAATTATACATATATTTTTTAAAAAAATAACTTCAAATAGTCAACTAGTGCTTGCTCTCGACAGTTTTCGGCATACCCTTCCGTTATCGGATTTAAAAAAAAATGTATGTATCTAAATTTTATAGAAGCATGATTTTATATGAGACTCATATCTTTTTAACTCACTCAGGCAATAAATCAATAGAAATGATGAACATCTTCTTTTGTCTTTGAACTCAATCTACACAAAGGACAATATTATCAGTAATTGATCGGTTCTTTTTATCAGGTGTATATAAATATATATATACATATATATATATATATATATATATAAATCAACTTTCTCCTTATCTTTACTTTTTACCAAATCCATCTTTTATAAATGTAAATAAAGCATTTGATCAATTTTTACTAGTGATCCTAAAGATTTTAGATACCGGTGGTAATGGTGGGGTCATGGAAATCTAGCATAAAACTATTTTTAACTCACATATCGGTCATTTGGTACTCAACTTTCAAATGTAATTTTATTCTGTCTTTTGCATGTTTGGCCGACACATTTATTATATACCAATACACCCAAAAAATATCTGAAATCAAATAAAAAGTTTGGAAAGTATTGAGGGAGAGGGCAAAACAATTTTGAGTTCAAGTTATTTATACATATCACTAAAAAGTATGGAAAATTCATTTTGTTATGAAATCCTAAAAATCTTGATCTTAATCCAATATCTGCAGACAATTTGCTGCCTCTTGAAAGTCTAGATCCAATACCACAAGACAATATAGACTTTTTAAAAAGGATAATGTTAGAGACATTCAACACTTTTGTCATCATTTACATTCAACTACTGATGTGTCAATTGGTGAGTGGATACACATTAATAATGATTTATCCATGTATCCACTCACCAATTGACACATCAACAGTTGGATGTAAATGATAGACAAAAGTGTTGGATATTTACCATTGTTCTTTTAAAAAATCTTAAAAGTTTAGATCCAGTATCACAAGACAATATGAACATTTAAAAAAAAAATCTTAAAAGTTTTGATCGAATACCACCAGACTTATTTAACTCGTTAAAAAGTCTCAATCTAATACCATCAGACTTTTAATTCTTCAAATTGTCTAATAAAATCGTGAACCAACACAGATTAACTCTAAATTAATACTCATCGGTGGGTCTCAAAAATATTAATTGAGTGGGGTTGTTCCGGACTTGCTCTCATATAATCAAGTAAAATGCATGGTTTGGTGGTGCAAAAAATGACAAATAGGTTATCAATGCAAAGAGCGAGACCTTGGTTGATCAAACAATTCTCAACCAAAACCAACCTAGTCAAAACGAACCTGGTTACTCACTACTTTTCACTTCTCAATTCTTCCCCAAACCCCACAATTCTGCGCCACCTCCATGCTCGCTTGCTTCGTACCTCTCTATATAACAATGTCATCTTGAGTTCTAAACTTGTTTTGATGTACTCCAAACACCACAGACTCAACCCGGACTCACTTTCCGTCTTCTTCCACATGCCACAGAGGAACATCTTCTCTTGGAACATCATCTTGGGCGAGTTTTCTCGCTCTGGTTTTCCTGATAGATCCATAGAGTTGTTTATTCTGATGCGGAGAGACTCCGATATTCGACCCGATGAGTTCACGCTTCCTCTGGTTTTGAGGGCGTGTGCGGGTTTCGGTGCAGTGGAACTGGGTGTTTTGCTACATGGGTTGTGCGTTAAAATGGGTTTGGACATGAGTTTGTTTGTGGCTTCTGCTTTGGTTTCTTTCTATGTTGCTTGTTGTAGGATTTTTCATGCACAAGTATTGTTTGATGAAATGCCTCAAAAAGATGCAGTTTTGTGGACTGCCATGTTGGCTGGGTATGCTCAACATGGAGAACCCATGTTGAGTTTACAAGTGTACTGGGAGATGGTTGGTTCAGGAGTTGAGCTTGATGATGTGGTCATGGTGAGCTTGCTATTGGTATGTAGTCAGTTAGGACGGTTGAAGCATGGTAGGAGTGTTCATGGCTGGTGTGTGAGAAGATGTTTAGGATCGGGGTTGAATTTAGGCAATGCCATAGTGGATATGTATGTAAAATGTGCGAATTTAACTTATGGTCGTCGAGTTTTCGATAAAATGCTTGCAAGAGATGTGATTTCTTGGAGCTCATTGATTCTGGGATACGGACTGAATGGCAGTGCAAGTATTGCTTTGGACCTCTTTGATCAGATGCTAAAAGAAGGAATTAAACCCAATGATGTTACGTTTCTTGGCATTTTGAGCGCATGTGCTCATGGTGGATTGGTGCAGAGAGTACATACGTATTTTAAAAGGATGCAAGATTTTGAGGTGTTGGCTGAATTGAAACACTATGCCAGTGTGGTTGATTGTTTGGCGAGAGCAGGGCTTTTGGAAGAGGCTGAGAGGTTTATTGAAGAAATGCCGATGGAACCTGATGCTGCTGTGCTAGGTGCTATCGTATCAGGGTGTCAAGTTCATAATAACTTTGAGGTAGGAGAAAGGATTGCCAAGAAATTAATACAGATGGCGCCGAAGAAAGCTGGGTATTATGTGCTCTTATCCAACATATATGCAGCTGCAGGAAGGTATGATGAGGCGGAAAAAGTGAGGATCTTCATGAAAGAAAGGAATGTCTCTAAGGAACCTGGGTGTAGCTTGATTGAATCACAAAGTTGTTTTCCTTCTCACAACACAATGAAGCTAAACCACCAACCAAACAGTGTCAAGTGACCGCAATATGCAGCTCGCCTCAACTCATCTTCTGTAGCAGTGCTTTCGTCTCTGCACCACCGCCACCAGCCACATTATTAGTTCTAAAAAGGGCTGGAATCCTAGCATCAACTACGCTCCATGGGACGATGAACAGACCTGCTATGTCAACAGCCTCAATACCTCATTTGTACTCTCTCTCTCTCCCACTCTTTTGTTTTTAAATTTATATATACTAACTAGTCGCTATTGTATATATGCACTGTATCTGTTTTGAATTCATAATTTGTGTTAAAAGATTCAATACCCATTTGCTTACTTGGTTTCAATGAGATAAAAAATGGTTTAAATGGCTAATTTCCATACAAATGAATGGTCAGTAGCGACTTTGTTCCTCTCATTACTCTGCATATAACTTTAAAATTCTAGTGTTCCAATTTATAGATGAAGCAGAGAAATGGAAGACAACACTTGAGGTCTCTAATTGCCCCCACAGTGTACTCTCATTGGAAATATAGGCATCTATTCAACTTTTATTCATTTTTAAAATTGTATAAAGCTCAATCCAGATCATTAGGCATTAGAATTATTGACTAGTTCAATATTTATTCTGGTTTGATGAAATTATTTTATGAACAGCATTTAGGTACCATAAAAACATGATACAATGTTTTTGAGGTGGACCAAACTGGCTTTTAACAACTGCAACACTTAAGGAGCACAGCACTGGGTAACTGGAGGAGTGGCAAAGATTCTTATTGACAGAGCCAAGAGGTACAACTTCATATGTGGCAATTAAATCAGTGCTCTAGTGTTATCATTAAATTGATGAGGTTATATATCTTTGATAATAATTTTCCATGTTGACAGAGAAACATTCTCTTGGAATGCTCAGTCTGATGAAATTTCATTTGCATGAGCAGGCATGAAGTGGAAATGCCAGTATTGCTCTGGATTGTAGTGGGTGGTCCTCAGGACACTACCCATCAGGTTTTATGATCTCGAATAAAGCTGGTGTTACCGTATTTTAAACCTTGATAACATGTCAGGGTGAGGTCTCGAGTCTCGAGTTTCTCGCCTGGCATTACATTAGCTGATCATCGGAATCTATCTTAAGATCCACAGAAGGAATTGGGTTACTTTCCAGTTTCAAGAAACTTTATTATTGTGTTAATGGGATCATGGAATGGAACTTCGCTTTGTCTCAGTATTTTTACCTTTCCTGTCACAACAGTAGACTCTTTCACTCTTCATGCCAACTTTATAGTACATTTACATTTGAAAGTGCTTTTTAGGATCAGAAATGCTTGAGAATAACTTTTTATGTCTGTTAAGCTATTAAAAAAAAAAAAGTGTTTTTAGGGATTCAATAGTATTTGGAGAAGCAGTTGGTGGATATTTTTAATAAAGTATTCTTATTTAAAAACTATTGTATGTTGTAATAATTGGTTGGTATATAAATAATAAATGGATGCATCAAATGTTTGATTCTTGTGCATGCATGCTTGTTAGTTGTTAGTTGTTAGTTTTTACACTTATAAAGGTCATATAATGAAACACTAGAATATGAAATCATTTTTTTTTTCTTAGAGCATCTCCAATGCTATTATGCATTTGGAGAAAATGGAGTGCCACACAGGATAGATATTAAAAAAGTTAGAAAAACTCTCTCCAATGCTATTATCTAAGTTGAATATGGAGATTATGTGGCAAAAAAAAGTTAGAGAATATGGAGTTGAGTTTCTAATTCTAGAAACTCTCCTAGAAATGCTGACTAGGATTTCTAACTCTCTCCACCAATAAGATTAAAACTTTCAACTTTTTCCACTAATGAGATTAAATCTCATTTAATTGTAAAATAAAAGATGAGAGAGAGTATAATAATTGTTTTATTATGATTGGACATAAAATGGATGCATATTTGACTTTAGATAATTGCATTAGAGATGTGAATATGCATTTTTTTAATTTTTTTTCAAAAGTGAACCCATAATAAATAGAAATGCTGATGTGACACTACTTAGAAACTCAAAAATGCATATTTGCATTGGAGATGCTCTTATATACCACCATCCATAGACCAGATGGTATTTAGAGCATCTCCAATAATTAAAAAAACAACACATCTTTGACTATTAATACCGAAGATGAACTGAAATTTTGCCCAACAGCCTCCTCCCTATTTCCCTTTTCAAATTATTTTTCAGCTAAAGCCTCTCTAAATCTAAGGAGATAGAGCTTTCTCCCTATTTATTTATTCACTCCTCAATTAAAATGAGTGGTCAAGATGAGTCCACCTCCATAATATTCAATGGTCCAAATTCATTTCTTTTTATCACACATACTCCATCTCAATTTCATCATTGTTTCTCTCAATAATTAGACAGGCTTATTGGAGTGTTAACTATTTAACCCCTTATATGTCTCCTCATTTGTAAAAAGTACACCGAACTCCCTAAATGTAAGGAAAATATAAAGAGCCCTATTGGGGATGCTTTTAGACCTTAGGATATTACTAAGCTGAATGGATGTCTTTTACTAACAAGTTTAATGAATGTCTTTTACGAACAAGCTAGCCACATTAGGCCGTGGTAAGATTGACTTAAAAGATTTTAGTATTAGATCAACTTTTATGGTAAGTATATATTAGCATGCTAGTGGTGGAAGAAAGCTATGGTCAGTCACTCTCTTAATATGAAGAATAATCATTTATACAAACCATGTTTAACTTGAACTAGAGAGATAATGGGGATTATAAAATGAGCCTGACTGTTCCACTAACCTGTGTGTTTGTGACATCTACATTAATTTAAAAACAACCATATATATTTTGGAAGAGGCCGAAGACCAGCCTCTGCAAGCTTGGATGATGCCGATAACCTCCACTAAGGATCTGATAAGCTTCCACCTTCATGGAAGAGTCAAGAGAAGGCCCCTTCTCCTCCATAGTGGAGGTGTGCCACCCACCTCCCGTAAAACGAGCGACGACCACCTTCCTTGTAAATTAGATTTATTTGAAGGGACTATTCTATGAAACCTAATATTTAAGATAGATCAAAGTGGAAAAATTATAAAATATTAAGGTAAATGTATCATTTTTAAAAGAAATTTTTTTTTTTTTTTTTTTTTTTTTTACTACCATCCAATGTGGTTCAATGGTATGAACGTTCATTCAGTTTGAAAATATCTTAGATTCGAGTCATTTTCATTGCAAGTGATATAAAAAACAAAAACTAAAAAACAAAAAAATAAATTTTTTTTGCGATGACACATGCAAACCACAGCTCTTACCACTTTTAAGGGAGGTTCGAGTCTCTGTCATGTACATGTACATGCCCTCTCTGTGAAGGGAGGAAGGAAACCACGGCTCTTCCATGAAGTGACCATGGCCTACTGCCCTTCTCCACGGTTGACAGAGGAGCTGAGGAGGCAATCTTGTTCTACCTCTTTTGTTAAATCTTTGTTTTTTAATATAATTAATTCTATACATACAATACATTACTAATTTTTGTCCGATATAATTCAATATTACATTCTGATCTATTCCAAATCAATACATGAACGTTTTAAGCAACAATTTGACAAACATTCCTTTGTTCCTTTTCACCCTCTCGTACACTATTGTTGTGGCAATGTAAATATATTTTGACAATCATTTAGGTCACAAACGGTTTAATATATATATATATATATATATAAGATTAAACTACTTATATATATATATATATATGGATAATTGTGCATTATTGTCTTAACTTTTAATTAAAAAATTAAATAATTCCTAGCTTGAGTACACCTCAAGAATATGAATATCCTTTATTAATTAGAGGTGAAGATTAAGGTGATATAAAATAAAAATGGGAGATTTGCAAAAGCCTCCCTATGGTTTCACCATATTTTAAAAATAACCCTCTAGTTTTGAATATAGGTAAAACCTTAAACTCTATTATTGTGTACCAAAACCACCTTATAATAAAATCTATGATTATGTATCAAAAACCCTCCTATAGGATGTTCATTGAAATTAGATGGTTGTTTTGAAAAGAGATCAAAACTCATGGGTGTTTTTAGGAATCTTCGTTTTTTTAATATAAGGAATCTCACTCAAATTAATAATACAATCAAATATAGTATTGTATATTGGTATTATTAATTTGAATTTCAAACTAAAAATGGAGATTTCTAATTCTACATTTTATGGAGGGATATTAAACAAATTAAGCTTGATATTATATATATATATATATATACGGAAATTTTCCTATGATAATGCCCTGATAGAATTATATAAGGACATTGAATGTGAGCCACTCGTTTTATATACTTTGACTTGGTATGTATGCACTTGTCAAATCACTTTTATAAATTAGTAGCTCACATTCAATATCCTGATAAAGTTATATAAGGATGTCCTGATAGGAACGAAATCGTATATATATATATACATATATACACACATATATATACATACGGTGGTGTTCACCTCAATATGCATTAATGTATTTATATCAGTTTAATGTATGTGAGCCGTTGATTAAGTATAAGTTAATATTGACTAAATCAAAGTAGTTGACTCCAATGACTCACATGCATTACATTAATTCGTACTAAAGTGAACACCACCGTGTGTGTATGTATATATATTTCAGTCCAAGGGTATGTAAAAATTAAAGATTTAAAAATTAAAAACAAAAGAAACTAACTCTCTCTCACACACAATTGCTCATTAATAATACAATTCATGTATTGTAGTTAAACACACACACACATATATATATATATACAATTTTTATCTCCTTATGACGGAACTGAACTTTAAGATTATGACGAAATTTGTGAGTTATTGATTAAGTTTAAGAAGACTTTAACTAAACTGAAGTATGTGAATCTAATGATTGATAGATGTAGAACTGATATAAATAAAATCTGTTCGTCTTAAGGAGAGTAAAACTATATATATATATATAAACTTTTAAGTGAAGGATCCATTGCTTTTATTTCGGTAAGGATTTTAATAAAATTATATCGATTTTTATGAATATGATCTGAATTCATAAAAATCTAATCTCCAAAATGTGTGTGTATATATATATATATATATATATATATATATATGATAATATGAGTTTTCATTATTTACTAGCCAAAAGGCAAAAACTATCGGATATTTAATAATTAATATTTACCAAAATTTAAACTTACAAACCAAATCAAACACCTAGCTAGAATTTTTTAACTGACCTGCCACGTCAGTCTGGGTCCCAGTAAAAGACACGTTGGCAGTCCCAAATATAGAGTTGTGTGGGCCACTGCCGTAAAAGAACGGGACAAATTAATCACACGCTCTTCATGCCCACGCGAAACATGTTCCTGCCCTCTTCTCCATTCAAATAATGATTCCCTTTCAACAACCAGCTGCTACGTGTGCTGGCGCGTGCGTTCACGCTATATTTTTAGACGGTGAGGGTTTCGCCGCGTCTTATCTAACCGAGAAATAAATAAAAAATCAAATTAACTTTCCACGTGGCCACTTTGTCAAAGAATCCTATGACTTGGAAATGGCCGTCTGTTATACGAAACCCGACCTCTATATATTTTATCTTATCGTATCGTGAGATAACGAGATTTATTCAATTTCTAATTCTCGGTAAACCTTTTATTATTAAACCCGATAGTTATTATCGTACAAATCAAAATTTAACCCGAACAACGATACAAATCATATGATGATATGGTTAATGAATAAATCAATTATAATATAATTTAAGTTTTTTTTTTTTCTTTTTTTTACACTTATATATCGGATTATGGAATAGCATTAGTGTTTAATATTTTCAAGGTACATAATTTTTAGTATTTTCTCTAAAGTTTGATTTATTACAGAACATGTGTTCCAATGATACCAAAAATTTCTTTAATAATTTTTGTTATTTATCGTTGCTTAATTTGTTAAATATCTCTTTCAAATTATTTATTAAATATTCTCATTATATTCTCCCCTCTCTCTCTCTCTCACTTTGCTTTTATACTCTCATAAAAATTGGTACTTTATCATTGTTTATTTGTATTATCTATTATCTATTAATTACATTATCTTAAGATTCTTAACTCTAATTTTGTTTTTGCAATAATTGGTTTGTTTGTTTTTTGCTTTTTAAATCTTCCACGGATAAGGATGCTCGTTACAATAATATATATAGTTGCTTATTTTAATAACACAATACCTTTATCATTTTTTCACCTGTGTTTAATTAATAATTAATAATTAATAATTTATGGATTCCTTTTTTCAAAAAAAAATATATATATATATATATTCTCTCCGTTATGCCTCTCTGCTTATTCTTTTTTTCTTACAAAGAAAATATTATTATTCTGGCAGAATTTCAGATAAGTCCTATCTTTTTGGTGATTTATCACATTTATAAATGTCTTTCTAAATTCATCACTTTAGTCCTTTATTTTTTCAAAACTCATCACTTTAGTCCTTTTGACCAAATATGTGAAAGTCAACTATTTTAAAACCTATGAAAGTACATTTTTACCCTTATTACTATTTAATTTAGCTAAAATGATTATCTTAACTTTAAATTAAAATGAAAAATAATAAAATTCTCAATAATAAAATCTTAAATAAATATATTTTAAAAAGCTTAAATAAATAATTAAAAATCCATTAATTTTTTCTTATTTTGTATTTTTTTCCATAATGGATTTTTATTTAACTAAAATGATTATCTTAACTTTAAATTAAAATGAAAAACAATAAATTCTCAATATTAAAATCTAACAATGGATTTTTATTTAACTAAAATGATTATCTTAACTTTAAATTAAAATGAAAAACAATAAATTATCAATATTAAAATCTAAAATAAATATATTACAAAAAAAAAATTATGAAAAAAAAATCATTTGAAGCTAAGATGGTCATTTTAACTAAATAAATATCCATTATGATAAAAATATAAAAAAACAAAAAACAAAAAAACAAAAAAATTAATGGATTTTATTATTATTATTATTTATTTAAGATTTTTTTTTGTAATATATTTATTTAAGATTTTATTATTGAGAATTTTATTAATTTTAATTTTAATTTAAAGTTAATATAATCATTTAAGCTAAATTAAATAGTAATAAGGGCAAAAATATACTTTCACAAGTTTTAAAATGGTTGACTTTCACATATTTGGTCAAATGGACTAAAGTGATGAGTTTTGGAAAAAGAAAGGACTAAAGTGATGAATTTTGAAAGACATTTATAAAAGTGACAAATCACCAAAAAGATAGGACTTATATGAAATTCTGCCTATTATTCTTGACCGTCTTTGTCTTTTTTGGGAAATCGATATTGTTTCGTAAATTTTTATTTATTTAAGTAATGCTAGACATCACATCCACTATTAAACCTTTTCAATCATAACACATACGACAGTTGAGGTGTCAATTGGTGGGTATATAGATATTAATACCCTTGTATCCGTTCACCAATCAACACAACAACTGCCACATCATGAGTTCTTATCTAATATGATAAGAACTCTAATCAAATGATGATCAAAATGTATGTTGGTAGAGAATTCCAATTGAAATAAATATACTATATTATATGTCGATCATTGATGTGCGTATATTCCTTCAATAAATTATTATCATGTACATATAAATTTTGAATAATACTAACATTCCACCTAAAATCCCACATTTTTTATCTCAACACATATGACAAGTGAGGTGTCAAATTGTATGTGGATACACATTAATGATACGTGGAATTGGTGGAAAATGTCACCTTTTTGAACTTATTTTGGCACCGAAGTGAGTGCTTTAATAAGTTAAGTTTAAAAGGCACATATTATGGTGAACTACCAAAATTGCCCTTAGATAATCAATTTTTTATTCTGTTTGTACTTACGTCTCCACACTTCCAACAAAAACGACAGCAGTCCCAACTCAGTAACTCTCTTTCTATACAATAAACTTGTCCCCTACAGCAAAAAGATCAAGGTTGTCTCCTCTTTCTTCTTCAACTTAGAAAGAAGTGGATGTTCTTCAGTACAACAAGGTAATATATCTCTTAAATACTTCTTTTCTATTCCTGGGTTTCTGAGTCTTGTAACACTTTTTCCATTCTTTTTTCATTTGTTCTTCGAGTCTTTTGTAAATCTTAAGCTGGTTGTAAGAATTTTGAATCTCCGAGCCTTTGTAAGCATTGTATGAGCCTTTTAAAGAAGTTTCCAAGCTTTTTAAAGAAGTTTCCGAGCCTTTTACATCAATGTCCGAGCCTTTGTGATTAAAGAAGTTTCTGAGCCTTTTAAAGAAGTGTCCGAACCTTTTACATCAGTGTTTGAGCCTTTGTGATTAAAGAAGTTTTTGAGCCTTTTAAAGAAGCTTCCGAGCCTTTTCAAGTTGTGTTCGAGCCTTTTGTTTATCTATTAGGTTTGTCAATGAAGAAGTTTCTGAGCCTTTTAAAGAAGTTTTCGAGCCTTTTCAAGTAGTGTCCGAGCCTTTTCAATATTCTCACCCGAGCCTTTGTAAATGTAATTTGAGCATTTTGTATAAACCTTTTCGTGAGTCTTTTCTTAACATCTTATTTAGACATCTGTGAAAATATTTTGCAGTCTTAGGTTTTTATTAATGGTTTGTGAGGATTAATTTGACAGCATCATAAATCGGGTTAGAATAGTAATATTTTACAATGGTCGATGGGAGCAGTTACCCGACGGAAGTCAGAGGTTTGTTGGATCCAATAACTAGGGAATGTATGTGTCAAAGAATATGACTTATGAAGAATTGGTGGCGATCGTGAATATCATTGTGAAGTATGATGTAACCAAATTCAATGTTGATCTACATTCAATATCAATCATTCCTAGCACTACATGTCACATATTTATAAGAAATGACAATGATGTTCAGTTTATGCTAGAGGAAGATCGGGTGATCCATCAAGTATGTGTCAGTCTAACTGAGAGGACAGTTGAAGATGTGATAAGGAATGATATTCCTTCTCGTCAAAATACTCAAAAATTTGGATCCTTTAGAGGTAGCAACCAAGTGTTCATACAAAGGAGTGGCACCGAAAGTGAGGCAAACATGTGTGTTATCCCACCGGTAGTGGTCAACCATGCAAATGTAGTTGAACCTTAATTCAGCGATGTGTTTGGTTGTTGAATTGAGATGAATGATGAGTAGAACAATGAGCTGTACAATGATCTAAACCATGAGACGAACCATGAGGTGGATAATTAGGCAAATAATGATCATGTTGATGATCTAGAAAATGTGGATGAAGAGCCTGTACAAATTCAAACATGTGGAAGATGTGTACAAGGAGTTAATTGCATTGCACCATATATGTCTGGGACTTCCGAGGTCCAGCATAATTAATTGCATATGATTTTGGTAATGCGACGACATGGGTTATTCCCGAAGTAGATTCATATTCGTTTGGTATTGGTAGAAGCAGCACCTTGGCAGTGCAAGAACCTACAAGCATGATTTATAAAGGTCAATTTTTTTCGAGTAAAAAGGATTTGAAGAAGTTAGTTCGCTTTTTTACAAAGTGGGAGAACTTTGAATGGAATGTGAAAAGGTCCAATAAAACAACGTTACATCTGGTTTGCATCATTGACAACTATACATAGAAATTAATAGCGGTGATGAGAGATGAATGGACTTACTTCCAAGTCTGAAGTTTTGTCAACGAACACAATTGTCCCTTAAAGGAGATTTACCATCACCACCGACAAGTTAGTGTAGTCATAATTGGAGAAGTCATTGCACCGAGACTTCAACAACAAGATGGTCATCTCATGCATCCCAATGACATAATCGTTGATATGAAAATAATGTATGGCATCCAAATCATGTAAAGTAAGGCACATGATGCCCTGGAGTATGCATTGTCATTGACCTATGGAACGCATGAAAAAACTTTACTACTGCTGCCATCTTTTAGTTACGTTCTAAAACAGTAAAATCCTGGCACACTCACTGACTTATAGTGCACAAACGATGGTAAATTTCTCTACTTTTCCATGTAGTTAGGGCTCTAAATTAGAGGTTTCCAAAGGTGTATGCATTCTATGATTGCAGTTGTGGTACCCATTTGAAGGGAAGATTCGGGGGTACAATGTTTGTTGCAACTACACAAGATGGAAACGAACATGTGTATCTAATTGCTTTTGGGTACGGTAACTCAGAAAATAACCTTTCATGGAAGTGGTTTTTGGAATGCTTGAAGAGTGCCCTTGGTTATATAAATGATCTGGTTTTCATTTCCAATCGACATTCAAACACTGAATAAGGGATTTCTAAAGCACCCATACCATATGTTTCTGACACTTTTATGAAAATATTAAGAAGCGATTTCATAGAAAGGATATTGCTGACATAATGGACAAATCAGCTAGATCGTACCGTGAATTCGATTATAACCAGCACATAGAGGAGTTACGTAAGTTGCACAAGGCTTGTATTTAATTATGTCATTGCTGCCCATCCATACAAGTGGTCCCGCGTATACTGTCCCCAAAGAAGGTACATGGTGATGACAACAAATGTTGCATAGTGCATAAACTCATGCCTAAAATTCATACGGCAACTGTCAATATTGACACTGGCAGAGTTCGTTAGGAATATGATACAACGTTAGTTTCACGATCGTTTTCGAGCTACATGGTCCATGTGTCATCAATTGACCCACGCAACACATATTGTGATCCTGAAACGTGTCGAGAAACGTGTCGAGAAACGTTATTATATGACCATAAATCCAGTTGACTGGAACATATTCTCAGTCAAACTGAAGGGAAAGCAGTGGACGGTTAACTTAGCCCTAAAGACTTGCACATGCAACAAATTCCAAATGGATTTTTTTCCATGGTCTCATGCACTCGCAATGGCAAGGTACATGAGACGTTACAATTAACGCTTTATATTACCCAAACTTGAATCTCATTGTTTTCATTGTTACAGGGAGTGAAACTTGAATTTCACATCTCTGTGTGCGGACTTCTACAAAAGAGAGATATGTATTGATGCATACTTGGTTCTTATTATGTTGTTGGTCATCCTTATTTATAGGTACTGCCATCCGACATTGCAGCGCGGGTGGTTTTAAATTCAAAGTTGAAGAGACAATCAGGTCGCCCGATGGATGGTTGACATGCCTCGTCTTCGAAGAGGACATCCACACAATCGTGTAGAAGATATGGACAATCAGGACATAATAACAAGAAGTGTTCTAACCCACCTATAGTTAATAAAAGCCCCAGCAGAATTGTTCCCGATGAATACCATTGCAAATGCATCATATGTCATGCAGTTGGACACAACAAACAAACATGCCCTCACAAGGAATCTATTGTGGAATGAATGGAGCCGTTGATACTGATGTAATTTTAATTATTTGGAATTGAATGACTCGTTCATTTAATCGTGTTGTTTAAATCGTGTTAGAATTAAATGAATTGAATTGAATAACTTTAAAAAAAAAAAAAAAAAAACAAATTCAAATGTTATGTACATCAACTACAGAACAAAATTAGGCTTAGAGTTACAAAAAACCTCCACATCCATCTTCTCCCGGATGGCGCCCATATGGTCTTTCAACCAGTTGAACGTATCCTTGTTCGCTGTCAGGTACTCTGCCAATCTCAAAGTATGGGCACCACAGTTACCCCTGCAATTCACCACATGAACAACTGTTAGAATGAAATGTTATTAAAACCAAACGGGATAGAATAAGATCTTGAAACAGTCATACCTTGTAGTTTGTTGGGGCACACATGATGTAAACATAATTCTCACCCGAAAGGGCTTATCCTCCAAGTTGTACATCATATCACCCCTTAGTCTGTTAGCGTGAAACTCGACTTGATGTAACATTGTGGGTAAAAACCACCTTAACACGCAACCTACTCATTCCTGGTGTGCCATGTAACTTTCTGTCTGAACGGGGTCTAACGGGTAGATCTTCTCGACTGTGAGGTCGACGCTGGCCAGAACCCAATGCTACCATCCTAAGTTGCAAGAAATCAGAACCTGTAGGTGTTTCAACAAAATGTTATCAGTGTCAAATATATTTATTATACACGTTGAAACCATATAAAACAAACACTCACCACATAAACCTCGTGCCATGGTCGATTTCCTAACGGTAGCAATCCACATACCACCATAAAGTCATCAGCTGACCACTGGTACTTCAGCACAAACCAACCCTTAGGGGGTTTACCCATAACCCCACTAGGCATAATTCTCCATAAGGGAACATATAATCGGTCATTTTTCCGGCAATATCCTGCCTAGATCGACTGCCCACGCTCTAGCGGTCACAGTGGACCCATTTTAGGCCTTCCATGCTGACGATCTCTCTCTCTTCCAAGTCCTGCAACTTCCATGGAAATGCAACCTTTAAGCTCACCAGTTGAGAGCTCTTGGCCGCGAACCAGAACGTCCAAACTCACGGATTCTTCGTGGTTTCATGCCAAGAAGAAGAACCTGCAAAGTAGAGTGACTGAACTCGTGAGAAAACGTGAAGAACTCGCCTCTACTTCTGTCGGCGAGAATGAACCAGTAAGAACAGAGGTTTGAACCTGCAAGCTTGACGATTCATTAGGAGAAACTTGTCCTTTTCACGTCCAACCTTGCCTAAAATTGTTCCTCATATAAATATACCTCTTTTGCCTTCAAAAACACAATCCCTAATATCCAACTAAACCTACAAATTACACCCAATAGCTTAGAATAACCTAGCACACCAAGAACACCAACTTCCTTAGCTTGTAAGTAGAAGTTATTGTGGTTTTCCAGCCACCAATCTTGATCCACAGCTTCCACACGTTGATTTTGAGCTAGGGAAAGTAAGAGGAGTTGAGCTAGCTTGAAGACTTCTCTAAGATTATTGGATCTCTATTGTCTCTCTTATTTCCTTAGTTTGTTATTAATGTGTAATTAAATGGCTATGTTAAGGATTTGGTGTATTGATGTATTATTATATATGAACTAGTTGTATCTATTATTTGATATTGAGCTTTAATTGATACATGATTGTTAATTGATTATGCAATTGCTAACTTGCAAAATAGGATTTACTTGATTAATGCAAATCCTGCTTAATTTAGTTAACCTATAATTGAAGTGCTTAATTGTATCAACTAGTAATTAGGTGTATTGCATGATTCACTAATTCCCTAGCATATCTCATCATCACTCTTGCATGACTATTGCATGAGTTGGTAATTAGTTTAGTTAGTTAGTTAATTTAGTTAATTGTAGTTAGTAAGCTTAGTGATTATTTAGTTAATTGCCTAAGGGAGTGACAACCCATAGTTGTAGTTAGATTTAGTGTAATCATAGATAATTAGTTAATTTGTAGTGACAATTGCTATTTACTTTCTTGTATGTAATTAGTGTACATAGTGTAAATAATCTAAGACCTAGGACCGACTTAAGATACATACCTCCTCGTAGGAATGAAACTCGTACTCGTAACCGCTATACGCGTCAAGCGATTCGTATACTTGTGAAAGGGTAAAAACACACGCACGTCATACCATTTACCATAGTTTATTAGAACCGGGCCGTGCGCTGTCAACCAACCCTTAAGGGGTTTACCCATAACCCCACCAGGCATAATTCTCCCTAAGGGAATATATAACCATGACTGTACATAGAAAATTCACCGAAACGTTAAGTAAAAAATATATGAAACATATCAATGCACAAGCAAAAACCATACAATATAAACACTTAAATAGAACTGTGAATCCAGTATGTTGATTCTTGGACTGTAGACAGTGGGGTATGCTTGCTGACACTTCCACGGAATATGCAAGTATGTGTCAATGTGCTAACAATTTCAACATTTTATACTGTTATGATTCTACCATTTCTGAAACAAACTGATATAGAAAGTTCAAATAAGGAACATATCGTATCCTCCAACTCCATGAAGTTGGTTTGCAACTGGTGGACCCAAATGACAGCAACTAGCTCAAGTAGATCCACATCACGTCTGCATAATTGTTGAAGAAGTTAGATAACCAAATAATTTTACTTAGGTGTTTCAAAATACTAAAAAAAATACTGTAATATGTACGATTATACTTACAACTCCCCTGTCTCGTTCCTCTTGTAGGCTTGGTACACTGCAATTTGGTCAGTATCTACCAATTCCTTTAGCGCATATACATGTGTTGGATGTGGCAGTGTCATTGGCCTCTTCGGTCGATAAGGGTTAGTGTATGGGGTCATCAGTTGTCAACCTCGTTTGCGAACCCGTTGCTAACGCTGAGCATTGAGGGGTGGGGGGGACTTCGGTCCGAAGCCCTGTGATCCACTAGAGGGGTACGCTGTAAAGAGAAACTCTATCCCCGTGGATTGGCTGGAGGGGTGCGCTATGCTAGGATCGACCGGAGGGGTGAGCCGTAATGGAGGAACTCTGTCCCAGTGGATCGCCTAGAGGGGTAAGCTGTATTGGGAGAGATCGGAGGGGTAAGATGTGAGGAGGAACTATGTACGCTAGGATCACCTGAAGGGGTGCACTGCGATGAGGGGTCCGCTGTGCGATCTTAGGTATGAACAGAATGATGCAGCATCTGCTCTGGTAAAACCTGAGGAGGTACATACTCCAATAGTGCTATCTTTGTACCACCTGGTACCTCCTCTTGTTTTGTCACAAGAGGCCCCTGCTGATCGGATTCTTTCTCCGTAGTAGGTTGCAGCTCATGTCCGATCTCTAGGTCTGTCATGTCCTGTTCTGATAACTACTTGTCCTGTCTCTGGGACTAAAGTCTCAGTCATCGAATGGTGGACCATCCATATGGGACTGCAATGTTGAACCCTGAAGCGCTCGGATCAAGCCCAGCAACTCTTGATGATGTTGATCTCATTTATCATCACTCTTTCAGACGACATCCATCACTTCAATGAATTTATGGTCCCAGCAGTCCTAAAAGGATTTTGAAATTGTCAGTACTAAAACCATTCACTCGTTTGAAATTAAATAATGTGGTACAAATATTTTTATGTACCTTTGCATGCCCTCCAACACCTCCTCGTGAATCACCTCCAGTTGGAGGCTGTCTGGGCAACATGAATAGAACCCGCATATGCCTCACAGGAGTTCCACTGCTACCCTTCGGCTCAGAACCTTCCGTATCATTGGTTCCGATAGTCATACCCTCGGTATCACTGGTTCCAACAATCGTATGTTATCCGGGATCCGATACCTGAACGGGTCTATCGGCGGCATCATACATACTGCCTCCCTCGTCTATGCCCTTGTAGTACTGTTTAGCCCTCTCAGCTGCTATCGGCACCAATTCAAGCCTCACAAACATCTGAAATCTTAGTTAGACCATTGTAATTGTATACATACTAATAACTATAAACATTAATAAAAAATATACTTACCCTTTCAATGAAAATTTTGTCCAGCTTTTGCACCCTCGGTCGTTGACTCAACTCATATTTCAGAATACGGGGGGATAGGTCGATTTCCCTATGGGTCCCACATTGGTTGCCAAGCTCAGGGATAACCTTAAAAGTAAATATCTGCGTAATAGATAAGTACGATAAGAATCCAACATATGTATTCCCATCACTCATATGAAAACAATTACAGTTAAAGTACGGATCCAAGTTCTAAATTCTCACCAACAGTGTGTGAGGTAGACCGTATATATTGTACGTCTTCATGGTGTGTACGTCAATGCCCTTTGCTTGCTATCATCTTTCGAACCACTCTAATTGACCGTCCAACGCATGTTTGAAACCAAAAAATAGACCGCCTATACATGTGTGCACCCCACGGGAACGCATCAAAAGCATCCAAGTCCTCAACTAGGTGCATCTGCCATACTGAAATTTTCTCTCTCTCGTCCAACCCCATTAGTATCCAGTTGAGCATATACAATAAACATAGCTTCACCGCATCGTACTGCTCCTCAAAAATACCAATACGTATAACCGATCTCAGCTGCTCATACTCGATCTCATCTTGACCACCAAAGTACCACTGGTGTATGCCATTCTCTACAATATCATAGCTCGCTGTGTCGAGAATGACTCTGAACTTCAAACCGGTGATCAAACAAAACTTAACCTTCGAGAATTAAACCGAATGATGACCTAACATAAATCTCATCTCATCTTCCGCCCCATTGTAATGCAACTCGTGCATAAGCAGCAGATGGACAATGCTAACCGAAAACTTCATCTCACGATGCATCCAAAGGAAATGTCCAAAACAAGGCTCAATATACCGACGTTGTTCTTCGATTGCAAGATGTTCATGTACCCTGTTAAATGCGTCATAGATATCTTGAAGGTCATCGAAATGGTCATGCCGAGTTATTTTTCCCTCGTAACATTCTCCCACTGAAGTTTTAAGCGAATCTTTGAGTTGATTCCTCATCTGCATATTCACATAAAAATGTATATAAGTTCATTAAAAGGCTTGGACAGTGTTACAAAAGGCTCAGAGCTTCAAATTTACTTCAAATTTAACAATCCTATTAATATTCATTAAAAAGTTTGGATTACAATTTAAAAGGCTTGGACAGTGTTTCAAAAGGCTCAGACACAGTGTTAAAAAGCTCGGAGATTCAAATTTGATAAACCTATTAATATTCCTTAAAAAGCTCGGATTAAGTGTTAAAAGGCTCGGAAAGTGTTTCAAAATGTTTGGATACAGTGTTAAAAGGCTCGGAGATTCAAATTTGACAAACTTATTAATATTCCTAAAAAAGCTCGGATTAAGTGTTAAAAGGCTCGGACACAGTCTTAAAAGGCTTAGAGATTCAAATTTAACAAACATATTCATATTCGTAAAAAAGCTCGGATTAAGTATTAAAAGGCTTGGAAAGTGTTCTAAAAGGCTCGGACACAGTGTTAAAAGGCTTTGAGATTCAAATTTGACAAACCTATTAATATTCCTAAAAGCTCGGATTAAGTGTTAAAAGGCTCGGAGATTCAAATTTGAGAAACCTATTAATATTTCTAAAAAAGCTCGGATTAAGTGATAAAAGGCACGGAGATTCAAATTTGACAAACCTATTCATATTCCTAAAAAAGCTCGGATTACAATTTAAAAGGCTCAGACAGTGTTTCAAAATGCTTGGAAAAAATGTTAAAAAGCTTAGAAACTCAGATCTTCATCATCTTCTACACAATTTTTTCAAAAATTAAAACTCTAACCTAACCCATAACCATACTCAGATCGACAAATCAAACCTAATCTACAAGTCTAACCTAATCAAACAGACACATAAACATCAAGAACAAAAACAACAACAAAATATAACTCTACTTACCACTATTAATGCAAATGTCGTCTGAACTCTCGACTTTAGAACTGTAGTGCCACCGTCGGTTGCTTTGCCGTCGATTTTCAGGCCTATGTTGTTGCAGTCAGTTGCTTTCTCTCTCAACTGTTTGCTCTCTAGGTTTGAAAAACGATAGAAAGTGACAAAAAAATGGTTTTTTTGTCTGGTCATCTAAATTTGTGCCTTTTAAATGTGAATTACTAATGTGATGACTTTCTTACAAAACTCGATCCAAAAAGTGACATTTAATTTTTAAGCCTTTAATGATGTTTTATCTCACTTACTACATGTATCCATTAACCATTTGACCTTTCAAGTGCTACGTATGTTATGATGAAAAATGTGAGATTTTAGGTAGGATGTATAACATTAGTGCATTGCTGATAAATTTTAACAAAACACAATCAATTACTATATCCCTTCATTTCATGGAGGAGGTAATATCTCCATTTAGAAGAGATCTATGATGATCTCCTCCAATCAAATTGTTTCATGCCCCATTATTGGATTGTATTAATCTCAATTGACTTGTGTGATGTTGTCGTTAGACAATTACTCAATAGAACAATCAAAATGGAACTAGAGAAATCAAAAATACATGTAAGCTTGCTTAAGAATTTCCAAAGTTTACGGATGGGGGACATTTTGGGGGTGCATGGTCACCTATAAATTCTTAAATGCAGAGGACGGGGATGAGTTACCTTAAACCCGACTCATTATAGATAAATTATCTTATAAAAAATTCAATAATATTACTTTGTCCAAATTTGGTATTCAAATCTAGTACCCAAATAATGTGGCAACACTATAATCTATTCATTTAAATTACATTAGATTGACATGATTTAAATGAATAAATTAGAGTGCTGTCATATCACTTTGACACCAAATTTGGACACCAAATTTAGGAGGGTGTATTTAATTAGGATTCTTGAGGACATTTAAAAACATTTTTTAAGTGACAGATTTTCATGGATTTATACAGACCTTTATCTACATGGACTTTCATTGATTTATTTAGACATCTATCTCAGACTTTTATGGATTTGTTTAGACATCAATGGACTTTCATGGATTTGTTATCTCTAATTTCTATTATAGATGGAGAATTATACCACTATATGACTCAATAACACAATCTATACACTCAACCAATATGATTCATTAATATAATTTGCAGTGCTAATATCAATCCTTGCTTTCTTCCTTTTCTCTTATATTACTTTTCACCTCCTTAATCAGCTACTTCTCATTCCAATTGTCCATTTAGACTTTGCTTATGGCTTTTTTTTTTTTTTTTGTTTGTCGTGTATTATGTTTCAATATGACATACATATCACGTCATCTATATAATAATTTAATAACATATATCTATGCATCCATTTATGAATTTAATTAAAAACCATTATTTTTTGTCATGTATTATGTTTTAATAAGACAAACTTATCACGCTATCCATATAATAATTTAATAATATACCTCTCATGCAAGACCACGATGGAAATGTTGATCGATTATTAGGCATTTTTTTTCAAAAATGTTTGTATATATATGACGAGCTTCTCATGTATCACGTCATCAATATACTCGTTCAATATAATTAGTATATGTGATAAGGTCAGGTTGTAGCATGCATGCGTTATAACTTTAATTATTAGAGTGTTAGAAACATCAAGCAGCTGCTGATATCATCACCATATATAATCATCATGTACAAATGAAAATTCTTATAGGGTAATTAATGATATATAATAAAAACAATCCCTACATTTGGCCTTTCCAATATAAGGTAACCTCCTGTCATCAAAACCTTACCAGGAGTAGAAGCGATTCTGCCAAAACATCAATAAAATAAAAATCATAACATGGTTCTTTATCTTTTCAGCTACTTAAATCTCCAAATTACTTGCTGAAATGTGCCAAGTGACTTGAACTAACTAAAACTTAATCAATCGATAATTAGGTACCAAATAATTTTATTTATCAAAAACAAAAGTAACAAAATAAAATAAACAAATCCACTTCTATCTAGTAGTTAATATATGGGTCTAATTGATTGAGGTTCGAAATTAGACGAAGAATACACAAATAAACAAAGAAAGCAGAGAAGAAGTAATGCAAAACTTACACGGCCATGCTCTTTCTCTGTCACTCTTAGAAATTCGCAGCTCCAAATTCAAATGGTTTCAGCGAATGAAGAGAAAGAGATGGTTATTGAAATCTGGAATTTTTTGTAAAAAAAAAATCTGGAAATTTTGTGAGGAAGAAATTGAAATCTGGAGATTTTTTGGAAGATTGAAATCTGGAGATTTGGTGAGAGAATGATAGAAAGAATATTTTTTTCCGATTTTTTAAGTAATTTTTTTAATATTTAAATAATAAAATAAATGGTAAAATAAGCAATACGTTCCTGTTTAGAGAGAGAGAGAGAGAGAGAAAGTCATCCAAAATCGTTGGGGAAAATGTCGGACATGTTATGACATTTGATATTTATATCTCTCACCATCAAGTCCACCAAAATCCATGACCTAAGAAAATCCTTTAAAATCTAGTCTTAATTGAATACACATTGATTCTTGTAGACATTTTTTAAGTCCTAATTCAATACACCCGGACTTAAAAGGATTCTTTAAAAGTCCATAGAAATATAAATTGAATATCACTGGATTAATATATAATATTTTAAAGTCTTTAAATGTCCGAATTGAATACACCAGGATTTATAATGTCTTTAAATATCCTCAAAAATCCTAATTGAATACACCCCTTAGACAAATTATCATTACGCTAAAAAATTACATTAAATTATTTTTTACCCTAATTTATAAGTTATATTTATTATTAATTATTGTATTGCGTTATATCATTAAAAGGAGATGAAATTTTGTATTTTGATGGGATTACTTTTAAATTTCAAATCAACTAGGGTTTGAGGGTGCATGCCAATGGTTAACAAATTGGAGCAATAATGGGCTCCCTCGACCTCGACCCTCATTCATTACAGATAAATGAATATATATTTTACACTAATTTGAAGTTATATTTGATTTTTTATTGATATTGCTAGGGATGGTAAAATTCCCGCGGGGACCAACACTTTTGGGGTGGGGATGAGTTTCAATTTAGTGGGGATGGGGATAGATAGTCTAACCCGCAATGGATATGGGGCGGGGATGGGTTTTATACTCCACATCCCGCCGCGCCCCGCTTAAAATAATACTTAGTTAAACTATGTAGTTTCAAAGAAAATAAATATATCTAAATAAAAAAAATATATATATATACATTAACTATAACTTTACATCTTTCCACCGTTATTTAACATAAAGTGACAAAACAAAATACTATTAAAAAAACCCTAGCCGCTAACTTCAACTCTAAATCTCTAATCCTCAAACAACTCGAAATTCACTGTTCAAGTTTAAACCTTAAACACAAGAGGACATACAGTAATTTCTTTCTCAAATAACTTTAAAATTAAAATTTTAATAACAACATGTTTTTTTTTTTTTCAAGTTTATTTCTTTAATAATTCTCAACTCTTGAATTAAATTTAATTTGTTTATCAATACTTCAAGTAGGCACAAATATGTCTACAGATGCATTAGAAAATGAAAACTCAATACTAGTGTCATCAAGAGAAAATTGTGTAAACATAGAAGAACAACATGGGGTGGAAACAAACCCAATTGAATATGATGATGATGACATCAAAAGAAAAAAGAAAGTGTACATCAGTTATGTGAGAGCATTTGACTGATAAAAAAAAAATTGAATATAACTATCATATTCTATAGTTATATATTTGATATTTAAATAAATAAATAAATATATATATATATATGGGGTAAATGGTTGGGGATGGGGAAAGCACTCCCCGTTGTACCCTGTCCCGCCCCAACCCACTCCATTTATGATGGGGTTTTATGAGGGAATGAGTTTTTAAAAAATAAATGGGGTGGGGTGCGGGGAAGGCCACCCCGCCCCGAACCCGCCATCTCTAGATATTGCATTGTCAAAAGAGGTAAACTTTTGTATTTTCATAGAATTAATTTTGGATTTTTGGTCGAGGAGTCTTTTTGGGGTGGGGCTACGGGCATATGACATATTCTCAAAAAGACTTCCCCCGTCCCTAACCCATTAACACTAATTGGGTTAAGTTCGGGGCAGGCTATTGAGATAAGGTACCTCTTCCAACTTAAAATGATCCGTAATATCCTTAATTAAAATAATGTCAACATTTAAACTACGAACAATAATGATCGAAGAGAAAACCCGTTAAATAATCTTGTAAATGATTCAATGAAATATAATAAGGGTATCTGAGATAATTTATTTATCTAAGAAACTCCCAAAAAAAAAAAAAAAAAAAAAAAAAAAAAAATTCTATAGGAGAATCCTAAAACTTGAGTTTGTCCTAGTAAACACGAGAACTTTATTAATTAGAGAAATTTCTTTCAAGTTAGATGTCAAACAACAACAACAAAATCAAAGAGTTTTTGACATTAAAAACATTTTTATATATTTTTTTCCCTGTAGTAATTCTCGGCACTATTGAAGTGTGGCATATACAATCTTAAGACAAAATAAAGAAGTGATGAAGTTAGTTATTAGAAAATTTATGAAAAAAAAAAGTTGGAAATTTAAAAAATATAAGCAAGTCAATGGATTATCAAATTCATTCGTTTACCATCACCCGTTACGTTAGTATGTCGAACGTATACGCACGTGATTCATTTAAAAGAATCGTATTAGATGTCATGGTATATACATACGAGCTTATTGAAGCATTTATTTCTCTGACATAATAAGATAGAATCTTATCAAAAGCGAAGAGCCGAAGAATACGGGATTTATATACAAAAATCAAAATTTTCATTGTTGTTTGTATCGTTGATTTATCTCATAAAAAAAAATTCACAAATAAATGTTTTATTAAAATTTGAGAAACAACCTTTTATTAGGATTTATTTTATTACTAATATGCAAAAAAAAAATTGATTTGCAATTCAAGAATTAGAGCCCAGGGTTTAACTCATAGATGGATAAGCATGAGCTTTAAGCAAATGAGTTTTAAATCAACGGTTTAAAAATACATGATATAGATAGATGGATAGATAAATACCGTAATTTTTTTTTTCAAGAATTAGCTTCCAAAATTATAAATGAATAAATAAATAAATAAATAATTCTTTGATTTATTAATTAGAAAAATTTATTTCAAGTTGATATCAAAAAAAAAAAAAATAAAGTCATTTTTTTTGACGGTCAATCAAAAGTAATTAAAAAAGGTTTTTTTGGACTAGTAAAGAAAGTGTAGTATGCACAATCTCAAGACAAAACAAAGTACAGAGTACTTATGAAGTGAGTTAATAGACAAATTTATGAAAAAAGAAAGTTGGAAATTAAAAAAAATTTAAGCAAGTCATACTTATACATATACCATCACTTGTTACATTAGTGTATTGAGAGTACACATACGTGATTCACCTAAGAGGATCATGTTAGATGCCATGGTATATACGGTTGCATTTATTCCTTTGATATAATCGGGTAGATTATTATTACGGGATTTATATCCAAAAATTAAATTTTTCATTCTCATCTTTATCGTTATTCTTATCTATCTCTGTCTCATAAAAAAAAATTATAAAAATATATTTTATTTAAATTTGAGAAATAACATTATATTAGGATATGGAAGTTTATTTTATTATTAATAGGCAAAAAAAAAAAAAAAATTGATTTGTAATTCAAGAATTAGCTTTCAAAATTATAATTAAAAAATTAATTTTTTTTTTGAAGTGAACAAAGAGAGATACATATAAACGAGACGAGACGAGACGAGAAAATGAAAGTAGAGAAGAGAGAGAGTAGAGGTAAGGCCACTAGAAACGAAACCCCACCCAAGTCCAACTCCCAACCCTACCTTTTTCTCTTCTTTCAACACCCAAGTTCATTTTCTCTCTCTTTCTCTCTCTTTCTCTCTCCTCCATGAAAGCTTAGCTTACAATTTAGAAATCAAAAAGAAAAGAGAGAGAGAAAAAAATGGGCAAGTACATGAGGAAGGCCAAAACGGCAGCGGAGATTGCTGTCATGGACGTGACTCAGTCAACTTTGGGGGTCCGAACCCGCGCCAAAACCCTAGCTCTCCAACGCCTACAGAAATCGTCCTCCTCCGCCTCCTCCGCCCCCGGTGGCGTCTCTTATCTCCAGCTCCGAAGCCGACGACTCGTCAAGCCTCCACTCCATCTCAACGACTCTTCCAGGCGCCCCAAGCAGCAGGCCCAGGGACATTCCAATTCCAATGCTTCTTCCAGGAACAGAGTGCGGGTTTCTCAGGCCGATTCCGGGTCGCACGGGTCGGGTCGAAAGACTGAGATTGATAAAGAGGAGGAAAATGAGGTTGAACAGCACAACACCAAGGTCGACTTGGCTGTTGAAACTTCTTTCGGCGAAAATGTTTTGGATACTGAACCAAGAGAGAGGTGGGTTTTTTTCCTTCTTTGAAAGCCTCTTTTTTTTTTTTTTTTTTAGGGTTTTTTTTATTTTTATTTATTTTTATTTATTTATTTATTTTTAAGTGGTTGCGTGTTTTGTGTCTGTTTGGTTGCTGAGGAAATGAAGGAATGTTCTTTGAAGGCGAAATAGGGGGGAAAGTTGAATTTCTAATCTTTGATTTTGGAATTTTTTGAGTGGTTTTGCTTTGGTTAGGTTTTGTTTGCTTAGAAAATGAAATTGAAATTAGGGAAATATTGAATTTGTAATAACTGCGTTTATGCTTTGATTATGTTTGTTTGGTTTCTAAGAAAACATAGGGAAAGAAGGAATTTTGAATAATCGAAGCATTGATTTTTTAAGTATCGTTGGTTTCTTTTGCTCTCGTTCTCTCCAGGATTTCATAAAGACTTGTAGCCTCAATCTGTTTGCTTGCTGAGAAAATGAAGGGAAACGAGGGAATTTGAATGGTGGGGGTTCTGTTGTTGGAATGATTAGTGTAGCAGAGAACACAAATTACTGTGTATTGCCATTTTTTTTTTTCTTGACTGCAAAGTAAGCATCTTGAATGTTCCTGCTTCTTTGGTTATTCAAATTGCCTTTTATTTGGGTTAAATTTAATTTTTGTTCAAGAACTTTCCTCATTCAATGTCTTTCTTGGAGTTTTCATTTAATGGTTTGTTTGGCACTTTGGCTGTTACCATAAATTGAGGAAGAGAAAATATGCAAGAGTTAATGGTTTGTTTGGCATTTTGGCTGTTACCATAAATTGAGGAAGAGAAAATATGCTAAATTGAGAAAGAGAAAATATGCAAGAGAGAGAGAGAGAATCACCTATCTTTTGGTTTAGTTGGAATTTGTTGTTTTCCTACAGTTGTTTGCTGTCCTATATTTCTTTTAAATGCCTTTTTAGATTAAATCATGTGCACTCAATATGATTTCTTTTGCCTTAATTCATTTTCTTTGTACAAGCTTATTGGGGTTGTACTACATGTTAATATAAATTAAAAATATATAGAAAAAATGGTCTGTCACTATATTTTTGTATTGCATTTGAAAATGAATCATGACATCTGTTTTTTGGTTGACATGTGATTTTGAAGTGTTTTTGTGTCTAGAAATTATATTATGTTTTGTTTCTTTGACTTCCCTTTGCAGTGGAAGTAGAATTCTCATGCGTATATTGCTTATGAAGTGTCTGATTGCAGGGATTTAAGATCATGAAAGAAAGTGTTAAAAGTTTTGAAACTAAAACATACCATGAAAAAAATTGTACTGTCATTCTCAGCTTTTGTTTGTTTCTACAGGACTGATTGGCTATGGATGTATCTTCATTGATGTTTTCACTTATTTCTAAGACTAGGATGGCTCTAATTATATGGGCTTCAAACTAACAATATATGCTATATGATATTCCCTTGTTTTAGGTGTTTATAGACATGGATTCCTTTGCATTATTCTGATTGCAAAAAATGAAAGTTTTTTGTTCCTTTTCCTTCTATAGAACCTTTTAATAAATAACTACAGTAGTAGGCTGATGGTGGTTTTCTTCGGGTTGAAGGAAGTCTTTTGGTTTTTGCTGTATAATGTACAGAGACCTTTCTGCTGAAACATTGGTGATCGATGGTGGAAGGCCTTAGTTTGGTACATAAAGTTGCTAAGTCTTTTTGCTTGATTATTTGTGATTGAAGTATATCATGCATTAAGGAGGTCCCTCTGCTTTTTGTCTAGCATGAATTCATTTCGTGCTTTTCCTTTTTAAATTGTTATTCTCTATGTGATTGATAAAGTACTATCTCCTTTTGGGAAAATGTATGTGGATTAAAAAAAAAAAAAAAAAAAAAAATCGATTGTGTCAGTTAATTGGAAGGAAATGAAAGCGGAATAGTAAATGTCTTTAGTGACTTCACTTTAAGTTCACTTTTAGTTTTTGTTACTTCACCATCCGTCTCTTTGCATTTTGATGTTATTTGTATAATTTTGGTACTAAATACAAAATTTATGTCATGTATTCATTAAATTGTTTTGTCATCTTAGCTCTCTTAAATTGTTACAAGTATTAAGTATATATTGTTAAAATAATATAATCTTCATCTCATTTTCTTTCTTATTACAAGGAAACCATTATTTTTTTTATAAAAAGATAAATATAGTGTAATATTATCTGAATTATCATAATAATATTTGTTAATTTGTCATTATTATTCTCTTTTTGTGTCTTTCAAGAAAATAATCTTCCTCTTTTTTATTGTGACAGGAGCACTAGGGAATCCACTCCATGCAGTTTGATAAGGGACCCTGACGCCATAAGAACCCCCGGTTCTACTACTAGGCCCACCAGCTCAATGGAGAACAGAGGAGTACAGAATTCAACTAGGAGACCCATCCCAACAGCAACTGAAATGAATGAGTTCTTTGCTGGTGCAGAAGAAGAGCAACAAAAACAATTTATAGAGAAGTAGACTACATATTCATTTATGATTGTCAAAAATTTTGAGTTTGTTTTTCTGTTATCCAATTACGTACATTTGAACTGATATAATGTTTGGTGGTTTGTTTGCAGGTACAACTATGATCCTGTGAATGATAAGCCACTCCCAGGTCGTTTTGAATGGGAGAAAGTTGACCCTTAGAAGAAGACATAGTGTTGTTAGTTTCCTGCTTAGAAGACATATTGAGCTTAGGATTAATGAAGTGTAGGCAGGAATTAGTTTTAGTTCTAACGGTGATGGTGTTATTTCCATTTTCCATCACCCTTAATTTACTTGTAAAGAAAGGAGTAGTAGTGTTGTCAAAGATATGTGTAGACTAATGGTCTGTAACATAACAGAGGTTATGAGTTACACAACAAAATACAAACCAAAGTCCTTTTGTCTAACATATCATGTGGAAAAAGAGGGGATGGTAAACAAGGGGTAGTAGTGTAGGCTCAGTCAATTAGGTCAATCTAGTCTATCTTAATCTGGTACAGAAATTTACTAGAATTTTTCTCTTTTTTTTTTTTTTGTACTGTATCTTCCTCACCATCTTTGTCTATACATGTACTGATGGAAGCTTGAAAAACTCATTGGAATAAACATGAATCACCCTTTTCCCCCCTCTTCAAGTTTTTGTCTTTTCCACTATCATCTATTGTTATGCTTTGCAGAGATCAATTTTGGATTCTCTACCATGTGAGGCGATGCTATGCAATTTTCATCAACTTGACATGATGTTGTTGCCATTGATGATATCTGAAGCAACATATTTAACAATATATGAGATTGGTTGGTGGTGCCAGGTGGGGTTCCTCTGTTGCTGGTAATGTACTTAAAGAATCTTTTTATTTTTTTATCATATCCTCATGAGCACTTTATGCACCACAACTTTCCAGTATACGAGACACTTGTGGGTTTCTACTGTTGAAAGATGCTGAGAGAAGAATCAGAAGAGTATTATTATTGGCAATTCTCCGGTTGGAGGAAAAGTGGCATGGGAATTGTAAGGAAATGTTGTATTGTTGTATACCTTGTTGAAGTAGTGATATTTAGCGTTACTTATCGATTTGAATCGAGAAAACCATGAAAAGATTTGAAGGAAGGGTAGGATTGGTACATATCAAAAATTGAATGTATCAGACCATTGTCGGCAGAATTCAGATGTACTTTTTGCACACTAGTGAATCTAGTGGCATGGATAGCATCAAAGAAGAAAGATACAAAATTAAATGCTGTAGCAGTAAAGTCCAAAAAGAAAAAAAAAAAAAAAAAAAAGGTTTAAAATTTTATTTTTATTATCTGGTGAATGGTGATGTATGCAACAAAAGTTTGCATTGGTTGGAAAAGTATTAATTGCATAATTGAAAGTAGGAGGGCTTTGTCAGGAAAATGGGCAAATGGCAATGGAAAGATGATGCTACAGTCTCAGCCTCTCAGGTGCTGAAATTAGAAAAAAAGGTGGTGTGATGTCATCTCTGAAATGGTGAATGATAGCCCTTGTTATGTTATATGTGTCAACCCACTAATGATGATAATAAAAACTGTTGTGAACTGTGAATTGTGAATAGAAGAAGAAGAATAATGATGACGGTGGTTGTAGTGGTGAATTGGTGGGTTTTGCACTGTAGTTTAAATGGTATTGGATGAAAATGAGGAATCTTCAATTTCCAATGTCACTTTTTTTTTTTTTTTTTCTTTTATATATATTTTTAAATGGATATTGATGGATTGTTAGTTTACCAATGGAAGAAGGTAGATCAAGGCATGGGTTTTGACTAGAATCTGTAAAATCTATGACAGGTCACATTTTAGGTAAAAACAAAATGGAGCATTTAATTCTCATTTAATACGGCTGTACTCATCTTTGCCATCTCTATCTCTGAAAATTATTGAACCACCTCTGATTTTTATTATTATTATTTATAAAAAAAATTATAAAAAAAAAATTGGAGGTTGATATAAAAGTGTTGTAGAAGATGAGACACATATGATGATCATCAGCATAGGAAATCCAGATTTCTGGGTAGCTTTCTATTCATTGAGGCCTGCCATTTTCATTACAAGATAATATTATTAGATGTGCTTGGGAGTTACCATTGAAAATATAATGACTTTCTGTTTTGAATTTTGATGATGACTATATGACTATTGGGAGGATGATTAGGCATGATTTTCATTTGAATAACTACATTCACATGGGTCCATCAATAATTATGATGATGGCATCCCAAAATTGCTTTGTATTTTTTATTCGTAGATAATTAATTATAGAGTTCTAGGCATGAATTAATATTAATAATGTTTAACGTTTTGATTCATATCTCAATTTGTGATGTAACAGTCTAAGTCTATGTTTGTGATTATTTTTACTTAAGAAATAATTGATTTATTTCTCAAGTTTTGAACAAATAGGTGTTTAGTAAACTTCTCAAAAACAATTTATTTTACAATTTGCTCTTAAATAATCAACTTTTGAAAAGTTAGTAGAAGGTGCTTTTGGAGGCAGAAACTATCTTATTGTTGTGCAATGTTAATAATACCATCACTATTTAAATAGAAATACAATAATACTCTCACATTAAGTAATTGTATTTCAAAAAAACTATAATTCAGAAAAAAAAAATAATTTTGAAATCTTTAATCCTTATTTATTTTTTGAGCGAGTTGACTCGGTCATAATTTTTTAGCGGGTTTTTGAACAAGCTGACTCGGTCATGAATTTTTTTTTTTTTTCTGTTTAAATTTCTAATTTATTTATTTTTATATGCTTTATATTTATATTGTTAATGATATCTATTTAGTAATTTTGTTCAATACATTTTCCATTCTTTCAAAAATTAAGCACTTTTAAAATTTAGTTTACCAAACACTTAATAACTTTTTTCTAAAGTAGATTATTTCTTAAATTAAGCTATAAGTAAATTTTTTTCCTAAGCAAAACAATCTCAAACATAGCCTAATTCAACTATATATATATATATATATATATAATATATATATTTTTTTGCTTTTCATATATCAACTGAACCATAGTATCAAATTTTGGATGTTTAGTATTACTTAAATTTATATATGTCACGTCGACTGCAGTTCTAAATAATTAAAAATGTGAATTTTTTTTTTTAATTATTATAATAAATTTTGATATTGAACAGGTTGGGAGTCTGTTAGACCTGCTGAGAACAAACATCAATTGTGCGATCTGAATATCTATTCCCATATCTTGAAATATATACTCTTAGAATATTGATGAGAAAACTTTATATAAATACTTGTAAAATGCTTACGATGAAACTTGAATCCCCTACCAACACAATGACATTGAATGAGATATTCATACACTACCACATGTGCTAAAATACGATTGGCTCGAAAACTGTCACTTAAAAGAGTTCCAACTTTCAAGACAATAGATGTACATTTGATTAAAATCTAATAGTTCAAAAAACTCAATCTTATAAATTAAATGCTCTCAAAATGGCCCTTTATATATATATGACTAAACAAGATCTGTAAAAAAAGCTGAAATCATATGTAATGCTCTCCTACTTGGAGGACATGATTTGTTCATAAATTTTAAAAGAGAATTAAGAGCATATGGAAAAGAGACAAGACACAGTTGCAGATCATTATCTTCATTTTTGGGGAAGTGTAGTTAGTAGTAACAGCAAAAACACAACTACCATTAATTAGGACCAGAACTATCTCAAGTTGCAAACAACAAAGAAGACAACACAATTTCATGCATGATCAGTCACCATATATAATGTGGCTCTCTTTCTCAAGTTAATTTTATTGTGTATATTGCAACAGGAGCTATAGGAATTGCAGAAGCTGATTGCTTATATTTTATCAGAAGTGTGATTTGTACGTACGTGAGGCTGCTTATATCAACATCGATCTCCATTCTCCAACTTATACTATATATTTCCACCCACCACGTACACCACAAAATTCCAAGTCTAATATATTGATTCCACATTCCAGCTATCCAAGAATATTATTAATGTTAATATATATATATATATACCTGTTGCTGATAACAAAACTTCATCATATCGATGCAACCAGTCCCAAAATGTTCAATGTAGAGTTGTTTCTTCTTGTTAATTAACCATTTACTGATATATCAAATTCAATCCAAATTTGCATGCATCGTCCAAAAAGAAAAAGAACACAACGTAACACATATTTCAACCAACCATAAACTCTCTAAATGTTCAAAAGAATCAAAACATATATTTGGTGATGTCATTGTAATCATATTTGGTGGTTGGTGGTTGAACTAACTGCTTCTGCTTCTGCTGTTTCTTCATTAACGTTTACATTTGTGAGAATTGGTAGGTGGATTAGTTGTTCTCTTTCTATCCGTAATTATTTATTTTTGTGATTTTAATTAAGGTTTTTTTTTTTTTTTTTTTTTAAGTGGATTTTCTTCTTTCTTCTGCAAGTCTATCACGATTGAGGTTTTATTTATTTATAATAATTATAAATAATTTGGGGTTTAGTGGAGGGGGACGTACACCATTCAAACTCATAATCTTGTAGTTTTGAGCCACCAGATCAACCTCATTTGTATTATGGACCGTGCTTGGGGTGATTGAGCTCGTCAGTTGTTCCCTAAGCAGCAGATTGATGTCAGTTGTTTATTTATTTTTTAGTGTATTAAGAAATATTTGATTTACTATATATACAAATACAATTCTCAATTTTTGAAGACAAGAAATATAAACATTTTGAAAAGAAGAGTTGTTTGGTTAGATCGTCTCCAAACCCTTTTCTCTCTTTTTTTTTTTTTTTTTTTAGGAAATACAAAACTTCGTCTGCACTATGCATTGTGCTTTTCTAGTTAGAATGTCGGTTCAACATTTCAATATCTCCAAAGTGATTCTTTATTGATTGGCTAGGTAGAGTATCAACTGGTTGTTGTTGGTGTTGTTGCAGACATCAACATATTTTTAGTTTTTAGTCCTTTTGGGCTGTATTTGTTGCACTTTAATCCCAGAGAAGGAAACAAGGTTATCCATTGTTTGATCCATGAGCTCATGGCAGTGCCGGTCCTGAGGTTTTGGAGGCTCCAATGCGAATATTTAAAATGGGGCTCTTTATTCAATCTCACATCTAAATCTTGTAAAATCTCGTATTTAATAAATATATATATATATATATATATATATTATTTTTTGAGAAAATTTACAAAAGCTTAATCAAAGTAATTTTCATCAAATTTATATCGCGATACATAAGAAAACAAAACTGAAAAAGAAAGTTATAAGCAAATAGATATGTATAACAGTTTCTAATGAAAGAAATAGCATATGTAAAACGAGATGAGGTTGGTTTGGTGGTAAACCTTTCATACCTACATCATGAGATCGTGGGTTCGAGTCCTCACCCTCTTAATAAAAAATTAAGGAGAGACAAACTTGCTTAAAAAATGAAAATGGAGGAGAACTTTTTTTTTTTTATTTTTTTTATTATTTTTTTTATTTTATAGAATTTTTTTTTTTTTAAAAAAGGGTGTATTTGATAATGTTTTGGGTGTACTTACAAAATATAATTTTAAAAAAACTCTTAATAAGATATACATATAAATTTTTAAAGGTGCAAATAGAACAACTCATTTGTTTTTAATAATTCTTATGAAAATCTTTTTTTTCTAGAACCTGGTGGGCGCCCTTGGTGCAATGGTGCCCGGCCTCACGGCCGGCACTGGCTCGTGGTTAAAGATTTTAATTCAATAATACACATGTTATTGGATTTGAAACCTGAACAAATTGTTTCCTATTTTGGGGTGTGTTACTACAATATGAAACGGGCCGCGGTGTTGAATTAGTAAGAAATCAAGATTGGAGATTACATATAGCCCATAATGAGTTGGGTTTTGAAAATATCTAGACCCAGTTCGGTCCGATTTGGTATATGAAATGGGTTAATTTTACTCAAATTTCATCATAGTAAATATAAGTATGAAATTACCCTCAAATATGGTTTAGTTTTAAATGACGATCATTCAAATTGACAATATTCCAGTTTTGAGTCATCGCCATCGTAGGTGGTATGTGAAAAATATATATATATAATTAAAAGGAAAAGTTGTATTTTTTTTTTCTTTTTTGGATGAGTGATTTTGTTTTTAAGTAGTTGGTGAAGAGTGATATATTTATTTGTATCACATTCTTAAGCGGTTGTCAATCTCCACATAACTCAAATAAATTTGGGAAGTACTATTACCCATCATTAGATTTCTCCTCCCAATCCCTTGTAAAAAGCCCAACACGTGCTCAAACTCTCTGAAGCCACTTTGTAGATCGGGGGTCAACGCTTGCATAATTTTCCAAAGGATCATGTATCTTTAGATTCTCCTAATAAAAGTTGTCAAGTATATATAAAAACCTATCGGTAATTATAGAATGAACATTAAACCTTTTATTTCATATCTCTATATGATCGCAGTCCTCATAAGGCAAACAATGAATGATTATATATATAATTAACTCCATGTGTCATAAGGAAAACCTTGGGTAGTGTTAAGTAATTTGGTCTCTATAAAAAAAAAACATAATTATAAACAATATAATACTAAAAAGAAAAAAAAAAAACAAATATATATATATTCCTCTGTTAAAATTCTATGAGAAGATTTTTGAAGTGATATATAAAATATTTTAAAAATAATTAAAGTGAAAAAAGAAAAGATAAAAAGATATACAAAAGTAACAAAACCAATTAAAAATATTTTGTTAAATTTTTAATGATATTTTTGACTTGTTGGGTAAGTTTTCTAGATTCAAGAAACAAACATAAAGCCAACAAATAATATTATCACTCAAGCCCATCTCTCTCTCTCTCTCTATCTCTATATCTCCCTGTGCTTGTTTTTTTCTTAGGGTTTGGAAATTCGATTCTTTTCCTCCGAACAAAATCTCGAATTGAAACGTTAGGGTTTTTGTCTTCATCTACTCGGCGGTCATGGCGGCAACGATGGTGAGCTCGGCCGGAGGTTTACTTGCGATGTTGAACGAGACCCATCCCTTGTTGAAACTACACGCTCTCTCCAATCTCAACAGCTGCGTTGACCAATTCTGGCCCGAGATCTCCACTAGTGTACCCATCATGTACTTCAATTTCTCTCTTTCTTTGTCTGATTTCTTGTTTTCGATCTGCTCAGTTTCTGGGAAAGTAAAATTTGAATCTTTATGGGTTTAATACTGTTTTTAAGTGGGGTTTTAATTTACTGAGTAATTTAGTTTTCAATTGCTTAACAAAAATTAAGGAAACTAGTATTTTAGTTTAAGAATGGTTGTATGGTTGTTTATTTGAAATTAAAAAAAAAATTTATTTAAAAAAAATTGAAAACAAAGTTTATTCTGTTTTTGTTATGGGTTTTAAGACTAGGGTTTTTACTCTTTTTGGGAATGTGAAACGTTAATGTTGTTTAAACTCTGTGGTTTGTGTTGTTGTAATTGGTGGTTTTCGGAGGAGATTAGGACATATGAAGAAACTTTTGAACTATTATTAAGGCAACTGATGATGTTGTGATGAAAATTATGTTAATATATTAATCCATGACAATCTACATAGTTGTAAACTCTATTATCCTAATAGATATAGGGCCTGAGAATCAGATTGGGTACAAAATTTGCTTAACTCAAAAAGTCTGGATTTTCCCCCTAGTTTCTTCTTTTTTGTCATAGTGTTGAACCTTGAGCAAGAGAATTGGAGCTATCTTTCGGTTCTGAAGTGGAGATGAGTGAGGGAAGTAACTTTAATATCAGTTGGTGCCGATGCTACAGTCAGGATGCTTTGGGTGTTGATGATTTTAATGTTCGGGTTTTGGATTACCTACATTAGTAATTTAACTTGTTTTCATGATCCTGAATAACTTTTTCGGTCTAGTTGAATCATTTAGACTTGAATTTCATGTGTAGTTTTGTTGAAGTGTTCACTAAAATGTGGCTCTGCTATGTAATGCCTTTCATTTTTCTGGTCAAAGAGAAGTAAGATTAAACCAGTAGTTTAAGAGATGTTGAAAGTCTTAGCTAAAAAGTTGGCCTAGTTAAAAAGAAATTATACTTCATGGATGACAATATCTCTTAAGTTTTGAAATGAAGCTGATGGAATCAAATTAGGAGTCTAAACTACTGTCATCACAATATTATTTATTCTTCCTATATCTTAGTGCAATTATTATCCTTTGTCGTAGTCTGGTGTTATTACATGTGTGTGTATGTGCTGATTATTGCTGATCATGTACCTGCCAGACTGTTGGGAAGCAATCATATAGGTCTGTTTTAAGGGAAAGATAATTTGCTTATTATGGTTATGGGATGGGCCATGTGGCATTGATTTTGGGAAATTGTGTAAATCTATGTTTGTATTGGTATAGATAGCCAATGATGAATAATCTTATTTTTCTATATATCATGGCTATTAATGTTTATGTCATTTCATCCTTTCTTTTGATCCAGTGAAAGTTTATATGAGGATGAAGAGTTCGATCAGCATCAGAGGCAACTTGCAGCCCTACTGGTTTCAAAGGTAATAGCTAATTTCTGTGTACTCTCTCTGTATTTGCATGGACTAGTGTTTTCTTTTTCTGTACAGAATAAGTGTATGCTTTTGTAAGAAGTAAGAACACTTTAAATGTAGACCCAAAAGAAAACAGAGAAAGAGAGTATATGGGGCAAGATTCAACTATGCCAGAACACTTTCTTCTAATTGGAAGGGCTAATACCAAAAGATTCTTTTAAGTGTCTGTGATCCAAATCTGTAGAAGTATATATACATGCAGACAGTAGCTCTATTTCTGAAACAAACTCTTGTTATTAGGAACTTCCAATTTCAAATGTACCATTTTTTGGAAAGTGTCATTCACCTATTACCATCTATCCTCTCTCTTCTAGTATTCAAAAATCCCTTGTTCCAACCACGTTACCCAAAAGACAGCTGTAATGCACCACTGCCACTGGATTTTTAGCTTTCATACTACCAGGCTACTGCAAAAGCCAAATTCCTGCCCCTCCCCGAATACTCTTTACATGAGGAAGGCAACATAACTTAAGATAATTTAGCCTAGGAAAACAGAATGCTCCGAAGCTTCCAAGCTACTAGACAACGAAAAAGAAAGTGATTAGAAGACTCCATATCATTATCATATGTCACACACCATTGAGGGCAAAGATAGGTTTTAGGTTTCCTCCTTTGAATATAAATTATGACACTCATGTCTGATTGATAGATGCAATTTATAGTACTCTGTTCTGACATTTTCTTTTAATGGATTCTACTGCGCTTCTTCCCCACAGGTTTTCTATTACTTGGGTGAGCTTAATGACTCATTGTCATATGCCCTTGGAGCTAGTTCCTTATTTGATGTTTCGGAAGATTCTGATTACGTTCATACGCTTCTAGGTAAGGATATTTGTTGAGTTCCGTTATGTTCTGATTGCTGGAACAATAAGGGGAATGAATGAGTTTGGTTAAGTCAATGTAAATTTCATTTGATCATCCTTTGTGATATTCAAGGTGTTTCCATTGAGATATTTTACACCTCTTATTGACATGATACTTTGTTCGATTTCTTTCCTCAGCAAAGGCTATAGATGAATATGCCAGTATCAAGTCAAAGGCAGCTGAGTCAAACAATGAAGCAGCAAATGTGGACCCTAGATTGGAAGCAATTGTCGAGAGAATGCTTGATAAGTATGTGGACCTTTACTTTTTTGATCTGCTGACGTTTCATCTTCTTCTAGCTGGCTAAAAATTTATTCATGTAGGTGTATTATGGATGGAAAATACCAGCAAGCAATGGGAATTGCGATTGAATGCCGAAGATTGGATAAACTCGAGGAAGCAATTACTAGGAGTGATAATATACAGGGGACTTTGTCATATTGCATTAATGTCTCTCATTCCTTTGTTAATCGTAGAGAATATCGGAGTGAGGTGAGTAATTTTAGTGTTATTGATTTTTAATGTTATTCTTATACCACTTGTTTATGCCCTATCATTTTTTTTTATGAATCTTTTATCATGTTGTTGTAGTAGGTTTTTATGTTCATTCTGTATGTTTCCTTTTATTATGTTCAGCTGCTTACATTGCTGTTGGGTATGTGTTAGTAGTAGATGCTTGATTGTTGGTAGCAGTTTATGCCATTGTTTCATATGTTGTATTTGCTGTTGAAAGCATCCATGCTTTGATGAACTTGAATTTGAAGAGCTATGAAAAAAAAAAAATAACTGAAACTTGCAAGTATTTTGATGGAATGCTCTATTAGATCTCTCAATGAATTGATTCTTCCTTCAGGTGCTTCGTCTTCTTGTTAAAGTATACCAAAAGCTTCCCTCTCCAGATTATTTGAGTATTTGCCAGTGTCTCATGTTCTTGGACGAGCCTGAAGGTGTTGTGAGTATATTGGAAAAGCTTCTCCGATCGGAAAATAAGGATGATGCTTTATTGGCATTCCAAGTAGCCTTTGATCTTGTAGAGAATGAGCATCAAGCTTTTCTCTTGAATGTGAGAGATCACCTGCCTGTTCCTAAGTCACAACCTTCAGAAGCAGTCCAACCAGTATCTAGTGATCCCGCTAACGCTCAAAACGAAGGTTCTACAGCTGCTGAGGATGTTCAGATGGCAGATGGAACTTCTGCTTCAGTCACAACTGTGCCTGAAGCAGATCCAAGTGAAGTGATGTATGCAGAAAGACTAACCAAAATCAGAGGAATTTTGTCTGGAGAGACATCAATTCAGCTGACTCTGCAATTCTTATACAGTCATAACAAGTGAGACCATTTGTTTCTTTCACCAATTCAAAGTTTCCTTCAGAAATACTTTTGAATAGTTTATTTGGATGAAGATTGTTTGCGAGACATTTACTTATCTGGTTGTGTTTGTTTATAGGTCGGACCTATTGATTCTAAAGACAATAAAGCAGTCTGTTGAGATGAGAAATAGTGTCTGTCATAGTGCAACAATTTATTCTAATGCAATTATGCATGCTGGAACAACTGTGGATACTTTTCTCAGAGAGAATTTGGTAAAACAATTGTCTAGCTCTTATTATTATTATTATTTTTTCATTGATGATGACACACACACATAGAAAGACTTACGCAGACATACATAAGTATCTGTTATAATACTTTGTTGGTTCACCTCAATTCTCAGGACTGGTTGAGCAGAGCCACCAATTGGGCTAAATTTAGTGCAACAGCTGGGTTAGGTGTTATTCATAGGGGCCATCTACAGCAAGGAAGGTCACTGATGGCACCTTACTTGCCCCAGGGTGGGGCTGGTGGTGGTGGCAGTCCATACTCTGAAGGTGGTGCTCTCTATGCTTTGGGTCTCATTCACGCCAATCATGGCGAGGGCATCAAGCAATTCCTTCGTGACAGCCTACGCAGTACTAATGTTGAGGTTGCTTTACGGGAACTCTAGAATTTATTTATTAGATAGAAAGCCTCCAAAAGTGATTAGGAAATTCATTATTGAAAACTTTTTGCAGGTTATTCAACACGGTGCCTGCTTAGGTCTTGGCTTGGCAGCTCTAGGAACTGCCGATGAAGATATCTACGATGATATTAAAAATGTGCTTTATACAGACAGTGCGGTTGCCGGTGAAGCTGCTGGCATCAGCATGGGTTTGCTTATGGTTGGAACTGCCAGTGAGAAGGCGAGTGAGATGCTTACCTATGCACATGAAACACAGCATGAAAAGATCATTAGGTAAGCTGGTTTTTAAATGTGGGTGTTGTTTTAAGCTTAACTTCTGCCGTTGTGTTTCCTAACTCATGATTATGTTTCAGGGGATTGGCATTGGGCATAGCCCTTACGGTGTATGGAAGGGAAGAGGAAGCTGACACATTAATTGAGCAGATGACCCGTGACCAAGATCCCATTCTGCGTTATGGTGGTATGTATGCATTGGCACTGGCCTACAGTGGAACAGCTAATAACAAGGCCATTCGCCAGCTGCTGCACTTTGCTGTCTCAGATGTGAGTGATGATGTCAGGAGGACTGCTGTTCTAGCTCTTGGGTTTGTCTTGTACTCTGAGCCAGAGCAGGTTTGTGATTTTTCATATTTTCCCTTCTTTTTTTTTTTTTTTTTTTTTTTTCCCTTTTACTTTTTGTTCTTTTAACTGTTCATGCTCCTCTATTCACCATTGTTGTTCTCTATGCAATGTGGTTTTTATCTTTTTTGGTGGTTGGGTTGGGGGGGGGGGGGTGTGGGGGGGGAGGAAGTTGAACACATTACAGTAGATCTCACTGTGTTCTTAAACTGCAGACTCCTCGAATTGTCTCCTTGCTATCTGAGTCATATAATCCACATGTTCGATATGGTGCGGCTCTTGCAGTAGGCATTTCCTGTGCAGGTACTGGCCTGAGTGAGGCCATATCATTGCTAGAGCCTCTGACTTCAGATGTTGTTGATTTTGTTCGTCAAGGTGCTCTAATTGCAATGGCTATGGTCATGGTCCAGATTAATGAAGCAAATGACTCTCGTGTTGGAACCTTCAGGTATTGTTGTAGTATTAAGTCTTGCATTTTATCACACATGTTAAGTTTGTATCACATATGTATTTTTTTTCCCATGTTATATAGGCGGCAATTGGAGAAAATAATTCTAGATAAACATGAAGATACCATGAGCAAGATGGGAGCTATTTTGGCCTCTGGAATCCTTGATGCTGGGGGAAGGAATGTGACTATAAAGTTACTTTCCAAGACAAAACATGATAAAATTACAGCAGTTGTTGGTCTTGCTGTTTTCAGTCAGTTTTGGTATTGGTATCCCCTTATTTATTTCATTAGCTTGGCGTTCTCACCCACAGCTCTTATTGGGCTCAACTATGACCTGAAAGTTCCTAGGTTTGAATTCTTATCACATGCAAAACCTTCTCTGTTTGAATATCCAAAGCCAACTACTGTGCCCACCGCCACATCAGCTGTAAAACTTCCCACTGCTGTTCTGTCAACATCGGCAAAGGCCAAAGCCAGGGCTAATAAGAAAGAAGCAGACCAGAAGGAAAAAGCAATTACCGAAAAGACTGATACTTCAACTGCTGGAAAAGGAAAATCATCCAGTGAGAAGGATGGGGACTCTATGCAGGTAAAATTATCATCAGTTTTTGTAAGGGTGGCAAAACAATTTTCATTTTCTGCCAAAATTATTAGTTTTCATATATTCTTCATGGTTTAAGTGGTTAAATCTGTTTAATTTTCTATCCTTGATTCCTTGAAATTCAAAGAATAAAAAAAGTGTATTCATTTATCAAGTCATGGTCATAATCTTTTTGGTCCTGTTTTTCCTTTCGAATACTCTATTTGGCAGGTTGATACGCCACAAGAGAAGAAAGCAGAACCTGAGCCTTCTTTTGAAATTTTAATCAACCCTGCGAGGGTGGTTCCTGCTCAGGAGAAGTTCATTAAGATTCTTGAAGATAGCAGATATGTGCCAGTGAAGTCAGCGCCGTCTGGTTTCGTACTCCTGAGGGACCTGCGTCCTACTGAACCTGAAGTGCTCTCTCTTACCGACGCACCTTCATCTACCCAGTCACCTGCTAGTGGGACAACTACAGGACAGCAGGGTTCTGCTTCAGCCATGGCTGTTGATGAAGAACCTCAGCCGCCAGCACCTTTTGAGTACAGCACATAATTTGGTCAGTTTCATTTGGATTGGTAAGTGTTATTTTCATGGTCTTATGGTGAGAATGTGGTTGCAATAAGTGGAGAAGGAAACAAACTGGTGGGGGCAACCAGCAACCATCGACACAATTCTGGTCTGGCGATGTGCAACCAAAGTTGAGTTTGCAGGAACATTAAGGCTCCTTACACTTGGTTCCTGTTGGTGTGGCCTCTGCCCTGTTATGTTTGATCTGTAAACTGCTTTATTTTTAATTTAGATAGTTATATTCGAAAGGTAAGGTGGACGGGGAAGATGGAACCTGTAATACACTGGATAATGGGAAAAACTCAGAAGAGTGCATAGCCATCATCTCCCTGTAATTGAGACATTGATTTTGCCATAATTGGGACGCCGAATAGGCCAAGGATGGCTTTCTAGATGGACTAGTGGTGTGTTTTTCATTTCTTTTCTTGTTTTTGGTTGCAGTAGCTAGCTCTATCAAAACACTTGGGAAAAAAAAAAAAAAAACTGGAAACCTAGCATATTTTCTTCATCTGATTTATATGAAGTTTGCAATTAATGATTCATTTTCCAATACTCAATGAAATTATATCTTATTTTCCTCACATTTGTATGTTGTGGTAGGATTGATAGCTTTTGTTACATGAGTCATATGTTGTTGCTAGTGATCTGCAAATACTATTTAAAACAAGGATTATGTGTTAATAATATTGAAAATTTATCTTGGAAATTTTTTTATCTATGCTATAAAAGTTGTTTATGCTTGTAAATAAGCATATCTCAAACACTACTGGAGGGTGTTTTTTTGTCAGTTTTCAGAAAAATTGTTTTTGCCTGTAAATAAGCATATCTTAAGTAGGTTATCTGTAATTAGTTGTATCATCAATTTGTTTAGAGTCCGGTGGCTTATTATGATAATGTTGATGTTTATCTGTGACCACCTTTGTTTTCATAAATCCTATCCCTTTATAATTCACTTGCATCATGTGAACCTCCATTCTCTTTATTTTTATTTTTCAACTTTTCATTAATTACAAATCTTGATTCAACATGAAGTAGGAGTTGCCTTTTGAATCTAATGTAACCTACTTGCAGATTTACGTTTGAACTCTGTAATTTATGTTCAAACTCGCACGTCTTACCTGTGAAACTCATCGTGTAACAAGACCATAGCAAAATCCTTTACTTCAATATTTTGAAGTTTTGAACTTGTACGGTATCAACTGGTTAGATCAAAGTTAAAAGCAAAATCTTCTTTTGAAATCAAGAGGTGTTTATATTTAACATTTATGAGGTTTCTTTTGTCTTAATATAACTCCTTCCCACAGTTATTTTAATTCTTTCAAAAGCAATTTTAAATAAGTGAAATCATTTGTAGTTAATTTAGAGAATTTAAGTTAATATATCCCCGCGCACATTAGTTATCAAGTGAGGTATATATATCTTATTTTAATTTCAGTAAGGATCTTGATGAAATTATATCTATTTTTATAAATTTTAATCTGAATTTTTTTATGGAAGATAAGTTTAATGAAATCTACATATGAATAAAATTTGAGAATTTTTCAAACACCGGAACGATTTATCCCGATTTTGTTAATATAAAGGCATTAGAAAAATGAGATAAATATAAGAAAATTTAAAAAAAAAAAAAGTTCTAATGTTTGAAAAATTCTCAAATTTTATTTATAGGTAGATTTCAATGAACTTATAGTCTACACAAAAATTCAAATTAAAATTCATAAAAATAGATGTGAATTCATCAAGGTTCTTACCGAAATTAAAATAAAATATACCTCACTTGATAACTATTATGTGTATATTAGTGTGTATATATATATATATATAGTAATTTTTCAATAAGGACTTTTAGAATGTACACTTTAAGCACTTTTGATGAAATTGCATGTAATCAAATGTTTTTCGATGAGATTTTTTGTATGCATCCTAAGAAAATTAAAATACATAATTGGTAAAAATTTGAAAATTTTTTGGATTTGAGAACTTTTTTTTCTTCTATTTCTTTATTTTTAAATGTTTTATCTTAAAAAATTCAGAAAAAATTTGTGCGCAAACACACACACATATATACTCATATATAATGTATCAAGTAAGTGAGGTATATACACCTTATTTTAATTTCGGTAAAGACCTTAATGAAATCATATTTATTTTTGTAAATTTTGATCTGAATATTTTATGGATGATAAGTTTAATGAAATTTACATATGAACAAGATTTGAAAATTTTTCAAGCACCGGAACTATTTTTCCGGACACACACACACACACACACACATATATATATATATATATATATATATACGCATATATAATTTATCAAGTAAGTGAGGTAAATATAATTTATTTTAATTTCGGTAAAGATCTTAATGAAATCATATTTATTTTTATAAATTTTGATCTGAATTTTTTTGTAGATGATAAGTTTAATGAAATCTACATATGAACAAAATTTGAGAATTTTTCAAGCACCGGAACTATTTATCCCGATTTTGTTAAATATAAAGGCATCGGAAAAATGAGATAAATATAAAAAAATTCAAAAAATAAAATAAAATAGTTCTAGTATTAAAAAATTCTCAAATTTTATTCATAGGTAGATTTCAATGAACTTATAGTCAACACAAAAATTCAGATCAAAATTCATAAAAATATATGTGATTTCATCAAGGTCCTTACGAAATTAAAATAACATATACATCACTTGATAACTACTATATATATATATATAGACGGTCCCGTTCTGGTCAGTGCGCATTAATGTAACTACATCAATATCAATTTATATAGACCACTGATTATGGAAAAGCTTTGACAAATACATACATTTTGAGTCAAAGTATATAAATCTAATGATCCATATCCAACGCACTGATGAAGTTATATTAGTGTGCACTGACAAAGTTATATTAGTGCGCACTGACTTGAACATTTCTGTATATATATAAATATAAATATACGGTCCCGTTCTAGTCAGTGCGCACTAATGTAACTATATCAGTACCAATGTATGTGGACCACTAATTATGGAGAAGTTTTGATAGGTGTATACATTTTGAGTCAAGGTATGTAAATCTGATGGTTCACATTCAATGCATTGATGAAGTTATATCAGTGCGCACTGACTTGAATATTTCTATATAAAAAAAAAAAAATATATATATATATATATATATATATAGAGAGAGAGAGAGAGAGAGAGAGAGAGAGAGAGAGAGAGAGAGAGAGAGAGAGAGAGAGAGAGAGTGCAATTACATCCAATGTTGAATTATAGTAGCAATCCTGGTCAATATATAATTTTTCAAATGCAAAAAGTGTCTTAAAATAATTTGATAATATTCACAAGAACATAATAAGATCCTTTACTTCTATCAAATCTAATTATTTCTCTCTTTTTTGTTTTCTCTCTAATAATGACACAATTATTTGCATCAACTTAAGTAGATCCCACCAAAATTAGAAATTAAATTCATGTAAGAAAAAGAATTTCTTGATCCCTTTTGAATGGAAATTGTTCCCTTTAGTTTTTATTTTCAATTAATATAGGCACCTTTAATGTTCACAACAAGAAGCCAAGCATGGTAATTAAAAAGTAAAAACAACAAGAATAAGAAGAGTGAAATGCTGAAAACAATTGAAAAATCCAACATTAATCTCAAAAAGTACATATGATTAAATATATGAATTACATCCATTAAATATTCAAAATAATAGCGAATATTAGGACTTCAAGTCAATACTAACCGGAAAATAATCTAGACATTAGAGACCTTGCCATTCTGAGTAAATTAATTAATGGGATATTATCATTTTTTCCCTTGTAGTTTGTCATATTCATAAATTTACCCCCCTAAGTTTAGAAATGGTTGATATTCTCCCTGAAAATCAAAGTATTCGAATATTTACCTCCTGCCATTAGGATTTCCATTAAATAGAGGTTTGACCGTTAAAATAGAAGGGTAATGTGTTAAAAAGCTAAATTAAACAATTGGAATATTATCATTTTCCCCCTATAGGTTGCCATATTCATAAATTTGCTCTCTATAGTTTCAGAAATTGTTGATATTCCTCCTGAAAATCAAATTAATTAATAAATATTAAATTAAATAATAAATATTTTTATTATTAAATTTTATATTTATTATTTCACCATCAGATTCATTTCATCAAATCCATTTCAGATCCATTTCATCACAATTATCTCTCCACCATCCATTTTATTCAAATAGACGCCATTCTAGATCTTTACAAATCCAAAAACCAAAAAAATAAAAGAGGAACTGGTGCAATAAATCCAAAAACCCAAAAAAAAAAATAATTAATAAAGCAAATTTAACATCTTTATGATCACCATCATCGTCCAAGCCCAGAAATTATCATCAACAGCCACCAAACCCAGAAACACCAAAATCCAGACCCACACTACCATAACCCAAAAATAAAAACAAAACCAAAGTCACACCAAATCGTAGCCATCAACACCCTCAAATCAAACCACCACCACCAACAAAACCAAACCCACTAAACCCTCAAACTCCCAACACCGAAACTAGGGGTAAACACATTGAAACATTGAGAATTGAGTTTAATAGCATATACAATTGTTTGGGTTACAGTGGTGGAAGAGAGAGGAAGAGATGGGGAGAGAAAGAGGAAGAATTAGGGTTTTAATTGATTTTTTTTTTTAATATTATTCTTTTAATATCTTTTAATAATTTTATTCTTTTAATGTCTTAATAATTTTTTTACCATTTTATTTTATTTTATTTTAAATATTCTTTTTTAATATATTATTTTTAATTTCTGTTAATATTGGTAGTGGCGGAAGAGAGAGGAAGAGATGGGGAGAGAGAGAGGAAGAATTATGGTTTAATTGATTTTTTATTTTTTTAATATTATTTTTTAATATCTTTTAATCATTTTTTACCATTTTATTTTATTTTATTTTATTTTATTTTGAATATTATTTTTTAAATTTCTGTTAATATTGGTAGTGGCGGAAGAGAGAGGAAGAGATGGGGAGAGAGAGGAAGAATTAGGGTTTAATTGATTTTTTATTTTTTTTAATATTATTTTTTAATATCTTTTAATCTTTTTTTACCATTTTATTTTATTTTATTTTATTTTGAATATTATTTTTTAAATTTCTGTTAATATTGGTAGTGGCGGAAGAGAAAGGAAGAGATGAGGAGAGAGAGAGGAAGAATTAGAGTTTAATTGATTTTTTATTTTTTTTAATATTATTCTTTTAATATCTTTTTAATAATTTTATTATTTTAATATCTTTTTATAATTTTTTTTACCATTTTATTTTATTTTATTTAGAATATTCTTTTTTTAATTTCTGTTAATATTGGTAGTGGTGGAAGACAAAGGAAGAGATGGGGAGAGAGAGGAAGAATTAGGGTTTAATTGATTTTTTATTTTTTTTGATATTATTCTTTTAATACCTTTTAATAATTTTTTAGCATTTTATTTTATTTTATTTTAAATATTATTTTTTAATATATATATATATATATATTTTAATTTCTGTTAATATTGGTAGTGGCGGAAGAGAGAGGAAGAGTGGGGAGAGAGAGGAAGAATTAGGGTTTAATTGATTTTTTATTTTTTTTAATATTATTCTTTTAATATCTTTTAATAATTTTATTCTTTTAATATCTTTTTAAAAAAAATTTACCATTTCATTTTATTTATTTTATTTTAAATATTCTTTTTTAATATATTTTTTTTTTTTAATTTCTGTTAATATTGGTTGAATTTGTTTTGATCAAATAAATGATAAAATGATAACCAGGGGTAAAAACGTACTTTTTTCTTATCTTAACGGTCAAACCTCTATTTAATGGAAATCCTAATGGAAGGGGGTAAATATTTGAATACCTTTATTTTCAGGGGGAATATCAACTATTTCTGAAACTAGGAGGGGCAAATTTATGAATATGTCAAACTACATGGGGGAAAATGATAATATCCCTTAATTAATTGTAACCCTCATATGTGTCTCTTAGGGCCTGTTTGGTGCGCGAGATTGGATTGAATTATTTTATAGGATTTGATTGGATTAAAATGGGACTGGGATTGAATGAGATTGGATTGGACTAAATTAATACTATACTATGTTTGGAGAAACATGAGACTAGACTGAATTAATACCACGTTTTGTTTGGGTGTAACATAGGATTGGATTAAATATAATAATTTTTTAAAAAGAAAAATCATTATTTTAATTTTCGTCTCTATCTCTTTCTCTCCTCTATTAATTCTCTTCCTCTCTCCTCTTTACCAGACTCAATCTCTCCTCCGTTGACTCAACATCTTCACTCATCAAACTCCTCTCTTTCTCTCCTCTATTCTCTACTTCGTTTTCACTTCTCTCTTTCTCTCCATTTCTTTCTCTCCTCTCTTCTGTACCTAGTTTTCACTCATCTCTTCTTTTTTTTCATTTTCTTAGTAACCAAACACATGATGGCCGCCATGGAAATGATTTTTGTGGTGTTTTGGTAGGATGCGCCATCTCCGATAACGCACGATCTGCTATGTTTTTTTTTTTTTTTTTTTTTTTTTTTTTTTTTAAAAAAATTTCCTTTTTCTTTTCTTAATTGGGTGGTGTGGTTCAATTTTTTTTTTTTCATTCTTGTTTTGTATATTTTTTTTGTTTGTAATTTTTGGTGGTGGTGACGATGGCGATGGTGATAGGTGGCGGCAGTGGCGGTGATGGTCTTGAAGATCTGGGTTGTTTGTTGAATGATGATGAGAAACCGGTAATCAAATGAGTTGGCGTGGGTTGGTGAAAATAATCCCAGGACAAATAAAGACAGGGTCAGTGGTGGGTTTATTTAGTCCCATAATCATGGGACTAAATTTGCTTCTGGGATTAGTAATTCAATATCCGAAACAATGTCAAACACTGCACTGGGACTAAAATAATCCAGTCCCAATCCAATCCTATGCGCCAAACACACCCTTAGTGTCTTAGTGATTAATTTCTTTTGTAATTAAACTCATATATATATATATATATAGTTTTTCCATTATTAGTTCGAACTAATAAAAGTTATATCAGTTCCCTGCATGTGGGCCACTAGATTTAAATACTTTGACTGACAAGTGCATACAGCTAAGTCAAAGTATTTAAATCCAGTGGTCCATATGTAAGGAACTAATATAACTTTTATCAGTTCGTCAGTTCGAACTGATGTTCAAGTCAGTACGTATTGATGTAAATATATGAGGACATTGAATGTGAGCCATTCATTTTCCATGATTTGACTTGGTGTGTATGCATATATATGTATATATATAAAAATTTTCATATGAGAATGTCCTGGTAGAATTATATAAGGACATTGAATGAGTGCCACTCGTTTTACATACTTTGACTTAGTATGTATACACTTGTAAAAATCATTTTTAGAGCATCTCCAATGTTATTATGCATTTGGAGAAAATGGAGTGGCACATAGGATAGATATTAAAAAAGTTAGAAAAACTCTCTCCAATGCTATTATCTAAGTTGAATATGAAGATGATGTGGCTAAAAAAAAATTAGAGATTATGGAGTTGAGTTTTTAATTCTAGAAACTCTCCTAGAAATGCTGACTAAGATTTCTAACTCTTTCCACCAATAAGATTAAAGCTTTCAACTATTAAACCTCATTTAATTGTAAAATAAAAGAGGAGAGAGAGTATAATAATTGTTTTATTATGATTGGACATAAAATTGATACATATTTGACTTTAGATAATTGCATTGGAGATGTGAATATGCATTTCTTTAATTTTTTTTCAAAAGTGGGCCCATAATAAATAGAAATGCCGATTTGCTACTTAGAAACTCAAAAATGCATATTTGCATTGGAGATGCTCTTATAAATGAGTGACTCATAATATTCAATATCTTGATAAAGTTATATAAATATATCTTGATAGGAACGTGACTGTATATATATATATATATATAAGTATTAATAAAATACGATAACAAAAAATATAATGATATTAAAACTCTCAGCTGGGGTTAACTAAAGAAATAACAGAAAACATAAATGTCCTATCAATCCCCTCCCGGGATATTTGAATTGCAGTGAAATTGTACTTTTATATCTGCTATACAGTATATGAATCATACTATGAGATCAGTAAAATTCATTGAATCCGGATCAAGATATTTGATTGTTTTAAACATGCATGTGAGACTGCGTTTTTTCTTGTTATTCAATTCTTTGATGATCTATATATATATATATATTTATATATATTTTCACCGTTATCTTATCTTTTGCAATTGACATGATCATCAACTGGACAACAAAATTTGACGACGACTAATCAAAACATATATATAGTTTCTATTTTCTCTGAAGACTTTCAAATCGCTATAAAATTTGAAAATTGAAATGTTGATAGATAGAATCCTGAAGGGTACGTTTTGAGAGAAAGGTAATTCATAATTATTAGGATCATGAAAAGTGGTGGTAAAGTAAGTGAAAAAGAGCGTTTGTTCACCTGTGACAACCATTAATTATAGGAGGTGGTGAAATATATCATATATGAAATGGGAGGTGAAACTGTGTTGATATGTGAGGTCCACATTAAACCGCCAGGCTCCTCTCTTCAAGTCAAAGCCAGCTCTTACAGGGCAACCATGGCCCCATTCCCATTATATATATATAGATTTTTCCACTTCTCAACTCTTATGGTGGTACCCCATCTCTTGCTTCTCCATCATCTGCTCTTCAAATCCCCTAAACCCCACCTTCATTTTCACTACTCTTGTCTTATTACACACACACAAATATATATATATTCTTTCTCTCCAATCAAGGTCAGTGCTATTTTTATCTCTTTCTATATATCTTGCCTTTTTTTTTATTTTTTTTATTTTTTTTATTTTTTTTATTTTTTTTAAAGAGAGCTATATATCTTGCCTAGCTTTATAATAATAACAACTGTGTTTGCAAATGTTTTTCTTATCCTCAAAACCCTTTTTAACTAATAATTAATTTTACATGTTTCTCCTAAGTCTTATTTAATACGTATATCTAAACTGTAATAAATTTTCAGCTTTAGATATAAATCTCATAACTAAAATTAATTCTGCGCAGAATAACCTAGGTCTAGATCTCGATCCACATGAAAAAACAAATTATACCTTATATATATATATATATATATATGCAAATATTGTTATATATGTTGATGTAGATTAATTGTTGGATTTACTAGTGGTGTAAAAATTGTAGGTTTGACAAAGTTGGAGGTGGAGGACAGTACAGCACAAGTTGAGAAGTTTCTCAATTAAAGGTGGTTTTGTCGTTTGCATGAATTGAGCTCAATTAGGGTTTGTTTTCATTAAAGTGATCAGAGCTATATATAGTAGAAGCTAATGGAGAAAGAAGAGAACTACCCGGTACTCATCTCTCACCTCTCCTGCTTTCACTGTTTGTATGTTTAGGTTGATAGATCTTTTCATCACCATGTTGTTTTCCTCTCATCATCATCAACTCCATCATCTCTTGTCGCAGCATCCAAGTTTTGCATCTCTGGATTACTCTCATGATCATCATCATCAGCAGCAGCAGCATCAAGATCATCACATGAAGCCACGAGTAGGAGAGAGTACTTCTTCTGCTGATAATTATAATAATAACAACCCTGCTGGAATGGTTGATTACATGCTCAATAATAATTCTCATCAATCACAACAACACATGTCATCATCTGGGTTTTATACTGCTTCTTCGAACTCTTTCGATAAGTTGAGCTTTGCAGATGTGATGCAATTTGCAGACTTCGGTCCCAAGTTGTCCTTAAATCAGACCAAGATCCCTGAAGAAGAAGACACCGGAATCGATCCCGTTTACTTTCTCAAGTTTCCGGTTTTGAATGACAGATTGGAGGATAATCATGATGACACTCTCATCATTCCACAACCTGGTGGTGGTGACGGTGGTGGTGCAAGCAGCAACGAAGAGATGAGCTTTAAAAGAGTAGCGGAAGGTGAAGCTGTTGTGAGCAGAGAGAATGATGAAGAGGAAGAAGAAGAAGCCAGGGTTTCGGACAATAATACTTGTGTGCAACTTCGGTTTGTCGGAGATGATATACAGAACAACAAGACCGTCTTACCAGAGACAACAAAGAACAAGCGAAAAAGACCAAGAAGTGTCAAAACAACTGAAGAGGTCGAGAGCCAAAGGATGACTCACATAGCTGTCGAAAGAAATAGAAGGAAACAAATGAATGAACATCTACGAGTTCTGAGATCTCTCATGCCTGGCTCTTACGTTCAAAGGGTATAATATATATTCAATTTTATTTTAAAATTTTGTTCGTGTTCGTGTAGTCTCTAATAGTACTTTGAATTTTCAGGGAGATCAAGCTTCAATCATTGGTGGAGCGATCGAGTTCGTGAGGGAATTGGAGCAGCTTCTTCAATGCTTGGAATCGCAGAAACGGAGAAGGCTCTTAGGAGAAGCACCGCCCGGGGGTCGGCAAATGGGAGATTCCACGACGACATCATCTATGGCAATCCAACAGCCACAACATGAGCCTACACTTTTTCCTCCTCCAGCTGCTTTAGGTTTTCCAAACGATCATCAAATGAAGCTCATGGAATTCGAAACTGGAGGAGGCTTCCGTGAAGAGACTGCGGAGAACAAGTCTTGCTTGGCGGATGTGGAGGTGAAGGTTTTAGGGTTTGATGCGATGATAAAGATCCTCTCAAGGAGAAGACCAGGCCAGCTCATTAAAACCATTGCTGCTCTTGAAGATTTGCAGCTCAATATTCTTCATACCAACATTACCACCATTGAACAAACGGTTCTCTATTCCTTCAACGTCAAGGTATCGTAAATATTAACATTTTTCATAATTCAGTCGTTTGAAAATTATTTAAAACGAAACATTAGATTGATAGTCAATTAGTTGTAAAAACAATAACAAAGAATAATTTGGAGTATACAAATTAGCATCAAGCTTTTAAAATAGTCATGTGTCACGTTATATTCAAAATCAGTGAAGTCTAGGTCTCAAAATTATCAAGATCTATCTTAGATCGTAGTTTATAATGTATGCAGGTTGCAAGCGAATCGAGGTTTACAGCAGAAGATATAGCAAGCTCGGTCCAACAGATATTTAGTTTCATCCATGCAAACAGCAGCATATGATGGATATCATATAGTACATATATAGATTATCAATAATTAAAGATGATCAGGCTTCTGTTTCGTCAAAGATACCCATTTGAATTGTTTCATTGCTTTGGATTTTTCTCAGCAATTTTTTTAATTTCTACAAGCTAGATTCCTCTATTTTTGCTGTAGACATATATGGATTTAATTATGTATTGGTGTTTTTTTTTTTTTTTTCTTGCATGAATGATCAAACCATACATATGTAATATCTGTAGCACACTCATATATGATATATCTACTTTTTCTTGTGGAATCTCTATCTTTTGTCAACAAAATGACAATTTCTTTTATATGTCAACCCATGTGCATATATATATATACGCATACGGTTTTTCTATTGTCAATTTGACCTGATATAAAATATATCAGAACGTAGAATGTGAACTATTAGATTTACATATTTTGACTTAAAGTGTATGCACTTGTCAAAACTTCTTCATAATCTATGGTCAACATTCATCGTTCTGATATATTTTATATCATGACGAACTGACAGTCTTCTCCATAATCTATGCATGATTAACATTCTTCGTCCTGATATATTTTATATCATGACGAACTAACAGTAGAAAGACTATATATATATATATGCTCTCTCAATCTCTCTCACTAGTGGTTGGGTGCTCCATATAAAGAAGTTATAAATATAAGTGTACTTGAAACCATTTTTTTAAAGAAAAACATCTATTAATAAGTGCCTTAATACTTGTTTGGTTGAACTTTCTACTACATCAAAAGGTCTACAAACGTATATTTAAGTTTTTTAGAGTTGTTTGGTTAGGCTTTTGAGATTATCTATTTTAAATTGAATAGATGCCAGTAGAGACAAAAGTTCATGGGGAGGGTTTTCTCCAAATAGACCATTTTTTTTTTAAAAAAGTCTACTAACTAAATAATTATAATTTTTTTTTTCTTTAAAAAACTCGATCTATTTCTAATAGATCTACTACAAGTAGATCTTTTACCAAAAGAAGTTTTTCAAAAACTCAACCAAACGATTAAGCTCTTAATTTCCTCAAATGTACCTAAAAGCATCTATTAATAAGTACCTAAAACATCTATTACAACTGGTACAAAATCTCGTGCGCAACAATATAAAACTCTACAACTCTACCATTAATGATTATATATATATACACACATCGATGTACTAATTATGGTATCTTCAAACATTAATTCGTATATGAAAACATGAACCCCAGCAATTAAATTGCAATTGCTTGTACGTAGCTAGAAGAAATGTAAGTGTTGTGGAGGAGAAGATGAGAGTGTCGGATGGATGGCGACGGGTGGGAGCTTAGGTCAAATGGTGTTTTGGTTGTGAAAAGTAAAACGAATAACTTAGAAAGTCAAACTCAATTATGAGGTGGGAAGGTCAACGGGTCTCGTACCTTCTTGCCGTTGGTTGACTTGTCAGAAAAATTATAAATCAAGATTTTGGTAGTATTAGGCTACCACACATTTACTTATTATTTGCCTTTGCTTTCTTGGGTCCCTTAGTCGTCTGCTTTATTTTGGATTTCATCATGTTTTTGCTCAATATATATATATATATATATATATATATATATATTTTGCTGGTCATTGGAGTGATTTAGAGGGAAAGAAGATATAAAACCCCACAAACCGACATGCTAAAACCTTCTACACATACATAGATGATATAATTATGTATAGATAATATATTATTATATTATTTATGCATGTGTAGAAGCCAGAAGGGTAATATATTATTATATTATTTATACATGTATGTGTAGAAGGTTCTAGCATGTTGTTTGTGGGGATTTATATCTTTTTCCCTCTATTTCACTCTAATCACTAGCAACATCATTTGCACATCTCTTCGTAGCTCGAGTGGTGTATATTTTTCCTCCCACATTTGTAATGATGTTTGAGTCTCACTATGGATATTTTATGTTAAGGATATTACAGAATCAAGGGATAATCAAATCAATTCCACCATTCAAGCTCTCAATCTAAGCAGCTGACAATCAACCATTAAAACAAAATGATTTACTTTCCTTTTTAACTCTATCAGCTGATTGATTTGTAATCACATAAATCACTCCTTATAGTTAGAGACAATTGTAATGTCTATTGTAATTACAGCTTTTACATATCTGTATATATTCACCACTGATGAATAGAATTCACAAGCTTATTTCTCCATTATCAGTTTCAATATTACTTTTATATTTTACAGTTATGTGTGGAAAGTTTTCTTCCTGATATTGTGGGGTAGATATTTGAACCATGTATGTAGTGCTTGATCTTGACAGTTTCCGAGAAACACCTGATCCATTCGATGTTAGATAAAAAAATTTACTAGCAACATTTTTTTTTTTTACAAGAGAGAGTAGCGGAATCTAAAAACAGAAACCCCAAAAGAGTCTATGGGTAACTGCTTAGGAATACAACTTGGCAGTCTATCCCACATTCCCACCAAATTAATTAAATCTAAAAAATTACCCCTGTCACAAAGAATATCCGCCACCAAGTTCCTTTCATGATAGGTATGAGTGACCTTAAAATTAACACATCTTGCTAATCATGAAAACTTTACAATCAAGCCAATCATTCCTAAGAAGCAAAGGAAGGAGAAGAGTTTTAATATGATTAATACTTTTATCAAAAGTTTTATCGGAATGAAAATAAAATTTATTTGCAATTGACATATAGTTGATAAAAACCATATAATATACTGTGATAATAATATATAACGTACAGAGTTGAGAATAATACAAATTTTTATTTTTATTTATTTATTTATTTTATTTATTTATTTATTTTTTTGTAAATATTAACTAATTTAGTAAGTAAAAAAAAAACTTATAATTAATTAAATTAATTAACATGCATCAGGTTACATAACTTTTCTCTCTAGAAATTAAGTAACTAAAAGATTCCATTCTAGAAATGAACTTGCCAAATAAGTCATTGGAAAAGGAAGAATCTATTCTTAAAAATTATTTTTTAGCTTTGCACAATTACATTCATGATATTTTTAATTTATTAAAATTAAATATCCATTATCAAGTTATTGTTCGATACCGATCAATGTGTTTCTGTTTTGTGCGGGGTTTCATTTTCATTATATTGGATGCTTTCTCTTCGATACAATTAGTGTTAGGGTTTGAAATTTAACCAAAGAAGGATAAGAAGAAGAGATACCTAACTTATCAAATATCCAAACATTATTTACTTTTACGAGTCACATAATATACACAAATTAAATATATCAATTTAAAATGACTTAATTAGCATTATCATTATTTATATGATCAGCTGAAAATAATCCATTAATTTGTAAGTATCAAAGTTTTTTAACTGATCATACTGGTTTATAAATTTGGTTGATCATTTGAACTATACAAAAAGAAACTAAATGATTGTTTAAACAAAATTTATAAAAAAATATATAAAAGTATCTTTATTTCTTTTAGGTGCTCATAGAGTGGTATTTCGATTTTAAAAATTAAACGGTGAGTATATTTACAAATTGGGCATAGAAATAAATTTTATGGGCGGCATTATCCATTCCATATACTTTGATTAACAATCTGAAACTGTTTGAAAATACATTATCAAGTTGGATTATCAAAAAATTTCATAATATTTTATATTTATACCCAATTTATTAACATTAATGTTAGACAATCCAAAAACTAACTCATACGATAGTCTCGCATTTGTTTTAGCTAAGGTTGTTGTGATGAAACCTAACCCACACTATTCAATCCAGCCCGCCTTAAATCCGGTGGTTGGTGGGTTGGACTTGATTTTTCTCACTCATAGAATAAAAAAATAAATAGAGTGACTTTATTTGTATTCTTAAAAATTTGTATCTACAACCCTTTTGTAAGTATATCTCATCATAAAAATTAAAAATTATTTAGTTGATAAGAAAACCTCACTTAATATCAAAATACCATTTATTTCTTTCTTTTTGTTCAAATAAATAATTTCTAATTCCTAAATTCATAACGTATATCAAAATGAGTTGGGTTTTGAGAAAATTTTGTTTACAAGATAGATAAAAATAACGAAAAACAAGATAATGCAAGATATGGAGTGCACACGATCGGTGCTTGACTTTTGTATATATACTAGTTTTTAGGGCACATGCAAGACATGTGCTTAAATTAGTACCTGAGTTTCGTATTTACAAATATACATATTTAAAAAAAATAAGAGATGTTAATGCAACACGGTATAGTAATGATTATTTAAATCTTTAATAACTGATATCAATATCTTTCTTATCAGATGTATCTACCACTTGCAGTGAAATCTCTCTTTTATTATATATATTCTTTATTTCACTTTACAAACCTCCCATGTATATATATTCAATGACTGACTCGACAAATTAAATTTATATCTCTATAATATTTGTTATTCTTTTTCCAGTCATTAAATGTATAGAAAATTATATTTTCATCCCCAATCTCATTTTACAACATAAATTAATTATCAATCCAAATACTTATTAATTTGGGTCCAGTCCATATCATCATAGGTCATTATTACTAAGACATTTCTATTAAGTCAAAATCTTACTAAAACCTGTCTATTAAGTAATTATATAAACTTTAAGGGTTTTATGACTTTTCTAAAAAAAAAAAGGATGTTATAACTGAAATTTTACTAAACGTTATATATTAAGTAATTATATAAACTTTAAAGGTTTTATTTGTAGTTATACTTTTAAAGAAATTTAATAATAAAAAATCTTACCTGTTCAGGATAACTCAATAGCTCATTCTCTAGCTATGGTAGCTATTAAGGAATCAGATCATAACTTGTTTATTTGTTTGTTTGTTTGTTTTATTATTATAGGCAAATGACTTGTTCTGACTTCTGAATTCTTAATTCTGATCGATGATTTCCCTTCGTGCTTGTAATGGTGTTTTGGTTTTGGAAAGATTTACCTTAAAAAATTAGGAAACTAATCAATAATTTGTAGGTATACATATAAACTATTTAATTTTGTAGTATTTTATTAAAGGGTAATATTGGATTTTTAACAGATACTAATTTTGGGGTGTTCATATAATTTTTTAGGGATGCAAATATCGCCGCTCAATAAATAAAACCTCGTGCTATTGGCACTGGATTAATGTTTGAGTGACGATATTTGCACCCCACTAAAACTGTATGTGTACCTCCAAAATAGTATATTTTCTAAATTTTCAATATTACCCTTAATTCTTATTACAATAATTTTAAATACATCTCACATATCACAAAAATACAATATTTAATCTTTTGAGCATTTAAAAAAAAAAAAAAAACATTATAAATATTTTTTTAAAAAAATTGTAATATTTTTCATTACAATATAAGCTATTTATTACTTAAAGCTATTATTTAAGATTATAAGTAACAAAATAAAAAAAATAAAAAAAAAAAGCTTAAAACTAAAATAAAATAAAAAATAATAAAGGAAAAGATGGAAAAGGTTTAAGCCTACTGCCTCCTCCCGGGTACAATTCCACTGTAACTTTCATATAAATATATATATATATATATATATATATATTTTGTCTTATTTAGTTATTTTATAATTTAAAATTTATAATATTAAAAAAAATAAAAGAAACTGTATGTTTGGTAATATTGAGGTGTGCTTACAAATTATAACTTAAAAAAAAAAAATAATTAATAGGGTGAACATACAAAAAGGGATATACATACAATTTGTTAGGGTCTAAATATCGACATTTTTAAAATTTTATTGACACTTTTTATAGCTACACCAAATAATTATTCGATATAAATTTTAAAAGGTACTAAGATAATAGTGGTGGTATGTATCCATAATATGCGTCAAAATATAAAAGTAATGCTAGTCATCACATGTTTATATAACTATTTACAATTCTATATATGATAATGTAATTAATAAATTGATACACATTAATAATAATTTATCTCACTTGTAATAGAGTAATTGTTATACAACCCAAATTTTAACCTAAAGAATATCGTAAGTGAACTGTCATTACCATACATAGCATGAGATGATGTGGTTAATCAAAAAACCACCTATCACATTATTTGAGTTGAAATTTAGACTAAATTTTTGGATTGTCTAGCATTAATCTCTATAATATATATGTCACATGAATCCATTTGTCACATAGTATATTGGATGAGATTGATGTATAAAGGTGGGATATCTGGTTTTACTAGAAATATATAAGAGAACACGTGGAACAAGTCAAAACAAAAGGCGGAGCAATCCAAGCCTGAGCGGTTAAGCTTGTTTTGACAAAGCCTAGCCCAACCTGGAAGCCCAATCAAGCCTAGAAGGTCATCTCCTTGATGTGCTTTTGTATTTTCAACATCATTTAAAACACCAACCTTACTATTAGTCTTGAATACCAACATCACCTTAAGTATCCGTTTTATTCTAGGGGTTGTCTAATTTTGAATTGAAATCTTCATTATCAATCACGGAAATACAAACAAACTCAATGCATTCATCAAATTGAGTTATACAAGTGTTAGTTTTATGAAGTATCATATATTGTATTGTCTTAATTAAGGATTTAGAATGTACTGAAATTATATATATTTGTATAGTGTTTGGTGTCCATTTGTATCATATTAGTGTTATGCGGAACAATACCTCTAATACATCCGACACTATAATGTCTAATACAATCTAATTGAGTGAGATTATGTTGTATTGGAGGCTCGAGCTCTACCTATACAAAACAAATAGCAAAAAAAATAAATAAATAAAACTAACATAATACATGACTCCCATAGATCTTGGGAAGAGGCTTACGACATCTTCTCTTTTACCATGAAAGAGAAGATGAAGATGTTGACGATCCCTTAGATCTTATCATCACCAAAAGCAAAATAGGTTCTATTAAATGAGATTTGAGAGGCAAATTTATAAGGAAATCATTCATTTTCCTGATTGCAATAAAATCAATGATATAAATCAAATAATCGAGGAATAATGATCCTTAGCGATCCATTGATCACCATAGCCGAGATATAAGCAACAAGAACAATACAAATGCAAATAAAATATAACGTGGAAAATACTTATTATTAAAAATAATAAAAAGAAAAAAAAAGTTTTTGAAGCTCCGTTTCCTCATTTCCCCCAAAAATTACTTCTTTTTTTTTTTTTTTTTTTTTAATTTTTAAATATTTTTATTCTTTTTTATAATAAGTATTTTCCTCATTGGATCTTATTTGCATTTGTATCGGTATTGTTTTTGTATGTTATAATTTATAAGCAATTCTTTTTTAATATGTAATTTTTACAATTAAACAGACACTAAAGTGTTAGATACTCAAGCATGCTTCCTCAGAGACAGGCATTTTCCCCAAAATCCCCATTTTCAAAAATCCCCATCCCCAATTTCTCCAAAAAAAAAAAAAAAGCATCCCCAAATGGGGAAATGAGGGAGGATGGTGATGAATGTCATCCCCAAATTGAAATGGGGGATGGGTATGGGGCGACAACCCCATTTTCTCCAAAAGCTTTATTTATTTATTTTTTTTTAATATTAAGCATTTTCCTTATTAGATTTTATTTGTATTTGTATTGTTATTGTTCTTACATTTATAACTTATAAGCATTTGTTTAAAATATGTAATTTTTAGTCAAACAAGATCAAATGGAAGAAACATGAAAAAATTTTCAAATTAGAAAAATATGAGAAATGGAGAAAACAAGGAAATAGAGATGAGAATACCTCCCCCAAACTCCCTCATCCCTAGGGATGGCAAAATAACCCGCGGATATGGGGACCTGCACTTATGGGGTGGGGACGGGTTTCAATTTGGTGGGGATAGTGATAGATAGTAAAACCGGTAATGTGTATGGGGCATGGATGGGTTTTATAATCCCCACCCCATCCCGTCCCGTTTAAATTATAATCATTATTTTTTTTATTATTTAGTTTTTTTCTTTTAATGTTATGTTTAAAAATTATTGAATTTATTTGTTTAGTTGTGAGATTTATGTTTATTTTTAATGTTTATGAGATGATTTTTAATAATTTTTTGGAATTACTTTATATATAATATCACATTCATTGGGTTATATATTTATTATTTTAATAATGAGTTAAATGGGGTAAATGAGTGGGGATGGAATAAGCACACCCCACCGCTCCCCGCCCCGTTCAATATATTGTGGGGTTTTATGTGAGGATAGGGTTTCAAAAAATAATTGGGGCGGGGTGTGGAAAGGGCCACCCCACCCCAAACCTGCATCATTGCCATCCCTACACATCCCTATTTTTTTTAATTGGGGAAATGAGGAGGGAAAAGGGAAGGTTTGGGAACTAGGGATGTGGATGGAGCGACCAGTATCCATCCCCATTTCCCTGATACCCATATCTACTCCCTCTTTTATAAATAGGTGAAAGATTCTCATAACAACCTATTTATTTCTCTAGATTGACACTAACTATAGTCCTCAATGTTGCTGAAAGACCAGAGACATCCCGAAACCCCATATCTAGAATTGGCTATGGTACAAATAACATATATGTGTTGTACCGTACAAACCTAAAAAAAGGTACCAAAATAAATAATAAAAAATTTGAATGTGTTTGACAGCCCAAAAAAGCAACCGGTTTCAACTGGTTGCTGCAGTTTAATATTATATATATATATATATATTAATAATATAATTATATAAAAAATATATATTAAAAATAATTTTAATATATGAAAAATATTTTATTTATAAATTCAAATAAATAAAAATTTTAAAAATTTGAACTTCAAGAACGAGTTCAAGGTGGGTTGAACAAGTTTAACGTTCAGATGAACGTTAAACTCGTTCAGTGAACAAGTTAACGTAAATATTTATGAACAAGTTCAGCGTAGGTTGAACGAGTTTAACGTTAATTCTAACGTTAAACTTGTTCAGTGAACAAGTCAACGTAAATCTTCATGAACAAGTTCAACATAGGTTTGAACAAGTTTAACGTTCCTCTCAACGTAAAACTTGTTCGGTGAACAAGTCAACGTAAACCATCATGAACAAGTTCAACATAGGTTGAACGAGTTTAACATTCTTCTCAACGTTAAACTTGTTCGTTGAACAAGTCAACGTAAACCTTCATGAACAAGTTCAACGTAGGTTGAACGAGTTTAACGTTCATCCTAACATTTAACGTTAAACTCGTTCGGTGAACAAGTCAACGTAACTCTTCATGAACAAGTTCAAACATAGGTTTGAACAAGTCAACGTAAACCTTCTTGAACAAGTTCAACGTAAGTTGAACGAGTTTAACGTTTATCCTAACGTTAAACTTGTTCGGTGAGCAAGTCAACGAAATCTTGGTGAACAAGTCAACGAAATCTTCATGAACAAGCTCAAACATAGGTTTGAACAAGTTTAACGTTCCTCTCAACGTTAAATTTGTTCGGTGAACAAGTCAACGTAAACCTTCATGAACAAGTTCAACATAGGTTGAGCGAGTTTAACGTTAAACTTGTTTGGTGAACAAGTTAATGTAAACCTTCATGAACAAGTTCAACGTAGGTTGAACGAGTTTAACGTTAAACTAGTTCGGTGAACAAGTCAACATAAATCTTCATAAAAATTATTTTTATAAAAAAAATGAATGGAATATATGAAAATTATAAAAATTTCAAAAATTTAAATTTCAAGAACAAGTTCAAGGTAGGTTGAACAAGTTTAACGTTCCTTTCAATATTAAACTTGTTTGATGAACAAGTCAATGTAAACCTTCATGAACAAGTTCATTCATGAACAAGTTCAAGAGGAACGTTAAAATTGTTCTGTGAACAAGTTAACGTAAACCTTCATAAACAAATTCAACGTACGCTAAATGAGTTTAACGTTCATCCAAACATTAAACTTGTTCGGTGAATAAGTCAACGTAAATCTTCATGAACAAGTTCAACATAGGTTTGAACAAGTTTAACGTTTCTCTCAACACTAAACTTGTTTGGTGAACAAGTCAACTTAAATCTTCATGAACAAGTTCAACATAGGTTGAACCAGTTTAACATTCCTCTCAACGTTAAAATTGATCCGTGAACAAATTAACATAAACCTTCATGAACAAGTTAACGTAAACCTTCAAGAACAAGTTCAACGTAGGTTGAAGGATTTTAACGTTCATCCTAACGTTAAACTTGTTTGGTGAACAAGTCAACGTAAATCTTTATAAAAAATATTTTTATAAAAAAATTATTGAAATATATGAAAATTATAAATTATTAAATACAAAATAAAATAAAAATTTGGATTAATTATTCGATTAATCATTTTGTACTAAATTTTAAGTTGATTTACATTTTGGCAACTTTTACACTTTAAAAGATTAAAAGACTTTTTGTGCTATTCTTTTTTTTTTTTTTTGAGCACTAATGATCTTGACATTTTATACCCAATCACTAAGACACTTTCGAGTCTGGTAGAGTGCATGCAAGCAATGTGGTGTAGCTTTAACTAGCACAACCTTTGCCTAGACTCAGGGATTCAACACATGCAAAAAAAATGCCTCCAAAAGCACAACCCAAAAGCATCTCATTAAGCAAGCTAATACTCCAAAATTTGACTCCAAGCAGGAGAACAGACAAAACTGACTCTACTTACACACAATCAAACAGAAAATTTACAAAAAATAATCAAAAAAATGAGAACAAACAAAACAATCATGCAAAAATAGACACTCAATGAATGACCGCACCTCCAAACCTAAACTGAACATTGTCCCTATGTTTGCACAAAAGCGGATTGGACAAAATTAGCTTAGAAGCGGGAGGGAGGCCAAACGCACAACCGAAAACAATAAAGCTATGCACAAAGATCATCCACACTCTTAATCTACAAAAACAAAAGAAAGAAAAAATAAAAAGAAATAAAACTTACACCAAAATAGTAATCCAAAATAAACAAATATGTTCATAAAACAATAAAACAATACTATAGTAGAAATACTTAAATAGCGAAAGTAGTTTAATGATAAAAGTCTAACGGAAGCAAATAAAAGAAAACAAAGCAAAAGTGGGTGAGTGGCAACTATGGGCCCTGATATGGAAAATTGGGGTCCTGAAATGGTATGTTTGGCTTTGGTGATGCTTGCTGTGAACTGCCCCCTGACCCTTTGGAAGGACGTCTATTTTCCTTTCGATACATGAATGGGATCTCGACGCCATGGCTGACCAAACCCCTTTGGAAAGCATCCAACCTTTGATTTATGTTCGAGAATTCACCCATATAGGCTTGGTAGTTGGAGTTCATCTGCTGGCTCATTGTTTGAAGGTACTGGGTGTTGGCTTATAGTTACAAACTCATCCTCTGCATCATCTGAGTCATGGTAGGGTGCTAATTACCTGTGCCCGCATCTAGATCACCCCTAAGGTTCTGGTCATTATAATCTGCATCATCTGGATCATCTGGATCATCCTTGAGAAAGTCTTCTTCATTCAAGCCCGTGCCATCATCATCGAGCACATTAGCCTCGATTGGCATAACCTTCTTATGTCTTGCAAGTTCATTGTATGTCTTCTTCCATATGTCGGTTGTAGGAGTAATCAGGTTGCCTTCTTCCCTATTCCATTCAATGCCAACCTCCTCAAAAAAATGGGTGATAAGACAGGGGAAAAGCAGTGACCCTTTTGTCTTTGCACCCTTATGTATGCTCTGCATAATGATATGACCAATATCCATTTAAAGCATGTTTCTCACACAAAACATATGGCGTGTGGTGTAAAAACTTAGATTAGAGCAATGAGTCTTTGGAGTCAATGAGTAGTCAAAGAACATAATCTAGAAAGTTGCATCTAGTTTGAGTTGGTTGAGCAATAGAGGTTTGCGGTATTCGTTCCAAACTGGGATTCCATCTATCCTTAAGTCAACAGCCAAATATGCGTTGTACGGCTCAAAGAACTGTTACAATATTCTGGGATTATGAAACAAGGACATAACTTGACGATGTAAGTTTAATGTTTCTCTCATTTTTAAACTTTTTCAGTGAATAAATCAGCATAAATCTTTATGAACTGGTTTTTATTGTAAATTAATTTACTAGAAAAGATCTTGGGTGCATCCGAGGCATGATGCATCCCCCGGTGTGATCATTGATATATTATTATTTAAATTTTATACTTTCAAGTAATGAAATTATTATCATTCAACCAAACACTCCAAATCAAAAATCAAAATTATTTACAAACATCTATTCAAATCCGTAATAGGAATTAATATGGATTAAGAAGAATACCACAATGAAGATGGGTGAAAGAATATGTTTAGATCGAGATAACATGGTCAAGGTAGTGTGAAGGTAAAATAATGTAAAAATAACAACAAAAAAGATGTTATGTCCATGTTCCCGAATTTGATACAAATTTACTTAATGTTAAGACATATTTATTGGAAGGGTTTTCCGTTTTTAAAAATTTGACTTGTTTTGAGTAACATGCATGATAAGAGTTAAAGAAGGATTTATTGATAAAATTCATATGGCCAAAAATAAGATTTTTCATATGGGGAATTTGAATTTTAGATACATAGAATTCCTTCAATTAAACCAATCGAATCGAGAGCAGTGTATTTGGAATGTAAAACTATTTGGAATGAGCAATTAGATTAATCGAATTGGTGCATGCAAAAAATCAAAAGCTTTTTGAACGATGAAGATTTTGCATACAGATCATGAATATCCAAGTACCAATTTTCATCCATGTATATACATCAATCTGAATCAAACCTCATCTTTCACCAAAACAAAATAACAATTCATATACACAAAGCCTTTTTCTGACTAATCAGATAGAGATGGAAATATATTTTTTAAAACTGCTATTTTATAGAAAAAGAGCCTCAAAAGGCAAAGAAAGGGGGCTAAATAACAACACCAGACCATGAAAACTAAAAAAGACCCAACCACACACAAATCACCCAACCCATTAAGAACACTCAGAAACGAAAGATGAAACATGCAAAGCACAGGAAAAGCAAAACTAGAATAGAGCATCACCAGAAAACAAAATACAACCCATAACACCAACACAACAAGTTCACCACCATCCTACAGCTGCGACTGAACACCTAAACCTTATAAGTCACCCCACTCCAATGTTAAACATAGACACATGCTGGACATTGATATCAATCATAGACACATGCTACAACTAATCAAGTGTTAAATAAAAATGCAAGAGCAAACAATTGAACATTAAGGATAGAAACTGAAAATGAATATAACTCTTATTTGAGTAAATTATAGTAACATAACAAGCTACAACTCGGTTTATATTCCAAATGAATATAATGCTTTAGGAAAATACTACAATTTATCAATGAAACCTATCTAATCATGTGCTAAATTAATATTACTAGGGATCAAGAAGGCAAAATTTATAGACAAGATGAGGTTAGTTTAGTGGTTATCACTCACACCTACACCGTGAGGTTGTGGGTTCGAGTTTGTCCCCCTCCTCCTAAATCCCGAATTATTGTAATATTTTCAACCAAAAAAAAAAAAAAAAAGACAAAATTTCTTATTAATGCTTTTATGATATAAGACTATAAGAAATGAACCAACAACAGAAGGATTTGATGCTCTAGACAAACTTAAAACTAATACAGATTAACACAATTTGAACTTTATACATTATTGAACTTGCATTCAAGTTACAACAAAACAGACAATCAGGGCGGCCAACCTTGCATGGCACTTTGGCAGCGCTATTCCTTATGGTAAAAAGAGAGAAGATCATGGAGGGAGTTCTCTCAACAACATGAACCTGAAAAAGCATGTGTAATAAGTTTAAGAAATGCATATATGGAGCAAATCCATCTTGAGTAATGCATCGACAAAAGCAGAGCGTAATATTAAATGGCCTAATTTCTTAAAAAACTTGAGTATAAAAGTGCATGGGTTTGATTTAATCAACATACACATAATACTCCTAAGTATGTAAATAAACTAAAGTTAAATATACAATATATTCTTCTTGTACATCACATAACTAGAAACAATAGGATCATGTCATAAATTTATAAGAACAATGTGACATACTCTATGCTCTAGTAGGCACAATCGAATAAGTGATGCAACCCATTGTTACAATCCATAAAATTTCATGAGAATATATCTCTAGCTATTATATTTGATCATTACACCAATTGCTCAAGGGTATGTCATTGTCCAAATAAGCAATTCCTCTCATGCATGTAATGAGTGCTTAAAAAGTTTATATTTATATATCAATAGTTTACAGGCAACAACCAAAGGACAAAACAATTATTACAAAGAGCACTGTAAAACAAACAAAAAATTTATAGCACTGAAAAACTAAATTAAAATAAAAAATCATTGAATATATACCCAACCTCCACACCTCTAGGGAAACAATACGAAAGAAGATCCTTGTATTTAAGTAGCAACTGTTTTCCTCGGGGGTAAACAAATAAGATCTGAAAGTAGTAGTTAGGAGCAAAATCAATGATCAAAAAACTTTCAAATATATGTAACACCAATAAATTCAACAATTCTTAGCAAGAAACCCACTTGAGGTTCAATATTGGGTTCCACACGAGAATGATTCGGGTAATTGAGCACAGTTCGTAATTTCCCTACAGTTTAGCAATATATTGCCTTTCAAGGGCATGAATGTTACAATTAGGATGAAATCGAACAACTACCTTGCTCTCAAAAAGCCTTGATGGCTCTTTCAATGACCTATGAATATGACCATGCAAACTATGACATTGGAAATCAAGCACTCATTACAACTCATTACTAGTTAAATATTTTAATAATTAACAAAAAGATAAATATTTGAGTGATCATTAAACTAGCAACTAAATTAAATGAAAGATAAGCTCTAAATTCTGGAACTAAGGATTGAAAAATGCTTTGGTAGACTCTTGCTGCAAAATTTGGTTATTAGTAAGAGGCACACTTGAATGAAAATGCATACCAAGTACTGCAACTGACAGCTTGATCAGATTAAGATGCTTCCTTGACAAATGGATCATGAAATTAAAATAAAGAATGATTTTCATTGAATTCAATTGTTGGGATTTCAATTTTCCACAATACATGAACATATCAATTACTCAATTTACTCACCTATTTAGATTCGTCCTTCCCAAACAATTATCCAAGACACAACAGCACACCCAGTTGCTACAGACCAAATCCATGGCCCAACAAACCACTGATACACACTTAACACCAACATACCCAATTCATAGTCAAATAAGCTACATAAACACACCTATTTCATCAAACCCAAACCTTGGCCAAATGAACCACCACCAATACACACTGAACATAAAATGAGAACACGCTTATTAGAGGAGTCTAGAAAACTTACAATTACGGTGAAGATGAAGGTGAAAGAGAAGCATCAAGCGATGGTGAGGTAACTCCTGGCTCAAATCGAAAGCAGAAGAGATCGGATGGCCAGATCTGCGACAATGGAACCGTTTTAGGTTCACTGCACAACATAATTATATAAGAACTAAACATAAGTGAGGCTAACTCATTTCAGAAATCATAGAGAGGGAAATTATTAGAGATGCCATGAATAAACCCTAATCTTCAAAGAAATAGCAACAGATTTGCAAACACAAATCTAAATAAACAAATTATATAAAACCCTAATCTTCTAACAACAGTAACTTACCTTCCAATTTAAGCACCAAACTGATGATTGAGATGCACCGCTGTCCACCCACCAACATTCAGCGTTCACAACCATAAATTGAACGTTACAGTCTAAGAGACATGATCTGCAGAGTGAGAGAGCGCGGGAGAGAGAGCAACGAAGATGGAGAATGAGAGGAGAGAGACAATTTTATTTATTTGGGTACCAAACCGGTGTAACAAGTAGCTGGTCAAATAATATTGTGTGTTTTTCTATTTTATCTGGTTGAAACTTTTTAAAACACATGTTGTACGATACGAAGCGTACCGTAGCAAGACCCCTCATATAGATCAAACTATAAGAAAGCGTTTTCAATGTTAGTTGAGTCCAAAATTGACCAATCAATCTTCACTCACATGTCACTTTGACCCATTGACTTTGTATTGGGAAAATTTACCTATCAACAAACATTATATTACTTCATTCCCCTTTATAGTTTATACAAAGCAACACCAAACATAATTATTATTATTTTTTAGTTGAACACCAAATACATAATTGTATTAATATAATTTAGTACAAAACATGGGAATTAATGTCGATGCCATTAGACGAGATGATATTGGTCCAATGGTATACCCCTCACACCTACATACAGGGACGTAGCTAGAAAAAAAAAAATCGGGGTGGGCTATTCTAAATTTTATTTTCTTATTTAAAAGTCCTAAAATTTTGAAGTAACTACTAAATAATTTTTTTCTTTGTAATAATCAAATCAAAATGATACGAAAGAAATTTCATTAAAAAAACATCAATAGTACACCTAGTTAGGGGGGACATAATGAGTTTTACTCTCGAATACATACCATATACAAGAAAAACACAAAAACAAATGGAAAATTATGCATTATATATGCAACAAGATACTATCGATGTGGGGGTTCGAAAATTATATATCACCTTTTTGAGGTAGTATTTTAAGACTATCACTCTTTTAATAAGTTAAGTTTAAATAGTACCTAAAATTGGTTCCTTCCAAAAATGCCACCTATGGTAACTTTTTTCACTATTTTGTTTTTTTTCAAAATCCTCCATCAATGAGGGTCGAAATCTGTCTCCAGTACAGGTCGATTTGACCTCCAATGGAGGTCGAAATTGACCTTTTTGACCTTCATTGGAGGTCGATTATGAAGAAGATGAAAAAAAAATTGAAACTTTTTTTCGGGTAATTTTCGAGACTTTTCATGTCTTTCCGAGACTTTTTAGGTAATTTCCAATATTTTTTTTATGTATTTTCGAGACTTTTCAAGTACTTTTCGAATACAAAACCTAAATTTCAATCATACAATACAATACTTAAATATCAATTATAAAATATAAAATATAAAATAAAATTCATTGTAGTAAATAAAATATAAAAAAAAAAATTAAAGTTAAAGGAAATTACCTTCAAATATTGACTTATGATTTGTGAGATTCAATAGAAGATAGAAGTTAGGGTTTTGGATTTGGGAAAATGAAAAAAGAAAGAAAAAGTAGGGTTGGTCGAAAGGCTTACGCTAAATTCAGAGAGGGATTTGGGAGAGTGAAAAAATAAAAGTGTTTGAACACTTGGGCTTATTTTATTATGTTTTGGTTATTGGGCTTTTTGTTTTAAGTTGATTGAATGTTAGATGGGCTGACATGTATTATTTAATTTGGATTTTAACTAATATTTTTTAAACAAACTCAAACTTAACAATTTTTTTCAAAAAACTTCCTACATCGCTACACCTCGAGGTTATAGGTTTGAATCATTCCCCTTCTTTAAAAAACCCTAAATTTATGTAATGTTTCAATTATATATATATATATATATATATCAACGCCATCAAATTAAATTTAATAACTTTTCTTCCCCAAACAATTTGAAGACACCATTCAATCTTGACAGCAAGTCAAGTAATCGATTGTTTTCTTATCACAATTCAACAATTTTCTCGTGAGTTTTTAAAATTTATAATTCTTTTTACAATTAATATTATAGACATTAATCACTAAATATTTACCTAGTTTCATACATTTTTTTTTTTCATATTAAACCAAAGAGAGAACAAAAAATAAAAAACAAAAGAGAGAGCTTTTGATTCTAATTAGTGAAATTTGACAAATATAGCCAAGTAGATTATGGGAAAATTGTTTTAACTATGTTTCATATTTTAACCATTTTATAACCATTTTGTAATAAATTCTTTCAATCTCTAGTCAAAATGACTGAAATACCCCTAACCACATAATTTTTTAATTTTTTTTTTTAATTTTTTTCCTTTACTATTCTTCTCTTCCATGACACATGTTCTTCTTTTCTTTCCTTCTTTCTCTGCTTCATTATCTAACAAAGATTTGAATCTCATCTGTACAAAAATAATGCTCTGAAAACTGAGATCATCAATTAAGTTTAGTTTTGGCTTTGAGTTGAAGATTTGAAGGGACTCTTTTGGGGAAGTTTTTGGACAAAAACCTTCAATTGGTTGTTGAAGTGGTTAAGGTGTGTAAAATTTCATACGTTTTCACATTATTTTTGTACATTATAGTTTATATTATATGGGGTTTGTGTTATTGCAAAAATTTAGGTCATATTTTGCAAGATCCATCGAATTTGTAAAGATTTCGAAATTTCTAGTAGATTTCACGAAAACAAAAAAGTGAACCTTGGTAAAATCTGAAACCCTAGTAAAATCTTGAAACATTAGACTTTTTTCCCAAAAATCGTGAAACCTTCTCTATTTCTTATTTTTTACTAAAAAACGTGAAACATTATACTTTTTCCATGAAAAAAGCATGGAAAACGTGAAAAACCATTTTGTGATGGTTGGAAAATGTGAAATGACCTCAAAATTTAATAATTTGTCTTACTTTGTTCAAGTAAATGGATGTCAAACTGTTGATCAACTACATGGGCAGTGGAATGAGTTACAACATGTTGGAGGTGAGACGTTTGTTGAGTTGGTGTCAAATGAGTTGATAGATTTGGAGTTGGAGGATTTGGTGTTTGAATTCATCAATGTTGATATAACTTTATATGATCTAATGATTAATTATGTGGTTTCGATAGATAATGGTCGACAAAAGTATAATATATGTCGTGATAGAGATGTCAGATTTCTTTTGCATGCTGGAACACATTATTCGAAGATATATATTGATTTGGTAGATAAAGTTAGAAGAGATGTTAGGGAGGATCAGTCGGTACCACAAGAAACGTCAAAGATTCCTACTAGAGTCCCTTTTGAACCTTCTCATCCTCCTCCATATGCAGATTGTACTGGTAGTAACTAAGCTTCTGAGTTGGTCCTTGCTACTCATAATGTTGTACCTATAAGCGAGGTTCCCATATGGAATGATGACTATAGAATTCCAGATTCGTTTATCGACTAGCAACAAGAGACTTGAACGATTCTGATTCGACTGATGATGATTCTAGTCTTGAAGATGATAGTGATGAGGACTGTCAAGGGTTGAGGCAGAATCAGGGGCAAGGTGGTATAAACACACAAACTCAGTATGTCGGTTCCCGGTTTTACTTTACAGGTGCACATGCTCAGTATAACTCATATGATGTGTACCGTCCCATTGGGTTATTCCAAGAGCAGACCAAAATTCCATCAATTCACCGTCTACTGAAGCTTCTACCTCAAATGTTGGAGCTTTTTACAAAGGTTAGATTTTCCATACAAAGGAAAATTTAAAGGCCGAGTTTGGAAAATATGCTTTAAGAGAGAACTTCAATCCAATAACCAAACGATCAACACATTATTGATTTGAGGTAGGTTGCAAGGACATAAATTGTGATTTTGCCTTAAAGGCCATCAGTAAGCAAAGTTCCACATATTGGCAAGTCATGAAATTCGCACTAGCACACACATGCATCATACTTTTGCAAAGTGAGCTATGTTGTTATCGGGGAGTTGTTTGCCTCAAAACTAACTACCAATGGCCGCACCATCAATCCGATTAACATAATTGCATAAATGCGGGAGAAGTATGGTATAAAGCTAACGTATACTAAAGCATGATAAGCATTGGAGCAAACCCATATGGTTGTTTATAGGAATCTAGAGGATTCATATCAGTTGTTACCTTCGTACTTTCATATGTTGAAAGTTACAAATCCAATCGTCGTGACAGCAATTGAAATCGGTAACAACAATCAGTTCTTGTTTTTTTTTTTGTTTTTTTTTTTTTATCACTTAGGCAGTGCATTTAAGGGTTTGAGAAAGTTATTTGGCCTATGATCTCCACTGATGCTACACATTTGAATGGTGCATACGAGGGTGTTATTTATGTAGCAATCTGTAAAGAAGGAGACGATCACGCATATCTAGTGGCTTTTGGTGTAGGAGAGGGTGAGACAGAAAGAGGATGGATATGGTTCTTAAGACGCCTGATGAAGGCCATTAGTATGCCCGAGGATCTAGTATTTATTTCCGATCGTCATGCCAACTTTGCCACATTATTGCACACTGTATACCCCAATGTCCCCCACTGCATTTGTTACTTTCATTTTAAAAAGAACCTGATTAGTGGGTTGAAGGGTCGGAAAGAAGTGCTACACTTTTACTACTGGGCAGCGTATTGTTACTCTATAAAGCAGTTTGACATAGAGATAGAAGTAATTGAAATTGCTCATTGGGGAACATTCGATACATTGATGTCTATCGGTCCGGAGAGATGGTCATGTGCCTAGAGGTGTAAATCAAATCATACGATCCGATCCGAAATTTTGGATAATTTTTTATCCGAATGCATTCTTATCAGTATCCAGTTTTCCTGAAGGGTGAAAATTAGTGTTCGGATTCGAATTATTTGATACAAATCCGAATCCTAATCCGAAACCAGTTAGAATCTTATTTGATTTAAAATCCGAAACTGTTTTTTCATATAAATTCCTGTGACGTGTCAGTTCAAATTACTTTTAAATATTATATATATATATATATATATATATTTTACATTAGGCAGTGTGCTCTGATAGCACACTTTATAAAAATTATCTACATTGACACACGTCAAGTGTAATTATAGTTTTTTATTTCTTTTTCTTTTTCTTTTTTTCTGAATATTTCTCTCTTAATCCTTGCAAAATTTATTACTTTATGAAAAAAAAAATTCATCAATACTTACTGTATCAAACTGCTTTATGTAAAATTATTAGTGTAACGATACTTTTGTAACGTAATTTATTTTTACTTTCATAAATAAGTAAATAACTCATCTCTCTCAAAACAAGCACATTATTCTCAGTCTCTCTCAAGTGTCAATTTCTAGACTCAATTTCTCTGGATTTTCCATACTTTTCAAGTCAAACTCTCAAGCTTTTTTTTTTTTTTTTTTTATTCACTCTCAACTCTCAAATTTTCGTGACAACTCTCCAAACTTGAAAATTTTCTTTGTTTTTTTCACCTACTTCTTAAGTTTTCTTTAATTTTTGTCAAACTCTCAACTAAGGTAATGACTCATTTTGATTTTGGATCATATGAGATTAATAACGATAAGCAACAAAATATTATTCTCAGTGAGGGCACTACGGATACAATGGTTGACATTGGTAGTTCCAATATGCCTAAAGTCTCACCTTCCTTTTTCTAGACCCAACCAACAAGTACCAGTACTACTCCAAACACTTCTACAAGATCACCCCAGCACTGATGTAACCAACCTTCTTCTGAAGATCATCCATTAAAAAAAGGAAGGAAGGGCAGAATGGTGGGTGCATTTGGATAAGGTAGAACGTTTGGTTAACAGACAACCTACACCGATAGCTATATGTGTCTATAGTAAATCAAAGCACATGCTAACTAAAGAAAATCAAGAAATAAAATAATTTTGTATAAGTCCAACTTGATTGATTTTCATTAAGGAGTCTCACTTAAATAGTGAACCGTATAATCAGATATACATTAACTTGATACAAGATGAGGACTATCTACTAAATTGTTTCAAAAATATTCTATCTACAAAATACAACTTAATCAGATAAGTGTCATGAGAAGATAACTACATCTTATCTTCTCTTATACCCTGTCAAACTGGATGTGGGGTGATGCCAAATTCCAAGTTTGCCCTTAATGTCGATGAAAGCCTTTCGAGGGAACAAATTTCGTTGTAAGAGTGCCAAGAGAAACTTTCTCGCGTACAAAATGATAATCTATTGCAATGTGTTTGGTACGAGCATGAAACAGAGGATTGACAGACATGTGTAAAGCAGAGAGATTATCACAAAATAAGGTCTGAGGCTTCTCTTGGTAGATGCCAATGTCTCTGAGAATAAGCTGTAGATGCCATAGCCCTATACTCCGCTTCGGTGCTAGATCGAGAAACTGTGGGCTGCTTTTTTGCACTCCAGGAAATACAATTAAAGCCTAAGAAGGTGCAATAACCAGTTGTGGAACGTCTGGTAGTCAAACAACCAGCCCAATCGGCATCCGAAAATGCATACAAGTCTAGGCTGCTGTGTTGAAGAATGCGAAACCCATTGATATGGTGCCTTTCACATATCTGAGAATCCGTTTAACCATTAGAAAATGCAAATTGGTGGGAGCATGCATATGTTGACAAACGGTATTGACTGCAAAGCAAAGATCGGGTCGAGTGAGAGTTAGATACTACAGAGTACCAACTATCCGCCGATATTCTGTGACATGAGGAAACAAATCATCTCCGTTCGCAATAGTAGCTTGTTTGGATGCCATTGGTGTGGCGACATGTTTACAATCAGCCATGTTTGTGCTCTTAAGAAAATCAAACATATATTTGAATTGAGATAAAAATATCCCACCGTGAAACGGTTGAACTTGAACACCCAAAAAATAGTGCAGCGAACCAAGGTCTTTAATTGAGAATTGGACTCCCAGCTGTTGAACAAAAGCATCCAGTAACACAGATGATGAACTTGTAAGAATTATATCATCAACATACACTAATAGAATCATGATGTGAGCATCATTGTTGAACACAAATAATGATAGATCAGTTGGACTGCAACGAAAGCCATAATCAATTAAATAAGAACTAAATCGATCAAACCAGGCTTGTGGAGCCTGTTTCAACCCATATAAGGCACGCTGCAATTTGCAAATATGATCTGGTAGTCGAGAGTCTTTGAAACCCGGCGGCTGTTCCATAAAAACGGGTGTGTCAAGATGACCATGAAGAAAGACATTTTTAACATCAAGTTGTCGAAGATTCCATCCGTTAACAGTAGCAACTATAAGAATTGTTCGTATAATAGCAGGTTTAATAACCGGACTAAATGTCTCGTTAAAATCTATACCTTCCTATTGGTTATATCCCTTAGTAACGAGTCGAGCCTTCAATCAATCTAAAGATCCATTAGAATTGAGTTTTGTTTTAAAAACCCATCGGCATCCAATGACATGCATGGAATGTGTGTTGAGAAACAGGAGATGATGTATTTTTCGGCTATGAAGTTTGTGGTTTATATGCTGAACGTGAGCTTGATGGAGTGAAACCACGACCTCTGGATGTGAAGGATGGGTTATATCCACGCTTGTTTTGATTGCGTGATTGAGAGCGTTGTCCAACAAAAGCAAGTGTAGGATTAACGTGTTCAGATAACAAAGACTTATTACGCAATTCATGACTATGCAATAATGGAATTAAATCATTATAAGAAGGAACTGGAGGTTTTAACATGGCTGTGGAGAAAGACTCGTACCTTAGTCCTAGACCGTTTAAAAGCCAAAATACCTTGTTTTGATCAGGCATTGGTTTGCCAATGGCATTGAGTTGATCACAGGTTGACTTGAAATCTCGAATGTAATTGACAAGGGAAGTGGACGCTTTCTTCTTCTCTTGAAGTTTAAGAAGTAATTCAAATTCACGAGCTTGAGAATCTTGTGAATAAGCATTGGTTAAAGCCTTCCAAACATCAAATGATGTTGTTAGACCGACAACGGTTCCAAGAGCTTCCTCTGAAATGGTAGCCGTAATCCAGGCTTTCACCAATCTATCAGTTCGTTTCCATGGTGCTAGAGCTGGGTTAGGCACCTTACCATCAGTACCTTCAATCTCAGCTGCAGGTTGTGGTATATCACCAGTGATGAAGCCAAGCAAATCTTGACTTTCAATCAAAGCCAACACTTGTGTTTCCCATAACAGATAGTTGGTACATGTGAGTTTCGGAGATACAAAATTTGCTACATTAATTGTTGCGGGATATGGGTATGATGGAATTGATGATGAAGGAGCCATGTAAGTGTTGTGAAAAAAAAAAAAAAAAAAAAAAAAAAAAAAAAATCCTTGACTTGTTACTCATTAGAGCTTCAATGGCTCTGATACCATAAAGAAAATCAATAAATAAAATAATTTTGTATAAGTCCAACTTGATTGATTTTCATTAAGGAGTCTCACTTAAATAGTGAACCGTACAATCAGATATATATTAACCTGATACAAGAAGAGGACTATCTACTAAATTATTTCAAAACAATTCTATCTACAAAATACAACTTAATCAGATAAGTGTCATGAGAAGATAACTACATCTTATCTTCTATTACTAACATGTTCTTGGCTAAACAAGGAGGAGTCGAACCAGCACAAACTAACTGGCGGTAAATGAAAAGGGTGAACTTTACCACTTTCCAATATTCGCAACTGCGCATGCGTGAGGGCTTAGTTCGATATATTGCATGCGCGGAATTACATTTTCGACCGCCGAATGCAAACATTTCATAAAATTCAATCGTAGGTATGTTAATCATTCATTTGATCCTACAAATAGAAATACTTGCAAAGCTAATATTCTTAAACTCTTTAAAACTTAACAATTACAGTTAATTCATAATTTTGATAAATTTCAAAGAGTAGTTTCGATTACTTCTGATTTATGGATGGCTAATAATAAAGTCGGTTATATTTGTGTGACATCTCATTATATAGATGGAAATTGGCAAATGTAAAAAAGAACAATTGCTTTTTGCCGATTAAAATGTCCACACACTAGAAATGCCATTTTTTATTGCATTTCTGATATTTTTTCTGAAATGCATATTCATGATAAAATTTTATGTATTATATTTGATAATGCATCTGCCAATAATTATACTATTAAATTGTTTACTTCTACTTTGACCCCTCCAAGAGGTAAATCTTTATTGCATATGATATTTGTATGTCCTATTATATATTTGATTGTGGAAGATGGGTTAAAATTGATTTCTATTCAAATTGAAAAAATTAGAGCTGCCATTGAATTTATTGTATGTAGTCCATCTAGAATTAAGGAGTTTGATAGGTATTGTGCACAAGCGAATAAACCACCAAAAATGTTTTCCGGTGATATAAAAGTCTATTGGAATTCTACATATATTATGTTACATTCATGTGTTGGTTATGAAAATATTATTAGTTCATTTTACAATACATATGAAAATGATGACATGATTACCGCACAATTGGAAAATAGCTTTTGAGATGATGGCAATTTTAGAATTTTTTTATAAAGCCACTTTGACATGTTCTGCTGTTTACAAACTAACTTCGAGTGAAGCTTTGAAATGTTTATGGTTAATTTCGTGTGTTTTTAAAAATCGTAAGGACAATCCTTATTTTACAAGAAACAAAATTTCAAAAATATTGGAAGAACACTCCAATGATTTTTTTGGCTGCTACGGTTCTTGATCCTCGTTATAATATTACCGATGTGGAAAATGTCAATTCTAACATTAATGCAAATTTAAATACAAATCTTGATGTTGATATTATTAAAGTTCGAAATTGATTAAATGAAATATTTTCAGAATATTGCTCCAAGTTCTATATGAATATTGAAACTGAGGTAGAGAATTCTTCTTCTGTTCAAGAAGAAAATGCCCAGGAAGTGAGTTTTTGGCAGATGATGAACAACAAGGGTAATAGAAAAATAGTTTAAACATACACAATACATTGCACGGAATTAGCAAAATATGTGGAAACTGGTTATATTTATTATATGAACAATAAATAATTAAATGACTTTGATGTTTTGGTATGATAGAGAACACATTAGAGCAGTTATCATGTGCTCTCCATCATGACATGTGATCTACTAACTCCTCTGGTATCCACAATTGCATCGGAATATGCTTTTAGTGCATGTGGCAGGATAATGACCGATAGAAGGACTGAATTGGATATAGATAGTTTGGAAGCTGTGATGATCATTAGAGATTGGGAAGCCGTAGAAGAAAGAGAACAAGACTGGCAAACACTATTGGAAGCAGAGTTCAAAAATTTGGAAGTGTGAAAACCATTTTGGAAATTTGATTATACTCTTAAGTCTTAATTCATATTTAAATATGTGTAGGAATTGAGAAATGGAAATATTATAGATTGAATGAAATGTTTGGATGGGAAATGCAAATGATTGGTAGCTTAGTAGGTGCCAACCTAGTTGAGATGTATTTTGGCTACAATGATATAATAATAAAAATAATTTTGAAAATACTTTTTTCGGATTGATAGTAATATTTTTTTTTATCAATTTTATAATAAGTTATATTTTATTTATGTTCAAATATATATTTTTTAATTAACTAGGTTGTTAGCTATTGCAATAAATAATTTTGAAGAAAAACCCACACCGCACATAATTTGTATATAGAAGATTTTTTATTTATTTAAAAAACTGACATTGTTTAATTTAAATTGTTTTTTAAAATATTGTTTTAACAAAATCCGAAATAATTCCAAATCCAATCCGAAATAAGTCCAAATTTGATCCGAAAATTTCCAGGTTGTTAGCTATTGCAATAAATAATTTTGAAAAAAAACCCACACCGCACATAATTTGTATATAGAAGATTTTTTATTTATTTAAAAAACTGACATTGTTTAATTTAAATTGTTTTTTAAAATATTGTTTTAACAAAATCCGAAATAATTCCAAATCCAATCCGAAATAGGTCCAAATTTGATCCGAAAATTTCCATGTTCAACCTCTACGAGTCCAATCCAAATCTGAAAAAAATACATGTCGGATCCGCTATGAAACATCTGTTTGGAAGAATTTTTTTTAGTGAAAATCCGATCCAAAATTTTTCTGATCAAAACCAATCTGAATTCTAATAAATCGGATTCAGATAATCTGAATCCGATCCGACTGACACCTTTTCATGTGCCTATTGCACAGGAAAAAAATATAATATGATGACCACCAACATCGCTGAAGCTTTGAATAATTGTAATAAGAAAGCTAGAAGGTTGCCCGTAACTTCAGCTATAGAGTTCCTAATGGGTATGTTACACAAATGGTTTAATGACAGATGAGAGCAGGCGGGAAAGAATAGCACTTACCTTACGAAAGCAATAATCGCACATTGTAGGGATAAAAACAAGAAGTCTGAGTCGTACCAAGTATGCCTTATTGAGTTGACTAGGTATTTAGTTTAAGATGGCAAACATGACGGTTTGGTAGAAGTCGAACAACTTACATGCTCCTATCGTGAGTGGGACATTGATGAGTTGCCCTATAAGCACGCTATAGCAGTAGCCATGTATAACCGTATAACTTTCCATTTTGACTGTTATTATGCAGTGTTTGTTTGACATTTCTATCTTTGTTGTTTGTGTAGGTTGACGAAGACGAACTTCAACTCATTCTGCCATGATTATTATAGCACATCCTAGTTACAAACAGCGTATACCCCAGCAATCAATCATGTCCCCCATGTCTCCATCTAGGAAGTGTCTGAGGTGGTGAAATCTATGATTGTCCTTCCTCCAAAATCCAAAGGTAGACCGAAAGAGAAAAGAGTACCATCCGCATGAGAGGTTACTTGGATTCATAACTGTACCAAGTGCAGTAAACTTGGGCATAGTCATCTCGGATGCCCAAATCCCCGCCTCATACCATCCGGTGGACAGTCTAGTACATCCATTAGTCAAGATCAATTGGTACGTAGACAATGTGCTTGTAGTGTTTATCGTGTACTTGGCCATAATCGCAAGACATGCCCGTTGGTCGACCGGACCCAAAGTACTGCGGATCCAAGTAGTGATGCAAATACATCACAGTAGTCATTTCTGATATTTTGTACGAAGCAAATTTCTGACCATTCAAGTTGAAACTTATTTGTATTGTTTGGCGTTAAATGATGGATATTGTATTTTGATTAGTGGGAAATTCCATTGCTTTTAGCTTATGCTAATGGATCTTTCATTCAAATTTTAGCAACCTGTTATATTATTAGTTTTATGTATTCCTCCATAAATGAATATGGCATTGCTTTATTGTATTTGTCACATTATCTGAATTCTGGTTTGTCTGTCTAATATTTTATTCTTCATTCATCTGAATTCCCATTTAATCATTTAAAAAAATTAAATGCTTAAATAGGAATTGGATTGAAGAGAAAATAAGTTGTTGCTAATTGACTGTAATAATATTATATGTACATATACAAAATTAATTAATCTGAATGGTGATGGTATATGCAAAATGCATTGGAATCCACATGCGACATATAAGAACCCAGAATACTTCTCGGGCCCAATGGTGGCTAAACATATTTTGAGTTTCTAAGAGAGGAAAAAAAAAAAGGGGCCCCAATTATATATATATAATGAAAAAAAAATTAATAAAATTAATAAAAATTAACTTTTGTGCTTTTTGAGATGTAAAAATTTTAATCAAACTTTCTTCTACTAATAAGTTTTTTTTTTTTTTTTTTAATAAAAAATAAACGATAGTATCTTATTACTTCAACTAAATTGCAATTGAAAATTTTCTTCTTACAATATAATCAACACAATTAGTAAGTAGTAACCAAATGAAAATTAACCACTTGATTGATCAGACAATTAGAAAAAATTAAAACAAAAACTAAAATTTTAAAATTAAATTTTACCTGTTGGAATCTCTTCGGCTCTTTTTAAAGATAAATGGATAATATAAATAATATATTTAAAAATGATTATAAAGATTTAACATGTAAGTTGTAAGAACAAAAACTTTTAGCCAAAAAGAGTTATAGTTGCAGTGTTGTACTTGATTGTCGTAGATAAATGGAAATGATTTTTTTAAAATATATATAGATAATTTTTAAACAGAAAATAAATGGGGAGAAGTTTAAGGGTTTTTTTAATAATAAAAATGTTTTTTTTTTTAATTGGATAATTAAAATGCTTGAAAAGTGGATTATAGATACTCTGATACTCAATAATGATTTCTAATGGTTATCTATTTAATAAATAATTTATAATATTATTAATATTATCCTATTTTCTAGGTTTAAAAAAAATTCCTATTTTCTAGGTAATAATAATAACAACAACAACAAAAAGCCCTTCAATATCTTTTGTTTGGTTATTTAATTTTTTTTAATAATATTATTAAAATTTAAAATAAATGAAGCCCCTAAATTTTTGCCTTTTTTGAGGCCCTAAACTGAAGCTTTGGTTGCTTTACCCAATAGCCGACATTGTCCAGGCCCGTACAAATTTGACCCATCAAGATTTGAAGGAAATGGACAACCTATGTTCTCATAAATTCCATTCGGAGGAGGACCTCACATATGTCCTGGAAGAGAATTTGCAAAAATTCAGATGCTAGTGTTCATGCACTATGTGGTCACCAATTTCAAATGGGATAAGGTGTTCCCGTATGAGTAAATCATTGTTGATCCTGTTTTAGTTCCCACCAAAGGACTTCCAATTCATCTTCAACCCCACCAACAGCGTACCTAATTTTATATTAAGATATACGGTTTTCATATGCGTAAAAATGCAAGCATGTATGTGATCTTGATCATCTGGCTCCATGTTTGTGTGATGCCAGAATTTGGCATCGTAATATGCTATAGTAGTACACTAGTGATGTACTGCAATAATTGATATGAATTATCTTTCAACTAGATTAATGATGTGTGTAGAACAGGTCGCTTAGCTATAGGTTGTTGTAATAAATGGATGTATATGCAATTCTGCTTCCATATTTCAAGCATTACTGTTGTTAGTTGTTTAGTGGATTAGTTCAGTTATTATTAGTGGATTAGTTATCTAGCTCAATTGCTGTCAGTGGATTAGTGGTGTAAGATGAGGTTTTCATTTGGCTTATAAATGGCATGAGAACCTTTTAATAAATTAGTTAGAGAAATATATTTTCCAAATATCCTCTCTTAATTTTCTTCTTCTTCTAAGCCTCTATCTATCAGGTAATTGGCAATTTCACAGCCAAATATACCTCTATTCTACTTCTTTTATGCTGTTTTCTTCTGTAAATTATTAGGTACATAACATTTGGTATCAGAACGCGGTTTTGATCATGGACACTGAGTTCCGTAACAATGTTTATGAAATTATAGCTCGACATGAATCTAGTTTCGACCAAATTAATGCTACCTTACATAAGATACTAACGGAGCTTCAATCTCTGCATGTCTCTCGTAGCCCAAACATCACTAATTCAGAGACCAACCCTTTTTCCCCAAGCAGACCCTCGTGCCAACCAGTTCCAACCAACATCTCCCGTGCAATAGAGAACAAGGTTTCAACCAGAGAAAAAGCGTTTGTTCCAACCGATCTCAACATCACAATACATGTAGGGACCTACACTCGTGTTGCGCCGAGTTTGGGTCTGGTATGGAAGCATTCAATTGATGTTAGAGTGGGAGTTATAGACACCGATTACAGAGGGCCAATGGTTCTGATTCTGTTCAATGACAGAATTGTGCAACTGATTTTTGAGAGGATCATGACTCCTATTGATTTGGAGGTCGAAGATTTTGAGCCTCTTGCCGCCCTATCCGGAATTTATCCTTACGGACAAGGATAATTTAAGGCGGGAGGAATGATACCTGTAGAACAGGTCACTTAGTTATAGGTTGTTGTAATAAATGGATGTATGTGCAATACCACTTCCATATTTCAAGCATTACTGTTGTTAGTTCTTTAGTGGATTAGTTCAGTTATTGTTAGTGGATTAGTTATTTATTTTTTTAGTGGATTAGTGGTGTAAGACGTGGTTTTCATTTGGCTAATAAATGGCATGAGAACATTTTGAATAAATTAGTCAGAGAGATATATTTCTCAAATATCCTCTCTTAATTTTCTTTTTCTTCTAAGCCTCTGTCTATAAGGTTATTGGAAATTTCACAGCCAAATATACCTCTGTTCTACTTCTTTTCTCCTCTTTTATTCTCTAAATTATCAAGTACATAACAATTAAACTATTCTCATTATAGTTTCTAGGAAATTTTTTTTTTTTTTTTCTGCTTGAAAGAAACCAAAGTAAAACTTCTCAAAAATACTAATAAAACCATGCCCAACCCTCAAAGCAGCTCGTACAATATAATCAAAAATTCCCAAATGACAAAAATCTGAACTTTGACCAAATAACAGCTTAAAGGAACATAATTTCATTCAAAATTCAAAAGAACAGTGCACATACATTACAATCACATGCAAGGTTTTAAAACTCGGAAGGTGGTGCGGGGCGATCGGGCCTACTCAAGGCGAGGCAGGTGCCTCGAGGCGATCAAGGCGGGTGCCTCAGCCAGAAAATGGAAAAAAAATTTATAAAAAATTATAAAAAATTAATAAAGTAGAGAATATTCAATAAAATTCAAGAAATAAGTCATATCCAACAATACAAACATAAAATATTTCAAACAAATTAAACATTACAAAAGAAAATGCCATCCTAACAATAAATGACCACTATATATCTAATCCATCCAACAAGCTATCATTTGTTTCAAGTGGTTTGAAACGTGGATCAAAAGGGTAATCCCCTCCATCATCATCATCTGAAGTTCCTGGAGAGTTGTATTGGTTTGAAATGTCCTCCCACCCTTGTTCTTCATCCACTCATTGCAAAGTCTTTCCTTGTCTACCAAAATGTAAAGTAATGTTACACATTTATAATTAAATATATCATTTTATCCAAGTAAAACTTATTAAATTTGATCATAGAATTACTTGTATTTCTCTTTCTCTTTCCTCCTACTTGTTAGCTTCCACTCGGTTGACTCATGTCCACATCTGTAGACATTCCCCCAACTACATCTTTGTCAACCATCCATTCATCATCCGACGGCACATCTTCTTGAACCAATGGATCCTCATCATCTTTTAGTGCCTTCTTCTTCAAGAATTTGTGCTACAACCTTTTATTGTACATTATGTACACCGACGAATTCAATTTCTTCGTGCTTAATCGATTCCTCTTCTTTGTATGAATCTACAACATTTTTATAGGAAATTGTTAATCAGGAATACTAAATTTTACTCTGGTATTTAAAATTCTAAGTAAACCCTTACCAAATTAAATGTACTCCAATTTCTCTCACAAGCTGAGGATGAGCAAGTGAGACTTAAAACCTTCACAGCAAAACCTTTAAGTTCTGGAGCCTCGTCTCCATATGCACTCCACCAATTAGCTACAATGAAAATAATAAATATTGTTCATTTCCTTGTAAGACAATATTATAAATTTCATAAAGAAATTAATACACTTAAATAATAACTTGACATACCAGGGCTAAGATTTTGGATGAGACTTTTTGCACGTCCATAGCGAAAAAACCCTTCTTGGTTCTTAAAGAGATTAACTTGTAAATTAGCCCGTACTCCCGTCTCTTTATCAGGAATAAGTTTTTCAATGCACACCATCAACCCAGTCTTTACCTCTATATGATCGGATAAAACATCCAAATATTGGAATCGAGGATTGAGATAGTATGCAGTTGCGTGCAAATGGCGTTGCAATTGATACTGCCACTTTTCATCAATGATTTCCCATATCTCCTTGTAAGGTCCTTCCTCATTTCCCAAATTTACAGCTATCTCCTCCTTAGCCTTATCATTATCCTTATCCATGGCACCATAAATGAATCCCATTGCGGGCAATTGTTCAGAATCTGTCATCCTCAACACACTTACAAGAGGTCTAGTTGTCTTTAATGCATAAGACACTAACCCAAAAATTGTCACTGAAGATGATCTTTTTGACTTCCTTTGCCTCAACTTTTTTTGCCCAACTACATCCATCTCATTCCTTTGAAGTAAGCATTTGCACCAAAGGTTGCCTCAAAGTTAACATTCTGTCTAATGTTAAGAATGAAGTAGCAAGTGTAGAAGCTGAACGGATCAATTCTTTATTAGTGTGCTTTCTCATCAAAGCCAACACCCATCCATGGTTGTATATGAAGTTACTCACCTATTCCAACATAAGAATAAAAACATTAATATATCTTAAATGATTAATACTAAATATAAAGCCTTTCTGTAATGATTTATACCTTCTTCGCTTTCTTCAATGCATTTTGGTGTTAAGGTAGAAATCCAATTTTCTCAAGCATTAGATCAATACAATGAGCTGCACACAACGTCCACCATAGCTGTTTCCTCTTCTCCATCAACATTTCACCGGCTTTCTTGTAGTTTGAGGCATTATTCGTTACCATTTGAACCACAAGGTCTTCTCCAACTTCTTCAACCACTGAATCCAATAAGTTAAACAATAGTGTAGCATCTTTAATTGCATCACTAGCATCGACCGACTTCAAGAACACTGTGCCTTTTGGATTGTTTACAAGAAAGTTTATCAACTATCTTCCTCTCATATCCTTCCAACCATTCGACATAATAGATACCCCTGTTTTTCTCCATGTTTGCTTCACTTCTTCAACAACTTCTTGGGTTTTGCTTTCTGCCTTAAACAATAGAGATGTGCTTAACTCATGTGTTGTAGGTGGTTTTAGACCACACCCGTAATTCCCAGCCGAACGGAGCATTTTGACGAACGATAGACTACTAGCAACATTAAAGGCGAGTCCATTCTCGTAGAAGAAGTCAGCTATGTCCAAACATGTGTTTTCATGTGCCTCCTTCTCAAGTCTTTTCATTCCTTTATCACTTACCCCCAAATCCTCCACCACATCATTTTCGACATTTACTATAAATCTATCCATCGGTCCTCTAATCCCTCTTTCAGTAACACTACTTGAGCTTGAACCTTTTTTGGATAGGCTGTTTAGAGTGACACAATTGTCGATCCTTTCTTCACGCATCAATTGTGCCTTCTTTTTCTCATTTTCATTTGCCAACATGTAAATTTTGATTTCTTCTCTCACTTATGGGGTGACTCTTGTACACGGGGCAATATTACCCTGAACACCCGCAGGTGTTTTTTCATCTGAAACACTCCACCCTTCAATACTCTATCACAAAATTTGCATTGGATATACTTATATCCCTTTTGTTCATCCGTTTCAACCTCAATCCCATATTTCCAAGCCGGATCTTTTCGATTCGACATCTAAAAGTCTACAACAAAATAATCAAAAACAGCCAAGAGTAATTAACAAAAATATTATTTGTTAACAAAGCTAAATTATAATAATCAACATTGTTATCGGTTAACAAAGCTAAAATATAAAATATAAAATACTGATTACAATTTAAAATAGTTAAGAGAATCTGTTAACTTAACAGTGCACAAATACACATTAATAATCTTAAAACTGTTAACAAATAATAATAAATAAATAAAAGGCAGATTATATCAAATACAATTACACACTAATACTCTTAGTCTTCACGGTGTTAACAAATATATATATATATATATATATAAAGGCAAATGATATCAAATACACTCAAGTATATCACTTGGCAGATCATATCACACATTCACATGTGCAGATGATATAAAGATATAATGTCATGAATTAACAGTTCAAAAATAATAATTATAAAAAATTAAAAAAAAAAAAAAAAGACAGATGGAAGAAGTTGAAGCAACAAGACGAACAGTGGATCGATCATCAATGATGAAGAAAAACAGAGGAAGAAGAAGAACTCACCGATTTGGCCGTCGTCGGAGAGGAGAAGGTATCGCCGATTGATCAATCAATGTGAAGAAGAAAGAAAGGAAAGAAGGGAGAAGAGTTGAAGAAGACAGTCCAGCTTCGATCAATCTAATTTGTGAATTTAGGGCATCAATCCATCTAAGAGTTTAAGTGTTGAATGCAGCGTTTTGGTTTCTTCCCTTTCTACCCAAAACGCTGCGTTTTGATATATTTTTTTTTCTTTTAAAAAAGCTTCAACCCAGTAACAACTGAGGCGGCCGAGTTAGAGAGATACGGCGATTATTCAGCCGCACCAGGCGAAGGAGGCGGGCATTTGGTCTTCATCCACTGGTGTGGCCGCCCCAGTGCGTTTTTTCTGAGAGGTGGCCGAGGCCGCCTCAAACCGTATTTTAAAACATAGGTCACATGAACCCTAGCTAGACCACCAGAAACACTATATTTTACTTGATCCTAATTATCTCCTGATCACCTGAATTACATTTTTCCATATCAAAAATATCAGGTTTTCCATTTTCACTATCCATAATCAACAATATCGAGTTTTTCCCTTACTACCCTTCTTACATGCGTAAACCATCACCTTCACCTGACGGGGGATGGTGTAAGGATTTCTAACTACTACTGATGGCCTTCTAACCCTATTCTCATTGAGTTGATCGTTATCTGATTCCTCCACTCTGTTGGCTACAGGAGGTGTGAAATTGGGAATGTCAGATGTATGTATGTGGTCCTCCTGTAAAAAATATAATATTACGATAAACAATTCTCACATATTAATAAGGGAAAAAAAATTTTACGGAAACACAATTTACCTCAAAACCATACGTAGCGCGATGGGAACCGGCAGAACATATGCTCCCGTCGATATGATCCCCGCATATAGGTCCAAGAGGTACACCCGCGGACATAGCACGAATGTCATCATAAATCTTAGAAATATTCAAATTTAGGCCTTTCTCAGAAGCCCGCATTTCTTCTTTCATAGCCATCTCAAGTCAGTGAATCCTATCTTTGAACTCAAACTTTAGAACTTCAAAACTGGAATGTGCGAAAGATTGATATGGGGTCTAATACAGTGGATCAACCTTAGGAAAATAGGTCCCGAATGATCTCGATTTAGGAATGCTCCGTGAGTGACCCGAATCAAACAATCTTATGTCAAAAGTGTTATCTGACCTATCATGTCCCTTCTTCGAACGATGCTCACGTCGGACCCTCTTCTCCCAAGAATTACTATCTGAAGACATTGCAGCAGTTGAGGGTGCACGCCATACTCTCTATGAAGTATCGAGAGGATTCCTCTCTGAATGACCCCGGCCCCTCCTACCCCTACCTCTTCCCCGGCCTTTAGAAGCCTGACACATTTGACCTCTAACATTTGGACCTCCATTATCCTCTGAGTCATCGCCTAACCGCCCCCACCCCCCCCCCCCCCCTAATCCTTGTACGTTAGGGGCCCAACAAACTGATTAGTATTGAAATGCAAATAGTAAGCCTGCCGCCTCTCCTCGTCTGAAGGAGTCAGTGTCACATGTGCCTACAGCTGTATGGAAATTAAGATTTATGGTACAAAATACATAGATATTAAAAATAATCTATACACCAATAAAAAATAAAATAAATAAATAAATAAATAAAAGCTGACCTCATTAATGAATTTATCTTGCAAATTTAGAGTTTTCTTCTGCAATACCACCTCCTTACTCGAGGAAACTCATCTCACCTTCGCATGCCAACAACACCAGTGAGTTGTAAGATGGCTTCCAACGCCCAATATTGAAGCAATAACAGGTGAAATAGTTTAGGATTGCAACATAGTCAATATGAAATCAAACTTAAATACGAGAAGTTATAATCTTACTAACCACAAGTACCCACGGAAATTCAAAAACATTATACCCTATGTTTTGGGTATTGCTAGAGTCTTAGTTTTGCTCCCTATTTTGTTTCCTTCCATTTGTCCTACCTTTGAGGGCTTTACCAAGCCAACAGATGGTGATGCTATAAATATATGTTCCCCAATGGAACACCTCAAAATCTGTGACATCCTCCTCCATGCCCCACAACCAATATGACACTATTCGATGGTAGTCCCAACTGAGTAGAATATGACAAAGGAAAAAAAAATACTCAAACTTAAGGACATCATCTTCCTGATAGAATCCTCCTACTTCTTGCAATCTGTCTATTATATCCACCAAGCGAGTGGGAAGCCCGCGAAAGTACCTGTGGTGCACGTTGCCAAGTCTAAAAATGTATTGAGTCAATACACCATTTGGCAACGGTCCAAATCTCAGTCAAGTGACGAGGATAAACTCTTCCTTCCTGAACCTGATCGCATGTCTCCCTTCTCGAAACCACATCTCATCGAGCCGGCCATGAGGATAAATAAGCTCTCGACATAGTAGAAGGTGACATACCTTGCCACTAAAGAACTGTTTGCCCTTGCCCATGCCCATTAACTGTCCAAACACACCCTGCTCCCACTGTCGTAACATTCCCTCCCACACCATCACCTCTTTCAAGATTCTCAAATTAGACACACAACAATGCATATTGACTTGGGCGTCAAACCACTCATCCTCTGAAAACTTATAAACCAAAGGCCCTAGATTATCAGCTATCTAAACAATAAAAATAAAAGCCATAAATATAGTGTAATTTGTTAGTTTTTTTTATTTTTTATTGGCAACTTCATTTCATTACACAAACAGTTACTAATGTATAGTAACAGCAACATTTCAAAAAAAAAAAAGATCAACAATTAAGTTATACAAAAACTACTAATTTATATGTTTTTTTTTTAAAAAAAATATTGTAGAAATCACCATCAAGAATTTTTGACAATACAACTGCATATTTCACTTTTTTTTACGTATTTCCTAAAAGTTTCACGTTTTTTACGTTTCCAGTGAAGGTTTCATGTTTTCAAAGGATTTACCTAGGTTTCACGTTTTTAAAAGAGACATACCTAGGTTTCAGATTTTTTTCAAAATACCTTTCATAGAGCAACTTATTTCATATTGTAGCAATTTAAAATCCCTAAAAACAGCCTCAAATCAATTCAACCAACCCTAACATCACAAATTATGACTACATTTCATCAATTGGTAATCTCTATCCAACAATCTAACATCAAATCACTTTAAAAAAAAAAACATGGAATCATAACCTAACTGAAATAAAACAAACAAATCTCGATTTTTACTTACCTTGAAATTAAATTTCAATGGTACCAAATGGGCTTCGACGGACTCTTATCGACAAAGGTTCCCTCTCTGGCGTTGTCTCCTCTACGTGTAATGTCTTCTCTCCCCTTCGTAGAGGTCTCTCCTTGTTGACGACGTTGGTAGTTTAAGAGCTCTATCTCTCTTCTCTTTACGAAGTGAAGTGAACAAATGAGTGATTTTTCCTCTATTTTTTTTCTTTTACATTTTCCTTTTATATAGGGGCATTACCGATATAGCGTAAAAAATAGATTATAAACAATTACAATTTAAAATTAGGTTATCAACAATTACTCTATCTCCATGTTTCAAATGGCTAGAAATGAAATTTTCTCTTCTAATTAACTTAACATAATCATCTATTTCTATAGAAGTATTACATTATCATACTATTTCATAAATTTAGGGTTTTTTTTTTTTTTTTTTTTTTTTGGAAGGGGAAGGGGAGGGGGAGGACTCAAACCCGCAACCTCGTGATTAGATATGACCGCAATTCGGTTCTAACCATGAAACTAAAATGGAACCATGGGCCTCGGTACTAGACCATGAATCGGTACCAAAGAGGTTCCGGTTCCATAAATCTCATAATCAGATCGGAACCACTGGTTCGGTTCCGGTTTTGGAATAGCTGATTCCCTTACCAAATTTCTTTTTAAAAAAAAATAATTCGTCAAAGCCGTTGGCCCCCCAACGGTTTGTTGACATTAGCAGGTCGTTGGACTTAACTAGACATGACATTGGTTCGGTTCCAACCGTGGAACGGAATCGAAACTGTGGGCTCTAGAACCGGACCATGAACCGGGAGGTTTCGGTTCCGGTTCCAAAAAATGAAGAATCGGACCAGAACTATCAGCTCGATTCCAGTTCGCAGGCCGTTGGGACTCTAACGGCTCAAATTTTTGTTTCCTTTTTCTTTTCTATAAATAGCGCACCCCCTACCTCCCCAAAAAAAAAAAAAAAAAATTCAATTTTCCCCACTCCAATTTTCTCTCAATTCTCTCTCAAGTCTCAATTCTCCAAGTTTCCAATCCTCTCTCAATTACTAAGTTATTAAAATTTATTTTATTTGCAATTACATTTTTTATTTAAACTTTTTACTCAATTAAAATTCATTTCCAACCATTTATTTCCATCAATTTTTTCACATTTTTTCTTCAAGGATTTTTACAATTCAATTTTTTAAATGGCATGTGGAAGTGGAGATGGTTCAAGGCGTTCCTTTTCAATGAAAGGTAAGGGTCATATGCCGAACAATGTCTGTTATGACGACACCGCCTATCATGACTTCCTACAAGCCCAAGCCTATCCTGAAGCCTTAAACTCTCCTCATCCCCCTCTAATAATTTCCGAACCTGATCTAGATGCCACCCCCCTCCCCCCATTTGTCAAGCCAATTATAAAGTATGCCTAATCCCCCTCCAAAATTTGAATTTGAACCACCTATGGAAGAGAAGTTACAAAAGCAGCTCAAATATGATATATTTGTACTCTATATGAAGAAAGTAACATTAGCAAATGGAACTGTAGCGGTTTGCAATTACTACAAAAAAGTATTTAAGTGGAGTAAATCAGAAGCATATAACGAATAGCCATTTAGATGCACATGCCAGATCGAGTTCATAAGCCCAAATTTTCAGGTTTGCTACCTCTAACCAATAATTATTTAAATATAGTGATGAAAAAAATAGAAAAGAATTAGCTAAAATTGTTGCAGTGGAACACTTACCTTTTAGTTTTGGTGAAAATGTTGATTTTATTAATTATTGTCAACAAGCATTAAATTCTGCTGTATGTTGTGTTCGGATAAGGATCCTATACTGAACAGGGTTTGTGCTGAGCTTTGCTGAACTCTGTGAGATCTACTTACACGTGGCATTAAAAAGAATGGAAAGGTAAGATTTATTAATTTTCTTTATGTTATTTATCATCCTTATATTCACATCCAAATCCACCTCACGCCTCCTTCTCTTCAATTTATTCTCAATTCATCCAAAAAACTTGTATCACAAATTTCAGAGATTACAATACACAATCTCGGTGCCGATTTGATGGAGGGCTAATATTTTTCTCTCTTTGTACTGGGTTTTGATGGAATTAGGACTTAGGAGATGTTGAAGCGGGGAGAGTCTCAAGGGATTGCGAGAGCTTGGCCTTTGCGACAGATTCAAAAAAAAAAAATCTAAAAGTTGAATCTTTTTTTTTTTTTTTGAATTTGTCGGATCCTCACCACTAATAAAAACCTTAAAAGTCCAAAAAGAAAATCCCAAGCAGATGAAATTTTTGCACTTATTAGTGTATTTTATTTGTGATGTCTCAAAAATGAGTGAAGCTTTGAATGTTTTTTATCTCTTTGTGCTGGGTTTTGTTCTTTCCCATTGTGTGCTGGGTTTCTTCATAATTTTGAAAAATATATATTTCTGGGTTTCTGCAAAATAGTGAATCTTTGATTTATAGAGAACTAGAGAAGATATTTGTGGTAGCAGGGAAAAGACGAAAAGAGGAAATAAAAGTTTTCTCAAATTGGACAATTAAAATGATCATGTTTTATAATCTTCTTTTCTTATTCATACAGAGCCATCTCCCCTCAAGAATAAAATTCAAAGTAAAAACTTTTTTCTTTTGGCAGTGGTAGAGATAACAGGCTAATCATAATCCATGTATAATTTGAGTTACAGTGATGGAATTTTTTTTTAGCACCTTGACCGTGTTTTTGAGTTGAGCCATTGTTGTTTACAAAATGGGGAGGATGGAGTTTGAGACTTATGGAAATGAAAGAAGTTTGAACTTTGAGGAAAAGCAAGAAATTTGAGTTTGGACTTGAGATTTCTCGATCTGGAAATTGAAAGAAACAGAGTCTGGTTGTCAAACGTCACCGTTTAAAGCTAGTTCAAATGGAAATAAATTAAATTGTTAAATATGGACCGCTCAATCTTGTAAAAGCCAGATGTCATAAGATCCCACAGAGCTCAGCACAAGTTCAACAAAGAAGAGCTAAGCAGAGGATCCTGGTCCGTTGTGTTCCTAGAGCCACTCTCACATAAGCACCCATAACATTTATTACAAAGAAAAAAGGCAGTTGGAAAAATATTTTGCAAAATATAACAATCGTATTTCTGTATGTGCCGACATATAGGGTGATCATTGACGAATGCATTCATACTTGAGTATCACTTGTCATTATATAGATAATGCATAGACTATCCAAAAAAGAATTCTTGCATTTAGAGTTTTTGATGATACACACACTGCTGCTAATATTTTTAGACAACTTAGAATTATTTATGAAGAAAATAAAATTGAAAACAAAATTTTTACATTTGGTTTTGATAATGTTTCTAACAATACCGTAGCTATTCCTACTTTAATTGATTTATGCAAACCTTATCTTTATAGTAAATTTTTTCATCAAAGATGTGCATGCCATGTTTTAAATTTATGTGTTCAAAAAGGATTAGAAACTCTTCAAGATTTTATTAAACCTATTAAAGATGTCCTCTATCATTTGTGGAAACATCATTATGCAATGAAAGCATGGGCAAAATTTTGTAACCAAAATGGTAGGCGTGCCATTAGTTTTCCTCATGATGTTCCAACACGTTGGAATTCAACTTATAAATTGCTTGCTCAAAGTTATGATTATAGGAATTTATTAGTTACTTTTATTTAATAGAATGTTAGTCACATTACTCTTTATTCAACCCATTGGGATGTTTGTACAAAAGTTTATGGTTTGTTAATAGTCTTTAATAATGCTACTAACAATTTATCTGATGTTTATTATTCTACAACTAATTTATTTATTATTGAGAGTCTTAATATTGCCGGTGCCTTTTCTCACTGTGCATCCAACATACAATTACTAGAGTCCGTTACTGCTATGAAGGAAATATGGTTAGACCATTATAAAGAGTTTCCAAATATTTATTTGATTGCAATGTGTTTTGATTCACGTTGTAAATTAGAACATTTGTTTGAATATCTAACTGCTTATTATCATCAATGTTTACAAATAGATTATGATATTGATATGTCTTATTCTAGAATTAAGATATTATTGTATGAGTTATATGATGAATATCTTAGAGTTTATGGTTCATCACTGAACATAGATGTTCCACAAACTAAAAATGTATCTCATTCTCCATCATCCTCCGGATTTATGAGTTTAGGGTAAAATTTGTTATAAAAAAATAAAAAAACCAAAAAATTACGAGATTCTTCTTCATCAAGCTCGACCACATATTCCGAACTTAAATCTTATCTAGGTACCTCTTTTGAGTTTATGGAAGACACTAATGTTAAAAATTTCATATCCTACACTGGTGGAATATGCATGAAAGGTACTTTCCAACCTTGGCTATTATAACTAAACAAATTCTTTCAACACTAGTTTCTACAATGGCTGTGCAACAAGAGTTTAGCCCCAGTGAAAATATTCTGGAGGCAAGATGTTCGCTTTTGAGTCCGAAATCAATTCTGATGCAAGCTTGTGTTGATGATTGGACCAAGACGCAAAACAAATAACAATAAATCGATCAAGATGCACCCTACGATTTCTTCAAAGATGACCAAGCTGGAAGTGGAAAGGATGATCATGGCAACAATTAGTTACGGTGCCACCTCACACAATGTCATCACCAAACTTGCAATAAAAGGTAAGAGAACTACGTGGTATTTAATTCCTCTAAACCCCAAGAGGATACGTAGGCAACTTAATTGTCGTAAAAAATAAGTGCAAGACCAATTTTACATTTTTTAGTTTTATTTTAATTTATTTTTTAAATTTGTCATATATTTCTTTTATTTTAATTTCGGGTGGCCGAATAAAATGCATTTACAATTTATATGTCAATTTTTTTTTAATTATAATTAATAAAAGAAAAAAAAGGAATCGAACCATCGGAACCGCCGAAACCAAACCGGAACCGGGTCACTGGTTCCGGTTCTGGTGACCCCAGAACCGAAACCGGAACCGGAACCGTTGGTTCCAAACCGGCGCCATGGCTAGGCTCAACGACTCTTTTGTTTTCTTTTTCTTTTCTATAAATACACCCCCCCCCCCCCCCCCCCCCCCCAAATAAAATTTTCCCCACTCGAATTTTCTCCCAATTCTCTCTAATTCTCATTTCTCTCTCAAGTTTCAAATCTTCAAATTTCCAATTTTCTCTCAATTTACTAAATTATTAAAAATTATTTTATTGCAATTACATTATTTCTAGTTTTTTACTCAATTAAAATTCATTTCCAACAAATTTTTCAAGTTTCTTTCCATCAATTTTTTCACATTTTTTCTTCAAGGATTTTTACAATTCAATTTTTTAAATGGCAAGTGGAAATAGAGACAGTCCAAGACATTCCATTTCGATAAAAGGTAAAGGTCGTATGTCGGACAATGTCGGTTATGACGACACCGCCTATCATGATTTCCTACAACACCAAGTTTATATTGAATCCCTAAACTCTCCTCATCCCCCTCTAATAATTTCTGAACCCGATACCACCCCACATTTCACAAGCCAATCAGAAAATATGTATGATCCCCCTCCAAATTTTGAATTCCAACCACCTACGGAAGAGAAGTTACAAAAGTAGCCCAAATCTAATCTTTTCGTACTCCATATGAAGAAAGTAATGAAAGCAGATGAAAGCACTGTAACGGTTTGCAATTACTGCAAAAAAGAATTTAAGTGAAGTAAATCTGGAGGATATGGCTCATATCGGAAGGATATAATGAATAGTCATCCACACGCACATGTCAGATCGAGTTCACAAGACCAAATTTCTAGGTACGCTACCCTTAACCAACAATTATTAAAATATAGTGATGAAAAAAATAGAGAAGAATTAACTAGAATAGTTGCAATAGAACACTTACCATTTATCTTTGGTGAAAAAGTTGGTTTTGTTAATTATTGTCAACAGACATTAAATCATGTTGCTTGTCATGTTCCTAGAACTACTCTCACAAGTGCACTTTCTAGCATTTATAACAAAGAAAAAAGGAAGTTGAGAATTTTTTTAAAAAATTATAAAGGTCGAGTTTCCATATGTGCTAATATATGGACTGACCATTGGCAAATGCATTCATATTTGAGTGTTATTTGTCATTATATGGATAATACATGGACTATCCAAATAAAGAATTTTTACATTTAGAGTTTTCAATGGTACAGATACTACTACTAATATCTTTAGACAGCTTAAAATTATTTTTGTAAAATATAAAATTGAAAACAAAATTTTTGTTATTGGTTTTGATAATTTCCAACAATACTGCAGTTATTCTTTATTTAATTGAATTATGCAAACCTTATCTTGGTGGTAAATTTTTCTATCAAAGATGTGCATGCCATGTTTTAAATTTATGTGTTCAAAAAGAATTAAAAATCATACAAGATTTTATTAAACTTATTAAAGGTGCCCTCTATTATTTGTAGAAACATCCTTCTGCAATGAAAGCATAAGCAAAATTTTATAAGCAAAATGGTAAGCGTGCCATTAGATTTTCTTGTAATGTTCCTACATGTTGGAATTCTACTTATAAATTGCTTGCTCAAAGTTATGATTATAGGGATTTATTAGTTACTTTTATTCAATATAATATTATTCACATAAATCTTTATTCAAATCGTTGGAATGTTTGCACAAAAATCTGTGGTTTGTTAAAAAGTCTTTAATAATACTACTAACAATTTATTTGATATTTATTATCCTACAACTAATTTATTTATTATTGAGAATAGATTATGATGTTATTAGGTTTTGTTCTAGAATTAATTATTGTATGATTTATATGATGAATATTTTAGAGATTATGGTCCATCACTGAACATAAATGTTCCGTAAACTCAAAATGTATCTCATTCCCCATCATCCTCTAGATTAATGGGGTTAGGGTATAAACTGTTATCCCGAAAAATAAAAAAAATTACGAGATTCTTCTTCATTAAGCTCGACCTCGTATTCTGTGGTTGAAAGTTATCTAAGTTCCCCTATTGAGTTTATGGGAGACGGTGATGTTAAAATTTTTTGATATCCTACACCGGTGGAATGAGCATGAAAGGTACTTTCCAATCTTGGCTATTATAGCCGAACAAATTCTTTCAACACCAGTTTCTACAATGGATGTGGAATAAGAGTTTAGCGCCAGTGGAAATATTATGGACGCAAGACATTCGCTTTTGAGTCCGGAATCAATTTTGATACAAGCTTGTGTTGATGATTGGACCAAGGCACAATACAGACAACAATAAATCGATCAAGATGCACCTTAATACCCCTACCACAGGAACGAATGGCAGCGATTAGTTACGATGCCAACTCACATCACGTCATCACCAAACTTGCAAGAAAAGGTAAAAGTACTACATGGCATTTGATTCCTCTAAACCCTAAGAGGATAAATATGCAATTTAATTATGATAAAAATTAAGTGCATGACCAAATTTTATATTTTAATTTTATTTCAATTTATTTTTTTAGTTTGTCATATATTTATTTTATTTTAATTTCGGGTTACCCAATAAAGTGCACTTAAAAATTTACATGCCTAATAATTTTTTTATAAAAAAAAAGTATCAAAGTGGATAGAACCGTTGGAACCGGGAAACGGAACCGAACCGAACCGGACCAAGGGCATGTCTACTCATGGTACATGTGTGAGAGGTTTACCACCGGACCAATCTCATCTCGTCAAAATTGAAATTATAAAAAATATATATATTCTATTTCTATAGAAAATAAACTAGAAATTGATTTTAGTAAATTACTAAATTTACAATTACGAAATGATGCCATCTCTACATAGAATCTGGACCGTCCAATATTAAACGAAACGACAATACCTACCATTAAACGACAGTCGACACAGCCCATTCAAAAAAACCCTACACAGCGAGTTTATATATAACACAAACCCGGAAAACCCTAGCTAGTAGCAGCCCTCTTCTTTTTATTCATTTTCACTTCTCGCCGTCGCAGAAGAAGAAGGAAAAAAAAAAAAAAAAAAACCTAAATCGAAGATGGTGTCGGGTTCCGGGATATGCGCAAAGAGGGTGGTGGTAGACGCCAGGCACCACATGCTCGGCCGCCTCGCCTCCGTTCTGGCGAAGGAGCTCCTTAACGGCCAGAAAGTGGTAGTGGTCAGGTGTGAGGAGATTTGTATGTCCGGCGGACTTGTGAGACAAAAGATGAAGTACATGAGGTTCTTGAGGAAGAGAATGAATACCAAACCCTCTCATGGTCCCATTCACTTCCGTGCTCCTGCTAAAATCCTCTGGCGCACCATTCGAGGGTATGTTTTCTCATTTTTCATGGGTCTTTTTAAACCAGATCAATCTTCGGTTTTTTATATATCTGTGGATTGAATGTGATGGATCTCTATTTGGGTATATGTTCGCTTGACGTACATTGTTGAAACCAAAGGGAACATGTTTTTTTTTTTTTTTTTTTTGTTTAGTTTGGTCTTGGTTGTTGTTAAATGTGATTACTTTGCTTTTATTGTTTATTTCCATTGTTTAATGAATGATTTAGTATGTTATTTGCTATCCAAGTTTAGCTGTAAATCAAATCTGTATGTTATTTGCTATCCAAGTTTAGCTGTAAATTAAATCTAACAGTTTTATTTTTGTCGTTATATCCTGTAATCGAAAAGTGTTCTGTGGAGTGTGATAACCATTCAACCAAGTTTCTAATAGTTGTAGTTTAAACTCTGGAAATCCCTTTGTTTATTTATTGATATTCGGGATGATAATTGTGTATTTGATGTGTATATGGTGATCAAAATTGTTTGGCTTGGCTGTAGGATGATTCCCCACAAGACCAAGCGCGGAGCTGCCGCCCTAGCTCGTTTGAAGACTTATGAAGGAATTCCTCCTCCTTATGACAAGATAAAGAGGATGGTCATTCCTGATGCTCTTAAGTAAGTTTCTTTGATTTTGAGTATCACTGTTTGCTTATGATTTTGCATTTTCTGCCCCTTTGGGAACTTTCTTCCATTCTTGTATGCATTTAAATTGGCTGTTTTGAATATCAGGGTCTTGAGGCTTCAAAAAGGACACAAATACTGCCTGTTGGGCAGACTTTCTTCAGAAGTCGGGTGGAACCACTATGACACCATCAAGGTAAGAACATACTTGCTAGCCTATCTTTTAGCTTAATTTGGTTTTCTCTCATTAGTTGGCTGTAATTATGTTCTTATCTCTTATGCTGAATTATTTTCTCATTTGGTATGTGGTTGAATCTTCAAAGTAACTATGATTACACAATGCTATGATGATTTGAGTAGACATGCTTTGGGCATTTTGCTTGGCAGTTGCTATATTTGAATGTTTTGTTTCCATATAATTTGTGAGTGGCATTTTTTGACGCTTCTCCCAAACAACTCGAACTCAATAAGAAGTTAGTGGGTTTGAGTCTGCTTGATTGTGTTCTGTTCTGAATTGGATTATTGACCTGCAAAATCTGGAATCAGTGCATAAATATGTAATCAATCTGTTTATAACCCGATCTACAATAACTAGTTTAACTGGCATTTTCTTTTCTGAACTAAAACTAAAGTGAGCTGAAATTAAACGTACGTTATTCTCAAACAATCATAGAATCTGATCTAATATGATTTGGAAACTAACATTTTTTACTTTTCATTAGATGCTTATTTCATTTAGTTAGGTCATTTTTTAAATGAATACTTTGTCATTCATGTTTAAGATTTTAATTTAACTAATTAAGCTATTTGGATGGATGCATTAAGTACCCTTTGGAGTTTGGATACAAGTTTACAGCTGAACTTTGCCTGCCTGCATGAAATTGATCATACATATTCAAGGCATGAAGCTGTTTATTTTCAATATTGTGTTAATGGACATTATTAGACTAAATGCTTGCTTCCTGTGGCATCTTGTTATTTTAGTTTATACAAATCTACATATTTTTCTTCCTACCTCATTTAAATTCTTCTACTGACTGTTTGGTTTTACTTTGTAAATGGTAAAACTTTGAATAATGATTTGACCTTTCCTGTATTGTAATTTTAGATGTATGGTTATATATCTTTTTGACCTTTTTGATACGGATCTTGTTATGTTTAATGGGCTCATACTTTGGATTAGGTTGGTAGCTTGTGCCTATATTGTTGATAAATATGAAGTGATATTTTGCATCTCTCTAATTTGAATCAAGTTGTACCTAATGGATATACCTCCGGATTACCATGTATTTCATGTTTGGTTATGACTTGCTTTTGCACATGTCTCTGTTTAAGGGCTCTCAGATTTTTGACAATCGTTGTAAAATTTTAAATTTGAGAAATCAAAGAGACTCAGGGATCGCTCCCCAACTTTGAGGCATTAGTAGTTTATGGGGCTGCTCGCCTGCTCCCCAACCTATGACATTTGTGTGACTTGTGTGATATTTTTTGTTATTTGTAGGAGCTTGAGAAGAAGAGAAAGGAGAGGGCTCAGGTAACATACGAGAGGAAGAAGCAGTTGGCTAAACTGAGGGTGAAAGCAGAGAAGGTTGCAGAGGAAAAGCTTGGTCCCCAGCTAGAAATTATTGCTCCCATCAAGTATTGAGTAAACTCATAGATAATGTGAGATTATATTTTGGTTTTTCAGTTTGTAACTGTTGGATGGATCATTGTTCAATTTGTGTTAGTTTTGAAGTAGATGCTATGCTATATTTTTGAACACAGTTCGTTTAAATTATCTCCTATATTTTCATTGGCCTTATTCTCTGAAAATATTTGAGATTTAACAGTTTTGAACTTTGACTGTGACTCGTTTTTTTTTTGTTGCTCTCTGATATTTCTTGTTTTTTCTACTATAGCCTGATAATGGATTTTCATATTATTATATAAAATCATGTACCCATTAACAGCTCATCTAGTTATCGGCAACAATTTTGAACCTCAAAAATATAAAACAACTTAAATCTTTGATAGACACAACTGTTAATCTTACTTGTCAGTCGTGTTTGTATGGGGCATTGTTCTACAACATGTATATATACCAAATGAGCTGTTTATTGCATTTCTGAAATGGATCTTCAGAAAAGAAAATTAATTAATCAAAAGAGAATTGCTGAATGGTCCATGAATTTTCAAGAATGCAAGGGTATTATAGAAATTTGTCGTAATCAAACGATATTTAATTAAGGAATTGAAAAACAAAAGTAAGGATGACTCCTGTAGAAGGATGAAAATATTACGGTAATATCGTTATGAAGATGATTGTAAAATTTATGAAACTTGGTTAAATAATCAATAATATAGCCAAAAAAAAAAGCACGTTTTTTTTTTTCTTTCAAAAACATATAATATAGCAGAACTATATTGTATAATATGTGGTTCAGACATAGTGTGACTATTTTATTGACTAATACAAATATTATGACGTTGCATTTGAATAATTTTCTATATAATCACGAGCATGTCATATATAAGCTTGTTGATTTCTTTCGCTGTTTGTCCATAGATAGAAAATTGTGAGGAAGAATGATTGAATATCTCAAAACCTCATCATCGCTATAAATATATTACATCAAATTTTTTTAAGAAAAAATAAACAAAAAAGTAAATAAAAAAATATCATCAATTTCTCACTTTACATTTATGGAAATATTTTCGATATTTCACGGATATATTGCACGATATTATGTAAAAATATATTATATTTTAAGGATATTTCCAAATATTTTGTGGAAAAGATATTACAACACAATATCGATATCGGCTTCCTAAATTAGGTATTCATCGGGAAAATTGTTGATATTTCAAATATTGCTCCTATATAGTACAACCTTTCTCTTTTTCTTTCCTTCTTTAAGTCGAAATGTTGAGTATATATAAAGAGAAAATAGTCATCCAAATTTGATATCCAAATCTGATATCCAAATAATATAGTAGCATTTAAATCCAATAATTTCAATCTAATACAAAGAAATCAAATATGCCACATCATTGTGACGTTAAATTCAGGCAAGTGGTATTATTGATAGTTTATAAAGGTCATAACAAATCATTGAACACATTAATTCATATCAAACCATAAAAGAAAAATATCATATATAATTTGACGAAATATAAGTAAAATTTAAAATTTTGTCACATATGAATGCCGTAATTGAAGCACCTATATATGGGATTGACTACTATGTATCATTCATACAGGAGTGAATAGTACGGATAAGATCCAACAGTTTGCATTAATTGACATTTTCAAAATTTTATTAGAAAAAGAAAAACCCCATTCAGTCAGTCGATCAACCGGTCATTATTCATTAGAAAAGGAAGCGGTGTAACAGTGTAAGTGAAATTCTTTTTTTTTTTCTTTTTTATTCAATTCTATTTTGTTTTTATGAGATAATTCTTTTGTTTTTTTTTTTCTTTTTTTTTTATTCAATTCTATTTTTTTTTTATGAGATAATTTTTTTTATTATTATTGAAAACTATTACAGCACTAAATTAATTAGAGTTATGTTTTAAACCCCCTAAATAGGGGTAATTACCCTGATGACCATCAACTTATGTCACCACTATCAAAATGGTCATCAGATGATGAATTGGTTTCAAAATGGTTTCAAAATGGCTATTTTTGACAAACACTTTAACACTAATGGTCATTCCATCTATTTCCATCTAATTACATTCAATGAATATCATTTTGTTAAATAAGTGGTTGACATTAATTTATTTAAGATATGTTTTAGAAATCAATTTTTTCTTTTGTTTTTTGAAATAGATAATTATATTTAGTGTGTGTATATACGTATAACATATTTCAAATATATATATATATATATATATATATTGGAAAAGATTAAGGCTACAAAATCTAAAAATTCTAAAAAATATATTTGAGATAAGTTAAATAAATATATATATATATATATATATATATATTCTTTTTTGAGAAGATTAAGGCTACAAAATCTAAAAATTCTAAATAGTATATTTGAGATAAGTTGAAAAGAAAATATATAACTTTAATCTTCTCAAAAAAGAATATATATATATATATATATATTAGTTTTATTTTTTGAAATATTATAATAATTTGCGTATAAAATTGAAAAGAATTATTTTGGATATAAAATTTGTCAAATCAATCATATCAATGTAGTATATTTGAAATTTTACTTTTAAAAAACAAACGCGTTGACAATACATTCAGATGTGAGGAATAAAATATATATATATATATATATCGTTCAAGTTCAGATTTCAGTCTCTATTCAATTTTTAGAAAAATTCAGGACTGTTTAGTTTTCAAACAAAAAAACAAACGACCCCTAAGTGATTTTTTTTTTTTTCAATTCTATTTTGTTTTTATGAGATAATTCTTTAAAAAAAAAAATTGAAAACTATTACAGCACTAAATTAATTAGAGTTGTGTTTAAAAAAAAAGTAGGGCTTATCTTGCAGGTGTTTTTCAGTCTGTTTTCATTTTTGTTTTCCAAAAATGATTTCGAATTCGTGTTCGTTAACCGGTTTTCATTTTATTTTCAAAATACAAAAACAAAATGAAAAACAAAACCAGTATTAAAAGTGGAAATTATGAAAGAAAAAAAAAATGTTTTCTTTGTTTTTGTTTTTGTTTTTCAAAAAAATTAACAATTTCTTTTTCTTTTTCCTCATCCACCTGACTGTTAGGATTATGCTCAATAGCAAGAGTGTAATGTTGTAATTAACAATCTTTTTCATATTAATAAAGTGATTTCTGGTTTAACAAATCGTATAGCATTTATAGTTTGTATTATAATTGTCAAAGTAAATAATCATAAGGTCTAAAGACTATGGGAAAAGAAGAATTGTTCGTACATCTGGATATGTATGTGGTAGACACAATTCTTTAGTTAGTCTTGAATATTGTTCACAACTTAAGTTAAAGGTTGGGCACCTTTATCTTGTTAAAGTTGTAGAATTCTTTTGCTAGCATTTGAGTGGGATCAAATGAGATATGATGAGTCTAAAATCATCGGAGTGTCTTCGAGCAAAAGGATCTAGTGCACTGGGTGCATTGAACTGGATCACAATGAAAAGCTTTATCTAGAACCGTCAATAGATAATAGTCTTTTCATTATCAGGACAATCGGAGAGTCTATCTTAATCCTGAGATAAATGATGGACTTATGGTTGCAAGTGATATCATTTGAGTTATCAATGAGTACGATTATATCGCATAGTCTATCCTCGATAGTTTGGTGATATTCATTTGTTAATCGATAGAGGACTTCATTTATAGATATGGACATCGTGGCTCCATTTAATTAAATGAGAGTATAATATCATCATATGGATGTTTTGAGGTAATTGGATATTAAATCTCAACGTTGAGTTTTCAATAGTGTCTATTGAAAACATGGCTTCTGGACAAGTCAAAATATCCAAGTTCAAAACGTGGTCATATGAGTAAATATGGTAACTTGGAGAGTTATAGGCGGTCTATGAACTCTTGGCGATTACTGATATTAATCACGAGGATACACTATCTCCAATATGATTGTCTAGGGTATGAATGAGGAGCATCTTCCTTTTCTATCTTTATTTAAGAGTTCAGTTTTAGCTCTTTAGTGGAATGAGTTAAAATTAATGGATCGGACCTAAGTGAATCATTTGTTGATTGTGATTAGGTTATGTCTATTGAAGCTTAAATTTAGATGGCCGCCAAGATCCCCAATCCACACGGACTTGCATGGATCACTTGATATATTCTACCGGACCAATTTAAGGGTCCATCTAGAATTGCATTTAATATATTAAGAATATAATTTGCACATTATTTAAGTAATGGGCTGCTCAATTATATTAATATATTAATGAAAGACATGTGGGCTTGTTTCTTTTAGTAAGAATGGGTCTGGTTCACATGTGGGCTTTTTTTATTTAAAGTCCAATGGATTAAATGAAATAGGAAAATAATATTAGGCCCATCTTATATATAAGTGGGGAGGCTAGGTTAAAGTTTTGACCTAAAAATATTATTTTGTTTCATTTGTTTTAATTAAATAAGAATTAATTGATTTATTGATTAATTGTTTAATTAAAGAAACAAATCTTTCCTAAAAGTAAAAGACTTGTTTGATAAGTAAATAAATAAATTAGTATTATTTATTTAATCAAATAAGGAGTCTTTTTTTTTTTATTTAGTCAAATAAAAGAATAAAAATAAAAGAGTTGGATTAGGGTTTGAAGTCTATAAAGTTAAATAGAATTAGGGTTGAATTTTAGTCACCCTATATAAGTGACATGATGAAATTCGGCCAACCCTAATTAGATACTACATAGAATTCGGCAACCCTAAAGGAAAAAGAAGAAAAATTCGGCCAACCTATATATATGTTCTTATAGGGTGCGGCCACATCAATCAATTGGTGCTTGAGTTTTTATTTTCTTTCTTCTTCTTCTTAATTCTAAGAGAGTTTTTATTCTAGAGAGACAAAAAGGAGTGAAAAATTATTCTTTGATAGTATACAATTGCTTAAACATCAATAAGCTTGTGTATACGATATCGATCTAGGTTCACGCGAGTTTCGATCATAAGATTGTGAACTCAAAAGTAACCGGAATAATTTTGACATTCTTTTGATTGTTTTGTGACTAACAAAGAAAAGAAAGTATTTGTTTGGTCCATTCACAGGTTTGCAATTCAAAGGAAAGGGAGACCACGCTCCTAGGTGATCCACGTTCGTGCTCGGATTGAAGGTCTTGCGGATTACCATCGACGTAAGTCAATCGGATCACGCGACAAGAGGTAATTTACTTTTGTTGATATATATGCATGTTTATTGATTAAAAGGGTTTAAGATTCATAAAGGAAAAATTTTAAAAGTCACTAAATCGTCTTTAGTATCGCTTCCGCTGCGTGTAACACTTTTATTTGTCTATTTTTCCCTACACAGACCTCATCTTCTTTTGTTCTCATCTCCATCTTCTTTCTTCCTTCGTCGATCACAGCCGTCGCTGATCTGCTCATCGCCACCGGCCAATCATCTTCATCTTCTTTCTTCTTCTTCCTTCCTTCACCGATCGCAGCCACCGCCAATCCACTAGTTGTGTCGACCGATCAACTCTTCTTCCTCTTCTTCTTCTTCAGCCGGACGACTTCTTCTTCTTTTTCTTCTTCTTTTGGATCAATTGATTACATTTTGTTTATTGGTTAATTATTTAATCAATTTATTTATAATTGTTATAATATTAAACAAAAAGTAAAAATTGATATTTCAATTTTCAATAGTTTTCGGTTAGTCTACCAGATGCGTTTTTCCATTTTTATTTTTAAAATACAGATTTCAGTATATACTCTCAGACGTGTTTTCGGATTTTGAATCTGAAACCAAAGATACTGTTTTTATTTTAATTTTCTTTTCAAAAAATAACCACTGAAAAATACTTACAGGACGTGCCCTTAATTTTATTTTTTAAAATATTGCGATAATTCAGGCATAAAATTGGAAAGAATTATTCTTGGACTTAAAATTTGTCAAATCAATCATATTTGAAATTGACAAAAAAGATTGTTAGGCATACAACTAGTCAAATCGTTTTCTCAAAATGGAAATAAATATTAAATAACACTGAGATTTTAACAGTAACAAAAAGAGAAAGTTGATATCCGCCAAACCAAAAAAGTGCAACTTGTAATTCAACAATGTTCATGTCCATGAAATGTATTATTTAATGTATCAATACTTTGATTTTTCACAGAAACACACGAAATCTTTACATTTTCAATTTTTTTCTCTCTCTCAATTATTTATTGCAAAGATTTTCTTGCTCGGTTTTGACTTGATTTTTTCCAAAGAAAATTCCATTTTCAAATATATATTTCCTTTTCAATTTAGCCTAATTGAGAATAATTTTCCATCAAAATCAAAAACTACCATAGTATTCTTGATTAACCAATGTACCATAATTAGATCATTGACTTTCATAGTTTCCTTTCAATATAATATGTTTTTATTTGGCATAGCCATGAACTTGTTGTAGTTACATGCATTTTCATTTTTCTGAACATATATAGAAGAAATCACTAGTTTGGTATTTTTAATTATCATTGTTGGAGAAAGATGTCTGTTATTTTATGTTTAATATGTATTCTGTTTCTGGTTGGTTGTGAGTTGGGAGAAGCAAAGCAAGGCAAGTATTTGATAGCAGGAAACAAGGCAGTTGCTTGCCAGATAGTGGTTGATCAGTCGGGCCATGGCACTTTTTCCAGCATTCAATCTGCTATCAACTCCATTCCCTCCGACAATCAAAACTGGGTTTGTATCTTCATCACTGCTGGTATTTACAGGTAAATATATATTTACACGTATGGATATAATATGATCATTTTGTTATCATGCATGCAGTATCGTTGGATTGAAATCTAATGGATGTATGTCAACCACCATGCATATATATATATATATATATATATATATATATTTACGAGTCCTGTATAGTAACATGACCGCTTTTCTGGATTTCGACTTTGAAAAATATTGTGTACGTGTAGGGAGAAGGTGAAAATACCATATGATAAGCCATACATCATCCTTAAAGGAGAAGGAAAGAGAAGTACTCAGATCATTTGGGATGATCATGATTCTATTGCACAGAGCCCTACTTTCGCTTCCATGGCCGATAATGTTGTTGTTAGTCACATCACCTTTGTGGTAAGCTATTATATATATATATATATACACCTGGATATCATCGGACTGAATGAAAGTTATGAGTTTTTATGCCATAACTGTTGACTGTTTTGCACAATTTGAACAGAATTCATACAATGGTCCCTACGGAAATAGTAAGAACCCAAGAGTACCAGCGGTGGCAGCCATGATAGGCGGCGACAAGACATCGTTTCATAGATGTAGATTCTCAGGGGTGCAAGACACATTGTGGGATGATCAAGGTCGGCATTACTACAGTCATTGTACCATTGAGGGTGCTGTTGATTTCATCTTCGGTAGTGGGCAGTCGATTTATGAGAATTGTGTGATACATTTTGTTGGAAAAGGGATAGAGGAAGGTCTATCAGGATTTATAACAGCACAGGGAAGAACAAACCCAGATGATGCAAATGGATTTGTGTTCAAGAGATGCATTGTCATTGGAACTGGTACCACTTACTTGGGAAGGCCCTGGAGAAACTATGCCAGGGTCTTCTTCTACAAATCCAATCTCACTAATGTTATTCAGCCTCAGGGTTGGAATTCTTGGAATGCTGCTGGTCGTGAGCACCAGATAACCTTTGCGGAACACGGCTGCTACGGACCAGGATCCGACACTTCCAATAGAGTGACCTGGGAAAAGAAACTCAGCACAAATCAGGTGAAGAAGCTAACTAGCATTGCTTTCATTGACACAGAAGGATGGCTCCAAAAGCAACCCAAATAGAGACTTACGCTTGAGGTACAATCATCGAAGCTGTCAACCAAAAACCTGTATTTGCATTTTTTTTTTTTTTTTTGGTCTTGAACAAATTAGAAAAGGTTGTTTCTCATGTTCTTCTCATCAAGAGAGTTTTATGGAAAATATGTTTCTTCTAACCGCTAAGGTAGCTGCCGGTTCACAAATCACAATACAAGATTTATGCAATAAGCCAATAACAGCTTGTAAAATCTTAACTAGTAAAAGCTGTGGAACTTGAAATTTTACATTTCATGAATGATTAAGGTATTATTGATAAAAACAAGTTTTATTCATACTAATTCTATGGAAACATAAAACCTTGACAAACCCACGTCAAAACTCTTGATTATTTCAAGGGAAAATCATATTTTAGTCCATGTAGTTTACCTTAATCTATGTTTAGTCCACGGTTTTTTGGTATTGTAAATTTTAGTCCATCATTTCTCTGACGATGCGTATTTTAGTCCCTACTTCCTACCGTCCAATTCTGTTAGGGTTCCGTCAAGTCAACGAGGATAAAAGGTAAAATAATATCATATGTTATAGAATCTTATATAACCAAAGGGTATAATAGTAATTTACAAATTAATTTTAAAAAAACAAATAAATATTATTAAATTAAATTATTATTATGATTATCAAAAAATTAAATTTTAAAATAAATAAATAATATTAAAATAATTAATAAAATATACAAAATCAATTTACAAAACTAAATCATCATCATCCCAAAAAAAAAAAAAAACTCTCTTCTCACAAACCCTAAATCATCATCATCCCACAAACCCTAAATCATCATCATCATCATCCCACATAAAAATAAAAAATAAAAAAAACTCTCTTCTCACCCTCCAGCTCATCTGCCGCCGCCTCTAAAAACACCGAGTCCCCGCATCTCCACTCCACCTCCAGAAACTCCCCCAACAAAGCCGGCTTCGCATCGCTGTCGTCGCTGCACATTCACCACCACCTCCACTACTGCACATCCTTCTCTGTGTCAGATTTACTTCTGTAAAATTCAAATTTTGAAACTGAACTTGGTTTCTCTCTCTTTCTCTACTGCCTCCGTTGATTCAAATTTGTTGTGTTGATTTTTTTGTTGTAAATTATTTAGCTGTATCAAGATCACTTTGATGATGAATATATTTGTGAATCGTGTAGGGAGATTACGGTGATTTTGATTTTATTAAATTTACATGTGGATCTGTTTTGATCTTTCATTTATGTGCATGTGCTTCTTTACATTTTTTTTTTTTTAATGAAGTCAATACTCTATTATCGATGTGGTTTATTTGGCTATTTTACTTGAATTTGTTGATGTCTTTGCGCTTGTGCTTGTGTTTGTTACTTGAATTTGTTACTTGAATCTGGATTTGGGTTTGGCTTGGATTTGATTTTGGCTTGATGATAATGAATCTGGATTTTGGTTGGATTGTTTGGCTTGGGTTTGATTTAGGTTTGAACCCGAATGATGATGATTGATTTGGGTTTGAGGTGGCAAGAGTTGCTAGTTAATTACATTTCATCCCCTATACTCTTTCAAATTCAGAATAACTTCAATCATTCCTCAACATTTACACTTTTGCCCTTGATTCTTCCAAAATTACACCAACCTTTCCTAAGCTCCATTATTACCTTAAACACTTATTTTAACATATTAAATACTCGATTTTACTTGAGGATGATGTAGAACAAGTGGCAGACTCCTACATGGTTTTGAGGGACCATCCTAAATTCAAGGCTAAGTGACTTCACATGCAGCATATCGACGAAATCTTTTCAAGTCACAGCCGTTGGCGGTGAGGCACATCCTTTTTCAGCCAAATTCTATCGTTTAGGTCTCGTAATTGCTGTTTTTGCTATTTTAGAAAAGTTTCATTTTTTGTCATAAATTGAGTTTGACAAATCAAAATCGTCTACTGTCAATTCTGGCTTGATTAGGGTCGTTAGCAGTATTTATTTTCGTAATTATCTCAATTTTGCTATTTTTGATAATTTTATGATTTAACCCCCTTTTTTTGTCCAACAAGGATTAGGGTTAGGGTTTTTTTTCTTTAAATATGCTTGTAAATCGAAAGGCTCATAATCTTTAATTCAATAAAATTATTTAGAGTTATTTCTCTCTTTTTCTGGTGCATTCCAGTATTTATTATAGAATATTGACGTTGGTCGTATTCTTTGTATTTTCCGCTGCGTCAATTGGTATCAGAGCACGGATTTACCGATCTCGATGACAACTAATTGAGCAGGAGACAGAAACCCTATTGGCAGTGATCGTGGGGTAGAGGCCTTGTGGGCGGTGGTGAAGGAGCAACGACAACAAATGGCAAAGATCCGTGAACTGCTTTTCGGGATAAACCTCAACGCTAACAACAGGCAACCAGTTGACAGGACACGCGCCGAAGAAGTTCCCCGAGGCCAACCTGCTGACAGAAGACGTCCTCCTCGTCGTTAACCTGATAGCAAGGATGATTCAGAAGATGAAGTTGATGCGGGGTATGAGGTTCAACCCGCAAGAAGACAGAGAGAGCATGATGACTACCGGTTGAAGGCAGAACTTCCAAGCTTTAATGGGAATCTACTATAGAGGATTTTCTTGATTAGATCACAGAAGTATAGTGGTTCTTTGAGATGATGGAGATTCCAAAAGAGAAGATGGTGAGGTTTGTCACCTTCAGATTGAAATGAAGGGCTGCAGTCTGGTGGGATCAGTTGCAAAAGAACCGTCAGCGACAGGGAAAGGCGCTTGTGGGGACCTGGCGTAGAATGAAGCAGCTTATGTTGGGTAGGTTTCTGCCACCGGATTATGAGAAATATTTATTTAAGTTGTTTCAGAATTGTTCGTAGGGGACCAAATCAGTGTTTGATTACATGGCAGAATTTTCTAGGCTCTCAGTGTTTGATTACATGTCAGGGGTTTTGAATCGAGTTGCTGATGCATTGAGCCGTCGTGCTCACCTGCTTGTGACACTGTCTCATGAGATTGTGGAGTTTGATTGTCTGAAAGAATTGTATGGAGAGGATGCAGACTTCAAGGAAATATGGGCAAAATGTGTTGAGAAACAGCCTGTCAGTGATTTTTATAAGACCGGTGGATATCTGTTTCGTGGTAACCGTTTGTGTATTCTTAGGGCCTCTCTACAGGAGAAGTTAATTCGTGACCTACATGGAGAAGGATTGAGCGGACACTTGGGTCGAGACAAGACAGTTGCCAGTTTTGAGGGGTGGTATTTTTGGCCACAGTTGAAACAGGATGTTGGGAATTTTGTGCAGAGATGCTATACCTGTCAGGTGTCTAAAGGTCAGTCACAAAATACTGGTCTTTATACGTCTTTGTCTATTCCTAACAATATTTGGAAGGATCTGTCTATGGATTTTGTGTTAGGACTACCTCGTACCCAGCGAAGAGTAGATTCGGTTTTTGTGGTGGTGGACAGGTTTTCAAAAATGGCTCACTTCATTCCTTGCCGGAAGACCTCAGATACTTCACACATAGCTATGTTATTTTTAAAGAAGTGGTCTGACTGCATGGGGTGCTGCAGACAATTACTTTTGATCATGACACAAAGTTCATTAGTCATTTTTAGGTAACATTGTGGAAAATGTTTAAGACTTTGTTGAACCGTAGTACTACTGCACACCCACAAACTGATGGGCAAACAGAAGTGACGAATAGGACCTTGGGCAATCTGGTTCGTTACATTTGTGGAGATAAACCGAAGCAGTGGGATCATACATTGCCGCAAGCTGAGTTCGCCTACAACAGTGTCGTGCATAGTGCCACTAGAATATCTCCGTTTGCTATGATATATATGTCGCCACCAAGGCACACTGTGGATTTATTTTGTTTACCAAAGGGTCTGAGATTTAGTGTTGCTGCAGAAAACATGGCTACGCAGGCTCAAGCGATGCAAGCAGAAGTTCGACAAAAGCTGGAAGATACAAATGCTAAGTACAAGGCAGCTGTAGACAAACATATGCGTCTGAAAGTGTTTGAGGAGGGAGTTTCAGTGATGATTTTCTTACGCTAAAAGAGGTTTCCAATCGAGACTTACAACAAATTGAAACCCAAGAAGTATGGCCCGTACAAGATTTTGAAGAAAATCAACAATAACACTTATGTGATTGATCTACCTGAGACCATGGGAATTTCCAAGACTTTCAATGTTGCAGATGTGTTCCAGTACCATGCAGAGGAGTCCTTTTATCCTGAACCTAACTCGAGGTCGAGTTCTTTCCAAGTAGACGGGACTGATGTAGAACAAGTGGTTGACTCTTACATGGCTTTGAGGGACCATCCTAAATTCAAGGCTAAATGACTTCATTTGAAGCGTATCGACGGTGAGGCACGTCATTTTTTGGCCAAATTCCATCGTTTAGGCCTCGTAATTGTTGTTTTTGCTATTTTAAAAAAGTTTCTTTTTTTGTCATAAATTGAGTTTTACAAGTCAGAATCGTCTGCTGTCAATTCTGGCTTGATTAGGGTCGTTAGTAGTATTTATTTCTGCAATTATCTCAATTTTGCTATTTTTGGTAATTTTATGATTTAATCTCGTTTCTTGTCAAACAAGGATTAGGGTTAGGTTTTTTGCTTTAAATATGCTTGTAAGCCGAAAGGCTCATAATATTTTATTAAATAAAATTATTCATATTTATTTCTCTCTTTTTCTGGTGGATTCCAGAATTTATTACAGAATATTGACGTTAGTCTTATTCTTTGTGTTTTCCGCTGCGTCAGAGAAACAAGGAAAAAAAATAGGAATTGGAAACCTAAAAATAGGTATAAAAATAGTACTATCAGTTCCCAAAATATAATAGTTGTTTCTTTTGTTGACGTTAAGTGGTTCCCGGATACAACTCCAACGTTGGTTAACACATTAAAGTTTTTCCAAACTATTACTTGTTTCCGAGAACAAATATAAACAATTATATATATATATACTATACAGTGTATTCATATTTTTTATACTTAAATTAATGTATACATTTCCAAAAAATTTGCAATTTATTAATATATTACAAATAATTACTTATTTTCACAATGTTCATTATATTATTTATGATAAATGTAATTTTATTGCATATTAATATCATTTTAATTATATTTTCAAATTTGAAAATTACAAATGTAATAATATTATTTATTAATATTATTCTACAAAAATTTACAATTTTACATTTTAATATAATTTTATTATTTATTAATTTCATTATAATAGTGTTCAATTTTTCTATATGTAATATAGTTTTATTAATCAATTAATATATAATAATAAAATGTAATTTAATGAGTGAGTCTCTCATAAGGGATCCCTTATTTTAATTTCGGTAAGAACCACTATGAAATAACATCGATTTGAATGAATTTTAATTTGCATATTTTTTATAAATGATAAGTTCATTAAAATCTACATATGAATAAAATTTGAGAATTTTTCAAGCACTAAAACTATTTTTCTTGATTTTCCTATATTTCACCTATTTTTCTGATGCCTTCATATTTTTTTTATAAAAAAAAAATCAGTAAAAATAGTTTAAGTACTTGAAAAATTTTCAAATTTTATTCATAGATAGATTTCAATGAACTTATCATCCACAAAAAATTCATATTAAAATCCATTCAAATCGATGTTATTTCATGGTGGTCTTTACCAAAATTAAAATAAAGAATCTCTTGTAAGAGACTTACTCTATATAATAATATATAAAATTAAATTAAAATTAAAATACAAAATTATGTTATTGATGCTTTTGGTAGAAACCAGTTGTCCCAGAGTCAAAATTAAACTGCCAGTTGGCAGCCTAATTTAATTGCCGTGATACCTACCATTTTCACGGTAGGTATACTAGTAGCCAACTCCTCATTTCCATGTTAATGTTCATGCTCATGTTCTTCATACAATCATATCATAGTTCTCTATCCGTCTATATATGGGATGTATCAAGACTTTGATTTCTCACACAAACACAATCTTTTACATTTTCAATTTTTTTTTTTTCTCCCTATTATTTAATGCAAAGATTTTCTTACTCGATTATGACATGTTTTTTTCCAAAGAAAGTTCCATTTTCAAATATATATTTCCTTTTCAATTTAGCACTAATTGAGAATAATTTTCCAGCAAAATCAAAAACTACCATAGTATTCATGATTAACCAGTGTAAAATAATTAGATCATCGATTTTCATAGTTTCCTTCCTATATAATATGTTTTTATTTGGCTTAGCCATGAACTAGTTGTAGTTACATGCATTTTCATTTTTCTGAACATATATAGAAGAAATCACCACTTTGGTATTTTTAATTATCATTGTTGGAAAAAGATGTCTATTATTTGGTGTTTATGTATTCTATTTATGGTTGGTTGTGAGTTGGGAGTAGCAGAGCAAGGCAAGTATTCGATAGCAGGAAACAAGGCAGTTGCTTGCCAGATAGTGGTTGATCAGTCAGGCCATGGCACTTTTTCCAGCATTCAATCTGCTATCAACTCCATTCCCTCCGACAATCAAAATTGGGTTTGTATCTTCATCACTGCTGGCATTTACAGGTAATAAATATTTTCATTTCTAACCATTTTACACGTATGGATATAATATGATCATTTTGTTATCATGCATGCAGTATCATTGGATTGAAATCTAATGGATTTCAACCACCATGCATGTATATATATATAGAGTTTTTTTATTGTCAGTTCGTCCTGATATATTGATATATGAAAAATGTCGACCATTAGATTTACATACTTTGACTCAAATTGTATGCACATATCAAAATTTCTCTATAATCTATGATCCACATTCTTTGTCCTGGTATATTTTATTTCAGAACGAACTAATAGTAGATATGGTAGTTCTCTAGTAAGGACGTCCTGAAATTATAAAGTCAGAACAATCACTCACAGCCACACCTTCAAATTGGGTGTGGGTTTCTGGATTTCAACTTTGAAAAATATTGTGTATGTGTAGGGAGAAGGTGAAAATACCATATGATAAGCCATACATCATCCTTAAAGGAGAAGGAAAGAGAAGAACTCAGATCATTTGGGATGATCATGATTCTATTGCACAGAGCCCTACTTTCGCTTCCATGGCCGATAATGTTGTTGTTAGTCGCATCACCTTTGTGGTAAGCAATTATATATATATATATATATATATATATTTGATATAATCACTTGTAACGACAGTAACTCGACATTACCGGGTTAAATGTTGTGAATTTCAAAGTTATGAGTTTATCTGCTATAACTGTTGTAATCGATTGTTTTGCATGATTTGAACAGAATTCGTACAATGGTCCAAGAGTACCTGCAGTGGCAGCTATGATAGGCGGTGACAAGACATCGTTTCATCAATGTAGATTCTCAGGGGTGCAAGACACATTGTGGGATGATCAAGGTCGCCATTACTTCAATAGTTGTACCATTGAAGGTGCTGTTGATTTCATCTTCGGTAGTGGGCAGTCCATTTATGAGAATTGTGTGATACATTTTATTGGAAAAGGGTTAGAGGAAGGTCTATCAGGATTTATAACAGCACAGGGAAGAACAAACCCAAATGATGCAAATGGATTTGTTTTCAAGAAATGCATTGTGCTTGGAACTGGTACAGCTTACTTGGGAAGGCCCTGGAGAGAATATGCCAGAGTCTTCTTCTACAATTCCAAGCTCACTAATGTTATTCAGCCTCAGGGTTGGAATCCTTGGAATGTTGTTGGTCGTGAGCACCAGTTAACCTTTGCAGAATACGGGTGCTATGGAGCAGGATCCGACACTTCGGACAGAGTCAGGTGGGAAAAGAAACTGAGCTCGAATGAGGTGAACAAGTTAACTAGCATTGCCTTCATTGACACAGAAGGATGGCTCCAAAAACAACCCAAATAGAGACTTTGGCTTGTGGTACAATCATCAGGATGCTATCTTTTTTTTTTTTTTTGGTCATGAACAAATTAGAAAATGTTGCTTCTCATTTTCTTCTGAACAAGATAGTTTTATGGAAAATATGTTTTCTGCTAACTGCTAATTTAGCTTCTGGTTCACAATACAAGATTTATTCAATAACAGCTTGAAAAATCTTGGGAATTATAACAAGTAAAAGCTATGGAACTTGAAATTTTACATTTCCTGAATGATTAAGGTATTATTATTTGATAAAATCTAATTGTTTTGAGACCATACAATCTTGACAAACCCATGTCACAACTTCTGATTATTTCAATGCTTATTTATTTATCATCCCAATTCCCAAATACAAACAGAAAACACTTCTTTACATTGTCCATCTATAGAGATGAGAAAAAAAAAAAAAAGTGTAGTCCTTGGGAATCAACTTTATCGTCCACTGCCTCCATCAACTCAACGTTTCTTCTCATGTGGTGGGTTTTCTCTTTTACATGTAAAAGTGACGTCTCCCGGTTATTCGCCGGAAGCATGGTTTTCAAACACAGTCCATTAGCACTCCAGTGTAATTGACACATGACAACACTACAAAGTGTATCTTATGTTTTTATGGTCCCTATCAAATAACGCAATGTAGACTATTCAGAACCTACAAAAATTCTCAACCTGATGCTATCCAGAGCGACCCAGCGTTGAGGAATCTGAAGATGAATTTCTATTGAGTATTATGTGTTGGAACACTAAGATAGAATTTAGTGTTCTTGAAGTCATCTAGAAGGGGGTTGTAACCGTCCTTTGTTCTTGTCTTTGTGGGCAAACCAAACTCTTCCATGAAAGAAGATGAATCAAGCTACACAGAAAATACAAATTTCAGTATAACTTCCAAGAAACAGAACAAAATTCTAAACCATGTAAAATCACAAACGATAATGGTTGCTTTTCTCATTCGGAGAGCAGAAAAAGTAGATTTTGCAAAAGACTGAAGCACCACCACAAACCATTTTCTGATAGTGAAATCCTCTTGCCTTGAGAAAGTTGGCGATGCAGAAATCAATTGCCTCACATTACACGTATATTTAGTAAAATATAACACCAACACTAGATGCCAAGAAAAATCCTCATCTAATTAAACATGAAACTGATATGATTGCATTCTATAAAGGGTCGAATGCACAAATTTCTAAACAATTTGTCAAAAAAACTTTCACAATATTGACAATTGGTTTTGTAAAGAAGTACAGGTGTTGATTACCACTTGCTACACCTGATCCTCCATTAGAAAAGATCATTACCTAAACATATTTATGAAAAGAAACAGCCAGCATAGGATGGAGCTTATTACTCTCAGAATTAAAATTTGACAGGTACAACCAACAAAAAATGCTACAGTAAAAGCCAAATGAACTTACTATAATGGTTCTCCTCTTCTTCCCTTGCTTGGATGATTTATCTTTCAGCATTTTCAGCCAACCAGAGCAGTAATGGTCAATACGTTCCAAAAGCAGAAAGTCTGTGGGGAAAAAGATATCAGCATCACCCTGCAACAGAAAGCAACCAGAATCAGTGCAGGATTTCAACGGTCCTTGTTCTAGCCCCACGTTTCTGCCAGTTTCAACTGAATGGAAAAGTATAATAATCAAGTGAAATGATTTGCAACTGGACTTAAAAACCAACAGTAAGATACTTGTACAATCAGGGGTTTTAGACTGTTATCATTATGCAACCTTACCTTCCTCCCGATATAGCAATAATACCCAAGGCATTAAATGGCATTTCTGTACAAATACGACACATAAAAGAAGAGATGAAAATATCATACCTTTGCTTCAAGATAACTACTATAATCTTTGCTCTGACCATCTTTCTGCAAACCAAAAGTTGAATAAAGTCAAACAAAGTTTACTAGAGCTCTGTCTTTGACATGCATTCGCTTACTGTCTCTAACAGTCACGAATAACCAAGTTGTGATGATAAAATGTACAGTAGGCATTTCCAACCGAGTCCTTGGCTCACTCCTTGCTTTTATGAACTATTGACTAATAAAGCTATGGATCCTGAATATACCTGGGTACTAAAACGTTCACCTTTTTTTACTGAATTGTCTTTTCTTATTAACAACGTTTAGTTTGTTGGATCATAGATTCACAATGACGGATTCTTTAAAACTGATTGGAAAAAGTCTTAGGTGCCCAATTTCGTGCCAGAATGGCATAAGACCATAGGTTAGATTGTACCAGGTTATATACTCTTAATGTCATAGTTGGAGAATTTTGGTACAATGATGTCCCAGAATAAAGTCAACTTTGAAAAACAAAGTTGTATCTCAAACGCAATAACATTACCTAAATCTTGTATTTCAAGCCTAACATTAACATTGCTAGAGAGTAAGCCCAAATAAAACATCATACATACGCACATACAAAAGTTCACATTACTGAAAAGAATATACCTTGGTTGAAACCAATGGGGCTCTTTCACCAGGTATCTTCACATCAGGTAGGAAACTAAAATCTGAGGCGATTAAGGACATCTTTGGTAGCTTCTCATGTAAAACCTCTAGCAGCTTCTGCATAATGGTATTATTCCTATCATTTCTCTTTTGAATACATATAAGCAAAAGAAATTACAGTATAAAATCTATCAAACAAATTCCTTACCATACAACCAGTTGGAAGCCAGCATCTTCGAGGTCTTGGAAAGACTTTAGACCAAATGCTTCTCAACTTACCACTGCTTTGAGTATGATCTTTTTCCCATTCCATGATCTCTATGCATCGCCTAATTAGAGGATCTTCTAGTGGCTTATACAACTCAGAGAGTGTTTCTCTGTTAATAGAAGAAATGTGGATCAGTAGAGAATAAATGAAAGCAACCCCACAGCTTACACTATAATAGTAATGCTTTATTAAGTAAATCAATGAATTAGGTGGCAATTATTATATCCACCTTGATATTCTAGTAAAATTAGATTAAAAGTAGTATATATCTAAAAAAAATAACTATTAGGATCTTTTTGTAACATACTTCTTAAAAAGTGGAGCACCACAGATCAGATACAAGAGCCTATATTAAAAAAATATGATTAGCAAAGTGTTATTAGTCAAATTAGCAGAAAAAATTCGTATTAGCAAAGGACAGTTATCAGATGGATTCTTTCGTCTCCTCTTTCAAACTACATACACCATCTTGAGTTGATCAACAAATAAGGCTTGAAATAAAAATATTTATTAAGTTACCATTAAACCCTAAAGCTTAAGCTGATAGGTAATGCCCAGTGATGGTATTTAAGCTCTATCATATCTCTTACATGCAAGGCTGGATTTTTGGCACTTGTTTGTCACTTGGATTTAAAAAGGCTAACATGCATGCCCACCCATACACACAGAAAATATAGAATAATTACTCTTTATGGAGAATTGCTTTATCGTGAAAGCTAATGTGAGAACTGCACTGTTTTTCTTTTAAGATTAATTTGCAACAGAAAGTGCATTGAGAAACAATCATGCTTTTAGGAAACAAAACACACAAACTTGAACAATGTAATTCAGCAGTACAATCAGCATAGGTTTCCAACCTATCACTTTGCTTCTCAACCCATACTTCCATCCATGGAGAAACTTGATTTTCTGAATAGATAAGGTCGTGTGGAAGATTATCGAGCACCTGCAAGAATTTAGTGTGTGGGAAGAAAATGATCAGTAGAACTTGCCTGAGAGATGGTTATTGAGCAATCATAGGAACTTGCATAAATAAGTTTATACGCTCATTAATATAACTTGATATATTCTACACAATAGGGGAATAACTTGCGGCCTGTGGAAACAAGGCTAACAAGTTATTGCTGTCATCGTGCCATCAGCTCTTTCTAAGAATAAATATCTGCATCATAAAATACATGTATTATATGCTATAATTCTCATCTTAGGTAATTAATCATAATTCTTGACTTCTAGAATGGATACAGTTGATGGCCACAACCAGTTTATAAAATGCGATACGATATAAGACATTATTCCACCCCCAAGATTATAAACCTAAGAAGGAATAAAATATCACATAGAAGGAGGGACATAGCTGATATCCACATTCTGTATCACTCAAATAAGAGAGTGATGTCAAGTAAATTCACATTTCAGAAAAGTTAGGTGCTCATATGTCCCCAATATTGCTACAATTTTTAAACAATTACGTGATGCTTTTCACTTCAAGCACCAACTCAGTCAAAATATGCAAATTGTTCATTAAACATCACACAATGAGTGCATGACAAAGCATACTTCTTAATAATTTTTGCTCCTTTTCTAGTTGAACCTATCTATCACCTAAATGACACTGTAGCAACTCAAAGCTTATACCTCAAGCATTATCACCCAACAAGGCTGCTGCTCACCATGCCCTGTAAAAAATGAATGAAATAGAGCATTAATTTTTAACCTCAAGTTAAACAATGTAAGGCACAAAGTCAGGAACATATTTGGATAAACTTTTTTTTGAAGTAAATATTTGGATAAACATATTATAAGGCTAGCAAGAAATCTGAAAGAAAATGTTGTCAGTGGGTCTGTGTATAGGCAGTTTGACACTTTTATATTCAGAGCAATAAGATCCAAAATCTCATGCCTGCGAATGAAAAAACAAGCTAAAGAAATTCAAAGAATAAATAATTCTCAATTGGAGCATAAAGATTACGTAATGTCTGTTTATGTTTATGTTTCATGGCCATGTATAACCGATCTCAAGAATATTCTTGTTCCACACGTGGAAATCTCTAGAAGAAAAAAAAAATACTTTTTATGAGTGGAAATCTCCAAGGAAAAAAAAAAAAAAAAAGATAATGTTTTATGCATGGAGAGGTAGCTTGTAGTGCCGAAGTAGAATTTAGGCCATGTTTGTTACATTGCTTGCTGTATTAAACGATTAAAATGTACTAACACTGTATTAGCTAATACATAATCTTTGGTGGTATTAGGTTATATTTTATTAGAAAAACCACTTTTCTTTTCTCTTTTTTTTCAACAAATATGGAATATTGATGAAATATGTGTTATGTTGTTAATATTTTTTATAATTTCAAAATTATATAGGAAATATTTATTTTATTTATAAAAATATTATTTATTTAAATTTTTTGTTTCAATTAAAATAGATATTTATTGATTTTTTATATAAAAATATTTATAGATTTATTCATGGTAAGGTTATTTATAATTAATTATTAATTATTTTTTAAAAAAAATATTATATTTTTATAATATAATAAAATACAATAAAGTCATATAAGAATAACTTAATACGATATAATGCAGTGCATCACCAAACACAGATTTGTATTAATGATAATACAGTCCAATACAATACAATACAATCCAATACGGTACGCCAAACGAGCCTTTATATCGCAATTGTAACCTTGATGGGGTTATGTGGTGCCTCACCACTGACACCACATCTCCATCTATCTCCTAGTGTTTGCTAAACAAAGAAATCTAAGGAAGAAAAATCCTCTGTTAATCTATCTATAAAGGACCGCTGGGATCTATTTATTCAATTTTCTACAAAAGGACTGTTGGGATCATTATTACTCCTTAGAGAAAGCTCATTTCCTTTGCTCAGTTGTATTAAGTTGGTTTAACTATATTAGTAATACAGAATGGACTTCACAAGAAGACTGAATCATATGGTAATTTTTCATACTTCAAATGCTTCTAAGTATACTTCAAAAACATAAATAAATAAAAAAGTTTCTCAGCCAGTATTGCTCACTCAGCAACCACAAAGGAAAACTGGACTAGGCAAGAAAATTAAGGCAACTTACCCCATCCACCCCTCTCAGCAGCATCGCGACATTCCACTCTAAACTTTGATGAGTGACTACGAACCTGTCCAACAGTTTCTTTCTGTATCTGGGCCAGTGAGGGACTGATCTCCACTGAGCTACATTAAACGCAAAACAAGTACTTACATGATTATAAATGGCATAGATAACAGATATTGTTATAACCTAATAACCACATTATTCTCCAAGAATCAAAGTGCAGAAAACACCAAAATGAAATAAAAGTTAGTTACATCTACTTCATGAAGAAATGCGTTCAAACCAAAAAATGACAATTCTTAATGTAGGTATATGAAGGTTTAAACCACTTCATGGGAATTAAAGGATCAGTTAATGCACTTACACGTAAGTCATATTGTTGTAAACTCTTTCAGGTGCATTCAACATTATGTAATCCATTATGCCCTTTGCACAAGTTCCTGATCCACCACCAATTTCATATATCTGAGTGCACATTACAGAACAGCATGATAAACTTCTGATAAGTTAAACAAGTATATTTAAATGTTTAAAACACAAAAAGGTAACTATTTGAGGGCATGAGATTGACAAAGAAAACATTAACTATAAGTCTATAGCTAAATTCAGTGCACAACTATAAAGTTGAGCGTTCACACAAGCAGCAAAACCAATTCAGAGCCGAATTTATAGTTTATTAAGTGTTTACTATAACCAAGTTCTTGTCCCTAAGGGAACAGCCTAGTTTGTGATCTCTTGCAATGAGGCAAGATGTCTAGGGATCAATCTCCCTCATACTAATCTTGGAAGGACATTCAATTTTATTTGTGTTTGTGCATGAGATGAGATAAGATGGGGTGTTTGTTAAAAAAGATTAATGATAATACCCAAGTTGTATACACCCTTACAACTTGGGTATTCAGCTAAAGTAATAAAGACGGGACTAAAATGGGATCAGGATGATTTTGCACCGAATATTAATAAGATATATTAAGTTGCAGAATAGCATTACTGAATAGAAGCTGAGATCAAATAAGACATGAAGAGCAAATAAAATTAAGAAAATCCAAAATTCTTTTTATGTACATGGATCCATTCCAATAATATAATATAATGTCTCACATACTATTAGAATGTTTAAATACTATTGTTCCTTTCCCAACAGCTTAAGCTTTTGGGTTTAGTGGATACAGACATTATATCAAAGCCTGCTTGAGCCACGTAGCAAGCCCGTTGGTCTTGCACGTAAGGGGGGTATGTGCATTTAAAATTTAAATACTATTTTTGGGGCCTTCCAAACAACCTAAATTTTTGGTCTAGCAGCTACTAAAACATACATATATGTGTTTTTGTGTTTGTGTTGCTTACGGATAAGATTTCAACATAATCTTCCAGGGTCCCTCAATTCCCAGTCAAAAGGTTAAGCATATGTCCACGGGATTAACCATTTCAACTAAATAACCACAGTTCAAAACATTATAAAAAAGGAAAATAATGAAAACTCATGATTTTAGTCTTGAAAACAAAGCTTTCACTATGAAAAATTACCTAAAAAACAGGCAGCAAAACTATTAGGACAGGACACCTTGATTGCATTAGACAACTAACAAGGGAAATGCTTCCCTTTAGCTCAAGCTAGCTTGTCGCAAGCACCTGATGGTCTATATTGAAGTACAGTGATCCCATAATTTTTAAAGAAAAAATTATGAGGAAAAGACAAGCAGTAGTACAGGCTCCATGCCTGCATTGTGAGATGACAAAAATTATTATAGACAGCAAAATGAAGTTATGGCTTGATCTCTTTATTTCAAATTCCTTATTTATTTCCTTTGTTTCTTGGTTTGATTTGATTAAAATATAAAAAGGCCCCAAAGGAAGCATCTCAACATTTGCAACATAATACTATTTACTTTTGGCCCAAATTTACAAGGTGAGTGAACAATCACAACTGAATTATATGAAGTCAATCATGAAATGACCGATATGTTTTATCATTATGATATCACTTTAATGCCTAGAAATTGGTTGCTTTCAAATTTTCATACAAATTTCAATCAGAGCAAAACAGATAAAGTCAGGTCATGAATACACTCTGGAAAGTCATTGTGAAATAGGATTGATGTAGATTAAAGTGACAAGAGTTTAACATAAAGGTGAGGGACCATACTTTTAGTGGAACGGAAAGGTTAGCAGTCCGCATTATAGCTTCAGCAATCCCATGAGCATACCAAGGCTGCAGAGGAAGAAAAAATTCACAAAATCAAAAAGAGTTAGCAAGAAGAATTGACGAATTGCCGAGATGAAAAGGATTTTGCACGGTTATCACAACATGCAGCTTGTTTAATAGCCAAAAGTACAATGGAAAATGCATCCAACAGAGTCAACATAATACATACTAAAGAGGTGGCCAATCATGCATTCAAGTTCTAGCTTATATCACAGTGACGACATTAAACCCATGAATATGTGCTAACAACTCCAATGTCTTGGTTCTAAAGATAATTAAACCAAGTCGATGGTCAAAACATCATGTCTATCTTTTACTGTTTTATTTAAACTCTTACAGCCAAGTGAGTAGTCAACTTCTGAGAACATAAGGAATTCACCAATAAAGAACATCTCGATGATAGGATTTGATTTACTTTTGAGTTGAGTTCACGTAATTATATGTATAAAAGAAAAAAAGTGAAAAAAAAAAAAAAAAAAAGAACATCTAATTTAAGCACAAAATAATAATAAAATCTATCACTTGGTGATGATGAACAAAAGGCAGACAAGTTAACAGGTACAAAAATTATAATGGGAAAGTTTATTTCTAAGTGTTAATAAATTCTCATAGATTATATGTGATGACAGATACCAATTCTTAGTAAGCAAAGAAATCGAAAACTAAAGTCTTGAACCATAACTTCCCAAATTGATTTTATTTAATTTTTTTTAAGAAACAAAACTTGATTTTAGTTTCATTATAGTCTGAGGCAAGGGAAAAAGATTACCTTGAAAAGCTCCACTGGAGTAAACCATGATATGTCACTCTGTTTGTATATTTTGTCCAAGTGTTTCATATAAGCTTTCCTACCTAAAAATGCCAAAAACAAGGACAAAATCTACTTCAAAAGCAATAGCAGATAATACAATATTCAGTTTGTTGTTTGATTAAAGCAGCGCACAAAGCTTCAGCAAGTACAAGGAAAACTTTGTAAATCAGGTGCACATGCCAATCACTTTCAAACAGATTCAGGTGATAACTAATTACTGGCAATCATTCAGAAATCCAGATGAAATGTTTAGTAGATTGCACCAATAAAACCATTATAAGTTAGATAATCCTTCAGACATGATTACTGTTTTTATGATAAAACTTCGAACATTAATTTTGGCTGTCATAGTTACAAATTGCCAAATTGGATGTTTGAAATTCCATCTCATCATCTAGAAAAGAAATTTAATTACCGAATTCCAAAAAGTTGAAAAAGAAACCTGTCATTCTACACATATAGTCTTTCTTGTAAGTTGTAACCATACTGATGGCCAAAAAGAAACAAGAATAGCAAACTATCAAATCAGAAAGCCATCTTTTGAGTGTGCTCTTCAATCAAAAATCTTTTTGCCAAACGCATCCTGGTACAAGACAGACACATAAGCATCCAAAATCAGACCCATTACTAAAAAAACGGAATCTGTGATTTCAGTAAATTAAAACACCTCCCCTCCTAAGAAAAAAGACATTAAATGGGAACTATCAGAAAGTGGTTTAAATTAAAATTTGGATGCACAATTGAAAATGTATATCAAACGGGGAATTTAACCTCATAATTTGTAACAGTTATATAAACAAAACTTTCCAAGTCATGTGTGTTAAGCTATAAATCAAATTTTGGCTCAGGAAATCAGTTTCTATATGACTTAAAATATAGGATAGGTGGTCAACCCTGAGTTACAACCTGAGACTTTTAGAAAACCCAAAAAAAAAGGGCTCTTAATTGGTAGAGCTTACGAGAGTGCCACAACATCTCTTTATTGCAATGCAATACCAAAGGGAAATTATGCACAATCATGTGATTTGGCACCACCTTCATCCAAATTCTCTCCAAGTCCCACAGCTCCTTGATTTAAAGCATATGAATCCTTTCCAATGGTCCACTTATTAACTTCCGTTGCACATGAAAGATACATATTTAATGAACTTCCTCATCAAGTCTAAGTAGGTACCACCCCAAGCTTCAAACAAATGCCTTCACTTCTCATTCTAGCTTTTCTCAAACAGCCACTTACCAACCTCAACACGGTCACTCAACTACACTTACATAATAAAATATGTCATTTTATACTAACACAACATTCCATATAAAATACTACATCATAACAAACATTCGTCGATCTCACAACACACCAAAAAGACTTCCCCTTTTCATTCACTCTCTCTATTATACAAATTGTGTTATCAACGACTTGCAAAAAACAACCCATTTATGCTTACTCTAGGTTCATTCAAAATCATCAGTAACACAGCCAAGTTCAACCATAACATCACTCTCACAATAACCACATCACAAATCACATGGTAACCGAAAAAATAGCAAGCAGAATAAAAGGGGAAAAAAAACTTTGAAAGATACCAGCAATCTGATTAAACTTAATGCTGCTCTCAAGCACACCAACCGACCCCGACCTCTGTGAGAAGTAGCCATGTTCCGGGTCATACAATGCTGAACGTATGAAATCTCGAACCTGCCCAAATGCATTAACAGGAACGACAGACAATTTTAAGGAAAAAAAAATTAAAAACAAAGAATTGCATAGTTTGTGATATGGAGATAGAGGGATTGGCCTACAAGAACAGGTTTTTCGCCGACAATGTGTGTAGAGAAGAGAGCTTGCAATGGAGGAAATAAGGATTGAGATGGGTCAACTGCAAAACAAAACATCAAAAGTTAATGAGAAAGACAGAGTGTGTAGCGATGATGATTGAGTGTAAAAATGGATAGAAAGGGTACCTTTGATGGGTTTGTGGAAGAAAAAAGCAAGCTTATCGGTGGCGAGAGTGCGAGAGCGAGACAACATTTTCGTTTTCCAATTCCAGCCTTCCAGGTGCTATTTGGGGTTTTGCTTTTTCAGCTTATGCTTTCCTTTCAACCCTTAAACCCATGCTCAGAATTCAATTTTTCTACGAAATACACTGAGGCCCCTACAGTTTAGCATAAATGCAAATACAGAGGATGTGTGAATTTATCTACTTGGACCTCCCTTCCTCTTTAAATTGATTTTTGGGATAATTACCCGGGTGGCCTTCAATTTGATAACACACTATCAAAATATAGTCCATTTTTGCTCACCCCCCTACAAAGGGGGTAAGCATTACCTCCCTCCTGGATAGATGACATGTGTCCATAGAGGGGGCATGGACACATGTCATCTATCCAGGAGGGGGGTAATGCTTACCTCCCTTAAAGGGGGGGTGAGCAAAAATGTTCTCATCAAAATGGCCACAAGATTGGGAATTAGTTTTAAAATGACCATTTTTAGTAAAAAATGTGACAATAATGACTATTCCATCTAATTTCATCCAATAAGTGACATTTTGGTAAATAAAAAGATAACATTAATTTATTTTAGATGTTTTTGGGAAATCAATTTTTTCTTTTGTTTTTAAAAATGAATAATTATATTTAGTATGTATATATATGTATAGCATATCTCAAATATATATATATATAAATATTGTTTTTTAAAACGAATAATTATATTTAATGTGTGTATATATGTATAGTATATCTCAAACATATATATATATATATATATATATATTTCTTTTTTTGAGAAGATTAAGACTACAAAATCTAAAAAATAAAGAAGAGACAAACGTATTGGTCTAAACCATTTCTTTTGTTTTTTTTAAAAGAATAATTATATTTAGTTTGTGTACATACGTATAGCATATCTCAAATATATATATATATATATATATATTTACACACACCAAATATAATTATTCGTTTTAAAAAACAAAAGAAAAATTAATTTCCAAAAAAACATCTAAAATAAATTAATGTCATCCCCTTATTTACCAAAATGCTATTCATTGAAAAATTTGGTTTCCAAAAAAAAAAATATCTAAAATAAATTAATGTAATCTCTTTATTTACCAAAATGTCACTCATTGGATAAAATTGAATGGAATGACCACTAGTATCACACTTTTCGTCAAAAATAACCATTTTGAAACCAATTTCCAATCTAGTGGTCTTTTTAAATTGTGTTATCAAATTGATGGTCACTAGGGTAATTATCCCTTGATTTTTTTTTAACATAAATTGATTTTGATTGAATAATAAAAAGACCAAATTGCCCATAGTTACTATATATATATAGTATATACACACACACTTGTTTATAACAAACTTCAAGTGATAACCCGTTTGAAAGAGTTTATCTACCAGCTAAAAAAGCTTCTTTTTTTTTTTAATTAAAAAGGCTATTTTTAATTTTTTTATCGTTTGGTTCATTAGTTGTCACTCCAGTAGAACTTTTGACAATTAAAAAAGTTATTTTACGTCTATTAAAGCATCCACAATGGGGCTCAAATAAATACTCATTTAACAAGATGCACTTTTAAGTGGATCTAATTGGGGGACACAATGGGCAAAAATGTTCAAATCAGTACATACTGATATAACTTCATGAGTGCGTTAGATATGGACCATTAGATTTACATACTTTGACTCAAAGTGTATGCACTTGTCAAAACTTCTCCATAATCAGTGGTCCACATGTATTGGTGCTGATGTAGTTACATCAGCGCGCACTGATGTAAATGGGATTGTATATATATATATATACACATATAGTCTTTTTATTGTCAGTTCGAACTGATATAAAATATATCAGTTCCTTGCATGTGGATCATTGGATTTAAATGATGCTTTGACAAGTGCGTGTAGCCAAGTCAAAGCATTTAAATCCAATGATTCACATGCAAGGAACTGATATATTTTATATCAGTTCGAACTGACAATAGAAAAACTGTATATATATATATATATATAAATTATTTAAATTTAAATATATAATTATTAATTACAATAATTATATATATAATGAAAAAAATATAAATATATTTTATTTTAATGAAATTAAAATAATTTGAATAAAAACTTTAATTTTTTTAATTAATTTTACTAGATTTGAAAATGAATACTAAACTTGTCACATTATAAAATAACATTTTATTTATTAAAAAAAAAATTAAACATGTTACATTAATAGCTGTATTATGGCTAATTACCATAATTTCTCCAAACATGCTCCAAAAGATATGATCGTAATGTATTATTTATCCCTCTATCTCGTATTCTACCAAGACGAGATGTAATATAAGCCCCTAACAATGCAGGGTCACGTGCATATGCAAGAAGTTTGATGTTTTCTTCTTGTAATGGTACCCATGGTTCAAGGTTCGTCTGTCTTTCGTCCTCAATTATCATATTATGCAACATAATGCACATCTTCATGAACTTACATAGATCATTTTTCTTCCAATATCTAACAGGACTGTAAGTGATCTCCTATCTACTTTGCAGTACACCAAATGCACATTCCACGTCCTTATGAGTAGCATCATGCTTCACTGCAAACAATCTTTCTTTACCATTAGTAGGGTGTGATGTTGATTAGATCAGGGTTGCCCACCTAGGGTAAATTCCATCAGTTATAAAATATCTCATTGTATATTGATGTCCGTTTACCTCGTAATTGACTAGTGTATGTTTACCGTGGATGATGTTGTCAAATAATGGTGAATGCTCAAGGACATTCAAATCATTATATGAACCGGCCATATCAAATAAAGCATGTCAAATCCAAAAGTCTTTTGATGCAACCGCTTATAATATTAGAGTAGGCTTATTATGATGACCTATGTGTGTGCCATCCCAAGCAATAGGACAACTCTTCCATTCCCAATGCATACAATCAAACAATTCGAGCATTCCAGGAAATCCTCTTCCATCTCAAGAAATCCTCTTGCATCTCCTTCTTATAACAATTGTGCAACATCTTCTGTGTTTAGTGCTTGCATATATTGTGACCCATACAATGCAATTACGACATCACAAAAATGTTTCATACTCTCAACGACCATCGTTTCTCCAATTCGTAAATACTCATCACAACAATCTGCCGCGTAACCATACAATTGTAAACGAATTGCAGCTGTTATCTTCTGTAATTTGGACAATCCCTTTCGACCAAGAGCATCATCCCTTTGCATGAAGTAAACCTCGCGACCTTCGAAATTCGAAAGGATTCATAGAAATAACTCACGCCTCATACGAAATCGTCTACGAAAATATTTTGATGGGTATTTGCAATTGTCTATAAAGTAGTTGTTCCAAATCTGATCATGGCTTCCTGCTCGGTCTCGATCAATATATCGCCTACCATCTCTTTGATCTCCCATTAATATAGCTCGTGTATATTGAGGTTGAAACCCTCGTCGTTGACGAAACACAATCGACTCTTCTTCATCAAAAGAGTCCATCATTTACCCATACTTATACCCATTTTATGTTTATGGTTGGGGTTGTTTCTTAAATTGAAAATGTATCTTTCTGTAATTGTTTAGATGACCAATAACAAATTATACGTGGGATGCAAACTATTAAACAAATTTATAAAAATAAAAATAAAATTAAAATTAAAACATGACACCATCAACTTTGGCTGGCAATTAGGGGTTGTGAGAGAGAGATTTGCAATGAAAAAAGCAAAGCGTTCTTAACTTCTTCCAACTTCTTACATTGCACTCAATTACCACATGCATAGTCTACTTATAGCCTATGTTTAGGTGCACCGATGACTAACTAAACTGAAAAGGATAATTATGAAGAAAAAAAAAAGCAGTATATAAATAAGTATTAGGTTGGTTGAAAGAAGAAGCGATAGAAAGAATAATTGGTTTGGTTGAAAGAAGAAGAAGTAGGAAAATAAAAGAAAGAAATATCAAGCTTCAGCTTTGAAATCTATGATTCAAATCAAGGCATTTATGTTTTCTAATGCGGTGCATTATTTTGTTAAAATGTAGATATAATTAAAAAAAATACAATATTTATGAGAAAAAATGACAGATATCTGGAAAGCAAAATAAAATCTAGAAATATAGAGCCCAGAATTTGAATCTAAGATCTACACAAAAAAGGCATATAATTGAATTTAAAGATCTAAAAAAAAAAAAAAAAAAAAAAAAAAAAAGGCATGTAATTGAACCTGGCAGAAGAAAAGAAAAAAATAAAGGTTACAAAGAAGAAAAACCAAAACCTTTATAATAAGAGATTTAGAGAAAAAAAAAAAACTTTGAAATAATGGGAGAAGATCAAAGAAGAGAAGATGAGTTACCAAAGTAACCTTTAAATATAAAACCGGAACTGAAGAAAATAATATATTTGAATAAACCTAAAATCTCATTTGATGTTGAAATCTAAAGTCACACCATCCCTAAACTAAGGGATAATCTCAATGATCCCAAAGCTCAAACTTCAAATTCAACAACTATCAAAAATGTCAAAGGAAGAAAACAATTAAAGATTAAAAAGAATAGTCAAATATGAATACACAATCAAACTCAAGTAAACATGATACCCAATAAAAATTATATGAAACAGTGAAAATTAAACAAACCCACATGAACAAAAATTGTATGTCGAGTTGTCAACCAAGTGATTAATCCATGAAACAAATTGGTCATGAGTCATTAAATATTAACCAAAACAAAAGCCCATTCATGGACTCATATACAGTAAATGTTGTACAATCAAAGGTCAAGAACAAGGTTATAGGCTCAATTATGTATATTAATTATGTATTTTAAGAAGATAAAAAATTAGTTCCAAATTAACCAATTTGCGACAAAACAAACCAAATTATAGGCTCATTTGAATAAGCAGCAAAACTCAAATTGTTAATTCAAAAACCCAAATGCGAGCACTACAAAATAACCTCAAAACAAGAAATAAAACATACCCAATTTTGGAAATCAAAAACCTCAAATTGAGAAAAAAAAAAAAAAGGCTTGTAATAAAAAACCGAACAATAGAAGAAAACTGAAATAAAAATATGTAGAGGAGAAATCTAAAAATCGAAACCAGAGATGAAATTTGTAAAAGAGAATAAGGGATTGGTTTATGAGGTAGAGTTTGGAGATTTGTTGGTTAAGACTTTGTTAGGTTACGATTTTAGAGGGATTTCACCGTGGATTTGGGTGTCGTTTTGGTAGGAAAGTAGAGAGAGATCAGAGGATTTGAATTGGGTGTTTGAAGAAAGAAAAGAGATTTGGGTGAGAAGCTATATTAGGCTATAGTTGTATATATATATATATATATATATATATATATATTGCTCAAAATAGGTTTAGGTTAAGCACCTCTTTTTTTCTTTTTTTTTTATAATTTTTTTTTTATATGTATATAGTTTCTGGAAGAATCAATTCAACCAAGCCCATACAGCTGATATGTTTGATCGAGCATGTAAATATATATTCACTTTAATTTGGTTTGAAATTATTATGTGGAATTGGATTGGTCTTAAAATACTAATTGCAAAATATAAAATATAAAATATAAAATTGTAATTAATTGTGCTTTCATCAATTATTAAAAGTGAATTTGATCCTTTTTCCCTAATTTTTTTCTCTGTGTAGAATTTTAGTGTATAGATTTTAGTTTAAAAATAGTTACAGAGCATGTCTCAAAACCCTAGATTTTAGCAAAATATTTTAATTTTATTTTTGATAGATGGTTTGAGATGTTGATGCTGATTTTTTACAATAATGTCTGCATCACGTTAAAGTACAAAAATAACATTGTGTAAGTTACATTTAAATATAAATGTTTCAATGTCATTTGATTGTTTCGATTGTAGATAATATACTTATATCTTTCCTTTTTACTTATTCATTTTTAATATATATATATATTTATTTATTTATTTATAATCTTTTTCAATTTTATGGTTATACACAACCATAAGTCTTTAGTCAATGGGTTTTAGAATTTTGCTTACTTTAAATAATGACATCTAACTTTCTTTAACAAATAAAACTGCATTGTAGATTGTTCATTTATATGTCTAACTCAAATCATCGTCTCGATTTCATTTCTATTAGTACCAATTGATTAACAAAGTTGCCAAAGTTCCAGGTACATTTTTCTCTGTTTTATCATATCGGTTGATAACTTATGTAAATCACAATATTTGGTTCAATATTAATTCAGTATTTCTTATCTGAATTCTTTTGTTTGCTTTATCTTAAGTTTACTATCAAAGTTTTTATATTTTGTGCTATTTGTAAATTTATGTTAATTTTTAATTATGTTTTGATAAAAGCTATTAAGAGCGGAAGCTTAAAGGTTTTGCACATTTCAAAAGTGTATTAAAGTTTATTAATGATCATATGAAGATTTAAGAATAAAAATAAATCTAGCAAATTGTAACTGTTTTAAGTTTTTATTCAAAAGTAGACCTACAAATGATGATGTGGCACACAATAGGTCTTGTGTTCGGGTCTTATGCATTGTGGATGCTCTAGGAGAAGTTCAAATTTTAGACTTTTCTAAATAAATCTTTTTAAGTTTTTTTAAAAACATTAAAATGACTTATATAACCCCATTATATTTTATTAATTTCATAGTATCCTTTTAACTTAAAACCCTAATAAACTCTTTCTTTAACACATTATAAAACACTTCTTCACTTCTATATACGTATTTGTTTTACTTCAAATTATTGAAGAGCCGTCCTTAACTTATGAGTTTCAAGATCTCTTATGCTTTCAAAAAAAAAATAAAAAATTCTCCAGTAAAATTTTATTTATGTTACATCTTTTTAAATTATGAATTTATGTTATTTCTTCGATCTTAATAATCTTTATAAATAATTCAATACAGAGAAATAACAAGTAGAGAGAAGTTCAATGAATCAACAATTCCTCAATATGAATTTAAAACAAGAATCATAATCATAAAATATGAAACACTTAATTAAAGATCTTATATATTTTTTCACTTCAAATAAATTTTAGATGGCCCTTAGTGCCTATAAGACAAAAAAAAAAAGTTATCTTAAAATATATATATTGAGAGAACATTTGGCATATGAAAAATTTGATGGAGGATTTTATGTAAAATGCCTAACTTCCCTTTTAGCAAACAAGTGAATATTGTAATTGCTTTGATAGCTCTTCATAATTTCAAAACTATTCATTCTACTAAAGATCAAGAGTTCATATCATATGATGATAATGATGAGCTACTCCCAGAAGAATAAGAAAATGAAAGAGAAATAGTTGGTAAAGAATAATGCAAAAATTCATTACATGATAGTGAGATGGATGAGGAACGTGATCGAATTGCAGTTTTTCTCATGTATCGAGAGTAATTAGTTTAGGTTATTTATTTTTATTTTCATTTTATGTTATCGAAATATTTTATTATTGCCATGTTTTGAATATTTTGTATTTTATTTCAAAACTTGTATTCTCATACTCTTTTATAATATTTTGCAATTTCATTAAATCATAAGAAGTGATATTTTCTCATATTTGTTTGGTTAGGTTTTAAATTATTTTATATGTCCTTTTTAGTAATCCTTTCATTTAAAAGAGCTTTTAAAACGGATCCTAAAACTTTTTTATATTAAAAAAAATATCTTCATATTTATTTTTTAATAATTATGGAAAATTTGGTATTTTTATTAGTCAATCAAAATTAATTAAAGGGTGCCGATATTAACACCCATATTTTATTAAAAACTTTAATTACAAAAATATCCCAATATAAATTTACTAATATGGACAAATTACTTTAATTAAAAATAAACCAAGTACTATGTACACTCGTTAATTATACTCATATCTTCAACTATATCACTTTATTAAAAAAATATATAAAAAAAACTTATGATAAACCCTAATTTTTTTGGTAAACTTTAATTAAACTATAATTTTATTTCAAGTATCAAAATTTCTCATCATCACGTGATTGTTATATAACAAAGTAAAGGAAAAAGAATTTTCAGATGAATTTGATCATACATAGGTAGGTATTGTTTTATTTTTTATTTTTTATTTTTTATTGTCTTTCTTTTTTGACTAGAACTCTATCAATAAATACAATAATTTTATTTAAAGATAACTATAGATATCAATGAGGTTTTTTTTTTTTTTTTTAATTTTATTTTTTAAAGATAGTTGGAGTCAAAATGCAATGATTAGATGGTGCAATCCGGGGGGGTTGGGGTTCTATAAAGTCAATACTCACACAGCTATTCACGAAAATCGTAATCGTATTGAGGCTGGTATTATTATTCGAAACCATATAAGTGAGGTTATGGGTTCCTCTATTCAGAGCTTTCGTGTGTGTTTCTCTCCCCATATGGCAGAGGATGATAGAATTCTGCGTGGTATTTCTTTTGTCATGGATCATGGTCTTGTCCCCTCTGTTGTGGAGTTTGACGCTAAAAGGGTTATAGAACTAATATATTTGAGTTTGGCTCCTACTGCTGGTATTGGGGTGGTCATTGGTGACATTCTCTCCTTGAGTAATTGTAATTCTATTTCTGTTTCCTTTTTTTCAAGAAATGTGAACTTAATCGCTCATAGTCTCGTTAAATTGGTGTTTTCTTCAGTCGAAGATAGGTTTTGGATGGAGTCATGTCCTCCATGCGTAGAGAGTTTAGTTCAGTAAAGCAAAGGTCCCCGACTAAGCGCCGAACTAGGGCCGACCAATCGGCTCCTAGTCGGAAGTCGGAGACCCAACGACCAGCTTTCCCTCAAGTCGACTTACCCAGGCGGAGATCTCTAAAATTTGGTCTAGTCGCCGACTAATGTCCCAAGTCGGCAATTAAATGGCTAAGTCAGTTGACCGATGTTGACCGACTTTGAAGAATTTTTTTAATGAAAAAAAAAATCGACACCCCTAAAATGTCAACGTTTTGGGGGTTTCAGTTAAACTAAAACAAAAATTATGGTGAAAATCGAAATCAAACAATCACAGAACAAAGCGTTTTGGGGGTTTCAGTTAAACAAAAACAAAAATTATGGTGAAAATCGAAATCAAACAATCACAGAACAAACCTTCGTCGCATTCTCTCTTCTTCTCTCGCTAACTATTGTCCTTCACTCCTTCGCCGCATGTTGCCGCTCCTTGCTATCGGTTGGCGATTATAGCTTCTTCACTTCTTGACGACTTCACTTCTTCACTTCTTCAAGTTCTTCGCTTCTTCGTTAACAAAGATTAGTTAGATTGTTACTCTTTTAAAAAAAAAAAAAACAGAATCTGCAAAGTTGTGAAATCTTATATAGTTTTTACTTTTTATGCTTAGTTTTTATATACAAATGTTACACGTGTTATATGGTTTTTTTTTTTTTTACTTTTTATGCTTAGTTTTCTATTTATTATTATTATTATTATTTTATATACAAGTGTTAGTATGTTACAAGTTACAACTTTTTATGCTCATTTAAATATTTATATATAAATTTATAATATAAGTGTTATATAGTTAATACTTAATAGTCTTGTTTTTCCCAATGTTAATTGTTTAATTAGTTGGGATTTGCTTATTAATTATTTAATTATAAATTATAAATTATAAATTTAATTTATTTATTTAAAAATTTAACTATTATAATATAACATTAATACACTATCACTGTTAATCTGGTATATGCTTATTAATTATTAGGGATTTGGGAATGTTAAATTGTTAAATAATTAGTTTGTACCGTTAATTTGTTATATTTAATATATTTTATATGCTTTAAAAAGTGTTTTATAGTTTTTTGTGTTTAGTGTTTACTTGTTTGTAATTGTGGATCTTGCCATTATGGTTGTTTTTAGGATAATAGGATATGACTTCTTCACAGTCACATGATCCGGGGGGGTGGGAATCGGATAATATTGGGTGGGAGTTTGGGCAGTTGATCGATCCCACCAATTTTGATAGAGTTAAGTGCAGACTTAGATGTAAACAAGCCATCGAAGATGGAAGAAACGAGAAGAAAAATAAATATATGGAAGAATAACAAATAAGAGCGGAAGTTGATATCATTAGGATTGTGGAAGAATAAGAAATTGAAGGGTTAGGGTTAAGAAAACCAAACTTTCTTAGCCCTATGGATAAATTTACATCGAAAATCGACTTTGAGTCTTCAATGAGTGCCAGTAAGTTTATTCGCTAACAGAATATTAATGATGCACTTTTTAAGCATAGAACACATGATGTGCATAGATATGTGGCTAGGTGGGGTATGAAGCGGGCATTTCTTTCAATGTTATTCAGAACAATAGTTTCATATCAATGATGGAAGCAGTTGGTCTATTTTGACCAAAATATAAAGAGCCAAGTCGATACCAATTGAGTGAACCGCTATTAAAGGAAGAGGTTTCCAGTACCAAAGAGCCCTTAAAAAAAAACAAGAAGAAGAGTGGAAATTGACTGAGTGCTCAATTATGATAGATGCTTGGACAAATAGGAAAATGAGGAGTATTATGAACTTATGTGTGAATTGCAGGGAAGGTACCACTTTCCTTTCTTCCAAGGAAAACGGTGATGAGGTATATATCAAGGAACACATTTTTCAGTATGTGAACAAATGCATTGAACAAGTTGGGCCACAAAATGGTGTTCAACTAGTAACTAACAATGCCTCTAACAATATGGCCATGGCAATGATGTTGAAGGCGGAAAGGCCTAACATATTTTAGTCATGATGTGCTACTCACACTATCAACCTTATGCTTGAAGGTATTGGCAAATTATCAAGGTTTAGAAAAATAATTGATAATGTCAAATCTTAATATTTATTTATGCACATCACAAAACCTTGTGGGGCCATAAGTAAGGGGCGTGAAACTATTATGGCGTGTCCTAATATTAACTAGAGGGAGTGAATAGATTTTAATCCGGTAATTACCAATTTTTTTGTGATTAGTCAATTTTACAAAAATAACCTCAATCTAATCAATACAACAAATCAAGTGTAAAGTGCGGAATTTAAATGACACTCGAGTTTTACGTAGAAACCTTCAACAAGGAAAAACCATGAGCTGGTATGTGCGCCACACACAATCCTTGAATCCACTATTTGTAATGATGTCTACAACCTAGGTTGACATCAACCATTCTCGGTTTATAACCTACCACTGCTACCCAGCAAGCCTTTAATAGCAAAACATAGACCAATTTACTTGCGGACTAAGCCACCTTAGCCACAAGACTTAATTCTCAATAAAGAGATCAACAACCTAAGTGAATAATATGATATTCAAAAAATAAGTAATGCTAGATTACATTAAATGTTTATCTAGGATGAAAGATGACAATAATCACAATCCTAGATATCAATTTTGCTACATGACATGGCATATAACATAGCTATCAAGATTAAGCAATCCTAGGCAGTAGCTATCAAAATACAACTCTCAAACAATCAACACAATAATCTCAATCTTGTAAATAGAATATGTTTTATAAGCATACATGTGATAAATGAGATTGCTTGTTAAGAAAGACACAAAATATGTAAGATATTAGTGACCAACTTACCAAGCAAAGTGTGTTGAATAAAACTCAAGCATAGATGACACCTATATGATCATGGATGATGCTAGATGATGTTTAATGCACATAGATATGTGTTTAAGTAATCAAATGTGAGTTCTTTTGTGATTTGTTCTCTTTGAAAAAATGTTAAGTCAAAAATATGTTTTGAACTCTTTCAAAAAATGACCTAAAAACAAAGTAGCATATATATATGGTGTCAAAATGATGCTACGTCATTTTGTTAAGTTTGCAAAAAATCTGTCTTGACCGCTGTTCACCTGGGAAATGAAGAACATGTTCTTCATGAACCGCTCTACACAAGAGCGGAAATCATGAGAACAATAAACGGCTGCTCTCAGGTTCGGAGAGTCGTTGTTCACCCGCTATATGTAAGGCGGTTGAACAGCGCCTGTACAGCAATGGAAAAAATCCATCAGGTCACCCGTTGTACGTATAGCGACTGTACAGCGGAAAAGCAATTTTGCTCTAAGCCCTTTATAGGCGTTGTACGTAGGGTGACCCAACGGCGGGTGTACAACATCTATTCATAACTTTGCATCATAAAGTCTAATATGACATGTCATTTGACAAACAAGATGCAATCAATAAAATATGCATGAAGAGAATTTAAGAACATGAATGCACATACATAAAACACAAAACATACAAGAAGTATAGATTTGTATGAGTTGTGTGTGTATACAACTAGATCTTTTCAATGCAATTAAGCACAAATGTTATACATTTTGAGTGCTTATCATCTTGAGGTCTTGAGATGGTCTTTGTTGAGCTTAATCACCAACAATTAGAAGCCCAAGCTACCTTTACATCACAAACCCCAAATGCGGTGTGTCACTGAAATAAGTCAATCAAATAAATTAAGGGGGGGGGGGGCACCATAGGGACCATGCCAACCTCCAACCCCCACCCACCCACCCACCCACCCACCGATAAAAAGAAATAATAATAATTGATAATGTCAAATCTCTCACGATATTTATTTATGCATATCACAAAACCTTGTAGGGCCATGAGTAAGGGGCGAAATTATTGGGGTCATCCCCCACCCAACACGCAAAGAAAGAAAAATAATAATTGATAATGTCAAATCTTTCACAATATTTATTTATGCACATCATAAAACCTTGTGGGGTTATGAGTAAGGGGTGAAACATACACACACACAGAAAGGAAAAAAAAAATCAGAACTTTAAATTCCTTAGTGGTTTTATATACACACATCATAAAACCTTGTAAGGCCATGAGTAAGGAGCGAAACACGCATACACAAAGAAAGAAAAAAAAATCACACACACACACAAAGAATTTTTTTTTTTTTTGATAATATCAAATCTTTCACGATATTTATTTAAACACATCACAAAACCTTGTGGGGCCATGAGTAAGAAGCGAAACACACACACACAGAGAAAGAAAAAAAAATTATAATTTTAAATTCCTTAGTGGTTTTATATACACACTTCACAAAACCTTGGGGCGAAACACACACACACACAAAATTTTTTTTTTTTTTTGATAATATCAAATCTTTCACGATATTTATTTACACACAACACAAAACCTTGTGGGGCAATTAGTAAAGGACGAAACACACACACAGAGAAAAAAAAAAATCAGAACTTTAAATTTCTTAGTGATTTTATATACATACATCACAAAACCTTGTAGGGTCATGAGTAAGGGGCGAAACACACACATATAGAGAAAAAAAAAATCAGAACTTTAAATTCCTTAGTGGTTTTATATAATCACACACATATTAAGGGGTGAAACACATACATAGAGAGAAAAAAAAAAGATCAGAACTTTAAATTCATTAGTGATCACACACACACACGAAACACACACACACACAGAAAAAAAAAATCAAAACTTTAAATTTCTTAGTGAAAAAAATCAGAACTTTAAATTCTTTAATGGTTACACACACATCAGAACTTTAAATTCCTTAATGAAAAAAATTAGAACTTGAAATTCCTTAGTAAAAAAAACCAAAACTTTAAATTCGTTAGTGGTCACACACACACATACACACACAAGAAAAAAAATTTCACACATAGAAAGAAATTTTTTTTTATTTTTTATAATATCAAATCTTTTACAATATTTATTTACACACATCACAAAACCTTGGCCCCTTTTCACATACAGAAAGAATTTTTTTTTTTGATAATATCAAATCTTTCACGATATTTATTTACACACATCACAAAATCTTGTGGGGTCATAAGTAAAGGGCGAAACATACATACAGAGAAAAAAAAAATCATAACTTTAAATTCCTTAATGGTTTTATAATCACACACACACACAAATTTTGATAATATCAAATCTTTTACGATATTTATTTATATACACACAAAGAAAAAAAAAATTGATAATGTCAAAGTTTTCACGATATTTATTTATACACATCACAAAACCTTGTGAGACTATGAGTAAGAGGCGAAACACACACACACAGAGAAAGAAAAAATATAATTTTAAATTCCTTAGTGGTTTTATATAATATATATAATATATTATATATTTAAAAAGGTAGTTGGCCCTCTGTGATATGTCGGCCGTCACTTTTTTTTTAAAAATCTATCATTTTTATTTTTAAAAATGTGATTGTCTGCTTTACGTATTTTAGTAGATTAGTTTTAAATTAAAAAATATTATTCCAATTTTATGTATTACACTTTCTTTTAGTAGAGAAAATATAAATCTTTTAAGATTTGGTTTCCTATACATCATAAACTTATCTAACATATATATACTTGATTATTTTTATTTTCTAGTTTTTCACTTAAGCAATTTCATTCTTATTACTGTAATTAAATTCTTCGTCTTCTTCAGTTTATCTATTAGAATAATTTCAGGTACGAGATTACAAATTTATAAATATTTTAGGTTTTTTCAATTTTTTTATATTTGCAACTTTCTTAGGTTATTAATATGATTTCTTTAATGAATTCTTCTTTAATATATATATATATATATATATATATGATTTTGCTACATTTATTATACTAATTTTTTATTTAAACATTTATTTATTTAAATTAATTTTTTTTATTTGATCTTCAAATGAGTAAGCCATCAACAATTGATGGATTTTTCAAAAGAATTAAAACCTCATAAACCGGTTCATCTTCGTCAACATTTAATATCAATATTCCAGCTTCTAAAAATCAATTCACAGAATCTCCAACAAATGATATTAACCAAGGTAATAAATCTTTGATACATAACTCATGATTACGTCGACATATATGGGATTATCCCATCAATAAACATGACGAAATTCATCGAGCTTATATTAAAGCTGGTCCATTCCAACCCATTCTTGACCATTATAACAAATATGGAAGTGATTCTCATAAATGCAGCTTCCAGAGTTCTTTGTTTACATTATTTTCTACATTGTTGGAATATTTTCCTACAATGGATGTAGTTTATTGTTTACATTGCTTTCTCTTTAGTAAGCCAACTAAATACCTTGTAGCAACCGCTTTCACTGTTGATGGATTTAAAAGTTGGAGAAAAGTTAGGAATGGAGACAATTGTGCGTTTTTAACTCATGTAGGACAAAAAGATAATCATATGACCCCTCACAAGATTGCTGAGAGAGCATCTACAAACTTAATCAATCAGTCTTAACATATAGAAAGAGTAGTCGAAAAGTATAATTCTCAAGAAATTGCAAACAATAAGCTTAGAGTTAAAGCCACAATTGAAGTTGTTCGATGGCTTGCATTTCAAGGTTGTGCTTTTAGAGGTAACGATGAGAGCTCATCTTCAATCAATCGTGGAAATTTTCTTAAACTATTAGAATTATTGGCTTTAAACAATGAGAATGTTGGAGAACTTGTATTAGATAAGGCACCTAAAAATGCATGTTACACATCACCGGATATCTAAAAAGAGATTCTACAAGTTCTTGCAACTAGAGTAAAAAATGAAATTCGTGAGGAAATTGGAGATGCGAAGTTATGTATAATTGTTGATGAAGCTCATGATGAGTCAAAAAAGGAACAAATGTCTATAGTTTTGAGATTTGTTGACCAAGATGGTATTCTATGACAACTATTTTTTGGACTTGTTCATGTCTCGGACACTATAGAGTTGACTTTAAAAAAATCAATATAATTTGTATTATCTAATCACAATTTAGATATTTAAAATATTCGATAGCAAAGCTATGATGGTGCAAGTAATATGCATAGTGGGTGGAATGGGCTACAAGCTTTGATTTTAAAGGATTGTCTGTATGCTTATTATGTTCATTGTTTGGCACACCAATTGCAATTGGCACTAGTTGCGACATCAAAAGAAGCTATTCATATTTATCAATTTTTTACCAAGTTAACTTCTATTGTCAATATTGTTGGTGCTTCATGCAAGCGTAATGATGAATTCAAACATGATCATGCTACTGAGATTGCACATTTAATTGACATTGATGAGCTATAGAGTCAGACCAGACTTAGCCAAATTGGAACTTTGTAGAGACTATGGGATACACGTTGGAGTTCTCACTATAGGTCAATTTCTAGCTTGATAAAAATGTTTGGTGCAACATGTGCTATTTTAATTAAAATAGTTGATGAAGGAACTACTTTTTCTCGACGCAGCTTATGAGGCAATGACTTTATTTGAATTTATCTTCATCTTACATCTAGTAAATGGTATCATGAAGATCACTAATCTACTATGTCAAGCTTTACAACAAAAATCTCAAGACATTTTAAATGCTACATCTTGTTTCATCCACTAAAAGACTTATACAACAATTAAAGGATACTGGATAGGATATATTATTTGCTAAGGTATGTTCATTTTGTGAGGCACAAAACATAGATATTCCAGATATGAATGCTCGTTATGTTGCAAGACGAGGTCGAGCTCGCCAACAACAAGAAAATTTACAATTAAGCAATATTATCGGGTAGATATATTTTATGATGCAATTAACTCAACTATAAGAATTAAATAATCGATTCAGTGAGTAGGCAATTGAGTTGGTAATTCTTAGTATAGCTTTGGAACCTCACAAAGCATATGAGTCTTTTAGTATTGATGATAGTTACAAATTGGTAAACATGTTTTATCCACATGACTTCGCTGATCATGAGAAGTTGCAATTGAAAACGCAACTTCAACATTATGAATATAATATAGTTCAACATTCAGAATTCATAAATTTGTTAACTCTTTCTTCCTTGTGACAATGGTTAGTAAGGACTAGAAGATCAACAATATATCCACTTGTTCATAGAATAATTGTGTTTGTGCTTACTCTTCCAGTGTCAACTGCAACTACCGAGAGATCGTTTTCAGCTATGCGTATCATCAAGACGAGGCTTCGCAACAAGATGGAAGATAACTTTTTTACAAACTCTTTGATCATGTATATTGAAAGGGAAATCGTATAGAAACTTAGTATAGATTCGATTATAAATTAATTTAGAGATTTAAAAGAGCGACGGGTTCCATTTTGATTTATAAAGTTGGTGTTCATTTTGTTTATTAATTTATTTATTTTAGCATTACATATTAGACTAGACGCTATTATATTTGTTTTTTTTAATAAATTAGTTTTTAAATATTAACATATTTGTCTAGTGTTAATTTGAATTTTTTTTTATCTTGGCCCCCCAAAACTGAAATCCTGGCTTCGCCCCTGTTAGGAGTCATTAGGTTTGCCTTAGGTTTCCTAACATTGCAATTTTTGGTAGAGAAAAATGATAACTTAAGGGCAATGTTTACTAGTACAGAATGAGTTCAGTGCAAATAGTCGAAAACTGCTAAGGGGAAGGTGGCCTACTCTACCATGTTGAACATCGGTTTTTGGAATGGGGTGACAATGTGCTTAAAGGTATTTGCTCATTTGGTTAAGGTGATTCGATTAGTTGATGGGGTTGAAAGCCATCCATGGGCTTTTTATATGTGGAGCTCAGAAAAGCAAAAAAAGAGATAATTTTGCTTTGAAAAATAATGAGAATATTCATTGGCCAATCGTTGACATCATTGATAGTAAAGAAAAATATTAGCTCAATACTCCATTATATTTGATGGCATATCTCTTAAATCTCTTATATTTATATAAAGATTCAAGCATTGGAACTAAGGGTGTTATCATGGATGCGATATGTAGTTGTTTGGAGATGTTCTTTCTCGGTGACATTGACAAGCAAACAAACATCATGATGACTGAATTGGCCATGTATACCAAGAAAGATGGTGGTTTTGGAAAAATGGTGGCGATAAGAGCATGCGAGGATAACAATGAGAAATATGATTCAGGTAATAATAATTAACAAGTATTCACTTTAAATTAGTATATTACTATGTCTATATTAGATTATTAGACTATTAGTAATTAGTATATTGATTTAAAATTATAAACATTTATCTTTTATTATGTAGTTTCAATAGTGGTCTTTGTTTGGACATCAAACACCTAACTTGCAATGGGCGGCAAGAAGGATCATCACATTAACCACTAGTTTATTCAGGCGTGAAAGGAATTAGAACACTTTTTAGGGGGTAAGTTATTTAGTTATTTACTAAGTAGTCTAAGTTATAAAGTTACTTTTAATTGTTTTTTGATTGATTTCACTTTTATGTAGATACATACGAAGAAAAGAAATAGACTAGATGTGGATTGATTGAATAATCCCGTATACGTCAAATTCAATGCCAAATTGATTAACCAGCATAAAAGATTAAAGGATAAGGAGTTGAACACAAATGTACTACTAGCAAGTGATGGCAATACTAGTAATGCACAAGGATAGATAGTTGATGATGGTGAGGAAGAAGTTGAGCCTAGTTCAGGGCTTACTTAGAAAATGGTTGATGAAGCAATTAGGGTGGATGAAAAGACTCAACCTCAAAGAAGTGCTAGAGTTCTAGGAATCGAAAGAATACTTGAAGAAGAATTTGAATCCGAAGATGAACCGGTGGAAGAAGATGATTTTGAGTTCGAGTCCAATAAAGAACAAGTGTTGGAAACATATGGAGAAGAACAAGAAGAGATAGACGCTTAGAGCTAGAAATTTATTTCCAGACTTTACTGTTTCTTGCAAGTTAATGATTATGACTATGAACTTATTTATTTGTTATTTTGTTTACTAGTTTATTTTACTTATTGTAGTTGACTTGTTGGAAACTTGCCTTATAATTTCATAATTTGTTTAGTTATTTACTTTGGTTGAAACTTGGAATTTGATTGACTTTGGTTGGAAATTGATTTAGTTTGTTGGATTTTGTTTAGTTGTTTATGGATTTTTATTCTCAATAATATTGATTGAGTTTTTAGGAATTTGATTTTCAGTTTGAGGTTTAATAGATGAAAATATACTAAATAGAATGACATTTTCTCAATTACAATTTACAACAAAAAATAATATATATAATATTTTTTTTTTTGGTCGGCTGGCAACCGACATCCGGCCATCTACCTAGTCCTCGACTAGTCACCCTAGGCGCTAGGTGGTGGGTCGTCGCTCGACTAGTGCCTAGTGACTTTTGCAACACTGGTTTAATCTATTTTTGATTTGTTTCTTTGTTTTGTTCATCTTCAACAAAAACAAAAAAACAAAAAAAAAAACAAAAAACAAAAAAACAAAAAAGCTGCATATATAAGAAAATTCAATATAGAAAATTCAAGATTGCAAATCTCTTAACCTCATATACAATCCAATTCTACATCTTCCCTTTCAGCTCTTACATTCGAAATATTTCTAAAAGTAAATTGGTTCATCATTAGAATATGATTTGATTCTAAATAATATGATTTTTTTTATATATAAATATAGTGTGTTTATAAGTTAAGAGGGTTCATAAATAAAATGTATTAAAGTGAATATATTCATTTCAATAATTGTATTATTGACATTAAGATGAATTCTTATAGTAATATATATATTTTTTAATTTTAGACTTGTATATACTTATAAAAATAGATGTACTAATTAGTTTTATGAGTGCCAACCAATATCTACACCCTCTTAAATATAGTGTGTTTATAATTTAAGATGGTATATAAATAAAATGTATAAAAATGAATATATTCATTTCAATAATTGTATTATTGACTTAAAATGAATTTTTATAGTAATATTTATTTTTTTTAATTTTAGACCTGTATATACTTATAAAAATGGATGTACTAATTAGTTTTATGAGTGTCAATATCTACATCCTCAATTAAAAGCACTAGAAATATAAATAGATAAATATATATATTCACTCTTTAGTTGCGTTTATGCCAAACTTGAGTTGGTATAACTTATAAGTGTATTTAACCCAATATTTTAATTAAATGTTTAGAAATGCTTTTTTGTGTGTGTAAGATCAAATTAAGTTTATTATCTGCTAGAATCCTTATGTTATTTTATCTGTTTAATCAAGTCAGAAGTGAGTTGTCTATCTCATAATGTCAAGATCATGATCAATGCAAGCGAAACCGATGCGTTTTTTTTTTTTTTTTTTAATTTTAATTTATAAAGAAACATATATTTATTCTTATAATCCAATAAATTATACCCATGCATGCTAATAATAATGTAATATACATAATAAGGTTTGAACTTTGAAACCCACCGCATACATGAAAAGGAGTAGTTTTTACTGTTAAAGGTTCATTTGGCACATCGTATTAGATTGTATTAGATTGTATTGGACTGTATTATCATTAATATAAACTTGTGTTTGGTGATACACTGTATTATATTATATTAAGTTATTCATATATGATTTTATTGTATTTTATTATATTATAAAAATATAATATATATTTTTAAAAATAGTTAATAAATCAATAAATATTTGTATATAAAAATCAATAAATATTTATTTTAATTAAAACAAAAATTTTAAATAAATAATATTTTTATAAATAAAATAAATATTTCCTATATAATGTTGAAATTATAAAAAATATTAACAACATAACATATATTTCATTAATATTCTATATTTGTTAAAAAAAAATTGAAAAAAAATGTTTTTTTTTTCTAATACAATACAACCTAATACCACAAAATATAATATATTAACTAATACCACGTACTAAAATAATATAATACAGTTTTTGGTGCCACGTACTAAAATAATATAATACAGTGTTTACAGTGTTTAGTGCAAATACTGTATTATATTATTTTAATACGTTTTAACTGTCTAATACAATACAACAGCGAAAATAATAAGTAATCATTATCGATCAAACTTTTAGTAATTATAATCTGGGTTTTTCTAGTATTAGAGCTCCAACTTTCATGTATTATGGATCTTTGTGCATCCTAGTCTTGGCCCTCATGGGCCTGTGTTTTTCAGGTTTCTTTGCTTTGTAAATTGTAGGTACTAACCGATGTTAAGAGAATAAATGCAAAATAATTAAAATGTTTTTTAATTGTATATAAACTCAAATCAAAATTGAAAAAGAATTAAAATATTTAATAAGATTTGTCTAATATTGAAAAATGGGTTTTGATGCCATTCAAGTTGATGATTATTTTATTAAGTGCTTGCAATATCATCTTGCAATAACTAACTGATGTTATAGCAACTTGATGATTATTTTATTTGTATTATATATATCATTTAAATATAAAATATAGGGATACTATCAAAAACTTTCCTCTAGTTTGGGTTATTGGTCAAAAATCACCATCTAGTTTCATTATTGGCCAAAAATCACCATCTATGGTTTAATTTTTTGTATTTTGTAATTTTTTTTTTGTGTATTCCTGTGGAGATATATATTTTTTACTTCTTTTTGTAGTCCGGTGGAGATATAACAAAATACTAAAATTTAAACCATTAATTAGGGATGGCAAAATTCCCCGCAGGGACGGGGCCCGTGGGGACTAGCACTTTTGGGGTGGGGATGGGTTTTAATTGGTGGGGATGGGGCAGGGATGGGGATAGATAGTCTAACCCGCAATGGGGTATGGGGCGGGGATGGGTTTTATACTCCCCACTCCACGCCCGTTTTATCCATGGTTTAATTTTTTGTATTTTGTATTTTGTATTTTTTTTTTGTGTATTCCAGTGGAGATATAACAAAATACTAAAATTTAAACCATTAAGTAGGGATGGCAAAATTCCCCGCAGGGACGGGGCCCAGTGGGGACTAGCACTTTTGGGGTGGGGATGAGTTTTATACTCCCCACCCCGCCCTGTTTTATCCATGGTTTAATTTTTTGTATTTTGTAATTTTTTTTTTGTGTATTCCAGTGGAGATATATATTTTTTACTTGTTTTTGTAGTCCGGTGGAGATATAACAAAATACTAAAATTTAAACCATTAAGTAGGGATGGCAAAATTCCCCGCAGTCCCGGGACCACTTGGGGGGGGGGCAATGGGGGATATGGGGCGGGGATGGGTTTTATACTCCCCACCCCGCCCCGTTTTATCCATGGTTTAATTTTTTGTATTTTTAAAAAAATTTTGTGTATTCCAGTGGAGATATATATTTTTTACTTGTTTTTGTAGTCCAATGGAGATATAACAAAATAATAAAATTTAAACCATTAAGTAGGGATGGCAAAATTCCCCGCGGGGACGGGGCCCCGTGGGGACCAGCACTTTTGGGGTGGGGGTGGGGATGGGGATAGATAGTCTAACCCGCAATGGGTATGGGGCGGGGATGGGTTTTATACTCCCCAACTCGCCCCGTTTAAAATAATACTTAGTTAAACTACGTAATTTCAAAGAAAATAAATAAATATAAATAAAAAAAAGAAATATATATACACTTTAACCATAACTTTACATCTTTCCACTGTTATTTAACATAAAGTGACAAAACAAAATACTGTTAAAAAAGCCTTAGCCGCTAACTTCAACTCTAAGTCTCTAATCCTCAAACAACTCGAAGTTCACCATTCAAACTTAAACCTCAAACACAAGAGGACATACAATAAGTTTCTTTCTCAAATAACTTTTAAAATTAAAAGTTTAGTAACAAGAAGTTTTTTTTTTTTTTTTTCAAGTTTATTACTTTAATAATTTTCAACTCTTGAATTAAATTTAATTCGTTTATTAATACTTCAAGTAGGCATAAATATGTCTACATATGTACTAAAAAGTGAAGACCCAATACTGGTGTCATCCAGAGAAAATTGTATAAACATAGAAGAACAACATGGGGTGGAAACAAACCCAATTGAATGTGATGAAGATGACATCAAAAGAAAAAGAATGTGCACATCAGTTATGTGAGAGCACTTAACTAATAAATAAAAAAATTGAATATAACTATCATATTCAATAGTTATATATTTGATATTTAAATAAATAAATAAATATATATATATATATATATATATATATGGGGTAAATGGGTGGGGATGGGGAAAGCACTCCCCGTTGTACCCTGCCCCGCCCCATTGCCATCCCTACCATTAAGGGTGGATTTTGACTAATAATAAAATTAGAGAGTGGTTTTTGACCAATAACCTAAACTAGAGAGGGGTTTTTGATAGTATCCCTATATGGTGAATTTCTTTAATACTACATTTTAATTTATTTAAATATTGATACAAAATTTTAGATGACCGACAAAAGCAAATTAGCATACATCATCTAAGATCTTTCCAACATAAATTAATATATAATTCACAGATAAATAAATATAACACATAAAATCTGAAATAATAATATATAATATAATGGTTGGCTTAACATAGTTTTGAAGCTTGCATTATTGACACACCTATCTGCACCATGTGATACATATCATTCCTGTCCCCATTGTCTGATGTATGATTTTTCCAACGATTTCAAATTATGTCACATTATTTTAGATAAATAATTTGAAATTAAAATACATAATTATAATAATTATTAGATGTGGGATTTCGTAAATTTATTCATTCTGAATCTTTCTTTATCGTATCATATAAATCATTTTAAAAAATTGTAAAACTGTTTTTGCATCGAATAAATCAGAATACCTCGAGCCAAATAAATACTTCGCGTAATTGAACTAAGTCCAAGACAAGCCCAAATAATAGAAGCTTTAGTCATTATCATGCCAAACCTAAGATAGAAACCAGTTAACAACTTTAGGCCAATATCAAGAGGTGGCCATAGATATCAATAATAAAGTTAACAACTTTCAACCAATTAAATATTGTGAAAACAAAATGATTTAAGAAAAAAAGAAAAAAATGTCAAAGAACTAAAGAAGGATAATACAGATAGAAACATCTATGGTGAGTAAAGATTCAGAGGAAAAATTAATCAAGATTTGAAAACATTTTTATTTTTCAAGTGTTTCATCTCAAATATTGTGGAACAGTTGATTTTACAAAAATATTACATAAAATTCGAATTTATTATTTTGATAAATCAATGTACATTTTCTTGTGTTTAAAGAAATTAATAAGAGTTTTTTATTGACTAGTTCAATTTCAATCCTTAATATGTGTTTTTACGACATATATTAACATAATTTTAATTTAAATACAAACCGAACTCTCCAAAATTGATGGGGGAGGTATTCGATTTCAAAGCCTCGTATAATGATATTCCATCTACTATGTTAACCGATACCCACGTTTAATTTGATTTGTCACGAAAAATCTCAAAAGAGATAGACATAAGCCCAACGTTCACCCATTCACTGTTCGTAAACTATGTGATATGAAAATATCATATACATAATTTGTCGTATTATATTCATATCACGTCATGTTATATGAGTGGACGATTGCATTATGTCTTTCCATGGATTAGTCGGAGCAAATGAATAGCTATAATTGTTTATCGGTGGTCCTAGCCCATATAAAATCTTTCTAAGGTTGACTTGAATACTACCATATACATATAACTCAACCCATTAAACTCCTTTTGAAGCATGCAGCCACTTCCATGCTCCATTTACAAATTCATGTCTCATTCTAGACAGCGATGCCTCTACATAGTTTCTATTTATTTTTTTAGCATCTGGTGTGGAGTGGACTGTGGAGGGGACCCAAAGCTCATGATATATGTATAGGTTGTTAATTAATTTTGTATTTGATTAATTAAGGCACTTAATTAATTGTTCAGTTTTAGACTTTTGAATGTATTATTATGGAGCTGGCTCTACCAAAACAACTAATCATCATTTCACTTGAATCATAATTCATATGCATCCATGCCTTCTTCATTACGGTTTTTTAAGACCTAAATATTTTTAATTTATTTGTAATAATTGTGATTTGGGTTCAATATTAATAGTGGCAAGGTGGAGCATGGAGGTCTCCCATCCCGTTTCCCTAATTCCCCCAAACATATATAAATATAATTATAATATATATATTTTAATTTTTTTTATTCTTTAAAAACCCTAACTATATATACTCATTTACTCTATTTAAAGACAAAACCTAAAACCTAAATATAAAATATTTTCTCAAGATTTGTAATGGAATATTTGTTTTTTTAGTTTAATTTGTAACTTTTAGTCAAATGGGGAAATGGGGGAATGGGAGAAAACGGTGAAAATGAGGAACTGGGATTGATGATGAATATACCTCCCCCCAAAATTCTCCATCCCTATGGATGGAGATGATTTTCATCCCCAAATTGAATTGGGAATAGGGATGGGGGGACTCCTCCCCATCTTTATTTCTCCATTTTTCTCACAATTATATTGAAATGGGGGGAGGTCCTCCATCTCCGTTTCCCTAATTCCTCCAAACATATATAAATATAATTATAATATATATTTTTTAATTTTTATTATTCTTTGAAAACCCTAACTATATATACTCATTTACTCTATTTAAAGACAAAACCTAAAACCTAAAACCTAAATATAAAATCTCCTCTCAAGATTTGTAATGGAATGTTTGTTTTTTTAGTTTAATTTGTAACTTTTAGTCAAATGGAGAAATGGGAGAACTGGAGAAAACGGAGAAAATGGGGAACTGGCATTGAGGATGGATATACCTCTCCCCAAAATTCCCTATCCCCATTTATGGGAGGAGGGGTGATGGGAGGATCTATATCCATCATTATTCCCCAAATGTGCATCTCTAGTTGGGAATGATTCAACTTCCATTGTAAGAGAGAGGTCTCCACCTTTCACACACTTTACGATTTAATGGATAAATACGAGACTCAAAATTGTATCACACAAGTGAAATTATGAAAGGGAAGTGCGCCGTGTTAAATTTTTTATTTTTTTTTCCTTATAGTATTAAGACATTTATATAAAATTGTGGCATTAAAATAAGAGAGAATGTATACACATCACAACTGGAATTGTTTTTAGAGAAAATATTAAACTAAAAATCATGGCACCTTTTAAAATTACTCTAGTAAATAGTATACTTTCATTTTCGCCTAATTTTGACAAATGAACCAAAATACAGTCTTATCCACCTTTAAATCCCTTAATCTTAAACCCATAATTCTTTTAGTTCAAACACACTATAAACACATCAAACATCTCAAGTAAATTTTTCATTCACTTCAAACTACAATCTAAATCAGACTTGATTCAACAAGTACTTCACACAAACATTATATATAATATGCATGTATGCTTCAAGCATTAAATTTAGTGTTATGGAGTTTTTTTTTTTTTTTTTCCTTCCTTTAATTAAGTAAAGTTAAGAACAATTTCGGCCATATTAAGTAAAGTTCTAATACCTACATTATTTGTCTATTAAAATCATGTATGGTAATGTATATCCGATTGGATTTATATCCACGTGTAAAGCATCTGTGAACCCCCAACAGGATAAATAACGTATCATATCATATGTATATCAATGCATCCAATTAAATAATGTATAGTATTATTGTTTGGATTCGAATTCATATGTAAAGTATGCGAGACTATATTTGATTTGACGAACATACACATTTCTTCCCTTTTAGAGATTCCAAATGAAAAAAGAAAACAAGATAGGATCACTAAAATATTTCTCTTTAGTTATTAACATTTTCGAAAAATATGGGTGCATTTGGCATAGAGATGGGCCAGGACAGGGTAGGACGGGACAAGACAGGACAGTTGTTCCATATTGTGTATAGAATATCTGGGACAGAATTGTTAACTGTACTGTTATGCGTGACATGACGAGACAAGAGGTTTAAATCACCAGAATGCCCCTCATATGTAAATATAATACTATATAAAATATATTAAAAATAATTACATATACAATAATATATATAATAAGATATAATTATATATATATTATTTTATATGAAATAATTTTTAAAATATTATATATAATAATAAAATATAATATATATATAAGATTTTTTAATAAATTATATATTATTATATATAATAATAATATATAATATTAAATATATTTATATATTATAAATATTAAATATAATAATAATAGATATTGTTATATAATAATTTATTCATAATATTGTATAAGTTTGTGATTTTTTTGAAGATTTAAGGGTAAAAATGTTTTTTTGAGACTTAACCTATGCATAGAATAAGTCTGGCATATGGCTTTGGGTGGGACATAATTTGGTAATTTTTGTTTCACCTTGTTCCGTTCTGTCTCATGCTAAAGTATTATTGTCCCACGTTGTCCTTAGGGCCGACCCTGAGATTTTTTGTACCCAAGACGAACTATAGAATATGAGGCCCTCGATACTCTATGCATGTTTACTTGATTTTTTTTTTCTCTAGTAAATACATGTAAAAATCAATATAATAACTCAACCTCAAAACTATAACACAACAAAATAGCACCCAAAAAGGAAAAAAAAAAAAAAGTTACCAAAATAAAAATTTTATAATTGCATCAAAAAATATATCATTTAAATCTTACTCGTTTCACATTTTTAGCAGCAAAAGTATTAATTAAGCTTACATGTTTTTGAAAAAGAAAAAAAAATTGAAGTGTATTGATTTAATTACCTTAGAAAAGATGACTTATGAGTTTTCATATAAAGAGAATATTGAGTTTTTTTTTTAGAGTTATAAAAGATAATTATTTATGACAAACACGAGAGTTGTTATGATTCAACCCACCACCACTCTTGATGCAATGTTGCTATCGTAAGAATGATAAATGAGTTTCTATTAGTGGACCTTTAAAAAAAAATTATATATGTATAGTTGTCCATTTTTAAATTTATTTATGGGTTGAGTTTCTATTGGTGGGCCTTTAAAAAAAATTATATGCATATGGTAGACTTTTTTTAAAGTCATTTATGGACTTATTTTATTTAAAATCTTAGATGGACTATATTATAAAATCATTTTAAAAAAAATACAATTTGGAGCCTTTTACAATCGAAAGCTCTAGATGGTTGTTTCGCTAAGCTATCATAAAACGGGCATAATTGTCCCGTCCCATCCTGTCCCATCCCGTCCCACGTAATATACGCACTCTAAAGGCCTAAATGGCAAAAGAATGATTAGATAGTAAAGTAAGCTAAGAGCCTAAGAGGTGATCACAGCAGTAGTGGTGATGATGTAGTGTTATACTGTTATCATCATCAGCTGATTCAGCAGCAATGAGTTGCACAGGAAATTGCATGCAAAGTGCAGAGATGGAAGAGAAAAGAGGTGGTCTTGTCAACAACAACTACAAGAAGAAGCAACCCCACTGGTGACTGGCCCCCATTGTCAGCAAGTATAGTACGTGATGATCTCATTTCTCTGTACTGTACATGTAATTCCCGTATGCAACCACTCATTTCTGTACATGGTTTGGTTGGGACCAGAAGGCCAAAAGTCCTATCTATTTGTCGTTTTTGACTGGCCTAATTGTCTTTCCATTTTATCTAGCTTTTGAATATAATTATTTGTATTCTTTCTAATTATCATACCTTTTCTTTTCCATCTTAATTCTCATTTTGGTAACTCTAAGTTGAGTTGGCACATACTATACCAATACCAATTTCGCTAATACATCACTTGCTTTGAAAAATATGTTAACACCAATAATTAAGGGAAAATGTGGTTTACTCACACCTATATCCAAAGAGTTAGGGGCTGTCCTGTAAGCTGTTTTCAGTTGTTGTTTTTCGAAAATAAAAATAAAAATAAAAATAAAAACAGTGTTTTTTATTTCAGTTTCGAAATTCGAAAACTTGTCTGGTAATATATATTGGAATCCGTATTTTAAAAATAAAAAATGAAAAAAAATGCGTCAGGTAGGCTAACCGAAAACTTTCGAGAAATGAAATATCAATTTTTAAATTTTGTTTAATATTATAACAATTATAAATAAAATGATTAAATAATTAACAAAAAGAACGTTTTGTAATTTAATTTATAAATTGAACAAATTTTGTCAGTTGAAGAGGAAGAGAAAGAAGAGGAAAAAGACCAGATCGACGGCAAGAGGCGACGCAGAGCAGAGCGGAAGAAGAAGAAGAAGAAGAAGAAGAAGAAGAAGACGATGGCAGCCAGCGGTGAGTGGCGGAGGAGAAGATGAAAAGGGACCTGGGCTGATGAACTAGTTCAAGAGAAAAAAAAATATTTTTTTTTTGTTAATTTTTTTGAAAAACAAAAACAAATTCAAGAAAAACAAGTTTTTTTTTTTTTTTTTTCAAAATTTTCAATTTTAACACTTGTTTTATTTTTCATTTTGTTTTTGTATTTTGAAATTAAAATGAAAAACGGTTACCAAACACGAATTCGAAATCATTTTAAGAAAACAAAAACGAAAACAGACTGAAAACAGTCTACATGATGGGGCATTAGATTCTCTGCTAGTCTTGTTTTTATTTTTCCTAGCTTTTTTTAAAATGCAAGTGAAACACCTACTCATATGAAAGATAAAAAAAATGAAATTTTTTTAACTATGTATTTTCTTTTAGGGTTAATATAAAAACCTCCCATCACCTTTGAGCTATTATTGAATTTAGAGTATGCAAATGTTTTTATTTTATAAACCATCCATATAAACTAATACCATTAACATTCCATTTGTGTTGACTATTAAAAAGTCTAAAATATCTCTATTTAAGTTTCAATTGTATGAATTGATCGATCATTATACCCTCATATTTATACTAATTAAATTAATAAAATAATACAAAGGCAAGAATGTTAATTTGCAAAGGAGAAGTTTTTTTGTGGACAATTTTATCCCTAAAAATAACAAGATTATAAATGAACCAAAAGCATTGAAAATAAACCAAAATATGTATTTATTTATTTAATTGTTTTTTTTTTATTATTTTTTTTAATTTTTAGAAATCCAAGCAAATAAATAAATATATATTTTGGTTTATTTTCAATGCTTTTGATCCTTTTGTTATTTTTAGGGATAAAATTGTCCACAAAATAGTTTCTCCTTCGTAAATTAAGATTCTCGCATTTTGTAACAGTTTATTAATTTATTTGGTAAAAGTATAAGGGTATAATGGTCAAATCATACAATTAAAGCTTAAATAGAGACATTTTGGACTTTTTAATGGTCAACATAAACGGAATGCTAACGGTGTTAATCTATATGAGAGGTTTATAAAATAAAAACATTTATAACTATATATCCAATAACAATTCAAAGGTAAGGGGAGGTTCACCTTTTCTTTTATTCTTAGGTCTCACCAAATTACGAAAAATATTGGTAAAAAAAGCAACGAGAGAATACTTGGCCCACATCCAAAAAGTTATGGGTTTTCGGTTAATACCCTCCCCTCCAACAATAGGAAAGCATTGTCATGTTATTCTTACTGTTTTTTTATTTTATTTTTTTAAATCTAATAGCGAATAGGTCAATAGTCTACCGAAATACATACGGAGTCCATAGATATATATCGAATGTGAAGAATCTCCAGGATATGTCGATATCAATCGTAATTATAAATAATTTATGTAATTATTTGATGATCCAACTTTGAAAAAGAAGGTAAGTGAATAATTTCTCTAATTTATATAAAAAATAATTTCTCTAACTAAATTAAGAAAGACCAAAACATGAAGGGAGGTGGGTATGGGTATGTATTATATATCTTAATTATTATTTTTAATTTTAGAGAAATATTAAAAGAGTATAACTTTATAAATTGTAAATAAAGTAAAATCAATGAACACTTGCCTTGATGGCTTAGAATCTCTTGAGACTCCACCATCAAAGTTCAAGCCTTGTCTTGGTATATATATATATATATAAGAGAATATATCTCACCAAAAATATGGGTGCTCTTTTCCCGTTTGTAAGAGTTATAGTCCGAACTGTACTAGCAGAACCTAATCAAAATCTCGTCGGTCCGGTCCTAATAATAAAAAAAATAATGAGTTGTGATTGTGAATTAAAACTTGGTTATTATAGTCCCCAGGACCACATCATACACCTAAATACCTAATAGACTACTCTTCTTATTTATTTATTTATTTAAAAAATGGATAATATAATAATAATATATATAAAATGATGTGCCAACCAGAGAAGAGAAAACAGAGCGACCGTACAAAGAGAGACAGAGAGACAGTGACACATCACAAACAACACATCGTTGTCTTCATCTCTGCATGCCCTTCCCTTATTTTACTCTCTCTCTCTCTCTCTCTCTAACCCAAACTCACTCCCTTCCCTCTTCTCTCTCTGTACAACCCCGACCCGCCTGACCCATTCTTTCCTTTTCGGATCCTACTGTCTTCTTCTTGTTGTGTTTCATCGTCACACAATGTACTCAGCGATTCACTCGCTGCCGCTGGACGGCAGCGTCGGTGGTCACGGCGACTTCCAGAGCCCTCTTGACGGGACCAACCTCCCTGGAGACGCCTGCCTCGTCTTGACCACCGATCCCAAACCCCGCCTCCGTTGGACCGCCGAACTCCATGAACGCTTCGTTGACGCCGTTACTCAGCTCGGCGGCCCCGACAGTAAGTACTTTTAAACTATATATATATATATCTTCAACTTCAAGCATTCAATGTATGCTGCTATTGGTTTCTACCTGCTAAATCTTCAAATGCTGCTTTTTGGGTTGTTTTCTTTATTTATCAATTTAAGCCTTTTAAATATGTTATTTTCAAGATGGGTAAGTAAGCTTTTTTTAAGTTTAAAAGAAGTTCTTTTTAGATTTTTGTGTTTGTTGTTGTTGTAGTTCTAAATTCTTTTAATTTTTCAAGGGTTCTTGGAAGTCATTGTGTGATTATGTTAACATTTGACCAGGATTTAATACAGTCAAAGGGCCTATGTTTTTTTTTTTGTTGGAACCATTTGGTTCATTAATGTTGGTGTTTATAAATTTAGTTGTAGGACAAAGTAGAGGGACTATGGCATTTTGTCTTTGTCTAATCAAAGAATATTCTCGTATACGTATTCGGGTTTGAGAAAATATCTGGTTCAACCACTTTATAAAGATTTGAATTGAAACTAGTTACAGGTTTTGTGTTTGAAGTTTTTATATGTTGCTTTCGAATATGGAGTAATGCAAAGCTTTTGGTTGCGGCAGTTGTTTAGTTATTCTTCACTCGAAGCTATGATACGAAGTGCTATGTCTTAGTTTTTTCTGATTTTTAAGCTTAAGTAGTCTGCAAGTTTGTGGCCTTATTGGACAATTATACACTGATTTAATCTCATGTTAGTCTTTGGTGATTTTATTGACTTTTGTTACTGTTGTAAGTTTTATTCAATTTATGGTCATGGAGTCATTGGTGAAGATTTTGCCAACACACCAGGACCACCACTTGTATAAAAATTGTTTTAAATGGTTTATGTGAAGGTGAGTCGTTTTTAAATGATAATTTTCTAACAGTTTGTTGGGGAGTCACCGTCCCTAAAAGAGACAAATAAGCTTATCAGAGTATTGAGTGTTGGGTATCAATTCAACGGCAGAGGATTTTTTGTTCTAATGTTTCCAATTCTGTTGATACTAAATTGGAGAGTTTTCTAATGCATCTTTAATGTTGTTGGGAATACCGATCGTTATTTACTCATGGATAAGTGATGCTCATGGTTGATTTTACTAGATGAACATGCTTGCAAATAGGAAATTACTTAATCATATATTGTTAAGGGCCTTAAGGCTAGATGTGATATAAGTTGGAAAATTTTAATAATATGTTTGTGTACTGTTGCTGATGTATCCAGTGAAATGATCGACAAGGCTTTCTCAATTCTCAATAAACATTAAAAAGCATGTCCCAAGTTACCATTTTCTATGATGGCCTATGCTTATGTTGCAGTTCCGCCCTTAAAAGATATATTTAAAAGAATGAAATTGATTGGTTGGAGAACTGCTGAGTTGGGTTGGGCTTAGAAATACACACTCAGCCAACGTATACACATATTATAAGAATAATACTAGATATCCCAACTCATATCCCAACTTTCATCCCAACTAGTGAGGTATCAATTTGTGAGTGGATACATGTGGTAAGTGAGATAAATCATCATTGATGTGTATCCACTCACCATTTGACACTTCAATTGCTACATGGGTTGGGATGAAAAAGTTGGGATTTTAGGTGGGATGTGTAACATTACTGATATTATAATCCTCCGTCTTAAAAGATTCCATATATTACTTCCTTGATTTTATCAAATTTTGGTTAGGATCTTAATATGTCTAACTTGATAATTTTTGTGAAATATTGCTCCGATTTATTCCGTTTTTACCTCTTATGTGGTCAAAACTATCCAGCGGTTTTCTCATCAGAACGAAAAAAAGAACATAATAATAATTATCCTATGGTTTCTTCTGAATCTGAATTTTTTTACAGAATCGTATGGACATTTAGTTGTGTTTACACAACCTTCCTGTAGTTTTCATGGCAGAAATATATTTGAGAAATGAATTTTACAGTTTCTGGCATTTATTTTAGAAATATGGCATGCATAGGAGGTTTTGGAGCAAGGTTGCAGTCTATAAGCTCAGAACTCTTTGATTAGCTATGGAATTGAATGAAAGGTTGCACCAATGTTAATGGAATTGAAAAGAATCTGTAGTATAAGATGGTAATGGAGAATAAGATTCTGATAAGCTGATTGCCTGATTCCATGAACAAGACTATATTAGAGTTTCCAACATCACATAGACTCACATTACAGTTTTGTATGGATACTTTTTAGTGCTCCTCAAGTTTAAAGTACTTCCTGAAGTGCCCTTATATGATGTTTGGACATTGTTATTGGGAAGCATAAAGGTACACCTTATAGTTCTAACGTCGCATAATAGAATACAGTTCTGTACAAAAACTTATGATTTCCCACAAGTTTGGTGGTACTACTGTAGTCTCGGTAGTTCACTCTTGCATTTGTTGGACATTGTCAATGGAAAAATAAGGATACAACTTACAGTACTGTATAAATACTTATGATTGCTCGTCAAGTTTTGAGGTACTGTTGCATCCCCTGTAGTTCACTGGCGTGTTTCTTGGACATTGTCAAATAGGAAGAATAAAATACAACTTGTAGTTTTGTATAAATACTTATGAATGCTTCCAAGTTTTGAGATACAATTGCACTCCATCTAGTTTGTTAGTATGTAGCTTGGACATTGTCTCTAGCAATCATAACAGGGGGTCAACAGTGAAGTACAGAATGTATAGCTCATTTTGGAGTTGTTAGAACTAATTTTGGAAATTACAACTAAGAAAAAGCTTTGTATTGACTATGTCACTATGCAATATTTGCATCTTTTATTGCATTTCCTTTTTGGTTATACTGCTAGGGCTATGTAGCTATTGTACTTTCTGTCAGCAAATATACGCAAAATATTCTTCTCTCTCTACTTCACTAATTCCTCTCTGATCAGTACTCAGGAGTCTAGGGTTACCTTTAGCTGTTATTTGAAGTAATGGCATCATGAACATGATGGTTGCACCAAATTTTATGTTACTTGGTACTGGGCTATGGTATGATTTTCAGTTGTTCATTTCGTCAAGGTTGTGAAAGTCATGCTTGAAAAAATTTCATGCTAAAACACGATAAAATAAAAAATATATAAATAGAGGAAATGTGCTGAGGTTCAAATTTTGCTTTAGGTTCTGGGATAATGGGATGCATTAGTGACCTAGGGTAAGGCTGATAGTCCTAAAGGTGCTAGTTATGTGTGTCTGAATAAGATTGAGTTGAAGCAAAGTAACTACATTATGGCTTCTGAGGCACCTCCAAAACACATGCTCTTGCTTATACCTATTTTGGATGTTTTGTCTGAAGGGAATCGTTGAATCTGTGCATACCTACCTGATCTAAGAAGACACTATACATAGCTGAAGGGAGATGATGTTGAATTGCTTAAATAAGAATTATGCTTTCTGCACATTGATGTAAATTCTCAGTCTTGATTTTGAAGTAAGCATGCATGTGTGGAGACTGCAACCCTCTTGTATCAAGGACCTGATATCAAACTGGTCTTAAGCAATACATAATTCTTAACAAAAAAGAAATTAATGAAAATCCTGGACAGTAAATAATAGATTGTAGCAGGTGTGCTTTGATTTATCGGAGGCTTGTTGAGTCATGCTCCAAATTGTAATCCTTGAAATAATTTTGTAGGCTTGATTATGCCCTAATGTGGGACCTAAGACTAGCTCTCTAATCCTTGTTGGGTTTAATATTTGTTGCTAAGTTTGAACATGCTGGTTTCATTTTTACCCAGCCTAGCAGGTTGGAGTTTCACTTTGAGAATCCAAATTTATGAACCCGGTGGTCTGATGTAAAATAAAATAATTTTTCTTATTCTAGAGTTTAAAATACTTGATTGATTTTTATAATTTTTTTCTTCTGATTCTTCTGGATGAATTACAGAAGCTACGCCTAAGACTATCATGAGAACAATGGGAGTGAAAGGCCTCACACTTTATCACTTGAAATCTCATCTTCAGGTTGTTACTGCTACCATTTGCTTTTAGTCTCTTCATAAGCTTTAGTGTATTTACTTTTTTTTTTCCTCTTAATGCCCTGTGATTGCAGAAGTACCGGTTGGGGAAGCAGTCATGCAAGGAATCAACGGAGAACTCTAAGGATGGTATAAATCTCGGTTCTTAGAAACAAAATGACTTCATGTGTTCTATTATGGTACAAAAGACCATTTTCATGTTTTTCTCGTGAATGTTCTTGCTATGTCTAGTCAAGTTGTTAGAGTATATTAATATATAATTACAACTTGGGTCTTTGTATCTATCCACGTAACAAGCCTAGAAGTCCGGCCTTGCATGTGAGGGGGTGTGTTAGAGTATTTATACTATTGTCTGCCCTTACCTAATAGTTTAAGCTTTTAGGTGTAGCGGTTGCTAACACAAGTAAAAGGACACTCTAAAATACCTTTTGAGTATGTCTGAATGGATTCCATAGAAGATGTTCTGGAAATAGAAATACCCTGCACATCACCAGCTTGTTGTATCTGTAGCTGTAGGTTTTAAGAACTTATATATCTGGCACATCACCAGATACATGCTGCAATGGATTCCTTTTTTTTGTTCCATTTTCTGAGTTTGCCTTTCTTGGCATATTATGTGTTCTCCATTTATTATTCTCCAAACAATTCATAGTTTGGTTCAAGTACGGTCTTTTTGTGAACTGCAAATCAATCATATTTTCTTCTAGTGTTCTGGGTCATGCCACGCCACTCACTAGATGATGAGGAGGGCTAATGACCGTGGAGAGGAATAGTTTACACATGGACTTCTAATTGTTTATTAATTATGTCATGTGTGGTTGGCATGCAGCTTCATGTGTTGCAGAAAGTCAGGACACTGGTTCATCAACAACAACGTCGACAAGAATGACAGCGCAGGATCTGAACGAGTATGTTGTTCTCTTTGCTTATTACTTTCAAAACTTGTTTTCTTTCTACCTTTTTCATAACTTATGCATTTCACCTTTCAAACAGTGGTTACCAAGTTACCGAGGCATTGCGAGTACAGATGGAAGTCCAAAGAAGACTTCATGAACAGCTGGAGGTTAGTTTCCTGTCTCTTGGTGGCTACTTAAAACTTTCAGGTTTCTTTCAACTTTCTAGATCACTTGTGCCATTAATTACTCTTACATGCATGAAACTGAAAATAAAGTCAACATGCACGAGCCACTTTAGAAGAAAGTTATATTTTTCTGTCATTGGGCTCTAAATTCATATGAAAGCCTATGACCTTATCTACAATCTTATCGTGAAGCTGAGTTCATCCTTTTATAATTTTATTTAGTCAGAGTCCAAATAATTTTCTTTTTTTTGTTCAATCCTAATCTGTTGGTGTTGGGAATATTTTCTATGTTTTTTGTCTTGCCCAGGTTCAGCGTCGCCTCCAACTTCGGATTGAAGCGCAAGGCAAATACCTACAGACAATACTTGAGAAAGCTTGCAAAGCTCTCAACGATCAGGCTGTTGCATCTGCTGGGCTAGAGGCTGCTAGGGAAGAGCTTTCTGAACTAGCCATTAAGGTTTCCAGTGACTGTCAAGGGATGAACCCTCTGGAAACCATAAAAATGCCTTCCCTATTTGAACTTGCTGCTGCTGTGGAGAACAAAAATACTTCCAGTATACCAGCACGAATCGGTGATTGCTCTGTCGAAAGCTGCTTGACTTCAACCGGAAGCCCAGTTTCTCCAATGGGTGTGGGTTCTCAGGCTGCTGCTGCTGCTGCTGCGATGAAGAAGAGACCAAGACCCTTGTTTGGTAACGGAGACACATTGCCGTTGGAAGGAAGCATGAGGCAAGAAGTAGAATGGATTATGCCAAGTATTTGATGAGTAGCAACTAAGCTAGCATAGTAGGACATTTCTATCTTAGAAATGAGACACTTGAGATTTTTGTTCTATTTTTCCCTTGTCCAGTTTATCTCTACAATGTCTCTCTTTCAACCTTTTAATCAACTGTTGTATCATCAATGGTCTGTATATTCCTAACCTAAAAGCTGATCTTTTTTGAATGTGGGGTTACCTTTATTCTATGACTTGTAATTGCCTCATTAAAGATTTTAATGTAGTTTTCCATTTTGGGTTGGTGGAAAGAATAGGTTTAATTTAAGTTGGTGATTGAAGTTTTGACTCATAATGGAATTTAGCTCTCCTTTGCAATAAAGCTTCCCTCCTTACCAAAGTTTGAATTCAATGTGACAATGACTAGAGCACAAAGTTAGTTATTGGAAACAACTTTCACTACCATAATATGGGCTGGTACTTGGAATATCCATCTACACTACAGCTTTTAATTGCTTTTCAACCTTCTCAAATTATCCAAGGAATCATTACAGTACCCAAATGGATTCTGACCTCAACGAGATGGGCAAATTTTTCGGGATATGATGATCCAAACCTAAAACATTACTGGGCTGTAGGAGGACTCTTAGCTAAAGTGGTACACTTTTTTTTTCTTTAACACTGTCTATCCACTTTATGTAGATAAGGTATTTTTTTTTAATTTTTTTTTAAAGCTTTTCCTTTGGTCGCCAAAGCTGTTTAATTTGATGTAACATGACCTATAAGGCTATAACTATCTTCAAAATCTTTACTAAATGTTAAATGAACCCATCTGTACAAACAGAGGATGATCCAAACAATGATAATGGTGACATGACACCTCAAAGTGGAATCAAAGTAGAGTCCAACTGTCCTCAAGCAACGATATTCTTTGATTGTGCCGTTGTTAAAGAAAGATATTTCGAGAGAGAGAAAGAGAGAGAGAGAATGTTCGTGTTTGTGTTTGTGTGTATGGATTGAATGACTTGGAGACTGCTTTGCTTGTTGTCAACAACCATAATTGCAAGCTCCACTTTCAGAGAACCCCATTTTGCTTTTGCTTATGCTTATTCTGTACCCTTCTTTTCCTTTTTTTTTTTTTAAAGCACTAAATCCTCTCCTTTCTGCCTTTTTCATTATGCTAAGAACTATAATATTTAACAACTCTTTCTCGTTCTCCTTTCTTGAAAGTACCAGCTGCCTCTTCTCCAAAAATCAATACCCATCAAAGATTCAATGAGTAAGTTTCAGTTTTTTTTGGCTCTTTATCTCTCTGCATCTGTTTTCTTGCTATTCAAGGATAGAATATTATAGCAAACTGCCTATAAACAATGCTTGTATTTGTTGAATTTTCAAGTTTTAGACCCAATTCTGGCTTGAAATTGGTATTTGTTAAACTTCAATATCTGCTCTGGTTTATGTTCATGTTATCCACTGTTTTTAGATTATTATTATCGTTTACCTGACTTCCTGATTCTAGTTTTTGCAAGTAGAGGTAAGAAACTTCTGTGGTTGATAGATATATATTTTTAGTTTTTGGTTTGTGAGTTTTTTTATTTTTTATTTTTTTTAATTTATTGTGACTTATATGATTAAAGTTTTTAGTGTGTATTCTTGGAATTGTTTGATCTGGTTGTGTGTGTTTCCACCATTAAAAACTATATCCTGATGACTGATGAGTGTAAACTGTAAACCTTTATGTTCTTGATAATTAATAAATTATCCATAACAGGCCCTCTGTTTGTGTAATAGAGGGCTTATTTTATAATTATTGGCAGATAATAGGATGTGGTTAAACTAGTTTGCCATCATCAATTAACTCGTTGCTTTCTTAAGAGGCTTCTTGTTTTTGGAGTATGTTTGGATCCGAAAGAGTATAGGAACGCTACATAATTATTAAGAAAGTGATTCTCATATTGGCAATTTGGCAATTTGGTGCTGTTTTTGCATTTCCTTGTACTCTTCAAAATTATATCAAGGGTTGTACTTGTACCTATAAATTTATTCACCACTTTTACTAGTATAATGCAAGCAAAAACCAAAATTCTTCATTGGATAAATTGAGGCAATGCCCTAAATTATGAACAGCAGTCCATTTATACGTTTAGAAGCCAACAACATTGTAGTCTGACAATCCAATCTTGCAGGTTTAAACATACTGTCATATATAGTAATAATGATGAGCAAGTATATTACAAAAGCCTGATAAAAAAAAATGCTTGAAAAGTGGATAAATACTAGAAATAACATATATAGCCTTGTATGTATGTTGCTTTTTCTCAGTTTATAGGAGTTTTATATGTTAATTAGGATTTCAGATTATTTGAATATATTTTTTTTGAGGTCTAGTTTGTTGTAAACTAAGTAATTTAGTCTGCAATCAACGTGTGAGCGGATATCCATTATTTCTTCATATAGAACACTTATGTGTTGTGCTTTGTGCTCAGATATTCTGAATTCCTTATAGAAATCGAATGAGCTGCATAGAATGTTGGTCTTTGCCTCCTTAGCTACCTACACTGAATCACCATAAAAAGAGCTTGGTTATTGATTCAGAGAGTCATTGTTACTGGAAAAATACAATTAAAAATAAAGAAGTTAGTTTGCGGCATTGGTAGTTTGGAAGGTGATGGTCATAGGTAGTGATAGCGGGGTAGTACATGATTGTGCTGTTGGCGGCGATGCCTGTGAAAGAGGTGGTGCTGGTAATACTTGTGAGGGTTTTAATGATGGTTCCAGAAATAATTGTTGCAGTATTGGTTGTATGGATGGTGTATATGGTTGTTAATTGATCTCTGTTGTATTTCAAATACTTATTGAAATGCAAGTCTTGCTTGAACTATCACACTACCATTGCATTTCAGTAATCATTCTATATCTTCAACGATGCCAACTTCTTTAAGCACTAGAATTTTCAGGCACAATTACCACAATTATAACACCATATTTCTGCTAATTCATTTTGCTTATCACTGAAAAATGTGATTTGATTGCCACAACATAACCTTTTCTGTGATATCTTCGAGAATTTGAGTTTCGCCACACCAGTATAAGTATCAATTTGGTTCAGTTGCTATCATTGCTAGAGCTGCAATCACTTATACCTCTTCTTCATTTCACAACTCTCATTGCTAGAAGGATTAGTGAACTCTTCGACATTTTCACCTTGATTCATTTATTAGTAAAGCATATTATGTTCTTTATTTTAGTGTAGTAAAAAAGCTTATTATTTTCTGTTGTTGAAACCTTTTATATTCTAAGCATATACATATTCCAAAGTTTTATATGATTTTTGGAACCTAAATCTGATTCGGTGTTTTTTATCTTCAAGGCAAATCTCACCCTTACCCTTCTCTGAAATCTTTGTCCGGCAAAGTCGGAGGCATGTTTTGCCGCTGTGGTTCACAAAACAAGTATAAGAGATTGGATGCAAAGCTTGAGAAGAAAATGATCGAAGTTAAGAAAAGTTCATTGGGACATAGCAATTTCAAATCAATTGACAGCATAATTTTGAGATTTCCTCAGTTCAAAGAGGGGTTGAAAAACATCAAAGGTGTCTTTGAGCAATATGGTGGGTCACGATGAGGTTGCTTTTCTATTCTCTTCAATTTTGGTAGGATTTTATTTTGAAAATTGACTCTCCCTTTCTCTTATCTCGTTCATAGATGAAGACTCTAATGGAACTATTGATCGTGAAGAACTTAGACATTGCTTAGAGAAATTGCAACTCCAATTAAAAGAGGAGGAGATTGAGGAATTATTCCATTCTTGTGACATTGATGGGAGTGAAGGGATACAATTCAATGAGTTCATTGTTCTTCTGTGTCTCATCTATCTCCTAATGATACCCTCGTCCTCTTCCCTCGCTGGATCCACGGTAAGCTTATTCTTATTCCTTTTGTATATTTAAGGAATGCTGGCTTAAACCACTGTATTTATGACCTGAGAATTTTTGCAGACATCGAAGGTGGGTTCACCACAGCTTGAGGCCACTTTTGATTCTATACTTGAAGCATTCTTATTTCTTGATAAGAATGGCGACGGAAAGCTGAACAAGGAAGACATGATTAAGGCTTTGAACGAGTCTTCTCCTTGGGAGAAATCACCATCACACATCACCAAGTCTCGATTCAGTAATTGCATCACTTGCTGTACTTCCAATTTTAGTTTTGTAGTTATTCTTATAATAAGTTTTCGTAATCTTGGTATTTGGTCATTCCTGTGATAAATTACAGAGGAAATGGACTGGGACAGAAACGGGAAGGTCAGCTTCCGGGAATTCCTCTTTGCTTTGATAGGTTGGGTTGGGATCGACAATGATGAAGAATCACAGACAGGGAATTAAAGCGAGAGCCAGACAACATATAAAAGAACCTGGTGATAGTCCGAAATGAGGTCAGGGTGATGCATTTGTTCATACATCTGAAACACCCCAAGTATGTTATTCAAAACTGTTGTTGTATAATGTTTATGTCAGTTATGATCTTCTTCTTTTAGAATTGTAAAAACATCGTACCGTTCAATAAATTTAACTAATAGTTTAGTGATGATTATTATTTCTTCTGTTGTGTGTAAACTGTAGTGGTAAAGTTCTGTATGAGAAATAGTTCATAGCATTGAGATGGTCAAGTAAAGCCTCACTATAATATCATTGAAAATATATCCAAACAGAAACTCATTTCTTGTTATACACATCATAATATACCTTAAATATTAAACAAAACTTATACAAAGAAAGTCAGAAGAAGTTCTAAAAAAAAACACAAAAATCCTAAAGAGCAATATCTGTCTCAGTTTACATTACTTGTGAACTTCATTGTATTCCTAGAGCATGGATTCTCTTTATCAATGAGAAAGAACAAGCATTTCTTTGTTTCCATTCTTCCATGCTTTCTTTCTGTTGTCCTTTTTCCATGAAGCATCTGTCATTTCCATCAAGTATGCTCACAATCTGCCTCATGCTTGGTCTTAGTTCTGGGTTGGAGAGTGTGCATATTATTCCTAATTTTATGAGTCTCAGCAGTTCTTTATGGTTGTACTTCCCGTTCAACCTTAAATCAACTAGATCCGCCAATGGTCTTTTCCGTTCCTCAAATTCACGAACCCTCTTCACCAGTAACACCTCAGGTCGCCGGAAGTCAACTGCCATATGTCCACTAACTACCTCAAGCACCACCACACCAAAGCTATAAACATCAGCCATTGTGGTGACCTCACCGTTTTCTATGTACTCCGGTGATATGTAACCAAAAATCCCACGAACTGATCTGTTTGCGTTAGTAACTTTGTGATGTCCATGATCACTGCGTGTCAAGAATTCAGCAAGGGCAAAGCTACTGAGCCGCGGGTTCATGTCTTGATCAAGAATAACGGCAGAGGAGGTAATGTTTCTGTGGATAACTTGTTCGTCCCATTCTTCATGGAGATAAAGGATGGCGCTAGCAAGTGACTTGACAATGTTGTATCTGTGATGCCATTGCAGGATAGACTGGTTAATTCCATGATCATTATGGAAGAGGAGGTGACTCAGAAGGCGAGTTGCTGAATAATCATAGATAACAAGCATCTCGCCTTGCTCGGTGCACCAACCACGGAGCTGAACCAGACTGCGGTGGCGGAGCCTGCCTAAATTTTGGAGTTCATTTGAGAATCTTGCACGCAGTGCAGGGCATTTGTTCATGCCAAGCCTCTTCACCAGGATATGGTGACAGTTGTCAAGAAAACCATGGTAGGCAGTTCCGAAGTCCAGCTCTGCCACCCTCCGCGACTCTGAGAAGTTGTTTGTGGCAGAAATGATTTCCTTAAAGGATATTTCCCGTGGAGTTTCGACCATGAAGAAAGAATTTTGTCTCTGACTTCTGTTATTATTAGAAGATTTAGATTCACTGTTTCCTGATTCAGCCGTTGCATATATAGTGTCTCCTCTGGCTGTGACATAGTTCAATGAAGCAGATGTGACTGTTGTATTGGTACTGGTTGTATTGTTGGAGTTGGTGGTGGTGGTTGTTGTGTTGCTTGTACTTGTGTTTGTTGCAGAGGACAAAGAAATGTATCGAGGGTGTGATTGAAATGAGGGGAGAGCTGGCAGTTTACCTGAATTATTACCAGAAATCTCTTCTACAATCCATTTCATGTTAGGCCGCGATTGTGGATTATGGAGTGTGCAAAGTAACCCGAGATGAGTCAAATGCTCCATATCAGAAAGCTTGTATGATCCATCTGAGAGCCGATTATCTCCTGCTTGTAAAAGCTTCCCCTCATCAGACAATCTCCTGATCCAATCAAGTAAAACAATCTGATCATCCGGGTAAGTGAGATCCACCGCTCTCCTGCCAGAAACCACCTCCAACAACACAATTCCGAAGCTGAAAACATCAGATTTTGCTGTAGCGACACTTCTCTTTTGGAAACTCTCAGGTGGCAAGTACCCTATTGTGCCACCAATTCTAGTAGTCTCTGCCAAGTGAAACTGGTGGTTTTTCATTGATGGTGTCCTGATTTGATAGTCGAGTTCATGTTCAAGCCATCGCGCCAAGCCAAAGTCACCAAGTCTGGCATTATAATTGGAGTCGAGCATCACATTACTTGTCTTCACATCGCGGTGTATAATCTGAGTTTCCAGTTGTTCATGAAGATAGTGCAACGCAGACGCTAAGCCACCCATAATTTTCCTTCTAATCTCCCAATTCAGGAGTAGTACCGCTCCTCCCCCGTTTTCAGGCCTTCTAAAGAGTACCCTGTCAAGGCTTCGGTTTGGCATGTATTCATAAACAAGGAGCAACTGGTTTTCATGGACACACCAACCTCTTAACCGGACAAGATTTCTATGGCGGAGATGCGCTACAGCAACCAACTCAGCCGCAAAAGTCTTTTCAAAACGTTCTCCTTTCTCTACAACGCATTTAACGGCAACCACAGTTCCATCACTAGGTAAAACAGCTCTATAAACCTTGCCAAAACCTCCACTCCCAAGAACTTCCTCTTCATTAAACCCTTTAGATCCTATATAAAGCTCAGCATAACTAAAAATCCTGGGATTCTCTCCACCAACCTTTTCAGACATTTGAACTCCTTCCAGGTCATGATACACCCCAGATTGCTGTTTCTTCTGCGTGTTAGAGTCACGAAAACAGACCCATTTCGCCTCATACGCCCAGCGTAATGATTCGGTAATGAAACTAACAACTTGACCACCCCCACAGCTTCTGTGAGGCTTCTCTTTCACCTCCTCCTTTCTTGTTGGAGTGTAAACTTGAGATACTTCGTATGGTTCGATTTCATCAACGTCCACCGGTAACATGAAGCAAAGGCGGTTAAGCTGCATGGTGCCGGCAGTCGTGGTGGTGGTGTTGGCAGAGAATGGTTTAGGATATGATGATGATAATTAGTCCAGCAGCTGGACATGAAAAAAGATGGTGAGAAACAACATCTAATGAGCTAGTTTTGGAAAGGATTAGTGTATTTAAGAGAAGCTTTTTGTGTGTCTTGTTTCCGTGGATGCATTTATTCAACACGGTTAGGTTGCATGGTTGAAATGTATAACTATTGACTGGCCAACAAGGGACCTACCCCAACTATGACGTTGTCACTTGTCATTCATACAAGAAGATTCTAATCTTTTATTTTGGCTGCTCTCACACTTTCTGGGGTTTTTTTTACAAATATTCCTGGCACATTAACAAGTTGATTAATTGTTTTGGGCATATATATATATATATACACGGCACTTGTCAGGTCTGGTATGCCTGAGGATTTTATTGTACGGTTTCATTAATTCTTGTTATTGAAAATTAGTTTTAAAAAAGTTACACTATTTCTATTTCTCAATAGTGAGGATTAATAAAACCATACAATAATATCCTTAGATATACCTGACCTGATAATTTCTTTTATATATATATATATATATATATATATATTAGATTTTGTTAGGTCTCATAGCACTATAGACTCTTTCTCCGCAAGCCAAAGAGCATCATTTTAAAATTCATGTCAAAAACATCTTCCGGCCGATTTGAATTGAATTGAATTGGTAAAACACATGTTGACAAAATTAAATGTCACACCCCATCCTTGGAATTGATGTTTTGATATAAATAGCTTTTAGATAAAAACAAAGGTTTCTCTTATCATGTCTCTATATGATAAAGATTCAAAATTTTAATAAAAAAAAAACAGAACTTGTATGTTTTTTATTTTTTTTTTATTTTAATAAAGTACGCGTAAAATAGTCTCCATATAATAAAGATTCAAAATTTTAATAAAAAAAACAAAACTTGTATGTTTTTTATTATTATTTTTAATGTTAATAAAGTACGCATAAAATAGTCTTTTAAATTAGATTTGAAAATGGATTTAAAAATGAGATTTAAAAATATTTTATATAAACAAAAAATAAAAACTATTTTAGATGGAAATAAATAATCTTGTAGTTGTCACTTGTCACAAGCCTCTCCCATCAATAATATATAGTCTTGTTTAGAATATAAACCCATTTTATTCATATCTTTTCAATCCTATATCTTTTATACCGCATTTGATTTGAAAGGACCAAAAAATTGAAACAAAATTTTGTTTTTAAATTATTATAATTAATTTAGAGTTTGAGAGAGGAAAATATGACTCAAACCCACGACTTCAATAATGTTTATTTAAAGGGCATACTGATATTACCGGGCAAGACCCCGTCTCATTTGTTTAAACAAAATTTGAAATATGTTAGATGAAGATAATCCTATAGGTATAAATCCATCAAAGTGGGCAATGGATTTCCAATTTGCTGTAAGGTATAAAAGATTGGGATTGAAAAGATGTGAGTGGATGAAAATATACATTTTTTTTTTTTTTTTTTTTTATCACATCACACTAGCAAATAGGCAATCCCTTTGGAATTTTTAATGGAGAACATAATCAACATTTTGATGACACATCTTTGATTATCACCACTACAAAATTCTTTTCAAATTGTGGAACACATCAAATCCAAATGTCTAAACATGTATCTTATAAATATTTATATATATATATATATATATTTAAAAAAAAAAGAATTTATTTTTGAATATTAAAAAAACAAATTGAAATAAGTAGTATTAGATTTTTCAACTCATATTTTAACTTGTATCTCAGTCTTTTATACGACAATTGAATTAATATAACTTGTTAATATATATTTATTTACAAAATGACATGTCACTTAGGTAAGATATAACCTGATATTAAAATTAGAATTGTTGACATAATTGAACTTAAATTGATAAAAAAAAAAAAAAAATGGGATTAATCAACTAATGATAAAAATTGAAATTAGTGTGTGAACACTGAACATGCCAACTTTTGTTAAAATTGAAAGTGATAAAAAGTTTTGTTTGACATAAAATAATAATTAGTTGACAGAATTAGTTGTAAAGTAGACAAATGGACGACATCTACATTCTACACATACTCAATTACCCATATTTCTTTCTTTCTTTTTTCAACGTTTTCCACCTTAAAAATTAAAATTATTATGTGTTCATTGTAATAATTCTAAAAGAAAAAAATTAATTGAAAATTGAATAAAATATCTAAACTGTTTCCATTCTCTGAAACAAATTTGAAAGAGCCAGGCTGGAAGCGGAGGAGCAGAAGGGGGGGGACATTACACATTTACTGATTTACACATAAAATAGACAGGTGAAGCCCAAAAAGTCAATATTTTGTACAGTTGGTGATTAGGATTCTGGGACCCTTTTTATCAAATATTTGTGGGATGATGACGGCACAAATCATGGCAACTAAATTTTACAAATCGATGCAACTTTTATCACGTTGAATCACGGGTTTGTTGGAATCCGATAAGATCAACCGCTATAAGTATAATTCATAAAGTAACTCTCACTAATAAGACATTGATTTTCTCACATTTATAATTTAATAGTTAAATATAATATTCAAATCTCTACAACGAATGTTCGTTCAGGGAAAATACACAACCACTTAAACTATCGGGGTGGATATTACATTAAAGCTAACATCGGTATAGTTAAGTGGTATTTGGTGGTAGTTTTAAAGTTGGTGGATTGGGTTGTCTACTTGTGTTTGTTTGTTTTACTTGTAAAACTAAATTTCGGTCGGGGGTTGCTAAGATGTGCTTTTATGGAGGTGGTGGTGGACCAAACTACCTTTTTTATTATTATTATTATTATTATTATTTTTTTTATTGTGGATATGGTTCCAATTTACATTTAACAATTCAAAATTTTCAAAAAGATTCCTCCACTTTCTCAAATTTTCAAATATTAATTTCAAGTTTTCAACCTCTCTGACATCTGAGTGTATGTCATTTATTAGACCACAATTTATACCTTTTTCATTTATTCAATGTTATTTGTTTTGATCTTACGAAGGTGATTCAAAATTCAAATACTCAGGTATTCAATTGATGACAAATCTATTTTTAGTATGTCTCTCATACATTTTAACATGTGTGTAATAAAGACATCATCTATAATTCATATATACGAATCAATCAAACCTCCTTTCGTGGATCGTTTGATTTGTATTAGTATGTATTTAAACCATTAGATAGATCACTTTGTTTTATAATATTTTAGACCATTTTCATTTATTCAAGGGTAAAAATGATTTTAATCCCTTTAATTTACTCTATTATCTGTTTTGGTCCCTCTAGTTTCAGTATTGACTCGTTTAGTCTTTCTGTTACGGTTTCTATTAAAAATAGGTCCTAGCTAATTCAAAATTACAGGTCCCCCTAATTCAAATTTTCAAAAAGATTCCTCCATTTTCTCAATTTTTCAAATATTAATTTCAATCTCTCTGACATCTAAGTGTATGTCATTTATTAGACCTAGTTTTTAGATAGATCACGTTGTTTTATATCCTTTTCATTTATTCAATGTAATCCGGTCGATATTTGTTTTGATCTTACATACACTTACGAAAGTGATTCAAAATTCAAATACAAAATGATGAAACTCGGGTATTCAATTGATGTGTAATAAAGGCACGATCTATAATTCATATTTATGAATCAATCAATCCTCCCATTAATTGGTTGTTTTGAGTTAGTACAAATTTAAAGATTTATTAGAATATGTCAAGATTTAATAATACATAAGCACTCCAAACATCCAGTCCCAGGAATACCTCGAAAATAAAACTTCCCACTGACAAAAGATAGTCGGTCTATCATGATCATGATGATTAGGATGATTTTCATCCATCTTATTCTTCTAATCTTTTTAATTTTCATTTAACAACAATCAATTCCTCAACAACTGCACTTAACCAGATCCAAGGCACTGTAGAAATGATCATTGACTTAATGCCTACATAAACCTATCCAGATTTTACATACAATATATTTAACATTATTCTATAATTTCTATCACACTTTTTCCTTTGCTTTGGTGGACACTACATTATAATATATAGGATATCCCCCTTTATAATTAATTAAGATTATAATAAATTTCAATCCAATTTTATATGACTTTTTGTGTGTGGAGGAAAACAAAATATTTTAGTTTTCTGAATTAAATAAAAACCTCCTATCAAATTTAGGTTTTAACTAAGAGTAATGTTAGATGTCCTAAATTCTTTCACAAATTCTGTCCAAAATGATGTGGGACGTGAGGTGTCAGCATTTTATAAATCATGAGATTATGTGATGACTGATATGATGTTGACACCTCACGTGCCACATCATTTGAGATAGAATTTGGAAAAAAATTTTGGGATAGAATTCAAAAATTTGTCCGGCATGCCCATAGCACGTTGGTAAGTTCCTCGGCCCATTTCCCTTTCTTTTGTTGGAGTTTTTTCTTCAGGAGTTTCTTGATGGTCTTGTTGGTGGCCTCCACCAATCCATTGGTCTGAGGATGGGCTACCGATGCAAAACGGAGGTTGATTCTCCTTTCCTCGCAAAATTGTCGAAATTTGGCATTGTCGAATTGTTTGCTCAGATAAGTTATTATGGCCATCGGGGTTCCGAACCGACACACAATGTTTTCTTTGACCAAACTGGTAGTGTTTGCCTTATTTATCCGAGTAAGGGATTCTGCCTCCACCCACCGAGTAAAGTAGTTTATTGCAACCATGACATGCTTGGCCTAACCTAGAGCAGTTGGGAGTGGTCCAATAAGGTTAAGTCCCCAAATGGCAAAATGGTACGGTATACTCATTGAAGAGAGTCTCTCCGGAGGAAGGTGGCGGAGGTTTGCTGTTCTCTGGCATGGTTCACAAGACTGCGTGAACTGCTTCGCATCTTGGTGGAAAGAAGGCCAGAAGTAACCCATTCTGAGCACCCGGTATGCTAGGGCCGCACCAAACACATGATTGCCTATTCCCCTGAACGTACCTCGTTGAGTGCATCATCTGGGTGTAGACATCTTAACAGTGGAAGTGATTTTCTTTTACGGTAGAGAAACCCATCTACCATACAGTACTGGGTGGCGATCCTTTTGAGTTTGCATGCTTAATCCGGTTCAGTAGGAACGGTGTCATTTTGGAGATATTCTGCTATAAGATCCATTTAACAAGGGAGTCGGTTGACCGGGTTTACTTCTGTTTCTATGGCAATACTGGATCGGGGCAGTGGTGGCCACGGTTCGGTTTCGGTTCGAAACCGACGGTTTCTGTTCTGTGGCCACCCAAAGCCGAAACCGTAACTGAAAAATCGGTTTGGTACACGGTTTCTAACCGACGGTTTTACGGTTTCGGTTTCGGTTAGGTTTAAAAACCGACGGTTTTGGGTTCGGTTTCAGTTTTTCAAAAAAAAAATAAAAAAAAGTGCCACGTGGTAGTTTCTGATTAGTCGATGTTTTAAAAAAAAAATTAAAAAAAAAACTGGCAGTTTAACCGCGGTTAAAACCGTCGGTTTAACCGCCGGTTTTTGACGATTTTTGGAAGTACTCAAACCGAAACCGTAACTGGTTCAACCGGTTTCTGACCGGTTTTGAAACCGTCGGTTCCGGTTTCAGTTTTGGAGCGGTTTTTTGAAGTACGGTTTCGGTTAAACCGTGGGCAAAACCGTCGGTTTAACCTAAACCATAGCCACCTCTAGATCGGGGTACTAATTGGATTGGTACCCCTCTCGGTAGTGCTTGTCCTCCTTCTGCAACAATTTTGGTTAAGACATCTGCGCGGTGATTCTTCTCTCAGGGAATTTGCTCCATCTTCATTCCTTTGAACCTTGTCATAACTTCCCGGACCTTGGCCAGATACGCTACCTTGTTATCGCCTTTTGATTGATATAATCTCGATACTTGGTTGATTACCAACTGTGAATCACTCTTGACTAGGAGGAAATCCACTCCTAGCTCTTCTGTTACTTTCAGTCATGGTAGCAGGGCTTCATAATCTGCTTCATTGTTGGTAGCTCTGAATTCAAATCTGAAATAGTGAATGCACTAGACTCCCTATTGGTTGGTTAGGATAAATTCTTTTTTTTTTTTTAATTTTTAATTTTTTAAATTCTCCTATCTTTCTATACGTGGAATCAATCGAATATACATTATTTAATAGAAATATTGGCCGAGTAGTACACCCTTCATACCTATTCCATTGATATTGTATGTTTGGGTCTTGTCGTTATTGTCTAAATCCTAAACTTGTTGTAATAATTTTTTTATTTATTTTTAAAACACCAATATATATATATATATATATATATATATTTATATATATTTATATATGAATTAGCAAATCAAGGGTCCGGTAAGAATTTTTCATATGGGAATTTAACATTGATTCCGATCAATAAGAATCAGTGATCTTATATGAATATTTATAGGATTCTGCACCTGATATATATATATAAATTATGGGCAACAACCAATTCCATATATTTATATTATAATTATGGGCAACAACCAATTCCAATTTCCAAACCCAACCCATTCAAGAGTCCTTCAAAATGTTTGATGGCAGCCAATTAATAATTTTTATGATGGACATGGACTTGAAATTCAGAATGGAGACATCACACACCAGCTGCCTTTTGAAATTCATACAAAGTTTCCAAGTTTTTTCAATAACCAAAAAGTTTTCTTGCTGTCCACAATCAGTATACTAATAAGTAATAAACGTCAAAATCAATTGGAAAATAATAAATTAATAATCCTGAAAGCAATGTTTAAAGTCAGCAATTTCTGTAAAACAATCCTGAAATTTCTGAAATCTTATTTTTATAGTCTTGGTTGAATTTAGTTTCCAATTCCGATTGGAACATGGAATATATATACTAACACGGCGGTTAAAGGGTCAAGATCTACCTTTTAAGAAGAAAAATTCAACATGAAAATCCTTCCATTTTTATCTTTTATATGTATCGATATTCTTGGACTTTGACCTTGATTCATTTGTTGAATTATTTCTGAAAAATGCTTTTGTGGGTTCATATAGTTTATGTACACCATGTGTCACAATTCTTTGTCAGAGCATTTACTTTTCGCAACCTACCGTCCAACACAAAATGAATAATTCATGATTGAGGACTGAGGAGTGGAACACGATTTGAACCGATAATCTCGTTACGAATATCTCACAAGTTCCAACTTCCAAGTATGAATCTTTCTTTCAAAGAGCATAATGATCGTTACTTATAAACCCAAAAGGCAGGCGGACTTTTCGCTAAACCAAATTATATGGGCCCATAAATCTTCCAAAAAAAAAAAAATGAGTACCGACTAAAGACTAAAGTTAGTCGTTTTTTTTTTGTCTTTAGTGTCAGACTGCCAATGGTGGATTAAGAACTAGAAGAACAAGAAGTGAATAAGTGATAAAATATTGAAACTCTAAAAGAATTGGGCATTGTCTGGAAAAAATAAAAAATAAAAAAATATCAATAAAATGATATTTTTTTAAATAAAAATCAATTAAACGAATTAGGCATCGTTTTAAAATGGGGCTTCTCTAATTTTTTTTGTTTTTTGTTTTGTAATGTTTGGGCTTTCTAAAAACAAGGCACTTTTCTTCTTAAGCAAATTATTTCTATTGGGCCCATTTTTTTTTAATTTCAGAATTCAGCCCATATGGCAATATTTATTAAACTCATCTCATTTATTTGGATGCCCAAGAAATGATGGGCCCTGGGCTGGCGCATTTGGAATTCCGGTTCAGAACGGACTCTATTTGCAACTCATATGTCACATTATTTGACCATAATCTTCGATAAAAAATTTGAGTAATCTAGAATTATTCTTTTTGAAACATTGTTATTAAGTAGTTTTACAACAACAACAACAAAAAAATGTCAAAAAAAAATGAATATTTCACAAAAAGAATATAAATGTTTTAATTTTCTTAACATTAAATTTGACATAAATGTAGTTGGCCAGAGCGCAAGTTTGCTTTATCTACTCAAACATTCTATCCCATTAGCATGAACTAACAATTCTGTTAAGCTGACTTATAAAATGACTAAAGTGCCCAAATAGTCATTTAAATTTAAAATTAAAAATACCACCAGTAAAATAATGAAATTGTCAATATCCTGTAAATCATGAGAATATGTAAATTATGAGAATATGTAGTGAGTGACGTAATATTGACAATTCATATGCCACGTCAATTTGAAAAATATTTTGAGAAAAACTTGAGAAGCGTATCATTACTCTATTTAAATTGTTAAACTATAAAAACAACAGTAATGCTACACATCCCATCTACAATCCCACTATTTTCATCCTAACACATGTGGCAGTTAATGTGTCACCTGGTGAGTGGACAAACATTAATTGGTGAGTGAATACATAGGTAAGAGAGATAAGTATCAATTAATGTGTATCCACTCATCAAGTGACACCTCAACTGCCACACGTGTTGGGATGAAAATGGTGGGATTGCAGGAAGGATGTTTAGCATTATTGTAAAAACAAAATTAAAGAAAACAATGGATGTGGCTTGTAGGCTCGTGAACCTCTCGTCACATGTAATGGACCAAAGTAATCCTTGAAATGAGAACTCCCAATCCAAAAGCTAGGTTTATTTTATTTTATCTTTTATTTATATTTCATAAAAATGTGGAAAATTCCCTTCATTTGTTAATCATTAGAGCATTTCCAGTACAACCGTGGCTTGTGAAAAAAATAGATGCCATATAGAATTAATAAACAGTATGTTAAAATTCGTATCTCCAACGCAGCTGTGCAGATACAACCTCAAGCTGATGTGGTTAAAAAAAAAAAAATAGACACTGTCAACATGACTGTTTACTTTCAGAGGCTCTGTTGAACAACTATTTTGTAGGCTTAGTCAGCAATCCCGCTCTTTCTTTTCATTAACTTTTTCATCTCTTGGCGCTGAAGCGGAAAGACCCACACAAAAAAATCACTCAATCTTTACGTATGCTCCTCTCAAATTTCTTTTAGGTCTATTTCTTCTTCCCTTTTGAAAGATACGGCAAGTTCTTCTTCCTCTCCAAGTTTTTCAGCAGTTTAGTTTTATAACTTAGTGAAAAGAAAAAAAAAATAGTTATCATTCAAAGTATCTCTCTGTGAAATCTCCCACTTGTGTCAATTAGTGGTTCCAGCTCTGGGGTTTGTTGATTCTGTACTTTATTTCGGTAATTAATTTGTTGTTATGTTTTTTATAGAAGTTGTGATTTTGTTTTTGTTCTTCAATTTTTATTTATTTTTTGGATATTTGTGCGTTGGTGTTTATTTCTGTCTGTTATTATGTAGGGTTTGGGATTCTGTTGTTGTTTGGGGTTTGCTCTGTTTTGCCTTGTCTGTTGTATGGTTTCTGTTTGCCCTGTCGCTGTTGTGTTTTGTTATTGTCTCCCTTTTCGCTGGAACAATTCAAAGATTCAAAAATTTTATGCATTTGCTCTGTTTGCAAAAGAGATATGTCACCAGCTGTATATCAAGAATCTTTGTTATCAAGCTCAATTGTACTGTATCCAGGGACCTTCCACAGACCTGCATCTTTCATTTCATATCTCACCTCCCAAAATTTATCCCAATTTCCTACTTGGGCATATATATTAGATAATAAAAAATAATATCCAATATCCTCTGTATTGATATCTAAAAGGTCTTTTTCAATGATTTTCATCATATCAAATCTTTTGTGGATTCGACACCTATTAAGTAGAGCACTATATATGCTAGCATTTGCAGGGAATGACATTAAGTGGATCATTGTATATGCTCTATCGCCCTGTCGCTGTTGTGTTATGTTGTTGTCTCCCTTTTCGCTGTTGGGCTCTTTGAGGTGTGCCGTGGTGTAGCCTGAGTCAGCCTTTGTCCTGCCTGCTTCTTGTTGTTTGTTTGATGGCTCCTTGCCTTTAATATATTTGTTAATAGAAGTATTTTTAAAGAATATTTCTCTTGTGATGTTAATGATTTTAGCAGAATTTTTATCAATACAAGGTGCTTGTTTCCATCTTCTATGTTTTTATTAAATCTATTTACAATTTTTATCTCTTCTACTTTATTTTGTTTCAACCTACTGATTTAATGAATTATAGTTCCTTGATTGCCAATTATCATGGCCAGAAGATCCTATAACTGTTGTTTGTGCAAAATAGGATCCTATAATTGTCAAGTCTATTTTTTATTTTGAGAGGAAGGGGTACATGATTGTTGTTTGTGCAGAATATTACTTTACTCTTTAGAGTCTAGACCTTTTAGCCCACAGTTCAGCTAATATGCTATAATAGTTTCATACTTTTAATTTACACTGAAAATTCAACTTTTAGATGATCTGAAAATCAAGCATACAACACCAACTTAAGGTCAGCTCTTTTTAGATACTTGCATGTTGTGTCCTGTTTTGTAGTCGAATAAGGTTAGGGTTATATTTACATCGGTTTGGAACTTTGGTCATTACTTCAATGTATTGTATTTGTGTAATATGAGATAGTGTAGGAAAGAGATGATTAATTTTGGTTTTGCATCTTTTGCGGAAATTATTGGAAATGCCACTTCTCTCAAATGTTAGTTCTTTTTATGATTTTATTTGTTGACTTGAGTGTGAGCCTAATATAAGTGAGCATTGAGGATGGGGTACTGAATACAGACATAATTTGTTGTTGTTTATCCATCATAACAGTGCAAACGTTTTATTTTTAATGTCTCTGAATTTTATGTCTATATTATGATTCCTATGACTGGGGAGCCATACTTTTTTTGCTTGTATTATGATATTGTTGGTTGATTGGTTTTATGCATTCTTCTATAACCAAACTCAGGTAAAACCACATAGGGTACACAGGTAAAACCACATAGGGATTGTACCACAATACAATATATAAAACCGGTACTAATACAACCAGATACATATAATACAATCTCTCTCTTCTATGCTATATTTGCATTTTTGATAAGTGATAATGATCATATAATAGTGCATGTTATTGTCATCTTTGCAATTTTGATACAAATAGCTAGCATTTTTTGAATGTTTTGAATATCCAACTTATGAAACTGTTGTTCAATTACTTTCTATAATTAAAGATCTCATAATTGACTATAGAATAATTTACTCAGATTTTGTGTAACAACATACATCATGTGCACTGTTAGGTTGTTTGCTTGTATCTATAGAAATCACACCAAAGATGTGAGTGATGCTATTTAATTCAAACAATAATTGAGTGGTGCTATTGACACACCTCTGATGGGTAAAGAGTTTTTTATTTTTATTTATTTTTTTTACTTTGAACTTTGATTTGCATTACATGTGATTGAATAGTCATTTCCAATTCTCCTAAATTTGAACTAATCATGTGTTGTTGTTTTTGTGTAGGCATTATTTTTGAATAGATTCACAAGAGTCTAAACATTTCTCTCCCAATGACAATGGACATATACATGCTAATGACCTGCTCAATACTTAATATATCTTTAACTCCTCTCAAATCCACCCACAAACCTCTATGCCACAAGCTAACCAATTTGGTTCATTAAACATACCGTTTCAGTCCAATTTTGCCTTTAATTCAATGAATGCTTCATATCATTCTCATGTTCACCAATAGTTTGGATCTGGATTCTCGTTCCAAAATCTATTGAATGCTCCCAAACTTCCATTTGACACTCAAACTTCAAATACATCTAAAAGATCCAACAAAAAATGCAAGACCACCAAAAAGTCCAATATCCCTCAAACTTCATTGCTCAACAAAAAGTGGACTAAAGCTGAAGACGTTGTACTAACAAAGGCATGGCTATATGTCTTTGTTGATTTTGATATTGGAAATAATCAAAAAAATTCAGCAATGTGGAATCGTATTTTACAAACTTAGAGGGACAATATAGGTGCATATGATGAGACCCGAATCACCAATAGCTTAGGATGTCGTTGGGGAAAAATACTAGCTGCCATAAACAAATTCCATGCATTATATGAGCGATTGGAAAGAACTCCGCAAAGTGGAACAACCCCGGAAGACATGGTAATATCTTAGCTATTGATATCTAATTTTGTATAGTTCTCTTTAATGTTATTTACAAGTACTTACATTAGAAATTTGCATATGTTATAAGAGATATATTTATAATTAATGATAACTTACTTATTCCTTTGTATTTCTACTTTATCTCTTGTTTTATTTATAGAAAAGAGAAGCAATACGAATGTATGAGGACCTTACTAATGAAAACCATTCAAGTACAAGCATTGGTGGGAGATCTTAATAACAAATCCAAAATGGTGTTCAAAAGAACTTACCAAGACAAATGACTCCAACAAACAAAAGTATGTCAATGATAGTGATAGTCCAGTGTCTTTTTCCAATCAAGGAAATGATTATATGAATCTGGATACTCTCATAACTGAAGGTATTAATTTTGATGGGGTTGTGATCCCGCAAGGAAGAAAAGGTACTAAAGAGAAAAAGAGGTGGTTAAATGACGAAAAGGGCGTGGTTGAAGCATTATACAATTTACAGAGTACTATAGAAAAACAAATTAAAGTTAATGAAGAAGAGTTGAAGTTGAAAAAATAAAAAGATAAGAAAGAGTTTGAGTTGTGAGAACAAACAATGAAAAAGAGATCAAATTAAAAGAGAAAGCTCAAAAAATGAAGGAGAAAGATCAACAATTAAAAGAGAAGAATCAAAGACTAAAGGAGAAAGAACAAAAAATGAAGGAGAAAGCTCAAAAGAGACAAGAACAAGACCGCATTTTGAACCAATATGTCAACAAACTTCCACTAGCGTTACGCTCGACCTTTGAATTATATCAAACTCAATATTGAAGGAATGGGAAAATGATGACCTTTTTGGAAAGACTTTTACAAGTAATGATGATGACAAGTAAATTGTTTTCTTATGCAGATTTTATACAATTATTATTGATTTTCTTAATTAAGAGTAGTTTAGATTTTGTAACTGTTTCTTTTCAATAATATGAGCACTCTACCCGTTAAGTGAAAGTGTGAAATGAGATAAATTTATATTGTTATTCTATTGTTTCATTTTTATATTTTATATTATTATTATTTAATTATTTTATATTAAACAACAACTTGATAAATGAAACAAAAATCGGTCAATCAGTCATTAAACAACAAATAATGACAAATTTATATCAGAAATTATTTAGACCATATAAATGACATAAAAATACATGTAATAGTGTACAGATATTGTTGCGGTTAGGATTATAAATTGAAATAGATTGAGAATTCAGTAAAATAGTCAAAATAGAATGTATAAATCTTTTCTCCATTTGCAGAAAAAAATAGTCAAACAAGTACCTTATAAATTAAGGTGAACCAATTACTTCACCAAGAAAAAAAATATATATATATATATCATGTACACTGTCAACAACAATTACTAAAACAAAAATTAAGAAAATAAATTAAAAGTTAATATCATAGACATCAAGCCGCTTGTCAATCACCATATATATCCCACAAGTGATTGATGAGATCAATCTTTAAGTCTTTGTGCACCCTTTTATCTTGAACTTGTTTCATTCGATTTATCATTCTAGAGACAAGAAAAGTATAATCATGCTCTAGATGAACATCTTCAACCATTTCATCCCCATGAGGCTACCAACATTCAGGATTAATTCCTTGTTGATGTTCACTCTCAATGATCATATTATGTAAGATAATGCATGTATTCATTATCTTTCAAAGATCTCTTGTAGTCCACATACGTGCTGGACTTTTGACAATATGCCACCTACTTTGCAACACTCCAAATGCCCGTTCCACATCTTTTCTTGCAGCTTCTTGGTGCTTAGCCAAAAATTTCTCTTTAATAGAAGATGGTTGTGAGATTATTTGAATTAGAGTGGCATGCTGCGAGTAAATTCCATCGGAAAGATAATACCCCATATTGTAGTGATGACCTTGTACTACAAAATTACATATTGGTGCAATACCATTAATTAGATCATCAAATAACGGAGATCTATCTAAAATAGTAATATCATTATTAGTACCAGCCATGCCAAATCCACAGATTTTTCGAAGCTACAACTTCTAAAATGAGAGTAGAAACTCTTTTAAAGCTATTAGTATGCGTACTATGCCAAGCTATTGGGCAATTCTTCCAGTGCCAAAGCATACAATCAAGACTCCTAAGCATGCTTGGAAATCCTTGATCCTCTCCTTCTTGGAGCAACCTTGTAATATCATCTTTATTTGGTTTTCTTAAATATTGTTTTTCAAAAACTCATATTACATCATCACAGAATCGCTTCAGGCTTTCGATTGCAGTGCTTTCTCCAATTTGAACATACTCATCGAGGATATCAACTGGACAACCATATGCAAGCATCCACATAGCCATTATCATTTTTTATAAAGGACCCAACCCGTCTTTTCCAATTGCATCAACATTTTGTGTAAAATAATCATCGTAATTTCCAATAAATAGTAAAATTTTCTTGAATAATTTCATGTCCATTCGAAATCAACGATGAAAATGCTCTGATGTATACTTTGAGTGCTCACCCTTGAAACAATCATTAATAATTAAATCGTGACACTTCTTCCTATCACGGCGAATATAACGTCTACCATGTGTTGAGCCACCATGAGGACTTTTTTTACCAATCAACATCGTTGAAACTATTATAGGAACATGGATTGCCATGGTCTGAACCACATTATGAGTCATCTTAATACATATTGAACTATCTTTTTCCAATGGCTCATCTAATAATTGTTTAGTCATTGAGAGTGAATCATTGCTTGATGATGAACTATTAGAGTCGGATTCAAAACTCGATGATGACATTTGTTTATAATTACACCTAAAATTTATATATATATATATATATATATTAGGAAACACAACATAAACAAACAAATAACCAACATTATTCTTTTTGAATTGGATTGGATGGTCAACATACCAATCGTTTGACTGAATATGTGAGCAGCAAAAATAATGCAATATTAGGTCTCATTTTTTGTATTCTAGTTGACTTAAAACAAATTCATATGACCAATAAGAAGCCTAAAATGTTCTTATATAAAATGGTAATAATAGCTCAAAAAACCATCAATCTATGTGCAAATTTCATTGAGAAATTTTGTCAAACAGTTTGTATGCAAGTCCATCCATATATATTAAGACAACCTATATACGTACTGTGCAATTAGAAACTGATCATCGCTTAAACTAATTATCTCCATAAATAGCTAGATCGGCTTTCTCCAGCTGATTGTTCTCAAGGTAAAACAATAGTAAGTCAAGAAGCTAATTTTGCAAATCTTGATAAAAAGATAGTAAGTGATATCAAGGCTGCACATCTTTTCTCTTCCGTTTAATTGAATTTATATTTAATTGAATATACAAAACAAGATTCAATGAACAAATGAAAATAAAAAACTATATAAATTAAACTTACCAGTAAAGTAGTAGAGGTAGTCGAATTATGCATGTTGTAATTGTGAGTGTCAGTTAGTTTTAACTGTTAAGAGAAATTGTTTTGTAAAATTTAATATAATTAAATAAATTGACATGTCATTAAAAATAGGTGTTTCACAAGTGAAGTATTGGAGACCAAATTTTGATTTGGTAGTCAACAAAGCTCCCTATTTTTTCCTTATATTTAAAGAGTCAATTGTACTTTTTACGAATAATGATCCATATAAGGAGTGATGACTTTAACAAGTCTCCCTAAAAATGGCTCCCTATTATTATTTATTTATTTTAAATAAAAAAGATAATAATAAACATTGAATAAAATTGAAATAGTTCAAGGGTATTTATATTAAAAAATAATAATAAAATTGAATTTAACAAAAAAAAAAAAGGAGTCTAGCCGTGGCTCAAGTAAATGTAGGTAAATAGCTGTTGCAGTTTGGGTTAAAAAAGAAAAAGAAAAAGAATTTAGTAGTGGCTAGCCGTTGGTCTCAAGTATAGGTAAAAAGATGAATTATTTGGGTTATATAAAAAATAGGGAGAATGAATTTGGACCATTGGATATAAATGATGTAGACTCATCTTGACCATCTATTTCATTTGAGGAGAGAGAAACAAATAATAGGAAGGATGTCTTCCCTCCCTAAATTTGAGGAGTCTTTGACCCGGAATTAATTTTAGGGAGTGAGGTAGGGAACCTATTGGAGCACATTCCAGTTGATCATTCCTAAATATAGTCAAGGAGCTTGCAAAATCCGACCTATTGGGGATGCTCTTAACACATCAAATATTAACAACTAGGGAGATCCAAGTAGATAAACTCAAACTTACTCTATTTTTACTTTTGTTTAGTTTATTCGTTTGTTCGTTGGTCTTTATTGTTATCTTAAAAAAAAAAAAAAAAATATGAAGGGGGATGTTATATTAATTTTTTATTCTTTTTTAAAAATATATTATTTATCATTTATAAGATATAAAGTTATATATAAAAGGGTTAATTGTTTAAATATACCTAAGTTGAGATGAAATTTTTACAAATACTCAACTTTTACTTTTATTATATAAACTTTTATGGTAAACGTTGATCACCGTTAGATATAACGTTTGATTAACGTTAGGTTTAGTAATTTTTATTTCAATATTAAAATTATAAAGGGAAATTTAAATGAATAAACATCTGTAAAAAATATGTATCAAACACAAACCTCTCTTCATTCAATCCCAACAAGCACTCACCAAAATCGCAAAATCAGGTCATTATCACCATATTTTCTTCTTATCTACCGTTGCTATATTCCAAAATCAAGCCACCATCACCATGTTCCAAAACCAAACAATAAAAATCTTTTTAAATTTTGAAAAATAAAATAAAAAATCTATCAAAATCCTAACAAGCACCCATCAAACTCCCAAAATAAAGTCATCATCACCATATTCTTCTTCCCTATCATCATCGTCTTCCAATATCAAGCCATCATCACCATCTTCAAAAAATCAAGCAATAAATTTTTAAAAAAATATTGAAAAAAAAAAAAGACAGGAGATGATCTCCATCGGGAGTTGATTATTTCTTTTTTTTTAAAAAAAAAAAATTTTAATTTTCTCAAATATAATTTTTTTTTTAAGAGTTTCTAGTTCTAAATTTTAAAAAGTTCTAAAGATAAAATAGTTCTTTTAAAAAACAAATTTTTTTTTTTTTTAATTGAAAAGTGATGAAGAATGAACTAAGAGCTCCACTTGACTCCAACATTCTGACACTCGTAACCCCATGTTGTCGAGTGAAGGGAGGAGACCACGTTATTATCAGTCAGTGTAGGCCTTTGTCTAAGACAGTTAGGTTTAAATGTTTAATGTCTGTCTATCTTGAAAGTGATACTAGCAGGATCTTCTGCCTTCCGGTGGTGCAAAGAATGCTTTCACAACTATGTAATTTATTTTTGTAGAATTTTGTGATTAGATTTTTTTTTTTTTTTTTCAATGCAACATATATGTTGTTTTTCTAGTCGGTGAATTTTTAAGGACGCGTCTTGTAAGCGTTTTTCATTTATTGTTTTTAGAAAAGAAAAATGAAAATGAAATGAAAAGAGTGTTTTTGGTTTCAATTTCGAAATCTAAAAACAAGTATAGTAGCATACGCTGAAAGTTGTATTATGAAAATAAAAACGGTAAAAATACATTTGGTAGATTAATTGAAAATGTTAAAAAAAAATATATTGTAATATCAAATTTGAATTTTTTATTTTTATTTTTTATAATATAACTTAAAATTGTAGAATAATTTAATTAAATAATAGGTCAATAATTTATCACAGATAAGTATCAATTAATAGATTCAACATTAATCTTATAATTAATAAATATTATTTTTTATTAAATAAATATCAGTTTTTATTACATAGAATAAAGTTAAAATAATAATTAAAAAATATAAAAAACTTTTAAAAAAACAGAGGAGCAGATCGGTAATGTATAAAAAAAGACAAAGGGAGCATATCAATTGATCTTCTCCTCCTTCGCAGATCTTCTCCCTCTGTGGCATCAATCTGCTCCTCCAAATCTGATTCTTGGAGAAGATAGGAAGAAGAAAAAGAAGAAGAAAACTTGTGACAATAAGAAGAAGAGTAAGAAAAAAAAAAGTGATTTAAAAAAAATAGTTTTGTTTTTTGTTTTTTAAAAACAAAATAAAAAATGGTTACCGAACGCGTTTAAAATTATTTTCGAAAAACAAAAACAAAAACACATCAAAATCTCTTTACTGGATAGTCCTTTTAGTGTTTTTTTTTTTGTTCTGTTTTATTATTATTATTATTATTATTTATTTTTATTTATTTTTTATTGTTTTGTATGGATCTTGATAAAATTTGATGATGCCTTTCAATTATAAAATGGAATGTTTCTAAAAATTTATTATTATTATTATTATTATTAAATGTAGTGCCTTTAAAATAGATAAAAGGAATAATTTTAAAATAAAAGGTTGTATTTTTAGAATATTTTTAAGTTTAAATTTTTTAAATGGAATGTCCAGAAATGTAAATAGGAAAAATTTGGAGTGGAAATGGTGGAAACTGTCATTTTTTTGACCTCATTTAGTGACTTTGTCAGTACTTTTATAAGTTAAGTTTAAAAGACATCAATTATGGTGAACTATCAAAATTGTCCTTAGTTCATCATTTATGTTATTTTGTTTGTACTTTTTTTTCTCCACACTTTTAACTTAGAATCTCTCTCGCTCTACAAATAAAAGTTCGAAGTTGCCTCGACCTTCTTCTTCAACGTATATAAAAGGTAATATTTTTGGCAAATACTTCTTTAAATTTGTTAATATTTCCATTTGTTCATAAAGAAAACTGTTATAGGAGTTTTTTGTTAGATCTCTGAGACTTTGTAAGCTCTGTCCGGGCCTTTTCTTGTCAAAACGTTTAAATTTTTCCGAGACTTTTGTTACCTTCACTGAGACTTTTCCGAGCCTTTTCTTGCCTTCACCGAGACTTTTCCGAGCCTTTTAAATGAATAAGTATCAAGCCTTTTGAATTCTTCTTCGAGCCTTTTCTTGCCATTACCGAGACATTTCTTGCCTTCAACGAGACTTTTCCGAGCCTTTTACATGAATAAGTATTGACCATTTTCTTTACTTCTCCGAGCCTTTCCTTGTCTTTACCAAGACTTTCCTTACCTTTATTGAGACTTTTCCGAGCCTTTGACATGAATAAGTATCAACCCCTTTCTTTACTTCTCCGAGCCTTTCCTTGCCTTCATCGAGACTTTTCTTGCCTTCACCGAGAGTTTTCCGAGCCTTTGGCATGAATAAGTATCGAGTTTTTTCTTGCCTTCACCGAGACTTTTCTTACCTTCACCAAGACTTGTCTGAGCCTTTGACATGAATAAATATCGAGCTTTTTCTTGACTTTTTCGAGCCTTTTCTTGCCTTCACCGAGACTTTTCAAGTCTTCTCCAAGACTTTTAAAGTCTTCTCCGAGACTTTTATCCTCACCCGAGCCTTTTTAAATGTAAGATGTGAAAATATTTTGTAATTGTGGGTTTTTATTAATGGTTTGTGATGATTAATTTGACAGCATCATGAATCGAGTTAGGATAGTAATATCTTACTATGGTCGATGAGAGCAGTTACCCGACGGAAGTTAGAGGTTTATTAGATCCGATAACCAGGGAATGTATGTGTCAAAGAATATGTCTTACGAAGAATTGGTGGCGATCGTGCATAGCATTATGAAGTATGATGTAAACAAATTCAATGTTGATCTGACATCAATATCAATCGTTCCTAGCAATACATGTCGCAAATTTATAAAAAATGACGATGATGTCCAGTTTATGTTGGGGGAAGATCGGGTGATCCCTCAAGTATGTATAAGTGTAACTGAGAGGACAGCTGAAGATGTGATAGGGAATGATATTCCTCCTCCTGAAAATACCCAACAGTTTGGATCCTTTAGCGGTAGCAACCAAGTGTTTACACAAAGGAGTGCCACCGAGGGTGGGGGAAACATGTGTGGTGTCCCACCGGTAGCGGTCGACCATGTAAATGTAGTTGAACCTCAATTTGGTAATGTGTATGGTTGTCGATTTGAGCAGTACAATGAGCAGTACAATGAGCATTACAATGGGCAATACAATGAGCATTACAATGAGTTGAACAATAACCTGAACCATGATGTGGATAATGGGGCAAATAATGAACAGGTTGATGATCTATAAAATATGAATGAAGAGCCTGAACAAATTCAAACAAGTGGTAGACGTGTAGAAGGAGTTAGTTGCACTGCACCAGATATGTATGAGACGTTCGAGGTCCGATATAATTTAACAGCATATGATTCTGATAATACGACAACGTGGGTTATTCCCGGAGCAGATTCATACTCGTTTGGTATTGGTACAAGCCACACATTGGCAGTACAAGAACCTAGAACCATGATTTATAAAGGTCAATTTTTTCCGAGTAAAAAGGATTTGAAGAGGCTAGTTGGCCAATTTGCAATGCTGCAGAACTTTAAATGGAAGGTGAAAAGGTCCAATAAGACAACTTTACATGTGGTTTGTATCATTGACGACTGTACTTGGAAATTAGAGCGGTAAGGAGAGATGAAGAGACTTACTTTCAAGTCAGAAGTTTTGTCAATGAACACAGTTGTCCTTGGAGGAGATTCATCGTCGCCACCAACAAGCTAGTGCAGTCATAATCGGAGAAGTCGTTGCACCTAGACTTCAACAACACGATTGTCGTCTCATGCGTCCGAAGGACATAATCGTCGATATGAAAGCAATGTATGGCATCCAAATCATGTATAGTAAGACACATGATGCCCTCCAATATGCATTGTCATTGACCTATGGAACACATGAAGAAAATTTCCAACTGCTACCATCTTTTGCATACGTGCTGGTATAGCAAAATCCTGGCACAATCACTGACTTACAGTGTGCAGACGATGGTAAATTCCTCTACTTTTTCATGTCGTTAAGGGTCCTTAATTAGAGGTTTTCGGAGGTGTATGCGTCCTGTGATTGCAGTTGATGGTACCCATTTGACGGGAAGATTCGGGGGTACAATGTTTGTTGCAATTGCACAAGATGGAAACGAACAGGTGTATCCAATTGGTTTTGGGTACGGTGACTTAGAAAACAACCATTAATGGGTGTGGTTTTTGGAATGCTTGAGGGGTTCCCTTGGTCATATAGATGATCTGGTTTCATTTCCGATTGTCATACAAGCATTGAATCAGGGATTTCTAAAGTCTTCCCTTATGCAACCCATACCATATGTTGCTGGCATTTTGGTGAAAATATGAAGAAGCGATTCCACAGAAAGGATGTTGCCAACGTAATGGATAATGTAGCTAGGTCGTACAATGAAATGAAGTATGATCGCCACATGAAGGAGTTACGTAAGTTACACAAGGCTGCATTCGATTATGCCATTGCTGCCAGTCCACACAAGTGGTCCCGCGTTCACTGTCCCCAAAGAAGGTACATGGTAATGACCACAAATGCTGCATAGTGCGTAAAGTCCTGCCTAAAATTCGCACGGCAACTGCCACTGATAACATTGGCAAAGTTCATTAGGAATATGCTACAAAAGTGGTTTCACGATCGTCATGCAGCTGCACGGTCTATGCGTCATCGATTGACAGACACAACACATCTTGTGATCCTGAAATGTGTCGAGAAGTGCGGTTATATGCCATAAATCTAGTTGACTAGAACATATTCTCCGTCAAACACAAGGGAAAACAGTGGACGGTTGACTTAGCCCGGAAGACTTACATATGCAACAAATTCCAAATGGACTTTTTACCTTGTTCATACACACTCACAGCGGCAAGGTACATGACAAGTTACAGTTCACGCTATATATTACCCATATGTGAATCTCACTGTTTTCATTGTTGTAGGGAACGGGACTTGGATTTCATAACTCTATGTGCAGATTACTAAAGAAGGAGACACTTATTGATGCATACTCGGTTTCTATTATGCCTGTTGGCTATCCTTTTTCATGGGTAGTGCATTCTGACATTGCAGCGCGGGTGGTTTTAAATCCAAAGATGAAGAGACAATCAGGTCGCCCGATGGAAGGTCAACATGCCTCGTCTTCGGAGAGGACAACCACACAGTCGTGTAGAAGATGTGTACAACCAAGACATAATAGCAGGCAGTGTTCCAACCAGCCTATGGTTAATGAAGGTCCTAGGAGAATTGTCCCCTACGAATACCGTCGCAAGTACAGCATTTGTCACTCAATTGGACATAACAAACAAACATGCCCTTAGAAGGACTCTCGTTAAATGAATGGAGCCGTACAAGAGGAGGTGGTCAAACATAACAAGGCAATACAAGAGGAAGACGAATTACCACCAGAAAAGCTTGTGATTGAGGAACATCTCTCCAACTTGATGTCTTCCAACATCGTTCAAACTTTGGGAACCATGCTTGATACAGTTGTTTTATTAGACCCTTGGTTCTTATGCTTTTATGTTGAACTATTCTTATTAATTTTATGTTCGAAAAGTAGATTTGACTTTATAGTTTTTATGAATTTCCTGAATTGGTTATTGATTTAAATATGTGAAATGTGTTTGTGAATTTCCTGAATTGGTTATTGATTTAAATATATGAAATTTTCTGAAATATATTGATTTAAAAAAAATTAAATCTACTAATTACTCAATATTATGTACATCAAGTACATGGGCCTAGAGTTATAAAAAACCTCCATGACCATCTTCTCCTTGATGGTGGCCATATCGTCCTCAGACCAGTCGAACGTATTCCTGTTGGCCGTTAGGTACTCTATCATCCTCACAGTTTCCCTTACAATTCACCACATAAACAACCGTTAAAATGGAATGTTATTAAAATCGATTGGGATTGAATCAGATCTTGAAACAGTCATACCCTATTCGCTGTTGGGGCACATGGTCTGTAGACACAAGCAACATCTGAAAGGGCCCATCCCTCTTCTTGTACGTCTTATCACCTCAACGCCTGTTCCTATGAAAGTGCACCGCATGCAGCATCGAAGGCAAAAACCACCTTAAGCACGCGAGTTGTTTTTTCCTGTGCGTAAATGGGACCTCCTATCTGAACGGGTCAAACACGAAAATGTCCCCTGCAGTGAGATCGATGCTGGTCATGACCCAATGCATACGTCCAAGGTTGCAAGGAATCAGAACCTACAGGTGTTTCAACAAAGTGTTATTAGTGTCAAATTTTTGTTTCAACACATAAACGCCATGTAAAATATACATTCACCATGTTAACATCGTGCCATGGCCGACTTCCTACCGTTGGTAAAAATACCAAAGAAGTACATGCAGCGGAAGCGATACTAAAAATTAGATTTAGTGACTTTTAAAAAATTTTCCTTTATGAACCTTAAACCCTTTAATTAATTAAACATACATATACAATAACAAAAAGTAGAATACCTTTTGTCGCGTGATCCGATTGATTTACGTCGATGGTAATCCGCAAGATCTTCAATCCTAGCACGAACGTGGATCACCTAGGAGCGTGGTCTCCCTTTTCTTTGAATTGCAAACCTGTGAATGGACAAAACAAACTTTTCTTTTCTTTGTTAGTCACAAAAACAATCAAAAGAATGACTAAGATTATTCCGGTCACTTTTGAGTTCTCAATCTAATGATCGAAACTCGCGTGAACTTAGATCGATATCGTATACACAAGCTTATTGATGAATAAGCAAATAGTATACTATTAAAGAATAATCTAACACTCCTTTTTGTTTTAGTAGAATAAAAAGTTTTCTATGAATTGAGAAGAAGAAGAAATTTGTATCATGAACCCATATCATCGTGGCCGAATTCTATACTTGTCAATATATAGGTGGCCTAAGTTTGCTTCTTTTTTTTTTTTTTTTTTATTAGGGTTGCCGAAATCCTAACCTAGAAATAACTAGGGTTGCCGAAATCACATGCCCACCATAGGCTTATGTTGCACCCTAATTTCCATCTAGTTTTTAAGACATCAAACCCTAATCCAACTCATAGATCTTTTATTCTTTTATTTTGACTAAATAAAAAAGACTTCTTATTTGATTAAATAAATAAAACTAATTATTTATTTCCTTATCAAACAAGTCTTTTAATTTTACTTTTAGGAAATATATTTCCTGATTAGAAAAGATTTGTTTCTTTAATTAAACAATTAATTAATAAATTAATTAATTCTTATTTAATTAAAACAATGAAACAAAATAATATATTAGGTTAAACTAACCCTTGCCGCCCCACTTAGAGTAAATGGGCCAAAATATTATTTTCTTATTTCATTTAATCCATTGGACTTTAAATAAAAAGCCCACATGTGAACCAGACCCATTCTTACTAAAAGAAACAAGCCCACATGTCTTTCATTAATATATTAATATAATTGAGTAGCCAATTACTAAAATAATGTGTAAATTATATTCTTAATATATTAAATGCAATTCTAGATGGACCCTTAAATTGGTCCGGTAGAATATATCAAGTGATCCATGCAAGTCCGTGTGGATTGGGGATCTTGGCGGGCCATCTAAATTTAAGCTTCAATAGACATAACCTAATCACAATCAACAAATGATTCACTTAGGTCCGATCCATTAATTTTAACTCATTCCACTAAAGAGCTAAAACTGAACTCTTAAATAAAGATAGAAAAGGAAGATGCTCCTCATTCATACCCTAGACAATCATATTGGAGATAGTGTATCCTCGTGATTAATATCAGTAATCGCCAAGAGTTCATAGACCGCCTATAACTCTCCAAGTTACCATATTTACTCATATGACCACGTTTTGAACTTGAATATTTTGACTTGTCCAGAAGCCATGTTTTCAATAGACACTATCGAAAACTCAACGTTGAGATTTAATATCCAATTACCTCAAAACATCCATATGATGATATTATACTCTCATTTAATTAAATGGAGCCACGATGTCCATATCTATAAATGAAGTCCTCTATCGATTAACAAATGAATATCACCAAACTATCGAGGATAGACTATGCGATATAATCGTACTCATTGATAACTCAAATGATATCACTTGCAACCATAAGTCCATCATTTATCTCAGGATTAAGATAGACTCTCCGATTGTCTGATAATGAAAAGACTATTATCTACTGACGGTTATAGATAAAGCTTTTCATTGTGATCCAGTTCAATGCACCCAGTGCACTAGATCCTTTTGCTCGAAGACACTCCGATGATTTTAGACTCATCATATCTCATTTGATCCCACTCAAATGCTAGCAAAAGAATTCTACAACTTTAACAAGATAAAGGTGCCCAACCTTTAACTTAAGTTGTGAACATTATTCAAGACTAACTAAAGAATTGTGTCTACCACATACATATCCAGATGTACGAACAATTCTTCTTTTCCCATAGTCTTTAGACCTTATGATTATTTACTTTGACAATTATAATATTAAACTATAAATGCTATACGATTTGTTAAATTAGAAACCACTTTATTAATATGAAAAAGATTGTCAATTGCAACATTACACTCTTGCTATTGAGCATAATCTTAACACCTACCGGGAGCTCTCCACGTACCACCATAAGGTCATCATGGGACCACTGGTGATTCAGCACAGACCAACCTTTTGGGGGTTTCCTGTCTTTACCAGTGGCGATTCTGTCCTATGCATGATTTTACAATGACTGTACACAGATAATTTACCGATACGTTAGGCAACAGATGTATGAAACAACCTTTCATGGCAGTATTGAAAATCATACAATAAAAAAACTTACATAGAATTGTGAATCCAGTATGTTGATCCTCGAACAGTAGACAGTAGGGTATGCTCGTTAACGCTTCCGGAGAATCTTCAAGTACGTGTTAATGTGCTGACAATTTCATCATTTTCTATTGTTAGAATGCTACAATTTGTGAAACAAACAAACTTATAAAGACAGTTAAATTAAGAAACATACCGTATCCTCAAACTCCATGAAGTTGGATTCAAACCGGTGGAACCAAAGGACATCAACTGGCTCGTGTAGATCCACATCACGTCTGTAAAATTGTTGAAAAAGTTAGATAACCAAGTTATTTGACGTAGGTCCTTGAAAATAGTATAAAAAGATTGTAATTTCTACGATTATACTTACACTTCCCCCGTCACGTTCCTCTTGTAGGCTTTGTACTCCTGAAGCTGTTTGGAACTACCAATCCGTGTGGCACCTATTCATATGGTGGCTGTGACATCATCCTAGGCCTCTTCGGTCGACAAGGGTCTGTGAATGGGGTCAGTTGGTGCCAACCTCGCTGTCAAATCCGGTCTCTAAGCCTTAGGGGTGGGGATCTCCGGTCACTAGGATCGATGTTGTGTGAGGAGGAACTCCCTCCCAATTGATCAGTTGGGATAGACCTGGTTGGGTGTGTCGTGATGGACCACATCTTTCCCTGTGGATCGCCTAAATGGGTGTGCATTGTTGGGATCGACCAGAGGGTTGACTGGGGGGTGCGCTGCAAAGACCAATGCGGTGTGAGATTCTGAAAATGTATAGGATCATGTAGCAGCTGCGACTCACTGTGCGGTGTGAGGTCCGGGAAATTTACAAGATCATGCAGCAGCTGCAACGATCGGTCTGCGGTGAGTTCCTGAGGCAATACCTTCTATTTAGAAACACGCATTTGCTGACCTTCGGTCATAACTGGCTCCTAATGATCAAGTACTATATCCATAGAACCGGTACCCCCCTCCCCAGTCCAGTGTCATAGTCTGTCCTGTCCTGATGACCACTTTACCTGTCTGTGGGAGTAAAGTCTCGGTCATCGAACGGTGGACCATCTCGATGAGACTGCGAGGTCGAACCCTGTAATGCTTTGATCAAACCCAGCAACTCCGTATGCTGCTGATCTCGTTTCTCATTACTCTGTCGGACATACTTTTTTAAAACTCGGATTTCCTCCCGTAATTCTCGGATGGCATCCATCACTTTAGCTAAGTTTTGGTCCCGTCTATCCTGAAAAGAGTTCTAACTTCATTAGTACTAAAACCGTTCATTTGATTCAAATTAAATAATGCGGTACAAATATTTTAATGTACCTGTGGATGCCCTTCAATGTCTCCTTGTTTGGGTAACGAGAATCGAACCTGCCTATGCCTCCCACTGCCACCCTCCGGGTCAGAACACTCTGTATCACTGCGTCCAGAAGACTGACCCTCAGTATCACTAGGTCCAACAATCATATGTCGATCAGGATCCTCGACGTGATTAGGTAAATCAGCGGCATCGGCTTCATGCTGACTGTCTTCCTCGTAAATGCCCTCGAAGTACCACTTAGCCCTTTCAGTTGTCGTTGGTACCAATTTATCCCTTGCATACATCTGAAATCGTAGTTAGACCATTGTAATTTAATACATAGTAATAGCTATGAACATTAACAAAAAAGTTACTTACGTTTTCATTGAAAATGTTATCCAGCTTCTCCCTCCTCGGTCGCTGACTCAACTCTCACTTCAGAATACGATGGGATAACTCTATTTCTCTACGGTCCCACAATCTTTGGTGCTAAACTCGGGGATAACCTCAAAAGCAAATATCTGTGTAATAGATAATTACGATAAGAATCCAATACATTAGTCATATGAAAAAAATTAAAATTACGTTTTGGTTATCAAATTCTAAATTCTCACAAACAATGCGTGTGTTAGACCGTATATGTTGTACGTCTCCTGTCTATGTACGATAACACTCTTTCGTCATTGGCGTTGTTGGAACCGCTGCCGTCGACCGAACAACGCATGCTTGAAACCATAAATGGACCGCCTATACAAGTGTACACCCCACGAAAACGCATCAAAAGCGTCCAAGTTCTCGATTAGGCGAAACTGCCATACTGGAACTTTCTGTCTCGTCTAACCCCATCAGTATCCAGTTAAGCATATACAATAGGCATATCTTAACCGTATCGTATTGCTCTGTAAAAACACTATTCCTTAAAACAGCTCTCAGCTGTCCATACTCGATGTCATCTTGACCTTGAAAGTACCGCTGATGTATACCATTCTCTACCATTGCATAGGTCGACGTATCGGGAATGACTCTGAACTTCAATCCAGTGATGGGACAAAACTCAATCTTTGAGAATCGGACTGAATGACGATCTAAAAGAAATCTCATCTCATCTTCCGGTCCTTCGTGATGCAACTGACGAATAAGTAACCGATGGAAAATGCCACCTGAAAACTTCATGTCACGTTGCATTCGAAGGAAATGTCCAAAACATGACTCGGTATACCGACGTCGTTCTTCGACCACAAGATGTTCCAGTACCATGTCAAGTGCGTTGTCGATATTTGAAAGCTGATCGAAATGGTCATGCCGAGTTATATTTCCCGAGTACCATTCATCCTCTAGAGTTTTCAGAAAATTTCTTAGCCGATTTGTCATCTGCATATTCAAAGAAAAAAAACATTTAAGTTCATTAAAAAGCCTCAGAGAGTATATGAAAAGGCTCGGACAATAATTGAAAAGGCTAGGAGACTAATATGAAAACGTATGGAGAGCATCTGAAAAGTCTCGGACAATATGTGAAAAGGCTTAGAAAAGGCTCGGAAAATGTTTTAAAAGTCTTGGAGATTGAAAATTGAAAACGCTTGGAAAACTGTTACAAAGTCTCGAAGAATGTTATAAAAGGCTCGGAACACGTTGACAAAGTCTTGGATATTGAAAATTGAAAAACGCTTGGAAAAATTTGGACAAAGTCTCGGAGAACGTTGAAAATTGAAAAACGTTCGAAATACTGTTAGAAAGTCTCGGAAAACGTTTTAAAAGGCTCGGACAACGTTTTAAAAGTTTCGGAGATTGAAATTTTTTAAATGCTTGGAAAACTGTTACAAAGTCTCGGAGAACGTTATAAAAGGCTCGGAAAAGGGTTGAATACGTTTTAAAAGTCTCGAACATTCGAAAAGGAAAAAGCTCGGATTACTTTTACAAAGTCTCGGAAAACGTTTTAAAAGGCTCGGACAACGATTCAAAAGTTTTGGAGATTCATCATTTACAAACCTTTACATATTCCTTAAAAAAGCTCAAAAAATGTTTGAAAAGGCTCGAAAAACTTTTTAAAAGGCTCGAAAAAGGTTTTAAAATGCTAGAAAAACCCGAATCTACACAGCTTCATCGTCTTCTACACAATTTTTTTTATACATTCAACCCCTAATCTAAATCTAAACTAACCCACAGACATAATCTTAATCGAAATCGAAACATAAATTTATCAACAAAAATGAAATCGAAACATAACCTTACCGTGAGATTGCAAGTTCTCGTCGATTTCAGTACTGTAGAGCCACCATCGGTGAGTTCGCCGTCCGATTTACAGTCGAATTTCTTGCACCGAATCTTTCTCTCTCCACTATTCTCTCTCTCTCAACCTTTTTCTCTCCACGTTTGAAAACACAGAAACTATAAAAAATGAGGGTATTTTTGTCTGAACACCTAAATAGGTGTCTTTTAAACTTAGATTAGTAAGGTGGTGTTATTCTAACAAAAACACCCTCAGGTAAGAAAAAGCTCTCTTAATTATTTTTAACGATTAAAAAACGATTTTACTCCTAAACCGATTAGCTGGGTCAAACTGTTAGTCAATGCTTTGTAGAGGTGGTTTGTGCAATTTTTTTTTTTATAAAAAAAGTGGTGCTATTAGCACATCTCTACTGGTCTATTAATGCCCCCTTTTTTAATTATGTAGTATTTTTTTTTTCTTTATCGAAATTACTTGAAGAGACATATAATTTAAGAAAAAAAAATCTTCTACAAAGTAAATCTATTAAAACTCCACATTCCTTTTCTTAAAAAAAATAAAAAATAAATAATAAAATAAATAAATAAAAAAAACATGTTCTTTTAATTGGTTTCTTTTAATTTTTCTTTTTTTTTTTTAACTTTTAAACCCTAAAATACGCTTCTTACAGACATACAATTATATTATTGAAAAGTCTGACAAAAATATCAAGCATATGGAAGAATTGTTATATCAAGTATTGAAGTAAGTTTGAAGTTTACTTTTTTTTTTTTTATGGGTTAAAAAAAAAAATCTTTTATCAAGAAATAAACACAGATGTCATGGTTTATATATTTTTGATACTTATTAAAGATCTGAGTTTTTTAGTTTTTTTTTTTTTAGTTTTTTTTTTTTGTGTTTTTGTTATGGATCTTTGATTAACCTTATGAAGGAACCCTACTATTAATTTTTTTCTTTTTTTCCTTTCCACTATGAAATAAGAATAATAATAAAAAAAAAATAAGAAGAAAAAATAAATCATTCCATAGAGGAGAGAGACGTATACAATATCAAAGTTAAAAATAAGAGATAAGGTATATTAAGTTTAAAAAATAAGTGACAAAGTTAATTCTAAAAATGAATCAATAAAATTAATAAAAATATTTAATTTTGTTTAATTAAATCAAAATTTTAAAAGCATGGGATATAAATAAAGAGTGCGCAAAAAAGAAAAGAAAATTTGCGTACAATTTTGACTAAAATAATGAAATATTTTGCACGAGCAAAATTGGATCTTCAGCTTTACACTCTCTCACAGCGGTTGGGAGACAGACACGATTCGCAATCTCTAATCTCTATCATCCCACTCATCACCCGTGAATCCCACGCAACAATTTGATTGTGAGTAAAAGAGAACCGCCAAAACGACGTCGGATTTCCTCGGAAATGTAACCTCCAAAGTCATCGTTCAATTCATTAAAATTTGAAATCGAATTTCCCCACCAAACGTAACCGTCAATCAAATCTAGGGTTTTTCATTCAATTCAATCACAAATTCACAACACTCTTTTAAAATAAATAAAGCAAAACAATACAGACAAAACAAAATTCGTTTTCTTCACTGAGTAGACTCAGCAGCCACAACTCGGTGAGTTATTTTCATCATCGAAACCGAAAATGAAAACAAAAAAGAAGAGATAACGAATCAAATCAATATATTTTGATTTAATTGTTAAAATCGCTCTGTTTATTTTTTACTTATTAGTGAAACATGTAAGCTTATCTAGAACTAAATTTTCTATTTGTGTTGAAGTGGATTCAGTTTACTGTGTGATTAATTGTTTTCTCATATTTTATTCTCGGCAACCAAACACAGCTCGTTGTCCCTCTTTTTTTTTTTTTTTTCCCATTATTTGCTTATGTGTTGTATGTAACTGGAAGTTTGATGCATTCTTTTATTGTTTCATTTTGTCTCAGTTTTCTTTGCAATGATGTATCAATGAGAGACTGTTGATTGTGAAAGAAAAAATGTCGTGCCAAGCAATAGATCCATGGACGTTTAGTGAACTGGCGGGTGCGTTTCTTGATCTAGCTATAGCTTATTTTCTGTTATGTGGATCGTCGCTTGCTTATTTTGTGTCGAAATTTCTGGGTTTGTTTGGATTGACCTTGCCTTGTCCTTGCAATGGACGATTTGGAAACCCCAGTAAGAATACTAATAATAATAACAAGTGTTTGCAAGGTTTTTTAGTGGATTGCCCAACTAAGAAAATCGCGAATGTTCAGTTTTTAGTTAAGAGAAAGTTGCCTTTTAATGTGATATTGGCTGATCACCTGGATTCTCTATTGGCGAAAGAGAGTAACTTTGAGAATGGGCTTGTTGGATCGGAAGGTGAAGCATCGTGTGGCTCGTTTTCAAAACAAGGAAGGTTTGATGTTAAGAGAAAGGGGGCTACTACTAGTAAGAGGTTGAGACTTGGAATCAGGCGACGTCGAAAAGGTGCTGTTAGTAACGATCAGTTTCCATTGGTTTCATCATTTGATCCACTAATTTCGTATGCACAAGCTGTTTTGGGGTCTCCTGGGAGTGTTAATAAAGTAGGTAATGAGATTATGGAAGGCAGCTCGATTTCTGTCCCTCTGGGAGGTGAAGGTGTTGAATCTCTTGATGGTAAGTGTAAAATTGTGCTAAAAGATGAGCTTTCAGTACTTGTTAGCTATTTTTATTGAGCACACTTGTTATTAGTGTCAGCTAATATATTCTCACATGATACTTCAACTATGGCTTAAATAACTTGTTATAAAGACTTAAAAACATCAACTCATCTTACTTTGATTGTACTTCTGCGCCTTCTTTCTCTTAAGTAGAAAGTGGAATATTGAGGTGAGTTTTATGCTGGGCATAAATCACCTTGTAGACAAATTGAAGATAGTCAAGTAGTTAACTGTCTTGTATTTGGATACTAACAAATAGTTTCCAGATATATTTTGAATAACAATGTCAGGAGGGGACAAATGTTATGTTTTATTTGATCCTTAAAGTATTTTGAGAAACTATTAAATTTCTAATATATGAGTTTTATCGTTAATTGATAGGAATTATAATAAATGCATTGACATTGGTAGCATTGGATTCGATTTGGTAAATGACTGTCTCTACCTTCTGAAAATGGCAAGAGCTATGTTTTTAATATTTCTTATCCTCATGTCATGGTTGAGTGGTAGGATAAAAGTTCTAAAGTGTTTTCCTTCAGTAATAAACACCCTACATGGTTTTCAGAAAGCCTTTGTGCATACTAACCAGAATGCACTCACATGCTTGAACTTTTTATCTGAATATGCTGATGCTGCTACTAATGTGGATGATTGCCTTATTTAGATGGCAGGGGATATAGAACATGCTTACTTTTTAACGCATTCTTTCTGCACATGCTAATGTTTTCTGCTGATGCTAACTTTGTTTCAGATGGCAAGGGAGCTTGTAAGGAGAGCAGTGGTGTGCCTTCTGAATGGAATGATTCTCTCAATGACTGTAAAGCTATTGAGAATGACGCCTCACTTGTTGAAGAGATCAAGTCTGATCTTCATTGGACGCTAGGTTTTGATGGCAATGATAAATATACGATTAGAGTTTTGGAACAAGCTCTTGATAAAGAGCATGCTGCTCGTTTGGCTCTGTATCGTGAACTTGAGAAAGAGAGAAGTGCTGCTGCTACTGCTGCAGATGAAGCTATGGCTATGATACTTCGTCTGCAAGAGGAGAAAGCATCAATAGAAATGGAAACTATGCAATATCAAAGGATGATAGAAGAAAAATCTGCTTATGATGCTGAAGAAATGAATATTCTCAAAGAGATCCTTCTGAGGAGAGAGCGAGAAAAGCATTTCTTGGAGAAAGAAGTTGAAGCTTTCAGACAAATGGATTTTGGAAATGAGCAGTTGGATGCTGATATGCTTACTGCTCCCACGCAGGGACTAAGGGCTTTGTCTTCATCATATTCCAGTGAGGATCCTGCGATGATGCTGCAGCAGATTGCCAAGAAGGAAAAGGTTAAAGATGCAAGTTACTATCATGAAAATGACGTCACATCTATGGAATCGCAAAATTATACTCTTCCTTTAGGCAAAGAATTACCAAACCCAGAATTGGATGAAGATGCTGAGTCTTTGCAACTGATTCACATCCATAGAGATCCAAATTTTGACAAATATCATCAACATCTGTCAAGAAATAGTGATGAGATCAATGCACAAGGGAAAGGGATGGTACCTATGGACAAGAATGCAATTGATCAAAAAAGAGAAGTGAAAATATTGGCCGAACATTCACTGTTCAATGATTCAATTACTCAGGTACCTGAGAAAACTATTGTCCCCATAGGGGAAAAGCAGGAGCAAAGTGATGACACCGCCGTATTGCAAGGGTTGACATCAAAGACAACAGATATATCTGATGAAACTAAGATAATTGTTTCATATACCGATGGTAATGTGGAGGAGTATGGAAAAGATAGGTTTAGCTCAGTGCTTGACAGAGACATTTTTGTTCATGATGTTCATGTCATTGGTGGTAAACTTAATATGTGTGATGAAGCTAGTGGAAACAAAAATGAAAACCTGTCGAATAGTTTTGCTTTAAATATTCCTAGAATATGTGATATTACAACTCTAAGTAGGTCAGAAACTGAGAAAGGCATGTCGAGAAGCACTTCTGACATGTTTGGTAGATTGTCTCATACAAGATTCTCACGAGGCAAAGCTTTGCTTTCTGATTTGCGAAGAAATTCTATGTCTGCTCTTGATTATGAAAGGTTAAAAATTGACAGTGAAGTTGGGTGGCTTAGAGAAAGGCTGAAGGTTGTCCAAGAGGGAAGGGAAAAGCTTAATGTCTCTGTGGGGCATAAAGAAACTCAAAAAATTGAGTTGCAGCTTCTGGAAGATATAGCAAGGCAGCTTCAAGAAATTCGACAATTAACTGAACCTGGAAAGGCAGCACGCCGGGTCTCTTTGCCTCCTTTGTCTAAGGTCTGTGTTAAGAGTTTCCATTACTAAACTCTAGTTGATTAAATTTATGTAGTATTTCCCTCTCTTTTTTCTTCATCTACAATTTTTCTTCTGTTGTTAGAATGTAGTAGTACTTGCCCTGTTTCAATTCATACAGTGTTCTAGAGCATATTAAACTCCTATGATTGAGTTTGCAAGTTGATCTACGTGAAATTGGTATCAAATTAATTGCTCTATACTCTGTACTAGATGTTATTGATAGATCAATCTTTGGGGGTTTCTTGAGTGTAAATATATATGATCATGGCTTGGAGATTCTTTCAGATTGGTATGCATATCATGTATGTTAGATTCAAATAAGGATTTACATATTCATACTCTTGACTCTGAGACTTGCTAATTATATGTGGATGAAGAATCACTCGACTCCTTGAGCACTTTGCTTTAAGGTTTAACCCTCGCTATCTCTATCTGTTTCTATTGAAGTGTCAATTTCTTATGTGCCATTTTTCAGTTATTAATTTAATCAGTAGCCTTGCAAAGTTGAAGCCTGGATGTCTGTGTTATTTATATTGGGGCTAAGAGAGAGAGAGAGGGATTTATTTGGTTGCTATGGTTAGTAAATGTTATTGCTTGGACTATCCAAAGGTTGGTTGGGAGACTTTGGGGTATCAACAAAACAAATGATGTTATTGAAGGAATGTAGACAAGATATTTGCCTTCTGGTCCTGTAGCATATGTGAGGCTTGTACATAATCCCATCACAAATTTCTAGTTCTTTTGCTGTTATTTAATTAATTTTCATACCCTGCTGATTCTTGTACTTTATAGCTTGGTTCAGAACTTCAGTTGTTGATTGCCAAAGCTTGCTGTTTTTTCAGGTTATGTCGAAGAAAATCCGTTGGCGAAGTGTTTCTTTAGGAGAGCAAAGAAGCACGTGAACAGCATCCAGGGATTATTGGTACTTGAGTTTGGAGCATACTGAGCTGCTTTGTACATAATTTGAGGAACTTTTAGTTAATAAATCTGGTTGGGATGCTAGATCAGCCATACCAATTTTCTGCTAACATTTTGCACGACACCTAATTTTGTGGAGAGGTTAATTTCTTTCTGGATCCTCATGAGCAAGCTTTCGAAAGTATGGAATTGATGTTTCTATCACGGATTTCTTTGAAGCTGCCAGCTGGAATGTGATGTGAAGATGGCAATGGAGGTATATATTTTCCATACTAAGCTCTTAGAAATCTGAGTTTGACAGCATGCTAGATCTGTCGGTTTTACTTGAAGTGAACTTCTGTCGATAATCATTCCACTGTTGCTACTATCACTTTAGTATGAAATCTCTTGTAGGAGTTCCACTGTTAATTTTTTTTTTTATTTTTTTATTTTTTATTTATTTTTTTATTTTTATTGTACTAAATAAAGACAGATTGTATCTATGAAATAATGTTTTAAGAATGATAATAAAGGGTTGAATTATAAAACACGCATGCAGTTCTAGTTCGTTTAAGAAATTGATTCTACTAAAAGAATTACGGAGAGGTAGATGTTCTTTAAGCTCAATATATTCTTTCCTTTTTAGTCAGTTCTTTAAAAACTTGGCCTTGTTTAATCAAAGAGTTAAGGAGTTTGAATCCTTTTAGTGCCACTTACTTGGGATATTATATATCACCAAATACGTCCCGTCTATTATGTTAAATTTCCATACTTGTACATATGTTTATGTTTATGAGAAGTGGAATATATATTATTTGATAGCTTGTGACATTTGTTGGTATATATACCCTTCTCTTACTTTTAAAGTTTTCAATGTTAGATTCATTCTCATCTTCCTTAACTTCACATGTGGATTCTCAAATGTATTAAGGTTTTATGGTTTGGTAGTAGTCTCCGATTGCATGCTTGGTGTATAAAATAAGGTAGCAAAAGATCATATGTGTGCATTTATCACATCAATGAAAAAAGAAGAAGGAAACATAAGTATGTTTTATTTGTTTCATAATTATTGAAGAAACTCTGGAATACACACTGAATTTACTTTAATATTATTTTCATAACTGTTCTACAGAAGACAAAAAATGAACCAATGGAAATATTTAAATTCTAATATGGATACTTCAATCTGAAAGCACCTAGAGAGAGGTCTTCTTGTAACTACGCTGTGGAACCTTTTTAAAGATGGCCCAAATAAGATCAAAGTAGAGAGGAAGCTGAATTATAGCGAAAAAGGTCATTGGCAAGCAAGTTACTGCATAGATTGGATAGGCAGCAGTTCTTAAATCATCTTTTAGAATGAAGAAATGCCCAGAACAGAACGAAATCAATATAGAAGCTATAGATGTGAAGAGGGAGGTTAAACCAAGAAGAAGCTTTTTAGGCAAGTCCATTGCAAAATCATTCTCTTCGTATCTAGAGGTGAGAATTGCAAGGAAAAACACCAAGGCTGTAACCGAGAAGCACAGAGCAATTAGTGATGAGATTGCAAATATTTTAAATTGAATCTTGTCTTCGAAAACCGGCGTACCACTTTCCTGGTTGACACCGCCTGGGACAGTGGCCGAAGTTGCATATGCAACTGTTGCTATGAGTGCTGCAACCACAGAACAGGACTCGGAGGTTTTGGTAAGCCATTCCCTGCCTTCTTTGATTAGTTCTTTGTGAGTGTTTGTGAAGATTTCTTTCGGGGTTTCGTCATTGTCATTGCATCGAACAAAGAAATGCGGTGGCATGGATTTCTTTACAAACTGCATTAGAGTAATAATATATATCAAGCGTGAGGTAAGAGCAGTGAATGGAAAGAGTAAGCTTTAGTGCTTTAAATATATACCCTGTACCACTTGATTTCCCATTGCATTTGCAGAGCAGCGCCTGGAATAAGCCAAGGCCGATACTCTCCAAATGTGGCAGCAAGGTGCAATGCACTGTTTCCTTGGTTGTCCAATTGCCTGAACACACTATCCCCTAATATTTTCCTGTTCATCAAAATCTGGTAGATGCCGGTTTGCCTGTTCTCAACTGCCAAGAGCACTATATTTTTGTTTTCACTGTTCGTGTCCTGAATTGCCACTGGAAATTTATCCAGAATTTTCTCCACCATCTCTGCCACACCCATCTTTGCTGCTATCAATAATGGTGTCTCTTCTCTGCATGATTGTTGAGCTTTCCCCTTCTCCAATGTCTGATTTTCTGCTGTCATTTTTTCATTCCCAAATTTGAAAATTAGGTCTCACGATCTTAAACACTTTCCACCTTACATGACAATAACAAACTATCATTGACAATGATTAAAACCAGAGAACAAAAAGTTGATCTGGCTTGGACGGGTCATACTACATTTACCTTTAGAAATGCATTCTTTATCCTTGTACGTGTACATAGAGGCACGGTCGACCAGTTCATTCATTATCCGATTAGCACAGGTGTGTCTCTCTTTCTTTTCTATTATTTTGTTTATCCTCAGTATGCCTATTTGCCATTCCATGTAACATCATTAGCATGTAAACAACTGTCTTTAAGGCTAGGAAATTGTTCAGAATTGAATATGAATACTGACCTACACCCAGAATAATTAGCAAGGCCTTGATCGTCAGCTTGAGAAACAGAAGAAATGTGGCACAATTGGGAGGATATAGTTCATTTTCCCCAATTTTCTTCTTTGCAGATGAAGATGCTCCTGTAATTAGAGACATATATGTAACCGCTCCTTTCAATTTATCTAACAAAAATGATTTGTTTACCGTCAGATGTGCTGCTCTTCTGTTGAGGAGTATTCTCTTCAATATCCTTTGTCTTGCCCTGTGGTTTAGCTAGAGAAAAAAGGTAAAAAGAAAAAGCTACTCTGTCACACCTGTAACAACATTTTTGTCTGGCTACTAAAATCTGTTGCGTCAGAATTAACTCACTAAATAGTCGAATCCAGCACTCGATGATTCGGAAGAAGGCCATGCATGCTTCATAGTTTGGCGGAAAGTTGAGACTGGTTTTGGATCCAGAATTGTTTGAGTGAGCTTTAGGATCATATTCTTCCTTTTTGAGCTTATCAACAAACATACCTGTTTACAAGTAAAATTGAGTACTTCAGAAAAGGAAACAGGTATTATAATGGAATTGTGAGAGGTTTTCCTTACAGTGATAAATGATACGATCGAATGGCCTTAAGCGACTACTGCTCTGGAATGCATTAGGCTTGCTTGCCAAAATGTGCAGAGGAGTTCGGCCTTTTCCATCCACAATGTTTACAAGATCCGGGTAGTATTGTATTATCTGAAATGCCAAACCTGTTGGAACAGAAGTAATTAGTTCAAGAAGAAAATGAGAAGATGACAACAGGAAGCAACTTACTAAAGCTCTCTCCAGAAATGGCAGCATGAAGAATGGTATCCCCATTACTTTTCTTATAAAAAGCTTCTTTTTCTTCGCTAAAGAAGTTGAGGCAGAGAAACGCCTCCTTCTTTCCGTGATGAGCAGCCAAGAAGAGAGGGGTTTCGTCCTCTTTGTTACGAGAAGCAATGAGGTTGGCGATGTTTTGAGGCAATGCAATGGCAAATATCCACATTCCCAAGTGTTGCTGCTAGATGCAGAACTGTGTTGCCTTTGTCATTTTTGATTTCGAGGACATTTCTTGCATTTTGTCCCAAGCTCTCTACAAGTTTCACCACCACATGTATTTCTTCATATGAAACAGCTATATGCAAAGCTGTGTCTCCTGAATTCGTGAATCTGGCCTCTCTGATGTCGGGGTTCGTCTCATAGGCCTCCACAAATTCAACCCATTGTCTTCTCATTGCTCTCTCGAACAAGTCATTCACCTTCACCTTCACCTTCACCTTCGTCGGCTCCATTTCTTAATCTGAATATCTCTTCTTCAGGTACGCTTTTAAATTACTAATGAGAAAGTGAGAATTATTATCTCTTTATAAAAGTAAATCCAGTCTACTTGCAGTCCAGTGCAAGTATGCTCTTCAATGATCCTCTATTTAATTTAATCTCTATATCATATAAAATTAACCTTCCCTTTATTCTCTTTATTCACTTTGAAAGGATATTTTTAGATGCTGCATTTGGATGTCTTCTTCTTTTCATCTCTGTACAGTATGTACCTTTGCTTGTCATGTTTTTCATTTCTATCTCAAAAGATCAAATAATATAAACATAAAAAAGAAAGAAGAGTTCTTCTTTTGTGTCTCACAAGTTAAAAACCATTTTTACTTTTAAGTTGGAATAATTACGTTACGTCCATATATCATCATTCGTTTGTTTTGAACCAATCTTATTTCTTAATCTTTAACTCTTGTCGAACTTTTAAAAATCTTGTTACATATATTTTTTCTCATTTTCTCATCATTTTTTTTCTTATTAACAATCCATTGTAAGTTCAAAATGTGCTAAAATAAAAGTTCAGATCAATAAAGAGTACAAATTTCTCTTCTTAACATATAAATTAAAACAATAATTATGGTGAGATACAAATTAAGTTGGGTAAATGAATTACCATTTAAATAAAGCTTTTTTTTTTTCTTCTTCTTAAGTGATTCATTTCTTCTTCCTTAGTGTATGACTAAAGTCTAAAAATAATCATTCTATTTTGCTTTAAATGTTTTTTTATTAAAAAAAAAAAGACAAAATTGACTTGGCAATATGAAGAGCCACAGAGTAAAGTTCCTATGGATATAGCTTTATTTGATAGATTCAGGATGCTATTATTTCTTGTAGATAAATTAAGTAATTAAATTATTTATTTAATTTTATCATATTTTTTTTTTTTCATTTTAAATATATATGATGGCATTTATTATCTTTTATGAGTAAATGTCATATAAAATAAAGAGAAAATAACATTAGACACTATTAATTGAGGATAGGTGGAGTCCCAAAAAACCCATTGACTATTTAAATTGTTCCAAAATCACTATTTTGACAAAACATTGTTCCAAAATCACAATTTTGACAAAATATTGTTCATTGACTGCTGTTCTGTTAAAATCTAACAGAAAGCTATCATTATCTGTGACATGACACCCATAAAGAATTTTATGTGCAATATTTTATGTATTTTGATTATTTGATTATATATAAAAATTAATGATTTGATTAATTTATTATTTTTATAGGTAATATTTCCTGTTTATGGGTGACATCAAACTTATTATTAATTTCTTGATTAATTTGGGGTGACATCTAACTTATTTTATGATTGATTTATTATTTAATTATATATATATATAAAGTAATAATTTAATTATAAGAATTTTATGGGTATTTCCTGTTTTATAAAGTAATCGTGAACAAAAAAATATTCAAAATATAGGTAAAAAGACCAGTTAAAAACCAGTAAAAAAACCGGTGCAAAATATGTTTTACTAATTTTTGCTCATATTATAATAGGTTATAACATAAGCAAACAGACTTCAAACAATGGGTAAAGTAGAAACAATTGATACTTTCTTTTAATGAAATAGCTAATTTGAGTCGATTTAAAAAAATTAATAGTTATTTAGGGACTGCCTCACCAAATCAGTGACTTTAGACTAAAATAAAACATTACTCCTTAAATAGCAATCTATAACAAAGTGCTACAAAAAAAAAAAAAAAAAAAAATAGTATATTTCATAACATTTCGAAATGAAGAGTATAAAGCAGTGTAATAAAAAGTGAAATATATTGAAATGGTATCATAGATGTTTCAAAATTTATTCAATACCTTCTTCATAATCATTTTCACTCTCAGAAACTGATTATAAGAAAATGAACTTATGAAATTTGTGTTTTTTTAAAAACAATTTACCAAACATTATAGAATAAACTGAAAGCACATATAGAATAACACACTGAATTTACCTTATTAAGTAACATCATCACTGTCTTATAAAACTATAGGAACAAATTTAAGACTTGAGTCACATTTAATTAACTTCTACTTTATTAAAATTAGAAATTATCAGATTAGTACGTCTTGTTTCTTTTAAATCGATACTGCTTTGGTTAGACTTGCTAGCCAGAATGTTACACAAGTGACCATTCTCATTCACATAGTTTCCTATTATATGAAATGCCAAACCTGAAACCTGTTATGGAAATGAAGAAACAAAACCACCCATGTTAGTTCAAGTGATGATAGAAAATGACAACTTCTCTTTCTCCATCCGAAATAGCTATATGGAACGTTGTTTATTCTTTCCTTTTTTGATATACCACATGCGATGGTGTTATAGCGATGACTCGATCCTAAGATATTGACAGACTGACTCTCTTATCATTATATAAAACCTCCTTTTTGAAGTTTACTTTTTTACTCGTAGAAACAACTTTATCAAAAATTGACACTTACCCATTCTACTGTTAGTCAAACTTAATCGTCGATCAAGTTTGACCGAAAAAATAAGGTCATTTTCGTTCTTTAACGCATTTTAAAGTTTAAACAAATATTTTAAAATTTGAATAATTTTTTTTAAAAAATACAGATTAATTGAAAAATAAAAATCAGAAAACCAAAAAAAGAAAAAGAAAAAAGAGACCTCCTCTGTTCCTTCTTTCTTCTTAGCCCGATCTAGGCCCGACCAGCTTGGCCCAACCTAATACAATAGAAGTTTGAAACTCGCTCTACGCCAATTACTTTTAAAAAGTCTAAAATAGGATTGGGCTTATATAAAAGAGCGGTGATATTAGCCCTTTTAAAAATTGTGTGTACATCCTAAATTAGTATATTTTTAAAAATCTAATAATACTTTTGAGTAAAATTACTAAAAAAATCGGATGGTTTATAAGTACACCCACTAATAATTACTAATTAGTTTTAATAGTTCAAAAAACTTATTGATTAGTTTTAATAGTTTAAAAAAATTATTAATCAGTTTCCTATTTTAATCCTTTATAAAGAAAAAAAAAATCCTATTAAAGACTAGATATTAATATATATCATAAAAAAAATCTTTCCATTTTCTTAAACCTTAGATTCTCTTTTAAATACTAATTTTCAATATATTTTCAATTTCTTTTAAGGAAATACAAATCCCTAAGTATGGAAAATGAATTAAAATCATCCAAAGGCATGAAAAAAAGCTGGCCGTGAGTTTTAACTTAATTTCTATTAGAAGAATGATTTTGTTCTTTCAAACATGCTTTATACTTCTATTATTATTATTATTATTATTATTATTATTATTATTATTATTATTATTATTATTAGTTGTTTTTCAATTTCATCGAAAACTTTTCCTACTTCCAAATCAATTGGGATATGGCACAAACCATGTATCCCTACCACTTTCACAATCAATAATAAATAGAAAGTTGCTTGACATGAGGATAGAGAAAAAAAAAAATAGAGTTTGATTTTGTGAAATGAAAACATAGAAGAGAAAAAAGTAATAGAATTAAAGATAATAATAAAATTTAAATAATAATAAAGTTGATTAAATAGTGTAAATGATGTGTACTTATAAAAATACAATACACTATAATTAAAGAAAGGATTGTTTGGCATTAAGTGGGGTTTATTTACAAACTATAGTTTTTAAAATATTTTAAAAAGGGTGTACTTACAGTTTTCAGGGGATGCTTTTATCGCCACTCTATATAAAACACAGTGTGGGTTGAAAAATTCAATGTGCACAATAACTTTTTATCTCGATATCTTACATTTTTTTTTATTGAAAAGATAAATATATATTTTTTTGTTTGAAATGTTTTTTTCTTTTGAAATATTACATAAATTTGGTGGTTTTTTTAAGGAAAGAACTCAAACCCACAACCTTAGATTTATCACCCAACCAATCTAATCTCGTCTTTATTTGAAATATTTTACTTGTCACAGTTTTAACTAGTTTTGAAGTTAAAAGAGAAAAACAAAACAAAACAAAAACCGAAAGTTTTTGTCCATCATACTGCACTCGTGGCATGTAAGGGTTTATGTAAACTTTTTACAAAAACATTATGTAAGCTTTTATAAAAACATTATAGTGCATCACGTTTTGTTTAGTTTTGTAACGTGATATTAGCTTTGTAATATTATAAAATGATAATTGTATTAAAAAAAAAATATATATATATATATAGAATTATCCTGAATAGAGAATAATCTTTTAATTAAATATGAAATTTCAAGTTTAAATTCTCATTCCAAAAAATGAAAAATTATAATAGGATCAATCCAATTCGGCCTAGCTCTCTAGGACCTTAATCCTATAGGTTGTGCCATTGTTTGGTTTGGCTTGGTTTGATTTGGTCCAAACAATGTTAGGATTGAGTTCGATTTCAATTAAAAATCCAATTTGACTTCAAAATTTCATAACAAGTTGATACTTTTGACACCTCTACCATAGCGTAATATTTCAAAAAAAAAAAAAAAAAAAAAAATACAAACCTATTTGATACTACCAAGATGACTAAATAGTTTTAGTATACCCACTAATAATTATTTGAGAAATTGTCTTTTAGTCCCCGTAGTTTGTCTTAATCTGCGTTTAGTCTACGGTTTTTTGGAATTATAACTTTTAGTCCTTTCGTAGCAGAATCCGTCGAAAGACAGATTCTGCCATGTCAGTCATATAAAATGACCTTAATACCCCTAATGAATGATGCTCCCTCTGAAAGGACTATAATACCCTTATGGAAAAAATTAAAATGAAAAAAAAAACTAATTAAATTAAAAGAATTTTAAAAAAATAAAATTAAAAAGAATTAAAAAAATAATAATATATATTAAATGCATTTAAATTAATAAATTTAGTTAATTAAAAAATAAATAAATTTATTAGATATAAAATATATTTGAGAAAAAGAAAATAAAAAATCATAATTGAAAAAAAAAAGATGGATCTCCACCGTCCATCTTTGAGATGGACAGTGGAGATATTTTTTTTATTTTTTATTTAATTTTTAAAACCTAAATTAAAAATAAAACAAAATTTAAAAACAAAATTTTAACTTTTCCAGAAATATTCTTCATCAACCCAGATCAACAACAAAAAAAATTAAACCAAGACAACCTAGATCAACAACAAAATTAAACCCAAAAGAAATTAAAAAAAAAAAAAAACAATTGTAATTCAAATGTCATCACTCATCAGCTCCACCACCATCACCACAACCCAGATCACCGTCGTTCAAACAACAAAAACAAAAAATAACCTAAATAATAATAAATAAAAAAACCCAAATCATCTTCTTTAATTTTCTTCAACTCGATAACTTTTTTTTTTTTTTTGGAAAACTAGATCACCATCATTCAAACACCATCCAATCAATAACCTAAATCAATAAAAATGACATAAATAATTTTAAAAAATTAAAAAAATTCCCAAAACAACCAGATTGAGTGAGATAGAGAGAGATAGATGGTGGCCTAGTTTTCCACGCCAACTCCTTACGTGGAGGAGTAGATCCATCTGCGAGAGGGAGAAGTCAATTGATCTGCAGGTGTGACGTAGGAGCTGATTGATTTACACGAGGGACTGAGCAGCCGATCGAACTACTCGCCGCCGATTGAACTGCTCGTTAATCCCTGAGGAGCTGCTCGTCGTCAATCGAACAAGATTGGTGGAGGTTGTCGATCGGTGTGGATTTGGTGGAGGAGGTGGTGGTGGTGGTGGTGGTCGATCGGCATGGATTTGGTGGAAGCGGTGGTCTATCGGTGTGGATTGATTGATGATGGAGTGAGAGATAGATAAAAAAACAAATTATTAGGTTTTTGTGATGATGAACGCATGAGAGAGAGAGAGAGAGAGAGAGAGAGAGAGAGAGAGAGTTTAATTAGTTTAATTATTTAATTTAATAATATTTATTTGTTTTTTTAAAATTAATTTGTAAATTACTATTATACCCTTTGGTTATATAAGCTTCTAGAACATCTAATGTTATTTTACTTTTTTACTCTCGTTGACTTGATGGAACCCTAACATAATTAGACGGTAGGGACTGCAATCCATATTGTTAGAATAATAATGGACTAAAAATTACAATACTAAAAAACCGTGGACTAAATGCAGATTAAGGCAAACTACAGGAACTAAAATACAATTTTCCCATAATTATTAATCAGTTTCCCATTTTAATCTTATGTGTAAACAAAAAAATTTCCTATTAATGATTTGATGTTAACATAATATCATTAGAAACTATTTCAATTTTCTTAAACTCTATATTCTCTTTTAAATACTAATTTGAAATATATTTACAATTTCTTTTAAGAAAATATAGAATGATTGCTAATTACAGAGAATGAATCAAATATCCAAAGTTGGTTGTGAAAAAATAAATTTTATTTTATTTTATTAGAAGAACAAAATAATTATGCATTTTTTTCTCTATAATATCAGTATTTTTTCCAAAAAAAAAAAAAGCTATATATTTTTTATTTCTTTCAAACACATTTTAGACTTTTTTTTTTGTTATTAGTGTTAGTTATTCTTCAATTTCATCAAACATTTTTCTACTTCTAAATCAATTGGGACATGACACAAATCTTGTATTCTTACAACTTAATTTTACAAATAGAAAATGATCTCCAACCAGAAAAACCTCAAATCGGAGTGATTTATGGACAGAAAACAATTAAGGAGAAATAGAGGGAGTTGCTTTACATGAGGAGAAAAAAAAAATGGATTCTGATTTTGTGAAAGGAAAAGTGGAAAACATAGAAGAGAAAAGAAGTGGGGGGAAGGTAAGGAACAATGATATATGTGTGTGTGTGTGTGTGTGTGTGTGTGTGTGTGTGTGTGTGTGTGTGTGTGTGTGTGTGAACAATGATATATATATGTGTGTGTGTGTTACAAGAATTATTACAATAGGACTGTCGAAATCTGTCGAGATCAAATAATATATGTGCGGCCGGGATATCTATTCTCATAACTCGAGATAACTACTCCACAACTTGGGAAGAAAACTCCCCACACATGCTTGTAAAATACTCATGATGGGATTTGAACCCCTCACCATTTATGTGGAAGAGAGGTGTCCTACCAGTTATGGATGTCAATTTGACCCGCACCTGTGGGCACCCGTCCGAGCTCAACCCTGCAGGGTCAGGTTTGGGTGGTGAATTTATGACCCACGAACCCGTATAAATAAAAACTCATCGGGTTTGGGTTCAGGTGCGAGTGCGGGTGTAGAAAACGAACCCACAGGTGAACCCGTGAACCTACATAAATAAAAATTATATAATATTTATTATTTAAAATATTATAAATTTAAACTCCAATTGAACCTTTTTAACCATATAGAGAATAAAATATAAAAACTTCACTCATTCTAAGTTTGAGAATTACAATTCTCAACTCTCATTTATATATAGCTAATGATAGATTACATTTGCTGATTTTACTCTTATGAAACATTGTGTTTGCTTATTTGTTTTGTCTTTGGAGATCCATTTGGAGTTTTACTTGGAAGTACTTTTTATTATTATATTTGTAATTCTCCATGATATATTATATATAAAGAATTGTGTATTGTATATATATAAAAATATAATTAATATATTAAATATTTATAAATTAATATATTTTGCGGGTTGGTGGGTGTAACCCGCGTAAGCTCATGAACCTGCATAAAATCCGAACCCGAACCTGTTTATTTTCACGGGTTCGTGGGTGGCGTGGGTGAGGAAAATTTTCATGGATGTGGGTTTGGATTTTACAAAACCTGAACCCGACATGTTGTCATCCCTACTACCAGTTTTGCTAAGTGGTGATGTGCACAATGATATAATTAAAGATAATAATAATAACAAAAAATAATAATAAAGTTGATTAAATAATATAGTAATATGTGTAAGTTGTATGTACTTATAAAAATGCAAAACAATATAATTAAAGAAATGATATTTTTGACAAAGTGATGTTTATTTATAAATTAGAAATTTTTAAAAAATTTTGATGGATATAATTACAAAAAGGGTATATATAAAGTTTTAAGGGATCGCCACTAAAATTATAATAGGGTCAAATCCAATCGTTCCGGTTATGTCCAAATCCAATTTGGCCTAGCTCTCTAAGACCTTAATCCTATAGGTTGTGCCATTGTTCGGCTTGGGTTGATTCGATCTAAACAATGTTAGGATTGAGCTTGATTTCAATTAAAAATCCAATTGGACTTCAAAATTTCGAAACAAGTTGATACTTTTGACACCTCTACCATAGCTAAATTGCATTTAAGCATATTTACATTGACACATTGAAAAATATTTTGTTTTTTATTATCGAGAAAACAATGAAGGTAGTCAGGTACAAGAAAATTTTATTAAACCAAGAAAAACAAAATTGCGTCTAATCTAATAAGGAATATGAACATTCAAATCAATTAGGATCGATGTGCTAAGTTCATTTGTTTTGTTTAAAATTATTTTATAGATAAATTTAATTCAAATGATTTGACCAGTTCTGTTATGGTTTGAATCTTAGATAAGGTGCATATTATTAGATTGAATTAAGATTTTAAAATTCGCTCAAAATTGTATATATTTTACATGCTATTTAGATGCAAGTAAATGTCAATAAAACAATGCTAAACATCCCACTTTTTTTATCCCACTATATGTTGAATGTGAGATGTCAAATTGTGAGTGAATACACATTAATGATGATTTATCTCATCTACCTCATGTATCCACTTACCGTTTGACACCTTACATGCCACATGTAGTTGGATGAAAAAAATGAGATTTTAGATGAGATGTGTAGCATTACTGAATTATTAGATTGAATTAAGATTTTAAAATTCGCTCAAAATTGTATATATTTTACATGCTATTTAGATGCAAGTAAATGTCAGTAAAACAATGCTAAACATCCCACCTAAAATCCCACATTTTTCATCCCACTATATGTTGAATGTGAGGTGTCAAATTGTGAGTGGATACACATTAATGATGATTTATCTCACCTACCCCATGTATCCATTCATAATTTGACACCTCACATGCCACATGTAATGGGATGAAAAATATGGGATTTTAGGTGAGATGTATAGCATTACTAAAAGTTAAATGATAATAACTGATCAGTTCACTTAATTGTCAATATTAGATATTTGAAAATAAATCATATCGGGTTATTATTGTTATTTTTTTTTAGAGTTTCTCTTTACAATCTAATGTTTTTATCATTACTCTTTATTTCTAAAAACACTTCATTCTAAAAATTTAAATTAAAAAAAAAAAATTAAAGACATTTTTTTTTTCCAAAATTATCCATTTTATCTTTTAGTACACTTATTCTAAAAACATTCCATTAAAATTTTTTTTTTTCTAAAGACACTCTATTTTATTTTAATATTACAATAAGAAAATTGTTTTGGAGATCAATATGTGAAAATAAAAAAACAATATTTGTTTTTCTCTTTTGGATTTTAAGTTGAGTAAAAAAATATTTTTAAATAGATTTTTCTGCAAAAAAAGAAATTATATATATATATATATATATATTTTTTTTTTCTAGCGATGGTGATGATTGAAAGTGGATAGTATCTGAGCAAAAAAAAAAATTGATAACAAATTTGGTTAAACTAAAACTTTATGTGTATATATATATATATATATATATGTATATATAACTGGTAATAATAATGATGGAGGGTTTGATGGTAGGTGAGTAAAAAATTATTTTACAAAGAAAAAGAAGATATTTTAGGGTTTGTAAACATTAAAATAAAAACACAAAAGTGGAAAAAAAAAAAGATGGAAAATAACTTGTTTTCTATATATATATATATATATATAAGGTTTGAAGTGTCTTTAAAACTTTCCTGTCTTGTTTAGTAATTTTAATTCATAGCGCGTTTACTAATCAGGAATGAAAAGAATCGGAATCAAATTTCAGTGGAAATATAATGGAAGGAATCGAAATTAAGTTACTAAATTCCATTCCAGCGTTAACTAATTTAGAAATTAAAAATGGGATAAGGATGATACAAAGTTGATTACAAAAAATACCCTTATATATAACATGTTGAAATATATTTTTAATATGAAAACATAATTAATTTTATGTAATCCACTGTATGTATATATGAAATTGCTGTCTAGATGGCAGTATACATATGAATACATATGAGAGATGTTTGAGTATCAATTTATATATAGGAAAATTTTCAAGTCAGTGCGTCCTGATATAACTCCATTAGTGCGTTGGATGTAGACCATTAGATTTACATGCTTTGACCAAAGTATATGCACTTGTCAAAACTTCTCCATAATTTATGGCCTACATGCAACACACTGATAAAGTTATATCAGGACACACTAAGGAGAAAAGAACTGTATATATATATATATATATATATTTAGAGTGAGTCTCTCATAAAGAATCCCTTATTTTAATTTCGGTAAGGACCACCATGAAATCACATCGATTTGAATGAATTTTAATTTTAATTTATTTATAAATGATAAGTTATTGAAATCTACCGATGAATAAAATTTGAGAATTTTTCAAGCATTAAAACTATTTTTCTTGATTTTCCTATATTTCTTCTATTTTTTGATGCCTTCATATTTAAAAAAATCAGTAAAAATAGTTTAAGTACTTTGAAAAAATTTCAAATTTTATTAATAGCTAGATTTTAATGAACTTATCATCCACAAAAAAAAAAAAAAATTCAGATTAAAATTCATTCAAATTGATGTGATTTCATTGTAGTCCTTACCGAAATTAAAATAAAAGATCTCTTATGAGAGACTCATTATATATATATATATATATAAACGGAAATTTATATATATATATATATACATATATATATATATATATATAAACGGAAATTTTCCTATGATGATGCATTGATAGAATTATATAAAGACATTGAATGTGAGCCACTCATTTTACATACTTTGACTTGGTATGTATACACTTATCAAATCACTTTTATAAATGAGTGACTCATATTCAATATCTTGATAAAGTTATATAAGAATGCTCTGATAGAAACGAGACCGTATATATAAATATATATATATATATATATATATATATATAAAACCACTGCATTATGGAATTCAAGGTGGTACATACGTAGAGGCAAGGTGAATTCAAAGTTCCCAGGTGCCATTCACATTTGTTTATGTTCTGCAATTCTTTTTATTTTATTTTATTATATATTTTTATATATTTTTATAATTGATAATTCATGTATATTATACATTGTAATTTTGTAAGTTCTTCATATTTTGATTGGTTTATTTCGTTGTCAAACCACATTGGGATTTATTAATGTAAGAGTAGATTAGATGATTGAAGTGTTCGTGATCAAGTCTCCCTTGGCACACTAGAGCTTCAGGATCAAGTGCTTTCAGATATAACACTTGACTTTGATTCTTGAAGAGATTAATTACACACACATATTCATGCATTCTTAATTATCTTGCATTTGTGTTTTTTTTTTTTTGTTGCTTATTTGTGTGCATTCACTCACAATCACAATTATACTCCATGATAGTCTTAACTCTTAAGTGTGATATAATTCGTTTTCGGTTGTGTAATCGGAAACGTTCGCGCTCGCACGATAGTGTGTATGCTTAGTGCGATGATTGATCTCTTGAGAAGATCCTATTCTTCTCTTAGATAGGTCTTAGATCACATGGTCTTATACCATGAATTCCGACAATCTTTTTGTTCGTCTTCTTGGCCACGAAAGTGTCCCGCGAAAACATTATCAGTGTTTTTCACGAGACAAGTTTTGTCTACTTGTCCCGCACACTTTGTGCCGCAAAAAATCCTATTGCATTATTAGGGCTTTTCATGGAGTTTCGTCTACTTGTCCTGCGAACATCATTCCGCGAAAAAGGCTGTTTAATCAAAACGATGTCATTTTGTCATGGGTTGATATATATACTACTCTTTCTCCTTCTAGTCAATTTAGAGCTTCAAAAATTAAATCTAGGGGGGGGGGGGGTATTCAATTAGGGTTTCAAAAGACTTTTAATGACTTTTATGAAATTAAAAAGTTTGAGTGTATTCAATGTAGACTTTTAAAGACTTTATAAAAGTCATGTGGTATTCAATACAGACTTTTATAGACATTATAAAAGTCTTTAAAAATCATGTGATATTCAATCAAGACTTTTTAACAGTCTATGAAAGTTATAAGGCATTTAAAATTTCAATGACTTTTAATGACTTTAAAATATCAATGATTTTGAATGACTTTTAGTTATAACAAATTTCACAATTTATCTTTCATTCCTACCAAAAACTTTGAATGATTTTTTTTTTAAAAAAATTTTAAATAAAAAGAATTTCACCATAGAAGGAAAACATTAAACTCTTTGAAAAACATCAACCACCAAACATATGTTATATTTTCAAGTAAAAACACACTCATTCTTAACAAATTTCACAAATAAAATAAAATAAATAACTTTTAAAGTTAAAAAAACATACAAACATTAACGATCTATAACAAAAAAAGATTAACTAAAAAATAATATAAACAACTCTCCATCGACTATGTAATTAAGAATGAGAGATTTCATTTTTTTTATCTTTATTTTTAAAGCAACTATACAACACCGAAATAAATTAAATGAACTTTATTTATGTTAGTTAAAAATAATAAAAGACAAAACCACTATTCAGCTATGCCAATATGTCATAATCAAAGTTGCGTACGAGCATGGCTCAATGTAATTATGATCAATATCAAACTATCCACTTTTAGGCATGGGTCTTGTTCAACAACTATGTGCGGTTTTTATGTTTTATCTTTAGTAACTTGAATTAATTTTGTGTAGATTTTTTATACCTATTGTCATACTTTTGTAGAGACATGTAAACGTTAATATTATTGTTGGTTTGATACAGTTACTCTAAAAGAAAATTTATAATATTTGACTAATTATAAAAAACAAATAAAATTTTGACTAATTATTAAAAGAATTAGTTGCATAATGTCTTTATGATACAAAATATAATAAAATACAAATAAAAGTTTTAATATCACATGCATAGATATGAATGTTTTTGTCAAGTTTAATTAACAATGATTTTTTTTATTCTTTTAAAAAATAAATTTTTATTAACATGAGAAATATATATAATTTTGCTAAAACAAAGTATATATTATATTTAAAAATAAATGAAAGTCTATAGATATCTATGAAAGTCTTTTGAATTGAAAGTCTATGAAAGTCTTTTAAAATAAAAGTCTATGAAATTTTTTCATAATTCTATAAAGTCCATACAAGTCCATGAAATATGTAAAATTCATCCACTTTTTGGAATCTTAATTGAATACACCCCCTTAAGAGTAAGAAACAAGTTTTCTTGTGAGAGAAGTTCCAAGATAGTTATTTATTTTTATTTTTTATATATTTTTTTCTATCTAACCTCAATACCCATCTTTATCTTGCATCATCTAGCATCATTCAAGCATGCGTCTTCATTAATGTCTTCACTTGGTAAGTAGAACAAACATTTCAACTCATTTATTGTTCTATTTCATCAAGACATGTCTTTTATTGCTTAGGTTAGCAAATCTTCACATTAATTGTATATTTAGTGAAGTTATGACATGTTTAGGGTTTGTTTGTGATAACTTGCATGATTAGGTTGATTTTGCCGAAATAGCTAAACCTTGAATATTATTGTGAGATTGTTTTGATGACTAGGTTGATGGATATATGTTTATTTATATAGTTAAGCTCTCATGAATGTTCATGTGTGTTTAATTGACAATTAGGTTGTTAAAATTAATCTCTACATCTAATTGAGACCTCATGTATGGACATGTAGGCATACTTTATAACTATATTGTTAAATTACATGATAACATCTAATTAGGCATTTTGTGTGTGGTGTTACACATTGTTACATTTTGAATATTGTCATATATTCAATTAGACTATTATTTCTCTTCAAAGAGTCAAAGTCTTGTAACTTCTAGGTGAAAGTGTACAAACAATCAAAGGGTTGATTAACAAGCAATTGATCTAGAATCACTATTAAAGGTCTACGGGTAGAATAGTTTGTGTTACTTCCGAGAATAGTGTGACTAGGGTGTCAACTTAGGTTGTAAACAAGTATTCAAATATTGGATTTGAGGACTGGAGTGACTAGGTGGTTAGCCCGTGAGTTTTACCCATTTTGAGGGTTTCTCACTTAAATCAATTAAATGTGTTTTTATTATTTTCTACATTTATATTACATTAATTGTATGTGGGTTATGGTGGCTTGATTTTTGTTAATATTGACTAATCAAAAAGTTGGTAATTAATCTATTAACAACCCATTCACCTCCCTCTAGGTTGTTTAGACACACTTTGTGTATTTTCATACCATATACCAATCATGGCGGCAATTCACTCTTCTTTTTATTTTTATAATCCGTAGTTCATATATACAAAAAATTTTAAAATATGATTTAATACACAAGATTTAGATTAAATTTTTTTTTATACATAACAAATTCAATAATATATAGAGAGAAAGATATTGAAAAAAAAAATGACCGAGAACGATCCATAAAAGAAAATGACAAAATAGAGGCATTGTTGTTTTATTTTATTATTTATTACTTTTAAATGAGGATTTTTCAGTAAATATATTTGAATTCCTTTTTCAATCAGGAAACGGAACTTAATTCCTAGGGTGAGTGAGGGGAATCAAGTTCCTTTTCATTCAGGAACTTAATTCTTGATATATGTGTAAGGTCCACGTAACTAAATTCCCCATAAATTTAGTAAACACAAGAATTCAAAAATCAAGAACTTAATTCCCTTTTCCATAAATGATTCCTGATTGGTAAACACGACCTCAAATTAAAATTGTCATTAATGAAAAAAAATTAAAATTGAGTGTAGATAAATAATTAATGGATTGTCAATAACAAATTATTATTTTTTTGAAATGTTAAGGGTGCCGATATTGCCACCCATGAAACTAATTAGTACACCCATATTTTATTAAAAAGAGTTTTTCCTTGCAATCCAAATTTGTTTTTTTTTTTTTTAACACTTTTTTTTTTCTAAAGACCCTCCATTCAAAAAATTTAAATTAAAAAAAAAATTCTAAGGCACTAATTTTGTTCCAAAATTATTATTATTTTTAATGTTTTAGCACTTCTATTCTAAAGACAATATATTAAATCAATTCAACCTTTAAACACTCCATTTATTTTAAAGACACTCCATTAAAATAAAAATATTCTATAAACACTCAATTTTATTTTAATTTGAATTCCAAAAAAAAAAAAAAAAAAAACCCCTTACAAATCAAGCTGTACTTCGAGTTCTAGCTTTCCCCATCAATACTAAGTTTTCTTGGCAAACAAAAGTACAGTAATATATATATATATATATACAATTACAAATGGACAACACTTGGGTACTGATATGTACGGACCAACTAATGGGGTTTTTCCATATGGTCAATTTGTGAAAAATGTAAGGAGATAAATGTAAAATGTTATGAGAAAAAAGCCACGTGGCAACACCCCATTGGTAGGGTCAGTACCTGTTAAGTTTTAGGTTTATGTTGGCTTGATTCCATAACAAAATGCTCTTTAATTGTATTGCTTAGCTGCTTAGGTGATTCATAATTAGATTAAGCTTCAAAGAAGAAAAATAACGTCGTATGCAAAGTTCATCTTCAAAAGGAAAAACGCTTATTTGGATTCTAAGGTATCGAGATACTTCTTTCTCTTGCAAAACTTAGGCGCGCACACACATTGCATTCATATGTGTCCCTGCATCGTTGTGCACAATTGGTATAACACATTCACACACTTGTTGAAGTATGAACATGCATTAGTCTTAATTTGACAAACATTGGAAAATTGCATGATTTAGGACTATCTCTAGGAAATGACATACTTGTGTGATATTATTGTGTTTGTTTGTTTATGTTTTATTGTTTTGGACTTGAATATATTCTCATATGATTCATTATTGAGTTCCATTCGTTTCGGTTACTCATTCATTATTTTTCAAGTTCAAATTAGGAAGCTACGTTATGCTACGTTATTTTACGTTCTTTTATAATGTGTTGTCTTCGATGTCATGTATCAAGTCTAATTCACAACTTTTTGTCAAAGTTTAATAGTCTTTCTTGTGTGTGAGGGAGTCACAGTTCATAATCCGAAAACAGATTCGAATTCGGAGTTCGGAGGCTAGAGAACGGTCGAAAACACGAGAGGCGGTCGAAAACACGAGAGGAGCACGAAGAAGGCGAATGGCCAAAGGCGAATGGCCAAAGGCCAAAGGCCATTTGGGCCACCTTCCCGTGAGGGCGTGTGAGCCTCACGGGAAGGCCACCTCTTTGCCCCTATGAGGGCCACATGCCTCCACTGGAGGCTGAGGTGGCAAGCCCTTATTGGTGGTCGGATATCTCTCTCATTTCCATCTTTTTTCCTTCCATTTAAATTCGAATGTTGTACAGAATTCTTCGCAACTTCTTCCATTTTTTTTTTTTATGATATCTCTCTCATTTCAACTTTGAATTAAGTGATTCAAAAGCCAAAATTGTTTTTCTTGAAGAGAGGAACAAGTTCCAAGTATTTTAGAGTCAAATGATGTCCAGGTTTTTCACGGTGATCTGATCTCAGTTCATGTGTTCATCATTTGTAAGTGAATCATCTTCTTTCCATTTTCTTTTATGATCAACTTGATGGATCTTCTTATTTCATTAAGGAAAAATGTTTAGAATGATTTTGATTCAACTTTTGGACTTGTTTGATTGATTTTCGAAATTAACTTTTGTGATTTTTGATTGAACATCATTAGCTAATTTTGAAGAATATTAACTTGAATCTAGAATAACTTTGTGATTTGATCTTGATTGTTGATTTCTAGGTTTTTGTCACATGTTCATGAACTAGGATTTTTGATTGTGTTATCTTTCATTTAAATCTAGTTCTTGTTTGGATTGAATATGTTGTGGATTTCAAGTGTTAACTTGTTTACTTGATTTCAAAGCTAGTTTTGTGATTTCTAATGAAAACTTGTTACTCTAGTTTTGATTGACATGTTTAGGTTTCTAGGTATTTTTGTAAATGATTTTGAATGTCTAATCTAGATCTCTAATCTCATGTTCATAAGAATTAGTTACATTTTCTTGTGAGCTTGATTTGTGCAAATCTAATTCTTCATAGAGTATGTTTGATCTATTTACTCTATTTGCATATGATTGCATCATTTGCATTACTTAGATCATATTGCCTTGAAGTATGTGGAAGTTTCTTTTCAAAGTGAGTGAAGCTTTGTTTAGAGCAAGAAAACTTGACTAGGACAAGTGGTCCAGATAATCAAGCAAGAAGTCTTAGTTAAGATCAAAGGGGATCCGGATAACTAAGTAAGAAGCTTTGTCTAGGATCAAGTGGATCCAAATAGATAAGTAAGAAACCTTTATAAAGACATGAGCGTCTTGGATAGGAAGTTGCTTCCTAGAGGTGTGTTGGTCATATCTTGGATAGGAAGTAGGCAAAATGACTCACTATGCCCGAGGGTAGATTATGAGTTGATAGCTTGAGGAGTGTATTATATGTTGATTGCCTTTGAGTGTGTATCTCCTTTTTGTTACAGTGAATTGCGGTTTGCTAGTGATTGTGGAATCAACTCATTGATGTTTCCTTTTTGGAGGTTTTACCACATAAAAATCTCTTGTGTTGATTTTAGTACTTTTAGTTTCTTTACATACTTAGACTTATATTGTTTTACGCTTGCCTAATTGAATTCACATTCACTTGTTAAATACTCTAAGTGTGTATAAATTGGTTGTGTGTAAAAAAAGTGCGAGAATTTGGACATACACCTATTCAACCTCCCTTGGTATATTTTACAATATAAGTGGTTAAAAGAATTTCAATTCCCAAGCAATTTCCATTACAAATTACATTATGCATAGGGAGGGGTCATTGGTTAGTGTGATCTTAAAAGCAATTACATTAATCAACTGTAAATAGCCTCATTCACTCTCTCCGTTGCTAATGAATTTTTTTTAATCAAAATCAAAAACAAAAATTCAATTTTCTCTCTGTTTCGATTTTTCCGGATTGTTGTCAAAATAATAATAATAATAATAATAATAATAATAATAATTCACACCAACATTGTGGAAAGACTATTACAGGGATATGATAAATTTAAACGTTGACATCACCAACATAGTATCAAAATTCTCGGAATTCAATAGGAAAATAAAAAAATTATAAGTTTAAAAATAATTAAAAACTTCTTCATTGTTGCTTGTTTTATTATCATTCTCAATCACTTCTGAATTTGCTTCTCGTTGTATATCATTCTCCATCACTTCATAATTTTCTTCAAGTTGCATATTATTTCTAAAATATTGAAGAAAAAAGAATAAGATATCTTAGAGTTTGTAAAATAATAAGAGGAAAAAAAACTAATGATGGAAAAAAAAATTGTTTTCTAAAAAAACTAGTTTTGAGTGTCTTTAGAACTTTTTTTACTTGTCTCGTAATTTTAATTCAGGTTAAAATTGTCGTTAATAAAAAAAATTTAAATGGAGTGTAAATAAATAATTTATGGATTGTTAACAACATCTCTGTTATTAAAAATTTTAATTACAAAATTATCCCAATAGAAATTTACTAATAATGACAAATTACTTTAATTAAAATAAACCAAATATTATATACAGTCATTAATTACACATATATCTTTAACTACATCTTTTTATTATAAATAAAAAAATAAAATAAAATAAAAATAAAAACAAAACTGATGAAAAACTCTAACTTATGATAAACCCTAATTTTTATGATAAACCCAAATTAAAGTATAATTTTTTGTCAAGTATCAAACTTTCTTATCATACTTTCTCATCATCACATGATTATCATATAACAAAGTAATGGAAAAAGAATTTTCAGAGGACTCTGATCATACTGAGTATGTATTATTTAACTTTTTTGGGGTTTTTACAATTTGGTCCCAATCTAATTAGGAAAATATATTTTTTTACTTGCTAATTGATTTTTCAACAAATTGGTCCTAAAATATAACAAATTGGTTATAAAATACAACAAATTGGTCCTAATTTTTTACTAATCTTAGGACTAATTTGTTGTATTTTGAATTATATTCGGACCAATTTGTTGAAAAATCAATTAGCAAGTAAAAAAGTGTCTTTTCTCAGTTAGATTGGGACTAAATTGTAAAAACCCCTATTTTTTTTTATTTGGTCTTTCTGTTATGTCTAATTATGAACTCTATCGATAAACAAAATAATTTTTTTATAATTTTTTTTAAGATATTGTAGATATTAATGAGTTTTTAATTTTTATTTTATTTTTAAAGATAGTTGTACATATAAGAGAATTCCAATTGAAAATCTCTTGACCATATACAATCCAATTATACATCTTCCCTTTCATAAGCTCCTACATTCGAGACATTTCAAAAGTAAATTGGACCATCATTTTAAGAGGATTTGATTCAAAAAATAATATGTTTTTATTTTATTTTATAAATTGGGTGTGTTAATAATTTAAGAGGGTTTATAAATAAAATATATTAAAATGAATATATTTATTTCAATAAGGGTACTATTAGCATTATGATAAGTTCTTATAGTAATATTTTTTTTAAAAATTTTTTAGACATGAGTGTACTTATAAAAATAGATGTACTAATTAGTTTTGTAGATGACAATATATATTGGCACCCAAATGTTATTTTATTACTTCTGAAAAAACAATAGGGTGCCGATATTGTCACCCATAAAAATAATTTACTCACCCATATTTTATTAAAAATTTTAATTACAAAAATATCCCAATACAAATTAACCAATAAAGACAAATTATTTTAATTAAAAAAAATTTAATATTATGTACACCCATTATTTACACCAATCACATCTTCAACTATATTAATTTTTTTTAAAGAAACAAATAAATGAATTATAAAAGCTTACGATAAATTCTAAATTTTTTTCTTTTAACGAAAGAAACAAGAACATGCGTTGCATTGACAAGAAAAATATGTAAGGAATTGAGATTGATCGGAAGCAAGCAACTAATTTGAGGCAAGTTCACTACCAAAATAATAGAATGCAAGAAGCTCCAACTGATTTTTATCATAAGCCTTCTACAAATCAATCTTGATGGCCATCCGCGCACTTCTTTTTTTGTTTGACAGGAACTTCTCCCTTTTGCTCATCTAATATTCAAACACTCAAATAAATCTTAAAAAGAAAGAAACATATGTAAACAACCAATAAATAAGATTGTTTGTCAAAACTGATTGATTCAATTCCTCCGAGCATTATGCTTTTTTTTTTTATTTTTTTTATTTTTTTTATTTTTTATTTTATTTATTTATTTAACTAGATGTGTTAATAATTTAAAAGAGTTTAGAAATAAAATGTATTAAAATGAATATATTCATTTTAATAAGGGCACTATTGGTATTAAGATGGGTGCTTATAGTAATGGTTTAATTTTAAAATTTAGACATGGATATACTTATAAATATGAGTGTGTAAATCATATTTAGGAATGACCTCACCCAAAACAATATTTTAAATATTAAACAATAATGTTAAAGTTAAGATTAATCACACCGGTAAGCATATATTTTAAAGTTAACAATTTTTTTTAATATATAAATTTGTATAAGTATTACAATTAATAGTTAAAAAAGGCAAATTGCACTAACTAATCCTATTTTTTCTCATTATGGCTTAATATTCAATAAATGTCATTCATTGCAAAAACGCCCTTTGTCATTAGTCTATATCCATCAAAATCTTCATTTGATAAATCAAATTTTTTAAGACATAAAAACTAATAATTTAATTTTAAATATTAAAAATAAAATAATAATAAAAAAAGAATGGATGCCACTAATAGCAGCCTCATTTGGCATGGAGGAGGTGGCCAATGGTCTCCTTAGCGGAAGGAGGCTCGCGACCTCCTCTAAGATCTGAGATGAGACTTGGAGCTTCATCTGTCATGTAGATAAGGAGGCATCACACCTCAAATGGAGGAAGCACGGATGCCTCCTCTAAGTGGAGGCATCGACACGAATGACCTTTAGGGTGAAGCGTGGCCTCCCCCTTTGGATGGAAGGAAGCAACGAGCCTCCTCCCATATGTAGATTGAAAAGTCTTGCATCTTCCTAAGTCCTAACACATCCAAAAGGAGGTCATAGCACATGTACCTCCTCTTGCCAAGAGGCCACCGACCACTGTTGGTGGTCTCCTTTTTGTCTTCTTATTTATTAAATATTAGTATATTATTATTTAATTTTTAATAGTTTAAAAATGATTGTGTTCATTATTATTTTTTATTTAATAATTTAAAATTTATAATTTTTGAAGTAAATGGTAACTGAAACCTTTTGTTATAAAATGTAGAGGCAATTATGGACTTTCCTAAAACAAATCATGGTCAATAGCTATTTTTTTTTCATGGATTTTGACTAATGGTAAAGGGTATTTGTGTAATTAAGGGCAATTGAATATTAAACCATAATGATAAAATGTAAGGTAAGTTAGTGCAATGTTTCCTTTAATTACGATATAATTTAAATTTGGAAGAATTGTAAATAATCTCCAACTTTTGATGAATTGCCAAATCAACTCTTTAGCTTAAAACAATCAACAAAAATAAAAACCCTACTTTAAGTTGACCGAAAGCTGACTTTGATTAAATTTAATGAAATATAATCTTTTAAGTGATTTTCTTTATAACAGAACTAACAAAACAGAGAAAAAAAAAAAAAAACAAAATATACTGAAAAAAAGTTTTAGAAAATAAAAATTATATATATACATATATATTTATTAAAGAACTTTAAAATATACTATAACTAAACAATTAGATACTAAAAAATAAATATAAAAAAGAAATACTAAAAATATATATGAAAAACAAAATTATTTTAAATAAAATAATATATGGAAGAGATGCTCACAAACACATATTCATATCGGTAACAGTATGTCTTCTCTATGGTTTTTGATTCTATATTATTTTTTAAATTTTATAGATTTTTTGTATTATAATATATTTTATAGTTTTATAAGAAGTTAGTTTTATTATTAGTAGTATATTTTTTATTCGATTATATAATAAAAGAATTTCTAAATAGTCATATTTTGTTAAATTTAAATAAAGTCAGCTAACATTATGAAGTTTTTTTACGAATTTTTGTGGAATTAATGTGATGAAAACGACACATTTAAAAATGTAACAAATCGTGAACAATGCGAGACTTAAGTGAAATTTTCCCATATATATAATGTTAGACTCTCTAAATTATTTATCCAAAATCATACCAAACAAATGTAACATATTAGTTGTAACCACCATGTAAATCATGACATGATCTAGTGGATGATATTTTAGTTACAACTCATTTGCCACATTATTTAGATATGATTTTGAGCAATGTAGCCTTACACGTAAGACTACATACCATATTTTTACATTCCAATTATAAGTTAACAAAATTATAGCCATCCAAACATAGTTACATGTAAATTTTCCCATCAATTTGAAAGATGTAAAATAATGTTTCTCGATTACAATATTTAGACTACTGAAATGAATGCAATTTGGATGGTTGAGATAAACTATTACATGTAGAATATTAATTATACTATCGTTCACTAAATGACTTAAGAAAAACATTTATAAGAAGACTAATAATTTAGGTTAGAATGAGTAATGTATACCAAGTGACATACTATACATCGCAACTACCCACTTAACTCGTTATAACACAACTCATTTAGTCATATGATCAAATAAGTCGATAAAAAAAATATGATGCAAAATACGAATTAAACTCAACCTTATATATATTTATATATACAGTGTTTTTCTTCTCAGTGCATCCTGATATAACTCCATCATTGTATTGCATGTGGACTATAGATTATGGATAAGTTTTGACAAGTGCATACACTTTGAATCAAAACATGTAAATCTAATGGTCCAAATCTAATGCATTGATGCCGTTAGTGGAGTTGATGAAAGCTGTCACCTTTTTTAACTGACTTGGTAGGAAAGTGAGTGCTTTAAATAAGTTAAGTTTAAAAGACACCTATTATGGTGAACTACCAAAATTACCCTTACTTTACACATTCTCTTTTTTACTTTGAAGTTTCCTGATATTTTATTCTTTCACCTTCCTCTATAACAAACCTCCAATGGAGGTTGAACATCGTAATATTATCAATACAACTTCAATGGATAATTAGTTTTATGGCTCTACGCATACGTATTCGGGGGTCGAGCTCCCTGGTGAGCTCACGGGGGTGCAGGGGGCAACGCCCCCAAAGCTTTTTTTTAGTTTAAAACCCAGTTATAGGTTCATTTTCATTTGTTTTCTGAGTCTTTTATAAACCATAAGCTGGTTGTGTGAATTTTGAATTTAATTGAAAAGGTTCGGAGAACAAATGAAAAGTCTTTGAGACTAATTGAAAATGCTTGGGGAACAATTGAAAAGGCTCGAACCTTTTCATTTATTCTTTTGAAAAACATATAATTTCATGAAAATGCTCAAACAAAAATGCTCGGGTAGTGTGTGAAAAAGCTCGAATTGTGTGTGAAAAGGCTCGAACACTTCATTAAAAAGCTCAGGTAGTGTATGAAAAGGTTCGAACACTTCATGAAAAGGCTCGGGTAGTATATGAAAATGCTCGAACTGTGTATTAAAAGGCTTGAACAGTTTTAAAAGTCTCGAAGAATCAAAATTCATTAATCTATTCATAAATTATTAAAAAGCTCGGATAACTGTTTAAAAGGCTCGAAATGTGTATTAAAAGGCTCGAACTGTGTAATAAAATGCTCGATCTGTGTAAAAGGCTTGAAGATTCAAAATTAAAAAGCTCGGATTACTATTTAAAAGGCCCGAATCTAGTGTAAAAAGGCTTGAAAAGGCTCGGATCTAGTGTAAAAAGGTTCGGAGATTCTAAACTGATTAACCTACGAATTTTCCTTGGAAAGGCTTGGGTAACATTTTAAAAAGCTCGGGGACTGTTATAAAAGGCTCAGAAAAAGTTCAGAAAGCTCGAAGATTGTCTTTTGAGTTCGCCGGCGAGTTCTCTTCGACTTCAGTACTGTAGCGCCGTCGCTGGTGAGTTCAGCGTTAGATTTTGGTCGACTTTAGGACTGTTGCGCTGTCGGGTTTTCTCTCTCAAAGGTTTTCTCTCAACGTTTGAAAAAGACACAAACTGATAAAAGAGAGTATTTTTGTCTGGTCACCTAAATAGGTGCCTTTTAAACTTAAATTAGTAATGTCTTGCCTGTCTTACAAAAAGCGCCCCAAATCGTGACAAAAAAATTTTGAACCCGTTGAGTTATATCATGACTTGAAAATTTTCCTATATATATATATATATATTAGTCTTTCTACTATCAAGACGAAGAATGTTGATTATAAATTATGGAGAAGTTTTGACAAGTATATATACTTTGAGTCAAAAGTATGTAAATCTAATGGTCTACATTCTTCGTCTTGATATATTTTATATCAGGATGAACTGATGATAGAAAAATTGATATATATATATATATATATATATATATATATATATATATATAAAATCAACCTAGTAATACTCGTGAATTTGATTTAATGTTTTGATAAATGCATAGATAGTATTTATGAGAGAAGAACTTCGACTGATGGGGGGAGCATACATCACTGGTGCTTGAAAAGTTGGACTAGGTTGGCCCGACAGTCGTGATTTAGGCCTAATTGGCCTTCCTAGACAGTCGGGAGCCTAGTTGGCATTGTCGACTAAGTGGCCTAAGTGAAAGTCAAAGTCAATGTAGATTTAAAAAAAAAAAAAAACCCCTAATGAACAAAATGGCGTAGTTTTTGGCTTCAGTTAATGAAGCCCAAAACGTTGTTGTTTTAGGCTTCATTAATGAAAGCCGAAAACATCCCCTCTTTCATCGTGTGAGTGTCTCAACCAAACAACCAAAATAGTAGCAGCCCCTCCTTAGTCTCCATCGGTCCTCTCATCCTCATCGTCGCTAGCCTCTCGCGCCGTCGTTGCTAGTACTCTCGTCTTCTTTATCGCCAGTCCCTCGTTGCCAGACCGTCGTCACTGTCCACTACAACAACCATTTTATAAGGTTTGTATTTTTTAGTAGTTTAGTTTTTAAATTATTTTAGGGTTTGTATTTAGGCTGCCGTGGCTCTGCCTAGTCGCCGCCTAGACAGTCTAGTCGCTATGCGTTGAGCCACTCCTCCGTGCTTACTAGAACACTGTACATCATTCAATCTATCGTAATCATAGACAACCAACCAATCATATTCTGAGTGTACGACTCCGATCCACATTATATGATGTGATTGACCTATAAATGGTAAGGTAAAAGATGTATGTAGAAGTGTCATTCAGATTGGATTTGGATTATCCTAATATTATTTCGGATTTTCAGATTCGGATTGGTCTTGGTTAGAAAAATTTCGGATCAGATTCTAAAAAGAGCCTCCCAATCGGATAATTCGTAACAAATATGGATGTAGACATTTTCGGATTTGGATATGTATATATACATTTTCGAATCAGATTTAGACTTGTGTTCGGATTAGAGTCAGGATTTAAAAAAAAAAAGCAATATAAATTAAATAGTCATTTAAAAAAGAAAAGAAAAAGTGTACGATGTACGGTGTGTCACACTGCACAAAAAAATATAAGTTTTTATTTTAAAAATTATTTATTTGTAATATATTTTTTTGAAATATTGGATTTGAATTCGGATATGTTCGAACCAGATCGGTTTCGAACTGGATTTGAGCCAGTTTCGAATTATTATTCAGATATTTCAAATCTGAATAATAATTTTTCTATTTCATATCCGATTTTCGGATACGGACTTTTTTTATCCAAATTATCAGATCATGTCTGGGTCCGAATAATCCGATCCGACCTACCCCTCTAGATGTATGTACCCTTGTATACAATAAATGCAAATAGTTAGGGGTTGTTGAGTGGTAATAATATAATAAAATTAGTTGGGAGTTAATTGTATAGACTCTAGAGTGTTAAATGCAGTTTTATGAATTAGCAAAAGTGCAAAACCAATACCAATTAAGAGCTGCTGTTACGGCACTCATATCTCTCTCTTTCTCATATTTTATTAGAATTTGCTTTCTTATTCTTATTATAATTTTGAGATTTGAGATGATGTTGTGCCGTTTCAAACGGGAAAAGTCAATTTAACACGTTATATGCCTCTTTTTCACCCACTTCAATGATCATCTTTTTTTATTTAAATTAATAAAGAATATCTCTCTAAATCTAAATTCGCTCCTACCTCATGAAAACTCCTTAATATCCTTTTTCTGTTTCCATATGCAGAACATTTTTGGAGGGTATAATGGTCTTTTCATTATATGGATATGTATGTATGTAATTTAATTATTCTTTTTTCCATATTTATCACCCTCATCAAATTGGAAAAAAAATAAAAAAAAAATATATATATATAATAGGAAAAGATATAACAAAATTAGTCTCCATATTTGTATAAATAAATAAATAAATAAATAAATAAATAAATAAAAGGTTAATAGTGATAAGCAACTTCGTTAATGTCATTTTCAATCCTGATTTTCTCAATCCTTGGTAAGTTGCTTTACTTGTTTTCTTTATATTAAAACTCTGGTTATTTATTTCTTATCGGTTCTTCTTCATCTGGGTTTCTATTTATTTATTTATATTTTTTGAATAATAATAATAATAATAATAATAATCAAAATATTTGATATAAATAATATATATAAGTATCACTTAAACATGAAATATAAAAATAATGAACAGTATTAATTATTTTTTATTTTATTTTTTGGTTGTTCATTTTTTATATACATTTCTTTGTTTTGTTTTGTATTTCTCCATGAAAGAGGAAGGATAGCTCTTGCTGAATATTCAATATTAATGGATATTTTAAGCGAAAAGGTGAGTTTTTATTTTATTTTATAAAAATTTGGATTGATGGAGTCCCTGAAACAGTGTCAGATAAAAACAGAAGAAAAAAGGGTGTCGATGGATTGGATATGTGAATAATATATATATATATATATAAGATTAAATTATTGTCCAATAGATATGAGAATATCTGTAGAATGTCAGGTCAGGGCTAAAAGTGATAGCTTATATATAGGCCTGCAAGAGACAGAGTATTGTATCTGGGTCTTTATTAGCAGAGGCTAAAAGGGTGTTGTCTTTATAGGGTGTGAGAGAAAGTGTGTGTGTTGAAAGGCTTTGATGGGTTGTTTGTGTTCAAATCCTGTGAAGGATAATGTCATGGTTGTGACAGCTTTGCTGTCTTTCTTGGGTTTTGAATCTCTCCTTTGTCACTGGGAGTTATTGCTTCTACTCAGGTTGTTGTTGTTGTTGTTGCTCTTCTTCTCAAGGTGCTGGTGGGTGGTCTTCTTTTCTTTTCTTTTCCTTTGCGTTGATTTTTAATGTAAATGGGTTTTTTCTTCTTCAATGTATTCTCACTGTCTCTTCACCATTTTTGGCTTTTCTATCTCTTTTTGTTTCTGCATGAAGTTGTGTTTTTGGCAATCTCCTTGAAGGGTTTTCTATATTTATATCTGATAAATTTATGTTTATGTTTGCAGTGAAGAAGAAAGTGAATAGTAGGAGTGGTTGGTAACAGTTGAATAGGGAATAATTGCAGAGAGAGGGAATGCGTGGGAGGTGAAAAGGAAATTGGGTATGGCATCAACTTCTTGCGCCAAAGAGAGCCCGGTCACGGTGGCTGCCATGAAAGAAGTAGCCTCTAGCTCCTCTACTCCTCATCCATTACCAACACCTCTTGAAAGAAATGAGGATATTGTGGCTGATCCCAAGCTCTTCATGTCTTCTCTCGAGAAACTCCATGCTACTATGGGTACCAAGTTCATGTGAGTTTATTCCTTTAATTACCATACAATCATTAATCTTATTCTGATTCTAGACCAAGAATTTGGATTCACCATTCTTTCTGTGTTGGGTGTGTGCCTACTATTTCAAGTTTTGGATGCTATATTCTTCCTGTTGTCATGATTGCATTATGTCTGCTACTGGTTTCTTGTCATAATTTTCCTGTTCTGTATTTTGTTCTGATCACTTTTCATTGCTCTTTTGTAGTGTCCCCCGTAGAGTTGGCAACCATTCTTGAATTTCTTTTGTCAAGTTTGGTGTATTTATTTGTGGGCCAGTGGTGCCTCTGTTGAGGATATATATTGTCTGGAACTTAATCTATCTTATGTGGGGACAGATTAGAATTTAGATGGGGTGCTCTTTTTTATTTTTTATTTTTTATTTTTTTATAATTAATTTATCTTGTTGAAAGATCTTAGTATATAAACCATTGATGAAGAATATGATAATTTTAGACTTATTAATGGAGTGATGTCAACCTTGCTTTTTCCCTGTTTATAGTAATAACGTAAGCAGCTTGCATTGCATTACTTGCTGAGCACCGATTTATAATGTGTATGGTAGAGCCGCTTGTTGTTTCTTTTCAGTTTTCATTACCCTTTTACACAAATGATTGAAAATTTAACAATCCATTCAAGCTTTCCTGAATCAAAAGATTGAAAATTTAATGTTTAGTTCATCATAGATTATGAAGAGTAGAGGAGTTTCAATTTTCATTCTTAATTTTTGTATGCAAAGTTTTTCAGCACTATTCGTTTCGTTTAATCTATCTTAATAGGTGCAATACTTTAATCAACCATTTCATAATTCCCACCAAGTAATCTACATGTGCAAAACTTAGCGCAATCATTGTCCTTATGGCACTCTTACAACTCTTACAATTATCTATACCATTTGCTGGTTGTTTTGGGATCAAATTGTTGTTCTATAGTTCAAAAATAAATCAATTACGCATCGTGGTTTTGTTGATTTATGTGTTAGAACCCAATCTGTCGTGTTTCATTTTGCATGTGCATTCAATGCTATTTGACCTCTGGAAAGAGATGATATACAGTGGTGGTTGCAGTGGATGGTTGAACTTGAACACCTTGTTGAATTTGCTTTAGTTGAAAATTTTGATCCGTATCTGTGGAAGCTTTTATACTTAGGCAGTGTTTGAGAATTTATGAAAGTGAGGCATTATGCTTAAACACCTCTCCCTTACGCAGTTCTAGCAGAAATGTTTATAATAATTTTTAATTCAGCAGTAAGGTTTTCTTTTCCTTTCTGTATTTTGAAGTGTAATCTTCCTGTGCTGATGTGATGTATCACTAGACATGAGAAACTATAAGTTGATCAAATTTGTTGTTGGCAAAGCAGGATTTAGTTTTTGCAAAAGAAAAACTACAGAACTGCAAATTGTTTACATGCAGCTCTAAAGTATAGATTGGTTATCAAATTAATGTATGGTAGTGATTGACCAAATTATATATGAAAATGATATCGAACTGTGCTGGATGAGGATGTGATTTCGGAGAAGTTTTTTTTTTTTTTGGTTTCTTTTCTTTCTGTTTTTGTGGACAGCTTGTTCACTTCTTGTGTATACTATCTTTTTTGCTTTAATGGATACTTTTGATGCATAGAATTATTATACCTTTTATGGCATGTTTTTAGTTTAATTTTCTCCTTTGCCTGGGTGTACTATTTTGAGATTTCTGTCTTGCCATTTACAGCCTGTTCTATATGTCTTTTTTTGATTGCAGGATTCCCATTATTGGAGGAAAAGAGTTAGACTTGCATCGGCTTTTTGTGGAGGTGACTTCTCGTGGTGGTATTGAGAAGGTAACGTATAATATTTATATAGTTAGTCGTCTCCCGTTTCTTAAACTATTTTTGATTGTAAGCCTCAACTAGGTGAACAAGTTGTATCAGGGTTTAGTATTTCTATTGTATTTATTTTATTTATTATTTCTTTTGTCAACAAAATTAATTTACTGTTACACTTTAACGTTTGCTATTAGTAGAAGAATAGTTGAATCTTATTCTCATAAATGAATCTTGGAGCGGCGTTGTGGTAGAAATTGAGGGAAGCAACTCTGGATATTTTTTGAATTAAAGTGATTTAAGTTTCTTGTTTTCATTGAAGAAATTTTCCATTGCCCTTCAAATGCTATTACAATATATGGATTTTTGAACTACAGATTTCAAAGTAGTTGATTTTTGGTGTAGCTGTTACTAACATTTTTCGCATGTATTTCACAGATTTTGAAAGAGAGAAGATGGAAAGAAGTTACTGCTATTTTCAACTTTCCGTCCACTGCTACAAATGCTTCTTTCGTGCTGCGGAAATACTACATGTCATTGCTTCACCGTTATGAACAAGTTTACCTTTTTAGATCCCAGGGTTGAACTGCCATCTCAGCTGCCTTATGTACATGTTGTTGTAGACTCTCATAATTCTTACGAAACAATGTTTTGCAGATTCTTTGCAGAGCCCATCAACACCCTCAGTACCATCACCATCTGTTCAAGCAGCCGATATTCAGCAACCAAGGACTAATGCTGCTGTGGCGTCTGGAGGTTCTCTTCTTTTCTCAACCCTGCTGCTCTGTCACTTGCTGAAAAAGTTTCATTTCTTATTTTGCTGATATTTTGACTCTCTCTTCTCCTATTGTAGCAAAACCATCGTTGGGAACTCAGGTGGTAGGGGTGATTGATGGGAAATTTGAAAGTGGGTATCTAGTTACCATCATGATAGGCTCGGAGAGACTAAAAGGTGTACTTTATCAGTCTCCACAGAGCCCTGCTGCACATCAAGTACCACCATCTTATAATGTTTCCTCCAACAATAGTGACAACAATACCCACACTGTCTCTGGGGTACAACGTCGCCGGCGCCGAAAGAAGTCAGAGATTAAAAGGAGGGATCCTGCTCATCCAAAGCCTAACAGAAGTGGGTATAACTTCTTCTTTGCTGAGCAGCATGCAAGACTGAAACCGCTACATCCAGGGAAGGACAGGGAGATCAGTAGAATGATTGGTGAACTGTGGAACAAGCTTAAAGAATCTGGAAAGGCTGTAAGGACACATCATATCTTACATTTTATGTATTCAACTGTCATTGGAATATGGAATTCAATTTTTTCATTTGCCTAAACGCCATGCTTTGTTTAGGTTTATCAGGAGAAAGCTCTGCAAGATAAAGAACGATACAGGATAGAGATGGAGGATTACAAGGAGAGGCAGAGGACCGGTCAAGTCGTCAGTGATGCTGTGCCACTAAGGCAACAACTTCCTGAACCAGATGTAAATATGGTGGAAGCAGACATAAAACCTGACGAAGCTGGGGCTGATTCTCCTCAGACTCCAGATAATGAGAGCAATTCTGATGGAAGCGATTGTGAAGATGAAACTGCTGACAAAGATTTGGATATGGAAGTATGTCCGGGAGTGGGATTAGGTGCTGAATCTAGCAATGTGGTTGTGGGGACTTCAACTGAGGAGCCAGCATTTGAGCTGCCTAAGGGTGAATCGAATGTTGGAGATAACAGAGATGACAAGGTTCGTGATTACAACACCATCACAAGTGATGCAGTAGTTGAAAAGGCTAGAGATGATGGTGGAGAAAGCATAGCTGATGCTTTGGTGGAGATAAAGCAACAATTTCAGGCCGGTGCAGGCCATTAGGATTTTTCTGCGATGAGGGTAGGGGGTTAGCTTGATTTTATGTCCATCATAGCTATTCGTAGCATAGTTTCTATTACATAACGCTGTGTTTTTGTTTGTTTATTTTTGCTGATAGCTGTTTTTCATTTGTAAAACCTGCATTGCTGTCAGGAATGGTGTTTACCTCAACTTTTTTTTTTTTTTTTTTGTTTGGAAACAGCTAGAATGTTTAGGCCTATTTCAGGCAATTTTGTAGTTATACGTTTTGATGCATTCGTCGAATTAACATTCTAGGCCATATGACAGCCCCTGGAGGAATTAACATTAGTACTATTTCTTTGGTAAACAAATGATAGTCTCAGGAAATTTTTCATGTTGATTTTGTTCCTAAATCCCATCGTATTCGTTTGAACTGTGCTGTTGAGAATATGATCTCAATGAGATGGAGTGATCCTGATATGCATGTATAATTGTATATCAGCTATAGTATATGAATTGTGATTGTCCATTAGGAGTTGTATTGCTCTTTGTTTTTTGATAATCCAGAAATCCCTCAAACCGGAGTTCAAAATTGGAGCTCCCGTCAAATCCTACAATCTTTAAGTAACAAGATATTATGGTTTTTGACTATGTATAGTAGGTTCCTATTAGGGGATTCGAATCCCACACTTATGGGAGTAAACCACATGTCCGACCATTCTACTAACCCTTCATTTGTCATTGTGAGTTATTGGATCAGGGCTCTATGGGGCCGACAAAAAGCTGGTGCTTCATGCTTCTTGTTTTGAGTTCCTTCGATGCGTTTTTTTTTGGAAACTGTTTTCTGTCTCTAGTACAAAAAACAGTCGAAATGGTGTTTAATTAAAAATTTGTTTTTGAAAATAGGAAATTTAGTTTTCAAAATTATAACTAGATTGTTGAAAACACCATGCTATTATTTCCACCTTTTTTTATTTTTTATTTTTTTTAAAACATATTTTCAAAACAAATTATTTGAGTCATACTAGATGCATTTTATAAATATGTGTGAGGAGTTTTTTTCTCGATGTTATGAGAGTTGATATCTTAATAGATCCCTAGGTCCGATAGACACCTAACTTGTTTTGTGTCGAAATTATTGTAATACGTAAAATAATAATAATAATAATAATAATAACTTTTACTCATTTTTATAAATATACCATACATGTCCTCCGGTCTTAAATTTTAAATAATACTTTTAATAGAAAAAATATCAAATACGTTTTCATTTTAAAAAAAATGACTCTTTCGTAAGTTTTATTTATTTTTTATTTTTAGAAATATATCAAATTTACCATTCCAATAAGCATATTAAAAGAACTCATATATTCTATAGTATATTCTTGTTTTAATTATTATTATTATTTTTTAATGTAAAGTGTTTTTTTTTTTTTTAAATTTTAAATTTTTATTTTTATAATAATTATATGACGATACGACCATTTTTTATTATTAGAGAAAAGTATGTTATTTCAGGGAATCTTTGATGCGACAAATAAATAAATAATGTGACAACATTGGATGGACCTGAAGCCCGTTATAATATTTTATGATGGCCCACAAGTCAACTCCAAAAATAACACATTATCAACACAAGTTTGATTTCTGATTTATATGCATTTTTCACAATAATAGATGCAAATAAAAACTTGATTATGATATAATTCAATCTCTCTTACTATTTAAGAATCCTAAAACATGTAAGATTATAATAATAATGAATCATACTACTGTACAAGTTTAGAACAGTTACAAGGTAATAATTGTTTATTAGTCTCTTGCTTCGGTGGTTAAAGACTTCAAAATAAAGCTCTATTATTAACGTTTAAATCCGATATCACGAATATAATCTTATATTTATCTATTAATCAACAAAGTATAGGGAGATTTTTATTTATCGTGAGAGTTGTATTTCGGACTCCAATTTAAGGAAGTCAATGTCATAAACATAAAAATAAGAAAGTTGGCAAAATCTCTGGACTCCAGAGCTCTCTCAAAACTTACCCTCCTCCAACTAAATAGTAGCAAAATGTTGAAAAATTCTTTGAATAAGTGTACATTTGATGACCGTGAGAAAGACAAGTTAAATATTTTTGGGAATTGAGATGCAAGATGCATGCATTTCGTTGTTGGGTTCCTACTCTTTGAATAATGGAATTTGTAAATATAAAAATGGATGTGTATTGACTTTGTCATGAATAATAAAAAGACTAGGTAAACTTGTTAGTACTCTTCTTCCAAAGTTGTTAGTGGAAATAAACAAATTTTCTTTGTATAATATTGTTGATGCATGATTTCTAATTGAATAAAATTTATATGAATACCATATTCATATAAATTCGAGTAATAATTGTTGGATGGATCGATGCACTTGCATTACTTCCCGTACATGGATTCACCCATGAGTCTTTCATAATAGATCATTTATTTTAATTTTGGTAAGGATTATCATGAAATCACATCGATTTGAATGAATTTTGATTTGAATTTTTTTTAGAGGATAAGTTCATTAAAATTTACATATGAATAAAATTTGAAAAATTTTCAAGTACTTAAACTATTTTTACCCGTTTTTTTTTTTTTTTTTTTAAAATATGAAGGCATCAGAAAAATAGGCGAAATATGGGAATTTCAAGAAAAATAGTTTTAGTTCTTAAAAAATTCTCAAATTTTATTCATAGATAGATTTCAATGAATTTATCATCCACATAAAAATTTAAATAAAAAATCATTCAAATCAATGTAATTTCATGGTGGTCCTTACCAAAATTAAAATAAGAAAACCCTTATGAGAGACCCTCTCTCTCTCTCTATATATATATATTGTTAACCGACTATAAATAAAAATAAAAAATAAATTTACTTATCTAATTAACCTGCTCAAATGAAAATTAAAAAGTTAACCTAAAATCCGTCCTTAATTATGTAACTTTTACAGGCACAAAAGGATGAGAAGAAAAATTATAAATGTAATATGTAATGGTTATGGTGATCCTATTAATTAATTAATGTTGAATTCAGACTTGTTCAATTGACGTGCAATTCACGCTATTTAAAGAACCACCGCTGTTCTTGCACCTCCAATATTTTTCTCCACCCTTCTCCCTCTGCTCTCGATCTATTGCTGTAGTATTATTATTATTTTTTTATTTTTTATTTTTAAATCCTACAGCATGGGTCAGAAATAAGTACTACATACGCGTTCCGAATATCTATTCCTATGACAACATAGAAAGCTACCTACACATGCATGCTTTCTAATTACCATAGAAAGGGAAATGCATACTACGTGAAGGGATGTGCTAATCCTGTAGTAATATAGATATTAGAAATCTTTGTGTTTTATGAGTTTTCTGGAGTAATGTATATACGTATGGATGTATAGTAAGCCCTTCAATGGGAATAATTATACCAAACCTCATTCATTAATTTTTCTGTCCCACTAAACTTGTTGTTTGTCATGTGTGGTCATTGGCACACAATAGCACCAAAAAAAAAAAACAAGTATATATCCTCTAAAAAAAAGAATTATATATATATATATATATATATATATTTATATTTATATATACTCAAGGATAAATTATATTATTCTCAATGGTCAACACTTTTGTTTTGTAACTTACCAAACAAAAATCTTGAAATGGTTTAGTTTTATAATATTATAGAACTAATTTTATAACGTTACAAAATAAAAATAAAAGTAATAAATTTTTATCATATATATAATTATATATAAATAATAAATAAATAAAAGAATAAGTGCTTAAACACAGTTGTTTCACTTGTTTAGTGCTTATTTGATTGAACTTTCTACTGTATCAAAAGATCTACCGACGTCTATTTGAATCTTTTTAGAATTGTTTGGTTGAGCTTTTGAGATTGTCTATTTAAATTAAGTAGATGCTAGTAGAGTTTAAACATCTACTATGTAAAAGCTTATGTGGACGTGTTTCTCTAAATAAACATGTTTTTTTAAAAAAAAGTTTACCAACCAAACAACTAAATTTTTTCTTTTCAAAAACTCTATTTATAATATATCTATTACAAGGAGATCTTTTATCGGTAGAAGTTTTTCAAAAGCCCATTCAAATGAGCTCTTAATTTGTTGGAATTTTGAAATAATAAAAGAAGACTTTTTTTTTTTTTTTTTTTGGTAATTTGAGGAGACATGGATTGAACTATAAACAAACTTATCTCTGGCAGCACTTTAAATGTCAAAGGGGCATGAATATGCCCCACAATAAATCAATTAAAAACCTCTTGATAGAACTTTTGTACTATCAACACACACACAAACACCCACTTCTCTCACAGCTCATTATATATTTTATTTTCTTTAATTTATCATGATAACACTTTCATGCTTCCAATAATTGGTTCATTTTTCCATCCTCATTTAACAACAAATTAACGATGTAAGATTAATTAGTGGTCATGGATGGACAATCACATGGCTTTTGACACATGTCAAATCCCCATTTCATCTTCATCAGCTTAATGTTCTTTTAACATGTGTTGCTTTCATTCACCTAACTGGTGTCGTGTCTTAGAATTCGGTTGTGTTGTCTTTCTTGGCCCACAAGTATTTTTTTGTTCAATATCACCCATATATATAATAATATACTTGTATTGTCACATCTAGCAATCATATATTAAATTAATCAAATTGATGATGATGATTGATATATTAACAACATTGATAGTCATGTTTAAGTTAATATAAACCAAAAAGTGCAAGTCGGTTTTTCAATAATTTAAAGTAATTTTAACTTGTATTGGTGATTGGTGGAAGTCATGATGGGAAATTGGTAAGTACAACTTAGTTTTCTGACGAAGATGATAACATTTTCTATTCTATCTTCTTTGTGAGTTTGCTGTCTGTCTACGTAAATGTATAAATTTAACTATGTGTGGATATATGGAGGAGTCTTAAATCTATCAATTTTACTTGGAGAGTAGGTATATATATATATATATATATATATAAAAAGAAAGATCAAATGGCTGAAATAATAGTTTCTTTCTATTCTTTTGTTTTGCGTAGGATAAAGTTTATTCTGTTACAAACTATGCCAATGGTCAAGATACATATGAAAGCAAAGAAATATAGTAAAGAGAGATCATTAAATTTAACATGATTCGACGATGAATGTGATCCCTACATCCATGACATGAAGTGTTACTAGTTAGCAATCATTTTTCACCAATTCAAGATTTACAATCCAACATGTTCTACACATTATATATATATATATATATATATATATATATACGGAATTGTTCTTATGAGGATGCCCTGATAGAATTATATAAGGACATTGAATGTGAGCCACTCATTTTACATATTTTGCCTTGGTATGTATGCACTTGTCAAATCACTTTTATAAATGAGTGGCTCACATTCAATATCCTGATAAAGTTATATAAAGATACTCTGATAAGAACGGGACCGTATATATATATATATATATATATATGAAAGAGTGTTTTTTAAGTATGTTTTTAGGACATATATTAAAAGAATGATGAAATAGATAAATCTAATCTATTTTTGAAATCGAAATTCACTTTTCACCTTATTTTTATAATAAAACCATATTCAACAAAAACTTCCAAAAATTGTTCAAAACTAACATAAAAGTGACAAAAATGCCCCTAAGTTTTTTTTTTCTCTTTCTTTCTTCTCTTTTCACTTTCTCTCTCCAAAATCTCTTTCTCTTCACTCCTTAAACGATACGATGAGTTTTTAATGCTTTAAATAGTTGCTGTTGTGTGTGAAAATATGAGATCAGGCTAGTTACTATCTAACCTTGTACATAAAACTACATATCTAATAGATTGAGTCGACTTAAAGCCAGACTAACTTGAGCTCAAGTAAGAGACAAAAAGAAAGGAATCAGATGTGTGAAAAATCCGACCTGATCTAAAGAGGTCAGGTGCATAAAACTCCGATTTGATCTGAAGAGAGCGGATATGCAAAAATCCAACCTGGGCTAACAACACACTTTCTAAGTCTAAGACAACAAATGTCACTTGGCAAATGAATAAAAGGTGGGAAAGAAGAGATCGGATGAGCAAAAGTCGAACCTAAGCTGCAAAAACAGGTGTTAAGAACTGAGAAAGACTTAAGGCTATGTGTTGCACTGATAAGAAAAACACCGAGATGAGCTCTAGGAGAGTGAAAACCGAGATGTTAGTGATATACATGTGGCTCTATGTGTCCCAAAGACGAGGTTCACCTGTCAAAACCAATTTGAAAAAACACTATAAATGGAGGGAGATGGATCGAAGGAAGTTAAAGTGAAAAAAGAGAAAGAAAACAGACTAAAAAGCAAGAGGAGTAGAGAGAAAAATCAGATGAGTATTTCTCCGAGTCATAAATATAGCTTGATCTGAGCAAGATTTTGTGTTTCAGATCATGTCAGTAATTTACCAAACTCGTACAAAGGAGAGGTTAGCTGTGGGAAACACCTGATAATTCTTTTCCATCAGATCGACAATATTCTAAGCTTACGCAAAGAGATTTAGTTGAGAGAAATATCAAATAAGCTTTTTTGCAAGCTGTGAGATCAACTTGATTTGAGTAATGAATTAATTCTTAGCCTAGGTTATTAATTACCCTACCTCATGCAAAACCCCGAAAATTGTGTCACAAAAGCAAAAAATGCTTATTCAAAGCTTCGTGGTGAATTTAACACATCCGGCTAACAATTACTTGTATTGGTGTATATTTCATGGGTTTTGATACAATTTTTGATTAAGTCATGGTTTTCAAAATCAATTTTGGAGTTTTCAAAATTTTTTGGTTTCTGATGAATGTTGCATGATAATCAACCATGTAATATTTTATAGTTCATCATGTAACATATTTCTTCAATTTCTGGGTTTCTGATGAACATTACATATATGATAGTTTGCCATGTAATATGTATGACATGTAATTCATTAAGGGCAATATAATCTTTTTACAAGCAAGATTGGTTAAAAACGAAATTTTACCACAACCTGATTAGAATTGAATTTGATTAAAAAAAATTTCTCTCGAAAAGAATTCAATTAATTATAATTAAAGTGAAACTAGGGTCTCTGAAAACAAGAAACCAATTAATTAAGAAACTTTGTTGTATGTAATAATTAATATATATATATATATATATTGATATAATAATGTGTGTGCATAATCTTGTAAAAAAAAATGATGAGGATGATGATGGATTGATGGAGAGATGGTAATGAAAAGAAAGATTCTTTTGTGGTAGAGAAGGTGTTGTTTTTTAATTTGAGGTAGAAAGAAAGGGATGTGAATTGAAAGAGTAAAAGATCGAAAAGAAGGAATCATTTGTACAAGAAGGATTCCACTTTGATATATATCATATACATATGCACTTGTTTTCATCTCTTACACTATTCTTCTTATCTAACTTTATGTTATGTGTGGGTCATGTTAGAATATATATATTGTCTTGTACATATCTGTTGGCTGATGATTTAACAGATTTTAATACAAAACAAATTACTTAATTTGAAAGAGAAACATCTTCCTGGTGGAAAATAGCTTAGAAATCCTTTTAAAAAAGAGAGAATTAATAAAATAATTAAAGCAGAAAAAGAAGGAAGAGAAGTTGGCTAGTCAAATGGTAAGAGTAGTTGCACCAGCCTTGAACCTCTCTATTGTGCTTTGTGTCTTCATCATGTCAGCTTAGGTCTCCCTAAAAGATCAATTTTTTTAATATAACTATGTAATATATATTATCATGATGAAATTATAACTTTAACAAAAAGACTTTGGTATTGAGGGTAGTTAACATGTTATATTAACTGTTAACAAAGGACAAAACTCTTGTCTTTATAAATTTTGCTCTCAAAAACTGACAAAGAAATGTAGAATATATTCAACACATTATAAAAATCAAAAGTGCAAGTAGATCTATATTTGCTTAAATGCAAAGCATGACACTAGACTGTTGAATTTATTGTACCTTTTGTAGAGTCAGTTCTGTCCCCAAATAATATTCTCCTCAACCTTGTATTTCAAAAACCAACTGCTTGAATTGGCAGCTTCTCTATGGCAGACAACCAGCAGGCAATTGAGTTGTATATAACTTGTACAGTAAGATAAAAACGATCACCATAGTTTTGCCAAGAACACTGTACAAATCTTTATATATATATATATATATATCTATTCTTCTGACTTATAAATCAAACCTTATATATCACTAATTGTACCATTATTAATAAAGACAATAAGAAACAATTGTGACAGTGATATGATTTTGTGTCACAAGGGTATGTAGCATATCATGATCAAGGAGTCCAAGTCCATTCATTGGTCATGTCATGAGATCCACATGTGTAAGACATATTTTGGAGAACAGGAAAAAGCAGCAACAGAAGTAGTAGTGATGCAAATTGATTCTGTAATTTTTGTTTTATTGTCTTGAGGCCTAGAACATTACAGGCAGAGAAGGGAATAAAGAAGAAGAAGCAGCAGCAGCTAGGTTTGAATTTGATATATATTAAGAGGATATGAAAAGAAAAGGCAAAAGCAACAACAATTCATGAGAGACAGACATGGCACCTCATCATCCTCATAAAAGCTAGCTAATCATATAAATATTAAACAGCTAGTCATATTCATATATAGGCTTAGCAAGGACCATGTGCCTAGCTCTGTATTTTAATAAGACTAATGACAAAACAATAGTGCACTACATATATATTAATATCATATATAATAAATTAACTAAAAAAAAAGTGAGAGTTCTTGGGAATCTCTGATCATCTCTCTCTTGTGGTGGTTTTCTGTCTTGAAATGGTTAAAGGCAGGTGTCATTGACTAAAGGAGATAGCTTAAAATGACTGCAAACAAACACCTCCCAATTGAGAATTCTAATCATTTTAGGCTTCTGATTTTGGAGGTGGGAAGAAGATCCATGGCCCCAATTGGATGTGCCGCTCATCACTACGTTCTTTTTTTCTTTCTTGGTTGATTGATGATGAGGAGGTGGCCAAGTGTTTCACAGTCCTCCTCGAAAGACAAAAGTAGTGGTGATGCATGCCCCCAAAACCAAAGCTGAAGGAAGTGTTTTAATTGGCTTTTCTCATTTTTTTTTGGTTACTTAATTTGATCTATATAGAAAGAAACCCATCATCATTTCTTATTACTTACATGTATATACAATATATATTTAATAATAATAATTATCATGTGTCCAATTCTATACATTTTTTTCATGTGGAATTTGACTCTTTGAAACCTCTTCTCTCTATATATATTTATATTAAAAATATATTAAAAACCTCTTCTTTCTTTGAACTCCATATTAGTTTTCATTAATTGATCATTATAATCAACATTATCATCAACAAATTATATCCTTTGAATAAGCCTTAATTAGTATCCATCTGATTACCTGTATTTGATCATCATACCAATCATGGATTAGGTCGGCCACCTGATATCTGTTTCTTTGATATTAAACATTAGAAGACGACCATGCAATTGATTAACAGGTATATATTTTCATCTAATTAATACTTGTTCATCAGACTAAATACAGCAAAAAAATAATAATCAGGAAAGTTAAAAAGGGGAGAATAATACATGTGGGTGTTTGAGAAAATCACATGATGATACAACAAAAAGAATTCCCATCAAATAATTATATTGTGACGGAAAAGTAAAAGTTTTGCGGTTCTTTTTTAGTCACTATATACCATGGTCCATGGTAGAATATCCCACTCATCCCAAGAAACCCTAGATGGACAGGTAAGCCAAGAACACATGAGTGCATGACCTGTCAGGTTCTATTTGGTTTGTGCTATTGAGAATGGCAGGCACGAATGCAAAGCAAAATGGAAGGTGGCGGTGGCCTTATTCTTTTGAACAAGCTACAAGCAGATCTGACTTGGACAATATAGTTTGCTTTATGCATATAAAATATCCGCATTGATCAGGTAAGAGATCCCATTTATTTATTTATTTTTATGGGCTATTTGAAATGTATGAGATTTACTTCTATAAATATAAATATATATATTTATATATATAAATATATATACGGAAATTTTCATATAAGGATGTCATGATAGAATTATATAAGAACATTGAATGTGAGCCACTCGTTTTTCATATTTTGATTTGGTATGTATGCACTTGTCAAATCACTTTTATAAATGAGTAGTTTACATTCAATATTCTGATAAAGTTATATAAGGATACCTTGATAGGAACGGGACCGTATATATATATATATATATATAGGAAATAACACTTTTTAACTAAAAAATTAAGAGGGTTTCTATTTTTACTCAGAATTAGTGTTTTCATTGTTTTATTGTTTTTATCAAACTTTCCACTGAAGAGATAAATTTACCCCAGTACTAGATTAAACACACCGGGAATTAAACACAATAGGAATTAAACCGGTGGTGTGTTTAATTGATGAAAACCGGTGGTGCATTTAATTGAAAAAAACTTGTGTGTTTAATTTAAGAAGACCTGGGTGTGTAATTGAATAAGACCGGTGTGTTTAATTGAGAAATCATTAAGAGTATTTTTGTCTCATCAGTGTAAAGTTTGGTAAAAACAATAAAAAACATTAATGCCGAGTAAAAATAAAAGCTCCACTAATTATATTGTTAGTTTCAATTTTAACTCATATATATAGTGTTTTTCCTAGACCTGATATAAAATACATTAGTGTATCGCATGTGGACCATAGATTATGGATAAGCACTGACAAGTACATACAGACTGAGTCAAAGTATTTGAATATAATGGTTCATATTCAAGGCACCGATATATATATATATATAGTTTTTCTATTGTCAGGTGCTATTGAATTTAAATTTTATATATATATATATATGAAAATTTTTAAGCCGGTGCTTCATGATATATTCTGCACCTTATATGTAAAGTATAGGTTCCCTTTTACTTTTTCTAGTAAGACTTGGTAGATACCTGTTAGCTCGGATGTGTGTGGCTTTAGGAACACTATATATTCTCTAGTGTCTTCATTTGCTTCATTTCTATCTCTCTGTCTCTCTAGTCGTTCAGTCTTTCACCGGGGGGGGGGGCCCCCCCCCCCCCCAAAAAAAAAAAAAAAAAAAAATTGTATGGAGAATCAGTTTCCGAAAATGGAAAACTTCCTGCACAAGGAATTGTTGCCATCTTATTTTCATGGAATCGCTACAGCTACAGCTACAGGATCCAAGTTTTTTGGCGATTCAATTATATGGGGTGCTCTAAGTGACGCTGCTCGTGGTGATCATCACAATAACCTGAAATATTCAGCAGCATCATCATCGACTGACAGGATGTTTTCAGGTTCCGAAGAGTTGAGTTCTACAGCAGAAGATCAGGCTTCTGGTGCCTGCAGTTTGATTAATACCATTCCTGGATTTATTAAACAGGTTCTTTTCAAGGAAAATCAATTTGTTTCAGGATTGAATTCTAGTGGTGATCACCACCCACCTGGAGTTTCAGTTTCTGATGATGTCAAAGATAGTTTTATTCCTGTAAATTTCTTGGAGTCTTTTCCGAAACTCACCCAAACTCTTCAAGCTTCTTCTTCTGATCATCATCAACAACCATCTTCCCTGTCGAAATTTCCGAATTTAACTTTGTTTTTGCAGGAACCACCCACGTTAGATCCTTCCACCAGTACACGAATGTCATTGTCGTCTCCAAACCCTTCATTTCACATCCCCAATCTCGGCCAAATTCAGTGCCAATCCCGCAACAACAACAACAACAACGAAGAATGGCTCAAAATCAATCAGAGTCTGACAAGTACTTATTATAATCAATCCAAAGGTTTGAGTAGTGATTACTGGCTAAGCACTACCAAGACACAGCCAATGAAGTACACAGGAAGAAGACTAGTACAGCAGCATCAAAAGGGTTCTTCGTTATCGTCTTCTTCGGTTTCTTCATCATCTCCTGCAGTGAAGTTGTATAGAGGGGTGAGACAGAGACATTGGGGAAAATGGGTAGCAGAAATAAGGCTACCAAGAAACAGAACAAGGGTCTGGTTAGGGACTTTCGACACCGCAGAAGAAGCTGCCATGGCCTATGACACAGCTGCATACATGCTTAGAGGAGACTATGCACATTTGAATTTCCCTGATCTTAAGCATCAACTCAAGGCAAATTCTCTGAATGGAAACACAGCAGCTCTTCTTGAAGCAAAGTTGCAAGCAATCTCTAATCAGGACATTTCTACTCAAAACAATAATAAGAAGACTACTAGTGCTATTGATCATCATCATCAGCAGCAACCATCATCAAAGAAGATCAATAACACAAAACTCAAGACCAAGGCAGCTAAAAGAGAGAGGCAATTTGAGTTGGAGATCAACAAAGTTGGATCAGATCATCATCATCATCATAATCAAGATCAGGTGGTGTTATCAGATGTGGATGCTGTTGATCAGTTGAGTAGAATGCCATCTTTGGACATGGATATGATCTGGGATGCTCTTTTAGTCTCTGATCATTCATGACAATGTTCTATCACCTCATCATGATTTTTCAAAATGAAATAATGATATTTTGACTTTATGTGACTATTATGCTTCTTCTTTGAAATAGCAGCATATATACTTCATGGATTTTTCTTCACTAGGATTAAATGATGAAACTTATGTTTTTTTTTTTTTTGTTGTTGTGTTTTTTGTTCCATAATTGATCAGATTTAGTTCTGTTTCTGTTTATTTATTTATTTATATATTTTTTACATGTGAGGAAGACTTTTGGAGTTTCAAGTTATAAAAATTTTGCAGTTTAATATAAGAAATTTGGAAGCAGAAAGAAACATAAGTTTGGTTGTAGTAGCTGCCAAATTTAGAATGTGGAAGGTGGCTTATGGCCCTCTTCTAAAGTCAAAAGGCACATAGAAAAATAAAATATAAAGTAATTGAGTCATTTGTAGGACCATTTTGAATGTGTTTTTGCGTTTGTTTGGTCTAGTTAATGCCTAATGGGCATATTGTAGTTGTCATTTGGACAATAGGTATGATTATGAGATTTCAAAACTAAATTATTTTGGACAATATCAGCGTAGCTCAGCAGGTAGATAGATGAACTTAAGGTTTAAGCAAATGACTCTTAAATTGACGGTTCAAATTTTATCTATAGGGAAAGCATATCGATACCGGATTAATAGATATCGTAAATAAATAAATAAAAAAACTAAATTATTTTGTAATAATGATCATATATCCCCACTAATGCACAAATTTTTTTTTTTTTTCAACATGCCTTCAAAATAGGTAAATATTTTTGCAATCTTTTTAATTTTCATTTGTACTTCCAAATTACACATAAAATGATTGTTTTTAAATCATAGAAGTTATCATTACCCAAAAAAAAATTCTTTCTCACACAAATTTAATAACTTAAGTTTTAATAACATTGAAAATGTGATTCGAACAAATAATTTTCGGACTCAAATAAACTGTTAAATTTTGATGTCTTAATTTGTGTCTAACCAATTAAATTGAGATATATGTGTACATTTAATTATTTTTTTTAACTGCTTTCATAAATGTGTATACATGTCCCAAAATTTGGTTTAACTGGGTGGATACAAATTAGGACACCAAAATTTGACAGCCGATTTGATTATATAATTTTCAGATGCAAACAGGAAAAAAAAAGCACAAGACTTTAATAGCCGTATTAAGTTTTGCGTTCTTTTTCAAGTCTTTGATCGAGATCTAATTTGCATTTGGTCGAGACTTGTTGGCATTCGTTGGACCAGCGATGGATGCAAAAGGAGAACCGACATCCTCTGGTGACTTAAAAATCACTGGAGGAGGCAAGTTCTCATCTAAGAAAGGAGGGAAACCTCCTCCAGTATCGGCCGTCGAAAAGTCAAGAATGGAGGAGGCATTCGCCTACCTTTACACTGGCCAAAAATCGACCTTCTCCGACGCTTTGAATCTCCGAAGGATGGCTGTTATCCTCTGGCCAGCTGAGGAGGCAGATCCTCTTTCTCGCCATGGAGACGTTCCTTCAACACCATCCTCCAATGACTGGTAGAGGCGATCTAGCCACCTCCACTATCGGAGGATGCCGCCGAAGGATGTCAGATCATCCTCCAGCATTGGCTCATGATTTTTTTTTTTTTTTTAAAAAAATGAATAAATTCTGCATACAATTGCATAAATTTTATCATCATGTTTATTTTAGTAATTTTACAAAACCTTATCAAAATAAAAATAAATTTTAAAATTGAGTTTACTAAACAGTTTTTTATTTTATTTATAAGTAGATTATTTCTTAAAGTTAAGTTTTAAGTTGCTCTAAGCAACAATCTCAAACATAGCACTGTAGCTAATGCAACTAACACAACACAAACTAGAAAGATTTTGTTTAAATTATATCATTTAGGAGAAGAATCTGTGTGATTTAGACTTTCGTCTATGCACTTCTTTTTATAAGTTTTTTAATGAGATCAGATGTAATTAGAGTCGTTCATACATGAATATCAGATAGTTTATTTATAAGATCTCTTATAAACGTATAAAAAATTCTAAGATTATTTAATCTCATTTACATTAGGATTTAGACGTTTAGTATTCAAAAACTTAAAAAAAAAAAAAAAAAAACTGAAAATTTTGTAATGTCATTTTGAGATTTAGTTGTTAAAAGGAATAAAATAAAATTTAAGAATTATTAAAGTCTCAATCGAGCAAAAACTTTTACTTGTGAGATTTAATAAAGTCTTCACCAAAGGCTATGTTGAACGGATACGGATATAGGTACGGGATACGGATACAAGATACAATACGATACGGGAATACGGTAAATCTTTAACAACTAGGATACGGATACGGCATAATATGTTGATTAAAATAATATATATTTATAATTTAAAAAAAAATAATAATATATGAAAACATATTTGATAATTCATTCAAAATCAAAACATATTCATAATCCAAATAAAACATATAATATATCTACATAAGTTATAATTACAATGTAACATATTTCAGGATCTAAATAAAACATGTTATATAAATTGTAACATATTACAAAATTCAAATAAAACATACGTCACATAAGCCATAACACATTACAAAATCTAAATAATACATTAAAAAAAACTCATAAAACATATTCTAAATTTCTAATTAATTTCATTATCATCATTCACATTGTTAAATGATCTAGATAATTCGGTCTCTAACTTCGGTTCATCAAGAGAAAGGTTTTCAATATCATGTATCCTGTTATTTTCTATGTCAATGGAATCAAAACCAAAATTTCTTTACAATTTCATTTTGACACCTAAATTTTTGAAACTACAATTTGACCACGTTTTATACTAAAATAATTATAATATTGCCCCAAAAGCATCCTACTGTATCCCCAAATATCCTTAAAGTATCCTTTAAGTATCCTCTAGTCAAACTTATGAAAAAGTCAACGAATACGCCAGTTGACATATCAGATACATATCCTGAAGTATCTAAACCAGATACAAGTTCAATACGAGTTATCTCCCCTAAATGGAGTATTCGTGCTTCCTAGACTAGAGGTCAAGCCGCCAAGGCTTATAAGTTATAAGTCAAGTCTCGCTCTTTGGCCCAAGTTTGTTTATAGTTTTTTATTTTATTTATTTATTGTATCGAGAAAAAAAAAAAGAATGGAAAATTTGACTAGTGGTGGGAAGCAAGGATATTTTTGTCCAAATTTCACTTATAATTGTTAAAATACCTCAAATTATTATATATGTGGCATTTAAAAAATCAAGCAACAATGGGTGCTATTAAAAAAATAAAGAAAGATGAGTAGAGAGATGTTCATGGGGAATTGGGGATGGGGGTAGGTTCCCCCACCTCTTCATCGTAGAGTATAATTGTCGTTTAGGTCACAGAGTATGATATAATACTTTGGTAATTGAATAATCTTCCTAGTGCCCTTTTCTTGAAATCTGAAAACAATGTTAGGACTTAAGGGATGGCAAAATTACCGGCTCCGCTCCAAGAGGCGGGTCAAAAACGAAATAATCTTCCCCCAAAATAATATATATATTTCTTTCCTTTCTAGCTGCCTATTTGGTATATCACTGGTCTGGTGCAATAGTTGTAACAGTTCAAAATTACAAAAGATAAAGCAAAATAGCAAAAGAGGAAAAGCAATCACGATTCACAAGCTTGCAAATTTCTTGAAAAAGTCAAAAGTAAACCAAAACTAAGATTCCCTAACAAAGAACACAATCATTATTCTAACCTAACTTCTACTACACACCGCTAATTGTAATGAATCTACAGACTACCAAACTGCTATTAATACAATGAGTGAAGACTAAACACTACTGGCAGGACATAAGAGGATACAAATCAGAAAAATAGTACACTATTCAAACCCAACAAGATATAAAAGAAAGAAAATGGGAAATAGAAAACCACCCTTACATCCTTTTCTACGGAAGCAAATCACTAAAATAGTATTAATTTCTTAAAATATACTAGATTCTAGTGTTACAAATCCTCCACATGCATTCCAGAACTGCTGATAAATTTTAGTAATGAATGCAAATTGGATAGATTAAATGTTTTAATGCTTGGCTATTAAAGTGGTTAATCCAATTATACATAAAACACGATCTACATGAAGATGAGAGTTTGACTAGTAATTTCACCACACCTAGGCTCTCACAGTTTCAATAACCTGGTGTAAGTCTTACACCCTATAAAAGCTCAACAGTTCACTGATTGAATACCATTTTCTCATTATGTTCAAGCCTATTATCTTAACCACATTGCCCTTAGTGCAATATTTTACTAATTCAGATTTACAAAAGTTAAAGCAATATCAGAAGTGGAAAAGCAATCACAAGCTTGCCTAACTTCTAAAAAAGGTCACACAGTAAACCAAACTCTCATTAAAAAGTTTCTCCTAAGAACGAAAACAATCAGTATTCTTACCTAACTTCTACTAAACACTGCTTTAGCCCATTCCACCGAACCTACAGACTAGGATACTGTCCTTAATGCAATGAATGATATTACAGCAAGAAGCCTGAATTTTAGATTTCATATCAATTAGAGTAAATATAGAGGATTCCAAATAGTAGAACTTTGAAATTTAAACTGAAACGCTATTGAAAACCCAAGAAGAACCAATGAAGATATTAAAAGAAAGAAAAAAGAAAATGAAAAACCATCCTCTGCTCCTTTTCTACAACAAAAGTTTTGTCCAAGATCACACAAGTTGTCTTCACAATCACTACAACAGTGTTATTTTCTTAAAATACTATATTCTAGTGTTATGAACCCTCTACATCCATTAGCAAACCGGTAAAAATGTTAGTAATGAATGTAAACAGTGATAGATCAAATAATTAAATTATAGAGACGGTCATAATAGAATGACATAGAAAACACCATCTGTGGTAGCTGATTAGTGAATGCTTAACACAATCATCACAGTTGCTCATAATCACGGAAAAATGTGGTTAATCCAATCCTACTATACTAAAACAACAACTACTAAAGATGAGTATTTGACTAGTACGTTCACCCCACCTAGTATCCTCAGTGACTTTGTTTCTCACACCAATAAAACTACCCAATTCCTCATTATGTTCAAATCTATGATTCGCATTTACAATAACGCTAGGTATCCCAACCCGTGATGTAATTCTTAATTTCAACTAACATATCATTTACCATTTACGATATATCTCATTGTCATATGTCAACTGAATTAAAGGGTCACATCAACAGTTGGGATACAAGTTGAGAAATAAATTTTACATATTTAGAATTATCGTTTGCATTTATAGTGAGTAGAAGAACATAGGTTACAATTGAAAGTAAACTTTCAAATGTGTGGGCATCCATGTCCATTTGGGAACAGTCATCTCCATGAAAAGCATATATATGAAAAGATAACAATATTGAACACCTAAAAATCCTCAGATCTGCTACAAAAAACGACCAATCATCATAGATAAAACATTTAATTATCATATTCAATAATTCAAATATGCCAATCAAAGTAATACAGACCAGGATAGAGCATTTAATACAACATCAAACTGATTTCTCAACACACCCAATAAAAGGCTCCTAATACATAATAAATAGATCACTGAAATCACAAACAAACCCCAGTATCAAAAGTCAAATCAACACAAACTATTTTTGGGTATTATTATTTCTTGGTACTGCTTTTACCTCCGGCGTCCCCACCAGACGCCGACTGCGCCGCCTTCTTTGCCGTCTTCTCTTGCAAAGCCTTGGCGTCCCTGAACAAACATCACAGTCAAAGTCAAAATCAAAAATTTATTTTCAAAAAAAAAAAAAAAAAAATTGAATGAAAATCGAAACCTCTCGCGGCGTTGTTCAGGAGTCAAGCCGTCGTCTTTGTTCTTGCTACCCTTGCCACGAGCCTGAGCTCTCTCGCGATCTTTCTCCCTCTGGTTGCCGCGTGAGATCCCAATAATCAACTTCGATTACGGAAAACTAATTGAAATAAAAATCAATCGTAAAAACTTAAAAAGCAATAAAAGCCATGAAATTAAAAAGCGCTAAAAAATTGAAAAATATCAAAAAGAAAAAAGGATATGAGTCATTTTCTTGTGTGTTCCTGGATTTCGGAGATTCCTGCAACTTCAACCAAAACGAAAGGTCAATGGCTCAATGCCACCAACCTCGACTTTCTTCTTCTTTTATAATTCGAATTATCTTCTTCTCACAACTTATTTTATTTTCGGGCATTTATTTAAATTTCCCTGTACTTTAACTTATTCTCCAAAATCCACTCTTTAGTTTCATTTTTCGCCAAAATACCCGGAAAATAACCCTCGACTCCCCCTAAGATTTGCTCTTTTACACGTGAAATCAACTTTATCAAACACTGACACTCACCTCCCTGCCATTAGTCAAATTTAACCATCGACCAAGTTTGACTCTAAAAAAACCAAAATGCCCATGAATTAATTAAAAAATAGGGTTATTGGCACAAATGTCCCATAAACTATACGCGAATTCGCAAATTGTCTTATAAATATTTTTTTTAGGCATTAAACCCTCGAAACTATCATTTATTGGTAAAACTCGATGGACTAGTAACGGAACCCAGTTTTTGTGTGATGAGCCTGACATGTACAATTCCACTAAGGGCATTAGTGTCATTTCATGCTTAATTTTAAAATTAAAAATTAAAAAATAATTTAGTTTTTATTTTAATAGAAATTTTTTTTTTAAAGGAAAATGGAAAAAAATTAAAAAAAAATCTTTCAAAAAAAATAAAATAAAAAAAATACACCACTACCACTCATGTTTCATCAGTCATCATCATCATCATCTTCCATATCTCCAACACTCAAACGCTAACATAATATACCACAACTCAAACACCCAAACCCTAACCGTCACCACTACCACCACCTAAACACCAAAACCATCCAACGCATCTTCACTCTCTCTCTCTCTCTCTCTCTCTCTCTCTTTTCATATCTGGTTCGTCTTTCTCTCTCTCTCTCTCTCTATGCATCTGGTTCCAGCCGATGCGTCTTTATATCGCGCTCGATCTCCTCCCAGCCACCGCCGCGTCTTCTTTCTCCCTTCACATCTGGTTCATCGCTCTCTCTCTTTCTCTCTCTCTCTCTCTTCGTGAACCCGTCTCCATCGATCTCCTCCATTGCCAATCTCTGATCCATCTTCTCTCTACCTTTTTTCTCTTCTATTTTGTCGATTTCATGTTTGGGTTTTGGTTGTGGTTAACTGGTGCGATTTCTGGGTATGGCGTTGTGTTCTTGGTGCGATTTCGTGTTATGGTGTTGTGTTCTTAGTGTTCTGGGTGGGTGGTTGACTAGTGTTCTTGATAGGTATGCTTGGTATTCTTGGTTTCTGGATGGGTATTCTTAGTGTTCTTGTTTGATGATGGTTTTTGGGTTTGGTGTTTGAGTTTAGGTTAGGTGGTCTAGTGGGGAGTCGGTTTCTAGATGATGGCGGTCTATAGGGTTTTTGGAAAAATTGTGAGGCTTGGGGTTTGGAGATTGAGATGAATGGTGGTGTTGGTTTGGTCTTGGAGATTGGGTTTGATTTTTGATATTTATTCTGAAGAATTGGAAAAAAAAAATCGAAACAGATTTTGAAGAATAAAAAATAGGTTTCAACAATTGGGTTTGATTGTCATGAATAGAAAAAAAAAATGATTTTGATTTTGATTTCTTTTCAATTCTTGAAAGTTTTGATTTTAGTTGGTTTTGTTTTAATTTGTTTTATATTATTTTGTAAATATATTTTAAAATTAACCTCATGAAGAATTTAAGGTGTTATTCCAATTTTAACCTTACTTACAAACACCTATGCAAGGCATGTGACTAGAAAGATATACGGAAATTGGGTTCCATTACCAGTCTGTCGGGTTTTACCAATAAACGATAGTTTGAAGGGTTTAATATCTAAAAAAAAACATTTATGGGGCAATTTACGATTTCGTATATAGTTCAGGGGCCATTTGTGTCAATAACCCTAAAAAATAAAAAAAACCGTCTTTTTTTTTTAAATGGATCTCCAAAGATGAATGGTGGAGATCTATTTTATTTTTAAAAAGTAAATATTAAAAAAAAAAAAAACACGTCTATGGAGATGACTCCACAAGTCCACTGCCATCGCTCAATTCCATCTTGAACGACGAAGATGCTTGTATCACCAGAGATCTTATTCGATGGAGATTTGGAAGTGGAGATCCATAACCTTTTATTTTTGTTTCCCTTTTTAATTTTTCAGTTAATCTCCACCATCAATCTTGAGATGGGCAAAGGAGATCCATTTTATTTTTTTTTATAAAAAAATATATTGTTTATTTATTTATTTATTTAAATAGATTTTTTATTTATTTTTCAATTATTCTCCTTTTTTTTAAAAAAAATTATTCATTTCTTTACACTTAAAAAAAAAAAAAAAAACTATATATGATGAAAATACCTTTGGTTTTGACAATGGAACTTGGTTAATGATTAAGTTTGACTAACAATATATGAGGTGAGTGTTGGGTTTAATAAAGTTAATTCCACGTGTAAAAATGAAAATCTTATGGAGGTTGAATGTTATTTGCTCTTAGGGCCCGTTTGGCACATGAGATGGGATGAGAATCAACTTGTTTTAAATTCCATTCCCACGTTTGGATGGCCGATCGGATGGGATAAATTAGTCTCACTAAAATTTTGTATCCCACCAACTTGGGATAAATGAATCCCAACTAAAATGGTAGGATTCAAATGAATCCCATCCAATTTTTCAATCAAGTGAAAAAAACCTAGAAAAAACTTCTTTAATCAATTAAAAAACCCATAAAAAACAATCAAGATCCATGCATCAAGATCGGACAACTGGCGTGGATCGGAGATTGTATGTTCTGGTTGTGGAGGAGGAGCGAGGAAGGAGGCAACACCCCATAATTGACAATTGACGGGAGAAGGATTTGGTGAGGTCAGCGAGGTCCTCTTTGACACCGCGAGGAGTGTGAGCCGTTGATTGGTGTTGATCATGACTAGATTCTGGATTTGGAGATGCTGAATTAATGTTGGTTCTAGTGTTAGGTGAGTGATTGTGTGTTGTGGATTCACAGCTCTAAGACAGAGATGAAGGAGGGTCGTTCATTGGTGTTGTGGATTGATGGAATTTTTTGTTTCTTTTATTTGAAATTTGATTGATGAAGATCTGATTAATTTTTTTTGTGAGAGGAGTTGAATGTGTGTTGTGAGTGTGAAGATCCAATTGGATTGATGGAATTTTTTGTTTCTTTTATTTGGAATTTGATTGATGAAGATCTGGTTAATTTTTTTCACCCCTAGATTCCAAAAATAATTGTGGATTAATTTATTTTTAATCCTATCATGTGTTGTACCAAACATGTGATTACTCTATTTTTTATTTTATCCTATGTTGCACCAAAGACTTAGTAGTACTAAATTTTATCCAATCTAATCCAATCCAATCATATCCCATGAAAATAATCCTATCCTATCTTGTGTACCAAATGGGGCCTTATATAAGTTTCCAAAATCCTGATGTCGTTCGTTAGTATTCAGCTAGTGAACCTTTAAAAACTAAGGGTAAATAGGAAAATTATAGCCTTATGCAAGGGTTGAAAAGGTTGAAAAGTTGTTCGAATAAATATTAAAATTTGAACATACAAACTTTTATAACATATATTAATAGATATACATATGATAGGATAAAAAGTAAAACTTAGGGCCGTTTGTTTCTACATCTGATATCTGAAGTTGTCTTAAAAACCAATTTTCAGATCTTTTGTTTGTTTTTGTAAGGCATTGGTGATATGAAAATGGGTCAAAAAGAACTGAAAAATTTAAGTTGAAAAAACTAACTTTTATCTGAAGCTTAGGTTTAGGGATGTCAAAATTACCCATTGATCTGGAGATTCATGGGGACCCGTCCTGTTAGGGACGGTTTTAACCGTACCATTTAATTTGTGGCACGGGGTCGGTATTTTTTTCAATTCCCGATTTATTTTTGGTACGGTTACGGGATTTCAAATCCCTGCTCCGCCTCTCCCTATACCCGCTATCAATATATATATATATATATATATATAAACATAATTTTCCCTCATATTTTTTCCTCCTACTAACATAATTGATGCAGCCGTCAAATACAGTACAGCAAACAAAGGTGTGGATTTCATGGAGCGGAGGAATCGACTCAAAGACGAAGGGTGCGGAAAGAAGGAAGCAAATACTCGGAATGGTCGAAACTGTCAGAATGGACGAATTTCGGGGGCCTTTTCAGAGGGCAAACGAACTCAAAATAGACAATATAATATGTTTCTGGAAAGCCCAAGACGATCCCTACAAATGTTATGAAGACTCCGTCTTCTATAACGGGCTGCAGCATAACCAATTTTGGCCATCTAGTTTGTTGCGCGAAGACATGAGCTGGACGAGAGCTGATCGCCATGAGCTGGACGAGATGATCCGGGCTGAACTTCGTGGACCTCTACAGAGAGCATATGAGGTCGGATCGTCCATTATAATATATTTCCGGAAAGCCCAAGACGAGACCTACAAATGTTATGAAGACTTCATCTTCAATAATGGGCTGCATCATGTCCGAATTTGGCCGTTAATTTTCGTGGGCGGCAAGACAACTGTTGCTTTAATTATTATTTCCAATTATCGTCATGATTCGATACGAATATTTTATTTCCTTTTAGTTTATATGTAATTAGGTTATTAATTATTTTATGATTTGATTTTATTAAATCAAATCCAATTTCCTTTTTAGATAGGTTTTATGATTCTTTTGATTTTTAGGAGATTTGATTTCTTTTCCATTTGGGATTCTTTTCCCGATTTGGTTTAGAAGTTTTATAATTCTTTTCTTGTTTAGGAATTTAGGAGATATAGAATCCTAAGAGATTTGAGTTTCTTTTATTATTTAAGTAGCTTGTATTAGGGTTTGAGAATTAGCTTTTGATTAAATAAAATTCAGAGATATTTCTCAACTATCCAATTACATTATCCTTCGTGTGCGAAGTCGATTATCGTATTTGAAGCCTAATAATCCGGTATTCGTGCGCGAATCAACGGAGCGTTAGTAGGGTTTGTTTCCGGTATTTGTGCGTAAATCAACAGATCCAAATCGTTGTTTCTAATTGTTTTCTTGTAGGTTTTTCTCGACAGAGTTTCCGCTACATCAATAATTTTCCCTCTTCTTTTTCCCATTTTTTTCCCTCCATTGAAACGGTACTTCATTACAAATCATTATATATAATATACCCCTTATAAAAAATACATTAATGAGATGGGGATGGTATGGGGTAAAAAATCGATTCCCTAATGGGAAATCCCCGTACCCACATTGTTTATTTTTAGGTGGGTATTCATCGGGGATAGTATTTCTTATACAAATTGGTATTGGAGATGGTAATGGAAAATCCGTCTCCGACTCGTACCATTGACATCTCTATTTGGGCTTTAATATATTTTAAACTTTTCTTCCAACAGTATCCTTATGCAACCTAACAATTACAACGGTATTTTAGCAAAAAGTAAAACAAACCCACCCAACTTTACCTCTGCTCCTTCATTGTCTGACGAAGACGAATAGAGGATGGAGCAACACGACTGTTGCTTTTTAAATTTTAATAAATAAATTTAACTTATATTTTAATTGTTTATTCATTAATTATACTTTTAATATTTATCACTTTATATTTATATATGTAAATTTAAGTAATAATAATTATTTTCAAAAATTTTTTAACACATACTGACATACATACTTTCAAATATTAATCTAGTTAATTAAAATTTTAAAAATATTATAATTATATTAGATATATATATATATATATAACCATAAATAGTTACAAGGTCATATATGTCTTATTACCAGCTTTCAGATGTTTATATTCAGACTTCACAAATGAAAAACAAACATATCATTCAGGTGTTAGATTTCAATCACTGTTCAGACTTTAGCTATTTCAGACCTATTCAGATTTCAGATTAAAAAACAAACGCTACCTTAATGCATTTTTCCAATGATGTCTCTCAGTCTCTACAATCAAAGAAGTTGTTTGAATAATCTCACATTGCGCATTTGCCCACAAGTTAAGGCAGAGACAAGTTGACAAGGGAACGGGTAGAGGCCATGGACCCATCAAACAAAACTAACGTTGGTCAACCCAAAAATTTAACCAAAAAACCAATTCAAAAGATGTGGTAAGTAAGGGTGGTAATGGATCGGATCGAATCGGATCAAAGGTTTCCCATACCCAAAACCAGATTTGTACGAGTCGCTGCAAACTGGACCCGTGCCTTGAACGGGTTTCGTTTTTCGCCCCAAACACGACCCGAAATGAACCATTTTTATTTTTATTTTTTTTCAAAAAAAAAAAAAATCTCAAACCACTAAATATACAAATTATTTTACCATACAATTCAATTTTAAGACATTGACATAAATTTTAACATTCAATTAATTTTTAAAATACATTTAAATTAAAAAATATATATACAATTTCTTTCTTTTTTGACACTTAAATACAAACATGCACTACAGAAAAACATTTTAACATACACTTAGAATTCATATATAAACTTAAATTTAAAAGAACATAACATCTAAGTTTAATAAAATTTAAATTTAAACATAAAATACAATTAGGTAAAGAGACAAATTAAAGAGATTAGAGATTTGTTTTTCCCTTTATATTTTTATATTTTTAAAAATAATTATATAAATACCGGGTCAAACGGGTCGGGTCGGGGCATAAAAGGTTAAATGCTTGTTTGGTTGAGCTTTCAACTGCTTCAAAAGGTCTACCAACGTCTATTTGAGTTTTTTTGAGTTATTTGGTTGGACTTTTGAGATTGTCTATTTTAAATTGAGTAGAGACTAGTAGAGTTTAAACCTTAACAAGGAAAAAGCTCGGCAAAAGCTCATGTGGAGGGGGAGGTGCTTCTCCAAATAAACATTTTTTTTGAAAAAAGTCTGCCAACTAAACAATTAAATTTTTTTTTTCAAAAACTCTATTTCTAATAGATCTACTGCAAGTAGATCTTTTACTAATAGATGTTTTTCAAAAGCTTAACCAAACAAGCTTTAACCCATACTCGACCCGATAAAAAACCGGGTCAAAAAAGTTTGACCCATACCCGATTTGACCCTTGTTTTAAGTGCTCCAAACTTGTCCCAAACGGATCAGAGCCTTGCCGGTTTGGGGTGGGTTGGGGATTTTTGCCACCCCTAGTGGTAAGTGATTTGTCCTTACTATACATTCATTACATCACCCCAATGATTTGTGTGGTGTGTGGTGTTGACAACTCATTTGTTGCATCATTTAGATTGAATTTTGGTTTATATAGTATTACTCCAAATATATATTGAAATTTTCTTTTAAAAGTGATATATTTAATATTACAATTTATAAAATTTTATTTTTATCTCACCTAAATATTGTATTTTACTACATTGCTCCCTCTAAACAAAATTTTCTTGCTAAGCTCCTGCCATCAAGCGTGGGAAGATATGTCCCCCATGTTGTGGAAATAGACTATAATAATCGCGATGTAGTGTTTTATCTCGGCAAGTCTCAGATAGATATCAAAATATATATTATAGAGTGAGTGAGATTTTGGTGAAGATTTTCACTGCTCTTTTCATTGATATTGATTGAATATATAATAAAACTTGAGAGAACTGAAAAACTGAAATACCATATAGAGATAAGATATCTCCTGAGATAAGAATACAATTTAAATACAAACATTCAAACCCGTAAAAGATATTTATAGAGGTTTGATACAATTGAAGTACATGTCATCCAATATGCCCCCTCAAGATAGGCCGCAGCAAGAGAGGCCTATCTTGTATTTGAGTGTCTGAAATGTAGAACGAGGAAATAGCTTTGTGAGAGCATCCACAAGCTGATCATTAGAGGATATATGTGCCACTCGCAGAGAGTCTGATTGAACTTGGTCTCAGATAAAGTGAAAGTCTATTGCAATATGTTTCATTTCAAATGAAAAATTGGATTGGAACACAGTTGAGAAGCACCAACATTATCACAATAAATAACTAGAACTGTTGACAGTGGAAGGCCAAGATCAATTAAGAGAAAACACACCCAATTAAGTTCAACAGTTGTAGAGGCAACAATACGGTATTCAGCCTCTGTAGACGATGGAAAATGGTATTTTGCTTATTCGAGCTCCATGAGATAGGATTACAGTTGAGATATACAATGTAGGCGCTCGTGAAAGAATAATCATCCTTATTTTCAACCCAATTCGCATCGGAGAAGGCATTAAGAGAGACCGGGGAATCATGATAGAGAAGAATACTTTCATCCAAAGTTCCACATAGATAACGCAGGACTCGGTTGGCTAGCTCCCAATGCTCATTTGATGGTTGATGCATAAATTGGGACAGTTTGTTGACTACATAGGAGATGTCTGGATGAGTGAGATACATGTATTGGAGACTACCAACAACTGTACGGTAAGTAGTGGGATAACTTAGTGGTGTGTCAGAGTGTATGTTGATCGGAGGGCTGGTTGGTAGAGGTGTTTGAACTGGTTTGGCCCCAGACATTTTGTGGCGAGCAAGAATATCCATAATGTAACGCCGTTGTGACAGTAAAATTCCATGTTTGTACGGAAGCACTTCAACACTAAGGGAGTATAAGAGAGAACCAAGGTCTTTCATGGAGAATCTCCGAGCAAGACTGTCAACAAATTGTTCAACTTAAGCTGCACTATTACCTGTAAGAATGATATCATCAACATAAATAAGGAGATATAGAAGGGTACTTACCAGATTTGAGAACAAACAGTGAGGTGTCAGCATAATAATTCTTGAAGCTAGACGCAATCAAGAATTGGCACAGCTCATGGTACCATGCACGTGGTGCTTATTTAAAGCCATAGATAACTTTACGTAGCTTATAAACATATGTTGGATGATCCGAATTTATAATGCCTGGAGGTTGAGCCATGTAGACATTTTCAATGAGTCAGCCTTGTAGAAAGGCATTGTTGATGTCTAGTTAATGCAGGGACCAGCCTTGGCTGATGGTAATACTGAGAACAAGTCTCACGGTTGTGGACTTGATAACCGAACTGAAAGTTTCAAAATAGTCTACCCCAAGTTGTTGATTGAAACCTTTTGCAACCAGGCGAGCTTTAAACCTGTCAATTGAACCATCGAATTTTTGTTTGATTCAAAAGATCCATTTGCAGCCAACATCATTGGTGGATGAGTTTGGCGGAACCAGCTCCTAAGTTCCATTTTTAACAAGCATATCGCATCCCTCTAACATGGCTAAATGCCAATTAGGATCTTTCAAGGCTTGTGTTACTATTGTACATTCAAAATCAGCCGATGAGTTGAATTATGTGTGGCGGTTGAGCTTCTGTATAGGTTTGTGAATGTTGTTCTTGGCTTGAGTAGTCATGGAATGTTTGATCGGAGATGTAGAGTCTGAGATTGTATGAGGTTGCTGCTGTGAGAAGGCCGAGAGTGGTGATAGAACAGTACTAGGTGCTGCAATGACGACATTTGATGTATTAGCTACTGCAATGATAGTAGCCGTCGATTCTGGTATGGCAATCACAACGGAAAAAGTTACAGGTGCAGGTGCGACAGTGGCATGTGATGAGGAGGCTTGACGAAAATCAACTTGTAGAGACGTGGATGAGTCAATGGACGGTGGCAATTCTAGTGAATGCACAACAGCTGAAGGTGTCGACTGACAAGGACTGGGAAGGTTGATAGTGAGGATTGGAGGAACCCATGTGTTTATGGTAGTGGGGTTTGGACGCTGTAATGTGGCATTTAGTAATTTGTAGGGGAAGACAGACTCCATAAATTGCATATGATGAGAGACATATTGTCCAGATTTAAACGAATCAAAACGTAGGTAAGCAATTTGTGACTACGAATACCCAAGAAAAACACAAGGACTAGAGCGTGGATTAAGTTTGTGGGACATATATGGCCGAAGCCATAGGTAATATAAGCAACCAAAATTTTTGAGTTTAGATTAATTGGGAGGGTTTCCAAAAATCCTTTCATAAGGTGATGAGAGTGTAAGTGTTGCAGTTGACATTCGATTGATTAAATAGACAGCAGTGGCAAAAGCATTTGACCAAAAGTGTAGTGGAAAGGAGGCATGGGACAGTAATGTGAGACTAGTTTAGGGTTGTGAGACGAGAGATACCATTTGTCACAAGATAATCTTTAAGTGACAGGTATTCTCCTTCATTGTCGGAGAAAAATGTGATAATTTTGTGTTTAAAGTAATTTTCCACAATGGCCTTAAACCGAATGAAAGTTTCTTAAACCTCTAATTTTCTCTTTAACGGATAAAACCAGATGTATTTGGTTAGGTGATCAACGAAGATTACATAGTATTTATCGATGATCAACCAATCAACGATTTAGGTTAGTGAAAACCTGCAAATATAAGTGTAATGAAGAATGTAACAATAGTAAACAATAAAGATGGCAAGCTACGTGGTAAAACTCCGGTGATCGAAGAAACATCTATGGGTTGTTGCCTTAGCAACTGAGTCAAATCCACTATTTTTATAAAGTAATACACGCTCTGGTCTCTCTCTCTCTCTTCCTTTCTAAGATATTTCTACCCTTTTGCTGTGTTTTGCATGTTTATTTATACATGGTGCCACTAGGGTTTCTATGTACTGCTAGGGTTTAATATTGTGGCGTACAAACAGACGATTACAGAGTTGGTTTTATGATTCTTTTCCTATTTGATATTATCCCGTATTTAATTCCCTTGAATCCGGATCTGTTATGGACTCTAGTAGCCTGATGTTTTGGAGAGAAGATTTGTTTGTTCCCTTGTTAGACTTTTGGTAGCTGTACAGTAATTGACTTGCGATTGCTTGTTACTGCTATATACCTTGTAGGTGGTGGAGAAGACCCTTACATGATCATTTGTATTAATACCGAGTGGAGTCGAGTAGACATGATCTTCTACTTGGCCTACTAGGCTCTATTCGGCTTACTCGGATCTTGTTTGGTGTTGTTAGCCTCTTTTGTTCCTGTTAGCACTACGCTAGTGCCAGGTGGCCTATCCGCGTGGAACGCCAATATATCCTTTCCGGCTGATCTTTGACTTTCAGCTTACATGGCAAGATTCAGTCGATGCTGTCTAATGAGGTGTCTTCTTGGTAAATATGATGTAAAACAATACCCCCTTAAATTTCTGAGTCGAGTGAACCCGTTCATCTTTGATATAGGTTTTTGTCTTGATCTTTGTACTCGGCGAAAGTTATTTAAAGATCCCATTCGACTTTTGCCTGATCACGCTAGCTTTAACCAAGTTTATCGTTTTCCTTATAAATGTCTCATAAATGAAGCAATTATGTTTCTTTGTTAATTTGAAATATTAATGACGTGTCTTAATTGCATTCGCACACATTCGATTTGTCTTTCAATCAAAATTTTCTGATGATGACGTTTGGAAGCTATTTTTTGACAGCTTGAAGTCTTCTCGTGCTGCCACCTGTCTTCTTGTGGGTTGGTATGTCAGGAGGCATTTATAGGACGTGACTTTCGTGCATCACCCACGTCACCCATCGTGTCCCTTAGTTTCCCACCTTTCGTGATCCAATTTAAGGTTTCATTTTTTGGAACTAATGCCCTGCCTATTTAAGCCTATGTTAGGAGTAGCTTAAATCACTTTTTTCTAACCTTCGTGCTTTAAAAACTTTATCGATTCTTGAAACTCCAAACCCAGATTTTCAACTCTTCAAACTCTAGATTTAGGTTTTCTTTGAGCTTCTCATCTCTCTTCATCTAGTTTACGTATCCTCATTTTTCTTATTTTCTGTCTTTCAACGACTCACTGAAACCCAGGCTTCTTTAACCCAAATCTCTTAACTTGTTGGGTTTTTTGATATTTGGAGTTTTGTTAGAGTTTTCATCCAGTAGTTCACTCGATTTATCCAGCACAGTCGTTTCTTCGAGTTAGTTTTCATGGATCCCGTAGCTAGGCACTGTCTATTTGTTATTCCGATGGCTTCTATCGAGCGCGATGACACTTTTACAGTCAAGCGTATTTATAGACTTTTAGAAGGCTAACCCCAGACCAGCCTCATTTCTTGAATGCTGATGTCTAGGGGCTTGGTCGTGGAGTCCCTTCTACCCCCGATTCTTCTGAGGCTCCTCAATCTGAGGTCCAATCTGATCCTTCTGTTTCTACTTGCAGCGATATTTGTCCTTGGAAGCAAATGGGAAAACATGATAGCAAGCGTCGAATATATAAAGATGCTTTTTCCTACGAGAGCAGGATTAGGACTTAACTAGTAGTCGAGGATGACGTGGAGGAAGAACACAGGGCGGCTCGCATCATTTTTTCCACCGAGCGGGTGTGTGCTTATAACATTGGGCCGAATATGGTCGGCGCTGCTGAGATCGCTAAGTATAAGCGCATATTTGATTTAGCTGTTGATCTTATTTTGCTGGAAGCGGTCGAAGGTAGGGTCACGTGGAATCCCTAGTCGAGCATGGTGGTGATTTATGGGGCGATGCTAAGTTGTGGAGTCACTCTTCCTCTTCAGCCCTTTATCATCTAACAAATTTTGGAAGAATAGTTGGTTCTTCGTGGGTGAAGGGTAGGGTCGATAGATCGATTTTGATTTTGACGGAGTTTGAGTGATGCGCAAGGTTCTTCGGTATTTTTATTAGCTAAAGACCTGGAACCGAACGACTTCTGCCTTCACCGACGGTGAATTAGCTAATCTAGCTAGGGCGACCATGCATCTTTGAAAAAGAGGGGCATGCCTTATCTTTTTGATGAGGAGAAAATGATTCAAGCTTGCCTTTTCCCTCAAATCTCATTTGCTCGCAGATGACGTGAGTACTTTTTGTTGTTGTTGTTGTTGTTGCTGTTGTTTAACTTTCTCTATTTGTTGATTTCTGAGCTGGGTTAACTACACGTTTTAACAAAACTTTTACCTAGTGTTTGACGTAGATGTCTGCGATACTCAAGCCCGCCAAATGAATGCTATCAGGGAGGCGAGTTGTAAGGAAGTTACTCGTCAACGGGATGTTGGAGTTACTCCTCTATAAGGCGAATCAGACGAGAGCACTTCTGAAGAGACTCCCGAGGAAGAAGTTACCAGGGGTGTGCTTGAATATGTGCCTTAGGAGACTTGCGGTTAGGATAGGTAGCTGAGCATGGCGAGGGAGTTAAATGAGTCGGGTGGCCCTACTGCAGACGAGGCAGCTGTCGGAACAGATGAGTAGAGGAGTTTTGCTGCAGCTAAAGGAAAACAGAAGGTTGAGGAGTCTTCTAGCCCTGTTGCGTCTGTTTCTCCTGAAAATTCCATAACCCATGGTGCGGACGAGGTCGAGGACCCAGCCACTGATCTTGACACTCATGAGCAACAATATGGGAAGGGAAAAGCTTCCTTTTCGCTTGGCCAACCTGCTCTGAAAGTTCCGCGAGTGGTGGAGTACATTGATTCTTCCTCGGGAGGCGAGAATGTTGGTGATCGGAATGGTCTCTTCTTTTTTATATGCTATTTTTTCCTTTTATGCTTTTTCTTCTATTCATCCTTTGCTTTTTGGTTGTGTAGATGGTCACCGAGATGTCTGACACTTTCTAGGCTAGTGATGCTCAGGTAGATAGGATGAGGCGTCTGAAAGCGCAGCTGAAGAAGAGCGAGGATAATCGCTCTCGGGTTGAGAGGGTTTGCCAGGAGAAGCTTGGGGTGAGCCATGAGTTCATGGATCGGTGCATGACAAGCCAGTTGGAGGCCGAGTAGAGGGCTTCCTTAGCCTTAGAAGAGACTGACTTTCTTAGGGACTTGTTGTTTGCCACTCAAGAATCGATGCTCCAGGCTAAGCAAAAAGCGGAAGAGGCCAAGTCGTCCTCTGAACGTAAAATCGAAGACCTGGAACGCCAGGCTCTAACGGTTGAATCGCTATCCATGGAGGCTATGCTGGAGTTGGAAATCCAAGGGGTTGACCGTTTTAAAAGGTCTCTCACCTAAAACGCCTTGCTCCTTAGGCAGTTTCAGCATGGTTTGGTCTCGACTAGTGAGTTCTTCAAAGTGAAGAATAGGGTGACTGATAAAGCCATGGTCAACTGGGACTTATCGATTAGGAAGCATATAGACAAGTCCTCGGAGGCCTTTCGGATCCAGATGAGGGAGTGGCGAGCATATTGACGAAGTAAGGGCAAAGTCCCCTATCCTATGGATCTTGAGGTTCCCATTGAAAATGCTTTTTCTACCTTTCATGCAAGCCAAAAGGCTGGGATAGGTAGTGAGGAGCTTGACGTCGGATCGGTAGCTGGGAAAGACTATAATCCCTGGATGGACGACGAGGTGGACGAGATAGTATGGCCCTCCAATGAAAGCCTGCTGAGTGAGTATGAGATGTTGTCTGATCCGAGCATCGTCGGCAGCAATTCTCAACCCCCCCGCTTCAACGTAGTTCCTTTTTATTCTTTTGATATAGCCTGACTGAGTATTCTCGAGTCGTTTGTATAGATACATTATATAATCTGAAACAATTTTTTTTTCATATAGATGTTCGCTATGCTATTCCCTGAATAACTGTCTCGAACGACCTACTTATTTAAATAAACACAAACAAATAAATGTAAACAAAAGCAAGGGTAAAATCTGTGCCAAATATTTATTCTAGGCATTTTATATATTTGTTTTCAATCTGAGTAATTACTACGCCAAGTATCATTTTTGACTTGTAAGATTTTTTGCTTGGACCGAGCATGTCACAACTAGGCCGAATATTTTATTAACTGATAGTTTTGGCTTTAGTTTGAACAAAGTTCATCATAACTTGAGCCAAGTATCTCATTAACTGGCAGTTGTGTTTTGCACTCTCTCCTTCTTAAGTGTTACGCCAAGGCTCACCCGGACCATACACTTAGGTCTCTATACAAGTCACCTAGGACGTCTCCAGGTTTTTTCTGTTACAGGGGTTTGTCAAATCGTTAGGGTAGTGTATACCGGCCAACACAGCTGCGTATCTCATCAGACCTATTCTAGCGAGGTCGCAAGCAGTTTTCCAGGTATACTGGTGCCTCAGGCTTGCCTTCTCTCTGGGTGATGCATTTGCATTGACCCAACTAGGCGGGCATGCTTTTTCAGCTTCTTCGCCCCTCGGACACTATCTACTCGCTCTTTGCGGTATCATGGCACTTGAGTTCTTATCTTTACGAGATCTTTATTGGGTCTCTTTAAGATTGTATTTTCTTTGTATTTTCTTTTTTAAGATGTCAGCTGACCTTTTCTAGGGGAAGATTTCCGTAAGGGATTTTATGTTGGGGTTTTTGCCCTAAAGCTTGTAATTTGTAAATGTGAATTGAACAATAATTACTGAAATAGTTTATTCATTCTATATACCTGTCTCATACATTTATATCATGTGCACTTAACATCCAAGATTGCCAGATGTAATTTCAAACTGAGTATATGAATTTCATATACAAATGGATTCATCTTGAAACGAGCAATCTAAAGAGTTCATAAATAGCAAATAAAGATGGGTACTTTATTTGTGTTTAATCTGCAGCTGCGGTCCATTTCGTAATGTATGGTGATCTTATCCTGGATTATTCATATGATGATATGAGAATGGAGACACCTTGTATGATGTGATCATTTAGGACTAGGCTACGATCTATATGAATCTCTCAATAAGATCTATTACATGATGAGATTCATATATATCGACAAAAGATGGATATATATGGATGATCTTAATCCTGAATGTCTTATTGACCCTTTCAGGTTAGATCGTGGTTTTTGATACACCATGGGTGAGATCAGAGTTTCATTTCCGGTCAATATGCTTCGTATGTTGGAATCGCGGTTTGGCTTGTGGCTGGAAAGGTTTGTACACAATAGTGGAATCCACTCCTTCTTGCGAGAAGTAGATAGTAGTTCCCTTAAGGGTTGATTCAGGGCTTGAACAATATGAGCGCTCTCCTAATTCCGTAAGGAATGTAGGATTTATTGCTCATTAGAGAATCAATGGTACTTAAGGGAAAAATATAATTAGAGGGGTATAACGGACATTATGACCTAACTCTAATTATGAACTACTTGTGGAGGTTTATACCATATGTAATAGCTATATCGATGGACACCAAGAGTTATTGGTTTGTGTAAAAACGTCTACAGTTGAGAGAGTGCAACTTCGGGTTTTTAGTGGAATAACACCGAAGTTAATAATCATGAAATATTAATTAAATAGTTTAATTAATTATTTCTAAGGATTATTAGAGCTCAAAATACTGTGGGTTCATTAGGTCCCCTTGCTAGCCAAATCGATTTAGGTAACAAAGGTCACGGTTAATTAATTGGATTGTCCAATTAATTTTGTTACAAAAGTGACACGTATTTATTCGAGAATTAATTGAATAATGAGATTATTTAATTAATGAATTTAATGATTATAACAATTAAATAATAAGATTAATTAATTATGTTATTAATTATTGATGGAGGATCTTAGTTGATATTTATATTTAAAAAATGGGATAATATGATTATCTTATTTTTAATTAGTTATTAATTTTGAATTTAAATAGTTTAAATTCAAGTTAGATGATATCTGTTAAATAAAATATTTTAAATTAAAAAGATATCATCTGTTGTTTTATTAAAAAAGAAATATATATGATATATATTGCTTAAGAAAATAAAATAAACAACACACACCAACATACATTCACGCAAAAGAGAGAAAAACAAAATAGATGGTGTGCGGCCACTTAAAAGAAAAAGGAGTTTTATTTTTTTGTTCTTCACAAACAAAGGGTGGCTGAATTCTTCTGACAACAAAAACAAGGGTTGTTTTGTGTTTCTTTCTTTTTCAGGTTCCTGAGTACCGTGACGCGTCCACACGCCGTTATCAATCCTGGATCATAGCCAGGAAGATCTTGTGGTTCAAATCAGGAAGTGGATCGAATTAAAAGTAAGAAGGAGCCTACAAAGATGGTATGAAATCGTTTCACCTTCTTTATTGTTTTCGATTATTACTGTACAATTAAGTTTACTTGATGATTGCATAAAAATTTTAAAACCCTTCCGCTGCGCAATCTGTATCCCTAGGTTCCAACATTTTATTGATTCTGCATAGCTAGACTGAGCATAGACTTTAGTGAATTGCATTGCTACATTTATTGGAAGTTGAATATCTAAAAAAGCTAAAAAGCTGAGAAAACACTAAAAGATGAATTAAGTGTTAAGGAATAAAGGAAAGAACCTTTTAATGATAAAATGTCTTCAAATACTGCGCGTTGCATGGTCGGGGTACTAAACCTCCACTGGGTCGGGCAATTATATATGCTCCATGCCCTGCTATACCGTTTATGATGTACGGTCCTTCCCATTTGTTGGCAAGAGATCCCGCTGTCCTATCTTTGGTGTTTGGGGACACCCTCCTTAGTACTAAGTCTCCGAGTTGAAACTTGCGCACGCGGACGTGGGAATTGTAATACCTGCTCTTTGCTGGTATGCTCTGTTTCTCAATTGGGATTTGTCTCTGGCTTCTTCTAGTTCATCCAAATTTTGTAGCGGACTAGCAACATGCTAATGTATTGATCTGGGTCATATAGCCGGACCCTTGGTGAGGTGAAAGATATTTCTGCTGGGATGACGGCTTCTGTTCCGTATGCTAAGGAAAATGGCGTTTCTCCCATAGAAGTCCTTACGGTTGTACGGTAAGCCTATAGTACTTTATGGAGTTTGTCTGCCCAGTTGCCTTTCTTTATGTCCAGCTTGGCCTTCAGAGTATACGTGATTATTTTGTTTACTGCTTTCGTCTGACCATTGGTTTGAGGGTGGGCAGGCGAGGCATAATAATTTGAGATCTTGTGTTCTCTGCACATCTCCTTGAACTTCTTATTGTTAAATTGGGTGCCGTTGTCAGTAATGATGGTACTCGGGATCCCGAACCTGTAGAGTATGTTCTTCTTGACAAAGTTAGTGGTGTTTGCCTCGGTGATGTGCATGAGTGCTTCCGCTTCTACCCACTTGGTGAAATAATCCACTGCAACGATATCGTGCTTTGCTCCTTCTTTACTCCCGTGGGCATCGGTCCTATAAGATCAAGGCCCTACATGGCGAATGGCCAAGGGGATGTGAAACTTTTGAGCAGCTCTGGTGGTTGCCGAATATCATTAGCGATCTTTTGGCAAGTCTCACAACTTTCTGCGAATCGCTGAGCTTCTGTGAATATGGTCGGTCAATAAAACCCTTGTCTGAGTATCTTGTGCGCCAGACTCTTACCCCACAGAATCCTGCTCAACTCGTTTGGACAAAAAATTGGCATTTCCGGGGTTTATTTTTCATTTGTGTTTAGCTAAAGGTGTGAAGGAACAAAATGATGACGTGCTACTACCTCTCTTAGAAACTTTTAATGAAAAATGAGTGGCTACTATGTCATATAAGGAAAAGGGAAAGTCTATTGATACTTTTAGGCTCTTTGGTGAATCTTATGATTCAAGCCTTGTATCTAGCACAACTATTCTTCCAAATTGGGCTATGCAATTAAAGAGTGAGGTTGAAGAGTCAAGAAGGTTGATTGGGAAAAACTCAATGCTAAGGTAGTGCTACAAGATGTGAAGATAAAACAATTGGAAAGCAAAACATCTACTCCAAAGCATTATGTGAGATCATCAAATCGTGCAACATTCCTTGGTGGCACAAATGACTAGAAATGGTCTTGAGGTATATTTTCTTATTCTTTCTTTTTGGCCTTATGTCATGTCAAAAAGGGGAAGAAATATAGGGAGATATATGATAGTTTCTAGTTTGCTTAGTCTCATTTTTTTTTTTTTAGTTTTTAGTATTTTTTGGTATCAAGTTTGAACTCTATGTCATGTAATATTTTTTGTTGATCTTGACTAGAATATTTTGTTGGATAGCATGTATTTAGGGGGAGAATACATGATCCATTTGAACTTAAATGTTTTTTTTTTCTTGTCTAAGAATGAATATTGTCACATGTGTTGTCTCTTGGATATTCTTGTGCTTTCAAGTTGATTTTAGGTGATATCAAGAGAAGACCAAGATGAAGTTCAAGACTTGGTGTTGTGAAAATTAGAGTAGAAATGTGTAACTCTTTGTAACACATTGTGACCAATTTTCCTTAAAATTGTTTTAGTATATGTTTAGGGGTTTTGACATGGAATTTGCTAAAGGAGGAGATTGTTAGGTTTTTGGTTTATCTTGGCATTAATTTTATATCAAAACGATGTTTTTCTTGTATTGATTAGTGGTATTAGAAATGATAATTCAAAGCTTTAAAGAAAGACTCGGCCACAATTCATACAAGATGGTGTCTTCAAGAAGAAATGAGATATATTGCTAATCAAAGGTATAATAGACCTCATTCCTCTTACAAGGTGTAGGCACACACACACATGGAAGCCCCTCATTTTTCCATCCTTTCCCTCTCTACATTTCATTTAAATATCATCATTTTCCCTCCCATTCATTTCAAGAAGAAAAGTTTGAAAATACTAAGTGCATAATTTTTCTCTCAATTTTTCTTACCTTCCAAACATCATAACTTTCTCATATGAAGTCGAAATTGAGTGATTTAAGTTAGCAAATCTTCGTAATCAAGTCTTCTACCTTTTTCAATTGGTCTTGTAGCTGTTTGATCTAGTTTTCTAGTGGTTCTACCTAGAAAACTGAACCAGCTCGTGAATCATAGGTATTTGACTCAACTTTGTGTTTTCTTCTTTTATAATCTTCAATTATCTTGGGGTTTCTTCTTCTATATGTATGTGTATGTATGGTGAATGCTATTGCAAAAGATAGCTTCATAATCAAACCTAATCAAGTCTAGTTAGAGACAAATGTGAACTAGTTTTCTATGATTCTAGTTTCTCACATGTTTGAGTGTTGTATTATGATTGTATTGATTTATTTTATGATTAATAACCTTGAAATGTGTTTTGATTCTTGATTGAACAAATCTAGGATTAGTACATGTGATTTTGTTTTTAGAGCTATCTAGGATTTAATTGATTTATCATTTTATCCTTGCTCTAAATCTTTGGCTAGAATACTCATTGAATACATTTTGTGATTCTAGCATTTATGTGTACGTTTGTAACATCTTGAATATGTGCTTCATGTATATGATCTATTCAAGTGTTATATGTGTGAATGAAACTAGGAGCTATATGTGTTAGGTGTTTTTCACATGTTCTAGGTTTTAATTCAAGTTTTGTATCTAAACTATTTGACTTGTGTTATCACATGTTTTTAAGTCTAGTTTCCATAGAATGTATTAATCACATGTTTTATGTTGAATTGCTTGTTTGCATCATTTGCATTCACATGATCACACTAGGAAGTCCTTGTAAAAGGCATGAAGTCTTGACTAGGACAAGTGGTCCGGATAGTTAAGCAAGTTAGTCTTGGTTAGGACAAGAGGTCTGGATAACCAAGCAAGAAGTCTTGACTAGAGTCTGGAGGACTTGGATAGTTAAGCAAGAAGTCATGGCTAGGATCTGGAAGGTCCGGATAGCTATGTAAGGGAGGCTCTTTAGAGGCATGAGTGTCTTGGATAGGGAGTTAGCTACAATATTGGTATATCTGGGCTTTTGGATAGACATAGACTCCAATAGAGAGTGGTACATGGGATATGTATGCACTCTTGAGAAATTTCTAATCTTCCAATGATATTGGTTTGGTATGGACTCCAATAAATGGTGGGTTGGCATCATTGAGGGATTTTATATCTTCCAATAGAGATTGGGTAAACATAGACTCCAATAGAAAGTAAATCATAGGTTGGTCACTTTTGAGGAATTTCTAATCTATCATCCAATATATATAGTACCAATGGTTGTAGTTCAATCCCTAGATGTTTCCTCATTGGAGGTTTTACCACGTTAAAAAATATCATGTGTCAATTCTTTCTATCTCTCTCTTTATATTTGTATATGTGTATGTTTTAATCTTGTTGCTCAATATTCACTTGTGATGTATTTGGAAACAAGATCTTGTTAAGTGTGATTTGTAAGCATACCATTTTGATCATAGTTGTATATATATAATTCTTTAGTATATTGTATATTGATTGTTTTATGTATAGTTGTACTTTAATTCATACTTGTGACATATTTAACAATATTTGATATACAAGTATTCTTTGAGGTTGTATGTTTAATGTTATTCTTCCTCATGCTACTTGGTGTAATATAGACGATACCTAAAATGATCACATGCTCATCTTGTCTATATGTGTTTGTTTGGTTTATGTGTTGTTATGTAAGCTACCTTGAGGGACAAACTTGAGTTTGTTTCAAGGGATTGAAAAATGTGTAAAAACCTATTCACCCCCCATCTAGGTAAGCTTTAAATAATTTAACTACGTTTTTATACTTTCATAACGTCCATTGGAAATCATTGTCCTGCTTTTCCCCTATAATTTTTCATACTTCAGTGTCTGGTTCGGTGAATTCGGCCACTAAATCAGCTACTGTTTGTCCTTTGAATGCTGCTTTCGGAGTGTACTTGATGTCGAACTCACTCAGCTATATAGCCCACTTGGTTAACCGTCCAGATTTGCAGGATCTGTTTAAGCAGGCAGTCGGTGTTATACTTCTATTATATACGCCTGAAAATATGGCCTTAAATTCCTGGCTGCAGTGACCAATGCGAGTGCTATTTTTTCTACTGGTGAATATCTTGTTTCGGCTGGCAGTAGAGCTTTGCTTGTATAAAAAACTGATTTCTGTACTTCTTCCTCTAACCAAATTAGCACAGAACTGGCTGCTACTTCTGTGAGGGATAAGTAAAAGTATAGGGTCTCCCCGACTATTGGTTTTGAGAGGATTGATGCTCGTCCCATGTATTCTTTCTGTTTCTGGAAAGCTTCTTCACATTCTTCACTCCATTCGAGGCCTTTCCCGTTTTTTTTTTATTGCCTTGAAGAAATGGGCACATTTGTTTGTGGATTTGGATATGAATCGATTAAGCTAAGTGATACATTCGGTTAGTCTTTGTACTTCTTTCAACGTCTTTGGCGAGACCATGTCCGTGAGGGCCTTGATTTTCTTGGGGTTTACTTCTATTCCTCTTTGATGAACTTGGAAACCTAAGAACATCCTTGATGGTACACCGAACACACATTTGTTCGGGTTAAGCTTCATCTTATATTTCCTCAGGACGTTAAAGGTTTCTCTTAGGTTCGATGTGTGCTTATCTACCATTACACTTTTAGTCAGCATGTCATCCACGTAGACTTCCATATTTCTTCCAATTTGCCGAACAAATATCCTATTTACTAACCTCTGATATGTTGCTCTAGCATTCTTTAAACCGAAGGGCATTACCATGTAACAATACAATCCCTGGTCTGTGGTAAACGCCGTTCTCTCTTCATCTGCTTTATTCATCCAGATTTAATTGTATCCCGGGTAAGCATCCATAAAACTGAGTAGCTCATGGCCCGCAGTGGCATCCACCAACTAGTCTATTCTTGGCAGGGGGAAACTATCCTTCAAGCAAGCTTTGTTTAAATCAGTGAAGTCCACACACATTCTCCATTGATTATTCTTTTTCTTAACTAGTACCACGTTGGCTACCCATTGTGGGTACTTGACTTCTCTTATTGATCCTGTGGCGAGTAGTTTCTCCACTTCTTTCTTAATGGTCGCACTTCTTTCTGGGTTAAACATCCGCATTTTTTTTGTACTACTAGTTCGAAATTTCGGGTCGACGACTAGGTAGTGCGATATCATTTTCGTGTCTATCCTGGGCATATCTTCATGGTCCACGCAAACACATCATTGTATTCCCTTAGCAAGGAAGCTAAGTCGATTTTAAGGCTTTCATGCAAGTTTGTGCCTATTTTGACTACTCTGGTCGGCTCGTTGCTGTCTAAGATTACATCTTCTGTTGGCTCATTTTTTTTGGCTTCGGGTCATTCTCTTGGATCAAGCTTGAATCCTTCAGTTATTTCTGTCTGATCTTCTGATCCCTCCGTGTTATGCTCGGATGACTGAATCATACATACTTGGTGACCTTTCCTATCTTCTCTGTCTTTGTAGACAGAAAGATTTGCTCTTCGTGCCATCTCTTGAGACCCTTTGACCACACCTACTATGTATTCTGTTGGGAACTTCATCATCAGGGTGAAGGTGGTTGTCACTGCTTTTGCCTTGTTCAAAAATGGTAGGTCCAGTAGGGCGTTGTAAGGCCAGTTCTCTGTATCAACGACCACAAAGTCGAGTATTACTATTTTTTGGCAATGGGCTTTTCCGATTTTGACCGACAACTTTACTGTTCCCAGAGATCTTACTTCTACTCCACTAAATCCTCGAAGTGAGGTGTGAAAATGTTGTAGGTTTTTCCTGTCTAGCCTCAACTGGTCATATACTTCTACACTCAAAATGTCAGCTGAGCTCCCATTGTCGATCAGGATTCGGTGGACTTCTCTATGGTCGGCTCGAGCACTTATGATTAGCGTATCATTTGGCCTGTCATCCATGCCGTGTGAGTCAGCTTCAGTGAATATTATTGGGTCCCAGCCCTCCTTAATTCTCTTTGGGTCTGGCTCGACTGAGTTTACGTCGAGGTCCCTCCTGGCTTCCATAACTTCCCATATTTTCTAGGTACTCTCTCTATTACTCTTTCCGGTTGCCAGAGCACCGAAGATGGTATTTATTACACTTTTATCCTTAGCCTTCTTTGGACTCAACTTTATTCCTCGGTTATCTTACCGGTTATCTCGGGGTCCATCACATTTCTCAACCTTTTTTAGGATGATATCTTTCAAGTGTCCCTCTCGGATGAGGGTTTCAATGTGGTCTTTGGGTTGGAAACACTTGGAGGTTTCATGCCCATTCTCCTTGTGGAACCGACAGTATTTTGTAGTGTCCCTCCGAGCAAAATATAACTGCTTATGGGGCTTCTTTGACATGTTCTTTTCTTCTAAGATTGTAAGCACGTCTTCCTGATTCTTCTTCAGCGGGGTGTAGTTCGTAAACTTACCTTGAAACTTCTAATATGCTTGATCGGTTTTTGGGCCATAGTTCCGACAACCATCCCGATCGTCCCGACCATCCTGAGCTTTGTTATTTTGCTTATATCCTTTCTGATTCTAAGATTTGGGAGCATTATCCTTTGATTTAGGCCCTTCAGGTCATTCGCAGTGTACAAAGTAACCGCCTGTTGTAATTTCTTTTTCCTAGGCAACGCGTACCCCCCAGCCATGTCTATCATGTTTGTATAACTGGTTAGACATGCTCTCATTAGATCGAAAGATAGATAGCCATTCTGCAAGTTGTTAATGAATGCCACGACGATAGCTTCGTCATTCGCGTTTCCAATTTCTGACACTTCTTGACCGAATCTTTCAAGGTACTTCTTGAGTGACTCATCTTTTTGTTGTTTAAGTTGGGACAGGTGGGCCATTGACTTTTTTCTATATACATTCTCGAGGAATTGCCTTGTGAACGCTTTACTCAACTTGCTGAAGTTGCTTATGCTCGCCATTGTGAATGTACTAGGCCATAGCGCTTTTATATCTCTTGACGTGCTCTTCCGAGTCAGTGTTCTTTTTAAATTGTTCCATGTGTGGCATCTTGAACCTTTTCGAGAAGGGCATCCATAGGACACCGTTGGTGAAGGGGCTGTCTATTTCATCATCTGATAGCTCATTGCGTCCGTAGCGCCTAACTAGGGCATCCATATGTCGCCGGTTGTTCTCAACTTCTCTAGTTAGACTTTGCATGATTATGTCCATGTCGTATTTTGGTTCTCCGTTACGATTGAAGCTCTAACTGATGGTTAACCCCTGATTTTGCTCCTCGAAATCCAGTTTCTAGGCTTCGTGGTCCTAACCAAGCAGCCAGATTGTTCCCCTTTGACGTTTACGATGACAATGTCGGTCACTTTCTTCAGACAATAATGATCGATCACTCCGGAGGGTACGTCTACTGGGTCGATTTTGGCCTTTTTCCGCTTGATCAAAATCATGCTCCTTGCTAGGGTTTTCATTCTCTCTGGGTTCTTTACTGGTCCGGGCCTACTTCTTTGACAATGTTTCTAGTTGGTCCATTGGGTTTTGGCCCATTTTTAGGGGTGCATCTAGCGTTGGGCCAACTACTATGGAACACAACCTACCCCAATGCTGATATGAGGTGTGTAAGTTATATGGCGAAGTCAAGCCCTCTATGGTGGAGAGGATAACCCCATGTTTAGTCGTGTCAGACACAAGTAGTTGTAAAGACCCACGGAACCGCCGGGCGATTTCCTCGCTAGTTGGTGGGAGACGCTGGATGCCAACGACAACTGCTGATTGATTCTCGACTGTCAGGGAGGCATCCGTGGCGTTGAGAATGGTGTCCACCCTTAACACGTTGTCTGGTAATATAAGTGTAATGAAGAACGTAACAATAGTAAACAATAAAGATGACAAGTTACGTGGTAAAACTCCAGTGATTGAAGAAACATCCATGGGTTATTGCCTTAGCAACTGAGTCAAATCCATTTTTTTCGTAAAATAATACACACTTTGGTCTCTCTCTTGCTTTCTAAGATTTTTCTACCATTTTGTTGTGTTTTGCAGGTTTATTTATACATGGTGCCGCTAGGGTTTTTAGGTACTGCTAGGGTTTAATATCGTGGCGTATAAGTAGAGGATCACAGAGTTGGTTTAAGGATTCTTTTGCTATTAGATATTATCATGTATTTAATTCCCTTGAATTCGAATCTGTTCTGGACTCTGATAGCTTGATGTTTAGGAGAAAAGATCAGTTTGTTTCCTTGTTGGACTTTTGGTAGCTGTACAGTAATTGACTTGCGATTGCTTGTTACTGCTATATACCTTGTAGGCGGTGGAGAAGGCCCTTATGTGATCATTTGTATTCATGCCGAGTGGAGTCGAGTAGACATGATATTCTACTCGGCTCTTATTTGGTATTGCTAGCCTATTTTGTTCCTGTTAGCACTGCGCTAGTGCCAAGTGGCCTATCCGCGTGGAATGCCAACGTGTCCTTTCCGACTGATCTTTGACTTTCGACTTATATGGCAAGATTCGGTTGATGCTGTCTGATGACGTGTCTTCTTGGAAAATATTATGTACAACATTGACTTTTAACGATTTTTCTCCTTCAATGATTTTTGTTTTAAGAGAATCGTCAAAAGAAAAAATTACACATTTAATCGATACTAATCAGACAAGCTCTCTAATTATATATGATTAAATAATCATAAAATATATAATCAATAATTATATAAAAGAAAATTATATCAAATAATAATTTAATACATGTATTAACGCTGTACATACCACAAAATACTGAAAGATGAGATCTAGACATCTTATTTGTAATTGACAAATATTAATAGATGATCATAAAATAACATGGTAGATAATATGCCAAATTTATTGAATAAAATGCACATGATTAAGGGCCAGTTTGGTATTATTATAATTTTTATAATAATCACTGTTAGCTATGCTGGAGGAATAACCAACTGTGAAATTAATCAATAGATATTTGGTTAATTGTATTTTTAAAATTACTGTACAGCTTAAAAATAGTATACATATGTTTGTAATTTTATTGAAAAAGTGCTTAGATTAGTTACAATGACTATAATATACATGAGTTTAGAACCCTATTTCATTTTTTTTTCATTAATTATATATATTAAATTAGTATTTAAGTGTAATATTTAAATCGGAAAAAAAATTCCATAAGAACAATAACAATATTTTTAAAAGATTTTATAAATCAAATCAATATTTAAATAGAATATTTAATTTTGAGATGAAATAAAGTATATAAATGATTTTAATTTGATTTTATAAGGATAATAATGATATTTTAAAAGATGTATTAAATGCTGAAAATAGATTATTCAATTATCACTTTCAAAAAGTAACCCATCACCTACTTCTCAAAATCACTGTCAAAACTTACCAGATTATCAATTAATCACTTTTGAAAGTTTTACCAAACATCATTTTATGTCAAAATTATAAAATAATATGATTTTAACATTTCAAAAGCAATATCAAACTGCCCTCAGAGATATATATATATATATATATATATATATATATATTTATACATGTGAAACTTCAATGGCAAACACCAGAGCAAGAAGGAAGAAGGCAACAGAAAAGCATGAGAGCTTTGCCATATTTTCTTTATGAATTTTGTTTTTTTTTTTAGGATAGTATTTTCTTTATGATATTGAAATAACTAGTAATGCACTTAAAAATAAAAGAGAGATGTCATTGGCTTAAACTCCTCTCAAAGGCCTCATTTATTATTACAACTAAACTTGCAGCTGTTTTTATTAAAAAATATTCTATTATTTGTAAATAATATCCAAAAGAGTAATGTTATTTGTCCAAATTTGATATCTAAATGATGTGGCATCACTATAATCCATTCATTTAAATCATACAAATATAATATAATTTAAATGAATGGATTATAGTGACGCCACTTTATCAAAAAGATTTCTTATAATTATATAAGCCTTTATTGTTTAAGTAATGTTAGGCTGTTCAAATTTTTTTTTCTTAAATTCATGTCTAAATGATATAGTATATGAGTTGTTAATATTTCATCACTTATCTCATAATCTCATTACTTTTAAGATGTTGACAACTCACATATCATATAATTTGGACAAACTTTTTAGACGGTCTAACATTACTTTTATTTTTTATCATACATGCGTGCAATATCCTATTTATAGCTTCTCTCATTATTTATATACCATATATTCTGTCAACAACAATCAACAAATAAATGGTAAAACTTAATTTCATACAAATTTGTTTGTTAAGTACGGTTATTTTATTTTATTTATTTTATTATTTTTTTTAAAGTACAATTAAATACCATATTAGTGTAATTTCCATGTTGGATTGACAAAATTGCACCCAACCAGGCCAACCCAATAAGTTGAACCAAATCCATTTGAAAAAAAATGATTGATCGGTTTAGCTCTATTGGGTCGAATTCTGAATGGGTTGGGTTATTAAAACCGATAATAGAGTGATGATATTTGTACCTTTCGAAAACTGTATCTACATCTCCGATTAGTATCCCTTTGAAAATCCAACATTACCTCTAAATTTTTTGCAAGTGCACTCACAAATTATTATGTAATTAGTTTCCTATTTTTTTTTTTTTTTAATAAAACGTAAAATTATAATTCCAATCAACACACGAAGAGGTCTCAATCCAAATTCCAGAACAAGTCATCTTCATCTGATTCATTAATAACTATCTTAGCTAGAGTCCTAGAGAATGAATCATCCAGAACAAGATAAAATTGTTTGTTTTTTAATAGATATTTAATTTTATTTATTAAGTTTCATATTCAATATTTACTTAGGGGTCGTTTGTTTTTTTATTTGAAAACTAAATATTCCTAAATAGTGATTGAAACTTGAATCTGAATGACATGTTTGTTTTCTATTTTTATCACATTTGAATAAAATGTTAACTTTTTTATTTTAAATATAAAATGGTTTTAAAACAAGTAATTAACATTTATACCCTTGCTACAATTAATTGTGGGTCAAAAGTGCAAAAAGAGGGAAGTTTCTAAAACAGAGTAGCAGGACACTAGGTGAATATCGTGAATCCTGAACCAGAGGATGTCGCTAGCAATGCATTGCTAGATGACAACCGTGGCAATGCAAGTGAGCAGACGACCAAAGGATTTTAAAGAATGTCGCAAGCTTTACGTTGTTAGGTGGAAACCGTGACATTTGAAGAGCAAACCAGGGAAGCTAAGTCCAGTGATTGTTGCCCCCTTTGCATCACTATTGGAAGACCACGACAATGTGATGAGTGTCGTTTTGTACTCTTCAAAATAATATTTATGTAATCATTTGAAAACCATGTTTTAACCACTTAGAATCCTCTTGGGATGTAATTTCTTAGTTAATGGTAAGCAAAGATTTGTTCCATAGGGAAATTGAGTAATACGTTAGATTGATTAACTAATCTAATAAGCAATAAGATAAATCATTATGAATGGATAGTTGTGTGGTTTGATAAACCACCAAACATGAAAGTAAAATATAACATACAAAAGTGATAGGACAAATAGAATACTCAACACTCTTGATAAGAGAAATGGTTGTAAACAATTAAGATAGATGATAGGGAATTGATGGAGTTGCAAATGGGTATGGGTAATGCTTTCTAAGCCACTTTAATGGACCAATCAATTATAAGTTAACCATTTGTTTCTTAAGTGTGTTTAGGCCATAACTATGAACCATAAACATCTTCCTACCAAGATCCCTAACCGATTAAGGAAAGGGGGTCAAGGTGGGATTGGTTGGTTACAAATTTAGATTTAGATTAGTGTGGTTGATATACCCTCCACAAATCTATCATATTCACTAAATTCCTAACCAATCAAGGGTGTCAATCCAAGATTGGTTTCACAACAATTTATCTAACACAAGAGTATGATCTACTAGTGATATACAATGCAAATCATATAATGTAAAAGATCTAAATATTAGGTGAATAGAATACAAATAAAGATTCAAATACAATAGCTTAAAAAAATACCTATAACTAAATGTTCCTCACATCTATCCTTTAGATTAAGGGTTTAGTTACACATAGTTACAAACAAATAGAGAGAAAGTAATAGATAAGAAAATCACCTTTGGGTCTCCTTCTTTAGTGCTTGATCCTTCCTCTCCAATGAAGCCCCTAGTGCAAAGAATGGTAGAAGATGATGTGTTTAGATAAGTGGGTTTATAATGGTGAGTGGAAAAGGTATTGAAATGTAGAGAATGAAAAGAGAGGAATGGTTGGGTGTAGTAATCAAGATCAAATGTTGAGGTTTTGGATGGAAAAGGTAGTACAAGAATAGAGAATGGATGAGGTTGAATAAGGAAAAATGGAATAGAATGCTATGCTAAACTTAGAGAATTTTCGTGCTTGAAAGAATGCTTGGATCCTTGGTCAAGTTAGAAGAGAAGAATATTTATAGTGGACATTGAATCATACTGCTAACTGCTTGAAAAGCTGATGTGGTAGGGTGTCGCCCTAGTTGTCGCCATAACGACAAGCAATTACGCAATTTGAGATTCAATTGTCGCCACAATTCTTATCTTTTTCGCCATGGTGCAAAAAGCGACACTGAGGAATTTTGAGTGCTGTCGCCATTTGTCCTTCTATGTCGCCATTTGCTCTCAGGGCGATATCTCATGGCAACGCCATACCTGATTGATTTTCAGGATTTAAATCTCTCTGTAGCCCTTTGGTCTCAGGGTGACACTCATGGCAACATCTTCTATGCTTTTTTATGGGGCGACATCGTGTGGCAACGCCACACCTTAATGATCTACAGAGATTCATATCTCCGTCACTATGTGCCAATGAGCGACACCTTCAAAGGGCGACAATGCCCAGTTTCCACTTTGTGCACATTTTGCACCAACTTTTACTTCTTCTTCACAAATGCCCTTGTGACATGAATAATCCCGAAACACTTGATTAACAACATTAAAACACGGGGAAATGCCCAAGGATTAAGCATAAAGAGAGGGAAATGAGGGCTAAAATCATACCAAGATCACAATGGGAAATGTAAATAGCGAAGCCAATTCTAGGGATTGTCGCCCCCTTTGTGTTGCTAGATGACAACCGTGACACCTCTAGTGAAATCTCAAATCTAGATGTCGCTCATTTGGTCGTTAGCTCTATGAAAACCATATCAGAAGGCTGTATAACTGTTTATCGTGGCTAGTGTCGTTAGGTCCAAATCACAAACATCGGGCCACAACACATGCCACATCAACAAATTTGGTAGTTACAAGCTTGTTTCTTAGACCGATATAAAAGGCCTTATTATATTCATTTGCAGAGACGAATCCATAGACATCAGATTCAAAATACATTATCCATTTCTGATCTTGAACTCATCTTTTCCATCAAAAACTCAACAAATCAAAATCTAGATTACCTCACCCAAATCGTTCCTCTCTACCCATCTTACACCTCTTTCCTTTGTCAGTTTCAATTGACTCCACCCTTACTACACATCTAAGCTTCCATTCTTTGCATCAAGATTCAAGCAAGGAGCATCAAAGAGGGATCAAGCTTACAAGAGAGACTTATGGGTTATATTTTTACATTTTACCTCTTTCTTTCTTTGTAATCATGTGTATCTAAATCCCCATTCTAGGGGATTGATGTGAGGAATTGTTGGATAATGGGTTTTATTAGCTTTCAATAATATATTTGCACAATTATAGTTTTATTCACTTGCTTAATTAGATCTTATTCTTTATGTGATTGAATTGAACACCACTCTTTAATAGCATTATTTGTGAGATAATTTGTGATAAAATTGGTTGAGACTTGACACCTTTAATTGATTAGAGCTTATAGTGAATATGATTGGTTTATTGGTGGGAATATCACTCCTAATTACTTGGACCAATTGATTGTCACTAACCGATCTCACTGTTGTTCCCTTACTCTAAATATCATAGGTGATGAATTTTGGTGAGAAGTGGTTTGGTTTAGAATCTATGGCCAAAACACACTTTCGAAAGAGATCAGTCATTAATTGTGTAAATTGAGCATTAATGAAGCTAATTAAGCATTACCCATGGTCCAATTATGACTCCATCAATTCCCTAGTCTTCTCTTAATTTGTTTACATCATCTTCTTATCTAGATTGTTGAGCTTCTATTTTCCATTCCCTTTTATTTTACTTTACTTGCAATTTTACTTATCTTGTTATAAAACATCTATATCTACAAACCATGATTTATTTTTTCATGCATTTAGTTAGTTTAATATAGTTCAAAAAGCATTTCGATTATCCATCCTGATCCCTGAGGACGCTCCTTTGCTTACCATTTTACTAAGTTTTGTGCATAAGTGTGGTTGTAAGTGGTTGAAAACCAGTTTTCAAAACCAAGTATAAATATCTTTTTGATGTGTTGCCAACGATCCATCAAAAAATGGCACCGCTGCTAGGATCGGTGTTAGATAGTTGATTTGTTTTATTAACTTTTGTAGTTAGATTTTCTTGATAATATATCATTTATCATTTTTGTTATTTTTATATGTTTTCATAGTTCTTTCTACCTTTTGTGTGTTTCTTATGTTCCTTGTTTATTTTTCAGTTACGTAGGTATATGTATGGGAGAGGTTCATTAGGTATAGCTTTACATCCAGTTTTAGACAACATAAATCGTGTTGGTAGGATTATAAGACACTTTAAAGATACTACTCAATTGAATCAAAGGATGGAGAACCAAGAAACCTATGAACCTCCCGCTAACCAAGGTCAAAGGATGACCATGGGGGAGTATGCCCTTCCTACAATCGGAAACAACCCTTATTTAATTGTGTTGGATCCTATGTGAATGAGATATAAGCTCAAAAGCATGCACATCAACCTATTGCCATCATTTTACGGCTTGCCGAATGAAGACTGCTTGCAATTCATGAAGGATTATAGTACCATGATCAAAACTTTTCCAATCCTAGAGCTTACCTGAGAGCAGCTACATATGAGGTGCTTGTAGATTGTTTGAAGGATAAAGCAAAACAGTGGTTGATGGCATTAAGGCTAGTTTTTTTGACTTGATGCGGGCAAGTTTGTGGATCGTTTTTCAATAGGTTTTTTCCAACCAAAAAGGCGAAAAAGCTAAGGCTGAAGATATATGACTTCTCTGAAGAAGAGGGAGAACCATTTCATAAGGCATGGGAGAAATACCAGTTGTTGCTAGCCCAAAGTCAGCATCACATGTTCTTAGAGGGGAGTACAAGGTTTCTTGCTTTCAAAGCGGTCTCATTGGATTTTCTTAAGTGTTGGTCGATAATAATTGTGGTGGTTCGTTCGATTCAAAGATCACCACTGAGATTTATGATATTTATGAAACATTGGCACATGATTACCAACAAAGGAGTGCCAATGAAGCTAGAGGTGGTAGGTTTGAATTGAACGCCAATTCAGAGATGGCCATTGAGATGTCGAATATGGCCAAGAAAATGCAAGCCTTACAAACTTTCATTCAGAACATGGGAAACCGTAAGGTTGGAGTGAAGCAAGTGGGTGATCAAGATGCTAGTGGAAATGGAGTTTTTAATAGGATGATGGAAGGTCAAGATCAAGAGGAAGTGCAAGAAATGGGTTTCCAAGGTCAAAGGAACAACCCCTACTCAAATAGTTACAATCCGGGTTAGAGGAATCACCCAAACTTTTGTTGGACAAACAGCAACACAATGAACCCACAACCTAACACTCAAGCGAACACTCAATGAGGTATAGACCTCAACAAATGAGATTGAAAACACTCTAAGAACTAGATTTTTGACTCTGAAAATGATTGGAATTGATTCTACTTTGAAAGATGATTCTCTCACTTTTTGAATCACTCAAATTGGGTCTAAAACGAGTGAGAAATCGCTATTTTAAAAATGGTGCGCAAGTTAGGAATTTAAAGGACGAAAATCGAATAAGCGAAGGTGGGCGAGTGTGAAGCAAGCAAGTCTGTACGCATGAGCCATGAACATCTGTGCCAAAGTGCGCTTACGCTATGCCAACTTGTGTGCATATATTTGCGCAAGGCTTGGCCTTCCTTCCGGTGCTAACCCGTACCGGCCGAGAGCTATTTTCGACGAAGGCTAGCCTTCGCCAAGGAAACCTAACCTACGTGGACAGAGAGGGCATTTTGGTAAGGGCTAGCCTTCGCCAACCCTATTTGCCCTCGCTAAGGCTAGTTTCCTCCTTGACTCATTTGGAAACCAAATTCGGGTAACTTGCGACTTGAAAACCTAATTCGATTTTCCACCAACACTAGGAATGTTCCAATGGTCTCGAAAATTTTTTAAAACATTTTTTAAATTCCCAAAATACCCCCAAATCATAAAATAACTTGGAAATGTTTGGAAATATTTGAAACCACTTAGATAAGTCTCCGAATTGCTTGGAACTCATCTAGGAACAAATCCTCACATGCTTGAACTTGTAATATACAGAAAATCTTGGAAATATAATTTCCACGATGAGATATTCAACCGACAAATAAAATCAAACAAATATAAAAATTCACAAGCATGAAATCAAACAATAAATGCACAACCACATTCAAGAATGTGATTCCTTAAATCTAATTCCTATAACATGTTCATCTAAAAATAATAACTAACTTAATGCAAGAACATACAAAATATGAACTTGTGCGCTATATACAATTTGCATAACAATGTAGGGACACAGATACATATTGTGTGTGTGTGTGTGTGTGTGCACATATAGCCTTGCAAGAGGTTAATGTCTCTTTTACCTTAACTTGATGATGAAGCGCCACCTCTTGAAGGCTTGCTTGCTCAGAAAGTCTCTATTCTCCCCGAAGCTTGGAATCACACAAACCATCTAGGCAGCTAAACATTACAAGCAAAAAGTGTTTTGATATGGAATCATGCCAACACAAAAACTAAACCTAACAAAGGCCAAAGTATTTGTCATGACAAGATACAACATTTATGTTAAACAAAACCTTAATCTCATTTACTATACTAGGAGGATTGTTTGGGATGAAAGAAATAGATGATTTATCAAAGTTAATTAGCTACCCTGAAGCAACCTCATAAACCCTAAAAATCTTCCACAAATATTGACATTCTCTCCTAGAAGATTTGCAAAATATTAAGCTATCATATGCAAAATGTAAATGGGAAATAGAAGAGGCCCCTTTAGCCAATTTAAGACTATGAATCCTCCCATCGGATTCTGATTTAGAGATAAGGGTCGATATCCCTTCCGCATAAAGTAAGAACAAATAAGGTGATAAATGATAACCTTATCTAAGCCTTCTTAAGACACCAACCTACCTCTAAGCTCCTTATTAATTAAGAATGAATAGGAAGATGAAGACTAACATCTCATCACCAAATGAACCCATCTCTCCTCAAAACCAAATCTCTCCATAATCTTCCTCAAATACCTTCACTATATCATATGCTTTGCTCAAATAAAGTTTTGGAGCAATATACCCTGCATCACCTATTCTTTTATTTCTAAAAGAGTGAATGCACTTAAAACCTGCAATACCATTGTTCGAGATTAGTCTACCCCGCACAAAGTCACTATGAGCCAATGATATTATCTTAGCAATCACCACTTTAAGCTTATTTTCCAAAACTTTAACAATCACTTTGTAAACTACATTACAAAGACTAATAGGCCTAAATTCTAAGATTCTCACCGTATTTTATCTTTCGAAATTATTACCACAACAACATCCCCCAAAGCCTCCATATAAGCATTGTGATTTAAGACCTCCAAAACTGTTTTAGTAAGACTATTCCCTACGATGACCCAAAATTTATGAACAAAGAGAATTGGCGGCCCATCAGGCCCCATGCCCTTCAAAGGGTCCATTTGTAATTAGTCGTTTAGTTGTCTCATGGAAAGTAGCTGGCTTTGTAGTTTGTACAGTTTTAGAGTTTAGGAGTATGTTGTACACTAGGTTAGCGCCTATTTTTACCTTATACATAGTTTGTTGACCTAATTAGAACAACAGAAGGTTCATTTGCCATATGTACATGTGAGTTCTAGATCCCTTAACTCAAATTGGTCTAATAATTAATCTCCTTTGTATCCTTCTTCGTTGCTTGTCATCCTAAGCTATATAATTGAATGAATCCTTAGAAATGAAGAGATGGAATCAAATAGAGTTCTAATTAACAATCATATCGACGGTATTCATTTTTTTCACTTGAATCCTTTTTGATGGAATATGGGTTTCGATTATCAACCGAAGTAAACAATCAGCGGTTTCGGTTAGTTTTGTACAAGTTGTGTGTTTCCATGATTTTTGTTGCATAGCTTTCTTGTAGTTTTAAAAACTTTGTTTTCATCCTCTTCACTTGAATTGAGTTCTTTAAGAAAAAGTGTTTGAGTGAGTTAATAAAGTATTTGAGAAAATGTATTTGCAGAGCTTCAATTAATGAGCACTTCAATGCAGAGATGGAACTAGGGCTGGGCTAGGGTGGGCTCCAGCCTACCCTAGCCTTTCCTATAAAAAAAAAATTGAAAAGTAAAAAAATAATAATGAAATAATTAATATCTATCTTTTTCAATCTAAACATTTAAATATGTAGGAGTAAGATTGTATGAGACTAGAAGATTGTACTGTTGCACTTTTCTTTTAATTGACTTCATGACTCACAAGGCGTGAGTTATTATTATTTTATCTTTTCTTTTTCGATTTAATAATTATTATATATATATATATATATATCAATGTTTCCTAAATTTATTTAAATTTGGTAAATCTCTTTATCAACATCAAGAATTGATTTTCCAATTAGATATGTTTTTATAAATATTGTGAGTTAAAATATATTTTTTTTGTACTTAAATTTTAGGATTACTTTAATTTTTATTCTATAAAAATTTAGGAGTAATCTAATTATAGGTTATTTTAATTTTAAATTTATAAACTAATAATATTATTTAATGAATTTCTTTTTGTTATGGTTGAAATTTAGATGCATGTTTGTTAAGTTTTTTTTTTTTTTTTTTTTTTTTGGTTTTTAGATTTGTTAGTAAATAGTAATGTAAGAGTTTATTTATTTTCCTATGTGACGTGAAAGCTCCATTATAACTAATCTAATATAAAAATCAAATAAATTATAATATTTAAGAAAGTAATAAATTAGATTTATTTTAATATTGTATTTTTTAGAATATACATTTATAGGGCAAGAGTATCTTTATTTTTAGTTAATACAATTTTCTCGTATTGTTAATGATCAATAAAAAAATTATTTCAGCTTACCCTAATGTTTAATCATGGTTATGTTCATGCTTCAATGGAAATCACAAAAAAATGATTTTATTGACTTTTATGAATAATGAATAACTGATTTCAGCACTCTTTTATACTACAAAGAGGCAAAAATAATTTTCTAACCGCTATGATTAGGATTACTTTGCTTAAAAAATAATTCACTTATAGTTTTGTTTTTTAAATAATCAACTTAATAAAAAAGTAGGTAGGTGCTTGGTAAATTAATTTTTAGAATTGCTTTGCTTTTGAAATGATGAAAATTGTATTTCATGAAATGACAAAAATACACATTATTAATCTATTTAAAAATTAATCAATTGTTATAATAACAAAATAATTATAAATCAAATATAAATATTATTTTTTTTAAATAATTATAAATCAAATATAAATATTAAATTTTTTCTAAAAAAAATTTAAAACTTCAAACTGTCGAAGGTTGATCTGTCCACCTCTGATTACTACAATGATGGCATCGTCGACGATGCCAACAACGCCGTCACCAGAGGTAGACAGATCCACCTCTAGCGTTGAGGAGGCGAACACCTCCTCCATTTGTTTTGGCTATAGAGAAGGCGTCACCTCCTCTATTTTGGCAATGGAGAGGAGGCTCTCACCTCCTTTGTTGCCAAAGGAGGAGATGGCTTCCTTTTGTGATGTCGTCACCAGAGAATGTCGGTCCTTCTTCGGCCTCGACTTCCGGCAGTGGCCACCACGACAATAGCCACCATTTTAATTTTTAATATTTTTATATATTTTTTGTTTTTAGTTTGTTATTATATCATTATTAAATATAAAGGTAGTATGTCTTTTATAAATATTGTGAGGGTATTGTAGATATTTCTTAAGTAAAATATCAACTTCTCTAATAATCAGCTTCCAAAAGCAATCCCTAACCAATTTCTCAAAAACTGATTATTGAACGAGCAGATTATAAAATAAGTTGCTTTTGAGAAGTTTACCAAACATCCATTTGCTCAAAACTTGAGAAATAAGAAATAAGACATCCGTTGTGAAGTTAATGGGTAGATATTTGGTTAATTGTACAAACTACTATATAGTTCAAAAACAATGTACATATATTTGGTAGTTTTATTGCAAAAGAGCTGAGATTAATTATAATGACTAAATTAGACATATTTTTAGAATCCTACTTCAGTTTTTCATTAATTAAATATATTAAATCAATATATATATATGGTACTATAGAGGGCAAAGCCCAAAAAAGAAAAAGACTAAGAAAGGGAGAAAGAAATGGTGGTAGAATTCTGCCTATCGAGACCTAAGCATCTACAATCATCATCAAGGATACCAGCAACTTCTGGCGGAGGCACATCCAAGAACAACACATCCGTCTGCACACTATGACCCATACGTGCGAGACCATCAGCAAGCCTGTTACCTTCCCTATAAACGTGCTTCACCGTGCAATTCCAGTCTGAATACAACAAATGTTTGCAGCTATGAATAAGACTGAACAAATGGTGATTGTCATTAGTTTCACGGGTGGGAAGTTGCACACAATCCTGGGAGTCAGTTTCCACAATAATCTTTCTGATGCCATAGCTCCAAGCTATAATGAGGCCTTTAAACATGGCACAAAGTTTAGCTTCAAGCACATTGCCCACACCCTTTTTCATCACAAAACCTTTCACCCATCTCTTCATATGGTTGCGCAGAACCCCTCCAACTACAATAGTACCAGACCCACTATCCCAACTTCTATCAACATTAAGCTTTAACCAATCCTCACTAGGAGGCATCCAAGCAACTGAAACAGTAAGGTTATCTTTGTTCACATCATCAAAATTAGCACTCATCCAATCTTTTGTAAAACGAGTGATGACCATTTGAGGAAAATGGGGAGTACATAAGTTACTGTCAAACACCGTCTTGCACCTCCATTTCCACACAAACCAAAGGACACAAGAGAAGAGGAGATAATGAGGAATCTTCCCCACAACCCAACGACTATCCCTCAGATTATTAGACATCCAATCACCAAAATCACCTTGAGTAGAGGCATACAAAATGGAATTATTCAAGGTCTTCCTCCAAATCTCTTTAGAATGGCTGCAATCACGAATCAAATGGCCCAAATTTTCAACACTCAACCCGCACCTAGGACAGGAAGGATCACCATCCAAACCTCTAACCACTCTATGATGATTCGTAAGAATTTTCCCTTGTAAAAGAGTCCAAAGGAAATGCTTGATCCTATGAGGGATTTTGAGGTTCCATATAAACTTCCACTTCCAAAGAGGAGAATTGAAAGCTTCAGTTTGATCTAAATTAGCCGTTTTCAAAGAGAAAGTACCACAATTACTCCATCCCTAGATAGATTTGTCCTGCCCACTGTGAGCTTTACCGGCGTGGGTGCTCATCATTTTGAGCACAATATTCCAAGGAAGCATAGAAGCTAACATATCCTCCTGCCAGATACCATTAATAAAAAAAGCATCCACAGATATAGATAAATCAATATTTAAGTAGAATGTTTAAATTAGAAAAAAAATTGATAAAAACAATAAAAAGATTTTGAAAAGATTTTATAACAATTAAGTAATTTAGTGTTAAGTGACAAGTGAGGATTTCTATTTTAAAAAAAAAGTTATTTTTGACTATTTTTTAATTATTTCAACACCTGAAATAAACAAACAATAATTTAACGAGTCCAATTCATCTCAATTAAGTGATAAACGGAAAAACAAACCAATCTATTAGAGAAAGCAGACTGAAATTTAATGGAAATGTTGCGTTTACTAATTCTTGGACATGAGTGGTCAAGCTTTCTTTCCATGGTCTCACATTGTTCCCCAATCTCCAGCTTTTTATAATAATTGAGAGGCCTGTGATAATAAGTGATTAAATATCAAATGAGAAACGACTCTGACGACGATAGGAGATTCAAATTTCCATGAAACGTGACGTTTACTGCTAGGAAATTATCATCATTTACTTCTCAATGAATTTTTTATTTAAATACATATATAATTGCTGACTTTTTTTTTATATATAAATATTACAATAATTCGGGATTTAGGAATGAGGGAGAGATTTGAATCCATAACCTCTTAGGGTGTGTTTGGTAGGGAGGAAAGAAAATATGAAGGATAGAAATATTTGAAGGGATAGAAAACATAGGGGAAAGAAAGGAAAATAATTTTCCATTGAGTTGTTTGGTAAACAGAAAGGAAAGAAAAAATCATTTTATCAATTTTACTATTTTACCCTTATATTATATTTTATATATTAAAAAAAGGGACAAAATTGTAATTTTAAATGAACCCAAAACCTTTCTCTCTTTCACTCCAATTTCCACCTACTTTTGGGAGGATTAAAATTGGTGGGTCCCACCCACAAATCTTTCCTCCCATTTTTCCCTTCCTTCTACTTTTCTATACATACCAAACACATATTTCTCCATTTTCTTCTCCCTTTTCCCTCCACCCTTTTCTTTCCTCTCCCTTTTCCTCCCTACCAAACACACCCTTAGTGTAGGTTTTAATGGCATACCACTAGTTCAACCTCTTTTTATCCTATAATTACTAAAATGAGTTGCTAAATTCCACACACAAATATGTATTTTAGACAATATATAAGTGTTTTCATTTTTCTTAATTAGGAAAGTAAACTTAAATTCTAGGGTAAGAGGAAGAACTAAACTCGCTTTTAGGGATGCCAAAATTACCCATTGACCCGGGGACCCATGGGGACTCGAACCATTAGGGGCGGGTTTAACCGTACCAATTAAACTGTGGTATGGGGCCGGTATTTTTTTAAATACCCGATTTAATTTCGGTACGATTACGGGATTTCAAATCCTTGCCCCGCCCCATCCCCGTACCCTGTTATCAATATATATATATATATATATATATATATGAAGCACTTAATTAGTATTGGAACTAACTATTAAAAAAAAAAAGAAATTATTAACGTGACTACTGTCTTCAGAAAACATAATTTTCCTTCATTTTTTTCCCTCCGACTAACATAATTTTCCCTCTCATTTTTTCCCATTTTTTCCCTTCATTGAAACACTACTCAATTCCGGATCATTATATATAATATACCCCAAACTATTATTTTCATATTATTCAATAATATTTATATGATTTTTATTAAAAAGTCATTAAAAAAATACATTAACGGGATGAGGATGGTATGAGGTAAAAAACTGATTTCCTAATGGGGAATCCCCGTACCCGTACCCGTACCTGCACCGTTTCTTTTAAGACGGGTATTCATAGGGGATGGTATTGGAAAATCCGTACCCGATCCGTACCATTGACATCCCTACTCGCTTTCTCTAAGAAAAAGAAATTAAATTTATCATAATTATTTCTAATGCTTAATTATTTTTTATTAAAAAAAACCTGCTTATATATAAAAATGCATGTACGTGCCCAAATCTCGCAGAACTCATTCCAAGCAGAATAAATTATATTTCAATTTCTGTAGGCAAATGGAATCTCTTAAAGACAGCTTGTTACCATTTTTATTAATTTTCACAATTTTTGTTCACTTCAAATGCAATACAATTTTCACAATTTTGTTGACAATTTTTTTTTTCCATCAAATTAAATGTATTCTTTTTAATGATAAACAAATATTAAAAATTATTGTATAAAACAACAAATTTATTGATATCATAATAATAGGGGCGGAGTTGTTGGTTGCCAAATAGGCAAACAAAATATTATCAACCTTATAAGTGCACAAATCGTTAAACGATAGAACAATGGTTAAATAAGGATTGTTCCCATGATGAATTAATTAACTACTACAATTATGAGTTTATATATAAGACACTCTAGGACTCTAATCTAACTAAAAATATAAAAATAAAGACTCTTAACACACACACACATGAATGTGGGGTTTTGAATTGGTTATTAAAACCTAAGAAATTAAGTTTATTAAACAATATAAAATGCAGTAGAAAATTAATGAAGAAAAATATATATATATATAAAAAAAAAAAAAAAAAAAAAAAAAAAAAAAAAAAAAAAAACTAGTTAGAACCTTTTATACACCACTAAACAATCCTTTAATCTATAGACAATAATGAAGCGGAAAAATAGTCAAACATGATGAAGATATTTAAGACAAGGTGATGGTGTCTCACTCAAGTCATATGATTATCTCTTAGTTGGCATGTAAGTTGCATGGTGTCTACATATATACTTGTATCCCAAATTATAACCTAGCATGATGTCTACTTAGATTTAATAATTGGAATCCATTAAGAACAAAGAGAATATGAATATTACATGAACTCTAAAACATACAAAATAGATAGAATATTTATGAATCAATTTCCCTTAATTGGGTCGTAGTTCAATTAATTTTTGCAAACAATGATAAATTCGTTTGATGTCCGACTTGTATCCTACAACATAGATCCTAAAATCTTGCTCCTAAGATGAACAATCAAAGAAACAAAGATAATAGAAAAAAATATATATTGGAGAAATTGAGATCATCATGTAAGAAAAATAATACTTCATTAAAACAAACATGTCTATGAAATTGAATTCATGTCTAGGACTAACTTGATGCCCTAACTAACAAAGAAATTAGCTAGACATAATAATGAAAAATAAAAACATATAATCTAAAGAAAGGTAGAAGAAGAGAATTTTGCTTGAGTCTTCAATCTTCAATTTCCAACTCTCTCTCTCTTGTAGAAAACTCTTAGTATTTATAGTTGACTTCTCTGTGTGAACTCTTAATTCCTCTTGGTATAGGAAACCTACCACGTATGACTTCTTATGAATCAAGGAATACTATTTCTTTTCTAACTTGGCTTTCCACTTTTCATGACTCATAATCAAGTTTAGGAAGTTTCTCAAACATCCTATAGTCTTCTAGAGTTATTTGAATTTGATTTGGGAAGTTTCTTCACAATTCTGGCAAATTCGGATTTGTGCTTCGCGTTGCTACCAAAAGTTGCTTCATATAACTGTGGATTTGTGAACGTGAAAATCTCTAGAATAAAGTTGCTAGCATAAATGCAGTTTGAAACTGCAAATTTGTGCTTACGAAAATTTCGGGAAGAGTAGTGGTCAAGATTGTGGTCTATGCCTACAGAAGTTCTTTGTCTTTGACTTTCAGTCACTAAAATGCCCATAACCCTTTCTAGAAAAATTGGATCGACGAACCATAAATTTTCCCAGAAACTAGACATCTGGGGCTTTCTGAATATATATATCGCATCCTAGTTCGATTTGTGGAGAGAGATATGGTCTTCACAAGTTGGACACTCTTCACAGGCATTTCTCCCCTTCTCTAAAGTCACATTTATACCTTCAAACTCAACACAAGATCTATCTTATACACATTCTCAACAAACATATTAAAACATCCAATTTCATCCAAGAACATAACATAAAACATAGGAGTTAGGGTTCTTAAGTATGAACATTTATCGAGTTAACAAATACCCTTCAAACCCTGCTTTTGCTAGTCCTTGAGCAAAATCGAAACAAAAACAAAACTAAAAACATACTAAAATAAACTATGCCATTTTCGTAGGGAAACACGATAGCATTGAGCATATGCTACAAGCCTTTAAACCTTTAAGTGTCCCTAGTAGGAGGAGTTATAGTCTCTTGAGCGTTTACCAGTCGTGATACCACAAACCCTTGACTCAAGACTCAAAACAAAAACAAAACAAAAATGACAAGACAAATTCACACACTAATAAGAGTTAATGCACACACAACACACTCATCCAAAACCAAAATCATGCCATCAAGTATATGCATCCTATCTCAAGTCTCAGCCATTAACCAAAAATTCATAGCTTGCAAACAACCATACTCAAATTCCATGGAGGGAATTCGTCACAACTCTAGGAACTCACAAGATATCATTCAATTTCACTCGCAACCTAGGAAACACTCTCAACAAGCATATGCAAAAGAATTTATTCACAAGAAAATCAAATTATATATCGCATATGAGTATATAATAGAAAGAACAATAAATTTATGCAAATAGATCTCATGAATGGAATCAAATACTAAGAACGAGATAGAGCACATACTTACGCCAATAGATTTCTTGTGATATATCGATGCATGGACATCTCTCTTTTGAATCTTCTTCTCAATTGCATTCAAGCTTCTTCAACAATCTTCAAGTTCTTTTTCAAGCAAATCTTTAACTTGAACTCGTCTTTTTCCATCATTCTTTTTTCTTCTTTATTCTTTCTTTGCTCTTCTTTACATTTTTTCTTGCTCTTTTTTTCCCTTTCTTTCTTTTTCTATCAATATTTTTTACGAACTAGATTCCTTTCTTGCCTTGGTTCATGCATGCTTTAAAACATACCTCATGTATCTCTTCTTCTCTTCTCATTCATCTTTATCTTCTCCTCAACACGATCCCAAGCTATAAGGTACAACCAATATATATTGGGTATAAAATGGATATGGATTATGCTTGTGATGAAAGAAAAAGGCTTAAAGTGTTAAAAAGAAGAAGAGTGTATAGAAGTAGAAACAATAAAACCCTCTTAATTTGTGCAATTTAAGGCTCTGAACCTCACTAGGGTAGTCTCCACTATCTTCCATTAAAAAACAAGCATGGCATCCACTTGCTACTCATCAAGATTCAAACTTTATCTCAAAACATGATACAAACACTATCAATGCAATCTTAAAGTTAAGAATTCATATGCAATGCATGGAAATTAGATTCAAATCAAAACAAAACAAAATAAAACCAAAAGCACAAAAACTGACTCAATTAACAAAAACACGTTCTGCTTAAATTCAAATCTGGCCTGCCTATCTCTAAAAATACTCAAACATTTTGACACAAGAAAATAGACGTGCAAACACACACTTTTCATTCGGAAAGCATTTCAAAATTAGATTTGGCAAAGTATAAAAATGAGCAATGAAAAAACCTCACTTGCAAATTCACAAAACAAAGCATTACTCTTGACCTTTGGTCGAAAAAATTGATCATAACTTTCAAAATACCACCCAGAAAATTACGTTCTTTATATTGTTGGATTCATATCGGGAAAAAAAATGTATCATGGATGGAAAAAATTATTTCCTTGCAAAAAGATACATAAGTTTGCTCACAAATTTTCTTAGCAAAGCACAAATCACAAAAATAAAATCACACAAAAATAAAACCCACACCCCCAAACTTAATATAAAAATTGTTCTCATTGTTTGAACAAGAAATATATGTAGAATGATAGAACACGTAAGAAGGAGTAGTGACACAAAAATTAAAAACAAAAGGAAAGAAAAACCTGGATGGGTTACCTCCCACCTAGTGCTTGGTTTAACGCCTCGGCTTGATCAATCTGGATCACGAACCTTGTTTATTTCATGTAACTCATAGAAAATCCTCAATCTATATCCATTCACCTTAAATGTATTCCTTTTCTTCTCATTGTAAATCTGCACACCACCACGAGAGAGAATATCAGTAACAATAAAAAGGTCCATTCCATTGATAGCAAGACTTACTAGGGAAGAGATCGAATCTTGAATTGTAGAGTGATGCTTTTTGTCCCACAGCGAAGGTCTTCTTCTCCTCATCCATCTCCCTCTTATCTCTAAATGTTGAAATTGCCTTAATCATGTGCACTGCCTTAATAACCCTTGGATTCATGTTTTCTTTTGATGAAACATGGATTATAGTGGAATCAGGAGGTTTCTCACGAATCATGGCTTCCTACAATGGTTTTTCTCTTTGACTCTCTTCCTCATCTATTGAGTCCATAGAAAAACACGTTTTTTCTTTGTTAGGAAACTTAAAAGAATCTAAAATATTAAATTTTATCGTTTCCTCGTTCATGGATATTGAGTGCTCCTTTTTATATATCGATTTTATCTTTACGGTCCTCATGAATGGTCTTCCAAGGATCATGGGCAAATCTCTTTCAAGGGTGGGAGAAATCAATGGGAAAAATCAACTTACCCACCTTGACAGACACATCTTCAAGCACTCATCTTAGGTATTGAATGGATCAATCCATAAATTGTATGCTTACAGAGGTCTCATTGAGTTTACCAATTTTCTAAGACTCAAAAACAGAAAAAGGCATCAAATTAATCGAAGAACATAAATCAAGTAATCATGTTCACACCTTTGAGTCCCAATAATGCATAGAATGGTGAAGCTCTCCGGATCCTTGAGCTTTGGAGGTAGCTTGCATAAAAGCACAACAGAGATCTCATCACTTATGGCCAATGTCTCCTTCTTTTTGAGCTTCCTCTTATCGGTGCATAAGTCCTTGAGAAACTTAGCATATTTCGGAACTTGTTGAAAGGCATCCACCATAGGGATGTTGACTTGCACCTTCTGAAAGGTCTCAAGGAAATCTTTTGGGTCTTGCTTTTTCTTCACCTTTAGATATCTCCCTGGATGTTGTACTTGAGCTAAAAATTCAGCAGTTAGTTCATACATCACCATATCCTTCTTCTTTTGTTGTCGGTCCCATGATGGAGTTTCCTTTTTCTCTTGAGGAATTTCTTCTTTTTCTTTGGACCCCATGTCTACTTCCATCTCTTGTTTCCATTATCCCACTTCAATGCCACTTCGGAGCATGATTGCTTTGCCTGACTCAATGTTGTCTTTCAGGTTTTAGATCACTTAGCTTGGAAGTCTTCCTTGATCTCTTTAGCTCAACGAGGTTGCTATTTGCCCTATTTAGTTCTCAATATTATTGATTGTTTGTCTTGTTTCCTACACTAAAGAATGAGTACTTAGAGCCAAAGATTCAATTAACTCTTCGAGAAACTTACCTTGTCTTGGTGATTGTTGAGATGTGATTGATTAAGGTACGAATTGATTTTGCACTGGAGGTGGCATTAACACATTTTAATTGCTCTTCCATCCAATTTGTGAATGTTTTCGCCAACCTGGATTGTATGTGTTGGAGAATGGATCATTCCTTCGTTGCTACATGTAGTTCACTTGAGACATCTCCTCCCCGTGGCTGCCTAGACTCGGACATGCCTGTAAAGAGTGTCCCGGATTTGTCCATACATTACACACTCGAGAGTTCTGGCATTGTTGAACTAATCTTGTCAATTGGGCGATTTGGGGTCCATAATTGAAACTGTGACGGTGTGTCTAAATATACCTAGAGAGGGAGAGGGAGGGGGAGAGGGAGAGGGAGAGGGGAGGTGAATTGGTTTTAATCAAGTTAATTACCGATTTTTCTTGATTAGTCAATATCCAATAAAAACCTCAATCTAAGCAAAATTCAATCAACTTAATTCTAAGTGCGGAAAATAATGAATTGCTCATTGATTGATTTACGTGAGAAACTCACAACTGGGAAAAACTCATGGGCTACTATGCTAGCCACACACGGTCCTCAAATATACTACTTGTAATGATATTTATAACCTAGGTTGACCTCAACCATTCTCGGTTACTAACCCACCACTACTACCCAACATGCCTTTAATAATGATTTAGACCTACTTGCTTGCGCACTAAACAACTTAGTCACAAGGCTTCACTTCACAAAGAAGAGATCAACAACCTATGTGAATATGATAATATTCTAAATGCAAATAATGCTAGGTTACACTAAATGCTTATCTAGGGATTAAAGATGCCAATAATAGCAATCATAGATATCATGTGTCTACATGTCATATGTAAACTTAGCTATTTAAGATAAAGCAATTCTAGGCAATAGCTATCACAATACAACAACTCAATCAATCAACACAAATAATCTCAATCTTGTATATAGAATATGATCTAGATGCATACAAGTAATAAATGAGATTTTTTGCTAAGAAAGAACACTAAAATGAATAGATGGTGTTCAAATTACCAAGTCATGTGTGTTGAAGAAAACCTATGCATATATACATCCTAGATGATCTTAGATGATGATTAGATGATGTTTGATACACATGGAAATGAGTTTCGAGAATCTAAGAATCAAATATCTCTCTTTCTCTTTTAGGGTTCTTGATGTTCAAAGAGCTTAGTGAAATAGAGTGACATAATTGTGTATTTATAGAGAGCAACAAAAAGCTTGGTGAAATGACAAGTTTGCCCTTGAAACACGTCGATCGGTAGTTGGAAACCGCTGATCACAACCGCGGAATTGAACCCAAGAGCATCAGGTTTCAATCGACTGTTTCATGGCCGCCGATCAGAACAGCGGATTAGAACCCGAGAGATAAAAATTAATTAGGTCTAAAAGTCGGTTTCATTCGGCAGCCAAGCCATCGATAATATCCATAAAAATGTTCTAAAACCTACTGGAATCAAACGACAGTTTCATTCGGCGACAAAGACCACCGATCACAACCGCCGTTTCACCAATTGTGGTGAAACCAAAGGATAAGCCAAGTGCTTTCTCCAATGGCGATCCTCATGCTAAACCAAGCACACCAACATGCATTCGCGGATGTTTCCAAGCAAACTTCGGGAAACGAATTACTAGACACACTAACACACAACAAGATTCAACAAAGAAGTGCAAGTGTGAAATGTGAAGAGAATGCACACGTACAAGAGTACTGAACACATATGCAAGCATGAGAAGTGTATGTGTGTGTGTGTGTGTGCAACTAAGTCTCTTCAATGGAATTAAGCACAAGTGATTTACCTTTGAAGTGATTATCATCTTGAGGTCTTGAGAGTGCCTTTGAGCTTAATCACCAACAATTAAGCGCCTAAGCTACCCTTACATATCAAACCCTAAATGTGGTTTGTTACTGAAATAAGTCAATAAAAAATGAGGAACTTACAATAATCATTCTTGCTCACCTCATATATACCCCAAATATTTCATAAACATCTCATTATTATTATTATTATTATTATTATTATTATTATTATTACTATTATTATTATTATTATTACACAATTTGATTATTATTATTTTGTTAATATAATTATTTTTAAGGTTCTGTAAAAAAAAAAAATTATTTTAAAGTATTTTTCCATTGGACATGTTTACATTTTTTTACATGTCTTTTTAAAACATTTTGTTTTACGAGTGTTGGCATAATTGTGGATCTAATGCATGAAGACTAATATGCCTCTAGATCTATCAATTTTGAATAATGGAAGGACTAAAGTGTTGGATTTTATAAAAAAGAAAGGACTAAAGTGATGAATATAGTAAAAACATTTATAAAGCTGATAAATAGTGAAAAAGTTGGGACTATGGTGAAATTCTGTCTGTCAGGTTTTTGAGTCGTGTTGGTATAATTCCATATCAAAACAATGTTTCATTTGTACTGATTGGTTGTCTGAGATTTATTATGATTCAATCTTCAAGGAAGAATTGACAACTTATCAAGCATGATGAAGTCTTTAGGAGGAACAAGATTTATTGCACATCGAAGGTATAACTCATTCCTCTTACAAGGCTTAGGCACACATGCACACATACACACATTGCATCCATATGTGTCCATGTATCGTTGTGCTCAATTGGTTTAACACATTCACACACATGATATTGTATGCACATGCATTAGACTTAAATTAACAAATTTTGTAAAATGCATGTTCTAGGACTATATCTAAGAAATGACATACTTGTGTGTTCATGTGTTTATTTGTTTGTGTTTTTGTGATATCAAACTTGAATATGTTCTCATAATGTTCCTTATTGAGATCCAAACATTTCAGTTACTCATTCATAAGTTTTTGAGTTCCGAGTTGGAAGTTACGAAACTTTCCGTGCATTTATCGTACATGGTTTTCGTCCTTGTGTTTTGAGTCAATTTCCATATTTTTTATGAAAGTTTTGTACACGTCTATGTCCGTGATAGAGTTACGGTTTGTAATCTGAAAACGGATTCGAATTCAAAGTTCTGATGTCGAAGAATGGTCAAAGAACGCGAGAGGTGCGCAAAGGGAGCAAAGGGGAAAATAGGTGGCTTTTTGCCAAAAGCACCCCTCTCCTATGGAGGCGCGTGAGCCTCACGGGGAGGAAGCCCTTCTACCTCCGTTATGTCCACGGGGAGCTGAGGTGGCGTGTTAGTGGATGCCACCCGAGCTCCTCCCTTCTCCATGTCATTTCTCTCCATTTTTTCTTTAAATTCCCTCTTTCTATCTCTCATTTCATTTTGAAGAAGACTTGTGTAGAAAATTCCAGTTTTTTTCTCTCAACTTCCAAACACCATATCTCACTCATTTCTTATCCGATTTGAGTGATTCAAGTTGGAGAATTTTCGTATGGAAGTCTTCTATTATATCCAAGCAACCTTGAAGTCTTTTGTTCAAGTTTTGTGTTGGTTCTTCATAGATTTCATGACTGCACACAAGTTGTCAATGTATTTGAATGTCTTTTCTGTATTGCTCTTTAAAATGATCAAATACTTAGGGTCTTTTTCCTATTTTAATGTATGTGACTTGAACAAATGTTGTTAAGAGATAAAACTTCAATTAAAAGCTTCAATTATAAGCTTGATTTGTCTAATTAGAGACTTTAATGTGGTCTAGGTTTTCTCAAATCTAAGATTTCATGTGCTCTAAATGATTACTAGAGAATTTTGTTAAACATTTCTTGTGATTCTAGCACTTTTTTTTTTTTTTTTAGTTCTAAAGTCTTGAATATATGCTCAATGAACATGCTTTATTTTCAAGCTTTAGTAACATGAATATAATCTAGGATTTGTGCATGTTTTTGGTGTTTTACATGCTCTAGGTTTTTGTTCATGTTTAAGAACTAGGCAAGCTTGTTTTATGAATTTTGATGCCTCTGTCTAGTTTTTCATGAAGTGTACTTGATCTATACATTTCATGTGTACATGCATAATTTGTATGATGACATTCATATTTGGATTATAAACTAGAAAATCATACGTTGTGTGCTCATTGTTTATTTCTAGTTTCCATTGGATACATTGATCACATATTCTATGTTGCATATGTTTGTATTGGCATACGTTGATCACACTTAGGAAGTCCTTATAAAAGGCATAAAGTCTTGACTAGAATTGGTTCCGGATAGTCAAGCAAGGAAGTCTTAACTAGGATGTGTTCTGGATAGTTAAGCAAGAAGTCTTGGCTAGAATGTGTTTCAGATAGGCAAGCAAGAGAAAATTTCTAGAGACATGTGTTGTTTTGGATAGAAAGTTGGCTATGTCTCTTCCATTAGAAGGCCCAAGGGTTGGGTAGAAGTTGAGTCCAATAGAGAGTCTATCATGTGTTAGTCACTTTTGAGGGTGTTCACTCTATCATTTACTGAAAGATAGTTGGCCAATGGTTGTGAATTCAACTTGTGGATGTTTCCTCTTTGGAGGTTTTACCACGTTAAAAAAATATCGTGTTAATTCTCCCTATCCTTATCTCTCTTATATTTGTTTATGTGTTTGGTTGAATCTTGTTTGAAACATCATCTCTAGATATCTTTGTAAACAAGATTTTGTTAAATATGAAATGCAAACACTTTATTTGATCAAAGCTGTATTTATCTCTTGTATCTTTGTAATGTGTGAACATTTTATCTTGTGAGATTCTATATCAAGTGGTAAAGTTCTACTTAGTGAATTTACGTTATAATATTGAAATTACAACTTCTGGAATTTGCTTTACATTGAATATATTTGCATTTGAGATACATTGTCTCTTGTTATATGTTTATAGACTAAGGGTGTTGTTTTGAGCTTACATATGATAATTGTTTTCTCATAACAATTATATTAAAGATTAATTTGTATGTTCACCAAGTGTTTGACAAAAGTCTTGAAAGAGTTTTCAAAAATAGAGTGTCAACCTATTCACCCCCTCTAGGTTGTTTAGTATAACCTTGTAGGTATTTAAATTGGTATCAGAGCGAGTCACTTAAGGTAATTAGTGTGATTCGGGATCTACAAGGTTATGTACTAACTATGGATAACAACCTTAAGTCTAATAGTGTTTGTGTTGTTTGTCCTTCTCTTGTTGATGGAACAAAAAAGGCATGGGATATTCTTCAAGCTATTCGTTAATGTGGTTCTTTATTTCTACTTGGTATTTGTTTACTAACAATTTTGTTGATAAACTTAAAGAGAATATTAGTGACAAAAGTGAAGTGGAAAGGAACTAGATTCATTGGAAGGTAATGTTTATGTAGGTAATTACCTATGTGACACGACTTCACATCAAGTAGAAATTGAAGAAGAAGAGGATTTCCCGAAGGACAGTCAAGCTAGACATGATCACTTGACTTTGAAACTCAATGAAGAGAGTTGCAAATTAAAGACCACCAACTTCAACTTGATGACAAGAGTTCAAACTCTTGATAAGGAAAGAGATGAAGCCTTAAAAGAAGATGAAGTGAACAAATGTTAAGAAAAGAAGATGGTTGAAGACGTTTATGTGTTAGAAAATTTAATGAGTGATTTTTCTAATGATTTGTTTTTCTTGAAGGAAACAATCAAAGGCAAGGAAGAGGAATTGGAAATCATGAAGGCCAAAGAGCTTGGTACACTTCATGAAGATTCAAGTAACTTAAGCTTTGTAGATGAGCAGGTGGAGTCTTCTACAACTGAAGGCAAGTCATCGAGGAACAAAGAGGATTTCAAAGTTTAATTCTTCTAAAGTCAAGAGCAAAATCAAGAAGAGTAAGGAGCTTTCATCGTTGGTACACTCTTACCTAAATAATAACATCTCCAAATTTATCCCGGTTTGCCATTTTTGCAATGTTGTAGGGCATATTAAACCTTGATACCATGAGTATATTAGACAATGCAAAGTAGGGAATGAGATGATGCTAGTGAGATGAGAAAATCTTCTTTGAATGTTTCTAAACATGTTAATTGCTTTGATGCTTTGTATGATGTGCATATTGTCAATAATTATGTAAAGAAACATAGTAGGAAAGCTTGGGTTAAAATGTATGATGTGAAAAAGGTTCCTAGTCATTCTTGTAAACATGTTTCTAATGATATCACTTTGATTGTTGTACTTGATAATGATAATCATGTTAAGAAGAATGTCAAGAAGATTTGGGTGAAAAAGAGTGTTTCACGTGATCATATGCATAGTCATGATGATATCTTTTGTGATGGCAATAGTGATTTGTTTAACATGTGTAATATCTTTATAAATAAGATAGTTGATGATTTATCTTCTAGATATAATATTATCGTGAGAAATGATTATGATGGTTTATGTGTTAGTGCACCCAAGACCAAATGGGTCAAATGTGAGTGCTCTTACCATTAAGTGTAAGTTGCACATGTGAGTTAGCTTTAAGATTAATGTCTAGTTTTGAGTAACTTAGCTAGCTAGCTTTGTTTCTCTATGACTTTGACATGAACTTAGCAATCTCACATATTTGCTATGATTATAAAAATTAGTTGATTAGCATTAGAAAAGTTGAATTTTTGAAATCTATATAGTGATGATTTTGTTAAGACTTTTAGAGAAAGTAATTTTTTATATGTGTTTGAGTTGAAGCGTTAAGTCTTTATTCTCTTGGTATGACATACCAATAACTTGTTGTCAAGAGGACAAACAAGCTAAGAAAGCTCATAAAAAAGGCAAAGACTTTACATTGATGAAAAAACTTGCTAAGGTATTTCTATATCTCAAAGCTTGCCTTCTTATTTCATCGTTCAATTCAATTTTTGCGTTGCATCATGAAGCATGTCATATTAGAGAACTAGTATAGTGTTCATATGGTTCTTGTTGACATTTTCTCTCTAAAGATCTTTTAGTTAAGTTGTTCACAAATACAAGATGTATGCTTTTTTTTTTTTTTTGAATGATGAGTGGCATATTTTTGAAAAATATGACTTAAGAAGAATCACTCTCAAGCCAAATGTGACACCAATCATTGATCCAAGCATAGTTGATATCTAACGACACTGCCAACAATTCAGCCTCAAAAGCAAACATTGAACCAAATGGAGTGGGAAAACAACCTTTTACAAATGAATGAAAATTGAGAAACACACCTCCGCAACCCCTAACTCCAGGAGAACTTAAAGCAGCTCCATCCGTATTCACCTTGACCCAACCAAAAGAAGGAGGCAACCAAACTGTACTTATAAAAGATAGGCACACGAGGAGGGCGACCCTAGAGACCAAAATGCCTAAGGATTAAAATATCATCTTGACTATTACGAATACACCAAAGCCTTAAACGATTCGCATTTGAAACCGCACACCAGAATAGATACAAAGCAAACCAAGAAATCAACAAGCTTATCATTAAAGATCTTCCGGTTGTGAGTAAACCACACACTCCACACCAGAGCATGAAAAGCGGGCTTTCATAGGATCCAAATCTGTTCACTAAAAGAAACGGTCATGGTGATCGGACTATTTTATATCTATTTGAGGTTCTTCATTTCATATCTTTTGTGCTCATTTTCAAGGATCCATTTCGTATCTTTTTTTTATTCCCTACTAATGGTATTTGAGCTTAAAGGAAAGATTGGGAAGCTAAAATGAGCAACAACAAAAAAAAGGAATAATTGGAGTATATGATAAGTGCCGCACCTCACCTCACCGTTGACAAAGACCGCAGCGTGATCTAAACCCAGCCGTGGCCAAGCGAATCTAAATGTCTCCATAGTTGATCCATTGTTGAGGTAGAACTCAACATCGAGACTACAGCAGAACCCCATCGGCATTCCAGCAGCTTATGGATGAAGTACAAAAAATCAAGCACTCGAGGGTTGCATTCGGCGGCCTGACTGTCGATCAACATTAGTAAAGTTTAAAAGCATTCGGGATGATCGAACGCCATAATTCAACCACCGATTCAAGACAGTGAACATCAATTCAATTCGGCGGTTTGGAACGGCAGCTTGGCCATCAAATCAAACCGACGATCACCCAGCGTCAGCCCGATTTTAGGTAAAATGTGAGGGGCAACCTCGACATTTCATCCCCATTTCAACCCTAATCCTCCCTTCATTAGAAATACCCATTTATGCCTTACTCTTTCAGAATCCCTAACTTCCCCATTTCTCTCCCAACTTCATATTCTTCATTTTCTTCTTTTTCAAAATATAAAAATAGGCTTTCAAGGATCCATTGAGGTTTTTCCTCCATGGATTCTCTCCATACCCATTTTCTACACACTCCACCACATTTAGGAGTAGATTGTATAGAGATATGAGTGTGATTTGGCCAAATTCGAGCTAGGCAAGGGAAAGAGCTCTTGGAGGAGGTTTTCTTCGAGGGTTGTATCTATTTCTCACTCTCTATGTATTTCTTGTTTTCTTGAATGTGTAATCCCACTTAGGAATATTTGTAAACCTATTTTGTGCTCAATATATGTTATGGTTGTTTTTATATCTAATTTGTGTTTTGATTCACTCTTGTTATTTATTGATATATCTCTTATCTTGAAATGCATGTTTATGGATGATTAGAAATTGATATGTGTTCATGGATTAGATTGGATTAGGAGTAGATTAATGTAATTGTAGGAGTAGTTTTAATCAAATATCCCATTTGTGTGTGTATGCATCTTTGGAAGGTTGAAAATTACTTATATGGATAGGTTTGAGTGAATTAGAGTTAGGATTGTGCCTTTGGAGGAGCTCTTCGGGCATAGTCATGGCTAATTAGATAAGAAGAGTGGATGAACCTTTAAATTGCCATATTATAAGGCTTTTGTTCATTGTTCTTGTTAACTATTGGACTTTAGCTATTTCTCATTCTAAGGGCTCTAGGTGAGTCATGGTTAGAGTTATAATCATTGGTCTTTGGCTATTTCTCATTCTATGGGGCTCTAGGTGAGTTATGATCGGAGATACAATCACTCTTTCCACGTTCATTAGACTTGCACGTTGTCATTTTACATTACGAAGCTATCATTGGGGTTCAATGTAGTTTTTTTTTATTTTTTTTATTTTTTTATTTTTTTTATTTTTTATTTTTTGTAGAATTGGTTCACATATGTTGGTTGCGGTTTTGTATGTGAGAGGCTCTCGGTACACTCTTCAACCGTTAGCTCTATGAATGAGTATAAATCAGATTGAGGTAAGAACAAACCCTTAACTAGAATTGGATGCACTTAATGCCTAGCAACCAACAATTTGTGCACTTATGTATGGTGAACTTGTTGAACCTTGTGTTACCATTAACCTACATCTCTCTTATCCACCTTTTTATTTGTAACCTTAATCACCATTCTTACCTCCTCATGTTCTCTTTGTTTTTAATTCTTTTCATTTTCATTCTCTCACACACACCATTCCCACCACATCTGCATTTTATTTACATTGCTTTCAATAAACTCTAGAACTTGAGACGGTTGACAGATCATACCCCCTGCAGAACGATACCCTCGCTTGCCACTTTACTAGTCTTTTGCTAGTTTAGAGCACATTGCATAGGAAACCCCTTTTAAATGAAACAATCTTTTGATCCTCGCATTCTTTTAACGACATAAAAAGTGATTATCATATGGCCTTCAAAAAGAACCCTTTCCAAGAGTCTATAGAAACTCGATGTTGAAAAACAAAAAATACAGCCTCGCAAAGCAAATTAGCTAGGGACAAAAGAGAAAGAGATGCAAAGTTGTTTTACTACTGCTACCACAAACGCTGCAACGAAAAGCAAGGTGAAAACCCGGTTTACACAAATGATCCTCTATTGGAAGTCTATTAAGCAACATACGCCTAGACAAAGCAGATCGAGAAGGGAGAATAAAACTCGACCATATGCCGTTCCACAAAGAGAATTAAGGAATCTCTTGTATCATCTCACTATAAGCAATCTTATAATAAACCAATCCATATTTAGAAAGAGGCAAAACAAGTGAGTCCTCGACCGGAGAAATCACAATTGTTCAATCCGAAGGCAAATGTCTAGGAAACGAACCTTAAATTCCTCACAAGGAACCTTACTACCCTCTATAATAAAATCAAAAACTTTAGCACAAAGGACAGTGCCAAATAATCTAGAATACCAAAGACCTCTAAAATTAGCACTCCTAACCAATTGTCATGCCAAAAATCTTGTTGAGAGTTAGCCCTATTAAGCTATATGCCATCTCTATAAAGATCCGAATAATGAGTTTGGACAAATGACCAAATGGAAGAAGTAACATACCCACCCAAAAGCTGTTGAAGATGCTTCAATTAACGCTTTCGAAGAAAAGAATAAGCAAGACCATCATAAGTCATAAATTTCCAAGTGAACTTCTTCAACAATGAGGAGTTCAATAATCAAAGATCCTTTAAAACCTAACCACCATGAGAATAAGGCCGACTTTTAGTATCCCAAGATTCTGTGAAAAGGAAAATGGCCAATTTCACTACAAGAAATTTGGCCTTTTGCAACACGCAAAATGCGTTGCGAAATTTTTTAGCAACGCAGGGGCATATGTTGTTAATAAGCCTATTGTCAAAAGTTCTAAAGTTTTTCGCAACGTACAACATATGTAGTTGTAGAATAATTACAACGTACTATGCGTGTTGTCATTGACATTTACCGTAACGCACGATTGATGTATGTTGTCTTACTGTGTGTTGTCCTAGGCAATTTTTCCGTACGTTGTCTTAAGTAGTTTTCACAACGTGCATTGTACATTATCATATATTAAGAAAACAAATAAATAAGCAAAATTTATACCCTTTTGGGCTGTCCCTTACTAGGCTCAATCACTATCCAGCACTAGGTCCTTAGAATTTTAATCACACACATTGTTCAGATAGGGGTTTAAACCTAAGACAAACATTATCCCCATAAGAAACTTTACCATTCTACTGTAAGTTTAACTTTGTTAAATATTACACACTTATTTATATATATAACATATATATGTTATAAAAAAATTAATTCAATAATTTAGTGAAAAATTAATAATTTTTATTCTTTGATAAATTAAACTTCTTTACGATAATAATTTTTATGATTAACAATTAAAAATTATCAAAATTTTATCCCAGCATTTAATTAAAGGGCTTAGTTACTATACATGTTCCATATTAGTTACAAGTTAAATTGTTAGTCATTTGATTTCTACAATGATCTATGAAAATCATACATTTGAAAATAAAATAACTTTTTATCATAACTACCCATGTAGCTATACATGTCTTGTTTAATAAGCTAAATCCATTATTTAAAATAAAAACCAATCGGGTTAGGGGTCTATCGAAACCTAATGATATTACTTGTTACAAATACACGACTCATAATGCAACTCCTATTATATGAGACAGGTCTCTACATTTTATAGTTAAAATGGCAAAATTAGAAGTTAAATCATTTTCAGAAAAGAGAAGGGAAACGACATCACTTTGCTAATAATGGTTGTGCATTTTAATATTTACGATAACAACATCCATAATGTGTGTGTTGCCAAATATTAGCGTTTTCGTAATGTACAAGTCAACAATTTCTCATACGCCATATATATTTGCTGTGGGATATTAGCTTTTTTTTGCAATGCACAAGCAAACAATTGCAAAAGAGACTCATACGACAATGTGCATGATATATGTGTTGTTGAATATTTACTTTTCACAACGTGCAAGCATTTAGTTGCTAACAAGTCTCCTACGGCAACGTGCATGACATATGTATTGTTGAATATTAGCTTTTCACAGAGCGCAAGCAAATCAGTTGTTGTTAAAAAGGATCCTACAACAATGTGCATGATATGTGTGTTGCAAAATATTAGCTTTATAGCAGCACGCAAGCCAACTGTTGCTAAAAAGAAACCTATGGCAACGTGCATGCTATATGTGTTGTGGAATGTTAGACTTTTACCCAACAGGCAACACCTATGACAACATCCATAATGCGTGTTTCTAAACACTACCTTTTCAATAACGTGTACATTTATATGTTGCTAAAAAAACGCATACAACAACGTGCATGATATGTATTTAGCTTTTCAACAATGTGCATATTTGTATGTTGCTAAAAAGACACATATGGCAACGTGCGTGATATATGCGTTGTAGAATATTTGACTTTTTTGCAACGTGCATGATGTGTGTGTGGCTAATTATTAGTTTTTCAATAACGTGCACATTTTTAAGTTACTAAAAGCATATTTATAGCAATGAGCACAAAATGCATAGTTTAATGAAATGGCTACGACAACGTGCAACTGTTGTGTGTTGCGATATGTGTTCAATTATTGGTAACATTTGTTTGTACATTGCCATATGTGGTTTTCACAACACAAAATTTTTGCACGTTATGATAAATGACATTTAGCAACTTGCATAGTCTGCGTGTTACGTTAAACCACTTATAGCAACACGCACAGCATGTGCGTTGTCTTGTTAATGTTGCTAAAATTTATTTTTCTTGTAGTGTTTGTATACCAACCAGATATTGCAACGTCCCAAAGTGTTAAAGAGAACTAGAAGAGCTGAAATAAATATAAGATTTATTCCAATTTGCAATTTGACCTAAAAGGCTACTATAAATGTCAAAAGTATGCATAATTGCCTTAATATTTCTCAGTGTACCTCTACAAAAGATTTGAACATTATCAGCATGCAACATGTGAGTCAAAGTAGAAAACTCCCTTTGAGAAGAGATATGCAACAACTAAGAAGACTCCACCAACCTAGAAATATATCTAACAAGATAATCATTCGCAATACCAAACAAAATGGGGGAAAGAGGATCACTATGATAGACTGATACTATCCATTTATACACTTGGTGTGGCCATCATTTCTTATTGTTTTTGCTCGTTTCTCGGGCATTATTGTTATTTAATGTGTTCTGTGAGTTTTGTGTAGTTAATAATCTCTAAATAAGGTGTTAGAACTTAATTGAAGAGAGTTGGAGATTAAAAGGGCTTGAATTGTAAAGGCTTCTGCAGAACATCCAACTTCAACAGGTCATATCTCCCTCCTTAGATCGAACCATGTTGAGATCCACACATATTCAGAAATCCCTAGATGTCTTGTTTCCAACAATTTTTATGGATTGTAATTTTGGATTTTCTAGAAGGAGTTATGCCTATTTTAGTGACTAATGGTGAAAGAAGAGAAGAAAGGAAGACTTTGTAAGGACCTCTATTTTATGATTGGATTATTTCATGACAAACCACATTGGGGATGTTTATGTAACTGGTAGCTTAGGTTCTCCAAATGTGGATTCTCGAAGAAAAGCTTCCAGACATCTCATGAGCTTCAAGAGGTATTCATGCATTCTTAATTGTCTTGCATTTGTGTCTTATTGTTTATTTTTGTGCATTCACTCACAACCACACTTGCACTTCACATTAGACTTAAATTTGGTGTAATTCGTTTTTGGTTATGTGATCGGAAACGTTCATGCTCGCACGATGGTGTACATGCTTAGCGCATTGGTTGACCACTAGATAAGGCACATTCTTCTCTTAGATAGGTCTAGATAGGTCTTAGGTCACATGGTATTATACCATGAATTTCGGCAACCTTGTTGTTGTCCAAATCTAATATTTGGTCACTCAAATAACCATAACTCTTTTTACAGGCATCTAAATCTTTTTTTTTAAAGGAATAGAAAGTAGACATCCATACATTTCCAACGGTATATTATACGATAGGTTTTGATATCGTTTGGTCATGTTTTGGGGAGCTCGAATCTCGAGCTGTTATGTTGTCGTGTTTTGCTCCAATGAGTAAAGCAACTTGAGCAAGTAGCTTTGCAAGTCGCTTTGGACGAGAAATTTCTCTCCAAAAGAAATGGTGACTTGCAAAGCCACTTGGTCAAGTAGCTTTTCAAGTTGCTTTAGACGCCCAAAATTCTATTTTTTCTAAACTGACATAGCTTTATCTTAGGCCTCTATATAAACCTCATCTTCTCCCTTCCATGTTTTAAGAACCCTAGAAATTACTCTTGCAAGAGAGAGAGGCAAGGTAGCTAGAGTGAGAAAGCTTCCAAGCTTCCATTTATTCACTCTCTATCCCATCCCATGTGCATATAACGTGTTCTTTATTCATAGGTCTTCATCTTTAAGTCACTTGGTAAGTAAAACAAACATTTCATCTTATTGTTCTATTTCTTCAAGACATGTCTTTTATTGCGTAGGTTAGTAAATCTTCACTCTTATTGTATATTTAGTGAAGTTATAACATGATTGGGATTTGTTTGTGATAGCTTTCATGATTAGGTTGATTCTACCTAAATAGCTAAGCCTTGAATATTCTTGTGAGATTATTTGATAACCAGGTTGATAGCTATATGTTTATTTACCTAGTTATGCTCTCTTGAATATTCATGGTTGTTTGATTGACAATTAGGTTGTTAGAAATTCTCTATACATCTAATTGAGACCACAAGTATGGGCATGTAGGCATTGTTTGATTGGTATGATTATATGTCATTCATATCATTTATGTTTCTAGTTTTATACATTGATAACTAGGATTTTAGGATAACTAGGATTTATTGATTGTATCTTTAAAATCCTAGTTAAGCATTTTTGTGTCTGGTCTTACACAATGTTTCATTTTGGATATTGTCATGTATTCACTTAGACTTTTGTTAGGTTTTAGATTTGTATTGGCTTGATTCCATAACAAAACTATCTTTGTTTCTATTGACTAGTTGCTTAGGTGGTTCATGTTTGATATGAGCTTCAAGGAAGGAAAGCAACTTCTCATGCAAAGTTCGTCTTCAAGAGGAAAGATGCTTACTTAGATGCTACGATATCGAGATTCTATCTCCTCTTGCGAGGTGTAGGTGCGCACACACACATTGCATATATTTGTGTCCCTGCATCATTGTGCTAAATTGGTATAACACATTCACACACATATTTATTGTATACAGATGCATTTGCTTTACATTGACAAATTTTGTAAAAAAATGCATGTTCTAGGACTATCTCTAAGAAATGGCATACTTGTGTGTTCTTGTGTTTATTTGTTTATGTTTTATTGGTATCAAACTTGAATATATTCTCATATTTTTCCATATTGAGTTTCAAACGTTTCGGTTACTCATTTATAAGTTTTCGAGTTTCAAGTTCCGAGTTGGTTTTTTCGAAACTTTTCGAGTGTTTATCGTGCATGGTTTTCGTTCTTGTGTATTGAGTCGATTTCCAAGTTTTTGATGAAAATTTTGTAAACATCCATGTCCGTGAGTGAGCTAGGGTTCTTAATCCAAAAAAAGATTCGAATTTCAAGTTTCAAGCCGAAGAACGAGAGAGGAGCAAAAAAGTGAAAAAAGGGGAAGAGGGGTGGCAAATTGCCAAAACAACCCCTCTCCCGTGGAGGCCAGGCGGCCTCCACAGGAAGGTCACCCCTCTACCCCCATGGAGGCCATACACTTTCGATAAGGAGTTGAGGTGGCATGTCCTCAATCCCCTCCCGTGGTCCTTCAAACGCCACATCATTTCCCTCATATATATATTCAAATTTCGTGCAGAAATTTCATAAGTTTTTGGATTTTTGTTTTTGTGATATCTCACTCATTTTAGATATGATTTTGGTGATTCAAAAGCCAAAATTCATTGTACTTCAAAGAAGCACAAGTCCTAAGTATTTTCAAAGCTAAATGAAGTCCATATTTTCTAATTTACTTTGATCTTCATCAATTGTTCATCATTTTGTAAGTAAATCATATTATCAACACTTTTCTTGTGATCAATTTGTTGAATCTCTTGATTTGAATGTGAAATTTGTTTAGAATGATTTGGATTCTATTTTTGGTCTTGTATGAGTGATTTTCGAAATTAGCTTTTGTGTTTTTTCAATTTAATATCTTTTTACCTAATTTTGATGAACATGAACTTGAATCTAGAAAAACTTTGTGTTTGTTCTTGATTGTTGATTTCTAGGTTTTAGACACATGTTCTTGAACTATAATATTTTGATTATGATTTCTATTATTCAAATCTAGTTCTTCTTTAAGTGAATATGTTGTGGATTTCAAGTGTTGATTTATTAACTTGATTTCAAAGCTAGTCTTGTGCTTTTTTTTTTTTTTGTTGCAAATCTATTATTCTAGCTTTGATTGATATGTTTAGGTTTCTAGATATATTTTGTGTATGAATTATATTGCATATTCTAGATATCCTATAACATGTTCATAAGGATTAGTTTCATATGATTGTGAGCTTGAATTGTGATAACTAATTCTTCTTAGAGTGTATTTGATCTACATACTCTATTTGCTTGTGTTTGCATCATGTTTACATGTTTTCACTTCACTTAGATCATTGTCTTGTGAAAGGAGAAAGTCTCTTGTTGGAATTTGATGTTCTAACTTGAGCAAGGAAGTATTGACTTGGATCAGGGAGATCCGAAAAGTTAAGCAAGAAACTTTCTAAAGACATGTGAGGTGTTTTGGATAGAAAGTGTCAAGTCTCTCACTAGTAAAAGGCCCAAGGGTAGGTTAGAATGAGACGATCCTATAGGGTGGATCATTTATATTGATCGTTTGAGGGTGTACATTCTACCAACTAGTGAAAGATAGTGTTGCCAGTGGTTGTAGAATCAACCAATGGATGTTTCCTCAGTTGTGAGGTTTTACCAAGTTAAAAAAAAATTTGTGTTGATTTTTTATTTTGTTGAATTCATTTACTTTACATTGTAGTAGCTACTCTATATTGCTATATTTGTTATACTTGTTACTACTAACCATCTTGTGAAGCTTTTTGGTGTTTTTTAAGAAGCGCTTTGATAGTTTGTTTATGCAACAATCATAGTCCGAAAAGGTTGTTGAAATTGGATCCAATCTATTCACCCCCCCTCTAGGTTGTTAGATATCCATCTTAAGAAATGAAAACTTTAATTCTCTTCAATGAGTCAAAGTCTTATGGCTACATGTGGTAGTTGCACAAGCAAGTGAAGTCTTGTAACTAAGGGTTGGTTGGCAAGCATTTGCCAAGGCCCACTATTAAAGACTTGTGGGTAGGATATATTATGTTACGAACCTTAAATTGTGACTAGGTTGTCGATATAGGTTGTAAATAATTATTCAAGCAGTGGAGTTCGGTGACTAATTGGCTAGTGAGGCTAGTCCCGTGGGTTTTTTCGTGTTGAAGGTTTCCCACTTAAAAACCAAGTGTATATTTAATTCTGCACTTTACGTTTGATTTTTGTTGTTTGTTTGTTTGGGTCAATTGTGATTAATATTGACAAATCGAAAAAGTTGGTAAGTAATCGATTAACAACCCATTCACCCCTCTCCCTCTAGATTGTATTAGACACACTCTATATATTTTTCAGGTTCTAAAGACCAATTTTGAGCCATGCTTGCATTAAGGAAGTGGAGTGGCTTTAGAGGAGATTTTTTTTAATGTTTCTCTACAACTCATTTCTTTCTTGTATTTCTTGTTTTCTCTGATGTGTAATCCCCATTTGAGAACTTTGTAATCGTACACTTGTTCTATTTATGTATGGTTGTTCATAAATTCATTTGGGTCTTGTTCTATTCTTTGTTATAGCTATGATTTAATCTCTTATTGTGGCATGCATGTGTATGGAGTTTAGAAATTGATGTGTATATAGGAATGCGATTGGATTAGAATAACTTAATTTAAAAGTAGTGTAATGTAACATCTCATGATTGTATGTATGTTGATGGATGATCCAAAATGCCATGTTTAGAATGATTTGAGTGATTGAGAGTTAAGGTTGTGCTTTGGGCATAATTTTGACTAATTAGCTCCAAAGAATGGGAAAGGTTTGGTTGATGCATTAACATGCTAGATTAAGCTTGGTTCTATATTCTTGTGCTTAATGGGTCGTTAGTTTAAGACACAATTGCTCTTCTCATGGCTTTGGTTGAGTGATGAATTGATTTTGGTAATTTCCTTAATCAAGAGAATAAACCCTTTATTTAAATTGAATATACTAAATGTTTAACAATCAACTTGATGTGCATTTTTGTTTGATGAACTTATTTCCTCTTTAAGCCATCCATCTTAAAGAGATTAGAGAGAAAATAAGACAGCTTTCTCATATATGAGGGAGTTGGGCATTCAAGAAAATTGATGACTCGTTGATCAGTCATTTATTGTATATGTTTTTGGTCCCCATTCCTCCAATCAATTGCTTGTTTCTCGAGTTATTTAGGGTTTTAATTTATGTGTTTGAGCATTTTCAGATTGTTGGATTCAAGTGATGTGTTTGAAGTATTTCAAAGGAAAAGAGCAATTTTAGATGATTCAAGGGACTTTTATGCCATTTTCCATCAACTATCATGAAAACCATTGTGGATTTCCACAGCGGCACCCAAAGCGCTCTCAAGAACAGTGAATACTGCTCTAATGATCGTTGCGGCTTTCATAGCAGTAGTCACAGCAGTAGCATGTGACAATGCAAATGAATTGTGTTGCAAGGGACATATCTCTCAACTCTGATTGAATTGTGTGTCCTGCCACCTATGGCTTTGAACCCCCGGAAGTCTAGTTTCCAACCTAATTACTGATTGTCAATCTGAACTTTCTAGTAGAAGTTATGTCCGTTTTAGTACATGAAGGTCAGATTAGTCAGTCATAAAATCTGTGAATACTTTCGAGATTTGTTTCGCAAGTTGTCAGAACGGGAAACATTACCTTCTTAGGCATGTGTGAGAGTCTTGGGAAGCATGTAGACATCGAATCCTTATCTTCCTTCAATAAGTAATCAATTTGAATAGATTAGGAAAGAAATAGAGTTCCAAAAAGGTAGAGTTCTAAATGGGAATTGATTTCCTTGTTGTTTAAGGACATGGCCTTTAAACCCCCTTTGAACCCTAATTTCGGGAGACTAGCCGGGAGGCAGCCAAGGGAGGTCCCAAGCCACCAAGAGGGTCGTCCCTCATCAAACCACCACCATTGTTGCACTTGGAAGCTTGAAAAAGACACTCATGGGTTTTATCAACTCTTTCTCCTCTTATTTTAATCTTTTCATGTGTAACTAATTCTATACTAGGGGATCGATGTAAACCTATGTAATGCTCATGTTATAATTCAAACTCCATATCTTTATTAATCAATTCGGATTTAGATTTGTTCAATTCATTAAATGTCCATATTCTTGACTCGTATTGATCTACCGAAATTAATGGATACTTGTTTAGGGTTTTAATAATTTATAAATTGAGATTACACTACCGAAATAGGTAATCTTAATTACTTTTCAATTGAATGAGTATGATTGTTCTCGACATAGGAATTAATGCGAGACAATTTTGGTTCAATAATTATTGCACGTAATGGGTTCTTGATCATAGCTCACACCTTCGACGAGGGTGAGTTGTGATTGAGAACACACGGTTAAACCGATGAATTAAGGTAATACCATAATTAAGATAAGAATGAACTTTAAATTTGGATTGAATCTGTTTAATGGAATTAGTTGATGAACATTGAGTATTGCATATAGGGAGCATCGGTTACCTAGTCTTCCACCTCTTGATCACACACCAATTCTTTGTTAAATTGCTTTCTTAGTTTAATCTAGTTTTAATCAAATCAATCATCAAACAAAATCTCTTGGTTACTGTTACTTGCTTAGCTTTAATTAGAATTAGTTTAATCGATAATTCACTTTTTCTCGTGGGAACGATCCCTACTTGTTGTTGTACTTATCTCACGATTTGTGCACTTGCGAGTTAGGTTTTTATAACACTCGCCATGATCATCTAGTGGTCAAGACATCTGATTGACAACCGGAAAAACCCGGCGTTTGAATCCCGGTAGCATATGGGTTTTTTTTTCATTTACTTTTGTATTTCCTTTCTTTACATTTTTGTCTCTTCTTTGATGTGTTCTTTCATTCATTAGGGATTTGATGTAAGCCTAGCATTGTTGCCTCTTTTATTAAATATATTTGTTGATGATTGAGTGGTCATTTAAGTTCTTAATGCTTATTGAGTGATCAGCCAGCACTTGAATGAACTTTGGTTGTTGTGTTTTGGATCGAGAGAAGACCCACACAACGTGCATGACTAAATGTCCACTACATGTAGAGTAAGGTAGAAATACGTGAGGCTTTTCATGTAAAGTCGCTAAATGTGTCTCATTGTTCTTAATGAACTCGAGTGTAGTTCGGGTAACCATCGAGAGATAGGTTATTGGTGCATATAGGTATAGCCTTTGTTGCTCGAGAGAGAATATTGGCAATGATTTAAGTGAGCACGACTTTCAACATTGATAAGCATATTTGTATGAATTTATGTGATTGTTATGGTAGAGTCATCTACTTAGTGTAACCGCATATCATGCATCTCTCAAATCAATCTTTGTAAATACTATTGTATATAATCTATATTTTTATAGCAATATTTACACTTAATACACAAACAACACACACTCAAATTACTTTTCAAATTCAATTAGACTAGGAACTGTTGACAAATTACACCTCCTAATGGGAATGAACTTTATTTATCATTGTAATACACTCAACCGCCTTGTACGATTGTGAGTAGCCATTTTGGTGTGGTCACAGACTGCTCTAGAACACCGAAAATAACCCTCTGGAGCACCATTAATCAAAATCGAAGGCTTACTAGAACTCAAAATGTTGTTGATCCAATTTATAAAAATTATGCAAAACCCAAAGGCACGAAGAACTCTATAGATGAAAGACCAATCCAATGTGTCAAAATTCTTACGAATATCAATCTTCATGTTTAGATTACCCCTATAACACTTCTTATGCAAAACATTCACACTGTCTGAAGCTAACGCAATGCAATCCTCAATGTGACGATCTCGAATGAAACAAAACTGTTGAGGAGAAACAATCCGAACATCAACCAAAGTTAATCGATCCGTTAAATTTTTGGAAATCTTTAACAAAAAATTACTAAGAACATTCAAATGGAATTGATCAATGAAAATAACATCCTTTAATTTTGGGACTTGCATAAAGAAGCACGAATTGAGACCTGAAAAATTAGCACCCATGTGAAAAAAAAAAAAATTTGAACTTGTAAAGAGACATCTTCACCAATAACATCCCAAAAGGCTAGAAGAACTTACCTATGAAACCATCAAGCCATGGGGTAAAGTTATTGTCCATAAAAAAAATTGCATCATGAATCTCACCAAAAGAAAGAACCCTAATCAGATTAGCATTCTCAGCAACAGTCACCAGAGAAGGAATAACATAATCTATAACTGAAAAATCCACTAGAGACCACGGAGAATCAGTAGAAAAAGAACGGAATAACACTTGATAATATGATCCTTGATCTCATCCTGATTGTTCCATCAATGGAGAGAAAAAACAAAGCTTTCTGACACTACTTACTTTTAATGTAAGCATGAAAGAAAGAAGTAGAATTACCTTTCTGAATCCATTTCACCCTTGACTAGTCTAGTTTTGAAGAAAACACTCATTTCTGTGCAAAAGAACAACTAGATTATAATGAATATGAGATTTGGACAGAATAAGGTCCTTAGAGAAACCAGAGTTAGAGAGAAGAATTTGAAAGTTCTAAATCTCCTCTGATTTTTTCAAAATATCTGAATTAAGATCACCAAATACATCCCGATTCCACGTCTTTAAAGCACGCATCAGATTCTTGAGTTTGTGAATCACAATTTGAGTAGGTCTGCCTAAACCACAGCACTCCAAAACTTACGAACAATAGATAGAAAATTAGCATGATCTAACACATGCTTTGGAAACGAAAGGCCTGGGGCGAGAATTTTGGAACTAAGAAAACTAAATAAGAAGAGGATAGTGCTCTAAAAATCTACGATGAAGAGCCAAACAAGATATATCCTTCCAACAAGTAACACAACCATCCAAAACCAAGGCTCTATCTAATTGTCTCTAAACATGGGTGTTGACACTACGACCTATGACTAGTCATGGCATCGATTTGGTTCGAACCGAAAAAACTGATCCAGGGGTGGTAACAGTTCCAAAATATGAGGAACCGCACAATTTGAACTGGACTGGAACCGACGGTTCTGATTCTAACGGTTCTAAATTTTTTATTTTTTTATAAATTGGTTAAACCGTTGGAGGACTAAGGGTATGTTGATATTAGCAGGTGACGCATTCCGAGCGTACCTCTAACATCTAATGGTACAAAGATGTCTAACTACTAGACCGCCTAGCCTAGTGAAATGGAGTGCGCGAGTCTAAATGACCCTTCACAAGCGTACGAATAACTATCAAGTATAACGGACACAAGTAAGGGTAACGTTCCCACGAGGAATGGTAGTGTATCTAGATTACTTTAGAAGATCCCACTAATTGATTAAACTAACTTGGTGATTCAAAACAAGATATGTTTTAAGTTTTAATGTTCTAAAAAGATGCTAAAGAAACAATGATGTAAAATGCTACTAACATCTTCATAATCCAATTACTCTCAATTTAAATCCATATATAAGAGGAAGGGTCAAAAGTGTCTAATGCCCTTTTTTATCTATTTGCCCAAACCTAGATCTAGGTTAATCAAGAATTAATTAACCTCTCATAGAGCTTCAAGCAAAGTCCAATCAAGGGTGTTCCACCAAGATTTAGATCTACTTTTCATGCATAAATATCATGCTAGTAAATCAAAGTAAGATTCATACTCAACATACAACATGAAGATAATTTAAGCATAAGTGCAAACTCAATGGATATAAAAGATAGATTGAATCATTCCAAAGAGTGTTCACATAATTACAACATTGAATCCCCCAACAAGAGGGATTTAGCTACTCATAATGAAATAAAAACAAGGAAAGGAAAGAGAAAGAGAAAGAAAGCTCATGGTATTCTAGATGATTCAGTCCTACTTGCTCAACAAAACCTTCATTGATGTCAATACTAGATCTAAAAATATCCTTAAGATGATGAACTAAAGTGTTTAATCAAAGATTGCTTTTCTAAGAGAATGGTTGTGGAAAGATATTTCTTTACTTTTCTATTTCTAACACTAGTTACAACACACCCTTTCTACAAAAGTTAAATATAGTGAAGGATAGGTTTGGAAGTCGGCCACTTGAAAGCTGACGTGGATTATGCTTCTGCGACCAAAATCTACAAGTTCATACTCGTAGCGTGATGTCGCAGATCCTTCTGCTCAAGCACTACTACTTTTGACTGCTGGATGTATCTCGCAGAATCACTACACGTGGATGCATTTCGACTTAAATCTGCGAGATTGTTCTCGCAGCCTGATGTCCCACATTTCATTTTAGGTCGAACTACTAGGACGAACTCGCAAGATGGACTTCGCAGAAAAATATCTGGTTTGGCTGCTAGTTCTTTCTGCTAGAATGTACTTGCAGTTTATGGTCACAAATTCATCTTGGGGTGGTTTGCGAGTTACATCTGCGACTTCGTTCTGGCAGTGGTAAGTCGCAGATTTCTTCTACCGATTCTGACTCACAAGATGACTTAGCACTATCATTTGGCTCTGGATTGCGAGTTAAATCTGTGAGAACATACTCTCAATCGAAACTCGCAGTTTGCTTTGGGAAAGCATCGGCTACTTGGTTCTTCTAGCTGACATCGCAGTTCACTCTAGGAGATTTCTACAACTTTGGATCTACAAGTCTGTACTCGCAGATTTGCTAAAAAGTTGGGTCCGACATCATTTTTTTCACAATTTCTCACCAAGCGTTCATTTCATCCCTTGAATCCTATTATTCCTGAGAGTAACTTAAAAGTGTCATTATACAACACAAACGTTTGGAAAACTAACAAAAAGGGATAGATTTAGGAACTCAAAACATATACATATTTAGAGTAATCAGCAAGCCGTTGGGCCTAACGGATCATTTTTTTCTTTTCTCTTTTCTATACATAACAACCACCCACCCATACCCCCCCTCCCCCGGAAATTTTACTTTTCCCCACTCCAATTTGCTCCCAATTCTCAACTCTCCAATTACTAAGTTATTAATATTTATTTTATTTGCAATTGTTTTATTTCCAAATTCCAAGTTATTTATATTTATTTTATTTGCAATTACTAAGTTTCCAATTTATTTAATTTGCAATTAGTCAAAATACTAACTACTAAGTTTCCAATTCTCTCCCAAATTTATTTCCAACCATTTATTTTCATCAATTTTTTAACAATCTTTGTTCAAGGAATTTTACAATTCAAATTTGTAAATGGCAAGTGGAAGTGGTGACGATCCTAGGCGTTCCATTTCTATGAAAGGTAAGGGTCATATGACAGATAATCTCGGTTATGACATGTTAGGATTTAGATTTGTGTTTGCTTGATTTCATTGTAAAACTCTCTTTATTTGTATTGGTTAGTTGCTTAGGCGATTCTTGGTGAAAAGAAGCTTCAAAGGAGAAAAGCAACTTCTTATGCAAATATCGTCTTCAAGAGGCAAAACGCATACTTGGATGCTAAGGTATCAAGACACTTCTTTCTCTTGCAAGGCGTAAATGCACACACACACAATTCATACATGTGTGTCCCTACATCATTATGCTACATTTGGTATAACACATTCACACACTCATTAAAGTATGCACATGCATTGAACTCATATTGACAAACATTGTAGAATTGCATGTTCTATGACAATATCTAGGAAATGACATACTTGTGTAACTTTATATTTATTTGTTTGTGTTTCCTTTTTTTTGGACTTGAACATGATCTTATATGATTCGTTATTGATTTCCGGTCGTTTCAGTTACTCACTCATTAGGTTTTTGATTCCAAACTAGGAAGCTATGCTATTTTACATTCTCATACGTTGTGTTGTCTTCGTCGTCGTGTACCGAGTCGAATTCTCAACTTATTATTAAAGTTTCATATTCTTTCTTGTACGTGAGGTAGTCACAGTTCGTAATCTAAAAACATATTCAAATTCAAAGTTCAGAAGTCGGAGAACGGTCAAAGAAGGTAAGAGGAGCTCAAAGGAGGCGATGGCCAAAGGCCATTTTGCGCAACCTTCTTGTGATGGCGTGTGAGCCTCACAGGAAGGCCACCTCTCTGCCCTGTGAGGCTTACACGCATCCCACGGGATGCTAACGTGGCAATACCTCATTTGGTGGCCAGATATTTCTCTTTTCCATCCCTTTTGCCTTCCATTTATATTCGAAAATTCTGCATAAATGTTTACAACTTTTGCAATTTTCATTTTGTGATAACTCTCTCATTTTAACTCCAAATCAAGTGATTCAAAAGCTAACAATGTTGGTATAGAAGAGAGGAACAAATCCCAAGAATTTTCAGAACCAAATGATATCGTGAGTTTTCACAGTGAACGGATTTCAATTCGTGATTCATCATTTATAGGTGAAACATCTTCTTCTCACTTTCTCTTTTGATCATCTCATTTAATCTTCCTATTTGGTAGATGAAATGTGTTAAGGATGATGTTAATTTACATTCTAGGTTATTTTGATTGATTGATTGTTGAGTTTTAGCTTTGTGATCATTTTTGAATATCTTTTAGCTAAACTTGATTAACTTGAAATTGATTCTAGAAATTACTTGTATGATGTGCTTCATGATGACTTCTAGGTTTAATTTCATGATCTAAGAACTATGATTTTTGAGTGTTATTTTTGAATATCCTAATCTAGTTCTTATTGATTCACATGCTTTGATTTCTAGATATTTTTGTGATTGAGTGTTGATAGCATAATCTAGGTATCATTTGCATGTTCATAGAGTTTGTGTGGCAAACTTTCTCTATTTGATTGTGTTTGCATCATTTTCATCACTTAGATCATTTTGCCTTGCAAAAGGTTGAAGTCTCTTTCAAAGTTAGTGAAGCTTTGTTTAGAGAACAAGACTTAGCTAGGACATGTGGTCTAGATAGTCAAGCGTGAAGTCTTAAATAGGATCAAGATGATCCGGATAACTAAGAGAGAAGTCTTGTCTAGGGTCAAGGGGATCCAGATAGGCAGGCAAGAAAGCTTCCTAGAGACGTGAGCTTCTTGGATAGGAAGTTGCTTCTTATAGGTGTAGGACACATCTCGGATAGGAAGTAGGCTAGGTGATTCACTAGGCCCGAGGGTAGACTAGGAGTTGATAGCTTAGGGTGGATATCATGTGTTGATTTCCTTAAGTGTGTATCTCTTTTTTGTCATAGTGAATTGCTTGCCTGTGGTTGTAGTATCAACCCGTGGACGTTTCCTCTTAGGAGGTTTTACCACGTAAAAAATCCTTATGTCAAGTTTTGTTTTACTTTTCACTATCTTTCATATCTTTTATTGATTGTATCACTTGTAAAATTGTGTTGTTTGAAGCAATTTATTTGTTAGACACACCAAGTGTGCACATCATCGTTCCGCAAAAAAGATTTAGGAAGAATTTGGGCCTATACCTATTCGCCCCCCCCCCCCCAATCTAGGTATATATTACACTATATTGCTTAAGGGAATTTCATGACGACACCACCAATCATGAGTATCTGCATCGCCAAATATATGCTGAAGACCTAGGCCTAAACTCTCATCAACCCCCTATAACAATTTCTGAACCCGATCCCAATGCCACCCCTCATTTGACAAGCCAATCAAAAAATATGACTATCCCCCTCCAGATTTTGAATTTGATCTACATACGGAAGAGAAGTTTTAGAAGCAGGCCAAATCTGATCCCTTCGTACTCCATATGAAGAAAGTTACGCAAGAAGATGGAATCACTATAGTGGTTTACAATTACAGCAAAAAGGTATTTAAGTGACACAAATCTAGAGGATTGGCTCATATCGGAAGCATATAATGAACAAACATCCAGAGGCATAGGCGAGATCAAGTATACAAACCCAAATTCCCAGGTACGCTACCCCTAACCAATAATTATTTAAATACAGTGATGAAAAAAATAGGGAAAAATTAGCTAGAATGGTTGCAATAGAACACTTACCTTTTAGTTTTTGTGAAAAAGTTGGTTTTGTTAATTATTGTCAACAAACATTAAATCCTGCTGCATGTCGTGTTCCTATAGTTACGCTCATAGAAACACTTGAAAAGATTTATATCAAAGAAAAAAGAAAGTTACAAAAATATTTTGAAAAATATAATGGTCGTGTTTCCGTATGGGCCATCATATGGAGTGACCATTGGTAAATGCATTCATACTTAGGTGTCACTTGTCATTATATGGATAATGCATGGACTCTCCAAAAAAGAATTTTTGCATTTAGAGTTTTTGATGATATACACACTACTCCTAATATTTTTATTGACTGCTTAGAATTATTTTTGCAGATTATCAAATTGAAAACAAAATTTTTGCAATTGGTTTTGATAATTCTTCTAGTAATACCGCTGCTATTCCTACTTTAATTGATTTATGCAAACTTTATCTCGGCGGTAAATTTTTTTTATCAAAGATGTGAATACCATGTTTTAAATTTATGTATTCAAAAAGGATTACAAACTCTTTCAACCTATTAGAGATGCCCTCTATTTTTTGTGGAAACATCCTTCTGCAATGAAAGCATGGGCAACATACTATAAACAAAATGGTAGGCGTATTGTTAGATTTCCTCGTGATGTTCTAACACGTTGGAATTCTAATTATAAATTGATTGCTATAAGTTATGATTATAAGGATTTATTAGTTACTTTTATGCAATATCATGTTAGTCACATTAATCTTTATCCAAGTCATTGGGATGTTTATAACAAAGTTTGTAGTTTGTTAAAAGTCTTTAATAATGAAGCCAACAATTTATTTGGTGTTTATTATACTACAACTAATTTATTTATTATTGAGAGTCTTAATATTGCTGATGTTTTTGCTCATTGTGCATCCAACCCATAATTACTGGAGTCCGTTACTACTATGAAGGAAAAATGGTTGCACCATTATAAGGAGTTTCCAAATATTTATTTGATTGCCATGTGTTTTTATCCACGTTGTAGACTAGTAAATTTGTCTAATTATTTAACTGCTTATTATGAACAAGGTTTACAAATAGAGTATGATGTTGATATGTGTTGTGATAAAGTTAAGACATTATTGTATGAGTTATATGCTGAATATCTTAGAGTTTATGGTCCATCACTGAACATATGTTCTACAAACTCAAAATGTATCTCATTCCTAATCATCCTCTAGATTTATAGTTTAGGGTATAATCTGTTATCCAAAAAAATCAAAAAATTACGAGGTTCTTCTTCATCAAGCTCCACCACGTATTCCGAGCTTAAATCTTTTCTAGGTACCTCTTTTGAGTTTATAGAAGACACTGAAACTAAAAAATTTGATATCGTACAACGGTGGAAAAAGTATGAAAGATACTTTCCAATCTTGGTTATGATAGCCAAAAATATTCTTTCAATACCAGTTTCGATGGTGGCGGTGGAACAACAGTTCAGCGCCGATGGGAATATTTTGGACGCAAGACGTTCGCTATTGAGTCCGAAATCAATATAGATGGAAGCTTGTGTTGATGATTGGACAAAGGTGCAAAACAGACAACATGAAAAGGATCAAGTCGAACCTTACGATTTCTTCAAAGATGATCAACCGAAAGTGGAACGGATGATCATCACAACGATTAGTCAATGTCATCACCAAACTTGCAATAAAATGTAGGAGAACTACATGGCATTTGATTCCTCTAAATCCCAAGAGGATACGTAGACAACTTAATTATAGTAACAATAAAGTGCAAGGCTAATTTTACATTTTTTAGTTTTAGTTTTATTTAATTTTTTAATTTGTCATTTATATATTTCATTCTATTTTCGGGTGACCCAATAAAATGCATTTACAATTTTATATGTCTAATATTTTTTTATTAAATAAGATTAAATATAAGAAAGGAAAAAAAAAATGGTTTCAAATCGTCGGAACTAGAACTGAAACCTCTTAAGGGAGGTATTGGTTCCGATTCTAGTTCCTTCGGAACCGAAACTGGAACCATCGGAACCAGAACCGGCGTCGAATTTACCCCTGACCTAGGTAAACCAATCCCCTTTAGTAGAAAGCCCAATCAATTCACAATCATCAATTATCAAATTGAAATCATCAATAGATCTCTGAAGAGGAGGACTACCTCTCCTGAGCTTCTAAAATAGCATTGACATCCCCCAAACCAACCCAAAAAGGAAAGGATAAGCCAAATCAACCAAGTTATGAAGATATCCCAAAGCAAACGATGATTTAAATAAGAAATACTAGCATAGACAAAAGAAAACCAGTGAGTAGTCGAGTCCACCATAACAGAAATAATGACATTATGCTCATGAGAATAAACTATATGGACATTAGAGAAAGCATCCCAAGCAAAAACCCAAATAGAAGGCCTCAAATCCTCTCTATCATTCTCACTAACCAAATATAAACGAAGATGAGTATTGTAGAATAAAATAGTAAAGGTAGTTGCAGCCTAAGAATTCAATATTTACATGGCTTGTTGCAGTTACTATCTAATAGAGATGTATTCAATCATGATTTCATTGGATTCTATAGGATTTTAAAAGTTAGGGTGTATTAATTCAATTCAGATTTGTAACGAGTCCATCAAAGTCCAGGGGGTAATTAGTCCAGATTTTAAAGGATTCCAATGAAATCCATGTGTATTCAATTCAGACATTTTAGAAATCCAAACAAATTTGAGTGTACTCAAAAGTCTATAGATTTGGTAGATTTTTTTTTTTTTTTTTTGAAGGTTGGTAGATTTTGTTTAAGTGATGAATTTGGATGGATTTTAGAATGAAAAGTATAAATAAAAAAGCCCTTCACAAATCTTGCCCTATACTCATGAATTTCATAGGATTTCATACTCTCATTAAATAACCTCACAGTTTTCTCATTTTCCTATTTCATATAGAAATCAATAGTCGTCGTCGACTCCTCTATGGCTTCACGAATCTTCATTGACAGTCTCTCCATGAGATCATGGAGATGAAGACGAGCTCTAGTAGAGATCGAATCACCTCATATTTGAAGGAATTGTCTCCATCATAGATGAAGTTGACTCATACTCCATCTCTGATGGAGGCGACTCCATAAGAGAGATGGAGGCGTTCTATCAATTTTTTTCCCTTTTTTTATAGATCTGCTGCTCTATCAAATTTTTCAATTTTTTTTTTCTTTTGTGTGTAATCTGATTAAAGATGATTTATTGAAGAAGTAAAGGTGTTTGTTTTTTTTTTTTTGGAATTTGATTTTAAAAAAAAAAACTGAAATAATAGATCTGTGTTTGTGTTAGAGATAGTAGAATCGTAAAAGATGCATATGTGTTTGAATTTGATGTTTCTAGAAGAAACTGGAATGTTTTTTATTAAATAAATAATATAGAAAAGCTGTGAAGCGGTCGATCTAATAAACCCATATTAGCAGCCTTCCTATCACAAGTTGACACGTCAGCAAAAACAAACTAAGGGAATTAGACCTCACCACACACAAGCCCCTCTTCTCCCTCCCAAAATCGTGTTTATGTTTTGAGAAAAGCTACACAGCGGTATATCACGTTGCGTTTGCTGGATTCACAAGAGGCATTTCACAAAATCTTCATCTTTGTCATAATCAAAGTTGTTGCTTGTTACGGGCAAGACATTTGGAAACAATAATCAGACCTGTTCATCAAAAGTGAGGTACTCGTAGTATTGGGCAAGATGGGTAGGAGGACTCTGGCAAGAACACGGTTTTCGCACCACCCCATTCAACAAGAACACAGTTTTTCATGGCTGAGAAAGGTGATCTTGGTGTTGCTAAGGTAATTTTCACGTACCATTTCCAATACTCAATCGAGATGCTAATATATTACCCTACATATGTTTGATTAAATGTCAATGAGAAGATGAATATGCTTGAAAGTGATATTCTACTACTCGTTTACGTTTGGTAATGATTTTTTGTTGTGAAAAAAATCAAACCATAGAAACCGAGCATGCTGAGAGGATGCGTAGTGGAGAAGAGGGGCTTGTGTGTGGTGAGGTCTAATTCCCTTAGTGTGTTTTTTCTAACATGTCAGCTTGTGATAGGAGGGCTGTTAATATGGGTTTATTAGACCAACCGCTGTGCAGCTTTTCTGTAAATAATAAAACTATCCCTTGAATAAATAAATAAATGGAAAAGTTATTAAAATGTTATTAAATAAAAAGTTATATTTATTGATGAAATTTTTATTTTCAAGACAAATTCATCAAATTACATACAATTATGTGTAAAAGTTCAACAAAATCCAACCAACTCTTTACAAAAATTTGATAAAATCTATATGGATCCGGAGTTTATAGGATTTATGAATTCCACCAAACTCCTTCACTTAAAACAAATACATCAAACTCAAATGAATTCTAGATTAAATACAACCTTTAATAAAAAAAAAATGTATAAGTATATTAGACAATAATGTATGAAATAATCGGAAATTAATTTTTAATTTTTAATTTTTTAATATTATTTTGCACTGAAAATTTAAATCCTAAGTAAGATTTATTTTGTCTCATATTTTTATTGGCAATAAAATATGAAAGATATTTATATAATAAATGAATGGTAGTGTTAACTTATGCTTTAAGAGCATCTCCAATAGTATCCTCAAAAGAAGGAGAGTAATCAAAATTTGATTATTTATTCAAAAAACACTGTCCAATGGAGTTACTAAAATTTAGCAATAGCAGTTACCAATAATCAAATTGTCTCTTCAATAATCAAATTTGAAGATTTACTTTCAATCATCAAATACAAACTTAACCCAAATTAACTGTTTTAATTTTATTCTTTCTCTCTCTTATGTGACTTTTTTTTTCCTCTTTTTTTCTCTAATCATTTATGTATTTCATTATTGTTTCAACCTCAAAAATTTCAATTAGATAAAATTCGTCTCTTTATTACGAATGGATCAATACCCATATCATATACCTACTCTTGTCTTTTATATATAAATAAATAAATATATATATATATATATAGCATAAAAATCTAATATACTATGTGGTACTATTACAAGTATACCATTGTGGATTATACAATCATCAAATTTAGTAATCCCTTAAAACAATCCTTAAATGCTGAAGTGACAACTTTTGAGGATCCAAATTTGCTTATACCATTGGAGATACTCTAAAAGCATAGAATAACAACTACTTTATTTCCAATGTGAAATAAAGTAATTGTTAACATGTGTCATGTGTCCTGTGTCCTAAGGACACAGGTTAACACTACCTATAAATGAAAGATATTACTTAGGAGGAGACAGACTAATATAATATATACATTAGACCTGGCAAGGTTCCGGTTTCGGTTCCAACCGTGGAACCGGAACCGGAAAAACCGAAATCGGAACTGATTTTCCAATTCCAGTTCTAATGTTTAATGAACCGGTCGGTTCGAACCGTCCCGGAACCGGTGGTACCGGTTCGGTTCAAACTGGGCGGTTTTTTTTTTTTTTTTGGACCGTTGAGGCCCAACGGCATGCTGACGTCAGCATACCGTTGGGCCTCAACGGCCACCCCTTTAATAATTTTTTTTTCTTTTTGTTATCTATAAATATCCCTCCTCCCCTTTCATTTTTTCTCACAATCTCATACTATTTTCTTATTTTCCTCTCATTCTTTGTCTCTCAAATCTCAATTCTCTCTATTCTCAATTCTCTAAATCTCTAATTCTAAATTTCTAATTTTTATTTCAAGTTTTATTGTCTCAATACTCAACTCTCAAGTCTCCAACACTCTCCAACTCTCCAAGACTCCAAGTTTCCAAGGTTTTTATTATTTATTTAATTTTGCAATTTTTTTTATTTGCAATTAATTTTATTTCCAATAAATTTTATTTGCAATTAATTTTATTTCCAATAAATTTTATTTGCAATTAATTTTATTTCCAATTAATTTTATTTACAATATATTTTATTTACAATATATTTTATTTGCAATTAATTTTATTTGCAATTAATTTTATTTGTAATTAATTTTATTTACAATTTATCTTATTTCTAATTTATTTAATTTCTGAATAACCAATTACTATTTAGTATTTACTAAATACTAAGTTTCCAATTTCATTTATTTGCAATTTATCTTATTTCTAGTTACTACTTAGTACTTACTATAATAGTACTTAATACTTACTAGTTACTGCTAATCTACTATTATAGTATTATATTATTATAGAATATAGATTTATACTTTATAGTATTATTCTTCTAAGTTTTAAGTTTTCAATTATCTATTTCAGAATTTCAGTATTTCTCTAGTCCCAAATTTATTCTGTCCAATCCAATGGCAAGTGGTGGAAATGGAAGGGGGCACGGCCATGACGATCCTAGGCGTTCGATTTCGATGAAAGGTAAGGGTCAAATGGTCGATAATCTCGGTCATAACGACACTACCTATCACGATTATCTACAACGCCGGGCCTATGCTGAAGACCTAGGCCTAAACATTCCTACTCCCCTTTTAATAATTTCAGAACCCGATCATAATGCCACCCCCCGGCCTTAATTTGACAAGCCATTCAGAAAATATGCTTGATATTGACACACCTCCGGATTATGATTTTGATCCATCGGAAGCAGATGAGGACGAACCGGATCCGAAGCAGAGCAAATCTAATCTATTTGTCAAACATATGAAGAAAGTTAGGCAAGAAGATGGAAGCTATGTAGCGGCTTGCAATTATTGCAATAAAGTATATAAGTGGTCCAAATCCGGAGGATATGGCACTTATCGGAAGCATATTCAAACCAAACATCTAAAAGCAAAGACCAGATCGAGGTCACAAACACAAATTCTTAGGTACGCTACTCCTAACCAACAATTATTTTGTTATACTGATGAACAAAATAGGAAAGAATTAGCTAGAATGGTAGCAGTAGAACACTTATCATTCGATTTTGGTGAAATGGTTGGTTTTATTAATTATTGTCGACGAGCATTAAACTCTGCTGCATGCCATGTTCCTAAATCCACTCTTGTATATACACTTGAAAAGATTTATGTAAAAGAAAAAAAAAAGTTAGAAAGATTTTTTGAAAAATATAACGGTCGTGTTTCCGTATGTGCCGACATATAGACTGACCATTGGCGATCACATTCATACTTGGGTGTCACTTGTTATTTTATGGATGATGCATGGAATATCCAAAAAAGAATTCTTTCATTTAGAGTTTTTGATGATTCACACACTGCTCAAAATATTGTTAGAATGCTTAGAATTATTTTTTCAGAGTATAAAATTGAGAACAAAATTATTGCAATTGGTTTTGATAATGCTTCTAGCAATACTGCTGCTATTCCATCTTTAATTAATTTATGCAAACCATTTGTTGGTGGTGCATTTTTTCATCAAAGATATGCATGCCATGTTTTAAATTTATGTGTTCAAAAAGGATTAGAAACTCTTGATCATTTTATTCTAACTATTAAACAAGCCCTTCAGTTTTTATGGAAACATTCATCTATAATGAATGCATGGGTAAAATATTGTAAACAAAATGGTAGACGTGCCGTTAGATTTGCTCGTGATGTTCCAACACGTTGGAATTCTATTTATAAATTGCTTGCTCAAAGTTACGAGTATAGAGATTTATTAGTTTCTTTTATTCAATTTCATGTTATTGACATTCAACTTTATAAATCTCATTGGGATGCTTGTTACAACGTTTTCAATTTGTTAAAAGTTTTTCATACTGCTACAACAAATTTATCTGGTATTTATTATCCTACAACTCATTTATTTATTATTGAAAGTCTAAATGTTGCTGGTGCATTTGCTTATTATGAATCCGACATAGAAATAGGGGAAGCCGTTAATGCTATGAAGGAAAAATGGTTACGTTATTATCATGAGTTGCCAGATATTTATTTGATTGCCATGATTTTTGATCCACGTTGTAAATTACAAAAATTTTGTTATTATCTCAATTGTTATTATGGCATCCAAGGTTTAAACATAGAATATAATGTTAATGCATGTTATAATAGAATTAAGAAATTATTGTATTCTTTATATGATGAATATCTTTTAGTTTATGGATCTTCACTTAACTTAGATGTTACACGAACACAAACTGCACAGCCCACATCATCATCCTCCGGATTTTTGAATTTAGGATATAGTCTATTATAAAAAAAAAAACCAAAAAAACCTAGATCTTCTTCTTCATCAAGCATTGACAAGTATTCTGAGCTTGAATCTTATCTAAATGATTCTTATGAGTTTATAGAAGATACGTCAGACAAACAATTTGATATATTACAATATTGGAAAGAGTACGCAAAGTACTATCCAATTATGGCTATCATAGCCAAAAATATTTTTTCAACACCAGTTTCCACAGTGGCGGTGAAACAAGAGTTCAGCGCCGGGGGGAATATCTTAGATGAAAGACGTTCATGCTTGACTCCGAAAGCACTCCAAATACAGGTTTGTGTGGATGATTGGACAAAGGCTCAATATAGACAACAAAAAATCGAACATGAGATAACATACGATTTCTTCAAAGATGACGAACATGAAAGTGGAGAGACAAGTACAACGGGCCCGGAATAGAAGATGTGGATCACGTATTCACGTCATCACAAGTCCATGTCATCAACAAACCTGCAATAAAAGGTAAGAGAACTACGTGGCCTTTGATTCCTCTAAACCCCCCAAGAGGATATGTAGGCAACTTAATTGTAGTGAAAATTAAGTGTAAGGCTAATAACTTTACATTTTTTTTTGTTTTATTTTAATTTAATTTTGTAATTTATTATTTATTTATTTTATGTTATTTTCGAACTTCGGGTGACCTAATTCCCAAATATCCAATGAAATGTAATATGTAATTTGTAATTTGACATTTTGTTTATTTTATTTTAATTTCCTTTTGCAATTTGTATTTTGTCATTTGTTTATTTTGTAATTTGTCATTTATATATTTTATTTTATTTTATTATTTAAAATTGCATTATTACAAGTTTACAATTTAGAAGTCTTTCTTTTTTAATTTAAATTTTTTTTTTAAAAAGAAAAAAACGGTTCAGAACCATCGGTTCCGTAAAAACCGAAACCATAACTGAACCGGAACCTTACAACCACTAATATACATACATACTAAATTATCCTAATTAAATAGATGTGGGGCTATGTCCCATAATACTTCGAACCAACAAAGAAAAAAAATTCAAATTTCATGTAAATGTGTCGTTTACTATTGGACGACTGATCAAGTCATCCCCCTATGGTCCCACGTTGGTCCCAGCTTATGATAACGATTGAGAGGCCTGTGTACAAGTGATTAAATTTCAAAAAAGTGAGCAAAAGTTGATTGAAACGACTCTTGACAGTCTGACGATGATAGGAGACTCAAATTTCCTCGAAATGTGGCATTTACTTCTTGGAACTTATCATCATTTATTTCTCAATGATTTTTTTTAAAATAATAAATATATAATAACAGAAATAAGATACATAATTTAATATTTCTTTTTTTAAAAAAAAAATTTAATTTTTCAATTTTTTAAATTAAATTCTAGACTAAGAGGAAGATTTAAACTCACTTTCCCGAAAGAAAAAAGAAATTAAATTTATCATAATTATTTCTAATACTTAACTAGATTTGAACTTTTAAAATTATGAAGAAGCTTGTGAGTTAATGAATAAGTTTATAGTGGTGTTATTGGCAGAATGATGTTATTGGCACATCCACCGATAAACTATTTATATCCTATTTTTAAATTATTTAATATTCTTTTTTTTTTCTTTTATCAAATTATTTAAAAAGACACACGTTTTATTAAAAAAAAATACCGTACAAAATAAAAGGATTAATCGTACAAACGTTCCCTGAATTTATATCTAATTGCATGTATATTAAACTTTTATCTATAATTACACAAACATCCCCACCAACAGTTGTGTTCCGTTAGAAATTAACGGTATAGGGGCAAAAGGATCCATTTACCAAAACTATTTATTGACTATTTTCATAATACTTAATTTTTTGAAAAAAAAGGTTCCATCCACCATCTGATTTCAATGGTTGAGATCATATGAAAATAGTTATTTTTTAGGTATATTTTAAATAAATTAAGAAAATAAAAAACCATCGTCTTCCTAAAAATCTGGAAACAACATATTCTTCATCAGATTTTTTTCTCAATCCAGAAAAAAAAAATCCAAATACAAACCTACTTCATCGATACTTATCCAAATACACCTCCTTCATCAATATCTGATTGCACAAAAAAATTGAAAACAAGCACCAGATCTGCTTTATCTTCAATCAGATGCCACACCCAAAATTTTTTATCTAACTTAAACAAGAACCTAGTGAGGGACCATGGAGGAGGACTTGAGGTGGGAATCTGTAAATTTGAGACGGGTCAGGATTCGGCTAGTTGGATGGCGGTGATGGAGCAGGAGATGAGGGTATGGCAGTGACACGATGGGAGAGGAGGGAGTGGCGGTAACACAGATGGAGAGAATTGGGATTTTGTGGATTGAGGTGTTTGACAGGAGTTTGTCGATGATGGGTTATAAGTTTGTGACGAACATAAAATGGGTTTTGAGGTAAAAAGTTGGATTTTGTGGTGGAGGAGGAAATGAAGAAGTCAGAGAGAGAGAGAGAAGAAGAAGAAGAAGAAGATGATGATGATGATGATGATGAAGTGTTGTTGATAGTTGATACTAAACTTTGTAACAGGAGATCTGGAAATCTCCATATAAATTTTTTTTTTCCTTATTGCCTTTTTTTTTTCTTTTTTCAATTGGTTTTGTTTAGAACTTTTTAATTGGTTTATTTAAGAAAATAAATAAGGGCATTTTGGACGTTTTCTACAGTAAAGAGAGTCAATGGTTAAATTTAACCGTTGACCACTAACGGCAGGGCATGTTTGTGTAATTGTAGGTAAAAGTTCCATATACGTGCAATTAGACCTAAACTCAGGGGATGTTTGTGCAATTAGTCCGCTAATAAGGCTCTCACTTTCCTTATTTCAAAACATTAATGACATAGATTATTTCAACTCATTTAATGTTTACTATTTTTTGTTTATATTTTCTTTCAGATCTCGATCTCATTTTTCACATGTTTGGTATTTTTTGATTTTATTGTTTCATATGTTTGTTTTGTTTTTCTTTTCAAATTCCAAATCCATGAATGCTATTTTTTTTCTCGATTTATTTTCTTTCAGATCTTCTATGCATTATATGATTTGTACCTATTCTTTTATAGATTTTATTTCGGAACTTCCAAAGTTAGTTTAATGTTATTTACAAAAAAAAAAAAAAATGAAATCACACCAAGAATCGCAACCAAGAAAACCTAATCTCTAACGAAACGTAACCACACCAAAACTCTAATTCGATCGCTCAAAAAAATCATGAGATGATCATTGTCACATTCACAATCTACCACCATCAATCCAATCGACTACAGGAAAAAAAAAAAAAAAAAACCGTATGTAATAAAGATGGTTTCACCATTAAATAAGAAAAAAAAAAAAAAAACTATGCGAATGGATGTGAGAAAACTGTATATAAAACCGTTTAATTTTATATAAGTAAATCAAAATTTTAAAAAATAAGGTATAAATAGTTCATTAGTGGGGTGCCAATAGAACCACTTTTAAGTTTAAGAAGGTTTTGACTAAACTGAAGTATGTGAATTTAATAGTTGATAACCGTATAACTAATATAAATAAAATCAGTTCGTTCTAAGAAGAGAATATATATATATATATATATATATATATATATATAGTCTTTCAATTATCAGTTCGTCCTGATATATTTTATATCAGGACTAGAAAAATTGTATATATTTATATATAATAGCATGTAGCAAACCAAATCCCACATAACTCAAACCGAATAGTGACTCGTAATAATAGTTGATAACCATAGAACTAATATAAATAAAATCAATTCGTTTTAAGAAGAGAAAATCTATATATATATATCTATATATATACGGTTTTTTTATTGTCAGTTCGTCTTGATATATTTTATATCAAGACTAGAAAATTTGTATATATTTATATATAATAGCATGTAGCAAACCAAATCTCACATAACTCAAACTAGGAATGGCAATGAACCGGGTTCGGACGGGTTTGGGAAAAACCAAACCCAAACCAGTAAAAGAAAATGACATTCAAACCCATCCACGAACCCATGGAATGTAACGAGTTCAGGTTCGGGTTCACCCACGGATTTAAGCAACATCCAGACCCACCTATGAACCCGCGAACTTCAGAGGATTTGTGGATGGATGTGGCACCCGCGAACCCGAACCTGAGTTCATGGCTAAACGGGTTTAGTATTTGCAGCTAAATAATACATTCAGTTTCATTTGTTATTTGCATAGGCCATGCATCCCTGGCTCTGTACAGGTTTAGCTAGCATTAACATTAATGACTGCTCAGAATCATCATCTGGAATACGTTTTGTTCTAGGTGGAGTTGTTTAGCGAGGACATGCACATACAGGTTTCATGTATATCCATCAGTTGTATATGTATAAATGTTAAAAGTAATACCAGATCGAAACTAGTTGCAGGAATTTGGATTTTATTACGATCTTTTATTTTATGTAAACAAACCACGGTTTTTCATTTGTTAACTCAACACCAATCATTTAACAGGTCAGCAAAACATAGTACGTAAGAGGATTTCATAGCTAAACAGGTTCGCGGGTTTGGGTATGTTTTTTTTTAAATCCATACCATACCGAACCCAAACTTGTAACGGGTACAGTTTTTAAACCCAATCTCGTCCACAGATACAATTATCCCAACCCAAATCCTCTTTAAGCTGGTTCGGTTCGGTTCGGACGGGTCTCACGGATTCGGATTTAATTGTCATCCCTAACTCAAACCGAGAAGCAACTCAAAATAAGCAACTAAAAAGACAATACAATTTCCTTCTTTTGTTTTTTTTTTTTTTTTTGAGCAGACCGTACAATAACGAAAAACAGGGGAAATGACAATCCAATTTCAACTAACCAAATCTCACATAACTCAAATCGAGTAGTGACTCGAAATTAACAATTGAAAAGATAATACAATTTCCTGTTTTTTTAGCATACTGTACAATAACGAAAATCAAAGGAAAAGACAATCCAATTTCTACTTGAGAACATCTCCGACCATCACACTATCTCCGCTAAATACATTAAATAATCTCTTCCAATTAACACATCAATTGCACTAATTAAATACGGTAGAGCTACAGTATTCACCAAACTTAATACATACTATAGTTACACCAAGTTTTTTTTTTTTTTTTTTAATATCCATCGGTTTTTAATTTTTGTTAAAATTACTAATTTAACCATTTCATATTTAATTATAACAATATATATTCCCAAAAAAATACATTGTTAGAAAGATCTCGTTGAGATCTTTAAAATGATACTCACTTTAATATATATTATATGTTTATAAAATTATTGAATATTATATAGGTTAACTAATATAAATTAATTGATATTTTATAAATATATGTCGAAAGAATATTCTGTAAAGATACTCTTTTGATGTAAAATTTGGTGGAGATACGTTGGAGTGGAAAAAAATTTAGTATGAGAAAGATGTTCTTTTTATAACAAATTGATGTAATATTTGATGTATTAGGTTGGAGATACTCCGATGGGTTTGACTTATATTGCACGTTCCCTTGAACTTTGGCCTTTAAAATTGCTTAGAAATGGGGCGTACCGCGTATAGCGATTTATTGGTCTTGTCAAACAATCAGTAATTTAGATATGCAGATGGTCTGACGTCTGAAAATTCATTTCGAATTCTTAATTCCTTATGCATCAAGAGAGCAAGTAGCTAGCTCTCTATGAAAAGAATGGCCTCCGGACCTCATCGCCATAAAATGAATGATATCTTGTGGCAAATATGTTGCTTGATCGCTCCTCCAATCTACTCATTCATTTATAAGGTAAAGTGATTAATTCTTAATTAAAAAAGTAAATTAAAAGAATATAAAGAGCATTTTTATCCAAGTTTTTAGATAATTGATTTATTATAGGGCTATAAGAAGGAGGGATGTAGAGTTGCATTGCTATTCCTTTTGTTGGAGGTGATATCATTTACACTGGATCTATTGGGAGGAAGTCACTGGAGTTACCTTTCGGCTTCATTTCTCTTGTCAATATTAATTGTTTCTATAACCTTTTACGTTTATTTCATCAAGAGAGAAAATATTAGAGCACTGCAAAAATCAGAAGCTGAGCAACTTTTTGTGGTGGAGATTGTCTATTCTTGTCTCCAGCTGGTTATTTCAGGCTTTTGCTTCATTAGGACACTGTGTGGTGTCAACACTAATTACAGTGCATCTGTTTTTCCACTGGCCTATACAATTATTGCTGTTGGATTCTCTTTCAAGAACAGTAAAGAGGATTTAGATTTTTCATCCCACACTTCATCAAATACTTCATCGGATCATCTGGATAAAGATCATCTTGATGAATTAGAGCTCAGCAGTGTTCAGGTTGATCCAGCTAATATTCCATCACAAGTCAGCGAAATTGAGGTTATTCCATCAGAGACGACTCCCAACAAAGATTGCGTGCCTACAAGTAGTAACGCTAATGAGACTCAGCGAGAAAATTGCGAAAACGCAAGAATACATCCTTGCAATCTGATCAAGGCTTGCGGAATGAGGTATTGATGTTAGCAAATATTTAATTTACTTAATCGAGGTGTTTTATCTGAGTTTGAATTTTGTCGTTTTTTTTTTTAGTCGAGTTTGAATTTAGTTTCTTTTATTCTATTTAATTATTTTTCTAGTTCAATCATTTCCAGATACTCATACAATTGTTTGTTTTCGTATTTATAAGTGGTGGCTAATTATTAGAGAACGGAATGTGTAATATTCAGGTCACTCCTTCAAATACTCCAACTATTGATGATTCTGTCCCTAGCAAGCATACTAATGAGAATCGGCCAGAACTGAGGACGTTGTCCAAAGCAAAGACTACATCCGAGCATTCTAATGATCAGTTAGAGAAGAATCAGGTATGAGTAGTAGATAATAAAAATTAGCCCAAAACAATAGTCCAAAAACCAACATAAATGATGTGATAATAGATTTGTACTTACAATGTCATTTACCATACTATCACATGATTTGTATAGTAAGGACAAACTATTTATCACGTCATTTGGGTTGATGTTTTGGATTGTATAATATTACTCTTAAAATGAACCTGACTTGTCTAAAATGCGTTGCCTAATATTCATGCATAACAAATAATAACGTATATAGCAGAAAAATAGATGAGAGAAAATAAACCAATTACAACACAAAATATATGTGGAAAACCCAAATCAGGTAAAAAAAAAAAACCACGGGTCATCAGGACGACTAAGAAAGTTCCACTATATGATAAATTGTTACAATCATATATTTCAGGATTCTCTCTCTAATCCCAACCCCAAACCACGGAGCCTTACCAAGTCTCCAAGCTCATAACCGAGATTTACATCATGACTTTCAGCTCATAACACAAGATCCTTACCAAGAACTCCCCAATATCCCTTAGGTCTTCACTAAATATTACCCACGAATCTCTAACTTGATCCACTGATATTCCCCAGATATTTCCAGGGGTCTTCCTTGGATCTCATAACTCTTTGATGTTACAGGTGTTTTACATTCCTCTCCCTTTAATCTAATAACATAGATATTAGGTCTATTTATACTAGTTACAAGGAGTTTTAGATAAAAGGAAATCCTACTCCTAAACGTACAAAACTTTCTTGTTTTATAAAAAGACTATTTCGTTTTATGCACAACTCTTCTTATACAACATGAAGAGTATTCATTTTCCTTCAAACACAAGAACTTCCAAAAAAAAAAACTTTTATTTTCCGTTGAAGATTTCCCGTTCCACGCATGTTTATGATTGATTACGATTCGGGTTATGGTTGCGCACTTGCTTCCTAAACCGTTACAAATCACCTGAAATTACATCACTTAGAAAACCGCGATCCATGTGCTGTAATGAACCCAAAATCGATGTCCAACTGTCACACCGCTATGGGACCGTTGCCAATTTCTGCAGTGCCTCATGCATTGGTCTCACTCCAATCTTTTGTTTCTTCGTTCTTTTGGTCTTCATGCCTCCCTTAATCACCATCTTCAACTTCCAAACGTTTTCCCACGTCTCTAGGAAGTTCCACATTAGGTAAGTCTCGTTGGTTCAATTGGATTCACTTGAGAATACGAGTTGAAACCTAACAATCGTAACCTCCTACATTTGCTAATAGAGTAATGACAACATTATACAATTTAAATGAGACTAACATGAACAATTTTAGTTGTTAACATTCTCCAAATTGCTTACACGAAAAGAATTTTAATTTTTTTCTTTAAAAAAAGTTATTATATATATAAATAAAAATAAAAACAATTAGTCATCTTATTAACTTATCAGTAATGCTTAACCAATTTTTTTAATGTGGCAAAATAATTGTAGTTGCCATGTAATCATAAAATAATCATCAATGCATTAAGTTACCACGATGGAATAGAGGTTTTTTTTTATTTTATTTTTTTTTTTTATTATTTTTTTTTATAGAGAATTTTATTAATAAAACCAAAGAACAACAACGGTTAATGTAGAAAATCTTCCAGAATACACCTTTCCACATAGGATGGGAGAGATTCCAGCCGATACCTATCATAATCAATTGACAAAGCCATTTTAGCAAGAGAATGAGCCACAACATTCGTTTTCCTTGTAACAAAATCATATATATACATTATTTGGGTAAACTTGTCGATAATGTATAATTACTTATAGAGATTAGTCCAATGGTAAACCCCTCACACCTATACTACGAGGTCGTAGGTTCGAATCCTCTCCCTCTCTAAACAAATCCCAAATTTATGTAATATTTAAAATAAAAATAAAAGAGAAGTCTTATATTGTAACACTTCTCATATTGTAAGCCAATATAAGATTGTGGGTTTGAGTTTCTCCCTAGTTTTTCTCTGGTAAACACACAACTATTATCATACTTATAGCACAAATGTCACCACATTGATCACTTTTTACTATGTTAGAGTAATACAATTGGGCCAAATAATGTTTACGTGATAAAAAGTGATGAGGTGACACTTATGCTATAAGTATGCTTATAGTTGTGTGCCTACTGAGTTTATCCCCCTTCCCTCGTAAAACCAGAATTATCGTAATATTTAAAATAAAATAAAAAAAGAAGACCTTTTTAAGACTTGCAATATTTCTTTTAACTAGGTGTACATAATTTTTTTACTGTTAAACTTTTACTTATTATCAAGTCGATCGCTTAACAAAATGGGAAATACTTAGTTTAGCTCACCCAATAAAACATTGTGGGTGATATATTTTTATTTACTATCTTATATACTTCATTAATATGTAAACACTAGGGGTTTGCAAGAAACCTGTACTTGTGCTTTTCCTTTTGCTGGAGATAATAGCATTTGCGCTGGATCAATTTGGAGGAAGCAACTGGAATTTCCTTTTGGCTTCATTTATCTTATCAACATTTGGTTTTGTGATAAGCATTTACACTTGGATAACAATTCCAGCAGTAAACATTTTAAAAGTTTTGAAAAAAACTTTTGTGACAACCAAATCAGAAGTTGATCAGCGAATTATTGTTGCAATGAATATTGACTTCGCAGTGATGGTCTTCTCATCTTTCTGGTTGATTTTTAAATACATCAACTTGATTGAGAGCAACAATGAATCCTTTCTTCTAGTATCAACGGTTGCTATAATTACACTTGTGATTGTTGAAATTGCTCTTCTGATTCCACGACTCGCTCGTCATCCAAAATTCTTTCAAATACTCCAAGTACTGTTAATTTTGTGGTTAGCATTATCATTCGCGACAATGGCATTCAGAATGAACAAAGAAGGATGGGACAGAGAAGGACTATATCTTCCCAATCTGAGGTATGAATCATGAATGTGAATTGTTTACTAAAAATCGTTTTGTTTAAGGTTTTAATTTATATATTTATTCTTTTAGTTTCACATTAAATAACTAATTTCTAGATAATTATAGAGTTATTGGTTTATATATGTATTCATGAAGATTATTTGTAATTGAAAATGTAAAATATATGATATATGTGGAATGAGTTTGAGTTTTGTTGGCTATGCAGGAGACAGGAGAAGTTCTCAAAGCGTCTAACAAGAATTAATTTTGAGAAAACTATTAGAGGACAATATCGACCTATTGAGGTGAAGAGAAACACCACAACAAATCCACCCTTCTGCAACGGGCAATGCCTATAATAGACGAGTGTTTATCACAGACAACACATTTACAAGTGTCTCTGGTTTTAATAAAAGATTTTAATGGAAACTATCGGTTGTGGTGTCCGTGTAATTAAGAAAAAATGTTGAATATTATGACACAAGTATTGCAATTTGCCATATAATTAGATGTACAAACAATATTTATAGGTGCCAATGGAACACTATTGCAAGGAATATATATGTGTAATGTCTATTGATTTAGAGTACATTTTACTCATTTTAGTATACAAAATTTCAAATGAAAATAATGTTTAATCAAAATATTTTATAATAAAAAAAATTATGAAAATAATAATATATTTAATAGTATTTATTATTATTATTATTATTATTATTATTATTATTGAATAAAAACTCGTTCATTCACAAGAAGGAAAGATATAGGAAGGGCTGGTGTCCAGCCACAACCCACAAGCTCTCCATAAAAGAGGAGGCCGAAGGCCCTAGAAGTAGACATGGCACGGTTCCGGTTTGGTTCTGGTTCTGAACCAGCGGTTCCGATTCTGTGGTTAGGTGGAACCGGAACCGGCCTTAGGCAGTTCCAGTTCCCCTTTTTTTTTTTTTTTTTTTTTTTTTTGTTACATTACAAAATATTATATTTTATTTATAAAAAAATAAAATGTTAGAATGGACATTGTAGAGTATTGAGTTATGGCCCACAGCCCTTATCCAAGTAATTATGTTTTTCATTCTCTTCTCCTCCTTTTTATATAGGTTAGGCATCTCATTCACTTCTCTATTTATCAAATGTGGGATGTGGGATAAATGAACTTTTTTTCTCTATTTTTTCATGATTATTTTATATTTTACTTTAAATCGTAGTTGTAACTGTAGCATATTATGTAATTCAACATAGTATTTTGCCATACAAAAAGATAATTGCATCCATCAATATTCAATATGTGAATATGTCCATCAAACCGAGAGTTTGGATTGGTATAGATGTGCCAAGTTTTGCAACAATTAGTGTTGACTTCTACAGCTGGTAATGATTCTTCAAGGTTTGTGTTTTAGATGAATCTAGTCTTTACAATTTTAATTAGAACAGACCGATAAAAATAAGAGAATTAAATCAATAAGTTTACTCCATATTGGGCCGGCTCTGAGATTTTCGGGTACGAGACGAACTATAAAAAATGAATTTACGGGGCCCTAAGATTTCAAATAAAGATTTTGTATCTAAATTATAAATTTTTGTAGTAAGATTTAATAGAATTTTAAAGAAACCTAATTTGATTTTTGAATTTTTTTTTTGTTCGATGTCTACTTCTGGTTGTCTGATAAGTGATATGAGTACTGTTGTATTCCAGTTTTAGATATATAAAAAACAATTAGTGTTAGGAATAGAATTCAGCCCACGTTTGACTTGGTGTAAGAACTTGAAAATGATAATTAAGTTTTATAATTTGTGGGTCTTTCTTAAAAATATATATATTCATCGGGCCTACTTTAAACTCATTTATGAGTTTATGAGTTTTAATAAATTATATGTTTGATGGGCCTATTTTAAACTCATTTATGAGTTTGTTATTTTAAAATCATATATGGATTATATCTGAAATCAATTTTTTTTTTTTTTTTTTTTTTTTTTAAATTTAGGGGCCCTTAAAGATCGGGGGCCCTAAGTGGCTGCCTCGTGTCTCCATATCAAAGTTTCCAATTTTCTGTGTCTCATGTTCCCTGCCCTTCTATTACATGGACCGATGGACATGTTACCTTTTTCCTTCTCTAATGTATTTAATTCATTAATTGAGGCCTAAATCTATTACCAACCTATAAGGCTATAAGAACAATGAGTCTTACCCTTTCAAAGGGATTAAAATAAAATGATAGAAAATGTTAGGAATTTCAAAGTCCCAACATATGCTGCTTTTTTCATACGTCCCATCTTAGCACTACGATTTCTGGTTATTAACAGAAAACTAAACAGACTAATCCACCATCTTATACTATTTAAATCTTTATCCTGGTTGAAATAAAATAATTTTTAGTAAAATTTATCAACTTCTTTTGTGTAATTGCATTGATCAAACAATTGTAGAGTAGCAAATGTTTACATGATAAGTTCTACAATCTATTATTATTATTTATTTATTTATTGTGAAACGTAGGAATAGAATTCTACAGAGGAGAAATTCATATGAAGATGGTGCTAGTCAAATGTGTAAGGGAGTTGGTACATGTATTAACCTGAAAATACTTTGATAAAATGCCAAGAATCAGTTAATTTAAGGTGTTTCAGGTTGATATTTCGTTGCAAAAACACATTCAACCAAGCTAAGCCAAGTGAGTAAGAAAGATTCCAAAAACAGAGAAGTGAATAAATTGAGAAGTTCATTTATCCCACATCTCACATTGGATAAATAGAGAAGTGAATGAGATGTCTAACCTATATAAAAAGGAGGAGAAGGGAAAGGAAAAAATAATTACTTGGACAAGGGTTATGGGTCATGGCCCAATACTTTGCAATGTCCTTTCTAATATTTTATTTTTTTTATAAATAAAATGTAATATTTTTTGTAATGTAAGAAAATAAAAAATAAAAACCAGTTGAATAAAAAATATTTTACCAATAAATGACAGTTGAAGAAAAACTCCATCTTTTTGTTGCATGACTTGCTCTTCACATGTTCCTAGCCTTGCCTAATGCAGGTATCCTTGCTAATTATATGAGACAAAATTGAAGAAGCTGAGAAATTCGGAGGAAAGCCAGAACCAGATGCCTCACCAGTCTTGGCCGGGGTAGGGATAGGAGAATCTTCACTTGCGTTTGCAGAGGTCGAAGAGGTAGGCACAGAAGATATTGGCATAGCAACGGAAGCAAGAATATCCTGCTCGCCAGCATCAGCTAAATGAGTAACGGAATTTGTAACTGTGACTCCTTCAATGGGAACTCCCGCAGCAGCAGTTTCCTTCGGAAAAACTTCAGTAAGGACAGGTTCAGATGGTCTGCCTTCATCGTTTGTCTCTTCATCTGAAGAGATGACATACTAGATAGTTCTCGAAGCACACTTAGTCGGGCGAGTGACATAATCTATAGCTTTTCTCTTAACCAAATGATTTCCCTGATTGGCTCTAGTATTCAAATCACTCCCAGGGTCCTCAGGTGGGTTGGGAACATTAACGTCGAAAATAGGAGCATCTTCATCCGCACTTGGCTGGGCCTTAACTTTTTCCTTTCCTTTGTTTCCAAGAACAAGCTCCCCGACGACTTCATCATCTCTATGATTCTGGTTGACATCAACACGTTGCTCAGTTTCATCACCCGCATCTTCACTATCTTGAGAATCATCACCATCCGGTACGGTAGCTTGCCTTTGGCTAGTAGCAGCAATGTTCTTCACGGCTCGGGCTTGCAAATCGTTAACCACATCAATGTCGCTTAATACAAAAGAAATCAAAGTCACAAATAAAACAAAGAGAGAAATAAACAAATGTAAGTAGGACTTACATCAATGGCGTTTGCTGGATAAACGCGGGAAAACCCGTGAAGCAATCATTTTTTCCTCGTCCAATAGGAATAGTCGACCTCTTTCCTCTAGTGAACGAACAACGACCTCGACAAAGTAGGAAATCTCATCATCTTCTAGAACATGGGGGGTCTTCGACCAAGACTCAAGAGAAGCAAAATGCCTTAAAACTTTTCTTGCTGGTTGGTTAAACTGTGTCGGTAGGCACATCTCTTCCCCATGTGCCGCTGAAAAAAACCATTTGTTTTTCCTTCTCTTGTTTGAAGAAGAGAATCCTCATATGAAACCCTTTTTTTTTTGTCATCGTCAAAAACCTCAACTTGCCCCAGATCCTTGGCACCCTCTAGAATCCAATATTCCATAACATAAGAGAGAGAAAAAAATAGGTACCACCATGGCTTGATTGCCTTAAGGTGTAAAGATGACGAATTTCACGAGTGGTAAGGGGCGCATAACCTATCCTTACCCACATGAGGCATAGGCACATTTTCTGAGCGAGTTAAGCAGGAGCTAACTTGGCGTCAGCAAGAAAGCTAGCAATGAATGGCTGAAGGGAGAGAGTTACCCCACAACCGAGCATCAAGCCATAAATCGCCACAGCATTCGATAGAGGGTTCCACACCACACCCTCACCGGGCAATATCAATTGGGCCGAGTAGAGAATGTCAAACCGACCCTTATACTTACGAATCTTAGACTCACCAACCATATTTACCTCATAATCAAACGCACTTGGTCGATCAAACGAAAAATTCAACCTATTGTTTCTATGATCTTCGACATCCAAGTCAACTATTGTTTGGGGACCTAACCTGGATTCCCTAGGGACCCTAGGTTCTCTGGGCACTCTTGATCTGCTACCATAGGGTTTCGAAGTCCTTACCATTTCTGAAGAATCACTATGACAAGATGGGGAGGAAAAGTCAGGAGGATTAGGTTCAAAACCATAAGGGATATATAGAGCAGTTGGAACGAGAAAACTTGGGTCAAAATTACACATCAACAACTCACGTTTATCCACAGTATTTTTATCACCAAGCTCCAAGGCTCGCATCATATCCATGCAATTAGCCCTAATGTCAGGGTGTTTGTGCAATTTACCTTAGAAAGAAATTGTATGTGGAGTTATTCCACATGAAATGAGAATGGGGTAGTAATTGCTTTTTTTGAATCGGGAGAAAATATTCAGTGCACCGGGTGCACTTAGAGATGTCAAAAGGGCCGGATAAATCCGATTTAGTCTGAGTCCAGCCCAGTACTATAGAGGCCTTAATTTGGGCTTGGCCTAGTATTTAAAAAGCCCAAATCCGTGCTAAGCTCTTATATATTTCTGTACGGTCTGAGTCCAGTCCAAACCCGAAAAAGTCTGGCCCAAACAATAAATAATTAATTTATATATTTTTTATTTAATAAAAATAATTACATTAAAAATTGAAGTTAAAAAGGAAAGAAAATAAAAATAAAAATAAAAAACATAATAAAATTTTGAAGGTAACAGGTCTGATTTTGGAGTTGGTTGTGGTATATAATGACTTGTAAATACGTAATATATAACTAAACTTGAATCTAAGCATTAGGAAATGATTTCAGTTAGGTGGGTAGTGTTGCTCAAATGAAGAGGAGCTAGTCAAGTGTTCTAACTCCTGCTATTTTCACCCAATGGGGCCTGTTTAGGCCCAAATCAATCCGATCCGGCCCAACCCTTAAGACATTGGTCTTGGGGTTGGGCTTAATAGCCAATCTGAAACTTTAAGTCTAGCCCAACCCGACCCGTATAGTAAATAGGCCTAACCCTAGTTCGAATCTGAAATCCAATGGGCTCGAAAATTTTAGACTGGGCTAGCCCAACCTGGCTCTACCCTTTTGACACCTCTAGGTGCACTGTTGAGTGGTGCACTCGACCACTGAGAATGAGATATATGGTTGCCATATGTGAGCCACATTAGTATTTCGTACTATCCTTAGTGGTAGGTGGATCACTTAACAGTGCATTGAAAATTTTATCTTAAATTGGACTCAAAACCTTCCAAAAAAGAAAGAAAAAATTTTATGAAATGTAATATTATTTTCATGATTTCATGAGAAAATATTTTCCGAGTTGAGAGAGTAACATGAGCATAAATTACAAAGGGTGAGGTAGGGCCTCTCCTTTTTGTCACACTTTGAATAATACTAATGCTAGACAATTTAAAAAATTAACTCCGAAATCAACCAAAATGATATGTTAAGTGGTTTTTCCATTAACTACAACATCTCATGTTTTATGTGTGGTGTTGACAACTCAATTACCAAATCATTTGAATTGAATTTTTGGTTAATTATTTGGTTTGTATGGTATTACTCTTTGAATTAAATTGAACAACAAAAGCATCACCCTTATTTTCTTGTTTCTGCTTCTTATTCTTCTCTATTCCTTTAATTTGCTTCTGCAAATTAACAGACCCTGTGTACTCTCTAGCCTGTTTCATTTTATTCTTTTAGCTCTTTGGGCAATATCAATACGTGGAAAGAACAAACAATTTTACCCCCATGGAAACTTTTTTCCCAAATTTGGAAGACATTATTTTTCACTTTTTTCTACATTCAATTTCCATTTGGTCTATTTGTGAATTCTAGATGCATATGCTGATACTTCCTTACCACACAAGACTATCACTAGAAATGATAAACAAATTAGAGTGAGGTTATCAATTATCATACAACCACATTCATTAATTGAAAGATATGTATTTCTCCAATTATTGTTCTTAGTGGTTTACAAGAAATATACTCTCTTTAGACCTCTCTTTTTCTTTTTTCTTTTTTCTTTTTTTGAAAGATTTAAAGTTGAAACTTTGAAATATTGTCTGGGCTATTTTTATTTTCTTTTAGATACATATTTGTTACAAGAAATATACTCTCTTTAGATCTCTCAATAGAGCCTTTACAGAATTACAAATTTCCCTTATAATCTAAAGCACTCCTCCTTATCTTTAATGAATATTGATATATTGATAGTAAAAGTTTGATTAGATCCATTAACTACTCATTTCTAGTGTATAAAAAGCAGCATCAACCCTAGCCAATGCAAAGATAACAACACAAACCTGCATGTCAAATCTTCAAAACCTCAAATGATATTGAATTAACATTTCCAAATTAGGAAGCCAAAGTTCAACTTTTTTTCTCCACCTCACATGTCATACTCATGGGTCTTCTATGTCACTATTCACCAATAATATGCGCACACATTACTCTCAAAAACTGTGTATTAATATCGTCATAATTTCCTTGTTCAAAGCACCAATAACAACAATTTTCTCCAACTTTCTTCTTCTTCTGCTTTGTTTCTTTGTTTCTTGCTCTGTTTCTTTCTTTCTTGCTCTGTTCATCTTCTTTATTTATCTATCTTTCTTGTCTTCTTGAGCTGCTGAAATCTGTCTCTCTCATCTCCTTCTCTAGGAGAGTTTGTTATGGTCTGTAATTATTGTATATAAATAGAGACTTCTTCAGTTCAAGCTTTGAAGTCAACAGTGTCTGACTTGTTCTCTGTATTTTTCTCTTAGGCATTTCATCAAACGTTTGTATTTTTCTATCAAACACCTTCTCTCTTCACTTACGCTTCCCTAAAAACCAAACACAAGTTTCCCTAATAATCACCAATTGTTCGTTCTCATCAAAGATGTAGTTTTCATTCTACAACTTGTATTGCTCTTGCCGCCACTAAATTCTTACACTGATTTTCAACACAATGTCAAAGACACCATTTTCATGAATCTTGCAAACACATTTGGCCAGCCAGTTTGATAAACTCATCCAAAAAACCATACGAGGAAAAATGGAAGTTGAAACTTGTCAGCAGAGATGAGATTTTATCCAACGAATTTCATGACCATTGCCATACTTTTCATGCACGCATGCAAAAGGAAGTGAAAAGGGTGGCTGCCTTTACAGGCCGCCTCTCTGCCGCCACTGCCAAAAGTTAGAAGGTGGCGGACTTTGAGGCTGGCGTGGTGTCTGGTTAATTCTGACCGGTTAGTCGTAGAGTACTTGGTTCAAGTAGGAGTTGGTAGCCCACCAACATCAGTATTTGGCTATTTACACCAGTACATAGTGATGTTATCTGGGTACAATATCAACCTTGTAACTAGTGTTACAAACAGGCCGACCCAGTTTTCAACCCGCCTCTCTTCCTTCACCATTGTTCTTGTAGCTCCACCATCTATACCTGACTGCCTTGATAACCGCAGTTGCCATGCCCGTAATTAAGCGTTGTTACTAGGTGAAATACGGTGATGGATCCTATACAAAAAGCATTCTTGCACTCGAAACGCTCACAATTGGGTAGGCGGTGGTCCGGATCATGACCATCGGGTGTGGGCACAAGACGCAGGGCACATCCTCTGTAGTCGCCAGTGGGTTGTTGGGACTTGGATGTGGATCCATGTCTTTCATCGACCAATTGAATCCTCAAACTGGAGGTGCATTTAGCTGCTATTTAGCGACATGGAGCAGTAGATCACCCGGGTGGTTAACATTCAGGCGTGGAGCACATTATTCGAAGGTCCGTTTTTGTCTTTTCTCTTTGGTGTTTTGTTTGATTTTATTGGAATTTATGGGCTTGTTCTGTTGGTGTAAAATTTGGAAGCTAGAAAAGAAATTTTGAGGACTTTGATATTGGTTATGCTTTCGGTTATGTGGATTGTTGTTTTTCTGAGTTTAAACTCTCTTTTGTTTGACTTATATCAATGAATTCTATTTCATTAAAAAAAAAAAATTGTCTTTCAAGAGCATAATCATAATCTAAGATCAAAAGTGTTATGATAATTTAATTGTTTAGAAAATGCTTTATAAAATTTTTGTATTACTCAGTATATTTAGGTTTTTGATGAACTCGTAATTTCTGAAAAAGAAAAGCATTAATTGTGAAATCTTCTAAGGCTTTGCTTGTCTTGTTTAAAGTAGAGCAATATATTAACCATGTATGAAATCCAATTTGTGCCTCTTTAATTATAATTGCAAAAAAGTGCAATCATGTTGTGTTAATTATCTTCTGGTTGTGATTAAGTGTTCATGGTAGTATATGATTAATCTTCTGAAACATTTTCAACAGATCAATTATGGAGATAATTAACAAGCATTTTCAAGGGATGATATTTTGAAATCTGTAGCAGAGTCACTGCTCCATCCTCTAGTCTGCCGGAAATGCTCCATGCCCGAATGCTAACCACCCAGGTGATCTACTGTCCCAAGTCGCTAAACAGTAACTAAAAGCACCTCCGGTTTGGAGACTCAATTGATTGACGAACGACATAGATCCACATCCAACTCCTAACAACCCATCGGCCATAGAGAATGTACCCTGGTTCTTATGTCCACACCCGATGGCCATATTCTGGATCACCATCTGCCCAATCGTCAGCGTTTCAAGCATAAGAGTCCCTTTTGTATACGACTCATCACCGTACTTTACCTAGTAACTACACTTATCAACATGGAAACCATGGTTATCGAGGAGGTTACTAATTGTGGACCTACAAGGAACAATAGTGAAGCAAAGTAAAAGAGGCAGGGTTAAAAACCGGGTCTACCTGTTTGTAACACCTGTTACAGGGTTGACATTGCACCCAAATAACATCACTGAGCACCGATGTCAATAGCCAAGTAATGATATGTTGGTGGTCTACCAACTCCTACTTGAACCAATTACTCTCCGACTCTAAGGTAAAAACTAGACACCACGTCAGCCTCCGAGTCTGCCACCTCATAACATTTAGCAGTAGAGATACGGAGGCGTGTAAGGGCAGCCACCCTTTTGACGCGCGTCCCTTTACATACGTGCATGAAAAAGGTGGCGATGATCATGAAACTTGCTAGATAAAAGTGTATCCCTATGAACAAGTTTCAACTTCTCTTTTCCCTAAAGTATATATGGTTTACGAAGAGTTGATCAAACTGGCCGGTTGTCTTTGCAGAACCGGTTTTTGTCCTAGAAATGATGTCTTTGACGTTTGAAAATCAGGGTAAGAAGTAGTGCTGGCAAGAGTACATACAAGTTGTAGAATGAATACATACAAGCGAAGCTACAGTGCTGTAAACAACTACTGACTACATGAAAATGAAAATGAAAATAAAGAGGGAGCAATTGATATATAGTTAATTACTCTAAGTACTCCTATTTAATTATTGGCTTTTTCGTACGTGATAGGTGTTTGATATTTGAGAATGTTGTCAAGTGGATCGACTTGCATAAACAATTGGGTTCATGAGTTGTATGGTAACCAATTAAACAAGAAAAATCTGTGAAAAAAAATAATCCAAACATAAAGGAATAAACATTCAACAACCAAAAAAAATATCATTAATTCATTATATTAGAAAGCTCTAAAGCCAAAGTTCTAATTATTTTCTTGAATTCATTGTCTCGGTAGATATTCATCATCATAAAAAGCTTAATTATATATATAGTGATATGATGGTGTTGTCGGGTCTTGATTTTGTAATCTCATTAGATTCACCATTGTTAAATTTGAGTGAGATTTTTGGTATCAGACTGCATACATCCATGAGTCACCCTCGTCCCTAGAATTTATATAAAGTACAAAGCCAGCAATCAAGCATAATTTTTGATAGAATCACATGACAGTGAAGTCAAGTACATATATAATTAATTACTATTTTTTGGGTGTTTGTAATGGCATATATCTTATCGATCTCGTAAAAATGGAATTGTGTTGTAACTAATTTTGGCAAAATTTTGAAAAAGTATTAAGTTAAAAAAGGAATCAAAGAAAATATATGAAACCAAAGAGAGTTTACCCTCCAACAAAAATAATGGACCTAATTATTTTGAATTAATATGGCAATTATAAACATTGATGTCTGCATTGATTTAAATGTGAGCCAAACATGCAATGATTCAAGATGAAAAAAAAAAAAAAAAAAGCGTAAAAAATGCTTCTTAAGATGTGTAATGATTGTGAGGCTTTTTCGAGTCTTATCATTACTCAATAAATCGTAAAGTGTACGGAGACCTCTCCCTTTAATGACAATTGCATTTGTATTCCTGATTATATTTATAACGATTGATCTTGTCAAGTATCAATACACTATCGATCCCATTTGTGTTGGATTTTAAGTTTACGATAAAAAAGAAAAGAAAAAATATATATATTCAAGTGGTCCGGAGATATTCTCCATTTTCACCAAGCAAAATAGTGTATTAAATAGGGGTCATCAACTAAGCGTTTTTCGTTGACTATTTTTCGAAAATAAAAATAAAAATAAAAACAGTGTTTTTGGTTTCAGTTTCTGATCGGACCATATTTACACAAATTTGAGGTCCTCATTTCCTATCGTTTGTACTCGTTTTCAAGCGTATTTTTGTGTATAATGTGTTTTGTGAGCTTTTTGTAGGTTAATCATCATAAATAAGGTAATTGAGCTAAATTTATGAGTTTTGGAAGTTTATAGGCTGAAATGGAAATGGCTCGTGCAGAACACCCAACTTCAGATGGACATATCTCACTCCTCAGATTGAATCTCATTGAGATCCATATATATTCGGAAATCTCCTGAAGTATACTTTTCAACGGTTTTTAGAGATCGTAATTCTGAGTTTTCGTGAGGAAGTTAAACTCATTTCCGTGACGGTGCGCAAAGTTGGAAATAACTGAAATGCCAAAACCATTGTACACCCGCCCTACGTAGAGCGGGTGAAAAACGATTTAACTCCAGAATGTGTCCGCTTCTGATCCATCTCCAACCCGCTGTATGTAGGGCGGTTGTAGGGCGGTTTTAAGGCGACTGGGCACTAGTTTCACGATTTTTGGTCGATTTTGAAGGGCAATCTTGTCCTTTCACACCTCATTCATGCTTTAACCTCCCAACTATTTAAATACCCTAATTTGAGGTTTGAAGCACATACTTCTACACCTCTCACACCCCAAAACCAAAATCATTTTCTCATCATCTTCTCTATCTCCTTCCCCAAATAAGAGAGAGCTTCAGGCTCCCATTAAGGTTTTTCCTCCATGGGAGCTCACCATACATCTCTACCACCCTTTTTACACTATATACACCCATCTAGGAGTAGATTACAAGAAGAATGGAGTGGTCTTTGGACAATAAACGAGTTAGAAAATTAATGAGAGCTTGGAGGAGTTGTCTTCAAGGATTGTCTCATTTAAACTCATTTCTTTTTGTATTTCTTATTTTCTTAGATGTAATCACCAATTTGGGAATTTTGTAAACTTACACTTGTGCAATATATGTATGAATGTTTCTTTAATTCTTTGGGTTTTGTTTTACTCTTTGCCAAATCCATAATTTTCCCTCTTATGACATTCATGTGTGTGGATGGTTAAAATTAATATATATGCATGAATGGGATTAGGAGTAGAGTAATTTAGATTAAGAGTAGTGTAATTTAGCTTCCCATGATTATTTGTATGTTGATGAGTGAACCAAAATGCCATGTTTAGAATGATTTAAGTGCTTGAGTATTAGCTCCAAAGAGTGGGAAAGGCTTGGTTGATTATGCGTTCACATGCTAGATTAGGCTTGGGTTCTTTATTCTTGTGCTTAGTTGGTCTTTTTATTAAGGCACAATTACTTATCTCATGGCTTGGGTTAGGTGATAAATTGATTTTGGTGAATTCCTTAATCAAGAGAATGAACCCTTAACTTGAATGGAATGCTCTTAATAATAACAATCAACTATTTGCACATTGTTGTTTGGTGAGCTTATCCCATTTTTAGCCATCCATCTTAGGGAGATTTGAGAGATAAGGAGAGAGTTTTCTCTATGAGAGAGTTGAGCATTCATAAGATTGGAGACCGTCGTAATAGTATAGTGGTGAGTACATATCGGATTGACACCCGAGAAGACTCGTGTTCGATTCCCGGTTACGGATGAAGGGTCTCCTTTCTGTCCATTTTGTATTTCTTTCTTTGTATCTTTGTCTCTTCTTCGATGTGCACTTTCATTCATTAGGGAATTGATATAAACCTAGCATTGTTGCCCTTTTTTGTTGCATATGCTTGTTGATTGTTGAGTGGTCCTTTGAAGTGCTTAAACCTTTCGAGTGGTTAGCCACCATTTGAATGAACTTAGGTTGTTGTGTGAAGGACTGAGAGGTGAAGCAATCAACGTGCACTAGTAGATTGGCCACTACATGTAGAGCTAGCGTGCGGTTTTGCATGTATTGTCGCAATGTGTGTCTTATAGTTCTTAAGGAACTCGAGTGCAGTTCGAGCAACCATCTAGAGATAGGTTGCTGGTGCATGTTAGTATAGCTGTTGTTGCTGGAGTGAGGACAATTGACGAGGATTAAGTGAGCACAGCATTCAACATTGACTATGCATGTTTGTATGAAATTGTGTGATTGCTATGGTGGAGTCATTACTTAATGTAACCATTTACATTCCATATCTCTCCATTCCATTATATCCATGTACATTTATTGTTTATAATTTATGTTTTATTGCTTTATTTATATTTCATGCACAATAACACACACACATACCTATTAGTGTTAGGATAAACTAGTGTATGTTGATGGATTCCGCCTCCCTGTAGGAATGAATTTTATTTATCATTGTACTACACCACGGCCTCGTACTATTGCGAGCGCCCATTTTGGTGCGGTCAGTTTCGAAATCCGAAAACGCTTCTGGAAGCGTATGCTAAAACCTATATTCTAAAAATAAAAATACTAAAAATGTGTCATGTAGGTTAACCAAAAAATATCAAATAATCATCCCAAATAATTATCAATTAAGTCAAAAAAGAATTTATTAAATAAAAATTATATGAAATTGATCCTGATGAATTTATTAAATAAAAATTATATGAAGAGTCCTGACGCAGATCGGAGAAGAGCAGTGGTCGGAGGAGCAGATCAGAGAAGAAGAAGAAGAGGAAGGCGAAAAAGAGGAACAGTGGCGAAGAAGAAGAAGAGGAATAGTAACGAAGAAGATAGTCGATGAAGAAGAAGGAAGAAAAGAAAAGAAAAATGAGTTTTTTTTTTTTTTATTTAATGAAAAATAAAGTGAAAAACAAAATGAAAAACATGGAAAACATATAAAACTTGTTTTTCAAGTTTTTCACTTGTAACACTGATTTTGTTTTTCATTTTGTTTTTGTTTTTTGAAAATAAAATGAAAAACGATTAACAAACGCGAATTCGAAATCGTTTTTGGAAAACAAACAGGCCTAATGTCTAACTCAAAACACTAGGAAAAGATTTTATGGACACAATGGAAAACATAACTTTACCCAAATATCTAAAACGATTAGATTACTGGTGGGTTTGATTCTGGTGGTTGATTTTGATATGTAATTAAGTTGGTTGGAACTTGGAAGGTATATATATATATATATACACAAAAGCTAACAGAGATATATGATGATCATGTGATCACTTGAACATTTTAAGTGAAAATCTTTTCTCTTATTTTCACAAAGAAAAGTAAGGATTTTGATTTCTATTGGTCTAATCTTTTTTTCAGCTTTTTTAAAGTATATAATTAATTGTTGATAAAGTAGTTATGGAAACCAATTATATCTTAACCACACATTCATTGCAATACTTATATATCATTTAGATACCAACAGGAAAAATGTTTGTGTACGTCCAAATATCTTCAACTGATCTGATTTGGTTTGAAATATTCGGATTCTGTATCGACCCATTATTAATTATTTGGTTTGAAATTTAAATCATGGCATGAAGATAAAACTTTGGCTTCTATTTATCTATTGGAAAAAAAGGTTTGTAAATAGAAAATCTCCTCCTTTTACCAAGGATGAGCCTATATTTGTTTGCTTGTCTTCGGTCATGTTGGTTATTTCGGCCTAACCAAATCTCCATTTTCATTGCAAACCATATTTAACTATTATACAAGATCTATAAATATATAGATATTTGCGGAGTATTGCAAGAAAGATTTTTTTTATTTTTGTTTTGTTTAATTTTTAATTATTTTATTTTTGAGGACTTTTGAAATGAAATCCAATAAATAATAATCAAATTTCAAACGACAATAATAGTTTCTTACATATAAATTCATAACAAATAAAATGCCTCTAATCATGAAGAAATTTTTATTTTATAAATAATTTCATTCATAAATCAAATAAAAATATGATAATAGCCCTCGTATATTAGTTTTAAGAGATACATACTAACTAGACAATGTTTATGCTTATAAAATAAAACCGACTAAAAAAAAAAAAACATTTGCTTAATAGCATCAATGATTCATTATTCATCTTTGAAAAAAAAAAAAAAAAAAAAAAGCATTTAATGTGTTGGTCTGAATGTTCATGGACACTTAGGTTTGCCTTCTTTGGTCTTCCCAGTGGCGGATTCAGAAAATATTTACAAACCGGGCTAAATTATATATACAAATAGGTTTTTTTTTTCTCAGTCACATAGTCAATTCATCCGATATCAATTGTTGGATTTATCTATTTTTGTTTAGTCAATATATTATAATACTTAATTAGTGGCTCACAAACTCTCACATTGAATTGCTTAGTCAATATATTTGAATGCTTGATCAATGACTCACACACTCTCACATTGATTTGTTTGTCAATATATATCTTGTTTTTAAATAGAAATACATATTATGAAAATTTACTATTAATGACCGGTTTGAATTATTTAAACTAATAAATAGAACAAAATGAAATGAATTTAAATTGTGCAATCAAAAAATTGAAATTAAAGCAAGTAAATATTATACGTAAAACAAGCATAAAATAATACCTTTGTCAATTGTGATTGATTGATTGTAATTTTTATTATTGTCTTTTGATTTTAAGTTAGAATAAATAAATGAAATAAATTATACTAATGGTAGGGGATGTTAGTGTAATTATAAACAAAATTTACATATAAATACAATTAGACCTAATATCATGGGTGTTTGTGCAATTAATCATAATAATTTTTTTTTTTAATCTTTTGAGAGAGGGTTGCCCGGGCTACAGCCCAGGGCAACCCTCTCAAGCATCCACCTCAGGGTCTTCCAGTTGTTATAGTATGGACACTCTTCTTTGTGTCCATAAATGCCAAAAGGAGCACACAATCATTATACATAAGGGTGGTGCAAAGAAAAGAGAGTTCAAAGGTTTATTGACCATTTTAAGAATTCAGGAGGTACAGCTGTGGCAATCATGCCTTTAAGGCCATCTCCAACCAGTCTTCATTTTTTTCTTCAAATTGAAGACTGAAAATGGAATATTCCAAGAATATTCCATCTTCATAATATTACTACTTCAACCATTCTTCATTTTATAATCTTTAAAACAATAAAATATTATTATTTTTCTATATAATCAATATTTCAAACTTTCTTTAATAAAATTGTTTTCTTTACATTATCTTATTAGATAATAATTTACTCACTTTTATTACATCTAAAAATTTCTAATCTTTTTTATAATTTGTCACAAAAGATTTCAAATGCGTCGAAGTTTATTCATTTGTATTGTAAACGCCATCAAAGTTCATGACAACTACTTTGTTCAACGTAGGGATAATCTTGGCAAACTCGGGTAGACCCAGCGCCGGTTTGGTTTGAACCGCCGAACCGAACCGAACCGGGACTAGGGATGTTCCGGTTCCATTTTTCACGGAATTGTCTGGTTCGAACCAAACCGGAACCGTCATTTCTAACATTTTATTTTTTTATAAATAAAATGTAATATTTTGTAATGTTAAAAAAAAAAAAAAAACCGCAACCTTATAAGGCCATTCTGAACTAGAACCGGAATCAAATCAAACTGGAACCGTTCGAAATCAAAACTGGAACCTTTTGGAATCGGAACTAGAACCGGAACCAAACCGAAATCGGAATCGAAACCGATACCGTTCGCAACCGGAACCGAACCGTTTCTGAACCGGAACTAAACCAGAACCAGAACCAGAATCGGAACCGAATCAGAACCATAACCAAAACTGAACAAGAACCGGAACCAACGTCATGTCTAAACTTGGGTTGTCTTCATTGGAAAAATTACTGCAGTGTTCTGAATGTTAACATACTTATTAGTTCATTAATAAAAAAATTGAAAATTAAAAAATAATTAAAAAATAGTTAATATTAGGGTGAAATCCATTTTAGTCCCTCTAGTTTAACCTATTAGACAAACTGGTCCCCCGGTTTTCAGCTTTATCTTGATATGTCCCGTTAGTTTCCAAAAATCCGTATCTCAGTCCTTACCGTCCAATTCCGTTAGGGTTCCGTCAGATCATCAATGGTATAATGGTAAAAGCATAGTTAAAATTAATAGTTTCAATTAAAAACAATTAAAATTTTGAATTAAAAAATAAACATTAATTTTTTTTTTGAATAATATATATATATATAACTGATTTAAAAAAACAAATAAATATAAAATAAAAATATATATATATATATATATATATATATCACCATCAGTATCACAATCTAGAAACCCAGTCCAAACTAACAAACAAACAAAAAATGGAAATAAAATAAGTAATATTAAAACATCATCATCGACCTAAATCATCATCATCATTGACCCAAATCATCATCTCCCACATCCATATCTTCTTCAATCAAAAACATCATAAACAAACTCATTTGACCAAACTTCAATCACAAGAATAACTACAATAATCCTAAAATCTCACAAAAATCCCAATTTTTAGACAAACCCACTTTACAAAAACCTCAAAATTCTTAGGAAAAACCTAAACATGACACACACCCACTTCACAAAAATCAACAAAAACCCTAATAGCATCCACAAAGCCGCAATAAGAAGAAGAAGCATTAGCAGTTTCGTGAGCATCAGCGAGCCAGAAGCAGACCTGAGATGCGTGTAGATCATTGAGAAGAAGAAGCATCAGCAATTTAGTGATGGTGGTGAGAAGGAGAAGGAGCGATAAGCTTATAGTAGACTTGTTCGCCGACATAGTAGATGAAGTAGACGAACAAGGAAGATGAAAGATCTGGGTTTGGGTTGTGTTGAATTGACGAACAAGGAAAAGGAAAGATCTGGGTTTGGGGTGTGTTGAATTGACGCACAATGAGGAAGAAAGATCTGGTTTCAGTTTTTTTTTTTTTTTTTTTTGAACTTTAATTGAATTTGGGTTGTATTGAATCTAGTGGTGGTGTTTGATTGAATGTGGATTGGGGTTTTGATCGTGATTTCAAAGTCTAAGCTTGGGGATTTATCAGGTTTGGGGTGTGTTGAATTGACGAACAACGAAGAAGAAAGATCTGGTTTCAATTTTTTTTTTTTTTAACATTAATTGAATTTGGGTTGTATTGAATCTGGTGGTGGTGTTTGATTGAATGTGGATTGGTGTTTTGATCGTGATTTCAAAGTCTAAGCTTGGGGTTTTGATAAATCAAAATAAGACTAATTAAATGTGGGTTGGGTTATCAAAAAATAAAAATAAAAAACAAGCGGTTGGGGTTTTGATTGAAATCAGGCTTAGATGATAAATCAGAACTTATCAGATCTTGGTTTGTTTTTATTTTTATATTTAATTAGTCTTATTTTTAAATTAATTTATTATAAATTTAATTAGTTTTATTTATAAATGTAATTAGTTTTATTTATAAATTTAATTAGTTTTAATATTTAATTTATTAATTTAAATGCATTTAATATATATATTATTTTATTTTAATTTTTAATTTTTAATTTTTGAGATTTTCTTTATATTTTTATTGTTTTATTTTTTAATCAGGGGCAGCAGGGTCATTTGACCCTTTGACCCTGTCAGAAAGCACTTTTTCAATGGAAAATTTAATAGAAGGACTTAACGGGATAATACTGAAAACTGGGGGACCAGTTTGTGTAATAGGTCAAACTAGAGGGATTAAAATGAATTTCACTTTTAATATTCTACTCGGCTGAAAGATCTCAACAAAATATTTCTAATGGTATAATTTTTATACTGATTACATTTATAAATCAAAAATTATATACGATAAATTGAGTTTAATTAAAAAAGTGGAAAAGAAAGTGAAAAGAGAAAATAATAGTATTTTATTCAAATAGTAAAATGAAGATCCAATTTTAGGTCTTTAAATTTGAAGAACCAAAACTCATTTTCAATTTGGGATCTTTATTTTAAAGATTGGTTGGAGCAAATATATTCTTCGAATCGAAGAAATGAAGATGGGTTGGAGACTTGGCGTTGGTCTTAGTCTTTATTATTACAACTCAACTACCAACTGTCTTTTTTTTATATTAAAAATATTCTATTATTGGTAAATAATATCCAAAATATCCACTATAATGTTTTATTCATTGTAAACTTTATTTTAATTATATATAACCTTTATTGTATGTCAACCATGCATAACTGATCTTTTTTATGATCTAAAACATTTAAAATAATATTTAAGGGTACCGATATTGATACCCATAAATATAATAAGTAAATCCATATTTTAATAGAGAGATTCTCCTTACAATTCGTAAATTATCTATTCACACTCCAAATTGAAATTTTTTATTAATGACAATTTTAACCTAAACTAAAATTACTAAACAGGACAAAAAAATTTAAAGACACTTCAAACTAATTAAATTTTTTTAAAAAAATTCTCTCTCCTAAATTATTAGATTAAATATTACGTATTAAACTCTCTTCCATAAATATGTTATTACCATATTAAACACTTTCTCCTGATTAATCTCTCTCCATTTAAAAAAATAATAATAATATCATATTTCCATACTTTCTCTATCAATATCTGATTAATAGTTAAAGAAAAAAAAAACTTATGAATATTTTAGTTTTTTACTAACAGTAATATATATATATTAAAAAAAAACTTCAAAAAAAAAAAAAAGGTATATGAAAACTTGAATTGTCTCAACTAGATTCAATTAAACTCAAAATTTTTAAGACTAATGAAAGAATTAAAGTTCTCTAGGCAATCATATATCTACAACAGTAATAAAAAAACATTTTCATATTTCGATTAAAAAAAAAAAAAAACAAGGTAGTAGGTCTTTTTTTTTTTTTTTTAAATATATACATACATATGGTTCCTAAAAATCAAGCTTATTAGTAAGTTTTTTATTTTATTTTTTTTCTTCTTAAATGTTAATCTTACTTGAGAAAGAATGAAGATAGATAGAAAATTTGAGATATTTATTGGAAGAGAGAGAGTTTTAATATGATAATTAAAAATTTAGGAAAGAGTATTTAATATGTAATAATTAATCTAATGATTTAGGAGATATAATTTTTTTTTTTATTTATAATTTAATTCAAATAAGATAAAAAGGACAATCTTGTAACAAAATGAAGTATCTTTAGAATTTTTTAAATTTTAAATTTTGAGAATGGAGTGTTTTTAGAAAAGATGTGTAAAAAGAAAAAATTGGATTGTTAAAGAAAGCTCTCATTTTAATAAAAAATTTAATTACAAAAATATCCCAATATGAATTTACCAATAAGGATAAATTAGTTTAATTAAAAATAAACACAATACTATGTATACTTCATTAATTACACTCATATCTTCAACTATATCACTTTATTAAAATAAAAATAAAAAACTAAACCCTAATTCTATTTCAAATATCAAAATCTCTCATTATCAAAATTCGTTTATGAAGGAATGAAGAGTGAAGGGCGAGGGTTGCTACATCAACTAAATTTCTCTTAGGCATTGTGTCAAACAATTCCCTGGAAGTTTTTAAGTTTCTGCATTTCGCATACATGTTGAAATAGCAGTAGCAAGAACCAAATTGGGATTACAACTTGACACAAATGGATCATAACCAAGTTGGTGAACAGGACTATGGACTATGAACCAATTTCCCAGTACCCAAATCTCTACTTCTAGCACACGCGACAAGAACATGAACGGTTGAACCAATGTAATCTCATTAGGCTTTACATTCAAACTCTACATGTCCTTGAACACTTACATGAAAAATAAATTGTGAATATAGAATTTAACGGCCATGATATGATGGTATATATGTGGGCATGGAATAAGGTAGTGACATTGAGTGTCTTAATAACCTATGAGGTTTTATAAATAAATTGTATTAAAATGCAAACATTCATTTAAATAAGGATACTATTGGCATTAAGATGAGTGTTTATAGTAATATTTTAATTTTAAATTTTAGACATGGGTGTACTTATAAATATGGGTGTGTTTATCATATTTATAGGTGTCAATATCCGTATCCTAATATTCAGTATTTAAAGATAATAAAAAGTGATATAAATAAAAGATATAAATATCAACCATTGATTACACATATTACCAGATCTAGTAATAAAGATCAGCTCAGTAAAGGATATAAATAAGCATATAATATATGTAATATCCTATTTATTGCTACTCGTTATTTCTACAGCATATATTCTTAATTTAATTTCATACAAATTTGTTTGGTAAGTGCAATTAAATACCATAATACTGTAAAAAGAAAATTAAATACCACAATAGTGTAATTTTCATGTTGGACTTACAAAATTGCACCCAACTGGGCCAACCCATTCGGAAAAAAATGATTGTGGGTTTGGCTCTATTGGGTCTAGTTAATAATTAGTTGGGTTTTTAAAACCGATAATAGCCTTATGATTTATTTAAGACATTTTTTCATCGAAACTTCTTTGAACCGGTGTTTGTTTATTTATAATTTTATTTATTTTTTATTTTTAAAGTTTGTTATAAGACACTTTTAACTTTTAAATTTTAATAGTTTTGAACTTAATTTAGAGATGAGTAGATTAATATGCAAGTTTATATTAGGTATTCGGATAATTTTATTTTTTGTTAGCTTTGTTTGTCTTATTTCCCTCTTCAATCCAATTAAATTATCAATTATACATTATACTACATGTTAATTAGGGATGGACGTTTAATGAATCAGTTTATTTTTCAATAGAATTGATAAAAAACCAATAAAGTTCGGTTTCTGAAAATATGAACCGATTCAATAAAATTTACAAAAGTCAACCGATAAAAAACCAATTGAATTGGACCGGTTCGGTTCGTTTTTTTTTTTTTGGTCACACCGGGCTTTAATTAGTACACATATTTACATATTTTAATCTTTTTAGGCCTTTTGACCAAATTAAATTATAGGTTTGAACAAATTGAAAATACTAGTTTAAAATAATATTTAGCAAAAGAAATAGAAAAACATATATATATTATGTGACACATTGTCATAGTTTAATAATTTCATAGACCGTTGAACATTAAACTAAGTTTTTTTTTTTTTTTTTTTTTTTAAGGTGGATCTCGGTTCGGTTTTCTAGTTTAGGATAACGAACTGGGAAAAAAATCGATCCAATCAGTTTTCAAAAAAATGGACCGAACTGAACCGACTAACATAAGAAAACCGAAAAGAAAAAAAAAAAAACCCAATTGGAAATCATGCCCCCTCCTCAATCACGAAATATTATAATAGTTTTAAAAAATAATAATAATAACACCTGATCATAAAAGAATTTACATGGTTATAATTTGTTCATGTATTTCGCTCCTAAGAATGCGTTTTACTTGCTCTTAAAAAAAAGCTAGGATATTTCATACAAAAAAAAAAAAAAAAAAAAAACTATACTACGAGAGAATCCTAACTCTAAAGAAGTTAGAGCTAAGGACTATCCTCCCATGGGCGGATGCATGGGAAGCATGAGAAGGATGCCCGGGCTGTGTCTACACTATTGAAAAAAAAAAATTCAATAAAAAAGGGCTAATTACACAAACGACTCTTAATGTTTGATAATATTATAGAAATATAATATTTTTATATAAACTTAGTGAGATGTAAATATTTTGTTGTTCAAAGTAAATTGTAAAAATACATATTACATTATGGCTTTTAACATTATAGAATTAAGTCATTTGTAAGTTTAAATAATTTTTTTTGAACTACAGTTTTAAATAATTGCTTATGTGTAAATTTTAAAATGTATTTCATATTTTTAATTAATCCATTATTGAGTTGATGTCATCTTATTATTAAAAAAAAATATACAAATACTTTCATCAAGAATTATATAAAAGGTATTTTATTCTTAATCAATGGCTCAGACATGCCTTGATTTTATTATATTAGTGTGTATTGATAGAGAAAATTACAAGAGTTTTCTCCACGATGTACACTAAATTTAATAAATGTAACGTGAGAGTTTGTGAGCCATTAATTAAGCATTATAATATATTGACTAAACAAAAGTAGATAAATCTAATCATTGATAGATAAGTAGCTAACTTTATAATGTTAGTACATACTGAGGAAAAATAAGACTATATATATATATATATATAATTGGTAAATATTTCTTGGGTTTGCCTATATATCCCCCTACCTTTTTAGTTCTTAGGATAGTGACATTTACCCCTAAATTTAAGGCTAATTATAAGCAATACTAATAATTTGTCTTTGGGTGTCACAATCATTTTCCAAGATAAATTATATTACTAAAATGTACCTAGATTAAATTACTAAAAAGGAGTTCAACAATCTAATTAATAAACAAAACTACTTTCTACCTGATATCCACCGTATCTAAAGCTCTGTTTTTTTTTTAATTTTTTTTATTTTATATATATATATATATATACATTAAAAAAAAAATTAACTTTTTAAGGCTAGTACTCCAATTATGATCTTTAATTCAAATTAATGTGCTTTCACTCTGTAAAGATTGTGAAAGAAAAACTAGGATAAAAATCTATGATTCAGGTTATTTATAAAACCAATAGATTTGTATTGTTTTTAAGGTTATTTATTGTCATTGAAATACATGAACTAATGAACTATTGTAATAAATCCTTAGCTTTTTGCTGAATTTGTGATGCTGTTATTAGGAAGAAAAAGGCAGATGTTTGTGTTTTCCCAAAGTAAGAGATTAAATCCCTATCCGGTACCCTTTTTCAAAAGCTATTTTCATTTGAGAGCTTTTCTTTGCAATCTACAAATTATCTATTCACACTCCAATTTTAACCTAAATTAAAATTACTAAACAAGACAAAATAATTTAAAGACACTCCAAACTAATTAGAGTATTAAAAAAAAAAATTACCTCTACTAAATCATTAGATTAAATATTACATATTAAACTTTCTCTCTTAAATCTGTTATTACCATATTAAACAATTTCTCTATTTTTTTTATAAAAAAAAAATCGTGTTTCCATATTTTCTCCATCAATCTCTAATTAATAGTTAAAGAAAAAAAAAAAAAACTTATGAATATTTTAGTTTTTTATTAACAGTAATATATATATATTAAAAAGTCAATTTTCAAATATATATATATTAAAGCTTAAATTGTTTCAACTAGATTCGATTAAACTCAGGATTTCTAAGACTAATGAAAGAATTAAAGTTCTCTTGGCAATCACATACCTACAAGAGTAACAAAAAGGATTTTCATATTTCGATTTAAAAAAAAAAAAAAGTACTTGTTTTTTGAGTTTTTTATTTATTTATTTATTTATTTTTATTTAATATATACATACATATGGTTCTTAAAAATCAAGTTTATTAGTAAGTCTTTTTTTTTTCTTAACTGTTGCTTGAGAAAGAATGAAGATAGAAAATTAAAGATATGCATTGGAGGAAGAGAGAGATTAATATGATAATTAAAAATTTAGGAGAAAGTATTTAATATGTAATAATTAATCTAATGATTTAGGAGAGATTTTTTTTTTTAATAATTTAATTCAAAAAAGATAAAAAGAATAATCTTGTAACAAAATGAAGTGTCTTTAGAATTTTTTAAAATTTAAATTTTGAGAATGAAGTGTTTTTTAGAAAAGAAGTATAAAAAGAAAAAATTAGATTGTCAAAAGAAGCTTTCTTTTCATTTTTGTTTTTAAAAAATAGTTCAAATGTTCATTCAGTACCATTTTAAAAATCATTTTTCAAATCATTTTCAACTTTAATGACATAAACATGAAAAAAAAAAAATGGAAAACAAGTATTTGATGCTTTTGGTTTTGTTTTCCATTTTTTTTTTTCAATTCATGATTTTCTTTTAAGCTCAGACCAAACCAAATCACACTTACATCTGCTCATCATCAACACAATCTCAAAAAACAACACTGCTCCGAAATCATCTTACTAACAACCACAACTTCAACATCATCAAACACATATTATATCTAATTAACGGTAAAAAAAAAAATTATGGAATTAGAGGGGATGAAGAGAAAAGATTAGAACAAGATAAAGAGAAGTGAAGATGATGGATAGATGTGGGGGAGAGGACGAAGAGATCGAGCAAGTTGAAGAAGTGATCGATCAAGTCCAAGTAGAGATCAAAACCCTTGTTTTATGCTTTGTTTTGGTTGGTTTTATTGCCTTCCCTCTTTCCCGGTTCTCCTTGTTTTTCTGGATGGTCCCATAGGTTGTGCGGCTGTGCTTGTGTGTCTGCTCTTTGATGAGCTTCAATTAATAAAAAAAAAAAAAAAAATGAAGGGAGGCAGCAGAGTAATGAAGGGGAGAAAAACAATGAAATAAAGTTAGGGTTTTAAGCATTATATACATATCAGTCCTTTTCTCGTCAATGCGTCCTGATATAACTCCATCAGTACATTGCATATGGGCCATAGATTATGAAGAAGTTTTGACAAGTACATATAATTTGAGTCAAAGCATGTAAATCTAATGGTTCACATCCAATGCACTGATGGAGTTATATCATGACGCATTGACTTGATTATGTATAATATATATATATATATATATATATATATATTATGATTATGTGTGGTAAGTCTATTGTAACACTATAGAACAATCCAACAATGTACTGCCATGTGAGTAAAATTTGGGTTTCAGTGTTTTGTTAATTATTACTACCGGACGCGTTTTTACCATTTTCATTTTCAGAATACAACTTTCAAAATATGTTACCAGATGCGTTTTTCAATTTCGAAATTGAAACCAAAAACAATGTTTTCATTTTCGTTTTTATTTTCGAAAAACAGCAAATGAAAAATGTTACTGGACGCACCCTAAGGATCCTCCCTTTGCGCTCATGATTTTAGTTTTTAATTGGAGAATTGATTCCCTTATCAAGTTATATGAATATTATTATTGTTTATTGGATTATAAGTAGAAAGGAGTGATAATGAAACTTGAAAATGGATGAATGAAATTCCCTCTATTTTAATGGAAACTCAATAAGTTGGATGTTAAAAATATTTTTCTAGGTGTTAAATTTATGATTAGGGTTAGTTTTGGTATTATCAAGAGTGTAGAGGGTAAAACAATATTTTTCAAGTTTGATAAATGGGTTGGGTGAGTCAATGGTGTGGGAAGTAGTTTTTTTTTTTTTTTTGGGTGGCAATTGAGCCACCTCTATCTTTTTATATACAAACTTTCCTCAATCAATCGGTGTTTGATTATAAATTATGAATTTTTTTTTAGAGAAAACCAAAACTAGTCATCCAAAACATTAAACTTCTGTTTATAATCACTTTTGAAATTTTAATTGTTAATAACCACTTTTTCGAAAAATTACTTGAATGTCCTCATATAAAACTATCTCCAAACACACTCTTTCTCCTCTCTTCTCTCTCTCTCTCTCTCTCTCTCTCTCTCTTATTGTTAAGAACATGTTTATAGAATAATAAATATTGAAATGTATCAATTTTGAGGATTGATTGGTTTGAGGTCTGGTATTTTGGATGATTTGAGACTGGATGTTGGAGTTTGGTTTGAAAAAAGAAACTTGAAAGCGTGAAATCTTCGACAAACTTGAAATGTTTTATGAAAACTTGAAATCATGCTTTAAATCTCTAACATAAAACTTGAAATCTTATGTAAAAACTTGAAGTGAAACTTGAAATCTTCTGGAAAAAACTTGATTGAAGTCTTACCCAGAAACTTGAAATTTTTCCTAGAAACTTGTCAACATCTTAAGTTTTTCGAACCAATGAACTTGAAATCTTCTGGAAAAAATTTAAAACTTTAATTAATTCGATTCTTCACAAAAACACACAAAGGTGATGCAATAACGCTAAACTCATGTTAAGGTCACTGTTTGCAACTCAATTAATGAACAAATGAAAGATATTTACACATCAAATACCGATTTAGAGCAAATCGAAATTTTTGTTTCAAGTTTTCACTTCTTTAAATCTTCTCTAGTTAGTCGATTTGCAGGAATAACAATGGTTCAGCCATATTGGTGTTCGATTTGCAGGATTAGGAAGGAAGAATGAACTAAGAAGAAGGAAGAAAATAAGAAAAAAGGTAAAAATTTTGATAAAGAATGAACAGTGAAGAAGAGGAAGAGAGACGATGAACAGTGAACAAAATAAAAATATTAATTTGGGGGCATCTTGGTAATTTATGGACACCTAGTGAATTTTTTTTCAAAACATGGTTATTAACAATTAAAGTTTTTGTATTTGGTTAAAAACGACTTTTCCATATTTAGAGTGGTCATTTTTTACAATTTCCACTTTTGTTTATGTACATAATTTATGATTTATTTATTATTTTATTTTTAAAAAATTTGAGTGGATTGACCATTTAAAGGGTTTATTTCACTAACATACCCTTACTTTATTGGATCTAGAAAGATTTCAGAAAGATACCCTAAATTAACATAAACACCCCTTGCCATCAAGTCAATCCGTTAACTTTAACGGTTGACTAACCTTCATCTATGGAAAACCTAATATACCCATGCGGCCCTACCATAGCATCCCAGACATAAAATATTTTAAATTAAAAATTGATAGTAAAAATTATATATATATATATATATATATATATATATAAAGATAATATATCGGCCACTTATGGAACATCCTTAATTCGTGGAGGAGCCTCCTCTACGAACTGTAGAAGGTCCCGAAGATTTTTTCCGGTAAGGAGGAGATCCGCAAAATTCTATTGTTTACTGCTCCACCGTCAGTAGATTATCTTCTTTTTTTTTATATAATTTTTTTTTTTTTTGATATTTTAATTTTAATTAAAAAAAATTATGTTTGAGATGATGTGGCAATGATATATTTAGCTTTCCAAGAGTCAAAGTTAGTCAACTGTTAAAGTTAACGAATTAACTTGATGACAAAAGGTGTTTGAGTTAATTTAGGACATATTTTTGAAATCTTGTTAGCTCCAATAAAGTATGGGTAAGTTAGTACAATTAACCCCCATTTAAATGGCATTCTTACTCTACAATTCTACAAACCACCTAATTTTTTTCATAGCACTCCTATATTGGTTTGCTTGCCTCCGGTCATGTTTGCTTTTTCGGCCTCAGATCTACTCTATGGGTAATACTATCTTATTGGAACAATAATGTTATTGGACTTAATAACTACCATTAGACTAGATGAAAGCAAATCCAATGGATATTATTAAAATTTAAAATTAATATATTTTATTACGGTAAAAACTTAAAACCTTTTCAACTAGGGTTATTTTATTTTATTTTTAATATATACGTATATATTGTATATAATTTGACAAAGTAAATAAATAATTTTGTTATTACACTAAAAAAAATGTTAAATAAAAACAAAAAAATTTACATTATAAATTTATAATTTAATTAGAAGCTTAAATAATATTGTTTTACTTTTCTTAAAAAAAAAAAAAATAGTATTGTTTTATACAACGTGAAATTGTTACTATAAATAATATGCTTATGGCTTTATATGCAAAACTTGTTAAATATTATGAATATTTTTTTTAAATAAAATGAGTTGTTATATTCTACCGCAAAGTTGTTAAAATGTATATTTTAATCATTACATTCACGTAAAGTTTGTTATAACGTTAAATCGTTAACACATATATCTTAATTACAATTTTTTTATTATGTAAAACTTGTTATATAGTACGAATATTTTGTTACCCATATAAAATAAGTTGTTACATATTATGATAACGTTATTATAACTTACAAATTTATCGTTACACATCATACCAACATGAAATTGTTACCACAAATGTTTTAATTATAACTTTATAAAACACATATATTTTGTTACCCATATAAATCAAGTTGTTACATGCTACAACTTTATTGTTACTCATTATGTCAAATTTATTACAACATTAAATCGTTACCACATATATCTTAATTACAATATATATATATATATATATTATGTAAAACTTGTTATATAGTACAAACCTTTTGATACCTATATAAAATGTGTTGTTACATGATACGACAACATTATTACAACCTACATTTTTTTCGTTATACATCACATCAATGTGAAATTGTTACCACAAACATTTTACTTATAACTTTTTACGTGAAACTTGTTACAAAACATATATATTTTATTACCAATATAAATCGAGTTGTTTCATGCTACGGTAAAGTTGTTACGAGCTACAGTTTTATTGTTACACATCACTTAAAATTTATTACAAAGTTGAAATTGTCACTACGCACATCTTAATTACTGCTTAAAATAATAATAAAAAATATAACATATTTATTTAAATCACATAAGATTATTTTGAAAATATGAATAATCTTTTCTCTAATTATCATTTAATTTTTTTAAACCAATTATTAATATTAAATTAAATTAGTTTATTACATTTTAAAAATAGATTTCAAAAAATATAATATAAAATAACTTGAAAGTAACTGGTTAATGGGTTATAACCGGTAACCTTATCATTTTTAAAGTGTTTAGCTGTCACATGTCAATCAAGTATTTGAGGAATCTTAGAATAAAATTCTAATAATGTTATTGAGATTTAATCTCCCAACAAGGTAGTCATACCCCTACTATATGTGCAAGACTACTGTAAGAAAGCTTTATTTAATTTTGTTTATTTTTGTAAGCTTTTGAAATGAAATCCAAATTGACAAGATAATATTGGACCAGTAAAAACCCTCACACATACAAATTAATTAATAGATGTGTCATACAAACCATTAGAGAGAGAGAAAATATAAGAAGAATTTATTTACCAAAAAGGAAAAAAAAATCGAAGAGAGTTTTATCATGAAAGATTGAAAGTGATTGTGCTTCTGCTGTCTCTCTATTTAACGGGTGATTGACAGATTAAATAGACGGTCTATTATTCTATATAATGAGGTTGCAGGTTTGAATTCTCCCTTTGATGTAGAACCAAAAGGAAATAGAACTAGAAAAAGAGATTAGAAAACAAATTCAATTCTTTATTCAATTCATCAAGTCTAACCCTACAAAAGGCTCTAAAGGGGCCTTTTATAATGATCAGATACAAGAGATAAATACAAAGAGTTTAACTAGAAAACAAATATTAAAAGATAATAACCTGAATCAATTATCTCTAAAAGAGATAATATCCCAAAGATAAAAACTAATAAAATAACAAAAGATAATATCCCAAAAATCCCTAATTATCTTTCCTAAACTTACGCCTAACGTAAGTTCTCAAATCTCTAACCACTTCCCCATTATTCTCCCCCGGTTGAAAAGAACTCGACTCTGGCAAGTAGTGCTGTAAATAATCTTCCAATAAGGATGGGGCAAGACCACGAACTTCGAACTCTGAAATCTAAATGTCCTCAGATGAAGAAGGTCTGTGCCAACGAACCAAAAACTGTCGACAACCACCCTGAGTAGAGGTAACAAGGCAATCATCCAAAATCTGTTCAACCTGATCGACATGACTAACTGCAACAGGCAGAATGCAAGGCAATGGGTTACCAGAAGAACCTGTAGAGACATCAAAGGAAATAACAGGAGGCTCGAACGTACCCCGGTAAGGATACAAGTCCGACACATTAAACACTGTACTAATTGTTAAATCAGCATGCAAATCAAGTAAATAAGCATTAGATACAAGCCGTTTGAGAACACAAAAAGGCCCAGTGGCACGGGAATGCAATTTTTTAACAGAATGTGGTGGAAAACGGGTAGGGCATATGCGAACCATGACAAAGTTACCCTCCCTAAACTCTAATGGTCTACGGTGCACAACGACAGCAAATTTATAGTTATCATTACTTAATGCAATTTGGCGACGCACTTCAGTATTTAAGTCAAGCATATAAGTGGCAAAATCAGTAGCAAATTCAGATGTATGTGACTCAAGTTGTATTGGTGCCAAGTCAATAGGTTGACAAGGTGAAATGCCGTGAACAATCATAAATGGTTTTTTTTCGGTGGTTCGGTGGATTAAGTTATTGTAAGCAAATTCAGCCATAAGAAGAAAAAGGTCCCAATTACCAAGTTTATCACCCACCACACATCTAAGAAGGTTGCCTAAGCTACAATTAACGACCTCAGTTTGACCATCGGTTTGGGGATGAAAGGCAAATGAGAACTTAAGGGTAGTACCAAATAATTTCCATAAAGTCTTCCAAAAATAACTCATAAATCGCACATCACAGTTAGACACAATAGTGACAGGCAATCCATGTAAACGTATAATCTCCCTAAAGAACAATCGTGCAACAAGTGAAGCATCAACTGTTTTGGAGCAGGGGATGAAGTGGGTCATTTTAGAGAATCTATCAATTACCACCAATATTTAGTCATGAGCACGTACCGTTTTGGGCAACCATAAAACAAAGTCCATGCTTAAGTCTTTCTAAGGGGTATGAGGAATATGCAAAGGTGTATAAAGACCAATGTTATGTTTTGTTGATTTAGCTAAATGACATGTTCTACACTGGGAAACTATCCTAGCAACATCACGTTTCACAGAAGGCCAATAAAACCTATCATTAACCAAAGCTATGGTTTTATCATGACTTAAATGACCGTCTACCCACCAGCATACATTTCTCATACTAAAAAGTCACGAAGGGAAGTACGAGGGAGACAAAGGTGGGATCCACAGAAGAGATAACCATCCCTAATGACAAATTCTACATGGTCTCTACGATGGCCATCCAAAATTTCTTAGAATATAATGTTGAAGTCTGGATAGGTGGAATACTCTGATTTGATTCTATCCAATCTTGGTACTGTGATACTTAAAGACTGAACCATCGTCAGAACATGACTAAGAGCATCTGCAACTTTATTATCTACCTCAGGACGGTGTCTAATAACAAAGGTGAACGTCTGAAGAAATTCAGACCATTTAACATGCCTAGGGTTCAATTGTTTTTGGGACTGTAGGCAACGTAAAGTTTGATGGTCAGAGTAAAGGACAAACTCATTAGGAAAAATGTAGTACTGCCAATAATGAAAAGCCCTAACAATGGCATAAAACTTTTTATCATAGGTTGAATACTTTTGTTTGGTTGAGCTCAGTTTCTCACTAAAAAAAATCTACTATGTGTCCCTCCTAACCTAAGTACCCCACTAATACTTACCCCGGATGCATCACAGGAAATCTCAAAGGCTTTGGAAAAGTCGGTGTGTCACAAAACAGGCGCCTTAATCATTTTCTGCTTAATCTCAAGAAATGTTTTATTAGCTGCCGAGTCCCATATGAACTATCCTAGTTTTAGACAATTTGAGATTGGTTCCATGATAGTGCTAAAGTGTCTAATAAACCTCCTATAAAACGATGTTAGACCATGGAAGCTATGAACCTTAGTTAAGGTCTTAGGTGTAGGCCATTCCCGAATAGCATTAACCCTAGTAAGATCTGCAATGATACCTAAGGCCGAGATAATAAATCCTAAGAAAAGGACTTGAGATTGCAAGAATGAGCATTTCTTAAGGTTCACATACAACATTTCTGCCCTAAGTGTGAGAAAAACCTACCTAAGGTGAGCTAGATGTTCTTTCTCGGTCTTACTATAGATGAGGATGTCATTAAAGTAAATAATGAGAAACTTACCAATATAGGGGCAAATCATTTGTGTCATCATTCTCATGAATGTACTATAGGTATTGGACATCCCAAAAGGTATAACTAACCATTCATACAAACCATCAGGGGATTTGAAAGTGGTTTTCCACTTATCGCCAGGCCGAATCCGGATTTGGTGATACCCACTACGTAGGTTTATTTTGGAAAACCATTGAACATCAACTAACTCATCTAACATGTCTTCGAGTCTAGGAATGGGAAACCTATACTTGATTGTAATCTTATTAATGGCTCGACTATCGACACACATTCGCCAAGATTTGTCCTTCTTTGGAGTAAGAAGGACAGGAACAGCACAAGGGCTACGACTATGATGAACAAATCTTTTCTCTAAAAGACCCTCTATCTGTTTGCTCAATTCAGCTCGTTCAGTAGGGTTCATTCGATAATGTGGAAGGTTTGGAAGTTGGGAACCTGGGACCAGGTTAATGGCATGTTGGATATCCTGCATAGGTGGTAACTCATTAGGCAAGTCCTGAGAAGTCACATCGACGAATTTGTCTAGTAACTGTCTAATTGCGAGGGGTTGGTTATAACCCTAAGGTATGAGTGTTATGGGTTCGCTCTCGCATCACTAGTGTGTACACAATCCTAATTCGGTGGCTGTGTCGCATGAATTCCTTAGGACCTAAGATATGAAGGTTGTGTTTAGGGGACACTGTCAGTGAAGGTCTGTCCATAACTGATGTGTTTGTTTGTATTGGGATGCTATCATTAGGTTTAATAGGTTGTAAGGTAATGGTTTTGCTTTGATGGGTAAACATATGGGTATTCGCTCGACCAAAACTCTTGACATCAAGGTCATATAACCAAGGACGTCCCAAGAGGATGTGAGCAATTTCCATAGGAAAGATGTCTCAGTAAATGGTCTCTGAATACGAGCCAAAAGATAGGGGAACAAAACACCTATGAGTAATGGGCAAAGAAGTCTTATCCACCCAAGCAACTATATATGGGTGTGGATGAGGTTCTGGATTAAATTGAAACCTAGTGACTGCAACATTAGAAACAATATTCATTGTGCTACCCCCATTTGTCACTAACTTACAACTTTTGTCTTTGCATTGAATAAATGTATGGAATACGTTTGTTCGTATCCAAGTATCAACACTTATTGGTTTAATGAATATACATCTCATCATATTCAACTGACCCTCAAACTCTCTATCATCTAGATCGGCCTCAAGATCTAAATCATGAATATCCTTTATAGGCTCTACGACCTTATCCGCAAGGTCATGGGGATAATAGTCATCATACTCTTAACCTATGATTAAGGTACGCTGTGGGCATCGAGAAGAGATATGGCATTTAGCATGACAGTGGTAGCACTCAATATTAGGGTTATAAGGACGCACCGAAGAAGAAAGACCGGTCCTATCTCTCGGTATAGGAGGCCGAGAGTCAAAATGAGCATTTGAGGTTGAAGTATTAACCCCCCTATAGTTGAAGGAATGGGAACCCTCAGGTGGAGTAGGACGAGTTTGGCGCAAGTCACCCGATGGGCGCCTAGAGGGGTAAGGGCGAAGGTATTTCTCAGCCTCTAGTGCTTTAGAGTAGGCATCCTCCAAAGTCTTAGGATTGTGTATGCTAACCACACGTTTGACCTTGAACTTAAGGCCATTGAGGAACCTAGCTACAGTTACATCAGGTTCTTCCTTGATATTACACCTTATCAACAGGTCATCAAAAACAGACATGTAGTCATTGACACTAGACGAAAATTGCTTAATGTTAAGGTACTGGTCTAGTAACGCTCTACGATAATAGGTAGACAGATATTTCTCTCTTAACCTGATTTTTATCTCAGACCAAAAGGTGATGGGATCCTGACCTAGACGATCATACTACATTTGAATGTTCCGCTAATATTTTTTAACTTGGCTAGCAGGGAATGTTTTTGTTTTATTCTGTGCTTTTGGTGGCTAAGAATTTTTTTTTTTTTTTTTTTTATGGAAGTGAATATGAGTGAAAATAGGTTCTGATATCAATTGATGTAGAACCAAAAGGAAATAGAACCAAAAAAGGAGATTGGAAAACAAAGCAATTCAATTCTTTATTCAATTCATCAAGTCTAACCCTACAAAAGGCTCTAAAGGGGCCTTTTATAATGATCAGATACAAGAGAAAAATACAAAGAGTTTAATTAGAAAACAAATACTAAAAGATAGTAACATGAATCAATTATCTCTAAAGGAGATAATATCCCAAAGATAAAAAATAATTAAATAACAAAAGATAAAATCCTAGAAATCTCTAATTATCTTTTCTAAACTTATGCCTAACGTAAGTTTTCACATCCCTAACCACTTCCCCATCACCCTCTCCCCATAAAATCCCCCACTTTATGTAATAGTGTAATATTTAAATATAAAAAAATGAAATCCAAATCCAATAACTAGTAATCAAATTTCAAAAGACCAAATATTTTCTTACAAATAAAAGAAAAGCAAAACAAATAAATTGACTCTAGTAGTTAGTCATCAAGAAATTAAGGATAAAATTGCCATTAACAAAAAAATTATAAAAATGGAGTGTGGACAGATATTTGATGGATTGTCAATAACATCACCCATATTAAAAATACTTTTATTCATAAATCAAATAAAATTACGATAATATCCCTCGTATATTAGTTTTGAGAAATACATACTAGCTAGACAATTATGCATATAAAATTAAATAACTTTAAAAAAAAATCATATATATATAAAATAATAATAGACTCTCACAATGCCACATATAGTCTTAGGAGAAGTCTGATATTAAATATGATTAATTATTATTATTCTGAAGAAGGAAACTTTAGTATTTATATTTATATATTCATTTCAATTATTCTATAATTCATTATTATAATTTTTTAAAAGATAAATATAATATTCAATTATAATATCCATAAATGCATTAATCATTCTTCTCTTAATTGTGAATTGTTACTTATATAATGCATTGATCTTTCATCTCATTATAATCCCCATCAATTTTAGGTAACTGATTATATTCATGTACTCATGATAAACATATCATAATCGTTAATTATTATTTATTATGATGACTAATTGCGAATCATTCATCTTCTATAAACCGAAGTCTTATCAGATTTTATCTCTCTCTTTTTATATATATATATATATATATATATATATATATATCTCTTTACAATGTAACTAAACACAAAAGTCGATAATGGCATGATAGCGTGTGAAAAGAAGTTGGATAATCAAAGAGCCACCGGCAAAGGTTAATTAAATACTCAATTTTTTATTGTTCTTGAGAAATTTAAATAATTCTAATGCTTTATATATTAAATTTGAAAATTTGTACTATTGTAGCAAATTTGTTTTTAAATTTTTGCAGGAAGCCAGTTGAACAAGAAAGCAATGACGATCCAGGTAATTTTGTGTGTTGTTTCTTTTATTAAGTTTTTTCCTAAAGTTTTGTTGCTTCTTGTAAATTAATTTTCATGTGAAGTTTGTGGTTATATATATATATATATAGTCTCGTTCATATCAGGTATCATTATATAATTTTATCCGGATATTGAATGTGAGTCACTCATTTATAAAAGTGATTTGACAAGTGCATACATACCAAGTCAAAGTATGTAAAACGAATGACTCATATTCAATATCCTTATATAATCATATCAGGACATCCTCATAGGAAAATTTCCGTATATATATATATATATATATATTTATATAGTGAAGTTAAAGCTTCCAATAGATAAGAATGGAAACAAAATGGCTTTTTGCAGAAGATAACAAATTCATTACCCATTGGCACTGTTGTTAATCTCTTAAAAGAGAAAAGTTTGGTGGGTGCCCTAGGTTTATGAGAGCATTGAGAATCTCAACGAAACCTATATTCAATCAAACCAAAACAAGAACATACTGCTGAATCATACAAGTCCTTTATTTGCTATTGAAGTCCCCCTTCTCTCGATCGGTAATCAAGAACCAAACATAGCTATCAATATCGAAATAAAAATTATCGGTGCTTATCAATCCTTTATCAATATTTTCTAGGGAAATAAACCGTAAATGATGAGAATTGTATTTGACTTTCTATGACTTTGTTAGGAAGTTAAACTCAACATTTTCTCTATTTAGTAAATAGATAAATAGTGTACATTATCTTCTCTATTGTAATGCCTAACTAGTAGCTAGACTCCTTGTTATATTGTTTCTTGTTCCTGACTTGTAGGAATGAATTCACATCCTTCTTGTATAAGTACACGACCTCATATCAATAATAATATTGAATCAAATTATATCTCTTTTTCATCTTTTCATGGTATCAGAGCTAAGTTGAGATCCTAATTCATCTTGATTCATCACTGCTCATCGCTGCACTCAAGTCACTCGTGTAGCTTCCTTTTTTTTTCTTTGGCCAATCATGACCAATAGTGAAGCACCACCAACAATTGACACAGGCAACGACATTGTCATTCCTATCACATCTGCAGATCTTTCAAAGGCTACTATCTCAAATCCCTATTTCACTCATCATTCAGATCATCCGGGCTTGGTTTTGGTTTCCAAACCTCTGAACGGAGACAATTATTCTACCTGGAAAAGGGCTATGACTTTGGCATTAAACTCTAAAAATAAGCTCGGCTTCGTCGATAATTCAATCACAGCCCCTTCAAAAGAAACTGATCTCGACGGATATGCGACTTGGTCTCGGTGTAATGATATGGTCCATTCCAGGATCGTCAACGCTCTCAGTCAGAAAATTTCAGATAGTGTGATTTATTATTCTACTGCTTATGAAGTTTGGGAAGATCTTCGTGAACGATTCTCTCAAAGCAATGCACCTCGCATCTTCGAGATTCAGCGAGATATTGCTTATCTTAGACAAGAACAACTCTCGGTTTCCATCTACTACACAAAATTGAAAGGTCTATGGGATGAATTAGCTTCCTACAATGATGCGATCCTTGGGGCACAACAAGACCAGCAAAATTTATGCAATTTCTGATGGGACTGAATGACTCTTACAGTGCTGTTCGCGGACAGATCCTCCTAATGAATCCACTTCCTTCGGTTCGACAGGCGTATTCCTTTGTTTCTCAAGAAGAAAAACAACGCCTCCTAAGTTCAACACATGCTGCAAATGATTCTAGCAGTGGCACAGCTATGGCGATTTGAAGCAAGCCTAATTCTTTCAAGTATGAGCGATCCAACCGTCCATATGGGTCACAAGAATCACGATCGCAAGAGAAGCAGCCGGAATACTTCAAGCAAGACAGACGTTGTCCTGGTGCTGGTGCAGGCAGATGACGCCCCAATTGCTCACACTGTGGAGAAATGGGACACTGGATCCAAACTTGTTATGAATTAAATGGATATCCAGTGGGCCATCCAAAGGCTAAATTTAACACAAGCCCAAGAGGATTCAGCAACAAACCTAGGCATGCAATGAACAATGTTGCTGAGAGTTCTTCCAGTCAAGTTGTTGGGATTTCAGAAGATCAGTTGAAACAACTTTTGACGCTTGTTGGCAAAAATGACGATTCTATCTCACATGCTAATGTTGTGACTAAGCCAAGTTTGTCTAAAATCGCTTCCCGCAATTGGATCATTGATAGTGGGGCGACGGATCATATTTCTTCGTCATTTAATTTATTTTGCAAAAACAACAGTTGCTCGTTACCTCCTGTATTGTTACCTAGTGGAGATAAAGCTAATATTATAGCAAAAGGATTACTGCCTCTGAATTCTGTCTATTATTTGCATAATGTGCTCTGTGTTCCTACTTTCAAAGTTGATTTGATATCAGTTAGTCGTCTGACAAAAGGCCTGAATTGTTCCATAACCTTTTTCCCTTATTGGTGTGTTTTGCAGGATCTGGCTACGAAGAGGATGATTGGTTTGGGTAAACAACGTAACGGTCTATATTATTTGGCAGCACTTGCGGCGAAGAATTCAGTACACATCCACAAAACAGCCACAAAACAGCCAACTACAATCTTACCGTATCATCCACCGATCTCTGGCATAACCCCTTAGGCCATGCATCATCTCCTCGTTTAAGTTTCATTGCCAAGAATTTTTTAAATTTTTCGGTTCAGTCGAATAATGCTTGTCCTGTATGTCCTTTGGCCAAGCAGAGTCGTTTACCTTTCAGTCCTAGTGTCATTTCTTCAATAAAACCTTTTGAAATAATTCATTGTGATATTTGGGGTCTTTATTGACACCCTTCTCTTTCCGGTGCTCATTATTTTCTTACTATTGTAGATGATTTTACACGTTTCACATGGATATTTTTAATGCTACATAAAACTGAGGCACAGTCCCTTTTAAAGAAATTTTTTAGTTTTGTTCAAACTCAATTTGAGTCTCACATAAAAACTTTTCGAAGTGACAACGGTGGGGAATTTATCTCACTACGTTCTTTCTTTCAAGATCGTGGTGTTGTTTTCCAACATTCTTGCGTTTACACGCCTCAACAAAATGGGGTTGTGGAACGTAAGCATCGTCACATCTTACAGGTGGCTTGAGCTTTACAATTTCAAGCTCACCTTCCTACCCAATTTTAGGGGGAGTGTGCGCTTACCGCTGTCCACATAATCAATCGGTTGCCCTCTCCAGTTCTTTCTTTTAAAACTCCTTTTGAACTTCTTTACTCAAAACCTCCTTGTTTTTCTCATCTCCGTGTCTTTGGTTGTTTAGCTTAAGCTACTAATGTCCATGTGTCTCACAAATTCGATCATCGTTCCATTCCTTCAATTTTTATTGGCTATCCTGTTGGCCAAAAGGCGTACAAATTGTTTGATTTGTCGACTAACAAAATTTTCACTAGTCGTGATGTTAGATTTTATGAAACTTCCTTTCCTTATACATATGTCAGGCCCAATTGTCCCTCTCCACCGGTGACTGGCCCAATTCCACTTGTGGCCCGTGATATTTCTTGGCATGTTTCTCTTTCTTCAACACTAGAGGCTTCTCTGTCACCAAATGTCACGCCTCCCACTTTACCAGATGCCTCTCCTTCGTCTACTTCCTCTCCTATTCCAGATATTCCTCTGTCCAACACTATCACGCCTCCCACTTTCCAAAATCCTTTCCCTGCATCTCATCCCTCTCCTCTGCTGAAGTAATCAAATCCGTCTATTTCCCTTCCGTCGCCCCCTCCACCTTCGCCCACCCCTTCACCGGAACCCTCGTCGATCCCCACTCTGTCTTCTCCCGATCTGCCTTCCCACTCACCTCCTCATGTCCCCGATCCTGTTCCTCTTCCTGTTCCTCTTCCTCTTCGTCGCTCCAGTCGTCAAAGTGGTCCGCCGGTCAAACTCAAAGATTTTGTCTGCAACAGTGTTTCCTCCGACCAATCAACCACCTTCTCGTTGGGTCCAACCACAGGTACTCGTTATCCTCTTGCTAAATATGTATCGTATCACAGATATCTGCCTCAATACAGATCGTTTGTTGCACAACTCGGTGTGATTGCGGAACCTAGGTCATATTCAGAAGCCATCGTTCATCTTGAGTGGCAGGCAGCCATGCGTTCCGAGTTACGGGCCCTCCAGGAAAACGACACCTGGACTTTTACTCCACTTCCAGCTGGTAAAACTCCTATTGGCTACAGATGGTTATATAAAATCAAGCTCCGATCAGATGGGTCTGTTGAGAGGTACAAGGCGAGATTGGTGGCCAAGTGATTCATTCAACTGGAGGGTATTGATTATCATGATACGTTCTCTCTTACTGCCAAGATTACTTCGGTTCGCTGCTTGCTCGCTTTAGCCACAACTCGTGGATGGTCTCTGTATCAAATGGACGTTAACAACGCCTTTCTTCATGGCGATCTGGCTGAGGAAATTTTCATGTCTCCACCACCTAGGCTTCAGCGACAGGGGGAGAAATTGGTATTTCGCCTTCATAAGTCGCTGTACGGTCTGAAACAAGCATATCGCCAATGGTTTGCTAAGTTTTCAGAGGTTATTTGCTCTGCTGGCTTCGTACAATCTCATGCTGATCACTCACTGTTTACCAAAACACAAGGCAAGCTCTTTATTGTGCTTTTAATATATGTTGATGACATTCTAATTACTGGTAATGATCCTGTTAGCATTGCTGCCACTAAGAATTTTCTGCACAGTCATTTTAATCTTAAGGACCTTGGTATTCTGAAATACTTTCTTGGTATTGAAATATGTGCCTCTAAGAAAGGGATTTTTATCTCCCAACGCAAATATGCATTAGAAATCATAGAGGATGTAGGTTTGTTAGAGAATGTAGGTTTGTTAGGTGCAGCCCTAATAGATACTCCTATGGAACGAGGATTGAAATTATCAGACAAGAGTGATTTGCTCAAAGATCCGAGCAAGTATAGAAGATTGGTTGGTAGATTAATTTACTTGACTGTTTCGAGGCCAGATATAACATATGCAGTACATGTCTTGAGTAGATTCATGCATCAACCCCGAAAATTTCATATGGAGGCAGCTCTTCGGGTTGTCCGTTATTTGAAAGGTGCACCTGGTCAAGGTCTATTTTTCTCTTCAAATAGTGATTTCAGGTTAAGAGCTTACTGTGACTTGGATTGGGCAGGTTGTCCACTCACTAGGAGATCCACCACAGGTTATTGTGTCTTTCTTGGATCTTCGTTGATTTCCTGGAGGTCAAAACGACAAAAAACAGTCTCTCTTTCTTTTGCCGAGGCAGAATATCGTGCTATGACAGGAGCCTGTTGTGAGTTGACATGGTTACGTTATTTATTGAGGGAATTGGGACTAACACATCATGAATCTACTCTGTTATTTTGCGACAATAAGACTGCCTTACACATTGCAGCTAATCCAGTTTTTCATGAGCGAACTAGGCATATTGAGATGGATTGCCATTACATTAGAGACAAGATCCAAGATGGTTCAGTGATTACAAGATATGTAGATTCTGCACACCAGCTAGCAGACATCTTAACTAAGCCTCTGGGCAAAGAGAATTTTGTTCCCATGATTCGCAAGTTAGGAGTGCAAGATATCCACTCTCCAACTTGAGGGGGAGTGTTAGGAAGTTAAACTCAACATTTCCTCTATTTAGTAAATAGATAAATAGTGTACATTATCTTTTCTATTGTAATGCCTAACTAGTAGCTAGACTCCCTGTTATATTGTTTCTTGTTCCTGACTTGTAGGAATGAATTCACATCCTTCTTGTATAAGTACACGACCTCTATCAATAATAATATTGAATCAAATTATATCTCTTTTTCATATTTTCAGACTTTGTGTTGGGTGGTGCATTTTGACATAAATAAAGAAAAGTCATATACCACCCGACACGTGTCTCCTTATCATACTTACACAAATCATGTCACATATTATATAAAATAGTTTATCATATATTCATATATTATCATCCTAATATAAAGATAATTTTCTTTCAATTAGATTATGTCATGTGTCCCCTATAAAAATCATATCGCATATTATATAAAATACCTTATTATATATCATAATATAATAGTTTATCGCATGTAAAATAGCTTATAATTAGCATATACAAAATCAAATCACATATTACATATAAAATAACCTATAATGATCAATACGTCATACAAATCACAATATCAAAATTAATAAAGTAAATAAAAAAAAAATATTTAGTTTAGAATTAACCAACGTGGAAATTCTAAATTTTGAGCCCTTAACCAAACTTCTAACAACTCATGATCGATAATGCAAAAGTATAGTACGATTCTAGTAAGAACTTGAATAGTATATCTAATAATGACGTTTCAATAGAGATAATTTAGGTTTTCTTGGATATAGGCTATTTTATTTGTTAGTCTTTAAGGGAATAGATGAATATTTTATATTCTGACATAAGTGGATTTGATTTAATATCTTATTAAAAAAAATCAATTTTATTTAATTTATTTTTTTTTTGGCAAAATTTTAATCCATAAAATATCTCAAATAAATTTTTTAACAAAGCCCGTGCACATTAGTTAATAAATAAATAAAACCTACTTATAATTATAGACCTACAACACTTTAGAGAATGAATACTCTTTTCTCTTAAAAATTCTTAAATTTCAATTAATAGATTCATCTAATAAATGTGATATTTTATACATTTTAGTAATAGATTTGGATTCTCTCATCATCTTAATTTGGATTCTCTCATCATCTTAATTGTCATCTTCTCCATAATCTATAGTCATGTATCTAATGTAACAAATCAATGGTCTGAATTATTTTTATTAATTTTTATGTTTTACTCTACCAAAAGATAGAATTAATAAGACCATTGATCTTAGATCAAAACACTATGTATGGATGGTATGAACTGCTTAAACAAGAATTCTTGAACAGCGAACCACCAGAGCTATTACTAAAAACGGACTATGTAATGTACTTTATCTGCTGGGTTACAGGCGGGCATTTTACCAGAGGTTTATATTGTATCAATCTACCCTTGTGTGATTCCTGTTGAAGCATATACTCGGGGGGTGGGTGCAGGGCGGACGATTTCAAAGCGGACTCCCCATTCATTAGATAGAGAAGATCCCCAAGATTTCACGAATACAAAAATCTTTAAACCATTCAAATAAACATCTGAACTTAGACCCTTGAAATTTTGTATATTAAAAGTTTAAAACATGCATATGAATGATACATTCACTCTTCGGTCAACTGGAGGGGTTTGGGTACCATGTTTGTCTATCAAGTCAAAAAGTATTGGGAGACACTCTTCTATAGTTTGAGTTGTTTTTTGAACAGTGTTTACCGAATTCAAAAACAGTAGAACTTCCATAAACTAATACTCGATAAATTAATAATCTCTATAATATAATAATTTTTTTTGGTCCCGATTTAGAAGAATGGGATAAATTAATAATTTCGATATATTGATAAGGTAATACTTTTCAGAATTCCCATATATAAATCTGTGGTTTTATTCATATCATAAATTAATAATTTGTTGAAATTAAAAATATAATTTACTATAATATTATTTAATTTAATTAATAGTACAATGGATTTAGTTTTTTTTTTTTTATCCATTTAATATATTTTAGTTGATTAATAATATTTAAATAATTAAATTAATTGAATTTTTAGTTGATTAATTATATATACGATGAATCATAAATGTACTTTATGAATTAATAAATTATTAATTTATCGATTAACTAATAACTATATTAATTAAGAGTGGTGTTATTGGCACACCCCCTACCTGTCTATTTATGCCCCACTTTTTTAATTATGCAGTATTTTTTTTCCTTTATCAAAATTACTTAAAAGGACATACAATTTAAGGAAAAAAAATCTTCTACAAAGTAAATATGTTAAAACCCCACATTCCTTTTCAAAAAAAAAAAAAAAAAAAAAAAAAAAAAACCATGTTCTTTTAAACCTTTTTTTTTTTTCCTTAACTCTTAAACCCTAAATTTTGCTTCTTACACACATACAAAAATATTATGAAATAGTCTTTGAAAAATATCAAGAATATGGAAGAATCGTTCTTTAAAATGATATTAAGCTATCGTTGTGTTGAAGTAACCCTGTTATTTTTTTTTTCTTCCACCATGAAATAAGAAAAAAAAAAACTCAAAATAAAATAAAATAATAAGAAGAAAAAATAAATCATTTAATGGAGGTGAGAGAAAGATGTAAACAGAGATCAAAGATGGAGTGTATTAAATTAAAAAAATAAGTAAATTTGGTAGTTTTAGAAATAAATCAAAACAATTAATAAAAACATTTAATTTTATTTTATTAAGTCAAAATTTTAAAAAGTGAGGCATATATAGATTGGTAGGGGGTGTGCCAATAGTACTACTCAAGAAAAAATTGACAAGTCAAAATAAAAACACATAAAAAAATTGTTGATCAATTGTATTAAGAGTAGTGCTATTAGCACACCCCCTACTTGTCTATTTATGCCCCACTTTTTTAATTATGGAGTATTCTTTTTTTCCTTTATCAAAATTACTTAAAGGGACATGCAATTTAAAGAAAAAAATCCTCTACGAAGTAAACTTATTAAAACCGCACATTCCTTTTCAAAAAAAAAAAAAAAAAAAAAAACCATGTTCTTTTAAACCTTTTTTTTTTTAATTTTAAATTTCTTAACTCTTAAACCCTAAATTTTGCTTCTTACACACATACAAAAATATTATGAAATAGTCTTTGAAAGATATCAAGCATTTGGAAAAATCGTTCTTTAGAATAATTAAGTTATCGTTGTGTTGAAGCAACCCTATTATTTTTTTTTTTCTCTTCCACCATGAAATAAGAAAAAAAAAACTCAAAATAAAATAAAATAATAAGAAGAAAAAATAAATCATTTAATGGAGGTGAGAGAAAGATATATACAGAGATCAAAGATAGGGTGTATTAAGTTTGAAAAATAAGTAAATTAGGTAGTTTTGGAAATAAATCAAAACAATTAATAAAAACATTTAATTTTATTTTATTAAGTCAAAATTTTAAAAAGTGGGGTATATATAGATTGGTAAGGGGTGTGCCAATAGCACCACTCTTAATTAATAAACTTTGAACATTTTAGAGAGTCTTTTTATTTTCGATAAATGTTTTCTTCTTGCTATTTGTTAAGGCTCGTGTGCCTATCTTTTTTTGTTGTTGGGTCTGTGTAACCTTGGCCTTTTTTTACTTGATATTTATTTTTCTTTGTTTTTATTTTATTTTCTTTGCTATATGTATGGATATCGATGGTTTTTCAACATATGATCTTTTGTGATGTATTTCCTACATATGATCTTTTATGATATATTTCCTCCTACATCACTCTAATTTTAGAGAAATATATATATATATATATATTATATTGTGGACTTTTTTTATACATAATTTCCCAATAATTCTTTCGCAAAACAAAAAAGATGTTGCGATAAGATATGTTCGCTAAGTGGTAAACATTTAAGTCATGCCTTTCTACCGATCTCAAAATATGGTAATAGTTAAAAAAAAAAAAAAAAAAATTTGTTTAACCACTGTCCTTTGTGGTTTGATGATCTCATTTAATCTGATAATATGCATATATTCGAGTTGCCGTCATAAGATAATAATATTAATAATAAAATTTTTTGTTTTTTTTTTTTTTAAAAAAATAATAATAAATTAAGGGGGGTGTATTGGATCAAGATTTTATTTGATAATTTAGGGAAGTAAAAATCTAGTGATATTGGATTGAGACTTTTTAACAAGTTAGATAAATCCGGTGGTATTTAATCAAGACTTTTAAGATTTTTTTTTAAAAAATTTCATATTGTATTTTGGTATTGGATTTAGACTTTCAAGAGGCAACAGATTATCTAGTGGTATTGGATTGAGATCAAGATATTTAAGACTTTATGACAAAATGGATTTTCTAGACTTTTTAATGATATGTATAAATACCTAGACCCTAAAATTGTCTTACCCTCTCCCATCACACTTTCCAGATTTTTCTCTCAAATTTTTTTTTTTTTTTGATTGAACAATGAAAGTTGGAGAAAAACTCCAGTAAAGAAAAAAAGACAGCAAAAGCAACAAAATAGAGACGCAAAGAAACAAAAAAAAAAAAAAAAAAAAGCCATTATTGTGCCCTATAAATTTGCTAGTACATCTTGTTTGGGTTTTTCTAGCGTAAGCTAGTTAGCTAGTTTAGGTTTCTCAACTAAGGTATGTGTGTTAACTAGCAAATCTATAGGGTACATATTTTAAAAAATCAAAAAAGTCTTGAAATAAAGTCTAGATAATCCTAATAGTTTTATAAATAAAGTCCAAAGATTCTTTCAGAATCCTAAAAGTATAATCCTAACAATCCTAATAATTCTAATAGTCATGCAAATCCATAAAATCTTTGCACCTCAAAATTGTCTATTATAATTCTAATCCAATACCTAGAACTATTTTTAAAAATGGTTTTTTGTTTTCAAAAATAAAAAACAACTTTAATGTTGTTTGATTACACGTTTTATAAAACTGTTTTTGAGAATAAAAAACAATTTTTTAAAATGTATAACTAAAAAATTGAAAAAAACTTTTTATTGTTTTTCACCATTTTCAAAAACTTCATTTTAAATAATATCACAACTATTCCCACCAAATAACTATTTTACCCATTTTTAAAACAACAACCAAACACTTTTACATCATTTTTTATTTCAGAAAATTACTTTTAAAAAATATTACAAAACATATCATTTTTAAAACATGATTATCATTTTAAAAAATAGTTTCATAAAATACGGTTTTAGAAACCATACCAAAGGAGCCCTTAAAGTTCATGATTCACTTTTCAGTTTTCACCCTATCTGTAAGTGTAACCGTTGTTTTTTCGTTTTAATTTTCATCATTTTCACTATCTCTTCTCTATGTTTTACGAGTCCAACAAACACTTGAAAGCAGAGTCTGTTCCCAAAGAAGAAAAAAAATAAATAAATAACCCTTCGAATGCACACATCCCACTCTCTGTATCTCTCTTTGTCTCCACTCTTCACTTAGATCCTAATCTTCTCTACAATCTTTCTTCTATGTAACACCATTTCAACAAAGATTCTACAACCAATCTTGGTCCTCTTCTTCCAGATTTTTTAGGTAATAATTACAATATCTCTTAACTTTTTTTATTTATGGGTTCTTACGATTGCTTAGTAGCTCTGTAATGCACTTTTCAATCGGAAAAAATCATCTGGGTTGTTTCCAAATTCTTGAATCTGTTTTGGGTTATTTTGCTTTTCCTTAATCTGTTATGTTTTTTAGTTCTATGTATGCAAATCTGATTATGGTTTTTATTTTTTATTTTAAGTTCTGTATTGATGGTTGTAATACTTTATGAAGACGATAGCAGATAGTGAGTTGTTAAATAAAAAGTGGGTAGTTGTGGTTTGATTTCTAGTTTGTTGTTTCAGATGTTTGTGTTGTGTTATTGTTTTGTATTTGAAGGATTTACAGTGTTATTGGTGTTTTTGAATTCGTTTTAGGAAGTTATGGGGAAAAGGGCTGAGAGGAAGACTAGAGCAGCAGCTAAAGAGAAGCTGGCTACAGCTGCTTCTCTTAAAGTTGACTCTCCTAAAGTTGTCCCTCCACGATTGAATCCTGTTGAGAGTGGTGAAGATAGGGTTTCAGCTGTGAATGAGAGAAAATTATGCCCCCATCTTGACAAAGGTATTGATGTGGAAAAATTTTCTGCTAAAATTAAAGCGTCGGATCCTAGTAGGTGTGAAGATTGTAGGGAAGGAAGTAGTGATAGAAGAGGGAAGAGGGGAAAGGGTAAACATGGGAAAAAGAAGGGAAATATGTCGGTGGATTCAAAATCTGATTCAAGGGCCATTTGGGTTTGTTTAGATTGTGGGCACTATTCTTGTGGAGGAGTTGGACTACCGACAACCCCTCAAACCCATGCGGTCCGGCATACTAGACAAACCCGTCATCCCTTGGTGATTCGTTGGGACAACCCTCATCTCCGGTGGTGTTTCCCTTGCAATACACTCATTCCAGTAGAGAAAACAGAGGAGAATGGTGAAAAGAAAGATGCATTCTCGGAGGTTGTAAAATTAATAAAGGGACGGACCACAGAAGGTTCAACAGTGGATGTTGAGGATGTTTGTTTTGGAGGTGGCAGTGTCACAAGTGAAATGAAAACTGAAGGCACTGTATCAAGTGGGAATGATTTAGATGCTAAGGGTGGTTATGTGGTGAGAGGCTTGACCAATCTTGGGAATACTTGCTTCTTTAATTCGGTCATGCAAAATCTTTTAGCGATGGATAGGGTACGGGATTACTTCTTGAATATGGATGCATCTTTTGGTCCTCTTACTATTGCCTTGAATAAACTATTTGATGAAACAAAGCCAGAGACAGGTTTGAGAAATGTGATAAATCCAAGGTCTTTTTTTGGGTGCCTCTGTTCTAAGTCACCCCAGTTTAGGGGATATGAGCAGCATGATAGTCATGAGTTACTTCGTTGCTTGCTCGATGGGCTGTGCACCGAGGAGTTAAATGCCAGGAAAAAAATTAATGCTTCTATGGAAAACGGGGCTTCTTCAAATCATGGTCCTACATTTGTGGATTCTGTATTTGGGGGCCAAATTTCAAGTACTGTTTGTTGTGTGGAATGTGGTCACTCCTCAACAGTGCGTGAGCCGTTTTTAGATCTCTCTCTTCCGGTTCCAACCAAAAAACCTCCACCAAAGAAGGTTCAACCCAACTCTCGAGCCAAGAAAGCAAAACTTCCACCAAAGAAAAGTGGAAAGAGTCGACCAAAAATTAACAAAAATCCAGATACAGTAACAGCTCAAAGCATTTCAAATTCCTCAGCTAGCGCAGAGTCTGCTGTACCTCTTAATGAACAAATGGCAAGTTCTTCAGGTGATTCTTCACAATCATGTTCTGTTGGCCCATCTACTATGGCTGCTCAAAGTGGTTCAGCTTCACAGAATGTCTCAGCTGTTCCACAGTCTGAGAGTGAGCAAGTTTCGGAGAATTCAGTGGTTGCTTCATTGGATGATATGGCGTGGTTGGATTTCCTTGAACCACCAACCATATCAGATGAGCATAATACGACTTTGCAAAGTAATGACCTTTTGTTTCAAGATTCCGGAGACAAGGATAAGGTTTCAGATGATATCTTATTGGAAAGTAATCAGATTCCTTCACTAGATGAGGAGTCAAATAAAAAATTGGATGCTTCTTCAGTGAATCCATGGGAGGATGAGCTACCATCTCTCGTTCAAGATTCAGAAGTTATCTTGCTTCCATACCATGAAGAAACTTCCAATACTTTGGATATACTAAGCAGAGAAGCTGAATCCTCCTCGTCAGTTATGGGCTGTGGACAAGAGGAACCGGACTTTGACGGCTTTGGCGGGTTATTTAATGAACCTGAGATTGCTATAGGGCCAGTTGCAGGGCCTTCTTTACCTAATGAAGGTGCGGTGAGTGGTGTTGTAGTAGGAAACAGCAGTGAGTCTGATCCAGATGAGGTTGATGATTCAGATTCTCCAGTGTCTGTAGAGAGTTGTTTGGCTCATTTCATAAAGCCGGAGCTTCTCACCAATGATAATGCTTGGGATTGTGAGGGCTGTACTAGGACTCTGCAACGCCAGGAGTTGGAAGCTTTGAGAAAGCAGGCTAAACTTGCTTTGAAAACTTTGGTAAATCAAAGTGACTTAAAGAGTACAAAGGACATCTCATGCCCTCCTGAAATTGAAAATCCTAGCAATGGAGATATGGATATTAATCTTAACAGTGTCAGTGGAACCTTGGTTTCACGTAATGGGATGACTGATTACTTAAATCAAAATAGTTCAGAAGTTGACAGTGGTCAAACATGTGAGACGGATACCATTGTTTCTCAGCAGGAAGATGGAAAAGTGGAGAAAAATGATGCACGTGAGGAGCAATCCCATTTTTCAGGTTCCCATAAGTCTTGCAGTCAAGAAAGCAGCCCTTATCAAGCTGATGATTCTTGTAGTGTTGATGAGTCCAGCAGTATTGGGAATGCCATCGATAAAGTGCAGCTAAGTGGTAACCATGAATCAGAGGAAAGCAACAGCAAGGAGATGAAATTGAAAATTGTGAAAGTGAAGAGAGATGCAACCAAAAGAGTCCTCATAGATAAGGCTCCACCTATTTTGACCATTCATCTGAAGAGGTTCAGCCAAGATGCCCGTGGACGCTTAAGTAAATTGAATGGCCATGTCAATTTCAGTGAAACAATTGATCTTAGACCGTATATGGATCCCAGGTATCTCTTCATCGTCTTATTAATTTATCAAAGAATTCTTATATCAAGCAAACAAATTCTCTCTCTCTCTCTCTCTCTCTCTCCCTCCCTCTCTCTCCTGTTGACTATGGTTGCCACTTATTCTGTTGTTTGGTGCAGATTGTCTGAATATCTCTTTGTTGTGTTTACTTTTAATACCTCAGTTTTATTTCCTTTATTCAGTCATGCAGATACTTGTTATTGTTTTCTGACTCCTGTAATGGTAAATGGTCTTCAAGAGTACCAAATATACTTTTTGATAAGAAATTGTACTGATTAACTGACATCATTGTTTTAATCAAGGGCAGAGTTGATTATCCAAAAATTAGGGAAAAACTGATATTAGCATGGGGATTATTATTTTTTAAATAAGATATATTTAATGATAAAAATAAATTTAAAAAGCATTGGCCTACATGGTGGAGGAGGGCGGCCTCCTCCATGTTAGATTTTGGTAGAGGAGGTTGATGTCTCCTCCATCAGTGTTGGTGGAGGAGGTTGTGGCCTTATCCACACTAATTACATAAATAACCAATATATTTAATGGGAAACGGCATTAACATGAGTACTTTTTGTCAAAAATCAGGACTAGCTGCAGCTCACTGTAATTAGCGCTAAAATCAAGTGTCCCAATGGAATTAACCCTATAAAATATTAGAAATATCTCAAATATAATTATTTGGCTTCATTCAAAGTACATTGGACTTCCTTTATTGAAGCTTTAAGAATCATGATGAAAAATCCATATGTTCCAAAAAGTCTAAATATGCATATCTATGGATGCTTATTCCATATGTATGTTTCTTACACATATTTGTCAGTTACTTGCTCCTAACATTTAAATGCCTGACGGGAATAAATTTGAAAGTCTCTTTCTCTCTGTTTCATTTTCTTGTCTTCTGTGAATTAAGTTTCCTTTATACTCAGTCCCTTACTCCCTCTGTATTTTGTTTTTTGCTTGAAAATTGAAGAACTTCTGCTGGGGTTGCTAAAGAGATTAGGAATCTCTTGGTTATCCTCTGGTTCTCATTCTTTGTTTTAAAGCACTCAAACAAATGCAGCAATGCTATTGGATTAGGCTGCAAACCTTTTATTCTGATTTACCTGAGCTGAATTTTAAGAAAGTTACTTAATGTGAAAGACTTGGTGGAGGCTCAAATGTGAAAGAAAGCTATCTTATGATATTTGAGAGGAAGTTATATACTTCGTTTTATTATGATTAATTGCTGATTAGTTGGCAACTGCTACTAATCGGCAATTAATTAGCCGGCGAATTTTTTTTTCCTGCATAAAAATCCCATCACAAACAAAATCCAATGATCAAATCTAAACAAAATCCTTTCCAAATCCACAAATACCAACCAAAATGACAAAATCCAATCACAAACAAATCCAAGTCCACAAACACCAATCCAAAATCCAAATCCAATCACAAAGACACAAACCCTAGATGGACGAAGAACGGACGAGTGAGGACGGCGGCAACGTGGCAACGGCGGACAGCGGCTTTAGATGATGAGATGGGCGATTGAAACTTGAATGGGCTAGTCGAGAAGTTTGCTGATTTGGTCATGATCGAGATGGGGGACTGAAGCTATTTGGCTTTGCTTTAATGAAGACCAAAACGGCCGCGTTTTGGCTTCATTAAAGTGAAGCCAAAAATGTCGCTGTTTTGGGGTGTAAAATCCTCAAAACGACGCTGTTTTAATATATATATATATTTAAAAAATAGGTCTCGTCGGAGTCAACGGCTTTGACTCCGCCCAGATTGCCTAGGGGCTAGGGCGACTAGTGCTAACTAATATAGCCGATTAATCGCCGCCTAGGGCGACTAGCGCAGACTAGTCGTCCGCAGCCTAATACAGCCGATTAGGCTGTTCTCGCCACGGCTGGATGCCGCCTAGCGCCTAGGCGGCGATTAATCGGCCACCTAGGACGATTTTTCGAATACTGTTCACTAGGCATATATATATATATATATTTATGTGCTCGCCGAATGGGGTCAGGGTCTGAATAAGATCTATCCAAAAAGGGCATATCTTTTTGAGAATTTTATGTAAGGCAGTGGTACTGTGATAGACTGTTCATTAATGGATCCAGTGAACTTCTGAATAGCTCAATGTGTATAAAACAGCCTTTTTGCCATTTTTGCTGTATATGTGTATATGCTCATCTAGTGAACTAGTGGTTTATACTACACAGTTGATCATAGTTTAAATTCTGCCGTGGACAATGAATATTAAAATTAATGAAAGTGAAGAGCATGATAATTAGGTTTCTTTTGTCTGCAAGCTTAATGTGAGTGATTGATGATCCTTTTAGGTCCACTAATTACCCATCCGGCAACCTATCACTTTTGCTTGCATAGGGTTGAGCTTCCTCTACTTGGCAAGTTGATATAAAAGCATACAAGTTTAAATATTTTGATGATCCTGTGGTGTAGTCCTTTGCATACATGCATTGAACTTGTTATGCAACATGACACTTGCCATCTTCATTTTGATCCTAAACCCATTTGATATTTAGAGTACTTAATATTCATAGAAAACATGTTTATGCCTTTGTTACATTTTCTTCATTTTATTGTCTGAGTCTACTTCCAAGGATGTGTTTGTTCTGTATATGAAAAATTGGATCAATCGTGAACATTTAATGTTAACACCCCATTTGTTAATACTGCATGGAGAGATTATCTTTACACGGGGAGATGACTGTGATAAGCAGATGAAGAAGAAATGAGGTTATCTACTGAAATCTTGTAGTTAACTTGGTTTAAAGCTAATGTCTATTGCTTGTTGTGGCACTCAAATATTTTGCCTTGAACATGTAATGGCTTCAACATTGTTTATTCTTGGGCATTCGCAGGTGCATAGACCAAGAGAAGTACTTGTATCATCTGGTTGGGGTAGTGGAGCATTTGGGAACCATGAGAGGAGGCCACTACGTTGCATATATTAAAGGTGCAAAAAGCAAAGGTAAGGCCGAGAAAGAAATCAGGGAATGTGTTTGGCATCACGTCAGTGACACCTATGTGCGCGAAGTTTCACTGGAACAAGTTCTTCGATGCGAGGCATACATCTTATTCTATCAAAAAAAATGAAATGATTCACTTTCTATACATTTGATGTTTTTGCTTGGAGCTGACAGCTCCACTGTAATCACCCCACAAAGGGGAGAGGGAGAGAGCACGATAAACAGAGGTGAGTGTTCGGCAACAATTACCCATAATTTGATACCCATATTTTTTGACATGTAACAATTTCCAATATGTACATTGTGAGACTATATCATTAGAAAAGAAAATCTGTAATTTTTTTGGCCCCATTTCATTCATGAGGGTGTGCACCTTTCTAGGTTATTACATTGATTTTTTTTACCCAGATGAGATAATCCTTTTGCAGAGGAAATCCATCTCAATTCATGTGTTGGAAATATTGAATTTGATCCCATGAGAATTGAGATGGTCTGATCATCTACCAATTTCAGTATAAGTTTGCATTATATTTTGAACTTGGTTCAAAGACCTAGTATGTGATCATCTTGAAATCTCATATTTATTATATAAGAAAATCTTCATTGCATCTAGTGTATTGTTGAATGGTATATCCGGTCATTGAAAATTAGACATGTAGTGCAAAAAATCTGATGTGGCACACTTGTTAGTCGCATGTCTAATATTTCCAATATTTCCCAATATTTTCTTTGACTATATTTCTAGTAGCTGTCTGAACCCTACGCCCTAAGTTTTCTAATCGGGAAATCTAATTATGAAAAGGAAATTTAACTATTAATTTGTGATTATATTAATTACTAAAATCCGTTGAGAATCAAGTTACGTGCCATTTAAAGGATTAAGTTTCCTTTCGTGATTTTTTTTTTTTTTAATGAAACTTAATTAGGTTTCATTTTTATTGACATTCGAGATTTTATTCAATAATTTTTTCTCTCTTAGTCGTAAATTCAAAGTTGGAATCTAATTATGCAAAAGTTACAATTAACAGAATAGGAAAACAAGGCATTCGATATTTATTTAAAAAGAAAAACAAATATAAAGCAAAAGAAAAAGAGAGAAAACTCCCCACAATCTCTAATAATATTCTCCTCTCTGTCAATCTCTCTCAACCTTTACCAAGCAAAGCCAAATCACTCCACCACTCACTAATCCCATCATCCCCCACTATAACTCTCTTCTCATCCTCCATGGCCACCATAGTCTTGATGTTGTTGAGCTTGAGCATTTTGAAAGTGGATGGTGCATATTGGTGTGTGGCAAGGAGTGATGCAAGCAACCAGGCCCTCCAAACTTCCATTGATTATGCTTGTGGAGCTGGTGCTGACTGCTCTCCTATTCTCTCCAATGGCCTCTGCTTTCTTCCCAACACCATCCAGGCTCATTCTTCCTATGCCTTCAACAGTTTCTTTCAGAGAAAGGCCATGGCTCCTGGCTCCTGTGACTTCTCTGGCACTGCAACTCTTGCCACAACCGATCCCAGTTTGTCCTCTCTTTCTCTTTTTATGTTGAGTTTATTTATCGATTCAAATCTCAGACTGAATAAACGTCGTCTCTTTTTCTAATACTTTGTACATGTTGTATTTGGTGCAGGCTATGGATCTTGTGTGTATCCATCTTCAATAAGGTATGTTTACTCCTTTTTATTAGGTGTTTTTGATCTGTTTATATTTTGCTATTTTTGTTTAAGTGAATATAATTTCTTCATCTTCACGTCAATATATGGTTTTACTTTTGTTATCTTAATTTCTTCTTTGTATGGAAGAAAATACAAATTCGCTTAAAGTTTACGAATGGGTTAGTTATTATTGAATTTAAAACGATAGAGAAGTAGAGAATCGGTTGATGCATGACACGTGTCTTTTTTCTTTAACGATGATAATGATGATGGGAACTTAATATAATCTCTCACCGTTCATTTGAAACCATATGATGGTCAATAGTTAGTAAATATATCTTGGATGCCGAGACAAAGTCTGTCAATACAGTCTGCTCTGTCATGTCTTTATTTTTTTGCTTTTGATGAATTTGGACCATTTGATTGGATTGACATGCTAGTTCAAATAGATATCCAACGGCTAGTCGTGGGACTAAGTACTGCTTTACTTGTTACACCATGCATGCTCTTTTATCTCTCTCTCACAAACTCTTCACTCTTGAATCATTTTTGGTTCCCACCAAAAAAAAAAAAAAAATTTAAAAAAAATTATATTCTCACTAGCTTTGAATACCTGAATGATTATGTTCGGTTAAAGCATATGATATACAAGAAAATCTTTGATGGAACTTGGTACTGTGTGTTTGCCTCACTCACAGCACGCCACATGGTGTGTAAAAGTTTTATTATAAATTATTGAACTCACATCACGTGGTATGCTATGAGTGGGAATGGTGCAATGTGTCGGTCCACCCAACTTTTTCTTGTATTATAGATATAAGTTAGTAGAGATATAATTCCGACTCGAAATGAAATTTCAGATAAAAAAAAATAATATGAACTTGAAAATATCTAAATTTAATTTTCAAACGCAATGCTGATTAGAAAAATCAGAATCCGAAACATTCAATACCAAATCCAAATCTGGAAATTGGAATTTCAGATTTTATTAATAATAATAATAATATATTTTTATTTTTATGAATTCAATTGGATTTTCGGATCAAATATTTTGGATTTGGAAAATTCTTGAGTTCAGATTTATCCAATCCGATGCAACATGCCCACATCCGAAAATTGGATTTGGGTATTTTCGGATTCAATTTTTTTTTTTTTAGTTTGAAATTTCGGATTGTAAATGGTGGCTGCAGTAGCTATAGCTACTTTATTTAAAATATATATTATTTGTTATTATTTTATTTTCATTATTTTCGTTGTATCCAATAAAAAAAAAAAAAAACAGTAAAATTATTAGAATCCGAAAATAACATATCCGATATGTTCTAACAAATTCCGATCCGAAACCGAAAATCAGAAAAAATTGGATCGATTGACATCTCTATACACTAGGAAATATTTATAGATGGGTTCTCAAATGGAATTTGATTACAATTGATAATAATTTAGGAAGAACAAAAATTAAGTTTTTGTTGTTTAACATGTAGCTGTCATAATCAGTTTTTTGAGGAATGTTCGATGGGGTTATTGCTTGAAAAGCAACACAAAACTGGCAATGGCATAAAACTTTTTTAGGTCTTGTCTCTCATTTGAAAATGAGCTTTGATAAAATAAAAATAAAAATAAAAATAAAAAGTGTGCTTCATTCATTCAATCATTCATTACATGCTTGTTTTCTTTTTTACTACTCATGTAGACAGCCTATGACACCCAACAATGCTTTTGAAAGCTTTTCACATGTGTGTTTTTTATTTTTTTAGGCCCCTGAACTATTCGCGAGTTTACGATTTGCCCTTTAAACCTTTTTTTTAGCAAGTAAACCCTCTGAACTCTATATAATCGGCAGAACAGTTTAGTTTATAGCCCTATGAATGTCTGTTTAAAGGGTTATCTACGGTTATGTTTTACCAATTACAGAGAGTTTAGGGGGCAAATCGTAAACTCATGAATAATTCAACCTTCAACTAATAAGCTGGCAGATCGGTCGATGTGCCATGGCTTAATATCAAACAGCTAACTCATTTTTTGCTATATGTTTCTTATTCAATATGACTTGGTAATGCCATTCAGAGGACTAACAATTTCCAATGATGCCTATTTTTCAGCACTGCTGGAGGGACACCTACAAACACCTCGACTACGAACAACCCGACAACGACGACAACAACACCATCTACTACTACTACAACACCTTTTTCTAACGGCGGTGGTATTGGAGTGAATCCGGGATTGAGCCCTCCAATGCCTGACGACTCCAAAGCTTCTTCAAGATATATGGACATTACAACCCTCTTAATGTCTATCTCCTCATTTTGGCTTCTTCTTCTCTCATTCACACTTCCACACATTTAATCTTAAAGAGCTTTGCCTAGTTGTGGTGGAGAGAAGAGGGCTGATACAGTTTTGTTAGCAGGCTTCAAAGTGGCAAGGGCTGGCTAAAAGATTATGTTATGAACTAACCTATGTAGGTGGTGGTAGAGGTTTCATGAATTCAATTGAACAGTCCTGTCTGAATTTTGCATTGTGTAATGTAATGATTGTTGTCATGAGTACACAAAACAGCTGCTCACTCATGGATTGTTCCTTTATAGATATATCAATTCTTTCTGATAAAACCTTGTCTAGTAACCTTAAGTGGAGAAATGCTTTAGAGCGCCTAACGTATATGTCCAAACCCACTCAATTCAAGCCATGTGAAAAGAATAACCAATTGCATGAAAGTTGCATACCATATGGCCTAAGGTGCGTGGGTTTGGGCTTATATACAAGGCGTACTGAAGCATTTCTCGCTACAGTGATCTATCATCTATCCCACAAAACATTCGATAAATTAAATTGTTGGATAAGAAATACACCTGGGTTTTGGAATGAGAAGTAGATTGATAGATATAATGTAAGATCATTTGTATTTCCTAGAAAGAATGACAAATCAGATAGCCTTATAGCTTCAGATGTTCTAATATACAAGTAGAATAAGCCACCAAATCTCATCTCAGTTGCCTGAGAATTAGAATTTTGTGGCTTCTGATTAGATATTTGGACAGAATTAGATTGTGACTAAGGTTAATAGTTTCAGTTGTTTATCATTGCCATATTCTCTATTCACGTTCTTCATGCCGGACCTCCAAGCTTAAGGTTAAATGGAAAACACTTACCTAATTAAATGGAAAACACTTACCCAGTTCCCTTACTATATAAATTATGTCACCAGCATTCTCATAGAACTCCTGATTTCGGTGCCAAGTCCACAAAGCATGAGTCTCATTTTCCACCTGCAGGCCACACTGCCTATTAGTTTGTAGTCTTACATGTAAACCGACAGAATTATACTAAATACAGGCGGACATGCATAATTTAGAAATTTGTCAAAAATAAGGTATAGAGGAGGCCGCTAACAAATTTGTGAAGAGGTTTCTGATAAACTTCATTAAACTGATGAAATATGTACTGTTCAATCAAAGTATACCAGTTGTGAAAGTTTGGGAATCATTCTTGTCAAGTTTACATTTAACTTCTGAAGGTAATTATATGTCCAACACATATGTCCAACACAGATGAGAGAGAGAGAGAGAGAGAGAGAGAGAGAGAGAGTACCTCTAAAATCCCATGGCCGAAACTACTTTCTCTAAATGCACTATAATCAGGCTGCTGGTCCCAGCAGAACTTTCCGGATGCTGGACCTGAAGTAAAATTGAATGCGCAGAAGCCGCCTATATAATTTTCTGGTGTGGTAGTTGGATCTGGACAGTTACCAGGTTCATCAGCATGTGTTATTTCCAAGCCTTCTCGATTTCCTCCAGTACCAATCATGATATAAACCGGGCCACATGGATCTAAAGAGTAGTTGTATACCCGGTTGGATCTTTCATAGGCATTAACCTGTTCATTGTTGCCAAACAAGCAAATTATTACCTCAGTTTATCTAATCTGTTACATATAAATTAACACATGCATAGTATGAAATTTCAGAGGCTGTACAAAAAACTACAAAGCCGCAAATTTAGTAGTTGATGCAACGATTATCAAACAGAATGCTGCAGAACCACTAAATAGGAAAGGGAGCCGGAGGGGGCATGGGGACGAGGAGCGTATTTAGAAACAAGAAATCGCGATAAGAAAACAACAAGTACTCTTACTTGTCCATTGAAGACTATGTCAACACCATATTTATACAGTAAGTCTTCCATCTCCACTCTCATACACTCTGCTTCTCTGTAATGCGCCAAATAGGTGCTGTACCAAGGAGTCTGCCAGGCAGCTACCAGCCATGGAGTCACTTCTCTATCGACATCACCCAGGTCTCTTTCCAGCCAATTATACTGATCCGCTGCAATAAAATCAATGGAGATTGGTACCACAAAAGGCAAACACATAAGAGGATTAATGATAACAAGCTTACATGATTTTTCAAAGGGTGTGTAAGCACCAAGCACCACAAAATGAATCCCCCCAGCATTGAAAGAATAGTAGAGTGAGGACATTGATCCACTTTCTTCAGATGGAAAAGCAAATCGAGAACTGTAAGCAGCAAACGTTAGATTTTCAGCCTGTTGTTCTATCTCATGGTCGCCTCCTACCACCATTGTTGGAACATTAGATACTAGTGGCTGCATAAACCTGCTAACAGCAACAACTTCATAAGCTTCACCGTTCTTAATGTTGACCCGAGAAATCATTAGCTATACCAAAATGAAATGACAAGAACAAACTAAGCAAAAGTGAATTTCATTCAGTACAACATTTCACCTAAGGTCATGAAGTAAAAGGCCAATTTTGATTATTCAAAAGTAATTCACCTTCCCCAATAATCCCAACGAGGCTGATAGGTTTCATGGATGGTATTTTGCAGAAGCGGGCAAGAGCTGTAATTGGACACAGTTCCATTCGTAAGATACAAGTCTGCATTACTTAGACCCCCGACCAACACAACGAGATCAGGATGGTTGCTCAATAAATGACTGACAGTTGTTGTTGTATTGTGGGTAAGACCCAGGTCACCTACCACAGCTATTCTGTTGGGATAATCGCTGGGACTAGAAACTGGCATGGTCCTAAAATAATGGCTCTTACTCATTAATGATTTGGAAGGATCACCGCATTCATATTCATACAGCGTATCAGGTTCCAATTCTGCAGTAAAACATGATTGCAACCTGAAATTAATATATGCTTAACAGACAGATACCTTAAACAATCCTGAAAAGAAGCCAGTTATTTGTTCATGATTATCTTGATATTCAACTTTGTGATTCAAGAAAAAAGCAAAAGTTATCATGAACTCGAATTCTCAAAACAAAATTTACTATTTTAATTTCATATCAATTTTCTTTTTCAGCTAAGAAGTTAATTAATGCAGCTTCGAGTTTTAGAAGACTTAGCCAAAGATTGTTCATAAAAAGACTTGATAGATGATACTGAACTTAAAGAGACAAAATTTATCATGAACTGAAGTCTTTGTTTGTCCTTCAGCGGCTTCTGGTGTGTCAAGATTGTGAGAACATGAATCTAAATCGAGCTTTCAACATGAGATCGAATCACATAATTTTAATCTCTTCATAACAAGCCTATCCACCAAGCTATGTGTTAACTCTCAAAATAATAGCAAATTGACTATACGTCCTAGTAATAGTACCACAAAGCTTTCCATTTGCAAGTTTAACTCATTCCGTCACAAGAACAATGAGCCACATCATGATTTCCAGTAATTCAATACCATTTATTCATATCAAAGAATGATTAATGATATAGAAGTAAGAAGGAATGAGAAGTAATCCAAACAAGTGATGACCAAATGAATCAAGTTGCATTATTGGAAAGAAAAGTAAACCAAGTAATTGATTTATTTCATTCAAGCATGCCTTAGCTACAACACCAGACAACAACCAACACTCTTATGCAAAAGTTTATCGTTGTAGATTGAAATATATCAATTGAGATTGAAGTATACCTGTGAGACAAACGTGATGTATGACACCGGAAGTGTAGTTCTGGATGCCATCAAAAGGATAAAGTTGATTGTAAATAAGGGAGTAACCCTCTGCTTGATAAGTGGATCGCGATCTAAAGACTCTGAATTGAACAATGCTTTGTACCGATTCAGGATCCAATGGTCTTATATTGTCACCAATTTGAAACTCCCCTGCATACAAGATCAAAGTTGAAAAAAAAAATGAAAACCATAGAACCACAAAACTCTACCAATTTCATCACTGGAGTTCAAGATTAACAAAGCACAACAAACTACTAGTCTATGATTGGTCTGGTTGAACTCTAAGGAACTACTATTTCCACTAAATTTCATCAATTATAGCAATTTACAGCAAACATGAAACAAGATGACATTTTTATGTTTGGTTTTAAATTTGTACATACATACATACAATATTGAATTAAAAACACATTCAATTGCCCAGTAAGGAAATTAAAAGGAAAAAAAAAAAAACAATGAAAGTATTAACTTAAAATACAATGGTCATCAAAAGAAAGAGAGGACCTGTTATCCAAGAAATCCAAATAGAGTCATAATTGGCTGACAGAGAGACAGATATTTGTTGGGGCTGAAAATCTACAGCATTGCTTGGAAAATCAGGCAAGTCGGCGGTAATGGTGGATAGGGTCTTGTTAAGTGGGACGGTGACTGGTTTGAAGGGTCCTTCAAGTGTTGTTGGAATACCTTCACCGCCATTGTAAACAAAGCTCAAGCTCACCAAAAACCAAACATAGACAACACTTTTACACATTGACGGCACCCAACCCATCATCTTTGTCACCATCTCTCTAAGTAAACAACAAACACTCTCTCTTTCAAGTTAAAAATCTCTACATAAGAGCCAACCCAATTGTTCTTACATACGTAAGTATAGTTTCACTTTCACCTGGACTAGTGGAGCTGTGGAGGTGGACTGTCTTTCTTTGTCTTTTTTTTTTTTTTTTTTTGTTTTTGTTTTTGTTTTTGTTTTTTTAATAAAACAATATTTCGTATCCTAAACAAATTAGATTATTAACATGCTACTCCAACTTAAGGATGTCAATGGTACCGGTTGGGTACGGGTTTTTCAATACCAATTAATATGAGAAATATCATCCCCTATACCCGTCTTAAAAGAAATGGTGCGGGTAAGGGTATTCCCCATTAGGGAATCGGTTTTTTACCATTACCCCATATCATCCCCTACCCATTAATGTATTTTTTTTTTAATGACTTTTTAATAAATATCATATAAATACTATTGAATAATATGAAAATAATAATGTGGGGTATATTATATATAATGATCTGTAATGAAGCAGTGTTTCAATGGAGGGAAAATTATGTTAGTCGAAGGGAAAAAAATGAAGGAAAATTATGTTTTTTGAAGATAGTAGTCACGGTACTAATTTTTTTTTTTTTTTTTAAAGAGTTAATTACGATACTAATTAAGTCCTTCATATATATATATATATATATATATATATAGGGGTACAGGGACGGGACAGGGCGGGGACTTGAAATCCTGTAACCGTACCGAAATTAAATCGGGTATTAAAAAAATACCGGCCCCATATCACAATTTAATTGGTACGGTTAAAACCGCCCCTAAAGATTCGGGTCCCCACGGGTCCTCAGACCAATGAGTAATTTTGACATCTCTACCCCAACTCACAACCTCAATCGTGTAAATGTGAGGAGTGGGGCAATCTTATCTTGTCAGGACATTGTCGAACTGAATGAGTACGACATTCAACCTTATCTTGTCGAGATATTACCGAACTGAATGAGCACAATATCCAACATTATCTTGTCAAGACATTTCTGTCATTACTAGATTTAATGAGCACAATATCCAATCTTTGAGTATCTCCAACGATCTCCCTTGGAGACCCCATTAAATAAATGTGGATGTTATTGTAAGAGGCCATTAAGACATTAAGACATTAAGTTAAATATCTTGTGTTTTTCAATATATATATATATATATATATAAATATATTGAGCCCACTTAAGGGGTTTGAAGCTATCCTTTAATTAAATTAATGAACTCCACCAAAACACATTTTAGAGAGCCTCTAAGGGATCTGTTGGAGACTTGGAGCTGCAAAAATGCAGTTTCTCACTTAATTAAGCTAAATGGGTCTTTAAGAGCATATCTAATACTAATGTGGATTGTGAAAAAATTAGATGCCACGTAGGATGAATATCCATTTTGTTAAAAAAATTCATCTCCAATGCAACCTCTCTAGTAAAACTTCAAGCTGAGATGACAACTTTTTTTTTAGAGCCTGTTAACATAACTCTCTGATTTCAGACGGTCTGTTGGAGAGACGTCTTGTTAGCCCAATCAGCAATCACTCTTGTTTTTTACCTTATTTTATTCATCAATTCTAAAATATATTTAAGGAAACCAATAATAAATTGACACGTCATTAAAAACATATATTTTAAAAATGAAGCATTGGAAACCACTTTTTTATTTAGATTTCTATCAAATTTAGTTACATGCCACATATGAAGCAATAAGTTTGACAATGTTGACATATCACTATTTTTTCAAAAGCAAGTCACATTACCATTGAAGATACTCAAAGGGAGACTGTTGGAGATGCTCTTATCTTGTCCGAACATGACAAAATGAGCACAACATCCAACCTAAACATCCAACTTTATCTTGACAGGACATTAGCAGACTGGATGAATGAATCTCAATGACTCATCTGCCCACAAATGTTGAGTTCCAAAGCTTATATCTCTTCCATAAATCAAAACAAAATAATAATAATAATAATAATATAAAAATTGAACGAGACAATGTTGATCAATGTATGCAAGTTTCAACGCCGTATGTTAATTTCTTCAATAATGTTATGCGATCTAAAAATCCAAATGATATGGCAGAGGACTTGTTCTTGTTCATTCCAGAATTTATATATTAGAGAATGACAAACTAAAAAAAACAAATTAGAATTTGAGTGGATATAAACATATTTGAAAATTTTCAAATTGGGCGGCTTGAATAAGTGGCATGTGGCATACCATATAATATAATTTCACCTGATTACCACATAATCTGGCTTTTAGGACGATATGTCACTTAACATAACTATGCCTTCAAGTTCCCGTGAACTGAACACCAATAATTATTATTTATTGAAAGGGAGAAGACCCATTATTATTATCACTCTCTTTGCTATAAAAAACCAAAAATTACAGTTGGATCCAAACATTGAATGATAATGGGATAACTATCAAAAACTCCCCTCTAGTTTGGGTTATTGGTCAAAAACCACCATCTAATTTCATTAGTAGCCAAAATCCAAACTTCATGGTTTGAATTTTAGTATTTTGTTATTTATTTTTGTATTCCGATAGAGATATATCTCCACCGGAATACAAAAACAAGTAAAAATATATATATCTCCATCGGAATAAAAAAAAAAAATTACAAATTACAAAAAAATTAAACCATGGGGGGTGGTTTTTGGCCAATAACCCGACCTAGAGGGTGATTTTTGACCAATAACCCAAACTAGAGGGGGGTTTTTGATAGAAGCCCTTGAATAATTGATGGTGTCTTTTTTTTTATTATTATTTTTATAATAAAAATTCCAATTTACAATTTTTTTTTTTAAAATATTACACTATTATATAAATTCGGTGTTTTTTTTTTTAAGATGGAAAGACTTAAACCCGTAACCTCATGATACATGTGTGAGGAGTTTGCCATCAGACCAATCCCATCTCGTCAGTTATAGAATACAACTTAAATTTATAAAACAATTTAATTGTTTTTGTAGTCGATCTGTATTAAATTAATTATATTCAAATTTTATCATAGTACATTATTCATTAAACACATGTATATCTTGATAAGATCTTTTTTAGTTGATTTCATTCTCGTGGAACTGGATGAGAAGAAAATAATATCTTATTGAGGTAATCATATTTGTTTCGGTAAATATGCTTTGAAACCACTTGGATTACATATAAACAAACTGAAGTTGGGCGTCGAGCAGAGCAATGACATGAAAAGTACCATGTGGTTGAAAAATATAGATACATATATTTTTAGAAAAATCCAATTACAATAAGACCCATGGAAACTTATGGGTTCAAGGAAAGGATCCCAAAATATTGGGTAGCTATTGTTAAATCTGATAGAATAGTGTATGAAATTGGTGGAGTAGCCGAAAATATAGCTTGAAAAGTTGTTTCAACTGTTGTGTCCAAAGAGTCTATAAGAACTCAATTCATAATTTTTAGATAGAAATGTAGAATCAAAGGAAATGGCACTCGTCAATGGCCTATTGCCTCAATGACTAGAGAGTAGAGACTTCATAATCTCCATAAACCTCATGTCCTCATCAAGGTTCAAATTTTGAAACCTTATATATTGTCTCATCATCATCTATAATTTTTAGCTTACGGAAGTCAATATAGTTATAAAAAAAAAAAAAAAAAATGAAAATGACAAGATATCATAAGGCTGTATGTTTCTGATTGGGCGGAAAGATCCAATAGTAGTTATTAAATAATGTGAAGAAATATTCCTTTTGATGTTCCATGCATGTTCTGCTTCTCTATCTTCCCCATAACCTTGTCGGCCCCTCCTTCCATTCGCAACTAGTAGTGAGTTTTAACACAAATAATCAAACGGGTTGTGCTCAGATTAACACAAACACAACTAAAAGGGGTAATTCTGGACACAGATTGTAAATGCGAAATAGAACGAAATGAATTCAATGAGTCTGGACTCTGGAGGGTTTTGACACAATTCACTAACTAGGTGTTGAAGTTGGTACAATTATAGGAGTTCAAAATCTCTCTTGGTCTAACTTTTTGTCGAACCTTTCCAAATATAATGACACCTAAGTATAAAAAAGGCATTATAATACCGTCCAAATTTGTTACTTTTGTTTCTCTCTTATACAAGTGTATCATTCAAACTCAAGTTATTAAAAACAACCCAGCAAGGACGGATTAGGAGAGGCTCAAAACTTCAATTACTGACACCATAACACAAATTGCCACCCCTAATCATATAATCCCACTTTGTTTGAATATTATATTTCAGGTAAAATCTCTTCAGGTTTATATAGAAATAGCATGTATATTTCAATGTTAAAGTTGATGCCATTCTATGTATTAAAGTTAATTTGATCATTACCTTTAGTGAGGTTCAACTTCAACAGGGCATCTATCTGGTTGTCTTACTATATAAATTATGTCACCCGCAACACTCTTATACAAGTCCTGATTTCTATGCCAAGTCCACAAAGCATGAGTCTTATTTTTCACCTGCAACAATGTCAATACAACTACTTCACTAAAATTTACTTTGTAATCACTCAAACTTAACACAACAATGAGATGGAGAAAGAGAGGGGAGACCTCTAGAATGACATGGCCAAAGCTGCTTTCCCTGAAAGCACTGTAATCAGGCTGCCGGTCCCAGTAGAACTTACCGGTAGTAGGCCCTAATGTGAAATTGAATGCACAGAACACACCCCCCTACCATTTTATCAGAAGTGGTTGATGGTTCTGGACAGTTTCTAGGTTCATCAGCATGTGTTATAGCCATTTTCTCTCGATTTTCGCCATCTTCAACTGTTATATGTACATGACCACATGGATCCAACATGTAGTTATAAACCCTGTTTGATCTCTCATAGGCATGAACCTGTACATCGATTGTTTGCCTAAAAACAAATTAAGCTATAAAGAAACAATCAAACAACTATATAAAAACGTAGATAGCTAAAATTGCACTTACATGGCCATTGAAGACTATGTCAACACCATACTTGTATAGAAATTCTTCCATGGCTAAAACGTGTAAGTGATGTACCAAGGAGCGTGCCAGGTAGCCACCAGCCATGGAGTCACTGCTCTGTCCACTTTAGCCAGGTCTCTCTTCAACCACTTGTATTGATCCCTTGTATAAAGTGACCATATGCACATAATTTTTATCAGGTGCAGGAAAGGGTCGGTCCGACAATAATACTAAAACACTCTAATAAGTGGAGACGTGAACCTGATTTATCATAAGAAGTGTAAGCACCAAGCATGATGAAATGTATACCGCCTGCATTGAAAGAATAGTATAAGGTGGATGGAGATTTAAACTCTTTGGAAGGATATGCAAACTGAGAACTATAAGCAACAAAAGTTTGATTCTAAGCCTACTCTTCTAACTCATGGTTCCCTTCCACCACCATTATCGAAACCTTTGACAATAGAGGCTGCATATACTTGTTAATGGATCAACCTAACAATATCGTATGACCACTTGTCTAGATCACGAGACTGTATAAAATTTGGAAGCTATTATTGTATTTTACCTTCCCCAATAATCCTTACGAGGCTGGTAGGTTTCATGGATGAGAGAATCTGGGAAGGACCATTTGTAGCAATCAACACCAGTTCCATTGGTGAGATATATGTTGGCATAACAGACATCACCAACCAACAGCACAAGATCAGGATTGTTGGTGATCATGTGGCTCACAGTTGATGTTGTGTTATAGGTCAAACCAAGGTCTCCTTCTATAGCTATTCTGCTTGGGTAGCTCTTTGAATTGGATACTAGCATTGTCTTGAAATGATAAGTTTCACTCATTGCTGCCATCGATGGATCACCACATTCATAATAGTATAAGGTGTTTGGTTCCAATCCTACACTATCAAACAACAACAATATACTTGTAAGGAAAACTATTAAAACATTGACGTATACTTATAGTTTCAAAATTCGTCATAAACCTTTCTTGCAAGAAAATTTTGTTGGAATTCGAATTGATTCATTTCAAAACCATGAATTTGTAATGAGTAATACTAGGCTTCCTAAATCTTTTCCCAAAAAATTTCTAAATGATGTTGGTACGTCAATTGTCAACATCCTATAAATCATGAGATTATGTGGTAAGTGATAGGATGTTGACAACTCATGTACCATGTCAATTTAGGAAAGATTTTGGAAAGTCTAGTATTACTCATTCATAATGTATACCTTTGAGACAGACTTGGTGTATAATTTCTGAAGTGTAGTTTTGGAGGCCTTGAAAAGGATAAAGTTGATCGTAAACTAGCGAATGTCCGGTGGTTCGATGAGTCAATGGGGATTTTAGTTTTCCATACAGGACAATGCTTGCAATAGTTTTAGGATCTAATGGCTTTATGCAATCACCAATTTGGAATTCACTTGATAATTCAATCAAATCCAATCCAATCAAAGAACATATGTTAGTTTTAGGATCTAATGGCTTTATGCGATTACCAATTTGGAATTCACCTGTTAAATCAATCAAATCCAATCCAATCAAAGAACATATGTTTAATATATATATATATATATATATATATATATACACGGAAATTTTCATATGAGGATGCCCTGATAAAATTGTATAAGGATATTGAATGTGAACCACTCGTTTTACATACTTTGACTTGGTATGTATGCACTTGTCAAATCATTTTTATAAATGAGTGGCTCACATTCAATATCCTGATAAAGTTATATAAGGATGCCTTGATAGGAACGGGACCGTATATATATATATATATATATATATATATTTATATAGAAAAAGATATATTCAATGACTTTGCATATACTAAGGGGTCGTTTGTTTTTTCTACTTAAAATTTAATTTGTCTAAATTGAATTTATTAAATTGTTTTGTTTGTTTTTTTGAAGTGGTTAAACAACTTAAAAATACTATAAAAATAAAATATAAAAAAACAACTTAAAATAAAAAGTAATAAATCCTAACTTTTAACTTAATTCCAAATCACTTGATTGCATTTAATATATTTTCTTCTAAGATTATCCTCTTAAAGATAATATATTTATAATTCTATATTATACAAATTTATTTCTTTGAACCTATTAGGTATGATAAGCTTAAAAAAAATAAAAATTAACATATTATCACTTTCAACACTATTATTAAACCTCCAATTCTTTTTTTTTTTTAATTATATAAAATCAAAACCATTTCTAAATCATTATTTATCATTTTAAAAAAATAGTTATCATATCTTATTCATAATAATATATTATCATTATTATATAAAAATAATTTAAGATTTGTTAAATTATTTTTATTTAGTTGTTTGTATCATTTAAAATGAAAATACATAACAATTATTAGTAACAAGGGTATAAATGTTAAATTACTTATTTTTAAACCGTTTTATCTTTAAAAAAAAAAAAATTTGACATTCTATTTAGAGGTGATAAAATTAAAAAACAAACATATATATCATTCAATTTCACGTTTCAGTAACTATTCAGTAAAATTTAGGGTTGTTCAGTCTACGGGAAAAAAAAAAAAAAAAAACAAACAAACAAACAAACTACCCCCTAAAAAAGATATACCTTGTTAGTATATTCATTTCCAAAAATTCATAACTAATCATTTTTATGTGCGGATTATCTTCACATAAACTTCGTGTACTTAACTTGGGGTAGAAATATCCTCTATTCTGGTGCTAGATGGAGAATTGGAATTGGTGCCAACATTTCTATTTATAACCAAAACTGGATTCCTAGACCTCCTAATTTTAAAATTACCTCTCAGCCTACTCTAGATAATGAGATCACAGTTGACAGCCTTTTTTCTAGCTCTGGTGGTTGGGATGTCTCACGCTTCAAGCATCACTTTTCTAAGGAAGAAGCGGAAGATATTTTGAGTATTTCACTGGGGTCTAACAGATTCAATGATGTTTTGATATGGCACTATGAAGATTCTGGTAACTACTCAATTAAAAGTGGTTACAAAATTGGCCAAAATTATGCTGTTAATCTGAGATCTTCCGATTCCAACCTCTACGCAATGACATCTTGGTGGAACACTCTCTGGAAAATTCATATCCCCTTAAAAATTAAGATCTTTGTTTGGAAAGCTTGGCATAATTGGATCCCAACAAGAGTGAACCTTGCTAAAGAGGCATCAAGCTGGAAAGGAGGTGCCAGCAATGTCATTCTGCTAATGAGCCCACCCTGCATGCCCTCTAGAACTGCAAAAAACTGAGATACATTCGCAGGGAGTGGGCGACCTTTCATCATGGTTCTACAGGTTCTTTCACTTCCTTCATGGATTTTATTTATTATAATTTGAGTAAAGATGGCTTGGGGCTGCTTTATGTTGTTTTGTGGCAAATCTGGTATCTTAGGAACTCTTTTCTCTTCAACACTAAAAAGTTGGACATCAAGTTCACTTTAGATTGGTGTAAAAATTTTCTGTCCAGTTTTAACAAAAGTAATGACATTATTCCAGCTTCCTCTGGACCTCCTGATCTCTTACCCTACTGTTGGTCTCCTCCAATTTTGGTATCCTTCAAGATCAATTATATGGATGTCTCCGATCCTAGGAGCAGGAAAACAAGCTTTGGTATTGTTATTAGAAACCATAATTGTTTCGTTTTGCTTTCCTACAGCCTGTTCTTGGATTCGAGGTTGGAGTTCCTAATAGCAAACTCTGTTGCTATTCACATAGGGCTGATGCTTGGTAAAAAGAGTGGCATGCTCCCTTGCTGCATTGAATCATATGTGGGCAAGGTTGTGAACATGGTCAACAACAGGAGCCACATGAACTTTAGTGGTGGTAATGCTATTAGTGACATTATTATTTTTATAGAGGATCTTGGCATTCCCTCCATCTCTCTTGGCAAGAAAGGGTCGAATATGATTGCTTCTGATCTTGCGAAGCAGGCGCTTTTAAGGAGATGTGATCTTGCTTTGAAAGAGGGCCTCCTTTGCAAAGTCTGGAAACATCTTTAATGATCGTCAGAGTTAGTTTTGTTATTTGTTTGTGTTTTTCCTATTCTCTGTTTAGCTCTGTTTGTTTCCCAACTGTTTTTGGGCTCCTTTGTTCTTGTTTATGCTCAGGTGAGTTTTTTTATAAAAAAAAAACTTTGTGTAGATATTTTATGGTAATTGTTAGACAGTTGTCCTTAATTTAACTTTTTTTTACATGCATAATTAGTCATGTCCAATTATCATAACAATGTCAACCTGCATCATATAAGAAGTTTTACTTGAATAAATGCAACAATGATTCCGTAGTTACCATCATCAAATGTAATTTGGTGATGAACGACGCTCATTCATCTGATAATGTCTTGAACAACAACGACTAGGGATGGTCAATGGGGAAATGGGGATGGATATAGGTCCCTCGATCCCCATCCCCATTTTCCAAACCCTCCCCCATCCCCACCCCCACCCATTTCCCCATTTGGGGAAAATGGGGATGGGGTAGGTTTGGGGGGAGGTCCCCCCACCCTCATCCTCATTTCCCCGTTTTCCCTATTTTTCTCCATTTTTCCCCATTTCCCTCGGGTCCCCTATTTTCCCATTCCCCCATTTTCCCTGTATAACAATATAAGTAAAAATTACATATTAAAAAAAAACACACAGCACAGTCCGTGTACACTGTGAATATATATATATATATAGTGACAAAGCATCTAGCAAGAAAGAATGCAAGATATATTTGTTCATATACTGATAATAATATTGATAAACAAATAAAACATCCAATCAGCTAAAAATCTGTACCAAAAATCTCTACAAAATCTCTATAAAAATCAGCAAGAAATATGTACAAAAGCTCTACCAAAAATCAGTGTACACTGTGAAAAAAAAAAAAAATAATATATATATATAGTGACAAGGAAATCTGTACAAAGTTCTACCTAAAATAAAAGAAACCATGATAAAGATTAAAGAAACATACACAAATCAGTGGTCGGCGAGGTCTGTGATTGAGAGAGGTTGACGATACACGATTCAGAGAGGTCAGACGACATTGATTCAAAGAGGTCGGCGAGGGCAACTCGGCGTTGAGCCGTTGATTCAGATTTCAGAGAGGTGAGAGATTGAGAGAGAGCATTGAGCCGTGGACTGGTGAGAGAGAACGTTTTTGAAAATATGATTTAGGGTTAGGTTTGAAGTTATAAAGATGTATTTATAGTTAGTAAAATAGGAATAATAAAAATATTGAAACTATAAAAATAAATATATTATATATAATATTTTGGGGAAATGGGGAAATGGGGATGAGGACAGCTTCCCCCATCCCTATCCCTATTTACATAATTTTTTGGGGAAAATAGGGAAATGGGGATATGGGGATGAGGAGGGGTCCCCCATCCCCATCCCCATTTCAATTTGGGGATAAAATTCATCCATCTTCCCCAAAATATTCCCCCCAAATGAGAATGGGAGAGCAGGGATTTGGGGCCTTGGGGATTTTTGGCCATCCTTAACAACAATAGTGGTATATTAAATATATATATATATATATATATACCCCGTAGCTTAAGAAAAACAAAATTATATAAATAAATAAATAAACATAGCGATTTTATATTTATTTATATAATACGATATACTTTGATTGGGCGACATTGGATTTGAGTATTTGAAAATAAAATTAAAGAAATCAGGGGTGTGGTCCCCATTGATCATGGGCAACATAAAAAAATAAAAAAATAAAAAAATAAAATAAAAAATAAAAAAATAAAAAATAAAAATAAATAAAAGGGTTTTAAGTTTTCTAAGTTCTAAAAGGAAAGTCCCTATTGAAGATGTTTGTCCTCTGTGCAAATGTAAAAGTGAGACAATTCTGCAGTCTTTGGAGCTACAGCAATTTGAAGAAATTGTGTGCAGGTTGGTTCTCACAGCTGGCAGACTTACATAAAGGAAAATCTCATATATTTGATTTTTTGCTGGAATGCTTCTCTCGGTTGCAGATGGAAGACTTGTGTATTCTCTGTGTTTGTTTGTGGAAGGTGTGGTCTATGCGGAATGAGGCTGCTCATAACTCCCATTTTGACATGGATGACGATATTATTGCTTGGGCTCACAACTATATTCATGAGTTCCACATTGCTGGTTTGGTTGACAGAGTACCACCGATCCCTGTTGTTAATAGCTTTGTTTGGATGCCTCCTATGTCCTATCCCAGGTTTGTACAAGGTGAATTGTGATGCTGCCATTATTATAGCCAGCCGCTGGTGGGTTTTGGCATTGTGTGAGGGATTGAGAAGGATTTGTTATGGCCTCTAGTTCTCAAAATCTTGTTGCCACCTTCTCTCCCCAAGTTGTCGAAGCAGTTGCCATTCAACGTGGACTACAGCTTGTTATTGACACAGGTTTATTCCCTTGCAAGATTGAGTCTGATGCGGCAATTGTTGTTGAGTGGATTAATGGTGAGATGCCTCTGCAGTCGGAGGTTGGGACTGTTATCTATGAGATCAAGGAACTGCTTGTGTTGGCTCAATGCGTTTCAGTTAGTTTAGTCCCTCGGAGGATTTGTTTTGGGTTTGTTGTTTCGGGCGAGTGTTGCTTTTGTTTGTAACTGTTTGTTTCCTTCAAAAAAAAAAAGAGAAGAAATTCGTTTAGTTTACACAATGTGCCATTTTTTTTTTAACATTATCTTAAAGCTTTAATGCTAATATGCATTTTTAAATTTCTAATTTTTGACACATCATTATTTCTATTGAATATGGATCTAATTTGACGATGACGATGACGACGAAAAAAAAAAAAAAAACTGAGAAAATAATTAGAGATGTCAATGGGGCGAGTTCGGGGTTGGGTGGCCATCCCCGCTCCCCACCCCACCCCATATTTTTTTTTTTTTTGAAAACTCATCTCCTTATAAAACCCCACGATAGATGGAGCGGGGTAGGGCAGGTGGAGTACGCTTTCACCATCCCCACCCAATTTACCTCATTTAACCCATTTATCAAAATTATTTATTTAAATCTTGTTAGAAAAAATTATTTATTAAAATAATAAATAAATAACCCAATGAATATGATATAATAAATAAAGTAATTATAAAAAACTATTGAAAATCATCTCTTAAACATAAATCTTAAAACTAAGAATATAAATTCAATCATTTTAAAACATAAACATTGAACTAAATAAAAAAAAAAATAAAGATTATATTTTAAACGGGGCGGGGCGGGGCGGGGATTATAAAACCTATCCCCACCCCATACCCATTGCAGGTTTTATTATCTATCTCAATCCCTACCCCATTCTCACCAAATTGAAACACATCCTCACCCCATAAGTACGGATCCTCGCAGGTTATTTTGACATCCTTATGAGAAATGCATATGCACATATCTAATGCAATTATCTAAATTCAAATATGTATTCATTTTATGACCAATCACCAAAAAATATTTATCTCACTCTCTCTCTCTCATTTTTTATTTTACAATTAAATGGAATGTAGTTATTGATGGAAATAGAAATGTTGAAGTGTTGAACTAGGATTTCTAGAAGAGTTTCTAAAGTTAAAAACAAACCCTATATTCTTTTTAAAAAAAAAAATTGCCACATCACCTTCATATTGAAATTAGATAATTGCATTGGAGAGGTTTTTGACACTCAATTTTCTCCAAATGTATATTTGGGTTGGAGATGCTCTATCTTCTTGAATGGTGTACATCAACAAAACAAATCAAATCAAACCCATAATTAACATATAGATATCATCAAATCATTACCGATCTTGTTTTACAACAATGTTAGAGACATACTTATTTTGTCGGAACCAACAAATGCATTTCAAATCGACAACTTCAATCAAGAGTAATACTATACAATCCAAAAAAAATAACTCAAAATTCAACCTAAATCATGAGGTGATGAGGTGAATGATATGGTAAGAACAAATCACTTGTCATATTATTTGTGTTGGTTTTTGGGCTAAATTTTTGAATTGACTAGCATTAGTGTTCAATCAATATTCCATAAAACATATACTTTTATAGTAATGCAACTTTTCCCAAATGATGTAGTATAACTATAATCCATTCATTTAAATCATGTAAATACAATTTAAATGAAATGATTATAGTGATGCAACATCATTTGGACACCGAATTTGATTATCAAATTTGTGTAAAGTAGCGTTATTGATACTTTTAGCAGTTCAAAATGAAAGCTTATACTTTATTAAAATGTTAAAAACATAGTGTTCCCACTAGATAAAAACTAAACCAAATCATCTTAACCAGATAAAGATAGGGTTGGTAAAAACCTGGGCCGGGTCCGGATATACCGGACCCGACAAGGTACCCAACCTTTTGCAAGCCGAGTATCCACCCGAAAAACCCGGATTTTATAATACGGGTATCCACTTGGGAAATACCCGGCCAAGCATCTGGATATCCATACCTAGATTTTACCCGGGTTCTACCTTCTTTTTTTTTTTTTTTTCACAATTTTTAAAACAGAAACTTAAAACTGTTTATATTCTTTATTTTTCTAAAACCGGTCCTTTTCACGGAATATACCTATATTTTTTTGAAAGAATTTTATTTCTTTCTTTGTTTAACGTTTTTCATTCTTTTTTTTTTTTTTTTTTTTTTTTTTTGAATGCATTGAAATATGCATTCAATAGTCAATACACTGTAATTATTTTCTAAAATAAATGTTTTTCAATTTTAATTATTATTATAACACTAATGCTAAACCACCCCAAAATTTAGCTCAAACTTCAACCCAAATGATATGGTAAGTGGTTTTTTCATTAACCACATCATCTCATGTTGTGTGTGGCGATGACAACTTACTTGCTACATCATTAAGTTAAAATTTTAACTAAAATTTTGGATGGTCTAGTGTATTATTTTTATTATAAAGGGTACTGTTAACCTATAAAATCTAAAAAGTTTTTATAAAAGGAAAAACCGAAAAAGTTATTCAAACAAGACAGTAAATGCAATAATTGAGTTGAATAATTTTTCCCTTTTGTAGAAACTTTCTATGTTTTATCATGTGCCTAGGTTAACACTAAGCTATTATAAATGATAATAAATATTTTTAAAAATAAATTAAAATATCAAATTAAAGGTAATATGTGTTTTTTTAAGGAATTAATGGTAAATTTTAAATACATTTAAATAGCAATATATTAATGATAACATAACAAAAAATTAAAAATAATAGTTTTAATAAAATATTAATGGTAACAAATTAAAAACATTAGGGCGTGTCTTGTAACGTTTTTCAAAACTGTTTTTGTTTTTGCTTTTCAAAAATAAAAATAAAAATAAAAATAAAAGCAGTGTTTTTGGTTTCAGTTTCGAAATCCAAAAACCATCTGGTAGCATATCCTGGAAGCTGTATTCCGAATATGAAAATGTAAAAAACGTGTTCGGTAGGTGAATTGAAAAATATCAAAATTTGACAATAAATTAATCTCAAATACAAAAAATTGTCATTAAATAATAAAAATATCAAATTTTGACAATAGGTTAATCTAAAAGTTATTTATTATAAATTTTTTTTTGTCTTTGTTGACTTGAAGACTTCTCAATCCAAGTCTTGGTCTCTCTCTCGCCTCTCCCCTTTTATTTGAATCTCTCTTTTCTCAGCCTTTATCTACTCTCTATCTTCATTTTATTTCGATTTTTCCATATTATTTTATATATTAATTTATTTTTCCATTGCTCACAGGCGGCACCAAGGCCGGAAGAGGTGAGATCCTCCTCCGGCGACGCTGATCTGGGCTAGATTGGCATCGCCGAAGGAGTATCTCAACTCCTCCTGCCTTGGTATGTGGAGCAGATCGGAGAAGATCAAAGAAGAAGAAGAAGAAAAAGAGTGACAATGAAGAAGAAGAACATCACATGGTTTGGACTTTAGAAGAAAGAAGAAGAAAAAAAGGAAAAAAAAAGTGAGTTTTTTATTTAAAGTGAAAAACAAAATGAAAAACATCTAAAACTTGTTTTTGAAAATTTTTACTTCTAACACTAATGTTGTTTTTCATTTTGTTTTTGTTTTGAAAATAAAATGAAAAACAATAACGAACGCTTATTCCAAATCATTTTCGAAAAATGATAACGAAAATAGGCTTGGAAAATTATACCGGACAGGCCCTTAATTATTACATTCAATTCATTATATTATGTTTTTAAATATATGAAATTCACTCTTAATTTATTTATAAACGGTAATAAATAAATATTATTAAAAATACCAAAAAAATAACTCCATTGCTATTTGAATCTCTATAAAAGTCTTCTCTAGCCTCTCTCTTTTTATCTTTTTTCTTTCAAACTCTCATGTTTCTTAGTAAGGCTAGAAGTCCTGTTTACAATCAAATATTTTCCATCCCAACACATATGGCTGCTGAGGTGTCACTTGGTGAGTGGATACATATTAATTGATGAGTAGATACTATGCGTATCCACTCACCAATTAATGCGTATCCACTCACCAAATGACAACTCAGTTGCCATATATGTTTGGATGAAAAAGGTGGGACAGAGCATTACTCTTTTTTCTTCTTCAGAAACAAATGATCCTACCCAATCATTTTTAATTCCAATACTATTTGTATCATATTGTAAGAATGTGATTGAAGAAAAACAATGTTGATTCACAAATATTTTAGTTCAAATAGTGTTGACATCCTAGTAGAGATTTGAGAATTTTGTGTGTAAATTTTTTGTAAGAATGGTAAAGAAAGGTCTGTATATTTTAGTTTGTTTCTTTACTTTTTTTTTTTTTTTTTTTTAAATAAATCAAAAGAATGTAAAAAATAAAATAAAATAAAAAAAGGTTCGGCGGTGGGAGAGAATTTGTTGTGGGATATTTGGCAAAGAGAGAGGATAGAGAAGAGATATGTTGAAAAAAAAGGGATAGTAGGGTTTAAATATAGAGAAATGATTTGTGCAACCGGGGTTGCTCAACCTTTACGGTTCCGTAATGTATTTTTGAAAAAAAAAAAAAAACATATGGATCCCACATATTAAATGTGCAGACCCCACATGTTTTGTATAAAAATGCATTACAAGACCATAAAAGTTGCACGACCCCGGTTACATATAGAATCACTATAGTACCTAGACCCTAGACCGGTTGGGTACCCCAGGATTTCCAGCCCAGGTAAGGCTATCTGGCCATGTACCCGACCGGCCGGATACACTAGCCATTCCTAGATAAAGATTAACGAAAACAAAAGCAAAAGCAAACAAAATAATTAAAAAAACAAGTAGTGGATTAGAAAGAGAGAGGGAGAGATCTGTGATCCAAGATATCCAAACGGAGTCATAAGTTGAAGAGAGGGATACAGAGATTTGTTCAGGCTGGAATCCTGAAATTCTTCTTTTAACTCGGGGGTCGGTATCCGGCAAGTCCACGGCATTTCCTCGGAAACTCTTGTCCAGAGGCACCGTAACGGGCTTGAAGGGCTCCTCAAACGTTGTTGGAATAGTAGATTGATCATGATCAGCAATAACGTTTGTTGTTAGAATAAGTGACACAAGGAGTAGTACTGCAAATCTGCAATCACAGGAAATATTGAAGCTGAAACCATATTTGTGCTGGTTGTTTCACTCATTAATTTCCATGAAACCACAAAGAGAGAGAGAGAGAAGGTGGCAAATGGGTATACCGAGAGAGAGAAATATTCTAAAGGATATATAAGGGCTTGTAGGATTGGCTCGGATATGATTCGACTATTTTTAAGAGATTGGATTTGATTAGATTAAGAGTTTATTTAATTGAACTTTCTACTATCTTAAAAGGTCTACCGATATTTATTTGAGTTCTTTTTAAAGTTGTTTGGTTAGGATTTTAAGATTATTTATTTTAAATTTAATAAACGTTAATATAGTTTAAACTTCTACTAGGTAAAAATTCATGGAGAGTTACTTCTTCAAATAGATTTTTTTTTATAAAATAAAAAGTCAACCAATTAAATAATTATAAATTTTTTTTTTTAAACTCTATTTCTAATAGATATATATATATATTTTTTTTTAGAAAAAAGTAATTTTCAACGGCTCAACAAAACAAACAAGAATTAGTCCTGTAATGCGTCCAGTGCAATAAGGATTGGACAAAAATAATATATTAAATTAATTTTTTTAAATAAAATCATTTTAAATCAAGTTAAAGAAAAGAAAAATAAAATTATTTTAAATTGAAATCTGGTTAACAAAATTATTTAAATTATTTTTTGTATAAAATAAATTATTTTTAATTAATATGAAATAAAATAATATTTAGGGTGAAATTCAATTTGTCCCTCTAGTTTGATCTAATAGTCAAACTGGTCCTTCGATTTTTAAAATTGTCTCGTTTAATCATTCTGTCACAATTTCCGTTAAAAAAATGGAATCCGACAGGGATAGAGGGTCAAATGACCATGCTGCCCCTTATTTTTGTTTTTTTTTTTTTCAAAAAGAGATGAATTTAATCTCTATTTTTTAATTTTAAATAAATAAATGAATTTCATCGATTCATCATCGGTTCATCACCACCAGTCCACCACCAAACACACACAACACACCACCACCACATATACCCAACACACTTAGAAACACACACAACACACCACCACCACATATACCCAACACACTTAGAAACCCAGAAACCCAGAAACCCAGAAACAATTAATCTAGAAACCTTGAAACCTAGACCTAACCTACCATTCACCATCATCAACAACACCAAACCCAGAACTTCTATTGAAACCCAGAAACTGAAGAACAAAACACACCACCAAATCGCCATCAACCTGACCACAAAGCATCATCATCACCGCCAAACTACAAACACAATAGATTCACAAACAAAAAAAAAAAATCCACCAAAGAAAAAGAAATTTCCAGTGAACCAAAAACATGAAATTTTTGTTTTTTGAAACCCTAACCGCCGCCATCACCCGCTCGTTCTCAGTCCCCGAAGAAGTCAGCCCCGTCCGGCCGGTCATCTCGTTCAGCCTTCCGTCAGCTTCCGGTCCCGTCGTCGATTGTTCCGCTGCCGTAATCGCTTTTCTCCGTCACAGATCTGGGTTCCGGATGAGTAATATTAGAAGAAGTGGCATCCAGAATGGCAACTTTAAAATTGGAAATTCAAGAATCTTTTTGAGATCCAAATAGAAGTTTTGATCAGGAGATGTTAGGAATAGAAACGAGGATGATATTGAAAAGCGGAGGAAACACAAGCCTCAAATCAATGATAAAATTCATTCTTGTTTGGGGAGAGAGAAGAGGAGAGATGGCGGATTCATGGATTCATGGAATGGAAAGCAGAAAGTAAATTGCTTTGGATTGAGGGTCACGTAAGATGAATTTTGGATTTGGAAGTAACAAATAAAAGACAAAACACATTTGGGGAGAGAGAAGATGAGTGGTGAGGATAAGATGATGGCGGTGGATGTGTGGTGGCTGGAGGCTGGTGATGTTGAATATGAGAATGAGGTTTCATTTTATTTTAATATTTATTTATTATTATTTTTAATTTGTTATTGACTAGGTTTGATATAAATCAATTGATTTTCAATGTTTCCTTTCAAAAAAAATATATATATATATATAAATCAATTGTTTTTTTAGTTTTAATTTGGTTTTATTTTTTTAATTATACTTGTTGAGATTTTATTATTATCATTATATAGTTTTATATATTTTTTAATTTTAATTATGTAAGTTACCATTTTATCCTTGCACCAATGACGGAATCTTTTAAAGCTCTAACGAATTGGAAGGCAAAGATCAAAATATAGATTTTTGAAAACTTAAAGGATCTGTCAACATAATACTAAAAACCGGGGGATTAATTTGACTATTAGGTCAAACTAGAGAACGAAAATGAACTTTCGCCCTAACATTTATTCTTTAACTGATATTAAAAGATATTTTTTTAAATGTTAGAATAAAATATATTAATATTAAAAAATAATCAAATGAAACTCAAAATAAACAAACGATTAAGAGAGCACACACTAGAAAAAGTGCCTCTAATTAACTGCATCATTCTCTTCTTCCAGAAAAGAACTCGTCCTAGAGTTTGATGGCCTTTCTCTTCCCATACTTCTTGATCAAGTTTTCGTAAATTGAACCATGTGTCTTTAAAATCAACAAATAATTTATGACAACTTTTTTTAAAGATGGGACTCTTGACTGCATCATTCACCCCCATATGTGACTCGTGCCCCGAACAGGTTTTCAATTTTCGTCCCATACACAGCCCATTCTGGAGTGAGGTAATCCTTAGGAAGCACGGATACTCTATTTGGTGGAGGTAACTCGTATCCAACTCGTATCCAGTTCAGATACTCCCCAGATATTTCAGGATACGTATCTGATACGTCAAATGGCGTATCCGTTAACTTTTTCATAAGTTTGATTAGAGGATACTTGGAGAATACTTGGAGGATACTTAGAGGATACTTGAAGGATACTTGTGGGATACTTGAAGGATACTTAGGGGATACATTAAAGATACTTTTAGGGCAATATTATAATAATTTTAGTATAAAACGTGGTCAAACTATAATTTCAAAAATTTAGGTGTCAAAATGAAATTGTAAAGAAATTTTGGTTTTGATTCCATTGGCATGAAGAATAACGGGATACATGATATTGAAAACTTTTCTCTTGATGAACCAGAGTTATATGCTGAATTATCTAGATCATTTAACAATGTGAATGATGATACTGAAGTTAATTAGGAATTTAAAATATGTTTTATGAGTTTTTATTTTTTTTATTTATTTTTATTTTTATTTTTTTGTATTATTTAGATTTTTGTAATATGTTATGACTTATGTGACGTATGTTTTATTTTGATTTTATAATATGTTACAACTTATGTGACATGTTTTATTTAGTTCCTATAATATGTTACATTGTTATGACTTATGTAGATATGTGACATGTTTTATTTGGATTCTGAATATGTTTTGATTTTGAATGAATTATCAAATATATATGTTTTCATACATTATTATTTTTTAAAATATATAAATATATATTACTTTAATCGATATATCATGCCGTATCTGTATCATAGTTTTTAAAGATTTACCGTATCTTCGTATTGTGCCGTATCCGTATCCATATCCATGATATATAGGGTGATCCATACTCGACTCGAACCGACTAGTTTCATTTAATATATATAAAATAAAATAAAAAATTCAAACCATTAAATATACAAAATTTACCATAAAATTGAATTTTACGACAACAACTTAAATTTTAATATTCAATCAAAAAGTGATGATATTTGCACAATTGCACCCCTCCAAACTGTATCTACACCCTAAATTTATATATTTTCAAACTTCCAATATTATCCTCATGTTAAATTATTAAGATTTTAATCAAAATATATTATATTTTTAATGAATAAAGTATTTTTTAGGAATAATTTAGATTTTAATCTAAATTACTCTAACTAAATAACTGTCGGTTTATAATCCCTAAAATGAAGAAACAAAATGTTGTAGATAGATTTCAGGAAGCATTGGGTGCTACATCAGGGGATAGAGTTATGCTTGTGGCTGTACCCAAATCATCTGGATGAATGATGAGGCTTGAGATTGAGATTCCTCGTGCCTTGAATCCTCAACATACTTGTCAACCCAAAACAGTAGAGAGTTTTGAATGCAGTTTGTACTCAAATATAGATGAGGACCCATGAGAGAAAAACAAAGTTAGGAAAAAAAAAAAAGGGAGGAGGTGCGGCTTCCTCCTACCATTTAGACATGCCCTCAGTTCGGTTTGGTTTTGGTTCTCGGTTCCGAACTGACGGTTTCGATTTCGGGGTAACCAGAATTGAAATTGGAACCTCCTTGAGGAAGGTTCCGGTTCCCTGGTTCTGACGGTTCGGTTCTTTTTCTTTTTATTATTATTATTTTAACAAAAAAAAAATTATTATATATGTAAATTTATAAATGCACTTTATTGGGTAACCCAAAATTAAAATAAAATAAATATATGACAAACTAAAAAAAAAAGAAATTAAAATAAAATTAAAAAATGTAAAATTTGTCTTATATTTAATTTTTACCACAATTAAGTTGCTTACGTATCCTTTTGGGGTTTATAGGAATCAAAGGTTAAATAGTTCTCTTACCTTTTATTGCAGATTTGGTGATGTGAGGTGGCACCATAACTAATCGCTGTCATCTGTTCCAGTGGTAGGGGTATGGTTGTCATCATCAAAGAAATCGTAGGGTGCATCTTGATCGATTTCTTGTTATCTGTTTTGTGCCTTGGTCTAATCATCAACATAAGCTTGTATCTGATTTGATTATGGACTCAAAAGAGAACGTCTTGCGTTCAGAATATTTCCACCAGCACTAAACTCTTATTCTACAACCACTGTATAAAATGATGTTGAAAGAATTTGTTTGACTATAATAGTCAAGATTGGAAAGTACTTTTCATGCTCATTCCACTGGTGTAGGATATCAAATTTTTTAACATCAGTGTTTCCCATAAACTCAAAAGAGGTACTTAGATAACTTTCAAGCTTAAAATACGAGGTCGAGCTTGATGAAGAAAAACTTCGTAATTTTTTGGTTTTTCAGGATAACAGTTTATACCCTAAACCCATTAATCTGGAAGGTGATAAGGAATGAGACACATTTTGAGTTTGTGGAACATTTATATTCAGTGAATGATCATAAACTCTAAGATATTCATCATATAACTTATACAATAATGTCTAAATTCTAGAAGAAGACCTAGAAACATTATAATCTATTGAGAGAAACCAAAAATAGTCATTTGAATTATTAAACTTTTGTTGGTAACCACTTTTGAAAAGTTAATTATTAATAACCACTTTTTTTTAAAAAGAATTCAGTGTATGTCCATAAATTACTAGTATACCCCTGAAAATATATATTTTTTTTTAAACCTTGAAGTCAACTTGAAATCATGGCTACATTGAAATATCCAAACTTGAAATCATAGCTAAATTGAAATGTCCAAATTTAAAATCATGACTAAATTGAAATGTCCAAACTTGAAATCTAGACTAAATTGAAATTAAGCTTAGGTTTTTTTTTCCCCTTCTTCTTCTTCCTAATCTTCTTCCTCAAATTCAAATTAGGTTTAGGGTTTTTGTTTCTCTTTTTTGCAGAACACATCACCGACACACTTAGCTGTCGGATGTCGCCTGGTCGTCGCTTAAACCAGTGGAAAGCGTAGACCAGTGGAAAGCGTAGATCATGGCGTCGCGGCTGGGCGTGACGCCGTTGCACGTGAAGGATGGTGCACGACAGGACGATCCGCACGATCGCGAAGGACTACCGCGACGCCCAGAAGCTCGCCGACGCTCGATGACACCTTCATAAGCGCTCGACGACACCGGAAAGAGAGAGATCGGGGAGAGAGAGCAAAGGAGAGAGAAAGAGAAAAAGAGAGAGAGAGAGAGAGAGAGAGAGAGAGAGAGAGAGAGAGAGAGAGAGAGTGACCATTTTGTTTTCATAGCATTAACGGACTCCAGTAATTCTATATCGGATGCACACTCAGAAAATATACCAACAATATTAACACTCTCAATAATAAATAAATTAGTTGTAAGATAATAAATATCAGATAAATTGTTACCAGCATTATTAAAGACTTTTAACAAACCATAAATTTTTGTAAAAACATCCCAATGGTTTGAATAAAGATCAATGTGACTAACATTGTATTGAATAAAAGTAACTAATAAATCTCTATAATCATAACTTTGAGTAAGAAATTTATAAGTAGAATTTCAACATGTTGAAACATCATGAGTAAATTTAATGACGCGTCTACCATTTTGTTTACAAAATTTTACTCTTACTTTCGTTGTAAAAGGAAATTTTCATAAATAATAGAGGGTATTTTTTTTTAGAAGAGATCCCGACTCTTCTCTTGACGTTAATTCTTGACGTTACGATGTAGAAAAACCTATACGGAATCTCACCCCAAAAAAAACCCAACATCAGAAAACTCCTCAATCAGTCAATCCTCATGTATAAATGTATAATATAATGAGAAGTAAAGATTCTAAATTTTGTCGACATGAGATTGCTTGTACAGATGCAGATCATTAATCCCATATTCCCATCTCTCAAATGAGTTGTATAATTAGGCACACTTAATCAATGGCCTCTTACTTTAGTGGTTGGAATCTCTCAAGTATGGTTCCCCCACTAAGGTTCAATACATTGGTATGTAAATAATTATTGTCCTACATTTAGCCATTAATTCACAAAGTGTGGGTAGCCATATCCCGATATTATGGGATTAGTCCTCTCTCTAGTTGACTGTGAGAGTTGTAATCCAATTGTAACCTCTCTCCGATACTAGAAGTAGTATTCCGGACTGTCCTTGTAGAGTCTTATCTCTCCAGGTCCCGGCAATTGTTGTACTTTAAAAAAAAAAATTTAAAAAAAAAAAAAAATAGCCACACTTATCAAAATTTTCCAAGTGGCATGATCTGATCAATAGGAAAATTACACAAATCATATATGATCATGTGTATGACATTAATAAAACGAGGTTAAAATGGTATAGTCCAGCATTATGCAAGATTGTTTAGATTTCAAAGCTAGCTAAGTATTATTCTACACATTTAAGTAACTAAACTCGATCAACTTTACAATCGATCACCAACATATATATGAACAACCATCACTCACATAATCCAATTAAGCATCCTGTAAAAGGGGTTTCAGTGTTATCAAATTGGACCAGAGCAATGTAACTAAATGCATTAGAATCATAATTCCTGGAATCAATTGTTTTTGTGGTTTAAATCGTTTGAATTGAATCAAACCAGTGAGCTTGGCATCCCATCTATGACAACAAAATATTCAATTTTGGCACATTGAACATATATAATTATATATCACCCTCCATTAGCAGAGATTAACAAGTATTAATTTTTGAAAAATCTCATGCTTCAATTGTATGAGATTTATGAAATTACCCGATAACACAAAAATCAATCTAAACAAATTAAATAAGAAAGCAGCGAAAAGAGTGGAAATGGTGGAAAATGCCACATTTTTCAACTCACTTGGTGACAAAGTGACCGATTTAATAACTTAAGTTTAAAAGGTACTAAAGTAAGTGATTTCTAAAAATGCCCTTATTTTATACATTCTCTTTCTTACTTTAAAGTTTTCTGAGATTTTTTTTTTCATCTTCCTCTGTAACAGACCTTCAATGGAGGATGGAGGTTGAACACCATAACATTATCAATTCATCTCCTTTGGATAATTAATTTTGTAGCGTTACGCAGACGCATTCGAGGGTCGAGCTTTTTTTTTTTTTCAATTTAAAACCCTAATTGGGTTTCTTTTCATTTGTTATCTGAGTCTTTTGTAAGTTTTTCTCTGGTTATATGAATTTTGAATCTGATTGAAAAGTCTCGGAGAAGTAATGAAAAGGCTCGGATAGTTCATTAAAAGGCTCGGAGAAGTAATGAAATAAACAAAAAATAAATAAAAGGATGATTCTATATACAACCGGGGTCGTGCAACCTTTGCAGCCCCGTAGTGCATTTTTTGTAAAAAATATGTGAGGTCCGTGCATTTAATACATAAGATCCACATGTTTTTTTTTCTTTTTAAAAATGCACTACATAATCGCAAAAGCATGACCCCAGTTGCACAAATCATTTCTGTAAATAAAAACATCCCAAACAAGTCTAGGAATTCTTACTATTATAGGAAGGATCAGCTAGATCCGCCTTATAGGAATTGTCCAGCATCACAAATACAATTATAAAAAGTCATGTTGCTCCGCCAGTTACACATTAGAATTCATTGGAACCTGTTTTTTTTAAGGGGAGAGAACCCGAACCTGTAATCTCGTGGTGCGGTGTAGGTTTGAGACAAACCTCATATTGTCTAGAATTCATTGGAAACTCTTTTCTTCTCTCTGTTATTCTAGTCCAAGGAACCTCTAAAATTCCTAAACCACCTTTAGCTATCTGAAATTGCACCGCGTTTGACCTCTTTTTCAGGAGACGACAGGCTTCCAAATGGTGAGTTGGGTTGATCATAATTTTTTTGCAGTTTGGTTTTTTTCTTACTGTTATCGTTTTTATGTTGTTCTCATGATGTTTGGGTGTAATTCTTCTTCTTGCAGTAAGAAACTGATAAAGCAAGTCCAGTGCCGTCTCAAGCGGTTGAAGAACAGGAGATGTTCAATGGTGAGACTGCTACGCAGCGACATAGCTGAGCTCATCAAAATTGGCAACGAAGAAACTGCCTTTAATTGGTTACGTTAAATGCAGAGGTTTTCAAATGCAATCGACATTAATTATTACTAGCTTATGTTATTTTCTCTGGTATATCAGGTGAAAACACAGTGGCAGTGTATGAATTGTTGGACAGTTTCTGTGAACTCATTCTTATGAACCTGTCATTTATCCTCGAATGCAAGTAAGTTATATATTGATTCAATTCTTAATTAGCTAAATATCAAAATGTTTTATGGTCTAAAATTGACATTGCTTTTTACAACTCAGGGACTGTCCCAGTGATATCGATGAAGCAGTTTCAAGTCTTATATTTGCCTCTTCTAGATGTGGTGATCTTCCTGAGCTTTATGGGATCCGAAAGCTCTTCGAAGATCGTTGTGGTAAGAAATTCGTAATGGCTGCTGCTGAATTGTTTCTAGGGAATCTAGTGAACTATCAGGTTATAAACTGTAGCCTATTATTTATTTTTTTTAAGTTTTGTTGATTTACAAATGCTAATACATAACATTGTCGATAACGATACAGATCAAAGAGAGGTTGAACCTGAAGTCAGTAACTGATGACATAAAGCAATAATTGGTGGACGAAATAGCTAAAGATTACTGCCTCCGAACAGAGATTTTGGCAATTGAATATGCTCCTGAGTACAATGTTTTCACTTGGGTAAATGAAAAGATTCAGGTAACTACAGGAAAAACAAAGGAATCTTATTCCCCAAGTAAATGTATTAGTTGTTTGACAGGAAAAGGAACGGCGCCGCCTTACTTGACAGTGAAGACAATGCCTCCAGAGCGGCCTAAAGAAACTCGGCCAGACAACATCCTGCCCTGCAATTCATTACCCCACCATGTTCATCCTAAATTGCCAGATTATGACCACATCGTGGCTAAGTGCATGGCCCTCAAGAAAGAGCTTCGTGGGGATCAACGATGATGGCTGGGCTTTATGGTGCCTGGGTTCGTGGGTTTGGATGACTCGGTGGTGGATGGGCTTTGTGGGGATCAGGGTGGCTGGGGTTTATTAGGTTCAGGTTCAGCATCAAGGGTTTAGGTCCAGACTAAAAAGACTTCCATGTTATAAAGTGACTTTTCACGCTCTGCAAATCTACTCTGGAATTGTCTTGCCCTCTGCATTTTCACAAACACCTTACGATGGAAGACGACGGAGCTGTCAGAGTCTACAGTGGCAGCGCAATCACCAACGCCAAGAAAAAACACTTTTCGATCAAGGCCGGCATGGCCCAGATGCTACGCGGCGAGGCGATTATCGAAGCTTGTTGAGTGAGAAACCGAACTTGCTAAAATCGTACTTGAGGTTCTTGAGTGAGCTCAATTCGACCCAGAAACCGAAGCTGCTTCTGCTTCAACTGGGTCACTTTCAATTGGTATGTGACTGCACACTTTTTCCCTTTCTTTCCATTTCATCCTCTCAGTAACGGCTGGTTCATAGTATTAGCCCCATTATTATGTGTTGGGTTAGGTGTGAGAGTATGTGTTGGTTATTTCATGAAATAGTGTTACTGGAAGCAATTGGAGTAGACAACATTGATACTTGAAATTTCAAGTGTTAATGGTTATTATTCGTATTATTGTGATATTTGTTTATGTGCATTTTCACTGTGTTAAAATTATATATTGTTTGAATTTTTCAATTTGATTTTTGAGTCAGTAATGAGTTAATATTTATCAATTTAATTTTTCACTTGGTTAAGAAAATACAATAGGTTTTAGAGCCAGTTTATAATAATCACTGTTAGTTGTGCTAAAGGAATAATCAAATGTGAAGTTAATCAGTACATGTTTAGTTAATTATACTTTTAAAATTATTGTATAGTTCAAAAACAGTATACGTTTTGTAATTTTATTTCAGAAATGCTGAAATTAGTTACGATGACGAAAATAGACATGATTTTATAACATTATTTCATATTTTTCATTAATTATATATATTAATTCAATATTTAAGTAGAATATTTAAATTAGAAAAAAATTCCACAAGAATAATAAAAATATATTTAAAAGATTTTATAAATCAAATCAATATTTAATTAGAGTCTTTAATTTTAAGATGAAATAAAGTATATAAATGATTTTAATTTGATTTTATAAGGATAATAATAATATTTTAAAATATTCATTAAATGCTGAAATAGATTATTCCATAATCACTTTCAAAAAGTAACCCCTCACCTACTTCTCAAAATCACTGTCAAAACTTGTTAGATTATCAATTAATCACTTTTGAAAGTTTTACCAAACATCATTTTATGTCAAAATTATAAAATAAACTGATTTTAACTTCTCAAAAGTAATACCAAACTGACCCTTAATGAGTTTGATACATATTTTTAAGTTATTGAATTGTTATTAAGATAAAGAAAAATATCGTAAGTTAAGTCAGAATTGAAATTAGATTGAGATATACTTAGAATTAATTGGGGTATATTTTAAACTATTAAAAAAACTTACTTTTTTTTTTTCAAAAAGTTGTAGCCCACCTAGAGGTAGCCATGGTTTCGGTTAAACCGACGGTTTTGCCTGCGGTTTAACCGAAACCGGACTGCCAAAAACAGCAACAAAACCAAAACCGGAACCGGAACCGGCGATTTCAAAACCGATCGAACCGGTTACGGTTTCGGTTTGAGGGGTTAAAAAACCTGTTCAAACCAGAGGTTTTAACCATGGTTAAACCGCCTGTTTTTTTTTTTTTAAAAAAAAAATTAATTAATTAATTCTGGACGAATCAGAAGATGACACGTGGCAGCCCATTTGAAAAAGTTACCGTTGAACCGAACCGAACCGAAATGGTTAAACCGCCGGTTTTATGAAGAAAAAAAAATTGTTCAATGACTGACTGACACGTGGCATAAAATTTGAAAAAAAAATAAGGGTGTCATTGGCCAAAGGCACCTGGCAGCTACAGCTGTCAGCTGACTGCTGCTGCCTCTGCCCAAGGCCAACGGCCACAATGAAAAAAAAAATTTTAACCCAAAACTTTTCCTAATTGCAAACATACCCTCTCTATAATCCTATAAATATCCCCCACACTTCATTATTCTTCACACCACTCTCAATCTCTCAACTTCTCTCAATCTCTCTCAATCTCAAATTCTCAATTCTCTCTACAATCTACAATTTTATTTAATTTTCATTTCACATATAAATTCTTTCTTGTATTTTTTAGTTTTTACTATCATCTATTTTTTTCAATCATCAAATTGATTAACAATATTTATTTCTTCTATTTTTTACTATCAAAATATTTTTTTTCATCACTATTATTTCAACAATATTTTTTTTCAAACATCTATTTTTTTTAAAGTGTTACATTGTTACCATTATTATTCCAACAATATATTTTTTTACAATCTTCTATTTTTTTTTTTTACTTGTTTACCACTATTATTTCAACAATATTTTCTTTATATATATCAATATTTTTTGTATTATTAATTTTTCAATGGCTAGTGGGGGAGATAGTTCAAGAAATTTGAACAAAGAAAAGGGTCCAATGCAAAACTTGTTGAAACACGTTGGCGGTGATGTTAATTACGACCGATCATACCACGAGTTCCTTCAAGACCGATTTGGATCCGATCACCCTTCTAGTCCTAATCCCCCTCTAATAATTCTCGAATTCGACGGACTCAACCACGATCCCAATACCCCAAATAATAATGAAAATCTATCTGACCCCCCACCCCCTTCAAATGATTTTTTTGCAAGTGAAGGTGAAGAAAAGCAGATGAAGTTCATCCTCTTCAGAGTGCATATGAAGAAAATAGAGCTAGATGGTGAATTTTTCCATATACAGTGCAATTACTGCTCCAAATTATATAAGACTGTCAAATCATTCGGATATGACACGTACTGGGCTCATATCAAAAGAAGTCACCCGTCCGAATTTGAGAAATCCAATAACCAAGCCCAAATTGCCAGGTACACAACCTCTGGTAATCAATTATTTCATTATACGTCTGAAAAAAATAGGGAAGAATTAGCATTAATGGTTGCAGTAGAACACTTACCTTTTGGTTTTTGTGAGAAAGTGGGTTTTGTTAATTATTGTCAAAATGCATTAAATCCTGCAATGCAACGTGTTCCTAGATCCACTCTTACACGTACACTAAATGCCATTTTCAAAAAGGAAAAAAACATATTGAAATCTTTTTTTTTTATCAATTTCAAGGTCGCGTTTCCGTATGTGCCGACATATGGAGCGACAATAATGGTAGTCATTCATATTTGGGTGTCACATGTCATTATATGGACAATGACTGGGACATGCAAAAAAGAATTCTTGCATTTCGTGTTTTTGATGACTCACATTCAGCTCAAAATATTTTTCAACTCCTTCAAATCATTTTTCAAGAGTATAATATCCTGAACAAAATTTTTTCTATTGCCTTTGATAATGCTGCAAGTATTACCACATCTATTCATATGTTACAAGATTTGTGCAATCCCTATTTTAGGGGTAAATTATTTCATCAAAGATGTGCATGTCATGTTTTAAATTTGTATGTTCAAGCTGGATTAACAGAGCTTTCTGCTTTTATTAGATCAATTAGAGATAGTATTAATTATATTTGGAGGCATAACAAAATCCAGAAACAATGGTTAAAATATTGCTCTCAGAATAATATGCGTCCCAAAAATATTTCTAGAGATATTACCACTCGTTGGAATTCTACTTATAAGCTGCTTAATGAAAGTGTTGAATATAAGGAATTATTAGTTTCTTTTATTACTTATAACGTTCCTTCAATTTCTCTTCAATTGAACCATTGGAATGCATGTATAAAAATTCTTGAATTGCTACGTGTTTTTAATGATGCTACCAATGTTTTATCTGGTGTATACTATCTCACTACTCATTTATTTCTTATTCAAAGTGTTAATATTGTTGGTGCATTTAGTGACAGTGAATTTGATGTTCAATTGAGTCCATGTGTTGCAGCTATGAAAGCAAAATGGCTAAATTATTATGGGGAGATTCCAAATATTTATTTGCTTGCACCGTGTTTTGATCCACGTTTTAAATTAGAAATTTTGCAGGATTATTTAACTCATTATTATAAATGTTTAGGATTAGAAATTGATGTTCTTCATTATTGTGATTCCGTTAAGACTTTGCTTTACGAATTATACGATGAATATCTTAGAATGTGTGGTCCGTCTTTGAACTTGCCGGTTTCACAACCCCCACCCACATCTGGTGGTACTAGTACTTCTGCAAAATTCCAATTAAAGGGTTTAGGGGATCGACTGTTTTCCCAAAAAGCCAAAAAATTAAGAACATCTTCATCTTTATCCTCATCTGTCTCTGAGCTTAACCGGTATTTAGAAAACACTCATGAATTTTTAGAAGAAAAATATAGTCTCCAGGTTTGGTGGAAGACTCATCAACAGGATTATCCAATTTTGGTTATTATTACCAAACAAATTCTTGGAACATCGGTTTCTATCGTTGCTGTGGAACAAGAATCTAGTGCAGGTGGAAATATTTTGGAACCAAGACGGTCGGTTATGTCTCCACAATCACTTGAAATGCAGGCGTGTGTTGATGATTTGACAAAGGCAAAATACAGACAACAAGAACTTCAGCCGGAGATAGTGAACGACTTCTTTGAAGATGACCAAACCACCGGTACGGAAGGAAGTGACTAGATTCTGTTCCAACTTCCAAACTCCAACACTGAGCAACTAATTAAAGGTAAAAGAACTACGTGGCCTTTAATTCCTCTACATTGGTGGAGGATACGTAGGCAGCTTAATTGTGATAAAAATTAAGTGCAAGACCGGTTTTTTTTTTTTTGTTTTTTGTTTTTTAAAATTTTAAATTTGTTACTTTGTAATGTTGTTTCTTTGAATTCAAGTCTTCAAGGCCAATCTCTTATTTATTTATTTTTTTTGTGAAATTGTAAAGTTGTATTTATTAATAAATGCGGATTTCTTTTCTTTTAAACATTGTTAAATACTTAAATACTTCAATGAAAATGTTTGTAATTATTTTTTTTATTTTAAACTTTGTTCAATTGTAATTATTTTTTTTATTTTAAACTTTGTTCAATTGTAATTATTATTTGGCAAGATTTTATATTTACAACCAATTTTTATGATTTATCTCACTTGGAAAAAAAGTTGAAAAATAAAAAAAATAAAAAATAAAAATAAAAACGAACCGAAACCGAAACCGATTTTATATTTACAACCAATTTTTATGATTTATCTCACTTGGAAAAAAAGTTGAAAAATAAAAAAAATAAAAAATAAAAATAAAAACGAACCGAAACCGAAACCGAAACCATCTAAAACCGAAACCGAAACCGAAACCGGAAAACCGACGGTTACAAACCGCCTCCAAACCGTGAGCCACGGTTTCGGTTTCAGTTTTAGTGGACCTCAAAACCGAAACCGAACCGTGACCACCACTAAGCCCACCCTAGCTAGCCTTAATTCCGCCACTAGATCCAACATACACAAAATTATTTTCAAGTTCCAAAAAAAAAAAAAATTCAATCAGCTATGATACCAAATTTGATGTTAGGAAAGGAGAAAAAAAAAATGAAAAGTTAGGATATTTGCAAAAGAAGGCAATAGAATCACTCACGTTGTGATTGCTGTAATCACAGAAACAATCAACGTGAGCAAACCGATTGCTTTATTTGCAGGAGGATTCACTGAACTCCAAATTATAAAATATAATCAAATTAAACTCAACTATACTCTATCTTAGCAGATTTTCCATTATAAATAAATAGGAATTATATCACTCTATTCAAGATAATTAAACTAAATAACCGGAATATTCTAGTCAAAGAACCCTTGTGTTTTCCTAGCTAATTGCAAGTTACAAAACAATTAAATGAAACTCAAAATAAACAAACAATTTAAGAGAGCACACATTATAAATAAGTGTCTCTAATTAACTGCATCAGGGAAGGTGTCCCATACTTGACTCGTGCCCTAACCAGGTTAATATAACAAAACAATAAAATTCAAACCATTAAATATACAAAATTTACCATAAGACTGAATTTTACAATATAAACTTAAATTTTAATATCCAATCAAAGAGTGATGATATTTGTATCCCTCCAAACTGTATGTACATCCCAAATTCATATATTTTTAATTCCAACATTACCCTGAAGTTAAATTATATTTTTAACAACTAATTTATTTTTTGAATTTTTTACTAACTAAACAAATTACCTAACTAAATAATTGTCTGTTTATAATCCCTAAGGGACAAACTATTGCAGATAGATTTCAGGAAGCATTGGGTGCTACATCAGGCGATGGAGGGATGAATGATGAGGCTTGAGAGTTGAGATTGAGACTCCTCGTGACTTGAATCCTCAACATACTTGTCAACCTAAAACAGTAGAGAGATTTGAAAGCAGTTTGTACTCGAATATAAACGAGGACTCGTGAGATAAAAACAAAGTTAGAAAAAGGAAGAGAGGACTGAGGAGGTGCGGCTCCCTCCTACCATTTTTTTTTTTAATATTTTAATTACTTTAGAATTTATTTATTTAAAATATTGTTTTCAAGAGTAATGGCCTGTAATGATATGCTTCTCAGATTGATATTGACAAATCACGCCGACAATTTAGTAAGTTTTTTTTGGGGTAAAATTGGGCACAAAAGTGGTTTATATACCAATAATTATTGATATGACAACAATTTCAAGATATTTTTTTCCTATGTGGCATAAAAATAGACTTGATAGACAATAAACTCAAAATTTGATCTTCAATACTTCCGTCTAAAACACAATTTTTTGAATGACATGTTCATCTTTTTTTTTTTCCTGTTTTAATTTTTATTTTATTTCCTTACTAAAAATATATGAAAATTAATGTCAGTTTTAAATGTTTACCGAGTCAACCTAAAATATAGTTGTGCAACAAACCGTCTAAAAGTAGACGGTCATATTGACAATGTCTAATTTTTTTTTGCCACCTCAGTTTGAGGTTGAATATGCACGGCTGCATTGGAGACACAAATATTAACATAACGTTTATTTATCCTATGTGATATTTTTTTTTTTTTTAACAAACCACGCTTGCATTGGAGATGCCCTTAGCATTACTCTTTTTCAAAATTACAGAAAAGACATATTTGATAATGTGTGAGGTGTGCTTATGAAACATAATTTTTTTAAAAAAAAATTAATAAATACACAGAAAAAAAAAATGGTGTACAAACAATTTTCAAGGGTGCAAATATAACCACTCAATCAAATTTAAAAATATACTTTTTTTTTTGGAAGTTTTACAAGTTAAAAATATGGTGGACTCGAGCCCCTCGTCATTATTGTGGAAAGGAAGTGCACTGCCACCTCATCTAAAAAGTGATGTGCAATATAAAAATATACTTAAATTAAAAATATATGTATTTAAATTTAAACATGAACTAACAAATAGATATTTAAATTAAAAATTTAGGATACACTTAAAATTCATATATAGGTTTAAATTTAATAGAATATAATATCTAAATTATATAAAACTTAAACGATATTAATTGTGAACTTGTAGCCATCACACAGCTCGCAATCGTGAATCACAAGCCACATGTTACGTGACTTTCTTCATGGCTTCATTCACGCACGCATTACTATCATGGATGTATGGGTGGATTGAGTCAAAGGCTACCGGATGCTTCAGCCTTAATTATCGTTCCATTTTCTTTTATTAGTTAGATAGTGTAGAAGTGCTGCCGGAAGATAGCACCCATTTACTTAATGTTGAATGTAATTTGGTTATCAGTTGTTGTAGTTGGCCTATAAATAGCCAGAGACAATATTGAATAAGATATGACAAATTACCAAATAACTCAATCTTCTCTGTTCTCACTTTTTCTACTGCAACATTCTTTGTTCTCAAATTCTTACTTATCAGTGGTATCAGAGCCTGGTTGTCCATGGATACTCGCGGTAAATCAAATGCGGAATTCCGCAATGAGGTTAACGATATCCTCGCTAGCCACGAATCTCGGTTTGATCAAATTCTTACCGAATTACAAACACTTCGCCTGCAACAAAATCTGCCCACCCACTTACCTGGTGACTCCACTGGGGAAGCTTCCCACAGCCAGCACAATACCCTACAATCCAACCAATCCTCTGACCGTACCAATCATCAACACCTCAAGCTGCCATTTCCAAAATTCGGTGGTGAGGATCCGAATGGCTGGGTCTATAAGGCCGAGCAATACTTCGACTTCAAGAATGTTGCTCCCGATCAGCAGGTCCAATTAGCATCGTTCCACCTTGATGGTATCGCCCTCCAATGGCACCGGTGGATTACCAAGTACAAAGGACCCTTAATGTGGGACGAATTCACTAAGGCTCTTTTGCTTCGTTTCGGACCTACGGATTACGAGGATCCTTCCGAAGCACTCACTAGACTCAAACAAACCTCCACTGTTAACTCGTACCAGGAGGCGTTCGAAAAGCTTTCGCACCGTTCGACGGGTTACCTGAAGCTTTCCTTGTGGGCTGTTTTATAGCCGGATTACGAGATGACATTCGGTTGGATGTCAAGATCAAACAGCCTCGATCCCTAGCAGAGGCTATTGGTGTAGCTAGATTGGTGGAAGAACGCAATACACTGCAACGAAAGGGATCCAATCCATATCGACCTCCCACCTTCGGTACACAGCAGAGGTCATTTGCTAACAATTCACCGGGTTTATTAGGACCACCTCCTTCACAAAAATCGACCCCTTCAATTCCTTTCAAACGCATCACAACACAGGAAGCCAAGGAGAGGCGTGAGAAGGGTCTTTGCTATTATTGTGACGAGAAATTCCTTCCCGGACACCGCTGTCAAAGACCCCAATTATTTATGATCTGGGATGGGGCACAAGAAGACACATTTGGCACCATCAATGACCCAAACGAACCAGAATATGAACCAGATTTTTCCGATCCTTTACCCGAAATTTCTTTTCATGCAATTTCAGGTACTGAGCATCCTCAAACAATCCGAGTCCCAGGCCGATTGAATGGCACAAATGTCACGATTCTGATAGACGGTGGCAGCACGCACAATTTTGTTGATCAATCTCTGGTCTCACAACACGGCCTTTCGGTGGATCGTGACAAGAAGTTTCAGGTTATGGTGGCCAACAGAGAAACCATTGAGTGCGCTGGAAAATGCTTGGCTCTATCTCTATGCATCCAAGGATACCTCATCACAGCAGACTTTTATGTCCTTCCGGTGGCGGCATGTCCGGTGGTTTTGGGGGTTCAATGGCTTGAGACTCTAGGGCCTGTCGAGATGGATTATAAAAAGTTGACAATTTCTTTCAACCAAGGCGGCACTTCTCAAGTTTTGAAAGGACTTGGGAGAAGTGGACTCACAGCCTTATCAGACAAGGAGTGCCAACACTTACATGGCACTGGGCTGTTCCTACAAATTGTTTCCATCACAGAAGAAGAAAATTCCACAACACCACCTACTGACCTCACCAACCTTCTCACTAATTATCAAGGCGTCTTCGAACCACCTATAGGTCTACCACCTCAGAGAAGACATGATCATCAGATTCCATTACAGCCTAACACCGGACCCGTCAGTGTGAGGCCGTATAGATACCTACATTACCAGAAGTCCGAAATTGAGAAGATGGTCAAGGAACTTTTGGAGTCCGGCCTGATTCGACCTAGCAATAGCCCGTTTTCATCTCCGGTTCTGTTGGTAAAAAAATCCGATGGAACTTGGCGTTTCTGTGTGGATTACAGGGCCTTGAATACTATCACGGTAAAGGATAAATATCCGATACCAATCATTGACGAGTTGCTAGATGAACTCCATGGTGCCAGGTATTATTCCAAACTCGATCTGAGGTCAGGTTATCACCAAATTCGTGTCAAAGACGACGACATCCATAAAACTGCCTTTCGGACACATGAGGGCCATTATGAGTTCATCGTGATGCCCTTCGGACTCACGAATGCTCCTGCAACATTCCAAAGCCTCATGAATGATTTATTTCGCACATATCTTAGGAGGTTCATTCTTGTCTTTTTTGATGATATATTGGTTTACAGCCGTACCTGGAAGGAACATCTTTCACATCTTAGCACTGTTTTAATGATTTTGGCATCTAATTGTTTATTTACGAAAAGGTCGAAGTGCCGATTTGGTGTCACACAGGTTGATTATTTGGGTCATATTATATCTGAAGAGGGAGTCGCAGTGGATCCTTCAAAAATCCAAGCAGTTATTAACTGGCCTGTTCCAAAGTCAGTAAAGGTTGTTCGTGGCTTCCTAGGATTGGCAGGATATTATAGAAAATTTGTAAGCGGTTTCGGCACCATAGCTGCTCCACTGAATCTGTTATTGACAAAGGAGGGATTTAATTGGGGTTCAGAGGCAGAAGTCGCTTTCACTCATCTAAAGCAAGCCCTTACATCACCACCGATTCTCAAATTACCTGACTTTACTCAACGATTCGTCGTCGAATGTGACGCGTGCGGTAAAGGTATTGGTGCAATTCTTACTCAGCAAGGGCAACCTGTGGCCTTCTACAGCGAGGCGTTAAAGGGATCAGCCCTCAATCTCTCCACTTATGAGAAGGAGATGCTTGCCATTGTTAAAGCAATCAGAAAATGGCGCCCATACCTTCTTGGCCGTCCCTTCACCGTACGTACAGACCAGAAGAGTCTGAAGTACTTGTTAGAACAGCGTATCACCACTCCAGCGCAAGCGCGTTGGCTGCCGAAACTCCTTGGATACGATTATGAAATCGAATATAAAAAAGGCAAAGAAAATGGGGGCGCTGATGCATTGTCACGTGTTGTTGAGTTCAATTTTTTGGCTATTTCTTTTCCACAGGTGGACTGGTGGGAAGCAATTCAACGTGAAGTGGAGCAAGATTCTTTTTATTTAACCTTATCAAACAAGTCTTCAAGATTGGGTCATCAGTTCCTTCAACGTGATGGTGTGTGGTTCAAGAATGACAGGATTTATTTGAGTCCACAGTCGACTCTAATTCCTGCTATCGTCTCAGATGGCCATTCGTCATCAATCGGAGGACATTTCGGGTACCACAAATCCCTTTCCCGAATTCGGACCAGTTTCGAGTGGCCAAATATGCATCGCACGGTGAGAGAATATTTACAGGGTTGTGATGTTTGTCAGCGGTTCAAAACGGACTGCCTCAGTCCCGCGGGTCTACTACAGCCTCTGCCCATTCCGAATAAAATATGGACTGAAATATCTATGGATTTCATTGATGGATTACCTTCATCACAAGGGCATACCGTGATAATGGTCGTCGTCGATCGACTCTCCAAGTATGGACACTTCGTACCTATGCGTCATCCTTACACCGCGTTGACAGTAGCCAAGGCTTTCATTGCAGACATTGTTCGTTTGCACCGCATTCCGTCGTCCATCGTTTCTGATCGGGACAAGGTATTTATAAGCTCTTTTTGGCGCACATTGTTTCAAATGCAGGGCACTACTCTTAACATGAGCTCGAGTTATCACCCACAAACCGATGGGCAAACGGAGGTAGTCAATCGGACCCTGGAGCAATACCTTCGCTGTTTCGCAGGAGATCAGCCACGGAAATGGTTAGATTGGCTTCCGTGGGCCGAATTCAGCTACAACACCTCTGTTCATTCTTCGACGAAATTGAGTCCCTTTGAGGTTGTGTATGGTATTCCTCCCCCCAGCTTACTCTCATATGTTCCTGGCACTGCTCGGGTCCAAGCTGTGGATGACTATCTACGTGACCGGAACTCTATTATGAAAGAACTACGTCACAACCTACTTCTTGCTCGCAACCGAATGAAGTGCCAAGCTGATCAGCATAGGCGTGAGGTTCATTTTTTGGTGGGGGATTTTGTTTACTTAAAATTACAGCCTTATCGACAGACTTCGGTGGCATTTCGTGGGTCGCTAAAATTGGCTCCTAGGTTCTTTGGCCCGTTTGAGATACTGGAAAAAATCGGACCAGTGGCTTACCGTCTTGCACTCCCTTCTGGCTCTCAAATTCATGATGTTTTTTCACGTCAGCCTATTGCGGAAGCATTTGGGACCAACTCCTACTGTGGTCTCTACTCAGGTTCCACCGGTTTCGGATACTGCTACGATTCTTCCTCAGCCTGAAGCTATCTTGGATCATCGTATTATTCAGAAGGGTGCTTACCGTCCTAAAAATGAGGTTCTTGTTAAATGGGTTGGTGCCCCTGCGGAGGATGCGACTTGGGAGAACAAGTGGCGTTTCTCCAAAACTTACCCGGACTTCATCCTTGAGGACAAGGATTCTTTGAGTGGGTAGGAATGTTACGTGACTTTCTTCATGGCTTCATTCACGCACGCATTACTGTCATGGATGTATGGGTGGATTGAGTCAAAGGCTACTGGATGCTTCAGCCTTAATTATCTTTCCATTTTCTTTTATTAGTTAGATAGTGTAGAAGTGCTGCTGGAAGATAGCACCCATTTACTTAATGTTGAATGTAATTTGCTTATCAGTTGTTGTAGTTGGCCTATAAATAGCCAGAGACAATATTGAATAAGATATGACAAATTACCAAATAACTCAATCTTCTCTGTTCTCACTTTTTCTACTGCAACATTCTTTGTTCTCAAATTCTTACTTATCACCACACTCTTACCATGCCACCAGCAACATCTAAATTGCAGCATCAGTGTAGTTTATACACACCTGGGATTGGCGGGATACATCGGACCAATTTCTACTCCTAATTTCCTTTGTTGGAGTAACAGCTGCATCCTGAAAATCAGTTATGTAATCTCTTGACCAGCTTACAACATCATCCAATAACAACCTTGGCAGCCCATGAATAACCAAATTTTGTTGATACCTGTCCAAAATACTGCAAAATAAAATAAAAAAAAATCTCATTCTCTTACCCTCTCAATCATTGAGAAACAAACATATGGGTTCAAGGAATAGATATCCGAGATATTGGATAGCTGTTGTTAAACGGGATAGAATAGTTTATGAACTAGGTGGAATTGCCGAAAATATAGCTTGAAAGACTATTTCAGTAGCGGTGTCCAAAGACCCTATAAGAACTCAATTCAATGTTTTTGGATTGAAATGTAAATCCAAAGGAAATGGCTGACTGCCCATTGTCCTGATGACATGAGATTACAATATCTTCATCAACCCTACCAAGGTTCAAATCTTGACACTTTGTATATATTGTTCCATCCTTGTTCATAATCTTCTGACTTACAATAGATCGTAGTAAAAAAAAAAAAAAAAGTTGATAATAACAAGATATCACAAGGCTGTATATTAAATAATGAATTAATTGTTTCTGATTGGACAGAAAGATCCAATTGTAGTTATTAAACAATGTGAAGAAATGCTCTTTTTGATGTTCAATGCATGGTCTGCTTCGCAATCTTCTCAATCTTCTCCGTGAATTGTTGGTCCCTGCTGTCCTATGCATCCATGTACTTCGATCTGCAAAAGTTAACAACACATTGTTGTTAATTTGTATTTGTAATTCTATACATGTTATATTACAATGTAAATGTGGATGTGAGACATTTGAAAGAATCAATATTGGGTGTCCAGTTTGACACAAACGCAACTAAACAAAGTGAATTAAATCCAATTAGGTGTTCTGATTGATATAAATACCGGGAGTTCAAATAAATTTTCTCCCGGTCTGATTTTTTGCTGGATTTTTTCTAATATAGTGACACCTAAATATAAAAAGACTTTTTACTGGATTTTTTCTAATACAGTGATACCTAAGCAAAATAAAATATATATATAAATATATATATATATATCGTCCAAATTTGTTACTTTTGTTTTTTCTCATGCAAACAAGCAAATCACTCAAACTCAAGTGTTAAAAACAACCCAACAAAGAGCATACACCATAACACAAATTGCCAACCCTAATCAGAATCCCACTTTGTTTGAATATTAAAAAGAGTTACTTAACTACATATATGTAAATTAAATTACTTTTCAAAATTATAGAATGAAGATTTAAGTGTTGAAGATGATGCCATGTATTGAAGTTTGATTATTACCTTAGTGGTCCAACAGGGCATCTATCAGGTTGTCTTACTATATAAATTATGTCACCAGCAGCACTCTCATACAAGTCTTGATTTCTATGCCAAGTCCACAAAGCATGAGTCTCATTTTTCACCTGCAACAATGTCAATACAACTACTTCACTCAAATTTACTTTGTAATCACTCAAAATTAATGCAACAATGCGATGGAGAAAGAAAGGGGAGACCTCTAGAATGCCATGGCCAAAGCTGCTTTCCCTGAAAGCACTGTAATCAGGCTGCCGCTCCCAGCAGAACTTACCAGCAGCAGGCCCTGATGTGAAATTGAATGCACAAAACCCTCCCACAATTTTATCAGGAGTGGTTGATGGTTCTGGACAGTTTCCAGGTTCATCTGCATGTGTTATAGCCATTTTCTCTCGATTTCCGCCATCTCCGACTGTTATATGTATTGAACCACAAGGATCCAACGTGTAGTTATAAACCCTGTTTGATCTCTCATAGGCATGAACCTGTGGATCGATTGTTTGCCAAAAACAAATTAAGCTATAAAGAAACAATCAAACAACTATATAACAACATAGATAGCTAAAATTGCACTCACATGGCCATTGAAGACTACATCAACACCATACTTGTATAGCAAATCTTCCATGGCTACTCTCATACATTCCGCCTCTCTGTAATGTGATGTGTAAGTGCTATACCAAGGAGCATGCCAGGTAGCCACCAACCATGGAGTCACTGCTCTGTCCACTTTAGCCAGGTCTCTCTCCAACCACTTGTATTGATCTCCTGTATAAAGTGACCATATGCATATAATTTTTATCATGTGCAGGAATGGGTCCGATAATAATACTAAAACACTCTAATAGGTGGAAACATGAACCTGATTTGTCATAGGAAGTGTAAGCACCAAGCATGATGAAATGTATGCCGCCTGCATTGAAAGAATAGTAGAAAGTGGATTGAGATTTAGACTCTTTGGAAGGAAATGCAAACCGAGAACTGTAAGCAACAAAAGTCTGATTATGAGCCTGCTCTTCTAACTCATGATTCCCTTCCACCACCATTATTGGAACTGTCGACAACAGAGGTTGCATATACCTGTTAATGGATCAACCATGTCACTTTCGCGTGACCAGTTGTCTAGATCATGAGACTATACAAAAATTGGAAGGTATTATTGTTTTTTACCTTCCCCAATAATCCCAACGAGGCTGGTAGGTTTCATGGATCGGAGAATTTGAGAAGGAGCAAGAGTAGCAATCAGCACCAGTTCCATTGGTGAGATACAAGTTGGCATAACAGACATCACCAACCAACAGCATAAGATCAGGATTGTTGGTGATCATATGGCTCACAGTTGATGTTGTATTGTAGGTCAAACCAAGGTCTCCTACTATAGCTATTCTGCTTGGGTAGCTCTTTGGATTAGACATTGGCATTGTCCTGAAATGATAAGTCTCACTTATTGCTGCTATTGATGGATCCCCACATCCATAATAGTATAAGGTGTTTGGTTCCAATCCTACACCATCAAACAACAACTATACACTTTCAATTCGAATTTCATAAAGTGATTATTGAACCTTCTTTTTGTCACTTCTTTTCATAAGAGCTTCCGTAAAGTTGACCTCCATCATATATGGAAGTAAGGAAAGGAAAACTATTAAAATATTAACATATAAGTGTAGTTTCAAAATTTGTCATAAACCTTCTTACAAGAAAGGTTTTATCATAATTCGAAAAATCATAAGTTTAATTAATTTGTAAAACGTACCTTTGAGACGGACGTGGTGTATAATTCCTGAAGTGTAGTTTTGGAGGCCTTGAAAAGGATAAAGTTGATCGTAAACCAGAGAATGTCCGGTGGCTCGATGAGTCAATGAGTACTTTAGTTTTCCATATCGGACAATGCTTCCAACAGTTCTAGGATCTAATGGCTTTATGTGGTCACCAATTTGGAATTCACCTGGAAATCCAATCCAATCCAATACAATACAATTAAGCAATATCATTTTAATATTCAGTTACTTGCATACCTAAAAAGAGATGCCTTTTTAATATACCTACTTCCAAAAATTCATATAACTAATCATTTTTATGTTAGGATTATCTTCACAGAAATTGCGTGTAGATATTTTATAGTAGTTGGCAAATAAGTTTGTCTCTCCACATCACCTCTAACTCTGTAAGTGGGGTAGAGCCAAAAATTCAAGTGTGGGCCGTGGGGTATTATACAAAAACAAAAACATTTAGAGGTTCAAAGTGAAAATGATTTAAAATTTAGTATTAATTTTAATTCAAAAGAATTCTAAAGTATTTTTTTTTTTTGTTATATGAGCGGTTGATATTCATACCGCACATATATATTGTTTGAGCTTAGTATATTCCTGACCAACTATTCGACATCATAAGTTATTGTATTACTTTAATTTTTTTTTTTTTTGTGCATAATAAGTGATATCCAATTACTTTTTATTGGGACAATGCGCACCATATAACAATATCATATCTTAAAAATAAAATAAAAAACAGTATCATATAACAAGTTTAACTTTAATACATGAAACAATGATTATGAAGCTCAAGAGAAACAAAATTATATATTGGATTTGAAAACAAAATTTAAAAAAAGCAGTAGTGCGGTTCCCATTGAACATGGGCACCATATATATATATATATATATATGAAGAGTGACATCGGCATCATATTTGATTTATGATTATGAAAGCAAAAGTTTTAAGTTTAGCTTCTAAGAAGACAAAATAAATCCGTTAAGTTTACACAATGTGCCATTTTTCTAACATTATCTATATATCTTATCTTCTTGAATGGTGTACATCAACATAACAAAACAAATCAAACCCATAATAATTTTAAAAGACATATAAACATCATCGAATCACTATTCACTACCTTTTTATTTTATAGTATTAATCAGAGACATACTAATTATGTTAGAACCAACAAATGCATTAATTCAAATAAACAACTTTCAAAAAATGGCATATTTTCGCTAACATTAGATAATCAAAAAAAATTAGTCAAATATGATAAGTAATTTATTCATTAACCATATTATCCAATGATTTGTATGGTAAGGATTATTCACGAGTTTGGAACGGAAGCAGTCTTGTAAACAGTAACTTTAAACTAAAGCAAAAGCTAGCTAGCAAACAAAATAATTAAGAAAACAAGTAGTGGATTAGAAAGAGAGAGAGAGACCTGTGATCCAAGATATCCAAACGGAGTCATAAGTTGAAGAGAGGGATACAGAGATTTGTTCAGGCTGGAATCCTGTAACTCTTCTTTGAACTCGAGGGTCGGTGTCCGGCAAGTCAACAGCGTTTCCCCGGAAACTCTTGTCCAGAGGCACCGTGACGGGCTTGAAGGGCCCTTCAAGCGTAGATGGAATAGTAGATTGATCATGATCATCATCAGCAATTGTCAAAATAAGTGAAACAAGGAGTAGTGCAATCGCAGGAAATAATATTGATGAAGCTGAAACCATATTTGTGCCGGTTATTTCACTCGTTAATTTCCATGAAAACTACAGAGAGAGAGAGAGAAGGTGGCAAATGGTATAGTATGAGAATATTCTTAAGGATATATTAAGGAATTAATTTTATTGGACTAGAGAGAGAGAGAAAGAGATGCAATAACAAATATATATTTAAATGTATTATTATCAAGCGTAAGATCTCATTATCACATTTATTTATTTATTTATTTATTTTTGTTCAGAAGAGATCCCAACTCTTCTCTTGACTCTAATTCTGTAACGTTACGTTATCAAATTTTGTAGAAAAAATTATACCGAACCTCACCCCAAAAATACCCCCACACCAGAAAACTCCTCAACCAGTCAATCCTAATGAATAATATAATCAGAAGTAAAGATTCTAATGGATTTTGTCGACATGAGATTGCATGTACACAGGTCTTTAATCCCATATTCCCATCTCACAAACGAGTTGTCTAATTATGCACACTTATCAAAATTTGCCACGTGGCATGATCTGATCAATAGGAAACTTACACAAATCATATATGATCATGAGTATGACATTAATAAAACGAGATTATAATGGTATAGTCCACTCCAGCACTAAGCAAAATTGTTCAGATTTCAAAGCTAGGGGTTTAATGAATTTTATGAAATTAAAAAGTTTGAATCTATTCACAGTAGACTTTTAAAGACTCTATAAAAGTTATGGGTATTCAAAATATAAAAAAGTCTTTAAAAGTCATGTTTTATTCAATCAAGATTTTTTAACCGTCTATGAAAGTTAAAAGGTATCTAAAACCTCAATAACTTTTAATTACTTAAAAATATCAATGACTTTTTATGACTTTTAGTTATAACAAATCTCATAATTTGTCTTTCATTCTTACCAAAGACTTTGAATAATTTTTTTTTCTTTTTTCTTTTTTAAATAGAAAGAATTTCACTTTAAAAGAAAAACATAGAACTCTTTAAAAAACATTAACCACCAAACCAAACATATGTTCAATTTTCAATTAAAAGAACATTCATTCTTAACAAATTTCACAAATAAAAAAAATGAATAAAAAAACATACAAACATTAACGATATATAACAAAACAAAATATATATATATATATAACAACTCTCCATCGGTTATGCAATTAAAGATGATAGATTTCAATTTTTTTTTACCTTTATTTTCAAAACAACTAAACAACAATGAAACAAATCAAACGAAATTCATTTATGTTAATTAAAAATAATAAAAGACAAAAACCACTACTCAATCATGTCAATATGTTATAATCAGAGTCGTGTATGAACATTGCTCCATGTAATTGTGATTAATATCAAACTACCCACTTTTAGGCATGGTTCTTATTCAACAAGTAGGTGCGGTTTTTATGTTTTGTCTTAGTAACTTGAATTAATTTTGAGTATATTTTAATACCAATTATCATACTTTCGTAGAGACATATAAACGTTAATATTATTGTCGGTTTGCTACATTTATTCTAAAAGAAAATTTATAATATTTTGACTAATTATAAAAAATAAATAAAATTTTGACTAATTACTAAAAAAATAAAAATAAAAATAGGTGCATAATGTCCTTATGATGCAAAATATAATAAAAATACAAATAAATTTTTTAAAATCACATATATAGGCATGAATGCTTTTATCAAATTTAATTAATGATGTTTTTTTTTTTAATTCTTTTGAAAAATATATTTTTATTGGCTTGAAAAGTAGATATAATTTAGCTAAAATAAAGTATATATTATATTTAAAAGTTAATAAAAGTCTATAAATGTCTATAAAAGTCTTTTGAAATAAAAGTTGTTTAAATGAAAGTTTTTCATAATTTTGTAAAGTCTATAAAAATCCATAACATTCTATGAAATCTACAAAAGTCATCCACTTAAAAAAAATCTTTAAAAGTCTTTTGAAATCCTAATTAAATACATCCCCTAAGTCTTCTATCACATTTAAGTAACTAAACTAACTCATCAGTATTACTTGGAAGCAAGAAAAAAACTTGAACTTGGAAGAAACTAACCATATTAACTCAGCGATCAACTTTACAATCACAAACATATATATGAACAACCACTCACATAATCCAATTAAACATCCTGCAAAAGGGGTTTGTTTTGCTGGTGAAAATTTCTGCTTGCAGATCACTCTCTTTAGGAATTTTTACTATTATAGGAATTGTCCTACATACTAGGAGAACACAAAAGCATCACAAATACTTAAAATAAATGTTACTAATAATATGAATTCTACTAAAAATTGTCCAGCATCACAAATACAATTATAAGAAGTCACGTTGCTCTGCCAGTTACACATTAGAATTCATTGGAACTTCTTTTTTTTTTTTTTTTCTCGAGGGGAGAGGACTCGAAACTACAACCTCATGGTGCAGGTGTGAGAGGTTTACCACCGGACAAATCTCATATCATCTAGAATTCATTGGAAACTCTTTTCTTCTCTCTGTTATTCTAGTCCAAGGAACCTCTAAAATTCCTAAACCACCTTTAGCTATCTGAAGTTGCACCATGTTTGGCCTCTTGTTCAGGTGGCGGCGAAAGGCTTCCAAATTGTGAGTTGATTTGCAGGTTGGTTTTTTTTTTTTTTTTCTTACTGTTATCGTTTTATGTTGTTCTCATGATGTTTGGGTGTAATTCTTCTTCTTCCAGTAAGAAACTGATAAAGCAAATCCAGTGCCGTCTCAAGGTGTTGAAGAACAAGAGATGTTCAATTGTGAGACTGCTACGCAACGACATAGCTGAGCTCATCAAAATTGGCAATGAAGAAATTGCCTTTAATTGGGTACGTTAAATGCAGAGGTGGACATTAATTACTAGCTTATTTATATATGTTGTGTTATTTTCTCTGGTATATCAGGCTGAGCAGCTGTTCAAAGATGAAAACACAGTGGCAGTGTATGAATTGTTGGACAGTTTCTGTGAATTCATTCTTATGAACCTGTCATTTATCCTCAAATGCAAGTAAGTTACATATTGATTCAATTCTTAATTAGCTAAATATCAAAATGTTTTATGGTCTAAAATTGACAATTCTTTTTACAACTCAGGGACTGTCCCAATGATATCAATGAAGCAGTTTCAAGTCTTATATTTGCCTCTTCTAGATGTGGTGATCTTCCTGAGCTTTATGGGATCCGAAAGCTCTTCGAAGATCGCTATGGTAAGAAATTCGTAATGGCTGCTGCTGAATTGTTTCCAGGGAATCTAGTGAACCATAAGGTTGTAAACTGTAGCCTATTATTTTTTTTATAAGTTTTGTTGATTTACAAATGCTAACACATAACTTTGTCGATATCGATACAGATCAAAGAGAGGTTGAACCTGAAGCTAGTAGCTGATGACATAAAGCAACAATTGGTGGACGAAATAGCTAAAGATTACTGCCACCGAACAGAGATTTTGGCGATTGAATATGCTTCTGAGTACAATGTTTTCAATTGGCTAAATGAACAGATTCTGGTTACTACAGGAAAAGCAAAGGAATCTTATTTCCCAAGCACTAGTTGTTTGACAGGAAAACGAAAAGCGCCGCCTTACTTGACAGTGATGACAATGCCTCCAGAGCGGCCTACAGAAACTCGGCCAGACAACATCCTACGCTGCAATTCATTACCCCCCCATGTTCATCCTAAATTGCCAGATTATGACCGCATCGCGGCTAAGTTCATGGCCCTCAAGAAAGAGCTTCGTGGGGATCAATGATGGTGGCTGGGGTTTGTCGTGGGATCGATGGGGTGCTTGGGTTCGTGGGTTTGGCTGACTCGGCAGTGGATGGGTTTTGTGGGGATGTGGTGGGTGGGGTTTATTAGGTTCAGATTCGGCAATAAAGGTTTAGTGGTTTAGTGTTTATATCCAACTTTATGTTATGAAAAGTGAAGATGGTATTACACTATTATGCCTTTACGCAACTAGACAGATCATGAAGAGTTAATGTAGGTCTGATAGTAAACCCTCACACTTATACCACAAGATCGTGAGTTCGCGTCATTTATCTCAAAAAAAAAAAAAAAAAAAAAACTAGACAGATCATGATCTTCATTGGGGGTTTAGATTTGATGAATATCAACCGTTATGAATACGATTTAAAATACAATTCCGAATATTATGATAGGGAAGGATTTAACAATATTTGGACTTTAACAGTAACATAAAAGGTAATGGAAATTGACGTACTTCATTAAAATTCAGCTTCGCCTGGGCCGTGTATATTTAATTCAAATTCGTTACCAAAAGGTGTCATTTTACCAATGTGGTAGGACTCTCTCAAGGGAACCCCACCACCACGGTTCAATATCTGGTGTATATATATATTTACATATATATTATTTGTCCCTCCTTGACCTTATCTCCAAGTGAGGGTATCCACTCCCCGACTATGGAAGTTGTATTCCAGACCGTGCTAGCATAGACTTATCTCGTCATGTCTTGGCAGTTATTGTAAAATAAAAATTGAAAAAAAAAGAAAAAGAAGGGAATAGTGCACGCAAGATATTCTTGATAGCAAAAGGATATTAAGAGTAATACCATATAATCTAAAAAGATTAATAAAAAATTAAAGAGAGCTTCTCCTTACAATCCATAAATTATCTGTTCAAACTCTATATTGAATTTTTTTATTAATGACAATTTTAACCTAAACTAAAATTACTAAACAGGACAAAAAAATTTAAAGACACTCCAAACTAATTAAATTATTAAAAAAAAAAAAAATCTCTCCTAAATCATTAGATTAAATATTATGTATTAAACTATCTTCCATAAATATGTTATTACCATATTAAACACTCTCTTCTGATTAATCTATCTTCATCATTAAAAAAATAAAAAATAAAAAATCATATTTTCATACTTGCTATAATAATCTCTGATTAATAGTTAAAGGAAAAAAAAAAACTTATGAATATTTTAGTTTTTTCTAACATTAATATATATATATATTAAAAAATCAGTTTTCAAAAAATATATATATAAGAAAACTTGGATTGTTTCAACTAGATTCAATTAAACTCAAAATTTCTAAGACTAATGAAAGAATTAAAGTTCTCTAGACAATCACATATCTACAAGATTAACAAAAAACATTTTCATATTTCGAATTTTTTTTTTATAATAATAAAAAAAAAAAAAAAAAAACAAGGTACTTGTTTTTTGTTTTGTTATGTTTTTTAATATATACATACATATGGTTCCTAAAAATCAAGTTTATTAGTAAGTTTTTTTTTTTTTTCTTAACTTTTAGTTTTGCTTGGGAAAGAATGGAAATAGAAAATTTGAGATATTTATTGGAAAAGAGAGTTTAATATGGTAATTAAAAATTTAGGAGAGAGTATTTAACATATAATAATTAATCTAATGATTTATGAGAGATAGTTTTTTTTTTTTTAATAATTTAAGAGAGTTTCTCCTTACAATCCATAAATTATCTATTCACACTCTGATTTGATTTTTTTTTTTTATTAATGACAGTTTTAACCTAAATTAAAATTACTAAACAACACAAAAAAAATTTAAAGACACTCCAAACTAATTAAATTATTAAAAAAAAAAAAAATTTCTCTCCTAAATCATTAGATTAAATATTACATATTACACTCTATCTCTCCCCTATATCTATTATTACCTTATTAAACACTCTCTCATAATTAATCTCTCTCCATTTTTCAAAAAAAAAAAAAAATTATATTTCCATATTTTCCCAATCAATCTCTGATTAATAGTTAAAAGAGAAAAAAACTTATGCATATTTTAGTTTTTTACTAACAGTAATATATATATATATATATATATATATATTAAAAAGTCAATTAAAAAAAAAATATATATATATATATATATAAGCTTAAATTGTTTCAACTAGATTCGATTAAACTTAGAATTTCTAAAACTAATGAAAGAATTAAAGTTCTCTAAGCAATCACATACCTACAAGAGTAACAAAAACATATTCATATTTCAATTATAAAATAAAAATAAAAAAATAAAAAAATAAAAAAAAAAAAAAAAACAAGGTTCTTCTTTTTTGAGTTTTTATTTATTTATTTATTTATTTTTTATTTTTTATTTTTATTATATACATACATATGGTTCATAAAAATCAAGTTTATTAGTAAGTCTTTTTTCTTAATCGTTATTTTTGCTTGAGAAAGAATGGAGATAGAAAATTAGAAATATGTATTGGAGGAGAGAGAGTTTAATATGGTAATTAAAAAATTAAGAGAGAGTATTTAATATGTAATAATTAATCTAAATGATTTAGGAGAGATAATTTCTTTTTTTAATAATTTAATTCAAAAAAGATAAAAGGGATAATTTTATAACAAAATGAAGTGTCTTTAGAATTTTTAAAATTTTTAATTTTTAGAAGGGAATGTTTTTAGAAAAGAAGTGTAAAAAGAAAAAATTGGATTGTTAAAAGAAGATCTCATAATTTAATTCAAAAAAAGATAAAAAGGATAATCTTGTAGCAAAATGAAATGTCTATATGATTTTTTAAAATTTAAATTTTGAGAATGGAGTGTTTTTAGAAAAGAAACGTAAAAAGAAAAAATTGGATTGTCAAAAGAAGCTTTCAAAATTAAATCCAAATGACATGGTAAGTGTATTTTTCTGTTATGTCATTCACCACATCATGAAACCTAAATAATTACTTAGAAAATTATAAATAATTACCTAATAAAAATCTAAAATGGGTTTTAGATAATATAACTTATTTTATTTATTTATTATAAAATAATAAAAATTACAAACAATTGATTACAAAAATTTGGATCCTCTAGTTGTCCTCACCTAAATAGATTTAGTTACATGTGTAATCAATAATCGACATGTATTTCTTTTATTTATTTTATTTTCATCATCTTTAAATATAAAATATTAACAAGTGTTTTAGATCCTTAGTAAAGGATCCAAATCCTAATTACAGTTGACAAAAGTATTATTTTATGTTTGGCGGGATAAGGTTGGTTAAGTGGCAAACCCCTCACACTAGTACCGGCCCTAGGGGTTAACTAGAGACTCCTGCCCACGGCCCAGAAAAAAAAATGCTCAAAAAGGGCCCAATTTTTATTTTTATTTTTATTTTTATTTTCTGTGTTTAGTGATTACATCTTTGAACTTTGATAAATAAAAGGTCCAAAACGGGTTCAAATTTATTGTTATTTTTTAAACTTCATATAATGATATCAAATTTGGGCCCCAAATAAGAAAAAAGATTTGGAAATCAACTTCTTATATAAAGATTGAGCTCAATATGAACTTTCATCAGAATTATTAAAAACAAATGGGTACGTAGCCCTATTTGCATTCCTGAAAAATTGTATATTCATCCCTTTTTGCATGTACACCTCATTAAGAGTTTTTAAAAAATTATATTTTGTAAGCACGCCCCAAACATTACAAATTATACCCTTTCTTTTATTTATTTTTTTAAATTCTAAAAAAATTAAAATAAAATAAAATAAAAGGAGGAGGTCGATCTCCTCATCCCTTTTCATTTTCTAAACAAACTCGTCTCTCCTTATTTACATACATTATTTCTTTTAATGGAAATTGTCATGTAGATCTATTTAATTATAATTTTTTTTTTCAGTTTTGTTCTTTCTATGTATCGCGATATAAACTTGATAAAAATTACTTTGATTAAGCTTTTATAAATTTTCTCAAAAAATAATATATATATATATATATATATATATATTATTAAGTATGAGATTTCACAAGGTTCAGATGCGAGATTGAACAAAGGGCCTCATTTTATATATTTGCCATGGGGCCTCTAAAACATCAAGACCGACATTGCCTCACACCCTGGGCCAACTGGACCTCTAGGTAATTGAGGTAGTTGACTAAGGCCCCACTTAAAATCAAAGCCCCATATTTTCATTATTAATATATATTTTTTACTAATTAATATCCAATATTTTTCTTTCTATTTATTATTCAAAAAAGAGTAATGCTAAACATCTCACTTACAATCCCACCTTTTTCATCCCAACACATATGTCAGCCGATGTGTCACTTGATGAATGGATACACATTAATTGTAATTTATCTCACTTACCCATGTATCCACTTAACAATTAATATGTATTAATTCGTCAAATGACAACTCAATTGTCATGTGTTAGGATGAAAAATGTTGGATTATAGGTGGGATGTGTAGCATTACTCTTCAAAAAATCTCTCTTTAAATGTATAAATTCAAGCCAAAGATTCATATTTTCAAGTAAACTATATTTAAGTGGACTTAAATACTCATTAAAGTTTTCCTAAAAAAAGAATTATATGTTAATGTTATTCTTTTTCTTTAAATGGTTATTTTTTTTTTAATTATATATTTAGCTACAATCTTTTATTTTATATCTTCTTATATTTTCAATCAAACCATCATACTGTAAATTCAAACTCTCCTATTGCATTCAAACTCTCTCATTGTTTTTCTATGTACTCTTTTTATAAACATTCTAGATTTAATTGTTCCAAAATCTATTACTTTAATTTTATTTATTTATTTTTAACTGTAAAAAAATTATTTGTTTTTTTAAGCTTTGATAAGTGATAATCGGAGGTTCGACATGTCTAGTAGAAAATATAAATCTGGATACGAAAAACAAAAAAAAAATAGAAAAATTATTTTAATCGCAAAAAAGGGCTATTGATAAATTTGTAACCAATAGCAAAAAAAAAAAAAAGGGAATCGTAAGGCCTCATTTTAAATTTTCACCTAAGGCTTCGGCTACCCTTGAACCGTCATTGCTCACACCTGTACCACGAGGTTACGGGTTCGAGTCATCTCTTTCCCCTAAAAAAACCCGGAATTTATATAATAGTATAATACTTCAAAAGGAAAAAAAATGAAAGTATTATTTTATACTTGTTTTACATATAATATTCTCTTGATTTTATTTTGATAGTTTGATTACATAATTTAGTAAATTTTCATAATATGTAGAATTCATTTATAAAGGTGATATATATTGACCAAGAGTAATACTAGGTTTCCCAAATTATATGGCATGGTGAGTTGTTAACATCACATCCCTCACTACATCAACTCATCATTTACAAGATGTTGACAACTCATAAAAACACATAATTTGAGAAGATTTTTGGAAAAATATTTGGGAAGCTTAGCACTACTCATTGACTAAACAATTCAATTTGAGGGTTTATGAGTCATTAATCGAGCGTTATAATAGATTGACTTAACAAAAAATATATATATAAATTCAACTATCGATAACTAATAAAGAGACTTGTTATATATATACCAAGGAAAGGAAAAAAATAAAACTTTTTGTATGTATAATAAATATTTCATAGGACAGCCCGGTCCACCCCCGATTATTAAAGCAAACGACTTCAAAATTCAAACACAAAATCATTTGTGAATAGTGATTGAAAGTTGGAACCAAATCAGGCCCAGCCCAGCTCAGATAAAAAAACCCAAATCCACCTATTTCTCCCTAACACTCGGGAAAATAAAAACCAAACATTTTAAAAAACAAAACAAAAAAAAAATTAATTATAAAAAAAAAAATAAAATAAAAAAATCATACTTAAAACTTACCCTTTCTGCAATTGGATCAACCGGAGATCTGAGAAATTTGCATCTGTAACTTTCCCAGAAAACACGTTCCGGTGATCCAAACACAATAAAGAAGAAGAAAAAAAAACTGTTCAACATTTCATAGACAAGAGAGAAGATGAATATATTCAGGTTAGCTGGGGACATGACCCACTTGGCCAGCGTTCTTGTTTTGCTCCTCAAGATCCACACCATCAAATCCTGTGCTGGTATGCATCTTCTTTGCTTTCTCGTTCATATTTCGTCATTTGATTTTGTGGGGTCTCATTTTTTTTCGAATTTTTTTGTTGGGGGTGCGGGATTTGTTTTGGAATGTGTTTGTTGATGTGAAAGCCAAGGAAATTATTAGAAAATGAGTGTGATAGCGGATTCGCTTAAATTTACTAGTTGTTTGTCCTTAGCTTTATTTATTTATTTTAGTATTCTTCCAGGCTTCCAGCACATATGTTTTTGGCTTATTTAAATTTTCCAAAATACATTTTTATATGGAAATGAATAGATTTTTGGTTTGTGAAGTCATATGTGTTTGCGTTTGTGAAATGGAGCTATAGGCTTTTGTGGGCTTTAGATGATTTGGTGGGTTAGTGTTTAATTTTGATGGTTTCCTGTTATAGATAGTTAATTTTCTTGCTTTTAAGGTACCATTGCTTGCTTGCTCTCATATGCAATTTGGTTGTCATGGCTTCGATTAGAGTGAAAAATTATCACTAGTAATTTTTTGGGGAGCACCACCCTTGTTCTAATTGTTTTTTTCCTGCATAGAGAGTTGCTTCTCAAAGTAAGGTTGGGCCACAAATTTTAACACATGTATATTGTAGGAGCATAAGATATATTCCAGTCCAAGGACAGATTTTATTTTGTGCCATTGCCTATATTATCCCAGATATTGGATTTAGTAAGAGCTTATGACGATTAAGAAATAAATTTTCCCATGAAATGGATGTAAGTGTAATGTGTAAGCTTAGGTGGTTGTTCATGTAAGAGCAGCAGGACAGCAAAGAATTGTAAATTGTTTATGTAATATTGAGGAAGCGCTAGGACAAAGCAACGATTATATCCTTCCCTTTGTGTGTGTCTTTTGGCGTAGATATCCATGTTCTCAACCTAAATTCATTTTCTGAACAATTTAACTTCCCATCCTTAATTTTCCTATATTTAATGAAAATTAAAGGACTTTACATGTCATAGGTTTGCAGTGTAGGTTGTTTACATAGTTGTACTCACACAGACCGTTTTCGCATCAGCAAATACTGAAAATGAAAATAAAAATGTGATTCCCTTAGGCTAATTTGAGATTTTTATTCATGGGAGGGGATTGAAAATAATTTTTTTGGTTTGATTGTGTTGAGTTGTAGGCCAAATAGAGGTCTGCCAGTTATTTAGAGAAGCAAAATAAAACGTCATTTGCATTTTTTTTCTTTCTTTCTGAGGATGGTTGGAGTTCAAGACCTTTGGCAATAATGCCCTTTGTATTCTAGAGGAAGCAAAAATTGTGTAATTGATGAGTAGAAGCGTGCTACTATTGCTTAACTTGTGTGCAAAGGCTCAAGTGTGTAACTGATGTTGAGAGTTTTAGTTTAATTTGGGTGACATATAAAGGTTGATAAATCCCAAGGGGTTAGTTGAGTGGCAAGACTTTTGGTTCCAACCAAGAGTTACAGTTTCAGATCCTCCTAGGGCCATCTACCTGGCATATATAATTTTCATGAATTTTTTTACTACCAAAATTGTAGGTCTAATAGTAATATTCCAGTTTAAAACCAGGTGAACGAAGAAAGCTCAGAAGATTTTTGGGTTTGAAAAAATAAAGACATAGAATGGATGATAAACTCGTCATTGCTTCGGAAAGCCTGACAAGTTGGCTAGAATTTCTACATTTTTATCGTCTTTTTGATTTGTTAATTTGTTTAGCTAATCACATCACTGTTTCGACCATTCAACAATCAAACATTATGCATAATTAATGAATATTGGGAATAGCAAATATAAGATGTAATCTCAACCATTGAAAGTGTATTGACTTTATGGTCTATATGGTTTCTTATACAATTTCTGCTGTCTTGTCACGCTTCATCTAATTGTTTATGTTTTTCTCATCATCTTGACTTCAAAATCAAGAGCAGAGCACAAATTATAATTGAAAACCAAGTCTTTACTGATAAAATAACTAGAATAAGCTGTTCTTTCCCTCTTACATTTGTGCACTCTCTAACTTTTGATTTCTATGTTTTATGCAGGTGTTTCCCTGAAAACTCAAGAACTCTATGCTCTTGTCTTTGCTACTCGCTACCTGGATATATTTACTTCCTATATTTCATTTTATAATACTATAATGAAGTTAATTTTCCTAGGGAGCTCTTTCTCAATTGTTTGGTACATAAGGCGCCACAAGATTGTTCGTAGATCTTATGATAAGGACCAAGATACCTTTCGCCATTTATTTCTTGTGCTGCCTTGTGTTGTTTTGGCCCTACTTATAAATGAGAGGTTTACGCTCAAAGAGGTAGTACTGTCCATTTAATTTTTGTTTGATATTTTTGTATGTCCTCTTTTACCTCCAGTTGAAGCTCATATTTTTTTGGTGTGGAAATATTTACTGCAATTTAGTCAGAAGCTAGTGTTGTTTGAATATGCTGTTCTAGTTCTATCTCTTCCATATGCTCTTATTTTAGGGTACTTCTAATAAAATTGTTGGGCAGGTAATGTGGACATTTTCTCTATATCTGGAAGCGGTTGCTATACTTCCCCAGCTTGTATTGTTGCAGAGAACAAGAAATATTGATAACTTGACAGGACAATATGTTTTTCTCCTTGGGTATATTTCCATCCTGAACTCCTTGTTTTAATTTCAGTTCGAGAGGTGTTTTTTAATATGATATTGTGTGGGTTGCCTGGATTTCTGGCTTTTCATTCTCATCTTGCAGGAATGGAGTTTAATTTTGTGATGCTATACATGATTTCTGATTTTATAGCCATCTGATTTATGGTTATTTGTTTCTTTATTTTTTCAAGCAAATCTGATATTATAATATTGTAACCTTGTAGGAATGTAGTCAAATTTTAGAGCTTCATCAGTTGTGATTGAATTTTTCCTGCATTTCTTATTACTCTTTAGATGATGTTAGCATTATGATTTGCTATCAGACCTGTTATCTCTTCTCTAATTGTTTAGTGCATATAGTTTGCTTTGTTTAATAATTTCCGAATCGTTTCTTTTTTATCACATCTGGCATCTCTTCTGCTACAATAACAAGATGGTTCATCAGTGAAGATTTCATGTATAATGAAACCTTTCATTGGGGATCAAACTTTCACAGACCTCTTGACATGACACTATTATGAATAATGACATGAGAGAACAGTATACTGCCTTAGCTTCCATTTGGTTCATTGGGCCTGTAACCCACAGGTCCCTGGATCAGAATTAGGCTCTCATAAGTCATACCTTGCTAACAGAGTACAAAAGATCATAGAGAAACTAAAAGAGGGAGGAAAATTTAATGTGTATTATTCAATCAAGGGTGCAAGTATATATAGTACTAGACCTAGAGTAGAAAATGGAAAAAGAATCAATCTAGAGCTACTGCAATAAAAAAAAAAGAATAAAAAAAAAAAGAATCAGTCTAGAGCTGATTTACAGCTCAATCAATTAGCTAATTGACAGCTAATTTCAACTCATTTGAATATAATTAAAGTGAAACATTGCTGTGAAAATGTGTTGAAGCTCACTTCTTCTGTTGAAATTCCTATCATCCATTTAAATTTGCAGGATTTTTAATTAATTTTGAAAACATGAATTTAAAAAAAAATTTTTTTTTTTATATAATCAGAAACCAAAAATACATATTGATAAGGAAGAAAATACAATGTATTTGTCCACTAGGAAAGTGAATAGAGAAAAACAAAAAAGACAGCACAGGGCAAGCCTAAGTTCACATGAAGTGGCTAGCTGTTCGGTCCTGTACAACTGATGATTTGAGGCAAGAAAATATAGAGATTAATGTTGTTCAAAATATAACAAGCTAAGGCAGCATCAGAGTTGTCAATCTTTTATTGTTTGCATGTTTTTCACAAGAAAATGGTCTCAATTCTTTTGATGGAAAACTTTCTTGACTTAACCGTGTTATCTTTAAGAATGATATCCAGTTCTTAGGCCATTGATTATAGATCTGGCTGGTGCTTGAGTCCTTTAGGTTGTGTACCAAACTTGTGATGTGGGGCCTGTTAAATGTTCAGGCAATGCGAGCAACATGGGCAACATGTTAAGATTGCATCTCTGCAATGCTGAAGCCTACATTATATGTGGGACACTCGTAAACTTTTAGGATCAGCCTTGAGTACCAGGCTCAAATTATTGCCTTATCTTCTTCTGCACAAGTGAGAACGATATATATATATTCATGTTTGGTATATATCTTTTTTGTATGCCGATTATTGTACTGGAAGAGATCCAAAGTTTTGAGAGCATGATGCAGAGTAATTATTTCAGGATTGTTGGATTATCATCTGTGTTCAAATATCTGTTTCTTTGTTTCTTAGCTACTTTTAAGCAGCTGTGGTTTTCATTTGATAAAATTGGTATACTAATCTTTGTCTATTCTTGTGATGCAGTGCATACCGATCTTTGTACATATTAAACTGGATTTACCGCTATTTTACTGAGGTGCACTATGTCCATTGGATAAGTATGATTTTCTTCTCTCTTGCACTCTCCACCACTGACGTTTGAGCAATGCACAAGCACATTTACACATGTATTTTGATGTAATATGTGATACGTCTTATTATCAACGCATTATTTATTCAAAGGGATTATCTTTTTAATTCATTCTTCCTTAGTCCGACCCCCTTCTTTTGGAATTTTGTTTTCTGTGTGCTATAATAAGTGCTAATTTCAAAAATTAAAAGTTTGGTTTCATCCATGTTGGATATCTCATCCATTTGGTTGTTCTATTCTCGCAGCTTGGATATCAGGTCTTGTTCAGACATTGCTGTATGCTGATTTCTTCTACTATTACTTCCAAAGGTCAGTGCTTTAATTCTTCCCACCAACCATATATATGCTGGTTTTATCAAAAACCTTGATCCTGTTTTTTGATTTGCAGCTGGAAGAACAACGAAAAGCTTCACTTACCAGCTTGAGGCATTACCTGGCCAATGTTGCAATTAGCATACATCCATAGGTACTTGTTTGATTGCAAGCCTGTCTTACATTTCCCCTTTTTCGGGTGCTCCAGTGAGGATACCAATCAGTCTAACTTGTTTTCATTTCTCTTGTCAAGCGGGGCTTAAACCCCCAATACCATATCATTTGTAGCATGCTTTATGGTTCAAAATGTTGAATTACAATGTTGCATCAGGGATTGTAGTGCATATTCTCTTTTTTTTTTTGGTTGTGTTTTACTGCAAATTGTTCAAAATGATATTATACTATATATTGCGGATTCTCAGATTCTATCATGTCAGAATTTTGGGATTTACATTTAATGATAAGTATAATGCATTAGCCAAAAGAAGAGATTGCTTGAATTTTTTTCCCCAACTTTATATTATGTCATCATAATTGGTTCCAGGAACTTGTAATGCTTAGTTCGAAATTGGTTGAATGATAATTTAGGTTTATTAAACATAGCAGGGTTTCTGTATTTGAGCTTCTGACACTATAATGTGGTTTGAGTAGCTAAAAATGTGGTGAATTGAAACCAACCTCATATTTATAGGTTGCAAAGTCAAAGTAAACTACACAAAGAGATCGAAAAAAGAAGAATAAATTTCATTGAATTTTAATGTCTGTGATGAAAACAAGATAAATTTCAGAAACCTGCCCCAAATTGCTGTAAATTACATTGACTGCTCATTAAATTGTATTGATGTCTCCAAAACTAGAGACCTATAACTCTCTGACCTTTCTAAGTATTGTTAATGCTTACGCTTGCTGCAGCATGATAGTATTATGCTTCTCACTGACAAAAATCATACATCGATTGATCACAAATAGCCAACACTTGTGATCAGGGTTGTAGCTGAAATTGCAAATCCGAACTCGCGGCTTGTTCATCCCTCTGATCACACCCATCTCATGTACCTATTTCTGCATTTCCTCTGAAGAAGATTCTCTGCTCAATTACTTCTGTTGCTTTCCCTCTGGTTTCTTCTGAAATTGCCTAATCCGAACCAGCAGCTTGTTCATTCCCCTCAATCACATCCATCATCTCATGACCCTCTTCTTTCTGCATTTCCTCTGAAGAAGAAGCTGTAGATTCTCTGCTCAACTCCTGTTGCTTTCCTTCTGGTTTCTTCAGGTGGATTTGAGCACAAGTGCGAGTGCAAACATCGTTGAACCATTGTTGAGGTGGTTTCAGCTCCTCCTGCTTCTGCTCCAGCCTCTTCAATATCCGAGGCAATCCTTTAATTGGGTCCTTCTCTATTGCCTCCATCATGTCAAGCGCATGATCCCCATACATCCTCTCTAAGCATCTCATATTCACAACATTCAAATGATCTTCAATCTTGATCACACTTGCAAGATTTATTTTGTTCTTTTTCATTGCATTCCATAGTTTTTTCACATTCACAATAGTTGATCTTATTCTTTCCATCACCACGTCCATTTCAAACCTATCATCCTCAAATTTGAACATAACTTGTTCATGTTGTTGTATATGCTTGTGTTTGAATGAATAGTTTCCGTCTTCCGGACTAACGCAGATAAACTTATCATTCAGAACTTCATCATCTTCCGATCTCTGTCTCCCAGAAGAATCGCGAAAGTCTTCTGGCAAGACAAAGTAGCTGTGACCGATTCTTTCGCAGTTGGAAAGATCGAGTTCCTGAGCAGACTTCATCTCTTTCAGCTGCAAGTCTTTCTTTTTTTCTTCAATTTTCGACAACTTAGATAAGTGTTCTCCAGGAGCTTCAACGAAAACATTAAACTCCTCGACAAGATTCCGATCAGAACCCAGAATACTAGTAGCAGCAGCTTTCAAATCATCTCTAGAGAATTTTCCATAGCTGTAATCATGTAGTAGTTTTAAGAAATCCCGGTAGTCTGGTTTGGATAGCACTTGTTCAGCTTTATCGCATAGACGCAATCCTTGCTCAAGAAGACTGTCTTTCATCTTCTCTGTATCAGGATCATCAAGACTGGGATCACAGCCATTAACACAATTCTGATGATCATCAGAAGCTTTCTGTAGCGGTGGAGGAGTTACTTGGGACCCAAGTAATCTTACAAACTCGTGCAGCAAATCAGGATGATCACCAAGAAGTTGAGAAACTCCATTGTAGACATCATCATAAGTGAACAAATCCTTCTGATTTCGATCCCAAACATCCAAGAAAGCCTTGTAAACATGTTTTTTATCGCTTTGAAACCGCATCTTCACTTTGTTCACAAAACTAATCGCATCTAGAAATTGAGCAGACTTGGTCATCTCATCTTCCTCTGTTTCTGGCTCTGTTTCTGTCTCTGGTTCGTCCTCTGTATATGTTATCTCATCATCATCTCCATCTTCATCGTCATCCAGAGAGATCTTGTATCCATCCGGCAAAAACATGTTGAACCCAAGAATCAAATCAGGGTAGCCTTCAAATAAATTCTTGATCTGAATCCCAAGAGACTCGAGGTCAACTCTTCGAGCCTTGAAATCACGCAAGAACACAGTAAACTTGACGTACGAATCACTCTTGTCCCCAAGTCTCTCCTGGACAGTCTTCATATATGCGCAAACTTTCTGCTTCAATTCCTCCTTTGAAGAAGAAGAAGAACCAGACCCACCACACGCTTTCTTCGTTCGTGATCCCACCTCAACCTCAACATCATCATTATCAACAACTTCTCTCAACCTCTTCTTCATCGTAATTTTTTTTTTTTTTTTTTTTCCCAGGAAAAGAAGTGAAAAATATTGCTGCCCACTTGGTAGATTTATAGGATTTTGAAAAGTAGACTCAGAGAATAATTATATTATGTTTCCTGGTGGGATTTGGATTCCGATTCTCAATCCCTGAAAAATCAAATAGTTTCCTAATTATGTATAAATGTAGGCGGCAAGGAAATAAATATCAGTTTAGGAAATAAATGTAAAATATACAGGTGTATTTTTTTTAAAATTTTTTTTGATAGAAATATCGAATATACAGCTATAATATCCTTAAAATATCGGTATATTTAAGGATATCAATCTATAAATATGAAAAATATTAGAAATATTTCGATCAAATTATCAATATATACTTCCTATTGTAGTTAGTCTTGCCTTTTCAATTCTTTATTATTATTTATTATTATTATTATTATTATTTTATTTTATTTTATTTTATTTTATTTTATTACTAGATCCTAGATAATAGAAATATTATCGGATTAAATGTAATCTTTCACCACCAAACCACACTAGGGTATTATAATTCTTTGATTAGGAATAATTGATTTTCATATTAGTTTAGTGTATATTATTGCTTGAAGTATAATAATAATAATATTCCATCTACCAAAAAAAACAAAAAAACAAAAAAAAAAGCAAAAGAAACTAATGTACCATATTTAATTAAAATTATAAGAGTAAGCATAGATTTGTGACTTTGATTTCTTATCATAGATTAAGACTAAATAAATAATTGAAAATAATAATAATAATAATAATAATAATTGAAAATTATATCAATTAGTATAAAAGTATTGCACGAAAATTATATATTTTAAAAAATAAATATTTTAATTTTAGGGCTAATTGTCCTGAGGTTTGACAATATTATAAGGATATATCAGTTTTGGACACAGAAAACCTAACAAGTGTTTCATAAATATTCCCAAAAATCATCTTATTAATTGGGATTAGTTAACTTGTAATAGTAATGGTCAAATGTGTCAAAAATCCTAAAATACCCTTATTTTATTTTTAAGAATTTTGTTTTTTGAACTAAGATTTATTTTTAATTAAAATTATTAAAATATTAAATAAATAAAATTTGAATGTCGGAGACAATCTCCACCAACCAACTATAAATCTGGGGGAAAAAAATTCATCATCTTCATCTTCAATCATCTTTATCAAAATTCTTACCAAAATCCTATAAATATCTATTCAAAAAAGAGATGGAGACCCATCCCTCCGAGTAGATCTTCTTCACCGATAAGATGGAAATATAGAGATTTCTCCCTCCGAAGTTGAAGAAATCTCTATTTTTTTTTTCTTTTCTTAAATTTTTTTAAATTTAAATTCAAAAGACCATAGAGTGGTGCTATTATAATTATGCAGTATTTTTTTTTTTCCTTTATCAAAATTACTTAAAGGGATATGTAATTTAAGGAAAAAAATCTTCTACAAAGTAAACCTATTAAAACCCTATATTCCTTTTCAGGGAAAAAAAAAAAAAACATGTTCTTTTAAACTTTTTAATTTCTTAACTCTTAAACCCTAAATTTTGTTTCTTACACACATACAAAAATATTATGAAATAGTCTTTGAAAGATATCAAGCATATGAAAAAATCGTTCTTTAAAATGATATTAAGTTATTGTTGTGTTGAAGCAACCCTATTATTTATTTTTTTTCTTCCACCATGAAATAAGAAGAAAAAAAACTCAAAATAAAATAAAATAATAAGAAGAAAAAATAAATCATTTAATGGAGGTGAGAGAAAGATGTATACAGAGATCAAAGATAGGGTGGATTAAGTTTAAAAAATAAGTAAATTATGTAGTTTTGGAAATAAATCAAAAAAATTAATAAAAACATTTAATTTTATTTTATTAAGTCAAAATTTTAAAAAATGGGGCATATATAAATTGGTAGGGGGTGTGTCACCACTCAAGACCATATTATCCCTAACATTTAGGAGTTATTCGTGAAATTTTATGACTTCGATATTTGATTATTATATCAACTTAAATTAGTGACTTCAATATTAAACAATACATTTACATTAATGCTAGACAACTCAAATAATTAACTCAAAAACAATATAAATGATGTGGCAAGTAATTTGTTCTTATCATGTTATTCACCACATCATCCTATGATTTTATATGGCGATAACAACTCACTTGCCACACAATTTGAGTTTATTTTTGGTGGGTGTTATTCATTTAGTTTTAATCCAAAAGCCGAAAAGAGTAACTAAACTAAAATTAAATTGATGTAGACTCAATAATTGTATTAATTATAAATAAATGATTATATGTTAAAATCACAAATCTAACAGGGTGTATTCAATTTGGATTTCAAAAAAATATAATGATTTTTATGGAATTAAAAAGTTTGAGTGCATTCAATGTGGACTTTTAAAGACTATACAAAAGTCACAAAGTATTCGTTACAGAATTTTATAAACTTTAACTTTAAAAGTCGTATGGTATTCAAAAACTGTTTTTTTGTTTTTGGATCAAGATCCTCTTCTTGTCTTGTTTTTTTCTTGACTTTTCATAATTTAATGACACATAAGCAAACTAAAAAATGCATGGTCAAGATTTGATCACTTTTTTCTCTTTCATGCAACTTGGTGTTTTAATTACACTTGAAAAATGCTAAGGAAAAACAAGGATCAAGGAGAGGATCCTGATCCTTTGTTTTTTAAGTCACAAAAACTGGAAAAACCCCGTTCAGTAGGATGATTTCAAAAAACTGTTTTATAAAACATTGAGAACAATTTTCAGTTTTAATGAACAAAAAACTGAGAACTCTGAAAACAACAATTTGTTGTTCTCAACATTCTTGAAAACTTTTTTTTAGCAATAAAATTTACTCAAACCAAATGTTATACCAAACACATTTTTTATGTTTTGATTATCCGAGTATCGTTTTCAACAATTGCTACCAAACGCGTTTTTGAATCCAAAAAATCAAAAAATCAGTTTTTCGAAAACTTTTGATTACAAAAAAACAAAAATAAAAAAACGAAAACGTTACCAAACAGCTCCTTAATAACTTTAAAATTTCAACTTATAATAATATAGCCATCCATCTCCAAACAAAGTGAAATGTATACAATGTAGAATTCTTATCCTATTTACAAATTGTGTCTTCTAAGATTTACATGAATTCAATATTTTTATAAAGATAATTATGACTTGAAAAAAAAATCGATTCTTCCATTTTTTTATCTATAAAATTTTCATATTTGCTTACATATTTTATAATGTCTTCCGTAGAATTTTTTTTTTTCCCTATACTCTCTTATTAAAAAATAAATAATAAAAGATAATCTATATCAAATAAAATAGAGTAGTATATCAATATATATATATATATATATATATATTGAGTATATATAAACTTTATTTTTGACCTAAAGCTAAATATTTACATCCAACATATAACTTAAATTTTAAGATTGAATAATGTGATATCATCATTATATATATATATACGGAAATGTTTCTATGAGGATGCCCTGATAGAATTATATAAGGACATTGAATTTGAGTCATTCGTTTTACATACTTTGACTTGGTATGTATGCACTTGTCAAATCACTTTTATAAATGAGTGGCTCACATTCAATATCCTGATAGGAACATGACCGTATATATATATATATATATATATATATTTTTTTATATTAAAGACTCAAATTATGACATGACATTATATCACCCCTTAAATTATTATAAATAAATACTTGGTATTGAAATTAAAATTAAAATTTTGAGCAAATTACACCCAACTTCCTTGAGGTTTGTCAATTTACACGCGAAATCAATTTTATCAAAAAACTAACACTTTCCTTCCCATCCAAACTAGCTGTTAACCGTGTCAGATAGTTAAAAAGACTAAACTACCCATGATTCCTAAATTAAATAAATAAATAATTTAAAAAATAAAAACATAAATGATTTCTTTTTAAATGAACATCCATATTTGAGATGGGCAGCGGAGATTAAATAAAATTTAAAAGATTTTTTTAAAGAAAAATAATGAATTGAATTAAAAATTCAAAAAAAGAAATCAAAAATTCATAAATAAAAAACACATATGGAGATCAAAAAATAAAATAAAAATTTTTCAAAAAAATGAAAAAAAAAAAATCTTTGTTTTCTTAATAGATCTCCACCATCCATCTCAAAGGTGGATGGTGGAGATTAAATCATTTTTTAAAAAGCAACTTATAAAATATGAAAAAAAGAAAAAAAAAGAAAAAAAAAAAAAGAAAGGTAGATTGGATCTCCACCAAAATCCATGGAGATGAGGGAGGATGGAGATCTAATCTAGAGTTTTGATCTACACATTTTCCTTTCTTTTTTTTTTTTATTCTTTTCTTTTAAAATTTTTTTAATCATTTTTTCTGAAAAAAAATTCAATTTTAATAAAAGGTTGCTTTTTTAAAACATTATAAAAGGTTTAAATGCAAATTTACCATTAATTATGATGGTTAAACTTAGTCAACGGTAAAATTTGACTAAGTTTGTCTGACACTAGGGAATGTGAGTGTTGGTAAAATTTGACTAAGTTTGTCTGACACTAGGGAATGTGAGTGTCGGTTTTTGATAAAGTTGATTATGCATGTAAAAGAGCAAACCTCATTGGGGAGAGGGTTGGTTGGGTGTTATTCACTCTTAGATCATCATAAAGTTATTAAAAGAGAAAGTTTCATTGTGCACAACAGACAAACCTTAGAAACCTTAGGGTTTTGTAAAGTTGTTGAGATATTTTAAAGAATTTTTAATAATCTATTATATTATTGATGAGATGAGGTTGATTTAGTGGTACATCTATTATACATTTATACTACATCATGATATTGTGATTTCAAGTCATTCTCTCATAAAAAAAAATATAAAAAAAAAAACCCTAAATTTATATAATATTTAAAAAAGAAAATTATGATACTATTTCATTGTGGATTTTTATGAATTACTAAAGGTAGTACATAGAGTTAATTATATTTGGGGATTTTAACAAAACTGTCTTTCCGGTTTCAATTTTTTTTTTTTTTATTTGAAACGCAACTTGTTTTATTTATTTATTTATTTATTTATTTTTTAATCTTAAAGAGATCTTCTCCTTACAATCCATAAAATATCTATTTACACTACAATTTAATTTTTTTATTAATGACAATTTTAACTCGAACTAAAATTACTAATCAAGACAAAAAAAATTATAAAGGCATTCCAAACTAATTAAATTATTAAAAAAAAAAAAGAAATTCTCTCTCATAAATTATAAGATTAAATATTACGTATTAAATTCTCTCTCCTAAATCTAGTAAACACTCTATCCTAATTAATCTCTCCTAATTACTATATCTTCATTTTTTTTCAAAAAAAAAAAAAATCTTGTCTTCATAATTTCTCGATTAATAGTTAAAGAAAAAAAAAAGCTTACGAATATTTTTTGTTTTTTACTAACAGTAATATATATATATATATATATATATATATATATTAAAAAGTCAATTTTCAAAAAAAAAATATAGATATATAAAAACTTGATTTGTTACAACTAGATTTGATTAAACTCATAATTTCTAAGAATAATGAAAGAATTAAAAACAAGGTACTTTTTTTTTTTTTTTTTTAATATATACTTATATATGGCTCCTAAAAATCAAACTGATTCATAAGGTTTTTTTTTTTTTTTTTTTTTTTTTTTTTTTTCCTTGCTTGAGAAGGAATGAAGATAAAATATTAGAGAAAAATTTAGGAGAAAATGTTTAATATGTAATATTTAATCAAATGATTTAGGAGAGATAATTTCTTTTTTTTAATAATTTAATTCAAAAAAAGATTACTCATTGGATGAATCTAAAGACTACGATGGTTTGTTCTAACTTTTATTAAAATAAAATTGAGTGTCTTTAGAATATGAGTGTTAAAAGATAAAAAATAATAATCTTGGAACAAAAGGAAGTGTCTTTTGAATTTTTTTTTAAATTTAAATTTTGAGAATGGAGTATTTTAGAAAAGAAGTGTAACAAGAAAAAATTGGATTGTCAAAAGAAGTTCTCTTTCTTAAATTTGCACAATTACCTTTTTCATGAAAATAGTTACAAATTTGACCAAACTTCTCAAAATAACCCTACTACTTGATACACAACTATCATATTTTATGCAATCCGTTAAAATCTCACCTACTAAGATCTAGAACACAATAAAACCATATGTTCAAGGAAGACCAATCCCGAATCCCAAAACACCAACGATTTCAGGATGGTTTATAAGGTTTCGCGTCATGCCATCTCGAAACCATCGTCCCCAACTTCATAGACTAAAATTCATCCAAAATTCTTTATTTTCTTTTACTAAATCCAACAAATGTATTCCTAAAATTGCAAATTCACATAATAATCATCACAATCATGCTCAAATCTAAACCAACCGATCACAAAAACTTTCAAAACCTTAGAACTAAAGGTTAAGGTTCAACAAGTTTTGGAATCCATTTTTACAGTAATCATTTGCAAGCAAAAAAACATAACAAAAACAATAATAAATCTTTTAAACTCATACAAACGTTCTTTTCACACCAAAAATCGAAATTGAGGATGTAGGATTCGAAATAAATTGGGGAAGTGATGGTTCCTTCTAACTCAACGGTATAGACGTGTAGCGGGGCAACCAAATCGAGCGACGACTATTGATTTTGGTTGATCGAACAACAACGAGAAGCAATTGGTGATTGAATGATTTTGAGATGCTTTAGGTTAGGTTAGACCTGACACGATTCCGGTTCGGTTTCAGTTTCGAACCGGCGGTTCCGATTCTACCAAACCAAGGTTTGATAGAACAGGAACCGAAATATGAAGGTTTTGGTTACAGTTTAGGAACCGTCGGTTTCGGTTCCGGTTCCAGTTCCATCGAAACCGACGGTTTTAAACCTTTAAAAAAAACATCAGATCATCAATCTCAAATTCTCAGACCAGTCTCATTTCACTCGGTTTCAGTCATCAATAATATGATCAGTCATCAGATCAATCTCGTCTCTCTCACTAATCTGAAATCACCCCCAAATCAACCCCAAACGGCCAAACCACCACCAAATTCACGAAAATCAACCCTAAAAAACGGCCAAACCTGCAAACTTCCACCAAATCAACTTAGTGGATCGAAGTAGAATATTATAATTGAAGAAGAAGAGATCGAATCGAAGAAGAAGAAGAAGAAGAAGAATCGATGAAGAAGGGAATAAGAAGAAGATGAAGAACCGAAGAAAAAACGAAGAAGAAGAAGAAGAATCGAAGAAGAATCGAAGAGAGAGAGAGAGATTAGATTTAGGTTTTACTCTTTTAGACGATTTAGGGATTTACGATATATATATATAATAATAAATTAAAAAAAAAAAAAAAAGGAACCGCCGGTTCAAATCGGAACCGGAACCGGAACCGTCGGTTCCAATCCGGTTCCAACCGACGGTTCAAAAAAAATTGGAATCGGAATCGAAAATTTGGTTTTGGTTCCGGTTCCTATTCTGGTTTCACAGTTCGAACCGAAACCTTGCCAGGTCTAGGGTAGGTGAGATTTGAGGTGGCTTCGGGTTAGGGAATGTTTTTGAGTTTTCAACTCGGTTTTTAACTTTTTGCATAAATTTTGTATAAAAGAGGAAAGAAATTAGTACATAGAATGATAGAATAAGGTTATCACTTAGAAGCATATATTCAATCTAAAATTGGTTGGAATTTAAAAGATTTTAAAAGTTTGTGCGTATTCAATCTAGACTTTTAAAAAAAAATCCATTAAAATATAGATGTATTCAAAAAGTTATTAACTTTGCATATTTTGCTTAAGTTATGGAATTTTATGGATTTTAAAATGAGATTTATAAATATTAAGGCTACTAACAAATCTTGTCCTACTCTCGTAGATTTTGATGGGTTTAACTTTATAATGTATTGAAATTAGTAATTTTTTTTATCCAACAATTGACTTTGATAATTAAAATTTTAAAAAAATTCAATTATTTTTTATATAATATCAAAATTTCATTAATGAGATTAATATAAATAAAAGTCTTGTATAAATTTGTTAGTAACTATTAGGTGATAAGTTTAGGGATCAAAGTGTAATTATGTTCTTCATTTGTTATGGTTTGAACTTTGAGGATAGGAATATGAGGTGTTTCTGTTTTAATGGAAGCTGCACCACATGCTTGTAAAAACTAAAAACAAATAGCCGGCCTTTGTCAATTATACTACCTTAGAGCTTTTTCTCCAATCTCCTTCCACAATGTTAGCGGCAAAGGAACCAACCTCATAGATTTTCACATCAAAACTTTATATCTATCTCTAAAATAGAGTTCTAAAATGGAATTTTTCATTTATATTATATTTCTAAAAAAATTTCACTCCCACCTACTCTCTATCTCTATTTATATTTTTATTTTCAAATAACTTATATAATTACATTATTAATATTTACTTTCTTCAATAAATTATTTTTATATTATTTTATTTTTTAACTAAATTTTAACAAATATTATTTTTAAAATATTTTAAAATTTGTTTTTGTACTTTAACTTTTTATAAAAATATAACATTTTTATTAGTACATGATTTTGTTATAATTTTTTACTTTAGTTCTATCTAATTTTAGACAAATTTTCTCATATAATATTGTTTACCAAATTTTCTCACATTCATGCACGAATAAAAACAAAATATTCTCTGATATATTTTTATTTGATTTTTTTTTTCATCAAATAATTTTCTACCCAATTTTCACCGTCTAACATTTTTCAACTAATTTTCTAACCTATTTATTTCTTTTCTAATTCAGGTGGATATGAAAGTTATTTTTGATGACTTTTCGAAATATTAATGTCTTTGAGCAATATGCAGTTATCATATGTTTATTCTTTAATATTGCTATTATTTAAGTATTTTGATATATTTTTTTCCTTTTTGATATACTTATTTAAATATGTGTATGTCATTGTAATTTTCATTTTAGAGTTCTTAATGTTATTATGTTTCGTTCTTTATTTTAGTGCTAACTTATAATTATTAATATACAAATAATATAAACTATAAAGTATAAGTACTGATAAATGAAAAAAATATTAAATAAATTTTTTATTAATAAATATTTAATATTAGTCTTATTTTAAAGATTTATATGAGACATTTCTAATGATATAATTTTGATGATAATAAAATTCATAAATTAAAACTCATTATATATTGATTGAATTTAATTAAAAAGGTACAAAATATATAAATGTCAAATATTTGTTTATAACTATGAATATAAGGGTAAAAATAGAATATAAAATGTTAAAAGTAATTTACAAATTTATTGGAAAAAGAAGTTCGAAATACAATAGGAGCATGTGATACTTTATTTTAGAGTCTGTATGTACTCTAAAATGGAGTATGGTGGGAGATGCCAGAACATCTCGAACTCATACTCTATCTCTATATCTAAAATAGAGTTTCAAAAGGAATATTTTCTTCAGATTCCATCTCTAAAAAAATTTCACTTCAATCACACTCTCTATTCTTATCTCTATCTTTATCTCTATTTCTATTTCTATCTTCAAATAATTTATATTTTCATTATTAATTTTACTTTATTCAATAAATTATTTTTTAATTTTATTTTTCAATTAATTTTATCAAATATTATTTTAATAACATTTTTAATTTTTGTTTACTTTTAGTACAAATATAACATTAATACTCTCCCATACATTTTTATCTTTTTTTTTTTTTTATCAAACAATTTTGTACCTAATTTTTACGGTCTAACAATTTTCAACTAATTTTCCCTACCTAGTTATATATATATATATATTTTTTAACTTTTTCAATCATATATATATATATATATATATATATATATATGGTTTGGAATTAGTGATCCTACATTGAAAGTGACTATATATATATATATATATTTATTGCTAACTTATAATAATTAATATGCAAATAATATAAAGTATGGCAAGAAAAAGTAAATGTTGATAAATAAAAAATTATTAAATAAAAAAATTAATCTCATTTTAAATATCTAGATGAAACATTTTTAATGGTATGATTTTTATGATGATAAAAGTTATAAATTAAAACTTTTATATATTAATTGAATTTAATTAAAAAGGTAACTATGAATATGATGGTAAAAATGGAATAGATAATGTTAAGAAGTGGATTTAGAGTTTCAAATTTGGTACTCTAAATTTAGAGTACCAAACAATGAAACTCTAGATAAATTTCTTGGAAAAAGAAAAATAGAATATGGTTTGAGCTCATGGTACTCTATTTTGGAGATTATACTCTATTTTAGAGTACCATTTGAGATGCTCCAAAGAGCTGCTAAAAAACAAAATGTAATCAATATATCAAATTCTAGCCATCAATCTATGATATCAATAGTTAGATGTCAATGATTTGTTTACAAGCAAATAAAATATGTTTATTTCAATGCAATTAAGGATCAATGTCTTAATTTTAATCGGGGGTCATTATTGATATCTATAAATATGATAAGCACACTCATATTTTAATAAAAAATTTAATTACAAAAATATCCCAATTGGAATTTACCAATAAGGACAAATAAGTTTAATTAAAAATAAACAAAATACTATTTACACCCATTAATTACATCCATATCTTCAACTATATCACTTTATTAAAAAAAAAAAAAAAAAAACACTCATAATTCAACCTTAATTCTATTTTTTTTTAAAGAACGAGAAGAACGGAAGCCCAACGGAGCCAAAATCTCCCATTATTATATAACAAAGTAATGGAACAAGAATTTTCAGAGGACTCCGATCATATAAAGGTATGTATTTATTTATTTTGGTTATGAACTCTATCAATGAAAAAAAATGAGAAGTAATTTTTTTTTTTTTTTTAAAGATAGCAGTACATATCCCATTGTTGGAACAATTATCGAATTTTTATGAATTCTCAACAGAGCATGAACAATGTTGGAGTCAAATATACTATGGACTACAGTAGTGAATTTACAAATTACGAGGTATACATTATATCAAAATTTTAGTTTTTATAGAAGAGAAAACAGACTTAAATTATTTTTTACTTGAAAACTGAATTTTTGGTGTTCTCTTTGGATTCGAAAGAATCAAAGTAAGGTTTCAAATTGTTGTTTTAGTGGGTGTTTGTTGTTTGGGTTCGTTGTGGCTTGTTGGTTTGTTATTCCTTTGTTCCCTGTTTTGGTTGTTAATAAACTCTTGCTATTAAAAAAAAAAAAGTTATTGTCATAGAAGAAGGTTTGTATTGGGTACAAGTTTCATCACGTAAGTGTTTGTTTATTACTTCATTTTTTATTTTTTTGAAAAAGTAATCGTTATTTTCCAATCATTATTTTTCCTGTCGTAATTGTTGTTAAAATTCCTCACATTCCTCACATGAACAACTTGACATTGCATTAGGTGATAATGGAATCATTGATGGTCAGGGATTGGTTTGGTGGGATTGGTTCAGCTCTAAGTCCTTAAATTACAGTGATATGATCACAAGAGACATAAATGGGTGCAAACATGATACTCCCATGCATGACACTCACTCTCATACAAGTGGAATTACTTAGTCAATAATTAATTTGTTATTTGACTGTTGTTTGTTATTTTGTTGTAGTGGTTGCTAGTATCTCGTTATAGTGTACTAGTTATTAAAGCACATGCAATGCATGTGCTTGTGTCAATAATTGGGTTAAATTCTTGCAAGCTGTCTCCACCACACCAGAACACCATCTCCAACAAATATTCAAAACCTAATCGACCAGACCACAAAAAAATTTGTTATCACACCATCTCCAACACCATATATCCATGTCATCATCATCTTCTCCACCATGTCTCACCAATCAAAAATAGCACAACACCAATCTCCACCACACACTCCAACTCAAACATAAACCCTAACCCTAGCCACCGCCGCTGCCAACACCACACCCTAGTCCCCTGAAATCACAATAACCACTACCCCTAGCCATTCTGATTTCATCTCTCTCTCTCTCGCGATCGTATATCATCTTTCTGTCGATCTCATGTCTTAGATTCAGTCGTCGTGGTTTGATAGTGGAAGTGTTTGGTAGGTTTGATCTGGGTGGCAGGTTTCGACGGCGGCGCTAGTGGTGATAGTTTTAATGATGATGATGGGTTTGGTTGAATGGTAGTGGTGGTGGTGATGGTGGTGATGAATCTGGATTTGGTTAAGTTTTTCAGTTGATTTAATATGTTCATATTTTTAATGGCTGATGATGTTAAAGATGAGGATGAGTGTGAGAGAGAGATCGATGTTTGAGAGAGATTGTATTGAGATGGATCGAAGAGGAAGATGATGATCTAGGTATAGGTGTAATCATATAAACTACAAGGGTTGTATCTGTAATTGTACTTTCAAACAAAAATTGGGATGTTATAATTCCACCGACAACTCACACTTTTTATATAGTTAATAGATATCATGGGTGTATAACTGATACATCGTGGGCACATATAGCTGGTGCCATTTTCCCCATTTTCCCTTAAAGTTCTGCACGTTGTTATTTCAATTGTCGTGTATAATTCTGTTGTAAAAGATGGCCTATTTATAGACCCGAATCAAGTTAATAAAGCGTCAGAAAATTATACCAAAAATCCAATCTTCAAATCTCTTCTTCTATCTTTCTAATTCTTCCTAGGTCCGAATCATAGCATGCAGCCGTCCTCATCTAGTGGAACTTGTATCATTATAACACATAGTTGTTTCAAACCTTACTTTCTTGAATTCTCTTACATATAATATCCATCCAGTCTATTGCAGGTATGTTGGCTAAAGCCACTATGACTTCCATGTTGCATTCTTTAAATTATTAGACCTTTTTTTGTTGTTGTTGTTGTTGTTGTTGTTGTATTGGGTATGTTAAACTTACGAGGGTTTATAAATAAATTGTATTAAAATGAAAATATTAATTTAAATAAAGGTACTATTGGTATTAAGATGAATGTTTATATAATATTTTAATTTTAAATTTTAGACATGAGTGTACTTATTAATATGGGTGTGCTTATCATATTTATGAGTGTCGTTATCCGTATCCATTTTAATTTTATCAACAATCAAATAAAGACTATAATATGATAGCACGCAAGATATGAAATTAAGAATGCTAAAAAATCAATGCTTAATTTTTAATTAATTAGGTGTTTCATCCATTGAAAACATGTTATTTAATTTCAAAGGATAAACTGGTGTTCAAATGGGGGGAATTACAGCCAAACTATCATATCGGTAACATAACATCAATTGGTCACATTATCAGTACTACAGTAGGAAGAAATTAGACCTAAAATTAGGGATCGCGATGTAATTGTTCACTTTACTTGCTACGGTTTGACTTTAAAAAGAAAGGCTAGTATTCCACCGAATGCATCTATGTTACTAGAAAATCTGATGTTAATGTTGAGTAACGTATCTAACCATTAAAAATATGATATGTGACAAAAAAATTGATATACCCCATCAAGAGTTCCGTATGTTACGTTTTCGATGACTGAATGCAACAATAGCTATGTAAGCTGACTTGCAAAACCATGAATTGTTTTGTGTAGTGGGTTTATGAAGCAAGTACCATCCGGTACTCATACTACTATCAACCATTGATATTGCATTTGCCATTCACATTAATAACGAATATATCCTAGCAGTAACAAACCTCGTGTGCTACCAAGGGTCCCTTTGCCTTGACGTGTGATTGGAATTTCACACTTATTAGTGGGGGTTACATTCTAGATCGTACTTACAGAGTCCAATTTCGTTAAATCTCATCAGACCCTTAACATTAAATGGTGACAAGCCTTAAATAAATAAATAAAATAAAATAAAAAACTACCTCGTGTGATTCAATGTCTTATACCATATATACGTATCATCCATTTATTTATTTTCAATTCAAAAATCGGGATCATAATACTAGTTAGGTCGTTTTTTTTTTTTTAATTTTATTTTATTTTATTTTATTTGTATATATATATATTTTATATTTTTAAATGAAAGTAATACTAGGTCCTTTTTTTATGATAGACCTATAAAAATAAAAGGCCATTTTATCGTGTTTAGTTAATGATAAAAAAATTGAATAAATAAAACTATACTTTATATATATATACAGTTCTTTTCTCCTCAGTACATCCTGATATAACTCCATCAGTGCGTTGCAATGTGGACTATAGATTTTGAAGAAGTTTTGACAAGTGTATACATTTTGAGTCAAAGTATATAAATCTAATGGTTCACATCCAATACATTGATGGAGTTATATCAGGATGCACTGATTTGAAAATTTATATATATATATATATATATATATATACATATAACAGATTTACTTTTTCAATGCAATCGAATAAATAAAACACCAATGCACATTTTCAAGATCTTATATGAATAATCTTTCAAAAAAAAAAAAAATCTTGTATGAATAAATATAAATTATTATTAACTCTTTTTTTTTTCCAATTTTTAATTAGATCCTTAACATAATATACGGATATATATATATATATATATTTATATATATCTATTTTTTTACAAACGATATTTCATGTATTTTCGACATAAAATTTCAGAAAGTAATTAATATAATATATTGACAATTAGAGGCATATATTTAAATTTGAATATATTTTTGAGATCCAACAATAATGGCAACCTTAAAATTGAGAATAAATAAAAGACATTGTAGTCATAAATTTAAATTAAAATAGTGCTTGGTTACTAAAATAGTTGGTGTTTCAATGGTGAGAGGTTCAAATCCAACCTCGTGTATTTTATAAGCATGTGTGAGAAGTTTTCTTCACGGTTTGTGCATATAGTTATCTCCCTTATGGGAGTAGATTTCTAAATTGTAAATGTATTGTTTAATTTCGAAAGATCCCGACAGTCTTATTGTAAGCTTTCTAATTGTCAATATATTATATTAATTACTTTCTCAAATTTTATGTCGAAAATACATGAAATATCATTCATAATGTTTATTACTTTGATAGCCCAATGTGATAATCTTTTATTAATTGGAAATTTGGAATTACATATTTAGATAATATTAAAAAAGACAAAGAAAATTACATAGTAATATAATGAAAACTATCAAATACAAGTACTACATTCAAGTTAGATTTTTTTTTTTTTAATTATTATAATTATTTTTATTTCTTATTATTCAAAACATATTGTTCTAAAAATAAAATGGTCAACACCGGCTAAATGTTAACAATCAAACTGGCTATCTTATTAAATGTATTAGAGAAAAACCACTCCTGTGACTTCATTAGTTAATTGTGAAAAACGATCATTCAACTTAGTAATATTTGGTTCGAGTCACCATGTACATACCCATTTGTGGTATCACATGCTATTTTCAAGTTCTATGGTGACTGTCCCCATTTTTTTGTGATGTTCTAAATAGAATAATATTTTTTTTATGTCGACAAGTTGCAATTACGCGTAGAAGAAGGGAGTCACCTGCATAGAATAACCAATTATTATCTTGAACTCACATTATTCATAACAGAAGGGTTTCATTGTAATTATCCCCTTCATTCATTATGCATGGTTTTGAAGTTTGAATAGAATTGACTAACCTTTTAGCCTGGAATAAATATCAGGCGAGAAGCTGCACCACCCACCTCTCTGCTTCTTGTACAAACCTAAAGGTCACGTCACATGTTCACAGCTTGAAACGCTTGACTTGACTATTTTTTTATTTTTGAAAATGAAGAGAATCTTTTGCTTATATGAACAAGCAACCAACCAAAACTCCCAGTAAGTTAATAAACAAGACAGTCAATTTAGTTTACAGTGGGACATGCTCTGTTTATGGAAAGTTCATTCACTTTTCTTTCCCACTTTTGCAGACCCCCCAGTCCCCGCCAGCTGCATCTTATAAAACAACTGACCCTTTCTCTCATCAATTAAGTTTGTGGAGTTGAGGTTTCATTTAATGATACTTATATTATTGTACATCCATTTTTGATTTATTTAAACCCCATTTTGTTTATTGCTTTTTTTTTTTTTTATAAACCCCATTTCTTGTTGCTTTTGGCACTTTTCACAGAGAGAGAGAGAGAGAGAGAGTTTTCTGAGAAGAGAAGAGAAAGAACAGATCTTGTTTTGTTTTGTGGCTTTGTGAAGAAAATGCCGCCTGCAGCTAAGAGACCACATGTAGAAGATCAATCCACTGTCAAGCTCAGTGTCAAGAGCCAGGTCTCTCTCACTCTTTGATGTTGTGATTTTTTTAATATATTTTTTTATTTTTTCGCTGCACGTAGAGACATTGTATATTAGTAACAGAGTTTGTTTGGTTGATCTTGAAGTTTGAATGAGACTTTGAAGTGGTAAACAATAAATAAACTAGATTTTTTCTTCCGATTTTATAGCATTTATATATCTTTGTGGGTGGGTTTCATGATAAACATGTTTTACAAATTAGGGTTCAGATCCCTAATAACCTTTTTTTTTTCTTTTAATTTTTTCCTTATAAGTTTGTAGTTGGGTACTTTGCCATCACAGTTTAGATTTGTTCTCATTTATCTAGTTTAACTAGGTACTCATGATCTGATAGATACTTGTAGCTTGCCCTCATAATCAAGTAATCAACTTAAATTAGTCTCAGGTGGATATGATAATTTGGTATAAAATTGTATATTGAGTGGATTGTTATGTTTGATGATAAAATGATTCCTGGAATTGTGTGTGTCATTTGTAATAATTACCAAGTGTTGCAGACTATTAGAGGGACATTCAAGTTTTTCATTAGAAATAGAACAGAAATATATCAACATGTTTGCAAAAGTTTCATTAATAATATAAGTTGATGTGTTAATTATATACCAAATGCAAAAGTTTCATTAATAATATACGTTGATGTCTTAATTATATAACAAATTTTGATTATAAATCCGAACGTGTTGCCTGGTTTCGATTTTGTCTTGTGTATGGCTGTACATTATGTAATTAATTAGTGGATACTGTGAAGTGTGAAGTGCAAATATTGAAACTATTTTGCACTCGAAGGGTTTTGATATGTCCCATATATTCATGTTATAAACTATTCAGGTTTTGATATGTCTCCTTATTTATTTCCTCCTCGTTTTATTTTATTTGTAGCTTTCAAAGGAGTTGTTTTTCACGATTAGGCGTCACGTCCCGCTCAAAAAGTTACTGATGAATTACTGCGGGAAAACAAGTTTGGAATACAGGACTGTACATTTCTTGTATGAGGGGGAACGCTTTTCTCATAACAAAACCCCTGCTCAAGTAATGTTCTTAAATTTATCTCTCTTGATTGATTTTAATTGCATATATATATATATATATATATATGAATATGATGTCTAAAAACCATAAAAATTTCAGTCTTAATTAACTAACTTTTAGAACTACAAGGATGCTTTGAAATGTTTATATAAATACTATGATATTACTTGCATTTGATGGATATATATAATTATGTGCAGCTTGGAATGGATGATGGAGATGTAATTGATGCCATGATGCCGGTGGATGGAGGTGGCCGCCAGCCGCCGTGTCATGGGATTGTCTGATTCAATCACAGTAGTTGAATTAAGTAACTCTACTTTATTATATAATTATAATTTAATTTTATGTTTTAAGTTAATTACAAGCACTTGATCTGAATTATTTGTTGATCTTGTTTTATTTAATTAAAGACACAAGTTTGGATATTGTTGTTCTATCATATTATATCTTGTATGTTTTAGGAGATGTTTGATTCATGATTCAACTACAACCGATGAATCGAATCGAATCGAAATCCTTTACTGGTAAGTAATTAGTAGTGTTGCAATGTTGTTGACTGCTTTTTGTTGCCTGTTACTGAAAGTTGGCATTATTTGATATGATTTTTCAACAAAGACTAAATAGTTGCAATTTTAGAGAAGAATGCAGTATATATATCTGATATTTGATTGAAAAATCAATATGGATGATTATTAAATAATAATAAAAAGTATATATTTGCATGAGGTTTCGATTTCACTTATGCATTATACATATATATCAACCAAAGAAATCCGAACAAACATATTAAACTCAACCCTAGATTTCACTTGATCATTCTTATATATCTTCTACAAGTATACTATTGACTATTTTAGTGTAAGACCAGAGACAAACTAATTTTATAGATCTAACATTTTATTTTCAAGAATATATCAAGCTCAAATGATCTAAAATCAACTGTGAAAAGAACAAAAACACAAAATTTTCCATCGTAGGCTATTTTTGGGTTTTGAAAATTGAGGATGATCATTTATGCAATGTCTATATATCTATCTATTGGGTTGTGCAGTAGGTTGTGCATACTGCATGCAAAATAGTATGCGCATATTTGATCAAAAGTTTGGATTTTTTTGGAAGAATTCCCTGCGAAGATAGGGCTTCATCTATCATCTATTCAGCACAATTTGAATTATCAAAGGATTGATTTTTCGTTTTATCTATTATTTTGAACTATTTAATTTCCTCCAATATGTTAAAACAAATTATTGAGACATTGTCATGAACAAAAGGGAAATTTTAGCAACACATTTTATAGGTTTATGACAGATTTTAATAAACAGTTGAATATAAGCATATCATATTCATGCATGGCGGATAGACAGCAACAGATTTGTGTTTCACAAACCATAAGCATGACTACTGCATCAAATAACGAGTTTCTTTTTTCTTGCATTCCCTATAATCATGCTTTTCATTTGTATTTTTTTTACTTGCAGAAAATTGAACTGTCCAATTAATTATCGAGTGATGTTAATATAAAGATTTCATCTTTTTCATGAATATAGTGATCGAAAAAGCTTCAATAATTAGTACATTGATTATGTTTTTGTGTATGGAAATTTGATATTAGTAATAGTTATCTTATATGCTTTTCTAAAAAAAAAAATTATCTTGTATTAAATTTTATATCAAATAAAAATATCATAATTAGAAATATTAAAAAAAAAAAAAAAACATGAACATAAATCAAAAGCACACCCATGCATGTGCCACCACCAAACCTAGTTACTTGAAAAGGGCAAATAACAAAAGGTTCAAAAATTTACTGGCACTTTTTTAAGGCTGAATTTTGAGAGTATTACTCATTTAATAATTTAAGTTTAAATGACACATAAAATGAATTCCTTCTAAAAATACCCCTCACAGTAATTACTTTGATTTTTTCTTTTTCTTTTTAAATCCTTCATTGATGGAGGACCTCTATCAATGGAGATCGAAACCAGCTTCCAATGGAGGTTTCAAGGAAGAAGATGAAAAAAAATGGAAAATTTCATTTTTATCCAGAAAGTCTCGAAAATTGTAACAAGTCTCAAAAACTACAAAAATGTCTTGAAATTATGGAAAAGTCTCAAAAATTACCTGAAAATTCTCAGAAATTACTCGAAAATAATTTCCAAATTGTTTTTTGTCTTCTTCTTCATCGACCTCCGTGGAGGTCAAAATTGACCTCCAATGGAAACCGATGAAAAAGATGAAAAAATATATATATATAAAATCGATAAACTTAAAAGTAAAAAAAAAATATATATATATATAAAGTAAGGGTATTTTTAGAAATTTACTTATTTTAATGCCTTTAAAACTTAAGTTATTAAAGTGGTGATACTTGTGAATCACCAACTCAAAAGAGTGACATTCTTCACCAATTCCACTAACAAATTACCATTTTCTTTCTTTCTTATAACAAAAGCAAGTTAAACTTTGGTAAGAAAAAAAAAAAGAATATAAGTAGGGTCAATTCCATAAATAGCTAAAAAACTGGCAGTTCTAAATATATCAATTTCTAACGGTTTGATTGTTTTTATTTAACAAACCACTTTTTGGACAAAACTACCCTTAGTGAATTTTGAATAAAAAAAATTCTTTAAAAAAAGAGGTCACAAACCTCCGTTGGAGACTGTAAATCTCATAGAGGTCGCAGACCTCCATTGGAGGTCTACGTGCAGAAAAAAAAAATCGGTAGGTCTATGACCTCCGTTAATTGACTTAAAAGTAATTTTTGGGAGGTCTGCATGGGAAGAAGAAGAAAAGGAAAAAAAACAATTTGAATTAAACATGTGGATTTTGTTTTGTGATTAAACATGCTACAGTTTTGTTATTAGGATTAAACATTATAGGGTTTATTTGTTGAAATTAAACATGCTAAAAATGTTAGATTTTTTTTTTTCTTGGAAACTAATCCTTACAATAAACACGCTATTTCTTTTTTGTTTTTTTTTTTGGAAACTCATAGAAGTTCTCACATAGATTAAACAAGCTAGGTTTTTTTTTTTTTTTTGGGATATACATGCTAACTTTTTTTTTTTTAACCACGCTAAAAACAATTTGTTTTTTCGTCCCTCTCTTCAACTGAAACCCAACACTCCTTCCTTATTCATCTCTCTTTTCAATTGAAACTCGTCAAGAGAAGAAACAGAAACAATATTCATCTCTCTCTCTCTCTCTCTCTCTCTCTCTCTCTCTCCCTCCAATTGAAACTCATCAATCCTTCATTCTTCGTCTCTCTCCCTCCTCCCATGAAAACGCTAAAAAACTCATAATTTTGGAGCCCGTAAAGATGTGTGGAACTCTTGGAAGACATGGGAAAACGTGTGAGAGTCGATTTTCTTGTTAGAGAAGGTTTTATTTTCGGATTTCTTGAGATTCATTGTTTAGGAAAGACTTATTAAGGGATTCCCTAGTTCTTATATATAGGCTTATGCTTTCTTAGGGACCAAGAATATTGATCATATAAATATGATGATTTATTCATTGATTGATAACACTTTGAATAACCAGAGAGACATCTGGGAACTTTATAGAGTGTGTGCATCCAATGAGTGAGAACCCGGGTGAGAGACCCTATGGGATATTCGGGGGTAGGAGACCCAAGGGATATCTGGGGGGAAACCGTGAGGAGATCAATGGAATATTCAGAGGGTGCACTCATGAGGGACATAGAGAGAATTGTGAGCTAAATGCTAGGATGTAATTTGTAAGCTTGTGTTATATGATTGGATTCTCTTGTCTTTTTTTTTCTACTAGTAGGTCTTTATTTGTATATTATGAATATTAGACATGCGCTTCACGTCACTTTTCCCAACAATTAGTACCATTTGACAATCTTCACATTTTTATTAACCTACTGTCTACTATTATTATTTTTTTTGAAAAGGAATAAATTCCCAGAATTTATTGAATACAATCATCAATAACAAGAGATTGAACAAAGTAAGGGCAAACATCCACCCAAACTTTATCACCAGCCAAAGGCAAAGCAAATTTAACTAGAGAATGGGCAACTCTATTCCCATTTCTAGGAACAAATAAAACCGTCTACTATTTATATATGTGCATACGTTTATATTATTGTCAATTTTAAGCTGACTAGGGACCACTACAAGAGTTCTAGTATCGACTTCTTTATTGGCTGATTGAACATATTACATAGAATTAGAGGTGTAAATTGGGTCATGCTAAGCCGGCAAGACCCATCTTCTAACGGCTTTTGTGGATCGTGCCAGTCCATTGTATGATTTTTAGAACCATATTGACCTAACAAGACCTACGGCAGGAAACGATATTGCCCAACTCAAATCATAAAATCTCGTGTCATGTCATATTGTGTCGTATCGTTTTCAACACATTGATCCAAACCAATTCATATATTATACCGTGTTGTGTTTTACCATGACATAGGAAAATTGTGTTGGATCATGCCATGTTTGTGCCGGCCCAACCCAATTTACACATTTGCATAAAACATAACATCAGACAACTAGCAACATATATAATTTGCTTCAAAATGTTAAAATGTTGACGAACGTTGATTGTCATTAAAACTTCGATCTTTGCACACCAAAGATTAATTGAAATTGCAATTATTTCTCTTTTTCTTTATTTAAATTAATATCAGGTGTTTATTAAAAGTGAACTCAACATTATTAAAAGAGTAATGATTTGAAAATGTATCATTTTTTTTTATGGTGAAATAGGTATCTTGTATTTGATCAAAGTACATAAAATATATATATATATATATATTGTACATAATAAATGTTTTAGGAGATAATTTCTAAGAATATGAGAATTGCTTATTGTGACCTACCCAATAATATCATAATGGGTAGATATGTATATCCAATCAAATGTCATATTATGATCTTCTTACTACTAAAGACTTGTATGGATTCATGAGAGAATATAGGTGTAACATAAATGACTTGAAAATGACATATAACAAATTACTATTTTCTTTATTTCTTCTACTAAAAGCAAGTTAAACTTTTGGAAGAAGGAAAAAATCTAATATAAATTTAGGGGTGGGCATAAAACCGGCCAACCAAACCGGTCCAATCGGTTTTTTTCCGGTTTTGGTTGGTTGGTCTGTTTAATTCGGTTCTATTTTCATGGAAACCGACTGGATCGGTTTTTTTCCGGTTTGGTGTCCAAAACCGGAAAAACCAAACCGCTCCAGCCTATAAATAAAAAAACCCCTAATTCTAATTTCTAACCTATTCAGTAGCCACACTTCCCCAATCTTCACACTTAAGGCCAGTTTAGTATTGTTTTTGAAAAGTTAAAATCATATTATTTTATAATTGATAATTTGACAAGTTTTGATAGTGATTTTGAGAAGTAGATGAGGGGTTACTTTTTAAAAGTGATTATGGAATAATCTATTTCAGCATTTAATTAATCTTTTAAAATATCATTATTATCTTTATGAAATAAAGTTAAAATAATTTATATATCTTATTTCATTTCAAAATTAAATATTATATTTAAATATTGATTTTATTTTAAAAATCTTTTAAAAATATTTTATTATTCTTATGGAATTTTTTTTTCTTCTAATTTAAACATTCTACTTAAATATTGATTTAATATATATAATTAATGAAAATAATGAAATAGAGTCCTAAAATCATGTATGTTTTAGTCATTGTAACTAATCTCAGCACTTTTACAATAAAATTACCAAATATATATATACTGTTTTTGAACTATACAGTAGTTTTGAAAATACAATTAACAAAATATCTGCTGATTAACTTCATTGCTGATTATTTTTTCAGCATAGCTGACATTGATTATTATAAAAGTTACAGTAATACCAAACTGGCCCTTAGTCGCTTACACAGTTATACATTTTTGCCCGCCACTTAGTGTTTTGTTCGCCGCTCGTCATCGATCAGTCATCTTTCAACGCTCGTCTTTGGTTGCTTGTCGTCTTCCGACACTCGATGGTCTTCTTCTACTTGCGAATCGTGGACGACTTCTTCTACTCGTCCTCTTCTCCTTCGATTTCCAATTAGTTTGTTTTTCCTCTGCTCCTTCATTTCCATTTTCCCTTCTTTGTTAATCACTTCTTTAATGGTTAATTAGTTGATTTCACTTACATGTATGATGATAATTTGTATTTCGAATTTGTACACATTTCGAATAAGATTAAAGTCACTTGGATTTTGTTTATTACTTTTGGATTTGGTTATTAGTTTTCTTTGCATATATATATATATATATATATTTATATATATATCAGTACTCGTCTTAAATACTTGATGTACCTGAGTTTTTGTTGGATCTTGTTTGTGTACTTGTGTTGCCTATGTAATATCACTTTTCGAATGAGTTTTTGTTTGTGTTTGTTTTGCCGATCTAATATCACTTTTCGAATGAGTTCTTGTTTGTGTATGTGTACTCTTGTCTTAAAGTCACTTGGATCTTGTTTGTGTATTTGTGTTGCCGAATTTTGAATGTTGGTTGTGTATTTGTGTTGATGACTTGATGCAGTGCTAAAAATATGAATTTAATTTTAGAATAAAAGTATTGCTCAATAGGCTCAATAAATGGAAAAAACTATGTAATTACAAAGTCCAGAAATTTAGCCCATTAGATCCAAAACTGAAAACACCGAATCGAACCAAACGGTCCAATTCGATTGGTTTTTGATCGCTTCGTAAATATCAATTTGATCAGATCTGTTTACTTTTTTAAAAACCGGATATTATCAGTTCACTTGAAAAGTAAACCGATCCATTAAATACCCACCTCTAAATATAATTGTAATATCCATAGTCAAAGAGATATCTCTTCCCTCTCATATAAGAGGTCACGAGATGCGTAGAAAGAAATTAAGTTAGTTTATCACTAAATTATAAGAAAATTTTATTAACCTTTTTGAAATTTGGTTATAATATAAGCATGTTTCATTTACATTAGTGATTACAAATATGGAGAAAATATCCACGAATGAGAATAGTATTAGAAAGTACTTTCAAAGTGCATTTGAAGCCTCGGACTAAGGGGTTGGATAATTTTTGATCTCTCTCCCATATTTAGGACACGATTGGAATGACTTCTCCAATCCAATGGAAGTATGGGACCCACAATAAAGAGAGGTGGGCGATTCTGGTTGGGTTGGATTGGAAATTTTTCAATCTAGTGTAAATTTAAACCCAACTCAATATTTGTGGGGTTGTGATAGGTATTTTAGCCCAATAAAAAATATATATTTGATATATTATTTAACGAGTAATGCTAGGATTTCTAAATTTTTTCCTAAAAAACTTCCTAAATTATGTTGGTATGTGAGTTGTCAATATCACATCTCTCACTGCAAAAACTCATGATTTATAGGATGTTGGCAACTCATATGACAAATGATTTGAAAAGTTTTTTGGAAAAAAATTTGGAAAACCTAGTATTAATCTTATTTAAAATAACTTTAAAAAAAAAAAAAAAAAAAAAAAGAATTCATTAACACAAAAGAGATTACAGCAAATTTGGGATATCAACCAAAACAAAGCGGGTCACACCAAGAGGACAATCCTCTATCCAAAATGTATCACTATCAATCAGCAACCCAAGCTTAGCAAGCACACGGGTAACCATATTAGCCATCCTAGGCACAAAAACAACCTTATAACCAGGAAATTCATTAATGATTTTCCTAATGTCATATAAGACCAGACCCACCTCGGAGCAAGGGTTAACAGGGGAGTTAATCAAGTTAACAATCACTTGCGCATCAATCTCCATTTTGCAAGGCCACAAACCGACATCTTTAGCCATTCTCAAGCCTCTAAGTAATGCCACAGCTTCAGCAACTTGGGGCGAGTAATCAACCAAAATCTTCTGAGAATTGGAAGCCAGCACACTACCAAAGTTGTCCTTGAAAATAATCATAACACCAACAATACCATCAACCGACTTAATAGCAGCATCAATATTCATCTTCACCATCCTTTCCTTCGGCGACTGCCATTCCGGTGGCAACCTCAAAGATTCGGACACAGAGCCTTTAGTAACCTTATTAGCACTCATGAAGCAGAAAAGGAAATAGCCCATGGAACCACATCACTATTAGCCAAAAGATGGTTATCATAAATCCATCTATTGCGACGGAATTATATCTGCCATAACACCAAGTAGAGCAACTCAAATTCCTCAATCAACAAGTTGGTTTTGCATAAAACCATCAAGTCAAGAAATTGTAAATTATCTTTAAAGCAAAACCCTTTCAAAAAGCTGCACTTAGCACAAATATCTTTGAGTGTAGAACATGTCCAAAGAGCATGCATAGTTGTCTCCAGGTACTTCCCACAAATCGGACATAAAGTCTCCACATGCATCCCTCGTTTAACTAGATTACATCTAGTCGGAATACAATTTGAACAAGCTCTCCAAATGAAGATTTTAACTTTCATAGGGATAAGAATACGCCATAGGAATTTCCACTAAGACTCCATAGAACTAAAGCCTGAAGAGCCAGCATTGAGCTGAAGGTCACAGCCAAGCCTATAGCCGCTTTTAATCGAGTATGCACCAAACTTATCAAAATGCCACATTAAGGAGTAAGAAGGCGAAGAACTAGAACAGGGAAGGCTGAAAATTAACGTAGCATCATCAGGCCAAAAGGAATCGCGAATTAGCTCAACTTTCCAGCTCCCATTGGGACGAAGCAAATCATGAACTTTCGCATTACCACCCAGCCTATGAGAGGAAAATGGCTTAAAAGTTGAAGATCTAGACAGCCATTGATCTTTGTAAATAAACACCGACTTACCATTACCAATACGCCAATGAGAGCCCGCTTCTAACAACTTCTTTCCTCACATAAAACTTCTCCATAAAAAGGAGCTCGAATCACCACAAGAAGCTTGAAAGGCCAAGGTCTCTGGATGGTAGGGGTGTTTAAGGACTCTAACAGCCAAAGAATTTGACTGGCAAATCAGCCTCCAACACTGTTTTGCAAATAACGTTTGGTTCAAGATGGAGAGATAACGGAAACCCAAACCGCCAGAATCTTTATTTTGGTAAAGCCTTTTCTAGGAACCCAATGAAGCTTTCTCTTATCACCACTAAACCCCCCACCAAAATCTGTTACAAAGCTTATAGATATCCTCAATCAAACCTTTGAGCAACTTGAATAGCGACATCGAGTAGGAAGGGATTGTTTGAACCACAGCCTTTAGAAAAAACCTTTTTGCCTTCAGCGGAAAAAAGTTTGCTTTGCCACCCCTTTAACCTACTCCAAATTCGGTCACGAATACAAGTAAAGAGTTGGTTTTTGTTCTTTCCAGCGAAGCTAGGCAAACCCAAGTATCTCTTATAACACCCCACCAATTGAACAACAATAATCCGAGCTAATGTCACCGTTTTATCTCGTGGCACTTTTTTGCTTACACAGATGACCGACTTATGGAAGTTAATCACTTGACTCAAAGCTTTAACATAGCAACCTAAAATATGCTTGATTGCACGGCAGTCCTTTTCCGGGGCCCAAGAAAATATTAAGCTATCATCTACAAAGAAGAGATGAGTGATTTTTGGCCCACCTCTCGTGCAACGGAAACTGGCTAGCTCACCCTTCCTCTCTGCCATATAGATCAGACGAGATAGTCCTTCCGCACACACTAGGAAAAGATACGGGGAGAGAGGATCCCCTTGATGCAAACCTCTGGAAGGCTTTAGAATGCCACATACATTACCATTAACCAGGAAGGAAAACGACACTAAAGTAACACAGTTCATGATCCTGTTAATCCAAACGTATGAGAACCCCAACCTTCTTATCATCCCGGCTAAAAACTCTTATTCTACTCTATTATACGCTTTGGACATATCTAACTTTAAGGCTATTGCACCAGTTTTTCCATTTTTCCTTTTCCTAAGGGCATGCATACACTCAAAGCCGATGATCTCGTTATCCGAAATTAAACGACCGGGAATAAATGCACTTTGGGGCTCCGAAATCACATCTCCTAACATCAATCTGAACCTATTAGCAATAATTTTGTACAAAACATTGCATAGGCTAATAGGGCGAAAGTCTGACATCCTCTCAGCTCTGCTCACTTTCGAAATTAAAACCAAAAGAATACTATTAATTCTCTCAAAATCGTGGCCCTCATTTAGAACATTAAGACATACTTTAGTTATTTTATTGCCCATAATTGACCAATATTTATGGTAGAAAAGAGCCGGTAACCCATCTAAACCCGATACTTTTGTAGGATGCATATCAAACACTGCTTTCCGAACTTCCTCACCTGAGAAGTTGGAGTCAAGGAAGTTTCTTTTCCCCTCTGAAACACAAGGCTAAACACAACTGAAAATATTGTCCATATCTCGCTGAGGAGGGTAGCTGGACTAGAAAATGCTCCCAAAATAACTCTCAACAACTTCATAAATCCCTTCATGATCGTCTTTCCATCTGTTTGAATCATCATACAGCCCCAAAATCTTGTTCCGAGTCCTTCTAGCATTGGCTCGGGAATGGAAATACTTCGTATTTTTATCCCCACTCTTAAGCCAATTTTTGCGAGACCTTTGCTTCCAATACGACTCCTTCAACTCCAACAATTCATTTTCAATTTTTTCAGAAGCTCTACGAAACTCATGTTGCTTAAACTAGATATCTTTCTTCAAGGCCCTGTTGTTACCTTTTTTTCAACCGTCATGTACAACATTAGATCCCAGCAACCACACTTTCCATGTTATTAATAGCGTGACCACTATCCCAAACTTGCTTAACTATGTCAACACAATCTTTCTGATCAGCCTAACATTCCTTGAAATGGAATCATTGAGAGCTGCTTTTAACCCAAGACTTAGACCTTTGATCCCATTGAACAACCTCCAATAAGAGTGGTTTATGATCAAATTTCCAGTACTCAAGGTGAGTGACTGTCGAATCTAGAAACAAGCTTTGCCACTGAAAATTACAGACACCCCGGTCAAGCCTCTCTTGAACCAACTCATCACCCCCATGTTTATTGCACCATGTAAAGGATGGACCTAGAAATCCCATGTCTTGCAACCCATATTCATCCAACGTAGACCCGAAACATTCAATATGTGATCGTGGTCTCACAAAGCCCCTTGCTTTCTCTAAATCCTCAAGGATTTCGTTAAAACCCCCTACGCCCAGCCAAGGAAGATTCGACATACCTTGTAATCTTATGAGAAGAGTTCAAGCATGGTGTCTTTGCCTTGCTTCCAGATGACCATAGAAGCCCGTAAATCTCCAAGAAACATTATTATGAGAAACTACTCTAATATCAATATGAAAACTAGAAAATGATAAAAGATTAACATCTACCGACCCTGTTTAGAGGTGGCAAGGTTCCAGTTCGGTTTCGGTTCCGGTTCCGACTGATCCGGCGGTTCTGAACCAGGCCAAAAAATTTTATTTTATTTTTATTTTTATTTTTAGTTTTTTACAAAATATTACATTTTATTTATAAAAAAAATAAAATGTTAGAAAGAACATTGTAGAGTATTGAGCTATGACCCATAACCCTTGTCCAAGTAATTATGTTTTCAATTCCCTTCTTCTCTTTTTTTTTTTTTTTTATAAGTTAGACATCTCATTTACTTCTCTATTTTTCCAATGTGGGATGTGGGATAAAGAGTAAGAAGTCATTAACTGATTTTTTTTTTTTTTGATACATCATTAACTAATTTCATGTATTAATAACCTATTGGAATCTAAAGACCTATTGGAATCATTAACTTTTTTTTAAAACTATTACAATATTTCATATTGTGGTATAATTCGAATCTAACACAAAAAGAAATAATTGAAATATTTGTTAAAAATGCATAATATGACTTTTTATCCTTCATCTCAAATCCCACATTGAAAAAATAGAGAAATGAATGAGATGTTTAACCTATATAAAAAGGAGGAGAAGGGAATGGAACACATAATTGCTTGGACAAGGGTTATGGGTCATGGCTCAATACTTTACAATGTCCACTCTAACATTTTATTTTTTTATAAATAAAATGTAATATTTTGTGAAGTAAAAAAAATTATAAAAAAAAAAAAAAAGCTGGAACTGGGCGGTTCGAACCGAACCAGAACCGCCGGTTCCATTCCGGTTCGAACCGCTCGGTTTCAAAAAAATTGGAACCGGAAAACCGGTTCCGGTTCCGGTTTCGGTTTCGGTTTCGGTCCGGTTCCACGGTTAGAACCGGAACCTTGCCAGGTCTAACCCTATCCAAAAAAGGCACAAACCCCCTTTTCGACCAATACAATTAACCACCAACTTACTGTTGAAACCCAATTTAACACGGATACTCTCCATCAAGACGTTGCCAACTTTCGTTTCCATCAGAAACACAATATCTGGCTTAAAATTTTGTTATTTGAAAATTCAAATTTAAAATAATTTTTCACCATAATATCATATCACATAGAATTTAGATTTCTTAAAGCATCAAAATCAAAACACAACATATAATACAAATTGTTTGAATATTTGTTATATAATTAAAACAATAAAAATATAATAATTTATCCAACTTGGAAAGTCTCTATTTAAGCCTCCCATTAATTTTACATATCTCGTGATTGGACAATATATTATTTATTGCAATCAACATAATAATTTGAGTTTATATACAAATATTAGACTTTTTTCTACTAAATTCTTAATCAAATCCTAAATTAATATACTAAGGGTCAATTTGACATTGCTTCAAGTTTTATAATAATCATTGTTAGTTGTGCTGACAAAATAATGGGAAGTTAATCCATAGATTTTTGGTTAATTATACTTTTAAAACTACTGGATAGCTGAAAAACAGACATATGTTTGGTGATTTTATTTTAAAAATGCTAAAATTAGTTACAATTACTAAAATAGACATGATTTTAAAACTTTTTTTTTTCATTTATTATATTATGTTATATCAATATTTAAGTAGAATATTTAAATTAGAAAAAAAAAATTATAAGAACAATAAAAATATTTTTAAAAGATTTTATAAATCAAAAATATTTCACATGAACAATAAAAATATTTTTAAAAATATTTATTTCATTAAAAAAAATCATTAATTTGTTATTCAATTTCAAAATTACAATATCACTATATTTAGTTCCATCCATATTTCCACAAACAAAAATATTAATTCGGTTAATTCCACATTTCATCAAACACAACATATTACTAATTTAGTTAAATCCAATTCAATCACATAATCTAATCTAGTGCACCAAATCGGGCGTCAAAGTACGTGAAAAGTAAAGCTAACATCAAATAGACTAATTTTTCATTTCAATATCTGCGATCCAGACTTAAGATGATATATGCAATCAATTTCATCACCATCCTCCATTCCTACCTGCATCAAAGTCAAGTTTACACATAAGAATGACCATTAACGATGATTGTCAAAAAAGAGAGCAATGCGTGACTATTTTTAATGACATTTTATAATTATCATACATAAACTGTAATTATAGTATGATAATTTATTAATTAACAAAATTGAATACCAATGGATAGTTTAATTTCTCTAACTAGCCAAAAATAGTGAAGAATACCTGTTCTGGAGTTTGATCAAGCTCAAGTTGACGGTCATATAACAAGAATCGTGCATCATTTGCATCCACCGATATTCGTTCACAGAAAGCTTTCACCAATTTGTGAAATTGTAAAGTTCCGTTTTATCTTGAAAAACACCATCATTCCATTCTACAATAATATATGATAATCAATAAATTTGTATGATAATCAAACCCCGTACGAAAAAGCATTTGATAATTCGATTTCACAACATTATGTAATATATTCCTTAATCAGATTCTACATAAAGAGCATGTGGAAATCCCGTACATGATAATTTTCTCGTGGGTGTATATATATATATATCAAAACTGGCATATATACATGCATGATAGACCCCTCGAAAAAGAAAAAGCTATGTAGTCAGTGACAAATTAAATGTGTAATTTATATTCACAAACATAATGATATTGATGATTGAATGTGTGAAACTGAAATGAATTATATTACCTGGTGGTCGTAGACCATGACATTGATGATTGGATTTGGGGTAGTGTTAGGTTTCTGTTATTCTCGAGATATGATTAGGGTTTCTATGCTACTATCACTGATCTTGCAATCAATTTCATCACCATTCTGCATTCCAACCTACATCAATATTTCAAGTCATGACACATTTAATTAAAAAAAAAAATACCATTATTAATTAATTAAGAAGACATACAAAAATAAATAAATATATATATATATATACGGAAATTTTCATATGAGGATATTCAGATAGAATTATATAAGGACATTGAATATGAACCACTCGTTGTACATACTTTGACCTAGTATGTATGCACTTGTCAAATCACTTTTATAAATGAGTGACTCACATTTAATATCCTGATAAAGTTATATAAGAATGTCATGATAGGAACGGGACCGTATATATACACACACACTTGCTCTGGAGTTTGGTCAAGTTGAAGATGATGGCCACAAAAGATGAATTCAGCAGCCTTTGAATCCAACGATGTTTGATGACAAAAAACTTTCATCATTTTTTGAAATTTTGAGCTAGGTTTAATCTTGAAAAGCACTAAATGCCCATTCTACAATATCAACAAGTGGAAAAAAAAAATTGTATAGTTAGATTTAGATATAAAAGATATCAAAATATATATAAATAATGAATGATATAACATAATTCACAAGTAATAAAAACCAGCAAAGAAACGAGATGATTAGCAAAATATATTGAAAAAACAAATTGATATTGATAGGAGATATAAGTAGAGAAATTCAAATTACCCGGTTTTTCTTGACCATGATGTCGATTAATCCATGAGCGGTGGGTTTCATTTCTTGTGAAGACATGATATGCAAACTAATTACTACTAGTGTTTCTCTTCTGCCTTCTTTAGGATTTTATATAAGCTCTCCATGAATTTATTAATGGAAACCATATATTCAGTCAATTTTATGGAAAAATTCTGATTTGATTCTGTTTCAATTCTAGTTTAAATTTTGAAATTATTTTTTTTGAAACAAGAAACGAACATTACAGAGAAGGAACACAACACGATGGGCTGCAATCCAGCCAGAAACACTCCCTCGCGGAGGAGAAGGCATGCGAAGCCATGTTTTGTGCCAACACATTCCCAGACTTGGAGACTGGCTAACACTTACAATAACCTACCTTGGAAACTAAAGCCTTAATATCATTAATAATAAACTTGGCATCTCCCATACAAGAATCCGGAGAAACCAAATGTTGTATGTATATTTTCAACTAAGAGACACGTCAGCAATATGAGCGTGAAGAATGGAAGAATAAAGCCACGTCACTTGTCAACTTGTCAACTAGTCAACAAAGGAAGCTCTAACCAATTGCCACATCATCGAGATTAATAGAAGCCAAAATTGTATTCGCCAGATAGCTTAAACCAAAGAAAGTCAGGACCTTCACTCACTAAAAAACCTTCACTCGCCAAGACTTACTCGGCCAACACAACAAAGTTAAAGTAAAACTTGTCGAGGAAGGATTCATCCAAGTATACGGTTTCACAAGTTGCACCCCAATAAGGAAATACTCTTATTTCCCATCTAAAGAAGTCTGAATAGGAAAAGATAGAAATCGTCCAAAAGGATAGACATTACACTGGAAACAAATCATAACCAATCTGCAAGACTGGAATCCTAAAACGATTCTATTTGGGAAGTCTGCCACCTACACGGCGATGACAAGAGAGAACTCTAATCTACTTGATATAAATAGGACCATATAGTTAACGAGAGGAGGGTCCGAATTCTAGAGAGTTGAGAGAGATTGTATGAGAGAAGAAACAAACATAAAAAGTGTAACCTAAAGCAAACCATAGTATTATTTCTCCTGCCCTCAAGGGGCGCCGTGGGTTGTTTCCCCTTTTTCACGTAAAACATGTGTTTTGTATGCTTTTATTTATATTATTGCTTTTATTAACGTCAAGGGAGGAACCCTGTAGAGGCCAGAAGGGGCCATGGACCCCCCTTGGTCCACAGAAAAAAAAAAATTTAATAGTTAAAAAAATATAATTTTTTAAAAAAAATTGTAAATTTACAATTTAATAATATTAAGTACTTTTAATTTCACATTTTTGTAAGTTGCCCCAGCCAGCAGCCCAACCCCACCCCACCCCCCCCCCACACACACACACACATACACACACACACACACAATTTTACACTCTAAGTATCACCCATGATTAACGTAATATTATTGCTGGATGCGTGGCAATCTAGAAATTACCGTCAACACCAGAGAAGAAACAATACTAGAGGAAGCAACCTCTACCACCTAAATGTGGAAATTACAGAATCTAGCAAGCAAGAGGCCTTCACGGAGGGCCATAAAGAGACCAACTTCAGCACTGAAAAAACCACAGAGAAGACTTGATCTGACAACTATGGCTTTACCCCTATCATCCCGAATAGTTACCCCTATACCTATAAAGCCAGAATTTTCCAGTAGAGAAACCCTCGTATTAAGTTTTACATGGCTAGGAGGGGGAGCAATCAAATTCCGAGAAAGACCTGACACAGACAGAATAGACAGGGGAGAGAAAGCTTTCCTACTATCCTTGAATTCCTCTAACAAATCCGCCACCCAAGCAACAAACAGCCCGGGCTCTCTCGCATTTCCACTATTAACCAAAGCATTTCGATCTTCTCAAATAGTCCAAGTCACCAAACAAACCAGATCAAAATCAACCGAACTAACTTAGGAGGCGAGCCTTTGAAGCACATCCACAACAGGGAGGTTCCTAAATTTGGACAGAAGGTGGTCAAAACTGATCACTTTCCATATGTCTTCTGCTGTTTTGCAACTGAAGAGGGCATGGCTGCTTCACTCCACAAACGACTTGCATCTAGAGCAAAAAGGGGAGTCCACTGATTTCCTTTTCCAAAGGTTCTCTAAGGAAGGAAAAGCATTTAAACAAGCTTGCTAAAGAAAAATTCAAACCTTTGGAGGTAAGCTCAAGTTCCAAAGAGAATTCCACCAACGGTTCAGAAGGTAGGAATTGGAGCCATAATTTGGAAATTTTTTCGAATAGCCTAATCGGTACCCACTTTTAGCCGTATACATACCTCTATTATCATAATACCACCCAAAGACTATCATGGCCACAACTCCAGCTCACAGGGATCGAGAGGATATTAGCCTTATCAACAAGAAGTAGCAGCTGATCCAATTTATTTGAGTTCCAACTTCTCCTGGAACTGTCAATGAGGGAAGCAACCCAAATATCTTGCCTAGGATCATGAGTGATTGGTTTAAACGTGGATGGTCAGGGAATCCATTGGTCTTTGAAAACTCTAATGCTCTCACCATTACCAACTTTCCATCTAAGCCCTTTTGACAACAATTCTCTCCCCACAATAGGCTTCTTCAAATGTAAGGGCTGCCGAATTTGGTAGGGGCCTCAAGGAATTCACACTTTTTAAAATATTTGGCTTTTATGACTAGAGCTGCTAGTGAATTCAGGGTTGACAAAATTCTCCAAGCTTGGTTCGCAAGTAAGGCTTGGTTAAACAAGGAAAGATCCTTAAAACCCAACCTACCATTACATTTCGACCATCACATCTTTTCCCAATTGACCCAACTAATTTTCCGTTTACCCTCCCTCGAGCCCCACCAGAATTTTAAAGTCATAGCACTCAACTCCTTGTACAAACCCAATGACAACTTGAAGATACTCATTGAATACGTGGGAATAGCTTGAGCCACCACTTTTATCATAATTTCCTTCCCATCGAATGAGAAGTAGCTATCCTCTCACCCTTTCATCTTCTTCCAGACCCTCTCTTTAATGTCATTAAACATAATTCTCTTGTTTCTACCAACCATTGAAGGGAGACTCAGATAATTATCTTAAGTGTTGCAATTTCGAATTCCAAAAATGGACTGAATTTCAATCCTAACCGAAACTGGCACATTTGGACTAAGGTAATCTTAAATTTTTAAAGGTTAATCTGCTGACCCGAAGCCCTTTCATAAATGTCGATAATATTCTGGATACGAGAACCACTAGCACTCGACGCCTTGCTGAAAAGAATACTATCATCCGTAAAAAGAAAATGACTAATGAGAGGACCCCCTCTTACGTATCTAGAAAGACAACATTGCCTTAGACCTCTGGACAGGGAAACAGAGCAAATCGAACTGCCATTCAGTAAGAAGGAGAGGTTGGAAGAAGTGATGCAATCCATAATCAGCCTAATACACGTCTGGGGAAATTTCATCTTACTCATGACAGCTTTGAGAAAAGACCATTCGACTCTGTCGTAGGCCTTACTCATGTCTAATTTAAGAGTCATCTGACCCTTGATCCCTTGTTTATTCCTGGCAAGAGAGTGCAGCGTCTCAAAAGCCACCAAAACATTGTCATATATTTGCTGCCTAGGGACGAAAGCCGATTGGAAAGGAGATATTAAATCTGGCAAAAAATACTTCAACCTAGTGGCAATTACTTTGGATAACACTTCGTAAATAACACTGTAAAGGGATATAGGCCTAAAGTCCCTAAGATTGGAGGGAATGGTACTTTTCGGAATGAGAACCACATTTGTTTTATTGAACTGACTAATCGATCCTTCATCATTCAAGATGCTCAAACACACCTTGGTTACGTTGTCCCCCATAATACCCTAAAACTTCTAAAAGAAGACGACCTGAAAACCATCTGGTCCTGGAGCTTTGGTGGGACTAAGACTAAACACTGCTGATTTGACCTCTGCCACTGTAAAAACCGAGTCAAAATCTAACCGTTGAGTGTCACTTAAACTGGAGCTGATATGAGTCGTGGCCTTGTTGATTGTCTAAGTAGAGGGCCTAGAGAACCTGAATAGAGAAGAAAAGAAGACATCAATAACCTCTACCATACCTTCAACCGTATCTTAAGAGTAACCATCCATATCAAGGAGGTTAGAGATCAGGTTCTTCTTCTTTCTAGCCGTTGCTTTGGAATGGAAAAACTTAGAATTTCGGTCACCTGCTATAAGCCATTCAGCTCTTGATCTATGCCTCCAATAAATCTCATCACAATCAATAAGTCTCTAAACTTCCTTTTTTAGGAGACGGATCAAGTTCATGATACAAGGTTTTCCACTTTGTTTGTATAGCCTCTCAATCTCCCTATTCTTAACACCTATCTGCCTTTGAATATTACCAAAACGACTTTTACTCCAACTCACTAAGCTAGAATCATAATGGTCTAACTTGCCATTTAGGTCCCTAACTGAGAAGGGTAGATCCCTCTCAGACCAAGCATCCTATATAATCCTCCCTATATCAGTCTCCTTTAACCAATATTGTTCGAAACAAAAGCACCTCTTAACGTGCTACTTGTATCTGTCACAAAAGAGCAATCCAGAAGAATAGGTCTATGATCCGACGAGTTGAAACCTAGATGTTCCACACTATGGTTTACGAATTTATCTCGCCATTGTGTTTCTACCATAAATCTGTCAAGTCTCTCATGGATGTCATCTCCCCCATCACGTTTGTTTTTCCAAGTAAATTTGGGCCCACAGAACCGTAAATCCACAAGATCACACTCATCCACAGCTTCCCTGAACTGGCACATACTCGAAAACGATTTATCAGAACCTCTCAACTTCTCATTTCTTGCTAAAAGCTCGTTGAAGTCCACACCACAAATCCAATGGAGGTAATCTATGTGTCTAAGCCTTCTTAATAACGCCTAAGAGAATCTACGATTACCCACACACGGTTCACCATAGAAACCAGAAAACCTCCAAACAAAACCATCTTCCATCCTTACCCAAATGTATATGTGACCTGTTGAGAAAGTAAGAACAGTAATATTCAAGTTCTCTTTCCATAAGAGTAGTAAACCCCCACTGTTACCGTTACCGTTACTGTCTACGGTAAAGCCATCTATATAACCTAAACTATATTTAAAACTATCTATCTTGCCTCCCCGAGTTTTTATTTCTGAAAGGAACATAAAATCTGGAGAGTGTTTCTTCAGCAACCTTTTCAGGGCTACGAATGCACAAGGGTTACCCAGTCCCTGTACGTTCCAGTAAAGGCCTATCATTACTCTCGACGAGCTTAAGATTTAGTTCCACCGATATAATTTGGTCCGGCACTGGGCAAGACTGTTTTACTTTCTTCGAATCACTATTTGTCTTTGATAAGTCAAAGTTCACCTTTCTCTTACAAAACTAAGACCCTCATTCATTCTGTAGATTAGGTAATTTTCCAGAGGAAAGAAGGGCGGGGGCGATAAAGTAGTCTTTAACACCCATTTTCTTGGACTTTTCTTTGAGTCCGAAGGAGAAGAATTCTGATTTTTGATACATTTCTTAGTCGTCTTCCCTACCTCCACCCCTCTCGCTAATCTCTTCCATCCAACTTTAATTTCTTGGAATTTTTCCTGTTGTTTATTGCTTGCAGAAGGAAATTGAGGAGTGACTTTGGGCATGGGCTCCTCACCTGTTAAGTCTAACTCCTCACCAATATAAACATTACTTATCATGACTAGCCCAACATTGGATTCCAGCATCTCTTGGTCTACTATAGTTGTTGTAGATTCTGGCCCACTAGTAGGCCCATCAATTATCATCTTCTCATTTTGAATGGGCCCCACTCCCTCTTTCGGATGTAAGGTTTTAGATTACGCCTCCACCGTTACCTTCTTTGTCCCCACCGTAACTGTTGTAGACTCACCATTCTACTAGGCTACTAAGCCAGGTTTGAGACTAGGAGATCTGTCCCCCGATAGCTCGAGAACCTTGTCAAGGGATCTATCTCTCTCTAAGGAACTACCACTAAAAGGCCCTTGAAACTTGGATTTTAGCTTCTTAGAAACCAGCGCTTTTAACCACAAACCAAACTTGGCTGACGAACCTTTTAAGGCCTCCTGTCTACTCTTCATTTGTGCATTCCTTTGTTATGTGACCTATTATACCACAAGCATAACAGAAGTCGGGTAGTCTCTCATACTTCAAACCTACCACCACAATACTATCAGATTTATCAAGTTTCAAAGTTAACCATCTCTTTAGAGGTTTCGAAATGTCCAATTAGACCTTGACTCTTATGAACTTCCCCCAACAATCCCTAGAATCAGCCGAGATTTCAATAACTACATCGATCTGCTTTGCTATCTATCTAGTCATTCTTCGATTCATACACATAATAGGGACATCATAAATTTGGACCCAGAAATCAGCCTTCCTAAACTCCAATTTTGTGACATCTCCAGATCCCTCTGGTTTCTCCAGCATTATCAAACTCTTCCCAAAATGTCATGGCCCTTTCTACCAAAATCGATTTCACTCACCTCAGTTGGTTAAATAGAACATTAAAGTGTTATCATCTACAAGCTCTATCTCCACACTCTCAAAAAGGTTCCATAATTGGTCAATCAAGGTCTTAAAAGCCTCTATGTTTACTTTCTTCCCGAAAAGGACCCTTCCTACTAAACATCAGTTGACATCGTCCACGCCCTCCTGTTGGACGTCCTCTGAGATCTCTGGAACTGCTTCATCTTCTTCGGCAAAAGAGAGATTCTCACACAAACCCGCTAAATCTACCGCACTCATACTTGGAAAACCACTTAACCAGACTGTTGCAAATTGAAAACTCAGATCTACTCAAAACCCACCACTCCTAACACTGTTACTCATTGAGACTGTCTACCCTAAAGGACCAAGCTACTTTCACTTTTTCAAACTCAGAGAGAGAAAAAGAGGAGAGACTAAGATTTTCTACCGAAATTTGAATTCAAACTACATTATAAATTGTTATATTTTTCCATGTATTAGTTTATTCAGCCTTCCATAATTAGAACCTATTCACTTCTCTTTTTTTTTTCTTTATATATATATATATATATATATATATATAACTATTATAATTAATTCAGAATTTGGAGAGGAGGATATGACTCGAACCCACAACTTCAATAGTGTAGCTGAACGCCGAATGACATACCACTGAGCTAACCTCATCTCATCAAAAACCTATTTACTTTTATCTTAGTACAAATGAACTGAAAATATGAAGCGAGTAGAATATCAATAAATTTAATGAGTTTTTATCACTACTCAATGAAAATTAAAGCTCTAACCATAATTTAATTATTTAATATATAAGAATTAAGGCAGTTAATTTGAGTCATTGGTTGATTCTTGATTATCAGCCCATACAATTTCATTAGTATCGACTTATATTGAAGACATCAATGAAAAGTTAATACAGTTAAATATTGCCTTACCATCAAAAATGATGTATTATCATCAAAGTTAAAATCAGTTTATTTTATAATTTTAACAAAAAATATATTAACTAAAATTTCTAAAAATGATTAATTAATAATTTAACAAATTTTGACCATAATTTTAAGAAGCATATAAAGAGCAACTTTTTAAAAATGATTATAAAATAATTTATTTCAGCGTTTAATAAATATTTTAAAATCTTATTATTAACCTTATAAAATCAAGTTAAAATCATTTATATACCTTATTTTATCTTTAAAATAAATATTCTATTTAAATATTGATTTAATATACAAAATCTTTGAAAAATATTTCTATTGTTCTTATAGAAATTTTTTTCTAATTTAAATATTATACTTAAATATTGATTTAATATATATAATTAATAAAATAAAATAAAATAAAATAAGATTCTAAAATCTTATCTATTTTATTCATTGAAACTAATCACATCACTTATATAATAAATTACCATTTACCAGTCGTGTATATGATTCTTTTCATACAAGAGCAGCTAGGATTAAACATCTAATAGTTGACAATCCATAAAAGAGATAATTCTTTTCCATTTTCAGAAGAATAATGTACAATATTCCACACAAAAAGTAAAGTACGAAAAAAGGGATAACTTCTTTCAAAGAAAAAAAAAAATTGGGATTACAGCATTTGCACAATTACAATCTCATAACATTTTTTTATAGAATTTTTAACAAACAATAGGCTCTGAGAAAGAATGGCCACACTTAGCAAGGAAGGTTTGCCAAAACCAAACAAAATCTTATGCTAATAGACAAAGCTGTACCCAAGGTGCTACAATAAAAATTTGCACCCCTGTAAGAATAAAAGTATAATCCATATACAGAAAAGCTGCTAAGCTAACTTACAGTCATGTATCTATATAATCTGGAGATTGGATGGTCCTCGTAAGCTCCTTCAAATTAGCCAATATGTGTCTTGGTCCTAAACTCTTAACACCAATGAAATTCAATAGTTGTTCTATATCCTGCATTCATAGGAAGATACATTAAGGTCGTGCTGGGAAGCAAGATGCATCTTGTATATTTAAATATTCCCCACATAAACTTTTCACAAAAAGACAAACCGTCATCAACTATGAAACAGAAACAAATTTAAGGATGGTTATTAAACATATGAATTTACAAAATAATATTCATCAAAAGCACAAGGCAAAATGAAACGCCGCGGAAGGGTATGTGCAACCGGTGCTTCTCCCTCCCCAAACCATAAGAGGGAGGAAGCAAACAGTGTTTTGATAACCAAGAACTGACCTCCAAATCAAGACATTGCAAAGAAAAGAAAATAACAAAAACCCATATAAATTGCAAGTTTAGAAAATAGGATATAGCGACTATACAGGTACTACTGTATAGTTACAAGGGTAGTTATGAGAGAGAATTATTTTCTTTTAATTTTTTTTTTTTTTTCAAATCTTTGATTTTTGTAAACCCTCATATTGAAATCTAATGACTAAAAACAAACCCTGTAAATTGTAGCTGAACCCTAGAAAATAATGTAGACATCTATACAGAAGAATTCTAAAAAACTAAGGCCTTGAACCTCTAAAGCAAATTGGTAAACTTAGTTTTCAGAGGTTGCCTAATTGCACAATTGAAACTGAGTTAGGAAGGAAGTTCAATATAAACATATGACAAATTCTATAAAACTAGCTTATCTCTGCAGCAATTGAAACTGCATTTTTGTTTTTCCCTTAATTTGTTCCTGCTAGGAAAGCCTAAGATCACATAATAACATTCAAAATCCAAAATGAGTAAAGATTAGTAGATTACTTTTCAAGTGCACGAAAATGATCTAAATATAGCAAAGAAAAATACTTTATTTTCCTATCAGAAGAAAAAATACCTTATTTAACAAGAATAAAGCATAAGCCGCTCTTGTAGTGTCTTGACCTTCTAAAAACAGAGGAAATTCTACAGGCTTCGTATTTGTGGAAAGTGCTGTATTTGATGACAAATCAGATGATGTACGCTCTATTGAAGATGCATAATCATTAATATATGAACGGGAACCACACAAACGCAAAGGGTAGCGCAAAGGAACTTCTAAATAGGAAGCTATTAGAGAAACAGACTGCAATCAGAACCAAAATAGTTAGGTACAATCCAATCAACTGGCTCAACAATCCAAGCAATAGAAGAGCTGCTGATAAGTTGCACTTACTATCAAGAACACAATAAGTTATAGTATATTATTTTAACATGAATGAATGAAAATGGAATTGAAGATGCACCAATGTCAGATGCATTGATGCATCCTCAATACCCACTAAAGACCACAAAATATAACACTTGATAACTTTATGTTGAGAAAAGAGAAAGAACATACATGTGCAATATATTCCAAGGCAGTTGCAGACCTCTGAACCTCCTTCTTATCAGTAAAGAGACTCATCTTCGTAAAAGGAAGCATAGTCAAATGCAATCCTAAAATGGTGAAGGATCCTGGATTAATGGGTTTAGATGCATCAGGATTTCCTGGTAAAATCAAGTACAATAAGTGAATAAGAAATTATCAAACTATATACCAATTAAAACATGGTAAGGCAACAGAAATCATGAGAAGCTACTGATTGTGTATGGCAACATGCAGCCCTTAAGACAAATTTAAGAGATTCCTAAAATAAACTCAAAACAAAAATGCATATCTTTTTCTCTTAAGGAGAGAGAAATCTTAGGATGAGACCCCAGCCCATAAAATTCCTTCATTACTAATCCAGAAAATAACATGTATATCTATTAACATTGGGAAGATCTAAAATGTTCTAAAGAATTTAAAATAAATAAAAAAGTTTTGTTAAAAAGAAAAAAATAATAATTCTGAAACCCAGTTAGCAAGGAAAAATAATAATACAAGATAGCTAACAACTAATTTATTCGGATTAGTATGGACCAAAGACAAATAAAAAATCAAGAGTCTCAAAAAAAGGGAACAGATTCATAAATTATTAGACCAAGCAATGGGTCCTGTTATAGCGAATTCGTGTCGTGTCGTGTTAAAATTTATCCCACCCAAACATGATCCGTTAGCTTAACGTGTCTAAGTATAAAAACTGAAAATCATTTGTTAATTTAATGGGTAACCCGATCCAAACTGTTTATTGACAATCAAACTATTACAAAACCATCAAAATAATATAAAATTAACACTTAAGACTTAACAATTTTATTATATTACATATATGAAAAATTGGCAAAGCCAACGACAAAATTATCATCTTACAAGTATCATTATTTGGTTATATAAAAAATAAAAAATAAAATCATTATTTGGTAATTTAGAACACAATTGTCTAACAAAATTAAGCAAAATGTTATATCCAAGATTTATTAAAAGGTTGAAAATAAATCTTTATATTAATGTGTTATAACGAATTAACGGTTTTCAAGAGTGAACTCGAAACTGACCCACTATATTACGGGTTTTAACGGGTTGGCCCATTAACAACCCAATCCGATAAAGCTAGAGCAATCAACTTTTCTTTTCAAATGGGTTTGGATCTTGTTAATGGGTCGTGATCTAGAAATAATTGCTATGATTTAATTTTCTGGCTTCTAACACTTCTACGGTTGGTATGTTCATTTAATCATATGCACTAACAAATCACCTTGATCTACAGTTCATTTAATCATATGCACTAACAAATAACCTGATCTACTACCGCTTGGAAAAGACTCAAGTTCTTGCTCTTGTTTTGGTCCAACCAAGATCTTTACAGGATAGAGCAATGACACTTGTGAAATCATAAATTGCTGCCTCACACGTAACATCCTCTGCAAGTTTTGGAGTTGAAGATAACCCCTTTCTCCAGCAAGTAACCTATTTGATTCCTGTAATAAGAACGTGGTCAAACTGTCAATAGCGCTAACAGTGTGCACTTTACCTTAACTATGATTTATGGGACATTAGGGCAGTTCTCCCAGACTTCATCACCTTTATAGGAAGACTATGTTGTAGCCTTAGCATGAATAAGAAAACAAACTATAGAAGGCAAACAACCACGAATGTAAAAGACTGCACCAAAGATATAACATATTTTCTACACTGAACTACTGAAGCAGGCAAGCTGCATGCATAGACGAATATCATAGTGGATAGTGCCCAACTTGCCATTATAAAACTGTGGGTCGTCAGTTATTGTTCACATTTATTAATTTATTTATGAAATTTATAGTATTGTTTTATATCTTTAGTGTTTATTATTATTTATTCCCCTTGTAGCCCATTGGTGGACTGATTTTGGGGATGAAACTCCGGAGCTTACAAGTCTTGTTGTGAAGATTTTAAGTCTCACATGCTCATCCTCGGCTTGTGAGAGGAATTGTAGTTCTTTTAATATGGTATGTGTTTACTTAGAATTTTCAATACTAGATTAAAATATATATAGTATTCCTTAATTATAAATATCCTACAAAAATTTTGTCGATTCATATGAAGAAGTGGAATCAATTAAGCACAAAGAAATTGAATTCCTTGGTGTACATAATGTACAATAGAAGGTTGCAACACAAATTCTTAAAGAAAAAGGGCACTGAAGGATGATGAGGATCCATTGATTGATGAATATGTGCCTTCAGATGATGAATAAATGGTTGAGGGAGATGAAGTTGGGGGAATGTCCACAAATGTGAACATGAGTCAACCAAGTGGAAGCCAACAAGGAGTAAAAACAAAGAGAAATACAAGTAAGTAATTCTCTAATTAAATTTAAAGGGTTTTAGGTAGATAGCATAGAATGATATATTTACTTATAATCTTTATATTAATTGTTAGATAAAGGAAAGGCTTTGCAACGGGTGGATAGTGGGTGGGAGGGCATTTCAAACCAAATCTATGATGACTCTTTGGAGGATGGAAGTTCAGATGAGGGGGATGACACTCTACATTTCCAACCACTTGAAACAAATGATCATTTATTTGACTCATTTGATCACTAGTGATCATTTATTGTTAGAATGACGGTTTTTTTTTTTTCTTAATGTGTCACTTGCGTGGGATATTTATGTTAGTATTGTTGCTAATGACTTATTTATTAAATATTTTGGAATACTTTCAATTTTATTACTTTTCTTTAATTTTTTTTTTTAAATTTCCATTTTCCGGTCGAGGCTACCACCTCGCCTCGCCTTTCGAGTTTTAAAACATTGGGCAAGCATAGACGAATATCATAGTGGATAGTGCCCAACTTGCCATTATAAAACTGTGGGTCGTCACTTGAAAGTTGAAACATGATATTTATCAGAAAATTTTCATGTTAATCTCCGACATTCACAGAGAAACCTCTAAGGATTCAAACCCTACCATCAGCAAGGTTTTCAAATCATGATATTGGCTATGCTGCCTGACTTATAGCCGAAATGAGTACAATTCCATGATATCATCTTCCATTCTCAGTTAACAAACTTTCCTTAATTTACTTCAATGTATAAAGTATTACTCAAAATGGATGATCCACCACAAGAACCCGGTCCAAATTACTCTATAGTCGTAATAAAATGAAAATAACATGTAAAATAAAGTTCTTGCTATCTCTAGGCATCTAACCAAATGATCAATTAAGATTACCTGCAATCGCTTCCTAGCTACTGAAAGAACCGTCCCAGAAACTAATAGAGACCTAACTTCCATACTAAGCCTCTCCTCTTGCATTCTAGCATCCTCCGCTGCAACCTTAGAACGAGTGGACATTCTCTCCATCACCGATCTTCTAGCCTCCAGTTTCTCTCGCATCTCTTCAAGCTCGTTTGATCTGTTCAATGACTCAGCTTGGACCTGCCCACCACGTTGCCGCCCGCTAATCCGTAGCGGGCTAATCAATTAAGGCTCAAGAATATCCAATTAATAAAATACAACGACAATTGACATAGCACACAACACATATCATGCAATTATCAATTGCTGCCTTGTAAAATCAACTCAATTACACCAATTAATCACAAAAAAACACACATTATGAAACTTGATAAAACCCCTACCTGAATGAGAGACTGGAGCTTTTCTTCAAGAATTTGTTTCTTCTCCTTAGCTTCTCTGAGTGCAGAAGAGAGACTCCACAATCGGGCGACTTCTTGCTCAAAATCCTCCCATTCGATGACTTGCAGCTTCTCTTGAACGATCACTTTCTTGGTAGAAGAAGAAGAAGAAGAGAGAGTGGGTGATGCGGGGTCTCGCTGTTCCATTTTTGAAGAATCGAAGATTTTGATGAGCGTGGGTTCAAGAATAGATCATGGGTCGACCTCATCGTCCGGACCTGAAATCACCGCGGAGTAGGGTTTTGGGTCATGGGGTGGTGAGTGCTGACTGTTTGGTATGGTTTCTAATTTACTCGAGAAAATATGGGAATTTTGGGTGCCGAAAGAAAATAAAATGAATAGCGGAAGCTTTGTTGGAATTCATGGGTAAAAACGTCAATATTCATTCCTATAGGATCAAATTACACTATAATCCCTTGAAGTTTTCCATTTTACATCATTCCTTGCCTCCCTTTGGAGATTTCTACCTCCATTTCTTCTTTTTTCTCTAATTTATGTTTTCTTTTAAATAGATCTTCATCGTCCATCTTTGAGATAGCCGATCAAAATTTATACTTTTAATTTTGAATTTATTTTAAGTTTTGATTTGTCATTTGCCAACTCCTTTAATGGACATCAAACCAATCTCTATGGAGGAGCTAGGAGAGTTCGGTTTGATCTTTATTGAAGAAGATTATTAATCTCTATTGAAATAGAACTCAATCTCTGATGTCAGAGATATTATTGAAGATTTTATTGAAGACTTTTTTAAATAGTCTTGTAATTAATATCGATTATTATGTTTTTTTTATTGTATATTTAATTAAGTAGTTAAATATTTTATGATTTGATTTTATTAAATCAAATCTTATTTCCTTATTGGATAGGTTTTTAATGTTTTAGGATTCTAGTATTTTTAATTTCCATTGTTATCTCAATTATCTTTTTTATAGGGAAATTGATAATTTTATTACTTTACTAGTTAATTTAGGTTTCTTTAAGGTTTTTTATTTTCCTATTTAAAGACGATGTATCCTAATAGGGTTTTTTTTTTTTTATTTATAAAAATTAGAGTTTTCTCTAATTATCTCCCAATTTCGGTATCCTATGTGGGTCAACGAATTTAAAACCTAATATTTTGGATTTCTTGTGCGTATCAATAGAACATTGGTAGGTTGTTTTTCGAATTGTTCTTGCATGTTTTTCTCGCTGAACGCTTCCGCTACATCATATGAGGAAGTTTTATTTTGGGGATTTAAGGATTTTTTTTTTTGATATGGGGAGTGGTCCGTGGATGATGAGACTAGCACAAAGGTAGATTCGGTGGTTCTAATACCAACTAATGCAGCGGAAAATTCAACACAAAACAACAATCGATTCTAATCCGTTGATTCGCGTATGAATGCAGGAAGCGAACCCTACTATTAATATGTTGATCCGTGTACAGATACCAGATAATAGACTTCAAATTCGTTGACCCTCGCAAAGATACCGAAAATGGATAAAAAGAGATGCTCTCTCTACAATTTTATTAATCTTCAAAAATTAAATCCATGCTAGGGTACATCGTCTTTAAATAGGAAGATTAAAACCTAAAATAAACCTAAAATAACTAGCAAAACAATAAAATTATCAATTTCCCTATAAAAAAGATAATTGAGATAACAATGGAAATTAAAAATACTAGAATCCTAAAATATTAAAAACCTATAGGAAATAAGATTTGATTTAATCAAATCAAATCATAAAATATTTAACTACCTAATTAAATATACAATAAAAAGAAACATAATAATTCATATTAATAACAAGACTATTTTTAAAATAAAAAGTCTTCCAGAAAATCTTCAATAATATCTCCTGCATCCATTAATAAAAATGTGATCTCCATTGTAAATAATAAATAAATTAATTAATTAATTAAAAAAAAAAAAGTGATCACCAAAAATGTTATCTCCGTTAAGGTAGATCTCCCAAAAAAGAATAATATTTTTTCTTTGACTTTTAAGGAAAGTTTATTTAAAATTTCAAAAATATAATAATTACATTTTATTAATTTTAGAAGTCGTAGCGGTAGGTTACTAAATGATGGTTTTCAACCATATGACCATTATATCAGTTTTATCATAATCAAAGAATAAAATATCGGTATTGGTATCGATATCGGACTTCTAAATTTATGGATATATGGGAGATATTATCGATATCGGTGGATATTCGGTAAAAAATCAAAAAAAATAATGGATATTTACATTTAAAATTAGAATTTTTTATAAAACTTTAGGACAAACTTAAACAAGTAATTATACATCACATAAATCATATTTCAACGATAAATTAGCATAGTTATGAGTTTAATACAAATTATAACATAAATAGAGTCTGTATATAATTTTTTAAATTGAGTATTTAATAGAATAATATTTTGTTTCACTTTTAGAATATTATATACAATATAAAGAGCTTAAATATTTAATAAACAAAATTATCATTAAAATATATATATAGTTCCATACTTCCAAGATTATATCATAAATCATAATTCATACATAATAATACATTGCATTTCTGAAATTTAAAACCAAAATAAATTTCTTACTGGTTCAAATACATAAAATACATTTCTTGATTCAAACAACAATTTTCCTAAGAAAACGTACTAGCGTAGTTTTCAAGGTAGTTATTAATATGTCACACATATGTTGTTTGATCTCTTCCAACTGATCCATGAATTTGGTAGTTTTAATTTATCCAACTTGGTGGGTATTGTTGATCTGCATACATAGGTATTGCATATGGCACTTATGGAGAAGGATAGTCAAATATACTGCAACCACCATAACTACCATACATAGGTATTGATCTCTTCCAACTGATCAATGAATTGGGTAGTTTTGATTTATCCAACTTGGTGGATATTGTTGAACTGCATACATAGGTATTGCATATGACATTTGTAAAGAAGGATAGTCAAATATACTGCATCCACCATAACTACCATAATATGGTACATGAGAACCTGGCCTCATCTGTGAATCACCCAAAGAACTATTTTCTATGTCCATACTCATTAAGGAGAGAGTCATATTCAAATAATCTTCATCAATTTGATTTGTTCCTCCATGTTGTCTACCATGATTTTGATCAAAATTACTTGCATGAGCATCCCAACCTGCCGTACTAGCATTCCAACATGTTGCACTAGCATCCCAACCTCTGGCGCAAACATCCCAACCTCTTGCACCAGAATCCCAACCTCATCCATCAGAGGTATATTGGTTATTGGAAGAGCTGCTAACAGTAACTCCACGATCTACACAAACTTCTTCTCTAATCATTTATTCAACATTTATTCCCATGTCTTGAGCATAAGAAGCAATTTGTGGATCAAGATTTCTCTCATCATCATCCAAATAGGCAGGTCTAACCCAATCAAAAAATTGATTCCCATTATCGTCCCCTGCTTCAGTAGCTACTTGAAGTAGATCCATAAAATCAGTTTCATCTACTTTATCTTTTTCAGTTGCCATATCCCTAAGTTTAAACTTCATATTATAATAACAATAAACAAGATGTTCAAGCTTAGAATAGGCAAGACGATTTCTTTGTTTTGTGTGGATTAAAGTAAATGTGGACCAATTTCGTTCGCATGGATAATATGATGTTGTTTGTGACAGTATGCGAACTGCTATTGCACGCAATGATGGAGCACAATTTTTATACATTACCCACCAATCAGCTGCAATAAAAATTATTAAGTATTATAAGTATGAATATCATTTCAATGATATTATTTTTTATTATTACTACATAGATTTTTGTAATAAAACTTATATACTCGGCTGCATTTTGCTTCTAGCTACCATGGATGCTCGTTCACCAAAACTTTTCTTTCTATCTTTAAAGTATGTGAGCTACACTCATGACTTATGAGATCAGTATGTAAATAATATATATAAATATGAGTATATGACACAATACTCTCATGCAAAGAAGTTATAATATTGAAATTATAAAATTGATTGTAAGTTGCAACTTTTTACCTCATTTCCAAAATTAGCAATCCCTACAGTTTCAGGGTCTAATTGCATATAGACAATATGTACGGCTTTCAAAAGATTTGAATTATCCCCAATATTATCTCTATATCGGTACTTTGGGTTCAAATAGTAAGTTAGAAGAATAAAAAAATATTAATTTTAGTATAAATAATAAAATAATTTTCAATATAGATTATTTGAACAATAATTTAAGTGTTTAAGATTAATTTTTTTATTAAAAAAAATTACAAAATATCCCTGGATTTCGGGATGAAATTCACAATATTTCGGGAATATTGGGAGATTTTTATGGATATTTCGAAATTGACCGGATATTTGCTAGATATTGGATATTACCCCTGTTTCGATATTGGTCCCTCCAAAATATGGATATATCGGTGGATATATCGATTTTAAGTTCCTTGATCATAATACTAGTGGAGAGGCACGTGCCAAATTTGTAGTATTAATTATTTAATCTTAAATATAATAGATATGTATATATATTTATAATAAAAAATTATTAAAACTTCTAATTTTGCAATTGGACTTAGAGTTTTTAACGTGACATGTCTATTAAAGTTACTTTTTTATTATATATTATATATAATACCCTTAATGTATGAGAAAATCTTAAATGAGACAATCGTATTACCATTTTCACCAAGTGGCAATGGGATCGTCCCATCGAACATTTTCTCCAAATATATATAGTAGCACGATATTTAAAGTTAATAATTTATACTTATTTATAAAAAATAAATAAAAGCCGTTTAACCTATAATCAATTAACTCATACCCATCTTAAAGGAAAATATTTCAGCACCCAAGGTATTGACTATGCGTTTTGATTGGTTGAATAAACCATCACCAGTCCTATGAATTCAATATCAAGCACCTTAAATGGTTTTTTCAACCAATCAAAACACATGGTCAGTACCTTGGGTACTGACCGCACCCAAGGTAAGCACCCAAGTATTGTCCTTAGCGTTCCTCTCATGTATAGTTTGTTTTAAATTTTTTTTTTCCAACTCTTATGCCAAGTTTTCTAGAGCTGTTGGATCAATCCAACGGTAAAAAGTAATTTTTTTTAATTAAAAAATATCACACACAATGTCCAAAAAATACACTCTGCCCAATTTCACTCTCTCCCTCTCTCTCCTCCATTTATCTCACGTTTTCTCTCCAAACTCTCTCTCTCTTCCTCCATCTCCATTTTTGCAATAGAGATGGGTCTGGAGATTTCACCATTTTTGGACTACATTGATCTGAAGCAAACTTTGGGATCTCTCCATCCAAAAGACCTCACTTGAAACTTTCAGTATATATATATACATACACACACACACAGCTAAACAGATCACCCAGACTTTCCTCCTAAACCAATCTTTTCTTCTCTTCTTCAGATTTCATCTATGGTTTTGATTTTTAGATTTCTCATTTACAGATTTTTATTTCAATTTTCTTCTCTTATTTCGTCTCTTGTTCAGAAATTTGATTTCAAAGATTGGGTTTTTATTTTTATTTTTTAAATTATATCTAGATTTCGAAAGTTTAATTTTTTTCTCTGATTTTAGATTTGCTGGATTTAATGTTAAATTTGTTTTTCTCCTTAACTTTTTTGTTTTTTTTAATTATTTTTGTTTTTTAGGATTTCTCCATGTATGACATTGTGATTTAAATTATAATTTTTTTTTTAAATTGATGATGGTTGGATACTTGGATGATATTTGATGATTGTGGGATTTTTATGGTGTTTTCAATGTGTATGTTGTGTTAGATTTTGCTGTGTATGTTGTTGATTTTTCAGGTTTTTTTTTTTATTTTTTATTAAATTTGGGTTGTGTTGATGAACTAAGTTTTGTCTTGTGGTTTGTGTGATTTGCTGGGTCTGGGTTTGTTGTTGGTGTTCATGATGTGGTGTGAGACACGTTAAAAGGGGGAAAAGGGGATAAAAGGGGAAATAAATCAATTGATCACACATGAATCGGAAAAGGACACAGAGGAAAATAAGTCAAATGGTCACATCATGAATTGCCCTTTTGAAAAAATAAGACACTTTTATATATATAGGAAATATATAACTATGATTCAAATCAATGGTATGTGTACAATGATCAGATTTCTAATTATAAATGGTGCATTTGAAAACATTTTGGTTGAATTATGAAGCCTCTTAAAAGTCTACCATGAGGAATGTAAATATACTCTAGTTGTCCTAAAACATTGTATAAAGAGTGCACCCTTACTCCCTTAGTCCATGAGTTTGACACGTTGTATTATGTAGTATTGGATTATATTGTATTGGACTGTAATATTTGAGCGAGAAAACCAAAACTAATTATTTGAATTATTAAACTTTTGTTAGTAACCACTTTTGAAACTTTAATTGTTAATAACCACTTATAAAATAAATAAAAAATCAGCGTATGTCCATAAATTACTAGAGTACCCCTGAAAATAATTTTTTGTTTTAAACTTCGAAGCAAACTTGAAATCATGACTAAATTGAAATATCCAAATTTAAAATCATGCCTAAATTGAAATATCTAAACTTAAAATCTGGATTAAATTGAAATATTCCCCTCATCCTTCCTCTTCCTCTTCTTCTTCCTCAAATTAGGTTTAGGTTTTTTTCTTTTTCATTTTTTTTTTTGCAGACCACATCGCCAGCGGAGGGGGGATCGATTCCGTCACCGACGAAGCAGCAGCGAGCGACAGATCGACGAACGAGCGAGCGAAGCCACCGCTGGTCGTCTCACGAACCAGTGACGAACCAACAGCGAGCGAGAGATCAGCGAACCAGCGTTGCCATCCCATTCGAACGTGGCCCAAAAGCAAGGAGCGCCTGGCGACCCCTTCGTCGGAGCTCGGCGATCATCAAACCATGCCAGCGATAGAGAGAGATCGAGGAGAGAGAGAGAGAGAGAGCAGAGGAGAGAGAGAAAAAAAAGGAGAGAGAGAGATGATTTTAGATTATTTTTATATGGGGGCATTCCAGTAATTTCTCAAAAACATGGTTATTAACAATTAAAATTTTGTTTGTGGTTTAAAAATAAATTTTCCATAATATATATGGTCATTTTTAGCAATTTTCACTATTATTTTTATACAATCTTGTGTTTGGTGATATTTCGTATTAGATCGTATTAAGTTATCTGTTTAGATAGAGGTAGCAAGGTTCCGGTTTGGTTCCGATTCCGGTTCCGGTTCCTGTTTTACGGAACCGGCGATTCTGAACCCTTTTTTTTTTTTTTTTTTTTATTTAAATTTAAAAAATAGACTTCTAAGTTGTAAACTTGTAATAATGTAATTTTAAATAATTAAATAAAATAAAATATATAAATGACAAATTACAAAATAAACAAATTACAAATTACAAATTACAAAAGGAAATTAAAATAAAATAAACAAAATGTCAAATTACAAATTACAAATTACATATTACATTTCATTGGATATTTAGGAATTAGGTCATCCGAAATTCGATAATAACATAAAATAAATAAATGATAAATTACAAAATTAAATTAAAATAAAACAAAAAAAAAATGTAAAGTTATTAGCCTTGCACTTAATTTTCACTACAATTAAGTTGTCTACGTATCCTCTTGGGGGGTTTAGAGGAATCAAATGTCACGTAGTTCTCTTACCTTTTATTGCAGGTTTGTTGATGACATGGACTTGTGATGACGTGAATACGTGATCCACATCTTCTATTCCGGGCCCGTTGTACTTGTCTCTCCACTTTCATGTTCGTCATCTTTGAAAAAATCGTATGTTATCTCATGTTCGATTTCTTGTTGTCTATATTGAGCCTTTGTCCAATCATCCACACAAACTTGTATCTAGAGTGCTTTCGGAGTCAAGCATGAACGCCTTTCATCCAAGATATTCCCCCCGGCGTTGAACTCTTGTTCCACCACCACTGTAGAAATTGGTGTTGAAAAAATATTTTTGGCTATGATAGCCATGATTGGATAGTATTTTGCGTACTCTTTCCAATATTGTAATATATCAAATTGTTTCTCTGTCGTATCTTCTATAAACTCATAAGAATCATTTAGATAAAATTCAAGCTGAGAATACTTGTCAGTGCTTGATGAAGAAGAAGATCTAGGTTTTTTGGTTTTTTGGTTTTTTTTTTTTATAATAGACTATATCCTAAATTCAAAAATCCGGAGGATGATGATGTGGGACGTGCAATTTGTGTTTGTGTAACATCTAAGTTGAGTGAGGATCCATAAACTAAAAGATATTCATCATATAAAGAATACAATAATTTCTTAATTCTATCATAACATGCATTAACATTATATTCTATGTTTAAACCTTGGAGGCCATAATAACCATTGAGATAATAACAAAAATGTCCTAATTTACAACGTGGATCTAAAATCATGGCAATCAAATAAATATCTAGCAACTCATGATAATAACGTAACCATTTTTCCTTCATAGGATTAACGGCTTCCTCTATTTCTATGTCGGATTCACAACAAGCAAATGCACCAGCAATATTTAGATTTTCAATAATAAATAAATGAGTTGTAGGATAATAAACACTAGATAAATTTGTTGTAGCAGTATGAAAAACTTTTAACAAATCGAAAACGTTGTAACAAGCATCCCAATGAGATTTATAAAGTTGAATGTCAATAACATGAAATTGAATAAAAAAAACTAATAAATCTCTATACTCGTAACTTTGAGCAAGCAATTTATAAATAGAATTCCAACGTGTTGGAACATCACGAGCAAATCTAACGGCACGTCTACCATTTTGTTTACAATATTTTACCCATGCATTCATTATAGAAGAATGTTTCCATAAAAACTGAAGGGTTTGTTTAATAGGTAGAATAAAATGATCAAGAGTTTCTAATCCTTTTGAACACATAAATTTAAAACATGGCATGCACATCTTTGATGAAAAAATGCACCACCAACAAATGGTTTGTATAAATTAATTAAAGATGGAATAACAGCAATATTGCTAAAAGCATTATCAAAACCAATTGCAAAAATTTTGTTCTCAATTTTATACTCTGAAAAAATAATTATAAGCATCCTAACAATATTATGAGCAGTGTGTGAATCATTAAAAACTCTAAATGCAAGAATTCTTTTTTGAATATTCCATGCATCATCCATAAAATGGCAAGTGACACCTAAGTATGAATGTGATTGCCAATGGTCAGTCCATATGTCGGCACATACGGAAACAAGACCGTTATATTTTTCAAAAAATCTTTCTAACTTTTTTTTTCTTTTACATAAATCTTTTCAAGTGTATATATACAAAAGTGGATATAGGAACACGACATGCAACAAAGTTTAATGCTCGTCGACAATAATTAATAAAACCAACCCTTTCACCAAAACCGAATGATAAGTGTTCTACTGCTACCATTCTAACTAATTCTTCCCTATTTTGTTAATCAGTATAACGAAATAATTGTTGTTTAGGAGTAGCGTACCTAGGAATTTATGTTTGTTACCTCGATCTGGTTTCTACTTTTGGATGTTTGGTTTGAATATGCTTCTGATAAGTGTCATATCCTCCGGATTTGTACCACTTATATACTTTTTTGCAATAATTGCAAGCCGCTACATAGCTTCCATCTTCTTACCTAACTTTCTTCATATGTTTGACGAATAGATCAAATTTGCTCTGCTTCGGATTCAGTTTGTCCTTATCTGCCTCCGGTTGATCAAAATCATAATCTGGAGGTGTATCAATATCAGGCATATTTTTTGACTAGCTTGTCAAATTAGGGCCGGGGGGTGGCATTATAATCGGGTTCTAAAATTATTAAAGGGGGAGTAGGAATGTTTAGGCCTAGGTCTTCAGCATAGGCCCGACGTTGCAGATAATCGTGATAGGTGATGTTGATATGACCGAGATTATCGACCATTTGACCCTTACCTTTCATCGAAATCGAACGCCTAGGATCGTTACGGCCGTGACCCCTTCCATTTCCACCACTTGCTATTGTATTGGACGGAATAAATTTGGGAGAGAAATACTGAAATAGATAATTGAAAACTTAGAACTTAGAAGAATAATACTATAAAGTATAAATCTATAATATTATAATACTATAATAGTAGATTAGTAGTAAGTACAATTATAGTAAGTACTAAGTAGTAACTAGAAATAAGATAAATTGCAAATAAATGAAATTGGAAACTTAATATTTAGTAAATACTAATTACTAAATAGTAATTGGTTATTCAGAAATTAAATAAATTAGAAATAAGATAAATTGTAAATAAAATTAATTGAAAATAAAATATATTGGAAATAAAATATATTGGAAATAAAATTAATTGCAAATAAAATTAATTGCAAATAAAATAAATTGTAAATAAAATTAACTGTAAATAAAATTAATTGGAAATGAAATTAATTGCAAATAAAATATATTGGAAATAAAATATATTGGAATTTTGAAAATAAAATTAATTGCAAATAAAATTTATTGGAAATAAAATTAATTGCTAATAAAAAAAATTGCAAAATTAAATAAATAATAAAAACCTTGGAAACTTGGAGTCTTGGAGAGTTGAGAGTTGAGTGTTGAGTGTTGAGACAATGAAACTTGAAATAAAAATTAGAAATTTAGAATTAGAGATTTAGAGAATTGAGTGAATGAGAGGAAAATAAGAAATTGGTGTGAGAAAAAATAAAAGGGGAGGGGGTATTTATAGATAACAAAAAGAAAAAAATAAAATAAAATGGGTGGCCGTTGAGGCCCAATGGTATGCTAACATCAGCATGACGTTGGGCCCAACGACATGCTGACATGAACCGAACCGGAACCGTCGGTTCCACGATGATTCGAACTGCCCGGTTCGTTAAACCTTAGAACTGGAACCGGAACCGGGTACCACTGGTTTCGGTTTCGGTTTCGGTTTCGGTTTCGGTTCCGGTTCTTAAACCGGAACCGAAAAACCAGTTTCGGTTTTAGTTTTTCCGGTTTCGGTTCCAGCCCGGTTCCACGATTGGAACCGGAACCTTGCTAGGTCTATGTTTAGATATGATTTTTGTTTCCAAATATTTTGTTAACTAATAAAATTAATGCATTTTTAGAATTAAAAAAATAATATTATAAAGCATATACATATTTGTTGTATTATTTTTAAAAAATAATATTTAATATTTTTATTATAAAATTGAATTTTTAATTTTTATAATTCTATTATTTAAAATTAAATAATTAAAATAATGAATAAAAATTATTGCAACCAATCTTTCTAAATATTTTTTATATGTATGAATTAAATAATTATTTATATTTCATGATACAGCACTTGTTATATTTATCTAATATAAACATTATTCATGATTTAATATTTAATATTTGATTTGGAATTTATAATAATAATTGTTTTATTTTTATTTTTATTTTATAATTTTTTTTAAATATTAAAATTAAATTTGAATTTTTAATATTTATATAATTATTTTAATCATTTATATAATTTGATTTGGAAAAAAAAAAAAAAAAAGTTTTACCACCAACTTTAATACATTTTAAACCAACCCTTTTACTATGTTTTGGATTATAAAGTGCATGTTGTATTTAGAAACACTATTTGTATTAATTAATGCAATACATTATGTACATTTTAACTCTCTTATCCAATATTATACATACTATACAGCCCTATGATATTAACAAGTCATTAAATACTAGAACGTCATTTAACACACATTAACCTTAATTGATTTTCTGTTTTCACATCATCCATATGCTCTTCCAATTTTTTGAGTTCATTTTTGCTTACCCAAGGGGTGAGCATTACCTTCCTCCCCACATGTTGATATGTATCCATTTGTTAATTGTTAATTTACTTTTTGTCTTTGTTACAGTTAATTTTATCAATCCTTAATTAATAAATAGATATATGTCAACATGTGGAGAGGGTGTAATGCTCAACCCCTTTTAAAGGGGATAAGCAAAAAATGAAATCCAATTTTTTCCAATATTTTCTTTAATTGATGATTGAGACGGAAAAAATGTTGATGATGATTGAGAAAGAAGAAGGTGGAGATTTGGGTTTTAGAGTTCCCAAAAAATAAGTTATTTATTTATTTTTAATTTTTTTTTCTTTTATTTGATGTTGTTATGATGTTGTTATGATGATTGACTCAGAAAAAATTATTATTTTTTCTTTAATTTTTTCTCTTTCTTATAATTTTTTTTAAAAAAAAAAATTGTGATGTTAAAAAAAATTACATAAATTGTGAACAATAATTTTTTAATGAATTTTTTATTGCTTTAGTTTGTTTAGGGGTAAAAAGACCTTAATATCCTTCTTTCATAAAAAAAAGTTAACTCTAGAATCGACTGTAATGTCAAGGGTACTAATATGTAATTTTTTTAAAAATAAGATCTAGTTGCAATTGTCTCAAAATTCAGGATACGTCAGTAAAACTTGCCCAATTTTTTTTAAAGGTGCATTTTTGACTGTAGTGCAAGTGTCCATATATCTAAGTTACATGTACCAAATTTGGTTCCGTTTATACGAGTTAAAGACATTATCGACAAAAATAACACTTTTGTGGGCTTGTAGCCAATTTAATAAGTCAATTTTTATTTATTTTAAATATTAGATAAATTTGGGGGTTTTTTTTTTAGGACAGGATTTAAACCCACAACCTCTGATGCAGATAAGATATGACAAATACACCACTTAAGATATAATAGGTACACCACTGGACCAACCTCATCGAGTTTTAATAGCATTAAAGTAATGAAAGAGATCAAAATATCCTTAATTTAAAAGACCAAAACTTTGAAAAAAAAATATCACAAGGCTTACCAAATCTCGACCAAGCTAAAATAACAAATGGGTCTACCTCTTAACCCGAAGAAAATCTTCGGTACACTAGTGCATGCATCGGTAAATGGTGCACCAGATCACAGGAGATAAAACATGTTACCCCATATGATTTTCTTGTCCCTTCTTATTTTTATGGTTGGGTGCACCACATAATCAAAAGATAATTTGTATTAATACAAACATACTCCGATGATTTCGAAGATGAAGAAAGTGACTTCATATTTTTCTACCTACCTGATCATCAGGTACAGGAAATAGAAGCTTTGAATATTATAAAAAAAAAAAAAAAATTGTGTACTTTGATTGTTTCTTTCTTCAATTTTATACAAAAGCAAAAGCATACTCTCAACAAGTTGAAACCAAGAAATATGATGGCAGGTCATTGATTTTGTACTTGACATGGTAATAAAAGGTGAAAAAGAAGCCATTAATATCAGAACACTGTCGGTGCTCTTTGTAACAAACAACCCAAAATAATAATAATAATAATAATAATAATAAACAGTGCCTAAGCTGCAAGTTTATTGCATTATTAGTGATTTACAAACAATTTCTGAAACTATCCCCTCCATAAGTGTGACACAATCAACTAGCCTGATTAAATTACATGACTGAGTTTGCCATCTATCCAAACAACCGGTGGCACATTTGCCTTACGAGATGATGCAAAGGTAAGTCTATCAAAGGGGTTACAACTTCATGTAAACATTAACCGATAGATTTACAGATGTAGAGCGCAAGGGAGAGTGAAAATACGGCTGTTTTGGTAAGCTATTTGTTAGACTCACGAGTGGTCACAGGAAAGAGTATATGGTGATTGGTGATGTCTAAGCTGAAGCAGCTTCGTTAGTACTTGGTTCATTCAACATCTCAACCACAGGAGCATACTGCACGAGAGACGAAACAAATAAGCTTGTGTCGGTGCATGCATGTTTATGATGTGTGTGTGTGCCTATTTTTGCACGGATGCATGTGAGAGAGAAAGAGAGAGACTAAAGTTCCTGTTATAGCAGCACTGACCTCATCGCCTTCTTCGAAGTACATTCCATCGACTGCACTGCTATGCTGAAATTCCCATCCTAGACTGTTCTCAAGCAGCTCCTTGACTTTCCTTGTCTACAAGAGTGGAAAAACTGAAATTGGGAATCTCCTCTCCAAATAATTTATTTACAAACTGTGACTACCTCCAAAACTTTGGCATTTAAATTGAAATTAAAAAATTTCACAAGGGAAATCTAAACACACCCAAAATTAATAAAAATTCAACTCTTTTTAATTCCAACCATACTTAAATTATTTTGGACAGCACATCAAGTTCTTAGATAAAAGATTGTGGCAGTTCAAAACAGAGCAACAGGAGGCACCAATTATTGACTGCCCTTACAAGAAATAATTAGAGCTTGACATAGAAAGTCAAGCTTTGCACACTTACCCATGACAGAAGATCTCCATCAACAACAGAAGCTTCTTGCACCAATAGAAAGAAATCCTGTAATTTCAATTGGCTGTTAATCAATTTAACATCCAATACACGAGATTGTTCAACACAAACTTAAGGAGACTAACATCAATTAATCGTCCCCAAGGGGACAGCCCTTTAAGTTAGAGCTCTTGCAGTGAATGCAAGAGGTCTAAGGATCGATCCTCCTCAATTGACTTTTGGAGGGAGATTTATTTAAATTTGTGTTGGTGCATGGAATTGAGTGGGGTATACAGTTTCATTGGGAAACAGGTTGGCTGAATTGGAAAATATAGATTAACAACTTGATGATCAAAATACTAAATAAAGATAGATAACCAAGCCAAGATAACAGCATAGCAATAGAATCGTACAAACAAGTTGTTCAGCATGGTAATACAACAGTGCACATAACAATAATCTTGCAACATTACCTTGCAAAGATGGTGAAGAAAACTATCTGCGGATAACCATGAATCATCTAACAGTGATGATGCTCCTGTCTGTACGTCATTGTGATCTTTCTGAAGTCCATATTTCAGTTGATAGTAGATGACCTTGATAAACTGGGATAAGTATATCATATGTTGGATAAGGATGAGAACAAAACAGAGAAGACTTTCAAAAAAAAAATCTGCTGACTAACAGTTAAGCAGAGAAGGAAAAAGAACTAAACTATGAATATGGGAGTTGCATATAAAGTTGATCAATCAATTAAACCACATATCAGCCAGTTTTATCCAGTACATAAACTACAAACAATTCAAAAATGAAGAAATGGTAAAAAAATCTATAACAAGAATGCTCAAATGGTTAAGGTTTTCACCAAACCAACAAGGCAATATTGCTAGGTCAGTGATTTCATTGGTGGATGACTTCACAAGAAAAGAAACTAAGGCCTACAAACTTGAAAATGACTCTAGATTGAACCAGAACTTGAGAAGATAGAGTAGATTTTAGTTGTTTGTTCAATTCCAGACATACTCGCTTCCATAATAACCAAGATTTTGCATACTTAATAGTCAGAATAAACACCAAAAACAGAAAAGTAAAATCCAGAATATCAGTTTCAAAAACAAACAAAAAAAAATACGGAGTATCACCTTCGTAAATAACTGACTCCTGGTATGAAAAGGCTGCAAAAAGAAAAAAATATTTAGAACAAATCAAGCTCCAAAGATGTCAAAGATGAGGTTGAAAAGAAGAAACCATAACTTATAATAAAATCAACTGAAGGCTTATCTTAGCTGCAATTGCAGTATGGTAAGAGAGAGTCAACTCTCTTTGGAGGTCCAACACAAGACCTCTAGATCTCAAATAAACAAGCAGTTTATTTTGGTCAAGGAAAAGTAACAATAATAGTTATAAGAAAACATCAGTTCATTGGAATTCATTTTCATTAAGTTCAGTCTATTATGCAGTGTATAGTAAATTCATTCACCCAGGGTTTTCTGGCACTTAAATCAGAAAGTCTAGTTATAGATTTTACTAAATTCAGTTAATGTCTAGACTGGTATTCTCTTGTTAATAAAAAAGGAGTTCAATTGATCAGGAAAGAAAAGCTAACCTGCAATTTAGTTGAGTAACCACTCAATTGATTCCCACCTATTCAGTCAACATCCCTCTATTGAAGCAAAACACGAAACATAAAGTGTATTGTTGTCCCTCTATTTTGTAACAATGTAATATTCCTGTGCAAGAAGTCAGATGGTTTAAAGACATCTATTACTAGTGCTGTTCTGACTTGACAATTATTTTGAGATACCTTTGCCTAAATTAAGACAGCCAAATTTTTTTATGGTTTGCCTAAATTTAAAAAAAAAAAAAAAAAAAATTTGTTCCATGACGACATGCCCCTGTCTTTCACTTCCTCTAAATCTCATTACTCATCCATGATAATAACGATGATGATGACGATAATAATAGTCATGTTATATACAAATAAAACAACAGTTACAGGGACAAATATATCAAAATGATGCTTTTTAATTTATTGTTTGAAAAAGCAAATAAGCTTAAAACTTAATGAGAAACAACAAATAAACACATCATCCAGACTCATATATTTAGATTTGTTTAGATTTAAGACCAATCCAAAAATCTATTTAGACCTCAAATAAAAACAGTAGTAAAATTATGACATGGTTATTTCTCCCAAGCCTTTCTCTTCTAGATATGCTTCAACTTTTTAACTCATACAACTCCTCTTTGGTCAGTGTATTCCATTATTTTAACCACGTGGAAAATTAAACTAACAAAAAAAAACTGCATGAAGCTTTGAAATCCTTTAAAATGACAATCATTAAATTCCATCTCCTCTGTATCAAAGAAGAATAGAGAGAGCGGTAGCATAAGAGAATGTTGATCTTTTCACACAAAATCTCAAAAGTTTATATGTGAAACTAAAACATTTAAATGCACAATTCATCTAACCTTGTTTTAGTGATCATCTATAATATCATGAACATAGGACTTCAAAGAAGAAATAGATGCCAAGCAAACCATTTTTAGTGATCATCTATAATATCATGAACATAGGACTTCAAAGAAGAAATAGATGCCAAACAAACCATTACTTACAGCTTCAACGCAGCCAAATAAAAGGCTAACCAAAGACTTCCACTGCAGGAATGCTTCAAGTGACTGTCCCATCTGCATGGTCATTAGGTGTCATAATGATGTAATAAAAAACATGGAAAACGTCATTTTAATCTACAGCCTACCAAAAATGCTATGAATGCAAATTGCAGCTCCCCAAGAAGTGAGTCTTCAGAACCTCCATAATCCTTCATAAGTAAGCTCTCTAATAATTGTGTCTGAATAGATCATCAAACAATGTATATCCAAAAATTAGAAATGCTTAATGATTCAAAACTTTTGTCAAGCTATGATAAGTGATTCGAAACCCATGAGTTGCCACCTTGTCCAGATTCAAAGAAGTAAGTTCTTCCCCTTGAATTCCTTTGCGCTTAATAACTCGAGGAATTGATGTGTAGTAACATCCTTTCCTCTCGGACTTGTCAACAGTTGTTGAGAACTTTATAGTCTTCAACTGTTCGTCTAGAGATTTCTCCATTGTGGTCTTCGGAGTGTTTTTCATTACAGGCTCAGTTGTAACTGTTATTTCTCCTCCAATAGGTTCTGCACATGAACCAAGAAAGTGAAAATGTTGTACATAATTCACTAACAGAGGCATATTGTAAATTAGTGTCCACTAAAGTCATATCTTTAGAGTCTTATATAATAATGTGAAATTGCTATTGATAGTCATTTACGGGATATGGGATCATATCAACCAAACTAAATTTCGGAAAAAAGAAATAGCAAAAATTTGTTTGGTAGTTAATGCGCAAGCAAAGTGACAAAATATACAAGTATGCAACCATGTCATATGGAACATGAATTAATATATGAAGATATTAATTTAAGTAATAAGCACCCATAGAAACCGGTCAAAAACCAACAAAAATATGTAGCTTTGCTGGAAAGAGAGGAAAAGAAAAAAAAAAAGAGACCAATTTAGGTATCTAAATTGAAATACCCATACATGTATTCAACTAAAACACAACTAAATGGTCCTCTGTAGAAACAGTGTTCTCATTTCTTATGATGACCCTCATTGCAAATGAAACGGTTCTAGAACCACTAATGGAAATAGAGCACATCTGAGCAATCCTAGAAACAAAACCCAAACACCAAATCAAAGAGTCTTCCGAATTTCCCCCCTTTCTGTCTAATTTTTATCCCTTCCAAGTCTAAATTTCCCTTTTTTCTCTTTCCCTCATCCTGTCAAACATCAAAACCAAGTTACAATATTATCAGCTCATAATACCCATATATACTTCAGCACATACACAATAGTCTACAACCAAATGGAAAGCTAGAACTATTCCCATTCTTCAAACCATGCAATCATTTAATTACTCTACCAATGTCTGCGTGACCACAAGTCCACAGGTTAAAAGACTGCACACAAAAGTCAGTAAAGAAGCCTTCGGGTAAAAGTTAGGCATTTGACTGACATTTATGCAGCTAACTTCGAACTTAATTGTCATGACCAATCCAACAAGTACCTATACTCCCAAATCTAGCCTCAAAATATAACTTATAACTATGTCAACTAGATTAACCTATTAACAAAGATTCAGTATTTCTAAAATCGTACTCTAGATAGAGATACTTAACACAATAACAGACGACTATAAAAAGTAATGGCAAATTGCAGAAAATGTGAATGAAATGTTAAAGGCAATAAGCCTACAAACATAAGAAGTACTGGAAAACCCTGATAGCAGTTGTCACCTAGACTGTCAACATGAAAAGTAGTAAACACAAGTACACAACATACCCAATCGTTCAATTGTACTCTTCATAATGTAATTGGATAATCGCTTCCAATCTCCATCTTGGCTGAGTGTGTATGGACCTAGCTGTCGGTCAAACTCCAAACTTTGAACTGCTTGAACATATCTCACTTCCTTAAAGTTAAAAAAGAATTTACAAAATAGAAAGAAACATATTTAAAATTTACACAAATCTAGATCATCGGATATTTATATGATAAATAACAAAGTTCCTCCAAAGATTAATATTGCAAATTTTAATGAGAATGTGTTACGCTTTTTTTATATATAATAAATGAAAATGTCTTAGACTAGACATATTAACAAGCTAGTCTAGGTGCACTAAATTTCTTATTTTAATTGCTTCCTATAATCAATAGTAATGGTTGAAATAAAAAGTTACAAGTATTAGCAACATTTTAAAAAATAAATAAAAAAGCAGGAATTTTGTATGAAGGAAAATTAAGACACATAAAGGTCTCTTGTCCTACACGCCTTTTCTTTGTAATTATTTATAAATATATGTTGTCTCTAATCATAATCAGACAAGTGAAGCTCTATGTAAACACATCTTGTATGACACGAGCTTTACAAGTTTTCAAGGACTTGAAGTAAAAACTTTCACTTTATACAGGGTAGGAATACTTATTCACCATTTACTTTACACATTATTACATGCATGCATCAACAAAACAATCAAGAGAAGGTACAAACCTCCTCTTCAGATACTTTGACCAAGCGTTCCTCTTGTTGATCCCACTTACGAACAATCACCTGGGCAGTAATGACAAAAAATATGAGAAAAGTCAGGTCATCTAAGTTTTGAGATCCTTTGACAAATAACTAACAATTCATTGAGTTCACATGTTTTACATATGACATATCCCACCACAATAATTAGGTAAACTAGAAGGACTTGTTAAAACTCTACCATAAACTTTTTAAAGTTGCACGTGATACATTACAATTCTTCCCTCTAATCTATATATAACCTAACTCATGTCATTGCACAGAAAACAGCAGGGGCATAAAGAGCAGGAAAATGTGCGTAAAATAAATATGACATTTTATAATAATATCCGATGATATCATTGTTATCATTCACCAACATCTTGAGAGTTTTGTTGCCACATTATTGTGCATTGTTCTAAATAACTTCTAGTTCCAAACTTCGCAAGCATATGAACCACTCATTCATGTTTTTCACTCTATCATATATCATTCTCTCTACAATTTCAAACCCTTCCTCAATTCAAAATTAAGTTCGAGACACTTTACAGATGTTCTTTACTTTCAACTATATGGTATATCCCCAGAGTGTGAAAACAAATGATATTAGAAGATTAATTTGTGTATCAGCTACTAAATCATGTTGGTTTTTCAACAAGGTGCATAATCATTTCAACTATAAAGATCACAAAGCTATAGAAGAAATTGGAAAAATTTTCTCGTCCTCTATAGTTACATCCATAAATCCAACTTTCAAAAATTATGAAGCCTCACCCAATTGCAACTAACATCAGCACCAACACAAGTTCCAGTATACAGTTCCATGCATAGATAAATCAACTGACATCTCTTTAAGCTGCTATGTTATTGTATGGGCAAACTAGGGAAAAAAAAAAACAAAAAACAAAAAAAAAAAAAAAAAGCAAGATACCAAGGAGAATGCTAGCTAAACATAACAAAGATGATGATAAAATCAAATAATGAGCAATATCATATTAAGATAAATCCAGACCTCAGAGGGACCAGCATCAATAAAGAACCCAATGATTGGAGAGAATTCCTTCCCATCTCTGCATTAGAAAGAAAACATATATAAATGAATACAAACAAAAAAGACATCAAATCATTGTCAATATATTACCATGAAACATAAGAAAGTTTAAAGGATAAAGATTGATCTTTAAAGAATTAATAAAACAGAATTTGAGCTCAATATTGTCCTATAACAGTGTAGGTAAATGATTTGTGTCATTTAACAAGATGTTACAGCACAACCTGTGCCTAGTTTTTCCCAGTCAATGAACCCCAAGGAGTTCCCTATTCTCAATAGCAAGGAATGCAGAAATGAGAAGCCTCATTTAGTACTTAATCATCAACTTCATCTCTTTCAAGATTTTTAATGTTTACAATTAGGTCCCCTTCCACTGACTAGTATTAGAGAATTCACAGCCATTAATTGAACAAAATATGACTAAATAAATAAAGTTCATATGCAAAAACCAAGAAGTTGAACATGTTTGTATAGCCAATTCCAGTTTGAATTCTGCCTGAATAGAACAAACTAGAAAAGATTCAAGAAAGCTAAGCAGTTGAATAGATGTAATAAACACCAGAAACAATGACAAGGAATAAGCTAACCTGCTTGATGAACTATAGAACACAAAATGAACACCAGGAGGAATCATCTTGATACCCTTAAAAGCAGGCCCGACCACGAACATCTGTGAAATAGAAAACAACATTAAACATGCAACAGAATTTTAAAATATACATTTCAACAAGACTATAGAAAAATAAAACTCGGGAAAATAATTCAATTTGCAGAATCACACATGATAAACAGCAATGAACGTCTAAATGTCTAATACAAACAAAAAAGGGCAAGTTCAACACTTAACCTTAGCAAACAAGAGATTAAGTGACCCCTGTCAAGGACCTAAAGAAGTCAATACCAAAATATACCCAGAAAATGTATCCCATAAAAGATTATAATACAGCCCCAGAACAGTTACTAGACAAGAAAAAAGAGAGATCAACTCAATTTTCAGATTCCTAAGTCAACTAGTCGCGTTAGGACATCACTTGAAGATATTCAAATGTATTTGCAATTTTATTAGAGTTTAAATTTCTCCTCTAATATTTGATGATAAGGAGAACAGAAGATAAGCGAAAGGAATTGGAAATGACAATAAAATATGAGACCCACTGAAAATGAACCTCATGCTTGCCCAATTGTAGTGGTCTCTCTCATCTCCCTCTTATTTTTTTCTTCCAGTTTCGAAAAGAAACCAGAACCAACCCAAGAGGAAAATCTAGGGCCCTAAAAAACTTCCCTCCAAGTCTCTTCATTTCACTTCAAAGTTTAAACTTAAACACCCAATGAACTTCCATCTAATTACATTTTTCTTCACCCAAATAATCAAAATAAATCAAAAGTCTCAATAAGCAGTATAAGTTCAACTAAACACCAAAAGCAACACTTGGAATACAAAGGCCAATACAAGTTACAAACTTTTGATAAGTTTTTACACGTTTTCTCGGAAAACAAGTCGTAAAAGAGTTTACCTGGGTGTCAATGCCAACAAGGGTGTACTGAGGAACATCGAGCAGGAGAACTGTGATTCCATGCTTCACCAGCTCTAATGCCGCATCTGGGTCCATGTTTGTTCCGCGAGAAAATCAAGAATCTGAGGGGATAATGAGAGCTTTACAAGTTGTTACCGCGAAATCCAGAACCCTCTCCACGACTCCACACCTTTTTTTCTTTTTCTTTTTTTCAACGGAACCCTCTACACTTAAATGTCATTCTTGTTCATGGAATTTTTAAAAAAAATTATGCCTTAATGCCCTTATTCAATATTAATTTCTGTTTTCGTTTTCGGTTTCATATTTTCATGATTTGAAAAGTGAAAAAGCATCCGGTACTCGGTAGCGGTATTCTTTTAATAATATATATTTCCTTCCATTTAAATTAATTTAAAATTGATTTGTGTATTTTCATATATTTTTTTAAATTATGATACAAAATGTATTTTATATTAACATTAAGAAAAATATATTTATTAATATTACTAAAGAATAAATATAATCCATATACGTATATAGTTTTAATCTCTAAAAACTTTAATCTGTTTTTTAATAAATAGAGCATATTTATTTAATAGGTTAATAGGTTTCTGCCACTTACCCAACAGTAAAAATAGAATACCAAAGTGCAAAACAGATATTTTCAATTTTTGTTTAATAAAAATGAAAAACGTATTTTCTATTTTTTTTTTTCCTTTCAAAAATACAAATGTGTTTTCACTGTTTTTTATTTTTTATTTTTTTAAAAAAAATGCATTTGTAAAATGTTAATGACAAACCATTTATAACAATGATATGTTTTATGTTTTCTCTATGTTTGGAATGACTTTTCAAACAGAGTTTCTGAAATAGATTTTTTACTTGTGGAGCTTTTAATAAAAAGTTGTATTTTTGTTTGATATTCAATTAAAAAAGAGATTCTTTTATATATATATATATATATATATATATATATATATGAATTAGTAGATTGATTGAAAATATATCTTTAAAAGAACTTTTGTTGTAAACTACACGAAAGAAAAAAATATATATTTGTAAGAAATTGAGTATATGATGAGATATTTGGGGTCGTTTGGTAACGTTTTCATTTTTCGGTTTGTATTTTCTTGTAATTTGAAGTTTTCGAAAAACTGATTTTTAGATTTTTTAGATTCGAAAACACGTTTGGTAGCAATGGTTGAAAACGATATTCGGAGAATCAAAATATAAAAAATGTGTTTGGTATAACATTTGGTTTGAGTAAATTTTATTACTAAAAAAAAATTTCAAGAATAATGAAAACAACAAATTGTTGTTTTCAGAGTTTTCAATTTTTTGTTTATTAAAACTGAAAACTAAAAAATTCAAAACTGTTTTCAATGTTTTATAAAATAATTTTTTTGAAATCATCCCACCAAACGGGATTTTTTAGTTTTTTTGACTCAAAAAATAAAAAACAGTTTTTAAAAACTTAAACAAACAGGCCCAAAGTCTAAAGATCTGAAGGTAAGTGAAACAATTTATCTGTTTAAAAAAAGTTTAAAAAGAGTTTTTTGATAAAAGAACTTTTAAAATATTAAATTGAGTTTTGTCTAACAACAAAAAGACATATATAAAAAAGATTTTAACATTAAAAAACTATTTTGACCGTTAGAAAAGTCATACTAAATGCACTTTAATTCAATTAGTTTATTAGACCCCATGATTCAATTTCACATTAAATTACATAAACTTAATTTCACGTTAAATTACATAAACTTAATATTCAACTTTATGCCGGTAAGTTGATAACACTCATATTCACATGTTACATCAGCTGCACATATGTAACTAGTTTTACGTTCAATAGGTACGGTCTTAGACAATTTGTATATGGTCTTTTGATAGATGACTAATTGCACAAATATACACTGTCATTAGACCTATTTGTACTCATATTCAACTTTTACTCATACTTACACAAGCATACCCACCGACTACCGTTAATGTTTTGAAGTTAATGAGGTAAGGGTAAAATTGTCCATTCCCTTTGAAATGAGTACCAATAATTTTTTTTTAATTGTATTGGGAAAGGTGAAGAGACTTTTTAATCGATAAAAGAATCACTCAAATAAAAAATACCGTTAATAAAAAAGGAAATACTTATATTTTATCATAAAAACAATAAGGATTTGATCTAGTCTACAAACAAATATTGGTCTAAAAATGGGGAGGGTCATGCGACCCTCCCTCTGTTGTTGACTGGGGAGGCCGGCCTCCCACTTGCCTACGTCAGATGGAGCGGCGCTCCATCTATTGGCATGAAGACAATTACGACGTTGAAAAAGACTAACACAAAAGTAGGGGTGGAGACAAATGCAGATTTACAGATTTGCTCCATTTTTTTTTTTTTTTGAAGTTTTGTTGTGTTTATTTTATTTTTGAAATTGATGTGGTTTTAATTGAAGCTGTCATGATAGAAGGAATTGGGAGGTCAAAGTCGAAGAGAAGAAATGATATTAGGGAATTAAAGAGGTTTGAATTTAGGGATCCAAAACAGTAGCCGTTGTTAGAGTCAAGTTGCTTTTTATATTTCCCTAAGGCAATACGCCATCGTTCTAATTAGTGTTGTGGTTTCTGTTGTCCTAAAACACAGTCGTTTAGAGTCCTATTAGTTATGAGATATGCGACATCGATTGGTTCGCCTAGTGCTGTTAAAGTTAATGATTCCATGAACCATCTATTAAGTCTAGTTAGTAAAGTTGTGAGGTCAACTGTTGTTAGCTATGTAACAAATTCTGTTACGTCGTGGTCTAATGAGAAATTGATGTATTAATTTGGTATGGAATGCAATGGAAAGGTAGACAAAGTTTTATCCAAATTTCTCCCTTAATTCTTATCTCTCTAGATCTTATTTTTTTTTCTTCCTTAGCTCACAACTCACGAACTCTCACAACTAATTTTTCTGGAAATTAGCTCTTGATACCTGAATTTCTTCAGGCATCATATTTGGTATTAAAGCATCAATTTCTAAGGAATCTTAACTATGGCTGCTGGAACAAGGCAACTTCAATTTTTTAAATCCAGATATTCTGATCTGGGCACTAAATATGATCAACTAGAGAATAAACTTCAGAAATCAGATTACGGCTTAGAGGCATTAAAAAATGAAGTCGTCAACCAATTCGCTAAGCATCAGGATCTGATATTGAACAGGCTGGTTAGAAGAGATGGTGATGGAGGAAAGTAGAAGGTGATCATGGGATTACCACCAGAAGGATCCAGTGGGAACCAAAAAAGTCATGGATAGTCAAACTCAACACAGACGGTAACTATAAATTCTTCCCTCAAACTCCAAAAACTTACAATTTATAGATTCGATGAAGAAAACCCAAAGGCATGGATTAGAATGTGCGAGAGGTTTTTTATAATGCATCTTATTGCAGCTAATAAAAAAGTTTTAATAGCATCAATCCATTTTGAGAAATGAGTCGAATCCTGATTTTAATCAATCTATGCTTTTAACAAGGAATTGAATGAGAGGATTTTATTTAAGATCTATTAACAAGATTCTTGAATGTAGACCAAAAGGATATAGTTGAGGAGTTTCACAAGCTACATCAAACCACCATAGTAACAAATTTTCAAGACAGATTTGAGGAATTACAACTTAGATTGGTAGCTAAAAATTTAGGACTCACAAATGAGTTCTTCTTATCTAATTTTATTAGTGGGTTGAATGGAGAGATCAAACACCTGATTTAAATGTTTAATCCACCAGACTTAAATGTCGTAATTCAACTTGCTATGTTTCAAGAGGCTGCTATAAAATCCAAGAAAATTCAAACCAGAGTATGAAACCCTTGTCCCAATCAAACCCACCAGTAAGCACCATCAAATGGACCAATTCAACCCCCACTAAATGGCACCAACTAACTACTCCAAACAACAAAAAAGAGAGTTAACCAATACTTATAAAAAGACTCACACCGGTTTAGATGAAGTTAAGGGGAAATAAAAGATTGTGTTACAATTGTGATCAGGTTGCTATGTTTCAAGAGGCTGCTATAAAATCTAAAAAAATTCAAACCAGAGTATGAAACCCTTATCCCAATCAAACCCACCAGTAAGCACCACCAAATGGACCAATTCAACCCCAACTAAATGGCACCAACTAACTACTCCAAACAGCAAAAAAAAGAGCTAACTAATACTTATAAAAAGGCTCACACCGGTTTAGATGAAGTTAAGGGGAAATAAAAGATTGTGTTACAATTGTGATCAGGTGTATACCTATGGCCAGAAGTGTGCTTCTAAACAATTTTATATGCTTTGTGAAAATAAAGAGTTAGACATTTAGAGAGGTTGCTGTTATTAATGAGAATTAGCAAAAAGAAGAAGAAACTATATCTCACCATGCTCTCACATGAAAGCTATGGTTTGCAAACAATCAAGTTGAGGGGTAGGATAATAAATAGGGAGATCATTATTTTTGTTGACAATGGGTCGACACATAATTTTTTGGACCCCAAATCAGCTAGATTCGTTAGTGTAAAGGTGGAAGAAACCAATGTCTTATTGGTAACTTTGGGTGAAGGAGGAAGAATTAGTAGTCAAGCTAAATTTCAGAATTTTACAAAGGATGGTAAGCTCACTATGATGGATGTGAAGGTATGTGTGGAACAGTTGCAGAAAGCTTAAATGAGAGCAGAATCTATGTTGTGGTTTATTCATTAGAAAAGATAGAAAAATCTATTGTGGTGCCTAGGGAATTGGAATAAGTTTTAGAAGAATTCAAGGACATATTCCAAGAACCTCAAACACTTCCACCAAATCGAAGCCATGACAATCACATTCCCTTGGTTCCCAACAGTAAACCCATTAATGATTAATGTGAGGTCTTATAGGTCCCCTTTCATTCAAAAAACTTAAATTGGAAGGATAGTGATCGAAATGCTATCTAATGGCATAATAAGGGCAAGTAACAACCCATTTACCTCTCCAATTCTACTAGTCAAGAAAAAAAATGGTAATTGGAGGTATTGACTTGATTATAGGGAACTAAACAAGATTACTGTTGGAGAGTATTGAATGAATCCTAGTAGATTCAGTTAAGAGGAATTTTAGGAGTAATTGTAAAAGTAAAACCCTATGAGAATTTCTAGAAATCAAATCCTTATAATTGTTGACTTATTAATTAATTGGGTTGACTAATTGTTAGGAACTGATTAGTTAGTGTTTATAACCTTAATTATAGGCTTAATTGCAGGCTAGGATAGGAAACTTCTTTTGTATATATATATATATATATATATATATATATATATATGTGTGTGTCATATTGTAACTCTTTGTAAATAGCATAACACTTCATATCAGAGTTAGTAGTGCACCTCCCTTCCACATAAGTGGTGAGAGATTCAAATCCCACCATGTGCATTTTACAAGCATGAGTAAGAATTTTTCTTCTCAAATTGTAGGAATAGTTATCTCCCATTATGAGAATAGATATCCGGACCGCACATATATTGCTTGAACTCGGCAAGTCCCGACAGTTCTATTATAATAGTTATTGTAATACTTAAAAAAAAAAAAAAATTCTTTGTAAATAACAAATCAACATATAAAAATCTTTATCGTTCAAAGCCTATAATTCTTTAGGTTTCCTCTCTGGTACTGTTTTAATTTTTTTTTTTTCTCCATAGTACTTTGCTACAGTACTTCGTCTACATGTCGAAAATCACCTACATGTCTGTTTCTACACTCACGCTATCCAAATTCAAGATTAATGTGGGTCGTCATAAAAATCAATGGAGAACTCCTCACGATGTTATTGGATACTGATTCCTCACGAACTCTTTTAGTGAAAGCGGTGGTGGACCGGTTGTGCATCCAATCACGACTTTCCTCTAGCATGATTCAAGGTGTGAATGGTGAACCAACATCTATGGTTGGTTTGCTAGATGCATGCGTCCAGATTAGTCAATAGAGTGGTGCGTGTATCCTGCTGGCCCTATCCTTGGATAACGTTGAGTGTATTCTTTTTTCTTTTCTTTTTTAATGGATAAGCTTTTATATAAATATAAAAATAAAAAATAAAAATAAAAAGCCTGAAAAGACAAAAAAAAAGGAACCAAAGACCAACAAACCACCCTCAAGGGAGGGAAACCAACCACCACTGTAAAGCTAGACCCAAAAACCAGAAAATAAATACACCAACAACAAGGCGTTTAAAAGTCCAGAAAACAGAGCACAACACAACAGAAACAGAGCACTCCTACCAACACCCGAAACAGAGCACCAAACCACCAATGATTCTCGAGACAACCATAAAACAACCTTTTCCACAACAATAAAAACCAAAAATTGAAAACAGGTGACACCCCATTCTAAGCTTTCCCCTAACGAACTCGACCCCATTTTCGCCAAACCAAACACAAAAGAAATCGTTTCTCTTATTTGAGAACAAAACTCAATATACTCTTTTTTATTGTTGCCAATTCAATTACATTTCTTCTGACAGTTGCCTTTCTTTTTCTAGTTGCTCCATTTCTTTTCCTGGTTGCTCTTCTCCACGGATAGCAATTTTTCCATCTCCTTCAGGTCTCCTAGCACTTTGTTGAATGTTAACAGTAGAACAAACACCATAGTAAAATGACCTTTGAATAAATAACCAAAAAGAGCTGGAAAGCTCTTTCAAAGTTTGATAAACTTCTCAAGTATTTCAAAAGCTTCAAACGGTGTTTTAGCTCTCTCAACCAATATATTAAAGTCATCCACTTTGTCACCAAGTTTCAAAAGCCACTCATAACTCTTCTTTAAAAACCCCTTAAAAAAAACCCCAAAGAATCTTTCAAAAATCTAATGGCACGATAGATATTCCCAACAAAACCATAAACAACCCCTTCCACAGCTATACAAACCAAAAACCAAAAACCAAAATCCAAAAACCGAAAACAGGTGACAACCCATTCTAAGCTAGACCTAGCAAGGTTCCGGTTCCAGTTCCAACCGTGGAACCGGTCCGAAATCGAAACCGTAACTGGAATTGGGGGAGGTCGGTTCCGATTTTGGTTCTAATTTTTTCAGAACTGGGCGGTTCGAATCGGAGGAATGGAACCGACGGTTCCGGTTTGGTTCGAACGCCAGGTTCCATTTTTTTTTTTTAAAAAAAAAAATTTTACATTACAAAATATTACATTTTATTTATAAAAAAATAAAATGTTAGAGTGTACATTGTAAAGTATTGAGTCATGACCCATAACCCTTGTCCAATCAATTATGTGTTCCATTCCCTTCTCCTCCTTTTTATATAGGTTAAACATCTCATTCATTTCTCTATTTTTCCAATGTGGGATTTGAGATGAATGATAAGAAGTCATATTATGCATTTTTAACAAATATTTCAATTATTTCTTTTCTGTTAGATTCGAATTATACCACAATATGGAATATTGTAATAGTTCAAAAAAAAAAAGTTAATGATTCCAATAGGTCTTTAGATTCCAATAGGTTATTAATACATGAAATTAGTTAATGATGTATCAAAAAAAAAAAAATCAGTTAATGAATTCTTACTCTTTATCCCACATCCCACATTGAAAAAATAGAGAAGTGAATGAAATGTCTAACCTATAAAAAAATGAGGAGAAGGGAATTGAAAACATAATTACTTGGACAAGGGTTATGGGCCATGACTCAATACTCTACAATGTTCTTTCTAACATTTTATTTTTTTTATAAATAAAATGTAATATTTCGTAAAAAAATAATAATAATAAATAAATAAATAAATAAAAATTTACCCGGTTCAGAACCGCCGGTTCGGTCGGAACCGAAACCAGAACCAGAACCAGAACCAGAACCAAAACCGACGCTACCGGTTCCACCCAAACCGGGAACCGGAACCGGAACCTTGCCACCTCTATTTTAAGCTTTCCCTTAACGGACTCGACCCTATTTTTACCAAACCAAACACAAAAGAAATCGTCTCTCTTATTTGAGAACAAAAACCAATATACTCTTTTTTGTCGTTACCAATTCCATTACCTTTCTTCTGCCTGTTGCCTTTCTTTTCCTGATTGTTCATTTTCTTTTCATAGTTGCTCTTTTTCACTGTCTCCTCTACGAATAGCAATTTCTCTGTCTTCTTCAGGTCTCTTAGCACTTTGTTGAGCATTAACAGTAGAACAAGTACCATAGTAAAACGATTATTGAATAAATGACCAAAAAGTGATGGAAAACTCTTTTAAGTTTGATAACATTTACAAGTTTGATAACTTTGTTGAGCATTAACAGTAGAACAAGCACCATTGTAAAATGACTATTGAATAAATGACCAAAAAATACTGGAAAGCTCTTCCAAAGTTTGATAACCTTTTCAAGTATTTCAAAAGCTTCAAATATTTCAAAAGCTTCAAATAGTGTTTTAATCCTCTCAACCAATATATTAAAGTCATCCACTTTCTTATCAAATTTCAAAAGCCACTCATAACTCTTCTTTAAAAAAACCCTTTCAAAGACCCTCAAAGAATCTTCCAAAAATCCAATGACATGATAGATATTTCAAACACAACCATAAAATAACCCATTCCACAACAATACAAACCAAAAACCAAAAACAGGTGACACCCCGTTTTAAGCTTTCTCTTAACAAACTCGACCCCATTTTCACCAGACCAAACGCAAAAGAAATCATCTCTCTTATTTGAGAACAAAACCAAACATACTCTTTTTTGTCATTGCCAATTCTATTACCTTTCTTCTGCCCATTGCCTTTCCTTTCCTGGTTGCTCCATTTCTTTTCTTAGTTGCTCTCATCCACCGTCTCTTCCACAGATAGCAATTTATTCGTCTCTTTCAGGTCTCCTGGCACTTTGTTGAGCATTAACAGTAGAGCAAGCACCATAGTAAAACGACCCTTAAATAAATGAACAAAAAGAGTTGGAAAGCTCTTCCAAAATTTGATAAACTTTTTAAGTATTTCAAAAGCTTCAAACGGTGTTTTAGCCCTCTCAACCAATATATTAAAATCATCCACTTTCTTACCAAATTTCAAAAGTCACTTATAACTCTTTTTTATAAACCCCTTCAAAAACCTCTAAAGAATCTTCCAAAAATCCAATGGCAGAATAGATATTCAAAACAAAACAAAGAAGAGTGCTAACAAATAAAGCCCGCCTCTTAAATGTTTCAAGAGGAGAACTTTTAGGAGACTTAGGGGCTTTGGAAAGGGACTTAGGGTCAGAGGTATTGGAAGGGTCCATTACACCATATTTGACGACAAAATGAGATTTCATGACTTTGGAGGTTGAGTAGGAAAGAAATTGAAATGTCATTATGGGTTTGACATGGACGTAAAACCTAGTGGTGGTGGTCTAACACCAAGAGCAGGTAAAAACCTGGTTTTATGAAGTCTCATTATAGTGGTGCATTGTGATGCCATGAGAGAAACTAAAGCAAGTGGGTTTCAACGTTGAGTGTGTTCTTGGGATGGACTTTTTTATGCCTAACAAAGTAACTCTTACACCACATTTGGGTGAGATACTGATCGGTGATGGAACCAACTAGTCTTATGTACAAGTAAGGTTTGATTGTGATAAGAAATGGTCGCTCTAGTTTCAGGAGTTGACAATACCAAAAGGCATTCAAACATGATCTATGGATGATTGAGATGCTTAGGGTAACAATTGACCACTTACTGGTGATCCCAAACGATAACTCGGTAACTAATCATGTTAGTGTTTCTCTTGCCTAATCATGTAATCTTTCTACTTGTTACTTGAGTAACTTTACTTCTGCACCATGGGTTATCGACTTTGGTGCGTCAGACCCCATCCTACATCTTAGCACTACCAATAATCATCCCTGAAGTTTGCTCTTAAAACTTATAGTGTTGGAGAAAAAAACAACTAAACAATTATAGTTAATGAGTCATGGTGTAGAAGTAAAGTGTGTAGGTTAGTGAAATCCATATATGGATTGAAATAGTCACCTAAAGCCTAGTTCGAGAAGTTTGGAAAGGTTATGAGAAGATTCAGGTATAGCCAAAGCCAAGGGGACCATATACTCTTCTTTAAACATTCCAGTGGAGGTAATAAGTAGGAATGACAATGGGCCAGGTTCGGGCGGGTTTGGCAAAATTCAAACTCGAACCCATGAAACTTTGTGTCAACCAAACCCGCCTGGAAACCGGTAAAAATAATGGGTTCGGGTTCGGGTTCGGGTTCGGGTTCTAGTTCAAGTTTCATCAGTGGGATTGGGGGACACCCAAACCCACGCATGAAATTGTCAATTTTTTATTTTTATTTTTTTTGAAAAATATTTCTATATTTAAAATATAAGAAATATTATAATTTTAAAGAATAAAAAAACTTAATATTGTGAAAACTTTAACTCATTTCAAATGTATTTCTTAGTTGAGACAAGAGTCACAAGAGGCAAATCACTATATATAGCTATTGGTAGAACCTTGCATTCTTGTTTTTCTAATGTGAAACTTTTAAAAGTTTCACATTGAAAAAAAAAAAAAAAGAGTGCAAGGTTCTACCATTAGCTATATATATATATATATATATATATAAGAATTGAGAATTAAAACTTAGAATTAGTGAAATGTTTATATTTTATTTTCTATATAGTTAAAAAGTTTTTATTGGAGTTTGAAATAATATTATATAGTTATATAATTTTTATTGTTCATGGGTTCGCGGGTCAGCCGTGGGTTTGTTTTCCAAACCCAAACCCATACCTAATCCCGCTGGGTTTTTACTTATATGGGTTTATAGGTTCGCGGGTAATAATTTCACCAACCAAACCTTCTCCAAAAGGATTGGGTTCGGACGAGTCCTACGAGTTCGGGTTTCATTGTCATCTCTAATAAGAAGACTATTCTAATTGTCTATATAGATGACATCATCATGACTAGAGATGATGTTGAGGAAATAAGATGACTAAAAGAACAGCTGGCTCAAGAGTTTGAAGTCAAAGATCTAAGCGACTTAAAGTACTTTTTAGGGATGGAGTTTGCTAGGTCTAAGAGGGGGATTTTTGTTTCCCAGAGAAAAGACATCCTACATTTATTAGGAGAGGCTGGGATGACATGTTGAAAGGTTGCAGAAACTCCAATAGAACAAAATCTGAAACTTGAGGTTGCTAAACTAGAAAGTCAAGTAGACCGAGAACTATATCAAAAGTTAGTGGGCAAATTGATCTACTTAGCTCACACTCGAATTGACATCTCATTTGCAGTCAACATGGTGAATCAATTCATCCATTCACCAAGACTATAACATAATGAGACATCTTTAAGAATCTTAAGATATCTAAAGGAAACACCTGGGAAAGGACTATTATTTACTAACAGATGTCATTTTCAAGTTGAAGTTTTCACAGATGTAGATTGGGATGGTAGTATAATAGGTAGGGGATTTACATCCACTTACTGTACCTTTGTTGGAGGAAACTTGGTGGCTTGGCAAAGTAAAAAAACAGGGGGTTATAGTAAGGAGTAGTATCGAGGTAGAATTTAGAGCAGCTACCCTTGGAATTTATGAGATAATCTAGATAAAAATGCTTCTTAAAAATTTAAAGGTTTAGGTTTTCTCTCCTTTGAAGCTATATTGTGATAACAAGTCAGTAATTATCATAGCTCACAATCCGGTTCTACATGATAGAACCAATCATGTGGAGATAGACAAGCACTTCATCAAAGAAGATATAGATAGTGGACAGATCTGTATGCCCTATCTACCTTCCACAGAACAAGTGGCAGACATCCTCATGAAAGGCTTACCAAATAAGCAATTTGACAAGTTATGTTACAAGCTGATCATGGAAGACATTTTTCGACCATCTTGAGGGGGAGTGTTGAAAAGTGTTGACTGAATTCTAGCAGATTCAATTAAATAGAATTCTAGGAGTAGTTCTAGGAGTAAAATCCTAGGAGGATTTCTAGGAATCAAATCCCTATAACTATTAACTTATTAATGAATTGGATTGACTAATTGTTAACTAATTGTTAGGGATTTATTATTTAGTGTTTAAAGCCCGTTAGTTGTGAGTTATGCGACACCGTTTGGGTCGCCTAATGCGGTGAAGTTAGTAAGGTTAGGAAGGCTGTGAGGTCAACTATTATCAGCTATGTAACAAATTAGGTTATACCATAGTCTGATGAGAAAATTGTTAATTTGGTAAGGAATTCAATGGAAAGGTAGACAAAGTTTTATCCAAATTTTTCTCATAATTCTTCTCTCTCTCGATCTCATTTTCTTTTCTTCCTTACCTTACAACTTACGAAATCTCTCTCTACTAATTTTTATGGAAATTAGCTCTTGATACTTGGATTTCTCCGAGCATCACATATTTATGGAATTTAGCTCTTGATACATGTATTTTTCCAGGCATCACAGTAGCAGAAGTTCCGAATTATTGAAAAGATTTTTGTTTTTTTTAACAGATTTTAAAATTTTGGGTGAGGATCGGTGGATTGTGTTTGAGAAGTTAGAAAATATAAGAAAAAGAAAGAAAGAAAGGATTGATTTTCGTTTTTTGTTTCTTTTTTTATTTCTTTTAATTTATATAATAAAATAAAGGGTAAATTGCACTAACTTACCTCGTGTTTAGGTGATAAGGCAAAATATGCAACAAATGACCTTAAATACGCTCAAACCCTTTACAGTTAGTGCTCGACATTTAAGTCTAAATGTTTACTCCAAGGGTTAAGGGTAAAAATGTCATTTACTTATCAATGAAAATTGATAATTCTAAGCTAATCTCAAAAGTGGTTATAGATACAAATCTATCTCAAGAAAAATCATTAAAAGAGCCAATAAATTTATGTAATTATAAATTGACCCCAACATTAAAAAACATTGTCCACGAAAATGAATAAAAATATTTATAAAACAAAAAAACAAAAACAAAAATCAAAAAACAACCAAGGAAATACAAAGTAGGCACATAAAAAAAAGACCAAAAAATAGAAATATTAAAATCACAAATTCATTGAACATAATTTATAAAACTAAAAGCAATTCAAAACTGATTTTGAAAAGAAAAAAAAAAAAAAAAAGTAATTCGAAACATAGAGAAGCAAGCAAGCAAAAAACAAACTCAACCATATATTGATTTCCGCATCAAGTAAATAAGAAGAATTTCAAGTTAACTCTAACAACCAGATTGACATAAAGATTCTTTTTTCTATTTTTTTTTTTTTTTTTTTTAAATAAAAGACATTACTTATCACCATTGAAAGACTTGCACACAAAAGCATGATTTTGAGAACACAACAGATCCAATTCTGTAAATCCAGGCTTAAATGAGACAACAATTAATGGGTCATACTAAATATCTATGTGGGATTGTATTGTATCTTTTTCGTTTTTTGTTTGTTTCCTAAGTAAAAGAATAGATTGAGAGATAAAGAAACCGATTATAATTGGAGAGGAGAGAAGTTGCTAAGCGGTGGAGATAAGTTAATTTTCTTTAGAAGAGATGAATCAATCTCCACATCGATGGTTTTTCTCAAAAAAAAATTATCTTTTTATTTTTTTAGATTTAGGGTCATTTTTGTCTTTATATAGTCAATCGTTAAATATAACAGTTGTCCGTTGATAGCATGGGTCTTGAATGTAATTAAGATCATTTGTTACATATTTTGCCTTATTGTCAAAACATAGGGTAAGTTTGTACAATTTACCCTAAAACAAAATATAAATGTAATTAGTGGCACAACAGTCGTTTCACACTAATAATATGATCAATGGTTAGAGTTAACAAAAGTTAACTGGCGGTAGGGGATCTTTATGTAATTATGAACAAATGTTGAATATGAGTGTAATTACGTTTAATGTTAGGTGATGTTTGTGCAATTTACCCTTTGACAAAAACCATAAGCTTTTAAGATTTGCAAATTGCATATGGCCTTTGTGATAGAAAATAAAGGTTATGATCGCACAATTCTTGTTTTATACTTCTTAGACATAATCACATAAAAGTTGTGTACTTTCTGCATCATCTTGATGTAGAGAACTCTGAGTCTTACCTTACTCATAAAAGCAAATGTGATGAGACATTTCCATGTTATAAGGGTATTTATTTGGTCGATACTCGTTGGCCGTGTTTGTTACATGAGATAGGATATAATGGGATATGATAGGACTAATTTTAGTCATATATCATATGTTTGTGGCTTGTTGAGGTGGGCACCCAAACCTCCAAATTGATCAACCAACCCTAACCAAACCAATTTAAACGGGTTGGTTTGGTTTTGTTAAAGAAAAAAAAACCAATCGAGTTATTTTTTTAGTAACCCAATGATTTGAGTTGGTTTGTGGGTTGTATTTTATCAACCCGCATTTATTTCCAAGATTACCGTTTTCCCAGTTCTAAGTTTTAATCCCCTCTATTTATTCTTAAAACTATTTCATCTCATCCGAAGTTGTTGGCACTAAACAAATATATTGAGCATAAGTAATTATTTTTTTTGGTACAAAAACCTAGTAAGAAATATGGTTTTTTTTTTTTTTTTCAAAAATTTTATGCATTCTACACTTGATTTTTTTTTTTTTTTTTATAACAATTATTGTTAAGCATTTGGGTTAAATTTAATATTATTGTTTATCTTATTAATAATGAGTTTACTAATATATTGCTATTATTATATTTATTCAAATAAAAAAATAATGTAATTATTTTTTTTAACCAGCAAACCGAACCGAACCAATTTTTATTAGTTTGGTTTGGGTATCGTCAAACCCATCCCAAACCAACTTATGCCCACCCCTAGTTGTTTGCATGAGATGATATTATTTAATCCCATGTAAGCAACTTATCCCACCATTATGGTAGGGACGTAACCAGGATTCAATACAAGGGTGGGCTAGATTTTTTTTTATTTATTATTATTATTTTTTTTGTATGTAAATTTCGACGGTTCAAAGAAATTTTTGATAAATTGGGAAATAAATATGCACATAGTAAGGGGACATAGTGAGTATTTTCCCGCAAAATATATATTTTAAATAAATACATTAACAAAAGAAAATAAAATACAATTTTCAAATTTATATAAATCACAAAATATACCTTGTTTGAAGACTAAGTTATTTATTATTATTATTATTATTATTATTATTATTTTATGTAGAAAAAGACATTGAACCAAATATGATAATATAAAGTTAATAAACTATACATTAGATAAATATGGACAAGATGGAGTTAACTCAATGATAAACCCATCACACCTACATCTAAGACGTTGTGGGGGACAAGATGGAGTTAACTCAATGATTAACCCATCACACCTATATTTAAGAAGTTGTGGGTTCGAATCAGACTCCCGTGTTTGAAAACCAATTTGTTTCGAAGAGGGAGATTAAACCAAATTTAGAGAATGAGAGATATATTATTACTAAAAGGTCTGTTTTTATTCAAGTGGTGGGTGTGTGAGTCAAATTAAAATGGAAACAAATAAAAATTGAGAAAGTAACCGCAAACACCAATTAACTCTATTTTGATCTAACAAAAAGTTGCATATAATTCTGTATTCTCATAATTTTCTAAACTTTAATTTTTTTTTTTTTTTAATTATTTTTTTTTTTTATTTAAGATGGGCTAGGGTAGGCTTCCCCTTCTATAATACGTCTCTGCAACGTGGGACTAATTAGTCCCACCATAAATAGTAAGCCACTTTATACTTTCATTTTATTTTATTTTTTCTATTTTTTATTTATTTTTTATATGATTAAAATATAAATATATTTTGATAATTAATAAAATATTTTATTTTAAACATTTAAAAAATAATAATTTTCGATTTTAACCAATAAAATAAATATTATTTTGTTTAAAATTAGTTTTAAATATTTTATTTAAAAAAAAAAATTAAATTTAAATAATGATTTTAACTAGTTCAATTCTATACATCCATTTTATTCGGGTGAAATGAGACTATTTAGTCCCATATTTTAAAGAAAATTCTTCTACTTTTATTTTTTAATTTAATTATAAAATTTTACATTTATTTATTATATCTTATAATAATAATATTTGAAAATATTTTTAAAATATTAAATACTAATTAAAAAATGTTATTTTCTTTAATATTAATTTCAAAAAATTAAAAAATTAAAAAATTTTATTTATTTTAATTTTATATTAATCAATTTCACACTATTAAATATATGATAAAATTATTTTTTTTTATCCAATCTTGTACCACATCAAACAAGAGATAAAACTATTTTAATCTAATCTCGTATAACACTAAACATATCATGGCACTAATATTATTCCAATCCAATCCCATTAATCGAGTCGTAGTGTTTGTAAGGTCTCAACAGAAGTGTGACCCATTGGCCCTCAAAAAAGGAAAAAAAAAAAAAAAAAAAAAAGAATGGGTCAGCAGTTAGTGCAATGCATATGCAACTAATCATTTGCTAGCAGAACTCAGGTAGAGCAGTGGTCTAAACTAGAACACTGCTCTAACATGAACACCAAAGGCTCTGAACTTTCCACTGCCTCTGTCCGCATTTGAGAAAAATGGGATCCATCTTGAGTTTATTATAAGAACCCACTAGGAGTTATAATTATAATCAAACCGAAACAAAGCTTGAACGTTTCCAAGCCATGACAGGGAAGGATTTCACACTCTCAAATCACAACATACATGAGCAAAGATAGCCAGAGAGACAAGAGGGAGTGATCCAGCAGATCCACTCGTTTTATTAATTTATGTTCCGATGAAGACAACTTTTGTGTTTACTTTCGTGCAATTTCAGTATAAAACATGAAAATGAGAACAATTAATATTAATAGAATAACCAAGCCCATCAAAATTAAATACTATAGGCATAAACTATAATTATCAATTATGTTTCAGTTAACATATCACCGATTTAGTTGTATTTTTCAGCTTTGAATTTCACATCTGGGTTTCGAATGCCATCCTGGCTCTGAATCAATCGAATTTCCAAGCTGCTTGATTGGGGATCATATCCAGCAGTTAGATAGTCATTCAATGTCCTTTGTAGAACTGCCTGAAATTATTAGTAAAAATTTGCACACTCAGTTAAAATAGTAAAAACTAAAAACAATAAACATCGAGATTCTTATGAATGTATATACCCGTGTACGTGTATGTACATAAACTATATTGTACAAATATACATGCATGTCATACATATATTCTGGAACATATTTTCCTAAATACAGCATTTGACCCGATAATGTTGTCAAAGGCCAGTATTATGGTCAAGCAAGTCAAAATCCCAAAGATATCCTATGCTTGTCAAACAAGTCATGGCAACATTAATGCTTTCGTAATATTCAACCAGTTAAGAAAAAGTAATACCTGCAAGCTTGATACCGCAAGCTCTGCTGCTGTGTCAAGGCTGTCAGGATATTTCTGGATAGCAGAAAGAGAACATAGGATGAGAAATACAACATCATTCATTAAAATGAACCAGAAGTTTGTCTAAATTCGAAAAAAATTAAAAGGCATTACATTACTCCACCCAAGTAGAAGTGCAGTCATTAGATCTCCCGTTCCCTACAAGCAAAAGCACACATATACAGCAACGTAAGCATCATATTCAAAGCAAAGATGTTAAAAGAGAACGAAGTACATCAATTCGTCAAATAAAATGGAAATCCAAGGACCCGTGATCTGCTAGAAATATGTACCAAAAGAAACTGCAAAATCCTTCATTCCAAGATTCGAGGTATTGATTGAATTCAGGAAATCAACTTTAAAGTGTAATCATATTTATCTTTTCTTTTGGAAATATATGATACAAAAAAGCATATCACATTTCTGGCAGAATAAGTTTCAAATTGACTCATGCTGAGTCATGCTGGATTGCTGGCTTGCTGCAGATGTCTATCTAGTTTTAAGGCCTTAAGGGGTAAAACCAAAAAAGAAAAAGAGCACATGGTATATAATGATTGCATGTTTGCCAGCTTCAACCTATTGGGAATAGATGATGACTATTACTTCTGATTAAGTAATTTTATGATAAAATATCAACATGACGACAGTGTTATACTGTTATGTAGAGGCAGTGCACCTTAACCGGTCCTCATGAAATTCATTCATAACCTAATTCTACAACTTTTGCAATAAATTATCATATTAAGTTCTAATATCAATCATGAAGAAGATCTGCATACCGTGAAATATGAAGGAATTTTAGGTATCACGATCTTAAATTGCGTAGGAGATTGGCCCTGACAAAGTTAAATATATAAGCTCATTCACATTTTTGAACTGTTATGAGTTATAATTTAAAAAGTTAAGAAGTAGAGCCAACACTTACAGACAGACCTTAAGAAACATTCATAGTAACAACTTGAATCAATTCACTATTTGCTCACTCATAATTCTGGTCATTACACTAAATGTGAAGATTGATGTGGAAATGAAGGAGAATAATTTTGGGATGAACAACAAGAAAGACTCATGTCATAAGGGAAAAAAAAAATAGAAAGTTGTTGCATTTCAACTGACCAAGCATAATTCAATCGCAGCGAAAGAGTGAGTCTTTTCTTCTTCTTGTTTTCTTTTTCCTTTGCATTTAATATGATACAGATGTACAATTATAAGGAACATATAACATAGTTTAATGGATGCACTTTGATCCATTTTGGAGCAGCTGATAATTTCATCTATGATATATTTAGAAATGCTTGAGAAATTTATATGAAGGTATGAACTTTTGTATACACCAATCTACGTTCTTGGAGACAGTAGAATTCTGACAGCATGCTATTTTTTTTTTTTTTTTTTTTTTTAATTTCTCTACTTTACTTTTTGGCCTAAAAGAAAAAGAAATCCAGTAAACTTGTCATAATGCACATATGTATTAAAACAAATCATCACGTTAAATGTGCTAGTCATGGAATGCATTCAAAATCTTATGGATTTTGAAAAATTCAACAGAGCCCAAAATTGAAATCTATAATCTTGACCACTGGATATACGAAAGACCTACCTTTTCCTTCTGATGACTTCCAATGAGGAGAAGATTGCCATTTATATTAATGCTTGTGATCACAACCTGATATGATTAAACTTCAAACACTAAGTCAAAAAAAATAAATAAATAAATAAAAAATAAAAAATAAAGGTAAAACTGCAATTTGCAAACAGCTTTATACAAAGAATTTCTATTTTCTGTTGATGGTTTATGAGATAATATCCACAAAATTTACATAACGCCTGAGAAAGAAAACAAAGGATGAAAGATTTTGTATAACAAATGCAATGCCTACCCAGTTTCCACTAATCAAGAAGACAAGAACCATGGTCTTCAAGGATTGGAAGTACCACGGATATGGTTGCATAAATAATTTCCTAAGAAGCAGAGGTAACTAACTAAATAGGTATAAACATACTACCATACCATCCTAATGCTAATGCTTAAAGAAAAGTTTTCTTTCTTTTTTCTGAATGAAGAATGTACCAGCCATTTAGCCGAGCTATCTTATGTTCATCTCAAATTTTGTTTTCTTTAAACTGAAACTTTCATATACAGTAGTTCAAACTTCCTCTTAGAATGATGGTTACCACATTAACAATGATGTGTACCAACGAGATCATCCCAAAGAAGCTTTGTTGTTTTCTTTATACTCGACTTAATGATTTGTGCCACATATTAATACAAAGTCACCAAACAACCAACCCATCAATGAAAGACATTTGTCTTCAAATTCCACCTCCCAAAATTTTTAAAGTATTTAAACATTAACTAAGGTACAAAGACTAAAGAAGCATGTGAAATTGAGTGACCGAGAAGGAAAAAACAAGGTTAAATAAGTACTAAGATCTTAGGATTTCAATAGATTCAAAGTAAAAATTATAGCAAAACCTTTGGAGGTCCAGCAGCATGAAGAATCTTACATGCTTCCCTACCATCTGTCTCAGATGCAATCCTGTGACAAGTAAATATTATCAGAATGAGAAGGTACAAATGGCCATATTTAGTAAAAAAGAGACCACGTTCTTTGTAACACATAATAAGACTATGTTATTAATTTGTAGTTGTTATAAATTCAAGTAAATCTTCTCATAAAGGCAGAGAAGGACTTCAATGAGAGGGCACTAAGCCACTAATTACCACTATTCTTTCTAACAAACACAATCAATAAAACTGCCATGTCAGTAGTAGTTATTAAATCCAAAATGATATGGACTTGCACAATCAGCAAAATAGGAAAACTGAAAATATTTATCAGCTCGAAAATGAAGTGCTAACATCCATACGTACACAAAAAGTGACAGACAGGAAATTCCATCAGGAAGACACTCACAGACAGAGAGAGAGAGAGAGAGAGAGAGAGAGAGATGCTACTCCCAGAATCTAATTGTGCTCACGGAATAGAGTGATGGCCTGGAGGGTGCTAGATTCTATTTAGCCAAAAGTCTGCCTCCTTGCCAGCCAATTAGCGATCAAAGCACATTATCAAAGCCCAAGAGACAATGCAATTTGCGTAGTGACAAACTGGTGGCTGGTAATGTGCCTAATTACCTCCAATTTGCCATTGTGTTGTGGTTCTTGTGGAAATGGGGATGCAAGAAAGTCTTTGAAGCTGATTTTTCTATTCCTCAATCTCCTCTTGTGATTGTTACCAGGTTTGCCCGGGAGTTCTTGGAAGCTAATTCGGTTGGGCCTGATAGGATTGTTAATTCTGTTCTGGTTGATTGGATACCTCCCTCAGAAGGATGGGTTAAACTCAACGTTGATGGAGGTTGTCATGCTGATTCAGGCACTATTTCTGCTGGTGGGGGTTGTGCATGATAATATGAGGTCTTGGTTGGGAGGTTTTGCTATGAATTTGTTTCCGGAGTGTTGTTGTTGAATCTAATTCCATGACAACTGTGCAACTTCTTGCTAAGGATACAAACCTCAACCATCCTCTCTTCTGTCTTATTAAGAGCTGTCAAAGTCTTATCTCTGCAGATTGGAACTGTAGGGTAGCTGGCTCATGTTTACAGAGAAGGCAACAAATTGGCTGATGGTCTTGAATGGAGCACGATTTGGAGCTTGGTATCCAATTCTTTGAGGAACCTCCTCCAGCTGTTTCAGCCATTTTTTATGATGATTTTCAAGGCCTCTCTTCCTCTAGGACTATTTGTGCTTCTTCTTCTTGTTAGCTTTCTTTTTCTGGTCTCTTAGCCTTCCCTTGTACCAAAAAAAAAAGCCCAAGAGACAACAGTAGATTCATTCGTGCCATCAGACCAGAGTCTTAAATCAATGTCAGTTAATTTACACATTAATGGGAGACCACCCTATAGGGGGTGATCACTTCCTTATTCGGACCCATTCATACTGGCAAAAGCTGCATCAGGTCAAAGGTAGCAACTCCAGAAAAATAAACATTTAGGGGTCAGCATGCGAATTCCAATTTTTTAGATCTATTTTTAGTATTAAATATAGACCCAAATACCTTTAATATGCCATGTGATGAATTTCATAGATTATTCAATAGTCAGAAAACAAAGAAAAGACAATACAATCAAATGTTGACCTAGTTTAACATATAAAATACAATCTAACATTGGAAGAATCTGAAAATGGTAAGTTTTACCAACATACTTTACAGTATCAGCATATACCTGAACCCAGCCAACTGTTCTGCTTCAAACTGGTTAGGAGTCAACATTGAAGCCACTGGAACAACCTAATCATAAAGAATACCACCAGAACTATGATCAATACTGGTTTTAAATAACTTATTGATATTTGCATCAAAACATAATTACAAAAGTGAAAAAATATTCAAGACCAAATGCAACAACGGTGGCTTTTTGAATATTGAATTATTATAAACTTAAGGGTTGCAGAGATTCAAATAATTACAATATCCAGTAATTCATTAGCAGAGAGTCAAATAATTACACCAACCAATAATTCACTAAAGGGTATAAGATGAAAAACTTGGACATAACGAACATAACAATTGTATTACTCACCCTTTCACGGTATACTGATACCAGCTCAGGAGGGACATAGAGCTTTCCTTCATCTCCCATCACAGGATCACAAACTAGACAAAGAAAGGAAAATTTAGTAAACATGCATCTATGTATTTATCTAAGGAGAGAAAAGGTAAATAGGCACATCCTAAGGACATTAAATGGTTGTATTACTGTTGTCATGTCACATATGAAAACTCAAAATTAGACAAGTAGTGCATTTATCACCAATCTGAAAATGACTATAAAAGTGTTATAATGTTTAGCAACAAATAACTGATCACAGCCTTAGGCATTTAGCAAAAGTTGCTTTAAGTCGCAACAGCAAACTGGCTAACTAGTGAACCAATTTTTTTCAAATGTAATATGAATAAAAGCGAACTTGATGTAGGTTTTGCAACAAATCTACTTATAATTTCAAGCTTTCAACTCCTCTGATGTAGTATCAAATTTTTTTTTTCAATAATTTCCAAAATCTTATGAGAAATTCATTTTTGTCCCATAAAATTAAAACTTCATTTGCAACATACATATCTTCACTTAAGAGTTATAAAGCTAGTGATTTTACATCATTTAATGAAATGAACCAAACAAAAAGTGAATGAAACCTCTCAGTATTCAAAGACTAAAAGCAGAATGATTTATTGTCATCAAAAGTATAACTAGATGAATGAGGATTCAAAAGGAATAAAGTCCGAAAGCAATGTTTGAAAGAGATGCACAATAACCTAAAATATTCGAAATTTACCATATGTTAGTTTTGGGTTTATTGAGCGAAGCTTATTGACAACTTCTAATACAGTGTTCAAAAAAGAAACTGAACCTATATAACCTGCAGCACACAAGTTAAAACAGAAGATAAATTTTCCAGATAAAGAATAAATCAGAGACATTGTAATAAAGGGAGCTAGATTGAGAGAAAGCAACGCATGGTAATGAATTAACAGCAATAGCATAAAGATATTACTTATTAGATAAAAAAGACTACAGAGACTTCATGATGGAGGGAAGTAAAATAAGAAGACTAGATAATTATCAATGTATCTTTATATTATTAATTAAGGTGGAAAGCAGTCAGTGCCATCTAGTCATCTACAAAACCAATAAATATGAAATGAAATTGGATACCACTGCTAGTGTGTAGTGGAAATATTAATAAGATTCCTAAATGGTTTGTTGTAGTCTCAACAAATCATGAGTATAGCTTTACTGAACTGTATAACATTTCTTGCTTGCATTAAAGGCTTTAACTGGGGGCTAAACAGTCCCATCAAGTTACTTGTAGTCTGGATTCACATAAAATCATACAGTGCATGATATCAAAGTCATAGAATAAACAATATAAGGAACCAAGAGGCTAATACTTGGGGGAAAAAATGGTGTTATAAGGAAGAGGATCTATTATGAAGGAACCAGTTTTATTACCTGCTTAGCTTAATATCAGAAGAGAGGCATTGCCAAGTATCAGTTATTACACTTCACTTTAGAATTGACAGATTATCCAGAGGAACAAGTAGCCACAATAGCATATAAAGTAACAATTTCAAATAGATGAAACAATGGATGCATGCAACTGAGTCAACATACCTGTAAGTAAATGAGTATAGTACAATAAGTTATTTGCTCCAAGGCCTTCTATTAATTCCCATAGTTGTTGTCCGTTTAAAACTTGGCCCTTGAAGGTTGGGTATCCTGCACAAGTTTGGTTTGATTACAGAATAATCAAGAATAAATTTGGCTAGGATTTTACATCTGAAATACAGATAGACAGATGACATCGTGCCATACATCAGGCCTCAGAGATCTGAGACTTTTGGAGTAGGAAGTGTAAGCAGCTTGCCTGTGTGGTTTGAGAACTGTACGGAATTGATTGGATCCACATCATAGCCCAATAGTTGCAGAGGAAAGACAGCAGATTTATTTCCAACATATCCCTAGTAAGAAATAAAGAATGACAGTTATGTCAAGAACTTAAGATAGGAATAAACTGAATCACAGAACACTGCTAACAGAGTAACAGCACAAAAAAGGAAGGGTTGAACTCAATATGAATAATTTCTTCCACATTGAACGGAGAAACTTACCCAATACGGGTAAAGTGTTCATTACCTATAAAATTATTATGAATGAACATCATTTATAGAACATAACTTTCTTGAAAGTTTTAGATTTCATATAAAGCTCTAGGGGAGAACAATAAGGGATTAATTTCAAATACTTTCTCTTCCTTTTGTGGGGGTTGGGGGGCGATTTAGTTTCCTACTACAACCAAAACTTAACACTAATATTTGCTACTCTCTCTTCCAACCTATGATTCATCGAAGTCATGTTGCTTATAAAGGCAATTTAGCACAACAATTTGAAGGCTCACTAACAGCGTCTAGTCAAAAATAAGAACTGCATGGAACCAGCTATAAAATTGCGATTAAATGCAACCCATCTCTAATCATGCATTGAGATTGCAATACCATTACGAATCGCAAGGACAACACATTTCCAAACTCAACATGACATAGCCACCCTGCACAGAGTTATCATATAAAATGACACACGAACCACGAAAACACAGTAATTATCTTGCAGACCACATACAAATGACAGTAATTTCACACAAAACTTATGAAGTCAACTTAAAAAGGATTGCTTTGCTTTCACGTAACAACAAAACAAACAAAAACGTGCAGTTTTCTCGGAAACCAAACAGAAGATTGAAGATAAGATAAAGCTAAAAACTACCTGAACAGTGTGCGATTGAATACTCAAGACTCGACCTGTCTCCGAAGGCAGAGCCAATGAGAGAATTGGAGGCGCCATTGCTGACTTACTCGAGTTCATCGTCCTTCAAATCCAATAAAAAAAAATGAAGATAAAATTCCATCAAAATCGTTCAAACACGAGATTTTCTTGGGAAATTTTAGTAATTTTACCGGAAAACGTGATTTTCTCAGAAAATGTCAAAACGAGGACGGCTACTACCAAACACACACTGTTGCGTAGACGACATTTCAAAGATTTACGATTCTTCGAGGGAGTTTATAGGGAGAGGAGAGTGTGACGTGGACGGAAAATGAAATTACTAAAATGCCCTGAAATTAGAGGTATGTTTTGTCTGGGGTTGAGGCCTGGTGTCGAACTTGAAGTAAAATACTAAAATCCGAGTTGGATTGGCGATCGGTGGTTGCAGTTTCACGTTTTTGGTATTTAAATTGCAACCTTGGAAAATTGCAGTTTGGTCCATGAAAAAATAGGTAATTATATATCTCTTGAGAAACGACTTCGATGGAATGGAAGTTTCAATCTAATAAATTTTTGAGGAAAAGAAGTTGCATGTGCAGTAAGATTTCATAAGACGAGCAAACAAATTACATTAAAAAGATCCATACATAACATAATTTTAGGATTGAGATCCCTACCCATATTATTTTTACTCTTCTTCTTCTTTTCCTTTGTTGTTGCCTTGTCTTGCTGCGGCATTGTTAGTCTTGGTTTTCTTTGCGTTTCCTTGCACTGCTGCCCTGTCAAAGCTCAGTGACAATGGTTGTTCTACCTCTGTCGCGGTTCTTTGACGTTGTTGGGGTGATGCTTTTGTTTTCCTGTTGTTAAGGTGATGCTTTTGTTTTCCTATTGTCGGTGTTGCTAGGCCTTGGCCTCTTGAATGAAGTGTGCTTTTTAAAAAAAATATATTTTTTTTTTACTCAATTGTCAAGTATATGTTGACACGTGACAGACAAGTAAAACAATGGCTAAAAATAATTTCCTTTATTATTATTTTTTTCTCTTTCTCCCGATTCTTTTTCATTGTCTAAGTTTTCCTTTATTTGTTTTCTCTTTTTCCCCTAACAAACACGATTAAGCAGATAACAATAACTTTTTTTTTTCTTAATCCAAAAATCCTCTCTTGACACTTGTTCTAAGAAAAACAAAAACAACAACATAGAGAATGATTTTTTTTTTTTCTCAAATTGACAATAGTGGAGATAATTAAATAAATTTTTTTAAAAAAATTACATCAACATTACACCACCAAAAATTAAATCTATCATCAACATTATAGTGAACAAAAACATTCTTAATAAAAATTCTCATTGTCCATTGCCTATCAAAGTTGTCAAAGAAGAGAGAATTGCCTCCAAACAAGAGGTCGAAAATCTTGTCAAAAGATTAGGAGGTTCCCTCTCTTCTATCATGAGTTTTTTTCTTAGAAAAAAATGAATATTGTTGGAGATCATCGATGGTCACCCATAAACCAAAAAAAAAAAGAAAAAAAAAACTAAGGATTTCTCTTCTCTTTCCTTAATTTTATCAGCAACCGAACAAAACAAAAACCCATTTCACAAACCCATAAATGAAATCCAAGTAAAAGAAAATTGAAAAAAAAAAAAAAAGAAATTTAAAAAGAAGTACATTTATGGATCTTCAAATCTTCATCAATGGAGAAACATATTTTATTTTATAATTAATGTATTGAAATTAAATTTATGTTTGTGAAAAATGAAGATTAATGATCTGTGTTTGTGAAGAAACGAAGATCAATGATATGGGTTTGTTAAGAAATGAAGATGGATGAATCTAAGATTGTAAAGATTGATGATGTTCATTTTTTTTAAAAAAAAAAAATCGTTTAATTTGTATTATTATTATTATTATTATTATAAATATATATATATATATATATTTTTTTTTTTGAGATCGATCAATTTATTTAAAAAATGCTCTTAAAAGTATACAACTATATGAGAAATGGAGAGAGAGAGAGAGAGAGAGAGAGAGAGAGTATGAAGTATTATGAAACAAACAAGAAGAAAAAAAAAAGTTTGGAGTGATAAGATCCAGATACGATGTCGTTTGATAAGTGGAGAGAGAAAAAATAAAACAAATTAATAAATAATCGTTCATTTGCTTAAGTGTCACATGTCACTAGATATTGAAATGGTGAACACAAATGAGATGGGTAGGGGATCTCAATCAATTATTTTATCATACAAACATGCAAATAATGTTATACATTTGTCTCATGCAAGTATTTTGAAATTAATATATATACTCTTCCAAGTTTTGCTTAAAAAATAAAAGAGTAATGCGAGGTTGTCTAAAAAATTTAACAGCTCATATATTACATATTTTGGTATGAATTTGGACAAATTTTCCAACCTCTATGAGGTTGGCTCTTTGACAACCCGAATCAATTTTTTCATTGATTGACAATGACTTCCTCTACTGGTAGTCAAATTCAGTCAAATTTAACTGTTAACTGAGTTTGATTGATAAAAACACCAATATTGACGGAAAAAAATTTCAAAATTGAGATGGAGATTATTTAATTGTAATTTTTTACTTCAAAAAATTTTTTTTATAGAAAAAGTGAGGATCTCTACTGTCCATCTCTCCATCTTAGAGATGGATGATAGAACTCTATTTGAAAACTGAAAATTAAATTTGTAAAAAAAAAGAAAAAAGGAAAACAAATTAAAATGTAAAATAATATAGATTGGGAGATCCTGATTCTGATTGGATCTCCATCTCTATGGAGATCTTTATGTGAACCAATATGAACACCACAAACCATTTCTATAAAAGAGAAAAATATAAAGAAAAATAAAAGAGTATTATTCTACATTGAAACCAAACGTTAAACCAAAAAATCTCAAAAAAACAAAAAGCAAATCTAATACAGAACTAGCTCCAAACTATTTGAGCGTTTGACCGAATTTAATGATAAAGTTATTTCCGGGTCGTCGAATAGCAAACCTTAGGGAGTTGGCTGCAATTTACTTTTAATATTATCGTAAAAGAAATCACTCTCCTTAAAAAAAAATTTAATTTTAAATTTTTTTTTGAATTAAAAACGTTTCCATCGTTTTGGATTAAACCGTAAAATCATCTCGACAGATTCCCATATTCCATTCCCAACGCTTCATCGCACTGATCAGTCACCTCCTCCTCTGCTTCTTCTTCATCGCACATCACCAGCTCAACTGCGGCGCTTCTTCTTCAATCTAATCTCTTCTTCTCTTCGATTTCAAAGCTTCGTCTCTTCTTTGTCTTTGTAAAAGCTTCGTCGTCCGTCGATCTTCGGCCCCCCGTCGGTCTCCATTATCTCCCGTAAGTTTTTATTTATTTATTTATTTTAATTTACCATATTTTCTGGTGTTAAATATGTTGATGATTGTTGTGAAATTCAATAGAGGATGGTCACACCTACAAAAACTGAAAAGGCTTTGAAATCATGCCTAGGGTTCATATTTCGTTACAGAAAATGTGCCACTTGCCATCTGAACTTATGTACACCACACACAAATTGTTAGATGTAGAAAAACCGCTGTTTCACCTTTTTCTCAAAAGATTGTCCATACTTATTATACTGTTAGGCCAAGCTCAATGAACCATTCTACATCCACCAAACTGACTAGATTACTCTCCAGAAGCACTGATGAAGATACTATCAGTCTTCTCTACCACTAGTTTCTCTCCCTAAAGTCCTAAACTGTAAAATATCCTTGACTAGCAGAATTACAAAATATTCATTTACATGGAAGCTAGTATGTGTATGTCTGCCCACATGTTACTCATGAAGTCATTTTTCTGGAAAAGAAAGCCCTTTTCTCTATAATTATCTGGTATAAGATTCAATATAATTGGAGAGAATCATACCTTACTGATTGAAACATTTTCCTTTTTGTATCTCCAGATACCTAAAACACCAACAAAATAAAAAAAAGAAAAAAAAAAATGAAGCGCAAGAAGTGGTCAGAGCGAGAAGAACAGACTCTCCTGTCGAAATACTCGGATCTACTAAACTCCGGCACACTGCCCAAGCTCAAGACCCGTGAGAAGAAGTTCCGACCAATCGCTGACCATGTCAACTCTGTCCACCATCTTCAGGACCCAGTCAGCTTCCCTTTCAAGTGGTCCTGGCGTGATGTCTCCATCAAGGTCCAGAACATGCGCCACCAGTATCTGGGTGTCAAGCAGAAGATTCGAATATCCCAGGATGAGTTCAACTGGCGAGACGGCGAGAACCACTGGGAGAATTTCCTGAAGTACAAGGAGGTTTTTGGAGATGTGGAGCTTGAAGTGAAGGGAAAGAGAGCGAATGAGACAATCAACGGTGGTGATTTGTTTGACGATTGTTGTGATTTGGGTTTCGCTGGTATTGATAGTGATGATTTGGAGGAGGAGGTGGAGGTAGAAGAGGAGGAAGAAGAAGAAGAAGGGAGTTGTGAGGGGAAAATGGAGAGTGAGAGTGAGTTTGAGGTGGTGCGTGTTGTGAAGAATAAGAAATTGAAAAAGAGTTTTGGAGGAAGAAAGGGTTTCAGCTTTCTTGGAGCGCAAGTTTTGGATTTGAGGGACGTGGTAGCGAGGAGGGAAGATAAGAGGAGGGAGAGGGAGTTCACGAGGGAGAAGGGTTCGATGGAGAGGGAGGAGAAGAGGAGGGAGACGGAGTTGAGGAAGGAGAAGTGGATGAGCGAGAGGGAAGAGGGAGTGGAGAGGAGAGAAACAGAGTCGGAGGAGACAGGGTTGAGGTGGGCAAGGAAGGAGTACGAGGGGAGGGTGAGATTGGAGAATGAGTTGTACGAGGAAAGACGGAGAAGGATGAGAATAGAGGAGAAGAGGGAGGAGGAGGAGATGGAATGGAGGGAGCGGATGGTGGGTTTGCAGATTGAGCATGAGAAGTCCATGATGCAAATGCAGGCGGAGGCTTGCCAGAACCAGTTGCAGATTCTCGGAGTCATGGCTAGGCTTATCTGTCAGTTTTTTGGGTCTTCGAATGATGGGTTGGGCGGCGGGTTGGGGACATTGCCTCCTCAGGTTTTGCAGAATTTGCAGCATCATGAACCTGAAGGGTTGTGCGATAATGGGAAGCCTGATGCCAATTCACCTTCTGATTTCTTGTAGAGCATAACTCAAAACTCCTTGGTTGCGATATAATATAATTGTCGGTAAAGTTCAATAATGTTGTGAAATTAGTTGATTTTCATTTTATCTGATATTTTTGTTGTGTCAATATTGCTGGAAAGAGTTTATTCTTGTCAACGACTCTAGTTGCAGTGAACAATTTGAGTTTAGAGTTGCACAAAGTTTTTGTACAGTTCATAGTTATGCAGTCTAGCTTGTTTTCTTTGGAAATAATACTTGCTATTTTAGTTCAACACCAATGATGCAATTTGGATGCTGATGATATCTATATTAAATTTCGCAAAAGATATATTATGATTCCATAACTTAAACAAGTTCTCGGTATTATACTGATATGCATTGTTGCTTTTGAGGCATTGTGATATTTTGTTTTATCTGGCTGAAATGAGTGGCAGCAAAACTCATTATGGCTCAGAAAAAGGAGTTGTTTGATATTGAGTTTTCTTAGAAGATATGAAGAAACAAAGAGGGGAAAAGCTTTTATATTATCTACAATTCTACAGAAATGTGAATTGCATATCACTGTCTAATAAATGTTTTAGAGAATTCTGAATTGACAGAAATTTCTACAAATATCATGTTAAGCAGATAATGGAATTATCCTTCTGAACTCTGAAGTAACATGACTTTGTCAAAACCTTTTGTTGATATCTAGTGTCACCTCTTGCTTTGGAGTATTCTTTATCTTTTCAGTTATTATAGAATCTTTTTTTTTTTTTTTTCATTTATCCTTACTATGGAAATGTTAGCTTAAGATTAGTTTTCCTGTACTGTTGAAGAGCTGTAATTGTCATGTATTTCACTGGTAAGTGCAAATTTTCTGCTTTTGAGCATCAAAGTTGTGCTGGTAATTTGTTCCTTTCTCTATATTCTCTATATTCTCTATCCAAACATGGCCTTAGCTCCCACAAGTTATCAATTTTCGGTCATCAAATTGAGTTAGGATAGTGAACCATAACAAGCTTACGTAGAATACAGATTGTGAAGGCTGAGTAGCACTAGAAGCAGTTTTGACATTTCAATTTCAATCAGTAAAAGACTATTGTATTTTCTCCTCCCTCCTTTCTTCTGCATTGCTTTTCCTTTGTGTTCTCTTGCTTCTAATGTAGTGTCATTCAGATTGATGTATATCTTTGGATATCAATGCTGCACCCTGAGAATAGGGCTACAAAACTGAAACTGAAAAGGCAACAAAAACTGCTCTGAGTCACAGGGCTTCGATACAGCTACAAAAACTGAAAAGGCTTTGAAATCATGCCTACGGTTCAAATTTCGTGGGCATCATTGCTTAGACCAAACTTGGAGACGCTTGGAAATCAAGCTCAATGGACCGTTCTACTTCCACCAAACTGACTCGATTACTCTCCAGAGGCATCAAGGTACCATCTCTACCACTAGTTCTTCTCCCTAAACTGTATAAGACTAAAGTTTAAAATATCCTTGACCAGCAGAATTACACAATATTCATTTACATGGAAGCTAGTATGTCTACCAACATGTTAAACACATCAAAACATTTTTATGGAAAAGCAATCCCTTGCCATACAATTTGTTTTTCTAATCTAGTTACAGATATTGATTTCTCCTAAAACAAATAAAATATTAATTTGCTTTTCATTTCATTAATATGGATTTTTGTTAACAGACTGTAAGCTTATAATATATTTTTAATTTTTTTGAAGATTCTGTTGATTGTATTTGTATAGAGAGCTCCTTTTCTGTGAAGTTTACAATTGTTTTGGTTCCATTTTTTCAAAAATAAGATAATTAAACGGTAAAACCTTTAATTAAAAGGGCATGTGCTCCCTTTTAACATACTTAAGGTGTTTGTCTGATTAGGTTTTTTAATTTATTATTATTTTGCATCTAACAGTTGATAGGAACTTCTGATGGTACTGCAAGTTGATGGAGCAAGGCTTGATTTACTCTTCAGTTTCTGTAGTTGATGAGAAAATATCGTCAAGGATTTAAAGGTTTAGGCTCTCCTCCTTTGAAATATAGGTAGACTATGAAGAAAATTAGGATCAAGTACATCAGCATAGCAATTGAATATTTGCCGCTATCATCTTCATGTTGCACTGTAATTCTAAGTTTGTATAAATCTAGAATGCTAAACTGTTTTGGGTTTCGGTTGAATGTATAGGGTCTGTAGGATATATTGGGGGGTTTAGGCGTGGGTTTCTTTGGTAGTCCTTGAATTAAGTTTACTTGGAAAAAAATTATGAGTTGCAGTGTGATGTAGCTTGTTGGTTTAGTTTATGTGTTTATGGGTTTGTTTTGGATTTTGGTTGAAGCATGTGCTGTTCAATTGCAAAATGTATTAATTTGCTATATCTGGAAAAAATTTCACCCGTTTTCTGTGTGCATGTCGTGTGCAAAAATGTTTTGATGAAATCTGTTTGGGTCTGTTTAATTCATAAAAATCTGCATTAGGGTGTGTTTTGATGAAATTTGTTAACTTGATGTATGTTGGTGATTTTTTCACCTGTTTTCTATGCATGTGATGGGCAATGATGCTTGTGTGTAAATATTTTGTTGAAGTATGTTTGGGACTGGTTTCATGTATAAATAAATTTTTGATTTGTCAATTCAGTTTGGGAATTGATTAACCAATACAAATCATATCTGTTAGGGTGTATAAATTCAGTTTACTGTTTGTATTATTTAACTTGAATTCATGTGTTCATACTTAGTTTACTGGATGTATTAATGTACTTGATGAAGAAGTATATAATATGCAACTGTATTATTTTATGTGTATACAGATAACTATATGACTTACTTGACTTTGAATTACTGTGGATACAATCATTTTAATGTAGAACTGCATATTTGTTACTTGGTTTTGTGAGTGTGTAATGTATGAATGAATTATTGTCAACTGAATTTGGACTGATCTTAATTGCTATTAACGGGTCAATAGACGTTATGATTTGTACTGTGAACCAGTAGGGTATCAGAGTATATATTTTTTTTATAGGGAAGTTGTAACTTTTGAGTGAGCCTGTTAGGGTTGCAGCAGAGAAAGTGCTGATAGTCTCTGTGGACTTTGGCCTATACTTCAGGCGATGAGATTGTGCATTCAGTTCGATATGCCTGTAAACAGAAATTGGATGAGATTCAAGCAGTGAATGCAGATAAAGCTTCCGATGGTGTGATTAATGGAGTAGAGAAGGTTGAGAAGATAAACAGTTTGACAATGCCTGAAGTGGGAGAATTCTGCAGAGATAGATTGGATGGATCTCGAACTCTGAAGGCAAGTAACGATTCCAGTTGTGTAATCGAAGGAATCAAAGGATCCTGTGATGATAAAGATGAAGCTGAAGCATCAAAAGCTTTTAGAATTGGCAATGGTGTGTCATCAAAGGAATTGAAGAGAAAGAGAAGGTGCAGGGAGAGCATCCTGTAATGAATTCGGTAGATATCGAGAAGTACATGTACATCCTGATACAAAGTTCTGGTGAGACCTGCATTGCTTCTTGTATTCTCCAGCTGCACTGTGGCCAGAAATTGGTTTGTGGCACCTTGTATGGGCAGTCTTAAACTTCCAATGAAACCAATCTTATTTATTAAAAAATTAATTTAATTTAATATTAAGCTGATCAATCATACACTCTATCAAACATAAAACAAAATTATTATTATTATTTTTTTTCCAATCCCACAGAGTTAAAATTGGGTGTTTTCATGGATTGCTCCAATAGTGTTTCTTGATTAGGTTCAGTTGGCTTATATGTCCTAAGCATAATCTGATAAACACCAGAAAGAAGATTCCAGATGAGGCTTAGTTGGCTTGAAAGTCTCTACTTCCAACAACCTTTTATAAAGTTTAGATATCCTATTATATACGATTTTCATTATAAATACTTTATTAACTTTTTTTTATTTATTAATTTGTCAAGTAATTTAATAATCTAAAAACCTTTTTTTTTTTAATTAAATAACTTTTTTAATAAACCATCGATTATCGATAGATGATTCATTCTGGCACTACTTAAAAAGTTTTCAAACTCATCTCAACATTATACCTTACTTAATCGACAAACAAACAAAGTTAGCCGACTACGGTAAGTGTCATCATATAACAAGGGCAAAAGGCACAAATATCTCACATTTGATGTAATTGCACAAATGTGAGGTTTTTCCTATGTTGTTCGTGGTCAACGGTTAAACTTAACTGTTGAGTGTCTTCAAACTTAACTATTGAGTGTCTTATCAACATAAAACGTCCAAATGACCATAGCATATATATTTTATTATTTTATTTGTTATTTTTATTTATTTAAATAAAAAAAATTAATTTAAAAAGAAAAAAAAAAACGAAACAGATCGAACTCCTATTTATCATCTATCTTCTTCTTAAAAATGAAACAAATTCCTCTATTTTTTTTTTCATCAATCTAGATCTTTTTCTTTAATAGAATTCAAAGAACAATAACCAGAAATCAATTTAAAATAAATAAATAAATAAATAAGATGAATGAAAAAAATTGGAGATAAAATAGTCAGATGGAGCGATGCTCCATTTGAGATAGAGCAAAATAGAGTTCTTGGATTCTTTCATTTTTTTTTTTTTTTTTTTTTTTTAAGATCTCATTCACGAGCTCCCCTCATTCTTTGCTTTTAATTTTGTTCTTTAAATAATTATTTTTCAATGGTGTAAATCCTCTAACGATAGATAGAGGAGATCAATTATATAAATAATTAATAAGGTTATATCTTATTGAAAGTCAAAAAGACTTTTTTCCCTTCAGCTATTAATTTCTATTCTAACCGTGCACCACTAACAACAGGGGTGGTTTGTACAATTTTCAGCAACAATTCCATATGCATATAATTACATAAAATATTCAGAGATGTTGTGCAATTTTCCGTATAATAAAGTCATTAATAAATAAATAATAATAATAATAATAAAGTCGAAAAGCCAAATTCACATAAACATATAGATTATAGAACTACTAAACTAAAACCACCGACCGATCAAATCGAAGCAAAACCATTGGGAGCTGCAATGGCGGGGGTTTCGCTCAAGTGCGGCGACTGCGGGGCACTGTTGAAGTCCGTCGAGGAAGCGCAGGAGCATGCAGAGCTGACCTCCCACTCCAACTTCTCTGAGTCCACCGAAGCTGTTCTCAATCTCGTCTGCAGTTCTTGCGGCAAGCCTTGTCGATCCAAGACTGTACGATTTCTATATCCTTTTACATTGCGCTGAATTCTACGTTATCTTTTATGGGTTTTTGTGTATTTTTACATCTGTCAGTGGGTTTATGCTTGATTTGAAATTTGTTCATTTTTGTCAGTGGGTATTGCAGTTCTGGCCTTTTGGTTTCAGTTTTGACACCCCCGAATCTGTGGATTCGAATGCAGTTTGTGAAATAATTGAAATATATTGAAAATGAAAGAGATTGAATTTAATTCAGTTTATAATGTTATTGATAAATGTGAAATCTGGTAAAAGGAACTTTCTTGGTTTATTGACTCTCATATGACAAACAACACTTTAAATTGGGGTTCTTTGGAGTACTTTCTTGTGTTTGGTTTTCGTTGCTTAGAGGGCACTAGGAAAGAGAGAATTTATTATTCCGACAGTTTCGTAAATTTTACTTTTCCATTTACTGGCAATGACAAACAAAGAAAAGTTCATTGATCAAAATGTTTGAGACTTTTGTGTTTTGATTTTGTTTGATTGTGTAGGAAAGTGATTTGCATACAAAGAGAACTGGGCATACAGACTTTGTTGATAAGACTTCAGAGACTGCAAAACCTATAAGTTTGGAGGTACCGAAAGTGGTTGATGACTCGGCAGGGGCCATGGATGTGGATGGCAGTAGTAGTAGCCAGCCCGAAGGTACTGTTATAGATTTATAGTTGATTGTTGTTCATGCTTTGGAATTCATTAATTGCTTTATCACTTGGGTCTACCAATAACAGACATGCATGTACTGTATCTGGGGAGTGTTTTATTGTTTGATTTCATTTCATCAAGTTTGAAATTTGAATTGCAATTACTTATGCCTTTTCCTTAATTTTCATACCTAGACCATTTATTGTATATATATATATATATATTAGTTTTGGATATATCAAGGTTTTCAACCGAAGCTGAAGATGGGCCCTTTTTTTTTTTTATATATATATATTTATATTGAAGAATTTATATAAGTTTACTTCATGTAGCACAGTAGTGTATTCCTGTTGAATTTGATAGTGCTTGGTGATAATTAACTGTTTTTTTCTTTTTCTTTTTCTTTGTTATAAAAAAATAAAAAATAAACTCTTATAATGATTATTGGACCTTTACTATTTTACTCTAGAAATGGTCGTGCCAGAAGTTGACAAAAAGCTACTCGAGGAACTGGAAGCAATGGGTTTTTCTGCAGCACGGGCAACCCGAGCTCTTCATTATTCTGGTGAGGTCACTGAATAATATCATCATGTGGTTTTTTTCATTAGACTAAATATTTTATGCTCTTTGGTGAGGTTGAGGCTGCATTTTTGAAGGAATTTTAGGCCTGGCCTGTTGAATTATCTATTTTTTTTTTTCCTTAAAAAAGGAAAGAAGGGAAAATTTGGGTCCATTCAAGTAAGTAATGGAAATCGACTTAGCAAGGATGGATCTCACTTGTGAAGCTCTTATAATTGAAATCCTTTTGATAAAACTAGAGCGTGCTGCTATTTAAGAACACTAATTGGTTGTGAAGTATTTTCTAGGAAGTACTTTCTACTCCTTCAAATCAATCAATAGGATGCAAATCAGCAAATGATGGAAGGATATGTTGTATCAATTAGAACAAACAATAAATATTTGTTTTTTACTCATAAGCCTTTACTAATGGAGGCTCTTAACTTGAAGTGATTTTCCTAGTGTTGATGCCTCGATAAAAGGTTGTGAGAGTATCATGTCACCTGAGAAAGTTTACTCAATTAATGTGGAATGATACCATAAGCCAGAAGTGATTACTTTGTTGCTTTTTAACTGCTCTACATCCTAAGTGTTGGTTGATACCTGTTTTTCTGGTACTGAAAAAAAAAAAATACTTGTTTTTTTTTCCTTGGCAATTCATTATTCCAAGCTGCATGAGAGAAAATGTTTAAAATTGGTCTTTGCAGGCTTGGAATAAGAAAGGCTAATTTTGGTGATTAACTTTTGTGTTTTGTTCCATTTGTATGAAGGTAACCTGTTTTTTGTTGTTGTTGTTGTTTTGTTTTGGAGTGAGTCTATTTTCAAGATGAGTTATTTTTAACATTTCTCACCTTTTTGTAGTTTCTACATAATTAGTGAAGCTCATAAATTAATATTCTTCTAGCAATCAGCAGGGGATCCTTTTTGGAGTTGCTTTACTTGACTGGTTTGGGCTTCCCCCCCCTTTTTCTTCTCATTTTGTTTCTTTGGGTCTGTTCATGTATAACTTTTTTCTTTTATTTCTTTTTGGCTCGGAACAAACAATATATGGAGAAATGGAATTATGACGTGAATTAAAAACTTTCCATTGACATAGGAACTCTAAATGGTTTAGTTAGGCTTCTATGGGAATGTAGTGGGATGACCTTGTTTTGGGTGCTGTGGAATGAAAAGAACGATAGGATTTTTGAGGTTCTCAAAGGAGAGGGGCAGATGATCTTTGGGATGAGACATAGTTTCTGTTTCCCTTTGGGCATCAGTAACTTCTAAATTTAAGGAAGCTTCTCTCCTTTTATTTTTCTTATGTGTGTGTATACTGTATATATAAGAACGCTTCCAAAACGAGTTTTTTTTTTTTTTTTTTTTTTAAAATTTTTTTTTTTGTATATCTGTAAGGATGCTTCCCTTTGGCCAATAGGAACATGTTCACTCCGTGTTAAATCTTTTTCTTTTGTTTTTTTATAATAAATGAATAAAGGAGAACTAAGTCCTGTGTGTGTATATATAAAGGAGATCCAGGACAATAAATATTGTCCACATTATGTCTGTCACATTTGCATTCACTTTTTCCTTTTCAATTGGTTTTCTATTGGCCATTCTTTTTAATTTATCAAGTATTTGGTTACTAAACTTCCCTATTGTTTTTACTGAGCTATTTAGATTCATCAATTCATGTACTATGACAATGTGCAGCTAACAGAGTTTTATCACACATACATTTTTGCTGGACGTTACATAGATGATGGCCATTATCATGTTTAAAGTGCATCTTTTTCTTGATTATAAGCAAATATGGAGTGATGTATTTTCTTTCTTTAGGTAATGGTAGCATTGAGGCTGCTGTAAATTGGGTAGTCGAACATGAGAATGACCCAGACATAGATCAGATGCCCTTGGTATGATATCCTTACTCGTGTATTTGTGCTATATATTTGTCTGTGTCTGTGTGCCCGTGAGTGTGGGTGTTTTTTTTTATTAGCATTGTGCACATTTTTTTTATTTGTTATTTTGTTTTCACTTATTTCATATTTTTGTGCCTCTTTCTCATTGAATCCCAGTTTGGTTATTTGTGCTCAGGTACCTGCCAACACCAAAGTTGAGTCTCCTAATCCTTCTCTCACACCAGAAGAAATCAAGATCAGAGCACAGGAACTAAAGTATGGTGTAAATTTAGGTGTATTCTTTTTCATTCTCTTACTTCGTTGACTGAACTGTAATTGCTTCTTGGTCACTTTTATGATAAAAATTCTAAGTGTGTCTAGAATCTATTTTCTTTGTTTTTCTTGGCTGCAAATGACTGGTTTTGTACATTTTGTGTAGTTGGAGGTGGGATTAGGACAGGTCTTAGGCTCTAATATTGCCTCGAGCAGAATATTGCTGTTCTTGTATAAAAAAATAAAATAAAAGAATAATGCTGTTCTTAGTTAGATTCTTGTTACTTGTTTAATTTAATGTGTTAAATCTGACTAAGAATATATCTTGGGCCAATTACTCTTTCAATTTTGGTGGTTTTCAAGTTTACTTTTTCTATTATACAACGTTGTCAAATCTTGAGTATAAACTTTCATATCTTAGACCATTTTAAAGTATCTTTGCAATATTTTTCTTTGAAATTTTTTTTCCTGATTAAAATTAAAATTAATTTTCTGATTAAAATAAAAACTATTTTTCTTTGAAACAGTAAAAACCCCTCTCCAATATTTTTGTAGACTTGTTAATTCTATACTTTTTATACTAGTCTTTCTGTTTCTTAGCTATTTTTCTCGTGTTTAAGGGAGCGAGCTCGCAAGAAGAAAGAGGAAGAAGAAAAGAGAATGGAAAGAGAAAGAGAAAAGGTACTTCTTGTATTTCTTGTCACTTCTCTATTTTACAGTGACATGCAATATTAATTATATAAACTGATTTGATGCACAAATTCATTTTTACAGATATGTTATATGTATATCTGTATGTATTTATGTGGCTATTATAATAATTTAAGTCTTTCCTTTTTGTAAATATTGTCACTGTTTCCACTGGCAGTGATGAGATCGATCTGTATAATTTGATTAATTTCTGTATATTGGGACTGTGTTACATTGGGCATCAGTGGTATGTGTGGTATCATTAAACACATCTGATATCCTAAGGGTAAAAAATGCTTTTTGATAGTATGATTACTAAGATTAGGGCCAAAAAACTTCCTCTTGAGAAGTAAAGAGAGAAGATTTTCTGATGGAGACTAATTTTTATATTAGTTATATACTTATATTAACCTTATACCATGCCTCTAATTCATCAACAAGTGTAGTGTGTATTTAGGCAGATGGATAAAGATACTAATAATGAGGAGTATTAGTTTTGAAGTTTTTGTATCATTCTTTTTTCAATAAATATCCTTTTGGTAGAGAACTTGAATCTCTCTGTGACTGCAGTTCCTGAAGAAGTATCCTAGTCATATTGGTATTTGGTCATCATATGTTAAATAACTTGTGCTGGGTTAATTTTCACTTATATTTTCTGTATCACATAATAGCATCAATTTTCTCCTTGCTAGGAAAGAATTCGAATTGGCAAAGAACTCCTAGAAGCAAAGCGAATTGAGGAAGACAATGAAAGAAAACGGTATGTCTTCATCTGATTTATCTTACATCATTGTGTTTGTGTTTCACTCTAATATTCAATGACATATTTTCCTTTTTCCTGCAATATCATAATTCATTTTCCATTGTAATGAAACAATTGCTTTGCCTCAGTTTGATGGCCTTGCGGAAAGCTGAGAAAGAGGAAGAGAAAAGAGCTAGGGAAAAAATACGTCAGAAATTGGAAGAAGACAAGGTAACTTCTATCTTTGTTTTCTTTTTTGTTTCCATTTTGTTCCCTTTTCCCCTTCCCCCGTACATTATTCATGATATAATTTTAATCTATTCGGCCCAATATTCTTCAATCATTTATTTTCCTTTTAATTAAACAATAAGATTATTCAAACATTTCTCAGTGTTAAACGTAGCAAGACCTCTCTAGCTCTTATTTTGTGAGTAACAGATTATGAGGAAAATTGCGTGTAGTAAACCTTTAAGCGCTCTTGTAATAAACCACATTTCATGATTTATTTAATTTTATTTTTGAGATTTTCAAATATAGTTTGGTGAATTATTTGATTACATCTTCACAGGCAGAAAGGAGGAGGAAGCTTGGATTGCCCCCAGAAGATCCTGCAACTGTGAAACCTTCAGCACCTTCTGTAGAAGAGAAAAAGGTATGAAATTGTTTGATAATTATGGATTTATGGGACAGATGTATGTCTCTATAAATACTTTCCAGATGTGTTTGGAAGTTACCCTAGCTTTAACTTATATTGCAGAGCTCGTTGCCTATTAGGCCAGCCACAAAGGTTGAGCAAATGAGAGAGTGTTTGCGATCTCTGAAGCAGAATCACAAGGTAATACAGTTGGATGCTCTTGATTATTGCTTAGCTTTCGTACACTATTGAGGGACTTTAAGCATTCTCTGTCAGACTGGATGGAGGAATGGACCTCTAAACATTCCCCGTCAGATTTGACAACTTGAGATGTCATGCATGATGTAAATGAATAAAATGTTAAATCCAATTTTTGATTGCATATGATTTTTTTTTTTTTTACTACAATAAGCATTTTAGTGTTGTAAAATAATACATCACATGAGTAATAATCCCTTTATACATAAACTGTGACAAATATAATATGTGTGCATGCACAAACTCATTCATTGTATGCAGTTAACTCACTCAAGAAAATGATTTATGAAACTAGTTAATGAAAATACTATTGTTGTATCTTAGATAAATTTACATTAGATATAATAGAATGGATAATATCTTTGGGGTTCTTTACTGAACCTTTGTAATGTGAGGAGTTGAATGTGTCTAATTTGTTTGGTGGTGGCCTTGGAAAATGTTATTCACTCGATCAAGGACAGAAGTTTATAAGCACAGTTGATGTCTTGAGGAATAGGTTCTTTTTAACATTCAAGGAAACTGAAAAATGTTATTTTGTCTCACAGATGATGCTTCTTGTCAATAGGAAGTTAATGCTTGGTATAAAATAGAAAAAAGTTTTGAAGTTACTTGCATATGTTACAATATAATATAACAATGCAAACTATTTTGCTTAAACCACACACAAATGTATATGTTCGTTCTTCTGGTAACCCTCAGAAGTTATCATTTTTTTCCAACTATTAATTGTTTTGCCATTTTGTGGGGGCCAAAGCTTCTCTTTGTTCTGTCTCGTAATACATGTTAAGTTGTTTAGGAGATTAAGATGATTTGCATTATATGGAGTGACATCCTTTTTTGTTTTTTGTTTTTTGTTTTTTGTTTTTTGTTTTTTTGTTGCACTAGGATGATGACGCCAAAGTGAAGAGAGCATTTCAAACGCTTCTAACTTATGTAGGAAATGTTGCCAAAAATCCTAATGAGGAGAAGTTCAGAAAAATTAGACTCAATAACCAAACTTTTCAGGTACATAACATTGTTACGGTATCTGTATTTAGCAAATGTAGATTTCAGTGCCGAGACTGTCTGTACCCTGGCCTATGTCATGATTGGGTGTGTATGATTTTAGTTTTTCTAAGGGTAATATGTTGACATAGGCCGGGATTTTGAACAGAAGCATTCTGTTGGTCTCTGCACACGATGACAGAATTTTGTCAAAATGAGCATCATGTTAACACAAATGACCCCAAAATAAGTGGAGAACAGCTAAGGAAGCACACTAGTTTCTTCCGTCATTAAGTCGTTAGTCGTTTATTGTGAAGACCAGGAATTTATTGTTTACAAGCCAAAAAATGCTGTTAATGAGAAGTACCTGGGACATTGCAAAATGAATCTCTGGTTTTTCCAACTCAACTACCGATATGACCACCAATTTCATCACCATTTCTTTACCCTATGTAGTTCACTTTGATAATGATTCATGCGGCCACTCTTTCATTGTTCAGTTCTGTTTGAGACTCTCGGGGAATTATTGACCACAGTTTGTATCCCATGAAAATAATAGGAAATATCAGTGCCTTGATTGAAAACACCTCCTTTAGTTTCCCTAGGCCTAATAGGGTTGACGTCATTTAGCACCTCTTTCCTTGTTGTTTTCTCATGGTATCGTAAATGCTTTATTTAACAGGATAGAGTTGGTGCACTGACTGGGGGAATCGAGTTTCTTGAGTTGTGCGGATTTGAGAAAATCGAAGGGGGCGAGTTCCTGTTTCTACCCAGAGAGAAAGTTGAGATGGTGGTGCTCAATTCAGCTGGTTCTGAGCTGAGCTCAGCAATAAACAATCCCTTCTTTGGAGTTCTTTAAATATAAAATGTTAATACTTTTGTGTGCTACTTATAGAACTGGATCTTCAATGTTCATACATTGATGAAATTTGAACCTCAAGCTGGATGTTGTACAATACAGTTAAAAGTCAGTTTATATGCAAATGAGACTTTATTTCATTGAGTGCAGAAGAATTGCTGGATCAGTCCTCTTTTCTTCGTTTTTATCATCAGCTAACTTGTACAATCTAAATGCTTTTTATCCCTCATCATCCAGATTTTCATCATAGAATTTAATGAGATATTCACAACCAGTACTAGTGAAGATTGAAGAAGGTTAGGGGCTGTCCGACAGCTGATTTTCTCCCCTGATTTCGTTTTCGTTTTCCAAAAACTTCGTGTTCGGAAACCCTTTTTCTTTCTCCTTATCTCCTTTTTTTTTTTTTTTCTCCGGTTAATATTTTCTTAAAAAAAATTTATTGTTTAAATTAATATTTATTTTATTATTATATTTAATAATATAATGAAAAGTATTTTAATCCCTTCCGAATTTTTTTTTTTTTTTTTTCACAATTCAATTTTAAATATTTATACTGCATTTACGCTTTTGTTGAACCTATGATTTAAAAAAAAAAAAAAAAACAATAGTGTTCAATACTTGATTAGTTTATTAATATATGTTGAATCCTTTAATTAGTCGATTATGATCTATGTTGAGTTATAAATTACAATAAAAAATTACACTGATCAATTATTTAATGAATTGTTTAATAATTTAATCCTTCTTATTTTATCTCCTTCTCTTGTTTTTTTTTTCTTTTTTCTTTTTTTCGTTAATATATATTTAAAAAATATTGTTTAAATTAATATTAATTTTATTATTAAATATATTAATGAAAAGTATTTTAATCCCGTCCAAAAAAAATTAATAAAGAAGATTTATCTTCTTTAATCTATATTATAATAAAAAAAGGGAATTTCCAATAACTTTGTATGATTGGTAATATTTCACTTTATTTTTCACTTTATTTACTTGCAATTAATTAAAATGTCTAAAATGTGTTTATAATAAATCGATCAAATTTCTAATATTTTAATTTTGGGGGATTATCACTTTGGTCCTTAAGGGTGCGTTTGGTACGCGGGACGGGACGGGACAAGGTGGGACAATTTTCTCTTGTCCAGCGTTTGGCGCGTCCTTAACACGGGACAGGACGGGACAAGGTGGGACAAAAAACACAAAAAATTGTCCCACCCAAATACCTCGGCCAGACTTGTCCCATGCATGGGACAAGTATCGAAAAGACGTTTTTACCCTCCCTATTTCTAAAAATTACAAACTATATATTTACTTACACCACCTGAATGGCAAAATCCCATCTCATTCTCTCTCTCTCTCCTCTTCGTTCGTTCATCTGCAAACCCTCCCTCTCCCACTGCTGAAACCAAGACCAAACCCAGCACCCAAATCAAACCCCTCCAATCATCGTCGTCGCGCCACCAACACCCAAAACCCGTCCATGAAATCAAACTCAGCACCACCAACACCCAAATCAATCTATGTTGGACTCGATTGGGGTGTTGGTTGACTCCGTTCTCAGCTCACGAAATCGAAATCGAAATCGAAAACAAAGAGATCAAAGATAAATCTAGGTTAGCAACCACTTTAATCTTGTGATGTTTCTTCTTTCTCGCTGGTTTCTATGGATCGACTCTCCTCTCTCAGGTATCTATATCTATTTATTTGTTTATATTTATTTGTATATGTATATGTATATGATTTCATGTTTGTGAGAGATATAATTTGGTGTTGTTGACACAAGATTCGCCGAAGATACGACTAAGGTTGAGAGTACTTGAACTGGAGAAGACTGATGATGGTGATGAGTTGATGATAATGCCACAAGGAAAAACTGGAGACCTTTCTATTGAATCTATTCCATTTCAGGTCTTTTTTAGTTATTTTATTTGTTTAATGTGATTGTATTTATATTACAACTTTTGATTGGAATTTCATAGTTTCTTTTTTAGTAATTTCAGTTAAAACCTTCGATTTTGGAGTTGTTGATGCTTAAGTGTAGAAATGATTGTGTGATTGAACTTGTATGCATGAGATGATTTTTAGGGGTTTTTTGACAAATAATTGAATTGATTGAACAAATGACTTTTGAATTATGTTAAATGTTCACAGCAATCTGGTATTTTGAATTCTAGTTAGCTTTCTCCTTGATGAATCTTATCTGCCTCTTCAATTAAACACTGTATAGATGCTGAAATCAATTGATTTTTTGTTTGCATGATCTCTGGATTCCTAGCTGATTCAATTTGTTTGGAATTATGTTGAGTGGTGGATTTGAGTTAGTCATGAAATGGTTGAGATTTGCATGGATGATGATGATGCCTGAAATAGTGGAGGTTGTTTCAGTGAGTTATGGAGCATTTTTGGTGTAACTGAGTGGTGTTAGTACCTACTGATGCCCATAGAGGGCTGTAACTTGGTGGCAGTGGGAATTATTAGGTGCTTATGGTGATTGTTGTTGGTGAATGGTGATGGTACTTGCAACTATGTTCAGCAATATTGACAGATTTGATTCAATGGTTTGATGGTGAGCTGGACATAATTTGAAGCTTAGATGGTGAATTAAACTTTAGTTTTCTCCAAGCAAAATGTTGAACTAAAAAAAAAAAAATGTTCTTGTTTGTGCAAAACTAGGAAGACTGCTGGTCTGTTGTTATTGCTTTATTGTTTAGATGTATCTGTTCTTCTTCTTCTTATGAGACCATCTACCTTATCAATTTACTTTTAAAACTTCACTTGGGAAATGAATTTATTTGATAAACATTTTTCTTTTTTTGGTTAGAAACAAAATTTATTTGACAGTTTTTATTCAGTTTTTCATGTTGGGATTTTTGTGGAATTAATTAGTTGTGGCAGGATGCTGACTGCTCTATAAGTGTTACTGTGGATGGTGTGGACAAAGCAGTGATTTAGTTAGTTGTAAATCATGCAAAACGTTATTCTGTAGCACTTGTGTGGAGCGATCTCGGTGAAGCATATTTGTATGAGGCACAGGTCTCTTGCTGGAAATATTGTTGCTGCTCTCCAAGTCTCTTGCAAAGATTGAAATTAGAATTGGAGAAACCCATTGGATTTGAAGACGTGATAGTTTCTAGCACAAATTGTGGCTCGTTTTGCCAGTTTCATATCTAGGTTGGCTTCTTATGTTGGTCAATTCTGATTTGTATTCGGGTTCTCCTTGTTTTTTGTGTTGTGTATCTTTACATTTTAATTGAATTTGTTCTTCAATAAATGTTGAATACTTGTTCCAATTTTGTGATTATATATATATATATATTGATTCCATTACTCTTCAAAATTACAGATCAATTGTTTTAATTTATATATGATCCTAATTCCTAATAAATACCGTAGAACAGATGTTGAATTTTTTTCCATGAAATTAAGTCAACAAGCTGTTTGTATATATATTGAATTTTTTCCATGAAATTGACAAGTGACCAAGTAGGAAATTGTCAACAATAATCTTGTAAAATTATTAATTAAGAATATTTTTCAATCATAATGTTAAATATTATATATAAAAATATTTATTTAATAAAATCAAATAAATATTGACTTGTCTTGTCCCATCCCATATGTCATTATTATATGGTAACAAACATTGGACAGGACAAGAAGGGCACTTTGGTCATTTGAACCTCTTGTCCCGTCCTGTCCCAGCCATACCAAACACGTAACAATACAGTGAACAGTTCTGTCTCAGGCCTTCCAAACACAATACAGAACAACTTGTCCTGTCCCGTCCCGTCCTGTCCCGTCCCACCTTGTTCTGTCCCATATCCGTGCCAAACGCACCCTAAGTTTTCAGGAAAAATTACCTTTTTACTTGAGTTTGGCATAATAGCTTATTTGGTCCTCAGTCAGAAATACATCAGAATAGTTTATCCGTTAGTCATAATTAATGGACCCATTGGTGTCTTTGTCTTTCATATTAATAATTACAAAGGAGTGCATCTTTGTTCACTCACCTTAACTGTGAGTGAGCATTACCGCATTACCCCCCCACCCCCCAATAACTTATACGTGTCCTCAACTTAACCCACCCACCCCCCTCCCCCAATAACTTATACGTGTCCTCAACTTAACTTTTTGTTAACACCTTTGATTCTTATTCATAATCTACCGTTTTTACCCCTTCTATGTATAAAAGTAAAATGAAAAGAGAAAGAGACAACTCAAAAGACAAAAAGATATATAGAAAAAATAAACAAAAGAACAAAGTAAAAGACGAAAAGATGTAGTAGCAGCCGAAGTTAACAACTTTCTTTATTTTCTTTTTAACAGGTACTCAATGTCTCCATCTAATCTCCAACTCAAAACAAAAAGCACCCTGATGACATCCCAATAGATCAACGCTTGATCTAAACCTAACTTCTTTATTTCATCAAAAATCAATCAAACCACTAAAGCTAACTAATTTCACAAATCAATCAAAAATCAATGAAAATCAATCAATCTATTAAATTAATCAAACCTAACTTTTTTATTTCATGAGAATTAATAAAAAATCACGCAATAGATCGACTCATGATCCAAACCCAACAATGATGCAGAACAAGAAGAAGTGAACCTAGTGTGTGGTATTTGGAGACAAAACCACAAAGAAGACGAAGAATATTGAGAAGACGAAGAAGATTGAGAAGGACGAAGAACAAAAAGACAATCAAGCTGCATATGATCTTGCAAAATTTGCTTTGGGTTGTTCTGAAGACAATTTCTGGTTGGAAGACTACCCCATGTGTATCAGAGGATCGACCAGGGCAGACTTACCTCTGCTTTGTTCTGTGTTTTTGCTTGCTTTGTCAAAAAAAAAAAGTTAAAAAAAAAAAGAAAAGAACAACGAACAAGAAGACACAAACTTGTCTTTTGTTAAGTTTAGGGGTAAAATCGATAGAAAAAAATAAAAGTTAAAAGTTGTTAATTAAATGTTAAGTTAAGAACACGTGTAAGTTATTGGAAAGAGGGGTAATACTCACCCACAAGTAAGGTAGACGAGCAAAAATCCACTCTTCGATAATATATCTATTTGTTTTTTTTTTTTTTAATATTACAATATGACTGTCGAGAATTGCTAAGATCATGATCTAATTAAAATCCTAATGTGATCCGATTAAAATCCTAATCCCCTTAGAGAATGGCGGAAATCCTTTTGGAGGCTGAAAATCCCGTTCAAAATTAAATTTTTTTTATTGGAGAGTTTGTTTTAACTGGATTCCGACCAAGTATAACATTGCTCGTCATGGTAACTTGATGGATGGCAACTGTACTACTTGTAACACTTCGATGGAAACAACAATACATGCGTTGTGGGAGTGTAAGAAGTTGAAGCATATTCATAATGAGTGGTCTCACCTGAAGGCTGTCATTACAGGTAATCATGCCAGTTTTTTGGATTTAGCAATACACTGGTTCTCAGTGGTGAATGTGGAGGATAGAAAGTTGTTTTGTGTTTTAGTTTGGAAGATTTGGGGTTGTCGAAATGCTATACTGCATAATTCTTCTCATACAGATATTGCTGATGTTTTTGTTTGGAGTAAGAATTTTCTGGTTGAGTCTTGTGGCTATGTCCAGGAGAAAATTCAGAAGATTTATGTTGCTCCCCACATGTGTACGTATTGGATCCCGCCTGATTTGGGCAAGCTAAAGATGAATTGCGCAGTTAATTTTGACAGACAAAGTGATAGAACTGGTATTGGGGTGGTGGTTGGAGACTCTGAAGGTGAGGTGTTGGCGTGCTGCTCTCAAAGGCTGGAGACCAAGATGCCTATTAAAGCTGCAAATTTGTTAGCAATTCAAAAAGGGATGCAGTTTGGGGTGGACTGTGGTGTTCTTCTGAATGTGATAGAGATGGACAATGCAGAGGTGGTGGATTGGATTAATAATGGCTCTCATTTAGATTCTGAGTTTGGGGCCATTCTTGTGGAGTTTAAAAATTTTACTGATGTTTCTCAAGGTCTGTTGGTTCGTTTTGTCACTAAATCAGCTAACAAAGCTGCTCAAGGCCTCTCAAAGAATGCTCTAGATATCACTCAAGATTTGTTCTGTTGGAAGAAATTCCTATTGGTAGTGTCATTAACTCTGAAATGCCTGGTTAGGCTCTGTATTCCCTGTTTCATGTTTTATCAAAAAAAAAAAAAAAAAAATACAAAGCAAGTTACAGGCTCGCAGGGACAATATATTGACAATCTCTTTCTCTCTGCGTTAGTTTGTTTTACACACAAATACAATGAAAGGTCTTCACCTTCTCTTCAGACCAAGCACCTTTCCCGCCAAAACCTTTGCCCCTCCTCCTCCTTGTCAAAACCTCACTGAAACCCACTTCATTTCTCTCATTCACTCTTCAAAAACCACCAAACACCTCCGTCAAGTCCACGCTCAAATCCTCCGCCGCAACCTCCTCTCCAGCAGCCATCTGACAACCCAGTTGATATCCGCCTCCTCTCTCCTAAAATCCGTTGACTACTCTCTCTCTCTCTTCAAATATTTTCCTATCAAGAACTTGCATAAATTTAATGCTTTGATTCGTGGGCTTGCGGAGAATTCCCATTTTCAGACCTCCATTTCTCATTTTATCCTCATGTTAAGGTCAAGTGTCAGACCCGATAGGCTTACCTACCCGTTTGTGTTGAAATCGGTTGCAAATCTGTGTTTAGGCCGTCTTGGTAGAGCTGTTCATTGTTTGGTTGTGAAATCTGGGGTTGAGTTTAATACGTTTGTTCAGGTTTCTTTGGTTGATATGTATGTCAAAGTTGAAGAATTGGGGTTGGCTCTAAAGGTGTTCGATGAAAGTCCTGAGAGGAATAAGTGTGAGAGCATTTTGTTGTGGAATGTTTTGATTAACGGGTGTTGTAAAGTTGGGGATTTGGGGAAGGCAGTAGAGCTTTTTGAGCGGATGCCAGAGAGGAATTCGGGGTCGTGGAATAGTTTGATAAATGGGTTTATGGGGAACGGGGATTGGAAGAGAGCAGGTGAGCTTTTCGAGCAAATTCCAGAGAAGAATGTGGTCTCTTGGACCACGATGGTTAGTGGGTTATGTCATAATGGTGAAGAAGAAAAGGCATTGCTGATGTTTTTCAGGATGTTGGGTGAAGGGGTGAGGGCAAATGACCTTACTATTGTCTCTGCTCTGTCAGCCAGTGCAAAAATTGGTGCTCTTGAAGCTGGATTACGCATTCACAATTATATTTCAAGCAATGGCATTAGGTTGAATTCAGCCATTGGAACTGCATTGGTTGATATGTATGCAAAATGTGGGAATATTGAGGCTGCGAGTTTGGTTTTTGGTGAGACAAGAGAAAAGAATCTTCTTACTTGGACTGCTATGATTTGGGGTTGGGCAATACATGGAAGAGTTGAGCATGCTTTACAGTGCTTCAAACAGATGATGTATTCAGGTGTTTGTCCTTCAAGTGCTTAGTTTAGTATTTTTTTCCATATTAAATCATTTACTATTATTATTATTTTTTCTGAAACTTTTAACTCATCTTTCAGGTATAAAACCAGATGGGATTGTCTTCCTTGCCATACTAACTGCATGCTCACATTCTGGGCAAGTTGATATGGGACTTAATTTTTTAGACAGCATGACACTTGACTATTCCCTTGATCCCACAATGAAACATTACACATTGATTGTAGACATGTTAGGTAGGGCAGGCCGGCTAGATGAAGCTCTGAAATTCATTCAAAGGATGACAATAACTCCTGATTTTGTGATATGGGGGGCACTCTTTTGTGCTTGTAGGGCTCACAAGAACATCGAAATGGCTGAATTAGCCTCACAGAGGCTCCTTCAGCTTGAACCTAAACATCCTGGGAGTTACATCTTCTTGTCAAATATTTATGCAGCAGCAGGGAGATGGGACGATGTGGAGAGAGTGAGGACAATGATGCAAAGTAGAAGTATAAAGAAAGATCCAGCGTGGAGTTATATGGAGGCAGATGGTCAAGTGCATAGTTTTGTAGCTGGTGATCATGCTCATAAACATGCAAAGGAGATATATTTAAAACTAGAAGAGATAGTGGCTGGTGCAAGAGAACAAGGATACATGCCTGGAACTGAGTGGGTACTTCATAATATTGAAGAAGAAGAGAAGGAAGATGCACTGGGAAGTCATAGTGAGAAGTTGGCACTCGCTTTTGGGTTGATTCAAACCGCTCCCAGAACAACCATTAGGATCGTGAAGAACCTTAGAGTCTGTGGGGATTGCCATTCTTTGATGAAATATGCTAGTAAGATGAGCCAAAGGGAGATAGTCTTAAGAGATATAAAGCGATTCCATCATTTCAAGGATGGGGTTTGCTCGTGTGGAGATTATTGGTAACATTGTAAGTATTACTGGTCTGCTGCATCATCTTTTACTGGTGTAATGTCATGTGGACTCAAATTCACTTAATTTCATTTTGTCTTAGTCATCTACACATTTTCTTATGGCTCTGTATGACGAATGTGTCAACTTGGAAGTCTCTCTGTGTTGGGTAGGAGCAGGCACATAACCTTGGATTCTTTTATTGAAATTTTTTGTCTCACTTTTCCAGAGACTCAAATTGTTGCCTCTAAACTTTTAGCTTATATCCACAACTCTAGATAGCTAATACATTCCAAGGTATACTCTAACTCCATTCATTGCAACCATTAGGCAGTAGTTGATATATTCCAATAACAATAATAATAATAATAATAAAATAAAAAATATAAAATAAAATAAAAAAAGCGCTGGGACTCAATTAGGTCTTGCATTATATTGTGAAACAAAACTTGTGTAGTGCTTGGTGTAATCCTTAATTGTGCAAGTAATTTGTATGACCATCCTGGGGACATTGCGTACGGTCAATCCCCAGATCCTGTCCCATAAAAGTCTTCCAAGTGGAATGTCTTACCGTCATAACTAATATGTAGTTATGAGAAGATTCTTGTACTACTATTATCAGTGATCAGGTTTATGACTCTTGACAATGTTTTAATTACTTTTAGCAAACAATTGTTCAGTAATTTAAACATAGGAATAAGCTTGAGAAGTCTGGCAATCGATTTATCTAACCTGTTTTGGACCATCTGCGACCATGGGAAAATTTTCCAAAACAGGTGACAGTATGACTACAAAGATTAGGACCAACATACTACATATATTAAACAATAAAAATCAATTTTCTGAGAGAGACTAGGTTTATATTTATTATATTAAACTTAAACCATGACTCTAACTCTTCGATTAGTGTAGCATCAACTCAATGGAAGCTGAGGTGGCTCGATGGTAAGCCTCTCATGCCCCACATTATGTCCCCCTCCCCCAACTCTCAAATTAGTAATAGTTCAAAAAAAAAAAAAGTGTAGCATCAATTCAAGCATTTGGATGAACATACTAACAGTCGGCAGAATTAATTAATTTTAAGATATTTTTATCATTCATGCTTTATAAATATCTTTTTTGTAGAGAACTTTAATCTTGTGTGAGCGCATTTCTTAAAGAAGCAAATAAATGTTTACCTTTGCTGTCATCTTGGTCATCTTATGTGTTGTTGGGATAATTTCATTTAGAACATCTCTATCCCTGAATGATATCATAAGCCAGTTCTTTGTTGCTGAAACGGTATCCTGTATCGTTAATTTAAATTTCTATAAATTTGATGCCTTTATGTTGGTAAAACACTCTTGTATTCTTCTTGTTAATAGGAAAGAATTTGAATTGGCTGGGAACTCTAGAAGCAAAATGAATTGAGGACGTAAATACAAGGATATGGTATGACTTCTAATGTATCTCTTGCATTGTACATTATTGTGTTTTTGTTTCAGTCTAATAAAGTTGAAGACTTAAATTTCACTTTTCATGCAAATATCATTTTTCATTGGTATGGAACAATTGCTGGCCCTGTGAAAAGTTGAGAAAGAGAGTGAAAAGAGGCAGGTAAAAAATGAAGTTGTCAAAAATTGGAAGGAAGGGAGGTTACTGTCGTCTTCTTTTTCTTCTTCTTTCCATTCACTTCCCCTTCCACTTAATTTGTTCAAGACACATTTGTATCTATTCGGCTTAATGTTCAATTATTTTCTATCTTTTAATTAAATAAAGTTGATTATTCAAACATCTCTCAGTATTAAGTGTACAAACCTCTCTAGCTCACATTCGGCAGGTGACAGACCATGGGGAAACTTGCATGTACTAAATTTTCTAGGGCCTTGTTAATAAACTGCTTCTCATAATTTATTCAATTGTATTTTTGTAATTTTCTATATAGTTGTGTGAAGCATCTTGATTACGCATACACAAACAGAAAGGAGACAACTTGGATTATTCTCAGAAGATCATGCAACTGCAGCAACTGTTGTAGAGGAGAAAACGGTATGAAATTGTTTGATAATTATGAGACAGACGTATGCCATCTAAAAATCTTCTTAGATGTGTTTGGAAATTATACATCAGCTTTAATTTATGTTGCAGACCTTGTTGCCTGTTAGGCCAGCCACAAAAGGCTGTGCAAATGAGAGTGTTTGCAATCTCTGAAACACAATCACAAAATAATACAATTGTATGCCATGCTCTTGATTATTGCATGGTCAATTGTACATTACTGAGGAACTTTATGCATTCCCCATCAGACTTGATGGAGAAAAGAACCTTAAACATTCCCTGTCAGATTTGATGGCTTTCCATTTATGATTTGTCAGAATCATTTTGTTTTGCATGTACTCGTTTTAAACTATTGATTGTCACTGTTCATAATGACCTAGTTTGGAGTCATAATATTGTTGATGCCAACTGCATCATCAGTGTAGAGTGTAGGCTTGGGATGTTTGATTGACTTGAAACTTGTGATGCATGATGTAAATGGATAAAACCGTAAATCCAAACGCTTATTCTGTGAAAGATACAATCCATGGTCACCTTTTAGCATTAGAAGAATTATATTTCATATAACCATGATGTGTTGGTCGAGCGATAACGCCGATGGTTTACATACAAGGTCTGGGATTTGATTCCTCAAGACTGCTTGTCTGGCAAAATGTCTCAAAATTTATGTGTTACAAATAATAAGTTCGGCAGGAGCAATAGCCAGGGAAAACATAATTCACTTCATCAAAGGAAAGAATTTGAAGTACAGCTGATGAGTTGGTTCTATTTTACATTCACCCAAATAACAATCTTGTTATTAATGTGCTAGTAAAATGAGCCAAAGGGAAATAGTCTTTAGGGATATAGAGTAATTCCATAGTTTCAAGGACACAGTGTGCTTGTGTGGAGATTATTAGTAACATTGTAAGTACTATTGGTCTGCTCCATCATATTATACTGATAATGAAGTATAGACTTGTATTGATTTGTTTTCAGTTTGCCTTAGTCATCTACACATTCTCGTGTGTTGGATAGAACCTTTTATGCCATCTTTGTCTGTTGAGGTAATTTAGTTAGCTTGCCTATTTCTGTGCATTTATTTTTGTATTATCAGCTGTTTCAATGTGCTGAGATGTTTTTGCTTCTTTAGTGGCACCTAAAGGTATTTAAAAACTTTCTCTTTGTGATAAAAAAGGAGATACTGATAGGACAAGAAGACCTTGGGCGATAATCCCTCCTGGTCATAAGATAGAGACGCCGTCACACCCAACACTTTCTCTTTGTCAAATGTCTTGTATTTATTATGTACTGTTAATTTGTTTTTGGGTTTGCCCTTTTCCTTTTGGTTCATTAGTGAAATTAACACCTATAAAGAACAAAACTTATTGAGTGAAATTAACTAGTATCCAGAAAGATGAAGAAGTTGAAGTATGCTGGAAGTCAAGCTGATAGGGTTGTCAGGGGGCGGAAGCTGAAGCTGCCAAAGTTGCTGAGCAACCGAAGAAAACAAAAGTTTCAGGTAAAATTAATTCTTTGTCGTTTGGTTCTTCAATCTGTCATGTTAATAGTTTTAATGTATATTTCTTCAATTAATGTGTATTGATTGGGTTTAGTTTCTTGATCATGATGCTCATGTACCAATCTTGACTTGAATGTTCATGAAAGCCACCTCACTAAAGATCTTTGTGTATATTGGCTGTATTATTTTCCATATTCCAAAATTATTTGTGCTATCTTGGTGTGACTATTCATAAAAGCCATCTTGACAAGGGATGGTAATCATGGTATGTATAATCAATGTTTTATATTCATAAGGCAAAACTTTTTGGTCCTATTGGCATTTGTTCTAATGAAACATCATAGAGGTGTTTGCTTCTTCGTTTTTCTAGTATAAGTGCTTAGTTATTATTATTTTTTTCCTAAAACGAAAGATCTGAAAAATTAGCTTTTGAAATTTATGCCGTTATAATTTTGAAGGGTTAAAACATACTTTTGTTTGACATCTAAATTAGAATCGTCTTTAAAAAATTCTAATTCAGTTGTTCTATTTGAATTAATTATAAAAATAATTTATTTTAAAAATTAATTAATTCTTAAAATAAATTTAAAGAAAGTTTACTTAAAAAAAATATAACAAGTTTAGTAGATAAGAAGGATAAGAATTATGTATTCTTATTAATCGAATAATAGTGGGCAAATCCTTATCTACCCCATTCAATCCATGCTGCATTTTAGGGTATTTTTGGAAATAGTTAAAATCTGTAAGGATAATTTTGGAAGTTGATATCTCTGAATGTGAGCCATTAGACTCAGAAATGTTTTTTAGTTGAAAAGCTAGTTGTCTATAAGTTAAAAATAACTTATTTTCTATCTGTTCTTTCTGTTCTTTCTTTGTAATAGATATATGTATCAGGTTACAAAGTACTCTTAGACAATAGTATTTATATCATTTGTAGCAGATGGCAGTGGAAAGAAACAACAGCCCACCAAATCTGCAGCTGAAGACAAGCCAAACCTAAGACTGTTACTGAGCCAGAAATATCCATTTCATCGCGAGACTTGATATATATCCGTGTTGGTAAAATTACGAAAGCTCGGAAACATGCTGATGCTGATTCGCTGTATGTTAAAGATATCTGATATGTTCCATTCACTACATCAGCAGGAATTTGCATGGATTCAACCATCATTCAAAGTGGGTCAATACAGTAGGCAGACTGCTAGAATATTTTAAAAGAGCTCTTCCCCGATTTTGACTGATAGTTTATTCCACATTTAGTGTAATAAAACTTTCTCCTAATAAAGTGAATTGTTAATGTATTGTCTTTACATACAATTATAACTACTCTAGCATTGGGCAATTTTAGTGAGATTTTGTTAATGAATGAATATTTAGTATATCTGAGCAATAAGCATAAGGATTTTTAAGGAAGAATTTACAGAAATTCAACAATCGACCTGGAAACACATTCTACTGCATTTACATGCAAATATGATTATATAGGCTCAGACCAAATATATACAAGTGTAAGAATCCCCATCATATAAACAATCTACTGCAAAATAACTTGTCATTATTCTCTTAATGATCCTCAAGTTCAAGCTAAAAATTTCAATTTTCGATAGTTTTCAGTTAGTTTATCAGACATGTTTTTTCCATTTTTATTTTCAAAATATGGATTTCAGTATATGCTACCAGACGTGTTTTCGGATTTCGAAACTGAAACCAAAAACACTGTTTTTATTTTCATTTTTCTTTTCGAAAAACAATAACTGAAAACGGCCTCCAGGATGGGCCCGTAGAATCCATACTATCAACCAATGTCAACTATGAATATGGATTACACTACCATCTCATGATTACAATTCTTTAAATTTTTACTGCCTCAATTTCTCCCAAGACAGCAGAGAAGGCATCTCATGTTGTTGACATACTAGGGTCATGTAACTCTAACGTTACGTTTACTAATCATGAATGGATTGTATCATAATCAAATTTCATTAGAAAAGGAATGGAGGGGAATTGGAATCAAATTACTAAATTACATTCCTGTGTTTAATAACAATTTAGGAATCGAAAACAGAATCAAATTTATTCTATTTCATTGTGTACTTAAACTAAGGAATTGGAATGATACATAATTGATTACAAAAATACCTTTGTGTGTAAAACATGACGAATTTTTATTTTTATTTTTTATATTATAAAAATATATATTTTATATTATTAATAACACTATAATTATAATATTAACATCTTTATATTGTAATATTTGAATTAATTAGATAAAGAACTATTGAGATAACTTGATAAAATAAAATTAAAAAAAAAAAATAATAAAGCCAAAATATATATATATATATATATATATATACAATTTTTCTATTGTTAGTTCGTCCTAATATAAAATATATCAGGACAAAGAATGTGGATCATTAAATTTACATATTTTGAATCATAATTTATGATCCACATTCTTTATGATAATATATTTTATATCATGACGAACTAACAACATAAAGACTATATATATGTATGATATATGAATATGGGGTAGTTATTATTATTTTATTTTATTTTATTTTTTGAAAAGTGCAGTGGTTATTTTTAGTTCATAAATGGTATTGTAATATATATATATATATATATATATATATATAGATGAATTTTTTATAAATGACACAACTAGAATAATATAAATTATTAATTATGTAAACCAGAATGAAGATTCCAAAAAAAAAAAAAAGTAAACCAGTATGATTTATATAAATTAAAAACAAAAGTCAAGATGATAGTTTTATTTATTTTTTAAGTGAGGGTATTTTAATAAATATATAAGACTTAATAGCACCAGACCCCCCTGAACTATACACAAATTTGTAAATTGCCCCCTAAATGTTTTTTTTTCTACGATAAACCCCTCGAATTGTTTGAAATTTGTAAACATGGACAGAATAAGGACGGAACCCTTTTTCCGTCCATTTTCTTGTCACATGCTTTGCACGTGTAAGGGTAAAAGTGGAAAAAAAATTAAAATTTATTTAAAAAAAAATTAAAATTAAATGTGGATTCGATCTCCACTATCATCTTATTCAAATGGACGGTGGAGATCCAATCTCCACCTAATCAAAATAATAATAAAAAAAAAAATTAAACTTAAAGAAAAAAAAAATTAAAACTTAAAGAAACATCTCCACTCTTCAGATCAAACCCAGATCAAACCAGATAAAAAAATTTAAACAAAAAAACCCAAAGCATTTAATCAAATCAAACCCAGATAAAAAATAAAATAAATTAAAACTTAAAGAAGCATCTCTCTCCAAATCAAACCCAGATCAAAAAAATTAAACCAAAAAACCCAAAGTTTTCAATCACCCGTCCACCACCACCATCTCCATTAGTCAACCATCCGCCGAGCCTAGATAACCCATAATCAAATCACAAACCAAACCGAATTCAACCACCATAAACACAAACCATCATCATCACCAAACCATCACAAACCCAATCGAACTCCATCACCAAACCCAATCGAATTCAATCGAACTCCATCACCAAACCCAATGAATCCAACCTGATCGTGTTCGTGAGTGAGGGTTTAGAGAGAGAGAGAGAGAGAGAGAGAGATTCTCGAGAAAGAGTTCCAAATCAAATCAGCGGCGGCGAGATGATAGGGTTCAATCGGGTTCACGGCGGCGCAATAAGGGATGGGTCTCATCGGTTCTGGTTCTTGCAATAGGTGAGGGGTGGAGCTCTACTGGTGGCGAGATGGAGGGGTTGTTCTAGGTTGGTGTTTGATGATGGTGATGATTTGGTGGAGATTGATGATTGTGATGAAGATTTTGTTAAGAAGATTATTCTTGGAGATTAATTTATGGGTTTGTGTTTGATTGTATGGGTTTGGTGTTGAGAAGAAAAGATGGAAGAAAGAATAAGAGAGATTAGGGTTTGAATTTTTTTTAATATTCTTTTTTTAATTTCTGTTAATGTTAATTATTTAATTTAATAATATTTATTATTTTTAACAATCCATAATTTCAAATTTTTTGTTATTATTATTTAATTGTTTTAATTGTTAATTATTTTTTTTTAATTTTTTATTAGTAGTAGTAACAAAATGACTAAAATACCCTCATTGGCTTCACATGTACAGCACACGTGTCAGGATCAACAGACGGAAAATTCCGTCCATTTTTGCAAATTTCAAACAATTCAAGGGGTTTATCGTTTAAAAAAAATATTTAGGGGGCAATTTGCTAATTCACGTATAATTTAGGGGGGTCGAGTGTTATTAAGTCAATATATAATGAATTCTTTCTAGGAATCAAGTTCCCTTTCCATCAGGAACTTAATTCTTGATTTGTGAGTGCGGTCCATGAAATTTAATTCCTTAAAATTTTAGTAAATAGTGGAATTCATAATTCAGGAACTTAATTCCCTTTTCTAAGTAGGATTTCTGATTAGTAAACACGTCATAACTGACGTGGAATTGAAATGAATAGTGATTCATATCCTACGACAGAGGGTATATTGCTCATTTGAACCGCTTCCCTTTAAAAAAACACAAACAAAGAAAAAATCAAATATAAACACAACTATAGTGATCAAAAATAGCGTGGCTCAAATAATCAAGCGTCATGGTTTTCAAGCCTTAAATAAGTCATTTCAAAGAGTCTAAAAAATGTCCATTTAATAAGTTATATCCAATAAGACCCATGACCTAATGGTCAAGCCCAGCAGGGTGCCGACATCTTAAAAGGCATCTCAATAGGCTCAATTATGAGCTTGGACCTAACCAATTGGATAAAGACACAAATTCGGATGTGTCATATTAAGTCAATTTGGACCAGGTCAAATCGTTAGGGAATCAGTACCATTAAGCCTGTAACGTCTTCAACAATGTCATTAAGTATTTAATGTCTTCATCAATTCAATTAACTAAGCCAACCGTAAGCTCACTCTCTTCCTTCTATAAATAGCAACCTTTTTTCATTCGTAAGGAATACTCAACTCTCCAATCTTCTACTCACACATGAGCAAGCAATAGCTCCACAATTCACTATATTGTTGAGTTGTCACTCGATCAACATTGATACGATCGACGTGCATAACCCCATTTGACATATCAAAAGCTAACCAACACCATTAACCATCTAGTCAACACCTATAGTCGATCTCATGCTAAGTTGATTGAAACAAATAATGCACTGTGTGTTCAAAGTTAATTTAGAGGGGGATGAATAGATTTTAACCCTTATTACCAAATTTTTGAGTTTAATCAATTTACGAAAATACCTCAACTAGTCAATACAATACAATACAAGAAGTGTACTAAGTGCGGAATTATAAATGACACAAGATATTTATGTGAAAACCCTCACGGGAAAAACCACGGGCTGGTAAGTGCGCCACATTCAAACCTCGAATTCACTAATTGTGATAACGTTTACAACATAATCCCGGTATGTAACCCGTTACCACTATCCGCAGGCCTGTAAAAGTGGACCTAGTCTAATTGCTCAATCCTCGCAATCATTACTTGTAATAATGTTACATCCTAGGTTGACCTTAACCATACTCAAACTGTAACCCACCACTACTACCTGTAATCCTGTAATAGCAATCCTAGATCAAGACTTAATTCTCCGAAGAGATCATATACCCTAAGTGAATATGCAAAGATATCCAAATATGCAAATAGAGGTAGGGTATACTATATGCTTATCTAGGATGATAATATGACAATTAACACAATCCTAGATTTTAAAAGCTAAATGACATGTCATAAAACTTAACTATGTAGAGAATGACCAATCCTAAATACAATAGCTATCAAAAACAATCTCAATCATTTTAATGAGATAAATTAGCTAGATGTATATATCAATCATGAAATCCTAGCTATCAAAAAAACAATCTTAATCATGCAATGAGATTAATTAGCTAGATGACATATAAACAATAAAACATAGCTATCACAAAATAACCCAATCAACATATAATCTCAATTTTGTATGTAGAAATTACTCTAAGAACATACAAATAATAAATGAGATAAATTGATAAGTAAAAACACTAATTATGTAAGATAATAGTGTTCAACATATCATACCATGTGTCTTGAAGAAGACCCATGCATTAGCACATGCTAGATAAACCTATATGATGCTTAGATGATGATTTATGCATATGGAAATGGGTTTGGAGAGTTAAAGAAGTAATCTTAGTGCTTTCTCTAACTAGGGAACTCTTAATCTCTCTCTAAGGTTTTGTATATTTTGTTCCTTGAATACAAATGAGAGAAAAATATGTATTTATAGTGCTAAGATGATAACTTTATAAATTATATGACTTGCCCTTCAAAAATGTGCCAAATCAGACTCCAAATGAGTGAGATATGACCAAATTACAAAACAAGGTCGGGAGTCAAGTCTGCCGCTGTCTAGGTGCCGCAGCAAGCCAAGACAGCACTTGGACCTTGGCAAATTGCTGTCGCTAGCATGCCGCTGTCACCCAAGACGGTATTTGAACCGCGACGAAGGGTCACAGCACAGAGCGTGATATTTAAGTGACTCAAAACATGACCAAACGACATTGAAACTTTTCATATAATATATCGTTGGAAAGGTATGAAAGTCTACTTTCTACTCCAATTTATGGAATGACATTTTGATGTATATAGAAAACATTATGGTCAATTGAGTGACCAATGTTCAGATTGGGATAACAGCAATGATGCCCTGTTTTAGTGGTCACTTTGGAGATTTCAAAACCAATCCAAACGGTCATGAAATATTACAAATAATATACCGTTGGTATGGTATGGGTTTCTACTTTGTCCAGAATTTTACAAAACTCAATTTAAATCTTTTTATAAAAAGTCATGGTCACAAGACCATACTAAGGTCAGTTTTGAAAAACATTGAAATCCAATCTTTTGAAACTAGACACTTCACTCCAAATAATCAAACCGAATCTAACACTTATCCAAGAGAAGAATGAGACATTCTCAAGTGGTCAATCATCGCGCTAAGACATGCACACCATTGTGTAAGCGCGGACGTTTTCGATCATCTTCGGGAAACGAATTACATCACACTTAAAACTAACAAACATGAAGTGTAAGTGTGAGAAGTGAATGCATCCTAATGCCTAATGTATCATGGCATTGCCATTGAACAAGATGCACTCAATTCAAAATATGCATGAATAGAATTCATGGCTTTGCATCCTAATGCTTAAACATGTCATGACATTTCAATGAACAAGATGCAATCATTTAAACATGCATGAAGAGACCCCATGGCTTTGCATCCTAATGCCTAAACATGTTATGACAATTCAATTAACAAGATGCAATCATTTAAACATGTATGAAGAGACTTCATGGCTTTGCATCCTAATGCCTAAACATGTCATGACATTTTAATAAACTAGATGCAATCAATTAAAACATACAAGAAGAGATATTCAAGAACATGCATGCACACATATAAAAACACACAACTTACAAGAATAGAAATATGCATGAGTTGTGTGTGTGTGCAACTAGATCTCTTCAAAGCAAGTAAGCACTAGAATATACCTTCGGTGCTTCTTCTCTTGAGGTCTTGAACGGGTCTTGGTTGTGCAAAATATCAACCATCAAATACTTAAGCTACCCTTACATCAAGCCCCAATATGTGGTTTGTCCACGAAATAAGCCAATCAATAAATGAGAATCCTTACATTGATCTTTATCAACTCTCCTTTGTTGGCCCACGTTGACCTCGACATTTTCTGTTAGTCTACGTCGACTTCTATATGGTCAGCTCGCATATCTCCGCGTTGGTCCACGTTGACCTCGACATAATCCATTAATCTACGTCGACCTCTATATGATTAGCTCACCTACCTCCACGTTGGTATACGTCGATCTCGACATAATCTATTGGTCTACGTTGACCTCTATATGATCAGCTCGTATATTTCCATCAATGGTCTACGTCGACCTCAATATAGTCAGACTAACATATCCTCACATTGGTCTATATTGACCTCCTCGAAATCTAATTCGCATATCTCCACGTTAGTCTATGTCGACCTCCTCGACGATCATCTCACATATCTCAAGTCCATGTCTATCTCGACATAATACATTGGTCTACGTCGATCTAAACAAAGTCAAATTCTCTTATATCTACGATGGTCTACACATTACCTCATACCACATTGGTGTATGTCAATCTCGATATAGTCATCTCGCACATCTTAAATCCATGTTGGTCAATGTCGACCTCGACATTATAAACTCACCCACATCTTCTCCATCATTGGTCTTCGGTAGATGTCATATAATGTTGATCAAGTTGCCAATTCCAATCCTAAATTAATTGAAGTTTTTTAGCGTCTACAACAACAAAACTACAAAGGTGGTTAATGGTTCTTACTTGGATTAAATTAACTACTGTTAAAGGCTTGATTATGCTCCTGCCATAAACCTGCCCATTTTCCTTGGTAAACACTATCAATGTTCTAATAAGCGGTGCCTAGTGCCTTAGCGGCCAATTTTTTTCCCCTACATACAAAACCAATAAATATGACTCATATTATGATCAAATTCAATCAAAATCTAGTCCAAATTCATAAAAAAACCAAGAACAATCCAATGATCTAATCACAAATTCACAATTTACAATCCAATATTTAAATCAAAGTATCAAACAAAAAACAAAAACTAATCAACGATTCAAAATGACCAAGTCTAAGTTTCAACGAAGTACAAACTCAAAGTTTCCAACAAATTCAAGCAAGAAAGTTTAAGTTTTTGACATTCAAGATGATTAAATGATAAATTCATAAAATAAGAAACTTAGAACTTAGAACTTAGAACTAGAACTCTAAAAGATATCTAACTATCTAAGATTGAGTTTCTAATTCTTTGTTTTCTACTTCATATCTTCCAAATCTTAAGACATCGTCTTCATTAGAATCAAACTCAACATCTTTGACCATATCATCATCTTCAAAATCATCTTCAAGTTCTCTCACTTCATTTCTACCACTTCTTCGAGGTTGTGTGAATCCATCCGCTTCGACCACTTCTCCAAGTACTTGCCATGTAATCCCCAAACCGGGCTCACCATCATCCACAATCCATCCTTGTGCATTACTAGCATCATTTGCTAGTAGTATATTTAATTTTTTTATCCCTCTCCCTTTTTGCTTGTCCATCAGTCTAGAATTAAATTGGACGTATACTAGATTATTCAACCGATTAACATATAGTCGATTCATTTGATTCGTATGTATCTACATAAAATTAAAATAAATAGATATTTAAAATTAAAAGTAACTTGCTAGTTACTAGTTATCGATATACTAAATTACTAAAAATATAATATACCAATTGCCACTTATGATTTACCCCTTCACCTAGATGAATTAGTGATTAGGGGTAGGCGTTTAATGGATCGGTTCACTTTTTGAGTGAACCGATAAAAAACTGATAATATCCGATTTTGAAAAAGTGAACCGATCTAATAAAATTGAAAAGTGTGAACCGATCAAAAACCGATTGAACCGGTTCAGTTCGGTTCGGTTCTTTCGGTTTTTGACCTATTGAACCAAATTATTGGGCTTTGATTTTTAAAATCTACCATAGTTAGAAAATATGAAAAAACACACAATTTTCATATTTTAGGTCTATTGGGCTGAATAATCTAGCAATTTAAACCTTAAATCCAACAATTTAACCTTAAGTTCATAACAATCCACATAAATCATAACAATCCACAGTCATAACATTAAACGGTCCAGAAAGAGTTCATAAACAATTCATCATTAAGTCTAGAATAACACAATTACACAATAACTACGTAACTAGCCTAGCGGACTTGAATCCATTGCACAGCAACCCTTTAATCCATTGCACAGCAGCCCATGAATCCATTGCACAAAAGATGTTACACAACAACTACAATCACTCAATCAGTAAAAATTGCTATATGAAGTACACAGCTTAGTATAACAGAATATATATATATATATATATATATATATAACTTTTCAAGTGAATTATCTATCCATACAAGCTTAACTCTAACCATCAAAACTTCGGAGGATTGTGTTTCATTATTATATTAATTGTTTTAATAAAATTTTAATTTTTTTAGCTATATTTTTCAAAATACGTGGAGATGATTTCTTTATAAAATGCGATGAACTTATAAGAATATAGACAAATCGGTTAACTTTCACATTACAAATTATGTTTAGCAATGACACATTAGAAAATAAAAGGAGGTATATAAAAAATAATAAATATAAAGAACTGGTAGTTACTGAAGATGTGGTTGGTTTTAATTGTAAATTTCGTGTAAAAACAATCATGGTTCTAAGAGATTGTTTTATTTATTTATTTATTTATTTATTTTGACATTTAACCTATTAATTTTTTTTTTTCTTTTCTAAAATAATCAAACAACTTAAAAATACATAAAAACAATTAAAAATAAAAAGTAAAAAAATTCTGATTTTTCACTCAATTCCAAATCAGTGTATATTTCCAAGATTATTCTCTCATAGATAACTTATTTCCAATATTTCTAATCACAACGTGTATTGTCGCGGTACCAAGTTATACCGACCTTTATTTTGTAGCAATAAACCACCATGTTTTTCACGAGGAGAAGTCGCAACGACTTGTCTCCTTGTCAGGACACCGTGTTGCGACTTTCAAGTTGCGAGTCGAGGTCTCGATGACCGAGGACCGACGAGACTCACTCATTTGAGCTTCCTATAAATACCCCTCTTTCATTTATTTTAGAGTTAATATCTTTCAAGGCATTCCAACCCAAGAGTGCCCCTTATATTAAAGTTGGACTCAACTTTGCTTATAAAAACAATAATCGAAAGGTTATTACTTTCTGTTACTATATTAAATAGTAACAGAAAGTAATAACCTTTAAATGGTCCCATTGATGGAAGTGACTTTGTGTTTTCTTACTTTGTGTTCTAAGTTCCAAGTTCCAACAATGTTACTACTTACAATAAATCTCCTCACATGATCATATCTCATCGTTTTCACCATATCAACCGATCTGAGGCTCGATTTTAAAATCTATCTGTACTTCTTTAGTGTGATATTTACAAGACTAAAGCGGAGGGTTAATAGTTAATTAATTAATTAGTGAATAAAATCTTAGTTAATTAATGAGCAAAGCATGCATTTAATTGATGACAAAAAAAAACAATATTAGCGTGTTCTTTGGTAATTGTGTTCCTTGAAGAAAAGAAAAAAAACCGTCACGTCACTGTACTCGGAACACTCTATTTCTCTCTTCGGTGAAAACAGACCAGAAGAGAAAACCCAAAAATCAATTTCTCAGAAAACCCTAGAATTCTTCAACTTACCACAATCGGATCTGTAAAATTGACAATTCAAATCAAATGGTCAAGAAGAAAGTTCCGGATTGGCTCAATAGTTCTCTCTGGTCCACCGATCCTCCGCCGCCCGACGACGATCGCCTCCATCGCAACGCCCCCAAGCCTATTGCCACCACCACCGTCGACCCACCCCTCCCGGTCGATCCTCTTCCTCCTCCTCCCCCTCCTGCTCCTGCTCCGGTGGTGGTTTCGACCAAAGAAGATCCTCCGACACCTCAGCTCATAGTCGACATCCATAGCTTTAGCAATAAAAATAGAAATAGCAGTGACGACGAGAACGGCGGCTCTGATCAGACTCAGCTCTTGACGGAGGTTTTGAAACTAATTTTGCTTGCGTATTTGAATGTGGATTATTTTTATTGAAAATGATTTGTGTGTAATTTTATTTTTATTTTTTGTTAGTTAACGAAGAAAGTGATTAATATACGGGAAGTAAGGAGGATAGCATCGCAAGGTATACCTGATGGTGGCGGAGTTCGGTCTACTGTCTGGAAGGTCTGTTATACATGTCTTTTTCCACTTTTTTTTTTTTTTTTTTTTTTTTTTTTTTTGCAATTGGATTTCGATTTTCAGCTAATTTGGTTCACTTTGGTGGCAGCTCTTACTGGGTTATCTACCCCCTGATCGTAGCCTTTGGTCATCTGAATTGGCCAAGAAGAGGTCTCAGTACAAACATTTTAAAGAGGAGCTTTTGATGAATCCTGTAAGTTCTTTTCTTGAAGTTGTGGTTATATATGGAATGTGAACTAGTGAGAGCTGGTTTCTAATTTATTACATTGTAGAGCCAGGTGTGATTTCTAGTCTTCTTTTATCAAGCTGCATGTGAGGCTTTCCTTGCTTTAAATTATTTGTGCTTTTCATAATCAGCATTGAAATTTCCGGGGTCTTGAGCAATCTAGAAGTTGCAATTAGAGAACCATTTCCTTTTGATTGGTTGTGAAATGTCCAAAAAAAAAAGAGTTTACTTAATGCCTATTTTATCTTTATTTCGGAATAGTATTACCCATATAGTTTTTGTCTTCTTTAAGGCATGTGTGAATGCCTGGTTAGACCTGAACTTTGTTATCCCAGACCATCTGATAGATTCCATGTTGCATTTATTTTGCTATTCTTTTGTGTACATTTTGTTGGTTTCTGAATGTTTCTGTGGCTAGTCAGTCAGAAATCACGAGAAGGTTTGAAAAATCAGCAATTTGTGACCCTGATGAGTCCAAAAGTGAAAGCAGTGGCGTGCTCTCGAGATCAGAAATACCTCAGGGAGAGCATCCTTTGAGCCTTGGGAAGAGCAGCGTCTGGAATCAATTCTTTCAGGTTTTGTTCCATGCGCTTAAGGATAATTTTGAATTTCACATGTGAAACATCAAATTATTTTTAATTTATTAACAATTCGCATTTGATTTCTACTTAATACAAGCTTGTTATTTTGAGATATCAGTGGCATCATGTCCTGGTGGTTTGTGCCTGTGCACAACATGGTGTCCATGTAGGATAGAAAGAACCTTTGGCCACATAAAACTGTAATATAATATCCTCATTCTAGAGAAAATACGTAATATGTATTGATATGCACTTGCCTTTGGGTTGTAGTCAAATATGTCAACATTGTGGTTTGTCTTCACCAGGACTGTAAATTATGTGTCTGTCTTATCATGTATAAATCTTAATACCTTGTGCTGTCGTAAGGTTAAACAATATTATAAGCAGGTGCTGTATGCCTGTATGTACCATACATATGAAATCCCTGACTCCAACTTTGTCACCATGTAGGACACTGAAATCATTGAACAGATTGACCGAGATGTGAAGCGCACTCACCCAGACCTGCACTTTTTCTCTGGTGATTCACCATTTGCAAAATCTAATCAGGTGTGCCCTTGTTTCATGGATTCATATTTAACATGAAAACAAACCAGTTGGCTGACACATATATCTCTTGTGTTCAGGAGGCTTTGAGGAATATATTAATCGTATTTGCTAAGTTAAATCCTGGTATTAGATATGTTCAAGGGATGAATGAAATTTTGGCACCTCTATTCTATGTATTCAGAAATGACCCTGATGAGGATTATGCGGTAAGTATTTTCATTTCTTTCTAAATTTCCATTCCGATATCTTTTTATGTTTTATGTTTCAATCGTAATGTTTTTATTTAAAGATTTGAATATCAGCTAATCTGCCCAAGTATGCGAGTTAAAATAGTCTATAAAAGATTTTTTGTTCAGGCATCCAGAAACCATTTAACTGCATGAATTTTTTGTTACTGTTCTTTCAATCAACATTTCAATTGATTACATCAAGGACTTTTGGGCTTTACTTTTCTGAGAGTTTAATCAACAAATTTTCTTTACAAAGAGAACAAATGATTAGTAATCAATCTCATAAGAACTTTCTCCCGTGATGTTCTTCTCAGTTCTAAGAATTTTTAGATCAGATGTGGAGTTTCGACCTTAGCTGCACTTAGGACATTTGACACAATCTTTCATTACAGACAGAAGCGGATTTCATATGAATAAGCAAGCACTCTGGCTTTGCGATTTGGAGGACATATATATTAGCCAAGTGTTCTGCCTTACTAAAACTTCGCTCTTTACTCAACACGCTGACATAGCTTGAGTCTTGTATGAGGCATGTGGTTTGTGATACATATTGCCGCTCTTCTATAATACCTTCATCTCTGTTTTGTCAAAGATAATGTTTGTCAATATTATGGGCACACCACTCTAATCTGGGTAGGCTGCGGTATGTGATCATTAAGTAGGGATTCAACTTAATGGAAGCTACATGTTTCTGACTGCATTCCCCAGGGTAGGTGGTATGATGTTAGCTATAATTGACAACCCTGGGTTCAAAGGACTTTAGTACTGTTTGAATAATTCTAATTGTCAAAGGATGTTGGCATGATCGCGTACATCATCATTTTTATAGGGATTCCAAATAGAATTTCATGTTTGGCTTGACCCTGAAGGAAATTATCCTGCACATTCGACATACCTCATGTGAGGTAGCATTTTGATAATTTGTTAATTAAAGGTCATGGGATTTTATCACATGAACCTTTGTAGAAACCTTGGTGTTTCTGAAACCTTATCAAACTTATAATAACATAAATCATTTGCAGGGACGGGATAGAATATCAACTTTGCTCAAAAAATTGCTTATCCATTTAGACAAGCAATTTGAATGAGAGATAGAATTACATATACTTATGGTTAAGCATGACATGATCTTGCTGAATTTGGGACATGTATAGCTGCATTATTGCAATCCACACGAACGAATATGTATTTTAGTGTATAATATTTTGCTGATGTTTTTTCACCTTTGTGCCTGGAAAGTTCATTAGTTGATTGTTACCGCCAGAGATAATTTGTGTTTGCTTTTCCCATAGCAATCATTTACTATTCCTTTTGGAAGCTTAATATCCTTTTTGGCCTTGCTTTTTTTGGTGTGTTCATTTTGTTTATCATTTTCCAAATTCCAAGTCATGCAGGTCTCTGCTGAAGCGGACACATTCTTTTGTTTTGTTGAGATATTGAGTGGATTCCGGGATCATTTCTGTCAGCAACTTGACAACAGTGTTGTGGGAATTCGATCCACAATCTCAAAGTTGTCACAGCTTCTTAAGGAACATGATGAAGAACTTTGGCGTCATCTCGAGGTCACAACCAAAGTAAGACATGATTAATACATGATTCTAAAATTTAAATTTTGTTTCACTTTAATATGAATGACTTTTATGTTTTCTTGATTCTTTTTTATCTTTTAACAAATTTGGAGGTTCTTTATCAAAGTATAAAACAAACAAATTTTTGTTCGACACCTAGAGCTAGAAGTTAGAATACCTTCTGTTCAGAAACATTCTGGGCATAGTTTGAACTATCTTCAAGAAGCAGACAAACTATAAAATGATTTGCAAATTGGAATTGCATTTGGCTTGATTGCACTTTACCATGGTGTTTAGATACATCACCTTGTTGCTGTATGCACAATGTTCTAGTTTCAAATTTATGAAGTTTCTTGGTGAGTCATTAAAGATTATAGAGTATGGTTTGTTTAGTATTGAGTTGGATGTTACTCGGATGATATAAGCTTCACGTTGTTTGTAACTATCAAATTTAAGTTCAATTTCTATATCTCATTGGGATTTTGTAAAAGAAACACAGATTATTTTGTGGCAGTCTTGATGGCTAGATAGATTGTGGAGTAGTTTAGAACTAAGGAAGGAACATATAGTGATTTAGATTTGAGCAATCCCATGATAATGTGGGGTGGAACTCCTTATATTTTGTTTCAGACGTTAAAAGTCTGGTAGTATGTGAATGAGAGCTGTTTAGACTCGTTCAACTTTTCTAGCATTATTAATGGATGTCCAAGGGTGAAATTTCAACTTTTCTAGCAGTATCTATTGGTTAAGAGTTCTATTTTAGTCATATCTTTGGATTTTTACTTCTAATGTACTTAGAGAAATCCATATCTTCATTTAACTGGTTTGGGCATGTTGTTTATCCTTTTTATCATTGGTGTTATTTATTGTTGTCCTCTTTAACTTTACTTTTCTGGTGTCATTTTTTTTTACATCAGTTTGCACTTCTATTCTCATATTTAATAAATTCATGTGTTGAATTTCCTGAAGACCAAGAATAGATAAATCTGAACTATTGCCAGGCATTTGACAATAAATGCCATCTTTTGGTGAGCTATTCTTCTCAGATGCCTAACTGATCTGCATTAAAATATGACAGGTCAACCCTCAATTTTATGCATTTAGGTGGATTACTCTTCTCTTGACTCAGGAATTCAATTTTGCAGACAGCCTTCACATCTGGGACACCCTTCTAAGTGACCCAGAAGGCCCCCAGGTTCGAAGTTCATTTCTTCTGTATTTTTCTGTTCAATAAGACAAGAATCCCATGAAAACTAATCACCCATGGGAGTTCTTCGATGAAACAATTAAGTTTATTATTTTGTTTTATAGGAGTTGATGAAACCTCGTATTTTGAATTTTGTTGCATTTGTGGTGAAAACATCCTTAGTAAGGTATATTTGATGATATTACTAGATGTGGATGATCGTCTAATAATTGGAAAGCATCCAAGTAAACCAAATTTTGTTGCAGAAAACATAAACTCTCCGTGAGTGTATGTTTTCTGAGATTGTTACCAGTTTTGTGAGTTTCTGGAACCTTGTGTAGACATGCAAACTGCCCAGAATGACTTGATATATGTACTTTTCTTTCACTATTGAATGCTGACCAGAACCAGAAGTTAGATTTTGGAGTGTTAACCTTAATAAATGGAGCACTATTGCATGTCCTCGCTAGAACATGATGTGAAAATAGATCATATGTTTCCTAAATTTAAGACGAAGAAAAAAAAAAACATGAAATCTGACAAAATTCTGGCACTGCAGGAAACTCTCCTTCGGGTTTGCTGTGCTATGCTGATTCTCATAAGAAGGCGCCTGCTAGCGGGGGATTTCACTTCTATTCTCAAACTGCTACAAAATTATCCACCAACGAACATCGGCCATCTACTCTATGTTGCAAACAAATTGCGTACTCCATCATCGGGCTAACTTTGTAATCTTACTTTTCCTTTCTCTTTTGCCTTTTACCCATAACAATTTTCATTATTCAGAATTCAATGTTTGTAAATGTTGGTTTATGAGCAAGCGATACAAGTCTCTCGATCAGTTTTCTCTTACGTAAATTGTTTTATTGCTGGAGCAGACATTTATTAAATTTAAGGTTGGTGGGGTAGTGACTAAGAATTAGGATAATGTAATATTAGGTGATTGCTTATTCTTGGTATATATGTGAAGTTTTCCAAATGTTATATTATAGGTTCCATCACCAGCCGTTGTATCCTATTTCTTGTATTAACTTTAGGTTCATCTAAGCAGTTATAATCAATTCAAGCGAATTTGAAGAGTATCAGGCGATCTTATGCTTTACATTAACATCAAGGGAAGCAATTCTCGTACATAGAACAACTCAATATTTAACAAATGTTGGCACAGGATTCTGTGGACTATTTACAATTCTACATAAGCCAATTTGTTCATAAGTGTGATATGAGCTCTCAGCTCTCACGAATCTGCATGCATGCAAGATGGTGAAGGTTGAGTAGTTATCTTAGTTTAGTTATCTTAGCTGTGAGGATAATAAATTAGGTTGTTAGTTATCTGATTGAATTGTTGCATTGATAAGATTGTGCACAAGTGTTTGATAAGTTTGATCAACACCGCTTGCCAATCTATTCCTAGTTTTGAGGGAGGAATTGTTATCATAATATAAGCCTATAAAAGGCCCAATTGCTATCGAATAAAGTATCAATTTATAACTCAAATACCTCTCTATCTAACGTTTTCTTTGTTCTTCTTCTTCTTCTCTCTTTCTGAAACTAATTTTTTTCATATCAATTGGTATCAGAGCCATTCGGTTCAATAGATACACGGAACAAATTTAACATTGAGTTCTGTAACGAGATGAACAAGGTCATAGCAAGACATGAGTCAAAATTTGACCAAATTCACGATTCCTTACAAGCTGTGTTGGTAAAATTACAAGCTATACGAACCTCACATAACCCGACCACCACCAATGGTGACACCAATCTGTTTGCGCTAGGCGATTCAGAACACCATATGGTCCAATCAGGAGCCTCCAGTTCTCGAACCAATCACTCCAGTAGCACCACAACCGATCGCAACAACCATCATCTCAAGTTGTCGTTTCCTAAATTCGGAGGCGAGGACCCAACGGGATGGATCTTTAAAGCCAAACAGTATTTTGACTTCAAAAGTGTGGTAGAGGATCAACAAGTGCAACTAGCTTCCTTTCATTTAGAAGGGATCGCCCTACAATGGTATCTGTAGCTGGCGAAATATAAAGGACCATTGTCATGCGACTAATTCACTCGAGCCGTTTTGCCTTGATTCGGACCTACAGACTATTAGGATCATGCCGAAGTACTTTCGTGACTCAAACAAATCATAACGGTAATTGCATACCCAGCAAAATTTGAGAAACTCTCTTATCATATTGACGATGTACCTGAAAGCTTTCTAATTGGGTGTTTTATTACAGGTTTATTTGACGAAATCCGTTTGGATGTTAAAGTTAAACAGCCCAAGACTCTAGCCGATACAATTGGAGTAGCAAGATTGATCGAGGAGAGGAACCTTCTATGGAAGAAACCTGGCATTTTCCTTCGTTCCTAACCTATTGTGAACCCACCAAAATCTACGATCAATCCAGTTGCAAGCCTCCTTGGACCACACCCTATTCAGAAGAGCACTACTTCAGTTACATTCCGACTTCGCTCACAGGTCAAGAGGCCCGAGAGCGAAGGGAAAAAGGGTTATGCTTCTACTGCGACAAGAAATTTGTTCTAGGTCATCGCTGTCAACGACCTCATTTGCTCATGATCGAGGATTACCTATAGCCAACGGATCAAGACACTAATGAGACATAAGAGGAAATAAGTGTCGAAGATTCGTTGTCGGAAATCTCTTTTCATGCTATCTCGGGCACTGACCATCCACAAACACTTAAGGTTCTCAGGAAGCTCCGAAACAAGGTCATCAATGTCCTCATTGATAGCGAGAGCACACGTAACTTCATCGACCAACCAGTGGTAACCAAATTCTGCCTTCTGTTAGACAAGGACCATTCATTCCAAGTGATGGTGGCAAACAGAGATAAGATCAAGTGTGCAGCCAAATGTATGGCACTAACATTATTCATTCAAAATCAACCAGTACAAGCATATTTTTATGTATTGCCGGTGGCGGCATGCCAAGCCGTATTGGGCCTCTAGTGGTTAGCCGCACTCGGTCCAATTGAAACGGACTATAGTAAGTTAAGGAATGAGTCGTCCGACATTAGAGGCGCAAGGAATTGTCACATCTCTTAGGCAATGGCCTCATCCTCCAAATTGTTGTGTGCGAACAACCAAAGGAAAATGTGATTAAATATTTAGATGATGTCAACCAGATTTTAATAGAGTTTGGACACCTTTTTTCACCACCCAACAACCTGCCACCAGTTAGAGCACATGACCACCGAATTCCCTTACAACCCAATCAAGCTCCTGTTAATGTTCGTCCATACAGGTACCCGTACTACCAGAAATCTGAAATTGAGAAAATGGTGAAAGAAATGTTAGACTCAGGCCTCATTCGTCCCAGCAGCAGCCCATTTTCTTCTCCGGTGCTATTAGTTAAGAAAGCTGATGGGGTATGACGATTCTGTGTGAACTATAGGGCCCTGAATGATATCACGATCAAGGATAGGTATTTGATTCCCATCATCGACAAACTCTTAGACGAGCTTCATGGTGCCAAGTACTTTTCAAAGCTAGACTTGAGGTCTAGGTACCATCAAATTCGTGTTTAAGAAACAGATATTCCAAAAATTGCATTCCGCACACATGACAGACATTATGAATTCGTAGTCATGCCTTTTGGGTTGACCAATGCCCCTTCCACCTTCCAAAGTTTGATGAACGACATTCTGAGACTATATTTGTGAAAATTCGTGCTCGTATTTTTTGACGACATATTGGTGTACAGTGACAGTTGGACCACTCATATGAGCCACCTCCGCAATGTTCCAGTGATTTTATCTAACCATTGTTTATTTGTCAAACATTCCAAATGTTGTTTTGGCATTGTGCAGGTCTTTTATTTGGGCCACATCATCTCTGTGACTAGAGTAGTAGTGGATCCCAAAAAAATTTGATCCGTTTTTGATTGGTCGATCCAAACTTCAGCCAAAGGAGTCCGTGGTTTTCTTGGTCTCGCGGGGTACTATCGGAAGTTCATTATAGGATTCTGTGGGATGGCGGCTCCATTGACACAGACATTAAAAAAAAGAGGGGTTCATGTGGTCTCCATCAGCCGCTGCAGCTTTTTCTTAACTGAAGCAGACATTAACAACTCCTCCGATCCTCCGCCTCCCAAACTTTTCACAACAGTTTGTGGTCGAATGTAAGGCATGTGGAGTCGGAATTGGGGCGATTCTAATGCAAGAGAACAAGTCTATTGCCTTCTTTAGCGAGGCCTTCTAGCCATCAACTTTAGCTTTATCGACATACGAAAAAGAAATGCTCACGATTGTGAAAGCTATCCACAGGTGGCACCCGTACTTGTTAGGCCGACCATTTATAGTCCGTATTGATCAGAAGAGTCTGAAATACTTGTTGGAGCTGCGCATTACAACACCTGCTCAGACCCGTTGGCTTCTGAAAATCCTTGGTTACGATTACACCATCCAATACAAAAAAGGGAAAGACAATACTGGCGTTGATGCATTTTCTGAGTTCGAGTTCCTTGCTGTCACACTACCTGTTGCAGATTGGTAGGCAACCTTGCAACGTGAGGTAATTAATGATCCATACTACCATCAATTGAAGAGCTCGAGTACACCACAGCAGCAGCAAAAATACTTAGTGCGTGACGGAGTTTACTTCAAACAGGGGAAAGTTTTATTAAATCCCAACTCAAGTTTGGTCCCTGAAATTTTAGCAGCTAATCATTCCTCGCCAATGGGAGGACATTTCGGTTACCATAGGACCTTAAGTTCGATACAATCCGGATTCACATGATCGGGAATACACGCCTCAGCCAAAGAATACATTCAAAATTGTGGTATTTGCCTCAAACATGATTCCATGGCTCCTACCGGCCTCCTCCAACCATTTTCGGCACCCGAAAAAGTGTGGACCGAAATATCCATGGACTTCATTGAGGGATTACCACCGTTGCATGGGACAACAGTGATCATAGTGGTTGTCGACCGCCTATTGAAATATGCTCATTTCGTGCCCCCTCCCCCATCCATGGACTTCATTGAGGGATTACCACCGTCGTATGGGAAAACAGTGATCATGGTGATTGTCGATCGCCTATCAAAATATGCTCATTTCGTGCCCCACCCCCCCGATCATCCATATACGGCCGTCAACATTGCAAAAATGTTTACGGACCAGATTGTACGAAATTGTACGACTTCACAATATGCCTATTTCTATAGTGTGCGACAAGGATCGAGTCTTTATAAGCTCATTTTGGAGGAACTTTTTTCTTCTATATGGAACTACTCTGAGGATGAGTTCCAGTTATCATCCACAGACGGACAGACAGACAGAGGTTGTGAATCACACTCTCGAACAATACTTACGTTGTTACACAAGTGACCAACTGCGAAAATGGCAAGAGTGGATTTTGTGGGTGGAATATAGTTACAATACTTTCACCCACTCATCAACCAAGTTCACCCCATTTGAAGCAGTATATGGTGTGTCACCATCGAATCTGCTGTCCTATGTTCCAGGCACAACTAAGATCAATGCAGTGGACGAGTTCTTTCACACGCGAGTGGACATCCTTGCTGAACTTTGGCGGAATCTGATTGTGGCTCGGAATAACATCGTCGGGATATCACCTTTGAAATAGGGGATTACGTGTACCTTAAGTTACAACCCTATCGACGGAAAACTGTTGTTTTTCGAAGCTCTTTGAAACTGGCACCAAGGTTCTTTGGGCCTTATAAGGTACTAGCACGAATCAGACCCGTTGCTTACAAGCTGGAGTTACCTGCAGGTTCACAAATCCATGATGTGTTCCATGTGAGAATGTTGAAGAAACATTTGGGTCCTTTGTCCACCGTCACCAGCACAGTTCCTCCCATATCGAACACCTATGAAATTCTACTGCAACCAGAAACTGTTCTGGGTAATCGAGTGATTCGTAAGGGAAAGTATCAGCTGAAAGAAGAAGTATTGATCAAATGGGTGGGTGCCCCAATCGAAGACGCAACGTGGGAGTACCTTTGACGTTTTTTGAAGACCTACCCACATTTCATCCTTGAGGACAAGGACTCTTAAGGGGGATGGAATGATATGAGCTCTCAGCTCTCACGAATATGCATACATGCAAGATGGTGAATGTTGAGTAGTTATCTTAATTTAGTTATCTTAGCTGTGAGGATAATAAATTAGGTTGTTAGTTATCTAATTGAATCGTTGCTTTGATAAGATTGTGCACAAGTGTTTGATAAGTTTGATCAACACCGCTTGCCAATCTATTCCTATTTTTGAGGGAGGAATTATTATTAGAATGTAAGCCTATAAAAGGGCCCAGTTGCTATTGAATAAAGTATCAATTTACAACTCAAATACCTCTCTATCTCAAGTTTTCTCTGTTCTTCTTCTTCTCTCTTTCTGAAACTAAATTCTTTCATATCAAAGTGTTATCATAAAATCATATTTGGCTGATACGTTTAACGCACCAAATGTGAGGGGATATTAATGCAATTTCAAGCAAAAGTTTAATATGCATACAATTATGCTTAATTTGGGTGTTTGTGCAATTAGCCTTAAATCATGCTCGTTATAGTGATTGGGACTTGAGAATAAAACATTATGGACTGTTAAGTACACAAAAGATAAACGAGGATATGAGATTAGTTCGGTGGTATACCAGTCATATCTGCTCCACAAGGTTATGGGTTCAAGCCCTCCGCTTCAAAAACAAACTTGAATTTATGCGATACTTAAAGTGTACAAATGACAAAAAAACCTGTCTTTTATCAATGAGGTCACTGATCGTAGCACCTTAAATGAAAACTTCTCTTACCACATTTACTATTTGCGTACTATTTTCCGATTGATTTTCCTTTCATTTTCTCTACACCACACTTGTAAACAGACTTCTCATTTATACCAGTGTAATTCCATTCCAAATTTTCATCCTCATACCAATTCATGCCTGATTTTGTGTTCGGTCTGAGAAGTCTTCGGAAGCAAAGCAAAATTACACCTCCATTGGGTAGCTATGTATAATCGAAACTAGAATACAACTCTTCATATTTTGATCGGTGAAAATTTAAACAGTCAATAAAAGCATGATCTGCCACACAGCATTTCTTCTTCTTTTTATTCTCGTAAAATAGGCGTCAGTGAAGTCAATTCAATATCATACAGTGTTTGAAGTTCAGTACTATAACATTAATTCACAGGCAAAATTTTAACATGGCAGTAATCACAAGCAGTGTATTCAGGATCAATGCTACCAACGCAGATAACTGTGTCCTTTGTCCAAATGATGCATTCCTAGATCGTAAGCAAGCCCAGATAAAATGAACCTGCAGAGGCCAAAATTTCACAATAATGCAATTGCAAGATTAACTCATTTTTGAAGCTATCAATTTGAATAATCAGATCAAGAAAGACGTGAGAAAAATATATACCAGAACCTATAAATCCGTGTAACAGTGAATGTTCAAAATTTTGAAGAAAATTTGTGGACCTGAATCAATCTCTCTCTTTTTGATAAGAGCTGAATCAATCATTGATTATATGCACTTAAAAAAATGTTATTTCATTAAAGGAATAATATGAACCAAAACAACTAGAAATTGTATATATCTTGACATTATTCTACTGACATACCGGCAATTACTGGCTTTTACTTCCTAAGAGACCTCAACATCAAGGTTAATGCCAACTACTAATAAGTAATAATTATCACCAGTAAAATTATTCCACTATAATTCCATCACAGCACCAAATAAATAGTGGAAACATAATCTCTGGTCAAGTGGTCATCCAATCTGATCTGCCTTATGTCAGACTTCAAAGGATTGCATGCATGCATATACACATGCGCTACGACGTAGAAGATTAGATTCCATAAAAGGATGGACATTGAAAGTTAAACATGGATAGGAGGATTTTAAACATCAACAAAGAAATTGAACTAATACAAAAATATAGAATTTGTCATCCAAAAGAAGATTATGAACTGGACTAATTAGAGAGAAAAACATCAGGAGACAGCCTGGAGACACATTATCTAAGTGATGGATAAAAACATCATGGAATGTTAAATGTTCAGAAGCATTTAAATCGTGAAAAAAAAAATTCTCAATAGGGAAGACTATCTATAGGGAATCCAAACAATGAAATAAATATGGGGAAATGCAAGAGAATCCAAACAACGAGTTAAACACGGGGACATGCACAAGAATAAATAGCCAAATATTGAACCTTTTGGCCCCTATCTCAACAGGCTAAAATTCCATTCCATCTAATCAATCAACCAATGAAACAAGCAAATCTGTCATCAAAAAAAAAAAAATAAAAAAAAAAATAAAAAAATAAAAAATCAACCAAGCAATCCATCTATAACTACTTTCATCGATTTCTTGTTCTTTTTTGGCCCCACAGAAGAACAGAATTCACATGTTGCTCCTAGCATTCTCTCTTTGCTCAAACAATCTGAATCAAACTCCGTAGTTCATCAAAAGTTTTTTAAAAGGATATCTTTCTGCAGTAGTTTCAACTTAACAAGTTTCATTTTGGCTCTCTCTACCATGTTTTATATCATATTAAATGCCTAGTCAATTCAGAAAAGCTATTAGCGCATTCATAGCATGGCACCATAAGCACCATCATATTTAACTAAATCACTTTAATGCTAAAGAAAATACAAATCTCATATGTATTACTTACCTTAAAGGTCAAATATGGTAGAGAAAGCCCATTCCTCAATTCAATTTGGTTTGTGACGTCAATTACTGGGGAGATTGACAAACCACCAACTAAATGATTGAAAAACAAATTCTTATCTTTCTGCTACAGATGTCAGGTTTGTCTGGGTCAAGGATTCCCATTCACTTTCCAACTGGCTATGTAAAGTTTCAATCACATTATCTGGTGGGCATTTGTCAGCAGCATTCTTAGGATTCATTTTACAGAAGCATTCAGGCCAAGAATTTGTATAAAAAGACTCGGGTGAGACACGCTTGTGAGGTCCACCAAAGTTTGTTTTGAGCATGACACGCCTAACAGCTTCTTCAAACCCAGCTGTCCGCCCATTCTCTCGATCAATGAAAATTGGGGCCAGGCCTTTCCTGTCTGGTCTAAGTGTAGTCCGGAACCCATAGTAGAGGCGGTGACCCAGAAGATTGTTGGCAAAGTTGCTAGGTCCATCATATGTTGGCATAAAAATGTCTGAGAGGAGACAAACCATGTAATCTACAGCAGAACCTAACAATCCCTGGGTGTTTGCAGCTAGCTCCTCTGAGGGATCCACAGAACTGTGATTCTCAAGGTGAGGGAACAGGGCCCTGAATGGTTTCATGAATCGCTCCCCACCAAATAGTTCACCAGCTGCTAGGTATATCCGGGTAGAATTGTCAAATCCCATAGCACGTAGAATAAGACCAACCTACAGAGCGCATAGGCATAAAAACAAAATTTATTACCCTAGAAAAGGTCTGTTGGTTGCTAATGTTGGAAAACAGAGTACATAAAATGTAACCAACTAGCACTTGCCCTGTAATTAGCGATCTTTTGTACCTTAATGAACTTTTAAGGGTGGTTAAAAAAAAAAGTATAATAATAAGCTAAGGGACAGACAAGCAAGAGAAAAATCACCTCTTCAGGAGTTAATGGGCATTTTCCAATGGCCCTTCTTTCTTTATAAACTAGTCTTTTTTCAGCAAAATTTTCCTTGCGATACTTCTTAAGTATACTTTGCTCTTCCGGGGTAAATATATCCAAGCACCTGTAAATCATTGAAGCCCAAACATGATGCATTATTTTTGGTCAATGTTTTTCTTTTTTTATCAGAAACAAACTATGTGCTACTTATAGTCAAGTAGTTAAATCCTTCTACAGAGATAGACAGAATACTCATCATAGCCCCATAAACATAATCCCAACCTGCCCATCTGGACCATCCCTCCACCGCCAGTGACAAAGACCTACAAACGTCTTCTTTTACACACCAGCTAGATAGCACAGAGTATCCTTTTTCATTTAAAATATTTCTTTATTGATATGACCTAAATTGTTTTTATTCAGTCTAACATATATTCATGCAATTAATTAGGGGTAGTCTTCCACCAATATTTTTTTTCCCCAAAAAACACATGTAACATATACATAATGGATCCAATGTAGTTTCTGTGTCCCCAAATCTTTGCTCATGTTTCACAGTTGTAAGATATAACTTATAAGAGTGATATAATTGAGTATAAATGCATGATCATGAAGCCATGGCACATGTAGATGATAATAATTTTCTATAGTCTGTAATATCAAGCAGGAACATACCCAGCAAATGCCAGCATATCCATCTCAAAACGAAGATGTATTGACATGAAATGACCTTGATTACGGAGTTTTTCAACTATTGACTCGCTTATCTTCACAATATGTGGTTTGAATCTCAGAGCATGATAGTTAACTCTGCACCTCAGTCGCTGATACTCAGCATTGTCAATTTCTTCGGCCAAACGATGGGAAAAGGGAGTCAAATAAATAGCACCATGTTCTTTCATCTTTTTTAGAGCATCTGTTGTATACCAACTTATAGGAGCATCTCTAGAGGGGCGCATCTGAGTAAGGAAGAAAAGGCAATAAAAATTTAACATTTCACAATGGTTCCAGAAATGAGAGTTACTAGCAAATTTAACTTCATGGACATGATTAAAACATTAAACATATATTAACAATCTACCTGATAAGCTTTTATTTTCTTGGTTTTTCCATTTTTGCGAATTTCTGGTATGCTTTCCACAATTCTTACATCATACTGTAATGTCTCAATAAAATGTTCAACATCATAAATACCCTGGAAACCACTGTATGTAAAAAATGGAATGAGTGTACTTTATCCAATGAGTTCAACTTAAGATATTTGATCAGAAGTAAAACCAAATTCAATGAAAGTCCAAAATTGTTGACAAAAGTATATTCATGGAAGTCCAAAATTGTTGACAAAAGTATATTCATGGAAGATGTATCTTCCTTAATCCTTTTGTTAAGCATTGTAATGATTAATACTATTGTGATGGAAATTTAGCTTCATAACAAAAAAAAAATTAAGAACAAGTATAATACAGCAACAAATTGTTGCAACTTTATAAGGATCTTTGGTCCAATCATCAATGCTAGTTCAAGTTTTAAGAATATGAATAACAAAAGAGGTAGACCCCAAATATATTAATTGAACAAAAGCTTGATGAAGAAAACAACAGAAAGGACATCATCAAATGTCTCTCAAATATACAAATCCAATAACTCCATGAAAAGAATACCAATTGCCACACAATTAGGTATATCATATCACCACAGGTCCACAACAGCAAGCTATCTTCACTAAAATGAGACAACGCAGGAAAAATGAACATTCTGATACTAATGATTTGAATGACCACTGTAAAAGTCATGTCAAACTCGGAGAAACATAAATGAAATTACAGAAACTGTGTATCATGCTTGAAAACATTTTATTATCCATGAAATAAGTTTTATCCACAGACCAACCATTAACAACCAGAATATTGCTATTAATTAAAGTAAATCCACAAGAAGCTTTAAAATACTAATAAATAATTAATTTTGGTTAGTGAATCAAATTTGCACCGTATAGCCAAAAGACAGACCCTAAAGCAAGAGGAGCACCTCAGAGGTCAATAACTTGATATGGCCTCTCTACTAAGATTAAGAGCAATATTCTAATATATTTATATCATAAGATGAGAAGTGCATTTTACATTTATGACATCAAGTATTTATCTTCACAACTACACAGTTGTTAGAAGAAGTATTATAACATCATACAAATTTCACTGATGGAAACTCTTTTGGACTTTAAACAACTTGCTATGCACTTAGCCATAACGCTCACAACTAAACTTTACTTAGAACAATGACAACATGTTTTTAAGTCAGCATTAAGTAGCTGAAACTCATTATTCAAATTAGCAACACATATTAGACCACCAAAGAAAATGAATGAACACACTGAATGTGTAATACCTGTCATCACGCCAGAAGGAGTTTGCATCTAACTCAGGCAGCACAAGTGTAGCATTCATGATTCGTGCAGCAAGAACGGCATTACAAATCTAGAACATCCACAAGAAAATATGTTAATTACATATAATATTAACTTCAAATCCATAAAAAAGAAATGGTGGCATTGTCTAATTTAAATCCTAGCTGCATTTAACCCACTTTTAGTCATTTTTAAAAATGCGGCTTAAAGATATTGATAACCATCCTCATTTATAGTATAAAAAAGGAAAATTTGTAAATGAGAACAAAGAATTAAGAAGAAAATTGTGAAGCCATTATGAGAGGTAAATATTAATCTGGATTTCAACCCATAGAATTCTTTTGGAAAAACCACACCCTGGTATGATCTATTATATCTTCATGGCAAGAAGAGGATACAAACCGCACTACGTTGCTGATTCAGACCACCATTACAACGTACACGCAGATAACCATTACTTTCTCTTGGAGGAGCTGCCACAAGGTAAAACAGTATAAGATAAACTTCATAATTAGAATTTTCCAAAACATATATATCTTAAGAGCAAAAATTTATCCTGGTAGTTTTTTTTTTTTTTTTTAATATAAAGAAAATATATTTACGCACGGGGCCAGTCAGATCTTGGAGCAGATGATGGCCTCCAACCACCAGAATCAGCACTTTCCCAGAGTTTCTCTACATTGATCTGCTTAAGAATTATAATAAAAAGAATGAACATAAGCTAAAACATTTAATAACATTAAATACCCACTTAATAAAAGAAATGAGCCAAGAAAATTCAACATAGTAAATAATTTTAATTTACTTTATCCAAAATCTCAGGGACCCCAGTAGTAATTTATGAAATTCATAAAATCCGAGACTTCTTCACAAGAGTCCTAATGAGGCTGCAACAATCTATTCGTGAATTTGATCAGAGACATAATGTTTACAACATTGGTAACTCAAAAGTAACCGAATATTAATGAGAATTTTGGTGTTGAACCCTCAGTCCCTCACATTCCTTACCCAATTAGTGTGAGAGACTTTTTTTTTTTTTTTTTTTGAATGTGGTGATTAATATTTTGAGCAATGTTCTCATCAGAAACAATATATATATACATATATATATATTGGGAACCAGCAATCCACTAAAGGGATCATGAAGCCTCAACAACGGATCTCCTCTAACTATATAAAGAACAGCAAATTCATCTGCCAAAAACTATCTTTCCAATAATATTTCAAGCAATTTATACAACATGCAAATGATTCTCCACTCAGTAATACAATGAAAGCCTTACAATATCCAAAATGCATCACATCTAATTCAAAAAACTAAAAAAAAAATTCCAGATTCGGACATATCATGGAAGAACAAAAACATCCAAAAGCAAAATAAATAAAAAATAAAAAACACTCCAGTTGATAAACTTCTCTGCCACATAGTTATTATTCACCTTACAGTAATCTATACTACAATCCAGATTAAATTAGCTTCCATTCAATCCATAATGCAATGCCTTCTAATCGAGGTCATACAGCACATATATAAACGAAACTCTCACAGTATTTGGTTTCATCAGTAAAAACAACTATATAATATCTTAATAGCCTTTTCTTGATTCATCAAACAATCAAAATTTCTAACAATTGTCCAGCATTTTCTCAGCAGCCAAACAAACAAATTACTTGAACTAAGTAAACTGACCTCAGAGGGAGAGGTGGATCCACGACCTCCGCCGAGGGTGGCGGAGAACAAGAGAGAGAGAGTGCAGATCAAGAGAAATATAACACCAATCGCTAACTTCCCTACCATTCCTTTCACTACTCCTTGCTTCGCGTGCGGTCTGTGGTGCGCAGGCCTGCCAGAACCAAAAAACAATAGATCAAATGTTAGTTGTTTGTTTCGACGGAAATTAAAAATGATGAGGTTTCCAGGAAAATAATTTTGTACCTCCTCATTGTTTGGAGATCTGACGATACTTTGTTTGGGTTCGTTCTTTTGTACGAGTGTTAGCTTAGCTATACAATTTCTACTTTGGCGTTTGAACTTGAAAAATGTCTGAGATTGGGTGACGAGACGACTCTCCACAGTTAGATTTTGGCGGTGGGTGAGTGGGTGGGTCACCTCACACTTGGATCTTGATGGACGGGTATAATTTCGACCCATCTTTTTTTTTTTTTTTTTCCTTTCCATTTTTTTTTTTTTTTTTTTTCATATTGCACAAAATCATCTTGGAATCCAATTATTTACATGTTTTTGCTTGATTTTGTAATTTGAAAAACAAAAAACGTGTTTTAAAAACTATACCAAGTGCCCCTAATACTATCTATATACTCGGATGTAAGAATTAAGGACAAAATTTTATTATTTTGGATATATGAAATTTTTTTAAATATAAATATGTCAGTGAGTTTTTTACGAGGGATCCTTATATCGATTTTTATAAAATTTTATTATAATATTTTTTGTAAAGTGGTATTATCATTAAAGTCCCCACTTTTTCATGAATTGTCATCTATTTAAACGTCTTTATCATATTAGTCACTTTAGTCCCTTGTTTTTTTAAAATACATCACTTTAGTCCATTTGATCAAAAAACTAACAGTCAACTATAACATAATGTGTAAAAATATAATTTTACCCTTTATTATTATTTTTTAATTTTTTTCTTTTTATCTCTCTAGTTTCAATAATAGCTGGTCAACCCCAATAAAATTATAAAATTAGTTTCTTTTTCTTCTCATATAAAATTAGTTTTAAAGAATTATATATATAAATATATATGAACTGCGAATTATTGAAAAAAAAATATTTTGAATTGAGACTTTGATTTGATACATATGAACCATAATAATAATAATAATAATAAAAACTTTGATTTCACGCTGCCTTGAATTTCATGCTTTTGGTTTGAATTTATTTATTTTTATTTCTTTTTTTTTTAAACTTATATATATACTATGAATAAGAGGTAATATCATAAAATTAATGAGAACGTTTTTGAATGATTTCACGCTGCCTTGAATTTCATGCTTTTGGTTTGAATTTAATTTTTATAAAACTTATATATATATTAATGAGTAATACGCTTTTGCTTACCCCCCTTGAGGAGAGGGTAAGCATTACCCCCCTCCCCAACACTTTACATGTGTTAAGGGAGGGGTATTTTTGTTCAAAATTTATCGTTTGGACAAAAATACCCCTCCCTTAACACATGCCAATTGTTGGAGATGAGGGGTAATGCTCACCCCCTTGAAGGGGGTGAGCAAAAATGGACTCAAAATTAATTATGTTTTCAAATGTGCATAATTTCTCAATTTTTAATTAATATTAAACTAATCGGTTAAAATTTTATAATATAAATATGTTAATTATTTTTATTACAGTGTTATGAGTAACTTAAAATATATTTTTTGATATTAAAAAAAAAAATTCAACTTGCTATATATACAAGGGTATTTTTGTAACCAACTTTGTATCATCCTCATTCCATTTTTTATTCTTAAAAAGTTGGTAAACGCTAGAATGAAATTTAGTAACTGAATTCCGATTTCCCTCCATTCCCTTTCCAATGGAACTTAATTTTGATTCTTTTCATTTGCGATTAGTAAACACGTCCCTAGGGGGTAGCTCAGTTGTAGATGGACGAGCTTTGAGTTTAAGCAAATAACTTCCAGATTAGAGGTTCGAATCTTACCGATGGCAAAAACTTTCAAAAAAATCTGGTCCCGAATTAATATATTGTCCAAAAAAGAAAAGGAGACTTCTTAAGCCCTCAGCCTCCTATGTCTCTATAGTATATAAGATGCATATAAGATATTATAAACTTTTTAAGGCTATTTTGCCCTAAATATAGGAGAATCCAAATTTTTAGGCCATTTAAATTAATTATATAATAAATATCTGCAAGACGCTCTCACCCTCCCCGTCACTATCACCTTGTCACATTCCATCTCTCTCTCTCACACACACACAATCAAAGACGGAGCTAGGGCCGCCCACCCTAGCTTTTTCCAAAAAAAATATAAAAAATGAAAAGATAATGGCCTTTCTAATATCTTTAATTTATATACAATAATATCATTAATGATGTAGAAAAAAGTGTACATCATAATTGATTTGTTGTAATGAATATATGCTTTAAATTATAGAGGGTTTCTATGTCATTAATTGCCACCCACGAGGCAAATCAGATATCAGATATCAATTTTTTTTTAAATTTTTTATAATACTTGTGTACTGATTGGTCAGTATCCAAAATACTAACCCCACCAATAGGAGTGTAATATAGGTCTTTTTTCTTTTTCTTTTTACATTTATCTCACAAATTGGACCACGTGTTACACTCCCATTGGTAGGGTCAATATTTTAGGTACTCATTGTTTAATACCCAATCATTATTCTTTGTTCTCCTTTTCCTTTAATAATTAGTATCTCTATCATCATTCCCCAAATTTTGTTCCAACTTCCAACACTCCAACAATTCATCTTCTCTGTCTCAATCTTTCCAGAAACACAATCAAAGGAAAACCATTGATCCTGATTTCAAAAATGGCTCTATTGATCATGATTTCATAATTGATAAGTTTGATCTTTTGAAAAACCGTAGGATACAGCTAAATTAGTATTTAATTGTAATTGTATAGCATGTTTATTTTATAATTTGTTTTGTGTTTTTTTATTTATTTATTTATTTTTATAATTCTGTTAACGTATTTATTTAGAAATTATATTTACAAAGTAATCCCCGCTATGTCTTCTTAACTAGGTTTATCTTTATTTTTAATTAATACATTTTTCTTGTATTGTTAACGATCGGAAAAAATATATATAATCTAGCCCACCCTAATGTTTAATCTTGGTTACGTCCATGTTCACAATATATTTCTTTGTTTTCTCTCAACATAATTGAGTTACACAACCGTACAACATAGCAGTAAGAGTCAAAATTGTGCGGTTTGTAACATGTAATGGCTGTTTTCGATTCAATTTAGGGTAGAATTAGAGGAAACTCAAAACTAAACCATTTGGTTTTTTTTTTTTTTTTTTCTGGGTTCGGTTCAGGGTGGCTGTATTTGAGCTCAAAAACCAAACCTGAATAGAATTGGTCGGTTTGGTTCGATTTTGGGTAGGGTTTTAAAAAATAAAAACCGAACCTAAACTGAAATTGTTCGATTTCCATTCAGTTTTGTAATTTTGGATTTTTTTTTTTCCGGGGATTTTTGGTTCAGTTCGACTTATTTCGGATAATTCAGTCAGTTTTTCATCACAACCCTAGAAGATAAATTTCTTATAATATCAACTCCTCAAAGAGCAGCCACAAGGCTCAAGCCAAATCAATTATATTACAAACCAGATAATCTAAATTAAACATACGATTGTTCCTTAAATATTAAGGACCAAATAAAAAATTGTTCAAGGTAATCCTAAAATTAAAAAAAATAAAATACAGATGATAGATATAGAGAACCCAACATCCAACATCGGCAAGTGGACCCCGGCGATTGTGGTTTTAGAAGTAAATCAAAAAGGCACAAACCAGCTTAAAGCATGATTAAATTACCACACCAAATAAAACTTAATCCAATCAAAGAAAAAAAGCACAAACCATAATACATTCCTTTACAAGAAAAACACTAAAATTTTACCCTCAACGGCTGCTACTGCTGCTGTCGTTGTTCCGCTGCGTCTACTGAAGCTCCTCCTTCAATATTCGGTCTGCAGCTTTATTTGCAGGCTTTGCTCTTTGCCCTCTTCACGGAGCTGGTCCGTTTGTTCCAAGATTTGATTTTCCTACTAAAATAAATAAATTTAAATCCTAACCAAACAAAAGCAGAAAAAGAAAACAACCATAATACATGTCTGTGTTATACATGTACCATCTGCTTTGTATATGCTCTTCTCCTAATGCAGATGCTTTGAGCAAAAAAAAAAAAAAAAGAACAGGATTGTATGGGAAAAGTTGACTAATTCTTTCCATATATTTCAATGTATTAGACCCTGAGTCTAAAGATTTCAACCAACATATAGGAGCTCTTAATTAAATATGATATAAATTCAAAGGCTATTATATATTATTAACCAAGGAGATTGTAATCTGTCATTAACAACACTTGACGCCTTAGAGTATTGCACAAAACCCTTACCAACTTCACAAGCAACAACAACAAAAGGGTTGTCCAGTTGATTTATATTATTAATTGTAGTTTTTAGTTGTTTATTTTATTTTTCTTTCTTGATTTACAAAAAGCATTGGTGTTCACAATTACTTTGATGAGTGATGACCAATTTTGTGCATCTAATTTCAGTCAGATGATCACTTAAATTAAATTTGTAAAGCATAATAAACTTCTGTGTAATTTAAATTATTAAGTATATTTAAAAGTATACATATAAATTGAATATACACACACATACCCGGAGCAGGACAGCGTGTAATTCTTGCTCCTTTTTGCGCTTGAAGGAGGTCAACCCATTCTTAATATGGATTAGTGAGTGCATGCATAATGCCATATTGGCCTCCGACACTTGTGCCTGTCGATTCAAAATATCTATAGATTGTTTTACTTTGTCAATTTCATCTTGAAACCAATTGCAAATAACAGTGGTTCCTAATGAGGCTAGATGGTAAGGAAACAAAATTTGGCTCTCTATGGATATAGATTTAGAACGTTAATGAATTGGAAAGGAGACTCGATTTAGGGCTCTTCCAGCAATAATTAACAAAAATAATTGAAGAGAGAAAGAGAGATTACCTTATTGAACTTCCTCATGCTATATATATATACATACATAGAGTTTTTCTCTCATCAAGACAGAATTGAACTTTTAAGATTATGATCAAACTTGTGAGTCATTAATTAAGTTTAAGAAGAATTTAATTAAACTTAAGTATGTGAATATAATGATTGATAATTGTAGAATTTATATAAATAAAATTAGTTCATCATGAAGAGAGAAAAACTGTATATATATTTACAGTTTTTCTATTGTCAGTTCATCCTGATATAAAATATATTAGGATAAAGAATGTTAACCATTAGATTTACATACTTTGACTCAAAGTGTACGCATTTGTCAAAACCTCTCTATAATTTATGGTCCATATTCTTCGTCATAATATATTTTATATCAGGACGAACTGACTATAGAAAGACTCTCTATATATATATGTACAGTTCTGAGAAAACCTACATAAAGATTATTGAAGCCATTTTAGGGATTGAAATAGGGGAGATTGTGAGAGAGAGAGAGAGAGAGAGAGAGAGAGAGAGAGCGAAGTGATGTGAAATTACAGAGAGATTCGTAGGAGAAAATAAGAAAAGCTAAGGTAAGGAATATTTTACGAAAGTAATTGACTTGTTGATTACCCCCCATCATCATCCTCATTTCAATTTGGGGATGACATTCATCCCTATTTGCCCTCATTTCCTCATTTCCTCATTTGGGAATGCTTTTTTGGTGGAAATTGGGGATGGGATTTCAGGGGAAATGCCCATCTTTAATTACCCCCTTCATTCCTTCAATTGCCCCATCTCCCACACACGAACAATTCGACCTTTCTATCCCCTCTTACCATGTTTCCTTTTCCTTGGTCCCATTACCCTCCAGAACCTTATGATCAAATTTATGCAAAACTGTCCCCGAGATTCCTACTGTCGTCTCTAACATTCCGCCATATAAATCCCTCCTCATCATCCTGAATCCATCTTTACCAGTTGAATCCATCTTCCTACCTTCGACATCACCTCCGTGTTTTACCTCCATTTTGTCACCTATTCTCATATATGTTGTTCTACTGATAATCTCTCATTTGATTCCTGGATCTGAGATGTTCTAGTGGCGTTGCCTTGAGCCATGGCCCAAACTTAGTAGCAGAACCATCAAGAGCCTCCCTCTTTGCTTCCTCATCAAAACAATCTCTCTAAACATGGCCTATCACCCCACACGCACCCTCACCATTTACCCCAACATTCTCTGAATTCGCCGTAATTTTCAACACCATGCTAATCATTTCTGCAAGAATCCTAACCGATCTTCTTTTCATAAACATCAATAGGATATTATATATATAAACCCAAATTTTAACCCATTTAAATTCCAACTTCGATAGATCTCAAGTCTTCCCAATTTTTTTACCACAATCAAACTATCATCAAAGTGCCAACGACCCCTTGCCCAAACTATCCCTCTATCTTCCAATCAGAGGCGAAACTAGGATTTTTGACTAGACCAGCCTTTTTTTTTTTTTTTTTGGTCTGCCAGCGTAAACATATAATTTAAGAAAAATAAATAAACACCGTTGCTTAGTAAGGTTGATGGTAAATATGCTTATTTAGTATGATAATATTACGAGTTCGAATCGCCGTATCGTATATGGTATATAAATATATATCAAAAAATAAATTAAATTATTATTAAATTTATATATGTTCCATAACGTTCGAATGATAAAATATCAAATATAATAGAATTGGAAACAATATTTTGAACAAGTATTTTTTTTTTTTCAATATAGACAACCATGTAATTTAGTGTAATTATTATTTAAATTCTAACTATTTTGTATTATCAAAATTAGATTATTATAAATTATTTAAACATTTCAATCCGACTTTCGTATCCATCATCATACACTAAAAGTCTAAAATAATGAAAATTATTTATGTTGATTTACATAAACAAATAACTCACAAATATGGGGTGTATTATGAAGAAGATGGGGTTCCCCTCAGATGGATCGAGTTGATTCTAGATTGTATTTCTACAATGAAGTTCTCTTTCCTTATAAATGGGGTGTCAGTTGGGGAAGTGATTCCATCTAGGAGTATCCGTTAAGGCTACCCCCTCTCTCCATATCTATTTATCCTCTGTACTAAAGCATTATCGAATTTGATCTCTGAAGCAAAACAAGATGGAAAAGTGTTAGGATTTCGTTGTTATAGTGGTGTCCCTCTTGTTAGCCACCTTTTTTTTTTTTTTGTATACTATTCTGCATGGCTAATTTGCAAAGTTATATAAGCAAGGTTCAAGGCAAGAGGTCAATTTTCAAAATCTGCAATATCTTTCAGTCCTAATGTGAAGGTGGAAGATATAAGGGATATCTAAAATTTCCTTGGTTTGACGGATTGTTAGGCCCATGATAAATATTTGCATTTGCCGACCTCGGTAGGAAGAAATAGGAGAGGCACGTTTGATAATATTAAAGAAAAAGTTTGGAAAATAGTTAATGGTTGGAAATGGAAACTTTTTTTGGCAAGAGGTAAGGAGGTTCTTATCAAGACTATAATAGAGGGTCGGGATTCAAAGACCTGTCACTTTTCAATAGAGACCTCCTAGCAAAATAGATGTGGATATTACTCTTGGATCAACAGTCTGTTGCTTTTTGAGTCTTAAGGGTGTGTTTGGTATGGGGACGGGATAGGACATGACAGTTATTTCATATTATGTTTGGAATGTCTGAGATAGAAATGTGAACTGTACTGTCATGTGTTTAGTATGGCTGAGACATGACGAGATAATTTGTTCAAATGACCAGAGTGCCCTTCTTGTCTTGTTTAATATTTGTTACCACATAATAGTAACGGATGAGACAAGACAAGTCAGTATTTATTTAATTTTATTAAATAAATATTTTTTTTATATCATGTTTAACAAAAATAACAATATTGTAATTGAAAAATATTTTTAATTAATAATTGTTTGGAAGACATGTTAGTTTTTTTCAAATAATAATAATAATAATAATAATAATAATACCCAACATGTTAGATGTTTGCCAATATCAACAAAATTTTTAATTTGGTCAAGTTTGGACGATCAAATTTTATTTTAGAGGTTAAAAAGATAAAAATCAATTAATAATATTATGGACCATTCCCTTAATTTTTTTTATAAAATTATTCTTAAATTTTACATGCTTGTGATTGTGCATGATAGAAAAGACAAATAAGTTTTGGATACGTGTAATTAGTAATTATATATAAATTATAATTATATGTAAATTATAATCATGACCTGCAATTTCAAGTTTTAATTATTCAACCACACATCTTTTATTTTTTCATAATAGTACATTATTAATAATACTTAATAACATATGATCCAACAAAAAAGTTAATGTAATATAAATGTTTACAAACATGTTATAACATAATAACATAATCCATAACACAAACATGTTCACAATCTAATAAAATATAAGTTTCAAACATACTCACAAAATCAAATATAAAAGTGTTCACTAATCTAGAATTGCCTTCATGAAATCTGGCTTGTATGAGCCATTCAAGTAATTCTAAATGCCTAACTGGTTTGGCTTATTTCCAAAATATATCGCAACTTGTATCAATTGCATACGATCAAGACCCATACCTTCTAGCTCAACACATAAACGGGTCATTGCAACCCCTCCCGTAATAGTCTCAGTCAACTTAGTAATATCCGTGGATGCCATTTTCATGTTTTTTTAAAGACACTGGTGATGTTTGCTGCTGTTGAACTTACATTCCTCTTTCTCTTTCGCTTTGATGTTTGTTCTATATTTAGGTCAGAGGAAGCAGAGGCAACATTTGAGGGAGTAGACAAAGGTTGAGTGAAACTAGACGTGTTTGACTCTTCATTTTCAAGTTCCATGTGATCTAAAGCATCTACTGCGGATTTAGCCATACTGCCTTTCTATGGTGACATTACTTCTATTTTTGTTGTGGTATGCTAATATGTTTACAAAAGTAGCAACTTGCTCCTCTATGGTGACATTACCATTATCGAACAATCTACCACAAGTTTTTAGCAAATCACACAACATTGCAAAAACATTTCTATCTATTCGCAACTCCAATATATAATTAGTATCACTTACATGTGTGATACGTTGTATTTCTGTTGACCTGATTTGAAGTCTAGAAAATGTCCTTTGACCTAAATTTCTCTTTTCAGATCGCCTTATCTCATATTCAAATAAATAGACATTAATTGCAGTAAAACACATTAGTATATGTACGTAAAGCCTTCATACTTTAACGAGTATTATTAAGTGATTGTCATTTTCATCCATAGCTTTATATTTTACAAATTAAAAAAAAAACATATATTCAGTTAAATTAATACGTGTATCTTGCTAAAGCTAAATTAAAAACCACTGTACTACTCAAACAAATAAAATAATGCAAGGAGAATGTCATAATTTTAAACAAATAAAAGAGTAGCTAATTACATTCAATTACTATTTAAGGTTACCTACCAGCTCAAAACATTGAATATGAATTTTTATAGAAAATCACAAGTCTATTTAATCAGAATCAATCCATTTTACAATATATTTTGTTTTAGAAAATATGGGAATACTTTTAAAAAATCCATTATATATTGTGATATTCATAATTATAAATCATACCATTATATGAAAAGGTACATATTCAATTTTAAAGTTTTGATCGAAAACCAATCTTAGTTTGAGACTTCAATTAACAATGCATGCATTATCAATTAATTCTCCTAAAATAAAAAATCAGGTAAATCAATAGTGAAGAAAGAAAAACACATCCACCCAAAAATCCAAATATAGCACATATACAAGCTCTACCTTAAAGACATATACATATACATATACATATACAAGCTAAATGAGCTGATAAAGTAAATAAATATGCCCTGACCAATGATCCAACACAATAATGGGGATTTTAAAACTACTCAGATGAAGTAAATAAATGCTAAAACAACAAACTAAAAACAAAGCAGAGGAGAGGAAAAAATAATTCATCTTTTTTTTTTTTTTTTGAAACGAAAGTCATATTTATTAAAATTCAATACAATACATCAAACATAAACTCATAAGGAAACTGACTGAGAATGGTCAATTATTGCATTCAACAAATTCAACACAATAAATCTTTTTTATTACTTTCAATAGTAGAAAGTGACTGAGAAAGGTTAATTATTATCTCCTGATGAATTGAAGAGAAGTTATTTGCCTTAGCTTCTACGTGAAATCAACACAAGCAAGAACAGACTCTATTTTTCTCTTATTTGTTTCTCTTAACGCATCAACAACATCTTATTTAAATATTATCAACAGCATAAATTTATTTCATAAACCTGTATTTCTCTTATTTGTTTCTAAACAATGAAACAAAGTTCTAAAATCAATCTACAATCTAAAATCTCTTCGAAATCTCTTCAAAGTTCTAAAATCTAAAATCTAAAATCTCTTCAAAGTTCTAACAATGGATAACCTTCAAAAATCAATTTAAAATCTCCTCGACGAACCTAGTTTTAAAGAAAAAAGACAAAAGCTACTGTTGATATGGCATCAGCGGCAAGTTCACGCGACCCCTTCGAGGACAAAGCTGTGGCTAGTGTATGTGTGAGAGAGAGAGAGAGAGAGAGAGAGAGAGAGAGAGAGAGAGAGAGAGAGATGAGCGGTCGATAAGTGAGTGAGGATGAGAGATTTGATTTCAAGATTATGTTTTTATTTTACATCTTATATTTTTGTAATTTTTGTAAGTTTTGAGGATAAAATGGTTTTTTTGAGACTTGGGGTGGGACAATTTTTATGTTTTTTTTTTTATCCCACGTCCCATCTCGTCCCTCTCATCCCATGCTTAAAACGCACTAAACATGGGACAAGAGAAAGTTGTCCCACATTATCCCGTCCCGTCCCGTGTACAAAATGCACCCTAAAGGCCAAGTATTTCAAATCAGAAGATTTTCTTTTTGCTGAGTCTATTTATGGAATAGTCTTTTATGGAGTAAGAAATTGTTAGTGAAAGGTTTTTCATGGAGGGTGGGTTCTAGAAATCAGACTAGTGCCTTCTAAGACCCTTGGCTGCCTCATCCCTCTTCATTTAAACCAGTTTCGAACATGCCACCAGAAGATATTAAAGTTTCAGACCTTATTGATAGGGGTGGCCACTCTTGGGACCAGAATAAATTACAAATCTATTTCTTGATATTGATAGAGAGGTGATCTTCAGTATCCTTCTTAGTCTTAACGGAGGGAAGATTGTTTTGTGTGGCACTATGATAAAAAAAGAAGTTATAAGGTAAAAAAGTGGGTATAAGATTGCAATGTGAGAGAAATTGATGGATGCTTCTTCTTTTTCTTTACAATGATCAAAGGTGGGTGGGTGAGCTTGTGGAATCTTAACATTCCCCCAAAAGATAAAAATTTTCATTTGGCGTGTGTTTTGAATATCATCTCATCCTTTTCTAATTTACAAAATAGAAACGTGGGCTGGAATCCTTTGTTGTCCTTGCTGTGTAGAGTAAAAGGAAATTGCTGAACATGCTTTATTTTGGTGTGATTAGGTGACAACTATTTGGGGAAAGACTCTGTGTTTGACATTTGTTTTCTATATTTGAAAGATTGGGTTGCTATGAAGTTATCAGATGGGTTTTTTCGAAAGTGAGGAAGGTTAATTTTATTTTATTTTTTGTTTGATTTTTTAGAGCTTGTGGAATGGTCGCAACTCTTTGATGTATAACATGAAATCAAGAGCTATTGGAGAGATTTTAGATAGAGCAACATATCAGTTGCAATAATTCCAAAATACCGTGGATTCAATGTGTCCGGTGTTAGCGAAGGTCAAGCCGAGTGGAAAGTGACTCGGGTTCCTCCTCATGTTTGCAATTTTAAGTTGAATATTGATGTTGCGTGATACTTCGCTTTTTCTATCATTAAGAAATCGTGAGGATTAAAAAATTATTTCATTTAAAAAGGGGTTTCCTACGCAATGAACTCTAAACAAGCAAAAGACTAGTAAAACGGCAAGCGAGGGTATCATTCCACATGGAGGTGTTTTTCATTAACCGTTTCAAGTTTTAGTGTTTATTGTAAGCATGTAAATAGAATGTGGAAATGTGAGAATGGTGTGTGTGAAATGTATGTACAATGCGGTGTGTGTGTGTGTAGAGAATGGAAATGAAAATAAATAAAATCAAAAAGAATATGAAAGGGTGAGAATGGTGCTTAAAGTGATAAATAAAATGGTGGATAGGAGAGATGCAAGAAAATGGTCACACAAGGTTCAACAAGTTCACCATACACAAGTGCACATCTATTAAATTGTTAGGCAATTAAGCACATCCACTCAAGTCAAGGGTTTGTTCTAGCCTAAATCTAACTTAGGGTATCCATTTATTTGAGCTAAGGTTTGAAGAGTGTATTGAAAAGCCTTTCAAACACGAAACTGCAACCAACATTTGTGAACTATTTTATAAGACCATGTCACATTGAGCCCTAATGTTAGCTTGGTAAAGTAGATAGCAACGTTAGGTATAATGACTTGGATAAAAATCCTAAAAGTGGATATAACAAATTCATCTCTAACCATAACTCACCTAGAGCTCCTAGAGTGAGAAATGGCTAAAGAACCATTTATGCTCAAGAAAATATAACCTAAACCAATATTTGGAGCTAATAGCCAAGTTCATACCCGGAAAACCCTTCCAAAGGCATAACCCTAACCATTTCTCATTCACTCAAAAGCACTCATAACATGGAATTTCTAGTCATTCATCAATATACACATATTCATGGGATGTTTAATTAAACTACTCCTAAATTACATTAATATACTCCTAACTCCAATCATGAATATATATTAATTCCTAACCATCCATACACATGACATTTGTAATAAAAGTTTAATTCATAATTATAACAAGAATGGAACAAGACCCAAATGAATATAAGTACGATTTTATATAAATAGCACATGTGTTAGTTTACAAATATTCCTAAATGGCGGATTACATATTCAAGAAAACAAGAAACGCAAGAAATAAGTAAAAAGAGATACAACCCTTGAAGAAAACCTCCTCCAAGAGCTGTCCTCCATGCTTGGTCCGAATTTGGTCAAAGATCTCTCCTATTTCCTTGCAATCTACTCCTAAATATGGTGGGTGATAGGTAGAAAATGGATATGGTGAGCTTCCCATGGAGGAGAACCTCTATGGGAGCTTGAAAGCTTCTCTCTCTCTCTCTCTTGTTGAGATGGAAGAAAATGGAGAAGAAGAAGAAAAAGAAGTGTGAGTGTGGATTTTGTTGGGAGAGAAGAGAATAAGATGTTTATATAATATTGGGAGGTTAGGGCTGAAAGTTGGGTGAAAGGACAAGATTACTCTTCAATTTTCAGGCAAAAAATGACTTTCTAGAGGTAATCGACGGTTTTGATCCGCGGCCAGGCCGCCGTTTGGAAATTTCAGCATTTCAACATCGCACACCGTTACAGAAATGGGTATAACTTCTTACAGAAAGCTCGGAATTGCAATCCATAAAATGTTCTGGAAACTAGACTTCCGAAACTTTCCGAATATATAAAGATATCAATGTGGTTCGATCTGAGAAGGAAGTTATGACCTTCCAAAGTTAGACATTCTGCACGAGCATATACAATTTCTTTCGTTTTTGGCTCATTTTACCTCTCAAACTAATCTTTAAGCTCAAAATCTTATTGTAAGGAATATTGACCTACACAAGGCTCAAAAAAAAACATTATATATAAAATACGCTCGAAAACGAGACAAACGATCGAAAATGAGGGATCTCAAACATGTTTAAAATAGTCTGATCACTGCGGTTAAAACATGGCTTTCTAATATGGGGGTAGGTGCAGTCAGGGTCAATCCATGAGGGGTAGCAAACTCAACCATCTGTTAGGGCCCATAATTGACCCAATTTACTTTTTCTTATTTTGTAAAATCAGAGCCTCAAAACCCAATCTATTTACGTTGAAACATAGCCCAATTCCAAACCTTTTACTACTTTTATTTATTCATTTTCCTTTTCAAATCAATGCCCAATGAACTAATTCAATTAATCAAAAATAAAATTCAAGGCCCAATATACTTGTGATTCTGATACTTCCCTATTTAAAACAAAAACAAACAACAAATTAATTAAAAACAACAACAATGACCTAAAGGCTAAGTTCTAAACGAATCAAAAACTTCTCTGGCTCTCTCTTTTTCTTGAAAGTTTGAAACTTTGTCTTTGACTCTTTGTCAATATTGAAGTCGTTGCCGTTTGAAGAATTGAAGGTATGGTTTTTGTTTTCAATTAATTTATACATATTGATTTTGACTCATCTTTTAATTATTTATAAAGGAGAACTTTTATTTCTATTGTTAATTTTGACTCAAATTAATTTAGATCATTAATCACAATTCGCAAAGTTGCAATTAATTTTTACTTGTCTTTATACCTTTTGTCTTTTCTTAGGTTTAATTTCAAGTAGCTTTAGTGTTACGTTGTTGACATATATAATCTATGCTACTAATGATGATTGTGGAATTGAGTTTGTTAATTTTCACAAGAAATTGTCAAAATATGTTTGTTAATAACATTAACATTGGTTAAGCTCAACTGCGTTATGAAGAGTGATTGTAATTGAAAGACGCAAGTTTCTTTTAATATTTGATGAAATATGCTTATTACATGTTGATAAACTAAGCATGTTTGTATTATTTGTGACAATCAACTGCATATTATCTTTGAATTTCCCTAGCTAACAGTTTTTATTCAACTTGACAGTCATTAATTCAATTGATAGAGATGTAATTCTAGCTCTTTGATTACAATTTACAAACATAATTTAATTCAATATATATATATGTGTGTGTGTTAATGTGTTATTGTGTGTTTAGATTTAAGTTTTATCTAATAGATTTTATGATATATATTTTTAGGTAAAATCTTGATTCTTGAATAGCTATGATGAGTCATTGAAAACATGACTCTAGAAGCTAGAAAAAAAAGACGAAAGAAAGAAGAGATGATGATACAATCTTTTTGCAAGTTATATGGATAGGTACGTAAAAAGAAAACCTAATTAATTTGAGAATGTGAATGTGAATACTAATTTGAATGAGAATGATAATGCACATGATTTGAATGAGAATGAGTATACAGATGGGTTGAACGAAAATATTGATGATTTGAATGATAATGTAGAAGATTTGAATGAGAACATAGATGACTTAAATGATAAGGCATATGATTTGTGTGATCATGGAAACTGAAAAATCAATATATCTTAAAAAGACAAAGATTTGATAATAGAAATGGGTCATGTAAGAGTTATTAATTTCATATATCCCGCTGAAAATAATAGAAGTTTTAATAATAAATATTACTCTCGCTCTTTAGCAAATGGGGAGAATCACAATAGGCCTTAACTAGTGTATTCACAACCAAAAAATAAAGTATTTTGTTTTTATTGTGTATTGTTCAAGAAGGGTTGTCAAGTCCTTTAACTAGTGCAAATCAAGGGTACAATGATTGACGCAATATTTATTGTAGACTAGTGGAGCATGAAAAGAGTAGTAGTCATATGTTTAGTATGAAAGCTTGGAAGTAGGCAGAATTACAATTGAAAAAAAAATATGTAACAATTGATGTTTCGCATGAAAGAGCTATTAGTAAAAAGAAATAATATTGGAAAGATGTTTTGAAGAGAATTATGAGTGTTGTCAGAACTCTTGCTATTAGTAATTTGGCGCGTGAAGGAAATGAGAAGATTGATAATTGTAATAATGGAAATTTTTTAAGAATTATCAAAATGATTGCTAAGTTTAATCTGATAATACGAGAGCACCTTAGGCCAAGGGTGAATCATTGTGGGGATTGCACGGTGCTACAACCTTATCTGCAGTTTTGAATTTTTTTAAAAAGTTTTTAATATGTTATTAAATTTATACAAGGCAAGTAGTACTCAACACAATATTAATATATTATTATATAGTCATATAAGCATGCAGACGATAACCCTTGCTTTTTACCGTTTTTTGTGCACCATTGATGGTTTAATAATTAAACTTCCTACTAAGGTTGTTTAAAAAAAAATTATAATTAGTATTTGGTTCAGTCCTGTCAGATAAAAAATCTTTGATTCGCCCCTGCCTTAGACGTATTTGAAAGAAAGAAATTGGTATTATTATCTCGGCCATAGTATTTAAAATGAAATGATACAATTGTTAGCTAGTGAAATGAAAAACATAATTCTTGAGATTGTAAAAAGTGCTAAATATTTTTCGATTATTCTTGATTGTACTGTAGACGCTAGTCATGAGGAACAAATGACTCTTATATTAATATGTGTCACTGTTTCTACGAGTCCGATAAAGGTGGAGGAGTTCTTTATTACATTTTTAAAAGTGGTTGAGACAACAGAAGAATCATTTTTCAATACACTTAAAAGCCTTTTAAGATCTTATGATCTTGATTTTAATAATATGGGAGGGCAATGCTATAACAACGGTTCTAACATGAAAAAGAAAAATAAAGGAGTACAAAGTAGAGTTATAAGAGAGTATCCTAGAGCACTTTATACTCCATGTGGTAGTCATTCTCTTAAACTTGCAATTTGTGACATAGCTATGAGTTGTTTTCAAGCTGAATCCTTTTTTGGGATTGTACAATGAATTTATAAATTGTTTTCAGGTTCAACTAAACGATGGAGATTTTGAAGAATAATGTTAAATATCATGACAGAAAAGGTCTCATACTTAAATCATGATTGAATACACGTTGGGAGAGTGGCGTTTCTAGTGTTAAAACAATAAGATTTCAAGCTCCGCAAATTAAAAATGCATTGCTTCATCTAATGGAGAATAGCGATGATGCTACCACGATGAGTGATGGTCAATTTTAGCAAAGTGTCTTAAGTTTGATTTTCTTGTTGGCATGGTTATTTGGTACGAAATATTGAATAAGGTTAACAAAGTTAGAAAAGTGCTTCAGAAAAAAGACATGAATATTGATGATGCTGTATCTCTCTTAAAGGGTCTTATTATTTATTTTGAAAAATACAGAGAAAGAGGATTTGATGAAGCTATGATTGAAGCCGAAAAAATTGCTATTGAAATGGAGATTAAATCTAAATTTCACAAGACACATGTTCGTTCCAAAAAGAAGTTTTTTGATGAGATTGCTAGTGATGAGCTAATAGAATCAACGGAAGAAGCATTTAGAGTTACATATTTTTTATCTGTAGTAGATAATGATATTTCTTCTTTAAAGAGTAGATTTGAGCAATTTCAAAGATATGAGGACACTTTTGAGTTTTTATTTAATTGGAGTAAATTAAGCTCTCCATACACTGAAAGTTGAAGTATTCTTGTGATACTCTTGAAACGTTTTTGCAACATGGGGATAATTATGATATTGATGCAATTGGGTTGTTTTCAGAACTACAGTAGTTAAGAAAATCATTACCAGAAAACACAACGAAACTTATTGAAGTCTTGGAGTATATAAAAAACATTCACATTTGCTTATGCTATATCACATACATTAGCTTTTGTTGCTTTATCCTCAAAAGAGGATCATATTTGGCTTGGTATATGGTCTCTATGTATTGCTTCTTGTGATTAATGAAGTTTATTTAAAAAAAAAAAAAAGAAATTCACAAATAAAAATTATCATAATTCTAATTATATCAAATATGAAAAATCTAAACAACAAAAACATGTGTATTGATGGTGATAGTTTGTTCTAATTATTGCTAGTAAATTTCATTTTATTAAAATATAATGTTACGTTGTTAATGAAGAAATCTTAAAATGAGCTAATACTAAAGAAAACCAATAGATAGACTATTTGAGTCGAGATGAAATTGGTTCGGTTGTAAAATCTCTTACATCTGCACTATGAGAATGAGCTAATACTAAAGAAAACCAATAGATAGACTATTTGAGTCAAGATGAAGTTGGTCCGGTGGTAAAATCTCTCACATTTGTACTATGAGATTGTGGGTTCGAGTCTTTCTTAAATAAAAAAAAAAATTCTCTAATTTATGTAATTATATAATACTTAAAATAAAAAAGATAAACTATTTGATCTTGTTTTTTTTTAGATAGAATTGAAATAGTTCAATCCCATATTTGGTGAGTCCGAACAACAAAACTATTTAATCCCAAGTGTATTTTTATACCATGAAGAAGAGCATAAAATAAATCCCTCATAATCAATGAGATTATTTTATCTCATCACTAATCTTGTCTAATCCAATCTCTTATAAAAATTTTAATTATATCCCAAGCCCCAAACACACCCTATAGATATTAGAATAATACTGCAATAAAAGAAAAAATCAAATAAATTTAATTGATAATTCGGAGAAAACTATATTTTAAAATAATTTTTGTAGATTTAATTTTTACCTAATTATTTTTTTTAATATAATAACATATATTTTTTTCAAGAACAAATTGTTCTCCCCAACCACGAACCATGTCGATCTCAAATTCTCAACCTTAGCGATTGAACTTCACAGCTTGAAGGCCTCCCTAATCACTTTGTTTTCCCTACCCTGAACTTCATCATCAATCTGACCCAAAGGCCCATCCGGATCAGACAGAGAAAGCGTCTCACACAGATGAGCAATTTCTTCTCACAACTAAACCCTAGATCAACGATCGCACTAGACCACACCACAAACAAAAAACAGGAAAATAAAACTGAGCCAAGTACGTCTACCTCATGGATCTCAATGAGTAGAAGTTTTCCTTTCTCGCCATTGCATGTTTATCAAACTTGCTAAATATTATTCAATGCCTGCTTGTCTTGTGTTTTTGTAGACCATGGTTTCCTCTACATCGCTTGTTCACGAGTATGATCATTCTTGTCTTTCATGGAAGAGGCGCAAAGTTTCTGATATGGTACACAAAGATTTTGTTTCAATTATCTCTGAAGGTGTTCATGCCGATGTTGACCCATCAATGCAACCAAGTGTAAAAGAGTGTTCGTTTCATGGGTATTATTTCTATTGCAAACTTAAGTTTCTATTGCAAATTCCTTTTACATAGATAACAAATTATCATCATATTTTTATTTTTTGCAATTTTAATTTAGGTGTGTTAATACCGGTCATGTCTCGTCATCTTGTTGCAATTTCGATGAAAAATTTCATTCAAGTTCTGTCATGGAGACTAAGACCAACTGCCAATCGAATGGCACTAGTGGTGACATGCCGCAGTCTTCCAGTTCCGGGGGAGCCTCATATTCCGATAAGAGGTACTATGTGCCACCTGCTACTGTGAGTGGGTGGACGTACATTAATGAAAGTGGGCAGATGTGTGGACCTTATATTCCAGCAACAGTTATTCGAGGGTCTATCCACTGGTTTTCTGCCCGATGAGCTTCTTGTATATCCTGTCGTTAATGGGGCATTAATTAACCCTTCGCCTTTGAAGTACTTCAAGCAGTTTCCTGACCATGTTTCCACAGGATTTGCATATCTCAATGCTGGTAGCTTGAGCACAGCCACGACTCCAAATTGTTCAATTTCTCATAGTGGAAATACGATGCCCCATAGTAGACGAGAAGGCCTTGTTCAGCATAGCATTCCAGTGACTGTTGAATCCCAATCACTGCTCAAGTACAATAGTTATATCTCCAATCAGTCAAAGTCCGAAGCAGATAAATTTCCACCAGTGGTACAATTTCCTTTTTTCCATTAGTAATTTACATAAATACTGACTACTGATTTTTTATTTTTTATTTTATATATATTAATTTATCTATATTTCCAGTCAGGCGAAGATGCTTGTTGGTTGTTTGAGGATAATGGGGGTATGAAACATGGTCCACATTCACTCTTAGAACTATATTCTTGGCATCAGTACGGTTACCTTCAGGATTTGGTTATGGTAAGTTAGATCTTATGATGTAAGTGCTAGAAATCTGGGGTACCACCTCCAAATTTTGCATAAATGTGAGCCTAATAAATATTCTAAACTGTTAGTTGCACAGGTTCATGGCTTGGATTTATCCCTCGCTACTCATTTGATCCATAAAGTTATGCTGCTTCTCACTCTGGCTTTGTTATGATATCTTTTTTGCAGATACATCATGTTGAAAATAAGTTTGGTCCCATCACACTGCTATCTGCTATAAATTTGTGGAGAACAAATAGACCTGAAACTGTCCATGCATCTGATGTTAAAATTAATGAGGCTGGTTCATCTGTGAATTTTCTATCTGGAATTTCTGAAGAAGTTTCAACTCAACTTCACGCTGGATTAATGAAATCAACGCGTAGGGTTCTGCTGGATGAGATCATCAGCAACATCATTTCTGAGTTTGTTAGTACAAAGAAAGCTCAGAGACATCTTAAGTCTGACCTAGTTAATCAAGATGCTAAAATTTACTCTTCTGGTGGCAAAGTGGTAATGTATACATTATACAATTTCCAAAGAATTACTTATGCTGTTTATTTATTTTCTTCTAAAGTGTTTTCAGTGTTTGGATTTGACAGTCAGAAATTTCCCGCAATCACGCTCCTGCTGAGATTGAGGCAGTAGCCTGCCACAACATTACTAATCAGGTTTGTAGCTATGAGATGCATGCAGAATCTCCTGCTAGCACAAAATCAGTTGGAAGCATTGAGAACTTCTGGGGGTCTTATAAAGTTGTTTGTGAAGCGCTTTTTGATTATTGTATGCAAGTCGTATGGAATGCTGTCTTTTATGACAGTATAACGGAGTATTCTTCTGTGTGGAGAAAGAGAAAACTTTGGTCTGGCCACCCAAAGATCACTCTACCTGCTTGTGACTCTAGGGGTTATGACAATATAGTGGATAAAGTACCTCATGGACATGTAAGTTTTTTAGGGATTATTATTATCATTAGTATTATTTTGCATGTATAATGTACTTGAACTCATTTCCTGATGATTTCACAGTTGATAGCTGGGCAAGATTCTTCTGTGTGCAGTTTTGATTGTCCTCCTGGTTTTGAAATGGTGGCAATTGAAACAGATAACGATCTGCAGTCATCTCAAATGTCTTCATCCACACTTGTAGGAGAAAAGTCATGTAAGCAGAAGAGCGCATCATGTAATAATCAACTATCATTTGGTGACAGAAATTGTATTATAGAAACTGTAGAAAATGAGCTCTATTTGTCCTCAAAGATGGTTCTTGCTGAGTATGTTGAGAGTCTTGTCGAGGAGGAATTGAGGAATTTAGTTAATTCTTCAAAAGATGACAAAATGGATGAGGTAATATGGATATTTTACAGTGAGACCAGTTTCCAGCTTCCATTATTATTATGGTTATTATTATTTATTTATTTATTTATATTTTTGAATTTGGTTATATTCATCTTCATATACTGAACAAACATTCTTTTTGATGCAGAATGCTATTGGCTCTTCTAGTCATTGTCCACATGCTTGCCAATTTCGTGTTACTGGCATTCGTGATGAAATGAGGATTGATTCAAATGAAATGTCCGCTGAGAAAATTTCATGTGAAGATTCTCAACATTCGTTAGACATTAGAAAACCTTTGGCTAAGGATCGTTTGTCGAAAGCTTTGGCACGCGTGTTTATGAAATCACGTGATTGTTTTGTGGATGACGTGGTTGATGAACCGGAAATTGATGAGCCACCACCTCCTGGATTTGAAGACAATGCTGGATCACTGGTTCCGTCATCTATTGGTAAAATCCAACCTTCAAGCTCTGAAGACTGTACAGCTAAGATTAGATTATATGTTGCCATAGCAATATGCCGTCAGAAGTTGCATGACAATGTACTTAGAGAGTGGAAATCGCTGTTTGCTGATGGTGCTCTACATAAATCTTTTACATCATGGCATAGGAAACACTGTGAACCTGATGGCAATGAGGTATTAGTCTGTTTTGAGACTTCTAAGATCTATTTGGCTATCATGATAATCTTGTACCTATAATTAATTCCCTTGCTGCTATTTTGGTGTTTTAGGAAGGACCCTCTGGTGCTTATAACAAACGTCGTGGTGATGTATCTAATGAAGTAGACAAACTTAAAAAAGTATCAGCATCTACATCGATTGAAAAGTATACATATCAACGCAAGAAAAAGTTGATGCGGAAAAAGATTGGGCTTTCTTCTCTTCCTTCGACTCCTGTTGACTATGGGTTACAGACTCAACCTGCAGAAAAGTCAAAGAAACAGGAGGTTCCTGGAGATGTGTCTGACAATGCAGAAGCTGAAGCCTCTGTTGTATCTTCTAAAAAGATTGGGAAAACCAAAGTCTTCACTAAATCATCTCATAATGCCAGGTCTTCTAAAGTTATTGTTAAAAGTAACTTGATCAGTGATAATTCATCAAAAAGAAATAAAAGTAGTCAGAAAGTAATGAAAGTTTCCCGCACAGTTCAAAGTACGTCATTTTCTCTAAAATTTTATACTGTAGTTGCATAAATTTAGATAATTATAACCTTTTTTAATTATGGTCGTTTTGACTTGAATGCAGGGAGGAATGTGGATGCAGTGAAACCATTAAGAGAGAGGGTGTCGACCTTGACTGAAGATTGTAATGATGTTGAGAAGGTTGGTCGTGCCAAAGGCCGTAATGTTAGAATTGAGAAAGAACCTACTCCTGATTCTTCCAAAAATAAACCGATCGGTAATTATCATTATTATGTTATTACCTCTAAATCTTACTTGGTATTCATTATTATTTAAATGTGGTCAGAAAGTAATGAAAGTTTCCCGTACAGTTCAAAGTACATCATTTTCTCTAAAATTTTATACTGTAGTTGCATAAATTTAGATAATTATAACCATTTTTAATTATGGTAGTTTTGACTTTAATACAGGGAGGAATGTGGATGCGGTGAAACCATTAAGAGAGAGGGTGTCTACCTTGATCGAAGAATGTAACGATGTTGAGAAGGTTGTTCGTGCCAAAGGCCGTAATGTTAGAATTGAGAAAGAACCTACTCCTGATTCTTCCAAAAATAAACTGATTGGTAATTATCATTATTCTGTTACCTCTAAATCTCAATTGGTATTCATTATTATTTAATTTATTAACTTAGATAATGATGCTATGATGTACTTGTTAGTTAGTGCTAATTTTGGTCATATCATGGGTTCTTCTGTGTTCAGCAACCAAGGAATCAAAGCAGAAAAGGAAATGTATTGTTGATGGTGTGCCATCACATCCTACAAAGGTTCAGAAAGTAGCCAATAGTTCTAAGCAAGCTGCATCTAGACAGGTTGCAGTGCAAAAGACTAAGGCTGGTAAGTGCAGAACATCAAATCTCTGCCCTAGATCTGATGGATGTGCGCGGTCTTCAATCAATGGCTGGGAATGGCATAAATGGTCACAGAATGCAAGTCCTGCTGATAGAGCTCGGATTAGGGGGACTCGTTATGTTCACTCCAAATATCTGGGTTCTGATGTTAATGCATCCCAATGGGTAAACGGTAAGGGTCTCTCTGCAAGAACAAATAGGGTGAAGTTGCGTAATCTTCTTGCTGCTGCAGAGGGTGCTGAGCTTTTGAAAGCTTCTCAATTGAAGGTGATTAAAAAAGTGAAATTGTTATTCTAATGCATTTATGTTTCCTTCGTTGTAAAGTATTATGTTAGTTGTCAATCATCTTAAAGTACTGGATTAATTGTTAGGCAAGGAAAAAGCGCCTACGTTTTCAACGGAGCAAGATACATGACTGGGGTATTGTTGCACTAGAGCCAATAGAGGCAGAGGACTTTGTTATTGAATATGTTGGAGAGCTTATTCGTCCCCGGGTAATTTTATTTAAGCTTTATAAATAATGGTCACATCTTTCGCTGGGCGTTTACTTTAGTAGCTTAATTTTTTCTTTATTTTTACTTCAATTAGGTTTTTCTTTTCTTTTTCGTAGAAATATTTTGGATATTTCTTATTCACTTCAGAACCATTGATTACGTTTTGTAATTTTCGCAGATTTCTGATATACGTGAGATTCATTATGAGAAGATGGGAATTGGCAGCAGTTATCTATTTAGACTTGATGATGGTTATGTGGTAGGTGAATCAACTATGTCGTGCCTGTGTAGATTTTAGCTTTTATGTTATTGGTCCCAGGTCCTAGGATTAAAAAAGAATGGCTTCTCATTTGAACAACTGAATCAACATATGTTGAGATTAGGAAGCTACCATGATCTACAGTGCTCTCCATGTGCATGACCTGCATCTTGCTCTGCCTTTTTGTTTTGGATGATGTTTGATCCACACTATGGGGCAAAGTAGCTTACTGCATTATAATTTTTATCTTAATGCTCAGGTTGATGCTACAAAGCGTGGTGGAATTGCTAGATTTATAAACCATTCATGTGAGGTAGCTGCCTAACTATTATGTGATTTTTTTGAGTCTTTTGCAAGCTATAGAATTTGTCACTGTGCTTAATTTGAACCAATAATTGATTTTGCAGCCTAATTGCTACACCAAGGTTATAAGCGTTGAGGGTCAGAAAAAAATTTTCATTTATGCGAAACGGCACATAGCTGCTGGTGAAGAAATTACTTATAACTACAAATTTCCTTTGGAGGAGAAAAAAATTCCCTGCAACTGCGGTTCTAAGAAGTAAGATGAAATTAGACCGACTCTGGATGCATCTTAAGTTTACAGTATTCCTAATAGTTATGGACTTATGGTAGCTTCTCTTTTGTATATCTAACATCAAAGAGAATGTTAATGAGTCAAATGCCAGCAATTTTGCATTAAAAAGTGATTCTTCATAGGACTTTGAGACATTATGTGAAAGCTGTAGACCTGTAGTCACTTAATGTTTACGTCTCTATGCAATAATGTCTATGTATTACTTATTTATTGTTCTCTCTCATTTTTTCAGGTGTCGTGGATCATTAAATTAGAAATTAATTAAAGTTTTTAATCCTGGTATGCAGTGTACAGAATTGTTCCTTGGACTGAAGTATTTTCCTAAGATCCATTCATAATTTTCTCATTTCTTACACATGTTTGTGTGTAGGTCATTCTTTTAAGCTTTGCTCCTCATATTGTAGAGTTGCCAATGAGATTATAATTTGCGGTATGTAATTGTTTCCTTGATCCTTATTATTGTATTTTTATGAGGGAAGCTTATTCTTTCATGTAGCTGCCTGTTCTTACAGTCATTGGTCTGTTTTGAGTGTTTCTGTTTGTTTCATGCTTTGTTCCTTTTTGGGATAATATAATATAATTTAGTTGCATCTTGAGTGGTTAGTTTGTTCATTTTGGGAAAATAGGAAAGCAACTACGTGCTTCCTGTTCATTCCAATTTGCATGAATGATTGATCATGTAACACGTATAGAGTGGATTCAAGGGGTTGTTTAATGGTATTTGTTAAGTAATTGTTAGTTTTTGCCATATGCTCATCCTCCTACAGTTCTGCCCATGCTGTGCCATGACAAAAGCATCTTAGTTGTGACAAGAAAGTGTCCTTGGTAGTCAGATTAGTTATGAGTTTTCGATTTATTAGTTTTATTCAGTGTCATTCTTAAGGGTATTTAGATAATATTCTTGTCGAATAATTGTCTTAGTTTTTTTAGGATAAATATTGCCAATCAAGACTTATAAATCCTATGATTCAAGGAATCCTGTTTTCATTAGGAAAGCAGTGAAATGTATATTTGTATTCTTATAGTTATAATCATGGAGATTAATTTTAATGAGATTTTGAATTGTTCATTACTCCTCTCTTATCCTTTTTCGCTTATTTCTCTTCAATTTTGTGTCTTTCTTCTGTTAAACATTATCTTGCTCTGTTGTTCTCCAGAATTAAACCTTTCCACCACAGCATTAAAACCCTCTTTTCTCCATATAATTCTGCTTTTCACCAACTTTCACCAACTCCAGCATTCTGTCATTTGCATTCCAGTCACCTCCTTGACCTTGAATTCACATGAATTTAATTACTTACTAATGTATGTAAACGTTTGTTCCCTCATCTACTTTCAAACACTAAATTCCCTTTTTTCATAATTTTTAGTCTACCCGAAGGGCTACATGGCTGTCCTAGACAATTGGAGAAGTAGATGTCCCCTAATTATTTCAGCATACTGCTATTCGGATGGTTCAGCACCATGTCAGTTTATTCCGTTAGTATCTTACTTGGTGATCTTAATTACCTTGAGTAGATGAGAGAACAACCGAGCTGTTGAACAGAATATTGGGCATATGTTTATGTTCTCCGGTGAGAAGACAATTCACTCCATCCTTTGAACTCCTTTGTTATGATTCAATCCTGTTGATACATTTCCCAGCATCCATTATAGTCAAATTATTGTAAGGTTATTTTGGGGGAAGACGATCTAGTAATATCCCTCACATATACGGGCATGTAAATGTATTTATTGCAGAAAATGGATTATATGTTTGACATACTCCATGTTTCCTGTTTTGATGAATGTGCTACACTTATTTTGTTCTCAATTTATATATTTATCTTTTAACTCAGATGTTGGTATGTATTCTTCTTTTGTAGCTTGACATTTTTGGAGGAGCAGTGGTCATCCTGGCGCCCTATATTTGCTGCATGAATTTTTTCTCGGAGGATGTAACAAAGATGAGTGAGTTGTGGCTGAGTTTTTGGCAGAGTTTATCATCTGTTGTATGTTTCTAATACCAAATTGTTTAAACATTCAAATTGATTTGAATATCGTAATCAATCAATTGATTTTTTTAATAATATAGATAAAAGCATTTCTATGCAGTAAATTAACTTCTAAGAATGAGTACGCATCACTAAACTATATTATGCGATAACCTGCAATTTGGCATATGAACATTATGATATAATGGGTCAAAACAACTATAGGAAGAATGTGGTACAAATATATACATACCATGCATAAATGCATATGTACATTAATAAACTTGTCTCTGAATGTATTCATATGTACACAGAGAGTAGTCCTCCAGCCTGTGGTCATCCACCGGTTATGGTGAAATCTGCATATGAGAATTCTTTATGCTTTTGAGGTTTCAAGTTAATTGGAAATTAAAAATTTTGTCATCAACATGGTTGTATCCAAAATAAAAAAAATTATTATACTTAGAATTATGTAGTGATGGGTTGAATAGTTATATATTAGCATTAAACTTGGCATGTGTTTTGGGTACTTGATGGGTATTTAACGGTGGGATTATAAAAAACAAATCCTATTAAAAGTCACTTAGTTTTAAGAAGCACTGTAATTTGATCATATGTGTGTGTCTCTGTGCATTTTTCTTATACCGGTAGTATATATAAATGATGTCATCAAATATATAAAATAGCTGTATTGTTGACATGTTATTTCCATGAATGACTTATAGCTAATGGATTTGTTTAACAACTAACAATCTAAGAGTTTGTACCATGTATTCAGCATTTGATGCAATATTGACATATTTGTCATTACGGCTTGATAATATAACTTTCTAACACAATAAGATGTAGTGTCCACTGTCCCCACTAAAATATGATATTAAAAAAGATTGGATGAAAAAGTATGATGGTGTTAATTAATAAATGTATTTATAAATTTGTTGAAGACAATGAATGTTTTATGCTTTTGCGCAACCAATTACAATCTTTGAATCTTGCTTTTGACATATTGTTCTCAGAAAACCTCTTGGCGTGTAGTAATATTCCGATTTTCAGGTGATTTTATGTTGGAAGTTCCATATGGGATTTTGGTAGCTAAAGTATGTTTGTTTTTAGCTTATTACCATAAAGGCATTTGTTGAGATTGAAGTCTTAATTTGAGTTGTAATTGGCATGGACAGCAATGCAACTCCTATTTCGGAATGAAATCCGCATGGATTTGGTTGTTATTGAATTGAATATGAGGATCACACTTTAATTTTGAGATTGGATTAATCGTAATGTGGATACTCACAAATGATACTTATATAGAGTGTGACAGTAAAAAAGAGAAATTGAGGTGTAGTACTTGTTTCAGGAGAGTGGCAGACTATGGCTACCAACCACCCATTCGAGCAAAAAAAATGTTTTGGATGCATGGTTCTGAACACAAATTGAAGGATCTAAGCTTGAGTTTTCAATGATGGATGAAAATTTTCTTTTATTGAAACTTTTCTTTGGTGTCATTACTGGCTCTCACTGATCCATTGATCTTGCATCCTGATGGGACCTTGTAAATGAGTTGATCAAGCAAGACATTTTTAGTGTCTACACAGGATGATTACAGATTTTGAATAAAACTCGTGAGAGGTTTAGTTTCATATTTTGATGGTAAATTGAGTTGGTTAGTTATTTAATGAGTCAAAATCAATTGCAGCTTCATGGGATGCCTGTTGATGTATTTTTATTGCATTAATTTTCTCTATTCCGACAGTAGTTTCTTTTGCCTGCAGGAGTAGATCAACTGAAAAATCGGCCTTTGATGCTGCCATTCGTAATCGTGGGGACGTCTCGGGTATGTACTGTGTATCTATTTATAAATTTTTATTAATAATTATCAAAATTCTCTAAATATCAAACACGCCGTAAAAAGTCAACAAAGAGAAAACAATGCACCGTTCTTCAATTCAACACTGGCTGATAAATATCCAGGTCAAGCAGTGTCATGCAAGTCTACTACCAATTGATCAATTGCAAAATCAATTTTCAGTTATAGATTGAACAAATGGCTCAATAAAATATATATATATATATATATGTATATATATGTGGGATTATGTTAAAGATACACGTTAAAGTCAATTATTGATATTAATAAATCCACTTCAAGACAAAATTTTATAGTTTTATGCAATTATCTCTTTATGTCAATAATCGTTACCGATAAACGTCTACACATTAAAGAGATAAATAATAATAATAAAAAATAAATAAAAAATAAAAATAAAAATAAAAAAATAAAAACCGATAAAGAGTAAGATTAATATTTCATCTGCTGTCAAATTTACATTTGTTGCAAGTAAATTGTTAAGTGGATGGTTGGTATTATGATTCTCCAATTTTAATCTAATCCATCTTAATTGACTAATTAGGTCAACATGAATTGATTTTGGTCAGCTTTGATGATTATGATTTCATATCTTTATATCCTATATTAATAATTGAATAAAAAAAAAAAAAAATCAAGATTTCAACTCAAGACATTGATTGGTAAAATTAAATGCATTGAAATAGCAAGAATAGTAACTAGTTTCAGTTGCAATGGAGTTTAAATTGCATTTTAGTTTTGTTATTAAAAATTAAGTAGGAAATTATATATAATAAAAATGTGTGAATCTCTCTCCATCTGGTGCATCCAGTGATTAATTACAAAGGTGGAAGTCCAAGCGACACAGTAAAAATGAAGATACAATTACTGAGTTAAGAGTTAAGACAGTGGCAAGCAATGTGGCATGATGCTCTTTCATTGAAGGATTAGAAAGTAACTCCGCCTGTGTGTGTTTGTCTTGTTGAATGTTTTGTCTGTTTCTACTCTCTACACAGCCGGTCCCAAGCCCGGATAAAGGAGGAGGGTTACGTTGTCGGATTTGGATCTTTTCCTTACCTTGTCTTTTTTCTGATTTTATCTAATCTCATGACATATAAGTATTACAATGAATGCGTGGTTAAGATGTGGTTGGTTTCCATAACCACTTTATAAACAACTAATCATATGTTTCAGGAAAAAAATGAATCTTGCGCTGTTGCCATATATGTATATCAATTCTCACTCTGATAACAAATTAGTGGTAACGGGTGTAACTTGTTGGACTATTTTGTATGCATATATTTGCTTTCACCAATTTATTATGTGGCAAAGCTTTGAAACATCGGTTGGTTGGTGCTGGTAATGAAAGCAAATCCTAGATGATTTGATTTTCTAATAATTTAGTTGCAGTTGATTCTGAAATTGGGTTTTTGGCATTGATGATGGATGCTTTGAAGATCATACGGTGGTAGAGGAGGAGTTGGGAGTTGCAAAAGATGATAGTCGCTTGTTTCATTTCTAATAATTAAGTAATAAGAAACAATTCTTATTATGATCAAAATGGAATTTTAATTTCGGTAACATTGTAAGATACTCTTTTGTTTGTATGATTATGAAGCTTGGGAGTATAGTTTGTGAAAACAGTAATGGGTGTATATAATAGTAATTTTTGCTTAAAACTAATTAACTAAGCGACATGTGAAAATGTGAAATGACTTTGGAGGAGGAGGAGGTGGCGGGGCATATTTTGGGTATAGAGTAGTGGATATAGTATGTTGAGGCAAGTATATATACTCCCAATTCTTGTGTTTGAAATATTTAATCACATTTTTGCCCCTCCTTTTTTTTTATTTTTTTTTATTTTTCTTTTCTCAAACCCTATGAGTAAAAAAATAATATAAAAGATAAAGAAAAGCAAGAAATAGTGAGAGTATGTGTACACCCTAAATGACCTCCTTCCATAATGGAGGGTTGTAACGGTTAATTTTTTAAAAAAATTCATTTTAAAAAGTAAAAGTAAAACAAAGTAAATAGGTAATTTTGTCGGTTTAAGGAAAAAAAAAAAAAAAAAAAAAAGGTAATTGAAACAATAAAAATATATTGCATGTAGACAAATTGAAAAAATATCTTGTGCAGTTAAATCTTGAAACCACAACTCCTCATGCTGCTGTAGAAATTGATTTTCCATTGAAAAATACAGGACATTATGTCAAGGTCCTTGGTTGTTGCAATGGCCTGATGTATTTTCCATTGAAGAATTTATGGTTGGTGACAATATTCCTGCTAAGTTCTTTCATATATGGATGTGGAAATTAATCCTCGTCTCACCCAATTACAAAGGTATTACAAATTGAACTAGCTCTATGCTTTATATTTTCAAATTGATCTTGTAATTTGTTGGTTAATTTAAGTCTTTTTTTTTTTTTTTTAGATTAATGCAGGTGACGTCTCTAAAAACTACTTTTTGTTACGTAAGTTTAGTGTCGCTAAAATGTTGAAAGAGTTTAATTTGTTACCAAAGCAACACTTTTAGTGATATTTGAAATGCATCACACAAAGTAAAATTATTTTATAAATATTTCTAATTTTATTATCAACATATATATATAGTGATTTTCTTATAAAGGACTTTAATGAAATTACACTTATTTAACTCATTCAATTCTAAGAAAGTAATGATCGTAAATGACAATAAAATTAATCACAAAAAGATATACTAAATTGAAGATGATAACAGTACTGCAAATCAACAAACAAAAACTAGTAATGAATGAAGAAATTAACATAAATTTGAACAACAATAAATATATCCATCTCACTGAATTAAATTTAAATGAAAAGAAAAAAAAATCATACTTCAAATATAAAACTATAAAAGGACCAAGAAATTAACCTGCATAAAAAAAATAGAAGAAGATGCTCATTTGAGAACATGAAATTGTAACAAACAAGCTAAACTAATTGAAAAAAAATGTTAAGTTTATTTCAAGCCAATATAAATAATGGTGTTAAAATGAAATATTATAGAATGAAAAATGGAGAATAACATCAAATTGTTGAACAAAAGTAAAAAGAATAAAAAAAAAAACAAAAAAAAAAACATATGAAACATTCAACTAGAAAGAATGAAAGAGTGGTAGAAGGCATACCTGTGAGTCTGTGACCGCCTATATTTTGCTAACAATAAGACTATTAAATATAACCAGAAAAGAATAATAGGATGCCATATTCATCTACAGACACCATTGGGATTTAGAGTTTTTTTAAGAAAAAAAATTGTTACTAGATTAGGGTTAACAAAAAGACTTAAATATGAAAGAGTGGTAAGAGGCAGTTGAAATACTTATTAACTACTTGCATATATATCAATAGTTCAGCTGGTACGTGGATGAGTTTAAGGTTTGAACAAACGACGAAAACTTACAAAAAAAAAAAATATATGATCCCGAGTTAATAGATATTTAAAATTAAAAAAAAAATATCAAAACAGATAATGGTCAACTCAAAACATAATAGTGTTATCAAAACGACTTGCATATATTATTTGCATGTATTGTGGAAATTAACGTTTGCATTTATGATTTACCAATTACCATAATCACCAACACCAATAATTTAAGAGAAGGTGTTTCAAACGACAGAATTCCCTCAATCACTCCAACCAGACAATACTTATAATACATCTGAAAACTTATTTAACGTTTGCATTTATGATTTACCAATTAACATAATCACCAACACCAATAAGTTAAGATAAGGTGTTTCAAACGACAGAATTCCCTCAATCACTCCAACCAGACAATACTTATTTAGGTCTGCAATTCAGATCAGATCAGATCATGCAGCGCTCAAGCAGTCTTCCCAAGTCCCATATTTTGAGCTGAAACTGCCTCCACCACTCTGCTGTGCATACTCGGAAATAACTTTTCGTGCGCATTCATCCCAGGTCCTTGCTATATCCCCGAGTGACATAGGTTGCGAAAGTCTCCGCAGGTCTATGCTAAACCTCGACTTTGCTTTCACAGAAACATCTTCATATTCCTTACTGTTAAAACGAAAAAGTTGAGCTTCTATAATTTTGTAGTATTTGTCATAAATACCGTAAAAGGAGTGACAATTCCCCAATCCTTACCTGACTTCAACTGGAAATTTGTCTAATAGTATTGGAGAGCAATTCGGGTAATTTGTCGGAACAAGCAAACGCAATGGTTGAATAGGTGACTGCATGGTAAGAAAGCACGGATAAATACTGAGATACGCTTGCTTATAGGTAAGATATAAATTCCTTATGGAATTGTTTTAATAACTTACCATTTGTGATGAAGCATACTGTGATTTCAAGTTTGGACTGAGAGCCACAGCATTGAAAGAGCACTTGACAATGGTTCCTTCACCCCCTTCAGCAGCAGCAGCAGCAGCAGCAGCTGCAGTTGGATCAACGTCTTCGTCACTGATATCTACCACTGTATCTATAAGTCCCTGATTTATTTCCCTTATTTCTTCCAAAAGTACATGATCAGCCTGCAATAGAGGCAGGATAATTTGTTATACAGTGAAATGGGCACCGATATGAGTTGTATAGCACAGAGACATGAAAGAAACTGTGCCGCACTTCTAAACCAGAAATGGGCACCAGAATAATTTGTCATACTTGCATTTCAACCATAAAACTTTTTAATTTTCGTATTACATAATTCCATGGCCGGGAAAGTTGGAATTTCACAGCATTGACTTCAAATTATAACTTACATGAAAATCTAATTGTTTCCAAGTTTTCATAGCAAATTACATGTGAAGTTCAAAACCAGCAAGTAGAAACAAAAGAGAGGCTTAATTCAAGTCATCAAATGTAATAACAGGAACTCTCAATAAAGTGTAGAGCAAATACTACTAAGGATTGGTTATAAAATCATGTTTGCTACATACTAGTAAAAAAGAAGTATAATCTATTTCAAAAAGCTTCTCAATTAATGTAAACTTTACTGCAAAACATAATTTATTTCAATTGATGCTTTTCTCATAATTCATAAAATCTTGTTGAGGATTCACCTTACACCATATTTACATGTGACCATTGACCAACATACCTAGATGTGCAATAAGTTCACACCTCCCACGAGACCACAATTTCTACAACTTTAATTACTTCATTTTGCACATTATAAAGCCTTTTCAAGCGTTCAACTCTATTTCCAACTTTTTGGCGTCATTGTGCGTATAGATATACAACTCATTGATAAACAGATAAAATGACAACTGTAATTTAAACATAGACACTGGAACCAGATTGTCATTACTAAACCCAATAAAGTCTTTGAGTTCAAAATTTTAATTCAAGAGTTTGACAGCGGTTAAACAACAAAATTCCCTTTAACAAAACAAAGATATGAAGTAATATATAATAACATTTGATTAGAATATTTAAAGACTGATAAATAATGACAAACTGTTTAGCAAACTCAATCAGAAATCAAATAAGTAATGATCCGACAACACTAACAAAACAAGTAACACATAGCATAATTCCAAATCTCACCAAGTATTTATCACATCAAAGACAAAGTGAAAACAAAATATATAACATATAAGCTGAAATGCTGCATAGACCAATTTCTATGTTCCTAATAGCAGAAAAATATGTATGGTGACCAGAAACCATGTATTTTTGCTCATAATCCATCAACAGAAATAGCATATTCAGAAACTAAGAAAAATACCTCTACTCTTGGCCTCTTGATGCCAGAAGTTGCAGTTGACTCCAGATCAGATGTCTCCACACCAATCTGCTTGAAACCATCACTCACGCTGCCAGCTGATGATACAACATTTAAGGGCATGGCACTTGTGTAGCGCCTCATTTTCCGAGGTCCGGTCATTCCATCTTGTATGATAAAATTTCTAGCTTGCAGACGACACTTGGTCATGGCAACCAAATCCTCACCAACTGCAGCTCTTGACCCATTACCTGGTGCTGATCCAGCTATCCTATCAATCATGCTCACAACTGAACCAATATCACTGACTGAAGCACTCAATGTTTTCGGAGACATTGATTTCACCTGAAATAAAATATACAATTGTATCATTCACAACCAATTTTTCTAATATCAATATAATCCCTTTTTTCTTTCCTTTCTTCTTATAATAAAATAAGGCACCACCAAACTAAGGGTAGAGAGAATCAAGCTATAAGCACCACAGAAATTCAAGGTTCTGCTAAGATATAAGTAACACTTACAGCTTTAAGTAAGCGCTCAAGAGGCTGTTCTGTAACACTCGACTTGCCAGAAACAGTTGTCAAGGCAGTACCATGAGTGCCATCTGGAACAGTAAACTCTGCAAGCAAAGGTGAGGCTGATATCCCAGGAGTACCAATTGCAAGTGATGGAGCTGCTGTTTGTGCACTAGTGGTTTGTTGAAGTCCAATGTTTCCAGCATTTGAGAATGAGGAAATACCAGAAATGGGTTTCTCAGAATCTCCTGGCATAGGAGATGGAGCCAAGGGTGTTGAAGGAGATGGAACAACAAATGGAGAGTTAGCAGATTGCAATGGGGTTCCAGTTTTTGGAAGTGATGAGAGCATGTTTTGCTGGTCGACCTGTGGAGAAGAATGTTGCGGCATTTGAGGGGATGCAGCCTGAAGGAGTTGAGGTGAGGAAATAGGAAATGAAGCTCCAGGTTTCAACTGTTGATGAGAATAAGCTGGGCGCTGGCTTGAAGACAGATGTTGTTGAAAGACCCCTTGCTTAACACCCATACCCTGTCTCATCTTCAAGTCACCTACATCATTCATCTGATGCAGCTGCTGCATTTGGTGTGTCTGCAATTGCGCAGGAAGCTGTTGCTTTGCCTGCTGGTGCAACTGCTGATGTTGCTGATGCTGCAATATCTGTTGCTTCTGCATCTGGCGCTGCTGCATTTGTTGTTTGAGTTGTTGTGAATGTAACAATTGCTGGACCTGCTGTTGTTGTTTCAAATGTGGGTGTTGCAACATATTTGAGTTTGACTGGAGGGGATTAATATTTGATTGGAGCATATTAACTCCACTTTGTGAAGACAAAGTATTAATGTTTGCTTGCTGGGAAGCAGTGACGGAATTTTGTGGTAGTGATCCAACAGCAACCTGCTGCAAGGAGTTCAATGTGTTTCCCTGTCCTGAATCCAAATTGGAACCAGACTGCAAAGAATTTAACATGTTATGCGGTGCTGTTGAAACCCCTGAGATAGAAGACATAGCATTGTGCTGCAAACTTGTCATATTGTTCTGTTGCATTGTTGCCACAGAACCTTGTAAGTTCATTGATTGCATCTGTGGGTTCATTTGATTGTCATGAGACTGCACTTGTGATGGCTGCTGTATGGAATGCATATGAGGTGGGGGAAGTTGCCCTTGCTGCATAGAAGGCTTCCTGGGCCTATTTGTATTTATAAAATTTACTATCTGCTTCTCATAGGAACCTAGCTTCTCCTTATAACTATGTGGGACATTATTTTTGGAAACCTGTAAGAATCCTATAATACGCTCCAACATGCTCCTAAATACCTTCAGCTTCTCAAGCTGCTCTGATTTTGGTTGTTGTGGGAGAGAATCATGCTGGCAAGCAAAGAGAATAATTTACATAATAACAATCAGCTTTCTATAAATGATAAGCTTGAATAGCAAGTGTCACCAAAGGGTTGGCACATTATCTCCAGAGCTAGGATTGATTTGCTTTCTTAGTTGGGTAAGGCATATATTTTAAAATAGGGATCAATTACCTGCTGCAACTTAGTAGCAATCTTCTGGTACATTTCATTTAGTTCAGGATAATACATCTCCTTCATGACTTTAATCTGCAAAGTAGAATTTGCAAGATGTCATTAAATTTTCATTTCTTTAGGTTCCATAAGCACTATAACAGATGGTTGCTCCATAAGTAGGTGGACAATGACTCAATTGATGAGAAGAAAATTTACCAACTAGAGATTTATGCACCATTGCAAACTTATCAATTCCATACTTGAACGAGAAAAGAAAGAACAAAAATGACATGTAAGGTAAAAGAGTTCACACATTCAAGTATGAAGGCATGAAGGTATGAACTTAAGTAACAATTTATGCATGAAATCATATTTATTTCACCTTTACTGTTTCTCAAAAAACCATAAAAATAATGATAATGCCAATAACAAAAGAAAAATAAAATAAATAAGAAACGTGAATTTCAAGCCACCAATTTAATAGGTTGCAAGCTTAAATTTTTGAATTGCTCTTGACAACACATCATTCACTTAAATTATCCCTCTGCTGACCTCTTAAAGATAGAGAGACAAAATGATCAAACTTTAACCAGTCAGCCAAAATAAACACTTATACAAAATGATCAAACTTTAACCACAGTCAGCCAAAATACACACTTCTTTTTCTTCCTTTTCCCCACCATTGTGTACAACAAAGTAAACAGCTTAAATCACTCAAAGTTCTATACAGTATACATGAACTGTGTCAATTAAAAAAGGTTACAAATACTACTTTGCTGCAGAACATGTTGTGATGCCACCTATATTTTCAACCTTAATTCGGATCCCAAAAAGTTTGGCCATACCTTGCAGTATAGGCATACACGAAGTTTAAGGGAAAGACTGTTAACAGTGGGATTCTAACTCTAGTTAAAGGGGGCTTCTTCAGGGGTGGATCATAGAATTCAACTTGACAAATCATTATAAAGCTCAAATAAGAAACTTTCACCGGACATATTTGAAGATGCATCTGAAAATGATAGGTCCCTAGCCTCAAGGAAAAGAAACAAAAATACAAAGTGTACACAGAAATCAAGCAAAGAACACAGTAGTCTCCCTAGCTTTACAATAACTAAATTTTGCAACATTTCCCCTGAGATCTTTATTTCTCATCAAGTTATATAATATCCTGGTTAAGTATTTGACATATCAAATATGCGAAATTGTTGTTTCAAAATAAAAAAATTGCCAAATTGTTAAAAGGTAACTAAAGGAGCTCAAGTTATTCACATGCTTGGTGGTCAAATCCTGCCATGACACTGGTTCAACATTATTGTCCGTGTCTTATTTGACAACTATGCAACTCTAAAGACAATCTTGGACCATTCATGTTCATTCTCTCTCTCCGCAATGCATAGTTGAAATAATTTTTGCTCAAGATTGTAACATATAAATAGTAGATAATGTTGCAAAAATTTTCATTTATACTTTGATATTATGGTGAGATTGATGAATTCAAATTCTATCATCACAAAATAACCTCTATTTAAAAAAAAAGGTGTTAAATCACTTCATAATTGAATTTCAAGGTTTCTGATTAGTTATTAATGGTTCTTCGGAATTTTTCATTTATACTTTGATATCTCTTGTGAGATCGATGAATTCAAGTTCTATCATCACAAAATAACCTCTACTTTTTTTTATTTTTAAAAGGTGTTAAATCACTTTATAATTGACTTTCAAGGTTTCTAATTGGTTATTTATGGTTGTTCAGCAACTGAACCCGGTTTTTCTCCAATCCAAATTTCACATATATCTAAATCCATGACTCCCACAATGAATATTTTCTTGCCATAATCATAAGGGAAATGGAAGATACCTTTTGATATACCTCCTCTTGCCAATCACCCACATTTGACTGTCCTGCTGTGGAATCCAGAGATGCTAAAAAATTTATTAAAATATAAAGTTAATACAAGGAAAAAATAACTAAGTGAAACCTACATCCTTGTATGTGAAACATGTGAAACATAAAGACATCAAGTTTTCATTTATTATAGTCAAAATGTATGTGAAACCAGCAACCGCATCTATAGTTTGCAAAAACTTCCTTATAGGTTGATGGGAGCTCTTGCACCCCTGGTGTCTATGTTAAGAGCATAGAGAATTGACAGAAATGAACATGATCGTTATCTTAGGGAGCGGTGCAAATGCAATAGATATTTAGAGAATTCCATCTCAAATAAAGCATTCTGAAACTAACTTTAATGCAACATTATATAGAATATCTTAGCAACCATAATGCAAGAAGGCCCAGTTGGACAGTTTGACAAAAGAGAGGATGAAAGACATGCAGATTGTGAAATACACTAGTATCAGCAGTCCACATATGATAATCCAACTAAAATGAAAGCACAAAACAAAAGACAGCAAAGGCAAGACTAACTGCATATATGAAATAACATACTTGATGATGTCTCTGGAAGGGCTCTTTGTGATTGATACAACTGCTTCTGCTGATCCACTACATTCTGAGGTTGGAGCAAGGAGCCTGATGCTTGACTTGATGCCTGAAGCCTTTGCTGCATATCTCGTTGCAAGGCATTAGGCTGTTGTTGCAAACCCAACTGCTGTTGCAACTGTGCAGGCTGTGATTGAATCTGTGACATCAGCTGCTGCTGTCCTGGCTGTGGCTGTGACTGCTGCCCTTGACTAGATAACAAATTAGGTGCACTCTGCTGAGGTTGCTGTTGCATCGGAACCTTGGGTTGTTGTAAAATATGCACAGAGTGTTCATTAGTTGGTATGTTTGAGTTCCCAGGCTGAGTTCCAAGCAACTGTTGTTGCTGCTGCTGCTGCTGTAAACCTGAAACATTACTTTGAGAGCCCAACTGTTGATGATGCAAGCTGGAGAGGCTTTGCTGACCCATTAACTGCTGCTGCTGCTGTTGCTGCAGGTTTGGAAGATTACTATGCTGGCCTAGCAACCTCTGTTGTTGCTGCTGCTGCATGTCTCCAACACTGTTTTGTTGGCCAGTCAACTGATTTTGCTGCATATTTGCAGCATTTGATTGTCCCATTAGCTGCTGCTGCTGTTGCTGCTGCGGCACCATCATTGTCTGCTGTGGAATTGGTGTTTGCTGTTGATGAACACCCACAGACTGTTGCTGTTGCTGTGGCCTAAGGACTGATTGTGGATGCTGCTGAATCATAGGCTGTGTTGACTGTTGAACTGAAGATTGCTGGTTCTGTTGAATACTGGAGTGAGATGCTGATTGCATAACAGATGGCTGCATAACAGATGATGATTGCATGCCAGATTGCTGAGAAGATTGCAACTGATTAGGTTGTACTAGGTTTTGCTGCTGCTGCTGCTGCATCATAAGCGGGTGTGAGAGATTCCCCTGTTGAAGCTTCTGCTTCATAAGTTGTTGATGTAACTGCTGCTGCTGGTATATATACTGTGGATTCTGGGATTGTTGTTGTTGTTGCTGTTGGGAAAGAACCTGTTGCCTTCCTTGCATTTGTCTCTGGGAATTGGCATAAAGATTAGAAGGCGCCCCTTGCCCCATTGAACTACCTACCACATTCTGAGAAACACTAGAAATATTTTGCATGTTGGAATTTTGGCCTACAACACTTGAGATAGGTGTCTGGTTCAAACCAGAGGCTGGAGGAAGAACAGAAGGTAATCCAGAAGAACTTTGAACTCCAGCTGTTGCCATGTTATTCTGAATGTTCTGGGATAACAGTTGTTGACGTGGTTGAGGCTGATTGGCTGACAATGGGATAGGAAGCGATTGCCCTTGATTGTGAACTGGGTTTTGCATAACAGATCCTATTCAAATTGAAAGATTCAAACGAAGACAACTTAGAGAAACAACTTTTACCAAAACATAAGCACACAAGTAGTTAAGCTACTGTAAATTAATGAAAACAGCCATTTGAACACCAAAATAAACGAAATCATAATTAGCATGGATTTATCCTAAAAGTCAGAACACAGCACAGATATTCTTTACATACTCTATGCAAGTGTTGAACATCAATAGAAATGAGCTTCATGTCCTTCAGTGGCAGATGTGCCAAATGTTTTTATACAAATGCCTATATACACGTTTATCCATGTCTATGTCAAAAACTTACGCTACGGTTTGCGATAAACTCGCTTCAATTTTCCCAAGAAAGAGCAGTATTACAACAAATTATACATAAATGTCAAGAATTTGGCACATATTACTATTTTCATCATTGATGCATAGTCTATGGTCTTGTACAAGGAAATAGATATACACAGTAGTTAAAGTGGATAATACACATAATAAACTAAGATATCTGACATCAGATAAATGAAATATCTAGTACAACTACCTTTCCATACTTGGGCCTCCTCTTGACACATTAGGCTGGAATTTGTCTAAATGTTATAAATTTACAATATACAAACATGTTAAGGCATTTTCCCAACCTAAGATTTTAGGGAGTTACTGAGTCTAAACCTTGTATCTATTTTGGAAGGCAACTTTTAATTCAATTCCAAAATAAAATTTAGATCTCTTGATTATAACTCTATTTAAAATACACAAATAGGTACAGTGGATAATACATGCCTAATATGCTAAGATATTTTCCATACTTGGGTCTCCTCTTGATATATTAGGCTGGAATTTGTCTAAATGTTATAAATTTACAAGATACAAACATGTTAAGGCATTTTCCCATCCTAAGATTTTAGGGAGTTACTGAGTCTAACACCTTGTGTCCATTTTGGAAGGCAACTTTTAATCCAATTCCAAAATAAGATATTAGATCTCTTGATTGTAACTCTATTTAAAATAGACAAATAGGTATATTGAATAATACACGTCTAATATGCTAAGATATCTGAATCAATTAAGTGGATTATCAAGTAAAACTAACAATCCATAATTGGGCCTCACCTTGATACATTAGGCTGAAATTTTTCTAAATGTTATAAATTATTAAGATACAAACACACAAAGCCAATTTCCCCATCCTGATTTTGGGAATTTACTGAGTCTAACACTTTCGTGTCCATTTTGGAAGACAGGTTTTAATCAAATTCCAAAATAAGATATTATATCCCTTGATTGTAACTCTATTTGAAACAAACAATTCATGCATTTAAGTGAAGCTTTTGCAACTGCATCACACACAAAAAATAAAAAATGCTCTTCCATGTTATCACCTGGATCAGAAGGCTTGTTACTAGTGCCACTACTGTTGGGTTGCAATGAATTTGTTTGAGATTTTGACTCCATTGACAGCATCTTCAACGATATTCTTCGAAGATAATCCGACTGAAATTTCAAACCAATACAAGATTTTAAATCTCATAGTACGACTTTCTATTGCCGAAAAGAAATAAAAAGGGCCTAAAATGGCTGCACACTGAGAAATATAAAATATAGAAAAATGATAATCAGAAATGATCCAAAAAGGGTAAAAATAAATGCCAAGGGCCCAGTATGGTTAGAAAATCTTCTGTTAAACACTACCATGATATGGCAGGTAAATCAAAACAAGAAAAGTATTTTTTAATCTTATGTTGAACTCACTAAGAAGCACGGATACGGACACGGGTACCATATGGGGATACGGAACTAGGATACGGATATGACAGGATACACCAATTAAAATAATATATATTTATATTTAAAAAATATATCTAAAAACATAATTCATCAAAATATAATTCTTCCCCTCCTCTCTTTCTTTTTCATCCTCTTCTCTTTTTCACTTCCTCGTTTTTTTTTTTTTTTTGTTTAACAGCAGGCAGCAGTGTTTTCGATTTTGAATTTTGAAAGATGAAGAAAGTAGAAACCCTAGAATCTAAGTAATCTGATAAATTAAAAAAAAAAAAAAATTCAATTTTGACCCCAAAACTTTTTAATATTATAAATTGACTCCGTTTTTGCAAAAAAAAATAATTGCAAAACTGCCCCAAACAAATCCTAGCCGTATCCGGAAAGTCAAACTTGCTAGAAGTCAATAGATACGCCATTTGGCGTGTCGGACACGTGTTCGTATCTGTGTCCGACAATTGTTACACGCAAATTTGGAGTGTCTGTGCTTCCAATTATATTACTAATACACCCATTAAGTCAATTACTTGGAAGGCCAAATGACTTAAATAAATAAAACAAAAATTACTGCCAACACCATACATCCATCCATCTGTTATAAACCCTAATATACTTTTTCAACCAACCTATCATCTGCTAGAATAATGGATTGAAAATTTACCATGTGAAGCATAAGATTTGTGATAATTTCAATTCGAATACCCAGTATTTAATAAGAAGATTTTTTTTTTTTTTGTTAATTATGAAATTAGGGAAAGGGGTGATAGCTTTCAGACGAGGAAATGGATTGATTTTGAAACATAAGTTGGAACGTAAATATTGTATTTACTTATTTAGTTAGGAATTCTTTTACTTGGTCTCCATTCTTATGTGGTCCCCACACTATTTACTTGTTTACCACTCTTATGTGGTCCCCACTATTCTTGTTTACTACTCTTGTATATCTCTATATATTCCTCCATTGAGAGAAGAATAAATTATCACAATATTAAACCCTAAAATTCTACTTGGTATTAGAGCGAAAAAAAAAAAGGAAAATAAATTTTTTCCGCTGCCCTTTTCTTTTCCTAACCCTAATTGGAAGATCTACTGCTACCGCTGCCACACCTTGCAAGAGCAAACTACGCTCTCCCCTTGTGTGGCCTGACAGCCTCTCTTCTCTACCAAAGTCTTACCCTAGTTGCACCATCTTTCAATCACATGGCTGCCAAAATTCCATCTGTGGTTGATACTAAGGTTGCTCTAAACAAGGCTTCTTCATCTTTTGCTTCTCATGTCTCTCGAGTGTCGCATCAAGAAGGTAATTATGGTTTGGTTTTACTATCTTCTACTAACAACACATGGGTTATTGATTCAGGAGCTACTGATCATATGACTAGTAATGCCTCTCTAATTTACCATGTGAAGCATAAGATTTGTGATAATTTCAATTCGAATACCCTAGCTTTCCAATGGATTGATTTTGAAACCGTAAATATTGTATTTACTTATTTAGTTGTGGTGTGGATTTACTTGTTTAATGTGGGTTGTATATCTCTATATACAGAGAAGCTTCTTCATCTTTTGCTTTTCTCATGTCTGCCACACCTTGCAAGAGCAAACTACGCTCTCCCCTTGTGTGGCCTGACAGCCTCTCTTCTCTACCAAAGTCTTACCCTAGTTGCACCATCTTTCAATCACATGGCTGCCAAAATTCCATCTGTGGTTGATACTAAGGTTGCTCTAAACAAGGCTTCTTCATCTTTTGCTTCTCATGTCTCTCGAGTGTCGCATCAAGAAGGTAATTATGGTTTGGTTTTACTATCTTCTACTAACACATGGGTTATTGATTCAGGAGCTACTGATCATATGACTAGTAATGCCTCTCTAATTATTTCTCTAATGTCTTCACCTATTAAGTCTGTTCAGGTTGTTAACGGGACTCCCATGCCGATTACTGGGGGCAGGAATGTCTCACTCTCACTTGCCTTTTCCATGTCGTCTGTCTTACTTGCTCTAATCTCTCTAATAATCTTCTCTATTAGCCAAATTATCAAACATCTTAATTGTTATCCTACCCACTATGTGTTTCAGGACAATCTCACGAAGAAGACGATTGGCACTGATAGAGAGAGAGAAGGTTTGTATTACTGGGAGGAGGCCAGAGCATTGAAATCTGAGTCTAGTCGGGGATTACAAGGAAAGAAACACTTGACAGAGAGAAAATTCTTTGATGGCATTATCGTTTAGGGCACTCATCTTTTGCCTATTTAGAACGGTTATTTCCTCATTTGTTTTACAATATTCTTGCTTCTAGTTTAAAGTGTGAACAGTGCATTTATGCTAAAAATCATCATGTTCCTTTTACTATAAGTTTCAATAAAAGTCCAATTCCTTTTTCATGTGTTTATACTAATGTTTGGGGCCTTTTTTCTACTCCTACTTCAGGTCATAAATATTTTGTCTTTTATTAATGATTGTACTAGGGTGAGTTGGATATATTTGATGAAATCTAAAAGTGATGTTATACATGTCATTCCTCAATTTTACCAAATGATTGTCACACAATTTCATATTCCAGATAAGGTGTTTCATTATGACAACGGTCGTGAGTTTGTGAATCAACCTCTGGCTGATTTCTTTAAACAATATGGCATCCTCCATCAAACAACATGTGTCTACACACCACAACAGAATGGCATAGCAGAACGTAAAAACCAACATCTCCTCGAGGTGGCTCAGGCTTTATGTTTTACTATGCATGTTCCTAAACGTTTTTGGGCTGACGCTGTCATGACTGCTGTCTATCTTATCAACCGAATGCCTACCCGTTTCATTGACTATCAAACTCCTTTGAGGATGTTGTCAAATTTTCACCATATCCCTTTGGCTCTCAACATTTGCACTAAGATTTTTGGTTGTGTGTTATGTTTATGTGCACCCACTTCATAGAGATAAACTTGATTCCCATGCTTTAAAATGTGTGTTTTTAGGTTACTCAAATTCTCAAAAAGGTTATAAATGTTTTCATCCTCCTATGGGTAAATACCATGTGACTATGGATGTTCAGTTCTGTGAGCTGAGCAGGTGTCCTATTATTCTGGGGATGTATCTCTTGTTCCTCTTCAGGGGGAAATTAGTAGTAAGGAAGAGGAACGACTATGGTTGGAAGAAAAAGGAGTGTGGATTTCAAGTAAAGGGGAGGATTCAACTATTTTAGGTGAGGGGGAGTCTTTAGATGCTCTTGATCCTGTGTATGTTGAATCTAGTGATAGTGAGAGGCCAACTCGGCTGAAGGATTCAGCTATTTTAGGTGGGGGGGGTGGTCTTTAGATGCTTCTGATCTCGTGGAGGCTGAATCTAGTGAGGGTAAGAGGCCAGCTCGGCTGTTTCAAAGATGTTACACAAAATGGAATAAGGATGTTACTCTTGTGCCTCCTCTACTTGACTCCAGTACTCCACTTAATGATACTATCATGCCATCAGATGACTCTTCCGCAATTGAACTTGAGGAACAAACTTCTCCTGAGGTACATAATTCTTCCCCTATAATTCCTGCTTCAAATGTTATTTTGGATTCTAACCCTACAGATTTTGAAAATACTACAAGTAAAAGATATCCTCTTCGTGACCGTAAAGAGCATGATAGGTTGGGTTTTTCCAAATCATCTTCTAATGTTGTTTATCCTATTTCTGACTTTATCTCGTATCATCGTTTGTTTAAGTCTCACCTAGCTTTTGCCCTTCAGTTATCTTCTGTCTATTCCTAGTCATTTTCAGGAAGCTCTTGGAGATTCCAAATGGAAGTCTGTTATGGTTGAGGAAATGAAAGCTCTTTAAAAGAATTTTACTTGAGAAATGGTTGAGTTACCCTGAATAAGAAGACAGTGGGATGTAAATAGGTGTTTACAGTAAAGTACAAGTCGGATGGGACAATTGACAGATACAAGGCCAGATTAGTTGCCAAAGGTTACACTCAGACGTATGGGATTGACTATCAAAAGACCTTTGCTCCTGTGGCCAAAATGAATACTGTTAGAGTTATACTTTCTTTTGCAGTTAATCTAAACTGGCCATTACGACAGTTTGATGTGAAAAATGCTTTTCTTCATGGTGATTTGATAGAGAAAGTGTATATGGATCCTCCTCTAGGATTTATACCAAAGGAAGCAAAGGTATGCAAGCTGAAAAAAGCGTTATATGGTTTGAAACAGTCGCCGAGAGCTTGGTTTGGTATGTTGAGCTACTCAATGAAGGAGTATGGTTTTAAGCAAGCTTTGGCAGATCACACTTTATTCTATAAAAGGGATGGTGATGTTGTTTATGTTGATGACATGATTGTAAGAGGTACTAACATAAATGAGATAGAAAAGCTTCAGTGTCGTTTAGCCAAGGAGTTCGAGATGAAGGATTTGGGGGCTCTCAAATACTTCTTGGGCATTGAAGTATCTCGATCCAAGTAAGGAATTTTTCTCTCTCAACGGAAGTATGTCCTAAACCTCTTGGATGAAACTGGTAACTCGGCCTGCGTACCTGTGGATACTCCTATTGAGGTTAACCATGGTCTGACTATCTATCCCGATCAAGTTCCAACGAACAAGGAGAGATATCAAAGGTTAGTAGGAAAGTTGATCTATCTAACTCATATTAGACCTGACATATCATATGCAGTTAGTGTCGTGAGTCAATTTTTGCATAATCCGAGTAACCGACACATAGTTGCTGTGAACCGTATTTAGCATATCAGAAGTCCTCTCCAGGTAAAGGTATTATGTTCTCCAAGCATGGACACCTAGATATTTTGGGATATACCGACTCTAACTACTGGATCCAAATTGGACAGAAAGTCTACTTCAGTGTCATTTGTGGGAGGTAATTTGGTGACTTGGAGAAGTAAGAAACAGAATATGGTATCTCTGTCCAGTACGGAAGCTGAATATCGTGCACTTCATGCAACTACAAAGCTTACTTGGTTACGTATTCTCTTAGGAGAACTCGGTTATGGCCCTCAGAAACCGATGGTGCTCTTTTGTGATAACACGACTGCCATTGAGATAGCTAATAATCCAGTGCAGCACGATTGAACCAAGCATGTTGAACTTGATAGGAATTACATCAAGGATAATCTAAATTTTGGCGTAATAGAGGTTCCTTACATTAAGAGTGCGGATCAACTAGCTGATGTGCTGACTCATGCTGTTTCCGATGTTCCTTTCTATTCATTCCTATCCAAGTTGGGCATATGTGATATCTATGCACCAACTTGAGGGGGAGAGTTGGAATATAAATATTGTATATACTTATTTAGTTAGGAATTCTTTTTACTTGGTCTCCACTCTTATGTGGTCCCCACACTATTTACTTGTTCAACACTCTTATATGGTCCCCACTATTCTTGTTCACTACTCTTGTATATCTCTATATATTCCTCCATTAAGAGAAGAATAAATTATCACAATATTAAACCCTAAAATTCTACTACATACGAAGAGAGGATAGTGTGTTAATGACTTAATGGCAATAGGCGATCATCAAATCAAATTCAAGATTCAAGTCTAAAAGAAAAAGTTGCCAATGAATGGCAGATGTTTATGGCACATGAATAAGCACAAGACAATTGTAAGGCTTTTGAGCAGGATGCATGTGGACTACAGGGATGTAAATAGTTCTCAGTTGGTTTTAGAAGATTATAGAAATCATATTAAAGTTTATTAATAGTTGAGAAATGAAACCAAAATGGAGCAAAAGCAAAAATAACTTGCTTGTGTTTTATAACCGCTCACAGAAGCAAAGAATGTAAAAGATGAGTTATTGAAGCATGTAGAAGAATTTTATGGGTAAATGTTAAAGGTTATATTTAAAATAATTTAATACTTTTTTTATAAAAAGGAAGGTCTATAAACATGCTAGCCCAGTTTTTTTTGTTTTTTTTTTGTTTTTGATATTTTCTTACTCTTTTGTTCTCTTTCTCTCTTTTTTCATTCTTTCACTTTTCCCCTCCGGAGAATTTTGTTGCAACTTGGCTATATTTAGAAACACATTCAGACCCACATAGTCCACCTAGTATTTTAAATTTACCTGATTTGTGGCAGCAGTATATATCTTTTCCTCAAATCTTCCAGCAATTTTCTTGAGTTCATTTAATCCCTCTGGGCCAGAAAAAGGAAGATGCCTTTTCAATGTATCCATTCTACACAAACGATACATAAGTGAGTTACAAACAAAGCAAGCATTCAGTTGGTAACTGAACCCTCAACTAGTATAACCAATAAAAAATTGCAAAAAACACAAAATATTTATTTCCAAAGAAATGAAGAAAAAAAAAGGAAATGGTAAGTCTTGAGCCCATGACTGTTAAACCTTCATTATCTGAAAGGACAACAAAACTGCCTTAGTCTCTCTTAAGCAAAGTGAAATCACACCATCAATTTGACATGTCTCTCCTGGATCATAATAGTCACCTAGACTGTTATTTTTCCATAAACTCATTGTCAGGAGACTAATATAAATTAATATTATAGAAGCATTACTGTTCACTCCATCACATAATAAAATGGTCAGAGTATTGAAACTAGAACTTTATAAGGTCCGGTGCTAATACCCCTGAGGAGTTAGTAGAGTGGTCAAGCCTGTGGTTTGCTGCCACAAGGTCTGGGGTTCGACTCCCCTCATGGGTGTACCACTGTACCTTCATGGCCAAATACCATAGTTGGAATAGTTGCTAGAGAAATCTGCTTTCCAATATACATCATTTTTAATATTTAATTTATGAATCTATGGAAAAATAAATGAGCATTTGACCCTTCAAAATAAAAGAGCATTTATCTTATTTGGCATTGCGTTCTACATATCTACAGCAACTTCGAACCCACTGTAATATGTGAATCATTTATCCTGATTCTTTAAACCTTTCTTCCACCAAAAATACTGCTACCTCCTCCACTTGTATAGTGTCCAGATTCATTGTTGTAGTCCTTTAAAACAAGTGCCTTCCAAAAAGGTTTAATTCCTAATTAGACCAAATCTAATGTTCACTTGCTAAGTGAGTGCTAGCCAGTGCATAGCCAATGCAAGTCTCCCAAAATGTGGAACACTAAACCATTCAAAAGGGAAATGAAGAAATGAAACATGAAATTAAAGGGTTGGTTCATGACTTCATGCATAATCTTTTTATGAGTTCATGAGAAGTTAAAATCTCATCAGGAAAACAGTAAAAATATCTTTTAATATAGCTTCATTTATGTCCGAAAGTTCCATTAGTATGCACTATTTTGCTACTGCTGATAATTTTTCTGTTGAAAGGGGCAAGGGAAGAAGCTGTACACATTTTCAGACTGCCAAAATTGTCCCAGTCTCCAACTAAATGCTCATCATTTTAGATCAGCAATCCTAAATCATAGCTCAATAGGACATTACAATTTGACAAAGCTTGCCCCTAAAGTTCCACCTTCAAACCCTCTCAATTTGGTTAGATATAGTGTCCTTTACTTAGAATGCAAAACCAGTTCTCAGATGCCAATTCACCAAAACTCAAACTACACAACAGAACACTTCCTTTCCTACATGTATAACCATTCTGATTTCAAAGTCATCACTACAATATTCCCATAAAGAAGTTTGGTATACAGGCATATGCGAAAGCTCAAAAGAATTTGCAATAAGGAATGAGACCAGCAACCATTTGTCATGAGACCAGTAGTACTAACTCAATTGCACAAAGACACGGTCATGTATCAACCTACGAGCCATTTACCATTTCAACAAGCATCAAAACAATGAAGCTGGAAAAATTAATCAAAATGAGGTTAATTCGGATGTGACCCTTATAAGGGATCCTATCAGTGAGTTGCCAGTCCATGCTTCAATTCTCAGGCCAAATACGTCTAATACGTTAATACTGGTAATATATATAAAATTAAAACAGAAACAGAGAACATAATAATTAAATCTCATATAGCAGCTACCCAACAAGTTAAGAGTGGTTTTGAAGCAATGGATTATGTGAAGAGAGATGGAAACTTACATCTTGTTCACAATTCTTTGCCGTGAATCAGGCTGCAACTGTGTTCTCCAATCAGGTGTTTCCATGTTGGGTTCTCCGCCCGGAGGAGTTGGTCTCCAATTATTATTATCCATCAAAGCCTAATTAAAACACGTAATTTTTTATATATATAATAAAAAAAAAAATGTAACTCATACTAACAACACCACAGAATGAAACAAATATCAACGATTAAACATTTTCATGTGAAGAATTAAAAAAAATATATATATATATATATATATATATATATGAATTTAGAGTCAACATAAAGCAGCAAATGACAACGGCCAAACTGTACATAAATCAATTTCACAGAAAAAAAATGTTTGATCGATGGGATTTTCTTTTTTCTTTTTTACTTGATCGATGGGATTTTTTAAAAACAAAAATAAAAAACTGAGAGAGAGAAGCGATTACCTATGATAATTGAATACTTTGCAGTCCCTTCAAAAAAAATAATAATTAAATAATTTTGAAGACTTTGCAGCCAGTAGTTTCTTTGTAGAGAAGAAAATTTGAAGAGATATAAATTAGGAATACGAATTATATCGAAACTAATTGACATTGACTTCAAAAGCATAAATATATGTGTTTTAAGAAAAGGGAAATTATTAAAATCTCCTCTATAATTTGCCATATTCTCCGAAATCTTCATCTTTGTTTCAGAATTCTCCAAAATCCCCCTCTATAATTTACTTTTTTTTTTTCTCCAAAATCCCCCTTGCCGTTAAATCAAATCCCCAAAATACCTCTATTATGTTAAAGACATAAGGATAAAAAGGTAAATTCGAAAACAACTTAAATTAAAATTATTTAACAAATATTAAAATTAAGTAATTAATATTAAATAATAAAAAAAACACCAAAAATCAGAAATCAAATTCTCTTTCTAGTCGGGTTTGGGTTTGGGGTGGACTGAACTTGGGTTTCATATTTTTTTTGGATAGAGAAGCTTTGGTTTCGATTTCTTTTTTGTTGGGGGAGGTGTTTTTAGATGATGGTGTGTTTGTGTATGGGGAAAGTTGATTCGATTTGCTAGGTATTCGATTTTCTAGGTATATGATTGGTGGTGGGAGGGTTTTGGTTATGTATTGATGGTGGGGTGGGGGTGGGGGTGTGTTTGTGTGAATTTGTGTTTGGGGAGAGTTAATGGTAATGGTGTGTTTGATTTTGATTCTTCTTTTATGTTTTTTTGTTTGTTTGTTTGTTTTTTTTTTTTTCTAGGTATGATATGGTGGAGAGATGATGGTGTTTTCTAGTGATGACTAATGATTTATTTTTTAAAAAAAAAATTCTATAAAATAGAGGGGATAACTGTTAGCATTTTTAGTATTAGTTGACATTATTCTATATCAAAACGATATTTGCTTTTTATTGTAATGTTGTCCTTGTTATATGGTTTGTTAAGCTTCAAGGAAACCGAACAACGTTTCAAGCAAAGTGTTGCTTTCGTTCGAGGAAATCGCTAAATGTTTACAAAGATAATTACACCTCTTTCCTCTTACAAGGCTTAGGCGCACACACACAATTCATTCATAAGTGTCCATGCATAGTTGTGCCAAATTAGTATAACACATTCACATACTTCAGTATGCTCATGCATTGAACTCACATTGTTATACATCGTAGAAATGCATGTATTAGGACTACGTCTTGGAAATTGCATACTCATGTGATCTCATGTTTTTTTTGTTTAAGTGTAAGTGATTTGAACTTGAATATGTTCTTAAATGATTCCTTGCTGAGTTCCGATTGTTTCGGTTACTCACTCATTTGATTTCGAGTTCAAATAAGGAAGTTACGAAACTTTACGTTCTTTAACAATATATTGTCTTCGTCTTCGTATATCGAGTTGAGTTCACATCCAGTTGTCAAAGTTCCATAGTCGTCCTCATGTGTAGGTGAGTCACGGTACATAATTCGAAAACGGATTTGAATTCTGAGTTCAGAGGCCAAAGGATTGTCGAAGAACATGAGGGATGTGCGAAGAGATGAACGAAAGAGAGAAGACCAACCTTGGGAGGTCTTCCCGTGGAGGAGCGTGGCCACCACGGGAAGGAGGCCTCTCGGCTTCCCCGTGGTGGCCACTCGCCTCCACGGGGACAACCATTGGCTGGCCTCCCAAGTGGGTCCCATCTCTCTTTAATTTCCCTCCTATTCTCTTTTAAATACTCCCCCCTCTCACTTGTTGAAAAGTTGAAGAAAATTGAAATAGATGTGCAGAATTTTTCTCTCCAATTTTCCTAACTTTTAAACACCATAACTTTCTTATTCGAACTCCGAATTGAGTGATTCAAGTTGGAGAATCTTCATAATCAAGTTTCCTACCTTTTCCAAAAGAGTTTGTAGTTGTTTAATTGATTTTTGGAGCAGTTCCACTATCAAAACTGAACTAGTTTGGGATTTCAAGGTATTGAGTCAAACTTTATGATTTCATCTTTGATGATCCTCAATTGCCTTGGGTTTTCTTCTTATATATGTGTATGTATGTTTGATGAAAGCTATTGAGAAGGATAGTTTCATATCAAAGCTAATCAAGTCTAATTAGAGACAAATGTGAACTAGTTTTCTAGGTTTCTAGAATTTCACATGTTTGAGAGTTGTATTGTGCTTAGTTTGATATCTAAGGTTATTTGTGACTTGATTGATTTATTCTAAGATCAATAACCTTGCTAGAATATTCATTGATCATATATTGTGAAGCTAGCATTTTTGGTGTATGTTTCTAATATCTTGAATTTGTACTTTATGAATATGATTTACTCAAGTATTAACTTTGTGAATGAAACTAGAAATTACATGTGTTAGGTGTTTCACATATTCTAGGTTTCAATTCATTGATTTTATGACTAGACAATATTTGACTTATGTGCTCACATGATTAAATCATATGATTAAGTCTATGTCTACATGATTTGTACTTAATTCATACATTTCATATGTCCATGCATCATTTTTGTATGATTGCATCAATTGAATTGTTAAACTAGAATATTATACATTGTGTGCTCATTGTCTAATTCTAGTTTCCATAGTTCGTATTGATCATATGTCCTATGTTGAATGTGCTTGCATCGTTTGCATCACATAGATCATAGCCTTGTAAAAGGTGGGAGACTTGGTTAAGAGTGTGAGACTCTAAGTAATTCCAACGTGGAAGTCTTGGCTAAGAGGTAAGATGCCTCTACGTAAGTCCGAGCGAAGTCTTATCTAGGGGTGTGAGGCTCCGGTTAGACAAGCGTCGAAGACTTGTCAATGGGTGTGAGGCTTCTATAGGTCCAAACAAGAAAAGTCTCTTGTTGTTGAGTGATTCTTCAACATAGAGCAAAAGGAAGTCTTGGCAAGGGGTGTGAGACTCATATAGGTCCGAGTAAGAATATTTTCTAGAGGCATGCGATTTGTCTCGGTTAGAGTATAGGCAAGTCCTTCTCTAGTGGGAATAGATAGGGAGAATCCAATGGATTGTTATACATGAGAGTTGGTCACATTTGAGGGTGTATTCTTATTTAACTAGTGAAAAATATTTTACCGTTGGTTGTGGATTCAACCCATAGACGTTTTATTTTCGGAGGTTTACCACGTTAAAAAATATCGTGTGTCAAGTTTCTCTTTCATTATAACTTTGATATTTGTATTCTTTAATCAAATTGATCTTGAAGACATTGTAATTGATTATATTCTTATGAGACGAGATCTTTTATTGTATTGATATCTTTTGTATGTACTTGTACTATTGAGACATATATATTGAATACAAGTATTTGGTAATATTTATATCTTTGGTATTCCCTCCACATGTGTTCATTAGACTATGTTTGAACTAAGTTGAAAATGCTTGTTAATAGTCTATGCATGTTCATTTCCGTTTATTGTGGTGTTATATAAGCTATCTAGAGGGACAAACTTTTGTTTGTTACAAAGGATTGAAAAAGGCGTTAAACCCCCCCTCCAGGTTAACTTAAAACAATTTAACCGTGATTGTATTTTCAATAACCATTAATGGAACTATGAGGGGAAATGACGAATAGGTCAAACTACATGGAGATTTTGATAATATTCCTAGTTTTTTTTTTTTAAGGAAACATTAATGAGATAGCTTTTATTTTTGCCTTTAAAAAAATATTTATGAGATGGTTTTTACTTTTTACTTTGGCTTTTGATATTAAACATTAGAAAAATAGAAGTAAAAGCTTAAACTTTTCGATTACTATTTGGATAAACCTTTTCAGTTATAATGTACCTCATCCAAAAAGAGCTTTTGAAATTGTTTGGTTGCAACATTTTAAAATCCTTCTAATAATAATATGATATTTTTACCCTTCTATAGGAGGAGCTTGTTTGGTTGGAATATTTTAAAATTTCTACTAACTATAATATGGCATTTGTATTGTAATAAATAATAATGTATATATTATATAGAATAATATAACATTTTTCTATTATATATATTTTTAAATCTACTATAATATATAAAGTAATAAAAATTCATTATATGATATTTCCACAAACTAGACAAAAATTATTAGATAAAAAAATTCTACTAATATGACAAGCTCTCTTAAACTTAGGGGTCGTTTGTTTTTTTGTTTGAAAACTGAACAGTCGTGAATTTTTCTAAAGATTGAATATGGACTGAAATCTGAACCTGAATGAAATGTTTGTTTGTTTTTTTTCCCTCATATCTAAATGTACTATCAACATGTTTTTTTTTTTTTTTTTTTTTTTTTAAAAAAGAAAAAATTGTCTAGAAATAAGTAATTTTACATTAGGTTTTTTATTTTTTTATTTTATTTATTTTTTTTTTTCGAAAAGCCGTTTAAAATAATAAATATATTAAAAGAAAGATTTTTACACCATATCAAATTAGAATAAATTTGAAAATATATCTTCTTTGGGAGGATAGACTTGAAGTGAATATTTTAAGGGTTATTTGCGCTAGTCCCCCTTGAACTTTATACGAGTTTGCATTTTACCTTTTAAACTTTTTTTAGGCATTAAACCCCCTAAACTATCATTTATTAGCAAAACCAGACTGTAGATGCCCCCTCAAATAGGCGTTCAGGAGGTAATAAACCAAACTGTTTGCAAATTAATAAGAATTCAGGGGGTTTAACGTCTAAAAAAAAAAAATTTAGCATGTAAAATGCAAACTCGCGTAAAGTTCAGGGGGGATTAGTGCCAATAACCCATATTTTAATTGTAATAAAGTGATTTAGAATTAAGTTAACAGTTAGAATTTCTTACTTTATTTTTTAAGTTATTTTTTGATATTTTTAAAGTTGTTTGACCATTTATAAAAACAAACAAAATAACTTAATGAGTTCAATTCAAACTCATTAAGTTTTAAGTGGAAAAAACAAATGACCCTAGATAAAATCATACACTCTGCAATAAAAAATGAAAATAAAAGGGAAATAAGTTTCTAAGAGAACATACTATTTTTCCACTTTATCGGTCAAATCTCGAATTCTGAGTCAAATACTTCTTTGCCAGTTGATCAACAAAAGAACAATATCAAAATCTAGAAACATAATCTACAATAAGTGGCCAACTTCATTTTAAAAGATTGTAACAGCAAACTAACATTAGGGAAAATAGCAGTTTGGAACCATTGATCTATTTACAAATAAGAAATGCCTTACATGTTTTACCTACGTTTATGATCGAACCAAAATTGTTATGATTTTGGCCCTCATTTCCTTCTCTTTATGCTTGATTCTCGGGCATTTCCCTGTGTTTTAACGTCGTTAATCAAATGTTTCAAGATTATTTATGCCATAGGGCATTTGTGAAGAAGTAGAGGAATTGAGGCAAAAATGTGCATAAAGTGAAGAAACATGGCATTGTCGCCCTTTGAAGGTGTCGCCTTTGACACACAACGACAAAAGGCAAAATGCAATGAAGATTACCAGCCAAGTGTTGCCATGGTATCGTTGATGTGGCGACCAAGAGACGACAGAAAAGATTAAATCAAGAAAATCAATCAGGTGTGGCGCCACGGTGAGATGTTGTTCTTTTAACATACCGAGATAGAGAGGATTAAATCCTAAAAATCAATCAGGTGAGGCACTGTTGTGAGATGTCGCTCTTTGGATATACCGCTACAAAGAGATTGAAAACCAAAAAAACCATCAGGTGTGGCATCACTGTGTTGTGTTGTCATGAGACCAAATGGCGACCACTCTCAAGATTCCCAGATCTTTATGTCGCCTTTCCAATGTCGTTGTGGTGATCGCCACGAAAAAGATCAAAATCACCTTGACAATCGAATCGAAGAATCTGTAACCGCCTGTCACGGTGGTGTCGCCACAGCGATAACATACCGCGACACCCTGCCATCTCAGCATTTCAAGCAGTTACACAGTACAAATCCGAGGCCTCTATAAATATTTTTCTTCTCCACCAAGCAAAGGAGACACCATACATTCAAAACATGAATTTTCAGATTCAAGCTTAGTGATCTCTCCTCCATAATTCTCATCTCAAAATCCTCCATTTCTTAACTTGAACTAATATTTTCCATCCCAAACTCAACATTAAAATCTTGATTACTTCACTAAATTTTTCCTCTTTTCCCATTCTCTACATCTCAATTCCTTTGTCACTACCCATAGACATCTACCTATCTAGACACATCCTCATCTTCTACTCTTTGCACTATGAGCTTCTAAGGAAAGGAAGGGGCAAACATTAAAGAATGAAGCCTAAGAGTGATTTCCTTATCTATTACTTCCTTGCTTTTGATTGTAACTATGTGTAACTAAACCCCCTTTCTAGGGGATAGAAGTGAGGAACATTTGGATTTGGGTTTTGCTTAAGCTTTTAATATATTTGAATCTCTATTTGTGTTATATTCATTTTATAACTAGATCTTATTCATTATATGATTAGCATTGTATACCCACTAGTTGATCATACTCTTGTTTAAGATAATTTGTTATGAAATCAAACTAGGATTGACAACCCTTGTGAGATTGAGAACATAGTGAATAAGATAGATTGTTGGAGGGTATATCAATCACAATAATCTAAATCTTGATTTGTAACAAACAGATCCCATATTGACACCCTCTCCTTAATCGGTTAGACAATTTTGTGGGAAGTTGTTTAGGGTTCATTGTGATGGTCTGAACACATTCAAGAATACAAATGGTTAACAAATATGAGATTGGTTCATTAATGAAGCTTGAAAAGCCTTTCCCATAATCCACTTGCTAATCCATCAATTCCCTAGCATCTCTCTTAATTGTTTACACCCATATCTTTTATCAAGATTGTTGAACATTTTATTTTTCCTATCACATTTTGTTTCTTTTACTTTTAATACATGTTTTGTGGTTTCTCAAACCACACACTATCCCTTTACTATGTTTTACTTTATTGCATTTTAGATTAGTTAACCAATCCAATACATTACTCTAATTCCCTGTGGAACGAACATTTACTTACCATTTTACAAATTTATATCCTAAAAGGATTCTTAAGTGGCTAAAAATAGTTTTCAATTGATCACATAAACATATCATTTTTGTTGTGCAAAACGACCTCATCGGTTTACATTTTCTGATTATTGACACATGGACAAATGCGAAAGAAAGAGCTTTCTAGGAGAACAAAACCACAAATTACAAATGAAAACTCAAAAATTGTACCACTGGTTGAAATTTATCTAATTTAGACTTTGATTGATTGAAGATGTAACTATTGAAATTAACAAGTGATTGGGATTCTAAAAGCGAATCAAAGTCTAAAGCTGTTAAATTTGAGATAGAGGAAATAAAATAGAAATACCCATGAAAGGAACACTGTTTTACACTCGGTTGCATTCATAAGTCAACCTCAACATAAACATCTTCCAAGATATTTGAAACAAGATCTATGTGTACCATATTATAAACTTTCCACCTCCTGTAGGAAAGGAAAGAATGGTCATACATTTATTCATACTCGTAAACAAGAGATGCAGAGGAAACCATGGTCTACAAAGCTTCTCTAGCTCAAAGATTTAATATATATAGTGTATATGAGTAATAAATAAGAACACAAAACAAACAAGCATGGATGCAATAATTAATATTTATACAAGTTTTTAAAAAAATGCAGTTAGGGCAACAAATGAACACCGATATAAATATAAGAGCACCATTCAATTGAATGTAGATGTAGGATATTATTTTTCATATTTCTGACATAAGAAATTTGTACGAAGTTTTTCCACGGAATAAAAAACAACAATTTCGTAGTTGATATGCACAATAAAAAGATTTAAAAAGTAATTGAAACTAATTCAGGTAACTATAATGATTACAGCTGATTCAGATAACTTTGGGTATGTTTGGTTGGCTTAAAAGGAATGAAAAGAAGGCCATTATGAGCACGTTTATTAATTAGGAATGAATGGATTCAGAAGCAAGTTCCACCGAAAAGGGAATAGAAGAGAATCAAAATCAAGTTACTAAATTACATTCCATTATTTACTAACAATTTAGGAATCGGAAATAGAATCAAATTTATTCCATTTCTAATGTTTATTTAAACTAAAGAATCAAAATTATATATAATTGATTATAAAAATACCCTTGCTTATAAAACATGATAAAATATATATATTTTTTTATTTTGAAAAAAATATATTTTATTTACACATAACACAGTATATATATATACCGTGGTTATCTTATAAGAGATCTCTTAATTTAATTTTGGCAAAGACTTTGATAAAATCACGTCAATTTATATGAATGTTGATATGTATTTTTTTTTGGATGACAAGTTTAATAAAATCTACATATTAAGAATTTTTCAACTACTACAGCTATTAATCCCGATTTTATTAATTATGAAGGCATTGGAAAATGGGTGAAATATAGGAAAATTCAAGAAAAATAGTTGTAGTGCTTGAAAAATTCTCAAATTTTATTCATAGGTAGATTTCATTAAACATATCATCCATAAAAACATTTAGATCAAAATTCATAAAAATGTATATAATTTTATCAAAGTCCTTACCGAAAATAAAATAATGGATCCCTTATGAGAGAACCACTATATGCATATATATATATATATTTATATATATAAACGGAATTTTTTTTTTTTTATGAGGATGTCATGATAGAATTATATAATGACATTGAATGTGAACCACTCATTTTACATACTTTGACTTTGTATGTATGCACTTGTCAAATCACTTTTATAAATGAGTGACTCACATTCAATATCCTGATAAAGTTATATAAGGATGCCCTGATAGGAACGGGACCGTATATATGAATATGCCATAGTTGTTATTATTATTATTTTTAATAATATTTAAAAAGTGCAATCGTTTTTTTAGTTCATAAATGGTAATGTAATATGTATATATAAAGATTAATTTTTTAATAAATCAGAAATCTTTTTTTTTTCTCAAAAAAATAAAAATAAAAATAAATCACACAACTAGAATAATATAAATTATTAATTATGTAAACCAATATTAAGATTCAAAAAAAAAAAAAAAAAGTAAACCAATATGATTTACGTAAATTAAAAACAAAAGTCGATAATCATAAAGAATACGATTGTTTTTATTATTATTTTTTAAAGTGATGATATTTTAGTAAAGATATCATAAATTTCTTTTTCAATCAGGAAAGGGAACTTGATTCCTATGGTGGGTGGGAGGAATCAAGTTCCCTTTCCATCTGGAACTTTAATCCTGATATATGCGTAGGGTTCACGAAATTTAATTCTCTAAAAATTTAGTAAACCGTGGAATTCAAAATCAAGAACATAATTCTCTTTCCTAAGATTAATAAACATGATATGAATGTTTGGTTTGCTAATATCTATTGGAAAGAGAATTCCACCGGAATGGTGTTTCCACCATTTTGGTGGAATAGACTTTCCATCTAAAACTCAATGGAAAACTCTTTCCAATTCCAAAGTAAAATTAGTGTTCCAAAAATATCCTCTTACGCTTCAACCCTATAACTCTATATTTTATATTTCTATTATATATTATTATTATTATATAATATTCCATAATATATTATAATATTATATAATATGATATACATCATTATAATATATATAATACATTATATATACTTTTATATCATGTTATTATAAATGTTTTGTAATTCAAGTTATTTTGGTCAAAATACAATTAACTATATTTCATTAAGTTATTAACCAAACAAAATAATATTGATTCAGAGATTAATTCTAAAGACTCAATAAAAAATAAAATAATTATTCATTCTTATTTCCATTCTCATTCTCATTACCATTCGGATTACTGTTCCACCATGATAACTAAGCGTCACCTTATAGTTACCGAACATAATATCTACATATGATTCGTTTCTTTGGTTTAAGAAAAAAGAAGGAATCAAAACTTGGAAGCCCATTTCTATGTCTTTTAACATTTTATATTAACACATACATTATAATCACAACAACAATAAAAGGGAAAATTTGACATGTGATTCGAGATTTGGTGATATGAAAAGAAATATATATATATATAATATTAATAGACTATCGTTGCAAAATAGGATTAAGACTTAAGAGTAAAGGTCTACCTGATCTCTAGTATGATGACGATAATGGTTAAGACGTCGGCAGTGAAGGTACCTTTTTTCTACTTTGCCTTCCTCTCTTCCTCTCTTTTCAATAATTAGTCATGGCTTTGTGAAATTCAAAAACCTAGACTAAATCTAAAATGTTAGGGTTCATCTTTGGGTCTATTTGATATGGCTTTTGGAAGGCTACTTTTGGCTTTTGAAGCTCAAAAGCCACTTTGAGACTGTTTGGATGTTTTGTATTGCAAGAAGAGCTTATCTTAAAACACGGGAAACCACATTTGGCTTTAATGAATTTTTCATATTACCTGTATTAACCCTCTAACAATGAATAATAAACTAAAATTACCATTCGTATCCTTTTATATGTTTCACTTATGGTTTTTTCTCACCGTTCTCCTCTCCTCCTTTCTCACATAAATGGTGGGCTTGACTTATCCAAAAGAGCTTTCAAATATTAAAAACTCTTTTTACGAAACATCCAAATAGTCTCAAAAGTTGTTTTTGGGCTCCAAAAGCCATGCCAAACATGCCTTATGTTAAGGTTTTTTTTTATTTTTATTTTTTTTTATTTATTTTTTTTTATTTATTTTTTTTTATTTATTTAATTATTATTATTATTTATTTATTTTTTTTTAAAAGCTAATAACAAATGGTCATAAAATTATCTGAAAATACATGATCGAGCACTACACGTACACACGATATGTGATATAAATAACTGCTTTTAATATATTCAACTTTTGCTGATAATTGCACTGACATCACCTATCTTTAATGGTGAACTATAGTTGATCGGATCTACAATTAATGTTGAGTTAGACTTTAACAACCTGCAAAACCAGAATAGAGATCGATGGGGTACTTGAGCGACCAGAGTGGTGCCAACCAAATACACTTCGATGTTCAAGTCAATAAAATGCTTGAATTAAGTAAAGAATGAAAATAGTTAAGATAAAAATCGATCAAACCGTGAATTTGACTAAGATGTTGAGTAGGGTTGACGATGTGTGAGTGTCGACAATAGTTGTCGAAAGGTTCGTGGAGTGTGGGCTAGCTAGCGATTAGTAGTGGGACTAAGGAGTCCACAGTTACCTCAGGCATGGTGCGTCTTGGTCGACGTTGATTGTATTGCTACGACTGGCGTCATGAAGGCGGCAATTAATTAAACAGTAATGCTACACATCTCACCTAAAATCCTACCTTTTTCATCACACTACATGTGGCAAGTGAGGTACAAAATGGTGAGTGAATACATGAAATAGGTGAGATAAATCATTATTAATGTGCATCCACTCATAATTTGATACCTCATATACCATATGTAGTGAGATAAAAAATATGGATTTTAGGTAGGATGTTTAGCATTATTGTTAATTAAAAGCAAGAATTGTAGTGATGTCTACAGCTTTCACGTGTAAGAGTGGAGAAAAGCAAGACAACTTCTTCAAAGGAGGGGTTCCAACGGTTGACTACTTTAATGTCTGTGCACGAATCACGAGGCTTTATTGTTCATTTGATTTCGTCAATCATCGCATTTATTGCTTTTATTTGTATTAACGTTGGGAATCTCGAATAATGAATCGCACGAATTCCTGCTTTGATTGTAGGTGTTAAAGTCAGTCAATGTCATATGTAGGTGTTTAATTGGTTTTTATTTTTAAACTCAGCCCAAACCTATTATCAGACTTATTATCCATCTCTTTTTAATAGGTGGGTTCGACCGTTGGGCTGCATGCCCATTTTTTGACCACTACATGCACCGTTAAAAGTTAACCCCTTTAAGGGAAAAAATGTCATTTTGCCGAATCAGTATTAATTATTTGTATCATACTTAATCCACTTTATATTTAAATTAATGGATGAAATATATATGATAAGACAGTTTCTACCATTAAAAATAAAATATATTAAAAAAATTGTTTGAGATCCCTTCCTCCAAGAGCTCCACCCGATGGACTCTCCATCTTAGACTTGAATTGTGGTTTTGACTAGAATTTGGTTGAAAAGGAAGATTGGAATTGATGAAGATCTAGATTATTCTGATTGATTTTCGATTTTTTGTGCGGAATTTGATTGAAGAAATATAGATAGATGAATAAAGTCGGTGGTGACTGAAAATTTGTTTTGGTTTCAAAAATATGTGGTGGGAGAGAAAAATATTACATTTGTGGTGTTTGAGAAGTGAGAAATTGAAAGGAAACAAAAAATGGGAGGGAGAACAAAAAAAAAACAAAAAACAAAAGTTGCATATTTGTGTGATTATATTAAATGACTAGGGATGTTTTGCAATTTACCCTTCATTTAAAAAAAAAAAAAAAACAATTTACCCTTCATTTTGATTAGATATTGATTTTTTTTTTTTTTTGCAAGTGCCAATAGTAAAAATTATTTATCTATTTTAAATTTCAATTTCCTTAATTCATTAATTGATTTCTTCTTCATTTGTTTGTGTTTCCCACTCTTAGTATTGAAACGATATTAGTTTCACGTGTAAAAAAACTAGTGCATATGTATGAATATTACAATAAACATGACATAAATGTGATAGAAGGATAACCCAGCTTTTCTAGAACAAAAAATGAAAGCTTTTAGGATGAATTTGTTTGATGGAGAAAGAAAATGTTGTAATTATTTTGGTGGGAATTGTTTTTTAATATTATAATAAAATATATTAATATTAAAAAATAATAACATATATTAAATTAATATTTAATACAAATTAAATATTTTATATATAAAATTTAAGAGAAATTTAAGAAAGAAATAAAAAAGTACAAAGGCTGGGACTCCAATTCGGTGAGCTCACCAAACATGGGGACAAGATTGGATATAATCTAATACCGGGTAAAAAATGCACCCTTAAAGTATTAGAATTTAGAGAATTAGATAATCTCGGTTATCAGACTCACCACCATTCACCCAAGTTACATTTTTAATAATTCAATTGTTGAAAAATAAATAAATATAAAATCTTTGCATGTCATGCCATTGGCAAAGTGATAAGTTAAAGAGTCAGACTTTAGAGCATCTCCAACCATACTCTAAAATAGAGTATGAACTTCAAAATAGAGTATGAACTTCAAAATAGAGTACCACATATTCCAACCGTACTCTAAAATTCTGTTTCCAATAAATTTTTTTAGAGTTTCATTGTGTGGTACTTTAAATTTAGAGTATCAAACATGAAACTCTAAATTCACTTTTACAATTTATATTCCAGGTTTACCTTCATGTCAATAGTTATAAACAAATGTTTGGTATTTATATCAATTTTTTAAAAATAAATTCAATTAATATGTAATAAGTTCTAATTAATAAATTTATTTTCATAACAATTATATCATTAGAAAGGTCTCATTTAAATATTTAAAATGAGACTAATAATGAATATGTATTAATAGTATTTTTAATTAATAATTTTTCATTTCTTAAAATTTACTTATTCTTATCATACTTTTTATGATTTACATACTAATAATTATATGTTAGTAATAAAATAAACGAAACATAGTAATATTAAAACTTCTAAATGAAAATGAAAATAACATAAACATATTAAAATAAGGATAGAAAAAAAAAAAAAAAAAACCTTAAATAATAGTAACATGACATTAATATTGCAGAGAAAAATTTAAGTTGGCTGTTATATATATATATATATTGGAAAAATGGTGCTTGAGCGAATGAGAAATTAATGCTCAAAGTGGACCCTATGAATTGGAAAATAATGATTCTCAAATTGGTGGGAAACAAATACTTTGTCAAGTATATATAAGATAATTTCTATAGAAACTTGCAAGCATGTGTAGCACACAATCACGGACTGTGGGTTCAACGACTTGTGTGCAAGTGCGTGTCCAGAGTCCAGACCCGGACATGAATGCCGCAATGGTTCACTGTGGGTGTGCGCCAGTGACTAGACCAGTTTTGCTACTGGATTAATTTTCCAATTCAAAATAATAATGGCTTTTAATGAGTCAGAATAAATTTTTGAATTAACGATTACAATTACCATTTAAATGGTAATCAATTTCTGTTTGATTCTATTGCTGAATTAAAAGGAAACTTTAAATAAAAAGATTCAAACTCAAACGGCTAGAATTAATTTGAGAATTATTCTCAAATCAATAACAATTATCTAATAATTAATTTCCTCTCTTGATTGATATCCTTATATTGCATGTCAATTCCAGTTCCAAAAGAACCACGAATTAAACAAAGCAATAATTACCCTCTCATTCTCTCGCATCCGGATCAAGTTGTATTCTTGAATTTGTATTAGTGCGTTTTCTAGACCGAAAATTATAGTTCATTGTATAACCATGTTATTACACATACTATAGAACCGTTGTATTCTGGAAGACAAATGCCAAAACACATATGGTATAATGGACGAATTTGTCTTAAGGACACCATATGAAACACAAGACTCGGTTCTGGATTCGTTTTTAATCGAAATTTAGGTTGATTTACAGATTATAAAATTTTATTTTGTATTTAACCTTCTGTTTCGTTATCTATTTGTATTTCATTTTATTTAATTTATTTTGTATTTGAATTTTATTCGTATATGTAATCCAAAACTAATTTCATCGTAATTGAATTGTTCACGGATGCCAAATTTGAATGAAGTGAAGTTGTAGTTTGAACAGAAACCTATGTGTCAGATTATAGGGAGGCTAATATGGTGGATAGCCATATGGAGGCATAGGTTCCAAATAATGGTGTGGGGTGGCAGCCACCGTGCATAGGGAGATATAAATTAAATACAGATGCAGCTATTGATTCAGATGGGAAAATTGTGGGGTTTGGGGCTGTTATTCGTGATGCGTAAGGGATGGTGATTGCGACGAGTTCCCTACGAATTGTGGCGACTTACTCTCCCCAAGTGGTTTAGGCCATTGCGATTTATCGGTGCCTTCTTCTGGCTAGCGATATCAGGGTGCTTAGTGTGGAAGCTGAGTTTGATGCAGCTGTTGTTGTCAAATGGGTGGCTGATGGTGGACATTTAAATTCTGATGTGTGTTTAATCCTGACTATTATTCGATTGTTGATGCAAAATTTTAATTTCTGTTCTATTAGGGTGTGTTTGGTACGGGGACGGGACATGACAACGTGAGACAGTTTCTTCTTGTCTAATGTTTGACGGGATTTTAGCATGAGGCATAATGGGACAATGTAGACAAAAATCACCAAATCCTGTCTCATCCAAGACCTTAGGCCAGACTTGTCCTATATGGGAAGAGTCTCAAAAAGACTTGTTTAACCTTAAATCTTAAAAAAATCACAAACTTGTGCAATGTTTTATGTTTATATATATAATTATAATATATATGTTATATTAATAATATATATTATTAGAATATATATTATAATATGTATATGTTATTATAATATATATATTAATATATATATAAAATATAATTTATGTATACATATATTATATTTTATTATATATAATATATATACTAGAAGAAGTGTTTAAAGCCATGATGATAAAATCCTTCCTTCAACAATTAAGTCTCTACTTGATTTAAAACAGTTTAACTCAATCTGATCCCAGTTGGAAGGATCCGGAGGGATTTGCATTGGCAGTAAACATCCCAGCCAATCAAGATGTCTTTATCGGGTAATGGTGTGCCAATGACACATGTCCAATAAGTGTAGGATAGAAAAAGCTTGATGCCGATTTTGTTCTTGGAGATTAGATTGGTGGTGAAAATCTGATCGTCAGCGGCTTTGAAGTAGCGGAGATGAGACTTCTTGGCTATCGGAGGAAGAACCTTAGGGTTCATCATAGTGGTATGAGAACCAGTATTAATATAGGCGATGACATCAATAGGCTTAGAGAATCTCTCAGGCAGTATCTATATAAGGACATATGGTCCAAAGGAAGAGTCAACTTGGATAGCCTGATAGAAGTCGAAGACGTCAGAGTTAGAAAACTCTGAGGTATCTGAAGAAGAGGCGGAGTCCATATCATGGAGGACAAATGTGATATTATTATCAACACCTTCTTGTTCAGAGAAGATGGACTCAAGATCAGCATTAGAAGGAACATCGTTGGTGATCTGTTTGAGTTGACGAACTAGCTTTTCTGATTTTGCCTTGGGACATTTCTTTGCATAGTGTCCCTTCTGCCCACAAATGAAGCATTCTGGGATTTGTTCCAGGAACGCTTTGATTTCTTTTTGAATTATTTAAACTTCTTAGGCTTTTTGTGTTTGGGAGTATGAAAATGTTTTTTCTTTTTAGGTTTGCAGGTACACATCTCTACAGATTTGCATTTGATCTGGTGCGAATGTTGCTTGCACTAGGAGTCATATTTCTTGCCTTCGCGTAGCATCTTAGAGAAGACTTTCTGGGTTGCACAAAGCTTGTCTAGGGCACCGATAATGTACATGTGAATTTCACCTAGAGTAGTGTCTACGATAGATTTGCCAGAAGTGTCAAGCCTGCGTTGGAGATCATCCTGAAGTTCTTGAGGAAGAGAACTTAGGTAAACATGTTTTAAACTCGGATCATTGATCCCACCAAGAATGTGGAATCTGGAAGACATTATCTTATAATGAAAGTCAATGTCTTTACGGCGGAGAGAACAACACTTCATATCAAAGAAATCCTATCGAGCCTGTTTATAAAATTGAGAAGGATCGTCAAGGAATTCTCAAAATATGATACCCATGGCATGGGATGCTGTTGCAGATCTGACAAACTGAAGTTATCGATATTCTCCAAGGACTTGATACCAGTCTCTGAGAGAACCAACAAAGCGGGAGACAAATTCATTTGTATATATAATGCATATCAAAAAATAAGATTAAATTATGTAATTTTTTAGTTGTGATAGTTTGTGTTTGTGTAAGAATCCTCCATATATGTTGTTGACTTGTTGTAATATGAAAATAAGAGAAGTACTCAACTTTGTCTATTCTGGTCTTAATTAATATATGATGTTTTTAATTTTTTATAATTTTTTTTTTTTTTTTTACTATCTACCTAAATCCACTTATCTAGACTATGTATTTTTTTTTTTTTTTTTTGAAGCTTTTTGCTATTTGAGCCATTAACATTAAAGTAATTTGTCTAAACCCCAAGCTCGTCCAACTACTAAAGCGACGCCATTGGGGTAATTTTTTATCATATTTATGTGCCACGATAAGTGTTTAATTCTTGTCAATTTTACGAGCAATTGAACTCTAAGCAAACTATGGTGGTCACTCTTTATCTTTATTTTTATATATCACTTGTGTTACGGCGACGAAATATAAGACATTGCTAGATTAAAACATTTATCATAAAATCACTTACGTATGTGTTAATTTATGTAATGTTTTAATAGGTTGCAAGCTATATTACTGTTTCAGAGAAAAGAAAAAAACAATTAAATTTTTGAATTGATCATGACAACACATCATTCATTTAAATTATCCTCTGCTGACCTCTTAAAGATAGAAAGACAAAATGATCAAACTTTAACCATAGTCGGCCAAAATACACACTTCTTTTTCTTCCTTTTCCCCACCATTGTGTACAACAAAGCTAACAGCTTAAAATCACCGCCTTAGCTGATCCCTCAAAGTTCTATATAGTATATATGAACCGCGTCAATTAAAAAAGGTTACCAAATACTACTTTGCTGCAGAACATGTTGTGATGCTACCTATATTTTCAACCTTAATTCAGATCCCAAATAGTTTGGACATACCTTGCAGTATAGGCATTCACGAAGTTTACGGGAAAGACTGTATACGTTAACAGTGGGATTCTAACTCTAGTTAAATGGGGCTTCTTCAGGGGTGGATCATAGAATTCAAATTGACAAATCATTATAAAGCTCAAATAGGAAACTTTCATTGGACATATTTGAAGATGCATCTGAAAATGATAGGTCCCTAGCCTCAGGGCAAAGATACAAAAATACAAAGTGTACACAGAAATCAAGCAAAGAACACAGTAGTCTCCCTAGCTTTACACTAAATTTTTTTTGCAACGTTTCCCCTGAGACCTTTATTTCTCATCAAGTTATTTAATATCTTGGTTAAGTATTTGACATATAAAATATGTCAAATTGTTGTTTCAAAATAAAAAAATAAAAAAAATGCCAAATTGTTAAAAGGTAACTAAAGGAGCTCAAGTTATTCATATGCTTGGTGGTCAAATCCTGCTATGACACTGTGGTTCAACATTATTGTCCGTGTCTTATTTGACAACTATGCAACTCTAAAGACAATCTTGGACCATTCAAGTTCATTCTCTCTCTCTGCAATGCATAGTTGAAATAATCTTGGTTCTTTAGGGTTGTTCTATAACTAAACCCGGTTTTTCTCCGACCCAAATTTCACATATATCTAAATCCATGACTCCCACCTTGAATATTTTCTTGCCATAATAATAAGGGAAATGGAAGATACCTTTTGATATACCTCCTCTTGCCAATCACCCCCAATTGACTGTCCTGCTGTGGAATCCAGAGGTGCTACAAAATTTATTAAAATATAAAGTTAATACAAGGAAAAATAACTAAGTGAAACCTACATCCTTGTATGTGAAACACGTGAAACATAAAGACATCAAGTTTTCATTTATTACGGTCAAAATGTATGTGAAACCAGCAACCGCATCTACGGTTTTCAAAAACTTCCTTATAGGTTGATGGGAGCTCTTGCACCCCTGGTGCCTGAGCATAGAGAATTGACAGAAACGAACATGATCATTATCTTAGGGAGTGGTGCAAATGCAATAGATATTTGGAGAATTCCATTTCCCATAAAGCATTCTTAAACTAACTAACTTTAATGCAACATTATATAGAATATCTTAGAAACCATAATGCAAGAAGGTCCAGTTGGACAGTCTGACAAAAGAGAGGATGAAAGTGATGCAAATCAGAACGGAACTCACACTCATTCAAACACACAATGTTTTCCTTGATCTATAATTCTGCAGAAAATAGAAAAAAGAGAGAGATTAATATTGAGAAAACTCAATAATTTTTTTTTTTTGTATTCATCAAAGTCTATCTTCCAAAACCTAATACAAAACTTAAATAGTAAAAGTAAACTGAATCCGTAAGGATTCTGTTTCTCCTAGAATTTTGAACAAGAAAGATATCTAAAAAAAAATCCTAATCAAAAGGGAAAGAATCCCAAATTAAAAGAATTCTAAAACATTAAAAACATATCTAATAAGGAAATGGATTTGATTTAATAAAATCAAATCATAAAATAATTAATAACCTAATTACATATAAAATAAAAGGAAAAAAAAATATTAGTATCGAGTCATGGCAATAATTGGAAACAATAAAAAAGGAAACAGTTGTCTTGGTGTGCACGAAAGTTAACGGCCAAATTCGGACCAATTTTTGATGAAGAGGAATCCGATGAAGACTCGGATATCTGCGAGAACAAGCTGTCTGACGAGTACAATTCACATGGATTAGCATCGTTTCATCACTGTCTAGGATGATGAACCTTCAAATTCGATGACGAATTTCATCCAACCTGAAGAGGATGATGCAGATTTGCTTGGCCAGATGCGTGGGTGCTTGGCGTATTTGCTCAGCCAGATTCGCCAAAGGGGTTAGCTTGATGACACGAATCAACCCCTACCAAAAGGGTAAATTTTGAGGGCCTTTTTGTAGGGAAAATAGGCTCAAAATCGACATTATAATATGTTTCCAGAAGCCCAAGACAAGCCTTACAAATTTTATGAAGGCTTCGTCTTCTATAACGAGCTGAAGCATATCCGAATTTGGCCATTCAATTTCGTGTTCATGATTGGATTATTTTATTTCCTTTAGCTTTCTTTTTCTTTTTAGCTTTGATTGGGATTCTTTTTCTGATTTAGTTTAGGAGTTTTAGAAGTCTTTTTCATTTTTATTTATTTATCCTTTTGCTTTAGGATTCTTCTCGATTGGGTGTAGTTGTTTTAGGATTCTTTTGATTTTTAGGAGATTTGATATATTTTTCATTCTAGATTCTTTCCCGTTTGTTTAAGATATTTTTTAGATTTCTTTCTTATTTAGAATTCTAGGAGATACACAATTCCTTTTCATACTTGGGCCTCTTCTTGACACATTAGGCTAGAATTTGTCGAAATGTTATAATTTTACAATGTAGGTTTTTTTGTTTTTTTGTTTTTTTTTTGTCTGAAGACTGAATAATCATGAATTTTACTGAAGACTGAATAGTGACTGAAACCTGAATTTGAATGATATGTTTTTTTTTTTCTCACATATGAATGTACTGTCAACATGTTTGTTTTTTAAAAATAAAATTGTCTAAAAAAAAAATAATTTTACATCTATACCTATGTTAAACAATTATACATATAATATAAAATAAAAACAATCCAAAAATAATAATTATATATGAATACATATGATTATGATCTTCTTATTCGATTGCAAACGAATTTATTTTTATTAAGAAAAGAAAAGGGGTTTTTTTTTATTATTTTATTATTTATTATTTTTATTTTTTAAAAATTTTTTAAAATAAAAGGGGCATCATGAAAACTGACACAAAACACTCTAATATATATATATATATATATATATATATATCACTCTAATATCATAATAAAGTTTTGATATTAAACACCAATATGAGAAGTGATTAGGGTTTTTTTATTTATTTTATTTATTTTTTATTTTTTTAAGTTATTTAAAATAAGCAATATATTAAAATAAAGATTTCTATATAATATATAATTATGATGAAATTGGAGATATGTTATATATGGAGGATAGTATCGGAAAAAAAGATTTTGTATTGCATTTAATGCAAGAGAACTTCTGTTTACAATCTACAGATTATCTATTCACACTCCAATTTAATTTTTTTGGTTAATGACAATTTTAACATAAATTAAAATTACTAAACAAGATAATAAAAAAAAAAAAATTAAAGACACTTCAAACTAATTAAAGTATTAAAAAAAATTCTCTCTCCTAAATATGTTATTACCATGTTAAATACTCTCTCCTAATTAATCTCTCTTCATTTTTCAAGAAAAAAAAAATCATGTTTCCATTTTGAATTTGGATCCTTTTCTGAGCTGATTTTTGTCTTGTTCTAAATAGATACATATGTAATCAATGACTGTCATTTATTTCTTTTATTTATTTCATTTAAATACAAAATTTTATTATCAAGTGTTTTAGATCAGGAAAAAGATTCTCCATCAATCTCTGATTAATAGTTAAAGAAAAAAAAAACTTATTAATATTTTAGGTTTTTCTTAGAATTTCTTTTTTTAAAAAAAAGGTACTTGTTTTTTTATATATTTTTTTAATTTTTTTTTTAATATATACATATATATGGTTCCTAAAAATCAAGCTTATTAGTAAGTTTTTTTTTTTTGTTAGTCTTGTTTGAGAAAGAATGGAGATAGAAAATTAGAGATATGTATTGAAGGAAAGAGAGTTTAATATGATAATTAAAATTTATGAGAGAGTATTTAATATATAATAATTAATCTAATAATTTGGGAGAGATAATTTCTTTTTTTAATAATTTTATTTAAAAAAGATAAAAAAGATAATCTTGTAATAACATGAAGTGTCTTTATAATTTTTTAAAATTTAAATTTTGAGAATGGAGTGATTTTAGAAAAGAAATATATAAAAAAAAAAAATTGGATTGTCAAAAGAAGTTCTCTTAATGCAATTCAGTGATTTATAATTAAGTGAAAAGTCATGATTTTTTACTTTTTGTTTTAAGTTATTTGACCACTTAAAAAAAAAAAACAAAAAAAAAAACTTAATAATTATGATTCAGATTTCATACCCATTAAATTTTAAGTGGAAAAAACAAATGACCAATTTGTGAGTCTAAACCTTGTATCTATTTTGGCAGGCAACTTTTAATTCAATTCCAAAATAAAATTTAGATCTCTTGATTATAACTCTATTTAAAATACGCAAATAGGTACGGTGAATAATACATGCATAATATGCTAAGACATTTTCCATACTGGGGTCTCCTCTTGATATATTAGGCTGGAATTTGTCTAAATGTTACAAATTTACAAGATACAAACATGTTAAGGCATTTTCCCATCCTAAGATTATAGGTAGTTAGCGAGTCTAACACCTTGTGTCCACTTTGGAAGGCAACTTTTAATCCAATTCCCAAATAAGATATTAGATCTCTTGATTGTAACTCTATTTAAAATAGACAAATAGGTATATTGAATAATACACGTCTAATATGCTAAGATATATGAATGGATTAAGTGGATTATCTAGTAAAACTACCAATCCATAATTGGGCCTCACCTTGACACATTAGCCGAAATTTTTCTAAATGTTATAAATTATTAAGATACAAACACATAAAGCCAATTTCCCCATCCTGAGATTTTAGGAATTTACTTAGTCAACACCTTCTTATCCATTTTGGAAGACAGGTTTTAATCAAATTCCAAAATAAGATATTATATCTAGGGATGACAACGGGTCGAGTTCAGACAGGTTCTGTCAAATCCATACCTGCACCCGTGAAAATTTTCATCATCCATGCCCGCCCACAAACCCGAGTAGTTAAATGGGTTCAGGTTTACACCTGTGGGTTTGGCTACACCCATACCCATACCCTCACCCGCAAACCCGCCAACCAATGCGGGTTCACAGGTGGGTGCTTCACCCACAGATTCCCCACAAACCCGCAACCCACGAACCCACGATTTGCCACTAGTAAATTCCATATGTAATTACCTGCTTGATACTTGATCAATTGAATTAAATTTTCATCTCTAATTCCCTACTTGATACATTACAAAACCATAATAACAAAAACAAAAAAAAAGACCAAAGCTAATTCAAAAGTCCATAATCCATAGGTAGTTAAGTACATCATCTAAAAATTCATAAGACATAAGTCCATGAAAATATCAAAAGTACATAGAATACAAATAATTAAAAAGACAAGTTCACAAATCACAACCACACCGAGCTTTTTGACCTATCATCTCCTCCTCACTTCCAAGTTTCTTCACCAAATTTATCACCAAGTTTTCACAACATTGATGATTTCTATAATATTAAAATAAAAATCAATTAGATATACATTCAATTAAAATCAAATAGTTATAAACTCATTAATAACGAAATTATTTTACCTCATAAATCTTCATTCATTATCATTTTCTTTCTCAAATGCTTCAAAATTGCTTTCCACCGCTGAATCAAATCAGAAGCAAATTATATGAGTTAAAAAAAGGAAACAAGCAAATTATAATTCAACTAGTAAATAAAAAATAAAAAATAAAAAATATATAATGTGTGCAACAAGCGCTGCATTATTATACACCAATATATAAAAGTAATAGAATAATGAAATCCATGCACATATATATACATTAACCACACGCATATTATCAACCAAGTGTTGTTGTAGTTCACACTTTTAACACAAATATCACACAGCAGAAGAAACTACACTAAACTGAGAACATTTTTGAACTAACAACTTGTCATTTTGCAAAGTATCAACATAAACTATATATTAAAGATAGCCTCAGATCTATTGATTGAAAAGTGACACGCAGGTTGTATAAAAAAAACTTGTCATTTTGCAAAGTTTTGGGGTTTTACGTTGACCGAGTACTATTGGTTCATTTGGCATCATGATTCATGAAGTCAATAACAGAGTAAATTTACAGTTTGATGAAAAGAAGAAGAACAAGAGAAATAGAGAAACAAGTCAGTTTGTAGATTATGACAGAGCAAAGATGCCCCACACCCAAAATAACAGAGCAAAGACTAAAACAAAGAAACATAGCAGAGAAAACACAACAGAATATGAGAGCAACAACCTGAAGCCAGAAAAATAATAACACACCCACAAAACCAGAAACAAACGAACATAATTTAAAGAAATCACAAAGAACAATATTTTGATGGACGATGGACGATGAATTCATAGCAGAGAAAGAGAGAGAGTAGTACCGACGATGGATGATGGTTGAAGTTGATGGTGATTTGAGATGCAAGTTGAAGTTTGGTAAGAGAGGTGAGTCAAGTGCAGCAGAATGAAAATCGATAGGAAAATATGTTAGGGTTTCTCATTTCCCGTTTTTTTAAAATTCAAAACGACGTAGTATGATATACAAGGTATATTATTGTTGCGAGTTAATGGGTTCATCTGCGGGTTCTTTTGCCAAACCCGCACCCGAACCCAGCGGGTTTTTGTTCAAACAGGTTCACGGGTCGTAAATTTACCACCCACACCCAACCCTACAAGGTCAGTCTCGGGCGGGTGCCCATGGGTCCGGGTCAAATTGCCATCCCTAATTATATCCCTTGATTGTAACTCTATTTGAAACAAACAATTCATGCATTTAAGTTGTGTGTGAATACCAACTCTAGTAACCAAAAACCATATTATTATATTAGGGTGGGTCAAATTGTAAGTGAAGCTTTTGCAACTGCATTACACACAAAAAAAAAAAAAGAAAAATGCTCTTCCATGTTATCACCTGGATCAAGAGGCTTGTTACTAGTGCCACCACTGTTGGGTTGCAATGGATTTGACATTGTAGTTTGAGATTTTGACTCCATTGAAAGCATCTTCAACGATATTCTCCGAAGATAATCCGACTGAAATTTCAAACCAATACAAGATTTTAAATCTCATAGTACTACTTTCTATTGCCGAAAAGAAATAAAAAGGTCCTAAAATGGCTGCACAATGAGAAATATAAAATATAGAAAAACATAAATGATCCAAAAAGGGTAAAATAAATGCCAAGGGCCCAGTATGGTTAGAAAATCTTCTGTTGAACACTACCATGATATGGCAGGTAAATCAAAACAAGAAAAGTATTTGTTAATCTTATGTTGAACTCACTAAGAAGCACAGGTATGGATACAGACACGAGTACTATACGGGGATACAGCAAATCTCCAAAAACTAGGATACATATATGGCAGGATACACCAATTAAACTAATATATATTTATATTTAAAAAATATATCTGAAAACATAATTCATCAAAAAAATAATTCTTCCCCTCCTCTCTTTCTTCTTCTTCCTCTTCTCTTTTTCACTTCCTCGATATTTTCTCTTTCACAGCAGGCAGCAGTGTTTTCGATTTTGAATTTTGAGAGATGAAGAAAGTAGAAACCCTAGAATCTAAGTAATCAGAGATATTTAAAAAAAAAAAAAATTCAATTTTGACCCAAAACTTTTTAAAATTATAAATTGACCTCGTTTTTGCAATAAAATAATTGCAAAACTGCCCCAAACAAATCTTAGCCGTATCTGGAAAGTCAAACTTGCCCGAAGTCAACGGACACGCCATTAGGCATGCCCGCGCGTGTCTGTGCCGACACTTGTTACAGGGCAAATTTGGAGTGTCCGTGCTTCCTATTATATAACTAATATACCCATTAAGTCAATTACTTAGAAGGCCAAATGACTTGAATAAATAAAACAAAAATTACTGCCAACACCATACATGCATCTGTTATAAACCCTAATATACTTTTTCAACCCACCTATCATCTGATAGAATAATGGATTGAAAACTTACCATGTGAAGCATAAGATTTGTGATAATTTCAATTCTAACACCCAGTATTTAATAAGAATTAGTTTTATGTTAATTATGAAATTAGGGAAAGTGGTGACAGCTTTCAGATGAGGAAATGGATTGAATTTGAATTATACGAAGAGAGGACAGTGTGTTAATGACTTAATGGCAATAGGCGACTATCAAATCAAATTCATGAGTCAAGTCTAAAAAATAATTTGCCAATGAATGGCAGATGTTTATGGCACATAAATAAACACGAGACAATTGTAAGGTTTTCGAGCAGAATGCATGTGGACTACAGGGATGTAAATAGTTCTCCTTTGGTTATAGAAGATTATAGAAGATTATAGAAATCATATTGAAGTTTATTAATAGTTGAGAAATGAAACCAAAATGGAACAAAAGCAAACATAACTTGCTTGTGTTTTATAACGGCTCACAGATGTAAAAGATGAGTTATTGAAGTGTGTAGAAGAATTTTATGGGTAAATGTTAAAGGTTATATTTAAAATAATTTAATACTCTTCAGTTTTTTATTTTTTTTTATTTTTAAAAGGAAGGTCTATAAACATGCTAGCCCAGTTTTTTATGTTTTTTTTTGTTTTTGATATTTTCTTACTCTTTGTTCTCTTTCTCTCTTCTTTCATTCTTTCACTTTTCCCCTCCGGAGAATTTTGTTGCAACTTGGCTATATTTAGAAACACATTCAGACCCACATAATCCACCTAGTATTTTAAATTTACCTGATCTGTGGCAGCAGTATATATCTTTTCCTCAAATCTTTCAGCAATTTTCTTGAGTTCATTTAATCCCTCTGGGCCAGAAAAAGGAAGATGCCTTTTCAATGTATCCATTCTACACAATATGATACATAAGTGAGTTACAAACAAAGCAACCATTCAGTTGGTAACTGAAACCAATAAAAAAATGTGAAAAACACAAAATATTCATTTCCAAGGAAATGAAGAAAAAAAAAGAAAAAAAAGAAATGGTAAGTCTTGAGCCCATGACTGTTAAACCTTCATTATCTGAAAGGACAACAAAACTGCCTTAGTCTCTCTAGCATAGTGAAATCACACCATCAATTTGACATGTCTCTCCTGGATCATAATAGTCACCTAGACTGTTCTTTGTCCATAAACTCATTGTCTCATTGTCAGGGCACTAATATAAATTAATATTATAGAAGCATTACTGTTCACTCCATCACATAATAAAATGGTCAAAGTATTGAAACTAGATCTTTATAAGGTCCGGTGCTATTACCCTTGAGGAGTTAGTAGAGTGTTCAAGCCTGTGGTTTGCTGCCACAAGGACTGGGGCTCGACTCCCCTCATGGGTGTGCCTTCATGGCCAAATACCATAGTTGCAATAGTTGCTAGAGAAATCTGCTTTCCAATATACATCATTTTAATATTTAATTTATGAATCTATGGAAAAATAAAAGAGCATTTGACCCTTCAAAATAAAAGAGCATTTATCTTATTTGGCATTGCATTCTACATATCTACAGCAACTTTGAACCCACTATAATATGTGAATCATTTATCCTGATTCTTTAAACCTTTCTTCCACCAAAAATACTGCTACCTCCTCCACTTGTATAGTGTCCAGATTCATTGTTGTAATCCTTTAAAACAAGAGCCTTCCAAAAAGGTTTAATTCCTAATTAGACCAAATCTAATGTACACTTGCTAAGTGAGTGCTGGCCAGTGTATAGCCAATGTAAGTCTCTCAAAATGTGGAACACTAAACCATTCAAAAGGGAAAGGAAGAAATGAAACATGAAATTAAAGGGTTGGTTCATGACTTCATGCATAATCTTTTTATGAGTTCATGAGAAGTTAAAATCTCATCAGGAAAACAGTAAATATATCTTTTAATATAGCTTCATTTATGTCCTAAAGTTCCATTAGCATGCACTATTTTGCTACTGCTGATAATTTTTCTGTTGAAAGGAGCAAGGGAAGAAGCTGTACACATTTTCAGACTGCCAAAATTGTCCCAGTCTCCAACTAAATGCTCATCATTTTAGATCAGCAATCCTAAAATCATAGCTCAATAGGACATTACAATTTAACAAAGCTTGCCCCTAAAGTTCCACCTTCAAACCCTCTCAATTTGGTTAGATATAGCGTCCTTTACGTAGAATGCAAAACCAGTTCTCAGATGCCAATTCGCCAAAACTCAAACTACACAACAGAACACTTTCCTTTCCTACATGTATAACCATTCTGATTTCAAAGTCATCACTACAATACATAAGGGATCCTATCAGTGAGTTGTCAGTCCATGCTTCAATTCTCAGGCCAAGTACGTCTAATACGTTAATAATTAAAACAGAAACAGAGAACATAATAATTAAATCTCATATAGCAGCTACCCAACAAGTTAAGAGTGGTTTTGAAGCAATGGATTATGTGAAGAGAGATGGAAACTTACATCTTGTTCACAATTCTTTGCCGTGAATCAGGCTGCAACTGTGTTCTCCAATCAGGTGTTTCCATGTTGGGTTGTTGTTGCAAACCTAACTGCTGTTGCAACTGTGCAGGCAGTGATTGAATCTGTGACATCAGCTGCTGCTGTCCTGGCACCATATTTGCAGCATTTGATTGTCCCATTAGCTGATAAGGTGTTTCCATGTTGGGTTCTCCGCCCGGAGGAGTTGGTCTCCAATTATTATTATCCATCAAAGTCTAATTAAAACAGGTAATTTTATATCTTAAAAAAAAATGTAACTGATACTAAGACCACCACAAAATTAAACAAATATCAGCGATTAAACATTTTCATGCGAAGAATTAGAAAAAAATAAAAATAAATAAATAAATATATATATATATTTATATATAAATGAATTTGGAGTCGACATAAAGAAACAAATGCCAACGGCCAAACTGTACATAAATCAATTTCACAGAAAAAAAATGTTTGATCGGTGGGATTTTTTTTTTTACTTGATCGATGGGATTTTTTAAAACAAAAATAAAAAACTGAGAGAGTGAAGCGATTACCTATGAATAATTGAATACGTTGCAGTGCAGTCCCTTCCAAAGTCTTCCAGTAGTTTCTTTGTAGAGAAGAAAATTTGAAGAGATATATATAGTCTTCCAGTAGTTTCTTTGTAGAGAAGAAAATTTGAAGAGTTATATATCAGGAATGGGTGCTGACATTCACACCCATGAAATTTAGGATGCCTTGAAAAAGTGTCCACTTCTAAGTTTGAAAAGGCAAAAATGTACCCTCTTTGTTTTTCTTACAGTATTGAAGTTTACTTTATATTAAATGTCCCTTGTTGGACTAAATTACCCTTCACACATAAAGAGGGGTGTAATGTCTAAAATACCCATACACATTTCTGTTTCTCAAAAATACCCTCCTTCCATTTCCCTCCTCCTTTCAACGATACTTGAATTCCCTCCTGATTTCCTTTCTCACAGTCGCCCCATCCATCTCTTCTTCTTCTCTTCTTCTTCCCTTATTCGTCGCCCCACTTTGTTTCATCCCTTTTTCAATTGTATTTCCAGATTCTTGATTCTTTCATCTCTTCTTGTTCCTCCTATTCCGAATAAACTCGTCCTCAACTCTTTTCAACTCAATCGATTCCAAAAGCGGTTTTTCAACCCTAAAAACAGAGAGATAGAGAGCGATATAGGCAATGGGTGATGATGGGTTTCTCTCTCTAGTCTTCATATGTTCGTGTTTAAGCTCGTGTTTGAGTTATTACAGAGATAGAGGAAGACCCTTCTCGCTGTGGCTTGTAGATCGAAGGTAAGGAAATTGAAGATGCTGTATGTGTGAGGAAGTCAAAAAGGGATCCTTCAACATTCTTAAGAAAGGAACGATTGGCTGCTTCTCAGGGTTTGAATCGTCAAATGAACCCATCGGTTGCAGGTGAGTGTTTCTTTAAATCTATGCATTGGAACCTTTGAAATAAATTACAACTTTTTCCTTTATTAAACTTTTGCATAGTTTAGACTTTGAGCTTAAAATATTTCTGATGATCATGATTCTTTGTTTATTATAACTTCAAGCAACTACAAAAACAGTTTGTATCATTAATAAACTAAAAAGTGAAAATGTTTAATTTTTGCCAAACTAACAAGGTTGGAAGGTTTAAGGAATTGTACTACGTTTACGGAAGAATGATTACTCTACAATCGAATATTCCCTTATTTCCAGGGACTTAAATATTCTAACCACATTCAACAACACAACACACATAACACATACATTGACAAGGACCACGATTTATTAGGCTCAATAATTGTTGTTGGTGTTGTCTTTTGTTGGATAAAGAAAATCAGGGTTCATATATTGCTTGATTGTGATGAGTATTTAGTTGTGATGAATGAGTGTGTGGGCTGTGTGGAGTGTTTAATGGACATTTATGGGGGCGTTGTTTTTTGGGCTTGATAACTCTGCCAGTACTTGAAATGTCTTCATTATATGTTCTAGAGATTTTAGAATGCCAAATTGAAGTGCTGTTGGTGTGTGGCATTTGTTGTTTTCTATTGCATTTGTTGTTTTCTATGGCATTTGTTGAAGTGTTACTGGTGTGTGGCATTTGTTGTTTTCTATGACATTTGTTGAAGTGCTGTTGGTGTGTGGCTTTTGTTGTTTTCTATGGCCTTTTTTGAAGTGCTGCTGATGTTTGACTTTTGTTGTTTTCTATGGCATTTGTTGAAGTTCTGTTGGTGTGTGGCTTTTATTGTTTTCTATGGTATTTGTTAAAGTTCTGCTAGCTGTGTGACATTTGTTGTTTTCTATGTCATTTGTTGAAGTGCTGCTGCTGTGTGCCATTTGTTGTTTTCTATGGCATTTGTTGAAGTGCTGCTAGCTCTGTGACATTTGTTGCTTTCTTTAGCACCCTTTCTTGAAGTGGTGCTGCTATGAGGCCTTGTTTTTTTGGGATTGATAACTCTGTCCAAGGCTTCAAGTTTGAGTATTGGGCTTGAAAGCCTTGTGCAGGGCTTGAAAATCCTTTTACAAGGCTTCACATCCTTTAACATGGCTTTAAAAATAAACTGTTTTACTTACACTATTTTGTTATATTTCTTCATTTTCATATCTTTGTTACTTTAACAACATTTCCAAGGTCTATGGATACGATGGATGGGTTCATAGTGCACTGCGATAGACATTGGATTGATGACTAGGTGATGGGTCCAATTTCCTTTACATTTCATGACGACAAATATAGTAAATTGTTTGAAACAATGTCACCGGATCGGGGTTAGTAATGATAGATTCTGGATAAGCTTAAGTTTAGAGCTTTTAACGCCGAAAGGGGGTTGTACATTATCCATTATGAGCGACAATGATGTATCCTGTTTGCTTTCTCATAATTGATCATTGTCCTTATAGATTGAAATTAAGGTCGAAGTGGTAGAAAGATCTGTACCGCTGAAAACAACTGAAAATGTATTTCAAACTTCAATGAAGTCAAGAAATACAACAATCTAGTCATGTATACCTTCGGTTTGTAAACCCTCCATTATTTCAAATCCCCAATTAGTACTTTATATTTACCGTCAGTGAGTGGTAGCAACTAGCCATTTGGGCCAGTGCCTTCCCCTGATTTACATCGGCCGAGAAAGATTAGGGGACTCCAGCATCGATTACCAAGTATACGGAGGTTGCGGTGGATGATTCTGATAGTTCTAAAACCTCAGATATAGATGATGAGTCTAGTAATGACGGGCAAGCATCAACAGACTATAAAGAAATTGAAACAAATGGAGTACCTAACAGTTCTACACCTTTTACGACAACACGGTGGACAATACCGGGGTCAGAACTGTATTCAATTTAGCCTATTAGATCAAAAGAATTGTTTCAAGACAATGGAGACTTTAGTGAAATATACAATGGACAGATGTTCAAGGACAAGAAAACCTTGAAAGTGGCTCTAGGGTTCAATGCATTGCAAAAGAGGTTTGATTACAGGGTTCGACTATCAAATCATACACGATTTGTCGCATTATGTAAAAAGAGAGATTGTCAATGGGTTTTTAGGGTAGAGAAGTTGAGAAATGGGACGTACTGGAATGTTAAGTCTGTTGACTCTGAGCACACATATGGTGATAATGGAAACTATAACGTAGATTTTCATTGTGAAAGTTCCCATGTAATATGGCAGCTGCTTGCAAGAAAGTGTGTCAATCCAGGACACAACATCTGTCCTAAAGATATAATGATTGACATGAAGGATAAGCATGGCATAAACCTCACCTACAACAAAGCCTACATATATAAGGATTGCGCTTTACATAGTGTTTTCGTTGATCCATGAGAGTCATTTAAGACGTTGCCCATATACTTTCACATGTTGGAAAAATCTAATCCGGGGACGAAAACCAAGATTGTATCCGATAGGAAAAACTGGTTCAAATATGGATTCATAGCACTTGGGGCTTGTATAGAAGGATTCAATACAGTTATTAGGCCGGTTATTACCGTTGATGCTACCCATTGTTTTGTTAGTTGCGGTATGCAAGGATGGTAATGAGATGATATACCGTTTGGCATTTGGGTTTGCCAATTCTGAGTGCTCAAAGTCGTGGACATGGTTCTTGAAGCAACTTCACGACGTGATCTTGCATCCCGAACTTGTGATAATAGTTTCGGATCGGCACACGGGTATCTCTAATAGCATGAGATCAATATTCCCCAATGTAGCACATGGGGTTTGTGCATACCACTTGGCCAAAAATCTGTAACAACATTGTAGGAAGTGAGGTGACGTGATTTATCATTACTTTCGTGCTGCATATACATACCGTGTTGAGGAATTTTCGACCGTTTAATGGCTGAGCTGAAATCCATCCATCCTAAGGTTTATGATGAACTCGTAGAGGTTGGGATACAAAAGTTTTCACGTGTCCATAGCCCTAGGAAGAGGTACCATATGATAACCACTAACATTGCAGAGTTAATGAATTCTTGTCTACTTGTAATCCGAAAGTTGTTTATCACATCTATTGTTGAATTTATCAGAGATTTGTTCAACATTGGTTCCACGACTATCGAAGTAATGCAAGAGAAACACCTACATTCTTGACTAATGATACAGACCAACACATCAAAGACAGGGTATTAGGATCGCAACGGTGTGAGATTCACCTCATTGACTTCAATAGATTCAAGGTACAAGACTAATGGAATGAAACAATTGTCGACTTGGAACAACGTTCATGCTCATTCCGTGAATGAGACCTAGATGAGCTACCATGTGTTCATGCCATGGCTGTTCAAACGTATGCTTACATAATATTTATGTACATTTTGAATAACCATAATATTCAATTTCTAATTGTTATTCATTTATTTGTGTTTTTTGTATCAGGTTTAAATGTATGCCTATCAACACATTATGTTCCGACTTTTTCACAACCGGATGGCTGAAACAGGCGTATGCCATGGCTGTGAACCCTGCTCCAAAACCTAAAGCGTAGGACATTGCTGATGATGTTCATAATCGCGTTGTATTGCCATGGAAAAAAAAAGCGATTAACAAGAAGATCAAAGAAAAATCGGATGCCTTATGTTGGGGAGAAACGAAAGCAACAAACATGTAGGAATTGTGGGCAAAAGGGAAAAAATAAAAAATGTTGCACGAACCTATCCTGTAGCACAAGGAGACCAGTAAAAAAACCACATGCTTGTAGCGTGTGCAAGAAAGAAGAACATAACAAACTTACGTGCTCGGATAGGGATAACGCACCCGACCCTAGTTTGGCATCCCACCTTAGCTCGGATGACATTGACACAAACGATGAAGAAGTTGATTGTTAGGTATGGGTGAGACTAATCCTTTCCTTTTTAAAATTTTTTTTTTTTTTAAAGAATCTTTGAGTGCCAGCAGTTGCTTACACTTTTATTGTTGCATGCACATACACCTTCACTATAGGTTGAGATGCAGGAGTGCAAGAAAGTTGTTGCTGTGATGATTGTGTAGTATGTGTTGTAAGTTGCAGGGGATGTTGTTTCAGTGGTGGTGCAGTCGTACAATATTTACAACTTTTTAGGTGGTATGGTGTAGTCGTTGAAAGTTGTAGGGTACCTTATTTATGATTTTTAAGTTGTTACAATTTCATTTAAGTTGAAAAGCAGGACTAGCCCAGCATGTGTTGTAAACAATATTTACAACTGTTTTTAAGTTGTTGTGGTGATGATCTTGTATGGAATAATTGTGTATTATGGATTATTTGTTGTGGCCTTGTTGATACTAGTATTTACGTTTCTGTTTAAGTATATATTCGTGTGTGCCTAGCATACACATATACTGTTCTTTGTAGTATATATTGTTGTATACTGTTCTTTATAGTATATATTGGCCTTGATATTATTGAGTCCAGGAACAGGAACCATGCAAGATAGGGTTTGAATTTATATGGAAATTGTCAAAAATGACCACTCTAAATATAGGCAATTCATTTTTAACCACGTACGAAACTTTAATTGTTAATAACCATGTTTTGAAAAAAAATTCACTAGGTGTCCATAAATTACCAAGATGCCCTCAAATTAATATTTCTATTTTGTTCACTATTCACCGTCTCTCTTCCTCTTCTTCACTGTTCATTCTTCATCAAATTTTTTACCTTTTTTCTTATTTTCTTCCTTCTTCTTTGTTCATTCTTCCTTCCTCTTCCTGCAAATCGAACACTAATATGGTTGAACCATTGTTATTCCTGTAAATCGACTAACTAGAGAAGATTTGAAGAAGTGAAAACTTGAAACAAAAATTTCGATTTGCTCTAAATCAATATTTGGTGTGTAAATATCTTTCATTTATTCATTAATTGAGGTTCAAACAGTGACCTTAACATGAGTTCAATGTTATTGCATCACATTTGTGTGTTTTTATGAATAATCGAATTAAATAAAGTTTCAAATTTTTTCCAAAAGATTTCAAGTTCACTGGTTCGAAAAACTTGAAATCTTATGTAAAAACTTGAAATGTTGACAAGTTCCTGGGAAAGATTTCAAGTTCCTGGATAAGACTTCAATCAAGTTTTTTCCAGAAGATTTCAAGTTTCACTTCAAGTTTTTATATAAGATTTCAAGTTTTATGTTGGAGATTTAAAGCATGATTTCAAGTTTTCACAAAACATTTCAAGTTTGTCGAAGATTTCACACTTTCAAGTTTTTTTTTTTTTTTCAAATCAAACTCTAACATCCAGTCTCAAATCATCCAAAATACCAGACCTCAACCCAATCAACCCTCAAAATTGATACATTTCAACATTTATTATTCCATAAACATGTTCTTAACAATAAGAGAGAGAGAGAGAGAGAGAGAGAGAGAGAGGAGCGATGAGAGGGAAAAGAGGAGAGAGAGTGTGTTTGGGGATAGTTTTATATGAGGACATTCAAGTAATTTCTCAAAAAAATGGTTATTAACAATTAAAATTTCAAAATTGGTTATAAACAAAAGTTTAATGTTTTGGATAGCTAGTTTTGGTTTTCTCTCTGAATTTATTTATTATTATTTTCATTAGACCTGAACTAACAATGTGAAGCCTAGGATATTCGTTGTCTGTTTAATTCAAGATGGGGCTTGAATTTATTTATATTTTCATAAGCCCTGACCTATGTATGTCAAGCCCTAGAAGAACATTGATTTGTTAAGGCAGGGATATTATTGAATCGAGGAGTGGGGAGTCATGCAAAACAGGACTTGAGTTTATTTATTATTTCCAGGTTACACATTTGGGGGTCTTACATTTATTTGTTAAATGAAATAACTGTTGGGGGGGGGGGGGGGGGTTGGGTTCATTAATGGTGTCTTTCCAATTTGAAAAATGCATGCATGGATCGTGAAAAGGCATCTAGATGACCTTTCAATGGAAAAAAGATTTTTACAATTACCAAAGGCATCAAAATAAGATAACCTTTCAATGAAAAAGACCTTTACAATAACCAACCACCCCATTGCGAATGTATCATATATGGGAAAAAGAACAACAACAAAAGGAATAATGTTGGCAGGCAAAAGCATGAAACAGACAGGCTGGAATCCATTATGTTAGTTTTATGTTCTTATGGTGTACCTTTCAACATTATGTCCTATCAAATGCAAAATAATTTTCTATTATGAATGAAGATATATTTCCACAATATTTCCCTAACACAATATCTCTAATATCTCTCTATAATTATGAATCGAATATAATAGTAACACAATGAAAGTTATCTTTAATTCATCTTCATAAAAAGGCAATATACATAATGTTACTCTGATGCCTGGGGATGTCTTGAACAAACATATACATAAACATACAAACAATCAAACACAAACACCTTTTTTTCACAGAAATTTAACCACTATTACTTCGATAACAAAAACAACAATAACGTATACTGGAAATGGAAGGAAATGTCTTTTGGTTTCAATGTAAAAAACATTATCTTCTGTGGTACCAGAAGTATCAATTGAAAGTTCACGGCAAATAAGAGCTTCATATGCTTCATCCATCGTATTAAATTTCTGATAAGAAGCACCCGTAAATCCATCAACTTGATCATGACATTCAGGCCATGAGTTGAAGACACCAGTTTTCCTTCCTTTGAAAACGGTATACACCGATTTCTTTGTCATTTCATACAGCACACACTGAATAACATTTCAACAAACAAGCAACCAACAAACCAAATATCAGATTTTTAATAATGACAAAATAACAAACTAAATCTTTCAAACAGAAAACATAAAACTTTTCTATTTTGCTGATAACCAAACAAAATGATAGCGTACGCCATTTTCTTCAATGGGCATAGAAGTCTTTCAAAAGTAAATTTAGAGAGTCTTTACATTAACTTACATTAATGGTCTCTTTTCAGTGTGAAAAATGCATGCATTGCAATGGGTGGTGAAAAGACATATAAATGACCTTTGAATGGAAGCAGACGTTTACAATGACCAAGGTGGTTTTACAATGACCAAGGTGGCTTTACATTTATTGGATGTTGGTGTTCATATATTATAAATACCATGTCCTTTGTTACATTTTTTTCTCACTTCATTTCTATTTGTTTAGCATTTTTTTTTTTCATACAATGGTAGAAAAAGACAGAAGGAATAATGTTGGAAGGAATTTTGATGAAATAGATAGGCTGGAATCCATCTTTGAATGTATGAGGCAACAGATTGCAAATGCAGAAAACACCATCTATGAAGAGCGTGCAAACGCTGATCGCCTAACTGTAGACAATGCAGTGTTAATGGGAAAAGTCAAAAACCTGGAAGTAGAAATTATCAATTTACATGAGTAAATGGAGGCAAGAGACAATGAACTGAATGGGCTGTACAGTTTTGTCGAAAAATTGCAGAAGAAAATGTTGGATTTCAATATTCCATGATCTCTCTAGATAAATGATTTATGATTATCCTTATGTTCACAGTTTGATGTCTTTGCTAGTAATGTTAAGTTTTTATTAAGTATTTTTATGAAATGAATATCATATTTCCTTTCCTGAATCCCTGACACAGTATCTTAATCATTATAAAAAATTATCTTTGATTCATAAAGATATACCAAAAAGTTTTATCTTTAATTCATAAAAAGGCAAAGTAGATGCCTTGAACAAACATAAAATATACACAAACAACCTTTCACAGACATTTGCCCACTGTTACCCCGGTTACGAATACAACAACAATGTATATAACCAACATTACTGTTTTGGTTTGTACTGATTTAGTGCAAAAAACCTTATCTTTTGTGGTACCAGAAGTATGATTTGAAAGTTTTTCACGTTGAACTGCACGAATAGCTTCATATGCTTCATCCACTGTATTAAATTTCTAGTAAGAAGCACCCTTAAATCCATCAACTTGTTCATGACAATCATGCCAAGAGTTGAACACACCAGTTTTCCTGCCTCTGAAAACAACATACACCGATTTCTTTGCCATATACGTAAAAAACTAAATATATGTACAAAAAGCAAGCAAGTAACTAACAAATTATATCCAGATTATTTTATAATGACAAAACAACAAACAAAATGAAGACATTAAATCCTACTGACACAAGACAATAAACAAAATGAGATAACAAAAACCAGTTCTAGGTTAATGGGGCATAGAAGTTTTTTAAAATAAATCAAAGGTAGAACCTATACTTGCTTGTAACTGTGATTTCTTTTAAAAACCTCCATGCCTACTGAACTCATTTTCGAACTAAGATCAGAAATTAACGAAATAAAATGAAGATGAAGATGTGTAGAAGAAGACCTTTGGCTGTGGGCGTTGGTCGTGAGGATTGAAAGAAATAAATCAGATGTGTAAAAGATCAAGGTGTGTAGACGATGAAGATGAAAATAAGAAGATGATGACCGAAAAGAGGAAGAGGAATCGACCATCAATATAAGTGGAAGACTGAAGTGGGAACCATCTATGGTCCACTTGTGGAACTAAAAAGGACTACCGGGATCCAGCTGTCTAGCTGTGGTCCACAAACCCCTTTCTTTTCAATGCATTATTTTTGAAGCTCAAATACAATACATTTGAAGCCCTGGAATCGGAATTGAAGCCCATAATCACTGTAAATGTATACTTTTTCATTAATTTTAATTTTTCAACAATTTTTTAATTTTTTCTAATTGTACGGTATTTGTTACACAACATATGACAACACTCTAGAACTTCGACACCATCAAAAACACAATCTAGTATGGGAAGCCTTAAATACATTATGTATTAATCTAATGTAATAGTACAAATGTCACACATTACTTTACTAGGGTTACAAGTGTTACTATGTAATTGTAATGGACTTGGTCACGGGATATTTTTGTGACCGTTTGATGCTCCCGAAAAAACTCTATAAAGTTGCCTACCTACGTTCCATCCACTTTGGACCGTTCGACCGGGACGAAAAAGACGGGACCCACATCATCAGATGCATAAACAAAAGACATTCAAGTCTTGAAATAATTTGTGAAGCTCGGAACTGAAAAGGACTAGTGGGATCCAGCTGTTTTTGAAGACATTCAAGTCCACGAACTCCCTTTGAATGCATTGTTTTTGAAGCTCAGAATCAATAGAGGTGAAGCCTTGGAATCGGAGTTTAAGCCCAAAATCACTGTACATGGCTTAGAAGGTAAATTTTTGCATTTAATTTAACATGTGGCAACACCTAGACGTTTCCTTATTCACGCCCGAGTAAAGCACTTAAGCATTCTTGATTTTCCTTTTTTCTTTTCTTTTCTTTTCTATCTCTCTCCCTCTGTTCTTCTACACGACCAAATCTGTAGGTAAGCATTCTTCTTCAGTTCTTGTTGAATTACAATTTTTTTTTTTCGTTTTTTCTTTTGCTAACTCTGTACGCTCTTTTTCGCCGATCTTGTTGATGTTTTGTTTTTCTTTGTTTTTCATACATACATCTCTTTGCCTTGGTTGTTCAAACACCAATTTTGCTAATATATGTACTAACATTGTTGAAAGTGTATTGTATGAAATGGGGAAGACATTTGAGAAGGTTCAAGGCTCTGAGACTGTTGAAGAGAAAACATCTGAGAAGGTTTGATGCATTGCAATAATGGTCAATACTGGTCACCGGGCTTATTATTGTATTTCCTTATTTCTAGCAAATAACCACCTACTTATCCATGTTTATTTTATGGTTTATTTTGTTGTTGAAAGGTGAACCCAAGAGTTTTCTTTGACCTGAATATCGGCGGCCATCCAGTGTGTAGACTTGTGATAGAGTTTTTCGCCGACACTACCCCCATAACAGCAGAGAATTTTTTGGATCTCTGCACCGGCGAGAAGGGAATCGGTAGGAACATGATGCCATTCCACTAAAAGGGAACAATCTTCCACTGCGTGATTCCCAGCTCTATGTTCACAGGAGGAGACTTGACTGACTTCAATGAACTCGGAGGTGAGTCCATATACGGCAACAGTTTCATCGACAAAAACTTTGTAAACAAGCACACTGGTCCCGGGATCCTCTTCATGGCAAATATTAGCCCAGACACCAACGACTCCCAATTTCTCATCCCTAATGCAAAGAAAGAGTGGCTCGATGGCACCAACGTAGTCTTCGGTCAGGTCATCGAGGGATTTGACGTCATGAAGACCATTCAAAAGGTCGGTTCCATTTCTAGTTTGACATCTAAGCCCCGTAATGGTCACCAATTGTGGTCAACTGTCTTGATTTATTGGCAGCAGTGGTTGTAGAGTTTGATTTTTTTTTCTTCACTAGTGCTACTTGTATGCTACTTCGAATCTATTATGCTGCTTGTATTTGATTTTGTATTAGATATTGGTTATGCTACTTGAAATGGATTATGCTATTGTATTTGTTTCATTCACCCCACCAAAGGGTCGCCCCACCAAAACAAAATAAACTGGGGTCTAAAACCAAATTTCCTTGGCTCCAAAACATAAATATTAATTTCATCATTTCATTTCATTCGCCGCAAACACATAAAAAAATTGGGCTCCAATACCAAATATCCCGGGCTTCAAAACATTAGTGGAACATATATCCTGGACCCACATCATCATCGGATGCATAAGCCCTGGAATAATTTGTGAAGCCCCCTAAAAAGGACTAGTGGGAATGTGGGATCCAGCTATGGTCTACAAACTTCCAAATATCCATTTTGGACCGTCGTAATATGTATTTTTTTGGACGTACATAATGTTTTTGGTGGGCCAATGTATTTTAATTAATACTATTAATTTAAAAATATTTATTTATCAGTTAAATGAAGTAGCAGTAATGGTAAAAGTAAATTTAGGTGAGGTAGGAAGTCTTTACATTACATTAATGGTGTCTTTTCAGTTTTAAAAATACATGCATTGCATTGGGTGGTGAAAAGGCTTCCCCATGACGTTTACAATAACCATTGTGACTTTTCATTTATGAACGAACCCAACGTTCGTTTTCATTCATTATAAATACCTTACCTTGTTACAATTTTTTCTTACTGCACTTTTATTTTTTTATCATTTTTTGTTCATACAATGACAGAAAACAATAAAAACAGGAACAATGGTAAGGAAATGCACCATAAAACAGACAGACTGGAATCCATCTTCGAAAGTCTGAGGCAACGAGTTGCAAATGTAGAGAACACCATTTGTGAAGAGTTGAACAATGGATTGCAAGTGTTGATGAGAAAAGTTGATAACTTGGAAGCAGAAATTATCAATTTACATGTGCAGATAGAGGCAAGAGACAATGCATGAATGAACTGCACAGTATTGTCAAAAAATTGTAGAAGAAGATGTTGGACTTCAATATTCCACCATCTCCCTAGACAAATGCTTTATGATTATGTTCAAAGTTTGATGTTTTTTTTTTTTTTTCACAATGAAATGAAATTTCTGTTTTTTATCTCTGTTTATGTTCAATACTCTAAATACTATTATGAATACATATTTCTTTGCCATTTCATACAACACAATGAATATATGTACAAAAAAACAAGTAACTAACACACTAAATCTAACAAAATGAAGACATTAAATCCTGCAGATACAAGTCATTTTTTTTCTTTCAAAAGAACTAATTCCAGCGTAAAGTTCGCCATTTTTCTCATGAACAAAATGAAATAACAAAAACCAGTAATGGTTAATGGGGCATAGAAGTATTTTAACAGAAATCAAAGGTAGAAGCTATACTTGCTTGTAACTATGATTTTTGTTGAAAACCTCCATGCCCACTGAACTAATTTTCGAACTCAGATAAAAAATTAACAAATAAAAAACGAAATAAAATGAAAATGAAGATGAAGATGTGTAGAAGAAGAGTTTTGAGCGTGGGCGCTGATCTTAAGGATTCAAAAAAATTAAGAAGATGAAGAAAGAGAGAGAGAGAGAGAGAGAGAGAGAGAGAGAGAGAATTAAAAGAAGGAGATAAAGAGAGATTGCATGATATCTGATAAAGAAGAAGATGAATGAGAGATGTGCATTGAAATGTGTAATTAATTAATTATTGATGGCAAATCTAATTAATGTTGGGGTGTTATGTTGAAGAAAGAATGATGGTGCTTTGTATTGGTTCAGTCAAAGTCAGATGGTGGGGTCAGAGGTCAGCAATAATGCTGCATCGTTAAATCAAGTTATTATTATTATTTTTTTTTAAACCAGATGTGTCCTATACCCTTGCAACACTCCTACCAACCAGATGAAAATAAGATGTTGAAGAAAAAGTGGAACCAAGTCAACCAACCATCAATATAAGTGAAGGTGAAGCCCTGTATCAGAAAATAAGAAGGTGAAACCCTGTATCAGAATTGAAGCCCTGTAGTTGGAATGGAATGGATTATGCTATTTCCTAGACTTTAGAACAGAACAATTCATTTCATTCGCCCCACCAAAACAAAACAACCAAATCAAAACCCAAAATCTATTCATTTCATTTAGAACACCCAAAATAAAACATAACTAACCCCCATGCCCCAACATGGATTACATTACAAGGCTTCAATTGGAAATAAAACAAAATAAAACAAACCGACACAACAAAAGCACAACACTACTACTATTAACCCATTGTCTACTATAACCCACTGTGAAAATGTACCAATTTCAGCACAATTAACTGCAGTCAATGACCATTACGGGCTTAGATGTCAAGCTGGAGCTAGAACCGATCTTGTCAACGACCTTCAAGACATTAAATCCTTTAACCACCTCACCGAAGATGACTTGCTTGCGATCAAGCCACTCAATCTTAGCGGTACAAATGAAAAACTGGGACTTGTTGCCTTTTGTGATGGTTTTGGCCATTGGCAGGATACCGGGACCGATGCGCTTCTTCACGAAGTTCTCGTCAGCAAAACTAGGGCCGTATATCGATTCACCTCCAGTTTTATTTTTGTGAGTGATGTCTCCTCCATGGACCATGTACCATGTACCCAGGTATCACCCGGTGAAAGGTTGAACCCTTGTAGTGGAGTGGCTTCCCAACAGTGCCGATCCTCTTCTTTTAGGTACAAAGAGCCCGAAAGTTTTCTGCTGTTATTGAGGTACTGTCTGTGAAGAGCTCTATCACAATTCTACTCTTAGGGTGGCCGTCAATGCTTAGGTCAAAGAATACTCTAGGGTTCACCATAAGAGTATCTAAGGGATAAATAGAGAGATAGATGATGAAGGAGAAAAAGAGTAACCTGAAAGAGAGTAAGAGAGTAAGGAGAGAATGGGGACTTACGTCCTTTTCTTTACTTAGTATTGGGTTGGGGTTCATCATTCATGTCATGTTTTGGATTTGTTATTCTTATTGTTTTAGGGTTTCTAATGCAAAGGGTCCAGGCCCAATCTTATTTCGGTTCATGTGATTTTTTGTGTGTTAATGTATGATTAATTAATTAATTAATATTATTATTACATTAAGTGTATGATAATCAACATCCATTTAACATCCTATGATGGATTCAGTCATGTATGATAATGAAAAACTGCAATAATGCAACAAACCAACAAAAATGAATATTACCTATATTATATTAAAAAGGCATCATGCCATAATTCGATATTACAGCAGATAAAGGAACGAGGTGGTTAGCTTGGAACTGCGGTTTCCCCCCATCACAGGCATCTCTCCTACAGAGACTAAGAACCGAGATCGATGAGCTTCATGTACAAATTATTTATCTGCAATTTGACTGGGCTTTAAAACAAAAAATATCAAATGCACAGCTACCAACCCTAAAACAGCTACCCCAACAAATAAATCTCAAGGTGACAATTCACCGTTAACGAAAATTTCAAGAGCCATTGACTCACGGAAGCTGGGAATATCTTTTTGTCCAAAGCTATCCATTCATGATGACAACGGACTCCTTATAATATCAATTCTACATATTTGCACACAAATGCACCACAATTGTAGTTGCAACAAGTGAAAATGCAATCATAAATATTTGTATCATAATAAAGAATTGGAAGTTATAATGCAAGGAAAATTAACTACCTATCATCTTGTTGAGGAATAATGGATGGTTCGATGTTTTTTGTAGTGAATGGACTTGTGTGAGGAGGCATCTTCATTTGTTCATAGTAATTTGCATGCTTAAGAATTGAGGGTAACAAATAAAGTAACCCTTTGATGTATTTCAATCGGTCATTTTTTCCCTTATGGTCCAAAACGAGTCATACATGTGCATTTTTCCTTCTTTTAAAAAAACTTGAGATAATACCCAATGATCCCCGATGTTGCAAGGAATCAACACATGTGTATACAATACAGATGGTTATTAAATAAAGATACAAATGGTTCAAATAATATCAATGAATGATCAACGTGTCATAGACTTACTGATTCCATAGTCCACCACAGTTGGGTGTAAATAAGCTCACTACCTGAAACATAATCCAGTGTATCATCGTTTGGTTGGAAAGATAGGGGATTGTATTCGGGGTATTTTTCCCAAATTGGGACAGCCAGTGTAAAGGGTAAGATCCTTCTTCTTTTTGGTATTCTTTTTCACTTCTTTTTGCCTCGACCCAGTTGGATCATTTTTTTCTTGTTCAAGTCTTTCCTTCTCTTCAGCCTCAAATAATTTTAAAGATTTTTTAGAGTCCAACAACCGCTTTATAGCTTTCCACTTTAGGTCCACATGAGTCTGTTTACAAAATAAAAACACTTTCGTTCAGTCTAGTATAAAATGAGACATCAATGTGAAGAAAAAAAAATGTAGAAAATCCTAAATCAATATAGTACAAAATGAGACAAAATGTCTTGTCTATGTCAAAAATAAGAGCAAGCAAGAGTTGTTAAATCTTTTAGAAGAAAAACATAGGAAAAATAAGAACAACCAAGAGTAGTTCTTCTACACTTGGAAGTAATTTGAAGTTTGAATTTATTATGTGCAGAATATCATAGAAGGGCTCAAGTTAAATGCACTTACAAAAAATGATGTCGGGACCAATCCGATATCCTAACGGTAGATAACCTCACCTTTCGAATGCCTCTTCTACAGAACGTGGAGGTAGCTGTCTATGTGCTACAAAGACATTTATATATAAACGTTAAGAAACTTCTTTTTATTTGTGCTTGTAAACAGTAGCATAAAATTTAGTGGACTTACCAAGTTGAATAACCATTTTATAGGTTTGACCAAATCGTTGAACTCTTCACAATTCTTCAAGTCCGGTTGCCCAGTATAGACACTGTTGAGTTGGACAAATTAAATTAAATATTATGAACAAAAATCACACTTAAATCCAATATACAAGAAAAAAAGAGGAGAATAGGAATGGACCATTACCGAGTATTTTCTTTCTTCTTCAGATATGACATGAACCGAATATAATTCTCATTCACAACTTCGCCCGAATCTTGGGCTTGGGTTTTCTTTTTCTTCTTAGGTATGAGCATGGGATCAGTGTACGAGTTGTCTAGGTACCTTGACCGCTTACGAGCTCTTTGCACGTCGTTATTCTTGTAACACACATTCAGGTCAGGTACATCCATAAATACAACACTAACACTAGGGTTTGGAAGAACCATGTTCACACATGGTGAAGGGAACTCATCCAAATTAATGGCATGCTTAGCTGACCCACATGCCTCACCAACAACATTCTGTCTTTTCCTTATCGTTGGCCTTCTGAACAACACTATCAACAATAGTCTCAACACCTCTCAGATCCTTCTCAACAACACTCATACCTTTTTTATCCTTCTTAATAGTCTCAACACTTGTCTGTTCCTTCTCTAAAGTCTGAACACTTGTCTGATCCTTCTAAACAGTCTCAACAACTGCCTCTCTGTCACCCTCAAGATCAGACACACCATCATGAATCTCATTGAAAATTGTCCCATCGTGTCATCAAAGCTATTGTTGTCATCCTACAGTGAGAAGAATATATTTTAAGGACTGCCAATTAAATTACTCTTATTATGTACTAACTATAAATAATTGAAGCTTACCTTATCCAAATCATTCTCCTTGCTCTCTCTTGATTTTGTCGGTGTAAATGTATCTCCAACCTTGTTTTCTTTTACAATCTTTCCAATTTCTTTTGTTATCCAAGACTTCATCCTCTCCTCGCTTTCTTTTATTTGCTATATTTTAACCAGATGTGCAAGAGATGTAAACAATTCAGGTATTGAATACGGAACCGATGTCTTGAATTTTGACTACAAATCCAATACAAAAAAGAACTATTACATTATGCAAAATAACTTAAAAAAATAAGTTAGGATAATAAAAGTTATGTATATTTCAAATTATTACCCTTAAAGATTCTACATCTCCATCGAAGAGTCGCTTCTTAGATGCTGGTTCATTAGAGTTTCTAGATTCGATAAACCATGTTCTTGTCTTGCTTTGGTGAATGGAAGCATCACCCTCTTCCATTGCATCTTCACGGCCCTCTCTTACCATATCTTCCAGCTTCAACGATTTGTAGTAAACACTTGACTTTTATGATCATAAACCTTCTATCTGTACAAAGACATCTGCATGTAAAGTGCACAAAATATTGAGGTTAATGAATAGTTTCAAACAGAAACCCAATAGTATGCAAAAGATAACCAGCAACAAAATAGTAGGGCAAAGGGTTTTCAAGCCCTGGAAGGGCATTTCAAGCCCTGGATAGGGATTTCAAGCCCTGGCAAATAGATTTCAAGTCATGGGAGGGGATTTCAAGCCCTGCCAAAGGGATTTCAAGCCATGTCAAAGGTTTTTCAAGCCCTGGATAGGGATTTCAAGCCTTGGCAAATAGATTTCAAGTCTTGTGAGGGGATTTCAAGCCCTGGCAGAGGGATTTCAAACCCTGGCAAAGGGATTTCAAGCCACGACAAAGGTATTTTAAGCCATGATTTGGACAAACCAACCATTGATATTAAAGGGACATTTCCTTACCATTTCCACTATATCCTACCCATACATGTATGTCAACAAGGCAGTCAAACACTAAAACAAACATAACAAGGCAAATCCACCAAATCCAAATCCAACACCTATCCATTTTTCAAATAAAATACATAACACTTAATAAACAACAAGCCACAAGTAAAAGATCAAATCATCATCCACGCACAAAAAAAAACGCAAAAAAAACATATCAGAGGTTAAAACCTTTAACTGCTTACAGTTTTTAATAGAGACATAACTATAGAAATATAGAAGTAGGAAATACGCACCGTTGTACCGAACAAAGATTCAACTTTCAACACCCTGGTATTAAAATCCCACATATTATGTTGTAGGAACCATTTTCCTTTTCGCCTCCCGATTTTCCCTTCCAAACGGTTAATCCTTTTAACTGCCCAAAATTATACGATTTTAAAGAATACAATCAAAGACATAAAAATCAAAGAAGGTTGAAATATGATCGTGGATTAATTTTGATAATATTACCTGAAATGCAAGCGGAAATCCAAAGATGTGGAATGTAAAGTACTTCTCATTATTCGGCAGAACATTTTGAGGCTTCGAATTAGACTTGTCTTGCCCTTCTGCATCCTCTTTTTCTTCTTCTTCTTCTTCTTTAAGTTTTTCAAGTTCTTCTTCTTCTTCTTCTCCTCTTCCTTCTTCACTTCCTTTTTCACTTCCTTATTCCCTCTCAACCTCTTTAAGTGTTTCTCGGTTGCATTATTTAGCCAATATAATGTCACTTCAAAGATGTATGAGCCCCACAGAAAACTTGTAAACTCTTTTTCATCCTCAACTAAAGCCCACACTCAAGCAGGTACGGATGTCCGTTCTTCCTCGATCCCGAAGAACTGAGCGACCATTAATACGTACACCATCTTCAAGGCGTCATCGCCATCCGCAACTGTGAGCTTTTGAAATGTTGCATTGAACAATTCAAATGTTGGCCTTTCTTCTCCAAAATACCTACTCAAAATACTCTGATCACCTACTTCAGTCTTTTCTTTGAAGCCTTCGGGCAGCGGGCCCATATTAAGTGCAGTGCACAAACAAAACTCCTTTCTCCCAAACTTAGCTTATTGCTTACCTAAACCAAACCAAATCTCGTCCGGCTTAGCATTTGGAACAAGGATCTATCTTTTCAGGAGATTATAAATTAGCATCTCATGAACCTTTACAGGTTGTATAAGATTTAAGTAGGAGCTGAAGATACATGCCTTAAACCGTTCAACCACCCCACAACGTGTTAGGATCGACTTCAAATCTCCCATACAAATTTTCTTGTTTTGCGAGTTTATTCTAGCGTATCTCCAATTTTTATGGTCCGAATACTGCCACAATTTCTTAAAAGGATCGGCAGGCATCTGGTTTATAACAACACAAAATTTAATTAACAAATAACAAAGATAATTCCTTATTTTTATAAAAAAGTTCAGTAACAAATACAAGTCCTGTAAAGGGATTTCAAGCCTTGGAATGACATATCAAGCCATGATTAAGGGATTTCAAGCTTTGGAAAGGGATTTTAAGCCCTGATTTGGACAAAGCAACCATTGATAAGGTCCGGACATCCTTCCCATTTCCATTATAGCCATACATTATGTCAACACAAACAAACAAAATAAGCCAAATCCAAAAATTACAAATCCAACACTTCAATAAAATAACATCACAAAAACCATCTACAACAACACTTCACAATCGCTTACAGGGGACTTGAAACAGGGCTTGAAATCCATTTGTCAGGGCTTGATATTCAGACAACTGTGGCCACATTTCAAACTTGGAACTGGACATTTTTGCATGGGCCCCAAATTTAAACAAAACCAGTTGTTCAAACGCATGAACTGCAACATAATTACTCATGTTATCATTCACTTCACTCAATACTATGCCTATTTGTTTCACAATTTACTGAAAATAAAATTTCAACAAAACAACAATAAACCCTTGTTACCTTATTTGAGTGCAGTTCCAATAAGGTACTTCACAATCCCCTTAATACAAATCAAAAACCTACCCATTTCTCAAACAAAATACTTAACACTTAATAAACAACAAGCCAAGTCCCCCCTAAGTAAAAGACCAGATCAAATCATCATCCACACACAGTTACATACAAACGCAAACAAACATATTTGAGGTTACAACGCCAAAGGAATGAAGACGACAAGGAGAAAATGAATGAATACCTTTACTTGCGAGTTGCGACAAAGTGCTTTTTAACTCGAACGAGGAATGAAGATGCAAAGGACAAAACGACAGTGCTGGAACAATGCCTACCTCTCAGTTTGCGAGAAACCCAGAAACACCAAACAATCGTTCGCTTCTTCTTCTCTCTCGTTCGCTTCTTTTTCCACTCTGGTTTCACGGGATCGCTTCTTCTTCAACGATTCTTCTTTTACTTTGGTCTCTCGTTCACTCATTTGATTTTGATTAGGGTTCTCAGAATTGGGCACGGTGATTTTGAATTTCAATGGTTAAGGCTAATTGGTAATCTTGCTTAATGGGGTTCCTGTTTTAGGGCAATTCGGTAATGTCCCCTGCAAAAGGTTTTAATATCTAAAATCCACTTAAAGGGTATTCCGGGAATTTCATGTGCCAAAGGGGACACTTATGCAAGAAAAACAATGTGAAGACATTTATGCTCTTTCAAACTTGAAAGTGGACATTTCCGTCCATTTTCACTGAAACTTATTATTACATCTATATTTTATTGAGAGCTTCTTTTGACAATCCATTTTTCTTCTTTTTACACTTTTTTTTTCTAAAAATACTCCATTCTCAAATTTAAATTTAAGAAAATTCTAAAGACACTTCATTTTGTTACACGATTATTATTATTTTTTTTTTATCTTTTTGAATTAAATTGTTAAAAAAAAAAAATTATCTCTCATGAACCATTAGATTAATTATTACATATTAAATACTTTCTCCAAAATTTTTAATTACTATATTAAACTATCTCTCCTCCAATACATATCTCTCATTTTTTATCTCTATTCTTTCTCAAGCAAGACTAACAGTTAAGAAAATAAACTTACTAATAAACTTGATTTTTATGAACCATATGTATGTATATGCTAAAAAAATAAACTCAAAAAATAAGTACCTTATTTATTTATTTATTTTTAAATCGAATTATGAAAATGCTATTTGTTACTCTTGTAGGTGTGTGATTGTCTAGAAAACTTTAATTTTTTCATTAGTTTTAGAAATTCTATGTTTAATGGAATCTAGTATTGAAACAATTTAAGCTTTCATATATCTTTTTTTTTTTTAAAAAAAAAATTTTAAATTGACTTTTTAATATATATATATATATATATATATATATATCTGTAAATAAAAAACTAAAATATTCATAAGTTTTTTTTTCTTTAACTATTAATCAGAGATTGATTAAGAAAAATATGGAAATATGATTTGTTTTTTTTTTTTTTTGAAAAATGGAGAGAGATTAATTAGGAGAGAGTGTTTAACATGGTAATAACATATTTAGGTATTTAATCTAATTATTTAGGAGAGAGATTTTTTTTTTTTTAATAATTTAATTAGTTTTGGGTGTTTTTAAATTTTTTTGTCTTGTTTAGTAATTTTAATTTAGGTTAAAATTGTCATTAATGAAATTGGAGTATGAATAGATAATTTGTGGATAGTAAGGAGGAGCTCTATAGTTTATTAAAAAAATTAATTACAAAAATATCCCAATATAAATTTACTAATAAGGACAGATTACTTTAATTAAAAATAAACCAAATACTATATACACTCATTAATTATATCAATATCTTCAACTATATTTCTTTATTAAAAAAAACTTACCTTTAAAAAAAAAAAAAAAAACTTTTGATAAACCCTAATTTTTTTGATAAACCGTAATTAAACTCTAATTTTATTTCAAGTATCAAACTTTCTCATAATCACATTATTATCATATTGTTTTTTTTTTCTTTATTTTATGTATAGTTATTGTAAAGGATAACTCTGTTTAATAGATTTGTAATTATCTTTGTAATTATCTTGTAATTATCTCTTATTTAATCTTTTGTATTTATCTCTAGATTAGTTTTTCTCTTATCTTTAGGAATCATAAGTCCACTTGAACTAAGCTTCTTCAAGCTATCTCTTGTATAATAAGTACATCAACATTATTTGAGAAATAATATACTGGAAAATATTCTATTCTGTACATGGTATCAGAGCACCCATATACTCGAAAGAGTCTATGATCCAACATCCAACATGATTAATTCCGTTGCTTCTTCCTACAATACCGTGACAGTAATTTTCTCTTCTTCTTCAGCTCTTCATATGGTATCTTCCTCGAACACAATAATGTCCATAAACGTCACCGCCCAAGCTCCCCTAAAACTCACAACAGCAAACTACCGTTCCTGGAAACTCTGGTTTCACACTCTCCTTATTGGATTCAATCTTATGGGATTCATCGATGGACAACACCCATGTCCTCCAGCCACTGTCACGACCTACAACATCTGGAAAGGCAAGACCGGTTACTCCTGAATGCAATCCTCGGTTCCATAACTCCATATATCATTCATTTTATTACTTCCGCCAAACTGCCTGTGATGCATGGAGTGCCCTTGCCAACACCTATGCAAAACCTTCCAGAGGCCACATAATGCACCTCAAACGCGTGCTCACTAACATCACCAAAGGATCGCAATCTAATACTGAATACTTGCAACACGCAAAAAGAATAGCTGATGAATTGGCCATGCTTGATGCTCTAGAAAACCTTGAAGACCTAACAATAAAAATTCTAAATGGATTGGGTGATGAGTTCAAGGACATAGCATTCGTTGTTCATGCTTGTGACTCTGCAATTTCCTTTGAAAAACTTCATTAGAAACTTCTAAATTTCGAGGCTCTTTTGAAACAAAAAACAACGAGAAATCATAAGCTCCTTATCACTGCAAACCTCGTTGTCAAACAATTCCATGGTGGCCACCAACTAAACAACCACTGGTTTTACACCAACAATCGAGCTCAACAACCTCTAGCCAATCGGCCAGCAGCCACCACCACCGACTCCTAGCTTAACTAGAATTATCCCCCATCGAATCAGATGAACAGGTCTGGTGGCCCTCGTCCATACCGCGGCTTCTGTCAGCTGTGAGGCGAGCAAGGACACACCGCCAAAAAGTGCTCCACATTCAACATCTCTTCGGTCACCGATGCCTCACGTCAGCAATCAAGCCAAAAATGTGCCTTATGGCAGCCACACACAAATTATGCGGCACCAACCTCGACCACACCGGAATGACTTCTTGACTTGAGTGCCTCGCATCATGTCACTACGGATCTGAATAACTTGTCGTTGCACTCTCTATATGATGGTTCAAATGATATATTGATTGGTGACAGCTCAGGTTTATCTATCACACACTCTGGCTCTCTCACTCTTCCCACCAAAAATTAATCTTTCCTATTGTCTAATGTATTATGTGTGCCCAATATGTAACAAAATCTGATTTCGGTCTCAAAATTTTGTGAAACTAACCAAGTTGCTGTTGAGTTTTCTCCTTTTTATTTTATTGTGAAGGGTCTTCGTATTAGGGTGCAGTTTATTCAAGGATGGACTATGAACGGTGTCTATGAGTGGCTGTCTCATGCCAGCCAAAATCATCTCCTATCATCGCTTTCTCCAGTGTCAAAGCCTCCCTATCTAACTGGCACGATCGTCCAGGTCATTCGTCACCAAAAATAATTTTGAGTCCAGTAGCTTCTCAAGCATTGTCTGTTATTTCGTCTAGAAATTCTAGCAATTCATGTATTGCTTGTCTCCATAATAAAACGCATAAAATGCCTTTTTCAGTTTCATCTGTTCTCAGTTCTAAACCTTTTGAGGTGATTTACTCTGACGTTTGGAGCTCTCCAATTCTATCTAAGGACGGTTACAAGTATTATATGCTATTTGTTGACCACTTTACAAAATACATGTGAATGTAACCTTTAAAAAATAAATCTGACGTACATGCGGTTTTTATTTGCTTTAAAACCTTAGTCGAAATTTTTTTTAATTACTCTATCATCTCGCTTTATAGTGACAATGGTGGTGAGTACATAGTCTTAAGACAAACTCTTGAACAATATGGCATATCACACTTCACCACTCCACCTCACATACCGGAACGCAATGGTATCTCTGAGTATCGTCACATTACATTGTTGAGACGAGTTTATCTCTTCTCACACATGCATCACTTTCTCTCACCTTTTGGCCCTATGCATTCATTACGGCTGTGTACCTAATTAATAGGATGCCCACACCATTATTAAACATGCAGTCGTCTTTTGAAAGAATTTTTGGCTCCTATGCTAAGCTACGTGTATTCGGGTGTCTTTTTCACTCTTGGATTAGGCCATACAACAATCACAAACTAGAGCCCAAATCTAAAGCATGCATCTTTATAAGGTACTCCGTGAACAGAGTGTGTAATAGTGTCTGGATCCATAAACTGATCGTGTGTTTGTATCCGAACATATCAACTTCGTTGAGTCTGTATTCCCATAGCACACACTTCACACTAGTCTCCCTAGACCAAACACCACCACTTGCACATCCTGGCTATCTCACGAGTCTTTAACCATACCAGTCCCTGTCTCCCATGCTTACTCTTCTACAGGTTTGGCTTCACATGAGACTCCTCGTCAAAACTCGTTTCAAATTTCTTGAGCACATGCTGCAGACCTGTCATTCTCACGGTCTCTCACTAGCCAACCTCCGACTGAACCAGCTCCATCTCCAACTACACCAATATACTACCGAGAAACACACCCCACACCAGACCAAATTAGCAGCCGCACCAGCGCCCGTACCAGCCATTATCACTGTAACACACTTGACACAGCTGCTCCTCTGGTCAACTCCCACCAACCTGCTGCAGCATTTGCTTATGATCCAATCAACTCAGTCATACCTCAGCAGCAATCCACCGATACTGGCCACCATATGGTTACAAGCTCAAAGAATAATATCCATAAACCTCTCACCAAGCTATCTCTTACAAGTGTCATGCTGCCTGTTCTAATCGAACTCACATGCATGAGCTAAAAATACCAGAATGGAGGCGTGCGATGTCGGATGAGTTTGATGCTCTCATTCGGAATGGAACTTGGGTCTTGGGTCCTTAAAATTCTTCTCACAATATGGTAGGGTGTAAATGGGTGTTTCAGATAAAATGTTCTCCAGATGGGTCTATTTCATGCTACAAAGCTCACTTAATAGCCAAGGGCTTTCATGAAAGATCGGGCATCAACTACACCCACACATTCAGACCAGGGTGGTCGCTGACTAGTCTTTTTAATGGCACTAGCAATACGATGAGGTCGGAGAGTAGCACAATGATGAAGTGAAGTGAAGTTCCCACAGGGATCGAGTGATCGATCACCGAAATTGACTAGTCTAAGTGCTATTCAAATAATCATATTGGAACGTTTTCATTTTAAACAAACTAAACTAGAGTAATAAAAGGTTTTATGCTAATGCAATAGATAAATGATATAAAATAAACTCGAATGTGATACTAGATAGAAATATGCTAGGACTTGACTACACCCTACCCTCTATTGAATTCCGTTCTAAACTCAATTGAAATCCCAAATTATGCTCATATAGTTCATAGATTCATACAGCCTAACATTAAGGTAATATCTCAGTCGAGTTAACTAGGTTACACTCAAAATCATACCTAAGCTTATCTTTCAATTACTCAGAATATATGAATGAGTTCATTAAGGATAATGGCACACTAACGAATCCTATACGTTAGCCTAAGTATGTCTACTTTTCTAGACATGCATAGAGAGTATTTCGTCGAACATGTGGTGTGCGTCTCCTGTCAGTACATAACACATCATCGAAAGAACAATCAATAGGAGATCAATCTATTAATATAACATTAAGCACACTAAAACATCCATACAAACCACAAGTTGCACAATAAGGTATAAACAAAGGTTAATATAAATATATAGTTATGGGTGGGGCTTTATCAAATCCTAGCACTAAGTATTTAGCTCATATCATAAAGTGTAGCCATAGAATGAATATATTGAAATGAATACATGGCTAACATAAATAACATGGAAAAGAAAAAGTGATAGAAGAAACTATGTAGAGTAGTTCCTCCTTTACTTTGCTCTTCTTTTTCCAAGCTCCTTATTTAACTCTCTTTTTCCCAAAAGATAAGATGATGGCGGTTATGGTATAAAGAAGTGATTGATGTATTTGGATGTTAGGGAAATTCGAAATTTTGGTAGGTTTCGAAAGATGGAGGTGATGATGTATGAGGAATGTCAAAGGTGATGGTCTAGGTCTAACTTGGGAAAAAAGTCGGTGTCCTTTGAATATTCCAAAGAGTGGATTTATATGGGAGCCAAAAATAGGGCAAAAGACATCAGGCTGACGAAGAGACGGACTGCAGCGGTTGGCATTTCTCGACCACCAACCACGGCAGTTGAATCGCGCCAAGCTGAGTAGATCTCTGTCACTCAATTGCCACGGTTCCTCAGACCGCAGCACTTCAACCGTGACACCTCTAAAGGGTTTCTGTTGCTTGGCTACAGATGATACATGACCGTGACACTTCACAAGCGACGCCATTTAGGATCACTGTCACTTGACTACTATTGTTGGTCCAACCGCAGCACTTCAACCACGGCACTTTGGCCCAAGGCTCCAATCTTTTCATATTTGCACATTGACCCCTCAAATCTTCTCTTTAGCACTAAGATACCCCCTGCTATAATAAAACCTGAAAAAACCTCAAACAAGCCATCAAACACTTGATTTTACCCAAGAACGGACTCAAAAAGATGTAGAAATTGGGCTACACTTAGTGCAGAATTGAAGCAATCAAATACTCCCAAACCTATCTTTTAGTCGTCCTCGAGCAAAACCAAAATAAAACAAGAAAGCAAACAAGCAAGACTCAAGACACACGACTCAAAGACTTGAGTTGTGGACAACAACGATGACACAAACTTGATAAAAAACGAAGCCAACGTGAAGAGATGCAACCTAAGTCGTGCAGCTAAAGAGAACTAGCATGCAAGAATAGCTAAGTGGGCTTTAAAAATATGAAAATGATGTGAACGTACCACGCGCATGCAATCCCACACTTGAAATGCCCATGCTTCAAAAACAACACACTCTCCAACAAGGCTTGTAATTCGCCTCGACTCTATCCTCGCAGATTTCTCTCAATAACACTATGAATCCTAGGCAACACACCTCAAAACATGCAATATGAGCTTATACAATGGAATCAATTTTTAATTCCATGTGATCATGACAGAACGCCATTTAACTGATTAAGTCCTATGGAAAAGAATCGAATGTCATGAACGTGGAAAGAGCATGCTTTAACTAGAATTCCCTATCTAGATTTTCCCTAAGATCAAGTAGGTCTTTTCCTTAATTGTAACAGGGCCTTGGGTGATTAGATAATAAAAGAATGGGAAATAAGGAGATACAAGAACAAATTGAATCAATTATGGCAATACATTCTATATTCCAATGACTGGCTCTATTACAACTTTTAACTATACATTTGGCATCCAGGCAACAAGTTTCTATATTAAGGCTCAAATTTGACTTTTATTGAATCAAGCTTTATTTACACAACAACACAAGGCCTCTACGTCTTTGATTTGGTTTGATGATTTTTTTTTTTTAAAACAAAATTCCATTATTAAGCCTAGGTACACGCCATTCATAACAGACCAGTAATTACATTTATAATTAGCCTTAACTTCATTAATTAGCCAAAGGGATGGTAGTGCTTAGATTGCGAGGTTATGGATGATATGGGTGAAGAAATGAAAAGTTAAATGTGTTTGGCTTCAAAAATGGCTTGGGAGCACGCACATATGGGATTATGAGGTGGAAAAGTGTTTAGGTCGTATTTGAGTGGTTAAGCACACATTGCCTACAATCCTTTCTAAAGATCCATCTAGCAAGGGAATAACAATTTCAGCAAGTAGTCCATAATTGATGAATGTTCTATGACAAATGATGATTTAAGTGCAATGAGACTATTTATTTAAACAAAGATGTGTTTAGAAGTGTTTGTGGAGAGTGGAAATGAAATTACCCTCAAAATGAAACGCTAAAAGGCTCAAACACTCACGGGTAGTCTCCACTATTAATCCCTCACTTTCAAGCATGATGCCTCATCACACGGGCACTAAGAGAAAGGGACTAACCGCACTTGCGCAATGCACCCAAAACTACTCAGCACAAAAAGCATGCAAACACTCCTCAACAACACCAACTCAAAAGCATCTCTCCAAACAAGATATGATCAATATGGCCATTTCACGAAAATTAGACTCAAAAAGACTCAAAACGACATCTAACACCTAAAAACATGCAAAAACCAAACAAAAACCTCACGCAAAAATTTTAAAATTTGAGCAAAAGACGCAAAAATTTAAACAGATGACGCGGTGCAGCGCACACCCCCAAACCTAAATCCAACATTGCCCCCAATATTGACAATGAGAACCCGGCGAAAAGGTGCGCAACATCACAAAACTGACACAAGGACTGTTGAGACAAGACAAAAGTCAAAATGGGACTCAATAATGGCTTAAAAAGGCAAGCATCTTTTAATAACTAGCATGCGGGCGAGATCAATCATCAACCTAGATATCACAATACAATGCGCACCCTTAAGCTAAAAAGCATGAAAACATGCTCCACAATTTGGAATAACATTCATAAGATAAGAGCTCAAAGTAAAAATATTCAACAATGAAAAGTAAAGAAAATATCCGAAACTAAAATGTAAACAAAAATATCCGAAAAGAAAGCAATTAAAGATTCAAAGTAACTAAAAGCAAGTAAACAAGTCTAAAGGAAAAATAAGCAAAGCACTAAAATGGTGGAATGTGGCTACGAGGTCCCCGACAACTTTCCTTTACCCTTGCCTGACGGGTCACTCCCTGCGGCCTCTCTATCTGCCATTTCCTTCAAGGACCTCTCCATTACAATGTGCATTTGAGCCATTTCTTCTGAGATGACGGGTCCACCGATTGGGCCAGTATAAGCTGGAGGGATGAGATTGGCCTTCTTTTGTCTGCTGTATTGGGAGACCTTGAGCTCAGTTCTAAGCTCAGCAAAATCCTATATGAGCCCATCTTCTACCTCACTGATCACGACCCTCGTTCTACCCTCCGAGGCTGCTATCTCCCTTAGGATCTCTTCCTTGACGGCCTTAATCTCCTTCTTTCGTGCTGCATATGCATCTGCCTGCTCTGACCTGGTAGCCTTCAGAATTGTCAACATCTGAGTCAGCAATCTCACATTCATATCCTCTTCAGCACCTTCATCATGCCCAGCCTCTGACTTTGAACCAGCATCTTCTGCCCGTGTTCTCTTATGTTCTCTAGGCCTCTTCAGTCCCCTGTTAGGGTAGAGTGAATAACATTGATTGGTTCCTATGTCTCCAGGAGGCTCTTTCATCTCATCTGTAAAAAGATCAATATCTGCCTGTATGCAGAAATGGGTAATCAAGTTAGGGAACCCCATGGCCTCCTTCTTGCTCTCATCCTTACCACACTTGTGGATTTCCATCTTTATGAGCACACAAATATCGAGCGTCTGGCCCTGTTGCAAGTAGTAAAGCAAATGTGCTACCTCATAGGCTACAGTGGTATGGTGACTATAAGACCTCAGTGATAGGAAATGTAGACATGCTAGAATGCCAGGTCGATGTGGATCTTCAACTGCTTCAAAGGACTAGACCTAGTGTTCCAAAATATCATTGCTTTTTCACGTGGAGCCAAGGCGCTTGCCAATCCACATTCATCTTTGTGAAGATGATGTTCTTCATCAACCCTTTAAACATATTTTTCGGCTCTTCCTTTGGCACATCAGTTCTGAAATACCTATTAATATCAGAAGGGTTGATCCTGACTTCCCTACCTCTGACCATTACTACGCCACCTAAAAGATATTTCCTCGGGATCATTCCTGCATAAAACTCCTCCACAATGCATTTGCAATACTGGAAGGGGGGGTCTGGAAGGTCTGCCAACCCCTATTTTCAATAGTCTAAGGGATCGACGTTTAGTCCAACTCTGAAACATTAATCTCCTTTTTCGGAATTAATTTCCTCTTAGCCCATTTAGTCAACTGGCTCAGAAAATCAGGATTTGGACATATGGGGGCATGCCTATACTCGGCCTAGACAGCGTACTAGAATCGCCTTCTTCAGTTGTCCTTACGGTTCGCTTTGTTCTTGCCATATGGACACTCAGAAAACTGTGCCGCTTCACACCTCTAACAAAATTTCGGCAGCAATTCGGTACTCAAACAACACAATCAACTGGTAACCCAATATACCACGGGCACCCACTAGCCACAAACCACCACAATTTCAAAAGAAAAACACAAGAAACACTTCCAACAACCACTAAACAGCCTAAATTTTAGCCAAACTTCACTACCTCAAGCCATAAATTCAATAATCACTAGAATCACCAAATAAACATGCCAAAAACCCTCAAACCACTATCAAACATCAACCTTCACTACAATTTCGAACAATGAATCACAAATAAACCTTCTTTCACAAAAATCTTCCCTAAATCACCCAAACTAACCCTAAGATTGCAAGGAAGGGAAAAGAGAGGGAAATGGGAACATTTGCAACCAAAAATGAGTGAAAAGAGAGATGGTTTAGCGATTACATGAGGAAGACGTCTACTGCTTAAGAGGAAACCACTACACTCATTTGAATTTAGGAGTTATGTTGTGCCCTAGCCGAATGCACATATTTATACCGTCAGAGTGCCGCAGTCTCGACTTCCGCGGTTGGTCAGACCGCGGCACCAAAATGTCTGTGTTTTGGTCGAAACGGCATCGTTCCACTAAGTGACATTGGCCGCGGTTGCTTCATCCAGGCGACACCCACTCAGTAATTAGGTGACAAAGATTTTTGGAGGTTTCTGTCACTCCACTGCTGTGGTCTCTCATTGAAGTGACGCTCGCACGGCAGTCAGGTGGTAAAGATTTTTGGGAATCTCTGTCGCTTGACTGCCGCGGCTCCTCATAGAACCGTGACACTTTGATGCTAGGCCTCCTATGGCTGCTGAAAATTCTAACAACCTACACAAAAACAACTAGCACACAACGTCAAACATATCTATTTTATCATTATGAGCATAAATAAGATGTTGCAAAAGCAAAAATACAACAAAAATAAAAACTTAAAAAGTAAGGATTGAAAATTTATAAAACTAAAAGAAAAACATAAAAAAAAGAAGTTAATATGTACAAGAGATGGTACCTCCCTTTGATTTCTTGCTCAGGGTGGTTCTTGGAAGCGGACCATCTCCTTGAGTTTCTGATCATCAATTTCCAAAAATATCTTTAGTCGTTGCCCATTCACTTTAAACCTCTCATTCTTGTCATCTTTGATCTCCACCGTTCCATAAGGAAAAATCTCAGTGATGGTGTAAGGACCCATCCATTGGCTCTTTAGCTTGCCCGAGAATAGCTTCAACCTTGAGTTGAAAAGAAGCACCTTTTGACCCACTTGTAATTCCTTGACTTCTATCCTCTTGTCATGCCACCTTTTGGTCTTCTCTTTGAAAATCCTTGAGTTCTCAAATGATTCAAGCCGTAGCTCCTCTAACTCATTCAATTGGAGGCACCTCTTTTCACCGGTCTCTTGCATGCTCATGTTGAGCAGCTTAATCGCCCACCATGCCTTGTGTTCAAGCTTGAATGGCAAGTGACATGCTTTTCCATACACTAGTCGGAATGGAGACATGCCAATAGGAGATTTGTAGGCCGTTCGGTAGGCCCAAAAGACATCTTCCAACTTCTTGATCCAATCTTTCCTTCTAATCCCCACAGTTTTCTCCAAGATACTTTTAGTTTCTCTATTCGAGACTTCAGGTTGATCGTTGGCTTATGGGCGGTACGGGGTGGTGACTTTGTGTTTCACTCCGTATTTCTTCAATAGAGCCTCAAACTTCATGTTGCAAAAGTGAGATCCTCCATCACTCACTATTGCTCGTGGCGTGCCAAAACGGGTGAAGATGTTCCCCTTTAAGATCTTGGTCACTTATTTTCCTTCACAAGTTGGAGTGGCTATTGCTTCAATCCATTTAGACACATAGTCCACGAAAACTATAATGTACTTCTTCCCAAAGGACGTTGGGAATGTTCCCATGAAGTCTATGCCCCAAACATCAAAAAGTTCCACTTCCAACATGACTTTTATTGGCATCTCGTCTCTTTTAGTGATGTTGCTAGTTCTTTGGCATCGATCACATGCCTCTACAAAGCTCTTTGAGTCCTTGAATAGAGACGGCCACCAAAAACCCGATTGGAGGACTTTCCTAGCCGTTCGTGTAGCACCAAAGTGACCTCCACACTTCTTAGAGTGGCAATGCCCCAAGATATCTAGCATCTCTTATTCGGGAATGCACCTATGAATTACCCCATCCCCACATGTTCTGAACAAGAGCGGCTCATCCCAAAAATAGAATTTCAACTCAGCAAAGAATTTTCTCTTTTGGTGCACATTTAGTTCTGGGGGCACTATATCATTAGCTAGGTAGTTCACAACATCCGCTATCCATGGGATTATAAGACTTTGTAATTCAAAAAGTTACTCATCGGGGAACTCTTCCTCAATGGGCTCCTATACTTTCCCACTACCGTCTCTCTCAAGCCTCGATAGGTGGTTTGCTACCACATTTTCGGTCCCTTTCTTATCTCTAATCACGAGGTTGAACTCTTGAAAGAGTAACACCCGTCTTATTAGCCTTGGCTTTGCATCCTTCTTTGTTAGAAGGTATTTAATGGCTGCATGGTCCGTGTAGACAACTACCTTGGATCCCACAAAATATGACCTGAACTTGTCAAAAGCGAACACAATGACCAACAATTCTTTTTCTGTTGTTGCATAGTTGACATGTGCCTCATTTAGTGTATGACTTGCATAGTAAATAACATGTTGACGCTTCTCTTTTCTTTGACCTAATACGACATCCACTGCATAGTCACTAGCATCACATGTCAACTTAAATGGGAGGTCCCAATCCGGAGCCCTCATGATAGGAGCCAAAACAACCTCCTTCTTTAAAAGTTTGAAAGCCTTTAAGCATGCTTCGTCAAACACAAACAGCACATCTTTCATCAAAAGGGAGCACAAAGGCTTTGTAATCTTCGAAAAGTCCTTGATGAATCTTCTATAGAAACCGGCATATCCTAAAAAACTCCAGATTCCCTTCACTGAGGTTGGCGGTGACAACTTTTCAATAACCTCAATTTTTTCCTTGTCCACTTCAATCCCTTCAGAGGAGATTCTATGACTTAACACTATCCACTCCTTGACCATAAAGTGGCACTTCTCCTAGTTGAGTATTAGGTTGGTCTCTTCACACTTTTCTAGCACCTTCCTTAAATTCTCTAAGCAACCATCAAATGATGACCCGAAAATTGAGAAGTCATCCATGAAGATCTCAATGTACCTCTCTACCATGTCAGAAAAGATGACCATCATACATATTTGGAATGTCGCTGGAGCGTTACAAAGTCCAAATGACATTTTTCGGTAGGCAAACGTCCCACATAGACATGTGAATATTGTCTTTTCTTGATCTTCGGGGTCTATTGGAATTTGGTTATAACCAGAATATCCATCTAGGAAACAACAGTATTCGTGCCCCGCTAGCTTTTCCAACATTTGGTATATAAAGGGTAAGGGAAAATGATCTTTCCGTGTGGCTGTATTGAGTTTTTTGTAGTCAATACAAACCCTCCAACATGTGACGGTCTGTGTCAGAATGAGTTCGTTATGCTCATTAGGTACCACATCAATCCCTCCTTTCTTAGGCACCACCTGTACTGGACTGACCCATGGACTATCTGAAATTGGGTATATGATACCCGCATCTAGAAGCTTTAGAACCTCAACTCTAACTGCCTCTTGCATATTCTGTGGAGCAATTATTACTATCCCTATACCTATCTTTCAACCAAATCAAACTCTTACTCGATTTTCAAAAACTTTGTATATTTTCTCTAGATTTTCTGCTTCTAGTGTAATCAATGGATGGTTAGTTCTTCTAAATGCTAGCGAACAATTATTACCATCCATCTGTACACAACTTTCAAAACCATTAATAATATTTTTTAGACATTAAAATTATCACTTTTTTTTTTTTTTTTATCTATGAAGCCTAGAACCCCAAATCCACCATTATCTTTCCATTTGGCCATTATCACAAGTCAGAACCATCTGAAACTAGTTCCAACCTTAAAAAACAATTAAATATAATTTACCTTTATTGTTAAATTAAAAACGAAAAAAAAAAAGTGAAAGTAGGAAGAAGAAATATAGGGTTTATGAATATAAACTTCGTCAATAAATAAAGTTTACTGTAAACAATCACAAAAGAGGTTACAAAACATCACTGTGTAACAAGCATAAGAACCATAAATACAAAAGATTTAAATATCATTTACCATCTTATAGTCACACAAAAAAAGTGTCATCACAAAAGCATAGTTTAAAAAGCAATAAACTCTATGATGGACCAATATCTTTCAATATTACAATTTTGAATTTGAATCCACATTTTTTCAATTGTTGTGATCGCAATGTATTGTATACACTAATTATTTAATTTTATTTATTTATGGTGACCTTTGGTTAAATTCATCCACCTGAAGTAATTAAACCAAATCAAGTGATTTGATACCTGTTTATAAATTTATACACACTTGTTCACATGACACCTTTTATGATTCACTGCACCTCTTACACACCTGTTGACATGGCATCTTTTGGGGTTCAATGCACCTTTTATGGGTGAATGCCAAATTTAGTACAAATAATGCTAGATATCATAAGTACACAGAAGAGTAAAAAATTTCATCTCTAGAGTTTTGCAATTTTATAAATTTTCCCTTAATCTTTCAAATTTATATGTTTTTACCCTTATTTCATATTTAAAATTTATATTTCTTTTATAAATTAAATTGTTAATAATTTCTCTTAATCATGTAGAGAATATATTTCATTATAAATATACTATTAACATAGTTTTTATATATTAAAAAAATGGTAGGAGTACAATTTCCAAAAAATTTTGGAGCATCTTTGGGTTTACGTATTGTTCCTCTTATAATCTTACGTATTAACAACATTTGTTTTTTGCCGTAGTATATTTATTTTATTACAATATTTTTAAGAATATTTGATGTTTTTGAGCCATCCTACTCAGTAAAACAATAAGCACTTGTTTATTGCTTTTAAAAATTAAGCAACATTTTTAATCCTCGATGTCAACTTAAATTGTATATAAATTAGGGTTACAAGACTTACAAGTCTATGTGAATTGGTTATAATCAAGGTCCTTATTGTGAATTATGATTGTCGTCAAACCCTTTTAAACTGTTATGATATCAATATTCGATGACACTTAGTCTAGGCAAACCATGAATCAACCGATATATTCGATGACACTTACACGGATCCAGGATTATGATTAGGGGGTGAAAAACATTTCATTGTTAAAAGTTTTACCAGTCTTTTTTTCTAATATCTGAAAACAATTTTAATTATATAAATAAACACTTGTTCGTAAATCAAACAGGGCGTTAGTTTCAAGATTACTTTAGTCTTTAGTTCATTAACTGTTATGTTTGATTGTTAAACATTTTAAAATTGTTTTGATTTCAACCTCTGGAAAAAAGAAAATGTTTTTATAGCCCAATGTGTAGATAATTTTCAGTTTGGTCCATAGTAGAGTTTATTATTTTAAAAACAATTTAATAAATAAATTTCCTTTTTTATCCTCAACTACCACTTAAATTGTGTATAAATTAGGGTTACAAGTCTCTATCATTATTATAAGTTATAGCATTCTTTTCTTCTCTTCTCTTTCCAAGTGTCTGTCATTATCATAACATCAGTTTTCTGACATCTCAATATCCATCCGTTCTAGTCTATGGATCTAAAAAAATCCAAATCGAGTGCAAAAATAAAAGGTATGAGGTCCTCCAATGTGTTTTGACACATTTGGAAAAAAGACTCATAGCCTTGGAGGAGGAAAACGTTGACCTCGAATTTCAAGCGTCTGAAAACACCCGTTGGAAGTGATTCAAGGAATCCAGATACAGAATAAGTGATTGCCAACGGAATTATACAAATGCTTACTGGATCGGCTTCAACATATTTAAAGACTACATGAAAATAATACAACCGGATGAAAACTGGGATGAGGTTAACCCAAGTGTTGTACATGCTACCCTCGGCCGCTGATGTTATTGCATGAACCTTTGTAAACTCTTCTTTTGTGATGACACTTTTTTGTGTGTGACTGGAATATGGTAAATGATGTTTAAATCTTTTGTATTTGTAGAATATTGGGTTTTTATGCTTGTTAAACAGTGATGTTTTGTAACCACTTTTGTGATTGTTTATGGTAAACTTTATTTATTGACGAAGTTTATATTCATAAACCCTAGATTTCTTCTTCTTACTTTCGCTTTTTTTTTTTTTTTTTAATTTTAAAAAAATGTGTAAATTATATTTAATTGTTTTTTAGGGTTTACACTATTTTCGGATTGGTAAATAGTTAAACTTTGAGATATTTATTTTTATTTTTATTTTTATTTTTATTTTTTTTAAAAAGACAAAGATGAAGAAAGTTCTGGATCTCACTCCTTTGTAGAGATGCTTAATTCAAAATTTTAATTACTTAAATGAAAATGTGATTACAAGTAAATACACATAATTGATTAGACTTGTTTAGAGTTCAACCGGTTCAGTTATAACAAATAATTATTAATATGGGAAACCATGTTATTTCTTATTAATGAGAATGGGATGACTCTAGAAAAAAGTTATAGCGTTTCAATCACTAAACTCATATCACAAGTAATAAATCTTTATTATATGCAAATTTTCCTTTGTAGGTGTTATTTTAATTTTTTAGGTTGTAATTACATGGTGCGTTTACATAAATAACTTTGCATTCATTATAATAATAAATAAACCTTTTCTTTTTCATGATTTTTTTTTTCTGCCTTTTGATTGTGTTTTAACTACCTGAATTGTACCTAATTTCCCAAACGAGATAATTACTCATAAGGTTACCATAATCAAAGATGATATTTTATTCAAAGAGAATTGGAGTATACACAGAAGTTATTATATGGCTGTCAATAAAAATAGGTAATAACCATCTCAATAGGTTATAATTACATGGTGCATTTACATATATAACTTTGCTTTCATTATAATAATAAATAAACCTTTTCTTTTTCATAAATTTTTTTCTGCCATTTGATTGTGTCTTAACTACCTGAATTGTACTTAATTTCCCAAATGAGATGATCACTCATAAGGTTACTATAATCAAAGATGATATTTTATTCAAAGAGAATTGGAGTATGAACAGAAGTTATTATATGACTCTTAATAAAAATAGGTAATAACCATCTCAACAAACATAATTAATTAGATCAATATGCATGATAAGTCTGTTGTTCTGTTATGGATATTAAATAAAAGAAAACATGCTAGCTTATTAATTTCTAACCATATCACTACTCTTCAAAGGTTAATGAACTCGATCACATCTTATATGATGTCATTGCTAATGGTATAAACTACATACTATGATTATGTTTGTTGTTCGGTTACATTAATGCTTTTCCTCATTACAAAACATGGCTCCATGAAAATATATTTTTAGTCACAATGAAATTAAAAACATGATCACCAACCTTTCTGTAAAATTTTCAATTTCTATTAGTGTCATTCAAAATTTCTTTTGATGATCAAAAAATATTATGTAAAATAGCATTACATTTCTAAACAAGTTGACACTGGTCGACTAAAATCAAGCCTGCCTTATTTTATAATATTAAATTAGGGATCCTATAGTTATCATGAGATATTTCCATCTTTTTATTTTGACTAAATCTGAAATTTGTTGATGTTTATGTTATTATGGATGAAATGAAACAAGTCATTTTAACTTGTGACCATTGTTCTCGTAATGCTTTATCATTTAAAACGTAGACCAACTTTATGCTTACAAATGCTATTGATGGATCATCAAACTGAAATTGTTACTAAGAAGAAATCTTATGAGGCTTTGCAATGTGTTATGCGTCATTTGGAGGTCAACCTGGAAGAAGTAATTGAATCCCACGATAAATATTTTTCAATAATTTTTTCTATTTTTGTTTTAAGATAATTACCAAAGAATTTTTTACATAAATATGCCACATCATTTACCATCGATCATATTATGTACACATGCTTCATGATACAAACTCATTAATTAACTAATTTTCATGTTCCAAGGGTTTTTTATTTTTTTTATTTTTTTTATAAGCAAAATTTTATTAAAAAAGAAACAATAAAACATCAGACCACCACAGAAAACTAGCCACAAAGGTATTAATGTACAGAGGATTAACTATGTCACATTGTCATATTAATACATACCTTTAATTGGTCAATTATTATTATAAATCAAAGCCCTATACCATTTTGTTCTCACTTCTCATTCTAACTTTTTCACTGTTCTCTTGTAAACAACTTTTTGGAGATATGGACGAACACGATCTCTGTCCCAAAAAAGCAAAAGTAATCGCTCCATCTTCACCAAATGAAGATAGTAATGGAGTAACTCTAGAAAATCCGACTTATGGAGGAAAAGGTTGTCAAATTAGAGGAATTACTAGAAAAAAAAAAAAGACTTATTAGGACGTTTTTTATCGTCCCAATAGTTCAAAAATTGTCCCAATAGGTCTATTGGGACGAATAAATTTCGTCCCAAATTCCGTCGCCTCAGGTGGGTCACAATAGGTTCTTTGGGACGAAAATTGAAATTCGTCCCAATAGACTACCTATAGGGATGATTTTTGTTCGTTCCAATTGATAATGTATAGGGACGAAATTATTCGTCTCAATAGACAACTTGTAGGGACGAATTGTATTTTCGTCCCCTTTGACAACCCATAGGGACGAAATTTTTCGTCCCTTTAAATAAATTTTCATCCTTATAGGATACCAAAAGGGAAGAAATTTTTTAAAAAAAAATTTTAAAAAAAATATAAAAAAAATAGAAAAAATATTGCCTCCAAACGAGGAGGCCAACCACACCACACCTGCGCGCACACACCCTCCCAGCCGCCCCACCTGCGCAGCACACAAATAAATTTAATTGATATCCTCATGTCGAGTCGAACAGTGCACACACGCGCCCACCCACATGCTTATCCACCTTGCTATTGCTTCAAATGTGATAATTAAAGCATAATTATTATATATAACCTCTATTTGCTATTAAATATTTTTGATTTATTTTCAATCAAAATTTTTTTTAAGATCGATTCCACTAATTTAAATTTTATTTTTATAAAATAAATAAATTAATATTAAAAAACATTTATTATAACATTTAATTAAACTATTTTGTTAAAATAATATATTGTCAAATCAAAGCGTCAATTGTTAGTCGTACTTGGAATTAGACATGACCCCGGTTTCGGTTCTGGATTTGGAACCAGCGGTTTCAGTTTTCGATTCGAAACTGATGGTTTTGGTTTTCGATTCGAAACCAGTGGTTTCGGTTTTCGATTCGAAACTATCGGTTTCGATTCCAATTCCGACGGTTCGGTTAATTTTTTTTAAATAATAGAAAACCTCTCAAGACTAATATTTATTGATCTTTATGAAGAACTTATTGGGAAGAAACAAAATTCATCTCGTTAGAGAACTACTTTGGACGAACAAAATGAACCATATTGCATCATTTTCTAATTTATATGGTAATTTAATTATTAATCCATCTTTAAGGAAAAAACTTCAACAAAAAAAATCAAGAATTTTCAACAAAATTAATTAATTATTATAATTTTAAATAAAAAGAAAATCTATTGGGACAAAACAAATTCGTCCCAATAGACGTCCTATTGGGACGAAAACAATTCGTCCCTGAAGGTCAACAAAATTAATTAATTATTATAATTTTAAATAAAAAGAAAACCTATTGGGACGAATTGTTTTCGTCCCAATAGGACATCTATTAGGACGAATTATATATTTCGTCTCAATAGACGTCCTATTGGAGTGAAAACAATTCGTCCCTAAAGGTTAACAAAATTAATTAATTATTATAATTTTAAATAAAAAGAAAACCTATTGGGACGAAATAAATTCGTCCCAATAGGCAGTCTATTGGGACGAATTATGTATTTCGTACCAATAGACCTCCTATTGGGACAAAAATAATTTGTCCCTGAAGGTCAATAAAATTAATTAATTATTATAATTTTAAATAAAAAGAAAACATATTGGGACGAAATATATTTGTCCCAATAGATTGCCTATTGAGATGAAATTTATTTCGTCCCAATAGACCTTCTGTTGGGACCAAAAAAAAGCGTCCCAATAGAGTTTCGTCCCAATAGATTGCCATTTTTCTTGTAGTGAATATAGCAAGGTTCTCGTAGATGAAGTAACTAGGAGATTGTCCAGATCTTCAGAATTGTACCTTTGTCTAGTCCAGCTAGGATTTGATTGCGGTTATAGGGTTGGCTTCGAACTCATGAGGGGATACGCGAAGAAGATATTCCTAGAAGGAGAATAGGATAATGTTGATCCCATTAAAGCCAGAGGTGCACTGAACTCACTGTTCACGTAGTTGCAATATTTCCTCTTTTCCTTTGTTTGTTATTACGCGATTTAAATGTCATTTTGTGTACCTGCTTTTGTGTAATCAGATCTTTAATGGTGTGATAATATATTTCAGTTTAAGTTTAAATTCGCTTGTTCATAACTCTAATGTTTATTAGTGATGTTGATCTATATTATCCATTTTCTTTGTTGTTCTTTTTAGTTTAATTGAGCTTGTTCAAATTGGCAAAAATATAAAAAATGAGAAATGCAGATATGCACATCTCTACTGTAACTATTTAAAGTCATAATTGGATTCATTTTCTGTCAAAACTCCATATTATCTAGAAAAATGAAACGTTAATGCACAATGAATGGTCATCTTGCTTATAATGGCCATGGTAATTAATGTGAGAGAGTTAGTTACTCTTTCTTTTAATATGTTCTGAAATTTGTAAATCTTTAATTTATAAACACCCTTTGATTGAAATTTGAAAGCTAGAATTTTACCCAGCAACCATACATTCACAATAAAATATTTGTTATTGTTTGGTTTAATACAGTGTTTATATTGTCCATGATATTTATTTATTTAACTTCGAAAAATAAGTTAACATAAAGATTTATTATTTTTGAAATGAGTTTAGTAATTTAAAGGTCATCATAATACACCCATTAGCAGCCTTCCAATTCCCATTAAGATAAACATAAAGATTTATTAATCGTTATACGAGTTTAGTGATTTAAACGTTATAATGTTTTTCTAGACATTAGGGGTTTAAACTTCCAAAAATAAGTAAGCATAAAGATTTATTAATTGTTAAATGAGTTTAGTAATTGAAAGGTCATCATAATAAATGTTATCTATACACCCATTAACAGCCTTTCCATTCCCATTAAGATAAACATAAAGATTTATTAATCGTTATACGAGTTTAGTGATTGAAACGTTATAATGTTTTTTCTATACATTAAACTTCCAAAAATAAGTAAACATTAAGATTTATTAATTGTTAAATGAGTTTAGTAATTAAAAGGTCACAATAAATGTTTTCTAGACACCCATTAATAGCCTTCCCATTCCCATTAAGATAAACATAAAGATTTATTACTCGTGATACGAGTTTAGTAATTGAAGCGCTATAACTTTTTTCTAGAGTCATTCCATTCTTATTAATAAGAAATAACACGGTTTCCCATATTTAAATAATTATTTTTTATAAGTGAACCAGTTGAACTCTAAACAAGTCTAATCAATTACGTTTTTTTACTTGTAATTACATTTTCATTTAAGTAATAAATATTTTGAATTTATTATCTCTATAAAAGAGTGGGATCTAGAACTTTTTTCATATTTGTCTTTTCAAAAAAAAAAAAAAACTTTCTTTAGATTGTTAATCAATATGGATCTCTCTAGACTGTCACTGGAATCTTCAGAAAAATCAAGAAATAAATCAACTTCTGCTAAAGCAACAACAAACCCATCAATTTAGTCTTATTCACAGACAGCATAACCTTCGGCTTCCTCCTCTGAGAAAACAACTGTTGAGTCTCCTCTACTTGAGGATGGAGAGTTGGATCTACTCATTAAACTAAGTACCCTTGTGGAATCATTGGAGGCCACTAACTCTCGCCTTCGTACAAGTATTTCTACTGATAGTTCTTGGAAGAGGTTTTAGAGCAGTGACTTTCACATTCGAGACGTGCAAAACCACTTTGAGAGTGGTTGTCATGATGGATTCAATCTCTTCAAAGAATATATGAAGACTATTCAACCACATGGTCATTGGGATGAGATTGAATGGACACTAGCAATGGATGCCTGGGCCGGTGACTGCTGTTTTCTGTTTGTTCTTTTTTTCTTGATTTTAAGGTTAATGTTTTTCCGTATTTTTGTTATAATCACAACTTTTGTTATCGTTATTTCTGAAATCACACAAAAATGTATGTGAATGGTATGCTTATTATGTGTTACTATTTTATAAAAGTGGACTTGTTATTTATTGTTTAAAACAAGAATTACAATATTTTTGTGTCCTTAGTATATTTAGCCTTGACTATGTTTATCATATATTCATTGTTGTATGAAATTAGTTGCATATCAGAGAACTAAGTTTAAATGATCCATGAATGTGATGAAAACATAATAAAAATAAAAACAATGCTAGATATTCCAACTCATTTTTGTGATTGTAACTTAGACAATTTTATCCATATAATGTGACGAGGAATGTAAACCATAATTATATGTATATTTCCGTTTGTCATTTGGCACGTAACTAGTTGGGTCACAAATGGTAACATTACAAGAATGATGGTCACAAGCTAAAGTGAATTCTTTCATTTCATCCATAATAACATAAAAAACATCAATAAATTTCAAATTTATTTAAAATAAAAAAACTTTACCCATCTTTCAACCAAATCAAACTCCTACACGATTTTCAAAAACTTTTTAACTTTTCTTCTAGTTTTTCTGCTTCCAGTGTAATTAACGGATGGTTACTTATTCTAAACCATTAAATTATTACCATCCATTTGTACACAACTTTCAAAACCATTAAATTTTATTTTTAGAAATTGAAATTATCCTTTTTTTGTTTTATATGAAGCCCATGACCCCAAATCCACCATTATCTTTCCATTTGGCCATTATCATAACCATCTAATGAACAAAATTACACCACTTAATTCAGTCGACATTTATAATGAAAATAAATAATATTTGTCGACAAAAAAAAAACACTAAAACTTCATATATTTGTTTTTAATTAAAGATATAAAAGTTTAACTATTTAACAATCCGAAACTAGTGCAAACCCTAAAAAACAATTAAATATAATTTAACTTTTTTGTTAAATAAAAAACGATAACAAAAAAGTGTAATAATGACGAAAAAATCTAGGGTTATAAATATAAACTTCATCAATAAATAAAGTTTACCAAAAACAATCACAAAAGAGGTTACAAAACATCATTGTTTAATAAGCATAAAAACCCAATACTCTAGAATTACCAAAGATTTAAACATGATTTATCATCTTCCTAGCACACAAAAAAAAGTGTCATTACAAAAGCATAGTTTAAAACGGTTCACGTAATAACATCATCGGCTGAGGGTAGCATTTACAACAATTGGGTTAAACTCATCCTAGTTTTCATCCGGCTGTATTCTTTTCATGTAATCTTTAAATATGTTGAAGCCTATCTGGTGAGCATTTGAATAAATGTGTTGGCAATCATTTATACTATTTATGGATGCTTTGTATCGCTTACACTGGAAGCCCGTAGACGCTTGATATTTGAGGTCAACGAGTTCCGCCTCTAAGGCTATGAGTCTTTTTTCTAGATGTGTCAAAACGCATTGGAAGACCTCATTCCTTTTATTTTTTTCAACCGATTTGGATTTTTTTCGATCCATAGACTATGGAGATGTTAGAAAACAACAGTGAAACAGAAGAGAAGAAAAGAATGTTATGATAATTACAGACACTTGTAAAGAGAAGAGAATAAAACAATGTTATTATAATGACAGAGACTTGTAACCGAGGATAAAAAAGGAAATTTATTTAAATATCACAGTTCCCCATATTTAAATATTTATTTGTCATTAGTGAACATGTTGAACTCTAAACAAGTCTAATCAATTACGTTTACTTACTTGTCATCACATTTTTATTTGAGTAATAAATATTCTGAATTTATTGTCTCTGTAAAGAAGTGGGATCCATAACTTTCTTCATCTTTTTAACTTTCTTCATCTTTGTCTTTTCAAAAAAAAAAAAAAAAAACTTTCTTTAGATTGTTAATCACTATGGATCTCTCTAGACTGTCACCGAAATCTTCAGACAAATCAAGAAGTAAACCAACTTCATCTAAAGCAACAACAAACCCATCGATTTCGTCTTCTTCATAGACAGCATACCCTTCGACTTCCTCCATTGAGAAAACAACTGCTGAGTCTCCTCTACTTGAGGATGAAGAGTTGGATTTACTCATTCAACTGAGTACCCGTGTGGAATTATTGGAGGCCAATAACTTCTGCCTTAGTACAAGTATTTCTACTGACAATTCTTGGAAGAGGTTTCGGAGCAGTGACTTTCACATTGGAGACGTTCTAAACCACTTTGAGAATGGTAGTCATGATGGATTCAATCTCTTTAGAGAATACAGGAAGACTATTCAACCAGATGGAAATTGGGATGAGATTGAAATGACAAAAGCAATGGATGGCCCGGACCAGTGACTGATATTTTATGTTTCTTCTCTTTTTTCTTGATTTATATCTTTCAATGTTTTTCCTTATTTATGTTATTATCATAGCTTTTGTTATCGTTATTTCTGGGATCACAGACAGATGTATGTAAATGGTATGCTTTCTATGTGTTACTATTTTATAAAGGGGGAATTGCACAAACATCCCCTGAGGTTTGATAAAATTATACGGATATGTCAGTTTTGGGCATATACATAAAAACTTCCCTCAACATTTGAAAACTGTTGCACAAACATCCTCTACCATTAGATGGATCCGTTAGTCAATGGTCAAACATGTAAAAAGTCTAAAATACCCTATATTTTTATTTTAAATAAACTAAAAAATGAAAAAAAAAAGAATAAAAAAATATTTAAAAATATTTTAGAAAACATGAATGTATCTTAAATCTGAAACTGAGAAAAAAAAAATTAGTTTGTGCAATTCCCCCTTGATTTTAAATAAATTTAAAATTTAAAATTTATTTGTCATTAAATTGTTTAAAAAACTTTTTTTTTATTTGTAAAGATGAATTTTTTTTCCAGGTTTCAGATTTAAAATACATTCATGTTTTCTAAAATATTTTTTAATATTTTCAGTTTATTTAAAATAATAATAAAGGGTATTTTAGACTTTTTACTATTTTGACCATTGACTAACGAATATATCTAATGGTAGGGGGTGTTTATGCAATAATATTCAAATGTTAAGGGAAGTTTTGTGTATATGGCCAAAACTGCCATATCTGTGCAATTTTATCAAACCTCGAGGGATGTTTGTGCAATTCTCCCTTTTATAAAAGTAGATCTGTTATTTCTTGTTTAAAACAAGAATTACAATTAGCAATCAATTATTTTTGTGGCATTACTATATTTAGCTGTGACTTTGTTTATCATATACTTGTTACTGTATGAAATTAGTTGCATATCTATTAATAAAACCGCCTTGCCAATAAAAAATGATCAACAATAAAATATATAACAATCATTTGAAGCAATGAGCATATGATTATCCTTTTTCTAGGGATTTAATCCTATTAAAAGTAAAGCCTGAATACAATTTCAAACGATGTTACTTTCATTAAAATCATGCATGCATTACACGTTCTGTTACTATCACTAACATTAGTACAATTAGAAACAACACAGCTGATGAAATACCAAAGAAAATTAAATTATACAGTGTCATCATTCTTAAGCCAATTTGAATGGACTCCAAGTTGAGCTTTATTCCATGGAAACATGTTTCCAACTTCTGCATCTTTGCTGATAACACTTTGATTTCTTCCACATCTCTACTGATTTCTTCAGTCCTTTGCCAAGTTTGAAAAACTGTTGGATCTGGCTTCCACCAGTTAAAAAACCTGCATCGTTTACTTTCACAAGTATAAAACAACTTACCTGGATTGGTTTCCGTTTCAGAGATTTTCAATGCAGCCCTTTTCCCACATTCATAGTATTTGTTTCTGAATGTAATCATTCCACCATTGGTGTTTCTTGATGTGCTTGAACTTCCTTCCATAGTGGGATGATGTATTCGTAGAAGAAAGAAATTTATCAATGTATGTCATAAAAGATATGAACGATTGTTTACAGTTGTGTGTCTGTAAAGCAAAACGAAAGAAAGATTTAAATCTGTGCATCTGTGTTGGAGAGAGGTTTTTTTTTATAAATTAAAATATTTCCGTTGGGTTTCCAACGGTTTCATTTAGGGACACAAAAGTAATTTCATTTGTATTTTTTAAACCTATCACTAATTGCCCAATGCATGATTATCGGTTAGCGTGGATGACAAGAGTTGGTGAAAAATAATCAATTTGAAAATACTCATAATTATCTATTTTATTTGGGTAATCAATTGAACATGCATTGGGCAATTACTTTGGCGTGATTGTATCAAAAGAGTCCCAAAAAAATTAAATAATAGACCAATCTACTATCAAGATGGAGCCAAAAATGTTTTCCAGAGGAGGTGTCGTAAATTAGTAGTTGGAATATAAGTTAATTTATAGAGTTAGAATGTCTAAAAATTACTCTAAAAATAATATAGGAAAACCATATGGTCATTTATTCATGGTTCAATATTAGTGTTTAAGAGTTTGAAAACTAATTAAAATTTATATTGTACTTAGTATTTTTCTAACCTCCAAAATTATTTTAATTTTTTATAATTATAAAAGTTTGTTTGATAAAATATCATAATAGCTAAACATAAATATATGTACATGTTTTTGAAATATTGTAACAATTCGGGGTATGGGGAGAGGGAGAGACTCAAACACACAACGCCAATGATAATAGTGTATCAGTAATTAATACTCTGTTATGCGCGTAATTGGTCAATTAGTTATCCCTTCGTTGCCTACTTATCGTTTCCAACACCAATGATAAAAGTAAACATTAATTAAATCGATTTACATAGGAGATTTTCATGGGTGTAAATTGGTTTTCTCTATAAATGTGGCTTGCCAATTTACCAGGTTAACGACTCCACTTAAAATTTTTTTTATTATTATTTGAAATTTCTCTCTAATCTACATAATGGAATGCCAATACTCATCATCTATGAAACTAATAATGCACAGTGTGTATCTAATATTAATCTAGGGGGGGGGGGGTGAATAGATTTTAAGCAATTATTACCAATTTTCGCGATTAGTCAATATTCATGAAAATGCCCCAACTAGGCAAAATAAACAACAAGTGTAATATGGTGCGGAAGTATAAACAACACTTGAAGTATACGTGGAAACCTAACCATTGAGGAAAACCACGGGTTGTTATGTGTGCCACACACGAATCTCAAATCTACTAATTGCAATAGCGTATACAACCTAATCTCGGTTTGACGGCCTAATCACGGCCAATATCCCGCTACCATTACCCGTATGCCTTTAAAAGTGGACCTAGTCCAATTTGCTTGAGTGACCACATAATCCCAATGTGGCGACCTAATCCCGGTCAATCACATAAGACATACTTTCTCCGAAGAGATAAAATATCCTATGTGAATATATGATGATATTCAAGGAATAAACAAGGCTAGGGAACCTTAGATGCTTATCTAGAATGAGAATATGACAATTAATTCATTCCTAGATATCACGAGCTAAATGACATGTCATAAAGTTTAGCTAAACATAGATTAGGCAATCCTATGAAGTTATCACAATACAACACTCAATAAATACACCACAATCAATCTCTATTTTGTATCTAGAATATATTCTAAAAGCATACAAATGACAAAAGAGATGGCTTGTTAAGAAAGGCACTAATTATGTAAGATAATAGTGAAAACCTTACCAAGCAAGATGTGATGTTGCTAAACCATGTATGGATGCATCCTATACGGTCATAGATGATGCAAGATGATCTTTGATGCATAAAGGAAAAGTTTTGAGTGTTTAAAGGTGAGTTCTTGTGAATTTTTCTCTTGAAATATTTTATAAGTGAAAAATGTGCTTTTTGGAACTCTTAAAACTGACCTAAAACAAATGAAACATATATATAAGGTGTCAAAATGAAGTGACATCGTTTTGATAAGTTTTCAAAAAATATGCCTTGACCATCTTACACCCGCTCTACGTAGGGCGGTTGTAAGGCGGTTTGCCTGGGGAACGAAGAATAAGTTCTTCATGACCGCTCTACGGTTTGCCTGGCACTAATTATGTAAGATAATAGTGAAAACCTTACCAAGCAAGATGTGATATTGCTAAACCATGTGTGGATGCATCCTATACGGTAATAGATGATGCAAGATGATCTTTGATGTATAAAGGAAAAGCTTTGAGTGTTTAAAGGTGAGTTCTTGTGCATTTTTCTCTTGAAATATTTTATAAATGAAAAATATGCTTTTTGGAACTCTTAGAACTGACCTGAAACAAATGAGGCATATATATAAGGTGTCAAAATGAAGTGACATCGTTTTGATAAGTTTTCAAAAAATATGCCTTGACCGTCTTACACCCGCTCTACGTAGGGTGGTTGTGTAGAGCGGGTGTAAGGCGGTTTGCCTAGGAAACGAAGAACAAGTTCTTCATGACCGCTCTACGCGTAGAGCGAAAATCAGGCGAACAAGGGGTGGTTGCTCTTGAGATTTTGAGAACCGCCTTACACTCGCTCCATGTAGGGCGGTTGTAAGGCGGTTTATAGGCGATTAAAAAAATCCACCAGTGGCACCGCTCTACAAAGGGCGGTCGTAAGGCGGTCAAGAGCAAATTTGCTCTAACCGCTGTTCAACCGCCGTTCGTAAGGCGGTTTTACAACACCCTTAAAAAACATAATGCATCAATGACATGACATTTAACACACAAGATGCAATCAAGTTAAACATACAAGAAGAGAGATTAATGAACATCAATGCACACATAATAAAGACACACAACATACAAAAATAAGAATTATGCATGTGCTGTGAGTGTGTGCAACTACATCTCTTCAAAGCAAGTAAGCACTTAGAAATTTACCTTTGAAGTGATTGGTCTCTTGAGGTCTTGAGAGGGTTTTGGTTGTGCAAAGCACCAACCATCAAATGACTAAGCTACCCTTACATCAAACCCCACTTGTGTTTTTTTACCGAAATAAGCCAATCAAATTTGACGAACTTACAACCTACCTCTACTGACAAAATCGAAAACTACTCTTCTTTCAAACTAGAAACAAAAAAAGCCATCACCATCCACTACCGAGGAAACAACCACTATGTCTCATCTAGTTGCCGAATATGTTTCCGCTGTAGTCATTCGAATTAATTGCCGTGTTGGAGTACTGGAGGAAAAATACAAGGTCCTGAATGAAAGGATGTCCACAGACACCTCTTGGAAGATTTTCCAGACTTCAGAATTGCATATTCGAGATATCCAACATCATTATAGTGCAGGTCATAGGGCTGGCTTCAAGCTCTTCCAAGATTATATGATGATGGTTCAGCCAAATGGATAATGGAAAAAACTTAGTCCACTATAAACTCAATTTATTCTGGACAATGGCACCGGTCTGATTTGTATTATTGATCACTTTCTAAAGTGTGATTGTTTTTAAACTTACCTATGAATATGAACTGTGTTTCCTATTTCCAATTTCAAGAATTCTATTATAATGCGTGATTGGTAACAAACGACTCATTTTTAAATTTAGTTATCAGACATTACATTGAAATATATTGTCATGGTCATGCATTTTACGGTGAGATTATTTGTTACATATGCTACAAACTATTGACTTGTGTTTGTGTTTGTTTTGTGGTTAAAGACTGTGCAAAGATTGTTTTTTCCAACTAAAATGGTATAATATTCATCCCAATGGATCAAAGACTATCAATCCTCAATGAATTTTTTTTTCCTGTTTTGCTTTAACATAACATAATTACCAAAGAAAATTTTACAGTAATATACTACATCATTTATCAACGATCAAAACTATTGTTTTATAGTCACTCATTTTACCATGTAATTATATGTTACATATGCTACAAACTATTGTTCGGTTTTGGACTATGCAAAGATATGGACATCCCAATGGATCAAAAACTATTTCAGTTGAGCATAACATCAAGACAAGTGTACAACATTTTAAAGGTGTATGGCGGATACAAGGTGTTCGTAGAATGGAGAGATGGTTAACATCTGTCCTTTCTACAAGAACGGGAATAGCTTTTGAGCCAACGATGCGAAAGCTATTTCAAGATGAAGACCGTGTTATGAAAAAAATCTTCCAAGAATCGGTATACAACATAGGCGATTTACAAACTTTTTTGTTACTGTAGGTCATGAAGATGAATTCGAAGCTTTCAGAGACTATGGAAAGATTATTTATCAGGAAACGAAATTGGATGATTTTCAGTTAGCGTGAAAGACAGGAGTTGGTGGAAAAATAAATATATCTTTTAATTTGAAAATAATCATAATTATCTATTTTAGTTAGGTAATCAACTGAACATGCACTGGGCAATTACTTTGGCATGATTGTATCAAAAAAATTAGAAAACAGACCAATTCCCTATACAAATATGTCATAATTCGATTTCGATAAATTTATCCCCTCAAAAGACACGTCATGTTTTTATTTGTGTTATTCTATTTATTAAGGGCAAGCTTGTAAGTATAACTTTTTGAGTTATTAAGAAGCGCGAAAGGTCTTTTTGGATTTTAAGTTTATCACAGTTAATTGGAACCCTAACAAAAAATAAAAAATTCATCGTGATCGTGCTAGTCAAAATATTCTTCATCTTTACAAATCTTGTGAAAGGTCTCAGGGCTTAAGAAATTTGACGCTGCTTTGATTTTCAATTTGAAGAGATGAGTCAATATTTAATTATTCATACTAAAGATTATATTTAGGGTTTATTTGTCCAAATTATAAAATAAATTAAAAAACAAATCGTTGAAGTTAATTTTCGATTTATTACCCAAAATTTATTTTTGCTGTGTTATATATGTGTGTTGTTTGTTTCTTTTTTATTTTGTTATAGTATATGATGCTTTTTAAGTCAACAATCAACATTGATCAATTGAGGCAGGAGTTTAAATTTGAAAGATATAGGGATTTCTTAATGATTATAATGACACGACGTAAGAGAGTGCTTGAAACCATCGTTGAAGCTTCACACGGAGAAGATCAAGATGAAGAGTATGGTGAAGGATTGTATAATAAAGATAGTCCGGGTGGGTATCGTCTCGCGTGTTACAGAATCAAGTCTTGGAAGCCTTTGCGATCTCGTGATGTTATAAAGAATCATCTCCATGTGGATCATGAATTGCATATAATGCTGAGGGTAAGTTTCTTTGATTGGATAATTTTTTTTTTTTTTTTTTTTATATAGGGAAAGATGTGATTTGACAAAATTTCTCGTGATCAGTACATTTAAGTTTTTCATTTCAAAAGCAACTATTACTATTGGGAATTAAAAATAATTTCCATGTTCAGTTAATGTTTTTTTTGTAATATTTATACTGTTTGAATGTTGATCATACAATCATTAATTATACTGTATTATATTTGAATGCCATATGTATTTTTTTTTGTGATATGTCTGCTGTGAATGACAATCATAAAGTCATTTTTTTTGTTATTGTACGATAACTAGATTGCTATATGTATTTTTGTTGTACTTGAAAAAACCATTGTACGATAATGAGTTTACTATTTTGTCGATAGGTTTTCAATTAATTTTTTCATTAACACACAGCCTCATGACAAGGAAATAAGGGGCTGCGGAAATCATTCATTTTGCGAATCCTGGTAAAAAGAATTGCCTGACCCTGTGAAGAAGAAGGTTTCTGAAGCTAGTTTTGGCGAGTTTATGAAGGTTTTGGGAAAGGATTTATCAACCAAAAAGTGAACAATTATCATGGGCCTTGCTAACCGATGGTGGGATACCACGCATACCTTCCACTTCGATGAAATCGGGGAGATGACGTTGACCCCGACAGATTTCAATGCAATTACGAGCATACTAGTTTGTGGAAAGCCTCTTGAGTATGACATGGACACTTATAAGAAAAGAGATGAGCTCATCAAGTGGTTTGGAGAGCCGATGGCGAATATTGCAAAGAAGAGGGTTACATTTTCAGAGCTGTATAATGCATATATAGGATTAGGGGGGAAGGAAATTGGCGAGGAGGATGTTACAAGATTAACAAGGGTGTTCATAATCGCATTGATTTGCAGCACTTTATTGTGCGACAAAGCTGGGGTAGCCTATTTATACTACATGCCCAACTTGAAGGAATTATCCTCAATAAGTTTGTACAATTGGGGTGGGGTTGGCCTTTCAACTTTGTACATAAACATGGATGCTGTTGTGAGAGGGAATCACAGTATTAGTGGTTTTTACGGGGCTTGGGAGGTAATGATTTCTATGTATTGTATTTAAAATTTTAGTGATTACTTCATGGTTCTTTATCCTTTTTATATTCATACTGGTTGTGTTGGCTGCTATATATGCAGGTGTGGTATTGTGAGTATATCAAGCCAATTGTAGACTCAGTGAAATGCTTGAAAGATGATAAAAACTTACCCTCAGGCATTGAGATGGGGTAGAGGGAAGAAAATAAAATACGTTGATATAAGAGATAGTTTGAGGAACCTGAAAATGAAGGATGTAAGCAAAGCATTGAACACCTTTGGAATTATCTCTAAATCTAAAATTATTATTCATAACTGTTTAACTGTTGTGATATGAATAATATTGTTAAAATTTTGTTTTGTTTCAGGTAAATATGCACCCATGGAGTAAGGCTGATAAACAATTACCTCTTTATGTACGACAATCGTTCCAGGCCACCAAGTGTAGAATATTGTTAGATGGGTCATGCAGGTACGCGTGGTACTTGGGAGAGCGAGTGAGTACAGCTTGGGATTGACTTCACCCCGTGTACCCAAAAGTCCCACTAGCATCTATGTTAGGGGACTACCCGATTACTGCTAATGAGGCCAAGGTGTGGATGGGGGGTTTGGATGCTTCTGATTTCTCAGAGCCAAACGTTGATGGTGTAGGAAACTACAGGGACTTCGTAAAGTGACACATAAAGTTCAAGCATTACCCTATTAATGAGGTTAGTTTAACATGTAATGTATACCCTATAACTGTCCATGATTCTATGTTTTTATATTGTTGTATTTTTATTTGAGTAGGATGTGTTGGATCCCAAATTGATTGGCCGTTTCGAGTTACTGCCTTGGCAACTCCCCCTCGTGGAATGCAAAGACTCCAACTTCTCATGCGTGCTAATTCAAATGCCAAGGGACAACCCCTACACAAAAGTCCCTACACCCTATCGATATGTGAGTAGTTATTTTTTTGTGTCTTGTGAATAATGAATCGATATATGTCGTATGTATTTTGTTATATAGCATTATTGTTGGGTTTATAGGTGCAAGTTAACCAAGTTAATGAGCTACTGTCTATGATATCTAGGATGACAAATTGCTCATTAAGGGACAGTATGATCAAGTCGTGAAGATCGAAAGAACTGGTGGTGTGGTATGTTTAGTTGTTAGTTTTTTCAGTTATCTTAATTTACGACTTGAATTCATCTTGTTATCCAAATAAATTCATTGGTATTGTTTACAGAACAAAGGTGGGGAGACTTCAAACAAACCAGTGGATGAAACAGGTGGAAAGTTTGAGTTGTCATCAAAGTCAAATCCTTCTCATATGGATAGCGAGAGTAGCAGTTCTGATTATTCGAAAAGTGATGATGACACTGATATTGGAGAACAAAAACAACACGAGTCCCCTGCTGAAGGGATTCTAAATGAACGGAATGATAATTCCTCTCCCGCTGATGAAGGTATACGGACGTCAGGATTGATGTCTAATGATACAAGTTTTACGACTCAGGGTTTTGTGGACTCAATGCAAGAGGAAGATTCAAGGCAACCGAGGAATGGAAATTTTACTGGAAATGATGGCCAGAGCGAAACAGTTGAAGGTGCGTTTTGTTTTACACCACCAAGAGAACCCAAAAAAAAAAAAAAAAGACACAAGAAAGGAAAACCAGTGAGACTGTTTTATACTGCTTGAAAAATCTTGCTCTAGTTTTCCTACCCATATGTTTCCTTTGTACACTAAAAGAGTCTACTTGGATTAAATTTTTCCCAATAATTTGGCACCTTAGAATGTTCTGTGCATTTGTTGATATATTGTTTTTCTTATGAAGTCATGAGGAATTGTTGAACTCAGAAATTGGAGCTATTTATTGTTTCCAATTTGAGTAATTCCCCTGACACGATATGTAATGTTGGTGTATTACAATATAATTTTGTAGGCAAATATGCTACTGTGGAGGAACAACAGACTGAGGATACAATAGATGTCAATATGGGGAAGCAGGCAAAAGACTTGGCTGAAGACTTAGAAAAAGCCCTTCAGAAAGATGTTAATGCCCCCATGTTGCAGGTAGCTCATCTTCGAGTTGGTGCATCGGACAAGAAGCTGAAGAAATCCCCTGACATAAAGAATACAAGAGTTAGAAAGAGAACTCAAACAAATGCTACGAATCTAGGTCAACCACAAAGGAAGTCAAGTAGACTTCAAGCAAAGTGATATGAACAAACTTATTTTCTAATTTTTTTTTTTAATCTGATCAAAATTTATTTTTGTAAGAACTAATGTTGCGTAATATTTGAAGGTTTAAAAAAATATTTAATGATTCTACTTTTGTTTTTGTCATAATGAACATCAATATTGTCTGATGTTCATTTTGACATCAACCTTGTTTATATATATATATATATATAGGTACAACAAATATTGATCACACTCTTAGACTTTGCAGCATAGTATGACTTTGCCTATCTATTGTTTTGTAATTTAGATCACCAAAATTTTAATGTGATTACTATAAATAACCGAGAAACACAATATTGTTTAATCGATCAATAATATAAGACTTGAATTTTTTTTATTTATCTTTTCAAAGAAGTGGAGCGTTAGTGGAAAGACAGCTATCACTTTATTAATTTTCGTGTAAATTTGGCATATGATATCCATGCATTGGGCAAGTTTCTATTTGTAGGGGTAATAAGTGAGTGATAAACCCTTGTTTGCATAGAATTAAAAAAAATTGAAAAAAATTGAAAAAAATTGAAAAAATTTTCCCTAGGAAAACGCACCATAAATGAAAACAAGATAAATTATATTTTGTCTTGGGTACTGCTATCTAGCTGTTACTAGCAACATTACCAGATATTTATGTGACAGAGAGGAGATAGAGTTGGTTACTTGTTTGTTTTTATTTTCAAATTCTTAATTTTTATACACCATTGGAATGAAATCCAAAGACTGAAATTGACCCAGTATCCTTACTGTTAACAACAACTTAGCCAAACTCATGTTTTCTTTTAGAAAAAAACTACAAAAGATTTAAAAACAAAGTCTTTCCATTTAAAAAACACTCGCAAAATTACAAACCCTAACTGTTGTTTTTTCACCGCTCCTTGTGTCTTCATATTTCTCATTGCTGTCACGTTGTCGTCTTCACTCCACAACCCACTAAGCTACGGTCATCTCACATTCTCTTGTCAACTATCTTCTGCACTATATGTGTTCGTCTAATTTTGTGAAATCAGAGGACCTTGACATGCAAGTGTAGCTTGTATCAGTACCTCTGATTTCTTTCGAAAGACTTCCATGTCCAATTTTTCTCTAAATGTCTTTCTTCTTGGCACTCTTATTCTTGAGTGGTTTTGCATGATATGTTATTGTTGTCAGGGTTTATGATGATTTTGATAACAGGTTTTACACTCTATGTTTGTTCAATGAAGCAAGTGTAGCTTGTATTATTACCTCTGGTTTCTTTCGAATGACTTTGATGCCTAAATTTTCTCTAAATGTCTTTCTTCTTTGCATTGTTATACTTGAGTGGTTTTGCATCATATATTTTTGTTGTCAGGTTTATGGTGACTTTGTTAACAGGTTTTTTACTCTATGTTTGTTCAATAATTTTGCAGTTTTAAGGGTTTGAAGTGATAAATTATGTTTTTGTAATGTTTTTCACTTTGATAGGTTTGCAGTGATAATTGATGTTTAAGCATAATGGTTTTGGATTAAGTTTGTTGAAGTTGCAATTAACCAGAACTCGATCTTTTGAACTTTTCCTCTCTTGTTCTTAACTGTTTGTTGATATCTCTTATTCCTTCAGTTGTTACCTATTAATCTGGTGAATATCATTATAGCTTGTATCATTGTTTTGTAGAGATTTCATATTTAATATAATGAAAACGCATGGAAAGAACAAGCATCATAGGATCACAGAATAGCAGGATGGCGGGCTGCTTGAGGTGGAAGTTATGGGTGGGTTGCGGTAGGGAAAATTCAGAATCAAGCCATGGAAACCGCACGAAACTCGGGATGTTACGAAGAATCATCTCTATGTGGATAAGAACGAACACATTTTTTTTAGTGTACACAAGCCTATTCTTTATTTACGGTTCATACATGTTGCGATTAATACAAGCCTAATACTGTAAGAATAGGTGTTCAAGTAATTTTCTGTTTATATTTGTAATCATGATTATATAAATGCAGCCTACAAATTCCAAAATAAAGGGATACGAAAACCGGTCTATTTGCAAATCATGGTATGATGAACTACCCAATCCTGTGAAGTTGAAGGTTTTAGAAGCTGGTTTCAGTGAATTGGTCAATGTTTTGGGGGATGAATTCTATGGTAGAAAGAAAACAGTATTGAGGGCGTTAGCAGACCGTTGGTGGGATACAACCCACACATTTCACTTCGATAAATTTGGGGAGTTGACGATGACCCCATCGAATTTCAGCTCAATTACAGGATTACCGGTTTCTGAAAAGCCATTGGAGTACAACATGGATGCTCACAAGAAGATAGATGAGTTGATCAAGTCGTTTGGAGAGCCTATAGTCGATATAGCCAAGAAGAGGGTTACGTTTCGAGAGCTTTATGGAGCTTATAAAGGTTTCGGAGGAACAAAATGCGTGCTGAAAATGTTGATAGATTAACTAGGGTATTCATACTTGCATTGCTTGGCAGCACTTTATTGCGCGGCAAAGTTGGGGTAGTATACCTGTATTACAAGCCAAACTTAAAAGACTTGTCCTCCATTGCTTTGTACAATTGGGGTGGGGCTGACCTTTCTTGTTTGTACAAAAACATGGATGTTTTAGTTCGAGGGAATCAGAGCACTGGTGGTTATTGAAGGGCCTGGGAGGTAATGATTAGTAATTATAACTTAAGATTAACAAGTAACAATGTTTGTTTATAGTATTTTAACAGTAAACATATTATTTTCTAGTGGCTGTTACATAGGTGTGGGCTTACGAGTACATAAAACCTATTGCAAAATGTGTGAACCGCTTGGGGAATGGAAGGATTTATCCTGCAGCAATGGCATGGGGTACATTCAGTAATAAAGTTAATTACATTCAGCTAAAGGGTACATTAAGGAAGCTAAGAAGGAAGGCTGTAAGCAATGCTTTAAACATTAATGGGATTCTCCCTACCTTTTAGTTTCATATTTATCAAAGAGCTCCTAGTTTGCTACCAATCTCCATAATTTTGATTCCCTTCAGGTAAACATGCACATGTGGGGAAAGTTCGAGGACCTACTGCTGACTTATGTACAACAATCTTCTCAGTCCATAAAGAGTAGGATTCTTTTAGATGAGCCATGCGGGTACGCATGGTACCTAGAGGAGCGTGTGACTGTTCAGAGCTTGGGATTAAGTTCACCACGTGTTCCCAAAGTCCCACCAGCATCCATGCTTGGGGACTATCCGATTAAAAAGGATGAGGTGATGTTAGGGTTGAGGGGATTTGATGCAAACAATTTTTCGGAGACTGATGGTGGTCTAGAAAGGTACAAGGAGTTCGTAAGGCGACACGTAAAATTCACAAGTTACCCTGCTGAGGAGGTGAGTTTATCCGAATTTGTTGAATAATACTTTTTCGGATTGTAAGTACCATGGGATAAATACTAGTAATGGACTTGGTTGCTACAAACATTGAAACTGTTCTTATTTTGTTGCATTTAAATCCGAGTAGGCTGAACTTCACCCTAATTCCATCGGTTGTGTCGAGTTTCCACCTTGGTAACTCTCCCTCATGATACGCAAGGAGAACAGATTCACATGCCAACTATTGCAGATACCCAAGGACTGTCCCTACATGCTGGTGCCCGAACACATAAAATTTGTGAGTTGTTTAGTTGCTCTTGTTCTGTTGAAATTATATATGGACATTTGTTTTAGGTAGTTTAGTACATAACATAGCTTTTTTTTCGCAAAGGTTCCCATTGCCGAAGTGAAAGAGCACCTGTCTATGATTTATGGGATGACCTAACTTATCATGGAGGCCCAGGTTGATAAGCTCTAAACCACTTCTGCTTTGGTAGGGTGATTTGTATTTGTAAGTTATTTATGTTTACCAGTGTTGTTTACAACATGAATTGATCTTGTTTGCATGTTATGTATTTTAGTCAATGTTTACAGAAACCTGATGTGGTGACTTCTAAGACACCCATGGATGAATCTTCTGATTCATCATGGAAACCAGAACCATACGATGGAGTTAGTGAGGGCAGTAGTTCTGATGATAGTCTGGATTGTTTTATTGTAGGTGAGGATGGTAAGCCTACAGATAGTGAGAAGGCAAGTCACCAGTCAGGTGACTCAGGTTCCCTAGAAATGATTTTTAAAGAACCCGGCAACAAAACAGACTCAGGTGCGTTTGATTATCCAAATAATTGGGCACCATGTAATGTTGGGTTGTTTTATGATAATAGATCATTATGAGTTGCTCGGTTGTTTTAATAACACTGGCCATACATCTTAAAAATAACTGTGTACGCACTGATTCTGTTAAGGAGGACGAAAACATTGCCGGTGAGTTGGAAATGAACCTTGAACAAGTCAGTGATACCCACATGAATGATTTTGAACCTCTACCAAGTGGTTCTTCCAACGAGAAGGTCAAGCGAGCCCAAAAACTGAAAAAGAGGAAAGAAAAAATACTGACTGCTGCATCTGACGAGAACCAACTTGAAGCTCCCAATCCAAAGAAGAAAAAAGGAAATCTAGACAGCGATGCGGCCACGGAGAACTTAAAGCAAGTTCTGAAACCATCAAAGAGAAAAAGCAATGTAGACAGTGATCCACCCAACAAGAACCTAAAGCAGGCTCCCAAACCAAAGAAGAGAAAAGGCAATCTAAATTGTGATACACCCAACGAAAACCTAAAACAGTCTCCCAAACCGAAGAAGAGCAAGGACATTGTGCAAGGTGCTGATCCAAACGAGAAAGTTAGGAAACTAGATAAAGGAAACGCCACAAATGTAGTCACCCCAAGGAAGTCATCTAAACTAGCATCAAATTAATCAGTGTTGTCTGATCACATACTTATCTACCTAATATTATAGTTAGGAAAACTTTCTGTGATAAGAAACTTAGTATCTATGTCACACATTGTGTAATGATGATCAGTATATTATTTAAGTATAGTATAACTCTATCAACCTAAAATTTTAAACTTTATGTGATTAGAATCTTAGTATGAAAACTTTATGTGATAAAAAAGTTAGTATCTTTGCACTCATTATTATTTTGTACTCACATATTGGGTAATGATCAGTATATTTTTTAAGTGTAAATCAACCCAAAAATGATAAACTTTATGTGATTATAATCTTATTATGACAACTTTCTGTGATCACAAAGTTAGTATCTATATACGCATAATTATTTTGATTGTCACATATTTAATGATGGTATCACAAAGTTTTAGAATCTTTGCGTGCATTATTATTTTGATAGTCAAATATTGATGGTTATTATATTATTTGAGTTTACTATATCAACCTCTAATTATAAACTTTATATGATCAGAATCTTATTCTGAATAAAAAAAAATATATTATTTTGTACTAATTGATACTGATAAGGGATCTCATAACTTCAAATTCTTCATATTCAACTTTTAAAAAAATTTCCTTTATATTAGTCGTTTCAGTTAACATGGGTTGGTCGGAATTTAAAATATACCCATGTGTAACGCATACACAACCTGGTCGGAATTTACTAATTGATACTGATTAGGGATAGGGATCTCTTAACTTCAAACTTTTCATATTCAACTTTTTAAAATGTTTCCTTTCTATTGGTCATTTCAGTTGACATGGGTTGGTTGGAATTTAAAACATAGCCATGTGTCATGCTTGCACAACCATTATATTTATTATTAAAACAATTTTCAATACAAAGCCGAAATATTATTTTAAATAAAACAATTTTGAATGCAAAGCCAAAATATTATATTTTTTTACCCATTTCAACTTCAAAAGACATGAAGCCTCTCTCTATCTTCGATTCACAAATTGAATCTCTAAATACAACTCTTTTTATCTCGTCGTTGTTGTTCCTACCACCAAATATAATGAGAAAGCATGGAAAGAAAAAAGGTCAACGGATCACAGAACAGAAGGATGTCGGGCATGGAAACCGTTGGGAACTCGGGATGTTAGAAAGAATCATCTCCATGTGGATACGAACAATTTCTTAGAGACGGCTGAGGAGGTAAGTTTATCCGATTTTGTTGAATAATCCTTTTTTCGACTGGAAGTAACATGGTATAAATACTAGTAATGGACTTGGTATTCACAAACATTGAAATTGTTCTTATTTTGTTGCATTTAAATCTGAGTAGGGTGAACTAAACTGTAATTCCATCGGCCATGTCGAGGTACCACCTTGGGAACGCCCCCTCATGGGTCACAAGGGGTTCAGATGCACATTGCAACTATTGCAGATACCCAAGGACAGTCCCTACCCACTGGTGCCTGAACATATACAATTCGTGATTTGTTGAGTTGCTCTTTTTCTTATGAAATTATATTTGGACATTTGTTTTAGGTAGTTTAGTATATAACATAGCTTTTTGTCGTACAGGTTCACGTTGAACAAGCGAAAGAGCTCATGTAGATGATTTCTAGGTTGACCAAAGTTATCATGGAGAACGAGATTGATATTCTCCAAACCACTGTTGCTCTGGTTGGGTGATTTGTATTTGGAAGTTATTTATAATTGCCAGTATTGTTTACGACATGAATTGATCTTGTTTGCCTGTTATGTATTTTGGTTTGTTTGTAGAAAACTGATGCGGTGACTTCAAAGACACCTATGGACGAATCGTATGATTCCTCATCGAAGTCTGAACAAAATGATGCAGTTACTAAGGGAAGTAGTTCTCATGATAGTCAGAATAGTGGGCTTGTAAGTGAGGATGGTGAGGCTACAGAGAGTGAGGAGCCTACAGAATTGCATTGCTAAATGCATGATAACCATATTTGTAACAGATTCAATCAGAACCCGTAATTCATAGCTTCTCTTAGGGATAGATTGGAAAAACTGTTTTCTGAGGTGGCTCGTTTTCTCAGTGTTGTTTTGTTATAATATCGTGTGGCCTTTTTTTTTCTTTATTCTTGTTGTGTCTTGCCGTTTTCCTCTTGATGCATGGCTGGTTTGTTATGTTCTCCTGTTCTGGCCTTATTGTAGGCTGTAACAAGACGTTTAAAAAAAATTCATAGGTTCTGTGATTACATATATATTTTTGAAAAGGCAGTTTATTGAACAAAAGGCACAGGCCAAGGACAACAGCACATGACAAGAACAGCCACACACACCAACAAAACCAGACAGCACTAAGCACAAACCACCCAAAAACAGCCCCCAGAAACCAAACGCAAAAACAGAAACAAGCCACCAAACCACACCAAAAACCAACAAAAACAAACACAAATTATATAGAGTATTAATAATAATATGAAGATTTGTATTCATAAATACATAGCAATCTTTTCTGTAAAAAATAAAAACTGTCAGTAAGAATTATTAAATTTTTGTCAAATATTTGATCATTTTAAATTTTTTTTCATCAAAGTCTTTAATAATATCACAAATCAATTTTTTTTGGGGTGAAATTACGGAGTTCCATTGAAGACATGTTAAAAAAGTTGAGTAATGTATGTCATTGTTCTGGTCAATTGTATAATAATATCTTTATGAACTTCATTGGGCTGTTCAGTCTTCTTGGTAACGTAATCTAATAACTTCTGTGCATACTCCATTTCTCTTTGAATAAAATATCACCTATGATTATGGTAACCTTATGAGTGGGGAAATTAAGTCCATTTCAATAGTTAACACAATCAAAATGGTAGGGGAAAATTATGAAAAGAAGTGGTTACGACCAACGGTCTGTTACACATACTATTGAGCTGTATAGCACACTGTTGGTGGGTTACGACCAACATGTTGGTGGAACAGGTTATATGCTTCAGTTAAATATGGTTTGTGGTCACCACTTTATTCAATGTATAAATTAACATTCAATGTATGTAATGAAAAATCGTTAAACCCTAAATTACTCAATAATCACTATCTAGAAATACTCACAAATCAATAACTCCATGAAATAATCCTCTCATATATAAATATGAGTCTACTATACTATGCATTTAAGTTAGACAAAACCTAGAAATGATGGATTCTGGCGACATAGACCCTATGTTGTTGAAGAAGGATCAGATCGCTATTGTGGAGAAGCCGTTGAGCGACGTCGTTGCAGGAATCTACAACGTCAATGAGTGGTCGAAAACGCTAGATTACATGATCGAGAGACGCGCATCTTGCAACTCGAAATGGAAGTCGCATGTCTTGCGGATCAGATCTACTATTTGATAGATCACGTAAACCGTTTACACAGACGTCTCGAAGGCCTTGATCGGAGCTAGAAAAGAGAATGAGATTGTTGTTTGTTTTTTCATTTCCATTATGTTGTATGTGTCCTAATTATTGATGTAGTGTTCTCATGTTTGTTGAAATCTTTAATTAATGGAATTTTTTTTTTATGCTCTATATGATCGATAACCAATCTCAATTTTAGATACTCAATTACTGGATTTAAAATTTATTTTCATGAACGTCTCTAATAATATCACAAACCCACTTTTTTTGATGAAATTACAAAGTTTCATTGAAGACATGCTAAAAAGGCGATTAAATTAAATTATTGAACATAAAACAATATGAACCTTTAAAAAGTAATTCAGGCAATTAAGCTGTTTAAATACTATAATACAAGTCATACATAGATGTAACTGGTTGTCTGTTCAATTGACTATTGTATGTCATTGGTCTGGTCAATAGTATAATAATAATTGAATGCATGTTATTGGGATGATCTGTCTTTTTGGTAACGTCATCTAATAACTTCTGTTCATACTCTATTTCTGTTTGAATAAAAAATATCATCTACGATTATAGTAATCTTATGAGTGATCATCACGTTTGGGAAATTAGTTCCAATTCAGTAGCTAAAACACAATCAAATGGCAAGAAAAATTTTACAAAAAAGAAGAGTTGATTTATTATTTTAATGAACGTAAAGTTATATATGTGATCATAATTTATAGTTGGTAAATGCATAATTTAATATCTGACCACACGTTGATTATTTACATGAAAAAACGAGTTAACTTTTGTCATTAAAGAAAATGAGCGTCATTAAGGTGCATGTAGCTACCCTAGCCGATATTACGAAGTTTAAAAATCTATAATTAATCACGTCGAGAATATCAACCGTCAAATATTGATGCTTGTCATTGGGCTATTAAATGCTATAATGCAAGTCATACATAGATGCAATTGGTTAGCTGTTTAATTGACTAATGTATGTCATTGGCCTGGTCAATAGTATAATAATAACTGCATGCATGTTATTGGGCTGGGCTGTTCTGTTCATTCTTCTTGGTAATGTCATATAATAACTTCTGTTCATACTTCATTTCTGTTTGAATAAAAAATATCATCTACGATTATAGTAACCTTATGAGTGATCATCACTTTTGAGAAATTAGGTCCAATTCAGTAGTTAAAACACAATCAAATGGCAGGAAAATTTTTACGAAAAATAAGAGGTTGATTTATTATTTTAATGAACGCAAAGTTATATATGTGATCATAATTTATAGTTGGTAAATGCATAATTTAATATCTGACCACACGTTGATTATTGATATGAAAAAACGAGTTAACTTTTGTCATTAAAGAAAATGAGCGTCATTAAGGTGCATGCAGCTACCCTAGCCGATATTACGAAGTTCAAAAATCGATAATTAATCACGTCGAGAATATCAACCATCAAATATTGATGCTAGTCATTGGGCCGTTCGATGCACGTTGCTAGGGGTGACGTTAAGTACTTCACAATTGATTATTGAACGCAAAATTATATATGTGATCCTTATTTACAGTAGGTAATTTTATAATTTAATATATTTGAACACGTGTTGATTATTGATATGAAAAAACGAGTTAACTTTTGTTATTAAAGGAAATGAGCATCATTACGGTGCATACAACTACCCTAGCCAATATTACGAAATTCAAAAATTGATAATATCAACCGTCAAATATTGAAGATTGTCATTGGGCTATTCAATACACATTGCTAGGGGTGACATTAAGTATTTCTTCAATTCCTAAACCCTAAATATTTGATTAATGAATAGATTAGTAGTTGCTATTAATATTGGAATATATAAGGAGTGTTAAACTGTTAAATCCACTTAGGGTTTATGTAATAATTAAGTTGGTCTTTGAAAATATAGAAAAATGACTTACAATGGTTCAATTAGCCATGAGATTGATGATTTATTGTCAGAAAGGAAATGAATTGTTAAGGATGCACTAGCCAAAGAGCGTATACATTGCATGAAGCTGGAAGTAGATTGGAGGGATGAGAAAAAAAGGTTGTAGATTCTGATATCTGCATCATGAAGCTAGAGATGGAGGTGGAAGCGAAAATCAATGAAGTCAACAAGTTAATGGAGGAATGCTACCGTCTGCTACTACTTATTGAACGATGTTTCAGTTTAGTAGTGTAATCTAGGATTTCTTTCTGTAATCTTTGTTTTAATGTTGTTTTTTATCTTATCTTTCGTTTAGAACAGTTGAGTGTTTGAAAACATCTTTTGCATGTTTTGTATTTTGTATTCACACATGTTATGATATGGTTGAAATTAGCACAGTTAAGTCTCTCGGGTTGTTAGTGTTGTTTTTGTTGTGTTTGCTCTGGTTTTTAACAGCTGGTGGTCTCTTACGAGTTCGCAACAGATGAATCAAAAATGAAATACGACACATGCGAGTCATGTATTTGGGGACACATGCATAACCCTCAACATTGGGTATTGCCAGTATAACTTGAATAGTTACAAGTGTGGTTAATAATCTTTTCATATCCTAGTTTTTGAGTTTGTTTGTTGCTTGTTTTGGTCTCTTGTGTGGGCTGTGCATCTATGTTGTTCGTTTTCTTGATGTGCCTTTGTGTTGTTTGTTTTGCTGGGTTCTGTTTTGCATTTTGAAATAAATTTGCAGTTCTAAAAAAATAAATAAATAACTCGTAGTGCATGGACACTTCCTAATTAAGTCTTCAAATCCATCAAACCAAAGATCTATAACACTTGTAATTCTTCAAACCAATGACCCATAAATTGAGTTGGGTTCAAAAACTTAAAGATTTTATTGGGATATGACCTTTTGTTATGTTATGAAGTTTTTTTATGTTACAAAAATCATTGGTGCAATGTATGCACAGTAACTCATAAATTGAGTTGGGTCCAAAAAATTTGCTTGTTGAATATAGCAAAAATATAAAAAATATGCACAACTCCACTGCAACTATTTAAAGTCAAATTTATATTCGTTTTCTATCCAAACTATATATCTAAAAAAATAAAACGTTAATGCACAATGCATGGCCATCTTGCTTATAATGTCCACGGTAAGTTATGTGAGAGAGCCACCATTTGATTGAAAAATCTAAAAGCTAGCATTTTACCTAGCAACCATACATTCACGATTGCGATCATCCGCTGCGACATCGAGATGTCCAAGCAAATTGATAACCTTTTGTATAATTTGCAGCCATATTTTCCTTTATCCCATTTGCCTTGTGATCATGTCTCGAGCCTTTTGGCTCGCCCGCAGGAAAAGCTGGGGTTTTTGGTGGGATCGTAAAGAAGCTTTCTTGTTCTGGTAATGAAGTTGCTTTTAGATTTAGGAGCAGTGTGTTTGTGTGATGCTTTGCAAGATTCAGAGCAAGTTTGAACCTATAATACTCAGAGTTGTACTGGATTATATTCAAAGAGTTAGAGTTGAACATTTACAGGACATAACCAAAAAAAATAAACAGTGGACAATTCACATACATTAGTCTGATTGAACCAGCTCTCTGAACTCTGCTTACAATTGGCTATCAAAAATAGACCACAATAAAAAAAATTAGGCTATATTGGACATTAGGTAAAGGCATTGACCGTAAAGGATTTGAAGTTCATGTTTAAATTGCGAGATTCCAAAAGCCACTGGTCCAAAAACGCAAGCTGCATATCACATCATTTTTACATTAAAAAAATGAATTCTTGCATAAATGAATAAGTATTTAAGGATACTAACAACATTTTTTGCCGACTCTAGTCTTTGTATGTTTTGCTCATCCATGGGTAAGCTATCCCATACTTCAGCAATTTTGCATGAAACATTTATCACCAATAAAAACCAGTGCTGATTGTCGTCGTTCATGGGAATAAAAATCTTGTCACAATGCTGTTCATATCCCTCATAAATTGAAGAAATTTGACGCGTTCCACCGACCTTAAATCTTTCAACCAAGTAGTGTAGTCCGTTGTTGCATAAACCTGCTCATGAATGGGCTGTAAGAACCTTAACATATATATGTAGCAATGCAATTCAATGCGGCAATGAAGTCCACGTATCTATTCAAACAAATAATTAAAAAAATAAAGTAAGGTTTAATGGGCTAATCGAAAAGTATGTCGACAGATACCACACATTTTTTGAGGTGTCATGGGATAGATTGTACAAGGCCATGTTAATGAGCTGCACAGTTGATAAATTATCAACAATTGATTACATTGGATTTATAGGGATAAATATGTAAGAAAAAATTAATGTAGCGTGACTCACTGTATCATTCAACCACTTTTTGGGCAAAAGACTTTCGTGAACATCTTTCCGACATAGGCAATAATACTCATTTTCAATGACCGCTTCACTAAATGAAAACAGTTAATTGAAATCAGGAAATATTTTATGTAATTATTTAAAGAATATTGTGACCACAAATTACTAAAAATGGAACAAATATAAAATAGGGAGAATTAAATTGAAAACGACAAACCATACTCTCTCATGGGAAGTGATGTGGTCAACTTCATTGCATTGTTTTTGTAATCAATTTCAACATGTCAACCTTAAACCTCTCTAACATGGGTGCGACTGCCTTTTCCACCAAATCTTGTATTTCAACAGGTTTTTGGATAGAGGAAAGATGTTCGACTGACTGTTCAATAGAAGCAACTTTTACCTTACGATTTTCTACTTCGTGTTCAACACCCTGGTGCTTTACAGCCTAATATGGCTCGTCCACCTCTACTGTGGAGCTGTAAAAAAAGTTATCTTTGACCACCAACTTATGAAGTGTTGCAGCCTTGTTTTCGCTCCAAGCAACCAAAGGTACTTGGACCATATTTACATACACTTGTTTTTGTGAAATACATCCCCAATAGAAGATCTGAAGAAACGGAATGCAACCTTGAAAACCTCTTGAAACTCCTTCCTTTAACTTTCTAACACCATCCATTAGGTACAAAAAACAATATGTTGCCCACTTCTTATGCCTTATTAGTCTAGGATCTTTTAGTTGTGTGAGCATTGCTTCGTTGATTTTCGATGATTCCGGAGGGCATAACAAGGTGGAGATCGTAAACAAAATGAAGGAAATCTTGAAAACATCATCCGCATATTTCATATTCTTTAGTTTCTTCATCAAGCTTGATAAAGTAATCGTGTTCTTACTTTTCTTAAGCAGAAGGTTCTTCATCCTAATGCATGTATTGTCAAACTCACCCATGTCACACTTGACATTCTCAGTACCGTTAGGTAACCCCATCACTTTTACAAAGTTGGACTCCCTCATTGGAATCGACTTTCCATATAGCACAATTTCCTTTTTCTCTGGTGCAATGGATTTTAGCAACATCTCATATAAAGGGAGGTGGAATACAAGGTAGTTCATGTTCAACAGCACCCAAAATCTCATATCTTCAATGCATTCTCGTTGTTTTGTACTCAAGCCTTTTACAATTTGGATGAAATTTTTCGGGCTGCACATAGTATGCAATTCAGTTTCAGTATTTTCAATGGAGGACATTGTTATAGGGGTTCAAAAGTGTGAAGCTTTTTCGGTTCTAAGAGTGGGGATGAAGAGATGAACAATTGACAAATGAGCAAATGAATATATGAAGAGATGAAGAGACGAATTATGTCATTAATTAGCAGTCATGCATGGGTGGACGGTTGTTTATTTTATTAAGATTAGCCAATTGGCTAAGAAACCTACTGATATCTCTTACGTTATTCCATGCCTTCTTTGGAGGCTATTAATCATAACATACACTTTACTCTATGCAAAATCTCAGTAGACAAATAAAAGATATAATGAAGACTATTTAGTGGTGATCTGACTTCCAATTTCGAATATTATTAAAAACTGTGGATTGTGACAGTATTCATGTATCATAAAGACGAATGTGGTATGTACGTACGACCGTAAATATATATATGATTACTATAGCCAGAAAGTGATCAATCTCTGATTATATCAGCTAAGCGAAACATTCAACGTAAAAATTTCAAAAAATAAAATGAAACTGATGTATGTTTGATCGAATATACAGTATTGTAATCACTCTATTGATTTGTAACCTTATTGTGATCGCATATAAATAATAGTAATCGATTATAAATAATTGTGTTTACTTGGATTTGTAACCTTATTGTTTATTTTACACAGACCAAATCATAACATAACTTTTGCACTGTGAACAATAAAGGGTGTGTACATATGAAAATAATAAGATAATATGATCACTATATTGATTTATAACCGTATTGTGATCGCATATAAATAATAGTTATAGATTATAAATAATTGTGTTCACTTGGATTTGTAACATTATTGATTATTTTACACAGACCAAATCGTAACACAACTTTTGAATTGTGAACAGTAAAGGGTGTGTACATATGAAAATAATAAGATTATGTTATCACTCTAATCATTAAGCGTATTTAAGTTTATTAGCCAATCCAAATATTGTTTACAGGTTCGATAGTATAAACACATGATTCGTTTTGAATTATGAACAGTAAAAGGTGTGTACATATAAAAATAATACGATTATGTGATCACTCTATTCATTAAACGTATTTAAGTTTATTAGCCAATCCAAATATTGTTTACAGGTTCGATAGAATAAACACAGGATTCGTAAATATTAGGTATGCACGCGAGGTCCTTAATAAATTCATCATGCATGCATGAGAGGTTTAGCCAATAAGGCTGCGTTTAATTTTGATATTTAAAACAACATTCATTGCTTTTTGAATTTGAAATCCAATGAATGCGTTTCAAATTTAAAAAGAAGGGATTTATTGCCTTGGGAAACAGAAAGATGTATTATTAATTTGAATTAGAGAGATCAAATGGTGACCGGCTGCATGGGTTTAAAGGTGGATAGCAGGTTAACGGGTCATGTGCCAAACATGTGTTTTTTAAAATTGTATGCTATCATGTTGCACTGAAGGGCAGCCCTACATATATATATATATATATATATATATATATGTTGGAAAAATGGTGCTTGAGTGGATGAGAAATTAATGCTCAAAGTGCACCTGATGAATTGGAAAATAATGAGTCCCAAATTGGTGGGAAACAAATACTTTGTCAAGTATATATAAGATCATTTCTATAGAAACTTGCAAGCATGTGTAGCGTAGAACCACAGACTGCGGGTCCAACAACTTATGTGCAAGGGCGCGTCCAGACACGGATGCGAATGCCGCAACGGTTGAGTCAGAATAAATTTTTGAATTGAGGATTACAAAGGGGTGTGCGTTTTCAGTTTGGTTTGGGTTGAAACTCAATATCAAACCAAACCGATATGGATCAGTTTGACTATATTTCAATCCAAATCAAACCAATTTGATTTTTCAAACTGATTCAAATCAAACCAACAAAGGTCGGGTTGGTTTGGATAGGTTTATCGGTTTAGATTTGAACTCAAAAAAAAAAAAATTGGTATCATATTATAAAAAATATTTAAATAAAAAATCATAAAAAAAAATTTTAATTATATATTTACACATATATATATATATATACCCTGATTAAAGACATGTTTGACATCATCTATATTTTTGAAACCCTAATACATCAATCAATCAGAAGAATTGTATCAAAACAAATAAATAAACTATGAAAGCTTAAAATAATCATTAAAAGTTATAAAACCTAGAATGAATAAAAAACGTAGGTGAATTTTATATTTTTTTTATTTTTCTGAAATATGTGGTTTGGTTTGGGTTGGTGAATTATTTCACTTAACCCAAACCAAATCACATTTAATCGGTTTATCCAAAAGACAACCCGAATCACCAATTTTTTATATTTGTAATCGAACCAACCCAAACTTTCTGGATTTTGTTGATCGGTTTGGTTCGGTTTGACGGTTTTTTGCACACCCCAATTTCAATTACCATTTCAATTTCCGTTTGATTCTATTGCTGAATTAAAAGGAAACACTAAATAAAAAGATTCAAACTCAAATGGCTAGAATTGATTTGAGAATTATTCTCAAATCAATAACCATTATTTAATAATTAATTTCCTCTCTTGATTGATATCCTTATATTGCATGTCAATTCCAATCCCAAAAGACCCACGAATTAAGCAAAGCAATGATTCCCCTTTCATTTTCTCGCGTTCAGAGCAAGCTGTATTCTTGAATTTGTGTTAGTGCGTTTTCTTTTGTGTAGTAAGTTCAGACCTAAAATTATAGTTCACTGTAGTCGTGTTATTAAACACATACTATAGAATTGTTGTATCTTGGGAGACAAACGCCAAAACTCATGCAGTGTAACAAGCGAATTTATCTTAAAGATACCGTGTGAAACACAGGACTCGATTCTGGGTTCATTTTGGATCGAAATTTACGTTGATTTACGGATTATACACTTTTGTTTTGTATTTAATCTTTTGTTTCGTTATCCATTTGTATTTCATTTTATTTAATTTTATTCATATTTGTATTTTATTCATTTATGTAATCCGGAACTGGTTTCATCGTAATTGAATTGTTCATCGAATGCTAGATTTGAATGTACGTGAAGTTGTGGGTTGGGCAGAAACCTATGTGTCAGATTATAGGGAGGCTAATATGGTGGATAGCAAGATGGAGACATAGGTTCTAAATAATGGTGTGGGGGTGGCAGCCACCGTGCGTAGGGAGATATAAATTTAATACAGATGCAGCTATTGATTCAGATGGAAAAATTGTAGGGTTTGGGGCTGTTATTCGTGATGCGAAAGGGATGGTGATTGCGATGAGTTCCCAACGAATTGTGTCGATTTTACTCTCCCCAAGTGGCTGAAGCCATTGTGATTTATCAAGGCCTTCTTCTGGCTAGTGATATCGGGGTGTTTAGTGTGGAAGCTGAGTCTGATGCAGATGTTGTCAAATGGGTAGCTGATGGTGGTCATTTAAATTCTGATGTGGGTTTAATCTTGACTGATATTCGATTGTTGATGCAAAATTTTAATTTCTGTTCTATTGGGTGCGTTTGGTACAAAGATGGGAGAGGACAAGGTGGGACGGGACAGGACGGGACGGGACGGGACAGTTGTTCCATATTGTGTTTGGAATGTCTGGGACATAACTGTACTGTTATGTGTTTGGTATGGATGGGACAGGACGGGACAAGAGGTTCAAATGACCAGAGTGCCCCTCATATGTATATAATATATATACAAAATAAAATATAATTATATATATATATTATTGTATATGAAATAATTTTTAAAATATTATATATAATAATAAAATTTAATATATATATATTATCTTATATATTATTGTATATGTAATAATTTTTAATAAATTATATATTATTATATACAATAAAATATAATATATATAATATATTATAATATTAAATATATTTATATATTATTAATATTTATAATAATATATAATATATATTGTATTATAATATATATATGATATATTAAATATTATTATATATAATATTTATATAAGATATATATTATATATTAAATATTATTATATATATAATAATATATGTAATAATACTTAATATATTATATTATTATCATATATAATAATAAAATAAAATATTAATATTAATATATAATATTATTATATATAATATATATATAATATGTTATATATATACATAAATGATCTAATATATATTATGTTATTATTATATATATTATTATTATAATAAAATATATATTATATTATATAATAATATATAATATATAATATATATTTTGGATAATAATAATAAAATATAAAATTATATATATTATATTATATTATATATATAATTATATATTATTTAATATAATAATATATATAATATAATATAATATAATATTATATTATATTATATTATATATATTATTATATTAAATAATATATACTTTTATATTTTATTATTCTTATCCAAAATATATATTATATAATAATATATAGTATTCGTATTATATAATATATAAAAATATTAATATTACTAATAAATAATATATATTAAAATATATATAATAATATTTATATTATATTATATATATATAATATTATAAAATATATATACATATAAACTATTGCATAAGTTTGTAATTTTTTGAAGATTTAAGGGTAAAAAGGTCTTTTTGAGACTTGTCCCATGCATGGGACAAGTCTGGGCTAGGGTCTTGGGTGGGACAAAAATTGATGATTTTTGTCCCACCTTGTCCCGTTCTGTCCTATGCTAAAGTCGTGCCAAACGTGGGACAAGAAGAAACTGTCCCACATTATCCTGTCCCGTCCCGCGTACCAAACGCACCCTTAGGTTTGTGCCTAGAAAGGTAAATTGTGTTGCTTATTGTCTAGCCAAGATGATTTTATGTTTGCCCGATGATCATTTCTGGATGGAAGATTACCCTTTCTTGTATTAGAGGGTTTTTTTTGACAGATTTTCTAGGATATTTGTAACCCGTTTTATTTTAATGAACTTTAAGTTAAAAATAAAAATAAAAATAAAAAACACATGGTAAGCTTAGACCTTAAATTCTTATTAATTAGTTCTTAATTATAATAATGTAAATTTTTTTTTTTTTTTTCTAAAGAGACAGAGAGACACACCATGGCTACTATTATTATTCGAAGCGACCGTTTTAATATTTTCACGCACTTATTAGTTTTGCAGGATGTGAAAAGCAAAAACCTTTTGAATTTATTTTACTACATTTATTTTTTGAAGCCAGTATGAATTTTAATAAATTCAAACACTTACAAGGTATATGGCACTCATTTAGGGCGTGTTTAGCGTTTAGGATTGGACTATTTTAGTTTCAGTCCAGTGTTAGGTGACATTTTGAGATTTGCGCTTATTAATCCAACCAACTAAATAATCCCACAATCATGAGATAAAATATATCCACCTCCCAATCCATCTCTATTAGTCCCGCAACTATTTTATATGTGGACCCACCATTATTTTCATTTTCAATCACTTCTTTGCAACGTTTCCTCTCTCTCTCTCTCTCTCTCTCACCAAACCCAGATTTCTTCTTCCTTCTACCTTTCATCTCTCTCTTTCTTCAACGTTTCCATCTCCTTCCGCTGCCGTGGCCTTCGTCGTCGTCTCTCTCTTCCTCTCACTAGATCTTGGGTTTTTTTTTTCTTTCTTAACTTTTTATTTCTTTATTATGATGATGATGATGGCCGTGGATGGTGGTTGTGGTGGTGGTGATGATGATACTCCCGAGATCTGGTGAGAGGAAGAGAGGAAGAGAGAGAGAAATTATAATCATGGATCTTAGAATTAAGCTCCGCTCTTATTTGGTAGGGTCAATTTTATATTGTTGCTTCCAAGACTGGATGAACATGATTTTAATCTACAGCCAAGGCACTGTTTTTCTTTTGTCCACTTGTTATCTCTTTAGTTTCTTTAAAAAAAATAAAGGACTTTATTTGCATATCAAACCTACAAACACTTTGTTTAGGTTCTCATGGTGATGATGATAGTCCCGAGATCTAGGGTTCATTCTTTCTTCTTCAAGTTTTTTTTTTTTTTTTTCCTTTTTAAATAATAAAAAATTATAATCATATTCGTCGCCGACAAGTATCAATTTGATCAGATAATTTTTTGAGCTTTGAAGCTGGGTTTATTGATGATTATTGATGATCTGGTTTTGTCAAATTTTTGGATCTGGTTTAAAAATTATTATATTGTTTTTTGTCAAAAATTATGATCTGGGTTTATAGTCAAAAATTATGATCTGGGTTTAGTTCTCGTTATTTTGACAAGAGAGATGTTGAGGCTAAGCAAACTAAATGAGCAAAAACAATATAATAAGTAACTGTGTTTGTTGATGAAGATTGATGATCTGGGTTTGTCAATTTTTTGGATCTGGGTTTATTGAAATAATATGTTTATATTATCAAATCAAAATGTTATTATATTTTCCTTAAAAAAAAATTATTAATTCAGTCCAATCCGATGTTTCACCAAACAAAAAATGATATTAATTCAGTCCAGTCCCATGTTTCTCCAAACACAGTGGCTAATTGTTTGGGTGGCAAAATTCTTACCTCAAAACAAGTTATTCAACGTATTTGGTGTACTATTCTTGGCCTGGATGTTGAATGTGTTGGTATCAATACATTTTTCTTTCATCTTCAAATCGTTATATTGTAAATGCATTTTATCTAGTAATCCTTAAAATTTTGAAAGAATTTTAATTGTCTTAGAGGAACTAATTGGAGTGGGAGATATTTCAAAATTGTATTTTCTACGGTGTCTTTTTGAGTACAAATTCATTATCTTCCTTTAATGTGCATGACAAAGGAAATGGGTACCACATTTGGTACCATGAATGGTGCCTTGGAGGAAGTGGATATGAGTGCCACAGGTCCACAAGTGATTGTTTGAGCTAGTTTATGTTGGCTTGGGAGAAGTGAATATGGCCATATGGGTACGGGGTACCGCACGTGACCGTTTGGGCATGTTTACACTTTACACAAGTGTCGGTTCATCTCAATATCAATAAGTCTTTGAGACATGGAATGTGACTTTGGTTTGATAAAGAGACATGCATTACTCTCTTATGAAAGATTTGATAAGTGTTCTCACCTTCATAATTTATTGTACGTGTTTAATATTTTAAATCAATGGTCTAGATTATATCTATTATTTTTATATGTTTGCAATATAAAACAATTGAATTAATCTATACCATTTATTTAGATTAGGACAAGATGATGTGGAGAATAGATCCAAATCTGTATTTATAAGACATTCTTTTTGATATTATCCATCAAATATTTTATCGAATTTTGCACACTAAACGATAGTTAATTAAACTATTTTCCTTAAAAATACTTAAATAGACATGTTTGGAAATATTTTACAAAAAGCAATTTGCTTTTGTAACAATTTTCTTAGAAGAAAATACGTATCAAGCAATAGAATCTTCCAAACAGACATTACATATACATAAACTTCTTAAAATTCAATTTTTTTATGGTTAGTTATAAACAAGTTATAAAAATGTAGTTTTAGATTGCAGTATCAAAATCCGACCTTAGCTCAGTTGGTAGAGCGGAGGACTGTAGTCTGGTCATTCCCACAGTTAATCCTTAGGTCGCTGGTTCGAATCCGGCAGGTCGGAGTTTTTTTAATCATTTTTATGAGGGTATTTAGGTAATTTTAATAAAATGTGATATTCTCTCTTTTATCGATGATTATTTATTTATTTATTTATTTATTTATTATTATTATTTTTTTACGCTAGTCAGAAACTCAACTCAATGGAACATTTACTTATAGAACTTTAAATATATTTACTCTAGAAACTCTATTTGAAAATCATTCCAAACAGATCCTAAAACTTAATCTACACATTAGCAACAACAACCCCTGAAATTCTTCTACGTCACTTCTTCTTCTCTGTAAATCAATCCCAAAACCCATCCAAATCTTTCAAAACCTAACGCACTCAATTGCAGCAGTTTCAGGAGCAATCAACCATCTAGTCCACACATAGATACATTGATATGGTACGGTGACTCACCATATTCAACTTCACTGGATCTTACTCACTTTTTTCTAATTTTGATGAATAATCTTGTGTTGAATTTTTCAAACTTACTCAGGCAAACACATTACGATTGTACTTAACGTGCATACGCAACACTCTCGACGCCGCCATGTGTTTGCAGGTAAAATGCCTTTTTCTTGATATTCTGTTTTGATTTTTTCAATACTTGTTGTATTTGTTTTGGTGTTGATTTGATCTAGTAAACGACTTGGTGATTGCAGAATTTTCCTTGTCAAGAAGTTGAGAGGCATAATAAGCCAGAGGTAGAACTCAAGTACGTTTACTGGGTTCGATTTCGAATTTATTTTTTATATTACTTGAGCTGCTTTACTGCTATAATAGTTTCTTTTTTTCTTTCTTATCCTCTTATCGTAGTTCGTAACTTAATTTGAAAAGGAAATAAGTAATACAAATGTGTATTGTAGAGAATGTTTCTGGCATTGAGTTATGGTCTGTAAATCGAATTTTCGTAAATGCAGATAAAATGATTTATTGGTGATTTGGTGAATCTGATGTTTTTCTTTATTGCAATGTTTGCTTTCACATTTGACATTGTTACATTACATTTTTACTTGTTTGAATATTGTTGTGTTATATATATATAACGCTTGTGGTTCCTTGATTACTACTCCCTTCCCGAAATTTGTGCATTACAAGGTGTTTGAAAATCAATTGGAGTTACATATTATTCTCTTCTGAAAATCTTTTATTGTAGGGCACTGCATTTTGGTAGATAGATTGCATAAATATTTCTTGTTAATGCATCTCCGTTGCATGTAGTCTAAAATCTAAATACCCTGTTTCTGCTTTATTACCTTCATGATTGCCATTTTCTGCATGCTGCTTATGTCATGTGTTGTGTCTAGATGATTCAAATTTTTTCTTGGTGTTTTGCAGGACCAGCCTGGAACTTCTGCTGAATCCTGTAAGAACCGTCTTGTGGATTTTAAATTTAGGCAATTTTTATATGTTCTTAATGCCTTGTTGTGATGATTCAGTATTCAAGTAATTTTATATATTTCGAACTTCGTAATGCTTTTATTTCATTTTACGTAATTTAGAAAACCTTATCTAGTTAAATTTTATATTTAGGTGCTTGACCTAAATTATATGAACATAATGGGCCTATGCAATTGATTAGACTGTTCTTCTCTTCTTTTGAACTTCTTCTCTTCTTTTGAACTTATATGCTCAGTAAATTAATTTACCATCATTTATATTGTTATTTGTTAATGCCTGAGGGTGTACTAAAAGACACCCTCCATGCTTAAGATATGCTAAGTCTCTCAATGATCTTGGTTTCATACCCCTTCCAAATTTTCAATTTGATATAGAAAATTAATGGCTGAAACAATAGATAATTTTTTTTTCCCTTCTTCTGACTGTAAAATTGATCTTGTTAGTACTTAGTAGAAGTGTAGAACTTCATCCGATGTATGATTTCTGTAACTATTGCTATGTAAGCTTTTGTTAGCTAGGAACAGCTCCGTGACATATTTCAAGTAAGTTGCCATATTGCTCATTCATTGTAAAAGCTCTAAACGTGTTTCTTATATTCGTTATTGTGTTGTATACTTGTATGTTTGATTGTTGTACATGTATCTTTATTTTCTTTTTTCTTTTTATAATGCAGGTTTTGATATGTCGAAATGAAGCTGAAAAATGCTTAATAGAGGCATCTATCAACTCTCTTCGCATAAGCCTTAAGGTGACTATAAATCATCATTATTTGGACGCCTTTCTATGGTAGCTAAATGCTGGAAACAAGAATTGCAATATTCAAATGCTTTAACCCAGTTGGATGCCGTTGATGTTATATCACTTTAAAACAATTTGTAGGGATTTTCCATGCTATACACCATAACAGTGAATTGCTTATATTAAATTTCAGTTTTCAATTTTTCATTGGTTCAACCAAATTAAAATATCATATCATGTTGCCTAAGAGAAACTCTTTGTTCATTGTGAAACTGATTTTATTAGAAAAAAGATTCCTAGTTTTCACCCTCATTCTATCAAGTTTTGATCACACAAATCTCTTTTGCAACGAAGCATAGGGATAAATTCACCATCTATGATATTATAAAACATGTTTGACATCATGCAAGTTATCTGAACTTCAAAAAAATTGCAATATCTACTTTTTTTACTTATATCCATGGTCTTTTCTTTTGTATAGGTAAAGCAGGCAGACGAACTTGAAAACATACTAACTAAAAAATTTCTGAGGTTTTTGTCAATGAGGGCAGAAGCGTTTCAAGTTTTGAGGAGAAAGCCAGTACAGGTATGTGTTACTATGTAGGTGAATTGACCTTAGGCATTGCTTTGAATAAATGCTGCTTCTTGACAAAGTCAAGTGACTGCCACTTGACCTTTCTTCAGAAATCATCATTTCTGAACTATAAAAGATGGGGAGGTTATACTGGCACATCATAGTGTGCCATGCTTGCCAATTGTTTTTTGTGATAGAACAAAAGTTGCTATTATGGTGTTTGATTTTGCAGGACACTTAAAATAAGTGCTTAACTCATGTTTATCCTGAATTTTCTTAATGTTTTGAGGGTACATTAAGAATGGACTGATCTTGTGCATATTGAGTTTTGCTTCTGCATGCTTATAGCCCATTCTACATTACTTGCTACTTATTTCATTGCTAATTTGCTATGTTGGCAGTTGGCTACTTAGCTAGATCCTACAGCTCTTTATACTGTTGTCATAATATATGCAAATTTGTCATTGATATTCCTGATGATTTCATTTACTAGTAAATCTAAATAGCATATTTCCTGATTATGCTATAGGTTCAACAAACACCTAAGTTTTGGTGCACAAATGAATTACATTCTTCTGCTTTTGATTTAAAATGTTTGTTCATTGGCCTTTGTATTACAGGGATATGATATCAGCTTTCTTATCACAAACTACCATTGTGAGGACATGCAGAAACACAAGCTCATTGATTTTATTGTGCAGTTCATGGAGGTAAGAATTTCAATGAAACATATCACTTGCTTTTTCCCTGTCTGCCAATTAACTACCTTATGTTAATTGATTTTATTCTTATATAACATAGAGTAATGCTACACAACCCAAATGTTTTGCCCAAAAACTCATCCCAAATGATGTGGCAAGTGATTTGTAACTACCATGCTGATTATGGGATGATATAGTGGTTACAAATCAATTGTCACATCCTTTGAGATGGGTTTTTGGGCAAGATTTGGACAGAGTAGTATTACTCTATAACAAATTCTTCAAAATTTTAAGTATCTTTAGGTTATTTCATAGTTCAACCATATTTTTGTTTACATTAAGTTTGATATATAATGTGTAAATATCTATTGCAATTAAATCTTAGTTGAGCATATAAAATAGTTCCAGACTGATTACTAGAGAAGTGCCTTCATAAATAATGAAGGTTCTTAAAGGATGGGAAGGGCTACCACATTGTGAAATGGGGGACTGGGTTAGACTCCTTCATATAAAAGTCTATTTTAGGATTTATGTTTTCACTTTTTCTTTGAATTTGGCTTTGTCATTACGTCTCATCAAAGTCTCAAGGTCTGATATTTCATTACTTACCAACTTCTGAGTATTTATTTATTTATTTTTGTAGCTAGTGATTATGCTTTGTAGAATCACCATTTATTGTTCAAATAAGTTTTGCCTTATAATATATTATTTCACAACTGTACTCAACAAAACCTTAAAATGTGAACTAAGGATAGTTTAATGTACTAGATTTTGGTTGCACATTTCCATTTAGGGCCATATGTTGGTGAATAGCTTCCATGCAAATTGATTCTCAGTATCCTAGGGCTTATAAAGGTTTTGGGGTTGGGTAAATTACTACTAGATATGTTTGCTGGCTTGCTATTTGGATATCTTAAAGACATGATAATCAAGGCACCTCTGCTTCCACACTTATATTGCCATTTAGTTTCGGTGTTTCCACTTTCTACTTTGGTCTGCTGCTTGATATGTGAAGCAAGCATTTTAGTCTACCATTTACATATCACTAGTATGCACAACATATTTTGTGGACTCTATGTTCTTTTACTCTTTGAAATGGGTGTCATTTTTTTCTAATCTATACACCAACTGAAACAATATCTTCTTTGAATTGCAGGACATCGATAAGGAGATAAGTGAATTGAAAATGTCCATGAACACACGCGGGAGGCTGGTGGCTACCGAGTTTCTGAAGCAATTTATGTGAAGATTACCAAATCCCTGTGATTTTTGTTCTGTTAAATATCTTCCGTTGTCTGTTCATCACTATGGTTCATTATAGATCTCTATAGTCAAATATATGTAGATGACTTGTCAAAATGTGTTAAACTGCACTGCTTATGTACTTTCTGGATGGATTTTGTATAATTTTATTTCAAGTGTATAAAAATAGTTGGAGATGAACTGTCTGCTGAGAGTTGATTATTATTTTTTTCTTATTTGGCTGATAATTAACCACATCAATAGATTATAAGTAGAGATGTACATTTGGGGAATGAGGATGGATATAGGTCCACCCATCCCCATCCCCACTTCACATACCGTTCCCCTATCCCCCCTCCATTTCCCCATTTGGGGAAAATGGGGATGGGGAATTTTGGGGGGACCTATATCTATCTCCATTCCTAATTCCCCATTTTTCCCGTTTTTCCCTATTTTCCCCATTTCCACGTTTCCCCCGTTTCCCTGTTTCCCCCATTTGACTAAAATTTACAAATTAAATTAAAAAAACAAACATTCCATTACAAATACAAAATAAAATTCATTAGTGCATTTTATATAAAATATGTATATGTACTTAGGGAGTTAGGGTTTTCAAAGAATAAACAAAAAAATTAAAAATATATATTATAATTAAATTTATATATGTTTAGGGGAAATGGGGAAATGGGGATGGGGGACCTCCCCCCCATTGCCATCCCCATTTCAACATAATTGTGGGGAAAATGGGGAAATGGGGATGGGGAGGGGTCCCCTCATCCCCATCCCCTCCCCGCATTTCCCCATTTTTCCCCAAAAAAAAATCCCCAAATGGGGATGGGAACGCGGGGAATTGGGACCCCGGGGAAAAATGTGCATCTCTAATTATAAGTCGAGTATGAGGAGTGTTTTTCATACATTCAAGGTAAATTTTAAATAAAAAAATTTCCATTTTTGTTTTAAAAGGCTTCAGGGGTTATTTTTAGGTCAATCAACTTAAAAAGCAATAAAAGTCAAAATTTTAAGGAGATCATGAAAGATTGCAGTGTTTTTATATATAAATATTTTTCTCTTCATAATTTAAGTAAACATAAAACACCTAAAGAAATATTATTTTAAGTGGTTAGCCACCTTTCTCATGAGTGCGTACTTATGTAAATATATGAGGACATTGAATGTAAACCACTCATTTATAGAGAAGTCAAATCATATAAATCTAATAACCCACATTCAATGTCTTTATATATGTAAACATGAATATGCACTCATGTAAAAATTTATGTATATATATATACCACTGTGTGCGGCAATTCGAACAGTGGCATAACTAGAAAATTTGGTTAGATCAGACTAAACATTTTTTTTTTTCGAAGTTTGGGAAGGGGAGGACTGCATGTGGCAATTCGAATAGTGGCAAAACTAGAAAATTTGTTTAGATTGGACTAAACATTAATTTTTTTTTTTAAAGTTTGGGAAGATGAAGACTCGAAACCACAACCTCTCGAAATCACTAGACCAAATTAATCTCGTCAAACATTATTTTTTATTACTTCTCAACCAAAAGACTTTTAACTAAATCTTTATATTACTATAGAATTTTGTTAAAAAGAAAAAAGAAAAAGAAAATGTATACCTCTATTTATGACATAATACTCTATTTCTTATAATAATAGAACAAAATACATGAAACTAACTTGAGAAATATAGAATGTAACAATGAAAATTATGAATTTGCGGATATTTTAAATGAATTATTAATTTTTAAAATATTATTTATTATCATTTTTCTTATGATTCTATAATAATAAGAGATTTTTTCAATCAAAACCAACAAAATGTTTACATTTGACATAATTTTGACAATAAATAATTAAGATAGTAAAATATATTAACAGTAATGCTAGAAAATATAAAAATTTAGTCCAAATTTCAATTTAAATGATATGGTAAATTGTTTTTTCATTAACCACATCATCACATGTTGTGTGTGATGATGACAACTCACTTGCCACATTATTTTGGTTAAAATTTACGTTGATTATTTAGGTTGTATGATATTATTCATATATTAAATATCATTTTATAAATTATTTGTACCATAAAAAATTAATAAATTATTATCATTATTTCTAATTATGTCATTTAGATAAGTTATATTTAAGTATACTTTATATATCAAATGGACATAGAATATCCAAGAAAAATATTTTATTAAATCAATATTATTAAAAAAAATAAAATAAAATAAAAAAAAAAAGCTAGACCAGGCTATAGCCCGCTGTAGCTGGTATGTACCTCCGCTCTTGGATTCGAACCAACCGAATGATTCTTTTTTACAACTAAAACATACTGTGATGTGGTTTTAAGCTTTTAATGATAGTTTTTAAGAAAGAGTAATAGTGAATAATCTCAACCAAAAAAAAAAAAATCCGATTAATCTCAATTTATATTACAAATTTTATTTCCAATAGGGGTTCTTGCAAATATAGTTCATCCCAACAATCATTTTTAGGAAATAGCCGGTTGGGAAAAAAAGTACATATCTAGTCTTTCCTGATCTTTACTTTTTAGGAAATAGCCTTTGTAAGACAATAATGTCCTCCACAATTAAACCGTGCAAAATGACTAAATTACCCTCTTACATTGTGTAAGGACGAAACTGCCCTTCTCTTCTTCTCCTTTAGTTGACTGAAGAAAACCAGAACTTTCCGATATTGGGTCATCTTTTGCATCGTTCTCTTGTCGACGGGAATCCACTCCATCAAAGTTGGGTCACTCATTCTTCCCATTTCAAAGCCCATCGTTCTCCTGACGACCGGAATCCACTCCATCAAAGTTGGGTCCTCCCCGCTGGAATCTTGCTACCGACCGTAATCTTGTCGGCGACTAGAATCTTGACAGTGCCGCCACATCCTTCAATCAAACTTCATTGTCAAGTTTGAAATCGAACTTCATTGTCAAGAATACACAGTCAATGTAAGCCCTATAATGACACTTAAGTTTCCAATGTCATTAAATCTCTCGATCTTTTATTGTTGTTTAAGTTTGATACGTTTTTGATAGAATGAGGGATTGAGGGTTTTGGATTTGTTTCCCATGAATTGGGGTTTGTGTATGTAGTATTGTTGGGTTTAGTTAAGGTGTTTAATGAAATGCCACATCAAGTTTTTAAGAGGTGTATGTATATTTGTTTGTGTTGACCGTTGCTGAACCAAAACAGGTTTAGGATTTTGCTATTATTGTTGGTTAATGGTGTATTTATATTTGTTTGTGTTGATGGTGTATGTATATTTGTTTATGTTGATCGCTGTTGGTTGTGTTGGTTGGTTGAACCAAAATAGGTGTTATTGATTTTGCTATTGTTATTGGCTGCTATTTATTTTGAAAACAGAAGATGAGGTAAGCCTAGGAAGAATGTTGTAAGCCTAGGAACCATTCCTAGGCCTAAAACAATTGTTCCTAGGCACTCACCTAAACTAAATTACAGTTTAGGATTAAGGTGTTGGTTGAACCAAAACAGGCGCTATTATTGATTGATTTTGCTTTTGTTATTGACTTGGCTGGTGTTATTGATTTTGAAAACAGAAAATGAGCTAAGCCCAGGAGGAATGTTGTAGGCCTAGGAACCATTCCCAGGCTCAAACTTTTTATCCTAGGCTCTCAACTAAATTGAATTACAGTAATTGTTATATTGTTATTGATTGAAATTTTTTATTTGCAGGGTCTAAGGATACCATTTATTGGCTATTAGTTCAGTGCGGTGAGCATTAAAAGGGTAGTGCGTTTGCCGGTCCTATTTCGTTTTCAGTACGTCTAACAAAAAAAGACAATGGAGTGTACAATGAATTGCTAGAAACGACATACCAGCGGACAGGGGTTAGTAGAGACCAAATTGAGTTGAAGCTAACTTCGCATGTGTAAACGAGGGGTTGATAAAGTTAAATTGTCTATTATGAGTGACGGCGATGTAGAGTTTGTAATTATTCATAAGGAAAAAGGTTAGGGAGCAATTGATGTTGAATTTGTCGACAAACCTGATGAAAATAATATAAACGTAGTTAAATTGCTTAAAACATACCTAAAGGGGGGTTGAAAAGGTTTTTACACCTTTTTCAATCCCTTGAAAACAAACATTCGTTTGTCCCTCAATGTAGCTTTACATACAACACATAATCTAAAAGCATCCATATATAGACAATATAATCATGTGATCATTTAGGCAATGTCTACATATATAAAGAGTTGCATGAGATATAAAACACAAAAATCTCAACAACAAAGAATACTTGTATTATGATATTGTTCAAGGAATTACAAGTGTTAACAAATATAACTATATATCAAAGTAACAATATACAAAAGAATAAAGAATATAAGAATGATCAAATCTTTATTGTTTTACAAATCACACTTAACAAATCTTGATTCCAAAAATTCACAAGTGATGAATGTAATACAAGATTAAGAGCAAACATATATATACAAGTAATAAAGAGAGATATGAAGAATTAACACATGAGATTTTTTAACGTGGTAAAACCTCCAAGAAGGAAACATCCACGGGTTAAACTACAATTATTGGGTACTATATATATTGGATGGTAAATGAGAAATTCCACAAAGTGACCAATTCTAGACCACCAACCCATGTAGAGTCTATGTCTACCCAACCCTATTGGAAAGTATGAAATCCCTCAATGATGCGAAGCCACCATATATTGGACAACATACCAAACCAACATCGATGGAAGATTAGAAATTCCTTAAGAGTGCATACACATCCCGTGTACCCCGCTCTATTGGAGTCTATGTCTATCCATACACCTAGGCCTACCAATAATATAGTCAACTCTCTATCCAAGACACTCATGCCTCTAGAGAGTCTCCCTTGCATAGCTATCCGGACCTTTCCAATCCTAGCTATGATTTCTTGCTTTCCTATCCGAGTCATCCCAACTCTAAACAAGACTTCTTGCTTGGCTATCTGGACTCCCTTCCAAACCAAGACTTCATGCCTTTCACAAGATCTTCCTAGTGTGATCATGTGAATGCAAATGATGCAAACAAGCAATACAACATAGAACATGTGATCAATACATTCAATGGAACAACTAGACCTAAACATGTGCGAACACAAGTAAAGTAATCTAGATGCAAAAACATGAATTAAACCTAGAGCATATGAAAAGTATCTAACACAAAAGCTCATAGTTCTATTCACACAAATAACACTTGAATAACACATATACATGAAGCACATATTCAAGATGTCATAAACATTCACAAAAATGCTAGAATCACAAAATGTATTCAATGAATATTCAAGCCAAAGATTTAGAGCATGGATATATTGATGAATCAATTGAATCCTAGATATCTCTAAAAACACATACAAGAGTCTTAATCCTAGATTACATCAATCAAGGATCAAAACACATTTCAAGGATTATTAATCATAAAATGATTCAATCAAGCCACAAATAATCATAGATATCAATCTAATCACAATACAACTCTCAATCATGTGAAAAACCTAGAATCTAAAAAACTAGTTCACATATGTCTCTATAAAGACTTTTGATTAGGATTGATTGTGAAGCTATATTTCTCAATAGCATTCACCAAACATACAAGTATAAATAGAAGAAGAAACCCCAAGGTAATTGAAGGAAAAAAAGAAGAAATCCCAGAGATATGAACACTACCTTGGATTCTCGAGCCGGTTCGGTTTTCTGTGTGCAACCACTAGAAAATTCGATCAAACAGCTGCCAAATCACTTGGAAAAGGTAGAGGACTCGATTATGAACAATCTCCAACTTGAATCACTCAATTTCGAGTTTGTATGAGAAAGTCATGGTATTTGGAAGATGAGAAAAATTGGAGAGAAAATTCTAAACGGGATTCAACTTTTTCTTCTTAAATAAAATGAGAAGGAATTGGAAATATTTAAAAGGGAAAGAGAGAGGGAAAGAGGCAGCCAACCAGCTCGAGAATCCAAGGTACCACGTGTGGACACATTAGCACCACGTGTAGGGATGGCTATCGATTGGATTGGGTATGGATATCTCAATATCCATCCCCATATCCGTTTGAAATATATATCTCCATTCCCGCATCCATCTCCATTTCTAAGTGAGAGGGACGGATTTAGATAATCCACTAATTAAGGTAGACATATTCATCCCTGCTCCATTTATATCCGTATCCGATGAAAATACTTTAAATTTTTATAGTTTACAAGAGAAAAATGTAATTAACATATGTAATGGTACATTTTATCCTATTTAAAGAGAAAAAAATACATCAAATAAAGTTCAAATATGAAAATTAATAATAACTTATATAATTATAATTAATAATTACATAATAAGTTTTTATATTTTTAAAATATTGAAATCTATAATGGATCCGGATGGGGATAGATATCCATAGACGATATCCATCTCCATCCCTGAAAATAAAATGGATATTATGATAACATCCATTCCCGCTCCATCCCCGAAATAATAGTATCCATCCCCATTGTAAATGGAGCGGATTCTTACGGATATCCGTATCCGTGGATAATTTTACCATTCGTAACCACGTGTGGACCGCATGTGGCACACGTGGGCAGAGGGCCTTGCTGGCCATGTGGCACACGTGGCCACCAAGCTTATTCGTTGGCCTTGCTTGGTCCTCTCGTGCTCTGCTCGCGTTTTTTGACCGTATTCGGGCCTTCAAACTCCAATTTCCAATCTTTCTACGGATTATGAATTGTGACTCCCTCACGCACAACGAAGACTACAAAACTTTGCAAAAAGGTTGAGAATTCATCTCGAAAAACGACGACGAAGACAACTCAACGAATGAGAACACAAAGTATAGTAGCTACATCGTTTGGACTCGAAACCTAATAAATGAGTAACCGAAATGACTGGGACTCAATAAGGAAACATAAGAGATCATGTTCAAGTCCAAAATCAATAAAACTAAAACAAATAGACACCAAGTTACACACATATGCCGTTTCCTTGACATAGTCCTAGAACATGCATTTCTTCCAATGACCTCATTTCCAAATGTGTGAAAGTGATATACCAATGATATAAAATCATGCAAGGACACATATGAATGTCATGTTTATGTGTGCCTAAGCCTGTAAGAGGAATGAGGTCTAAAATACCTTTATTGTGCAACTTAGCACATTTCTCTTTGAAAACTCCATCTTGCATGTGTTGTGCCCAAGTCTTTTTTTGAAGCTTTGAATCATCAATTCTAAGACCACTAAACGATACAAAATAAAACACCGCTTTGATATGGAATACATGCCAAGACAAACCAAAAACTTAACAATCTCCCCATTTGACAAATTCCATGTCAAAACCCTTATACATATGCTAAAACAATTACAAAGAAAATTTGGTCACAATGAGTACAATGAGTTACATATTTCTAGACAAAATTTCCAATAAGTCTTGAACTTCTTCTTGATCTTCTCTTGATATCACCTAAAAATAACTTGAAAGCACAAGAATATCCAAGAGACAACACATATGGCAATATTCATTCTTAGGCAAGAAATATAAAACATTTAAGTTTAAATAGATCATGTATACTCCCCCTTAATACATTATATCAAACAAAATATTCTAGCCAAGATCACTAAAAAATATTACATGCCAAAAAGTTCAAACTTGATACCAAAATACATCAAAAAACAAAGAAACAACAAATGAGACTAAGCAAACTAGAAACTATCATATGTCATATCTCTCTATATTTCTCCCCTTTTTTGACATGATATGAAGCCAAAAAGAAAGAGTAAGAAAATATACCTCACAACCATTTCTAGCCACTTTGTCACCAAGGAAAGTTGTCTGATTGGCTGACCTCACATAATGCTTTAAAGTAGATACTTTGCTTTCAAACTCTTTGATCTTCACATCTTGTAGCATTGAGCTCATCAATCTTCCTTTATGATGCTTCAATCAACGTACATGACTCTTCAACCTTATTCTTCAATTGTGTAGCCTAACTTGGGAGAATATGTGTGCTAGACACATGGCATGAATCATAAGATTCACCAAAGAGCCGAAATGTATCACTAGACTTTCTCTTTTCTTTATATGACATGGTAGCAACACGTCTATCACTAAACTTCTCTAAGGGAGGTAGTAGCACATCATCATTTTGTTTCTTTAACCCTTTAGCTAAACACAAATGAGAGATAAGCCCCGGATATGCCAACTTCTTTTCCAAACGAGTTGAACAAGCCGTAATCTCAATATGTTCTATAAGCACTTCTCCAAGATTTATGGGTTTGTTAGTCACTAAGGCGTACACAATCTTGATCTTTTCTCTATTAAGTTCGGTAACATTAGTAGATATAACAAGATTGGTACAAACAAACAAATGTCAAAAAGCACTTATCTTGGTCAACGCACTTTGCTTAATAAAAGCATGCTTTCCCCACTCAAAATCAACATTGTCACATAGAGTTTTTCCCAGCAAATCAAGGTTCTCCAAGACACCAACATCAAGGAAATCCGACTCAATATCATTTGATAATCCTAGAAACTCATTCAACTTCCAAGCATTAACTCTAAAGACAACACCTCTCATATCCAAAAGAGCATTTTGAAAAGTAGTACTATTCTCAAATTTACAATAAAATTCTCTAACCATGGTTTCATTAACCACTTCTAGCATTTCAATCCAAATTCTCCATTTCCTATCAATGATCACCTTATGGACATACGAATCAATACAAGAATCTAAGTCAATACCTTTCTCAAGGATAAGCTTTTTGTCCCCAAAAATTCTCAATTGCTTTAACTTGTCGGCTTTGGACTTCTTGGAAGATAAAGAAGGTTTTGACTTGTCAATGGGCCTTGTAAGATTGCTAGTCCTAACTTTCTTTGCCTTTCGCATGACCTTGTATTACACAAACACTAAAAACAAACATGAGTGGAAACATCAACCACGTTAGCGACCAATAAACATATATCAAAGACAAAAAAAAAAAAAAAAATCATCATTATCATTATTTTTGAATAAATCAATATGCAAATCAAGAATTAGCATAACATATTAAAGATTTATCAAAAACAAGAATAATGCTAACAAACAACTATCTTGAAGTACATGTGAACATATCATAAAAGAGAACACAAATTTAGCATATTATGCTCCCCCTTGATAAATGCCCCATCTAAGATCTAGATAGACAATTGTTCACAAAATTAGCCACACATTCACATCACCAAGCAATTTCAATATATTTTTCAAATAAACTCCACATATCAAAGAGAGTTACAACAAGATTTTCAATCGCTCTCATATGACTTTAAAAATTGCTAAGGTATCAATATACCAAATAAGAAAAATTGAGTGTGTGAATATTTTGCTTTAAGTATATGAAAAGAAGTAATTTGATAATCAAACATGCAAACAATTTCAACAACTATTCATCTTAAGCCATTCCATAAAAAGGTCAAACCAATTATCATCTGGAATTTTGCTTTAAAAGAGAATATATTTCAATATGTGAGCGTTATGTGGTCATGTGACTCGTTATTTCATTTCTATTTGACAACCCGAGTTAACTTGATTATTCAACTATACTCCATAAAGCCTTTTGTTTTGTTTTAGGCTTGAATCAAAGATTTATTTATTTTTAATTGATTCTTTTCAACACTTCTTTGATTTTTTCTAACATAAACATATACGCTTCATGGCGACTTTCACTCATCACAGTGGCGTAGCCCTTTCCTACATTGGGCGGCTTCACAACCAAGGTGTGTAGCCCTTTCCATGAAGGTGCTCGTTGAGTTCTATGTTGCCAAAGTAAATGGATACCAACCATATGCCATCTTAAAATGTACTAGTCCTAGGACTTCAAGGTGTATCCACAACTTGCATATATCAAGCTCAACTTACTCAACCAAGCATACAAGAGAAGCAAAATGCATTTTTTGAAACCAAGTTTTTTGGCTTAAAAGCACATGATCAAAAAGCAAGTAAAGAGACTTACTTAAGATCTCTACTTCTCAAGAGAGTAGCTTTCAAAGAATAAGAAGCTCATATTTTTCAAAACATGCCACTCAACAATCATACAAATAATAACACACAATATGATTAAGATCAATGTGAACAATTATCACCAAAAGATCTTGAATAAGCAAATGTTAAGAAAGACCATATAAACACTATATTATTTCTCTAATATGACATGCTTCATGAAGTGGTATAAACAATGAGTTAAGAGATGGAAATCATGAAAGCAAGCAATATGATATAAAGATACCTTCGCAAGCTATTTTCATCAAATGCAAGGCCGTTACCCGTTTTATGAGTCCTCTTGGCTTGTTTGTCCTCATGACAACAAGTTATAGGTGTGTCGATTCCAAGAGACTAAAGACTATGTATTTCAACTCAAACAACAAAAAAATTGACTTTCTCCAAAAGTCATAACATGATTGTTACCATATAGATTTCATAAAAACAACTTCTCAAAAGTTAATCAACGGATATCGACCATCATAACACAAATATGAAATAGCTAAGTTCATATCATGTTATATAGACACAAAGCAAGCAAGCTAAGTGTCTTAACAACATAATATTAATCTTAAAGTTAACTCACATATGCAACTTACACTAATGGTAAGAGCACTCACCCTTGACAAAGTTTGTCTTGGGTGAACCTACACAAACATTATCAAGATTCCTATTGACAATAATGTTGTATCTAGAGTAAAGTTCTTCAACAACTTGATTCACAATAATATCATTGATACTCTTCTTATCAACATTGCTAGCAATACATGCTTTGTCAATTTTAGCAAGGATCACATTCTTCACATTTCAGACATTTATAACATGTTTTATAATACCTTCGTACTTTCCATATACTAAAGCCCTAGCATGCTTAAAATGAAGTTCAATCTCTTTATCCCCATATGCTTTTTCTAATTCATATTATTCAACGAATTTGGGAATAAAAGAAGAGATTTTACCTTCCGGTGATGAAGAAGCACAAATGGGAGTTTTAATGGGTACCTTGTTCTTCATTTTGTTCTTAGTCTTGGAACGTCTCTTCTTAGGAGCTTTCTTGTCAACAATGACATTATCCATACTTGTAGGAAGTGATGCTTCTATGAGCTTCTCCTCAACTACCAAGTTGTTTGAGCCTCCTAATGACAAACTAGAGATGATCATATCCCTCTCAAGAACAACCCCTTCAACTTCTCTAAGCTTCTTGGCAAGAGCATTCTTTTCACCTAAGAGCCTCCGAGTTCTTGAAACAAATTCATCCACTTGTAGCTTGATCAAATCATCCTTTTCAACAACCTCTCTTAAGGCTACCTTCAGATCTTCTTCAAGGTATTTCACATTAGCCAAAAGATCAACATATGAAAGTAATTGCGTAAAATCTAAACAGGTCTTCAAAGTGGCAATCAAAAGAAAGAGTAGAGAAAGAAGCTTGAATTAGATTCCTTTTACTTTGAATGTTACAGTAATATATAAGGCATAGGCAAAGGATAAAAAGAAGAAAAAGTATCCTAGTAAAGGCTTAGCCAACCAACAACTAACAATTAGCTGTAATATTCTAAAAGCTTCAACACTCCTTCTCAAGCTAGAGCATAAATGTTTTCAATGCTCAACTTGGAACAAAGATATTGGAAAATCCTCGTGTACAACTTTTGTGAAGATATCTCCAACTTGATCTTTAGAATTGACATGTGGCATGACAATTTCTCCCATCACATTTTCTATTATAAAGTGGCAATCAACTTCGATATGTTTGGTTTGCTCATGGAAAAAAGGATTACGAGCTATATATATCGCAGTTTGATTATCAGAATACATGACCAGGGATTTTGACCTTAATAGTCAACTCTTTAAGCAAATTCTTTAACCAAAATAGTTCACAAAGCAGTATGAGCCATTGTATAATACTTTGCTTCAGCACTAGATGTTGCTACTACATTTTGCTTTTTGCTTCGACATGTTACAAGATTGCCTCCAAGAAAAGTACAATAATCGCTTGTAGATCTTCTATCGCCTTTAGATCCAGCCTAGTTGGCATCTGAATAACTGACAATGTCTAGGTTGGTACCCTTCTTATGAAGTATTCTCATTCTAATTCACTACTTAAGATCTTTGAGAATCCTGCAAATAGCCAAATAGGGGTGGGCACAAAGTTCGGAACCGAATCAAGCCAAACAAGTGTGTTTAGTTCGGTTCATAGAATAAATTCAGTTTAAACCGGTTTAGAAATTAGGAAATAGAAAAGTAGACCTGACACTGTTCTGGTTCCGGTTCCAAGGTTTGGTGGAACCAGAACTGGAACCGACGGTTTTGAACCTTAAAAAAAAAATACCTATACATTCACTCTCACAATTCACAAATCTTCATCTCAGATGCTGAAAAAATTATAAATCAATTCACAAATCACAAATCAATTCACAAAAAACCATTACCCATTTATTCACTTACACAATTCACAAATCACAAATCAATCACAAATCAATCGGCCACACAAAATTGCAAATCTTCATCTCTTTCTCTCTCTCAATTCTCAACCTAGATCTTCATCACTCTCTCTCCCAAATCAACAAATCAACCCAGTCCCAGATTTTTGAATCGATGTCAATCATCATCTTCTTTTTTCTTCTTCTCTTTCTTGTTCGTCTTTCTCAGAATCTCAAAATCTGTCATCTTCTTCTTTCTTCTTCTCCTTTCTTCTTCGTCTTCCTCAGAATCTCAAATCTGTCATCTTCTTCTTTCTTCTTGTGTTGTGTTTTTGTTGTAGAGAGAGAGTTAAGAGATATTTGGTATTCTGGTGTGGTAGAGAGAGAGATGAGAGATGGGAAATCAACCCAGTTGACCAGTTCCATGATTTTAAAGAAAAAAAAAGGAAGGAACCGTCGGTTCGAACCGAAACTGGAACCGTCGGTTCCATTCAGGTTTGAACCGGAATCGAAATCGAAACCGAAATCGACCTCCCTCGGTTCTGGTTACGGTTCCTAAACTGGAACTGAAAAATCGGTTCCGGTTCTGGTTCCACTTCGGTTCCACAGTTTGAACCGGAATCTTGCCAGGTCTATAGAAAATTCTTCGGTTCAATTTTGTTTTGGCTTTCCAAAACCGTTTGAACCAATATGAACCACCTATATAAGCAAACATAACTCCCCCCCCTAAGTTTCTAGTGTTCTTTCTCTTAGCTGACTGTCTCTATGTTCTCTCAACTCTCAAGTCTCAGGAGTAAAGTCTCTCTTCAATTTCGTTCCTCAACAACATTAAGGGCTCTGATCCTTTTCGGATGACTTTAGTCTCTCTCATCTCGTTTATCTCCGGCAAAGGTTTGTCACTTTGTCTTCCTGCTCTAATTTTGTTCTTGTCTTCTTTCTTTTCTCGTTTAGACAATATAAACTTCTTGGTTTGATTTTTTTTTTTTCCATACAGTTAGAGAGCATTCCTATTAGTATTTGAGTCGTTATTCACAGCTTTATCAAGATTATACACAAAGTTACGCTTTTTTCTAGTTCTCTAGTTCTACGTCCTACGACATGTTACTCTTTGTCAAACTATTTACTTCTACGATCATTTATGATTGAATTGAAGCTTATAATGTAATTATTTCTTACATGTTTGATTGATCTCTGGGTTTGGCCGTAATAATATTTATTTATTTATGCATTCGATATCTCAGGGATTTGATAATTTCACAAATTTAAGACTTGAAAGAAGAAATTTGACTTTTGAGGATTTGGGTTGTGTAGGATACTAGGATGTAAAGATCCTTCGGTGGTTACTTTTGAGTGGTTCAGAGTTCATTTGACTATTTAAAGTTTGAAGTTTAATTTGGTAAAAGTGTAACAGAGAAAGTTTAATATAAAATACGTGTTTCAAGTAAATTCATAACAATGATAGTGAGGAATAAGATTAATTGATAAATTGTTTGATGATAATTTTTTGTACGTGCCCAGATTTTTATAGAATTCGAATGTGTGAACGTTTGTAATTATGTCTAATTTGATTTGTTTTTATTATTTACATGTGCATGTTTCTGTCTAAGTTGATATGTGCACATTTGTGTGATTGTGTCTAATTACTTATTTTTATTATTTATTTGTATGTGAAATTGTTAATATATAGAGATTGATCCTAATGTGGATTCAATGGAAGGGATTAGTGACTCGAGTCTAGACACCTTAGAGAATTCCATCTCCATCGGAAAGGGGAAGGTTTCAAAGAAGAGTATACGAGTAGTGAAAATACCTACAAAGTTATACTAAACAACCTAGAGGGAGTGAATAGGTTTAGGTTGACACTCTAATTTTAAAACTCTTTCGTGATTTATGTCAAAACCTTGATAAGCATACAAATTAAACTTTTAACATGATTGTTATGAGAAAACAATTAACACATACATATATGCTCAATTCACCACCCTTAGTTTACACAACATATAACAAGAGACAATACATCTGATGTACAAGTATATTTAATGAAGAGCAAATTCCACAAGTAGTACATTGAATATTACAATGTAAGTACATTAAGTATGTAATATCTGAAAAGTCAATAGAATCCCAATAAAAAGACCAGTAATAATGAGTGTTTATTAGTTTCCCATTTATTTGAATTTGAAATCAAATTGATGGAGTTGACCGATACAAATAATAGAGTATGTATTTGTTAGTTTCTTAACAGAATTAAATATTAATAAATGGAGTTTCCATTCTAGAGTGATTCCTTAATGAGTTAGGGTTTTGAATACTCTTGTTATATATATATATATATATATATATATATGCAACTTATAAAGATCAGTCTCGGGGAGAATATGAAGGGAATGGGCTGCAGTTTTTTTGAAGAGGGTTCGTGTGATTTTAATTGGTGTTTAGATGTAGAACTAAATTCTTATACGGATTAGAGGTAAGTAAACTCACTCATAACTTATTTCGTTTTCAAATGTGTTTATATTAAGTAAATTCATTCATTATGTGCTACCATTTATATGTTTGAAATTTCGAATTACAAATATAATGTATATTCATTGTTTTTTGTTTCATTATTATTTATTTAGCATGTTTCAATAATATTATTTCGATAACAAGTTTATATGAAACGCTTTTCGAACCGATTCCTTTTTTAGAGATATTCAAGAATTTATTAAATTGCTTTTAAAACAGATTTAGATCAAATGACCACTGTTATATATATATACACAGTTAATGTCCTTTAAATTTATTATTCATTTGTGGTTTGATCATCAACATGTTCGGATTGAATGCTATAACAAATCAACGAAGACATGTATTTCAAACAATAGATGTATTGTTTTAAACACTATTGGAATCATTTGGGCCGGGTCACCAGGCTATGAATGACACTACTGGAATCATTTGGGCCAAGTCATTGGGCTACGGGTGACATTGTTGGAATCATTTGGGCTGGATCATCGGGTTACAGGTGACGTTACTGGAATTATTTGGGCCGAGTACACTATTTCAGATTTGTGACACTATGATATATGAGCTATTTGTTTATGTACCGTCTTATAAAATGATTAATTCATATTGATTATTTCCATCAAATTAGAGAGTATCAAATTATGATTTTATTTAAAAAGATCCTTGATTTATAAATGTCTATTGCTAATGAATTTCTTATGATTTCAGATTATGAATATATAAATGATTTATAAAGGTCATTCCATTTGTTATATTGATATTTATTAAATGAATTGTATTAGACGTTATTTTCTATGTTTTGTTAAATATTATCTTGATTGAATTCTGCCTAAAGTTTATGAGCAAAGTTTTTGAACATAAAGATTTTCCAAAGGCTTCTTTATTTTTATATGTTATGCATGAATTTACTTACCGAGTTGACGGCTCACCCCTCGTTACTACCGTTTTGCAGATTAAGTTCTTGGATTTAGAATAGACGAGGTTTACATTAGCATATAAGAGATATGTATCGTCAGAGGATTTAATTTCATATGTGTACGTATTGTGAGGAATCAATTTTATTTAATGTTGTAATTACGATTAGAATATGAAAGTTTAGTTAAATTGATGGTATTAGCTTTTAATGTTGTATTTTGTGGATAGATTATTGATGATATCAATTGTGGCTATTGTAAATTTAGGTTTTTGTAAGGTCTGAATCACGTAACATCTAGGTCCGTTGGGTCCCGGATTTTGGGGTGTTACAAAGTAAACTTTACAACTTGATATAGAATATTACAAGATACAATGTTCAAACACTTAAAAGATACAAGAAACAAATGTTGATTCAACAAATAATGTGTGCATCTCTTCCACTACAAATATCTTGTTTACAAAGATATGAGAACATGAAGATCTTAAAGAAGATATATTGATCATTACATACAAATATAAAAAGATAGAGATAGAGACATTTGACATATAGATTTTTATGTGGTAAAACCTCTGAAGAGGAAATGTCCACGGGTTGAATCCACAACCACTGGTAAAGCAATTCACTATGATGAAAATTACTTACACACTCAAGGCTATCAACACATGATATTTACCCTAAGCTATCAACTCCTAGTCTACCCTCGGGCCTAGCGAACCACGTAGCTTAATCCCTATCCAAGATGTGTTCTACACCTCTAGGAAGCAACTTCCTATCCAAGACGCTCATGTCTCTAGGAAGATTTTCTTGCTTAGTTATTCGAATCACAAAGATCCTAGTTAAGCTTTCCTAGCTCAACCATCTAGAGTATCACACTCCTTTCTAAGACGTCATACTTGGCTATCCAGAACACTTTCTTAGCCAAGTCTTCTTGCTCAAATTAAGGCTTCACTTACCTTAACAAGAGACTTCCTCCTTTTGCAAGGCAAATGATTTAAGCGATGCAAACGATGCAAACACATACAACATAGAACATAGAATATATGATCAATACATCATATGGAAAATAGACTTAGTCATGTGAGCACACAAGTAAAAAATTGTCTAGTTACAAAACATGAATTGAAATCTAGAGCATGTGAAACACCTAACACATCTGATTCCTAGTTTCATTCACAAAGCTAACACTTGAATAAACCATATACATGAAGCACATATTCAAGATATTAGAAACATATAACAAAAATGCTAGAATCATAAAATATAATCAATGAATATTCTAGCAAGTATTTAGAGTAAGAATATAATTATTAATCAATTAAATTCTAGTTAGCTCTAAATACAAAATCAAATGTGATAATCCTAGATTTGTTCAATTAAAGGATCCAAGCACATGCTAAGGTTATTAATCATGAAATGAGACAATCAAAACATAAATAACCCTAGATATCAAGATAATCAAAATACAACTCACAAACATATGAAAACCGAATTCTAGAAAACTAGTTCACATTCAAGACTCTAATTAGACTAGATTAGCTTTGATTTGAAGCTATCCTTCTCAATAACTTTCATCATACATACACATACATATAGAAGAAGAAAACCCAAGGTAATTAAAGATCATAAAGATGAAATCACAAAGTTTAGTTCAATACCTAGGAATCTTGTGCAGTTTCGGTTTTGAGTGAAGAACCACCACAAAATGTGATCAAACAACTGCAAACTCTTTAGGAGAAGGTAGGGGGCTTGATTACAGAGATTCTCCAACTTGAATCACTCAATTCGGAGTCTGAATAAGAAATTTATGGTATTTGAAATTTGGGAAAGTTGTTTGCACTCTATATTTTTCAAATTTTCTTCTTAGAATAAAATGGGAGGGAATGGAGAGCATTTAAAAGAATTCAAGAGAGGGAAAAATGAGTTAATCAACATGTGCCATGTCACCATCCATATGTGGGGTTCGTGTGGCACACGTGGGCAGAGGGGCTGCCTGGCCGTGTGGCACAAGTGGACTTCTTTGCTTGGCCTTTGGCCAAGCAAGCTCCCTCGAGTTCTTCGACCGTATTCGGGCCTCCGAACTCCGATTTTGAATCCTTCTTCGGATTACGAATCATGAGTTCCTCACACATAGTGACGACTATAAAATTTTGACAAGAGGTTGAGAATTCATCTCGAAAAATGACAACGAAGACAACTCAACGAATGAGAACACAAAGTAGCATAGCTACATCGTTTGGACTTGAAATCTAATGAATGAGTAACCGAAATGAATGAGACTCAATAAGGAATCAAATAAGATCATGTTTAAGTCCAAATACAATAAAACATAAACAAATAAATACAAGATCACACAAGTATGCCATTTCCTAGACATAATCTTAGAACATACAATTCTACAATATATGCCAATATGAGTTCAATGCATGAGCATACGAAAATATGTGAATTTGCTATATAAATGGTGTACAATAATGCATGGACACTTATGAATGAATTGTGTGTGTGCCTTAAGGCCTTGCAAGAGGATAAAGGTCTAAGTATACATTTGATGCTTTCTCCTCTTGAAGACTTCAATTTGTTTGATATGTTGTCCAATTTCCTTGAAGCTTCATAAACCATGAATCCTAGACAACTGATCAATACAAAAGAAATATCCTTTTGATATAGAATGATGCCAACAAGACTCAAAGTCCTAACAGGTAGGTAGTGGTAGGAAAGGAAAAAAAATTCAAAATGTTGGATATATTTTGAAGAATATCAGAATATCTCACTAAAGAGGGGAAGAAAATAGCTAGATGCAAGTATTATAGCGATACTTATGTATTTGACTCATATTATAGCACAACAAACATGAACACTCATATTGATAAGCCTTTAATTTTTTGCATTTGCATAGTTTTTCATTATAGTTTTTTTCGTTTCTATAAAGGATAAAGATTGAGTGACAAATGCATACATAATTTTTTGTATCCGCAGGAGGAGTGACAAAACGGAATGCATGCTTTTATGTATGTGGAATGTGGTGTGGAAACTTAATGTTATTTTAGTTGTAATTTTGATTTGGAGTTTGGATTATCTATTTTGGAATGTATTATTATATACTGTACTATTGTTATTAACACATTTTTGAACTTTGATTATGGAGTTTGAAATGTATTAATATGTTTTTTTATATTTTGGAATGAATTTGTTATTGTTAAGTAATTGTTATAAATAAATAAATAAATAAATAAATAAATAAGAGATGAGAGAAATGAGAGTAGAGAAAATATATGCTTTATTATTGATTTCAAGAGAGAGGTTTTACAAAGAGTTGGGATCTCTTATTTACATTGGTTTGGAGAACCACTTCGTTCACTTTAAGAGAAGAGGTGGTGGATGCCACTGGTTCACTTGAAGAGGATAAACTTGTATGAGCCACCTGACAATAGTTGAATCGATGATGGTCAAAGCTTTGACTATGTGTATTACTTAGTGAGTAAGTAAATGGTGATTAAGTAAATGGTGATTAAGTGTGAAAGACACTTGTGGGAGGTAAGAGTGGAAACCCACACACATGTTACGACACTCTTCCTTGGATTTCCACAACTTTAGATCTTAATCTTGCTAGAAAAAAATCCAAGGGGGTAAAAACCTTCACAAAATATACACAGTGATCTTCTAGATCTTGTGGTGTTGGACGTTCCCAAAACTGACTCATTAAAAACCTTATTAGGAAAACCTAATGGGACAAAACCTGGCCGAAGGGTAAATATTACATTGCTCATATGTCAAGAATTAATGTTTTCTTCAAAACCCTGTTTATACTTTACTAGGAAAAACCCAATGGGATAAAAACCTCAGCAAAGATATCCATTAATCTGTCGGATCAAAGTAATATTTATGATGATATTTTGGATCAAGGTAACATATATATGATGATTAGTAAAATCAAAGTAATATTTACAATGATCTTCTTGATTAAAACAACATATTTACAATGATCTACCGGATCAATGTAATATTTATGATGATCTTTATGGATCATATGATTTTTGGTTGTGCTTAGAGAATTGCCTCATTAAAAACCTTATCATGAAAAACCAATGGGGAAAAAAAAAAACTAATTGAAAGGAAAAAGAGTACAAGACACATATGCCTTAAAATAACTAATATACTTAAGTTGATATGCACCCCCTGATGGAATGCTCCCCAGTTCCCTTGATAAAAATTCTTTTTAAGCAATTTTCCAGATTGCTAAATTGATGTATACTAATGTTGATTTCATGAAATGCAATAACATCATAAATGATTGGAGGGAGTATAAACAAAGATTTGCTTTATGAGGCGTTATGTTGTGCCATCATAAGTTAAAACATATCTCGTTTGTGAACGAACCTTTTGTGGATCATATATATATATATATATATGACATCAACATAACCAAGTGAATCTAAAACATTGCTAGATTTTATATAAAATAATCCTAAATTTTTTGTTCCATGAAGGTAACGAAAAGAAGTTTAATATCATTTCAATGCCTTAGAGTTTGTACTGAAATGAATCTAGTAAGTACATTCACTAAGAATGCAATATATGATATAATATATTGATCCAAATATAACAAAGTACCAATTGCATTAAGATATGATACTTTATGACCAAATATCTTTTCACCATTTTCCATTGAATACCTTAATGTAGTTGGTCCTAAATTAAGATATCTTTTCACCATTTTCTTAATGGTGCATTGCAAACAAAGCACCAATTGCATTAAGATGCATTTTAAGCCTGTTAGAGACATCCAAATTTATCAAAATTCAAAACGTAATTATATTCACACATGTGAATACTAAGTTTCTATGAGAAATATTGTACTACGAGTCATGCCTCATATCTCACAGTCTCATTTTTCTCATTACATTTCCATATAAAGACCCATTAGTTTCTAACTAGGTTGACATCTTCAGGTGTCTAGAGTACTATTGATTTAAATACTTTATGTTTGGCTTATAAAGTCAATTCTTCTTTAATTACTTCTTTTCATTTAGGCCAATCATGCCTTTGTTTACACTCATCGATATTATAAGTTTCATAATCATCATTTATAATTTTGGTAGCGCTACTATGTATGAAAATATATCATTGAAGATTGTTTTTTCATTATTCCACATTTCTTTTGTGTGATTTATAGATATTTTCTTAATTTCTGTATTCTTGTATTTTTGTTGAGATTTCTTCCATTTCAATGGATTTAGTCATTTCATGGACTTGTATGATTTATAGAAATTTTCTTGGTTTCTATATGCATGTCTCTCTCTTTTGATTTCTTCCATTTCAATGAATTTAATTATTTCATAAACTTTTGGTTTCTTTAGATATATCAGACTCTTATAGAGTTAATTTAGAGAAAGTGGATTTATTCATAACTAGAGTTTTGTTTACATTAGGATCCTGATAACAATACCTTTCAAAAAATATTCACAAGCTTATGATATGTATAAGATGATTTATTTGTTGCCCTTTGCTCTAGTCTTTCTTTAGGAATAATCACCCGGTCGGTTTTATGAGATGACAATTTATAAATTTTGCTTACCTTTAATATATCAGGTAACTGTTTAATAATCATCTATTGATAAATTATCTATCGTATTTGAGCTATACAAAGATTGAGATGAAAAACATTTATTACATATATAGATAACCAAACTGATATCTCTATTTTGTATAAGAGTAACTTTTCATTTACTCTTCTCTTATGAAGAAACTTTCCATTTGGAAATTAATCAATATTATAATATGCAGATTGTGAGTAAAAATATAAACTATTAGAGGTTTAAATGATTTAATAAAAGATTAATCAAATCAACATTGATCTCATATTGATATAGAAGTCTTATCTTAGATCATGACAGAGATGCAATAAAGAGATATACAACACAATCAAATATCGTAAAAAAATGAGCAAGTTAATGACCAATTACAAGTTGTAATGGTAAATAATGATAAGTAGTGGGTTAGAGATGAATTCAGCAACATGTAAAATAGAATATCCCCATCTAGAAATTGGTAATTGTATCGAAATAATAAGTTCTTCAATTACCTAGAGACGTTTGATAAGTGATTTCGCTGATCCATTTTGATTATGAGTAAATTTGAAAACTAGATGTTGAACCTCAATCCCAACTGCTTTGCAATATTCATCAAATATCTTGTAAGTAAATTCACTAATATTATCAGGGCACATTGACTTGATTAGATAATTTGAAAATTATGCCCCAAAAATTGATAATATGTGCTAGTAATATAAAGATGTTTGATAATAAACAAACATGTGATCATCTCGTCGATACATCAATTAAAACCATGAAATAATGAAATGATTCATTTGGTGGATGAATATGTTCACATATATCATCTTGGATGATAGGGATTCAAAACTAACTTTAGAATGAGATAGCCTCATTACTATTCTCCATTTGTGAATATGAAGTGCATATATTACTATGGAATTAAAGAATCTTTTAGCTCTTTAATTGATGTATATAATAACTTTCGATGATCATATGTATCATCATAGACCTTTGATAACCAAAACTGTCATGGAAAAACATAAGTATTTTGGATCTGAGAACTTCTAGTTCATACTGCATAAACTTTTACACTTTTATAAATGTGTAATATAATCCAGATGAGAAAGTATGCAGCTTATCAATAATGAGCTTCTGGTCCAATTCACGCACATTGACCACTCCTAAATGAGCACCCGCAATAGTACAGAGCCGTGGGAGTAGTACAATGATAAATAAGATTCGTTCCACAGAGATTGATGTATTGAATACCACAATTGACTGATTAAATTACTATTTAGACAAGCAAAGATTTGATGACTAGATTACACTACTCTAATATAAACTAGAATAAGCTACAATTATAATGCAATAAATGAAACTAAACAAGCAAACAAACTCAAGCACTTAGATGTAAATATATGTGAATGAGGCTAAGACCTTGAATCCACCTATCCAATTATCACCAATTTTAGGCACATCATTGAAATAAAGTAAGTAAGTGTGTTTGTAGATTCGTACACCCTTAATTAGTCTCTAACCTCTCTCAAGTGATAAAAACAATATTCATATGCACCAACAACCTATTTCTCAATGGTTATCCAAACTACACACAAATTCATTAAGCAAAGTGGCATACAAATGGAATCCTACAAGCTAGCATCGCATATTTCTATCTTACTAGATTTGTATCGGGGAATTTCATCGAGCACGTTGTGTGCTTCTCCTCTCGGTGCTTTACACAACAACCAAATATCAACTAAGTGTTAGCTAGGCACCTAGAAGCATTAAGCAATTGAAATACACATACGTAACACAAGCATTTATGATAAAGTGATGACCTTTAATGATGATTCATGGAAAAGGTTTCATCTTGGCCTTAGCCAAGATGGTTTTAGTTCATATTACAAAATATGGCTACAAAAGATAAGAATATTATGCAAGCTATCTCAAATACAAGTGAATAAATTAATAGAGGAGAGTGTAGAGAAAACTATAATGAAGAATTCCTCCTTGGTGACTTGATATGCTTGGCTTGCTTCCTTTCTTGATGCTTCCCTTTATGCTCCAATGTTGGGTTTTGATGGTGGAAAATGGTGGGAAAGTTGGATATTTGGTGTTTGGTAAAGTGGATTTGGAGTTTGGATAGTGGATTTGAGGTTGGATGTGGTGATTTTGTGGATTTGGAAGGTAAAAATGTGTTCTTTAATAGTTTGGGATGTGGTGTGGGATTGTTTTGGAGCTCAAGAGTCGTCCAAGAGATGTTAGAAAAGAGAGGAAGTGGAATATATATAGGATGTGGGAATTAGAGCACGAAAACCTAAAAATTCTGATGTGGAAGTGAGAGGTGCTGTACGTACAGCTCTTTTATACAGCGCCACATCTCTGGAATGGTTTTTGCTATTGGACGCTGTACGAACAACTCTTTGTACATCGCTTTTGTTCTTCAATGGCTTCCAGCAGCGCGCACCATTACGAAAACGGACATAACTTCCTCCAGAAATATCAGAATCACGATCCGTAAAAATCGTTGGAAGGTAGACAGCTGGGGCTTTCAAAAAATAGGTAGCACAAAACCTAGTTCCATCCGAGTTGGGAGATATGGCCCCTGAAATGTAGGTGTACTGCATGAGTCTTTTCTATTTCAACCCTTTTAACTTCCAAAACTCATCAATTAAGCTCAGATACCTTATTAATGGCAAATAACCTACACAAAGCTCACCAAACACATTAAATATACAAAATACGCTAGAAAACGAGTACAATTGATAAGAAATGGGGGCTACACCGAGTATACAAATGGGCACTATCACACATATATTCAACACTCTTATTATTCATAGTCTCAATATGACATTAATAATGTTATATGGCTTTGATTTAAGCAGATTTCTTTATGTTGTACTTGAATGATATAAAGTATCATTGATACAAAATTTAATACCATTTGGTAATAAGATTGTGACTCTTCCAAAACCTTTAATCAGATTCACTTGATCTGATCTAGTATAAACCTTATATGTCTTTGAACTAAAAAGATTTCTTTATGTTCTACTTGAATAATATAAAATATCATAGATACATAATTTAGGATTGTTTGATAACAATATTTTGGCACTTCTAGAGCCTTTTATTAGATTAATGTGACCTGATACAATATTAACATTTGCTCTAAATAAAGTAAAATTTATAAAATATTTCTGACTCCGTAGAATTATATGAGTCGTTGCACTATCGGCAAAACATAGATTTTTCCTTCTCAAAATTTTATGGATATTATTTATAATGCCATTTTATATCTCATCTGAAATGATAATAACTCTCTCTTTTTTCTCTCAATAGGTTTATTCTATAAACGAATAAAGCTTTTTATTTATGGACCGACGCCTTTTTAATTTCAATTTTTTCCCCTTTTTTTTTTTATTGTGTAAACATTACTATCATTGGCATGATCCCACCATTTAATATATATATATATATATATCTCGTAAACATCACAATTGTTCCAAAGACAAGTGGTCACAGTAGTATACCCACTTTCGATAATCTTTGTTTTCGGTAGCGGGTTTGGCATCAAGCAATTATTGCTCCTTGCCTTGAGCAATTAAAATTTTTTTAACTGCTCTAGACCATAATGGATCATTTCGTTTTATTGCAGTCACAGAAACTCCAACACCATGAGGATGAGACAAACTAGAAGATGATGTCATACCCAAAAAAAAATCTGGAATAATAGAGACCCAATTAGAGATGACCGCGGTTCGGTTCGAACCAAAACAACCACTACAAACTAGACCGGAACTGAAAATTTCGGTTCTGGTTCAAACCGGAACCTATCCGGTTCCATTTTTTGAGAATTAGTCTAGAACCGACGGTTCTAGTCGATTCCACCTTTTTATTTTAAAAAAAAATTTCCTTAAAAAAATTGGTTTTTTGCATTGCTGGGCCACAACAGTCACAAATGATCACATTTCATTAAAAACCCCAACGGTACTCCCTTTTTTTTTTTTTTTCCTTTTCTTTTTTTAATTAAAAACCCTTTTCCATATTCCTATAAATACCCCCTCCCATTTCATTTCTTATCACTCAAACTCTCTCTCAATTCTCCATTCTCTCTCAATTACTAAATATTTTGTTTATTGCAATTAAATCGCAATTAAATTTTATTTTTTTTTACTCAATTGAAATTCATTTCCAACAAATTTTTCAATTCAATTTTTATTTTAGTTATATATATATATATATATATATATTAATTTCTGGTTACCTAATAAACTGGTTTAACATAGCTTTTAATTTTTCTAATAATTATTTTTAAGTTTATAATTTTAAATTTTAAAAAAAGGGAATCGAACAACCGCACCAGAACCACGGCACCACTAGACCCAATACATGAATTCTGAGATACTAAAAAAATAAAAAAAAGCACCAAAGAAATCAACCAGGTAGAATTTTCTTAGACAAATAATAGTGTATCACCAATCAAACACCAAACCAGAAGACTTAACAATCAGTGGTGAGAGAATAGAGAACCAACACCATTAGAGAGAGGAGACAAGAACGGAATCACTGAAAAATGACCATACACCAGCCATCAGAATCTGTAAAAACGACAAAAGGAACACTACAACAAAAAGGATCTTTCACAACATTCATTGCATGTTGTAAAAACTCTTGACAACATACATGTGCAAGTTGTCTATTAAGGAGTTGTTATTGTTTCTACAACTTAGAGCGCATGTTAAAAACATTAAATTCTACAACTTATAGTGTAAATTGTTAAAAACATGAAATTTTACAACTAAAAGTGTTTATTGTTAAAAACTTAAAATTTCACAACTAAGAGTGCTTGTTGTTAAAAGTTTATAAACAACTTGCAATGAAAGTTGCATAAGACTGGTCCTTCGTAAATCCATTATATATCATCAAAAGACAAAAAAAATAATCCTAAAATCAATATTTAATAAAATAACCAACCAAATTACAATACAACATTTTCAAATTAAGATAAAATCACAAGTAAACCAAACTTTCGAATTTACGATTTTACAATACATTCTAATATTCCAACTCTGTTTCTATATCATGTCCAAACTTATGCTCACTACAATAACCTAATGCAACTTTTAGGCCATGCAAATTTGAACCTAGAGAGGTAACTGTTGGATCAGTTGCCACCAGTGCTGCTTCACAAAGCTTTATGGCCTTGTGCAGGTCTTTTAGGTGATCCCACTTGGGTTGCCTGAGAAGTTCTGAAACAAAGACAAAACGTTGAAAACTTTCACATTAACTGCAAATCTAACAAGGAAATGCTCTTTTTTTTAGAGCATATAAATGGTGAAATCTAACAAAAATGTTATCATCTGTAAGCATAGGATAGCTTGAAAGACAGGGCAAAATGATATTGATAAATCAGGAAAAAAAAAAAAAAAAAAGCACTGTGGCACCTGTGAACTTGTATAAGGACAAACGCATTCATGAATGCACAGCTACCAATCATTCTCAACGTAAACATACAAATACAAAAGTGGTAAGCTTAAATCCACTATCTGTTTCAACATATGTGGGGTGGGACTTAGGGAGTAGTACATTTTGTTGCAGTAATCATGAAGTTAGAGCTCAAGGAAAAAAAAAAAAAAAAAGTGGTAAAATCTTCGATCTGGGATACAAATGCAACTACTAAAAAGAATGAACCAATAGAAACCAAACACCACAACCAATACAAGATTATAAAGGAAACCAAAACCAAACCTGTGATAAAATGATAGGTCCACCTTGAGATGCATAAGTTTCTCTTGCTTCATCATATCCACAATTTTGGCCGTGAATAGCTGCATTTCAGCCTGAAAGCAAAGAAGCAAACACATTGATAATCAACAAACACCAATAATTAACAAGCTGAAAGCAGGAGATAGGCAAGATGAGAAACCTTGTATGGTTCGCTATCAGTACGCAACTCAATTCCAGGTATAAAATAAAGCCACAGAGGAAATCCTCACATATAAGCTATGTATCACATAATTTTCCCTCAACATCAAATCTAGAACAGGTTCAACCTCAATATGGTTATAATCTTCAACTCTAGATAAACTGATTATAAAGGATGGAACATTATTACTCTCCTCATATGCTCCTTGCTCATGGAAACCTCGTGGTGACGCTTGCAATACAACATACCAACTTGATGCTTCACTCTCCCTAGAGTAAAATACTTGCTCAGCTTGTGAAGCTAAAATGAACGGATCTCTTTGAAATTGGCTTTGTCCCTCATGAAGGTTAACCAAAGTAAAGCCATCCAAAAATTTTACACCTTTTACGATATTTGTCATATCACACTTGAAAACAGGGACTTGAAAAGTATGGTAATCAAGGACAGTTCTGAAAATGACAACAATTTGCTCTGTCACCACATTATCATTCATATATATATATATATATTGACATATTGTTTTATCACCACAAAGTAAAACAAAACCTATAGATACAAAGCCATAATAAAAGCAAAACAAAATTCACAATGTAAAAAGTTAAATGAATATTGCTCAGTCTAGCTACATCTACTAGAGAACAAAGTCTTGGATGCAACTGTCCAAATTTAACACTGATACAGACATGTTTCAAAGAATTTCAGTGTGTCTAACTAAATTGATGTGTGATCACTACGTCTACAACAATAGAAACAAACAGATAAAGAATAGGTCAATTCTTTACTCAATTAAGTAGTTATTGCTCAGGTGATAAATATACTCGTGTACATCCTATAGACAACTTCATAGTTATAGATAACTATATCCACTTCGATGAATTTTTTTTTTTTGAAAAGTTTTGAAATTTTCAGAACTATTAGGGAAGATTAAAGCCATACTACCCATTGTTTCATCTCATCGGTTAACTCACCATGCTAACATGATATCACTGTTAACTTAACTTGTGAACTTGACCATTCAGTCCTTATCTATTGGTCCAAATCTGCATTCCTCCACCAGAATGACGAGTTCCAACTATTCTATATGGTTTTGGTTTTTGGAATCCCAAAATCGGCTAAACAAAGAGCACAGCTTATGACCAAATTATCTATTTAATCTATATGATATTCTGAAACACTATTGCTCTGTCCAAATGAGAAGTCATGAAGATAACATGTGTCTAATGCTCCAAACGTTCCCAAAAGATTATTCTTCAATACATTAGAACACTTTAGACATTAGAATGGAGGAGAATAAAAGCAAACATGTATAATATCAGATTTGCACCACAAATTGACAACATATCAGAGAACCGAATTAATAATAATAATAAATTAAAACAAAAATAAAATCGAGCTAAGAGAACAGAATTACCTAGCTGCAACATATTCAATTGCCAAAAAAATTCGAAACGCAAAACTCAGAACCGTACGAATTGCAGAGAACGTCTCTCTCTCTCTCTCTCTCTCTCTCTCTCTCTCTCTCTCTCTCTCTCTCACAAACACACTTAGACGGTCATGTGAAACCGAGAGCGTTCAACACAGCGCTCTCTGTTCAAACTTCAATAGAAGCTCGAAATGAAGTTGCGTGAAAGTTGAAACGCTCAAGCCATAAGGAATTGAACGAAAATAAAATTAAGAGATTGAATTTATCCAACAACTAATCAAATCATTTCGAGACCAAACAGTGGTTGAGGTGGTTTTGGCGAACTCACCTTCTAAGACCAAATCGAGGTGGTTGTGGCGATCACAGTGCTCACGGTTGTCGTGGTCATGTATCTCACAGTGGTTGAGGTTAGAGGTGTCAAAATGTGCCGAGCCCGGAGGGCCCGGCACGACCTGCTTGTATTGCTAGCTAGGCCAAGCATAGCCCCCAGCCTGGCCTGGGCCGGGTCGGGTAAAAGAATTCCGGCCTGGGCCGGGTCGGGTCAAAGAATCCCGGCCCGTGCCGAGCCTCCGGTCCACCAGGCCATGCCCACCAGGCAGGGCATTGGTTTTATTATTATTATTTTTGTTTTTTACTGTTGGGGGCAATTTTTTATTTATTTATTTATTTTTTCAAAAAATTGACCGTTGCTGACGTCAACAACGGTCACATTTTTGAAAATCACAATAAATTGCAATTTACCCCCTCATTTCTTCTATTTTATATTTTTACCCACATATCAAATTTTTCTATAATCATTTGTGGAAATTGTTAAAAATGACCACTCTAAACATAGAAATTTTGTTTGTAACCAAAAACGAAATTGTATTTGTTAATAACCATGTTTTTTTTTTGTAAAATTACTTGAATACCCCCATATAAAAACATCCCAAATCATCTGTCTCTTTTTTTTTTCTTTCTTTCTCTCCCTGATCTCCCTCGTCAGCACGCTTTTGAGGGTCGCCAAGCGTTGATGAAGGTGTAGTCGAGCACCAACGACCTTCTAGGCCACGTCCGGAGATGGTTCATGCGATGGGATAGCCCTGGTTCGTGCGCTGTTGCTTCGCCGACGACAGGATGGCGATGGGCGACAGAACCGAACCCCCCCACCCCCCCCCGGAAGTGATAAGGCCTGCAAAAAAAAAAAAAAAAAAACCTAATTTGAGGAAGAAGGAGAAGAGCAAGAAAAATGGGAAATTTTCAATTTAGTCTAGATTTCAGTTTAGACATTTCAATTTAGTTATGATTTCAAGTTTGGACATTTCAATTTAGTCGTGATTTCAAGTTTGCTTCGAGGTTAAAAAAAAAAAAAAAACAATTTTCAGGTGTACTCTAATAATTTATGGACCTACACTGAAATTTTTTTTAAAAAGTGATTATTAACAATTAAAGTTTCAAAAGTGGTTACTAACAAAAGTTTAATAAATCAAATGGTTAGTTTTGGTTCTCTCTCTAAATACCCCCACGCATTCATATTTCCCTACACTCTCTCAATCTCTCATTCACTCATTCTTACTCTCTCTCTCTCTCTCTCTAGTCTCTACTCTCACTCTCTCTCTCTATTCTCTACACTACTATTCTAAATTTCTAATAATATAATCTATATTACTAATATTATTCTCTAATCTCTCCACCAAAGCTCAAATGTATGTTTTTCCTTTAAATGTTATTAATTAACTTTATGTTTTAGTTTTTAAATTTTATATTTATACTTAACATATCTATGCTTAGTTATTAATTTTGATATTTATTCTTATGTTTTATGTATATTTTATATTTATGGTTTTATGCTTAGTGTATTTATGAGTTTATATTTTTAATAATTGTTATAAATTTTAATTAATCTTAGAATCTTAGATTTTAGTAAATTTATCATTTTATGAATTTATGTCTAGTAATTAATTTTAATATTTGTATATTTTAATTTATGCTTAATAATCTTAGTATATTTTGTTTAGTTAGTAAATTGATGATTTTATGTTTAGTAATATTTTTATGATATTTATGATTTTATGTTTAGTAATTAATTTTAATATATTTATGATTAGAAGTTAGAATATTTATGATTAAATGCTTAATAATTAATTTAAATATTTTTATGCTTAGTATATTTATGATTAAATGCTTAGTAATGAATTGTAATATTCTTATGCTTAGTATATTTATGATTAAATGCTTAGTAATTAATGAATTGAAATATTTTTATGCTTAGTATATTTATGATTAAATGATTAGTAATGAATTGAAATATTTTTATGCTCAGTATATTTATGATTAAATGCTTAGTAATGAATTGAAATTATTTATACTTAATATATTTATGATTAAATACATAGTAATGAATTTAAATATTTTTATACTTAGTATATTTATGATTAAATGCTTAGTTTTTAATGACTAATGAGTCAATTTCTGGAAATGAGTTAATATTTTGATATTGTATTGTAGGAAGTGGATCATAATCATCCTCAATTTTCAACGGAAACAACAGCGGGACCTTCTGGTTCCAGCGCAACACCGACATCACGTCCTCCCAAACCTAAAAAGCACATTTCAAATTTAAACGTATGACAATGTTATGAAAAAGAAGAAATACCAAACCCAGATGGTGGGGTCACAATAAAATATCGTTGTAATTTTTGTAACCATTTTTATACCAGTTCTAAGTTGGGAACCAATCATTTGAACATGCATATGCACAAATGCAGGGCCCGACACAAACAGGTAGACACTATAATCCAGACATAACTACAACGAAACTGAGACGGGCCTGTTACGACTCCACAACCCGCATATGCTAGAGATTGCACTCTTTTTCCCTTACCAAATTTTTATCCCACTGGATTTTTCTTGGTAAGGTTTTTAATGAGGCGATCATGTAATACTGAAAATCCAAAAAAAAAAAAAAATCATTCTTCATTTTATATTTTCATGATTTCATGTATTTTTTATTTTCTTTCATATTTTATCTTTATTTATTCTTTGAATTATTTTATTAAATAAAATAATAAATCTATCAATTTTTTTAGTACACTAAAATAATAAATAAGATAGACAAATTACAATTAAAATTACATAATTTAAATTGTTTAAATAATATTATAATATACTTACAAGCACGATTGAATTAAATTTAATATATATATATATATATATATATATTTGTGGGTCTGCGGGCTGAGCCAAGCCCGCCCCATGAGCACATGTCGGGCCCCCGATTTTTGAAAACGGACCGACCCAGCACAGCACGGCAACTTGATGTGCCATGTCAGGCCCAACCCGTTTTCAAAAACAGACCCCTTTGGCCAGGCACAAATGGGTCAGGTTAGTCCACATTGACACCACTAGTTGAGGTTATCGCAGAGCTCACGGTGGATTGTTTTGGTTTCTCATCTCTCTCATAACGAAATGTTTTTTTTTATTATTTTTATTAGAAGTATTTTGCTATGGAACATTGACATGCCTTTTTAAAACTGGAATTAGGCTTAAAATTGAAATTGGACATGGAGAGTGGAGTTGTAGGCCTGTAGCCCTTTTTTAAAATTGTAATTGGGCTTAAAAATATTACATATTGGATATTGAACATTTAACAACTTTCATCTAGCCCATGTTGTCATTGGGCCTCTAAATTTAATAATATCTTCATAATTTTGAATGTTGTTATTGAATCCATTTAACAACTTTCATTCATGCAAGTTATTGGACCTTTGTTGTTAAAGGTATATTTTGGTGTACTGGAAGGCTCGTCGTGATCGGAAAAATTGTGATGCGAGACCTACGACCACCGAGGATGGCTGGTCGAGCAAAAGAGGTGACTGGAAATAGTTGGCTGAGTGTCAGAGAACAACGACCACCGGTGAGAGGTCGTATGTGTAGTTGAATAGAGGCGGTAGTGGTAAAGGTAGATAGTTTAGGGTTATGTTGGTGGTGACGGAAAACGACGCAGCGAAAAAAAAAAACCCTAAATTTTATTTGTTTTTTTAATTTTTTAAAGGAAAAAAAAAAAAAAAAACACTAACCTGGATTGTAACTGTCTGATACCATATTAACATAGTCTAAAGAAAGAGTAGAGAAAGAAGCTTGAATTAGATTCCTTTACTTTGAATGTTACAGTAATATATAGAGTATAGGCAAAGGACAAACGAAAGAAAAAGTAGCCTAGTAAATGCTTAACCAACGAACAACTAACAGTTAGCTATAATATTCTAAAAGCTTCAACAGATTTTTTTTTTTATAAAAAAATTTGAAAAAAAAGCTTCAATAGATTTTATACTTCTAGTTGCTTCAATAGAAATAAGATAACCCATAGGTTGGATATGGTTTTTTTATAAAATAAAATAAAAATTGTGTAAAATCTAAATAGAAGCATAATGTTAGAAGAATTGTGTTAATTGGCATTAATAGCTTATAAGAGTTGTAATGACTCATTAGAAATTAATTTCCATGTATCGAGTATATCTTCTCTCACACAATGCAAGGTAAATTACTATGACACCATTGAGATTAATAATTACAATTTGATGGGAAAATATTTAATCATGGTGTGGATGGTTTGGATACAAGATGTTTTACACTTGAGAATTCTCCTTATTTATTTATTTTTATTTTTTTTGAAAGGTAAAATCTCATTAAAGGGTAAAACTAAGGAAGAAAGTCTTCCAGGATTATAGAATTCAGGCAAGGAGGAAAAGACTCCAACCAAAAGTAATCATCAACAGACAATAGAGCTAACTTTGCCGAGGCATGGGCAACCTTGTTAGCATTTTTGGGCACTAAAGAAACAGAGTTATCAAACTGCCTAGTTAAAGGCATCTCCAATCTCAACACCAATCTCCATTTAAAGCAACAAACCACTCCAACCTTGCGCCAATCCATGCACTAGAATGCAGCCACCAGAAATCTTGTCCTAGATCTGGCACATCCTTCTCTTCTGCACTACTTTGTAGCGTTTTGTTTAGTCCCTTAAATTTTACTTATTAACATATTGACCATTATTTAATAAATTCTTTTATGATTATTGACCACTCCTAAATGAGCACCCGCAATAGTACGGAGCCGTAGGAATAGCACAATGATGAATAGAATTCGTTCCATAAGGATTGATGTATTGATTACCACAATTGGTTGATTAACCACTATTTAGACAAGCAAAGAATGAATGATTGAACTACACTACTCTAATATAAACTAGAACAATCTACAATTATAATGCAATAAACGAAACTAAACAAACAAACAAGCTCAAGCACTTGGATATAAATATATGTGAATGAGGCCAAGACCTTGAATCCACCTATCCAATTCTCATCAATCTAGGCACATCATTGAAATAAAGTATGCAAGTGTGTATGTAGATTCATATGCCCTTAATTAGTCTCTAACCTCTCTCAAGTGATAAAGACAACATTCATATGCACCAACAACCTATTTCTAAATGGTTATTCGAATTACACACAAATTCATTAAGCATAATGGCACACAATGGAATCCTACAAGCTGGCATCACATATTTCTATCTTACTAGACTTGTATCAGGCATTTCATCGAGCACGTTGTGTGCTTTTCCTCTCGGTGCTTCACACAACAACCAAATATCAACTAAGTGTTAGCTAGGCACCTAGAAGCATTAAGCAATTGAAATACACATACGTAACACAAGCATTTATGATAAAGTGATGACCTTTAATGATGATTCATGGAAAAGGTTTCATCTTGGCCTTAGCCAAGATGATTTTAGTTCATATTACAAAATATGACTACAAAAGATAAGAATATTATGCAAGCCATCTCAAATACAAGTGAATAAATTAATAGAAGAGAGTGTAGAGAAAACTATAATGAAGAACTCCTCCTTGGTGACTTGATGTGCTTGGCTTGCTTCCTTTCTTGATGCTTCCCTTTATGCTCCAATGTTGGGTTTTGATAGTGAAAAATGGTGGGAAAGTTGGATATTTGGTGTTTGGTAAAGTGGATTTGGAGTTTTGATGGTGGATTTGAGGTTGGATGTGGTGATTTTGTGGATTTGGAAGGTAAAAATGTATTCTTTGAGAGTTTGAGATGCGGTGTGGGAGTGTTTTGGAACTCAAGAGTCGTGCCAAAGGTGCTAAAAAAGAGAGGAAGTGGAATATATATAAGGTGTGGGAATTAGAGCACGAAAACCTAAAAATTCTGATGTGGAAGTAAGGGGCGTTGTATGTACAGCACCCGTACAGAGCCACATCTATGGAATGGTTTTTGGGGCTGGGAAGTTGTTGGGCGCTGTACAAAGTGTTGTACAAACAGCCCTTTGTACAACGCTTTTGTTCTTTAATGGCTTCCAGCAGCCCGCACCGTTACGGAAACTGGAATAACTTCCTTTAGAAATATCGGAATCGCAATCCGTAAAAACTGTTGGAAAGTAGACAACAGGGGCTTTCCAAAAATAGGTAGTACGAAACCTAGTTCCATCTGAGGTGAGAGATATGGCCCCCAAAATGTAGGTGTACTGCATGAGTCTTTCCCATTTCAGCCTTTTCAATTTCCAAAACTCATCAATTAAGCTCAAATACCTTATTTATGACAAATAACCTACACAAAGCTCACCAAACACATTAAATATACAAATACACTCGAAAATGAGTACAACTGATAAGAAATGGGGGCTACACCGAGTGTACAAATGGGCACTATCAAATACCCCAAAACCTATCTTTTGCTCGTCCCTGAACAAAATCGATGCAAACAAAATTAATATTAACCTACTAAAAAAATTAAAGAGAAGAAAAACACCACTTTCGTGGGTGACACGATGGCACTTGGCACGTGCCACAATCTTTTTAAATTCTTTTAAACCCCTAGGTGATCCCTATAGGACGAGTGAAGTCTCGTGAGAGCTTACAGAACGATACCCACAAACGTATTTTCTACCGAGTCAACTAAAGATGAGATGCGACATTAGGAGAGCCGTAAGTAGACACAAGCATGCTAAGATCATTGAGTGAATTATAGAGGTGTGGTAGCCAAGGTGCTACAACACTAATGATTGCAATTCCGGACTTCTTAGTGAATTTAGTTTCAAAAGCATCGAACACAAAAGTCATTAGATATCATTTCACCTCAACTCTAAGCCTCTCTTGGGTTCTCTCATTATTATATCACACCGAACCTAGGCTCACTCATCAAACATATGAGATTTGGAGTTTATGCACAAAGAATTTTCAAAATTAAAAAGCATATGAAAAATTGTTAAGAACGCTTAATCTTCAATTCAAATGGACCTCAAGAAAGGAATCAAACATTAAGAACACTCTTGTTTTCAAGCTAGACACTTCCTAAAGATTAATTAGAACTTCTTTTTGAGTGCAAGTGAGTTTGATGGTTGGATGGTGATGGAGAGGTTGGGTGGATATGGAATTATTGGTGAGCTAATGATCATGATTCTTCTACATAATGCACTTTGCAATCCCCTTTTAGCGTCTAGGCATTTTATTAACTTAAGAATTTTGCACAATATGTAGTTGCTTAGCAATTGGGCAGCTTACTTAAATTTTTTTATTTTTTTATTTTTACATTAGGCCTAAGTACACACTACTTGGGTATATTTCTTCTTGGGCCTCAATCTTCATGTTATCATGAACATTGCTATAGGATGGTCTAGTGTTTGGGTTTAGTGTGGTGTAAATGTAGCATGGGTGGATATGGTAGTGTGTAGGTCTATATTCTTTGGACATTAAAGCATACACATAAGGCTTATGGATGTGTTTTGGGTCATTTTAAGTGACTAACACATATTGCCTACGTCATCTCTAAAGGTATGAGTCTAGCAAGCCAACAAGGGAAACACACATATGCACAATGCTAAAGAGATGTTCTTTAATGCTTAATGCAATGAGAATATGTCCTTTTTATCATGCCTAATATCTACAAGATGAGTGTTTAGAGAACAAAAATAAAATTCACTCTTGTGGACGTAATATTTGGCAATGAAGCTCACACGGGTAGTCTCCACTAATGATCTAGACATTTCAAGCGCGTTACCTCATTCACTAAAACACAAAATGAGTCCGATAGAATGTGTGCAAGCAATGCGATGCAACTTTGACCAACATGGTCTCCTTTAATAACACATGGCATACATAAAGTGCCTACAATGACTCAACCCAAAGACATCTTAACAAGCAACCCTTGCTGCTCTAGATTTTTGACTCAAAATGGTAGAAAATTTGACAAAATTTGGCTCTAAGCCCACACAATCATACAAATTTTGTGAAGATTAGAGAATTGATTTAAAGGAGGATTGCTCAAGAGTGTTAGTGGAGAATCACCAAGTTAGTAAATCTCTACAATATAGATAGCACAAGTGTCATATGCATTAATTGTACTTATTGCATATTAAATCTACAAGCATCTTATGTGCATTCCATGATAGATAAGTGGTTGTGTCAACAACCATACATAAATAGAACATAAAACACACATACTACTCAAGATAGTGAACAATACATAGATTGATTATATAACAAAGTTATTTACAAGAATTACATTTAACCCCCAACAAAGAAAGTTTTAGTTACACATAGAATATAAATAGCAAGAAAGTACAAAGGAGGAAAACATCACCGATTGGTGACTTTTGAGATGAAGAATGTTCCCCTTTGCAATCCAAGCAACAAATACTCTTCTATGGAAACTTGAAGTAATCTAAACTGAGGTACCAAAATGAGTGTTTGGTTGCCTAGAAAGTACCAAGAAAACTAACATGGAGTTCCTAAGAATATATTCTAATTAATGATCTCTACCTCAACTAAGTGTAAGTGGTGGTTTTTATAAGTTTGGGGTGATTGGATACATAAAATGGAGCAAGAGAGTTATGAGATGTGATGTGCATAGGGGAGGCCTTCCAAGGGCAAGTGAGGCCAACTTGGTCAACCTTGATGGGCGGTTCAGGCAAGTAGATGGAAAAAGGGTTGATTTGACTGGTTTGGAAAAGATAGAATCCATTTGCAGCTCGTCAGACATCTCTGTAGGGTCATACTGTGGGTTCTTTCCAACGGACTCAACCCGTTAGATGATCTTTCCCTTTCTACATGGACTCATTCCGTGACTTTATTCACTCTGGAAAGTCGGTGTGAACTCGCTAAAGGTTCAATGGGTTTGTTTCGGCAGCTATCTTCCACTGGGACAAAAGGTCTAAATTTGTTGGAATGTGCTGTGGAGTTCTCGCGACTTTGATCCAGCGATTTTGTTCCCGCGAGGCTAGGAGTATAAACTCGCCGGATGTTTATGATGTTCCCCACGACTTTGCTTCGTTGGTTCGTTCCCACGGGACAGGGAGTGTGAACCCGCGGTGTCAGAGATTCTTCTCTTTTCTGCCTTTTTTTCATCACTTAGGACCAAAATGCCTGTGACACGTTGAGAATACCTGGAAACACTTATTTACAACGTTAAACACCTAAAATGCTCGGAAAACGGTTACAAAAACCAAGTAAATAGAGCGCTAAATGTGAGCATTTGGAGAGCGATCATCTATCACTATTAAACCAACATCATACATCAAACCTCAAAAATAACTTCATATCAGACCTCAAACACAACTCCAAATCTAACCATAGAGAAGAGAGAAAGAGATAGAGGCAGAAACAAATTTTTGAGACAAAAGATAATGAAAAAGGAGAGGAAGAGAAAAGGCAGAGATGTGAGAGAGAGAATTTGAATTTAGGAATGTACGAATTTTCCATTGCCATCCTAACAGAAGCATTAACATCATTGGAATTCAGGGGATGTTTTTAATATTAACCCAATTAGAAACTCTCCCTTCACCATAAATAGTGGAATTTTAGGGCACGTCTTGTAAGCGTTTTTTGTTTGTTGTTTTCGAAAATAAAATGAAAATGAAAACAGTGTTTTTGGTTTCATATTCGAATTCTGAAAACGCATCTGGTAGCATATATTGAAAGCTGTATTCTGAAAATGAAAACAGTAAAAACGTGTCTAGTAGCTTATACCGAAAGCTGAATCATGAAAATAAAAACTATAAAAACATTTCTGGTAGATTAACTGAAAACATCAAAAATTGAAGAACATCTACATATATAATTTGACTTTCTCATCTATGTAAAATATTTTTATAAGGTTGTAATATTTCTTTTCATTCATTTGAATTTATAATTTATAATTTAAAATATATGTGAAATAATTATACAATTGTTCGTAATAATATAATAACTTGAATTTAATCATTTCATAGTGATCATTCAATCATTTTTAATTGAATTATAAAAAGGATCGTATGATATTTGATTTGTTTGCATTAAGAAAAAATACATAACTATCAATTTCCATAATCGTAGATTACTTTTATATTTCATTAAAATTTTCATAACATAACATTAACATAATTTAATTACATAAGATCACAAATAAATTACAGAAGACACCACCTCCTATTACAAGACATCACCTTCTATTACGTAAGCAATCTCGCCACATTATTATTAATATTTTTTTTGCAATTTCATTTCTAACATTACAGATCAATGCTACATTTGATGGAGATAAGTCTATATTAGGAATTGCTTCTCTATCCCCATCAATTAACATATCTTCATTCTCATATTCCCTAAACATCTTATCACCACAACGATGTGATAGAAAAAAAATTATGTAAGACACAACATGCAATAGGTATGAGGCGTTGCCTACGTAAACGATTACTAGACATCTTTTTGAAAATAGCGAAACACGCCTTTAAAACACCGAAACATTGATCAATTACATTTCGTAACGATGAAAGTCTATAGTTAAATAACTTCTTTGGACCTCTTGGTGCACATTCTTGTCCTTCATAATCACATAAATGATATTGCTCACCTCTGTAAGGTGTTAAAAATCCCAACATGTTTATGTATCCCAAATCAACAACATAATAATATCCTTAAAGAATAAAAAATAATATTTGAAACTACAAGGGGAGTGTCTTAGGTGAATGGGTTGTTAATCCGATTTGTAACCAATTTTTCAGATTAGTCAAGATTACAAAAATAATCCAACACAATCAAATGCAACACACAAAATAATCAATGAAATTAAAGTGTGGAAAACAATAAAAACACGTGGATTGATTTATATGAGAAAACCCTCCAACTTGGCAAAAACTCACGGGCTAGACACATAGCCACTCCAGCCCTCAAATCCACTATATGTAATGATGTTTACAACCTAGGTTGACCTCTAGTCACACCATTCTTGGAACATGACACACCACTACTACCCGCATACACTACACTCCTATAGTCACAAGTCTTAACACTCAATGAAAAGATTAACAACCTAAGTGAATATATAATAATATTCAAATATACAAATAATGCTAGGCAACGCTAAATGTTTATCTAGAGATTTATGATGGCAATCAAACAATCCTAGTATCAATATGTCTATATGAATGTTCATAAAGACCTATCTAGATAAGATATGAAAATCTAAACCCTAGTCATCAAACAAATCTCAATGAACACATGTTGTCACAAGATATAATAAAAACTATAACTTTGCAATTAATAAATGCAATCAATGAGATATCTTGGTAGAGACACTAGATGATGAGTGGTAAAGAATGTAACTTACCAAGTCAAGATGCTATGAAGACCCATGCCTAATTAAAGTTTGATGATGCTTGAATACATGAGGATTTGGGATTTACAGAGTTAAAAATCCAATCTTGGAACTTTTCTCTCAAAGGAACTCTAAGGTTTATATTTGGGAGTTCTTAGAAAGCCAAAGAGATAAGATGAGATATTTATATGATCCAAAAACGAGCTGGTATGAAATACTTAAAATACCCAAAAGATGGGCAAATCGGCGATTTGTGTCCGTCGAAAACACAACCGCCGAATCCTCTGGAGACAATTGGTGGTTCAAATCGATGGCTCTCAACTGCCGAATCCATTGGAGAAAATCAACGATTCAAATCGGAGGCTCCCAACCATCGAATCCACTTTTCATGGAAAAATTGAGAGAAGAAGATGCCTTCTCAAACGGTTGAATATCCCGTAAAAGAAGTATACAATCGTGTATGCGTGGACGTTTCAGATCACACAAACGAAAACGAATTACATCACATTTAGAGTTAGAAATGAAATGCAAATGTGTTTGTGTAATGAATGCACAACACTAAGAAGAATGCGTACAATGCAAGATCAAATTTAAATGCATGAAAGAGTGTGTGTGTGTGTGTGCAACTAATCTCTTCAAGAAGTTAAGAACAAGTGAACTACCTTTTTTGAAGCTCTTTTTAAAAACCTAAGCTGCCCATTACAAATAATCCAAATGTGGTTTATCAATGAAATAAACCAATCAAAATATAAAGAACTTACAATATTTATATTTTACAATATTCGAAATAGTGAAATACTTATACGACATACATACGTTCATTAGGATAGGGAAAACCATTCTCTTGTCTTCCAATTTTATCCAAAAACACTTTCGAATCGTTAGCAGTTTCTTCTTAATCCATATAAACAAATGTGAACATCATGTCAAACAAACACGCACACATAATATTTTGGGTACTAGAACTTTTCTATCTTGATACAAATTTTGTTTATGTACTGGTACCAATGCATAAATGTGTGTTCCATCAATAGCACAAATACAATTCTACATAATATAATTAATCAATAATTTATATAGACACTGCTTGTAGCAATACATTTTAACATAATATAGTTAAGTGAAAATAAAAGTGTAAAAAAATAATAATATGCATTAAAATAGAATAATTACCTTAAATATTGAAAATTTTTTGGATTATATTTAATCTCTAGTGGTGGTGGTTGTTGTTCTTGAGTTTGTTCATGTATAATATGTGGTGCAAGCCCACACAGCCCCTTAAACACACGTTTTAATTGTCTTTACATATTACCTCTCGATCGTTGAAAACGTTTAACAACAACTCACATTACAACCCCATGAGATAGAATTTATAAACATATTGACGCCATATCAATAACAGTAATATGTCTGTTGACGGTGATTTCTGGATTGTCATGCGTCCAACAATACCACTGTGATAATGAAAACGACAATGTAAATAAAAGCATGCAAAACACAGGTTTTACGTGGAAAACCCTGAATCGGGAAAAAACCACGGCACCCCTTTAGGGCAAGAGAAATATTACTATGATCTTCGTTAGGTTACACTTTCTATATTTGTTTCCTCTCTCATACAATTGTTCTCAACTCTCTAGAATTTGACCCTCTTTCTTGTTAGCTCTATGATCCTATGATCCTATTTATATCAGGTAGATTAGGGTTCTCTTGCCTTGAACGTGTAGGTGGCAGATTTCCCAAGTTTAATCGTTTAGGATTCTAGTCTTGCGGGTTAGTTAGGACTTGTTTCCAGTTCAATTTGTATCCCTTTGGATGCTTTCTATCCTTTTCTATTCAGACTTCTCAAAACGGGAAATAGGAGTATTTCCTTTTCGGGGTGTAATTTGAGAAGTCTTACTCTTGGATGAATACTTGCTTGACAAGTTTAACTTTGTCGTGTTGGCCGAGTAAGTCTTGGCAAGCGAAGGTTTTTTTGGCGAGTGAATGTTTTTGGTAAGCAAGGCTCTGGTTTCCTTTGGTTTAAGTTTATCTGGTGAACACCGTTTTTGGTTCCTGTTAGTTTGATGACGTGGCAAACGGTCAGAGCTTCCTTCGTTGACTAGTTGACAAATGACGTTGCTTCATCCTTCCATTCTTTCTGCTCACATTGCTGACGTGTTTCTTATTTGAAAATATACATAAAACAATACCCCTATAAATACTTTGAGCCAAATAAGAAAACAGACCTCTTCATCCTTTGTTTCGGCGAGCGGTATTTATATCATACTTGGCTTCTTACTCTATCTTAAAAATTACTTTTGTTATTTTTATTATATTTTTCTTTAGAGCACTTTTCCCGCCCTTTTTACTTTCCTTTATGTCCACGGGACCCTTTGGTGTGGATTTCGATGGTCAGAAGCTTTCACAACAAGCTTTCATTTATGGCCACAAGTTTCTTCAAAAGATTGTTGAAATAAATTACGGTGTGTTCAATATTAATCTAGAGGGGGGGGGGGGGTGAGTAGATTTTAATCAATTTTACCCAATTTTCGTGATTAGTTAAGTTTACGAAAATGCCCCTAACTAGTCAATTTATATAACAAGTGTAATATATGTGGAAATATAAAAGACACTTGATATTTATGTGGAAACCTTCAAAAAGGAAAAACCACGGGCTGTTATGTGCACCACACACGAACCTTAAATCCACTAATTGCAATGACGTTTACAATCTAGGTTGACCTCAACTTCTCACTGTCTATAACCCGCCACTACTACCCGTAGGCCTGTAAAAGTGGACCTAGTCCAATTTGCTTGCATCACTCACTAGTAGTCACAAGACTTACTTCTCAATGAAGAGAATAAACAGCCTAATTTGAATAATATGATATTCAAAGAGCAAGTAATACCAGGTTACACTAAATGCCTATCTAGGATGAAAGATGACAATAATCACAATCCTAGATATCAATATTTGCTATATGACATGTCATAAAGCTTAGCTATCAAAGATTAAGCAATCCTAATAATAGCTATCAAAATACAACTCTCAAACAATCAACACAATTATCTCAATCTTGTCAATAGAATATGTTCTATAAGCATACAGGTGATAAATGAGATTGCTTGTTAAGAAAGACACACAATATGTAAGATATTAGTGACTAACTTACCAAGCTAAAAGTGTTGAATAAAAACCAAGCATAGATGACACCTAAATGATCATGGATGATGCTAGATGATGATTTGATGCACTTAGATATGTGTTTGAGTAACAAATGAGAGTTCTTTAATGATTTTTTCTCTTTGGAAAAATGCTAAGACAAAAATATGATTTGAACTCTCTTCAAAACAACCTAAAAACAAAGTAGCATATATATATGGTAACAAATTGATACTACGTCGTTTTGTAAAGTTTTCACAAAATTTGCCTTGACCGCTGTTCACCCGCTTTACGTTGGGTGGTTGAATAGCGGTCCACTTGGGAAATGAAGAACATGTTCTTCATGACCGCTCTACTTGTAGGGCTGTTTTCAGGCGAAATAGGGGCGATTGCTCTCAGGATTTTGAGGACCGCCTTACACCCGCTCTACATAGAGCGGTTGTAGGGCGATTTGAAGGCGATTAAAAAATCCACCAGTGGCACCACTCTACGAAAGGCAATCGTAGAGCGGTCAGAGCAAATTTGCTTTAACTGCTGTTCGTAGGGCGGTTGTAAGGCGATTTGACAGCACCCTTAATTAAACAAGATGCATCAATGACATGACATTTAACGCACAAGATGCAATCAAATTAAACATATAAGAAGAGAGATTAATGAACATTAATGCACACATAATAAAGAACCACAACATACAAAAATAAGAATTATGCATGTGTTGTGAGTGTGTGCAACTACATCTCTTCAAAGCAATTAAGCACTTAGAAATTTACCTTTGAAGTGTTTGATCTCTTGAGGTCTGGAGAGGGCCTTAGTTGTGCAAAGCACCAACCATCAAATGCCTAAGCTACCCTTACAACAAACCCCACTTGTGGTTTGTCACCGAAATAAGCCAATCATACTTGAGGAACTTACAGTCTCCTCTTTTGGCTATTTCGTGACAAAACCACCACTCACATTGATCCTCAGAACATAATTGAAACTAAAGGTCAACAATGATATTCTACATTACAAAGAGATATATAAAAAATAAAACTTCAAGTCTTCAATCTCTTATAGAACTATCAAACCTTCAAAACAACAAAGATTACACTTTCCAAAGCAAGTGTATTATGAGGTAATCATGTGAAGTTAAAACAAGCATTACATTAAAGAATTTTAGCACAATATTATGCAATGTATGTGATTGCAATGCTCCCCCCAACGGGTTACTCCCTCAATGTGTATTGTCCCTAACATTTAATTTTGGCATAATTAGCATACTCCCCTTACCTTATACTACTCCCCCTTTTTGTCATGAAATAGGCAAAGGAGTATTCCCCAAACGGGTCACTTGTAGCAAAGAGAGATAGAAGCATACATGTCATTTGCAGAATCATATAAGACATTTTATGCAACTCAATCAAATGGAGAGAAACAAGGAGATTTATTTTCAATGAAAATATGTGATTAAAATACTTTGCATGTAAGACATATTGCATTCAAGTCCAAAAATGAATGGAGTTTGGCAAAACAAATGACAAAGGTTTCCTATATGAATTCAAACCAATTTCACCATTTGTCATAAATCAAAGCAAGGATATAGAGAATTTATTAATTTAAATTTTAGAGAACTGTATCCAACTTTATAAGCAAAACATGTCATGAGCAACTTTGTACTCTATTTGATTTTTCCGGATAAGATATCCGTATTATTGTAGACATGTTCAACAAATAAAGAAAAAGAGACAATTTGGATTTTTAAAATCCTTGGAACGGATACAAGATCATATGTTCATTTTGAGTCTCATAAGCTTTTCACACATTGTTTTGCATTTAAGAATTGCAATCATCAAATCATGCTTTTTCATTTGAGCATATCATTAAGAATCATCATGTTATAGAGATCATTATAGGTCAATCAATACGTACTTCCTATGTAAATCTCCTAGTCCAAAAATACATGTTTGAACATAAAAATAACATGGATTGCATTCAAAGCATGGTTCACACTTATTGAGATAAAAGCATATATACATATGTGCAACCAAGATACTCAAGCAATTAATAAAGAAGCATTAAAATTCTTGAATTTTTTAATTCAACAACTATGCAATTGCTCTCTTTGCTTGAGTTTCCCAAATGGAGTCAATTATCAAACCACATCACTCCATGAGACATATCCCAATAGATCTATTAAGTGCATGAAACCTAATTGCATCTAAGGGTTTAGTGAATAAGTCCGTTAGTTGATCATTAGTACCTACATGTTCAAGTACTATGCATTTGTTCTCAACTAGTATTATGAAATGATGACGGATGTCAATACGCTTAGTCCTAGAGTGTTGTACCTGAGTCTTGGCACTCATATTATCATAAAAGAGAGTGAGTGTACCTTGGTTGAATCCGTAGTCGACTAGCATTTGCTTCATCCATAGGAGTTGTGTGTATCCACTCCCCGCGGCTATGTACTGGGCCTCGCCTATGGACAAGAAAATCGAGTTTTGCTTCTACCAAGACATCAAGTTATTTCCTAGAAAGAAGCAACCGCTCGATGTGCTCTTCCTATCATCACAATTTCTTGCCCAATCCGCATCACTAAAGCCAACTAAACTAACATTAGTGTCAAAAGAGTACCAAATCCCATAGTTGGATGTCCCATTCACATAGCGAATGATTCTCTTAACGAAAAAGAGATGAGACTCCTTAGGATCCATTTGGTACCTAGCACACACACCCACACTAAAAGATATATCGGGCCTACTTACGGTCAAATAAAGCAAGCTACCAATCATGCCCCGAAATAGAGTTTGTTCAACACTTTTTCCACTAGCATCCTTGCTTAGCTTCAAAGTGGTATTCATGGGTGTATCACAATGTTTGGCTTTTTCAAGACCAAACTTCTTCACTATGTTTTTGGCATATTTGGCTTGGGTTATAAAAATCCCATCATTTAATTGTCTAATTTGCAAACCTAAAAAGTAACTTAGCTCACCAACAAGACTCATCTCAAACTCTTAAGACATGACATCAACAAATTGTTGGACTTTGGTGTTGTTAGTGTAGCCAAAAACTATATCATCAACATATATTGGAGCTATGAAAAGCTCATCATTGTTTTTCTTGATGAATAAAATCTTGTCAACACTGCCTCTTGTGTAGTTATTGTCAACAAGAAATTGAGTGAGGCACTCATACCAAGCCCTCGGTGCTTGTTTCAACCCATATAAAGCATTTTTGAGGCAATAGACATGGTTGGAGTGGTGTGCATCCACAAACCCCTTAGGTTGTTCTACAAACACTTCCTCTTGCAAGAAGCCATTAAGGAAAGCACTCTTCACATCCATTTGGTGTAATTTGAATTTGTGCACACAAGAAATGGACGAGAGAAGCCTAATGGACTCTAAACGAGCAACGAGAGCAAATGTCTCCTCAAAGTCAATACCCACAATTTGAGAGTATCCTTGTGCAACAAGTTTAGCTTTGTTATGCACTATGTTTCCATCTTCATCAGATTTGTTCCTATATATCCATTTGGTGTCTATGACATTAGTGGTCTTAGGCCTAAAAACTAGAGTCCAAACCTCATTCTTTTCAAATTGGTTTAGATCTTCTTGCATGGCAAGAACCCAAAATTCATCATTTAAGGACTCATCAACCTTTTTGGGTTCTATTTGAGAGGTGTAATATGTGTAGCTAATGAGATTAGTTATTTAACGTCTAGTCCTAACACTCTCATTCACATCTCCAATAACATCATCTTTGTTATGGAGATGTTGATGTTATTGGAGATGTCTAACCTATGGAGCGAGTTCTTTAGAGTTTAAGAGAGGAACTCTATCAATTGGTTATGTGTCCTCTTTATCAAGGTTAGACGTCCCAAAGTTAGGAGTCTCCACAACCTTCTCCAAGGGAAAATCATCAACTATAACAACCTCCTCCTCAAGGTCACTAGACTTGAGCCTATTATCATCAAAGACAACATTTGATGATTCCATGACACTCCGAGTCTTCAAATTGAAAACTCTATAGGCTCTACTATTTAAGGCATATCCAATAAAGATACCCTCATCACTCTTAGCATCAAACTTGCCAAGTTGATCACGATGATTTAAAATGTAGCACTTGCTTCCAAAAGTGTGGAAGTAGCTAACATTTGACTTCCTACCTCTCCATAGCTCATAGGAGGTTTGTCTAGTATCGGGCCTTAGGAAAACTTTATTCCCTATATAGCAAGCTGTATTGACAGCTTCGGCCTATAGGTTCCTAGGGACATTGTTGCTAAGCAACATCACAGGGGCCATCTCTTGAAAGACCTTATTCTTCCTCTCAACAACTCCATTTTGTTGAGGTGTCCAAAAAGCCGAAAACTCATGGAAATGCCTATACTATCAAAATATGTTTCAAAAGAAACATTCTCAAATTCTCTCTCATGATCACTTCTAATCCATTTAATGCATTTAATGCCAAAGTTCATTTCATTTTGAATTTTATTACAAAGAATTTTAAACTTGTCAAAAGTTTAGGATTTTTCTCTAAGAAAATATGTCCATGTGAACCTAGAGAAATCATCAACACAAACAAAAATGTATCTCTTTCCACCTAAACTCTCGGTTTGCATAGGACCCATTAGATCCATGTGGAGAAGCTCTAGGGGCTCATTGGTGGAGAGATACTTGCCCTTTTTGTGCATGTTCTTGGTTTGTTTTCCTTATTGGCAAGGTTAACAAACACCATTGGCTTTCTTCCCAAGCTTGGGAAGGCCACGCATAACATTGAACTTGTCTAGAATTCGTAAATCCCTAAATTTCATGTGGCCAAGTCTTTCATGCCACAACTCAATTTGCTCATCCTTGGACATATTACATGAGACAACTCTAGCCTCAAGACAATAACAATTGTCGCTAGATCTCATACCTTTCAACAAGGTTTGTCCATCGGGCTTTAGGATTAAGCAATCATCTTTAGAACACAAGACGGAAAATCATTCATCACTAAGATGAGAAATGCTTATTAAATTGGCTTTCAAGCCATCAACATATAAAGCATTTGATAATAAGGGTAATCCGGGAATGGAAATGGTTCCTTTCCCTACAACTCTCTTTTTGGATCTATCACCAAAGGTGACATATCCTTTTTCCTCCATGATAAAAGTCTCAAAGAAACTCTTATTTCCCGTCATGTGTCTAGAGCACCCACTATCTAAGTACCAAAAGTTAGAAGAGTTTGCCTTCAAGGCAATTTGAAAAACATGGTAAAAGTATTTATCTCTTCTAATCCATCTAGGTGAAACACTTTTCTTCCTAGTGGTCAAAGGTACTTGGGCTCTAGAAGTCCTAGGATCATGCATATTAGAATTATCCTTCCTAGGAACATCCAACTTGACTCTTGCCTTTTTCTTTTCAATCATGCACATAACTCTACACATGTTAATATAATGAAAACAATTTGGTCTAACATGACCATCAATACCACAAAAATGGCATGTAGAAGTGTAGTTAGGAATCATACCATGTCCTTGTATATGCAAATGAGCCTTCTCTTGTCTTTGTGGTAGTCTTGGTTGTTGGATAGGATCTCTCCTCCTTTGCTGTTGACCAAGACTAGATTGCTTCCTTGGTTGAGCTTGCATGATTGTTCTCTTTCCTTTGTGAGCCATTTGTTGAGGAAAACTAGCTTAAGGAGCTCTTGAGGGTTGAGCTTGAGGTTGTCTTCTTAGATCCACCTTCACTTGTGCATTATGTGAACATTGTCCTAGATCAATCTTCTTCCTAGAAGTTTGCACCGGTGAGGCTTCTTTGTAGCTTAAGCTCTTAACAAACATGGTCTTGTTAGGAGTGAAGGACTCCTTGCCATCTTTAAACCCAAGACCTCTCTTGTCACAAGGACTCTTGCCAACACAAAGCATGTGGTCAAGCTTCTTTATGCTAGAGGCCATCCTAGTCATTGACCCTTTAACTTCTTCAAGCTCCATCTTCAAACCCTCTTCATTCTTCATAGATAAAGCTAGCTCATCTCTTAGCTTGTCTTGATTCTTCTTGTATCTCATCACTTGTTCACTTAAGTGATCAACTTGTGTTGAGAGCTCTTGGTTTTTTTCCTTTAATCTCCTAATTTCTCTTTTGTTTTTTAACCTTGAACTCTCAAACTTAACTATATAGTCTTGGAGATCCATCATATCCACATTTCCATTTGTGGATTGTGATGAAGAGCCATCATCACTTAAGTCAATTTCCTCTTAACTCTCATTCTCTTCTTCACTAGCACCTTTGCTTTTGTGGGAGGAGGCAAAGGCTATGAAGTTAGCCATGAGTTCTTCATCATCCGAAGACTCATCTCTCTTATCGAAGTCATCACTTCCACTCCACGTGGTGGCAATCACTCTCCCTTTCTTGTTCTTCAAATTACCACAATCAGAAGTGATGTGTCCTATGCCACCACACTCATAGCATTGGATCCCTTTCCTTTCACTCTTCTCTTGTCTAGGCTCAAACCTCTTGAAATGAGTCATTTTCTTCAAATCTTGGCCCTTTGATCCAAATCTCTTCTTCTCGGTCTTCACAAACCTCTTGAACTTTCTTATCAATAAGGCTATGTCTTCATCCGAGTCATCCTTCTCTTCCTCCTTCTTAACTTTAGAGGCTTTTAAAGCAATTCCCTTTTGTTTTTTAGGAGGTGTGGAGATAGGACCTTTCCTAGACTTATAAGCTAGAAGTCTCCCAATCACCTTACTCGGCTTCATGTCTTTGTAGGTGCTATTCTCCTCTAAAGTCGTTACCTTGGATTCAAACCTCTCGGGAAGCCATCTCATTATCTTTTGCTTGATCCTTCTATCCGAGTAAGGGTCACCAAGTTGATGACTTTGGTTGACAATGTCCATCAACTTGATCTCAAAGTCATTGAAGCACTCATTCTCCTCTATCCTTAGCATCTCAAATTGAGTTTGGAGGACATGAAGCTTAGAGTCCATCACCACTTCGGTTCCCTCATATGCAACCTCTAGGATTTCCCATGCCTCTTTCGCAATCCTAGTATTTTGAATAAATTTATATTGATTCTCATCCATTGCACATAGGATGGCATGCATTGCCTTCTTATTCCATTTTGATGCCTTAAACTCTTGAGCGTTCCATTGTGACTTAGGCTTGAGTACATCCTCTCCTCCACCCATAGAAGTCATCATCGGTGATGTGTAGCCGTCTTCAACCGCCATCCAAGCCCGGTCATGGATTTGACATATGTACACATTTCCAAGAGGAATAATTTAATCCGGTGAGAAGTGGAGGTCTTGTGCTAGAAGCACCTTCATTGCCACCACCTTTTCCACCACCGTTTCCACTCATAGTGTTTATGAATGAATGAAATTAATGCAAATGTATGAATAATTAAAAATCACACAAAATGCAAATCACACCAAAATGAGCAAAGGATCACCTAAGTAAATCTAGGAACCCGCTCTGATACCAATTGAAATAAATTATGGTGTGTTCAATATTAATCTAGAGGGGGGTGAATAGATTTTAATCAATTTTACCCAATTTTCATGATTAGTCAAGTTTACGAAAATGCCCCTAACTAGTCAATTTATATAACAAGTGTAATATGTGCAGAAATATAAAAGACACTTGATTTTTATGTGGAAACCTTCAACAAGGAAAAACCACAGGCTATTATATGCGCTACACACGAACCTCGAATCTACTAATTGCAATGACGATTACAACCTAGGTTGACTTCAACCTCTCATGGTCTATAACCCGCCACTACTACCACATGCCTATAAAAGTGGACATAGTCCAATTTGCTTGCACCACTCACCAGTAGTCACAAGACTTACTTCTCAATGAAGAGAATAAACAACCTAATGTGAATATTATGATATTCAAAAAGCAAGTAATGCTTGGTTACACTAAATGCCTATCTAGGACGACAGATGACAATAATCACAATCCTAGATATCAATATTTGCTATATGACATGTCATAAAACTTAGCTATCAAAGATTAAGCAATCCTAATAATAGCTATCAAAATACAACTCTCAAACAATCAACACAATTATCTCAATCTTGTCAATAGAATATGTTCTATAAGCATACAAGTGATAAATGAGATTGCTTGTTAAGAAAAACACACAATATGTAAGGTATCAGTGACCAACTTACCAAGCCAAAAGTGTTGAATAAAAACCAAGCATAGATGACACCTAAATGATCATGGATGATGTTAGATGATGATTTGATGCACTTAGATATGTGTTTGAGTAAACAAAGGAGAGTTCTTTAGTGATTTTTTCTCTTTTTAAAAATGATAAGACAAAAATACAATTTGGACTCTCTTCAAAACAACCTAAAGACAAAATAGCATATATATAAGGTGACAAATTGATACTACATCATTTTACAAAGTTTTCACAAAATTTACCTTGACCGTTGTTCACCCTCTCTACGTAGGGCTGTTGAACAGCGGTCCACCTGGGAAATGAAGAACCTATTCTTCATGACCGCTTTACTTGTAAGGCGGTTTTCAAGCGAAATGGGGGCAATTGCTCTCAGGATTTTGAAGACTGCTTTACACCTGCTCTACGTAGGGTGGTTGTAGAGCGGTTGTAGGACGATTTGAAGGCGATTAAAAAATCCACCAGTGGCATCGCTCTACAAAGGGCGGTCGTAGAGTGGTCAGAGCAAATTTGCTCCAACTGCTGTTCAACCGCCGTTCGTAGGGCGGTTTGATAGCACCCTTAATTAAACAAGATGCATAAAAGACATGACATTTAACACACAAGATGCAATGAAATTAAACATGCAAGAAAAGGGATTAATAAACATTAATGCACACATAATAAAGAACCACAACATACAAAAATAAGAATTATGCATGTGTTGTGAGTGTGTGCAACTACATCTCTTCAAAGCAAGTAAGCACTTAGAAATTTACCTTTGAAATACTTGATCTCTTGAGGTCTTGAGAGGGTCTTGGTTGTACAAAGCACCAACCATCAAATGCCTAAGCTACCCTTACAACAAACCCCACTTGTGGTTTGTCACCGAAATAACTCAATCATACTTGAGGAACTTACAGTTCTGTTTGTCTTGACATAGTGAAGTGACGTTCTGTCTGCAGACCGCTTCCTAGAGGGAGATTTTGTCACAGTTTCATGTCTTAATGGTTTACTCTATCAAAAATGGATTTTGAATTTTGAATCTCAAAATATCTGCACCTTTAAAGCCAACGAAACGTCTCACTTCCGCCTACTTTTGCCTTTTGCTAAACCTCGGCTCTCTCTCTTTTTCTTTTAAAGCTCTCAAAAAGAAAAACTTTCAGGCTTCGCGATTCTTCATTTTCTGAGATCGAGACTCTCTGCATTTCTACTTTTTTCGTCCATGTGGTTCGATCATCTGACAGCTTCGAAACCTTTGTTTGCGGCTCTTCAAGTGTCTTCCTCGATTATCTGTGTGAACTCCATTGTTAGGGTTTTATTTCGGTGAGTTTTCATGGACCCATTTCAACATTCTTTGATTTTTAAACAAATGATGTGAGACCTGGAGCCTGGTGATTAAAATACTGCGGATAAAATCTAGTTGTTGATTCGTAATTTTAACCCAAACTCTGTAGTGCCTTTTTCTTTTTATATCCCCTCTATTCATGAGACCAGTGCCCCTAATATTTTTCCTACTTCATCTTTTAATAGTGATTCTTTAGAGATTACCAAATCTTCAAAAGCCAGCGGTAGCAAGCGGAAGTCGCCTAGGGTTCCTAGAGAATCTCGGATTGGTGCTCAGTTGATATCGATTATAATGTGTAGGATCATCAAAGTGATCGGTTACACTTCTCCGTTAAGCGTCCGAACTCCTTCGATTGTGAGGTAAATGTTATTGGCGAGCAACAACTTCAAAAATATAAGAGTCGGTTTGACATTCCTGACACCGTTTAGTTGATACTTCCTGGCAAGCGAGCTGTATGGAATCCTCCTTAGAATGCTGTTGCCATTTATGGATCGATGCTCAGCTGTGGGATCACTCTTCCCCTTCAGCCTTTCATTCCCAGGTTCCTCGCTGATGCTAAACTTGCACTCGTGCAGATGGCCTCAAATAACTATAAAATCTTGATGTATATGTGTTTAATGTGGAAGATGAAGGGTTACAGACCTCCTTCTCCCTGCGAGATTCGCCATCTGTAGATGCTGAGGCAATCAGGCAATGGCGGCACTTACTTTTTCCTATCTTCGACTGTGGAAAATTGGATTCCTAAATGTGTAGTGAGCATTGGCACAGTAGAAGTTACAGATGATGATAAGAATAAGGGTTTCATTTAGGGTTCCCCTACTTCAAACAAACGTTGGAAAGACAGTTTTTTTTCATTAATGGTACTTGGGGTAGAGATGCTTCAGCCAACGTTCACGGAATCTCCCGGCCAGAAAGGTCCCAAGGCATTTCACTTCTCCCCGATGCTTGATCGAAGGCGTTACCTGTTCTGTTGGATGATGAGATCTCTTATCTTGCGACTGCTGCCATGCTTCCTTTGGCTGAAAAAGGGCAGCTCTTCCTTTTGGACGAGGAAAGGATGATCAAGGAAAAAAATTTCCCTCGTATGCATGCTCGCTTCAAGCGCCGTAAGATTCTTATTGGGTATCTTGTTTTTGTTTTCTTTATTATTTGTTCATGTTGACAACATTTTCTTCTTTCTTACAGTGAATGATTTTGATGTGGTTTGCAACTTGGCGGCCCGAGCGGTGAAGAATTCTGAAGCTACTAGCCAAAGGCTCGTCGTTGGATTGGCTAAGGAGGGTATTGCTCCTCCCGATGGAGATCAACAGACGGTTGGCGATCCTAAACAGCGTGCCAATGCTGAACCGTGATGAAATCGTCAAGAGGTTACTGTAAGGTTTACGCCTAGCCAAAGGGCAAAGAGAGGGTTGGTATTTCGGGGGCGAGCGAAGACGTCCCCATTTTTGATGCCAATATCTAGGAAACTCCCAAAGACCCTGCGAGTGACTTGACTCTGAGAGTTGGCCGGGGAAAGAGAGTGGCTAAGAGTACTCCAGAGGACAATGCTCATCCTTAAAAGAGGGCATCGAGGGTGGTGTAGTACGTGATTTCTTTGGATAAAGACGGTGATGACGAGACCGTGATTGTTGAGGATACTCCTTTTGATAGAGTTAATCTGAAGGTCCCTGTTACTGGAGCTAGGTTTAGTAATTCAATTCCCTTTTCGGAGCATACCGGTGATCCTCCCGTCTCCACTTCTACTGCTCAGAATCCAGATGCTTCCACTTCTACTGCTCAGAATCCAGATGCTTCCGCTTCTACCCTACCAGATCCAAACATCTCCGCCTCGGTTCCTCGAGATCTAGGTGTCTCCCCTTCTGTTCCTCACAATGAGGCTCTTGTTCAGGATCCGAATGTCTCTACTACTGCTCTATCAGACCCTTCTTCTCGTTTGGCGAATGTTGATGAGCAGAGTGTACCTTAGCCTGCTCAGCCCGGTCCATCTGTGCCTGTTACGGATCTAGCAGGTATGAGCGAAGGACCCCTTGCGGCTGCTGATGAAACCGGTGAATCTTTCGGTTTTGTTTCCCTTTCAGACTTTTCTGCCACAGAGATTATGTCGCACCTGGTCCATGATGATGTTTATGTCGGACAGGGTTGGAAACACGTGAACAGCAAATCTCCCAATGGGAAGATGGAATTCTTTTTCAACTACCACTCATTGGTGAGTTTTTACTCTATTTGTTTATTCTTTATCTTGCTTCTTTTCTAACACACGTTTTCCCCTTTTTTTTATTTTATTTAGATGATGTCTGAGATGGCCGCTAGTTATAAGCACTATAAGGCGGTTTCTTTTAAGAACAAGCGTTTGCGCTGACAAATCTCCCGTCTAGCAGTCGAGAAGTCAAGTTTTGAAGAGTCATTCTCGCGGCAGGTTATTCAGCTGATGGATTTATAGCTGCTCAGCTAGCTGCTGAAGAAAAGTTATCTCTGGCTGAAAAGGAAAGTCAGATTTTAAAAGATCAATTTTCTTCGAGCTAAGAGTCTCTTATAGCTCGAATGGAGGCTGAAAAGCTGGCTGAGGAAGCCAGAGAGAAGGTTGAGAGAGAATCAGAGAACCTTCGGAATCAACATGCATCGAGTGAGGCCATTTCAGAGATTTGAAGGATGAGTTTGAGGTTCAAGCAGTTGAGAGGTTCAAGAGGTCCCCCGCCTATGATGCTCTTCTTTTGTGGGAATTCGAGCGTGGCATGAGACAATTAGAGAAATTCTTTACGATGAAAGGTCACTCGAATGAGAAGGCGTTGAAGCGCTTCGACAAGTCCCTGAAACTACATTTGGATGGTGTGGTGGGTTTGATGAAGAAGCAGATAAAGAGGTGGAAAGCCTATTGTCACTACACGAGAACTGAGCCTCACCCGATGAATCTTGAGGTCCCTTCAAAACGTGCGTTCAACACATATTATTCTGGGAAGAAAGGGAGCCTTACAAGTACTAGTGATGAGCAAGATTTAGGGCCCGTTTCTAGTTGAGACTATGGGCCTTTTATGCTAGTAGGGGATGAAGAGATTATCTGGCCATCGAAGGATGAAATTGAAGGCGAGGAAGACAGTGGTGATGCTGGTCTGGCAAATGCTTGATTTTTTTTTGTTTTTCTTTGTAATTTAGTCATGTTCGCCAATGTTCATTAATCATCAATTTATATAGTCGGCTTTTGCTTTTATTTTGGTACTTGCATAACTTGTTGTGGATTTTCATCCAGCTACTATAGTTTGAACTTTTTGATTAAGATCTTTAGAGTTAATTTATTGTTCAGCTACCATTGCTGAGTTTTCGGTTTGGGCTTGATGCCTCTTTATTTTCATTTTTCAGCTAACATTGCTAAGTTTTTGGTTTACTTAATGTTTGTTAGGACGTATCCGACCATACACCAAGTCTTTAGGCATACTATTGGGACGTCTCCTGCTTTTGCCTATACTGTTATTATTGCTAGTTTGTTTAACCTCCAACGCTTCTTTATGAATGTATTTTTAAGTGCTGCTTCTGAGTGCTTTAATCGCATCTACATGAGTTATGCTTCGCCAGTGGTGGCAAGCACCGATTTGGTCGCATAGCATCTTTCTAGCTCAAGTTGTTGTGACGTATTTGTCTCAGCTTGCTATGTTCGCCTTTCTGTGTTAATGAGAATCTTTCAATCTCACGCAGTGGCAAATAGTATTTACCTTTTGAGGGTTAATACTTTAGAAATGACTTACTCCATTGAGTATCACAAGTATTCTAGTAATAAATTACTCTTTATTGAAGGCCCGAGTACTTTGGCAATGGATTGCTCTAGTGAGTTTCTAGAGTACTTTAGTAATAAGTATTACTCTTTATTGAATAAATCATGCAACTAATAACAATGCTTAAAGGAAAATTATTGAAAGTTATTATAAAAAGGCGAAAAGCAAACTTTAAAAGAAGAGTTCTCAAGGGTAGTATATTTCTAAATATTGCGCATTACACGGTTAGGGAAACTCGCTATCTCCCACTCTAGTAATGCGATATGTTCCATGCCTTGCTATGCCAGTAATGTGATATGGACCTTCTTATTTATCCTCGAGCGATCCGGCAGATTTATCCTTGGTTCCAAGGGACACTTTTTTCAGCACTAGGTCACTGAGTGTGAACCTTCTCAAGCGTACATGTGAATTGTAATATCTGGCCGCTCTCTGTTGATAAGCTGCGTTCCTGATTTAGGCGTGTTCTCTTCTTTCTTCTAGCTCGTCTATACAGTATTTCAGTATGCTAATGTTAAACTGAGGTTGAAAGAGTTGTACTCTTAGCGAGGAGAAAGCTGTCTCTACTGGAATGTCCGTTTCAGCTCCGAAAGCCATGGAGTAGGGTGTCTCACCTGTTGAATTTCTTTATGTGGTTCAATAAGCACATAGTACCTGTGGTAATTTTTCAGCCCAATTTCCTTTCTTGATTGCTAACTTGGCCTTTATGTTGTATTTGATTATTTTGTTCACTGCCTCTGTCTGCCCATCCGTTTGTGGGTGAGCTCGGGATGCATAATAATTGTTGATTTTATATTTGTTGCACAACTCTTTAAACTTTTTGTTATCGAACTATGTCCCGTTATCGGTGATGATGGTGTTTGGTATTCCGAATCTATATAAGATGTTCTTCTTTACGAAACCGGTGGTATTTGCCTCTATGATGCGTACCAACGGTTTGGCTTCTACCCATTTTGTGAAGTAATCCATTTCTACAATGGTGTGCTTTGCCCCTTCGACTGTCGTGGGCATTGGACCAATGAGGTCAATTCCCCACATGGCGAATGGCCAAGGATAAGTGATACTCTGTAAGTTTTCATGTGGCTGTCGGATGTTGTTTGCGATTTTCTGACATGCTTCGCACCTTGCTGTTGTTCTTTTTGCGTTGGCGAATAGCGTTGGCTAGTAGAACCCTTGCCTTAGTGCTTTGTAGGTCAAGCGGACACCCCTTATATGGTTTCTGCAACTCCCACTATGTATGCTGTTTAGTATTCCTTCAGCCTCTTTTGGTTCGACACACCTTTGCACTTTTGCCTTAGTGCTTTGTAGGTCAAGCTGATACCCCTTATATGGTTTCTGCAACTCCCACTATATATGCTTTTTAGTATTCCTTCAGCCTCTTCTGGTCCGACACACCTCTGCAATACTCTAGAAAAACCTCTTCTACATAACTTGCCACTTAGAACCGAATACCTTGTGGCTTTGTACTTCAGGCGTTTGGCTTCTAGTGGGTTGCTTGGAAAAGTGTCATTGATGAGGTATTCTTTTATTGGTGTCGTCCAGTTTTCTAACCTACTTTTGATTACCCCAACTTCGTTTTGCTCAGCTATACTTGGTTGAAAGAGATGGGCTATTGTTACTGTTTACGGCCGGGTGTTGATTGTGGTTGAGTCCAGCTTGGCCAAAACATCCGCCTGTTCATTCTTTTCTCTAGGGATCTGTACGATCCTGAATTCTTTCGTTAACTCCAGGTAAGCTATCATGTTTTCATCTCTCGCTTGGTATTCATCCAGTACTTGGTTAACAATGACTTGGGAATCGTTGAAAATTTCTATCTCATCGGCTCCTAAAGCAGTACATACTTTCAAACCTGCTATTAGTGCTTCATATTCTGCTTGGTTGTTGGTGGCCTTGAAATCGAAACGCACGGCACATTCCACCGAGTCTTCTTTCGAGGTTGAAACCACTATCCCTGCCCCGCTTCCATGTGTGTTTGATGAACTGTCAACGTAAAGTTGCCATTGGAAACTTTTCTTTGTCTACTCTGCTATTATCTTCTTCACTTCCACATCTGGTTCTGTAAACTTCGCGACAAAATCGGCTACTGCCTAACCTTTGATTGATGTTCTGAGGAGGTATTTGATGTCAAACTCGCTTAGCTCAATGGCCCATTTAGTTAATCTTCCGGAAACCTCTGGCTTCTGTAAGATTAGTTTAAGCGGACAGTTTGTGTATACCTCAATCTGGTAGGCTTAAATAAGGTCTCAGTTTCCTAGCCGTTGTTGTCTGGGTGAGTGCTTGTCTCCACGGGTAATAGTGTTTTGCTTGTGTAGTACACCGGTTTTTGGACTCCATCTTCCTGTCTGACCAGTACGGAACTGGTAGCTGCTTCCGTGACAGACAGGTACAAACCTAGTGTTTCTCCGTGAAGTGACTTTGACAGTAATGGTGCCTGACCAAAGTAGTCTTTCAACGCCTTAAAAGCTTGTTCACAGTCATCGTCCCATTCAATTCCTTTACCCTTTTTTAGGGCCCTAAAGAATGGTAAGCATTTTTCGGTTGACTTAGATATGAATATGTTCAACGATGCCAAGTATCCTGTAAGTTTCTGAACGTCTTTCAAATTTTTGGGTGACACCATGTCAACTAATGCTTGAATCTTATCAGGGTTCACTTCTATTCCTTTTTGGCGCACTTGATACCCTAGGAACTTGCCTGATGGTACGCTGAACACGCATTTTGTAGGGTTCAGCTTCATACCATATCTGGTCAGTACATCGAAGGTTTTCTGCAAGTCGCTCAAATGCCTGTCGCTTGTTATGCTCTTTGTTAGCATATCGTCAACGTATACTTCCATATTCCTCCTTATTTGTCTGACGAACATTTATTGACCAGACGTTGATATGTTGCCCCTGCATTCTTCAAGCTAAATGGCATGACCGTGTAGTAGTATATTCCTTGATCGGTTGTAAATGATTTTTTCTCTTCATTCGGTCCATGCATCTTGATCTGATTGTATTCCGAATATGCGTCCATGAAGCTCAAGAGTTCATGTCAGTCAGTTGCATCAACTAATTGGTCGATTCTTGGTAACGGGAAGCTGTCTTTGGGACAAGCTTTGTTCAAGTCAATAAAATCCACGCACATCTTCTATTGATTGTTCTTCTTTTTACAAGCACTACGTTCACTACCCACTCCGGGTACTTGGCTTCCCTGATGGACCCTACTTTGAGCAGCTTGGCCACTTCTTCCCTTATGGCTGCACTCCTCTCTAGGTTGAAGCTTTACCTCTTTTGTATTACTAGTTTGATCTTGTTGTCTACTGCCAAGTAGTGTGAGATCACATTTGTGCTGATCCTTGGCATATCTTTGTGACCCTAGGCAAAGATTTCCTTGTATTCTTTTAAGAGGATTGCTATGTCAGTTTTGACTGACTTAGCCAACCTTGCCTCAATCTTAACGGTTCTGTCCGGTTTTCTTTCGTCTAGGATGATGGTTACAGTTGGCTCTTCTTTTTCAATGTTCGTCTTATCCCTCAGATCGAGTTCGAAACTCTCAGGTATCTCTTATTTTTTGGCTTTACCAAGGCCGAATATGCTCAAAGCTTTCACCCTTACCATGTCCCGAAGGACTGATAGGTTCGTTCGGCGAGCCATCTCTTATGATCCCTTTAGCTCTCCAATCCTAAACTCTATTGGAAATTTCACTTTTAGTGCGTATCTTGATGTGACTGCTCAGGCCTTATTCAGGAGTGGTCGGCCGAGAAGTGCATTGTATGGCCAGTTATAAATGTCGACAACTATGGAATCTAATAGGATTGTTCTTCGACAAGGTACGGTGCTGAATCTTATCGGCAGCTTCATAGTTCCTAAAGATCTTACTTCTGCACCCCCAAACCCTTTTAACGACATGTGGAACGTCTCTAAGTCTTTTCTGTCCAATCGTAGCTCGTCATATACTCTGGCGCTCAGAATGTCAACCGAGCTCCCATTGTCGATCATTACCCGGAGTACATCCTTGTGAGCTATTTGGACTCCCACCACAATCGCGTCGTTGGGTTTTGCATTAATTCCTTCTGAATCTTCGGCTGTGAAGGTTATTGGATCTCATCCTTCTTTGCCTCTCTTGGGACTTCGATGTACAGAGTTTACTTCTGTATTCCTATTTTCATTTATTGTTTCTCGAACTTCGGTCATTCTCTCCCTATTGCTTCGGCCAGTATAGGGTCCACCGAATATGGTATTTATGGCGGCGCTCGGGCTATTCTTTCTTGGGCTTTTCCTGTCTTGCCCATCTCCCCGGTTGTCTTGGCGACCACCCTACTTGTCTCCCCTCATGGTAAAATCTTTAAAATGCTCGTCTCTGATCAGACTCTCTATGTGATCGCGCAGTTGGAAACATTTGAAAGTGTCTTGTTTGTGGTCCTTGTGGAAGCGGCAGTATTTTGTTATGTCCCTCATAGCATTAGCAGACTGTTGTCTAGGGTATTTGGCGAGCCCTTTATTTTCTACTACTGAGAGTATGTCCTCTTGGTCGCTCGTCAAAAGAGTGTAGCTGTTGTATCTACTTCGAAACCCACTGGTTCGATTGCTCCCTCAACTTTCCCTTAGTTGGCCTTTTCGATTTTTCTCATCCCTTTGGTGGTCACGCGGCTGTGTTTTTGCATTTTCGCCTTTAGGTTCTTGTTTTATGTCTGGTTTGTGGCCATGTACGTAGCTACCTACTTGCGGTACCTTTTCTTATTCGGTTAAGGCGTAGTCACCGACTATATCCATCATCTCTTCGTAAGTCTTCGGTTGGTCTCTCCATAGGTCGAAAGATAATCGACCGCTCTGCAGTCCGTTGGTAAATGCAACTATGACAGCTACATCGCTCACGTCTTCAATCTGAGCAACCTCTTTGTCGAATCTCGTTAGATACTTCTTAAGGGACTCGCTTGTTTCTTGCTTTAAGTTTGAAAGGTGGGCGAGCGATTTCCTCATCTGTACGCTTCCCATGAATTGTCTTATAAATGCTTTGCTGAAACCTGAAAAACTATTGATGATCATTGACGGGAGCCGTCTGAACCACTTAAAAGCGAGATCTCCGAACGTTTGTGGAAAAGTTAGGCACAAGAGTCCCTCGTTGGACGCGTATTGTGCCATGACGTTACAGAACCGCCTGATATGCTCCTTCAAATCTCTGGTTTCCTTGTATTGTTCGATGGTTGGCATCCTGAACCTTTCCGGGGAATTGAGTGTAGGCGATCTGGTCGACGAAAAGGTTATCCGACTCCTCATCTGATGAGGCGTTGTGCCCTTATCTTCGAGCCATCGTTGAGACCTTTTTTTAGAGTTCTTAAAGGGTAATGGTTTGCCAGCCCGTGGATTCTCCTCCTTGGCCGAATTGGCTCTTAATAGTCATGTTCTGGTAAGCATTCTTCCGAATGTCTCCACTCTCTTCTGACTTCTGGTCGTCTATGCTTTCAGATCTCTTCTGTCTTCCCCTTTTGGATCGCAAGCTCTTTCTTGGACACAGACTTTTATCCTCAGATGAAACTGACCGATGCCTCCGGTGTGTCCTCCGGTGCGCATCGATAAGGAATGTTTCATACATCTGACCGCAGATCCTTCTCTCCAGTGGTTCTACTTTACTCAGCTGGTCTCTTTTTGATTCTTGTCTTCTCCCTTCGAGGGTTTCAAGATTGTCTTGGGGAGTTTCCTCCCTTGATAAATTTGCTTGGGCATCTGGGGTTGCTACATGGACTTCTGACCGCAACCTTTCTGATGGATGATTTCCTGGTGTGTTTGCTGCCAGCCCGTAAAGAGATGAGATCCCTAGGCCGATGGGGAGTAAGAATCACAATTTGTTGGCCTCGTTGACTAAATTGATTAAGATGGCTTGGAAGTGCCGTAAAGTTCCTGATTTGGTCACTCCTGTCCCTGGTGTGGCCATAGACTATTCGCCTGTTGTAACCGTCTCTCCCCTAACCAATCTAGCTGTCTCAGGATCCTGAATTTGGTTATCGCCACTAGAGTTTCTGTCTTTCTCGCTTGTGTTGCTCATGTTTCCTGGGTTTGTTCGTGACGGTTCTTCGAAGTTCTTGTTCAGCCCCCTCCTTCTAGTGCCAATTATTGACGGTGATTTTTGGATTGCCACGCGTCCAATAATATGACTGTGATAATGAAAACTGCAATGTAAATAAAAGCATGCAAAACACAAGTTTTACGTGGAAAACCATAAATCGGGAAAAAACCACAGCGCCCAATTAGGGCAAGAGAAATATTACTATGATCTTCGTTAGGTTACACTTTCTATATTTGTTTCTTCTCTCATACAATTGCTTTCAACCCTCTAGAATCTGACCCCCTTTCTTGTTAGCTATATGATCCTATTTATATCAGGTAGATTAGGATTCTCTTGACTTGAACGTGTAGGTGGCAGATTTCCCAAGTAGAATCGTTTTAGGATTCTAGTCTTGCGGGTTAGTTAGGACTTGTTTCCAGTTCAATGTCTATCCCTTTGGATGCTTTCTATCCTTTTCTATTCAGACCTCTCAAAACGGGAAATAGGAGTATTTCCTTTTCGGGGTGTAATTTGAGAAGTCTTACTCTTGGATGAATACTTGCTTGACAAGTTTAACTTTGCCGTGTTGGCCGAGTAAGTCTTAAAGAGTGAAGGTTTTTTTGGCGAGTGAATGTTTTTGGCGAGCAGGGCTCTGGTTTCCTTTAGTTTAAGTTTATCTGGCGAACACCATTTTTGGTTCCTATCAGTTTGATGACGTGGCAAACGGTCAGAGCTTCCTTCATTGACTAGTTGACAAATGATGTGGCTTCATCCTTCCATTCTTTCTGCTCACATTGCTGACATGTTTCTTATTTGAAAATATACATACAACAATGTCTATCATCTTTCAATAACGTGATTGCTCTAGCGTTTAACATAAATTAAAAAAAAACATGTGTATCCATACGAAACATGTAATACATTCTGTTAGGATGACCATTTATCAATTCTAGTACAAAGGGATACCTGTTAATCTACCTTTATAACATGGCATTTTCTCAATATGCTGATAATATACAACCCTCCTCAATGTACTGGCCAATTCTAGTTCTTCCACCTTCAAATTTGATTTGCTATATGAACTATCACTCTGATTATTATTGTTCATTGTTGTCCTATTTGAAAAAGAAAAATGTTATAAGTTTGAAATACATTGAAAACTTTATAATACAAATAATAAACTTAAAATTTAATATGAGTTCACCAAATCAGAAACGAACTTATAAAATAACATCAATTAAACCAAGTTCACAACAACATCCGTAAACATTAAATCGAGTTCACAATAACCATAAAAATGAAACCAAGTTCACAACAACATCCATAAACAATAAACCGAGTTCACAACAACCATAAAAATTAAACAAAGTTCACAACATTCCCTAAAAATTAAACCGAGTTCAAATGCAAATAAAGTTCACAAGAAACTCATCTACATATGAGTAATATCCTACAAAGCACCTAGCCATAGTCGTTTCCTTTGTTCAGTTATAGTAAGAAAAGCATTCCTCCATTCAATACATGGATCACCATCAATATCTTCTCCATAAACTTGTTGAATGTATCACCATCAATATCTCTGTGCAATTTTTTTCCTTAAAACTGCATCTTTTGGAAATGAAATAAATTTTTTTTCCACGTTGCATTCTTCGATTTTTCGATACGAATCCAACGGTATAAATAATGTAAAATTCCGGGTAGTATTTTGAAAGTTATGATCAATTATTCAGTCAAAGGTCAGAAGCGAATGAAGATATTTTTGTGCAAACGTTTTCCTTAAAACTGTATCTTTTGGAAATGAAATAAATTTTTTTGTCCATGTTAGATTCTTCGATTTTTTGATACGAATCCAACGGTATAAAGAACGTAAAATTCCGGGTGGTATTTGAAAGTTATGATCAATTATTCAGTCAAAGGTTAGAAGCGATTGAAGATATTTTTGTGCAAACTTATTCCTAAAACTGTATCGTTTGGCGACAAAATAAATTTTGTTTTCCTCGTTGAATTCTTCAATTTTTCGATACGAATCTAACAGTATAAAGAACGTAAAATTCCGGGTGGTATTTTGAAAGTTATGATCAATCATTCAGTCAAAGGTCAGAAGCGATTGTAGATATTTTTGTGCAAACGTTTTCCTTAAAACTGTATCTTTTAGAAATGAAATAAATTTTTTTTTCCATGTTGGATTCTTTGATTTTTTGATACGAATTCAACGGTATAAAGAACGTAAAATTCCGGGCGGTATTTGAAAGTTATGATCAATTATTTAGTCAAAGGTCAGAAGCGATTCGCGAATCCGCAAGTGAGCTGTTTTCATCATTCATTTTTACACTTTTCCAAATAGATTTTTGGAATATTTTATTATTGAAAACTGTTTGTTTGCATGTCTACTTTCTTGTGTCAACATTTGAGCAAATAATGTTAAGTATTTTTAGAGATGTGTACTTGAATGTGGACATAGGTCAGATTTGCATTGTAGAATTTTACCTTTGAATCCACATCGGTTTTTATAAAAAACCGATGTCTCAACGCTTTTTTTTTAATATCGGTTTTTATATAAACCGTTGTCTTTTGAAAGTAAAATTTAAGACATCGGTTTTTATAAAAACCGATGTCTAAACTTTTTTTTTTTAATATCGGTTTTCCTAAAAACCGATGTTTTTTGAAAATCTAATATTTAAGACATTGGTTTTTATAAAAACCGATTTCTAAATTTTTTTTTTAAATCAGTTACATAAAAACCGATTTAAACAAGTGATTTCTTTTAACAATTTTGTAATAGTGATTCCTTGTAGTTTGATGTATTGTTCATAGTTCAAACACAACTCTCAAGTTTCATTTTTCTCAAAAAACTCAATAAGTTTCAATAAATGTCCAAAACCCCATACCATTAGGTCTCGTTTGGTGCGTGAGATATGATATGATTATTTTTACGGGATAAGATAGAATTAGATATGATATGATTGGATTGGATTAATTTTAATTTTATCATGTTTTTGGTGCAATATAGGATGAGATTAGAAATAGAGTAATCCTATGTTTGGTATGTTGTGGGATTGGATCAAAATCATCAAACACCTGCAGAGCTTTCATCAAACATCCTTTCTCTCTTCTCTTATCTTCTCTTTAACATTTCATCAAACACCTGCAAAACTTCACTCTCTCAATTACAAGTACCGAAATCAACATGAGCATAAACAAAAACACCTCAAAATTTCACACACCCACTCTACATTTGAAGACAAAAATAAACTACATATTTACATAAAAACTAGATTACGCGAAAACCCTTAAATCTAATAACCTTAATGAAATGATCAAAAACCCACAATAATGATTCATAACCAAAAAAGAATTTAAAAACCAAAACAAAAAAAACCCATGAATAGATGTCCCAATAATAATAATAATAATAATAATAATAATAATAAAGGATGCCAAATCCATGCATCCATGAATGAAAAACATAAAACTCACAATTAGGAGGCATTGGCAGTGGTGGGGATTAGAGGGACGGGAGAAGCCTTGTGTTGGGGCTGCTTCAATTTAGCGTCATGTTTGCGAATCCAAAAGAAAAAGAGAGAGGTCTCTGTTCAGAAAACAAGAAGACTTGGTCAAGAGAAGGAGGAGCAATCAGATGGAAACAAATGAATCCCATGTCTTTGGGCTTCACTTTTTTATCACATTGCAATGGGATAAAATAAGGAGATGAGATTTATCAATCCTATCGCATAGCTCAACCAAACATGGGAAATGAAATAAAACTATGATTGATCCTATCCCATCTCAGCTGCCAAACGAGCCCTTAGTATTTTCTTAATAAACAATCAAATACTGAAAAATCATAAAGGTAAATAGGTAAAAATTACTATAAAAAAAAAAAGTAATATTCATAATTATTTTAAAAATATAAAAATTAAAATAATAATAAAAAAGGTAAAAGTAAAAATCCCATCCTTATGTTCTCACTCCCTTTTGTTCCCCTTTCATCACCCTCTATTTAACCTCTCCCTTTTATGTGTTTGTGTCTTGTTGGTTGTTGAAGTTGAGGGTTTTTGGCTGAATTTAGTTGTGTTGGTTTGAGGTGGTGGTTGGGAGTAGAAAAAAAAAAATGGTTTTTTGTGTTGGTCTGGAGATGCACGTTTTTCCCCGGGGTCCCAATTCCCCGCGTCCCCATCCCCATTTGGGGATTTTTTTGGGTTGGGGGCGATGGGGATGAAAATCATCCCCAAATTGAAATGGGGATGGGGAGGGGTTCCTTATTTTCCCCATTTTTCCCACAATTATATTGAAAATGGGGATGAGGATGGGGGACCCCCCATCTCCATTTTTCAATTTCCCCAAAATATATATAAATATAATTATAATATATATATATATATATATATTATTTTTTTTTTGAAAACCCTAACTCCCTAAGTATATATATACATATTTACTCTTTAATTTGTTTGTTTTTATTTTATTTTATTTTTTTATTATTGAAATGTTTGTTTTTTTTAGTTTAATTTATAATTTTTAGTTAAACGGGGAAACAGAGGAACGGGGAAAATGGTAAAATGAGGGAAAACGGGAAAAATGAGAAATTGGGGAAGGGGATGGATATAAGTCCCCTCAAAATTCCCCATCCCTATTTTTCCCAAATGGGGAAATGGGGGGGGGGGGTGGATAGGGGAAGGGTTTGGGAAGTGGGGATAAAGATAGGAGGACCTTTATCTATCCCCATCCCCCAAACGTGTATCTCTATGTTGGTCTTATCGACAATTGAGAGGAGATCTAGCATCAATCTTCTTTGGTGGGAAGAGATTGACATTGATAGGAAGTTGTGGCGACCTAAAAACGGTAGCCTTTGACTTATGTTTTATAAATATCTTATTGTTGGAATAGTAATTTCCAATTTTGTTTTCATTGAAGGATAAATTTACTTCCTGCTTTTTAAGTTGACATAGGGGGGAAATGGAGAACAATGAAAGTAGTGGGGAATTGTTAGACAATACTTCCAAATACAGGTTGATTTTAATAATTCTCCTTTTTGTACGGCACAAATCAATTAAATGGGACCCATTAAACAGACATCTTCGATTCTTCGTACTCTTTTTCTTTCCGGTGTCTGGAGTATGGCGTCAGGTCCAATCCAAAAGACCAACGACCCACGAAAGTCATATGGGTGATGGGACCCTGTTGGTTTTCCTTAGCGAGGTCATCTATTGACGTGGCGGAACCTGGAACTGCCACGGCACCAACTCTAACATTTAGCTAATCCTCTGCAGTCTACATCAACAAGGGTTCTGTACTATGCCTCTCTGCCAAGTTTTTCTTTTCTTTTTTAAAAGTAGTCTCTTTAAGAGCATTTTTTTTATTTATTTTAAGTTTTTCTATGTACTAGTATACAACAACATATAAACGGTTGCTACTTGCTCTTGCTAATCTCCTAGCATCTTCTTCCTCTAAATATACGTACAGGTTACAGGTACCCTTTTGCTTGTTTTGAAGATCTATCAGTCTCAGGAAACAAATCACTTGACATTCCCATTTCCCACTACTACAAGCTTAACTCTTTTGACATTCCAAACTTGATAGCAAAGAGCACCTTATTTTTATTTTCAGTCTGATTCTTCAATTGAGGTGTCCATATATAGTATAGTGGAGTTTTAATAACTGCAACTTTCTTTTATATACTTTAAACCCTTGCTCTCCACTCCTTTTTCCCTCTTCAAATGAATGGAAATCACCGCCCTCGCTGCCCCCCCGGAGGCGGCGGCGGCGGAGCTCCTCCTCCTCCTCCCCATCAACCTCAGCCTCCGCAACTAAATCCCAACTTTGCCTTCCAAAGCCCTAACATTTACTTCTCCAACCCTAACCCCGACCTCCAACTCCTCCACAACCAAACTAATATTCCTTTACAAAATCCTAATCTTCTGCTCCAAAACCCTAATTTACTTTATCATCAACAGTTTCATCCCAATCCAAATGCTCTCCAACAGCAAATTCCAACTCCGACTCAGAGCTCACCTCAACCTCAGAAGCTAAAAAAAGAGGTTTTGGAGAAGATTGACCGTGCGGTGTTAAAAGAACGGAATCGAATTATAGCGGCGGGAGAGGGTGTGACGGCATGGAAAATTTGTCAGTCGGTGACTTTGAAGCTTGAGGTGGATCCTTGGAGCTCACTGGGGTTCCCAATGCAGGAGCTTCCGTCTTTTCGCAAACTCATGGACATCGAAACCAAGGTAATTTGAGGCAAAATCGCCTTTATGTATTTGTTTGAATTGAGAATGCTCTGTTTTGGTTGTGGCAATTGCTTAGCAGACAAGGATTGGAATTGAGAAACAGTAGAAGTTGGAAGTTTGAATATATTGAAAAAATAGAAAGCCATATTTTGCCTGTTAATTTTGTATGCCTTCCATGACCTGAAATAAAGACAACAAAATTTTAAGTAAATAAATTTCTCTTCCTTTAGGGCTCGTTTGGTATGTGCGGGATTGTTAATTTTGTATGCCTTCCATGATTGGAAACAAACACAACCAAATTTTAAACTTAAAAAATTTCTTTTCCTTTAGGGCTAATTGGTGTGCCGTGCGGATTGATGATGTGATGTGTTTTGTGTCTCATGATATTGGATTAAAATAAACCGGTTTCTTATTGGATTGGATAAAATTTTTCATATCTTTAGTACATTGTAAAATTGATTAATATAAAATTAAATTAAACTATTTTTCAATAATAAATTATTTATTTTTTTAAAAATAAAAATATTTAAAATAACATTAAAGAAGATAATATTTTTTAATAATATTTTAAATATTATAATAAGATATATTAAATAAATATAAAATTTATAATTAAGTAAAAAAATAAAAGAAGAAGAATTTTTTTAAAAAAAAAAACATGGACTAACCAACTCACCTGAATAAAATGAACGTATAGAATTGAAAGATTTAAAATAATTATTTAAATTAAATTTTGAAAAAAATTAAAATATTTAAATTAAATTTTGAAAAAAATTAAAATATTTAAAACCAATTTTAAACAAAATAATTTTTATTTTTATTTTTAATATTTTTAATATTATTTTTAAATTGTTTAAAATAAAATATATTTATATTTTAATCATATAAAAAACAAAATAAATTGAAAAGAAAAAAAAGAAGAAGTATAAATTGGACCAGGATTAATTGCTTGTCTAAGATTATTTTAATCTCATCACATATAAGTAAGAAACATGAGAATAAGATTATTTTTAGTGTTATCTCATCCCATCCCTTGTACCAAACATGGTATTAGTGTTTCTCAATTTCCTCGGCATTTATATGATCATTTGTACTCTTATATTTTCTCTGCAATTAATTGGAGATTGATTTGTTAAATATATTTATTAATGTTATCCACATTTTGTTTTGATTCTATAGATAAATGCATTTATTCATTGCTTTGTCGGTGTCCGGAAAATTACAACATTGTGTGATTTGGAAGAGGCCATCTGTGAGAATGAGAGAATTGGAACGTTTGAAGAGCTGGAATTGGGACCTTTTTTAAGACACCAGCTTGTCGTGCATTACTTCTCAGTCAATTCTGACGTCACTGAAGTGATCAAAATAACTAATAATGACATAATTATTTTCCTTTGTAAGTATTTGGACACTCATAAAAAGAAAGATATCAAAATCGATGAATTTCTGGATTTTATTGCTAACAAGCGATCATTGGCTAGCAAAGAAAAGCTTGGTGTGCGAATCCAAGACTTGGGGTATGTAATGCATGTCTAATTTTATTTGTTATGCTTAAAGCTATATATTACTGTATGCCTTAAAATTTATTAGTTGAATGTACTTTAATGATATGTAGTTGAATTTTGACAGGCTAAACTGTGTGCAAATTGATGAATAAAGTAATTAACATGAAAATATTTAGGGTCCAGTTGGCAAAGTTGGCCATGTCATTTAAGTTTACTACATGATGGGACCTTTGACTACGAACCTTGCAGTCATTAGAGAAGTTTATTTTATGTTTTATCATTTGGAGTGAAATTTTTAAGTAGCTAATATTGTTTAAACAGCTTCACCTCGTGAACAAATGATTAAAACCTAGAATGGGTTGGATACGCAATTGAAAGTTTTTATAGTTTCAGCAATTAATCCGTAAAAGTTGTTTTTTGTGTTAATTAGACCATCTCCTGCTCAAATTATATCTCTATCTCTAAAATAGAATTTCAAAAGTGAATATTCACTCGGGTTTCTTTTCTAAATTTTTTTCACTCTCACCACAGTCTCTATTCTTATTTCTATTTATATCTTCAACTAACTTATATTTTCATTATTATTTTTTACTTTCTTTAATAAATTATTGTTCAACTAAATTTTAACAAATATTATTTTTAATAAAATTTGTAATTATTTTCTTGCCTTTTGTAAAAATATAATGTTTTATTAGTGCATGAATTTATAATAACTTTTTGTAAAAATCCCAATGAACGTGAATTCTTTCGAAGGAAAAGATGGAAATTTTAGAAAAAAGCTCACAATTTCCAAATACAAGATGGATCATTTTTAGGTGGATATGAAAATTATTTGGATGACCTTCCAAAATATTAATGTATTTGGACATTATCATATGTTATGTTGTTATTATTTAAGTTTTTTTTTTTTTTTTCCTATCTTTATTTTAATATGTTTATGTTATTGTAATTTTTATTTAGAAGTTTTAATGTCATTATGTTTCGGTTTTTATTTTAGTATTAAATTATAATTATTAATATGTAATAACTTATAATTATTAATATGTAATAAGAGAATTTTTTATAACAAAATAATAAAATGAATAACAATAAAAGGAAGGTTTTTTACGGGGTTTGGTTGGTCAATGGGTAACCTTTTATTTTTTATTTTAATTACAACTGCTAATTAAGTAATTAACAACGATAACCATAATATAGTTGAGAATTCAAATCGGATTATTTATGTAAAATCTCAAAAAATTGAAAATGAGGAAAGCATAATAGAAGACTTGAACATGAGAAAGAAACCAAAACAAACAAAAAGTATGGTAAGAATGAGTAAATACAAAATTATTAATTAATATTTAAAATTGGATTCATTTTAAAGAGCTAGATGAGACATTTGTAATGGTATAATTTTTATGTTAATAAAATTTATTATACATTAATTGAATTTAATGAAAAAGGTAAAGGGATATAAATTGAATATAAAATGTTTGAAAGTAATTTAGAGTATGAGATTTGGTACTCTAAATTTAGAGTAGCAATAATGAAAACTCTAAACTTTTTTCTTAGAAACAAAAATTTGGAGTAAAGTGGGAGCAACCAATACTCTATTTTAATGTTTATAAGCCGGTTGGTTTTATCGGTCGGTGGAATCTTTGATTGAGAATCTAGTAGTCGTCAGAATATACAGTATTTAAATATATTTTCCGCTCCAATGGCTAATGTGATGAGCATTCATGTGGGCACATTTCATGTCTCATATGTGTTGTATAGACCAATGGAAAGCAAATGAGATTTGATATTGAAATATGTTATCATTGTGATAGGATGCATATTAGATTTATTTGGGGAGCCAGGACATCAGAAAACTTTTTCAAAAAGAAAAAAGGAAAAAGGAGATCAGAAGATGATGGCAAATTAGATACATCTACGAGGATGTTCATCACAATCTGGAAGGAGGCATATAAGGACTCTACTGCTGATGAGGTGAGTTGTTGTTCATATCGTCAAATTTACATGAATCCTTGGTTTGCTGTCTATTCATTAATGATCAATCAATGTGCTTGATATTTTTTGATACCTTTTTATTGTTGTCTAAATGGTCTTGCAGTCTGAAAATTTAAATATTCCCGGTGTCATAATTGAAATGGCATTCTGTTTTCCTTGTTAATAGTTTTTCATTTTCTTTTTCCACTTGAAATTAGACGAAATGAAAAAAGAATTGTCTATGTTGCAATATTGTCTGATAACAAACATGAGATATGAAAATGGTTGATTATTAGGCCCCATTGGGATAAACAAAAGGCTAGCACTTTAATGTTTAACCCATGTTAAGATAGAATGAGCATAGGTAATTTAAATTAGACTCTATTGAGTTAAGACTCTATAACAAGTAAAAGAGATGCCAGAGTGTCCAAAAATTAGTCAAATTCATTGTCCAAAAGATGCGACAAAATGATTTGTAACTATCACTTTATCAACACATCATCTATAATCAACATGATTGCTACAAATCAGCTTACCACGTTACTTGGACAAAAAATTTGGCCAAAGTTTTGGACAATGTGGCATTATTCATGTTAAAGTGCGGTTACTTTTGGCCAAAAATAAACCTTCTCTTAATGCTGACAGATCATTTGCAATGTCATGTAGTCTTTGTTCCGGTCTTTCTGTTGAGATCTCCTTTTCTATATATTTTCTGGTTCAAAATAAACTTTCAAGTATTAACAAGTGAATAAGATTTCATCAAAAGAAGAAAAACTGCTCATTTGTAGAAGGGGACATAATTAAGAAGCATTGGTAATTTGCAGTTAATTGCATATGATTTGTATCATTTTCTTGTAAGACACTTCTGTCAGCAAAAGAGTTTTTTTTTTTTAATTTTTTTTTTTTTTTTTTTTAATTAAAGCAAAGTTTAGGCCATTTGTATTTGATGTGAAGTACGTGAAAATGGTTTTATGGTTGCCTTTTGGCAATGCTTTTGATAGTTAGCATTAGATACTGAAGCAATACTTTTTGCCTTTTTCATGAAAGACAATTGTCATATTAAAATAGCAAATGAAAATGCAATATGTATATAAAACCTGCAATTCTTAATGAGTTTTTACTTTTTACTTGCAGGTTTTTGGAAGAATGATTCAGCATTATAAATCGACATATCCTAAAAAACCAACTCAACATTTAAAAAAATTGAAATCGTTGCTCTCATATCATCCGTTTCTTGGACTACTAAATATCGCTGTAAGTGTGACTAGTCATTGGTCAAGTTGATGATATCAATAAGCCATGAGCAAATGAATTGCTGGGCATTTTGTAGTTGCAGTGTTTTTCCTCCCATAACTTTGATTCAATTTTTTATAAATTCTCGAATGATTTTTTTCTATTTAATTTTAATTTAAGACTTATGCTTTAATTTGAATGGATTAAATTACATCATCCTGCATAAAAAATCACCCTTACCCTTTCCCTTTTCCTTTCCTTTTTACATTATATAATATTTGGATTATCATCTTTATCCTTTGATGAGTATTTAAATGACCTTTTTAACAATGTTGAATGGAAATGTACTTTTGACAACCATGGTGACAAATATGATTTGAGTCATTGTTGACAATCTTGTTTATTGTGATTAAATTTTTTGTGTATCTTTAAATATGAGCAAAGTTGCTTATTGCAGGTGGCATCAATCAAATGTGGAATGTGGGATAGCGTCTATGATACTTCGCAAGCAATTGGTCAATGCGAATTAACTACAGATAAGTGTTCCGAATATGAAAACATTGAGGCTGAACCAAGTAAAATGGCTGCGGCAGTCAACACAGAGCACATTGTACATCATACACACTGTGAGTATTGTTTCCTTTACCTAAAAAAAATAAAAAATAGAGAAAAGCAAATAATAAATATGAATTTCGGAATAATAGTTTATTCCTTTTTCCCATTTGTGGGCATGTGTTCTTTTTCTTTCCTCGTTCATGTTTCTCTTGCCATTTTTCTTAGATCTATAAAATAAAGGTGCAAAGAAAGTACTTTGTAATCCTTTTGTCCCCTTACCTCTCCCTATTCTCTCTTTGCCAAATCTCTCACAGCCGAACCTCTTCCCCCGCCGCCAACCCTCTTCCGCTGCCGTCTGTCTTCCAAGGCATCTCTCCATCCATTTTTGTACTACTATATATAACATTTTTTTTTCTTCTCCATGAACATCAACTCATGAGTGCTCCGTGTGTTTGTGTGTGGTCAAAGACATAACAAAGACACATGAAGCTACATGAAACAAGTGGCATATATGCATTAATCATCATGACCTCACCTTGCTTGCATGCTCTTTCTTTGTCTTCACATTTACTTAAAATAATACTTTAGTTTATTGATTGATGCGGTTTCCAAGTCTTACACGTGTTGACAGGTCCACCAATTGTAACTAAATATATATATATATATATATTTTAAATAATGGCTAAAATTCAGGTATGGATACTTGGATGTCAGACCAGATCTTACCCGGCTGGGTACTTTATTACAGATCTCTATGCTCTCATAAGTTGTACCATGTTGAGAAAAAAATGAGTGGAAGAGAAAATTTGAGAAAAATGTGAAATTCATAAAAAACTATTAAGTTACATCTCTTCTTGTGCTCTGTGCCTCGGGCTTTAGTGGACCTTTGCGCCTTGGTGCACATAAGGCCTTTAAAAACTATGAACTGCAAACATCATTTAGTATTTTTTTTTTTCTTTTTAAGTGTAACTGATTAATATATCTCACATGTGTTACAGTGGAAGACATTATGAGGAAGGTTTGTACATATTTTGAGTTTGATCATGATGATATCCTGAGCAAAGATTGGTCACCTGTGAAAAATATATTTATCCTATTGAAGAAGCTTTGCACTTGTGAAACTTGGCTGGCTGAGCAGTTTAATGTTAAGGAATTCAAGTCCCTTGGTTATGGGGAGTTCTTCTTGTTTCTAGAAAAACATGCCTCTCTATTACCTTCTGAGCTGCAGAAGTTATTGGCTGGTAATATGTGCGAGAAGTCTTCTTTTGAGGTTTCCCTGCTCCAACATTTGTTGGTTGTTTTAGTTTCACAGGCTTCAAATAGTTTAGGGGAGAATGAAACTATTACCAAGCAGATGATTCATGCGCTGCTTATGAGGCAATTTCCATTGCTTTGTTTCAAAATTATGGACAATGGTTCCATGGATAGTTTTCTAGAAATAGTCGGGAAATACAGAAATGATGTAATTTCTAAGTGTGTACTATTTTCTGAAACATTGTTGGGAATGTCAACCCACAAAGAGAACACTTTACTGGAAACCCATGATGTGATAATTGACAGTGGTGTGAGAACAAGAATGTTTGAATCTGTTACATCCAAAGATGCAGTTGAAGTTTTACTTAGGGCACCTATGTTGTCGGATCTGAACTCATGGTCACATTGGGACCTTGTATTTTCCCCTTCTCTTGGTCCTCTTCTAGAATGGTTGTTGAATGAAGTCAATGAAAAAGAGTTGTTATGTTTGGTGACAAAAGATGGCAAAGTGATCCGGCTTGATAGTTCTGCTACTGTTGATTCATTCTTCGAAGCTGCACTTGAGGGATCCTCTTTCCAAACAGCAGTGAAATTGTTATCTTCATTTGCATTAGCTGGGGGAGAAAAACATGTTCCTCTGTCTCTCCTAAAGTGCCATGCACGCCATGCGTTTGAAGTTTCTCTCAAGAATAATATGGAAGGAAGTGACGGTCAGGATCCTCTTATGCATGATAAAGTATTGAGGAGACAGCATATGGTTGGTGAAGTTTCTGTTGATGAATTGAGTGGTGATGCAAGCAAACACTTTATCAAAATGAATAAAGCAGAGACTGATGCTTCAAGGTTCTTCATTGATTGTCTTGGATACCTGCCTTCAGAATTTCGTGGTTTTGCTGCTGATGTGTTGCTCTCTGGCTTGCGATCAGTAATTTTAGATGTCCCTTTAGAAATTTTACGTGAATGCAACCAAACAGAGCAGCGTCTCATGCTTCATGAAGTAGGATTGTCTCTTGGCATAGTGGAGTGGGTTAATGATTACCATGCATTTTGTTCCCCCACTAGTACAGACTCGCTTTTGTCCTGTGGTGCTTCTTGCTTGAAAGCTGCCAGATCCGAGTTCAGCACAGGCTCCATTTGTACACAAAATGCATCGAATGAGGTGGCTTTTATTGAAGGTGAAATGATTGACTTTGCTGGAGCAGATGGTTGTAAAGAAGAGTGTAGTGAAGTTTGTCACACCATTGATGGTTTAGAAGCATCCTCTGATGGAATTGGCAATTGTTGCACACAACTATTGTCTGAGGTTGATAGCTGTAAGGATGGAGCTCTGATTATTGAATCTATAAGGCGAGAAGAGTTTGGTCTGGATTCAAGTCTTTCAAACGTGGAGAGTAGCTTGTTGAAGAAGCAGCATACTCGCTTGGGGAGAGCACTCCATTGTCTTTCTCAGGAATTGTATTCTCAGGACTCACATTTTCTTCTTGAGCTTGTAAGTGTACTGTCTTCACCAGGTATTTACATTTGGAATTTACATTTGCTAATCTATCTGATCTTTTCAATTTTCTTTTGCTTTTGGCTTAATCTTGTTTATATATGATTACTTTGATTTATTTTTTGAGTTATAGTTGCCATGCAGTGCTGGAAAGTATTTTTGACAGTGAGATGTTGTCTATATGATAGAATTTTGTGACAATGGTGACTGTAGTAGCAGTTTTCGATCACTTTTTGACAGCTAGTAAAAAAGAAAATTACTTTGGATTTTGATTAGTGAACTTTTCATAGGGTCTGGTGCTTTTAGGATTCTCCTGATGAGTGCTTTATGCCTTATCTCTATATATTTTGCTATTATGACATTTTATAGATTGGCAAGACAAGATATTATTAGTTACTGCTTCTGTTAGTTGTCATATACACAGTGGTCTTAACTCTATGCAGCATTTTTATGCGTGATTTTATTATCTACCTGTAATTTAGGATTAAATTTTGAAAGCAGTTGCTGGTAAAATATAATTATTCCTCATGTTGCTTCAGGTTCAAAATGCTGATGATAATATGTATCCAGAAAATGCTGAACCAACTTTGACATTTATTCTACAAGAGTCAGGTATAACAGCCTTAAACAATGAGCTAGGTTTTTCGGCTCGGAACATTAGAGCACTTTGTGATGTTGGAAATTCAACAAAGAAAGGTTCTGGTGCTGGCTATATTGGGCAAAAAGGAATTGGCTTTAAATCAGTATTTCGGGTATGTTAAAAGGATCAATGCTGTTTTATTTTATTATCAATTGTATTTGTTCTCATTTATTTGTTTAAATCTCCTTCGCATGCTTTAACAGTAATTTCAGTGGACCACAATGCCTCACCCTATTTGATATGCTGCATCTTGTTCCTAACCTACTCTATCGCTGTGCTTGTCTAAATAAAATCTTTTAAACATTTCGATTTTTCTCTCTTCCCACATGCCTCCTAAATTGATTGGAGAATTTAAAGTTGAGGTCATATCATCAGTGGTTGATAAGGAAATCTTTTTCAGCTGCTAATGGCAAATATGGTCCAAGATAGACTGGGATGCAACTTAGAATCCATCATCCATGTAGTTTCCCCTGAATAGTGGGGAAAAGGGCTCAATCGTTAAAGACTGGAATTGTATTTCTCATGTTGATTCATTCATAGTAAAACTACAGGATTCCCAATATATCTGGTAAATCATAATTGCTGGTGTGCTCACTTTGTGGAAAGTGATTTCTTTGATTAACGTTTGTATTGTTGTGGTACCAAAAGAATTTACATTATTAATACTTATATAGTTTTGTATTTTTTCGAAAGTTAAGTTCCAAATTTCTTTCAACTGTGGTTTGTTTCTATACTGTTTGTAAGCTTTTAGAGTTGAGGGTATTCATTTCTCTTATTATTTTGTTTGTATCCTATGAATAGTCAGCTTTTTTGAACATTAGTTTGTCTTTCTGCAGGTCACAGATGCTCCGGAGATTCATTCCAATGGGTTCCATGTAAAGTTTGATATAAGTGAGGGTCAAATTGGTTTTGTTTTGCCAACTGTAGTATCTCCTTGCAACATTGCTATGTTAAGTAGGCTTGCATCTAAAGACCCTATTCTGTTGGATAATAGCTGTTGGAACACCTGTATTAGGCTTCCTTTCAGATCAAAATTATCTGAAGGAATTATTATCAACAACATCGTTGCCATGTTTTCAGATCTTCATCCTTCTTTATTACTTTTCCTCCACCGCCTCCGGTGTATTGTGTTTCGAAACATGCTCAATGATTCACTCATTGTCATGAGAAAAGAAATGGTTGGAAATGGTATCATAAAGGTTTCATGTGGGGAAGAGAAAATGACATGGTTTGTGGCATCTAAGAAATTGCAAGCAGATGTTATGCGTAGTGATGTGCAAACTACAGAAATTGCCATAGCATTTACACTGCAGGAGACGAACGGAAATTACCGACCTCTTCTGAACCAGCAACCTGTTTTTGCTTTTCTTCCTCTGAGAACTTATGGCTTAAAATTTATACTCCAGGGTGATTTTGTCCTCCCTTCTTCTCGAGAGGAAGTTGACGGAAACAGTCCCTGGAATCAGTGGTTGTTGTCAGAGTTTCCTGGATTATTTGTCAGTGCAGAGAAATCTTTTTCTGATCTTCCTTGTTTTAGGGAGAACCCAGCGAAAGCTGTGGCTGCTTTTATGAGCTTTGTTCCGCTTGTTGGGGAAGTGCATGGTTTTTTCTCATGTCTTCCTCGAATGATTATTTCCAAATTGAGAATGTCTAATTGCTTGCTTCTGGAAGGAGACAATAATCATTGGGTTCCTCCCTGCAAGGTTATGAGAGGTTGGAATGATGAAGCACGCAATCTTCTTTCTAATAGCTTACTTCATGATCACCTTGGCGTTGGATTTTTGAATAAGGATATAGTTCTGTCTGACCCCTTGGCAAGGGCATTGGGCATTGAGGAGTATGGACCAAAAGTTCTACTTCAAATCATAGCCTCCTTGTGTAGGACAGAAAACGGTCTGAAATCCATGGGCCTAAGTTGGTTATCTTCTTGGCTAAATGCTTTATATACCATTTCATTCCATTCTCCTGGGCATTCTGGAATAGAGGCTGATATTATCAGTAAACTCCAAAAAATTCCATTTATTCCTCTTTCGGATGGTACATTCAGTTCTGTGGACGAAGGGAAACTTTGGTTACATTCTGATGGCTCTGGGGTTGATGGTGGGCTTGAAACTTTTCCACATTTATATGCTAAACTTCGAACTGTGAGCCCTGCTCTTCTTTCTGCATCATGCTTGGACGGAACCTCTGTAGACAATCTTACTAGGATGCTTCTCAAAATTGGTGTACAACAGCTATCTACTCATGATATTGTAAAGGTGCATATTTTGCCAGCCATCTCTGATGATACAAATGTAAATAGGGGAAAATATTTGATGATAGATTACCTCTGTTTTGTAATGATCCATCTACAATCTTCCTGCACGAATTGTCATGTTGAAAGGGAGTTCATTGTTTCAGAGTTACAAAATAAAGCCTTTATATTAACAAATCATGGGTACAAACGATCAACTGAGGTGTCAATTCATTTTGGTAAAGAATTTGGAAATCCTGTTGATCTAAACAAGTTGATTAATTCCTTGGATATCAAATGGCATGAGGTTGACATCAGTTATTTGGAGCATCCTGCAACCAAATCACTCTCATTTGGATCACTTTCATATGGATTGATCAAGTGGAGAAGCTTTTTTCAGGAAATTGGCATCACAGATTTTGTACAAGTAGTTCAAGTTGATAAGAGCGTGGCAGATATATCTCTTACCATTTCCAGAGACATTGGGGATACAGAGCTAATTTCCCCTAGATCAACTGCCAAAGATTGGGAATCCATTGAGTTGGTTCATTTATTGTCCCTACTGTCCACAAGTGTCGATCGTGAAAGTTGTAAATACTTATTGGAGATCCTTGATACCCTATGGGAGGACTGCTATAGTGCCAAAACTATAGGTTATTGCAATTTCAAACCTAGTGGTGATGGCACACCCTTCAAGTCGTCATTTCTATGCAACATGCAGGATATTCAGTGGGCAGTATCAAGTATGGATACTGAGCTTCACTATCCTAAAGATCTATTCCATGACTGCAAAGCAGTGCGCTCCATCTTCGGTGCTTCTGCTCCATATGTAAGACCAAAGGTTAGTTTTCTTTAAATAGATAAGAACAAGTTAGTTTTATTTAAATAGATAAGAACAAGAATTGTGAATAAGCAAGTTTCGTACTGCATTGGCATATGTTCATCATATTTTTTTAGATTAATGGGAGGGAAGAGTCTGTTTATGAATTTTATTTTATTTTATTTTTATTTTTTTTTAAACAAAGAAAAGAAAAGAAGATGGAACAGGGGAACTTTAATTGTAGGAATCATAAATTTTTTAATGTCTGAAACCCATAATGAGATCTCATGTTTCATACTGCATTGGCATATTTTCATCATATTTTAGATGAATGGGAGGGAAGAGTGTTTATGATTTATAAAAAAAAAAAAAAAAAAAACAAAGAAAAGAAAAGATGGAACAGGGGAACTTTAATTTTAGGAATCATAAATTTTTGAATGCCTGAAACCCATTATGAGATTTCATGTGTCATACAATGGGTTAAAACTGAAATTAAGTGGGATAATGTGAGGTTTTATTGTTATGCATGAAGGGGTAACTTGAGAAGAATTTGTCCTTTTGTTATATAGAACAGAAATGCTACATGTGTAAAATTATTTCATTGTAATTTTAACTTTAAGTTGATTGACACTGGTACATCTCCCTTTCAATTGGAGGGACTTTATGTCTGTATATTTCTATTTGAATTAGGTTAAAAGTGAAAAGTTATCACGTGATATCGGCTTCAAGACTGAAGTTACCATGAGTGACATTCTACACATCTTTAAAGTGTGGATAAGTTATGGGACACCATTCAAAGCCAGGTATTTCATTCTTTATCTTGATATTTGGGTCCTTGACTTTTTATAGTGAGAATTTATGAAAGTGGATATATAAATTATTTGAAATTTGTTTTTAAACTCAGATGAATTTTTTATTATTAGTAATCATATTGTAAAATTTCATTTCACCCCAATTTCACTCGAGAGTAATGTTAGGCTATCCAAAATCATACACGAATAATGTGGTATGTGAGTTGTCAAAATCATATTACTCATACCACAATCTTATAATTTATAGGATCTTGACAACTCATATGCCTCATCACTTGAGCATGATTTTGGGCAATCTAGCATTATTCTTTCACAAATTACTAAAATCCTCTCTACACACTTACATCATCATTTGTTCTTAAACATGAAATCATCTTCCTCCTCCCAATCGATTAGGGATGGCAATAGAGTGGATTGGGGAAGGATACCCTAATCTCCATCCTAATGTCCGTTTGAAATTTAGATCCCCATCCTTGTATCCATCCTCGTCTCTAAGTAAGCAGGGCGGATTCGAGGAATCCGCAAATTAAGGTAATGGATATCCATGATTATTAAAAGAGTGCATTAAGGCGCCATCTTGGCACCTTAAAACTGGCCAGGTGCAACCACTTCGATGAGTTAGTGATAGAGTCGGGTTAGGCGAAACCCAACATGATGATGGTGATGTTATGAAATTGGTTTTGTTTGAGTTGGGAATAGTTAGAGCCTAAAAACTAATTTGAACATCTTTATGGTTTTTGTTTTCTCCACTTTTTATTGTGTTTGTAACTTTGAGTCTTTGTTATTAATATGATGATTGCATGTTAATTGTTTTATGAATTATTTAGTGTTATTAGTCTGTAAAGTTCTAAATCTTACATTTAGCTTAATAACTTGAAATTTATTGAATAATTTAGATCGATACAATTTTTATGAATTACTCCCATTAGAAAATTCATAAAATGCTATTACATGCCTTTTAATAAAAAAGGTGTGCCTCGCTTTAGTTAGGTGCACGCTTACGGGGACATCCATTCCTATATCTAATAAAAAAAATTGTTAAATTTTATATTTTACTTACGCCCAACGCCTTTAATAACTATGGGGATATCCATTCCCATATCCAATAAATTTTTTTTTTTTAATTTTATATTTTACTAAGTAGTCTTGGGTTTATAAAGTAGCTTATAGGTGAGAAAAATATAATTAGAGCTAAGAATTACATAATAAATTTATTATATTAATAAAATATTGGAGGTGAGTGGGGTGGATATCCATAAACAATATACATCTCCATCCTGCAAATAAAATGGATACTAAGATCACAGGAAAAATTGCACTAAAGCACCTCGACCTTTGCTAAAATTGAAATTAGATCGCAGTTTTGTCAAAATGACAGATGAGTACCCTAGACCAAACGGTTGACTATTTGAGTTAATTGAATCTTTTATTCAATAAGGGCAATAAGGTATTTTTACCCTTAAATAAACTGGAGCATTAAAATATCTTGAACAAAATATTAAAAAAATGATCAAAATTGAAAGAAAAAAAATTCTGGTTTACAATTTAAAAAAAAATATATTATAAAAGAGAAAAACGTTAAATAATTAATAAATTTTGATTTTTCAATCATCATTAAGAACATCAATTAAGAATATTTTTTAAATATAAAACTTTATTTTTTGGGAGATATGGAAACCAGATCTCCATCTTCTTTCTAAAGAGAAAAAAATTGAAGAACAAAAAAATGAAATCATAAGTTTTTCTTTTCCGATGATCATTGACAACATCAATTAAGAAAAAAATATTTAAAAAAGAAATAAAAAACTTTTTTTGGGGGGGATTTGGAAACCAGATCTCCCATCTTCGTCTTTCTCAAGAGAAAATATTAAAGAAACAAAATGAAACCATAAATTTTTCTTCTCCGGTCATCATTAGCAACATCAATTAAAGAACTTTTTTTTTTTTGGAAGATATGGAAACATCAACATAGTTTTTCAATTAAAGAAAAATTATATATAGCTTTTTTAGGAGATCTGGGTTTCAACTTCCAGATCTTCATCTTCTTTTTTCTCAATCATCATCATCAATTGAAGAAATTTTCTTTTTTGGGAGATTTGGACCCAGATTTCCTTCTTCTTTGGTCATCATCAACATTTTTCCTTCTCATTAACAATCATCATTAATTAAAGGAAACAAGAGAAAAGGACAAAAAAAAAAAAAAAAAAGTCAGGGATCATTATCATCAGTAGCATTGCTTCCGGAGAAGGCAAAAGAAGCGAGAAAATGGGTGGAGGATCTGCAATGCACCGTCATTCAAGCCAAAGACTCTGCTATTCCTTCTGCACATTCTACACAACTCTTCCACCCATCTCTGCTCCTTGTAGGTTTGTTTTGTTTTTATTTGATTCTTCAACCCATCTTCTTTTCCTCCTTTTTTTTCGATTCTTTTTTACTTTAATGGAAATGATTTTCTCTATGGGGGATCTTATATCTCCCTTAACAGAGATGTCTCTATTAATGGAGATCACGATCTCTATGGAGTAGAGCTCTTCCATTGGAACTTGGAAGAGTCTACTACTATGCTCCAATAACATTTTTTTTCTTTTATTATTTTTTAAAATAAAATTATTATACGAATTGATAAAATATGTTGCTTAGGGGTAATTTGGTCATTTCGTGCAACCTTTGAAAACATGTTCCATATCCTCTTAGCCCGCATCACATCTGTCACAAGTAATGTCCAGAGTAGACCCCTAGAGGCTCTATGATAATTAGTGAGAAGCTTACCTTGAAGGAAAATCCACAGAAAATGAACCACCCTAGGAGGAAGTTTAAGTTTCCAAATGTAGTTCCAACTCCAAGGAAGAGTAGTGTCTACATTAGAATTCCCTTCATAGGCACTTTTGACAGGAAATTCCCCATTAGAAGAGGATCCCCAAATGATTCTATAAAAAACATCGTACATGGAACCAACGTGTATTCTAGCAATACAATGCACCACATGCCAATGCAAGACATCAAACAACTTCTATTTAGCTTGTCAAGACCATCACAAACCTCATAAGGGAGTTTAATGGATTGTATAGCATAGATGGGGAGGGCTGAAGCCACAGATTTGATAAAAGTACACCTACCAGCCAAGGAAAGAGAGACTTTTCCAAGAGGCGAGTCTCTTTTTTGGTCTTAACAAAAATCTCTTTGTAAGTGTTTTTAGTAATTCGGCCATGTATAAGGGGTATACCAAGATAGTTACCCAAATTTTTGGTAATAGGAGAGCCACAAACATGAGCCAAAGCACTAGCTAATCTGTCATAAAAGTTACTAGAGAAAAGAATTCTAGACTTAGGAAAGCTGACATGTTGATCCGAAAGGTCACAAAAAGAGTCTAGACACTCGCTTATTGACTCAGCTTGGGACATTGACGCTCGGCCAAAAAGGATGAGGTCATCTGCAAAAAAAGAGATGAGAGATACTGAGCCCTCTTCTAGAAACCTTGACAAGGCTCCACTTACCTTCAATAAGTTTTTGGCCAATAATATGAGAGAGTTTCTCCATGCAAAGAACAAAAATATAAGGGGAAAGAGGATCACCTTGTCTGATACCACTTTGCGGAGTGAAGCTCTCAGATAATTCCCCATTCAAAATCACCTTATAATTAACACTTGAAATACAGCTCATGATCAGATTGATCAACTGTCCCTCAATGCCGACTTCCTCCAACACCTTAATAAAGCCCCACGACAATCTATCGTAGGCTTTGGCTAAGTCAATTTTCCAAGCAATGTATCCCAATTTCCTCTTTGTATCCTTGAATTTATGGAGGACTTCTTGGGCAAAAATACTGTTGTCCTGGATTTGTCTTCTAAAAACAAAAGCTACCTGGTTGGGGCTCACAAACTCAAGAAAAAAGGGTTTGATCCTTTGTACAATAATCTTACTCAAAATTTTATAAGTCGTGTTACATAAACTGATAGGTCTGAATTGAGTCATGTTGATAGGGTTAGGAATTTTAGGGACAAGGGCTATAAGTGTTTGGTTGATATCATCCGAAATGCACCCCTTCATGAAACAATCAGAGATCATTCTTGGCAGATTCTTCTTACAACAAGTCCAAAACTTTTGGAAAAATATAGCAGGGGACCCATCAGGGCAAGGAGCCTTAAATCCCCGAATATTAAACAACCCATGCTTAACCTCTTATTCACTAACCTCCACACATAAGCCTGTAAGATCAATAGAGGCCAACTTAGGGAACAATTGGGGCAGATTCCAGTACTCACCAACGCTATGATTTTCAGCAAATAGGCTACTAAAATAATAGACAGCTTCCTTCTTCATGTCATTAATATCCTCAATCCATTGACCACCCTCTTTCTTAAGGCCTTCAATTTTATTTCTTCTTCTTCGAATAACAGTGGAAAGGTGGAAGAATCTAGAGTTTTTGTCACCTTCTCTAAGCCAGCAATTCAAAGACTTCTGTTTCCAAAATATTTCCTCTTGCTCAAGAATGATATTATAATCTTTTAATAGAGATTCTTCGAGAGAAGGGAAACGAGAGGGTTTTTCAGCTAGACTTTTCTGAATCCCTTGGATTCGAGCCAACAATCTTCTCTTGTTGCGAAAAAGGTTACCGAATTCCTTTTTGTTCCACCTTTGGAGGATCCCTGTAAGGTTATGCAGCTTGATAGATGTACTCTCACCTTAGGCATCCCAATTGTGGAATTATTGAGATTGTTGGGCTTTATTTTAGGAGATTTATTTCTTGTTTTATTAGTTTTTTCATATTTTGTAGGTGCTAGAACAAAAGGGTAGATCTCCCTATATAAATCTCTGTAATTGTTTCTGGTTTAGTATTACAATAAGAAAAGAAGTAAAAAAGAGGCTTTCTTCCTCTTACTTAATGGTATCATAGCTTGATTTGAGCCATTAAAATTCGGTTGACCAACTACGACATGGCTGACGACAAGGACAATTCAAGTTCTGTTGTCACATCCAATAAAGGGCTGCTGTTCCCAGCAATCCAAGAGGGCCCGAAGGTCCTCTTAACAGCAACAATTTTCTCCTTCCTATCACCAGTCACAAACTCAATGGCAACAACTTCATCCAATGGTCCCAATCTGTCATGATGTTCGTTTGTGGAAAAGGGAAGGATGACTACCTTACTGGTGCAGCAACATCTCTTTAGAAAGAAGACCTTAAATATAAAATCTGGAAATCAGAGAATAATATGGTGATGTCATGGTTGATCAACTATATGACCAATGAAATTGGTGAAAATTTCATGTTCTATGGGACAACAAAGGAAATTTGGGATGCAGCGAAAGAGACGTATTCCAACTCTGACAATATGTTAGAAATCTTCGAGATAAAGAATGTTCTTCATGATCTAAGATAAGGCGATCTCCCTTTGATTCAACACTTTAACATCCTAACTCATCATTAGTAGCAGCTTGATGCTTTTGAAGAATTGGAGTGGAAGTGCACCGAGGACGGCATCAAATACAAGAAGGTTGTCGAAAAGGAACGAATTTTTCAAGTTCTTGTTTGGACTCAACAAGAACCTTGATGAAGTCCGAGGAAGAGTTTTGAGAACAAAACCGTTGCCCCCAATCCGAGAAGCATTCTCCGAAGTACAAAGAGAAGAAAGTAGGAAGAAAGTGATGCTTGGAAATTCCACCATAACAGCCCCTACAGAGAGCTCGGCTCTCGTCTCTCGAGAGGTCAGTTTTTCAAGCAATGACAACATGGCACCGAGAGACAGGCCTTGGTGTGACCACTGTAGAAGACATGGACACACTAAAGAGACATGCTGGAAGATACATGACAAACCAGTATATTGGAAGCCATCCAGACAGCAACATGACCGTGAAAGTCAAGGTTATATGGTCACTGAGGAAGAGACTCCAACAGCTGAATCAGTCCCCTTCAACAAAGAGTAGATGGATTTATTACAGAGACTGATTAGCCAATCCCAGCCTGATCTTGGAAACTCGATTATTGGTTCCGCTTCTCTCACACAAAAAGGTAAATTCTCATGTGCTCTAAATGTCAAAACAGAGATCTCAAGACCATGGATTATTGACTCTGGAGCCTTAGATCACATGACCGAAGATGCATCATTATTTCAGACATATAATCCGTGTTCTGATAATTATAAAGTCAGTATTGCAGATAGGTCTTTATCCACTGTTGCTGGGACAGGTTCCATTGTTATTTCTAAAAATCTGTTTTAAAGAATGTTCTTTTGATACCTAACTTGAGTTGTAACCTACTGTCCATTAGCAAGATTACGAAAGACCTTAATTGTGTTACTAAATTTTTCCCTACACATTGTGAATTTCAGGACTTGAATTCGGGGAGGACGATTGACAATACTAAGGAGTGTGCGGGGCTCTATCTTCTCAAAGTCAATGATCTTCTTGAAAAATTATCCCAAAACTCAAGTTGGGTCCCGTTAACCAGTCAGTCTCACAGGAATTGTTTCTTAGTTGATAGTTATGACAATAATAGTGCAATTATGTTATGGCACTGCATGTTAGGTCATCCAAATTTCATGTATCTGAAAAAGTTGTTTCCATCTTTATTCAACAATAAAAATAAAAACTCTGTCCAGTGTGAAATATGTCAACTGTCAAAACATGTTCGAAATTCCTATAAAAAAACAGCCCTACAAAGCTTCTCACCCATTTTCCATCATACATAGTGACATTTGGGGTCCATCTAGTGTCAACAATGTCTCCGGTGCAAGATGGTTTGTGTCCTTTGTTGATGATCATACTCAAATCGCTTGGACATTTCCCATGAAGGAAAAATCAGAAACATGTTCTATATTCAAAAGGTTTCACTTGATGATCCAAACTCAATTCCAAGCAAAAATCCAAGTCCTTAAGACTGATAATGGTAGAGAGTACTTCCAGTCCACTCTTGGAGATTACCTATTCAGTCATGCTATAGTCCATCAAAGTTCTTGTGTCGACACTCCTCAACAAAACGGAGTAGTCAAGAGGTAAAATAGGCATCTCTTAGAAGTTGCTAGGTCACTCATGTTTTCTACCAATGTTCCTAAACATTTTTGGGGAGAAGCGGTGCTTACTGCTACCTATCTCATCAATAGAATGCCATCTCGAGTACTTGAGTTTCAAACACCTTGTCAAACACTCATCTGTACCTACCCTCAAACTCGTATAATTTCCTCTTTTCCTTTGAAAGTGTTTGAGCAGAGAAGTAAATTAGATCCTAAAGCCCTAAAGTGTCTATTCCTTAGCTATTCCACTAATAAAAAATGTTACAAATGTTACTTATCTATAACCCGGAAATTCTACCACTCGATGGATGTCACTTTCTTTGAAAATCAGCTATTCTAAGAACACAAGAATATCAGTGTTGGGTTGATGAAAATACTGCCAAGTACCCATCCTTATCCGTGAGCACCTCAACTCCAAACACTCCTAAAAACTCTCGGTTTCAAAGTCCTACACAACTTATAAAACACAAGGAGTTTCGTGTTTATTCAAGAAGGCAAAAACAACATGAGAATGTAGAGCACCAAGCACTTCCACTCCTTTCTAGGAATCCAATCCGAGTCCAGGCTCTCAAGAGTCTCTGCCAAGTAACAATGCTCTCGAATCTAGTCCTGATAAATCTAATGAGAATAATGATCTTGATAGTCCTGACAAATCTGATGAGAATAATGATCTTGATATGCCCATTGCCTTGAGGAAAGGTGTTGGAGCTTGCACACAGTACCCTATGTCAAACTATATCTCCTATGAAGGATTGTCATGTAGGTATCGTGCATTTGTTACAAATCTATCCAGTATTGATATTCCAAACAGCACTTATGATGCTCTAAAAAGACCAAAATGGAGAGCTGCCGGGCTCTCGAGAAAAATGGTACGTGGGAATTGTCAAAATTGCTGCAAGGTAAACAACCTGTGGGCTGCAAGTGGATTTTTACAATCAAATACAAGGCAGATGGTAGTGTAGATCGATATAAGGCTCGTCTTGTTGCAAAGGGATTCACTCAGACATATGTTATTGACTATCAGCAGACATTTGCTCTAGTTGCCAAGCTTAACACAGTCCGAGTTCTTTTATCTTTAGCAACAAATTTAGAGTAGTCTCTACACCAACTAGATATAAAGAATGTCTTCCTCAACGGTGACTTGGAAGAAGAAGTGTTTATAGAGATTCCCCTGGGATTCGAAAGTGCTAGTAATGCCAACAAATTCTACAGACTTCAGAAGTCAATATATGGTCTTAAGCAATCTCCTAGGGAATGGTTTGACAGGTTCACTAAAGCAGTAAAAAGGCATGGGTACACTCAAGGATAGACAGATCACACTTTATTCTTCAAACACTCACCATCTGGTAAGATTGCAATTCTCATTGTGTATGTTGATGACATAATCCTAATAGGTGACTATGAATAAGAAGTACTCAAGTTGAAAGTCACCTTAGCCAAGGAATTTGAAATCAAGGACCTTGGAGCTCTCAAGTACTATCTAGGCATGGAGATTGCTCGGTCAAAGAAGGGGATTTCGGTTTCTCAACGCAAGTACACCCTAGACTTATTGAAAGAAACTGGAATGCTTGGATGCAAACCAGTGGATACTCTTATGGACTTTTCTAGTAAACTGGGGGTGGAAAAAGACAACTCTCCGGTTGATAAATGGAGGTACCAAAGGCTTGTAGGAAAGCTCATTTACCTGTCTCACACACGTCCTGATATTGCCTCTCCAGTGAGCGTGGTGAGCCAGTTTATGAATAATCCTACTAATGAACATCTTAATGCAGTATATCGGATTTTTAGATACTTGAAGATGACTCCAGGTAAAGGTTTGTTTTTCAAAAGGCAAACCAAGAAGAACATTGAAATTTTTTCAGATGCTGATTGGGCTGGTTCAATTACAAACAGAAGGTCCACCTCTGGTTACTGCACATATGTCTAGGGAAATCTAGTTACTTGGGGAAGCAAAAAGCAATCAGTTGTGGCGAGAGGTAGTGCGGAAGCTGAGTTCAGGGCTATGGCTCACAACATTTGTGAAGGTATGTGGCTTAAAAGGTTACTGGGGGAGTTGAAGATTCCTACTAAGAAGATTATAAAGAGGTCTTGTGATAATCAAGCAGCTATAAGTATAGCTAAGAATCCAGTTCACCATGATAGAACTAAACATGTGGAGATTGATTGTCATTTTATCAAGGAGAAAATTGAAGAAGGGATCATCAAAGTTATGTACATAAATACAGGTTCTCAAATTGCAGACATTCTTACAAAAGCTCTTCTGAGAATCAAGTTTGAGAACCTAACTACCAAGCTGGGAAAGATCAATATTTACTTCCCGGCTTGAGTGGGAGTGTGGAATTATTGAGATTGTTGGGCTTTATTCTAGGATATTTATTTCCTGTTTTATTAGTTTTCCTATTATATTAGTTTTCTTGTTTTATTAGTTTTCTTGTTTTATTAGTTTTTTCCTATTTTGCAGGTGCTAGAATAAAGGGTAGATCTCCCTATATAAATCTCTGTAATTGTTTCTGGTTTAGTATTACAATAAGAAAATAAGTAAAAAAGAGGCTTTCCTCTTACTTCACCAATTATTTAGGATAACATCATCAAACAATCTGTGTTTTAACCACAGCTTCAAGTTTGAAGGGTTTAAACCTGAAGTTAGGAATATGTTTGCTTTGGAGTTGAATAAGGATCGGGCAGTGGTCAGACAAGACTCTAGGGAGGTGTTTGACAAAGCCCTCAGCATAATGAAGTCTCCAGTCCAAAGAGTAAACAGCCCTATTGAGTCTTTCCTAAATTTCTTCACCTATGCCTCTTTTAGTCATCCAAGTGAACTTTGGGCCAATGAACCCCAAATCTACCAAGTTATTATGGTCAATCCAATTCACAAAACCACTGTCAGACTAAGTGTCTCTGCTTCCCCTCTTTTTTGAAATATTAGTGATTTCATTAAAGTCACCTGTAACAAGCCAAGGCATATCAAAACATTTCCTAATGGAATCTAGATACCTCCAAAGAAGTCTTCTAGTGGTAGCACACGGGTTAGCATAAACAACAGTGAGAATCCAAAAGGTGTTCTGGTCCTCAGCCAAAGCAGTAATACAGTGTCTGGTCGTGGCCACAACCTGAAGCTTAATCCCACTCTTTTTCCAAAGAAGCCAGAGGCCCTCAGAAAAACCCTTATCATCCACAACAAAATTGTATTCAAAACTCAATTTTTTAATGACACTTTGAGCTTTAAAACCACTAATCCTAGGTTCAAAAATAGCTAGAATTTCAAACCGATGCATTTTTCGAAGATCAGAAATATTCCTCGAAAACGCGGTCTTTCCCGCCCCTCACACATTCCAAACACAAATCATGGGAAAGAGAAAGAAAATCTCCTATTCGGAGACCACAGCCATGGCCTCTACCAATTCGGACAACCATATCAAACTTACTGATGTTAGGCAGAGCAGGCCTACAACCATCTGCATCCCCTAAAGAATTCTTCTCAATTGATTGGACTTCACACTCAGAGGCTGCAATACTATCAATTTCCGTACTATTTCTGACCTGAACAATAGGTTTATGGACATATTTCCTACCTTTGCTTCCAACATTGTCTTTAGAAAAACTAGCACTACCTTGTTTCTCTTTTGGGTTCAAACTAGGGAACTCTCCTTTCTTCTGATTGGTGATTTCAATTAATACTTTTTTGTCTCTTTGAGGCTTATCAACAGTAACCTTACTTATAGCAATGCCATCAACTTCAGCTGCCAATAGTTCCACCTCTTCATTTAGAATGTCAAACCTAGATCCTTTTCCTTTACCAGTACTAGTATTTTTATCAACATCTACATTTTGCACAGACTTCCCCCAATTAGCCTTACCCATTCTCACATCAGAAGTTTCACCATCCTTGTAATTATTAGGATAAGTGCTGCCACGATGGTCCTATCCCTTTCTCTCCATAAAACTACTGCTACCATTACCTATAAGTCAATTCCTTCCTCAGAAATTTTTATTGACACCAAGAGCCACGGGCCATAAGGAGAAGCCTCCTTGTTGTCAGCAACCTCCTGAGTTGTCTCAGTAACCATTTCCTCTACAATAGGCTCAACTGTACCTTCTCTACAGTTCTCCCTACTATGTCCATATCTACCACACTTGAAGCAAATTAGACCCAGACTTTCATATTCTACCCTTATCACTTGATCATCAATATTAAGAGAGCCCAAAAGAGGTTTGGATAAGTCAATTTCAACACACATACAAGCAAACCTGCCTCTTGCTTGATTTTCAGTGATAGGGTCCACCTTACACCTCTTCCCCAACATGCCTCCTATATTTCAGAGCAAATCCGATACCATCCACTCCATAGGGAGTTTTGACAACCTAATACAAATCAGCATGCTTTGAATTGTGTCTTCACCAGGTACAAAGTTAGGCTTCCATCCTTGCACTACCAAATATTGATTCATAATCACCCAGGGGCCACTAGTACGCACATAATCAAGGTCAACTTTCATATGGAAACGGGCAATAAAATAACCATCCCTAAGATCAATTAATTGCCATTGCCCTAGAATGGTCCATTTCTGAGTATGTTTGGTGACCATAAAATTCAGGGTGAGGACGACCCATGTTTTTTAGGATCAGCGCATTGGCCCAGGTTTTGTGGAGTTGCTCTTTCAGGCTGGGAGAGAGCTTCATCATTAGACCATCAGGACCCTCGGATATCGAGATATCTTCAGCTCCTATGGTAACTTCTCTTCGATCGCCCTAAATCCAGACCAAAAACTGGGAGTAGACATACCCATGAGCTTTGATTTGAACCTACCCATGGGTTTGTTGCTCGTGTATTCAAAACCAACATTGTTACGACCAAGCAAGTCGTGATCAGCTCTGGTTCGCTTGGCGGAGGAATTGGGATCAATATTCATATTAGAATCAGTATTCATGTTACTATTAAGGGGTTGTTGAGCAGAGAACACAAATTCCGCATTCGGATTCTCCATACCCAAAGAACAAATTGACACGAGCAGGCAGAGAACAGAGGAGAGAGGGAAGGAGACGAAGAAACGATGGCACATAGGCTTCAAACAAGATTCACGACTAGCACGGACCACACTCCAGGCGCGTACAAAATTTCATCCCCACGCACTCATTTTCCCACACAATCAATGTTTCACTCGTGGTTATAAACAATTTTTAAATATTCTGTTGGGTTATTTCTCAAACTCTCCCATTTTTATATCCGATTATAGGGTCTTTTCTTTTTTCTCTTGTTTATAAATTATAATGTCTATATTCTCCTGTAACCTTTGTAATAAACTTGATACGCTAATTATGGGTATTTTGGTGTGAACATGGGTAAATTATGCTATTCATTGAAATTTTCTTCACCTGTGGCAAAATGATTCTCCAAATTTTTCTATGTCTAGTTCCTTTGGGCTATTGGAGTTTGTTGGTTGTATGTAAGTCACAGTTACATATTGTTCTAATGAAGTTGACCAGTACTGCAGAGATAGAATTTGAATATTATATTTCAACTGTTAAGAACATTTCCAAGATTATTGACTTTTCCTGACAGTTTTTTTCTTTTTTTCTTTTCTGGGGCATGCTGTCTGAGCCTTGGTTTTGTGCGGGGATTTAGTACTTCCCTCTGATTTCTGCATTTTGTTCTTTTAGTTCTTCTGAAAAATTATTTGATTTATTCACTATAAATTTGCTTTCATATTGTTCAAACAACATTGTGCTATTGTTGAGATCGCTATTTGTTGTACTTGATACCACTACTTAAACCTACTATGTGCTTTTATAGATATAGTTGGGTCATTAATAATCACTCGGTCTCAGATGGTAGCTTTGTGCTTGGCCATCTGGGTGGCTTGCAAACCTGGTGATAAGTGGAACATTTGACAAATAGTTAGGTCTTTTTGCTATAAGATGGTTTGGATAATGACTAATGTTAGCAAATTTAAATACCATAAGCAATTCTCTGCTATCATCAACATTGTGTTCTTTCATTCTACTTTTGCCTTTTGTTTATGATGTATCACAAACCTTTTAGCATGCTAGATCTTGGAGCTGCTAGTGGCGAGCCATAAATTCAAGTTTTTATCCAGGATATGTGCTTCATACTACAGTAACTAAAATGTCTGCTTGTGCATATGGAATCAAATACTTGAAAGTTGTTTTCTTCTCAATTTAGATTCATACTTTTCTCTAACATCGCCTTTCTAATTGATGACATTAGGCATATTTTTGAGAGATGACATTGCTCAACTCATCACATTATGTTGAATGTTCTTTTTACATGTTGAAAAAGTTTTAGTTGTTGGGTTTTAGCGTAGTATTTGTCAAGTTGGTACGCAAAGTTTTATGTTTGTAGTTCTCATTTTCCTTTTATTTGCAATTTTCCCCCACGACCACGACCACGACCCTGTTTATTTAAATGTTACTTGACCTTTTGCATGACAGCAAAGCACAAATGTCCAGATTTTACACATTTATATGGAATGAAATGGCTGCTTCAAAGCATGAAATTGCAGAGGAGTTGCTTTCAGGACCTTTTGTATTTGTTCCATATACGTCCGGCTTAAGACACGAGGATGTGGTATCTGGTGTATTTTTGTCTTCTGAAGAGGTATATTGGCAAGATTCCACTGGCACCATAGATCTAATGAAGGAGATGCAACCTCAGTGCAGCTCCGTTGGTGTACCTCAGCTCCCGTTAGCCAAGAATTTGTGCAATGTGTATCCGGGCCTTAAAGAATTTTTTGTAAAACAATGTGGAGTACGTGAGAGCCCTTCTTTCCGTAGCTACCTTGAGATCTTGCTGGAATTGTCAACTGTTGCTTTGCCTTCACAAGCTGCTAATGCTGTAAGCAACTTAATTTCAATTTTCCTGGCAATTGTTCATGTTTTGTTGTAATCTAAGTGTTTCTTTCATGACTTAGGTTTTCCAAGTGTTCCTGACGTGGGCTGAAGCAATGCAATCTGGGTTGCTGAATTCTGAAGATGTTGTCCACATGAAGGATAGTTTAGTAAAATTGGAGTATACAGTGCTTCCCACTGCTCAAGATAAATGGGTTTCCCTTCATCCTTCTTTTGGGTTGGTATGCTGGTGTGATGATATGGAGTTGAGGAACAGATTTAAGCATCTGGACAGTATTGATTTTATATATTTTGGTGACCATGAGCAAGAATTGCTTCAAACAAAAGTTTCCACTCTCATACAAACTGTAGGGATTCCTGCTCTTTCGGAGGTACTCTCGCTCTCTCTCTCTTTCTCCTTTGATTAGGATGATTATGTACTCATTACTCAATACTGGAGCCTTGTACATGTGGGTCTTAATAATATATCCATATTTCATATTCAATGCCTAATAACACAGTGAACTGTAATTTGTTCTTGATTGGGGATGTGGTTTGAGTTCCGAAAGCCTTCAATGGATTTCTTTTTGTGCTTTTATCAATTTGTTGTGGACTTGGAATTTTTTTTTGTATATTATTTAATGTAAAATTTCACCCTAGTTCTATAAGATTTATCTTCGTACATTGTATACCAAGTGATAGATCTTATATTCAACTAGCCAACTAGGTCATATATGCTTGTGGTAATTTCTTTTCTTTTGGGCGTACCATACAAACTCAATGTCAGTCACTCGTCTAGTAAATACTACAAGTCTACTAGTGTCATTGTTAGCATCTGTTTTGGTAATTATTAAATTATGATTCTTTTTTTATTAGTGTTTCATAGAACAGGAACCTTTATGACAATTGCCACATATTATGATTAAGATTTGACCTGAAATATAAACAGTGATTGCTCAAAGAGTAATGTTAGACTGCTCAAATTATTTGTTCAAATTCACGCTCAAATGGTGTAACATATAAGTTGTAACTAACACATTATTCATCACATCGCCTCATGATTAATATGACAGTTACAACGTACATCTCAAATCACTTGGATATAAATTTATACAAATAATTTGGACAGCTAGCGTACCAAGAACCTAGTAGCTTCCTAGGCCAGATGATTATAATCACCGGAAGCATGATAGCATTATACTTCATTTGTACAATTTTCCATGGATTGACATGCAAATTAATGTGGTAGGGATTTTGGTTCAGTCCCTTGATGCAACATGAATTGTTAAAACATGATATCACAGCTAAAAAATGTCTGGGTTGATTTTGCCAGTTAGGGTAGTTCTAAGCAATTTCTTTCTTTCCTTTTTTAATTGCTTTAATTTTTTTGCAGGTCGTAACCCGTGAAGCAATATATTATGGTCTAGTTGATGGAAGTTTCAAATATTCATTAGTCAATTGGGCTCTTCCTTATGCTCAGCGTTATATCTTTAGTGTTCACCCCGATAAATATTATAATTTCAAGCAGTTCGGATTTGATACTCTGAATCATCTTCAAATTGTTGTTGTTGAAAAGTTGTGCTACAGGAATGTTATTAAAAACAATGGTAGTGCATCCGAAACGCAATTTAATTGCAGCTGTCTTCTGCAGGTATGGAAACGATCTTTTCTTCAACTCACTTAATCGTTTTGATTTATAATGCATTGAACTGATGAAAACAATATCTGCTCATATTCAAAGAATAACTAAAACACATAGTTGCAAGGTTATTAAAACCTCAAAAGCATTATATTTCTCAAAATGTTTATAAGCATGCAATAGAAAATTATACATAACTTTAGCATGTATTCAAGGGCTTGAAGGCATATTGTGACTATGTTTGCTCACTTTCTCCTATTTGGAAAGTTGCTACATCCCTCTTATTTTTTGCAGGGTAACGTATTGTACACAACTCAGGACTCTGATTCTCATGCCTTATATATGGAGCTTTCTTGTCTGTTCTTTGATGGAAATCCTGAATTACACTTGGCAAATTTCCTTCACATGATCACAACCATGTTGGAATCAGGTTCCGCTGAGGAGCAGATGGAGTTCTTCATCTTAAATAGCCAAAAGGTGCTAAAGCTTCCTGTTGAAGAATCTATCTGGTCACTCCCACCTTCTTTGATGGAGAATGATGAATCAATTCAGACAAGTCTTGCTTTTAGTTATGCTGGTGAAAATTGTTTTAAAACACAAGCTGCTGTTGCACATCCAAGCAGAATGCTAAACAGTGATGATGATGAAGATTTTGACACAAAAACAAACGCCATCGATGCCACCTTCCCCATTGGAAATGAGTTAGCAATGAATATTGTACTTGATCCTGCTGACAAAGGCCCTGAGGTGGGTGCATCTAAATTTAACATAAGAGATCGGCTTAACTATGGCACACCAAATGTTGTGCAAGCATTGCAAACTGGGAAAGATGGTGAGCTTGCTGCTTTCAAGCACTTCACTGGACTTTTTGGTAAGAAAGCTGTGAAATGGGTTAATGAAATTAATGAAACTGGGTTACCCTTCGACATTGTGATAGAGGAGACGGAAAGTGAGAGAGAGTATATTGAAGTTAAAGCGACTAAATCTGCAAGGAAGGACTGGTTCAATGTAACAGTGAGAGAGTGGCAATTCGCAGTTGAAAAAGGTGAGACTTTCAGTGTTGCACGTGTTATATTGAGTGATAGTGATGCTAAAGTCACAGTATATAAGAATCCAGTAAAACTTTGTCAGCAAGGCAAGCTGCAACTGGTTGTTATGATGCCGAGATGAATCTTTGGCCGTTGCAAGTGATGAAGAAGCTAAAGTCACAGTATATAAGAATCTTGTGAAACTTTGCTAGCAAGGCAAGCTTCTATTGGTTGTTGTGAACCCAAAGGCAGGAAAATAACTTCCTATCATCTCATATTGATGCTATTCATGTGCATAAAATTGTGATGCCGATTAGTGATTACAGTTGTGCATTAATATTCTGAAAATGTTGGATTCGTGTAGGGGCAGAATTGGAAGTTTGGAGTTGGGTGGGTGGGGGGTCAAATGATAAAAATTTGAAAAGAATATAGAACTAAAATGTAAAATACATATTTTTAAAGTTATTTTTTAAATATATATATATATATATATATTTATATAATCCTTTTTCTCCAAAGAAGACGTGAATCTACATATCTTCCTGCCAAAATGGTCAATGTAGGTGAGCTCTTAAGTTGTTGAACTCGTTCATAATCAGCAAGTTTGCATTAACATTATTGCTAAACAATATTTTCTTCAAGTTCATATCCTGGCTACGCTCATTAATCTTCTGCAGGGCTGCTGCGTTTGTCTCAGGTAAACCTATTGAGGATACTTAAGATAGATAAATACATTCTGATACTGAATTTAATTTCAATCTCCTTTCTTATGTTCAACCAATACTCCATTATGTTAAATTTCAATATATACTTTGGTTTTTTTTTTTTTTTTACATATCTAAGAGAAGTGATGTATATATTAGTGAATAACTTCACAACTCAAAAGACTAATATATAGACTCATGTCTAAAACTAAATTAAACTAAAAATAAATCTATCGACTCATGGCTAGACCAACAACCATTTTTTGTGAGTGGATGGATCTAATTTTTCCGGGTCTACTCTAATAGAAGTTAAATTCTCACACTTGAGATTTTTATGTATTTTCGAGAAGCAGTGTATATATCGGTTGATAGCCTTATATTCTGGGTTATGATATATATATATATATATATATATATAATAGTTATTCTTTCAATTCCTAAATGATCCTTTATTTTAATTTCGGTAAAATACCTTAATGAAATCACATTGATTTTTTATGAATTTTGATATGATTTTTTTTTTTTTTTTTTTTTGTAAGTAAATGATAAGTTTAATGAATTCTAGTTATGAACAAAATTTGAGATTTTTTCCAACACTAGAACAATTTTTATTGATTTTTTTCTATATTTCGCTTATTTGTCTAATGTCTTTATATTTAACAAAATCGGGATAAATATTTCCGGTGCTTGAAAAATTTGAACTTTTATTCATATGTAGATTTTATTAAACTTATCATTCACAGAAAAATTTAGATCAAAATTCATAAAAATCGTTGTAATTTCATCAAAGTCCTTACCGAAATTAAAATAAAGGATCCCATAAGAGATAACCACTATACGTGTATATATATATATATGTATGTATATATATATGTAATAATAATAATAATTCTCTAGCTGAATTTTTCGTTAGATCTTTTGAATTCCAACTAGTTGGAATTTTAAGGACCTAATGAAAAATTTTAGGACCGACCTGACTAAAGAATGACCATATATATATATATATATATATCGGTTCTCTTATAAGGTGATGTAGCAAAAGTTATAACGAGAAAAACATGCAAGAATACAATTAGAAACAACCTACCAATACTCTGTTGATCCATGCACGGATGCTAGAATATCAGGCTACTGATAACATTCAACTTCGCGCACGAATGATTGTTAACAGGCTTCAAATACTTCAATTTTCGCAAAGAATGTTGTACATGGATATTGAGAAACAATCTCTAAATTTTATTAATAATCAACTAACCATTTAAACGCAATTACACACATAAATAGGCAACAATTACTGGAAATTGTCAAAAATGACCACTCTAAACATGGAAATTTTGTTTATAACCACAAACGAAATTTTATTCGTTAATAACCATGTTTTTATAAAATTACTTGAATGCCCCCATATATAAACATCCCAAATCAGCTCTTTCTCTCTTTTTCTCTATTTTTTCTTTCTCTCTCCTCTACTCTCTCTCCCGATCTGCCTCTCTCTCTCTCTTTCTCTCTCTCTCTTGCCGGCGTCGCTGAATTGCACCAGACGTCGCCTGGACCAGCAACCTTCACGAACCAGCAGCGCACGAAGGCATCGCCTGGTCGTTGCACGAACCAACTGTTAGGATTATGCTCAATAGCAAGAGTGTAATGTTGTAATTAACAATCTTTTTCATATTAATAAAGTGATTTCTGGTTTAACAAATCGTATAGCATTTATAGTTTGTATTATAATTGTCAAAGTAAATAATCATAAGGTCTAAAGACTATGGGAAAAGAAGAATTGTTCGTACATCTGGATATGTATGTGGTAGACACAATTCTTTAGTTAGTCTTGAATATTGTTCACAACTTAAGTTAAAGGTTGGGCACCTTTATCTTGTTAAAGTTGTAGAATTCTTTTGCTAGCATTTGAGTGGGATCAAATGAGATATGATGAGTCTAAAATCATCGGAGTGTCTTCGAGCAAAAGGATCTAGTGCACCGGGTGCATTGAACTGGATCACAATGAAAAGCTTTATCTAGAACCGTCAATAGATAATAGTCTTTTCATTATCAGGACAATCGGAGAGTCTATCTTAATCCTGAGATAAATGATGGACTTATGGTTGCAAGTGATATCATTTAAGTTATCAATGAGTACGATTATATCACATAGTCTATCCTCGATAGTTTGGTGATATTCATTTGTTAATCGATAGAGGACTTCATTTATAGATATGGACATCGTGGCTCCATTTAACTAAATGAGAGTATAATATCATCATATGGATGTTTTGAGGTAATTGGATATTAAATCTCAACGTTGAGTTTCCGATAGTGTCTATTGAAAACATGGTTTCTGGACAAGTCAAAATATCCAAGTTCAAAACGTGGTCATATGAGTAAATATGGTAACTTGGAGAGTTATAGGCGGTCTATGAACTCTTGGCGATTACTGATATTAATCACGAGGATACACTATCTCCAATATGATTGTCTAGGGTATGAATGAGGAGCATCTTCATTTTCTATCTTTATTTAAGAGTTCAGTTTTAGCTCTTTAGTGGAATGAGTTAAAATTAATGGATCGGACCTAAGCGAATCATTTGTTGATTGTGATTAGGTTATGTCTATTGAAGCTTAAATTTAGATGGCCCGCCAAGATCCCCAATCCACACGGACTTGCATGGATCACTTGATATATTCTACCGGACCAATTTAAGGGTCCATCTAGAATTGCATTTAATATATTAAGAATATAATTTGCACATTATTTAAGTAACGGGCTGCTCAATTATATTAATATATTAATGAAAGACATGTGGGCTTGTTTCTTTTAGTAAGAATGGGTCTGGTTCACATGTGGGCTTTTTTATTTAAAGTCCAATGGATTAAATGAAATAGGAAAATAATATTAGGCCCATCTTATATATAAGTGGGGCGGCTAGGTTAAAATTTTGACCTAAAAATATTATTTTGTTTCATTTGTTTTAATTAAATAAGAATTAATTGATTTATTGATTAATTGTTTAATTAAAGAAAAAATCTTTCCTAAAAGTAAAAGACTTGTTTGATAAGTAAATAAATAAATTAGTATTATTTATTTAATCAAATAAGGAGTTTTTTTTTTTTTATTTAGTCAAATAAAAGAATAAAAATAAAAGAGTTGGATTAGGTTTGAAGTCTATAAAGTTAAAAAGAATTAGGGTTGAATTTCAGTCACCCTATATAAGTGACATGATGAAATTCGGCCAACCCTAATTAGATACTACATAGAATTCGGCAACCCTAAAGGAAAAAGAAGAAAATTCGGCCAACCTATATATATGTTCTTATAGGGTTCGGCCACATCAATGAATTGGTGCTTGAGTTTTTATTTTCTTTTTTCTTCTTCTTAATTCTAAGAGAGTTTTTTATTCTAGAGAGACAAAAAGGAGTGAAAAATTATTCTTTGATAGTATACAATTGCTTAAACATCAATAAGCTTGTGTATACAATATCGATCTAGGTTCACGCGAGTTTCGATCATAAGATTGTGAACTCAAAAGTGACCGGAATAATTTTGACATTCTTTTGATTGTTTTGTGACTAAAAAAGAAAAGAAAGTATTTGTTTGGTCCATTCACAGGTTTGCAATTCAAAGGAAAGGGAGACCACGCTCCTAGGTGATCCATGTTCGTGCTCGGATTGAAGGTCTTGCGGATTACCATCGACGTAAGTCAATCGGATCACGCGACAAGAGGTAATTTACTTTTGTTGATATATATGCATGTTTATTAATTAAAAGGGTTTAAGGTTCATAAAGGAAAAAATTTTAAAAGTCACTAAATCGTCTTTAGTATCGCTTCCGCTGCGTGTAACACTTTTATTCGTTTATTTTTTCCCTTCAATTGGTATCAGAGCCTAGGTTGAACCCTTTTAATTAATTAACGTATATATACGTGGATCTATTTCTTTTTATTGTGATTATGCATGTTTAGAAAGAGATGGCACTCTAGGTATTCAAATATATAATTACATGTGATGTATGGATTTATATATATTTTATGTGGTTTGTTATTGCTCGATTTTGGCCCTAGATTTTCAATGTAATTTTTGTTTCGGAGTTGTAACAAGAAGGGTGGTCTATTATCGCCATAATTCCTTCTTGGTAGATTGCTAGGTTTTATTTTTTTTTTATATATGTGTGCAGTATTTTTTTAGGGTTACTGCAGTTTTTTTTAATTTATTTTTAGTATGTGCAGTTTTTGGTTTGTAAAAATACTGCAGTGAATAAAAAAAAAAAAATTAATACTGCAGTATTTATTATATATATACACTACCGTAATATATTTAGGTCTTGGAGATTCGAAGACACGAAGCAAAACGAAGCAACCGGAACCAAGTACGAGCACCGTGCGCACCCTAGGAATGGATTGGGCTGCACATGACAAGCCCAAACTTTGGTGGGCTGCGCATGGCAGCCTTGTGTGGCCTTATGGGCTGCGCAAGGCAGCCCCTTTGTGGGGTTGTGGGCTGCGCACACCCATGGGAGAAGGCCGAAGGATGAGCGTATGGTTGATGGGCCACCTGAAGATCTTGTATTCCCGACAAATTGTAATTTACTTGTTTTTCTAGGATGGGCCAAAATTGTTGCTATTTAATTTATGCTTAAATATTACAATATTTGTTATTTTATGATAACATGACATATAGAATAGGAGTGCCACGCATATATCTCTTTTGGTATGAACATGCATTGAATGATTTAGGTATCTAAATCGGCATCTAGATAACTCGGTAAATCATTCTATGGGATTTAATCACACGCCTTAAATAATTGAGTGGGAGAAGGTGTTTTGGTAACACCTATGGCCTCCAAGGTTAGTTGAGCTTTATTATTTATTGGTAATCCCCCCAAGGGGCGTCCATGAATGGAATTTAGCAACATACTTACTTACAAGGATAGACTAGACAATGGACTCAAACGAGATCTACTCCCCAAGGAGGGATTTTCGTGAGAGAAAATTGAGGGTCGATATCTTGGTAACACACTCAATGTAATTTTATTGATATCCTCCCAAGAGTTCTTGTCAGTAAAATTGCAAGGCTAAAATTGAAAACGCTGGTTGTTATGTTAACAATTAGGTGGGACCTAGTCTAACTAGTAAATGGTGCGAACTCCCAAAGGAGGCGTAACATTTATGGGTGTTAGATCACCGTTGAATTTTATGATCGAGTTATTTATTTAATTCAAGATAAATATTTAAAAGTGCTTTATCATGATTATTTACTTATATATGTTTTGTTTTATTCAGAAATCATGACCCCATCACTTATGAACATCCTGAAAGATAACACTTTAACTGGAGATAATTATGTCACATGGAAAAGGAAAATTGGGTTGTTACTGCAAAGTGAAAAACATAAGTTTGTTCTAACTACTCCTAAACCACCTGCTCCTAATAATGAATCTAGCATAATGTGCAAAGATGAGTATGAGCAGTGGAAGACTTCAGATGATATGGCAAAATGTTACATTATGGCCACTATCTCCGACGTGTTGCAGCAGCAGCATGAAGGAATGGAGTCCGCTGCTGATATAATGATGTCTCTAGAGGAGATGTTTGCTATGAAGTCTAGGACGACTAAGAGAGAGGCAGTGACTGCTTTTATGAATCTTAGGATGAAACCTGGACAGGCTGTGAAAGATCACATGATGAAAGTCATATCACATCTCAACATTGCTGAACTGCATGGCGCTGAGATAGATGGTGAGACAAAGATTGATATGGTTGTCAATTCATTGTCAGATTCCTTTGATCAGTTCAAATTTGACTACACTTTGAACAAAAAGGAATACACCTTACAAGGCCTGATGCAAGATGTTCAAAGTGCTGAAAAGATCCTTGTGAAAGGCAAAGGTCAAGAGATTCATATGGTTGGTAAAGTTGCTACTGTTAAGGCCCGTCAAAAGGTCAAGAAACAACAGAAGAAAAAGCAACTTGGGCCTATCAAGAAGGAGACCAAGAAAGTAACCAAGATCAAAGGGAAATGCTTCCTTTGTGGTGAAAAGGGACATAGGAAGAGAAATTGCCCAAAGTCCCAGAACAAGAAGGAAGAAAGTAATTTGAATTATCTAGAAACATGTTTTTTGGTTGATTCTACAGATTCTTGGATCATAGACTCAGGAGCCACTAATCATGTTTGTTATTCCTTGCAGGGGTTTCAAGAAAGGAGAAAGCTGAGTAAGAATGAAATCAATTTGCGCTTGGGCAACGGAACGTTAGTGTCTGCAAGTGCAGTGGGAGATATTAGAGTTTATTTGGATTCTATAAGGCATTTAGATTTAATAGACGTTTATTATGTACCTCAATTCAAGAGGAATTTAATTTCAGTTTCTTGTTTGAATAAATTTGATATTCGGTTCCTTTTAATAAACTTTTTATTATTAGTAAGAATGACAAAATTATTTGCCAAGGTACATTGGAAAACGGTCTATACTTTTTGCATAGAAATATCTCTCACTCGTTAGACACAGAAATAACGGAACCTAATCATAAAAAGAGTAAAATTATCAACAGATGAAACCTACCTTTGGCATTTACGCTTAGGTCATATTAACCTTAATAGGATTAAAAGATTGGTAAGTGACGGACCTTTAAGTGACTTAAAGGTTGATGATCTACCAACTTGTGAATCTTGTTTGGAAGGTAAATGACCAAAAGGACGTTCTCTGCCAAAGGTGCAAGAGCCACTGAATGTTTAGGATTGATACACACTGATGTATGTGGTCCTATGAGCATTCAAGCTAGAGGTGGATATGAGTACTTCATCACCTTCACGGTCATTACTCGAGATTTGGCCATGTGTATCTCATGAGATGAGACATAAGTTTGATGCTTTTGACATGTTCAAAGCATTCAAAGCCGAAGTGGAAAATCAGCTTAGAAACACATAAAAATCTCGAGATTCGATCGTGCCGAGAATATTCATTCGGTGAGTTTCACAATATCTTATTGATAATGGGATAGTTTTCGCTTTCGCACTGTACACCTCAATGTAATGGGTAGCGTAAAGAAACAGAACTCTTTTGGACATTGTTAGGTCTATGTTGAGTTATTCAACGCTTCCTAAATCTTTTTGGGATATGTCTTACAAACTGCAATGTACATTCTAAACGATGTACCGTCTAAGTCAGTTCCTCAAACACCGCATGAGTTGTGGACTGGGCCCAAGCCTAGTTTACAACACTTAAGGATATTTGGTTGTCCTGCGCATGTGTTAAAAGGAAAGACAGAAAAGATGGAGTCCCGTTCAGAAACATGTATATTTGTAGGGTATCAAAAAGAAACTAAAGGATATTATTTCTATAGTCCTTCAGATCTTAAAGTATTTATTTCGACAAATGCTAAATTTCTGGAAAAGGACTATATGAATGATTTTGTGCCTAGAAGTAGAATTGTCCTGAATGAGATATCAGGAGATACAATTCCACGAGAGGTTGCACAACCTAACCCAATTGTAAGTTCCGATCCAACACAAGATCAACAACCTGCCATTCCTCGTCGTAGTGGGAGGGTTAGAACACAACCCGAAAGATACATCGGTCTGGGAGAATCAGTGGAGAATCTCCCGGACGACGATGATCCCTATACGTACAAGGAAGCTATGGAGGATGTTGATAGTAGCCATTGGCAAAAGGCAATGCAATCCGAGATTGAATCTATGTTCGATAACAAAGTCTGATCCTTGTAGACTTGCCTAAAGGGATAAAACCCATTGGGTGCGAGTGGGTATACAAGAGGAAAAGAGGTATGGATGGAAAGGTGGAAACCTTTAAAACTAAATTGGTAGCTAAAGGGTATACACAGAAAGAAGGTATCGATTACGAGGAAACCTTCTCTCCTGTGGCCATGCTTAAATCCATTAGGATACTCTTATCCATTGCGGCATCTTTAGATTTAGAGATTTGGCAAATGGACGTCAAGACAGCTTTCCTAAATGGAAGTCTTGACGAAAGCATCTACATGATGCAACCAGAGGGATTCATTGAAAAGGGCCAAGTGGATAAGGTATGCAAGTTGCAGAAATCCATATATGGATTAAAGCAAGCATCCAGATCCCGGAACATAAGGTTTGATCAAGCTGTCAAAGGTTTTGGATTTATTCAGAATCCTGACGAACCTTGTGTATACAAAAGGATTAAAGGCGACAAGTTGGTTTTCCTGATTCTTTATGTTGATGATATACTACTCATTGGAAACGATGTAGGTGTATTAACATCAGTAAAAGAATGGTTAGCAAAACAATTTGATATGAAGGGCTTAGGAGAAGCAAGTTTTATTCTAGGTATCCAAGTAATAAGGGATAGAAAGAATAGAACGATTGCATTATCCCAAGCTTCATACATAGACAAAATCTTGTCTAGGTTTTCCATGCAGGATTCCAAGAAAGGTATGTTACCTTTCAGACATGGAATCAAGCTTTCTAAGGAACAAGTTCCTAAGAATGAGCATGAAGAGCAATTCATGAGTAGAGTTCCATATGCCTCGGCAGTTGGAAGTCTCATGTATGCAATGCTGTACTTGACCAGATATTTGTTTTGCTGTTGGCATAGTTAGCAGGTTTCAATCGAAACCTGGACCTGATCACTGGACGGCAGTCAAGCATATTTTCAAGTATCTTAAGAGAACGAGAGATAATATGCTTGTATACTCTGGAGGGGATTTGGTTCCCGTTGGGTATACGGATTCTGATTTCCAATCAGATTCTGACTCTAGAAAATCAACATCAGGGGCTGTGTTTACTATTGGAGGAGGAGCAGTTATATGGAGGAGTATCAAGCAATCTTGTATTGCTGATTCCACCATGGAAGCTGAGTATGTTGCTGCATGCGAAGCTGCCAAAGAGGCTGTTTGGCTCAGCCAATTCTTGATTGACTTAGAAGTGGTTCCTAGTGCGAATAAGCAGATCACTATCTACTGTGACAACAGTGGAGCAGTGGCTAATTCGAAAGAACCAAGAAGTCACAAGAGAGGTAAACACATTGAAAGAAAATATCATCTTTTAAGGGAGATTGTTCAAAGAGGTGACGTGACGATTACCAAAATCGCGTCAGCAGAAAATCTAGCGGATCCTTCCACAAAGGCTCTACCTCAGAAGGTTTTTGATGGGCATCTAGAGAACATGGGCTTAAGAGATATGACACATTTGCTATAGCGCAAGTGGGATATTGTTAGGATTATGCTCAATAGAAGGAGTGTAATGTTGTAATTAACAATCTTTTTCATATTAATAAAGTGATTTCTGGTTTAACAAATCGTATAGCATTTATAGTTTAATATTATAATTGTCAAAGTAAATAATCATAAGGTCTAAAGACTATGGGAAAAGAAGAATTGTTCGTACATCTGGATATGTATGTGGTAGACACAATTCTTTAGTTAGTCTTGAATATTGTTCACAACTTAAGTTAAAGGTTGGGCACCTTTATCTTGTTAAAGTTGTAGAATTCTTTTGCTAGCATTTGAGTGGGATCAAATGAGATATGATGAGTCTAAAATCATCGGAGTGTCTTCGAGCAAAAGGATCTAGTGCACTGGGTGCATTGAACTGGATCACAATGAAAACTTTATCTAGAACCGTCAATAGATAATAGTCTTTTCATTATCAGGACAATCGGAGAGTCTATCTTAATCCTGAGATAAATGATGGACTTATGGTTGCAAGTGATATCATTTGAGTTATCAATGAGTACGATTATATCGCATAGTCTATCCTCGATAGTTTGGTGATATTCATTTGTTAATCGATAGAGGACTTCATTTATAGATATGGACATCGTGGCTCCATTTAATTAAATGAGAGTATAATATCATCATATGGATGTTTTGAGGTAACTGGATATTAAATCTCAACGTTGAGTTTTCAATAGTGTCTATTGAAAACATGGCTTCTAGACAAGTCAAAATATCCAAGTTCAAAACGTGGTCATATGAGTAAATATGGTAACTTGGAGAGTTATAGGCGGTCTATGAACTCTTGGCGATTACTGATATTAATCACGAGGATACACTATCTCCAATATGATTGTCTAGGGTATGAATGAGGAGCATCTTCCTTTTCTATCTTTATTTAAGAGTTCAGTTTTAGCTCTTTAGTGGAATGAGTTAAAATTAATGGATCGGACCTAAGTGAATCATTTGTTGATTGTGATTAGGTTATGTCTATTGAAGCTTAAATTTAGATGGCCCGCCAAGATCCCCAATCCACACGGACTTGCATGGATCACTTGATATATTCTACCGGACCAATTTAAGGGTCCATCTAGAATTGCATTTAATATATTAAGAATATAATTTGCACATTATTTAAGTAATGGGCTGCTCAATTATATTAATATATTAATGAAAGACATGTGGGCTTGTTTCTTTTAGTAAGAATGGGTCTGGTTCACATGTGGGCTTTTTTATTTAAAGTCCAATGGATTAAATGAAATAGGAAAATAATATTAGGCCCATCTTATATATAAGTGGGGCGGCTAGGTTAAAATTTTGACCTAAAAATATTATTTTGTTTCATTTGTTTTAATTAAATAAGAATTAATTGATTTATTGATTAATTGTTTAATTAAAGAAACAAATCTTTCCTAAAAGTAAAAGACTTGTTTGATAAGTAAATAAATAAATTAGTATTATTTATTTAATCAAATAAGGAGTCTTTTTTTTTTATTTAGTCAAATAAAAGAATAAAAATAAAAGAGTTGGATTAGGGTTTGAAGTCTATAAAGTTAAAAAGAATTAGGGTTGAATTTCAGTCACCCTATATAAGTGACATGATGAAATTCGGCCAACCCTAATTAGATACTACATAGAATTCGGCAACCCTAAAGGAAAAAGAAGAAAAATTCGGCCAACCTATATATATGTTCTTATAGGGTTCGGCCACATCAATTAATTGGTGCTTGAGTTTTTATTTTCTTTCTTCTTCTTCTTAATTCTAAGAGAGTTTTTATTCTAGAGAGACAAAAAGGAGTGAAAAATTATTCTTTGATAGTATACAATTGCTTAAACATCAATAAGCTTGTGTATACGATATCGATCTAGGTTCACGCGAGTTTCGATCATAAGATTGTGAACTCAAAAGTGACCGGAATAATTTTGACATTCTTTTGATTGTTTTGTGACTAACAAAGAAAAGAAAGTATTTGTTTGGTTCATTCACAGGTTTGCAATTCAAAGGAAAGGGAGACCACGCTCCTAGGTGATCCACGTTCGTGCTCGGATTGAAGGTCTTGCGGATTACCATCGACGTAAGTCAATCGGATCACGCGACAAGAGGTAATTTACTTTTGTTGATATATATGCATGTTTATTGATTAAAAGGGTTTAAGGTTCATAAAGGAAAAATTTTAAAAGTCACTAAATCGTCTTTAGTATCGCTTCCGCTGCGTGTAACACTTTTATTTGTTTATTTTTCCCTACACCAACGGCGCTGGTTTGCGCGACGACCAAGAGATGCCTTCGTGCGCCGTTGATTCGTGAAGGTCGCTGGTCCAGGTGACGTCCGCGGCTTCATGCTGCGATCTCCGGCGACGTGGTCTGCAATTTAAAGAGAAATAAAAAAAAAAACTAAACCTAATTTGAGGAGGAAGAAGAAGAAGAAGAAAAAGGGGGGTAAAAAAACCTAAGCCTAATTTTAATTTAGTCCAGATTTCAAGTTTCAATATTTTCAATTTAGGCATGATTTCAAGTTTTGACATTTCAATTTAGTCATGATTTCAAATTTGGACATTTTCAATTTAGTCATGATTTCAAGTTTCAGAGTTTTAAAAAAAGAAAACTAATTTCAGGGGTAATCTTGTAATTTATAGACATACACTGAATTTTTTTTTTTAAACAGTGGTTATTAACAAAAGTTTAATGTTTACAATGGTTACTTTTGAATTTCTCTCCAACAATTAACCTAAACAATTGAAAACTCTAAATCCTCAATAAACTCAAACAACTAAACTAATCCTAAAATAAATAGAATTCTTGTTGTCTTAATGTCTTTGAACCAAAGTACTCCTGATCAAACAAGGACCAAAAATCTACCAGCTCACGTGGCATACTATGTTGCACATGCTAGCTCACTATTCCCACCACATCACCTCCGTTTGTCCAGCTCACGCCTCTTTCCAGCTGGACTATCCGCCTTGCATCGATCCTTGCTTTCCACGCAATCCAAAGCCCTTGCTGCTGCTGCATCATCGTCTCCAGGTGAAAGAAACGTCGACCTCGATGTACAACCCGTATCTCCTTTAGAACAGTCATCAAAAATGGTATCAAGTGTTTAACATTAAATACGTCCGCCGTACGAATATGTCTGAGCACCCTCAAACGATACATGTTTGGATTGATCTTCTCCAACACTTCCAACATACAAATTTTCTTTGCAGCCAGCTTGTTGTACCCTCCAACAGGGAAGCGATCTGAATCATGACAATAATTAAAAACAATAAAATAAGAAACAACTCTCTTGGTGCGCATGAAACTTAATAGCCAAATTTGGATATACTGCAGCCCGTTATAGAAGACGGAGTCTTCATAACATTTGTAGGGCTTGTCTTGGGCTTTCCGAAAACATATTATAATGTCAATTTTGAGTTCATTTACCCTCTGAAGAGACCCCCAAAATTTGCCCTTCTAGTAGGGGTTGATCCAAGTCATTGAGCCGACCATTCCGAGCGGGCTGACCAAACCGACCAGGCTGACCATTTTGACCGTTTCGACCATTCCGAGTGCTTGCCACATCATTCTCTCCAAGTCGAAGACAATTCATCCTCGAATTTTGGTTGCTAAAATTTCCTGAATGTGTTATGTCAACACACAAGTTCGTCTACAATGAACTATATATTTTCCCGATCTTTGTCATGACATCCATCCAATCACTCCAATATGCACACGGAGTCACACGCACATGCCTCACCACAATGGTTGTCCCTTGTTCGACGGCAACACCTTTCCTCTTCTAAGTCTCTTTTTCGTCGGACAGCAGTTTTGTTGGCACCTCCACTCCTTCGTCAACTACCTGTTCATCCACATCAGTAATCTTTGCAAAAGTTGGACGTACCATTAATATCGGACTTACATCGCCATCCACTAATTCTTCTTGGACTTCCTTCTCTTCATCAAATTGTGGTTCAGCTCCAATGTTATCCAATAATTCTTCTTGGACTACCTCTTCTTCATCAAATTGTGGTTCAGCTCCAATGTCTGCGCCTCCACCCTCGCCTTCGTCAAACTGCAGTTCGCCAGCTTCCTCTTATTTTTCCGTCTCAGCAATCAATATTCTCTTACTCAATTTCTTGCACTCGAACTGTCTATGTTCAATGTCACCACAACAGAAGCATCTCAACCCACTCGACAACCAAGGTTGCTGTTTCGGATTAGCAACTGGACGAGGAAAGATGCCACTGCTACCCACCGCTGCTCGCCTGGTTGCGCTACCACTACTGAAGCCTAATCGCGCCGCTGTACTACTGTTGTTACCTGATGGTAGTCCGCCTCCTCCCCTTCGTGTGATAGTCTTCTCCACTCGCAAGGCTCTTTGATGGGCTTTAGATACAGTACATGGGTCAAAGAGTTTCACCACCTCAATGATTTGCGAACGAAGGCCACCGCAATACCTAGATACCAATTGATCCTGAGTTTCTTGAATATCGTTATGCACAAGCAATTAGTGGAACTCCATTGTATACTCATCAACTGTCTGCAAACCTTGATGCAATTTTTGCAATTTTTGATACATTAATTTCTGAAAATTGTGGGGTAAAAATTCTAATCGCATCTTTCTCTTCATCTTCTCCCAATCCGTTAATTTTGACTTTCCCATTTGAGTCCGTGAGGGCTTGAGTTGCTACCACCATGCAGTTGCCCGTCCTCGAAGCCAAGTTGCCACCAAGGTTACCCTTGCATTTGTTGGCACGTTTTTAAACTCCAAGATCTCCTCCACGACTTCGAGCCAATCGAGGAATTCTTCGAGTGTAAGCTTGCCCTGAAATTCTGGAATATCTGTCCACGTACCCGACTCCACCGCGGTTGTCTTCAAGCACTCGAGCTCTTCGACGCAGCTGCGAAACCAAGTCCTCCTCGCTGCTCTCCTTATTACTTCCTTCCTTCGTTGTCTCCATCCGAACTTGAGTCTCGAGGACGGAAGGTATTTTGGTTGGCCATTAACATAGCGATTTGCTTAGTTAATCGTGAAACTTGTTGCTCCAATCGTGCCGTGTGGTCATGTTCGTTGGCCTCTTCTACAAGAATCCGGTTAGGTTGTCGTCTTTTCGGCGGCATGGTGATGTCCCGAATGAACACGGCTCTGATACCAAACTGATGTAGTGGAAGCTATAATGAGAAAAACCTGCAAGAATATAATAAGAAACAACCTACCAATACTCTGTTGATCCGTGCACGGATGCCAGAATATCAGGCTACTGATAACATTCAACTTCGCGTACGAATGATTATTAATAGGCTTCAAATACTTCAATCTTCACAAAGAATGTTGTACATGGATATTGAGAAACAATCTCTAAATTTTATTAATAATCAACTAACCATTTAAATGCAATTACACGCATATAAATAGGCAACAATTAACCTAACAATTGAAAACTCTAAATCTTAAATATACTCAAACAGCTAAACTAATCCTAAATTAAATAGATTTCTACACTAAACTAATCCTTATTTAAAAAGAATTTTGTTGCAACTAATCCTAAAATAAATAGAATTCTTGTTGTCTTAGGAAGATGTATTCAATTAGGATTCTTGTGGACATTTAAAGACATTTTTAGAGTGACAGATTTTCTTGGATTTCTACGGACTTCTACAGAATTTTATAAATCCACATGGACTTACATTGATTTGTTTAAACATCTATCTCAAACTTTTATGGATTTGTTTAGATATCTATCTCAGACTTTTATAGATTTGTTTAGACATCCATAGATTTTCTTGGATTTGTTTCTCTGACTTCTATTATAGATGGAGAATTATACCACTATATGGCCCAATAACACAATCTATTTACTCAACAAATATGATTCATTAATACAATTTGCAATACTAACAAAAATCTCTGAATATAGATTTTCGTCAATCAAACCAGTATCTGTGGAGGGACAATTGTCTTGAAGAATAATATTAAGAACTATAGTGTACCATCTAATGATACACAACCATCGTGTACCAATATACCATTGAAGATACTTTTCAAATGGTCAAAATAAAAGTGAAATAAAAAGAGAATGAATATCAATTTGGCTATTCGTTTTTTCAGAGTGTTCATATTTTTTTTTTGCCTTCGAATACATAACTAATTTCCTTTTTTTTTAAAAAAAAAAAATATCTTGTATATCTTTTTTATATTTCTTTGATGTGTATAATTTATTCCTAAAAATACATATTAATAGGGCATACAAAATATATTATTAGTTGCAGAAATCATCTTCAAGTCAAAAATAAATTATGTAAATAACTACATTTTGTTGATGAAATGATTTAGCATGTCCCAATACAAATGTTAAAAAAATACACAAAAAAAAAAAAAAAACAATTCATGTTAGATATATTTTTTTAAATATTGAATTTTAAATTTCTATTTTTTTTTCAGCTTAAAAAAAGTAAAATAAGTCACGACATCGAATTGTATATATATGTTTATGTTTTGAGAGAGAGAGAGAGAGAGAGAGAGAGAGAGAGAGAGAGAGAGTAAAGTCCACCAAAATCTTTGGAAAGAAGGTTAGACATGTTATGACATTTGATATTTATATCTCTCAATATCAAATCCACCAAAATCCATCAAAATCCATGGCATAAAAAAATCCTTTAAAATCTAGTCCTAATTGAATACATATTGATTCTTGTAGACATTTTTAAAGTCTCAATTTAATACACCTGGATTTGGAAAGATTCTTTAAAAGTCCATAGAAATTTGAATTGAATACCACTGGATTAATATAGACTCATTTAAAATCTTTAAATGTCTGAATTGAATACACTAGGATTTATAATGTCTTTAAATGCCCTCAATAATCCTAATTGAATACACCCCCCTTAATGTCTTTGAACTGAAGTACTCCTGATCAAACAAGGACCAAAAATCTGCTAGCTCACGTGGCCTGCCATGTTGCACACGCCAGCTCACTCTTCCTACCATATCACCTCCGTTTGTTCAGCTCACGCCTCTTTCCAATTGGATTATCTGCCTTGCATCGATCCTTGCTTTCCACGCAATCCAAAGCCCTTGTTGCCGTTGCATCATAAGGGATTCCTTATTTTAGCATAAAGTAATGATCTCAATGAAGTTCATCGATTTTAATGAATTTTGATATGATTTGTTTTGTTTATGATATGAAATCTACATGTAATCTAAATTTGAAAATTTTTCCAAGCACTTACAACTATTTTTTTCCAAAGAGAATCCAATGCTTCTTCTTCTTCATCGTGAATATTTGAATAGGGTGACCCTCCCCGTGAATATCTTTCCTTCAAAATAAAAGAAATAGAATTATGCTTGGTTCACTGGAATGTGTATTATCCATATTGTGGATCTTTCAAAAGATAGATGGTGGAGATCCATTTAAATGAATTGTTTTATTTTTTATAAATATATTTTAAAAAAAATTCCCTTAATTGTTTGATAGCCACTTACTATTTTGTCCTTCACAATTAATGCTTGGGGTTCTTTTTTTAACAGAAATTGGGAAAATGACGAATAGTATGAATTACAGGGGGGAATGACCATTAATAAAACTAGTGGGGGAATTTTGACCAATAGTTCAAACTGAAGGGGAATTTTGATAATATTCCCCCCACACTCACATATATAATGGTTCTCTCATAAGAGATCTCTTATTTTAACATAAAGTAAGGAATTTGATGAAATCCATAAATTTTAATGAATTTTAATCTGAATTTTTTTCGGATGATAAGTTTAATGAAGTATATTTGTAAACAAAATTTCAAAAATTTTCAAGCACTACAACTATTTTTTTTTTTTTTTTTTCATTTTCCTTGTTTTCGCCTCATTTTCCAGTTCATCGAATTCAACAAAATTGGGGAAAAAAAATTATTTTCCTCACAATCTTTTTAATATAGGTGTGAGGGGTTTAGCACTAAGCCAACCTCTTCTAGTCTAAAAAAAATTGTGAAATACTAAAAGAAAAAATAAATAAAGTTGTAGTCTTGCAAAATTGATCTGTAGTGTATTTAGAATTTTGTTTTATCCTCTTTAGTCATTATAATTATAATAAAATTGTAATATAATAAAAGTAATGGGTGCATAAAGATATTTAATAGATTGTCAATAATATCATTCTTTTTTTTATCAACGTAGAAAGGGTAATCTAGTCTTTTTACAATTTGTAAATGTGAGGAGGCATAACGATATATTAGTAAGTAAAGAGAGCTTTTTTTGATAATCCAATTTTTTCTTTTTATACTTCTTTTCTAAAGACACTATATTCTTAAAATTTAAATTTAAAAAAATTATAAAGACAATTCCTTTTATTCCAAGATTATCTTTTTTATCTTTTAGCACTCATATTCTAAAGACACTCTATTTAAAAAAAAATACATTTCTAAAGATACTCCATTTTATACTAATAAAAGTTATGACGAACCATCGTAGCCTTTGAATTCATTTGAGGAGTAATATTTTTTTAATTAAATTATTAAAAAAAATTATCTCTCCTAAATCATTAGATTAAATATTACATATTAAACATTCTCTCCTAAATTTTTAATTATCATATTAAACTCTCTCTCCTACAATACATATCTCTAATTTTCTATCTTCATTCTTTCTCACGCAAGACTAACAGTTAAGGAAAAAAAAAAAAAAAAAACTTATGAATAAGCTTGATTTTTAGGAACCATATATATTAAAAAAAAAAAAAAAAGTGTCCTCTTTTTCAAAAAAAAAAAAAAAATCAAAAAATCAAAAAATCAAAATGTTTTTTGTTACTTTATAAGTATATGATTGCCTAGAGAACTTTAATTCATTCATTAGTATCAGAAATTATGAGTTTAATTGAATCTGGTTATAACTTATAACAAATCAAGTTTTCAGATATCTATATATATATTTTTTTTGAAAAACAAGGTATTTGTATTAAATTTTTAATATATATATGTATATATATATATATATATATATTTATATTTATTTATTACTGTTAGTAAAAAACTAAAATATTCATAAGTTTTTTTTTTTATTTAACTATTAATTAGAGATTGATCGAAAAAGTATGGAGATTTGATTTTTTTTTTTTTAACGGAGAGAGAATAATTAGGAGAGAGTATTTAATATGGTAATAATAGATTTAGAAATGTGTATTCAATTAGGATTTCGAAAGACTTTTAATGACTTTTTTTAAGTGGATGACTTTTGTAAATTTTATGGACTTTTATAGACTTTACAAGATTATGAAAAACTTTCATAGACTTTTATTTAAAAGACTTTTATAGACTTTCATTTTAAAAGACTTTCGTAGACTTTCATTTTAAAAGACTTTCGTAGACTTTCATTTTAAAAGACTTTTATAGACATTTATAGAGTTTAATTGACTTCTAAATATAATGCATAATTTGTTTTAGCAAAATTATTTATATTTATCATGCCAATAAAATAATTTTTCAAATAAAAAAAAAAATCATCTTTAATTAAACTTGACAAAAGCATTCATGTCTATATATGTGATTTTATTTATTTTTTTATTTTAATTATATTTTGCATTATAAAAACATTATGCTCTTTTCTTTATTTTAATAATAATTAGTCAATTTTTTTTTTTTATAATTAGTCAAAATATTATAAATTTTCTTTTAGAATAAATGTAGCAAACTGATAATAATATTAATGTTTACATGTCTCTACGAAAGTATGACAATGAGTATAAAAAATCAACCAAAAATTCATTCAAGTTACTAAAGATAAAACATAAAAATCTCACCTAGTTGTTGAATAAGATCCATACCTAAAAGTATTGGGTAGTTTGATATTGATCATAATTACATGGAGTCACGTTCATACACGATTTTGATTATGGCATATTGGCATGGTTAAGTAGTGGTTTTTGTCTTTTATTATTTTTAATTTACACAATTAATGAAGTTCATTTGATTTGTTTCTATGTTGTTTATTTGCTTTAAAAATATAGGTACAAAAATATATGAAATCTCTCGTCCTTAATTGCATAACCGATGAAGAGTTGTTTTATATTATTTTTTAGTTTTTTATTTAATTTATTTTTTTAATGTTTATTCATTTTAAAGTTATTTGTTTTATTTTATTTATGAAATTTGTTAAGAATAAGTGTATTTTTATTTGAAAATAGAACATATATTTGGTGGTTGATGTTTTTTTAAAGAGTTTTATATTTTCTTTTAAAGTGAAATTCTTTCTACTTTTTTTTATAAAAAAAAAAAAAAAAAAGTCATTCAAAGTCTTTGGTAGGAATAGAAGACAAATTGTGAAATTTGTTATAATTGAAAATCATTAAAAGTCATTAAAAGTCATTAAAAGTCATTGATATTTTAAAGTCGTTAAAAGTCATTGATATTTTGAATACCTCATAACTTTCATAGACCGTTAAAAAATCTTGATTGAATACTACATGATTTTTAAAGATTTTTTAAAACTCTTTCAAAGTCTGTATTGAATATCTCATGACTTTTATAAAGTTATTAAAAGTCTACATTGAATATCTCATGACTTTTATAAAGTCATTAAAAGTCTACATTGAATACACCTAAACTTTTTAATTTCATAAAAGTTATTAAAAGTCTTTTAAAATTCTAATTGAATACACCCTCCTTAGGAGAGAGAGTTTAATATATAATATTTAATTCAATGATTTAGAAGAGAAAATTTCTTTTTTTAATAATTTAATTAGTTTGAAGTGTCTTTATAATTTTTTTTTTGTCTTGTTTAATAATTTTAATTCAGGTTAAAATTGTCATTAATTAAAAAAAAAAATTGGAGTGTAAATAGATAATTTATGGATCGTAAAGAGAATCTCTCGTTGGTAGAACTTAAGGGCAATAATAAGATCAATTGTTTGAATTATGTTGCTGACTTCTTGTGGCCTTGCCATTGCCTTAGACATCGATATGTGGTTTTCTTTTGCTAATTTTTTAGTCTTTCTTGTTTATGTTCATATATTTTTCATGGTGAAGATCAAATTGTTTCGTCAAAGAACATAGAGGCAGAAAATTGATGTGTAAAATAGATACCTAAAAGTGCTGCCCAGCACTCAAAACAACCCCTTCTAGTCTTCTATTTATATTTTTTTTCTGACTTATTAATCTAAGGTTCCAATGGCGAAATTAAAACAATACATTAATTATAAGGGGTCAAAAAATTTTTGTCACTATTTGGACCTGACTTTGTAAGAAAGTCACCGGTTTAATAATTTAAGTTTAAAAGGCACCTATTATGGTGAACGGACAAAAATGCCCCCCACAGTAACCTTCTTTACCATTTTTTTTTTCTTCTTTCAAAATCCTTTATCAATGGACGACGGTGGACCACAACCAAACATAATAGGGACTTTTTTTATGTCCCAGCCTTTGTTAGTTGCATCTGAGATACAAACCGTCTTGTTAGTTGCTTCTTTTTTTTTTCAATTTAAAACACTCTTTTGTAAACCTTAAATTGATTGTGCGAAGAAAAAAAATGATTGTTAAAAAAGCTCGAAAAAGACTCGGACAAAGTTTAGAAAGGCTCGGACAATTCATTAAAAATTTCGGAGAAGAAATGAAAAGGATCGAAGAAGTAATGAAAAGGCTCACATAGTTCATTAACATGTTTGGATAAGAAATGAAAAGACTCGGAAATTCAAAATTAACAAAAAAAAAAAATTATTGTTGAAAAGTCTCGGAGAAGAAATGGAAAAGGCTCGGAGATTCAAAATTAACAAAAAAAAAATGATTGTTGAAAAGTCTCGGAGAAGAAATGAAAAGGCTCGGATAGTTCATTAAAAGGCTCGGAGAAGTAATGAAATTAACAAAAAAATTGTTGAAAAGTCTCGGAAAAGAAATGAAAAAGCTCGGACAGTTCATTAAAAGGCTTGGAGAAGAAATAAAAAGGCTCGGATATGCAAAATTAACAAAAAAAAATTGTTGAAAAGTCTCGGAAAAGAAATGAAAAAGCTCGGACAGTTCATTAAAAGGCTTGGAGAAGAAATAAAAGGCTTGGAGAAGAAATAAAAGGCTCGGATATTCAAAATTAACAAAAAAAAAAAAAGATTGCTGAAAAGTCCTGGAAAAGAAATAAAAAGGCTAGGGGAACAATTGAAAAGGCTCGAGCCTTTTCATTTAGTCTCCGATACTTTTCAATTAGTCTCCGACACTTTTCATTTCTTGTCCGAGTCATTTCAATTAGATTCAAAATTCATACAACTAGAGAAAGGCTTACAAAAGACCCAGATAACAAATGAAAATGAACCCAGTTAAGGTTTTAAATTGAAAAAAAAAAGCCCACCCCGAGCTCACCGGGGAGCTGCGTCTGCGTAACGCCACAAAATTAATTATCCAATAGAGATGAATTGATAATATTATGGTGTTCAACCTCCATCCCCCATTGAAGGTCTGTTATAGAGAAAGACGAAAGAAAAAATCTCAGAAAACTTTAAAGTAAGAAAGAGAATGTGTAAAATAAGGGCATTTTTGGAAATCACTTACTTTAGTGCCTTTTAAACTTAAATTATTAAACCAGTCACTTTGTCACCAAGTGAGTTGGAAAATGTGACATTTTCCACCATTTCCACTTAATTATATACTCAGATTAGGTTAGAGAGGGTTTATTTATTTATTTACTATTACAATTTTTAGGTTTGGGAATGGAAGAGGCTAAACTCACTGCCAATAGGTATTTTAAATTTTATTTTGATAAGTAATAATCATATTTTGGTATTTTTTTTGTTGAAATATTATAATAATTCAGGGGGTTTTGAGGAGGGGACAGACTTTAGACTCTAACTCACAACCTCGTGGTATAGGTGTTATAAAGATAACACTGGACCAACCACATCTTGTCTCATATTTTGGTATTTAAGTATTTTGATATATCATAAAACTTTCTTTTACAAATAAATTAATAATTAATGTAAAATATAGAGTGTAATGGAGACAAGGGTGTTTACTAATCTAGATTGAAATGAAAGTGGATCAAGTTCCAAGAGAAATAGAACTTGATTCCTTGGGTTGGGGAATTAAGTTCCCTTTTCGGCATAAACGTAATTCTCAATTTATACATAGGACCAACATAATTTGATTCCCAACCGTGTATTCCTTTTTTCTTTATGATTTTTTCTTTGTATTAAATGCTGATTGGAAGAAGGGACTCATATATATATATATATTTTTTTAGAAAGAAGAGGCGACTCAATTATAATATTTGTTTTTAATATTTTAATTTCTCTGATTATAGTTATTTTAATTTGTGGTATTGGTGTTCGGCTACATAGTGGTACACTATTGTATATTGAATATTTTGATAACAATCGAAACGAATATCTTATTATGAAAGCTGCTGAATTTGTGACTATTCTGAAGGGAGTATCAACGTCACTTGGGGCTACAGTTCCCCGGTTATAGCGGTTCCACCGGTTCGGTTCAATTTAAAAAAATATTTCAACATCATGAATTCATCATCCATGATCCATACACCATTCCACCATCATAGCATCATCATCTGTCAAAACTTAGAACCCATAAATTCAAAAAATAAAAAACATACCACTTCAACATCATCCATCCACCATTTCACCGTCATCATCTGTCAAAATTCAAAACTCAGAAATTCAGAAAATAAAAAACACACCACTTCAACATCATCAATTCATCATCCATCCACCATTCCACCATCATCATCTGTCAAAACTCAAAACCCAAAAAAATAAAAAACACACCCAAAACCCAAATTAAAAAAAAAAAATCACTGTCAAGCAAATGTTAGATCGGTTCTTTGAATGGGTTTTCTGGAAGGATTTGTGAAGAAGTTTCAAGTTTTTATGGAAGGATTTGCGTTGAAGTTTAGAGAGAAGTCAGAGATGAAGAAATTTAGTGAGAGAAAAGGATTTTGTAAGACTAGAAGCTGCATGAATTCTGGTTTGTAGATAAGAAGATTTCTATAGGTAGGGTAAAACTCTAAACGACTACGTTTTGAGTTACCTTAGGAGTTTCCTTGTCGCTAAAAACGGCACCGTTTAGTGCCAGTATTTCAATTAGTTAAACGTCATCGTTTTGGTTGCTAGTTCCATGCTAGTTATTGTGAGTTAGTAGTAGGGAATCCATTCCCAAATACAGCTGTCTTAATTTCTCTTACAGATTGTAAGAGCATCTCTAATGGTAACGTGGGTTGTAAAAAAATTAGATGCCACATAGGACGAACATCCATTTTGTTAAAAAATTTATCTCCAATGCAACCTCTTGAGTAAACTTTAAGTTGAGGTGACAACCTTTTTTTTAGATGCTGTCAACATGATTCTCTGATTTCAAAGGGTCTTCTGGACAATCATCTTGTTGGCCTAGTCAGAAATCTCTCTTGTCTTCTACTTTATTTTATTCAACAATTCTAAAGTATATTTAAGGAGATCAATAATAAATTGACATGTATTTTACAAGTGAAGCATTGTAAACCACTTTTTCATTTAGATGTCTATTAAGTTTAGTTACATGCCATATATGAAGCAATTGACTTAACAATGTTGACATATCACCATTTTTTTCAAATGTAAGCCACATTACCATTAGAGATGCTCTAAGAATGAAAAGAATCAATAGGAAATTTTACACAGTTGGTAAAAAATTACTTTCCTATCTAATTCTCTCTCTCTCTCTCTCTCTCTCTCTCTCTATTCTATCTATCTCTATCTCTTTCTCTTTACTGTTCTTCTCTATTCTTCATGATTTTCTGCTTGTTCATCAACCTTATTCATAGAAAAATCACAAGAAAACTCAGTCACCAATTCACAAAATTAACACAGAAAACCCAGTTGTTACAACAAACACACCCAAAACCTAAATAAAAACAAAACAAAACCAAAACACACTAGTCACCACCACCCCTATTTGTGATTCGACTGAAAACACACCAGGGATCGAAGAGAGAGAGAGAGAGAGAGAGAGAGAGAGAGAGAGAGAGAGAAAGAGAGAAAGAAAGAAGAGATCAGAGATCGAAGGAGGTCAGCGACGAGATGAAACCGGATTTAAGAAGAAAGAAAGAAAGAAAGAGAGATCAAAGAAGGATCAAAGAAAGAAAGAAAGAGAGATCTGAGAGAGAGAGAGAGAGAGAGAGAGAGAGAGAGAGAGAGAGAGAGAAAGAAGAAAGAAAGAAGAGATCAAAGATCGAAGGAGGTCAGCGACGAGATGAAACCGGATTTAAGAAGAAAGAAAGAAAGAAAGAAAGAAAGAGAGATCAAAGAAAGATCAAAGAAAGAAAGAAAGAAAGATCTAAGTATCTGACTTCCGAGATTCTGAAGAGAGAGAGAAAAGAGAAAAGAGTCAAAGAGACCCAAGTTTAAAACAAAAATCTAGTACTAGAACCCTTGGTTCCAGGATCAGAACCAGCAGGTTCGATCCAGTTATGTAATTTTGGAAACCGAAACTAGAACCTCCCTTTTACGGTTCACGGTTCACGGTCCGATTCCGAAAACGAAAATAAAAAATCGATTTCAATTCCGATTCATAGATCACAATTCCGGTTCAGTTCCACAGTTGGAACCGAATTATGGTCACATCTAGATAGCTGTGGCTTACATTTAGATGCCCACTTCTATAATCTCAAAATCCTCAGTTATTTAATTGCCTCCACCTTTACGGTAAGTAATTCTTTTTAGTTTGCATTTCAATATTTTGATTATGATGTGCATAGCTAGGACTAATTGGTATTAGTGTTATAGTTTCGTTCAAAATAGAAAAATTAAATGACATATAGTCAAGATGGTTTTGACGAGAAGAATACAACTTACCACTAAGGTTGCCATGGCCATGGGTGATTAACAGATGACGATTCACGCCATCAGTAAACCGTCCATCAAAACTATTTGTAAAACCCTCGCAAGCCCTAATTGGCTTTTAACACACAAGTGTAGTGGTAAATGGGGTGTCGTTCACAGGAACACGGGACTAGCAAAAACTAGCTAATGCTAGAGTAGAATTCATGTAATTAATAATAAGTAAATGAGAATGTTGTAAAAATGTGGCTTAACACAATAGTAAATCTAAACTAACAATGCAACCTAGATAAAGGGGAAATCGAGTGAAGGATATATAGATGATGGAAACTAAGGAGTTAACGGATTCGAAAGTAAATACTGGGCAATGCAACAAACTCGTAAATAAGCATGTCTATTCAAAGGTAACCGACCTAAGATGTATAGAGTCGATTATTTATCCCCGTCAAGTGATCAACCTAGGATGTATAGCGAGGACCACCTATTAGGGACTAATCCGTTGTGAATCACCAACCTAGGATGTATAGTGTTGGTTGTTCACACGGAGTCTGGAAATGAAGTCCATCTACTTATCAGAGATTCAACCGATTACAAATTAGCCAACCTAGAATGTATAGTGTTGACTTCTAATTCTCTCACAAGTACCGACCTAAGATGTATAGTGCCGGAAACCCGTTCGAGGTTAGATTGAGACCGCGGTTTAAGAATTGGAGTTAAGGACATTCCGTTTATTCATTTGAGCAAGGTACAACTAAACATCATGTATATCTAGATGCAATAATCATACAGAAACCAAAGAGAACTTGCCAAGATCATGTATCTCAACAAACAATCAATGAAAACCATTAAAGAACAAGAATAGAACAATGAAAGGTAGATATGAATATATATATATATATATATATAGAAACTAGTTTATATACAAGCCCAATATTTAACTAACTACTCCATCAACCCCTTAGAGGGGATTTAGCTACTCATTACAACCAAGAAAACAAGAGAAAGGAAAGAGGAAGAACCCTTGGAGATCATCTCCTTCCTTGAAGTTTCTTCAATCTCCTATCTTCCTTGAAGTTGAGTAGAGAATGTAAGTGAGAGTGTGAGAGAGTGTTTCTAGATCTAGGTTGTATTTAGAACCAAGTAAAAAGCTCCCTAAAACGAATCTATAACATTATATTTATACTACATACAAAAATAGGTCACTTAAACTTCAAAATGAGATCTGGTGCGCGTGGAGTACGGGTGGAATGCGGGTGAATTACCCGCACTATAATGATCAGGTGCATATGCAGCTCTCTGGATTGTGCTACAATGCGGGTGGAGTGCGGTTGAATAACCCGCACTGGACCCGTACTTTAACATCAGGTGTGATTTCCACTTCTCTGTTTCAGCTCAGAGTGCGGGTGGAGTGTGGTTGAATCACCCGTACTTGACTCGTACTTTAGTGTCAGGCACAAAACATCTTCTCTGGAATTGGCAGCAGTGTGGGTGGAGTGCGGTTGGATCACCCGCACTTGACCTGCACTTTAGTGTCAGGTGCAAAACAGCTTCTTTGGAATTGGCAACAATATGGGTGGAGTGCGGTTGTGACCCGCACTAGAACCGCACTATAAGGCTGCTGGTGATCCTTTGCCTTTCCTTTTTCCACTTTTCTGCCGGAATCACCGTAACACGCTTCCAAACTCATCAATGCACCATTTCCTACAATTACGCATATAAGAACCATTAGAGACGCCAAAACGCACGAAAACAGAACAAAGGATAGGGAAATAAGGGCCTATATATACAACATATTCGACACGATCAAACACCCTCAAACCAAACCTTTACTCGTCCTCGAGCAAACATACTATAAAAAGGCAAGACGCCGACTGAAATAACTATAGACACCTAAGCAATAATTCAAAAATGCCGCTAGCCTAAAAAGTGATATGATACATACAGGTGTGATAGAGAGAAGAAAAACATATGCACGAGATCTAAAGCACTTGGAGGTACTAAATGGAGGCTCGCACGAGCATGAATCCCACACCTGAGGCACTCATGTATTAGGGACTACTCGCTCCCATACCTCGAGCATAATTCGCTTCGATACTAAAGCTCGCATGAATTCTCTCTTTCTTTCCTCACTGAATCCTAAGTTCCACACAACAATTTATGCAAAAGATAGATTCTGCACAACATTTTTAGCAAAGAAATATCCTAGGAAAGACTCACAAAGCCATGGATGTGAAAGATCGTGTATCAACCAACATTCCCGAACTAGACTCATTTTGGATCAAAAAGGACTTTTTATTTGGTTATAGCGTGGCTATGGGGTTTAATGAGGTGAAACAAAGAATATGGAAATTTGGATTTCAAAAATCACCAATCATGTTAGAATACGACCACACACACTATACAATGCTCTTTTTCTTCATTGATCACTCACACTCTAGTGTTTAAGCATTTGTTTAACCCATATTTCGATTTCAATGTTGTACTCCACATTGTGAGTACTTAGCATCAATTACTTTGAACATTTTTGCTTTTCTCTTTTCCTTTCCTTTTCTTTTCTTTTACAATTCACGGCTCATAAGTACAAATTTGGGTACCTTTATATTTTTTTTAGCCGTTTGCTCACATATTTAACATTTTTCCTTTGTACACTTGGTTTGACCATTTGAGTTTAACTACTTTCATCACCACATTTACACATCCTAACATGATTAGTCATAAGGGTAGGCATGTGATTAAGCTATGGTATATGGTTGTATTGGTAAAAAATGAAAAAGTACGTGTTTGGCCTCAAGTTTGGCTTTGGAGCACACAATATGGATAGGAGTGTGTTTGGGCTATCATAGGTAGTTAAATTCACACACATTGCATAATATCACATCCACAATTCATCTACCAAGGGAATGAACGCATCCAACACGCAATCACAATATAATCTGTAAGTCCTATAGCATGTGACATATATGATGAGATAGGTGCTTAAGAATAGACAATAACAACACTCAAAATACGCACTTTGAACACTTGTGTTTGTGATCTCACGGGAATCTCCACTATTAGAACTAGGCATGGAAACACTGAGTCCCCTCAACTTAACTCCAATGGATGGGATAAACCCATGGAGGTACAAGCGAATCCCTAAAGTAGCACCAAGCTACATCACAATTTCACAACACATACTAAAACTCGCTAAAAGCACACGCTAGAGGCATCACACCCAAACTTACTCAAAGTATGAAATTTGGACAGGCGGCATAAATGAAAAATTGGACCCTAAAATTCAAAAACAATGACGACTCTACAAGGCATACCACACCCCCAAACAAAAGCTCAACAATGTCCCCATTGTTGGTAACCACAAGGCATGGCCTAGCGGGGGGAAAAATGCCGCCCAAGACTCAAAATAATAGAACATGCATAAAGCGCAAAATATCATCGGACGGAGAGCATAACGACTCCCAAACCGGATCTAAACATAAGCTTAAAAACTTTAATCAATATGTGCGTAACCATGCTCAACCATATTAACAAAACATGCACCAATCACATTACAAAACCCTAAATAAAACTAAATAAAAATTCAAATACGTAAAGGAAATATGAATAAGAAACATAAAGTAAATGGCTGATCAATCCTCGTTTGACAACTCTGGCTCTACTCCATCAGTTACCCCCTTTCCCTTGGGGTCACGCTCTGCTCTCATCCTCTCCTCATGCTCTTTCCTAGATATCTCCATTGCAGCCTATAGTTCTAGATCAATGACTGGGCCTCCTGATGGCGGTGAAGAGGTGGCAGGCCTCTTTTTCTTCCTTAGATAAGCTGGGAGGTTGAGTGCCTCCCTCATGTCTATGAGATTTCCCCATATGTCAACATAGAACCCACTGGATTCTGCCTTGCTATCAGCAATTTGCTGTCTGTTCTCAAGGACTTTAGTCTTGAGGGCGCTCAAACCCGCTAGCAAAGTTTGATAAGGGATCTCCTTAGAAGTCTCCTGCAGAGGTGTGGGCATCCGACTATACTCCATGTACTCCACAAGGCGTTGTTCAGTCCCCGTGGGGTCTGGAATCTCCTCTGCCTGCCTATTTGTACCTACTCTCGGTGCGGCTTTCTTCATCCCAGTTCAAACTCTGACACCAGAGGGGTCTTGCTCTCTCAATTGATCATTCCACATGAATCTCCCAGCAGGAACTAGACCACTATAAAAGAAGTCGGACCCAAAATCCACCCCTGCCTCTCTGTAAAATGCGGTGATCAAGCTAGGAAAAATAAGTGGCTACTTGTCAACTCTGACGCCACCCAGCTCGAGTATCTCTCTCTTGATCAGGAAGCCAATGTTAATCAATTGACTCTGAAGGATACAGTAAAGGACCATGGCCGTATTGAAGTTAACTGACGTCCGGTGTTTCCTAGGGATCAGAGAGTGGGAGATGAAGACATGCCAAAATCTCAGTTCCAATCTCAAGTTTGTATGCTTCATGCGATAATGAGGGGCCACCCAGAAATCCATTGGTCGGATCACTAACTGGTTGGCGAACTCTACATTCTGTGTGACAAACAAATTATTCCAAGTCACCCTATTGCGTAGTCTCCCAACCGTCTCCTGATCATCTGGGAGCTTTGTTCGATAATACTTGTTGATGTCAGTGATTGTCATTCGGACTTGCACCCCCCGGACTAAAATAGTGGATGTTCTCTGAAACTCCTCTGGTACCATCCCTGCATAGAATTCTTCTACAACCCTTCTGCAGTACATAGGTGGGGCGCTAACAAAAGTCTTCCATCCTCTCGTCTCCACTACTTGAGGAATTAGGGTGTCCATTAACTCTTCCAATGCTATTCCTCTTTTAACCACAATATCCCGCTCTTTAAAATACTCCAAGCGGTCCTCAAAATCTGTGTGCCTGACACACGGTGGTGGAACCTGAGGTCCCCTCCTTGTATGTCACTCAGGAACTTGACTCCCTTGTTTGGCAGATTGTCTGGTCCTGTCTAACATTTGCATAAGAAATTTAAACAGTTAAGGGAACACTCTTATCGATTAACCATAAGGCAATCATGTAGAAAAATGAAGAACGACAGTTTCCTGTCAAACTGATAGAGTGCGGGTGAAGTGCAGGTGAGTGACCTGTACTGGACCCTCACTTTAACCTGTTTCTAGAATCTGTTACGTGCAAACTCAAAATAATGCACACCAACAATATATACAATACATCATCGAACTAACTCACACAAAACAATAGGGCTTTAACCCATATATAGAAATTCCAATCAATCCTATAAACCCTAAATTCGAAGTTTGAACATGCATGTGCAATTGGATAGTTAAATCATCATCAAACACTTCTCATGCATAGATAAACAACAACCCATCATTCAATCATCATAGATATTCAATAAAAGTTTAACATCTTGAATTCGAATCATGAAATTATGTGAGAAAAACGAATGACACAATCAAAATCAAATTTCAACAATCATTGCAATTAAATCAACTCACAATCATCAAAATAAGCATTGCAAAAAGGCATGAATTCTTTTCCCAATCTTGAACTATGAAGTTTATGCTAAATGGGCAAAAGAAATTGAAGAAAAGGATAGGAATCATGATTAGAGATGCAAGTGAATGAAATCAAAGCAAGAAAATCATACCTTGGTTGCCGAAAATTGGAAGCTTGGAGCACACGGAATACCTGTCTGTTAAGCGAGGGAAAACAACGGTTTTTCGGTCTGTTCTTTTGGTTTTTGAGAGTGGTGGAGCCCTAGAAAATGACATGGCATATATATAATACGCACAGAGTGCGGGTGAAGTGTGGGTGAGTGACCCGCACTTGACCCGCACTTTATTACCTGATGCTTTCTGCTTGTCTGAGTGCGGGTGATTTACCCTCACTGTTTCCCAGCTCCAGTTTCTGGATTCTGCACTAAATCAATTCCTGCACAAACACCACCAACAACACATCAAAAATTCCTATAGTCAAAAATTATCTAAAGTAAGATCTAGCCATTCGAAATGCAAAAACATTAACCCGAACTTAAAAATGGGAACAACGCACTCAAAGTTGGGCACAGTCAACCAACGGAGGTTTGACCGGAATGGGAAATACATTCAACTTGGCCACCCAAACTGGTGCCAATGGTTTGCCTACGATATCTCTCCCAACCTTGCATAATAGACCAACTTGGTCTTTTCTAACCCATACTTGCTTCATCCTAGGTGGATTCATTCTAGACCTAACTTAACTCGCTTTAAACTTTTGGAACCTAAAGCAATAATCCTTAATGTGCCCTTTTCTTGCACAAAAATAACAAGTTAGAAAACTCCCTTGTTTGTTGTTGATATGGGCCCTTTTATGTTGACCGTATTGGAGAGATTTGACCACGTTTTCTGCTTCGTCAAGCTGAATAATCAAATCACACTCCTTAACCTTGGCTCGCTTCAATTCATCCTCTTTTATGTTCAACCATTCTTGCAAATCCAACATGGCCTTGGTTGATGTCTCCACACTCAATAACATCTTTCTTGACCTTCTCCCATTTTCCTCCTCGAATTTAGTCGAGAGTATTGCCAATTCCTCTAGGTTCTTGGAGCCTAACTCCTCTTTTTTGGTAAGCTCCACCAATTGCTCTTCAAGACTTTTGTTCAATATTAAGAAGTTATGTACCTTTGTCTTCAACATTCCATTCTTGGTCTTGAGCAAATAAACTTCTAGCTTGAGCTTTGTATTTTCTTTCTCAAGCTCACCTATCTCCTCAAAAATCACTTCCTCCTTTTCGAGATCACATTCTTGTCTTTCCTTCAAACAATCTTTGCTACCCATTTCCATCTCATTCACACCCTCAAAGGCTTGCACAAGAATGAAAACTCGGCTTTTTTTCTTCCTTGACTTGGGTGCCTCTAAGACCAAGCAATCCTCCACTTGACTCATTTTAGGGGAATCAACCATGAAGTTCACACTCTTTCCTCCACAGCTGAAGGAAATGTTCCTAGAACGGATATCAACAACCATTCCGGCTGTGGCCATGAATGACCTCCCCAAAAGCAATTTCCAGTCCCTACCACTGGTTTCTCCTTTCTTACACTCTAGCATCACGAATTCAACCGGCACCATCAAACCGTGCACGTTCAAATGGACTTGCTCCACTATACCAACTGAGGAGGTGGAAGAATTGTCCGCCATGATGAGCGTCTGAGAAGTAGGCTTGATTGACTGGATCTTCAACTGTTTGTATACCTCTAAGGGCATCATATTGACGCTAGCCCCCATATCAAGCATTGCTCCCATCTTAGGTGAGTTTTCAATTCCCACCTCTATTATGAAACTTTCGGGATCCGAAAGTTTAATAGGGAAGTCTATGCCACTTCTCCCATTCTCATCATGTGCAATCTCTACCACCCTCATTACATTCACTTAACCGGAGGTGTCTAGAATCTTTTCCTTGGTTAGGATGGTTCATTCTTCTAACACCTCCTCAATTCCCAATTCGGTTACCTCTAGCACTTTAATGTGCTCATCGGTGCTTGATGCCTTACCCTTGTTCTTGACCAATGCATCAAAAATCTGTGCCAACTGAGTTTCAATCTTCTTCAGTGACACTCCATGGCTATTTGCCCTTTGATCATTTGACTGCATGTATGCGGTCATCCATTGCTCTGATGCATGTAAGGTATTTTTGAGAGCTTTGGACTCTATCCCAACCGTTTTAATAATTGTGCTCACTATCTCCTCTAAGGATTTGTCCTTTAGTTGGTTGGTTAGTACTTGGAAATTAAAGTGGTTTGGTGGGTTGTTACTTGTACTACCCTATTGGTTGTTGTTGCACGAACATCCTTGGTTGAACTTATTGTATCCGCGGTTTTGGTACCCCTGATTGAAATTCCCACCTTGGTAATTTGTGTTGCCACCTTGGTAGTTGGTATTACCACCATGGTAATTTGTTGCCTCTAGGTGGTTATTGTTGGACCAAGACAAGTTGGGATGGTTCCTCAACTCTGGATTGTATGTATTCGAATACGGGTCATTCTGTTGCCTTTGAAACTCCGCAAGGGCTTGGGCTTGCTCTTCTTGACCAAAATGCCCCTTTCCCCCTTCTATTTCTTTCGTTACTTGACTAACCCCATGTGAAGGTCCTGACTTTCCAGTTATAAGCTCTTTGATAGATTGGAGCTCCTTGTTCATTCTGGACATCTGAATTTGAACTTGGGTGTCTTGCTCCACATCTATCCTTCCACCCCTTCTCACATGGGATATTCTCTGCTGTGAATTCTGAGCTATCTTTTCCAAGATGTCATATGCTTCAACTGCTCTCTTATCGGCTATTGTACCCTCGCATGCGTTGTCCACCATCATTTGTGTGATAGGTGAAAGTCCACTATAGAAGGAATTTACCTTAAGTTCTGGATGGTATGTTTGCGACGGCATCTGAGCTAACAGTAGATTAAACCTCTCCCATGCCTCATGGAACGGTTCTCCGTCTTCTTTAACAAATGATGCTATTTTTAACCTGAGGTCTTTCACCTTTTGTGACGGAAAGTACTTGTTGAAGAAGACCTTGCATACTTGGCTCCATGTCACCAATAACCCTAGCCTCAAGTTCATATACCAAGTCATAGCAGCATCCTTCAAACAATACTGGAAACACCTAAGGTGAAGTTGTTCTCTTGTCAATACCGCTTGACGAGCCATCACCGGAAAGGTCTCTAATATGGCTCTAAATTGCTTCATAGACTGGAGGCAATCTTCGGTAACTCTCCCACTAAAATATGGTAGGAGGCCAATGTGCATATTCTTCAGTTCATACTGCTTTGCCACATCATCTAGCACTATAGCGGTGGGCACATTTCCTACAAATGGGAGTGTATACTCGCCCATGGTGAGACCCATCTGTTCCTCCTCATGTACACTGCCCTTATGCTCGTGAACCTGTTGCTCATTCATATTTGGAGCATCCATATCACCCATATTTTGCTCGGGTTAATTCTGAGGATCCCCGTTTGCCATGTTCTCTTCCAACTGGCTGACTCTCCTACCCAACTGATTCATATTATCGGCAATGGGTAACACTGTCCCTCTAAGTGATCTTCTTCCGTGCATATACTTAGAATCCTGAAATTCTAAAACAAATACCGCACGACATAAAAAGACACAAAAACAAAATAAAATATAGAAATGTAAATAACTATAAACACTAATCAAGCATAACTAATCCTACTAAACTCGCCATGTCCCCAGCAACGACGCCATTTGACAGATGACGATTCATGCCGTCAGTAAACCGTCCATCAAAACTATTTGTAAAACCCTCACAAGCCCCAATTTGCTTTTATCACACAAGTGTAATGGTAAGTGGGGTGTCATCCATAGGGACACAGGACTAGCAAAAACTAGCTAATACTAGAGTAGCATTCGTGTAATTAATAATAAGTAAATGAGGATGTTGTAAAAATGTGACTTAACACAATAATAAATCTAAACTAACAATGCAACCTAGATAAAGGGGAAATGGAGTGAAGGATATATAGATGATGGAAACTAAGGAGTTAATGGATTCGAAAGTAAATACTGGACAATGCAACAAACTCGTAAATAAGCACGTCTATTCAAAGGTAACTGACCTAGGATATATAAAGTCGGTTATTTATCCCCGTCAAGTGATCAACCTAGGATGTATAGCAAGGACCACCTATTAAGGACTAATTCGTTCTGAACCACCAACCTAAGATGTATAGTGTTGGTTGTTCACATGGAGTCTGGAAATGAAGTCTATCTACTTATTAGAGATTCAACCGATTACAGATTAGCCAACCTAGGATGTATAGTGTTGACTTCTAATTCTCTCACGAGTACCGACCTAGGATATATAGTGCCGGAAACCCGTTCGAGGTTAGATTTAGACCGCGGTTTAAGAATCAGAGTTCATGACATTCCGTCTATTTATTTGAGCAAGGTACAACTAAACATCATGTATATCTAGATGCAATACTCATACATAAACCAAAGAGAACATGCCAAGATCATGTATCTCAACAAACAATCAATGAACAACATTAAAGAACAAGAATAGAACAATGAAAGGTAGATATGAATATATATATATATACATAGAACCAAGTTTATATACAAGCCCAATATTTAACTAACTACTCCATCAACCCCTTAGAGGGGATTTAGCTACTCATTACAACGAAGAAAACAAGAGAAAGGAAAGAGGAAGAACCCTTGAAGATCATCTCCTTCCTTGAAGTTGCTTCAATCTCCTATCTTCCTCGAAGTTGAGTAAATAATGTAAGTGGGAGTATGAGAGAGTGTTTCTAGATCTAGGTTGTATTTAGAACGAAGTAAAAAGCTCCTTAAAACGAATCTATAACATTATATTTATACTACATACAAAAATAGGTCACTTAAACTTCAAAATGAGATCCGGCGCGTGTGGAGTGCGGGTGAATTACCCGCACTTTACCCACATTATAATGATCAGGTGCAGATGCAGCTCTCTGAATTGTGCTACAGTGCGGGTGGAGTGCGATTGAATGACCCGCACTGGACCCGCACTTTAACATCAGGTGTGATTTCCACTTCTCTGTTTTAGTTCAGAGTGTGGGTGGAGTGAGGTTGAATCACCCGCACTTCAGTGTCAAGTGCAAAACATCTTCTCTAGAATTGGCAGCAGTGCGGGTGGAGTGCGGTTGGATCACCCGCACTTGACCTGCACTTTAGTGTCAGGTGCAAAACAGCTTCTCTGGAATTGGCAGCAGTGTAGGTGGAGTGCGGTTGGAGTGCGGTTGCGACCCGTACTGGAACCACACTATAAGGCTGTTGGTGATCCTTTGCCTTTCGTTTTGTAACTTTTCAACCGGAATTACCATAACACGCTTCCAAACCCATCAATGCACCATTTCCTACAATTACGCACATAACAACCATTAGAGACGCCAAAATGCACGAAAACAGAACAAATGATAGGGAAATGAGGGCCTACATATACAACATATTCAGCACGATCATTGATTTTTCTCCTCATTGTCTCAATTAATTGATTTTCATTGATATTTGTATAGTCAAACCATGGATGTGGGCTAATGACGTTGAAGTGCAGAGGCCGACTGTGTTTGCACTTTTTATCAATTGTTAAGAGCGTAAAAGAAAAAAACTCATTTCACTACACATTTGACTAGTCAAACTCTTTTCACTAATTAATAAATTAAAGAAGCATAAATCATGAGAGATTTGTGGTTAATGTTGTGTTAAATAAAATTCATATGTCACGGTCTATAATTATTCATAAACAATAAAATGATGGTTTTTTTTTTTTTTAAAGCAACAATAGAATGATGTTAGACTGTCCAAAATCATGTCATTGGTGGTATGTCAGATATCAACATTATGTAAATCCTAAAATGATGTAATCAGTAATGTGTTAGTTAACTTACATGCTGATTTTTTTTTTTTTTTTTTGGATAATCTAGCATTACTCTAAACAATAACAAGTTTTCATTGAACATGCTTGGAAATGTATTCGAGGATTGCAGGGATCAGTGCTATTTACCCTTAATTCAATCAAATGGAGAAGCTATGACTTTGTGTACATAATTGTGTAAGGATTCCCATATTTTAATTGGCTTATTTCGTGGACAAACCACATATTGGGGTTGATGTAAGGGTAGCAAAGGTGATAGGTGATCAAGTTCTAAATGCCCATTCAAGACCTCAAGGGATAAGCACAAGGACATGGTATGATTTCTAACTTCATTTCTTCATGTCATTATTGTTGTATTGATGGTCACATTAGACCAAATTGCTTTCATTACATCAAAATGTGTAGAGCTAAAAGCAAAATTGAAAAGAAAAGGGCTAGAGCTAGAATGCATGTTCATAGGAAGGATAAAATTCATTTAAATGATCCTATGATATCTAAAACTCTTGAACCTTTAACCACTAGGATTGAAACGTTATCACCTAAGTGGAAAAGAAATAATAAACCCGCTTGCTATGAGACTAACAAGTCTCACATTGGTTCAATTAAGTCCAATGGACTTGGGAGGTCTTTAGGACCTCATACCCTTCATTGAAGTGGTATGGATTTTGACCCCATATAGGGAACTCAAGCAAAGAGAGCTATTGCATACTTGTCACATGGAAAATTTTGAAAAATTTTATGCTTCTTTCTTTAATTGCTTGAGTATCATGGTTGCATATATGTTCATATGTTTTTACTTCAATAAGTGTGAATCATGCTTTGAATACAATCCATGTCATGTTTATGTTCAAACATGCATTTTAGGACTAAGAGATTTACATAGGAAGTACGGTTTGAATGAACTATAGTTATCTCCATGACATGGTGATTTTTAATTGACATGCTAAAAATGAAGAGCATGAATTTCTTTTAACATGCTAATGCAAAATGAAAAAGCATGAATTAATGATTGCATATTCTTAAATGCAAAACAATGTATGAAAAAGTAAATGAGACTCAAATGAAAATCAATTGTCTCTCTTTCTTTATTTGTTGAACATGGTTACTATAATATGGGAAACATTCCCGAAAAAATTGAATAGAGTGCGAAGTCGCTCATGCCATGTTTAGCTTATAAAGTTGGATATAGTTGCTCACAAATTAAACTCAATGAAATCTCTATATCCTTGCTTCTCTTATGACAAATGGTGAAATTGGTTTGACTTTTATTGGAAACCTTTGTCATTTGCTTTTCCAAATACCATTTTTAAGGATTCTCATATTTTGATTGGTTTATTTCATAGACAAACCACATATTGGCGTTTGTTGTAAGGGTAGCTTTAGTGATTGAGGATCAAGCTCAAAGGCTCCTTCAAAACCTCAAGGGATAAGCACGCCAAAGTTATATCTCTTGTGCTTAGTTTTTTATTGAAGAGATTTAGTTGCACACACACACTAGTAATGTTTGCATATGTATGCTTTACTTTTGTGTGCAGTCTCTTCAAATGTCACATTTCACACTTGCACTTTATTGTTGTATATTGTTGTGTGTTTATATATCTTGTAATTCGTTTCCCAATACTATTCGGAAACATCCGCACATGCACAAATGTGTGCTTGGTTCAGCGCGAAGATCGCCTTCGGAGAATGCCATGGCTTCTCCTTTGGTTTCACCTATAGTGGTGAATCGGTGGTTTGATCAACGGCCAGACCGCCGTTTGAAACACCCCGATCAGACCTGATTGTAAATATCTTTGGTTGATTATGCGGATACGATCAGCGGCCATGACCACCGTTCGAAACCGCTGATGAAGACCTCATTGAAAATATCTTAGGTCTCAAAACGGTGGTTTGACGACGGTGATGAAACCGTTGAATGAAACCGTTGATCGGTGTTTTCAAGGACAATTTTGTCTTTTCACTCTAACTTTTATGGCCCTCTATAAATACACCCCTTTTTCATGGTTTAGCTATGACTCTTTGATTATCAAGAACCCTAAACTTAAAAGAGAGACCTTTGAGAGAGAAAGCAATCAAGATTGCTCATTTAATCACTCAAACCCATTTTCATATGCATCAAATATCATCTAAGCATTTTCTAGCATAGTTAGGATGCTTACTTGCATGGGTCTTGCTCAACAAACATCCCTTAGTATGTTCTTCACTATTATCATACATAATTAGTGTTTTATTTATCAAGACATCTCTTATATTATTTTTATGCTCTTAGATTATATTCTAGATACAAAATAGAGATTGTTGTGTTGACATGATTGAGTGTTGTATTTTGATAGCTTCATAGGATTTCATTATCTATGTTTAGCTAAGTTTTATGACATGTCATCTAGCTATTGATATCTAGGATTGCATTAATTGTCATCTTATCATTCTAGATAAGCATATAAGGTTCCCTAGCTTTATTTGCTCTTTGAATATCATCATATATTCACATAGCCATTTTATCTCTTCATTGAAAACTAAGACTAGTGTTATGACCGGGATTAGGTTGCTTAAATCACAAGCAATTGGACTAGGTCCGCTTTTAAAGGCCTGTGGGTAGTGGTAGCGGGATATTGGTCGGGATTAGGCCGTCAAACCAAGATTATGTTGTATACGCTATCACAATTAGTGGATTCAAGGTTCGAGTGTGGCGTACTTACCAGCCCATGGTTTTTCCCGTGAGGGTTTCCATGTAAAAATCAAGCGTTCTTTAATTTCCTCATTTATATGCTTGATTTGTTAATTTGACTAGTTTAAGGTATTTTTGTAAATATTGACTAATCGCGAAAATTGGGTAATAACAATTAAAATCTATTCACCTCACCCCCCCCCCCCCTCCCCCCTCCCCTTTAAATTAATATTAGACACACAACCTTAATTTGTTTCAAATTTCAATACCCCTATTAGCTGTGGGTGAAGGAGTGCGTCCTCATTTAAATGAATTTATTGTGGATCACTTACGAGACCATCAAGTGAATACAAAAATCAATAAGGATCGAGTAAAGTTTAGAAAAAGAGTTTGGTTGACTGTTGTCTGATAGTTTCATTTATACACATGGTGTATCCCCTTTATCTCTATCTTTTATGCTTGATTTCTAGGTAAAACCGTGTTTTTAACATTTCAAATAAGTGTTTTCAGGATTTTTCGTCATCAGGGGGACTTAAGTGCATAAAATGAGGAATTCTTGGGCAAATGTGCAATTAAGAGAAGTTTGGAAGCAGCCGGATCATGCTTCGTTGGGTTATCCTGCAAAGAGGGAAAATGAAGGCCATTCTAAAAGCTTTCGTGGGATAAGTTTCGTCTACTTGTTCGGTGATGAAGACCCTGAAGTGAAGAACATAATCTTTTGCATGACAAGTGTCGTCTACTTGTCCAGCGACAACTGCCCACGAAGAACTTTCCAGGAACTTTCCAGAAACTTGCGCTTGACAAGCTTTGTCTACTTGTCCCGCGATCCTTCCCATGACCATGGCTCCAACTTAGTAGCTTTTCGGGTGTTGTGCCCTAGCTCTCCCCACCTATAAATTCCAAACTTCTTTCTCGCCTAAATCACCTCATTCACGACCTCTGACCTCCAAAACTTCAAAGAAGCCATTTTTACACCAAACCTTCACCAGCCTAACCAAATCTAACCATCAACCCCCTCTCACAATATAAATCCATCCTTCCCAACACAAATATATCCTTTCTAATCTTTAACCATCACCCCCCTCACTTTGGAGTAGCAAGGAGTCTTGGAGAGAAAAAACCATTGAAGTCAAGCATTAGCAAGAAGAAGAGAATCTACACTCTAGTTTATTTATTCCATCTCTATCTCTTGATTCTTGTATTTGCTTGCTTGTCACTCATTTTATATCTTGTATGACTTTGAGTTATAACATGAGCTAAATCTTTTTATTCTAAAACTATGATGAAACTGAATCTTTGATTTATTGATGAAATCCATCTAATTTCTCTACATGTGCTTGTATTATTTTATGGATGTCTTAATTGATTAATGCTTTCACTTGATTGATCACCTTGTGAATGAATATTGGTTGTTGTGTTACGCACCGAGAGGCGATGCACTCAACGTGCTCGACGAAATGTCCACTATATGACTATTAAGGTAGATATACACAAGGTTAGCTTATAGGGCTCATGTATGTGTGCCAAAGCACTTAATGAATTCATGCATATAGTTTGTAGTCATCGATAGACAGATTTTAGGTATGCATGGGTGTGATTTCTATTGCTAGAGAGAGAGAGAGAGAGAGAGTTAGGAGTAATTTAGGGGCCACGAGCCTGTAATCTACACTTGCACAATTGGTTAATTAGGTGAGTCTAGTGCTTAATCAGAAGAGTAAGGTGGATTCTAGTTTTAGCATCATTCATCATATTGTTACATTTACTCATTTTGTGTGTGGTTGTTTTATTGCTTTAACATTAGTTGCATCAATAGTTAATTTAGATTAATTATAGTGTTTTAATTGGAAATCATCTTTAATCATTGTTCAAATAGTAGCTTGACTAATCAATTTTGGTAATCAACTCTTCAATACTCATGGAATTAATTCATATTTACATTATACTACACTCCCAGCCTCATACGATTGCAAACGCCCTCATTTAGGAGTGGTCATTGTCTGGCCTTGCATTGTAGCTACCACATTCTTCATATCTAGTTATTCATGGGAAATCATTTTCACCTCCTCAACCGTGGTGTTATTGGTCACTTTCTGTTAGGTCGATAAATGTTGATATTTGAGACCACTAATTCCTATGTTTTATGTTATGTTCTTGAGTACAATTGAACGTTTTAATGTGTTTGTTGAGTTTGTGTATAATAGCTCTTGGAGTGAGTTTGATGACAAAAAGGTGATTTTTAGTGAAGTTTGGAGAAATGCTTCTATAGTACATCCATCTTGTAAAGACTATATCTCCCTCCTCAGATCGAAACAGGTTGAGATCTATATGTTTTCGGAAAGCCCCGGAAGTCTAGTTTTCGATGCACTTTACGGTTTATTGATCTGGGTTTTCAAGAGGAAGTTATGGCCGATTTAGTGACTGAAGGTCAGAGCTGGAGAGCCCTACCGTAAGGTAGACCGTCGGGCGTGCACATTGCATGGGCAGCGGTAAACATTAGAAAAACACCATATTTCAAACCATTGTGCATGCGGAGCGGTCCGAGCAGCGATCCATAGTAGAAGAGCACCGTGGGGTAGACCGCCGGGCATGCACATTGCCTGGGCAGCGGTAATTACGTATTTTTGGAAGATTTCCACTCCAAATTGGGCCATATTCGTCCCAAAGCTTCCCATATCAAATTCTAATGACTTTAAGAGATCAAAATATGTTTGGAAAACTTCCTAAACACAAATTAGGAAAGGATTTTTATTCATTGTTTAATTCTACTTTCCTACTTGATGGGTCTCCTACATCAAAGCAATTTGGGAATCTGCAAGAGGTATCACCTATAAATACCAAGAGCTTTCTCAAGAGAGGGGTTCAGAGAAATTCATTACTCAAGATTGAATACCGAAGACCTTTCATAGTTTTATTTTCTCTCTTCTTCTGCCTTTCTTTAGTTTTAATGTCTTTAATTGTTTTCATAGTTATGATATGTAGCTAAACTTCTCATAGTTAGGGCTAACTTGAAGCCCTAGACACGATTTCGATTTCATAGATAGTGTTTTAATGGAGTATTGTTTTTCTTACATGATGCATTCAATTTCCCCATAAGAATTGTCTTTCTTTTATTATGTTTCTTTGATTGATCACCTTAGGAGCATAATTTTAGGATTTATGTTGCAAGGATATAAGCCGGACACCCTACGGATCTATCCTTGGTTGAAACAATTAATTGAAATAAAGTCCAATTAAGGGAAATTGTTTTGTAAATTACCTAGAATAGATACCATGTTCTAGGGTTTATGTGATGTTCATATTCTCTTCATACTTAATGAATTCCAATTATTAAATCTAAATAGACACCATGCTAGGTTATAATTTGGAATATAAGTATTTATGTAGACACCATACAATTTACATGCCAACTAAGAGAGAATCATACGACTCAAGTGAGACACCATCACCTTGTCGTGAACATCAACATCATGTTTGATATCTTTAACTCCATTATTGTCTATGAATCGGATGAATGTTTAGTGGTGGATAGGAAGCTCTAGCTAGCTTCTCCTTATCGATTTTTCTAAATATATTTTCTGCTGCATTCTTGATCTTAGTTTAATTCAAGTTCTTAATTTCTAATAACCAATTCAAAACCCCCCATTCGTGTGTGTGAGTTGTGTTTTATTCAAGTTGTTTGAGAGTCAAAGAGTGTCTTAATTTAGTGTTTTCAAACTCATAATTTTTGTAGGTAATTAATTCTATGTGGGAATGATCCTTGCTTACCATTGTGCTATCGTTTACGATTTGTGCACTTGCAAGGTTTTTATTATTTTTGTTTGCTATTTTGTAGCCAACAAGTTTTTGGCACCGCTGCTGAGGGTTAAATTGCTTACTTTAGTTCTGAGTTTGTTTTTGTTTTATTTTTAGTAATTTTTAGTTTTACTTTCTTTTTGTAGGTTTATGAACGGTCGTCGTTCTGTGGATTCTCATCCTATTAAACAAGATCGTGAGATCGAAAGAACTCTCCATCAACTGCGAAGAGACCAAGAACAAAACATGGGTGACAACATTCCACCAAATCAAGTGGTTGTCCAAAAGCAAGACCAAGCAGTCGCCCAAGTGCCATAGAACAATCTCACAAGACCTCTCAAGGATTTCACTATTCCTAGGGCTTTGGACCAGCCGTCATGCATTATTCTTCCGCCCAACATGAATTTTGAGAAAATCAATAGCGATACAATCCATCTTCTCCCAATGTTCTATGGAAAATCGAGGGAGAATCCTCATATCCACATCAAGGAATTCTATGCGGTGTGCACCACTCTCACTAGTTGAGGCGTGAATGATGAAGGAATTCGTTTGAGACTTTTTCCTTTCTCACTCAAGGACAAGGCTAAGGAATGGCTCTAATCACTACCAAGTGGTTGCATCAGAACATGGGTCGATCTAGTAGCCAAGTTCCTTTCAAAATTCTTTCTAGCTCAATGCACAAACAAAATCCAAAAATATATTATGGAAGTGCAGCAGCTCGATGGTGAACCATTCCATGAATATTGGGAGCGTTATCAACATCTACTCAACTCATGTTCGCACCATGGGATAGAACAACATTATCTCATTTAATACTTCTATGAAGGGTTGATTGACTCTGAGAGGATCATGGTTGATGCTACAAGTGGAGGAGGATTAATGAATAAAAATGCATTGCTGGCTAAGGAGATAATTGAGAGACTTTTGGAGAATTATGAACAATTCAACTACCGAAGAATTCCTCCGAAGAAAGCTGGAGTCTATGTGGTGAGTGCCAATGATTATGGACCCCAAATCACCCAATTGACAAAGATGGTTCAACAATTGACACTCTTTGGAGACATGTCCGAGTTTAGGCGGCGATGGCGAGGAGATGGCTCAAGCAAATTATATGTAACAACAAAGGCAAAGGAATGATCCATTCTCCAACACGTACAATTCAGGTTGGCGACAACATCCGAATTTTGGATGGAAGAACATTCAAAATGCATTGATGCCACCACCAGGGCAAAATCAATTCGTACCTCAATAAAGTGCACCTCAACAACCTCCAAGACAAGGTAAATCCCTTGATGAACTCATGGAATCTTTAGCACTAATTACCCAATCTTTTATGCAGGAAACAAGACAATCTATCAAGAATTTAGAGAACCAAATTGGGCACATAGCATTTTCGTTGAACCAAAAAGACCAAGGTAGACTACCAAGCGAAGTGATCTAAAACCTAAGGGGAAATCATGAGTCCGCGAAGGCAATCACTCTCCAAAGTGGTAAAGAAATGGGGCAAGGAAAAGAAGAGACGGAAGTGAACATGGAGGCTGAAGACAAAGAAGTTCCTCAAGAGATAAAGGGGACACCTCAAAAAGATCGACAACAAAAGAAGAAGGATTTAATGGCTGAGGAACCAAGTGCTGAAATTTTAGCACAAGTACCATATACAGGGAGACTTGTGAAGGGAAAGAGAGAGAAAAACACAAAAGACATACTTGACACCTTTCGGAAGGTACAAATCAACATTCCATTGCTGGATGCCATTCAACAAATTCCAAAGTATGCAAAGTTTCTCAAGGAATTGTGTACCAACAAGAGAACATTCAAAGAGAAAGAAATGGTGGCTCTAAATGTAAAGGTCTCTGCTGTGCTCTTGCGCAATCTACCTCCAAAACTCAAGGATCTGGGGAGTTTCACAATTCCGTGCATCATCGGAACCCAAAGGTTTGAAAGGGTTACTTGATTTAGGTGCTTCTATTAATTTAATGCCTTTCTCTGTGTTTGAATCTTTGAAAATAGGTGAACTCAAGGAGACTTTGATGAGCATACACCTTGTGGATCGATCCCTTCGATACCCAAGAGGAGTACTAGAAGACGTACTTGTCAAGGTCAATAAATTAATTTTTCCAGCCAATTTTCTAGTACTCGAGATGGAGGATGCACTTACTCCCGGAAGAGATCTTCCTTTAATCCTTGGAAGGCCATTCATGGGATAGCAAAGACGATGATAAATGTCTATGAAGGCACACTTACAATGTCAATGAATGAGGAAACGGTAAAATTTAATGTTTTTTATGCTTTTAAATTTCCTAACGATGAGGGTGTTTGTTTTTCTATAAACATTATAGATGAGTTGGTCTGAGAGGCAATTGAAGCATCATAAGAAGAAACTCCATTGGAGAGGGTATTAGTTCATGGGTTACAAACAGATGAGGAAGCATCAAGTCTCATGCGAAACATATGGCGTGATCCATGGTCATGTAAAAGGGAAGAAAAACGAGCATCAGGTATCACCGCCGCACATGTCGCTATTGGTACATCGAGCGGCCCAAGCAGCGTGAAACCCCTGATATGCACCGCCGTGCATGCCACTCCGTATGCATGGTACACGAGCGACGGTCCAAGCTGCGTAGAACCTCTGCCAATCACTGCCGCCCATGGTACATATGGCGGTCCAAGCTGCAGTAATTCATTACAATCAGAAACATGTGAGATTTCAACCATTCTTTTTGACGAGGACATCATCCCAAGCACACTTGAAGCCATAAACATGTTGGGAGCATCCTCGACACAGCAAGGTAAGTACTCTAACTATTTCAAATCTCTTCCCTTATTTACTAATGAGCTTGTTCCATCTATTGTCTAAACACTAAAGTTAGAATTGAAGCCTCTTCCCGAAACTTTACGCTATGCATACTTGGGAAAAGAGGAAACATTGCCAGTGATCATTGTATCAAATTTGAACAAAGTGGAGGAAGACAAACTCATTCGAGTCTTGAAAGAACATATGATGGCTATTGGTTGGACAATTACCGATATCAAAGGAATAAGTCCCACCGAGTGCATGCATCAAATTTTCATGGATGGGAAAGCCAAGCCATCAAGAGAAGCATAAAGAAGGCTCAATCCAGTAATGAAAGAAGTGGTAAAGAAAGAAGTCCTCAAACTTTTAGACGTAGGAATCATTTACCTAATTTCGGATAGCAAATGGGTTAGCCTCGTCCAAGTTGTGCCAAAGAAGTCCGGAATCACTGTAGTGAAAAATGAGAACAATGAATTGATCCCTCAAAGATTACAAGCTGGATGGCGAGTTTGCATTGACTATAGGAAGCTCAACACATCAACACGTAAGGACCACTTTCCCTTACCATTCATTGATCAAATGCTTGAGCGCCTCGCTGGCCATAGTCACTATTGCTTTCTCGACGGATACTCGGGGTATAACCAAATTGCCATTGCACCAGAGGATCAAGAAAAGACCACCTTCACTTGCCCATTTGGCACCTTCGTGTATAGGCGTATGCCCTTTGGGTTGTGCAATGCGCCCGCCACTTTTCAAAGGTGCATGATGTCCATCTTCTCCGACATGGTCGAGGTATTTATGGACGATTTTTCTATTTTTGGTGATTCTTTTGATAATTGTCTTCACAACCTCTCTCTAGTGTTGCAAAGATGTCAAGAGTGTGATCTTGTTCTTAATTGGGAGAAGTGCCACTTCATGGTGCAACAAGGTATCGTACTTGGACATGTTATTTCTTGCAGAGGTATAGAAGTGGCCAAAGCCAAGATCGAGGTCATGAAGAGCTTACAACAACCTAAGACAGTGAAAGACATTCGCTCATTCTTGGGACACACAAGTTTCTACCAAAGATTCATTAAAGACTTCTCAAAGATCTCGAGACCATTGTGCCGTCTACTCCAAAAAGATGTTGATTTAATTTTTGATGAAGAATGTTTGAAGGCTTTCAACACATCAAAGGAAGCCTTAACTTCAGCACCTATCATGATGCCACCCGATTGGAGTCTACCATTCGAGCTTATGTGTGACGCTTCCGATTATGCTGTGGGAGCCGTGCTTAGACAACGAGTGAACAAAGTACCTCATGCCATCTACTATGCATCAAGAACTCTAAACGATGCCCAATTGAACTACTCAACAACAGAAAAGGAGTTGCTAGCTGTAGTTTTTGCTTTAGAAAAATTTCGATCATATCTTGTTGGAACTAAAGTAATTGTTTTCTCTGACCATGCAGCTCTTAGGTACTTATTGCAGAAAAAAGATGCAAAGCCGAGGTTGATTAGATGGATTCTCTTGCTCCAAGAGTTTGATCTAAAGATCCAAGACAAAAAGGGAAATGAGAATGTAGTTGTCGATCACTTGAGTCGATTGGTACATGGATCCAATAATGAAGAAGACTCACTTCCACTGAGAGAAAGCTTTCTAGACGAACAACTTTTTGTAATCAAGACAAAAGAGCCTTGGTTCGCCAACATTATCAACTACCTTGTCTCAAAGCTATTCCATCATGACTCCTCTCGAGCTCAAAAGGACAAGTTGAAGAAAACAAGTAAGTATTTTGTTTGGGATGATCCATATTTATGGAAATTTTACCCCGATCAAATCATTCGAAGGTACGTACCTGAAACTGAATTTCATTCTATTCTCACCCTCTGTCATTCTTCTCCTTGTGGTGGCCACTTTGGTGCCAAAAAGATGGCCCTAAAAATTCTGCAAAGGAGTTTTTATTAGCCTTCCTTATTCAAGGATGCTCACACTTTTTGTGCTACGTGTGATAGATGCCAAAGGATAGGTAGTATCAATTCAAGAAATCAAATGCCATTAACATATGTTCTTATTGTTGAAATTTTTGATGTTTGGGGCATTGATTTTATAGGACCTTTTCCCACATCTTTTGGTTTTCTTTACATACTTGTCGCTGTGGATTATGTTTCTAAATGGGTGGAAGCAATTCCAACCCGTACTAATGATGCTAAAGTTGTCCTAAGTTTTGTGAAGGATAACATTTTTTCTAGGTTTGGGATACCAAGAGCAATCATAAGTGATTGAGGGAGCCACTTTTGCAACAAATCATTCGACGCTCTCTTGAAAACGTATGGATTCACACATCAGGTTTCCACACCATATCATCCTCAAACAAGTGGCCAAGTGGAGATAAGCAACCGAGAAATCAAGAATATCTTAGAGAAGACCGTCAACCCAACACGAAAGGATTGGAGTGTGCGTCTCAACGATACACTTTGGGCATATAAGACAGCCTACAGGACACCCATTGGGATGTCTCCTTTTCGGTTGGTGTATGGCAAGGCATGTCATTTTTTGGTTAAGCTCAAGCACAAGGAATATTGGGCTATCAAGAAGTTCAACTTCGACATGAAAGAGACAGGAGATGAAAGAAGGTTTCAGCTAAACGAACTTGAGGAAATAAGGGGCGATGCTTATGAGAGTGCCCGAATCTACAAGGAAAAAACAAAGGTTTTTCACGACAAATCTATTCATCGCAAGGAATTCTTGGTTGGATAGAAACTTTTACTCTATAACTCTCACCTTCGATTCTTTTTGGGCAAGCTCCGCGCATTGGCATTGTCCTTTTGTAATTACCAATGTTTTCCCTCATGGGGCGGTCGAAATTCACAATGAAAGAAAAGGGGATACATTCAAGGTAAATGGGCATCGGTTGAAGATATATTTTGAACCATTTGGAGATCATAAAGAATGTGTTGATTTGGTCGCACCTACTGGTGGGATGAATGCATGATAAGCTGAGTGCGTCAAGCCAAGACGTTAAACTAAGCGCTAGGTGGGAGGCAACCCATCCCAGGTTTTTCTTTCCTTTTTATTTTTGTTTTTATTTTTGTCACTCCTCCTTCCCTACTTCTTTCATTCTATTTCCTGTTCATACATTGAGGACAATGTTTAGATTAGGTTTGGGTGTATGGGTTTAGTTTGCATTTTATTTTATTTTATTTATTTATTTATTTATTTATTTTGTGTTCTGTTGGAGAAATTTTTGTGTAAACATTTTCCTTAAAACTGTACCATTTGGCAAAGAAATAAATTTTTCTATCCATCCTGGGTTCTTCAATTTTTTGATATGAATCCAACGATATAAAGAACGAAAAGTTTTGGACGGTATTTTGAAAGATATGATCAATTCTTCGACCAAAGGTTAGAGCGATGCTCTGTCTCGTGAATCCGCAAGTGAGCTGTTTTCATCGCTTATTTTCACACTTTTCCAAATCGATATTTGAAATATTTTGTGAATGCAAAGTGTTTATTTGCATGTGTATTTTCAGGTGTCAAAATTTGAGCAAATATCATTGAGTATCTTTAGAGATACGCACTTGAATGTGAACTTAGGTCAAATCTGATTTTCAGCAGAGTTTGTTTTCAAAATTGAGTCAATTTTCGTGTTTTTGTTTTTGTGTTTTTTTTTTTTTTTTGACAAGTTTGCTATTGATTTGAGTCTAATTGCATGCTATGCACATGAATTCTTGACTCTAAGATTGCATTGATAGTTAGTGTATCATGTTTTGAGTTAAAGCCTGAATCTTGATGATTGGTAAGTGGATGCCATGCTTGTTTGCTTCTAGAAGAATTGTGGAGACTACCCTAGTGAGTATCACGGCATTAAAATTGCGTAAACTAAGAGGGTTTTTATTTGTTTCTACTCCTATACACTCTTCACGTTCTTCATTATTTTAGATTGATCTCATTAGGCTTTTGCATTAGATACTAATGAACTATTCTCTTAAAGGTATCACATATTTTTCTTTTGTTCTCATGTTGGATGAACCTTAAGAAGGGATGTTAGGCAATGTGTGCTAACCTACATAAAAAGCTTTAAATTTCCCTACCCTTGTGTGTGCTCCATTAGCCCTTTTGAAGCCAAACACGTATGAGCTTTTTCTTTCATCACCTACATAATCCCTATCCCTTATACCTAATATATATTGGCTGTACCCTAAAGCTTGGGATCATGTCGAGTGAAAAAGGATGAAGTTCAAGATCAAGATAAAGATGATGAAAAGAAGAAGAGGAGCATGGCTAAGTTCTGAAGCATGTATGTACCAAGGCAAAGAAAGGAATCAAAAGTTCCAAAAGAAATCAAAAGAAGAAAAAAAATAGAGCAAGATTTGAGAAAGAGAAAAGTAATGAAAAGACCAAAGGAGAATGATGCAAAAAGAAGTTGAATTCAATTTGAATATTTACTTGAAAAAGAAGTTAAAAAAATTGATGAAGAAACCTAATTACAAAGAAGATTCAAGGGAGAGATGTCCACACATTGACATATCACGATACATCTCTTGGCATGATCTTAGGTTCTTTGAAAGTCATTTCCCGTTCTTTCTATTAATCCTTCACCCAATGGCCCCATTACAACCAAAAAGAAATACCTAACTAATCTTTTGGGGATTTTAGCTTGGGAGTTGAGGTAAGTATGTGCTCTATCTTGTTCTTAGTATTTGATTTCATTCATGAGATCTATTTGCATAAATCTTAGCGTTCTTTCTACTATATACTCATTTGCGGTATAAATTGAAATTTTCTTGTGCATAAATTCAATCGCATATGCTTGCAAGAGTGTTGCCTAGGTTCCGAGTGAAAATTGAGTGACATCTTGTGAGGACTTAGAGTTGAGACGAATTCCCTCCATGGCTTTTGAGTATGTTGTTTGCGAGCTGAGAATTTTGGTGAATGGCTGAGGCACGAGATATGATGCATGTACTTGATCGCATGATTTTTGTTTTGAGTGTGTTGTGTGTGCTTTGATCCTTATTGATATGTGAATTTGTCTTGTCGTTTTTGTGTATTTTGTTTTAGATTTTGAGTTTTGTTGAGTCGAGTATTTTGGTTTTGTTTTTGTTTCGATTTTGCTTGAGGACTAGCAAAAGCTAGGTTTGGGGGTATTTGTTAGGTCGATAAATGTTGATATTTGAGACCCATAATTCCTTGTTTTATGTTATGTTCTTAAGTACAATTGAATGTTTTAATGTGTTTGTTGAGTTTGTGTAGAAGATAGCTCTTGGAGTGAGTTTGATGACAAAAAGGTGATTTTTAGTGAAGTTTGGAGAAATGTTTTTGCAATACATCTAACTTATGAAGACCATATCTCCCTCCTCAGATCGAACTAGGTTGAGATCTACATATTTTCGGAAAGCCCCGGAAGTCTAATTTTCGATGCACTTTACGGTTTGTTGATCCAAGTTTTCTAGAGGAAGTTATGGCCGATTTAGTGACTAAAGGTCAGAGCTGGAAAGCCCTACCGTGGGGTAGACCGACGGGAGTGCACATTGCTTGGGCAGTGGTCCGGGCGGCGGTAAACATCAGAAAAACATCATTTTTCAAACCGTTGTGCATAAGGAACGGTCCGGGCAGCAGTCCATAGCAGAGGAGCACCGTAGGGTTGACCGCCGGGCGTGCACATTGCCTAGGCAGCAGTAATTACGTATTTTTGGAAGATTTCCACTCCGAATTGGGCTAGATTCATCCCAAAGCTTCCCATATCAAATCCTAATGACTTTAAGAGATCAAAATATGTCTGGGAAACTTCTTAAACACAAATTAGGAAAGGATTTTCATTCATTGTTTAATTTTACTTTCCTACTTGATGGGTCTCCTACATCAAAGCAATTTGGGAATCTACAAGAGGTATCACCTATAAATACCAAGAGCTTTCTCAAGAAAGGGGTTTGGAGAAATTCATTACTTAAGATTGAAGACCGAAGACCTTTCATAGTTTTATTTTCTCTCTTCTTCTACCTTTCTTTAGTTTTAATGTCTTTAATTGTTTTCATAGTTATAATGTGTAGCTAAACTTCTCATAGTTAGGGCTAACTTGAAGCCCTAGACACAATTTCGATTTCATAGATAGTGTTTAAATGGAATATTATTTTTCTTACATGATGCATTCAATTTCCCGATAAGAATTGTCTTTCTTTTATTATGTTTCTTTGATTGATCACCTTAGGAGCATGATTTTAGGATTTATGTTGCAAGGATACAAGCCGGACACCATACGAATCTATCCTTGGTTGTAACAATTAATTGAAATAAAGTCCAATTAAGGGAAATTGTTTCGTAAATTACCTAGAATAGATACCATATTCTAGGGTTTATGTGATGTTCATATTCTCTTCATACTTAATGAATTCCAATTATTAAATCTAAGTAGACACCATACTAGGTTATAATTTGGAATATAAGTATTTATGTAGACACCATACAATTTACATGCCAACTAAGAGAGAATCATACGACTCGAGTGAGACACCATCACCTTGTCGTGAACATCAACATCATGTTTGATATCTTTAACTCCATTATTGTCTATGAATCAGATGAATGTTTAGTGGTGGATAGGAAGCTCTAGCTAGCTTCTCCTTATTGATTTTTCTAAATATATTTTCTGTTGCATTCTTGATCTTAGTTTAATTCAAATTCTTAGTTTCTAATAACCAATTCAAAACCCTCCCATTCATGTGTGTGAGTTGTGTTTTATTCAAGTTGTTTGAGAGTCATAGAGTGTCTTAATTTAGTGCTTTCAAACTCATAATTTTCGTAGGTAATTAATTCTTCGTGGGAACGATCCTTGCTTACCATTGTTCTATCGTTTACGATTTGTATATTTGCAAGGTTTTTATTATTTTTGTTTGCTATTTTACAGCCAACAAGTTTTTGATCATGTTTTTATATGGTATTTCTTTTTACCACAGTAAGAGATGAGTTGGTGCTAATGCTAGCACTAGCCTTTTAACTTTATCCATGTCATCAATGCCTCCATGTTGAAAAAGCACTTAAAGTATCCTTCTTCTCCTCATCACTTCTATCTTAATGATGATGGAAGACAAATACACTTATCACCTCAAGTCAAAATCCTCAAGTACTAATTGTTCCCCTCCATCTTTCATGAAATTTAATTATGTTGTGTTTATGTCAATCTAAACAAGATATGTTTAATTAATCGTGTTAAAACATGAAATCCTATTCTATTAAATCCATTTCATATATGTATTATGTTCAAGACAAATCCATGATATAAGACTTATATACAAACCCGCAGCCATTAGATCAAAATCTAAAGACCGTTATGTATTCTCATAAATTATGAGTAGAGACAAAAGTAAGTGATATGCTATGAGAGAGAATATATAAAAGCCCTCATATAACTTATTTTAATTCAAAGTATGGAACAATAAAATTCATTCATTTAACATCAAAATCTCTTTATGGCAGATGGCTGGACAAAGCTGCCATTATTGAATATTCCCATGTTTGTCCAGAAGATTAAGAACGGGCAAGCCGACTTTGCACCGCGACATGGGTCAAGGAAACAAAACTTCTTCTAAAAATGATTACTATATGGATTCCTTGTGATTGGTTTGATAGCAACAATAGGAAACACATTTTCTAGTGAATAGGGAAAAAAATTGGATCCCGATAATTATTTGTTTTACTTAGTTTTTTTTTTTTTTTTAAACCTGTCTCACATGTAACCATTTCCTATCGTTTTGACAAGTTCTTACTTCAGAACTATAGGTTCCAAAAACTCAACACAAACTATCTAAAATTTTGAGAATTTGGACTGGAATTGTGTTATGTACAATTTTATAGTGGAAATGGTGGAAAGTATCACATTTTCCAACTTATTTGGTGACTCTATGACCGGTTTAATAACTTAAGTTTAAAAGGCACCTATATGGTGAACTACCAAAATTACCCTTAGATAATCATTTATGTTATTCGGTTTGTCTGGTTCTCTCTCCACACTTCTAACAAAAATGATAACCGGGTTAGTCTCTCTCTCTCTCTCTCTCTCTCTCTCTCTCTCTCTCTCTCTCAATCTCTCTCTCAATACAAATAGAAGTTCAAGATCCAAACAACTGGACGTGCTTCATTACAACAAGGTAATATTTCTTGCAAATACTTCTTTTCATTTGTTCACATTTTCATTGTGACAATTGTGGATCTCCGAGACTTTGTCACTTTTTTCCGAGCTATTTAAAGTAGTATCCTAGCTTTTTAAAAATCACTCTGAGCATTTTCATGTCTTCTCCGAGCCTTTTTAAAAATCACTAATCAAGCATTTTCATGTCTTCTCCGAGCCTTTTCAAAAATCAGTAATCGAGCCTTTTGAAATCTTCTCCGATTTTTTCATGTCTTGTCCGAGCCTTTTTATATCATCTCCGAGATTTTTCAAAATCACTAATCGAGCCTTTTCAAGTCTTCTCCGAGCCTTTTCAAGTCTTCTCCAAGCCTTTTCATGTCTTCTCCGAGACTTTTATGTTATTAAAGGATTTTTGTTTTGATTGGTTCGGTTCAAAGAAGTATTTTTTTTGTCTACCTTACTTTCTTTTCGTCATTTTTAGCTTATATCAATAACATATTTTTAACTCAATCAAAATACAATTATCTCCAAGAACAAAATGTTTGTTATGCTTAATACCTTTAGTTTGATCTATATCTTTCTTAATTCTGCCCTTTATTCGAGTAGTTTTTTATTCGGCAAATTACTCGAGGCGTACACTTTTTTGAATATATTAGTTCCTAATGCGGGGAAGGGGTTTTTCGTGAGTCGATTAGCGATTTTTTTAATGAGTCCTAACTGTGAGTTTGTCCCTATTATGGGTTGGAGATGAATGTGTAGAAGAAGCAGTATATTGATAAAGATATTTTGTTTTCCAAAATCAAAAGAGCGGTTGGATTGCAAAAATAAAGGGTTTCTAACGACCGATTTATACTATAACAAACATAAACCAATTCAAAAATGAGAAAATCGAGAATCCGGTAATGAGTTTACCCGTTTCCAAGGTATCCATTTTTTTTTTACTACAATACTTTGTTTTGACTGTATCGCACTATGTATCATTTGATAATCCAATAAATACCTTACCTTTTGTTGCAATCGAAAAATCACTAATCGAGCATTTTCAAGTCTTCTCCAAGACTTTTAAAAAATCACTAATCGAGCCTTTTTCAAGTCTTCTCCAAGCCTTTTCAAGTCTTCTCCAAGCTTTTTCATGTCTTCTCTGAGACTTTTCAAAAATCACTAATCGAGACTTTTCAAGTCTTCTCCGAGCCTTTTCATGTCTTCTCAAAAATCACTAATCGAGACTTTTCATGTCTTCTCCGAGCCTTTTCATATCATCTCTGAGACTTTTCAAAAATCACTAATCGAGCCTTTTCAAGTCTTCTCTGAGACGTTTCAAGTCATCTCCGAGACTTTTCAAATAATCACTAATCGAGCCTTTTCAGGTCTTCTCCGAGACTTTTCATTGAATTACTAATCGAGCCTTTTAAAGTCTTTTTCGAGACCAAAAATGTCTTCTTCGAGACTTTCATGTATTCTCTGAGACTTTTCTAGTGTTCTCCGAGCCTTTTAAATATCCTCACTCGAGCCTTTGTAAATGTAATTTATGAAAATATTTTGTACTCCTGAGTTTTTATTAATAGTTTTGATTAATTTGACAGCATCATGAATCGGGTTAGAATAGTAATATCTTACAATGGTCGATGGGAGTAACTACCCGACGGAAGTCGGAGGTTTGTTGGATCCGATAACCAGGGAATGTATGTCTCAAAGAATATGACTTATGAAGAATTGGTAGCGATCGTGCATACCATTGTGAAGTATGATGTAAACAAATTCAATGTTGATCTGGCATCAATATCAATCGTTCCTGACAGTACATGTCGTACATTTATAAGAAATAACGATGATGTTCAGTTTATGCTAGGGGAAGATCGGGTGATCCCTCAAGTATGTGTAAGTCTAACTCAGAGGACACCTGGAGATGTGATAGGGAATGATATTCCTCCTCCTGAAAATACCCAACAGTTTGGATCCTTTAGCGGTAGCAACCAAGTGTATCCCTAAAGAAGTTTCGCCGAAAGTGGGGAAAACATGTGTGGTGTCCCACCGGTAGCGGTTGACCAAATAGTTGAACCTCAATTTGGCGATGTGTTTGGTTGTTGAATTGAGCAGTACAATGAGATGAACAATTACCTGAACCATGAGGTGGATAATGAGGCAAATAATGAACAGGTAGATGATCTAGAAAATGTGGATGAAGAGCGTACACAAATTCAAACACAAGGAAGACATGTACAAGGAGTTAGTTGCATTGTACCAAATATGACTGGGACTTTCGAGGTCCGACATAATATAACTGTATCTGATTCTGATAATACGATAACGTGGGTTATTCCCGGAGCAGATTCATACTCGTTTGGTATTGGTAGAAGCAGCACCTTGGCAACGCAAGAACCTACATGCATGATTTATAAAGGTCAATTTTTCCCAAGTAAAAAGGATTTGAAGAGGCTAGTTGGCCTTTTTTTAATGCAGGAGAACTTTGAATGGAAGGTGAAAAGGTCTAACAAGACAACGTTAGATCTAGTTTGCATCATTGACAACTGTACGTGGAAATTAAGAGTGGTTAGGAGAGATAAAGGGACTTACTTCCAAGTCGGAAGTTTTGTCAACCAACACAGTTGTCCTTTGGAGGAGGTTCACCGTCGCCACCGACAAGCTAGTGCAGTCATAATCAGAGAAGTCATTGCACCTAGACTTCAACAACATAATGGTCGTCTCATGCGTCCGAAGGACATAATCGGCGATATGAAAACAATGTATGGCATCCAAGTCATGTACAGTAAGGCACATGATGCCTTGCAATATGCATTGTCCTTAACCTATGGAACGAATGAAGAAAGTTTCAAACTGTTACCATCTTTTGCGTACGTTCTGGAACAGCAAAATCCTGGCACAATCACCGACTTACAATGCGCAGACGATGATACATTTCTGTACTTTTTCATGTCGTTAGGGTCCTCAATTAGAGGTTTTCGGAGGTGTATGCGTCATGTGATTGTAGGTGATGGTACCCATTTGAAGGGAAGATTTGGGGGTACAATGTTTGTTGTAACTGCACAAGATGGAAACGAACAGGTGTATCCAATTGCTTTTGGGTACGGTGACTCAAAAAACAACCTTTCATGGGAGTGGTTTTTGGAATGCTTAAGGGGTGCCCTTGGTCATATAGATGATCGGGTTTTCATTTCCGATCGCCATACAAGTATTGACGCGGGGATTTCTAAAGTGTTCCCTGATGCAACCCATACTATATGTTGCTGGCATTTTGGTGAAAATATGAAGAAGTGATTCCACAGAAAGGATGTTGCCGACATAATGGATTCAGCAGCTAGGACGTACAGTGAATTCAATTATAACGGGCACATGGAGGAGTTACATAGGCTACACAAGGGTGCATTCGATTATGCCATTGCTGCCGGTCCACACAAGTGGTGTCGCGTACACTATCCCCAAAGAAGGTATATGCTGATGACCACAAATGTTGTAGAGTACATAAACTCATGCCTAAAATTCGCACAGCAACTACCAATAATGACACTGGCAGAGTTCATTAGGAATATGCTACAAAAGTGGTTTCATGATCGTCATGCAGCTGCACGGTCCATGCGTCATCAACTGACCGACGCAGCACATCTTGTGATCCTAAAACGTGTCAAGAAGTGCAATTATATGACCGTAAATCTGGTTGAGTGGAACATATTCTCCGTCAAATTGAAGGGAAACCAATGGACGGTTAACTTACACTTGAAGACTTGCACATGCAACAAATTCCAAATGGACCATTTCCCATGTTCTCATGCACTCGCAGCGGCAAGGTACATGAGATGTTACAATTAACGATTTATATTACCTACAAACGTGAATCTCATTGTTTTCATTGTTGTAGGGAGCGAAACTTGGATTTCACATCTCTGTGTGCAGACTACTATAAGAAAGAGACACTTATTGATGCATACTCGGTTCCTATTATGCCTGTTGGCCATCCTTCTTCACGGGTAGTGCCATCCGACATGCCTCGTCTTCGGAGAGGACAACCACACAGTCATGTAGAAGATGTGGACAATCAGTACATAATAGTAGGCGGTGCTCCAACCCACCGATGGTTAATGAAGGTCCCAGCATAAGTGTTCCCGATGAATACCGTCGCAAGTGCGGCATCTGTCATTCAATTAGACACAATAAACAAACGTGCCCTAAGAAAGACTCTACCGTGGAATGAATGGAGCCGTTGAGGAAGGCGATCAAACATAACAAGGTAGTACAAGAGGCCCCTGGATTGCCACCAGAAAAGAATGTGATTGCTAATATGGGACGGCAAGATGCTAGGAAGCACCTTGAGGAACATGTCTCTAACTTGATGTCTTCCAACATCGTCCAAACGTTGGGAACCATGCTCGATACAGTTGTGTTATGAGACCGTTGGTTATTATGCTTTTTTATGTTGAACTATTACAATATATTTATTGGTTGTTCGTTTAATGTCATACTGTATCTTTTGTTATAGTGTCTACAATTCATTGTATTGTTTATGGATTTCAATATATCAAATGTGTGTTCAAGTGTTAATTGCAAACAACTAAAAATTTTTTAAAAATAATTTCATTTCATTACTCAAATGTTATGTACATCAACTAAATCACTAACTGGAAGACCAATCCTTTGAGTTACAAAAAACCTCCATAGCCATCTTCTCTCGGATGGTGCCTATTTCGTTTTCTGACCAGTAGAACGTATCCCTGTTCACTGCCAGGTACTCTATCAATCTCAAAGTATGGGCACCACAGTTACCACTGCAATTCACCACATAAACAACCGTTAGAATTGAATGTTATTAAAACAGATTAGGATAGAATAAGATCTTTAAACAGTCATACCCTCTATCCTGTTGGGGCACACGGTCTCTAGACACAATGTTGAGTGGAAAGGGCTTATTCTGCAATGTGTACGTCATATCGCCCCTCCGTCTGCGACCGTGAAAGTCTATCGCATGCAGCATCGATGGTAAAAAATATCGTAAGCAAGCGAGCTGCGTTTTCCTATGGCGAAATGGTACTTCCTATCTGAACGGGTCCATCAGGTAAATACTCCCTGTTGTGAGGTCGACGCTGACTAGTGCCCAATGCTTACGTCCAAGGTTACAAGGAATCAAAACCTGTATGTGTTTCAACAAAGTGTTATCAATGGGAAATTTATTTAAAATTCAAATTCAAACAATGTAAATAAAACACTGACCACGTCAACTTCGTTCCATGGTTTGGTTCCTGCCAGGACCAATCCACGTACCACCTTCAGGTCATTAGCGGACCACTGATGCTTGAACAAAGACCAACTGCAGCGGGGTTTGTCGGCCCCACTTCCTATCAATCTCTCCCAGTCATTCAATAACCATGACTGTATAAAGAAAATTTATAAAACGTTATATAAAAGATATACGAAACACATAAATAGATGTTTAAAAGCCGTACAACTTAAACACTTACATAGAACTGTGAATCCAGTATGTTGATCCTCGGACCGTAGACATTGACGCTTCCGCAGAATATGCAAGTACGTGTCCATATGCTGACAATTTCAACATTTTGTATTGTTAGCATTCTACTATTTCAGAAACATCTTATACACAATGTTCAGGTAAGGACCATACCGTATCCTCAAACTCCATGATGTTGGTTTGAAACCGATGGAACCAAGGGACACCAACTGGCTCGAGTAGATCCACATCACGCCTGCATAATTGTTGAAGAAGTTAGATAAGAAAGTAGTTTTACTTAGCAGTTTCAAAATACAAAATAATTTTTGTAATATCTGCGATTATACTTACAATTCCCCAGTCGAGTTCCTCTTATAGGCTTGGTACACCGCAAGATGGTCAGAATCTATCAATGCGTGAGGCGCCCATACATGTGGTGGTTGTGGCCTAATCCTTGGCCTCTTCGACCGAGAGGGGTCAGTGTATGGGGTCCGCTGCTGCCAACCTGGCCTACGAACCCGATCCTGACGTTGAAGGGGTGGGGGAATCCGGTCCAGCTTAGTGCGATCCACTGGATGGGTGAGCTGTAAGGAGGAACTCTGTCCCCGTGTATTGCCTCTAGAGGTACGATGTGTTGAGGGATTATGTCCCCCTGTATCGCCTGTAGGGGTGTGCTGTAAGTAGGAACTATGTCGCTGTCGATCGCATGCGGGTGTAAGCTCTTTGGGTGCACTGAGACTGGGGATCTCTGTCCCTGTGGAATGAATGAAGGGATGCTCTGCATCAGGGTCGACCGGAGGGGTGTGCTGTAAGGAGGTGCTCTGTACCAGGTCCTGAGAATGAACAAGCTGGTCTGGTAAAACCTGCTGAGGTTCCTGCTCTATCTCCATAGGTGATGTATCTGTACCACTAGTACCACGAGTAACCTCCCCTCGTGGTGTCACACCAGGCCCTTGCTGATCATCCTGATGACTACATGTCCTCCTTCTGGGACTGAAGTCTCGGTGTCCATCTTTGTCATCGAATGATGGGTCATCGAACAGTGTACCTCGAGTACGGGCGTGCGACGTCGAACCCTGAAGCCCCCGAATCAAATCTAGCAACTCCTGATGCTGTTGATCTCGCTTCTCATTACTCTTTCGCACCTCCTCATATAACTCGCGTAACGCATCCATCAGTTCAGTATATCGACGGTCCTGAAAGGAGTTTGAAATTGTCAGCACTAAAACCGTTCACTCGATTGAAATTAAATAATACGGTAAAAAGAATTATACATACCTCTGCTTGCCCTCCAACGCCTCCTCGTGAGTCATCTCCAGTTCGAGAGTCATCTCTAGTTCGAGGCTCTCTAGGCCACGTGAATCGAACCCGTCTAGTCCTCGCGGGACGAATGTGACGACCGTCCGAGTCAGAACCCTCCGTATCACTGGGTTCGAAAGATGGACCCTCAGTGTCACTGGTTCCGACAGTTGTATATCGTTCGGGGTCAGAAACGGGAACAGGTATATCACTGACATCAACATCATACAAACTGCCTCCTTGGGAAATACCCTAGAAGTACCGTTCAGCCCTCTCAGTTGCTGTCGGCACCAATTTCACCCTCGCAAACATCTGAAATTGCAGTTAGACCATTGTAATTGTATACATACTAATAGTTATGAACATAATATATATATAGATATTTACACTTTCGAGGAAAATGCTATTCAACTTCTCCCCCCTTGGTCGCGTACTCAACTCTCATTTCAGAATTCGAAGGGAGAGCTCGATTTCCCTTCGCTTCCCACATCCGCTGTTGCCAAGCTCAGGGATAACCTCGAAAGCAAATATCTGCGAAACAGCTAAGAACGATAAGAATCCAATACAATACATCAGTCATATGAAAAAAATAACAAATTCAAAATTCTCACCAACAGGGCGTGCGTTAGCCCATATATGTTGTATGTTTCCGTGGTGTGTACATCAACGCCCTTTCGTCACTAGCGTTGTTCAAACCGCCTACGTCGACCATCCAACGCATGCTTGAAACCGTATATAGACTGCCTATACACGTGTGCACGCCACGGGAACGCATCAAAAGCGTCCAAGTCCTCGACTAGGCGAAACTGCCATACAGGAACTTTCTCTCTCTCGTCCAACCCCATCAGTATCCAGTTAAGCATATACAATAAGCACAGCTTAACCGCATCATACTGCTCAGAAAAAACACCAATCTGTAGAACGGCTTTCAGCTCTGCATACTCGACCTCATGTCGACTCTCAAAGTACCTCTGGTGTATGCCATTCTCTACCATATCATAGGTCGACGTGTCAGGAAGTTCTCCAAACTTCAATCCAGTAAGCAGACAAAACTCAACCTTCGAGAACCGGATCGAATGCCTTCCTAACAGAAATCTCATCTCATCTCATCTTCAGGCCCATCGTGATGCAACTTGCAAATAAGCAACTGATGTACAATGCCAGCTGAAAACTTCATCCCACGATCCATCCGAAGGAGGTGTCCAAAACACGACTCAGTATACCGACGTCGTTCTTCGACCGCAAGATGTTCAGGTACCTTGTTAAGTGCATTGTTGATATCTGTAAGGTCATCAAAATGGTCATGTCGAGTTATTTTCCTCGAATACCTTTCTTCCTCTGGAGTTTTAAGTGAATCTTTTAGTTGATTCCTCATCTGCATATTGATATAAAAAAAAATATCTATTTAAATAAAATAAATAATATAAAAATGAAAGGTTTCGGACACTATATGAAAAGGCTCAGAAACTATATGAAAAGGCTCGGAAACTATATGAAAAGGCTCGGACACTATATGAAAAGGCTCGGACACTATATGAAAAGGCTCAGAAACTATATGAAAAGGCTCGGACACTATATGAAAAGGCTTGGAAACTATATGAAAGGCTCGAAGATTCTAATTCTAGAAGCCTATTCATATTCCTTAAAAGGCTCGGATTACTATTTAAAAGTCTCGGGCAGTGTTTTAAAAGGCTCGAATCCTATTTTAAAAGTCTCAGAGCCAGTGTGAAAGGCTCGGAGATTCAAATTGCAGAAGCTTATTTAAATTGCTTGTAAAATGCTCGGATTACATATGACAAAGCTCGGAAAAGGCTCGGAAAAGGTTTTAAAAGGCTCGGAGATTCAAATTGCAGAAACCTATTCAAATTGCTAGGAAAATGCTCGAATTACATGTGAAAAAGCTCGGAAAAGGCTCGGATAAGGTTTTAAAAGGCTCGAAAACCCATAACTTCATCGTGTTCAACAGAATTTTTTCGTAAATTTAAACCCTAACCTAATCAAACAAACCTAATCAACAACAAATCAAATCAAATCTAATATACATGTCTAACGAACATCCAACATCAAACGCACATAAAAGTTTCAACAACAAAAACGCGTGAGAAAATCATATCACCTTCTCGTCGACTTCAAGACTGTATCGCCACCGCCGGTAGGTTTCCCGTGAGATTTAGTACCAGATTTCTTGCACCCAAGGTCTCTCTTTCCACTGTTCTCTCTCTCTCAACTTTTTTCTCTTCAAACACAAATTGACAAAAATGAGGGTATTTTTGTCTGGTCACCTAAATAGGTGCCTTTTAAACTTACATTAGTAAACCGGTGACATTCTCACAAAAGCCCCTCCAAATAGTGACAAAATTTTTGAACCCCAATTTTATATGTCGTGGCATTGCAAGTTGAAGTTGGTAGGTTGAAGAGAAAAACTAAGAGCGTGTTATGGTTAGCACAACAATAGAGTCGTTTAGGTCTTATGTTAGGCTTTAGTGCGAATGGATTGGAGGAATTCATGATTAATGAGCTCCCTGAATCAATGCAGAAGTATGCCTTAGCAATGAATGAATTTGACATCAATGGAATTGGAAGTTTCTTTAGCATACTCTTCATGCATGCAAACATAACCCTTTTCAATTCCACATTAGACAACAGTCGCTTGGACAAGTACTATATGAGGTTGATGATTATTAGTTTTGTCAATATTTGCTACTATTTTGTTATTTCAACCATATATGATGAACACAATTCTTATCTAGAAGTTGAAATGGTAGAAAGAATCACATTTAACCTATGAAGTTTAAAACTATATATCTGTACATGTCTTTTTTATATAAATTCAACTCAACTGCTAGTTAATTATGTACTTTGAGAGAATAATGTTGGATATTTATGTTTTTTTTTCTTTTAAATGTTTAATTTATAATTAGTACAACCTTGTCTTCAACTTGTATTTGAATTTTAAGTACTACGTATTCGACTCAAATGTGATCATATGCACTCCCATGTGATCACATGCAACCATATGAGATAACATTATATATATACGATCACATGCAATTACATGTGATCACATACCATTGCAATATTGCAATGTTGCATATTAGAATGTCCCTTTAAATTGAAAACCAAATAACATATAACTTTTTGTTAAAAAATTTACTCATTAAAAGTTATATTTAGTAAAGGATCTACTCCAAAATATTTACTTGAAAAGCTGTACAAAACACATCATAATACATATCCAAATCTCTTTAGGATTCAGATAACCTATTCTAATTTGAACTAGGAAATTTAAGAGCTTGTTTGGTTGAGTTTTTGAAAAACCTCTATTTGTAAAATGTCTATTTATAAAGTTGTAGTAAATCTATTAGAAATAGAGCTTTTTTAAAAATAAAATAAAAAATTAGTTGTTTGGTTGGTAATTTAAAAAAAAACACTTTTATAATATCAGACTATTTGATTGTAAAATCACAAAAAAAATAAAAATAAAAAAAAATTAAAAATAAATAAAAAATAAATAAAAAAAAAAATTCTACTGAAAGATTAAATTACTAAAAAAGACATAAAAAACATGACAACATTTCAAACTTTTGACCAAAAAAAAATATAAAGTAATCAAAAGCATTAGAAAGAAATAATAAAAATTTGAAAGACGGAAGAAATAAAAAATTGAATCGAAAACAATAGGAACAAATATAGAGATAAACGAATAAATAATAAAAATAATAATGAAGAAATATTATATAAACCGATTGAAATTTGCCAACACATGTAGAGCAAAGAAAATAGCCATTTGTGGAAAACAAAGAACAAAGAACATAATACGTTCTACGGTTTTATTTTAATAAGGTATTCCATGTCAATAATAAAAAAATTAGGGATATTTAGTTCAAATACCTTTTTTTTTAAAAGTCTATTTAGAAAAGCTCATAAGCTTTTCCCTAATAGAAATTTAATGCTTGTTTAGTTGGGCCTCTCTCGAAAACTCTACAAACCTCTATTTGAGTTTTTTAGAGTTGTTTGATTAGACTTCTAAGATTTTTTATTTTAAATTCAGTTGAGACTAGTAGAGTTTAAACCTCCACTAGACAAAAGCTCATAGAGAGGAGTTTCTATATATATAAATATATATATATATATATATTTAAAAAAATGTCTACCAACAAAACAACTATAATTTTAAAATAAAATAAAAAAAAAAAACTCTATTTTAATAAATCTACTACTTGCAAATCTTTTACAAAGATAAGTTTTTCAAAAGCCCAACTAAACAAGCTCTTCAACTCTACTAAATTTAAAATAAATAATTTTAAAAGTTCTACCAAACAACTCCAAAAACTCAAGTAGATGTTCGTAGAGCTTTTGATACATATAGTAGAAAGTCCAACCAAACAAGCACTAACATTATAAATTATTATCCTTTTGAAACTGTTTTTGGTTTAATTTCTACAAAGAGTGGCGATATTGGCACTCCTCAAAAACTGTTTGTACACCCCTTTTGTATGCACACCCCTAAAATATTTTTAAAATCTTTGGTTTCGTAAATAAACCTCATATAATACCAAAAATACAATTTCTTTAATTTTATTGTATTATATATTTGTAAGTACACCCCCACCGTTCTATTACCTAATCACTTTAATTGTTATTTAATATAATTTTTTTGGAAGTTTATTTTATATCTTTTTATTTAAATAAATAATTTATCATGTTAGGATTTTGGTTTGTGTTGACATGAATTCCATATCAAAACGTTGTTTCTCTTGTAATGTTTAGTTGTCTTAGATTGATGATGATTGAAGCTTCAATGAGTACTTGGCAACTTTTCATGCAAGATGGTGTCTTCAAGGAAGAATAAGTTACATTGCTCAACCAAATCTATTAAAAACTCCATTTTAATAAATCTACTACAAGCAAATCTTTTACAAAGATAGGTTTTTCAAAAGCCCAACCAAACAAGTTCTTAAACTCTACTAAATTTAAAATAAACAATCTTAAAAGTCCTACCAAACAACTCCAAAAACTCAAGTAGATGTTCGTAGAGCTTTTGATATATATAGTAGAAAGCCTAACCAAACAAGCACAAACATTATAAATTATTATCTTTTTGAAACTGTTTTTGGTTTAATTTCTACAAAGAGTGGCAATATTAACACTCCTCAAAAACTGTTTGTACACCCCTTTTGTATGCACACCCCTAAAATATTTTTAAAATCTCTGGTTTCATAAATAAACCTCATTTAATACCAAAAATACAATTTTTTAATTTTAGTGTATTATATTTTTGTTAGTACACCCCTACCATTCTATTACCTACTCGATTATATTGTTATTTAATATAATTTTTTTGGAAGTTTATTTTATATCTTTTTATTCAAATAAATAATTTATCGTGTTAGGAATTTGGTTTGTGTTGACATGAATTCCATATCAAAACGTTGTTTCTCTTGTAATGTTTAGTTGCCTTAGATTGATGATGATTGAAACTTCAAAGAGTACTTGACAACTTTTCATGCAAGATGGTGTCTTCAAGGAGGAATAAGCTACATTGCTTATCAAATGTATATTAGACATCTTTCCTCTTACAAGGCATAGGCACATACACACATGACATTCATTTGTGTCCATGCATAGTCATACATCATTGGTATAACATATTCATACACTTGTTGAAATATGCACATGCAATAGATTTTATTTTGATAACATTGTGATTTGTATGTTCTAGGAAATTGCATACTTGTGTGACTTTGTGTTTATTTGTTTTAGTTTTATTGTTTTGGACTTGAACATTATGATAACATTATGATTCCTTATTAAGTCCCGGTTATTTCGGTTACTTACTCATTAGATTTCGAGTCCAAACTAGGAAGTTACGCTACTTTGCGTTCTCATACGATGTGTTGTCTTCGTCATCGTGTATTGAGTCAAATTCTCAACCTTTTATCAAAGTTTTGTAGTCATCCTTGTGTGTGAAGGAGTCACGGTTCGTAATCTAAAAACGGATTTGAATTTGGAGTTTGGAGGCCCGAATGCTATCGAAGAACGTGAGAGGAGCGCAAGGGAGGCGTGTAATGGCCAAAGGCCATTGGAGAGGTGTCCCGTAAGGGGCGCGTGAGGCTCACGAGCTAAGCACCCCTCTGCCCTATGAGGCTCACGTGCCTTACACAGGCTGGGTGATGTGGTACTCTATGATTGGTCCCAAAAATTCTCTCTCTCTCTCTCTCTCTCTCTCTCTCTCTCTCTTTTTTAAATACTCTCATTTCCCTCCCATTCATTTCAAGAAGAAAAAGTTTGAAAAACACAAGTGCAGAATTTTCCTCTCCAATTTTCTCTCCTTCCAAACACCATAACTTTCTTAGTCAGACTCTGAATTGAGTGATTCAAGTTGAAGAATCTTCGTAATCAAGTCTTCTACCTTTTCCAAGAGAGTTTGCAACTGTTTGATCGAGTTTTATAGTGGCTCTACCCATAAAACCGAACCAGCTCATGATTCTTAAGTATTTGACTAATCTTTGTGTTTTCTTCTTTTTAAACCTTCAATTACCTTGGGGTTTCTTCTTCTATATGTATATGTATGTAAGATGAATGTTATTGAGAAAGATAGCTTCATAATCAAACCTAATCAAGTCTAATTAGAGACAAATGTGAACTAGTTTTCTAGGATTCTAGTTTTTCACATGTTTGAGAGTTGTATTATAATTAGTTTGATATCTATGGTTATTTGTGATTTGATTGATTCATTTTATGATTAATAACATTTGCATATGCTTTGATCCTTTGATTGAAAAAATCTAGGATTAGCACATTTGATTTGGTATTTAAAGCCTAATAGGATTTAAATGATTATTCATTATATCCTTGCTCTAAATGTTGGCTAGAATATTCATTGAATACATTTTGTGATTTTAGCATTTTTGGTTTATGTTTTTAATATCTTGAATATATGCTTCATGAATATGATTTATTCAAGTATTAGATTTGTGAATGAAACTAGGAGCCACATGTGTTAGGTGTTCTCACATGTTCTAGGTTTTAATTCAATTTGTATGACTAGACTATTTTGACTTTTGTTCTCACATGACTAAGTCTAGTTTCCATGGAATGTCTTGATCACATGTTCTATGTTGAATTTGCTTGTTTGCATCATTTGTATTCATTAATCACACTAGGAAGTCCTTATAAAAGGCAAGGAGTCTTGACTAGAACAAAAGGTCCGAATAGTCAAGCAAGGAAGTCTTGGTTAGGATCTAAGCAAGAAATCATGGTTAGGATCGAGAAGGTCTGGATAGCTATGCATGGGAGGCTCTCTAGAGGCATGAGTTCCTTGGATAGGGAGTTGGCTACAATATTGGTAGGCCCGAGCGTTTGGTTAAATATAGACCCCAATAGAGAGTGTTACATGGGATGTGCATTGGCTCTTGAGAAATTTGTAATCTTTCAATGATGTTGTGTAAAGATGGACTCCAATATATGATGGCTCCGCATCATTGAGGGATTTCGTATCTACCAATATGGATTGGGTAGATATAGACTCCAATAGGAAATAGATCATAGGTTGGTCACTTTTGTAGAACTTATAATCTATCATCCAATATATATAGTACCCAATGGTTATAGTTCAACCCCTGGATGTTTCCTCCTTGGAGGTTTTACCACGTTAAAAAATCTCTTTTATCAATTCTTTTAATCTCTCTCTTTTATATTTGTATATGTGTATGTTTCTATCTTGTTGCATAATATTCACTTGTGATATATTTTGAGACAAGATTTTGTTAAGTGTGATTTGTAAGCAATTCATTTTGATCATAGTTGTATATATATAATTCTTTTGTTCATTGATTCTTTTGTATAGTTATATTTTGATTGATACTTGTAACACATTGAACATTATTGGAAATACAAGTATTCTTTGTTGTTGTGTTTTAATGTTATTCTTCCTCTTGCTACTTGTTGATATATAAACAATACTTTAATGATCACATGTTTATCTTGTTTATACATGTATGTATTGTTTATGTGTTGTAATGTAAGCCACCTTGAGGGATAAACTTGCGTTTGTTTTAAGGGATTGAAAAAGGTGTAAAAAAACCCTCTATTGCGTTTGTTTCAAGGGATTGAAAAAGGTGTAAAAAAACCGTCTAGGTATGCTTTAAGCAATTTAACTATAATTGTATATTTCAATTGGTATCAGAGCAGGTCGTTAGACGACACTTGACGAGATCTTATTTATACTCTCATGTTTATTGCTTAGGTTTTTGAGTCATGGTTGTCCTCATTTATTTATGAAAAGGTTCTTCTTGTTTGTCATTGCATTTGTCTACTAACAATTTTGTTGATAAGCTTGAAAAGAGTATTATTTACAAATGCAAGGAAGAAGAAATTTGTGTTCCTCATAGGATGATCAAATTAGACTTGATCACTTACTCAAACAATACAATGAAAAAGCTTGCATAGAGTAAGGATGACTCTATTGAGAAGGAGAGCTCAAATGATGAGTCTTCTAGTGAAGAAGAGTTGGTGAGCAACTTTGTTGCCATCAAGGCCTCTCACTCTACTCTAGAGGATGTATGTCAAGATTCGTTGGACAAGGAGGTTGACCCAAATCATCAAAGGTGCTTAAGTGAGAATCCAACCTATATACATGTCAAGATTCGTTGGACAAGGAGGTTGACATACATCCTCTCACTCTACTCTAGAGGATGTATGTCAAGATTCATTGGACAAGGAGGTTGACCCGAATCATCAAAGGTGCTTAAGTGAGAATCCAACCTACATAGATCTTTTGGCTAAGGTGAAGTGTCTTGAAGAGAATTTGAAGATAACCTTAAAGGAGTTAATGAGGAGGATGATTTGATCAAGTTACAAGTGGATGAGTTTGTGTCAACAACTCGAAGGCTCTTAGGTGAAAAGAATGCTCTTGCCAAGAAGCTTAGAAAAGTTGAAGGGATTGTTCTTGATAGGGATAGGATCATCTCTATTTTGACTATAGGAAGCTCAAGCGGTTTAGTAGTTGAGGAGAAGCTCATAGAAGCATTACTTCCTACAAGCAAGGAAATTGTCATTGTTGACAAGAAAGCTCCTAAAAAGAGACGTTCCAAGACCAATAACAAGTTGAAGAACAAGGTACCCCTTGAAACTCTCATTAGTGCTTCTCTAACTTCGGAAGGTAAAATCTCTCATTTTATTCCCGTATGCCATTTTTGCAAAACTGTAGGCCATATCAAGCCCAAGTGCTTTAAATACATTGAATATAGCGAAATAGAAAATGCATCTAGGAATATAGAGATTGTGCCTCATTTTAAGCATGCTAAAGCTTTTGAATATGGAAATAATGAAAATGTCAAAAAGCATGTTAATAATGTTCGGTTTGAGAAGAAAGCAAACCTTGCTAAAATTGACAAATCATGTGTTGCTAGCAATGTTGAAGCTAAGAGTATCAATGATATTCTTGTTGAACAAGTCATAGAAAGTCTTCATTCTGGATACAACATTGTTGTCTATAAGAATCTTGGTAATGTTTGTGTAGATTCACCCAAGACAAAGTTTGTCAAGGGTGAGAGCTCTTACAAATAGTGTAAGTTGCACATGTGAGTTAGCTTTAAGATTAATGTCAAGTTGTTAAGAAGCTCAGCTTGATTGCTTTGTATCTCTATAACTTGACATGAACTTAGCTATCTCACATTTTTGTTATGATAGTCGAAATCCATTGATTAACTTTTGAGAAGTTGTTTTTATGAAATCTATATGGTGACAATCATGTTAAGACTTTTGGAGAAAGTCATTTTTGTTGTTGTTTGAGTTGAAATGCTAAGTCTTTAGTCTCTTGGATCGACACACCAACAGCTTGTAGTCATGAGAACAAACAAGCCAAAAGGACTCATAAAAAGGGTGAAGGCTTTACATTTGATGAAAAATAGCTTGCGAAGGTATCTGTATATCACATTGCTTGCTTGCTTTAATTTTCATCTCTCAACTCATTGTTTGTACCACCTTATGAAGCATGTCATATTAGACAACTAGTATAGTGTTTATATGATCCTCTTTGACATTTGCTCTTTTAAGATCTTTTGGTGATAATTGTTCACATTGATCTTAGTCATGATGTTTGTTATTGTAAGTATGATTGTTGAGTGGCATGTTTTGAAAAATATGAGCTTCATATTCTTTGAAAGCTACTCTCTTTAGAAGTAATGATCTTAAGTAAGTCTCTTTGTATTGCTTTTTGATCATGTGCTTTTAAGCCATAAAAACTTGGTTTCAAAAATGCACTTTGCTTCTATTGTATGCTTGGTTGAGTAAGATGGGTTTGATATATGTAAGTTGTGGATACACTTTAAAGTCCTAAGACTGGTACGTTTAAAGATGACCTATGGTTGGTATCCATTTGCTTCGACAACATAGAACTCAACTAGCATCTTTATAGAAAGGGCTACACAACTTGGTTGTGCAGTCACCCAATGTAGGAAAAGGCTACACCATCGGGATGAGTGAAAGCCACCATGAAACGTATATGTTTATGTTAGAAAAATCAAAGAAGTGTTGAAAAGAATCATTTAAAAAAAATCTTTGATTTAAGCCTAAAACAAAACAAAAAGGCTTTATGGAGTATAGTTGAATAATCAAATTAGCTTGGGTTGTCAAATAGAAATGAAATGACAAGCCACTTGCACACACACTCACATGTTGAAATCTATTCTCTTTAAAAGCAAAATTCCAAATGATAATCGATTTGACCTTTTTATGGAAAGGTTTAAGGTGAATAGTTGTTGAAATTGTTTACATGTTTGATTATCAAATTACTTCTTTTCATATTCTTGAAGCAAAATCTTCACACACTCACTTTTGCTTATTTGGTATTTTGATACTCTAGCAATTTTTGAAGAAATATGAGAGTGATTGAAAATCTTAATGTAACTCTCATTGTTATATGGAGCTTATTGAAAAATCTATTAAAATTGCTTGGCGATGTGATTGTGTGGATATTTTTGTGAACAATTGTCTATCTAGATCTTAGATAGGACATTTATCAAGAAGGGGCATTATATGCTATACTTTGTTATCTTTTGTGATAAGTTCACATGTTCTTCAAGATTGCTGTTTGTTGGCATTATTCTTATTTTTGATAAATCTTAAAGATGTTATGATAATACTTGATATGCATATTGATTTGTTCAAAAATGATGTTTTGCCTTTGTATATGTTTATTGTCACTAACTTGCTTTGATGTTTCCACTCACGTTTGTTTTCATGTTTTAGTGATACACTACATAAGGTCATGGGGAGATCAAAGAAAGTTGGGGTTAGTAGTCCCTCTAAACCCATAGACAAGTCCAAACCCTCTCTTTTTTCCAAGATTGCCAAAGCCAACAAGTTAAAGCTTTTGGAAATCTTTGGGCACAAAAAGATTATTCAAGAAAAAGATATGGATTTGGATTCTTGTAGTGGTTCTTACGTTCATAAGGTCATTGTTAAGAGAAATTGGAGTACATGGATGAATATGCTAGGAATAGTGAATGATACCATAGTTAGAGAATTCTATCATGAGTACAAGGAACGTACTACTCTTGAAAATGCCTTGTTGGATGTTAGAGGTGTACTTTCGAGTCAATTCAAAGAACTTAAATGATTTCCTAGAATTGCCCGATGATATTGAGTCGGTTTTCCTTGATGTTGATGTCTTGGAGAACCTCAATGAGATGGGTAGAACTCTTTGTGAGTTGTGACAATGATGATTTTAAGTGGGGAAGGCGAGCCTTTACTAGGCAAAGCGAGTTAACTAAGGTTGGTGCCTTTTGGCATCTCTTTGTATGTGCCAATCTTGTTAGATCTTCTAATGCTACCGAACTAAACAAAGAGAAGATCAAGATTTTGTATGCCTCAGTGACTAACAAACTCATAAACCTTGGTGAAATCCTTATAAGACATATTGATATTGCGGCTTGTTCAACTTATTTGGACAAAAAGTTGGCATTTCCAAGGTTTATTTCTCATTTGTGCAAAGCTAAAAGAGTGAAGAAACAAGATAATGATGTGCTACTACCTCCCTTAGAGAACTTTAGTAACAAACGTATGGCTACCATGTCATATAAGGAAAAGGGAAAGTCTTATGATACTTTTAGGCTCTTTGGTGAATCTCATGATTCAAGCCTTGTGTTTAGCATAACCATTCTTTCAAATTGGGCTATGCAATTGAAGAGTGAGGTTGACAAGTCAAGAAGGTTGATTAAGGAGTCATAAAGGAAGATTGAAGATCTCAATGCTAAGGTTGTGCTACAAGATGTGAAGATCAAAGAATTGGAAAGAAAAGCATCTACTCTAAAGCATTATGTGAGATCATCAAATCGTACAACTTTCCTTGGTGGCACAAGTGGCTAGAAATGGTCTTGAGGTATATTTTTCTTATTCTTTCCTTTTGACTTCATATCATATCAAAAAGGGTGAGAAATATGGGGAGATATATGATAGTTTCTAGCTTGCTTATTCTCGTTTTTTTATTTATATGTTGTATTTGGTATCAAGTTTGAACTTCATGTCATATAATATTTTTTTGTTGATCTTGGCTAGAATACTTTGTTGGATAGCATGTATTAAGTGGGAGCATACATGATCCATTTGAACTTTGATGTTTATTTTCTTGCCAAAGAATGTGCATTGCCATATGTGTTGTCTCTTGGATATTCTTGTGCTTTCAAGTTGATTTTAGGTGATATCATGAGAAGACCAAGAAGAAGTTCAAGACTTGTTGTTGAAAATTTGTCTAGTAATGTGTAACTCATTGTGACTAGTTTTCCTTTGTAATTGTTTTGGTATATGTATAAGGGTTTTGACATGGAATTTGCCAAAGGGGGAGATTGTTAGGATTTTTGTTTGTGTTGGCATTGTTTCTCTTGTGATGTTTAGTTGTCTTAGATTGATAATGATTAAAGCTTCAAGGAGTACTTGGCAACTTTTCATACAAGATAGTGCCTTCAAGATAGTCCTACATTGCTTATCAAAGGTATATTAGACCTTTTTCTTCTTACAAGGCATAGGCACACACACACATGGCATTCATTTATGTCCCTGCATAGTTGTACACCATTGGTATAACACATTCACACACTTGTTAAAGTATACACAAACACTATATTTTATTTTGATAAACATTGTGATTTGCATGTTTTAGGACTATGTCTAGGAAATGACATACTTCTGTGACTTTGTATTTATTTAATTTAGTTTTATTATTTTTAGACTTGAACATGATCTCATATGATTCCTTATTGAGTCCCAATCATTTCGGTTACTCACTCATTAGGTTTCGAGTCCAAACTAGGAAGTTAGGCTACTTTGCGTTCTCATATGATGTGTTGTCTTCATCATCGTGTATCGAGTTGAATTCTCAACCTTTTGTTAAATTTTTTTAGTCTTTCTTGTGTGTGAGGGAGTCACAGTTCATAATCCAAAGACGGATTTGAATTTAGAGTTTAATACAGCCGAAGAACGTGAGAGGAGCGTAAAGGAGGCGTGCAATGGCTAAAGGCCATTTGAGGGGTGTAGAGGCGCGTGAGGCTCACAAGCCAAGCACCTTCTACCCCATGAGGCTCACGCGCCTCACATGGGTTGGGTGATGTGGCACCTTATGATTGATTCCAAAAATTCTCTCTCTCTCTCCCTCTCTCTCTCTCTCTCTCTCTCTCTCTCTCTCTCTCTTTTAAATACTCTCATTTCCCTCCCATTCATTTTAAGAAGAAAAAAGTTTGAAAAACACAAGTGCAGAATTTTTCTCTCCAATTTTCTCACATTCCAAACACCATAAATTTTTCATTTGGACCCCGAATTGAGTGATTCAAGTTGAAAAATCTTCGTAATCAAGTCCTTTACCTTTTCCAAGAGAGTTTGCAGCTATTTGATCAAGTTTATAGTGGCTCTACCCACAAAACCGAACCAACTTGTGATTTTTAGGTGTTTGACTAATCTTTGTATTTTCTTCTTTTTTAAACTTCAATTACCTTGGGGTTTCTTTTTCTGTATATATGTGTATGTATGATGAATACTATTGAGAAAAATAGCTTCATAATCAAACATAATCAAGTCTAATTAGAGACAAATGTGAACTAGTTTTCTAGGATTCAAGTTTTTCACATGTTTGAGAGTTGTATTGTGATTAGTTTGATATCTATAGTTATTTGTTATTTGATTGATTCATTTTATGATTAATAACATTGGCATGTGCTTTGATCCTTTGATTGAACAAATTCTTTTATTATTATTATTATTATTATTATTATTATTATTATTATTATTTTAAAAGCACTTTCCCACCCTTTTATTTTTCTTTATGCCCACGCATCCCTTTGGTGCTGATTTCGATGGTCAGAAGCTTTCACAGTAAGCTTTCATTTTTGGCCACAAGTTTCTTCAAAAGATGGCGTTTGTCTTGACACGTGAGGTGACGTTCTGTCTACAGACTGCTTCCTGAGGCGCCACGTGTTCACCTTTTGGAGGGAGATCACGTCACTGTCTCGTACCTTAGTGGTTCACACTATCAAAACTGATTTTGAATTTTGAATTCCGAAATATCCGCACCTTTAAAAACAACGAAATGTCTCGTTCTGCCTACTTCGCCTTTTGCTAAACCTAGGCTCTTTCTCTTCTTCTCTTAGAATCTTTAAAACCTTCTCACTGTAGACCTCGTGATTCTTCGTCTTCTAGGATTGAGACTTTCCGCATTTCTACTTCACTTGTTTATGTGCTTTGATCATCTGACGGTTTAGAGCTTTCATTTGCGGTTCTTTGATTGTTTCCCTCAATCCTCTGCGTGAACTCCATTGTTAGGGTTCTACTTCAGTGAGTTTTTATGGACCTATTTCAACATTCTTTAATTTTTAAACAAATGATGCGGGCCCTAGAGCTCGGTGACAAAAACACTGCGGATAAAATCGAATCGTTGGTTCGCAATTTTAATCCAAGCTCTCCAGTTCCTATCTCTTTTTATATCCCCTCTATTCATGAAACCAGTGCCCCTAATATTTCTCCTGCTTCATCTTTTGATAGTGATTCCTCAGAGATGACGAAATCTTCAAGACTTAGTGGCAGCAAACGAAAGACGCCTAGGGTTCCTAGAGAATCTTTAATAGGTGCTCAGACGATAGTTGATTCTAACGTTGAAGATCATCAAAACGACAAGCTACATTTCTCGTCTGAGCACCCAAGTGCCTTTGATAGTGAGGTAAACGTTGTTGGTGAGCAACAACTTCAAAAATATAGGAGTCGATTCAACATCCCAGATATAGTGAATCTAATGTTGCCTGGTGAGCGAGCCGTGTGGAATCCTCCTTAGAATTCTGTCGCCATTTATGGCTCGATGCTTAGCTGTGGGATTACTCTTCCTCTTCAGCCATTCATAGCTAGGTTCCTTTCTGATGCTAAGCTTGCACCTGCCCAGTTGGCTCCTAATAACTATAGGATATTAATGTGCTTGTGCTTGATGAGGAAGATGAAGGGTTACAGGCCTCCTTCTCTCCTGAAATTTGACACTTATATACTTTGAGGCAATCGGGCGATAGTGGTGCCTACTTTCTCCTCTCTTCTGCAGTGGAGAATTAGATTCCTAAAGGCATGGTGAATCCGGGCCAAGTAAAGATCTCGGATGATGAAAAGAAGAAAGGTTTTATTTGGGGTTTGCCTTCTTCGAACAAACGTTGGAAGAACAGTTGGTTTTTTGCCAACGGTGTCTAAGGAAGGGATGTATAAGTCGATGTTTGGCGAAATCTCCGGGCAATGAGGGTTCAGAGACACTTCACTTCTCCGAATGCTTTGTCCAAAGCATTGCCAGTGTTGTTGGATGATGAGATTTCTCATCTTGCGGCTACTGCTGTCCTTCCTTTGGCTAAAATAAAGGAACATTTCCTTTTAAATAAGGAGAAAATGGTTGCTCACGGCTCTTCCCTTGCCTACCTGCTCGGCTTAAACACAGTAAGTCTCTTTTATTCTCTTCATTTAACTCTCCATACAATTGTTTGCTTTAATAGCTAGTTTTTTGCTATTTAACATTTTATTCTCTCTTGCAGTAAGCGAATTTGATCCGGTCTGTGAATTGTTGGCCCAGGCGATGAAGAACTTTACTGCTACTAGCCAAAGACAAGTCGCTGAATTGGTCAATGAGGGAATCACTGCTCCGGACAGGGATGATTCTGTTGATCGTAGGGATGGATGAGCCAACCCTGAGCAGCGAGGGGATCGTGAGGTCGCTGTGGGGCATACCCCCAACCAAAAAGGCAAAGAAAAAGTTGGTAGTTCAAGGGCAAATGAAAACGTCCCCGTTTTTGACGCTAGTGTTTCGGAAACCCCCGAGGACCCTGTGAGTGACTTAAACCCTCGGGTTGGTGGGGCAAGCGCCCAATCAAATACACTCTCAATCAAGCTGCTCGCCCAACGAATAGAGCTTCAAGAGTTATGCAATATGTGATTTCTTCAGATGAAGATGGCAATGGCGACCTTGAATTTGCTGGGGAAATTGATTCGAGAACCCCAACCGCCAGAGATAGGGTCGTAGATTCATCTCCCCACTTGGAGAGTGTTGGTCCTCATCAACCCACTCTTGCTTCAGATGTCTTTGTTTCTGTTGGGAAAAATAAACAAATAAAAGTGTTACACGCAGCGGAAGCGATACTAAAGACGATTTAGTGACTTTTAAAATTTTTCCTTTATGAACCTTAAACCCTTTTAATCAATAAACATGCATATATATCAACAAAAGTAAATTACCTCTTGTCGCGTGATCCGATTGACTTACGTCGATGGTAATCCGCAAGACCTTCAATCCGAGCACGAACGTGAATCACCTAGGAGTGTGGTCTCCCTTTCCTTTGAATTGCAAACCTGTGAATGGACCAAACAAATACTTTCTTTTCTTTGTTAGTCACAAAACAATCAAAAGAATGTCAAAATTATTCCGGTCACTTTTGAGTTCACAATCTTATGATCGAAACTCGCGTGAACCTAGATCGATATCTTATACACAAGCTTATTAATGTTTAAGCAATTGTATACTATCAAAGAATAATTTTTCACTCCTTTTTGTCTCTCTAGAATAAAAACTCTCTTAGAATTAAGAAGAAGAAGAAAGAAAATAAAAACTCAAGCACCAATTAATTGATGTGGCCGAACCCTATAAGAACATATATATAGGTTGGCCGAATTTTTCTTCTTTTTCCTTTAGGGTTGCCGAATTCTATGTAGTATCTAATTAGGGTTGGCCGAATTTCATCATGTCACTTATATAGGGTGACTGAAATTCAACCCTAATTCTTTTTAACTTTATAGACTTCAAACCCTAATCCAACTCTTTTATTTTTATTCTTTTATTTGACTAAAAAAAGACTCCTTATTTGATTAAATAAATAATACTAATTTATTTATTTACTTATCAAACAAGTCTTTTACTTTTAGGAAAGATTTGTTTCTTTAATTAAACAATTAATCAATAAATCAATTAATTCTTATTTAATTAAAACAAATGAAACAAAATAATATTTTTAGGTCAAAACTTTAACCTAGCCGCCCCACTTATATATAAGATGGGCCTAATATTATTTTCCTATTTCATTTAATCCATTGGACTTTAAATAAAAAAGCCCACATGTGAACCAGACCCATTCTTACTAAAAGAAACAAGCCCACATGTCTTTCATTAATATATTAATATAATTGAGCAGCCCATTACTTAAATAATGTGCAAATTATATTCTTAATATATTAAATGCAATTCTAGATGGACCCTTAAATTGGTCCGGTAGAATATATCAAGTGATCCATGCAAGTCCGTGTGGATTGGGGATCTTGGCGGGCCATCTAAATTTAAGCTTCAATAGACATAACCTAATCACAATCAACAAATGATTCACTTAGGTCCGATCCATTAATTTTAACTCATTCCACTAAAGAGCTAAAACTGAACTCTTAAATAAAGATAGAAAAGGAAGATGCTCCTCATTCATACCCTAGACAATCATATTGGAGATAGTGTATCCTCGTGATTAATATCAGTAATCGCCAAGAGTTCATAGACCGCCTATAACTCTCCAAGTTACCATATTTACTCATATGACCACGTTTTGAACTTGGATATTTTGACTTGTCCAGAAGCCATGTTTTCAATAGACACTATTGAAAACTCAACGTTGAGATTTAATATCCAATTACCTCAAAACATCCATATGATGATATTATACTCTCATTTAATTAAATGGAGCCACGATGTCCATATCTATAAATGAAGTCCTCTATCGATTAACAAATGAATATCACCAAACTATCGAGGATAGACTATGCGATATAATCGTACTCATTGATAACTCAAATGATATCACTTGCAACCATAAGTCCATCATTTATCTCAGGATTAAGATAGACCCTCCGATTGTCCTGATAATGAAAAGACTATTATCTATCGACGGTTCTAGATAAAGCTTTTCATTGTGATCCAGTTCAATGCACCCAGTGCACTAGATCCTTTTGCTCGAAGACACTCCGATGATTTTAGACTCATCATATCTCATTTGATCCCACTCAAATGCTAGCAAAAGAATTCTACAACTTTAACAAGATAAAGGTGCCCAACCTTTAACTTAAGTTGTGAACATTATTCAAGACTAACTAAAGAATTGTGTCTACCACATACATATCCAGATGTACGAACAATTCTTCTTTTCCCATAGTCTTTAGACCTTATGATTATTTACTTTGACAATTATAATACAAACTATAAATGCTATACGAATTGTTAAACCAGAAATCACTTTATTAATATGAAAAAGATTGTCAATTACAACATTACACTCTTGCTATTGAGCATAATCCTAACAATCTCCCACTTGCGCTATAGCAAATGTGTCATATCTCTCAAGCCCATATTCTCTAGATGCCCATCGAAACTCTTCTGAGGTAGAGCCTTTGTGAAGGGATCCGCTAGATTTTCTGCTGACGCGATTTTGGTAATCGTCACGTCACCTCTTTGAACAATCTCCCTTAAAAGATGATACTTTCTTTCAATGTGTTTACCTCTCTTGTGACTTCTTGGTTCTTTCGAATTAGCCACTGCTCCACTGTTGTCACAGTAGATAGTGATCTGCTTATTCGCACTAGGAACCACTTCTAAGTCAATCAAGAATTGGCGGAGCCAAACAGCCTCTTTGGCAGCTTCGCATGCAGCAACATACTCAGCTTCCATGGTGGAATCAGCAATACAAGATTGCTTGATACTCCTCCATATAACCGCTCCTCCTCCAATAGTAAACACAGCCCCTGATGTGGATTTTCTGGAGTCAGAATCTGATTGGAAATCAGAATCTGTATACCCAACGGGAACCAAATCCCCTCCAGAGTATACAAGCATATTATCTCTCGTTCTCTTAAGATACTTGAAAATATGCTTGACTGCCGTCCAGTGATCAGGTCCAGGTTTCGATTGAAACCTGCTAACTATGCCAACAGCAAAACAAATATCTGGTCTAGTACAGAGCATTGCATACATGAGACTTCCAACTGCCGAGGCATACGGAACTCTACTCATGAATTGCTCTTCATGCTCATTCTTAGGAACTTGTTCCTTAGAAAGCTTGATTCCATGTCTGAAAGGTAACATACCTTTCTTGGAATCCTGCATGGAAAACCTAGACAAGATTTTGTCTATGTATGAAGCTTGGGATAATGCAATCGTTCTATTCTTTCTATCCCTTATTACTTGGATACCTAGAATAAAACTTGCTTCTCCTAAGTCCTTCATATCAAATTGTTTTGCTAACCATTCTTTTACTGATGTTAATACACCTACATCGTTTCCAATGAGTAGTATATCATCAACATAAAGAATCAGGAAAACCAACTTGTCGCCTTTAATCCTTTTGTATACACAAGGTTCGTCAGGATTCTGAATAAATCCAAAACCTTTGACAGCTTGATCAAACCTTATGTTCCAGGATCTGGATGCTTGCTTTAATCCATATATGGATTTCTGCAACTTGCATACCTTATCCACTTGGCCCTTTTCAATGAATCCCTCTGGTTGCATCATGTAGATGCTTTCGTCAAGACTTCCATTTAGGAAAGCTGTCTTGACGTCCATTTGCCAAATCTCTAAATCTAAAGATGCTGCAATGGATAAGAGTATCCTAATGGATTTAAGCATGGCCACAGGAGAGAAGGTTTCCTCGTAATCGATACCTTCTTTCTGTGTATACCCTTTAGCTACCAATCTAGCTTTAAAGGTTTCCACCTTTCCATCCATACCTCTTTCCTCTTGTATACCCACTTGCACCCAATGGGTTTTATCCCTTTAGGCAAGTCTACAAGGGACCAGACTTTGTTATCGAACATAGATTCAATCTCGGATTGCATTGCCTTTTGCCAATGGCGACTATCAACATCCTCCATAGCTTCCTTGTACGTATAGGGATCATCGTCGTCCGGGAGATTCTCCACTGATTCTCCCAGACCGATGTATCTTTCGGATTGTGTTCTAACCCTCCCACTACGATGAGGAATGGTAGGTTGTTGATCTTGTGTTGGATCGGAACTTACAATTGGGTTAGGTTGTGCAACCTCTCGTGGAATTGTATCTCCTGACATCTCATTCAGGACAATTCTACTTCTAGGCACAAAATCATTCATATAGTCCTTTTCCAGAAATTTAGCATTTGTCGAAACAAATACTTTAAGATCCGAAGGACTATAGAAATAATATCCTTTAGTTTCTTTTGGATACCCTACAAATATACATGTTTCTGAACGGGACTCCATCTTTTCTGTCTTTCCTTTTAACACATGCGCAGGACAACCAAATATCCTTAAGTGTTGTAAACTAGGCTTGCGCCCAGTCCACAACTCATGCGGTGTTTTAGGAACAGACTTAGATGGTACATCGTTTAGAATGTATATAGCAGTTTGTAAAGCATATCCCCAAAAAGAAATAGGAAGCGTTGAATAACTCAACATAGACCTAACCATATCCAAAAGAGTTCTATTTCTCCTTTCTGCTACCCCATTCTGTTGAGGTGTACCTGGTGCAGAAAACTGAGAAACTATCCCATTATCAATAAGATATTGCTGAAACTCACCAGATAGATATTCTCCACCACGATCAGATCTCAAGATTTTTATGTGTTTCTCAAGCTGATTTTCCACTTCAGCTTTGAATGCTTTGAACATGTCAAAAGCATCCGACTTATGTCTCATGAGATACACATAACCAAATCTTGAGTAATCATCCGTGAAGGTGATGAAGTACTCATATCCACCTCTAGCTTGAATGCTCATAGGTCCACATACATCAGTGTGTATCAATCCTAAACATTCAGTGGCTCTTGCACCTTTGGCAGAGAACGTCCTTTTGGTCATTTTACCTTCCAAACAAGATTCACAAGTTGGTAGATCATCAACCTTTAAGTCACTTAAAGGTCCGTCACTTACCAATCTTTTAATCCTATTAAGGTTAATATGACCTAAGCGTAAATGCCAAAGGTAGGTTTCATCTGTTGATAATTTTACTCTTTTATGATTAGGTTCCGTTATTTCTGTGTCTAACGAGTGAGAGATATTTCTATGCAAAAAGTATAGACCGTTTTCCAATGTACCTTGGCAAATAATTTTGTCATTCTTACTAATAATAAAAACTTTATTAAAAGTAACCGAATATCCAAATTTATTCAAACAAGAAACTGAAATTAAATTCCTCTTGAATTGAGGTACATAATAAACGTCTATTAAATCAAAATGCCTTCTAGAATCCAAATAAACTCTAATATCTCCCACTGCACTTGCAGACACTAACGTTCCGTTGCCCAAGCGCAAATTGATTTCATTCTTACTCAGCTTTCTCCTTTCTTGAAACCCCTACAAGGAATAACAAACATGATTAGTGGCTCCTGAGTCTATGATCCAAGAATCTGTAGAATCAGCCAAAAAACATGTTTCTAGATAATTCAAATTACCTTCTTCCTTCTTGTTCTGGGACTTTGGGCAATTTCTCTTCCAATGTCCCTTTTCACCACAAAGGAAGCATTTCCCTTTGATCTTGGTTACTTTCTTGGTCTCCTTCTTGATAGGCCCAAGTTGCTTTTTCTTCTGTTGTTTCTTGACCTTTTGACGGGCCTTAATAGTAGCAACTTTACCAACCATATGAATCTCTTGACCTTTGCCTTTCACAAGGATCTTTTCAGCACTTTGAACATCTTGCATCAGGCCTTGTAAGGTGTATTCCTTTTTGTTCAAAGTGTAGTCCAATTTGAACTGATCAAAGGAATCTGACAATGAATTGACAACCATATCAATCTTTGTCTCACCATCTATCTCAGCGCCATGCAGTTCAGCAATGTTGAGATGTGCTATGACTTTCATCATGTGATCTTTCACAGCCTGTCCAGGTTTCATCCTAAGATTCATAAAAGCAGTCACTGCCTCTCTCTTAGTCGTCCTAGACTTCATAGCAAACATCTCCTCTAGAGACATCATTATATCAGCAGCGGACTCCATTCCTTCATGCTGCTGTTGCAACACGTCGGAGATAGTGGCCATAATGTAACATTTTGCCATATCATCTGAAGTCTTCCACTGCTCATACTCATCTCTACACATTATGCTAGATTCATTATTAGGAGCAGGTGGTTTAGGAGTAGTTAGAACAAACTTATGTTTTTCACATTGCAGTAACAACCCAATTTTCCTTTTCCATGTGACATAATTATCTCCAGTTAAAGTGTTATCTTTCAGGATGTTCATAAGTGATGGGGTCATGATTTCTGAATAAAACAAAACATATATAAGTAAATAATCATGATAAAGCACTTTTAAATATTTATCTTGAATTAAATAAATAACTCAATCATAAAATTCAACGGTGATCTAACACCCATAAATGTTACGCCTCCTTTGGGAGTTCGCACCATTTACTAGTTAGACTAGGTCCCACCTAATTGTTAACATAACAACCAGCGTTTTCAATTTTAGCCTTGCAATTTTACTGACAAGAACTCTTGGGAGGATATCAATAAAATTACATTGAGTGTGTTACCAAGATATCGACCCTCAATTTTCTCTCACGAAAATCCCTCCTTGGGGAGTAGATCTCGTTTGAGTCCATTGTCTAGTCTATCCTTGTAAGGAAGTATGTTGCTAAATTCCATTCATGGACGCCCCTTGGGGGGATTACCAATAAATAATAAAGCTCAACTAACCTTGGAGGCCATAGGTGTTACCAAAACACCTTCTCCCACTCAATTATTTAAGGCGTGTGATTAAATCCCATAGAATGATTTACCGAGTTATCTAGATGTCAATTTAGATACCTAAATCATTCAATGCATGTTCATACCAAAAGAGATATATGCGTGGCACTCCTATTCTATATGTCAAGTTATCATACAATAACAAATATTGTAATATTTAAGCATAAATTAAATAGCAACAATTTTGGCCCATCCTAGAAAAACAAGTAAATTACAATTTGTCAGGGAATACAAGATCTTCAGGTGGCCCATCAACCATACGCTCATCCTTCGGCCTTCTCCCATGGGCGTGCGCAGCCCACAACCCCACAAAGGGGCTGCCTTGCGCAGCCCATAAGGCCACACAAGGCTGCCATGCGCAGCCCACCAAAGTTTGGGCTTGTCATGTGCAGCCCAATCCACTCCTAGGGTGCGCACGGTGCTCGTACTTGGTTCCGGTTGCTTCGTTTTGCTTCGTGTCTTCGAATCTCTAAGACCTAAATATATTACGGCAGTATATATATAATAAATAATGCAGTATTAATTTTTTTTTTTTTTTTATTCACTGCAGTATTTTTACAAACCAAAAACTGCACATACTAAAAATAAATAAAAAAAACTGCAGTAACCCTAAAAAAAACTGCACACATATATAAAAAAAAATAAAACCTAGCAATCTACCAAGAAGGAATTATGGCGATAATAGACCACCCTTCTTGTTACAACTCCGAAACAAAAATTACATTGAAAATCTAGGGCCAAAATCGAGCAATAACAAACCACATAAAATATATATAAATCCATACATCACATGTAATTATATATTTGAATACCTAGAGTGCCATCTCTTTCTAAACATGCATAATCACAATAAAAAGAAATAGATCCACGTATATATACGTTAATTAATTAAAAGGGTTCAACCTAGGCTCTGATACCAATTGTTGGGAAAAATAAACAAATAAAAGTGTTACACGCAGCGGAAGCGATACTAAAGACGATTTAGTGACTTTTAAAATTTTTCCTTTATGAACCTTAAACCCTTTTAATCAATAAACATGCATATATATCAACAAAAGTAAATTACCTCTTGTCGCGTGATCCGATTGACTTACGTCGATGGTAATCCGCAAGACCTTCAATCCGAGCACGAACGTGGATCACCTAGGAGCGTGGTCTCCCTTTCCTTTGAATTGCAAACCCGTGAATGGACCAAACAAATACTTTCTTTTCTTTGTTAGTCACAAAACAATCAAAAGAATGTCAAAATTATTCCGGTCACTTTTGAGTTCACAATCTTATGATCGAAACTCGCGTGAACCTAGATCGATATCGTATACACAAGCTTATTGATGTTTAAGCAATTGTATACTATCAAAGAATAATTTTTCACTCCTTTTTGTCTCTCTAGAATAAAAACTCTCTTAGAATTAAGAAGAAGAAGAAAGAAAATAAAAACTCAAGCACCAATTAATTGATGTGGCCGAACCCTATAAGAACATATATATAGGTTGGCCGAATTTTTCTTCTTTTTCCTTTAGGGTTGCCGAATTCTATGTAGTATCTAATTAGGGTTGGCCGAATTTCATCATGTCACTTATATAGGGTGACTGAAATTCAACCCTAATTCTTTTTAACTTTATAGACTTCAAACCCTAATCCAACTCTTTTATTTTTATTCTTTTATTTGACTAAATAAAAAAAAAGACTCCTTATTTGATTAAATAAATAATACTAATTTATTTATTTACTTATCAAACAAGTCTTTTACTTTTAGGAAAGATTTGTTTCTTTAATTAAACAATTAATCAATAAATCAATTAATTCTTATTTAATTAAAACAAATGAAACAAAATAATATTTTTAGGTCAAAACCTTAACCTAGCCGCCCCACTTATATATAAGATGGGCCTAATATTATTTTCCTATTTCATTTAATCCATTGGACTTTAAATAAAAAAGCCCACATGTGAACCAGACCCATTCTTACTAAAAGAAACAAGCCCACATGTCTTTCATTAATATATTAATATAATTGAGCAGCCCATTACTTAAATAATGTGCAAATTATATTCTTAATATATTAAATGCAATTCTAGATGGACCCTTAAATTGGTCCGGTAGAATATATCAAGTGATCCATGCAAGTCCGTGTGGATTGGGGATCTTGGCGGCCATCTAAATTTAAGCTTCAATAGACATAACCTAATCACAATCAACAAATGATTCACTTAGGTCCGATCCATTAATTTTAACTCATTCCACTAAAGAGCTAAAACTGAACTCTTAAATAAAGATAGAAAAGGAAGATGCTCCTCATTCATACCCTAGACAATCATATTGGAGATAGTGTATCCTCGTGATTAATATCAGTAATCGCCAAGAGTTCATAGACCGCCTATAACTCTCCAAGTTACCATATTTACTCATATGACCACGTTTTGAACTTGGATATTTTGACTTGTCCAGAAGCCATGTTTTCAATAGACACTATCGAAAACTCAACGTTGAGATTTAATATCCAATTACCTCAAAACATCCATATGATGATATTATACTCTCATTTAATTAAATGGAGCCACGATGTCCATATCTATAAATGAAGTCCTCTATCGATTAACAAATGAATATCACCAAACTATCGAGGATAGACTATGCGATATAATCGTACTCATTGATAACTCAAATGATATCACTTGCAACCATAAGTCCATCATTTATCTCAGGATTAAGATAGACTCTCCGATTGTCCCGATAATGAAAAGACTATTATCTATTGACGGTTCTAGATAAAGCTTTTCATTGTGATCCAGTTCAATGCACCCAGTGCACTAGATCCTTTTGCTCGAAGACACTCCGATGATTTTAGACTCATCATATCTCATTTGATCCCACTCAAATGCTAGCAAAAGAATTCTACAACTTTAACAAGATAAAGGTGCCCAACCTTTAACTTAAGTTGTGAACAATATTCAAGACTAACTAAAGAATTGTGTCTACCACATACATATCCAGATGTACGAACAATTCTTCTTTTCCCATAGTCTTTAGACCTTATGATTATTTACTTTGACAATTATAATACAAACTATAAATGCTATACGATTTGTTAAACCAGAAATCACTTTATTAATATGAAAAAGATTGTTAATTACAACATTACACTCTTGCTATTGAGCATAATCCTAACAGTTTCTGCCCCATATACTTCTGATTCCATTCCGTTTGCTTCTAATCCTGCTTCATGCACTTCTTCTGCTCTACCAAACCCACATGTTCATTTGGTGAGTGCTACTGAGCAAGATGGTACTACTCGAACGGATTCGCCCAGGCCGTTTATGCTTGTTGCGGACCCGAAGGGTACGAGTGGAATGCCTCCTGCTGCTTCGGCTGAAGCTGGTGAAGGCTCTGGCTATGCTTCTCTCACAAACTTCCCTGCTGTAGATATCTTGGTGCATCTTGTCCAGAATGATGTTTACGTTTGGCAGGGTTAGGAGTATGTCAAGAACAAATCTTGTAATAGGAAAATGGAATTCTTCTTCAACTGCCATTCTTTAGTGAGTTTCTAAATTTCTTGCTTTATTCATCCTTCCTTTCTTTTAACTTTTCTCTCCTCTCTTTTTTTGTTCAGATGATGTCCGAGATGACCGACAATTATAGGCGCTGGAATGCAGTTTTCCATGAAAATAAACACCTACGAGATCAGATATTTCTCGCAGTGGCAGATAAGTTCAGTATTGAGGAATCCTATTTGCAGCAACTCGCCAAGCTGAGGAAATCTATTGATGGGTTTCTGGCTGCCCAGCTGGCTGCTGAAGAAAAATTATCTGTGTCTGAGGAAGAGGTCAAGCTTTTGAAGGGCCAGTTGTCCTCAAGTCAAGATTCCCTTGCAGCTCGCATGGAAGCTGAGAGGCTAGCCGAATAAGCCAAGGAGAAAGCTGAGCCAGAATCTGAGGATCTACGGAATCAATAGGTATCAAGAGACTCTATCTTTAGGGATTTGAAGGATGAATTGGAGGTCCAGGCTATTGATTGGTTCAAGAGGTCCCTTGCCTATGATGCACTTTTATTGCCGGAGTTTGAGCTTTGAATGAGGCAATCGAAGAAGTTCTTCGCGATGAAAGGTCACTTCAATGAGAAAGCCTTGAAGCGCTTCGACAAATCCATTGATTTGCATATGAATAGCACAGTGAGTTCAATTAAAGATCAGATAAAAAGGTGGAAAGCCCATTGTCGTTATATGAGAACCGAACCTCATCCGATGCATCTTGAAATTCCCACGAAGCGTGTTTTCAACACATATTATTCTAAAAGAAAGGGAAGTCTCACCAATACTGGTGATGAGCTGTATTTAGAACCAGTTTCTGGTCGAGACTATGGACCATTTATGCCAGCAGAGGATGACGAGGTGGTTTGGCCTTCAGGGGACGAGATCGAAGATGAAGAAGATAGTGTTGATACCCGTCCAGCAGATACTTGATTTTTTGTTGACTTCTTTTGTAATTTACCTTATCATGTTCGCCAATGTACACTTTCCATCTATTTATATAATTGGACCTTGCTTTATTTTGATTCTTGAGTGACTCGTATCATGACTCTTTGTACATCTACTATTGTTTGAGCTTTTTTGGTTAAGATATTTAAACTTTTAATTTTCGCTCAACTACCATTGCTGAGTTTTTTGTTAAAGCTTGATGCCTTTTTTATTTTTCTGCTACATTGCTGAGTTTTCAGTTTACTTAATGTTTGCTAGGACGTATCTGATCATACACCAAATCTTTAGGCATACAATTGGGACATCTCCTGCTTTTGCCTTTGTTGTTATTATTACTAGTCTCTTTAACCTCCAATGCTTCTTTATGAATGTGTTTTTAAGCGCTGCTTCCGAGAGCTTTAATTGCATCTCCGTGGGTTATGTTTCGCCAATGGTGGCGAGCACCAATTAGTCGTGTAGCATCTTTCTAGGTCAGGGCATTGTGACGTATTCGTCTCAGCCTGTTATGCAAGAGAACACTCCATTCGCCTTTCCAAGTTAATGAGAGTTTTCGATCTCATGCAGTGGCGAATAACATTTACCTTTTAAGGGTAATACTTTAGTAATGACTTACTCTATTGAGTGTCACAAGTATTTTAGTAATAAATTACTTTTTATTGAATGTTTTGAGTACTTCGGTAATGGGTTACTCCAGTGAGTATCTCGAGTACTTTAGTAATAAATTACTCTTTATTGAATAAATCTTGCAACTTTAACAATGCTTAAAGGGAAAATACTGAAAGTTATTCTAAACAAAGCAAAAAACAAACTTTAAAAGATGAGTTCTCAAAGGTAGTATATCTTCAAATATCGCGCATTACACGGTCGGGGAAGCTCGTCGTCTCCCATTCGGGCGATGCGATATGCCTCATGACCTGCTATACTGGTAATGAGATATGGCCCTTCCCACTTATCTGCTAGCGATCCTGCAGCTATATCCTTGGTTCCAGAGGACATTCTTTTCAGCACCAGGTCATCGAGAACAAATCTCCTTATGCGTACATATGAATTGTAATACCTGGCTGCTCTCTGTTAATAAGCTCCGTTCCTGATTTGGGCGTGTTCTCTTCTTTCTTCTAGCTCGTCTAAACCGTACTTCAACATGCCAATATTGAGCTGAGGTTGAAAGAGTTATACTCTTAGCGAGGAGAAAGTTGTTTCTACCAGAATGACAGCTTCAGCTCCGAAAGCCATGGAGTAAGGCGTTTCACCTGTTGAATTCTTTTATGTCGTTTGATAAGCCCATAGTACCTGTGGTAATTTTTTTGCCCAATTTCCACTCTTGACGGCGAGCTTGGCTTTTAGATTGTACTTGATTATTTTGTTCACTGCTTCTGTCTGCCCATTCGTCTGTGGGTGAGCTAGAGATGCATAATAATTGTTAATCCTGTACTTTTTGCACAGTTCCCTAAATTTTCTATTGTTAAATTGCATCCCATTGTCAGTGATGATGGTGTTTGGTATTCCAAACCTGTACAAGATATTCTTTTTGACGAAGCTGGTGGTGTTTGCTTCTGCTATATGCACCAACAGTTCAGCTTCCACCCATTTTGTGAAATAATCCACAGCCACAATAGAGTGCTTTGCTCCTCCTACCGCTATGGGCATTGGACCAATGATGTCGATTCCCCATATGGCAAATGGCCAAGGGGAAGTGATACTCTGCAAGTGTTCAAGTGGCTGCCGGATGTTGTTTACCACTTTCTGACATGCTTTGCACCTAGTTGCTATTCTTTTTGCATCGGCAAATAGTGTCGACCAATAAAACCCTTGCCTTAATGCTTTGTGGGCTAGGCCGATGCCCCCAGTGTGGTTTTCACAGCTTCCACTGTGTATGTCATTTAGGATCCCTTTAGTTTCTTGGGGTCCGACACACCTCTGCAACACTCTTGAATACCCTCTTCTGTATAATTTGCCACTTAGAACTGAATACCTTGTAGCCTTGTACTTTAGGCGTTTTGCCTCTAGTGGGTCGTTTGGCAAAGTGTCATTGACGAGGTATTCTTTTATTGGTGTCATCAAGCTATCTAACCTACCTTCGATCATTCCAACTTCATTCTACTTGGTTGTGCTTGGCTGAGGCAAATGAGCCATTGGGATTATTCGCAGCCAGATGTTGACTGTCGTCAAGGCTAGTTTGGCCAAAACATCCGCCTATTCATTCTTCTCTCTTGGGATCTGTACAATGCTGAATTCTTTGAATCATCCCAATAACCCTTTCGTTAGTTCTAGGTAGGCTATCATGTTTTCATCTCTCGCCTAGTATTCGTCCAATACTTGGTTAACAACGACCTAGGAATCGCTGAAAATTTATATCTCATCCGCTCCTAATACAGTGCATACTCTCAAACCTACTATTAATGTTTCATATTCTACTTGGTTGTTGGTGGCCTTGAAATCGAAACGCACGGCGCATTCGACTGAGTCTCATTCCGGGGTTGAGACCATTATCCCTGCCCCACTGCCATGTGTGTTTGATGAACCGTCAACGTAAAGTTGCCACTGGAAACTCTTCTTTGTCTGCTTTGATATTATCTTTGCCACTTCCATATCTGGTTTGGTAAATTCTACGACAAAATCTGCTATCGCCTGACCTTTGATTGATGTTCTAAGGAGGTACTTGATGTCGAACTCGCTCAGCTCAATGACCCATTTAGTTAATCTTCCGGAAACCTCTGGCTTCTGTAAGATTAGTTTGAGCGAGTAATTTGTGTATATCTCGATTTGGTGGGCTTGGAAATAAGGTCTCAGTTTCCTTGCTGCCGTTATTATGGCGCGTGTCATCCTCTCAGCTGATGAATATCTTGTCTTGGCGGGTAACAATGTTTTGCTTGTGTAGTACACCAGTTTTGGACACCATCTTCTTGTCTGACCAGTATAGAACTTGTAGCTGCTTCTGTGACAGATAAGTACATGCCCAGTGTTTCTCCGTGAAGTGGTTTTGACAGTAATGGCGCCTGAACGAGGTAATCTTTCAATGCCTTGAAAGCTTGTTCACAGTCTTCATTCCATTAGATTCCTTTACCTTTTTTGAGAACCCTAAAGAACGGTAAGCCTTTGTCGGTCGATTTGGATATGAACCTATTCAGCGATACCAAGCACCCTGTGAGTTTCTGAACGTCTTTCAAATTCTTTAATGACACCATGTCTGCTAACGCTTGAATCTTATCAGGGTTCACTTCTATTCCTCCTTGACGCACTTGATATCCAAGGAATTTGCCAAATGGTACGCCGAATACACACTTTGCAGGGTTCAGTTTCATGCCGTATTTGATCAGTACATTGAGAGTTTCCCGCAGGTCGCTCATATGTCTGTCGATCGTTACGCTCTTTGTTAGCATATCGTCGACGTACACTTCCATATTCCTCCATATTTGTCTAGCGAACATTTTATTGACCAGTCGTTGATACGTTGCCCCTGCATTCTTCAAGCTGAATGGCATGACTGTGTAGCAATATAATCCTTGGTCGGTCGTAAATGTTGTTTTCTCCTGGTTCATGCATCTTGATGTGATTGTACCTAGAATATGCGTCCATGAAGCTCAAGAGTTCGTGCTCGACAGTTGCGTCAACTAATTGGTCGATTCTTGGTAACGGGAAGCTATTTTTAGGACAAGCTTTATTCAAGTTGGTAAAATCACGCACATCCTCCATCGATTGTTCTTCTTTTTTACGAGCACAACATTTGCTACCCACTCCGGGTACTTTGCTTCTCTGATCGATCCTGCTGCAAGCAATTTGGCCACTTATTCCCTTATGGTCGCACTTCTTTCTAGGTTGAAGATTCGCCTCTTTTGTATCACTGGTTTGATTTGTCGTCTACTTCCAAATAGTGTGAAATCACATTTGTGTTGATCCCTGACATATCTTCTTGATTCCAGGCAAAGATTTCTTATATTCTTTCAGGAGGTTCGCTACGTTAGTCTTAACTAGCTCCGCCAGCCTTGCCCCAATCTTAACGGTTCTGTCGGGTTTCCTTTCGTCTAAGATAATGGTTTCAATTGGCTCTTCATTTTCCTTGTTCGTCTTATCCCTCGAATCGAGCTTGAAACTCTCAGGTATCTCTTCTTATTCGGCCTGGCCAAGTTCAAATACGCTCAAAGCTTCCACCACTACTCTGTCCTTGAAAACTGATAAGTTCGTTCGGCGAGCCATCTCCTGTGATCCCTTGAGCTCTCTGATCCCGAACTCTATCAAAAATTTCACTTTTAATGCGTATGTTGATGTGACTGCTCGGGCCTTGTTCAGGAATGGTCGGCCGAGTAATGCATTGTATGGCCAGTTGTAAATGTCGACGACTACAAAATCTAATAGAATCATTCTTCGACAAGGTACGGTGACGTATCTTACTAACAGCTTCACAGTTCCTAAAGACCTTACTTATGCACCCCCAAACCCCTTTAATGGCACGTGAAACGGCTCTAAGTCTTTTCTATCTAGGCACAACTAGTCATATACTCTGGCACTCAAGATGTCAGCTAAGCTCCCATTGTCGATCATCACCCGGAGTACGTCCCTGAGAGCTATTTGGACTCCCACTACAATAGTGTCATTGGGTTTTCCATCAATTCTTTCTGAATCTTCGGTTGTGAAGATTATCGGATCCCAACCTTCTTTGCTTCTCTTGGGGCTTCGCTGCTCGGAGTTCACTTTCGTACTTCTATTTTCGTTCATCGCTTCTTGAACTTTGGACATTCTCTCTCAATTGCTTCGACTAGTATGGGGTCCACCGAATATAGTATTTATGGCGGTGCCCGGGCTATTCTTCCTCGGACTCTTTCTCTCTTGCCCGTTTCCCCGATTGTCTTGGCGACCACTATGCTTGTCTCTGATCAGGGTAAAATCTTTAAGATGCCCATCCCTGATCAGGCTTTCTATGTGGTCGTGCAGTTGGAAACACTTAAAAGTGTCGTGTCCATGGTCCTTGTGGAAGCGACAGTATTTTGTTGTGTCCCTCCTGGTATTGGCAGACTGTTGTCTAGGGTACTTGGCGTGCCCTTTATCTTCTACTACCGAGAGTATGTCCTCTTGGTCGCCTGTCAAAGGAGTGTAAATGTTGTACCTACTTCAAAACCCACTTGTTCGATTGCTTCCTCGAATTTCCTTAGATTGATCTTTTTGGCTTTTCTCATCCCTTCCGCGGTCACGTGGCTACGTTTTGCTTTTTGGCCTCTAAGTTCCGGTTTCACGTTTGGTTTGTGGTCATATACGTAGCCACCCCCTTGTGCTACCTCATCTTCTTCGGCTAAAGCATAATCACCGGCTATGTCCATCATTTCTTCATAAGTCTTTGGTCGGTCTCTCCTCAGGTCGAAAGATAATCGACCACTCTATAATCCATTGGTGAACGCAGTTATGGCAGCTATATCGCTCACGTCTTCAATCTGAACAACTTCCTTACCGAATCTCGTTAGATACTTTTTGAGGGACTCGTTTGTTTCTTGCTTTAAGTTTGAAAGGTGAGTGAGCGACTTCCTCCTCTACACGCTTCCCATGAAATGTCTTATGAATGCTTTGCTGAAACCCAAAAAACTATTGATGCTCCTAGGCGGGAGCCGTCGAAACCACTTAGAAGCGAGATCTCCGAATGTTTGTGGAAAGGTTAGTCACAAAAGTCCCTCGTTGGATGCGTACTGTGCCATGACATTACAGAATCGCCTGACATGCTCCTTCGGATCTTTGGTTTCTTTGTATTGTTCAATGGTTGGCATCCTGAATCTTTCTGAGAACTAAGTATGGGCGAACTGGTCAACGAAAGGGTTTTTCTTTGAATTTGGCTTTGTCATTACATCTCATCAAAGTCTTTAGGTCTGATATTTCATTACTTACTAACTTCTGAGTTTTTTTTTTAGCTAGTGATTATGGTTTGTAGAATCCCCCTATATTGTTCAAATAAGTTTTGTCTTATAATATATTATTGCACAACTGTACTCAACAAAACCTTAAAATGTGAACTAAGGATAGTTTAATGTATTAGTTTTTGGTCGTAGTGCCATATGATGGTGAACAGCTTCCATGCAAATTGATTCTCAGTATCGTAGGGCTTATAAAGGTTTTGGGGTTGGGTAAATTTCTACTTGATATTTTTGCTGTCTTGCTATTTGGATATCTTAAAGACATGATAATCAAGCCACCTCTGCTTCCACACTTATATTGCCATTTAGTTTCGGTGTTTCCACCTTCTACTTTGGTCTGCTGCTTGATATGGGAAGCAAGCATTTTAGTCTACCATTTACCTATCGCTGGTATGCACAACATATTGTGGAGTCTATGTTCTTTTGCTCTTTGAAATGGGTGTCATTTTTTTCTACTCTATACACGAATTGAAGCAATATCTTCATTGGATATCTTGTGGGTGTCATTGTGGTTCGACCCATACCCGACCCGATTACTAACCGAATCAACAACGTTTGACCCATACCTAACCCTAGCCCCATTTTAAATGCTCTAAACCCGCCCCAAACGGATTGAATTCCCGCCGATTTGGAGCAGGTTAAGGATTTTTGTCATCCCTAGTTACATTATTCATTGAACAAGCCAATAATTAGATGTCAATGCTACTATATATATATATATATATTCCATAAAACTTACAGTTAATAATGTAAAAGTTCAATCAATTGATAATTTAAATGTTATTATTTATAAATAAATAATAAATAAATAAAAAAACTTCATAAAGTAAGGATTATTATATATTTTCTAAAATAATATTTAGTAAAATCTCGAATAAGTCCTTTTAAAATTTTATTTTTATCATATCAAAATTATTTGTCAAACCATAAATGAACTTAATGAAAAAAAAAAAAAATGAATATTGAAGTTTAGCCGTTTAAGACAATAAACTTACCACTTATACCAGTAGGAATTTTTTTTTTTATTATTTTGTAAATACGAGATTTGGGGAGAAAGTCACAACTTAGAACCACAATCTCATGGTGCAGAAGTAAAACGCATACCACAAAGCTAATCTCATCTTATCCCGTATGAATTTTTTAAATGGGTAAATACTAAAAATTATAGGAATTTTTTTTTTTTTTTTTTTTTTTTTGAAGCTGGAAAATTGTTTTTAAAAAGGAAAAAAGTGATAGGATAATTTATAATTAACTTCAATTAGGGGAATTAAGGTTAAGGGTAGGTTTTTGGACAACAGTGAGCAAGCCCGTAAGCCCAGTTATCAGTTGAGTCTAAGTCCAATGTGACATAATAATCATAGTCAGTAGTCGGTATTCGGATACATCCACAAACACCCGATACCAAAAAATAAACCTTCCTAAATCAGAAAGGTTTAATATTAAAAACCTCAACTAACCTTTCAACTATTATTGGATGTGTATAAACAAATACATTTATTCAACAACATCCCTTAGATTCTAACGGCGTTAATGATTCTGTTAGTTTGATTGTGTTGACCGTATCAAAAGACTATTAAGCCCTTACCAATTTAATATTTTAGATTTTTTTATCAGATTTATAATGTTGATTTTTCTTTTGGGAAATTATTTATAGAAAAATTTAAAATATTGTGAGAAAATCATTTTAAAATATAGTAAAAAAAAAATGGAGATGAAAATAGGCGGATCTCCACCTTGTGTTGGGAGATCGTACGATGGAGATCCAGGAGATAGTACGATCAAGATCCACAAGATCGTATGGTGGAGATCGCGTGGATCCACACCATAGGAAAGAGATCATATGGTGGAGAATATCCATCGTACGGTGGGGTTCACTTTGAACTCCACCGTACAATGGAGATCGCATAGATCCCCACCGTTCGATAGAGATCGTGCAGATCTCTATCTCCGTCGACCTCCACCATCACCAATCTTCATCATGGACAACCTCCCTTGTCATCAACCTCTAGTGACACGCCCTAACCGGTTCTAACTAAATGGATCACTACCACGAATGTTACTCTAAGTTACACTACAATGGTTTAACTAATAGGGCATGCAAGTGTTTTACCCTTCGCAAGTGTACGAGTCATTCAACTCATATTGGGTGCATAAGTACGGGTTATCATTCCCACAAGGATTGCAGATTACGACCTAAATAGATAGAAAGCAATAAACACAAATGTTACTTATGCTAGCAATTTCCTATTTGATTAACTAAAGTGATTAGCACTACAATTATGCTAATATGAGAATTGATTATGACTATAACTACAACTTCTTGATTCAAAGACTAGATTAAAGGATTTGCTAGGGGAAAGACTTATTCAAGTAATAACCAATTCAATTAATCAATCATTCATTAAGCTCATTCACCATTGACTTAAGCATGCATCTATCAAATAACAAGTTACAAGGCACTAAATCCATCACTTTAATCACAACCTAAGGCTAGAGAAGTGATTTAAAGGAGGATTGCTCAAGAGTGTTAGTGGAGATTCATCAAGTTAGTAAATATCTATGGTATAGATAGCACAAGTGTCATATGCATTAATGATACTTATTGCATATTAAATCTACAAGCATCTTATGTGCATCCTATGATAGATAAGTGGTTGTGTCAACCACCATACATAAATAAAACATAAAACACACATACTACTCAAGATAGTGAATAATACATAGATTGATTATATAACAAGGTTATTTACAATAATTACATCTAACCCCCAACAAAGAGAGTTTTAGTTACACATAGAATATAAATAGCAAGAAAGTACAAAGGAGGAAAACATCACCGATTGGTGACTTTTGTGATGAAGAATGTTCCCCTTTGAAATCCAAGCAACAAACTCTTTTATGGAAAATTGAAGTAATATAAACTAAGGTACTAAAATGGGTGTTTGGTTGCCTAGAAAGTACCAAGAAAACTAACATGGACTTCTTAAGAATATATTCTAATTAATGATCTTTACCTCAACTAAGTGTAAGTGGTGGTTTTTATAAGTGTGGGGTGATTGGATACATTAAATGGAGCAAGAGAGCTATGAGATGTGATGTGCATGGATGAGGCCTTCCAAAGGGCAAGTAAGGCAAACTTGGTCGACCTTGATGAGCAGTTCAGGCAAGTGGATGGAAAAGGGGTTGATTTGACTGGTTTGGAAAAGATAGAATCCACTTGCACCTCGTCAGACATCTCCGCAGGGTCATACCGTGGGTTCTTTCCATCGGACTCAACCCGCTGGATTATCTTTCCCTTTCTATGCGGACTCTTTCCGTGGCTTTATTCACTCTGGAAAGTCGGTATGAACTCGCCAAAGGTTCCACGGGTTTGTTCCGGCAGCTATCTTCCAGCGAGACAGAAGGTCTAAATTCGTTAGAATGTGTTGTGGAGTTCCCGCGGCTTTGATCCAGCAGCATTGTTCCCACCAGGCAAGGAGTGTGAACTCATCGAATGTTTATGATGTTTCCCATGACTTTGCTTCACTGGTTCGTTCCTGCAAGACAGGGAGTGTGAACCCGCTATGGTAGAGATTCTTCTCTTTTCTGCCTTCTTTGCCTTCTTTTCATCACTTAGGACCAAAATGTCTTTGACATGTCGAGAATACTTGAAAACACTTATTTACAACGTTAAACACCTAAAATTCTCAGAAAACGATTACAAAAACCAAGTAAATGGACCGCTAAATATGAACATTCTGAGCGCGATCATCTATCACTATCAAACCAACATCATACATCAAACCTCAAACACAACTTCAGATCAAACCCTCAAACACAACTCCAAATCTAACCATTGAGATAAGAGAGAAAGAGATAGAGGCAGAAATGAATTTCTGAGAGCAAAAGAGAATGAAAAAGGAGAGGAAGAAAGAAGGTAGAGATGAGAGAGAGAATTTAAATTTAGGAATGTACGAATTTTCCATTGCCATCCTAACAGAAGCATTAATATCGTTGGAATTCAGGGGATGTTATTGAATAAATACATTTGTCTCTACACATCCAATAATAGTTGAAATGTGAGGGGATGTTTTTAATATTAACCCAATTAGAAACTCTCCCTTCACCATAAATAGTAGAGTTTTATGGCGTGTCTTGTAAGCGTTTTTCATTTGATGTTTCCGAAAATAAAATGAAAATGAAAACAGTGTTTTTGGTTTCATATTCAAATTCTAAAAACGTGTCTGGTAGCATATACTGAAAGGTGTATTCTGAAAATGAAAACAGTAAAAACGTGTCTAGTAGCTTATACCGAAAGATGAATTATGAAAATAAAAAAAAAATTAAAAAAAAAAACGCGTTAAGTAGATTAACTGAAAACATTAAAAACTAAAGAACATCTACATATGTAATTTGACTTTCTTATCTCTGTAAAATATTTTTATAAGATTGTAATATTTCTTCTCATTCATTTGAATTTATAATTTATAATTTAATATATGTGTGAAATAATTATACAATTGTTCGTAATAATATAATAACTTGAATTCAATCATTTCATAGTGACCAATCAATCATTTTTAATTGACTTATAAAAAGGATCATATGATATTTGATTCGTTTGCATTAAGAAAAAATACATAACTATCAATTTCCATAATCGTAGATTACTTTTATATTTCATTAAAATTCTTATAACATAATATTAACATAATTTAATTACATAAGATCACGAATAAATTACAGAAGACACCACCTCCTATTACAAGACATCACCTCCTATTACGTAAGCAATCTCGCCTTTTTTTTTTTTTTTGTAATTTCATTTCTAACATCACTGATTAATGTTACATTTGATGGAGATAAGTCTATATTAGGAATTGGTCTACCTTCTTCGTCCCCATCAATTAACATATCTTCATTCTCATATTCCCTAAACATCCTATGATGATCGAAAAAAATTATGTAAGACACAACATGCAATAGGTATAAGGCGTTGCCTACGTAAATGATAATTAGGCATCTTTTTTAAAATAGCGAAGCACGCCTTTAAAACACCAAAACACCGATCAATTATATTTCGTAACAATGAAAGTCTATAATTAAATAACTTCTTTGGACCTCTTGGTGCATATTCTTGTCCTTCATAATCACATAAATGATATTGCTCTCCTCTGTAAGGTGTTAAAAATCCCAACATGTTTATGTATCCCAAATCGACAACATAATAATATCCTTAAAGAATAAAAAATAATATTTGAAACTACACGGGAAGTGTCTTATACAACCTAGAGGGGGTGAATGGGTTGTTAATCCGATTAATTACCAATTTTTTGGATTAGTCAAGATTACAAGAATAACCCAACATAATCAAATACAACGCATAAAATAATCAACGAAATTAAAGTGCGGAAAACAATAAAAACAAGTGGATTGATTTACATGAGAAAACCCTCCAATTGGGTAAAAACTCACGGGCTAGTCACTTTGCCACTCTGGTCCTCAAATCCACTATATGTAATGATGTTTACAACCTAGGTTGACCTCTAATCACACCATTCTCGGAACATAACACACCACTACTACCCACATGCACTACACTCCCATAGTCATAAGTCTTAACACTCAATGAAGAGATTAACAACCTAAGTGAATATATAACAATATTCAAATATGTAAATAATGTTAGGCAACACTAAATGTTTATCTAGAGATTTATGATGGCAATCAAACAATCCTAGATATCAATATGTCTATATGAATATTCATAAAGACCTAACTAGATAAAGATATGAAAATCTAAACCCTAGTCATCAAACAAATCCTAATCAACACATGTTGTCACAAGATATAATAAAAATTATAACTTTGCAATTAATAAATGCAATCAATGAGATATCTTGGTAGAGACAGCAGATGATGAGTAGTGAAGAATCTAACTTACTAAGTCAAGATGCTATGAAGACCCATGCCTAATTAAAACTTGTTGATGCTTGAATGCATGAGGGTTTGGGATTTGGAGAGTTAAAAATTCAATCTTGGAACTTCTCTCTCAAAGGAACTCTAAAAGACACTCTAAGGTTTATATTTGGGAGTTCTTAGAAAGCCAAAGAGATAAGATGATTTATTTATATGATCCAAAAGCGAGCTGGTATGAAATACCTAAAATGCCCAAAAAAAGGGCAAATCGGTGGTTGGTGTTCGCCGAACACACAAACCGTCGAATCCTCTGGAGACAAATTGCGGTTCAAATCTATGGCTCCCAATGGCAGAATCCATTGGAGGAAATCGACAGTTCAAATCGAAGGCCCCCAACCGGCGAATCCACTTTTCATGGAAAAATCGAGAGAAAAATATGTCTTCCCAAACGATTGAACATCTCGCAAAAGAAGTACATAATCGTGCATGTGCAGATGTTTTTGATCACACAAACGGAAACAAATTACATCACACTTAGAGTTAGAAATGAAGTGCAAGTGTGTTTGTGTAATGAATGCACAACACTAAGAAGAATGAGCATAATGCAAGAGCAAATGTAAATGCGTGAAAGAGTGTGTATGTGCAACTAATCTCTTCAAGAAGTCAAGAACAAGTGAACTATCTTTCTTGAAGCTCTTTGGGATCTCGAAAGCTTGTTGATGAAGAATCACGATTAGAGACCTAAGCTACCCATTACAAATAATCTCAATGTGGTTTGTCAACGAAATAAGTCAATCAAAATATAAAGAACTTACAATATTTATATTTTACAATATTCGAAATAGTGAAATACTTATACGACATACATACCTTCATTAGGATGGGGAAAACTGTTCTCTTGTCTTCCAATTTTATCCAAAAACACCTTCGAATCGTTCCTTAACCCATATAAACAAATGTGATCATGTCAAACGAACATGCACACATAATATTTTGTTTATGTGCCGGTACCCATGTAGAAATGTGTTCCATCAATAGCACTAATACAATTCTATATAATATAATTAATCAATAATTTATGTAGACACTGTTTGCTGCAATACATTTAAACATAATATAGTTAAGCAAAAATGAAAGAGTAAAAAAATAATAATATGCATCAAAATAGAATAATTACCTTAAAATATGGATAAAATTTTGGATTATATTTAATCTCTAGTGGTGGTGGTTGTTGTTCTTGAGTTTGTTCATGTATAATATGTGGTGCAAGCCCACACAACCCCTTAAACACACGTTTTAATTGTCTTTACTTATTATCTTTCGACCATTGAAAACGTTCAACAACAACTCATATTACAGTCTCATGAGATAGAATTTATAAACATATTGACACCACATCAATAATAGTAATATGTCTATCATCTTTCAGTAACGTGACTACTATAGTGTTTAACATAAATTTAGAAAAACATGTGTATCCATACAAAACATGTTATACATTATATTATGATGACCATTTATTAATTTTTGTACAAACGGATACTTGTTAATCTACCTGTATAACATGGCATTTTCTCAATATGCTGATAATATCCAACTCTTCTCAATGTACTGGCCAATTCTAGTGCCTCAAATTCTAGTTCTTCCACCTCCAAATCCGATTTTCTATATGAACTATCACTCTGATTATTATTGTTCATTGTTGTCCTATTTGAAAAAGGAAAATGTTATAAGTTGGAAATACATTGAAAACTTAATAATACAAATAACAAACTTAAAATTTAATATGAGTTTACCAAATCAGAAACGAACTTATAAAATTACATCAATTAAACCAATTTCACAACAATATCCGTAAACATTAAATCGAGTTCACAATAAACATAAAAATGAAACCAAGTTCACAACAACATCCATAAACATTAAACCAAGTTCACAACAACCATAAAAATTAAACAAAGTTCACAACATCCCCTGAAAATTAAACCGAGTTCAAATGCAAATAAAGTTCACAAGCAACCCATCTACATATTAGTCATATCCTACAAAGCACCTAGTCATTGTCATTTCCTTTGTTTAGTTAGTAAGAAAAGCCTTCATCCATTCAATACATGGTATTATCCTCTCCATAATCTTGTTGAATATATCACCATCAATATCTCCCAAGCTTTCCAAAGTCTCCATGTATTCAATGACAGAGTATTGTTCACAACTTTTGATGGTGGACTCGTCACTTTTGGCTTTAAATTTCTCTAATCTAGCATGCATAACTTCTCTAGTAGTCTCAAAATAACTATACATGCTATCACATTTGTTCTTATGGCGGTTATTGGAAGAACCAATCGACCGACAAGGGCTTTTTCCTTTCTTTTTGTTAGAAGCTTCAGTTTGGTCAACCTTCTCCTCCTCATCATGATCATCCCCAGCCTCAATATCAACATTAATGTGAACTCCAAAGTTAATAAAATTATCATCTACTTCACGATCCTCGTCTGAAAGCAAAGGAACTTGACTATAGAAAAAACTTAACTGCCCAGTTGTTGTAGTAGTATTAAAAATGTCACCAAGAATTTCATAATGCTCCAACCCTTTCTTCCGATATGTTTTCACTACTGGCACGCTGTCATTTAAAAAATTATATTACATATTGATATTATAAAAAATTAAATAGTAACATTATTTCATCACATTGAAATAATTCAAAAATCATTACCTTAATGTATTAAGCTCAAACTACTTATGATGATGTCACGGAGTTTGATATAGGATCCTAACCAAATCCAGTATGTGTAATCAAATCAAAAAAATCACAATGTTTTTTTGCGCAATACATTAAATGTTGACTTTAATCGAAAACCGTGAATCGCTTTTGAGTTTGTTGGAACAGCTCATCAACTACGGTTGACCACACCCTCTTATGGAATGTGGATGTCTGTAAATCACATTTTTTTACATGGTCACGTAATATGCGAATAAAAATGACATCAATCAGTGTAGACCATTTGGCCTTTTCGTCAATATCAACATTGACATCAACGGGTTCCATTATACTTGCTATTTTAAAAATATTGAAATAAAATATTTGAATTTGACATAAATAAATGTAATTAATCTAGTTTATCTCTAAGCTTTATGGCGCATCTTATAAGTGTTTTTCATTTGCCGTTGTCCGAAAAGAAAAACAAAAATGAAAATAGTGTTTTTGGTTTCAATTTTGAAACCCAAAAACGGGTCTGGTAGCATATACTGAAAGATATATTCTAAAAATAAAAACACAAAAAAAACGTCTGGTAGGTTAACCGAAAAATATCAAAAATTGACAATTATTGATCCAAAATATCAAAAATTGTCACTAAGTAATAAATTATTAGATATTTATTATAATAAATTCAAAATTTATTATTAGATAAACTTGATTAAATATTGAATATAAAAAAATTAGATAAGTCAGAGACAATAATTAACAAAAAATTGTTGATGATTTTGTTGGGTGAATTGTAATAAGTGTGAAATAAAATTGAAAATTTGTGTTGTAACTTGTAAACGAAAAAAGGAAAATAAAAATGATAAAAACAAAATAATAAATGATTCGCTAATCTGCTCCTCGGCAGCACCAAGGCCGGAGGAGGTGAGATCCTCCTGTGGTGTTGCTCTGGTGTTGGAGGAGCAGATTAGAGGAGAAGAAGAAAGGAAAAAAAAAAGGAAGAGGAATGAAAAAAAAAAAAAAAGGAAGAGGAAGAAAAAAAAAAGATGAAGAAGATAAAGAAAGAAGCTACAATGGAAGAGAAGAAGAAGCAGTCGTTGAAGGAGAAGAAAAAAAAAGTGCATTTGTTTGAAAAACAAAATGAAAAACAAGTTTAAGTTGTTTTCCATGTTTTTCACTTTTAACATTGGTTCTGTTTTCCATTTTGTGTTTTGTTTTTTGATAACAAAATGAAAAACGGTTACCAAACACGAATTTGAAATCGTTTTTTAAAATTAAAAAGGAAAACAACTCCTTTTTTGCTTACCGGGGCTGCCGATATGCTAAATTCCTTGTAGTTTGATGTATTGTTCATAGTTCAAACACAACTCTCAAGTTTCATTTTTCTCAAAAAACTCAATATAGTTTCAACAAATGTCCAAAACCCCATACCATTAGGTCTCATTTGGTGCGTGAGATATGAAATCATTATTTTTACGGGATAAGATAGCATAAGATATGATATGATTGGATTGGATTAATTTTAATGTTATCATGTGTTTGGTGCAATATATGATAAGATTAAAAATAGAATAATCATATGTTTGGTATGTTGTGGGATTATATCAAAATCATCAAACACTAGTAGAGCTTTCATCAAACATCCTTTCTCTCTTCTCTTATCTTCTTTTCAACATTTAATCAAACATATGCAAAACTTCACTCTCTCAATTACAAGTACCAAAGTCATCATGAGCATAAACAAAAACGCCTCAAAATTTCACAAACCCACTCTACATTTGAAGACAAAAATCACTACATATTTACATAAAAACCTTAGATTACAAGAAAACCCTTAAATCTAATAACCCCAATGAAATGATCAAAAACCCACAATGATGATTCATAACCAAACAAGAATTTAAAAACCAAAACCAAGGAAACCCATGAATAGATGTCCCAATAATAATAATAATAATAATAATAATAATAATAGTAATAAAGGATGCAAAATCCATGAATGAAAAACATAAAACTCACAATCATGAAGCATTGGCAGTGGTGGGGATGAGAGGGACGGGAGAAGCCTTGTGTTATGGTTGCGTTAATTTATTGACGTGTTTGTGAATCCAAAACAAGAAGAGAGAGGTCTCTGTTCAGAAAACAAGAAGACTTGGTCAAGAGAGGGAGGATCGGTCATATGGATGAATCCCATGTCTTTAGGCTTCACTATTTTATCACATTGCAATGGGATAAAATAAGAAGATGAGATTAATCAATCCTATTGCATAGCTCAGCCAAACATGACAAATGGACTAAAAATAATATCGATCCTATCCCATCTCAACTGCCAAACGGGCCTTTAGTATTTTCTTAATACACAATCAAATATTGAAAAATCATATAGGTAAATAGGTAAAAATTACTATACAAAAAATGTAATATTTAGAATTATTTTTAAAATATAAAAATTAAAATATTAATAAAAAAGGTAAAAGTAAAAATCTCATCCTTATGTTCTCACTCTCTTTTCTTCCCTTTTCATCGCCCTCTCTTTAACCTCTCTCTTTTATGTGTTTGTGTCTTGTTGGTTGTTGAAGGTGAGGGTTTTTGGCTGAATTTAGTTGTGCTGGTTTGAGGTGGTGATTGGGAGTAGAAGAAAAATGGTTCTTTGTGTTAATCTTGTCGATGATTGAGAGGAGATCTAGTGTCAATCTTCTTCAGTGGGAATAGATCATTAGTAGGAAGTTGAGGTGACCTAACAGTGGTAGCCTTTGACTTATATTTTATAAATATCTTATTGGTGGAATAGTAATTTCCAATTTTGTTTTCATTAAAGGATAAATTGACTTCATGCTTTTTAAGTTGACATGGGGGAAATGAGAGAAAAACTTAGGTGGAACCGAATACACCACACTAGAATCTAATGGTGGTGTATCGGTTCCACTCAATAAATGACACATGACATTGACTTCAATTATTTATTTTTTTCTTTTCATTTTTCCTCTATGCAGCTTAAGCCCAAAAAAGGACCTCATAACTTTCTCTCTCATCAATCATCATCAATGTCTTCCTCTGTTCCTCTCTCACATTTCTCTCTCTCTCTCTCACACACATTTCTCTCTCTCTCTCTCTCTCCAAATCAATCTCAATCCCTCATCTCCACCTCAAAAAATTTTAAAAATCAAAAGGGTTTGGTTATGGTTGTTTATAGGAGGGGGAGGCCGGCAGCCGTGTTTAGGTTTGAGTTTTGTTTGGTCACCGGCCAAGTTTGAATTTGAGGGTGTTTTATGGTGGGTGGTTTGGCTTTTGGGTTTGTGTGGATGGCATTTTGGTGGTGGTTGTGTTGATTGATTCTATTGATTTTTTGGGCTTGACTATTTGTTTGGATTTCAATAGGGTTGGGATCAATTTCAATTAGGATTTTTGGGGTTTGTGACTAGGATTTTGGGTTTTATTTTGGTGGAGGAGGGGCTGGTGGTTTGTTTGTGAAGGAAAAAAATGCAAAAATAAAAATAAAAATTGCCTCATAATTTATTCAAACATAGTTGAAAGCCTGAAACAGGGAAGAATGAACATGAAAATCATTATCATTACAAAAATTACATAGTTGTTCTTATCAAACTATCAAAGTAATTGGTTTGCTTCCTCCTAATTTTTTTTCAAGGAAAACCAACTCTAGTAAATTTCATCTGCCAAAAAAAATCTATTAAACTTCATAAATTACATCACTAATAGCTATAGTTGGACAACCTAACTGCAAATCAATGAGTTCTTCTTTTAAACATTCTAGATCTGAAGACCCATTTGTCTTCTCTTTAATTTTGTTTCCTTAAATTAAAAATAAAAAATAAAAAAATATTATTATGGTGAGAGTTGGGTGTATATAGGCTACAAGTCCACTGGAATTTGGGATCTAGATGAAAATGAAGACAGTCATCAGAGGAGGATGGCGATGATCGGAAATGACGACGGTCATCGAAGATGGTAAGTTGACGTCGAGATGGGATTATGAAAGAGACAAAGAGATATCAAGATACAATGTAAATGAAGATGAGAAACAAAAAAATGAATAAAAATATTAAATTTTAAATGAGTGCCAATTCTCATTCACTGAGTGGTACTGATGCACCACCATCGGATCATAGTGTGGTGCATCAATTGCACCCAAGTTTTTCTCGGGAAATGGAGAACAATGAAACTAGTTGAGGAATTGTTAGACAATACTTCCAAATACAGGGATAGTTTAATAATTCTCCTTTTTGTACGGCGCAAAATCAATTAAATGGGACCCATTAAACAGTATCTTCGATTCTTCGTACTTTTTTGCTCTCCGGTGTCTGGAGTACGGAGTCTTGTCCAATCCAAAAGACCACGTAACTCACATGGGTGATGGGACCCAGTTGGTTTTCCTTAGCGAGGTCATCTATTGACGTGGCGGAACCTGGAACTGCCACTGCACCAACTCTAACAATTAGCTAATCCTCCTCTACAGTCTACATCAACAAGTGTTCTCTACTTTGCCTCTCTGCCAAGTTTTTCTTTTCTTTTTAAAAAGAAGTCTCTTTAATTTTAATTTTTAACTATCAGCTTTGAATTGAATGAACTCTTCCTTTATCAGGGAACTTTGTTTTATCTTTCTTTTTCTCTTTTAGTTGTATTAATTTAAGTTTTCTTTGACTCCGATTGACCAATTTTTTCTCATTAAATTGACCAATATACCTCCACTCCTCCCATTATGCTTTCAGGGTCATTTTGAGAAATGTGTAGAGGAAGTAGTAGAATTTGATGGGTCATCTGATAAGAATATAAGGACTTTTTCTACATCAAATCTTTCAAAATTAACCAACTAATTCTTTAAGCCTTGTATATTCTCTCTCTTGGCCATTCCCATTTCCCACTACTACAAGCTCACCTCATTTGACATTCCAAGCTTGATAGCAAAGAGCACCTTATTTTTATTTTCAGTCTGATTCTTCAATTGAGGTGTCCATATATAGTATAGTGGAGTTTTAATAACTGCAACTTTCTTTTATATACTTTAAACCCTTGCTCTCCACTCCTTTTTCCCTCTTCAAATGAATGGAAATCACCGCCCTCGCTGCCCCCCCGGAGGCGGCGGCGGCGGAGCTCCTCCTCCTCCTCCCCATCAACCTCAGCCTCCGCAACTAAATCCCAACTTTGCCTTCCAAAGCCCTAACATTTACTTCTCCAACCCTAACCCCGACCTCCAACTCCTCCACAACCAAACTAATATTCCTTTACAAAATCCTAATCTTCTGCTCCAAAACCCTAATTTACTTTATCATCAACAGTTTCATCCCAATCCAAATGCTCTCCAACAGCAAATTCCAACTCCGACTCAGAGCTCACCTCAACCTCAGAAGCTAAAAAAAGAGGTTTTGGAGAAGATTGACCGTGCGGTGTTAAAAGAACGGAAACGAATTATAGCGGCGGGAGAGGGTGTGACGGCATGGAAAATTTATCAGTGGTTGACTTTGATGCCTCAGGTGGATTCTTGGAGCTCGCTGGGGTTCCAAATGAAGCAGGTTCCGTCTCTTCGCAAACTCATGGTCATCGAAGCCAGGGTAATTTGAGGCAAAATTCCCTTTATGTATTTGTTTGAATTCAGAATACTCTGTTTTAGCAGACAAGGATTGGAATTGAGAAACAGTAGAAGTTGGAAGTTTGAATATTGAAAATAACATTTTTTTAATAATATATAAAAATATTTTTAAATATTATAATAAGTTATATTATATAAATATAAACTTTTATAATTAAGTAAAAAAATAATACAAGAATAATTTTCTTATAAAAAAAACATGGGAGAATTGGACGAGTTAAAATAATTATTTAAATTAAATTTTAAAAAAATTAAAAAAATAAAATTGTTTATTTAAAAATAATTTAAATATTTATAACCAATTTTAAATAAAATAATATTTATTTATATTTATTAATATTGAAATTATTATTTTTAAAATGTTTAAAATAAAATATTTTATTAATTATTAAAAGATATTTATATTTTAATCATATAAAAAAAATTGAAAAGAGAGAAAATAAAATATATATATATATATATATTGGTAGGACTAATTAGTCCCAACTTAGTCGCATCATCTGTGGTGGGACTAATTGGTCGTGGGATAAGTTGCTTGTAAGAGATTATTTTAATCTCATCCCATATATACAAGCAACGACGGGAATAACACTATTTTTAATTTTATCTCATCCCAAATATGGCCTTAGTGTTTTTCAATTTCCTCAGAATTTATATGATCATTTTTGTTCTTTTATTTTCTCAACAATTAATTGGAGATTGATTTGTGCATTTTAAATATATTTATTAATGTTATCCACATTTTGTTTTGATTCTATAGATAAACGCATTTATTCATTGCTTTGTCGGGGTCCGGAAAATTACAACATTGTGTGATTTGGAAGAGGCCATCTGCATGAATGAGAGCATTGGAACGTTTGAAGAGCTGGAATTGGGACCTTTTCTACGACACCAGCTAGTCATGCAATACTTCTCAGTCAATTCTGACGTCACCGAAGTGGTCAAAATAACTAATAATGACATAATTACTTACCTTTGTGAGTATTTAGACACTCATAAAAAGAAACATATCAAAATTGATGAATTTCTGGATTTTATTGCTAACAAGCGATCATTGGCTAGCAAAGAAAAGCTTGGTGTGCGAATCCAAAACTTGGGGTATGTAATGAATGTCTAATGTGACGAGCATTCATGTGGGCATATATATTTCATGTCTCATAGACCAATGGAAAGCAAATAAGATTTGATACTGAAATATGCTATCATTGTGATAGGATGCATGTTAAATGTATTCGGGAAGCCAGGATATCAGAAGACTTTTTCAAAAAGGAAAAAGGAAAAAGGAGATCAGAAGATGATAGCCAAGATGTCAAATTAGATGAATCTACGAGGATGTTCATCACAACCTGGAAGGAGGCATGTAAGGACCATACTGCTGATGAGGTGAGTTGTTGTTCATATCATCAAATTTACATGAATCCTTGGTTTGCTGTCTATTCATTAATGATCAATCAATGTGCTTGATATTTTTTGATGCCATTTTATTAAAATAGCAAATGAAAATGCAATATGTATATAAAAAGCTGCGATTCTTAATGGGTTTTTACTTTTTACTTGCAGGTTCTTTCAAAAATGATTTTGTTTTATGAATCGACGTATCCTAAAAAAATAAATAAACTTGTGAAGAGATTGACATCGTTGTTCTCATATCATCCGATTGTTGGACTACTAAATATCGCTGTAAGTGTGACTTGTTATTGGTCAAGTTAATGATATCAATAAGCCATGTGCAAATGAGTTGTTGGCATTTTGTAGTTACAGTGACAGCCTTCAGTTTTTCCTCCCATAACTTTGATTCAATCTTTTATAAATTCTTGGATGATTTTATCTATTTAATTTTAATTTAAGACTTATGCTTTAATTTGAATGGATTAAATTACATCATCCTACATATAAAAATAACCCTTAGCTTTGCCCCTTACCCTTTCCTTTTCCCTTTCCATATAATTATTATTTTTTGGTATGAAAATTTATGTTATCTTAAAGTAATAGTTGCCAATCCTTTTTACCTTTTATAATTTTTGTATTATCATCTTTATCCTTTGATGAGTATTTAAATGACCCTTTAACAATGTTGAATGGAAATGTACTTTTGACAACTTTGGTGGCTAATATGATTTGAGTTATCTTTTCTGTCCATTTTTAAATATGAGCAAAGTTGCTTATTGCAGGTGGCATCAATCAAATATGGAATGTGGGATAGCGTCTATGATACTTTGCAAGCAATTGGTCAAAGGGGATCAGAAGATGATAGCCAAGATGTCAAATTAGATGAATCTACGAGGATGTTCATCACAACCTGGAAGGAGGCATGTAAGGACCATACTGCTGATGAGGTGAGTTGTTGTTCATATCATCAAATTTACATGAATCCTTGGTTTGCTGTCTATTCATTAATGATCAATCAATGTGCTTGATATTTTTTGATACCTTTTTATTAAAATAGCAAATGAAAATGCAATTTGTATATAAAAAGCTGCAATTCTTAATGTGTTTTTACTTTTTACTTGCAGGTTCTTTCAAGAATGATTTTGTTTTATGAATCGACGTATCCTAAAAAAATAAATAAACTTGTGAAGGGATTAACATCGTTGTTCTCATATCATCCGTTTGTTGGACTACTAAATACCGCCGTAAGTGTGACTTGTTATTGGTCAAGTTAATGATATCAATGAGTTGTTGGCATTTTGTAGTTACAGTGACAGCCTTCAGTTTTTCCTCCCATAACTTTGATTCAATCATTTATAAATTCTTGGATGATTTTATCTATTTAATTTTAATTTAAGACTTATGCTTTAATTTGAATGGATTAAATTACATCATCCTACATATAAAAATAACCCTTAGCTTTGCCCCTTACCCTTTCCTTTTCCCTTTCCATATAATTATTATTTTTTGGTATGAAAATTTATGTTATCTTAAAGTAATTGTTGCCAATCCTTTTTACCTTTTATAATTTTTGTATTATCATCTTTATCCTTTGATGAGTATTTAAATGACCCTTTAACAATGTTGAATGGAAATGTACTTTTGACAACTTTGGTGGCTAATATGATTTGAGTTATCTTTTCTGTCCATTTTTAAATATGAGCAAAGTTGCTTATTGCAGGTGGCATCAATCAAATATGGAATGTGGGATAGCGTCAATGATACTTTGCAAGCAATTGGTCAAAGGGGATCAGAAGATGATAGCCATGATGTCAAATTAGATGAATCTACGAGGATGTTCATCACAACCTGGAAGGAGGCATGTAAGGACCATACTGCTGATGAGGTGAGTTGTTGTTCATATCATCAAATTTACATGAATCCTTGGTTTGCTGTCTATTCATTAATGATCAATCAATGTGCTTGATATTTTTTGATACCTTTTTATTAAAATAGCAAATGAAAATGCAATTTGTATATAAAAAGCTGCAATTCTTAATGGGTTTTTACTTTTTACTTGCAGGTTCTTTCAAGAATGATTTTGTTTTATGAATCGACGTATCCTAAAAAAATAAATAAACTTGTGAAGGGATTAACATCGTTGTTCTCATATCATCTGTTTGTTGGACTACTAAATACCGCCGTAAGTGTGACTTGTTATTGGTCAAGTTAATGATATCAATGAGTTGTTGGCATTTTGTAGTTACAGTGACAGCCTTCAGTTTTTCCTCCCATAACTTTGATTCAATCATTTATAAATTCTTGGATGATTTTATCTATTTAATTTTAATTTAAGACTTATGCTTTAATTTGAATGGATTAAATTACATCATCCTACATATAAAAATAACCCTTAGCTTTGCCCCTTACCCTTTCCTTTTCCCTTTCCATATAATTATTATTTTTTGGTATGAAAATTTATGTTATCTTAAAGTAATAGTTGCCAATCCTTTTTACCTTTTATAATTTTTGTATTATCATCTTTATCCTTTGATGAGTATTTAAATGACCCTTTAACAATGTTGAATGGAAATGTACTTTTGACAACTTTGGTGGCTAATATGATTTGAGTTATCTTTTCTGTCCATTTTTAAATATGAGCAAAGTTTCTTATTGCAGGTGGCATCAATCAAATATGGAATGTGGGATAGCGTCTATGATACTTTGCAAGCAATTGGTCAAAGGGGATCAGAAGATGATAGCCAAGATGTCAAATTAGATGAATCTACGAGGATGTTCATCACAACCTGGAAGGAGGCATGTAAGGACCATACTGCTGATGAGGTGAGTTGTTGTTCATATCATCAAATTTACATGAATCCTTGGTTTGATGTCTATTCATTAATGATTATTGTTGTCTAAATGGTCTTGCAGTCTGAAAATTTTCATTAATTTTATTTTTTTGTATATTATTGTTCAGAGATTCTCTCATGCTGTCTGATCAGGGTGTTCAGAACAATATTATAGATTGAAAATTAGATGAAATGAAAAAAGAATTGTCTATGTTGCATTGTATGATTATGAGATACGGTTGATCATTAGGCCCCATTGGGACAAACAAAAGGCTGTGTTCAACTTGTGACACAACCCATGTTAACATAGTATGAGCGCAAATTGAAATTAGACTTTATTGAGTTAAGGCTCTATAACAAGTAAAACAGATGCTACACTGTCCAAAAATTAGCCCAAATTCATTGTCCAAATGATTTGATAAGCTGATTTGTAACTACTACATTATCAACACATCATCTATAATCAACATGGTTACTACAAATCAGCTTGCCACATTACTTGGACAAAAAATTTGGCCAAAGTTTTAGGCAATGTGGCATTATTCATGTTAAAATGTGGTTACTTTTGCCCAAAAATAAACCTTCTCTTTATGCAATATGTATATAAAAGCTGCAATTATTAATGGGTTTTTACTTTTTACTTGCAGGTTCTTGAAAGAATGATTTTGTTTTATAGATCGACGTATCCAAAAAAAACAAATAACTTTTTGAAGAGATTGACATTGCTGTTCTCATATAATCCGTTTCTTGAACTACTAAATAGCGCTGTAAGTGTGACTGGTCATTGGTCAAGTTAATGATATCAATAAGCCATGTCCAAATGAGTTGCTGGCATTTTGTAGTTACAGTGACAGCCTTCAGTTTTTCCTCCCATAACTTTGATTCAATCTTTTATAAATTCTCGGATGATTTTTTCTATTTAATTTTAATTTAAGACTTATGCTTTAATTTGAATGGATTAAATTACATCATCCTACATATAAAAATAACCCTTAGCTTTGCCCCTTACCCTTTCCTTTTCCCTTTCCATATAATTATTATTTTTTGGTATGAAAATTTATGTTATCTTAATGTACTTGTTGCCAATCCTTTTTACCTTTTATAATTTTTGGATTATCATCTTTATCCTTTGATGAGTATTTAAATGACCCTTTAACAATGTTGAATGGAAATTTACTTTTGACAACCATGGTGGCAAATATGATTAATTTGAGTTATTGTTGACACCTTGTTTATTGTGATTAAATTTTCTGTATATCATTAAATATGAGCAAAGTTGCTTATTTCAGGTGGCATCAATCAAATGTGGAATGTGGGATAGCGTCTGCGATACTTTGCAAGCAGCTGGTCAACGCGAATTAACTACAACATACTCTGGTATTTTTTGTCTTCATTTCCTTTTTCCCATTTGTGGCCATTTGTTCTTTTTCCTTCCTCATTCATCATCTCTTGCCATTTTTGCTTAGATCTACAAAATAAAGGTGCAAAGAAAGTACTTTGTAATCCTTGTGTCCCCGATCTTCCCAGCCGACCCTCGCGGCCCCTTGCCTCTCCCTATACTTTCTTCGCCAAATCTCTCCCAGCCGACCCTCTCACCGCCGCCAACCCTCTTCCGCCGCCGTCTGTCTTCCAAGGCATCTCTCCATCCATTTTTGTACTAGTATATGTAACATTGTTTTCTTCTTCTCCATGAACATCAACTCATGAGTGCTCCGTGTGTTTGTGTGGCCAAAGACATAACAGAGAAGTAGGAAAATGAAACTAGAACAAAAGAGGAAGAGTGTACACTTAGAGAGTTAGAGTTGAACCGTTAATATGGCATTGAAAATTTTTTGTGTAAAAGTTAAAGAAAGGCATGAACGTACGTACCACAACTTGTGCTGTGTACATTCATACACACATACAAGTTATTGCATGTGTACAAGTGGCATGCATGCAACACATGATGCTACATGAAACAAGTGGCATACATGCATTAATCTCTCTCTCACTCTCCCCATCATCATGACCTCACCTTTGTCCTCACATTTATTTAAAATAATAGTTTAGTTTCTTGATTGAAGCAGTTTCCAAGTCTCACATGTGTTGATAGGTCCACCAATTGTAACTATTTTTTTTATAAAATAAAATAAAAAAACCGGGTAAAATCTGGATCTGGATACTCGGATATCTAGCCAAGTCTTTCCTGACCGGATACCAAGACTACAAAAACCGAGTTTTTCTTGGGTGGATACCTCGACTGCAAAATCCGAGTACCCGATTGCGTTTTTACCATCCCTAAAAGGATCTCCTATAATTATACAAAAAAAGCTAAACTCATCCATCAAAAACTACCTTTCCATGTTTAGCTTCCCCATAATAATATGGACAAAACCAACTCAAAAATGTAAAAAATTAGACCAAGTCCCCTTCCAAATTAATGGATAAAGAAGAAAGTCCCCTTCCTATGTCACTTAAGTTTATAATGACACTAATAAATTATTCTTTACCACAAGATAATATAATCTTCCTCTTGTATAGTTATCAATTTCACCATAGATGTTAAATTTGAGCTTAGGCGCCATCTATGCCAATATGGTGTCAAATATGGTTTTGTTCTGAATACCTCTCCTTGTGAGAGTTCCTTCCTTTATATAGAATTCTCGGACTAATTACAAGGTTGAGAATCAGAAATTACAAGGTTGAAAATCAGAGCTAATTACAAGAAAATAAATGCATAGTTGACCAAATAAATGCTTATAAATCAAAGTTAATTACAAGGCAATAAATACATAGTTGACCAAATAAATGCCTATCAATTACAATATACTCTTCTATATATATCTAGACTAAATAAAGTAGAATATATACTGTCTAAACTGTCAATTATGCTAACATCCCCCTTCAAATTGATGTTGGGCGATCAAGAAGCATCAATTTGTCAATCATGAACTGATGATGATGACGGGAGAGAGCCTTGGTGAAGACATTAACGGTTTGGTGTTCAGTGGAAATGTGTGGAAGATTAATTTCATGGCGAGCCAAGGCTTCACGAATAGAATGACAATCCACTTCAATATGTTTGGTGCGCTCATGAAAAACGGGATTGGCAGCAATCTGAATAGCACTGGTATTATCAGCATGGAGAGGAGTAGGAGTAAGCTGTGGAACACTAAGTTCGCGTAACAACCCTCGAAGCCATGCAATTTCAGAACAAGCAGATGACATAGCTCGATATTCAGACTCTGTGGAGGATTTGGAGATACGAGTCTACTTTTCACTCTTCCAAGAAATAAGGGCATCGCTAAGAAAGATATACCAATCTGTAACTAAACGACGAGTATCCACACAACCAGCCCAGTCGGCATCACTAAAACCCTCCCACTTTAAAGAATTCCCTGAAGGAAAAAACAAACTACGGCCAGATGTCCCTTTGAGATATCGAAGAAGAGGACGGACAGCGGCCAAATGTGTCTGGCAAGGAGCCTGCATAAACTGACTGACCTGCTAAACAGCAAATGAGATATCAAGTCGAGTAATGGTCAAATAATTCAAACTGCCTACCAACTGCCGATACATCGAGGGATCAGATAAGGAATCACCGTACGCCTGTTGCAGTTTCAAGTTAACCTTCATAGGTGTAAGACACGAATTACTATCTTGAAGTCCGGCTAAAGATAAAAGTTCTTATATATACTTATGCTGATGTAAGAGTGTGCCATTTGGATAATGTTGGACCTTAAGCCTAAGAAAATACTGTAGTGGACCAAGATCTTTCATATGAAACGAAGATTTGAGGCAACGCTGAAGTTGCTCAATTAACTGGAGATCAGATTCGGTAATCACAATATCATCGACATACACAAGGAGTATAACGATCCCAATAGTAGTTTTGCAAAAGAAGAGAGAGGAGTCATACTGACTCTGAGTAAAAGAGAGAAATCTAGTAGAGTATTACGAAACTTCTCAAACCATGCCCGCAGTGCTTGCTTCAAACCATACAGAGACCGTTTTAAGCAATAAACCTCAACAGAAGAGGGAGGAAACAAGCCAAGAGGAGGAGATATAAATATTTCTTTCTTCAAATTGCCATGTAAGAACACATTCTTCACATCCATTTAGTGAAGCAACCATCCTTTCGAAACAGCAATTGCTATAACGGTGTGAATAGTAGTCATTTTGGCCACGGGAGCGAATGTTTTCTCATAATCAAGCCCGTACTCTTACCGATTCCTGAGTGCCACCATACGAGCTTTATGTCTTTCAATAGACCCATCAGTACGGAGTTTGATGGTGTATACCCATTTGCACCCAATAAGCTTAGCTCCAGCAGGACAAGGGACGATGTCCCAAGTATGATTGTCCTAAAGAGCTTGAAGTTCGCCTTGCATAGCTTGGCGCCAACACTCTTGAGTAGAAGCCTGAGAATAAGACTTAGGCACAAAAGTAGTAGGGTAGCCTGAAAAGCTGAAGTAGAAAATCCATTCCAATCCGGAGGTCGGGAAACCTTAGTAGACCGGCGGGGCTCATGCACAACAGGATTAGATGGCGGTTCAGAGGAATGGGGCTCATGCACGACAGAATCAGACAACGATTTAGAGAAAAGAAGAGGCAATAGGTGATGACGTTGCTGATACACAATACTTGGCCGAAAACGAGTAGAAGTACTAGACACATCATCAAAAGGAGGAAGCGAAACATAGGAAGAAACATTATTAGTACGAGACGAAAAGAAATATCGATTTTCAAAAAAAATCACATTTCAAGAAATACAAATCTTGTTAGCATCCACATCATAACACAAACCCTTTATGAGAGTTACTATAGCTAAGAAAAGCACATTGAACTGCTTGAGTAGCAAGCTTGTGACGTTCAGTGGAAGGTAAGTGAACAAAACAGACGCAACCAAAAACATGTAGACAATTATAGTCAGGAAGAACACCAAACAAACGAGAATAATGGAGAATCAAAATGTAAGGTAGGAGAAGGCAGGCGATTAATCAAATATACAGCAGTAGATAATGCCTCTACCCAAAATCTAAGAGGGACAGAAGATTCAAGCATCAAGGTACGAACATCTAAAAGATATTTTTTCTTACGCTCAGCGACTCTATTCTGTTGAGGGGTGTAAGGACACGAACGGTAAGAAATAATACCTTTCTGTTGTAGGAAAGATTGAAAATCATGAGACATATATTCTCTCCCGGAATCTGAGCGCAAGGTCTTAATACAGGTAAAAAATTGTGTTTCTACATAGTCCACAAAAGTTTGGAAGGTCGAAAACACATCAGCTTTAGAACGAAGAAAATAGACCCAAGTGAAACGACTGTAATCATCAATAAATGTCACAACATACCTTTATTGAGCATGAGAAAGAACGAGTCTCATACCCCAAACATCAGAATGAATAATCTCAAAGCATGTAGAAGCACGACTACCCTGCAAAGGAAATGGTAATGATTTGCTTTTACCAAGTTCACAAGGTGCACAATCAAAAGACAAGGAAGAAAATGCATGAGAATTGCTCAAATAACCATGTTTCATAAGATGTGTCAAAATTACAGAGTTGGGATGTCCTAATTTCTTATGCCAAAAATGGCTATTATTAGTGATAGCAGGATAACCAACAGAAATTGAACGAGGAATGGAAAACAACTAGAGGAAAAAGACGTCCCACTTTAGGCCCCTTCGCTATCTCTAGTCTTGATGCTTGATCCTGCACACGACAACCAGTACGATCAAAATGAAGAGAACAATTTTCTTCTACTAATTGTCCAACAGAAATGAGATTGACAGATAATGTAGGAGACACAAATACATTAGTAAAGGAAGACCGCAGATTTCCAATTGCAGTAATAGGAAGAGTACTGCCATCAGCGATCTGAATATGTTGCTCACCATCATACTTACGAACATTTTGTAAAGCTGCCGGACTGCCAGTCATGTGATTGGAAGTCGCAGAGTTAATTAACCAAGGAGAAGGAAGAAGATATTTCTTACCTTGGAGACCAAGAGCAGAAAGAGTAAAAATAATCATTTGTTGAACCTGCTAGGAGTAATGTTGGACGAAGAACCCGGAACAGTGGTGGGCTGAGCGGAAGATGAAGGTACAAAGATGGACTGAACAGCAGTATGAAAAGCAAGAGCAGGTCGATTCTGAGGGCGCACACGACAATCCTTAATGATATGGCCTTTCTTCTTGCAGTAATTGCAAAATTTCTTGCGACAATGTTTTGCAATGTGACGAACTTCCTTGCAACTGTAACATTATGGCGGAGATTTGTATCGTCCATTGTCATGAGCTGCGTAGGCCATATTAACCATCTCAGTACCACTAACGTCTTGAGCAATGCCAAGCTGTAAGGCAAGACGATGTTCTTCACGCAAGAGTTCTCCCAAGCAGACATCCAAAGAGGGAACAGGTGTTCGATTGATTAACCCAGCTCGTGCACTTTCAAACTCGTGTCGGAGCTTCATCAAAAATTGATTCTGCTGGCTCTCAGAATGAACCGCTTGTAGTGCCGCTAAAACATCTTTGGGAATCGTAGAGTGCACCAACCAAGTATAATCACTCCATAAATTAAGAAATCCGGAATAAAATTGCTCAATCGATAGATTCCATTAGCAATAGTTTCCGATTTCTAATTCCAATTGAAACTTTCGAGCAGAATTATCTTGATAATAAATTCGCCGAAGGTAATCCCACATCTGCTTAACAGTAGTGAACCCACGATGATTGTTGACCATATGAGGTTCAACAGAATTGAGTAGCCAGGAAGCAATTTTGGCATCCCTGCCTTCCCATGTACTAAGTTATTTAGGATCAGTTGGAGCCGTAGAAGACCCATCCACATAACCCCATAACTCCTTTCCTTTCACATACATCCTGAATTGGAATTCCCAACTGGCGTAGTTCTTACCATTCAAGCAAACAATGGAAAACTTTTCGGTTGACATAATAACCACCAAAAATAAATAAATTGAAAGACTTAATAAATCACAACAGTTACAGAAACAGTATGATCGAGCAAGACTTTTCAATAATCCAAGACAAAAAGGAGCCGTTCAGAAACAAAACAAAAAAACAAAAAAAAAAATAAAAATTGCGACAGCCCCACACCAAAATTGCAGCAGCCCTAATCACCCAAAATATCCAAAAAAAATTTTAAAAAAAATCCTCTTAAAAACAAAGAGACCGTCGTCAAAACCAAGAAACTAGGAATTCAACCAAGCCGAGAGAAAAACATAAAAATAAATAAATAAATAACTTAGGGCTCTGATACCATGTCAAATATATTTTGTTCTGAATACCTCTCCTTGTGAGAGTTCCTTCCTTTATATAGAATTCTCGGACTAATTACAAGGCTGAGAATCAACAATTACAAGGCAGAAAATCAGAGCTAATTACAAGGTAATAAATGCATAGTTGACCAAATAAATGTCTATCAATCAGAGTTAATTACAAGGCAATAAATGCATAGTTGACAAATATTGCATAGTTGACAAAATAATTGCCTATCAATTACAATATACTCTTCTATATATATCTAGACTAAATAAAGTAGAATATATACTGCCTTAACTGTCAATTATGCTAAAAGATGGCACTTGAGATTGGCAAGGCGCACGCTTAGTAAGGCGCGCCCTGGCCCTTTTAGGCACCCAACGCCAAGCGTGTGTGAGGCGTGTCTAATAAAAAGGCAACGATTTGAGATGCTTTTTGAGGTTGTCAGATGGTTGCCGTCAAGATCAGACGGCTGTCGACATGCAGTGTTCTAAAATAATAAAATGCGACCTAGGCGATTGCTAGCCGCACAAATTAATGGCTAATCAGTGAGGCTAGGCTGATTGGCACCCAATTGGTGCAAGGTGCTGCCTAGGCGAATTTTCTTTTAAAAGTTTCAAGTTTTTTTTTTTAAAACCCAAAAACAACGTTAAGGGATTACTTAAAAAAAAAAACCTGGATTTCTTTCTTTTTTCTTCTTCTCTGTTATCCAACCCTCGACAGTCGACTCTCTCGACAGTCCAATCACCAGCTTGTCGAAGTCTTCTATTAGGTCCTTAAAGAAATTACCTAGGTGCTAGGCGTCGATCCACCACCTGACTAACATCTAGTGCTTTTTAAAACACTGTTGACAGGTCACATGCAAGGTCTAAGTCCGGCCGGTATGTCGCAGAAGCATGGATGCAGCAGTTGGAGGAAAATAGGAGGTGAGGGTTGGTGGTGGCTGGTAAAGCTCAGGGTTTTTGTTTGTTTTGGGGATGAGTATATGGTGGCTAGTAAAGATTAGGATTTTTATTTGCTTGGGGTTGGAAAAAAATTAGGGTTTCTTTGTTTTGGGCTAAGTGTATAGAAGATATGGTGTGCTGCAAGGCATTGGATTTTTAAATTTTATTTTTCTTAAAATTTGGTTTCTATTTGTTTGGGGTGAGTGTATGGTCTGTTTGTTTGGGGTGAGTGTTTAGAGGATAGGTGATGTAGAACGGAATGGAACTCACATGCGATCAACACACAAGGTTTTCTATTTTCCTATAATCCCTGTAGTATTCTAGAAAAAAAGATGACTTGAGTTGAAAACTCAAGAAATTTTATTTTATTTAAAATTGAAAAACTTCAACCCTTATACAACCTAATAAATAAAGAAACGAGATCTCATTGACTCCTAAAACACCTTGTGAAATTTCATGTTTAATTGATTCAATTGATCAAAGATTACAATAGGGATATAAATACACACACAAAAGGTTTTCTCACCAACCTCTACCTACTACAACACTAATTACTCTTTACATACTACCACTACATGTTTTCCCACACTCCTTCTCAAGCTGGTTCAAATATATCTATCATTCCCAACTTGCTAATACATGAAAGAAACATAGGTCGAGTCAACACTTTAGTGAAAACATCAGATAGTTGATTTCCACTTGTGACAAATGGAATTCAAATTTGACCGTTTTCAATCTTCTCCTTGATAAAATGTCTATCAATTTCAACATGCTTAGTTCTGTCATGGTGAACTAGGTTGTGAGCAATGTTGATGGCAGCTTTATTGTCACAGTAGAGCTTCATTATTTCTGATTTGTCAACTCGTAGTTCTTTCAGTAAAATCTAACCACATTAACTTGCATATTCCTTATGTCATTGCTCTAAATTCGGCTTCAGCACTCAATCTAACCACCAAAGACTGTTTCTTACTTCTCCAAGTAACTAAGTTTCCCCCAATGAGAGTGCAATATCCGGATACCATGTGGAATTTCATGTTTAATTGATTCAATTAATCAAAGATTACAATAGGGATATAAATACACACACAAAAGGTTTTCTCACCAACCTCTACTTGCTACAACACTAATATTCTTACCTACTACCATTACGTGTTTTCCCACACACCTCAACTAAATTGGGAAAGAATCACGGATTAAAAGCTAAAAACAAATGCTAGACGAAAAGGAAAAAAAATCCTAATTGTTGCACAAGAAACTAAAAGTTTCCGGACAACAAACTCAATGACACTTTTTAGGCCCAGAATCGTTGTATCTATGAGTAAACATAGAGCTCATACCAGACTTTCCGAAAACATATTATAATAGCCATTTGGAGCCCGTATGCAAAAGTTATGAACTCACAAAAACAGCCCCGTTTTGGATACTCTAAGCGATCCAAGTAAGAGCTCGCCAACCGGTATGCATCAATAGGTCCGCTGCAAAGCACTAGATTTAAAATATATATATATATATTCTCTAAAGAGTAAGAATGCTCTCATAATTCGTACCATGCTGAGAGAAAAATGAGTGGAAGAGAGAATTTGAGAAAAATGTGAAATTCATAAAAAGCTATTAGGTTGCATCTCTTCTTGTGCTTGGCGCCTCAGGCTTTAGTGGGCCTTTGAGCCTTGGTGCACGTAACACCTTTAAAAACTATGAACTGCACACGTGACACATCATTTAGTATTTTTTTTTTCTTTTTAAGTGTAACTGATTAATATATCTCACATGTGTTACAGTGGAAGACATTATGAGGAAGGTTTGTACATATTTTGAGTTTGATCATGATGATATCCTGAGCAAAGATTGGTCACCTGTGAAAAATATATTTATCCTATTGAAGAAGCTTTGCACTTGTGAAACTTGGCTAGCTGAGCAGTTTAATGTTAAGGAATTCAAGTCCCTTGGTTATGGGGAGTTCTTCTTGTTCCTAGAAAAGCATGCCTCTCTATTACCTTCTGAGCTGCAGAAGTTATTGGCTGGTAATATGTGCGAGAAGTCTTCTTTTGAGGTTTCCCTGCTCCAACATTTGTTGGTTGTTTTAGTTTCACAGGCTTCAAATAGTTTAGGGGAGAATGAAACTATTACCAAGCAGATGATTAATACGCTGCTTATAAGGCAATTTCCATTGCTTTGTTTCAAAATTATGGACAATGGTTCCATGGATAGTTTTCTAGAAATAGTCGGGAAATATAGAAATGATGTAATTTCTAAGTGTGTATTATTTTCTGAAACATTGTTGGGAATGTCAACCCACAAAGAGAACACTTTACTGGAAACCCATGAGGTGATAATTGACAGTGGTGTGAGAACAAGAATGTCTGAATCTGTTACATCCAAAGATGCAGTTGAAGTTTTACTTAGGGCACCTATGTTGTCGGATTTGAACTCATGGTCACATTGGGACCTTTTATTTTCCCCTTCTCTTGGTCCTCTTCTAGAATGGTTGTTGAATGAAGTCAATGAAAAAGAGTTGTTATGTTTGGTGACAAAAGATGGCAAAGTGATCCGGCTTGATAGTATTGCTACTGTCGATTCATTCTTCGAAGCTGCACTTGAGGGATCCTCTTTCCAAACGGCAGTGAAATTGTTATCTTCATTTGCATTAGCTGGGGGAGAAAAACATGTTCCCCTGTCTCTCCTAAAGTGCCATGCACGCCATGCGTTTGAAGTTATTCTCAAGAATAATATGGAAAGAAGTGACGATCAGGATCCTCTTATGTTGAGTGGTGATGCAAGCAAACACTTTATCAAAAGGAACAAGGCAGAGACTGTTGCTTCAAGGTTCTTCATTGATTGTCTTGGATACCTGCCTTCAGAATTTCGTGGTTATGCTGCTGATGTGTTGCTCTCTGGCTTGCGATCAGTAATTTTAGATGTCCCTTTAGAAATTTTACGTGAATGCAACCAAACAGAGCAGCGTCTCATGCTTCATGAAGTAGGATTGTCTCTTGGCATAATGGAGTGGATTAATGATTACCATGCATTTTGTTCCGCCACTAGTACAGACTCGCTCTTGTCCTGTGGTGCTTCTTGCTTGAAAGCTGCCAGGTCCGAGTTCAACACAGGCTCCATTTGTACACAAAATGCATCGGATGAGGTGGCTTTTATTGAAGGTGAAATGATTAAATTTGCTGGAGCAGATGGTTGTAAAAAAGAGTGTAGTGAAGTTTGTCACACCATTGATGGTGTAGAAGCATCCTCTGATGGAATTGGCAATTGTTGCACACAACTATTGTCTGAGATTGATAGCTGTAAGGATGGAGCTCTGATTATTGAATCTATAAGGCGAGAAGAATTTGGTCTGGATTCAAGTCTTTCAAATGTGCAGAGTAGCTTGTTGAAGAAGCAGCATACTCGCTTGGGGAGAGCACTCTATTGTCTTTCTCGGGAATTGTATTCTCAGGACTCACATTTTCTTCTTGAGCTTGTAAGTGTACTGTCTTCACCTAGTATTTACATTTGGAATTTACATTTGTTAATCTATCTAATCTTTTCAATTTTCTTTTGCTTTTGACTTAATCTTGTTTATATATGATTACCTGATTTATTTTTTGAGTTATAGTTGCCATGCGGTGCTGGAAAGTATTTTGACAGTGAGATGTTGTCTATATGATAGCATTTTGTGACAATGTTGACTGTAGTAGCAGTTTTCGATCACTTTTTGACAGCTAGTGTTGGAAAGTGTTGACTAAGGAGTAATTCTAGGAGGATTGCTAAGGATTAATTTCCTATAACCGTAGACTTGTAAATTAATTGTTAGTTGACCAATTGATTAGCTAAAAGTTAGAAATTAATTAGTTAGCATTTATATCCTTAATTGTAGGCCTAATTGTAGGCTAAGTAAGGAAACTTCTCCTGTTTATATATGCCTTATTGTAACTATTTGATAATTCAATCAATATACAAAAAATCTTCATGGTATCAGAGCCTTGACAAATTTAGGGTTCTTTTTATTTTCTAAATTGTTCAGAGCCTATAACTCTTTAGGTTTACTGTTTCAATTTTTTCTTCTCTTTTCTTTTTTGTTTTTCGGCTACAGTATCGGCTACGGTGATTGCTACAGTACCAGCTACACTGCTTAGCTATAGTACTCTTTTTTTTTTTGGGCAACAATTGATCATTCAATGGAAATCCCAACTGACGACTCAGTAACCTTTCATGCTAGTGCTTTTTTTGCCCATACAGGTAATCTTTCGACTATTTTTTTGAGTCAGTTTAATTCTGCACCATGGGTCATCAACTCCGGTGCATCAGATCATATGACAAGTATCTCCTATTTGTTTAACACATACTCTCCCTATTCTTGCAACAAAAAGGTCCGTATTGCCGATGGCAGTTTGTCATCCATTGCTGGAACATGTTCTGTCAAGATTTTTGATTCTATCACTCTTAAATCTGTCCTACATGTCCCTAATCTCTCTTGTAACTTATTATCAGTTAGCAAACTTTCTTTTGACTCTAACTGTTCAGTTGTGTTTTCTCCAACACTCTGTAAATTTTAGGAGCAGACTTCAGGTACAGTGATTGGCAGTGCTAAAATGCAGGATGGGCTCTATTATTTTGAAGACAATATAAATAAGTCGGTTTAGTTTTCAAACAGTAATGTAAGTTCTCTGCCTGTAAAAGAGCAAAAAATGATCTGGTATTTCAGATTAGGTCATCCAAGTTTTGCTTATTTAAAATACTTGTTTCCGACTTTATTTCAAAATTTGTCTCCTTCTCAATTTCAATGTGATATTTTCTGTTTTTCTAAAAGTACTCACAAACCTTATGTCTCCAAACCCTATAGGGCCTCAACGCCCTTCTATTTAATATATAGTGATGTTTGGGGGCCGTCTAAAATTCCTACTTTAAATGGAAAACGTTGGTTTGTAACTTTTATTGATGACCATACTAGATTATGTTGGCTCTATTTGATGAACTCCAAATCTGAGGTCAAAAAACCTTTTCAAGAATTTTATACTCTAGTTGAAACTCAATTTCATACTAAAATCAGTATTTTAAGAAGTGATGGCACAGAGCATTTTAACCAATATCTTGGAAATTTTTTAAAACAAAAAGGAGTTCAACATCAATCTACGTGTCACCATACACCCCAACAAAATGGGGTTGCGGAAAGAAAAAACCCCATCTTTTAGAGGTGTGTCGGGCTCTCATGCTTTCAATGCATGTCCCAAAATATATGTGGGGGGGGACGCTATTCTAACAGCTACATACCTCATTAATAGGGTTCCCTCACGGATCTTGAACCATAAGACACCTATACATTGTCTTAAACAATTTTTTCCCAATAATAGATTAATTTCTAATTTTCCTCTTAAAGTTTTTGGCAGCACTGTTTTTGTGCATATACCGAACTTACTTCGGTCTAAACTTGATGCTGGAGCCAAAAAATGTGTTTTCATTGGCTATCCCCCTAATAAAAAGGGGTATAAGTGTTTCAATCCCCTTACAAAAAAAAAAAAAAACTCATATTAGTATGGATGTGACTTTTTTTCTCTAAAACTCATCTTCAGGGGGAGAATGAAAATAAAGATAAGTTTGAAAATCTTTTGGAAACTAATCTACCAGTTTTGGAAACTAATAATTCAGTTTTACCAAATCTTTTCTTTCCTAATAGTTATCCAAATTCTTCTCATAAAGAAACTGTTTTTAAAAAGGAAACGAGTGTTAATGAACAACAATTAGGGACTGATATGGTGCCAAATCTTACCGATTCTAGTTCAAGGGGAGAAACATTACTTGGTGAAGATCCTAATCAGGATAATCATCCTACTTTATACTAGACGGAAGTCTCATACTAATAGAGAACAACCTCATCTGGTACAAGACCAATCAGCTTTCCCGAGGTCCGATCCTGATCATCTTACAGATAAGCATAAACCAAGTAATACTTCTGATTCTCAACCTATCTCTATCACTAATCTTCCTTCTACTTCTCAACCCAATGTCTCTTCTGATCTTGACATTCCCATAACTAATAGAAAAGGTGTCCGGAAATGTACCATACATCCTATAGCCAAATACCTATCATATCACAGACTATCCGAAAATTACAAAGCCTTTACTTCAAAAATTTCTCACTTAGTCATCCCTAGGAACATATAAAAAGCCTTAGGACACCCAAACTGGAAGGTAGCTGTTATGGAAGAGATGAATGCACTAGCCAAGAATAAAACCTGGGTCGTTGACGAGTTACCAAATGGGAAGAAAACTATGGGTGTAAGTGGGTTTTCACAAATAAATGTAGAGGTGATTGATCCTTAGAAAGACACAAAGCTCGCCTTGTTGCCAAAGGTTTCACTCAAACCTATGGCCTTGACTACCAGGAGACCTTTGCACCCGTGGCCAAGATCAACACCATCTGAATCCTCCTATCTGTAGCAATAAATCTAGACTGTTCCTTATACCAGTTGGATATAAAAAAATGCTTTTTTGAATGGCAATCTGGAAGAAAAGGTATTCATGGATCCTCTACCTGGGTTTGAGGGAGAATTCAAGAATGGTAAAGTATGTAGGCTAGTAAAACCCTTGTATGGATTGAAGCAGTCACCTAGAGCTTGGTTCGAGAAGTTTGGAAAGGTTGTGAGAAGATTCGGGTACAATCAAAGCCAAGGAGACCATACATTCTTCTTTAAACATTCGAGTGGAGGTAAGAAAGCTATTCTAATTGTCTATGTAGATGACATTATCATGACCGGTGATGATATTGAGGAAATAGGAAGACTAAAACAGTTGCTAGCTCAAGAATTTGAAGTCAAGGATCTAGGCGACTTAAAGTATTTTTTGGAGATGGAATTTTCTATGTCAAAAAGGGGGATCTTTGTTTCTCAGCGAAAATACATCCTAGATTTATTAGGAGAGACTGGGATGACAGGCTACAAGGCTGCAGAAACTCCAATAAAACCAAATCTGAAACTTAAGGCTACTAAACCAGAGAGTCAAGTAGACCGTAAACAATATCAGAGGTTAGTAGGTAAACTGATCTACTTAGCTCACACTCGACCTAACATCTCATTCGTAGTCAACATGGTGAGTCAATTCATGCATTCACCATGACTAGAACACAATGAGGCAGCCTTAAGAATCCTGAGATATCTAAAGGGGACACCTGGGAAAGGACTATTATTTGCTAACAGGGGTCATTTTCAGGTTGAAGTCTTCACAAATGCGGATTGGGCTGGTAGTGTAACAGACAGCAGATCTACATCTGGCTACTGTACCTATGTTGAAGGAAACTTGGTGACTTGGCGAAGTAAGAAACAGGGGGTTGTAGCAAGGAGTAGTGCCGAGGCAGAATTCAAAGCAGCTGCCCTTGGAATTTGTAAAGTAATCTGGACAAAAAGGCTTCTTGAAGACTTAAAGGTTCAGGTTTTCTCTCCTATGAAGCTATATTGTGACAACAAGTCAGCCATTGTCATAGCTCACAATCCGGTTCTACATGACAGAACCAAACATGTGGTGATAGATAAGCACTTCATCAAAGAAAAGATAGATAGTGGATAGATTTGTATGCCCTATCTACCCACCACAGAACAAGTGTCAGACATCCTTACAAAAGGCTTACCAAAGAAGCCATTAGACAAGTTATGTTGCAAGCTGGCCTTGGAAGATATTTTTCGACCAACTTGAGGGGGAGTGTTGGAAAGTGTTGACTAAAGAGTAATTCTAGGAGTAAAATCCTAGGAGGATTTCTAGGGATTAATTTCCTATAACTGTAGACTTGTAAATTAATTATTATTTGACTAATTGATTAGCTAAAAGTTAGAAATTAATTAGTTAGCATTTATATCCTTAATTGTAGGCCTAATTGTAGGCTAAGTAAGGAAACTTCTCTTGTATATATATGCCTTATTGTAACTATTTGATAATTCAATCAATATACAAAAATCTTCGGCTAGTAAAAAAGAAAATTACTTTGGATTTTGATTAGTGAACTTTTCATAGGGTCCGGTGCTTTTAGGATTCTCTTGATGAGTGCTTTATGCCTTATCTCTATATATTTTGCTATTATGACATTTTATAGATTGGCAAGACAAGATATTTTTAGTTACTGCTTCTGTTAGTTGACTTTAGAGAACAATTTGTTGTTTATCATTTTTTTATTTGCTGTATAATTCTTTTATTCTGTTATCACATTGAAATTGCTTTGTTACATACAGTGGTCTTAGCTCTAAGCAGCATTTTTATGCATGATTTTATTATCTACCTGTAATTTAGGATTAAATTTGAAAGCAGTTGCTGGTAAAATATAATTATTCCTCATGTTGCTTCAGGTTCAAAATGCTGATGATAATATGTATCCAGACAATGCTGAACCAACTTTGACATTTATTCTACAAGAGTCAGGTATAACAGTCTTAAACAATGAGCTAGGTTTTTCGGCTCGGAACATCAGAGCACTTTGTGATGTTGGAAATTCAACAAAGAAAGGTTCTGGTGCTGGCTATATTGGGAAAAAAGGAATTGGCTTTAAATCAGTATTTCGGGTATGTTGAAAGGATCAATGCTGTTTAATTTTATTATCAGTTCTATTTGTTGTTCTCATTTATTTGTTTAAATCTCCCTTGCATGTTTGCTTTAAAAGTAACAGTGGACCACAATGCCTCACCCTATTTGATATGCTGCATCTTGTTCCTAACCTGTCTAATGAAAAAAAAAAAAAAAACATACTCTATCGCTGTGCTTGTCTAAATAAAATCTTTTAAACATTTCGATTTTTCTCTCTTCCCACATGCCTCCTAAATTGATTAGAGAATTTAAAGTTGAGGTCATATCATCAGTGGTTGATAAGGAAATCTTTTTCAGCTGCTGATGGCAAATATGGTCCAAGATAGACTGGGATGCAACTTAGAGTCCATCATTCATGTAGTTTCCCCTGAATAGTGGGAAAAAGGGCTCAATCATTAAAGACTGGAATTGTATTTCTCATGTTGGTTCGTTCATAGTAAAACTACAGGATTCCCAATATATCCGGTAAATCATAATTGCTGGTGTGCTCCTTTGTGGAAAGTGATTTCTTTGATTAACTTTTTTATTGTTGTGGTACCAAAAGAATTTACATTACTAATATTTATATAGTTTTGTATTTTTTGAAAGTTAAGTTCCAAATTTCTTTGAACTGTGGTATGTTTCTATACTGTTTGTAAGCTTTTAGAGTTGAGGGTATTCATTTCTCTTATTATTTTGTTTGTATCCTATGAATAGTCAGCTTTCTTGAACATTAGTTTGTCTTTCTGCAGGTCACAGATGCTCCGGAGATTCATTCCAATGGGTTCCATGTAAAGTTTGATATAAGTGAGGGTCAAATTGGTTTTGTTTTGCCAACTGTAGTATCTCCTTGCAACATTGCTATGTTAAGTAGGCTGGCATCTAAAGACCCTATTCTGTTGGATAATAGCTGTTGGAACACCTGTATTAGGCTTCCTTTCAGATCAAAATTATCTGAAGGAATTATTATCAACAACATCATTGCCATGTTTTCAGATCTTCATCCTTCTTTATTACTTTTCCTCCATCGCCTCCAGTGTATTGTGTTTCGAAACATGCTCAATGATTCACTCATTGTCATGAGAAAAGAAATGGTTGGAAATGGTATCATAAAGGTTTCATGTGGGGAAGAGAAAATGACATGGTTTGTGGCATCTAAGAAATTGCAGGCAGATGTTATGCGTAGTGATGTGCAAACTACAGAAATTGCCATAGCATTTACACTGCAGGAGACGAACGGAAATTACCGTCCTCTTCTGAACCAGCAACCTGTTTTTGCTTTTCTTCCTCTGAGAACTTATGGCTTAAAATTTATACTCCAGGGTGATTTTGTCCTCCCTTCTTCTCGAGAGGAAGTTGACGGAAACAGTCCCTGGAATCAGTGGTTGTTGCCAGAGTTTCCTGGATTATTTGTCAGTGCAGAGAAATCTTTTTGCGATCTTCCTTGTTTTAGGGAGAACCCAGCGAAAGCTGTGGCAGCTTTTATGAGCTTTGTTCCGCTTGTTGGGGAAGTGCATGGTTTTTTCTCTCGTCTTCCTCGAATGATTATTTCTAAATTGAGAATGTCTAATTGCTTGCTTCTGGAAGGAGACAATAATCATTGGGTTCCTCCCTGCAAGGTTCTGAGAGGTTGGAATGATGAAGCACGTAATCTTCTTCCTAATAGCCTACTTCATGATCACCTTGGCTTTGGATTTTTGAATAAGGATATAGTTCTGTCTGACACCTTGGCAAGGGCATTGGGCATTGAGGAGTATGGAGCAAAATTTCTACTTCAAATCATAGCCTCCTTGTGTAGGACAGAAAACGGTCTGAAATCCATGGGCCTAAGTTGGTTATCTTCTTGGCTAAATGCTTTATATACCATTTCATTCCATTCTCCTGGGCAGTCTGGAATAGAGGCTGATATTATCAGTAAACTCCAAAAAATTCCATTTATTCCTCTTTCAGATGGTACATTCAGTTCTGTGGACGAAGGGACACTTTGGTTACATTCTGATGGCTCTGGGGTTGATGGTGGGCTTGAAGCTTTTCCACATTTATATTGTAAACTTCGAACTGTGAGCCCTGCTCTTCTTTCTGCATCAGTTGTTGATACCTCATGCTTGAACGGAACCTCTGTAGACAATCTTACTAGGATGCTTCTCAAAATTGGTGTACAACAGCTATCTGCCCATGATATTGTAAAGGTGCATATTTTGCCAGCCATCTCTGATGATACAAATGTAAATAGGGGAAAATATTTGATGATAGATTACCTCTGTTTTGTAATGATCCACCTACAATCTTCCTGTCCAAATTGTCATGTTGAAAGGGAGTTCATTGTTTCAGAGATACGAAATAAAGCCTTTATATTGACAAATCATGGGTACAAACGATCAACTGAAGTGTCAATTCATTTTGGTAAAGAATTTGGAAATCCTGTTGATCCAAATAAGTTGATTAATTCCTTGGATATCAAATGGCATGAGGTTGACAACAGCTATTTGGAACATCCTGCAACCAAATCACTCTCATTTGGATCACTCTCATATGGATCACTCTCATATGGATTGATCAAGTGGAGAAGCTTTTTTCAGGAAATTGGCATCACAGATTTTGTACAAGTAGTTCAAGTTGATAAGAGCGTGGCAGATATATCTCTTACCATTTCCAGAGACATTGGGGATACAGAGCTAATTTCCCCTAGATCAACTGCCAAAGATTGGGAATCCATTGAGTTGGTTCATTTATTGTCCCTACTGTCCACAAGTGTCGATCGTGAAAGTTGTAAATACTTATTGGAGATCCTTGATACCCTATGGGAGGACTGCTATAGTGCCAAAACTATAGGTTATTGCAATTTCAAACCTAGTGGTGATGGCACACCCTTCAAGTCGTCATTTCTATGCAACATGCAGGATGTTCAGTGGGCAGTATCAAGTATGGATACTGAGCTTCACTATCCTAAAGATCTATTCCATGACTGCAAAGCAGTGCGCTCCATCTTTGGTGCTTCTGCTCCATATGTAGTTCCAAAGGTTAGTTTTCTTTAAATAGATAAGAACAAGTTAGTTTTATTTAAATAGAGAAGAACAAGAATTGTGAATAAGCAAGTTTCATACTGCATTGGCATATTTTCATCATATTTTAGATGAATGGGAGGGAAGAGTCTGTTTATGATTTTTTTTTTTTAAACAAAGAAAAGAAAAGAAGATGGAACAGGGGAACTTTAATTGTAGGAATCATAAATTTTTGAATGTCTGAAACCCATTATGAGATTTCATGTGTCATACTGCATTGGCATATTTTCATCGTATTTTAGATGAATGGGAGGGAAGAGTGTTTATGATTTTAAAAAAAAAAAAAAAAAAAAACAAAGAAAAGAAAAGAAGATGGAACAGGGGAACTTTAATTTTAGGAATCATAAATTTTTGAATGCCTGAAACCCATTATGAGATTTCATGTGTCATACAATGGGTTAAAACTGAAATTAAGTGGGATAATGTGAGGTTTTATTGTTATGCATGAAGGGGTAACCTGAGAAGAATTTGTCCTTTTGTTATATAGAACAGAAATGCTACATGTGTAAAATTATTTCATTGTAATTTTAACTTTAAGTTGATTGACACTGGTACATCTCCCTTTCAATTGGAGGGACTTTATGTCTGTATATTTCTATTTGAATTAGGTTAAAAGTGAAAAGTTATCACGTGATATCGGCTTCAAGACTGAAGTTACCATGAGTGACATTCTACACATCTTAAAAGTGTGGATAAGTTATGGGACACCATTCAAAGCCAGGTATTTCATTCTTTTTCTTGATATTCGGGTCCTTGACTTTTTATAGTGAGAATTTATGAAAGTGGATATATAAATTATATGAAATTTGTTTTTAAACTCAGATGAATTTTTTATTATTAGTAACCATATTATAAATTTTCATTTCACCCCAATTTCAGCCAAGAGTAATGTTAGGCTGTTCAAAATCATGCACAAATGATGTGGCATGTGAGTTGTTAAAATCATCACTCATACCACAATCTTATCATTTATAGGATCTTAACAACTCATATACCACATTACTTGAGCATGATTTTGGGCAGTCTAGCATTATTCTTTCAACAAATTACTAAAATCCTCTCTACACACTTACATCCTCATTTGTTCTTAAATGTGAAATCATCATCTTCCTCCCAATCGATTAGGGATGGCAATAGAGCGGATTGGGAAAGGATACCCCAATCTCCATCCTAATGTCCGTTTGAAATTTATATCCCCATCCCTGTATCCATTCTCGTCTCTAAGTAAGCAGGGCGGATTCAGGGAATCCGCAAATTAAGGTAATGTATATCCATGATTATTAAAAGAGTGCCTTAAGGCTCTATCTTGGCACCTTAAGACAGGCCAGGTGCAACCACTTCGATGAGTTAGTGATAGTTCGAGTCGGGTTAGGCGCAACCCAATATGATAATGATGATGTAACGAAGTTGGTTTTGTTTGAGTTGAGAATAGTTAGAGCCTAAAAACTAATTTGAATATCTTTACGATTTATTTTTTTTTTCCACTTTTTATTGTGTTTGTAACTTTGAGTCTTTGTTATTAATATGATGATTGCATGTTAATTGTTTTATGAATTATTTAGTGTTATTAGTCTGTAAAATTCTAAATTTTACATTTAGCTTAATAACATAAAATTTATAGGATAATTTAGGTCAATACAATTTTGAGTTGTTTGAGTTGGGAATAGTTAGAGCCTAAAAACTAATTTGAACATCTTTACGGTTTTTTTTTTCCACTTTTTATTGTGTTTGTAACTTTGAGTCTTTATTATTAATATGATGATCGTATGTTAATTGTTTTATGAATTATTTAGTGTTATTAGTCTATAAAGTCTTAAATCTTACATTTAGCTTAACTTGAAATTTATAGGATAATTTAAGTCAATACAATTTTTATGAATGACTCCCATTGGAAAATTCATAAAAAGCTATTACATGCCTTTTAATAAAAAAAGGTGTGCCTCGCTTTAGTTAGGTGCACGCCAACGGGGATATCCATTCCCGTATCCAATAAAAAAAAATATTAAGTTTTATATTTTACTTGCGCTTAATGCCTTTAATAACTATGGGGATATCCATTCCCATATCCAATATGAGGATATCCATTCCCATATCCAATAAAAAAAAAATGTTAAATTTTATATTTTACTTAGTAGTCTCGAGTTTATAAACTAGCTTATAGGTGAGAAAAATATAATTAGAACTAAGAATTACATAATAAATTTATTATATTTATAAAACATCGGAGGTGAGGGGGGTAGATATCCATAAACCATATACATCTCCATCCCTGAAAATAAAATGGATACTAAGATCATAGGGAATATTACACTAAAGCACCACAACCTTTGCTAAAATTGAAACTAGACTGTAGTTTTGTCAAAATGACAAATGAGTACCCTAGACCAAACGGTTGATTGTTTGAGTTAATTGAATCTTTTATTCAATAAGGGCAATAAGGCATTTTTACCCTTAAATAAACTGGAGCATTAAAATATCTTGAACAAAATATTAAAAAAAAGGATCAAAATTGAAAGAAAAAAAATACCGGTTCACAATTTTTTAAAAGAATATATTATATAAAAAAGAAAAACATTAAATAAATAATAAAATTTGATTCTTCGATCATCATTAAGAACATCAATTAAGAATTTTTTTTAAATATAGAACTTTATTTTGGGGAGACATGGAAACCAGATCTCCATCTTCTTTCTTAAGAGAAAAAAAAAATTAAAGAACAAAAAAATGAAATCATAAGTTTTTCTTTTCCGATGATCATTGACAACATCAATTAAGAAATAAATATTTTAAAAAGAAACAAAAAACTTATTTTTTAAGAGATTTGGAAATTAGATCTCCCATCTTCGTGTTTCTCAAGAGAAAAAATTAAACAAAAAAAATGAAATTATAAATTTTCTTTTCCGGTGATCATTGACAACATCAATTAAGAAAAAAATATTTAAAAAAGAAATAAAAAACTTTTTTTTTTTGGGAGATTTGGAAATTAGATCTCCCATCTTCGTGTTTCTCAAGAGAAAAAATTAAACAAAAAAATGAAATCATAAATTTTTCTTCTCCGGTCATCATTAGCAACATCAATTAAAGAACTTTAATTTTTTGAAAGATATGGAAACATCAACATAGTTTTTCAATTAAAGAAAATATATATAGAGAGAGCTTTTTTAGGAGATCTGGGTTTCAACCTCCAGATCTTCATCTTCTTTTTTCTCAATCATCATCATCAATTGAAGAAATTTTCTTTTTTGGGAGATTTGGACCCAGATTTCCTTCTTCTTTGGTCATCATCACCATTTTTGCTTCTCATTAACAATCATCATTAATTAAAGGAAACAAGAGAAAAGGACAAAAAAAAAAAAGCCAGGGATCATCATCATCAGTAGCATTGCTTCTGGCGAAGGCAAAAGAAGCTATAAAATGGGTGGAGGATCTACAACACACCGTCATTCAAGCCAAAGACTTTGCTATTCCTTCTGCCCATTCTACACAACTCGTCCACCCATCTCTGCTCTTTGTAGGTTTGTTTTGTTTTCATTTGATTCTTCAACAACCCACCTTCTTTTCCTCATTTTTTTTTCGATTCTTTTTTACTTTAATGGAAATGATTTTCTCTATGGGGGATCCTATATCTCCCTTAACAGAGACGTCTCCATTAATGGAGATAACGATCTCTATGGAGTAGAGCTCCTCCATTGGAACTTGGAAGAGTCTGCTACTCTACTCCAATAACATTTTTTTTCTTTTATTATTTTTTAAAACAAAATTATTATACTGATTGATAAAATATGTTGCTTATGGGTAATTTGGTCATTTCGTAATATTTAACTGGTCAACAGTTAATTTTAATGGTTAATTGTTTGGTCAAAGGCACTAATATGTCATTTTGATAAAATCTATCAAAGGTACTGGATGCAATTTTAGCAAAGGTTAGGGTACTTTAATGCAATTGTCCCAAGATCATATCCATACCCCTCCTAAATGGAGCGAATTCTTACGAATATTCGTATCCATGGATAATTTTACCATGATTGCACAGTGAAATCATAATTTGTTCCCAAACGTGAAATCCTCATCTATCTCGCAAACGTGAAATCTTCATTTGTTCCCAAACGTGAAATCATCATTGCATGTTTTCTTCCCAACATGAAATCATTTGTCCCAAAAAATATGAAATCAAAGAGGCAAATGCCGTCGAGAACTGTGCACCCAGGCAGCCCTCTCCCAGATGGACATTTCTCTTTATATGCTAGCGTTTCTCTCTTTACCCAAGCAGTGGTTTCTCTTTCTTCAATTCAGATGGGAGGGAAGGGGTGATGTTTAATGAAGGGGTCAATGGCATATTGCAACTCTGATATGGTTAAAAACAATCAATGGTTTTTTCTTTTTATGAATGGGAGAGCTTAAAGCCCAAAACAAATGAAGAAACTACAAACTAGGAAGGGACCTAGCAAAGGAAACCTCCTTGAGATCATCTTCCAAAAGACCAGAAATCTGAGGGGGAGGAGCATCAAAGAACTTGATCCCCAACTCTAAAGAGTGACCAAAGCTAGCAAGGCCATCAGCAACTCTGTTGCATTCCCTGAAAACATGATGGACAGAACATTTCCAATTCTTGTCAATAAGAACTCTACATGCTTGAATGATGCTAAGATGAGGATGATTCAGAGGGATGTTGGAATTAAGTAGGAGAACAGCATCATAGCAATCCGATTCAACCACAATCTGACTATAGCCAGCCAACCAAGCAAGCTTTAGACCTTCAAGAATAACCCAGAATTCTGCTTCAATCATGCTCCCTAACCCCTTGTTAAGAGCAAACCCTCCCAACCAGTTTTTCTGGTGATCTCTGATCACACCTTCAGTAGCAACAACAATAGCTCCCGAACCAGGATACATGCTACCATCCACATTGAGCTTCACCCAATCCATAGAAGGAGGTTTCCAAGAAAGCATATAGGTCTTCAACTCAAAGTCTTTATCCATATTAATAGCATTTAGCCAGGAATTCACAAACCTTAAAATGAGCATGCCAAGGCAACTAGGAAGCTTAAAGTTTGGGTTAAAAATTTACTCACATCTCCACTTCCATATAAACCAGAGAATAACCGCATAGAGGAGATAATTACGACATCTGTCCAAAATGAGATTGTTGCAGCTCAAGTTTTGGATGAATCCATTCCTTCCAAACAAGCTTGAATATTTGATTTTTGGAAATCCCTTTACAAACACCTTCCCAGATACCAACAAAAATCGTGCAACCTCTGAAAACATGTTCCATATCCTCATAACCCACATCACATCTGTCACAAGTAATGTCCAGAGTAAGACCCCTAGAGGCTCCATGATCATTAGTGAGAAGCTTACCTTGAAGGAAAATCCACAGAAAATGAACCACACTAGGAGGAAGTTTAAGTTTCCAAATGTAGTTCCAGTTCCAAGGAGTAGTGTCTATATTAGAATTCCCTTCATAGGCACTTTTGACAGAAAATTTCCCATTAGAAGAGGATCCCTAAATGATTCTATCAAGAACATTGTACATGGAACCATCGTGTATATTGGCAATACAATGCACCACATGCCAAGGCAAGACATCAAACAACTTCTATTTAGCTTGTCAAGACCAACACAAACCTCAGAAGGGAGTTTAATGGACTATATAGCATAGATGGGAAGGGCTAAAGCCACAGATTTGATAAGAGTAAACCTACCATCTAAGGAAAGAGAGGCACTTTTCCAAGAGGCGAGTCTCTTTTGGGTCTTAACAAAAATCTCTTTGTAAGTGTTTTTAGCAATTCAGCCATGTATAAGGGGGACACCAAGATAGTTACTCAAATTTTTGGTAATAGGAGAGCCATAAACATGAGCCAAAGCACTAGCTAATCTGTCACAAATGTTACTAGAACAAAGGATTCTAGACTTAGGAAAGCTGACATGTTGACCCGAAAAGTAACAAAAAAAGTTTAGACACTCCCTCATGGACTCAGCTTGGGACATTAACGCTCGGCCGAAAAGGATAAGGTCATCCGCAAAAAAAAGATAAGAGATACTGGGGCCTCCTTTAGAAACCTTGACAGGGCTTCACTTACCTTCCATAAGTTTTGGCCAATAATATGAGAGAGTTTCTCCATGCAAAGAACAAAAATATAGGGGGGAAGAGGATCACCTTGTTTGATACCACTTTGCGGAGTGAAGCTCTCGGATAATTCCCCATTCAAAATCACCTTGTAATTAACACTTGAAATACAGCTCATGATCAGACAGATTGATCAATTGTCCTCAATGCTGGCTTCCTCAAACACCTTCTTCATAAAGCCCCACTGCAATATATTGTAGGCTTTGGGTATGTCGATTTTCCAAGCCATGTACACCAATTTCCCCTTTGTATTCTTGAATTTATGGAGGACTTCTTGGTCAACAATAATGTTATCCTAGATTTGTCTTCCAGGAACAAAAGCAACCAGGTTGGAGCTCACAAGCTCAAGAATAAAGGGTCTGATCCTTTGTACAATAATCTTACTCCTAATTTTATAAGTCATGTACATAAACTGATAGGTCTGAATTGAGTCATGTTGATAGGGTTGGGAATTTTAGGGACAAGGGCTATAAGTGTTTGGTTCATATCATCTGAAATGCACCCCTTCATGAAACAATCAGAGATCATTCTTAATAGATCCTTATTACAACAATTCCAAAACTTCTGGGAAAGTATAGCAAGGAACCCATCAGGGCCAGGAGCCTTAAATCCCTCAATATTAAACAACCTTTCCTTAACCACTTGTTCACTAACCTCCACACATAGGCCTGGAAGATCAATAGAGGCCAAATTAGGGAACAATTAGGGCAGATTCGAGTACTCACCAACACTATGATTTTCAGCAAACAGACTACTAAAATAATATACAGCTTCCTTCTTTATGTCATTAATATCCTCAATCCATTGACTATCTTTTTTCTTAAGGCCTTCAATTTTATTTCTTCTTCGAATAACAGTGGAAAGATGAAAGAATCTAGAGTTTTTGTCACCTTCTCTAAACCAACAGTTCTTAGACTTCTGTTTCCAAAATATTTCCTCTTGCTCAAGAGTGATATTATAATATTTTAATAGAGATTCTTCAAGGAGAGAAAGGAAACGATAGGGTTTTTCAGCAAGACTTTTCTAAATCCCTTGGATTCGAGCCAACAATCTTCTCTTGTTGCGAAAAAGGTTACCGAATTCCTCTTTGCTCCACCTTTGGAGGATCCCTGTAAGGTTATGCAACTTGACAGATGTACTCTCACCTTAGGAATCCCAATTATTTAGGATAACATCATCAAACAATCTGTGTTTTAACCACATAGCTTCAAGTCTGAAGGGTTTAAACCTGAAGTTAGGAATATGTTTGCTTTGGAGTTGAATAAGGATCGGGCAGTGGTCAGATAAGACTTTAGGGAGGGGTTTGACAAAGCCCTCAGCATAATGAAATCTCTAGCCCACAAAGCAAACAGCCCTATTGAGTCTTTCCCAAATTTCTTCACCTATGCCTCTTTTAGTCATCCAAGTGAACTTTAGGCCAATGAACCCCAAATCTACCAAGTTATTACAGTCAATCCAGTTCGCAAATCCACTGTCAGAATGAGTCTCTGCCTCCCCTCTTTTCTGAAATATTAGTGATTTCATTAAAGTCACATGTAACAAGGCATATCAAAACATTTCCTAATGGAATCTAGAGAAGTCTTCTATTGGTAGCACGCAAGTTAGCATAAACAACAGTGAGAATCCAGAAGGTGTTCTGGCCCTCAACCAGAGCAGTAATACAGTGTCTAGTCTTGGCCACAACCTGAAGCTTAATCCCACTCTTATTCCAAAGAAGCCAGAGGCCCCCAGAAAAACCCTCAGCATCCATAACAAAACTGTATTCAAAACCCAACTTTTTAATGACACTTTGAGCTTTAGAACCTCTAATCCTAGGTTCAAAAATAGCTAGAATATCAAACTGATGCATTTTTCGAAGATCAGAAATATTCCTCTAAAACGCCGTCTTTCCCGCCATCTCATATTCCAAACACAAATCAAGGGAAAGAGAAAGAAAATCCCCTATTCGGAGACCACAACCATGGCCTCTACCAATTCGAAGGCAACCATATCAAACTTACTGATATTAGGCAGAGCAGGCTTACAACCATCTGCATCCCCTAAAGAATTCTTCTTAATAGGTTGGACTTCACACTCAGAGGCTGCAATACTATCAGTTTCCATACTATCTCTGACCTGAACAGTCGGTTTATGGAGATATTTCCTACCTTTGCTTCCAACATTGTCTTTAGAAAAACTAGCACTACCTTATTTCTCTATTGGGTTCAAACTAGGGAACTCTCCTTTTCTGATAATCTTTTTAATGTTATGGGAAAGGATCCTACTCACTTTCTTCTGATTGGTGATTTCAGTTAACACTTTTTTTTCTCTTTGAGGCTTATCAATAGTAACCTTACTCATAGCAATGTCATCAACCTTAGCTACCAATAGTTCCACCTTTTCATTTAGAATGTCAAACCTGGATCATTTTCCTTTACCAGTACTAGTATTTTTATCAACATCTACATTCTGCACAGACTTCCCCCAATTAGCCTTACCCATTCTCACATCAAAAGTTTCACCATCCTTGTAATTATTAGGATAAGTGTTGCCACGATGGTCCTTTCACTTTCTCTCTATAAAACTATTGCTACCATTACCCACCTGTCCATTCCTTCCTCTGAAATTTTTATTACCCTGCTTACCATACGACACCAAGAGCCACGGGCCATAAGGAGAAGCCTCATTGTTGTCAACAACCTCTTGAGTTGTTTCAGTAACCATTTCCTTTACAATAGGCTCAATTGTACCTTCTCCGCAGTTCTCCCTACTATGCCCATATCTACCACACTTAAAGTAAACTAGACCCGGACTTTCATATTCTACCCTTATCACTCGATCATCAATATTAAGAGAGCTCAAAAGAGGTTTGGATAAGTTAATTTCAACACAAATACAAGCAAACCTACCTCTAGCTTGATTTCTAGTGATAAGGTCCACCTTACACTTCTTCCTCAACATGCCTACTATATTCCAGAACAAATCTGATACCATCCACTCCATAGGGAGTTTTGACAACCTAACACAAATCGGCATGCTTTGAATTGTCTTCACTAGGTACAAAGTTAGGCTTCAATCTTTGCACCAATAGATATTGATTCGTAATCACCCGAGGGCCGCTGGTAAGCACATAATCAAGGTCAGCTTTCATCTAGAAACAGGCAATAAAATAACCATCCCTAAGATCAGTTAATTGCCATTGCCCTAGAAAGGTCCATTTCTGAGTAAGTTTGGTGACCATAAAATTCAGGGTGTGAGGACGACCCATGTTTTTCAGGATCAGCGCATTGGCACAGGGTTTGTGGAGTTGCCTTTTCAGGCTGCGAGAGAGCTTCATCATTGGACCATCAGGACCCTCGAAGATCGAGATATCTTCAGCTCCTATGGTGATCTTCTTTTTGATCACCCCAAATCCAGGAACTGGGAGTAGACATACCCATGAGCTTTAATTTGAAGCTACCCAAGTGTTTGTTGCTCGTGTATTCAAACCAACATCATTACGACTAAGCAAGTCGTGATCAGCTCTGGCTAGCTTGGCGGAGGAATTGGGATCCAGATTCATATTAGAATCGGTATTCATGTTACTATTAAGGGGTTGTTAAGCAGAGAACACAAATTCAACATTCGGATTCTCCATGCCTAAAGGAAAGAACAAATTGAGACAACGAGCAGGCAGAGAACAAAGGAGAGACGGAAGGAGACGAAGAAACAACGGCGCGTAGGGTTCAAACAAGATTCCAGACTAGCATGGACCAAACTCCAGGCGCGTGCAAAATTTCATCCCCACGCGCTCATTTTCTCACACAATCAATGTTTCACTTGTGGTTATAAACAATTTTTAAATATTATGTTGGGTTATTTCTCAAACTCTCCCATTTTTATATCTGATTATGGGGTCTTTTCTTTTTTTCTCTTATTTATAAATTATAATGTTTACATTCTCCTGTCACCTTTGTAATAAACTTGATAAGCTAATCATGGGTATTTGGTGTATCAGAAGCTTATACGAGAAAATCCTGCAAACAAACAATTAGAAAACAACCTACTGATAACGTTCGACCTCGCGCACGAAGGTTTCGTTAACAGGCTTCAAATACTTCAATCTTCGCAAAGAATGTTGTACATGGATATAGAGAAACAATCTCTGATTTTTATTAATAATCAACCAACGTTTTTAATGCAAAAACAAGATATAAATAGGTGCTAAATAACCTTAACAGAAGAAAACTCAAATTCTAAATCCTAATCAAACTCCGAAACAACTACTAATCTTAAATTAAAAAGATTTCTGCTGTAAACTAATCCTAAATTAAAAAGATTTCAACTGTAAACTAATCCTAAATTAACTAGACTTCTACTGCAACTAATCTGAATAATCTTGGACTCTCATTCCTTAATCATCAAGGCCTCATTCGACAGCTCATGAGGTCTGCCACAGCGCCAACTGCCAGCCCGACCTATCTGCCATATCATCTCGTTTTGTCAAGCTCACTTCTTCTCCCAGCTGGACTATCTGCCTTGCATCAATCCTTGCTTTCCAAGTAATTTAGAGCCCTTGTTGCCGCTGCATCATCCTCTCCAGGTGAAAGAAACATCGACCTCGACGTACAAGCCGTATCTCCCTCAGCACAGTCATCAAAAAATGGTATCAAATGTTTCACATTAAAGACGTCAGCGGTACGTATGTAACTCGGAAGTTGAAGATGATATGCATTCGGATTGATTTTTTCCAGTACCTCCAGCAGTCCTATCTTCTTCACGGCCAGCTTATTGTATTCTCCAACGGGGAAATGATCCTTAGCGAGAACAGCCCACAAAGTCGCCTACGTTAAATTCCACATTCCGTCGTTTCTTGTCTGCATTGAGTTTGTATTTTGACGCAACTGTCAGCAAATTGTAATGAACTTGTTTGTGCATGCTTTGCAATTTTTGCACGAAGTCTTCAGCCTTTCCATGAATTCGAGTCTTTGTTGGTAACGGTAATAAGTCAAGAGGTCCGCACGGCAAAGTCAAATACACAACTTGAAACGGGCTGAACCTAGTGCTTCGATTTCGCCCGTGGTTATGAGCAAATTCTGCTTGGCTAATTTTCTGATCCCATGATCGCACATTGTCACCAACTAAACACCTTAACAAATTACCCAACCTATTCATGACCTCGGTCTGACCATCCGTTTGCGGATGATAAGCGCTACTAAAATTTAGTTGCGTGTTCACCATCTTCCAAAGGCTACGCCAAAAATGGCTTAGGAACCTTGTGTCTCGGTCGGACACAATTGAGTTAGGCAGCCAATGTACCCGATAAATATCTAGAAAAAAAAGTTAGGCTACGTTTACTGCATCGGTTGTCTTTTTACAAGGTATAAAGTGCACCATCTTGGAGAACCTGTCAACGACCACAAATATTGAATCAAACCCTTGTTGAGTCCTTGGTAGTCCTAACATGAAGTCTGTACTAAGTTTTGTCCATGGCTGCGTCGGAATTGGCTGAGGCAAATAGTCCTATGTTTATCGCTTTTCCGTTCGAAACTTGACACACATGACAACGCTCCACGTATCATTCCACTTCTCGCCGAATCGTCAGCAAAAAATAGTTATCTTTTACTAACTGCAAGGTGTGGTCACGCCCCACGTGGCCCTCTCCGTGTAGTTCTTTGATAATTTGTAAGCGCAGACTACACTCGGGAATGCACAATTGGTTGCCATGAAACAAGAACCCATCCACCAATAAGAAATCACTATTTTTTTTTCAACCCAGATCAGCCATTATTTTCGCACAAAAGGGATCAGTTTCCAACAGCTCCTTGAATGACTCAAACCCCGGCACGGAAAGTGACATTGTTACGAGTAAATTGCTTCGACGACTTAAAGCTTCAGCCACACGATTAGACGTACCAGCCTTATGTTTTAAAACAAAGGTGAACTGTTGTAGATATGCTGACCAAGAGGCATGACGAGAAGAAATATTGTCTTGGCTATGGAGGTGATTTAGCGCTTCATGGTCGGTGTATAGGATGAACTCGCGGTGGAAGAGATAGTGCCGCCAATGCTTCACGGCCTGAACCACTGCATAGAATTCGATATCGTAGATGATATAGTGTTCCCTTGCCCTTATGAGCTTCTCACTAAAAAAAAAGCCATCGGCCTACTTGCTTGGCTTAAAACTGCTCTGATTCCGACCTTGGACTCATCACTGTGCAGCTCAAACGGTTGCGAGAAATCTGGCAGCACCAGGATTGGTGCCGACATGAGGCGGTCTTTGATGAGTCAAAACGCATCTTCTGCTTCCTGAGTCCACTGGAATTTCTCCCCTCATGCAATTGGTGATTGGCGCCATGATAATGCTGAATTGAGGGATGAAACATCGGTAAAAAGATGCCAATCAGTGAAAACTCCTTATATCAGTCATTATGGCCGGTTTTGGCCATTGTCTTACGGCTTCAATTTTTGTTTCATCCACCTGAAGTCCCTTTCCTGAAATTTGATAACCTAAAAATAAAACCATTGACACCATAAAAACACATTTGTTAGATGCAGCCACCAATTTTTCTTTTCGAAGGACCTGTAATACGTCACGAGTATGTTGCACATGTGACTCCTGAGTGGCTCTAAAAATCAGAATATCGTCAAAGTAGACGACCACAAATTTGCCTATAAACAGCCTCAAAGCTTGGTTCATAACTCGCATGAAAGTACTGGGTGCATTAGATAACCCGAAAGGCATGACTAACCACTCGAAGAGGCCTTCACGAGTTTTGAATGCGGTTTTCCACTCATCTCCCGGCCAAATTCTTATTTGATGGTAGCCGCTCTTCAAATCCAGTTTCGTGAACACCGTGGCACCACTTAGTTGGTTAAGGAGATCATCCAACCGTGGGATCAGAAATCGATACCTTACCGTTATTTTATTGATCGCATGGCTGTCGACGCACATTCTCCAATTAGAAAACAAACAATTAGAAAACAACCTACCGATAACGTTCGACCTCGCGCACGAAGGATTCGTTAACAGGCTTCGTTAACAGGCTTCAAATACTTCAATCTTCGTAAAGAATGTTGTACATGGATTTAGAGAAACAATCTCTGATTTTTATTAATAATCAACCAACGTTTTTAATGCAAAAACAAGAATATAAATAGGTGCTAAATAACCTTAACAAAAGAAAACTAAAATTCTAAATCCTAATCAAACTATGAAACAACTACTAACCCTAAATTAAAAAGATTTCTGCTGTAAACTAATCCAAAATTAACTAGACTTCTATTGCAACTAATCCGAATAAACTTGGACTCTCATTCCTTAATCATCAAGGCCCCATTCGACCAGCTCATGAGGTATGCCACAGCACCAGCTGCCAGCCCGACCTGTCTGCCATATCATCTCGTTTTGTCCGGCTCACGTCTCCTCCCAGCTGGACTATCTGCCTTGCATCAATCCTTGCTTTCCGCTGCATCAGTATTTTGGTGTGAACATGGGTTAATTATGCTATTCATTGAAATGTTCTTCACTTGTGGCAAAATATTCTCCAAATTTTTCATTGTCTAGTTCCTTTGGGCTATTGGAGTTTGTTATGTAAGTCACAGTTACATACTGTTCTAATGAAGTTGACCAGTACTGCAGAGATAGAATTTGCATATTATATTTCAACTGTCAAGAACATTTCTTTCTTTTCTGGGGCATGCTGTCTGAGCCTTGGTTTTGTGCGGGGATTTAGTACTTCCCTCTGATTTCTACATTTTGTTCTTTTGGTTCTTCTGAAAAATTATTTGATTTATTCTCTATAAATTTGCTTTCATATTGTTCAAACAACATTGTGCTATTGTTGAGATCGCTATTTGTTATACTTGATACCACTGCTTAAACCTACTATGTGCTTTTAGAGATATAGTTGGATTAATAATCACTCGGTCTCCGATGGTAGCTTTGTGCTTGGCCATCTGGGTGGCTTGCAAACCTGGTGATAAGTGGAACATTTGACAAATAGTTAGGTCTTTTTGCTGTAAGATGGTTTGGATAATGACTAATGTTAGCAAATTTAAATACCAGAAGCAATTCTCTGCTATCATCAACATTGTGTTCTTCATTCTACTTTTGCCTTTTGTTTATGATGTATCACAAACCTTTTAGCATGTTAGATCTTGGAGCTGCCAGTGGCGAGCCATAAATTCGAGTTTTTATCCAGGATATGTGCTTCCTACTACAGTAATTAAAATGTCTGCTTGTGCATATGGAATCAAGTACTTGAAACAACTTAGACTCGTACTTTTCTCTAACATTGCCTTTCTAATTGATGACATTTGGCATATTTTTGAGAGATGACATAGCTCAACTTATCACATTATGTTGAATGTTATTTTTACATGATGAAAAAGTTTTAGTTGTTGGGTTTTAGTGTAGTATTTGTGAAGTTGTATGCAAAGTTTTATGTTTATAGTTCTCATTTTCCTTTTGTTTGCAATTTTCCCCCACGACCACGACCCTGTTTATTTAAATGTTACTTGACCTTTTGCATGCCAGCATAGCACAAATGTCCAGATTTTACACATTTATATGGAATGAAATGGCTGCTTCAAAGCATGAAATTTCAGAGGAGTTGCTTTCAGGACCATTTGTATTTGTTCCATATACATCTGGCTTCAGACACAAGAATGTGGTATCTGGTGTATTTTTGTCTTCTGAAGAGGTGTATTGGCACGATTCAACCGGCACCATAGATCTAATGAAGGAGATGCAACCTCGGTGCAGCTCCATTGGTGTAACTCAGCTCCCGTTAGCCAAGAATTTGTGCAATGTGTATCCAGGCCTTCATGAATTTTTTGTAAAAAAATGTGGAGTACATGAGAGCCCTTCTTTCCGTAGCTACCTTGAGATCATGCTGGAATTGTCAACTGTTGCCTTGCCTTCACAAGCTGCTAATGCTGTAAGCAACTTAATTTCAATTTGCCTGGCAATTGTTCAGGTTTTGTTGTAATAATCTAAGTGTTTCTTTTATGTCTTAGGTTTTCCAAGTGTTCCTAAGGTGGGCTGAAGCAATGAAATCCGGGTTGCTGAATTCTGAAGATGTTGTCCACATGAAGGATAGTTTAGTAAAATTGGAGTACACTGTGCTTCCCACTACTCGAGATAAATGGGTTTCCCTTCATCCTTCTTTTGGGTTGGTATGCTGGTGTGATGATAAGAAGTTGAGGAACAGATTTAGGCATCTGGACAGTATTGATTTTATATATTTTGGCGAACTTGGTGACCATGAGCAAGAATTGCTTCAAACAAAAGTGTCCATTCTCATGCAAACTGTAGGGATTCCTGCTCTTTCGGAGGTACTCTCTCTCTCTCTCTCTCTCTCCCCTTTGATTAGGATGATTATCAGGTTATTATGTACTCATTACTCAATACTGGAGCCTTGTACATGTGGGTCTTAATAATGTCCATATTTCATACTCAATGCCTAATAACACAGTGAACTGTACTTTGTTCTTGATTGGGGATGTGGTTTGAGTCCCGAAAGCTTCCAACGGATTTCTTTTTGTGCTTTTTTCAATTTGTTGTGGACTTGAAATGTGTTTTTTGTATATTATTTAATGTAAAATTTCACCGTAGTTCTATAAGATTTATCTTCATACACTTTATACCAAGTTATAGATCTTATATTATGATTATAAGTATGATTGAAATGGTTCAACTAGCCAACTAGGTCATATATGCTTGTGGTAATTTCTTTTCTTTTGGGTGTACCATACAAACTCAATGTCAGTCACTCTTCTAGTATATACTACAAGTCTACAAGTGTCATTGTTAGCATCTGTTTTGGTAATTATTAAATTATGATTCTTTTTTTTATTAGTGTTTCATAGAAAAGGAACCTTTATGACACAAGTCGTGTGGTTTTTATATTTGTTCCCCACCCCCGCCTAGGCCTCTCATACTCACCCTCACCCACGAACAATTGCCACATATTATGATTAAGATTTGACCTGAAATATAAACAGTGATTGCTCAAAGAGTAATGTTAGACTGCTCAAATTATTTGTTCAAATTCACGCTCAAATGGTGTAACATATAAGTTGTAACTAACACATTATTCATCACATCGCCTCATGATTAATATGACAGTTACAACGTACATCTCAAATCACTTGGATATAAATTTATACAAATAATTTAGACAGCTAGCGTACCAAGAACCTAGTAGCTTCCTAGGCCAGATGATTATAATCACCGGAAGCATGATAGCATTATACTTCATTTGTACAATTTTCCATGGATTGACATGCAAATTAATGTGGTAGGGATTTTGGTTCAGTCCCTTGATGCAACATGAATTGTTAAAACATGATATCACAGCTAAAAAATGTCTGGGTTGATTTTGCCAGTTAGGGTAGTTCTAAGCAATTTCTTTCTTTCCTTTTTTAATTGCTTTAATTTTTTTGCAGGTCGTAACCCGTGAAGCAATATATTATGGTCTAGTTGATGGAAGTTTCAAATATTCATTAGTCAATTGGGCTCTTCCTTATGCTCAGCGTTATATCTTTAGTGTTCACCCCGATAAATATTATAATTTCAAGCAGTTCGGATTTGATACTCTGAATCATCTTCAAATTGTTGTTGTTGAAAAGTTGTGCTACAGGAATGTTATTAAAAACAATGGTAGTGCATCCGAAACGCAATTTAATTGCAGCTGTCTTCTGCAGGTATGGAAATGATCTTTTCTTCAACTCACTTAATCGTTTTGTTTTATAATGCATTGAACTGATGAAAACAATATCTCCTCATATTCAAAGAATAACTAAAACACATAGTTGCAAGGTTATTAAAACCTCAAAAGCATTATATTTCTCAAAATGTTTATAAGCATGCAATAGAAAATTATACATAACTTTAGCATGTATGCAAGGGCTTGAAGGCATATTGTGACTATGTTTGCTCACTTTCTCCTATTTGGAAAGTTGCTACATCCCTCTTATTTTTTGCAGGGTAACGTATTGTACACAACTCAGGACTCTGATTCTCATGCCTTATATATGGAGCTTTCTTGTCTGTTCTTTGATGGAAATCCTGAATTACACTTGGCAAATTTCCTTCACATGATCACAACCATGTTGGAATCAGGTTCCGCTGAGGAGCAGATGGAGTTCTTCATCTTAAATAGCCAAAAGGTGCTAAAGCTTCCTGTTGAAGAATCTATCTGGTCACTCCCACCTTCTTTGATGGAGAATGATGAATCAATTCAGACAAGTCTTGCTTTTAGTTATGCTGGTGAAAATTGTTTTAAAACACAAGCTGCTGTTGCACATCCAAGCAGAATGCTAAACAGTGATGATGATGAAGATTTTGACACAAAAACAAACGCCATCGATGCCACCTTCCCCATTGGAAATGAGTTAGCAATGAATATTGTACTTGATCCTGCTGACAAAGGCCCTGAGGTGGGTGCATCTAAATTTAACATAAGAGATCGGCTTAACTATGGCACACCAAATGTTGTGCAAGCATTGCAAACTGGGAAAGATGGTGAGCTTGCTGCTTTCAAGCACTTCACTGGACTTTTTGGTAAGAAAGCTGTGAAATGGGTTAATGAAATTAATGAAACTGGGTTACCCTTCGACATTGTGATAGAGGAGACGGAAAGTGAGAGAGAGTATATTGAAGTTAAAGCGACTAAATCTGCAAGGAAGGACTGGTTCAATATAACAGTGAGAGAGTGGCAATTCGCAGTTGAAAAAGGTGAGACTTTCAGTGTTGCACGTGTTATATTGAGTGATAGTGATGCTAAAGTCACAGTATATAAGAATCCAGTAAAACTTTGTCAGCAAGGCAAGCTGCAACTGGTTGTTATGATGCCGAGATGAATCTTTGGCCGTTGCAAGTGATGAAGAAGCTAAAGTCACAGTATATAAGAATCTTGTGAAACTTTGCTAGCAAGGCAAGCTTCTATTGGTTGTTGTGAACCCAAAGGCAGGAAAATAACTTCCTATCATCTCATATTGATGCTATTCATGTGCATAAAATTGTGATGCCGATTAGTGATTACAGTTGTGCATTAATATTCTGAAAATGTTGGATTCGTGTAGGGGCAGAATTGGAAGTTTGGAGTTGGGTGGGTGGGGGGTCAAATGATAAAAATTTGAAAAGAATATAGAACTAAAATGTAAAATACATATTTTTAAAGTTATTTTTTAAATATATATATATATATATATATATATATTTATATAATCCTTTTTCTCCAAAGAAGACGTGAATCTACATATCTTCCTGCCAAAATGGTCCAATGTAGGTGAGCTCTTAAGTTGTTGAACTCGTTCATAATCAGCAAGTTTGCATTAACATTATTGCTAAACAATATTTTCTTCAAGTTCATACTCATTAATCTTCTGCAGGGCTGCTGCGTTTGAATTCTCTAGCTGAAATTTTTCGTGTATATATATATATATATATATATATGTATATGTATATATATATATGCAATAATAATAATAATTCTCTAGCTGAAATTTTTCGTCAAATCCTTTGAATTCCAATCGGTTGGAATTTTAAGAACCTGATGAAAAATTTCAAGGCCAACCTAACTAAAGAATGACCATATATATATCGGTTCTCTTATAAGGGATCTCTTATTTTAAAATAAAGTAATGATCACGATGAAATTCATCGAATTTAATGAATTTTGATATGATTTGTTTTGTGTATGATATGAAATCTACATGTAATCTAAATTTGAATTTTTTTCCAATCACTTACAATTATTTTTTTTCCAAAGAGAATCCATTGCTTCTTCTTCTTCGTGGTGAATATTTGAATAGGGTGGCCCTCCCCATGAATATCTTTCCTTCAAAATAAAAGAATTAGAATTATGCATGGTTCACTGGAATGTATATTATCCATATTGGGGATCTTCCAAAAGGGTGGAAATGGTGGAAAATGTCACTTTTTTAAACTCATGTGGTGATAAAGTCACTCCTTTAATAAGTTAAGTTTAAAAGGCACCTATTATGGTGAACTACCAAAATTGCCCTTATTTTACACATTTCTCTTTCTTACTTTAAAGTTTTCAGAGCTTTTTTATTTCACCTTTTTCTATAACAAACCTCCAATGGAAGTTAAACACCATAACCTTATCAAATCATCTTCATTGGATAGTTAATTTTGTGGCGCTACGCAGACGCATTCGGGGGTCGAGCTTTTTTTTCAATTTAAAACCCTTCATTGAATTCATTTTTATTTGTTCTTCGTGTCTTTTGTAAACCATAAGTTGGTTGTGTAAATTACTCGAGTAGTGTATGAAAAGGCTCGGGTAGAGAATGAAAAGGCACAGGTAGTGAATGAAAAGCCTCGGGTAGTGTATGAAAAGGCTCGAATAGTGAATGAAAAGGCACGGGTAGTGTATGAAAAGGCTCGAATAGTGAATGAAAAGGCTCGGGTAGTGAATGAAAAGGCTCGGGTAGTGAATGAAAAGGCACGGGTAGTGTATGAAAAGGCACGGGTAGTGAATGAAAAGACACGGGTAGTGAATGAAAAGGCTCGGGTAGTGTACGAAAAGGCACGGGTAGTGAATGAAAAGGCTCGGGTAGTGTATGAAAAGGCACGGGTAGTGAATGAAAAGGCACGGGTAGTGTATGAAAAGGCACGGGTAGTGAATGAAAAGGCTCGGGTAGTGTATGAAAAGGCACGGGTAGTGTATGAAAAGGGGTAGTGAATGAAAAGGCACGGGTAGTGAATGAAAAGGCTCGGGTAGTGTATGAAAAGGCACGGGTAGTGAATGAAAAGGCTCGGGTAGTGTACGAAAAGGCACGGGTAGTGAATGAAAAGGCTCGGGTAGTGTATGAAAAGGCACGGGTAGTGAATGAAAAGGCTCGGGTAGTGTATGAAAAGGCACGGGTAGTGAATGAAAAGACACGGGTAGTGTATGAAAAGGCACGGGTAGTGAATGAAAAGGCACGGGTAGTGAATGAAAAGGCACGGGTAGTGAATGAAAAGGCACGGGTAGTGAATGAAAAGGCTCGGGTAGTGTATGAAAAGGCACGGGTAGTGAATGAAAAGGCTCGGGTAGTGTATGAAAAGGCTCGGGTAGTGTATGAAAAGGCACGGGTAGTGAATGAAAAGGCACGGGTAGTGAATGAAAAGGCTCGGGTAGTGTATGAAAAGGCACGGGTAGTGAATGAAAAGGCACGGGTAGTGAATGAAAAGGCTCGGGTAGTGTATGAAAAGGCACGGGTAGTGAATGAAAAGGCTCGGGTAGTGTATGAAAAGGCACGGGTAGTGAATGAAAAGGCACGGGTAGTGAATGAAAAGGCTCGGGTAGTGTATGAAAAGGCACGGGTAGTGAATGAAAAGGCTCGGGTAGTGTATGAAAAGGCACGGGTAGTGTATGAAAAGGCACGGGTAGTGAATGAAAAGGCACGGGTAGTGTATGAAAAGGCTCGAACATAGTGTCTGAAAAGGCTCGAATCAAGTGTAAAAAGGCTCGAATCAAGTGTAAAAAGGCTCGAACCAAGTGTAAAAAGGCACGGAAAGGCATAAAAAGGCTCGAACCTAGTGTAAAAAGGCACGGAAATGCACAAAAAGGCTCGAACCTAGTGTAAAAAGGCACGGAAATGCACAAAAAGGCTCGAACCTAGTGTAAAAAGGCACGAAAATGCACAAAAAGTCTCGAAACTAGTGTAAAAAGGCTCGAAAACACATAAAAAGGCACAAAAAGGCTCGGATCTAATGTACAAAAGGCTCGAACCTAGTGTAAAAAGACTCGAAAATACTCGAACATAGTGTAAAAAGACTCGAAAAGGCTCGAATCTAGTGTCAAAAGACACGAAAAGGCTCGGATGTTTTCTCTCAAAGGTTTTCTCTCTATGTTTAAAAAAGACATAAACTGACAAAAAAAAGGGTATTTTTGTCTGATCACCTAAATAGGTGCCTTTTAAACTTAAGTTAGTAATGTGGTGTCTGTCTTACAAAAAGCGCCTCAAATAGTGACAAAAAAATTTTGAACCCTCCAAAAGGTAGATGGTTGAGATCCATTTAAATGAATTGTTTTATTTTTTATAAATATTTTGTAAAAAAAAAAAAAAAAAAATTCCCTTAATTGTTTGATAGCCACTTACTATTTTGTCATTCACAATTAATGCTTAGGGTTCTTTTTTTAATGGAAATTGGGAAAATGACGAATAGTGTGAATTACAAGGGGGGGGGGGGAATAGCCATTAATAAAACTAGAGAGGAGATTTTGACCAATAGTTCAAACTAAAGGGGAATTTTGATAATATTCCCCGCACACTCACATATATAATAGTTCTCTCATAAAAGATCTCTTATTTTAATATAAAACATTTTAACATAAAGCAAGGAACTTGATAAAATCCTTCAATTTTAATGAATTTTGATCTGAAATTTTTTTGAATGATAAGTTCAATAAAGTATACTTGTAAACAAAATTTCAAAAATTTACAAGCACTGTAACTATTTTTTTTTTTTCATTTTTCTTGTTTTCGCCTCATTTTCCGATTCATCGAATTTAACAAATTGGGGAAAAAAAAATTTATTTTCCCCACAATCTCTTTAATGTAGGTGTGAGGGGTTTAACACTAAACCAACCTCATCTAGTCGAAAAAAATTGTGAAATACTAAAAGAAAAAATAAATAAAGTTGTTGTCTAGCAAAATTGGTATGTAGTGTATTTAGATATTTTTTTATCCTCTTTAGTCATTATAATTATAATAAAATTGTAATATAATAAAAGCAATGGGTGCATAAAGATATTTAATAGATTGTCAATAGTATTATTCTTTTTTTTTTTTTAACGTAGAAAGGGTAATCTAGTCTTTTTACAATTTGTCAATGTGAGGGGGCATAACAATGTATTGGTAAAGATAGCTTCTTTTGACAATCCAATTTTTTCTTTTTACACTTCTTTTATAAAGACACTTCATTCTTAAAATTTAAATTTTAAAAAAAAATTTAAAGACACTTCCTTTTATTCCAAAATTATCTTTTTTATCTTTTGGTACTCCCATTCTAAAGACACTCTATTTAAAAAAAAAAAAAAATACATTTATAAAGATACTCCATTTTGTTCTAATAAAAGTCATGACAAACCATCGTAACCTTTGGATTCATCCGAGAAGTGATATTTTTTTAATTAAATTATTAAAAAAAATTATCTCTTCTCAATCATTAGATTAAATATTACATATTAAACATTCTCTTCTAAATTTTAAATTATCATATTAAACTCTCTCTCCTCCAATTCATATCTCTAATTTTTATCTTCATTCTTTCTCAAACAAGACTAACAACTAAGGGAAAAAAAAAAAAAAAAAAAAAAAACCTACGAATAAGTTTGATATTTAGAAACCATATATATATATATATATATATATATATATATTAAAAAAAAAAACAAAACAAAACAAAACAAAACAAAACAAAACAATTGCCTTGTTTTTCAAAAATCAAAAAATCAAAAAATCAAAATGTTTTTTGTTATTTTATAGGTATATGATTGCCTAGAGAATTTTAATTCTTTCATTAGTCTTAGAAATTCTGAGTTTAATCGAATCTAGTTATAACAAATCAAATTTTCATATATCTATTTTTTTTTTTTTTGAAAAACAAGGTATTTGTATTAACTTTTTAATATATATATATATATATATTTATTTATTACTGTTAATAAAAAAACTAAAATATTCATAAGTTTTTTTTATTTAACTATTAATTAGAGATTGATCGAAAAGGTATGGAAATAGGACTTTTTTTTTCTTTTCTTTTTTTTTTTTTTTGTAAAATGAAGAGAGAATAATTAAGAGAGAATGTTTAATATGGTAATAACATATTTAGGAGAGAGAGTTTAATATATAATATTATTTAATCCAATTATTTAGGAGAGAAATTTTCTTTTTTTAATAATTTAATTAGTTTGGAGTGTCTTTAGAATTTTTTTATCTTGTTTAGTAATTTCAATTCAGGTTAAAATTGTCATTAATAAAAGAAAAATTAAATTAGAGTGTAAATAGATAATTTATGGATTGTAAAGAGAAGCTATCATCGGTAAAACCTAAGGGCAATAAAAAGATCAATTGTTTGAATTATGTTGCTGACTTGTTGTGGCCTTGCCATTGCCTTAGACATCGATATGTGGTTTTCTTTTGATATTTTTTTTATTCTGTCTAGTTTATGTTCTTATATTTTTCATGGTGAATATCAAATTGTTTCGTCAAGAACATGGAGGCAGAAAATTGATGTGTAAAATAGATACCTAAAAGTGCTGCCCAGCAATCAAAACAACCCCTTCTAGTCTTCTATTTATATTATTTTTTCTATGACTTATTGATCTAGGGTTCCAATGGCCAAATTAAAACAGTACATTAATTATATACTCAGATTAGGTCAGAAAGGGTTTATTTATTTATTTACTATTACAATTTTTAGGATCGGAGACGGAGGAGGCTGAACTCACTGCCAATAGGTATAGTAAAATTTATTTTGATAAGTAATAATCATATTTTGGTATTTTTTTTAAAAAATATATTATAATAATTCAGGGGTTTTGAGGAGGGGAGAGACTTTAGATTCGAACCCACAACCTCTTGGTGTTGGTGTTATGGAGATAACACTGGACCAACCACATCTTGTCTCATATTTTAGTATTTAAGTATTTTGATATATCATATGTTGATGGTGATTTCTGGATTACCACACGTCCAACAATAATACTATGATAATGAAAGCAGTAATGTAAATAGAAGCATGAAAAATATAGGTTTTACGTGGAAAACCCTAAAACGGGAAAAAACCATGGCGCCCCTTTAGGGCAAAAGAAATAATACTAGATATTCGTTAGGTTACACTTTCTATGTTTGCTTCTTCTCTCATACAATTGCGCTCAACTCTCTTGAATTTGATCCCTTTCTTGTTAGCTACATGATCCTATTTATATCAGGTAGATTAGGGTTCTCTTGCCTTGACCGTGTAGGTGGTAGATTTCCCAAGTAGAATCGTTTTAGGATTCTAGTCTTGCGGGTTAGTTAGGACTTGTTTCCAATCCGATGTCTATCCCTTTGGATGCTTTCTATCCATTTCTATTCAGACTTATCCATACAAGAAATAGGAGTATTTCCTTTTCGGGGTATAATTTGGGAAGTCTTGCTCTTGGATGAATACTTGCATGACAAGTTTAACTTTGCCGTGTTGGCCGAGTAAGTCTTGGTGAGCAAAGGTTTTTTGGCGAGTGAATGTTTTCAGCGAGCAGGGCTCTGGTTTCCTTTGGTTTAAGTTTATCTAGCGAACACCGTTTTGGTTCCTTTTAGTCTTGATGACGTGGCAAACGGTCAGAGCTTCCTTCGTTGACTAGTTGACAAATGATGTGGCTTCATCTTTCCATTCTTTCCACTCACATTGCTGACGTGTTTCTTATTCGAAAATATGCATACAACAATACCCTCATAAATACTTTGAGCTAAATAAGAAAACAGACATCTTCATCCTTCGTTTCGACGAGCAGTATTTATATCATACTTGGCTTCCTACTTTATCTAGAAAAACCTTTTGTTATTATATTATATTTTTCTTTAGAGCGCCTCTCCCGCCCTTTTTACTTTCCTTTACTCAAATTTTTTTTTTTAAAGAAAGAAAAGGGGACTCAATTATAATATTTGTTTTTAATATTTTAATTTCTCTGATTATAGTTATTTTAATTTGTAGTATTGGTGTTCGGCTACATTGTGGTATACGGACAAGGATCCTCTCCTTACCTCACCTCACCTCACCTCACCTCACCTCATCCTCATCCTCATCCTCATCCTCACCTCATTTAATCTTATGACACAAACATGGAAATGAATGAATGGTTAAGATACAATTGACACTTTATTAACAATCAATCACATGTTTTGAAAATGTGCGGAAAAGGTGAAGTGATGAAAGAATCAGATCCTGGTCTGTGGTACACTATTGTATATTAAATATTTTGATAATAGTCGAAACGAATATCTTCTTATGAAAGTTGCTGAATTTATGACTATTCTGAAGGGAGTATCATCGTCACTTGGGATAGTTTTAGACATGACCCCGGCTCCGGTTCCCCGGTTCCGATGGTTCCACCTGTTCAGTTCTATTTTAAAAAAAAAATTTCAACATCATGAATTCATCATCCATGATCCATTCCATTCCATCATCATGGCATCATCATCTGTCAAAACTCAGAACCCATAAATTCAGAAAATCAAAAACATAATAATTCAACATCATCCATCCATCATTTCACCATCATCATCTATTAAAACTCAAAACCCAGAAATTCGGAAAATCAAAAACACACCACTTCAACATCATCAATTCGTCATCCATTCGCCATTCCACCATCATCATCTGTCAAAACTCAAAACCCAAAAAAATAAAAAAATCGTTAGATCGGTTCTTTGAATGGGTTTCTTTAAAAGGATTTGTGAAGAAGTTTCATGTTTTTTATGGAAGGATTTGCATTGAAGTTTAGAGCGAAGTCAGAGATGAAGAAATTTAGTGAGAGGAAAGGATTTTGTAAGACTAGAAGTTGCGTGAGTTCTAGTCTATAGATAAGAAGATTTCTACAGATAGGGTAAAACTCTAAACGACTACGTTTTGAGTTACCTTAGGAGTTTCCTTGTCCCTAAAAACGGCACAGTTTAATGCCAGCATTTCAATTAGTTAAAGATGACCTATGGTTGATATTAGAGATGCACATTTGGGGAATGAGGATAGATATAAGTCCCTCTAGAGCCAGAAGCTAAGTATGTTATAAATACTGCTCGTAGAAACAAAGGAAAGAAGAAGTTTGTTTTCTTATTCAACTCGAAGTATTTATGAGGGTAGTGTTGTATGTATATTTTCAACCAAGAGACACGTCAGCAAAATGTAAAGGAAACACGGAAGAATAAGTCCAAGTCATTTATCAAAGCGGTCAACGAGGGAAATGCTGACCATTTGCCACATTATCAAAACCAACAGAAACCAAGTGTATTCGCCAGGATACTCATCTCAAAACAAATATCGTACTCGCCAAAACTCCCACTCGGCCATGCCTTACTCAGCCAACACGAACGAACTAACTTTACCAACACAAAGTTTCATCGAACAAGGACTCCCAAATTCAAGATTCCAAGACTCAGATCCCGGTAAGGAAATATCTATGTTTCCTTTCAAAGAAGAAGCCCAAATAGGAAAGGATTGAAGACTTCCAAAAGGATAGACATCAAAATGAAAAATGAATCCTACTCAGTCTACGACATTACACTTCCAAAACACTCCAATTTAGGAAGTCTGCCACCCACATGGCAAGGGCGAGGAGAAAACCCTAATCAACTTAATATAAATAGGACCTTACATTCCATAGTGAGGGGTTCCGAATTCTTAAGAGTTGAGAGTTATTGTATGAGAGAAGAAACAACATCAAAAGTGTAACTTAAAGCAAATCATAGTGTTATTTTCCCTGCCCTCAAGAAGCGTCGTGGTTTTTTCCCGTTTTTAGGGTTTTTCACGTAAAACCTATGTTTTACATTCTTTTATTTATATTACTACTTTTATTAATGTGATATTATTGTTGGATGCATGGCAATCTAGAAATCACCGTCAACATATGTGATATTCAAAATGCAAATAGATCTAGGGAACCCTATATGCTTATTTAGGATGATAATATGATAATTAAATCAATCCTAGATATCAAAAGCTAAATTACAAGTCATAAAGCTTAGCTATGTAGAGGATAACCAATCCTAGATACAATAGCTATCAAAAACAATTTCAATCATTTTAATGAGATAAATTAGTTAGATATATATATATATCAACATGAAATCCTAACTATCAAAAACAATCTCAATCATACAATGAGATCAATTAGCTAGATGTCATATAAATATAAAAACCTAGCTATTACAATTAACCCAAACAATCAACACATAATCTCATTCTTGTAAGTAGAAATTAATCTAAAAGCTTACAAGTTATACAAGAGATAAATTGCTAAGTAAGAACACTAATTATGTAAGATAATAGTGAACAACTTACCATACCATATGTGTTGAAGAGGACTCATGCATTAGCACATACTAGATGTTCTTCGATGATGCTTAGATAATGATTTATGCATGTGGAAAGAGGTTTAGAGAAATAAAGATTAAATCTGTAAGCTTTTTCTCTCAAGTCTCTCTAAATATCTCTCTAGGGTTCTTAGGATTAGAAGGCTTGTGTTCAGAACTACAGATAAGGATATATTTATAAAGACCAAAAACAAGGCAGGTGAAAAGTCAAGTTTGCCCCTGAAACCACCGTTCAGCGGTTTCATTCTCCAATCAGAACCGCAGAATACAAAACGTCAGGCACTAAAAGCCAATCTGCGGTTTCATTCTGTGGTCTGGCCACCGATCATAACCGTAGAAATCAAAACATGATCACCGAAAACATTCGACGGTAGAATTATGGTCGTCGATGTAAACCATAGATTTGGAACAGAAGATACATGTTTCAAATGGCGGTTTCATTCGGTGGTTTCGAACGGCGATCTGGCCGCTGATTATAGCCGCCGATTTGAGACCAAGATATTAAAATCAATCAGGTTTAGATCGACGGTCGTAACTGCTGATCAAACCATCATTTCACCACTGTTGGTGAAACCATATGAGAAACCAATGGCATTCTCCGAAGGCGATCCTTGCGCTAAACCAAGCACACCATCGTGCATGCATAGACGTTTCCGAACAATGTTCATGAAACGAATTGCATCACACTTAAGACTAACATAAATGAAGTGCAAGTTGGGGAAGTGAACGCATCATAATGCCTAACATGTTATGGCATTGTCATTGAACAAGATGCACTCAATTCAAACATGCATGAATAGAATTCATGGCTTTGCGTTATAATGCATAAACATGTCATGGCATTTCAATAAGTTAGATGCAATCAACTACACATGCATGAAGAGATATTCAACAATCATGAATGCACACATAAAAACACACAACATATAAGAATTAGAGATATGCATGAGTTGTGAGTGTGTGCAACTAGATCTCTTCAAAACAAGTAAGCACAAGAATTTACCTTTGGTGCTTCTTCTTTTGAGGTCTTGAGATGACCTTGGTTATGCAAATCACCAATCATTAAAAGTCTAAGCTACCCTTACATCAAACCCCACATGTGGTTTGTCCATGAAATAAGCCAATTAAAATATGAGACATAACAATATTTTGGCTTGTTCAACTCGTTTGGATAAAAAGTTGGCATTTCCCAAGTTTATTTCTCATTTGTGTTTAGCTAAAGGAGTGAAGAAACAAGATAATGATGTGCTACTACCTCCTTTAGAGAACTTTAGTGACAAACGTATGACTACCATGTCATATAAGGAAAAGGGAAAGTCTTGTGATACTTTTAGGCTCTTTGGTGAATCTCATAATTCAAGCCTTGTATCTAGCACAATCATTCTTCCAAATTGGGCTATGCAATTGAAGAGTGAGGTTGACAAGTCAAAAGGTTGATTGAGGAGTCACAAATGAAGATTGAAGATCTCAATGCTAAGGTTGTGCTACAAGATGTGAAAATCAAAGAATTGGAAAGAAAAGCATCTACTCCAAAGCATTATGTGAGATCATCAAATCATACAACATTCATTGGTGGCGCAAGTGACTAGAAATGGTCTTAAGGTATATTTTTCTTATTCTTTCCTTTTGGCTTCATATCATGTCAAAAAGGGTAAGAAATATGGGGAGATATATGATAGTTTTTAACTTGCTTATTATCATTTTTTAGTTATATGTTGTATTTAGTATCAAGTTTGAACTTTATGGCATGCAATATTTTTTGTTGATCTTGGCTAGAATACTTTGTTAGATAGCATGTATTAAAGGGGAGCATACATGATCCATTTGAACTTTAATGTTTATTTTCTTGCCAAAGAATGTGCATTGCCATATGTGTTGTCTCTAGGATATTCTTGTGCTTTCAAGTTGATTTTAGGTGATATCAAGAGAAGATCAAGAAGAAGTTCAAGACTTGTTGTTGAAAATTTGTCTAGTAATGTGTAACTCATTGTAACTCATTGTGACCAATTTTACCTTGTAATAGTTTTGGTATATGTATAGGGGTTTTGACATAGAATTTGTCAAATTGGGAGATTGTTAGGATTTTGGTTTGTGTTGGCATAAATTCCATATCAAAATGTTGTTTCTCTTGTGATGTTTAGTAGTCTTGGATTGATAATGATTGAAGCTTCAATGAGTAATTGGCAACTTTTCATGCAAGATGGTGTCTTTAAAAAGGAATAAGCTACATTGCTTATCAAATGTATATTAAACCTCTTTCCTCTTACAAGGTATAGACACACACACACATGGTATTCATTTGTATCCCTGTATAGTTGTACATCATTGGTATAACACATTCACACACTTGTTGAAGTATACACATACATTAGATTTTATTTTGATAAACATTGTGATTTGTATGTTCTAGGACTATGTCTAGGAAATAGTATACTTTTGTGACTTTATGTTTATTTGTTTTTGTTTTATTGTTTTTGGACTTGAACATGATCTCATATGATTCCTTATTGAGTCTAGGTCATTTCGGTTACTCACTCATTAGGTTTCGAGTCCAAACTAGGAAGTTACGCTACTTTGCGTTCTCATACGATGTGTTGTCTTCGTCATCGTGTATCAAGTTGAATTCTCAACATTTTGTCAAAGTTTTGTAGTCATCCTTGTGTGTGAGGGAGTCACGGTTCGTAATCAGAAGACGGATTTGAATTTAAAGTTTGGAGGCCCGAATACGACCGAAGAACGCGAGAGGAGCGCACGGGAGGCGTGCAATGGCCAAAAGCCATTGGAGGGGTGTTCCGTGAGGGGCGCATGAGGCTCACAAGCTAAGCACCCATCTGCCCCGTAAGCCTCACGTGCCTCACATGGGATGGGTGATATGGCACCTTGTGATTGGTCCCAAAAATTCTCTCTCTCTCTCTCTCTCTCTCTCTCTCTCTCTCTCTCTCTTTTAAATACTCTCTTTTCCCTCCCATTCATTTCAAGAAGAAAAGGTTTAAAAAACACAAGTGCAGAATTTTCTTCTCCAATTTTCTCACCTTCCAAACACCATAACTTTCTCATTCGGACTCTGAATTGAGTGATTCAAGTTGCAAAATCTTCGTAATCAAGTTTTCTACCTTTTCCAAGAGAGTTTGCACCTGTTTTATTGAGTTTTCTAGTGGCTCCACCTATAAAACCGAACCAGCTCGTGATTCTTAGGTATTTGACTAATCTTTATATTTTCTTCATTTTAAACCTTCAATTACCTTAGGTTTCTTCTTCTATATGTATGTGTATGTATGATGAATGCTATTGAGAAAGATAGTTTCATAATCAAACCTAATCAAGTCTAATTAGAGACAAATGTGAACGACTTTTCTAGAATTCTAGTTTTTCACATGTTTGAGAGTTGTATTGTGATTAGTTTGATATCTAGGATTATTTGTGATTTGATTGATTCATTTTATGATTAATAACCTTGGCATGTGTCTTGATCCTTTGATTGGACAAATCTGGGATTAGTACATTTGATTTGGTATTTAGATCCTAATAGGATTTAATTGATTATTCATTATATCCTTGCTCTAAATGTTAGCTAGAATATTCATTGAATACATTTTGTGATTTTAGCATTTTTTTGTATATGTTTTTAATATCTTGAATATGTGTTTCATAAATATGATTTATTCAAATATTAGATTTGTGAATGAAACTAGGAGCCGAATGTGGTAAGTGTTCTCACATGCTCTAGGTTTCAATTCAATTTGTATGACTAGAATATTTTGACTTGTGTTCTCACATGACTAAGTCTAGTTTCCATGGAATGTATTGATCACATGTTCTATGTTGAATTTGCTTGTTTGCATCATTTGCATTCATTGATTACACTAGGAAGTCCTTGTAAAAAACAAGAAGTCTTGACTAGGACAAAAAGTCTAGATAGTCAAGCAAGGGAGTCTTGGTTAGGACAAGAGGTCCGGATAAACAAGCAAGAAGTCATGGCTAGGATCGAGAAGGTCCGGATAGCTATGCATAGGAGGCTCTCTTAAAGCATGAGTGCCTTGGATAGAGAGTTGGCTACAATATTGGTAAGCCCGGACGTTTAGTTAGATATATACTCTAATAAAGAGTGTTGCATGGGATGTGCATTGGCTCTTGAGGAATTTCTAATCTTCCAACGATGTTGTGTAAAGATGGACTCTAATATACGGTGGCTCCGCATCATTGAGGGATTTCGTATCTACCAATAGGGATTGGGTAGATATAGACTCTAATAGGAAGTAGATCATAGGTTGGTCACTTTTGAGGAATTTATAATCTATCATCCAATATATATAATACCCAATGGTTGTAGTTCAACTCGTGGATGTTTCCTCCTTTGAGGTTTTACCACGTTAAAAAATATCTTGTGTCAATTCTTTCTATCTCTCTCTTTTATATTTGTATATGTGTATGTTTCTATCTTGTTGCATAATATTCACTTGTGATATATTTTGAGACAAGATTTTGTTAAGTGTGATTTGTAAGCAATTCATTTTGATCATAGTTGTATATATATAATTCGTTTGTTCATTGATTCTTTTGTATAGTTATTTTTTGATTGATACTTATAACACATTGAACATTATTGGAAATACAAGTATTCTTTGTTGTTGTGTTTTAATTTTATTCTTTCTCTTGCTACTTGTTGATATATAGATAATGCTTTAATGATCACATGTTTATCTTGTCTATACATGTATGTATAGTTTATGTGTTGTAATGTAAGATACCTTGAGGGACAAACTTGCATTTGTTTCAAGGGATTAAAAAAGGTGTAAAAACTCTCTAAGTATATTTTAGGCAATTTAACTACGATTTTATATTTCATATCGTTAATTCCAACTCCCATAAAAATATTTAGGATCACCTTAAAATTTTTTGAATAAAATTTATTTTCATTGCATTAAAAAAATTTTAAAATTTTTTTAAAATTTTTAAGCTCAAAATTCTCTCAATCTTCTCTAATACCACCAAATTGAAAAAGTTCAGATGTCAATAATCACTCCAAAGGAAAAGTAAGTATCATGCTCACACTTGAAGCCCCTTGATTTGGGTCTATTAAGGTTGACTAAGCTATTGATATCAGAAATGCAATCATCAGATAGCGAGGGAGTTGTTGGTTTGGAAGAATAAATCAGAGTAGGCAAGGTGGTGGTCAGTGGTGGCATTGATGAGAAATGTTGAGTCGGAGGTAGTGGTGGTGGTGGAGTGGTGGAGAGAGAAAATGAATTGGGCAATGGAGAGAGAGGTTGAGATGGTTGTGGGAGTGAAATGTCTGGTCTGAGAGTATGGTAAGTTTTGGTGAATAGAAAGCCACTCTTTGGATCCATCAAACACTTGATGTTTGCATTATTAGACAAAATTATTTTAACAAATTTTGCCCTTTGTTGTCTCTCAAAACACATCTGCAATGTGAAAGATTTCTTTTGTGGTGCTTTTATTTGGCATGATAATCTTATAAACTTCATTATAATGTCGAAAAACCCGTAGCACAGGTGTTTGAAGAAAGTCTCCACAAAAAACTTTACTTCAACAATGGAGGAAAAAACCATGATATTTTCATTAATTCATGATGGCATTTACATTCAGCTTATATACAACTCAAGAATCCAATATATTCTTTCTTATAACAAACTCCCCTTAAAATAAAGACAACTTACCATGTTTGCTAGATTATAGAGAACACAATGCATTATTATTTTGTTTTTGGTATAAAAATACTAAAATTAATTTAAAACTTACTTTTTCATAACCACCTTCATATGATAATTTTGATTCATTCTTCATACTACTCAATCAATTTTTATTCCTTAGTAGAAATTGAAATTAGTATTTAAAATAGAAATTAATGTTTAAAAAAATCGAATGGTTTTTATTATATATGTGAATATCAAACTGAAAACTTCTTTTTTTTTTTGTTTTTTTTTTTTTTTTTACAAAATGATTAATATAAAACCAATTAATAATTATCGGTGGGTGCACTTACAAGCTATTTAGTCCTTAAAGTAATTTTGCTCAAGGATAATATTGGATTTTCAAAAAATATTACTTTAGGGCATACATCCAATTTTTGAGGGGTGCAAATATCTTCAATCTTCTATAAAATATTTTCAAGTTTTTATACTTAAATTCATTAGTTAACAAGTCGTGTTTGAATGTGGCAAAGTTTAATAGACAAATTGACAACAACATGGGTCTACCCGTAAGCCCAGTTATAAGGTGAGTCCAATATGACATAATAATCGTAGGTTCTGTTTGATTTTTCCACTTAACACTAAATGGTACTTAATGTGTTTCATTCAGTTATTTTGTTTAATTTTTTTAGTGTTAAAATCATTTAATGAACCCCTAAAACCACTTGTTTTGAAAATTGAAAATTTTTCACTTTTCATTTAACACAAATCCGATAGAATTTAATGCAAAGCTTTACTTTCAAAACTATCATCACTAATTTAATCTATTTTCAAAATTAACCACTTGTTCTATAATTTTTTTTTTCCTTACATAAAATCTATAAATTATATAATTATCCAAGTTTATTCTAAATCAATTAAAGAATAAATTATACACATGAAGTAGATTGCTAATAAGAACATGTTGATGAACTTCATTTTGACCATAATATACACATGAAGTAGCCCATCAGTTTTATAATGTTACTAGCTAATAGCTTAGTAATTATTAGATTCTATACAATAATATAATTTTGAAATATTATTAATAACTGAATAAATTTATTTTAGAATTAATTTATATGTTTGAGTTGTCCATAATATATTAAAATGTAAATCATATATATATATAATAATAAAGTTTCACCAGCGCCATATGGCGCCGTGAGAGAAGTTTGATATTAAATATGGTCAATATATAATACATTAATAACAAAGCAAGAATGCCGCCGTATGAGAGCTTTGGAATTAAATGTAATCAATCAAATATGATTGTTCCTAATATCTTCTATTATTTAATGCTTTTATATAATAGAAACCATTGAATTAAAATCAAAAGGATCTTAACAGCCTACTAATTTCGTCTTTCATTTTTAATTAAAGTTAGTACTTTTGCATATTTATTGAAACCATTGAATTGAAGTCAAATGTAACTCTTCATATTTCAATGAAAATACATGCATTTTCAAACTTATAATTATTGTTTATTTATTGAAACCATTGAATTGAAATCAAATGTAAACTTTTCGTATTTCAATAAAAATACATGTATTTTCAACAAAACTCTTCATTTTCCTTTTTTTTTTCTTCTATAAATTTAAACTCTCAAGTGCCACAATATCAAGCTCCCAAGATGAATAAGAAGATCCTCTCATTCATGTTAAAATAGGTTGTTGCACATCCTTGTGTGGTCTATCTCTCTAAAAAATTTCCATTTCATAATATTATGTTTTCCAAAGTGGTAAGAAGTCATCGTGCTTTCTTCAACAATCTAATAGAAAAAGAAGCCGAATTCTTTAGAGATAAAACAGAATAGTTATTCAGATTAACAATTTGTCTTGGCAGTTTGTTCATCAATGAAGCATGGGGATTATTTTAGATCCAAAACAATGGAAGGCCTACGATCAAAAAAAAAAGGTTTATGCTTAATTATCATCATCATATGTCAGCTTCTAATTTTTATGTAATTATTAGTAAGAATTATTAATAAAAGCAGCTACATTTAGAATAATACACTATCACAATATCTGCTCACTTACAACAAAGAATAATAAATTTGAGTCTTTAAAGTTGACTATGAAGACTTTATTTTAAAATGTTCATATATATATTTTTTTTTTAGAATTCGGTCATACTTCAATTATTTTCTCATACATTATTTGGCTGCTCCTACGTCATCCCAGGAAGTAGTAGAAGACAACATACGAGATAAGGGTCTGAACCGGTTGATAACAGCGGCACCTGCTCTAATATTCAATTATCAAATAATCAAACATATTATTTATAGTGGATCGGATCAACAAAGCTTCAGACCGAATTTAGAGTAAATTATGGTTGCTTGCCAGATGTAATCTCACCTCTTCAGTTTTTAATATTGTATGTTTGCTGTTTTTTTTTTTTTCTTTGTATATTTGATTGCCATATCATATGGGATGATAACTCTAAATTAATAGATTAATTTAAGTGTGGATTTTTTTATAACAATTAACAAGAGATGTTTTTGAATAGATTACAACTCGAGAGATATTCAGGCTCATGTGCATAATATGATGATGAGAAGCACAAAAGGGAGGATCGGTAATCATAAGTGGTCTCAAACGGATGGCTTTATTAATGTTTCTCTTTATCAAACCTCCCAGGTCACTTCCTTTGGATGCCTTGTTGATTGACCAAATTTCATTTTTTATCTTTGTCAAATTTTTCCGATTTGATCTTGGATTAAAACGATTGTGGATGTGTTTAGTAAAATTCTGTTTTTAAAAATAAAAAATCAAACATCCTTCTGTTTAAATAAGAATACATATATACTTTTCTTATTAATTTTTTTTAATCTTATTTATGTTTAAGATTATTTGTGAAGACTACCCTAGCCTATATTCATTCAAGTTAAATTAATTATGAGTTTTTTTTTTTTTTTTTTTGGCTTAAATAGTTCGACTATTTTCTATGAATTTCAACAAGTGATTTTGATTACATATATATTATCATTAAAAAAGAATGATGATAATGAAGAGGCAAATAGGCTTATAGCAGATATAAATTTTAGGTCACAATTTGAACAGACATTCCAATCAATGTGTGTAGAATTAAAGAAAAGCTCCATAGAGAGGGGCCTGTATTCTCTGCTCATCAACTAAACAACCCCTTAAGGAGATAGCCTCCACAAGACCAAAGAATTATACGATACGATAGTATTCTTAACAAGACTCATGCATCACAAGGGTTGACACACAAGTATCTATATAATATAGTAAAATGGAACTTCACTTTGACACGTGTCGTCGTGAGAGAGATTCGGTATTAATGACAGTTCACCACCTATCTAATAATCTTTTATTTACTCTCTCTCTCTACAATCATGTAATTAATGGGATAATTAATAGATTCTCTTAACCATTCCCATAATTAATTATTAATTAGTTATATATATATATATTATAATATTTGGTAAGTTTAAAAAACAATAAAAATTCTAATAGATTCTATTAACCATTCCCATAATTAATTTTTTATTATTAATGCTATATAATATAGTAAAATGAAACATCACCTTGACAAGTGTCGTCGTGAGAGAGATTCGGCATTAATGACAGTTCACCACCTATCTAATAATTTTTTATTTACTCTCTCTCTACAATCATGTAAATAATGGGATAGTTAATAGATGTTATTAATCATTCCCATAATTAATTATTAATTAGTTATATATATTATAATATTTGGTAAGTTTAAAAAACAATAAAAAAATTCTAATAGATTCTATTAACTATGTGTTCGAAATTTACATGTCACCATTTGGGGCGCTTTTTGGGGAACAGGCACCAAGTTACTAATTTAAGTTTAAAAGGCAACATTTTATGTGATCAGACAAAATTACCTTTTTTTTTGTCGCTTTGTCTGTTTTTGAAACGTTGAAAGAAAAGATCAGAGAAAGAAACCCCGACGATGTAACAGTGCTTTAGCGGACCAAAATCTGACGGCGAACCACTAGCGACGGCGCAACAGTACCGATGTCGAATAGAATTGAAGGGCGAACAAAAACGAGACCGGTAAATTTTTGTTTCTCACACATTTTTGTTCTAAATAAGTTTTGTGTATTTGATGTAGATTATGTTTGATTTGATTTGTTGTTCATTATGTTTGTTTGATGAGATTAGGTTAGTGTTTTAGTTTAAGAAAAAAATTTCTTTTGAAGACGATGAAGATCTGGGTTTATGAGTGTTTTTGAATCTTTATCGAGCCTTTTTGAAGTGATTTCGATCCTTTTTGTACTGTTACCGTGCCTTTTTTAACTGTTATCGAGCCTTTTTGAAGTGATTTCGAGTCTTTTTGTACTGTTATCGTGCCTTTTGTAACTGTTATCGAGCCTTTTTGAAGTGATTTCGAGCATTTTGTACTGTTATCGTGCCTTTTTGTACTGTTATCGTGCCTTTTGTAACTGTTATCGAGCCTTTTTGAAGTGATTTCGAGCCTTTTTGTACTATTATCGTGCCTTTTTGTACTGTTATCGTGCCTTTTGTAACTATTATCGAGCCTTTTTGAAGTGATTTTGAGACTTTTTGTACTTTTATCGTGCCTTTTTGTACTGTTATCTAGCCTTTTTAAAGTGATTTCGAGCATTTTTGTACTGTTGTTGTGCCTTTTTGAACTGCTATTGAGCCTTTTTGAAGTGATTTCGTGCATTTTTGTACCTTTTTTACGATGTTTTTGAAACCTTTATTTCGAGCCTTTTTGAACATTATTTCGAGCCTTTTTGAACTGTTATCGAGCCTTTTTCAACCTTTTATTTCAAGCCTTTTTGAACTGTAATCGAGCCTTTTTGAACTGTAATTCGAGCCTTTTTGTTCGAGCCTTTTCAAACGTTACCCGAGTCTTTTAATGAAGTGTTCGTGCCTTTTCACAAACTACTCGAGCCTTTTACTGAAATGTTCGAGCATTTTGATACACTACCCGAGCCTATTACTGAAGTGTTCGAGCCTTTTGATACATTACCCGAGCATTTTCATACACTGCCCAAGCCTTTTTGTTCGAGCCTTTTCATAAACTCATATGTTTTTTTTTTCTATGAATGCAGATGATGAATCAGCTAAAGGAGTCGCTTAAAACCTCAGTGGGAGAATGGTTCAACGGAAAAATTATACGGCATGACCATTTCCATGACCTGGTTGATATCGACAACGCACTTAATAGTGTACCTGAACATCTGAGGATCGAAGACCGACGTCGGTATACTGAGTCGTGTTTAGGTCATTTCCTAAAGATGCATCGTGGGATTCATTTTTCGGCTGGGATTGTCCATCGGCTGCTTTTGCGCGAGCTGCATCACGATGGGCCGGAAGATGAGATGAGATTTTTGTTAGGTAAGCATTTGGTCCGGTTCTCGAAGGTTGAGTTCTGTCTAATCACTGGTTTGAAGTTCGGAGTCATTCCTGACACGGCAAGGTATGATATGGTAGAAAATGGCATACACGAGCGGTACTTCCAAGGTAGAGACATGGAGTTTGAAGAGTTGAGAGCAGTGCTGCGGATTGGTATTTTTGTGGAGTAGTACGATGCGGTAAAGCTTTGCTTATTGTTTATGCTCAACTAGATACTAATGGGGGTAGACGAGGGAGATAAAGTTCCAGTATGGCAGTGGAGGCTAGTGGAGGACTTGGACGCTTTTGATGCGTTCCCGTGGGGCGCACACGTGTATAGGCGGTCAATTTATTGTTTCAAGCATGCGTTGGATGGTCGACAGGAGCGGTTTGAACAACGACAGCAAGAAAGTGGTGCTGATGTACACACAACTGAGACGTACAACATATATGGTCTACCGCACTCACTATTGGTGAGAATTTAAAATTTGAATCCGTATTTTAATTATAATTTTTTTTATATGACTAATGTATTTACTTCTTATCGTACTTATATATTATACAGATATTTGCATTTGAGATTATCCCCGAGCTTGGGAATAAAAAATGTGGGACCCGTAGGGCAATCTCCGAGCTACCACCCCCACGTATTCTGAAATGGGAGTTGAGTCAACGACCGTAGGGGAGAAAACTAGATGGCATTTTCACTGAAAGGGTAAGTATTGTTGTTGTTAATTTTCATAGTTTTTAGTATGTATACAATTACAATGATCTAACTCCGATTTTAGATGTTTGCGCGGCATGAATTGGTGTCGACGAGTGTTGAGATGGCTCAACGTTACTACGAAAGCATAGACCTGGGAGGCAGTCTGTATGATACCGATGTTGCTGATATACTTGGTCATGTCCCTGAGCAAGAACGACGTAGAAGTGCTGGACGTAGAAGTGCTGGACCCATTGATACGGAGGGTGTGTATTCCGGACCCATTGATACGGAGGGTGCGTATTCCGGACCCATTGATACGGAGGGTGCGTATTCCGGACCCAATGATACAGAGGGTGCGTATTCCGGACCCAACGATACAGAGGGTTCAGACCAGGAGGGTGGGAGTCGGAGTCTCATGAGGCATCAGCCGGTACGATTCACTTTGCCCAGACAGCCTCGACCTAGGGGTGATTCAGTTTCGGAGGGTCGCAATGAGAGTCTTGAGAGGCATATACGGGTACGATTCACTATGCCCAGACAGTCTCGACCTGGAGGTGATTCCCGAGGAGGCGTTGGCGGGCATCCACAGGTATGTAAAAAATATTATAACCACATTATTTAATTTCAATCGAGTGAACAGTTTAAGTACTGACAGAGTTTCAAATCGTTTTAGGGCTGGGATCGTAAATTCGCTGAAGTGATGGATGCTGTCCAATCTCTACGGGTTGATGTGATGGAGGCTATCCAAAAGAGTGATGAGAAGCGAGATCAGCAGCATCAGGAATTGTTGGATATGATCTGGGCGTTTTAGGGTCAGGGTCAGACATCGCAGTCCCGTATGGATGGTCCACCATTCGATGACCATCACGGAGACTTTAGTCCTACAGGCAGGACAGGTACACATCAGCATGGGACAGACCTACAGACCACACATGAGCAGGCACCTACTACGCAGGCACATATTGCGGACACAGTATCTGACCAGCCGGGTCATGTTATGGCAGAACGAGCAGAGGTACCCGGTGGTACAGAGATAACATTATTAGAGCAGATGCCTCCTCCAATTTTACCCGATGGCAGTGCTGGTACAGAGACAGGACTTTTGGTACGGGAGCCACCTGGTGGATCTGTGCCACCTATTCTTCCACATGACCTGGCACATTGTTCATTCTCACAACTCACACCACCTACAGTAGATCCCAGCGCAGTGCGACCTTTGAAGCTATCCAGGCGTAACTCCCCCACTCATCAGCGCGATACAATGAGGGAGAGTGATACACGGAAGGAGAGATCCTCTTCAAAGCGCAGCCCTTCTCGGGGAGATACACGGCGGGAGAGATCCTCCTCACGTCACAGCTTTCCTCATAGAGATACACGGCGGCAGAGATCGTCCTCACAGCACAGCCCTCCTTACAGCAATCCACGGAGGCAAAAATCCTCCTCATTGCGCACACCTCCAGTGGAGTCTAGTTCTGGAGTCTGTAATCCACCCCAGATTCAGCGTCAGTTGCGGGTTCGTAGGCCAAGTTGGCAGCTGATGACCCCATACACTGACCCATGTAGGCCGAAGAAGCCAAGGACCAGGCCAGCGTCACCAGTGCATGCATTCAAGCCCTATGATTTGTTAGATCCCGACCACGTTACTGCGTACCAAGCCTACAAGAGGAACACCAAGGGGGAATTGTACGTATAATCGTTCATTACACAATCTTTTAATTAATATTACTTGGTCATCTAACTTCTTCAGCAATTATGCAGAATTGATGTAGATATACATATACCAGTTGGTGTCACTTGGTTCCAACGGTTCCAAACCAACTTTATGGATTTGGAGGATACGGTATGTTCCTTACTTTAACTGTCTATATAAGTTTTTATCAGTAATGGTAGAATTCTAACAATATAAAATGTTTACATTGTCAGCACATCGATGCGTACTTGTTGATTTTGCGGAAGCGTCAGCGAGCATACCCCACTGTCTACGCTCAGAGGGTCAACGTACTGGATTCCCAGTTCTATGTAAGTTTTTGTACAATATAGTTTTCATTTTTTCATTGATGTGTTTAATAGATCTATTACCTAACATTGTGGTTAATTTTCTATATACAGTCATGGTTAGATATTCAGTGGGAGCAGATGTTCGGCAGTGGGGTGGCCGCACCCCATAAGGAGTGGTTTATGCTGAAACACAAGTGGCACGATGATGACCTGAAGACGGTCCGAGGATTAGTCCCGTCAGGAAATCGGCCAAGGCACGCGGTTGATTAGGTGAGTGTTTAAATTACAAGGTTTCAATGTGTTTAATACTATGTTTAGATTTCAAACACATAACACTATGTTGAAACACTAACAGGTTATGATACATTGCAACCTTGGACGCAACCATTGGGTACTGGCCAGCGTCGACCTCACACAAGGGAAGATCTACCTGTTAGACCCGTTCAGACAGGAGGTTACATGGGAGTACAGGAATAAGCAGGTCACGTGCCTACGTTGATTTATACCCTCAATGTTGCATCAGGTCGAGTTTCACTCCAACAGAACGAAGGATGATATGACATACAGTTTGTCGAAGAAGGCCTTCCGGATGAGCATCATGGACGGATCCCGTAGGGTGCCCCAACAGCATCAGGGGTATGATTGTTTCAACATTTTATTATATCTCACTTGGTTTTAATTAAATTCCATTCTAATAGTTGTTCATATGGTGATTTGCAACGGTAACTATGGTGCCCATACTTTGAGATTGGCAGAGTACTTGTTGGCAAACAAAAAGGAGTTCAACTGGAAAGAAGAGGATATGGGCACCATCCGGGAGAAGATGGATGTGGAGGTTTATTGTAACTCGCTTCACAACACTGTTGTATAGATGATGTATATATGGGTTGTTCCTTGAGTTGTAATTGATGTACATAACAGATTCATTTATTATTTTCATTAATCAATTAATTTTTTTCAATTCTAACCCGCGCGTGAACAATTTAGTGCGTTGCAACACTATTTAAAAAATACAATGAAAATGAACAACTAAAGCTTAATGATTTGAACAACACAACTGTATCGAGCATGGTTCCCAAAGTCTGAACGATGTTGGAAGACACCAACTTGGAGACATGTTCCTCAAGGTGCTTCTGGTGGCAATTCGTCTTCATCTTGTACTGCCTTGTTATGTTTGATTACCTTCCTTATCAGGGCACGTTTGTTTGTTGTGTCCAATTGAATGACAGATGCTGCACTTGCGACGGTATTCCTCGGGGACAATTCTACTGGGACCTTCATTAACCATAGGCGGGTTGGAACACCTCCTACTATTATGTCCTGGTTATCCACATCTTCTACACGACTGTGTGGTTATCCTCTCCGAAGACGAGGAATGTCGACCCTCCATCGACCGACCTGATTGTCTCTTTGTCTTTGGATTTAAAACCACCCGCGCTGCGATGTCAGATGGCACAACCCATGAAGAAGGATGGCCAACAGGCATAATAGGAACCGAGTATGCATCAATAAGTGTCTCCCTCTTGTAGTAGTCTGCACACAGAGATGTGAAATCCAAGTGTCGCTCCCTGTAACAATGAAAATAGTGAGATTCACGTTTGGGTAATATAATGTGTGAACTGTAACTTATCAAGTACCTTGCCGATGCGAGTGCATGTGAACATGGAAAAAAGTCCATTTGGAATTTGTTGCATGTGCAAGTCTTGCGGGCTAAGTCAACCGTCCACTGTTTTCCCTTGTGTCTGACGGAGAATATGTTCCAGTCAACTGGATTTACGGTCATAAAACCGCACTTCTCGACCCTTTCAGGATCACAAGATGTGCTGCGTCGGTCAATCGATGACGCATGGACCGTGCAGCTGCATGACGATCGTGAAACCACTTTTGTAGCATATTCCTAATGAACTCTGCCAGCGTCATCAATGGCAGTTGCCGTGCGAATTTTAGGCATGAGTTTATGCACTCTGCAACATTTGTGGTCATCACTTTGTACCTTCTTTGGGGACAGTGTACGCGGGACCATTTGTGAGGACCGGCGACAATAGCAAAATCGAATGCAGCCTTGTGCAGCTTACGTAACTTCTCCATGTGACGATTATACTTTAATTCACGGTACGACCTAGCTGCGTCATTCATTATGTCAGCAACATCCTTTCTATGGAATCGCTTCTTCATATTTTCACCAAAATGCCAGCAACATATGGTATGGGTTGCATAAGAGAACACTTTAGAAATCCCTGCTTCAATGCTTGCATGACGATCAGAAATGAAAACCAAATCATCTATATTACCAAGGGCACCCCTCAAGCATTCCAAAAACCACTCCCATGAAAGATTATTTTCTAAGTCACCATACCCAAAAGCAATTGGATACACCTGTTCGTTTCCATCTTGTGTAGTTGCCACAAACATTGTACCTCCGAATCTTCCCTTCAAATGGGTACCATCAACTGCAATCACTGGACGTATACACCTCCGAAAACCTCTAATTGAGGACCATAACGACATGAAAAAGTAGAGGAATTTATCATCGTCAGTGCACTGTAAGTCGGTGATTGTGCCAGGATTTTGCTGTTCCAGAACGTATGCAAAAGATGGCAAGAGTTAGAAAGCTTCTTCATGCGTTCTATAGGTCAATGATAATGCATATTGAAGGGCATCGTGTGCCTTACTGTACATGATTTGTATGCCATACATTGTTTTCATATCAGCGATGACGTCCTTGGGAAGCATGAGACGGCCATCATGTTGTTGAAGTCTAGGTGCAAAGACTTCTCCGATTATGACTGCATTAACTTGTCGGTGGCGACAGTGAATCTCCTCCAAGGATAACTGTGTTCATTGACAAAACTTCTCACTTGAAAGTATATCCCTTCATCTCTCCTCACCTCTCTTAATTTCCATGTACAATCGTCAATGATGCAAACCAGATGTAAAGTTGTCTTATTAGACCTTTTCACCTTCCATTCAAAGTTATGATGCATTGCAAAATGGCCAACTAGCCTCTTCAAATCCTTTTTACTCGAAAAAAATTGACCTTTATAAATCATGGTTCTAGGTTCTATCGTTGCCAAGGTGCTAGTTGTATCAATATCAAACGAGTATGAATCTGCTCCGGGAATAACCAACGCTGCAGATGCTGTTACATTATACCGGACCTCGGAAGGCCCAGGCATATCAAGTGAAGTGCAACTAACTCCTTGTACATGTCTACCTCGTGTTTCAATTTGTGCAGGGTCTTCATCCATATTTTGTAGATCATCAACCCGATCATTAACCTGTTCATTATTTGCCTCATTATCCACCTCAGGGTTCGGGTAATTGTTCTCCTCATTGTACTGCTCATTTCGACAACCAAACACATCGCCAAATTGAGGTTCAATTAAATCTTCATGGTCGACCGCTACCGGTGGGACACCACACATGTTTCCCCCACCTTCGGTGTCACTTCTTTGGGTGAACACTTGGTTTCTACCGCTAAAGGATCCTAATTGTTGGGTATTTTCAAGAGAAGGAATATCATTCCCGATCACATCTCCAGTTGTCCTCTCAGTTACACTAACACATACTTGAGGGATAACTCGATCTTCCCCTAGCATAAACTGCACATCGTTGTCATTTCTTATAAATGTGGGACATGTACTACCAGGAACAATTGATATTGATGACAGATCAACATTAAATTTGTTTACATCATAATTCACAATGGTATGCACGATCGCCACCAATTCTTCGTAAGTCATATCCTTTGACACATACATTCCCTGGTTATCCGATCCAACAAACCTTTGACTTCCGTCGGGTAACTACTCTCATCGACCGTTGTAAGATATTACTATTCTAACCCGATTCATGATGCTATCAAATTAATCATCACAAAGCATTAATGAAAATTCAAGACTACAAACTTTTTTCAAATATTACATTTACAAAGGTTATGGTGAGGATATTGAAAAGTCTCGGAGAAGATATGAAAAGGCTCATAGAATTCTTTAAAAGGCTCGATTAAATCACATGAAAATGCTCGAAAATTTCTTCAAAATGCTCGAAAAATTCTTCAAAAGGCTCGGATAGTGAATAAAAAGGCTCGGAGAAGACATAAAAAAACTCGAAAATTCTTCAAAAGGCTCGAATAGTGAATGAAAAGGCACGAGTAACACATGAAAATGCTCGGATAGTGAAGACATGAAAAGGCACGGGAAACACATGAAAAGGCTTGGATAGTGAAGACATGAAAAGGCACAGGAAACACATGAAAAGGCACGGGAAACACATGAAAAGGCTCAGATAGTGAACACATGAAAAGGCACGGGAAACACATGAAAAGGCTCGGATAGTGAACAATGAAAAGGCACGGGAAACACATGAAAAGACTTGGATAGTGAACACATGAAAAGGCACGGGAAACACATGAAAAGGCTCGGATAGTGAACACATGAAAAGGCTCGGGTAACACATGAAAAGGCTTGGAGATCCAAAAATTCTCACAATGGTTGGTTTACAAAATGTGAACAAATTAAAAGAAGAAAGTTCAAAAAATATTACCTTATTTTATAAATTGAAGATGAAACTCGAGGCAACGACAAATCTTGAACTTTTATTTGTAGATAGAGAGAAAGAGAGAGAAAGAAAAGATCAGAGAGAGAGAGTCGTTTTTGTTGGAAGTGTGGAGAGAGAAAAGTACAAAGAGAATAACATAACTGATTATTTAAGGGCAATTTTGGTAGTTCACCATAATATGTGCCTTTTAAACTTAACTTATTAAACCACTGACAATATCACCAAATGAGTTTGAAAAGGTGACATTTCGCACCATTTCCACTATTAACTATTCCCATAATTAATTTTTCATTATTAATTAGTTATATATATTATAATATTTGGTAAGTTTAAAAGACAATCATAAATTCTTATTCTTTCAAATCTGTTTATTTACTTTCTCTCTCTATACAATCCCGTAATTAGTGGAATAATTAATAGATTCTATTAACCATTCTTGTAATTAATTTTTAATTATTAATTAGTTATATATATTATAGTATTTGGTAAGTTTAAAAGACAATCATAAATTCTTATTCTTTCAACTTCCTTAATTACCTCCATCCCTTACTACATTCTTCTCCCCTTTTTTTAACCTTTTTATTTTCCAATCTTTATTATCCAACTCTTCACTTTTCAATTAATCTTCTATAAATTTAAATTCTATGGTGAAGAATATCAATTAACAACTCTTCATTTTATTACCACGTACTTAGTCCACTCAAATCAAATCTAAATCAATTTCTTATCTTTCATGACCTCCGCACTTTTCTCCAAATCATTTATCTTCATCACTCAAAAACCCTTATATTTCGTCTACAGCTTGGCATCCATATCCAGGATGGTGCACAATGCAAGACATCGTTTTCGACATGGACGAGATTATTTGTCTTTAAACAAGTTAGAAATCTTCTCTTCTTCCTACTTTATATTCACCTGCTAATTTTATAGTGTTTTCTATATACTTAGGTGTTATTGAGTTTGATGTTATTATTTTTATTTTCGAAAAGATTAAAGAATTATCTATCAATTTGCCAATAATTTGATTGTTATTTTGAATTCCATTAATTCTATTAATATGGAGTCTTTTTTGGTTGCATAGAAATCATAGAAAAAAGGAGATGTATAAAATCGTCCCCACTGCTCAAAGAACACGATCACAAGTGAATCAAAGTGGGGAACTTCTACATTTTGCAGCGCATATATATATATATATATATATATATATATTGATAAGCAAAACAAAGCCTAGCAAACTAGGATTATTAATGTTAGGATTATGAATGTCAGGCTTTGATTGCCTCCAAATCATGTCTGGTCTCCCCATTTTTATTGTATACATTTGTTATTCTTTTTTTTTTTATATATATACATGTTGTGAAATTTATTATTCATTTTTGTTTTTTTCATATTCTGACTTATGTTTCCTAATCTGTTTGATTTCTAGGAATTTAAAGGAAAATTGAAAGAATATAGAAGATAGTATTTTCTATTTATATATATGAAATAGTCTGTACTGTATTTATATATTATCTTTTTTAACTTTATTTGTCTATGTCCAGTGGTTTGAGTCTTTATACATGAAATGTTCCTGAAGTTGTATATATCATTATAGTCATCACATGACAAAAAATAGTTGATTAATTGAATTTGATATTGGTTTGGATTTCAATGTAACTTTTTTTGCTTCTTTCATATGTGTTTTTCATTTTCTTTTGTTGTATCTTTTTGAGTTGGATGTGAAACTATTATTTTTGTTAAGGACTTAAAAATATGATGATCAATATAATAAATTCTCATTAAATCTAGAAAACCAACTGAACACGAAACACTAATTAGTGATCAAATTACCTGGATCTATAAAATTAATTTGTGACAATAAATTAGTCATCAAGCATTAATGGAAAAACAATCGAGCATCTTGAAAAGTAGGTATCTAAATTGGACAAATAAAACATATATGAAATTTGTATGCAATGATGTATGTAATTTGTGAATATGTTTAGTTTTGTAATTAAAAGCAAGAAGCATCACTCATCAATAAAAAAATAAAAATAAAAAGCAAAAAACGCGTTGTGAATGAGTAGAATGAGTACAGCAACATATAATTTACCAAAAATGATACTCAACAGAAAATGGGTCAATTCATATGCAATTTGGATTACTATTAAATGTTATAAATCACATATCAATAGATAATCAAGAGGCAATCCCGTAATTATTAGAATAGTGAATAAATTCTCTAAACCAATATCATAATTGATTTTTAATCATTAAGCATTATTATTATTTTTTGAATTATTACGTTATTTGGTAAGTTTAAATTCTTTTTTTTTTTTTAATCAAATGATACTATAGGAATGGGTCAATTCTTATGCAATTTGGATTGCTACTAAATGATATAAATCACATATCAATAGATAATCAAGAGATCAATAGTAAATAAATTCTCTAAACCAATATCATAATTGATTTTTAATCATTAAGTATTATTATTATTTTTTGAAGTATTACATTATTTTGTAAGTTTAAAAACAAGCCATAAATTATTTATTTATTTATTTTTATTTATCAAAGGTATTAAGTAGTTATTAAGTGTAATAACTTTAATAATATAAATTTTTTCATAAATCAAATATCTATAGGTAATGAAAAGGCAATCTCATAATTAATAGGATAGTGAATAAATTGATTTTTGAATATTATGCAATTTTTTTTTAAGTATTCCATTACTTGGTAAGATTAAAAGACTAGCCATACTATTTTTTTACCAACAAGCTATAAATTCTTATTAATTGATTTTTTTTAAAATATTGTTAATTATTTAACTATATAATATATATATATATATATATATATAATATTTTGTGAACAATACTTGAGTACTAACTGGTCGGTACAAAAAATACTGACCCCACCAATGGAATTGACTCTTGATATTTCTATACTATTAATTATTTTATCTTATTTTATAGCTTTAACATGCCACATGTCGTTATGAGAAGGTTTGACCATTAATTAGTTTTTTTTTTTTTTTTTACAAAAAATTATATTCAACCCTTCAATTTTAAATTCTTCAACTCTTCATTTTTTATTTTCAATTAATAGTTAATTTTCTAGATTTAATGAGAATTATTACTATTATTATATCACATATTTTTCCTTTAATACTTGATGAATAATATATTATCATAAAGTTTCAACATACCAAATGAGAAAAGCTTGACATGACTATAGATTAATTTTTGTTGGAGTTCGATGTCAAAGAAATAAATCTAGAGAAATACCTCAAGATTGTTTTTTATCACCAATGAATCTAATATCTTAGACCAACAAGTTAAATCATTAAATTATAATTGCGTTACATTTTTATAGTTCTCACACATCGTGTGGGATGCAATCTAGTATATATAATAATAGAGTTTCAAGGCGTCACATGTCACCGTAAGAAAGCTTTGAATTTAAATGCTACATCATAATATAGTTATTTTTTTTTTCTGCTTTTAAATATTATTAATTTTTTTATTTCTATTTTCCTATTTATTGATCAATCAAATTAAACAATTTGATAATTATTAATTAGATAATATCAAGTGTTGCAACTCTATATCTTCATTCATGCATTTAAACGTTTATATAAATAACACAAATTAATTGAATATAATGCTTTAGTGCAAATTAATTGAATACAAGACTTCACTTCAGTTTATAGAAGAGGAATGGTTAGATTAATTGAGTACAATGCATTAGTTTATAGAAGAGTTCCAAAGCCAATGTTCACTCTCTCATGAGTCCTATATAAAATACATGTTACAATATATATATATATATATATATCAATCCCATCCATCAAACTTTTTTTTTTCTTTAATTTTTTTTTGAAAAAGAACCATTTCTTTTTATAGATTTACTCATGAATATGTGAAATAAATGTATGAATAGTTGGTGTTGACATTTGTTATTTTATACATGCTGTCTTGAAATTTATACATTTTAATTATCTAATTCTTTGCATGAAAATGTTCAAAGGTTAAAGAAAGTTGATTGGAAGACAAAGTCGAAGCCTGATTCACGACAAAAAATTGTTAACAAGATGTAAGTTTTTATCTCTCTTCATATAATCCATTACGATGAGATTTAATTATTATGTTCTATATATATAACATCCAAATCTTAGTATTGGATTCGTTAGATAGTCTGATTTGATTATCAAAATATGTAATAATAAATAAATTTTGTTAAAATTGTGATTTTCTCTCTTGACAACATTTGTGTTTGTATAATTGTATTGATGTTGCCAACAAAAATGTCGAGCTCAAAGTTTTCGTCACTTATTTTCTCTTAACGACTATCACCGTAAGAATTGAGATTTAGAGGTTTTGGCAACTCCAATAGAAAATTGTAGTTTCTTATGTTCTTATTCACTTTGATTAAGTGATGTACTCATGTACATATACTGATATCATCACACACACACACACATATATATATATATATATCATCCGTGTAAATTTTACGGGAAGCTTTTTTTTTTTTCTTCATAATAAGTAGATGTAATGGAGTCAAATTCATTCATCATAAACAAAATGAAGGTGGAAAAAAAAAAAAGTTCTCAAATTTAATGTGGTTTGATAGGTGATTTTAAAAGTTATTTTATCATTTCATTTTACATTATTTGGTTATTATCTGTTTTGATCTATAACTATCTTAGATGAAATTTTTTTTAACAATACAAGTTTACAAATAAAGAAAAACTGGATTATTGTTTAATGAGAGAAATTTTTGATAGATTAAGAGGGAGATGCAAAGTTAGATTTAGATCTGAATATTTGATTATCACTCAAATTTGGATGTTTAAATTTTTTTTTGTAATCTATGCACATTCATTTCCTAATGCCACTTATTTTTTATGAATGTTTGCAATAAGTAATGTGTTAATACTTAATAGCGGATAATAACACAATAGTAAATGAAATCTTTTCAAAGGAGCTGCGGTTCTAATTGTAAAATTAGGACTTTTGTATACCCAAAATCCTTAATTGACAAAAAGATTTATAGAATATGAAACACTTTGCGTATATAAAATTATATTACTGTAGAACCCCTGTAAATTAATCTCCTATAAATTAATATCCTCTCTAAATTAATAAAAAATTCTGATCCCAACTCGGGTCAGTGTAAAAAATTAATAAACCTCACTATCGTAATAATTAATAATTTCTTTTTGAAACCTAATGTAAAATTTCGGTCCCGACTATCGCATAAATTAATAATTTCATAAAAGTATAAAATATATTACAAAATATTCAAGAACTATAAAAGTACTTCAAGATGCTAATTTGTACAAGGTCACCATGTTTGATATTTTTGACTTCATTCTTCATTTTTTGAATTATCCTTAAGAAGTTATTGTGATCATCTTCTTGTTATAGCCAAAAGGTTTCAATTAAATTTAGCATTTCAACGGCCTTACTTGTAGAGATTTTAAGTACCTCTTGACTATCGTCATCTTCATCATCTATCTCACTATCATTATTCTGTATTGTGATATCATTAATGATATCCTCTTTGGTTGGAGTGTAACAAATCTTTCTTAAACAAGAATCCTGAAAAAAGGAACTTTCCGTGAAGAAGAAAACCGACTAAACAAGTAATCCCGATAAAGACTCTTCCCTAAACAAGAAAGCCAACATTCACACGTTTTCTAAGATAAAATAACATTTTACAAGAAAAAACCATTCAAATTAATAACCTCTCTAAATTGATACTCAATGATGGGTCCCAAAAATATCAATTTAGAGGAGTTATACTTTACACGACGCATATTAAATATATATATTTTTAATAAAACCCGTGCATCGCACGGGTTACACGCCAGTATATAACAAATAATAGTTAGAAGGGCATATATGTAAAATTATTTATTTTCATATATATATATAGCTTAAAAAACAACAACTTAACACTTATATTTAATTTTCAGAGAAAAAGAATAAATATATATTTTTCAATTTTCGATCACTATTCGGTGTTCAGTAACATTCGGTAACAAAAAATAAAATGGGTCCGTAGTCGGTGAGCGGTAACTCGGTATTCGTACATACATCCACAGCCGTCTGATACAAATAAAAACCTTCCTAATCAGAAACTCTGCCTTCGGTATAAACAGTGGAGTCTTAACTGTAATTCTCTTTCAAACTTTAAGCCCTTGCGCTCCACTTTTTTTCCCTCTTCAAATGTATGGAAATCACAGCCCTCGTTACCCCTCCGGAGGTGGCGGCGGCGCTCCTCCTCCTCCTCCTCCTCCTCTCCATCAACCTCAGCCTCCGCAACTTAATCCCAACTTTGCCTTCCAAAACCCTAACATTTACTTCCCTAACCCTAACCCCGCCCTCCAACTCTTCAACAACCTTACTAATATTCCTCTACAAAATCCTAATCTTCTACTCCAAAACCCTAATTTTCTTTTGCAAAACCCTAATTTACTTTACCATCAACAGTTTCATCCCAATCCAAATGCTCTCCAACCGCAAATTCAGACTCAGACTCAAACGCATAGCGAGCTGTTTCCTCGCAATTACACTAGTAGCCAACCGCAAAATCAGACTCCGGCTCAGAACTCACCTCAACCTCAGAAGCCGAAAAAGGAGGTTTTGGAGAAGATTGATCGTGCTGTGTTAAAAGCACGGAATCAAATTATAGCGGCGGGAGAAGGTGTGACGGCATGGAAAATTTGTCAGTCGGCGGCTTTGATGCTTAAGGTGGATTCTTGGACCTCGCTGGGGTTCCAAATGCAGGAGGTTCCGTCTCTTTGCGAACTCATTTTCATTGAAGCCAAGGTAATTTGAGGTGAAATCGCGTTTATGTATGTGTTTGAGTAGATAATACTCTGTTTGGTTTTGGGAAAGTATAGTTAGAGAATGGTATTGGCAATTTCAGACCTTGTGAGCAGACAAGGATGGAATTTTCATTTACCTGTGATTGGAATTGAGAAAACAGTAGAAGTTGGAAGTTTGAATATTGAAAAATTAGAAAGTCATCGTTTTGCCTGTTTCCGACATATTTGAAAAAAAGTCTTCATTTGGTGCTTGTTAAGGCTGAAATTTTTTTGCTAATTGAGAGTGTGAATTTTGTATGCCTTCCACGACTGGAAACAAAGACAACCAAATTTTAAACTTAAAAAATTTATTTTCCTTTACTGTTTCTCAATTTCCTCAGCATTTATATGATCGTTTGTGTTCTTTTATTTTCTCTGAAATTAATTGGAGATTGATTTTTATGTTTTAAATATATTTATTAATGTTCTGCACATTCTGTTTTGATTCTTTAGATAAATGCATTTATTCATTGCTTTGTTGCGGTCCGGAAAATTACAACATTGTATGATTTGGAAGAGGCCATCTGCAAGAATGAGAGCATTGGAACGTTTGAAGAGTTGGAATTGGGACCTTTTCTAAGACACCAACTTGTCATGCATTACTTCTCAGTCAATTCAGACATCACTGAAGTGGTCAAAATAACTAATAATGACATAATTATTTTCCTTTGTGAGTATTTGGACACTCATAAAAAGAAAGATATCAAAATTGATGAATTTCTGGATTTTATTGCTAACAAGCGATCGTTGGCTAGCAAAGAAAAGCTTGGTGTGCGTATTCAAAACTTGGGGTATGTAATGCATGTCTAATTTTATTTGTTGAAAGAATTGTTTCTTTACTTATAGATAGGATTATATCTAAACATGCTTAAAGCTATATTTAACTGTATACCTTAAAACTTATTATAGTTGATTGTACTTTTATGATAGGTAGTTGAATTTTGACCTGTTAATTGTATGCAAATAACACTACGCTATGAATAACGTAATAAACACCTGAAAAGATTTAGGATCCAGTTGGCAAAGATGGCCATGTACAGTTCATTTTTCAAGTAATTTAAGTTTACTACATGATGGGACCTTTGACTATGAACCTTGCAGTCATTAGAGAAGTTTATTTAATGTTTTATGATATCTAGTGAAATTTTTAAGTAGCTAATTATGTTTAAAAGTTTAAACAGCCTCACCTGGTGAACAAATGATTAACCTAGAATGGGTTGGGCATTCAGTTGAAAGTTTTTATGGTTTCAGCTATTAATTTGTAAAAGTAATTTTTTGTCCCAATTAATGTTTGCAAGCCAGTTGGTTTTATCACTTGGTGGAATCTTTGACTGAGAATCTAGCAGTGGTGAGGATATACTTAAATATATTTTCTGCTCCAATTGCTAATGTGATAAGCGTTCATGTATTGGCACATTTCATGTCTCACATGTGTTGTATAGACTAACTGGAAGCAAATATGATTTGATTTATTTTTTTATTGAAATATGTTATCATTGTGATAGGATGCATATTAAATTTATTCGGGAAGCCAGGAGATCAGAAGACGTCTCACTAAAAAAATTCTGGAAGGGATTGCAACCTGATCATAATCATCGGAAGCGTCCTATTTTTTCATCATACAGGAAAAAGAAGCTCGATGAACGTTTTTCTGTGATATCTGAGCGTGTGAAATCATTTTCTTCAATTCATGAGGATTTTGGTGGCAAGCACATTAGATTTATTTCATCAAGCTCAGAGGATAATGATTGTACTGATGAAGATAACAATGATGTAGGCAGCCAGTTTCAGTTTCCATTACAAATCAATAGTTCTGATCGTATGAGTAGCTGTCCTTACCCATCTGCAACTGAAGAGTTGACACGACTTGGTCTGAAGGATGAAATAAATACCCAGCTCTCTCCTGCTGTGGGCAGCTCTAGGAAATATGGGAACAGTGGACCATCTACAAAGAAAAGAAAGTTTGAAAAACTAACTTATGCTTCTTCTGCCCCTGCTAAGTTGCATAAAAAAAACAAGATGAAAGAAAACACTTTAAAAGTTGAAATTGATTATGATGGCCAAGATGTCAACTTAGATGAACCTGGTATTTTACTCTCTGATAATTCTATGAGGATGTTCATCACAACCTGGAAGGAGGCATGTAAAGATCATACTGCTGATGAGGTGAGTTGGCGTTCATATCATCAAATTTACATGAATCCTTGGCTTGCTGTCTATTCATTAATGATCATTGTGCTTGATATTTTTTGAGACCTTTTTATTGTTGTGTAAATGGTCTTGCAGGAAATCGACTGCACAAAATTACTGAAGTTTAAGATATGAAAATATTCTTTTTTTTTTTTTTTTTTTTTTTTTTTTATATTATTGTTTAGTCAGAGATTCTCTCATGCTGTTTGACCAGGGTGCTAAGAACAATATAGATTGTACAAATGTACAATACCCAACAACTGTGATAAGATGGATTTCTTGGAAATGGCTAATAATGTGATTGGGTGAACTCTTTTGGAAGAAGTGTAAAATTTGACAGGATTAATGTGTTAGGAGCATAAGAAATTTTGAAAAATTTAGTATTTATGTTTTGATTGAGATATTCTAAGTTGACAAATACATGTGTATGCATTGTGTATTCATGTGAGTGTATGTCCATTGTACCATCTTTATTTACTACTTGCTAGCTGTGAACCTGTTTCGGCTTGCTGGCATAATTCAATGCCAAAACCATCTAATTATTTACTTTAGTGATATTTCCAAGTTCCTTTTAACTTTTTTGGAATTTGGTGCCAAAATTTAAATATTTGTGGTGTTAGAATTGCGTTGCATGACCTTCCGGTGTCCTCATTTATGATTTTTTCTTTTTCTGCTTGAAAATCAGACGAAACGAAAAAAAGAAAAAAAAAAAAAAAAGTCTATGTTGCATTGTATGATAATATGATTGATTATTAGGTCCCATTGGGACAAACAAAAGGCTAGCACTTTAGTGTTTTACTTGTGACACAACCCATGTTAACATAGTATGAGCTTAGGTAGTTGAAATTAGACTTTATTGAGTTAAGGCTCTATTACAAGTAAAAGAGATGCTATACTGCCCAATTTTTTTCCCAAATTCATTGCCCGAATGATGTGACAAACTGATTTGTAACTACCACATCATCAATACATCATCGATAATCAAAATGGTTGCTACAAATTGGCTTGCCTCATTACTTGGGCAAAAAAGTTGGCAAAAGTTTTGGGAATTGTGACATTATTCAAGTTAAAATGTGGTTACTTTTTCTAAAAATAAACCTTCTCTTTATGCTGAATATCGTTTGCAGTGTCGTTTTGTCTTTGTCCATACTCACATTTGTGTTACTGTTAGTAGTGAAAAGAAAGATGTAGGGTGATTCTTTATTATTATACATCTTTCTTGCCATCCATCCCTCCTTATATTTTATTTAGGTTTGGTGCTAATTTCATAGTTTTGGTCTTTCTGTTTGAGATCTCCTTTTCTATATATTTTCTGCGTCAGAATAAATATTGAAGTATTAACAAGTGAATAAGATTACATCAAAAGAAGAAAAACTGCTGATTTTGCAGAAGGGGACATAATATAGAAGCATTGGTAATTTGCAGTTATTTGCATGTTTGTTAATTTTGTTGAATGACTCTTCTTTAGGCTAATTTTATTTTTTTGGTTACAAAAGCAAAGTTTATGTCATTTGTATTTTATGTAAAGTACGTGAAAATGGTTTTGTGGTTACCTATTGGCTATGCTTTTGATAATTAGCATTCGATACTGAAGCAATAATTTGCGTTCCCTTTTTCATGAAAGACAATTTTCATATTAAAATCACAAATGAAAATGCAAATATATAACAAGCTGCAATTCTTAGTGGGTTTTTACCTTTTACTTGCAGGTTCTTGGCAAAATGATTCGGTTTGATACATCGACATATCCTAAAAAAACAACTCGATTTTTGAAGAGATTGAAATCGATGTTCTCATATTATCCGTTTCTTGGACTACTAAATATCGCTGTAAGTGTGACTATGGTCAAGTTAATGATATCAATAAGCCATGTGCAAATGAATTGCTGGGCATTTTGTAGTTACAGTGATAGCCTTCAGTTTTTCCTCTCATTTCTTTGATTCAATCTCTTATAAATTCTCGGATGAATCTTTCTATTTAATTTTAATTTGAGACTTGTGCTTTACTTTGAATGGATTAAATTACATCATCCTACATATAAAAATTGCCCTAAGCTTTTCCCTTTACATTTTCCATATAATTATCATATTTTGGTATGAAAATTTATTTTATTTTAATGTAATTGTTGCCAATACTTTTTACATTATATAATTTTGTGATTCTCATCTTTATCCTGTGATGAGTATTTAAATGACCCTTTAACAATGGTGAGTAGAAATGTTCTTTTGACAACCTTGGTGGCAAATATGATTTGAGTTATTGTTGACAACCTTGTTTATTGTGATTAAAATTTTTGTATATCGTTAAATATGGGAAGAGTTGCTTATTGCAGGTGTCATCAATCAAATATGGAATGTGGGATAGTGTCTATGATACTTTGCAAGCAATTGGTCAAGGTGAATTACCTACCACATACTCTGATAAGTGTTCCGAATATGAAAACATTGAGGTTGAACCAAGTAAAATGGCTGCAGTAGTCAACACAGAGCACATTGTGCATCATACACACAGTGAGTAATGTTTCCTTTCCCCAACAAAATAGATAAAAGCAAATAATATAAATGAATTTCTGAGTAATAGTTTATTTTGGTTCTATTGCTAGTATTTTTTTATTGTCTTCAGGTCCTTTTTCCCTTCTGTGGGCATGTGTTCTTTTTCCTTCACCATATATGGTTCTCTTGCTATTATTGCTTAGATCTAAACAATAAAGCTGCTAAGAAAGTACTTTGTTATCCTTTTGAGTCCCCAATCTTTCCTTTCAGTTATTTCATTTTTTGGTTAGGAACATAAAATTTTTCTAAAAGAAAGAAGGGAACCAGCGGTCCTCTAAGGGACCTTGCAATCCAGTAGGACCTCCTATAACTATACAAAAACAGCAAAACTCATATGTCAAAAAATACCTTTCCATGTTTAGCTTCCCCATTAAAATATGCACAAAACCAACCCAAAAATGTAGAAAATTACACTAAGTCCCCTTCCAAATTAAATGGATAAAGAAAAAAGACATATCCTTGAACTCCTATTTCACTTAAGCTTATAAAGACGCCAATAAACCTATTCTTTTCCACATGATAATAACATCATCCTCTCGTTTAGTTATCAAATGCACCATAGATGTTAAAGGTGTGCCTACACGCCGGGATGGCACCTTAAGACAAGCCAAGCGCGGTGGCTTCTGTGAGGTGTGTCCCTGACCAGGTCAAGCGCCAGATGCCAAGTGTCACACGCGCCTCATTAAAAAAGGCAACAATTTGTGATGTTTTTTGAGGTTGCCGTCCAGATCGGACGATTGTCGAGGGTCAACAGTATGTTGTCAGAGCATGGATGCTGTGGTTGGAGGAAAATAGGAGGTGAGGGCCGATAAAGATTAGGGTTTCTGTTTTTTGGGGGACGAGTGTATGGTGGCCTGTAAAAAAAATTAGGGTTTCTTTTTGTTTGGTGCCGAGTGTATGGAAAGATAAGGTCTGCAAAGCATTGGAATTTTTTTTTGGAAAGATAAGGTGTGCCGCAAAGCATTGGAAATTTTTTTAAAATAGTAAGAAGCCGTATTATGGATCTGTATGCTGAGTATGCATAAGTCATAAGAGGAAGAGAGAATTTGAAAAATAAAGAGGAAATTCATAAAAAGCTATTAGGTTGCGACTTGCGCCTTAGGCTCCAGGGATCTGGGTGCCTTGGTGTGCCTAACTCCTTTTAAAACTATGAATTGCACATGTCATTTAGTATTTCTTTTTATTTTATATTATAAAGTGTAATTGATTAATATATCTCACAGGTGTTATGGTTGAAGACATTATGAGGAAGGTTTGTACATATTTTGAGCTTGATCACAATGATATCATGAGCAAAGGTTGCTCACAAGTGAAAAATATATTTACCCTATTGAAGAAGCTTTACATTTGTGAGACTTGGCTGGCTGAGCAGTTTAATGTTAAGGAATTCAAGTCCCTTGGTTTTGGGGAGTTCTTCTTGTTCCTAGAAAAATATGCCTCTCTATTACCTACTGAGCTGCAGAAGTTGTTGGCTGGTAATATGTGCGAGGAGTCTTCTTTTGAGGTTTCCCTACTCCAACATCTGTTGGTTGTTTTAGTTTCACAAGCTTCAAATAGTTTAGGGGAGAATGAAATTATAACCAAGCAGATGATTACTACACTGCTTATGAGGCAATTTCCATTGCTTTGTTTCAAAATTATGGACAATGGTTCCATAGATAGTTTTCTAGAGATAGTCGGGAAATACAGAAATGATGTAATTTCTAAGTGTGTACTATTTTCTGAAACATTATTAGGAATGTCGACCCACAAAGAGAACACTTTACTGGAAACCCATGAGGTGATAACTGACAGTGGTGTGAGAACAAGAATGTCTGAATCTGTTACATCCAAAGATGCAGTTGAAGTTTTACTTAGGGCACCTATGTTGTCGGATCTGAACTCATGGTCACACTGGGACCTTGTGTTTGCCCCTTCTCTTGGTCCTCTTCTAGAATGGTTGTTGAATGAAGTCAATGCAAAAGAATTGTTATGTTTGGTGACCAAAGATGGCAAAGTGATCCGGCTTGATAGTTCTGCCACTGTTGATTCATTCTTCGAAGCTGCACTTGAGGGATCCTCTTTCCAAACAGCAGTGAAATTGTTATCTTCATTTGCATTAGCTGGGGGAGAAAAACATGTTCCTCTGTCTCTCCTAAAGTGCCATGCACGCCATGCGTTTGAAGTTATTCTTAAGAATACTATGGAAAATGTGGAAGGAAGTGATGGTCAGGATCCTCTTATGCATACAAAAGTATTGAGCAGACAGCAACTGGTTGGCGAAGTTTATGCCAATAAATTGAGTGTTGATGTAAGAAAACACTCGATCAAAATGAATAAGGCAGTGGCTGTTGCTTCAAGGTTCTTCATTGATTGTCTTGGATATCTTCCTTCAGAATTTCGTAGTTTTGCTGCTGATGTGTTGCTCTCTGGCCTGCGATCAGTAATTTTAGATGTCCCTTTAGAAATTTTACGTGAATGCAACCAAACAGAGCAGCGTCTCATGCTTCATGAAGTTGGATTGTCTCTTGGCATAGTGGAGTGGGTTAATGATTACCATGCATTTTGTTCCACCTCTAGTACAGACTCGCTCTTGTCCTCTGGAGCTTCTTGCTTGAAAGCTGCCAGGTCCGATTTCTGCACAGGCTCCATTTGTTCACAAAATGCATCGAATGAGGTGGCTTTTATTGAAGGTGAAATGATTGACTTTGCTGGAGCAGATGGTTGTAAAAAAGAGTGTAATGAAGTTTGTCACACCGTTGATGGTGTAGAAGCTTCCTCTGATGGAATTGGCAATTGTTGCACACAACTATTGTCTGAGGTTGATAGCTGTAAGGATGGAGCTCTGATTATTGAATCTATCAGGCGAGAAGAATTTGGTCTGGATTCAAGTCTTTCAAACGTGGAGAGTAGCATGTTGAAGAAGCAGCATGCTCGCTTGGGGAGAGCACTCCATTGTCTTTCTCAGGAATTGTATTCTCAAGACTCGCATTTTCTTCTTGAGCTTGTAAGTGCACTGTCTTCACCTGGTATTTACATTTGTTAATCTATCTAATCTTTTCAATTTTCCTTTTGCTTTTGACTTGATCTTGTTTATATATGATTACCTGATTTATTTTTTGAGCTATAATTGCCATGCAGTGCTGGAAAGGTTTTTTTTGACAGTGATATGTTGTCTACATTATAGCATTTTGTGACAATGGTGACTGTAGTAGCAGTCCTCGATCGCTTTTTGACAGCTATTAAAAAAGAAAAGGCGACCAGAAACAAGAAAATTATTTTGGGTTTTGATTAGTGAACTTTTCATGGGTCTTGTGCTTGTAGGATTCTCCTGATGAGTGCTATATGCCTTATCTCTATTTCTTTTGCTGTTATGACATTTTATAGATTGGCAAGACAAGATATTATTAGTTACTGCTTCTGTTAGTTGACATTAGAGATCAATTTGTTGTTTATCATTTGTTTATTTGCTGTATAATTCTTTTATTCTGTTAATCACATTGAAAGTGATTTGTCATATACATAGTGGTCTTAACTCTATGCAGCATTTTTATGCGTGATTTTATTATCTACTTGTAATTTAGGATTAAATTTTGAAGGCAGTTGCTGGTAAAATATAATTGCACCTAATTATGCATTTGTACCTCATGTTGCTTCAGGTTCAAAATGCTGATGATAATATGTATCTAGAAAACGTTGAACCAACTTTGACATTTATTCTACAAGAGTCAGGTATAACTGTCTTAAACAATGAGCTAGGTTTTTCGGCTCGGAACATCAAAGCACTTTGTGATGTTGGAAATTCAACAAAGAAAGGATCTGGTGCTGGCTATATTGGGCAAAAGGGAATTGGCTTTAAATCAGTATTTCGGGTATGTTGAAAGGAACAATGTTGTTTTATTTTTGTCAATTCTATTTGTTGTTTTCGTTTATTTTTTTAAATCTCCTTTGCATGTTTGCTTTAAAAGTAATATCAGTGGACCAAAATGCCTCACCCTATTTAAATTGATATGCTGCATCTCGCTCCTAACATGTCCAATGGAAGGAGTTCTATTTTTCTCTCTTCCAGCATGCCTCCTAAATTGATTGGAAAATTTAAATTTGAGGTCATACCATTAGTGGTTGATAAGGAAATCTTTTTCAGTTGCTAATGGCAAACATGGTCCGAGATAGACTGGGATGCAACTTAGAATCCATGTAGCTTCCCTTGAAATAGTGGAGAAAAGGGATCAATCCTTAAACACTGGAATTGTATTTTTCATGTTGGTTCATTCCTAGTAAAATTACAGGATTCCCAATATATTTGGTAAATCATAATCGCTGTTGTGCTCACTTTGTCGAAAGTGATTTCTTTGATTAATGTTTTTATTGTTGCAGTACCAAAAGAATTTACATTATTATTATTTATATAGTTCTGTATTTTTTCGGAAGTCACGTTCCAAATTTCTTTCAACTGTGGTGTAAGACAACAAAATATCAAGGTAGCAAATATTCTCTAGAATTTCTTAGATTTGAACCCATTTCTATACTGTTTGTAAGCTTTTAGAGTTGAGGGTGTTCATTTATCTGGTTAATTTGTTTGTATCCTGTGAATAGTCAGCTTTCTTGAACATTGGTTTGTCTTTCTGCAGGTCACAGATGCTCCAGAGATTCATTCCAATGGTTTCCATGTCAAGTTTGATATAAGTGAGGGTCAAATTGGTTTTGTTTTGCCAACTGTAGTATCTCCTTGTAATATTGCTATGTTAAGTAGGCTGGCATCTAAAGACCCTATTCTGTTGGATAATAGCTGTTGGAACACCTGTATTAGGCTTCCTTTCAGATCAAAATTATCTGAAGGAATTATTATCAACAACATCGTTGCCATGTTTTCAGATCTTCATCCTTCTTTATTACTTTTCCTCCACCGCCTCCAGTGTATTATGTTTCGAAACATGCTCAATGATTCACTCATTGTCATGAGAAAAGAAATTGTTGGAAATGGTATCATAAAGGTTTCATGTGGGGAAGAGAAAATGACTTGGTTTGTGGAATCTAAGAAATTGCAGGCAGATGTTATACGTAGTGATGTGCAAACAACAGAAATTGCCCTAGCATTTACACTGCAGGAGACGAATGGAAATTACCATCCTCTTCTGGACCAGCAACCTGTTTTCGCTTTTCTTCCTCTGAGAACTTATGGCTTGAAATTTATACTCCAGGGTGATTTTGTCCTCCCTTCCTCTCGAGAAGAAGTTGATGGAAACAGTCCCTGGAATCAGTGGTTGTTGTCAGAGTTTCCTGGATTATTTGTCAGTGCGGAGAAATCTTTTTGTGATCTTCCTTGTTTTAGGGAGAACCTAGCGAGAGCTGTGGCAGCTTTTATGAGCTTTGTTCCGCTTGTTGGGGAAGTGCATGGTTTTTTCTCTTGTCTTCCTCGAATGATTATTTCTAAATTGAGAATGTCTAATTGCTTGCTTCTGGAAGGAGACTATAATTATTGGGTTCCTCCCTGCAAGGTTCTGAGAGGTTGGAATGATGAAGCATGTAATCTTCTTCCTAATAGCTTGCTTCATGATCACCTTGGCCTTGGATTTTTGAATAAGGATATAGTTCTGTCTGACCCCTTGGCAAGGGCATTGGGCATTGAGGAGTATGGACCAAAAGTTCTACTTCAAATCATAGCCTCCTTGTGTAGGACAGAAAACGGTCTGAAATCCATGGGCCTAAGTTGGTTATCTTCTTGGCTAAATGCTTTATATACCATTTCATTCCACTCTCCTGGGCAGTCTTTACTACATTCTGGAATAGAGACTGATATTATCAGTAAACTCCAAAAAATTCCATTTATTCCTCTTTCAGATGGTACATTCAGTGCTGTGGATGAAGGGACAATTTGGTTACATTCTGATGGCTCTGGGGTTGATGGTGGGCTTGAAGCTTTTCCACATTTATATGGTAAACTTCGAACTGTGAGCCCTGCTCTTCTTTCTGCATCAGCTGTTGATATCTCATGCTTGAACGGAACCTCTGTAGACAATCTTACTAGGATGCTTCTCAAAATTGGTGTTCAACAGCTATCTGCGCATGATATTGTTAAGGTGCATATTTTGCCAGCCATCTCTGATGATACAAATATAAATAGGGGCAAAAACTTAATGATAGATTACCTCTGTTTTGTAATGATCCACCTACAATCTTCCTGCCCTAATTGTCATGTTGAAAGGGAGTTCATTGTTTCAGAGTTACGAAATAAAGCCTTTATATTGACAAATCATGGGTTCAAACGATCTACTGAGGTGTCAATTCATTTTGGCAAAGATTTTGGAAATCCTGTTGATGTAAATAAGTTGATTAATTCCTTGGATATCAAATGGCATGAGGTTGACATCAGCTATTTGGAACATCTCGCAACTGAATCACTCTCATATGGATTAATCAAGTGGAGGAGCTTTTTTCAGGAAATCGGCATCACAGATTTTGTACAAGTAGTTCAAGTTGATAAGAGCGTGGCAGATATATCTCTTACTATTTCCAGAGACATTTGGGATACGAAGCTAATTTCCCCTAGATCAACTGCCAAAGATTGGGAATCCATTGAGTTGGTTCATTTATTGTCCCTACTGTCCACAAGCGTCAATCGTGAAAGTTGTAAATACTTATTGGAGATTCTTGATACCCTATGGGATGACCACTATAGTGCCAAAACTATAGGTTATTGCAATTTCAATCCTAGCAGTGATGGCACATCCTTCAAGTCTTCATTTATATGCAACATGCATGATATTCAGTGGGCAGTATCAAGTATGGATACTAAGCTTCACTATCCTAAAGATCTTTTCCATGACTGTGATGCAGTGCGCTCCATCCTTGGTGCTTCTGCTCCATATGCAATTCCAAAGGTTAGTTTTATTTAAATAGATAAGATCAAGAATTGTGAATAAGCAAGTTTCGTACCGCATTGGCATATTTAAGATGAATGGGAGGGAAGAGTCTGTTTATGATTTAAAAAAAAAAAAAAACAAAGAAATTAAAAGATGGAACAAGGGAACTTTTCTTGCAAGATTCTATTGACTTGTAATCATAAATTTTTGAATGCAAACCAATTATGAGATTTCATGTATCATACAATGGGTTAATACTGAAATTAAGTGAGATAATGTGAGGTTTTATTGCTATGCGTGAAAGGGTAACTTGTGAAGAATTTGTCCTTATGTTATGTAGAACAAAAATGCTACATGTGTAAGATTATTTCATTGTAATTTAACTTTAAGCTGATTGACACCGATACATCTCCCTATCAATTGGAGGGACTTCATTGATTCAAATTTTCTTACATTAATTATGTTTATATATTTCTATTTGAATTAGGTTAAAAGTGAAAAGTTATTACGTGATATCGGCTTGAAGACTGAACTTACCATGAGTGACATTCTGGACATCGTAAAAGTGTGGATAAGGTCTGGGACACCATTCAAAGCCAGGTATTTCAGTGTCCTTATCTTGATATTCAGGTCCTTGACATTTTATAGTGAGAATTTATGAAAACGGCTACATAAATTATATGAAATTTGTTTTTCAAACTGAGATGAATTTTTTATTTTTAATAACCGCATTGTAAAATTTCATTTCACCCTAATCTCACCAAATTACTGAAATCCTCTCCAGTGTTAAACATTTTCTTAAGACTTTTTCCTGACAGCTCTTTTTTTTTTGTCTTTTATGGTGCTTGCTGTCTAAGCCTGGTTTCTTTTAGTACTGGTTTTGTGCTGGGATTTAGTACTTCCTCTGATTTCTACATTTTGTTCTTTTGGTTCTTCTAAAAAGTTATTTGATTTATTCACTATAAATTTGTTTTCATATTGTCCAAACAACATTGTGCTATTGTCGAGATCGCTATTTGTTATACTTGATACCACTGCTTAAACCCTACTATGTTCTTCTATAGACATAGTTGGGTCCTTAATAATCACCCAGCCAAGCTCAGATGGTAGCTTTGTGCTTGGCCATTTGGGTGGCTTGCAAACCCGGTGATAAGTGGAACATTTGACAAATAGTTAGGTCTTTTTGCTGTAAGATGGTTTGGATAATGATTAATGTTATCAAATTTAAATACCAGAAGCAATATTCTGATATCATAAACAATGTGTTCTTTCGTTCTACTTTTGCTTTTTGTTTATGATGTATCACAAACCTTTTAGCATGTTAGATCTTGGAGCTGCTAGTGGCGAGGCATAAATTCAAGTTTTTATCCAGGATATGTGCTTCATACTACAGTAACTAAAATATGTCTGCTTGTGCACATGGAATCAAGTACTTGAAAGTTGTTTGTCTTCTCACTTTAGATTCATACTTTTCTCTAACATGACCCTTATAATTGATGACATTTAGCATGTTTTTGAGAGATGACATTGCTCAACTCATCACTTTATGTTGAACATTCTTTTTTACATGTTGAAAAAGTTTTAGTTGTTGGTTGGGTTTTAGCATGGTATTTATCAAGTTATATGCAAATTTTAAGTTTTGTAATTCTCATTTCCTTTTATTTGCAATTTTCCCCCACGGCCCTGTTTATTTAAATGTTACCTGACCTTTTGCATGCCAGCATAGCACAAATGTCCAGATTTTACACATTTATATGGAATGAAATGGCTGCTTCAAAGCATGAAATTGCAGAGGAGTTGCTTTCAGGACCTTTTGTATTTGTTCCATATACATCTGGCTTAAGACATGAGGATGTGGTATCTGGTGTATTTTTGTCTTCTGAAGAGGTATATTGGCAAGATTCAACCGGCACCATAGATCTAATGAAGGAGATGCAACCTCGGTGCAGTTCCATTGGTGTAACTCAGCACCCGTTAGCCAAGAATTTGTGCAATGTGTATCCGGGCCTTCATGAATTTTTTGTAAAAAAATGTGGAGTACATGAGAGCCCTTCTTTCCGTAGCTACCTTGAGATCTTGCTGGAATTGTCAACTGTTGCTTTGCCTTCACAAGCTACTAATGCTGTAAGCAACTTAATTTCATCCCTGGCAATTGTTCAGGTTTTGTTGTAATAATCTAAGTGTTTCTTTCATGTCTTAGGTTTTCCAAGTGTTCCTGAGGTGGGCTGAAGCAATGAAATCCGGGTTGCTGAATTCTGAAGATGTTGTCCACATGAAGGATAGTTTAGTAAAATTGGAGTATACTGTGCTTCCCACTACTCAAGATAAATGGGTTTCCCTTCATCCTTCTTTTGGGTTGGTATGCTGGTGTGATGATAAGAAGTTGAGGAAGAGATTTAAGCATCTGGGCAGTATTGATTATATATATTTTGGCGAACTTGGTGACTATGAGCAAGAATTGCTTCAAACAAAGGTGTCCACTCTCATGCAAGCTGTAGGGATTCCTGCTCTTTCGGAGGTACTCTCTCTCTCTCTCTCTCTCTCCCCTTTGATTAGGATGATTATCAGGTTATTATGTACTCATTACTCAATACTGGAGCCTTGTACATGTGGGTCTTAATAATGTCCATATTTCATACTCAATGCCTAATAACACAGTGAACTGTACTTTGTTCTTGATTGGGGATGTGGTTTGAGTCCCGAAAGCTTCCAACGGATTTCTTTTTGTGCTTTTTTCAATTTGTTGTGGACTTGAAATGTGTTTTTTGTATATTATTTAATGTAAAATTTCACCGTAGTTCTATAAGATTTATCTTCATACACTTTATACCAAGTTATAGATCTTATATTATGATTATAAGTATGATTGAAATGGTTCAACTAGCCAACTAGGTCATATATGCTTGTGGTAATTTCTTTTCTTTTGGGTGTACCATACAAACTCAATGTCAGTCACTCTTCTAGTATATACTACAAGTCTACAAGTGTCATTGTTAGCATCTGTTTTGGTAATTATTAAATTATGATTCTTTTTTTTATTAGTGTTTCATAGAAAAGGAACCTTTATGACACAAGTCGTGTGGTTTTTATATTTGTTCCCCACCCCCGCCTAGGCCTCTCATACTCACCCTCACCCACGAACAATTGCCACATATTATGATTAAGATTTGACCTGAAATATAAACAGTGATTGCTCAAAGAGTAATGTTAGACTGCTCAAATTATTTGTTCAAATTCACGCTCAAATGGTGTAACATATAAGTTGTAACTAACACATTATTCATCACATCGCCTCATGATTAATATGACAGTTACAACGTACATCTCAAATCACTTGGATATAAATTTATACAAATAATTTAGACAGCTAGCGTACCAAGAACCTAGTAGCTTCCTAGGCCAGATGATTATAATCACCGGAAGCATGATAGCATTATACTTCATTTGTACAATTTTCCGTGGATTGACATGCAAATTAATGTGGTAGGGATTTTGGTTCAGTCCCTTGAAGCAACATGAATTGTAAAACATGATATCACAACTAAAAAGTACCTGGGTTGATTGGGTCAGATAGGGTAGTTCTAAAGCATTTTCTTTCTTAATATTTTTGCAGGTTGTAACTCGTGAAGCAATATATTATGGTCTAGTTGATGGTAGTTTCAAATATTCATTGGTCAATTGGGCTCTCCCTTATGCTCAACGTTATATCTTTAGTGTTCACCCCGATAAATATCATAAATTCAAGCAGTCCGGATTTGACACTTTGAATCGTCTGCAAATTGTTGTTGTTGAAGAGTTGTTCTATAGGAATGTTATTAAAAACAATGGTGGTGCATCCAAAAAGCGATTTAAATGCAGCTGTCTTCTGCAGGTATGGAAATGATCCTTTCTTCAACTCACTTAATTGTTTTATTTTATAATGCATTGAACTGTTGAAAACAATAGCTGCTGAGATTATGTGGAAGTTAAACTGAACCTTTGATCATATTTAAAGAATTACTAAAAGCATAGTTGCAAGGTTGTTAAAACCTCAAAAGCAATATATTTTCCAAAATGTTTATTAGCATGCAATAGAAATATTTAAAAATTTAGCATGTATACTAGTTCATGAAGGTATATTGTGACTGTTTGCTCCCTTTCACCTATTTGGAAAGTATTTGGAAAGTTGCTACATCCCTCCTTATTTTTTGCAGGGTAATGTTTTGTACACAACACGAGACTCTGATTCTCATGCCTTATATATGGAGCTTTCTTGTCTGTTCTTTGATGGAAATCCTGAATTACACTTGGCAAATTTCCTTCACATGATCACAACCATGGTAGAATCAGGTTCCGTTGAGGAGCAGATGGAGTTCTTCATCTTAAATAGCCAAAAGGTGCTAAAGCTTCCGGTTGAAGAATCTGTCTGGTCACTCCCACCTTCTTCGATGGAGAATGATGAATCAATTCAGACAAGTCTTACTTCATCAGAAGCAAATGAGCAGAACTCTTCGAAATCCAAAAGGAAAGCAGGAATCAGCTCAAACTGGCCACCTGTGGACTGGAAAACTGCCCCAGATTTTAGATATGCTCATGCAAATGGTTTTAAAACACAAGCAGCTGTTGCACATCCAAGCAGAATGCTAAACGGTGATGATGATGAAGATGTTGACACACAAACAAATGTGGTTCCATTTGAGATCGATGCCACTCTCCCCATTGGAAATGACTCAGCAATGACTTCAGCTGCATTAATGCTGCCAGATGCCGAATATATGGATGAACAACTAGGCCAAGCTTTAAATCAGAATGGTTCTAGTATTGTACTTGATCCTGCTGACAAAGGCCCCAAGGCGGGTGCATCTAAGTTTAACATTAGAGATCGGCTTAACACCGGCGCACCAAATGTTGCGCAAGCATTGCAAACTGGGAAAGATGGTGAGCTTGCTGCTTTCAAGCACTTCACTAGACTTTTTGGTAAAAGGGTTGTGAAATGGGTTAATGAAATTAATGAAACTGGGTTACCCTACGACATTGTGATCGGGGAGAAGGAAAGTGAGAGAGAGTATATCGAAGTTAAAGCCACTAAATCTGCAAGGAAGGACTGGTTCAATATAACAGTGAGAGAGTGGCGATTCGCTGTTGAAAAAGGTGAGACTTTCAGTGTTGCACATGTTATATTGAGTGATAGTGATGCTAAAGTTACAGTATATAAGAATCCAGTAAAACTTTGTCAGCAAGGCAAGCTGCAACTGGTTGTTATGATGCCGAGATGAATCTTTGGCCGTTGCAAGTGATGAAGAAGCTAAAGTTGCAGTATATAAGAATCTGCTGAAACTTTGCCAGCAAGACAAGCTGCTATTGGTTGTTGTGAACCCAAAGGCAGGAAAATGACTTCCTACATCTCATGATTGATGCTATTTGTTGTTTGTGCTCCTGCCCGTAAAATTGTGATGCTGATTACAGTTGTGCATTAATGTTCTGAAAATGCTGGAGTGATGCTTGTGATGCCTGATCATCTTGCTGCCCAGGACTAATCACACATGGGCTAAATGCCTACTCGAGATTGTGGCTTTGCAGTTGGACTCAATTATCCGCTCCCAGATAATTGTATTTTTTTTTTATCAGTTGGTGACTATATGGGAGAACAACGGAGGGCACGAGTTTTTGATCCTGCCAGAAGGGGAACTGGGTAAAAGGTTACAAGAGGCGCCTTAATGGAATGATATCTTTTATCGATGGAGGCTTGTCACTTGAGGTTGCAGGCAAGACAACAGTGTGTACTTCTGTAAATATCGTCGACAACATTAGTTTATGCCATCAAGTAGTAATTGTTTATTTAGCGGGCGGGCGTTTGTGTCCTGTCCATCAAGTTTTGCTTAGTACAGATTTTATACTTCTAGTTGCTCCAAAAGGTTGGATATGGCCAATTTTTATTTTTATTATTAAAAAAGTTGTGTAAAATCTAAATAGGTCTCCAAATTATAACGTTAGAAGAATTTTGTTAATTAGCATTAATAGCTTATACAAGTTGTGAATGACTCGTTAGAAATTAGTTTCCATGTCTCGAGCATATATTTTCTAGATAAATTATAATGACACCTCTGAGGTTAATAATTACAATTAGATGGGAAAAGATGCATATTCTACAAGATTAATCCAAAGTTTTAAAGCCAAACCTCATTCCCATTAATAATTACTAGTGCTCTTTTTTCTTGTGCAAACAGCCTGGGTGGATGTTAAGAAAAATGAGTTACAGTATGCTTGAGTTTGAAATATATATATATTATTTTTGGATATAAGAACTATTTTTTTCAATTTTTCCTATGTTTTTCAATTTTTTAAATTAAAGATTAAAATATTATATTAACAACTGACTTACTTTGTACACATAAATTTTCTATTTAGATATGTTTTATATATTTTCTATTTAATTACAAAAAGAAAAAAAAAATCATTATTTTACATTGATTAGAAAACCCCTAAAAGCCACTCCAGTCTCCACAATGTGGACTGGACACTAAACACATTCATGGGCACTCGGTCTCGCTCTCTCCTTCGAACCCTAGGTCGGTCGTTGTGCACGACGGCCGGACCCAGCCACCGCAGCAACAACCACAAGTTCCTTGACCCCACCTCCTTCATCAACAGCTGGGAATCCCCCAGAACCCCCAAAGAAGCCGAGAAAAGACTCGCCCAACTGAGAAGAGACTATGCCAAACAAGTCAAAGAGACCCGCAAAGGTTACATCCACGAAATGGAGCTTCTTCGGCTCGACAAGCTGCGAAAAGACCAGGCGAAACAGGAGGCTCTCCGGGTCGCCAATGAGGAGCGCAAAAGGTTGAAAGCTGAGGCAGCCAAGCTTCGAGCTCAGGAAAGGAAGCTCGCGGAAGAAGAGTTTCGACAAACCCTAGTACGTGAAATTGTTACTTTCTATTATGACTTACTCTCTTTTCCTTTGTCGATTTCGTGATGCTAGTGATTCGGATTGATCATTATTTCTATGCTCGTTGAATCAGCTATGCTAAGTATATTACATTGATTATTCTAATTGTTTGTGGATGCAAGGATTTTGACATCTAAAGTAGCATACAATTGTTGTATGTTTGATGTTGGAATGAAGAGAATGTACTTTTAATGTTTTGTTAAGTTAAACAGTAGGAGATGGAGCATTATCGAAAGTAGCAAACTCGTTATACATGGGATTCTAGTCTAATTATGAATCGTGAAGGATTAGCTTCCTCATTGTAGACCTGTAGTTATTGGATACCGATTACAAGTGGGTTAAGTTTGTCTGTTCAAAGTACCAGATTTGTGGAAGATATAAATAACTTAGTCAACTAATTGTTTCTGTTCCTACCTTCTAGTGCTAAATGCATAATGGCCAAGAATGCTACGATTTTTCTGTCATTTGTGGAAATATTGTATACATCTAATAATAAAAGTATCAATATAGGTCCTTGTTTAAGACCTGTTGTCCCTTACAATTACCGTTTAGAAGAAATCTTGTTTATGTTGAAACTGCAATTGAATCAGTCAATATTGTAGAAAGCCTAATGATTGGATGTATCTTATTTTTGTTCAGATTAATAGTTTCTTCCTTTGTTTTCTTTTTTCCTGGGATAGGAAGATTTATTGATAGCCTAATAGGCTCTTCCTTGATTATCCGAAGTTTGAAACAGAATAGGAAACTTCTAAGCTTTTCTCTAAGGCTTATTCTGATTAGAGACGCATCATGTTTCTAACTAAATTAAGCTCCATGTTAATTAATGAAGTAGTAGTTTAAGTAGCTATTTGAAATCTTCTGATGTTAACCCAAGTGGGCCAAGTCTCAAATAGAACCCTCTTGGCTTTATTTAGCCAAGATTTGAAAGTAATGTGTTTCTTCAACGGCTTCATTATCACCATTAAAATGCCATCCGGTGATCAGTATTTACTAGTATTAGCAAAATCCGAAATGAATTGACCTTTCAATACCATTCCATGCTGAATACCATTAGATGGCAGTAATAGTTGTCTCTGTTATGCATTCAACTGTTATCATGCGTAAAAGTTGGTATTGATTTTAAGGGTTTTTTTTTTTTTTTTTTTTTTTTTTAACTGATTTCACCTTCGATCAAAATCTATGAATCCCATATATAACACTTTGAATAATTTTAAGTATTTTGCCAAAACTCTTGATAGTAGAAAGCCATATTTGAAATAAATTTTGTGGAATATAAAATTTTAAAATTGTTAATAGGATTAAATTCAGCTTGATTTCTGGTATATATCATTTGCCATCTGATAACATATGGTTTGAGAAATACCTTTCAGCTTGGACCAATCCGCTGAGCGTTGTAATGAAAAAAATACGATAGGTTATTCAGTTCCACTATCCATTTAAATGAAAGAGATTGAATACACCAATAAATAAATAAAGTTTTTGACAACTCATGTCTTGTTCAACATTTACAAATAATGAACATGGTTAACTGTGCTATGGTTGAGGAACGAAGGATGACTTCGTTATGAACAGGAGCAGTACTTTCGGCTTTAGCTTGCATATTCTTCTATCTTATTTTGAATCTGCTTTAATCTTATCCTGAATTATATACTTGAATTTCATGACTTATTATTTCTGCTGTGCGTTCCACTTTGTGACCTAATTTGTTAATTTTAATATAAAAACTTCCTCCATATGACATTATCAAGTTAAACATGTATCATGTGCCTGAGTATTTCTTGTATTTTATGAATGCAGTTGAAAGAAAGAGCTGAGAAGCTTGAAAACTGGAGGATGAAAGAAAAACGGAGAGAAGAGAACAAGGTAGAGAAGAATAAGCTCTTACGTCGAAAAACTTCCGTGTGGATTGAAGAACAAGAAATGGAGAAGAAAATTCTGGAAGCCTTGATTGATTCCTCACTCCTCTGAGTCCCTATCTGCTTTTGATGCCTTGTTATTTGAATATGTTTATTGAAATAATTAGGAGTCGGCCAATTTTGAGGAAGCCTTGGACATTTTGAAACAATATGATGTTTGTTTATTATGTATTCTGTGTTCATCAACACAGGTTTGCTCAGATCAATGGAGATTTTTCTTTCTGTAGAGCTGCATGGCATATATGCTTCCATTTTTGCATCGGGTTGCCAGTTCTGATCACCTCTTGATTGGAATCTACAAGGGAATCTAACTTGAATATGAAATATCTTTAGAATGGTCAAACCATTGACCATCAGCTTGAACATGAAATGTTGGTTGCTTCACTTGACCAACTGTTGATTAGCAATATGTAAGACCAAACTGCAGTCAAGAAAATGTTTAACTACCATAGTACCATTCCTATCTATGCATTAAAAAAATACATATTAAAATTTGTTTCTTTTTTTCTCTCACGTAAATGTTTCATTTCACTTGAAAGAAAAAAAAAATGGGGAAAAATACAAGGCTAGATAAGGTTTCTAACTCCACACTATACTTTTTTAGTAGTTTTAAGATTTGTTCATTTTTTTTTTTTTCTCTCATGCAAACATTTCACTTCAACATGATAAAAGAGCCGGGAAAAAACAAGACTAGAAGAGATCCTAACTCCACACTGTAGTTCAATGAAAAAATTACTATATCATGTCTTTTGTAACAACCTACATCAATAGTTTTTCATATTTGATAAACTTGGTATGATCAAATGTACACATTATCTGAATCAACTCTGATTTTCTATGCAGTAGTAGTTGTTTCTGTGACACCAGTTGAGTGGCACATTAAAGAGAATTCGAAGAATTAAAGAAAATAAATAAATAAATAAAGTAACAGAGGTAGTTGATTAATGGCAAAATTTCAGCATATCCTTCACCAGTGGCAGTAATGCAGTATGCAAAGATTACACCATCTCCAATTAAACAAACAATGTATGTATCGAAATGAGATGGAGACCTCCCCTGCATACAAATTCACATGATCAGAGTTGAGTATCTGAGACATGAGCCAACAATTCAAAAGGGAAACTAAACCTTTCCAAGGTATCTTACCTCATACTTTTTGCTTTCTCTTTTTCTTGAGGAAAAAACAAAAAAACTTGTTTTACAGGTAAAATTAACCAATACCTCAACATATCCCTGTCATATCCGATTATCATTTACATCCATTTCCAAAAAAAAAAAAAAAAAAAAAAAAAAAGGAAAAGAATTATGATTGCTATTGTTGCTGTCTTTGCCAAAACCATACACCTACCAGCATAATGTGAGAGAGACGGAGAGGGGAGTCACTGGACCTTCGGTTTCTCAATCTTCACATAGGGGAAACATCGCAGTAAGTGAGCAACTTTTGGATTCCATCCACGCTGTTGAGCACGACAAAACATCAGGAATGTGTTTGCAAAATACGAGTTGAACCCCATGAAAATGTGCCATAATGCATGACCCTCAGGATTAATATACCACCCAGATATCTTCTCACATAACATACGATCAAAAAGCCAACATATACTTCCTAAGATTATGGTGGCCAAATATAACTTAGCAAGCCGCTTTGCATGAACATCAGTAGTGTGGATGTAGTACTTGTACATACGAGGGATGCAAAGAAGACACAGTATCACATAGTGTATCTTGAAGCCAATTCCGAAACGAAACAGTGCATGGGCAATTGCAAATGCAGCTCCATAAAGAAACAAGAAGGTAGGCATTGTACTCCTGTAGTGCCAATCTGGTGAATAGAGAATGTAAAGGTATAGGAGCATTTCCCACACCATCGGTGTTTCATCACCTTGCTGTTGCCTGAAATAGATCAATCCATCTCCTTAATTTATATAAACATGGCAAACGAAAACAAATCAAGTCATTAATTTCAATTCACTGTAATGAGTTCCAACTAAAGAACTACCAAAGTTTGCTTTAGTGCCATTCTCTCTCTCAGTCTCTACCTACGTCATAAGGATTAACGAAAACAAAAGCAGGTTAAGAGAAGCATAAGATACAATTACCGCAAGCAATTCACAAAAGCAGCAGGTTATGAGAAGCGGGTAAGGAAGCATAAGATACGATTACCACAAGCAATTCACAAAAAGAGTCAATCTTGCTGAAGCAACTGAGTGCTAAGAAAATGTTTACTTTCATTTCCTTTACACTGTATTGTGCTATGGAAAAGACCAGCAACAGACACTAGGAGGTGGCTTATGCATACATAGAATAGCAAATTGCAAAGAGAGAATGCTTAAATCGCATCAAAGTAAAAATATTTTCCAATAATATTTCAGGGCTTTTTCAGTGGACTGATTTGAATCACTATCATATAATGAGAAATATAGGGTTAAATTTATGACTTCAACGTCTCAATCACCCATGTGCGCTTAATCCAAGAGTTGTAAACGCATTCAAATCTCAACCATTAGATTAAGAACACATGAGTGGTTGAGATGTTGAAGTCAATTTTAAGTCACAAATTTAGTTTGATTTAGCTTGACCTATATATATATATTAATAAAAAGTAGTGAACCAGCAATCCATCAAAGGGACCTGTAACCCTCTAAATATACAAAAATGCAAAGTTTTATCTCTCATGTACAGCCACCCCCCAAAAAGGAGCAAAAATAAACCAAAGTCAAACGAATTTACATAGTTACCCCTTCCTAATAGAGTATTAAAAAAAGTTAAAAGGCATCCTTGAACTCCTTACTCCATAGTCACCAAAGCCCACAACGACAGCAACAAACAGGTTTTTTTCCACCGAATTTATTCATCAACCATTATATGTCAAATCCTGCTTTTATTTGGAATGGACTGAGTGAGGTGAACCAGACATTGACAGTAATGACTCATGCTATGACCATATTTTGGTAGTTATTTAAGTGTATCATTTTAATTAAAAGTGGGTCGGCTTGAATAGATGCATGTTCACTTCTAAATATATCAAACTTCCCATCTATTCAGTCTTTAAATTGTGGATACTAGAATGTACAAGTGCAATGCATTCACAATACTTGATTGTTGTTCAAACAATCACTAGCAACTTTCTATAAGCGTTTACAAGAGAAGACTAACATAAATTTAGTTTAAACTAGAAAAGGGCCTATGAACTTAATGCCATCTCCTATTTCTCTATCATGTTTATACTAAACAAAATTATTTGCAATTATTATCTGCTACATCATATTACCAATCCCACATTTTACCACGGATGGTTGACTTTGTCCAAAAAGTCTCAAGGTTGTATTTCTACAGTAGTATTACTAGTTTGCCATTATAACATCACTAGTTCGTATTACTATAATACTATGGTTGCTAAAAAGCCTTGCATCTCGCCATCTTTCATTCTAAGAGGTCAGACTTCAGTTGTCACCTTTATCCATAAAAGGACTCTTTCCAAATGTTTTTTTTTTTTTTTTTGAAATACTTTCCAAATGTTTTTGACACCACTAAGACTAGATTCTACTCTCTCAGTTGAGAGACTTCAAGTCAGTTGCAATATTTGAACCATATTCCAATAAGTGCCTAACTTACAACTAAGTCTAATTAAAAAACCTTCCAAATGATAATTAAAAGTTTCCACTTTATTAATTTCTGACATCATTTTGGAACGGCTATATCAATTTTTTTTTTTTTTTCTCAATCCTATATTCATCTTGCACAATCCAATTCACTAAGTAGTTAAGTTGCCAATATTTTCTTCAATTATATAAATTTTCCATGAAGCTTATGTCTCAAATCATGTATCATATTCCAGTTGCAATACTCATGGAACATGGCTGCACTTCTTCCTTCCTTTTTTATTTTATTTTATTTTTCATTTAAGGTGACTTTAGAAAAAAGCTTCTCCAACTTCAGAACTACTAAAGATCACAAGCAACCAATTCTATTCATTGTTCAACTAAACAGGTTCAAGGGAAGCTTGAAATGAATTCAAAAGGAGACATATACACTTGTATTTTGATGGATATTAGAAACTCTACATGCATTACTAGTCAGAAAACAGCCTTTATGAAATTTGATGTCATGGTACAGTTCAACCTTTCATTTCCACAGTCAAAAGATCAGATTGAATTAGGAATCTGCAACAAATTTAAAAACTCTACAACACTGCAGAATAGACGAAACTTTCCATCACCAGAGTAGATGAGTTACGATTTCAAGTCACAAATACTCAATTGCATTGAGTGAAGAGAAACAAAATATGTAATGATCACATTCCTAAAAATGTTCAACTGTCATCATAAAGATGGTGCAGATGCATTCAATTACTGAAGTGAAGAAGTGTGTGTTTGTATTACACTTATCATGAATGTAGATGGAACAAAAATAAAAGAATCTTACACTCGTTGCAACGTGGCATGGTACAGCATGCTCCCAATGGCAAGCGTCATATTTGATAAGTGAAGGACACTAAACCTCTTCTCAAACCGCTGTCTCAAAGCATTTATAAGGCCAATAAGTGCCAAAAGAATGCCTGGTACATTTGATACAGTGTTGAAGAACTCTGCGATATAAGTAGAGTAGACATAATTTTTCTCACACCACTCAGCTGATGTGACAGGACCCCAAAAGCTTGACATTCCATCTGCCATTCTTCACCTTATATTACCGATATGTATGATTACAATTCACACAACTTCTGCTATAATATTACAGAGCTCATCAAATCTGGAATAATAAACATTAAGAAAACTATGAGATGATATAATTATAAACTCATAGGAAAGACAACAAACTTAAACAACAAGGACTTCCTTTGCCCAATTATGAAAAGATAAAAATCTATGAATTAAATTAAACTGCATCACAGTTTAAGGTTCATTATTCATGATTGGAAAGCAGTGCTAGCATAAAGTCTTGGCTTGGGGATTCTTTGTAAGGATTTTTGTATTCCCTCTTCTTTTAGCCCTCTAGGTTGTTTTTCCCTTTTGTGGACTGCTTATTCACCCATGTTTATGCTTTAAATGTGTTTATAAAATTTTGTTTCCTATTAAAAAAAATTAACTGCATCACAGAAAAAAGGCTAACCGATATAATACCTAAAAAATAATAATAATAAAAAATACAACTACAGCAGAAAAAAGCCTAGAATGCATCATCCCAATTTCTACAAGGAAAAATTAAGCTTTATATTTCCTATTCTATCATCTTTTGGAGAGATTTCTTTTTTTTTAAGTGAGAATTTTGAACCACCATAACAAAAACCTTCTAAAGCCAGTCAATTAAAGACAAAACTTTACATCGCACCACATCCAATAGTAGTGGTATGTAAAATAAAAAAGGCTAACCGATATAATACCCAAAAAATAATAATAATAAAAAATACAACTACAGCAGATAAAAGCCTAGAATGCATCATCCCAATTTCTACAAGGAAAAATTAAGCTTCATATTTCCTGTTCTATCATCTTTTGGAGAGATTTCTTTTTATTTTAGTGAATATTTTGAACCACCATAACAAAAACCTTCTAAAGCCAGTCAATTAAAAACAAAACTTTACATTGCACCACATCCAATAGTAGTGGTATGTAGAATGCTAGCAAGAAATGCTTTCCTAGCCACCAAACAAAAGGCAAGAGTAGCCCCAAAGAATCTGTCAAAATTTCAACACCCAAAACTTCCAGAATATATCATATAACAGAACGTCATTAAATGTTACTCTTGCTTTCAGGTCTACAATCACAGCTGCTTGGTTAGGTTTTAACTTAACCTTTTTTTTGTTTAGTTCTCACGACAATTAGTCTAGCTGACAAAATGAAAGGTTGACGTTAAGATAATAAATCTACAGATTATTAAAGGGAGCCGGTAAGTCAAAAGATTAAAGCTTTTACCTAAATTTGCATTTTTTTTTTCCACTCTGAATAGCAGTTTCTTTCACATCATTAGCAGCCAATAAGAATGATCTGACACAAGCACATCGTCTTGCTACTTGTCATTAAAAGAAGTGATTTTCCACTACTTTACCATTATTGCAGTACCTAAGGGTTAAAGGATGGGGTTGGCACAGTTGGACTAAGTTGCTGAAACTTAATTAAGATCATCGGATGGAAGAAAATTTTATCCCAAGTAACTCATCGTTTATTTATGCTTCTTCTAAATTTAAAAAAATATATATATATAGAAAAATACCTAAAGGCACTGTCAATCAGATCCACGAGATCCTATACAAAGCTCTACTCCAATATTATCTCTAATCATAAACAACGGTGTTTCAGCACCAGATCTAAGTACTGTATATGAACAACAATTAAAAAATTATTTGATGTCTTCAAAATATATATATATATATATATATTTGATAATAGTATCACAAGGCAAGGGCTATTGCCTAAGGTGTTTCTAGGCACAATTGCTCCTACAGGCTACAACTTCACTTTTCTTCAATAAAATCTAACCGATAGTCAAATTATTACAATACTTAAATGTAAGATTCAAATGAAAAAGCCTTCTTAAGAATTTATTCATTTCATATACCTTGATTTTTTGTTATATTTTATTTCCACCAAATTGAATACTATTTGATGTTTTTCAACACAATGGAAGAATCTTTTCCAAGCAAAAGTCTAAGCAGAAAAAAGGTTATTAAGACGATTGAAGCAGAGATATTTTTCCCAAGAAGTCTCCTATCTTAAACGAACCGTAACAATGCATTTACGAAAGAGCCATCCCCAAGAAAAATGGCCTAGTTGGCTAGATCTCTTGCAGCAAGGGAAAAAGGAGGAGTCAAACCTTCAACCCAATCTTGAAGGGGAACAAGTAGGACCACTTTAATATTAATTTGAGTCGGTGGTGGGACACATAGTTTATGGAGGCACTGGATTAGGAAATATATTCAATTATATCCGTGCAATGAACGATCATATGGCATGAGGTCAAAATTCAAACAAGCCCCGCATTTAACGTTACAAGAATGCAGATTACTGCAACTTTTCAAGTTTAAATGTTTTAATTGTTTCGTTTTTCACCCAAAAACTTTATTATCATAAGATTATTTTGCTATTACCATCATATTGCCTCTTGAAAAGGCCAAATAAAGGAAAAGCAATGCATGAAGTTATCTCATCACTAATGTAATCATATTGGTAACAATGTGCTTCACATCAATCTCAGAATGCAATTCATATGCTAGTAGTGAATTTCTTATAAGTTTGACCAAAATATTGGAATATATTTCTATGGCTTTTAAAAGCTCTTATGTATCTCATGCTCTCAACATCAATATAGACCATCACAAAAATGTATACCAAACAAAAACCTAAGAAAGCACAAACGAGTAACAACAATAAAAGATTCACAGCTTTCGGGCCAACAATAGATCAATATATAAATCACATGAAACCGGAGAAAAGCCACACATCAAGGATATCTTAATCTTCTAAAAGGAAGTTTTTACTTGGAATATCTAACTACTACAAATAACAACTTTAATTTCAATAATTAAAGGAAACACTGCCAACTAATCCTAAAACACTCGAGAATTAGGTTGTCTACTAGAAATGCATGATTAGTAATATTTGGCAATTCTAGACTTCCTTTTAAATATGAAATAAAGTCCAATCATTCAAATTTAATCTACTAAGGTTTAACCACCAAAAGCAAATGCGTATCACATCCCACTGAATGAACACACACAGCATATACTAGACACCTAAAAGATTTCAAACCGGTAAGTGCAAGTGTGCAACAACAAAACCATTGTGGACCTACAAGAAATGCTAAATTAAGAATCAAGTAAAATCAGATCACTAATGTAGCCTATATAAATCCATGAATTATTCAAACTTCTATAACAACAAGCGGCAATTTTCCGCTTTTCAAGACACTAATCAACCTACAATCCTCTAATCAGAAACTTCACCAGTTAAGCAACATTAAGCAGTTCTCCAAAACTATAAATTTCCCTACTTGTATTTTTTTGCTGGCACTTCAACTTCACAAGTAAACAGAGGACCAATTGAAGACTCGAAACCATGAATCAATACAATAATTAGACCCCAAACTGAACCAAAACTCTCAACCCCATCTCCCCAATTCGCTTTATAAACCAAAACAATTCAAGCAAACACAAACCACAAAATTCACTAGTTTGGTCGACACAACAAATATATATGTATATATATATATATATATATATATATACACACATGAAAAATAAACCAAAAGGGATAAAATTTTGGAGAGAAAACGAAAGAAAGTGATATGAGAACGAACCTTTTTTAGGCAACAACCAGATCTATGTTGCAAATCTATCTTAAACCCTCTCACAAACTAACAATATTAATATTTTTATCTTCTTTTTCGTATGTTATTGTTTTTCTTCTCTTCGAAAAATAATATAAACAGAAAAAAGAAAAAGCGAACGGATTCGTGAGGGTGGGGCGCGTGGGTAGAGGGCTTGAGCAGGCGTGATTGACCGTTCGATTGGACTCGTGTGCGGTTGGATTGATGACTGTGAACGAGCGTTGGCGACCGCTTTTAGTATTTGGGATCTACTTTTATAGCGCATTAAAGTCGCGTGCGATGTACGCTCTTAGAAAGTTGGAAACCCTATGGAACATTTTTTTTTTTCCATTGATGGTATCCTATCTGTTGCCGTTTCTTTTTTATTTTTGCAACGTTTTTTTTACATACATAAGAATAAACTTCTTTTGAAATTATTTTACAAATGCGGTTATCCTAAAGTATATCTAAATCTAGAAAGCACAGATACTCCATTTGGTGGAGGTAACTTGTATCGAACTCATATCCAGTTCATATACTCCACGGATATTTCAGGATACGTATCTGATACACCAAATGGCGTATTCGTTGACTTTTTCATAAATTTGACCAGCGGATACTTGACGGATACTTGACGGATACTTTGCGGATACTTGACGGATACTTGAGGGATCCATTAAGGATACTTTTGGGGTAATATTATAATTATTTTAGTATAAAACGTGGTCAAATTATAATTTCAAAAATTTAGGTGTCAAAATGAAATTGTAAAGAAATTTTGGTTTTGATTCCATTGACATGGAGAATAACCAGATACAAGATATTGAAAACCTTTCTCTTGATAAACAAGAGTTAGAAACCGAATTATCTAGATTCTTTAACAATGTGAATGATAATAGTGAAGTTAATTAGGAATTTAGAATATGTTTTATGGGTTTTTTTTTATGTATTATTTAGATTTTATAATGTGTTATGACTTATGTGACATATATTTTATTTGGATTTTGTACTATGTTACAACTTATGTGACATGTTTTATTTAGATCCTATAATATGTTACATTGTTATAACTTATATAGATATGCATATATCTATATAAGTTATATCAATTTAACATGTTTTATTTGAATTCTGAATATGTTTTGATTTTGAATGAATTATCAAATATGTTTTTTATATATTATTATTATTTTTAAATATAAATATATATTATTTTAATTGACGTATCCTGTCATATCCGTATCCTAGTTTTTGAAGATTTACCGTATCCCCGTATCATACCGTATCCGTATCCCATATCCCGTATCCGTATCTGTATCCGTATCCGTGCTACTTAGATCTAAATCAACTTTAATTAAATTTGTGACATCCATTTGATACTAATCCAATCGTCTTCAGAAGAAGAGTAAATGACAACCCTTAAGATTTAAACCAAATAAATGGACAACTGTTACTTCAAAGTGGTATACACCTCCCATTCGTGTAAGTGAAATAGATATTCAGATCGTATTTATAGTGAAAAATCTCATTATTATATATAAATTCAATGAATAGCAGCAAGTACAGTAATTTTTTTTTTTTCTAGGTTGGTGTCCCTAGGATGAGATCTCACTAGGAAAGAAATTTAGGGAATTTAGCTCTTGAAATGAATTTACACATTATATAAACTATAAAACTTGACCAGGCTAGCTAATGTCATGTTAATTAATTGAGAAAATATTGAAGATGGGATTGGAACGTGTAAGGTCATGCTTTGCAAATTTAATTAGCATATGCGTTTTCTGTAGTGAAACTCCATGTTAACAAGCACATCTCTTTGATCACAGATCTACTTCTATTATATTTCCAAACCCAAAGAGTGCCTCACTATTTTTCTTCTCTAAAAATATTTGGATTCCTTTCATACAATTATTTCATTTCTTAATGAATTCATTGCAAACATGTATTAAATTGAATATACTTGGATTTCTTTGGTTCTAATTCAAAATAATTAGTTTATTTCTAAAATTTAAATTTTCTCAACACCTCTTTTAAATTCTGTGGTTATAAATATAAATTGGAAAAACTAAAAATGAGACACATTCTCACCCATGACCTTTGCTGGAAGAAACATTCATAACTTTTGAAATACCGTCCAAAATTGTCCGTTCATTTCATATGAATTGTCCATCCTACTTGTGAGTGTTGATGCAACAAATTTCCTCTGAGAGCGAAAAAGTTCTTAGCTTCTTTGGTTTCAAGTTATGGAATAAGTCTCTTCACTTAAAACATTGGATTCATTTGCATTTTTACCTTAATTAAAAGGAATTCATGCATATACTAAAGAGTTTCATTAACAAAATCTCACTTGGCCCTTTTTCCAATTAGAAAATATAGCCAAATATTTTTAGTTATAGTAACCATCCATCATGGAGACAATATATTAACAATTTCCTGACTCTGTAAAAATTACTTCAAACTATTTGAAAAGGTTTGTTACACTGAAATGTCGAATAAATGATCAGTCAAAATCCAGGGAGTAGTTCTTTCTTTTCAACGAATCAAGCATTTTGTCTACCTTATCGACCCACTTTGAATGGATGAAACAGTGCAAACTCCTGCTGATGTAGTTAATGGAACATCTTTGTAGCAGGCGACCAGTTCTGCGTTTGTGTGCAAATCTACTTGCACCGTCTCCCATACCTTCTTCTTAGGGTTTAAGACATCATCAGACTCGCCTTGATATCCAGGGAATGTAACTCTCTCTCCAATTTTTGCAGATTTTGGTGGTTCAACCAATTCAACCTGAAAGTGCAACAGCATTCCACGTGATATTCATGTACACGACAGTCCAAACTTGAACATGAAAAAATTAAAACATCCCATACTCAGTGCCCTAGTAAAGAGACTTAAAACCAGTTCTGTAATCACGTGGCAACTTGGAACAAAAATCTGCCCACTCCAACCAACAAGTTTTCTTAAAAATTTGCTTGTCTGCAAAAGCAGCATTCCCTTTTTCTTACACTAAATTCTAACACAAATTACGGTTTTTTTTTTTTATATATACATTTACTTTTAACAACTGTGAGCGAGATCAACTTTCTAGGAAAATATGTAGTGGTTGTACGGTACTAGGTATCTAAACAACAAAAGCAATCATTGCCACCGATGTTAATTAAGATGTAAATATACTGGTATCTGAGCCCACCATCAGAACAACACCATGCAATTAGTTGTACTATTGGGGAACAAAGGGGAGAGCAGAAATAAGTCAGTCGGTCAAACATGTCTTAATGCTTTCCAGTCCTTTGGGAGTGATCAATCAAATCAAAACTCCACCCTAAGTTAAAACTTGCGACAAGGTATATCGTTTTTTCTTACCTTGGTGTGATCAGCGTTGGAAGCAGCTAAAACCATTGCGTGTGATTTAATACCCCGCATGGCTGCTGGTTTTAAATTGCAAAGAACACACACCATGCGCTCCTGCACAATAATCATTACAGGGAATTAAGTAACCTGTCAGCCTCTCTATGCATCAACAAGATGATAATAATAATAATCATCAAAACAGGGTGGGGTACAATATTATGATATATAAGAGCATATGACAAAAACCTGCATTTCTTCAAGAGGTATATACTTGACAAGGCCACTAACTACTGTCCGCGGTTGTTCTTCACCCACATCAATCTCTTCCACATACAGTGAATCAGCATCAGGATGTTTCTGAGCTTTTATAATTTTACCAACACGGATATCAAGTCTTGCAATAGATATTTCTGGCTCAGCAGTCTTCGGTTTGACTTCAGCTGCAGATTTCATGGGCCGTTGTTTCTTCCCCCTACCATCTGTTACAAATGATATAAATACTATATGTCTAAGAGTACAATGCAACAAAATTAACAATAACCTGATACATACATACATACATACATATATATAGTCCCCCTCACATAACACTATGTACAAACCAACTTTTCAGCTGTTGGATCAAAATCCAAGAGTTATTGTGTAAGTGGTGAGCTAGGAGAGAGAACACACAAGGATTTTGATCCAAAGGCTGAAAAATTGGTTTGTACATTGTATTATATCAAAGGGTTTGTTGGTGAGAAAGACCGTATATATAACAAAGAATAGAAAGAAATAAGTTATTTTTTCCAGAGCATCCCTTTCTTGTGTTTAGGTGTTTGTGATATGGCTCACTCATTAGGAAATCCTTCGGATGTAGCTTTTAGATACTTCATTTATGTTACATAACTTTAGATAACTTACATATATATAACAAAGAATAGAAAGAAATAAGTCATTTTTTCCTAGAGCATCCCTTTCTTGTGTTTAGGTGTTTGTGATATGGCTCACTCATTAGGAAGTCCTTCGCACGCAGCTTTTAGATATTTCATTTATGTTACATAACTTTATATAACTTATTATGTAGCCTACTAGCTTCTCGATGGAAAGATTCATGGGTCTAAGGGATCACATTCAAACATTTGAGTTTGTTTTTTACTAACTTAAATCTTATTTGAAAACGATTTAATTTTGTAGACGAGTTAAATTTTTTATGCCAAAGTCTTAATGGGTTTTGTTAATATCAACTTCAAAATATTATCTATACCATTGCCTTGAGGCGAGGAGATTGACATGTAAATATATGCTTCCATGCTAAAAATGCAACAAGGGCTGAATGAGATAGATAAGGATTTGCCTACTATTATTCATTAGTAACAAGAATAAATAATTCTCACCCCTTATATCTACTTAACTTGATTTAGTTTTAAGTATATTTTCTTTAAATTTATATTCAGAATTATTTTATTTTTTTTCAGATTTTATTCTTCTAAATAATTTTAATAGAATAGTTGAGTTATGAAATCTTATAAAGACCGTTAAATAAGATGTCAAACAAAAGTACATATTAACCCTTAATAATTTTAAGGGCATAAATGTCAAAAGAGAATTAAAAAAAACTAAACACTAAAGCAAAATTCCATTCCCAAAACTCCTCTATGAACTTCCATCAAAACAAATGCTAATAGCAATATGCAAACCAAATAGTTTTGCAATATGGAACATGAAACATTGAATATACAAAATGATCCACTGTCAAGATGGCTTTGATGAATAGTCACACCCAGATAACACAGATAATATTTACAACATGGAAGATAATACAACCAATTTACACAATGCGAACTCTAGTCAGGTGGCTTTCACAAACAGTCACCAACTTACACACCATATTTATGGCACAAAACCCAATCAATAAACATTAATTGAATCAATATACATAAAATTTATTGCATGAGAAATTCAAAACCAAGAAACAAAAATTAAAATTTACCTGAAACTTTTGTTTTCTTCAGTTGCTCAGCAACTTTGGCAGCTTCTGCTTCCGCCCTGATAACCCTATCAGCTTGACTGCCAGCAAACTTGTCCCTGAAGTATTCAACTTCTTCATCTTTCTGGACATTAGTTAATTTCACACGATAAGGTTTTATTTCATTTTTTTTATAGGTGTTAATTTCACTAATGAACCAAAGGAAAAGAACAAACCCAAAAACAAATTAATAATCCATAATAAATAAAAGACATTTGGCATAACAGGGTATACCAGTTCCTTGAATAATGGTGTCGGTGTCCCTATCTTATGACCAGGAGGGATTATTTCCCAAGGTCTTCTTGCCCTATCAGTCTCTCCTTTTTCATCACAAAGAGAAGGTTTATTTTCAGCTTGCATATTAAGCTGCTTAAACACCTTTAAGTGCCACCAAAGAAGCAAGAATGTGTCAGCACATTGACACAGTTGATACAAAATTATACTGCACAGAGATTGGCACGCCAACTAAATTACCTCGATAGAGAAAGAAGGCATAAAAGGTTCTAACAAACACGCAAGAATATGTACTAGACCCACTGCAGTTCTCATAACGATAGAGCAAGAAGGTTGGTCTTCCTTGTAAAGCTTCCAGAATTGGCTTTCCTAAATTGCAATCATAAACAGAATGCATCACTGCGTCAGCACATTGAGTTTCAAAGCCACACGAAACAACATATTTATGACAGCAGACACATACATACAAAACATGTATGCAAGGATAAAATCAAAGGGACTAAAGGTGTTTCAGACTCACTTGCAAATACGCATTCCCCTCACTTGAAATGCTCATTGCAGTTTTTAGTCCTTGCTTTAGTTTAACCTACAAGCTCCAAACAGGTACGTCATACAAATGCCATACCAATTGAAGTAGAAGGATTCTAATCATTACAACTACAAAATCTTGTAAACAGGCAGCCACCTTTTCCATAGCTTCTACATATTGCTCCACACATGTACCAACTTTTTCTGCCAACGTTTTTGTCAATGGATGTGACTCAGCACCAATAGCATCAGGAATGATGGAACCATATCCTTGACCTTTAGAAAAGAAATCAAGTTATTAACTGTTTAAAAGCACCTTTGAAACCCATAAATGAACAAAGAAACTGATGGAAGAAAATTCAAACTCCACTTAAAATGTTTATGAGTCTCAATCTCACATATTATCTAAACCAAACATAACTCCCTAAAGAACACAACAACGTTAGTCAAGCAGATGCACACTATCAAAAACAAATTGGGTTATTTGCATATCACTACTTTAGTCCCCATGTTATTTATCACTTTTTGATTGATCTTTGCATTTTTGAGCATATGGTTCCTAAATTTTTTTAAATACATCACTTAGGTCCTTTTGCCCAAAAAATTGACAATCAAACGTGACTAAAAATGTAAAAAGATATTTTTGTCTTGACTTTGATTGAATGAGTTTAAAGTTAATTTTGCCCTTAACTTTTTAAAATTTGACAAGTTTACTTTAACTTGAATTCCAATCAAATAAAAAAATTATATATATATATATATATATATAATTGTATTTTTGGTTTTTTTCTTCATGTGGACACGTGGCATGTTTTGGTGTCTAAAGAAAAAAATGCCCCTTGACTAACAGTTGAATAACAAAATGACCAATTTGATGTATTTCTAATAGTTTAAGTCCCACGTTAACCAAAATGCAAAGATTGGTCAAAAAGTGATCAATTGAAAAAAACATAGAGACCAATATGACAATCACCCAAACAAGTTAAGAAAAATATACTGGTATTTATGTTCCAAGATCAGCCCCTGATGCATAAAAGTAGGTTTTAATTCACAATTACGAGAAAACTAAAATAAAAGGAGAACAAGACAGGCCATATCTCAAACCTCCAAGCTATAATACAGACAAAAAGAAGGTACATGTTTTTCCCAAATCCCACCGAATAGAATAGGGTCTTTATAGAAGAAATTATTCAAGAATCATCCTAACTAAACAGCAAGTATTCTCAGAAACTTAAGACTAATGTCAAACAGCCAACTAACCTGGAGGTTTAGCGACGAAACTCAAAACTCGGTTGATAAAGTTGCCTAAATTATTTAGCAATTCGCTATTCAATTTGGCTTGCAAGTCAGCCCATGTAAATAATGTGTCAGACACCTAATCAGATAAAAATGCATCATAATTAGCAATAATTCATACAGGTTTAAAAAAGAAATAAAGAAAATTTAGACTATGGTAACCGAGAGAATTATAATTGATGGTGTAACAAGTGTAACCTATATCAACCGAAAGAATAGTGATTGATGTTGTGGCAGCATTTACCTCAGGCCTATTGGTTAGCAAGTAATATCTCCATACTTCTACAGGAATATTTGTATCCTTTGCATCATTACCAAAAACTCCTATGCCTTTGCTCTTGGAAAACTTTCCTGCAGAAACAATAGTTTGAAATACTCAGAAGCGAGATATCATGGTTTAATTAGTTTCCAATCATTAATCTAATTTCAGTATAGCACATCAGGCAAACCACAACCACACAGTTAACTAACCAGCTTCATAATTTAAGTATTCAGTGACACTGATAGTCTTCATCAAAGTCCAGTTTTCACCAGTTCCAAGAAGTGTCGATGGAAACATCACCTGAAATATTAACATATACTCTTTAAAACTTAGAGAATCATTTCCCATATCACTGATATGAAAAAATTGCATTATTTGTTAATCCAACCTCATCAGTCTAAAGAAATAAAATATAGTTACACACATTTTTCATGATTTTTAGCAACATTTCATATGCTGTAAAAGCCATAGACATGCCCAATAAAATACAACATGGAGAAACTTTAGAAGAAAAATATAAGATACATAATTTCTTTGATTGGATATTGATATAGTCATCCAATCTAAAAATTGTAAGAAAATAATAACATGAAAGGAGCTTGTGTTTTGCATAGATCATGCAGTGTTAGAACATTAAAAAAAATGCAAGCATACATGGAAAAGTATCAAAATTGAGCAAAATTAAAAATAAAAATAACATAACATGACAACATTTCTTTTCTTTCTTTTCTTAAAAAACAAAAAAAAAAAACAAAAAAAAAAACAAAAAACAAAACTTTCATAGCAAAAAAGTGATTATACAATCTACACTAGGTCACCAAGACACCAACAAAAAGCACTTACTTTATCAAAAGCATCCACTATACAAGAGTGAACAAATAGATCACATAGGATATCAAAAGAGAGCCTTATAGGACAAAACCAAATCCCATAAAGCACGAAAAAACCCAAAAAGATCAAAAGATTCATTGCATGTATTGAAAATATCGAAATCAAAAAAATAAATAAAATGTTCTAAGCCTGAAACTGAAAATAACAGTAAACTTCAAATAATATAAATAACATGAAGTCGACTCATTGGCATCTCATCCAGTTTCCTGAATCATCAACAAACTTTTGAAGAAACAAAAACTTACAGTGTGAAATGGCACATTATCCTTTCCCATGAACTGAAATAGCTCCACATTTTCAGGATTTTTCCACCACTTGTCCCACTCGGATGTGTAGCATGCAGTGATTGAGGGATATCCAATGGGAGCATCAAACCAAACATAGAAAACCTATCACCACAAGGTGGATGTAAGATCAAACATAATCAATCACTTTAATATTTTGAAGCCAAATTGTAGGATGTAAAATGTAAACAATGCATAAGCAAAATCACCGTACAATAACATCATGGAACAAAATAGATACAATATTCAAGCACTTGCTATTGTACCTTTTCCTCAAATCCCTTATGTGGAACTGGAACCCCCCACTTCAGATCCCTGGTAATGCATCGTGGTTTGAGCCCTTCTTTAAGCCATGCATTTGTTGCTTGAATAGCATTTTGGCTCCAAGATCCAGCCACAGACATGTTGTTAATATACTCTTCCAATTTATCTTTCAGTGAAGGAAGATTAAGAAACAAGTGGTTTGTATCACGAATGTGAGGCGTGCTCTGACAAGTCTGTTTAGAGATCAAGGTCAAGTATCAAATAAGAATAAAGTCATAAACACAAAAAAAAAAAAAAACAAAAAAACAAAAAAAGGACGGATTGCTATGACATATCACATATTCTCATGTCTCTTTAGCAACAAATGAAACAACATGCACTCAGCACTCCCAAGCAGAGTTTTCCAACTATCATTTTTTTTTTCTTGTAGTTTTCTAAGGAAAAAATAATACTAAGGGTTATAAAACTGATTATAAACAATGAAATAGGTCCTAGAGTGGATAATAATTTCATCTCATATATGATGGCACACTGATCTCACTTATTCACGTAGGCACATTTGGTATGGCTTATCTACAAACACAAAAGAGCTTTGCCAAAAGCTCTTCTCAAATTTTTTTTGTCATTCGATTGCAATCTCAGTAATGCTATTAAAAAAATTTTGTTTTATGTCTATTTGGGAGAAGCTCAAATTTTAGGCTTTTTTGAGAAGCTCTTTTCGTGTTCTTTTAAAAACTTTAATAAAAAGTCAACCATTTCCATAACATATTATTGATAACAGTGTACCATTTCCCATTAAAAAGACACTATAAAGCCTATTCAAAGCTAATTCTTGCATCTCCTTCTCAATAAGTTAATGATATAAACGCACTTTTCATACTATACAGCCAAATGAACTACTGGTTCAAAAGAGCTTTATCAATTGACAACCAACCAAACGACCAATAACCTTTTTGTCAAAACCTCTCCTTCTAAAAACTCTAGTTGGAGAAGCCAGACTGAAAGGACCCTTACTCTCGTATTCATTAATCAGATGCAATCATCTTATTGATTAATAATTAACAATGACACACGATGAAAGGGTTTGAAAATTAACGAGTAAGGTCTTTAGGCTTTACTACACTACACATTCTAATATCAACATAACCCTAATTCACCAGCAAAAACAGAAAAAAAGAATATGGCAGAATAACTTATAGTCATTCACTTTGATACACACATAAAACATTGATAAAGAAGAATCCATTATGTACCCTGCATTTAGGATCTTTCAACTCTGTGGCATTCAAAAGCTTTCCGCAGTTTTCACATTGATCTCCTCGAGCAGACTCATACTTACATTCTTCGTATGGACAGATACCCTCCACAAAACGGTCAGCTAAAAACCTTTCGCATGTATCACAGTAAGGCTGAATGACAGCAGCAATTAAATTCAAGCAAAATCTTCATCAGTACAGGGAAAAATATATGAAGAGTATTAGAAATCAAAACTACAAAACAAATAAACAATCAGCGAGTTAGAAACTAAGGTAAAATCAAATTTATACCTGTTGCATTGTGTTCTCTAAAAGCCATTTGTTCTCCAACAGCTTCTTGAAAATTGCTTGGCACACTTCTGTTTGTTGTGGAGTTGATGTACGTCCAAACTTATCAAAACTTATGTTGAACCATTTGTAGACTTCACTATGAATAGCGTGGTATCTACAAAGTTGTAATTCACAATATGTATAAACGATTCAGATATTTGTAAGAAGAATTGATCATAACTCATAGTCAAGAGCAGAGTAAATGAGAGAGGAAAAAAAACAAGAGAGGAACAACATGAGGGAAAGAATTTGAAACAACACATGCTGCATTGGGTTGTTGATTCATTTTCACATTCGCATGATAATTTTACAGCCACCCATAAATTACGAGTGCAACTGATTGTTATTGCAACATCATCTACGAAAACATTATTTTAATAAACTTTTTTTATAAGTTATAACAAACTAAAACTTTTAAGAAATTAAGAGTGAACAATAGGTCCAATATAGGACCTTATAACCCAAGGAAGAAACCCAAAGACTATACAAAGCTTTGAGAAACTACTACAAAAGCTATCAATTCTTTTGCAATCCATATAAAGCCTCCCACAATATACACAAATAACATCAGAGATCAAACCCACTTCCTAGTGAAGGTGTATAAGAGAAGGCAGTATTGATATAAGTACTAAATTGTCCAAATTATTTATGGATACAGATCAATATGCTATAAAACTATAGATACAAGATTATAACCAATTTCAATTAAACATAAAACAAGCAAATTTGTTTACCCATAGTATTTATAAAAAAAATTAAAAAATAAAAAGCACACATTACTAAACAACTGTTAACTGCATGCAAACACGCTCCAAAATTTAAAATCCATTAGATACCAAACATCATGCATGCATGCATTCATTCATTCGTAAACAGTATTAGAAGTACATAACACAAAAGATAACATATTAAACTCAACTCTTAGTCTCTTACAGTCTTACTTAATCACTATCAACAAAAAACAGTTCAAATTTCAATTAACAAGGAGTTTATAAAGTTTTAATCACAATCATTTTGCAATGAAGATTTTCATTTGAAGAAAAACTAAAGGATATAAATAAACAAAAAAGAGATAGAAAACAAAAGTATTATATGACTTTGGGGAAAATTGTTACTTGTCACAAATCTCTTTAGGAGAGCATTTCTCTTCCATGGCCTTAGTCTCAGTGGCCGTCCCGTACTCATCAGTCCCGCAAATGTATATCGCATTGTAGCCTCGAAGACGACAATATCGCGCAAACACATCAGCACTCAACACACCTACCAAAATCAAAACAAAATCAACCAGTTATAACAATAAAAACACCATCAAATACACCAAAGATGATCCAAAACAGCTTCAATTAACACAAAACTTATGATGTCAAACTGGAAATTGCTGAAATAACTCAGTTTCTTATAGCAGACAAAAAAAAATACATTTCATATTTCATAAACAAGCACCAAAATGCGTATATAACCAAAACATCCAAACCCAATCAAATACAACAAACGTGATAAAAAAAACAGCTCCAATTAACACATAACTACCGATATCGAAGTGAAATTGCTGGAAATAAAAAAGGTTTCGCAAGCACGAAAAAAAGTATATAACCAAAACATCCAAACACGATCAAATACACCAAAAATGATCAAAAAGCAGCTTCAATTAACACAAAACTACCGACATCGAACTGTTTCGAATTGCTAAAATTACGCGTTCTTTTGGAGCGGACAAATTACGTTTCGAGTTACAGAAAAATAAAAAAAGAAGCGTGAATTTCACGTAATTATATGTAGAGAGAGGAACAGTACAGCCGATGATGTTGCCGAGGTGAGGAACGTTGTTGACGTACGGGAGAGCGCTAGTGATGAGTATGTTACGCTTGCCGGGGATCGGGAGCTTAGGGACCGTTGGATCCTCTCCGGTGCTTCCCATTGTGTTCGAAGCAGACCGAATTCCTCGAGCTTCTGCGTTTGCGTAGTGTTGTGCTGGTACTGTCACTCTGTGCAATTTGGAAGAAGAAGATGCTACGCTACTGCTTTTGTGACAAGTAGGGCAAAAGTTAAACCATCGAATTCGTATCTGTCTTTGTTGGAAGGGGAAATTACACCCACACCCTTTAGCTTTTTCACAAAGACACTCGATGAAAAGCTTTCATTATTCTACGCTAAGGGCTAATTTGGTATTGTTGTAGGCGTCTGAAATAATCAATATTAATCGACCGTGAAGTTAAGTAAGTAGACATTTGATAAACAGTAATTTTTAAACCGACGTGAGGTTTAAAAGTACTGTACATATGTTTGGTACGTTATATTATCAAAGAGTGTTTCTTTTGACAATCTAATTTTTTCTTTTTACACTTCTTTTTTAAAACGTTTCATTCTTTAAATTTAAATTTTAAAAAAATTCTAAAGATACTTCATTTTGTTCCAAGATTATCATTTTTATCTTTTAACACTCCTATTCTAAAGACACTTCATTTAAAAAAATAAATTTCTAAAGACACTCCATTTTATTTTAATAAAAGTTATGACGAATCATCGTAGTCTTTGGATTCATCCGAGGAGTAATCTTTTTTGAATTAAATTATTAAAAAAAGAAATTATCTCTTCTAAATCATTAGATTAAATATTACATACTTCTCCAATACATATCTCTAATTTTCTACCTTGATTCCTTCTTAATCAAGAATAACAGTTAAAAAAAAAAAAAAATACAAATAAGCTTGATTTTTAGGAACCGTATATATCTATATATTAAAAAAAGACTCAAAAAAACAAGTACCTTGTTTTTAATTATTTCATTAGTCTTAAAAATTATGTGTTTAATCAGATCTAGTTGTAACAAATCAATTTTTCATATATCTTTTTTTTTTTTTTGAAAATTGAATTTTTAATATATATATAGTAAAAACCAAAAATATTCATATGTTTTTTTTTTCTTTAACTATTAATCGAGAAAGTATAGAGATAGAATTTTTTTTTTTTTTAATGGAGAGATAGTAATTAAGAGGGAGTGTTTAATATGGTAATAATAGATTTAAGAGAGAGAGTTTAATACGTAATATTTAATCTAATAATTTAGGAGAGGGGATTTCTTTTTTTAATAATTCAATTAGTTTTGAGTGTTTTTATAATTTTTTTTTTTTTGTCTTAATTAGTAATTTTAGTTCAGTTAAAATTGTCATTAATAAAAAAAAAAATTAATTGGAGTGTAAGCAGATAATTTATGGATTGTAAGGAGAAGCTCTCATTGTCAAACTGCTGTGGCGATGTATAATGACCAACTTAGACATTATACCATTCAATTTTGTATTTTATTCAAAAACCAAATCACTATTTAACCAATATATTTTATTTTAACAATAAAATTAAATATTTAAGTATTTTTAATATAAAATAAAGTAGATATAAATATCAAAAAGTTAAATTTTATATCATTCACATAAAATTAACTGATAATATATATAGGCTAATTAGTACTGATAGCCTCTAAATTTTTCCAAAATATACACTATGTCCCTTATACTTTTTTTTCGCAACCAAACCCTATGAACTCTCGTTTTTTGATAAACACTTAGATTTTTTTGCTTCCTGTTGTGGGGGGGGGGGGCAAACTTCGTTACTTATTGCCAATTTATGAGAGTTCAGGGGGTTTAATGGTGAAAAAAAAATATAACGCAAACTTCGTTACTTATTGCCAATTTATGAGAGTTCAGGAGGTTTAATGGTGAAAAAAAAATATAAGGGGTAAGGTGCAAATTTGGGCATAGTTCAGCCAATTAGACATATATATAGGGGTAGGCACAAAGTCCGAAACCAAACCAAACCGATGCGAACCGAACCCAAAAAAAAGGGGTTCAATTCAGTTCATAGATTAAATTAGGTTTAAACCGGTTCAAAAATGTAAAACCCGAAAAGATTTCGGTTCAATCCGGTTTTGGTTTTCCAAACCGGTTTGAACCGAATAAACTGAATATATATATATATATATATATATGATTGCTAATTGCTGGCTTGCTGCAGTCTTATTATTTTACTGTGAGCAATATACTATACATGTATTTTAATGATTATCTCCTAATTCATCATCTTAATTGAATTTTGCAGGTGCTGATGTGTTATTGTAGAGGGACACAATATCATCTCTTACTTTTTATATATGTGGCCACATCGCTATGGTTTGTTTGCTCAACACTTTTGCTAACGTGTTGATTGGTATCTCTCCGAAATTGATGAATATCTCCACCATCTGATCGATGCAACGGTGTATGTTTTTACTAAAAAGCTTATTGATTTCAATATATGGGCACCGTGTATGTATTTAATTTCAAGTGTTAAAAATATCGATGAAAATTCTAAAGTGTGAACATCATGGAATATGAACTTCTCATAAAAAAGTGCTTTTAAAATGACAAATAGGAGTTGAAGGAGAGGGGACTTATTATCACTTACCAACCTCAACTTTCGTCATCTCCATTTCTTAAAATCGGGCTTTAATTAACGCCACTACCAGAATTTGTTTATATCTAATGCAGTAATGTTAATTAATTAATTTTTTTTTATATAATCATACATGTTGTGACTTGTGTAGGCGACCTTTGGATAGATTAAACAAATTGGCAAAAACAGTGTCGCATGCAATGAACCGAAATAAACAGTTAAAACCGAAATGAATAATGTGATTAAGCCCATAAGGTCCAATTGGTCCAAAACCGAACCGAACCGATTAAAATCGGTTTAGTTCAGTTCAGTTACCATTTCTTATTCGGTTTAAACCGGTTCAATTTTGGATGAACCGAAATATTTTCGGTTCAATCCGGTTTTGTCGAAAACCGAACCGAACCGTGCCCACCCCTACATATATATATAATATGGATATTATTATTTTCCCCCCTAAGGTTTAGCCTATTGTTTAGATTAGGACAGAGTTTGACTATATTGGTTGTTCTTTCCCCTAAAATCAAAGTAATATTAAAAAAAACGCCCCTTTTGTTACCTTTTCCATCCGGTTAATGTATTTTATGCCCCTTTAACCATTAAAATTGAAGTTTATGACTGTTTTATCCTTCAGTTAACTCCATATAATTACCATTTAATCCTCAAAATATTAATTAAATAAAAAAACATTTAAAAAACATAAAACAAAAATAAATAAATAAATAAACAATTGAAAAAAAAATATGCATCTCCACCATCCATCTCTGAGATGGATGGTGGAGATATCTCTTTTTATTTTCATTTAATAATAATAATAATAATAATAATCAAAACATTCATTAAATAAAAAATATATTTAAAAAACAGAAAGAAAAAAAATATATGGACCCCTTTTTTTAATTTAAATTTAATAATAATAATAATAATAATAATAATAATAAACCCCAACAATCATCATCATCTTCTCCACCATCATCCACAATCATCCACCATTATCACCAAATCCAGATATCATTCCCAAATCTCTTCAATCTAAATTCATCGACAACAACAAAACCAAATCATCAACAACAACAAACCACCGTCAATCACAAAACCAAATCATCAACAACAACAAAAACCCAAACATCAACAACTACATCATCTTCTTCATTTTCAAACAAAAACACAACAACCCAAACATCATCATCTCCAAACCCCGATCAAATCGGACCCAAATCGAACTGAATTCCATCATCTTATATCCATCTCATCATCATCATCATCATCAAACCCTAGCCACCCAAATCCCCCGCCGCTACCCAAATCCACCACCCTAACCAAATCCACAACCATAATTGACCCAAAACCAAATCAAAACCTAATAAAATTGAAATCAAATAGAACCCATCACCACAAATCCTACTAAAAAATCGAAAACCCACAAACACAAACCACAAACCACAAACCGTCGAGATCACTGTCTTCATCGTCGATTGTTTTAGGGTTGAGAGAGATGAGGTCGGTGTCTTCATCGGTGCAGATCACTGCCTTCGACGATGAGGATGAGATTTGGTGGTTGAGAGAGATGAGGTTGGTGTTTGATTGTAAGGGCTTGGTGTTAAAAAGAAGATATTCGGGGAGAGAGAGGAGAAGTGGATATTTGATGTGTTGTGTTCTGGGTTGGTGTTGTGTTGGGAAGATGATGTTGAGGAGAAGTGGATTTGTTTAAGATGGATCTAGTGGAGATCACTAGATCATTTTTTTTTTTAATGTTTTGTTTTATTTTATTGAGATTACGAAATTACCCCTTTAATTTCAATGGTCAACATTAATTTGGATGAAAAGTGTGATAGAATGGGTATATTATACATTCTTTCCATTTCAGGGGGATTAAAGGTCAATATGGCCAAACTCTGTCCTCATCTTAACAATAAGGTAAACCTCAGGGGGGAAATAATAATATCCCTATATAATAACTTTGTACTTATATAAAAGTAATTCATTTTCTGTTTTGCTTTTGTTGCAACATCAAATTATTCAAATTATTCAAATTATCAAACCTTTTTTTTTTTTTTATAATAAAACAATCAGACCTTTGAGTGGCCATGATCTATTTTATCCTAAGAACATGCACACCAGTAAAATACTAAAATATAATGATGAACATTAAATTGAAAATCCAAATAACATTATCAGTTAATTAGAAAATATAAATCGTGTTACACTAGAAAAAGCCTAAAACAATTTTGTACACAAACTCAACTTTAGTATACTACACTCTACACATATATATATTCTGCAGTTTCTCCCCAAAAATTATATTTTTTTTATCTACAAACTAGAAAACATGATACTCTATTTTGTGGAGGTAACTCGTATCGAACTCGTATCTAGTTCGGATACTTCCCGGATATTCCAGGATACGTATCTAATATGCCAAATGGTGTATCCGTTGACTTTTTCATACGTTTGACTAAAAGATACTTAGGGGATACTTGGAGGATACTTTGGGGATACTTGGAGGATACGTTTGGGGTAATTTTATAATTATTTTAGTATAAAACGGGTCAAATTATAATTTCAAATTTTAGGGGTCAAAATGAAATTGTAAAGAAATTTTGGTTTTGATTCCATTGACATGGAGAATACCAGGATAATTGCAAATATTTCTCTTGATGAAACAGAGTTAGATGCCGAATTATTTAAATCTTTTAACAATGTGAATGATGATAATGAAATTAATTAGGAATTTAAAATATGTTTGATGAATTTTTTTTATGTATTATTTTGATTTTGTAATATATTAAGACTTATGTGACGTATGTTTTATTTAGATTTTATAATATGTTTGGCTTATATGATATGTTTTATTTGAATCATGTAATGTGTTACATTGTTATGACTTATGTAGTTAAGTGACATGTTTTATTTGGATTCTGAATATGTTTTTATTTTGAATGAATTATCAAATATGTTTTGATATATTATTATTATTTTTTAAATATATATTATTTTAATTGACGTATCCTATTGTATCCGTATCCTAATTTTGGAAGATTTACCTTATCCCCGTATCGTGCCGTATCTGTATTCCGTACCCGTACCCGTATCCGTATATGTGCTACATAGTCTACAAATGAGAAATAAACTTTTAATTGAGGAGAGATTAGGGTTGAAAGATAATAGTTTAGGAAAAAAAAATACAGACAAATTTGTCTTTAAGTTAAACTAATAAGGGTAATTCGAGTATTTTAAATGGTTCATTAAATGATAAAATTTATTATTTTATAATTACTTTTGAGAAGTAACATCTCACCTAATTCTTAAAATCAATGTCAAATCAAGATAGATTCTTACATAATCACTTTTAGAAAGTTTTACCAAACATCTTTCTATTCCAAAATTATAAAATAAGTCGACTTTAGCAAATCGAAATTAATACCAAGCTGGCACTTTCACCCCGGCACTTAACAGCTGTTAGTAATGATGTTAAATTGACCGACGTTTGACCTTTTAAACGTCAAGAATACCTATGTAGCAAAGCAATTTTTTTTTATATAAAAAAAATTATAATTAGATGAAAATGCTTTTAAAAGTTTTAGATGAAAATGCTTTTAAAATATTAAATGAATTTTTTTAAAATTAACTAAAAATACTTTTTAAAAAATTAAACGAAAAATATTTTTAACAAAATTTAAATGAACAAAATAAATTTATAATATCATTTTTTTAAAAAAAGAACGTATATTAGAAGAAAATGAATAAATAATAATAATTAAAATAAAGAATGAATAAAATAATAAATGAATGAATTATAAAAAAAAATTAAGAATTAAAAAAAAAAAAAAAAAAAAAAAACATTCCACTGCATATTGGGCAATTGAATAAGTCGCTGCCGATACAGATGTAGGTGATGGAGGCCCCGACAGCAATATCGTTGGATGTGGAGGTGTGGAAGATTAGATTTGGATGTTGGGGTTATAATTTTTTTTTAAATTTATATCGTTATTGAATTTAATGAAGAGAGTTTCTCCTTACAATCCACAAATTATCTATTTATACTCTAATTTTATGTTTTTTTATTAATGACTATTTTAACCTGAATTAAAATTACTAAACAAGACAAAAAAAAATAATTAAAGACATTCCAAACTAATTGAATTATTAAAAAAAGAAATTCTCTCTCCTAAATAATTAGTTTAAATATTACCTATTAAACTCTCTCTCATAAATCTATTATTACCATATTAAATACTCTCTCCTAATTACTCTATCCTCTCTCCATTTTTCAAAATAAAAATAAAAATAAAATCATATCTCTATACTTTCTCAATCCCGATTAATAGTTAAAGAAAAAAAAATTACAAATATTTTTGTTTTTTACTAACAGTAATATATATATATATATATATATATATATATTAAAAAGTCAATTTTTTTTATAAAAAAAATAGATATATGAAAATTTGATTTGTTTCAACTAGATTCGATTAAACTCAGAATTTCTAAAACTAATGAAAGAATTAAAGTTCTCTACGCAATCACATACCTACAAAAGTAATAAATAAAAAAAAAAAACATTTTCATATTTTGATTTTTTTTTTAACAAGGTACTTGTTTTTTGAGTTTTTATTTATTTATTTATTTATTTTTAATATATACATATATACGGTTCATAAAAATCATGTTTATTCGTAAGTCTTGCTCGATAAAGAATGAAGATAGAAAATTAAAGATATATATTGGAGGATGGAGACTTTAATATGGTAATTAAAAATTTAGGAAAGAGTGTTTAATATGCAATATGCAATATTTAATCTAATGATTTAGGAGAGATAATTTTTTTTTTTAGAATAGGAGTATCAAAAGATAAAAAGGATAATCTTGAAACAAAAGGAAGTGTCTTTAGAATTTTTTTAAATTTAAAATTTGAAAATGAAGTGTTTTTAGAAAATAAGTGTAAAAAGAAAAAATTATATCGTCAAAAGAAGCTTTCTTTATGAATTGATTTGTAATAATAAAATTTTGTTTGAAAAAGACTGGAATACCCTTAGACCTTTAGATGATCACATAGTACCGATAAGTCCAAGGGATAAGAGTGTAAAATAATTAAACGTAGCCATCTGAGTGTCTTTGGGAAATACTTCAAGGGTGTGAGTGTAATTTCTCCTTGTTGGAATTCGATTCCTTGTTGGAATTCGATGCCTTTCTTTTTGCTAAATTACGGAAATGACATGACCTTTGAATTGTAACATGTGCTCGATTAAGAATGTTTTATTATGCACCTATGCATGTATCGATAAAAAAACCAGAGAGTAGATATGCTATTATGGGCAAATTGCACAAACACTCAATAATTTTTGTAATTGCATGCATGTGGAAGTATTGCATGAAATTACACAAACATCCCCGGTTGTTAATGGGCTACCATTAACACTTAACGGGGAAAGGTAAAACAATTCATTTGGTTGTGTCGGATTGAAATGATATAAAACATTTTTTTTAATACTTTGGGAAATGTGAATAGCTTGCTAAAGGTTGGTTGTATCAAATTGAATAGATATTAAACGTTTTTTTAATGCCTTGAGAAATGTGAATAGTCTGCTAAAACAAGTCTGAGACGAACTATAGAAAATGAGACCATTGATACTTTATGTATGTTTACTTGATTATTTTTCTTGTTCTTGATAAAGGTGCTCCGGATTCAAAAAGTGAACACTGTCAAGGTTAGTACAACAACCTGGTTTCTTTGTTGTTCATGTTCCCAGATGTTGTAACCAGGTTGCTCATTCGATTACTAGTTTGACCTACGGCTCTGAGTTTTATGTTTTTTGGGGTGTTGATGCCCCCTGGCTAGCTTGTAAATTTAGCCTATCATGATGTTGTTTATATTTCTCCTCTCTCTTTCAAAAAATGTACCATTGGATGTCTTAAAAACTTCAACAGCCTTTAAGGATTTCTTGAAATAAAGGGATTATAGAAGAGTCCATTTTTGCTCACCCCTTTTCGAAGAGGATAAGCATTACCCCCTTCCCCAACACATGATATGTGTCCAAGGAGGGGGTATTTTTTTCTAAGCACATGACAGTTTTTGGACAAAAATACCCCTCCCTTGACACATGTCAAGTGTTGGGGAGAAATGTATTGCTCACCCCTCTTAAGGGGGGGTGAGAAAAAGTAGTCTCATTATATAATGTGACATATATGACTAAGCATGTGAACACAAGGCTTAAACATAAGAAAAATACTCACAATTACTTATTTTATCTTTTATTTTATTTTTACTTTAAAATTAATATTTAAAATTTTAAGTTAAAAAAAAACAGGAAAAAAAAAACATTCTTTTTCATCAAGTAATCAATTTAAAAACAAATCCACTAGTAGTGGAGAATTTGTAAGTCATAGAGTCGCACATCGAAAGATAAATTTTAATGATTTGAAAGTTGTATGAATCATATTCATATAAAACGGTTTTTTAAAAAAATTTATTTAAAATGACTTTTTGAACCTGTACGATATATAAGAATAAACAAAGTAAGATTCACAATCATACCTCAAGGCTCACTCCTTCGTTCTTTCTCTTGTTGGTTTTTCTTTCCAATTTGTACCACTGGATCTTCCTCACTATCTCTCGTGTTTCGGCAACTATGTGTGGGCACGTCATGGCCTTCAGGAGGTTGAATGGAGGTAGAAGAAAACACACAAAACAACTCTTGCCTTGTGCAGGTGAAATTCGGCCACCCTTAAAAATAATAAGCAAAAGACCCTTTTTTTTTTTTTTTTTTCCTTGTTGGCCGCACCCACTCTTCTCTGCTTCTATCTATTTGCGTGTACTTTCAATTACCTTAATTGATTTGTTTTAAAGTTTTAGTTAACTTGATATTATAGATTAGGTTTGTTAAATATCAAATAGTAAAAAAAACAAATATCTTTTATCTTGTTAATTAAAACTCAAATATTAAAACAAATATCCTGATATTTTATATTATGAATGAAAGGACTACTTCTTTTATTTATAATTAATCATCATTTATATATTACAAGCTTTAAGACAAAAACCTTAACAGAACATGCTCCTCCGCTTGAGGAGTTGCTCGAGAAAGAGTTGGAGATGAAATCGCTCAATCTTTTTTTAATATTACTTATAGATGGAATTCTGGAAGAGATTTAGTCTTCTCCATTAATCTTCTATATTTTTAATTATTTATATTGAAATAATTAAAAATATAGAAATAGAAAATTTTATTCTGATTTGTTAACTTTTAACCAAGGACAAGTAACGAGAAAGAATATCTGTGTAATTATGGGTAAAAGTTTCATATGTATGCAATTACACTAAATATCAAGGAGTTTATGCAATTTGACCAAATTATTTTCTTAAAATTAATTTTATTTTTTTTTGTTAAATGATGATTAGGATTTGAACTTGGATTTGAAGCCGAACAAATTATGTGCTAGAGCAGAACTCTAATAGTCTAATGACAATTTGTTTATAAGATTTAAATTCTTTTTTATTCACGATTGAGATAAAAGACATGCTAACATTGTTTTAGATGCTACATTTCTGATATTTGGCCACGATACATTTTCCATGATCGTCCAAATTAATCAATTTTGGCACTATTTTGTATAAAAATAATACTTTCCTTAAAAAAAATAATAAAAAAATAATACTTTTGGCAGGTTCTTCAATATATATATATATATAACTTATCATGTTAAGTATACCTGATTGCTTTATCATACGGCTTCACTAATTCTCGCTACCTAGAAATAATGTAAATTGTTTTAAACTAATTCTCGGTAATGAGAATTAGTGAAACCGTATAATATATTATATCATATATAATCATATATAATATAATAATAGTAAACTTTTTTTTTCTACTTTTGATGTGATTGCAACACGTGGCAATCATAAATACTATTAATATATATATTTATATATATAATATCTTATTTTATCGTATATAATAATATAATAATAGCCTTATTTAACCGGAGATATCATGTGTCATTTAATTAATATTCACATCATATATAATATAATAATAATAGACTTTTTTTCTACTTTTGATATGATTGCGATACGTGACAATCATAAATGTTATTAATATATATATATATATATTATCATTTATCATATCTTATCTTATCGTGTACAATAATATAATAACAGCTTTATTTAACGGGGAGATGTCATGTGTCACTCATAATATTATAATCATATCATATATAATATAATAAAAATAACTACTTTTTATGTGGGAATGACATGTAACATTATTCAATGTTAGTATTAAATATTTAATTTTCATATATAATAATATAACAATCATATCATAATATCATCATATATAATATAATAAAAATAGCTACTATTAAATATTTAATTTTTCCCCTTCAAAAATTTTTTAAATTTTTTATTTATAATAATTATATAATTTATTATATAACAATCATATTATAAAAATAGCTTCTTTTTATAAGGAAGTGACATGTGTCATCATAATTTTTTTTATCTCTTTATTTTTTCCATGTATTTCATTAATTTTATTCATTTCATCTTCATCTCCCTCTCTTTCTTTAGATTTCTCATCCTATTAAATGTATATATTTATTTATAAGTTACCAAGTGTCTATCATTAATATATATGATTCAATTTATATATTTATTAATTGCATTTATTCTATTCATTTCTCTGGTTTCATCTTCCTCTCTTCCTCTCTCTCTCTCTCCTCTTTATATATATATATATATAAACATTTATTGCATCCTTCTATTTATTTCACCCATTTCTTCTTCCTCTCCTCCCTCCCTCTCTCTTGATTTTTTTATATATTTATTTATTGTATTCATTCGGTTTAATTCACTCATTTCATCTTCATCTCTCTCTTTCTCTTGATTTCGTATAAATTTCAATGTATATATTTATCCGTTCATTCATTTCATTCCCTATATTCATTTCATCTTCCTCCCCATTTCGCTTGAATTCTTTCTCAATAAATCATTTATTTTATATTTTTGTTTTAATTCCTCTCATGTATATTATATTCTCTAGATCATTCTATTTGATTGTTCAAGAAATGGAGTGATGTTGCTCTATGGGCTTGGTTTGTTGCATGCATGCACACATTTTTTTTTTTTTTCTCTATGTAATTTAATTGAGGAAATGGACGTATTTGTCACTTTTCTAAGTTGGTGTTTCAAAACTATCACCACTTTAATAACTTATGTTTTAAAGGCACCAAAGTAAGTGACTTCCAAAAATACTCTTACTTTACTCTATATCTTTATTTTTTTTATTTACTTTTCAATTTTTCTTTTTTTGATTTTATTCGTTCATCTTCTTTATAGACTAGTAGTCCTGACATGGTTCCGGTTCCAAAGTTTGATGGAACCGGCGGTTCTGAACTTTTTTTTTTCTTTCTTTGTTAATAAAAAAAAATATACTTGTAATTATAAATAAAATAAAATATATAAATTACAAATTACAAAATAAAATAAAATAAAATTCATTGGGTTGGGTCACCCGAAAATAAAATAAAATAAACAAATGACAAATTACAAAATTAAATAAAAATAAAACTAAACAAAATGACAAATTACAAATTACATTTCATTGGGTATTTGGGTTACCTGAAAATAACATAAAATAAATAAATGACAAATTACAAAATTAAATTAAAATAAAACTAAAAAAACGTAAAGTTATTAGTCTTACACTTAATTTTTACCACAATTAAGTTGTCTACGTATCCTCTTAGAGGTTTAAAGGAATCAAATGTCACATAGTTTTCTTACCTTTTATTGGAGGTTTGGTGATGATGTGGACTAATTGTTGTCGTGATTTGCATATGCTATTCTGGCTTCGCTGCTCCACTTTTAGTTTCATCATCTTTGAAGAAATCGTACCGTTCCTCCTGCTTAATTTCTTGTTATCTGTATTGCGTCTTAGTCCAATCATTTACACAAACTTGCATCTGTAGTGATTTCGAACTCAAGCACGAACGCTTTTCATCCAGGATATTCCCCCCGGCGCTGAACTCTTGTTCCACCTCCACCGTAGAAACTGGTGTTAAAAAAAAAAAAAAAATTGGCTATCATAGCCATGATTGGATAGTACTTTCCATATTCTTTCCAATATTGTAAGATATCAAATTTGTTTTTCTACCGTTTCTTCCATAAACTCAAAAGAGTTACTAAGATAAGATTCAAATTCGGAATACTTGTTGGAGCCTAATGAAGAAGAACCTCGTGATTTTTTTGGTTTTTTTTTTTTTTTTTTTAATAATAGACTATACCCTAAATTCATAAATCTGGAGGATGATAGGGGCTGAGATATATTTTGTGTTCGTATAACATCTATGTTCAGTAAGGATCCATAAACTGTAACATATTCATCATATAAATCATACAATAATTTCTTAACTCTATCACAACATGCATCAATATCATATTCTATTTTTAAACCTTGCGGGGAATAATAACCAGTTAGATAATAAGACAAATTTTCTAATTTACAACGTGGATCAAAAACCATGACAATCAAATAAATATTTGGAAATTCCTTATAATATTCTAACTATTTTACCTTCATAGCATTAACGGACTCCGTTATTTCTATGTCAGATTCACAATGAGCAAAGACACTATCAATATTAAGACTTTCAATAACAAATAAATGAGTTGTAGGATAATAAACACCAGATAACTTGTTAGTAGCATTATAAAAGATTTTTAACAAATTGAAAACGTTGTAACAAGCATCCCAATGAGTTTGATAAAGATCAATGTGACAAAGGAATAAAATATCGGTATCGGTATCAATATCGAGCTTCTAAAGTTATGGATATTTTAGGGATATTATCGATATTGGTGGATATTCTGTCAAAACTAAAAAAAAGGATAGATATTTACATCTAAAATTAGATTTTTTTTTTTTTTTGTGAAATTTTAGGACAAGCTTAAACAAGTAATTATACATCAAATGAATCATATTTCAACGATAAATTAGCATAGTTATGAGTTTATTATAAATTATAACATAGATAGAGTCTGTATATAATTTTTAAAATTGAGTATTTAATAGAATAATATTTTGTTTCACTTTTACAATATTATATACAATATAAAGAGATTAAATATTTGATAAACAAAATTATCAATAATATATATATAGTTTCACACTTCCAAGATTCTATCGGAAATCATAATTCATACATAATAATACATTGCGTGTATGAAATTTAAAACCAAAATGAATTCCTTTTTGGTTTAAATACATAAGATACATTTTTATCTTGATTCAAACAATAATTTTCCCAAGAAAATGAGTTTGCATAGTTTTCAATGTAGTTATTAATATGTCACACGTATGTTACTTGATCTCTTCCAACTGATCCATGAATTGGGTAGTTTGAATTTACCCAACTTGATGGATATTGTTGATCTGCATGTATAGGTATTACATATGGCATTTGTGGGGAAGAATAATCAAATATATTGCAGCCACCATAACTACTATAATATGGTACATGAGAACTTAACATTGTCTGCGAATCATCCAAAAAACTATTTTCCGTGTCTATACTCATTGAGGAGAGAGTCATATTCAAAGAATCTTTATCAATTTGACTTGTTCCTCCATGTTGTCTACCACCATTTTGATCAAAATTACCTACATGAGCATCCCAACCAGCCGCACTAGCATTCCAACATGTTGCACCAGCATCCCAAACTCCAGCACAAACATCCTAACTTGTTGCACCAGCATTCTGCACCAGAATCCCAACCTCTTGCCTCATCCCCACCATCCCCATCATCTCCATCATTTTTTCCTCCACTATTTCCATCAGAGGTATGTTGGTCATTGGAAGAGCTGGTAACAATAACTACACGATCTACACTAACTTCTTCTCTAATCACTTGTTCAACATTTATTCTCATGTCTCGAGCATGAGAAGCAATATGTGGATCATGATTTCTCTTGTCATCATCCAAGGAGGCAGGTCTAACCCAATCAAAAATAAGATTCCCATTATCGTCTCCTACTTCAACAACTACTTGAAGTAGATCCATAAAATCAGTTTCATTTACTTTATCTTTTTCAGCTGCCATATCCCTAGGTTAAATTCATATTATAATAACAATAAACAAGTTGTTCAAGCTTAAAATAGGCAAGATGGTTTCTTTGTTTTGAATGTGGACCGATTTCTTCACATGTAGAAGATGATGATGTTTGTGAGAGTATGCGAACTGTTATTACACTCAATGATAGCACACAGTTTCCATACATTATCCATCAATCAGCTATAATAAAAATTATTAACTATTATAAGTATGAATATTATTTCAATGATATTATTATTTATTATTACTATGTAAATTTTTGTAATAAAAGTTATATACCTGGTTGCATTTGGCGTCTAGCTGCATTGACTGCTTATTCACTAAAACTTTTCCTTATATCCTTAAAGTATATGAGCTACGTTCATGAGATCAATATGTATATAATATATATTAATATGACATAATACTCACATGCAAAGAATTTATAATATTGGAATTATTCTCTACTATACTATTTTTCAAGATTCTATCATTATGATTCTCTACCATACGGGGCCATACCAAATAATTGTGTTCTTATTTATTTTTTATTTTATTTTTTGATAAAAATAATTGAGTTTCTTTAGATCCTCTACTCAAAAGAAATAATAGTGGATTTTTACACGTTTTGCACAAATAATTTTGAGATTCTTTTATTTGAAATGTCGGCACAAAGTTACAAAAAAAATCAATTCTACATATTTATAAATTGATTGATACATATTTAATATTATTTGGAATTAGTTTTATATAATTGAGTCACAAACAAAATTTTTTTTTTTAGATTGCTTTCAAAATTTTTTACATATTTTACACGTTCACTCTTTGGTTCTTTATCCAATTTTACTTCAAGTCCTCAATAATTTTACTATTGACTATTATGTTGGAAATTTTTATAAATTTGTTAATGCTTCTTCTAAAATAATTTTCAATCTGAATTATTTTAACAATAATTTAATTGTTTAGGATTAAAAAAATTATTTTAATAATATGCAAAATATCCATTGACTTTCGGAGTGAAATTTGTGAAATTTCAGGAATTTCGGGATATTTCAGGAATATCGAGAGATTTCTACGGATATTTCGAAATCGACCGGATATTCTGCAGGACATTGGATATTTGCATGTTTCGATATCGGTCCCTCCAAAATATGGATATATCAGTGGATATTTTGGTATATCTATCGATTTTTAGTTCCTTGAATTTGACTAACTTTTAATTGAACAAAAGAAACTAATAAATCCTTATAATCATAACTTCGAGTAAGCAATTTATAAGTAGAATTCCAACGTGTTGGAACATCACGAGGAAATCTAATGACACGTCTACCATTTTGTTTAGAATATCTTGACCATGCTTTCATTGTAGAAGAATGTTTCCACAAAAACATTAGGGCTTTTTTAATAGGTTGAATAAAAATGTTCAAGAGTTTCTAATCCTTTTTGAACATATAAATTTAAAACATAGCATGCACATATTTGATGAAAAAATGTACCACCAAGATAAGGTTTGCACAAATCAAATAAAGCTGGAATAGCAACGGCATTGCTAGAAGCATTATCAAAACCAATTGCAAAAAAATTGTTTTTAATTTTATACTCTGTAAAAATAATTCTAAACTGTCTAAAAATATTCTGAGCAGTGTATGCATAATCAAAAACTCTAAATGCAAGAATTCTTTTCTAGATATTCAATGCATCATCCATATAATGGCAAGTGACACTCAAGTATGAATGTGATCATCAATGGTCACTCAATATGTCGGCACATACAGAAACACGACCGTTATATTTTTCTAAATATTTTTCTAACTTTCTTTTTTCTTTTTTCTTTTTTCTTTGTCATAAATCTTTTCAAGTGTTGCTACGAGCGTGGCTCTAGGAACATGACATGCAACATGGTTTAATACTCGTCGACAATAATTAATTAAACCAACATTTTCACCAAAACTAAATGATAAGTGTTTTACTGCTACCATTCTAGCTAATTTTTCTATATTTTGTTCATCAGTATAACGAAATAATTGTTGGTTAGGAGTAGCGTACCTGGAAATTTGTGATTGTGACCTCGATCTGGTCTCTACTTCTAGATGTTTGGTTAAAATATGCTTCCAATAAGTGTCATATCCTCCAGATTAGGTCCACTTATATATTTTTTTGAGTAATTGCAAGCCACTACATAGCTTCCATCTTCTTGCCTAATTTTCTTCATATGTTTTATGAAGAGATCAGATTTACTTTGCTTCTGTATCAGATCTTCCTACTCTTTTGATTCTGGTGGATCAAATTCAAAATCCGGAGGTGTATTAATATCGGACATATTTTTTGACTGGCTTGTCAAATTAGGGGGCGGGGGTGTTATTGGGATCGAGTTATGAGATTGATAGAGGGGGAGTAGGAGAGTTTAGGCCTAGGTCTTCAGCATATGTCCGGCATTGCAAATACTTGTGATAGGTGGGGTAGTCACGACCAATCATATGACCCTTACCTTTCATCTAAATGGAATGCCTAGGACTGTCATGGCCGTCACCCCTTTCACTTCCACTTGCCATTTAAAAATTGAATTGCAAAATTCCTTGAATAAAAAATGTTAAAAAATTGATGGAAATAAATGGTTAAAAATAAATTTGGGAGAGAATTGGAAACTTAGTAAGTAGTAATTGCAAATAAATGAAATTGGAAACTTAGTAATTGACTAATTGCAAATTAAATAAATTGGAAATAAGATAAATTGAAAATAAAATTAATTGACCTAGTAATTGAGAATGAATTGGAAACTTGGAGTCTTGGAGAGTTGGAGAATTGAGAGAGAAATGGGAGGAAATTGGAGTGAGGAAGAAAATAAAAAATTAAAAAATAACATAGGAACCGTCGATTCGAATCGGAACCAGAATTGTCGGTTCCAGTTCTGTTCGAACTGGTCGATTCCATAAAAATTAGAATCGGAACCAGAACTGGCCTCCTCTGGTTTCGTTTTCGATTCCGGTTCTGGTTTTGGTTATGGTTTCAGTTCTTGAACCTGAACCTGAACCGAAAAACTAGTTTCGATTCCGGTTTCGATTTCGGTTTTGATTTCGGTTCCGGTTCCAATCCAATTCGGTGGTTCGAACCAGAACCATGTCAGGACTATCATAAAGGTCTATTTAACAAACCTCTAATAGAGGTTGAAATCGAACAAAACCAACTTCATAACATTATCAATGTTTCTTCATTGGATTAGTTTATTGGCGTTACAACGTTGATGCACTTGGGGGTGTTTGTGTGTCTAAAACTTTATGTTTGTGTGTCTGAGACTTTGTTGTTTGTGTGTCTGAGACTTCGTGTTTGTGTCTGTGTGTTTGAGACTTTGTGTCCGTGTTCCGAGACTTTGTGTTTGTGTGTCCAAGACTTTGTATTTGTATTCCGAGACTTTGTGATTGCTTTTCGAGACTTTTAGGTTGTTGTTTTGTGTTTCTCTGTTTCTGTTTATGTTTCTGTTTATGTTAATCTTCTCCAACCTCGAATCCCTAATTCGAAACCCTTCATTTTTAGAGAAAGTTACATACTTCGTTTTTTTTTTTTCAGAAAAATTAAAAGTCGCTATTGTGTTTGGTCGTGGTCGTCGACAGCGACGTACACGTGTTCATGGTCTACCGTCGATTGGTCAGTGTACGTGTGTTCGTCGATTCATTAGTTCCCACCTCCATTGATGGAGGATTTTGAAAGACAAAAAAAAAAAAAAAAAAAAACCTAAATGATAAAGAAGGTTACTGTGAGGGGGCATTTTTGCTTGTTCACCATAATAAGTGTCTTTTAAATATAAGTTATTAAAACAGAGACAGTGTTAAAAAGCCACCTCCAAAAAGTGCTAGAAATTTTTTGATCTGTAATTTAATATATTGATTTCCTTATATATTGTTTTTCTTCTTTATTTTTGGTGTTGTAGAGTTTTGATGCTAATGATTTATCGTTATATACATGTAGATATGTTGATTAAGAGAACTATACGATTTGCGGGAACCATATTATGGATCATTGTAAGAATTTTAATATTGTAATTTATGCGAATCTTATCATGAACCATTGTAAGTATTTTAATAATAATTTTGCTATTGTTGACATGTTTTTTGTTTATCAACATTGATAAATAATTTTAGTGTTTAGTTAATAGCTAGTAATTTTCGGAGGTTTACATAGATTTTGATTTGTTTTGTTGGTTTTGGTTTTATAGGCATATCGTGTCAAACTAATCAAGATGGTACCATTAGCTAGGAGTGTATTTATTGGGGTATGATTCAAAACCCTAAACACTTTATCTTAATCAGTTCTTAAATGTGATTTTTGATTTGTTTTTGTATATATTAATTTCTGATAACAATCTTCTTCTACTTACAGATCGTTGCAATCATGTCTTTAATTGATAACAATCTTTATTAGGGATGTCAAAATTACTCATTAGTCTGGGAGCTTGTGGGAACCTGGCCTGTTAGAGGTGGTTTTAACCGTACCATTTAAGTTGTGGTATGGGGTCGGTATTTTTTTCAATCCCCGATTTAATTTCGGTACGGTTACAGGATTTCAAGTCCCCGCCCCGCCCTGCCTCGTCCCTGTACTTGCTATCAATATATATATATATAAGAATAATTTTCCCTCCCACAAACATAATTTTTCGTCTCTTTTTTTTTTCCCTTTTTTTTTTCATCACTACTCCATCCCAGATCATTATATATAATATATCACTCACATTATTATTTTTATATTATTCAATACTATTTATATGATATTTATCAAAAAGTTATAAAAAAATACATTAATGGGATGGGATGGTATGGGGCAAAAACTGATCCCCTAATGGGGAATCTCTGTACCCGCACTGTTTATTTTCAGGTGGATATTCATCGGAGATCGTATTTCTCATACAAATTGGTATTGAGAATGGTAATGGAAAACTTATTCCCGACCCGTACCATTGACATCCCTAATCTTCATCTACTTACACATCGTTGCAATTATGTCTTCAATTTCCATTGTATCAGCTTTGGCTCAAATGTCGATCAATTAGCCTGACTATCTTGTCTTCAATTTTCATTATATCAGCTTATGGCTCAAAAGCTGATCAGTCAGCCTTTTAAGTTCACTTTACCTGAGTTTATTTTATGTTGATTTACCATATAAATTAAATAATTATTGTTGCAATATATTATTGATTTTATTTTTGATGTAAATTGGTTTCCATATTTTATTTTATTTTGTATTAATTACCTAATGTTAAATTGATCGAATAGTTATCTTTCGACATTCTGTGTGCATTTATTGTACATAAGTGGCATCAATTTAATGTTACTAATAAACTGTTTAGTATGTATAATTTAATGTTACTAATAAATTGGTAGAAGACGACCCAGTTCTAGAGAATCTACCATGATTCACCCATTGTCTTAATGTAATAATGATGTTTGTTACCATGGTCAATTTTTACCGTGGTTGGTATGTCTTGTAAACCCAAGTAAGCCTTCCTATATAAGGATAACTCAGGGCAGTCTTAGATAGATTCAGTTTTAGCATCTTTCTCCCCCTTCGTAATCTTCCCTCTCCGAACCTTTCCTTTGTAATCTTTTCTTTTTCTTTTGTAAAAATTCTAAATCTTGAATAAAGTGTGGGACTTATTATCTGTATGTCCATTGTTCATCACTACTATCAGACTTGGTATGTATAATTTAATGTTACTAATAAACTGTTTAGTATGTATAATTCTGTGTCCATTTATTGTCCATTTAATGTTACTAATAAACCTATGTCCATTTAATATGTATAATTTTTTTTTAATATTATTAATAGATACTGACATTTTGGCATTCTTCCTATTAAACCTATGTCCATTTATTTTACAAAATTGTTTTATTAAGTATTGATCTTTTGGTATTCTTCATATTGAACATATTAATTCATGTGTCAAATTCACAATTAATGTCTATAAAATATATTTTTGTAATATTATTAATAAATATCTATCTTTTAGCGTTCTTTCTATTAAAATAGGGAAAAATAAATAAATACTATATTTTTTAAATTTAAACACAGAAAATAACATTGTTTATTCAACAATATCAATTCATATATTTCGTGGCATAACTTTGGTTCTTTCTTGATGCTCCAATATTAAAAACAAACTTTAAATTTCGGAGTTTCACTTGAGTTTTTCAAAAAACTTATTCAAGAGTTTAATATGACTGTTGTGAAATTGAAATATAAAAGATGAATTAGGGGTTAAGAAAATAAATATTTATTATATATATGGATATCAAAGGTTATGATTATATACTTAAAAAAAAAAAAGGTTGTGATTAATTCTATCTATTTAGTACATGTTTAATAAATATATTTAATATTATTAATAAATATTTAAGTTTTCCATTTTAAAGTGTAATTTAACAATTTTGGTCTTGTGATTAAATCTAAAAATTATTTTTGTTCTCAACAAAACAATATTAGGAATGAATGATGAGTTGAACATAAATCTAGGTTAAGTTTAATTTATTTGATTATTTGTTTTTAAATTTTTTTATATACTAAAAAATGTTATTACACATAACTTATTTAATATTTTTATAAAAAAAATTTATTTAACAAAGCATGTGCATTGCATAGGTTGGCACATTAGTGTATATATATATACAGTTTTTTAATTGTCAATTCGAATTAATATAAAATATATTAGTTCCTTACACGTGGATCATTGGATTTAAATGTTTTGACTTGACTGTATGCACTTGTCAAAACATCTTTTAAATCCAATGGCCCACATGCAATGAATTGATATATTTTATATCGGTTCAATCTGACAATAGAAAGATTAATATATATATATATATATATAGTGGTTCTCTAGTCAGGTCACCCTGAAATATTTATTTTAGGATCTCCTCGCACAGTCACATGTTCACATGTGAGGCTCATTTCTTTTCACATGTGGGGCTCATTTCTTTTTTTAACAATCATGAGCCCCACATGTGAACATGTGGCTGTGGGAGGAGATCCTGAAATAAATATTTCAAGGTGGACCTAACTAGGGAACCTCCCTATATATATATATATATATATACAGTGGCGTTCATATGAGTGCGCATTCATGTGTTTTATACGAGTGCATTAAATATGAGCCGTTAGATTCAACTACTTTGACTTAGTTAAGTCAAAGTAGTTGAATCCAACAGTTCACATTCAATACATTCATGTATTTACATAAATGTACACTCATGTGAACACCACTATGTAATATATATATATATATATATATATATTGTACGGTTTTACTAATTCTCATTACCGAGAATTAATTTAAAATAATTTACATTTCTTCTGGGTAGCGAGAATTAGTGAAGCCACACGATAATATCGTCAAGTATACAACCGCACAGTAACATCTTCAGGTATACCTGACCTGATAATTTTTGTATATATATATATATATATTTATAGCAGTTATCATGTCAGGTATACTTGGCGATATTATCGTGCGGCTTCACTAGGTCTTGTTACCAAGAATTAGTGAAACCGCATAATAAGACAATCAGGTATACCTAACCCGATAGTTTATATATATATATATATATATATATATAGTGAATCTCTCATGAGGAATCATTTATTTTAATTTCGGTAAGGACCATGATGAAAACCTATCGATTTTAATGAATTTTAATCTGAATTTTTTGTGTGGATGATGAGTTCAATGAAATCTACTTATGAACAAAATTTGAGAATTTTTTTAATACTAGAACTATTTTTCTTGAATTTTCCTATATTTCTCCTATTTTCCGATGCCTTCATATTTAACAAAATTTGGAAAAATAGTTCTTGTACTTGGAAAATTCTCAAATTTTGTTCATCTATAAATTTCATTGAACTCATCATTCAAAAAAAAATTTAGATTCAGATTCAAATTCATTAAAGTCAACGTGCTTTTATCATAGTCCTTACCAAAATTAAAAAAAAAAAGGATCCCCATGAGAGACTCATTATATATATATATATATATATATATATATGACTTGGACACCTTTTTACTCAAATTACGTTATTTATTTATATATATATATATACATATACGGTCCCGTTCTTATCATGACATCCTTATATAACTTTATCAGGATATTGAATATGAGTCATTCATTTATAAAAGTGATTTGACAAGTGCATATATACCAAGTCAAAGTATGTAAAACGAGTGGCTCACATTCAATGTCCTTATATAATTCTATCAGGGCATTCTCGTATAAAAATTTCCGTGTATATATATATATATTCAAATTACGTTACCATATTGATTTTATTTTATTGTAAGTTTGTAATGCGTCACATGTAAGTGGGAGAGAATTGTGATTCTTTACTTAAAAGTTGAAAGTAGTGAGAGACTAAAGAAAGATATTCTCAGTCACTCGGTGTGGTTGGTGAAGTGACTAGTGAGTCACCATTGTAAATCTCATAAAGAGTTTACACAAAGTCACAAACAGTCTCAACATTTAAAATACAAAATTTGAGTTTCATTTCTGTTTGGGAAGTACATCATTATTCTTCAAAATATAAGGAAACAACATCATCTAAAACATAAAACCATTCTTAGAATACGGTAGCATTTTATGTCTATAGTCTACTATGGCATCACTAGTGATGATCCATCAAAGCATGCACCATGTAAACTTACTATATTCACATTCAACAATTTCTCCATGACAGTAAAGCTTAATGGCATTGCCTTTGTTAGAATTATATTTATAGTTATATTAGGATTATATTTCTATTTCAGCATTAGATCAGTGTTTTTTGGCTTTCATCATTTTTGTTTTGTATGAGATTATTTGACAGCCTCCAATCTAAAATAATTGTACTTTTAGTTGCTTCCAACTATTAAGAGACTTGAATAATGAAATGTACTAGCTACTTATCAAGCTCAAAATTTTATAAACTTTCAAAAACTAGCTCACCAAACGCTCATTCAATTCCAATTATAAATTGCATCTCTATGCAAGTGTGAACATGCATGCTTGTAAATAAGCATACAGTGCATGAGATGGAGATCAGAGAGAGGAGAGAGGCTGATGGTCATGAGCATGACCAATTTTTTTTACATAATATTCAACAACATAAGCTTTTTGCTCCCATTCATTGAAGGGATCGATGCTATAATAGTATGTCTAAAAAGAAAGAATATTGGATTACTTCTATCTCACATTCCTACAGAAGCTTTGGAGACTTGCTTCAAAGCATTGGCAATTTCATCGGCTTTTGCTTCGGCATTTACGTGTGCAATCAGAGGGCTCTCACTAGGAACAATGTCATCTCTTAGATCAGTAACTCTAAGCAATTCTTCAGAACCCTTCTGCACCACTCCTTTCATAATCAAGGTTTTATGAGTTCCAGATATCAACTCCTCATAATCTGTATCTCCGCTTTCACCGAGAATCACATACATGTTTGCAACATTCAATCTCCATCGAACAAAAAGATACCTATCATTCAGAAGCAAAGAACATATATATATATATATATATATATCACTTTGGCAAGTAATTATTATAATCATGCCTCATTTCAATAATGTCTGTAAATGGCAAGCTACAACATAACATTTCATGAAAATAAACCATTGAAATAAGCAAATTAAAGTCATCATTAATGAGCCTAGAAACATTATTACTACTTGCAACAAACTTGAGTAATTTCCGTTGTGATTGAACATTTGAACTGATACACTCATACTTGAAAATTATCTCCAGTGAGTTTATTCATACTCTAGGAAAGGGTCCGAAAAGCATATGTTAGGAACCATTCTCCTTTAAAGATGTGTGTTCTGTTTTATTTGTTTATTTCTAAGACAATTTTTATTACTCTCTAAACACTCTCTAAAAGTGGCTGTGGGTGGTATAAAAGCCTTACCTTAGTCAGGGATTGATTAAGCAAATAGGCACTTGAATGCTATAGAAAATATGAACTCGCTTCAAAGGCAATAGTATTACTGTACTATTTGAAATGCAGCTAATCGAATCTATGTGTACCTGAGTGCCTGCGCTCGAGAGGCTAGAAGAGGAACGATATGCATTCTCGTTGAGTTCCTGCAATACATTGGATGGCAACGGAGACCACGCATCCTAAGCTTCTGCCTCAAATCATCAACACGTTTTACCTGCAAAACCAAGACCTATAAAAAGCCCTGCCAATATAACTAATAACTTCCACACACTGAGAAGTAAAACTTGTATTTTATTACCTTACTGGGATCTTTAATCAGGTATGAAATGCAGAAGGCATTGCTTGATTTCTCATCTTCCTGAATGGGGCTGGCAGATTGAACAGAATTCTCTCCACCTTCATTTGTATTCATCAGCTTCCAAATGGTTTTCTTCAGACCATCAATACCCCATCGGTAGTCGATATGTGTTGCATAGTCTGGATCCGGTAAAATCTTTCCATCCTCTTCTGTGTAAGTACCTGGATAATACACTTCACCTCCACTGCTGCAAATCAAAGCATCAAACTCATTTACTTGAATTTCTGCTGAATTCAAGAACTTTGTTGTTTCTGACAGCGGCATTGCTGTTGACAGAGCAAATCCAGAGAGTCTTGCTGTTTGAGTGTCTGAGCGAACAGCTTTAAATATATCTTGTACTATGTCAATCATCTTCTTGTCAGGAGCCCCTGTGCTGTCATAGCAGTCAAGCGCAATAACAATCAATCTACGGCGCCGCCTCAACATGGGATACTTGCTCACCGCATTCTCAGGCAGTTTCTTCCCACCTTCCTTATCCTTTGGATCTGATTCAGGTTGCTTCATCTTGCTTAGAACTCGTTTCACTTGGTCTTGCACAGGATCACCCGTTGTTGCAGCTGTATAGTCAAGAGATCCATTCAGTGATGGTTTGTCTCCATCAACTGAGAGCCTGAGTGACATATCCTGAACATCCTTCAATGAGTCATTGAGAGACGATTCTTCAACAGCCATCTCATCCCCTGGAGTATCAGTTTGCCATTGTGGGTGCCTCATTCGGCAAGCTGCTACCCTTGTTAAGTAAGTGCGGCAGTGCTCAGGCCATGAGAAAAGGTGTATGTTTTTCCAGCCATTCTTTCTACAATCATGCCATAAGTTCTTTTCCGACACCAACTTAAGCAGTGCATCAGCAATGGCTTGTTGATCATGGGGATCCACAAGCAGACCGTTGTTCAGTGCCTAAAAACCATAACAAGAGAAGGAAGTGGTTAGATTGTTAAAGGGGCCAAACCAATGAACTTATAATTCAAGTAGATGAAGGTTGTCCTTACCCGATGGATGTCGACTGGCCCACCATTTTTAGTAGCCACCATTGGAAGCCCATGAGCTGATGCCTACAATCAAACAAACATAGATTACATATCACTTCCTTGCACATGAAGATTATATCTTGAGAACTAGTAATGAATCAGAATCAGAATCAACCTCAATCAATGTAAGCCCAAATGGTTCAACCAGTGCTGGATTTATGAAAACTCCCTGTAATAATTTATCACTCAGATCATATCGTCAATATAAAACCACATAAAGCTAGTTTCAAAATTATGAACTTCAGTAAACCTTTGTTTTAGCTGCAAGTCGGTATATATCTGGAACATCAGATTGCTTGTGATGCTTTGGATAGGCAACTTGCCCATAGAGGTCATACTTATCAATCATTTTCAATACCGTTGTAAGCACACTAGCATTTCCACCGGTCATCTCCTCTATATCATCCCTGTTCCCCATTATCAATGTCTGTATAAAAGCATAGTGATTTCTTAAGCATATTATTTAGTAATCCTCAAGTAAACATGCAGTTGTGCAAATCCACTTACAAGATTAGCAAGCTCTCTTAAGGGACGGCACTCTCCAAAGGCCTTCAAAAGTGTTGTTATATTCTTCTTCGGGTCAGGTCTTGATAAAGCCAGGATCATTGGTTTGTGAGGATTTGTAAGGAACCGCATCAACTACCAAAATACGTAGTTGTGAAACAATAGATTTAAATTAATATCATTGCATAGTAATAATGTAAGACAAATACGGCACTCACTTCAGACCATATTGTTGGAACTGCTTTTGGAGAAGATCCATCATTGTTACCAGTAAGTGCTGCAAGTTCCCCTTCAACCTCAGGGGCTTCTTCTTGCACCTCAACATTGCTGAAGTCCATGCCAGGAGGAATGACCTGAAAAATTAGACTTTAGAACTTGGAAAGGATAATTTAAAGAATTAATTCATCGGAATCATGCTATCTTTAATTTATTTTGCTTCAGTTTATTTTTTTCTTGTTAAAATGTATATTAATTCAAAAAAATTTAGAGCATAGTTAGAGGATTAAAATCATAATAGTAGCTCACTAGCTCCAACATTCAATCAGACCTCAAGTTGCTTTTCAATCAGAGAATGAACTCTATGAGAGGGATTTTTGAAATATGAAGTGTGTAGATAGGAAAACTGGAAATGGAATTTAAAGTTTCACATTCGGAGAAACAGCAGATTTTAACATATATGTTGATGGATTCACAATTTTCCCATCCATTTTCTGACCTCAACTCTTCCAACTAGAATGAAGTATCAGTAGCTGAGAAAATATCTGGTCAAAAAGATAGAAATCACATTCTTACCACCATCCTGGGCATGTATCGGCCATGACAATTGACCCCACGTCTAGCACGAGCACGTAAAACTTTCTCAAGCTTCACATCAAACCCATCATAAAGTCCCCATTGCTCTTCAATCTCCTGTTTTGTACTTGTGATAACAAGTTCAGCAGCATCAAGGGAAAGCTCCTCTGCTTCTATCCTCCGCATAATCTTATATGTCGAATTGATATCCTCCTTTGATTGTCGTCCCTGCTTAAGAAGTTGTTCAAGCTTGTTTCTGCCTAGTGAATGTCCAGTCAAAACCATTGGAACATTCAAAGCACCAGAAAGAAGAGCAGCACTATCCCCTGCATCCGCATAATGGCTATGAATAACATATGGCCAGACAGGCTGGCCCCCGCCAATTTGTTCACCTAAAACCTTTGACATATTAAGAATGTGGGCAAGCGCTCCATCTACGAACTCCTGAATATAGGGCCACAATAATTCTTTCCGGAGGTACTTGTCACGCGGACCAAATGGAATCCTTACAATATATGCCCCACTGCTCTCTCCCACTTCATTGCCATCGGCATCTTCAGCACCAGCAGTCAGCATTTCCGTTGGCTCCCCATAACTCCAATCAACTTCAGGTGAGGAGATTTGGCGAGTAAAGAGATCTACCCTGTACACGCCAGGCATCCTTGCAAGTGCACGAGAAAGCTCTACCACATATTTGACCTGATATGTTTTCATAAGTATGAAACAGCAGGTGATTAAAGTGAGAAAAGATAAATTAGTAGTCGTGTTACTTGAATCGGAATGCATTGGATACCTGTCCACCAGTATCAGAATCTCGACCAAGCTCCATGTTTTCTCCTCGGACCAAACCATGCAAACTGGGCATAAAGATGAAGGGTCCTTAATTATTAATTTTATTCATGTTGCAAGCAAGTTTTGAGAAATATAATTTTTTATAGCCATACGTGCAAATAACAAGCAAGTGTAAGGGGATATAAGTTACACTTTGCATTTTATTCCGGATCATGTTCATAGCTTAATAACCTGATTCATGTTGCATATAAAAAAAAAATGATTACCAAATGAGGCTCTCGTTTATTATAGTTCAATAAAGGTTATTCCGGATAGTGTATTGTCTTCATATTACAAGCCTACCTATCTGGCACATGAAATTACATTTTGTATCTTTTACTCCTACTGCTATGTCTGACTCTGATCCATAAAAAATATCCGAAGGAGCAAAGGAGGAGGACTAATGAGAACATTGAAACTAGTACATATTGTAGCGGTTGCTAAAAAACTCCATGATTTTTTTCAATTATCATCTGTCTTATCTGAACCTATACCTTGAAACAAATCACAATATTTCATTCTGTTGACTGTTTGAAATAGGAAACAAAACACAATATTTCATTCTATTGACCGTTTCAAATAGAAAACAAAATACAATACTAAGAAGTCATTGAACGCAACCAATGGAAAATATGTTACATGTGGATCAAACAATTTAATGGCATAAACAACATAGAAAAGCAAGTCTCTAGTATGATATGATATGGTGTATAGACAGAATTATACCTGATAAGGACAATATAGAGTTTCTTTTCCTTCTTATCATCCGACCATACTTCCAAGTTGGATAAGTTTCGTTGGAACGTTTTCCTTGGAGTCTCACATTGCACCATCTCTGCCACTCCATCTCCCTTCTCTCCTTCCGACAGGTCTTCAGACATGTCCTCTGTTACATCCTTACGTCCTTGCTCCCGCTCCCATCTCCGGTATGCCACACGTTGTGAATCCTCCCATTCCAACTATTCAAATCATGTAAGCCATTTTTAGTCCCTCAATTAGATTACAATAATACAAAGTAAAATATAATTTATCTCATGTTATTAGCTTTCTCAGACTCTCAGCTCAGGAGCTTAGTTCTATTCGAATCAATTCCCTCTCAATTTTGGAAACTATGATACCAATGATTATTACATCAGCTTATTTAGACACGTTATCTATAAAGAGCATTCAATTCAATGAAACGAATTACCAGAGATAGCTTAACAGACAAATCAACTAACAATTTGTGAGCATGGCACGTGCGCACATGCGCAAATTCGTGCATATAGTCTTGAAGTCTAATTCATTCAATATCTCATAAACTGCAACATCCTCTGTTTTCTAATGTACATACTCATTATGTATTAAAAAAAAAGGCTTCAAGTGTATCTCATTCATATCACGTGCTGTGGTGTGGCATGTAGAACGATACGAGTTGTTGGGCATACACTGGGCACATAAAATGTTGTTATTTTATAATTTAAGATTTGGGACCATTTCCTTGATGCAATTAATTGTTACAAAAACAGGACAGGCACAAAATTGTAGGAGAAATAAATGAATTGAGAAAATCCAGTTGTCTAATTGGTACAGATCCAAGAAACTGAAATTACAGGAATGAACAGGTGGTCTATTGAATCATGCATTGACAGTACCTCATGAAATCTGTACATGCAAACACAGCAGTAACACACACACATATATATATATATATATACAGTTGCATGCATGCAGATTGCAGACTGAGAAATGAAAAATATTGAGAATAGAGAGAGAGAGAGAGAGACCTGCTTCTTCTTGCGGGTGAGGTGCCAAATGCGCCAGCACATGTTCTCGAGCCTGGAGCTGCGTTCGCGGGTGTTGCGGGTGGCAACGACCTTAATCCACGTGCGATGGAGATCAGTCTCATCGACACCAGTGACCACCTCCTCTACAAAGTACTTGGTGGGGTTGAAATCACCCCTGTCCGTCAAATTCACCGGCGTCGGCTTCAGGTCCTCTATCGCCGACGCCCCACTGTCCAGTATCGCCTCCAAGTAGCCATTTATCCACTCGTTCCCGGCCATTTCTTTCGAATCACACACACATAAACATAAGCAGCACCAAGAAAGAAAGAAAGAAAAAGAGGAATTTGATTATGTTTTGTTTGAAAAAACAGAGAGTTATGGTGAGGGTGTGATTGCTAAAACGGTGGAGAGAGAAAAGTGGAGGGAGAAGCACATCATCAACATCGTTCATTCATTCATTCATCATGGCTTGGCTTGGCTTGGCTTGGCTTTGGGGAGGTGGAAATGGGGTCCACATGGACACGTGTGAGTGATATGAAGACTGTGTGGGTGTGATTTGTTGTTTAACCTTTTCCAAGATTGTCCGCTTCCCAATGCGTACTCGCCGCTGATTTTCACTTTCCATTGCACAGCCACAAATGCTTCCCTTTATTCTCATCATGTCATAACAAAATCGATCAAATTAAATACACATTCTATTTCACATTATTACGTGGTATATATATATATATATATAAACAATAAATAAAGTAATTAAAACAAGACAAACTAATTTAGAATGTGTTTTTATTTATTATTATTATACAGTGGGACAACACCCACACTTTGATGAGACAAATTCTTTTTATATATATACCAAGGTTAAGGGTCAGGAGACTCCAAACCACCAAGGCAAGTGGCCTTTTGGTAGTTAGAATGTCTTTGATTGCTATTACTTATAAATAATCACTCACTTATTTCATAAGTTTATAGAAAAAAATGTGTTTTATAAATATCTCAAAATCCGTTTATTTCATAATCAACTCCTCTTAGAACATCTCCAACAAATTAGAAAATACTTTGTTTTTGACTAAATATAGAGAGGTTGGACCGGAATTTACTCTAATAGCTTCCTTATCTCACTCCCTAAATTTTTTTCAGCAAAAGCCTCCTCAAATATAAGGAGAGAAGACTTCAATCTATATCTTTCATATTCAATGGTCCAAATTCAAATATTCAAAAACTCATTTTTTTTTTTTTGTTTAACCTAAATTCTTTTTTAGTTAATTCAATTTTTTTGTTGATTTAACCCAAAATTCTCAACGTCTTTATTTAATTTTTTAAGCCCAATTCTCAACTTTATTTATTTAATTTTTTTACCCAATTCTCAACGTCTCATCTGTTGTTAGTTTTACCCACAAAAAAAAAAAATTAAAACCCAAACCAATAGCTATTTCTCAGTTTATCAAGGTATTATTATGTTTTGTAAATAATAACATTTTAAATTTATTTAAAAATAATAATATTTCCTTTTTAATTAAAAATAAATAAAAATAATAAGGAACCCTTTTAGGGAGACTTATTGGAATGTGAACTTCTTATATGACTCTTTATGTATAAAAAATACAATAGACTCCCTAAATATAAGGAAAATATAGGGAGTCTTGTTAGGGATGCGCTTACCGCTTATTTTATGATCTACTCATCCTATAATTAGATTTTGGAAAGTTAATTGGGGTTAGCATTATTTATGTAATGTCCACTCTCACCAATTTAAGTAAAAGACAATAATGTCCTCAATCCCTACAATTGGTATGAGTTTTCCAACAAAATCAACTTATGGTCAATGATCGGAGGTAAAATTCCTCATACATAATTGTAAAATACGTATATTGAGATCGACTTGAACTTGTTACACTTAAGTTGATAGAGAATATACATTAGAGTTACATATTTTATTAATGAAAATGAATGAGTGAATATTTTTTCTCTTTTAATTTCTCAATGATCCTTAACATAATAATATGTGTTCGAACAACACACATTATCAAACCCACTATTGCTATCTTTTCTATTAATCTATTATACCATCTTTATTCGAAGCACATAAGTATGTTTATGTTATCTTGTATATGTGCATTCATGGAAAGATGTCAATTTATTAACTTTTACTTTCTATAATTTCGAGACATTTGTATCATTTATGCACATTATAATATTTTATCTTTTGAGTTTTAACATAGTTTAAATGATTAGAAATATATAAAGGTTAATCTTTGATGTATACATAATCCACGTACCCAAACGAAGTCGAAAAACAAAAATGAAGAGAAAATATATACAATATACATTATGCTGAGATGGTAATCCACTGTTTATATGCTTTTGTAAATATACACATTATACAATTACTCAGAGCTCTATAGGTGGTTTTCATCTTTCCTTTCATGTAAGGGATGAGGATTCGATTTCCACGATGTGCATTTTACAAGTATAAGTGAGGAATTGAAAGTAATTATCTCTTACCGCACAAGTAGCGTTGATGTCGGCAGGTCTCACAAAAACCTGACTCCTAACTTGTTTGATGACTTATTTCAAAAGAAAAAAAAAAATACTTACCATGTTAGGATTTTGATATAGCGTTTATTAATCAAGAATGAAATAAAAGGGAATCAAATTCCATATGAAAAATTAGTGCAGGGAGTAATTAAGTTATCTTTTCGTGGCCTTAAGAGTCCATTTTTACTGTAGGGGGTAAGCATTAATTATATGTGGACAAATTTATCCCTCCATGGACACATGTCATCCATTTAGGAGGGGGTAATGGTTACCTTTCTTGAAGAAGGTGAGCAAAAGTGTTCTCGGGCGTTAAACACATGATAGAGAGAATGAGGAAAAATTCCAATTGATGAGAGACACATGGCATGACATCCCACCCCAGTCTGCAGACATATCATATACCCTTGTAAAAGGGCCGTGGAATTATTAGCATAAAGAAAAGTGATCAAGTAATTTAGAGGTTTTGAGCGAGCATCCCGTGCCTATAGTCACGATGATCATATATAAACTTAACAAAATTAAAAGAAATTGCTCTATCTCTTGGCTCTACCATATATATATATATATATACAAATATATGTTGCGGGAATTATAGTCCAATATGATTTGATAGTATAAAAAAACTCTATATATCCACGGATGGTATATTATTGTATATATAATAAAGTATGTGGTAGGGGAAGGATGATCCGAGCAAGTGGTAAGCAGCATCAACCTAACTTTATCACCAACTTTGTCATCTTTGAACCCTTTTCACACAATTGTAGCTTGCTTTCCCTTTGAGACAATTTTGTTATGTGCTTTGATGGATCACCTCCAAGTCCACCTCCTCCATCCAATTATTGTTTAATTTTTTTTTATTAGTTCATCCAACACACACATGCTGACATGCTGTGCTCTCACTCTCTCAGCATCCAAACAAATAAAAGACACAATGCGTCTATGCACATCTGAACATGTATTATATACATTTGTTCTGTCATTTCCTTGCCTTCCATCATATTCGTTCGTTTAGTGAGACAAACAGTTAGAAGTTCAGAGATAAAAGAGATAAGATAAAGAAAAAGCTTTAATATTACACTCGGGTGTGTTGGGTACTGAATGCATATATCTTTCTTTCATAGCGCATATATCTTTCTTTCATAGCGTATATATCACATGTTACGAACAATCAATCACGTATATATATCTTTATCTACCATGCTATGTTGTGATATGAGTGAGCTGCATGTGTATCTATATATATCAGGTGCGCATCGAAAACGTTTCTTTCAAAGACAAAGACTATTATATGTTCCGGTTACCGAATCATTAGTTGTTCGAGTTTTCACCGGGTTAATTTTCAATTGATGAAACTTAATTAGGAATGCGAAATTCTCTCATCATTAAAGGGGAAAAAAATATCAAAGGGTTGATAATTTTATAACGAAAGTCAGTTTTTGAACCACACATGTATATCTATAATACATGCCACACATAAATACCTTCCAAACGAGGTTGAGAAATGAGAATAACCTTTCTAAATTAAGATTTGATTCTTGTTGACGGTGATTTTTTTTATTGTTGAAAAGTCAATCCGCTGACAATAACACACGTAGGCAAATTGAAGGTTTAACTAGACAAGGTGAGAGCCGAAATTCCTCTCTTCCACACAGATATTATGCAATCGCCGAATAGCCACTAAAAGAAAAACTGTCTTTCTTGACAGTTTTTTCAATTTTTATTTATTTATCTTTAATAATTTTTTAAAACTTTTACTTCTTATTTTCAACACCAAATAAAATCCTGATATTGATATATTTTACAGTAAGATATCGATTTTTGGGCAAACCAATATTGAATAGGTAAAATTTTAAATTTAATAAATTTACTTTTAAAAAATTCAATTTTTTTTAAAAATTGTTTATTTATTTTGCACCCTCTTGTTTCATACTATGAGATACGTTAATAATCCAATTATCCATATAAATTAATAATCCGAGTCTTACATTTGTTCATTAAATTGTAAAATGCATGTTGAGAAATATCTTCCCTATAGAGAGAGTTGTATTCCAAATCATGCTTATTACAATTGATATCATGAGTCTCATATAGGCCATGTTTGGTTGGATGAAATAGAATGAAAAGAAAGTCATTCCATTCGTTTGGTTTGTTAAAATACAATGGAATAGTGATTCCACTATTTTGATGGAATGGGCATTCCATCAAAAAACCAATGGAATGCCCTTCCATTCCAAACTAAAATTTATATTCCATAAATACCCTCATATGCCCCAACTCCATTCCAAAAATACCCTCATTTCCAAAAATAATATATTATATTATATTATATAAATATATTATTATATGTTATATAATATAATATATATAATATTATTATATATTATATAATATATATTATTATATGTATTATATGTATTATATAATATATATATATGTATGTATTATATGTTATATATATATTATATATATATATATGTATGTATTATATGTATTATATGTTATATATATATATTATATATTATATATTAAATAATATATATTATATAAATATATAAATATATTATTATATATATTGTATAATATAATATATATATATATATTATAAATTATATTATATATATATTTATATTTATATATTATTATATGTATTATATATAATATATAATATATATAATCTATTATTTTATTAAATAATATATAATTACATATATATATATACAATATACTTTTATATATTATTATTATTATCCATAATATATAATAATATATCGTGTTATTATGAATGTTTTATAATCAGGGGTATTTTGGTCAAAATACAGTTAACTTCATTCCATTCCGTTGTTAACCAAATAAAATAATACTAATTCAGAGACTAATTCTAAAGTTTCAACTAAACAAAAAACTTAGGACACATTCGATAATGTTTCCCAAAAGCGTTTTTTGTTTTTTGAGTTGCAAAAGCAGAAAAAACATGTTTGGTGGAAAGTTTTCAAAATTTGAGAACACAGAGATCAGTTTTATTTTTAATGAACAAAAAAACAAGAACACTGAGAACAACAATTTATCGTTCTCAGTATTCTTGTTCTCACTATTCTTACCACAGAAATAAAATTTACTTAAAAAAAAAAAAAATCCAAAATCCAACATTGCCACCATCCAGTACAAATCCAAAATCCCAAAAAAAAATTATAAAAAAAAAAATCTTGTTGAGATCAAATCTGTATCCATTCCAGATCCATCACCAAGACTTAGATCGAAACCATCATCTTCCAACATCATTCAATAAACAAACTCACATCGAAACCAAACCCAGATATCGAAGACCATCATCGTTGGCCGCCGGATGAGAGAGAGAGAGAGAGAGAGAGATCGGCGGTGGGAGAAGCTGGTTTGGTTGGGTTTGATCTCCTCGATCGGAGAAGATCAGCGCATCATAGGGTGGTGGCATCGATTGATAAATTTTCTTACCCAAAAAAAGTAGTGTTTGGTAGGAGTGAAACTTAAAGGGCAGAGAGAAACTTCAAGAAGAGAAAAGAAAAAACAAAGTAAAGTTGTTGAATATCTTCATTAGTTTTAATATTTAATTATTTTAATATTACTTTTTACTTATTTTTAATATTAATCAATATTGAAAATGATTTTAAAAATATTCTACCAGATATGTTTTTTATGTTTTGATTCTCTGAATATTGTTTTCAACTATCGCTATCAGACGCGTTTTTTAATCCGAAAAATCCAAAAATCAAATTTTCGAAAACAAATGAAAATGAGAAAACAAAAAACGAAAAACAAAAACGTTACCGAACAACCCCATAGTTTTTCTTTCTTTTCCATTCTCATTCTCATTACCATTCCGATTACCATTCCATAATGTAACCAAACGTAACCATATAGTATTGACCAATAATTTGACTATATATGTTTTATAAAATATAATTTTATTAGAAGTTTCAATAAATATTTTTTAATATATGTCTGTCGTAGAAATTAGAATTTTGATTAGTTGAACAAATTTAAATTTAATTAACAAGTTTTTATTTTATTTTATTTTATTTTTTTATATTTAATTTCTAACAACTCATATATGTTATATATAAATATTGTTAAATTGTTAACAAATCAAATCTTGTAATCAAGTGATAAAGACTTACAATTTTGACTTGAGGTCTCAAGTTCAATTCATAATAATGACAATTATCAAAAGTGGGTGGCAGCGGGTGTCCAATGGACGGCGGCGGGGGTTGTATAAATATAAAAAATATTATTTAATTAAATATTAAATAATGACAATTTTTAATTCAATATTATATAAAAAAACATATCTATCAAAAAAAAATTTCGTAACATTAGTATTGTTGACAGTTTTTAACTGTCAATAATTTTAGTATTTTCTTGTAGTGAGCCTACTATCTGTCAATAATTTTAGTATTTTCTTGTAGTGAGCCTACTATGGGTGGCAAACTCGGTGAGAATGGTGGTTTAGCGAGCAATATAAAGAAAACAATAAAGCAAGAATATGGAATTTACGTAGAAAAACCTTAAGGTAGCAAAAAAAAACCACGGTTGCTGAAGACGGCGAGAAAAATATTACTATATCTTAGAGATTACACACTCAATACTCTCGCGCTCTTGAATAATTGATAAGGTGTTGCCCTAATCCTTGATGTGTATAATTAGAATCCCTGTAAGATTCTGGTAGTACAACCCGTTTATGACTCGTTTCACGTTTGGTGTTTATCCATCTAGAAGCTTTGAGTTAATTTTTTTTTTTCGAGCATCTCCAATGTAAAAGTGGTTTCATACCAAAAATCGTTGATATGGCAACAATGTTGAGATACTTGCTTCCTATATGGTATAAAGATAGACTTAACAGACAATCAACTCAAAATTTGGTCTCCAATGTTTCTGTTTAAAAAACTTTTATTTTTAACGACGTGCTCAATTTTTTTTCTTTTGTATTTATTTTCTTATAAAAAATAGATGAAAAATTAATGTCAATTTTAAATACTTGTTGAGTCAACCGAAAAAATAGTCGTACAACAAATTGTCTGAAAGTAGATGGTTATGTTGAATATACACAACTGCATTTAAGATATATTTTTTAATAGACGGTCTATTTATCATATGTGAAATCTCTTTTTTTCACAAACTACTTTTACATTGAAGATACTTTTAGAACTCTCTAATATTTATGAGAAAATAATGATATTTCCTTATTGGAGTGTGGTCCCAAGATTTGGTATCCAAGTGAATCTATACCGTATGCGGCATATCTCGATAAGATTATATTTCATGATATAGCCAAGAAAATCATGCTAAACAGAGTTCTTCGGCTAATAGAATCCTTGCTCATTGAAATACTTTAACCGAGTAGGTTTACTTTGACACGTATGTTCGAAAATCTAACTCGGCTATCCTGGTGATGTGTCTTGATTTGACAATGTGCCACCAGCCAACATCCTTTCGATTGACTTTTGACGACGTGGCATCACCGGCTTCCCCGCTATTCCCATTTCTCTAGCTAGGTGACGTGTCTTTTCAGCCGAATTATACATATAACAATTCTTTTTTTTTTGTCATTACAATATTTTAGGTAATTAATGTCCTTTCATATTCATTATTGTTATCTTTTCTATTATATCATCTTTATTCGAAACACATAAGTATGTTTATATATATATATATATATATATATATGTTATCTTGTATATGTGCTTTCATGGAAGATGTCAATTTATGAACTTTGTATAATTTCGAGACAGTTGTATCAAGTATGCACATTATAATATTTCATCTTTTGAGATTTAAGATAGTTTAAATGACTAAAAATATATAAGGTTAATCTTTGAATCTTTGATGTACAGTATACATAATCCACGTACCCAAACAAAGTAGAAAAAAAAAATGAAGAGAATATATATACATTATGCAGAGATAGTAATCCACTGTTTATATGCTTTTTTAACAATGATTTTGAAAAAAAAAATGAAAATGAAGAGAATATATATACATTATGCTGAGATGTGAGATGATAATCCACTGTTTATATGCATTTTTAATAATGATTTTATTTTATGTTCTTGGCCAATGATTTTCAATTTAAGTGTGATGATGTATCCCTTAAAAAAATAGTACGAGATTACATACTAACACAAATCATAACTAAGGTTATGTGTTGGTTGTTTTTGTTTGAGAAATAATTATTTATTTATCAAGTTTTAAGTAAATAGCTAGGTGTTTTGTAAATTTTCCCAAAACAACTTATATCTTATTTTATAATATGTTCCTCTGAATAATCAAATTTTAAGAATTCCGGTGATATATGCGGGTTGCTTTTCGAAGCTTGCAGAGAAGCTGACCCAACACACATGCTGTGCCCTCATTCTCTCAGCGACTCAGCATCCAAACAGGAAACACTATTCACATCTGGACATGTATTATATACATATGTTCTGTCATTTCCTTGTCTTCCATCATATTTGTTCATGTAGGGTGCGTTTGGCACAGAGATAAGATAGGATAGAGTGGGACGGGACGGGACAGTCGTTTCATATTATGTTTGAAATATCTGGGACAAAATTATTAAGTGTACTATTATACGTTTGATATGGATGGGACAGAAGGTTCAAATGACCAGAATGCTCCTCATATGTATATATAATATTATACAATAATATATTATAATATTATAACATATATATATATATATATAATTATAGTATTAATATATATGTTAAAATAATATATAATATTGCATAAGTTTGTGATTTTTTTAAGATTTAAAAGTAAAAAGGTTTTTTTGAGACTTATCCTATACATGGGACAAGTCTGGCCTAGGGTCTTGGGTGGGATAGAATTTGGTGTTTTTGTCCGACCTTGTCCCGTTCTGTCTTATACTAAAGTCGCGCCAGACGTAGTACAAAAAAAAACTGTCTTGTCCTGTCCTATCCCGCGTCTCATGCATTTTTTTTATCACAAGGTTAATTTTTAATTAGTGACACTTAATTAGGAATGTGAAATTCTCTCATAACAAGAGGGAAAAAAAATATCAATATCCAAGAAAGTCGGTTTTTGGACCATACATATATCTATAATGCATGCCACGCATATGAACCCTCCAAACGAGGTTGAGACACCTTTCTAAATTTAGATTTTGATTCTCATTTTGTCTTTACAATATTTTAGGTCATTGTCCTTTCATAGTTTCATATTCATATAAAACTGAGAGAGGATTCACGATATCTTCAATACAATTTACAAATTTATGCAACAAATCTACATATTGAATGGGTTATTGGGTCTTGGGAGATATGCTTTTATAAAATGATAATGGACCCACTAGTGAAGTTGGTACATGTGTGTCAATTAAATTTATAATAAAAATTCAATTCAATTATAAGTCATCCATCCACAGTCCACACACACACACACTAGGGTTTGAGTTGGTTTATTTAATTAATAATAAAACATGTATATATTCAGTATTCTAATTAAGAGGGTTTTTTTTTTTTTTTTTTTAAATTAAAATTTTTTTTTAACTATTACAATATTTAGGAATTAGAAGAGTCGATATGATTTGAACCCATAATTTATTGGATGTAGATATGAGAGGTTTATCAATTCACTGTCATCTTTTGCAATAATTAGGAAAACAAAAAGGAAAACTAAAACATAAATCAGCCCAAAGTCAAATAAAAAGTGAGCTAAGGCCTTATAAAATGGGTCAGTTGAACCATTTGCAAATGAACCAAACCAAAGTTGGGCCTACGTATGATAAAAGAGAAGGTCAGTTAACACTGATCCCTGCTTGGTAAATTCGTGGTTCAGCAAAATTGGGCCCATAATGTGTAACAAAGCTAATATAAGCTTAACATTATCTTTGAAATGATCCTATTGTTCTGACTTCTGATAGAGGGAATAAAATATTAAAGAGTGGTGCTATTGGCACCCCTTTGTAAATATAATAATTCCCCACTTTTAATTTGTTTTATTAAAATTTTTTATTTATTTCTAAAACCATCCCTCTTAGTCTTACCTATTTGTTAAACTTAACACACCCCATCTTTAATTTCTTTCTTCAATCTCTCTCTTCTTTATGGTCTCTCATCTTCTTCTCCATCTCAAAATTTTAAAACTCATCAACTTATAAACTTTTTTTTTAATATATATATATATATTTGGGTTATCAAATCTTTTACTTTCATAAATCTAAAAACATAATAAAAAATGAACTAACTACACCAAACTCCCCTGATGTTTGCTCTATTACATACAGAAACAAATTTATCAATAATTGACACTCACCTCCCTTATGGTCAGTTAACGTCCGTTACATTTAACCTTTGACTATATCAAGAAGGGTAATATTGTCTTTTCACTTATTTTGAACTGGACATGTCATGTCAATCGAATTTCACTTAATGTATGTCAGGTTTTTTTAATTTTTAAATAGAAAATTATAATTTTTAAAGGAAAAAAATATATATAAAGCAATTGAAGAGGAATTTATTATTCATATGGTGAGATCAAGTCTCCAGATTAGATCACAACCGTCTATTTAATGAGATGTACGGTTGAAATCCAATATGGATCTCTACCAGACTAGTCCTAATACAGTTTCGGTTTCGGTTTCGAACCGATGAACAGGCGGTTCTGAACCTTTTTTTTTTCTTTGTTAATAAAAAAATAGATTTGTAATTGTAAATAAAATAAAATATAAAAATGACAAATTACAAAATAAAATAAAAGAAAATTCATTGGGTTGGGTCACTCGAAAATAAAATAAAATAAACAAATGAAAAATTATAAAATTAAATTAAAATAAAACTAAACAAAATGACAAATTACAAATTACACTTCATTGGGTATTTGGGACACCCGAAAATAACATAAAATAAATAAACGACAAATTACAAAATGAAATTAAAATAAAACTAAAAAAAATGTAAAGTTATTAGCCTTGAACGTAATTTTTACCACAATTAAGTTGCTTACGAATCCTCTTGGGGGAGTTTAGAGGTATCAAAAGCCACACAGTTCTCTTACCTTTTATTGCAGGTTTGGTGATAACGTGGACTAATTGTTGTCGTGATCCGCATCTACTATTCCGGATCCGCTGCTCCATTTTCAGGTTTGTCATCTTTGAAGAAATCGTACGATTCCTCCTGCTCAATTTGTTGTTTTCTATATTGCGCCTTAGTCTAGTCATCTACACAAACTTGCATATGTAGTGATTTCGAACTCAAGCACGGACGCTTTTCATCCAGGATATTTCCTCCGACGCTGAAATCTTGTTCCACCGCCACTGTAAAAACTGGTGTTGAAAAAATATTTTTGGCTATCATAGCCATGATTGGATAGTACTTTTCATACTCTTTCTAAGATATCAAATTTTTTCTTTGCCGTTTCTTTAATAAACTCAAAAGAGTTACTTAGATAAGATTCAAGCTCAGAATACTTGTTGGAGTTGGAGCCTGATGAAGAAGAACCTCGTGGTTTTTTGGCCTTTTTATTTATTTATTTATTTATTTTTTAATAACAGACTATACTCTAAATTCATAAATCCGGAGGATGATGGGGGCTGAGATACATTTTGTGTTCGTGTAACATCTAAGTTCAGTGATGATCCATAAACTGTAACATATTCATCATATAAATCATACAATAATTTCTTAACTCTATCACAACACGCATCAACATCATATTCTATTTTTAAACCTTGTGGGGAATAATAACTAGTTAGATAATAAGACAAATTTTCTAATTTACAACGTGGATCAAAAACTATGGCAATCAAATAATTATTTGGAAACTCCTTATAATATTCTAACCATTTTACCTTCATAGCATTAACGGACTCCACTATTTCTATGTCGGATTCACAATGAGCAAAGACACCAGCAATATTAAAACTCTCAATAATAAATAAATGAGTTGTAGGATAATAAACACCAGATCAATTGTTAGTATTAATATAAAAGATTTTTAACAAATTGAAAATGTTGTAACAAGCATCCCAATGAATTTGATAAAGATCAATGTGACTAACATGAAATTGAACAAAAGAAACTAATAAATTCCTATAATCATAACTTTGAGCAAGCAATTTATAAGTAGAATTCCAACGTGTTGGAACATTAGGGCTTTTTAAATATGTTGAATAAAATGATCAAGAGTTTCTAATCTTTTTTGAACACATAAATTTAAAACATGGTATACGCATCTTTGATGAATAAATGTACCACTAAGATAAGGTTTGCATAAATCAAGTAAGGCTGGAATAGCAACGGTATTGCTAGAAGCATTATCAAAACCAATTGCAATTTTTTTTTTTCAATTTAATACTCTACAAAAATAATTCTAAGCTGTCTAAAAATATTATGAGTATTGTGTGCATCATCAAAAACTCTAAATGTAAGAATTATTTTTTGGATATTCCATGCATCATCCATATAATGGCATGTGACACCCAAGTATGAATGTGATTGTCAATGGTCAGTTCATATGTCAGCACATACGGAAACACGACCGTTATATTTTTCAAATATTTTTCTAACTTTCTTTTTTCTTTTTTATAAATCTTTTCAAGTGTTGCTGTGAACGTGGCTCTAGGAACACGATATGCAGCAGGGTTTAATGCTCGTCGACAATAATTAATAAAACCTACATTTTCACCAAAACTAAATTATAAGTGTTCTACTGCTACCATTCTAGTTAAGTCTTCTCTATTTTGTTCATCAGTATAAATTTGTGATTGTGACCTCGATCTGGTCTCTGCTTCTGGATGTTTGGTTAAAATATGTTTTTGATAAATGTCATATCCTCCAAATTTGGTCCACTTATATACTTTTTTACAGTAATTGCAAGCTGCTATATAACTTCTACCTTCTTACCTAATTTTCTTCATATGTTTTACGAAGAAATCAGATTTGCTCTGCTTTTGTATCAGATCTTCTTGCTCTTCTAGTTCCAATGGATCAAATTCAAAATCTGGAGGTGTATCAATATCAGACATATTTTATGACTGGCTTGTCAAATATTGGGAGGGGGGGGGGGTGTCGTTGGGATCGGGTTTTGAAATTGTTTGAGGGGGAGTAGGAGAGTTTAGGCCTAGGTCTTCAGCATATGCTCGTCGTTGCAGATACTCGTGATAGGTGGTGTCGTACGACCGAGATTATCAATCATAGGGTCCTTACCTTTCATCGAAATAGAATACATAGGATCGTCACGGCCGTGACCCCTTCTCCTTCCACTTCCACTTGCCATTTAAAAATTGAATTGTAAAATTGCTTGAACAAAAAATGTTAAAAAAATTAATGGAAATAAATGGTTAAAAAGGTAGTAATTGCAAATATAATAAATTGATAATAAATGAAATTGGAAACTTAGTAATTGATTAATTGCAAATTAAATAAATTGGAAATAAGATAAATTGCGAATAAAATTAATTGTAAATAAAAAAATTTGGAAATGAAAATAAAATTAATTGCAAATAAATAAATTGGAAATGAAAATAAAATTAATTGCAAATAAATAAATTGGATATAAAATAAATTGGAAATATAATTAATTGTAAATAAAATTAATTGTAAATAAAATAAATTGTATAAAAAAAAACAATTGCAAATGAAATAAATATTAAAAACTTAGTAATTGAGAATGAATTGGAAACTTGGAGAGTTGGAGAATTGAGAGGAAATTGGAGTGGGAAAAAATGGGAGGAGGGTATTTATAGACAAGAAACAAAAAAAAAAGGAAAAAATAGGAAGTCGTTGGAGGCCCCAACGGCCTGCTGATGTCAGCAGGCAGTTGGGCCAACAATCGGCTGACCGTTGGCATTTAAAAAAAATAATTAATAATAATAATAATAACAAAGGAACCGTCGGTTCCATTTCTGGTCCGGTTCGGCGATTCGAACCAAAACCATATCAGGACTACACCAGACCAAATCCATCATGAATCCTGCAAACCTTTCCAGCTTTGTTTCCACAAACCACCATCACCACCCTCTGCGCCTTCCCAAAACCCAAACACCATTCAAAACCCACACAAATAGTTCATTTCAACTTCTTCGACTTAAAAAAAAAATTGAAAAAAGCAAAAAAAAATCCAAATCCCAGCAAAATCTGACAGAAAAAATTGAAATAACCCGATTGAAAATTTTGAAAAAAAACAAAAAACAAAAAACAAAAATCCGACTGAAAAAATCACCACCGGATCTCGGTCAAAAATCCGACCTTAGCCAAAAATCCCACCGCAACCTCCAAACAAAACACCCCAACAACCAATAAAAATCACCCAAACACAGCCTCCACCTCCAAAATCCAGTCACAACCCTAAATCGAAATCCAGCCAAACCCAGAAAACAAACATCCAAACCCATCAAGCAAGCCACCCCACCTCAAAACATACACCAAACAAACGACCAGTAATTTGAGAAAGGGAAGGAGAGAGTGGCTGGGAGAGAAAAAGAGAAGAAGGAAATCTAGGTGAGAGAAAGAGAAGAAGAGAACAGCGGAAGAGAGGAAGAGAAAGAAGAAAACCAGGGAGAGAGAGATCGCCGGAGGAGAAAGAAGATTAATTAGGGAGGGAGAGAGAGATCGGCGAAGTAGATAGAAGAGAGGAAGAGAGAAAGATAATTAAAGTTTAAAAGTGATGTTTTTAATTTTTTAATATCTTCGGCTTTAATTAATGTTCCCACCATTTATATAGTAAAAAAAATATATTTTTTTTTGTCTTTTACCTTGGTTATAATAGTAAATAGACATTTTGATATCATGTCATGGATATTTTGAACTTTTACACGGTTTGATATAGTCAAAGGCTAAATGTAACGGACGTTGACCGGCGACATGGGAGGTGAGTGTCAATTACTGATAAAGTAGTTTCCGTGTGTAAAAACCTCACCAAACTCCCCGAAGTTTTAGGATATAATGATTCTGATAAATACTTTTTTGTAACATAATTTTATCAATTCTAATAATGACAATAATAAATCAATGACCAGATGAATCAAGAACTAACAAACTAGTAATCTGAATTTGATTAAGTTCCATATCATTCTCCATCAAAACAAATAAAATATTGAAAAAAAAAAGGAAATGTTTTAGGGTTTGTAAACCACTAAAGAGAAATAACGTTAGATTCTAAGAAATAATGTTTGCAGGGTTTTTAGAACTTTTTAATATACCCTTTTTAGTAGTTTTAATTCAGATTAAAAATGCTATTAATAAAAAATTTAAAATAGAGGATAAAAAGACAATTGGTGGATTTTTAACCGTATTTTATTTAACTGTATATTTATTTAAGTAATTTTAATAGGGATAACATATATAATATTAAATAATTAAAAAAATAGGGTATTTTTAGGTAAATAGAGTGGTGCTGATAGCACCACTCAATATTAAAATATTAAAGAGCTATACTCCTATTTAGGTGTATAAATTTCCATATTACAATTACAGCGTCAACTTAAGTCAAGTCAATTACAAGTCTTTTGGGCTTAAGAAATTCACGAGAAACTGAGAGGATTTTATTAGATAAATATATTAAAAAAAAAAAACTATGGAACTAATGATATTTTTAATTTTTTTAAAAAAATTATTACGATAATTCATAGTCAACTTCACCGTATATTTGTGAGAGGCAACCACCGGACTAACGACTGACCCCATCTTGTTTACATGATGACGACTTTTACCACTTACGGTGCATGCCTACTTTACACGTACCGTTGTCTACTACAGTACCACTAGTGCGTGTTGCATAATTAAAGCCGAGAGAGTATTTTCTTTGATCTTTCTACAATGAACTAATGAAGTAGTCATTGAACTAAAGCATTCGATCAATGTGTGGGACCACATCGTGGGTCACAGAAAAAGCATTCAATCAATCCACAAAAAAGTTGCCAAAATAATTTCATGGGAACTTTCATCTAGCGTAATATGAAACTTCCAAGAACATACATCAAATTACTTGTTAAATGGGGAAGACGCGTTAATTTCATCGTCTTTCCTTGTTCAAGTTAATTTGTTAGCAGATCAATACTCTCTCTGATCCAAATTGTAATCCTGATATGCCTTCTTCTTCTTCTTCGATTTCCGGTTATAACCCTCCTAAGTACGATGTTTTCCTCAGCTGTAGAGGTGAAGACACTCGTAATACTTTTACGAGTTATCTCTATGCTGCCTTGAGTGGGAGTAAGATCGAAACCTTCATTGATGACAATGAAGTTAGAACGGGAGATGAGATCTCATCTTCACTCTCAATTGCAATTCGAAGTTCAAGTCTTTCAATCGTCATTTTCTCTAAAGATTATGCTTCTTCTACGTGGTGTTTAAACGAACTTTTGGAGATAATCGAGTGCAACAAAACAAGGGGACATATCATTTTACCTATTTTCTACCATGTACTTCCCTCTGAGATAAGGAAACAAACTGGGACTTATGGAGAAGCATTTGCTATCCATGAAGAACGCTTCAAGGAGACTAAAGACAAGGTCCAAAAATGGAGGACTGCTTTGACAAAAGTAACTGGTCTATCTGGCACGGTTATAAACCATCATCGGTAACTTATTTCTTCTTCTCTTAGTTTATACATGTTTCATATTTCAATTACTTGATCACTTGATTGCTATTAATTTGTTCACCATATAAAACCACCCAACATCTTTGATTTTTTATTTTCTTTTTACTTTTCTTCACTTTTAGAAAAAAATTATAAAAAGACAATCGATTATATTCAAGTTTCATAATTCAAGAGTATTTACTATTTGTGTTCAAGAGCATTTATCCAAGTATCCAACCAAAAGACAATTTTGATTTTCTAATATAGTTTAATTAGTCTTTGCAAACATATAAGTTGATATTTCACTTTAGTTATCTTTAAATGTACAATATTATCTATTTTTAAATGTTTTAAATGAAAAAAAAATCAGCAAAGGATTTCATTTATATTTGATAGGAGATTATTTATCATTCTCCCTTGATTAATCTCTTCTTCATAATTAACTATCGCCATATAATTGATGCTTTGCCTGCCTCTTGATTTGGCCGATAAATTTAAAAAGAATTTAAATTCCAAAATCTATATAATTTAAAAAGAAATATCACAATAAATTGGAAGTTTGAAACAGGCACACAAAGTCATCATTTTAGAAATAATCACCTTTTCCCACACAATCTTTAGATGCAAATCAGAACCATAAAGTATTATTAGAAGTAAAAGTTAATAATACAAGGGAAAAAAGATGAAAAGAAATCAAATAATACATGCAGCTAAAACTAGATTAGAGATAACGTAAACTAAGACAATTAATCATATATAAGCAAAAGTCTTCTAATTTTAGAAGGAGCTTCTTCCCACCAACGTAGATAATTGCACAAAGAACTTAATGTAAGTAAGTTTTGATTAAAATTAAACAACATGCATAGGCACATAATCAATCCGAATCTTAACCTAAACATGTTTCTATATTATGATTAATCAAAACCCTAAATACATATTAATAACCCATATCAATTCAAGAGCAAAGGGAGATAATAGAAAGCGGAAGCGTACCTGAATCCATTACCGGAGTTGGTGGACGGATTGTGATCTTTCAAATTATCACGATCTTTATGAACTCTAAATTTGTTATCTGTTTCTCTGTTGATGGGGATACAGACAAACTAAAAAGATCGTGTGATTTGGAGACCATAACCATAATATATAATAATTAGGTTATTATAGGTTTTGCTATTTCTAATTTGGCCCCTCATCAAATTAGATATAGCACTCTGATATCTACACATTAATTCCATGACAATTATACCCTTAAGCCTTAACACTTTAAATCTTAATTAGATCACTTTAATTTAGGCTTAACCAAAGATAGCATAACACATTTAATATTTACATGTGTGACCCCACATGATGGAATTTTCCAACAATCTCCCACTGGGCCACATATGTAATTATATAAATGAGTATGACTTTATGAGCTCCAAAATTTTGCTATCGCAATTTTAGGGTATATCCGAACAATCTCGTCCATTGATTATGTTGTTATAGGATCAAAGCGGTTTTCGTCACATTTAGTGTGACTAAACCTATCAATGGTCACGTACAGCAACACAACCAAATGACATAGATCAATCATGGATGCGTAGCATGGAAATTACATGCAATGTGATCTATACATGTCTATTTCCAACTGATCCTACTTTATTCCTTAGTGAGATCAATATTTAACATAATGTAAGAGAGTGAAATGAACCGAATACTTTATTTCTGATCAGAAAAATATCCAAATACATAAATGCATAAGTATATCCAAAAAATCAAACATAAAGCAATAAAATGCAAAATGATACAAACTCCCACTATAATGTGATATCCTCACACAAAATAACACCCATATGAACAATGTGCTCATGAAAAACATTGGGTTGTAATCCCTTTGTAAGTGGATCCGCTATCATGGAGTTTGTCCTAATGTGGTCTATGGATATCTGTCCACTCTGCATTCTCTCATTTACAACTAGGAACTTAATGTCAATATGTTTTGACCTAGATAAGCTCATGTTGTTGTTGGAATATAACACTGCTGACTTATTGTCACAATATAGTTTGAGTGGTCTTTCAATACCCTCCAGAATGCGCAGCCCAGTGACAAAATTTCGCAGCCATATCCCTTGGTTGGATGCCTCATAGTATGCTACAAATTCTGCTGCCATGGTGGAAGAAGCTATGAGTGTCTGTTTGGCACTCCTCCAAGAAATAGCTCCATCAGCCAACAGGTAAATGTAGCCTGATGTGGATTTCCTACTGTCTTGGCATCCAGCATAATCGGAGTCGGAATACCCTATGATCTCCAATTGATCCAATCTCCTATATGTGAGCATGTGATCTTTTGTTCTCTGCAAATACCTCATAACCCGTTTGGCTGCTTTCCAATGATCCATCCCAGGGTTACTTAAATATCTGCCTAACATACCAACAATGTACGCAATATCCGGACGCGTACACACTTGAGCATACATTAGACTACCTACAGCTGATGCATAGGGAATCTTCTGCATTTCCTTAACTTCAAGGTTATTTTTAGGGCACTGATTGAGACTGAACTTGTCTCCCTTAGCGACAGGGGTGTCACCTGGTTTACTGTCCTGCATGCCAAACCTTTTGAGCACTTTATCGATATAGCTCCTTTGTGATAATCCAAGAATACCCCGAGATCGATCTCGTTGTATCTGGATCCCTAATACAAAAGAGGCGTCACCAAGATCTTTCATCTCAAAATTCTTTGATAGAAATCTCTTGGTTTCGTGCAACATGCCTATATCATTTGTGGCAAGCAGTATGTCATCGACATATAAAACCAGGAATATGTGCTTACTCCCACTGAATTTGTGATACACACAATTATCAACAACGTTTATCTCAAAACCAAATGAGATAATCACTTGATGAAACTTGTGGTACCATTGACGAGAAGCTTGCTTGAGTCCATAAATAGATTTTGTCAATTTGCAGACTATATTCTTTGGGTCTCCCGACTCAAAGTTTTTTGGTTGCACCATATAAATTGTTTCGTCAATATCACCATTGAGAAATGCCGTCTTGACATCCATCTGATGAAGCTCAAGGTCAAAATGTACAACAAGTGCCATGATTGTCCTAAAAGAGTCTTTCGTTGAAACCGGAGAGAAAGTCTCTTTAAAATCAATCCCTTCCTTTTGGGTAAAACCTTTAGCTACAAGACGAGCCTTATACTTCTCCACATTACCTTTCGAATCCCTTTTGGTTTTAAAAATCCATTTACAACCAATGGGTTTCGCACCTTCTGGTAATTGGACAAGTTCCCAAACCTTATTGTCTTGCTTAGACTTATACTCCTCATTCATGGCATCAATCAACTTTTGAGAGTTGGAATCTTGCATGGCTTGATGGAGGTTGATTGGATCATTTTCTATCATTCCAATGTCTTCCTCATGTTCTTGGAGAAATACGATAAAATCGTCCGGAATAGCATTTCTCCTTTCTCTAGTGGATCGCCTTAATGACACTGGTTCTTGAGGTTGTTGAGTTTGTTCCTCAGGAACAATTACCTCATTTTGAATAGGGGGTTCATCAACATTGTATGGTTGAGGATCCAGATTCGCTTCTTGATCAATGACAGGTATAGAAAACTGCACATTATCAAAAGCGATAGTGGGAATCGAAACCGATTCCTCCTCAAAGACAATGTCTCTAACCTTATTTCTCCCCCAAAACTCAACATCCTCAAAAAATATGGCAGTTCCCGTCTCAAAAATTGACCTAAGTGTGAGATCATAAAACTTATAGCCCATAGATCCTCAGAGTAGCCAATGAAGTAGCTGCTCACAGTTTTGGAGTCCAATTTCTTTTCATATGGCATGTAAGGTCTTGCCTCAGCTGGACATCCCCAAATGTGAAAATGTTTTAGACTAGGCTTTCTGCCTGTTCAAAGCTCATAAGGTGTTTTTGCAGCTGCTTTAATTGGCACTCGATTCAGAATATAAGCTGTTGTTTTGAGTGCTTCTTCCCAGAGTGACTCTGGTAAGGAGGAATGACTAATCATACTCCTTACCATATCCTTAAGAGTCCGGTTTTACCTTTCAGCTACACCATTCATGCTAGGTGATCCTGGCATAGTGTACTGTGGGACGATTCCACATTCCTCTAGGAATTTAACAAATGGTCCTGGACGTTGTTCACCTGAACCGTCATATTTGCCATAATATTCACCACCACGGTCAGACCTGACACTCTTTATTCTTTTGTTGAGTTGGTTCTCAACTTCAGCTTTAAATGCTTTGAACACGTCCAAAGACTGTGATTTCTCATGAATAAGAAATAGGTACCAATAGCGTGAGTAATCGTCTATGAATGATATGAAATACTATTGGCCATTCCAGGAAGCCGTAGGGAATGATCCACAGATATCTGTGTGTATCAATTCTAAGACGTCTGTAATTTTGTTAGCACCTAATTTCTTTATTTTGGTATGTTTTCCCTTGATGCAATCAATACAAACATCAAAGTCTGTAAAGTCAAGGGAATCTAAAATCCCATCAGACACAAGCCGCTTAACTCTAGTTTTAGAGATGTGACCTAAGCGTTTGTGCCATAATGTGGCCGAATTTACTTAGTTTGCGTTTAGTACCTCGTGATTCCACATGCAATGTTTCATTATAAGAAACAATTGTATCAAGTAAATATAAGTTGTCATATACACTTAAAGAACCGGTTCCAACAACATTTGAATTTATAGATAAACTGAATTGATTATTTCCAAATGAACAAAAATAACCAGACTTGTCCAATCAAGAAACTGAAACCGAAACCAAATTCCATCTAAAAGATGGTACAACAAAAGTATCTGATAAATCCAAATAATAACCAGTTCCTAATAACAACCTAAAATGCCCTATCGCCTCTACTTCTACCGACTTGCCATTGCCCACGAAGATGTGTCTTTCAGCATCACTTGGCTTTCGGTAGCTCAGGCAACCCTGCATAGAAACACTGATGTGAGTAGTAGCACCAGAATCTAACCACCACGTGTTTCTAGGTACTGAAGCTAAATTTACCTCAGAACAGACCAAAGTAAGAAATGTACCTTTCTTTGCACGCCAAGCATGATACTTGGTACAGTTCTTCTTCATATGTCCAGGCTTGTTGCAAAAGAAACAACTCTCCTTGTCCTGCTGTTGTTTCGTTTGAGCTGGACCCTTAGCAGCTTCAATATTCTTTCTCTTTTTGCCTTTATCCTTAGAGGTGCTAGCCAAATGAGCACTTTCGGTTTTGTCTTGCTTCAATCTCTTTTCCTCTTGCACACAGTAAGAAATGAGCTCATTAAGAGTCCATTTTTCCTTTTGACAGTTGTAACTGACCTTAAATTGACCATATTGTGCAGGAAGTGAAATTAATACCAAATGCACGAGCAAGTCATCAGACAGCTCGAGTTTCAGTGCCTTAAGCTTTAAAGAGAACAAAAACAAACAAACAAACATGCTCACATTAATCACCACAGGTGTGTATGCAATTCGGCCAAGTATTAACCTTCCTTTGGGCCGGCTAATTCCCGTATGAATTTACACACACACAAACATCCAAGATCTCTATGAACAATCTACACAAGAGATGTCATTTTGGCGACATCTTGTTTCAATTAGACCATTTAGAATGATGGACTATTTTATTTAACCATAAAAGGTATACCAAAAATATTTGAATTTGAGTTGAATTTTTTTTAAAATTACAAAACAGCCCCTGATTGTGTATAATCATAGAAAGGTCCCTTAATTCTAAAATTATAAATCGGTCCCTGAGTTTGCACAATTACATAATGGCCCCTAAATTTTCAATAATTACAAATGACCCTAATATTTTATCAAAATCACATAATAGCCTAAAATAATTACAAAACAGACCCTTCAAAAATTTCAAATTTTCAAGAGAGGAGCCTGAGCAAAAAATCAACACTATGAATTTCAGAATTTTTTTTTTAAAAAAAAAACGCTTTTCAAAGTACATACTATTATTCATATAATAATAATATATATATATATATATATATATATATATATAACTTACTTGATGTGCATGTCAGTGTGCCACCAACAAAATTACCTAAACATGTTTCTATATTATGATTAAGCAAAACCCTAAATACATATTAAAAGCCCATATCAATTCAAGAGAAAAGGGAGATAATATAAAGCGGAAGCGTACCTGAATCCATTACCGAAGTTGGTGGACGGATTGTGATCTTCCAAATTATCACGATCTTTATGAACCCTAAATTTGTTCTCTGTTTCTCTGTTGATGGGGATACAGACAAACTAAAAAAATCGTGTAATTTGGGGACTATAACCCTAATATATAATAATTATATTATTATAGGTTTTGTTATTTCTAATTTGGCCCCTCATCAAATTAGATATAATACTCTGGTATCTACACATTAATTCCATGACAATTATACCCTTAAGCCTTAACACTTTAAATCTTAATTAGATCACTTTAATTTAGGTTTAACCAAAGATAGCATAACACATTTAATATTTACATGTGTGACCCCACATGATGGAATTTTCCAACACTAAATTTCACAAATTTATCCATGTGAGAAACATGTCAGCATAACATAGATAATAGCAAGTAGCAACTTAAGATTTTTTCTTTATCTCGTCATTATTAGTTTGTTGAAGTTTTTATTCATGATTTGACAGGCCAGAGCCTGAATTTATTAACGAAATTGTCGAAGATGTATCACATAAATTGAAACGTACATTATCAAGAGATTACTTGGACCCTGGTTTGGTTGGATTAACATCACGTGTAGAAAGAGTTGAATCTTTATTATGCATTGGAATGGAAGATATTCGCATTATCGGAATCTGGGGGATGGGTGGTATAGGTAAGACAACAATTGCGAAAGCCATATTCCACCGAATTGCCAAGCTATTCGAATCTGTTTGCTTCCTCACAGATGTTAAAAATGAAGCTAAAAAAGGACTTCAGCATTTACAAGAGACGTTTCTTTTCAAGATATTTGGGGAACAAAATCTATATATGGATACTTTTATGGTTAGCAAACTTCGTCGGATGAAGATTCTTGTTGTTCTCGATGATGTTGATGATTGGGAGCATTTGGAAGTTTTGGCAGACCGAAATTTTTTTGGTCTTGGAAGTAGAATCATCATAACATCTAGAGATAGACAAGTGCTTTACAATATCGGAGGTGATAAATTAGAATTATATGAGGTTGTAGGATTAAATGACCGTGAGGCTCTACAACTCTTCAATGAAAATGCTTTTAAGCAAAGCTTTTCTCCTGAAGATTATATGGAGTTGCCAAGAAAATTTCTAAGTTATTGTGGAGGCAATCCTTTAGCACTTCGAGTTTTGGGTGGCTCTCTACGTGGCAAGAGAATACCACATTGGAATAGTTTATTGGATAAACTCAAAAAATGTCCAAAGTCAGAAATTCTTAAAAATAAGTTATGATGTATTGGATCTTGAAGAAAAAGAAATATTTCTTTTTATTGCATGTTTCTTCAAAGGAGAGGATTTAGGTCGGGTAATAAATATACTAGATGGTTGTGATTACTCCACTAGTAGCGGAATTGAAGTTCTTCTTGACAAGTGTCTGTTAGCAATTACAAAAAACAGATTAATGATGCATGATTTGATACAAGAAATGGGCCGTGGTATTATTATTCAAGAATCCCCCAAAGAGCCCAGTGAACGCAGCAGATTGTGGAATCCTCAAGATATATATAATTTATTTAAAAAAAATACGGTAAGAGCCAAATACATTACTAAATAGTTTTAATATTTCTGATTATATTTTTATATATAAGTTGATTGACACTTTGACAGGCATTAATATTCTGAAAGTTTTGGTCGTCCTTATTATAATCTTGATTGTCCATGTAAAGGTTTTGACGTGGTTCATCATCTTGTCACAAAACCTACATGACTCTAAGAAAGATGATCAAGGCTTCTTGCAAATAAATTATTTATAAATATGTTAGACTTGAAGAATTTCTTAATATAGATTTTGGACAATGAAATATATATATATATATATATATATATATATGCAGGTTATACATTAAGTAGCTTTGAATTTTTCTTTTTTTTGGCAGGGGACTAGTGAAGTTGAAAGCATATCTCTGGACTTGTCACAAAAAAGTGATCAGCTATACTTACGTCCAGACGCCTTTACCAGGATGCCTAGACTTAAACTCTTGAAATTCTATTTCTCTATCTCAGATAATTGGTGCAAAGAAATGAATAAGGTGAAAATATGTGGAGGAGTACTTGAATCACTTCCTGATGATCTGAGATATCTATGTTGGCATAGATATCCTTCAAAATCCTTGCCATCTAATTTCAACCCAAATCACCTTGTTGAACTTGATATGTCTTACAGCAATCTTCAACACCTTTGGAAGGATACTATGGTACGTTTAACAATTATGCATGCAATGTTCTTTTTTGAAAATTAGAAGGGTTATTTCCTTCAATTTCCACTTTTTCCATTAACAGGATTTGGGGAACTTGAGACAAATTAGACTCAGTGACTGTAAACAATTAATTGAGGTCCCAGACCTCTCAGGAGCACCAAATCTTCATGTTATGGATCTTCATAGGTGCTCTAATCTTACCAAGTTTTCAAAGATTTCAAGGAATGTAAGGAAGTTATATTTGAGCTGGACGGCAGTAGAAGAAATTCCAAGCTTGCGTCATTTGACTTCCCTGGAGACACTTAATCTCGTTGGCTGCTCAAATATCACTAAGTTCCCACACCCACAGATTTCAAGGGCGATAACCCATTTGTCTTTGTGTGGGACTGTGATAGAAGAAGTTCCTAATTCAGCGATCAAATCTCTTAATAAACTTGTCTCATTGGACTTTAGCTATAATACAAGGCTCAAGAATCTTCCAACTAGCATGATTCATTTGACTTCCCTGGAGAGACTTAATCTCAATGGCTGCTCAAATATCACTGAGTTCCCACATATTTCAGGGGCGATAATCCGTTTGTATTTGAGTAGGACTGCGATAGATGAAGTTTCTAATTCAGCAATTGAATCTCTTAATAAACTTGTCGAATTGGACATTAGTGATAATACAAGGCTCAAGAATCTTCCAAGCATGAGTCATTTGACTTCCCTGCAGACACTCGATCTCTGTGGCTGCTCAAATATCACTGAGTTCCCAGAGATTTCAGTGGAGATAATAAGTTTGAGATGGAGTGGGACTGCAATAGAAGAAATTCCATCTTTTGTCAAACGTGACTTAAAACTCGATCACCGTAGAAGACTGAAAAGAGTTTCAAGTGGCATTTTTAAGTTGATGGGTAATCACCTTGATTTTTCGGGATGCTCCGAATTGGAAAATTTACCAGAAGTCTTGGAGAATAACAGAGAGATATATTCACTCCGTTTAGGGTGGTCAGCAATAAAAACGTTACCCTCATCCATTGAACTTCTATCTGGGCTTAAAGATTTGTCCTTGGCATATTGCAAAAACTTAGAGAGCCTTCCAAACAGCTTGTGTAATCTCAAAAATCTTCGAAGACTTGATCTCTCTGGTTGTTTTGGAGTTGAAAAAATGCTGGAGAATGTGTTATCATCATCATCATCATCATCATCAGGTTTATGTTCTTTGCGTGAGTTGGATCTAAGTGAGTGCGACATGTTAGTTTTTCCAAGTGCTCTTAGCTGCTTATCCTCCTTAACTAGGTTACGTCTAAAAGGGAATAATTTTGAAAGCCTAAGTCTTAAACATTTTACTAGACTAAGAAGACTTGACATAAGCTATTGTGAGAGACTGAAATATTTGCAAGAGTTTCCATTGCCATCACGTCTTCGATTTGTAGATGCAAGTCACTGCATTTCTTTGGAAACTTTACCTGATACAACTGTAGTCTCCACAGGGGAAATGGATACTTTCCAGTATTATAATTGCTTGAAATTGGATGTGAAAGCTATTCAGACAGATGCGCAGACGAGGATTCAACTTATGGCAGACAATGTACCGGAGATTACTTCAACATCTAAAAGAGATAATTGGGTACTCTCTCTTTTATATATATATATATATATATATTTAACCAAAAATATATATAACTGTTTATAATGTGCAAATAAATTTATATTTCATTGTACAGAGTTATTGGCCGAACGGTAACTTCTGTTTCCCCGGAAGTGAAATTCCAAAGTGGGTGAGTTATCAAAATAATGAAGGGTCATCGTTAACAATAGACATGCCTCCACATTGGAATAATAACTTCTTTGGGCTTGTTCTGTGCATCGTTGCTTCATGCGACTCCAGCGACGGAAGCTATTCACTTGTTGATTGCACAAGTAATTTCATTGATTCTGATTGTTACCGCCAGGAAAAAATTTGCTCTTTGAAAATCTCAGAGTGTTATAAAACTACATTGGAGCATCCCAATTCGGATCACGTAACTACATGGGAGCATCCCAAGTCAGATCACGTATTTGTTAAATATTCCGGATTACGTGAAGTTGATAGTAGTTTGAGCAGTATGTACTCAATGTGCCAGAAGGTTCGTTTTCAATTCTCTCCTAGTAAAGATTGTTGCAATGTGAAAAAGTGTGGGGTTCATCTAGTAAAGTACAAGACGAATACTCCGACGAAAGCACAGAGAGCGGTGATCATGACATAGCAGAAGAGGGTTCTCAAAAGAGAATCAAGCAGCGGAATATTGTCCACGAGGTAAACAATTTTCTTATAAATTTATGTCTTATTAGTTTGTTCATGATAATGTGAGCAACATTTGTTGGGTTTTGGTTCTGTAGATTGCTACTGAAATTAAGGAAATAGTTCGTTCAAACCAAATTGTGTCTTAGGATTATCACCCAATGGAATCCCCATATATTTCAAAGGCCACACGCATGTCATTTTTATAGGTTGTAGATCTCACTTTCTCTGAACAATTTATGTCCACTATTAAACTCTACTTTTGTTCGATTTCAACCTTGAAATTAACTCTAATTAAGGAGATTATAAATCTTTTGCGAAAGAATAAGGTATCATCTGCAAATTGAAATACATGATGGTAAAAGATTTATGTGCAGTTAAATGAGCACTTTTTTGCCAGTAGTATTCCTAATTTTTTCCAGTCATTTTCTCCTAAGTTACTAAACATTTGTTGGTCTTCTTTCTCTATTTTTTACAATCTGGAGAGAGAAAGTAGAACTGAGTCTAGAGAGAGAATCTGATGATGCTGAAGCCTTCAGTCTTTAACACATCAGAGATTTGGGTTGGAGTCATCTGAGTTTCTCTTGATGAACCCAATTTTTTTTTTTTTTCTTTTATGTTTTTTGGAGAGGAAAATTATTGAGAGGTTGAAAATGATTAAAGGAAGAAAAATGGGTTTGGTGTCTGGAGAAATAACGGGGATTTTATATCGTTGCAGAGAAAACAAATGAAATGAAAAAGATTTGAGTTTGAAGAGAGAGATTGAGTGATAAAAATAAAACTGTGCCATTTTTGTCTTTTGTGTGTGTGTGTTTGTTTGTATTTTTGTTTTTAAAAACATTTAACAACTGATCTGGGTTTGTTATCTGATTTTTATTACAGCAACAACCCAATATCGACAATCAAGATGATATTCCAAGAATGAGCGAGAATTTTGAAGGGATTATTGGAAGTAGAAGCAGAGACGAAGAACATGAAAGCAGATCTGGAAGTGATAACATGGATTGTGGTTCTGGTGATGATCAAGACGCGGCCGACAACCTTCCAAGAAAGAAAAGAAAGCACCGACACATACCTTACCAAATCCAATCACTTGAAGCTAGAGGTGTCAAAAGGGCTGGCCGGGTATGTGGGCGGGTTTAGATTTTGCTAAAATCCATGGGAATGTGGGCGGGTTTAGATTTTGCTAAAATCCACGGGTGAAACCCGAACCCAAACCCCGTTATATTTCGTGGGTTTGTGGACGGGTTTGAATGTCATTTTCTTTCGCAGATTTGGGTTTGGGTTTGATTTTTTCCAAACCCGCCCGAATCCGGTCCATTGCCATTCTTGATGGGACAAGTCTGGCCGAGTTATTTGGGTGGGACAATTTTTTGGGTTTTTTGTCCCACCTTGTCCCGTTCTGTCCTGTCCCATGTTACGGACGCGCCAAAAGCGGGACAAAAGAAAGTTGTCCCTTCCCGTCCCGTCCCGTCCCGCGTACCAAACGCACCCTCAAGTACTAGAGATCATGCAATTAATATGAATCACTCCCTTCTATCTCTCTAAACTCCCTGCAATCCAAAATCTTCATGACGTCGAAGAATAAAAAAAAAAAGATTAATGAAGTCCAGTCACCATTACCAGCTATCAAATATAAACCTCTTACTTACACAACTAAAACAAAATCTTGTATGAATAAGGTATAACCTTCAAAAGAAGATCTCATACAAAATTGAAACTTTTGAAGACCTATATTGTAGTGTTTGTTTAGTAGTCTAAATAAAGAATATATTAAATCAATTTCTTTTTTTTTTTTTGTATTTTCAGCAATATTGTTCGTTTTGTTTCCTATATAAAAAATAATAATAATAAATAAATAAAAAAAGTAATATTGTTTGTTACATTTACATTAATTGGCAATTATAAACACACATATGATCTAGTAGTTTCCATTCTTAAATTTAAAATGGCGGGATGCATTTATTAGTTGAGTTAAAACTACTAGTGATTTGTAGTGAGTTGTCACCCATGATTATGTGTTTATTAGTGATGAGTTATTCAACTAATAAATATATTTATCAAAAGTTTGCTTATAGATTTATTATCCATCACATCATTCGCATATGCTAGTTCTTCTGATAGATATTTCCAAAGAGATGTAAACCATTTTCTGCTGCACTTTTCATGCTGAAGCTTGCAATTTTATTACCGTCTTCTTCTTTAAATGAGTTTGATAGCTGCAGCTTCAAATCTGCATTACCTTTAAATTGAACTATGATATTGGGAAGACAGTACCTTACAACTTGGAAACAAAGTCTGCCAAGTTGTATATGTGGGTCGTCTATAGGAGCAACCCAATTTCTTTCACCAATGATTTATTCAGCTCTTTAAAAAATGTAGGGTCAAGAAATTAATTTGTTACCCCAGGGTCAAGTATTATGTTACCTTCACCATGGTTGGCAGGACATGGGCAGACTAGTTCTTCATCGGCGGTGGACTCCACCAGTGATGGAGTTGTGTTGTTCTACTGGCGACACGATAATTCACGATAGTAATTTGTTGCCCCAAGGTCAGGAATTATGTTACCTTGTCCTTAGTTGGCAAGACTTGGGTAGACTAATTTCCTGAACTATGATAGAGTATTATTGTACAAGTTTAATATTTATATGTTCAAAGCTAAAGCTACTCTCTCAAGTTCCATCCAAACTATGAGATAACATTGACCAATTAGGATTCCTCAACAAACATAATTAATTAAATTTTAAAATATAACTTCAACATTTTATATTATTTATTTAAATTTCCTTATATGTATTCAATAATTAATGAAGTCATATAATGGGGAGCATGCATACTTTATTCAATAATATGCATAATTGAATTGAATTTCCTCAATAATTTAAATGGTGGTTCTATTGCCACCCAAAAAAATCTTGATATACCCAAATTTTATATAGCTTCTTTTGACAATTTAATTTTTTCTTTTTACACTTATTTTCTAAAAACACTCCTTTTTTAAAATTTAAATTTTAAAAAATTTTAAATACACTTCATTTTGTTATAAGATTATCCTTTTTATCTTTTTTGAATTAAATTATTAAAAAAAAATAAATTATCTCTCCTAAATCATTAGATTAATTATTTTATATTAAATACTCTCTCCTAAATTTTTAATTATCATATTAAACTCTTCCTCCTCCAATACATATCTCTAATTTTCTATCAACATTCTTTCTCAAGCAAGACTAACAGTTAAGGATTTTTTTTTTTTTTTTTTACTAATATGCTTGATTTTTATGAACCATATATATGTATATATTATAAAATAAAATAAAAAAAAAAACCTCAAAAAACTAGTATCTTTTTTTTTTTTTTTTATAAAAAAAATCGAAATATAAAAATGATTTTTGTTACTCTTGTAAGTATGAGATTGCCTAGAGAACTTTAATTATTTCATTAGTCTTAGAAATTCTAATTTATTGGACTTCTCCCAAAGAACTCTTTTTGAGTTTTTTAAAAAGAGCTAATAATATCAGTTACTCTCCATAAACTTATATTTTACTGTATACTATTTTATAACAAATATTTTATCAGTGTCAATTTTTATAATTTTAACAACAAAGGCTCTTTTAGAGATATTTTTTCAAAGGGGTTTTTACAATTTAGTCCCTATCTAATTGAGAAAATATATTTTTTTACTTCCTAATTGATTTTTCAACAAATTGATCATAATATAATTTAAAATACAACAAATCGGTCTTAAAATACAACAAATTGGTCATAATATAATTCAAAATACAACAAATTGGTCCTAATTTTTTACTAACCGTAGGACCAATTTGTTGTATTTTGAATTATATTAGGACCAATTTATTGAAAAATTAATTAGCAAATAAAAAAATATCTTTTTCCAATTAGATAGGAACCAAATTGTAAAAACTCCTTTTTCAAATAATGTACTAATTTAAAAGTGTTTTTTTAAGTGAATACCAAATAACATATGAATCTTTGATTAAAAACTCAACTCAATAAAAGTTCTAAACTTTAAAAGCTCTGTTTGAAAAGTGGGAATATGAGAAAAATCATCCCAAAAACACACTCAAACTCCGTCCAAAGAACTCTTGCCTATTTTAGCTTGGGCAATTTGTTGGGTTTTAACATCCGGGCCTTCTCAATAGTGAAGCTCGGGCCGGGCAGTATGCCGAAGCTTTACATTTCCGGGTTGAGCTCGGACTGTCCGAATTATATGACGATCCACGTTTGACACTTCTGCTTTTTTACATTTCTTCAACAACCCAAAAACCCCTCGAAAAACCCTAGAGTGAAAGCAAAATGGGGAAGAAAAGCAACAAAAAAGGATCAGAATCAACATCAGCATCATCAGAGGAGCTCCTCAACACCTTGGGAGACTTCACAAGCAAAGAAAACTGGGACAAGTTCTTCACAATCCGCGGCAATGACGACTCCTTCGAGTGGTACGCCGAGTGGTCTCAACTCCACGGCCCTCTTCTCTCCCTTCTTCCACCTCCCTCTTCATCCCCACATCCGCAGATTCTCGTCCCCGGTTGCGGCAATTCACGCCTCTCCGAGATCCTTTACGACGCCGGCTTTCCTGCTATTACCAACATTGATTTCTCCAAAGTTGTCATTTCCGACATGCTTCGCCGCAATCTGCGTGACCGTCCCGTCATGAAGTGGCGGGTCATGGACATGACCGCTATGCAGGTGTGTTTGCAGATTTTGTCTGTATTTAGTTGCTGTTACTGTTTTTATTTGTATTTTAGTTTTTTGAGGGTTTTTGATTAAATGTAGGAGGTTTTGATGATAGTTTCCTTTTGGATTACATAGCACAGTTGTTGATTTATTAGAGTGTAGGTTGCTGAGTAATCCAGTAATTTCGATAACTTAAGCTGATGGTGATCAGAAAGAATTTGATCGTTGATATATGATTCTTTACATGCTCTTTACTTGTACATTTGAATTTGATCATGTGAGGTTACTTACCTTCATGTAAGGAAGTAACCACCATTCATTAATCACACTTTATGCGATCGATGCTCCAATTTTTTATTGTTTTTGACTGCATGATTGTAATTCTGTTTTTCTTTCTCTACTTGTAATGACGTGCGCCAGTTCATGGATGAGACTTTTGATGCTGTTCTAGATAAAGGTGGATTGGATGCTTTGATGGAGCCAGAGCTGGGCCCTAAGTTGGGCGATCAATATTTATCAGAGGTGTCTTGGACTTTGTTATCAGCTGATTTCTTTTTATATATATGTTGGATGTACTCATTGATTAGCTTCCATTACTAATAAAAATGTAATTTCTTTGTTGGATGTTATCACCAGGTGAAGAGAATTCTGAAATCTGGAGGGAAGTTTATTTGTCTTACCTTGGCAGAATCTCATGTTCTAGGTACACTATTGATAAATTTATTCGTGCAACTTAAAAGAACATGTCAATTTTATACTTGCTACTGCTTACTCTCTTGTCTAAGTTCTCTTGAGGAAATTTTTCTGCTAGTCATTTGTTTATGGTAAAATTTGGATGTAAGATGAACTTGGCAATTGTTTAATTGTTTTTTATATAATTTTTTTTTTTTTTATAGTATTTGTATCTGCATCTTTGATCATTTGCATGTGCTTCATGCTGAGATATGCATTGAATTTATCTGTTTTCCAGCTTTGCTTTTTGCTAAGTTCCGGTTTGGGTGGAATATGAGTGTTCATGCCATACCTCAAAAATCATCTAGTAAGCCTAGTCTTCAAACCTTTATGGTGGTCGCCGAGAAAGAAAATTCTTCAATATTGCACCAGATAGCATCATTATTCAATCATTCTTCTCTTGGCTGTAATGGAAATCAGGTAGCTATCTTCCATAACTTGTCAAAGGATGAAGTATCATTTCATAGCCATTAACATAATGTGCTCTCTCTGTTTTAAATGTTTAAAATATTGATGCTAGAAATGGTGGTGCATCAAATGCATGTAAAAGTTTAATATGGTATACTGTATTACATATTACATATTGTAGGGCATGCAAGATGTTTTACAGCCTTTCAAACATGCTGATAGTTGGGAAGTGGACATCATTACTATTATAGTTCCTCACTATAATCCATGTTGTTTAAAATAGAAATCTCTTTAAAAGTTTTGATGAAAGATGCTTGTTGTGTTTAGGCTGTTGGTATTCATGAAGCCCTTGAAAACGAGAATCAAATACGTAGAGAGCACTTAAATGGCTCTGATATATTGTACTCTCTTGAAGATCTACAACTAGGGGCTAAAGGCGATCTGACGAAGCTTAGCCAAGGTCGTAGGTTTGAGCTTACTCTGGGTGGACAAGGGGGGTCCCGTTTTAGTTACAAAGCTGCACTTCTTGATGCTCAGGAAGACTTTGGTCCGTTCATATATAACTGTGGGGTTTTCCTTGTGCCAAAGGTAAGTTTTTGCATACTTATTTGAGTAATGGTTGTGACACTCACTCAACTGAGTGACGGTCACACTCTCTCTACAGGATGATGAAATCTAAACACTTTCATGGATTTATTATAATATGGTGGAAAAGTATGTTCATAATACAAAGGCAGAATTATAATTATAATCAGATGATTCAGATGTTTGTAAAACTGTAAAAGCACAATTTCCTACTTATTTTGTTTGTTTGTTCTACATGGAGCAAGCTGTTTGACACAGTTACTGAGTACTTTTACAGGAATAAATTTATGAGAAACTTTGATGGCTAATTATCAAGAAACTGTTAATAAGAATACAACAGAAGAGTTACTGAATGAAAGAATGATTAACACGTGTGGATTATTTATGCTCTAAGATTTTGGTCCAGTGATAAAGGCACCGGTTGGTATTTCTGGTCATCTTAGTTTCTAGTCTTCCACCATCACTGCCACCCTTGAAGTAGGTTCAATTATGCCCTTGGTATTTGGCTCAAGTGGTACACAAATGCTTTGGGGATGGTGTAGATTATAGGGTCCAATCTTGCCAAAGTGGAATATATTTTTAACTCATCTCAGGTTTTCAATTGGAAATTTCATTTATAAGTATCATTAAGTCCTTTAGCTCACCAGAAAAGAACGAAGTATGCTGCCTTCACACCTTCATCTTTATTTAATTTATGGGGAAAATAATTTCATTCCTCACATTAGTTACTCTCTTTTTGATTATTTGAATGTGCATAAACAAACAAAAAATCATGTTGTGTCATTGAATAGCAATAGCTCTGCTGTGTTGAACCCCGTCCAATTATATAGTGAGTTGTTCCTTCTTATACTATTTGGCTCTTTGTGGACAACTTCTTCACTAATTGTTTTTGTATATTGTCTTCATAGTAACAAAAATTTGGTTTCTTATGAAAAAAAAAAAAAAAAAAAAAAACCAAATAAAGTAATAATAAAAAAGCATAGCACTAGCACTGTTATACTTGTTTTGCTTCACCTATCCATTTATGTTGTCCTCAAGTTTCATATGTGTACCCAATTTGCACAACTATTATTCTTCTATTTAAATTTTGTAACTGAATGTTAGATTTCAGACTAGAGCTCGTGAATGGCTCTTCTCTTCAGAAGAGGGACAATGGATGGTTGTTGAAAGCTCAAAGGCTGCTCGTCTAATTATGGTACTTTTATGTTGAATAATTGAATAATCTTAGAGATATGTTTTCATTATTTGTTTTACCTTTTTAATTGAAGTGTCTAAAATGAATTCTTGTTAAATGAAGGTTTTGTTAGATACTAGCCATGATAATATCAGCATGGATGATATTCAGGTAAGATTTTTCTTCAGTTTGAATATCAAAGAGGTATTTCTTCAGAGACTCCAACCATTATTTACTGATGTCAATACACAACATTCGTTGTATTTTTCAGAAAGACTTGTCTCCTTTGGTCAAAATTCTGGCACCTGGGGAAGATAACAATGGAACTCAAATACCGTAAGTTAATCATAGCACTTGCTTGTTTTACAACTTCTATGATTCCATCTTCACCAAGTTTTGATTATATTATTTGTTGTTTCCTGTTAAAACACATTTGGATGTTGTTGGGTGTGTATTAATGTTATGACCAATGTTATGACCAATGTTAAACTATTTAGAGATTTCCATAAGTCAGTGATGCTGAAAATGTTATTTTGATCCTTTGATGTGTTTCCTTGGTCCCTAACATTTCTAAGATTGTCTAGGAAGAAAGGCAATTTTCTCATGCCTTATTTGTGGCACAACTGTCTAACTACTTGTTTTTGCTGCCTTGTTAAGCACTCTTTGGAAAGGATTGCAGTTTTATGAAGATCATCAATTTACACATTCTTTGCACTTTGTTTTGTGTGATCAACTAAATTTTATTGGTTCACTTCCATTGTTGTCGGTACTGGTGGTTCGATAAAGCTGATAATCTGTTATAACTAGGACAAAAAGCCTGTTGAAACTCGGTGATGATTATATAAAAGGGATGTTGTTGTGTCATCTGCTGCAACAATTATTCCCTTATTTTTGCATTTTGGGAATTCAAATGATTTTATACCTATTATTGTTTTTTTTATAAGAAACACAAAATAAATAAAATCACAGCTTTTCTTGTATTTGATTAATGTGCATTTTTCATTGCAGCTTTATGATGGCAAGTGATGGGATCAAGCAGCGGAATATTGTTCACGAGGTAAACAAATTTCTTATAAATTTATGTCTTATTAGTTTGTTCATGATAATGTGAGCACCATTTGTTGGGTTTTGGTTCTCTAGATTGCTACTAAAATTAAGGAATTAGTTGTTCAAACCAAATTGTGTCAATATATTTTAGGATTATCACCCAACGGAATCCCCATATATTTCAAAGGCCACAAGCATGTCGGAAAAGCATTTTTAAAGTTTGTAGATCTCACTTTCTCTGAACAACTTACGTCCACTATTAAACTCTAATTTTGTTCAATTTCAACCTCGAAATTAACCAAAAAAATTCCACCACTTTAAGGAGATTATAAATCATTGCTCATCCCTGGACGAAAGAATAAGGTATCATCTGCAAATTGAAATGGTGAGACCTATACTTTATCCTTCCCCACAATGAAGCTTTCAATTAACATGTCATGTAGAGTTTCATTGTTCTGCTCAAACCATCCAACAGTAAAGGGAAAAACCTCGGACACCCATTTATAGTGGAGAATATTATTGAGGATAAATAACCTTTATCCAGCTCCTTCATTTATTGCTTCTAAAACAAAGTCTAAGAAATTTCAGTCCACACTATTGAAATAGTTTCCTTCAGCGCTTTTCTCAGTACTTAGAACTTGGTACTCATAGCATAACTTGGTACTCGACACCAAAGTTATCGGTCTAGAGTTGCCAATATCTAAAGATCTCTTTTAGGAATAAAGCAAAGAAAGTTGGCATTGCTCAACTTATTGATAGTTCCTTCTTAAAAACCTCTCAAGCAACATTATGATATCTTCCTTGATGATCTCATAGCACAATTTCAAGTAGTGTTTAATTTAAGACCTCTATCAGTACTTAGAACACTATCCTAATTTCTCATTCCCTTAATTGTTCAAAAGTTTTAGTTCTGATAGAGATTTAAGTCCAAAGTTTGATATAGTCTATTGGATATCATGGTTATCATTTTGTCTCATCACTAATTAATTTTGTAAGGGCTCGCTGCATGGACTTATTTATAGTAATGTACTTTGATTATGAAAGTGCCCAATGAACATAAGATGTTCCAAAAGTTGGAGGATGCACTTGATTGACCATTATATTTTAGGAGTTTCCTTTGATCCCAAATGCGTCTCTGGTTTTCTTTCTGTGTGAGGAATGTGCTGGATTCTCAGGTAAGACACCTAAATGCATCTCATGGTACTACTGAGGAACTTGGGGACACCAAACACTAAATTATTGTGCTGTATTGATTATTGATTTCATCCTCAGAGTATATTATAAGCCTATCGTCTTTTAAAGATATATCATCCTTCTCTTTTTCATATTACTAGGTATCGGGGCACATGCAAGGCACGTGCTTAAAATTAGCACCTGAGTTTCATATTTGCAAATATACATATCCTTGAAAAATAAGAGATGTTAATATAATAAGGTATAGTTTTAATTTATGTAAATGTTATTACATTGATATAACATCCTAAGGAAGTTCTAAATCATGGGTTTGACAAGAAGCTTGTCGATCAACATTCAATAATATACTGTATGTATAATTGAAATCTTACTAAACTCTATCCATTAAGTAAATATATAAATTTTAAGGGCTGTAATTGTAATTTTACATGCAAAGAAATTAAAAGGAAAAAAAAGGATGCTATGATTGAACCGACATATCACACTTTTATATATAGTATAGATATACATATATTGATTTGGGTCCAGTCCATATCATTACCTATAGCCTCTTAGCAAATAACTATCTAAAGTCATAATAATTGAACCGACATATCAGATTTTTATATATAGTATAGATATTGATTTAAGTCCGGTACATATCACTACCTCTAGCCCCTTAGCAAATAACCAGCTAAAGTATCATCTAAATTATATTTTTTTTACATCCAAAAGTACTTTTCGACTAAATTACATAAACCGTGATGAAATGATTATTTAAATCTTTAATAACTGATATCAATATCTTCCTTATCAAATGAATCCATCGCTTGCAGTCAAATCCCTCTTTTATATATATGTATATATATTCATTCTTTCACTTTACAAACCTCCCCTGTCTATATATTTAATGACCGACTCGACAAATTAAATTTATACTTCTATAATATTTCTTATTCCTTTTCAAGTCATTAAATGTAGAAAATTATATTTTCATCTCCCATCTCATTTTACAACATAAATTAATCATCAATCCAAATACCTATTAATTTGGGTCCAGTCCATATCATTATAGGTCACTATTACTAAGACATTTCTATTATGTCTAAATCTTACTAAAAACTGTTTATTAAGTAATTATCTAAACTTTAAGGGTTTTATGACTTTCCTAAAAAAAAAAGGGATGATACCACGTGGCCAACTCTCTCTTTTATAATGTAGTATAGATAATACATGATGGTAAAAGATTTATGTGCAGTTAATGAGAACTTTTTTGCGTGTAGTATTCCTAATTTTTTTTTCAGTCTCTTTTTCCGGAAGTCACTAAACATTTGTTGGTCTTCTTTCTCTATTTCTTTTACAAATTCGTTTATATTCTATTAATTTGATTGTCTACAATTACTCACAAAATTCATTATTGATTCTCCTTCAATTATGAGATAGGCTATAATTGTGGATTTTTTTCCGGTGACTGTTGAGTTATCTGCTCTTGGAGTATCGTATCTGTGAATCATCGAAGTGTTCTTGCTGTTTATTTTCTGTAGGTCACATCATCATTAACCGGACCGATAACTGTTGAGGATGTAGCTTATGAAAACAGTGATCCTGATGTTAGTCGCCTATGGCCATCTGAGGAATTGAAATTTCGTCGCCTTGTTTTCCAAAGAACTCAGGGCCTGGTACAATCTGAAGCTCTGTTAATAAAGGATAGGTTGTTTCATAAAACTGTTAGTGAAACAGACAAAAATAAAGCTAGCTCATCTTCCAAATCCAAGCGAAAGGGAAATCAAAAACGAAATGATGGTGATGATTCATGTCTTTGATGCTGTTAAATAACTGTTAGCAAATTGGTTTGCTTAATCCTTGAAATCATTTATTTCTGTTCCTACTTGATGATGCTAGTTGTCAATAGAAGAAAAAGTTTTCTAGCAGTGGTGGAACATATGACGGTACAATTAAAATTCCATAGGTTTAGCTGCTATTCAGATGTTTTTTTCTTAAAAAGAAAAAAGTCCTCTAGAACCAAATTATAAATTTTAGCAATAAAACCGAGTATAGTTTAAATTTTAAAAAATGTTGTCTATCTATTTGAATTCCCTATTCACATTTCACCTATCCATAATAATTTAGATATTTGATGGTGCATCTACTGATTGTATAGAAAAGCACCTGGCTTTCTACTGTTTGTTTTCCTCTTTTTGATTTTTTTCCTTTTGATGTTATAGATTCAATCAACCAGCTCAAGGTCTATCATGGTTATTTGGCTAGTTCTTATCATATGGGGATTATTTCTGGGTTTATCCTGATTTCTTCCTATTTGGAGAGCATTGTATCAACTGCAAAAACAGTAAGGATTTATTCATGTATTTTGAACAGTCCTTGGTTTTCCAACTGATGAAATATTTATAATAGGTTAGTTTCAAGTTTGGCACCAGAAAACTCTGTTTATGATTGTTGTGTGATCATAGTGAATGTTGGCAGTCAACAAGTGATGTGAACATGTAAAGAAATGATTGTGTCTCGGTCATGGTTTATATACTTGCACATGTTAGCCATGAGCCTGACTGAGCACAGCTATAAATTTTCAAGTTGAAAGTTAAAACCATTTATACTTGTTTTCGCTGCAAGAGGAAACGGGACTATTTTTCGTTGACATTGTGGTGATTTTATTTGTGAGATATTCATGGTTTCGCTTTCTCTCATGCTGATAAAACATCTTTCTCAGGTTAGAGCAGTTGTAATTGGTCTTGGAGCTGGTTTACTTCCTATGTTTCTCCATGGATGTATGCCCTTTTTGGATATTGAGGTATGTCGAAAAGAGCCTAAACAAAATGATAGACAAGTAGCAGCCTTCACACCATTCTTCAAGCGAAGTTTAACTTATGGAAATAATCTGGTGGATTAATCTATTAACAGGTGGTAGAGTTAGATCCAATGATGCTTAAACTTGCAAGGGACCACTTTGCTTTTACACAAGACAAACATTTGAAGGTAAATTATGGACATGTTTATATGATTTATTATTGTCGGTTCTATTTTTGTTTTTAATGTTTCAATCCTCACATGCTAGACTATAATTGTTTTTTTTTTTTAAACTGACTATAATTGGTTTTTTTTTTTTTTTAACTGACTATAATTGCTTTTTTAGCAATGGTAAATTGTTGTTTTTGATGTAGTAACAAAGTACCACAATAAAGATAAACAGCAATTCTGATAATTTCATGAAATTTACTACTATGAGTTGATTTTACTCTCTTTATTTATCAGTAATAATTGATGTTTTCCTTTAATTACATCTGAGATATAATTATTGGGGAATGGATAACTCCAATACTAAACAAAAATTGCATCCAATTACTATTTTAAGAATGCTTTGGAAAACTTTTGTTAAACCATTGATTGTACAAAAATTTGGAAGCTCAAATTATTGTCTGAACTATGATATCTCTACTCTTTAAAACCTCACTGTTCTGTATTTGTTGCTCCATATCACATAGATGCTCCTATGGTGTTTCAGGTACATGTTGCTGATGGGATTCAGTTTGTTAGAGATATGAACAACTCTTTAGCAGCTGATGAAGCGTCAGTTGTTGATCGAAATGATGATGCCTCCTCTGACACAAAATCTCCTCTCAGTGGAAGTTGCCATGCATCAAATGCAGAAAACAGAGTTAGTACCAAGATTGATGTTCTTATTATTGATGTGGACTCCTCAGACTCAAGGTGAATGCAAATAGTAAATTCTATCCGTCGAGGAATTACGAGATTACAATGTGAGGGTTTTTTATTTTTGTATAATTATTTGTGTCCTTTTTGTTGTCTGTGTAGCTCTGGAATGACCTGTCCTGCTGCAGATTTTGTGGATGAGTCTTTTCTTCTAACTGTGAGAGATACCCTTTCTGAGCAAGGACTCTTTATTGTTAATTTAGTATCAAGGTCCCAAGCTATTAAAGACAAGGTTGTTTCGAGGATGAAAACGGTAAGAATAGTGGGGGTGTATGTACACACAGACCCACAACATTGCAGTATGTGTGTGTGCATTTCATCAAAGTTTATCTTTATGTTAATTATTATATGTCCTGCGGGTTTTTTGAAGTATGGCTGTTAAAGGTTTATTTATTTATTTTTTTAAAGGTCATTGAACTTTTTTTTGATAGGAAACAAAAAAGTTTATTAACACAATAAAAAAAAATAAACCAGGTTGAACAACTCTCCACAAGGGAAAAAGGTTCTAGAACTTGTGTATGTGGATTCGGCATTAGGAGGCTATTCTCATGCAGTCCAAAAAGGAAAAGAAAAAAAAAAAATTTGATTGAGCGTAGTTTATCTACGAGATGGGGAACGTCACACACAAATGACTGATACATCCATTTAGTTCATTTTACCTCATTTAATATCTAATATTCCTGTGGATTCATATTATATTTCCATTACCCCTCTCCTGCTCCCCTTGTTAGATTATTTTAATTATATGATGCTTAAATATTTTCTTTATATACCGGTTTTAAATATTACGTTGCATATTCTGATGGGCTATTTGTATTATTCAATTGTAGATTTTTAGCCACCTCTTTTGCCTTCAACTAGAGGAAGATGTGAATTTAGTGCTTTTTGGTCTGTGTTCGGAGTCTTGTATCAAGGATGATTGTTTCCCTACAGCAGCCATTCAGCTCGAGAAACTGTTAAAATTTGATCACCCAGAGATTAGCCAAAGCATTTTAGATGCCACGAAAAAGATCAGATGCTTGAAGTGAAATGCAAAAACTATAGCATCTCCCTACTTGATGTTTCTCAAAGTCTGTAAAGCTGTATCATCTGTCAGAGCAAGCTTTCTTAGGTTGGCAAAAGATTAGATAACCAAACCAGGTTATATTGCTTGGCTCCTGCAACATGAGTACATGAACAGAAGTTCTAATTAGTGTGCTGCATTGATGATGATCGATTGTCCATGTGCATCAGCAGGTCTCTCACACTGAGTACTATGTGCATACCGCTCATGTTCGCATATGATCAAAATATAATGGTAGCATATCTGGAAGCTTTATCTTTTGTTTTCTTTTTGGCTTTAGCGAGCTTCATAAATTTATATTTACATATAGAATTTCTCATGCTTGAGTTCAAATTTGACTATGAAACAATATGTTTGTAATCAATAACTTTATTATGGTTCCATTTCTTGTTATAATCTTAACAATTTGTGAGAGGTAGAAGAGTTCATAAATTCATTCATGAGATATCACATGTCAGATGTGTATATGCAGTTAACATAAACTTGTAAAGTTGAACGCAATGTCTATGTAATTTAACATATGTGGTGATGGGATTGATACCGATATTTTTTATCATTGGACTATAGCGAATTCTTTAATTTATCATGCATGAACAAGTGTCTCCATAATACATTTGTACTTGATGGAAGGGGTGTCGATATAGGTTATTGTGTCGTGGTTGCATCAACCCAAACAGACACCTTTATTTTTTTGCTCAACCTGAACATGGTCCGTTAAATTTATTGTGTAATAAGTCAAAGATTGACTATATGTACACCTCTGAAAAATTGTATGTGCACCCCCTTTTATATCTACGGGCCGGTTTGGTATTGTTTTTGAAAAGTTAAATTTAGTTTATTTTATAATTTTGACTAGAAATGGTGTTTGGTAAAACTTTCGAAAGTGATTAATTAATAATCTAGCAAGTTTTAACAGTGATTTTGAGAAGTAGGTGGAGGTTACTTTTTGAAAGTGATAAAATAATATATTTCAGCATTTAATGAATCTTTTAAAATATCATTTATTATCTCTATTAAATCATTTATATATCTTATTTCATCTTAAAATTAAGGGATAATTATTTCGGTGGCCATCGAATTGATGACACACTATTAAAATGGCCACTAAATTAGAAAGTTGTTCCAAAATGGCTATTATTGGCAAACTTTGTGATATCAATGACCATTCCATCAAATTCCATCCAATGAGTGGTATTTTGGTAAATAAGGGGATATCATTAATTTATTTTAGATGCTTTTTGGAAATCAATTTTTTTTTTTTGAATTATAATAATTATATTTAGTGTGTAAATATATATATATATATATATACGGAAATTTTCATATAATGATACCCTGATAGAATTATATAAGGACATTGAATGTAAATCATTCGTTTACATACTTTGACTTGGTATATATGCACTTGTCAAATCACTTTTATAAATGAGTGGCTCACATTCAATATCCTGATAAAGTTATATAAGGATGTCCTGATAGGAACGAGACCATATATATATATATATATATATATATAATTACGACATTTGTATCTTCGTAGTGAATCTGGTTTGTATATATAATTACGACATTTTCAATATCCTGATAAAGTTATATAAGGATGCCTTGATATGAACGGGTCCGTATATATATGTATATATATATATATATAATTACGACATTTGTATCTTCCTAGTGGTAATCTGGTTTGTATATATAATTACGACATTGAGAAAGAGAAATTTTTTTTTTTTTTCTTTTCAAATATTTATTGATACTGTATGTAAGCTTAAATGTTGCTAGTTTTATACTTTTATCCACACTGTTAATAAAAAATAATGCCATGTGGACCTGCAGCTTACTCCAACGAAACAATACATATGGACCAGGAAGATACAAATGTCGTAATATTATATATATATATATATATATATATATTTATATATTTACACATACTAAATATAATTATTTAAAAAAAAAAAATTTTCAAAAAACATCTAAAATAAATTAATGTCATCCATTTATTTACAAAAATGTTAATCATTGGAAAAATTGATTTCTAAAAAACATCTAAAATAAATTAATGACATCCCCTTATTTACCAAAATACCACTCATTGGATAGAATTAGATGAAATTGGATGGAATTGGATGGAATGGTCATTAGTATCACAAAGATTGCCAAAAATGACCATTTTGGAACAACTTTCCAATCCAGTAACCATTTTGATAGTATGTCATCAATTCGATGACCACGGTAATTATCCCTAAAATTAAATATTCTCCTTAAATATGGATTTTATTTATAAAATATTTAAAAATATTTTTATTGTTCTTACAGAATTTTTTTTTCTCTAATTTAAATATTGGTGTAATATATATATAATAATAATAATAATAATAAATAAATAAATAATCAAGAAAAGTTTTAAAATCATGTCTATTTTAGTCGTCGTAATTAATCTCAACAATTTTGTAATAAAATTACCAAATATATGTATACTGTTTTTAAGCTATAATAAAAGTTACAGCAATACCATTGAAATTTTAAAAATATGAAGTTTTGTAAACACACCCCACACATTACCAAATATGCCCTTCATTTAATTTAAAAAATATATATATTATAAATAAGTAAATTATAAAATATTTAAAATCAATATATATAAGGTCTCGTTCCTATCAGGGCATCCTTATATAACTTTATCAGAATATTGAATGTGAGCCACTCATTTATAAAAGTGATTTGACAAGTGCATACATACCAAATCAAAGTATGTAAACGAGTGACTCATATTCAATGTTCTTATATAATTCTATCAGGGCATCCTCATATGAAAATTTCAATATATATATATATATATATAAAATTAAAACCACAATTTTTAAAATACATAAATTTAGGGTGTACAAATAGTTTTAGATATATGTAAATATGGTCACTCTAAGTCAATACCTAAAAAACGATCTATTAACTTAATAGGTTATCTAATAAGACCCGTTAATTTATAGGTCATGACAATGATGATATCCAATCAAATTACAATTCCATTAATTTATTTATCAATTTAAAATTTTAAAGTAATTTAAACCATTATAATTTAATAGCATAATTCAATCTACTAAGTAAATAAATAACAAAATTAAAATAATGGAGAGTATCTTTTCTTTAGACACTTAATTTTGAAGACTTAACTCTTTGATAAATAATTAACTTTGAATGAATAAGTTTATAAAATTTTACTAGTCGGCTAAAAAAAGAGAAAAGAAAGAATTAAAGTATTTATATTCCTTAAAGCAATTTTAAATGGATAGGGTTTTTCTAGTTCAAAGAAATTTAATATTTAAAATTTAAAATTATGATTTTAAAAAAATTAATATTCAAAATTTAGAATTTCGATCAAAACAATTAAATTTTATCCACTTAAAAAATTTAAACTTTATTTGTTTTATGTGCTAAAAAGATTTAATAAACAATTTAAATATTAAAATAGTTATTTATCTCAATATATTAATAAATCATATGTTTAAAGTTGATATTTAATCATGTCTAACGTGTTGACCTGTTAATAATCTGAACTCAACATGAAACAAATCAAACCCATAAATATCGTGTCGTGTCAACGATTACCCCCTTAGATGGAAGATAAATAAAATACAATTCACGTTACCATAATTCAGAGGCGAATTTATTTAAATTGTGTTGATGTATGGGAGTCGGTGGATCTGGGTTGTACGTTTGCTAAATTAAATAAATAAATAAAGGAGAAAATAAATTATCTATAACAAGTTGGTACTGTAATTGGTACGAAAGCTTTAAGTTACCGTGTGAAAATTTATTATTTCAGAGTCTTACTTGATTTGTTATTGATCTTTAATATGGTTTTGTTAGACTATACTATGGATTTACCATCTGTTTTCTCCCACTCTAGACTTGTTCAAAGCCTAATAAGTGGGACCACAGGTCCACGGTTAGTCGGTTACCTAACCCTAGTATCTCGGATCTAAAACGTGGAGATATGTATTAGTATATTCAAGATACACTCATAGTATGTGTTTATAAGAGAAAAATCGGATCACTTATCAAAGCAACTTAAATTTTGAACAACAACTTGTAATCTTTCTCTGCTACTCCAATCTGCAAATGCAGTTAAGTTAGAGCTTGCATGATCACTTGCATGAAATCATTATTTAACAGAAAAATAATAATAATAATAATAATAATAATACGAAAAGTAAAAAGACTATACTGAAAAGTCAATACTTAATACCGGTGACCAAAGTCAACGGTTATTGGGTTTCTCCGTTTTCACGTTTTTTTCTCTATTGACTGTATCAGTTCGACTTCGCTTGTTGGCATTGGCAAAGAAACTTTCAAAGAACAATTTAGTTGAATGGGTCTGGTCAGTCAAGTCAGAAGAAAAACACATCAGCTTCGATCTCAACTCTCAAGTTTATTTTACTCTTTTGGTTCTTTTCCAGAGAATTTGTATTTCTTTCAAGACTAATATGGCTGTGAGTTTCTTATCTTCATCTTCATCTTCATTGTTTTTCTTCTTAGTTTATGTAAACCATTGGATGCTGTGATGGGTCTGTTTTTGTTTTCTCTTTTTGGTAACCAGTTGTGCTCTTTTTGGTTTCTTATATTTTGTTCTGTTTTGTATGGCAAATTGGCAATGTTATCTCTTCTGATTAAAATTTATGTCATGTAGTATATATATTAGAAAAACGTTTTGGAGATTTTATGGAAACAAAATAAGAATATATATAACAGTTGACTGATGTTAAGACTGGCTTTCTGAGAATTGTATTGATTTTGATTTTGGTTTTTCAATATTTATAACTGGTTGCATGAAGTTATGTTCATTCTTCATCAAGGTTTAAGTTTCTTCTATGGTGTTTGATATTGAAGCTCTGATTGTATAATTATTTATTTTTGTAAATTTGTTAGAGCAGAGTTGACTTTGATCTGATGTATGGATTTGTTGTCTTATTGAATCATAAACAGTGACTGTACATGAACATAATTCTGAATTATTGAAACTTTTTAATTCTGACAAACCACCATGGCTGCTTGAGAAGAGCGAAACTGGCCTATTGAGATACACAATTCACATCAATTTGACATGAATGTGTTGCATCTCCAGGAAGCTTTAGATTTGTTCAAATTTGTTGAATGTATAGAATATGTCAGTGGTTTAGTAATATTTAGTAGTCAATGTTTTCACTTAAAAGACAAATAATAGAGTAATGTGGTGTTTAGAAATGTATGTCAATGAGGATTTTTGCTTACTTTGTTGCAGCAACAGTCAAATGTTCCGCAGTTTGGCAACTGGGAAAGTGAAGGGAATATCCCTTACACAGCTTATTTTGAGAAGGCAAGGAATAAAAAAACTAGTGTGAATAAGAATGTAAATAAGCCTGAAGAGAATCCTAGGATGTTTTCTAATAATGTAGCTCCCGTTCAAGCTCCTCCTTTTCAAATGGATACCGAATCAGTGGCACAAAAGGGGCTAAGAACAAAGCATGCTCACAGCACAAGCCGAGAAAATTCTGACTTAGTAAGATCATCAGCTTCTCCACTGCATTACAACATTGATCATCGTCATATCAGCAAAAGCTCCAGCGACAAACATAAAAAGGCAATACAGCCAACTACTGTAGGGCCTGATCGCAGAATCGAACACCCACATCACCAGGCAAAGCTTGGAGGTAAAGGCAATGGAGCCTCATGGGAGAGAAAGAGTTCAACAGAAGGTAGCAGCAATAACTTAGCTCCTTTGACATCAGGGCGATCCAGACCAGGATCAGTTACTCGAGGCCATCAAACTGTAATTTTCTTCTCTTATGATTTCTTATAAAATTAAAATGAATTTCATCACTTGTTAGTTTTGTAACTTAACATTTGATGTGGCAGCCTGATCACGGTGCTACAGTTCCCAAGTTCGGGGATTGGGATGAGGCTAACCCGGCATCAGCTGACGGATTCACTCACGTTTTCAACAAGGTGAGAGAGGATAAGCTGAATAATAGGACAGGACAGATGCCAGTCGCGGCAACTCAAAATCCTCATTCCAACAACCGGATTGAACATGACAATGAGATGTCCAAGGTATGTAAGGACCACTCTGTTGATGACTGCAAAAATTAGGCTTGCCTTGGCCATTTTGTGTTCATTGGTATGCTTAATGATCTGATCTTTTAATCTCTCTCTCTCTCTCTCTCTCTCTCTCTCTCTCTCTTCACAGCGATGTTTCTGCTTTCGATGGTTTGGCAAGTGATGTCGGTTTCCTTGGATGAACATAAACTGCATAGGAGATGTATATTTCTGTAATTCAGATATGTGTCCATAGTATAGATACAGTAAATTTATTCTTCACAAGTTTGTTTCCAGTCACTACAAGTTTGAAAGAAAACACACCTAGTTCAACTCTGGTGCTCTCCCTGTGTGCCTAAATGTGCCCTTTTACATGATCTAGTTATATGTTTAGTGAGATTATGCTTATTTGATATCAAATATATTTTCCTTTTTGTTTCCTTTGATATGCATAATATGAATTCAAAATGTTGTTGTCACGTGCATCGCCTTTTAGATATCCGGACCACACATGTATTATTTAATCTCTACGGATCCCGACAGTCTTATTATAATAGTTCTTGTAATACTTTAAAAAAAGAAATGTTGTCACATCCTACATTACGAGCAAGTGAAGTTCAACACTTGTATAAACCTTAGTCTCCTTTAACAGGTTGTATGTGTTTTGGGCTATAGGTAAAAAGCGCTTGTGTGAAACCCGTGATCTAAAGGAAATCCGTGGTCTATTATAGACTCTAAACCACCATCTCATCCAACTTTTATTAAACATAAAACCTGGATGAATGCCTGTGTAAGTGGGCAGGTTCTCAATCCCGTTAACGTTTGTCAGCCTGAGCGGCTGAGCCTGCACTAGAAAAAGAGGAGCTGCTTGAAAAACTGCTTCAATTAAGTATATGGATTCAAGTCTTACCACCATCAATGAGGAAATCACACATACCCTGCCATTTAATATATTTGTACATGATTTATAACCATCCTCATATCTTGTACTATTTCAATTGACAGCTCAGCAGCACATGACACAAACTTATTTATACACATATACAGTCATAGTCATTAAACAAGTTTAAATGATTATACAAGGAAAACCGGGGGTTTGTTTCTGTTTCTCATTCCCAAAGATGCCTTGCCCTGTATAATATACAACAGAACAGGTCGTAACGTGTACAAACTATACAACTGATACTTGACTAACCTGAAACATGAACAGGCTCGTGTTTTGTTGAAATGTTAAAAGTTTATAACATGTATACTTCACCACATTCTTGTAACTTCAGAGCTGAGAAAAGCCAATATTTGATGACGGGATGCATCTAGCCTCAACAGCTAATGTCTTTACAATGCCTCTGCATGGATCAACTCCGAATATAGCATTGGAAATACCGGTAGAACAGCTATTTCTTCCTACACAAGTCTGCACAAGAGAAGAAAAGAATAAACTGGGACTTTAGAAACAGATAATTTAGTAATATCAGTAGCTGGAAATATCATGCACCAGAAAATTTAGTTAGACAGACAAAAAGTACACTCTTGGAGCTTTGCCTGGACAGGCACATGAAATTATAAGGGCATCGCTACAGAATACTTCATTTGGCAGAGCATATATTGGCCACAAAATTGGTTCCAATAATTTTGAAATCATTGCAATAGCAAGCCTGTTAAATCCTAGCAAGCTACATCACAGTGAAAGGAGGCAGAGGTACTGCTAATAATACAGTTCATCAAAAGGATGACTTGTCATTAATTATAAGTCCCTTGCAATAAACAGATTATAGCACCCTTACGCTGTGATGTCGCAGACTGGCAGGCTGTTATTAGCATGGAAATTGCAATGATTACAGAAGAGCCAGGCCCCTAATTTGCAACCTAAAAATCTACTCACAAGGCAATTCAGTAGATCTCTATTTCAACCAATTCAAATCTTTATATAGTCCAATAATTGGCAATGTGATAAAATGGCCTAGGTAAATATTTTTAGATATATATTTGCCAAGTAAATAATTAATATGAACTCCAATACCGTGTTTACCTTAGATACCACGGATAATGAATTGGGAGCGTGGCATTTGCCTCTAGAAAATGCCTGGCAGCTACCTTGAGGAGTACCATAACTAGCAAATTCTATGGAGGAGATTATATACCCATCTTCACATCGCAACTGCATTTCAGGTGCCATGTCATCCACTGAAATTTTTCCACCAACAAAATCTGAATGGGACAATTTCCAGAGAGGTGGGTAATGGGACTCTGAAATTTGTGCACAGACACTTTGGGTAGAACGTATCTTGACAGAAATCTCAAATGGATTTCCTCCTGTTTCCTCAAAGATGACAAGTAAATTATTTGATGCCTGCAACCATGCACGTGGTACATGGTACCTGGAAATTGACCAACAATGAAAAAATTAGGCTAATTACATCAAACTCATTTTAATAACAACTGTCCAATATCACTTGCAAAAGTTTGTCTTATAATATCAGGAAAGCAGGCACTGCATGTCCATCTTTATGAGGAGTCAACATCAATGTCAAGGACAAAACAAAAGATTTAGATAGTTTTTGCTTTATTATGTATACTCTAGGTTGGAAAAAATACCAAATTTGAGTAGGCTTTCCGCAGTTTGTAGTGCACTTATCGGAATGGTAGGCCCCACGATAATCACATGTTTGACATCCTTCTTTTGGGGCAACCTTAGTCCAGTATCTTCCTATATGGTGACCATTGACCCAAGCCTGACCCTTTCCCATGCTTCCCAAATCAAGAGCAACCGGGTCTAATCCATCAGGAGCATCAAAGTACGTCTGCACGAATTGCACAGAATAGGGTTGATGTAAAAAAAAAAAACCTTTTAATTTATAAACTTGACATGATAAAATTGGATAACACAATGGTGTAACAGGCATTGGCATTTACACAAAGGGCAAAATAATCAACAAACTGGAAGACTAAATAATAGATCTCCACATAACAAAGAAGCATGTTTGTGATACTTATTTCAAACATCATTGTAGTAAACCATCAAGAATAATGCTTCTTCATTTTCAGCAGCAAGTTAAAAGACAAAAATATCTAGGAAATAATGAATTGCAAAGAAAAATTGGGTTCCCCAACTATCTATTATTTCCAACAAGATCTAATAATATTTCTTCAATTCCTTACAGTAAGCCATAACAATTGGGACATCATATCAAATGACTTTCTAGGAGCCAAACTCAGAGAATATACACAGATGACCAGCATATGGGTCTTTTGCCAGCAAAAAATAGCCCAGAAAAAATGAACATCATACTAGTCAAAATATCATATTTAGATTTACCTTGTACCATGTAAAGGTAGATGGAATAACATCGGGCATCAAATCAGTCCATTCTGCCTTTATATTTTCTTCTATATCATATATCTTCTGAAATTCACCCTTGAGCCCAACCTGATATCAAAATAAACAAAACTGAGCATTACAGCACTATTTGCATATCTATAGGGAAGAAAAAAAAAGTAATAACTTATCTTCTGATGATGAATGTGACAGATCAAGGTAATGAAAGTTGGCAGATAATTCAGATGGAGGTGTCATAACCGTATAACATCAATAAATTATATCATATACAATTTTCATATATTTTAATGTTGGAAATCAATGATAGAAATCAAAATTGAAGGATCAAATTCACCAAGCATACAAACTTAATTCCAACTTGTTTCAAATTCAAGTTGCTTCCATCCCAATATTGTGACAAGTTGTCCACAAAAACAAAATCAAAAGAAACCTAAACTGACGAGACTCAAACAAGGGCTAGAACAAAAGAATATGATGGACCTCCAAAAACCGCACACTAAGGCCATGTTTGGTTGGCAGAAAGGAAAGTACATAGGAAAGGAATCCTTCTAGGAATGGAATCCATGTAGGAAAAGAATTCCTTTCCTAGGTGGATTCCTTTGTTTGGTTGCAATATGTAATCCATTATGGAATCCTTGATGTTTTGACCAAACTATCCCTTATATGTTGATGTATTAAAAAATTATTACAAGTTAAAATATTAATATTTAAATAATAAATAATTATATTTAAAAATATTTTCTAAATAATTTGGAATAATATTTTTTGAATCTTTTTTAAAAAATGACATTTAAAAATATAAATTAATTATTAGAATAAAAAAAAAATGACATTTAAAAATAATAATAACTTTACAAATTTCACTGGTGGCCCCCTCTTTCATGGGCTGAAACAAGAATATCCCAGAAACCCACCCATGCAATAACCGGACCCGAAATTTTTGGGACAATTATTCACATACATTGTCACGATAAACATCACTATGTTCGCCGCCATGAACCCCGGCACAAGCCACGACTTGTGCATGCTTGAATAGCCTGAATTCCTTCGCCAATACCGCCTCATGCCCACGTCCGTCGACGAAGAAGGCAGTGATGGTCTTGCCCATGTCGTCACCGCCGCTCCACCGGGTTGAAAGCGATGTCAGGCCGGGTTGGGGACACAACATTGACGGATTCAAGGTCGGCGACGACGACAGGTTGAGCTTGAGTCCCCATGAATATTGATCAAATCACGATCGTCAATCAAAAAAACAAAGAAGAAGGAAATCTGGGGTGGTTTTGTTTGATTCTAAAACAACAGGGACTCTCTTTCCGACAGCAATGAGGCAGTGGCCTCGGCGACGACGAGGCACCGCCGGTGGCCTCCACCGGCAGTGGCTTCTTCTGTTTTCTGTTTTTTTTTTTTTTTAAATTTTAATTTTTGATTTTTTTTGTTTGGAGGATAAATTAGTAAATTTAAGATTTCAGTGGGGTTGGAATCCGGATTCCGACCTCAAGAGGTAGGAATCCTAATATACCATTTTGGTGGAATCCTCATTCCATGACATATTGTGCAAATCAAACAATGGAAAGAGGATTCCCTTTCCCATTCCGTGATTGATTCCACCAACCAAACACCACCTAAATCTTTAACTCAAACCAATTGTCAAGGAAAACACAGGTGAAACTATATTTTTCATCTTTAAACTTGATTTAACTAAACAAAATTTCCAATGGATGCAAAGCCCAAATAATTATCTGTCTATTGGAGCATTTTTCAATGGTTTGATCACTTTTGGTGAATAAATATCTTCTGATATTTAAACAAAATCTCAAGTGTTCTACTTTATGTTTTAGGTCGATCTAAGTCAGAGATTCAACCGGGAACTCTCTTTATTCTGTTTAAGCTATTTTTTCTTCTTCTTTTCTTTTTCTTTTTTTAATAAAAAATGGAAATGTTTGACCTATCAATACACAAGCAATAGTAGGAATCTCATATGCATGCCTGCATGCCTTAGATTATTTGATGTGGGCTGTGCACATTAAAGAAATACTGATTAAGTCCACAGATTTGAACTTAACAGGAAAAACTGCCAATGCATGGTTAATAGGCAGACAAGGATGGAACTAATTACTTCAAGAAACAAATGCAATTAGATGCTAGATTGACAAAGTAACTGACTAGACATGAAAAAGAATTAATGAATAGATGTATAGTTGACAATGTGCTTTTAAATAACATCTTTGAGAGTACACATAGACTGCACACCTGGTAAGTCCACGATAACTTTGAGAGGTCTACATCCCCGTTTTTAAATCCAGTAAGCTTAATTTGGCCTCTAAACCCTGCTCCATCTTTCTCAAGGAAGGCACCATAGTTCTGTATCAGCAAAACATCCTCTTTTAGGATAACACACAAACCAACAGAAACTGACAAATCCAATTACAGTCTGCATGAATAAAAATACAAACAATCAATGTAAATAGTAATAGTTATCATAAGAAAACCTTTTTAAACTTCTAGTCAATTTAATTTTTCAAACCTTTCTTCTTCCTGGTTAATAAAGAGATTTCTGGACAAGTGAGGAAAGCCAAAAAGTAGTCAATCAACAGCTTTTCTTTATTATCAACTAATTCATAGATAGGAAAAGAAATTTGTGTCTAATATTAATCAACAAGCAGTTAAAAGATTTAAGAGGGGAAGAGTGAAGGGCATAATAAAGTGAGAGAAATGGAAAGATGCAAAAATCAAAGCAGCCAAGGAAAGCATACAAAGGAAGATTGAGAACCAGAAAATTGGTTTTGTTTCAATTCAGAGCCGATATTGAATGTTAGGGCACAAGGGAAATTACAGTAATTTATAAACTGACATACACCCTTGTAATTTTCAAGTATCTCTTTTAGAAGGTTCGGCAGCTTATTTCTTTACTAACCTTCGGGTAGGTTATGAGCTAGTACTTTAGATCGTCTTTTAGTCACTTTCCTTTTAAATAACTACTCACTAGACCTACAGTATTTCACCTCTTTCCTTGGAATTGTATGAAAATTGATATTCCCATGCCGCTTCTTAACCTAAAAGTCCACTTCTGAGCAAAATCCAACTGATAGCAGAATACAATTCAACCAAAGGGATTTTTTAAATTTAAGAAGCAACCTTAGATCAGAAACACACAGAGAGAGCTATGAATATCCTTTTCAAGTTGTTTCCATTGAAAAAGCAATATAGAAATCCTTCAACCCAGTAAATTCCTTTTGTATGGTAGATATCTGTCACCAGTCAACCCATCTTTCCCTTCTGATTACTTTAAAACTACACCTTAAAATCAGGGGAGATCAACTTGACTCTTTTCTTTGATGTCAGTGTGGATTTGTGAAAGAAGGGAATATGAACCAATACCCCATTACAAAGCAAATAAAGCTCTCCCACCAGGCTAGTTGACATCTTTGATATAGTTAACACTTAACACTGCACCATTATTAAAAAATACTAGAAATTTACCTGCAAACCCACAGTCTGAGATAACAACACTAGATCATTGTCTCCTGGCACAAACTTAACTGGCTGTACCACCTTGACCCAACGACCACTCACGCTGCCTTCACTTCCAAAAACATAGCAATACACACGTTAAAGAAAATAATAAAAAGGGCTGATGTGCTTGAAATATTTAATGGCAACAAGCATAACTATATTTGCTCATATTTAGAAGGCGGAATTGTCTTTGTGCCCTCAAAACAATGCAAGTCATTAATGTTATGGTTGCTGGTAGTTTGAATTCTTGTTGGAAATCAGATTATAATGAGATAAGCACATCTTTATTTCCCTAATACAGTACAACAAATTATAAGTAAATAGCTTCCCTGTTTCAATGAGATTGAAAGGAGTGAGAGTGGGTGAGAGATGTGAACTCTAAATTAAGTATAGATGGCATTAGGGGTTAATTATAGGGATACTATCATTTCCCCTCTTAAGATTTTATCATCCTCTAGTTCTTGCTTTTCAAAAAAAAAAATCCTCTAGTTCTCATATTCTCCAAAATCCCCTCTCCCTCTACCATTAGTATTTCGTTAAATGTTTGATATATAGAATGCTCTAAAATTATATATTTAAATCTATATAAAACTAACAATTAAAGCTAATATAATTTAATAAAAAAATATAAAATAAAATTGAACAGACTTTTTCCTTCTCAAATTAACAAAAAGGGAAAATGGTAAATATGGAAATTAGAGGGTGTAAAACAATGTTTTCTGAGAACTTAGGGAGAAATGATAATATATCTTGTTAATTATATTGTTTGGGCTCTTACCTACAAGTTTAAACTTTTAAGTTTAGTGATTACATAAATTTGGTATTGGAGTGGTTTTACCAAGGGGTCTCAGGTTCAAGTCCTCCCATGTAATTGTAAGTGTTATTTATATTTGGAAATGGTCCACGTGACAAGTCCATTCGTCTTGTGCGTGAAAAGTGTGTGTTGAGACCGTTAGAAAATCTAAAAGAATTATGGAACGGCGGTTAGGAACGGCGGTCCAGACCGCAGATTGATGGTAGCAGTTTAGTGACGAGAGGCACAATTTGGGTTCCTGAATTATAAGGAAATTGATACTGTTTTGGAAAAGGACTTTAGAGTATTTCTTTTATTTTTATTTTAGTTATATTGTTTTATTTATGATTTAGACTATTTTCCTATTTTAGACTAATTCTGTCATAGTCAGGATAGAAGATTAATTCTAATATAAATAGAACTATATTTTTTACTGTTGTTATCTTTTGAATATTTAATCAATAAAATTGACCCAGTTAGGGTTCATCTTGTTTCTTTTGAATTCAGCTTTTCTCAGTTAATTGCTTAGAATAGCTTGGGCTAGGGTTAGGTAAATTCCGTTATCTGATTCTAGAGAATTGATCGCTCAATTCTGTGAGTGGTTTGATTCAAATCTATCTAACTTTGGGTACAAGTTAGGGCTTGTTGTTGGATCCTAATCAAGGTCCTCAACAATTTGGTGCTTTCATTGAGAGATTTCGACGGCCTACAGGAAAGAAAAAAAAAAAAAAAAAAGGCTATGGGATATGGGGAGGATTCTATTATTCAAGGGAGTGGATCAAAGACTAACAAGCAGCGGTTTGAAGCCTTAGAGGAGAATCAAGATCAGATTTTCAAGTCCCTATCAGAATTGACGACATCCATAGCACATCTGACTAGGTCAAACAATGATGCAATTGAGAGACTTGAACGACAGTTGGCTGAAAACAAGGGAAAGGAAACGATATGCAGACCGACTCAAGGGGATGGACGGAGATCACGTAGTTCGTGGTGTGAGGCAGAATTCTCGTCAGGTGAGGTAGGCGAGCCCAAACCGACAGGAAATCATGAAGGTTTAAGCGAGGACGTCGTGTGGAACGTAGACCATTAATGGTGGAGCGCCGGTTGCATGATGAGGTTTCTGAAAGAGAGATGGACGATGGAACTGAGGAAGATGCGAGATTGGATAGGAGACCTCGAGGTCGAAGGCCAATTTATAGGCAGCGAAGAGAACCATGGAGAGATGCTGCAGAATATGAAGGTGATAAGCGAAGAGAAAGACACAATAGTCGGGGCCCTAGAAAGCCAAAGGTCGATTTTCCGCATTTTAATGGTGGAGATCCACATGAGTGGTTGGACAAGGTGGAGCACTACTTTCAGGTATACGAAGTGGCAAGGGCCAATTGGGTTTCTACTGCATGCATCTACCTTGATGGAAAGGCTAATAGCCGGTGGAGATTGATCAAAGCTCAATATGAGCAAGATGGTAGACAAATGGGGTGGACGGCTTTCGAGCGGGAATTTTTGACTCAATGGGGACCATCACCGGTTGTCAATCATTATAGGCAGTTGGCCAAGCTCAAACAGGAAGGAAAGGTTTCAGTGTATATTGACGAGTTTCGCCGATTACAGATTCTAGTCAAGGGATGGTCAGAGGAGTCGTTATTGGGGACATTTGTTGAAGGGTTGAAGCCGTGGTTAGCAAGAGAGATGAAACTGAAACAACCTCAAAGATTGACCGAAGCAATGAGGACGACGGAGATTTTAGAGGATAGTTACTACAGTGACAAGAAGCCGTTTAAGGAGAATTTTGGGAGTAAAAATTTTAAATCAGAGTCAAACAAAGATTCTTGGAAGGGAAAAGGAGCTATTGAGGATAGTTCCAAGAATGAAAGTAAAGACGTAAAAAAACTGACAAAGGAAGAGGTTACAAGAGAGAATCAAAAAAGGTATGTGCTTCAAATGCAGGGAGAAATGGAACAAAGACCATCGGTGCCGAACTGGGAAGGTATCTATGATTATTGACTCAAGTGATTCAGATAATGATGTTATCAGTAATGAGGAAGCCACTAGTGATGAGGGAGAGTTGAGGGTGGCTAAATTGGGAGAAAATAATTGTGAAGCTGAGTTGTCTTTAAATGCCATGTCTGGGGTTTCGAAACCATCCACTATAAGGCTCATGGCATGGGTTGGTAAGTTCGAGATTTCGATACTGGTAGATTCTGGTTCCTCTCACAATTGCATCAACGCGAATATCGTAAAGAAGATTGGAATGCGAGGGGCTGCCATAGAACCGTTTGATGTGAAAGTGGCTAACGGGGAAAAACTTAAGTGTGAGGAAGTGGTTCACGAGGTAAAGATGAACGTGCAAGGAGTCAGGATTGCTGCTGATTTGCATGTGTTATCGCTAGTGGGAGTAGATGTGGTGTTAGGTAACGCTTGGTTAGTATCACTAAGGTGGTTACAGATTTTGATGCCATGACAATGGAATTCAAATTGGGTGGAAGAAAAAGAACATGGGCTGCTTTGCCTCTTAAAGAAATTAAACAATGTGAAGCTCAGATGATAGAGAGGCTTTGCAAAGGGGGCACACAATGCTTTGCAGTGGTGAATGATGGAGATCGACAGAAGGGGAAAAGCAAGAAAAAGAATACAAATGAGCTGCAAGATGAATTATAGCGACTGCCCGAGAAGGTACGTAAGGTAGTGGCAAATCATCGACAAGTTTTGGAGGTGCCAACTAGCTTACCATCCCCGTCATTGTGATCACCTCATTACTTTGAAAGATGAAGCAAAACCAGTCAATGTGCCTCCATATAGGTATGCCCATTTCTAGAAAGATGAGATTGAGAGACAAGTAGAGGAGATGTTAAAGAATGGAATGATCAGGCAGAGTCAAAGTCCGTTTTCGTCTCCGGTGTTATTGGTAAGGAAAAAAGATGGGACTTGGCGGTTTTGTACCGACTATCGGGCTTTAAATGAGGCAACTGTGAAGGACCAATTTCCAATCCCGACGGTTGATGAGATGTTAGATGAGTTACCTGGGGCGTGTGTGTTCACCAAGCTAGATTTACGAGCCGGGTTCCACTAAATTCGGATGAAGGAGGAGGATGTGCACAAAACAGTCTTTCAGACTCATTCAGGGTTTTAAGAGTATCGGTTGATGCCATTTGGGCTGTGCAACGCAACTTCTACATTCCAGGCAGCCATGAATTTTATTTTTAGACCTTACCTAAGGAAGTTTGTGCTAGTGTTCTTTGATGATATATTGATTTATTCAAAATCAATGGAGGAGCATTTAGAGCAATTGGAGTTGGTATTGGGGATACTAGAGCAGCATAATTTTCTTATTAAAATGTCAAAATGTGATTTTGTGCAAGAGTAACTGCAGTATCTTGGGCACATAATTTCAGGTGCGGGAGTGAAGGTTGGCCCAAGAAAGATTGAGGCTATGGTGGACTGGCCATTGCCAAAAAATGTGTCGACTCTGAAAGGGTTTCTGGGGTTAACAGGTTACTACCGGAGGTTTGTGAAGAATTATGGGCTAATTGCAAAACCCTTGACGACTCTGTTGAAGAAAGACAGTTTTGAGTGGACGGAAGAAGCAAAGAAAGCTTTCGAAGATTTGAAAAGAGCCATGACACAAACCCCTGTGTTAGCTTTGCCTGATTTTGAAAAGCCATTCGAGGTCTATACCGATGCGAGTGGAGAAGGGATTGGGGCAGTCTTGGTACAAAAGAAGAGGCCTCTGGCGTTTGTTTCTAAGGCTTTAGGGTCAATGAAGAAGGCTTCGAGTACTTATGCTAGGGAGATGTTAGCAGTGGTGCACGCGGTAAAGGTGTAGAGACCTTATTTATTAGGTTGGAAATTCACTATTATCTCCGATCAACAAGCTTTGAGGCACTTGTTAGAACAAAAAATTGTGACCCCGGAGCAGCAGAAGTTTTTAGTTAAGCTTCTTGGGTTTGAGTACGATATTGTCTACCAACCTGGTAGGGAAAACAAAGTAGCTGATGCTTTATCCAGAAAATAGGGCAGTTCAATATTGTGGTCTGTGTATGCAGACGATAAGGCAGGATTGTTAGCACTTAGTGGGGCCGAATGGCGTGTTTGGGATCAAATTAAGGAGGCCATGCAATTTGATGCTCGAACAGTGGAGATTCATAAAAAGCTGGAGGACCACGAGGGTGGTGTAGAGAGATTTAGCTATAAAAATGGGCTATTGTACTACAAAAACTATGTATATGTACCCAGGGTACCTGGGTTGAGAGAGGAGATTTTAGCTCATTTCCACAATAGCAAAGAAGGAGGTCATTCGGGGTGGTTGCGCACTTATGTAAGGATCAAACACTTTTTCTATTGGAAGGACCTTAAAAATGAAGTGAAGAAATTGGTGGCCGAGTGTGATATCTGTCAGAAGGTGAAGTATGACCACAGGTGCCCTATGGGGTTGTTGCAACCATTATCGATACCGGAGAAAACTTAGGAAGACTATGATGAGATGGTAGAACGTTTTCCAAATTTTTCCTTTGAGGACAAGGGCATTCTTGAAGAGCTAGGGAATGTTGAGACCGTTAGAAAATCTAAAAGAATTATGGAACGGCGGTCTAGACCGCAGATTGATGGCAGCAGTTTAGTGACGATAGGCACAATTTGGGTTCCTGAGTTATAAGGAAATTGATACTGTTTTGGAAAAGGACTTTAGAGTATTTCTTTTATTTTTATTTTAATTATATTGTTTTATTTATGATTTAGACTATTTTCCTATTTTAGACTAATTTTGTCATAGTCAGGATAAAAGATTAATTCTAGTATAAATAGAACTATATTTTTTAGGGTTGTTATCTTTTGAATGTTTAATCAATAAAATTAACCCAGTTATGGTTCATCTTGTTTCTTTTGAATTCAGTTTTTCTCAGCTAATTGCTTAGAATAGCTTGGGCTAGGGTTAGGTAAATTCCGTTATCTGATTCTACAGAATCGATCGCTCAATTCTGTGAATAGTTTAATTCAAATCTATCTAACTTTGGGTACAAGTTAGGGCTTGTTGTTGGATCCTAATCAAGGTCCTCAACAGTGTGTTAGAGCTTAATACCATTGTTTGAATCTAAATTTGCATTTGAACTTGGTCCAGTGACAAGCCCATTGGTCCTGTGTGTGAGAGGGTGTGCTAGAGCTTAATACTACTATTTAGACTTTACCTACAAGCTTAAGCTTTTGAGTTTGGCGATTACTAACATATGACACTAATAAAGGATGTTAAGAAAGAAAGTAAGAAAAATTATTTGACTCTGGAAACGAAATCCTACTACTACACAACTATATACAGAATAATTTGATTTTGAGGCATTAACAGAACAAGGGGAAGCTAGAATTATGATTGCACAAGATTTTGGGATACAGGGCCAGAAAGATAAAAAAAGAAAGAAGACGAGGAAAAAGAAAAGAGAGAGAATGGGAGAGGAAGAAAAGGATAAAGAAGGATAAAAGTTGAAAGAGAAATAGATAAAGAGAGACTAGAGAGAATAAACGGCTTAACATTTACAAAATTTCACCGATAAATCAATGTCTTATTATAGTGGCCACGTCACAATCAAGAATGAAATAAAATTATCAGTAACAACCACACCCAAAAGTTTAAATTGTTCGGAAAAAACTTGAACAAAGGATAGAGAGAGAGAGAGAGAGAGAGAACTGAATCACCTGTAAGTTGGCCATTTATGAATACTCGCAACACGTCTCGCATGCTATCTATCATAATTGCTGGAGTAACATTATTTTCCTCCCAAAATGAGATGTCATTTTCAGAAACATATATTCTGCAGCCAAGTTATGCATTAAAAATCAGTTATCATTAAAGGGAAACTCGAAATTATGACAATTAAATTATTGAATTTACCAAAAAAAGAGTCAAATAACAGCTTGCTACAGAAAACATCCGATTCAAATTTCTTAATTAAAATCGACTTGCTTTGTCTTTTTTGTTCCTTTTTTTCCCTATTATGGATAATCACAAATTCACCAGTCCAGCCCTGTAAATTGATTTCACCTAAAAGACAGGATATATATAACAGGACGCAGCCATGTATAATAAAATATTATTACGTTTCTAAACAATTTATCCATTTTTAGCCAGATCCAAAACAAGACAACAACTTACCTGGTCATATGCCATAGATAATCAGTATGGTCTTTTGTGACATTCAAATGCTCCAATATACCTTGGACAGTAAAGTTATTTTCACCCCAAATACCAATAGGTTCTTTCACAGTCATCCAGGATTTTGAAATAGAGGAAACTTTACTGTCAATCATAGATTGTTGGGCTACAGAAAGTTTTGGTGAAAGTGGCAAAGCAAAGTCTACAGTTTTGATGGATGTTTGTGCCCCAACCTGGCCACACATGAAGATGAAGAGAAGGCATCAGGTATCCACAGAAACTAAAAATTCGCACTTCCCCAAAGCAGAAACGAACCATTTAAAAGCAAACAAAAACACTCGAAGGTTTTTCCATGTTATAATATTTTTTTCATATTCAACAAGTGAATCATTACTATGATACAATCTGCAGAATATTAAGGGATAGAAACAACCAAAGAACACATGGCTACAGCAAAATTTCTCAAAATTAACTAATGAAGAAAGGCTGTACAAATCTGGACAATGTTCAAACCATATCAAGGCCTGGAGCATAGGTTTAAAAATTCCGTATATAATTTGGACCGTAACCTGTTTACATAGCAAGTTTGAAATATAAATCAAAATCACATGCTTATGTTAAAGTTTAATGAGGCTTTCTAGAATAGCCAGCGAAACATTTTCATGTTTTTGCATGAATTTCTAAGATCATAATCATTGAAAAGACATTTTGGTAGGAACCGAAAGACGTTAGATTATTACTAAATCCAATACCTTTAGATTGTAGGTAACGATCCAGTATCTAAATGTTTAGCAAGATGAACTTTCATAAAAAAAAATATTAATAATAATAAAAATTGCAACTCTTCAGTAACCAATCGTTTGTATTATAGTAAATTAAATTGTTGACATGTATAAAGTAAAATAACTATTTCAGGCCTTTATCTGAGTTTTGTGTAAGATAAAATTGTCTAATCATTACTTAGTAATTCCCATCAATACAAAGCTAGTCTCATTACAAGAATATGAACCAAAACACCATTTCAGTGCAACAAGTGTCCAAAAAGGTCTGCACAGCATGTAAACTAGTGTTAAATGAAATTATTCTTCAAAGAACACAATGTTGTAAATATAAGAATCAAACCTTGGCAGTGTTGAACACAGTGTTCCTGCAGTCTGGTAGTATACTCACTGACCATGGCGGTAAAATATATGATTGACCGAAAAATGACACAGAAGCTGCTCTATGTTCATCAATATTTGCAAGAAATGCAGAGCAACTACTTTGACTTCCATATTGACTTGAGTTCAGTCCTTCACTGAGAACATTTACACGGTAGACATGTGCCTGAAAATAGGGACATTTACTATATTGATTTTTAATTAATAGAACTAAAATAAAACACTTTAAAGTTTAAAATATCTGGAAAAAGACAATTACTTGAAGTTGAGAAGCAGTATTGACAAACATCACATGTAAAAAAAAAAAGGGTTACAATCCAAAGGTATAAACAATTTTGGTATTTTATGAGATTTAGAGTAACACTTAGTAGGTATAACGGTAGAGTAAAGAGGTGTAAGACTTCTTAAAATAATGGATTTTATTTTATATGAAATAAACATATATTATTTTGCATTACAGTTAAATCAATTTCCTTATTTGTTAAAACCTAATTCTTTATATAGATACATTTTATTATTTTAATGGGTTACGTATTCATGTTAACATGTTATTTAAGTCAAGGAATTCTGGAATTTAAATAAACAATCTATCTTCATTTTGTAAAGTGGGTTGTGGCAATGTCTTCAAACTAAATGTTGTCAGAGCTAGCTTGTTCTGAGTTGAGGTACAGCAGTTTAATTTCACAAGAGATTCACATACCTATTACACTGACCTTTAGGAGTTAATAAATAATACAGCGATTCCCCTCCAGTTTTATGAAAGTACATTAATTGTCAAAGCAATAAAAATCATTCTAGAGTTGAAAGCAGAGGTTCATTTACATGGTAAATATTACGAAAAATGATGGTACTGAAGTTGAATTCAACTTTAGAATAAGTGCTAGGAACTGTGAAGATGATGACTAGGATGAAGCTAATCTGTCTGATGAATATGATACTTTTACATTTAGCAGTATTGATGAGGAAATAGTTGACAAAGGAGAAGATGTCAGTAATAGTGATAGTGATAGTGATAGTGACAGTGACAGTGACTAGACAACTCTGACATAGTAGGCTATGTATTACAGATAATACTAGAGATATCCTCAATTTTTGCATGACTACAGATCTCTATTAACTTCATGCCATTTCAAAAAGTGTTTTAACAAGCTTCAGTGTACAACAAAAATGTTAAATAGGATTAAGAAATAGAAAACATAAACAACCATATCACATACAGGATGGTTATGTATTCTGCATTTGCAAGAGTTGTTTCAAATGTTAATGGTCAAGAAATACTGAATTGTTCCTGGTTTCTTTCCAGAACTTCTTCAGTTCACATGGTCAGCCAAAATTCCGTTTATAGAATTACATAGCCGACAGAATTAGCTATCACCAACAGTGAAAAAACAAATATCTTACTTGAACATCAAGTACAGGAAAAATTTAAAGCTAAGGAAATTTGTATAATGCATAATTAAAGCTAATCAACAACCATAAATGACAAGAGGTTTGGTACAAACCTCCTGATTTGGTCCCAATCTTATATACTGAGGTGAATCAGCAGCAACAAGAGCAGGTTCACAAAGTTTTATAGCAGCATGCAGATCTTTCAAATGCCCCCATTTAGGCTCACTCAGAAGACCTATTTGAAAATAAATGACAAGCATTAATTTGAACCTCCATAAGATAAAGCAAAACTGTTTGCAGGATACGTATATTGTGACTTTAAGCAAAACAAATAAATATTTATGCCACAACAAAAATGCTCTAACTGAGGATTAGATTCAGTTTCACCCACCATATTCATCAATTGGAGCATCATAATCATAACTAGTGATATAAAATGGACCCCCAGATGTCCGACCAAAGTTTGTTCCACCAAAATACTGCAACCATACACAGCAGGCTCATCAAGATGCAACATCTGAATATTACAGAATGATTTTATCTGATAATACTTGTATAATACATTCTCTATCCATCACAAAAACAATAAGAACTGCAAAACCATGAAAAGAATTCATCACTTATATTTTAATTTCATTCATGTGATCAATTGGAAACCAACTCCAGACCCCAAACCCACCCTTAAAGATGGCAGCACTGCCATGCTATACTCACACAACCACTTTCTATGTATCAATTTACTTTAACTGACGGTTTCAACTTCTTTATCATTACTCTAGAAATACACAACATACAGGTGCAACAATTTGTATTTGTATTTTTATTTTATTTATAAAAAAAAAGGTAAGATGGATGCAAAGGCATATCTTCTGGCTCCATATCGAAAGAATTTAGCCAAAACATAGAATGCTAACAGAAATTCTGAAGTATTTGGTTATGACTAAAAAATTCTATACCATTACTGAAGAATCCTATTCTACCATGCATGTTTTGGTCAAGATAAATCAGAATTTTCAGTTATCTATTGTACCATATAATAATTCATAAAGCTGCCCCCACGTTGAAAAAAGCGTGCAACTGCAAAAGCAAGGTCTTCAGCAGGCCTGTGAGGCAATCTTCCACCCCATGTTGTATACCTTCAAAATTCACCCCATGTTTTTGTAAATAGTAGAAAATAAGTCTATAAGATTTGAGGGTTATCAAACAAATCATATAAAGAAAAGAAAAGCTACAAGGTAGTTGAAGATCATTCATATAAAAGGGGCAGAAACTATTCAATGTTATTAGCAACAAAATTTTTCGAAGTATTCTCAAAACTCTGAATACTTTCTGATTTAAGGCTTTTTCCAGCTTTCTCCCTCTGAAATCTCGGCCCTAACAGTGTTTGGATTAACATCAATCTATAATCTACCTCATAGAGTTAATTATTATTTTTACATCAAGTTAAAAAATGAAAACAGAAACAACAGGTAAGAGGATTCCTATCAGAAACAAGTGAGAATTTTGAATCAGCCTGCCTAAGAATTTATCTACTATTCCATTATTTGATGATGATTCTCAAATAACTGATTCTTAAAAGCAAATCCTCATCTTGCTACAAATTTAATTTATTTGAATTATTTAGATAGATCAAATTTATTCTAGGATCAAAGCATCCCAAAAGGGAGAGATTTTTTTAAAAATAAACTAATAATGATAGAATGAGAAAACAGAACCCTGTGAAACCATCCTGCACTATCTTACCATCCATCCCAATTCTCCGTCCAAAGTGTTGGTTTGTTATAGGAGTTTGGCTTGTAACCATCACAATAGTATCCATTGCAAGCATCTATCTGTGAAGGAGAGAGCAAAAAAAAAAGGGACCGTAAACAGACAAATTGTTAACAATTCCAAAGCAGAGAGACTTAACAGAAAAAAATAAAATCTCAAATTATATAGAAGGTTCACTAAAGATATCAACATGAAAAACAATTCAGGGAACTCCACACATTGTTTTTATGCTGCCTTCAGTGCAAAACAAGATACACAGAAAATAGTTGGAAGAAATTTAAATGCTATATGTTCAGGACTTTACAATAGGGTCAGGAGCATCAGTTTGCTTGCACATCACCCATGGAACCCCAGCATCAAGCTCTAGAGCCATTCTAGCAGCCCATTTAACATATTCCTTCCCTCGCTGGCCGTATGTACTTTCCATGTTCCCATATTCATTCTCGATCTGATAAAAATTCATTCCAGTTAGGATTTTCTAACTGTAACAATATTTAGATAACAGAAAGGCGTAAGACTAGCTTATTATGTTACAAATAGTTTATCCCTTTAACATTTCTAGATGCAAATACTAATCCTCATCATGTGAAAGAAACTGGGCTGAAATTGGTATTTGTATCAGAGACTGTATATCATCAGACTGTATGATATTTGTTAATAACATACTAGGTCTATAAACACCTCAAGTGATTGATAAACATGGCCGCAGAACCTCCACTACAGTTAAACTCATGTATTCTGTCAAATAAAATAATCAGCTATATCAAATGAGATCTTAACAGTTTCGACAGAATCCCATCCCTCACAACACGAGTCCCATCATCAAGGATGCCTTCAAATGAAAGCATCAAGAAGAGTAAAAATAAGATTCCTATTCCACTTCACAGTTCTTGCAATCTGAATTGAGGCCATAGATCTCATGAAAACAACTAAGTATGTTCAAACCAGCCAATCTACTATGCACAGAATGATTCTTTAAACCTGCAACATGATGATCGGACCACCTTGCCACGAAAAAAGCATTTCCTCTCGCATCAGATCCACAATCTTTTTGACAAACCTCTGCATCTCCTCCTGGAAAAAAAGAAGTATTATCAAGATGTAATGATAACTGATGATCAAAATAGCAGTTCACATGCTATGGGTGACTCTTGTCAACAAGTGTAAATTATTATAGTCAGAAACCCCAGTAGAAACTTAAGCAAGATTCTTTCAGCTTCTCTGGTTAAAGCACTTCCCAATAAACTGTACACGAAAGATAACTGAACAAATGATATATTTTCCAGGAGGAAAATGCAGAAAATAAAATGAAGATCAAAATGATAATAAAGGAACACTTTAAAAGTAGTCTAGAGTGATGTAATCAAAATACAAATAAATAGAACCAAACTGGTTGACCAAGAAGATATTGGATGTTTTGATGGGCTAAAATAGTCTAGACACTGGTAAATTCAGCAGGAACTGAATAAGTTGCTTAAATGTTTCAACTGGCTAATCACATATTCAAAATTCACCTATTAGTTCACACACAAATAAAAAATAAAAAATATAAATCTACTCAGGATCTCAGCAAAAAAGGAACACTGTACGAGGTGAATTCTAGCATACCATTTAAAACATCTCTACTCCTTAGCAGTTTTAAAGAAAAACCAGTACAGAATTTAAAAAACCATGATATCCACCAATTAATATGTTCCCTTTTAAAACAACAGCTTCTGGCCTTTCACAGAAGCTTCTTTAGCATTTCACTAAGAACCATTTTACTGTACCAGTGAGAGAAAGAAAAATGAATAAGTTATCATCTATCTAATTCATAAATCACATCATGGATTATTCCAAGTATATTTAGTTTAATAACCAGAATTTGTAAATTGGAATGCTTCCAGCAAAATATTATTTTTCAGTCAAACTAAGACTATTATTTATTCCAAAATTTTGTAGAGTTCTGTATTTGGTTATCATTGTTGTTGCAAACTTTGTTTTGAAACTTTTATTCATCTTTCCAGGTATTCATTTCCGCAAACTCAGGTTGCATTCAGATAGAAAGACAAAGACAGATGGAGATAAAGGAGTGGGAAAGGAGTAGCATGACACAACTTTAGAGGCATGCAAAACATGAATGTTGTCACCCCAGACCACTAGATATACAGGTAAAGGTAGAGTAATTTATGTAAAGGTGCTGAAAAATTAATTACAGAATGAAAGAGTAAATTCCACATTTCTTAAAGAAACCGAAAAAACTGCACTTGTAACCGATGTCAAAATTTTGGTTCCACGGGATCAGCCAAATTAGTTTTATTGATTTAATTTGATCTTGGGTCCAATTGTTTCAACATTCTAGTGAAGATCCCACTCCAATCCGTCTTAATCAATAGTAAATTAGTAATCACATTCTATATTGATTATGAAAATGCAAATTAAATGTTTCATGATAGATGTTATGTCTTATTGTACCTTGAAAGGTGCATTGTCTGTTCGAAATTCTATGCCAGGGATATCACGAAGCCATACAGGGAAGCCCCTGTAAGATTAGTATCAAAATCAGATGGAAACCCTAAAAACAAAACTGAAACAGCACATAATATGATAACTCCCTGTTGATCTCATCAGGATTATAGCATTATATTATCTATTACCATTAGAACAAAAAAATTTGCACATAATTTTTTCAGCATTCTAACAAAAACATTTTCCTTTTAGTTTGGAAGCTTATTAAATACAAGTTTTTTCAAGCAGTTACCATTCTCCGATAAAAGAAATTTTGCTAGGATAACCAATGTAATTTATTTGGATCAGTTTTCTAATTCTTCATTCTAAATGGAATGCTTTTATAGTTTTATCTTTTGACACAATTTTTGTTTCATTGTCATAAAATAATTGTTTAAAGAAAATTCACAGATATACTACTATATCTTTATAATTGAACATTAAAACGATGGCCAGCATCCAATATATTCATGTACAAAGGTGCGGTGAAGCAGATATTCTCACATCTCCAAGCCCAGCAACACAGTTATGCATTCCCAATATAAAATCTCATAACACTACACTACAACTCCAGCTCCAAAAAGAACTATCAAAACATTAAACATTTTCTTGAGCATGCAGCAAGTAATTTGTGAATAGAGATGTAAGTTGACAATAACTTATAAAATTAAAAAGGGGAAAGAAGGTAAGACCCAAAATTCCACTCAGCACACACATAAGGACCTATGCGAAGATGAAGATAGAGCCCATAAGATCCCACTAGCTTCACAAATTTGACGAGATCATTTTTTCCTTCGAAATTATACTGAAAAACCAGTTGAAAAGAATGATTATTATGCAACAAAAAGGAAAATATATATATATATATATATATATATATATTTGAGCAAAACAATGATGGGAAGCTACTTATGACAGATTAGGTGGGCATAAAATTTGCACCTGTCCTCTCACTGGTTCATGCTCACTCCAAAACACATAAGTTTGGATCACATCTGCCCCACCTTCCTTGCTCTTTGCAATTATATCAGGCCACATCTAACATTGAGAAAATGATTAAAGACAGACAACATAACAATATAAAAGCAACCAGGATAAAATGGGTATAAAACAATGTATTTATCTTATCTTAATGGTAGCTAAACATTTTTTTTTCCATTTATTCTCGCATTGAAGCAACTTCCTCATACTAACAACTGAGTTGAAATTGATTGAATCTTCCTAAGTTAATCCCTCGACAGTTTTTAAGGTAACTTCTCTCTTGTTATCTTATTTAATTTTTTTTTATTTAAGTTTATTTTTACTACTTTTCTTGATTTCTAAAAATTAAGTGTTTTGAGCTCTTCAATGGAGAATTTAGATTTGTTTGGGTCAAAAAGACATACAAGCTAATCTTCTATCAAGCACATTAGGTATTATGCTACTTCTTATTCTTTACCCTAGGAGTTTTTCGTTTAATTGAAACTTCAAATCATGACTGTAAATTAAAATAATTTCTATGTTTACTTCATCATCATCATAAATATTTTAGACAGTTATTTATGTATGGTTTCGGCTCCGAAACTTGAAGAGTACCTGAGAAGTGGCACGAGGATAGTGAATTCCGGCGGAGATGAGCATGCGGCGGTTGCCGTCGATGATAATGGCCCTGTGGTCGTAAGTGACATTGAAGGGGTTGAAGAAGGTGGAAGCTGATGATATGCATGTTATCAGAGACACCGTGAAGCACTGGAGCAAAGCCCTCCGCGAAGAAAACATCATTTCTTCACAGAGCGAGACTGCGAGAGAGAGAGAGTGATCAGTGGATAAAAACGGATAGAGAGAGGGGGAGAGAGTTGATGACGTGTAGAGGTTGGCCTACCGTTTACGAGGAAGTTTGAAGCAACAAAATGATAATAACTATGTTGTCAGACTGTGACATCTCACCTATCGGGTTATATCATTTGTCGGACTTTGGGTCGGGTTTTAATGTCTCGTTGAATTTTCCCTATATTTTCATCTAAAGGTTGGCCCTTTCGGGTTTGGTTGCATTGAAAATTTTTCAATCAAATCCAACTCAATATAAATTACGAGTTACAACCCAACCCAACCCAACCCAACCCAACTCAATATTGGATTGATTGCAGGGTTGGTACTGAGATTTTGGAGGCCCGAGACGAAATGTCAAAATGAGACCCTCAATCCTTCACATATATTTACTTGATTTTTTTTTTCTTTAATAAATACTTATATAAATCAATATAATAATTCAAAATCAAGATTGTAACACAACAAAATAACAAATAAAAAGTCACATAAATAAAAATTTTATTTCAACTCTTTCCATCTTTCCATCTTTCTATTCAATTCGAAAGGAGAAAAAAAAAACATATATACTATAAAGTCAAACACGAAATTCGAAATGTATCAAAATTCAAACTCTAACAAACTAGAAAAGAAAAACAAAAAGAGGTTTTTCGAAACACTAATGCTAGACCGTCTAAAAATTTAGTCCAAATTTCAACTCAACTGATGTGGCAAGTGATTTTTTCATTAACCACATCATCACATGTTGTGTGTAGTGATGACAACTCACTTGTCATATCATTTTAGTTGAAATTTAGGCTAAATTTTTTAACGGTTTAGTATTACTCTTTTCGAAAAGAAAAAAAAAATGTTAGATTCAATTATATTCAAAACGACAATGAATTCAACTCTTTTACAAGTGAATTACATAATTTTTGAGATTTCATGTTTGAATTTTCTTATTAAGGGATTTGATGTGTTGTTGTATGTTGTAATAATTATAAAAGTAATACTATTTTGTCCAAATTTGGTCCCCAAATCTGGTTCCCAAGTGAAGTGACGACACTCTAATCCATTTATTTAAATTATACAAATTTAATACAATTTAAATGAATTAATTATAGTGATGCCACATCATTTGGACATTATATTTGGACAACGGGCAAAGTAGCATTATTGTAATTATAATTGTGTTTCTAATGGGTCTTTTTTTAGTGTTTAAATTAAAAAAATTTACGTAAATGATGTGTCTTTAATTATAATTGTTGGCTATCTTTGTTTAAAAAACAAATGTGGCCATCCGGCCTTATATTCATGAAATCACAATAACAAAAAATCAAACTGAAATTTTGAAATTTTGGGCCTTTTACGGTGGGAGGACATGGGCGGTAGCCTCATGGGCCTACCCTTAAGGTCAGCCTTGGTTGATTGGGTTACTTTTTAAACATGATTAAGACACAAAATATTTTATATATTATTTAAAATGTTTGATTTCGAATTTCGTTATATCCAAATTCAAATTAAAAATTATTTTTCATTATAATACCATGTCATATTGAGCTTAAATTTCTTAAAATCATTAAAATCAAAACATAACATATAATACAAATTGTTTAAATGTTTTTACATAATTAAAACAATACAAAATTAGCAATTCATCTAACTTTAAAAGTCTCCATTTAAGTCTCTCATCAATTTTACCATTATAATCACTTCATCCAATATGTCATAGTTGGATAATCTATTATTTATTTCAATCAACATAATAGCTAGAGTTTTTATGCAATTATTACACTTGTTTCTACTAAATTCTTAATCAAGTCCTAAATTAAATTACTAAGAAAAAACATTTTAAGTATGATAAATAATGTGATAATTAACATAAAAGAAGAAGACAATATAATTGCATATTTTCAATAATATTTATGGTATAAAAAAAATATTAAGAATTATGTATAAATATTCAGCATTTAGAATATTGTAAATGCATTAGTAAATTTTTAGATAGTTTTATATTTAAAAAAAAGATGTTATATTGTCAGGTTGGGTTGGGTTGGCGGATTGGTGCCTATCAAGAGTATCCAAAAACTCTTTTATGGGCCAGATATATATATAGTCCGGTTCTGGTCAGTGCACACTAATATAATTTATATCAGTGTGTTGCATGTAGGTCACTGATTATGGAGAAGCACTGATAAGTGCACACATTGAGTCAAAGCATATAAATCTAGTGGTCCACATGCAACGCACTGATGTAAGTTATATCAATGCGCACTGACTTAAAAATCTCTCTCTCTCTCTCTCTCTCTCTCTCTCTCTCTCTATCTATCTATCTATCTATCTATCTATCTATCTATCTATCTATATGAGAGGGATCGGGCATTCGAGGGACACAATATTTGACACGATTTTATAGCAACCGGATCTATGAGATTTGAATGGTTTAGATTTAATAAATTTATTTATTTATTATTTCCTACTCATTTATCTATCATTAATTTATTTTATTTTCTCTCTCATCTATCATAAATTGACTTTCTTAATTAAATCAAAATAATATTTTCTCTTCCTCTCTCACACGTTTTTTTTTTCACTATTACACTATGTTTGGTAAGAGAGAGAGAGAGAGAGAATATGAGGGATAGATGAATTAAGAGGAAGAGAGAGTAGGAGGGATGGAGAGGATAACATCTATCATTCATGTTATTTGATATTGAAAAGATGGTTGAATGGATGGATTGGTATTTAATTTATAAAATTACTATATTGCCCTTTAAAAAATTGGAGGTTAATATAAAATTGGAAGACATTATAGTAATTCTCATCCAATCTTCTCTCCCTCCTCTCATCCGCCATTAATTGGAAGGATTCGAAATGGTGGACCCAAGAAGATTTGCTTTCCCTCCTCTCCTCTTCTCCCTCTCTCTCATCCCTCCAACCAAACAAAGGATTTGATCTCTCCCTCCCTTCATTTCTCCATCCAACCAAACACAGCCTTAGTCTTTTTTTTTTAATCTCCTCAATGTTAGTTTTATCTTCTCCATTGTCTCTCATGTTTTTCTCCTCTCTTTAAAATACTCACATAATGAATCCTCTATGGAGTGACAAATTCAAATGGGGTTAGGAGACAATGGAATAGAAACTTAATGAGTTCAATATTATATGAGTACACTGTAACTAAAGACATGGAGGACAGTATAACTCAAGATCAATCATATTCCTTTATATATTTATGTCTTTCTTTTATTTATTTATCAATGTTTTATCGGCAATTACCAATAAGTCATGGATTTTTTTTTTTTTAATTCCAAGTTGTTTGCTACTTTTACAAAAGTGACTAAATCGGTCATCATATTTTTTTTCCAAGTGCCAAAGTAGCCCCTCTCTTTTTAGAAGTGACCAAATTAGTCCATCTAACGGTTTAACAATGTTAAATATAATAGTTGACTTTAACAATTTTAATTAAAGTACGTAAATACTATTTATTTATAATATTAAAGCAAAGTTATTTTGTCTTTTAAGCATTAAATTCAACATTATAATTACAACAAAATCCAAAAAAAAAAAAAGGTATTTTTATAGCAATGTAAGAACCAATTTGGTCACTTTTGTAAAAGTCGCAAACAATTTGGAATTTAAGAAAATGTCAAAGACCTAATTGGTAATTGCCCTTGTTTTATTCCATGTCTTAAACTGAGAAATGGTAAAAAGTAAAGTTATATATATATATATAGAGAGAGAGAGAGAGAGAGAGAGAATTAACAGTAAATATGTAAAAAAAAAATGCAAGAGAGAGGAATAGGAAATATTAATTAGATTTAATTAATTAGGAAAGTGATTTTTTGTTGTTGAAATATTTAGGAAACTAATTTTATGATAGGGGAGAGAGAAAATAAATTAATTAATAATAGATAAATGAGTAGGAAATAAAAAAAATTATTAAATCTAAACCATTCAAATCTTATAGATCTAATGGTTGTAAAATTGTGTTAAATATTGTGTCCAAAATTGTGTGTGAGAATTCTTAAGTGCAAACTATTTTATATCCAAATCATCCACACCGTAATGAAATTTATTGAGATTTTTTGTATGCATAGTAAGAAAAAGGAAATATACTTATAGAAAAAATTTTAAAAATTTTCAAGTCTGGGAACTAGTTTTTCTAATTTCTTTAAGTTAAAACATTTAAAAAATAATCAAAACTCATAAGATTTCATCATGGTGTGGATGGGTATGTACATAAGGTGGTTTAAACTACAAAAGTCCTCAAAATATAAGCCTTATATAGAAACCAATTTTTCAGCCATATGATCAAAATCCAAGGGCATACGATCACATGTGATTACACACCGTTGAACCGGTCTAACTTTGCACATTAGAATGTCCATATATATATATAGATTCTCACCTACAAACCCCCTGATATAACATTACATACAAACATATTTATTAGCCTATAGATCAAGATCCATGTTGTGTATTCTCTCTCTTGGCCCACCACTTATACAATATCAAAAAGCTAATAAATAGGTTGTATGTAAGTTATATCAGTGGATTTGTAGGTGAGAAGCTTTCTCTCTCTCTCTATATATATATATATAAACAATTTTTCTATTGTCAGTTCATCCTGATATAAAATATATCAGGATGAAGAATGTAGACCATTAGATTTACATATTTTGACTCAAAGTATATGCACTTGTCAAAATTTTTTTATAATCTATGATCTACATTTTTCGTCCTGATATATTTTATATCAGGACGAACTGACAGTAGAAAGACTGTATATATATATGGTTAATTGCACAAGAAACCATTGAGTTTAGGTGAAATTGTATGAATATTCAACTTTTTTTTTTTATTTCACAAACTTTCTCTAGAAAACGTTGATTAACGATTTGATTGACATCCAACTTAATGGTATAGGGGTGGTCCATGGGTAAAATTGTCCTATTTCAATTAAAACTAAAATTAATTACGAATAATAATTGATATTGTATCAGGCATGCTTTGTTTTCTGATTCATTGGATGATCGTTCAGTTAATTATACATGTGCAATTTGAAGTATTATTGATCAAATGTTTAATGACTTGTATCGTTTATCTTTTAATATTTACATTTTCTTGTCACAATATAAGTTCTTTTATATTTTTGTTTATTTTTAAAATTAGTGCACCGAAAAACATGCATGTAAAATATGTTTTCATGTGTTAATATATGCATGTTAAATGTGTTTTCTGGTGTTAATTTTGTTATAAATATTTTACCACATGCGGTGGGGGCGACTTGAATCGAAGATATCATTAGGATGAATTAACGTTTTTTCCACCAAGTCACACTAGTAGCACATTAATTTAGAGCCACTTTGGTATTACTGTATTTTATAATAATCAATGTTATTTGTGCTAAAGGAATAATCGGTTATGAAGTTAATCAACAGATGTTTGATTAATTGTATTTTTAAAACTACTGTATAGCTCAAAAACATTATACATATGTTTGATAATTTTATTGCAAAAGTGTTGAAATTAATTACAATGACTAAAATATACTTGATTTTAAGACCCTATTTCATTTTTTTTTTCATTAATTATATATATTAAATCAATATTTAAGTCGAATATTTAAATCAGGAAAAAAAATTCCATAAGAACAATAAAATATTTTTAAAAGATTTTATAAATCATATCAATATTTAAATAAACTATTTAATTTTGAGATGAAATAAGGTATATAAATAATTTTAACTTTATTTCATGAGGATAATAATGATATTTTAAAAGATTCATTAAATGCTAAAATAAATCACTTTCAAAAAATAACCCCCTACCTACTTCTCAAAATCACTGTTAAAACTTGTAAGATTATCAATTAATTACTTTTGAAAGTTTTATCAAACATTATTTTATGTCAAAATTATAAAATAATATGATTTTAACTTTTCAAAAGCAATACCAAACTAGCTTTTAGTTTTTTATTTTTTTTTTATAATAATTTATATGAATATTAATTTATAGTTTTATGAAATTTAGTATGTTGTGAATGATATCAATTTACACATCGAACTTCATTTTCATATCTTACAAAGTTATTTTCAATGCTTTTAATATATACATGTGGATCTAATTAGGGGCAGAAGGGTGTAGAGGCCATCATATGTTTTCAACAAAACAAAAAAAAATTATATGTCAATAAGAATGCGTCTTATAAGTGTTTTTCCTTTGTTGTTTTTCAAAATGAAAAATGAAAAATAAAAACAATGTTTTTTGTTTTAATTTCGAAATCTGAAAATGCATCAGTACCATATACTAAAAGTTGTATTCTAAAAATAAAAACACTAAAAACGTGTCTAGTAAGTTAACCGAAAAATATCAAAATTTGACATCTAGTAACTCATAAATTTTTATCAAATAAAAATTACACTCAAAGAAAGAATTTAAAATATTAAACATTATTTTTTTTAAATATAAATTAAGTGAAAATAATTAAAATCTTTCAAAAAAAAAAATTCAAAGGAGCAAGAGCAGATCTGACCTCCTCCGGAGTTGGGGCAGCAAATCGGCTGCTCCTCCCAATGTTCTTTCATGGAGTTTCAAGGTAGAAAGAAGAAGAAGATCTGGGAAGGAGGCGATCTGGAAGAAAAAAATACATAAGTTTTTTTTATTAAAAAAAAAAAAAAACAAAATGAAAAACAAGGAAAACATGTGTTTTTCAATTTTAACACTGTTTTTGTTTTCATTTTTTTTTTTTTTTTTTTGAAAACAAAATGAAAAATGGTTAATGAACGCGAATTCGAAATCTTATTTGTTACACCCCATAATTCACTTATCGGACAGACCCTAAAAGTCCTTACTTGGTAATGTTATTACCCAAAAAAAAAAAAAAAAACCACACACACAATTATTATTTTGTATTTATTCAAAGAATGAGTGCAAGTATGACGGCTATGTTTTTAATTTAACAAAACAAAATTAACCTCACAAAACCACAAACTACACCATCCCTACAACTCTTAGGTCCCAACCTAGCTTCAGTTAGATAAGCAACGTTTCTGCTATTTTCTTTTGCTACTTCATGCTAAACAATTCAAATGTTGGATTTGATTTATCTTTTCTATTTCAATTACATATTTTTATTTTTTGAAATATCAATTAGGTATTATTTAATTTATTATTCTTATTTTGAGAAAATATTGTTTAATTTATTTTGATTGAAAATATGTTGAAATTTAAATAAACTAAGAATGAGAGAGTTCATATTTCTTTGGTGGCTTGGTGAAATTTTTATTTTTTATGATTGTGAATTTGTGAAAGACAATTATTTTGCTTTTTGAGTATACTTCCAATTAAACTTTTTGATTGTGTTATTGAAATTTTATATTTTATTAAAGCCTTGTAATTTTATGAGTTGATTCTGTTATCGACAAATAAAGTGCATATCCATTTTTTTTAAAGGGTTCTAAGTGATTTATTGGTCCTATTAAACTCAACATTATTTCAATGACAATGTATGATTTTCGTATCTAAAATGTTTGTAAATTTTATAGATTATTGTATTTTTTTTCTATGGTTTTTATAAAATTTTATGGGATGTTAACCGTATTTTACATCATCATTTACTCTAATATAATTGAAAATTTTTATAAGCATGTTAAATTGTTTCAAGCTTGTGCTTCATAATAGTCTCGACTCTTGAAAATCATAGTTAGCACTATGGTTAAACTGTAGGGAAAAATAGTTTATCCGAGCAGTGGAATGCGAAAAATAGGTTTGGTATTTAACAAAAAAATTTCCTTTTAAAGATGAACATTAACTCTTTGATTAATTAATATATAACAAAAGTATCGTACATTTGTCATATGATCTGATTGACATTGCGTTGATGGTATTCTGTAAGACCTTCCAATCCAATCACGAACGTGGATCGCCTAGGAGTGTGAGCTCCCTTTCTTTGAATTGTATACCTGAAGATGGATAACAAAAAAATTTTCTTTTGTTAGTCACTTTAAACTTCTTAGAAAAAAAACGAAGAATGTCCGGTCACTTGTGAATTATCAATATACTGATCGAAACTCACGTGAATCTAATTCGAAGTTGTGCACAAAGCCTTTTGATGTAAAAGCTTACTAGTGCACTATCGAAATAAAACAATTCTTCTCTCTTTTTGCTCCTAGCCGAATTCTCACACTTAGCCTAGAGTTAGATTTATTTTTCAAGCAAAAGAAATAATTATCTCTCAAAGCATTTAGGGTTAGCCAATTCCTTTTACCATAAATATATATATATGGCCGAATTCTCTTTTCACATAAATATATATATGGCTGAATTCTCTTGCCCATTAAAATATATCCCATGCACCGAATTCAACTTGCCTATATATTATATATATTGTGCACGAATTCATATTTGCATATAAGACAAATTCTTCTTTCCATATATATTATATTTAGTCACGAATTCATCTTGCCATATTTAATACAGTGGCCGAATTCTCTTGACTATAATATAGGGAGATAGCCTAAATCTTCTCCCAAATAGGATTTATGTCTTGTAGCCTAAATCCTAAGCGTAGGTAGATTTCCTTATAATTCTAAACCCTAATCCAACTTTTTATTTATCTATTTACCAAATAAATTTTTTAATATTTATTATACTACCAACAATAGTATAATACTAAAAAACATATTTCCTAGTTAGAAAAAGATTTGATTCATAATTAAATAAATAAATAATTAAATAATTAATTCTCATTTAATTAAATAATAAATAATATAATATAATAGGCTTATTTACTAGCCTTGCCGCCCAAGTCCATATCATGAGCAATATATTATTTTTCTATTTTATTAAATTCAATGGACCTTAATAAAAAGCTCACATGTGAACTAGACCAATTCTTACTAAAAGAAACAAGTCTACATGTCTTATATTAATATAATTTAATAGCCAATTAAATAAATAATGTGCAGATTATATTCACAATGCATTAATTACAATTCTAGATGGACCCATAAATTAGTCCGGTAGAATATATCAAGTGATCCATTCAAGTCCGTGTGGATTGGGGATCTTGGCGGGCTATCTAAATTTAAGCTTCAATAGACATAACTCAATCACAATTAACAAATGATTCACTTAGGTTCAATCTATTGATTTTAGCTCATACCACTAAAGAGATAAAATTGTACTCTTAAATAAAGATAGAATAAGTAAATGTTTCTCATTCATACCCTAGACAATCTTATTGGAGATAGTGTATCCTCGTGAATAATATCAGTAATCGCCAATAGCTCATAGACCGCTTATAACTCTCCTAGTTACCATATTTACTCATATGACCACATTTTGAATTTGGATATTTTGAATTGTCCAGAAACCATGTTTCAATAGTCACTATCGAAAACACAACGTTAAGATTTAATATCCAATACCTCAAAATATTCATATGATAATATTATACTCTCATTTTAATAAATGGAGCCACGATGTCTATATCTATAAATGAAGTCCTCTATCAATTAACAAATGAATACCACCAAACTATCGAGGATAGACTATGATATATAATCGTACTTATTGATAGCTCAAATGATAACACTTGCAACCATAAGTCCGTCATTTATCTCAAGATTAAGATAAACTCTTCGATTGTCCTCATAATAAAAACTTTTATCTATTGACGGTTCTAGATAAAGTATTTCATTGTGATCCTATTCAATGCACCTAGTGCAATAAATTCTTTTACTAAAAGACACTTTGATGATTTTAGATTCATCATATCACATTTGATCCCACTCAAATGCTAGCTAAAGAATCGAAAACTTTAACAAGGTAAAGGTGCCCAACCTTTATCTTAAGTTGTGAATATTATTCAAAAGTAACTAAAGAATTGTGTCTACCTCATACATATCCAGATATACGAACAATTCTTTATATCTCATAGTTTTTTGACCTTATGATTATTTACTTTTAACAATTATAATAAGTAAACTATAAATGCTATAAGATTTATTAAACCATAAATCATTTTATTAATATGAAAAGATATTCAAATACATTATTACAGTCTTGCTATTGAGCATAATCCTAACAATCTCCCACTTGCGCTATAGAAAGTGTGTCATATCTCTCATTCCCAGGTTCTGTAGGTGCCCATCAAAATCTTTTAAGGTAAAACCTTTGTGAAGGGATCCGCTAAATTTTCTACTAACACGATTTTGGTAACCGTCACGTCACCTCTATGCACAATCTCCCTTAAAAGATGATACTTCCTTTTAATGTGCTTACCTCTCTTATGACTTCTTGGTTCTCCCGAATTAGCCACTGCTCCACTATTTTCACAGTAAATAGTGATCTGTTTATTCGCATCAGGAGCCACTTCTAAATCAACCAAGAATTGGCGGAGCCAAACAACCTCTTTGGCAGCTTCGTATGCAGCAACATACTTAGCTTCCATTGTGGAATCAGCAATATATGATTCTTGATACCCCTCAATATAACTGCTCTTCCTCCAATAGTAAACACAGATCCTGATGTGGATTTTATAGAATCAGAATCTGACTGGAAATCAGAATCTATATACCTAACGGGAATTAAATCCCCTCCGGAATATACAAGCATATAATCTTTTGTTCTCTTAAGATACTCAAAAATATTCTTGACTGTCGTCCAGTGATTAAGACCAGGTTTCGATTAAATCTGCTAATTATGCCAACAACAAAACAAATATCCGGTCTAGTATAGAGCATTGCATACATGAGACTTCCAACTGCCGAGGCATATGGAACTCTACTCATGAATTGCTCTTCATGCTCATTCTTAGGAACTTGTTCCTTAGAAAGTTTGATTCCATGTCTGAAAGGTAACATACCTTTTTTGGAATCTTGCATGGAGAATCTAGACAATATTTTATAAATGTATGAAGCTTGGGATAATGTAATCGTTCTATTCTTTCTATCCCTTATTACATGGATACCAAGAATATAACTTGCTTCTCCTAAGTCCTTCATATCAATATTTTTTGCTAATCATTCTTTTACTGATGTCAATACACCTACATCATTTCCGATGAGTAGTATATCATCAACATAATGAATGAGGAAAACCAACTTGTCGCCTTTAATCTTTTTGTATACACAGGGTTCGTCAGGGTTTTAAATAAATCCAAAACCTTTCACAGCTTGATCGAACCTTATGTTCCAAGATCCGGATGCTTGTTTTAGTCCATATATGGACTTTTGCAACTTGCATACCCTTTCCTCTTGGCCTTTTTCAATGAATCCTTCTGGTTGCATCATATAGATGCTTTCGTCAAGACTTCCATTAAGGAAAGTTGTCTTGACATTCATTTGCCAAATCTCTAAGTCTAGAGATGCTACAATGGATAAGAGTATCCTAATGGATTTAAGCATGGCCACAGGAGAGAAGATTTCTTCGTAATCGATACCTTCCTTCTGTATGTAACCTTTAGCTACTAATCTAGCTTTGAAGGTTTCCATATTTCTATCCATTCATCTTTTCCTCTTGTATACCTATTTGCACTGATGGGTTTTATCCCTTTAAGCAAGTCTACAAGAGACCAGACTTTGTTATTGAACATAGATTCAATTTCAGATTGCATTGCCTTTTGCCAATGAAGACAATTAACATCCTCCATTACTTCCTTATACGTGTAGGGATCATCTTCATTTGGGAGATTCTCCACTGATTCTCCTAGACTGATGTATCTCTCGGGTTGATTACTAATCCTCCCACTACGATGAGGAATGGTAGGTTGTTGATCTTGTGATGGTGTGAAACTTACAATTGGGTTGGGTTGGGTTGTGAAATCTCTTGCGGAATTGTATCTCCTGACATCTCATTCAAGACAATTCTACTTTTAGGCACAAAGTCATTCATATAGTCCTTTACCAGAAATTTAGCATTTATCGAAACAAATACTTTAAGATCTGAAGGACTATAGAAATAATATCATTTAGTTCCTTTTGGATACCCCACAAATATGCATGTTTCCGAACGGGACTCCATCTTTTCTGTCTTTCCTTTTAACACATGCGTAGGACAACCAAATATCCTTAAGTGTTGCAAACTAGGTTTTCGCCCAGTCCATAACTCATGCGGTGTTTGAGGAACTGACTTAGATGGTACATCGTTTAGAATGTACATTGCAGTTTGTAAGGCATATCCCTAAAAAGATTTAAGAAGTGTTGAATAACTCAACAAAGATTTAACCATATCCAGAAGAGTTCTATTTCTCTTTTCTACTACCCCATTCTGTTGAGGTGTACCTGGTGCAAAAAATCGAGAAACTATTCCATTATCAATAAGATATTGCTGAAACTCACCAGATAGATATTCTCCACAACAATCAGATCTTAAGATTTTTATATGTTTCTCAAGCTGATTTTCTACTTCAGCTTTAAATGCTTTGAACATGTCAAAAGCATCTGACTTATGTCTCATGAGATACACATAGTCAAATCTCGAATAATCATATGTGAAAGTGATGAAGTACTCATATCCACCTCTAGCTTGAATGCTCATAGGACCACATGCATTAGTGTGTATTAATCCTAAACTTTCAGTGGCTTTTGCGCCTTTGGTCGTGAACGACCTTTTGGTCATCTTACCTTTCAAAGAGGATTCACAAGTTGGCAGATCATCAACCACTTAAAGGTTCATCACTAACCAATCTTTTAATCCTATTAAGGTTAATATGACCTAGGTACAAATGCTATAGGTAGGTTTCATCTTTTGATAATTTTATTCTTTTATGATTAGGTTCCATTAATTCTGTGTCTAACAAGTGAGAGATATTTCTATGTAGAAAGAATAAATCGTTTTCCAATGTATCTTTGCAAATAATTTTGTCATTCTTACTAATAATAAAAACTTTATTAAAAGTAACCGAATATCTAAATTTATTTAAACAGGAAACTGAAATTAAATTTCTCTTGAATTGAGGTACATAATAAACGTCTATCAAATCTAAATGTCCATTGGAATCTAGATTAACTCTAATATCTCTCATTGCACTTGCAAACACTAATGTTATGTTGCCCAAGCGCAAGTTGATTTTATTTTTATTAAGCCTTTTTCCTTTCCTGGAACCCTTGTAAGGAATAACAAACATGATTAGTGGCTTCAGAGTCTATGATTCAAGAATCTGTAGAATCTGCCAGAAAACATGTTTCAAGATAATTAACATTACCTTCTTCCTTTTTATTCTGGGACTTTGGGCACTTTTTTTTTTCCAATGTCCCTTTTCACCACAAAGGAAGCATTTCTCTTTGATCTTGGTTACTTTCTTGGTCTCCTTCTTGGTAGGCCCAAGTTGCTTTTTCTTCTGTTATTTCTTGACCTTCTGACGGGTCTTAATAGTAGCAACTTTACCAACCATATGAATCTTGTATTTATAAGTAGGAGCAAATGGTTTAGGAGTAGACAGAATAATCTTATGTTTTTCAGCTTGCAACAACAACCTAATTTTTCTTTTTTCATGTGACATAATTATCTCTAGTTAAAATGTTATCTTTTTGGATGTTCATTAGGGATGAGATCATGATTTCTGATTAAAACAAAAAATATACATAAGTAAATAATCATGATAAAGCACTTTCGAATAGTTATCTTGAATTAAATAAATAATTCAATCGTAAAATTCAACGGTGATCCAACATCCATAAATGTTACGCCTCCTTTGGGAGTTCGCACCATTTACTAGTTGGACTAGGTCCCACCTAATTATTAACATAACAACCAGCGTTTTCAATTTTAGTCTTGTGATTTTATTGATAAGAACTCTTGGGAGTATATCAATAAAAAACTCATTGAGTGTGTTACCAAGATATCGACCTTCAATATTTTCTCTCACGAAAATCCCTCCTTTGAGAGTAGGTATCGTTTGAGTCAATTTGTCTAGTCTATCCTTGTAAGGAAGTATCTTGCTAAATTTTATTCATAGATACCTATCGGGGGTTATCACACAAAACATAAAACTCAACTAACCTTGGAGGCTATAGGTGTTTCAAAACACCTTCTCCCACTCAATTATTTAAGGCGTGTGACTAAATTTCATAGAATGAGTTACCATGTTATCTAGATGCCAATTAGATACCTAAATCATTCAATGCATGTTCATACCAAAAGAGATATATGAGTAGCACTCATATTCTATATGACATGTTATCAAACAATAACAAATATTGTAATATTTACGTAAAATTTATAGCTACAATTTTGGTCCATTTTATAAAAGCAAGTAAATTACATTTGTTTGGAATACAAAAACCCTAACTTGGCGAACAAGTCTTCAAACGATCATCGTCCTCTTACTCACCTAAGCCACATATGGCTGTCCATGCGCACACCTTGGCTGCCCAGTATGGGCGTGTGCATCCCTCACCCATATGGGCAAGCCATGCGTAACCCATACCACATCAAGGGTGTGCACGGGTGCTAGGGTGGTATCGTTGCTTACCTTTTCTGCTTCCAATTCTTCAATACTTTGATTCTTCAATATTTGAATATATTACAGCAGATTTTTTATATATAAAATACTACAGTTTTTTTTTTTAAATTAAAAATACTGCACTTTAATAATAAATAGTGCAGTTTTTTAATACAATAAAAAGAAAGTATTTTATTTTACAATAGCAAAATAAAAAAACAACAAAAAAATTTTTAGCAACTACCAAGAAGGAATTATGGCGATAATAGACCACCCTTCTTGTTACAATTCCGAAACAAAAGTTACATTAAAATTCTAGGACCAAAATCGAGCAACAACAAGTCACTTTATAACAACATATATAAATCCATACATTCCACATGTAATTATATATGTGAATATCTAGAATGTCATCTCTTTCTAAAACATGCATATAATCAATCAAAAGAAATAGATCCACGTATGTGCATATATTAATTAATCAAGAGTACAACCAAGGCTCTGATACCAATTGTAGGGGAAAATAGTTTATACGCGCAACGGAATGCGAAAAATAGGTTGAACCTTAACCCTTTGATTAATTAATATATAACAAAAGTATCATACCTTTGTCGCGTAATCTGATTGACGTTGCGTCGTTGGTATTCTGCAAGACCTTCCAATCTAATCACGAACGTGAATCATTTAGGAGTGTGAGCTCCTTTTCTTTGAATTGTATAACTGAAGATGGATAACAAAAAAAATTTCTTTTGTTAGTCACTTTAAACTTCTTAGAAAAAAAACGAAGAATGTCAAGTCACTTGTGAATTATCAATCTATTGATCGAAACTCGTGTGAACCTAATTCGAAGTTGTGTACAAAACATTTTGATGTAAAAACTTGCTAGTGCACTATCGAAATAAAACAATTCTTCTCTCTTTTTGCTCCTAGCTGAATTCTCGCACTTAACGTTGAGTTAGATTTATTTTTCAAGCAAACAAATTAATTCTCTCTCAAAACATTTAGGGTTAGCCAATTCCTCTTACCATAAATATATATGTATATATATCTATATATATGGCCGAATTCTCTTTTCACATAAATATATATATATATATGGTTGAATTCTCTTGCCCATTAAAATATATATCCCATGCACCGAATTCACTTGCCTATATATTATATATATTGTGCACGAATTCATATATGCATATAAGACAAATTCTTCTTTCCATATATATTATGTTAAGTCATGAAAGCATCTTGCCATATTTAATATAGTGGCTGAATTCTCTTGGCTAAAATATAGGGAGATAGCCTAAATCTTCTCCCAAGTAGAATTTATGCCTTGTAGCCTAAATCATAAGTCTAGGTATATTTCTTTAGAATTCCAGATCCTAATCCAACTTTTTAGTGTATTTATAACTATATCAAAGATTTCCTAATTTGACTAGATAAATAAATTTCTTTTATTTATCTACTTACCAAATAAAGTATTTAATATTTATTATACTAACAACAATAGTATAATACTAAGAAACATATTTCCTATTTAGAAAAAGATTTTGATTCAAAAATAAATAAATAAATAAATAATTTCCATTTAATTAAATAATAAAATAATATAATGCAATAGGCTTATTTACTAGCCTTGCCGCCTAAGTCCATATCATGGACCATATATTATTTTTCTATTTTATTAAATCCAATGGACCTTAATAAAAAACCAACATGTGAACTAGACACATTCTTACTAAAAGAAACAAGTTCACATGTCTTACATTAATATAATTTAACAGTCCATTAAATAAATAATGTGCAAATTATATTCTTTATGTATTAATTACAATTCTAGATTGACCCATAAATTAGTCCGGTAGAATATATCAAGTGATTCATGCAAGTCCGTGTGGATTGGAGATTTTGGCGGGCTATCTAAATTTAAGCTTCAATAGACATAACTCAATCACAATCAACAAATGATTCACTTAAGTTCAATCTATTGATTTTAGCTCATACCACTAAAAAGCTAAAATTGTACTCTTAAATAAAGATAGAATAAGTAAATGTTTCTCATTCATACCCTAGACAATCTTATTGGAGATAGTGTATCATCGTGAATAATATCAGTAATAGCCAAGAGCTCATAGACCGCCTATAACTCTCCTAGTTACCATATTTACTCATATGACCACATTTTGAAGTTGGATATTTTGACTTGTCCAGAAGCCATGTTTCAATAGTCACTATCGAAAACTCAACGTTAAGATTTAATATCCAATTCCTTAAAATATCCATATGATAATATTATACTCTCATTTTAATAAATGGTGTCATGATGTCCATATCTATAAATGAAGTCCTCTATCGATTAACAAATAAATACCACCAAACTATCAAGGATAGACTATGATATATAATCGTACTCATTAATAGCTTAAATGATAACACTTGCAACCATAAGTCCATCATTTATCTCAAGATTAAGATAGACTCTCCGATTGTCTTCATAATGAAAACTTTTATCTACTGACGGTTCTAGATAAAGTATTTCATTGTGATCCAATTCAATGCACATAGTGCACTAGATTCTTTTACTCAAGACACTTTGATGATTTTAGACTTATCATATCACATTTGAGCTCACTCAAATACTAGCAAAAGAATCTACAACTTTAACAAGGTAAAGGTGCCCAACCTTTATCTTAAGTTTTACCTTAGTAAAGCTGTGAACATTATTCAAGAGTAACTAAAGAATTATGTATACCTCATACATATCCAGATGTACGAACAATTCTTTATATCTCATAGTCTTTTGACCTTATGATTATTTACTTTTGACAATTATAATAATTAAACTATAAATGTTATAAGATTTGTTAAACCAGAAATCACTTTATTAATATGAATTGTCAAATACATTATTACACTTTTGCTATTGAGCATAATCCTAACATAAACAACTTAAAACTATTGATTCTTTTCTTAAACTAAATACGTAGAAGAAATTGCTAATTTAATTATTTATGTCAGCATTATGTATACCGTAAAAATTCATTAAATACACTTTTAGCCCCTCCAACTTCAAACTTCTAGTTCCGCCCTTTGATCTAATCCAATCATAAATATTGATTTTCAAATACAAATTAAACACAAATATAATTGCGTGGGAGAATTTGAATTTATTTAATTGTAGTAAAATTAGTCTTAATAATCATTATTAAGATAATAATAAAAAAAAAAACAAATCTTATAATCTTATTAAATAGGGAAAATTGCAATAAAGTACCCTGACATTCGATGTATATGAAATCAGATTGTAGTTTTGTTAAAATTACACGAAAATAACCTTAACCAACACTTTGACTATTAGAGTTAACAGTTGACTTATCAAATATTGTGATATGTCTAAACTACCCCTAATATCAATAAAAAAAATTTACAATTCCAATGAAAAGATGCCACGTCAAACAAATATTTTTAAAAATAAAGCAAATTCATATTTATAAAAAGAATATATGTGTGTGTGTGTGTGTGTGTTTTAACTATATCTCTTCGTCTAGAATCTTGATTCTGGATATATCTCCTCCACTGAAATATGGTCATCCTTAGCTAATCTGCTTAGAACTTTCTATGGGGGAGGACATCGGCAACTTGTTGAGAGAAGGTTGAGTCAATGAGGGAGGCGCGTGGAGAAAGAGGGCAATGGTTATGAGGAGTTCGGTGGGTGGAGATCTCCAATAATGGAGTTTTGAGTTTTGTTTGAGATTTTTTATTGGTTTGGTGGGTTGAAATTTCTAAAAGAGATTTCGAGTTTTTGTTTGAGAATGAAAAAGATGATGATGATTTAGAAGAATAAAATTGTTGTTGACGATGTTTGAAGAGAAAAGAAAAGGAAGTTGTGGTCGTGAGTTCCTAAAAGAAACGTTCTTTAATTTTAATTTTAATTTTTGAAACATTTTTTTTTCTTATGATGAATTGGTTCCCAGATCTCCAAAAAATAAACACTTTATTAGTTTTTCTTTAATTTTTTATTTATAAAAATCTTTAATTTGTGATGATAATGTAGATCTAGGTTCTTTAATTGATGAATGACGATAATGAAGAATTGGAGATCTGATTTTCTAGGTTTCAAAAAAAAAAAAAAAAAAATCCTTTAATTGATGATGATGATTGATAATACAGATGTAGCTTCCCATATCTCCAAACAAACAAAAATTCTTTTTTTTTTTTTTAATTTATTTTTTTAACATTCTTACGGTTGTTTTTAAATTTTTAACTAGAATTTTGTTTCCAATTTTTTAATTGTTAAGAGAAAATGACTTTATTACCCTATGACACTTTTAACATCCGTTAACTCTAACGATCAAAATGTTAAGTAAGGGTCCTTTCTTGTAATTTTAGCAAAAGTACGATCTAATTGCATATACACCTAATGTCGAGATACTTTATTGCAATTTTCCCTATTAAATTTGCATGGCATAGCTTAATTAGAGTGGGTACTATTATATGTTTAAATGTAACGGTAGCAACAGAATGATGATGATTCATTAGTAAGCCCATGTACTCTTATTGATGAATTTATTAATTCAAATCGTGTCCCTCTTTTTTAAATTTCAAATTGTAATAGTTTTAATAATAATAATGTTAGGTTGTTCAAAAATTTTACTCGAAATCATATAACCTATTTGTTACATTATTTATTACAACTCGAACATGAGATGACATGATATCGCATTTACACTAAAAATAACAAGCAAATGAATCATTAGATATTGAAATTATGATTTAACATGTAATTTTCGGTTATTATAACATCATTTTGAATTATTTTATAATGTGTTTTGAATAATGTTAGATTGTCTAAATTTATGCACAAATAATATAGTATGTAAATTTTTTTTGAAATAACATATAGTAATCAAATTGAAACAACCATATGAACCACACGGTGATGTGTTAAATGATGTGTTAATTACAATTTACATTTAAGTATTTAACATCATTTATTCATTAGATGATGTGTTAATTACAACTGACATTTCACATCATTTAGTCCCCCATATGAAGTAGTGAGCAACTTGTTAATTATAACTAACATTTGGTCAAATTCCCTCAACCAAAAAAAAACATTCAAACAAAAAAAAAAAAAAAAACATTTGTCAAGTAATTCACTTTAACCTTATATATATATAGTTTTTTTTATTGTTAGATCCTTGCATGTGGGCCATTGGATTTAAATGTTTTGACTTGATTTCATACATTTGTCAAAATATTTTTTAAATCTAATGGCTCACATGCAAGGTTATGTCAGTTCGAACTAATAATAGAAAAACTAAATATATATATATATATATATATTATAGTGAGTCTCTTATAAGGGATCCCTTATTTTAATTTCAATAAGGACCACCATGAAATCACATTGATTTGAATGAATTTTAATTTAATTTTTTTTTTTTTTGTGGATGATAAGTTCATCGAAATCTATCTATGAATAAAATTTGAGAATTTTTTAAGTACTGGAATTATTTTTCTTGAATTTTTCTGTATTTCACCCATTTTTTTCGATGCCTTCATATTTAAAAAATCGGGATAAACAGTTATAGTGCTTGAAAAATTTCAAATTTTACTATAGATATATTTCAATGAACTTATTATCCATAAAAAAATTCAAATCAAAATTCATTCAAATCAATGTGATATAATGGTGGTTCTTACCGAAATTAAAATAAGGGATCTCTTATATATAATACTCTTATATATAATAGTTATAAGAGATCCCTTATAGGAGACTCACTATATATAATAGTTATAAGTGAGGTATAACTTATTTTAATTTCGGTAAGGATCTTGATGAAATCACATATATTTTTATGAATTTTGATCTGAATTTTTTATGGATGATAAGTTTATTGCAATCTATATATAAATAAAATTTGAGAATTTTTCAAGTATTAGAACTATTCTTTTGAATTTTTTTTTTTTAATTTTTATCTCATTTTTCCAATGCCTTTATATTTAACAAAATCGGGATAAATAGTTTTGGTGCTTGAAAAATTCTCAAATTTTGTTCATAGGTAGATTTCATTAAACTTATTATCCAGAAAAAAAAAAAGATCAAAATTCATAAAAATATATGTGATTTCATCAAGGTCTTTATAAAATTAAAATAAGGATACCTCACTTGATAAATGATAACTACTCTTATATAGTTATATATATAATTCACCAAACATCACATATTTTACACCTCAATAATAATAAATCACTATTTTTAGATAAAATAGTTGGACTAAATAGAATTACTCTTTTAATTTCAAGCTATTTATAATATAAGTTATCTTCAAATAAATTTTCATATCCAACCAACCCCAACTCAATTACGAAGGGAATCCAATTTAGATAGTTCATAATTTGTAAATTTATGGTTAATAAATAAAGATTTATCCAATATTTAGCTAATAATTTATTAGAAGTGCCCAAAAATGGTTATATAATTAAAATGTCATATATACCCCTTGACCAACAACTTCCCATCCGTACATGCTTCATGCTTGTAATTTTGTTGTCTAAATAGACCTGATTCTAATTATACTCCATTAAAAACCGGTAATCCACGTGTTGTGAAACTGTATGGTTTTCTTTGTGGGGTCCACACGGTGTTTCTAAAAGTGGATTGGGGATTCTTAGCAAAACCATTTAGGAGAGTCCATTTTTGCTCACCCCCTGAAGGGGGTAAGCATTACCTCTCTCCCCAACACATGACATGTGTCCAGGAAGGGGGTATTTTTGTCTAAACACATGACAGTTTTTGGATAAAAATATCCCTCCCTTGACACATGTCAAATGTTGGAGAGGGAGGTAATGCTCACCCCCTTGAGGGGGGGTGGTGTGATCCATCTAGGATGATGTCTCACACGTGTGTTTGATGAAACCGTGAGAGAGTGAGTGATACCGTGTGGTTGGACTCGTGTGTTAACAATGCTCCCTTCTCTCTCTCTCTCTATATATATATGTTTTTAATCAAATTAATCTCTTTACTTACAAGTTACAAATGCTCATAAAAATTATTATTTTTAAATTAATTATACAAGTTTATAAATTGTAAAAAAATAAAAAATAAAAAAAAAAGAGTTAAATTGAAAAATAATATAAACACACAATCTATAAAGATACAGTTTATCGAGCATTTTAGTGTAGATTTTTTATAGTTCTATAACAAAATAGTGTCTTAATTTCTATGTGGCATACTTTTATAAGGACAATGTATTCAATTATGACTTTAAAAGACTTTTATTTGAATGACTTTTATGGAATTAAAAAGTTTATGTGTATTCAATGTAGACTTTTAACGACTCTATAAAAGTCATATAAAGTCATGAGGTATTCAATACAGATTTTTATAGACATTTAAAAAGTTTTTAAAAGTCATATGATATTCAATCAAGACTTTTTAATAGTCTATGAAAGTTAAGAGGTATTCAAAATCTCAATGATTTTTAATGACTTTTAATGACTTTTAGTTATAATAAATCTCACAATTTGTTTTCTATTCCTACCAAAAACTTTGAATGACATTTAAAAAAAAAAAAAAAAAAAATTGAAAGAATTTCACTTTAAAAGAAATACATAAAACCTTTGAAAAACAGCAACCACCAAACATATGTTCTATTTCCAAATAAAATCACACTCATTCGTAACAAATTTCATAAATAAAATAAAACGAATACATTTTTAAATGAATAAACATTATCAAAAAAATAAAATAAAAATACAAACATTAACAATCTATAAGAAAAAAAAAATTAACTAAAAAATAATATAAAACAACTCTCTATTAGTGATGCAATTAAAGAGGAGAGATTTCATATTTTTTTATCTATATTTTCAAAGCAACTAAATAACACCGAAACAAATTAAATGAACTTCATTTATGTAAAATAAAAATAATTAATGACACATAAGGTCTCTTGCCTTGGTGGTTGGACTCTCTTTGTAAGTTTCCACCACCAAGGTTCAACACCTTGGTGTGTTTGTATATATATTCATTTGTCCCACCTTGACCTTTAATCCCCATGTGTGGGTTGCCCTCTTCCGGCTTTGGGAGCATCCCTCTCTCCAGTTGTAAAAGTTGTAATCTATTTGTATCCTCTCTCCAATTCGTGAGAGTAGTGTTTCGGGATGTGCTTGCAGTACATAGTTAAATCCTGGTCCCAACAGTTCAAAAAAAAAAAAAAAACATCCTTCTCTCAACTTGTAAAAGTTGTAATTCATTTATATCTTTTCTTCGATAGTGAGAGTAGTGTTTCGGGTTGTGCTTGCAGTGTATAGTTGTGGGTTGCCCTCTCCCGGCTTTGGGAGCATCCCTCTCTCCAGTTGTAAAAGTTGTAATCCATTTGTATCCTCTCTCCGATTTGTGAGAGTAATGTTTCGGGATGTGCTTGCAGTACATAGTCTAATCCTAGTCCCAGCAGTTCAAAAAAAAAAAAAAAGCATCCCTTTCTCAACTTGTAAAAGTTGTAATCCATTTGTATTCTTTCTCCGATAGTGAGAGTAGTGTTTCGGGCTGTGCTTGCAGTGCATAGTTGTGGGTTGCCCTCTCCCGGTTTTGGGAGCATCCCTCTCTCCAATTTTAAAAGTTGTAATCCATTTGTATCCTCTCTCCGATTTGTGAGAGTAATGTTTCGGGATGTGCTTGCAGTACATAGTCTAATCCTGGTCCCAGCAGTCCAAAAAAAAAAAAAAAGCATCCCTTTCTCAACTTGTAAAAGTTGTAATCCATTTGTATTCTTTCTCCGATAGTGAGAGTAGTGTTTCGGGCTGTGCTTGCAGTGCATAGTTGTGGGTTGCCCTCTCCCGGTTTTGGGAGCATCCCTCTCTCCAATTTTAAAAGTTGTAATTCATTTGTATCCTCTCTCCGATTTGTGATAGTAGTGTTTCGGGATGTGCTTGCAGTACATAGTCTAATCCTGGTCCCAGCAGTTCAAAAAAAAAAAAAAGCATCCCTCTCTCAACTTGTAAAAGTTGTAATCCATTTGTATAATTTCTCCGATAGTGAGAGTAGTGTTTCGTGCTGTGCTTGCAGTGCATAGTCTAATCTCGCTGGTCCTAACAGTTAAAAAAAAAAAAAAAGCATCCCTCTCTTCGGTTGTAAAAGTTGTAATTCATTTGTATCCTCTCTCTGATAGTGAGAGTAGTGTTTCAGACTGTGCTTGTAGTGCATAGTCTAATCTCGCTGGTCCCAGCAGTTCAAAAAAAATAATAATAATGATTCCTCTCTCCAATAGTGAGAGTAGTGTTTCAAACTGTGCTTGTAGTGCATAGTCTAATCTCGCTGGTCCTAGCAGTTCAAAAAAAAAAAAATGACAAAAATCATTATTTAACCATGTCAATATGTCATAATCAAAGTTACGTATGAGCGTGAGTCCATGTAATTATAATTAATATCAAACTACCCACTTTTAAGCATAGGTCTTATTCAGCAACTAGGTGCGGTTTTTATGTTTTATCTTTAGTAACTTGAATGAATTTTTGATAGATTTTTTATACTCATTGTCATACTTTCGTAGAGACATTTAAACATTAATATTATTATTAGTTTGCTACATTTATTCTAAAATAAAATTTATAATATTTTGACTAATTATAAAAAAACAAATAAAATTTTGTCTAATTATTAAAACAAAGGATCATAATGTCTTTATAATGTAAAATATAATTAAAATAAAAAATATATATATTTTTTTAAAAATCACATATATAGATATGAATGCTTTTGTCAAGTTTAATTAACGATTTTTTTTTTATTCATTTGAAAAAATATTTTTATTGTCATAATAAATATATATAATTTTGCTCAAACAAAATATACATTATATTTAAAAGTCAAAGAAAGTCTATAAATGTCTATAAAAGTCTTTTAAAATAAAAGTTTGTTAAATAAAAGTCTATGAAAGTTTTTCATAGTCCTGTATAGTCTATAAAAGTCCGTAAAATCTGCAAAAGTTACCTACTTAAAAAAAGTATGTAAAAGTCTTTTGAAATCTTAATTGAATACACCTCCAATCATTTAAACTAGTGGTGGCCACGGTTCGGTTTCGGTTCGGTTTCGGCGGTTTCGGTTCCCTGGCCACCCAAAACCGAAACCGTAACCGGAAAACCGGTTTGGTATACGGTTTCTAACCAGCGGTTTTACGGTTTCGGTTTCGGTTTAAAAACTGATGGTTTTGGGTTCGGTTTCGGTTCGGTTTCGGTTTTTTTAAAAAAAATTCAAAAAAAAATGCCACGTGTCAGTTTCTGATTAGTCGATTTTTTTTAATTATTTTTAATTAAAAAAAACCGGCTGTTTAACCGGGGTTAAAACCGCCGGTTTTTGGCGGTTTTTGGAAGTACCCAAACCGAAACCATAACCGGTTCAACCGGTTTCCGACCGGTTTTGAAACCACCGGTTCCGGTTTCGGTTTCGGTTTCGGTTTTGGTTTTGGGGCGGTTTTTGGAAGTACGGTTTCGGTTAAACCGACGGTTACCGCGGGCAAAACCGTCGGTTTAACCGAAACCATGGCCACCTCTAATTTAAACATTATTTAAATTTTAGGAATACTTAAAATCTAGTATTACAATACCATTATTATACAAATTTAGGATAGGATGGATTCGAACATATTCTTACTCTGTCTTGATCAAATTTGGATCGAAATATTCATTTTATTCATTGACAAACCTAATAACTAATTTTGACAATGCTCATGTCAAATCAAAAAAGCTTCGAACTTATGTAAAAAAAAAAAGGCTTTGGACTAGGATCGAATTTGGGCTGATTTTTTTTTTTCTTTAAACAACTCGATAACAAATTTTGACAATGATTAGATCAAATCAAAAGAGCTTTGAACTCAAATAGAATTTAGGCCAAATTTTTTTTTCGTTAAACAGATCAATAACGAATTTTGATAATGTTCAGATCAAATCAAAAGAACTTTGGACTCGGATAGAATTTGAGTAAAATTTCATTTTTTTTCGTAAACAGTCTAATAACGAATTTTAACAATGTTCAAATCAAATTAAAAGAGCTTCGAAGTAGGATCGAAATTGGGCCAAATATCAAAATTTTTTTTTCCTTAACTAGCCTGATAACGAATTTTAGTAATATTCAGAAATCAAAAAAGATCCTAGTTGGTCACTTGGTTGTATGAATTTGGCTTTAAGCCTTTTTCTTATAAAGTTGAAGAAAATTTTTCATACGATGGGGATATTGTAAAATAGTTTTGTACTACACATGAATTTTTGAATAAAGTTTTCTAATTTAACCTTGTCTTGTCTATATCAATCTCGTGTCATTTTTGCTCTTAGTCACGTGACTTAGGCACTTAGACATAATAATATCGTTTATACATAAATTTAACGGATTTATTTTTTATTTATTTATTTTTAAAACAGATTTTTGAGTCTTATTTTTTAATAAATTAAATATTTTACTAAATAGAAGAAATTATTAGGTAAAATGTATATATTTTTTAATATATAAGTAAAATAAATAATAATTAATTATTATTATTTTTTCAATCGGGTTTACATAAACCGACCCGAAGTAGATCCATTCATCGCAGCGGTCGTGTAAAAATAAAACGTTTCAAAAACAAAAAGGAAATGACTATGAAAACGAAGAATTGATGAGAAAGTGAAGAAAGCAGCAGATAAGCTGCGGAGACCGAAGAGGCGCTGGAAATGGCAACAAAATTTTCACGATTTGACTCCGTTAATCAAGAGGGCACGTGCAGATTGTACTGACATTTATTTTCATTCCAAATTCTTCTCTATCACTGTCTATATAATATATATAATAGTATGAAATCATCTACCAAACCCCATTTTGTTTGTCTCGACTGGGTTTCTCTCTCTGTTTTTTCCCCTTCTTCTCTCGAATCTTGATATTGGTACGTTTTCTTTGGATTCCGAGACTCGTTTATACATAAATTTTACGTTTGTTTGTGTTTGGGTGTTTGATGGGAAAAAAACGAGGTTCTGATTGATTGATTGAATGATGAGATAAGTAGCATCTAAAGCTGTGATTTTTTTTTTGTTTGGTTTGTTTTGATTGATTCCGGAAGCAATTTGTGGGTTTATTTTTTGTTTCTTGAAAGAGAATCTGTAGTTTTTATTTTTTATTTTTAATTTATTTAATTTATTGTATTTTTACTATTCTTTGTTTCTGTAATCTAATTCTTTTTGAATGTGTACTGAGTTGTCTGTTCATTGCTATTAGTTGGAATCGCTTACTTCGATATGGGCTTAGGTTAGAAATTAAGGAACCAATCTGAGTTGCAGCTGTTTGGTGCTAGTCGTTTACAGAATGGAATTTGATTTAGTGTTTGAAATTTTATGTTCTTATTTGTCAACAAAACATGCTTGATTTAATTGGGTTTTTGTGGGTTATTTCAACAGTTTTGTATCTGGTCCAACTAAAACCTGACCCATTCTCTGCTGGTCTTGAATTTCCTACAAGTATTACTGTTTGGGACACTGTTGGTCTTCATGTGCACTAAGGCTGTAAGATTAGAGGGAGGGAGTGAGGGATATGTGAGTGTAGAAAAGATAGATAGGGATGCTTAGATTTATAAACAACTAATGATATGGTGACAAAAGTTTATGTACTGGGCACTGGATTTTGATCTTGATTCGTGCTACTCTAGTTTACGGGTTTATGAGGTTTAGGTTCCAAATTGCAGTGTGTGGTAAGGAAGAACTCTTATACTTCTCTATTGTCGAAGTAATTCAAGTAGAGAGTTTCTTTTCCTTGTGGAATCAAATGAGTATAAGAAGGTTTTTATTTAACCTTTATCATATACTTTTTGGCAACCGCACATAGATTATGGGAAAATTTAAGTGTTTTCTTGCAATTGTATGCACGCTGAATCGCTGATCACTACGTTTGTATTATATTTTTCTGTAGAATTTTGCAGCCTCTTCAATAGTTCTTTATTGTATTAAAATGAAATCTTTGATGTTCTAGGTTTTTATCCTTTTTAATTTGATACCTGTATTGTGTCTGATTCAGTTAATTAGTTGATTTATTTCGTATCGAGGACATCTATCTTTGAAAATAGATCTACATTGATGTTGTCAGTAATTAAATCATACTAACTTATGGATATTTTGGACCATAAAGCTTTAAAAACAGAATGAGCACTCAGGGATTGAGACAGTTTATAGAAAGGGATGCGAGAAGGAGCATTGTACCTGACTTTGACCTGAACATTCCACCTCCGGCTCCTACTGAGAACATGGGTCCAGATTGGATAACCTTTCATGCCAGTTCTCAAGGATTTCCAGCTGAACTTCATAGAGGTTCTCAACTGCAACTTAGAAATTATGTAGAGATTATTGATGATGACATTGCTATAATTGACCGGAGCACATTTACTGAGGTATGCAATATTTTCTGTATAAATTATTTTGTTAGGAATGTACATAGTTTGCAGCTAAACTTTTTTTTTTTTTTTTCCCTTTTAAATATTAATTTTTATGGTTTTCAACTCTAATTAGGCCAAGAACAATTCTAGAAGAAACCATTCTCAGTTTACTGATGGGTTGAGAGATGTGCTAAATAGCCTCTCAGGTAAGGGTGATGTGAATATACAATAGTCATATGCTACCTGTAAAGATTTAAAATCATGTAATCGTAGTTACTTCTTGACAGGAAAGAGGCCATAACTCATGTAAGAGCAAAACTAATCTAGTGGTGATATAGATGATTTTTCCAAGTCACTGCCTTAAGTAAACTTCATCATAAGATTTGTGTTGATGCTACTCATTCGCCCTTCTTAACTTTTAATATGATTTTACTAGTCAAAAAGAAAAAGTTCAAGTGCTTTGATTAACTTTTAATTCTTTTGTATGATTCATTTTGTTCTTAGCATTGTTGAAATTAGCAATTGATGTTCATTCTGTTTTTAATCTTCTCTCAGTTCATAATAAATTGTTTTTTTAGTATTAAGGTCACACTTATGTTTGTTTTCTCTTGGACTTTAACTGACAGAACTGACAGAACTGACAGAACTGACAGAACTGGCAACTTGGTGCAGCAAGCCGAGAAGAACTGTATCAGACGAAGCAGAGGACCTTTGCATGATTGTGGGAGCTAGCAAAAGCAAGGTTATTACAACAAACTTATAAGTTATATTGCTGCTTACTTGATTATTCTTCTTCCTATCTGTTGCTAGAGTATTTAATGTTCTCAACTTTTTCTTTCGTTACTCTCATCTATTTATCCACTGAGGCCCCGTTTGGTGTGTGGGATAGGATAGGATTGGATTACTTTTAATGTTATCTTGTGTTTGGCGCAACATAGGATATGATTAAAAATAGAGTAATTATGTGTTTGGTGTAGCAGAGGATAGGATTCGTAACACAATATAAAATATTCTATACAACAATTTTTCATGACACAATTTCGATATACATAAATGTACATGGCTTATGGCCAGCTAGCAAGAACAATTACTTGTGAACCATTTCAATTTCCATTTCATTTATATATTTATTCCACAATTTCTCAATGCAACAAACAAAACAAAAAACATGGAATTGAAAACAAATCAAGCTACTTGTTAGTTGAGCTTCAGAAAATTAAAGTAGAGATCAAACAGAGCATTCATTTTCTTCATCCTCGATCAATGAAGAAAATAGGGTGTGAGATTGAAGCACTAGGAGTCAATTACAGAATCTACACAAAAAAGAGAGAAAACCCATTAAATTCTTCAAACAAAACCACCAAATCAGCTTTAAGATTTGGAAGCAGATTCATCAATCCATGGTCATGGAGGAGGAAGGGTGAGACGTGTTGAAGGACGTTAGTTGCAGAGCCAAACCATGGTTTGGGAATTTATTCAAAGCTCAAAAAAGCCAGATTTGAAGAAAATCTGGAAAAAAATTATCAAATCTGAAAATTTATCAAATTCCCACACCTGGAGAAGGAGATCCAATAGAGGTGGTAGGTGAATAGATCCAATTTGATAAGCTCTCCTACTCTCCAATCAAAGCTTTAAGAACAAAATAATTTTATTTAAAAAAAAAGTTGAAAAGATTTTTCCAGATTTGAAGAAGAAGCAATGAAGAAATCTGGGAGAGAGAGAGTTGAAGAAGATGGGATAAAAAGATGATGAGGTGAAAGACGAAGAGATGGGATTCATTTGAATCCCATCATTTTGGTTGGGATTCATTTATCCCGTTGAGATGGGATAGAAAGACTGTTGGGATTCATTTGAATCCTATCCTATTGCCGAGCCAAACACAGGAAAGGGACTAAAAATAGTCCATTTCCCATCCTATCCTACATGCCAAACGTGACCTGAAAGGTGAAACTTAGGATTATGTTTTGTGTAGTAAAAGATAAATTGGCATTTAATTTTTTGTTTGTTTCCCAAAGATTGGGAGATAATATATTGTGCTTGGTCAGTTTATTTTCAGTCAAATTACGTGACACCAAGTCGGATAATACTGATTCCTCTGGCATTCTTATTACTCTCTTAAAAAGGGAGAACAAAAAGAAGAATTAGTCTGTGTTCCAAGCAAAGCCAAATATATTGTGAACATGTTTTTCAGACCATGTTTTGCTTGAGAAGTCTTCGAGAAACACCCTGATCACCTTTTCCTGCACAAATCTTTTGTCCGTTCACCTTTGTTTTCCCTTCTGCCCAATCAATTCAGCTGGGGTTTAAGATCCCCTACCTGCCATAGTGGCTGAAGAAAAGTGTTTGGACATTGATTGTCAATAGTTCACCTGACCATTCAGCTATATAACCTACTTGCAAATTTCACCATTCCTTTACCATATGCATCTTATTATGTTTATTCTTTATTTGGTTCACTTCACCTGATAGATTTTTCTCCAGTGACCTGACATTGTACCATCCTTTGTATATTACATTAGAGCTAGAGATTTTAGTGAAAGAAATTAGAGAGCTTTTACTCTCAGGCTTGCTCCATCAAAGGCATTACCATTCTTAGGTGAAACTTCAAAAAGTTAGGAATTGTCAAGAAATCCAAGATGCATTAGTGTCATAGGTTTCCATCTTCAATGTCAAGGGTATTATTCAAATCTTCTGAATTTGTTGTCAATAAATAGTGCAGCATTGATTGTAATGGCTTTTATAGGCTCCTGGAGAAGTTTCTGTTCATTCTGAAAGACTTTTATCTTGTTCATAACTGTTCTTATAAATTTTCAGTCACCAGTGAAGAACGTTTTGGAACCTCCAGAGTTTCCTCAGAATCCTGTTGCGGTGGCACCTGTGTTCAATTGTCCCATCTGCATTGGCCCGTTAAAGGATGCTACAACAACAAGGTGTGGTCACATCTACTGTAAGGAATGCATCGAAAAGGCAATTGCAGCCCAAAGCAAATGCCCTACTTGTAGGAAGAAACTGGGAAAGCGTGGCATCTTCAGGGTTTATCTTCCACCCATCGATTGAATCAATTTTGTGCAACATTGTAGCCATATTATACAGGGAAATGGTTTTTGAATAATTGAAATAGGAATATGCTCTGTATGCTCTGTAAGACATTGCAATCTCTCTTGACATTTTGTTTTCTATGACTATGAGTTAGACATTTATTTTCTATGACCTATTAGTTGATGTTGATTGTTTTTCTCTTGCATTGCAGCCATACACTGTAAGTGATGGTAGTTGCAATCCATCAAATATATTGATATTCAATTTTTATTGTTTTTTTTTTTTTTTGGTTAATGATAAGTTGAACCTAAATTAAAATTACAAAAAGAGAGACAAAATAATTTCTACATACACTACAAATCAATTTTCCAGAATCCAACTTATTTCTTTTCTTCTCGTGCTTAACAAATCCTGCAATCAAAATTAATAATTGATAATATTAAAATAAAAAGAGTGTCTTCAAAAATTTAATTTGATTTAATTTTCTAGATTGAAGGTTTTTTTTTTAATTTTTTTAATTTTTAATTTTTAGTGGCAAACGGTTTTTTTTTATTTATTAATTACATCCACATTTGTCCATTTTAAATTGGTTTATCCAAAAAAAATTCCAGCTACACCCCTCGTAGCTACAAGCAACAGTCTAAATTCCATATTATAAAAAAAATTAATTAAATTACAGTATCTTAAACTTTTTTTGAAATTATTAAAATTTGGAAAGTATATATTTATTAAAAAGAATTATTGGAATCGAATAAGACGTTGCATGTAGACATGTAGTGATGTGATGGTCTTGTACTCTGGTCTGAAATTTTTCGGTTAATACTAATTTGATGTTAATAGATTATCGCCTTATGATAATCCTAAAAGTGGGGGTATTTAGATTTTATAGGCAACTGGCAGCCCTATCTGCGTCATCGTTTTCTTTCCATTTTAACTTTTTGAATTTCCCTCAAAAATAATACAGTGCTCGGCAGCGATAGTTTACAGGCTTACAGAGACAAGGAAAATGGCTGATTCCATGGAAATCGCACCTTCTTCTGCCCATCTTGATCTTGATTCTCTTCGCAGGTCTTTCTTTCTCTCTCTACCTACAAGTATTTTTTTCGTCTGTTTGTAGAGTTACTTTTTTATTTATTTTGTTTTTGATTTTGTCTCTGTTGCGGTGTTCAGTCAAGTAGTGGAGTTAGTGGAGATCCACAGAAATATCAAAGAAGATGAGGCTGAAATGGCACCTTCCGATTCTGAAAATTTACTCAAAGATTGCGCTCTCCATCTCGAGGTCAATTTCTAATTCTATCTGCTTTTTTTTGTCTTTGTGTGTGTGTGTTGCTGTTGTGATTTGAAATAATGAAAAATTGTACAGAGCAAGGTGAAGGAAATTATATCGGAGTGCTCTGATGTGAATTTTCTGGGAATCGAAGATTTAGGTATATCTCCTATTGACTTTTTTTTTAATAACAAATTTCATCATCTAACAAAAAAAATTAATTCTGTTGTTAACATGCTTTTATGTTTTTACTTATTGAATTGTCTAATGCATTGCAAAAAAATAAATAAATTTTTTTTTTTTAAATCAATATGAAACAAACTAAGTTGAACTTGTAAAAATGAGATAGAATTGTGATGCTACTATAGATGGCATTATTTTGTTTTTCTTTGATTGATTGATTTATTTTTTTCGTTTATGCAGATGCATATGTAGAACACTTAAAAGAGGAGCTCAAGACTGTAAAGGCTGAAAGCATTAAAATCTCTAATGAGATCGAGAATCTTTCTAGAACCCATGTTGAAGGTGGAAATACTCATTTTCTGTACCAAATTTTTGTGCCCCTTGAGGCATTTTCTTTTTACATATCTGAGGATACATATGTATATCTTTGTATCAATTTTAACACTTGGTATGCTTATGCATGTGCATGAGTTTGCAGACTCTAGTAGACTAGAGAGTGATCTTGAAGAGTTGAATCACACATTGGATTTAATTGCATCACAGGTTGGCTTTTCATCAACAAAATTAACTATTTGTTTTACTGACTTATTTTGTGATTTGTACTTGTATTATTCCAAGCCTATAATACAGCTGAAGTACTTGATACTGCTTTTGTGTGCCATCGTAGGGTTTGGAGAAGGCTAGAGAGGATCAAAATATTGATTGCTCTACATATCAATCAGACTTGATAAATATTCATGAAGATCACAAGTTTGAGGTTTTCATCCTGAAAACTATTTGTTTACTACTTCTTGATTCATTTGTATAGTATTAGTTTATAATACTGAAGAGCCCGAAAATATTTTTGGCTACCACAAATACTAGCACAAAAATTTAATATTTATATCATCTATTCTTGTTTTTGAGTGTAGTGTCATATTTACAATGATCTGTAGTTTTGCACTTCATGTACATGCTAAACTGTGTTCTCAATATATCATCATGTATTTGGTTTTGAGGTTTTGCATTTGGAGAAACTAAATATCAATAATGGCTGCTTGTATGACGGGTTTAAATACCCAATTAGTGGAATGCAAAAATGTTTGTAAACCATTTCAGCCTGGAGGGTTAGGTGGTTAAGTTTATATACTTAGGTCCTTACTCCTTAAGAAGTGCATGTGGCAGTTTTCTTTGGAGAGGAAACATTTTTGAGGATTAGTTGTCAGTGTGAAATATGGGTTGGCAAGAGCTGATTGGTGAAAAATAGTGGTTGTATGCATAAATTGATAAGATTATAAACACAAAAGTTGGTGGTTGGGGAGAGGTGGGGGAACCTCCCTTGAACAGGAATTCCCCTACCCTAACCCCAGCCTTAAATGGTGGGAGGCTGGGAGCAGGAGTGGGGACAAATATTTTTGAAGGGATTGGGGATTGCTTACCCCCACATCCAGGGACTGTAGGTGTATGAAGGATTGGGAGTATGTGGAGTTGTGGATATTGCTTTCTTTGGTTGCTTGAGAGCTGTGGTGAAGTATCTCTAAATCTATTTTGGACTGTTGAAAGGATGAGATAAACATTTTTGAGCTAAAAAGAGAAATGCAAGGAGGTGATCATTTATGTACTTCTCTTTCAGAGTTTTTAGATTTTTCACCTCTCCTTGATTTGCATTTAAGGGTAGGGCTGCTTAGCCCTTTTGTTTTATCTAATAAATTTCTCTATCAGTGGAAGAAATGTAGTAGGTTAGTCCTGCATGTTTTACTTCAATAATTACTTGACAATTATATATGTGTACCTTACAGATTTTAGAACTTGAAAGTCAGATTGAGAAGAACAAAATAATTTTGGACTCCCTGCAAGATCTTGATTCTGTATTCAAGAGGTAATTCATTAACTTTCAGCTTTAGTTATCTACTCTGTTTAATGTCTAGTACTTTTGCATTTTATAATCTCATTTTTTTGTTTTTCAGGTTTGAAGCTGCTGAACAAATTGAAGATTTGTTGACAGGACTAAAGGTCATTGAAGTTGATGGAAACTGTTTTAGGTTGTCATTGCAAACATATATTCCAAAATTGGAAGGATTACTATTTCAGCAAAGAATGGAAGATGTCAACGAGCCATCTGAAGTGAATCATGAATTGCTTATAGAAATTGTTAATGGGTCTATGGAATTAAAGAATGTTGAGGTATGATATCATTTATGTTTCTCACAACTTAAAATCACCTCATTATCTTCATATGTATTTCTGTTAATTGCCAATTTAAAGGTAATACTATTGTCTTAACAATTTGTTGCCATTCCAATGCAAATATAAATTGTGTATAAATTAAAAAATTTCCTTGGAAAATGTTATTATAACCAATAATCATTTACAAGATGCCACCTATCCATAAAAAAAAGCATAGCAGTGAATTTTATATTTTTAATAATCAAATTTTGGATAAATTTATTGATATCGTTAGTGAATCTTGTATTTAAATCTGAAAAGAGGCTGCAAGCCTTCTGCTCGCTGGTGGCCTCCACTTGCTTGTTTTTTATTTTTATTTTTAAATGTTATCTAGTTTATCATAAGTTTTACTTTATAATGTTAATTTTCTTTTATTTATTTTGTTTATATTAATGGAATGACTAAAATGACCCTAAACCGTGATGCACTAACATAATTTTACTAGTGGCAGAAGAGGTCACAGATAATTTTCTGCAAGTAATTTTTCTAACCGTATGGGAGGTTAGTGTAATTTGCCCTAAATAAAATGACTAACAGATATAAATTTGAGGCTAATAAACATGCTACAAATTATTCTCATCACTGTCATTCTAATGTTTTGTAGATTTTTCCTTGTCTTTGTTTTATTTTAAACTGTAGAATGTAGATGTCCTCTATTGAGCCTGTATAGGGGAGGTGTTGGGAACACCACCATTGAATAGATCTTGGAGTTTGATATGGTTACATTTATTTATTGGGCCTTTAGTTTACATCCTACTAGTTTAAGTTTTTGCGTTGGGTTGTTTTTGATTGCTTTAGGTGCTTGTTAGGACATCCATGGGATTTTTGGCCTGTACATTGCCAGAATTGGCTGTTAACCGTGCCAATAAATGGACAGTTTTGTGTTTTCTTTCTACCCGGACTAGCAAAAATAATAAATGGATTCTAGTTTCTCTTTTGTTGAGTTAGAATCGTCTCCTAGTCTTGTTTTTTCATGGCCAACTCTTAACCATGGCTTTTTTTCAAGTGTAAGTGAAATACCTAATTGCATGAGAGAAAAAAAAATGAACAACTCTTAACCATGTATTTTCTTTTATGCTTAGGTGTCACTAGATTAAAAAAGGTTTAGGAAAAAAAAGGCTAGGAGAGAATCCCGGTCCTTCTTTGTTTCTTTCTATGAAATTTGAGGAAAAAAAGCGCATATGGATGAATTTAAGCTTTGTATAAATAGCTTTATTGTGTTTATGAGGATTTTAATTAATCTTAATCGAAATAGACATAAAAAATCATTTCCTTTGTCTGGTTTTAGATGTGATGATGGGGCTCAGACTATATTGCATAAATGTTGAAAACTTGAAGTTGGTTTATCTTTTTGTCCACGATTTATATGCTGCTTGTCCTCTGTTGGTTACTTTATTTAATTAATTTATTTAAAGTTCCTTAGTTTGATTTCAGTCTTATGAAGTCATATTTTGCTATTTGAGATCATGCCCCTTCACGTGAGGGTCATAACATCTTTTTCTAAATCAAGGGTTCAAAAGTTATTGTTGAGACAAAAACATGGGTCGTCCGATTATTCTAGTTTATGTTAGGTTTCCTTTGTGGAAAGTTTGTTCCCCTCTTTGTCTTTACCTTTTCTCTTTAATCTATTTTTGTTTTTGATAAAAAAAAATAGGCAAGAACACGAAAGGTGAATTTAGATCTCATGTTATCTGATGGCAATCATGTGTTGCTGTATATGTTACTGTCTTGTTATTTAATGATGCAATGATGTGTCTTTGATTTTCTAATCATGTATGTCCTATATATTTATGATACTAAGTTTTAAAGCTTATGCCTCTCATTCCTGGAGGATATTTACTTGTCAAGTGTGAAATACACCAATGAGATATTTATCATGGTGTTCTGGGTGTCTTCTAATTTATTCTTTCCCTTGAGATTCTTTTTCTTGCTGCAACTATGATCATTGTCTTCGGTTGTGTCTATAATTGTTGGAGATCCAAATGGTGGATATGCAAGCATGATAATTTACATGAAGTTCTGTATCTTCTTAATTTTAGGAACTTTGCTTGCCAATTATCAGTTGGTTACATAACAGAGTTAGTAATATTCAACATTATGCAGGATTATGCACGATTTGTACAGTACAAAAGATCTTTCTTTTGTGGCTCTCCTGTTAGCTCTATGTCTCTTATCTAGGGATGGCACAAAATCAGAGCTTGGTCTCTGACTGGATAAACCCCAGACCTGGATCCCAGTTACTTACCTGGTTCCTAAAATTTGGATGATTAGCTTTGGTGGCTGTCTTCTCTTTCACACTTCACTTGGTTATTTTAAATACCAATTAATTGTTTAATTTTGTGATAATTTTATATTCAGCTTCTCTTATATTTCTAAAGAAACAGCACTAATAAATCCAGTAATGTTATAGTTTTCTGGGTAAGAAAATTAATGATTTTTGGTGTACTTTTAGATATGGAAAGCTTTAAGAAATCTGAGTAATTTTGTTAGCGAAGTAGAGACTAAAAGGAAGGAGAAATATGCTGCTGATATCTCATCCATAAATGAATCATGAAAAATGCATCATGTTTTTCTTTTCTCATATTTTTTGACCCTCAAATCTTTGTAGTGCATACATTTTCCATAGGAAATGAACAAAGCCAAATCAAACCCATCAGACCGCACACTATGAATTGACCAAAAACGTGTGTTAACCCTTGTTTAACTAAAAGAGAGGAAGCAACAGAAGAAAAGTGGCAGTGACAAAAAACACTGGCAGCTTACTTGTTGATAGGCGGGACTCATGGCAAGTTGAGATTTGAGAATTGTGTTTTATTTATTTATTTATTTTTGGAAGAATGAAAGAAGATTTAGGATGTGTATTTAAATTTTTCACTTAAAAATTGTAAAATAGTTAAAGAAAAAGAAATATAATCCAAGTAACCAGGTAATATCCATAGCTAGATCAGTACTGGGGAGCTTAGTAAGCTTTGATTTAAGGACATATCAAAATTTATTTGATGTCTTGCATTGGTGATGGAAAATTATGTTTATAACTTCTAAACATTTTGCTGTTTTAATGGATTTAACACGGTTTAATTGATAACTGATTTTATTATTTTTCTTGATATATTAGACCAACAATCACTGATCACATGATTTTTAACTTCTCATTCTATTGTTGTCAGATATTCCCAAATGACATATACATTGGCGATATCGTTGATGGTGCAAAGTCTTTCAGGTTTGTTTTCATGTGAATTTCTTTCTAAGAATCACCGTATTTTTTTCTTCCTTGCATAGTGATAGAAGACTTATACTTGAACATAGATATTGGCATAATGTTGATGGTATCATGCTCTTAACAAACTTCTGTTGAAAGTTCATCTATGTACTAAATTTTTTAGAATATTTAATGAACTCCATATAGGCTTGTTGAATTTGAATGACATACTCAAACGAGGTACAGCTAACTGTATATGCTAATAACATTATGCAGATATTTGGTGAGTGGTGACCCTTTTACGGTTTACTGAAATAAAATGTGTAGATCAGTGGATATGACAAATTTTGTAGGATTGAAATGCAATACTATTTAAGGAAGAAAATAATGTTCTGTAATTTGTTAAAATTCTTCCTTGACTTCATTAGGGATCTATTTTAAAATATCTTGAAATTTTTAGAAAACCTCCCCTGATGAAAAAGTGAACCATCCAGTTAGACATCTTAGAGGAGATCAATAAAATTCACCTTTTCTTTTTATTGCCATAACTTCCAATAAAAATAATGAAATAAAATCACCATAACACGAACTTATTTATTATAATGATGCAGGCTGTCATTTCCTCAGTTAGCATTGACAGAAACAAGGACTCCATTGCAGTGGTTTGTTAGAAAAGTGCAAGAAAGAATTATTATAAGCACTCTGAGACGATTTCTAGTGAAGGCTGCTAATAAATCAAGGTGAGGCTGTTATTATGATGATAATCATTTGGTCAATTTCATAATGCTAATATATTGTTATAAATTCTTTGCCCTGACAAAGTTTAAGATGCAGGCATTTTTTTGAGTACTTAGATAGAGATGAGATGGTTGTAGCACATTTGGTTGAAGGAATTGATGCATTCATAAAGTTGTCTCAAGGTTGGCCACTGTTAAATTCTCCCTTGAAACTAATCTCTCTCAAGAGTTCAGATCATCATTCAAAGGGAATCTCTTTAAGCTTTCTTTGCAAGGTGGAGGTGAGTAGATTTTATTTATTTATATATTTGGGGATAGGGTTCTTGTGCACAGATGTGTTAGGACTATTGTGTATTTTCAGAATTTTGACCCTTTTAATGGTGCTTTTGTTAGAATGTGTTGTTTTGCCCAATTCTGAAGTTATTTGTTTGTTCGATTCCCTTGTTTTTATGCTTCAGTTCTTATTTATTGGAAAATTTCGTATTCATTTTTCCTTGGTTACTTGGTTTCAATAATTAGGAAGCAGCAAATTCCTTAGATGTACATATGCGGCAGAATTTACCAAGCTTTGTTGATGCTGTTGAAAAGATACTTGTAGAACAAAAGCACTTAGAGCTCCATTCTGATGATACCTCCCAGAAATGATGTCATGCATCCTACATACTGTTACCCACCCCTGCTGCTGTTGCTGGGTATCGACCTCTATTTGCCAAATCCGCTTTGGTAAGATCAAATGCCACTCATATATATTATTTTTTATATGATTTGTAATTGGTTTAAATTTTCATCAAATTGTTTGTAAAAATATCCAAAATTTGATACCGTAAAATTTAGACAAGTGAATAGAATTCAGTACATCATCTGCATATAAATCCTTGTCGAAGTTCATTTGAATGACCTCCATGCTTAGTAAATGACAACCTTTTTTCATCTAGTGCTTATTGTTTTACAATGAAAGTCTTGTATAACGAAATTTTATAGTAGCCGAGATAACGTATGTTCTCCGCTGAAAAAGGGTGACATGTATTCCTGTTTATGTATCGATTTTGGGTTGGTTTAAATAGATTTTAGGTCGATACTGGCTCGCCATGATTTTGTCTGGTTTCTCTTAATACAACAGTGCATACTGCCTAATCCTCTCTAACAGTATACAACTCATATACTAATTACATTTTGACGCTTATTGGAAATAAATGATACAATTTACGTAGGAAACCGTTTAGCAGTCATTTGCTAATAACTAGCTGTCGAAGGAAACTTCTTAGAAATAGCTAACTGTTGGCTAAAAACGATACCAAGCCACACTAGAAATCTTAGTGATGCGACGTGTCGTTTGGTTTTGTGTTCTAACAACCTCTCCTCAAACCGGAGGGGAGCTGATTCACTCCAAGTTTGCTCTTCAAGAATTGGAATTGAGTGTGTAAGGGAACTTGTCAAGCAGTCTGCGACTTGATCATAGGATGGCACACATTTGACTTCAATCCTTTGCTTTCTTTTATTTATTACCATTCATATATTAGATGCACTTATGTTGCATACAGGTATAGTTTAACCCTAGGAGCGTAGCTCGTCGGTAAATGAACAAGCTTTGGTTTTAGATAAATGACTTTTAAGTCGGCAGTTCGAATCCTACTAATGGTAAAAACTTTAAAAAAATAAATGGATAGATTATAGATAAATAGATACCGTTCAAATATATATATATATAGTATAAAACGTTGTAAAAGCTTTAAGAAAATATCCGGTCTAGATAAGTAGATAGATAGATATCTTAAAAAAAAAAAAACAGTTAGTATAAAACGTTGTTGAGTATAGCTGTTTTATGAAAAAAAAAAAAAAAAAACACTTAGAAATCACTTTTGAAAAAGTACCTATAAATATTAGGAAGTGCCTTTTTTAGATATAATCGGAACTCTTTAAAAGGCACTTTTATTTATTTTCAACTAAACATTATAAACTAGAAATACATGCAAACAGTTTGAAACACACAGAAAACCACTCCTATAAATCAGTGCTTGTTATATCTTTCGTGATTCTCAAATTGAGCTATATCTTCTTGATGAGGAGATTCATTCCAAATTCAGGTTCGAGGGCCAACTGGGTACCGGAGAATGGCGATATTCGGGCGAGACAGAGAATGAGAATTTAGAAATAACAGTAGATAAAACTAACTTCAATTCCGTCAATGCAAGATGTTGTCCTGGGCACAATCGAGGTCCAGCTCCGAATGGTAAATAAAAGTTGTGGAATTTTGCAAGCCCCTGCAACTCCATTTGCAAACCTCTCTGGGTTGAACTCATCAGCATCTGACCCCCAAATTGAAGGGTACCTATGCAAACCAAGAACTGGAATCCATATTTTACTACTTTTTGGAACTTTTATGTCCCCAAACTTTATATCTTCAAAAGCTTCTCTTAACAGTTGAGTTATTACTGGGTACAGTAATATTTTATATGTACTCTTTAACAATGCAACTCAAGTTCGTGATCCCGGACATAGTTATGTTCAAGATAAAGGTTCTGTAACATTAGAGAACTATTTCTCTAACGTTTAGAATCTTTATCCCATACATAACTAAATCCGAAATCTCGAAAATATTAAAGTAATTATGTGTTGTAGATGACAAACCTGTCTCATCTTGCGAAGCACTTGATCAGTATCTTGAACATGTCCAACGAAAACTTGAAAGACTTCATCTCGAACACGAGATTGCCAGTCAGGATTTGATGCGAGTAGAAGCAGGGTCCAGCAAGCAATTATCGCAGTGGTTTCATGTCCAGCTAGGTACATAGTCTTGCAGTTGTCCATAATGAAATTCTCTGTCGACATAAAGCTGAGTTCAGTAGCTTGAGCTCCATTGATGATAATCTGCAATAAATCAATCTCACATTTGTTCTGTTTGCGTTCCTCCACCACATTTGAGACCAGCGACCGGACTTCTGTCTCTAGTCTCCATATCTCTCTATTGTTCTTGGTGGGAACATACCTGAAGACATGAACATGTTATTAGGGACGGACGTTATTATTTTTCATTAATTATTTTAAATGAATAAAATTTTGTATTGAGCTAAATTATCTTAATTTGTATATTTATGAAAAACATTTAAGATGATCCTCAAATAGGGATGAAAACATAATAAAAATAAGAACAATACTAGATATTTCAACTCATATCTCAACTCGTAACTTAGACAATTTAATCTACATAAATGCAATGAGAGAAATAAATCATAATTAATATGTATTGATTTGTTAATCGACAAACAACTAGTTGGAATACAAGTTAAGATATAAAGTTTCCGTTATATCTATTATTACTCTAAAAATAATATAGACTAAAATTTATAGCCATTAATTCAAGATTCAATAACACTATTTAATAGTTAGAAAATAAAATGAAATGTAAACAATACTTCAAAAAAAATTGAAATTTAAAATGTACTAATATTTTTCAAAAATCCAAATACTTTTTTAATTATTAAAATTATAAAAGTTTTATTGATACAATTTCTTAATAATTAAACATTAATATATGACTATGTTTACTTGACATGTTTTAATTATATAAATCAACACATTTTTTTAAATTGCATAAAATAAATAATAAATAACCTATCAAAAATATAACATGGTATTACCGTATTAGAGTGAGATAAGTAAGATTTGGAGAGAAAAAAAATATTTTAAGAATATAATAAAATTAGTTAAGAAAGAATTGAGTAAGTGTAATTTTGATAAGAAAAAATTAGAACTGACATAACAAACAATATATGTTGCGATTTGATTTATATTTGAGATATAAAGAAAAAATAATAATATATTTAGAATGAAATATATTCTTTACATGGTTAAGATAAAATTATTAACAGTGTAATTTATAAAAGAATTAGAAAATCCAAATATGAAGTAAGGGTACAAATATAAAAATATGAAAATTTAGGGGACAGATTTATAAAACTATAAAACTTGAGGGGATATGAAAAAAGGATAAAAACATAAAGATCTTAACGGTTAGGGGAAAATTTATAAAATTGTACAACTTCAGGAGGACAGTGACCCCTTCTTGTCCTAAGGTGGCTCCGTGTGTGCATGTTATTGATTGATTTTCAAGTGTAAAAGCACTTCCAACAAACTCACTAGTGCTGGTGGAGAGTGGAGACACATTACACGAAGCCAGGAATGCAAATGGCATTGCTTCTATTCATAAGTGCTTGTTGAAGAGCTCTAATTCTCAAAAAGATTTGCTTTCCTTTGGAATAATTGCTCCCAAAACAGGCTTTAGAGATGACATCAGCTGAAAAGCTTTTAAGATCCTCATCTATTCTCACATCCACAATTCCACTACCATCTCTCTCCATCTTACTCTCCCACAAATTCATTTGCTGATTCCACAATTAGATTATACATGCCCTGTCATAAATGTGTTTGCTTATACATTACTTTTCATTATTCAAGTGTTACATATAGCACGTTTTTTCGTGTAAAATTCCTATAGATACCGATGTTAATTGAATCTTTTTTCAATTAGTACCGGTGTCTATTTGAAATCCCGTATTTGATGAGTGACATAGAAAGGAGGTACACCTTGACTTTGTCCATGTAGAGTTGGGGAGCAATGATTTTCTTCTAATAGGCCCAAGTGGGTCCATTTGAGGTTGAAATTCCCTCTCCTGGCAGTGGACCAAAGCTGTCCTTGAGATAAACAGGTTTTCCAAGTTCCAAGGAAGAGTGGAGACATATCTCCTTCACCAAACTATGCTATCCAAAACATATGTCCTACCTGCAGTAACATTACATATTCTCAAACTGAGTAAACTAAACAAAAGAAAAGAAGCCAAAATAGAGAAAGTTGATTGATTGATGAAATATACCAAAGAGATCAGTCCAGTGTTGGAAGGATGGTTGAATAGAGTGAATCCAAGACCGGACATGCATGGGCATGATCTTGATCTTGAATAGAAGGTGTTTTGTATTTGAAGATCATTATTTCAGGGATGTTACCTAACAAAAAACCATGGATGAGGACCCTTTATGCCTTGCCTATTCAGCTCCAATCCCACTCTGCGAGGTTTTAGCCAAACCACTTTGTACAAGTGTATTAACATACCCAAAAGGGAAACAAATCCTGCTGTCAACAACATTTTTTGGGTATGTACTGGAACCACTTCTTCTTCTTCCATGCTCATTGCTGCTTCACAGTTCACTCTCTCTCTCTCTCTCGCTCGCTCACACACACACACACACACACACACACACACTACTACTCAATTATACACACACACACACACACTACTACTCAATTATTGCTAGTTCATTGATTCTTCTCTTTTAATATACTTAGGTTTGGTGGCATGTATTATAAGCTATGTGATTAATTTGTATTCACTATTTTATATTATTAAAAGACCAACCAAACTAACTCATTAAGCTCAGATTTTATATTAATTTAAACCATACCAATCATTTTAAATTTTAAATTTCAAATCATTTTATTTGATAAATATCTTTCATTTTATTTTAGTTTACATGTCTGGCTTCCGACGAAGTAGGTGAAGAACAATGACTTAAGAGCAAATTCTCTCCTTCGTCCCTCAATTTTTTAAGAATTTCAAAATTATCCTGAGTTGAAATTGTTTTTTTAGTTTCTGCCAACTTTTGCCATTGACTTGATGAACTTGCCCTTAAAATTTAGTAACCATCAATTAACTTTAACCCCGGTCCATCACAAATAATTCAGAATTTACTCTTGTCACCTTCTGGTACCATTAATCACCCTCTGGTCCACTTTAAATAACATTTCATTATTTCGGTATTGATCATGCATTTTCACTATTTCGTTATAAATACCATCTCATTACTATGTAGAATTATTTTCTCCATTGTTTCTCTCCTCAGCGTCAAAAAGTGATCACCAGCAATCACCATGACCCTAGGGTTATCGTAACTGCAAATACACTTACCTATTTTGACAAAGCTTGGAAATGACAGAAAATAAATCTACACCACCCATATAAACCGAGATTTAGTTTTAAAAGAAATCTCACTGGAGAGCACCACTAATTCTTCTTATTGTTAATCTCATCCAACTAATTTTTGAGGTTAACACAAACTAATAGATAAATCTACTTGTAAACAAAATTTGAAATTTTTTCAAACATTACAACTATTTTTTTTTTTTTTAATTTTGTTGAATATGAAACATAAGAAAACGATTGATTTAATCAAGGTCTTACTTTATATTATCCACACAAAAATCATATTCAAAATCATTAAAATCGATCGATTTAATCAAGGTAGGGACCACGGGCACTAAAAAAACAAAGACAGTTAAAAAAAAAAACTGATAATTCTTAAAAACTCAAGGACTAAATTCATAAAAGCCTTTTTTTTTTTTTGGTATGAATAGCTATTACAATTTACTTTCACCCTTTACTTTTGATATTTTAATAGTTAAAAAATTCTAGTTTATGTTCATGTTGTACTAAATTTTCATGTTATAAAAATATATTACATCAATTTTTATTTTTTTTTTAAAGGTGAATAAAAAAATTAGGGAATATCACTTACTTTCCACTTTACATTGACATAAATTTCCACAATATTATGTATCACAACATTTGTATGCAAGAAATTAAACAAATAAAATGAAAGTTTGTGCTATATTATTAGAATTTAATTTGATCATATTATGATAAATAAAATGAATGGAAAAAAAAAAAAAAATTGTAATGGAGGGGTGCCGGATGTGTGTGAGAGAGAGCCGTTGTTATTATTTATTTATTTCGAAAATATATAAAGAGCAGTTATAGAAAGAGTTAAGTTTGGAAAGTAAATAAATAAGGTAATATTAGAAATAAATCAAATAAATTTTTAAATAATTAAAAATAGACATTATTAGATTATTAGTAGGTTGTGTCAGATGTTTTAAATTTAGAATTGACTAATATTTTAAGGCTCATTCTGAATTGACGCCGAAAATTAACAGAGACAACCATGGCAACACTCCCCGAAGAAATCGTCGATGATATACTGTCGTACTGTCGAGGCTACCTGTGAAGACATTGATGAGATTCAAAAATGTATGCAAGCCATGGCTTTCATTTATCTCCGATCCTCAAATTGCCAAAATGCAACTCAAGCAAGCAAGTCACAACAACAAAGAGGTTCATTTGATCTATCCGGAGGAGAACGATTCGAAGAGGTTGGCTTACCAGATCATCTAGCAAAGGAGCGCTTTCTTGTAAACCTGGGAACCATTGGAGACACCCTGTTCATATTTTGAGCTCATGGACAAGGCTGTTCACAATGTGGAGTGACACGTTCCCTTACCCTTATTATACTTTCAGGCCAACTCTTAAATGCTTTACAAAACAAGGCGAAGTTGTACTGTATATTGATGAAAGTGAGTGGATTCTTTACAGTCCAGAAGAAGAAACATTCATGGAATTATTGGGGTCGGTTTGAATCAGTTTGTAAATGAGGAGGGTCTAGTTTCTCCTAATGGACAGTAATGGTCAATGCTAAGTTTGTTTTATAGGGTTGTCGTGCATCCAATAAAATTTCAATACTTTTCCTTGAAGAATTATGTTTCTTCAGTTATTAACTTGATAAATTCAACCAATTCAACTGCCAGTCACTGATGCAAAAAAGATTGAAGCCAGTTCAAGCTAAAGTAGCTATGGTGAAACACCCTCATGACTCATGAGTCATGACATTGATATACTCTCCACTTCCAGACTAGCTACTACTAACCAGCTCAAGCCAATTTAGTATTTTATAAAATCCCAAACTTACTTTCTCATCAAGCTTTTGTACTTAACAAATAGCTTTCATGTTAATAACTTGGAACATATAATAACACATTAATTGTCAAATCATCAAGTTCAATGTGTATGTTGGCTGTTTTTTTTTTAACTTTGCTAATTATAAATGATGCCAGAAAAGAGGTTAATCCACGCCCAGTCTATCAATTGAAAGAGTAACATTTCTATTATTTGGATAAAAGATGCGTTCACACAAATAGACACATAAAAGTGAAGATTTGACACCACAAAAATGATTTCTCTACTAAAAAGAGAATGCCTTCACTTTCCAACTAAGGTTTGTAATAGTGAAAAACAAAAGAAAAACTGGCTTTAGAGACTATTCATTACAAAGATTATGAAACAAAAGAGATGAATGATCAAATAAAGAAGGGATTAGCAGTGAGCAATGAGGCAAAAGGGCCTTGGAGAGAGAGAGAGAGAGAGAGAGAGAGAGGGAAAGAGACAAGAGAATATACAACGAGATGCATAGATCATACCATGATATTTTGAAATTAATTTATAATTAACAAATATAGTTACAACAAAATTGAAATAAAATAAAAAAATCTATATACCCCTTATTCACTAAACTCTGAACTAGACAGGATGGTTTACAAGCATAGTATCTAACTTCAAATACAACAAAATGCAGTGAAAAATTCTCTGACCTTTACACTTCTTCTAAGTTCTAACCACTGCAAACACTGCTGCACAACTGCTCATTATTTCAACTTCTTCAATATTGCACAACCAATTCAGCCATCAACAATGAATTGGTCATCTTGATTATCTCCCTCGACCCTTGTGTCTTCATGAACCATTCCATTCACATGGTGCAAATTCTGCATCATTTGCGAAAGATAATGGTTGCTAGCGCCAGTATGGTCTGTGAGCCCAGCAGGATGACCCGTCCACTGAGAAACAATCCCGAGCAACTGGCTAGTAAGGTTTTGCTGCTCGTGAAGAATACGAGCCTGCATTTGACCCATTTCTCCCCTGTGTTGACTCAACATTTCGTCAATCCTCTTCTTCCATTCCGACCTCCTTCTATTAATCCTCTCTTCCCACTCCCTCTCCTGAATCAAATCTTCCTCTCTTCTTCTTCTTTCCCTCTCTTCACTCTCCTTCTCCATGGTTTCCCATTCTTCGATCCTCTGCCTCCTTAACGTCTCCCTAGCCATCTCTCTTTCTTCCCTCTCTTTCTCCCTTTCTACCAACTTATGTTCCCACTCATGCTCAAGCTTCATCCAAATATTCTCCCTCCTCCGCCTCTCCCGCTCTCTTTCCGCCTCACGCTGTTCAAACCGAACCTCCATTTCCCTCAACTGTCCCAACTGGTTTGTAAGAAACCCCAAGGCCTTCTTCTCTAGTCCTTTCAACATCTTCCTCTTCTTCCTCAAACTGGCTCCAATTGGCTCCACTTCTTCATATGCATACCCATTGTCACCGTTCTCCCTCACCCTTTCGCTATTACCATTAAAATTCTCCTCCCCCTCATCACCATCATACTCGAAACCCAAACCCATCACCCCGTTCTCTCCCCCATCAATCCCCGTGAAATCCGCATCCCCCGAATGACCCATTTGCCCAAACTCAATCTCCATACCATTACCTACCCCAACATACCCTCCACCGTTCTCCCTATCCTCGTTTGCAACCGCCATTAGATCACTACCGTTATTGATATTACTAGCATACGACGAGGGTACATCCCCAAAAACTTCCTTATACCTTAAAAAATTAGACCAATGAGTAAGCCCCTCAACCCAATCAAACTCATCTCCACTACAATCCCCACCAATAGAATTATCGATGGACAATTCGGGTTTCTTGATCTTCTGTTTAACCAACAAATACTGGTGCCTCATGTTCTGGACCTTAGTGGAGACATCTTTCCAAGTCCATTGCCAAGGAAAGGCCATAGGATCACGAACATGGTGCACAGAATTGACATACAAAGCAATCGGCTTAAACTTCTTTTCACGGGTTTTCATTCTAGCAAGAGTCCCATCAGAGACCATACCACCGTACTTATCTATTAGGGTTCTCTCTTCTGCCTCGGTCCATTTTTTCCTTCTAGGAGGCACCATCTTCTTTAAACAACCACAACAACAACAACAACAACAACAAAAAACAATATATTTCTACAAACAAAAAAAAAAAAAAAAAAAAAAAACTACCCTTTGAAGGCACAATCTCAAAATTAATAACTTACATGGCATACACCAAAATCAAGCCAACCCAGATCAAAATTAAGCAGCAAAAGAGAAGAGAGAGAGAGAGAGAGAGTGAAGACGGTTACCTAGAGCCTGAGATTGACAAGCTGTAGAGTGGAGGTTGAAGAAGAGAAGAGGACCGCTTAAGAGAGAGAATCGGTGAGAAAGTGATACGTGGGGAGTTTAGTTTACTTGTTTAAAACACGATAAAAGTGAATTTCTAACAAAAAAAAAGCTTGTCTTGTCATTTTTCACTTCCACTACGTGGCGGAGCGTGATTGGTAGGCGAGTGCTTACTCGTTTGCTTTTGAGTTGTCTTGTCTGAAAATGAGCATATTTGTAATTTAACCACTTTCAACTTTCAAGGAATTACGATGTCAAATGAAATACACCCACAAAGAATAAGATTGATCCTGCATGGGCTATCATGAGCCCCCATATAACAATGTTTGTTGGTCACGACAAACAAGAATAAGATTCTCGGCCCACTGTGCAAAATCGGTGGTTTCTTGGTCACGACGAGCTACAGCCAGTGTTCCATTAAAAAACGTTTCCAAGGGATAGAACCTCCTCAGGGAATTACAATGTTTATTGAAATTGTTGAGATTCAAATGAAATACACCCACCAAGTAAATCAAGAATATTTTCATTTTCATTTTCATTTTCGATTTAAAAACCTACCCTCAAGTTTATTACTCCCATGATCATCATTTATCCAAAAATGCTAGCATTAAAATTTAGATATTGTCAAGTTGTTTGATTGACTAGCCAAAATACAGGCTTAAGGCATATATTGATATTTGTTTGTTGAATGTAGATGGTGTCATTGAGTTCATGAAATCAACAATGAAAGTGGCACTTGGTTGCACTAAAAACTAAAAAGATTCCATCACATCTTCTCTGTTTCTGATTTGAAACTACTCAAAAATTATTATTTATATTGTAACAAGTAATCATTATCATAATTAATACTCAAATTCTAATGCATTATGTGACAGGAAGGGAAAAAGATAATAAACAAACCTGTAAACAACTAAGTCGTGATACCAACGATAACCTGTCAATATCCCAGGTTTAAATTGTTAAACCCCCTTGCGATATGTCAAAAAAAAAAAAAAAAAGTTTATAAACCAACCTTGAACAAGTATGCAATTTCCCATTCAAAACTTTTATCACTGAAATATTTTTGTAAAATCATCTTCATCCACAGTATTCACATTCTATCTGCTCAAAAATGAATTAAGTTAAAGGAATTTTGGCTACATATCTCAGAATGAATTCCTAAACTGATCTTTAAAGTATCCCCACATTGTTGTATTAACATGATGAACCTGAGTCGGCCACATCGTGCTCTTTCTAATGAGGAAAATGAATGTCTTTCAGCTAAAAAACCTGTTCTGCTTCTTTTTTTTCTCCAGATTTCTGTTCATCAGCATCTTTGAATTTTAAAAGTGATATTTTCCAGGAGCATAAAGCTGGAGGTATCTTCAACTTTTGATATCTGTAGCTATCCAACATTTTCATTTCTGTAGCCAGAATTTGAGTTCAAGTTCGCATTTTGATCGATATAGGAAGAGGAATTCAAGCTTGAACTGTTCCCCATATCCTTTGTTTTGTGAAGAAGAAAGGTCCCAGATAGAATTGTAACAAACCCACACAGTTCCGTTGCAATCTGCGATGCATTTTGCGTATCCCAATCCTGTTTTTTGAAATCAAAACATGGAGAACACGAACAGATTAACAACCTCATACAAGAGATGCATCTGATCTGAGTGTACCATGAAATTTTAATTTGCTCTGCAATGTTGAAGATTCTAACAAATTCAGGACTAAATTCTTTACCAGATCCGGTAATGAATCTAATTTTCTGTAATGCTGCCATTTTGAATGGTAGATTTGACCATTCAAATAATATGTTAAAAGAAGACGGGGAGATCTATTCTCACCAAACATCATAATGCTTGCACCAAAACAATCTTTGAAATCCAAAAGGATGGCGATAGTAGGGTGTAAATAAAGCAATCTTTTCAAGTAAATAAGAAAAATATAATCTTAAATTCTTTATAGTTACAGGTTACCTTAAACATTATAATGCTAGCAAGGATGGTGAACGATGTAAACAGGACATAGTAGGTTGGAGATATAACAGCTGTATTGAAGGTGTCCAGAGCCTGCAAAAACATATGTACATTAAAAATATGACCATAAAAGATTTGAAGAGAAGTTTTTTTTTTTAAATAATTAAATGTTAAATGGTTAATATGATATCACGGTTAATATGAAATCAGTAGTTTTGAGAATCTTGACATTCTTGTTATGATGTAACATTTCATTTTAATAAGGAAAATAATAGTAACCTGCAAGTCAATATTAAAATTGATCCAGCAAATGTCACTACAATAGAAGACTCTAACTTGCAGTTTACAAATATCAGCTTTCCCAATTAAACTTGTAACCGATTGCTACAAGAAATGTCTTAAAAGCTTGAAGCCAGCACCGCCAGCACCATACAAGCATGACCACTAAACAAAGTTGCTTATATTTTTTTCCCAAAAGTAAATAACAAGATCGAATCATAAGGGTAATTGTGCAAATAACACGATCAACACAAAAGCAAGGCTTCCCAATATTATTTGTTCTGCAGTCATAAATCATACATCCCTTTAAACTAATATATAAATTTTACCTTGTTCAAGTAATTGATTTGCAAAAGACAGCAGAAGATGACAATAATAGTGAAAACCCATGTCTCGTAGTATTTAAATTGATTCAATCCTGAAAATGTCAACTTCAAGGCAATTCCCAGAGCCTTTACACTCATTACCTACATTTATAAAATCGCACTTCATTAAAAGTGAGCAAACGTGATAGTTATAAATCATTAAAAAAAAAAAAAGAACTTCAAAGATGATATCCAGACCGTAAGAGAGCCCATTAGAGAGCAAATCCCGACATATACTATCAAATGAGTGTGCCCATGGGTTGGCACGTATTTGAAAATAAGGATAGCAACCACAATCAAAACTATGCAACCATAGATGAGGAAAGCTGTGATGACGAAAAATATTTATATATCAGTTAGACAATCCCATTGATTCTTAACTTTAGATGCTGAACTACAACATCCAAGAAAGGATATAAAACAAGCAACTAGTGAAATACCTGGCGCTGTAGCAAGGTGCCACACTTCCTCAACAGATTCAATATTTCTCTCCTGCGGAGCATGTAAAACGATACTTGTTGAGCCCACTACACAGAGAATACACCCAAGAACGCCGAATATGTGCAGTTTCTCCAGCAGAATGAAATGTGCTAGCACTGCACTGCATAACAATGATCTCAGAAAGTTATACACAAGTACACCCCCACCCCCACAATGCGCACACACACACACACACACACACACACACATATATATATATACATATATATTTATGTATGTGCACACTAGCACAGAATCTTGAATCTATATCTACTTCAACAGTGGTTTCCAGCATTACCAGAATATAATGCTTAATGCTCCCAAGGGAGTGACAAGAATCGCTGGAGCAAAAGCATAGGCAGCAAAATTAGCTATCTCACCGATAATCACTACAACACAGAATAGCTAACATCAAAATTTAATGTAAAATAATTAGTTAATGATGTAAAACATTGTTGCTCATCCGGAAAGTTACATTAGTACAAAGACTGTAGTAAAATTGTTCATTTGTTTTTATGTTCCCACAGGTGTATCATAACTTACTAGTTATCATCCCAATCCACCACCACGGTTCATACAAGTAGGCATGTCCTCCGGAACCTGATCATAATAGAAACCGTAAAACCAATTAACCAAAAGACAGAATATCCAAGTACCTTACAAAACAACACAATGGCAATATATATAATAAAATGTAAAGGAAAGGGAACCTGCACTAGCTCCAGTAGCCGCAGCGTTTTTAAGACCTTTCTTCTTAATAATAAAGCTAGAGCCAATAAAAATACTGGAAGAGAGGGCTAAAACAAGTCCATGAACATTGTCTGATGATATCCCCATTGAACAAAAATCAAACAAAGCAGGGCCAAGAATTGTAACCCCAATCCCTGCACCAATCCATTATTCACAACCCAAAAAAACAATCAACAACAACATTATACATAAACCCCAATAAACAAACAAGAACACAATCAACAACAAGAAGTATGTAAATATACCCATCTGATATAGAATGAAAAATGGAGATGGGGGGTGTTAGTGTTACCTTTCTTGGCCCAGAACGGAGGAGATGGGGACTACAAAGTAGTCAAATGCAGCATTTGGTATTGGAAATTTAAACACTTATTGATTGATTGATGAGGAAGGAGAGAGATCTGGCTGGCGTTGTTGTAGGACACCAAACAACTACAAAATATGCCAAAACCAAAGTCCGTTACAAACTTCTTCTAGAAGGAAAAAAAAAAAAAAAGGAATGGAATGGAATGTTAAAATACAACCACTGCTATTTTTTAACATCGCATACTCCGCATCCCGCGCTCTCTCCTTGTCACCATTAAATCGCTGTAAATCTTTTTTTTCTTTTTTCTTTTTTCTTTTCGATTTATTTGTTTTTTAATGACCATCCATTATCCATATTTATCAAGATTCTTTAAACAAGAATTTTATTTGAAAATAATAAATAAATAAATTGTATCATTTATGTACAATAAACACTCACTCATCAAATTCAGTGGCCCTTGACAACTTAGCTCAGTTGATATAGATGGACGAGTTTAGGGTTTTGACAAATAACTTTCAAGTTATCGACTCGAATCTTACCGATAGTAAAACCTTTAAAAAAAAAAAAATATCCGATCTAGATAGATAGATTAATAGATACCGTTAAGAAAAATAAAATAAAAAAATCAATGGTTATCCTTATCCCTCACTTGATATATTATCTCTTTGAGGGATGGTAAAATGGAAATTAAAAATAAAAATAAAAAATGGAAACATCGTTTTAATGTAAATTGTTAAAATTAATCACATAAGTGTCTGAAATTTTGTTTTAAACCACATACATACCAGTTTAGTTTGATTGTCACTAAATAAGTAAATAACCTTGAAAATTTATTTTCACCCTAGCACCTTCTACATTCAACATTTCTTCCCTCTCACTCTTTTATTACTTTTCTCTATGTTAATTTCTCACTCTTTCTTAGTAGAGATGTGTCAAATACAAAAAGTAACTAGATTTAGGCCAAAACAAAAAAACAAAAAAACCAAATTGGTTGCCATTCTTAAGGGGCATTTTTGACTTTTGCATAATAACTGACGTTTTTCAGGGGAGGTCCCTACAATAAAAGGAAAAATTAAATATGTGTACAATTTGATTTAAACATTGAGGATGTTTGTACAATTAAAGGTTAACTGCACAAACATACCCTCTATTTATCTAATAAAACAAATTTTTAAATATATACTCTATTCAAATACAAACATTCCAATTGGAATGTGCTTGGGGTATGGAAAGTTAATAGTGTCTTTGGGTAAAAGGGAGATGTTATTTTGGTTGGTAAATTTCACAAACAACCCTAAATTTAGGTGTAATTGTATAAATATTTATCTTTTTTCTAATAATTATATAAATATACTCTACCGTCATTTGACTTTTGTTAACTTTAACCTTTAATCACATTTATATCCCGAAATGACTAAAATACCTTTGAAAACTTATTTATCTTTTCTTTTATTGTATAAAAATATTTAAAAATATTTACTTAAAAAATTGAAAAAATTGAAAAAATCAGTACAATTTTTTTTTTTTTTGCTGCTTTTATTTTCTTTTTCTTTTTATCAATTTTTTTTTTTTTTACATTTTCCATATCCCCAAACACCAAATTTTCAGATTTCAAAAACCAACTTTATCACCAAAACATTCAATTTCTTACTTATCAACCCACAAACAATTTCATTTCATCAACATAATCAAAACCCACCAACAATTACATTTAATCAACATAATCAAAACCCATAAAATTCACTAAACACAATCAAAACCCACTAAACACAGTCATTTTTCTAGTTTTGTGGGTTCTGATTATGTTAAAAAAATGATAGAAAGAAAGCAACAAAAAAATTGTACCGATTTTTTTAATTTTTTAAGTAAATATTATTTAATATATTTAAATAATAAAAGAAAAGATAAATAAGTTTTCAAAGGTAGTTTAATCATTTCAGGATACAAATGTGGTTAAAGGTTAAAGTTAACAAAAGTTAACTGACGATATGGTATATTTATGTAATTATTAGAAAAAAAAAATAATATTTATACAATTACACCTAAATTCAGGGTTGCTTGTGAAATTTACCTACTAAAATAACCTCTTCCTCTTACCTAAGGGCACTATTGACTTTTCATACCCCAAGCACATTCCAATTCGGATGTTTGTGTTTCAATAAGGTATTTATTTTAAAATTTACTTTATGAAATAAATAGAGGGTATATTCGTGCAATTAATCCTGCAATTAACAGAATTGGGCGTTTAAGGTTGCAAAGATGCAATTGCTTTACTACAGGAAATCGGAGAAATCACGTTGTTGCACTAGAATGTTATTTTCCAAAACACCATTATTATTTTTTAACTTTAAGGGACTGTACATGTACATGTCACATTTCAAGAAATGAAGAGAGGTTCTTTCATAAAAGGAAGAAATTTCAGTTGCAAATTGTTAACGTTTGATTTCACTGCAGTTATTATTAAGGAAAAACATTCAATGCCTTTACAATTAACTGATTAAGAGTTACAATGACGTTAGAATTTATGGAAAACTAAGTTTGGATTTGGATCCCAATTGACCTCACTTTACCCTCACCTGAATCAATAGTCTTGATTAATTCTATTTTTTAAAAAGTAAAAACATAAAACTTAATAGAAATAATCCAAACTATTGATTTGTTATATTAAACATGTGACAATAGACAAAATGAGGACGATTAAAGTGATAAGAGAATCTAAATCCAATATATATATATACATACGTGGAAGACTCTATCTTAGCTATTTTTTCTTCATCTTATGGTAAACATTTCATTCACCCTCAATTACTTTTAAAAGATAACGCTAAGCAAAACGTTTAATAAGAATGTTAGCATTGGATATAAAAACAGAAGTCATATGTATCTCCAATGCAAGTGTGGTTTGTGAAAAAAAAAAGATGTCATGTAGGATTAATAGAAATTTTGTTAATAAATTTTTCTCCAATGCAAAAATGCATATTCAACCTCAAGCTGACGTGACAAAAGAAATATTAAATATTGTTAACATGACCGTCTACTTTCAGACAGTCTGTTGCACATTTATTTTTTCGATTGACTCAGCAAGTATTTAAAATTAATATTAATTTTTCATCTAATTTTGGTAAGGAAATAAAAATGGACACATCATTAAAAAAAAATTATATTTTAAACAAAAGCATTGGAGACCAGATTTTGAGTTGATTGTCTATCAAGTCTATTGTTATGCCACATAGGAAACAAATCTCTTGACATTGTTATCATATCGATGATTATCGGCTTATAAGCCACATTTTCGTTGGAGCTACCTAAAAATTCTCTCATATTTTTGTGGCAATAAAACTACCCCGTGAACAAAGTAATGAGATTTATATAAAATTCTCTCAACAAGTCAATCTGCATCTCTCTGTCTCAAATTAAAAAGTTGAACTTGTTGATTGTAAAAATCTCACTTCCTTTTAAAACAAGTATATTTTGACCTGGCACTAACCTCGTTAATACAATAAGGCATCTTCGATTACAAGCAACTAGTTGCAGAGAATCAGTTCTGAGGGAAAACGCAATGAATTGCATACATAAAACTGCCAAAATTGAATGATGCTTCCATACAAGACTAAAAGTGTTAATATTAATATGCATCGGATTTCGTTCGAAGCTAAAAATTTTAGAACCGAATGACTAAAAATTTGAAAAAGAAAGAGCACTACTACTTAAAACTATACACTCGTATATTGTCATAAACACAAAAGACAGGCGTAGGTAGTAGAATCAACAATTTAATGCAACCATCTGCCCAATTTCATACTCATCATCTTCCTCTTTTTGTGGGCAGTGTGCTTGGCAGAAATCCTCAACTTCCTCTTTGCATGTCGCTCTGGGTTTACAACAGCCATCACCTTTTCTTCTCGTTTTTTCTTTTCCCTCTTCACCTTCAGACTCTTCCTCATCTCATTGTAAACCGCAATAAATTCTTGGTTGCCTAATTTATTCTTTATACTATCACACACTTCTTGAGCTAATTGCTTCATATCATCTGAAAGACGAACAAAGTAACTGAAATTAAACCTTGCTATAGACCGACGTAACATTGACTTGTTAATTTTCTATATTCAAATTTTGAGGGAAAAAATAAATTAGTATTCAATAAATTAATTTATGAATAAAACTGTTGCAAGATTCAAACGATATAAAATAAAAAAGCAAAGTATAGAAATGGCACATTGCTTAAATAGACAATCGAACATTCTATGGCAGCAACAAGGCTCACCGGAGATAACTTTTCTAGCAAATCCTTCATAAACTTAGTACAACGAAGACAACATTTGAGAAGCATAGCGCCGACAGTAGTCTGGACTGATTTCTGATGATATTAGTCTAAAACTGTTGAAGACAATTCCCATCTGCGTGCAACATTTCAAATTTCATTTAGCACAAACACAGAAAAGAGTTCTATTTGAACAGGCTAAAAAAATATCTATATATTTATCTTAACTTTAAGAATAAAGATCAACACTCTTGCAGACCAACCTGAATATCCTCCTTTAGAAGAGCAATTTTTCCCATTTTTTTTAGCAAACTAGAGACTAGCAAAAATCCCAAATCCTTGGAGTCATCTTGATCATTTTGGTCGCATGCACCAGAGATAAAGAGACAAAAACAATTCTTTTTCTTTTCCTGAATCAAGCAACTGGAAAGCTTTAAGAAATAGACTCCACTCACTTTCTCCAAGGGTAGACCAATACTTGTGAGGAGCTATATACTCCTCTCGTTCCTTCAAAGAATGCATATTACAAATTGCAGACACAAGATTTTGGGTAATCCGGCTGCTGACAGCATCATGAAAAGAGAGTTGTGCCTCTAGCTGGCAGCATAGTGAAGCAGATATCATGAAAAATCTACTTGGCTTCATCAGGAAAAGGGTTCCTAATTGCTCCTCATGATGCTCTCTGGTGGCATCAGTTACAACAGTAATATACATTGCTATAGGGTGATTTGATCTTACGCAACCACGTGTGTGGGTGCAACAACAACTCACAAGTTGCTTCCCATATATTCTGAAAAAAAGAGCCAGAAAAAAAAAAATAATAATAAAAAAATAAAATCAAATAAAATAAAGTTTAAAATAAATTACAAGAGTGGAGAAAGAATGGTACCTATGCTACTTATTTCTTAAAGAGAAAGACCCGTGCAACCTAAAAAATAATAGAATGCGAAAGCAACATAACTTCAAGCTTTGCAGAGCCACCCAATTATCAGAGCATGGCCAGTAATAATTATTGACAAGCAATAATTATTGACAAGCAATAATTATCAAACATTTTGTAAGAGTTTTAATGACATGAGTTTTAATGCAAAATAAACAGAATTATTGATTTATAAAATGAATGCCCAACATCCAAAAAACATCTTCCCAGAATTTTACAGCTTAAAAATAACTCAATCATCTAGTTACAACATATGAAGAGATCGTAATTTCACAATAGGACTCAACAATTTGACTGGAATAAACAATCATTTTTGGCCATAACATGGACACCAAATTATCATAGAAAATAAATATATTGCTTTTACACCATGATGAGGCCAGTTGAACATTTTAAACAAATCTGAATGAAATCTAAATGGTAAAACTTTGAAGAGCTTTGCTTGACGAAATGAAAATTTAAGTCAAGGGGATTAATATAAGATTCTTATAGCCATAAATCATGCGACTCATTGCCTTCACAAGCAACTTAAAAAGAAAATTAAAATCAAGTTAAAAAAGTTCATTGGCTAAGTTGAACGAAATGCAATTTGATTTAAATGAACTTTTAATGCAGCACACCATTCTAGTGCTTTTAAGTTATGAGATGTGTATACATAGTTAAAGGATTGAGTAACTTATCCCCTTATTTTGAGTAAAAAAACTTTATAAAGCAATGCATGTTTATGCTAAATACGTTTTGTAGGTACAACAAATGTCTATGCTATGAGCCTAGGAACCCTTAGTATTTATTAAAACATACACCATGCATTCATATAGATCTAGCTTCCACTCCATGTAATAATGCAATATACATTCTATACACTCATATGTTTTGACTCGGAACAAGATAGGTCATACCTCAAGATCCCTCTCTAATATAATGTCAGGGAACTGACATAAGATCTTCTCCAGTAAAACTGGTGAATAGTATGCCTCTTTCCAAAAAGGAATTGTAGCCTCATCAGGTAGATCCAGTTCCCCATCAGCAACAACACTGACAGCAGACTGTGAAATGCTTTTAGTCTTTCGCAATATACTATTGAGATGCTTTTGAAAATCTTTCTTCATGACTTCAACTGATAATCCAAAGACCTGTACAAACACATTGAACAGCCATTAGAAAAGGAACGCGCTGAAACAAAGAAAGAAGAACCAATACACACATTTACCGGTGATTCTATTACATTCTAATCCCTCTGCAACATTTCAGCATGAATCATTAGAGATAACCATGCTTGAACATACAACAGACTTTAAGAGTATGAAATGACTACACACCTTAGTAAACCAAGCACAACAAATCTCGCATCACTTATATTAGCCACATAATCAAAACTTCCTCAGGAGCTTCGGAGATGTGACAATGCACCATAAAAAAATTAATTTTTTTTTAAAAAAAGCCACAAAAGTACACGTCTAAACATACATGGCACAAACAATCAATTTTAACACTGATTCCACATATATATCAGCCATACATACGGCTGTTCAAGTTCAATACTATGGATGGGTCCTTTAATGGTTCTAAGGAACAGTCTAAGACTATGTTTGGGGTTGCTTAAATTTAAGAAATAATCACTTATTTCATAACCTAGGACCCATGAGGTGTTTGGTAAGCACTCCATAATCAACTTATTTCATAATCAGCTCCTCCAATAATCAACTTTTGAGAAGTTGGTTAGGGGTAGCTTTTGGAAACTGATTATTGGAGAAGCTGATTTTTTTGCTTAAGAAATATCCACAATACCCTCACTATTTTATTAAAAGACAATCTTACCCTTATATTTAATAATGATATAATAAAAACTAAAAAATTAAAATATTAAAGTTTCAGATTGGGATGGTGGCGACCGCCAGACTCAAGGCCTGAGGAGGACCGGCATTCGTTGGCAAGAACGTCACTAGAGGAAGCCAGCATCTCCTTCGGTAATGGAGGAGGCGACACCTCCTCTGATTCGAGTTTTGGAGGAGACTCTCCATAAAATCTGGAAAATGGAGGAGGCGAGAGCCTCCTTCAATGTCGGAGGACAATCCGGCACCATTGGAGTTGGGGACGGAGGAGATCCGGCTTCCTCCGTTGGCGTCGCTGTAAGAGGCCAATATCTCCTTACAGATAGTACTCAGGAAAAATAGCATTCTGTTTAACCAAGAGTCAAAATAATGCCTAAATGATAATAGCTTCCACCAAAACCAGGAAAAAGGTCATCCTTGTGTAGAAAGTAACTATAAAGCAAGACTGAAATGGGAAAGCTTGAGAATCTTTAATTTTCGTGGTATTATCATAATCTGATTCAGCAAAGATAAGGGTTATGATCATGTTGCATTGGGATGATTGGGCTGCCATATGTTAAAAAAAATGGAGTCAGTAAATACAGTCCCCGGAAGTGATTGGCGAAGATGATAATTTTGGGGGATTCCGAATTGTTAAGGTTTGTGCCTCATGAAGGTTTTATTTAGGGTTCTGACTGAATGGAGAAGATGAGATCTGTTGCAGGCAGATTGTCAAGGATGAAGAAGTACAAGAGCAGATCACAAATTCATATTCTTTAATAGCACAGTACAGCATATCATTAATCAACTCACTATAACCAAACATCTATAGAGACTTATTTCTGGCTTGTACTATTGTTACTAGACTAAGTACACCAGAATTGCAAACGAATAACAAAATTTGACCAACATAAAAGGTAAATAAGAACTGAAACCATTAAATAAGCTCAAAAGGGCGCTTGGTAAATTTAAGCCAATCCCAATGGACCTAAAAGAACAACAAAATACCCCCAAGCTTATAAATAAACTTAAACCAATTAGCAACTATTATAATAATAATAGCTGCCGAGGATACTTTCTTCCGGACTTAGAGGTCTTACTAGTTGATTGGTATAAATCGTTGGGCTATAATGCAGATATATATTGTGTCTAACAAAGGCATAGCTGCACCATTGTGACCTCCATTTAATAAAATTAGAAAGGGCCATGCCTGGAGCATTTAATTGATACGAACCTATTAACAGGCCATGACTTTAAGAAAATTGGAGAATCTTTAATTCTTAAACTTACCAGAAGAAAAGCTGAAGCATCAAAATGAAAGAGTAAGAGGGTGAGTGCCACCTAACTTAGCGTGTAAGATCTTCAACATAATTGTAGTTCTTTTTGAGGTCATTGGATTGTATCTCGGTCACACCTAAGCTCCAAGAGGTTTGGTTTACATTAAGTTGTAATTTTTTTTCATTTTCTTTTTCCATTTTTTATACACACACACATTGAAAGAGGTAAACATGATCATTTAAGAGTATAACCTGTTACTTGTATATACAACTTCTTTCATGATTGTGAAAAGGACAAACAGATTGAAGCCCTACACTTAAAGTATAAAGCTTGCATACAGAAAGAAAAGCTTTACCTGAGCACCAACACCCCAGAGTTGTTGACTTTCGCCCAAATACCAAATTTGACATTTGTTCAGAATGGAATCAAGTAGATGTGGGCTTACACGTCCAATAAGAAGCTTTATGGCTACACCAGCCATGGAATGGACTTTATTATCATGGTCATTAACCAATCGTGCCACCAAATGGAAAAATAAAGAGAGAGACTGCTTATCAACTTCGGTTGCGGAAATTTCTTTATAATTGTATGAAGCATTTCAAGTACGGCTTCCCTTCCACTTGAATGTTCGTACCTGCAGTAATAGCAAAGCTATTTTTTAGACAATTACATTTTTTTATAAATAACTGTCAGATACATGCCTCGGACTCTTTTGCGGAATTCTAAAATGTTGCAGTAGACGTTTCTCTGACAAATGATAATCAAGAAGAAATTGCAATAAGATCTGACTGCATTTTTTGCGAATAGAGTGTGCTTGACTTGTTACCATCAGTTTCGCAACTTGAACTATAACATCATATATCTCAGGGACAACCAGTTTGCGGTTAACAATTGCTTTCAGAAGTAAAAGAGCAACATCAGAGGGATTCCTTTCAAGATCAACAAACAGGGGAAACTGAGTTAACATATGAAGTTGATCTGAAGAGAGGGTAATCTTAGTGCTGCGTAGAAGCTTAGTTAACAAGCTTAAACATGACTGTACCAAAGGACTGCTAGAATTTACTGAATTGTGCGCAATATCCAACAGAGTTGCCTTTATTTTTTCAGCCTGAGATTCAAGAGACGGCAGAGGCAGGCTTACCAATGGAGTAAGGCATCTAAGTGATTCTGACAAAACATCTTCATACTTGGAACTCAAGCAACTGCCTAGCAATGTAACAAAGGAATCCAACATTGATAACTGTTCCTCATCATATTGGTTTGATTTAGCATTCTTTAGATGCTTGTGCAATAGCCTAAGAGCAAATACTGTAATAAGATGTGAACCTGCTGACTTGGCAACAATAACTCGGCCAGTTCGAATAGTCTTCCCTTTCACATCATTGTTATGCTTCTTTGCCTCTGTATTGGACAAAATCTCATGCTTACCATTTTCCTCTTTAATCCTATCTTCAATAAGGCCATAAATAAAGACAAACAAATCAGTCTGATCCACTGACGGATTGCATTCAATACCAGCAGCAATGTGATCTAGCATGCTTTCAAATTTTGATTCCACCTTGGGTGTCAAATGAATTGTAACAAACGAAAGAAGTTTCAAGGCATGGGTTTTAAATGATATGTTTCGAGCAATCGATTCTAGGGTCTCAAAAGATTTTTGCTTCCTAGTTTCAATCATTTTAGAAGCAATTTTTTCCACCTCCTTCTGTTCAGAAACATCACCAAGAATATCTTTCTCAACTACCAAAAGAAGAGCATCTAAACAATAATCCAACTTCCCACTAACGGGAATTGAAAGATTTTTGGAAAGAATAAAATTGAGTGTGTATCCCAACACATGCAGCTCAAACCCTCGCTTCAAGACAGCTCCCAAACTCTTTACTATAAAGTGCAAGTATTCCAGCCCAAGTTCCTTCAAACAATCAGCCAAAGCTAACCTAACCCCATTGCGAATACCATCAGAACGACTTTTCAAGAAGTTTGAAATACGTTGAATAATACTCGGAAGTTGTGAATCCATTATGTCTCCTGGAAGCAACTTTAGTAATTTCAGTGCAGCCCTATTGATATCAACATTAACCTCACCAGAAGCAGAATGCAGTAGTTTTTGAACTCTTGGCAGCACAGTTTCAAGAAGGCATGTCTTTATCTCACCAACCAAATTAGAACTATGATATCCATGGAATGCAATTGAAGTAGCATTATTGGTATTAGCACGAAGTATACTGTCCATCGAGTATTTGGGTTCTTGATTGGAACAAATTTGTGAAAAATGGAACTGGTCCAAAATGGAGCAAAATAGTCGCAGCAAAGTCTTCTGCTTTTGTGGATTCTTGTCCATTTCTTGATCTTGAAAGCATCTAGTCAACAATGAGTAGTATGACTTCCATTCCACATGAGCAGAAATTGAGGCAAGAGCATCTATGAATGCCTTTTTAATGTTTTCTTCTTGGGCATCGAACAACATATTGAAAAATAGTGGTACGAACACTTTATTTATGAAGCCCTGGAGATTCAATTGCAGCATAGCAAGTTTAAGTGATAGGTAAACAGTTTTTGAATATGAAAGTATATGAAAATAAAATAATTACCTCTGACATATTACTAGTACTGATGACTTTCCTAAAGAGAAATAGTGCACGTGCTCTCCTATGTTTCTGCATGAAAAAAAAAAAAAAAAAAAAGATCAAAACAAAAGAAAGTTCAGTAAAAAAAAAATGTTAAGAGCAACAAGAAATGGATATATGTTATCTAATGGCTGCATTCGGCTTATACAAAATATAAATAAGAAATGTGAAAAAAAAAAAATTGGAAAAACTCTTGATTATAATAGTTCCTACATAGTCAGTTATAACTCATAACATATCCCATAAGAATATTTAAGTAATTCTGAAATATTCAGCTATGACGTACAGCATAAGGATATTCAAGCAATTCTCAACATTGGATCTGGCATCTAAAAACATATGCAGCCATACAAGGATATTACAGAAGAAAATCACCTGCAAGTGAATAATATTTTTGAAAAAATCTACTTCAGAATCTCCGGAACACAGATCTTTGAATGAATTAAGATTTGACAATTGCGGATGCTTCAAAATCATTTCTCTCAGTAAATCAATCCATTCCTGAAATCATGCCCATCAAGTAGGAAAACCATGTCAACCTTGAAAAATTGAATGATAGACAACTTTGCAATTGCCCATTCTACATCCTTTACATGCCTATGTTGGGACACTAAAAACACAGTTCATAAATATCATTGTTTTACTTGGACACATGTTTATCTGGTTTATAAGTAGTCAGCTATACCTTTTTAACTTTACTTCCTCTGCGCATTGCCTCTCCCACACGCTTTAAAAGAAATTTGTTTATTACTTGCTGAATGGATGTTCTTGTCCAACAACTCTCATTAATTATTTGTACTTCATGGTCATAAATTCTCTCTCCATCGAGTATCTGGGATGAAAATTTGACAAACACGAGTAGTGACCTATATGCGCTCTGCCTCAAGATTAATTCTTCTGATGACATGTCATAGACACAATGAGACAAAATGAATAATGTGTGATCCTCTTCTCTAGTATAGAATAGATCAACACCAATCTTCTTATATGCATTTATTATAGTGTCATAATCAAGGCCACCCATTTCTGAAGCAGAGGTCGCATTTAACTCACGAACAAGCTTTGCCTGTTTTTAAATCAATAATTATGAAAAATGTCACATCAATAAATTTGTGAACTTAACTAACCTCTAGATGTGATCATTAGGGAGATAAGTACAAAGAAAGTATTACAGGAAATTTTACAGAAGAGTCAGCTTCAGCAAGAGCCTCAAGAAGATCACAAATACACAACCGCATATCCAGTTCAACAGAAACAAGAAGTGGAGAAACTACACTAGAATCTTTTTAGTACTCTCGGTCCCTGCTACCGGTATAATATCTCGAAGAACTTTCACAACTGCAATAAAGACATGCAAAGATCAATGTCAGACTTTTCTAGAGACAAGGAAAAAGGTACACAGTATCTATGAAATTAATCAGATATTATTACCAGAATCCTTTTTAATTTTCATTTTTTTTCTTTTTTTTGTAAGAGTGTAATCTTACCAGAATCTTTAACTCCCTTTTCTAAGAAGGGCAGCAAGATTTCCACAAATGTCTTTGCTTGCAATGGGTCTTTTATGTACTTGGATAAAACTTCGAAAATTTTAATCTCCACCTCCCCAGAAGATTTGACCAATTTTCTGGTACATAAAAAATGCATGTCAGAGAGATTAATAATCCATACAAAAGCAAACAGAACTTTACCTTTACAGATTCATAAAAACACTAATCATCATAACATATGGTAATCATTGATCAACATTCAAGGATTCAACATAACATAAACAAATCAATCAACAATTAATCTTTTTAAGAGACCGTACAACTAAATATAGGCAGTGAGATTTTTTTTTACTCAACAAAAACAATGATTTTATAGAACACAGATCTGTGAACAAGCTGTCCTCACAACAAAGGAAGCCATTGCAAGAACTCAATATGATAAAACAAAAATTTTCACTGCAGAAAAAAAAAAAAACAAAGAAATAAGTTGAGAGGAGCGGAAAATGATTGCACATTAATGAGGAATACTGAATTATTGTGAGACAAATTCAGTAGATATAAATATAATGAAGTTTAATGCTTTTAATTGAAGCCAAAAGAGGCTTATAACTGAGAAAAACAAAAAAGACCCTGAATTTATTTTTTTAAATAAGTTCCCAAAGGTTCTTTCTCAATATTACCCACTGTGCAACATTTATTCTAAGCCTTGACAATTCAGATGTGTACTTGTGGACTAAATTTGCAAATTATTAGGATGCCAAAACAAACACATGGACCTGAAAGACCCTTAGCACGTGTAAACATAAGCAGAACCAAATTGAAAACTTAACAGACTTGCATCAGTTCATCATTCAACTGCATAGGGAATAAAAGCTTGACATTTACTATTTCAAGATTTTAAGGAAGCTAGGATGGATTCTTGGAAGCATCTCTAGTCTCAGACGACATGAATACAGCATGTCAAGATCAGCAATGAACAAGTTTAGCAATATCTGCCAACATGGAAAAACATTAATGAGCAAAGAGAGCACTACTCATACCTCTTGGTTGCACTCTTAAATCAACAATGCAAGCTGCTGATTAGTGCCTCAAGATTCGGCAGAAGAAGTCTTTTGACATCTACATCTTCATGAGCCAGCAGATTTTGAACGAACTTCAGAACACTAAATACAATTGCTTGGGAAGCAGTCGTGACAGTTAAAATTGAGAATATATCAGAAACCAGATTGTTTTCCCTGTACAGCAGTGATACAAGTTTGTGGCTTCTACTCATAGCCAAAAAGCAAGAGAATAGTGAACTTGGTTTCTCACTACTAGAACCCTCATACTTAAAAGCATCAATTAAAGATTTCATGGACTTAAAGAAAAGGTCCCAGAATTCAGCACCAAAATCATGATCCTCATAGTTATCGAGAACAATGTAGACAATTTTCAAACAGAAAGACCTCAAATCCTTGAACTGCTTCGTTGAGCTGGTCTGCACACAATTCAAATACTTTCATTTTGAGAACCACCACATTCTTTAAATGCAACTTAATGCTGATGATTTACTTGAATTTTTGAAATTACAATAAACATGAATTTATGGATCAAAGTTAGCTCATGAAACCAACTTACGTTATTTAATGTGTGTATAACAGTAAACATGAATTATGGATCAAAGTTAGCTCAGGAAACCAACTTACGTTATTTAATGTGTGTATAACAGTAAACATGAATTATGGATCAAAGTTAACTCAGGAAACCAACTTAGATTATATAATGTGTGTGTATAACAATAAACATGAATTTATGTAACAAAGTTAGCTCAGGAAGCCAACTTAGGTTATATAATGTGTGTGTATAACAACAAACATGAATTTATGTAACAAATTTAGCTCAGGAAACCAACTTAGGTTATTTAATGTGTGTGTGTATCCTTCTCTAGTGTGGAATCTCATGTATAAGATAATGTGGTAGAAGTCTTGATCATCTTTGTTAAAATCTTGATTGTCCACATAATAGTTTTAACAAGTCTTGATCATGTTACAAAACCTGTCAAGACTCTACCAAGGACGATCAACACTTCCCACAAATAAGTTATTCGAAAGATCCCGCACTAGAGAATTTCTTTGTGTGTATAAAACCTTAAATTCTAATAATACCACATACTTATTTTGGCATTTAATTCAGCTATAATCTAAATACGACATAAAGTAATGAAAAGTAAACTTCAACAAGAAAGATACCAACACCAAATTGTTAGAGGGTTTAAATACTATTGTTGGGCCTCGGCTTAAGCTTTTAGGTCCGATGGTTACTAACATGTTATCAGAGCCAATTTGAACTACCCCCACGTGATTGCATTTGAATTTGTTATTTGTTATTTTAATTTTGTTTGAATGTGTTTGGACTCAGACCACGTGCCAAGCCATTTAGTCTTACACGTGAGGGGTCTGTTAGAGGGTTTAAATACTATTGTTGGGCCCTTTCTATCGGCTTAAGCATTTGGGTTTGTTGGTTACTAATACAAATGATATTCCAAAATGTTTAGCACTGTAAGAACATTACCGAAGCATGATTTCAGACTGGATTGTCTTTCTCATTAGAAGTCGGGTCAGAACTCAAATTGTTTTCTACCAGAAAAGATCTATCACCCTTTACAGCATCAAGACTGGAAGTGCAGCTGAACAACACCCGAGCAACACACCCCATTAGTAGAGGAAGAAAAGGTTTGACGTGCAATTCATCAAAAACTCCAAGAACATCTTCAATCACATGCAGAAAGGCATGGATCTTCTTCCAAGACAGGGCTGCTACATTTTCTATGGTAAAATACTTGAAGAAACTTAATTCTTGAAATTCATCCATTGAGCAATTGGGTATGGTCCAAAATATATCAACAGTACCATCGGCACCTTTTGGAATAATTTGCTAAGGCTTTATTAGCAATGCAAAGAAAAGAGGGAGCTCATTAACATCTAATTGAACTATGAAGCCAAGAATTGCCTTTCGTAGATTCATGCTTGCATACTGCCAAGGAAAAAAATGTAACAATGAATAAAATGGAAGTGCTGGTTAATAGAATTAGGAAAAAAACATCATTCATAAAAATCTTCAAACCTCATAAGCTCCACATAATATGAGTATAAGAGATTAGAATTATATACAAGTTAGACTTACTTTCCGAGAGGCTAGTGTCTTCAATTTTCTGACTTTTGGCATCAAGAGACAAATAACTAAGGGCACGAGATGAACTCTGTGACCTTCTATCAGATTGGATTCTCTAGCTAAACTCCATGTTGTCAGTTCTTCTCATTTTCTTTGAATCAATTAAGTTTTTTAGATGCTGATCATAAGGGAGCAAAAAATCATCTTTCCACATTAAAAGACGATCAAGAACCTTGTTCTGTATTTCAGCATCATTTTCATCCAGAAGCATGGTGAACACACCCAAACATAATGTTTAACTAACATAATAGTGCTTAATTAATGTGAACAATTACAAGTATAATCCAACTTTGTACTAACCTATTTTGCAAAACATCTTTTAGAAATTGACTACGGTAGAAGGACTTAGGGTTCTGCATCAGTTTCAACAAGTTCAGCCACTCTTTAAGAACACCTTTCCACTCTTTGCCTTGCAAATGTGAGAACTGAAGGATCCCACACTGCAATGTCAAAACTTTTGATAAGATGATTCGATTATAACTTTAGCAACTTATGTAAAAGTGAAAACATTTACGGTACACAATCTATAAGACAACTACCTTACAACATTGTTATCACAGTAACCCAGAAACTCCAAGAACAGAGGTACAATTTGTCGAGACCGGGGTTCAACAACAGAAGGGCTTTTTGTAAAGACTGTAGCACCAAAGATAATACTGTTCCGTGAGGTGAGCTTTCAGAAGCAGGAGAAACAAACAAATCAAAACGGTCAACCAGATCTGAACATAGAAATTGAGGTCAAATTTAAACGGTGGAACAATAGCATTCTTGCTCAATAAAAAAGTATGGTGAGCACGATTCACCATCCATGTAATTTTAACATCATCTACTACATTTCTCAACTATTCCCCTACGCAAAATTAAATTATTTTCGAGTAAATACAAACGTACATCTATGTTATATAGTCCAAGATACTTGAACCAATAAGATAATACAAAACAATAAATTGGAACCATACCACCAGACTTGTTAGACAACTTAGCACTCTTCCTGTCAAGTTGATCATGAGATGTCTGAAATATGGACTGGCAGTGTTCAAAATAGCAAACGAATTTATTCCAAACAAGTTCAACATGCTTGCTAATCAGAACTGCAAGGCATTCAGATGCTGGACTCCAAAGATGGCTGAAACGATTATGGAGGATGACAATTATCCCATTCAACACAAGGGGTATATACGCTTCAGCTATCCTTCCAGTGGTTAAGCTCATCTGTATTCTAGAAATCAGTAGGATAACCTTTCGGCTTGTAGATATGGAAATAGGTGGTCTCAATAGAGAGCAGTAGCTGAATAAGCTGAATAACCTGAATAATTTTAAGGAAAATCAGCCTACCATATCCAGATCAAAAATATTCTCATATGGCAAGCAAGGCAAAAATTTAAATATTCATACATTACAGCCATGATAATCCAAGAGGCTAGAGTGAGAAACACCAGTTTCGGTTTTCATTTTCTTTTGAGGCGGCTGATCATTTGTAGAGATTTCACAGCTTAGTGGTTCATAATGGCACAAAATTCTAAGAGTTGGAACACGGATCGCCTTGTCTGAATGGCACAAATTTTCTGCAAATATGAGTACTGCATCCACAGCCTTTTGGGCTTCAAGCTCTGGGTGGTATTTTTTATGGCTGGTATCTGCTTGTAATGTAGTCCTATCATTTGAAATAATGATTTTCAAGCATGAATAAAGCAATGATTAAGAAAAACACTAAGAGAAGGAAACATTAATTATTGACACACAGATCAGCCTACCCATGCACATAATCCAAACAATCAGCAGCAGCAGACAGTACTTGCAAAGATGATTTATAAGTTTTAGCAAGATGCAGAACTTTGCTCGTTTCTTCGAACGCAGAGTTCTTAAATAAATGCCATTTGTAATAGGAAGCTAAAGCAGCACCAATTAGACTTTGCCAAGTGTGTTTACGAACACCTGCAACAATTTCTGAAAAAACACCCATGGAAAATAATAAGCATATATAGAAAATTATATATCCAGATTTTAGAAGTGTCATTTCAGAGAACTTTCGGAAAATAGACCAACTAAGTTAGCTCGTTCAAACCGTTGAAATCTATCAATCAAATTCAGATGGGGAACATATATGGTAAAAACAAAAAGAAAAATATATCAGCAAAAATAACGATGAAGAGAACACGATCTACAACCTCTGTTTTGAAAAATAAAAATAAAATATCTACGACCTCAACAACAAAACTCCTCCATGGTATTTAATTTTACAAGCCTGCACATTTAAAATACAGAGCTGCTTCCTATTGACTATTGCATCACACAGTCCGATAAACTGAACTTGTTTAGTCATAAGAGAGGATGTCCTTACCAGCTTCATTCATCAAAAGTCGATCAAGTGCATCTATCAAATTTATCAACAAAGATGAATTTTCTTGTACATCAAAGAAATAAGGATAGCATCCAATAACTCCCCAGAGCAGAACCAACTTGGCCTCATCAATCTGAGTAGATGATGAATTGTCATGAATATTATTTATCACACTAATCCAACTGCAGATAGCCTCCTGCAGGAAACTGCGAATCCTAGAAACTCCTCCTTTAGAAGTTCCATCTAAGAAGGTAGAACATTGGTGGTTCATTTGCAGTTTCTCAAAAAAGGACCATAACAGACATATAACTTCTTCCTGTGAACTTTCTATCAGATCATTCATTGCACTGAAAATCCAATCACACATGTTATTAAAAAAGAACCCAACAAAAAATGTAAACAAACCAGAAATAATTTGCACGTCCATATTACCTTATAATATTAACTCTGAAGGTATAAAGTAAGCAAGTGTCCTTCAGTAGTAGCTCTCTAATAAATACCAACAAACTGTATCCCATTCCCAATTAAATAAAAGACATGTTAGATTAAAAAAAAATGATTTTTCTAGACAGAGACACCAAAAATCAAACTTTTCATTTTAAAGTCACCTTGATTTCTTTAACTCAAATGCAGGAGCCCATTGCAATGAAAAGTCAGAGATAGTAGACATATCATCAGCTCTGTAGAGACCTTCAAGGATGCATAGCATCAGTTGCAGAACCTTATCAACAACTTCAGCTAAATGATCGATTTCCTTCCCCTTGCCAGAAGGTATCATAAATGTATGGACAAGTAAATCCACAAGTTTAAGTAGTGGTCTGTAATCTGTCTGGCATCAAACAATCTATGTTGGCAATGCAAGAGGTACACATATGTGGGGCATCATAATAATCAACTAAATACTAAATACGGGAATCAAAATATCAACACTAGTTTTTTGCTCACCAGAAATTTGGCTAACATTATCAATCTGTGTGGTAGCAATAAGCAGTGACAAAAGACGACTTAAATGCAACAAGCTTTGATTAGCTACAGAGTCAATTATTTCCTGAAACAAGTGTTCCCACATCAAATTTAACTCCTTGAGTCCCAGATTGTCGCATATTCTTTGAAAGCTGAAATTAGAACTCCAACAATAGTCTCTGAACCTGTGACAGGGAGAGAGCCAGAGGCATAAATATAATCAGAGTCACGGCAATCTTCTTTTTTGATTTTGTAAAAGACTTTATCCTTAAAAGTCTAACACACGTATTTAACCATGTAAGAAAGAAGAAATTAGATGAATTATAATTCCCTTATACATCCCACGCTTTTTCAACCTTAGCCAAAATTAAACAAAATAGATGGCTGAGTACTAAAACATTAGACGGTGTAAACCAATATAAAATTACCATTTCATTCATCATAAGCGAATGCTTTCTACACGCAACAAAAATGGGCTGGTATTTAGAATCCTACATAATATTTATAATCAATAATATAAACTTCTACGGTATCAATGACTTGGTAATCTAATTTTTTTTTTTAAAAAAAAAACAAATTTCTTTATACACCGGTGCATTTAATTGAGCAATAATTTCATGTTTATGTGAGAATGAATCTTACAGAAAATGATTTACCACCGATTAGTAATGAAATAAATATGCAAATAATCAATATCAAGCCTTGTCTCAGAGAAAGAGCTTGCCTTGGTTTAGCTTATCACCAATGGAAAATATTGAATTGCTCATTAGTAACACTAAAACGTGTTCTGCTCTTGAATGAAACCCTGATGAGGTCCCTCTCATAACATAATAAAGCAAAGCAGTGACTCCAGATTTTCGCTCCGTTGGTTTTTTCACAACCTCTAATATAATCTTTCTGATACCTGTGGCAAGTTATGAAAAATGAACACCATTCACATAAACAAAATTGTCAATTTCGACACAAAAAAAAAAAATCCTTATAGAAAAACTTTTGATGTTATCTGCATGCATTTTATTTGTTAGAGAGCTTACTATCATTGTTTTGGCCCTTAATAGCTTAAGTTTTTGGTTCTTACGATACCTAATATTGTATAAAATATATTATACGTTTACTTGGACTCTAGGAGTACGTGTTCAAGTCCTCCCCATGTGATTGAATTTGTATCTGTTATTTATGTTTGCTCTAAATCTTTGTGTTTGGGTTTAGGGTCACGTGGCAAACCCATTGGACCCTTACCTAAATGGTTTGAGTTTTTGGGTCTAATAGTTCCCTCACATTATTAAATCCAGGGGGATTAAAAACCTAAAGTACAAAGTGGAAAGGACTTGTGTTGCTCATAGATGCATGCACATCTTGCCAATAATTTTCATCAACATAGACATTAAATACATACAAATCGCATTTAAAACTTTAGAATCAAATTTCCAAGAGTACATCTAAGAAGTCCTAACAAATCTCATCCCAAGCAAGTTCCCGAAAATGACTACATCATAAGACTGGCACTGAATTTTGCAATCAAAACCATCATATAGAATTCACTTTCAAAGGCTCAACTCAATTCCACTAGATTGCAACTACCCGGCCCTTAAATTAAATGTAAATGGTCACTTCAAAATTAAAATTACATATTTCAAGTTTATATTGCACACACGCACACATATAGGATGTCCACACTATTGGATTGTCAATAAAATGCAATATTTTGTTATTCGGTCAACTCTTTATAAAAAGAGTATACTAAACACAAAATCCGCGGTTTAACAAAATATATAAACTCGAACCGGAGAGATATATTAGTTTACATGTAAGAAGGGTCCCAAATGGTTTCATCGGAACCTACGTTGATGAGATTTTGATTGGATTTCCCAAGTCATTTAAGCATGATAAGGTAGAATCAAATTTGACCGAAGACCGGGTTGCATATTTGCGACCTGATTGATCAGGCTATGCCGATATAAAGAGCCATGCATAAAAATAATAACAGGAATCTTTTTCCCTTTTTAATACTATTGAGTGGGTCGAATTGGAACTTTTAGGATAAGTGACATAATGACACTAAAAATGCAGATGAAACTTAAAATGCAGAGTAACACAAAAATAAAGAAAATAAGTTTGAAAAGGACCTTTTCACACTAAGTCCTCATTTAAGTCTAACTAAGAAATTTTAATAGACACTCAGCATTAAAAGAACAGAAAATTATAATCTAACTCTAATGTTAAGTAACACTAGCTCCTAATCTATTAAGAAAAATAACAAGAAGAGGGCTACCTACTTCAATGAGAAGAAGATATTTCTATCATTGCCACATATAAGGACTAAATTTACTTCCTTCAAAACTAAAAACCTAAACGATCAAAATTAAAAGAAATCAGTAATATGTCCCCGACTATTAAATTAATAACACCAAATTGATTATGTAAAACAATTGAACGCGTTTATAAGAACTTTCGCTGGTATTTCGAATCCATTAATCTCACATCTTTCTCCACTTTCTCTTGGAAGTAACAAAGGGAGAGGAGGATGTAAACTCATGGTCTCTTTTATAACTAGCTTCAAGAATTTCATTTCATTAAGGCCGGTTTCATCAACCTTCCCGATTCTATTGAAGACTTCCCTCACCTCGGCTTGTGCCCTTTTCATGATTCTTGGATTTTTCATCAATTCAGACATTGGCCAATCAATAGTTGTTGCGATGTCTCACTGCCAGCAGTAAAAACATCCTGGAAAAAAAAAATTTGTAAAAATTAAAAATTAAAAAAATATATCTCCCTCATAATTAACCCTGTAACTATATATGAAGATAAATGTATAGTAGTTAAATCAGAAGGAAAATATATATATATATACCAGGAGTAAAAATACTTACCCAGATTACAGCTTTCATGTTGTCTGTAGTCAAGCGAAATTCGCCATCACCATCCTCTTGAACTTTCAAAAGAACAGCAACCAGATCTTCATGATTCTTTTCATTCTTGCCAAGTTCTGATGTTGAAGTCTTACCCATCTTATGATCATTGATGATGTTTTCAACTATTTGATCAGCTTCTTGGTGCATTTTCTCTAGTTGAGACTTGATTCCACCGAACCAATGAAGCAATCCTTCAATGGAAGGAAACACATCTGCGATGCTAAATCCTCCTGCTAATTTTGAACTCCCTTCAAGAATTGACAGAAATAATTCCTGGTCTTTGCATTCCTTTCCAAAAGCTGTTCTTGAAACAACTATGAACTTATCAAGGTTCTACCTTGTGGCGTTCAAACCTTGACTTATCACTCACCTTCTTCTCTTCTTGAGTGTGGCGTCTACAACCTTCTTGATACCGTTGGTTCTTATTTCTTTATAGATAACGGGGTTGCGGTCCTTTATTTTCTTTGTTTTCATAAACTTGAATTAGAAAACGATCCTTTGTTGCCATATATCGGTTCCGGGTCTCACTATTCTTGGTGAGGTTCATATCACAATCCAAGTGCAACCACACTTGTTCAAGAGTTGAGTCTAAATAGCTTTGCTATACAAACACTCAAAGAAAAGGTGGGCATGAGTTTCGTTTTGAGAATTGCAAATGACAAACATAGCAATAACTTGAGGATCATGTGTAACTAAATCACTTTTGTTGGGGGATCTATGTAAGTAACAATGTAAGCAACCTTGTTTATCACTCTTCTTTATAATTAGTCACCTTATGCTTATCAATGTGTAAATGACTAAATCATGACATGTTTTCTCAGACTCTTGAAGAGCATGTTTTGAGAATTCGTACTTGAATTGATGGAATACTTACTTCATATCCTTTGATATGTGTATTGTCATCAAATAACTCGTTAAATAGAGTGTGTTGATTAATGGTAATATATTTGTGAATCCATACACTTGATTACAGTTCCACGACCAAACAATAACCTAATGTTCCATCTAAGACTTTAGAGGATACCTTGAGTGAGTTGCTGAATGTGCCTTTTAATATAAATGGAACTAGCCTTAGTGACTTTGATCTAAAACATTTAGGAGTGGTTACTTGGTGGTATATCATTGTTAACTTTATACCTCCCCTAGCATCTTTATCTTATTGATCTTCAATCTCATTTTACTATTGCATTAGATTAAGCCTTTAAGCATTAATTTATTACTTAATTGCTTCTTGAACCATTAGACTAACCATTGTATTTTCTACACGTCCTAGCTCCTTGTAGGAACAATAACCCGTGCTGTGCACCCTATACGAGTGAAAGGACTTGTGCAATTGCAAAGGGTGAAACATTCGCACACCCCCTTAGGTAGTAGAGGTAGAGTAGGGTAGGTCAACTATAGTTTTATTAGAACCAGTGCTGTTGTGTTAGAGGATTACACCTACCTTTAGAAGAATCTAGCCGTGTTGGACGGATGGTGAGAGAATTTGAAGAAGTTCCAAATCAAGCTCTGAATATGAATGATCAAGGACCAAGGAGGGAGGAACAAGCTCCTCTTGCAAGTGAAGAGACTCAAGAAACCTCTACTAACCATGGCCAAAGGATGACCATGAGGGAGTACTCATTGCAAACAATTAGGAATTGTAAGTTCCTCATTTTTTATTGGTTTATTTCAGTGAAAAACCACAATTGAGGTTTGATATGTAAGTGTGGCTTAGGCGCATAACTGTTGGTGATCATTCTCAACAAAGGCCCTCTCAAGACCTCAAGATGATAGGAACTTCAAAGGTAAAACACTTGTGCTTATTTGCATTGAAAACACAACTCATGCATTTTAATAATTCTTGTATGTTGTGTATTTTATGTATGTATAGAAACGCAATTAAAGGCCCGTTGGGTAGAGTGGAAGGGTTAGTGACCGTGTATGGTTTGACATCATCAACTTAGTTGTAAACTTTCATTCAAGTAGTGGATTTGAGGACCGTGTGGCTAGCATAGTAGCCTATGATTTTTTCCCTGTTGAGGGTTTTTCACTTAAATCAATCAATGAGCAATTTATAGTTTTCCGCACTTAGATTAAGTTGATTGAATTTTGACTAGATTGTGGTTTTTATTGAATATTGACTAATTAAGAAAAATCGGTAATTAACTTGATTAAAACCTATTCACCTCTCTAGGTATATTTAGACACACCATTAATAGTTTCAATTGGTATCAGAGCAGGCTCCTAGACATATTTAGGAGATCCGTGCTTTTTGTGTGTTTTGCATTTTGTCTATATTTTGATTGATTCATACATTTGTATTTATCTCATTCATACATAAACACTATAAGTGGGAACATTGGTGGAAACGAGGGTGCTTCGAGCACAAGACCTCCCTTGCTCATCGGGACAAATTTTGCCGCTTGGAAAGGCAAGATGGAGTCGTATATTTACCAAATTCATGATCGTGCTTGGATTGCGGTTGAAGACGGCTACGCTTCACCAACTATGACTCCTATGGGTGGAGGAGAGGATGTTCCCAAGCCGAAGGCACAATGAAATGCTTATGAGTTCGAGGCATCCAAATGGAACTGAAAGGCGATGCACTCCATCCTATGTGCTATGTATAAGAATCAATACAAATTGATTCAATTCACTAGGATCACAAAAGAGGCATGAGACATCCTAGATATGGCACATGAGGGAAACGAAGTAGTTAAGGACTCCAAACTCCAAGTCCTCCAAATTCAATTTGAGAATCTTAGAATGATAGAGAACGAGTGCTTCAACGACTTCGAGATAAAGTTGATGGTCATAGTCACCTTTACTCGGATAGAAGGATCAAGTAAAAAATTATGAGATCGTGTCTGATAGCACTATTTTATACCTATTTTATGTCTCCAATTCCTATTGTTTCATGCTTGATTCTTGGGTAAAACTTGGCTTTTTTATGGTTGTATACCATAGTTGCATATAGATCTTGAGCTTGGGAAAGCAAGGAGAAGTTAAGCTTAATCTAGCATCAAGACTTCACCAAGACATTGGGTTGTCTCTTTTATCTCTTTATTTCTTTTAGCTTATTGTAATATGTGTAATTAACTTCTTGTTGGGAATTTTGGTGTGATTATATATATACATATAATTAGTTGATGTATTAGTTTAGTTGAGCTCTCATTTTCTTGTTTTGTAGTTGGTTGATTTTATTTGCTTTTGATTTAGTTAGATATAGTTAGTTGATTAGTTTGTTGCTTTTCTTTACTCTTAGTAGTTTTATTTTGATTATTTGCATGAATTAGTCGATAGTTTTCATTGTTGCTTTTTAGTGATAGCTGTAGTTGATTGGATTATGGTTGATTTAGTTATAATGGCCTAAGTGTATTTTAATTGTTGATTTATATTGCCTTACTCTTCATTTAGTTTAATTGAATTTTCAAGTCCTTGCTTGATTTAGTTTTCGAAGCTTTCCGTCCTACAACCACGATTTTACTTTTCTTGCATGTAATTAGTGTAAATATATTGTATATATTATCTAAGACCTATAACCGACTTACTATACCTCCTTGTGGGAACAATACCCTTACTTGTGTCCGCTATACTCGTACACTTGTGAAGGGTGATTTTTACACTCACGCTTCATTTATATATATTCATTTCGTAGTACTGTCCGGAGTGTTTTAAAACGTAGGGGACAGAGTCCGTAAAAAACCTATCAGCTTCCTTAGAGAATTGAGTCCAAGGTGACAGCTTTAGAGGAGAATTGTGATTTCGAGAATATGAAGCCGAGTGAGGTGATTGGGAGGCTTCTAGCCTATGAGTCTAGGAAGGGTCCTACCTACACACCTCTTAAGAAGCAAAAGGGGATTGCTTTGAAGGCCTCCAAAGTTGAGAAGGAGGATAGTGATAACTCGGATGAAGACATGACCTTATTGATGAGAGGTTCAAGAAGTTTGTCAAATTCGAGAAAAAGGGTTTTGGATCCAAAGGCTAAGGCTTGAAGAAAAAGGCTTCCTTCAAGAAGTTTGAGGCAAGGAAAGAGAAGAATGAAAGAAAGGGGATCCAATTCTTTAAGTACGATGGCATAAGACACATCTCTCTCGATTGTGGAAATTTGAAGAATAAGAAGAAGTGAAAGGTGATGGCCGCCACTTATAGTAGAAGTGATGGCTCGAATGAAAGAGATGAATCTCCGGATGATGAATATCAAGTAGCTAACTTCATATCCTTTGCTCTCTCCCATAAGAGCAAAGATGTTAGTGAAGAAGAGGAAAAGAGTTAAGAGGAAAATGACTCAAGTGATGATGGCTCTTCATCTCACTCCACAAATGGAAATGTTGAGAGTATGGATATTCATGACTACATCGTTAAGTTTGAAAGCTCAAGGAAGAAGAACAAAAGGGAAATTCAATGGTTGAAGGTAGAAAACCTCGAGCTATCAACCAAAGTGACCCACTTAGGTGAGGAGATAGTGAGATCCAAAAAGCTTTAAGATAAGCTAAGAGAAGAGATAGTCTTAGCTATAAGGATTCCCATATTGTGATTGGCTTATTTCGTGGACAAACTACAATTGGGGTTTGATTTGTAATAGTTTAGGTGATTGAGGATCAAACTCAAAGGCCCTTTTCAAGACCTCAAGATTAATAAGCACCAAAGGTAAATTTCTATGTGCTTACTTGCAATTGAAGAGATTAGTAGAACACATTCACAACACATGCATAATTCTTATTCTTGTATGTTGTGTGTATTTTAATATGTGTTCATTCATGATGATTTATATCTCTTCATGCATATTTTTTATTGATTGCATCTTAGGATTAGAATGCCATATCATTTAGGCATTTAGAATGCAAAATTTGCAAGGGGTGTTGTACAAAGCGTTGTTGGAGGCGCCGCACGAGCAACGCCTAACCCAGACCTGGTGGAATTGGGTTTTGCATGTATCAGACCCGATGCATTTTTCATGATTTAATTAAAGGCGTTGTGTGGTCGCTGTTCAAAACGCTCTACGTACAGCGCTTATATTTTTCCAGAAAGAAATAGAGTTGTGGCGCTGTTCAAACGCTGTTCATAAGCGTTGTACGAATAGTGCCTATAAAGAACGTTCTTCATTTTCCAAGGTAGGCGGTGTTCAGGTCGCTCTACGTACATCGACCTGTACAGCGCCCAAAGCAAAAACAGGGGAATTTTTTCAAAACGACTACACTTCAATTAGTCACCCTATATATACACCTCTTTCATCTTAGGTCGTTTTCAAGAGTTCCAAAAGCATATTTTTCCTTTAGAAGATATTTCAAGAGAAAAGTTTACAAGAACTCACCTTTAAACACTCAAAGCTAATCCTTTTTGAATCAAACTTCATATTGCATCATCTATGACCACACAGGATGCATCCATGCATGGTTTTGCATCATCACAACTAGCTTGGTAAGATTCTCACCAACTTCATCTAATTTTAGTGTATTTCTTAACTAATCATCTCTTTATTCACTTGTATGTTTTTAGATCATATGCTACATACAAGATAGAGATTGTTTGTGATGAATTGATTGAGTGTTATATTATGATAGCTATCTAGGTTTTCATAATCTATGATTAGCTAAGTTTTTTGACATGTCATTTAGCTATTGATATCTAGGATTGCATTAATTATTATTCATCATCCTAGATAAGCATCTAAGGTTACCTAGCTTTATTTGCACTTTGGATATCATCATATATTCACTTAAGTTTATTATCTCTTCATTGAGAAGTATCGTATTGCTACCGGGATTAGGTAACTTAAATCACAAGCAATTGGACTAGGTTCACTCATACTGGGATGAGGTAGGTGTGTGATTATTGACTGGGATTAGGTTGTAATTGTTATCACATTTAGTGGATTCGAGGTTCAAGTGTGGCGCACTTACTAGCCCGTGGTTCTTCCCTTGAGGGTTTCCACATAAATATCTTGTGTCATTTATAATTCCGCACTTTATACACTTGATATATTATTGTGACTAGTTAGGGGTATTTTCATCAATTTGACTAATAACGAAAATTGGGTAAAATCAGATAAAATCTATTCATCCCCCTTCTAGATTAATATTAGGCATACCTACATTTGTTTTAGTTGGTATCAGAGCAGGTTCCTACATATACTTAGGTAATCCTTTGCTCATTTTGGTGTGTTTTGCATTTTGTGTGGTTTTTGATCATTCATACATTTGCATTCATTTCATTCATTCTTAAACATTATGAGTGGAAACGGTGGAAATGGTGGTGACAACAAGGGTGCTTCTAGCACAAGACCTCCCTTACTGACCGAGTTGAATTAAGCCTCTTGGAAAGGCAAGATGGAGTCGTTTATTTGCCAAATCCATGATAGGGCTTGTATGGCGGTAGAAGACGACTACACATCTCCCATGATTACTCCTACGGGTGGAGTAGAGGATGTACTCAAGCCTAAGGCGCAATGGAACGCGCAAGAGTTAGAGGCTTCGAAATGGAATAAGAAGGCGATGCATGCCATCCTATGTGTAATGGACGAAAATCAATATAAATTGATTCAAAATACTAGGATCACTAAAGAGGCATGGGACATCCTAGAGGTTGCACATGAGGGAACCGAAGTTAAGGACTTGAAGCTTCAAGTTCTCCAAACTCAATTTGAGTTGCTTAGGATGGATGAGGATGGATGAGAACGAATGCTTCAACGACTTTGAGATTAAGTTGATGGACATGGTCAACCAAAGTCATCAACTTGGTGACCCTTACTCGGATAGAAGGATCAAGCAAAAGATTATGAGATCGCTTACCCAAAGATTTGAGTCTCAGGTGACGGTTTTATAGGAGAAGCCAAGTGAGGTGATTGAGAGGCTTCTAGCTTATGAGTCTAGGAAGGTGTCCTACCTCCATACCTCCTAAAAAACCAAAGGGAATTGATTTAAAAGTCTCTAACCGGATGAAGAAATGACCTTATTGATGAGAAGGTTCAAGAAATTCTACAAGACTGAGAAGAAGGGATTGATCCAAAGGCCAAAACTTCAAGAAAAAGACCCCCTTTAAGATGTTTGAGCCTATCACTGATTAGCTACTAGCTACCAGTAAATAGATGCAAAAACTTAAATTAATGTTCTGGACATATAGAAATTGGAAGAACTCAATAAAATAAAATTATTAAAAATAAAAAAATAAAAAAACCCTTAGGAGAAACACTACAGCCTATATCAATACCTGTTTTAACTTGCTCAATAGGTGCATTCCTGAGCAAGAATGATGTAGCCTCTGCCATAAATTATTGGATATGTTCCTTTGGGTAATATCTTAATTTTACTGTAACCCTACAAAAACGAAATAATGCATAAATGTATAGGCAAATAAAAGTTGCACGAAAAAGGAGGAATAATAAGACTATGAACCGTAAACGTGTGAAACTATCTCTTTTATCTCTTTATTATTACTACCACAGAAATTCATGAGGTGATCAGTAAAAATAAACTTCACCTAAATCAGCCTAGCCCGGTAACTCCTTATCATTCTGGAGTACTCTAAAAAAAATATTATTTCTACATAAAATAAAAACAGCAGATATTACTGAAAAAATAAAATAAAATGAATGAAGGTCTCACTAAGATTTTGCAAGCTACCTAGCAGCCTCACCCTCTCCATCACCTCCAGTGTGCCACCGGAGGCTAGAGCAATAGAACAAACCTTCGACAAACCTTGTATGTAGGTTGGGTGCACCTAGTATTTTCTATCAGCAACATTTCATAGTTTAAAGTTTCCAAACAATGTCAGTAGATGTATTTGAAATTAGCTTCAATTTTTTTTTTTTTTTTTTTTTTACTTTGAAACAAAAATGAGAAACTAGCATTAAGACAAAATTTGAAATTTGCTTCAGTATTTCCAAAATGAGTGTTTAGTGAAATTGTTTATATAAAGTTGCACTCAATAGTGACTAAGCCTTTCTCCGGTCTTTTTTTTTAGGGATGAACCAAAAATCCCCTGACATGTTTAGAGAACTCAAGTTCGAAATGGGGCTTCCATTGAACCTGCAATCTTCAAGAAGCATGAAACTAATGGCATCTTGCCAAGTAGGCAGCTCTAAGGTTTCTTCTCACATCCTAATTGCTCAACCAACCCCTCAAGATTTTCTTCTCACAATTTGATCTCAAGATTAACCCAATGCTGACCAAAAATGAGTTAAATGGGTTCATCTGTGCAATTTATGATCCATAGAAAGCATGTTAATTTTAGAAGTCAATGGCCATCTCCCAGACTACAGGTCGAAAGATGGCTGTATCATCGTAATCTGTTTAGTATTAGAATTTGTAAGGGAAAGATAGGTTTGGGGGTGACTTGTTCACTTGATTTCCAAATTTAATCTGAATAAACAACTCATTTGGTTAAAGGTGGCAAAAAAAGGTATAACAAATATGAATGACCAAAGAATGTAGAAAGAGAATGCAAAAGAGACCTAGGACCCAAGGCCAAAAAAAGAAAACACAATGTTGAAATCATCTCCAATTATCATAACAATCATAAAACAGATAACACTCATATTATAAAACAAAACCCAAACTATTAACAAAAAGAATGCATGTGAGCAAGCAGTCCACAAAGACCAATAAAAAAAAAAAATGCTTTCTGAGGATATAGAACAAAACCCAAATAAAATGAATTTTAGCTTTCAAAAACATGTTAATGTAAAACCACCTACTTAGAAGAATCTAAAAATGACATGGTACTCAAAAATAGTAATAAAAAGTTGGAACGACATCAATAATAAGCCTGCTACAGTATCACTAAGAGTAACATGCTACAATAACTCACAAAATCATTAAATACATTTCTACTCTAAGAGTAGAACAGATGGCAAAAATATATAGCAATTATAAGCCTGAAACTAAAAGTATGAAGTGCTTAATCAACTACTTTAGACCAAAAAATCTTCGATGAACACAGTGCTCAAAACTTTAACCCAGGGTTACAATCAAAAAAAGTACATCTCTTCTAATAATCCAATAAATGTGGCATCAATTTGTTTCTCCCATGTTGGTTCAAGCAATAGAATCTGTATAAAGCGATCCCTCTTTTTTCACCTTAACATTATTATTTTTGTCTACCATCCTTTATCTAATCACTATATACCATAAAACTGGGTCTATTAGAAATCAGGGTGGTTTTGTAGAAGCTCTAGCATCAGAAGATGATGGTTATGACATATTTCTCTTCATCTACTTTATAAACACGAAGGAAATTTTTTCAACCACAAAGTTCTACAAGGACCTACTACACATACTAAGCAAATGAAAATCACAAAGCAGAACAACAATACTTACTTGAGTAAATTTACAATGTCACGGATGAGATATTTCTGCAGATACATCATGATATATGACCACGACATAAAGATCTGCATAACAGAAGACCATGCACTTAATGTTTGTACCAGTACAAGCAAGATATTCCCAAGAGAAAAAGAAGATTAAAATTGATATTAACAACTAAGAGATTTAAATCATTGCTTTACCTGTTCAATGATCTCTGGCTCTCAATCAGCACCATTTTCAAGAAGAGAAACTAAAGAATCAGCAAGTCTTGGCAAAAAACTGAAAAAACAAATATACTGCTTGTCAAGAAACAAGGAATTATATAAAATTACCCAGCAAAAGATTATCAGACTGTTAGTGCCAATGTATTCAAAATTTATGGCTCATTACATTGCTGCCTCCATAAATCATGGTTGTCTTTCAAATTCAATAAATGGCCTGTTCAGCTTTTTGTTTTTTTATATAATTATTATCATCATTTTACTTCATCTAACTACTATGTACATCATATATGATATATATAGGACATGTATAACAATAACAACACAATTTTGTGTCCATATTCAAAAAAGAACAAAATTTACAGAAACTATTAGAAAAAGCAAAACAAAGAATGAAAAGAAGACACGATAGATTATAATCCATATCCTATCCTTATCTTCAAAACCTCATCTTAAAAGGTATCTATTCGGTATCTATACATCATAAGGAACTGAGGGGTGAGGAACTCTCAAGGATAAATTAACTTCAATATTTCAAATGAAATTGTCCCATGTTTTAATTTAATGGTAGAAAATAACATATTAAGGAGAATCACTGCATGCCATCCAAGATGAAAAGCATAGTACAATTGTATTTATTTCAAAGTGAAAGTCCTAGACAAGTGTAGACATGTCTGACAGCTCAAATTCTCCCATTTTGTCATCCATTACCAATATGCATGTTTATTAAAGTTCAATTCATTATCAACAAAACCAATTGCTTTAATCTGGAATCACAAGGGCCAAGACATGCACCAATAACTTTCACCATTCATTTGCATGAATTGAACAAAATCCAGACAAAAACATTGTCTAAACTCTAAAATATAATTTAGAGTTCTTTGTTTAATGCCCTTGCCATTTAGGGATGTTAATCTTTAAGTATGACAAAGATTTAAGAAAATTAGTTGTACCAAAGTCACAATGTCAACTCAATGATATAAAAATCTCAAATAGATCATTGTCTATATCATGAATGAATTCCCATAGATACACATACTACAATGTAAACATTAATAGATAGAGAAACACCAAATATGAAAGAAATTTACAATTTACCTACAATCTTTTTCTTATATCATAAACCCAAAGGTTGCATTAATGTAAGAAAAGATTTACAACTAATGAATGAGCTATAGGCAAAAGCAAGAAAAAACTGGGAAGAAATTCTAATACAGTCACCAACATTAAGAACGAGACAACAAATAACATAAATATCAGGATAGCATGATGCAATACTGTGCCCATCAGCCATCGAGAAGAACTGAATCAAGGAAGAAGGGAACTCACAGGAAAAATTCCTCAAGCAGATCTCTGGATAAAGCTGCAATTAACCTGCAGAACCAAATTTACTTAACATAAAAACTGAATGAAGTAATTTAAAATATACTTAAATAAACAAAAAAAAAAAAAGTAAATTAAAATTAAAATGAGGGCTCAGAAACAACAACTTGACTGGTTTACCTTGGTTTATTTTTCAAAAACAACAATTTCTCATCAATTTGAAGTAAGATGAACCCCACTGTTCAATCATTTGGCAACAGTGTCACACAATCAAATAATTTTCTAAAACATGATAAGAGTTATTACTTCATACACCATACAATACTCTATAGCTGGTAATCCTCTCACATTATACAGAACATCCTAAGTCACTTGTTACTCAAATATGTTTATTTTCAGCAAATGCTCATCAATTTGTGCATATCCAGAACCTAACAGCAAATAGCACCGTCATATGTAGACCACACTAAATGAAGTCTTGTGTAAATTGTAGACAATGATGTCAATCTCAAGAGTGTAACATGCTAACACCTTCAAATGCATGATACAATACTTCAAAGCATTGAGATGGATGAGAGTTTGAAATAGTTCAGTTATTCAAATTCTGCATGTCTTTTAGTTAGACGTTATGTAAAGCACTTCATGTTTACAATATGTACCATTATGCCTTAATTATCAGAAAAAGAAAAATCATAAATTACCCAGCAAGCAAATTATACATCTATTACAATAGTTGTACAATTTATTTTTGTTTATTAATAGGATAATTATCAGTCATCCCAACATTATAGATATTTCCAGCTACATAATTACAGCGCTCATCCTTGCTAAGATTCGAACCATGATAACTAGAAAAACTCAAATTAAGAAGTTCAACTAATATTCAGACCCTTGCATATCTTGATGTTTTTGATTACCATAACTGCATCAATGATATGCATTCCAACTACTAAAGTAGGGTAAGTATATGCACATCAACTATATCAACTACCATTAGTGGCACAGTGTCAACAGAGAAGAATGCTTCAGAATCGGCCAGAATCAATCTGCCTGCCATGGTCATTTAATTTCATGTATTCATGACTTCATATATATAGAGAGAGAGAGGAGGAGGAGGAAAGACGAACAATTATACAAACTTTCTAGAATAGATCACTTCAAAAAAAAAAAACGTGTAGTGAACTGCTGACAATAGGAGTTGGAAAGACGCGAACATTTATGTCCGCTTATGAGATTCATGAGGCAAAGCAGAGGCCAGGCATTACATTATGTCTATGCTGCTCAATAAATTGAAGGAAAGTGCTCAAATATGTAAATAAATATACAAACTATCTAGAATAGATCATTTCAAAAAAACAAATGATGAGAACGAGATCTGTCATATTCTGGCATACCTAAGGATAGGCTCAAGCGATAGTCTTGCTTTCATTTGTAATCTCGAGATGAGTTTTGAGAATATCAATTCCTTGTGCAGTAATATCAAGGGTAAGGTCTGAACAATAGGCATCATTTCCTCATAAAATGAGATGAAGTCCTCGGCCATATTTAATTCCTGCATTATTAATATAGGAAGAGAAGGTTTAAAAAAGAAAAAATAAATAAATAAATAAAAGGAGAAGAATGAAGATGAAAAAATCAATAGGAAATGATATAATACTCTGCTAGTAAGCAAGACAGTTGAAATAAGATGCCTAAATGACCGCAACATATGACTAATCTTAAAAGTCACAGTTGATAACATCTCATGAATGGAGACAATAAAGCTTATTCAAAAGATGTACATAAAACAGAGAAAAAAAATCAAATAAAATCATATTGACAATCGATATTATAATATATCACCAAACATGCAACATCAAGCTATCTGTGTCCTTCAAGAGTCAATAAAATAGGTAAAGAATTTTCTTCACTTATAAAAAACCAACCAATAAATCAACTAGAGCTATAGAAATCTATAGTACTTCAAGTTCAAGAGGTAGTAGTCGAATGATTAATTAACTTAACAATCGAATCTTTGCATTGAAATTGACAGATTAAAAGACAAGTGATATAGAAAGAGCGGGCGTGTGCGTACCCTCCATTCGATGAGACAATCGCGGAAGAAGGAGGAGCCCTCAGAGGGCTCGGCTTTAAGTTTATCAAGGCTTCTGAAGACATTGATGTCGATGTCTTCTATCCTTTGAAACAATGTTTTGAACTGCACAAACCATACAATTTTAAATACAACAATCGTAACATAAATCATATTATGTGTGTAAAGAGAGTATATATAGAGAGAGGTTGAGATTACAACAAAGCGGCGGCGGCCGGGTGATTTGTTGAGAGACTTGACAGCCGCAGCGTGTGACGCTGTCGCCATTGTTGAGAGTTTTCTGCTCAAAAATCAATTTGACGGTGGAGACGCCAGCAAGCGACTCAGAGATGGGTTCTCTCTACTTTAAACCCTTTTCTAAACCCTTTTTTTCTTTATTGTGTTGAATAGACACAAGAGCGCGTTCCATAATGTTTTTTAAAGCTGATTTTGTTTTTGTTTTTCGAAATAAAAATGAATTTCAAAACTGTTTATGTTTTTCGAAAATAAAAATAGTAATTTTGGTTTCAGTTTCGAAATCTAAAAACGTGTTTAGTAGTATATCTTGGAAACTGTATTCTGAATATAAAAATATAAAAAACGCATCTGATAGGTTATCCGAAACATATCAAAAATTATAATTAGTAGAATTTTATTTTTTTTCGTAAAATATTTGCAACACCCATAACCAAGTCTAGCAAAAGCCAACTTCTTCAACAATCTTCCCCACCTTTCCAAGATTCTAATAAAAGAATTTCATCTAATTAATCGGTTTCGCTCACATCTCATGTGCATGGTAAGGGGTGCAACACAACTAAAATGTGAAGATATTTGCAAAATGAAATCGTGTTGCAACTTTCAAGTGTTCATCATCCTGTTTCGAAGCTATTTTTACGGATCAATTCATACAATATATCAACCCATGGTAGGCACCAATGCATGCAGTCCTAACCCCAGATTGCCACAACGTCTTTCTTTCCCAACCAAATCAAAATACCAAATTTATCAACATAATACCAACTACACCAAAATACAAGATTTATCAAAATCCAAATCAAAATCTGAAATCAGCATACCAACAAAATCAACACTAACATCTAAAATCAAAATCCAAATCAAAATCCAAATCAAAATACCAATAACACCAACATCTGAAATCAAAATCCACAACACCAAAATCCCATTCAAATCAAACAAAATATCGAATTTATCAACAAAATATTAGATTTTTCAACAAAATACTAGATTTTTTTAATTAACAATTCTGAAAATCTAGAAAATTTCCAGAAAATTTCCAAATTTCCTCTCTTAAGCAGATCGGAAAGAAGAAGAAGGGAAGAAGAAGAGGGGAAGAAGGGAAGAAGAAGAAGAAGAAGAGAGATCGGCGGCGAAGGAGAAGAAATCGACGGCAAAAAAGGAGAAACAAGAAGATCTGGGAAAGAAGAGGAATCGGGAAAGAAGGAGGAAGAGGCAGTGTGGAAGAAAAATAAAGTGGAAAACAAAATGAAATTCGTGAAAAACATATAAAAGTTGTTTTTCAAAATTTTCAATTTTAACATTGATTTGTTTTCCATTTTGTTTTTGTTTTTGTTTTTTTAAAAATAAAATGAAAAACTTTAACGAACGCGAATAACTTTAACGAACGCGAATTCGTAATTGGTTTTAAGAAATAAAAACGAAAATGGGCCTAAAAATGCCACCGGACAGGCCATAGAATTTAGAACAACCAATTAGCCGACTATGTGTCGGGTCGGGGTCAGAAATGAAATGGAGTTGAGTAATTTGGATTGGGCTTGAGAGTTGACCGGATTATACCCGGTTTTGGTTTACATAAAAGGGCACGTTTACTCATCCAAGAGCTCTAAACCCAATAAAATATTCTAATAATAAAAGTAAGAGAAAATAGCACTAGACACCATTAATTTGTGGGTGGCGTCTCAAAAAGGTCATTCACTATTTAAATTGTTCTAAAATCATCATTTTGACAAAACATTGTTCATTAGTAGCCATTCTGTCAAAATCTAACAGAAAGCTGTCGTTATCTGTGAGACTGTGACATGGCACCGATAAAAAATTTTATGGGCATTATTTTTTGTATTTTGATTATTTAATTATATATAAAAAAAATAATGATTTGATTAATTTATTATTTTTATGGGCAATATTTCCTGTTTATAGGTGACATCAAACTTATTATTATTTTCTGAATAATTTAGGGTGATATCAAACTTATTTCTTGATTAATTTATTATTTAATCTTTTTTTTTTAAGCAATCAAATAAAATTTCAAATTTCTAGAATATGATGTTCCAAAGTGTGCATACAAGCTTGCTCATGATGCACATATAAGATCATGATGCTCTATAAAACATTTGAATTGAGATATTGTTTACACTTACTTGACAAGGCCCACACAAAGCACTCATACAAATCATGGATTAAAACAAACTATTTTCTTATAATTCACTAAAAAGTTGTCGAAGTGTTGTAGATTTATTATAATAATCAACACATCTAGGTGCTAGCCATAAAACAACTGTAACCGTGAAATAGAAAAGAGAAAAAAAAATGGAGTTAAAGAGAACAGAAAAGAAAGAGACTTTAAGATACAGGAAAGAGAAAGAGAAATACTAGAATAACAGATGAAACAAAGGATCTTGTGGCTTTGTTGAAGAAACATAAAGAAAATAAAAGAAGTATTTTTGAATTAAAAATCATATAAGCAAGTTATGACATAAGCAAATGGACTTCTAACAGATTATGATATAAGCAAACAGACTTCAAACAATTAATGGTCAAAGTAGAAACAATTGATATTTTTTTCTATGGAATGGCTAATTTAAGCCATTTTGAAAAATTAATGATCATTTAGGGACTGTCTCACCAAATCAGTGGATTTAGAAATAACTAACCTTAAAAATAATTCTCAGCAAACAATTCTAAACACAAATGAGATACAAATACAATTCTCAGCAAACCCATCGATTTTTTTCCTTGAAAATCAATTCCAAAAAAGAGAAAGAACAAAGAAGCAGAATTTCACTCGAACCCACCAAAGAATTTAAAGTATGAGAAGCTTGAAAACACACTTGAAAAACTCCAAAAAGAAACAAATGAAATATGTGGTTCAAAAAGGATAGTAATAAGTTAAAAATTCAACGAATTTGACAACAACCCAGAAAAGAATTGAGCAAGAAGAGAGGAAAAATAACACACACAGAGAGAGAGAGAGAAATAACAGAGAACAGAGAAACTTTGAAATGGGAAGAAGGGAAAAATAACACACACAGAGCAAACCTGGGAAGAATGTTGGCGGCGGAAGACAGAAAAAAGTCTTGGCAGCAATGGAGATTTGGCAGAGAGAATAATCTCTTTTGTTTGAAGATTTGGGTTTAGTTTGTTGGAAAGTTGGGAACCAAATTAGGTTTAGTTTTATTTTTTATTTTTTTATTTTTATTTTTTAATTTGAAAGTTTTTTTTTTTTTTTTTTGTAAAAAAATTTCATAACCGGGTATCCAGCCTATCTAGGTAAACATAAACCCAGATCGAAACAAAATCGGCCCGGGTACCTTAATAACCCGTACCCGGATCTGAGTAAGGAATGTCTAGGTTTTACCTAGGAATACCGACTCAGGTAAGGTCGGGTACATTTGTCATCCCTAATCTAGCATTATAACATTTATAGAGTTCACTGTGTTATGCTATTAAGTAATAATATACAATCCAAATAATTAATTCAAAATTCAACATAAATGATGTTGTAAATAAGTTGTCATTACCATACAAATCAAGGAATAACGTGATTAATGAAAAAACCAATTGTCACATCATTTGAGTTGGTTTTTGAGTTAATTTTTTGGGTTGTTTAGTATTAGTGCATGCTAATATGCTATAGAGTCGGAAACCTGCGAATGAGATCCGGCATTCGATAATTATTAGTTTTTAGTGAATGTTTGTTAGGTGAGATTGGATTGGGACCCCACACTTGTGATCTACATGGGATTAGATTGTAGAGGGACTATTGATTTCCGTTAGAAAGGCTCGGACAATTATTTTTCCATTTTTTTTAATAAATTGTTTTTTTTATATAAAATATTAAATTTATTCAATCTATTTTAAAATTAATTTAATATATGTTATTCTTTTTTAATATTAATATATATTAGAGTTTCAATTAAAAATTAAATGTTATTTTAATTAAAATAATTTTTATTTATTTATAAAAATAATTTAAATAATTTTTTAACCAAATTTAATTTAAAATAATTTTCTTTTTCTTTTCTTTTTATTGATTTAAAATAATTTTATTTATTTAAAAATTAATTTTATATAATTTTATAATACTCTCTAATAAAAGACAATTATTTTTTATCTAATCTCATGTTATACCAAACAAAAGATGGTATTATTTTAGTTCAATTTGTGGCGCACCAAACACATCATGGTACTAATTTAGTCTAATCCAATTAAATCCCGCATACCAAACAAGCCATTAGAGCTTTGATATTTGTACCCTTTAAATTTGTAAGTACAACCAAAATTAGTATTTGTTTTTTAAAATTCCAATATTATCCTTATGTTACATTAATAAAATAATTGTAAATACACTCCATATATGATATAACATATTATTATAGTATTTTGCGATTTTAGGATTTTAACATAAATTTATTGTAGATTTAAAAAAAAAAAAACATATATTATAATATCTCTTATCAAGATGTTAACTATTTATTAATTAAACTTAAATAGAGAGCATTTAAAATTAAAAATATTACATAACCATTATAAAAGTTTTAAAAAAATGAAAAAAAAATATATTTATTATAAAAAATAAGCTATATATAAAATAAAAAATTTATTTAAACATAATAAAAGTAAACCGGGAGGAAACGCATTTCCTCCCGCACATTTTATTTGTTTTTATTTTTATAATTTGTTTAATTGTAGTATGTAATCAAAGCTAAAAGATGAACATAATGGTAATAACAAATATGTGAGGGAGTAATTACAAACTACACTATAAAAAATAAGAGACATTTTTATTTGTGACATTTTAAATCCCACCATAAATGGTAATATAATGTGACAGATTTTAATATTTTTCATCTAATTTAGATAAAAATTTGACTCCAAATATGTTCACTTAAATTTTGGTTAATTTGAAACAATTTTTGTTTTTTTATAAGTCACACAATTAAATCACAATACTTGCTCAATAAAGAGTGATTTTTGCCACGAAAATCACCTTTTTAAAATATAAATAAATAAATTACCACTAAAATCTAAGGTGTTGTTTGGAACCATTAGAAAACAAACTATTTTTAAAAATAAAAAACAACTTTTTGAAATGTACAACTAAAAAGTTAAAAACAACTTTTTATTGTCTTTCATCATTTTTAAAAACATCAATTCAAAACAAATCAACTTTTTCCCTCCAAACAACTACTTTACCCATTTTAAAAAGGGATAATTACCCCGATAACCATCAATTTTATGACACACTATCAAAATGACCACTAGATTGAGAATTAGTTTCAAAATAGCCACTAGATTGGGAATTAATTTCAAAATGTTTATTTTTGGCGAAAAGTGTGACACTAATGATTATTTCATCCAATTCCATCAAATGAGTGGCATTTTGGTAAATAAGGGGATGACATTAATTTATTTTAGATGTTTTTTGGAAATCAATTTTTTCTTTTGTTTTTTTGAAACAAATAATTATATTTAGACACACATGCGCACACACAGACACAAATATATATATCTTTTTTGAGAAAATTAAGGCTACAAATCTAAAAAACAAAGAAGAGATACATGTATTGATCTAAACCATTTCTTTTGTATTTTGAAACGAATAATTATATTTAGTGTGTGTGTATATATATACAAATATAATTATTCATTTCAAAAAACAAAATAAAAAATTGATTTCTATAAAACATCTAAAATAAATTAGTGTCATCCTCTTATTTACCAAAATGCCACTCATTGAAAAAATTGATTTCCAATAAACATCTAAAATAAATTAATGTCATCTTTTTATTTACCAAAATATCATTCATTAGATGAAATTGGATTGAATGGCCATTAGTGTCGCACTTTTTGCCAAAAATAATCATTTTGAAACCAATTCTCAATCTAGTGGTCATTTTGATAATGTGTCATCAAATTGATGGCCACCGGGATAATTATCCCTTTTAAAAACAACAACTAAACACTTTTACATTGTTTTCTGTTTTAGAAAACTACTTTTAAAAACACTACCAAACACATTACATTTTTAAAAACATCATTTTTAAATTTTAAAAAAAAGTTTTCAAAAACACAATTTTAAAAACAATACCAAACATGCCCAAAATTTCCACTAAATTTCCCTCCATCCGCCTTTTTTGTTTCTTCCTTCCATTTAGTAATAAAAATCCTCATATTTTTCACATAAATTTTTTGTTTATCATAATCCATGACCATGAAAATTATAAAATTTTCCTATTCCTTATCTAATTGCCCACATCATTCCCAATTACTTTCAAATTTCTCCAATCTTCTTTAGGTTTTTTTTTTTTAATACGGTTTTGGTATAGTCTTGATTTGCAAATTTTTCTTCTTCTTTTCAATTATGTTTTTTTTTTTTAAAAAAAAAAGAAGATTTTGATACTGTCTAGATTTACAGAATTTATTGAGTCATAATTCGATTACGTAGAACTTTACTCTCTTTCGAAATCAAGCTAACATTTAATTGGTATGTTCCAATCTTTATTTAGTTTTTGTTCTAAAGACTCTTGTAACATTCTACTCTATCAAAGTATCTGTGCAGTTATTATTATTTTTTCTTCTCAGTTTTAAAATATGCATATTTGATTTGCTTAATTAAGATGAATGTTTATGAGCTTCAAAGATGGTTTGTATCGCCTAATTTGAAGCCATCGGTTCTTTTTTTTTTTCTCAGTTTCAACGGGTTATGCTTTCCTACTATAATTGGTTGGTGTTTTGCTTTCTTTCTCAAACTCTGGCTGACAATGTTAGGATTTGGTTGACCTCCAATTGTGGGCTAAATATTGAACAACAATTGTAATATGGGCTGTCTAACTTAATTGGGTTAGATTAGTAGGATGTTGATTAGGCTCCGAAAATGTCTTTGGGTATCGGTTGAAATCTATAAAGACCCAATACTAATTGGATTGGGATTAATAGGATTCCAATTTGATTAATATATAACGATTAGGTAGTGGTTATGGTCCCCAAGTCAAATCATATATATATGAAATTTGCTCTCCTCTTTCAATTCCCATTCCAGAAATTTCTCAGAGCATATGTGGAATATTCAAGAGGATTTGGCTGTGAAAGACCTTACTATTCATTGCCTTGTGAAGACCTCATCGTTTATTGCCTTGTGAACATGGAGCCAGGTGTGTCTTCTTACCAATTGTTTTTAACAGTTCAACATGATGATTTTGGCATTCTTAATTAGGGATTTGTGTTGGGAAATTTCTGATATTTGGAATTGAAACTTACAAGTGGTATCAGAGCCTCTCAATTAAATTGTTGAGTAACAATTTCCTATAGCACTTCTGAATTTATTGAATATCTATGTAGTTGGGTATGCTCCAGATTTTTAAAAAACCATGTGCACATGTATGTTTGTTTAATGAATGTCAATATAATTGCAATTGTTGAATATCATGTTACTGCAGTATTTTTAAAAGGGGACGTGAGTGCATGTGGGTTTATTTGATAAAGAATCATGTGATTGCAATTGTTGAATGTCCATACAATTGGGTTTACTACGGTATTTTTGAAAACCGTGAGCTGTATGTTTGTCTGATCAATATTCATGTGATTGTTTCCTTCTTTGGAAATAAATGTTTGGTGTTTCAAAATAAATTGATTGAAATTATATGTTACCAAAGTAACCTCTATAATGCAGATTTATTTATTTTGGAATATAAAGATGTGCATGTCAATTATTTATGCGAATGATGACCGGCCTAAAGAAAGGTTGTTGTTTGGCCAAATAGTAGGCATGCTTGTGGTGATAAATATGTGAGAATTACTAGGCTTTCCATGTGAACAATGAGTCGGTCCAAAGAAAGGCTTATTGCTTGGCAGGATTGATTCTCAATATTTGATTCCTACATGAAGAGCACCACTTACTGTTGATATTTATGTCTAAAGACTAAATGACAATGTTGTGCTAGATATCTTATCCTAGGGCTCACCATTGTGTGAATTGTTTGATCATGTCATGTATGAATTTATTGATTGAATTTTCTTGGATGGTGGCATGATCATTGATTGTGAGCTTGCAATTTTGTCTTGTTCTCGATTCAGTTACCACTTATGCTTCAACAATATCTACCAATATCAATTCCATACATATGCTTAATAGCACAAACTTCAAGAAAGAGAATGTTATGATTGTTCTCAATTGTATGGATCTTGACCTTGCGCTTTGGGAAGAACGACTTGCACTTCTCAATGAAAATAGTTCCAATAATGATAAAATGAACATGGAGAGGTGAGACCATTCTAATCACATAAGTCTTATGATCATGAAACGTTCCATTCCAGAAACCTTTAAGGGCTCTATGCCCGAAGAGAAAAATGCTACGAAGTTTCTTAAAGAAATAGAACAACGTTTTGCAAAGAACGAAAAGGCTGAAATAAGTACCCTTTTGGCTAACCCTGTTTCAATGAAGTATAAAGGAAATGGGAACGTAAGGGAGTACATCATGGAGACGTCTAATCTCGCTTCAAAAATAAAGGCACTAAAGTTAGAGCTATCTGAGGACCTACTCATGCATTTGGTTCTTATCTCACTTCCAGCCCAATACAGTCAATTTAAAGTGAGTTACAACACCCAAAAGGACAAGTGGACTCTTATTGAGCTCATATCTCACTGTGTGCAAGAGGAAGAGATGATTAAGCGAGAAAGAACTGAAAGTGCTCACTTAGCAACCGGATATAAGAACAAGAAAAGGAAAAGAGGAAAGGAAGTTGTAGTTGGGACATCACAGCATAAGGTACAAAAGAAGCAGGATGAGGTGTTTACCTGCTACTTTTGCAAGAAAGCTGGACACATGAAGAAAGAATTTCCCAGGTACGCCAATTGGCGTGTCAAGAAAGGTATGCTTCTCACTTTGGTTTTTTCCGAAGTTAATTTAGCTTTTGTACCCAGACACACTTGGTGGATAGATTTTGGCGCTACTACTCACATAACCGTGTCTATGCAGAATTGCTTGTGAAGCCGACATCCAAGTGAGCGATATGAACTTTACAATAGAGGCCATATGAACTTTTAGGTTTTTTTTAAAGACTGATCATTTTTTGTGTTTAGAAGAGACTTATATAGTACTGTCTTTTAGACGAAATTTGGTTTCAGTTTCTGTTTTGGACAAATCTAGTTATTTTTGTTCTTTTGGAAATAATAAATTTAGTCTCTTTCAAGATTCGAATCTTATTGGTATTGGTTCTTTATCTTTGCATGATAACCTATATTTATTGAACATAATTGCCCCATTTAATGAAACCTTGCATACAAGTTCATGTGGTACAAAATGAAAATTAACTGACAGGGGTTCCGCCACACTATGACACAAACGTTTAGGCCATATCTCTAAACAGAGAATTCAGAGACTTGTATCTGACAGGATTCTTGATCCCCTTGATTTGATAAATTTCCAAGTCTATATTGAGTGTATAAAGGGAAACAAACAAACATTTGGAAATTAGGTGTCAACAGATGTTCTGACGCCTTAGAATTGATTTATACTAATATTTGCATACCATTCCCTACGGATTCTTGGAATGGTCAACAGTATTTTATTACGTTCATAGACGACTATTCAAGGTACGAGTACATATATTTGATTCATGAGAAGTCTCAATCCCTGGATGTATTTAAGGCCTTCAAAGCTAAAGTTGAAAATCAACTTGGAAAGAAAATTAAAGTTGTCAAATCTGACCGTGGTGGTGAATACTATAGTAGATATGATGGATCCGGTGAACAACGTCCATGACCTTTCGTTAAATTCCTAGAGGAATGTGTTGTCATCCCGCAATACACAATGCCAAGCAAACCTAGCATGAATGGTGTTGCTGAGAGATGGAACATAACACTTAAAGACATGGTAAGAAGTATGATTAATCATTCATCTTTACTATAATCCTCTTGGGAAAAGCTCTAAAGACATATATCCTCAACAGGGTTCCAAGCAAAACAATAGTTAAAACCTCTTATGAATTGTGGACAGGCAAGAAGCCTAGTATTAGGCATCTACATATTTAAGGTTGTCCAACTAAGGCAAGGCCTTACAAGCCAAATGAAAAGAAACTAGACTAGACTCTAATGCCCAGGGAGGAGCAAGACCGGTATTCGCTTAGTTTTGTGGGTTGCTACTTTGTTGGGTACTTTGAATGGTTAAGGGGCTTCAAGTTTTACGATCCCACTGCTAGAACATTTTTCTAGACGGGAAATGTCAGATTCCTTGAGGAAGTTGAGTTTGTGGGGTGGGGTGGGGGGGGGGGGGGGGGTTTAGAGACATTGTTTTTGAAGAAGAATTTGTTTCTCTTCCTATTGCTGTTGATAATGATTAGGTTTCCGTTCCTGACATTGTTCGAAATGCAAATCCAGTATATCAAGACAACGTAGAAGAGCTCTCTATGCAAATTGAAGAAATTGTAAAGATATGCCATTGAGAAGGTCCACACAGAGAAAAGGAAGTGCGCGCTTCCGGATGACTATGCTGTTTTTCTCTAAGAATATGAGGGTGACATATAAGTGATGGAAGATGATCCAATCAACTTTCATCAAGCCAAACAAAGTTCTAATTCTCAAAAGTGGATTGATGCCATGAATGATGAGATGAAATCCATGAAGGACAATGACGTTTAAAATCTCATCGAATTACCTGAAGGTGTGAAAACTATTGATTGCAAATGGATATTTAAGACCAAAAGGCATTCAAAAGGCAATGTTGAAAGATATAAGGCTCGTCTAGTTGCCAAGGGTTTCACTTAGAAGGAAGGCATTGACTACAAAGAGACTTTCTCTCTGGTTTCAACAAAAGACTCTCTCAGGATCATAATGGCATTTGTGGCTCATTTTGATTTGGAGCTACATCAGATGGATATAAAGACTGTGTTTCTTAATGGTGACATTGATGAAACAATATATATGATGCAGCCAGAAAACTTTGTAACTGGTGACCCAAAGAAGATGGTCTGCAAACTAAAAAAATCCATCTATGGTCTTAAATAGGCTTCTCGTCAATGGTATCACAAATTTCGTCAAGTTATTATCTCGTATGGGTTTGAGGTAAATAAGGTTGATGATTGTGTATATCATAAGTTCAGTGGGACTAAGTTAATATTCCTGGTGTTATATGTCGATGACATACTACTTGCTAGCAATGATATAAGTTTATTGCACGAAACCAAGAGATTTCTGACCAAGAATTTTGAGATGAAGATCTCGAGGACGCCTCTTTTGTATTAGGCATACAGATACATCAAGATCGCTCTCTAGGTATCCTTGGGTTATCGTAAAAGAGCTATATCGAAAGAGTTCTTGAAAGATTTGGCATGAAAAGCTGTGCACCAGGTGATACCCATGTTGCTAAGGGAGACAAATTCAGTCTCAGTCAATGCCCCAAGAATGAATTGGAATGGAAAAGAATGCAAAAGATTCCTTACGTGTCAGCTGTAGGAAGTCTTATGTATGTTCAAGTATGTACGCGTCCGAACATAGCGTTCGTAGTGGGAATGTTAGGCAGATATCTAAGTAACCTAAGGATGGATCATTGGAAAGCAGCCAAATGGGTTATGCGTTATTTGCAGAGAACAAAAGATCACATGCTCACTTATCAGAGATCATATCATTTAAAGATCGTTGGATATTCTAATTTCGATTTTACTGGATGCCAAGACAGTAAAAGATCCACATCGAACTATATTTACATGTTAGCTAGATGAGCCATCTCTTGGAAGAGTGTCAAGCAGACACTCATAGCCTCTTCCACTATGGTAGCTGAGTTTATAGCCTGTTATGACGTATCTAATCGTGAGATATGGCTTCAAAATTTTATCACTAGGCTGCGAATTGTGGATGGTATTGAAAGACCATTAAAGATACGTTGTGACAATAATTCAGATGTGCGTAATTCCAATAACAACAGAAGCTCTACGAAGTTGAAGCATATAGACATCAAGTTTCTCGTTGTCAAAGAAAGAGTTCAAAGTCATGAGGTGGCTATAGAACATATCGGGACAAACTCCTTGATTGTAGATTCGCTTACTGAAGGTTTATCACCCAAGGTCTTTCATGAGCACACTGCTCATATGGGTGTTGTTTTAATTGACGATATACATGTTTAGTGGGAGTTTGCATTATGATGCTCTTTGTTACAGATACTTTATATGTTTATTTTCTGTAGAATAAAGTATATAGTTCATTTATAAACTCTGCATGTTATTCGTGTTTAATCTCAATAGATAATAAAGCTGGACCAGCTGGAAATAGGCATGTTTAAGATCACATTATATGTAATTTTCATGTTATGCATCCATACTCGATCTATGTCATTGAATGTATTGGTATGGTGGCCATTGATGGGTCTAGTTACGAAAATGTGTAACGAAGGTCACTTTGATCCCATACTAATGCAATAGATGGACCAGATTGTAACTAAAGAGATATTTCGAAGTAAATAGCTTTTGGTGCATACTGAAAACTATTCGTAATAATTTTTCCAAGAATCATATGTAGCCCAAGTGGGAGATTGTTAGGATTTGGTTGACCTCCAATTGTGGGCTACATATTGAATAATAATTGTAATATAGGCTGTCTAACTTAATTGGGTCAAATTAGTAGGATGTTGATTGGGCTACGAAAAATGTATTTGGGTATGGATTGAAATGTATAGAGACCCAATACTAATTGGATTGGGATTAATGAGATTCCAATTTGATTAATATATTAAGATCAGGTAGTGGTTATGGTCCCCATTTCAAATAATATATATATATATATAATTTGCTCTCCTCTTTCAATCCCCATCCCATAAATTTCTCAGAGCATATTAGGAATACTCAAGAGGATTTGGTTGTGGAAGACCTTACCATTCATTGCCTTGTGAAGACCTCATCGTTTATTGCCTTGTAAACATAGATCCAGGTGTGTCTTCTTACAAATTGTTCTTAACAGTTCAACATGATGATTTTGACATTCTTAATTGGGGATTTGTGTTTGGAAATTTCTGATATTTGGAATTGAAACTTACAGACAATTCATTGGTAAGTTGGCTCTACAAGTTTCAAATTTTCTTTAATTCATTACTTTATTTTTAATATAATTTTGGTGTCGTCTAAATTTACAGCAATTCTTGAGTCGTAATTCGATTACAGTAAAAATTCGATCTCTTTTGAACTCTTGCTAATATTATGTTGGTAGGTAAGCTCTCCAATTCTCCGATCTTCTTTATATTTTTTTGTTTTAAATAAAATTATGAAGAGAGATTAGACTTTAAATTTTGTTTGAATTTGAAGTTGTTCTTTGGTGAAAATTTTCTCTAACTTTAAACTTGTAAGTGACAATTTCTTTGCAACTCAACACACTCAACTTGAAAGTTTGTTTGAGTCTGCATTGATCTTTCCTTCACATTTTTTATTATCAAGTTTGTTTGAGTTTACATCTTTCGCTATACTTGAATGCAAAGTGTTTGAACAAATGCTTCAAAGAAGAATTTAGGATCCTTTTGAAGCACCTTACAATTGGTAGTTTCGACCACTTTATTCATTTATAATGTTTGTATGATTATTATTATTTTTTTTTAATTTGTTCATTTTAAAAGTTGAAAAAAAAAAAAAAAAAAAAGACAACCACTATGTTTTATTTGTGAAATTTGTCGATAAGAATGAATGTGCTCTTTTTTACTTCTTAGAAAATAAAATGTCATATATTTTCTTTAAGGAGTTTTTTTTTTTTTTTTTTTTTTGTTTTCGTTTTCTTCTTCATTAAGTAAAAGTCATTCGAAATCTTTTGTGGGAATGGAAGAGAAATTGTAAGGTTAGATATAACTAAAAGTTATTGACTTTTTGAATACATCAAAACTCTTAAAAGTATTTAATAGCTATGACTGAATACTTCATAACTTGTATAATATCTATATTGAATACATTCAAACTTTTTAAGTCCACAAAAGTCTTTAAAAATTTAGATTGAATACACCCCCCTTAATATTTTCATACTTCTTTTTTTAATTTTATCTTATTATTACGGATGAAGCAACTTGTAAACTCTTTTGTGTGTTTGTATCTTGGTAGTGAGTTTATTAAAAACATAAGAAGAATAACTATTGAATAAATAAAAATTGTGCAATATCCATATTTAAAATATTAAAAAAAAACAAACAAACAAACAAACAAACAAACAAACAAACTTGGAGCAAAGCGTGCAGGGAGAGGTTGGGGCCACCTCCCCTGCTCCGAAAATTCCTTGATCACGAATCCAATCTTCAATAATCGGGGTGGGGACAAATAATTTTATTAGGGTTGAGATTGAGAGCTCCTAACCCTGCCCCCTTGACATCTTTATTACTACTATTGTGATTTGTGTCTATCTATATATCAAATTATTTAATTTAATAATTTTCGTGGGATACACATTTATTTTATTATGAACACCACAATTATAATATTATTGAAATATTAATTTTTTAAATTTTCTTAAAAAATATCATATACAATTAAATTGAAAAAATACTGCAATTTTTTTTAATAAAAATTTTAATTATATATTGGAGACAATATAATTATTATTATTATTTTGACAAAGATGGGACGTTTTAAAACAAGTTGGACCCACTTTGGCTGCATTGAAGTCCCGTTTTCAATCAAAGTGACTTTTTATTTTTTTTATTTTTATGATATCTATTTATCTACCGGGTATTTCATGAAGCTTTTATCATTGGTAGAATACAAGTGACTTTCACTATGATTAATCCGATTGTGATGTGTAATTCTATACTGGACTAAATAGTATTGTGTGTCTCTTATATAGGGTCAGTTAGTTATAAGTGTAGCTTTTATAATATTCACGCATAGTTTGTACTGAAGGAATAATTTTTTGTGAAGTTAATTAGAAAAATATTTAATTAATATTGCTATTAACATTATTGTTACACCGAGAATATATATATATATATATATATGTTTGGTAAATTATGAATTTATAATGTTAATTGCTGTGAATTTTTATAAGTGAAAATTACAAAAAATAACATAACCATAGAATGAATTATTGTTTCTAACCAAATTATAATTTTTTATTGTTTGTAACCAATCATCATAACACATTATTATTTTTAGTCAATAAATTTCAAAACTACTCTTTTATCCTTTTTTTTCTCTTTAATTTTCTTTCTTCTCCATCACTAATCTCTCTCTATCACTAATCTCTATCACCCATCTTTTTATCACTCATATATTTATCAAATCTTAGTTCTCAACTAATTTTTGTCAAGAAATTAAAGTTATTTTAAAGGAAAATCGAAAAGAAATCAATATTTGGGAAGAGTTTTTTGAAAATTTTGAGTTTGTGCATGGTTGAATCTCTTTTAAAACTTCAAGGTTTGTAAATCTTCAATTTCAATAGCATTATTATATTTCTTAGATGATATTGTTGATGAATTTTTGTTATTTTATTTCAATTTTGAAGTTTTTTTGTTGATAATGGAAGAAACTTCGATTTCAGTTTGAAATTATATTTCACGCAATGTGTCACGATAAAAGTGATATAAATTGGTTATTTCATGTTTAATGTGACACATCGCCTAATACTGTGCAATCTTGTATTTCTGAAGTACATGAGATATTTCATGTCCAACATGAAATACATGAGATATTTTACGCATAACATGATATATATGAGATAATACTGTAGAAATAGGATATTTCATACCTAACATGACATACATAAGATATTTCATACCCAACATGACATACATAAGATATTTCATGCTCAACATGACATACATGAGATATTTCATGCCTTGTATGAAATACTGCATAATGGGGATATTTTATACCAACATGACATACATAGGACATTTCATGTCCAACATGACATACATGAGATATTTCATTCCCAACATGATATACATGACATATTTCATTATTTACATGAACTACTGTATATATAGGATATTTCATACCCAACATGATATATAGGATATTTCATGTCCAACATGACATATAGGATATTTCATGCCCATGGGATATTTCATGCACAATATGATATACATGAGATATTTTATGCCTTGTATGAAATACTGCATAATGAGGATATTTCATACCCAACATGACACACTAGGATATTTCATACTCAACATAACATACATGGGATATTTCATGCACAACATGATATACATGAGATATTTCATATCTTGTATGAAATACTACATAATGGAAATATTTCATACCTAACATGACATACATAGGATATTCCATGCTCAATATGACATACATGTGATATTTCATCCCCAACATGATATACATGAGATATTTCATATCTTGCATGAAATACTGCATAACTAGGATATTTCATGTCCAACATGACATACATGAGATATTTTATACACAACATAATATACATGAGATATTTCATGTCTTGTATGAAATACTGTATAATGGAGATATTTCATACTCAACATGATATGCATGAGATAGTTCATATAAAACATGACATACATGAGATAGTTCATACAAAACATGACATATATGAGATTTTTCATGTTTTACGTGACATATCCTTGGGAAATGTGAAACACTATTTTTCTTACAATTTTTTTTTTTTTATGAACTGATTTGTTTTTAATTATTATTTGCTTCAGGAAATATGAAAAGCTTTAAGTTAGCAATCAATTACATCGGTCAATTAGACATTTTAGATTACGTGGATGATCAATTTATTGGGGAGTAGATGGAAAACAATTTGTCATACAATGGGTTGGTGAAGAAGACATACATATTGACTGGGATTGACAAAAATATTTATGACTATAAATATTTATGGATTGACGAACAAGCTCAAACGTGGAAGCAAAACCATGAAACTTTCATTTTATAACATTACAACTTTTGTTGAGTGTTAGATGTTAACTTTTGAAACTTGCTGAGTGTTGGTTGTTACCCGTTGAAACTTTTATTAATTTTTTTTTTTGAAAGTCAAATCGTCACAACTTGGATTATTATTTCTTGTTTAAAATGATAAAAATATGTACAACTTTTGTTTGAAAATCATGGACTTGGTTTGAGTTAGATTATTAGCACATTGTTATGATTAATTCTTAATTTTACATTTATGCATGTATACTTTGTTATAGGTTACAAAGTATATATATAAAGCTATAAAGACAATATAAGATATCATAAAAAAAAACTTATTTAACTTGGCTAAACAATTTTAATTTGTTGGATGTGATAGCCAAGAATAGACCTACACAAAACGTTTTGATGGTTCAATTACTTAAACAATTTACTAAAAATGCTTAAGAAGGGGTCCCACCAAATGGATTTTTTATATTCTACAACACATATACTTCTCATGTGACCTAATCAATGCACTTTTTTTTTGTTGCTCCTTTTTATTCAATGCAACAGCCAATTTTTTTTTTACTGGGATGCATTACATGTGGCGAGGTTATCATGCCAAACCACATCACATGATCTAATGTTCAACGGAGAAAATTTATCATACATGCATCCACTACATTAGAAATCACAAACCCTAGTTTATTTCATTCAAATTCAAACTCACAAATCGTGTTGTCTTTGTACCTAAAAATAGTTTCATGTATATCTCTTCTAGTATATCTTATGTATAAATTATTGTAATTCGATAAGTTATTTTTTTTGTAAGAGATAAAAATAGTAAATGGAAGTCAAATAGGAGTTAAATAGGTAATTAAGTAGATAAATTCACCACATGCCTTTTTATTTTTGCTCATTTTTATTAATGCAAGTATTTTGGTCAACAGCCAATTGTGTTGTTTGATTCCTTTTTAGGTTCTGCAAATGTCACATCAGTAGACATAGTACAATGACAAATTCTGATGAGATGAGGCTTTGGAAAAAAAAAAATTACTGGGATGTATTGCATGTGATGAGGTTATCTTGCCAAACCACATCACATGATCTGATGTTCAATACAGAAAATTTATCATACATGCATCTACTACATAAGAAATCACAAACCATAGTATATTTCATTCAAATTCAAACTGAAAAATTGTGTTGTCTTTCTACCCAAAAATAGTTTCATTTATATCTCTAGTACTCTAATAGTATATCTTATGCAGAAATTATTGTAATTTGATAAGTTATTTTATTTTTTTTGTAAGATACAAAAATAGTAAATGAGAATCAAATAGGTAATTAAGTATATAAAAAAATTGTGCATCTCATACAGTTTTGAAATTAAATATGTAATATATTTTTTTTTTTTTCCTGTTTTCATGATAAACTTTTTTGTTCTCTTTTTTCTTCTCAACTTGCCTATTTGTGTTTTATTATATCCGAAGAAATACATACATATATATAAACATATAATCATCAAATCCATCCAATTACAAAAGAAGTTATTGAGAAATTTTTAGGTGCAATTTAAAAACATTTCAAGCACTGTTCCTATGTAACAATACTTCTCTTTTAGTACTAAAAATAATGTATTATCTTTATCAAAATAAAAAAATAAAAAATCGTGTTGACCCTCTACCCAAAAACAAGTGTTTGCATATATATATATATATATGTATATCTCTTGTAGTTGTTCGAAAATTGTAAGTCAAAATGGCAACTGTCAGTATATCTCATGTAGAAACTATTGTAATTCGAAAAGTTATTTATGTTTATTTTTATTTTTTTGAAAGATTTGAGAAGTTACTTTAGCTTGTTATAACTTATAAGATACAAATATAGTAAATGGAAGTCAAAGAGGTAATTAAGTAGATAAAATGTTTATTTTATTTTTAAAATTTTTTTAATAATTAAGGGTAATTTTGTTTTTCTATTAGTTCAATTTTAAATGTAGGGAAGGTTTTAAATTATATGGAGATTTTTAGGTCTCTTTGTAACAAATTCATTTCCCTTTAATAGGGTTGCTGGTTTGCTGGTCGTTGCCTGTCTAACATCAATACTTACAGAGCTCAAGTATTTCAAGGAATCATTTATTATTATTATTGTTAATGTTAATTAATAATATATATTTTCAGGATATATATACTCTTATGATAAACTTTTGAGTAAATTGTACCAAATACCCTGAGTTTTACCTTTTTACATCCAGAAACAATTTTATTGTATAATTGACACTAATCTCCTCTACTGTTGGTCAAACTCAACTGTTGACCAAGTTTGATTGGAAAAAAAAATTACATGGAAATTCTTATGGGAGAATTGTAAATAACTCCTTGATCTTTGATCAAATGCTAAATAAAACTCTCTGATTTGAACAATCTGTAAAAAAACCTCTATCGTTTTTGGTGAAAATGCACCTTAGCTAATGAATCAAAGATAAGAAAAAATGAAAATTGTAAAAAATAACCTAACCATAAAATAGACTATTGTTTCTATCAAAATTCTAATTTTTTATTGTTTGTAACCAATCATCATAATACATTATTGTTTTTAGTCAATAAATTACAAAACTTTTTTTTTATCCTCTTTTTGCTTTTAATTTTTTTTTTCTCTTCATTACTCATCTCGCTCTATCACCCATTTTTTATCACTCATATCTTTATCAAATCTTAGTTCTCAATCAATTTTTGTCAAGAAATTAAAGTTACTTTGAAGGGAAATTGCAAAGAAATCAAGATTTGAGAAGAGTTTTTTTTGAAAATTTCAAGTTTATGGTTAAATCTCTGTTCAAAACTTCAAGGTTTGTAAATCTTCGATTTCAATAGCATTATTGTGTTTCTTAGATGATATTGTTGATGGGTCTATATTATTTTGTTTCAATTTTGAAGTTTTTTTGGTGACAATAGAAAAAACTTTGATTTCGGTTTGAAATTATATTTCACACAGTGTGTCATGGTGAAAATGATATAAGTTGGTTATCTCATGTTTAACGTGACACATTGCCTAATATTGTGTAATCATGTATTTTTGAATTATATGAGATATTTCATACCCAACATGACATAGTAGATTTCATGCCAACATGACATACATAAGATATTTCATGCCAACATGATATACATAGGATATTTCATGCCAATATGACATACATGAGATATTTCAAGTCTTGCATGAAATATTGCATAAACGGGGATATTTCATACCCAACATGACATACATGAGATATTTCATGCATAACATGAAATACTTCATAAAGGGGATATTTCATACCCAACATGACATACATAGGATATTTCATAGCTAATATAATATGACATATATGAAATATTTCATGCATAACATGATATACATGAGATATTTCATGTTGTATAAAGGAGGTATTTCATATCCAACATGACATATACATGATATTTCATATCCAACATAACATACATGGGATATTTCATGCATAACATGAAATACTGCATAAATGGGATATTTCATACCCAACATGACATACATATGATATTTCATGTCCAAAATGACATATATGAGATATTTCATGCATAACATGATATACATGGGGTATTTCATGCATGCATTGCATGAAATACTGTATGAAGAGAATATTTCATACCTAACATAACATACACAGGATATTTCATACCCAATATGACATACATGGGATATTTCATGCATAACATGATATACATAAGATATTTTATGCCTTGCATGAAATACTGTATAAAAGGGATATTTCAAGCCCCACATGACATACATAAGATATTTCATACACAGTATGACATACATGGGATATTTCATACACAGCATGATATACATGAGATATTTCATGCATAACATGACATACTACATAAAAAAGATATTTCATACCCAACATGACATACATGATATATTTCATGCAAAAAATGATATATTTCAGATGTTTCATGTCTTGCATGAAATACTGTATAAATGAGATATTTCATACCCAACATGACATATATGGAATATTTCATGTCTAACATAACATGCATGGTATATGTCATTCCCAATATGACATACATGAGATATGTCATTCCCAACATGAGATATGTCATACATGAGATAGTTCATACAAAACATACATACATGTGATATTTCATGCTTTACATGATATATTCTTGGGAAATGTGAAATACTGTTTTTTTTACAATTTTTTTTATGAACTGTTTTTTTTTTTTCAATTATTATTTGCTTCAGGAAATATGAAAAATTGTAGGTTAGTAATCAATTACAACGGTCGATAGGACGATTTATACAGCGTGCATACAAAAGATGCGAGGTGCTTGAACATAATATTCAGACATGCTCAAACCTGAAAGCAAAACCATGAAACTTTCATTTTATAACGTTACAACTTTTGTTAAGTGTTAGATGTTAACTTTTGAAATTTATTGAATGTTGGTTGTTAACCATTGAAACTTTTATTTTTAATGTAATTCGTTGCAATTTGGATTGTTATTTATTGTTTAAAATGATGGAAATGTGTACAATTTTTATTCGAAAATCGTGGACTTGGTTTAAGTTAAATTATTATGAAATTATTATGTTCAATTCTTAATATTGCATTTTGGCATGTGTATTATGTTTAACTTGAAAGAGAGAAAAACAAAAGACGACACTATTATTTTGTGATGAAAAAACTGACAATTAGGTTCTACAGATGCTTTTTTAACTTGAAATTCTGTTTGTTAACATTACCAAAAAATTTGGTTTGAGTTTCCTTTTTACATGACAACATCTATCTAATATCGTTGATATGACGGTGAAACTTGAAATAACCATTTAGCAATTTCACTTATATTGTCCTTTATATCGTCCACTGTGAAGTCCATTTGGTAACATTTGTCTTGAACAATATTTTCCATATACTTCATAATAAACACACCGCAACTCCTCCTACATTTATTAATAATAGTTGTCAATATCGATAAATGGAAATAGTAATAAAATGTTGAAAACAAATAAATATTAAAAATATTCTCACGTGTCATGTTGCTGAGGAATCAAGTACGGTTCAACAACATCAACCTCCGAAGGCTTAGCATCGGATTTACGTTGCTCATAATATCCAACAGCATGAAGTATACCAGGTAAAAATGAGACAAGTGACTTAATATGAGGTACTCGTTCTAGTTGTTTCTTCTTGTAACAAGTCGTAAATATCAATTTTGTGCGTGTACAAGTTAAGTTTACACAACACCCAATGAGAGGAACATACATAATAAGGTATCAAAATCTACACTCTAAGAAATGAATATTAGAAGCCTTAAACCTAAAAAACAATTCTAAGTCTTAAACAAAATCAAAAGTAGATACATAATAAAATTTACATGACTCTAATCAACTTATAACATATATAGCACAGTTAATCACTCAAATTTCATAACACTGACTAATACCACTTAACATCAGTGAATGTACTGCAAAAAAAAATCCGCTACACGTTGACCTAAACAACAACAACAACAAGACTTGAATAACAACAACAACAAGATTCAACTCCTCAATTTCCATAACAATTTTTTCACAGCAACCAAACAGACTAGAACAATAACCCACGAATAATTTAAAGAATAAAACATAAAGCAAATAACAGAAAGCCAACAAAAATAAATAAAACGATCAAATCAAAAGCCAAAAATTCCATAGTTAGTCAATCCTTTAAATTCATTATGGGGCTTCATGTTTCTCTATTTTAGTTATTTGTTTTCTCTTTCAAGACTTTTATCGAACATCTAGTAGGGTTTTTTTTTTTGAAAAGCAAGAATTTATTGAGGCACAGACAGGCCAAGCCAAAGCATAAGTAGGAAGAACAGGCAAGCACATCTAACAGAACCAACCCCAAACCAACACGACAACCATCCATATAACACAAAAACAATAACCAAGCAAAAAGGGCAATAACACATCACAAGAACAAAAAGAGAGTCGAAGACCCCATAAACAACAAAGAAAACAAAACAGACCCAAACAACCACAATTTATTCAAGTCGAACAAAAATTGAACAAAAATTGTACCTTGAGCAATTACAATCAACTCAAGTTGAAGTGAGTTTTAAGACGGATCGAAATTGGGTCACAAACGGGTTGTGTCACAAACTGGTCGAGGTCAATCTAGGTCGCCGGCTCCGAAAAGCACCTACTTCTTCTTTGCCGGCGTCGCACGATCCAGTCCCTTCCTTTCTTCCTCTCTTTTTCTTCTTCTTCGTCGGCGTCTAGTTAGTTCGGCCAGCTGATTCTTCTTCGTCGGTGTCTTGTCGGTGTCACCATTATCTCGTCGCCGGCACGCAGTTGTCACCTCTTCTCCGATCACCTTTGCCTCTATCACTCACTGTAGTTGAAAACGATGGTTCTTATTTTTATTGATAATGACGTTAAAACATTTAGATTTATGTTTGTAAAAATTAATAATAATAATTTAGGTTTACTTTTACAAACAAAATTGATTATTTTTTTTAAATGGGTATTTTAGACTTTACAACTTAAACCTAGTTAAAAACAATAACTTAAATTTTTTTGATTAAAAACAATAATTCATTTCTTAATTTGACTACTTTTACAAATGTCCCTTTATATAATGAATAAAAAAGATGTGATTTTTTTTTTTCAAATAAAATGTATGGAAATTGAAATATTTATTGTGTAATTGGTATCAAAGAATTATTTAATTTAAATATCAAAAAAAAAAAATTATATAACATTTATTTTCAGAAGTAACCTACTAACATCTCACCAAATTTTAAAACTGCGGAAAAATCGACTTAAGATTATTAAATAATCACTTTTAAAGGTTTTATCAAATATTAATTTTTCTTTTTGAATATTAAACTTTATTAGAACAGCCAAAAGAGCACAAAACACTACAAAACCAGCCCAAGACCCAACAAGCAAAAAGTCCAAAGGAACAAAAGACTAGCACAAAAGCCTACGGACCCCGCCCGCCACGCAGGCCCACAAAACTGCCCAAAAAAAAAAACACGCCCCCTACCAAGCTAGATTCCAAAACCACAGCCCAACAAACAACCCCAACAGACAAACTAACAAGCTAACAATACCAAAATATAAATATATATAAAAATATATATATAAAAAAAAAAAAAAAAATTGGTGCTATTGGCATCCCCTCTATAACCTAATAAAACCCCATTTAAATTTTTTTTTTTTAATTATATAAAATTAAATTTTTTATTAAATTTTATTAAAAAATTTATTAATTTATTTCCAAAACTACCCTTCTTACTTATTTTCAAATTTAACAAACCCTAGCTCTCTTTACATATGTTGTATTTTTCTCACCTCTATTGCATCCCTTCATGACTTTTCTTTTCTTTTTTCTTATGATTTCATTTTCATCGTGGAAAAGAAAAATAAACAAAGTCTATCTCCATTATAAGATTACTACTCTTTCTCAAGTCAAGATAGGAAAAATAAACATGGAGATACTTGTATTTAGTTCACGCTTGTTTTTCTCTACAAAACTCCAATAGCAAGCAAAAACACTGTTTGTAGAATTTTTAATGTTAGCAGAAAATAACATTTATTTTTATTTATCATCTTCTTCCTGTCTATTCCTAAAAGAGTAATGGGTTCAAATGATAATCAATATCTCAATTATCTAATAACTTTCCAAGTGTTTGATTTATTGTTTCAATAGGATCCACTACTGGGTGCACTGTGAGTTGGGTGGTGCAGTGTTCAAACTAAACACAAGTTTGATTTGTTTTTAGTATTGCGTGTGTGCAATACAAGTGATTATGTGTGAAACAACAAGTGAGTGTTGTGTACTTGTGTCATTGTGTGTGTGCAAATTGAAATAGAAATAATTATGAGTACAGTAAGCAATAATGGAATCCGAAACAAAATAATTCGTATGTGTAGGAAACAAATATATTTTAGGGTTTGAAAGTAAAAGATTTTTTTTCTTCAAGCAAACAAACTATAGGTGAACTTTGGATTTTGTTAGAATTCACTTTGAAGAAGATGTTTTTTTTTCTTTAATCGTACGTTTTGTTAAGTAAATTTGATAAAGGATATAACTGTAATACAAGTAAATTTAAAAAATAAGGTATTTATAAGTCAACAGAGAGTTGCCAATAGCACCACTCCTAAAAAAAAAAAAAATGATTTTAACTCTTCGACAAGTAATACCATTTTGGTCCTAAAAGTAAACACCATATTTATTATTTCGGTTAAAATTTTGAGTAGCAATAGCTGATATTTACATTCCTCTAACATTATATAAACTCTAAATTAGTAATTTTTTTTTGAAATACCGAAATTGTCCTTAAATAAAACTATTAAAATGATTAAAAAAATTATAAATACAATCTTTAATATTTTAAACATATATAATATATTTTTCGTTAAAATATTTACTAATTTAAAATTCGATACATCATATCTTCGTTGGTTCAGTGTATACATCGGTGTAGATGAAATCGATTTCATGTTGGAGCAGATTTTGGTGATGGTAACAGGTTTGGCTTTCTATAAAAATATTTTAAGGGTTGGGTGGGGATAAGTTTGAATGGGGTTACATAGACATGAACGCATATCATCCCCATCTTTAATATATCATTAAGTTGTCGGGTGAGATTTGCTAAACTTAATTTTCTACATTAGTGATTGGTTTCCTCATCAAACGTCATTTTCGGAGAATCGGGACTGATTAACATTGCAATTTCAGAACATGAGTTTAATATAATTTACATCTCTACGACATTATTTATTCACGACTCTCTATAATTGTCTAACACTTGTCATAAACCTCTCTAAAATAATATGGTTGAAGCCGGAGAAAATTATTATTTTAGAGAGATTAATTATTTATTGATAAATGAATAATTTATTAATTTATCGATAAATAAATATTTATTAATTTAAAAAGAGTTATGTTATTGTGATCGTGTCTCTTTCGACACGATCACATTAAAATTTTGTCTTATTTTACCATGATAACATACAATTTACAATCATATGTAATCATATACAACAATAACCGATGTACAATAGAATGCTCTTATTATTTTTATTTTGTCAAGATACATGTATATAACTTATAAATAATAATAAACAATGGATTGGGTCAAACTATAAATTTGATGGATGTTGAGCACATTTTGAAATATCTTAGTGAAAATGACACAATGATGAAATTGCCGATCTATTAATTAAGATATTATTTAAGGGGTAATAAATACATCTACCAATGATGATCGTGATCTGACAGTTGTGTGTTTATCAACTGTTTCTCCAAAAGAAGTCTTACAAGTAGTAGTAAGTTTAAATAACTACTTGCTAAAAATAATAATAATAATAATATAAAAAAAATCAAATGCGGTGTATGCAATGCAAAAAAAATTAAGGATGCTGTTTAGTTTGTTTAAGTATATAGAAAATGCAAATGACTTTAGTTGCATTTTTTGAGATAGGCTAAATTGAGAAAAGATAAGTTGTAAGTAAAAAGTTCATTAATATATATTATGAATTTTTTTATACTATTTATTTTATGTAATTAATCAATTATTAATTTATATAATTGTTGGGCCTTAAAAGATATTTTAAAAATTATTATCTTTTGTGAGGTTATTATTTTAATCTATTAGCCCGAATCGGAACCAAAAGATTTTATTACTTAAGTGAGGTTTTTAATTTATCGAACATTCATTTATCAAGGTTTTACTGAATTATTTTTTCTAATAAATTTTTTTACTGATTTGATGTATTACATTACTTAATGGATCACGATTCTTATATAATACTTTTAGGGTGTCTATGACTTGTCGACCAAAATAAAATAATTCTTTTGTATTTGCACCTATTATTTTTGATAAATTTTTTTTATTAAAATGACCTTTATGAATAAAATTAAAATTGCACTAGCACTCCCGAGATTTCGGAAAGAATTTTTTTTTTTTTTAAGGTTTAATTATTCTAAAGAACAACTGTTAAGAACTAATAACAAATGATCGTCATATGTTTATTTATTTTTTTTATTATATTGTATAAGGGTATTTTGGACATTATAAAAATCAAGACCGGTAACCTTAGCAAAAAAAAAAAAAAAAAAAAACATGTACTAACCTTAAATGTAGGGGTATTCTTGTAGAACATCCAAACTTTCCCATCTACTTGTCATTAAGCCAAATATAAAGGGATTTGAGTACAATTTCCCCTAAATAACTTGGCTGCCGATATGTACAACTGTAAACAGCCTGTGTTTTTGTGTTCGTTTCTCATTTTCACTAAACGACTTACTTTTCACATAGATAGAATCATAGACTAGTGAATGTCGTTCTCTTTTCATTTATATGAGAAAATTATGGATTGGAGAGTGAGAATCACATGACAGATACAATGATCCTGAATGAGCAATGTTACGGTGTGCCTGTCCACTTATACATACCGAAGCAATTCTTCTTATAAAATCGTAATTCATACGTCACTTGGACGTTTTGGGTTTGATATCTGGCAACCATGTTTCTTTTAGGGCCACTAAAGGTTTATCCGGCTGTTAACTTCAGGGCCTCATGGGATTAGTTAAGGTCCGCACAAACTGGCCTGGACATCCATAAAAACCAAAAAAAGAAAAAAAAAATTAATATAACGTTGTTATTATTTAAAAATTTCAAAAAAAAAATTTAATATAGTTTTTTTATAAAAAAATTAATATAATAAATTCAAATTTTAGAGAAAAAAATATGATTCAAACCCACAATCTTATTATATAAATATAAGAGATATACCATTAAACGAATAGGTAACCATATTTCATAGGTATATATATTTTTTAAGGAATCAATTTAATACAGTTGTTGCCCGGTTAGGCGACTAAAATGACCCTTTTATATTACATTAAGAAAGCGTTGACAATTTAAATAAACTTTAAAAGATTTAAGAAAGTTTTAAGTTAATATTAATATTAAAAAATTTGTAGTGGAGGTTGCCTCCTCCATGTACAAGGAAGCCAAAGGAGTCCAAAGGAGTGGAGCCACCTACACCAGATCTCTTTAAAAAAATAAAAAATAAAAAATAAATCGTTTCTTTCTTATGGTAGAATATTTTTAATTTACTTTAAATGTTTATAAAAAAAGAAATATGTCAAAACTCAGAACTCAAAACTCAAAAGTATGGAAGATGAAGAATTGAAAATGTGAATATCGAATTGAAGATGTGAATTGTCTTTGCTCAAAAATAGAAAAAAGAAAATGTGAATTACCGATTTATATTTATTTATTTATTCGACATACATTTTTTTTGTTTTGTAAACAATATCTATTTATCTGGCTTCGAGCCGCTGATCTGTGAATCATTTACTGAAACCTCAGGTTCATCCATTTACCAACTGAGCTACGTCCATGTTAGCTATTCGACACACATAAACACTCATAAACTATGGGAATTATAAACTATGGGAATTATATAGAATGCATTGGAAAAATAAATATGAGGGTTTTATTTATGGGTCAAGCTATATTTGTTATTATTATTATTATTATTTTGGTTAAGTACACATACAGAGCAATTAACCAAAAAAATAATTCAAAATAACATAACATGATTCATTTTTACTGTATAATATATATATTTGTCACATTATTTAAGATAATTTTTCAATTTTGTATTTTTTATGATATTTTTATTTTGAAATTAATCTGACATAGAACATGTCAAAGGTATGTCAAAGCAGGTTGATATTAAACACTACATACACGGTCCGAATATTTACTTTCATGACATCGATGAGAAAACTCATCATGAAATGGAAATGTGCAAACTACATGAACTAAAATGAAATAAAGTATTTATTTATTTATTCTTTTCCAAAAAAAAAAAGAAAAAGATGATATAAAGTATTAGTCTTTATTAAAAGGACCAATCAAATAATTTGTTTCATATTGAACTATTTTTAATAAATGCAAATACTAAATTAAGGGTGATAATTGTGAACACGACTGCGACCGAGTAATATTACATGAATACAACACAGATTTAACGGTTTTGGGTTGAAGTCTATTGGTTTTGGCCCGTTTGGGTTACTATAGGCTCAACAGTCAACACGTTAAACCCCTAAAATAATCGGGTTATGTTTTGGTTGAGTTTCTTCTAATCCGTTTGATTCAATTATTTTTGATATATGATAATTTATCAAGGAAAGTTGTGTTGAACACATATGCGACTTTATTTTAATTTTATTTTGGATGGAAAATATAATATAGTTAATTATTTTTATTTATTGGATGGGTTCAGTGAATTGGAATTGTGTAATTAAGTTACAAATGTTTAAAAATATTAAATAGGTAAATTGACAAAATTATGAATGTTGATTCCGGTTTCGGTTTTTCTCCTCCGGTTTCGTTTCGATTCTACGGTTAGAATCGAACCGTGGTCATGTCTAGACAAATGTCGAAGGAACTAAATCGTTATTAACGTGTATCAATTTAACCGTTTAATAAGTGTCACTTATTAGTCAAAATTTAGTGTTTGGATGGCTAGCTGGGTAAAAAAAAAATAAAAATTATATATAAATTTTAAATTACTATCACAGTATCACGCTAGCCTGGTCTATATCTTTAACACGTCATACCTCCAGAAGACAACATTCTTCCACTCTCTCATCCTCCACGTCTCACGTCACATCTTTAAGACTTAATCAACAAGACACCGAATTAAACTAATATTTGCTTACAAAAAATCAATTAATTAACAATAAAAATCATTACATCAATATAATTTATATATATATATATAAAATACTAAATAAATTAATAAATTTTTTGTTTCCTGACTTGCAAGAAAATAAATTAAAAATTTAAATTAAATTATAAAATAAGACATTTTGAAATTTTCTAGTAAATATACGTGGATTAATAAAGTAATAATTTAGCACATATAGAATTAATTATAATGTTTTCTTGATATATAATAATCTTTAATTTATTAGATTAACAGTTGACATTTCAAAAAAATAAAAAATAAATAATAGAACACAATGAATCTATAATTTGTTAAATGAGCATAATGCATGTTTGATCCAAAACATTGCCAATTTTTGATTTAATGAGTACAGCTACAATGAATTTATTTAATTAAGGGGATGTATTCGATCTAGACTTTAGAAAACTTTTATATATTAAAAATTTTGGGTGCATTTTTAAAAAAAATATTACAATAGTTTGAGATTTACAGTAGGGAGGAAGAGACTCGAACCTTTAACCTCATGATATAGGTGTGAGACACATACCACTGGATAAACCTCATCGTATTTAAGTTTAGATGTATTCAATATAAATTATTATTAAGTTTAAAAAGTCTATAAAAGTTGGTATATGAAATATCAGTGACTTTTTTAGAATTCAAAATGCAATAATTTGTGAACATTTTTTCGTATATGAGATGGTGCACGCAATTTTTTCATGCATAATTCATTTTTGGCAAACGATTGGCTTGTAAATTGCTATAATTTCCTGGTCGTGATTTTTATTTTTATTTCTCATTTTGGGCAGACGGGCTTGAGGCACAAGGGATATTTTTTACTAAGGTTCCGTTTGTTTCGCTGTATTGTATTAGATAATTAAAATGTACTAAAATAATACAATACAGTGGTTGTACCGAACACTATTGTATTATTTTGGTATATTTTAATTGCTTAATACAACATATACCGTATTAGCTAATACATTATATTTGGTGGTATTAGGTTGTAATTGCTTAATACAATATACACCGTATTAGATAATATATTATATTTAATGGTATTAAACAACACTTTATTTATTTATTTATTTTTTTCAATTAAATATGGAATATTAATGAAATATATGTTATGTTGTTAATATAATTTTTATAATTTTAAAATTAAATAGGAAATATTTATTTTATTTATAAAAATATTATTTTTTTAAATTTTTTGTTTTAATTAAAATAAATATTTATTGATTTTTATGTAAAAATATTTATCGATTAATTAACTATTTTTTTTTTAAAAATATATTATATTTTTATAATATAATAAAATACAATAAAATCATATATGAAATATTATAAATAATAATTATTTTAATACCAATTAATTAATTAAATTAATTCTAAAAAAAATTGGACAGCTGTAATGGTCATCTTGATATAGAACTCTTAATATGTTACCTTTTACTAAAGAATAGTGCATGTGGATGCTTGACTTGTTAGAGTTTTTAACCAAGTTAACGTATGAGAAGAATGAAAGCACTTGTGTTTATTTAGATAACATGAAGTTCAACTTTTCAGTTTACTGTGATTACATTTAACGTTTTGTTTTTTTAAGTGAAAGTGCTCATTATTTTGAATATTTCAAGTTCTTCGTCTTCCCATTAAATTGATAGTGATTTTTTTCCATCTCTCAAAGTTTCAGTAAATTTTATTTTTTGTTTTTTTACCAACTTCAAATTTTAGCTTTGTCGTGGTGATTAATTAATATAAAATTAATTAAAAAAAGAATATGAGGTGAAAATCTCTTATATTGATTATTAATTAGGATGAAAAACTTAGAATTATAGTTTAAATATGGAAATGACCATTTTGATACCAAATGAACAAGAAATTAAAGGTGTTGTAATGATGTTTGATGAAATGGTTATTAATGTCATAAAGTTAGTCAATAATGGTCATTTTGAAATAACTTTTCGAATTCAGTTGCCATTTTCATCAGTTTGATGGCTACCAGGGTAATTATCCTAACTTTTTTTCTATCTAAAATTATTAAATAATATGCCAAATGGTCTTAAGCTTCTAGAATCACATTTTCAGATAACATATTAATTACGAGCCAAATTTCAACATTATAATAAATTTTATAAATCCTTTTTCAATTTTTTTTTTTTTTTTTGGTTTTAAATACTGAATATTATTATTATTATTTCACCCATCAAGAGAAAATATCAATATAGCGACACGAGTGTATTTTTGTTCACCCACGTTTTTGTAGGTAAACATTACATTTCTCTTTAACATTTGACATGTGTCCAAGGAGAGGTATCAATATAGCGACACGAGTGTATTTTTGCTCATCCATATTTTTATAGGTAAGCATTACCTCCCTCTCCAACACTTGATATGTGTCCAGAAAGGAGGTGCTTTTGTTAAAGTGTTTTAACAAAAGTAAGTGCGAAAGAAGGTAATGCTTACCCACAAAAAGCGTGGGCGAGCAAATTCATTCTCCAGCGACACCACCGCACAAAGCCCCAAACCTCAAGCAAAATCTCACAAAACTCAAAACAAACAAACCCAAAGCTCTCACTCTAACAAATATGCGTTGTTCCAGCTACAACGGATTGATGATTCCAGGAACCGATTCTCGCTTCTTCTCGACCCGGACTTCCTCCGCGCTCGACCCGTCTCGCCGTCTATACACGGCTCGGGTCCCTTCGGTGTCCTTCAGAATAAAGGCCCAAATCAACGATGCTGCCGTCAAGGACGTGACGGCCTTGACCTTCTACGACTTGCTGGGCATATCCGAGTCCGGAACCCTACCGGAGATAAAGCAGGCGTACAAGCAACTGGCCCGAAAGTACCACCCGGACGTCTCGCCTCCGGATCGGGTCGAGGAGTACACCCAGCGATTCATTCGGGTCCAGGAGGCTTATGAGACCTTGTCGGATCCCAGAAGCAGAGCTCTCTACGATCGCGATATGTCCAAGGGCCTCCACCTTGCTTTCTCTGCCAGAAGACGCTATCAAAACGACGTGGTATTGCTTCTTTTCATTTTTATACGTTATCTTCTCTCATGTCATGTGTGATATTTTTTCTTGTCTACTTTTTATTGGGTTTTAATTATTATTGTAAAAGTAAATAAAATTGAGGTGTGATTTTAATTACGGATCTGATTGGTTTTGGATGAATATGTGATTTCTTGCTGAATTGTTGGTTGTGGTTCTCTGTTTGGTTGCTGAGAAAAGGGTGGAAATAAGTATTAATAATTTTAAATGTTTTTCATATAAGATTAATAGATTGTTGCCTCTATATCTTCAATTTTTTGCTTGAAGAAAAATTTGCTAAACGGAAAACTTAGAGGTTTTTTTTCATTTGTATTCCTATTACACTTCTCTCTTTCTGTAGCCAAGAAATGCATAAATTTTGATGAAAAATGTAGTGTAATTCGTGTTACAATTACCATAAATTCTAAAAAATCCCGATAATTTTTTTTTTTTTAATTTTCTGGGATTTATGAGATGGTATTGGAATTATTTCCTATTCCTGAATCTCAAAATTGTATTACTGTTTTTAAGAATTATTAGCAGATCACGATTCACGGATCAAATGTCTTACAAAAAATGATTCCTTTTCTTTTTGTTCCTATAAAGAGATGTTTTTTTTTTATTTTGATTTCCTTTTATCAGCAAACTTTGCAGTTTTATATGAGTTTAATTTGGTTGGGTGATGTTTTCACTAGGATTTTTAAATCTTGATTTGTGATTAGTATTATTTATTGATATTCCATATGGGTCACCGATTTCCTGTTTGATCCTAGACTCTCCATAACTGCTTGATTGTTTGCTGATACGGGGGATCGGGATGTAATGAAGCCTTATCATGCTTTAGCATTTCTCCCAAGCTCAGCTGGAGCTTTGGAGATTCTTGTGTTTCATTTGCATTTTCATTATCGTTGGTTATTATCCTTCTATTCTTTTCCAATAAAACATTAAGCTTCTTCTCAGCACTATATTTTTAAATCAAAATTTCTCTTGACTTTATCATCTGTGAAATTTAATAAATTCATGGCTCTTGGAATATTGTATTCATAAGATAATTTGCAAATTGGATCTGTCTGTTGTGTTTTAGTGTTATGTTAATGTAATAATCATGTTCTTTTTTAGTCAACTCCGACAGTTTTTAGTCAACTCAAATGGAGTGTTTGAAGAGCTTAGTGGAATGAATAAGTTGGCATTGAACTTTCAAATTCAGACTAGTCTTATATATTTAATCACCTTGTACTCATTTGGGCTATCTTGCTATAGGAGATGGAAGGGAGAGATGAGTGGAAGAATCGTTGGCATTCTCAGCTGTCCGAGCTGAAGAGAAGAAGCATGAACAAGGATGCGAGAGGAAACATGTCCTGGGGAGCTCGAGTGCGCAGGCAAAGGGATGATCTATCTCAAGATTTATGAGAAGCTTTTGTTTTTATTGTGCATATATATATTTCTTTCTTTCTAACTTCTGATAGGTTTTTCGAGTTTCTTTAGTAAGAGGAAATGATGGTGCTTCTGGGTCAAGCCCCTTTGCTTGCAAGGGCAACAAACGTACCTGCTAATTATAATTAACAGTTAATTATAATAGAAAAGGAACCATAATATATATATATATATATATATATATATATTGTACATATAATTCTAGTGGATATAAATTTTCTTCCTTGTAGCCATAAAAAATTTGAGATTGTTGTTAAATGGAAGTTGGAAGAGAGATTGAGATGATTTTGTTTTTGTGTGGAGATGGCAAGCCATGAAGTTGAAAGAAAGAGACCCAGCAATGTGTGGGTTTATTGCAGTGTTTATCCTGCAATTGGATTCTTATGTTGTGGTCCTGGTCCTGGTCCTTTACTCTCTTCCGGTATCCACTCTGCAATTTGCATGAATGAATGGTATTTTGTCCCATATGTTTCTGTTTTCTAGTCAATGGTAAAACATTATCTACAATTGGATCTGAATTCTCAGTCGACATGATTTTACGTTGGATACAACTCCAGTACTAAGGGTAGGAAAAATCCCCGACCTGCCTCGGGGGCTCTGATATGTTTGAGACGGGTTTCAGGGTTTGTAGTACATAATACAGGGTTTAGATTGGGTATGGGTAAAACTTTTTTGATCCGGTGTTTTATCAGGTCGGATATGGGTCAATCTTATATGTTTGACTCGACCTGTTTGACCCGGTATTTATATAATTATTTTTAAAAATATAAAAATATAAAAAGAAAAACAAATCTTTAATCTCTGGCTTTTTATCTAATTGCATTTTATGTTTGAATTTAACGTTTATTAAGCTGAGATGTTTTGTTTTATTAAATTTAAGTTTATGTATGAATTTTAAGTGTATGTTAAAATGTTTTTCTAAAGTGTATGTTTGTATTTAAGTGTATATTTAAATTTGCAATAAAAAAAGAAAAAAATTGTATACATATATATATATATATTTTAATTTAAATATATTTTAAAATTTAATTGAATTTTAAAATTTATGTCAATGTCTTAAAATTGAATTCTATGGTAAAATAGTTTGTATATTTAGTGGTTTGAGAATTTAATTTAATTTAAATAAATAAATAAAAAAACGGGTCATTTCGGGTCGAGTATGGGGTACCCATTGTCATTTCGAGTCGGGTTTGGGACGGAAAACGAAAACCCATTCAAGACACTGGTCAAATTTAGGGCAACTCTTGTAAATCGGATTTCGAGTATGGAGTACCTTTGATCCGATCCGACCCGTTGTCAACCCTATCTAGTACCCTGTTTCATATGAAACCGGGTACTGAAACAGTGCCATGTTTCACATCATTTCTTATGATTTGATACTGAAACAATGTTTGATAAATAATTTGAAAAAGTTTATTACACAATTCAGGCTAAATTGTATAATAATCACTTTTCAAAATGAGTGGCGATATGAAGATAAGAGGTTGGTTTAGTGGTAAATAGAAATGCACATTTTTCCCCGGGGCCCCAATTCCCCGCATCCGCATCCGCATCCCTATCTGGGGATTTTTTTTTTGGGAAAAAATGGGGAAATGGGGGGGGGGGGGGGGGTGGGGGTGGGGATGGGGGACGTCCCCCTATCCCCATTTCCCAATTTCCCCTAAACATATATAAATATAATTATAATATATATTTTTAATTTTTTTGTTTATTCTTTAAAAACCCTATCTCCCTAAGTATATATATACATTTTATATAAAATACATTAATGAATTTTATTTTGTATTTGTAATGGAATGTTTGTTTTTTATTTAGTCAAATGGGGAAATGGGAGAACGGGAAAAACGGGGAAATGGGAAAAACGGGGAAAATAGGGATTGGGAATGGGGATGGATATAGGTCCCCCCAAAATTTTCCATCCCATTTTCCCCAAATGGGGGAAGGGTATGTGAAGTGGGGATGGGGATGGGGGGGACTTATATCCATCCCCATTCCTCAAACGTGCATCTTTAGTGGTAAACCTCTCATATCTGCACCACGAGGTTACGGATTCCAGTTTTCCTTCTTCTAAAAAAAACCCTCGAATTTATATAATAGTATAATATTTCAAAAAAAACAAAAAGAAAAAAAAGTGGCAATATATATACCCATTAAAATTTTTAAAATATTATAATTTATAAGTGCACCCAACATTTTATAAATATACCATTTCTCATTCGGCTTATCATGTCTGATGTCTCAGGTTTAAAAAAAAAAAAAAAAAACTAAAAAAGATCATATCACTCAAATCATAATCTCATGATTTGTAAGATCTTGACAATGCACAAACTACATCTTTTATATTTAAGCAAGATTTTCTCATATATTATTCATTGAATAGCCCAATCATACCTTTGTACATGTTTTAATATTTAATACTAAAATAAATTCCCTTTGTGGTTCAAAGACATAAGGTATATTTTTATCTTGATTTGAACAACAACTTTGCCAATGAAATGTGCTTGCATAATTTCGAAGGCAGTTATTAGCTTGTCACATATGTCTTCCAACTGATTCATATATCAAATAGTTTGAATTTATCCAAATTGAAGATTATTGTTGATCGGTATACGTAGAAATTTCAAATAGCATTTATAGTGAATGAGAGTCACAAATATTGTAGCCACAATAACTACCGGAATATATTATGTTGGAACATGACCATGCATGTTACTGGATTACCAATAGAACTACAGTTGATATCTATGCTCATTAAGGAGAAAGTCATTTTAAAGAATTCTTCATCAGTTTGACTCATTTCTCCATATTGTCTACCATGTGAATTGTCAAAAGATTTTTCTGTTCCCCCAATTTTTGCACCAGCATCCCTACAAACATGATCTTCATCTTGAATTACACGGGTATACTGAACTTCCTTGTAATTGGGTCAAAGGGTTGACATAATATGTATATCTAATTTCTCCAATATTCCATCATCTTAACTTCCAATACTTGTATTAGGAGTTCATGTTGGTCATTAGATAAACTATAAACACAAAAATTTGCACCAACTTCTTCCTCTATCAATATTTATTCCATAATCACGAGCACGGGTGGCCACGTGTGTATTTGGATTTCCTTTATCATCAATTGCGTATGCCGGTTTAACCCATTCTTAATTTTTCCAATCCGTAAAGATTTTTGGATAAAATGATGATATTTATACCCCTTTAAAATTGTATATATATTTTAAATTAGTATATTTTTAAAAATCTAATATTACCCTTGAGTAAAATTACTTAAAGAGACTATATAGTTTGTAAATATACTTACTAATAATTATTGAATTCATTTTTGTTCACCCCCCTTCAAGGTGGGTGAGCATTTCCCCTATTCTAAAAATATGACACATGTCTATGGAAGGGGTAAAATTGTCCAAATCCTGTTATCTTTTTAGACAATTTTACCCCTTTATAGACACATGTTATGTTTTTGGGAAAAATAAGGATGGTGAGTAAAAATGGACTCATAATTATTAATCAATTTTATATTAATTCTTTGGTAAAAAAAAAAACCTTGAACAGTACTTGTGCATCCGTCATATTTGAGGTGGATTTTAGGGCCTAGTTGATTACTTCCATAGAATTTGAGAGCCTGCTGCTGGATACATCAAAAAACATTGATAAACATAAATTCCTGGATTTTATTCTTTAGTAGTTTTAGGAAAGAAAGTCACCCACCGTTGGCGTACTGTCTGGTATCCTTGCGCTGAGCTTGTTGATTATCTGTCAGAGTTGATTCACAATTTCACATTTTCACGTAAGAATCTACGATTAGTTTTCACAGAATTCAACTAATTAGGAGAGGATAATTTACTAACTAGAAAATTTTTGAATTTCTTTAGGTGTACTTACAGTTTCTCTACTCTTTCAGACAACTCTTCACCCAATTTCCTCATCCACCATGACTTTAATCTCAATTTTTGAGATATGCTACTCAAAAACCCATAAAATTTAAGGAGTCGTTCGGCTACGTTTCTCAAGACTGTTTTTTTTGTTTAAAATTTAAAAAATGTCAAAAACCTGTCCAGCAGCTATTCCCAAGAAACTAAATCAGAAAACACATGAAACAATGAGAACAACTTTATGCCTTAAATGATAAAAATGATGGAAACATGAAATTGATGTTTCCAGTTTTTTTGTTTTTTTTTTTTATGTCCCCTCCCTTTCCCAATGTTTATTAAATTGGATGGGGTAAATCAGTGTAATTATATTAAAAGTTATAACCGATTAAAAATAAGTAATAAATAATTACATTATCAACGGCTAATATAACAATTACTGTATTATATTTTTACCATAAACATTATGGATCAGAATCATCTTCTCATCTTAATTGTCTTCACCTATATATGAAATTATGGGTTCGAATCCCTCCTCCCAAAAAAAACCTTTGAATTTATTTTATACACTAATACTTTTTTTAAAAAATTATTCTTACCTTCATAATCTATTGTCACATATTTAATTTAACAAATCAATGGTTTGAATTATTTTTATTAATTTTAATGTCTATACTATACCAAAAGATAAAATTAATCATGACTATTAATCTAGGTGAGAACAAGATAAGTTGAGGAGTTGATTTAAATCTATATTATATATTAAGCATAATTCTTAATTATTTTTAATTATACATTGATTGATAACATTTTCTTAAAATTAGTAAATTAGTAAAATATATATATTTTATTATAATGTTTTTTAAAAATAAATAAATAAAGAAAGACAAATCAAAATTAAATTTAAAAATTGTTTTTTTTTTTATAATATATATATATATATATATAATTTAACTACCGGTCTATCCACAATATTATTTTCACCCTTACAAAATATTGAAAAATATATTTTAAAAACAATTTAACTATATACATAGTATAATATTAAAAAAAAAAAAATTCCAGAATAATGTTTTCAACACGTTTAATAATAATAATAATAATAATAATAATAAACTTATGTCCAACAGACACATTTTCAATGTTTTCAGCTTTTAAAAATATAAAAATTAGTTTTTCATTTTCGAAAGAAAATATTTAAAACATAAAACATAAAATAAAAACATTACCAAACAGATCCTAGCAATTGCAGGTTTTAGATTAAGAAATTAAAAAAAATTATTTTAATATTTTATGAATATCGGAATATTTCGAAAATATTGTGATATTTTGAAAATATTGAGATATTTTGTGAATATTTTCAAACACAAATGGATAGATATTCTATGAGATATTAAATATTAAGGTGTATAGATATTGGTATCCAAAAAATGGATAATATCCGGGATATTTCGGTGCATATTTACTTCCTTGGACTTGTGCACTTCCCCTTCAATTCTCACATATGTATATAACATGTCAAATTTATCTTATAGGTTCCGTTATTAAACTTTAAAGAAAGAAAGAAAGAAAAAAAAAAAGAAACTTTTCAAAACAATTTTTTTTAGAGTGAGCAAGAATTTCTTTATTATTCTACATTTCTACTGCTGCTTGTTGGATGTTGGTGGCTGCTGTTGAGGAACAACCCAGTTAGAAGTTCACAATTTTATGTGAGCATGCTATGCTATATAGGTGAATTGAGGTTGATCAGGTGGAAACCTAATAATTACCTTGTAGATTAATAGATAATATCCTTGTAATTACAGCACCTTAAACATGTATATCCCCATTTCTTCAAATTTCTGTATAATGTGAACGATGCTTTTTCTCACAAATTAATAATTCGAATGATGTGTCAATTGAGAAGATGAGGATTGCCTTAGATAGAGTAATAACTCTCATCCAGAGTAACAACAACTCACAAGTCACAACTCACACAACTACCAACCAATTTACAGTGACTTGTCAGGAGCTGGATACTGGATAGGTATAATCATGGAGACATGGACAATTTCCACTTTTCGAGATTGAGTTGACACTCGATAGCTTTTGCCCTAATAATTGGAGAAAAACTTGCAATGCACCTGATAGGTATAATCATTGCATTGGGTGTATGAAGATTTTCTCCGATAATCAAAGAATAAAATATCGGTATTAATATCGATATTGAGTTCCTAAATTTATAGATATTTTAAAGATATTATCGATATTGGTAGATATTCCGTCAATTTTTTTTTTTAAAAATGGATACTTACATTCAAAGTTAGAATTTTTTTTGTGATATTTTAGGACAAACTTAAACAAATAGTTATACATCAAATGAATCTTATTTCAACAATAAATTAGTATAGATATGAGTTTATTATAAATTATAACATTGATAGAGTATGTATATAATTTTTAAAATTGAGTATTTAATAGAATAATATTTTGTTTTACTTTCACAATATTATATACAATATAAAGAGATTAGATATGTAATAAACAAAATTATCATTAAAAAATATATATAGTTCAATACTTCTAAGATTCTATCATAAATCATAATTCATACATAATAATACATTGCATGTCTAAAATTTAAAATCAAATTCCTTTATGGTTTAAATACATAAGATACATTTCTATCTTGATTTGAACATTAATTTCCTTAGGAAAATGTGCTTGCATAGTTTTCAAGGTAGTTATTAATAAACCATATGTATGTTGTTTGATCTCTTCCAATTGATCCATGAATTTGGTAGTTTGGATTTACCCAACTTGGTGGATATTGTTGATTTGCATGCATAAGTATTGCATATGACATTTGTGGAGAAAGATAATTAAATATATTGTAGCCACAATAATTACCATAATATCGTACAAGAGAACCTGACATTGTCTATGAATCACTCAAAGAACTGTTTTCTGTGTCTATACTTATTGAGGAGAGAGTCATATTCACAAAATCTTTATCAATTTGACTTGTTCCTCCATTTTATCTAGAGGTGTACGGTTGATCAGATCCAATGGATTTACCACGATCCAAGATTCGATCCAATTGAATCGAAGAAATTGTAATCCGATCCGATCCGATCCAATTTTATAATTGGATCCGATTCGATCCAGTTACTATTTGATCAAATCCAATCCAATCTGATCCTAAAATATTTCGATCCGATCTGATGGATTGAATTAATATAAAGTCGTTCTTAATATACAAAAGTTATAATCTGAAATAAATAAAATCAAATAAATTATTCAAACATTACTAATTAATTCAAATAAAATTAACATGAAAAAAAAAAAAAAAAACATAACATAACTTGTAAACTTTATATAATTTAAAAAGTTTATAAGCATTAAACATCAGCTCCAAATGCAAACTTAATAAACCGTGATATTGATGATGAAGAATATAATAAAAGAATATGGTGGATTGTTGGTTGTAAAGAAATTGAGAAAGAAAACCCCAAATAATAACATTAGAAATTGTATTTGGGTTGAGTCTTTACAGATATTCATAGAATAAAACTGTATTTGAGTTGGGCTTTTACTTTAGAAAGTAGTGGATAAAATAAATTGCCTAATATAAAAATAAGGTCTAATATTTTAGGCGGATTGGTGGATTTCCAAACGGAAATCCAAGATCTGATCAAATCAAATCCAATATATTTTAGAATTTAGAATCCGATCCAATCACCTCAATGCATCCGATCCAATCCAATAGATTGAATCCGGTCCTATGGATCATATTTGATTGGATTGGATCCTATACACCCCTAATGTTGTTTACCATAATTTTGATCAAAATTACCTGCATGAGCATCCCGACCTGCTGTACTAGCATTCCAACCTGTTGCACCAGCATATATCCCAACCTTCGGAACGAACATTCCAACTTGTCGCACTAGCATTCCAACCTTTTGCACCAGAATCTCAACCTCTTACCTCATCCCCACCATTCCTATCATCTAAATTATCTTTTCCTCAACTATTTCCATAAGAGGTATATTGGTTATCAGAAGAGCTGGTAACAATAACTTCACGATCTATACCAACTTCTTTTCTAATCACTTGTTCAACATTTATTCCCATGTCTCGAGCATGAGAAGCAATTTCTGGATCGGGATTTCCCTTATCATCACCCAAGGAGGCAGGTCTGACCCAGTCAAAAATAGGATTCTCATTATCGTCTCATGCTTTAGCAATTACTTAAAGTAGATCCATAAAATCAATTTCATTTACTTTATCTTTTTCAGCTGCCATATCCTTAAGTTTCAACTTCATATTTTAATAACAATAAACAAGTTGTTCAAGCTTAGAATAGGCAAGACGGTTCCTTTGTTTTGTGTGGATTAAAGCAAATATAGACCAATTTCTTTCACATACAGAACATGATGATGTTTGTGACATTATGCGAATTACTATTGCATGCAATGATGAAGCATAGTTTTCATACATTACGCACCAATCAGCTGTAATAAAAATTATTAAGTATTATAAGCATGAATATTATTTCAATGATATTATTATTTATTATTACAATGTAAATTTTTATAATCAAAGTAATATACCTGGTTACATTTTGCTTCTAGCTGCAATGGTTACTTGTTCACTTAAACCTTTCCTTCCATCCTTACATATTTATAAATTGATTGGTATATATTTAATATTATTTGTAATTAGTTTTACACATTTAAGTCACAAACAATTTTTCTTTTTTTTTTTTTCAAATTGTTTTCACAAAATTTTACATATTTTACTCATCCACTCTTTGGTTATTTGTCCAATTTTACTTCAAGTCCTCAATAATTTTACTATTGACTATTATGAAGAAAATTTTTATAAATTTGTTAATGTTTCTTCTAAAATAATTTTCAGTCTAAATTATTTTAACAATAATTTAATTTTTGAGGATTAAAAAAATTATTTTGATAATATGCAAAAAATCCATGGACTTTCGGGGTGAAATTTGTGATATTTCGGGAATATCGAGAGATTTTTACGGATATTTCGAAATCGATCGGATATTTTACAGGATATTGGATTTTTACCTATTTCGATATTGGTCCCTCCAAAATACGGATATATCGGTGGATATTTCGGTATATCTATCGATATTCAATTCCTTGCCAATAGTTGAGTGCAACAGCACACACAAGATCTTTTTCATGTAAATTATGAGCAAATTCTTGATTTGGCCCTTCAATTGTTGATAATTACAAATTTAGCTACTCTTGAATTTGTTTTTCTTTTCTTGTCAATGTTTATCACCGATTTGACAAAAACGCCCCTACATAATAAGTAGAACGAATGAGTTACCCATCTAGTAATTTTAACCCTCTTCCCTTTTTAAAACTTAAGTTAACCATCTCTCTCATCTATTTGTGTTTCTCTTTCTACAACTTTCTTCCATTTTTCCATTAGGATTCTCTCTCTCTCTCTCTATCTCTTTAATCTTTCTGTCATCTCTGTTGTTCGTTTGTGTTTTTCTCTCTATAGTTTTCTCTTTCTTTCTTCTCCCTACAACTTTGTTTTCCTCATCACAACAATCCTATCGAAATTATGGGAGCAAATCCAACTTTGTTAAGCAAGTTGCTGGTTCATGACATTAACTCACCAACTTAGGGGATTTTTTTTTTTTTTTTTTCCATTTTCCTTTTATGGTTTTCCACAATCAATTAGTATCAGAGAATATTCTTTCCTATTGCATATAATTAGACGACAAGTAGCAAAATGGTTTGTATATATGTTCTGTACTAGTTATTTTTATTCAATAAAAATAAACGATTCTATGTTGTCTCATATCTTTATCTTACAAACCCGAGCCATATGGGTCAGGTCTGGGTATAAAACAAAGTAAACTGTATTGGGTTTGGGTCTGACAAATAACCAGATACGAACCTGCAAACCCAAGTAGTTAAAAAACTTAAAGATTTTTTGTTTTGTTTAACAAGAAAAGGACAAGCATATCTTTAAATGTTTTCTACTCTTTTTTTTTTTAGTTATCTACAAATTTCAGTTTTTTTTACACTATATTTATATGTAAAATATTGACATCGTCTTTCCGGTATATTTCTATTTCTCGCTATATTTTATGCATAAAATAGCTTTACTTTTGGGTATATAACAAGCTACTATGATTAGTGGAACTTTCTTGGCGTGGGTTCTCAATTTCTCATGCTCATGCATTTTGGATGGTATGTTAACAGAGTGAGTTTAGATTTCATTTGTTCTTCTTCAGGTTATGTTAGCAGGTCTGCAGGGGAGGTCTAGGTCTTCTCAAGACCTGTGGGTCCAAACTTAGACCTAGACCCCAACCCATTAATATATTTGGGTATGGGTACCAAAATGTTTTGCAGGTCTGGGTTTGGGTCTAGCAAGATCTGACCAAAATCCGACTTATTATCATCGCTAATTATAATTATAAAATATTACTTTTAGTATTTATTGTAAATTTCAAAAGTAATGTTCATGAGATCATTTGTTTGCTTAATTTTGGCAAGGGAGAATCGTAAATAATACACTGATTTTTGATTAAATATCATATCAAACCAAAAAAAAAAAAACTCTAATATCAGTTGACTTTATTTAAATTATAATAAAATACGACTGTTACAGATCCTTTTTATATAACTTAATAGAAAAGAAAATAATAATAATAATAATAATAATATTATTATTATTATTAACTTCTCAAAACATTATTAAATATATTGCGAAAAAAATATCTATAAATTTGTAAAATAAAATAAATAATATATAATATTTAATATAGAAATAAAAACTATAGAGAAGACATGCATGTGGTCAGGATAGCTGTGTTTGTGAGTATCTCCTCCATATATATTTTATTTAAAATAATTTTGTTTTTATTTCATTTTTTTTTTTTTTTTATGATTTTATTGTTTAGTAATAGCATAATTTTAAGATTTTTTTTTTAAATCTCTCTCTCTCTCTCTCTCTCTCTCTCTCTATCTATCTATCTATCTATTTATATATATTATTTTCTAAAACATTTTTAGTATATTTTGATTTTTTTTCCCATTGTTTTGTAGTTAGTTATATAAAATATAAATTTAATAATCATATTTCATTAGCTTTGATTAAATTTAACTTATAATAAACTAATGGTTGGGTGTTTTTTTTTTTTCTTTTCTGATTTTCAAACTAAAGGGTTTGATACGACAATTAAACAAAAGTTGAGGATTATTTATAATTTTCTTTTAATTTTTTTATCTTAAAAAAGAAATTAATGTGTGTAGTAATCAAAACACATAGGATGGCGATGTTGTCATGCTGTCATCTTATTGTAGCCGATGTTTCAATCATATGTACAACTAATAGCCAAGACAAAGCAAGAGGGGAGAGAAGAAATGGTAGAATACTTGAATGAATGAAAAAGAGGAGATCAACTCTCTTTCTTCCAACAAAATATATTCGACTGAGATGTCAAACCAAAAAGATGTTGTGGTCCATGAATGGAGTAATGTAATAGAGATAATATAATCTCACAACTACGAACTAATAATGTGAGTTGTAAAAATTAAAATGGACATGAATGGAATGATCATGGAGTGTTTCCTCTTCCCATTGGACATTGGCCAATAATTCAATTGGACATGCACTTGATAACATTAAGACAGAATACTTGACAGCATTAAGAATCAACGTTTGGACTGCATGTGGCTACTATTGACATAATTCAGAGACATAATACAAAATCAATAAGTTTAGATTGGACGGTTTAGGTCATTATCAAGTCAAAGATCCATTAAAACATTAAATCAATGAGTTCTGTTTGGGTTGAGCTCCTTCGAAGAAAAAAAATAATGTAAAACCCTAAACATGAAATTACCGAAACATCCCTTCTAGATGGGACGTTTTCATAATTTTATTGTATTAAAAATTAAAAACAAGGTTTTTAGAGGGAAGTTTGAGTAATTTTCTGTTTCAAATAAAAAGAAAAACCAATGTTTCACGGTTTTTCACAAAAAGAAAAATGAAGTTGCAGGGATATTTTCATAATTTTGGTTATGGTTTGAAATACAATTTAAAATATGGTTATTACCGGTTAAACTTTCGTACGTAGTTAAAAACAAATTTTACATCTTATATGGGGTCATTTTTAATTTACCAATATTGAAGCTCTTTATGAAGAAGGAATTTCTTTTAAGGTTGTTTTTGGTATTTACTTAGTTGTTTAATGTAATAATTTTATTTTTAATTTTTAAAGGTGTGTGCACTAAATAATTGGGTGCACAAGCAAATTTTTTTGGGTGATGATATCACCATCCATAAAATTATTAGGGTTGAAAAATGTTGTGGGTGGCGATATGGCCATCTATAAAAGGCCTAGGGATGGCAATGAAGAGGGTTCAGAATAGGGTGATCCTCCCTGCATCCCGAACTATTTATTTTTTGAAACCTCATCCATACATAAAACCTCACAGTATATGGAGCAGGGCGGGGAGAGGTGGGGTATGCTTTTCCCATCCCCACCAATTTACTTTATTTATCAAAATTATTTATTAAAATAATAAATATATAATCCAATGGATATGATATAATATATAAAGTAATTTCAAAAAATTATTAAAAATCATCTCATAAATATTAAAAATAAACATAAATCTCATAACTAAACAAAGAAATTCAAAATTTTTACCGCATATATTATGGATCTGAATCCTTTCCTCACCTTAATTGTCTTCACCTACTCACGAAGTTGTGGGTTCGAACTCCCCTCTAAAAAAAAACCTCTGAATTTATGTTATACACCAATACTTCAAAATATATATATATCCTTACCTTCATAATCTATTATCATATGTCTAATTTAGCAAATCAAATGTTTGAATTATTTCTATTAATTTTTATATCCCTACTCTACCAAAAGATAAAATTAATCATGACTATTAATATAGGTGAGGACAATATGAGTTGAGGAGGTGATCCAAATCAATATGTTATAGATTATGTATAATTCTTAATTATTAAAATTAGTAAAATATATATTTTATTATAATATTTAAAAAAAATTAAAGAGAGACAAATCAAAATTAAATTTAAAAATTCTTTTTTTTTTGATAATATATATATATATATATATAATTTAACTACATGTCTATCCACAATATTATTTTAACTCTTACAATACATCGAAAAATATAATTTAAAATCAATTTCAATATATACATAGTATAATATTAAAAAAAAAAAAAAAAGGAAGTTCAGAATACTATTTTCAACACGTTTAATAAAAAAGAAACTTATGTTTTCAGTGTTTTCAGCTTCTAAAAAATATGAAAATCATCTTCTCGTTTTTGAAAGAAAATATATAAAACAGAAAACTGAAAACAAAAACTACAATTGCAGGTTTTAGAGTAAGAAATATAAAAAAATATTTTAAATATTTTAGAAATATCGAGATATTTCGGAAATATCGATATTTCAGAAATATCGAGATATTTCGGAAATATCGATATTTCAGAAATATCGAGATATTTTGTGAATATTTTCAACCACAAACGGATATTCTATAAGATATTAGATATTTAAGTGTATCGATATCGGTACCCAAAAAATGGATAATATCAAGGATATATCGGTGGATATTTACTTCCTTGGACTTGTGCACTTCACCTTCAATTCTCACATATGTTTATAACATGCCAGTTTATCTTGTAGGTTTTGATAGACCTCTGACCCAAAAGTGTTAAACTTCAAAGAAAGAAAGAAAGAAAAATAAACTTTCCAAAACTTGTTTTTTAAGCATGCTATGTTATACAGGACAATTGAGGTTGATCAGATGCCGACGAGGGTGGTTCAGAAGATTGAGAAGATTTAGCGAGGTTTTCTTTGGGGCGATGGGATTGAAAAGAGGAAGTTGCATGTGGTTGATTGGATTTCAGTTTGTGATAGCAAGAAAAAGGGTGGCCTGGGAATTGGGAGAATCAGAGACAAGAATGATGGGTTGTTAGCAAAGTGAATTTGGAGGTTTGGTACCGAAGTCTCGCCTATTTGGAATAGAGTCCTTTATGCTAAATATGGGATTAATGATGGTAGTTTAAGGTGGAATTGGCAGAGTAATTCTGTCACCTCTTTTTTTGTTAAGGTCATTGCCAATCTTCACAAGTATGGCACTCTCTCTGCTAAGATTATTCAAGTTGGCTTTAAGATGGTGATTGAGAGGGGCGACAACTCTAAATCTTGGTAGGACATTTCGTTGGACTCGATTCCTTTATCAGCTGCCTTTCCTAGAATTTTTGCTTTGTCCGTGCTCAAGGATGGGTGTATAGCCGATAATGGGCAGTGGCATGACAATAAGTGGGTTTGGGATGTGAGGTTGAGAAGACAACCTTTTGATTGGGAGTTGAACCAGTGGAATTACTTCCTTAAATGCTTAGAGAGTGTTGTGATTCGCAGGTTATTCAACGATATACTGGCTTAGGGCTTTACTTCTAATGGTATGTTTTCGGTGTCTTCTTTTCGTCGAGCTCTAGAGGAGTGTCAGAGGGTGGAAGCGGTGTCTAAAACACTTCCGTAGAGAGGGATTTATCCTCCTAAAGTTGAACTTTTCATTTGGCAACTTCTTAGAGAGAAGGTTTTGGTGGAAGATGTTCTCCAAAAGTTTGGGTTGGGTTTGGATTTGAACTGCAGTTTTTGTGGGATAACAAAGAAACAGTGAACCATGTGTTCATGTGTTGTCCTTGGACATGGAAGCTTTGAGGGAGTTGCATGAGTTGGTGGGGTGTTCAATTTGTATGTCCAGTTCTATCAAGGATTGGTGAGATAACTGGGATGGTTTAGTTCCTTCGCCTAAGTCTATTAGAACCTGGGACTTGTTTTATGCTACGGCTTGGACTATTTGGGATGTGAGGAATCATGCCTTCTTCAAGAACACAGAGGTGAGTGTCTCTCAAGCAACTGACATGGTTAGGTTCACGTTGGCCTGATGGTTCAAACACCATGGTAAAAGATTAAATGAAACTCTTACTATGATCCTTTTGAACATTAAAGATTTGTGTGCTGAGGCTATCTCGACTAAGCATCAGAAGGTGGAAACTTGGATCCCTCTAATGGGCGATAATCTGAAATTTAATGTTGATGGGTCAACGTTCGGAAAGCCTGGCCTGGTAGGTATATGGGGGGTGTTGAGGGACACTAATGGCAAGGTTCTATGCTTATTTTCGCTTAGTATCAATCTGAATGAATCTAATACTGTTGAGATTCTTGTGCGATTCATAAAGCTTGTGATATTGTTATTTCTAATCCTTTGCTTTTGGGGTGTAACACTGATATTATAAGCGACTCGAAAACTTCGGTATCTTGGATCTATAATGGGGGTTTCAACAATCTTAAGAATGTTAAAGAAATTTATGATATTATGAGCAACTTGGCTCATGTGGGCAGGATTAGCATTTCACAGCAAAATAGAGCTTCAAATACCTTTACTGATAATTTAGCAAAGTTAGCAAAGTTAGCAAAGCTAAGTGCCAGAATGAGAGGTGATATTGGTTGACTTGCTGCTTTTTTGTTGCTGTTTGGGTAGACCTGACAAGGTTCCGGTTCAAACCGTGGAACCGGAATCGAAAAAATCATAACCGTAACCGTTTTTTGGTATTGGTTTGAGAATCGGAACCGAAACTGAAACTGGAACCGGAGAAGGCCAATCCTGATTTCGGTTCTAAGGTTTAAAGAACCGGCCATGGTTTTTGATTTTTTTTTTTGGTGATCATTGGAGGCCCAACGACATGCTGACGTCAGTAGGCCGTTGAGCCTCCAACAGCTACCTTTTTTTTTTTCTCTGTAAATAACCCCCCCCACCCCCCGGTCTCTAATTTTTCTTTCAATTCTCTAACTCTCCAAGTTTCCAAGTTTCCAAGTTTTTTAATATTTATTTCATTTTGCAATTGTTTTATTTCCAATTTTTTTTCTCTGTAAATAACCCCCCCCCCCCCCCCCTCCTCTAATTTTCCTTTCAATTCTCTAACTCTCCAAGTTTCCAAGTTTTTTTACATTTATTTCATTTTGCAATTGTTTTATTTCCAATTTTTTTATTTGGGAATTAAGTTTTTTTCTGATTTATTTTATTTACAATTTATCTTATTTCCAGTTTATTTAATTTGCAATTAGTCAATTATTCAAATTTCATTTATGTGCAATTACTAATTTACTTACTACCTAGTACCTACTATTATTCTTCTAAGTTTCCAATTCTTTCCCAAATTTATTTTTAAATGGCAAGTGGTGGAAATGGAAGGGGTCACGCCGTGATGGTCCTAGGCGTTCGATTTCAATGAAAGGTAAGGGTCCTATGATCGATAATCTTGGTTATAACAACACCACCTATCACCAGTATCTACAACGCTGGGCCTATGCTGAAGACCTAGGAATAAACCTTCCTACTCCCTCTCTATCAATTTCAGAACCCAATCCCAATGACACCCTTCTGGGCCCAATTTGACAAGTCAGTCAAAAAATATGCCTGATATTAATAATACACCTCCGGATTTTGAATTTGATTAACCGGAACCAGAAGATGAGGAAGATTTGATACAGAAGTAGAGCAAATCGGATCTCTTCGTCAAACATATGAAGAAAGTTAGGAAAAAAAATGGAAGCTATGTAGCGGCTTGTAATTACTGCACCAAAGTATATAAGTGGAGCAAATCCGGAGGATATTGCACTTATCAGAAGCATATTTTAACCAAACATTCAGAAGCAGAGACAAGATCAAGGTCACAAACACAAATTCCTAGGTACCTTACTCCTAACCAACAATTATTTCGTTATACTGATGAACAAAATAGAGAAGAATTAGCTAAAATGGTAGTAGTAGAACACTTATCATTCGGTTTTGGTGAAAATGTTGGTTTTATTAATTATTGTCGATGAGCATTAAACCCTGTTGCATGCTGTGTTCCTAGAGCCACGCTCACGACAACACTTGAAAAGATTTATGAAAAAGAAAAAAGAAAGTTAGAAAAATATTTTGAAAAATATAACGGTCATGTTTTTGTATGTGCTGACATATGGAGTGACCATTGGTAATCGTATTTATACTTGGGTGTCACTTGCCATTTTATGGATGATGCATGGAATATTCAAAAAAGAATTCTTGCATTTAGAGTTTTTGATGATGCACACACTGTTCAAAATATTTTTAGATAGCTTAGAATTATTTTTCAGAGTTTAAAATTGAAAACAAAATTTTTACTTGGTTTTGATAATGTTTATAGCAATATTCCTGCTATTCCATCTTTAATTGAAATATTGAATTATGCAAACCTTATCTTGGTGGTACATTTTTTCATCAAAGATGTGCATGTCATGTTTTAAATTTATGTGTTCAAAAAGGATTAGAAACTCTTGACCATTTTATTCAACCTAATAAAAAAGCCATAATGTTTTTATGGAAACATTCTACTACAATGAAAGTATGGTCATCATATTGTAAAGAAAATGGTAGACGCGTCGTTAGATTTTCTAGTGATGTTCCAATACGTTGGAATTCTACTTATAAATTGATTGCTCAAAGTTATGATTATAGGAATTTATTAGTTTCTTTTATTCAATTCCATGTTAATGATATTGACCTTTATCAAACTCATTGGGATATTTGTTACAACATTTTCAATTTGCTAAAAGTCTTTTATAATGCTACTAACAATTTATCTGGTATTTATTATCCTACAAATCATGTATTTGTTATTGAGAGTCTTAATATTGCTGGTGCATTTGCTCATTGTGAATCCAACATAGAAATAGCGGAAACCGTTAATGCTATGAAGGTAAAATGGTTAAATTATTATAAGGAGTTTCAAATATTTATTTAATTGCCATGGTTTTTGATCCACATTGTAAATTAGAAAATTTGTCTTATTATCTAAATGCTTATTATGATCACCAAGGTTTAAAAATTGAATATGATGTTCAAGCATGTTGTGGTAGAGTTAAGAAATTATTGTATGAATTATATGATGAATATGTTATAGTTTATGGATCCTCACTGAACTTAGATGTTACACGGACACAAATTGCATCTCAGACCCCATCATCCTCTGGATTTATGAATTTAGGGTATAGTCTATTATCAAAAAAACCAAGAAAACCTAGATGTTCTTTTTCATTAGGCTTCGACAAGTATTCCGAACTTAAATCTTATTTAAATACTTCTTTTGAGTTTATAGAAAATACGCTAGGGAAAAAATTTGATATCTTACAATATTGGAAAGAGTACAAAAGGTACTATCCAATTATAGCTGATAACCAAAAATATTATTTCAACACCGGTTTCTATGGTGGCGGTGGAACAAGTATTCAGCGTCGGGGGAAATATCTTGGATGAAAAACGTTCATGCTTGAGTCCAAAAGCACTACAAATACAGGTTTGTGTAGATGACTAGATGAAGGCGCAATACAGACAACAAGAACTCGAGCTCGAGCAAGAGGAAATGTACGATTCCTTCAAAGATGACGAACCTGCTGAAAGTGGGACTGGGCCAACAGGTTGAACAACGGAATAACGGATGCGGATTACTTCATCACGACAACAATTAGTCCACGACTCCACGTCATCACCAAACCTGCAACAAAAGGCAAGAGAACTATGTGGCATTTGATTCCTCTAAACCCCCTAAGAGGATACGTAGACCACTTAATTGTGGTAAAAATTAAGTACAAGACTAATAACTTTATATTATTTTATTTTTAGTTTTATTTTAATTTAATTTTGTAATTTGTTATTTATTTATTTTATGTTATTTTCAAATTTCGGGTGACCCAATTCCCAAATACCATTTGAAATGTAATTTGTAATTTGTCATTTTTGTTTAGTTTCATTTTAATATAATTTTGTAATTTATCACTTGTTTATTATATTTTATTTTCGGGTGACCTAAGTACCCAAGTACCCAACGGCCAACGTCCCAACCCAATGAATTTTATTTTATTTTATTTTGTAATTTGTCATTTATATATTATATTTTCTTTACAATTAAAAATTTACAACTTACAAGTTACAAGTCTAATTTTTTTTTTTTTATTAACAAAGGAAGAAAAAAAAAAGTCCTGTTCAGAATCGGCGATTCCATAAGAACCGGAACCGGAACCAAACGGTTTCGGTTTCGGTTTCGGTTTCGGTTTCGGTTTCGGTTCCACCAAACCTTGGAACCGAAACCGAAACCGGAACCATGTCAGGTCTATATTTGGATGGGTGTTTCCTTGTTGGGGTTGCTTTTTTGGTTTTGTGGGTCTTTGTGGTGTTGTGTGTCTGCACCTGTTTTTCTGGTGGCTTTGTTGTTTTTTGCTTTGCCCCTGAGTGGCTTTAATAAAACCCATCGTTCAAAATAAATTGAGGTTGATCAGATGGAAACCTAGTAATTACCTTGTAAATTCATTGATAATAATATCCTTGTAATTACAACACATAAAACATGTATATCTCCATCTCTCCAAATTTTTGTATAAAGTGAGCAAGTCTCTTTCTTTCAAATTAATAATTCGAATGAGGTTTCAATTGAGAAGATGAGGAGCACCCTAGATAGAGTAATAATTCTCATCCAAAGTAACAAGAAGTCACAACTAATGCTGGCAAAATGGGTCAGGCTTCGGTGGGCCACCTGGATTGGCTTGTTTCGTTAGCAGGCTTGGCCCGGTCCGCTAACTTAACAAGCCAGGCCAAAGCCTGTTAAGCTAGCGGTCCAAGTGGTGAAGTCCCGGTAGAAAAAATTTTCAAATTTCAAATAAAATTTTTTTTTTCTTCAAAATTTGAATTGAGGGCTGACTTTTGTAATTAACCAGGTGACAGTAGGGGGAAAAATATATTCAAAACTTTTAAAAATTATATATATTTTTAAATCTTCTACAACTTTTTCCTATAAATACCCCCATCACCCTCAATTCATTCTCTACATTTTCTCTACTTCCCTTATCCCTACTCTCTTATTCACTCTATTCTCTACAATCTCCAACATCTCTCACTCACTCTTTCAACTATTTTGTAATTTATTTTATTTATTTAATATATTATTTATATACTATATACTATTATACTAATATACTATACATTATATATTATATATTATATATTTACATACCTCTCACTCTCTATTCTCTACATATTCTAAGGCTCTTACTCTAAGGTATTGTCTTGTTTATTTTTTTTTAATTAACTTTCATTTGTTATTTAATTATTAACTATTATTAATATGTTTATAACTAATGTTATTATTTGTTATGTTGTCTGATATCCAATTGATTAATTAATTCAACGCTCTCAACGCGCAAGCCTCCAATTCAAGGTTAGTATGTCTACTTCTCTAATTTTGTTATTATTAACTTTTTATATAGTAATTATTATTATTTAGTATTTAGTGATTAGTATGTGTGTAGTTAATATTGTTGTTAGTAATAATTAAAAAAATTAATTCCTAATTTTTTCAAAAATTTTGAAATTATTATTATATTAGAAAGACTATGTTCATTTTTTGTAGAGTTTAAGAAAAAAATTAATAATTTAGAAAAATTAATTCCGAATTTTTTAAATTTTTTTTTAAATTCATAATATATTAGAATGATTATGCTAATGGTTTTTTTTTTTTTTTGAAGAATGAAGAAACAAGAAGAAAATAATAATTTTGAAAAATTAATTCCGAATTTGTTTTAAATTTTTTTGAAATTAATAATATATTAGAATGATTATGTTAATGTTTTTTTTTTTATTTTTTTTATTTTTTTTATTTTTTTTTTATAGAGTTGAAGAAATAAGAAGAAAATAATAATTTTGATAAATTAATTCCGAATTTTTTTTTAATGTTTTTGAAATTAATAATATATTATGATTATGTTTTTTTTTTTTTTTGTAGAGTTTAAGAAATAAGAAAAAAAATAATTTAGAAAAAATAATAATTATTTTTTTAATTTTTTTTAAATTAATAATATATTGTGTTAATGTTTTTTTTTTTTTTTTTTTTTTGTAAAGTTGAAGAAATAAGAAAAAATAATAATAATTTAGAAAAATTAATTCCGATTTGTTTTTAAATTTTTTGAAATTAATAAAATATTATGATTATGTTTTTTTTTTGTTTGTAGAGTTTAAGAAATAAGAAAAAAAAATTTAGAAAAATTAATTCGTAATTTTTTTAAATTTTTTTGAAATTAATAGTATATTAGAAAAATTATGTTTATGTTTTTTTTTTTTTGTAGAGTTGAAGAAATAAGAAAAAAATTAATTCCGATTTTTTTAATTTTTTTTTGAAATTAATAATATATTAGAAAGATTATTTTAATGTTTTTTTTTATGTAGAATTTAAGAAATAAAAAAAAATTTAGAAAAATTAATTCCGATATTTTTTAAATTTTTTTTGAAATTAATAGTTTATTATGATTATGTTTTTTTTTTTTTTTGTTTCTAGAGTTTAAGAAATAAGAATAAATAATAATAATTTAGAAAAATTAATTCCGATTTTCTTAATTTTTTTTTGAAATTAATAATATATTATGATTATGTTTTTTTTTTTTGTAGAGTTTAAGAAATAAGAAAGAAAATAATAATTTAGAAAAATTAATTCCGATTTTTTTTTAATTTTTGAAATTAATAATATTTTATAATTATGTTTTTTTTTTTTTTTTTTTTTGGTTTTGTTTTGTTTTGTTTTGTTTTGTAGAGTTTAAGAAATAAGAAAAAAAAAATTAGAAAAATTAATTCCAAATTTTTTTAAATTTTTTTGAAATTAATAATATATTAGAAAGATTATGTTAATGTTTTTTTTTTTTTTTTTGGTAGAGTTGAAGAAATAAGTAGAAAATAATAATTTTGAAAAATATATTAACGATTATGTTTGTTTGGCATCATAATCATGTTTCGAAACCAAACTATATGAGCACATCATATTATCAAATATTAAATTTTCAAAGTTGACATCATAATATCAAATATTAAGTTTGTGCACATATAGTTTGCATACTGAGTACTCTGTCCACAAAATTCTCAAAGTTACGAGTCCTACCAAGTTAATTTTTTTAAAAAAATTAATAATATAGTAATTACTATGTTTAATTGTTTAAATGTATAATTGTATATTTGTAATTTTGTATGTTTAACTTGTTATTTGTATAAATGTATAATTGTATCTGTGATTTTATGACATTTAATCATTTATTTAATTATAATCTTAAGAAAATGAATCCTGAAGACTTGAACCTGAACCCTGGCGACTATTTGCCGGACGAGGAGATCAACCGATTATACAGTGAGTTACATACCGATCTCGATCCCCTTAGTACAACGGGTGCGGACCTTCTTCCTCGACACTAAATTCGAGTAAGAAAAGGAAGAAGAAGAAATCGATGGTGTGGGATTGCTTTGACCCTATAATGGTAAAGAATAAAGCTGGTACTGAAGTTGAGCATGCTCAATGTAAGTATTGTCAATCTGTACTCACTAGTTCAAGTAAGGGAACTAGTCATCTCAAGAGACATAGAGACATATGCATGGCTTCCTATGGGCAAGTCGATACAACTCGACAAACCCAACTGCAGCAGAACCCATATGGTTCTATGAGTACATGGCAGTATGACCCCGACCGGGTTAGAGAGCAAGCGGTGTTGTACTACGTTGCAACTGACCAACCCATATGTTTTCAAGATAACCCCCATTTTCAATATTTTATTAATAGTGCTTTTAACCCCCAATATGTCCCTGTTTCTAGAAACACAACTAGGAGCGATTTGATTCGTACTTTTCAAAAACGTAGGATTGAATTGATTTCTGAATTGCAAAACATTTCTTTTTCAATTGCATTAACGTCCGACATCTGGAGCGGACGTTCAAAATAAGATTATTTATGTCACTGGACACTATGTAGACACCTAATGGATTTTACAAAAAAAGCTCTTTTGTTTTCTTATCATGGATTATTCACACACTGCACAAAATATTTATGATGTTATTATGTCTGTTATACAAGATTATGGCATCCATAACCTCATCGTGTCAATTACTTTGAATAATGCATCTGCTAACTCCACAGCTATAGAACTTTTCATTAATTCTAGAATCCCTAATATTATGGGAAAATTTTTCCACGCCCGTTGTGCATATCACATTATAAACTTGATTGTAAAATTAGGTTTAAAGAAGGTGGAAAGTCAAATCGACAATATTAGGAGGGGCTTTGGGTTAGATTATGGCATCTAACTAAAGAATTGCTGAGTTTACCAGATTTTGTAGATCAAAAGACCTAATACCTTATAAGTTCCAAACATATATGCTGGTAAGGTGGAACTCAACATATTTTTATGTTGAAATCTACTTTACCATATGCTTTGCAATTTACTAGTTTTTATAACCTGAACACCACCAACGACATCGGACGTGAAAAACTCACAGATGGTGATTGGTATATGGCCAATGTTTTTGTTGAATTTTTAAAAGTTTTTTATGATGCTACTGTAGAATTTTCCGGGGTTTATTACCCCACGTCTCCTCTTGCATTTCATAAACTTTATGACATGGCTGATGTACTTAGACAATATAGTGAAAATGTGATGGTAGCTTCCACTGTTGATGCTATGCAAAGAAAATTTGAAAAATATTGGGGGAAAATTCCTCTTTTGTATACCTTTGGTATTATTGTAGATCCTAGGTTCAAATTTAACGCTTTAAAAGTTTTTTTTTTTTTTTTTCCAAAGAATTGGGTGAGGCTTTGGGATTAAGTGAAACAGATGTTGCTGAACATCTTAGTACATTGAAATCCCAAATGTTCGAGGTTTTTTCTATTTATGAGAACAGGTACAGCCACAGAACAACGGAACTGACGCCTCATCAGCAACAATCGCAACAACAATCGAAGCTCATGAGAATTTTTTTTTAACAAGGCCACAACTTCTCGCGCTTCAGGAAGTTCAAGCGCGAGTCAAAGTCAAGGTCAACGACAACACGTGGAGCTGAATAGATATCTGACTACAGAGTACTCCATCACAGAGAACGATGACTTCACAACCAACGATCTTCTGAAATGGTGGCATGGCAAGAGAAACAGCTTCCCCATTCTATCGAGATTAGCATGTGACGTCTTTACTATCCCGGTTTCAACAGTTTCATTGGAGCAGATGTTCAGCACAGCCAAACAAATAATAGAAGAAAGAAGATGTTCATTGGCCCCTGATGTGGTGGAAGCTTTAACATGCCTTCAGGATTGGAAAAATGCAAGATTCAGACGATAACATCAACTGGAAACCGAAGAACTCATGGATGACTTCTCCAACATGACCATTGAAGAGAGTTCCGGTAGCAACCAGCTGGCGAGCTGATGTAATTGTAAATACTTAATTTTTTTTTTTCCGATTGAACTTTTTTTCCTAACCAAGTTTTTATCCCATTGAATTTTTTTTGGTAAGGTTTTTAACAAGGCAATCATGATTTGTAATTTATACATTTCACCACAAATTTAATGCGAAATTAAAAAAATATTATTCATCGAAAACTAATTAAGTGTTGTATGAAATGAATAATGTTATATTTCATATTAAAATTATTACATTAATAATTACACAAAATTATTACAGTGTATAAAAAAAATATTGTATAAAAAAATGTTTAAAAAAAAAAATTTGATGCCCGTTGGGCTCAGCCCGTTAAGGCTTTAATGGGTCAGCCTGCCACAGGCTTGGCCTGTGCCCGCCCCGGCTTGTCTTAGCACAGGCCTGGGCTTAGGCTGGACCCACCCTTCCCCCCAACAGGTCGAGCCCCGCCTGGCCTATTTCGCAAAATAGGCCGGGCCGGTCTGTTTTGCCACCACTAGTCACAACTCACACAACTACCAACCAATATATAGTGACTTTTTAGGAGTTGGATACCGGATAGGTATAATGATGGAGACACGGCCAATTTCCACTTTTTGGGACTGAGTGTCACTTTTGCCCAATTGGAGAAAAACTTGCAATGCACCTAATAAGTATAATCATTGCATCGGGTACATGAAAGATTTTCTCCAATAATTGAGTGCAACATCACACACAATTTATCATGTAAAATTATCAGCAAATTCTTGATTTGACACTCCAATTATTGATAATTACAAATTTAGCTATTCCTGAATTTGTTTTTCTTTTCTTGTCAATGTTTATCACTGAGTTGACAAAAAATTCCCTACATAATAAGTAGAATGAATGAGTTACCCATCTAGTAATTTTAACCCTCTCCCTTTTTTAAAACTTGAGTCGACCATCTCTCTCATCTATTTATGTTTCTCTTTCTGCAACTTCCTTCCATTTTTCCACTAGAATTCTCTCTCTTTAATCTTCCTATCATCTCTGTTGTTCGTTTGTGTTTTTCTCTCTATAATTTTATCTTTCTTTCTTCTCCCTACAACTTTGTTTTCCTCGTTGCAACTCGCAACAATCCTATCGAAATTATGGGAGTAAAAATCCAACTTTGTTTTTCCTGCCGGTTCATGCCATTAACTCTGGGGGGGCATATATATATATATTATTTTTTTTCCTTTTTCCTTTTATGGTTTTCCCCAATCAATTAGTATTAGGAAATATTCTTTCCTATTGTATATAATTAGACAAGAAGCAGCAGTATGGTTTGTATATATGTTCTATACTAGTTATTTTTATTCAATACAGATAAACGATTCTATTATTCTCTTATATCTTTATTTTACAAACCCGAATTGCATGGGTTAGGTCTTGGGTTAGGTCCAGGTGTAGAACAAAGTAAACTGTATTGGGTTGGGTCTAACAAATAACCAGATCCGAACCTGCAGACCCAAATAGTTAAAAAAACTTATATTCAAAAAGTTATAGATTTTTTTTTTTTTTTTTGTTTAAGAAGAAAAAGACATGCATATCTTTAAATGTTTTCAACTTTTTATTTTTTTTTTATGTCATCTACAGATTTCATTTTTTTTTTTTACATTATATTTGTATGTAAAATGTTGACATCGTCTTTTCGGTATATTTCTATTTCTCGCTATATTTTAATAAAATATCTTTGCTTTTCGTTATATAACAAGCTACTATGATTGGTGGAACTTTCTTGGCGTGGGTTCTCAATTTCTCATGACTCATGCATTTTGGATGACATAATAACATAGCAAGTTTTGATTTCATTTGTTCGTCATCAGGTTATGTTAACAGGTCTACGGGGCAGCTCTGGGTCTTCTCAAGACCTGTGGGTTCAATTCTAGACCCGAACTTATGAATATATTCGGGTCTGGGTCTGGATCTAACATGATCCGACTAAAACCTGATCTGTTGTCATATCTAATTATAATTATAAAATATTACTTTTAGTATTTATTGTTAATTTCAAAAACAATGTTCATGAGAGAAATTGTTTGCTTAATTTTGTAAGGGAGAATCGTAAATAACGCATTGATTTTTGATTAAATATCATATCAAACCCTCTAATTTGTAAAATAATAATAATAAAAAAAATCCTCTGATATTAGTTGACTATATTTAAATTATAATAAAATACGTCTATTTAGATATCCTTTATTATATAATTTAATAGAAAATAATAATAATAATAATAATAATAATATTATTATTATTATTATTATTATCTTCTCACAAAATTATAAAATAAATTACGCAAAAAATATCTATAAATTTTGTAAAATAAAAATAAATAATATTTAATATATAATATGGAAATAAAAACTATAGAGAAGACGTACATGTGGTCAGGATAGCTGTGTTTGTGAGTATCTCCTCCATATATATTTAATTAAAAATAATTTTGTTTTTATTTTAATATTTTATGATTTTATTGTTTAGTAACAGTATAATTTTAATTCAAAATCTCTCTCTCTCTCTCTCTATATATATATATTTATTATTTTCTAAAACCTTTTTATAGTATATTTTGATTTTTTTTTTCCATTGTTTTGTAGTTAGTTATATAAAATATAAATTTAATAATCATATTTCATTGGCTTTAATTAAATTTAACTTATAATAAACTAATGGTTGGGCGTTTTTTTTGTCTTTTCTGATTTTCAAACTAAAGGGTTTGATATGACAATTCAACAAAAGTTGAAGATTATTTATAATTTCTATTAATTTTTTTTTTGTCTTTAAAAAAAAATAAATTAATGTGTGTGATAATCAAAATACATAGAATGACGATGTTGTCATGTTGTCATCTTATTGTAGCCAATGTTTGAATCATCTGTACAACTAATAGGCAAGACAAAGCAAAAGGGGAGAGAAGAAATGGTAGAATACTTGAATGAATGAAAAAGAGGAGATCAAGTCTCTTCTTTCAACAAAATATATTCGATTGAGACGTCAAACCAAGAAGATGTTGTGGTCCATGAATGGAGTAATGTAATAGAGATAATATAATCTCACAACTACAACTAATAATGTAAGTTGTAAAAATTAAAATGGACATGAACGGAATGATCATGGAGTGTTTCCTCTTGCCATTGGACATGGGCCAATAATTCAATTGGAAATGGGCTTGATAACATCAAGACAGAGTACTTGACAGTATCACGAATCAACCTTTAGGCTACATGTGGCTACTATCGACATGATTCAGAGAGATAATATAAAATTAAGGACAATGGTAGACATCCAATACTTTTGTCCATCATTTGTATCCAACTGTTGATATGTCAATTGGTGAGTTGATACATGGATAACTCATTATTAATGTATATCCACTCACTAATTGACACATCAACAGTTAAATGTAAATGATGGACAAAAGTGTTGGATATCTAACATTATCCTAAAATTAATAAGTTTAGATTGGATCATTTAGGTCATTATCAAGTCGAAGATCCATTAAAACCATTAAATCAATGAGTTCTGTTTGGGTTGAGCTCCTCTAAAGGAAAAAAAAGGGTATAACCCTAAACGTGAAATTACCGAAAAATCCCTTATGGATGGGATATTGTTTTTGATAATTTTATTCTATTAAAAATAAAAAACAAGGTTATTAGAGGGAAGTTTGAGTAATTTTCTGTTTTAAATTAAAAGAAAAACCTGTTTCACAAAAAGAAAAATGAAGTTGCAGGGATATTTTCATAATTTTGGTTCTGGTTTGAAATAAAATTTAAAATATGGTAATTACTAGTCAAACTTTTGTATGTAGTGAAAAGTAAATTTTACATCTTATATGGGGTCATTTTTAATAATTTCCACTTGTTCTTATTTTACCATTGAAGCTCTTTATGAAGAAAGAATTTCTTTTAAGGTTGTTTTTGGCATTTACTTAGGTGTTTAAAGTAATAGATTTATTTTTAATTTTTAAAGGTGTGTGTACTAAATAATTGGGCGCATAAGCAAAATTTTTGGGAGGTGATATTGCCATCCGTAAAATTATCGGGGTTGAAAAATGTTATGGGTGACGATACGACCATCCCTAAAAGACTTAGGGATGGCAATGAGGAGGGTTCGGGATGGGGTGGTCCTTCCCGCACCTTACCCTATTTATTTTTCGAAACCTCATCCACACATAAAACCTCACAATATATGGAGAGGGGCGGGAAGGGGTGGGGTATGCTTTTCCCATCCCCATTCATTTACCTCATTTATCAAAATTATTTATTAAAATAATAAATATATAAACCAATGGATATGATATAATATATAAAGTAATTCTAAAAATTTATTAAAAATCATCTCATAAACATTAAAAATAAACATAAATCTCAAAACTAAACAAATAAATTCAAATTTTTTACCATATATATTATGGATCTGAATCATTTTCTCGCTTTAATTGTCTTCACCTACCCATAAAGTGTTGGGTTCGAGTCCCCCCCAAAAAAAACCTCTGAATTTCTGTAATACACTAATACTTCAAAAAAAAAAAAAAGTTCGTCCCTACATATATAATCTATTGTCACATGTCTAATTTAGTAAATCAAAGGTTTAAATTATTTCTATAAATTTTTATATCCTCATTCTACCAAAAGATAAAATTAATCATGACTATTAATATAAGTGAGGACAATATGAGTTGAGGAGGTGATCCAAATCAATATATTATATATTATGTATAATTCTTAATTATTTTTAATTATACATTGATTGATAACATTTTCTTAAAATTAGTAAAATATATATTTTATTATAATGTTTAAAAAAAAATTAAAGAGAGACAAATCAAAATTAAATTTAAAATTTTTTTTTTATATAATATATATATAATTTAACTGCATGTCTATCCACAATATTATTTTCACTCTTTCAATATATGTTAATAATTATTTCACTATATACATAGTATAATATATATATTTTTTTGAAAAGGTTTAGAATACTATTTTCAACACATTTAATAAAAATAAAAAATAATAAAAAAATAATAATAAAAAAAAAACTTATGTCTACCAGACATGTTTTCAGTGTTTTCAGCTTCTCATTTTCGAATGAAAATATATAAAACATAAAACAAAAAAGCAAATACTACAGTTGCAGGTTTTAGATTAAGAAATACAAAAAATTATTTTAAATATTTTTAGAAATATCGAGATATTTCGGAAATATTGAGATATTTCGTGAATATTTTCAACCACAAACGGATATTCTATAAGATATTGGATATTTAGGTTTATCGATATCGGTATCCAAAAAATGAATAATATCGACTATCGAGGATATTTACTTCCTTGGATTTGTGCACTTCCCCTTCAATTCTCACATATGTTTATAACATGTCAGTTTATCTTGTAAGTTCCGATAAACCTCTGACTTAAACGTGTTAAACTTTAAAGAAAGAAAGAAAGAAAGAAAAAAAAAAACTTTCCAAAACTTTTTTTTTTTTAAAGCATGCTATGCTATATTGGACAATTGAGGTTGATCAGATGGAAACCTAATAATTACCTTGTAGATTCATTGATAATAATATCCTTGTAATTATAGCACATAAAACATGTATATCTCCATATATTTCTCCAAATTTTTGTATAATGTGAACAAATCTCTTTCTTTCAAATTAATAATTTGAATGAGGTGTCAATTGAGAAGATGATGATCGCCCTAGAGAGAGTAATAACTCTCATCCAAAGTAACAACAGCTCACAAGTCACAAGTCACAAGTCACAACTCACACAACTACCATTGGCGGACCCAGAAGTTTTAAAGAGGTGGGGCACTAGAATAAAATAACAATTATATAAAAAAAATAATAAAATGAGTTTTTTTTTTTTATATATATATACATTTTTTTTGTGGTATAATGAATTTTAGATAAAATAAAACAAATAAAGCATTTAACTAAATAATCTTACGTTTAAAAGAAATAAAAATAAGAAACTCAATATTAAAAAATAAATAATAAGAAAAAAATTAACATAAACAATGAAAAATTATAATATTTATTCTTAAAAAAAATTAAAATCTAATTTTATAATAAAAAATTTGTTTTGTATTTATAATAAATTCACTTTAAGTTTATACAAAAATAATTTATTAATAAATATTACTATATATGTTTTAGAATTTTGTATTATTCTAATTATTGATTCTAAAAAAATTAAAATAATAAAATAAAGAAAAACATAAATGATAAAATAAAATGAATCATAATAATAGATGAACTAAATAAATTAAAATTTGGGATTTTAGGGTTTAGTGATTGGATGTATTAAGTATGTCAAACTTGAAAAAATATTTAAAATAAGAAAACTTCAAAATAATAATATATAATTTACTATATAGTTGAGGAATTAGATAAGACTTAAGAGTGTAAAATAAAAAATATATTATAAAAAATAATCATTTTGTTCGTAGTGATAATTGAACTATTGACTGTTAGGGTTAAATGATGAAACTTTACCAGCAATACTAAGTAATGTTTTGTTGTACAGAGTTTAGTTAATGTATATATAATTAAATATCAAATCAATTTTTTTTTTTTGAAAATTTGAGGTGGGGCACGGGCCCCACCCGGGCTCAACATGGGTCCACCCCTGACTAGACCTGGCAAGGGTTCGGTTCCAACCGTGGAACCGGATAGAAACCGGAATCGAAACCGGTTTTCCTGTTCCGGTTCCAGTTCCAGTTCCAATTTTTTCGAAACCGGGATGTTCGAACCTCCCGGTTGCAGTTTTTTTTTTTTTTTTTATAATTTTTTTTACTTTACAAAATATTATATTTTATTTATAAAAAAAATAAAATGTTAGAGTGGATATTGTAAAGTATTGAGCCATGACTCATAACCCTTGTCCAAACAATTATGTATTCCATTCCCTTCTCCTCCTTTTTATATAGGTTAAACATCTCATTTACTTCTCTATTTTTCCAATGTGGGATGTTGGATGTGGGATGTGGGATGTGGGATGAAGGATAAGAAGTCATATTATGCATATTTAACAAATATTTCAATTATTTCTTTTTGTGTTAGTTTCGAATTATACCAAAATATGGAATATTGTAATAGTTCAAAAAAAAAAGTTAATGATTCCAATATGTTATTAATATATGAAATTAGTTAATAATGTATAAAAAAAAAAAAAATCAGTTAATGACTTCTTTTTATCCCACATCCCACATTGGAAAAATAGAAAAATGAATGAGATGTCTAACCTATAAAAAAAGGAGGAGAGGGGAATGTAAAACATAATTACTTGGACAATGGTTATGGGCCATGGCTCAATACTATACAATGTTCTTTCTAACATTTTATTTTTTTATAAATAAAATGTAATATTTTGTAAAAAAAAAAAATTTTTTTTTGGCCGGTTCAGAACTGCCGGTTCGGTCGGAATCGAAACCGGAACCAACGGTTCTAGAACCGGAACCGCCCTAGGCCGGTTCCAATTCTGGTTCCACCCAAACCGAGAACCGAACCGAACCAGAACCTTGCCACCTCTACCCCTAACAACTACCAACCAATGTACAGTTACTTTTCAGGAGTTGGATACTGGATAGGTATAATCATAGACTATTTCCACTTCTCGAAATTATGAGTTGACACTTGACAGCTTTTACCTCAATAATCGAAGAAAAACTTGCATTCACCGAATGTAATGTATCATAATCAATGGGTGCATTGCCTCAGGTGCACACAAGATTTTCTCCGATAATTGAGTGCTACAGCAGCACACACAAGATCTTTTTCATGTAAAATTATAAGCAAATTCTTGCTTTGGCCCTCCAATTATTGATAATTACAAATTTAGCTTCCTGAATTTGTTTTCCTTTTCTTGTCAATGTTTGTCACCGAGCTGACAAAAACGCCTCTACATAATAAGTAGAATGAATGATTTACCCATCTAGTAATTTTAACCCTCTCCCCTTTTTAAAACTTGAGTTAACCATCTCTCACGTCTATTTGTGTTTCTCTTTCTACAACTTTCTTCCATTTTTCCACTAGGATTCTCTTCTTTAATCTTTCTCTCATCTTTGTTGTTCGTTTGTGTTTTTATCTCTATAATTTTCTGTTTCTTTCTTCTCCCTACAACTTTGTTTTCCCTTGTCACAACGATCCTATCGAAATTATGGGAGCAAATCCAACTTTGTTAAACAAGTTGCTGGTTTAAGACATCGGGGGTGTTACGAAAGTCAATTTTCTATTTCTTTCTTCTCCCTACAACTTTGTTTTCCTCGTCACAACGATCCTATCAAAATTATGGGAGCAAATCCAATTTTGTTAAGCAAGTTGCTAGTTCAAGACATTAACGCGGGCATCCCCAACCCCCATCCCTAGTACAAAACATATATACAAACCATACTGCTACTTGTCATCTAATTATATACAATAGGAAAGAATATCCCCATCCCCATCTCCATTTCCCCGTTTTCTCCATTTTTCCTCGTTTTATCCGTTTTTCCGTTTTACTAAATATTACATACTAAAAATTAATAAAAAAACAATCCATTACAAATTCAAGAGTTTTGATACCATCCCCATCTACATTTCCCCTTTTTGTCCCATTTCTCCTTTTTTCCGTTTCACTAAATATTACATACTAAAAATAAATTAAAAACAATCCATTACAAATTCAAATACAAATAAAAAATTATTAAGAATAGAAATATATATATATATATATATATATATATGTATATACTTAGTAAGTTAGGGTTAAAAAATAGAAAGAATAATATATATATATATATATATTTTTTTTTTTTATATAAGGTTTGGGGAAAATGGAGATGGGGATGGGATCCCCATCCCCATTTCAATACATTTGTTTGGAAAATATGGAAATGGGGATGAAAATCATCCCCATCCCCACCCATTTCCCCATTTTCCCTCAAAACTTTTCCCCAAAATGGGGATGGGGATGGGGATAGGAAGTGGGGATTTGGGTATCTAGGGATAAATGCCTATCTATATTTTGTATTGGTTACTTTTATTCGATACAAATATAAGATTCTATTGTTCTCTCGTATCTTTATTTTACAAACCCGAACTACATGGGTCGAATCTGGGTATAAAACAAAGTAAACTGCATCGGGTTTGGGTCTGACAAATAACCAAACCCAAATAGTTTAAAAACTTATAGTCAAAAAGTTAAATTTTTTTATTTTATTTTATTTTATTGTATTTGTTTAATAATAAAAAGACATGCATATCTTTAAATGGTTTCAACTTACTTTTCTTTTTCAGTCATCTACAAATTTCAATTTCTTTTACATTATATTTATATGTAAAATGTTGACATCGTCATGTTCAAAAAAAAAAAAAAAAAAAAAAAATGTTGACATCGTCTTTCTAGTATATTTCTATTTCTTGCTATATTATATGCATAAAATATCTTTGTTTTTCGTTATATAACAAGCTACTATGATTGGTGGAACTTTATTGGTGTGGGTTCTCAATCTCTCATGGCTCATGCATTTTGGATGGCATATTAACAGAGCGAGTTTTGATTTCATTTGTTCTTCATTAGGTTATGTCTGCGGGTCTGGGTCTTTTCAAAACCCGTGAGTCCAAACCTAGATCCAGTCCTGAACCTAAACCCGCGAACATATCAGGTATGGGTTCCAAATTGTTTTGTAGGTCTGGGTTTGGGTCTAGCAAGACCCAACCCGGTGCTGTCCCTAATTATAATTATAAAATATTACTTTTATTATTTATTGTTAATTTCGAAAATAATGTTCATGAGATCATTTGTTTGCTTAATTTTTGTATGGGAGAATCATAAACAACACTTTGATTTTTGATTAAATGTAATATCAAACCCTCTGATTAGGAAAAGAAAAAAAAAAACTCCTCCGATGTTAGTTGATTTTATTTAAATTATAATAAAATTCACTATTTAGAGATCCTTTATTATATAATTTAATACAAAAGAAAATAATAATAATAATAATTATTATTATTAACTTCTTACAAAATTATAAAATATATTGTGAAAAAAAAATATCTATAAATTTTTAAAAATAAAAATAAATAATATTTAAATAAAAACTATAGAGAAGACATGCATGTGATCAGGATAGCTGTGTTTGTGATCATCTCCTCCATATATATTTTATTTAAAATAATTTTGTTTTTTTTTTATATAATTTTTTATGATTTTATTGTTTAATAAAAGTCTAATTTTAAGATTTTTAAAAATATATATACATATATATATATTATTTTCTAAAAAAAATTTAGTATATTTGAATTTTTTTTCATTGTTTTGTAGTCTACTTATATAAAATATCAATTAAATAATCATATTTCATTAGCTTTAATTAAATTTAACTTATAATAAACTAATGGTAGGGCATTTTTTTTTCTTTTCTGATTTTCAAACTACAGGGTTTGATATGACAATTCAACAAAAGTTGAGGATTATTTATAATTTTCGTTTATTATTATTAATATTTTTGTCTTTTAAAAAAAAAATTAATGTGTGTAATAATCAAAACACATAGGATGACGTTGTTGTCATGTTGCCATCTTATTGTAGCCAATGTTTCAATCATCTGTACAACTAATAGGGAAGACAAAGCAACAGGGGAGAGAAGAAATGGTAGAAAACTTGAATGAATCCAAAAGAGGAGATCAAGGCTCTTTCTTCCAATAAAATATATTCGATTGAGATGTCAAACCAAGAAGATGTTGTGGTCCATGAATGGAGTAAAGTAATAGAGATAATGTAATCTCACAACTACCAACTAATAATTTAAGTTGTAGAAATTAAAATGGACATGAATGGAATGATCGTGGAGTGTTTCCTCTTCCGAACTAATAATTCAATTGGACATAAATTTGATAACATCAAGACAAAGTACTTAACAGCATCAAGAATGAACCTTTAGGCTATATGTGGCTACTATCGACATGATTCGAAGATATAATATAAAAATTAATAAGTTTAGATAGGAAGGTTTAGGTCATTATCAAGTCAAAGATCCATTAAAACCATTAAATCAATGAGTTCTGTTTGGGTTGAGCTCCTTTGAAGAAAAAAAAAAAAAGGGTAAAACCCTAAACGTGAAATTACCGACAAATCCCTTCTAGATGGGATGTTTGAATAATTTTACCCTATTAAAAATTAAAAACAAGGTTTTTGGAGGGATGTTTAGTAATTTTCTGTTTTAAATAAAAAGAAAAACTAATGTTTCACAATTTTTTGCAAAAAGAAAAACCAATATTTCACAGTTTTTCGCAAAAAGAAAAATGAAGTTGCAGGAATATTTTCATAATTTTGGTTATGGTTTGAAATAAAATTAAAATATGTTATTACAAATCAAACTTTCGTATGTGGTTAAAAACAAATTTTACATCTTGTATGTGGTCATTTTTTATAATTTCCACTTGATTTTATTTTTACTGTTGAAGTTCTTATGAAGAAAGAATTCCTATTAAGTTTGTTTTTGGCATTTACTTAGGTGTTTAAAGTAATAATTTTATTTTTAATTTTTAAAGATGTGTGTACTAAATAATTGGGTGCACAAGCAAATTTTTTGGGTGGCTGTATCGCCATCAATAACATTATTGGGGTTGAAAAATGTTATGTGTGGCAATATGGCCATCCATAAAAGACCTAGTGATGGCAATGGAGACGGTTCAAGATGGGGTGGCCTTCCCCGCACCCTGTCCTATTTATTTTTTGAAATCTCATTCATACATAAAACTTTACAATATATAGAACGGGGCGGGGAGGGGTGGGGTATGATTTTTCCATCCCCACCCATTCACCCAATTTATCAAAATTATTTATTAAAATAATAAATATATAACCCAATCGATACGATATAATATATAAAGTAATTCTAAAATTTATTAAAAATCATCTCATAAACATTAAAAATAAACATACATCTCACAACTAAACAAATAAATTCAAAAAAAATTTAAACACAACGTTAAAAGAAAAAAAAAAACTAAATAATAAAAAAAACATATTATATTTTAAGTGGGAATGGGGTGGGACGGGACGGGGATTATAAAACATATCCCCACCTCATACCCATTGCAGGTTTTACTTTCTGTCTCCATCCCCACCAAATTGAAGCATATCTCCACCCCATAAGTGTAGGTCCCCGTGGGGTCCCGTACTCGCGGGTTATTTTGTCATCCCTAAAAAGACCCATTTACTATATATAGAGTAGTTATCAAGTACAAGATCCAGGAATTTAAGAAATTTTTAGGATCTCATCATGGCCGTCGGATAGAGAGATACGCACAAAGAAAAAGAAAGAGAGAGAGAGAAAGAGAAAAATGATCGGTGGGCCCGGTGGGCCCGTTACTTCAAAAAGAGAGTAAATATAGGGGAATTGGGCAGCGCTTTTTTTTTTTTGTTTTTTTTTGTTTTTTTTGTTTATTAAAAAAATTATTCTACATTCATTTTGGCCATTGGATTGGATCAATCCAATGGCCAAGAGAAACTCACACAAAGAAAAAGAGAGAGAGAGAGCCGTGACTGTAAAAAGAGAGGAAAGATAGGGGAATTGGGCCCCACTTTTTATTTTGTTTTATTTTTTATTCTACATTCATTTATACTCATTGGATTGATCTAGAGATGGCCATGGTTTCGGTTAAACCGACGGTTTTGCTCGCGGTTTAACCGAAACCGTACTTCCAAAAACCGTCCCAAAATCGAAACCGAAACCGGAACCGGCGGTTTCAAAACCGGTCGGAAACCGGTTGAACCGGTTACGGTTTCGGTTTGGGTGCTTCCAAAAACCGCCAAAAACCGACGGTTAAACTGCCGGTTTTTTTTTTAAAAAAAAAAATTAAAAAAAATCGACTAATCAGAAACTGACACGTGGTATTTTTTTTGAATTTATTTTTTTGAAAAACCAAAACCCAACCCAAAATCGTCAGTTTTTAACCGAAACCGAAACCGTAAAACCGCCGGTTAGAAACCGTGTACCAAACCGGTTTTCCGGTTACGGTTTCGGTTTTGGGTGGCCACGGAACCGAAACCGAACCGCGGCCACCACTAGATTGATCCAATCCAACAACCAAGAGAAACGCGCACAAAGAAAAAGCAAGCGAGAGAGGAAAATGATTGGTGAGTTCGCGACTGACAAGGAGAGAGGAAAGTGTGGGTAAATGTTTGATTGGTGGGGCTACCAGTGGGCTCGTGATCGTAAAAAGAGAGCGTAGATAGGGGAATTAGACCTCACTTTTTATTTTGTTTTATTTTTTCATTCTACTTTCATTTTGGCTGTAAGATTGATCCAATCCAACGGCCATGACGGGATCACAAAAATTTATTAAAATCTGGGATATAGTAGCTATCAAGTACATGATCTTGGATTTTAAGAAATTTTCGGGATCCCATCATGGTCGTTGGATTGGATCAATCCAACAACCAATAGTAGGAATGACAATAGGGCGGGTTTGGCAAAATCTAAACCTAAACCCACGAAATTTTGTGTCTACCAAATCCGTCCGTGAAATCGTGAAAATAAACGAGTTCAGGTTTGGGTTTTACCCGCGGGTTTGGAGGACACCCAAACCCGCCCTGTGAAACAAGTGGGTCCATGGGTAAAACCCGCGAACCTAGCATTTTTTTTTGTTGAAAATTATTTCTCTATTATTTAAATATATGAAGTATTATAATTATAAAGAATAAAAATATTTAATAGATTGAAATGTTTACATTTTATTCTTTATATAATTAAAAAGTTTTTATTGGAGTTTAAATTTATAATATTTTAAATAATAAAATATTATATTATTTTTACTGTTCGTGGGTATACGGGTTTGGGTATGGATTTTTTTCCAAATCCACACCCAAACCCGAACTCGTGACGTGTACAATTTTTAAATCCAAACCCGTCCACGGGTACACTTATCTCAACCCAAACCTTCTATAACGGGTTGGATTCGGACGGATTTCATGGGTTCGGACGCACAAAAAGAAAAAGCAAGAGAGAGAGGAAAATGATCGGTGAGTTCGCAACTGACAAGGAGAGAGGAAAGTGTAGGTAATTGTTTGATTAGTGGGGCTACTGGTGGGCTCGTGACCATGAAAAGAGAGGGAAGATAAGTGAATTAGACCTTGCTTTTGTTTTGTTTTGTTTTATTTTTTCATTCTACTTTCATTTTGGCTATTGGATTGGTCCAATCCAACGGTTAAGAGAAGCACGTACAAAGAAAAGGCGAGAGACAGGAAAATGATTGGTGGGTATGCGACTAATAAAGACAGAGGAAAGTGTGTGTAATTGTTTGATTGGTGGGACTACTGGCGGGCCCATGATTGCAAAAAGAGAGGAAAGATGGGGAATTGGGCCCCACTTTTTATTTTGTTTTAGTTTTTATTCTGCGTTCATTTTTGGCCATCAGATTGATCCAATCCAACGGCCATGATAGGACCCCGAAAATTTCTTAAAATTAGGGATCTTGTACTTGATATAATAATAATAATAATAATAATAATTTTTCAATGAGGTCTTTTACGATACACACTTTTAAACACCTTTGATGAAATTGCATAAAATATATTGAATATTAAGATTCAATATATTTCATGTAATTTCATGTAATTTCATAAAAAGTGCTTAAAGTGTGCATTGTAAAAGTCTTCATTGGAAAATTACTCTATATATATATAATACTTCTCTAATCAGGACCGTCGTGACTTTATAATTTTAGGATATCCAACCACAACCACACATTCACAGTAGGCCCACAGCTCTATATTAACAAATACCCACACCCAATATGAATGTGTGGCTGTGGTTGGACGTCCTTACTAAAGAATCACCATATATATATATATAATGTAAACCTCTTTACAATGTTTATTTGTTGTACTTACTAGAGAATCACCATATATATATATATATATATATATATAATTAATGTAAACCTCTTTACAATGTTTATTCGTTATCTTATTATAGTCTATGTTACAATCATTTGTGAAACTATATGAAGTGTGAGTTGTAAAATGGTCGACTTGATCACATGAAAGATCTCACAAGTCGAAACTACCAGCTAACACTGAGTTGTAAAATAGACATGGATGATCTTGGAGTGTTTTCGCTTTCCATTGGCCCAATTATTCAATTGGACATGGACTTGACAACATCAAGAGTCGAGACTCAATGAGCCTTTGGGCTAAAGGCGCGGGCCCCTATCGCCAAGATTCCATTTTCATGATACAAAATTGAATTTGAGGACTTAGGTCATTATCGGGTCAACCCGTTAAAATCTTTTAGTAAATTCATCGTGTCTAGGTTGAGCTCCTTCTAACTTGTTAAGCCAGTTGATACTATTATTTTTGTACAGAGAATATTATTTTGGAAGAATTATGTTAAGTTTTCATGAGAGATGAGACTTTATTTTAAATTTATTTTGAATGTATGTTATGGTTATGTTGATTATTTTTATTTAGGATTCTTTAAATTTATTGCACTCTTTTCTACTCTACTTTTGTGATTATCACCAAATTAATAATTTAAGTTTAAATGGTACCAAAGTATTGTGATGGATAAAAATATCTCTATTTTTATTTTTATTCTTTTTTTTTGTCATTTTTTTTTTCAAAAGCCTTCCATTGATGAAGGTGACCTCACATCCATCAATGGACATTTAACCAACCTACAATGGAGGTCAAATCAACGTCGACCTCCATTAGAGTTCGTCGAAACGACCTCCCTTAGAGGTATGCTCGACATCTAAAAGACCTCTATCAAAGGTTGATGAAGCAAAGTAAAAAAAGCAAAAAATAATAATAATAATAATAATAATAATAATAATTTGGGGGCAATAAGTCTCGTGTGGGGCAGTCTCGCCACCGAGACTTATTACACCAAACTTTTTTTGTTTTTGTTTTTGTTTTTTACATTTTATCAAGACCACCTCCATGTGAGGTCTTTTTTATTTATTTATTTATCTCTTCTTCTTAATGGACCACCATTGATGGGGTCACCTCCAACAATAGAGGTTTTGAAAAGAAAAAAGAAACAGAGGTGAGGAAGAAAGAGAGAGAGGGAAAGAAAAAAAATTAAAAAGTAAAAAAAATAAGTGAGGGTATTTTGATCTCAGAACATACTTTGATGCTATTTAAACAATAATTTTTAATGTAGCAGTCGTTTCAAAAATCAAGTTGGATTTTGTACTATTTATCCATATTCTTTTTTTATTATTATTAAATAATTTTAGTGAATTAAAATTGTGTAATTAAGTTTAAAATGTTTTTAAAAATTAAATAAATATATTGACAAATCAATAAATAATAACCCACTAATTAAATAAGCCATGTTTGAGTTTTATTTTTGTAATACTACACGATAACTTGAATTGTCTCTAATTAAATAAGCCATGTATGGGTTTTAGTTTGTATACTTTGGACCAATTAATAACCGCAAGATAAAAGTTTTGCTCACTTACAAGGGTTTGTGTGGGATTGCACCAACTTCTTAAGATCTAATTCTGGGTTTGAGAGGAGGGAGGGAGACTCAAACCTTCAACCTCGTGGGCTGGACGTGAAGGGAATACTATCAAACCAACCTTAATGTTATGTATATTTTCGAGCCAGAAAAATACATAAAAAGAATTTAAAGAAGAGAAACATATAAGAAATAGAGGAGAATAGGAGAGATACAAGGAGACAATTTGACTTAATATTCGATACTTTCATTCAATTCAAGTGAGCCTTTTATAGGCCAATAGTTACAACCGAATTACAATAAGGAAACGAGTGGAAATCTAATGCAATCCACTAAACCATGAAACATGGTGCCAGTGAGGCCATATCTATTAAAGTGGAAGTGGGTGCTGTGGAACACAGGTCACTAACTAGGAAACTAGATGCTTTATTATAACCAGTTAGATGCTAACCAAGCCTCATACTCGGCTACTCATGACAAAACAAGAAACACTAATTAAACATAAATAAAATGAACACATCACTCAAACTGTCAAACAAAACTAAATATTTAAAGACACAAGAATATTTGGCTATAGGCCTAAAATATTCTTCTTCCTTAACTTTTGTTTCTAATCTCATTCAATAATCCGTGTCAAGCAGCAGACCACCGTCTCTGAGTTCATGTTTCAATTTCATAACCTCATCTTCACCAAAAATTACAGTCACCACCCTTCCTTTCCCGCCATCGCTATCCTTCATAACAACAACAGCTCCTTTGTTTCCAACTCCTTCAATCCCATACCATACCAATTCGGCCCCATTTCCCTTCACTTCTACTCCATAAGGATTCGCTTCTTCCATATTCACAAACGTCAGTTTCGCTCCGTAAACCACGAAATCCGATACCCCGTTGTCCTTCTCCACCGCCTTCTCAATCTCCCCTCTCTCGTCAGAGCCTTCTTCAGCAAGCAATTTCCCCAATTTCCCCAACTCCGCATCGGCTACGGAAAATTCTGCCTCCACCGTTCTGATCTTGCCAGTGTTGCCTAATTTCCCAGATTCCGGATTATTTGGATCCCTCTTGAAAAGGGTCACGATGTTGGGACTCTCCGTGTGGTCTCGGATTTTGGCGATGCATTTCCAGACAAAGGCGCAGAGAGATTCGAATGGAGGAATGGGTTGTGGATCGCACTTGGATTGCAGATGGGTCATCTGGGTGTAGGTTAAGTGGAATGAGAAAGTATTCGTTTTGAAATTATCGGAGGGAACCCAATGGTCACCAACCGGGTTGACCCGGTTAATGGAAAGTGGATAGTTGGGCTTGGTATTGGCCGGTTGTGGGGTTTGGGGTTTTGGATTGTTGTTGGTGGGTAGTGGTGGTGGCCTTGGTAAAATGGGTGGGCGGTCGGCTTGGATTTTGGAGACAGCTTGGCCCCACTTGTTGATGAATTCACAAGCTGAAAATGCATCTCCCAATATATGGGCCCAGCTTAGGCCCAGTGACATTCCTCCACATTTGAACCTAGTTACCTGTGTATGTATATATATATATATGAGACAAAATAACATTAATAATAATTACAAAAAGAGATGACATTTTGAAAGTAACCTTAAAAAAAAATAGAGGAAATTGCAAGAAGTAACCAATAAATTTATTGGTTTATTATTTTTAGTCATCAATTTATATTTTATTATATTTATTACCATTAGTCTTGATCAGAAAAGATTGTTCTCTATTTTGTCTTTACTTCACCCATCCAAAAATTTGAAAATCAACTAGCATATAACTTGAAAAATCTTTGATATGTAAATTGAAAGTTAATTGACATATAATTAAAAACTTAAATGACATGTAACTTGAAAAAATCAACTCGTATGTAACTTGGAATCAAATGGCGTGTAATCAAATTATATATCAGATGAAATAAAATTTAAGGGTAATTTTATCTAAAAATAATCAAAAATTATGAAAACAGTAAAATATAAATTGAATGATTAAAAACAATATACCAATAAAAATTTTTGACTTTTTATGAATTTACCCCAACAATAATTTTTTTTTTTTCCCGAGAGAAGGTGACGAAGATCCTTTGGTTCTCCCTTCCTCGGCCGACAATTTCATTTATATAATACGTGAAAATACATTAATTTTAATTGCTCACATCCGGACCCCACATCACAAATTTTAAAATAAAAGTTGGGATCCTTAATATTATCGAATAATATTAATGAAGATATATAAATTTTTCAATAAAGGTTTTTTTTTTCTTATTCCAATATTATATAAATTTAAGGCTTTTTTTCTTTTTAAAAGGAGGAGGATTTGAAAATGTGAGTGATTTAACACGACCAATCTTGTCCTGTCCATTTAATAAAGAAAAGAAAGATAGATGAATAATTAAAAAGAAGCAGGTGCAGCGAAAGAGGCGGTGGGCAGTGGCATTGGTTGAGTAGCATTGAATCGTGTGTCAGGTTCAGTATAAGCTGTGATATATGGTTGGGTTATGAATGATAAAATCATAAAATGCATCAGAAGTACCTTCTTGAAGAATTTACTTTACTTTGTTTTTTTATTTATTTATTATTATTATTATTATTATTTTTTTTTTAATTTTTTTAATTTTTTTTAATTTTTTGCATATCTAATATCCTAATTAGAGGAAATAAAAAATTAAAGTACAAATAGTTACACACTTGATACTAAGTTTTGAGAATAAAAAAAATACTTTCTGTTTGTTCAAATAATAAAAAAATACTTTTTGTTTGTATAACCCTACTTTTTTATGATTAAACTTTGGATTCAAATAGTATATCCAAAATTTGTGTCCAAATTAATGTCTAATCAATTAAATTGGATCTTATGTCTATATTTATATAATTAGTTAAAAAATAATAATTAATTGTATACCAATTTTGGATATACTATTTGATGTTAACGCATCTTTCCTATAGTCTACACTTCATTAAAAAAATAAAAAAAATTAAAAAAAAAAGGACAAAAAAAACATCTTTCTTAAATTGTGTCTTAAGTCTTATATAAGAAAACATTTTCGGGGCCTACCTTATTAATGTCTCACGTCGTACAATATGATTGTCCAACTATATATATATTATGATTATCATTATTATTTTAACATTTGTAATTTGTTATTTATCGAAAAATGTCAAGATCAGAAGTTAGACATTTACTTTCATATCACCCATCAAAAATTTCTTCACGTATATTTATAAAACATGCATGATTGGATACTATATAGGATAGAACCCCACTAGTTATGTGAAATGAGATCTGCACAGAAAATATGTTGACCAACCATGTTGTTGTGAGTTGTGTTATTCATGACTATAGGGCGAGGATGAGAATTGAGAAGATGGACAGATGAGAATAGAAATAGAATAGAATACCATTGTCTATAAATAGAATACAGAGTGAGCTGGATATGTATGAAAACTATCTCATACTCGATGACTACGTACACACTTTTTTTAGAAAGATGCACAATATAATGATATATAAGAGCATCTCCGATGTAAATATGTATTTCTGACTTTCTAAATAGTGACACATCAGTATTTCTATTTATTAAGGGCCCACTTTGAAAAAAAAAATTAGAGAAATGCATATTCACATCTCCAATACAATTATCTAAAGTTAAATATGCATCAATTTTATGTCAAATTATAATAAAATAATTATTACACTCTCTCTCATCTTTTATTTTACAATTAAATGAGGTTTAATTTTATTGGTTGAAAGAGTTGAAAGCTTTAATCTTATTGGTGGAAAGAGGTAGAAATTCTAGTCAGCATTTCTAGAAGAGTTTCTAAAATTAGAAACCCAACTCCATATTCTCTAACTTTTTTTTTTTTGTCCACATTATCTCCATATTTAACTTAGATAATAGTATCGGAGAGAGTTTTTTTAACTTTTTTAATATCTATTCTCTGTGGCACTCCATTTTCTCCAAATACAATTATCTAAAGTCAAATATACATTGGAAATGTGAATAAGCATTTCTTTAATTTTTTTTCAAAAGTGGGTCCATAATAAATAGAAATGCTGATGTGGCACTACTTAGAAACTCAAAAATGCATATTTGCATTGGAAATGCTCTAACCTGTGCATCTTCCTTTGTGTGTTTAGGTATAAATATATATAGCAAATTACACTAAACCTCCTCGAGGTTAGACTTCTTATAGCTATAAACAATTTTCTCATTATTTGAATTTCATACTCACTGCCATTAAGTTAAATGACTAACTATTATCTTTAAAAAACTAAGCTACCCTGATCCCTAAATTAAATTAACTTGTGCTTCTTCCTTTGTGTTTAGGTATAGATATTTATATATACGCAACATGATCTAAATGAAGAGATATATATATATATATATATATATATATAAATATAAGATCTCATATATAATCTATGTATTGCATATTGTTTTTGATACTTGTATTCCAACTAATGACGTGATATTGCATGCTGCATGTGTTTTGCACTAGAGATCTCTAGCTAAATATATCAATCAAAATATAATTGAATTTGGAAGTGGGGGTTAGTTAATTATGTAGGTTTACCTGTAAAAAAACAGGAGGAGAAAATGAAATTTCAGGACCAATAGGAAGATGGTAGACAAGCTGTCTGTTGAGAGAGTAATCTCTCATCTCCAGCCATTCATCCACTGTTTTCTCACACTCAGCTTCAATGAACCTCACTCCACAGTCATTGCACTTCATGTAGGGTCGACCTGAATCCGAACGCCGGAACCGGCCGCAAGTGACATAGTAGTCATTGAGCCAGTAGAACATGGATTCCTTGATCACCATGGTGGTCAACCCTTCAACTGCATCCCTTCTGAACAAGTACACTCCTATGAAGTAGTGAAGCTTCATGGCCAAGTCCATCCCACTTGGCTCATGGACTACACCCGACCCGGTTGAAATACTCGGCCCGACTGATGAAAGCTTTATGTTGTGGATCAACATGACTTCTTTGGAGGACACCGTGATTTGAGAGTTGATGATGATCACAAATATTATTGAAGGAAAGATAGATGACTTTATATTGAGGCCTTGAGGGAAGAAGTATTTATCAAGACAGTTGGCTGATTTAATAGCAAGAATTAATTAGTGTAATATATAATCCCGATGATGGTCGGTGTATGAAGTGTTAAAGTATCTCCTATGCAAAGGTGGTATACAAAAAATCGTTAACATAGTAATAATATCAAGAGACTTGCTTCTATTTGGTATAAAGATAGAGTTGATAGACGGTCAATTCAAAATTTGGTCTTCAATGCTTCTGTTTAAAAAACAATTATCTTTTATTAAGTGTTCAATTTTTTTTTTCCTTTTTCCTTTTTTATTTTATTTTCTTATCAAAAATAGATGAAAAATTAATATCATTTTTAAATATTTGCTAATTTAACCGAAAATATAGTCGTGCAACATGCCATATGAAAGTAGACGGTCATGTTGACAATATCTCAATTTTTTTTTTACCACATCAACATGAGGTTGAATATGCACAGCTGCAATGGAGATATATTTTTAATATATTGTCTATTTATCATACGTGACATCTTTTTTTTGTTTTACATTGGAGATGCTCTTATGAGTAACAATTTATTATTATTATTATTATTTTAAATCTAACACAATGGATTAAGAATCCATCGGAATTTATTTGGATTAAACATTGCATACCCGGCATGTATATTTATTCATACAACATCAAAGAAACTCTTCACATGCGGTTGTAAAATAGGATTTGGATCCTCCGTTAAGTTGTTATTTGTTCTGATCTAAATAAATCCGATAACATGTGTAATCAATAATCAAAATTTTTTATTTTATTTATTTCACTTTCATTATATTTGAATGTAAAGTATTATCGGAAAAAAAAAAAAATCAGCAAAAAAGATGAACCAAATTCTGTAAAATAAGCATTATAGTAACTTTGAATTTGCATTAAATAATAAAGTTCATGGTGTCCTCTTTTCGTCCAATTTTTTTACTTTTTAAATGGTAATAGTATTATTGTTCAGTGTTAATTGCACAAACCGACAAACATCACTTGGTATAGGTGAAATTGTACCCATATTCAATTTTTTCTTTTATTACATAAACATCTCATGGAAAATGTCGGGCCACCATTAGACATATCTTTTGCGTAACGTTACTACGTTAGGCATGAAAAGTAAAAAAATACCCCTCAATTACAATCTAGGGCTGACATAGCGTGACAGTGGAGGAAGAATTTGAATAGTGTTGGGGTGGATTTATAATTTGTTAAACTTTAAGGGTTATGTTATAGCTGTTATTTGAATAGATATATTATTATTGAAACACATAAGGTTCCTTTAGTGTTTAATTATTTTTTATGTGTAAAATGATGATGTTATTCAAGGACCACACCTCGACAGTTAAATTGGCTGTCGAACAAACCGTTAGTTAATATTTTTCAAAGAAAATTTACATATTAAAAGAAAATTTTGAATATAAATGCAATTTTTATCCAAAAAAAAAAAAATGAATATACTTGCAATTTTACCTAAATACAAGGGTATTTATGTTATGAGGAATGTTATCTACCTTTTCCATTTGTCTTTCCTACTCATTTTTTGACACGTATACACGTTTTCATTTAATAAAAAACTCACTTTTTGTTATAAAACTTGTTTACGTCTTTACGACTTATTAATGAAATGATAGAAACATCCATAAAGGGTAAAGGCGTAAACAAACTTTGCAGTAAAAAATGAGAGCTTTTATTAAATGAAAAAACATATGTGTGTTAAACAATGAGTGTGAAAGGTAAATAGAAAAGGTAGATAGCATTCCCCTTATACTATTAACCATATTCATAAGGATGAAATTCATTTTCGTCCCTTTAGTTTGACCTAATAGTCAAACTGATTTCCCAGTTTTCAGAATTATCTTGTTTAGTCCTTCTGTCACAATTTCCATTGAAAAGATGAAATCTAACAGGGACAGAGGGTCAAATGACCCTGCTGCCCCTGATTTTTGTTTTAAACAAGAGATGAATTTCATCTCTATTTTTTAATTTTAAATAAATAAATTGGTTAATTAAATAAATATAATTAAAACAAAAAAAAATGTCCAAATTAAAAAAAAATTAAATTAAATTCGAACCCAGATCTAGAATCGAACCACCACCACCAACAAACCCTAGATTTTTTTTTCTTCCATCATCATCTCCAAACACCATTCAACAAACAAACCCAGATTCAGAATCAAAGCTTGGTAGACCACATTAATTAACTGGGAAGTGTGATGATCCAGTCAAACTGAGAAGCCCATCTTTCTTCGCTTTCTTATTCTTCCATGGAACCACTTGCTTCAACCCCCTATATATAGTCGCCTGCATTGTCAAAAATAACAGTGGATTATAAATTTTCTGTCTAGAAAAGATTGGCACGGCAGCAAGATAGTCCAATCAAAAGATGAAATCTGAAACAACTTTTAAAAACAGCCCACAAATTTATAACACTTTTCAAGTGGTCACAACTGGCTTGTAGAGCACCAAACCAAGGTCCCTTCCAAGCTACCAAACCTAACCTATCCTCCATACAATCATCAAAGCCTCCATCACTAATCACTATAGCTGGGGGGACCTCTGCTTTAAAAACTTGATCCAAATTGCCAGCAGACGAAATAAATACATAAAAAGCAGATCAGGTTAATTTATTAAGGCTCTGGAAATTTAGTTTTAATTTTTCTTTACATTATCATTAGAACCCAACTGCATAAATGTGATGTAAGTTATACCTATGTGAAATATCAGGATCAGCCATCAGGGTATTTTATATGAAAAATTATCAATAAAAATTGTACCAAGAAGAGAGATCTTTTGAGGGAGGAAAATCTTTGGACTGATGATTCAAGAGCATGAAATGGAATAAAAGATAGTCAAAAAAACTTACCCAGAAGTGAGACTTGGAAACAGAAACAGGGAGTGTAGAGAAGCTTCAATCGCCTGGACTGAGAGGACATGGGGATCATAGGGATTAGTGGTGGTGGTTAGTGTGATTTCGACGGGCTAGGGTTTGGTGTTTGGGTGGTGGTGTTGGTACCGGCGGCGGTTGGTTTGAGAAGTGATGGAATAGGTTAGGGTGTGGGTGTTGAAGAAGATGAAGAAGATGAGAGGTGGCTAGGATTCGGGTTTAGGAGATATGATGGTGGAGAAGATGACGAGAAATACGATTTGGTTGTTTAATTTAGGTTAGTGTTTTATTATTATTATTTAGTGTTAAATCAATTTTTTTATTTTTTTTTATTTTGTCAATTATTAATAGGGAGCTTATTTTAACAATTTTACGTTACTTTTTTAAAGACAATCGATTCTTAAAATTTAAATTTAAAAATATTCTAAAGATATTTTCTTTTGTTCTAAGATTATCTTTTTTATCTTTTGACACTCCTATTTTAAAGACACTTAATTTTTTTTAAAAAAAAATTTCTAAAAGTACTCTATTTTATTTTAATAGAAGTTAGACGAACCTTCATAGCTTTTGGATTCATCCAAGCAGCAATCTTTTTTGAATTAAATTATTAAAATAGAAATTATCTTTCCTAAATCATTAGATTAAATATTACATATTAAACACTCTCTCTTAAATTTTTAATTACCATATTAAACTCTCTCTTCTCCAATATATATCTCTAATTTTCTATATCTATTATTTCTCAAGCAAGATTAACACTTAAAAAAAAAATAGAATTTCTGAGTTTAATCGAATCTAGTTGCAACAAATCAAGTTTTCATATATTTATTTATTTATTATTATTATTTTAAAGCAAGGTATTTGTATTGACTTTTTAATATATATAAATATATAAATATATATATATATATATATATATACAATTTTTCTATTATCAGTTCGTACTGATATAAAATATATCAGGACGAAGAATGTGGACCATTAGATTTACATACTTTAACTCAAAGTGTATGCACTTGTCAAAACTTTTCCATAATCTATAGTCCACATTCTTCGTCCTGATATATTTTATATCAGGGCGAACTGGCAGTAGAAAGACTATATATATTACTGTTAGTAAAAAACCAAAGTATTCATATATATATATATATATATATATTTTATAACTATTAATCAATGATTGATCGAGAAAGTATGGAAATAGGATTTTTTTTTTTTTTTTGAAAAATGGAGAGAGTGTTTAATATAGTAATAACAGATTTATGACAGAGAATTTAATACATCCTATTCAATCTAATGATTTAGGAGAGAGAATTTCTTTTTTAATAATTTAATTAGTTTTGAGTGTCTTTTAATTTTTTTGTTGTTTTGTTTAGTAATTTTAATTCATGTTAAAATTGTCATTGATAAAAATAAATAAAATTAATTGGAGTGTAAATAGATAATTTGTGAATTGTAAAGAGAAGCTCTCTTATTAATATACCATTAATTATGTAAGTTACCAATTAACCCTTCCAACACCGATGGAATCTTTGAAAACCCTAACAAAATTGGACGACAGGGACCAAAATACAGATTTTTGGAAACTAGAGGGACATGTCAATATAATACCGAAATCTGGGGGACCGGTTTAGTTATTCGGTCAAACTAGAGGGATGAAAATAAATTTCACCCTATTCATAATGGCTAGTAGTTATAATTTATTTCATTTTCATTCATTATTTAGTTATCACAAACTTGAGAGGGTCTTGAGCGCATCGTCGGATGCACCATAAATCTCTCACCCTGATGTTGGAGGGTGGAAGATTTGTTGACATAATAGCATCAGGGTAGAAGATGCATGATGTATCATTATGCACCCAAGTTTTAGCCCAAAAGCTTGGATGATAAGATGATACTCATCCTCTACAGTTAGGTTCAGTCCGTACATCCTTTATTAATATAAGATTTTAAATAATTCCATTATACGTGTGTCAACAATCAACATATTCTATATTAGCCCATTAAACATTATCATGAAAATATGAGATATACACCAAATTTTACTCATCATTAAAGATACTTATTTATGAGTTCTAATATATATATTTTTAAATAAAAAATAAAAATAGTAAAAGTTTAAATATGCAAAGCCTATTTATTTTTGGAGATAACAAGAGTTAATTGCACAAATACACCTAAATTTAAATAAAATTACACAAACACCCTTTATGTGGGAGGAGACTGCAATACCTCTTCCATTAAAAGGAAGAGGCATCACGCCTCCTCCTATGGGGAGGCCCCCAGCATGGAGGAGGCTTCCGTCGTTGGCCTCATTTATTAATTATTTAATCTTTTTATTGTTTGTTTCACAATTTATTTTAGTTTGAATTATTTTTATGTATAAACAAACGACTTAACCCCTAGACTACCTTTGGACGTTCAAGTTGGCTGTCAGTCAAACCGTCGATCAATATTTTCTAGAGTATAATAAAAGAAAAGTTTAATATACTAAATGCAGGGGTATTTATTCAATTAACCTGTTGAAAATACCTAAATGTATAAATAAATGTTGAAACTGTCACCATTTTTACTCAATTGTTCTTCCAATCAGGTTCGATTTTGTTGACTTAATTTTTTTAATATTTTATTCTTGTCCTTTTCATAATTTTTTGAAACTATTATAATTTTTTTTTTTTAATATACAACTACTGTCGGAACCGGTAAGATTGTGTTCTATAAGCACAGCCCGGACATGCAGCTCCCACAAACGGACAGAGAGCACCCACATATTAGTGGACACTATTGGTAAGAATATTTGTATATATTCATGCATGTCTTGACACTTGAACCATGGTGGTGGACAGGGCGGAGCCAGGATTATATTCTAGAGGGGGTGACATGAAATATATATATTTTTATATTAAAAATGTTGTTTATATTTGAAAACATTATTATTTTTCATTAATTATTTAAAATGAATAAAATTTTGTATTGAGCTAAATTATATTAATTCGTATATTTATGAAAAACATTTAAGATGATCCTTGAATAAGGATGAAAACATAATAAAAATAAAAACAATACTAGATATTTCAACTCATATATCAACTCGTAACTTAAACAATTTAATCTACATAAATGCAACGAGTGAAATAAATCATAATTAATGTGTATCGATTTGTTAATCGACAAACAACTAATTGAAATACAAGTTAAGATATAAAGTTTCCGTTATGTCTAGTATTACTCTAAAAATAATATAGACTAAAATTTATGACCATTAATTCAAGATTTAATAATAGTATTTAATAGTTAGAAAACAAAATGAAATATAAACAATACTTCAAAAAAAAAAAATTTGAAATTTAAACTGTACTCCTAATATTTTTCAAAAATCCAAATACTTTTTTAATTATTAAATATTATAAAAGTTTTATTGATACACTTTCTTAATAATTAAACATTAATATATGATTATGTTTACTTCATATATTTTAATTATATAAATCAACACATTTTTTAAAATTGCATAAACTAAATAAATAAATAAATAACCTATCAAAAATATGACATGGTATTAAAATTAGAGTGAGATAAGTAAGATTTGAAGAGAGAGAAAATATTTTAAGAATATAATAAAATTAGTTAAGAAAGAATTAAGTAAGTATAATTTTGATAAGAAAAAATTAGAACTGACATAACAAACTATATATGTTGCGATTTGATTTATATTTGAAATATAAAGAAAAAATAATAATATATTTAGAATGAAATATATTCTCTACATGGTTAAGATAAAATTATTAATAGTGTAATTTATAAAAGAATTAGAAAATCCAAATATGAAGTAAGGGTACAAATATAAAAATATGAAAATTTAGGGGATAGATTTATAAAACTATAAAACTTGAGGGGATATGAAAAAAGGATATAAACATAAAACTCTTAAACGTTAGGGGAAATTTATAAAATTGTACAACTTCAGGGGGGGCAGTGGCCCCTTCTCGTCCTAAGGTGGCTCCGTCTGTGGTGGTGGAGTCTCCATTTGTAGAGCCACACCACATTGGCAAGAGACCATTGATGAAAATATTATAAATTTGAAGTTTAGGAGAAGAGACATAACTCAAATCATAAATGTGAAAATAGTGACTTACCAATAAGCAGTAAGCCAACTTTATTTTGTCCTTTAAAAATGGCTTATTAACAACGATAAATATCCTTTAAAAAAAAATAAGGATAAATGTTGTTAAATGAATTGAGATCGTCTTATTTTGAAATGATCACACCTCCATAAAATGTGCAGTTGTATAGTTGTAGAGTGGTGAAATTAAATGATCAGCAAGGTTTAGTTGAGGAGATGAGCCTTTAATGTTTTTTTTTTTTTTTTTAGCCTTGAATGTTTTGTAGTTGAAAAAAAATGAATTAGATCTCACTCACTCAATTAAATGCAATTAATTAAACCTGCCATCCCTAGTTCATTTTTATTTATTTGTGTTTTTTAGACTTTGTGTAGGGATTCCCTACTCAAAGTCTCAAACCCCACGACACGGGAATGATAGAAGGTTCTAAATCTTTTATTCCAGAACAAGGATTCTCTCCTCACCTAACATCATCTTCACCTCACTTAATCTTATGACACATATGTATTGCAATGAATGAATGGTTAAGATATTATTGACATTTTATGAACAACCAATCACATGTTTTAAAAATGTGAGAAAATGTGAGGGTGATGATGAGGTGAGGTGAAGAGAGAATCCTGGTTCTTTATTCCATCTCTTCTATGAAATATAATATCTAAAATCAAATTCTAATAAAAAAAATTGAATTTTTAAACATGTATACAAAAACAATTTTGATATTAAAGAAAAGAAAACGGAGAGGAAGAAGAAGATAAGAGAAGTTGGAAATTGGTAAATACTTGCTTGCCTTTCCATCGTTAAATCCAAGCTATTAGAGCATCTTCAACAATGAATTTAATTAAGGGAGAAGTTGTACTTTTACAACTCCAACATGTCCCTTAAAGACTTCCTTAAATGTGGTTTAGTAGCGCTCACTCCCTTAATTAAATGATGATTTTAGCTTCCTTAAATGGGCTTCACATATTTAAATTTATTTTATTCTTTAAAAAGCACCAGATATTTAACTTTTATATCTCAACGTATCTTTTATTTACAGTATTTACAATGATCCCTCTCGAGATTTTGAATCATCTCACTTCTGATTATCATTTTAACAAAAATGATGTTACTAGGAACAACCATATCAGTAAGAAGAAATCACTGTATAGCAAAAGCCAGAAACAAATTATCATAATCTTTTGTGAACCCATAAAATTAAACAGCTTATGATCAAAGATCAAACATGTTTCTTAAATATTTATAGAAAATAAACATGTTTTCTTCACGGCCAGGCAAGATTATGATCATACAAGAATAAAATTACTAAACACAGTCGAATATTGAAAAATATAACCAGATTATAAACAACAGTTACAAGACAAGTTAATAAATTAATGCAGCTACTTTTCCTTTACTCTTATCTTACAATTTATTTTTATTTTTATTTTTTTAAAATTTTTTTAAATTTGCTAGTTTGTAAATAAGAGTCATATGTTACAAATCAAAATTGCTGTGGAGTTGTGAAGACCACAGCTAGTTTCTCTTACATTCTCTCAATTAGAATGAGCTTTCTCAGCTTTAAGCAAATCAAATAAGAGTGGTACTATTGGCACACCCCCTACTAATCTATTTATGCCCCATTTATTCAAATTTTGATTTAATTAAATAAAGTTAAATATTTTTACTAATTTATTTTATTTATTTCCAAAAAGATCTTTTTACTTATTTTTTCAAACTTAATAAACTCATCTCTAATATTTCTATCTATCTCAGATCTCTTTATCCATGATCTCGTCTTTCTCTCACTTCTTATGAACGAATTTTTTCTCTTCTTCTTATTTCTTTTTTTCTTTTTTTAAAACAACAAGCTTCATTAATTGATCTTATGCACCACCTCCATTACAAATCCATCTCTCTTTATCACTCAAACTTGAAGAACCCAACACGGGCACAATAATAGGAATAGCGAGGATTGCGGAACGATCTCAACTGGGTGGGAATCAGGTCACAGGCATTGATTAATTGTTTTCTAACCTTCCACTAGTTGTGATGATAGGCTTATAATCATTTTCTAATGTTCCATTAATCTTTCCATATAATTTCAATATAGTTTTTGCAGTTTGTTTAGGGTTTTTCACCATGAACAATTTGGAACCAAACAATTTCAATTTCAATTTCATTAATAACCTGATCAAAATCCCAACTACCTTAATTAACCCAACCATAAATTTTATCACAACCCAGTGAAATCAAAGTCTTCGTGCATGTATACATAGATATATATAATATCTAATATCCCATAAAACTGGACAAAAGAGAAGACGCAAGACAAAAAAAAAAAAGTTTAAATATACTTTGATATCCTATTATCCCATATAACTGCACAAAAGAGAAGGCACAAGACTATTCCACACAAAAACAAAACAAAACAAAACAAAAAAATTGGTTTACAATCTCATGTTATAGAGCACAATAAAAACTATAAAATTTATAATCAAACGAAACAACCAACAAACAAAACGAAATAAGAAGCAAAGTTCAAGTATTTGTTTTGGTTATCATCATTTTACTTTCAGATTCTAAACGAGTAATGAGATTAAATAATAATCATATCCCATCTGTCTAATGCACCTCAAGTGTATGATTTATTGTTTAAATAAGATCAGTACAAGTATTTTTAGGGTTTAAGAGTTCTGGAAAAAAAAAATTTCATGAAAAGGATTAAAATAACATTTTTTGTTAAAGGAATATGGAGTTTTATTAGATTTACTTTATATAATATATATTTTTTCTTACATGTCTCTTTTAGTAATTTTGATAAAGGAAAAAAATAATACTAAATAATTAAAAAAGTGGAGTATAAATATATCAGTAGAGATGTGCCAATAGCACCACTCTCAAATAAAATTGCACAAGCTTGTACATCTCCGTTATCTAGCAGCAACCTGTCTCAGCTGCCTTTTATGGAATCTTCCGCTTTTGAATGAATTAGTGGCTCCGTAGTAGTCCGTACCAAGAAATAAAATCAGCCCTCCAATCCCAGCCCTGTAAGCATGCAATCAAGCATACTACGTCGTGCAATGTATGGTTTCCGGGGAGTTTCAAATGGGGCAATCAGTAAATTCCAACTGCTATGCATACTTCACTGCACGGACCACATATTAAAATAATATGACCAAATTATAAGTTTATAACAGGTTAATTTTGTAATAAGTTCAGTTTAAGCTAACTTCAAATTTAAATTAAATAAAAACTAGTAGAGACTCACAATTTTTCAAGCCAGTTAAAATTTCTAGGTAATTGAAGCAGAAGCAAAAAGTGACAGCTTGCCCACTAAGAACTTCAAATAACATAAAAGAAGGTTTCAAACAGGAATACTCTGATGGAAAGAAAGATAAAATATTTCACCAAATATATATCATTTAATGAAAGAAATCATCAAACCATGAAATGATCTGATGAAGAGAAAAAAACTACATGAAAACAGTCATTCAAAACCAAAGACAGCTAATAGCATGAAATCAACAATATACTTCCAGTGATCATTTGTCTTTTCTATTAAAGCATGTTTAGTATGAGTCCAAAACTTTTTTAACATAGTAAACTCTTTAAATTTTTTGGCTCTTCGACATCAACTAGAAAGAGCTTTTTAATATTAAAAAGGCTCTTTTACATGTATTAGAAGCTCAAAATTCTTTAACTTTTTTTTTTTATAGAAAACAAATATCCCATAAATCCTTATAGTATTTTACAAATTCCATCATATACCCTTTAATTACAAAACCCTATATTATTTCTCAAGCACCCTTTTTTGTAATTTATTGCACCTCATAAACAATCTATTGATTTAAAAGTAATTTTAATGACAATGAAACAAGGTAAAGTTTTTTATTAAATGCTCTACTTTATGCAAGCTCCATAGCTAAAACATATGCTCCTAAAAGATCTAAATGTAAAGTTACATACACCTAAGTAGGCAAGACACCTTCCTGCATAAAATCATTTTTAATTGTATAATGTCCATTCACTCCCCTAAGATATAGCATATTTACATATGGACTCGGATGATTTCAAAATTCACAAAATCTCTTATATCTTGCAATTTGTTAGAAATCTTCTTCCTTATATTCAACAAAGATTTCACCTAGAATCCTTTAGAATTGATCAAAAACCCGTCCCTGTAGGGCAACTCATTACTGAAAAAACAAATTAACCGTTTGAATTCGTCTATATATTAGTCAAAGTTCAAGGGAGGTTCACTAGTCAAATGCCATAATTCACTTTAACTTGTATAACTGAAAACATGCAATGTCAAACTAAAAATCCAACCAATAACAGACTGACAAAGTATGCAGTTTCTCATATATTTCCTATGGTATCAGAGCTCTCTCTGAATCCTAAAATCCAAAAATGACTAAGTATGGGATGGCCACTCCTAGTTCTTCCTATAATATCCCATCTAACTCGGAATCTTCTACCTCCAATAATAGTGGAGGAGGTGGAGGTTCGGATAATTCACATATTCCACATCTGCTCATCACTGGTCATAAAATAAATGGTGAAATTCCCTTAACCACTTATATTGTAAAATATACCTTGGGGGTGAATAGGTGTATGCCCGAATTCTTGCACTTCTTTTTTACACAACCAATTTACACACATTTAGAGTATTTAATAAGTAGATTGTTTTAACAAGTTAATATGAATTCAATTAGACAAGTGTTAAAACAATACAAGTTAAAGTATGTAAAGAAACTAAAAGCACTAAAATCAATACAAGTGATTTTTACGTGGTCAAACCTCCGAAGAGGAAATATCTACGGGTTGATACCACAACTACCGGCAAATCGAATTCACTATGACAAATAAAAGATACACACTCAAAAAGCAATTAACACATGATCTACTCTCTAAGATAACACTCATATTCTACCATCGGGCCTAGTGAATCACTTTGCCTACTTCCTATCCAAGATGCTCACGTCTCTAGGAAAATTCCTTACTTGTCTATCTTGATCCTCCAGATCCTCTCAATTCTAGACAATGCTTCTTGCTTAGTTATCCGGATCACCCCGATCTTAACTAAGACTTCTTGCTTAGCTATCCGGGACACTTTCTTAGCCAAGTCTTCTTGTTCAAGTCAAAACTTCACTCACTTTGACAAGAGACTTCCACCTTATGCAAGGCAATGATCTAAGTGAAGTGCAAACAAGTAATATGATGCAATCACAATCAAATAGAGCAAAAAAATCAAACAAACTCTATGAACACGCAATTAGAGAAACTAGATTAGGCTTTCACAAATCAATCATAAATATATTTAGAAACCTATATATGTGGATCAAATAAGAACTAAATTATAGAATATCACAATCAAAGTATCCTAGTTCTCAGAACATATAACTAAATCTAAGTTGATACCCTTATCACACTATTCTTGGAAGTAACACAAGCTATTCTGCCCGCATGCATTTAATAGAATTCTAGACTAATTGCTTGACAATTAATCCTTTGATTGCAAGACTTGCTTGTGCACCTTCACCTAGAAGTCACGATACATTGACTTTTTGAAAGAGAAATAATAGTCTTAGTGAATGGCAATATCCAAAATGCAACAATGTATAAGACCACACACAAAATGCGTAACTATATGTTATAATGCAATTTAACAATCTAGTTATGAAAAATACCTACATGCCCATATATGAGGTCTCAATTAGATATATAGAGTAATTCTAACAATCTAATTGTTAATTAAACACACAAGAACATTTAAGAGAGTTTGACTAGATAAATAAAAATATATCTATCAACCTAGTCATCAAAACAATCTTACAATAATATTCAAGGCTTAGCTATTCAGGCAAAATCAACATAATCATGCAAGCTATCACAAACTAGGTTGTAAACAAGTATTTGAATAGTGGATTTGAGGACCGGAGTGGCTAGTCCATGAGTTTTTTCCAGTTGAAGGGTTTCTCACGTAAATCAACTCAACGTGTTTTTATTGTTTTCCACATTTCTATTACGTTGATTGTATGTGGGTTTTAGTAGCTTTATTTTTGTTAATATCGATTAATCGAAAAAGTTGGTAATTAATCGATTAACAACTCATTCACCTCCCTTATAGGTTGTTTAGACACACTTTCTGTATTTTTAGGTTTTTCAATTCGGTTCGGTTAGATTGTCCGATTTTGTGCCCGCCCTTACTGGTAGGTATTAACGTTTACATCTCGAATCAATAAAAAAAATCCTCTAATTAGTGCCACGTGATGCAAATTGTCTAAGGCCTCAATAGCCTACAACTTTTAATAAGGACTTTTTTTTTTTTTTTTTTTTCCTTATATGTTTTTATATTTTATGTAATCTTATAGGTGTAATGTTACTTTGTTCAAATTTGGTGTCCAAGTAATATAAAATCTCTAAAATCTGATCATTTCAATCATGCAATTCTAATATAAAGAGATCAATAATATCACATTATTTGGGTAAAGTAGCATTATTGATTTATCTTATTCAAGAAATTTATGAATTTTTTTCCCTAAAAATATAGTCTTCTTTCAAACTAAATGACTATAAATCTTTTCCAATTAATTGAATTTATTATTTTGTAAAATATACATTAAAACAAAACAAAATCTCAATCTCAATTAAGAAAAAACATCCTCTCACAATTTGATTAATAATTTTATATTTTTTTATTTATTGAAATATTACAATAATACTAGATTTGAGGGGAGGGAGAGAGACTAGAATATCACCGGACCAACCTCAATTTATCAAACAAAACTAAATATTTAAAATTAAAAGTTATATAAAATATTTTAATATTTGATACCAAAAGCTTAATTTAACATTTTGGCTATAGGCCTAAAATATTCTTCTTCCCCAACTTCGTTTCTAATCTCATTCAATACCCGTGTCAAGCAGCAGACCTCCGTCTCTGAGCTCATGTTTCAATTTCATAACCTCATCTTCACCAAATATTACAGTCACCACCCTTCCTTTCCCGCCATCGCGATCCTTCATCACAACAACAGCTCCTTTGTCTCCGACTCCTTCAATCCCATACCATACCAATTCAGCCCCATTTCCCTTCACTTCTACTCCATAAGGATCCGCTTCTTCCATATTCACAAACGTCAGATTCGCTCCATAAACCACGAAATCCGATACCCCGTTTTCCTTCTCCATCGCCTCCTCAATCTCCCCTCTCTCGTCCGAACCTTCTTCAGCAAGCAATTTCCCCAATATCCCCAAATCCGCATCGGCTACGGAAAATCCTGCCTCCACCGTGCTGATCATCCCAGTGTTGCCTAATTTCCCAGATTTCAGATTATTTGGATCCCTCTTGAAAAGGGTCACGATGTTGAGACTCTCCGTGTGGTCTCGGATTTTGGCGATGCATTTCCAGACAAAGGCGCAGAGAGATTCGAATGGAGGAATGGGTTGTGGATCGCACTTGGATTGCAGATGGGTCATCTGGGTGGAGGTTAAGTGGAATGAGAAGGTATTCATTTTGAAATTATTGGAAGGAACCCAACGATCACCAACCGGGTCGACCCGGTTAATAGAAAGTGGATAGTTGGGCTTGGTATGGGCCGGTGGTGGGCTTTCGGATTTTGGAATTTTGTAGGCGGTATTGGGTGGTGCTTGTGGTTCTGGTAGAATGGGTGTGCGATCGGCTAGGATTTTGGAGACAGCTTGGCCCCACTTGTTGATGAATTCACAAGCTGAAAATGCATCTCCCAATATATGGGCCCAGCTTAGGCCCAGTGACATTCCTCCGCATTTAAACTTAGTTACCTGTATTACGTGATATTAGACAAAATAAAAAAATAAAAATAAAAATTTGAGGGATCAAAATGAAAAAGTTTTTAAATTTTATACTTTTTTTTAGAGAGAGAAGGTAACCAAGATCCTTTGGTTCTCCCTTCCTCGGCCGACAATTTCATTAATATATTACGTGAAAATACATTAATTTTAATTGCCCACATCCCCACCCCACATCACAAATTTTAAAATAAATTTAAGTTGGATCCTTAATACTATCGAATAATATTAATGAAGATATATAAATTTTTCTTATTTTTTATTTTTAATATTATATTATTATATAAATTTAAGATTTGTTTAAAATGGGAGAATTCAGATTTACAGTATCATAGTCGATATATAAATGATTTATCACAAAACCAATCTCGTCTTATCAATTCAAGGAAAGAAAGATAGGTAAATAATTAAAATGATCATGTGCAGCGAAAGAGTCAAAGCGGCGGTGGGCGGTAGCATTGAATCGTGTGTCAAAATCAGTCATTCATGACATGAATGTGATATATGGTTGAGTTATGAATGATAAAATCGTAAAATATAACAGATATACCTTCTTGAAGAATTTGCATTATTATTATTATTACTATTATTATTACATATCTAATATGTTCTAATTAGAGGAAATAAAAAATTAAAGTACAAATAGTTACACGCTTAATACTAAGTTTTGATAATAATAAAAAAAAATGCTTTTGATATAACCTCACTTTTTTTATGATTAAATTTTGGACTTAAATTATCTATCTAAAATTGGTGTCAAAATTAATGTTTAACCAATCAAAATAAGATATGTGTCTATATTTATATAAAAAATTAAAAATAAATAAAAATAAATATAAATACATATTTCAATTTAGTTAATTAGACATAAATCGAGATACTAATTTTAAACAAATGATCTGAGTACTTAAACTTGTGATATTAACGTATCTTTCCTAAACTCTGTACTTCAGAAAACAGAAAAGGAAACAAAACATCTTTCTTAAATTGTGTTGAAGTCTTTTATTAGAGAACTTTTTCGGGGCCTACCTTAATAATGTCTCACTATAGGATTAAACATGCATGATTGGATACTATTGGATTGAACCGACTTGTTATGTGAAATGAGATATGCACAAAAATATGTTGACCAACCATGTTATTGGGTGGACGTGTGGTCAAGCTTATATAGTGATACACACCTATAGGTGAGGATGAAAAATTCTGGTGCTCGAAAAATTCTCAAATTTTATTCATACGTAAATTTCAATGAACTTATCATCCATAAAAAAATTCAGATCAAAATTCATTTTAATCGATGTAATTTCATGGTGGTCCATACCGAAATTAAAAAAAAGGGATTTCTTATGAGAAACTCACTCCTCATATATAATCTATGTATTGCATATTGTTTTTGATACTTGTATTCCAACTAATGACTTGATATTGCATGCTGCATGTTTTTTGCACTAGAGATCTCTTGCTAAATATATCAATCAAAATATAACAGATATATAATTGAATTTGGAAGTGGGAGTTAGTTAATTATTTAGGTTTACCTGTAAAAAAACAGGAGGAGAAAATGAAATTTCAGGACCAATAGGAAGATGGTAGACAAGCTGTCTGTTGAGAGAGTAATCTCTCATCTCCAGCCATTCATCCACTGTTTTCTCACACTCAGCTTCAATGAACCTCACTCCACAGTCATTGCACTTCATGTAGGGTCGACCTGAATCCGAACGCCGGAACCGGCCGCAAGTGACATAGTAGTCATTGAGCCAGTAGAACATGGATTCCTTGATCACCATGGTGGTCAACCCTTCAACTGCATCCCTTCTGAACAAGTACACTCCTATGAAGTAGTGAAGCTTCATGGCCAAGTCCATCCCACTTGGCTCATGGACTACACCCGACCCGGTTGAAATACTCGGCCCGACTGATGAAAGCTTTATGTTGTGGATCAACATGACTTCTTTGGAGGACACCGTGATTTGAGAGTTGATGATGATCACAAATATTATTGAAGGAAAGATAGATGACTTTATATTGAGGCCTTGAGGGAAGAAGTATTTATCAAGACAGTTGGCTGATTTAATAGCAAGAATTAATTAGTGTAATATAAAATCCCGATCCTGGTCGGTGTATGAAGTGTTAAAGTATCTCCTATGCAAATGTGGTTTGCATACAAAAAATCGTTGATATAGAAACAATGTCAAGAGATTAACTTCATATGTGGCATAAAAATAGAATTGATAGATAGTTGATTTAAAATTTGGTCTCCACTACTTCGATTTAAAATACAATTATTTTTTATGACATGTTCAATTTTTTTTTTTCCTTTTCTCATTTTTATTTTATTTCTTTACCAAAAATAGATGAAAAATTAATATCACTTTTAAATATTTGCTGAGTCAATCGAAAATATAGCCGTGCAATAGACAGTCTAAAAGTAGACGGTCATTTTGATAATGTCTAATTTTTTTTTTTTTTTACCACATCAGCGTGAGGTCGAATATGCATAATTGCATTGAAGATACATTTTTTAATAGACTATCTATTTATCCTACTTGACATCTTTTTTTTCACAAGCCACTCTTGCATTAGAAATGCTCTTACGAGTAACAATTTATTATATTATTATTATTATTATTATTTTAAATCTCCATCGGAATTTGCTTGGATTAAGCATTGCACACACAGCCTAGATATTTATTTATACAACATCGAAGAAACTCCTCACATGCGGTTGTAAAATAGGATTTGAATCCTCTGCTGAATTGATATTTATCTTTATCTAAATAGATCTGATGACATGTGTAATCAATAACCGAGATTTATTTCTTTTATTTACTTCATTTACATTATATTTAAATGTTGAGTATTATAGGGGAAAAAATCGGCAAAAAAAATGATCCAAATTATGTAAAATAACTTAAATAAGCATGGTAACAACGTTGAATTTGCATTAAATAATAAAGGTCCTGGTGTCCTCTACTTGTCTAATCTCTTAAATGGCAATAGTATTAGGATAATGTTTGGATGCCGACCAGTTGGCATCCAAAATACGTGGTCTTTTTTCTTTTATTTTTTATATTTATACCCTGCATTCTTCACAAATTGAGCCACATGTTAAACTTCAATTGGTGGATCAATATTTTAGATGCTGGTCAGTTAACACCCAAGCATTATCCATAAAATTTTTGATCAGGGTTAATTGCACAAACCGACAAACATCACTTGGTTTAGGTGAAATTGTACCCATGTTCAATTTTTACTTTTATTACATAAAAATCTCACGGAAAATGTCGGCCACCATTAGACATATTTTGCTTAACCTTACTGCGTTAGGCATGAAAAGTAAAAAAAAAATACCCCTCAATTACAATCTTGGGCTGTCATAGCATGACAGTGGAGGAAGAATATGAAGGGTGTTGGGGTGGATTTATAATTTGTTAAACTTTAAGCGTTATATTATAGCTGTTATCTAAATAGATATATTATTATTGAAACACATAAGGTTCTTTTAGCGTTTAATTATTTTTATTTTATGTGTAAAAAGATGATTTTATTCAAGGACCGCACCTCAACCGTTAAATTGGCCTTCAGTCAAACCGTTAGTCAATATTTTTCAAGAAAATTTAAGTACTAAAAGAAAAGTTTGAATATACGTTCAATTTTACCTAAACACAAGGGTATTTATGCTATTAACCATATTCATAATCACCGGTAGTTATAATTTATTTCATTTTCATTCATTATTATGGAGGGTGTATTCAATTATGATTATTGAGGATATTTAAAGACATTTTTTAAGTGATAGATTTTCATGGATTTCTACGGACTTTTATAAATCCACATGGATTTTCATTGATTTGTTTAGATATATATCTCAGAATTTCATGGATTTGTTATTTCTGATTTTTATTATAAATGGAGAATTATACCATTATATGGTCCAATAACATAATATATACACTCAGCCAATATGATCAATTAATACAATTTATAGTACTAACAACAATCTTTGATTTCTTCCTTTTCTTTTCTATTACTTTTCACCTTCTTAATCAGCTATTTCCCTTTCCAGTTCTCCATTTGGACTTTGCTTATGGCTTCTTTATAGTTTACTTATTTATTTATTTTATCATGAATTATGTTTCAATAAGACAAATGTATCACGTTATCTATATAATAATTTAATAACATACGTCTGGCATCCATTTATGAATTTAATTAAAAATCATCATTTTTAAAATGTTGATTGATTATTAGGCATTTTTTTCAAAAATGTTTGAATATATAGGATGAGCTTATCATGTATCATGTCATCAATATACTTATTCAATATAATTAGTATATGTAATAAGGTTAGGTGGTAGCATGCATGCGTTATGGCTTTAATCATTAGAAATAAGGCATAATATTTTAAGCGGATTGGCAGATTCGGTAGATTTCCAAATGGAAATCCAAGATCCGATCTGATCCGATCCAATGAATTTAAGAATTTAGAATCCAATCCGATCCAATCACTTCCCTAGATCCGATCCAATAGGTTATATTGGATTGGATTGAATCTTGCACACTCCTACCAAAATCTATGATCTTTCTCCACCATAACCAAATTTGGGAGCTTGCTCAAGCGACTACAATAGTCTTTATTATCTTCCTTTTTCAAGAAAGCTACCCCTTAGGCCCGTCCATAAGGTTATATACAAACCAATTTCTCGACCTTTGAATCAAAATCTAAGAGATGTTAAGTGTTAAAAAGACAAATAGGTTTGTATAATAATCTTATATACATTTATATGTTAAAAAGCTTAAATTATTACTTTTTTTAGTTGTTGATAAAACTCATTAATGAATTTCAACAAACCCATTATTACTAAATATAAAATTATTTACTAGTTAGTGGTCATTTTTACTTCTCTTCTTCTCCCAAGTCCCAACATATGAATTTCAATTACTTGAAAAAAAAAACATACAAATTTGAAGAGATTGTGAGGACATTGACATTTGGATGTGAATTGATTCTCGACACTATCTACAGGGGCTAGCGTCTTCTGGGTACACACTTATGACTATGAACTGTGTTATTTTCTTAGGGATTTTAACAATTTGTTTATGCATCATGGAGATGATGTTGATGGATTGCAGTCGAAAAATCAGAAAGGGAAGATCATCGATTATGATTATTTGAGCAGAGAAGAAGTGAGAAGAAGCAACACGTTTCTGTTTAGAGAGAGAGAGAGAGAGAGAGAGAGAGAGAGAGAGAGCAAAGTCCACTAAAACCTTTAGGGAGAAGGTTGAACATGTAATAGCATTTGATATTTATATCTCTCACCATCAAGTCCACCAAAATCCATGGCCTAAAAAAATCCTTTATAATCTAGTCCTAATTGAATACACCTTGATTCCTATAGACATTTTTACACCCGGATTTGGAAGGATATTTTAAAAATCTATAGAAATTTGAATTGAATATCATTGGATTAATATAGACTCTTTTAAAGTCTTTAAATGTCCGAATTGAATACATCAGGATTTATAATGTCTTTAAATGTCATCAAGAATCCTAATTGAATACACCCACCCTTAGTTATCACAAACTTGGATGATGAGATACTCATACTCTACGAATAGGTTCAGTCGGTACATCCTTTTTTAATATAAGATTTTAAATAATTCTATTATGGGTACAGATATTGACACCCATAAAAATTATTAGTACACTCATTTTTATAAGTATACCCATGTCTAAAATTTAAAAAATAAATATTACTATAAGCACCCATCATAATGCCAATAGTACTCTCATTGAAATAAATATATTCATTTTAATACATATTATTTATAAACACTCTTAAATTATTAAGGTATGAATATTGACACCCATAAAACTTATTAGTACAATCATTTTGATAAGTACACCCATGTCTAAAATTTAAAAAATAAATATTACTATGAGCACTTATCCTAATGCCAATAGTACCCTCATTGAAATAAATATATTCATTTTAATACATATTATTTATAAACACTCTTAAATTATTATCACACCTAATTTAAAAATTAAAAAAAAAACCCCATGTTATTTTTGGAATCAAATCTTTTTTTAATGATGGTCCAATTTACTTTTAGAAATATCTCGACTGTAGGAGCCTTATACAATAGAATATGTGGAATCGTATATGAGGTCAAGAGATTTTTAATCTATAATTCTCTTATTTATACCATTATCTAAAAAAAATAAAAAATAAGTAAATAAACTTATTGATATCTACAACTATCATTAAAAATATATATTTTTTGTTTTTTGATAGAGTTCATAACTATAAATAAAAGAAAGAAAAAAAATAATATGATAATCATGTAATGATGATAAAGTTTGATACTTGAAATAAAATTAGAGTTTAATTAGGGTTTATCATAAAAATTAGGGTTTATCATAAGTTTTTTTTTTTAATAAAGAAATATAGTTAAAGATATGAGTGTATTTAATGAATGTATATAATATTTGATTTATTTTTAATTAAAGTAATTTGTCCTTATTGGTAAATTTCTATTGAGATATTTTTATAATTAAATTTTGAAATAAAATATGGGTGTACTAATAAGTTTTATGGGTGTCAATATCGGCACCTAAATCATTATCACACCCAATTTATATATATATATATATATATATATATAAATCATATTATTTTTGGAATCCAATCATCTTTTAATGATGGTCCAATTTACTTTTGGAAATATCTCGAATGTATGAGCCTTATAAAAAGGAATATGTGGAACCGTATATGGGATCAAGAAATTTTCAATCTAAAATTCTTTTATTTATACAGCTACCTTAAAATAAATAAAAAAACCTTATTGATATCTACGACTATCTCAAAAAAAATAAAAATAAAAATAAAAATAAAAATAAACTTGTTGATATCTACAGCTATCGTTAAGAAAATTATTTTGTTTATTGATAGAGTTCATAACTATATATAAAAGAAAGACAAAAACAATATGATAATCATGTGATGATGAGAAAGTTTGATACTTAAAACAAAATTAGAGTTTAATTAGGGTTTATCATAAAAATTAGGGTTTATCATATGTTAGGGTTTATTATAAGTTTTTTTTTTTTTTTTTTTTGAAAGGTAAGTTTTTTAAAAAAAAAATTAAGAAATATAGTTGAAGATATGGATATAATTAATGAGTGTATATAGTATTTGGTTTATTTTTAATTAAAGTAATTTGTCTTTATTAATAAATTTCTATTGGGAAATTTTCATAATTTAATTTTTTAATAAGATATACGTGTACTAATAAGTTTAATGAGTGTCAATATTAGTACCCTTCTATTATACGTGTGTCAGCGGTTATTAAACTTATTCTATCTTAGCTCGTTAAACGTTATCATCAAAATATGAGATATGCACCAAATTTTACTCATCATTAAAGATACTTATTTATGAGTTCTAATATTTATTTTGAAAATAAAAAAATAAAAATAGTAAAGATTTAAATATGCATAGCCTATTTATTTTTGGATATAACAAGAGTTAATTGCACAAATACACCTAAATTTAAATGAAATTACACAAACACCCTTTGTGTGGGAGGAGGTTGCAATGCCTCTTCCATTAAAAGGAAGAGGCATCACTCCTCCTCTCGTGAGAGGCCACCGGCATGGAGGAGGTTGTCTTCGGTGGCCTCATTTATTAATTATTTAATCTTTTTATTGTTTGTTTATTGGTTTATTTCACAATTTAAATTACTTTGAATTATTTTTATGTATAAACAAACGACTTAACCCTTAGACTACTTTTGGACCGTCAAGTTGGCTGTTAGTCAAACCGTTAGTTAATATTTTCTAGTATACAATAAAAGAAACGTTTAATTTACATGCATTTTTACCTAAATGCGGGGATATTTATGCAATTAACCTGTTAAAATACCTAAATGTATAAATAAATGTTGAAACTGTCACCATTTTTACTCAATTGTTCTTCCAATCAGGTTCGATTTTGTTGACTTAATTTTTTTTATATATTAATTCTTGTCCTTATTATAACTTTTTGAAACCACTGTAAATTTGAAGTTTAGGAGAAGAGATATAACTCAAAATCATAAATGTGAAGATAAAGGGCTTACCAATAACTCAATAAGTCAACTTTATTTTGTCATTTAAAAATAGCTTATTAATAACGATAAATATCCTTAAAAAATATAACGACAAATGTTGTTAAATGAATTGAGATCGTCTTATTTTCAAATGAATACACCTCCATTTAAAAAAAATTAAAAAAAAAAAAAAATAGAGAAGAAAAAAAAATAAAGATTGAATGATGTGCAGTTGTATACTTGTATAGTTGTAGAGCGGTGAATTTAAATGATCAGCAAGGTTTCGTTGTGAGATGAGCCTCGAATGTTTTGTAGTTGAAAAAATGAATTAGATCTCACTCACTCAATTAAATGCAACTAATTAAACATGCCATCCATAGTTCATTTTAAAAAATATATATTTTTTACACTTGGGTAGGGAATAAAAAATGAATTAGATCTCATTCACTCAATTAAATGAAATTAATTAAACCTGCTATCCCTAGTTCATTTAAAAGAAAATTAGACTTTGAGTAGGGATTCCCTGTTCAAAGTCTCAAACCCCACAGCAGAAATGATAGAAGGTTCTAAATCTTTTATTCCAACTCTTCTATGAAATATAATATTTAAAATCAAATTCTAATAAAACAATTGAATTTTTATACATTTATACAAAAACAATTATGATACGCATAATTTTGAGAGAAAAGAAAACGGAGAGGAAGAAGAAGATAAGAGGGGTTGGAAATTGGTAAATACTTGCATGTCTTTCATCCGTTAAATCCAAACTATTATATAGCCTGTATTACGTGACCAAAGTAAAACTGAATACAGATAATGGGAAAAACTTCAAATAACTTCCATGCAACACAATTGCATGTTGATACAACCAACGAAATTAAAGGACCACAATTATATGTACATATCATACTAAACATAGACCAAGTCTTTTGCTTGCTGGAACTTGTTGCCTTCCCCCAGGTTTCCCATGCAATTTAGTCGTATCATTCCCTTCCTTTGGAAAAATCATTGTCGTCAAGGATGAACTCCGAGTAAGTTCTGGAAAACCTCCATTAGTTCTCCCAAGTGGCATCCTCATCAGGCGTATTCTTCTATTTAACTAAAATTTCAACTCTTGGTCTATATTTCTCTTTTGTATCACTCGTTGATCCAAGATAGCTTGTGGTTGAGGAAGAATAATTGAATCATCAGAAACTGGAGGTAACTAAGGAGAAGCTGGAGTCATTGGTTTCAAATGTTTGCGTAACAAACTAACATGAAAAACGTTGTGCACTTGTGAGCCAGGTGGTAAGTTCATACGATAAGCTACAGGTCTAACCTTTTCCAAGATTTCATAAGGCCCAAAAAAACGTGAAGCCAACTTGAGAGATCCACGAAAAGCTACAAATGATTGATGATAGGGCTATAACTTAAGGTAAACATAGTCTCTGACTTCGAAATGGACTTCAAGACGATGTTGGTCAGCGTGGCTCTTCAATTACGAGCCTGTAACAAATGTTGACGCAGCTCTTGCAAGATCATTTCCTGATCACGGAGGTGTTCATCTGCTGCTTGTATCCGAACAGTGTCCGATATATAGGACAGTAAGTTTGGGGTGGAGTGCTATAGACCGCCCTGAATGGAGAGAAGTTTGTGGACGAGTGTGTTAAGGTATTGTAACTATAATCAGCCTATGGTATCCAATCAACCCACTTTTGCGGCTGGTCACCTACAAAACATCGAAGATATTACTAAGAGTATGGTTTACAACCTCCGTTTGTCCCTCGTGTTTAAGGTTGTGCCTAGTAGTTGGAATAATATTTGCTAGAAAGAACTGATAAAATTTTATCACAGTCGTTGACAATTGATGTTGGTATTCCGTATAGGAGAACAATGTTGGAAATGAATGTCTTTGCTACTAATAAGACAATGAATGGATGTTTCATTGGTACAAAGTGAGCGAATTTGCTCAGCTAGTTGACGACTACCATTACTACGACATGGCCATGAGAGGGTGGTAGTCCCTCTACAAAATCCATTGAGATTGCCATCCTTACTCATTCTGGCAATCATGTTTATGTTGTCGGCAAGTTGTAAAAGTCTGAAGGAATTCTTTTACCCTATTTTTCATATTGGGCCAAATGAAACTAGACTTGATTCGACCTAAGGTCTTATGAAACCCAAAATGGCCCCTAATGGATGATGAATACCAATATGAAAGAATAGAAGGAATCAAGAAAGAGCTTGGGCTCAAATAGACTTTATCTTTCTTGAACCATACCCCATCTCTTTGTAAATATTTGTGGCCTAACTGTTTGGTAGGTTTGTTGGCTAAAGATTCATAAAATGGATCTTGTTGAATCTTTATTTTGACGATTGACCAACAATTCAAATAGGGTATGGAAATTTTCAGAAAATGGAATTCGACCATGTATGACAAGGCATCGGCTCCTTGATTCTCTTGTCCCTTTTTTTTACTCTATCACATAGTCATAACCAAGTAATTTTTGTAGCCAATGAGCTTGATCCGGTGTGGTGATTCGTTGTTCTTGTAGATATTTGAGGCTTCTTTGATCAGTTCTCACCGTAAATGTCCAATCAAGAAGGTAAAACATCCACTTTTTAACTGTCTTAACTATCACCAACATATCTTTCTTGTATGTTGACAGTGCAAGAGCAGTACCTTTCGATGCCTCGTTGTAGTATGCTATTGGTCTACCTTGTTGAGAAAGGATTGCTTCGATTTCGATCCCACAAGCCTCGCACTCGATAATAAATAGTTGGGTGAAGTCTGACAAGTGAAGTACATGAGGCTATTGTGAGAGCCTTTTTTAGCTAGGCAAAAGCAGTCGTTGCTTCATCATTCCAAGACAACCTATCTTTTTTCAGCAGTTGGGTTAAAGGGGCGGCCATGCCTCTAAATCCTTTAACGAATTTTTGGTAATACCCGATAAATCCTAGAAATCCTTGAATTCCCTTGGCTGTAGTTCGAATTGGCCAATTGAGGACTGACTTAATCTTGTCCAGTTCCATAGCTACCCCATTTTTAGATATGAGATGGCTAAGGTAGTCAACTTGTAAGACACCAAACTTGCATTTGGATTGTTTAGCAAATAAGTTGTTATTTGACAAAATTATTAATACAATTCATAGATGTAAGAGATGGTCTTCCCATTTTCGGTTGTAAACCAAGATGTCATCAAAGAATACAAGGATGAATCTCTTAAGATATGGAAGGAAGAGATCGTTCATGAGAGACTGGAAGGTTTCATGTGCATTGGTAAGGCCAAAAGACATTACAATTTGTAATGGCCCTTCTGCATTCTGAATGTCGTTTTTGGAATGTCACTTTTTTTTTCACTCGAATTGATGATATCCGAACCTTAAGTCAAGTTTCGAGTAATATCAAGCAAAATTAAGTTCGTCCAACAATTTGTTAATGACTGGAATGAGATATTTGTCCTTTACAATATTGAAAATGGACTACAGCTAGGTTGAATGAGGCATGAGTTCTTAAGTTCGGTCACCAATTTTTCAATTTTTGTTTTCTAGTAGTAGGAATATTTGTAGGGTCTTACACTCACAGGATTTTGATTTGGAACTAAGGGTATTTGGTGATCGTGGTTTCTTCATGGATGATGCCTACTTGGTGGGTCAAAGACATGTTGGAACTTTTGGAGAAGTGTGGTTAGGTCAATGAGCTTTTTGTTTGCGGTGGGTTCATAAGATTTTGGATTAACCTAACAAGAACTATTTGTAAGAAAAAACAGACACATTGTAAATTCCGGCTTTTTTTGTCAGACAAGGCTTCAATTTCCATACACCCGAGTCCGTAAAATGTATGTGTCACCTTTATCCCGGAATGTTATTGTCAATTTGTGATAGTCGGTTTCAATAGTTCCAAGCATATCCAACCATTACACCTCCAACACCATTTTATAGGCTGCTAATGGAAGGATATAAAAATCTGACTTGATCAAGTATCCTTATATCAATAGAGTAGAGTCATGCATCTTCTTGGACACTCTATTTTATCTCGATTTGCAACCATGACTTGCAGAGGTTTGTCTCGAGTTACCAGCAACCCATACTTAGATACGATGGACTAATCAATGAAGTTATGTGTGCTGCCTCCGTCGATCGACACCGTGATATCCTTACTCTTCAATTTTCAATGAACCCAAATAGTCTGAGGATGTTCTGTTTCAGCAATGGCATGAAACAAAACTTCTGGTATTGATTCAATAAAAGCTTCTTCTGCCTGTACATTCTCAATGTCAACTTAATTTTATGTTGAGAAATCCTCTTTCATGAACATTTGAGGTCTCTAACAAAGGTGTCCCAGCTGAAACTTTTCGTCATAGTAGTAGCATAGCCTTTTTTCTCACCAATCTCATGCTTCTTGACTAGTAATTCTTCTGATGTTGTTAGGATTCAATCTTGCTCCGATAACCTTTTTTTTAATCGGAGGTGGTCCCAAAATCCCTACCGTGTTGCTAGGGTTGGTTCGTTGTATTGGCGTGAAGGATTGGGAATGAAAGGTATTGATCCCTTTTTTTTTTGCAATCCATTATGTTCCGCAATCCATTATGTTCCTCAATCAACCTTACCACTCCAATGGTGTCAGCCAACATCTTCAGTTGTTTGATCTTCACATCCAATCGGATATCATCCATGAGTCTAGTCATAAAACACCATATCAAGAGAATCCTTCTGACAATCCATCTACTCTATGAGAGAGCTTTTCGAAAGCCTCTTGGTATGCTGTTACGATAGTAGTTTTCCTGAACTGTATGATAGCCTCCGATGGATCCACATAATCCGTTGGTTCATAGCGGGTTAGAACACTTTTGTGAATTATGCCCTAGTCATTGGCCCTCGGAATTTAATAATCCATCAGAGCCATTGTAAGGCTATACTTTTTAAGTAGAACGATTGAACATATTGATTAGAGGTAATATTCTTAAATTCAAAGTACTGTTCGACTTTGAAAATCCACCCGATGGGATACTCTCCTCTAAATTTTGGGAATGATAGCTTTAGGTGGTGATGATTTTGATCAGAGTTCGAGTTGGAATGAGAGCCTTCAGGTCGAACCAGTTGATGTGAAGTTTTGCCTGGAGCGAATGGGTTAGTCTCGATGTGGACTTTGTTTTCACTATGAGAAACTCACAATGCTTGAAGTTCGATCAGGATTGTTTGGAGAGCCGAATTGACCTGATCAAAGATAGACTCATGTTTTGCCAAAATTTCGTTAATTTCGTTAACTATGTTACGAAATTAAACGAAATCCAGCATTGGACTTTCCACGGGTATCCATGGATCATGCTTTAATACCATTAATACGAATAATTTTGAGTGAAAAGAGAAAAGAGAGGAAGAAGAAGATAATAGAGGTTGGAAATTGGTACATACTTGCATGCCTTTCATCCGCTAAATCCAAGCTATTATATAACCTGTATTACATGACCAGAGTAAAACTGAATAAAGATAATGGGAAATAACTTCAAATAACTTCCATGCATCACAACTGCATGTTGATACAACCAACGAAAATACAGGCCCATAATTATATGTACATGTCGTAATAAACATAGACCAAGTCTTCTGCTTGTGGATCTTGCTACCTTCTCCTAAGTTTGCCATGCAATTTAGTCGTATCAAATTCATATGATGTTGTTGACACAAGGGAAATTTTATAATAGTAATACAAATTATTATTTAAAAAATAAATAAAAATAAAAACCATCAACAACTTTCTAGAGCAGTGATTCTTTGTGTTTTGATTGATTAAAAAGACGAATCTACTTCAACCGATATGCCCTTAGACACAAACATACATAACATAGAAATCACACTTGGAAATGGTGGACAATTAGCTAGAGCTGCGGGTGCTGTAGCGAAATTGATTACAAAAGAGGGTAAATCGGCCGCATTAAAATTACCCTCTAGGGAGGTCCATACGATATCCAAAAACTTCTCAGTAACAGTCTGACAAGTAGGAATGTTAGGGTGAACCAGAAATGTTTGGGTAGAGCAAGATCGAAATGTTAGCCAGGTAAGCCTCCTGTAGTAAGAGGAGTAGTTATGAACTATGTAGACCACACCGACAATTCACAGATGAAAAAATGACAAAAAAGAGTGCATCTATTCCCTTTCGATATCTTTCATTTATAGTATGTGTAGTCTTTTTCCCCTAGTGGATCACTCTCTCATTTAATAAAAGTCTAGAATAAAAGATCAAACAACCACGAATTGAGTATGATTGTATGTGTGATAGACTAATAGCATCTACTATACTAGGAATATCAATGAACCCGATTATTGCAATTGCTCAGAATACCCTTTTTTAGCTTCTAGTTAGCTTCTAGAATCGATTTCTTAGTTCAAGATCCCTCTTACTAACTATAATCAAAGAATTAGTAGATCTTTTCCGCCCAAAATGGGAATGGGATAGGGTTATGAATTTATAATCTATAATCTGATGATCGAGCCAATTCCATGATTATAAGTTCATTCCATACCGGACCAGATCGGAATAGGATTCTCATTATGAGAAGGGGTCATTCGAGTGTATCTAAATAGATACTATGTTTCCATATGGATCCCTACGTCATTATATTCCATTTAGGATTAGGAATAGGCATAATCGGACTGCTTTTTTGTGAAAAAAATAAGTAGATTTTATTGAACTTATTGTTCACAAAAAATTCCATATCAAAATTCATTAAAATCGATGGATTTTAAGACGCTCATTTTTTATGTTAAAATAAAGGATCCCTCATAAGAAACTCACAATATATATATATATATATATATATATATATACGGTCTTTCTACTGTCAATTCGTCCTGATATAAAATATGTCAGGCGAAAAATATGGACCATAGATTATGGAGAAGGCGAAGAAGGCCTCTTTCCGGGGGGGCCCGAGCCATCAGTGAGATACCACTCTGGAAGAGCTAGAATTCTAACCTTGTGTCAGGACCTACGGGCCAAGGGACAGTCTCAGGTAGACAGTTTCTATGGGGCGTAGGCCTCCCAAAAGGTAACGGAGGCGTGCAAAGGTTTCCTCGGGCAGGACGGAGATTGGCCCTCGAGTGCAAAGGCAGAAGGGAGCTTGACTGCAAGACCCACATGTCGTCATCCGACGGTGCCGAGTGGAAGGGCCATACACTTTGAGTCAAAGTATGTAAATCTAATGATCCACATTCTTTGTCTTGATATATTTTATATCAAGACGAACTAACAATAGAAAAATTGTTTATATATATATATATATATATATATATATATAGTAAATTGCACTTATCTTGAGCATTATCAAAAAAGCATAATATTCAACAAATAGCCTTAATTACATGTACACTCCTTGCTATTATTGGTCAACCATTAGATTTAACGGTTCACTTTACGGTTCAAGGGTAAAGTTGTCATTTTACCATGTAAATAACATAAACAATTTTAAAACAATATCATAACTTTTTATATTTACATTTATATCTAAAGATAAATTATTAAAACAGCCCAAGAATTTCTTTAATAATATATCAACCCCAAAGTAAAACAATAAAAAATATATATATTATAATAATTCTACAGATTCAGTTTTAAATATATATATATTTCTGCAGATTATATTCTATCTCGTCTTGGAGCAAGAATGTTGCAGGTAGACTTGGCGTCGATTCGGTCCGAACCGGCAAACTGAACCGGAACCGATTTTTCGGTTTCAGAACCAAAACCAAACTGGAAACCAGCAACAGGCCTATTCTGGTTGAGGTTCCATTTTTTGAGGAACTGCAAGTTCGGACTGGAACATGCAGTTCAAGTTTCAGTTCCAAACTGCGGTATTTTTTTATTTATTTTTTATTTTCTATATATCACCCCCCCCCCCCCTACGTCGATTCAGTTCGAACCGGCAAACTGAACCGGAACCGATTTTTCGGTTTCAGAACCGAAACCAAACCGGGAACTGGCAACAGGCCGATTCTGGTTAAGGTTCCATTTTTTGAGGAACTGCCAGGTTCGAAATGGAACATGCAGTTCCAGTTTCAATTCCAACCGGCGTTTTTTTTTTCCCCCCCCCCTATATATCCCCCCCCCCCCCCCCCCCCCAACTGGCGGTATTTTTTTTATTTTCTATATATCCACACCCCCCCGGGGCGTCGATTCGGTTCAAACTGGCAAAAACCGAATTTTCCGTTTCAGAACCGAAATCAAACCGGGAACTGACAACAAGCCGATTCTGGTTGAGGTTCCATTTTTTGAGGAACTGCCAGGTTCAGACTGGAACATGCAGTTCTAGTTTCAGTTCCAACCGGCGGTTTTTTTTTTTTTCCTACCCGGCAATTTCCTCCGAGTTCTTTGTAATCCTCATTTCTCACTCAATTCTCAATTCTCTAACTCTCCAAGTTTCCAATTTCCTCTCAAATCAGTAAGTTATTAATATTTATTTTATTTACAATTACTAAGTTTCCAATTTATCTTATTTCCAATTTATTTAATTTGTAAGTAGTCAATTACTAAGTTTCCAATTTCACCAGTTTCAGTTCCAACCGGCGGTTTTTTTTTTTTTTTCTATAAATCAACACCCCCTTCCTCCTAGTTCTCTCAAATTCTCATTTCTCTCTCAATTCTCAATTCTCCAACTCTCCAAGTTTCCAATTTCCTCTCAAATTAGTAAGTTATTAATATTTATTTTATTTGCAATTACTAAGTTTCCAATTTATATTATTTCCAATTTATTTAATTTGTAAGTAGTCAATTACTAAGTTTCCAATTTCATTTATTTGCAATTACTAAGTTTCCAATTTCATTTATTTACAATTTATTTTATTTACAATTACTAACTACTAAGTTTTAAATTTTCTCCCAAATTTATTTCCAATCATTTATTTCAATCAATTTTTTTTTAACATTTTTTGGTCAAGGAATTTTACAATTCAATTTTTTAAATGGCAATTGGACGTGGTGACAGTCCTAGGCGTTCCATTTCAATGAAAGGTAAGAGTCGTATGACACATAATCTTAGTTATGACAACACTGCTTATTACGAGTATCTATAACACCAAGTCTATGCTGAAAACCTAGGTCTAAACTCTCCCCAATCTTTTCCCTCTCTAACAATTAATGAACCTGATCCCGATGCCACCCATAATTTGACAAGCCAATGCATGATTGTTAGGATTTTGATTCTATTTGGTATTATTCTATATCAAAATGGCACTTCCTTTATATTGTTTAGCTGGCTAGGTTTCACGATTTATGAAGCTTCAAGGAAGTTAAACAACTCTTCAAGCAAAGTGAAGCCTTCAAGATGAGAAAGCATTATTGTCTAAAAAGGTATAATAAGACCTCTATTCTCTTGCAATGCTTAAGTGCACACACACATATTGCATACATTTATGTCCCTGCATCGTAGTACTAAATTGGTATAACACATTCACACACTTATTGAAGTATGCACATGCATTAGACTTAATTTGACAAACATTGTAAAGTTACATTTACTAGGACTATCTCTAGGAAATTGCATACTTGTGTAATCTTGTGTTTTATTGATATCAGACTTGAATGTGTTCTCATATTGTTCATCATTGAGTTCCGAACATTTCAGTTATTCCTTCATTAGTTTTCGAGTTGCAAGTTGGCAGTTACAAAACTTTCTGTGCATTTAACATACATGGTATTCAATCTTGTGTATCAAGTCGAGTTCCTAGCTTTTGATCAAGGTTTCGTAGTTGTTCATGTGTGTGAGGGAGTTACGGTTTGTAATCTGAAAATGGATTCGAATTCGAATTTCGGAGGCTGGAGAATGGTCTAAGAATGTGAGGGATGCGTGAAGGAGAGAAGCGAAGTGGAAAGGGGCCACAGGGGCTCCTTCCCATGGAGGCGCGTGGCCACCACGGTAAGGACAGCCCTCTACCTTCATGGTGGCCACACACCTCCACCTCACTTTCCCTCCCATTCTCTTTTAAATATTCCCTCCCTCTCTCATTTTCTATTCTAAAAAGAAAATTCTGCACAATTTTCTTTTGGAGAATCTCTCAACTTCCAAACACTATATATCTCTCATCTCTCATCCGATTTGAGTGATTCATGTTGGAGAATCTTCGTATTGAAGTCCTCTATCATCTCCTAGAAACCTTGAGGTCTTTTGTTTAATTTTTGTGTTGGTTCAACATAGATTTCGTGGCTGCAATTTTGTTTCAAGGTGATTGTTTAATCCTTTATGTTTTGTGCTTAATGATCTTCAATTACCTTCGGCTTTCTTCATCTATATGTGTATGTTACTTGAACAAATGCTATTAGGATTTAAAGCTTCAATTAAAAGCTAATTGTGCTCAATAGAAACTTGAATGTGAGTTAGGTTTTTCTTAAAACCTATGTTTTCACATGCTTGTATGTTGTATAGTAATTAGCTTGCTATCTAGGACTATTTAAGCTTTGATTGAGAATATTCGAATGTTTAATAGTTCCTAAATGTGCTATGTGACTTTGATTGATCATATTTAGGAATAGCACAAGTTGTTATATATTTAGAGTCTTGTAGGATTCAATTGATTGATTTGTGAATATATGCTCTAATTGATTACTAAAGGATTATGTAGATCATATCTCATATCTCTAGTATTTTAGTTTTAGTTCTAAAGTCTTGAATATCTGTTTCATGAACATGATTAAAATCAAGCTTTAGTTGCATGAATAAAATCTAGGATTAAAGTGTTTGGTGTTTCGTGCTCTTGGTTTTTTATTCATGTGTAAGATCTAGACTATTTTGTTATGTGATCTTTGTTGCCTATGTCTAGTTCTTCATGAAGTGTACATAATCCATACATTTCATATGTTTATACATCATTTTGTGTGATGTCATATTTTGGATTGTAACCTAGAAAAACATACATTGTATGCTCATTGATTAATTCTAGTTTCCATAGGATGTATTTATCATATATTCTATGTTGCATGTGTTCGTATCATTTACATCACTTAGATTATTTGTCTTGTAAAAGGTGGAAGTCTCATGTTGGAGTGGATTCTTCAATTTGAGCAAAGAGTCTTTACTAGAGGCATACAATATGTCTCGATTAGTTAAGCAAGAAGTCTTGGATAGAAGTGTGAGGTTTCGGTTAGTCAAGCAATGATACTTTCTAGAGGCATGCGAGATGTCTTGGTTAGACAGTAGGCAAGTCTCTCTCTAGTAGGAATAGGTATGAGGGATATCCACTAGAGAGCGAGTCATGTGATTTAGTCACTTTTGAGGGTGGACTTTTATCTAACTAGTGAAAGATAGTTTGCCGGTGGTTATGGATTCAACCCGTGGATGTTTCCTCTTCAGAGGTTTACCATGTAAAAAAAAATCATGTGTCAAATATCTCTTTCCTTATCTCTTTGATATTTGTTTATGTGCTTGATTACATTTTGTTTGGATCCCCATTGATTAATATCCTTGTAAGACAAGAAATTTGTAAGTATTGTTTCTTTGTCTTGTATTTGATCATATTCGATATTTATAAAAGGAATACAAGCACATGTTGATTTATGTTTAGTGTAAATCTCTTCTTGCAAATCATAGACTGTATTTGACTATTCTAATTGAATATGCTTTCAAATAGTCTATATGTGCTTATATATGTTTATTGAGATGTGATATAAGCTATCTAGAGAGACAAACTTTTGTTTGTTCTAAGGGATTGAAAAGATGTTAAAAACCTATTCACCCCCTAGGTTAGCTTTAAGCAATTTAACCGTGATTGTATTTGAAAATATATGAATTAAGTGTCTAAATGAACCTAAGGGGGAAGGGGTGAATAGGTTTTAACTAAATTAATCGTCAACTATTTCGGTTAATCAATATTAATCTTAAACACCTTTAATCTCTAACACAAATCATCATGTAAAGTAAGTACGGAAATAATGATAATATGATTATAACACAATGATTTGTTTTACGTGAGAAAACCCCAAAAGGGTAAAAAAAAAAAAAAAAAAAAAAAAACCCACAGGCATAGTTGCCAATCGAACCCTCAAATCCACTATTTGCAAATACAATTACAATCTAGGTTGACCGTATCACACCTATATGATTACTAATATGTCTTTGCTACCCGCAGGCCTTTAATAGTGATACTAGACTCTTGCTTGTAAACTACAAAAGGTAAATATAAGACTTAACTCTCAAAGAGAAGAGATATGCAACCTAATGTGAATATAAGCAATATTCAAAGTGTATATATTCAAGGTCAAACATTTAAACTTATCTAGCTATGGATCAACATGTCAAACATTCCTAGATATCATGTTGCTATATGACATGCATACACCTTAGCTATGTGTGCAAATAAAACCCTAGATGCAATAGCTATCACAAACAAAGCACAAAACACATCACAAAAACAAATCTTGATACAAGTCAAGTCATAAATGAGCAATCTTGTAAAGCAAGAACACAAATATAGATGAAGATTATGTTCTAACTACAAGTCATGTGAGATTAAAGAAAGCCCATGAAGAACATACCTAGAAGATGCTAGATGATGTATGAATCATGAAAGGATGGTGGGTTTTTGTGTTTTGGATGATAAAGATCAAGTTTTGAAAACTTTTCTTTGAAGACCGTCTTTAGCTTTCAAAGTTGTAATTTTTACTCCGAAAAATGAACTAGGAACATCAAGACATATATATATATATATATATATATATAAGCCCTAGACAAAGTGATGTCGTTAAACGATTCAGTTTCCATCATATGCGTTGATCAAATAGAGCACGACTAGCGCAGAACCTCAGCCTGAGTTGCGTTGGTGTGTGTACGTATAACGACCAGCACATGACCGGTGCCAACCCTCTGCCCACTTTGTGTGTGAGCTACGCTGATCGATCAACACTTGACCAGCGCAATACGCGAGTGTTGCACGGGTTAGGGGACTAGCGCCCAATACATATTGCACTTATCAAACTCGAAAAGAGTGCAAGTGTAAATAGTGAAATGAATACACACAAAAAGCAATAATCACACGTATGCATGGAGAGTGTGTGTGTACAACTAAATCTCTTCAATTAAGAGTCAAGATAAGTAAGCTACCTTCCTTAAAGCACTTGAAGTCCACAATAAGATCCATTGACATTCGAGGAGAATTCTTCAATCATAAGCTACCCTTACAATATTAAACCTTCATTGTGATTTTATTAACGAAATAAGATAATCATAAAGTGAGGCATTTACGGTATTTACAATGATCCCCCTCCAGATTTTGAATCATCTCAATCTGATTATCATCTCTTAATGTGCTTTAACAAAAATGATGCTACTACGAACAACCATATCAGTAAGAAGTAATCACTGTATAGCAAAAGCCAGAAACAAATTATCATAATCTTGTGTGAACCCATAAGATTAAACAGCTTATGATCAAAGATCAAACATGTTTCTTAAATATTTATACAAAATAAACATGTTTCTTCACGGCTAGGCAAGATTATGATCATACAAGAATAAAATTACTGAACACAGTCGAATACTGAAAACATAACCAGATTATAAACAACAGTTACAAGACAAGTTAATAAATGAATGCAGCTACTTTTCCTTTACTCTTATCTTACATTTTTTTTTTTTTTTTTTTTTTTTTAAATTTTAATTTGTTTGTTTGTAAATAAGAGTCATATGTTACAAATCAAAATTGCAGTGGAGTTGTGATGACCACAGCTAGTTTCTCTTACATTCTCTCAATTAGAATGAGCTTTCTCAGCTTTAAGCAAATCAAATAAAATTGCACAAGCTTGTACATCTCCGTTATCTAGCAGCAACCTGTCTCAGCTGCCTTTTATGGAATCTTCCGCTTTTGAATGAATTAGTGGCTCCGTAGTAGTCCGTACCAAGAAATAAAATCAGCCCTCCAATCCCAGCCCTGTAAGCATGCAATCAGGCATACCATGTCGTGCAATGTATGGTTTCCGGGGAGTTTCAAACGGGGCAATCAGTAAATTCCAACTGCTATGCAGTGCCAATTGACAAAGATCAGTGCAAAATATCAAACAATTCCACTCTGACGCCAAGTTTCCGCAATGTACTCATAGAATTCCCAAATTCCATATAAACCAATCAAATGTGGAATAACATACGGCAGAGAATGGTGCAAAATATCAAACAATTCCACCCGACGCCAGATGTTCTGTACTTTTATGCAATGTGCTCATAGAATTCCCAAATTCCATATAAACCAATCAATATGGAATAACATACGGTAGAGCACAAACATCAGCTGACTCTATTGGCATAGCTTCTGCCCACACCTGTGGTGTCTCATCCTCCCCAGAGCGTCCCACCTTATGCTTCTTTGACTGGGAGTCGGCATTGTGGAATAACCATTCTTGGTCATCAAAATCTAACCATTCTTCCATTTTGGGAACTGAAAGCACCTTACTTAGATATTTAGAATCTGGATGAGGTGGTTTCAAAGATACCTCAGCAAATTGATCAATTTGTGCAGTTGTAGGCTTTGCCGCAAATACAGATAATGCCTGAGATGCAATTATACCATTTACCTTGTGTTCTTTATTATTTGCCTTGATACTATCGGCTGCCCCCTGCCTATCTGCAGTAAAGAGGGCAGAAGTTTGACAGGGTTCCAAAATCCTTCCATTCCCTGTCAATGAATGAGGGGTTGAAGTGACTTCTGGCCACTTATTGTTCTCCTTCAATGGCTGAGAGGAAGATGTCAGTCTTGACAACTTATTGGGCTTTATGTCGTTAACTGTAATAAGAACAGAAAAGAAAGGAAAAACTTATGTGAATGTTTAGTCTGAACCTATTACACTAAGTAAATATTATTGCCGTGAAATACACTGCAAGTATCCCCAGATTTTAGCATGTTCAATCGAAGTACTAGGTCAAATATATATTCCAATAACACACCCTCAGTATTGTGTGTGTTTTTTCCTGTGTGGTGGAGGGACAAACAAACTATAATAGGGACACAGTAATATATATATATATATATAAATTCATTTAATGGCAGGACTCACCGTGAACAAATCCATTGGTCTCGAAGTCCTTTCGTTTCCTTACATTTTGTTCAATCATACCCTTGTCACTGTCCACAGGAGGATGTAAGGTCTTTTTATTATGGGTACCTATGAGGTCATCCTTGTTGCTGCCTTTTAATGTATCTTTCTCAGAGTTCTTATGCTCACTTTTCATCTTCGCTTTCTCCTCCTTTTTCTTCTCTTTATCCCTGTCTTTATCCTTTCCTTGAGCCTTTTTTTCCCTATTTTTGTCCTTGCGTTTATCCCCATGCCTATCATCACCTTCCTTCTCTTTGGTCTTTTCTTTACCCAAAGTCTTGCTCTCAACATCTTTCTCCAGTGGTCTAAGCATTCCTTCAACCCTGGTTTGAACAATTCCAGCAGGGTTTTGTACCACGGTATTTCCACTAAATCTTGCCTCATCTTTGACAGATTGAACATCCAGCTTTCTGTCCACACCTTTTTTATCCTTCTTCTTTTCCTTCCCTTCATCCAAAGTGCCAGTAGCCTTAGCCACCAATCTGACCATTCCTTCATCCCTTTTCGTTTCTCTACCACTAAATTTCTCAACCAACTGGTTCCCAGTTTCTCTGTCTTCATCTCTGATCCTCCTTCCCAAGTCTTGCATGACTTTAGAATCTTTGACATCCCCAGCTCGATAACTGTTCTGACTGAGCTTCTCTCCACTATGACCTGAAAACTGCCCAGCAAACTTCTTCTTGCCTGACATACTGTTTCTATCTTTGTCCTTTTCCTTCTCTTTCTGAATGACTTTCTCTTCACTGTGAGTGTCATATTTCCCTGGAAATTTCTTCTCATTTGAGGATTTTCCTCCATCAGGACCTTCAGAGTTACCTGGAAATCTCTTCTCATCTGGGTTGCTACTTTTATCTCTATCTTTATCCTTATCCTTCTTCTCCTTCTTATCTCTGTGTTTTTCCTTTTTTTCTTTCTTTTCCCTATGCTTTTCATCACTTCTATCTTTCTCCTTCTTTTCTTTACTTTCTCTCTTTTCTTTGTCCTTCTTCTCCTTCTTAGGCTTCTTCTCTCTCTGCTTCTCCTGAAAATCATGAAAACATTTGTGAACATTCATTCAACTAAAGACATACCAGAAATGTTCATGGGCTAGAAAAAAATCTGCAAAACAGGTACAAGTTTTTATATAATATGAACTTTTTAATTTTCACAAGAGAAAAAATATACTGAATTTTTAAAGATTAATGAGTAATGTTTGTTTGATTGATGGATGAACCATAACCACTTCTACAACTATACAAATTTTGTATTGTAACTTGACTAGTTAATATATGCCAGTCATAATAGATGCAAAACTGAAGACCAATTACTTCTGCATCTATAGTCTGCGGTTCACAAACTATGACACATACCATAAGCTGTTGACATAACATTTAAAAGATAAATAATTTAGTAGCAAAACAGAGAAAAAAGAAAAGGAGGATAAATGTTCCAAGAAATGCCCACAGCCAACAGCAGAAAGTTCCACAAGGATAGAAATGCTGAAACATGAGCCATAATTATTTTGATATACAAGGGCACAGTCAAGGAAGCTCACCCTACAAGATAAATTTTAAAATCTGCCCCAGCTTTGCCGGTCAAAGGCCCATCCATCACTTTCTTTTTGAAAACCCAGCAACTAGTACTCTAGATAGTTAAAATAGTATCATTTGCTAAGTTTTCGCATGCTTAAATCATGAGGTATGATAAATCCCAAAATTCAAAAACATGTCACAGAAGGCACCATAAACTGCTCCATTCAAAATTTATCTTTTATCGTTATACGAACTCTGAGTGAGCACTAGTGTAAAATCCCTTCATACATTAGCAAGTGGGTTTGAATTACTGCAATTAAACTTCTATATTATACTCTTCCGCTAATTGCTAGAAGAGTGTTACCGCACACAATTGTTGGAGTAAACACTGAATGAAACCTTATAACTCAAAAATTAAAATTAAAATTGACCCTATCACACCAATTATAATTCTACATTAAGTACTCCTGCTAGTTAGGAGTCTGCAGTGCACATTTTCTACATTTTTCGACAATAAATAAAAGCATCAGAGGCTTAGGTACATGTGTCACCATCAACAACACAAGAAAATAAAGATGACTATACGAAACCAAAAGATTAAAATAAAGAGGCACATAGTATCAACAAACTACAGTAACAACTAGCAAATAATGTCAGTATTAATGGGTAAATAATCCCAGAAATAAATGCTACTTTGATGCCATGATCAAACATAGTTATTGTGTAAGCACCCAAGAAGAAGGAAAAAATTCTGAACTTCCGATAAACAAACCTCCACAAACATTTACATGCATACTTCACTGCACGGACCACATATTAAAATAATATGACCAAATTATAAGTTTATAACAGGTTAATTTTGTAATAGGTTCAGTGTAAGCTAACTTCAAATTGAAATTAAATAAAAACTAGTAGAGACTCATAATTTTTAAAGCCAGTTAACGTTTCTAGATAATTGAAGCAGCTTGCCTACTAAGAACTTCAAACAACATAAAAGAAAGTTTCAAACAGGAATACTCTGATGGAAAGAGGGATAAAATATTTCCCTTAATATATATCATTTAATGAAAGAAATCATCAAACCATGACATGATCTCTGAGAACTATGAAGTGAAAAAAACTACATGAAAACTGTCATTCAAAACCAAAGACAGCTCAACATAGCATGAAATCACAATACACTTCCAGTGATCATTTGTCTTTTCTATTAAAGCATGTTTGGTATGACTTCTCAACTGGCCCAAAGAACTTTTTTAACATAGTAAACTCTTGAAAAATTTTGGCTCTTTGACATCAACTAGAAAGAGCCTTTTAATATTAAAAAGGCTCTTTTACATGTATTAGAAGCTCAAAATTCTTGAACTTTTTTACAAAAAACAAATATCCCATATATCCTTATAGTATTTTGCAAATCCCATCATATACCCTTTTATTACAAAACCCTATATTATTTCTCAAGCACCCTTTTTTGTAATTTATTGCACCTCATAAACGATCTATTGATTTAAAAGTAATTTTAATGACAATGAAACAAGATAAAGCTTTTTATTAAACACTCTACATTATGCAAGCTCTATAGCTAAAATATATGCTCCTAAAAGATCTAAATGTAAAGTTACATACCTCTAAGTAGGCAAGACACCTTCCTTCATAAAATCATTTTTAATTGTATAAAGTCCATTCACCTCCCCTAAGATATAGCATATTTACATATGGACTTGGATGATTTCAAAATTCACAAAATCTCTTATATCTCGCAATTTGTTAGAAATCTTCTTCCTTATATTCATCAGAGAACTCACCAAGAATCCTTTAGAATTGATCAAAACCCTGCCCTGTAGGGCAACTCATTACTGAAAAAACAAACCATCTGAATTCGTTTATATATTAGTCAAAGTTCAAGGGAGGTTCACGAAATTATCCTTTACAAATAGTCAAATGCCATAATTCACCTAAACCTGTAATTGAAAACATGCAATGTCAAACTAAAAAACCAACCAATAACAAACTGACAAAGTATGCAGTTTCTCATAGATTTCCTCATGGTATCAGAGCTCTCTCTCTGAATCCAAAAATCCAAAAATGACAAAGTATGGGATGGCCACTCCTAGTTCTTCCTCTAATATCCCATCTAACTCGGAATCTTCACCTCCAATAATAGTGGAGGAGGTGGAGGTTCCGATAATTCACATATTCCACATGCGCCCATCACTAGTCAGAAACTAAATGGGCATAACTACCTGCAGTGGTCACAATCAGTGATGATATTCATATACAGCGAAGGTAAAGACGACTATGGACTACCTCACCGGAGATGCAGAGTCACCCGCAAAGGAGGAGCCAACTTATAAGCAATGGAAGACACAGAACAATATGGCGATGTCCTGGCTCATTAATTCCATGAATAACAATATTGGGGAAAATTTCCTACTATATGGAACTGCAAAGAAGATTTGGGAGGCTGCCTGCCGAGGAAACTTAATCCAGTAGTCCGTTTGGAATTGAGAGTACACTATATGATCTTTGTCAAGGAGATTTGTCAGTTACCCGATACTATTATACTCTTCCCGACACTGGTAGCGGATGGATATGTTTGCGAAGTACAAATGGACATGTAACAAGGATGAGGTCTTATACAAGGAAATTGTTTAGCAAAAGAGGATCTTCAAATTTTTGCTTGGCCTGAATCAGAACCTTGATGAAGTTAGAGGAAGGGTTCTCGGAACCAAGCCATTGCCTAAGATCCATGAAGCGTTTTCTGAAGTTTGAAAAGAGTAAAGTAGGAAGAAAGTAATGATGGGAACTCAAGTTAAACCAGAAAGTGATTCCTTAACCAAGAGAGTTCTGCACTTGCTACTCGGGGAACTCAAAATTACTTCAGGCCAAGAAGAGGAAGACCATGGTGTGACCATTGTCGAAGACCTGACACACCAAGGAGACATGCTGGAAGATTCATGGAAAACCAGCAGATTGGAAGCCAACCTACTACAACAATGACAGAGAAGGCCATGGAAATTATATGGTGGCAGGAACTGAAAATCAAACACCTGTAGAATCGAGTCTATTTAGCAAGGAGCAGATGGAAGTTCTACAGAAATTTTTTAACCAACCAACTCAGAATCTTGTAGCATCAACAATTGGGATCGGGTCTCTAGCACAAATAGGTAACTTTCATAATGCCCAAAATATAAAGAAGGAGAATTCTAGTTCCTGGATTGTAGATTCTAGTGCATCTGACCATGACCGAAGATATCAAACTTTTCCAGACATACAATTCATGTTATGGTAACTCTAATATATGAATTGCTGATAGGTCACTATCTAAGGTGGCGGGTACTGGTTCTATGGTGATTTCAGAAAAAATAACTCTTCATACTTTTCTATTAGTACCAAATTGTAACTTGGTGTGTGTTTGGTATGGTTTTTGTAAAGGCCAAAAGCGTTTTTGTAATGCTAAAAGCTGTTTATAAGTTTTTTTTTTGTTGGCAAAAATCAACAGTTTTTTTAATATATGAATTGTCTCAACTACCCTTTATAAAAGCTATTTTATGTCAACTAGGAGAAGCCCAAAATTTAGGCTTTCTCAAAAAGCTTTTTTTGAGCTTTTTTAAAACATACTAATTGTTTCAACTACCCTTTATAAATTTTAGATACTTCACCATACAACTCTTTCATTATAAATACATTATCAACACCTTTTTTGTAATTTACACAACCACAAGCTTTATTTAAAAATACATTGAAAACACATTTTTCGTAATTTATACAACCAAAAGCTTTTTTTGTTAAAAGCTCTACTCAATAGAAGTTCTATTAGTAAAAGATCTACTCTAGAAGCTCTACTTGAAAAACCATACCAAACCCAACTTCATTGTCTATCAGCAAACTTACATAGGAACTAAAAAGTATTGGTAAATTCTTTCCAGATTATTGTGAATTTCTAGACACGGTTTCAGCGAGGACGATTGGCAGTGCTAAGGTGTGTTTGGGGCTCTACATTCTGGAAGCTGACAATTGCCCAAATAGACAAATCCAATCAGCAGAGCGTGTGTCCCTTAAGAGTCAGTTTAGTCATAGTTCTAATGATAATAAAGATAGTGTAATCATGATGCGGCACTATCGACCGGGTCACCCAAATTTCATATGAAAAGATTTTTCCTTCATTGTTTAAGAATAAAAATCCGAATTCTTTTATGTGAAATCTGTCAATTAGCTAAACACACTCGTCTACCATTCCCAAATCATTTATACAAATCATCTCATCCATTTTCTATAATTTATAGTGATGTTTAGGGTCCCTCTGGAATCAATAACATCACTGGAACAAAGTGGTTTGTGTCTTTTATAGATGATCATACTCGGATTACTTGGGTTTTCCTTATGAAAGAAAAGTCTGAAGTTGGACAAATATTTAAAAAATTTCATAGTATGATAAAAACTCAAGTTCAAGCTAGGATTCAAGTATTAAGAAACAGATAATGGGAAAAAATGCTTTAATTCTATCTTGGGTAATTATCGGTTGGGTTAAGGGATCATTCATCAAAGTTCTTGCATGGATACTCCTCAGCAAAATGGAGTGTCGTAACGCAAAAACAAACATCTCCTAGAGGTAGCTCAGTCCCTAATATTCACAGCTAATGTTCTAAAAATTTATGGGGAGAAGCTGTCCAAACTGCAGACTATCTCATTAACAGGCTTCCTTCTTGTGTCCTTAAGTTTCAAACTTCGTTTCAATTTTTTTTTTAAACTTATCCAAATACCCAACTCATTTCTCATCTTCCCACTAAGATATTTGGGTGCACTGTTTTTGTCCATGTCCACCAACAAAATAGGAGTAAACTTGATCCAAACTCTGTGAAATGTGTTTTTGTAGGGTATTCACCAACGCATAAGGGATACAAACACTATTCCCCTGCACTAAACAGTTTTATACATCTATAGATGTTACCTTTCATGAAACACAGCCGTATTATCCTAAAACACAAATCCAAGGGGAGGATGAAAATCAAGAATTTGTTTGTTGGGAAACACTTGAGTCACATAGCCCTACTGAAATTCAAATTGTGTATGAATCATGCAGTCCTTTTGAAACTCTAGGATCTTATCCTAATATGTTCAATTATCCAACTAAACTCAGTGTTTGAATCCTAATCAAATTCTAGAGTCCACCAACCTGATCCAAATCAAACCACTGAATAACAAAGTCCTAAAAACACCGAAACCCATACTCCTAATCCTACACTACCTGCTGGAAATAACGACCTTATTGTCTATACTAGGAGAAAGAAGTCGCAGACAGGAGCAGAGCATCAAACACCTCTCAAGCTTATCCAAGACTGCAACCCAAATCAATTAGTCCAGAAGACTAATATGGGAACTGAAATTGATACAGAAGATAAAGAGTTCTTCAGGTAACGACAGTTCAGAATCAACCACGAATGAGAGCAATTTGTTTGATGATGATCAACCAATTGCTTAAAGGAAGGGAATGATGGAATGCAGGAATCATCCCATCTATCCCATATGAAGGTCTGTCTCCAAGTTTCTATTCTTTTGTTGCTAATTTCTCTAAAGTGCAGACCCCTAACAGCATACAGGAAGCACTTAGGATACCCGAATGGAAGGCTGCAGTATGGGAAGAAATCAAAGCTCTAAAGAAAAACAAAACATAGTAAGTCTCAAAACTGCCGAAAGGGAAGAATCCAGTGGGGTGCAAGTGGATATTCATGATGAAGCACATAGCAGATGGCAATGTTGAAAGATACAAAGCTCAGCTTGTAGCCAAAGGGTTTACTCAATCCTATGGCATAGATTACCATGAAACTTTCGCTCGAGTGGCCAAGCTCAATACAATTCGGGTTCTATTGTCATTGGCAGCAAATTTGGATTGGTCCATGCACCAGTTAGATGTAGATGTGAAAAACGCCTTCCTCAATGGCGACCTAGAAGAAGAGGTGTATACGGAGATTCCTCCGGGGCTTGAGACACATGCAAACATCAACAAAGTCTGCAGACTCAAAATCTCTATACTCTCAAGCAATCGCCACAAGCATGGTTCGATCGATTCACAAAAACAGTGAAGAAATATGGGTATTCAGTGCCAAACAGATCATATATTGTTTGTTAAGCACTCATCCAGAAAGATCACAGTGCTTATAGTGTATGTAGATGACATCATTCTTACAGGGAATAATGAGGAAGAAATGCAGAAACTAAAGGGATTCCTAGCAAGAGAATTCGAGATCAAAGATCTTGGAGGACTTGAGTATTTTCTGGGAATGGAAATTGCGTGGTCAAGAAAAGGTCTCTCAGTGTCTCAATACAAATATACTCTAGATTTGCTGAGAGAGACTGGAATGCTAGATTACAAGCCAGCAGAGACACCGATGGATCATACTATAAAACTAGGAACCGTTGAGGGAAGTGCTCTAATGGATAAGGGCCGGTATCAAAGGCTAGTAGGAAAATCAATTTACTTATCCCACACCAGACCTGAAGAACATATGAAGTGTGGGTCCAGAAAGATCCCACACTGTAAGTCAGTTTATGAACTGCCCATCTGAAGAACATATGAAGGTTGTGTACCGAATCATGAGGTTCTTGAAGATGACACGAGGAAATGTGGAAATGTTCACAGATACGGACTAGGCTGTTCAGCCACAGACCGAAGGTCCACTTCAGGGTAATGCACCTATGTGTGGGGGAATCTCGTCAACTGACAAAGTAAAAAACAGTTTGTGGTATCTCGAAGTAGTGCAAAGGAAAAATTTCTAGCTATGGCTCATAGAATATGTGAAGGTATTTGGCTCATGGAATTATTCTATGATAACCGGGCAGCTATAAGTATAGCCAAGAACCCAGTTCACCATGACAGAACAAAACACGTGGAGATTGACCGCCACTTTATCAAAAAAAAATATATAAGAGGGGATTGCTGATTTGGTCTATACTCCAACAGTGTCTCAAACAGCAGATATCCTCACCAAAGCACTCCCTAGAACTGTGTTCGAAAATCTAAGTTCCAAGCTAGGACTAATCAATATCTACAACCTAGCTTGAAAGGGGCTGTCGGAATTAGTGATGTCTGTTACATAAGTATTTAATCTTTAATTAGGTCAATTACTTACGTTATCTTTAGAGTTTATCAATAAGAGGTTTGTTATCAAACTCTCATCTAGTTTCCTAAGAGAGTGTAGTACCTATCTTTACTAGAAAGGTGGTTGTTATCTCTAAAATTAGGAGTTATCTAGAGTCTCAAATGTGTATTTATTGATGTGAGCATCAGAAATAAATGTATGAGAAAGAAGACTGCAGTTTCTCATATATTTCCTCAAAAATCATTAAATATTAAAAATAAACATAAAATTTAATAAAACAATGCATTTAATTATAGGTGATGGTGTATTCTTTCTAGTCTTTTCTCTTCTACAAAAAATTTCTTACCGCAATTCCACTATTCCCTTCGTAACCTAGTTTCATCAATCAAAGTATACTCACCAAGTTCTATAAGCTTGTTCACCTTTCTCGTCATTAGCATTGTTATATCCTATGGATAGTTTTGTCTCCTAAATGTTGATATGGACATTAAACTCACGCCTAACGACAATTCACAATCATATTTGTCTAGGGTTCATGTCTGCTCAAGATAAGTATGATAAATCCAAAGGGTATATAGTGAGAATAAAATGAGTGAGGCATGGAATTCTCAATAGTTCCACAGTGAATTGATGGTTGTGGTAACTCAATCAAATTGTTCTCGTAAATGATATGGACATATGGTGAATAACGATGAATAATGGGTTATAAACCATTAAGTTTACCTGTTAGGAGTCTAAATAAGGCGAAATAAACCAAGAAAGTCTTGAAATTAACAAGAAAAGAGTATATTTAACTTTGGTCATCAAATAGTTCTTAGTGAGTATCAAAAGGTATGGCGATTTGGGTCCCGGAAACTTGGAGAACAAGTTTAATGAAATAGTGTAATTTCCCACAATATAATTCAATGAAAACCAACTAATAACAAAACCAAAGTAGCGTCATGCACCAATAATCTAGAAGCACTTGGATTCATAGTAAATATTCTTATGTTTATATCCGTAGTTCAAAAATAGTCCAAATTTTGGACTATGACAGTTATTTGGCCAACAGAAACATCAAAAAATACCAAACTGTCTATTACAACCCTAACATGATTCTACAGATCCAACTAGGAGCAGTTGAGACTTGAGAGAATGTGATTGAAAGATCGTGTTCAGCTAGAGTACCAATCGCAGGCAGTATACAATATCAACCAGCAAATTGGAACTAATATGCTGTCCACCTAATGTTTGCCATAATAAGTAGGAGTGTAGGACACTTAACTCTGTATCATATCCAATATAGATCATCTAGTGGGTAGTGGGTCCACAATTCTGCCTTTAAAGCACACAAGGAACAAGGTATGCTGATTGCAGAGATATAGAACTATTATGCATCTGTATTTTTTTTTTTTTAAGGGATTTGATGACAATGGAATTTAACTATGCATCCTTCATTTTATCCTCTTAATTATGAAGGGGTTTTGGTGTGTTCTTGTATATGCTCTTGATAGTTGTTTGACTTTTTATTTCTTTTGGGGGATGGATAGCTGTATACAAAAAGTTACATAGGTGTTTTTATTGCTCCCTGTGTAAGTATAGAAGATCTTTCTATCGGATTGTGTATTCCCTCTAGTTCACTTCTTTTGTTAATAAATTTTTTGTTTCCAATCCAAAAACATTTCAAAACCCGAATCCATTAGTATGGAATATTTTCTTTTCCAAGTGCTAACATAGTAAAAGAAAATCACCTTTGATAATTCATTAACTAGTGATGTTGAATTAATCAACATCATATAAGAACATAAACTAAGGTTCAGTTTGACCTATAAGAATGATAGATTAACTTTGCCTTTACTGAAGTACACTAAGGAGCTTTTATTTCCGTTTGAAGTTAGATTTACAGGCTTTCACAAACTAGAAATACCTTAATTCACAACGTCATAAGAAAATATTAAAATTTTCAAAAACAAACATCAAAAGAATCGTGTGTCACAGTCTAATCAAAAAGACACTAGGATCCCTTTTCATCTACACAGAAAGACAAGTCATGCAGAAGGTTCTTTTGATACAGCAGTTGGTGATAAACTGCAGAAATAGCTCCACAATTGTAGCTTCAAAATCTAATGGCAAAACAAATTCTCAGATCTCAGGAGGTGACAACCAAAAACACACCGAGGATTCAATTAGCAACATGAATACTAGCATAACATGCCTTTCAGCTTATCTCTAACAATACCAAAATTTCAGCTTAACTATTTTGATTCCTAGACTAATTTTATCAGTATCATTTAATTTGACCATGAAGCCACTAAATTGATTTAATAAAATTATCAATGTGCTAAATTCAGCATCGGAGAGCAGGTAAGTACCTGTGTTAAGATCAGCTACGTAATGCACGGAATTTTATACAAGACAAGGCAGCACAAACTTTAGAAAGGTATTTAATATCCATAAAACTGAAAAAGCCTAATGGGGCCATCTAAATCCTATGTAAATGGGAATGAAATTAATTCCATGAACCTATTGGTTGTCATGTCTCATACCATTTATAAAATTCCATTGCATAGAATATAAGGAAAGTGAATTAACCTTTTTTAGTAACTCCGCTTCATCACTCCTAGCCTTCTTTTCATATCCTGGTGGCGGGAAAGGAAAGCAACGCGACATTGAACAGAATCACAGAGTATAGAACACAAATGCCTCCCACAAATGAAAATGCTTGAATTACTTTCCAGTAGCACTGTTCAGAGAAAGGTACGGACCAGTAACTATGCTCCTGTCCATGCACCATGTCCTCGCATTCATTTCCAACTTCAATATTCCTCCATGAGCCTCTCAGTCACACTAAGAACTACAAATTTCAAATCCCACCAACCTTTCACTTCTTTTACTTCAAATGTACACACAGCTCAAGTATATTTCACTGAAATATAACTTAAAAATGTAAAACACTTACAACCAACCGTACTACTAATATCACACTACACTAGCTCTCGAATACTCAGTTCTTGAGAAAACTACAAGGATTGCACTTTGATCAGCAAAATTGTCGAAACTATGTTAATACAACGGGTTTTTTGAGAAACAGAAACGGTTCAACGCAATCTGATCTTCTATGTTGCCTTCCCAGAAAATACAGAACCATCACCTCCTTATAACCAAACCCTAGTACCAAAATCATCCCCTAGTGAAAATCAGCACAGAAAATATCACGAATCCAGTTACCTTTTTCCTCAAAACAACTAGAATTTTCAAATTGATCGCCGCCTACACAAAACTATATAAACAATCCTCTTCCATGAGCAAAAGAAGAATGTTTAAGTACCATCACTCTAAGGCCTAAGCAGCTTCAAACCTCAGTAGCTCAATTCTAAACCAGTCAAATCCACAACTACAACCTCTCCAAAGATCCCAATTCATGCCCATTCCACGCAATCCCAAGCACAATCAGTACTATGATCCGAACCCGAATTAGTCCGAAATCGACCAAATTGAAGAAGTTCCCTATTGTTATGATCCAACGGAAACCCTAGAACATTCACCAAAACAGAAACTTGCTAAGCATATACCCAGTTTCCAATAAAAGAAAAAAAAAACCCTAATTTCAGTTCAGCCCAAAAAGAATAATTTAATCAATTTTCTTGGAAAAAAAGAAAAGAAAATAGAACAAGTTTAAAAAGCTCGTAAAATAGCACCTTTTTTTATTCATCACCCAAAACTAAAAAATGGGTATCGATCAGTATCCAAAAAAAAAAAAAAGTTTTCAATCAAAACGTGAACGTGGAAAATACCCTTAAAAATGTGCGAGCGACAAAGTGTAAGGTAAAATTGTGAAGTGAGAATACCTTGTCCGCTACAAAGAGGGCATTGTAGAAGGACAAGATCTCTCAGATGATAAAAATTGAAGAACAAATATAAAGGGTAGAAGTCAGTTTTTCTCTCTACAAATTGTGTGCTGTAGTCAATTGTTTCTGCGATTTTTTCGTTCAATTTTGTGTTTTTGTTGTCTCTGTATGTGTGTGTTTCTATGATTGAGAGAGAGAGAGAGAGAGATAGAGAGAGAGAGAGGGAGCTGGTCAGTGGGTTTCTTGCGTTCGGAAGTTACACGCGAGAATGGAGAAACAAAAAAGAGACAATCGAGTGAGGGCTTTTGCCCAAATAAAGGATTGTGATAGAGTACTAGAGAGAGAGAGGTCAAATCTCTTTATCATTTGAGAAAAAACACAGACGTTTTTGAATCTCACGCTCACCTTAGCATGTTTGATGTACAACGCTACTTTGATGCGCTTTAGCTGTGTGTGATTTTGTTTTAGAGAAATTATCAAACTTCCCCTATAGTTTGATATATTCCCCAAATATCCTCTCTAATTTCATAGTCAAAAACTCCCTTATATTTTCGATTAATAGTCAAAGAGTAATGTTACTTTATCCAAATTTAGTATCCAATTTCGGAGCCCAAATGATATGACATCATTAAAACTCAATAATTTCAACAATTTAATTCTAATATAGAGAAATCAAGGATCCACATCATTTTGATACCAAATTTAGACAAAGTAGCATTTTTGATAGTCAAAATACCCCCATTTGTTAATAATCGATTAAAAAAGTTGATTTCACCATTAGTATATAGGTGAATTTCTTATCTCTTATTTTGATTTTTAAATGAAAATGAAAAGAAATGTTAATAAGGGAATGAGAGGGGAATGCGGGGAATAGCTCACATTTGGGAGATGCTTAGGGAGTGCTTGCAGTCACATTTAACGAGTGTGAGCAGTCAGATATTGGGACCGAATCAGTATAAAATATTGTGTTTGATTTCTCTATCATGAACTTCTTTAATTTGTACAGTTTACTTGTATTTATATATATATATATATATTATGCATTTTGTGTCTACAAATATTGTTACAAACCCAAATTTATTATAGTTTAAATAAAAGAAAAACTGTATTATCATTACTTATTGCATTGATTTATAATCTACTAGTGTGCATAGAAATAACTACGACGATATAATATATTTATAAAGTAATTTTGAAAGGGTGATGTTAGGCTTTCCAAATTTTTTTTTTAAAAAACTTCTCAAATCATGTGGCATGTGAGTTGTTAGCATTTTATAAATCATGAGTTTATGTGGTGAGGGATGTGATGTTGACAACTCACATGTCATATCATTTATTAAGTTGTTTGGGGAAAAAAAAATTGGAAAGTCTTGCATTACTCATTTTGAAATGGGCGTATTATATATTAATTCAATACACAAAATTATAACCAATAAATAGAAATAATAATATCATTTGTGAAAATTGATAAAAAAAAAAAAAAAATTGATAAAATGGATCACCTATATTATATGAAAATTGTTCTTGACTATGTACGAAGTTTCAACCTTTAATAATCACACTATAAAAAAAAAAAAAAAATTAAAAATTAAAAAAAATTAAAAAATTAAAAAAAAAAATTCAATCCATAACCACAAATTACGAAAATACCCTTACAACATCTTTTCTATTTTTGTAAACAACAAACGTAATATCTTGGATAGAATCATGACATCTTAGCCTTTATAAAATATAAAATTACTTAAACACATTGTAATATTTTAAAAAATCACTTAAACACTCTTCAAAACCTTACTTTAACAAGGGATGTTTCGGTAAAACATTACATTATTTATTCAGAAAAATGAACGACGCTGACGGGAAGCATGTATGATGCCCAAACAGCATATTGCTTATGACGCTTAGGCAGGTGGCACCATCTCTATCGAAGGTGGTAGACGTGACAAAGAGATAAGATAGAAGAAAGAGTTTGGGGAGTGTAGGGATGTCAAAAAAAACCCTACTCCACGGAGACCCGCCCCCGCCGTATACGAGGCGGAGTTTTATCAAAATAAATGGGGTTGAGGCGGGTTTGGGGCCAAGTCCTCCGCCCGTTTTAGAAACGAGGCGGGGTTGGGGTTTGGTATCCCCTCTCCGATCTTGCAATGACCCGTTTATTATTTATTTATTAATTATATTAATATTTAATAAATAAAAATAAAAAAATATTTTTAATTAATTAAATAATATATTTTTTATTAGTAATTAATGATTTTCACAATTTACTTTTTCTATAGTTTCTCCTTAATTATTTCTATGGATTTTATTCTATAGTCAATTGTGAACATTTAAATTTTATTTTGTGCGTTGGTATTGAGTTTATTCAAAATATAAGAATTTATTTTATTGAAAATAATTATTAAATATATAGAAATTATGCAATATTCATATTTTTTTAAAAAAAAATTCAAGGCGGGGCGGGGTTAGGGCCACCTCCCCCCACCCCGAACCCGGTCTTCAATAGTTAGGGTTGGGGCAAGGGGCCAAGTAATTTATTTCAGGGCGGGTTGGGATTTGTAGTCCCTGCTCCAAATCAGTCTCATTGACATCCCTAAAGGAGAGTTTTATATGAGGATATTTGAGTAATTTCTCAAAACGTGGTTATTAACGGTTAAACTTTTATATGTGATTAAAAACAAAATTCTAATGTTTTGAAGGGCAAATTTTTATTTTCACCCATATAATTACATTTTAAAATATATTTTGATTTTTTTTTAATTACTAGTATTGTAATATGTTACATGTTATAAAATATTAAAATTAAACATTATCCTTACATTCTTTCAACGACTAAAAAATATTAAAATTAAATATTATATTTTTTCACATAGTTTCGCATCGTATTGAATTTATATAAAACTAATAATAAATAAGAAACGTTGTCAACAGGGGCGTAGCTTAGCTGAACAAGCTTAGGGATTGGGCAAATGACTCACAGGTTAGCTGCTTAAATCCTATCAATGGCGAAAGCTTTCAAAAAAATATCTGATCCTGAATTAATAGATATTATCAACAAAAAATAAATAAATAAGAAACGTCACCTCTAATTACGTGGCTTTTAATTTATAAAATTATAAATTATAAATATTTCAACAGCGGTACATAGGATAAATAGTTAAAAAGTTAAAAAAAAAAAAAAAAAAAAAAACTCCTTCTAATGCAATTATCTAACTTCAATATGGAGATAATGTGGTAAAAAAAATTAGAGAACAAGGAGTTGGATTTCTAATTCTAGAAACTCTCGTAGAAATGCTGAATAGGATTTCTAACTCTTCCACTAATAATATTAAAGCTTATTTAATTGTAAAATAAAATAAGAGAGATAATAAAATAATTGTTTTATTATGATTGATCATAAAATGTATGCATATTTGACTTTAGATAATTGCATTGGAGATGTGAATATGCATTACTTTAATTTTTTTTCAAAAGTGGGCTCATAACAAATTCAAATATCGATATGGCACTATTTAGAAACTCAAAAATACATATTTGCATTGGAGATGTTGTTACAGTATATTAAATATCTTCATGGTTTGTAATAATATCCTCAAAATAATTAATTACTCTTTTTAGGATAATATAAATTAGAATATTATAAGCTAATTAATAAAAAAAAATCTTTTAATGAATTATTGTTTAATGTTTAATGTTTTTGAAAACCAAAAAAAAAAAAAAAAAAAAAAAAACTTTTTGAAATGCATATTTAAAATGTTAAAAACAACTTTTTATTGTTTTTCACCATTTTTAAAAGGGTGGTGCTATTGATACCCCCACTATTGAACTATTTATGCCTCACTTTTTAAAATTTTGATTTAATTATATAAAATTAAATTGTTTTATTAATTTTTTTGATTTATTACCAAGATTACCCTTTTATATATTTTTCAAACTTAATACACAACATATCTTTTTCAAAAAAAAAAAAATACACTTTATCTTTATTCTTTATATACAGTTTTTCATATCTATTCGCAGAACTTGTTTTTTTTTTTTTTTTTTTATTGTGAGTGTGATATTGATCGTCTGATGATTTTTTTGAGCGATTGAGTTAGGGTTTTGGTATGGTTTCATTTCGTCAGAGATTATGTTTTCTTAGTTGCGATTCTTGATGCGGTTTTATTGTTTTTTTTTTAAAAAAATAACATTAAACTAACTTTGGAATATCCGGAATAAAATCTAAAAAAAATTGAATAAATCATATAATGCTTGGAAAATCTGAAAGAAAATAAACCAGACAGGAAAAAAAAAATAGTAAACATGGATCTGGAAAACAAACAAAAATGTGAAACAATAAAATCAATAAATACTAAACATATAAAACATGAGATCGAGATCTGAAAGAAAATATAACCAAAAATAGTAAATATTCAATGATTTGAAATAATCTATATCATTAGGGTTTTGAAATAAGGAAAGTGTAGTTTTATTAGTTTTACTTTGTACATGATTTTTTATAATAAAAACTGTATATCTATTTAAGTAATTTGATACAGGGAAAAAAAAATAATACTAAATAATTTAAAAAGTGGAGCATAAATAGTTTAGCAGTGGGTGTACCAATAGCACGACACTTTTTAAAAACATTATTTCAAAACAAAACACAACTTTTCTCTTAAAACAATTATTTTACCCATTTTAAAAACAACAACAAAACACTTTTACACCGTTTTCCGTTTCTACTTTTAAAAAATACTACCAAACACATTATATTTTCAAAAACATCATTTTTAAAACATGATTTCCATTTAAAAAAATAGTTTTCAAAAACATTATTTTAAAAATGATACCAAACACGCCATAAGTTTCAAGAAACTCCTTTTGAACTTTTTAAAAAGAATCAAATTGATTCAAATGCTTTCTTAATATTTTAGATATTTCACATCCTTTTACACTACGAAAGATTATTTTATTCATTTTTTATTTATTTATAATTTATCAATATCAAAACTCTTATATAAATATATTGTCAAACAATCTATTTAAAATATTTTTTGAAATTGAATGTCAAACCCGTAGAGTTTTTGTTAAAAGCCATACCTTACATAAGCTAATCTAGTAATATAGTATCTTGCGTGTTACATTATAACTCATGAATTTATAGAGTAAATAAGTTCAACAATTTCATAAAGTTGCTTTTTCAAATAAATCACTCCATTTTTAGTATAGTAATCAATAAAATTATTAAAATATACTTTCTAGGTAAATATATTGAGTTTATTTCTATATGTCGATAAAATTACACCCGCTCTAAATTTCAATTAAAAGCTATACACACATCTTGTTAAGGTGAAGCCTCATCAAGACTTATAAGCCATTGATGTGCAAAAGCAAAGCAATAAGTCTCAACACTCTCAACCATACAACTCAGCTCTCTCTAGTTGTGCAGCTCCCTCAAGTTGTGCTTATTACAGCAACAATCAACACTGCAATCGAAGACTGAAATGGAGCTAGCTAGAATGCTAAGTTGGCAGCTGAAGATAAAGTTAGTTAGGAAATAGTTAGTCTGCTGAGCTCAGCTGATGTCAGAATCAGTTAGTATTTGTATTTAGTCCCTTAGTCTGCTGAGCTCAGCTGAGATCAGCTGATGTCAGAATCAGTTAGTATTTGTATTTAGTCAGGAATTTCGCTACATTCATTACAACAATTGTGTATATAAATATGAAGGTCAGCTTGTAAATTCAATAATGGAAAAGAAAATGAAAACAGAGAATTCTATGATCTTCAACATTCTCTCTCAGTCCTTTTAACCAATAGTTTCCTACACACACATTCCTTGCTTAGTTTGAAACTTCACATGGTATCAGAGCTGCTTGACCAACGTCAATGACAACTCCTACTCTTGCCTCCTCAAACAACAATTCTTTTTTTTTTCAATTGACGATTATTCAGGAGCTTCGATCAACAAGAAAATGGACTTCTCAACTCTTGCAAAGATGTTGAACTTTAATCCTATCAAATTCGATAGAAGCAACTATATTCACTGGAAAACTCAAGTTTTTCCTGCTATATCTGCTCTGGATCTTGAAGATTTTATAGATCCGACTAAGAAAGCTCCAAACAAGTTTGTTGAGGTTTATAGTGTTAACTATGCTAGAGAATCTGTTTGTGAACAGCGAGTCGATGCAGATTTCTCGTCTTGGAAGAAGTCTGATCAATGGCTTCTGTGCTGGTTACTCTCTACTGTGAGTGAAAAAGTGATTGGACAAGTCACTCACTGTAAATCTTCTCTGGATTTCTGGTCATGGCTGGAAAATCTCTACTTACAACAATCAATGGCCAAAGTCATGGCACTCAGGCATCAACTGCAAAATATCAAGAAAGGTTCTGGATCTGTGAGTGATTTTGTACTAAAAACCAAAGAGATTGGTGATGCATTGATGGCTACTGGAGAAGAAGTCAAGGATCGAGACATAATTCTGACTTTGATGGGAGGTATTAGTCATGAATATGACTCAGTTGTAACTTTGGTCTCTTCACAGTATAAAACAATGACTTTAGAAGAGGCTCAGTTTTTGTGTTTAATGCATGAACAACGCATTGAACAAATAAACTCCTCTGCTCATATCAATGTACCTGAAATCTCAGCAAACTACAATTTTGGTGGAGCACAACGCAATAAAAGCTCTTACAATGGAAATGGTCGTAACAACAACAACAAAAATTACAGAGGAAGAGGAGGTAGATTCAGCAATAGATCAATGATCTACTGTCAGGTTTGCTCGAAGCCAGAACATAGGGCTCTCAAGTGCTACAAGCGTTTTGACAAAAATTTCCAAGGATCACAACACAACTCTCAGGCTCATATGGCTTAACAGCAAGCTTCTTCAAACAACAACTCTCAAGTCTTCTCTCAGGACCTGCAACCTACTCATCATCAGTCTTCCTCAACTTACTTTGCTTCTCTAGAAACCGTAAACGATCCAGCGTGGTACATTGACAGTGGTGCCACCAACCATGTCACTGCTGATCTGAAAAATCTCTCACTTAAGTCTGCATACAGAGGTAATGAAAATCTAGTAATTGGTAATGGCTGTCAATTAAGTATCTCTAATATTGGTGATTCATTCATTGATTCACATACTAATCCTAGAAACAAGTTATATATGAAGCATGTGTTACATGTTCCAACAATCACCAAGAACTTATTAAGCATCTTTAGATTTACTAAGGATAATAATGCAATAGCTGAAATTTCTGCTAATCATTGTGTATTAAAGGACCAGAGAACGAGGAGGGTTCTTCTTCAAGGGTTCCTTAAAGATGGTCTCTATCAGCTTAGATTGGTTGGACTCTGGATCTTCCTCTCCAAACAATCAGTCGACTAAAGTCATGGCTTCAAGCATGGAGTCAAATTATATAAATAAAGAATGTAATAAATGTTGTACTGATTTAGTGCCTAGGTTGGACAATACATAAAATCTGAATAATGTTTCTAGTTATGGCAATAGGTTTGTTTACACAGCTGAGGCTTCAAAAACCAGTTATAGTATATGGCATGCTAAGCTAGGACACCTTACTCCTTTAATATTGAAGAAACAATTGAATTCATTACGGTTGGCTTGTAATATAAATGATACTGAATTTGTGATTCTTGCAAGTTAGGAAAAATGCACAAATTACCATTTTCTAGATCTGATTTTAAAGCAAATGTTCCCTTAGAATTGCTATATAGAGACATTTGGGGACCAGCACCTATGCTGTCTACTGAAGGGTATAGGTGATACATCTCTTTTGTGGATGCCTATAGTAGATTTGTGTGGATCTTTCCCTTAAAATTAAAGTATGATGCCTTATGAGTGTTTAAAACCTTTCAAAAAGGATTGAGCTTCAGCTAGACAAGAAAATAAAGTGTCTTCAAACAAATATAGGAGGGGAGTACCTTAGCTTTGTACCATTTTTGTCTCAATAAGGTGTTCAAGTTCGGTTTTCATGTCCTTACACCCATCAACAGAATGGCGTAGCTGAGAGGAAACATAGACATGTTGTAGAGAGTGGCTTGACACCTTTAGCTCATGCAAATATGCCCATTTCCTTCTGGTTCGAAGCTTTCTCTACTGCTGCCTTTGTGATCAATAATCTTCATTCTACTGTCCTAAGCTTTGTCTCACCATATGAAAAACTTTATAATAGGAAACCGAATTACATGTTTCTTAAAGCCTTTGGTAGTGCTTGCTTTCCATATCTTAGAGATTACAATAAATACAAACTTGCTTTCCATTCCTCAAAATGTGTATTCATATGTTATAGCCTTCTTCATAAAGGGTATAGATGTCTCCATCCATCTGGAAAAATTTACATCTCAAGACATGATCTTTTCAATGACTTAGAATTCCCATACAAACAGCTTTTTGGCTTCACATCATCACATTCTCGATCTTCAGGATTTCCCATTTCTATACTTTATCAGATAAAAAGTAAGTTCTCCTCTAGTCTTAGTCCTTAAGTTCAACAATATTCCAGCTCAGATTATACTTCTACTAATTCAACTTCTGAGTCCACCTCTTTTGTTCAACGGTCCTTACATGATTCCCTTCCAAATGCTTCCAGTCTAGTATCACAAAACCCACTCATGATTCAAAATGAATATGAACCTTTAAACAATGTGTTAGCACCTTTATCCTCTTTTACACAACAAAACAAGCACCCAATGGTTACTAGAGTCAAAAGTGGTGTGGTCAAACCAAGACATATTTTTACCTATGTAGCTGACACAAATGTCTCAGCTGAGCCTAGGAGTGTAAAGGAAGCTATGACAGATCCTAGGTGGCTGGAGGCTATGAATGATGAGTATAGGGCTTTGCAACGTAACAACACATGGTTATTGGTGCCCTTTTCCAATGATATGAATTTGGTGGGCTGTAAATGGATATTTAGAACCAAGTATAAGCCAGATGGGTCAGTTTTGAAACACAAAGCTAGATTGGTTGCTAAAGGATTCAATCAGACATCTGGTCTTGATTATTTTGACACATTTAATCCAGTTGTGAAGGCTGCTACTATAGGGTTTATATTCGCAATTGTTATCTTCTACAAGTGGGAAATTCAACAAGTTGACATTAACAACGCCTTTCTTAATGGCGATCTACAAGAGAGGGTCTACATATCTCAACCTCAAGGGTTGTTGATCATAAAATTCCCACACGTCTGCCAGCTGAATAAAGCCCTGTATGGGTTAAAACAAGCTCTAAGATCATGGTTCACCAAGCTGAAAACAGCTCTTCTATCTTGGGGGTTTACAAACTGTATCTCAGACAATTCATTGTTCATCAAACGTTAAGCTTCAGATGTGATCTACTTGTTAGTATATGTCGACGATATTCTCCTAACAGGTAACAATGGAAAGTTGATACAAGAGCTGATTTCTCAGCTCCACAATACCTTTGCACTTAAAGCTCTTGGTTCAGTGAGCTACTTCTTGGGTTTTTAAGCATATCGGGACTCCACGGGGCTGTATTTGACACAGACAAAATATATTATGGATCTTCTAAAGAAAGCAAACATGGCTGGCTGTAAGCCTATTGAGTCACCTGTCTGCTCTTGTGCAAAGTTGTCACTACACTCTAGTGATCTTTTCCCTGATCTATCTCTTTATAGAAGTACAATTGGGGCACTTCAATACACAAGGCCGGATATTGCATATATTGTGAATAAGCTCAGTCAGTTTCTTCAAGCTCCAAAACAGCCTCACTGGCAAGCTTGCAAAAGGATTATGAGGTATCTGAGTGGTACTCTTCATAAAGGACTTCATTTCAAACCTTCAGAAAATCTAACTCTTGAAGCATATTCAAATGCGGATTAGGCTGGTTGTCTAGATAACAGGAGATCGACAAGTGGCAATTGCGTGTCATTAGTGGTAATCTGATCTCATGGGGTTCTCGCAAGTAACAGGTGGTTACTAGATCAAGCACTGAAGCCGAGTACAGATCCATGGCTCAGCTGGTCAGTGATATCCTCTGGTTTCAGTCCTTGTTTAAAGAACTCTCTATTTCTCTACCTAGAACAGCCATTGTGTGGTGTGATAATATTGGTGCAAATTCTCTTGCACATAATCCTGTTTTCCATGGTCGTACAAAGCATATAGAGATCGACACTCATTTCATAAGAGAAAAGTTTGCTTCTGGTTTGGTTGATCCTAGGTTTGTGCCTACAGAAATGCAAATAGCAGACATATTTACTAAATCCTTTGCTAAAGAAAGGTTCATGTTCTTGTGTGACAAACTGAACTTGGTTAACTCACCTCATCAAGACTTACAAGCCATTGATGTGCAAAGGCAAAGCAATAAGTCTCAGCACTCTCAACCATACAACTCAGCTCTCTCTCATTGTGCAGCTCCCTCAAGTTGTGCTTATTACAGCAGCAATCAACACTGCAATTGAAGACTGAAATAGAGCTAGCTAGAATGTTGAGTTGGCAGCTGAAGATAAAGTTAGTTAGGAATTAGTTAGTCTGCTGAGCTCAGCTGAGATTAGCTGATGTCAGAATCAGTTGGTATTTGTATTTAGTTAGTATGTATTTAGTCAGGAATTGGGCTACATACATTACAACAACTGTGTATATAAATAGGGAGGTCAACTTGTAAATTCATTAATGGAAAAGAAAATGAAAACAGAGAATTCTCTAATCTTCAACATTCTCTCTTAGTCCTTTTAACAAATAGTTTCCTACACACGCATTCCTTGCTTAGTTTGAAACTTCACAAATCTACTCTTATCAAAATGGTTATGTACTTCCATTTTTACATATATGATACAAGTTTGAGTCTCATATTTATTAAATTGTATAGTGTGGAGAAATTCCTTTCATATAGTGAGAGTTACCCTTCCAAATCTTGCTTATATCGATTGATCTCGTAATGTCTCGATAAAACTCTTTACTTGATTTCAGATTTCAAAAAGACTAAAAACAAAAGTTATATGCATGTTGTTAATTTTTATGAGAAATCTTTACATTATTTTTAAAATCTTTTAAGAAATTTTTTACATTTTTGAAATAAAGTTTTTTTTTTTTTTTAATTGTATTTTTAAAAAGAAGTTAATTACAATTTTAATAATGTCCAGTGGGATGCCAATAAATTGTTTTATTTTATCTTACAAGTTACAACTAAAAAATCCCTCTTTTTCCCTTCACGATTTTACTATCAATTATCAAAATTCAAAAGTGAAACACACGCGCTGTTGGGCGTGTGAGGTCTAAGAGATAGAGGTATAAAAAGGAAGGTTTATAGTGAGGAGCCATTTGCCAAAGCACATGTGGTTTGGTTCCCTTGCCATCCGCCTAGTGCCTTGCAGTGGCAGCATTACCACGTGGCACCACCCCCATCCTATCACAGTATCCATCCGTATATACACGTGTTAACATCTTTTATATTCAAAAAGATGATCATACAGTGTTGTAGGGATATAACTAGGATTGACTAGATTATATTTCTTTAAATCTCGACAAACAATGAATTCATCACATTTGATTTGTCAAACAAAATTTTTATTTACAATGTAATATGTGAACATAAATTATCAATATCTAATCTTTATTTATGCATAACTTTTTTAAATACAATTTCAAATTTTCAATTTACAAATTTGAATTTAACAATTTCAATATTTAGAAATCATGTTTATACCAAATTAAATATTTTTTTGATAGTATCTATCTATCCAGATATTTAGATCAAGATTTTTTTTTAAAAGATTTTTGTTATTAGTAGGATTCAAACTGTTGATTTGAGAACCATTTGTCCAAACTTCAATCATGTCCATCTTTCAACTGAGCTACGTCTATGGGGACGAACCAAATCCAACTTTAACAAGCTTTCTTGTAAGTTCATATCAAACTTTTATAAGCAATAAGGTAAAATTCAACTAAGTTTTTCTTTTGCCAATGTTTAGAACTAACCTAAAAACTAACAATGAGATTTTCAATAAACATTATATTAAACAGCTAATTTTTTATTCTCTTAATGCTTACTTAATTTTTGTATAATTACATTGTAATTTTGAAATTAGATTAACCTTAAATTTTCAAAATAAAATAAAATTTTTATATTCATATAATTTTTAAAATGCATAATTTGAAGACTATTTTTTAATGTTGTAAAAAAATTGAGCCAAATTTTAATTAAAAAAGTCATGATTAAGATGTTTTGATAAATTACCTAAAGGGGTAATTTTTAATTCTTTCAAATTGTTTTCAAATTGAAGCATACTATCTCTGATTAAGCTGACATATTTATTTAGTTTGGAAAAAAATGTAGATTTAAAGGGTATTTTAATAAATTCAACACATTGGAATAATTTTAAAATTTTCAAAAATAAAAAAATTCAAGATTTTTTTTTTATTTTTTTGAAAAATCAACATTGGCTAGGGTGCGTTGAAGGGTCCATCTATGAATTGTGATGTTAAATAATCAAGCACAAGCAACTGCTCACACCAAGTATGTAAGTGTAGCTACGGTTCATCCAAATGCTCTTACTTCATCATATATTTGAACTATCTCATGCATTCACGCGACATATATCATGAAGATAGGATGCATGGTACATTAGATGTACTTGCATTTCTTTTTCTATTATTATATCAGGAAGTTTTTGGGTTGTCAAATGAGGCAATGCAATACTTTGAAGCCAGCAATTCAAAAAAAAAAAAAAAAAAAAAATTGTTGCATCAACTAGAGGAAGAATGGTTGCTTCTAAGTGAGGGGGCAATATATAAATATCTATCAAAGGTGTCTTTCAAAGATGTTTTTGAAAATAAATGCTTTTGAGTAAGATTACTTTTTTGAAAAAGCATGTTCAAGTACTTTCTTTTAATTTTTTTTTTTTTTTAAAAAAAACTTAAGTTTTAGAGAAATGTATATTATGTGTGTTTTTTTTTAATAAAATACTTCAAGTTTGTTTTTTAATCTTAAAAAATAAAATGTAAGGTGTTTTTTTTTTTTTTTTAAGAAAGAGATAATGTTAAAAATCACCCTCTAGTTTGCGTTATTGGTAAAAAAATAAATAAATAAATAAATAAACCTCTAGTTTCTTTTTTTTTTGTCCAAAAATCACCTCGTTTTTAACTCACGTTAAACTTTTGATAAAAATATTGTTTTAATGCTCAATATAATTTTTTTTAAAGTTCTTTAGATAAATATATATATATATAAAGTTTTTTTTTAATATATATATAACATTCAAATCTCAACTATTAGAGAGAGAGTAATTATCAAGTGGGGTATACATTATTTTAATTTCAGTAAGGACCTTGATGAAATCACATCTGTTATTATGAATTTTGATCTGAATTTTTTAGCAGATGATAAGTTTAATGAAAGTTACCTATAACCAATATTTGAGAATTTTTCAAGCACCAGAACTATTTATCCTGATTTTGTTAAATGTAAGGACATTAGAAAAATAAGATAAATATAGGAAAATTAAAAAAAATAAAAAAAATTAGTTATAGTACTTGAAAAATTCTCATATTTTATTCATACGTATATTTCAATGAACTTATTATCCACAAAAAAATTCAAATCAAAATTCATAAAAATAGATGTAATTTCATCAAGGTCCTTACCGAAATTAAAATAAGGTAAACCTCACTTAATAATTACTATATATAGAGAGAGAGAGTGTGTGTGTGTAGTGTACAATGTTTTTTAAACTTTTTTTTTTTTTTTTTGTCATCTGTAGTAATCTTTAGTAATTTTAATTAAGGTTAAAATTGTCATTAATTAAAAAATGAAGTGTAAAAATATATTTAGTAGATTGCCAATAGCATTACTCTTTGTAATTAGAGGTGTCAATAGGGGCGGACCGTGCCCGTTCTACCTAAAATTTTTGAGCTTGATTATTGTTCAGATTGGGCCGGATTACGGCTTGAATACTATTCAAACCAGGCCAATAAATTAATGAGCATAAAAAATATAATAATTAGATCGGATCGAACCTCGATCAAAATCAGGCTTTGACCGGACCGGATCTAGCTTTGACATGATTATAGCATTTTTTTACACACACACCCAAAAAAAAAATGGACTTCTTAATTTTTTTTATAAATAAATAATACTTGAATGGTTTATATCTTAATATTAATAAAACAAATTCATAAAAATTATGAACTAAATTAAAAACAAACTTTCTTTTAACTAAATTATAAACAATTATGTAAATTTAAATTATAGTAATTGTTTATAATTTAGAATCTTAGTGGGGTGTATTCAATTATGATTGTTGAGGACACTTAAAGATATTATAAATCCTGGTGTATTCAATTTGGACATTTAATGACTTTAAAAAAGTTTATATTAATTCAGTGATATTCAATTCAGATTTCTATGGACTTTTAAAGAATATTTCCAAATCCGGATGTATTGAATTGAGATTTGAAAAATGTCTACAAGAATGAATGTGTATTCAATTAGGACTAGATTTTAAAGGATTTTCTTATGTCACAGATTTTGATGGATTTTGGTAGACTTTATGGTGAGAGATATAAATATCAAATGACATAACATGTCCAACCTTCTCCCAAAATATTTTGGTGGACTTTGCTCCCTCCCTCTCTCTCAAAACATAAACATATATACAATTCGCTGTCGTGACTTTTTTTTACATTTTTTAAGTATTAAAAAAAAAATCTGAAAAAAAATCTGACATTAATTGTTTTTTTTTATTTAACATTTGTATTGGGACATGCTAAATCATTTCGTCAACAAGTAATGTAATAATTTATATAATTTATTTTTGACTTTAAGACGGTTTCTGCAACTAATAATATATTTTGTATGCCCCATTAATATGTAATTATAGGAATAAATTATACACATCAAAGAAATATAAAAAAGATATACAAAATATTTCAAAAAAAAAAAAAAAAAAAAAAAAAGGAAATTACTTCTTACAAACTCTATTTCACATTATTTTGTTTATCATTAAGTCACACTTTAGTTCACAGTATTTGATTAACTTTAAGTGATTATGTCAACTATATTTTTAAATTAAGAGAGAATCAAAAGTAACTATCCAAAACATTAAACTTTTGTTTATAACCACTTTTAAAATTATAATTGTTAATAACCACTTTTTTGAGAAATTGCCTCAATACCCACATATATAATTAGCTAAAAACCAAAAACCAAAAACATGAGCAATGGTGATTAACAATTAAAGAGAGAAAAGAGAGAAAGAGACATTGACACCGAGAGAGAAGAGAGAAAGAAACGGTGTCGCAAGGAGAGAAGAGGGTGTTGTCGTCGTCGACGGAGTAGCCGGAAGAGAAGAGGTCGTCGTCATAGCATGGAGACAAACCCACCATTCTCTTCTCACTTGTTATTTTTATTGCAATTTCATGTTAAGAACATGTTTAGAGAATAATAAATGTTAAAATGTATCAATTTTATGGGTTGATTGAGTTGAGGTCTGGTAATTTGGATGATTTGAGACTGGATGATTTGAGATTGAATGTTGGAGTTTGGTTTGAAAAAAAAAAAAACTTGAAAGCGTGAAATCTGTGACAAACTTGAAATGTTTTGCGAAAACTTGAAATCATAATTTAAATCTCTAACATAAAATTTGAAATCTTTTAAATCTCGAACCAGTGAAACTTGAAATCTTCTGGAAAAAACTTAATTGAAGTCTTACCTATAAATTTGAAATCTTATCCAGAAACTTGTCAACATTTCAAGTTTTTACATAAGATTTCAAGTTTTTACATGAGATTTCAAGTTTTCGAGCCAGTGAACTTGAAATCTTCTAGAAAAAAACTTGAAAATTTATTTAATCCGATTCTTCACAAAAACACACAAAAGTGATGCAATAATGCTAAACTCACATTAAGGTCATTGTTTGCAACTTAATTAATGAACAAATTAAAGATATTTACACACCAAATACCGATTTAGAGCAAATCGAAATTTTTGTTTCAAGTTTTCACTTCTTTAAATCTTCAACGCGATTTTGAAATCAAACCATCCTCTAGTTAGTTGATTTGCAAGAATAACAATGGTTCGGCTATATTGGTGTTCGATTTGCAGGAAGAGGAACAACGATCGAAAACCGTTGATGGAGAATGAACAAAGAAGAAGGAAGAAGATGGTGAACAGTGAAGAAGAGGGTGAGAAAGAAAAATAAACAAAACAAAATAGAAATATTCATTTGGGGGCATCTTGGTAATTTATGGACACTCACTGAATTTTTTTTCAAAACATGGTTATTAACAATTAAAGTTTCGTATGTGGTTAAAAACGAATTTACCATATTTAGAGTGGTTATTTTTAGCAATTTCCACTTAAATTAATCTCATTACAAATTATCAACGTTTTATTTTGTAACAGGCACTTGACTTACATTTTTTTTTTTTACCGTAACTGCTATCAAGCCACATATATATATATATATATATATATATATATAGTGAGTCTCTTATGAGGGATCCTTTATTTTAATTTCGGTAAGAACCATGATGAAAATAAGGATAATTACCCCGGTGGCCATCAACTTATGCCACCACTATCAAAATGGCCACCAAATGAGGAAATGGATGGAAAATGACAATTTTTGACAAACATTGTTACACTAATGACCATTCCATCCAATTTCATCCATTTCCATCTAATTCCATCCAATAAGTGGCATTTTGGTAAATATAAAGATGATATTAATTTATTTTAGATATTTTTTAGAAATCAATTTTTTCTTTTGTTTTTTGAAACAAATAATTATATTTAGTGTGTACATATACATATAGCATATCTCAAATATATATATATATATATATATATATATGTATATGTATATATAAACATATATATTTCTTTTCAACTTATCTCAAATATATGTTTTAGAATTTTTAGATTTTGTAACCATAATCTTTTCAAAAAAGAATATATATATATATATATCTTTTCAACTTATTTCAAATATATTTTTTAGAATTTTTAGATTTTGTAGCTTTAATCTTCTCAAAAAAGAATATATATATATATATATATATTTCTTTTCAACTTATCTCAAATATATTTTTTAGAATATTTAGATTTTGTAACCTTAATCTTCTAAAAAAAGAAATATATATAAATATATATATATATATATATATATATGTTTGAGATATGCTATACATATATATACAGTAAATATAATTATTTGTTTAAAAAAAAAATTGATTTCCAAAAAAATCTAAAATAAATTAATAGCATCCCCTTATTTACCAAAATGTCATTCATTGGATAGAATTGGATGGAAATTGATGAAATGACCATTAGTGTAACAATGTTTGTCAAAAATGGTCATCTTCCATCAATTTCCCCATTTTGTGGTCATTTTGATAGTGGTGGGAAAAGTTGATGGTCACCAGGGTAATTACCCCAAAATAGATACATCGATTTTAAAGAAATTTAATCTGAATTTTTTTTTTTATAGATAACGAGTTCATTGAAATCTACCTATAAACAAAATTTGACAATTTTTCAAATACTAGAACTGTTTTACTTGAAATTTCCTATATTTCGCCTATTTCCCGATGCCTTCATATTTAACAAAATTTGGATTAAATAGTTCTAGTACTCGAAAAATTCTCAAATTTTGTTCATAGGTAGATTTCAATGAACTCATCATCCACAAAAAAATTCAGATTAAAATTCATTAAAATCAATATGTTTTCATCATGGTCCTTACAGAAATTAAAATAAAGGGTCCCTCATGAGAGACTCACTATATATATATATATATATATATATAATATAAAATCAACATGTTTAATTTGAATTTATGATTTACAAGTTAATTACAAAAAATATATATAGACTAGATAAGGATTACATCACATCGGGCTGAACTTGGACATGTTTGGATTCGGATTGGAACCGGGCTGAATTTTTTTTCCTTGAAATTGGACTTTAACATTGTTGGTATTGGATTTAACAAACTTTAACACATGTCAGACCAGACTGGATTTGAATTGTATGGAACCGGATTCAATCCGAACTAGGCTGGATCTGTCTGGCCCGATTGACACCTCCATATGTAATATTTGTAAAATTTTGGGTTGTCAAATGGACTAAGTAGGCTTGTTAAAATAAGAATATATTAGGTTAGTGGGGTGAAACTAGGGATGTCAAAATTACCCATTGGTTTGGGGACTCATCCTGTTATGAGTGGGTTTAGTGTCTACAATTTATGTTATGTATGAGTTTGGTAATTTTTTCGATACCCGATTTAATTTCGGGATGGTTTTGAGATTTTCAATCCCCACCCCAGGCCCCCAACCCATCCCTGTACCCGTTATATATTTATTTATTTATGTTGAAGAACGTTATCCAATATTCATGTATATCAGCGGATATAAAACTGCCCTGCACTCTTAACAAAAATTAGATATAAAATTGCAACTTTTAGTGTAATTTTCCCTATCTTTTTAGAGTTTGTTAATGAGATATGTTATGAGATTGATAATGAGGTGTGTTATGTTATGCTATACTTGATTTAGATTTTGTTAATCGTTATCGGTTTTGTATTATAATTTTCATATTATTGAATAATTTTGATATGATCTCTATTAAAAAAATACATTAATGGTATATGAGAATGATATGGGGAAGGTAAAGGGAAAGGAACCGATCCACTAATTGGGAATCCCCATACCCACACCATTTATTTTAAGGCAGGTATTCACCGAGGATAGTATTTCTCATACAATTTGGATTGGAGATGGTAATGGAAAACTTATCCCCGACCCGGACCATTGACATTCATGGATGAAAGTAAGGATGATTTAATACTAATAATTTTCATAATTTTATAAAATAAAAATCCATTGGCTAAGCCAGGCTTAAACCCAACTTAACCCCAGCATAGATCACGTCCTTACATATAAGAAAAAAAGGAAATAGCTATTTTGATGGTTTTTTTAGTTGCTTTGCTACCATAAAGGCATATTTCACAATTTACGGTCTTATGAACTTTTTCTCATCAAGAGCATGAACTCCACTATAAAAAGCCCCCTTCATTTGACTTTCTACTCACAAATTCACAATTCACAACTCACAACTAGCTCATAGTCTTCTATATTATTTCTTTTGCATTTCACTTTCCCTTTGGTTTTTAGCTTTTGTTTCTTTACGATTTTCTTAGAAATCATGTATGGTCATCAAGGTCGAAACTTGAGGAATGGCAACCTTAATGGGTTCAACCGTCCTCAACCAAATTATAGAAATTCTGATTGGTGTGTGCTATGTTACCGTGTTTTCTATACCATAGAGGCTCTTCTAAACCATTATGGTGATCACGTCCTTGAGAACGATCTCATATTTAGTGCTAGAGAATGTCGTTTACCTCTGATTAACAATCATTTTCAAAAACCCTTTAATTCTTTTATTGCCTCACTCGCTACACCTTTAAGAGTCCTTAACTTTCAAAATACATTTTTGCGACAGCGAGTCCAAGATGCCTAGATGAACCTAGTTTCATTCCCTCCCCATTCCCTGACCTTTTCAGGTTTCCACACCATTTGCACCACCTCAATCTCCACCAGTCATAAATGATTACACAATCTTACAACTACAACAACAAAGGCAACAACGTCCCATTCAGGTTAACCGTGGACAAAATATGATTCGCCCTAATGTTAACAGCAGTCCAATGGTCCCAAATAAAATTGATTTACACTTTGCTGATGTATAAAATGGAAGCAATGGTGATTCAATTAATTTGGATTTGACTTTAGGTTAATTAAAAAAAAAAATTAAAGAATGAAGATGAAGGATGTGAAGACCTTGGATATCTCCAACTTGTTCGTAGTCATTTTATTTGTCTTTAGTAGTTGTTGTTGTTGTGTGATTGAGTTGACGACCGAATGATTGTCAACTATGTTGTTGTTCTTGTTTTAGTTCTTGTCTATCGTAAGAAAATCTTTAATTTTATTTTACAAGATGACATGTTTGAATAAATTGGGAAAATTGCCAAATATAGCCAAATAGATTATGGGAAAATTGTTTTTAGCCTTGTTCCATATTTTAATTGTTTATAACTATTTTGCAATAAATTCTTTCAATCCCTAACCAAAATTATAAAAATACCCTAGCCAATTAATTTTTTATTTTTTTAAAATTTTTTCCCCTTTAAGCCTCTCTCTCTCTCTCTCTCTCTCTCTCTCTCTCTCTCTCACACACACACACAACCGTCTCTCTCCGTTGCTTGGTTTGGCGGCAATTTCCAGGCTGGTTTTAGGGTTCGATATGGTGGTTGATTAGATTTTCGGGCTGGTTTATGGCTAGGTTTGATTTTGGTGGTGGGAAGGGTTTGGATTTTGTGTGGAGGGACTGCTGGGTTCGTTTAGGTGGTGGGAATGGTCGATTGGGATGTTGAAAATCATTTTGCTGGGTTCGTTTGCTAGGTTTGTGGGTTTATGGTGGAATGATGAAAATCATGGATTTGAATGGATTTGCTCTGACTCCAAAGTTTACTTCTCTTTACTCAAGAACACCACCCATTCTCCATCAATCTCTCTCACCATTTTCTGATCATACATCAACATTGCCTTCCACTGTGAACCCATAAGTGTTTGCTCTTCTAGCATGGATGGTTGGTCTCAAGTATGGAATCTGTGACTGCAAATCCAAAGCCAAGTCTTTGTTGCTTAATGTTTTATACATTTCTTTTGTGATAGATCGACAAGGGTTTTTTTTTTTTCCTGGGTTGTGTTATAGAGATTGAATGGAATTTGTGATATGTGCATGATCCACCATGCAAGTCACGAAGTGGGAGGACTTAGTCTTAGGTTGATAATTGCATGTGTTGTTACGTGATGTAGTTAGTTTTGCTGTTAAAAGAGGACTCATGAGATTTTCATGTCATGTTTTGTAAGTGGTGCTTCCACTATCACAAAAGGTGGAACACATCCTTGTTGTTTCCTATTGTTTAGCTAAGTGCTATTTGTTGTTTAATCTCATTCGAACTATCAGACTATATATATAGCTTATTGTAACTTGATTGAGTTTATGTTGAATATTATGAAATAATCCTTTCCTCCAAATCTTTTATTTCTTCCAAATTCTTCTATTGTGTATTTAATACACATCAATTGGTATCGCTCCATGGATAATCGCACCAAAAGCAATGCTGAATTTCGTAACGAAGTCAGCGAAGCCCTTGGTGTGGTTAATGAGACCCTATCAGGTCACGAAACCAGCCTTGATCACATGAACCACAACTTCACTCAGATTAACGCAACAATCCAACCATGATGGCTGACCTCTAGGCCCTGCGTGTACCCAAACAACCAACACTTCTGACAAATAATTGAACCCCTTTGTGCAACCTGAAACGTCCCAAAATTCTCCAAATTCACATCCAATAACTCCAGCCAACCCCACCACATTCAACCGCAACCAAACCCAATTAAAGTTGTCCTTTCCGACTTTCGACGGCGATGACACTACCGGTTGGATCTTTAAAGCAGAACAATACTTTACCTTCAAGAACATCACTCCTCCATACCAAGTCCAGTTGGCCTCATTTCATTTAAATGGAATTGCCTTCCAATGGTATCGATGGTATACCAAGTTTAAAGGACCCTTAACATGGAACGAATTTACGCAGGCTGTTCTCCACTGTTTTGGCCCAACAAATTACGATAACCCATCCGAAGCTCTCTCCCGCCTCAAACAAACTAGTACCATCACTTCATATCAAGAAACCTTTGCAAAATTATCTCACCGTGTTGATGGTCTACCCGAGAACTTTCTTTTGGGTTGTTTTATCGCAAGTCTAAAAGATGAGGTTTGATTAGATGTTTGAATTAAACAGCCACGAACACTTTCAGATGCAATCAACGTGGTTCGGCTCATCGAAGACCGTAACCAATTGCAATGTAATTCCTCTCTTCTCCCCCAGTATTTGTCAAATGGGCCTCGTTCTAGCCCAAGTCCAAAAGTAGGCCTTCTTAGTCCTTCTCCTAGTCTGAACATAACTCCAACGCAGGTTGCACCTCCAGTCCCAATTCGTCGAATTATGGGACATGAAGCGTGGGCATGGAGGGAGAAAGGACTCTGCTACTACTGTGATGAGAAGTTTATTCCATGACCACCGCTGTGAGCGTCCACAACTCTTCATGCTTGAAGACGTGACACCGACAGAAAACATGGAGCCGACGAACCATTTTGCTAGAATGTATCCAGATTTTCTCCTTAAGGACAAAGAGATTTTAAGGAGTGGGGAATGATATTTCCATGATCCACCATGCAAATCACGAAGTGGGAAGACTTAGTCTTAGGTTGATAATTGCATATGTCGTTACGTGTTGTAGTTAGTTTTGCTATTAAAAGGGGACTAATGAGTATTTCATGCCATGTTTTGTAAGTGACGCTTCCACTATCACAAAAGGTAAAACACGTCCCTGTTGTTTCCTATTGTTTAGCTAAGTGTTATTTGTTGTTTAATCTCATTCGAACTATCAGACTATATATATATAGCTAATTGTAACTTGATTGAGTTTATGTTGAATATTATGAAATAATCCTTTCCTCCAAATCTTCTATTTCTTCCAAATTCTTCTATTGTGTATTTAATACACATCAATTTGTCAAAACGAAGAATTTATAAGCTTGAAGCCATGAATAAGTCAAATTATGGAAAACAAATAAAAATCTTTAAAATGAAATGAAAATACCGAGAATTTAAATGGGTATCACATAATTTGAATGTATACAATTGTTGTGGACATTAAAATCTTAGTGTCATTGAGGGTCAGTTTGGTATTGTTGAACTTTTATAATAATCAATATTAGATGTGTTGGAGGAATAATTAGCTGTGAAGTTAATCAATAAAAAATTGGTTAATTGTATTTTTAAAACTGCTATATAGCTTGAAAGCAGTACACATATATTTGGTAATTTTGTTGTAAAAGTGCTGAGATTAGTTATAACGATTAAAATATACATGATTTTTAAGACCATATTTCATTTTTTAAAATTAATTATATATATTAAATCAATATTTAAGTAGAATATTTAAATTAGAAAAAAAAAAATTCCATAAGAACAATAAAATATTTTTAAAATATTTTATAAATCAAATCAAATCAATATTTAAATAGAATATTTAATTTTGAGATAAAATAAGGTTTATAAATGATTTTAACTTTATTTCATAAGGATAACAATGATATTTTAAAAGATTCATTAAATGCTGAAATAGATTATTCCATAATCACTTTCAAAAAGTAACCCCTCACCTACTTCTTAAAATCACTGTCAAAACTTGATAGATTATCAATTAATCACTTTTGGAAGTTTTACCAAGTAACATTTTATATCAAAATTATAAAATAATTTGATATTAATTTTTTATAAGAAATACCAAACTGGCCCTGAAAAGATTGAAATTTCAATACACTGATTCAGAACAAAAATAAAAACTAAAAACTTTTTTCCTTTTCAAGTAGGCTCCTTTGAAAACAAAGCAAACCGAGAAAAGGACCTTTTTCTCTTTTTTTTTTTTTGTTTACAAAATTATAAATTAAAAAAAACACACACACACACACACAAAAATCAAAAACCCAGATAACAGATCTTCCTGTAAATGCAAATGTAGAGAAAAAACCCCAAAGAAGAAGAAAAAGAAACAGAAAAAGTTCTATAAAAAAGAATCAATGCCGACACTAAGCTTAATTGACAATCTCAGATTTTTGACCAACATTTTCGATTCAGATTTCACAACTTTGTTAGGACATAGAAGTAGAAGAGAAAGAAGAAAAGATGCGAAGGAAAGAGGAGTCTCGTTCAAGAGAAGAGAAAGAAGGAAAGAAGATAAGAGAAATATTTTGGATGCTTTTATATAGGGGTATTACGGTAACAGCGTAAAAATCAGGTTATAAACAATTAAAATTTGAAAACACATAATAAACGATGACTCAGTGTTTTAAATTGTTAGAAATAAGCTTCTCCCGAATAAATTTCCATGCAAGGTTTAATTACCTCTTTATTTTATTGTTATTATTATCATAGCATTCTGATTAATTAAGTTTATAATGATTTAAATTTTAAAGCTAAGTTTTTTTTTATGGAAATTAATGAATCAGATTATCAAAACCCCGCTTAATTCCAATTTTCAGGAAGTCATAATCACATCCTATAAAATATGGATAATCAATATTGTTTCTTGTTAACGTACATATCAGTATAATTTGTTTATTTCCTGTAATGTACGTTCATAGCGAGCAAAACAATATATAATTAAATAAAAATTTAAATTATAACTAATTTAGCATAATTGTTTATTTTTACCGATATAGAACTAAACACAATAACAAACAAACAACTAAGGCACCAGATCACCAGCAATGACTCTTAAGTCGGCGGTTCGAATTCTATCAATGACAAAAACTTCAAAAAAATACCTAATATAGATAAAATATCTGATCTAAATAGGGATATATAGATACTGTTAAAAATAGTAATAATAATAATAAATAAATAAATAAATAATAATAAAATAAAATAAAAATATAAAAATATAAAAAATATATATATATATATATATATAAAAAGGCATGAGAGTGACGATCTCTTGGATCAAACCACTCATATTAGACCGACAGATGGCACCTTTGGAAACCAACTTGACCACTAAAGCTAAATCTGTCTTAAGGGCATAACCATACATGTTTGAATCTCTTGCAAGAAAAAATTATCCAAACAAGCCTTAGCTTCCAAAAGGTCAACCGACGAGAAACAATAATCGGAACCATACTGGCACTGGTAGCGAATGATAATGTCAACCGTCGCTCTACCCGAACGAAGATTTAAAGAAGCATCACAATTGATTTTAAAAGAGCCAACACTAGGAGGAGTCCACATAGCCACATGCTAAAACACATCTACTAGGACTAGAATTTGCTTACTAAAATTTGATCACAAAAGACCGAACCCATTCATACCACCATGTAGCACTCAGGGGCGGCCCTGGGTGGGTAAGGGGGGCACTAGCTCTAGGCCCGTCATACTTAGAGACTCTAAATATACGATATAAGTTTCTGATATGGATTAAGTTGTTAAAAAAAAAAAATGTCAAAAAAAAAAAAAGCTCAAACAATACCCAAAAAAAATAAATAAATAAAACTTGGCCCAATTCTTTTTATTCTAGTACAAAACCCAATTTTTTAAAGTTTCATACTTTCCTATCACCATTACCTATATATTCTTCATTTCTTCTCCACCCACCAAAGATTATAAATTTAAAAAATAAAAAAAATAAAAAAAATAAAAAAAAAAGCAACTGGGGACATAAAAATCATGGATTTTTTAATTTTGATTTTTATGTTGGGATGAAATGGGGATGATTTTGTTAATATGTAGCCCATTTTTTAGATTTCGCTCAGGGACCTTGGAATAATCAGAACCGGCACTGGTAGCGCTATGAGAGGGCACAAACCACCCAAAAGTTTATTTTTTATTATTCTTGTTATCTTTGTGCTTGAATTGCCAAAAATGCCCTGAATTTTGTTTTACTTGCACCAAAATTTCCCTCCCAAATTTGTCTTTCTCTTCACCTGATACAAACGAAAAGTCTGTGTTCCATATCTTTCATCAGATATTCTCTCTCTCTCTCTCTCTCTCTCTCTCTCTCTCTCTCTTTCTCTCTCTCTCTCACACACACACACACACACACACACACACACACCCACACACACCCACACACACGTTGAACCCAGAAAACCATTTATTCGACCTCCAACTTATTTCGTCCACCCCCATTCTGTCTCTTCCACACCATTTTTGTTCTTCCACCGAAACCGAAACCCATTTTGTCAATGGCGAACCGAAACCTAACAACAATACAAATAAACATTCTTCAACCTAGATCTCTTTCATTCTTTGTGTCTCTCTCTGTCTGTGATGACGTAGATCTGAAACCCAGCAACATTTTGTGGTTTCTTCTCTCTCTTGAAGTAGATTCAGAGCCGAACGACCTTCTAGAAGGTATGTGTCCCTTTCCCAATTGTTGTTGTTGTTGGTTTTTTTTTTTTTTTTCAATTATCATTATGTTTGATATGAAGATTAAGAGAGTGGTTTCGATTTTTAGTGAAACCTAGATTTTTTTATTTTTTGTACCGAATTTACATGCCAGTTTGTTTTAATGTTACATTGCCAGTTTGTTTTAAAGTTACATGCATATTGTTGTAGACTTTACATGCTAGTTTATTTCTAACTTACATATGATTTGGTAATTTTGATTTATAGTGAAATCAATCTCCTGTCATTTTTTGTGCCCATGTGACATGCTAGTTTATTTAAAGTTACATGCATGTTATTGTAGACTTTACATGCTAATTCATTTCTAACTTACATGCCATTTGGTAATTTCGATAGAGTGAAACCCATCTCCTGTCATTTTTTTGTACATAGGTTAGAAGAATGTTATTGTAGATTTTACATGCTAGTTTATTTCTAAGTTACATGTCCTTTGGTTATTTTTGAAGTTACATGCCATCAGTTATTCTTTTGTTACATGTCATTTCATTTTAAAGTTACATGATGGTTAGTTAACACTTTACATGTCAGTTCATTTTAAAGTTACATGCTAGTTAGTTAAAATCTCACATGTCAGTTCCCAGTCATTTTAAATTTCATGTCAATTACTTGACATGCAGGAATATGGATACAAAGAGATTAGTCATCTATCACGGTGGAAGTTGAGTGGGCAATTGTTACAAGGGTGGTTTGACAAAGTGGGTCCATATTTCTAGAGGTTTGACTTATAATGCCTTGGTGAAGTTGGTACAAGATGTTGCCAAAGTTGATGTTGCTAGGTACACCATAGAATTATGCTCATTAGTCTATACGAATAGTGGTGTTGCTCGACCGATAATTGAGAATGATAATGAGGTGTCATATATGATGGATGAAGATAAGTTGATATCGGAGGTTTATGTCACCATTTATCAGAAGGGACCAATAGATTGTGTGTAGAATGGTACTACAGTGGATGAAGATGATAACCTACTACAATCGAATTTTCTTCAACAATGTAACCAACCTACTCTACAACCTGGGTGTGGCGGGTTTCTCCAGCAACTGGCATCATATGGGTCCATTTCAATATCAGACCCAATTGTATGTACTGATGAAACCATTCATGATTAAGAGAACAGTCAAGAGTCGGACATCGATAACTCGGATGATGTGTCGATACCCGATGTTGACATTGATAACTTGGATGATGGTGTGGGTGCTGGTTCTGCTAATGGTGGTCTATCGGGTTTTGCTACCTTTGGTAAAGGTTCCTTTAAAGATGATGGATTGGGTAAGGATGGATCGGGTGAACATCCAACCCCACGAGCTTTGAGTATTCCTAGATCCGAAAGGTATTCCTTAGAACCCAATCGCATGGATGAAGCAATTTCAAATGATGGCTGGCTGCTTATACAAGGGTAAATTCTTTCAATGCAAGAAAGATCTTAAGCGAACGATGCATTTGTATGCTTTAAATGAGAATTTTGAACTCCGAATTAGAAGGTCTAGTAAGACACATTATGATGCCGGATGTAAGAATGTCGAATGTGAATTCCAATTATGTGCATTTAAGATGCAAAAAGGAGAATATTGGGTGGTTTGAATGTTCGTGAAGGATCATACTTGCAATATCGATGGTTTCTATGCACATTTTCGACAAGCAAATTCTTGGACTGTAGGTGACTATTAATGCCAAAGTTGCAAGTACACGACCACTCTCTAAAACCCAAAGACATCATGGTTGAAATGCAAGTGGAACATGGACTACATTTGTTGTATACCAAGGCTTGGAGGGCAAAAGATCATGTAGAGGCATCTGTTTTCGGTGCTCCCGAAGAATCATTCAAACTATTTTCTACTTACTATCACCTGTTGAAGGAAGTAAATCCAGTGACTGTTACTGCAATGAAGACAAATCAGTTTGAATATATGTTCATCGCTCATGCCGCTTCACTTCATGGATTTCATACTGTGATTCGACCGGTTATTGCCATTGATGATACTTATTTTAAGGGTAAGTTTTCTGGTATTTTGTTTGTAGTTATATGTCTAGATGCAAACAACCAGGTTTTTCCTTTAGCATATGGCTTTGGGGACATTAAAGATGAACTCTTATGGACTTGGTTTTTAAATGAGCTTAAAAATGCTATTGGTAGTCCTAAGGATTGCATGATTATATCCGACCGCCACCTTAGGATCAATGCTGTAATGGAGAAAGTGTACCCTAATGTACCGCATGGATATTGTGTGTTTCACATGGCTCAAAACATCAAAAACGATTACAAAAGGAAAGATGTGAGTCTTCTTTTCAAACAAGCATGGAAGGCATACCAGAAATCTGAATTCAAGGAAGTGATGTTGGAGATGATGAAGGTTAATAGGGTAGCATTATAAGATTTAATGAATGTTGGGCCCGAAAGGTGGTCTCGTGCTTACTCACATGTTACGCGTTATCGCTTGATGATCTCTAGCATTGCTGAGTCGATGAACTCATGTTTGGTATATGCTCTCCAAATGCAAATACAACCATGGTTGAGTATATTAGAGAGATGATCCAGAAATGGTTTTATAAGCGTCGTACCAAGGCTGAAAAAACTTGGACACAACTGACTCCTTAGGTCACCGGATTAATAAAAGAAAGGAATTATAATTCAGAAAAGTACATGGTTTGTCCAATTGATTCGGTTAACTTCAATGTGAATGATGGAAATAAAGATGGTTTGGTTAACCTTTCTGAAAAGACGTGTAGTTGTATGAAATTTCAAGTTGATAAACTGTCATGTCACCATGCATTAGCCGCAATAAGGTTATTATCCTCTTGTTCCATTGTATCTTATCTTCTTACCAAATGTGATTCATTTAATTACTCATATGCTTTAATTTCGTAGGTTCGTGAAGAAACCTTTTGTAGATTTTTGTAGGGATTGCTACAAAACTCTTAGTTGGGTTGAAACATATTCCAGGAGCATCTTCCCTGTTAGCCATCCTAGTGAATGGACTATTCATGAAGATGTGAGATCAAGGGTTGTTTATCCGCTTCCTTTTCGTACGCAAGCTGGAAGGCCAAAAAAGAAGAGATTTAAATCCGTCGTGCAACATAGAAATGGAAAAACAAGAAATTGCAAGATTTGTGGTAAATCTAGTCACAACCGATAAAATTGTCAGAATGCTCAACCATGTCAGATTCTTGTACCATATGCAACATCGAAACAACCACGTAGACCATACAAGTGCAGGAAATGTGGAGAAGAAGGCCAAAATTCACAAAAATGTCCATTGACACCGGAAGTTGGTGGTACAACTTAGTTATTAGCAATGATGTTTTAATTCTTAAATGTATTGGTGAAATACTATATTTCGTATTGCAGACTTTTTGAAGTTACATAACAGTATTGAATTTATGTATTTTTCAAATCAAATTCTAGTATTTTTACATGTTAGTGTCTATTAACTAGTTATATGCCAGTTAATTTTTAAGTCACATGCCAGTTTATTTTTAAATTACATACCATGATATACTTGTTTCCCTACTTGAAAGACACTCGGTTAAAAGATAAAATTACAGTATGTTACATGCCAGGGTCTGTTAACAAGTTACATGCCAGTTGGTTCTAAAGTTACATGCCAGTGTATTTGAAGTTACATGCCAGGCTATTCTTGTTTCCCTACTTGAAAGACACCCACTTAAAAGATCAAATTCCAGTATTGTTACATGCCAGGATCTGTTAACAAGTTACATGTCAGTTGGTTCTGAAGTTACATGCCAGACTATTCTTGTTTCCCTACTTAAAAGACACTCACTTAAAAGATCAAATTTCAGTATTGTTACATGTCAGGGTCTGTTAACAAGTTACATGTCAGTTGGTTCTGAAGTTACATGCCAATGTATTTTGAAGTTACATGCCAGACTATTCTTGTTTCCCTACTTGAAATACACTCACTTAAAAGATCAAATTCTAGTGTTGTTGCATGCCAGGGTCTATTAACAAGTTACATGTCAGTTGGTTCTGAAGTTACAGGCCAATGTATTTTGAAGTTACATGCCAGCCTATTCTTGTTTCCCCACTTGAAAGACACTCACTTAAAAGATTAAATTCCAGTATTGTTACATGCTAGTGTATTTTGAAGTTACATGCCAGATTATTCTTGTTTCCCTACTTGAAAGACACTCACTTAAAAGATCAAATTCCAGTATTGTTACATCCCAGGGTATGTTAACAAGTTACATGTCAGTTGGTTCTGAAGTTACATGCTAGACTATTCTTGTTTCCCTACTTGAAAGACACTCACTTAAAAGATCAAATTCCAGTATTGTTACATGTCAGTTGGTTCTAAAGTTACATGTCAGTGTATTTTGAAGTTACATGTCAGGCTATTCTTGTTTCCCTACTTAAAAGACACTCACTTAAAAGATCAAATTCTAGTATTGTTACATGTCAGGGTCTGTTAGCAAGTTACATGCCAATTGGTTATGAAGTTACATGCCAAGATATTATTGTTTCCCTACTTGAAAGACACTCACTTAAAAGATCAATTTCCAGTATTGTTACATGCCAATTGGTTCTGAAGTTACATGTCAGGCTATTCTTGTTTCCCTACTTGAAAGACACTCACTTAAAAGATCAAATTCCAGTATTGTTACATGCTAGGGTTTATTAACAAGTTACATGCCAATTGGTTCTGAAGTTACATGTCAGTGTATTTTGAAGTTACATGCCAGACTATTATTGTTTCCCTACTTGAAAGACACTCACTTAAAAGATCAAATTCCAGTATTGTTACATACCAGGGTCTGTTAACAAGTTACATGCCAGTTGGTTCTAAAATTACATGCCAGTGTATTTTGAAGTTACATCCCAGGCTATTCTTGTTTCCCTACTTGAAAGACACTCACTTAAAATATCAAATTTTAGTATTTTTACATGCCAGTTGATTTTTAAGTTACATGCCAATATAATTTGAAGTTACATGTTAGTTGATTATGCCAGTTGGTTATGAAGTTACATGCCAATATGTTATTAATGATGTATCTATTTGAAAGACTCAGTTGAAAACTAAACATTGTTAGTTGATTATGCCAGTTGGTTATGAAGTTACATGCCAATAGGTTATTAATGATGTATCTATTTGAAAGACTCAGTTGAAAACTAAACATTGTTAGTTTATTATGCCAGTTGGTTATGAAGTTACATACCAATAGGTTATTAATGATGTATCTATTTGAAAGAATCAGTTGAGAACTAAACATTGCAGTAGTTTTACATACCAGCACCTGTTAACAAGTTACATGCTCGTTGGTTCTAAAGTCACATGCTAGTTAGTTATGAAGTTACATGCTAGTAGACTAAACTTCAAAAAGTACAGAACCTCATATATTACTTTGTTGTAATCATTCAATGTACATGACAGTTTATAAACTTCAAAAACAAAGATGAAGCACCAACAAAGCTATCATTCTGCCGGTACACTATTTGCAAAAATTCCTAGTGCCATCTCCTCCCTAAGCTTGGAGAAGTTTTTGGTTCCCCATCCCCAAAAACAACTATGACGCATCAACATATCTGCGTATCGACATATGAAGACACCATAACTATCATTGTTTAATTGTGCTGGTAACTTCTTTGGAATAGATTGTTGAACAACAAAAACCTTCCCATTGTGTGGTATACCTTTCTATTGAAAATATCTGGAACATTGTAAAATAGCTGGAATAAAATGTAAAAGTGGGGCGATTTGCTTTCGACATATGACAATCTTCATTTTTTTGTATAATGGATCATAAATGCTAACATTTTGTTTTAGCAAATCAATGCGACATAATATTCAATGTCCATCTGGATTCCCAACCGCAAATGGGACTAACAACTGCAAGAAATGAGTAGAAAACATTACTAATATTTAGTGTACTTGCTTTTTCAAAATGAGTAACGTTTAGTTTACTTACATGTCGAACAAATGACCAACATGTTCCCCACCCAGGCTTGTAACCGGAAGCATACAATATCCAATCGTTCGGACATTAATATGATAGTGCATCAAATGCACATGTCCACAGTGCATCCTCAGACGGTTGGAATTTCTTCCATTCTTAACACAACTTTGCCTACAAAGTATACTTATATTATAAGCATATGTACAAGTTTATGTCAATTGAATCTAACAATAAATTAATAATAAAATCCTTACAAAAAAGTTTGTTCATAGCACCGCAACGTTAGGCTTATACTCGACCTCTTTCAACACTCTCTGCTTATAGAGTAAACTCATATATATAGGGATAACTTTAAAAGTAACCATAAAATCAGTGGGTTTATTGTTTTTGCCCAAGATTAACATTTTTATTGTTTTTACCTAGATATCCACTTTTTAGACAAAATTACTTTTCTTTTTCTTTATAATAAAAATTTTCTCTATTTTTTTTTCTTTTTCTTCTTCTTCCCGGAAAAAAAAACCACTTTTTTTCTTTTTTTTTTTCTTTTTCTTCTTTTTCCTAGACCTCCATCTTCTTCTTTTTCTTCTTCCCGAATGTGTTTAATTGTGTTAGATTTAGTATGTTTAATTTGATCTTGCTCTGGTGTGTTTAATTTGGTTGTCATGGTGTGTTTAATTGGGTTGTCATTGTGTGTTTAATTGATTTACACCTTATGTTTTTAATTAGTCTGTCCTGGTGTGTTTAATTGGGTTGTCCTGGTGTGTTTAATTGGGTTACACCCTGTATGTTTATTTAGTCTGTCTTTGTGTGTTTAATTGGTCTTTATTGGTTTGTTTAATTGGTTTACACCTTGTGTGTTTAATTGGGTTGTTGTTGTGTGTTTAATTGGTGATCTGGGGTGTTTAAAGAAATCTGAAAAAATTTCATTGTGTGTTTAATTGATGGTCGGGTGTGTTTAAAGAAATCTGAAATTTGTTCCAGATTTGAATACGTTTAGAAATTTACCAGATTTTCTCATACCAGAAAAATTTTAAAAATCTTTGAAACAATGAAAATTTTGTTTTAAAAAATCTGAAATTTTTTAAAAATAAAATAAAATCTAAAAATTTTGTTTAACAAAACTCAAACTCAAACAAAACTCCAACCATTCATAAACACAACAACCACCTTCAAAACTGGAAATTTTGTTTGAAAAAATGAAATCTAAATTTTAAAAAAAAAAATCTGAAAATTTTGTTTAACAATACTCAAACCAAACACAACTCCTACCATTCATAAACACAACAACCATCCTCAAATCTGGAAATTTTGTTTGAAAAAACGAAAATTAAAAAAATAAAACAAAATCTGAAAATTTTGTTTAAAAAATCTCAAACCCAAACACAACTCTCACCATTCATAAAAACAACCACCCTCAAATTTAGAAATTTTGTTTGAAAAAAACGAAATATGAAATTTAAAAAAAAATATGATTTTTGAGAAAAGACATGAGAGAGAAGAGAGAAGAGGGAAGAGAAAGAGAGAAGACGGAGGAGAGAAGATTGCTGACCAAAAAAAAAATTAAGAAGAAGAACATATTTGGAGAAGAAGAAGAAGATGGTGTACAAAAATCACATAGAATGAAGAGAGAGAACGAAGAGAACAAAGAGGGAGAGAAGCTTTAGACAATGGAATAAAAAGAGAGAATGAGTTTTTTATTTTTTGGATTTTGACCTTGGAAGAAGAGAGACAAGAGATAAGATTGAGACAAAAAGAAAAACAAATAAAACAAATAATAATAAAAAAAAAATGGGGTATTTTAGTCTCCAAAGTGGATTGTATGATAAAAACAATAAATTTTCTAATTCTGAGAAAAACAATAAACCCTCTAAATTTTTGACTAAAAAGGATATATATATATATATATATCCTTGAGATAAATGTCTAATAGTAGTGATGGTTTAATTCCAAAATATCTGTCAAAATAGGGCTTATATAGATAAGGGTAACTTGAAAAGTTAATCTTTGGAAGTGAAGGTGAGATAATTCATGATTGGTTTGTTTTGGCAAGTTTGTCTTGCTTGAAAGAGTGGGGACTAATATGAGAAGAAGCAATAGTTTTAAATGATGGGAAATCTTATGAGGATTCTAATTTTAGTGGGAAAAAACTATTTGTCATTTGTAATGGGTTTGTAATAAGAGGCCTGGAGGAGGATGTTTGGCTTGGTGATTGGGGTGTACTTGGTTGAGATAACAGGGTCAGGGCATACTTGTCTTTGTGACTTGATTTTGGGCTAAGATAAGTCAGTACTATTGATAAGTCTGATGATGAGTCAAATGATAAGTCGGGTCTAAGGGTAGTGGGCCTGGGGCTTCTGGGCTTGCTTCTGCTATTAAAGAGGGCATTAGGCAGACCTACATACACACTGTGAGTTAAAACCTAGTTTTGATTTAAGTTTTATTCTTTTTCTTTATCATGTCTGCTAGTAGTTATAAATCCGAATTAGAACCTGACAAAGATGATAGTATTTCAGGACAATCTATAGCAAACTATGAGACTAATTGGACTGACAAGGACTTAAGTACTTAGCAACTTCCCAACGTAGAAAAACATAGTATTTATAAGAAAAGTGGAGTCTTATATTTTAAGACTTTATTGGGACAAATAACCAAAGAGATAGATGTTAACTTTCGAGATGACCATATTTTCTTAGCCAATCTTTTTAACAAAAGTAGCCTGAAACACTATTACAAAATTGGTTACAATAATATGCACATAGGTAGTGTCCAAATTGGGATCAAGCCTCTATCAAAAATATGATTAAACAATTGCATGCTTGTTTGTCTATGTGACAAAAGGATCACTAATTATAAGGAACCTATAATTAGTTTAGCAAAGTCAAGCCTAACTTATGGACCCATTTATTTTCAATGTTATCCAAATTTTACTATCAGTCTTAAGGCTGACGAACAAAAAAAAAATGCTTAATTGTTGATATCCAAACCCACAACTATGAATTTGTATGAGGATCATGTCCCCATAAACTTGTTTACAGGGTCCACTATCCTGTCTTATCTTCCGGACTTATTCCTAGCTACATTCCTCCCAAGATCCCAGCTGGCCAAACCATTTGTTATAATGAATCAGAAGTCGTTAACATGATGGTTCCAGTACCTATCCCATGGGAAAAAATTAAGTTCCCAAATCATTGGATGAAAGAAAGAATAAATAGACCCCACATTCAGACCACCTATGAGAAACATAGATGAATGCATATCTAACTTATATGGTAACTTAAGAATATCTTTCAAACCTATTGAAAGATCCCTATCTAGCAGAAGATCTACTACTGCTAGTGACTTAGAGGCAACAAGGCGTTCCTTATCCAGTATATCCAGACTTAGAATAGCCGACCAAATACCCAATTATAGACCCCCTAGTTATAGACCAAACCAAATTGAAACCTCTGAAATTTCCGACCTGATTCACAGAAGAAGGCAACCTATAATATCACCAATAATAGAAACCAGAAACCCACCCATAGTTATACCATCCAGAGAACCACTCACTCATATAACTGGTGTCAACACCAGAACAAGTAGCCCAGCCTATTCATATCTATGACAATGAAGGATCACCATCCCCAACTCCTTCCAAGTCCTCACAGAAATTCCTAATCATAAACCTAGAATTATAACGATAGATGTTCTCAATAGCCATAAAGATATCGACAAAAATTATTTATCACAAGAATACTACTATCCTGAGAACACTATCATAAGAGAAAAATATGAATAGAATTACTCTAGCCACAAAAGAAAACAGTTCCACTCCAAGTGGATGAAATGTGTGGAGACGTTAGAAACAGAAATACCATTCTTCCAATGGTATACTGATAGGCATAATCTAGAAGAACAATGTCTTTTCTTAGACCAGAAAAACTTCAAGACTTATAAATCTAGCAAGGGAAATGAAACCAAAATGCATCCTCCTCCTAGGACTTGTGAAATTAGGTATGACAATGGAACCTCAGAAAATGACAATGAGATAGGCATTAGATACGAAAGTAGTAGTGGCGGAAACAACAATGAAAATTTAGAATGCCTCCCTTTTACCTTATTTGATGAAGAGCTAGCATTTAATGCTGCTGCCTCTGCACATCAAATCAATGTTGTTATGAAACAAAATAATTACACCAACGAATATCTTGCCACCATTGGAGAACAATTGGACAGAATTGAAAACAACCAATCTCAAACCTCTATCATCCAAACAATACCCTTAATCCCTAACGATCCCCACTAAAAGACTACAAGATGAAATGAAAAATTGCTGAGTATGAACCAGGAACAATCTTATTCCCAAACACCACGGGAATAGAAAAATGTTTTGACAGTTTTACCACTGATTCAGAACTTGTGAAAATGTTACAAGACAGGCTAGACAAAATTCCCAAACTGGAAGTTCAAACCCTTGATGGTTACATTTCACCAGCCTCACAATCTGACATAGAAATCTCAAACTTAGAAAACATGGTTTAGAGACTGACAACTTCTAAAGTTGATAACCATGTTTACAACTGATATAATAATGACACAAAACCTTATTATCCTAGACCTACACCTCCAGACCTTTAGTATGAAGAAACTGTGCCTTATAGAACCTATACTGGCAATGTTTGTTATCAATTTAATATTGATGGCTTGTCAGAATACCAAATTATGACTGTCATTAAACAAATGTATACCATAGGATATATTTATATCAAGAAACAAAACATGACCCATAGCGATGCTGTTAATTCCATTGCATCCGGTTTCGAAGGACAACTCTTAGGATGGTGGAGTTATACCTTATCACCAACTGCCTGAGCAAACATTATTGCCCACACCAAAGAAGTAGTTACCGCTACACCATTATTTAGGCTTCCACTAAAACTCCTACGGATGCTCTCGAAACATCAACCACACCTGCAGCCACATCTTATACCACCATAACATCACAACCAGACGGTATAGATGTCTTGTGTCATACCATAATCCTCCATTTCGTTGGAAACCTTAACAGGTTTCAAGATAAAGAATACTCCAAGTTGCAAAATCTTAAGTGTAAAAAACTTAGTGATTTTAAGTGTTATAAGGATATTTTCCTTACTAGAGTTTTACAAAGAACTGACAATGTGAATTCTTATTAGAAGGAAAATTTTATATCTGGACTACCTTCCTTGTTTGCTGATAAGCTGAGAGATAAAATGAGGGAACAAATGGCTAGTCCATATTGATCTCAAATTGATCTCAACACCTGGATATATGGTGAAATCATAACAACAATCAATATTGTTGCTATGCAATTATGTACAGATATTAGACTTAAAAGCCAACTTAAGAAACAAAAACTCACCACCAGAAAGGAACTAGGTTCTTGGTGTGAACAATTTGGCTTTGATAAACTTCCTAACCAAAGTAGAAGGAAGTACCATGACAAGAGAACAAAATCTCATAGAAAGAAAAAACCTCAACCAGAAATCCGCAAACCTTTCAAACGGTTTAACAACAAAGGTTTTAGGAAACTCTCTAAAAACACAAAAGGATGTTTTAAATGTTGCAAAAAAGGTCATTTTGCCAAAAATTGCCCTGAACTGAGAAAACTTAGAAATAAAATTAGAACACTAAAAATTAGTGAAGAAGCAAAAGAAAGACTTATTCAAACCCTTTATGATACAGACATTGACACTAGTAGTGGAGAAATAGAACCTATTCTTGATAACAGAATACTAGTCCATGAAGATTTAGATTCTGAATCCTCAATAGATAGTGAAAGTAGTTCACAAATCTGTGACAAACAAGCCTGCACTTGTCAGGAAATCAATGTTTTAGATCAATCTGATTATTCTTTAATAATTGGAATGATTGATAGCATTGAAGATCATATCCTTAAAGTCAATTACATCAGACAAGTTCAGCAAAGGATTACCAAACCATCTATCCAAACCGCAAAATCTATAAACGAAGAAGAAAAACCCATAACCTCTTCTATTGCCCCAGATTTTGACCATAATGTTCTACAAAGATTCCAGAATACCCAAATGAAAGTCACTATCCTAGATCTCTAGAAAGAAATTCATAATATAAAAAAAGAAATCAAAGACTTAAGAATTTCGACCCAAAAATTACAACAACAATTAAAATCTCAAAAGACCAAAAAACCCAAAAACAAACCTAGCTTTAAAAGCTCTAGTGATTTTGATTCTGCTAGTACTAGCAAAACCCATCCTCCAACAGAGGAACTTGCTAATATTCTCTGCAATAAGGAAATGGAACCTATTGCAGCTTTAGTCAATATCACCAAAACTTTCAGAATACAAAAATGATATTGTGACATAGACATTAGGATATCTTCTGACTACAATCTTAGGGTTAATGCTCTTATTGATTTAGGAGCTAACCAAAACTGTATCAAAGAAGAACTAGTTCCCACAAAATATTTAGAATCAACCACAGAATCTTTATATAGAGCCAATAAACAAAATCTAGACATTAGTTATAAATTGACCAATGCCCAATGCCAGAGTCTGCAATTCAGGAGTTTGTTATAACTCTAGTCTCCTTATGGTCAAGACGTTATCTCGAAATGTCATTCTAGGACTACCCTTCCTTTATCTTATTACTCCTTTCACCACTACTGACGAAGGACTAGAAACTAAGTATTTAGGAAGAAAATTTAATTCCCTTTTACTTTCCAATTCCTTAAAAGGGAATTAAACTTTCTCAAGAAAACCAGTATAGGGAAAGACAACTCCATCTTTATAGAACAACAGATAAATAATCTCAGCCTAAAAGAGAATCATTTATCTTTCCTAAAGGATGACCTTAGGTTTGAGAGATAAAAGAACCATATAGAGAAACCCGAGACACAAAAAAGAATTAGTGAATTTAAAATTAACCTAGAAAAGGAAGTTTGTTCCTCCTTTCCTAATGCCTTCTAGGACAGAAAGAAACATATAGTCAGTTTACCTTATAACAAAGATTTTTTAGAAAAAATGTATACCAATTAAAGCTAGACCTATCCAAATGACCTCTAAACTTCTTGAATATTGTAAGAAGGAGATTCATGATTTATTTCAAAAAGGACTTATTAGACCTTCTAAATCACCTTGGAGTTGTCTTGCTTTTTATGTTAGAAAAAATGCTGAAATAGAAAGAGGAGTTCCTAGACTTGTCATCAATTACAAGTCTTTAAACGAAGCTCTCCGACGGATTAGGTGCTCAATACCTAATAAAGCAGACTTATTAAAAATACTTTATGATGCAAAAATATTTTCCAAGTTTGATATGAAATCAGGATTTTTACAGATCCAGATTGCTGAAAAAAATCGTTATAAAACTGCTTTCACTACCCCTTTTGGACAATATGAATAGAATGTTATGCCATTTTGGTTGAAAAATGCTCCTACTGAATATATATATATATATATAAAGGCCCCATTTTAAAATGATGTCCAATTTGTTTAATTGATTTTTTTAAATTATCATTTTATTGACTCTTTTAAAAAAAAAAAGACAATGTCCAATTTGTTTTAGGGTTTCAATGTTTCATCAATCATCACTTATTCACTTCATGTTTTTCTATTTCTCGATCCACCACTAGCAATCTAGCACAAGAGACAAAAAAACGACTAACTTTAGTCTTTAGTCGTTACTCACTTCTCACCTCTCTTCGACTCTAAAAAAAATTATCATTTTATTGACATTTTTTTTTCAGACAATGTCCAATTTTTTTAGGGTTTCAATGTTTCATCAATCATCATTTATTCACTTCGTGTTCTTCTATTTCTCGATCCACCACTGGCATGCTGGCACTAGAGACAAAAAAACGACTAACTTTAGTCTTCAGTCATTACTCACTTCTCATCTCTCTCTGACTCTCTTAAGTCTCAAGTCTCAATTCTTTTTCTCATTTTCTACATAACTATATTCTCTCAATCTCTCATCTTAGACTCTTAGGTCCCACACTCTCAGTCTCAATCTCAGTCTCTCACTGCTCCAGGTAATTTCTAATTTCGTTTTTGTTTTTTAATTTTTATTTTAATGTTCTATTGTTATATTTAATGTTCATAAAACATCTATGTTTATCAAATTTTGGTTTTTTGTACATTTGTACCACTAAATCTTGTTTTATATTTCAGCCCAAAGAAGTAAATGTCCTTTACAGACCTCGATTTTGTTTATATGCTTCTTGGCCTATTGTTCTATTTAGTTGTTTTTTAACTTTTATTTTATATTGTATTTTCCAACAAAAATAAATAAATCAATCTAGCAGGATAGGCATGCATGGCGGGATCGATGGACTTGATGAATCCAATTGCTTGAATGCTTGAATCCATAGAGGAACGGGGCCCATTTTTTACATTTTCGCCTCGAGCCCTAAAAAAGTCAGGACCAACTATGAATCTCATCCATACATATTATTATTATTATTATTTATTTCAATAATTAAAAATTGGAATAGACAAGTTTAGGTGTAATTTCACTAATATGAACGAAAATTACATATTAGTGAAATTACACCTAAATTCGGGTATATTTGTGCAATTAAACTGCTATAGAAATTGCTTAGCTTCTATCCCAGAAGAATAGTCTTGAGATAAATCATTGTTTTTTCAATATATATATATATATATATATACAGTCTCGTTCTCATGCGAACGTCCTGATATAACTTCATGAGAATATTGATTGTGAGCCACTAATTTTGACAAGTGCATATACATTTGAGTCAAAGCATGTAAAACTAGTGGTTCACATTCAATATCCTCATAAAGTTATATCAGGACGTCCTCATTTGAAAATTCTTATATATATATATATATATAGTAGAAGTATAGGAAAAAAAATAGTTATAGTACAAAAATTCTCAAATTTTATTTATATGTAAATTTCAATGAACTTATCATCCAATAAAAAAAAATCTATATCAAAATTCATAAAAATCGATGTGATTTCATCAAGGTCTTTACTGAAATTAAAATAATGAGTTTCTCACTTGAAAGTTCCCCTATATATGTATATAGAGTAATTCTATATATGTATATAAAGTAACTTTCAAGTGAGAGATCTATTGTTTTACTTTCGGTAAAGATATTGATGAAATCATATCGATTTTTATAAATTTTGATCTGAATTTTTTTTGTAAATAAATTTTTTAATGAAATCTACATATGAATAAAATTTGAGAATTTTTTAAGCACTAGAACTATCTATCCCAATTTTGTTAAACATGAAGGCATTGAGAAAATGGGAGAAATATAAGAAAATTCAAAAAAATAGTTATATTACTTGAAATATTCTCAAATTTTATTCATAGGTAGAATTTAATAAACTTATTATCCATAAATCAGATCAAAATTCATAAAAATCGATGTAATTTTATTAAGTTCCTTACCAATATTAAAATAAGGGATCTCTCATAAAAAAAGAACTCATATATATGAAAGAAGATACACTTTAGGAATGACTTTTGGCCAACAGCCAATAAGATTGTAAGAAGAAATAATAAAAAACACACACAAACCCAAAAGAATTACCACTTTTCAATTTTCCTTGTCAATCAGACCCCTCAATTCCTTTCTCTCTCTCTTCATGTGGTCCCTCTCCTCCATCCACTTCTTTCAAGTGCGGTGTCTTGGATAGAAGATACACTATAGGAATGACTTTTGGTCGTTGGATCAATCCAACATCTAATAAGATTGTCAAAAGAAATAATAATAAAAACACACAAACCTAAAAGAAGTATCGCTTTTTCCTGTCAATCAGACCCCTCAATTCCTTTATCTCTCTCTTCACGTGCTCCCTTTTCTCTCTCCATTTCTCCTTCTCTTCTCAAGCTCAAGCAATCAAAAACTCATCCTCTCTCATTCACTGCTCTATCCACCTCTCTTCACGTCGTCAACCTCCTCACTCGCTTCATTTGATAAGGTGACGATGGTCGGCTACTTATCTGTGATGGATATGATTTTTCGATTTTTTTTTTAGGAAACAAATTGAATAGGGATTTTGATTGATAAATGTGTGTTTGGATCTCACTTTTTTTTTCTCTAGATTATTATTATTATTATTATTATTATTATTATTATTATTATTATTTTTGGAATTGATTGAAGATGAAGATATGATTGTTGGATGAGATTTGTGGATTTAATCTCAATCTCTCTCTCTCTCTCTCCCTCTCTCTCTCCTTAACTGAAACCCAAATAGAGAAGAAACATAAACAATGAGTCCAGACCTCCATGGAGGTCTTTCGTTGACTAATGTATTGATTTTGAGAAGAGAAATAGAAAGGGACAGTTAAGAGGGACAATGTGAAGTAAGAGAGAGAGAGAGGAGAGAGATGAGGGGTCTAATTGACAGAGAACTAAAGGGACATTTTGGGTTTGTGTGTGTGTGTATGTGTTTTTTTTTTTTTAAATTTCTTTTGACCATCTTCTAAGCCGTTGGATTGATTCAACGGCCAAAAGTCATTCCCGGAGTGTATCTTCTCTCTAGGACATCACACTTTAAAGCTTTTATATATATATATATATATATATATACGGTCCTGTTCCTATTAGAATATCCTTATACAACTTTATCATGATATTGAATGTAAGTCACTTATTTATAAAAGTGATTTGACAAATGCATACATACCAAGTCAAAGTATGTAAAACGAGTGGCTCATATTCAATGTCCTTATATAAATTTATAAAAATTTATGTATAAACAACACAATGTTTTGTAAGCAGTTTTTAATACAAAGCCCGTGCAACGCTCTGGTTGAAAAACTAGTATTTATATATATTTATGAATCCTTGTATTAATTTATTGCATATTCACTAATAATTATCCTTGCATATTGCAACTATACAATTTTATATATAACACACAGCACACTTATAAAAATTACAAATTCAATCATAAAATCAAATTCAAAACAAATTTTTAAGTGAGTGGCACCCACAACTAGACATGACCGCGGTTCGACTCCAATCGTGGAATCGAACTAGAACCACTACCCAAAAATCGAAAACCGGAATTGAAACTCGGGTTCCAGAGCCGGAACCGGACCAAAAACCGAAACCCTTAAAGTTCTAGTTTCGGTTCCATTTTTGCAAAAACTGGAGTGGAACCGACAGTTCATGGTCGGTTTTGGAACCGGTAGTTCCAATCTTTTTTTTTAATGTTTTTTTTTTATAAATCTTTTGGGACCGTTAGGCCAACAACACCTTTATTTTGTTTTTGTTTTTGTTTTTGGTATTTTTTTATTTATTTTAATTTCTTTCTCTTTTCTTTATTTTCTATAAATACCCCCCTACGTTTCTCCTCACACCAAATCTCCAATTCTCTCTAATTCTCTCTCAATTCTCCAATTCTATCTCAATTACTCAATTATTGAATTTTATTTTATTTGCAATTACATTTTTTTTTTACTCAATTCAAATTCATTTCCAACAATTTTTTCAAATTTATTATCAATAAATTTTTTTCAAATTTATTTCCATCCATTTTTTCACATTTTTTTTAAAAGAATTTTTACAATTCAATTGTTTCAATAGCAAGTGGAAGTTGAGACAGCTCAAGGCATTACAACAAGGGTAAGGGTCTTATGGCTATGTCAGACAATATCGGTTATGACGACACCATTTATCATGAGTTCCTACAACATCAAGCATATCTTGAATCCCTAAACTCTCCTAATCCCCCTCTAATAATTTTCTAACCCAATGCCATACCCAATTTCACAAGCCAATCATAAAATATGCCCGATCCCCCTCTAGATTTTGTACCACATACTGAAGAAAAGTTAGAGAAGCATCCCAAATCTGATCTGTTCATGCTCCATAAGAAGAAAATTACGAAAGCGGATGGAAGCATTGTAGCAGCTTGCAATTACTGCAAAAAAGAATTTAAGTGGAGTAAATATGGAGGACATGACACATTTTGAAAGCATATAACAAACCACCATCTAGCCAAACATGCTAGATTGAGTTCACAAGCCCAACTTTTCAAGTACACTACCCCTAACCATCAATTATTTAAATATAATTATAAAAAAGAAAAAAGAAAGAAGAAGAATTAGATAGAATGGTTGCAGTAGAACATTTATCATTTAGTTTTGGTGAAAAAGTTGGTTTTGTTAATTATTGTCAAAAAACATTAAATCCTGCTGCATGTTGTGTTCGTAGAACCACTCTCACACGTGCACTTAATAACATTTATAAAAGAGAAAAATGGAATTTGCAATTTTTTTTTTTATATATAATTATAAAGGTCATGTTTCCGTATGTGCCGACATATGGAGTGATCATTGATAAATATATTCATACTTGGGTGTCATTTGTCATTACATGGATAATGTATGGACTATGCAAAAAAGAATTTTTGCATTTAGAGTTTTTGATGATGCACATACTGCTGCTAATATTTTTAGACAACTTAAATTATTTTTGAAGAGTATAAAATTGTAAAATTGAAAACAAAATTTTTACAATTAGTTTTGATAATGCTTCCAACAATGCTGCAACTATTCATGATTTACTTGATTTATGCAAACCTTATTTTGGTGGTAAATTTTTTCATCAAAAATGTGATTTTCATGTTTTAAATTTATATGTTCAAAATAAATTAATAATTCTTCAAACTTTTATTAAACCTATTAGAGATGCCCTCTATTATTTGTGGAAACATTCTTCTGCAATGAAAGCATGAGTAAATTTTTGTAAACAAAATAATAGGCGTCCTATTAGATTTCCTTGTGATGTTCTAACAAGTTGGAATTCTACTTATAAATTGCTTGCTGGAAGTTATAATTATAGGGATTTATTAGTTATTTTTATGCAATATAATGTTAGTGACATTAATCTTTATTCACATCACTGGGATGTTTGTACAAAAATTTGTAATTTGTTAAAAGTCTTTAATAATGCTACTAACAATTTTTCTAGTATTTATTATCCTACCACTAATTTATTTATTATTGAGAGTGTTAATATTGTTGGTGCATTTTTTGAATATGCATCGGATGTACAATTACAGGACTGCATTAATGCTATGGAAAAAAAAATAGTTAGACTATTATAAAGAGTTTCCAACTGTATATTTGCTTGCATTGTGTTTTGATCCACGTTGTAAATTAAAAAATTTGTTTGAATATTTATCTCTTTATTATCAATGTTTAAAAATAGAAGTTGATATTACTAGTTATTGTTCTAGAATTAAGACATTATTTTATGAGTTATATGATGAATATCTTAGAGTTTACGGTCCATCACTGAACATTTATGTTCCACAAACTCAAATTGTATCTCTAACTTCATCCTTTGGAATTGTTATCAAATGTTATACCCAAAACAAAAAAATTACAAGGTTCTTCTTCATCAAGCTCGAACTTACATTTCGAGGTTCAAACTTATCTAATTACCTCTTTTAAGTTTATGGGAGACAATGATTTAGATAAATTTGATATCCTACATTGGTGGAGGGAGCATGAAAGGTACTTTCCAATCTTGGTTATTATAGACAAATAAATTCTTGCAAAACCAGTTTCTACCGTGGCTGTGAAATAAGAGTTTAGTGCCAGTGGAAATATTCTAGTTCGCTTTTGAGTCCGGAATCAATTCAAGTCCAAGTTTGTATTGATGACTAGACTAAGGCGTAAAACATACAACAAGAAATTGATTAAGAAGCACTCTACGATTTCTTTGATGATGACCATACTCCTACCACTGGAACAGATGGCAGCGATTAGTTACAGTCCCAACACACATCACCAAACTGGCAATAAAAGGTAAGAGAATTACGTGACATTTGATTCCTCTAAACCCTAAGAGAATACGTAGACAACTTAACTTTGGTAAAAATTAAGTGTAAGATTAATTTCATTTTTTTAGTTTTATTTTAATTTGTTTTTTTAGTTTTTCATATATTTATTTTATTTTTAATTTCAGGTTAGCTAATAAACTGCATTTACATGTCTAATAACTTTTTGTTGGTGTAAAAAAAAAAAAAAAAAAGGACCGAACTGCTAAAATCGGGTGAACCAGAACCTTCCTCTAGACGGTTTTGGTTCTGGTTCCCCAAGAACCGGAACTTGTGGTTTGGAACCGAACCGAACCGAACCGAACCGGGGTCCTCTCTACTCACTGCACATCCTTTCCTCAACTTGTGTATTTACCAAAACAGTTCCCAGAAGAAAGTTGATTCGGTGGTTCGCAGTTCTATCGTAGATACGATCGCACCTGAACATTACAAAGGATAACCACTAAAGCCTCGTTCTTCTACAGCCACTATCATAGTACTTACATTCTCAAACGACCAACAGTTGTACTAAAAAGACAAAAATAACACTCCTTCGTCAAGACGTACAACAACATAATGCAATTAAACACCACGCATCCCAACACGAAAGCCGCACCTGATTAAACCAAAACCCGGAAGATATTTTCGTGGGTGTAGGGTGGCCGCCTATAAAAACTTAAACCCTAGCCGCTTCATTCTCACCTCTAACAAATCTCTCTGTTTCGATTTCTTCTTCAAGAGGTATAGTCTCTGTGTCTCTTTCGATAACCCTAGCTCGCATCTCTCTCTCTCTCTCTCTCTCTCTCTCTCTCTCTCTCTGATCTTGTATGAGGCGCTTCGGTGTTGATTTTATTTGGCTGTTTTGTTTTGTTTTCTTAATTAGCGATGTTTTATCAGTGATTTAATTTTCGTAGATCGTGTTCCTGGTTTTGGTCTCTGTGTTTCAATACTTGTATACGACTATCTTCTACTGTGAGGACTTGGATATGCTGTTTTGGTTTCCTTTTTGTCTATCTTCGTTGAAATTTCTTTTTACCTGTTTTTTTTTTTTTTTTTTTTTTTTTTTTTTTTTTTTTCGCAAAAAAAAAAAAAAAAAAAAGAAAGTGCACCACACCTGATAATATGTCATGGATCTGCTATTATTTCTTTTTGGTTGTCGTTTGTTTGTAGTTATGTTTTCAAATGTTTTTATTTAACTATTTCAATGAATGAAATATTATTCATTGAACAAAGACGAATCTTTTTGATTTTGTGTCAATTTGTGATCTGTTATCGGGTACCAAAACTGTCTTGCCTGGATATGAAGCCTTTTTTTTATGGGATTGGATTCAGTAAATATATTATTATAGTTTTCTGCAAATAGACCTGATTAATGAAGAATATGGCCTCCTTTTACATGTTTGCGTAGCTCATATATGACAGTGAATTTCTTTCTTTATTTATAGATTATTAGAATCAATAAACATCAACTGACATTGCATATTGCACTTGGCGTTGGGGTGTTTTGGTGGAAACCCATTAACAGTAGGACAATCAACATGGCCTTCTGTAGCAGACTTGGTATGCTTGTGAAGCAGAGCGGGCAAGTGCCAATGGCATCTATGCTCAACTCTGCCCGCTACATGTCGACAAAGCTTTTTGTTGGAGGTATTGATAATTCTAGTCAAATATCAAAATTAATGTGAATATTTTTTTAACTTTACTATTGTGATAATACCTTTATCACCTATGTTACAGGACTCTCGTTTACTACTGATGACCACTCTCTTAAAGATGCATTTTCTAGCTTTGGTGAAGTGGTTGACGGTGAGTTTTAAGGTGCATTGGTGGCAGTTATTTAGTATTGGCATTAAGTTGAACGTCTTAACGGAGTTTATGCACAATCATAATCATTCTGATTATATTTTTTACTCTGTCATCTACTACATTTTTAACTCTAATAATGAAGTGGCATTGCCTTTTCATGTGAAAATGGATTTTTTTTCATCTAAGCCTTTTTATGTAATGCTAAAGAATTTGTGTCTATGCATTTCTTAGAGCTCATTGTTCCATGTATTTGTTACGTCTTAAATGTGAACTTGGAAAATTTATGGTCAATCACAAGGCTTGCTGTTGCTGTGCCATCAGAAACTTTACTTCTTGTTGACCAGTTTATTCTTTGTCATGTATGTAATTCATTATAGCTTTCTAAGATTGAATTTGTTATCACTACCGTTTGGTCATTTTTAATAACTTTGAATGATTATCAGTTGGACTATCATTTTAGTATTTTTTTGATTTATAGTGTTATTTGGTACCTTGTTGGGATAAACATGTTAATTCTTGGTGGCTTTTTTGGTTGCACAGCAAAGGTCATTTCGGATAGAGACACCGGGAGATCAAGAGGTTTTGGGTTTGTTAATTTCTCTAGTGAGGACTCTGCCCAGACAGCAATGTCGGCTATGGATGGCCAGGTTGGATATTTATTACTTAAAAGATGTTCAACATAATTCTTATAGTCAATAATTTGCTGACTCTCATATGCCATTAAATTGCAGGAGCTGAATGGGAGGAGCATTCGTGTGAATTTCGCTAATGAGAGACCCAGTGGTCCTAGATATGGCGGTGGCGATGGCGGCTACGGTGGTGGCGGCGGTGGCTACCGTGGTAACCGAGGAGGCTATGGAAATGACAATGAAGGAAGTAGCTATTAAGCAGATGAATGTTATATTTATGAGCTTGATTCTATAGGATGCTGTTAATTTTGAAATTAAGGGTTGAATATCCTGTTTAGCAGGATGAATTTTTTAATTAATGGAATTTTTATGTGTTTTTTTTTTTTTGGTTTAGTTACATATTCTTATGGGTAAGCTTTAAAAAATTCCAGTGCAGTTTGTGGTGTGGAGTAATTGCCAACTGCAGGTAGATTGTTTGTTATCTTCCATTCTGATTTGTCTCTCTTGAAGGTGTCTTTATTGTTCTCAAAATTATCCTGCGTCTTTCACATTGTCTTTTTTATGTCTATATTGGCTCCTGTTAAACCTTCTGGTTGCTGTGAATGATATGGTTATTTGGTATATAGAGTTAGGCACTCTCAACCCTAGTTAAGATTATTTATGTTCTCTGAGATTTATTGATTACGAAAATGTTGTATAAAGAATTTGTGATACATGGCAAACTAGGGTTGTAAGTCGAAAGGGTTTTTACTTGCTTTTATACAGCTGGTTTTTTAATGATTGAAGTTTTTGATAAAAATCAAACACCAACCATAGAAGTTAATCGATTTCCAGAATTTTTCACCTATCGATCGGAACAGCAAAACTCAAGTTAGTAAGGTGATGATTTTAAGTAGATTCACTTGTAGATGATTTCATGTATAATATGACTGATGTTTTCTTGTAATATTAGATGATTTAGCGTTGCCTCTAGCCTGATAATTTAATGTATAATTAAAACCCAAAGACGCTATCATTTTCAAACCCAAGCGTTTTAACAAAATTTCTAGAGATGTAGTGGGATTTCCTCAAGGAGATTGGAGAGAGAGAGAGAGATGAGGAATTTGGATGTGTTGATTTGTAGAGATGAAGAAGAAGAGGGAGATGGGTTTTTGTGGAGCTCTTTGTTACTTGTAAATCGGTAGCTCCAACACCAACTGTCATGTATGCATGTAATTCACATAGACTTGTAACGTCAAATTAAACTGTCTGGTGACTTTAGATGATCACTTGGACTGGACAGTCGTATATTTTTCATTATTTTATAAAATTGTCATCGAGTTCCCTTCAAAAATATCTACATTACAATTTTATAATTCAAAAATAATAATTACTTTCACAGTAAAGTTTTCTTTTCAGAAAACATTATATTATCATTTTATTCATCTATCAAAACTGAATGGAGAATTTATAATTGTTAAGAATATGACGAAGTGAAAGTGATAGGTAAGTCGAATCCACGGCGAGAATTTTGCTCCAAAGTAAAGATTGATTTTTTTTATTTTTTATTTTTTATTTTTTTAATCAATCAAAAGTTATATTTTGTGGTTCTAACTACTACTTAAATGAAAAGAAAAACAAACATGAATCTTCTAGGATTCAAGAGACCTAAATAGGATAAATAGGAAAAACTCGAAACTACCCAAATCCTCTGGGATTTAGGATCCCTAAATTAACTAAAATAGAAAAGCTTAAAACTACCTAGATCCCAAAATTGACTAAAATCAAAAGCTCAATACTAACAAAAAGGTTATTTGAGTTATTGTCAAAAACTAACTAAAAAGTAAGTATTGTGATCCTTTGTTGATTTAATCTAATCTTTTTCTTGATCTTTTAAAAACATGTGTTGATAAAGTAGTTGTAAAAACCAATTATATCTTAACCACTCATTCATTGCAATGCTTATATGTCGTGAGATTAGGTGAGGTTAGGAAAAAGATAAGTCAAATCAGTAGAGAATCCAAATTCAAAAAGTAAATCCTAAACAATCTTTAAGATACAAATCTTGTTGAAAAAGAAAGTAATTTCCAAAAGAAAGTGTCCTACATCAAAATAAGTCTTTAATTTTTTGAGAAGTTGTCTAAATTCAAAGGAGGTTTGCATTATTCATCATTCCCCCCTCCAGTGTCATTATTGGATAAATTCCCCCATAATTTATGTTATTCACTATTATCCCTTAGTCCCTACCATTAACACAATTACCTAAAATGGCATCTAACATTAAAGGGTGTGTATTCAATTAGGATTTTGAAAGACTTTTAAATACTTTTTTTAAGTGGATGACTTCTGCAAATTTTATGGACTTTGTAGACTTTACTAGATTATGAAAAACTTTCATAAACTTTCATTTCAAAAGACTTTCGTAGACTTTCATTTCAAAAGACTTTCGTAGACTTTCATTTTAAAGGACTTTTATAGACATTTATAGACTTTCATTGACTTTTAAATATATTGCATACTTTGTTTTAGTAAAATTATATATATTTATAATGTCAATAAAAATATTTTTTCAAATGAATAAAAAAAAAAAATCATCATTAATTAAACTTGACAAAAACATCCATGTCAATATATGTGATTTTAATTTTTTTTTATTTTAATTATATTTTGTATTATAAAGACATTATGCTCCCTTTTTTAATAATTAGTCAAAAATTTATTTGTTTTTTATAATTAGTCAAAATATTATAAATTTTATTTTGGAATAAATGTAGTAAATCGACAATAATATTAACGTTTACATGTCTCTTCGAAAGTATGACAATGAGTATAAAAAATATACCAAAAATCTATTCAAGTTACTAATGATAAAACATAAAAGCTGCACCTAGTTGTTGAATATGACCCACGCCTAAAAGTGGGTAGTTTGATATTGATCATAATTACATGGAGTCACGCTTATACGCGACTTTAATTATGACATATTGGCATGGTTAAGTAGTGGCTTTTGTCTTTTATTATTTTTATTTTACATAAATGAAGTTCATTTGATTTGTTTAGGTGTTGTTTAATTGCTTTGAAAATATAGGTAAAAAAAATATGAAATCTCTAATCCTTAATTGCATAGCTGATGAAGAGTTCTTTTATATTATTTTTTAGTTATTATTATTTTTTTTTTTTTGTTATAGATCGTTAATGTTTGTATGTTTTTTTTATATAATATTTATTCATTTTAAAGTTATATGTTTTATTTTATTTATGAAATTTGTTAAGAATGAGTATGCTTTTATTTGAAAATAGAATATATGTTGTGGTTGATGTTTTTCAAAGAGTTTTATGTTTTTCTTCTAAAGTGAAATTATTTCTATTTTTTTTATAAAAAAAAAGTCATTCATAGTCTTTGGTAGGAATGGAAAATAAATTGTGATATTTGTTATAACTAAAAATCATTAAAAATCATTAAAAGTCATTGATATTTTAAAGTCATTAAAAATCATTGAAATTTTGAATACCTTATAACTTTCATAGACCATTAAAAAGTCTTGATTGAATATCACATGATTTTTAAAGACTTTTTAAAAGTCTATAAAAGTCTGTATTGAATATCTCATGACTTTTATAGAGTTATTAAAAGTCTACATTGAATATACTTAAACTTTTTAATTCCATAAACGTCATTAAAAGTATTTTAAAATCCTAATTGAATACACCATCCTAAGTATCCCGTTAAAGATTTTAAAACAGATAATTGTATTTTTTTTTTTTATAAAAAAAATGATAAGTGTAAATAAGTAAACTAGTAAAAACTAAAACTAAAAATTATTTAACAAAAGGGTGCTGATATTACCGCCCATAAATATAATTTACATACTCATTTTATAAGTACACACATGTTTAATATTTAAAAAATTAAACCATTATTATAAGCACTCATTTTAATGTCAATAGCACTAGGGGTAGAGCCAGGATTTTAGTTATAGGAGGGTCGAATAAAGCTATTTATTAAGTTTCATTGTTTTTTTTTTGCAATTGAGCTTAAGTTTCATTCATTGTTATATACCGAACTTTTAGGTATTATAATATATGTTGAGGAAGCAATCGTAAGAATGAGTTGAAATTATATGTTACGGTGGTTATAGTCTTATAGATGTTAATGAATGACTAAAGTTGTGGATTTTCTTAACCGGTTTTATGTTTCTTTGATACTTTTTAGATGCTTATATTAAACTTCTCTTGTATTTTTATTCCCAAAAAAAAAAAAAAAAAGTCCTGTTATACTAGTTCAATAAATAATATTTTTCAAAAAATAAAAATCATCAAGTTAACTAAAATAGATATTAAATATTCAAATTTATTTTTCATTAAAAAACCAAATGTAATATATACCATTAAATTAAAATAATAAATATAATGGTTCAAAAAAAAAAACTACAGTTAACAATAATAAACAAAAACAAGCTTCAAAATTGTTTCAAAAAAAAAAGAAGCTTAAAAAAATATGATTAATAAAAATATTCAAAATGTCATTATATCATTGATAAAGTTAAATTACAATTATTCACATGTTTTTTCTTATAATTTAAATTTATCATCACACTTATTAAGCAAAATTAACTTATAATAGAAACCAACAAATTTAAATAAATTAATTGAAATATATATATATATATAATTTTATTATAGAGGAAGAAATAAATAAAATTGGGGGTGGGATAAGGGTGTTTTTGCATTTAAAAAAAAAAACATACGCAAACTTGCAATTGGGAAATTGCTGTGAAATTTTCATAAGATATTGTATCTTTTTTTTAAAATAAAAAAAGTTAGTTTAGTTAGTAAAAAAAATTTTAAAAAATTGTTAAAAACAAAATATATAATGATTAAAATGTTAATAATTTAATTTGAGGATAATATTTGAATTTTAAAAATATATAAATTTGAGGTGTACATACATTTTAAAAAGGATGTAAATATCGCCACTCTATTAAAATGAATATATTTTATTTATAAAACCTCTTAAATTATTAATACACCAAATAAAAAAAAATATATATATATATATATTATTTTTGAATCCAAATGTGAAATATTTAAAAGGCCAAACATATAATGATTTCTTTTTACTAGCTTGTTGGGGGATGTTATTTGTTCTTTATTCTATCATTATTCCAACTTTGTACGGATTAATAAATCATCATTGGTAATCAAAGCAAGTAACAATATATATGATTTTTCACAAGGAAAAAAAAAAAAAAAAAAAACTCAAGAATACATCATTCTACATCTATCTTTTTTTTTTTTCCTTATAAATAAAATACTTATCATTTTTTATTTATCGATAGAGTTCATAAATAGATATAAAAATAAATACAAAAAAAGTAAAGAAATACATACCTTTGTATAATCAAAGTCCACTAAAAATTATTTTTCCCTTACCTTGTTATGGTTGCGATATTGCCATTCAAAGAAATTTTTTGTAAGCCTATTTTTTATGGACAAATTACACAAACTTAACCTAGTTATATGAATAATTATACTAAATGCCGTCATATTTAAAATAATCGGGATAAATAGTTCTATTATTTGAAAAAAATTTAAATTTTATTAATAGATAGATTTCAATGAACTTATCACCATAAAAAAATTCAGATCAAAATTCATTCAAATCAATGTGATTTTATGGTGGTCCTTACCGAAATTAAAATAAGGGACTCATTGTGAGAGACTCATTATATATATATATATATATAATATCAAATAAGTGTAAAAAAAATCAATTTTTTTTAAAAAAAAGAGATATAAAAATCAAATAATTAAAAGAAATCAGAAAACTATTACAAAATCATACAAATATATAAAAATATAAAAAATATAAAATAAATAAATAAAATGATCTCTCCAATCTCCGTGGAGATCAAATGGAGGAGAACTCGATCTCAATTAGAGGAAATCTAAAATCTCCATTAATGGAGATGGCATATCTCCATTAATGGAGATTTTGGTTCCAGATCTTCTCCAAAAATGGAGGAGATCCTGATTCTCCAAAAAAAAAAAGATTTTTGTTCCTAATCTCTTACAAAAATGGATAAGATTTGGAACCACATCTCCTCAATGGAGAATCTTTATTATATTTTTTTTCTCAAAATTTTTTATATAATTTTTATTGTTTGTGCTTTTGGATGACATTGTGATAGTTAAGAAGATGAATGGTGGAGAAAAAGAAGAAGAAGGATGGAGAAAAAGAAACAGAACTATTTTGGGTTGCAATTTGGTCTCTAAAAATTGAAAGAGACGATGAAGCATATTTTTTTTTAGGGAAATTACCAATTAGATCTTGGACCCTTTTTTTTTTTTTTTAATTTTTTTTTTTAATTTTTTTTTTTTTTTTAAATTCTAAGTTATTTGTGACTTTTACAAAACTAACCAAATTGATCCTTACATTTTTTCCAAGTGCCAAATTAGTCCCTCTAACTAAATTCCATAAGTCAATAAGTCAACTTTAATTGTATAGAGGTAAAATTATATTTTACTCATAAACAATATAATAATGACACATGAACATTTTTTTTTTCTAACACATGAATATTTTTGTTTATTTTATTTGTTGGTTTTGATTTTTGAATAATTTTGACAACGGTGCTTGTTTAATATTAACAAAAAAAAAAAATATTATTATATACAAATGGTAAAAGACTAAACTGAAAATGAATGGTAACTTTGTTTATAAAATAAGTTTGACATTGTCTTATTAAAATATTTTTAAAAATTTTAATTAAAAAAAGAACAAGTGGTGTTTCATTAATAATATTTTTGGATTTTGTTGTAATTATAATGGTGAATTTAATGTACAAAAGACAAAACAACTTTACTCTAATATGACAAATAAAAGGTATTTACGTACTTTAAGTAAAATTGTTAAAATCAACTATTATATTTAACATCGTTAAACTGTTAAAAGACCCAATTTGGTCACTTTTGAAAAGTGAGGGACTAATTTGGCACTTAGAAAAAACGTGAGGACCAATTTGATCACTTTTGTAAAAATTACAAACAATTTGAAAATTAAAAAAAAAAAAGTCAAGGATCAAATTGGTAATTGCCTTTTTTTATTAATATTATATTTAATTAATAAATTGTTAAAACTGATGTGTCAATATGTTATTGTACACTTTTTTTTTTCATTTATTTAATAACACTGAAGAATACTAAATTACCCTTTAGTAGTTAGTGACTAATTGTTGGTAATGGTTAGTCAACTGTAAGTTAACGGGTTAAAGATAAATTAGTGTTATTATAATTTTTAGGTTAATTGCAATAATATACCCTGACATTTGTAATAACGCAAGAATATTGAACTTTTGCGTTTATTACAAGAAAATACCGTTGACTAACAAGTGACTGGCCTTGACTAACAGCTGAGCGGCACTAAATGATGAAATGACCCAAATGTCCTTACTTTTATGTTTTATCAATTATTATAATAGTATTCTTGAAATAAATTTTAAAAAGAATTTTTTTTGGTTAAAATTAAAAAGATTAACAACCATAAAAATTAAGAAAAATAACAATAAAATTCAAATATCATTCATCGATCTTTTTTAACCAAAAGAAAAAAAAAGAGGAAATTAATCATCATCACCAGCTTCTTCCGTTGTTTTAACTAGTTACTATTGATTTACAAAAAGTTCATCAGAATCCATATCTTGATCCTTTTTTTCGGGTTTGAACTTTGAAGTACAACAAACCAAAAATAATAAAGGAATGTGAGTAGTTCGTTTTATTAGCTAGTAAAAGAATGATAACAAAACTTAGTGAAAATTTGTGATGTTTTCAAATGTTTCTCCTAAAGACCAAACCAAACACACCAACCGAACACTTAAAAGTCATTAAAAAAATCACACAGAATGCTTGAAATCCAGCATCTCTCAAACCTAAATCACGATATGTATCAAGTGGAGGAGATATTAAGAGCAGATGGTAGGATTGGAGGCGGCGGATGGAAGAGGAAAATGAGATGGTTAGATGATGTGACAGAGGAGGAGAGAAGGAGGCGACTGAGTGATGCTGCAATGGAGGAGGCGGAGGGAGAAAGACGATCGAGTGAGGTGGCGGAGGGAGAGAGACCATCTCGTGTGATGCGGCGTGGAGGTGGGAGGAGAGACATAGACGGTGAGATTTGGTATCCAGATCTCCAGGTGAGATGAGTTCTAGTTGAAAATTAGTGGGATATCTTCCACCACATATCTCCATGTGAGATCCGACGAAATCACATCCCAAAAAAAAATTGTTAAATGGTGCGATCTCCAAGTCTCCACTTGCTGTTAAAATGACTTTTTAGCCCTCCCATCGTTAAGTCAACATTAAATTTAACCCTAGTTAAACTAGTCAAATGTATCTTCTTGTAAATAAAGGTAAAAGTTTAATATTCGTGTATTATTGTTAAAAAGCAGGGTATGTTATTGCAATTAATCCATAAATTTTTTACTAGTTTTAATGTAATTATGCATATAACCCGAGTATGTTTATATAATTTGCCTATAAAAATGGTACATATAATTCCTTTGGTGACAATATCTGCACCCCTTTGTTATATGATAATACACTAATGCTAGTTAATCTAAAATTAAGTTAAAAAATAACTCAAATAATGTAGCAAGTGATTTTCCATTACTGAATAATACTATACAATCCAAAAATTAACCCAGTTGTGATCACCACACAAATCATTGGGTTATGTGGTGAATGATATGACAATAACAAATTACTTGCCACATCATTTGAGTTGGTTTTTGGGCTAAATTTTTTGGCTTACTAGCATTAATATTCATTACCATATCATTCACCATATTACACTATAATTTGTGTGGTGATAACAACTCATCTGTCATATCTTTTTGGTTAAATTTTGGGATTGTATAGTATTACTTATGGTAATAATGTAACGATATTCTAGTAAAAATATATATATAATATTTGGAAATTTTGATATTCGGAATAAATTAGAGTTAAATTATATTTATTATAAGTTTTTATTTTATTTTATTTTATTTTATTTTTATTTAATAAAGAGACATATTAAAAATATAATGGGTATAAGTAATGAGCATAAATAAAGTATTTGTTCTTATTGATAATTCATATTAAAATATTTTCATAATTAAAATTTTTAATAAAATATGAGCATTACTTCAAAAATAAAATAAAATACGAGTGTTTAAATCGTATTTATCGGTGGAGATATGGGCACCTAAACCCTAAACGAAATTTGATTCTTCGTATCTCCCTAGCTCTCTCTTGAAATTTAAGGACGTTGATCTCCTTGTAAGCTGGTTGCTGGATTTGGATTTGAGTTTGGTCTTAGTTTGGGGTTCTCTATCTGGGTTTAGGGATATATTCCGGTTGGTGGGAGGGTTCCGAGTTTTGATTTTCTGGGCTTGTTGGTGTTTGTGTTAGGTTTAAATTTCATTACAATTTCTAGTGCAAATCATCTTGTCTCCAAACCATCCATACATTGATGATGATATTTAATGAATTTGGGGAAATTTGTTGTACTAATAGTAAGAAAATTGAGTTATTCTCGGGGGAAAATTTTGGCATTTTTTTCCGATACAAGAACTATGATTCTTGAATTTTTCTATGTTTCCCCATTTTATTTTTGGATTAATACTGTACGATCCAAAAAAATAACCTAAAAGTTGATCTAAATAACGTGAGTGACGTGTTGAATGATATGTAACAATAAATCACTTATCACATCATTTGTTTGGTTTTTGGGCAAAATTTTTGAATCGACTAGCATCGGTGTGTTTTTAAAAATGGTTTGGGTGAATAAAAAGATGAATCTTTTAGATTTTGTGTCTATTTTTGATCTGATATAGGGTACAAAACTGTTTTGCCTGAATATGAAGCCTTTTTTTTTTACGGTATTGATTCAGTAAATATATTATTATAGTTTTCTGCAAATAGACATGATTAATGAAGAATATGGCCTCCTTTTACAAGTTTGCGTAGCTCATATATGACAGTGAATTTCTTTCTTTACTTCTTTATTTATGGATTATTAGAAGCAATAAACATCGACTGACATTGCTTATTGTTCTTGGTGTTGGGGTGTTTTTGTGGAAACCCATTAACAGTAGGACAATCAACATGGCCTTCCGTAGCAGACTTGGTTTGCTTGTGAAGCAGAGCGGGCAAGCAAACCAAGGGGTTATTTTCACACATGTTATTTGGTACCTTGTTTGGTTAAACATGTTCATTCTTGGTGTTATTTTTGGTTGTACAGCAAGGGTTATTACGTTTCCAGACACCGGGAGATCAAGGGGTTTTGGGATTGTTAACTTCTCTAGTGAAGACTCTGCTAGCACAGCTATATCATCTATGGATGACCAGGTTGGATATTTATTACTTAAAAGATGTTGAACTTATTTCTTATATTCAATCATTTGAAGACTCTCTTATGCCATTAAATTGCAGGAGCTGGATGGAATGAACATTCGTGTGTTTTTGTCTACACGTGAGTGGCCCTAGATCACTTGGCGGCAACCGTGGTAATCGAAGCTATGGAATTGAGTCACTTGACAATGAAGGAAGTTGAATGTTCTATTTATGAGCTTGATTCTATAGGTTGCTGTTAATTTTAGAATTAAGGGTTGGATATCCTGTTTAGCAGGATGAATTTTTTATTTAATAGAATTGTTATGTGTTTTTTTTGGTACAAGTTATTGCTTGTTACATATTCTGCTGGGTAAGCTTTAAAAAATTCATGTGCACTTTGCTTGTTACATATTTGAAGTTCTAATGTGAAGAGAGTAGTGGTTTGTTCTTATAAATGTTCATTTGGGGTAGGTTTGGATGTGTTGTTGGGTATAATTTGTGAGAATCAATTAGTAGAAATCAAAAGTAGAGATGATAGCTTTTGTGGAGCTCTTTGTTCCTTGTAAATTAATTGGTAGCTCCAACAGCAACTGTTGTCATATATGCATTGGATGATTCTCATTACTTGGATTTCAAAGTGTATATTGGCAGCTGATAATTATGCTTCTTTAACTAGTTAACTCTTTTTCTAACATGTATTGTATTTGTGGGTATCTGTTACGGTTCTTTTCTGGTAGATATATAACTATAAACATACTTAGAGCAAACTTATCCAGAGAAAAGTACGCTGTTTGTTTAGACTTAGTATATGCTGAGTTTGTTTGAGTGCACACAGCAAAGGTTTGTTATTGATAGAGACACTTGGAGATCAAGGGCATGAGACTTGGGAGGACGATTTAGGTGAATTTTTAGTATCAACTTATTTGGTCATAGCCTAACATTATCCCTATTTCACTTCCTCTGCCATGTATTTTTCAAAATTGTAATTTGGTTTCCTAAAGAAAAAATCTCCATTCAAATTTTGTAATTAAAAATAAAATAAAAATTATAACAACTTTCAAAGTAAAGTTTTCTTTTCAGAATTGAGAGAACATAACATTTATCATCTTAAGTATTCATCTTTTAAATGTATTTACAATTAACAAGTTAATATCCTTACGGCCGTTAATTTTTCCGCTATAAAACTTATTGTCTATTTTATCTTAAATTAAAATAAATCAATTTGTTTGTTTTTTTAATTTATATTTTATTTTAAGATATATATATATATATATGTCTTTTAGAAAAAGAAATTTCATATGTCTAATAAATTAAGATCTTATAAAACTTTAGATAAAAAAACAAATGCCACTTAGTTTTCTTGGTCTGACCCAACTATTATTAGCCCAACAATCAATACATGGGTGGACGTGGATTTTTATTAAGAGGGACCATTACACTGAATTCAAACATTTAAGGGGGACCAAAGTGAAGACAATCCAAAACTGAATGGAGAATTTATATTTTTCAAGAACAAATCTTAGTTTTTTTTCGGAAATTTTCAAAATTACCTCCAAGTTTACATTATTCCTCATTCCCCTTTCTAGTGTCATTATTGGTCAAATTCCCCCATAATATACATTATTCGCCATTATCTCCCTGCCATTAACACAATTACCCAAAATACCCTATATTGTTAAGTATTCCATTAAATATTTTAAAACAAATAAGTGTAATTAAGTAAACTAATAAAAAATAAAATTAAAAATTATTTAACAAAATTTGATTTTTTATATCTCTTCTCTCTCTTATGGATGTTGTGATCTCCTTGCATCCAGTCTCCTTTAATGGCTTCAAGCTCTTATTTCTCTTATACATGGCCAGTCCTGAGATTTCAGGGGCCAAAGGCGAAATGTAAAAATGAGGCCCTCGACCTTCCATATATGTTTACTTGATTTTTTTCTCTAGTAAAATACTTATAAAAATTAATATAATATCCCAAAATCAAGACTTTAACACAATAAAATAGCAAATAAAAAGTAACCGAAATAAAAATTTTATAATTATATCAAAGAATATATCAATTAAACCTTACTCATCTCACATTTTAGAAAATAAAACAAACAAGAACCCTCTAGGATTTAGAACTCCAAACTTGATTGAAAATAAAAGAACAAATTTTACTAGAAAAGGTAAGTTTAATCTATTTCCAAAACCTAAACTTTATTCCTATCAAAATAAAAAAAAAATCTCCATAAATTGAAAAAAGCATCAAAATCCCATCAAAAACACTAAACCAGCAAAACATAGGTGAAAATGATCTTTTCTGGCAAAACAGTAATCATAAAAATGCATGGCTCAGCAATACGGTTGCAACGACGTATTATGGGACAAAAACGGACGTCATTTGACCCTCCAATAGTCTTTCAAAAGTGTCTTACATCAATTTGATAAAGGGATTTGATGTATTGTTGTCTTTTTAAATAATTATAATTGTGTTTACGGTGGGCCTTTTTTTTAAAGGAAAAAAACATGTGTAAACGATGGATCCCATCATGGGATTGAGATTGAGATTGAGATTGAGATTAAGATTGAGATGTTTTGGGTGTTTTGTGACTTCTTTCCACAGGACACCATGAGAAAATTCATAATCAAGTTTTATTATTATTATTATTATTAATATTACTTTTCATATTTGATATAGGTAATCAATTTTTTCTCATAGAATAATTAAAGTTAAGACATTGACTTTAATTTGTAACTTCAACATTTCAACCACTAATGTGTTCTTAATCCAAGAGTTATAAATATATTTGATTAAGAACACATGAATGGTTGAGATGATGAAGTCAAAATTCATTAAAATCAATGTATTTCCATAAAGGTCATAACCGAAATTAAAATAAGGGATCCCTTATGAGAGACTCACTATATATATTGAACATAACATCTTATAATGCAAGGTGAATTTAGATTAATTTATTATTATTATTATTATTATTTACAATAATATATATATACAAACAGGTGTCGAGGTTAGAACTTCGGTGAGTCGATGGAGATTGTGAAATCTCCAAACATCTATGTAAGTTTTTACTTAACTGTACATTTCTAAATGAGCTTCAAAGATTAATTAACTGTACTTAACCGTACATTTCTATATAGTCTTTATATATTTTCAATTGAGATTCAAAGATTAATATTTATGACATAATAATATGAACTCTTAGGCAAATAAATAATCAAATATTGAAATCTAAATTCAAGTTAAAAATTTTGAATCAGTGGTTTAACACTATACCTTCACCCTGTAAATTGTGAAAAACTTAAAAAGATACAATTTATAGCTTTAATATTTTGTCAAATAAGATTATTATTATTTTTTATCAATTTCTCAATTTAGACTATTTTCAAAATAGATTAATTTGTTTTAAATAACATTCTTTGTAGACTTTTATTTATATATACACTGTACAAACAGTTTTTGCAATAAGAAAGTTTGAATTGAATCGATTCATATATTATTATTGTACAGAAATATGAAAGAGACTGAGGAAGACTTTGATTTGAAGGCACGATTGGTAGTGATCATATAAAAGATTGACTCTAGCAGCCATTTTCCTTTGATTGAGCGATTTCTATTAATAAAAATGATAAATAAATAGAGGATGAGGTTGACCCGGTGGTATGTTCTGTCCCTCATACTTATACTCTTGAGGTTTTGAGGTCGAGTCATCTACTCTCTAAAAAAATCCAGAATTAATTGTAATCGAAGTAAATATAAAAATCTTATTAATTTAAAATGAAAGTAATATTTAAAATTTTAAACATCTTCAAATGACAAAAAAGGAAAAAAAAATAAAAATAAAAAATTCAACAACTTCTTCATGAAGAAATATCACATTTTTAAACGTTTTTTATCGTATAAGTAACTTAAGTACATTAATATATCTACGTCATTCATTTATGAATTTAAATCGTATCAAGTTTCAATCCATAATAATTTTTGGACGAAAAGACAATTAAAATGGTGATATTTAGTTTAAAAAACAAGGGACTTTAGTGAAATTTCTCTTGCCAAAAATAATAACAACCCACTTGCATCGACAAAAAAAAGCTCATTTAATTATAAAACAATGAACATATTATACATCATAAGGAAATAATAATAGTAATGGAAAGAAAAGAAAAGAAGAATCTTGATGTCATCATTGTTGTTCATTACAATTTTTTTTATATATTTTTTGTCATCATAAAAGACGAACGGCTGAGATCTGCACCCATTCTAGCAGACCCCACCTCACATTATTACATTACACCAGATCTACATCAACCCTTGTATTTTCTTCACATTTATCTTCTTCTTCTATATGAAATCTATATATCTATATTCAACATTTTTGATTGATCCGGTACAGGACCACAACAATAATTTAATCATAGCTTAAAAAAAAAAAGAGAAAAAGAAAAAGAACATGATTTGATTCATCTTAAAAAAAAAAACCAGAAATAATAACAGCCATGAATGCTATATATGATGAAAGATCTCCTCAAGCAGTAGATTCATCGGAATGCTGATTGAATAATTTGCTTTCCTTTTTTACCCTTGTATCAATACCATAATAACTCACGTACCATTTGACGAATTTTCTCAATCCAGTTGCCAGATCAGTGCTCGGTTTGTATCCAAAATCTTTGTAAGCCAAGCTCACATTTGCGTGCGTGTATGGCACGTCCCCATTTCTCGGCATTTTTATCACATGCTTCTTAGCCTTTTTATTCAACAGATTCTCTAATATCGACACCAATCGTCCTACCGGCACCGGAGATGTGTTCCCAAGATTGTATACTCTCAGCTGGGCCGGACCCTTCTTCTTCCCGCCGCTACCGGTGCTCTTCTCCGCCGTGTCCAGCGCCCCGAGACACCCCTTCACCACGTCATCGATGTACGTGAAGTCACGCGCCACCTCTTTCTCGTCCTGCGTTTGGTATACGTCGATTTTCTTTCCTTGTAACATGTCTTTCGTGAAGAAGAAATAAGCCATGTCCGGTCTGCCCCACGGACCGTAGACCGTAAAGAACCGGAGACCGGTAAGGGCAAGACCGTAAATATGATTGTAAGTGTGGGCAATTTCCTCACCGGCTTTTTTCGTTGCAGCGTAGAGACTAGCTGGTTGGTCGGTCCGGTCCATTTCGGAGAAAGGGACTTGCGTGTTTAGACCGTACACGCTGCTTGATGAGGCCCAGACGATCGACGGCTGAGGATTCACCGTTTTGCAGACTTCTAGAAGGTTAACGAAACCGGCAATGTTAGATGCCACGTAGGACTGCGGATTCTGCATGGCGTAACGCACTCCGGCCTGTGCTGCTAAGTGTAGTACGTGAGTGAAAGGTACAACATCGAACAGCTTCGTCAGCAAAGCGTTGTCGTTTAGGTCTCCTTCTACGATAAACACTTCGTGCTTTTGAAGAAGCTTTTGACGAGACCGTTTCAACGACGGATCGTAGTAGCTATTGAAGTTGTCTAATCCCAGAACCCCATCTCCACGCTTTTTCAGGGCAAGAGAGCAATGGCTTCCGATGAACCCTCCGGCGCCGGTCACCAGTACCGAGAATCCGTTTGGCCGTCGTGGGGTGGCGGAGTGGCGGACCTGCTTTTCCCATGATCCGCCGCCGACGGAGAACGACGATGAGAAGATCGAAGTCGAGAGGAAACTGTGGTGGTGAATCGATCCACCAACGTTGCCAACACCGCCGGGTTTGGTGGTACTAGTGTCGGAGAGTGGTGGGTGGTTGAGAGTGAAGACAATGATAAGTATGAGAGCTATCAAGATTGTGGCACGAAAAAGAAGCTTTGAAGATGAGTGGAGGAACTTGGTGAGTTGCAGTCTCCGGATATAACTGTTGTAGCGTTCGAGCTTTATGGTTTTGCTGGTGTCCGGAGGAGACGCCATTAGAAGAGCTCAAATTCAGATTGGTCGATCTTCTTCTTCTTCTTCTTCTTCTTCTTTTTATTGTATTGGGTTTTGAATTTTGATGAGTAATGTAAATGTTTTTGTTTGTTGAGAGACTGATTAAGCTCTGAAATTGTGAAGAAGAACAGAGAGTAGATTATAAAGACAAGTGGACCAAACCAATCGGGTTGTTGTTGGTTGGAGACCACTTTCTTTCTTTTTTTTAAATCACATAATTGACCCTACTTTTCACTGATAATTACATTTATGTCCTTGCATTTTGTATTGTAATGGAAAATTGCCAGCTATCCTCTTCTGTACTAAAGACTTCCTTCCATGTGATTCACACGTGTTTAGATGTCATTCTATATTATTTTTTATAAAGTTAAATACTCTGCTAATTTCCTAAAATGGCCACACCTTTTCCAATCACACTCGTTTTGTACAGGAGGACAAAATTGACTAAATATAGGAGAACTAATTGGTTTTCTATTTATTTTATTTTTTTTGGGTACAATTTTAGAGCAGAAATTAATGTAATCATGTGAGTTTCTTTGATATAGGTAGTCAAAAAAAAAATTAATAAAAAAATATAAAAAAAAGAGTCGTGTTGCCCTTTTTACAAATTTTCACTAACAGATTTGCTAATGTTGGAAAGTGTACACATAATACATGCTCGATTGTTTACCGACAAAAAGTTCAACATAGGAATTTTATTTTTATTTTTTTATTTTTACTTTTCATTAAATTAAGATTGATTCATTTAATTTTCTATTCCTATCAAATCTCTATCGTATTATCCAATATTAATCAACATTAACCTTATAAATACACCACACAATTCCTTTTAATGATCATCACATTAACTTTTGGATTAGAAAACGATTAGTGGGTTTTTAAAAAACTTGAATAGGGGATGTATTCAATGTGGAATTGGTTGAAATTTAAAAGATTTTAAGAGTCCAAGTGTATTCAATTCAAATTTGTAAATAGTCTATCAAAATCCAAATGTATTCAATCCAAATTTATAAAAATTCCATTAAATCCAAATAAATTTAAATGCATTCAATCTAGATTTATAAAGATTCCAATTAAAATCCAAATAAATATAGATGTATTGAATCCAGATTTATAAAGATTCAATTAAATCCAAATAAATCTAGGTGCATTCAATTGGCTTTTAAGAAATCCAAATAAATCCAAGTGTATTAAAAAGTCACTGAATTTGCAGATTTTGGATAAGTGATGGAATGAGATAGATTTTTAAGTTTTTTTCTTATTTATTTATTTATTTATTTTTATTTAAGAAATTCCTATAACAAATCTTGTTCAAAATCTTGTCCAACCTGGCAGATTATGTTTCAAATTCGAGTCGCTGTTATTGCAAGTAAAAAAAATCAATTATTATTTTGTTATAATAACAAATTCTTATTAATGTGATTAATATAAACAAAGGTCTCACATTAATATATATATTTAAAAAAAAAAAAAAAAGACATTTTGTCTTTCGGTATGAGGACCGGAATGTATTGAAATTAATACATATATATATATATATATATAACAATTTTCCTTAATACTTAAAATTTTAAAAATCAATTATTCCTTTTATAATATCAAAATTTCATTACTTTTATTAATATAAACAAAAGTCCTGTATAAATTTGTTGGTGATCGATAGCCTCACACTATTATATATATATATATATATATATATTTGGATCAACAATCAAATAATATACTTCAAAAAAAAAAAACAATCAAATAATAAATTTTTAAATTTTTTTTGTTTACAAGTAAATTTTATTGAATCTATCATCCTCAAACAAATTTATATCAAAATTCATTTAAATAAATGGATTTTATAAAAATTCTTATTTTATATTAAAATAAAAGATACATCGTGAGAGAATTAATATATATAAATATATAAATATATATAATTAAGTAATAAAAAATTACGTGTAATTAATGAAGTTAGAGTTAATTAAATAAGTGGAGTGACGAAACTGACCATGGAAGATGCCGCGTCGGTGGTCTAAATCACGACCTTTAAATTGGTGAGCTGGAATTGAAAAATTGTCCCAATTTCGTAAATACATTTAATATTAGTTGGCAAGGAATTTTCGTATGCACTAGATACAAAATTCTTTGATCTTTTTTTTTTTTTTTTTTGAAGGAATTGATCTTCTTTTATCTTTGAAGTTTGACCAGACAAATAAATTTGATTTCATGCAACCTGTTTCATAAGAGATCTCAACTTTATTATATATATATATATATATTATTTAGTAGATTGTTTATACCACCTTTAATAATAATTACTCAAGATTGTTAAAAATCTTAGCAAATGCAAAATTTACTACACATTGCAGTGGTAAAGAACGTTCATTCAGTATGATAATTTTTTATAATTCGAATCACCGCACCGACATTATGATTTGTGATCAGAATATAATCTTAAAAAACTAAAATGCAATCAAGTTTGTATGTATTATGTATATATCAAAGTACTCTATAGCATCTCCAAGGGGCTCCCTAAACCCACTATTTAGCTAAAATAGCTAGTGGGAATGGTTTTAGAACACTCTAGAGGGCTCTCTAAATGGCTCTCTATTTTAGAGAATCATCAAGAGACTCTCCAAATATAGGGAGTTATTTCAAGTTTCCTGTCTTCTCTCTTATATATATATATATATTTAATATTTTTAAGTTGATTGTTCTCTTTCTTACAATTTAAAATAAAATAAATGTATTAATATTTTAAATTTAAAAAAATATTAAAATATTAATAACTAGCTATAATAAAAAGGATGGTTGAAGACATGACCTAATGAAAAATTGCTAGCTAAAATAGTTTTTTGAACTAGCTAAAATTTAGAAAGGCATGATACTATTAAAGGGTGGTATGAATAATGCATACAAAAAGGAAAAATGGAGGGCACCGACCATGGGGTCGGTTGGGATATATATTCTTGCAATCAAGGACAAAAAGAAAGGTGAGAAATTAAATTATTATTTAGGGCATTGTAGGAGAAGAAAGGCAGAGATCTATGCATGTGTCTTAATTTGGAGGTGTTAATTTAATTAATCATAGTTCCGATACATAATTATACGAGTTACATGATTAAAATCGAAACAATGTCAAAAATGGAGCCAGATTTGGTGTTCTACGTGTATTTATCTTCTATATAAATTATGTCATATTATATAAAATAAACTATTTAACTTATCATAATGTTAAGAATGGGACCCTAGGAGCCGTTGATCGTGACTCTCCTTTCCAAAAAATAAATTAACTTTTAGGTAAAAAAAAAATTAATAATAATAAACTATAGATTTCATGACTTAATTTTCAGTTTGCCCCCTCTGAATTTCTTTGTTTTTGTTTTAATATAATGATTCCTCCAAACAAAAATACCTAACTCTAAGCTCCTACAACTATGTATCGGAATTTTGATAATTTATTCTCCTTCTCTGTAAGACCCTCCCTTCTATCATTCCGTGAGAAGTAGGTCTCATTATCACATGCCCAAACACAAAAGGGAGGGTACCTTCACATTTTAATACTAGTAATCAAGACCCCATCTCTTTATAAATAAATAAATAAAATCATATATCTAGATTCAAAATGAGATGTCATTACCATAATTAAGTATATATATTCATTGTACCGACAATTTCGAGAGAGCGTTTGATATAGACTTCACTTCAAATATTTGATACAATTAATGCATATCAATAATTTAATATATATATATATAAAATGTTTTCAATTAGTGTTTTTAGATTACATCATGATTTTTCTTTTTATCCAATCCAAAAACACAAGATAAAATTAGAAAATAGTAAAAGGTCAAATTTTAAGTGGTAATAAGATTAAATCACATATATTTTTATGAATTTTGATATGAATTATTTTATGAATGATAGGTTTATTGAAATCTACTTATAAATAACATTTGAAAATTTTTCAAACACTAGGTTTACTTTTCTGGAATTTTTCTAAATTTCGTTCATTTTTCCGATACCTTTATATTTAACAAAATCTGGATAAATAGTTATAGTACTTAAAGATTTTTAAAATTTTGTTTATAAATAAATTTCATTGAACTTATCATAAAAAAAAAAAAAAAATCAAAATTTATAAAAATCGATATTTCTATTTTCATACAAAATCAATAATAAAACAACTTGTAGATAATTAGATTGATATACACTCATTATTAATAAAATCATCTTCTACATGGACTAATTAGTGTGCATTATTTTGTATGTCAAATGAAAATATATGAATAAAGAAAGAAGAAGAAGCTATCTTTTGACTAATGCCTATAGTGGATTGGCCTGTCCCATGACCCATGCCGCTATTGTCAACATAATCTCCCTTTCACATTGTTTTCCATTGACTTTTAACCAACATTTCGTTCCTCCAGTGACCTGCATTGTTCACAACTATTCTATAATTAAAAAAGCTGATTGTGATTTTGTCGAATCAATAACTTTCTTTTTCTTTTTATATACCACATATGGTAATAACAAATCGAATGAGAGTGTTCGTATTCGCTCTTAACATCGAGCTAACCATATGAAAGTACGACAATTTCATATTTTCCCACGATAAAAGTAACAAAACATTTTTGGTTTGACATCCATATGAGATAATAACTTATCTCAATTATATGTCATGATCGAACTATTTTGGATAGCAATTCACTAATTCTATCATGATTTTCACATGAGGTATTTAAGAATAGATCAATCCTCAAACAATTTGGGCCATCAGGACCTCCAAATTAAAGTACATTTACATGACTTGTACCTCATGAAAAATTATATATACTCGTTCTAGGCTCATAATTGGGATGTTATAATCATTCTTTAATATTATATGATAATGTATATGTAATAACTATTTCAAATTTTTTTATTAAAAAAAAAATAAAAATAAAAAATGTAAAAGCTAGTAAAAGGGCGAAGGCAAAAGGGGTCAACAAACTCATGTGCCATAATGTAAATATATAGAAATCAAAACTATCCCCTAAAAACATTTTTATTTTTAACCACATAGGAAGATTTGACTCTTTATAACCACATTTTTTTTAGGCAATTAACTAAATACCCCTTGTATAAACATTCCCAAACCCTCTCTTATCTTTTCTCTCACGTTCGAAAATTATTAGGTGCAGGAATCACACTTTTTTTGTGTGGGATATGATTGCACAAAGTTGTGTTATAATTACAAAACGTTATGAAACATATTACGTAACATAATTTTATACAATTATTCTCGAAAAAAAAGTGATGAAATTCTCACACTAAATAAGGAATATATATATCGGTGTATGCATGTAAAATGATAATGGTTAATGAGTTATTCTATAGTCCAGGTTGATTTTGGAAAAAAAAAATTCAAAATGTAAGTTAAATAGTTGCAGACTTGCAGTCCTGAATTGTTATTATTATTTGTCCGAAACCGATCAAACTTGAGAATTATTAATGATTAATATAGAGTGGAGAAGTGGTTAATTTTGACCTAGAAAAAATGTAGGGTGTTTTTGTAGAATAAAACAGGTCATGGATGCATGATTTGGTATTTTGCTTTTGAAAAGCAGAAGATGCTAAGGTGGAGCCACACCTACTAGAACCCTCTCAACTTTATTTAATTTCCATAATAAATGAAGCATCATATTAAATTGGTGGGTCTCCTTAAAAGTGATTCCACTTATCTGCCTGCAATTGGAAACTAATTCATCGTCTTTCTCTTACCCTTTTGTGTTCAATTTTTTTTTTTTTTAAATTATATTTTCTTTATAGCTCAGAGTTTTATATAAATATTGGTGTATTTGTCCATTCAATTATTTTTTTATTATTTTTTTTGTAATATGTTTTCTTTATAGTTAATATTTTTATATAAAATATTATAATATATATTCAGGGGTGAACCCGGTAAATATATACCACCTGAGCTAACATATATATATATATACGGTTCCGTTTCTATCAAAGCATCCTTATATAACTTTATCATGATATTGAATGTGAACCATTCATTTATAAAAGTGATTTGACAAGTGCATACATACCAAGTCAAAGTATGTAAAATGAGTGACTTACATTCGATGTCCTTATATAATTCTATCAAGGTATCCTTATAGGAAAATTTCCGATATATATAATCTTTGTTTTTTTCTCAGTACACACTAACGTTATCAAGGTAGCTCATTAACTATCAATCGTTGGATTTACATATTTTTATTTAGTCAATATATTATAATATGTTTAATTAATAGCTTACAAACTCTCACACTAAATTTATGGTTTTCTTTCTCATTGCATACCGATATAATAAAATCAATAAAACATATGCGAGGCATTGATTAAGAATAAAAAACCTTTTATATAATTTTTGATGAAAGTATTTGTTTATTTTTTTAATAATCAAATGACACCAATTCAATAACGGATTATTCAAGAATATAAAATAAATTATAAAATTTATGCATAAAAAATTATTTAAACTTGTAGTTCAGAAAAAAAAATTATTTAAATTTGTAAATAACTTAATTTTATAATGTTAAAAACCATAATATTATGTGTATTTTTACAACTTACTTTAAATAACAAAATATTTACATTTCATTAAATTTAGACTAAGATATCACATTTATGTAATATTGTCAAACCTTAAGGAATATTTACATAATTAACCATTTATATATTGATTTTTTTTCTAGGTACATCCACCTTGTATATATTGTTGACACCAAAATTTCACCCATGCATGTACGAATCAGCCATCGACAAGGTATTGTCAACTTTGGTCCATCGAGCCTCATAGTTTTGTTTTTAAAAGGACTCTCATAGGGTTAAGGCTAGCATTGATTGGTTATGTCACATAATAGTCTTGACTTTAACTGATGTGGGAGAAACCTCCTAACAACATATATAATTATCTATAGTTATCATATTATCTCTTGATCGATAAGAATGGTCCAGTGGTACACCTCTCACACTTACACCACGAAGTCGTGGGTTCAAGTTCTCCGTTTTCCTAAAAAACCTCGAAATTATGTAATACTTAATATATATATATATATACATGGAAAAAAATTCTTATCAGTGCGTACTGATAGAATTATATAAGGATATTGAATGTGAGTCATTCGTTTTACATACTTTGACTTACTTGTCAAATTACTGTTATAAATGAATGACTCACATTCAATATCCTGATAAAATTATATCATGATGCACTAATAGAAACATGATTGTATATATGTGTGTGTGGAAATAGGGGAAATATCACTATTTTTTTTTTATTGAGTTTTAAGAGTAACACCAGTCTAATAAGTTAAGTTTAAATAACATGTAGAGAACAAAGTCAATGATATCACTTCGGTTAGGCCTTTTGATTAGATAATTCCTACTACATCAACAAAAAAAACTAGCACCGATAACCACTCGTGTTATTCGAACCGGGGAATCCCTCCTCTCGGCTTACGACCCAGAGAAGGGATCAAGGTACAGATGGAAAAGTTTTTATGAGATATCACTTAAGTTTTTATGAGGAGAACAAAGTCGTAGAGATAATAGAGAGTAAGAGAAAGTTTTAGAAAAAGAGAGAAAACAAATGAATGAGAGAGACAAAACAAAGAGAAAAGGGAGAAGTATTCTTCTGACACCTCTAGGAGAACAGAGAGAATCCACAAAGATGTAAAAAAGTTACAAATAAATGAGAGAGAGACGATAGAGATTACTCATACTTTTGTGTGTGTGTGTGTGTTACAAATAAATGAGAGAGAGATGTGTGTGTGTGTGAGATGTAAAAAAGTTACAAATAAATGAGAGAGAGATGATAGAGATTACTCATACTTTTGTGTGTGTGTTACAAATAAATGAGAGAGAGATGTTTGTGTGTGTGTTTCAAATAAATGAGAGAGATGCATGTGTGTCCTTTCACCATTTGGGGAAAATAGAGATGGGTGAGTTTTGGGGGCAAGTATCCCATCCTCATCCTTATTTCTCTGTTTTCCTGTTTTTTGGTTCTCTTGTTTTCTCTGCTTTGTTAAAAATTACATACTATAAAAAAAAAAAAAAAAAATCTATTACAAATATAAATATAAATACAAAATAAAATTCATTACAAATTTAAATGAAATCTAATATTGTTCTTTAATAATAATAATAATAATAATATATTATATATTATAAAAGATTTGGGGGAAATGGGGATCCCCCCCCCCCAATGAAAATCATCCTCATCTCTCCCAACTTCTCTATTTTTTCCAAAAATTCCTCCCCAAATGGGGATAGGGAAGTAGTGATTAAGGTATTTGGGGATAAATGTCCATCCCTAAGTATTTCAGTCATTCCTCTCTTATTATGTAAGGGTATTTTTATCGATTCAGAGATAAATTGTGACAAGTATTGAAAAAAATCCAGGGGTGTTTAGTTTTGAAAGTATAAAAAATTGAGGGCAAAAGCAAGCAATTTGCTTACTGTTTTTTAAATTTATATATTTTACTGTTACTATTAATTTATTTTATAGTAGAAAGATTAATATCCTCTATTGAAGTTCAATTGATTTAACGGTATTTTAATCTGAGACTAACGTTGTAAGTTTTTAGAATTTTTTTTTTTTTTCCAAACTTATCATATAAATTTTTTTCCAACAGAACTTAGAAATGAAATTAAATTTATATCCCAAAAATATATCGAATTGGATAAGGAAAGAATTATTAAAATTATTTAAAAAAATATATATTTTTAATTTTAAAGTCTAGTTCATGTGGTGTAGATGAATCATGAATGTATAGAATTTATTTATTATTATTTTTTATTGGAAGCAATGAATGTATAGAATTTGGCAGAAGACGACATGTATGAGTGTCTCTTTCCAAACTGTCGGCAGATTGCCTTTTGAGAACCTTCCACGTTATGTTTTCTTAATTCCACTTCATTTTTTCATCTTTTATTTTTGTCTCCTTTTTCAAATTTATATTTTGGGATATTATTAACAAGTACCTGTAGTTTTCATTATTCGCTAAACTGTACCCTCTAGGTTCATTTTTAGTCAAAACACTCTGATTTTTAAATATATTTATATTTGCCAAAACCCACCTACTGCAAACTTATGTTAACATTTCTGAAAAATATATCATTTTTACCTTATATGAAAATATAAACAAATAATAAAAACATTTAAAAAATTAAGTCAAAAAGAAAATTTAATTGAAAAAAAAATTGTATCTATAACGTGAAAGATGGAAGATAGAGATTAATTAAAAACAAAAAAACAAAATAATGAAAAAAAAGAACCACAAAAAATGAAAAAATAAAATAAATCTAGCCTCGACCAAAACACCAATCAAGCCTCCCAACATTCCAACTAAACCCTCATCTCTCTCTATCTCTAACACTGCAATCCACCCGCCGCCACCTTCATCTCAAACACCACCACCCACTGACCACACACACCACTCAAACACAGCCACAAAAAAGAGAGAGAGAGGAGAGCAATCATATCAGATCTGAAAAAAAATGGTTTTTTAAATCAATTCTTTTATAAAAATTTAATAATCTTTCTTAAATTAATTTTATGTAATAATATTTGTTTAATATATTAATTGTTCATTTACTATATTACCTTAATAACCTAACAGAAAATTCAAGTTTTTAATTGAAAACTAACATCAGAATGTATTTTGGATAATATTTTTAAAACTAGGATGGTTTTTGGCTACAAACAAAACTAAAAGGTAGATTTTGGAAAATAATGCGAACTAGAGGGTAGTGTTTAATAATATCCCTTAAATTTTACATATACTTCTTTTAAAAATGGAGATAAAAATATTAAAAAAAAATTACACATCTACTCTCGGGGCTTAGGTGATGTGTTCCTCTCATTCCGTGTTAGTAGTTGACCGGTGGAGAGTTCGAGTTTTATCATAACATTTTATAAATTTATATGACAGATTTTCTCTCTAGTATTGTGGAAGAGGATATCTAGACCGTTCATTTAATATTTGATCTAGTCAGATTCTATCAGACCACTAATTTGTTATGTATCAGATTTCAATATATAATAATAAAATTTAAAAAAATTAAAAAAAGGGATGCAACACGAATCATAGAACGACATTAATTTATTTATTTATTTGAAGGATAGAGTCATAGAACGACGACATTTATTTTAGATGTGAAAAGGCTCACTTGTATGTTGAATTTCTTGTTTATATTTTAGTCTAAGATGCCAATTTATATACGTATATCGGTATATGTGATATGTCCATGAACTATATTATTGACGGTAGTCTTTTATCTAGTAGTACTATTTGCATTTTAGAATATATGTAAAAGTTCAAATCTCAGTCGTATATAGCGAGCTCTCTTTGCCTAATTCTACACAGAACAAATTGGGTATGTATTTTATAATATACGGGACTTAATAATCACTAATATTACTAGACTAATCAAAAAAGAAAAAATGAAAAAAGAAGACCTAATGTTATTGATCCATCCAACATTATTCGAATTGTATTTTGAAGTATTATAATAACTTCTTACACCGAATGAGTAAAGGGTCAGATATTTGTCAAGATCAAATATTAAAAGTTTGGTTCAGATATCTTCCCAAGACATCGGGAAGAAATACTTCTTACACATACTTTTAAGATGTGTATGATGAGACTCAAACTCTTAACCACTAACGTTAAATGGAAGGTGCACTCTCATTTATACTAAAAGGTGATATGCAATTTTGATTGAACCGACGAGTTTGTTAAAGCATCTTCGATACAATAGTGACTTGTGGGGAAGAATAAAAAATATATATGCCAAGTAGGATGAATAGACGGTCTGTTTATAAATGTATCTCCAATGCAATTGTGCATATTTAACCTCAAACAGATGTGGTAAAAAAAAATATCAGACATTGTCAATATGATCCTCTTTTCAAACGATCTGTTGCACAACCATTTTTTTTCAGTTTATTTGTAAGTATTTAACATTAACATTAACATTAATTTTTCATCTATTTTTGGTAAGAAAATAAAATAATAAAGAAAACAGGGAAAAAAAAAAATGGACACGTTATTAAAAAATATATGTTTTAAACAGAATCATTTGATACTAAATTTTGAATTGATTGTCTATCAAGTCTATCTTTATGCCACATATAAAGTAAATATAGGGATGGCCAATGATGGAATGGGGGCGGATGTAGGTCCCCCCACCCCCATCCCCATTTGCCTTTTTCCTCGTTTTTTCCCGTTTCCCCCTTTCCCCGTATCCCCTGTTTCCCCACTCCCCCGTTTTCATACCATTTTAAAAATAAATTAAGAGAAATATATATTGATATATATTATTAAAATAAATATATAAATCTTTATATATATATATATATATATTAATATATATAAAATAAATAAATAAATAATTTTTATTATAATATTATAATATTTAGGGGAAATGGTGATGGGGGCACCTACCCCATCCCCATTCACATTTCCCCAAATTTATGGAGGAAACGGGGAAATGGGGATGGGGCCAGGTCCCTTCATCCCCAACCTCATTTTAATTTGGGGTTAAAAAGCTCTTCCCTCCCAAATCTAATTTCCCCATTTTCCTCTAAAAATTGATGGGGGAGCGGGGATTTGGTGCCCTGGAGGAAAATGACCTTCCCTAAGTAAATCTCTTGACATTGTTATCATGTTAACGATTATTGTTATACAATCCACTTGTGTATTGAAGTTGCTCTTAGATTCAATCGAATAAGAATGTTCACCAACCGACTAAATTATTAAAATTTCAGTAAAAACTCAGATCAACTCCAGATCTGACAGATTTAATAACATTCATATTTCTAAATCTTGTGGAAACCATAAATATAATTTAATTGTTTTGACAAATTGGTCTGACATCTTGAACCAATATTCCATATAGATATCAAAATTTTGTTTATATTAAGAATTCCAAGGAAACTTCTTTGATAAATATAGCAATGCCAAAGCTTTCCCTCAAATGTTGACAATATCTTCATTGCCTTATTTATTTATATTTATATTTAAAAACTAATTTATTATTATTTTTAAAAGCAATATAAAATATTTGCCTACTGTGAATTTTATTCTAATAGAATTTTAAGTTTAAATGAATAATGTCCACCATTAGTTGGTGTTTGCATACATTAATTTAGACAATGAAACATATTGGACCATTAATTAATTAATATGATATTTGAAAGGCTTGATTTTATTTATTTATTTATTTATTTTTTGTTGTTGAATAGTTTCATTTTCTCCCAAAATTAAAATTTAATTCTCTCGATTCTTCCATCCAATGATCCACATGATGGATGCAAGTTGCAACCATGAACCATAGGTGGGAAAATTGATTTTATATTATTATAAAAGTCATCTCACTAATAGTTGCATTGATCGAATTGTTTTCATTTGGTCATGTTATTGCTTTGTGGGATCGACTCGACAACATTTAATTTAATCATAGGAGAGAGATAATGAGACAGTTAAATTATATTTAAAATTATGGATAATTTATTTTTAATTATCTACATACAGTTCTCAAAAATTTAGATACAATTTAAAATTTCATAAAATAAAAATGATGTGAACACAAAACAAAAATGTCTTTTTATTTTTAAGAAAAATATTACAAAATTAAATTATATACAAAATCCTACTTCTAAAAAGGAAAACAAAAAACAAAAAAAAAATTTACACGAAAACTGTTTTTGTTTATTAGTTAGTCACTGAGCTAACTCACCTAAGAGATGTTAGGTACCCTAAAAAGATTATTAGTTTAATAAAGAAATATGTCAAGATCAAATTAAAGCTGAATTGTATTTGGGATTATTATAAACAGTTCTTAATTAGAATATTCCATCACAAAAAACCCATAGAAATGGGAGTTGACAAATTTGTGTAAATAAAATAAAGGCCAATGATTCTTAATTTGTGTAAGTTGCTGACACTGAAATTTAATAAATTATGATTAGATATTTTGTATGGATATTGAGGAACAATTTAAAAAATTTGTTGGATCCAAGAATTATTTTTCTTTCTATTTTTCCCCATTTTTTTTTTTAATGTTTTAACATAAAATAATATATTAGAAAAATGAGTTCCTAAACTTGAAATTTTTTTGAAATTTTTTATGTTTCATTTTTTTTATTATGCATAAAAAAAAAAAAAAAAAACTCATCAAAATTCATTAAATTTTATTAATGTGTGGATGGTTTTGACATAAAATGGATTGTACTTTAGAATTCTTATATATATGGCCTTATTTGGTATGCCACACCATATGATTGGACAGCAAATAAATTTAATAAAGCTGGATTAATTTGTTTCGAATTAAGTAAAAATATTTAAAATGTTTTACAACATTTTTGAAAATAATTATTAGATTTTTTTTATTATTTGTTTTATTTTTTTCAAAAAATAATTCATATTCAAAAAATATATATAAATAAATAAATAAATAAATAAATAAAACATAACCCACATGGCCACATGCAACAAGACCCACAACAAAGGTAAAAAAGGATCTTTCAATTTGACAATATCCTAGATTCAAGTCGACATAAGACATGTGCAGGGACAGAGAGACAGAGGGGTCATCGATGCATCCCACTGTTCGAACCGGATACATCCGATCCATATTTAACACCGGACACCGGATTTTGAACCAAATTCGTATAAATGCACCCGTCAATACGGTGCTCCATACAACGTATAAAGGCATGATTTGGATGGAGAATGGATGGTCCATCTTTTGCATTGAAGTTTCTTTCTATGCATTACATTATCATTAATGTGGTGCATAAAGGAAAAAATAACAATTAATTACTGTATTAACATTCTTAGATCACCGATTGTAAAAAACATACGATAATCCTGATAATATCTTAAATAAAGTCGATCAGCTTGACAATATTTTAAAATACAAGTCGTCACATCATATATATATATATATATAGTCTTTATATTTTTAGTTAGAACCGAAATAAAATTTATCAGTTCATTGTATGTGGATTATTGGATTTAAAAGATGTTTTGACAAGTGTATACAGCTAAGTCAAAACATTTAAATCTATTGACCCACGTGCAAGAAACTGATATATCTTATAACAGTTTAAACTGATAATAGAAAAACTATATATATATATATATATATATATTTTTTTTTTTTCTCCTCAGTGCATCCTGATATAACTTCATCAGTGCGTTACATGTGGGCTATAGATTATGGAAAAGTTTTGACAAGTGCATACACTTTAAGTCAAAGCATGTAAATCTAATGGTCCATATCCAACACACTGATGAAGTTATATCAAAACACATTGACTTGAAAGTTTTCATATATATATATATATATATATATATATATATTAACATTCTTAGGTGTCTATATGTGTGGTGTGGATGCTTTAAAAAAACTGTTAACAATTTTTTTTTCCTAAGTACGTAATGAGTCAGAATTAGTGGTGGTAAGGTTCCGATTCTGTTTCGATTTCAGTTTTTACGGTACAGGCGGTTTTGAATCGGTTTTTTTTTTTTAATTTAAATTTAAAAAAAAAAAAGACTTTTAAATTGTAAACTACTAAACTTGTAATAATGTAATTTTAAATAATAAAATAAAATAAAATATATAAATGACAAATTACAAAATAAATAAATTACAAAATATAAATTACAAAAGGAAATTAAAATAAAATAAACAAAATATCAAATTTCATATTACATATTACATTTCATTGGATATTTGGGAATTAGGTCACCCGAAGTTCGAAAATATCATAAAATAAATAAATGATAAATTACAAAATTAAATTAAAATAAAACAAAAAAAAAGTAAAATTATTAGTCTTGCACTTAATTTTCACTACAATTAAGTTGTCTACGTATCCTCTTGGGGGTTTAGAGGAATCAAAGGCCACGTAGTTCTCTTACCTTTTATTGTAGGTTTGTTGATTACATGGACTTGTGATGACGTGAATACGTGATCCACATCATCTATTCCGGGCCCGTTGTACTTGTCTCTCCACTTTCATGTTCGTCATCTTTGAAGAAATTGTATGTTATCTCATGTTCGATTTCTTGTTGTCTATATTGAGCTTTTGTCCAATCATCCACACAAACATGTATCTGGAGTGCTTTCAGAGTTAAGCATGAACGGCTTTCATCCAAGATATTCCCCCTGGCATTGAACTCTTGTTCCACCGCCACTGTATTGGTGTTGAAAAAATATTTTTGGCTATGATAGCCATGATTGGATAGTACTTTGCTACTCTTTCCAATATTGTAATATATCAAATTGTTTGTCTAACGTATCTTCTATAAACTCATAAGAATCATTTAGATAAGATTCAAGCTCAGAATACTTGTCAATTCTTGATGAAGAAGAAGACCTAAGTTTTTTTGTTTTTTTTTTATAATAGACTATATCCTAAATTCAAAAATCCGGAGGATGATGATGTGGGATGTGCAATTTGTGTTTTGTGTAACATCTAAGTTGAGTGAGGATCCATAAACTAAAAGATATTCATCATATAAAGAATACAATAATTTCTTAATTCTATCATAACATGCATTAACATTATATTCTATGTTTAAACCTTGGATGCCATAATAACCATTGAGATAATAACAAAAATTTTGTAATTTACAACGTGGATCAAAAATCATGGCAATCAAATAAATATCTAGCAACTCATGATAATAACGTAACCATTTTTCCTTCATAGCATTAACGGCTTCCCCTATTTCTATGTCGGATTCACAATAAGCAAATGCACCAGCAATATTTAGACTTTCAATAATAAATAAATGAGTTGTAGGATAATGAACACTAGATAAATTTGTTGTAGCAGTATGAAAAACTTTTAACAAATTGAAAACGTTGTAACAAGCATCCTAATGAGATTTATAAAGTTGAATGTCAATAACATGAAATTGAATAAAAGAAACTAATAAATCTCTATACTCGTAACTTTGAGCAAGCAATTTATAAGTAGAATTCCAATGTGTTGGAATATCACGAGGAAATCTAACGGCACGTCTACTATTTTGTTTACAATATTTTACCCATGCATTCATTATAGAAGAATGTTTCCATAAAAACTGAAGGGCTTGTTTAATAAGTAGAATAAAATGATCAAGAGTTTCTAATCCTTTTTGAACACATAAATTTAAAACATGGCATGCACATCTTTGATGAAAAAAATGCACCACCAACAAATGGTTTGCATAAATTAATTAAAGATGGAATAGCAGCAGTATTGTTAGAAGCATTATCAAAACCAATTGCAAAAATTTTGTTCTCAATTTTATACTCTGAAAAAATAATTCTAAGTATTCTAACAATATTTTGAGCAGTGTGTGAATCATCAAAAACTCTAAATGTAAGAATTCTTTTTTGGATATTCCATGCATCATCCATAAAATGGCAAGTGACACCCAAGTATGAATGTGATCGCCAATAGTCAGTCTATATGTCGGCACATACGGAAACACGACCGTTATATTTTTCAAAAAATTTCTAACTTTTTTTTTCTTTTATATAAATATTTTCAATTGTATATACAATAGTGGATCTAGGAACACGGCATGCAGCAGGATTTAATGCTCGTCAACAATAATAAATAAAACCAACCCTTTCACCAAAATCGAATGATAAGTGTTCTACTGCTACCATTCTAACTAATTCTTCCCTATTTTGTTCATCAGTATAACGAAATAATTGTTGGTTAGGAGTAGTGTATCTGGGAATTTGTGTTTGTGACCTCGATCTGGTCTCTGCTTCTGGATGTTTGGTTTGAATATACTTCCGATAAGTGTCATATCCTCCGGATTTGGACCACTTATATACTTTATTGCAATAATTTAAAGCTGCTACATAGCTTCCATCTTCTTGCCTAACTTTCTTCATATGTTTGACGAATAGATCAGATTTGCTCTGCTTCGGATCCGGTTCGTCCTCATCTGCTTCCGGTGGATCAAAATCATAATCCGGAGGTGTATCAATATCAGACATATTTTCTGAATGGCTTGTCAAATTAGGGCCCGGGGTGGTATTATGATTGGGTTCTGAAATTATTAAAGGGGGAGTAGGAATGTTTAGGCCTAAGTCTTCAGCATAGGCCCGGCGTTGCAGATAATCGTGATAGGTGGTGTCGTTATGACCAAGATTATCGACCATCTGACCCTTACCTTTCATCGAAATCGAACGCCTAGGATCGTCACGGCCGTGACCCCTTTCCATTTCCACCACTTGCCACTGGATTGGACGGAATAAATTTGGGACTAGAGAAATTCTGAAAATCTGAAATAGATAATTGAAAACTTAAAACTTAGAAGAATAATACTATAAAGTATAAATCTATATTCTATAATAATATAATACTATAATAGTAGATTAGTAGTAACTAGTAAGTACTAAGTACTATTATAGTAAGTACTAAGTAGTAACTAGAAATAAGATAAATTGCAAATAAATGAAATTGGAAACTTAGTATTTAATAAATACTAAATAGTAATTGGTTATTCGGAAATTAAATAAATTAGAAATAAGATAAATTGTAAATAAAATTAATTGCAAATAAAATATATTGGAAATAAAATTAATTGGAAATAAAATTAATTGGAATTTTGAAAATAAAATTAATTGCAAATAAAATATATTGTAAATAAAATTAAATGGAAATAAAATTAATTGCAAATAAAATTAATTGGAATTTTGAAAGTAAAATTAATTGCAAATAAAATTTATTGGAAATAAAATTAATTGCAAATAAAAATAAATTGCAAAATTAAATAAATAATAAAAACCTTCGAAACTTGGAGTCTTCAGTCTTGGAGTCTTGGAGAGTTGGAGAGTGTTGGAGACTTGAGAGTTGAGTATTGAGACAATGAATCTTGAAATAAAAATTAGAAATTTAGAATTAGAGATTTAGAGAATTGAGATTTGAGAGAAATAGAGAATGAGAGGAAAATAAGAAATTAGTGTGAGATTGTGAGAAAAAATGAAAGGGGAGGAGGGGTATTTATAGAAAAAAAAAAAAAAAATTAAAAATTAAAGGGTTGGCCGTTGAGGCCAACAGTATGCTGACGTCAACATACCTTTGGGCCTCAACGGTCCCAAAAAAAAAAAACCGGTCCGTTTGAACCGAACCGGAACCGCCGGTTCCAGCACGGTTCGTTAAACATTAGAACCGGAACCAGAACCGGGTACCACCGGAACCAGAACCGGGTACCACCGGTACCGGTTCCGATTTCGGTTTTTCCGATTCTAGTTTCAATCAGGTTCCACGGTTGGAACCGGAACCTTGCCTGGTCTAGTCATAATTAATAATTCCATACTTTATTTTTAGCGGGATTAATAAGTCCATACTTGAAAAAAAAAAAAAATGTGAATAGACACTTAATTTAGACTTTATAGATATAACTGTCTAACAATAAAATGATTTACGTCTAAAAAATTATGTTTTTTTTTTTTTTTTTTTTTTTTCCTCGTCTTTATTTTACTTAGAATAATCAATGAATATTTTATGGTATATTAATGCATCCATGTACTATTAAAATTATGTATTGTTTTGATATAATCATATGCAACTCGCATGCTTGAAAGCATGTGAGATTATACCAAAATAAAGCCAATTTGTTTTTTGCGGTTTTTATAATTTAGTCCCTATCTAATTGGGAAAAAACACTTTTTTACTTGCTAATTGATTTTTTAACAAATTGGTCATAATATAATTTAAAATACAACAAATTGGTCCTAATATTAGGACCAATTTATTGTATTTTGAATTATATTAGGACCAATTTGTTGAATTTTAGGACCAATTTGTTGTATTTTGAATTATATTAGGACCAATTTGTTGAAAAATCAATTAGCAAGTAAAAAAAATGTTTTTTCCCAATTAGATAGGGACCGAATTGTAAAAACCCCTTGTTTTTTTTTTTTTTTTTTTTGTAATAAAATACAAAACAAAATTATTTTAAGAGAAAATAGCACTAGACACCATTAATTGGTGGGTGGAATCCCAAAAAGGTCATTGACTATTTAAATTGTTTCATAATCACCAATTGACAAAACATTATTCATTGACAGTCATTCTGTTAAAATCTAACAGAAAGCTACCATTGTCTGTGACATGTCACCCATAAAAAATTTTATGTGCAATATTTTATGTATTTTGATTATTTGATTATATATAAAAATTAATGATTTGATTAATTTATTATTTTTATAGGTAATATTTCCTGTTTATGGGTGACATCAAACTTATTATTATTTCCTGATTAATTTAAGGTGACATCTAACTTATTTCATGATTAATTTATTATTTAATTATATATATAAAGTAATGATTTAATTATAAGAATTTTATAGACAATATTTCCTATTTTATATAGTAATCATGATAAAAAAAAAATTCAAAATACAGGTAAAAAAGCCAATTCAAAAACCGGTGCAAAACATGATTAATTTCCTGTTTTATAAACTAATTTTTGACCCATATTCTAATGAGTTATAACATAAACAAACGGACTTCAAACAATTACTTGGCAAAATGGCAACAATTGATATTTTCTATGAAATGTCTAATTTGAGCGATTTTGAAAAATTAATGGTCATTTAAGGACTGCCTCACCAAATCAGTTACTTTAGATATCACTGACCCTTATTTTAATATTGACCCTTATTTTAATATTGAATTGATGCATTGATGTACTAAAGATGGCCACGATAAATAATTGGGATATTATAAAAAACTCCCTCTGGTGGTATTAGCCATTTTGCACCCTCTAGTTTTAAAAATGGTCAATTTTCACCCTAATATAGTTACAATTAATTGTCATTCTCCACCCTGCCGTGAATGTTCCGTTAGAAATTTGGAATATTCAATTAGGTTTTTTGTTAGAGAGAATATTCAATTAGGTTAGTAAGGGTATATTGGCAAATGAAGGGGGTACAATTAATAAATCAAACAATAAAAAGTAAAAAGAATTAAAATCTTAATTTTAAAATTTTCTCTCATTTTCTAAATTTTTTCTCTCTCCTCTCATTTTCTCTCTCACCACCACCTCTCTATCTCTTTCTCCGTCGTCTCTCTCCTCGGTGGCTGGGATTGTGGGGTTTGCTGGATGGAGATTTGATGGTTGGTTTGTTTGGATTTAGTGGAGTTGTTATTTTTTTTTCCTTTGGATTTGGTACCCTTTTTTTATTTTTTATTTTTTTATTTTAATTTATGTAAAACAGTATTTTCGTGAAAATTAACAGAAGTTAACTGCAGGGTGAAAATGGTCATTTTAGAAACTAGGGAGAATAAAATGGCTAATACCTCAAATAATAACCCTAAATAATTAGTTTTATTTTTTTGAAAGCAAAATAATAAGATCTTTGACCTTATTCACAATTCACATGCATGAGCATGGCTCTAGAGAGAGGATGTTGATGGGAATATGGGATGGGATGGCCCGCCGCACATGGATAGAGTAATCATCAGCTACTTTACATCACAGAAAGTTGATAGTGATATCATCCTCACCTCTTTACTCATGTCCCATTCATATATATATATATATATACACGGAAATTTTCCTATGAGCATGCCTTGATAGAATTATATAAGGATATTGAATGTGAAACACTCATTTTACATATTTTGACTTGGTATGTATGCACTTGTTAAATCACTTTTATAAATGAGTGGCTCACATTCAATATCCTGATAAAGTTATATAATGATGTCCTGATAAGAACGAGAGTGTATATATATGGGGATATTATCATTTTCACCCACGTAGTTTTCCATATTCATAAATTTGTCCCCCTAGTTTCAGAAATGATTGATATTTCCCCTGAAAATCAAAGTATTCAAATATTTACCCCATGCCGTTAGGATTTCCGTTAAATAGAGGTTTAACCATTAAAATAATGAAAAAAGTACATTTTTACCCCTAGTTATCATTTTATCATTTATTTAATCAAAACAAATTCAACCAATATTAACATAAATTAAAAAAAAAAAGAATATTAAAAAAGAATATTTAAAATAAAAAAAATAAAATGGTAAAAAATTTATTAAAAGATATTAAAAGAATAATATTAAAGAAAAATAAAAAAATCAATTAAAACCCTAATTATTCCTCTCTCCCCCCATCTCTTCCTCTCTCTTCCGCCACTCTCTTTTCTTCTTTTTTTGCAACCCAAACAATCGCATATGCTATTAAACTCAATTCTTAATGTTTCAATGTTTTTACCCCTGTTTTCAATGTTGGGAGTTGGAGGGTTTAGTGGGTTGGGTTTTGTTGGTGGTGGTTTGATTTGAAGGTGTTGGTGACTACGATTTGGTGCGACTTTGGTTTGATTCTGATTTTTTGGTTTGGTAGTGTGGGTCTGGATTCTGGTGTTTATGGGTTTGACGGTCTATTATAGATGATTTCTTGGTTTAGACGATAATGGTGATCATGAAGATGTTAAATTTGCTTTATTAATTTTTATTTTTTTTTTTTAGTTTTTGGATTTGTTATAGCAGTTCGTCTTTTATTTTTTTGGTCTTTAGATTTGTGGAGATCTAGAATGAATAAGATGGATGGTGGAGAGATGATTGTGATGAAATGGATCTGAAATGGATTTTATGAAATGGATCTGATGAAATGAATCTGATGGTGAAATAATAAATATTAAATTAAATAATAAAAAATATTTATTATTTAATTTAATATTTATTATTTTATTTTATTTTTAAGGGGAATATCAACCATTTCTGAAACTATAAGGGGCAAATTTATGAATATGGCAAACTACAGGGGGAAAATGATGATATCCCAATTGTTTAATTTAGCTTTTTACCACATTATCCTTCTATTTTAATAGTCAAACCTCTATTTAACAGAAATCCTAACGGCAGGGTGAAAATATTCGAATACTTTGATTTTTAGGGGGAATATCAACCATTTCTGAAACTTGGGGGGTAAATTTATGAATATGGCAAACTACAAGGGAGAAAAATGATAATATCCCTATATATTTTATGGGATTTGGATCCTCTATTTACCTCATCGTTTTCCTTATCTCACCTAATCCCATAATATATAAATATTGCAATGAACGTGTGGTTAAGCTAGATGTGATTGATTTCCATAATCACTTTATCAACAATCAATCACATGATTTAAAAAAGTCAGGAAAAAGATAAGGTAATGGGAGGATCCATGTACTTTTATATGATGATTTTAACATTGGTACATAATTAACCACCCCCGCAACAATAGTGAAGACTAAAAACACTTTTTTCCTTCTTTTTTTTTTTAGCAAACATTTCATTTCATGTGAGCTCATAATTATTATAATTATTATTATTTATAATTATATAAGAGAAAGAAAATATAAAAATTCTCCTAAATTGTAACAGAGTACTTCTACGGTTCAAGGATCTAAGAAATAATTATAAAACTTAATAAATCATATTTTAATTATATTGATGGATATAATTATATTAAACTTTAATATTAGTAATAAAGATCCCTTATAAAGTATAAAATTCGAAAATGATTAGTAAAATATACAATAGGGGCATTTTGAACCTTTTACATAGACAATAGAGTCCATGGGTAACTTTAACCGTTGAACAGTAACGAGCAGAAGATGTTTGCACAATCTTTAGCAAAAGTTACCTATATGTGAAACTTTTAGTTTAATTTACATATGTGCTCAGTTAGACATAAAATCAAGGGTGATTGTGCAATTGTCCCACAGTGTAAATATTAGGAATTTGGTTTGTGTTTAAATTGTGTTTACTCTTCAAACTCCTCAATTTATCGAATGTACATTCGTCAAATAGAATCATATTATGTGAATAAAAATGTAAATATCAAAAGTCTATCAGATGGAGATACAAACATCAATGTCGGGATTTATTTATTCAAATCTATGATTGATTTTCTAAAATGGTGTTTGGTGAGACCGTTAACTTTCAATTGAAAACAGTATTCAGAAAATGAAAACATTAAAAACAGGTCTAGTAGTATATTGTCAAGCGAAAAATCATTAACATAATGAATTCTAAATAACCTAATTTGTATCTTGCTAGTATAAACACTAGCAACTTCCATAGTTCCAATGATTCACAGAGAAAACAATCAAACGAACTTCATAGATCTTTTGGAAACTACACCGAACAACACCTCCTAAATAATTATCAGATCCCCAAGAAAAATCACATCCTATCACCATAAAAAGATATAAACTTCATTGAATTAAATTCCATTGCTTGACCTGCATATAGTTTGGCCCACTATTAAACTTCATTGAATTAAATTCCATGATATAAATACAACTCAACAAACAAAAGAAAGATATCCTTTCTCAGCATTTCTGTCTTTTAGAGCATGTGCTTTGTTCGATTTTCTTCTAATCACAACCGCAAATCTCGGGGGTTCATGGACCACTCAAGCATAAGATTAGACATTTCACTTGTTTTTTTGGTGCAAATTGGTCTATCTTTTGCTAGAAAATTCAATGCAAAAGTATAACAATCAGTGGGCAGCAAACCACTTGCTTAAAATTGCAACTCCGTACGATCACCTGATTTCTAAAGTTGACAAATACTTTTTACCAACTGGGACTGGGACTGGAACTGGAACTACATGTTTCTCTTTAGTAATCTGACACAAAATAAGCTTTTTCTTTCTTTTACATGTATAAAAAGATCATGCTCCAATAATAGCGCATAGTATTTAGAGGATGAGACAAGGAATTTACACAGCAAAAGAGATTCACTAATAAACAAAGGAGTTTACCTTACTGTGTGTGATCATTTTGGCTTCTGGTGCAGATACATTTCCATCTTCCCAAATAGGATGAGAAAAAAACAAAACAAATGGTTTTTGTTGAATGGAAACAGCTCTTTGAATAATCAAACTATGCCATCACGATTGAAGGTATACTACTAGATTTAACATGGATCTGAGTTCCAAAAGGACTACAAAATGTCATAGTGTCTAGCTTCTATATAAGAAAACAATGTGGACCCGATCTCCATTGGCAGATTAAATGTCATAGCTGCATCTGAGGCTTCTGCATAATATACGACCTGTTACTGAGATAAATAATGGTGGCAAAGCTCAAAGGTTTAGTTTAATGATTGTGTCACCAATTTGACTCCTGGTTGGATAGTAACTCTTAAAGTCATTAGGCGTGTTACACGTTTCGGTTCCTTAGCTTCTTTCTTCAGCTGCAACTTTTACTATATCTGGGAGACTCTTTAACACCTGTAGACACTGATAAGCCAAGAACTATACAAACCCTCTTATGCTTACAAACAAAACGAAAGGGGTTATTGTTGATTACCTGATAAAGATGCCAAGAAGCAAAAGCGTCTGTTGCAGCGTACTGAAGTTGGTCCTTTGATAAAACATCGACCTCCCAATTTCCCAGTCTGATTTTGTTGGGTTTCTGAAGCTTCAAGGTTTAAGAAACTAAACTCAGATTTCCCAGCTAAAATGATCAGATCACATCTATTTGCAGAGCAGACTACAACTTTAAATCAAACAATGTAGCAAAAATAACTTATTGAAATTGATAAAATTTTTCCATCTAATTGTCAACCAAACACTGGGCGATCATATGATCATACTGTGAATCCATCAGATTATTGTCAACTAGACAACACATTAACTAGAAAAAGAATGGGTTAAAAGAATCAACATAAAACGGAATTGGGGGAGGAGGGGGAGGGGAAGGGGTGGAGTAGTTTAAGTTGGATGCAACTTTACATTTTATGTGATCATATGCAACCAAAAAAACATGGATATCAACTTGACCGATGCAAATGGCAATCTGATCCACTCCCAACTTAATGCACATAAAATTCATTGATTAAAGTTTAGTGCCTTGTAAAGAGATTTCATCAATGGACCTGAAAAAAAAAAAAAAAAAACATCGATATCAACTTGACCGATGCAAACCGGGTCTCTATAATTATCATCCAAATAGCATCAACCAAAGGTATATAATTTATCATACCTACAAAATACAACATTACCTCCTCTATGCAACAGATACCCCTAGTGGCCAATATTTGCAAGAATTTAAGCACATATTGATGTTAGAATGTTTAAATAAAATTGTTGGGCCACGTTCTAACGGTTTAAGCATTTGGATTTAGTGCCAATTTTACTAGGACTGCAAAGGTTTGAGTTCCCACATGTGGTTATTTGAATTTGAAACGTGTTTGTGTTTTGGCTTGTGCCATGTGGCAAATCTGTAGGTCTTATGTGGGAGGGGTCGTATCCTAAAGGTTTAAGATTTTGAGTTTAACGGTTACAAACACATGAAACTTAAAAAATTAATGAGAGCCAAGGTAGAAAACACGCCACTAAAGTATACACAATACACCTACATATGAGCCCATAAGAATTTTTATTCATAACACCAACAAAATAGTGGTGTTCAATGACATCATAGTTCAGTTGCCATGGCATCTAGGCTGGGCTGCTGTATGGAGTCAATTAATACTATTGGAAAAAGTAGGCAACCTGTTAACAGAAAAGCACCGAGTCCAATGGCTCAAGACTTTACTTGTAGGAATTTCAGAAGCTTAAATCAACAACTTGGATAGATACCTCTTTGCAAACGAGCGTCTCAGTCAGAGACGCAAGACCCCATTTTTGAGAATTTCCATTGAGCTTTTGTTTTGCTAGATAGGAAAGATCCTCCACAGCTTTAATAGATACATTGTAATCTTTGAACACCTTTACAGCATCATTGCCAATTCCAACTCCAACCTGTACAAGCTCATCAAGCATTACATCAAAACACTGTAAACTAATTACAGGATTGTGGAGTTCATGAAACAAACGCAGAAACTTATGCAAAAGCTGGTGCAAACTTTTAGAAATGCAGTATTCTCAAGCAGAAACTGCAGGCTCGGAGGAATTCCAGAGTGAATAATATGCATGACATGACATTGATTAGCGTTGGCGCAAATCTGCATAAGTGCTGTCTTTCGTATAGCACCTGCATAATCAAGATTATCTCAGATACAGTGAATTATAACATAAGAATTATAAGAATTCCAATATACAATCAAATATGAAAAAGAAACTATCAACTTAGTTTCATTGAACCCAACATAAAGTTTGGTTTTAAAGGCACTCAAAAAGTATTTGATTGAAGATCTTGGAGGTGCTCAATTCCACTTAACTAAATGTTGGACCAAGGTCCCAATTAGGTCCCATTGCCTAGAGTAATGCTATTATGCTAATGGTTTTGGTCTAATAAGCACAAGAACTAGAGTTCAAGTCCTGAGAGTGGTCCAGTTTATGCAAATAAATGGAACCATAAATAATTAAATATTTAAAAGTAAATACTAAAAAAGTAAGAGCTTTGGACTAACAACCTTTTTTTACTTTCTTTGCAACTAGTTACACTATAAAATTTCATGCGCTATTTCTTAAAACTCACACCCACAAATACCGACCAAACAATAAGAAAAGAGAACCAAGATCCTAAAGTGATTACCTAAACAATCTCAACCAAAGGGAAAATGGCAGTTACTCTTAGGTGGCTAGGGCCCTAGGCAGTCAGTTTACTGCTACACGGCACATAAAACTTTGGGACATTGGTTTTACTTTTGCTTCTTAAGCATACTCAAGGTATTCATAACAACTTAAGTCCAAAACAAGTCTCAAGTTACCACTCAAGACAGAGTTGTTTCCATATATTTTAATAAATTCAAGGTCCTCTTGTAGTGAAATGTGAAAAACCATATACAAGCTTTAAACTTGTAAATTTGATGACATGAATACATCAACTTGCAGTGATTAAAAATAATATAAATGAAACATGGAATTAACCTCTTTTGAATATGGGTTTCCACTCAATATCAAGCCCGATTGGAACTTGACAAGTTTCTCCTTTCTTAGCTTCAAGAATCTGTAAAAGCTCCGCTGCAGCTTTCTCTACCTCCATTGATGTTCTGCTATACAAAATCTGACCTCCAAACCTCATTGCAGGATATTTCATCTTTGGGTTAGCTGCTACACGTTGAACACATAACTTAGTTAACATCGACCAAACCCAAATTCTAAAACCGAACTCAAGGTGGAAAAAAAATGTTTGCGAATAAATACAATTACTAAACTAAAAATCAATTATAGTTTATAAAAATAGATATCATCTTCTATATCACTAATATTCTTCCAAATAACACTTAAAAATATGCAATTGGAAGGTTATCTGAAGCAAATTCCCAACTAACAACTTTAAAATTTATTACAGAAACAAAACAAGTGATGTTTTGTGCATATAGTGTCTGATTGAAGCACTCTCCACGTTATATCCCAACAACAAAAATATAAAGTGAGACCCTTATATATGATAATGAAAATCATTTGACGACTGATAGTAGTGGATCAATAACGAAATAAGAAATTAAACAAAACTATCGGTTCTAATTAACCCATCAGCCACCATTACATCATTTAAATGATAAAAATGAATAATTTAAAAGAAATCAATAATCAACATAAAAAAGTAAAGGAAATGAAAACCCAATAACGAAATGAATAAAAATTTAAAAGACAAAAAAAAAAAAAATGGGGGACCTTGACAGGGTGATAGAGAGAACGGGCGCAGAGGCGGCGAAGAGAAAAGGGAAGTGGGCAATTGGCGGCGAGTTTTGGGGCGGGAATCTTCGTCGTGGGGATTGGAATTGGACAGTCTTTTCTTGGAGAGAGGGTGTTGGTATTGGGCTTCGATTGCTTCGATGATTTGGAGTTCTTGGTCTGTGAAGGATCGGTCCAATTCTGGAGATACGCAATTTTTGCTCTCTTGGAGTTCCATACTTGGAGGGAATGACGAATTTCAAAGTGACAGCTTTACCCATTTTATTTTGGACGGCGGGATGAAAGTCAAAGACAAATAAACTTTAAAATTATAATTATACTATAATACTAGAATCAAAGTTAAATAAACTTCTACAAGTTAAATTCAATCGAGATTTGATTGGGTTCTATAGAATTTGAAAAGTCTGGGTATTTGATTAGGATTTGTAAAGAGTCCATCAAAGACCGGGGCTTGATGGGCTTATCTACTAGGGTATTTAATTCAGATTTTAAAGGATTCCAATAAAATCCAATGAAATCTATAGTATATTCAATTCAGACTTTTAAAAGTCTACACAAATTTGAATTTATTCAAAACTCTATTGATTTAGTATATTTTGTTTAAGTGGTGGAATAAGATGGATTTTAGAATGAAAAGTATAAATAAAAGAGTCCTCCACAAATCTTGCCCTATACCTATGGATTTCATAAGATGTCATTCTCATATCAAATAACCTCTCAATTTTCTCAGCTTTTGGTATCCATTCTCATTTTCTCATCAAATTCGATTTCTTACTATTTTCACACAACTCTGATATTCGCATCTCACAAAACCTTCATATAATGTTGTTCTCGAATGGGCTTTTCACAAAATCACAGGATTAGAACCAACTTCTTTTGAATTTGCGAACTAGTGCCAACGCATTAAAGAGAAAAAAAAAAGCATGGATCTATCGATTGATCGAAGAGAAAGAAAACACAAAGAGAAAAGAAATGGAAGAGATTGATGATGTTTTTTTTATCTCTAGTTTCATGACACTAATTTTATGTGTATGAAACTAGTGTATTGATAAAACAATACTAGTTTCACGTGTATGAAATTAGTGAAGGTGTGACATTTGGGTATGGGCAAATTTATATACATATATATATATATATATATATATGTATATCAAAACATATCTATCCAATTCCATACAACTCTGTGTAAAAGTCCAACAAAGTCCAACCAATTCTCTATAAAAATCTAACAAAATCTATATGAAGTCTATGAGATTTGTGAATTCTACCAAAATCCATCACTTAAAAACAAATCTATATGAAGGTGTGCTGATGGGGCTTTAAAAGGAAGGAATGGGCATGAGCTGGTGAATAAATACAATGCCCAATCTCAATTGCAATCTAAAAAAAGAAGTGCTATTCAATTGAAGCCCACTATAGATCCACCAACTTGATTGTAAATAACGGGCTGGATAACCAAGAAAGTGTAGGGATTGAGTGTACGGTGGTGGTTGGATCGGGTATGACCCAAGTGGGTATGGTAACTCAAGATAAGGAGGATGAAAAAATCAAAATTAAGGCTTGACGGTGGAAGTGATTGACGAGAGAAGGGGCTAAGGTGCGTCTCATCGCTGGGTCGAGTGATTTGCTAGGGAAACGCGATTATGGCGGTGACATTGGTCAACGGTCGGGTGGCAATGATAAGGTGGAGTCACATATGGCTCTTAAGAAGAACAAACTTTCAACGAAAAGGAAGGATGATGACTCTTAGATATATCCTCATCGACCGACTGGACATAATGAAAATCATGAATTGGAATGCTCGGTTTGGGAAGCTCTCGAGCTATTTGGGTCCTGCACAAATTGAAGCATGTTTTGGTTTCGGAGGTGATGTTTCTAATGGAGACGAAGGGTGGTGATGATGTTATGGAGGTTTTACGTGTTAAATTTGAAATGTGTCTAAACAACCTATAGGGGGTGAATGGGTTTTTAATCGAGTAAGTTATCAAATTTTCGATTAATCAATATTAAAACACAACCAACAATAAAATCAAGTATTAAATGCAGAAAAATTAACAACACTTGATTTTTACATGGGAAATTGTCCAACTAGGAAAAACCCACAAGACTAGCCTTGCTAGCCACTTAGTCACAGAAATCTACTATATAATAGTTTAATTACATCCTAAGTTGACAACCTAATCACGCTTCTCAAGGATTGTAACTTAAACCTATCTACCCGCATGTCTTTTATAGTGACTTTTGACACTTGCTTATGCAACTACCACATGTAACCACAAAACTTGGACTCTTAGAAGAGAATTAATGTCTAAGTGAACATGTATGTGTAAATCCCATGTTAAATAAAAGTATAGAGTTTTGATTTCATAAAATCAACGCAGTGGAAAAATATAGGTTTTAAAATTTATTTTGAACCTTTTCCATATACACAAATATAAGGTAGGAATCAAGTAATACCTTATTGTTTTCTTCTTCGTTTGTTTTTTATTCGCTGCCACAAAGTCTTCTGAGCTATGACCAACGATCTAGCAACTATGTGTGGGCACGTCATAGATTCTGGGAGTACTGAATGAAGGATGCAGAGATGGAGAAGACAACTCCCTTGTCTTCTTTCTAGGGTTTGGCCACCTTGAAGAAGAAAGAAGAATTTTCTTTTTCTTTTTCTCTTTCTCTTTGCCGCACTCTCTCTCTCTCTCTCTCTCTCTCTCTCTCTCTCTATGTATCTTACGTCCATTTTTGTTTCCTAATATTATATCTATACATGATATCAAGAGACTAGGGTTTAAGTGACCAATTTAAGATAGGATACTAAATCCTATATTAATCTTTGTTGTCATTCAAACTTGAACTCTTGACCTCTTTAAAGTTAAAAATAATCTTTATTATTTTATTCCTTTGCTTTGGTTATGGTTCGAACCTGTAACCTCCAATCAACAATTAAACAATTAATAATTTTTAATTCTTTATTCATCAATTAAATAATCATATTATTTAATTAATCAATTTATTAATTAAATAATCATATTATCTAATTAATTCCCAGAACTAATTCATGTTACTTTCGTATCACTATTAATCGCACTATCCAACTAATTAACAATGACCCTTATTACCAATAATCATGAGGGCTAGCAAGGGGACCTAATGGACCCACAATTTTGAGCTCCAATAATACTTAGAAAAAAATTAATTAAAACTCTTTAATTAATTTTTCATGATTATTAATCTCGGAGTTACTCCACTAAAAATCCGAGGTTACACTCTCGTAACTATAGATATTTTACACAAACCAAAATATCAGTGTTTATAGATATAGCTATTACATATAGTATGATCCTCCACGAGGAGTTCATAATTAGAGCTAAGTCATAAAGTCCGTTATACCCCTCCAATTATATCTTTTCTTTTAATTACCATTGATTCTCTAGTGAACAATTATATCATATCTTCCATTACCGAAGAAAGAGAGTTCTCTTAATTGTTCAAGCCCTGAATTAACCCTTAAGGGAACTACTCCTCTACTTCTCGTAAGAAGTAGTGGATTCCTCTATTGTTTGCAAACCTTCATAGCCACAAGCTAAACCGTGACTCCAAGATACAGAGTTATTGATCAAGAATGTTTCTCCGATCTCACCCATGGTATGTCAAAAGCCACAATCCAACCCGAATGAGTCAATATGACACTCAGGATTAACATCACCCATATACAACCATCATTTGTCGATATATATGAATCTCTTCATTAACTGATCTTGGCGAGAGATTCATATAGATCGTGGCCCTGTCCTATATGATTTTATCATACAAAGTGCCTCCATTCCCATGTCACTACATGAGTAGTTTAAGATAAGACCATTGTACATCACGGAATGGACCGCAACTATATATTAACCACAAACAAAATACCCAACTTTATTTACTTTCTACGGACTCTTTAGATTGCATGTCTCAAACTGAAACCTTCTGTATATGACAGTTACATACTCAGTTTGAGATTACGTGCAGCAACCTCAGATGTTTTTCACATATGATATAAGTGTATGAATGTTAATAAATAAATATTTATAGAATGAAAAACAAATTCTTTTATTCATGTTTTTATAATGTTTATATATTACAAACTTTAGGGCATAAATCCCAACAGTATGAATGCTTAATGCAAGTATGTACTAGACAAACACACAAAATGCTTAACTATATGTAGAGAATGTAAATTTAACAACCTAGTTATTAGCTAACCCTAATCAGCTTCATAATAAATTCCATAAAAATGAAGTATTTGCAATAACTATGCAATAAATAAGAAGTCTTGAACAAGTAGAACAATAAATGAGATGAGATGTTTGTTATTTGATCGCTCTAAATCTATACATGGTTTGAGCTCCCATTCCCTAACTTTGGCGCTCGTTTCTCGAGCGTTTGTGTTGTTTAATGGTTGAGTGGTTTCTCAGGTATTTATAGATCAATGGGTGAATGAGCTTAAAATGAAGAATTCTAGGCAAAAAGTGCAAATTTGCAAAGTTTGATGAAATGTGTGACAAAAAGTTGCATTTCAAAGTCGCATCCACTTCCAGAGATTTGTGCAAGATAAAAAGTGTGAAATAAAGTCACAAATTAGATCTTGCATCTTAATGATTTGTGCAGATTCAAACATGCGAGTTTATCTAGCACATCAGAACTTGCAACCTACTCCAGAGATATGTGTGACTTTGAATGTGAGAATCAGAGTCCCACTTCAAAAGTCGCATCGATGGGTAAAGACTTCTACGAATCCAGATCTACGAAACAAAGTCTTGCATCAAAGTAGCATCCATTATCAAAGATATGTGCGACTTTGAAAGTGTGACATAAAGTCGCACTATTAGCCACAAAAGCAATAGTGTGGTCACGCACATGGCATGAAAATCTAGATAATCTCTCTCTACCACATGCTTTGGCTTCTGTCACATCACCCCATACCTCCTTACTTATCCACTATCCCTACACTCTCCACTACTTAACATATCACACAAGACACATCAAAGACACACAAGACTATACCACCACTCTTTACATTTTCCCTCATCTCTCAATAACCATTTTCTCATTCCACTACACACTTTTCCCTTGGTTGCATTCAGAGCATTGTATGTGGAGAAGAATTGAAAAAGAAGTGCTTGACCAAGTCTAGAAAAAGCTCAAAATGACTATTATGGGTTTTATTCTTCTTTCTCTCTTTCTCTCTTTTGTAATGAATACAATGTGTAGCTAAACCTCCATTGTTAGGGAATTTATATTTGTATACATGTAAACCCTCCTTATACTCACTTAATCTTTAGTAATATATATATATATATATATATATTGGGCTTGAAATGGTGTTGTTTATGATTAATTTCGTGGATGCCTGTCGGATGATGAACTTTATTTGACATGCAAGTATGCTTTAGACTCTATGAGAAGTTGGATTTCATATATTGTTGATCAATTTTGCATGGGTCTTACTTATTAGCTCTATTATAGGGGAATTGCATGATTATTGCATGAACATGCTAGGTAAGCTTGCTCTAGTGTTCTTGAGTGAAAAAGCCTTCTAATTATTGTCATATTATGACCATAGGTTATAATGATTAAATGAATTTTGTGTTAATTGACTACGAGCCAATAGAACTATTCCTAATTTGAGGATTGATTGAGTCTAAGTGTGATTAAGTGATGAATTGGATTGTTGCATAATTACTACATAGATTCCCCAACATTTTTATATTATATACATTCTAAGTTTCATGTTTGAATTAGAGTCAACTTTGTGATTTAGTTTAATTAGAGTAATTGAAAGTGTTGATCGTCAACTTAGCTTTATTTTAGGTGAACTTAGTTAATTTACTTGTTTGCTTGGTGACTCTTTTTACTTTTAGTGCAAATTTGTTAGCCTTTAGTTAGCTAGAAAAAGAGTTAATCTTTAGATCACACTTTCTCATGGGAACGACCCCCTTACTTATGCCACTATACGAGTCAAACAACTCATGCACTTGTGGAGGGTGAACTACTTGCACGTTTCATTTATTTGTATATTTTATAGTACTACCAAAAGCGTATCGAAATTATAGATCCTCTGCCAAGGAGATGTCGTACTCTTTGATTACATATTACTTTAGCATAGCCTTTAGTTATTTCACTTTCTAATTTTAGTTTACATTTGCTTGTTTGATTTGATACTCGTTGCTTATGTTTACTCATTTCAGAATTCAAACCACAATGTCGAGCCGAGAAACTTCACCATCCTGATCCAATGATTGGGAACCTTAACGGTATATGAAGGACATTCTCATTGTCGGTTATGGGAGCTTAACCATCAGCCATATTGCTGAACATAGAGCAAAGGAATTACGAGCTCAAAAATCAGCACTATAACACCCTTCCTTCACATCATGGTATAGCAGGTGGGGATCCCCTTCAGTTCATGAAGGAGTATTACAACGTAATGACTACCATAAGATTGGGGCAGCTCATGGAAGACCAATTGCAGATGGATTGCTTTTTGTATTGCATGAAAGACAAAGACAAAGCCAAGTAGTGACTTATGGCTTTGACCCTTAGCTCTCTCACTACTTGGGCAAAAGTAGAGCATAAATTCTTGGCCAAATACTTTCCCACCTGAAAAATAAAAGAAATCTGTGGCAAGATAGCTACATTCACGGAAGAGGACGAATAACCCTTCCATTAGACTTGAGAGCAGTTCAAGCTCCTCCTAGCCTAATGCCCATATCATGAGTTCACTCTAGTACATTGAGTGCAATCCTTTTATGAAGGACTCATAGAGCTAGCATGGATGTACCTGGGAAACCTAGAAACATGAAGACCACAACCCCTAAAACTGAAAAAGTGGTGCTTATGTGGATTAGAAAAGAAAATTATATATGCAATGTTGCACACATTACCATGAAAGCACACACCACAAACTCTTGGTATCTTGATAGTGGATGCTCTAGGCACATGATGAGAAACAAGATTTTCTTTGAATCTATTGAGGTGGGAGAATGAGGATCGGTCACCTTTGGTGATGAGTCATAAATAGGGTTGCACATTTTCTCCCGAATCCCCGTTTCCCCACTTCCCCATCCCCATTTGGAGGAATTTTTTTTTTATTTGGGGGTGGGGGGGGGGGGATGGGGAAATGAGGGTCTCCCCATCCCCATTTCGCCATTTTCCCCACTAATATAGTGAAATGGATATGGGGATGGGGATGGAGATGGGGGGAGGTACCCCCATCCCCATTTCTCCAAAAATATTATAAAAATAATTATATATATTTTTAATTTTTTCTTATTATTTGAAAACCTAACTATAAATACCTCATTTACTCTTTAAAAACCCTAGATCTAAAGCTCTAAGAGTCTATGACTCATGTCCTTTAAATCTAAAGAGTAAAGAGTAAATACCATAGTCTATAGAACAGCCTATTCACTCTTGAGTGTTGTCCTCAATCTCCTCTCAAGTGCTTCTCCGACCAGCTCCGACTGCTTCTTCGACCAAGCGACGACCAGTTCTTCTTCTGTCCACAACTCCACATCTGTTTCAGTTTCAGTTCTTCATCAGTTGCTTCTCCATTCAATAGCTTCAGTTCTTCAACTTTGAATTATTGAAATACTTTATTTTGTAATGTATTTTCTTTTACATTTATAATGGAATGTTTTTTTTTTTTGTTTTTTAGTTTAATTTGTAAATTTCAATCAAATGGGAAAATTGGGGAATGAGGTAAACGGGGAAACGGGATGGGGATGGTGATGGGGGACCTCCCCCCAAAACTCCCCCTTCCCCATTTTTCCCAAATCGGGAAATTTTTTTTTTTTTTGGGAAGGGAGGGATGGAGGGACCTATATCCATCCTCATTTCTCCAATGTGCAACCCTAGTCACAAAAGAAAGTTATAAGGAAAGGAAACATCTCTATTCCTGGTTTACCCTTTCTCCGTAATGCTTTGTTAGTAGATAGGCTTCAAGTCAATCTCATTAGCATTTCTCATTTTAGTGATGAGGGATTTTCCATCATGTTTGGGAAAAATGGCTACTCTATAATGATAATGGTGAAATTGTGTTGACAAGAAAAAGGTTTTCGGACAATTGTTATTGTCTTGAATCTAACACTTTATCTATTAAGCTTTCTAGATGTGAGCAGGATGAGTTATGACATCAAAGACTTGACCACATAAACTATAAAGATGTGAAGATCTTGGAGAAGTACCAAGCTGTGAGGAGACTTCCCAAACTTGGGAATATGCTTAAAGGTGTACGTGATCCGTGCCAACAAGGAAAGCAAACCAAGAGTGTGCACAACAAGAGAAAGCACCTTGCTACTAAGGAGTCGTTAGAGCTATTTCACATGGATCCCATGGGTCCAATGCAAACAGAAAGCTTAGGTGGTAAGTGTTATATTTTGTTTGTGTAGATGATTTCTCTAGATTTATTTGAGTGTACTTTCTTAAAGAGAAATCAGAAACTTTTGAGAAATTTAAAATGTGTTGCTCTAAACTACAAAATGAGAAAAATGACAAGATAAAAAGCATAAAAAGAATTAGGAGTGATCATGGTAGGGAATTTGAAAATGCATGATTTGATGATTTTTGTGATAACTTAGGCATTTGCCATGACTTTTTTTGCTCCTAAGACTCTTCAACAAAATTGTGTTATTGAGAGGAAAATAGGGTCTTGCAAAAGATGACCTGTGTCATGTTGCTTAGCAACAAGGTCACTAGATCTCTTTCTTTTCAACAAGGTTTGTCCATTAGACTTTAGAATGGAGCAATCATTTTTACCAAACAAGACGGAGAGACCCTTATCACTAAGATAAGAGATGCTTATGAGATTGGCTTGCAAGTCATCAACATACAAAACATTTGACAATAAGGGTAAACCAAGAATGGAAATGTTTTATTTCCCTATGACTTTCTTTTTAGATCCATCACCAAAGGTGATAAATCCACATTCCTCCATAACAAGAGATTTAAAGAAACTCTTGTTCCCCATCATGTGCCTAGAGCACCCACTATCCAAATACCAAGCAATAGAAGCATTTGCCTTCAAGGCAATTTAAGCCATATAACAAAAATATTCATTTCTTCTAATCCATCTCTAGATTTCATAAAAACATGCATATTGGCTCTAGCTTTATCTCTTTCAATCATGCTATCAGTTCTTCATTTCTTAATGTATTTAAAGCAACTAGGCATAATGTGACCATCAACACCATAAAAGTGACATGTAGGAATAAAATAAGAAGTCATACCATATCCTTGTGAATACATTAGAGCTTTCCAATGCTGTTTAGGTTGTCTTTGGTATTAAACTAGTTCTCTCATTCTTTGTTGTTGGACTAAATTAGGTTGCTTCCTTGGTTGAGTTTGTATGATTTGCCTTTTAACTTGGTGAAATTTTGGTCGAGAAAAGCTTGGTTGTAGAGCTCTCATTGGTTGAGCTTGAGCTTGACTTCTTGGTGGCTTCTTCACTTGGACACTATTAGAAGACTCTCATAGTTCAATCTTTTTCCTAGGATGTTGAGTAGGTAAAGGTTCTTTGATGCCTTCACTTTTGATGAATACTGTCTTGTTTGAAGAAGAGGTCTCCTCTTCATTTACATATCAAAGGCCCTTATTATCACTTGGCTTCTTCCCAATCCCCAACATTTGATCAAGTTTCTCCGTGCTTGAAGTCAATCTAGAAATCACTTCTCTAGCTTCTTCAAGCTCTTTTTCCATCATTTCCTCATTATTTTTAGCTCTTTTCACTTCTCCACTTAAGTAAGTCGCTTTGATTGTTAGCTCGAGATTCTCTTCTTTTAGCTTTATAATCTCCTTTTTCATCTTCAATAGTGAGCTTTGAAAGTGTTTGATGAAGTCTTCATAGTTCGTGTTTTTCTCATTCTCATTGTTGGAGTGAGTTGAGGAACTCTCATCACTTGAGTCATTTTCTATTTGTTTCTTCTCTTCTTCATCACTACTAATTTCTTTGCTCTTATGAGAAGATATGAAGGCAATAAAGTTTGCCATATGATCTTCATCATTTGAAGATCTTTCTTTCTCTTCCAAGTCATCACTATCACTCCAAGTAACGGCTTCTAGTTCTTCAAATTCCCACAATTGGGACCCTTTTTTGTTGTTCTTCTCTTGACTTGGTTTAAACTTTTTAAAAGGGGTCTTCTTCATAAATTCTTTGCATTTGGATCCAAAACCCTTATTTTTGAATTTTATAAACTTCTTAAATCTTTTCACTATTAGGGTCTTGTCTTCATCCGAGTCATCATCCTCTTTCTCAATCTTGGAGGTCGTCAATGTTATTCCCTTTTGCTTCTTGGGTGGTGTAGATGTAGGAACTTTTCTAGACTTATAGGCTAGGGGCATTCCAATCACTTCAGTCAGCTTCATTTTCTTATAGTCATTGTTTTTTTCAAGTGTCGTCACATTGGATTCGAACCTATCGAAAAGTGACCTTATGATTTTTTGTTTAATCCTTCTATCCGAGTATGAGTCACTTAGCTGATGTATTTGATTCACAATGTCTATCAACTTCACTTGAAAGTCATTGAAGCACTCATGATCCTCTGTCATAATTGTCTCAAATTGAGTTTTGAAGACTTGGAGCTTGGAATCTTTAATGACCTCAATTCCCTCATGAGCCGTCTCTAGTATTTCCCATGCCTCTTATGCATTCATATTAGCTTTGATCAACTTATATTGATTATTGTCCATGGTACAAAGAATGGCATGCATCACCTTGTTGTTGCACTTAGCAAACTCGAATTCTTGAGGAGTCCATTGTGACTTTGGCTTGAGGATAACACTTCCATCTGTGAGAGTCATTTCCGGAAGAGTATAACCATCTTCTATTGCCATTCATGCTCGGTCATCTATTTGGAAAAGGTACGAATCCATCTTGCCTTTCCATGAGACATAATTCACCCTGGTGAACAAAGAGGGTCTTATACTTGAGGCTCCCTAATTTCGGCATCCATTCCCATGTATAATGTCTAGGTGTATGTATGCAAATGAATGCAACAAATGCAAGATACAATGTAGGACACTATAGACTAGAACGAGGATCACCTAAGTATGTCTAAGAACCTGCTTTGATAGCAATTGAAAATAAACAAAGTGCGTCTAATACAACCTAGATGGGGTTTTAATCAAAGTTTATTACCAATTTTCGATTAATGAATATTATCAAAAATTAAGTCATAACACCCAATTACAACAAACAAACAATCTACGAAATATAAGTGTGGAAAACAATAAAAATACATTGATTGATTTATGTGAGAAACTCTCCAATTAGACAAAACTCACGAGCTATCCATCTAGCCACTATCGGTCCTCAAATCCACTACTTGAATGAAAGTTTACAACTTAAGTTGATCTCTAATCACACTATCTTTGGTCACTAACACATTTTATTCTACTTACGGGCCTTTAATAATGATTTTAGACCAAATGTTTGTGCACTAACACTCTTAGTCACAAGACTTGACTTAATAAGAGATTAAACAACTTAAGTGAATATATTAAAATATTCTTAATATAATTAATGCTAGGCAAACACTAAATGCTTAATTAGGAAATTAAATATGCAAGCAATAATTCCTAATTATTAATGTCTAGATGCAAAACATAAAGACTTAATTAGAGAAGACAAGAATGTCCTAGATGCAAGCTATCGTAAAGAAACAATCTCAATCAACAAACAATGACTCAAACATATTCAAAATAAGCTTAAGATAATGAGTTATGCATTTAATCACTCAATAAATGCTAAACTTAGGCAAGGATGAACAATAATAGTAATAATGAAATCTAAGACATTTTCAACTTACCTAGTTAAGAAAACAAAGAAGACCCATGCTTGGATGATGAATGAAAATGCTAAATGCGCATGAGTTTTGAGATTGATTGGGTAAAAATGGAGTCTTAGAGCTTCTCTCACTAAAGGAACTCTTTCTCACTCTAAGATTTGACTTTTTTAGAGCTTTAAAAAGTCAAAGAAATAAGATGATGTATTTATATGGTCCAAAAATGAGTTGGTGTGAAAAACCAAAAATCCCAAAATGGGCCATTCCACAGTCATGGCCGCTGAATGCCAATCACTGAATAGCTCTAGAAAATTTCTAGAATAGAACGGCGGTTTGTGTTCGGCGGCCACCAACCGCATAATGTAACCAGAGGTTTCTGGTTTCAAAAGACGGCTTCAAATGGCGGCCCCAACCGCTAGGGGTGTGCATTTTTGGTTTGGTTTTGGTTAAAGCTCAAAGTCAAACCAAACCAATATGGATCGGTTTAGCTATATTTCAACTCAAACTAAACCAATGTGATTTTTTAAACCGATTCAAACCAAACCAAACCAAAAAAAGTCAGGTTGGTTTGGGTAAATTATCATATTATATTTGAACTCAAAAATCATTTTTTTTTTTTTTTGTATTATCATAAAAATATTTAAATATAAAAAAGTCATAACAACAAATAAACAAATTGTAAATGAATCTACGACTAAAGAAATAAACTTAATTCTTAATTCCAATTAATATAATAAAAAACTCAAAGTATTGATAATCAATCATCAATAAAACATTTAAATATTATATATATATATATATATATAATTCATAATCCATCATCCATGACTCCAATAAAAAAAAAAAACTCAAAATGTATGGGAAAGTTTTCATCCATAAATATCCAAAAAATTTCAAAGGAGATATCCTATCAAATAAATCAAGATTAATTAAAAAAAATTCTAGCCCTTCCTAAAGCTTACTCAAAATCCTCACAGCCAATGTACTGAAAACCTATAATAAACCAAATTAAAACAATTTAATTGGTCACATACGAAAGACATTACCAAAAATTTTAAATTAACTTTATACAGTTAAAAACTTCATATATCTTAGTATCTTACCATGAATTAGAACATTGAAAAATATTAATCAATAGTCATAGGCTTCGTCGTTGCAGATCCCAAAAACTCTATAGAAAAAGAAAAAAAAAACAGCTCACCAAATAAATCAAAATGTTGTAACAATTGATGTGTTCTCAATATATATATACAGTTCCGTTCACATCAGTGTATACTGATATAACTACATCAGTATCAATGCATATAGACCACTGATTATGGAGAAGCTTGGATAAGTGCATACACTTTGAGTCAAAGTATGTAAATCTAATGGTCTACATCCAACACACTGATAAAGCTATATTAGTGCATACTTACTTGAACATTTATATATATATATATATATAAAGAAATAAAATGACAAATATATTACCTGATTCAACTACTTCCATAAATTTCATCTCTTCAACTGTTGATTCAAATTTAATTGATCGAGAAGCAAACCGCAACTAATTCTGTATACATATTAATGCCTCCACCGTTTTAGCACCCGAAGAACGTCGAAATGAATCAAGAATACGCCCTCCTGTACTGAAGGCAGACTCAAAAGCCACTGTAGATACTAGAATCGCAAACACGTGCCTAGCAATTTGTGATAAAACTTGATACTTTGTGGCATTTAATTTCCATCAAAGTAGAATATCAAAGTTTTCATTGTAGGGATCTTCACTTGGCTCCAACATATACTTATCCACCTTATTTTTTGTATCAATACAATTTTTCGTTTCTCGCATTTTATTTTTTGAATTTTTAAAGCATTACGAAATGAAAATCATCATCATGCTTATCCTTGTCTACATCCATCCCATTCAATAATTGAAAATCATTAGAATATTGGGTATCAATAGAATTAGAGTTCCGCCCATTATAACACTTATAAAGACGACATAAAAGTTCTTTCAAACCATTTGTCATTTCTTCACTCTTATCATTACCATACAAATGACCAAGACAAAATGTCATATAATCCAACTTATATCGAGGGTCAAGCACAATTGAAATAAGCAAAAGTTTGTTTACGCTTTTAATGGAACCCTAGTACTTGTCATATTTTCGCTTCATAATAGTTGCCATAGTGCCTAAAAAGGATCTATATTTGTACTTAATTCTGTCAACTCAGATTAAATTGAAAACATTTCATGAAATGCAGATTAGATGTAACAGACAAAAAAGCACTAAATTTCAATGTTGCATCATAAAATTTCTCAAAAAATTTAACAAATACTCTAGATGTTTCCCAATCATAAAATCTAAGTGGCCTCATCTTCCTTTTCCCACTCTCATCCTCTAAGAAATAGCTGACATAATTTCTATCCTCTTCCTCCAACCACTCAAGTGCTTTTTGAAAATTTAAAGCACTTTTCAACATAAAATAGGTGGAATTCCACCTAGTACACACATCTAATATCACATTTCCTTTACACTCTATTTTTTCATGCTTAACACATTTAAAAAATTTTTGTAACCTAGAAGGAGATGATCTTACACATCACACAACATTATGGATACTAATTATTGACTCGTGTATATCTTTCAAACCCTCATTAACAGTTAGATTCAAAATATGAGCACAACAACGTACGTGAAAAAACTCACTTTCCAATATAATCCCATCAGCAACCCAATTACTCAACTTCCTTTTCACATACTTGATAGCAATATCATTGGCACTAGCATTATCAACAGTTATTGTGAATACTCTCTTTATACCCTAATCAAGTAAGCATGCCTCAATGATTTTCCCAATTGTTCCACCTTTATGATTAGATACCGCAAAAAAGTTTAAAATTCTTTTATGTAATTCCCACCCACTATCGATAAAATGAGTTATGATAACCATATAATTAGTATTTTTATTTGAAGTCCAACAATCAGTAGTAAGACAAACCCTTTGCTTATTAAAAGAAAACATGCTTTTCAACATTATTTTCTCATCTAAATAAAGTTGATTTATATCCCTAGCAATTGTAGTTCAAGGAGTATCAAATTTTGGGCATGCTACAAAACAAAAGTGACGAAATCCTTCTCTTTCAACAAAACTAAAGGGCAACTCATCAAGAACTATCATTGTACTCAAAGCCTTCCTATATGCATCTTTACTAAATCCCACAGTTACATGATTACCAATACCATCATTCATAATTTTTTTTTTTCAAAAGTTAGTACCTTTTGTTTTTCGTCCACCAAACGATTCTGATATTTTTTTACACTAATCATTCAAATGAGTTCAAAAAGTACCGGTACCAACTTTTTTACTACCACAAGCATAATCTTTACTGCAATAATTACAAGTACACTCATTACCTCCTTCATTTTTGATGAAGTGAATCCACACTTTTGATAGCATTTTTGTTGGATTTCTTTTCGTTCCAGCATCGGTGGCAACAAATACTTCATCTGTTGTTAGAGTTTCAAAAGGTTCAATTGTAGTAGCATTAAAGTTTTCAGCCATTGTAAACCTACAAATAAATGACAACAATAAAATAATTAAATATAAATGTTATTCAATTATTTTGACAATTAAAAAAATTATATAATTAACAAATTAATAACAACAACGATTAAAAATGAAGAAAAAATAACAACTAACTATATATACATTTATAAAGAGAACACATCAAAGATATATATAAAAACAATAATTATATATATGTGTTATTTTTTCAAAAAAAGAGTGATTGATATACTTGTATGCATATATATATATATATATATATATATATATGGTTTTAAATATATATATATATATAAAGTACATACTACATAGTGATATTAAATATACAAAAAAGAGAGTTGTTCAGTGAATACCTTAATGCTTGATCGTTTGATGTGATTTGAAAGTGAGAGAATGAATGCAGCATAACTTTTGAGATTTTATGTTAATCGATGTAAAAAACGTAGAGTAGACCTTTATTTAGTTTTAAAGTAAAATAGGACAAAACATAATTAAATGGGAAATGGAAACATGAAAGACTGAAGGACAAGACAATGTCATTAATATTTCAAATTTTAAAAGTTAATACCTTAAAATTGTGGTTTGATTCGGGTTGAGAGGATTGCATTTCATGTAACCTAAGGCCGAATCGATTTTGGTCGGGTTGTCTTTTGATAAACCGATTGACATTTAATTTATATAAATAATTGAACCAACTCACCCATTATGGGTTGGGTTAATCGGTTTTGGTCGGTTTGGCGGGTTTTCGAACACCCCTACAAACCGTCGATCATCAACTGCAGAATGTAACCTTGAAATGCTCTTGAGCTTGAGGTTTTGGGAATGCCATTGAGACTTGATCACAAACAATGAAGAACCTAATCTACTCTTACATAATAAACCCCAATGTGATTTGTCAACAAAATAAGCCAATCAAAATATGAGAAATTTACAAAAAGATAAGGTAGTTATTGTTAAGAAGGCATTTGAGTATGAACGTCGTCGTTTTAGGACTCTGCATCGTGAATGGGTGGTGGAAAACGCTAGAGTCCACGATTGAGAGAAGTGCATCTTACAACTCAAAATAGAAGTCGAGGGTCTTGTGGATCAAGTTTACTCTTTGATAGACCATTCCAACTGTTTAAGGAGACACTTGGCCGCCCTCGATTACATATCTACTACCTTTTGAACTCGTTTGTCTTTTGAACAAATTTGGTTGTATGTTCTTCAAAATATGTGTATGTAATGTTCTCTTTGTTTTTATAATCGTTTGTTAATGGGATAATATGAAAATTTGTTTCAATACGATTTCAGCATATGTGTACGTAGTGTTCTCTTTGTTTTTGTAATCATTTGTTAATGGGATATTATGAAAATTTATTTCAATATGATTTCTGATTAAGGTAACCATGTGTGAACATTTTCTTGGGATAACATTAAAATGGTTTTCATATGCCCACTCATAAACAACATTAATAATATCACGATCCCTATTTTTTTTCAATGGATTCAAAAGTGAAGAGAATTAAGTCTAAGAGAACATGAAATAATGTCCTAAATGCAATAAAATGCAAGACAATACACGATATGCTTAACTATAAAGATATAAATACAATCTAACAATCATAGTTATTAAAAATGTCTAAATGAACATACAAATAGGCTTTGCTGTATGAAGAAAATGCAATATAACATACTAGCTATTAATCAACCCCAACCAATCATCATGACTTCAAAGTATATGCATTGAAGAGGAAGTCTTTGCAATAAAAATGCATTAAATGAGATGTCTTGATTAAGTAGAACAATAAATGAAGTAGAGTTTTTATTCTAACTTACCACGTGATAAAAACCATGAAGACCATGCTTTAATGATGCTTGAAGATGCTAAACATGCATGGGTTTGGGGTTTGAGTGTCAAGGAAGGTTTCTTGGAACTTCTTACTCTTGAAAACTTCACTCTCACTCTAAGATTGAATTTTTGAAGTCCCAAGACAGTTAGAGAAAGTTAAGAAAGAATATATGTCTTTAAATAGAACACAGTCGTTTTGGCCCTATCACGAAAAGTGCAGCCAAGAAGTGCGACTTCAACTTACACTTCCCAACCCGTAAACTCTATGGAATAGAGTGCGGTTAGGTGATAAGGCATCCAACCCGCACAATTGCAATCTGCACAATTCACTAGAATGGGGTACGGTCAGGAGGTACGGCTTCCAACCCGTACATTTGCAATCCGCATAATTCACTAGAATAGGGTGCGGTTAGAAGGTGTGACTTTCAACCCAAACATATGCAATTCACACCATTCACTGGAATATGGTGCGGTCAAGATGCGTGGCTTCTAACCCGCACATTTGCAATCCGTACAATTCACTGGAATATGATACAGCTAAGAAGTGCGACTTCAACCACGCACTTCATGAACTCGTACAAATCCCTTTGAGAGATTTGCAAGATGAAATGCTCAAGACTATGAAGAGAAGTGCAATGGCCTTCTCAATTGGTCAAGAACACATACAACTAACATATATGAAATGCAAGTGAGTGAGGTGAGATGCACACTAAAAAAATGACTAAACACAAATGAATAAGTGAGTGTGTGCACCTAATTCTCTTCAAGAGTACAAGTCAAGTGTTATATCTTTGTAGCTCTTTGCTTTTGAAGCTTTGGGGATGCCGGACTGCTGGAGGGTGCTTTGATCACGATCAAGTCTAATAACCTAAATCTACCGTTACAACATTAACCTCATTTATGGTTTGTCATGGAAATGAGCCAATCACATAGTGATGGAATCTACAATCTCCCCATTTGACTATTTCATGACAAAACCAATCTTCACGAAAGAAAAAATAAAAAATATAATTGAAAAGAAACTACCGTCAACAATGTTTTTACTATATTATAAAGAGATACATAATAACTGAATCTAAAATGTCTTCAAATTTTTTTTGTAGTAAAGCATACATGTGAGACACAAATAGCAAACAACGTTTCCAAGACAACAATCACATGTGAGTTAAATAAAAATGATGCATTCTCCCCCTAAATGGGTTACTCTCTTTCAATATGCAAGTTTTTCTCCAAATAGCCCATAGCATAACAAAATATAACTACTCTCTCTGTCTCTCATATTACTCCCCTTTTTTGTCATGAGATAAGCAAATGAATCTCTCAATCCAGGTTGCCCTTATAAAGAAAGCTACTCACAAGCCAATATGCATAATCATATAAGCACATATTATGCGACTTAAGTAATTGAGAGAGATTCAATGAGATTTTATTTAGAAAAGGGTTGTGTGTGTGTGGAAGTTGTTCGGCATGTAATACAAGCACTATCAAGCTCATGCATGAGAATCAATCAAAGCAACAATAAAAAAGATTTCCAAATGAATTCAAACCAATTCAAACCCTTTTTGTTATGATTAGAAGATATGTTTCTAAGTATTTGTGTGCAAAGTGAACTAATCACATTATATATATATATATATATCATCTTTATTAATTGAAAGACACATCATCAATAAAAAAATTTTAAGGTCTTATTTAGCAATGTGTTAATATTTTTATTATGAAAATAACACAAAAAACAAAGCTGATATGAATTATGTAATTACATTGGGCATTCATGCGTGTTGTGGTACTATATTTTCATTTGAATTGGAAAATATAAAAGCTTGTTATTTAAATTTAAAAATCTTTGATTGGTATTTAGATTTTAAAAGCGTATTGATATATGAAATCGACGAATTTTAGATTTTGGTGTGCTCATACGATTTTAAAAAGTTCCGTGATCACAAATAGAACATTGTGATCTCTCTCGTGTGTAAGTGTTTGGAGTTAAAATTAAATAAAAAATGAAGCCGATAAGATTTGAACGATGCATGGGCTGCGTGTAGATTAATTAATTTTAAAAAGAATTGATGGTTGTTTAAATTTGAATAGTATTGATTGCAAAGCATTGATTGATTTTAAATTCGAAAAGAAATGATTGTTTTCCCTAGGGAACAGTTAATGAAACCAAAATTTGAATTAACTTAGATTAAATTATCACTGATTGAACAAGTTTTCAAGTTAACAATAGGTAAAAATGCCATGTGATGGTCATATGTTTTTTAAAAGTGTACCTATACACCGGTGTTCTATAGACTAACCATATATATATGTATATATAATGGACAATCTATAGTAACACCTGTGTAATTGTACACCGTGTATAAAATATTGCAATCGAAGATTGGATCACACCTTTTCAAATTATGATCACAATATTTCCTACACAGTGTACGGGTATACCGGTGTTAAAAAATATTTTTTCAACACCAGTTTCTACAGTGGTGGTGGAATAAGAGTTCAGCGCCGAGGGGAATATCTTGGATAAAAGGCGTTCATGCTTGACTGCAAAAGCACTCCAGATACAGGTTTGTGTGGATGATTAGACAAAGGCTAAATATAGACAACAAGAAATCAAACATGAGATAACATACGATTTCTTCAAAGATGACGAACATGAAAGTTGAGAGACAAGTACAACGGGCCCGGAATAGGAGATGTGGATCACATATTCACGTCATCACAAGTCCATGTCATCAACAAACCTGCAATAAAAGGTAAGAGAACTACGTGACCTTTGATTCCTCTAAACCCCCCAAGAGAATACGTATGCAACTTAATTGTAGTGAAAATTAAGTGCAAGACTAATAACTTTACATTTTTTTTGTTTTATTTTAATTTAATTTTGTAATTTATCATTTATTTATTTTATGTTATTTTCGAACTTCGGGTGACCTAATTCCCAAATATCCAATGAAATGTAATATGTAATTTGACATTTTGTTTATTTTATTTTAATTTCCTTTTGTAATTTGTATTTTGTCATTTATTTATTTTGTAATTTGTCATTTATATGTTTTATTTTATTTAATTCTTTAAAATTACATTATTACAAGTTTATAACTTAGAAGTCTTTTTTTTTAAAATTTAAATTTAAAAAAACGGAAAACCGGAACCGTCGGTGCGGAATCGGAATCGGAGCCTTGCCACCACTAATCTATATTATGTTTCTCTACGAGTTCCCATGGAGTTCCCTTTCAATATACATGAAAAAAAAGTTTGTAAGAAAGTCATCTTCCATCTTGTTTCGAAGCCTAATATTGACAATACGTATAGCTGAAAACGATCTCTCAGTAGTTGCAGTTGACAAAATCAATAACCACCAGAAAGCAAAAACGTCCAAAATTACAATGCAACACAGGGGAATCAAAAACAAAAGAAAATTGACCAAGAATATATATATATATATATATATAGATATTAAAGAAGAATTCATTAAAGAAATCATATTAATAACCTAAGAAAGTTACAAATAAAAAAAAATGAAAAAATTTAAAATATTTATTGATTTGTAATCTCGTACATAAAATTATTCTGATAGATGAACCGAAGAATATGAAGAATATGAAGAATTTAATTATAGTAGTAAGAATGAAATTGTGTAAGTGAAAAACTATAAAATAAAATAAAAAAAAAAAATTCAAGTATATATAGGTGACAAGTTTAAGATGTATAAGAAACCAAATCCTAAAATGTTTATATTTTCTCTTCTATGGAATGCATAAAATTGAAATAATATTTTTTAATTTAAAACTAACATACATGGCTACAAATCGCCCCTACATCTTGGTTTGTTTGTTTGTTTTTATTACGGTATTTATCCACCTATCTAGACCAAGTGCTTTTGTAATAAATTCCACAATTTTATTTATATAAATTATAATTCATCTTTGTTTGTTTGTTTTTTGACAATATTTAACCACCTATCCAGATCAGATATTTTTTTCAAAGTTTTTTGCCAACTTTGCCAAATACACAGTTCACGTCATGAATGACTTCAGTAACAATCAACAACCATTGAAATCACATTGTTACTCTGCAGATCATCATGATCTTGGAGAGTATACTCTTTGGATGAAGAACGAATTCAGTTTTACTTTTAAAACAAAATTTATTGGAAGTCCTCATTTTTGGTGCGATATGCAATATGGTACACAAGTGAAGAGCGAATGTTACAATCACATTTTAAAAAAGATAAAAATAGTTTGTTTTTAGTTTAAATTTGAATATGTTGTTAGCTGATAGAATTCGTATTCTATTTAATCTCTACTGTTATTATTTGAATTTCATTTATCTATCCTATAAATAGGACTTGCTATCAAAGAATTAATGTATGAGTTAAAATCTATCAAATATGTGTTAGTATTTTCTAACATTTTGGGAGGTTTTGGTTTCCTTCTAAGCAAACCAGCATTTTATTTTTAGTTATCAATTCGTGCTCGTATCATTTGCTATCACAGCAGGTTATGAAACACTTCCGCTAGGTTCGTGTTGAACTACCATTCCGTTGTTTGGAGCAATGAATTCGGTTGGCAATTTATAGGCTATATTAAGATGTGTTAGTATTATGTATGAGCATAATATTATCGCATCGAATATTGATAGTCGAGTAACAAGTCAGTGTCGATATGTTGACCAATGAGGACACTGGATCAGAAGCGTGGTGGAATGTTACGATCATATTTTTAAGAAGATAAAAGTTTAAATTTGAATAAGTTGTTAGCTGATAAGATTCTTATCCTATTCAATCTCTACTGTTATTATTTGAATTTCATGTATCTGTCCTATAAATAGGATTTGCTATCAATGAATTAATGTATGAGTTAAAATCTATCAAATATGTGTTAGTATTTTCTAACGTTTTGGGAGGCTCTGGTTTCCCTCTAAACAAACCAGCATTTTATTTTTGGTTATCAAATCGTGCTCGTATTAGTGGATGTGTATAATAATAAGTATCAATGATACAAATGTAAAGAAACTAAGAATTGCTATTGGGCAGTGAGAGATGATCGATTCTATATATTTTACCAACAATCTACAAACAGAATGACGTAAGTTTACTGAGTGGTGATGAATGAGATAGCTAGTACGATCGAGCTATTAATTAATAAACTTCCTCTAATTATATTTTGTAGTGAGCAAATACCAGTAATCATCACTCACGTTCTCCTAAATTATAAAAATGAATTTCATAATGACATTTTTTTTATTGTTTTATTCTAAATAGTATTAGTTTATTTTAAAAAATATTATATATAAGCTATGTAGAGGCATACAATTATTGCAAAAAAGTATATAAGTGGTCCAAATCCGGAGGATATGACACTTATCGGAAGCATATTCAAACCAAACATCCAGAAGCAAAGACCAGATCAAGGTCATAAACACAAATTCTCAGGTACGCTACTCCTAACCAACAATTATTTCGTTATACTGATGAACAAAATAGGGAAGAATTAGTTAGAATGGTAGCAGTAGAACACTTATCATTCGGTTTTGGTGAAAGGGTTGGTTTTATTAATTATTGTCGACGAGCATTAAACCATGCTGCATGCTATGTTCCTAGATCCACTCTTGTATATACACTTGAAAAGATTTAGGTAAAAGAAAAAAAAAAGTTAGAAAGATTTTTTGAAAAATATAACGGTCGTGTTTCCGTATGTGCCGACATATGGACTGACCATTGGCAATCACATTCATACTTGGGTGTCACTTGCCATTTTATGGATGATGCATGGAATATCCAAAAAAGAATTCTTGCATTTAGAGTTTTTGATGATTCACACACTGTTCATAATATTGTTAGAATGCTTAAAATTATTTTTTCAGAGTATAAAATTGAGAACAAAATTTTTGCAATTGGTTTTGATAATGCTTCTAGCAATACTACTGCTATTTCATCTTTAATTAATTTATGCAAACCATTTGTTGGTGGTGCATTTTTTCATCAAAGATGTGCATGTCATGTTTTAAATTTATGTGTTCAAAAAGGATTAGAAACTCTTGATCATTTTATTCTACCTATTAAACAAGCCCTTCAGTTTTTATGGAAACATTCTTCTATAATGAATGCATGGGTAAAATATTGTAAACAAAATGGTAGACGTGCCGTTAGATTTGCTCGTGATGTTCCTACACGTTGAAATTCTACTTATAAATTGCTTGTTCAAAGTTACGAGTATAGAGATTTATTAGTTTCTTTTATTCAATTTCATGTTATTGACATTCAACTTTATAAATCTCATTGGAATGCTTGTTACAACGTTTTCAATTTGTTAAACGTTTTTCATACTGCTACAATAAATTTATCTAGTGTTTATTATCTTACAACTCATTTATTTATTATTGAAAGTCTAAATATTGCTGGTGCATTTACTTGTTGTGAATCGGACATAGAAATAGGGGAAGCCGTTAATGCTATGAAGGAAAAATGGTTACGTTATTATCATGAGTTGCCAGATATTTATTTGATTGCCATGATTTTTGATCCACGTTGTAAATTAGAACATTTTTGTTATTATCTCAATGGTTATTATGGCCTCCAAGGTTTAAACATAGAATATAATGTTAATGCATGTTAAGATAGAGTTAAGAAATTACTGTATTCTTTATATGATGAATATCTTTTAGTTTATGGATCATCACTCAACTTAGATGTTACACGAACACAAACTGCACAGCCCACATCATCATCCTCCGGATTTTTGAATTTATGATATAGTTTATTATAAAAAAAAAAACCAAAAAACCAAAAAACCTAGATCTTCTTCTTCATCAAGCACTAACAAGTATTCTGAGCTTGAATCTTATCTAAATGATTCTTATGAGTTTATAGAAGATACGCTAGGGAAACAATTTGATATATTCAATATTGGAAAGAGTACGTAAAGTACTATCCAATCATGGCTATCATAGCCCATCTTCTTGCCTAACTTTCTTCATATGTTTGACGAATAGATCAGATTTGCTTAGCTTCAGATCCGGTTCGTCCTCATCTGCTTCCGGTGGATCAAAATAATAATCCGGAGGTGTATCAATATCAGACATATTTTCTGACTGGCTTGTCAAATTAGGGTCGGGGGGTGGCATTATGATCGGGTTCTGAAATTATTAAAGGGGGAGTATAAATGTTTAGGCCTAGGTCTTCAGCATAGGCCCGACGTTGTAGATAATCGTGATAGGTGGTGTCGTTATGACCAAGATTATCAACCATTTGACCCTTACCTTTCATTGAAATCGAACGCCTAGGATCGTCACGGCTGTGACCCCTTCCATTTCCACCACTTGCCATTAGATTGGACGGAACAAATTTGGGAGAGAAATACTGAAAATCTGAAATAGATAATTGAAAACTTAGAACTTAGAAGAATAATACTATAAAGTATAAATCTATAATACTATAATACTATAATACTATAAAAGTAGATTAGTAGTAAGTACTAAGTACTATTATAGTAAGTACTAAGTAGTAACTAGAAATAAGATAAATTGCAAATAAAATAAATTGCAAATAAATGAAATTGGAAACTTAGTATTTACTAAATACTAAATAGTAATTGGTTACTCGGAAATTAAATAAATTAGAAATAAGATAAACTGTAAATAAAATTAATTGCAAATAAAATATATTGGAAATAAAATTAATTGGAAATAAAATTAATTGCAAATAAAATATATTGGAAATAAAATATATTGTAAATAAAATTAATTGGAAATAAAATTAATTGCAAATAAAATTAATTGGAAATAAAATTAATTGGAAATAAAATAAATTGTAAATAAAATAAATTTTATATAAACTTAATTGGAAATAAAATTAATTGCAAATAAAATATATTGGAAATAAAATATATTGGAATTTTGAAAATAAAATTAATTGCAAATAAAATTTATTGGAAATAAAATTAATTGCAAATAAAAAAAATTGCAAATTTAAATAAATAATAAAAACCTTGGAAACTTGGAATCTTGGAGAGTTGGAGAGTGTTGGAGACTTGAGAGTTGAGTGTTGAGACAATGAAACTTGAAATAAAAATTAGAAATTTAGAATTAGAGATTTAGAGAATTGAGAATAGAGATAATTGAGAGAATGAGAGGAAAATAAGAAATTGGTGTGAGATTGTGAGAAAACATCAGGGGGAGGGGGGCTGCCGGTTCCAGGACGGTTCGAACCGGACGGTTCGTTAAACCTTAGAACGAGAACCGGAACCGAATACCATCGGTTCCAGTTTGATTCCTCGATTGGAACTGGAACCTTGCCAGATCTAATATAGATTTAATTATATATGATTTTAGAGATTTAAAAAAGTGGCGTGATCTATTTTAATTTATAAAGTTGGCATCTATTTCGTTTATTAATTTATTTATTTTAACATTACGTATGAAAACAGACGCTATTATATTTGTTTTTTTTTTAATATAATAAATTAGTTTTTAAATATTAACACACTTGTTTAGCGTTAATTTGAAGAAACAAATTTGTTTTGACTCACCCTCCAAAGCCGAAATTATAGCTTCGCCTATGCCAAGATGAGTTATAATTTATTTATAATTTGTTTACGAGTTATTTTGTTGTTCAGTAATTTACAGATATGCCCCTTTAGTATTGCTTCCTTCCAAGACACACTACTCAGTACTCACACTACTCAGTCCCTCCCAAGAACAAAACCCCATTTGGTTTTCCCTCTCTTCCTCCTCTGTTACAAACTCTACTGTACATGATTCATTGATTATTAATGTGAATGAGAGCATAGAAAACCAAAGATGAGTACCGTTGATAAGATGCTCATAAAGGGAATCCGGAGCTTCGACCCGGAAAACAAGAACGTCATTACTTTTTTCAAGCCCTTAACCCTAATCGTCGGCCCCAACGGTGCCGGCAAGACTACCATCATCGAGTGCTTGAAGCTCTCTTGCACCGGAGAGTTGCCTCCCAATGCCAGGTCCGGCCACAGTTTCATCCATGACCCCAAGGTCTTTTTTCATTTTCTCGATTTTTTGTTTTTTTTTTGTTTTTTGTATTCGTTATTATTCTCATTCAATATGCTCTATATATTTAAACGGGAAACCCATTTATTAGAAGACAAGTAGAATTTTTACATTTTTAAAGTTTAATGGTGTTAGACAAGAGTAAGTGATGGATATTGAGGGAGGCTAAGTGAGATGTTGAAAGAGTGGAGTGGTGATTGTATCATGTTTGGAATTTATTTATTTATTTTTCTTGATTCATAAATATCTCTAGAGGTTATATTTTGAATATTGGGAAGAGGAGCAATAGTAAGTTCGATTTCTCATAGGCAGAAGATCTCTTGTTTTCATCTAAGTGGGTGTTGGTTGAAGTTTTAGGTTGCTGGGGAAACAGAGACCAAGGGACAGATTAAGTTGCGATTCAAGACTCCCGCAGGTAAGGATGTGGTGTGCATTAGGTCATTCCAACTGACACAAAAGGCATCAAAGATGGAGTATAAAGCAATCGAGAGCGTGCTTCAAACAATAAACCCTCACACTGGAGAGGTTGGGTACAATCATTATGCTCTGTTAAAATCTTTATGCTGTATTGATCTACTCCTTGTTTAATTATGCTACCTGAAATAATATTGTATCATCAGCAAATAATGTATTATATGTTAAATAGCATGAAAATTTAGGCCCGACTATAATTTTTAATATCATTGGAAAACTCGTGCATTTTTTTTGTTAAGCTTCTAAATGACAGGCACTGCTCAGTTTATATAAAGGGATTATCAGTTGGTCTTGTGAAAGTGTAAAGTTGTTTGATGAGTTTTTATTTATTTATTAAATATGAATGAAAATCTCTTGTATGTGTATTTAGAAAGCTGCTTTATTGATTCTTTCAAGTTTTTTAAAAGGGACAAGCATAAATATCTCAAATACGTGTCTAGTAAAGTTTTAAAACAATCAATGCAAAGTATTTTATTATGTAAATACATGTCTTTGCATGAGTTAAGTTGCTCATTAAGAAAAATGGACATAAATGGTTCACTGGCTCTGTTTTTCAGCCGGTGCTTAAGGGTCAATTGGAAGTTTGGGAGTGAGAGATTTGTGATAATATGATTACTTGTGGCTTTGGAAGAACTGTTTTGGTGAAAAGATAACATAGTTTGATTGAATGATGCACTTGTTAAAATTCATCTATGATTTTTTTTTATTTAAAATTCCTGTGGTTAGCCTTGAAGAAGGTTCCAAATACAACTTATGAAACAAGCAGGGTTCTAGAAACAACTTGAGTAGACGTGGAAATTGGCGACACATCCGTTGACCTCATTTATGTGAAGTTAATGTAGCCAATTGGTTAAAATTACCATCATGTGGCTATAAAAATGCTTTGTGTATTAATTAGTTATTTTTTATTGGTTTTTTGACAACTAGTTGTATAAAGTAGGGCCCAACGATGCAATGTGTTTTCATCAGGGTCAGTTAGTCAACCTTGCCGGATGTTTAATGCCTGGAACGAATCTACGTGGACTAATATGTAATGATGTGATGGTACAAATGAAAACAAAATACTTGATGAAGGAGTACCTTGCTCTTTTTGAAATACTATCAAAATTATAACTAAATCTATTTGAATTCTAATTATTTATATGGTTATCAACAAAAAGAAAATAAAAAACTTAAGGAGTCATGTAAAATGCATTCTGAACATATAAAACACACAAAGATGTTCTCTACTTTGTGGATTTCTAACATGCGCAGTGCTTTTCAAAGTATTGCTTTTCATATCAGTAAAATTTTAATAAGAGGGACAAAATATTGCTTTTGAGTTTTGTTATATTGGTATTAATCTTTATCCAGTAAGTGTGCGTTCTTGTGTGTTAGATAGTAAATCTAACATCTACTTCATTTAAAAATTTTCTTGTTTGCTTCTGAACCGCAGAAAGTTTGCCTTAGCTATAGATGTGCTGACATGGATCGGGAAATACCTGCCCTTATGGGTGTCTCCAAAGCTATTCTAGAAAATGTTATATTTGCACACCAAGATGAAGCCAACTGGCCATTGCAAGACCCTTCAACATTGAAAAAGAAATTTGATGATATCTTTTCTGCAACCAGGTATTTTAGTATTTCTTTGAGCTTTTTATACCCTAAAATTATGATAAATTTGTGCCTTAAATTACCTGACACATCACATTCTCCATGTTTAGTGCGACAAATTGTTTCCAATTGATGCTCTTTGATAATACAGTCATTGTTGCATGAAATATCTTATAACGTGTGAAAATAAATAATATTACTGTTGGTTTACATCTCTTTGTAAAGTTTTTTATTGATGTACACTTGTACTTGAAAATTTTTGGTATACTGTACGTTTATTCTTTTTCTTGTTTTCTATTGTTCACATATTTTTAAATTTGGTTCTCGCTGTAATTTTCCTAAAAATAAATCGTTAATGAACTAAGTTATTGCCTTTTACCATGAAACAGATATACAAAGGCTTTAGAGGTCATAAAGAAACTTCACAAGGATCAGGCTCAAGAGATAAAGACATATAAGCTGAAATTGGAGAATCTTCAAACCTTGAAAGATGCTGCATATAAGGTTTCTTATATGTATTATTATTATTTTAATTTTCTTTCTTTCTTTTTGTTTATCAGTTTATTTGAATGTAGTATAAATCTGTAGGTCTTTCTTTGTTCTTCATATTTCATTGAAGATCAAAATTGAGTTTCTTGATGGCTTGTCTAGAAAGTGATAAACAGTATTGTTTTCTTTGTTATAAAGTAATCGACTGAGCTTCTCTTGGGAATGGTTCTGCTCTCAGGGTCTTTGATTATTGGTTCTTTGGACCAAATAGGAATAAAGTAGAGCAGGGGCCTGGAGGGGTGAATGGGTCTACAAGTCACGTGAGGACTTACTCTTACTTTGGTGCACTCTAGTCAGGGAATTATGAATTCTGTAGATTGTCACAGGGGTTGGGGAGTTATTAGTTTATAATGATGGCAGTTGTGAACATTGTGTTCTTTATACTTGATCATCCTTAGGCTATTAAAATCCTGTTGCCTAACTTAATAAACTGTACGACATCATATACATGTATATGTGATTTCTCTTCAAGCCCATTATGGGCAGTGGTTGTAATAACTAATAACTATGACATTGTACTTTGTTACTTTTAGCTCTCATATTTTTATATTTGCGTTGATAATTATTATTATTATTTTTTTTTAAAAGTTTGCATCTGACCATCTGAGCCTAGTTTTAATCCTGATTCCTGATGCACTGTGTCACAAACATATCTTAAGCTCGTCAAAGTCCACTTGCATTATTGCTGCCTTTTCCCCCTCTCTTTACTTCCATCTTTTCCTTGGCGATTGATTGATATCAGCACTTGTCATTTTCATATGTAGTTTGTCATTTTAGTTTTTCAGACACAGGCATACATCTCCTCCTTTCACTTGGAAGCTAAATAGAAGTAATAAACACGGAAGTTGTTTGTATAGCCTTATATTATCTTTTAAATACAACTTTTATGTCTTTGCTTTGTGTTTCGATTTTGCTGATGGTCTCTTTCCTCAGATGCATTCTGCTCCAGTTATTGTTTGTCAATGCACATAATTTTCAGTTGCATTATAAATCATATACCCTGATTATGGGTAATGTATGATGAACTTCTACTTTCAATTGATTGTTTTTTTATTAACGTGAAACTGTCTTTGTGCAGCTTCGTGAAAGCATTGCTCAAGATCAAGAAAAAACAGAATCTTTGAAAAATCAAATGCAGGAGTTGGAAAGAAACATCCAAGATGTGGATGCTAAGATTCATCGTACTGAAGCAACATTGAAAGATTTGCGGGAAATACAAGGCCAAATATCAACCAAGACTGCTGAAAGGAGAACTTTATTTAAGGAGCAGCAGAAACAGTATGCAGCTCTTGCTGAAGAAAATGAAGGTTTATCAACGCACATTATATGATAATTTTCTTTCAGCTTTTGCTCTCTGTCTGTCTGTAGACACGCATGTATATACTATGTGTGCTCGTGTTATTTATTGTGTCCTTGCTTCTGTTTCTGGAAGGGACTGTGCACATTCTGCATGTACGAAATCTCTCTCAAATTTTAAATGTCTGGCCACATATTTTTTATCTTCTTTTTCACTTGATCAGATACTGATGAAGAATTGAAGGAATGGAAAACCAAGTTTGAACAGAGGATTGCGATTTTGAAGAATAAAATCAGCAAACTGGAGAGGGAAACGTATGACAAAGACTCAGAAAGCTCAATTCTTAAGAAGACTATAAATGAATACCTCATGGAGATTATCAAGCTTCAAGCTACAGCTGAAGTAATGTCAATGAAATTACAAACATTTTATTTTCAAGAAGTTTTCCAATTCAGTAAGAATCTGATTCAATATTTTTCTTTTCATTTGATTTTTGGTGTTTTGCCTTTAGGCTCATATGTCCTTGAAAGATGAAAGAGATTCCGCCATCAAAAAACTATTTGCAAGGCATAATTTAGGGTCTCTTCCAAATGCCCCCTTCAGCAATGAAGCCGCTTCGAGCCTCACGAATAGAATAAGATCAAGGTTAACGGATCTTGAGAAGGATTTGGATGATAAAAAGGTGAATTTTCCCTTTATTATGGCAGATATATATATTTCTTTTATATTATATACATATTTATGATGCTCAATCCTATGATTTTTTGTTTATGAATTTTTAATCAGTTTACCTCTGAAAATGAGGTTATTTTTTACTAATTTCTTAAATATATTAGCTTAATTATGATGATAATGAGGGACACTGGTTGCTTTTTCAGAAATCAAATGAACTAGAACTTAAGATGGCATTGGATTGCTACTTGGGTGCAAATGATCGTTGGAAGAATATTGAAGCTCAAAAACAAGCTAAAGTGGATATTAAGGTGTGCCTTAAGAATGCATGTTAGGTAACCATCTCAAGTATTAATTCTTACATGTTTCATGAAGAACATCCTTAAAATTGTGGTTTCGTGCAGAGTAACATTTTGAAACGCATAGAAGAGAAGGAAAATGAACGTAGTTCATTCGAACGTCTAATATCTAATGTCGATCTTTCTCGCATTGATGAAAGAGAAAATAACATGGTGAGGTTGCCTAGCTCACTAGTCTTTCTTGGTCAATGAAACTAAGTTGTATGCAAGTAACCTTTCTCCTTGTTATATACAAATTTTGACAGCGAATTGAGATTGAACGAAAGACTAACCAGCTTGCTGGAAGAGAATTTGAATCAAACATTCTCCAGAAACAGAGTGAGATTCATGGCATAGAGCAAAAAATTAAGGCTCTTAGTCGAGAGAAAGACATCATGGCTGGTGATTCTGAGGACAGAATAACACTGTCTGTAAAGAAGGAAGAGTTGGAGAATCACTTGAAGAAACATAAAAAGATGTAATTCTGCATTTTCTGTTTGATCAGCTTATCATTTCTTTGTTTCCTTATGCATTACTTTTGTTCATTTGTTGAAGCTGTCACTTTTTCTTTATTTTATTTTACCCAGAATTGATGATTACAAGGACAAAATCAGAGGAGTGCTAAAAGGGAGGCTTCCTCCTGAAAAGGATTTGAAAAAAGAAATTACCCAAGCCCTCAGGTTGTTTTTAGTACTATAATTTGATATCCATGCAAGAATTTCCCATTTATGTAACTCTGACCTTCTGAATTAATTGAATATTAGTATCTTATAATAGTTTTAAATACGCTTGCTCTCAAGTTATTGTTTTTTGTCTATTTCAAAAAAATGGGTTTTGTTTTTTGTTTTTTTCTCCGATTAGTGTCTTGGTAAGCTATGCATGTATACAGTCATTAGTCATATCATTGTTCTTTCTACTTCATGTCGATTTCATTGAAATTCTGCGAAGTTTACACAGGCATTATGCTTCAAAAAATGAGAATGATTAATCAAGGTACTATTGTTGCCATATGAATTGGTACCATTTAATATCTTTTGGAGAGAGTGGTTAAAACTTAAAAGGATTGGTGCAGGAAAACAGTGAGATTAAGGAATGATAAATTATGTAGAAAAAGTGTTTTAGGGTTTGAATTTAATTAGATTTCAAAGTAAATGTGTTTGATGGTGACAATATGAACATTGTGAACTAATTAATTGTAATAAATAGTGTCCTAAACAGTAGCAACGTGACTAAAAACTGAGTTGTAAAAAAAGAACAATAAAGAAGAATCAGAAGAACAAAAGCATGAAATAGGAGAAGAAAAAAGAAGAGGGCTTCAGTCTCCTCTGTTTTAGAGATGTCTATTTTATCTTCATCAGTTTCAATTTGGAGTCTGAGGTAGCTGTGATGGTTGTTGTGGTTCCTCATTGATTTACTTATTCTATTTTTTGGTGTTTTGTGTTACACAACCCTTTGTTCTCATGCTGATTAATGATTATACATTTTTTTTATCAATACAAGTTACACATTTGTCTAAAAAAAAAAGTGATGGAGAAAAAGAGAAACACTAGGCAACTAGAAATCAAAAAATATGGGAAGCATTTAACAATAAAACATAGACTATCAGCAAAAACTTAAGTAAACACTTAATTAGTCAAATGGGTCTACATTACCAAAACACCAATAAATTGCAAGAATTGCATAAAAATATTGTTCTGCCCTTGCATTCAGAAATACTTGTAATTACTAAATCTCGGAATTGCATTAAGATACGCAGCAAAATTCTTTTTCCTTGCTGCATCAAACTTCTGAGGAAATTGTTGGAAAAGGGTTGACCAAATCCCTATAAAACTGGTCAAGAGGATTTCTAGGAATAAAATCCTAGATGGTTGCTGTAAATAGACTACATTAATTAGCTAGATATTAGTGATATGATGGAAATTAGGATCTGTAATTACTAATTAGCTGTAATTAGTCCTAGAAATTAGCTATCTATTACTCTATTTAATCGGAGGATGTAATAGGTCAGAATTATTCAATAATAATAAATAATCTTCATGGTATCATAGCCTTCTTTTACCCACTCTGAGAACTAGGCAGCAAAATTCAATTCTAAAGATCTAAGGACTTTTTCCTTGTTCTTTTTTGATTCCACAAACACGACAGAATCTAACTCTCCTGCTCCCACCATTCTGGTCTTTCACCGTCCTTGGATCACCTTTCAATTCGGATCAATACTATTCGACTGAATGGGGATAATTTACTTCACTGGTCACTCGCCGTGCGAATGTATATGTGGTCGTGGGAAGATCGGCTATCTAACTGGCGACAAAACAGAGCTTGAGAAAACCAGTGCATAGCATGCAACTTGGGATGCTGAAAATTCAATGGTTATGGCTTGGCTGGTCGACTCTATAGAAGAGGACATCAATGCAAACTACCTTGGCCACTCGATAGCCAAGGATACGTGGGATAATCTCACTCAGATGTATTCTGATTTAGGAAATCGGTCCCAAATTTATGAGCTACAACTCAAACTCGGAGATACAAAACAAGGATCTAACACGGTCACCAAGTATTTCGTTGGGTTGAAGAGGCTGTGGCAGGACCTAGATATATTCAGTGAATACACGTGGAAAGATCCAGGAGATGGAGCTCATTATCAGAGGTTAGTTGACAATAACAGAGTACTTAGATTTCTTGATGGTTTGAATATTGAGTTTGATGATATTAGAGGAAGAATTATTGGGAGACAACCACTCCCTTCTCTTAATGAAGCGTTTGCAGAAGTACGAAGAGAAGCAGAAGAATGGTAATGCTGGGTAAAAAAGGGGGGTCATCAAATCCGGTTGAGACAATTGCCCTAGTCTCACAAGAGGCCTTAGTTTATAAGGCCTATGTCAGGAAAAATGATGATAAGGTCAAGCTCTGGTGTCACCATTGTCAACGACCATGCCACACCAAAGAAACTTGCTAGAAACTCTATGCCAAGCCAGCCAATTGGAAGCCTAGAGACAAGCCATATACTGCCTCTTCTAATGCAAATACAACAGGTCATGAGTATCTTAGTCAAGAACATGTGGTCAAAAACAGTTCTGGTGCCAATGCCTCAATCCTTAGTGTTTCCCTTGCCCAAACAGGTAAGTTTCCTAGTAGCTTCTAGAGTCATCTTACCTCTGCATCATGGATCATTGATTCAGGTGTATCGAACCATATGACTAGTGTCTCACCCTTATTTCACACGTACTCACCTTGTTTTGGAAATCAGAAAGTTAGAATTGCAGATAGGAGTTTATCTTCTGTTGCTGGAAAAGGTTCAGTTCAAATCTCGGATTCTATAGCCTTAAAATCTGCCCTACATGTCCCTAATCTATCATAATCTTTTATCTGTTAATAAATTATCTAACTGTTCTGTGATTTCACCGTGAATTTCAGGACAAAACTTTGGGAATGATGATTGGCAGTGCTAAGATGGAGGATGGTCTCTATTACCTTAAAGAATATCTGAATATGCAAGCTCTAAGTTTGTATTGTGATGTCGGTTCTCTTCCTATAAGAGAGCAGATAATGATTTGACATTTTAGATTAGGACATCCTAGTTTTGCTTATTTAAAACGATTGTTTCCTAATTTATTTCAAAAACTATCTAATCAAGAGTCATTGTTTTAGTGTGATTTATGTTTGTCTAAAAGCACACGGCAGTCCTATGCTTCAAAACCTTACAGGGCATCCAAACCTATATAGTGATGTCTGGGGGGCCCTCAAAAGTCTACTCCAACTGGAAAATTGTGGTTTGTGACATTTATTGATGATCACACAAGATAGAGTTGGATTTACTTAATGAATTCCCAAACTGAAGTTGAAAATTTGTTTAAAGATTTTTATAATCCGATTGAAAACCAATTTCAAACTAAAATAAGTATTCTACGTATAGATAATAAGAAAGAATATTTCAACCAGTGTCTTGGTGATTAATCCATTTACCGTAATACACCCTAACAAAATAATGTTGCGGAGAGAAAAAATCGCCACCTTCTAGAAGTTAGTAAGGCCCTCATGTTCTCCATGAATGTTCCTAAATATTTGTGGGGAGAGACTATCCTGATAGCCACTTATCTAATTAATAGGGTGTCATCTCGTGTGTTAAATCATAAAACTCCCTTGAATTGTCTTAAAACATTTTTCCTGAGAACAGACTGTTTTCTAACCTCCTTATTAAATTTTTTGGGTGCACAGTGTTTGTCAATATACCAGAAATATTTCGTTCAAAGCTTGACGCTAAGGCCGAAAGTTGACCGAAAGGTGTGTTTATTGGATAAGCTCCTAATAAAAAGGGGTACAGATGTTTTAACCCTGTTACAAAAAAAATTCACCTGATTGTGGATGTGTCTTTTGTTGAACAAAAACCATACTTTACTAAAACTCATCTTCAGGGGGAGTCTAAACAAAGAAAATGAGTTTTCAACTTTTTGGGAAACTAACAGTTCTGTTTTACCAAACTTATCTTTTCCTAGGGAGTTTGAATTTGTAAAGGAAATTGTTTTTGAAAAGGAAAAAAAGGTTGACAATGCACAAATAGGAACTAATTTTTTTGCCAAATCTCTCTGTCTCTAATTCAGGGGGAGAAACATTTCATGATTATCCAAATTTGGATAAATTTCATGCAAAAGAGATACAGGTTATATACCATAAGGAAGTCGCAAAGTAACAGGGAACAACCTCCTCGGGTACAAGACTAGCTGTCATCTCCAATACTTGATCTTGAACCAGATGTCATTGTGTTATTAATATACCTTTTATTTCTGAGCATATTGAACAACCTACCAACTTAGGATTGTTTCTAGACATTCCAATAGTCATTAGAAAAGGTACCCAGTCATGCACCTTACATTCCATAGCCAAATATCTATCTTACCATAGTCTGTCTAGTGATCATAAAGCCTTCACCACAAAAATCTCCAATCTTTTCATTCCTAGAAACATACAAGAGGCACTAGGACTCCCAAATTGTTATGGAGAAGATGAATGCCCTAACTAAAAATAGAACCTGGAAGATTGTTGACCTACCAAAAGGAAAAAAACAGTGGGGTGCGAGTGGGTTTTCACAAATAAGTGCAAGGTTGATGGATCTATAAAAAGACACAAAGCCCGTCTTGTAGCCAAGGGGTTCACTCAAACCTATGGCCTTGACTACCAAGAAACCTTTGCACTTGTGGCCAAAGTTAACTCTATTCGTATCCTTCTCTCTGTAGTAGTTAGCCTTCGCTGGCCTTTGCATCAACTAGATGTGAAGAACGCTTTTTTAAATAGCAGTCTTGAGGAAGAAGTGTTTATGGAACCTCCACTCGGGTTTGAGAGTGATTTTGGCAGTGAAAAAATGTGCTGATCAGTAAAGTCCTTGTATGGGCTTAAGCATTCTCCTAGGGCTTGGTTTGAGAAGTTTGGTAAGGTTGTGAAGAAATTCGGGTATAGCCAAAATCAAGGAGACCACACTCTTTTTTAAACACACTAGTGAAGGGAAGAGGTCAATTTTGATTGTCTATGTGGATGACAATGAGGAAGTGGAAAGACTTAAGAAGCTGTTGGCCCTTGAATTTGAGATTAAAGAGCTGGGTGAAGTAAAATACTTTCTAGGCATAGAATTTGCTAGATCTAAGGGAGGGATATTTGTCTCCCAAAGGAAGTATGTCCTAGACTTGTTGGGAGAGACCGGTATGCTGGGTTGTAGGGCTATTGAAACTCCAATTGAGCCCAACTTGAAACTTGAAGCTGTTAAACTAGAAAACATGGTTGACCGAGAGATGTATCAAAAATTGGTAGGTAAGTTAATCTACTTATCATATACCCGACCTGATATCTCTTTTGCAATGAGCTTAGTGAGTCAATTTATACATTTACCGAGTCTAGAACACTATGATGTAGTCTTGAGAATTTTAATGTATCTAAAGGGAACTCGGGGGAAAGGGCTGTTGTTTGCTAAAAATGGACATTTTCAGGTTGAGGTTTATACGGATTCATATTGGGCAGGTAGCATCACTTATAGAAAGTCAACATCTGGCTATTGTACATTTGTTGGGGGAAATTTAGTGACTTGGCGAAGTAAGAAACAAAGTGTTGTAGCAGCGCTAAAGCAGTATTTAGAGCAGCTGCACTTGGAGTGTGAGGTAATCCGGATAAAAAGGCTACTTGAAGACCTAAAATTCCATGTTCCCTCACCCTTAAAACTGTGATAACAAGTCAATACGGTTCTACATGATAGAACCGAGCATGTGGAGATCGACAAGCATTTCATCAAGGAGAAATTGAACAATGGTCAAATTTGCATGCTCGATCTACCTACTACAGAACAAGTGATCTACCTACTACGGAACAAGTGGCTGATATCCTCACCAAAGGGCTACCTAAAAAACAGTTCAACAAATTAAAATGCAAGCTGGTCATGGAGGACATCTACAAACCAGCTTGAAGGGGATTGTTGGAAAAGGGTTGACCAAATCCCTATAAATCTAGTCAAGAGGATTTCAAGGAATAAAATCCTAGATGTTTGCCGTAAATAGAATAAGTTACTATAATTAGCTAGATATTAGTAATATACTGGAAATTAGGATCTGTAATTACTAATTTGCTATAATTAGTCATAGAAATTAGCTATCAATTACTCTATTTAAACGTAATAAGTTAGAATTATTCAATAATAAAAATCTTTAGAAATATCTTAAACATTTAGGTTTGGTTTTTGGTTTTGTTGTATCGACTTTGAACTTGTGAAGATTTCTATAAATTTGTTCTCGTTGTTAGTTCTCTATTTATTCAGAGAATTTTTTTAGCTTTCTTCTGTTTTCTGCCCTTTCAAATAAAAATTTATAGTTGTAGGGTCTCACTATCATATGGTTAAGTTGTATATTTTGTTCTCCCGATATGAAAAGAATCAATCCTAGTCAAACCTGTTGATTTTAAACTCCCTTATATGATCTTGTTTTTTCAATAGATTCCGGTGATAAACTTATAGGATAATGATATGCGAATATGCGGAATAAAATATAAACAATAAAGAATACATGCCACACACATAAGACAAGAATTTACCGAGGTTTGGCTAACCTTGCCTACGTCCTCGTGTGATCTCTATTGAGAAATCACTAGCACTATAGAGAAAAACGCTCGGTTACAAGAAACTGATTGAGACCCCTTGGCTAATTCCCCAAAACCTTGTTAGATCTCTCTTATCACTCTAGGTTCTCTACCCCTTGTATGCTTGTTGATTTTTCTGTGTAAAAAATAATCTCCCAACAGCCCTATTTATTGGTATAGGACTTGGGTTACATTCATTGCTAGAATAGGATTCTTAAATCCTCTTAGAATAAGAAAAACTAACTTATTTCCTTATCCTAGTTGATTTGGGATTCTTGAGAAAATCTAATTTCCTAATCCCAATAGGAAATTATGTGCACACTTTATTTTCGCCTTATCCAAAATTGGATTCCTTCCTAAGCCTTGACTTGGGTTTTGATGAGCCAAAAACACAACTAAACCTTGAACTGAATTTGAACAATGAAAACTGCTAGAGAGCAGTAAAAACATTTTAAGAACTTTAAAACCTATTGTTATAGATTGTTATGATTAATATGATTCTGATTAGTTGCTAAGTCTTCTAATGTGAAATTAAATCATCCATTTCTTGCTCTCCCAAACCACCACAAAGTCACAAACTCCAACTGCAACTACTTTACGTGCATCGACATCTTCCTTATTAGCACCAATTTTACCAGCAATACCTCATATAAAACATTTATCACCCATAAACCAAGAAGAAAGATGTTCAGGTCCTTTGTTTTATTTGATATGAGCAATTCAAGCTGGTTATTGCAAAAAGTCCCAACTATTACTTTTAGTCTTTTACCAATTGATATTTCTTGGAATAAAAATGGTGATGTTGGGAAAACATCTGGAATGGAAGTCCTCATAGATGCTGGATAAATCAATTTTAGGAAATGCTTTGTTTGAAGTGAGGGTGAGTGTTAGGACTCCTTGCTTCAGCTTTAGAATAGATATGAATTAAGTGTTTTGGTAGTTTATCATTTAGATATAGATTAGAGTGGGGTTTAGATAGAAAATTGTTCTAGATTGTGTTTACCTTAATGAGTTAAAATTTATTAATTCAGTTGTCGAGAGCCACTATAACTATGTATTCTATTCTATTGAAATAGTACGATGAAGTTAATTCTAAAAAATCTGTCTTAATTATTTCACTCATTTTCTGGGTATCTTCTCTATTCGTTATGATGCTTGACATGCTCATCATATTATAGATTAATAAGTAAAGCACTGACTTCATTATATTGGGAATTAAATTCATTAATTTATGTTCCTTAAGGGTTTCTGACTTCTTTATACTGGGAATTAAATACATGGTAGCTTGTTTTGAATTCTCATCTTATAATGTCATGGTCTGTTAGGGTTCTTATTGGTTCTCAAGTAAGACGTGTGTCGGTGTGTGACAAGATGGATGTGTGTCTCTTTGGTAGATTGTAAAACATTATGAGTTTGTCATCAAATTGATACCATCACTGATGCAGGGCTCTTGTTATGGAGTTTGATGACTTGAGCTCGAAATCCCGGGAAGCTGAGAAGGAGGTTAATATGCTGCAGATGAAAATACAAGAAATTAATAATAACCTTTCCAAACATCACAAGGATGTGGACTGTAAGTAATAAGTATCATTTCATAACTCGAACAAAGTTATATGTTACTATTGTAGCTTAACCTATATTTGCAGCCTTAGTTCATGCGAGCACTATTGCTGATACATATCAGCCATACAACTTCATTTTGGATTTGCAACAAGGAACCTAAGTTCATTTGCAAAATATTGACACCTTGAATAACAATGGATTTTTGTCCAATCCATTGAGGATTCTAAACCACATAATGGAAAAATACCAAATTAGTATATACCGTGACTTACAAATGTCAGCAACTCTATTGTTATTGATATTATTGACTTTTATTTTTATTATTATGTATGTTAGCCATCCATTTTACTTCCTTGCTTTTCTAAATCGATTCAATTATAGTTGTTTGCTCTATGGACATGCTGATATTTTTCACGTGATTAATGCAGCAAGGAAAAGGTTTATTGAATCCAAACTCGATTCCTTGAATCAGCAATTTATCAGCATTGATACTTATCAAAAAGTCTTGGAATCGGCCAAGGAGAAACGAGATGTTCAGAAAAGGTTCTTGATTTTGACAATAGAAATTGTATATGACTGGAAAGGTCAAATGATCTTTTTTATCGTTATGAAGGTACTAATGTTATTCTTTGGTGCATCACCTGCAGTAAATACAATATTGCAGATGGTATGCGACAAATGTTTGATCCTTTTGAAAGAGTCGCCCGTGCTCATCATGTTTGCCCTTGCTGTGAGCGCCCATTCTCTGCTGAAGAGGAAGATGAATTTGTTAAAAAGGTGGGTGTATTCCATCATTTATATTTACTTTATAGCAGAAATACATGTAGTGTTTCCTGATGTTCTCTTTGAGTTGTTTGTCCATAAATTCTTTGTACTTAGTTTAGTTGTTTACTAACTGGCTAATTTTATTTTGTAACTTACAGCAAAGAGTGAAGGCTGCTAGTTCTGCTGAACACATGAAAGCGTTGGCTGTGGAATCTTCAAGTGCTGACTCTCTTTTTCAGCAGTTGGACAAACTTCGTATGGTTTATGAAGAATGTATTAAAATTAGCAAGGAAACAATTCCTCATGCTGAAAAACAATTGCATGAGCTTACTGAAGAGCTGGATCAGAAGTCTCAGTCTTTTGATGACGTAAGCACCTGTTTTACTACATTTGCTTTTAGATGTCTATTATATTGATCTAGATGTTTTAAACTGGCTAAGCTCTATCTTAACTGATCATTTCATCTATTACTTAATAGTAGTTTTTAACTTACCAATCTGACTACCAATTCCTGTGGAAAGCATGTTACTCTATACTACTGTTGCAACTAAACCACAAAAAGAAGGAATCGGGAAGGGTAGGAGGATCCTTTGTTTGGCATCTCCTTTTCTAATCCGTTCTTGTTCAATATCGTCATTCAGATATTATATTGAAGAAAAAACCTGTCACATCTCAGATTGATTATTACTTGGTTGTGTCATACAAAAAACTTATGTAATAAGCGGGATAGCATACCTGAATGTTTGGGACATAGTGATTTACATCTGTTGTGTAATAAATGACAGGTAAAGTATTAGTATTTACTTGAGTAATTGCATCATTGCATGCAATCCTCATGATGCTGCTAGACAAACTATCTTAGCATCTTTTTGCAATGGATAAGTTTCTTAAAGATGTATCTTCTGTTTGGTATGGAGATGTTCTCTCCAATCAGAACTTTATCTGGGACCAACCTTTCTGATAGGCTTTTGGTCCTTTGTTCCCCTCTCTTCTTACTTGACTTTGGGCAATGAAATCATGGAAAAAAGAGATCTAGCTTTTGCCTTTTTTTAATATTGTTGCATTGTGGGTTTAACATGCTCACCCAATGGAGAGTGGAGACAAGTATTTTGTGTTTTTAATGGTTGGGTCATTAATAATTTTAAGTTTCAAGTTTTTGATCCTTTTAATCTGCAAAACTGTAAAATTTATATAGTCCTATGCATATGCTTATGCCAGGATGTTTCATAATTTACAGGAGTCTAGTATCTTCTAGAGTTCACAACTGTGTTCTGTTGGGTACAAAATATTAGGACTTTTATCGCTGTCAAAGTTGGCTTCCTGGTTCTATTTAGGTAATGAAGAATGCAAAAGATATACTCTCCATATATAAGGAGGCCTAAGATTGAACTTTGATTGCTTTAAAGCAACAAAGGTGAGTTAACCTTTCAGTTTTTCTTGATGTAAGAAGATCAACCAAAGGATACTAGGTGCCCAAAGCAGCTTCAAGAAGAACATGGGATTTGTTAAGCAAGAGCTTGGGTTTAAAACCTATCATAGGGTTTATGATTTACGTTAAGTTTTTGTTAGGGGTGTATTAGGAAATTCCTAGGGTTGTAACTGGGTCAGTCTTACGGGGTTGTGGCCTTGTGGGTTGCACAGTATTGGTTTGGTTTTAGAGGTCTTACTCAAAATTAATTTGGCACTCAAATCTGTTTCTCTGCATGCAAGGAATTCATGTTAAACTCAATTTTTCATATTAAACTGCTCATTGAAGTGAAACTATGGTAATTCTATGGAGATATTTCAGTGTGTACAAGTTGATGCTATTGACATGTGCAGTGGAGTGGCAGATATTATGAGAATCATTTTGGAAAAAAAAAAGGCATAGTGTCCCGTTATCTTAAATGATATCATGATATCTGCCAATCATTTAAGGCATATCCAAAATGGGGTTTATTATGAATTAGTTTCTTGATGTACGGGTGGTTGATGAGAAGTTAAGAGTAGAGTAAGTGAAAATTGATTCTTAAAAACATAGTTATTACAAGCAATATTGGCATGATAGTAGTAAGGTTAGTGAAACAAGAGCCACTGTGGGGATTAGTCAGTGTGGCATAGGTGTGAGTGATAGGGACTTTGAATTGATTGTTCTTGGTAGAATATGTGAATAATTAAACACTTGTTTGGTTGAGCTTTCTGCTCTCTCCAAAGCTCTACAAACCTATACTTGACTTTTTTAGAGTTATTTGGTTGGGCTTTTGAGATTGTCTATTTTAAATTCAATTGAGGTTAGTTGAGTTTAAACCACTACCGAGTAAAAGCCCATGTGGAGGATCTTTTCTAAATAGACTTTTTTTAAAAATAAAAAAAAGTCTACCAACCAAACAAGTGAACAACTATATATATATATATATATATTTTTTTTTTTTTTAATAGATCTACTACAAGTAAACATTTTACGAATAGAGGTTTTTCAAAAGCCCAATCAAACAAGCTCGAAGATGATTGTCATATGCATTGTGGACCTATGATGTGAATGGACTGTGTAGACTTAATCTCGGACATTCTATATGAATGAAAAAAATTCTAGGATGATGCAGCCCAACACCTGACTGAGGATTTATCCCTAGAAAGACAGAATGGTGAAAATATTTTTTGCTGCCAATAAAAATCGACTGAAATGAGGCTCTATTGAGTTGATTTTGTTGTTAGTTGGTTATGTAATGGCTATCAGTTAAGATAGTAGATACTTAGAAGTTAGAACCATGTTTTACTCTATTCTATTTTTTTTTTCTCCTCTATTTCTCTTTGTGTTCTCTGCTGCAAGGGAAAATTTTGTGCGATTATGCGAGTTTGTTCATACCAAGGAGGTTGAAGGAGTGCCTCAAAAATTGAAATTAAGTTATTCACAATTCAAGTATAATTTTCCGTTGTATAGTATGATATTTTTCTTAAATGTGCATGCATTACTAATATTTAATTTTTAACAGTGTTGGCCAATGTAATTTCTGTAGGTTTTAGGTGTTCTAGCTCAAATAAAAGCTGATAAGGAATCAGTTGAAGAATTGGTGCAACCTGTTGAAGATGCTGACAGACACTTCCAAGAAATTCAAACTAGGCAGAAGGAAGTTATTGATTTGGAGTATATGCTTGATTCTCGAGGGCAAGGAGTTAGAACTATGGATGACATTAAGTTGGAGTTAAATAATTTGCAGAACACAAAGTACGTTATTTTGACTTATCCACCAACTATTAGTCATGATTTTTCATGTTTTTGGTAAATTTCTTTTTGTTTAATTCAACCTTCTGTTTTTGTTCAAATTAATAAATAAATAAATAAAATGAAGGCACATAAGCCCTGTCTCTGCCACCTGTTAAACATAGGATTGATGGATCCCTTGGTAATCTTTATCATCTATAAGGCTAATTGCTCTATTTTGCATGCACATTTGTTGTTTAGGATGTGCATAACTGAACCGTGGCCATACTTGCAATCTTTATCCCTTCTTGAGCTTATCTGATTGTTCTTTATCTTTTCTTTTTATTTTCTCTAATTCTATTTATATTGCTCCCCAGGGATAGTTTGCATGATGAACTGGAAAAGTTAAGGGTGGATCAAAAGCATATGGAAAATGATTTGTCAAACATTCAGTTAAGGTGGTACAATCTAAGGGAGAGAAAAACTGAAGTAGCTAATACATTGCGAGACATTAAAAAGGCAGAAGAAGAGTTGGAGCGTTTGGCCGAGGAAAAAAGTCAAGTTGACCTTGATGAGAAGGTTATCTGTTTCTTCCAACATATATTATTGATTGTGATTGTCATTTGTCAATATCATCATAACAGCATGATTATAAGTATCATGCAACTGTTATTTCTTTAAGCAATGTGGTATTAGGTATGTATGAGGTAATTTATGTGTTACTGGCTTTGTATAGGTTCTTTTGATTGAAAATATACTTGTTATGTTTTGAGAAGTGATTTATATATTGGTTGATAGCTTTTCAACCCTAAAGACTAGCCTATTGAGTCGTAGCATTCATTCATATTTATACCCTTCTCTTACTTTTATGTTTTCAATGTGGGATTTATTCTCATCTTATATTCTCAAGCGTCACATGTTGTTACTTGCTTTGATCAAGCGTGACACTTATCCTAGCCCATAGGGCATTCTTTTCGCTCTCTCCAACTCTTGCTCTTTCTCTCTGAGATGATTTTGAAGAAGCCTATTTCATGTTGAACCATATGTTGATATTTTGTCATTATAAATTTTCTAACAACAGAGGTATACAACCATAATCAAATTCCATGCCTACTAATCATCTCTCATTTAATTTATACAGAGTTCATGTACACTGCTATAAGGAATTATTTTCGTTACTTGAGTTTTATATCTGTTATTGTTTCATGATATTGAGTTGTTTAAACATTATATCAGCAATGCATTTCTCATTGCCTTGTTAATGATCGATAGTCGATACATTTAATCCTCAGTCGATTCTCTCGAGTGCAAAACTCTAATTAATATGAGTAAAAATCAAGTAGGCTTGAAATTTAATCATGTTATGCTACAAGATCAGTGACAAAGTGCTCTAAGCTTTTATTAGTTTTATTTATTTATGTATTAATGAATTTTGATTTACTTTGATGTTTCCTTGGTAGCAAAATTTTTCTTTTATTATGTTTTTAAGCATAATGTATTTTCTTGTTGGTTTCTCAGCATTTAGCAGAAGCTCTTGGTCCTCTATCCAAGGAGAAAGAAAAATTATTGAATGACTACAATGATTTGAAAGTTAAACTTAACAGAGAAAATGAGGAGCTGGCTAAACAGAATAGAAACTACCAACGGGAATTTGAAACACTGCTCGAAACTACTTCAAAGATTGAAGAGTATGTTGTGAACTTGAGAAGTAATATATTAATATATAATGTTCTTCAATGTCATATTTAAATCATCGGTTTCATTCTATCAGGTATTATTTTTTGAAGAAAGGTGAAAGGTTAAAGGAACTGCAGGAAAAGATATCTCTATCAGAATCTCAACTTCAAAGTAGTGAAACTAGGGGGCAAGAGATTTTAGCTGAGCTTAACAAAAGCAAAGACTTGATGAGGGATCAAGATCAACTAAGACGAAATATTGAGGACAACTTGAATTACAGGAAAACTAAGACTGAAGTAGATGATCTTGCTTGTGAGATTGAATCCCTGGAAGAAAAGATATTGAATATTGGAGGGCTTTCCTCTGTTGAATCTGAACTTGGAAAGCTCTCACAGGAAAGGGAGAGACTTCTTTCAGAGGTAAATATGTTCCCTGCAGAAATCTTCTAATATATATAATTTTCTTTTCACAGTGATGGTATAGTTAGTATTTTTTTTATTTTTATGTAGAATGGGAGTAAAACCATCAAGTCAATAAATCAATTTGAGGAAGTGTAATCGTGCATTTTTGTTTTCAGTTTTTGGTCTCTTATGCGACGAAATATGGTTTTTTAATTATAAATTTGTAATTGCTTCTCTCCATTCTTCTTTGAATTTGTTTCAAAAAAAAAATTATTCTTTGAATTCTTATGGAAAGAAAAAATTAATATTGTTTTTTGGCATTTCCTTTTGTCTCCCTAACCCAAATAATTTTTTCTAGTAAATTCACACTCTTGAGCAAAGATGGGTGAGCTCTGGCGGTTTAAAGACTTCTCAAGACTGTCATGAAGTGCTTTATTCTCAAGGAGAAATTAGATTAGTCCATATATTGGAGTACAAAATCTCATGTTTTTAATTAGTTACAAAGAATAAAGTTTTTTTGCCACTCCATTATCCTCTGTGCTGGAGATTGGGGATGTTAACAGTAATTTTTAAATTTTCTAAAAATAATCAAAAATTTTCTAAAAAATTCTTTTCTAGAATGAATTAGGTTGGAAATTCAGAATATATACTTTGGTTAAAATTGGTGATATTGTTGCGTAGGTATCTCTAAGCTGGAATCATATCATTTCTGTCTCTACATTGACTATGATAAATGTCTCATTCTTTGTGCCTCTATTTAAATTTATAATTTTGAAATACAGCTTTTTATTTTGGATGCACCTGTAAGTATCATGACCGTAATATATAAATAGTTGAAAAGTGAAGAATGTAAATATAAATAATTGACTATGATACATGTCTCATTCTTTGTGCCTCTATTTAAATTTATAATTATGAAATACAGCTTTTTATTCCGGATGCACCTGTAAGTATCATGACCGTAATATATAAATAGTTGAAAAGTGAAGAATGTATATATTACAAGTTAAGCCATTTAGTTCAACCGTATTAAAAGCCCTTTTGAAGATTCCCTAAAAAGTAGGGAAAAGAAATCAAATTTATATTGGATCTCTTACATATATATAGGAATTATCAAGTTCAGTGATCCCGTATGAATTTTTCGTGCGGTGTGATAATCAGTGATCCTGCATGAAAAATTTGTGCAGGGGATATAACTTATCTCCGGAATCGCTGATTATCACATGTGATAATCCGTGTAGTGCTACAAAACTGATTATCACATATGATAATCGGTGATTCCGGATATAACTATATACTTCCTATATATATAAACACGGTGGTGTTCACCTAAGTGCGCACTTATGTAAATACATGAGTGCATTGAATGTGAGTTATTGGATTCAACTACTTTGACATAGACAATCAAAGTAGTTGAATCCAACTACTCATATTCAATACACTCATAAAATCCATAAGTGTGCATTTAGGTGAACACCGCCATATATATATATATATATAATTTTTTGGATTCAATAACTATTTTTCTTTTAATTTTTCCTATGTTTTCCCATTTTTAAATTTTTTTTTTAATGTTTTAATTTAAAAAGTTTAGAAAAACTAGTTCCCAAACTTGAAAATTTTTTAATATTTTTCTATAAGTATATTTTTTTTTTTTTTTTTTTTTTTATCATGTATGCAAATAATCTTATGAAACCTTTGTTTGAATGATACATTCTTAAAGAGAGCTGAAATGAGAATCTTATTTTCCCTGACAGTTAAACAAATACGTTGGAACAATGTCTGTTTACCAGAGCAATATTTCAAAGAATAAAATTGATCTCAAACAGGCACAGTACAAGGATATTGACAAGCGATATTTTGATCAGCTAATCCAGCTTAAGGTGGGATATATATATATATATATAAACTGATTTAGTGATTTCACATTCATTGCTTGTTCCGTTTGTTCATTATTTCTAACATTTTGTGACAGACAACTGAGATGGCAAACAAAGACCTGGACAGATACTACAATGCACTTGACAAGTAAGCTATTAAATATGTTTGATGGACTTTGTTCATATGCTCCTTTTTTTTCCACCCACCCCATCCCATCCCAAGGTTGAAGTGCGGTGGGATTAATCCCTTCACCCCTTACTCCACCACAATAGATCTAACCAGCTAGGCTATCAGTTTGGGGATAGATTGTGTTTGTTCCCTCTCGATTTAACCCCTTTCCGGTAGCATTTTTTTGTTTCACACTTTGGTCTTTTGTTTCTTCACAGAAGGTCTATGTATGTTGTGAACTAAGATGTACCAGCTCACTGTCTTGGTTTCTATATTTGATTGTCAGCTCATCTGATCAAATATTCTTTCATATCTGTGTCATATATCTTCCTTACCCTGTGCTCGATTATTTTTAACTTTTATTTCTTTCAATCCATTTCCTTTTAGAGCACTCATGCGATTCCACTCAATGAAAATGGAGGAAATAAATAAAATTATAAGAGAATTGTGGCAGCAAACATACAGAGGACAAGATATAGATTACATTAGTATTCATTCAGATTCAGAAGGTGCTGGAACTCGTTCTTATAGCTATAAGGTATAGGAACTAATTATTTTCTTCTTACCGCTCATTTTCATTGTTACTTCAAACATCGCACTAATACTTCCGTCGCATCCCACAAAGGTTGTCATGCTGACTGGTGATGCGGAACTGGAAATGAGAGGAAGATGTAGTGCTGGTCAGAAGGTGAGTTGAGTAGAGAGAGATTTGACCCAATAATTTTAGAATACCGTTAATGACTTGATGTTTTTTATTTAAAAGAGAACTTAATTATTTGGTTTCAGGTCCTTGCTTCCCTTATCATCCGGCTGGCTTTAGCTGAGACTTTTTGCCTCAACTGTGGAATACTAGCACTGGACGAACCAACAACAAACTTAGATGGTCCAAATGCAGAGAGTCTTGCTGCGGCTCTCCTCAGGCATGGGCAAATTATATATCTCATCTTGCAACCAATAAATAGGATAATGGCTTTACGCTTTTACCCATTTTATTGACTTCACTATTTTTTCAGGATTATGGAAGACAGAAAGGGCCAGGAGAACTTTCAACTAATAGTAATTACTCACGACGAGCGTTTTGCTCAACTAATAGGTCAACGGCAGCATGCTGAAAAGTATTATCGGGTCGCAAAAGATGATCAGTAAGCTAATTCCATCTTCATTTTTTTTTTTTTTTTTATGTTACTTTACTATCATTGAACTTCACATAGTCCGACCAACTTGTCTATATGTTATTTTTCAGTCAACACAGTATAATTGAAGCTCAGGAGATATTTGATTGATGATAACTTAATGATTTTGATGCACCTATCCAACATCAACAAGACATAGAAGGTTATGTTTGAAGTGGATGCAAGCCAAGAAGGTGTAAACTTGTATAGTGAGAGTTAATTGCATCAGCCTGCCATGCCATATGATGTCAAGGAGATACAGAAAATTTAAATACCATAACCTTGTATTTTTCTTTGTTTTTTAATTATTTGGGTACTAACAAAGAAGATTAATTAAGAAAATTATCAAAACAAAACTTTTGAAGAAATTAATTCATTTAAATTGTTGGAAGCTAAGAGCAACTTCAATGCAGCAATGAATTGTGAAAAAATTATATATCAAGTAGGACAAATAAATAATGTGTTTTAATATGTCTCTCCAATGTAGATGTTACATAATGTCAAACTGATGTGGTAAAAAAATAATAGACATTTATTGTCTAGTTGAATGTTTACTTTCAAAGGCTCTGTTAGACATCTATATTGTAAGTCAACTCGGTATTAGAGATAAATATAAAAAAAAATCATTAAGAAAGTTGTTTGATTAAAATAAAAAACAAGTAAAATAATTAGATATATCATTAATAAATTAATATTTAAACATAAGCATTAGAGAGAGTATTTTTACTTGCTGTCTATCAAGTAGATTTCTATGCTACATAAGAAGCAAGTGTATGGGGGAAAAGATGCATGACACTTCATTGACCACATCTATACAAACTTATTGCAGCTAAATTTGACAAAAGCAACTGGTTGCTGGCACTTATTTCTTCCTTTTACGACAAAATCTTTTTACTTTATGTAGAAAAAAGTTGTAAGCATAATATTTTAACGATTTGACCCCATGTATGTTGTTAAATTACAAATAAAAGACATGAAACAAGAAATAATTATTTAAAATGTAATATTACATTTTATAGCATTAATAAAATGCATATAATACTATTTGTACTGAGAATTACTATTAGCATGATCCAACATCCCCTTGTGATTCACAAAAAAAATTTCAAAATTATACAAACCCTGTATATTTATTTGAATATTATAAAACACAGTATGAGTATTATAAAATTTGATTAAATATCGATGTGTAAGTTTTTTTTTTCATGAATACTAAATAGATTGGTCTACGCAGTGTTTGAGAAATCAGTCGCCTAAACCGATTAATCGGCTCAATACAGCTAGTCGACAACAAATTGAGATGAAATGGCTAAAATCGGCCCGACCAGCTCCTAGCGCTTACTAAAACATTGGGTCTACATAATGAAGCTTGAACGACATGTTTATACACTTAAAACAGAAATCTGAAATTTTCATTTTTTTTATTATTATTTTTTTTAATATTTTCATTTGTGTTTTCACACCTTTAAAATGTTTGACTATTTAAGAAACAAACAAAAACAAATTAATAGATCAAAGCCATTTTAAAATGGAAAAAACAGAGGACAAAGCAAGATGAATGAGAAATGACAATGCTAATAGATTTGATTTGCATATTTTCCAGATACATGTATTACTTAGCTTATTGAAAGGGGGAATAATCAAATCACGATCGAAAAACCAAATACAATGAAAACTTGTCAGCAGGTTGTAACATGGGGGGGACCAACCAAACAACACATCCAGTGAAACAGTAAATTGAATTCTAACCTACCGAAATATAAAAGATAGAAGCTCTTTCTTCTTTTTTAGCAGCAGCACAGACATTGAGTGAGAGATGATTTTCAAGGACCCAAATGCTGATGATAGTAATAATCATGAGGAAAAAAATTACTTTAGAGACCTAATCCTTGTACTTCATTTCGGTCATGGCGAATCCGGGCATGTCAAATGTGCCTGAAAACTTCTCAACATCATCCTTGAGCTCCTCAATGTCCTTGTTGTTCACCAGCCCCTTGTTGAAGTCCTTCAACAGTTTTCCATATTGCTTTTGGATGCTCAATGTGATGGTCACAGCACGGTGAAGGAACTCTCCTACCTGCTCAAAGTCCTTCTCAAGCAAACCTCTTGAAGTCATGGCAGGTGTACCTATCAACACAAACCCACCGTCATTTCGTAGAATTTATGGGGTGACAACATCACGATCACGATGCATGCATCGGTAAGAACAAGACAAATCCTCCTTTCAAGTTGTGAAAGGATCAGCAATGAATGGGGTATATAATCAAATATGTATATATATTAAGGGAGCTTCAAATTAAGCCTATCTATCAATCATTTTATTCTGAAAAAGATAATTGTGTGTTGGACCAAAAGTGATTTCTCTATTAAAGTCGTCATCTTTTTTTCTTTTTTTGTGGACCAATAAAAACAAAAACAAACACGAAAGAAGTATTATTATTATAAACGTACCGATTCTTACTCCTCCAGGAGCCAAGGCACTGCTGTCACCAAACACAGCATTCTTGTTCACAGTAATGTTGGCAAGGTCACACAGCTTCTCAACCTTGTTGCCTGCAAAAGAAACAGAATCAAAATGTTGGAACTGCATCTATGAAATCAATGAGTAGCCACTAAATTCCTCAAATAACGAAAATTCTAATCCTTACCGGTCAATCCAAGAGGACGAAGATCCCATAGAACAAGGTGGTTCTCAGTTCCGCCAGTGACAAGCTTGTATCCCTTGCTCATCAGGAAGTTCCCGAGAGCAACTGCATTGGCCTTGACTTGCTTAGCATAGGCCTTGAATGCAGGAGTCGCTGCCTGTTTCAGGGCAACAGCCAGAGCACCAATCTGGTGGTTGTGAGGACCACCCTGAAGAGAAGGGAAGACAGAAAAGTTGACCTTGTCTTCAAAGTCGTATACTGCACCTTCTGGCTGGCCCTTCTTGGCTGGTTTAGGACCCTTCCTGTAGAAGATCATACCGGCCCTAGGACCTCTCAAGCTCTTGTGAGTTGTGGTAGTGACTATGTCACAGAATTCGAAGGGGTCTGCAGCTTCCTACATTACAGAAGAATACATTTCAGACTAATCAGGATCCAGAGTTGAAGATCATTATTCAAATATGTAAGGATAGAGAAATCTTTAAAATCCCACATATCCGAAATCAAATCAATGAAATTTACTGTACAAATCCTTATAATCGAACATACTTCCAAATTGATATCAGATTTGCAATGCTTTTGAGACAAGTAAACTCCAACACAGAGTTGGCGCTCGGATTCTATCAAAACAAATTATATGATTTGAGAGAACCAAAAAATTCAGAGAGATTTCCTTGTAAACTCCCCGGTACCCAACAGTACATATGAAATTTCACCAGCAGACCCTACTTTAAAATACCACTAAAAAAAAAGACTCAGATCTAAGTCATATTTAATTAAAACAAAAGAATATGTGATCATCCACTCCATCAAAAAACAAATTTCATTAACGAAATACACAGCAAGCTCTATATATCTTTTAGATCCACATCTGCATATTAACTGCATGTATTAGTCAGGCTAATTCAAGATCAAAAACAAATCAAAGATCTATATTAATTCTACAAAATGTCATTCTTCTCTTCAATCAACATCCAAATCAATGCATACCCATCCATATTATACAGGATTCGTATGATTATAAAGCCTTGCATGTGAGAATAGAAACATGAAAACCAAAAATGCAGATCTGCACATCCCAATAAAAAAACAAATAGTAAAAACTAGAAAAGAAGAAAAAAAAACCCAGATCCAGAAACGGAAATGCAAGATCCAACATCCAGAAAAGTGAAAAGATTTTGATACCTGAGCAGAAACAAGTCCACTGATATGAGCCATATCACAGAGCAAAAGCGCACCACACTTGTCGGCAACAGCTCTGAATCTTGCGTAGTCCCAGTCACGTGGGTATGCACTGCCACCGCAAATGATCAATTTGGGTCTGAAATCCAAAGCCTTCTCCTCCAGCTTATCGTAATCGATGTACCCAGTAGTGGAATTGACCTTGTAAGGCAAGCTCTCGAAGTAAATGGAGGTGGCCGATATCTTCTTGCCACCGGAGGTATAGTAACCGTGTGTGAGGTGGCCGCCGGAGGGAAGATCGAGTCCCATGATGCGGTCGTGGGGCTCGAGTACGGCGGTGTAGGCGGCGAAGTTGGCGGGGGATCCGGAGTAGGGCTGGACATTGACACCCCACTTGGTTGGGTCCAAGTGGAAGGCCTGGAGAGCCCTGGAGCGGCAGAGATTTTCGATCTCGTCGATGAACTCGTTGCCGCCATAGTAACGGTTACCAGGCATGCCCTCTGAGTATTTGTTGGTGAGGGCGCTGCCGAGGGCCTCGATGACGGCGAAGGAGGTGAAGTTCTCGGAGGCGATGAGCTCGATGCCACGGCACTGGCGGCGCTTCTCCTTCTCAATGAGGTCGTGGATTTCTGGGTCCACAGACTCCAAAGAGGAGTTGCCCCATACATTTACTGGATCCATTTTTTATGAATTAGAGGAGGAGAAGAAGAGAAAACGAGAAATGCAGAGGAGCGAGTAGTGGCAGTCTGGCAGATCAGATTTTGGGATTTATAAAGACTGTGTTCTGTTTGTGAAATTACGCTTTCGTCCTTTATCATTTGTGATTATTGTTTTGAGTTGGTGGTGTTGGTGAGGACTGAGCTGTGCTCGCCTGGTTTTTTTCTTTTTGGTTTAATTTATTTATTTTTTACTTTTTGATAATTTATTTATTTTTCAGGATCGAGAACCGTCGCTGCCGTCAAGGTCTGAATATCAAGATGATACATCGACTATATTTAGTCGGAGGGAAAGAAAGTATGAAGCATGGATGAATTAAGAGGGTAAGAGAGCATAAGAGATAAAGAGAATAACATTTATTATTAATGTTATTTGATATTGAAAAGAGAATTGAACGGATGGATTTGTATATAATTTATATAATTACTATATTACCCTTCAATAAATTGGAGAGTAATAAAAAATTTGAGGGCATTATAGTTATTTCTCTCAAATCATCTCTCCTTCCTTTCTCATCCGTCCAATGATGGGCGGATTCCTTTTGGTGGGCTCGAAAGGATCATCTCTCCCTTCTCTTCTCATCTCCTCTCTTTTGCCCCTCCAACCAAATAAGGGATTGGAGCTATCCCTCCAACCCTCTCCCTCCCTCCATCTCTCCCAATTACCAAACAAAGCCTTAGGGGTGGGTGTGAGTCAGTTCCGTTCAGATTTCAATAGAAACCACCTATGACTTACTTATTCTCGATTTTCATTTTTTTTAATCGGATTTACTCGTCTTAATAGAATGACTCGACTTAACTTGAACCTGCTTTTTCCGGTTTGAGTTGGTTCGGTTTAATACAATTTTGGGCCTGATAGGCTTGATAGTCTTTTTGGGCCTAATGAAAATTTTATCTATGTGCTTAACTGTATCGGTCTTTTGGACCATAATTCATCAACTCCGATAAATGTAATACTTAAAAATAATAATAATAATAAATAAATGGATCAGACTATATCAACTTAAATTTTCAACTTACTTTTTTGACTTTAACATCTCAACCATTGGATTAAATAACACATGAGCACATGAGTGGTTGAGATATTGAAGTCAAAAAATTAACTGACTCTAAAATATATATATTTAACTTCATAATATAAACGAAAATCCAAATAATTCTATCATAATTCAAAATAAGTCTATAATAATAATAACAATCACCATCAAATGTTAATAGTATAGTCTAAATTAAAGATAAGTTGCGGTCTTCCATCTCCAAAACAAAAATAAAAGTCATTCATGCACTTAAACAAAATAAAATCGGAGGAAAATACAAAGTATAAAGTGAAGTCATTATTCCACTTCAAGTCTTCAATAATATATATATATATAATCTTTCTATTATCAATTTGAACTGATATAAAATATATTATTTCCTTGTATATGAGTCATTGGATTTTAAAAATACTTTGACAAGTACATGCAATCAAATCAAAATATTTAAATTCAATGGTCCACATGTAAGGAACTGATATTATATCAGTTCAAACTGACAATAGAAAAATTGTATATATATTTACTATAAAACTAAATCTAAGGCTTATACTAAATATAAGGTTTATTTTAAGTAATTATACATATTTATATATTATTTTATTAAATATTAGATTTATATTGATTTAAGTTATTTAATATTGTTTTATTAATATTATATATATATATATATATAGGATGGGTGACCTACTGGGAAGTTCCCATGTTGCACCCCTTTTAAAAGAAAAAATATATATATATATATATAATATTTACTTGTTTAGTCAGATCGGTTCGGATTTTGGTTAGACAAAACCATTCATGGCTCATTTAAACTCGGTTTTCATTTTTTTTTATAATCAGGTTGACTTATCTTAACAAGGTGACTCGACTTGAACATATATTTTCAATTCGGTTTGATTTAGTTAACCATGGATCGCAAAACCAACTCCTAATTCTACAAATGTGTATTTCATAAGTTATCTACTTATCCGTATAATATTGCTTATTGACAGTGGACACATATGTGGAAAATAGGTCTAAATAGCACCAAATCCATAATGACTTTTGGAATTGGCACAAAATTAATAGTTTGAGTTTAAATGGCACCAATTGAAAAAAATACCCTCACTAAATAAATATAATTGTCCACATCCAACGCACTGATAAAGTTATATCAGTGCGTATTGACTTGAACATTTTTGTGTATATATATACGGTCATGTTCTAATCTGTGCGCACTGATATAACTACATCAGTACCAATACATGTGGACCACTGATTATGGAGAAGCTTTAACAAGTGCATACACTTTCAGTCAAAGTATGTAAATATAATGGTCCTCATCCAATGCATTGATGAAGTTATATCAGTGCACACTTATGAAGTTATATCAGTGCATACTGACTTAAATATTTATATATATATATATATATCCTTAGGACCGAAGTAAACTTTTAAGATTGTTTAAGTTTAAGTAGACTTTGACTAAGCTGAAGTATATGAATCTAATGATTGATAGTTATTGAACTAATATAAATAACATTAACATTAGTTTGACAGAAATATATAAATATATATATATATATATATATATATAATATTACAATAATTCGAGGTATAGGGATGGGCGAGAAACTCGAACCTACGACCAAGGAATAAAATATCGGAATCGGTATCGATATTGGGCTTCTAAATTTATGGATATATCGATGATATTATCGATATCGGTGGATATTCGGTAAAAAATCAAAAAAATGATGGATATTTACATCTAAAGTTAGAATTTTTTTGTGAAACTTTAAGACAAGTTTAAACAAGTAATTATACATCACATGAATTATATTTCAACGATAAATTAGTATAGTTATGAGTTTAAAATAAATTATAACATAGATAGAATCTGTACATAATTTTTAAAATTAAGTATTTAATAGAATAACATTTTGTTTCACTTTTAGAATATTATATACAATATAAAGAGATTAAATATTTAATAAACAAAATTATCATTAAAAAATATATATAGTTCCATACTTTCAAGATTATATCATAAATCATAATTCATACATAATAATACATTACATGTTTGAAATTTAAAACCAAAATGAATTCTTTACTGGTTTAAATACATAAGATACATTTCTATCCTGATTCGAACAACAATTTTTCCAAAAAAACGTGTTAGCATAGTTTTTAAGGTAGTTATTAATATGTCACACGTATGTTGCTTGATCTCTTCCAACTGATCCATGAATTGGGTGGTTTGGATTTACCCAACTTGGTGGATATTGTTGATCTGCATGCATAGGTATTGTATATGGCATTGTGAAGAAGGATAATCAAATATACTACAGCCACCATAACTACCATAATATGGTACATGAGAACTTGACCTTGTTTGCGAATCACCCAAAGAACTATTTTCTATGTCCATACTCATTGAAGAGAGAGTCATATTCAAAGAATCTTTATCAATTTGACTTGTTCCTCTATGTTGTCTACCACGATTTTGATCAAAATTACCTACATGAGCATCCTAACCTGCTGCACTAGCATTCCAACATGTTGCACCAGCATCCCAACCTTCGGCACGAACATCCCAACTTGTTGCACCAGCATCTCAACCTCTTGCACCAAAATCCCAACCTCCTTCATCATCTCTATCATCTTTTCCTCCACTATTTCCATCAGGGGTATGTTGGTCATCGGAAGAGCTGCTAACAGTAACTTCACGATCTATACCAACTTCTTCTCTAATCACTTGTTCAACATTTATTCTCATATCTCGAGCATGAGAAGCAATTTGTGGATCATGATTTTTCTCATCATCATCCAAATAGGCATTCTAACCCAATCAAAAAAATGATTCTTATTATCGTTCCCTGCTTTAGCAGCTACTTGAAGTAGATCCATAAAATCAGTTTCATCTACTTTATCTTTTTCAGTTGTCATATCCCTAAGTTTCTTATAATAACAATAAACAAGTTGTTCAAGCTTAGAATAGGCAAGACGGTTTCTTGTTTTGTGTGGATTAAAGTAAATGTAGACCAATTTCTTTCGCATGCAGAATATGATGTTTGTGACAGTATGCAAACTGCTATTACACGCAATGATGGAGCACAATTTTCATACATTACCCACCAATCAGCTGCAATAAAAATTATTAAGTATTATAAGTATGAATACCATTTCAATGATATTATTATTTATTATTATTACATAGATTTTTGTAATAAAACTTATATACCGGGTTGCATTTTGCTTCTAGCTGCTCGTTCACCAAAACTTTTCTTTCCATCCTTCAAGTATGTGAGCTACATTCATGACTCATAAGATCGGTATGTAAATAATATATATAAATATGAGTATATGACATAATACTCCAATGCAAAGAAGTTATAATATTGGAATTATAAAATTGATTGTAAGTTGCAACTTTTTACCTCATTTCCAAAATTAGCAATCCCTACAATTTCAGGGTTTAATTGCGTATAAACAATATGTACAACTTTCAAAAGATCTGAATTATCCTCAATATTGTCTCTATATTGGTACTTTGTGTTCAAATAATAAGCTAGAATAATAAAAAATATTAATTTTAGTATAAATAATAAAATAATTTTCAATATAGATTATTTGAACAATAATTTAAGTGTTTAAGATTAATTTTTTTATATAATTTTTTTTTTTGCAAAATATCCCTGGATTTCGGGATGAAATTCACAATATTTCAAGAATATCAGGATATTTCAGGAATATTGGGAGATTTTTATGGATATTTCGAAATCGACCGAATATTTGCTAGATACTGGATATTACCCCTGTTTCGATATCGGTCCCTCCAAAATATGGATATATCGGTGGATATGTCGATTTTAAATTCCTTGCCTACAACCTATTGGTGTTGGTTTGAGGGGCATACCACTCAGACAACATCATTTTGTCAATTAAACTTAAATATATACTAGTTAAATCAGATAATATCAGCCTAAAGTCGCTAATATGTGTCGTGCAATTAATATTGTTTTAATCACAAATGTATTTAAATAAAATCATATTTATAAAAATAATTTTAAAACGCTTTGTAAAAAAAATAATAATAATAAAAACTATGAAGTACTTTTATAAAACAGTACGAGTAATTTTTTGTTTAAGAAAATAAATTTTTTAATTAAGGTTTTTTTTTTTTTTTTCCCTTAACTCTTAAGTTTGGAATAGTGTCAAAAACATTTGAAATTCAATAAGTTGGATATTCTAGCTTAAATCTGAAGTTTGAAAATCCGTACTAATTTTAACCCATTTTTTTCTTCCAAAAACACCCTTAAAATATTCACAATATTACAAAATAAATAAATTGAAAAAAATTGGAGGGAAGTCACCAGAGATAGAGGTTGTCGACCCCGTCCTTGATGTTAGAGGAGGCTAACGACCTCCTCATTGATGACAGAGGAGGTCGACAACCTCATATGTACTGTTAGAGCCGACCTCCTCTTTGATAACTAGAGGAGGTTGACCTCCTCCTTGATGACAAAGGAGGCCAACTGCCTCATCTTTGAAGTTGGAGGAGGCCATTGACATCCTCCTTTCTATTGAAGAAAGCTATTTCAGTTGGAGATGAGCGAATTGTTCGTCTCAATATATATATATATATATATATATATATTAACTTTCAAAAATGTTAATTTATTTTACTTTTAAATAATTAATTTTTTTTTAATTATAATTCTTGCTCCAAATATTTTTATTTTTTATTTTTATTTCTTAATAGTAATATCTTTAACTTTATTTTAACTACAAAAATATAAAATTAATAATTCTTAAGGTTATTAATGCTTTTTTATTAGTTTCCAGATATTGATATTCAAACCTCATAAATAATATAATAAAAAACAAACAAACAAACATGCTACCTAGATTTAGATTTTATACACTTTTCTAGACTTCAATAAAATTCAGATATGTCAATGTTTTTGATGCATAACAAACACTACATAAGTTATGAAATACTTTTGTGAAAGACAATGCAATCATGTGTCTAAAAACATGTCAAATTGTCAAGTTTTTAGTCCTCACCTAAATTAATGATATTGATTAATTCTATATTTTTGCAAGTAACAACATAAAAATTAATAGAAATAATTCAAACCATTGATTTACTATATTAGATACGTGTCAATAGATTGTAAAGGTAATGATAAGATGAGGAGAGTAAAGGTGATGAGAGGATCCAAATCCTCATTTTTTTAGTCCCCAAGTGATCAGCTTTTCATTCTTTCTTATCAATGTTTGTATTTTTTTTTAATACAGTGATCCCTTAAATATAAAAAATTTATATAAAAACATAAGAATATATTTGTTTTTTGTTTTTTTTGGACAGTAAATACATTTGAATTTTTAAAAATAAAATAAAATTGGAGGAGGTCACGGAGGCCACCTCCGTTGCCTATGGAGATGGTCTCCAAGGCCTACTCCAATCGTCGGAGGATGCAACGTCTTTCTCTAATCTAGAAGAAGATTCAGCTTCTTCCATCAATCTGGTGGAAGTTTCCTATAGATCTCATATGAGGAAGTCGTCTTCTTCCATGGAGACCACCTTGAAGTGTGGTCAAGTCCGAAAATCCGATTCAAATGAAATATAAAGATTTATCCAATCGATCAAGAATATTCATATCCGAATTCGAAAAAAAATCCAAATCCAATATGGTACAAATTATCTAAACAGAAAACTTTTTTTTTAGATAAAATCTAATCTGAATCCGATCTGAAATTTTTCAGAACAAGACCAATCTGGATCCAAAAAAAAATTAGATTCGAATTATCCAAAACCGATCCGTTTGACACCTCTAAATCAATACACGATTTCTTATATCTCAATGGAAAAAAAAAAAAATAATAATAATAATAATAATAATAATTCTTTAAGGTGCTTACTAAATGCACGTGCTAACATTTTTGGAATTTCCTTGTAGTCAATTGAAAAGTGTCTTTAGACTTTAGTGCTAACATTTTCGTTGTAATCACTTGTGGTAAATTAAAGTTTTATTAGACCCAGAAAGCTAGAAAATGGAATGTCAGAGTCAGACTAAAACCAGTGAATGAATTCTGATGTGGTCATGATGTCGTTGTTTGGAGTTGGTGATGTTAGAAGAAATTTGGTATACGAAACAACTTTTACTTGGAAGGTTGGTGGTTCTCAATTCATTGTGGGTTGTTGAGTGGCAATTTGGTCATTTAGACCACACCAACCCTTTTGATTTTTTAATTTTTTCAAGATTTAATAAGCTTACATTACAGTATTACACCACCAACCCCTGACAATGACATTTTCCTCCCTTTTGGAAAGTACGAGTTTTTTTTTTATATTCAACTATCAACTTAGGTAGAGCATAATGGCTAGATTCGGACCACAAATCCAAGTTTACCTTGAAATGAAATCAAATTTTAATTGAAAATGAAGACCAAATGGGACGATCATGAATTATATAAACAATCTGTATATTGCTTGTGTTTTAAATAAATAATTTAAACTAATATTAATAATGTTTAATTAGACAATCCTGTCAAAGCCCTCACCAAACACTCACCAACCCCAACTCGGGTCAAAGCTTTTCCAGGATATTACGTTGTCAACAAGCTACACCTCTCCAAGATATTCGTTGCTTTCACTTGCTTCGCTATTTTAAGTAATTGGTTTGGTGAGTTTCAGGTATAGCATTGTGTAAGTTTCGTTTTCCGTATAAAATTCAATTTTGTAATATTATAAAACTATGTAACATTATAGAGTCGGACTCTAGTATGATAAAAGAAAAACGAGTATGATTATGCACTTGATAATTTTGCTTGGTTTGATTATGTTTTTGATGAGGGGGATTCAAATGAATCAAATCTCATGTTAATTAAAACAGTAAAATAAGTGTGGATAGAACTCCGATTCTAATATAAATAGTAAAACATTGACCCTCGGAAAAAAGGTAATTTTTTGCGTTTGAATAGAATGAGTCCCAAAAATTAGGAATTTGTGGTTAACTAATAGTATATTAGTATATAATTGTTACTAACTAGAGTTTGGTTTGTGACAGATCGATATTACAATTAAAATAGTCAAATATGATTAGTGAGCTGTTGAATGTTGTTGATACTGGTTTCCTCGAAACGAGTGGTGATTATTCTATCATTTTCATTATTAATTAATGGGTAAATTGCATAAATATCCCGGCTATTTAATGTAATTGCACACATATGCACCTTTACTCATGGACACTCCATCCGAGGGATGTGTGGTGCTCCATCTCTGATAGATGGAGTGCCGGTGTGCCAAAATTGCAACAGAGACCAAATACAGACAACTTTTCTATAACTTTTTGTTAGGTTAATATCAAAGACCTTTCCCTATCTTTGAACTATTATTGAATGTCTTGATAAAAATATTTTTTTTTATCTTGTAAATATTCTCTGTGGACTAATAGATAATGGTTCAAATGATTAATTTTTAATGTAAAAAAGTCTAAATGTCCATATTTAAACTTTAATTGTATATACCGAACATTATACTTTTTGACTTTTACTAAATAAAAGCATTGTTTGTTATTCCACGAGTGGTGTTTCTAAAATAAAAACATTTTCATCTAGATATTCAATAATAATTTAAAGGTGAGGAAATGTTTTTAATATTAAACCTTTATTATTGTTTTATTATTTAAAAACTAGATTCACAATTTCCAATACATTAAAAACATAATTAAATACCATTTCAAATTGACACGTAGGAAATGAACCATTTTACCCTTCCCCATTTACGGCCGGAAATGTTTATGTAATTATAAATAAAAGTTGTATATACATTCAATTACGTTAAATATCCAAAAAGTTGCAATTTACCCTTTATTAATTCAATTTTGCGTCTTGATCCGAAAACCATGTCAGATGTGCTTTGTTTTATTTTAGAGGGAATTGCACAAACATCCCCCCTAAGGTTAGTGATAATTACATGCATATGGCAGTTTTGGCCATAATCACACTAACCTTATCCGACGTTTAAGAAACGTTGCACATACATCCCTTACTGTTAGATTTGTACCGTTAACTTCTAACGGTCTATGGTCAATGAGGCAAGAAGTCTAAAGTACATTTATTTTCATTTTTAGAAATAATCAAATATATTAAAATATTAAGTAAATAATAAATGAATAGTAATATAATATATTAACAAAATCTTTGTTATAATTTTAACAAAACGAAAAAACTATGAGACCTTAACAAAAATTAGATCTGAAATTAAAAATAAAAAAAATTGACTCTAAAAAAAAAAAAAAAAGGAACTCTCATAGTCTCGTATCTAGAAAACAGTAAACTTTATCTTCATCAAACCCCATCTTCCCACCCAACTTCTAAAGAAAAACTATCCATTCATCTTCATTAGACTTCATCTTCCCACCCAACTTCTCACCTACTTCATTCAACATTTCATTCAAAATCAAACAAAATCCCACAATCATCCAACCACGTTCATCGATTCCAAAAAATTAAAAAAAATTAAAAAAAAAATTAAAAAATCTCCCAAACCCTGCCACCGTCGCGAGTGCATCCACCTACAATCATCCAAGCATGTGCATCCACCCAATGCCGCCGCCGCCACCACGAGTAAACCATCACCACCGACGAGTAAGCTTCGTCGGTCATCGATCACCAAACCCCAACCCTTCAACGCCGCCGATCTATTCACCAAAAACCGCAAATAAAACCCATGAAAATTTTGCATTTGCTACATCGATTCGCCTTGATCCAGCATGATCCAAGTCATGCTAGGGCCATCGTTGTCCTCGCCGGAGTCTGTGCTACTTGATCGGCCACTCTTCACCATTGATCTAGTCGTGCCAACGATCTCAAGCGATGCACGAGACGCTTTATCCATGATGAAATGGAACGATATGCTCCATCTTACTATCTTAGATCTCCATCTAATTAAATATGGAGAAATCAAAAATCTAAGAGGAGATTTCTCTATCTCAATCTTTATTTTTTTAATTAATATATTTTATAAATGAATAACAAAGTAATTAATGATATGTTTTTTCAAATTTTATTTATTTGGTCAAAAATACCGTATTGCCCTGGCTGTTATAAGTTAACGGTACAAATTTAACGGCAGGGGATGTTTGTGCAAACGTCGGGTAATGTTTGTGTGATTATAGCCAAAAGTGCCATATACGTTTAATTATCACTAACCTTGATGGATGTTTGTGCAATTCCCCCTTTATTTTATTTTAGTTCAGGCAAACACCAACTGCACTTTCTCTACAAAAAGTGACAATGCAAAGTCTAGCTCGACTTCGCGTATATGTTTAGAAATTAGAATTTGGATCTTTTTCTAGATTTGGACTTTCAATTAAATATATTTACAAATTTAAATTGCTCTTTAAGAAAATAAAATATAAGAACTAATCCTAATTATCTGTAATTTTTTAGTGACTAAAATGTCGGTAAACTCAGGCAATCTCCAACCTAAAATGCTAAATTGGTGCAACTTTATAGCAACTGACACTAAATTTTTTTTTTTCTATCTCCAACCCATTGCACCAAATGTTACTCTAAAACCCAACAATTAACATTTCACCCCTTAATTAACATAATATTACGATATGTTAAGAAATTAACAAATTAGTAATTAAGAAATTAAATTAAATTAACTAAAATATTTCATTATTATTAATTGAACTTCAACGTTACATTTCATAAAAAAAAAACACATAAATAAAAGTACATATCATCAATTAATTATTTGAATTAGTATATTCATCCTACAAATGATCAATTAATGCATTTCAGGGTGCAATGTAAACTTCTTTATCCTTGATTTGTCTATGTCGAGCTAGAATTCTTGAAATCGGATATTTTCATTTACCGCCCTCTCAACTTCTGGAGTTGGTGCTTCCATATGATCCTCAATAACTGAATTGACATCACGCTCATCCTTGATTATCATATTGTGCATAATAATTAATGCATTTTTGTTGTATTTTTCCTTAATGTTTTTATTAATGTTTTGTGTTGCTTTAATTGTTTTGTTTTCAATTTAGTGTTTTTTTTTTTTTTTTGTTAACATATAGTAATTTCTGTATTATATACTTAATTTTAGTTTATTATAAATATTAATATAAATAATAATTAAATTAAAACAAATATAAATTAAACAAAAGCATTAGATAATAAAAAGGGATACATTATAATAAAGTTGATTGAATATGGATAAAAATGTGATTAAACAAAACATTTAAATAAGAGATACAAATAGAATAAATTTTATTGAATAGTGATCAATTTATGAATAAGTAAAAATTTAGAGAGAAAAAAAAAAGCATAAAAATAACGTAGAGAATGGAACCGCGTTTGATCAAGCGCACCATATGAAGGAGTTGTAAAGTGGTGTAGCTTTTAGCGTACCGGTTGTAAAGGAAAATTACAACAAATTGATGATTGGTGCATGGGTTGAAGATGTTATCATAGAATATAAGTAACCCTATTTAAATTACTGAAATCAAATTCCTTGCACTCACATAAATAAGGCAATGAGTTCAATTATTTTGTTTTGAGATTTTCTTCGACATAGTGGAACTGAAATGTTATATAAATAAATAAATGTTAACTTTAACCCACCGTTTTTAAAGGCAAAATCATGAAATCTAATGAACAATGCCACGGGGTGACGGCCTAATACAATCCCAAAATGGTGTATAATTATTTTGTCGTTTATGTTTTTAATGACAGATTTTTTTTTTCTTTGATTTTTTTTTTTTTTTTTTTCATAAAACTTAGAAACAAAAACAGGTACATAGAAATCCATAATCATAATCATAAGAGAAAACAACCTCCATAACCCCCACCACCACCGCCATATCCTCCACCACCAAGGCCGCCTCCGCCTCTTCCCACACCTCCATAACTTTAATGACAGATTCATTAATCCTCATTTTTTTTTTCTTATCTTATAAATCATGATATATTTTTAAAAATATTAACTAGTCTAACTCGTAACGTCTCAAAAAATCTTATATACAAAACACACTCATCCACAAAAATTTGGATTCAAATCCAGTCACAGTAGTAGTAGAGATGTGGGGGATGACTGATGAGAAAGGAAAAAAAAAAAAGGGACGGTGGGATCACAAATAATTAAAAACCCCACAAAGCACATGTTAATATTCCAAGACCGGTGGGACCAACCTGTCATGCTCTCACGATCGTTGATTCATATCCTTGGATATATTCATTTCTCTAACTGCATCACCGACGCTATGCTTCTCTACTCTCTAGAGTCTAGTCTATACTACAAACTACTTATACCATCTAAGCTGTCTAAGCGACTGGGCTCCATACTGCTTGGGTCCTACCAAATCATTTTAACGGTCAAAGATCTATCACAATATATTTAAACAAGTTGCATTCACGTCTATATTACTAAACAGACTTTGCACCTTAATAAATCTTAATTTAAACATTTACAATTTTGTATGGGAGAAAAGAAATTGCCTCCACAATGTCATCACCGTTGCACGTTGCATCTTAACTTTCCATGTATGGGTTTAGCAATTATGCAAGTTTTGTATAATTACGGGTTAGTTGTTAGTTATTTGGTTATTGAATTTTAATACAAGAGTCTATAAAAATCAAATATTTCTACATTTTTGTTTTAAAAAAAAATCACTCTTTCTTATAAATGCCTTACAATTACGTAGGTACTATTTACTACCAGTAAGTCATGAAACGAAATAATTTTAAAATAGGGTAAATTACTTAAACAACCTTCAAATTAGTCAAAACTACACGAACATATCACTTGGGGTATTGTCAACAAACCTACATGATATTTGATAACAATAATACTAAACATCTCACCTAAAATCCCACCTTTTTCATCCCTCTATATATGGCATGTGAGGTGTCAAATTGTGGGTGGATACACATTAATGATGATTTATCTCACCTACTTCATGTATCCACTCACTATTTGACACCTCATATGCCACATGTAGTGGGGTAAAAAAGGTGGGATTTTATGTGGGATGTGAATCATTACTGATTTGATAAATAACAAGTCTATTTTATTATTTTTAGAGTAATGCTAGGTTTTCCAAATTCTTTTCCAAATGTGTGTAACACATGAGATGTCAACATCACATTACTTACCACATAATCTTAAGATTTATAAAATGTTGACACCTCACATACTACAAACATTTGAGGAAAAAAAAAAATTAGGAAGCCTAGCATTACTTTCATTTTAAGAAATGAAAGTAAGGGGTATTTTATACTTTTTGCACATTTGACCATTGGCCGTTAGAAGTTAACGTTGTAAATCTAACCGTGGGAATGTTTGTACAACATTAATCAAACGTCAGGTATGTTTACTGTTGTTATTCCTAAAAGTGTCATATATGTGTAATTTAGACTAACCTTGTGGATATTCGTATACTTTACCTATTTGATTTTTAATTATTTCGTTTTAGTGTACATGGAAAGTTATGAAGCAACGTGCGGTAGTGATGACATTATGGAGGCAATTCATTTCTCCCATACACATTTTTTAATGTTAAAAAAAATGTTTAAATTTATACTCGGAGTCATAATAATAAAATCCCTTAGGTGGCAACATTGTAAGCAATCTTAATAGTAATTCAACACTAATTTTGTACATTAATTGTAGTTTATATAATTTAATATAAGTTATGTGTGTTTTCCTTTCCTTATTAGTTGGAGGGGAAATAATACAACATGTTTGGCTTGGGGAAAGGAAATTACAATGGAATTAGAGATGATAACGGGTCGAATCGGGTTGGAAGTATGCCCCATACTGAAGTTCGATTGGGGCAAAGTGCCTCATACCCGACTTATGGTCTGAACGGATTTTTGATTTCTACCCCATACTCGAGCTTGTAGGCATTTGGGGCATGGTGACCATACTTGATCGGAACTGACCCATTTCATTTAAAAATAAAAAATAAAAATTCAAACCAGATCTGTTTCAACTTATAATCACATATGAAATAGCGAACAGTATAAATTTAGCAACATTCTCCCACAAGATTTGTTTTGGGAAAGTGATCATACACACCTTCAAGTGATCAATTATATCATTTATAAAAAGGGCAAACCCTCGCAAACCCACCTGAGGATTTGACACAAATATTTAATTAGTTCAAATTCGTTTAGTTTTAAATTGTGATGAAGTCATAAAAAGTTCTTCTGTCGAAGAGGTCTGTGCTTCCTTTGTAAATACAAATGATATGATTCTATATTGCAATTCCATATTTCGTATATCATGAAAAAGGAATGCTCTGTCAAGTTCAAAATTGATCTATGATAATTGTCTGGTCTGGATCACATCGATATCGGTCCATTTTAATCCATTGATTTCAATGCAAGGGTTCAACAATCACTTACCAAAATCAAAGAACTATTCATACACCGTTGAATAGAAATAAGGAATGCCGGAAATATATCATTCTACTTTTAAGAAAAATAATAATTAAAAACATTGGTCACAACCTTTTAGTGATGGAAGAGGAAAAGTCCTTGGTGAATGAGGAGGCGTATCATGCACATCCTTTTATTAAAGTTTTTTTTTTTGTTAAAAAAAAATATTATAATAACTATTACAATAGTACAGTCGTGACCTGTCAAGATCAAACAATACATATACGGTTTAGATATCTACTCCTATAATGAGAGATAAATACTCTCACAACTTGGGAAGAAAACTTCTCACACATACTTGTAAAACGCGCATGGTAAGATTTAAACCCCTTACCACTTATATAGAAAGCAGGTGTACTATCAGCTCTGCTCAAAGGTGACGTGTCATAAGCTCGTTGTTTTTCATAGTTTTACATCCCCTTATTGATGTTTGAGTTTAGAGTAAAAAAAGTTATATATGGTAATTAGTTTTATTTTGGAATGAAGTTCAAATCTTATTCCATAGCATCTTTATCATATTCCTCTTTCTAGTTCCTAAAGCTGCCATACTTAGAGTTTCCATTAATTAACATTCAAATAATCTTAAATTTTAAAGGGAGTGAGATTTCATTTCAGTACTAATACATAATTATGGGTCGGTTTGGTATTGCCGTTGAGGAGTTAAAATCATCTTATTTTATAATTTTGATATAAAATGATGTTTGGTAAAACTTTTAAAAGTGTTTAATTGATAATCTGACAAGTTTTGATAGTGATTTTGAGAAGTATGTGAGGGGTACTTTTTGAAAGTGATTATGGAATAATCTATTTTAGTATCTAATGAATCTTTTAAATTATCATTATTATCCTTATGAAATCAAATTAAAATAATTTATATACCTTATTTCATCTTAAAATTAAATATTATAATTAAATATTGATTTGATTTATACAATCTTTTAAAAATATTTTTATTGATCTTATGGAAATTTTTTTCTAATTTAAATATTTTACTTAAATATTAATTTAATATGTATAATTAATGAAAAAAAAAATGAAATGATATCATAAAATCATGCATATTTTAGTCATTATAACTAGTTTCAGTATTTTTGAAATAAAATTACCATATATATATATATATACTATTTTTGAGTTATATAATAGTTTTAAAAGTACAATTAACCAGACAACTTCTAATTAATTTCACATCTAATTATTTTTTCGGTACATCTAATAACTTATAACTTGTAAGGACCTCACCAACTAATTTGTTAATATTCATAATATAGTATTAATATGTAATATATGAGTCGGTAATGGTAATGCAATTTATTTTGTTTTCTATGATTAATTTACAATTTGATGAATTAATAATAATTGAAGTAAATTAAGTGATTACATAATTTAGATTAGAGGCAGCGCAGTATCCACCACATCTCTATAGAGAGTAACAGCGTCAGCTTGCGATCTCTTCGCGAACGTTACCAGATCCACATCCACCAACCCCACAACCAATCAAAGATCAGTACCGTCCATTTGCTTCTTCGAACCTCTATATATACATCCTCACTCTCACCTTCAACCCTACATCACACTCCCTCTGTCTCTCTCTCTCATCTTTATTATCTTCGTTTCGAGAGAGTGCTCTGTATCAGTTCATTTTCCAGATCTAGTAGTCATGGCTTTGCTCGTCGAGAAAACCACTAGCGGCCGTGAATACAAGGTCAAGGATATGTCTCAGGCCGACTTCGGTCGTCTCGAGATCGAGTTAGCAGAGGTTGAGATGCCTGGTCTCATGTCCTGTCGTACAGAGTTCGGTCCATCTCAGCCCTTCAAGGGAGCCAAGATCACCGGCTCTCTACACATGACCATCCAGACCGCCGTCCTCATCGAGACCCTCACCGCTCTCGGCGCTGAGGTCCGTTGGTGCTCCTGCAACATTTTCTCTACCCAGGACCACGCCGCCTCCGCCATCGCCCGTGACTCCGCCGCCGTATTCGCCTGGAAGGGAGAGACTCTCCAGGAGTACTGGTGGTGTACCGAGAGGGCTCTTGACTGGGGTCCCGATGGCGGCCCTGATCTAATCGTCGATGACGGTGGTGACGCCACTCTCTTGATTCACGAGGGTGTCAAGGCTGAGGAGATCTACGAGAAGAACGGCACCTTGCCGGATCCATCATCCACCGACAATGCTGAATTCCAGATCGTGTTGACGATTATTAAGGATGGTTTGAAGACCGATCCCAAGAGATACCACAAGATGAAGCAAAGATTGGTTGGTGTTTCAGAGGAGACCACCACAGGTGTTAAGAGGTTGTATCAGATGCAAGCCAATGGTACTCTCTTGTTCCCTGCAATCAATGTCAACGACTCTGTCACCAAGAGCAAGGTATATTACTGTTCTCTTCTATTTATTTAGATCTTCAGATTTTTTTTTAAATTTTTTTTATATATTCATGTTTGAAAATGATATAATTGACCCTTTTTTGAGATTAATTGTTTGAGATCTGATTTTTACTGCTTATTAGAATCACACCCAGATGTCATGAACTTGTTAGATCTATGTTTTGTATAGTTTTTGAAAAAAATAAATCAAGCATGACTGATGGTAGTTGTTGTTGTGAGTTAATTTAAGATATTTGGATTTGTTGTTATTATGATTCTGTTGTGCATTTGATTTATCTAATGATTGATGATGCGATCTTTGTGTGGACAGTTCGACAACTTGTATGGTTGTCGTCACTCTCTCCCTGATGGTTTGATGAGGGCCACTGATGTCATGATTGCCGGAAAGGTTGCTGTTGTTGCTGGTTATGGTGATGTGGGAAAGGGTTGTGCTGCTGCCATGAAGCAAGCCGGTGCTCGTGTCATTGTCACTGAGATTGATCCCATCTGTGCTCTTCAGGCTCTCATGGAGGGACTCCAAGTCCTTCCTCTTGAGGATGTTGTCTCTGAGGCTGACATCTTTGTCACCACCACAGGCAACAAGGACATCATCATGGTTGACCACATGAGGAAGATGAAGAACAACGCTATTGTTTGCAACATTGGTCACTTTGACAATGAAATCGATATGCTCGGTCTCGAGACCTTCCCAGGTGTTAAGCGCATCACCATCAAGCCCCAAACCGACAGGTGGGTCTTCCCCGATACCAACTCGGGCATCATTATTTTGGCTGAGGGACGATTGATGAACTTGGGATGTGCCACTGGTCACCCCAGCTTTGTGATGTCTTGCTCCTTCACCAACCAGGTGATTGCCCAGCTTGAGCTCTGGAATGAGAGGACATCCGGCAAGTACGAGAAGAAGGTGTACGTTTTGCCCAAGCACCTGGATGAGAAGGTGGCTGCTCTTCACCTTGCCAAGCTCGGAGCTAAGCTGACCAAGCTGAGCAAGGACCAGGCCGACTACATCAGCGTGCCCATTGAGGGTCCATACAAGCCAGCTCATTACAGGTATTGAGCAGCGAGAGATTGAGAATGTTGAGGGGAACAATGTATTCGGACGGCTTGATTGTTTCATTTACAACTTGATCATTATGAATGATTGCTTGTGGTTGGAATATTAGGGTTTAATTTTGATTAGGAGTTGTTGTGTGTGTTGGTGGTGGGAATGTTGGGAGGAAAGAAATGGCATCGGTCTCATATGAAGACCATAAAATGGGATTAAAAATAAGGTTTTGGATGGTGGTTGTGTTGGATATTTTGTAATTTGATGCGGTTTGAGTTTTTCTAGCTTGCTGCATCTGCTCCTTATTTTTTTCGGTTAAAAGTAAAAAAACAAAAAAAAAAAACTTATTTGCTTTTACCATTCTTCGACTCTGGTTTTTCATTGCTTGACTGCAAATCTATTTATATATATATATTCATGTGTCTGAAATGTTGTTCCACTGGATGATATGATTAGGAAACTTTGCTTATCGTATTTACACACCATTAAGGTTGGTGTATTCGAGAAAGGTTGTGTTAATTGGAGTTTATTTTAACTATTTTGAGTGGCTGTTTCTTCATGATTGAAGTGATACATCCAAATGTGTCCTTAAAAGGAGATATTTATTGATTAAAAATGTGGTGGATAAAATGGGTAGGTGTGGTGAGTCTATACTCTATAGTTGCTGGGGTAGGTTCAAAGATAGAAATTAGGCTAGAAAGTGACTGGCATTACGAACAATTATCAGGATTGAGACGACATAATATCTTATATTTTAATGATAATTATGTTTGACGATTGTATAAGCAGACAAAGGGTTGGTGGTGGTAGGTTAAGAATATCATATTTAGGTTTCTTTTTATACATTTATCAAACTAAATTTTGTTTTTTACTCTTTGATTCTGAATTTTAATTATAAATATTGTTGTCAACTTTATGCTTGTTAGTAATTATTTTATAATTTTAAACAATCTATTAACTACATAAAAAATGGGGATTTGAGCAAGAACAGTGACTTCCATTTCTAGACCCATTTGTTTGAAAAGTGATAAGGCATTTTATCCTTCAACGATTCAAATTTACATAACAAGGTTTCTATAAACGAGGGTACATGTGCCATTTTAATTTTATTTTATAATTTACAATTTGGTACTCATTACAATGAGATTTGTAAGTCATTCAATAATTTGATTTATTTTGTTTTTAATTTTTTAATTTTTTATATATATCGACAATTCGACATGAGAATGACTTTTGTGTTCACCAGTAGTATGTGTAGCTCTTGTTGGCTTGGGAAGGCGTGGGGTTAAGATTTCACACAAGAATTTCTCTTCTTTTTGAACAAATACATACCTGTTTCTGTTTTTCTCTTCCCCTTCTTCACTCTACCCTCAAAACCTCAGATTGGTGGTTGTCCTATTTTTATTGTGCCCGACCAGAGAGTTTTTTTTTTTTTTTTTTTAGGTAAGCGACTTCAACACCTTGTTTGGCTTTGAAGTTTGTGATGGCATTAGTTTTTGAGTTTTGCTCACTCTGGTTTATTGATTTTAGATAATATATATGATCAGAACGGACTATATATATATATATATATATATAGAGAAGGTAAGTGTGTTAACGTAAGGCCACATGTTAACGATTATAAAAATATTAGATTTAATGGTACGGATGTTCTCTGAATTGTTCGTGAATTGCTATATGCCCAATGAATTATTAAAATGGTCACTAAACACTTGAACTATCATTTTCTTTGCAACAAAGGCACGAAGTCCATTTTTCCGTAATAACAAATTGTAAAAAGTTCCCCTGATTAAATAGATAAACCAGAAATAATATAATAATATGATCTAAATACCCATCTGATCGTATTTTAAAAATCAAATTTAAAATTTAAAATTTAAATAATGGTTAAATAATAATAAAATTCTGAATTTAATTTTCTGAATAATAAAATTATCTTTTTATTTAAATATCCCTAAATATTTTTTAATAATAATAATAAAATTATAAATAATAATAATAATAATAAAATAGTAATAATAAATAATAAATAATAATAATAATAATAATTATAAAATAGTAATAATAAATAATAAATAATAAATAATAATAATAAATAATAATAATAAGGATTTTTAGCAAAACTGCCCTATTTTAGGGACTGAATTGCAAATCTAATCTAAAATCCAAATAATTTACAAAAATGCCCTAAGATTCCCTAAATACCCTCATTCATAACTTCACCCCATTTATTAACCTTATTTATCATATTTATCAACCATCAAATATCAATTTACCAAACAAACTCATCAAACCATGAAAAAAAAAAGTGTTACAACTGCTTCATTTTTTAAAAAATTTCGAAAGAGGTATTAAAAGTTTGAAAAAAAATTGTCGGGTGACCAGATATCAGGTCACCCTGACCCGATACATTTTTTTCATCGGGTTAGGGTGACCCGAAGTCGGGTCACCCCGACTCGATGATGTTTTTCATGGTTTTATAACTATGCAAAAATCATCGAGTTAGGTGACCTAATACATTTTTTGACCCGACGTCGGGTCACCTCAACTCGATGATTTTTTTCATGGTTTTGTAATTATGCAAAAATCACCGGGTCAGGTGACTCGACATCGGGTCACCCCCGACCCGATAATTATTTTTATCGGGTCAGATGTCGGGTCACCTAACCCGATGATTTATTTCATCGGGTCATGGTGACTCGATGACTTTTTCATAGCTAAAAAACCATGAAAAAAACGTCAGGTCAGGGTGACCTGATGAAAAAAAGTATTGGATTAGGGTGATCCGACATCGGGTCACCTTGACCTAATGATATTTGAACATGTAATATGAACTTGAATTATTATATTTCTTGTATCAGGTGTACATGTGTACACGTAATATGAACTATATTATGGTCTGTAACCGGTAGTAACTACATGACATATATATTTGTATTCTTAAAAAAAATTGTTGCAAGTTGATACTGTCAAGTTCTATAGGATTATAATGTTAAAAATTTTGCTTTAGTACATTATTCACGAAATTTTGACAAAGTTTCATTTGAAATTTCAATAAATTCACATCTTTTTTCGGTCCCTACAAATATCACACTTCTAATAGCCACACAACAAACTCTACACCGTTCACATAAATCACAACAAGAAGATATAAGTTGCACAAGAAGTTGCATATTAAAATTGCATGTACAAATACAACTTAACATGAAGCTTCGGATAATAAAACATTGGTTCATGTAAATGTATATTTGCTAAAGTTTCAGTTATAACTTAACATGAAGCATTCTCTATACTAACTACAACCACAAGTCCTCTATAGTAAATTACAAAAACTCAACTCATCCTCAAATCCGAAACTGATCTAATAACATCATATACAGAGTTAATTTCAAAATATACGTGCTCTTCCTGACCAAAGACGTCTTAATCTCCAAAGGTCTGACTTTTTAATCTTGGTGAACTTCCTCTACTTGTGGTACTGCGAATCTCAATGGCTGTGCTACCACTACAACATCATCTGTGAAAAGTGCTTTGATGAAGGATTGTGTTTTAAGGGACGGCGACTTGTCATTCTTGGATACGCGTCTTCAAGAAAATAGTAGGCATAACCAGCTATCATTCCCTGAATTACAAATGTTTAGTTGGACAGGGAAACAGAAAAGGAAGAAAATCAGTAAAGACGATACTGAGACACACATGACAACATGAGGTCAAAATTTGAAGTTTGTCTTCACATTCTTACCGGCATGAATATTCATTTCAACTTAAAATAATCCTTTAGGTGCATGAAGTTATAACAAGCAAAAATGTTGTGTATATAATATCGTATTAACAATTAATAGTTTTTTGAAAAATCATCTACTTCATATTTAAATACAAATCATAAAAATAAATGAATACTTGTCTCCTAGCTGATCACAAATAATTCTCTACGAATATATAACGAAAAATCTTAACTTTCAATCTTCTCAAACATCCAATTAATCTATTAAACAATATAAAACACACTCAACATACCAACATTGAAAAATCAATGAAAACACAAAAAGTCTGAAAATTGCAACAAGCCCAGTTGATATCAGCTCAATATAATCAAACCCAATTGCAAAGAAATTTTTTTTAGCAAACATTACACACTTAACATACTAACATTGAAATATCAATGAAAACACAAAATTCTGAAAATTGCAACTAACCCAGTTGATATCAGCTTAATAAAACCAAGGGTTTTATTGAAAACTAACCCCTTTTTGAAAAACTTGTAAAGCTAACTCTTTTGGAGTTGTTGAAAGACAATATTGCCTTAGAAAAATTTAAAAATTACATTCCAATCAAAACACTCTAAATTCCTATCTACTCTTTCTAATCAACCAAACCTCTTTCAATTGAAAATCCCTTATTTCTTTGAAAATACCAAACCTCATCTTTGACAACAAAATCCATCCATAATCTCTCTCAAACGACATTCTGTCCCTCTGTCTCTAACTTCAATTCTAGGGCAGCAGTCTCCAACCACGCCTACGACGACGGGACGGAAGCTTGAAGTCAACAACGCGACACAAGCTTGAACACGGCCTCAAATCTATTTGACTTCAACAAAAAGAGGTGAGTGGTTCTTGAATTTTTGTTTGTGAAGGTGAATGGTGGTTCTTCAAATTTTGAAATTTTTTTGAATTAGAACCCTAAAAGGTTTGTTTAATGTGTGTTGTTTGTTGTTGTCGTTTCTTCTTTGCTTTTTTGTTGTGTAGTTGTTGTCAAAGTGTAGCGACAGGGTTTTGTGGGTGGTGTAGCCCTGTAGCAGCTCTTTGATGTTTGTTTTTTTGTTTTTGGCTATTTTTGCTTCTCTTGTCCCTCTGTTTTGCTTGGCTACTGGCCCTTGAATATAAATTGCTTTTTTTTTTTAAAAAAAAATGTGTTGTTTGAATTTTTGTTTAATGTTTGAGTCAACTTGGAATTAATTTTGGACATTGTAAAGAGTTTGAACTCCTTACACGAACCCTAAAATGACTTTGTGTTTGAATATAAATTTATGACTCCTTACACTGTCCTCCGTCATATATTTATTCAACTTGGAATTAATTTTGTGTTTGAATATAAATTTATGTTTAACAACTTTGTTGTTTGGTGTCTGGCCTTATGGCCTTCTATGAAATTTATTGATACCTAATATTGACACATGATTAATGATAATTGCAAGTTTGATATTTCAAATTTGTTAATTAAACTATTTTAGGCACCTGATTAATGATAATTGCAAATTTGATATTTATACCAAGACACTTGATCTTTTCTGGGATACTAGTTTTTGGAAAGTAGAAGAATTATAATTTCCTAAAGATAATGGATAAGTACTTAAAAGTAGTAACTATAAATATGACACGGATAATATTAACATTTGGTTGAGTTCCTATATTGCTGGATTTAGTGATGTTTAAATGTTTGGATTGGATCTTGTAGTGGTTGTGTACTCTTAAGTTTGGTATTCTGAACTGCATTTTAGTTTCCTAACTGCTGTTAGGAATTCTGAACTACAATAACAAATATCACCTTAAATTGCTTATTCGGTTAAAACATTTTCACTGATATAAATATTTTATGGTTTTATGTTATTCAGGATAATTAAATGGGAGAAAAGGTGGAATTGTTAATAAAAGCTGCAGAACATTTCTCGACGAAGATAAACAGCATTTCGTCAACAACTGCTGTAAAGTGCATTAAGGAAACGTTGACGGAGGCACAACTATCCCTCTTCCGCACAACATGCTTTTGGAAACTTCTAGAGATGAATGACCTTAAGTTTTCCAAGCAGCTGATACATCATCTCCTACTTAGACAAATACGGTCTCTTAATAAATCTGAGATGTGGTTTGCAGTAGGTGGCAAGACAAATACGGTCTGAGGAGAATCAAAGTTATATCCATGTAACTTCTTTTTGATTGTTTAACACATCTCTACTTCATGGTTTGATGTCTTTGTGCACGTTTTGTCTGGTTATGCTCAAGTAGTGTTAGTTGTATATCAAGTTGCTTTTTTGAGATGTTGATAGTTTCCAATTCATGAAATGAAGATGCAGGTCCTGTCAATGCCTACATTTTGCGAATTTTTGTGTGATTTCTGATAGTTAATTAATGAGGTAAGCAAAGATGAAGTTGATTAAAGTTTTAAGATTCTGGTTGCTATTTGCATTGTAATTCACAAGGTAAGTACAGTACAATCTCTAAATACCTCATATAACCATATAACTTACTCAATCTAATGGCATCTTAGAATTTTTAAGAAAACGAAAAATGACCCTTGGGTACCAATAATGCTGGTTTAGATAAACTTCGTATCAATTCTGTATCAAGTTCCAAAATCACTTCCCAAATTCTGTTTCCATTGAAAAAATATGAGAATATATTTCAAGGGACACTAGAATCTACAATTCTCTAGGTAAGATTTTCTCATCAACAATGGAAGCCATTGCCATCTCAATATAGTTGGGAAATCACATATTGGATATTAAGCTCCAAGCAGCTAACCTTTTAGTATTCTTTTTAACAAATCCAAACACATTATTGTTCATATAAACAAAGAAACTTACCACAGACTTCAAAAGTCAGACTTTATGAAATAAATGTATGGAGTTTAAGAGAATAATATTCATGATTTACAATCAATCTTGTGTAAACATTGAATTGAGTATCTATATTTTTAACCTTCTCGAATCAAGTTGGTTGGTTCACTCACTCAAAACATACTTTGGTAGTTCATATTTTGCACACCATCTCCTACTTAGACAAATACGATCTTCTATGGAATTTTCACACAAGAATAATTGCATATCATCATCATTCACAACTTCAAATGGTGCTAAAACCTCAGGTGAATTAAAGATGAACTTCATTTTGATGGATGACTCGTTTGGGGATTGGCTTCAACAAGACGAGATATGATGTCATGAAGTGACTCATACGACGTTTCCCTTGAAACCTAAATTACTTTATACATTTTAGATTGATATTTGAATTTCCCACCACTATTACTCCATTCACCGCCATATAAAACAATAAATCAGACTTTATGCATGCAACCCACCTTTCAAATGCATAGGAAATTTATAATTAAATTCCTAAACAAATATTATAAATTAATGGTACATTGAATCTACAAATATTATGAATCCAAACACTGTTTGAAAATCTGGATGCCGTTGAAAATTTCCAACACCGTTACGAATTCCTAACGGTGTTTGGAATTCCTAACTGAAGTTAGGATTTCCTAACCACCGTTAGGAATTTCTAACTAAGTTGGGAATTCCAAACAGTCTTATGGGAATTCATAACACCATTACGAATTCCTAACAACATCGAGAGTTTCAAACAGTGTTATTAGATTTCCTAACGGCGCTGGAAATTTCTAACCGTGTTATGAAATTTCTAATATTGTTATGAAATTCCTAACAACGTTGGGAATTCTTAACTGAGTTGGGATTTCCCAACGCCGTTAGGAATTCCTATACCACTATTATGAATTCCCAACGTCTTTGGAAAAACAGTACTGGATACATTCCAAAAAAATAGTTTCAATTGTCTAGATTCAATACTACAATGGAAAATCAACCACAACAACATCAAATTCAACTAAGACCCATGCTCTATTACATTCATATAAACTATTTTCACAAAAATAAAGAACCCTAATACACAAATCTAAGTAAATAAGACATTTTAACAAAAAATAAACTTATAATTTAAGTATAAACTTTAAATTGATCACAACAACATCAAATTCAAACAAGACCCATGTTTTATTATGTAAATGTAAACTATTTTCACAAAAATATTACACAAATTCAAGTAAATCGGAGATGGTTGAGAAGTATAAAGTATAAAAGTTAAAAAAAAAAAAAAAAAAAAAAAAAAAAAACCCTCACCTCAAAGCTTCAATGGAAGGAACCCTTGTGGATTTGCTCAATAGTGAAGTTGCTTGTTTCTACTTTCTCAATGGTAGAGTTGCTTAATTTCTACTTGCAAAGGAAGAAAGAACAAAAGAAAAAAATTTGGAGAGGGGAAAGAAAGAGAGAGTTGAATGTCTTGTGGTGGGGAGAGAAAAAAGTGATGAAAAGAAGGAAATAAGAGGTATATAATGAGTAAAAGAGAAAAGTGAGTAAGTAAGGGTAAAATGGTACGTACGCATTAAAAATGAGTTAGTTTTACAAGTTTTTGAGTTAGTTTTACAAGTTTTTCAAAAAGGGGTTAGTTTTTCTACTTGACTTTCCTAAAGGGATTAGTTTTCAATAAAACCCTAAAATCAAACCCATTTGCACCTCTTAGAAACCGAATTGCACCCAGCCAATGACCACAAATTTGTCTGCTTAACCCACAATTCCAACTCACAAATTCAAACCTTTCCACAAATAACTAAATCTAAAGCCAACTATTTTAAAAGATTAAGCAAATCTAATAGGGGAGATTCTCATTTACATTATTGAACATATATTACAAAAAATAATAAATCTTCATTGAATCGAAGCACACCTAAAACGAGGCATCGATTTGAATTGGTATATGTATACAAGAAGGTATAGATGGAGACGCGCGTACCCCAGAGAAACTAGAGTGGATCTGCTAACTTTTGGCGATTACCTTTTGTCTAGTGTGCTCCCAAGTTGATGATGTCGACTTGCTGTTCAGACTGAGAAGACTCGAACACTTGACGATGGCTGGATATCGACTACGATGCCAACGTCGCGACGAAGAAGTTACGGTTGGGTTGGAATGGACGTTGGCGACGGAAGATGGGTTCGATCAGGATGTGTGGACATAGGATTTGGGTTCAATCGGGATGGGTGGCCAGACGAATTGGGATTTTAGGAAGGTCTTTTAGGGTATTTTTACAATTTATTTGGGTTTTAGGGTAGATTTGCAATTCAGTCCCTACAATCGGACAGTTTTGCTAAGAACCCTAATAATAGTAATAATAATAATAATAATAATAATAATAAAACAACAACAACAACAACAACAACAACAATAATAATAATAAATATTTTAACATCATGGTTATTAAGACATAATTATTCAAATTTCATCTCATTAGTCAGTACGTGTGTTTAGGGGTTATAGTTTATAACGTAAAACATATGACATAGGTTTATGACATATATTAATAAACAATTTATTAAAATATGGAAATTTCTAGATTTGAAAAAATTTGAATTTTTTTTTTTAAAAAAAAAACAAGAAAAAATAAAAATTATATTTCCAAATTATCAGATTGGATTTCCACCATCCATTAATAACCATGACTTTCAAATATTTATTAGTATTATTACTATATTATTATTATTATCTATTTTATTTTATTATTTTTACTATTACTATTACTACTACTACTGCTGTTGTTGTTGTTACTATTTTTATTTATTATTATTATTATTATTGTTATTGTTATTATTAAAAAATATTTAGGGATATTTAAATAAAAAAGATAATTTAATTATTCAGAAAATTAAATTCAAAAATTTATTATTATTTGACCATTATTTAAATTTTAAATTTGAATTTTAAAATTTGGTTAGAGGGGTATTTAGGTCATATTATTATATTGTTTCTGGTTTTATGCAATTATCTATATAATCAGGGGAACTTATTACAATTTGCCTTGACGGAAAAATGAACCGCGTTAGGCTTTGGGACATACAATTTTTATTAAAAAAAAATATTGTACAAAGTAAATTTGATAAAACCCCACTTTTCTTATTTCGAAACTCTAATGACAAAAACTTTAATGACATAAATTATTTCAATGTTTATTATTTTTGTTTATATTTTCTTTCAGATCTCGATTTTGTGTTTCCCATGTTTAGTATTTATTGATTTATTACTATTTTTATTTATATTTTCTTTCAGATTTCAATCTCATGTTTACCATGTTTAGTATTTATTGATTTTATTGTTTCACATGTTTGTTTTATTTTTCTTCTTAAATTCCAGATCCATGTTTGCTATTTTTTTTCTCCCTGTTTATTTTCTTTCAGATCTTTTAGGTATACTATAATCTGTATTAATTCTTTTGTAGATTTTATTCCGGATATTCCAAAGTTAGTTTAATGTTATAGGCTCATTCTTGAGTGTAACATGACACCATACAATTTTAATAAATAGTATGTGATCATATATGATTACATGTGATCATAAATATATATAATGTTATCGCATATGAATTGCACGTGATCACACAATTAAATTATTGTGATTTCATGTTATAACATACAATCACATATTAGCTGATGTGGTTGTATCAAAGAAGACATTATCACAGTCAAAAATTTTTTGTTGCATCATGTAACGTTGCACCCAAGGGCAACCTAACGTTATATATATATATATATATATATATATATATATATAAAACAATGAAATCACACAACAATCGCAATAAAGAAAACCTAATCTCTGAAAAAACAAAACCACACCAAAACTCTAACTCAATCACTCAACAAAAATCATTAGATGATTAATATCACATTCACAATCTACCACCAACAATCCAATCAACTATAGAAAAAAAAAATCGAATTTAATAAAGATAGTTTTACCATGAAATAAGAAGAAAAAACAAATCCTACTAATGGATGTGAGAAAACTATATATAAAGATTAGAGAAGAAGTGTATTTTTATTTTTATTTTTTTTGAAAAAGATATGGAGTGTATTAAGTTTGAAAAATAAATAAAGGGGTAGTCTTGGAAATAAAATAAAAATTTAATGAAACCATTTAATTTTATATAATTAAATCAAAATTTTAAAAAATTAGGATATAAATAGTTCAGTAGTACCAATAGTTCCACTCTTCGTTACCTTGCATTTGCTTATGGATCGTAGAGATTGTGTCAAGAAGTCACAATATTCGTGATTTTCTTTCAATAATTAATATATATGGTTAGTTTAAACTGTTCCTATGAGTATAAATCTACACTTTGTTTAACTCTATATTTCAAATATTTTGGAAATTAGTTAACTCTGCAAAAAAATTTGAATTTTACCTACTTAAGTTGATCTCAATTTAAATATTAAATAAAATTAATTGGGAGTAATTTTTTTTTTTTTTTTTTAGGATTGTAATGGGATATATCATATATATCAACCTCAATACACAAAAAAATAAAATAAATTATAGAAATCATAACACTAGAATTGTCCAAATTAGAAAATAATCTTTATTTTGATACTATTAATCACTTTGAACTCTGGTGGAAATCCAAGAAGGGAGCTGATATTGATACCCATAAATATGATAAGCACACTCATATTTTAATAAAAAATTTAACTACAAAAATATACCAATAGGAATTTACCAATAAGGACAAATTAGTTTAATTAAAAATAAACAAAATACTACTTACACCCATTAATTAATTTTGTAATTAAAATAAGAAAATAAACAATTAAATTTATAAATAAAAAAAAACTAGACATATAAAAACATAATAACATTAAAATGCTAAATGTAAATACTAAATATAAAAATAAAAATAAAATAGTTACAATTTATTTTGACGGTAAAATAGTTACAACTTACAAGTGAAAAATTAAAATCTAATAAATAAAAATACAATAAACCCTAAAATACTATTATCGTTACAAACCCAACTCTCACCAGATTTACAACCGCCGATACAAACCCAACTCTCATCATCTCCTTTTCTCTCATTTGCTCTCAAAACATTTTCATTCTCATCTTTACTTTCCAGTTTCCTCTCCTTCTTTGTCCTAATATTATCTTAAACTAAAGTTTAACCTCTCTCATATTTCATCAAAGCCATCAACTACATTCTTCTCTCCATTGTTTCAATTTTTTGTTTAATCATTTTATTTAGTTAAATTTGCTCACGAATTTAATTGATCTTTCTCATTTCTTTTTTGAGATGGTGGGTAGAATTTGGATTGGGACGGTGGCTCGAATTTCCAACGAGATCGTATAATGAAGAATTTATACATGAAGTTGATATTGTCAATAAAGTTTGGGAATTATTGTTAGTATCGGCTAATGTACGTGATTTAACAATGGTGTTAGTATTGATTTAACATATCAATTTAGAGCAACCAAAAGACTAAAGTTGCCAAAAAGGGTGGCTACCAGGTAAAGAAGACAATTCCAGTACCACAATTATCTCCCATTTTATTTTTTAACTCTGCATTACATGTTTTTGAATTGTGTAGTTTGTCTATTCACACAAAAACACCCCCTATAGCATTTCAAGATTATACTTTTTGGTACCCGATCATTGATAATCAATTTGTCTCTCAAAGCACTAGGAAATTTCTTTATTGTAATAGTTTTTGCTGACAACCTTATTGGTAAACTCTATTAGAAAAGATTGATTACCTGCTGCCATTGAGGCACCAAACAGTATAATCTTGTTCACTTTCAATGGAACTATCATTATATCTTCAATATACCAATGGAATTTGCTACTTCTTCACTTTATAATCTCGTGTTTTCAAGAGATTTGATGATGATGAAAAGTGAGTCGGTTTAGCTAAGTTTTGAGATGGGAGATGAAGATGAGAAAATAGGTTTAGGGGTATTTTGGTAATTTTATTGGCTACCAATCTTTTTCAAATATTTGGATTATTTTGAATTAAAAAAAAGTAGAAACCACTCAAAGTTTTAGGGATAATATCACCGACACTTGCTGCTGAAGTCTTCTGCTATGTCCTAATAAAATCTCAAGGGGGACCAACTTTGGTACGTAGATGACAATGATAACAACCCCACCTGTTAATGACATTATAATTTACAATACATACTTTTATAAATTCTTTAGGCTTCCGTATCTAAATAAAATCAGTTTATCCTAAAGAGAGAAAAACCGATATATAAATAAATATATCACTCGGAATCAACATTCCACTTAACTGGCCGGGAGGGAATATCTGCTTTTACCATTTGTATATTGTATGCTGTATGGTGAAATTGAAGAACAACTTTCCTCAGCTTTGAGCAAACCAAACTAGTCCATATTTGATTACAAACATTATTGCTAGCATACACAATTTAAAATACAGATGAGTTCAATGCTATTCAAACAAAATGAGACTGTTCTTCAGAAAAGATGAAGCAACAGAATGGGTTCACACTTCATGTGGTTGAAACAAAATCAGGGCTAACCAGAACATCAAATAATCTTCTCAGATATCTTCTATAGTACAGAGAACTAAATGTTCTATTATAATAAAATGTCGATAATCATGATGACGATAACAATTGTGATTTAGTTTTCAATTTAGTTATTTCCGTTAAATTTGTCAACCTACCACATGCTTATGATAATTGTTGATCCAGCTTCTCTAGCAACATCAGGGACAACAAGTTTAAGTCGAGAAGACTTCAAGCAACAATAGTTGATCATCAAATTGTTTAAATCAAAGTCTATATCCGTCTATAAAAGAATTCCTCTGCAAGTAACACCATGAAAGGAATCGATTTTTCTTTATAAATATTTGACAGTATGAGCTTAAACAAATACCATTGCTTAAAATTCAATCGGTGAGGAAGAAACAGCCAGGAAACACATAAAGGTTTAAATTTAATACTAGCAATATATCGTCAAGAATCTTCTGCTCGATATCCTACACCTAATACTAAAACAATTTCTAGCTATTGCAGTACATAGTGGTTTCTGGTGAAATGTTATAATCTAAACTTAAGATTTCACATGTTCTTATGTCTTATTGTCAGTCAAATAACAATTAGGCGAACTTTATCAGTAACTGATTCTCAGGCAATTGTGAAAAAAAAATCAATAATTTTATATCTCATCTCACCAAAATTGTGCTCAAATATGATAAGAACCAATAAATATAATAAAGAATCCACAAGTTACCGAAATCTGATATCATTATTAGTAAGCAATAATAACACATCCAGTGATGAATTCATTTTAATAGAAGGAGTAATGAGCAACAACATTATAAGAAAAAATGAAAACCCTGGTCAAGCATTTATTTATTTATTTTTCAAATTATCAGAACTTTTAGAGCATACAGCAGACTAGATATTCAGTCAATTGGAAAGACCATTGTTTTTTCATTCTTCAAAACTAGGAAGAAGTGGTGAAATGAGAGGAATGTTTAGCATCAGTCGTTTCTGGTTTCGCTGTTTGTTTATACAGAGAGAGGGGTTCTCAATATCTATCAAGATCTATAGTAGCTCTTGAAGAATTGATTTTCTAATGTCCTACAGTTGCCATATCTAGAAGCAGACCTAATAACACTAAACTAAAAATGTTTAGAAGTTAGAAGTCCTTCACAATCAAGGATTTAATTCTTTTTAAGAAATTTTATTTAATCAATGATAGTATATAACATGGTGATTATAATTGTCTTTTGTGGATGTAATCAAACAATTTCTCATGAAAAGAAGAAAAACAGGTACCCCCAGTCCCAGATCTCCTAAAAATTGAAGCTAAAACATGCATTTTTATAGCAAAATAAAAAAGTTATTAAAGAGTCTTCAATATACAAACACCAAACGATGAGAACCCAGCAAGACAACAAATCTAGAAAAAACAAAACACATTACCCCAGTTGCAGAAAAGATGAATTTTCATGTGGGTATCAATTTTTGGTGTCTCTAGCACATCTTGTGATGACTTCACAGCCTCTGTTGTAAGGGTTTGCCTGTCGTTGGTGACAAGCATAGTAAGAAGCACCTGGTTTTGCACAGGGAACCATATCCCTAGCGAGTGTTTCATAACTTATGTACCTCTTTCCCATAACCAGAACCCTCCTGCTGGTTTCTGACTCCATTTCTGGGTCACTTAAACAGTCTTCAACATTGTTCACCATGACATCTATTTCACTGGTTTTCAGTGATGAAACTCCTCCACTGCAGATTTGGAGGAAAAGGAGTGTTAAGAGGAGGATTGTGAGTTTGGGTATAGACATTTTTTTTGATTTGTTTGGGATTTTGGTTGGATTTGTATTGTGTTCGTCTTGATTTTCTGGGGTTTTTGTTTAATTGAGAGCTGTGAACTGAAAGAAAGATTTTTAGGTAGCTAGAGGTCCTTGAATGAGACAGGACATGTAAACAGTGGATTCATCATTCATGTTCGGGTAACCACTGATATAATGCCAAATAACAAGGACTGAAAATCATAACAAAAACACATATTCTCTTGTCTCACATTCTCACTCGCTGTTCACATGTCAAACCCCATTAGTGGTGAGAAATGAGGATTAAATTCCACAATGCTTATTTTACAAGGGTGATGAGTTTTATTCGGACCTGCATAAAATTGAAAATAATTTAAATTCAAAAAAATGGCATTGTTATTATTATTTATTTATTTATTTTTAAAGCAATTGTTGATATTATTATTATCAGTAATGCTATACATCCCACCTAAAATCCCATCTTTTTCATCCCACTACATATGGTATGTGATGTGTCAAATGGTGAGTAGATACATGAGGTAGGTGAGATAAATCATCATTCATGTGTATCCACTCAAAATTTGACACCTCATCTGCCACATGTGGTGGGATGAAAAAAGTGGGATGTTTAGCATTATTGTATTATTATATACTATGTTCTAACTAGTGGTGGCAAAAATGGACTGTCCGACCTATTAACGGCCTGACATGGCAGACCTGGGCCCTTAACAGGCCAGGCCCAAAGAAGTCTGAAGTGAAAACAGGTCGGGTCGGCCTGGCCCGTTAAAAAAATTTAGGGCCTGGCCTAGTCTTGTGGCCTGGTCTGTTGGCCCTGGGCCTAGCTTACAGGCTGGCCTATGGGCCTGGCCTGTGGGCCTCCCTGCGGTCTCGGCCTACGGGCCACTCGGTTTTTATTTTTATTTTTATAAATTATAAATTATAAATTATAAATCTAAATATCTAATATATAATTTAATAATTTATATAAAAATATAAAAATATAAAATAAATAAATTATTCATCAATTGAATGAATTGATTTTTAAAATTTTTTTTTTCCTATTTTATTTAATTGTTTGACTTTAAAATTATTCATCTTATAATATTTGAAGTTAAAAAATTATTTATTATATTTATTTTAACTTATATATTTTAATTTTTAAGTTTAAAATTTATTCAAGTTTTCCAAAAAAAAAAAAAAGTTAAAATTTATTTCTTATTTATTTAGTCTAATGAGTAATGAAATAAAATGATAAAGAATAAATAAAATGATAAAGATGTAAGAATTAAGAAAGAACTGAGTTTTATTTACTTATTGACATTTCAGTTTATAGAATTTGTGATTGCCTTGTTAAAAACCTTACCAAGAAAAATCCAGTGGGATAAAAACTTGGTAAGAGAAAAAGAGTGCAATCTTACAAGTTAATGTACATGTTACATGTATAACCTAGTCCTATACCTGGTTACTGCCGGAACTTTCATCGATGAGTTATTTCATAAGTTTCCAATCTCTAACATACGTAGAGTCGTGTCTACCTGTCCATGTCGAGTCGTGTCTACCTGTCCGTGTCGAGTCATGCATTTGTCTATATGCCTTTTCAAATGACCGGTTCCCGACTTAGAACTGGTATATAAGGCTTTACAAAACTTACAACGATATTTTGTTGTGACCCTACCGTCTGGGTTTGATATTTCATCTTTGTCAAAACACTGTCATACAACAGATGTCAACTTTCTAGCTTTGGGACGTGATGTCGGTGTGGAAGTGGAAGGTCCTACTGTCAGTTGGGTCGATTCAGAAAGATCAAAATCATCATTGTCCATGTTAAAACTATCAGGAAAAAAAGGATGATTAGGATCAATTTCCTAATTCCTACAATATAAAACTCATTAGTAAAAACTATTTAATATAAAGTAAAACACTAAAACCTAAGATAGAAATAAATATTAAAATTAATAACCAAACATAAAATCATAAAATCATAAATATACTAAGCATTAAAAAGTAAATATAAAGTAAAACCTAAGTATAATTATTAGCATTAAAATTAAGCAAAAATATTAAAATTAATTACTAAACATAAAATCATAAATATACTAAGTATAAATATTAAATATAAAGTAAAACCTAAGTATAAATATTTAATATACTAAACATAAAATCATAAATATTAAAATTTAAAACCAAGCAATTAATATTTAAGATTAAGAGAAATTGAGAGAGTTAAGACATACAAATAGAGAGAGTATGATACTTTGATTTGGTATTTAGATTTTGGGATGTGGTGGGTATTTATAGATTTTAAAGAAATAAAGAATGAGGTTGAAAGTGTAATTTTAATGAAATTAAAAAAAAAAAAAAAAAGAAAAAAAAGAAAAAAAGAGTGGTGCTATTGGCACACCCTCTACTGATCTATTGATGCCTTACTTGTTTAAATTTTAATTTCATTAAATAAAGTTAAATGTTTTTACTAATTTATTTTATTTATTTCTAAAATTACCCTTATACTTATTTTTCAAACTTACTAAACTCATCTCTAATATCTCTATCTATCTCAAATCTCTTTATCTATGGTCTTGTCTTTCTGTCACCTCTCATGACCGAATTTTTTTTCTCTTCTTATTTCTTTCTTTTAGTGTATTTTTTTTTTAAATTTTTTTTACATCAAGTTTTATAGAAAAGGTCAGGAAATCACAAGACAAAGAACAAACAAACAGTCCCAAGAAAAGAATAAAGAATAGAGCAACCCAAGATAAAACACATAGGAAAAAAAACGAAACAACCCACAAACAGAAATGAAACAAGAAACAAAGAGCAAGTATTTGTTTTGGTTATCATTATTTAACTTTTAGATTCTAAAAGAATAATAAGATTAAATAATAATTAATATCTCACCTGTCTAATGCACCACAAGTGTTTGATTTATTGTTTAAATAAGATTAAGTACAAGTATTTTTAGGGTTTAAGAGTTATGAAAAAAAAAAATCAAGAAAATTATTAAAAGAACGTTTGTTTTTATTTATTTTTTATTTTTTATTTTTTTTATATTTTATTATTTTTATTTTTATTTTTATTTTTATTTTAAAGGAATGTGGGGTTTTATTAGATTTACTTTATAGAATATATATATTTTTTCTTAAATTGTATGTCTCTTTTAGTAATTTTGATAAAAGAAAAAAAATAATACTAAATAATTAAAAAAGTGAAGTATAAATAGATCAATAGGGGTGTGCCAATAGCACCACTTTAAAAAAAAGGGGGTAATTACTCTAGTGGCCATTAACTTTTGCCACCCTTGTCAAAATGGTCACCAAATGGGGAATTGGTCTTAAGTGGCAATTTTTAGCAAACATTGTTATACTAGTGGTCATTCCATCAAATTTCATCCAATGAGTTACATTTTTATAAATATGACGATGCCATTAATTTATTTTATATATTTTTTAGAAATCAAATTTTTTTTTTTAAAAAAAATAATTATTATATTTAGTATGTATATACATATAACATATCTCAAACATATATATGTATATATTTATTTATTTTCAATTTACCTCAAATATGTTTTTCAGAACTTTTAGAATTTGTAGGCTTAATCTTCTAAAAAAATAATATATATATATATATATATATATATATTTCTTTTCAACTTATTTCAAATATGTTTTTTAGAATTTTTAGATTTTGCAGCATTAATTTTCTCAAAAAAGAAAAAATTTATATATATATATATATATATATATATATTTCTTTTCAACTTATCTTAAATACATTTTTTTAGAATTTTTAGATTTTGTAGTTTTAATCTTCTCAAACATACATATATATATATATATATATATATATATATATATTTGAAATATGCTATACGTATATACACACTAAATGTAATAATTTGTTTCAAAAAACAAAAGAAAAAATTGATTTCCAAAAACCATCTAAAATAAATTAATGTTATTCCCTTATTTACCAAAATGTCACTCATTTGATGAAATTGAATAGAAATGGATGGAATGGCCGCTAGTGTAACAATGTTTGCCAAAAATGACCACTTTAAGATCAATTCCACATTTGATGGCCATTTTGATAGTGGTGGCAAAAGTTGATGGCCACCAAGGTAATTACCCAAAAAAAAAAAAAATTGTACAAACATGTTGGCCAAGTGGCCAATGGATAAAAAAATATATAAATATATATATATATATATATATATATATTTATATATATATATTTGTTGAGTTTTGAACGTTTGGTCAGTATTCATTAAATGAGTAAAGAAAAAAAAAATCTGATTTTTTGACCGTTTGAGGTTAGTTGTAAAGGAAAAAATAAATAAATAAATAAATAACCTGACTCTTGACTGTTTTTGGTCAGAATAGTCACTAAAAAAATTAATTAATTTTTTTTAAAAAAAGTGGTTGTTGGACATAGCCCATAGACCGGCCCATAGGCTAGCCCAAAGGTAGGCCATTGGACACAGCCCACAGGCCGACCTGGGCCTGCTTGCTAACCGAGCCTTGCCCTGGGCCTGGTATTGTCCGGGGCGGGCTGGGCCCAGCCTGTCAAGGGACTAGGCCGGCCAAGCTTGGCCTTTTGGCCTGGGTCTCTTTTGCCACCACTAGTTTTAACTCAAATATAAATTAGACTAAAAAAAATGAGAGTAATCGAGTATAATTAATATGATCTTAAGTTCCTAACAAAAATAATATAACTAACGAGACATATATTTCAAAACATGAAAAAAATATATAGGTAAAGAAATAAATTTTATTTGCTGATTCAGATTTCAGTATTACATGATTACTATAGTTAAAAACCTTATCAAGAAAAACCTAATAAGATAAAAACTTGGTAAGGGAAAAATAGTGCAATCGAATTACAAGTACATCACTGGTATAATTAAAAATTATTAATGTGCCTTCACTCTTTAGTCTTTAGTCTTCAGCCCTCATGTTGATTATTGTCGGAACCCTCATCGACGTATAAGTTAGAGAAATTATTAATTACTTCTTTGTCCTCCATTACATGATGTATCCTCTTTCGAGCATGCCCTTAATCCAGAAAGCTTGTTAATACCTCCACCATCTCAGAGGTCAAAGAAGTTCTTTTAGGTTCGATGATATGTCCACTTATATTGAATGATTGTTCAGAAGAAACAGTGGACACTAGGATAACGAGTACGTCACGTGCTAGTTGTGACAGTACCGGATATCTGCTGCCTTGGTTTTTCCACCATAACAGCACATTGACGTCCTCCCCCATTCCACCAACTATTTCCAATAAAGAGAACTTAGTTTGAAGGTAGTTGTTAAGTTCGACAATTTAAGTAGGTCTTGCAACCTAAGGTTGAGATGAAGAACTTGTTGAGCTACGATTGGAAGAGCTGGGCCTTATGAGGAGCCTCCAACTACACTTCAACGGGAGAGTGTCCTGTTGTTCTAATGGCTGCATGTTTACCCTGCCAAACCTGCGCTCATAAATAAAATAAACTTCGAACAACTTGTTTCGCAAGTTAGTAAACTATTTAGTAAAATCTAAATTCAAATTATTAGTAATATAACAAAGAAAAGTTTCTGAACTAGATAATTTAACCCTATGATCTAGTACAACACATGAGGTATAGAGGAAAGGAATTTCAGCCCAGTATTTTTAAAATTTTACCTCTATGGCGTCAACTGTAGGACCTAAAATTCCATCATTTCTATAAGCGGCAAACATTTCAAAAATTTCAACAATCTGATGAATTAATGATAAAGATGTAGGGTAATAGACCCTGGAAAGAAGTATGGTGGAATCATAAAAAACCTTTAAAATTTTAATAAAAATGTTTGCCACATACCAATCATTTTGGGATAGTATTTGACTGTCTTTTTTAGAATTATAAAAACCTGTAATGTTGTTAGCATAATCAATAGCATTTTGTAGCATTAAGTAAGTTAAGTTCCACCTTACTGACATATTTGTTTGGAACTTATAGGCTCGCATGTTGGATGCGTGACATTATCTGCCAAATTTTGCCACTCTTGGATTAGAGCTGCTAATCCAAGAAAGAACATCTCTGATGCGATCTATATGATTGCTTACAACATTCAAATCATCTTTTACAATTAAATTTATTATTTGACATGCATACCATTGGTGAAAGAAATAACCCCCATTTAGGGGGGACATTACTCTGCTCAAAAAATCTAATAGCTATAGTGTTTATTGATGCATTATCTAACGTCAGAGAAATGATGCGATCAGATATGCTACAATCATTTAAAACATAAGTAATTATAAAATAAATATGTTTAGCAATATGTTCATATTGCATGCAACGAAAACCAAGAATTCTTTTTTGTAACTTCCATTCAGAGTCTAAATAGTGTACTGTGACACATAAATAGTCCTGTTTGAAATGTACGTTCCAAATATCGGAAGTAACTGCAATTGAAACATTCAAATCTTGTAATTCAGTGATCGAACTATTTCATGCGGTGTGAAATTTTTTTCAAATCGTTTCTAGTGGTTGTTCTATAAATAGATTGAAATTGTGGGTTATATGCTTGTTGAATATAATCTTCATACCACACACTGTCATTGAAATTAATCGGCTGATTAGTCTGTGCAATATAACGTGTCTTAGACTCTCTAGCATACTGAGACTTCCACATCGAAACGGACATGTCTGGGTTTTGTTGCAATTGTATCTGTGTTGTAGTATCTATCTGTCCGTGTGCTGGCATGCATTTTCTCCTATGCCTCTCCAAATGTCCCGTTTCAGACATAGAAGCAGTATATAATTTCTTACAAAATTTACATCGTGCAATTTTTTTGTCCTTACTGTGTAGGCCTTTTACGTATTCAGGGTCAAAACAGTCACATACCTTCAATGTCGTCTTTCTAGGACGTGTTGTGGTTTTGCTCAACCCTGGAGTGTAGTGGTGCCTACGGTTCGGTTTCAACAAGAAACCACTAGTTACAATTTCATGGGAAGGCAAAACCGTAACCGTAACCAGCCCAACCGGTTTGGTTAGCAGTTTTTAACTGCCAGTTAGGCGGTTCGGTTACGGTTACGGTTTAGGAATTGTCCGGTTTTCAAAAATTTTGTCACGTGGTAGTTTTTGATTGGTCGATTTTTTTTATTATTTTTAATTTAAAATAAAACTGGCGATTAAACCTTTGGTTTTTGACCGTTTTTTTTAAGGCTAACGTAACCGAATCGTGTTATAATCGAATCCCAACCGATTTTCTAACCGTTGGTTTTGGTAAAGGTTTCAGTTACGGTTTTGACCGTACGGTTTCGGTTCAAAACTGACCAAAACCGCCGGTTTAACCGTAACCATGGCCACCACTACCAGGGTGTCTTGGGTAACATTTTTGTGTTGTCCTGGAACTTGGGTGTCGACACCGTCCTCAGACTCGAAAAAGTTCAAATCATCATTCTGCATGTTCCAACCGTCCAAAAATTTTGGAAGATCTATTTCCTACGATATAAATATTAACCCATTAAGTATAAATACTAAATATAAAACCTAAGCATAAATATGTTGTGTCCTTGTATCCTTATCACCTGTCTTTTTAAAGCTTAAACATTTTATTGTTTTGAACTTTTTTGTATTTAGTTTGACAATCTTTCCCATTTACTTGCTTGAGAATTATTTGTACGTTCAAAAGCTATTAAATTATGCATCCAATTTAATATGAGTACGTTCAAAAGCTATTAAATCTCCATCGTATTAGGAGTTAGGACCGTACTATAGTAAATCTTCATTTTGGATCTCTAGTTGTGTGTCAAAAGAAAAATGGTACATGCTTTATAGCTATTCTATGGGAGATGAAAGTAGCTATATCTATGATTCTACAAGTAAACAGGAAGTGTATAATCGGAAAACCAAAGGGTTCTGGTTCTGGAGCTCAAACATATAAGAGTATTTATGCGAAAGAACCTACTCTTTAGCTATTGCTACATTGAACATCAAGAAATAACAATCTATGCCCAGTAAACAAGCCTCTGTCTGTTTATCTTGTACTCACATTTAAACTTGTTATCACACGTCGGTTTTTTGCTTGCTCCCATTCCTTCCCTACCTGTATGACTAGATTTTGACACCACTAGTTGAATCAAGGCTTGTATAGCTTCTTAAGACTTAGGAGGTCACCCATCTTGACACTTCTCTCACTTGCGCACACTTTAATATAGAGTTCTAAAATATCTATAAAACTCAATTGGTAAATTAAAAATGAACATCAAATCATTTATTACATGCATGATACATCTGCCAATTTTAATTATGATATGATGATGGATGCCAGCAAAACTGAAAGAAAGAATAAGAAAATGTCAAAGAATCTATCCCTTCAAATGCAAGAAAGAAATGAAGTTTTGATAATGGTAACAAAATGATTGTGTTTGTGGGTGAGAAATTAAAGAAGAAAATGACAGAATCGCACCCACTTGGCTTATTGCTAAGCTTTTCCAATTATACTCACTTTACACATCTTTAAACTATGTATCATTAATCATCCTCTCCAAACGCTAAAACAACATATGATTTTTTTTAAATAAATGATTGACTTCTCTCTTTATTTATTGATCAATTTTCATCAAGTTTAAAAGAAATTATCAATACCACCACCCTGACAATATTTCAAGTTCAAGTCACTGCACCATTGGTGGTACATATATAAAAAAACATATATTATTATTATTAATCAGGGTCCTCTCCAAACAGTGTACATTGCTAAACCATTCTTCAAAGAAACTATTCATCTTCATGGTTTGCTTCACTGAAAAGAAAAGCTAGTTCACACACATACTGCTTAAGAAAATGAACTCCACAGTTTATGACCTCAACTTACCAGCAAATTTCATATCCATACCATCTTCAACATCAAGGATCTCATCGTATATTCTGCAAATGATATTGGCAAATGACGTCCAATGTTGTCTTCCACCAGCACCATCATGTTTAAAAAAGGAAACATCCAGTCCTATGCATATGTTATGTATGTTGATTTACTGGAAACTTGATACTTTCGAATAAACTAGACATAATGTACTAACCTCAAGCGAAGTAGAATCATGGTTCAAAAATAATTGATCAATGAGATGCTATTGAACAAAAATTGAAATATACAAACACCTATATGATTAAATTACAAGATGCCCCATTGCAGTATTCAGAACCATATCACTAGCCATGGTCTAATGACATATGACATTCATCTTATTGACAATAAATGGTTTCATGCCAGCCGACATATCTTGTCAAAATGTAAATTTTATAAATCATGAAAAAAACAGGAGAAGATTTTATTTACCTATCATAGAGCTTTACAACTCGATGCTCAAAGAGTGAGCTGTTCCATACTCTTAGCATTTATCGGCATTCCATGGCCTGATCTTCTATCTTCTTGCTCTTCATATGGGTTTGCCCTATAACTAGAGCTGGCCTCTTCATTATCTGCAGAACCTGGTCTTTCTGTAAGAAATTGTTCCCAGAATACATCATTTACTCGAACTGGGGCAGCTGAAGGCTCTGAATTGTTATTTGGGGCTTCTTGTGAAGAAGACAGTGTAGCACTCTCATTTTCCAGATTCTTGCTCTTAGGAAACGATCTAGTATCACATTCTTTATCATCGGACTTATACCTCAACTCTCGGGCTTTGACAGTATCATTACTCGGTTGGGGCATACTAGATGAAGAAATCCCTTTACTGAATTGCAGAGAAGAAGATGCCAGAGTTAGATTGAGATGGCAGGAAACATGACCATCGACTTCTTCATTAGAGGTCAATCTCTGCTGCAAGGAATGCACACTTGGGCTGTCATTTGTTGGTACTTTACGAGGGAAGGATGAATCCATTTTAAATGTAAAAGATGTCCCAGTATCTGCAAGATCAAATGTTTCAGGCACAAATAAATTGCCTTCTGTTCTTGTATGTGCATCTTTTCTGTCACTGTTGGATATTTTCCTCTGCGGACTTCCCCCGTCTTCATTAGAGCTCTGTGTGCTATGTGAAACAACATTAATGTCTGAAACAGCTGGTGATAATTCTAGTCTTAGCTTATTTGAGAAATCCTGGTGGAAAATATTCCCAAAATCAAGTCTTGAACTACTATTGTTGTCAAAATGACTACTTTCCAAAACTGTCCTTGAGTGATCAACTTGTGGCAGACGTCTTTTCTTATTATATGCTGAGAAATCCATGGACTCAATTTTCCGAGCAAGATGCTCAACAAAACTAGGGTTCTGAAAAAACTTTTCCAAGAAGTTCAACAAATTTTCCTGCCTTCGCTCCATACTATCAACTCGCTGTGTCATATCTTCCAAGTGAAGCTTTGCAGCTGACCGCTGCTGTTTAACTCCTAAAATATTTTCCTCTAGTGCAGCTTTCTCATGTGAAAGCCTGTCTATTTCTTCATCAAATGCTGCTCTCTCTGTATCCACTAAAGAACCTTGAGGGTGACTGTGACTGTGAATAGGTTTCCTGCGGTGTATATTCTTAAGAAGATGCTTTTGATCTTTGACAAATTCTTCATTAGAAAACTCCCACTTCTCGGGATCAATCTTTCGGAATCCCTGTCACAAAACCGCATCCAGATACACAGTTAAATCAAACTCAAAAAGTCAGATTCCATGTTATATGAAAACCAACTGGTGTCTATTAAATAAAATTTCTTTTCTTTCTCCTGTGCGAGGAGAAAAAAAAGGGGCCAGAGGAAAACCAAAACATAGGAATTTTACAAGATTATGCATGCATGTGATACAATACAAGAATGTGAAAAGAAGTTTTAATAAAATTTAAGAAGTCCAAATTAGTCTATGGATTGAAAACCTGTGTACTAGAACAGAAGATAGGCCTAGTCATTTGAATGGAAACTAATATCGAAATGAAAGCTCGAGAATACTACATTTCTCTTCATCAAAAAATAGAAGCTAAATCGACACTTTATCCATTAAGCAAATAAATTTTAGTTATTTGAGGAGAGATATGAACAACATTTGACATATTCTCAACCAGAATAAATTTAAAGAAAAGAATACATAAAAAACAGTAATATTTTTTTCTTTAATAATATAGACCAAGTTCATGCACCAAAAGAAATGAATTCTAGTAATATCTTCAATTCCTTTTCAAAAGAGAACAGAGGTGCTAGTGGGGCTGCATTGGTGGAAAGGCATGCTCAAATGACGAAGTCCAAGTGTAGGCTCGTAGGACACTTCTCTTAAATCCCATGCATGATAAGTAAGAATTGCAATACCGTATAAAATGAATTTGAGTTATGCATTGACTAATATAAATTCATCCAGGTTATAATTATAAATCTTTCAAAATGTCATAAAAAAACTTTATCAAGTAAATGACTCAAGATAGTTCAAAGGATCCGCCAATTAATGGGTTGAATTTGAAGTCATGCCACCTGTGACTGATAGCTTCATAATGTATAAGAAACATAGTAAAAACCAATATATGCCTGCATAACATGGTGTGATATTCATGCATTAACATGGAGTTTTGGAGAAATTTCCTAAAAACTAAATAACTTTAAAAAGCCATCAAGAAGCTTCTAACGTTATGCAGATTAACTTAGTGGTCCCACTCTTGAGTGTATGTTTATGGGCCATGCATGGATCAAGTGATTATGTGCAAGAGTGCAAAGTTTAAAGCTAATTGTAGTCAGATGGTCAAACATATAGTAGACCATAATCCATATATAAATTATATCATATGTTTTATACTGCCTCCCTGATTTTATCAAAAATCCAAAATTTTGATCTCAGCAACATTTGCTATGAAATTATTCTCACTGTCATGACTGAGCTTTTAGGATCCAGCACTAGCTCAACTACACACTAGCTATAATATATAGAATGCCGAAAAGAGGTAACTTGATGAAGGATTTTCATTGATATTGGCAACAGAATGGGCGACTGTGGAATAGAAAAACAGAAGGCAACTACAGCGTCACATTGCATACTCATGCAATAACAATGTTCACATATTACTTGTAGAAAATCCTTCAGCTCAATTTGAAATTTCAGTCGCTGTTCTTGATGATGGTAGTAATTAACTCTTGACTTACCAAAAATATTATAGGCATCCCAAAAATTCAAACTGAACAGTGCAATATAGAATTAGATGTAATATCTATATGAAATGCAGTTAAACAACTAGACTTAAAATTGGAAGAATAAGAAGTAACATTAGATAGATGGAACGAAAAGATAATGTAAATTACTTTTTCTAACTTTCCAAAAAAAATAACCTGCGGTTTTTTTTTTCCATATCTTCTTTTGAATTGCAAATGCATTTTATTAAATTATATTTCTAAATGCTTGTTCTATATGTATATATTCAAACAAACTAGCCTACTAGAGTGAACTCTGCTAAAAAATAAGAGAACCATGTAGACCTACCACTAAGGTTGGTTTAAAAAGGCGAAAGCCAAGGTGAGGAGGCCCGCCTCGAGGCAGTTGTGGCAGACGCCTCAACTTGAAAATGATAAAAAATGAAATGAAATAAAATTTAAAATATATATACTAAATAAATAAATAAAATCCATAACATCTAATAAATGAGCAATAATCAACATTACTAACATAGATATCACAAATAAATGAAACATAACAAAAAAAAAAAAAAAAGTCATCCTAATGGTAAATACTATATATCGAATAGACTATCGTTTGTGTCTATTTTAGGGTTTAGAGATTTAAAGGTTGAAAGTCGGCACTTTCTTTTTGGACAGAGAGTCCCGACTTTCTGCCTTTTATATTTCTGTTTATTATTTCTTGTAAAACCGGCAGTTTCTTTTTTAAAGAAAAAAAAAAAACGCGAATTGCCTCACAATCGCCTCAGGCTGCCTCAAACATCTGAGGAGGCCATGCCTCATTTGAAGGCTGAGGCGGCCGCCTTAGATCGCCTTTTTAAACACTACCACTAAGGAATCTTGTAGTGGATTAATCAACCTACAATATCCAGCAAAACAACCCCACTCAAACGGGTGCCATCTGCCTCCACAATCACTCCCATCAATTATCAATAAAAATTATCCTAAATTACCTATAGTATCATTCACAATCTCAAAGGATTGCTTCTTAGTTGTGAAGGACTATCTTCCCTTTCCAAATTATAGTTTCTCACCGTCCACTTCTTTTTTATGTCCAAATGTTCAATCCACCAACTGTTTATCTCAACAACATGACATTCATAGTTTATTGAGGCCAAATGATCATTCTCTTGAGTTATCACCTTGTCAACTCAATCACAACCATAGTTGTCAAAAGCGCGCGTAAGCGTGTGCCTAGGCTACGGGCGATGCTGGGTGCAGCCCTTGCGCCTTGAGTCAATCCACCAATCCACCAATCTCAAAGGATTGCTTCTTAGTTGTTAAGGAATATCTTACCTTTCCAAATTATAGTTTCTCACCGTCCTCTTCTTTTTTATGTCCAAATGTTCAATCCACCAACTGTTTATCTCAACATCATGACATTCATAGTTTATTGAAGCCAAATGATCATTCTCTCGAGTTATCACCCTTTCAACTCGATCACAACCATAGTTGTCAAAAGCACGCTAAAGCTTGCACCTAGGCTACGGGCGATGCAGGGCGCAGCCCTTGTGCCTTGAGTCATTCTGGATGCAGCTCCTTGCTCCGGGTGCACGATTTTCTTGCTTAGGTGCACAAGCGCACAATCACGCTTAAGTGTGCATTTTTTTTTTCTTTTCGTTGTTTTATACTAACGTTCACAGGCCCTGTTTTTAAAACAAAAAAAGGAAACCCTATCACTTAAAACAAAAAGTCATGGCCGACAAAGAAAGTTCTCCTCCAATCTCCTCTCCATGACTTCCAAGACCAAAGTTGAAGGCTATTTTCACTTCCTCCACCAAGAGTTGAAGACTTCCGGTGGACCAGTTCATCAATCAACTGATCAAGAAAGCTATTTTGGTTTTTTCTTTTTTTTTTTTAAATTCCGAATTTTCTCACCATTCTCTCCCTCTTCATCTTTTTAGTCTCCATATTGAAGCCGTTATGCTGCCGAATTTATTTATTTATTTTTTTAAATATACTGTTTTGTTGAAAATTTGAATTAATGTAATGTTGTTTATGGTTTTTTAAGATTAATATTATGCCTAAGTGTTTATTGAATGAATGAATGTTAAAGATTATGCATGGTGTGTGTGTGTTCTGTGTTCTACTGCTGTTTTATTTGTTATGCCATTGATGTTTTCAAATTTGAATGAATGTTGAATTTATTACTTTGTTATGCTGTTACTGTGGGACTGTGGGTATTGCCGTAATGGATAAATTGGGTAGACCTTGAAATACTTAGGCACAGCTGCTGCCATGTTGATAAATTCTTGTTTTTAAGATTAATATTAATATAGTATGCTTGATAAATGTTCTACACAGCTGCTGCACTTGTACTGTTATTGAAGGAATTTTGATTATAATTTTGTTATTCTTTGTGATTATAGGTCTAGATGTCGACATTTGATGCAGAACAAACACCGAATCAAAGGAGGAAAGTGAAGTTCGATCATCAACTCGACTAGTAGATGAGGAGGAAAGTGAAGAAGAGATTGAAGGGGAAGATGAGGGAGATCAACTTCAAGAAGGCGATCTTCAAGAGGCGATTGGAGAGGATGATGATTTTGAAATTGATTTCGATGAATGAACTTGTTTTTCTTTTAATTGTGATGATTTTAAATGTTTTTGCAAAGTTAAGTCTTTTTTGAACAATGAATTATGATGCTAACTGTTGTTGTTTTTATTTATTTTTTATTTTAATTATTCTGTGTTATGGGTAGTTTTTAAAGTAGTTTTTAAAGTAGTCATTTGAAAAAATTATGGGTAACTTAGGTTTATACATGTTTTTATAAAAAAGGTGCGCCTAGCTTCAGTCGGGCATGCGCCTTGCTTTAAGGCCTCTGACAACTATGATTACAACATTGATTATTCACAAAATTTTCATAAAGTTTTTGCCCAAGTGAAAATGGATAAACCACACAGATGTTTTCAATTTTGAAATCAATCATTAAGTGAACAAAAACGAAAAAAGAAATGAAGCAAATGGTTAAAATTCATGGTTATCCTCCAATGGAGATTATAGTTCTCCTTTTTCAAAAATTACTTCAAATTCTAATTCGAGAGTTTGGAAATTTATTTTTTAAAGCAAGATCAGGGAATTAAAATATCAAGCCAACTTAAGGATTTCCTAACTAACAAATATAAGTAATCAAAGAGAGCATGCGTGCGCACCCACATACATTGCAAAATTATAAATTGCTTCACAAAATTCATATAACAAAAACTCACATAGGTGTTGAGCTGTCTAATGAAACTGGAGAAATTGTTGTGCTTGAAATACGTAGGAAGAAGAACGCGAGCGAATTCAGGCGGGTTCCAGACGACGAAACTGTTCTTGTTGGAGCTCCAAGACACGATCTCATCTGTGATTGAGTCGTCAACCATGTCGTACGTCTTCAGAAGGAAAGGCGCCGGCCCTCCTCCGCCTCCGCCTCCACCACCACCGCTGCCGCTTGACGCACCTGCCGCCTCCATCTGGGTGTTTGTTTGGTGGGTTTTTGGGTCAATTGCAGAAACTAAAAGAGAGAGGGAATTTTGGTCCGGTTCGAGACTTCGAGTGTTGAATTTTTAATCGATCCAATTCACACGACTGTAATTTCCATCGCCACGTCATTTCGTGTTTAACGCAGAAGTACAAAAAGTAGGAATTGTCAAAAATGACCCCAAATTTCAGAGGAAATGATCAAAATTAACTCTCTCAAATTATTGACGTACATTGTTTTTTTTTTTTTTTTTTTTTAAATTTTTTTTAAAAAAACTAAATATGAAAATTTCACTCTCATAACCAAATAATTACATTAACACCTTTGCCTGTGTGATTTTTTTTAGTGACGATATTTGTAAATCTTGAAATTCTTACATGCAACCGAATTCAATATATTTTTAGAAATTTCAATAATATGTTTAAATAAACTTATTAAAATGATGAAAATAGTTATATATATAATACATCATATTGATACAATATTTAATATTGAAAATGTTATAATTAGTTAAAAAGAAAATTATAATATTAATTTTTATCAATTAAAATTTAAATAATGATTATTTTAAAATATAAATTAAGAAGATAAAATCATTGGATTAAAAATAAAAAAATAAAAAAAATAAAAAAATAAAAAAAAAATAAAAAAAAACTTAACTAAAAGCAAAATAAAAAAGGAACAAAAAGATGGAGGTTTCTGAATAGGGGAGGTTTTGGAATCCTAAGTAACTATTATACTCTTCCATAATTCTTTTTTTTTTTTTTTTAATTTATCTTATTTATTTTATAATTTTTTTTTCCGAAGCTCTAGAGTCTGTACCGCATGCCGTACATTTTGAGTGGCATTTCAAATATGTCTGGTCGGACAATAACAGTAACTTCAAAACCCAATTTCATTGGGTTCAAAGTCCCTGCTACGTATAGCCGTATAGCCGTATAGGGCATAATTTCAAGAGACCTACAAGACATCTATACAAACAAACCAAAAAAAAAAAAAAAAAAAAAAAGGAAGATGATACTGATCTCACCATTGTTAAGTTTAAGAAAGGATATATTTGTAATATACGAGGTGTGTTTATGATTTATGATATTTTAAAACTTTTTGATGGGATGCATATACAAAAAGTGGTATATATACAATTTTTCTGAAGTGTATGAAGGTTGTTTGTTTTTTTCACTTAAAATTTAATAGGTCTGAATTGAACTCATTAAGTTGTTTTGTTTATTTGTTTTAACTGGTCAAACAACTTAAAAATATCAAAAAATAACTTTAAAAATAAAGTAAGAAATCTTGACTTTTAACTTAATTCTAAATCACTAGATTACAATTAAAATATTCTCTTCTAAATCTATCCTTCTAAAAAAAAAATATTTCCAAATTTATCCTAATTTAATATGGTGTAGAAATATTTATTTTAACATATTTTTTATTTTAAATGGGTTTTAGAAAGAAAGAAAAAAAGCCCTAATCATTTTTCATAGGGGTCGATGTATATAATTCAAGAACCTATTTCAAAAAAATAATAATCAATAACTTTTTTTTTTCCGGTGCATATGAACCAGGAAATAAAAAAAAACAAAAATGGTTTCCTCAATTATATATGCTGGAAACATGAACATGCAAAATAATTTGAACTTTTTTTACAATAAATTGAACTTGAACTATGTTTGCAGAACATCCAAACTTATATTGCTTGATGAATTTGTTGTTTTCTTAAATTGAACTTTATTTGTAGAATAACATGCATGTAAAATTACTTGTCTTCAGATATTTTTATTTTTAAAAAACAAGCATGTTGACAGAATATTCATATGTGAGAAAAAAAAAATGTCATTCAGGTTTAGATTTCAGTCTTTTTTCAGTCTTCAGTATAATTCAGGATTGTTCAATTTTCAGAGAAAAAAATAAACGATCCTTAAATATGAAAATTGAGAAACATAGCCATCCAAATTATGTAAAAAATTATTTTTAACCTTGTTTGAAAATTTAACTATTTATAATCATCTTTCAATAAATCTTTGAGAGCTTCTTTGATAATCCAATTTTTCCTTTTTACACTTCTTTTCTAAAATTTAAATTTAAAAAAATTATAAATACACATCTTTTTGTTCCAAGATTATCATTTTTATATTTTAGCACTCCTATTCTAAATACACTTCATTTTAAAAAATAAATTTTTAAAGATACTTTATTTTATTTTAATAAAAGTTAGGACGAACCATCGTAGCTTTGGATTCATCCGATGAGTAATCTTTTTTGAATTAATATATTAAAAAAAGAAATTATCTCTCATAAATCATTAGATTAAATATTACATAATAAACACTCTACTAAATTTGTAATTATCATATTAAACTCTCTCTTCTCCAATACATATTTCTAATTTTCTATCTTCATTCTTTCTGAAGTAAAACTAACAAATACCCTGTTTTTAAAAATAAATAAATCGAAATATGAAAAAAAAATTTGTTACTTTTTTAGGTATGTGGTTACCTAGAGAACTTTAATTCTTTCATTACTTTTAGAAATTCCGAGTCTAATCGAATATAATTGCTATATATATATAATTATTTATTTAGTACTATTAGTAAAAAACCGAAATATTCATCATTTTTTTTTTCCTTAATTATTAATCAGAGATTGATTAAGAAAGTATGGAGATAAATTTTTTTTTGTTTGTTTGAAAAATAGGGAGAGAGTGTTTAATATGGTAATAATAGATTTAGGTGAGACTTGAGAGGGTTTAATACGTAATATTTAATCTAATGATATAGAAAAGAATTTTTTTTTAATAATTTAATTAATTTGGAGTGTCTTTATAATTTTTTTGTCTCGTCTAGTAATTTTAATTCATATTAAAATTGTCATTAATAAAAAAAATTTAAATTGGAGTGTAAATAGATAATTTGTAGATTGTAAGGAGAAGCTCTCTAAATCTTTTCACCCCTTAGCCAAAATTATCAAAATACCCTCATCAAACTAATTTTTTAATTTTCTTCATTTCTTCTTCTTCTCCCCTCCAAACATATTTCTTCTTCCTTCTCCATATTCTTCTTCCACTAGCCAACATATCACAAATGTGAAAATCGACAAACAAAGCCATCCAAATTATGCAAAATGTTTTTAACCTTATTTGAAATTTTAACCATTTCATAACCATCTTTCAATATATCATTTCACCCCTTAGCCAAAATTACCAAAATACCCTCAGCAAATTAATTTTTTAATTTCCTTCATTTCTTCTTCTTCTCTTCTTCTCTCCTCCAGACATGTTTCTTCTTCCATCTTCATCCTCACAAGATTAAATCACATAAAAAACACTAATTTCATTCGCAAAACACCGATCAAAACATAATAAATTGAGAGAATTAGAGTAAAAGATTTGATGGAAGTTGGAGAACAGTTTTGGAAAAAAAAAAAAAAAAAAACTCTTGGATTGGATCTCAAAGGGGTTAATGTGAGTAAATATATTTTGTTTATCATTATTTAAGTTCAAAACAATTAATTTAACAAGGGTTTTGAGTTATTGCATGACTTTGTTTTAAGTTTTGAGAGGATCTATTAAAATTTCTTTATTTTCAAAATTTTAAAAATTTTTACGCAACGTGAAACCTTGTCTTTGGGAAAAGCATGAAATCTTGAAAAAAGTGAAAATTAATTGGTTTTATTATAAATTAGCATTGTTATAAAATTATAACCAAATATTTGAATTGGCTTTGCTAGTTAAACTTTTTTTTTTTTTTTTTGAAAGATGCTAGTTAAACTTTTAAAGTCCTCAATTGGTTTACAGTTCGAGTCTTAACTCATTAATTTTTGAGAAAACAATAAACACTTTACTAGTGTTGTAAAAATGGACTAGGCCCAAGTGGGTCGGTCCGTTTGGCCTGCCAAGCAAAACAGGCTGGATCAGGTCCGATCCAGGAAGGGGATGTACCAGATCAAGATCGGCACAGAGGCATGCCGCGTGCCTGGCTGTAGGGGTCCGGTCCGCCAGACCAGCCCGCCACGGCACGTCAAGCAGGGGGACCAAGCCAGGCGGACTGCCGCCGGACCGGTCCGACGGGCCGACCCCAAGGTCCGACCGTTTGATTAAAAAAAAAAAATAATTTTTTAAGCCATCAACGGTTGGATTTCAAAATTCAACCGTTAATGGCTTAAAAAATTACCAAAAAACCCCCTAAACTCTTCTATTTTATATTTTCACCCACAATTCTAATTTTTCTATAAATACCCCTATCCATTCCATTTTTCAATCACTTTGACACTTTCTCTCATTCTCTCATTCTCTCAATCTCTCTCCATTCTACAAATCTCTACACATTTTCATTCAATTTCATTGTTTCTCTCTCTCTCTCTCTATATATATATATATACATTTATTACATTTTATAATACTATTATATTAATTCCCTATTATCTATCTATCTATTGACTATTGTTCTCTTCATTTTCCACTAACACACAAAACTTTTAAGGTACATTGTTCTTTAAATGTTATTATTTCTTTATGTGAGTAAATTTTTAATGTTATGTAAACACTTTAGCTAATTTTTTAAATATTTGTGTTTATTTGGTAAATTATTTTTATTTTTTTTAGTAGTTAATTAATCATTATTATGTGTACTTGTGTAGTAGTTAATTTTAATATTTGTGTTAGTAAGATAATTTTTTTAAAGTGTACTAGTGTATTAGTTAATGTAAATATTTTTTGTTAGTAAATTATGATTTATAAGTGTAATAGTTAATTTAAATATATTTTGTTAGTAAATTATGATTTTTATGTGTAGTAGTTAATTTTAACATTTTTAAGTTAGTAAGTTATGATTTTTAAGTTTAGTAGTTTATTTAAATATATTTTGTTAGTAAATTATGATTTTTATGTGTAGTAGTTAATTTTAACATTTTTAAGTTAGTAAGTTATGATTTTTAAGTTTAGTAGTTTATTTAAATATATTTTGTTAGTAAATTATGATTTTTATGTGTAGTAATTAATTTTAACATTTTAAAGTTAAAGTTATGATTTTTAAGTTTAGTAGTTTATTTAAATATATTTTGTTAGTAAATTATGATTTTTATGTGTAGTAGTTAATTTAAACATATTTTGTTAGTAAATTATGATTTTTATGTGTAGTAATTAATTTTAACATTTTAAAGTTAAAGTTATGATTTTTAAGTTTAGTAGTTTATTTAAATATATTTTGTTAGTAAATTATGATTTTTATGTGTAGTAGTTAATTTTAACATTTTTAAGTTAGTAAGTTATGATTTTTAAGTTTAGTAGTTTATTTAAATATATTTTGTTAGTAAATTATGATTTTTATGTGTAGTAATTAATTTTAACATTTTAAAGTTAAAGTTATGATTTTTAAGTTTAGTAGTTTATTTAAATATATTTTGTTAGTAAATTATGATTTTTATGTGTAGTAGTTAATTTTAACATTTTTAAGTTAGTAAGTTGTGATTTTTAAGTTTAGTAGTTTATTTAAATATATTTTGTTAGTCAATTATGATTTTTATGTGTAGTAGTTAATTTTAACATTTTTAAGTTAGTAACTTATGATTTTTAAGTTTGGTAGATAATGTAAATAATAATATATTAATGACTAATGAGTTCATATTTGTATTTCAGGAAATGGATCATTTTTTCACGGACGGTTTGAACATGCTGAATAATGATCTTGATCTTTTAGAACAAACGGAACCCCAAGCGAGAGGTTCATGTTCCGCCGCTACTGCTACTGATACCCCAACATCACGTCCCAAAAAATTTACATCTGATGTTTGGCAGTGTTTTTACATAGTACAAATGACACTCCTAGACGGGACGACGGGCCCTAGAGCTAAATGTAAGTTTTGTTCTAAGGACTATTCCATTAGTAGGAATGGAACCGGTCATTTGAGAAGACATATGCTCAAATGCATGCCTGCACATGGACAGGTAGACACTAGAACCCAAACACAATTACAACGGCACCCAGATGGGTCTGTTACGACATGGAGGTACGATCCCGAACACGCTAGAAATTTCTTGGCACTATTCATTGCACAAACTGATCAACCAATCAATTTTGTTGACAATGTTTTTTTTCAAGAGTTGATCACATTTGCATTCAACCCCCAATATCAAACTGTTTCTAGAACCACCACTAGAAACGATTTGATAAGATTGTTTGGAACTACTAGAGATGACTTGAGTGCTGAATTACACCATCTAAATGTCTGTATTGCATTAACCTCTGATATTTGGAACGCATGATCGAAACAAGACTACTTATGTGTCACTGGACACTACTTAAATTCTGATTGGAGGATAACAAAAAGAATTCTTGGTTTTCTTCCCATAGATTTTGCACATACCGCTGAAAATATTTTTAATGTCATTATTTCTGTTTTAGAAACATATCAAATCATAGATCGCATCCTTTCTATTACATTAGATAATGATTGCATTGTTTGTTGAAAGAAATATCCCGCAAGATGGAGGTTATTTCTTCCATCAACGGTGTGCATGTCATATTATAAATTTAGTTGTACAAGTTGGTTTGAAGAAAGCAAGCGACCGTGTAGATCGCATCAGAAATGCCATTTCTTGGATTGGCAGCTCTAATCTTAGATTCCAAGAATTTCGTAGACACTGCAGATTAAACAATCTACGCCCCTGACGATTCCAAACTGATATGCCGGTAAGGTGGAACTTTACTTACTTAATGCTGAAAAATTGTTTGTCATATGATACAACCATTTCAGGTTTTTATAACATGAAGTTGGCCGAAGTTGGCATTCCACAAGCACAAGCACTGACATCAGACGATTGGTATGTGGCAAGGGTTTTTGTTGATTTTTTAAAGATTTTTTACGATGCTACTGTAACTCTTTCCGGGGTCTATTACCCTACATCTTGTGAGACAATTCATCAAATAGTGGAAATGTCTGAAGCATTAAACGCTTATAGGGAAGATGTTCATTTAGGTACTGTAGTTGTTACCATGGAGGCAAAGTTGAAAAAATATTGGGCTACCATTCCTTTACTTTATGCCTTAAGTGTTATAGTAGATCCTAGAGTTAAATTATCTGGTTTAGAAGTTTTCCTTGAGGTTATTGGTACTAATTTGGAAATAGATTATTAAGAATAGGCTACTGACATTCGAAATAAGTTGTTCGAAGTTTTTCGTATTTATGAGTGCAGGTTTGGCGGCATTGACACCCAACCATCAGCAGAACCGGAGACACACCCGAAGACATCAAGTTGGAGCATTCTCAAACGCCAAAAAAAGGACAAATCAACAAGTACTTCTTCAACCCAAAGATCTGGCCATCTTTTTGTGCCGAACTGAATTGGTACCTTGAAGCACAGTTCGATGCTGTCGAGGACAAGGAAGATTTTGATTTGTTGTTATGGTAGAAGTCTTATACCTACATGTATCCGATTCTGTCACACCTAGCACGTGACGTACTAGTTATCCCCGTGTCCACGATATTTTCAGAACAAGCATTCAGCACCAGTGGACGTATAATTGAACCAAAAAGAAGCTGTTTGTCTCCGGACATGGTGGAGGTATTAATAAGCCTTCGGGATTGGGAGCATGCTAAAAAGAGGTTGCAAAACCAAATTGTAGATAATGAACTTTTTCAAAATTTCAACAATCTATATGTTGATGAGGCTTCCAGTTCCGGTAGTAACCAGTTTCAGAACTTGTAAATTGTAATACGATTGCACTCTTTTTCCCTTGCCAAGTTTTTATCCCATTGGGTTTTTCTTGGTAAGGTTTTTAATGAGACAATCATGTAAATATGTAATACTGAATTCCATAAGTTAGAAATAAATAAATACTTCTTCATTAATATTTTCATAACTTCATCTATTTTATATTTTTTAAATACTTTATCTTTATTCATTTTTTGAATTATCTTATTACCAAAAATAATAAATCTATCTAACTACATTTACATAATTCAATTGTTAAAATGTTAAGTATTTTAATTTGTAATTATGTATTTTATTTTTCCCTAAACCAAAAATCCAAAAAAGAAAATTAAAAAATTAAATAATAAGTGGTCCCGGTCCAGCGGCACGCCGGAAACGGTCCACGTGCTGTGCCGAGCCACGATTTCCGAATACATGCCGGACCTAGTCTGGTCCGCCTACCGGCACGGTGCGGACCAAGTCCGGCCTGTTTTTAAAAACGGGCTAGGCGTGCCGGATTGAATTAGGCCGGACCGGTCCACTTTTACAACACTGCACTCTACCCAACTGAACTAACAAACAAACAAAATAAAACAAGTTTTAAGATATAATATATTTAACATAAACGAGGAAAATTTTAAGATATAATACATTTCCTAAACATAAAAAACCAATTTTTCATCGCCAAGACGTCAAGTCGTCAACCCAACATAAATCAATTTCAATAATAGGTTCCAAACTTCCAATTCTAATTTCTAAACCTATACTTCTTTCTCTGAAAAAAATATCTAACTTCTAATCTCAGCATTTTCAGAACAAAACAAAAAAACTAATTTTCATCACCAAAACATCAATAATATCAACTCAGCATAAATTTCTATACAAGAACTTAAATTATGAATGGAAAAAATGCAAAATAAAGACGTTTCAGGTTGCTAATCACGTTTCCGTTGGTCACCAACGTGAAGCATCTCTCAACCACGATCTCTAATCGGGTTGAAATGATAGGTATTAATGTAATTGTTTGGTGATAGGGTGAATATAATTATCATGTTTAGTTAAAAACATGAGAACCAAAAAATCAATAATTTTAGAGGGAAAATTTTGATAATTTCTTTTTTATATATCGTAAACTTGCAATAATTATCAACAACCAATTTATTATTTGTGGCAAAAGAAACACTAAAATGAGTATAAAATATAGTCCACATAGGCTGCATTAAAATATATAACAGAAGTTGACACAAAATATTGTCCCAACCTATGAGATGAGACTAAATAGTCCCATCAGAATATGACTATTTGTCTACATGAGATTGGAATCCAATCCCGAGTAGACCATAAGTGTGGGATTGAACTGAGATTAGCCCAATCATACGTTACAATCACACCCTAAAATGTACCAAAAAAACAAATAATAGATACATTATGTGAACTATTATTTGTAAAGCAGTAAGGTCATGCTTGTTATATGAGATAGGATAGGATTGAACTAATTTTAGTCTAATATCCTATGTTTGTTGCTTGTATGAGGATAAGATTATTTAATTCCATGCAAACAACTTATCCCACCACTTTGTACTTTTTTATTTATTTTATTTTCTCTTTTCAATTTATTTTATTTTTTATGTGATTAAAATATAAATATATTTTAATAATTAATAAAAAAATTTATTTTGAACATTTTAAAAATAATAATTTTCAATTTTAACAAATAAAAATAAATATTATCTTGTTTAAAATTGGTTTTAAATAATTTAAATAATTATTTTAACCATTCCAATTATATGCAACATTTTATCTAGGTGAGGTGGGGCTATTTAGTCCCATATTTTAAAAAAATTCTCTTTTTTTTTTTTTTACTTATAAAATTTTATATTTATTTAATATATCTTATATAATATTTTTAAATATTTTTAAAATATTAAATATTAAAAAAATGTTATTTTCTTTAATATTAATTTTCAATATTTTATTTATTTTAAAACATTAATTAATTTAAAATAATTTAATTTAATTTATATTAATCAATTTCACATTGTATTAAATATATAATAAAAAAAAAAATTTATCCAATCTCATACTACACCAAACGGGAGATAGGACTATTTTAATCAAATCTCATACATCACCAAACATATCATTGGACACATCATTAACACTATGTTTGGTAAAATGGATGGAGAGTAGGAGAGATGAATGAATTAAGAGGGAGAGAGTAGGAGGGATGAAGAGGATAACATCTATCCTTCTTGTTGTTTGGTATTGAAAAGATGGTTGAATGGATGGATTGATATTTAATTTATAAAATTACTATATTGCCCTTTAAAAAATTGGAGGGTATTATAGTAATTTTCATCCAATCTTCTCTCCCTCCTTTCATCCGCCATTAATTGGAATGATCCAAAATGGTGGGCCCAAGAAGATTTGGTCTCCCTCCTCTCCTCCTCTCACTCCCTCTCATCCCTCCAACCAAACAAAGGATTTGATCTCTTCCTCTAACCCTCTCCCTCCATCCATTTCTCTATCCAACCAAACACAGCTTAAAAATAAATGCCACATAGAAAGCAAGTCTCTCGATATTATTGCTATGTCAACGATTTTTGGTATGCTAAGTGCAAACTATTTAACATCAAATGTGAATATTTATGGACATGTAAAAATCACAGGCCGAGACTTTGCGCTTAATCTGTTGAGGGTTTATTGTGTATTGACCACTTGACCCTTGAGGCCTTGACCCATAATTTGAATATATTAATTCTTTTAATATGCTTCTTGATGAGAGATATTTGTGGCTTGCTTAAGTGATTAACATGCCCTCAGTCTGGCATGTGAGTTTAGAAAAATGTGTATCCACTCACAATTTGACATCTCACATGTCACATGTAGTGAGATCAAAAATGTAGGATTTTAGGTGAGATGTTTAGCATTATTTTGTTCGGTAATAGTGTATATATATATATATATATTACAAGGAGATTCAGCTTTATCTTTGATAAATTTTTAATAATAAGGATCTAATTTATTAGAAAAGAGAGTGATTTTAGGAATCAAATTAATTCTCTTGCTTTCTGATTCACTATCAATGATTAATTTCTTAATTATTTGATTGTATTGATTTTGTATAATTTATTACTTTCCTATCATTAGAAAAAAAAAAAAAAAGGTGGGACAGAGGAGAAAGTGGCAGCTATAGTGAGAAAATGGGGAGATATATACTTTTTAAAATAGGGAGAAGTTCATTTCTAACCATTTGAAACATTGAGTAATTGTTTATAACCTACTTTCAAATTTTAATTGTTTATAACCTAATTTTTACGCTATTACCATAATGCCCCTATATAAAAGCATCCGAAATATTTCTCTTCTCATCTTTCCTTCTTTCCTTCTTTCCTTCTTTCTCTTCTCTTCAACGAGACTCCTCTTTCTTTTGCCTCTTTCCTTCTTTCTCTTGTACTTCTATGTTCTAACAAAGTTGTGAAATTTGAACCGAAAATGTTGGTCAAAAATCTGAGATCGTCAATTAAGCTTAGTGTCAGCATTGATTCTTTTTAAAAAACTTGATTCATTTTTATAGAACTTTTTCTGCTTTGGGGTTTTTTCTATACATTTGCATTTGCAGGAAGATCTGTTATCTAGTTTTTTGATTTTGTATGTGTGTGACGTTTTTTTTTTTTTTTTTTTTTTTTGTAAAAAAAGAAAGAAAGAGAAAAAGAGTAGTGCTATTGGCACACCCCCTACTGATCTATTTATGCCTCATTTATTTAAATTTTGATTTAATTAAATAGCATTAAATGTTTTTATTAATTTATTTTATTTATTTCCAAAACTACCCTTTCACTTATTTTTCAAACTTAATAAACCTCATCTCTAATATCTCTATCTATTTCAGATCTTTTATCTATGGTCTTGTCTCACCTCCCATGAATGTTTTTTTTTTTTCTTCGTAATTCTTTCTCCCATCTCTAATATTTCTTTCTTTTTTTCTTCCTATTACACAAAACAAGTTCACAGACCAAAGAAGAGTAAAAATAAAAAATAAAAAGGCAAAATCATTAGAACTCTACGTAATCATTAGAACGTTACGTGATTGACCAAATCGCTTCTCCAGGTTCATTTGTGACATGAGCAGTGACTTTTCATCATCAAATCCATCACCTGCCACCCCCTCCTCAGCTCCTCCATGTCACCCCCTCCTCAGCTCCTCCATGTCCTCTAGACTGAATATTGGCACGGTGGGGTCCACATGCTTGCTGGACTTCTTTTAACCAAGTGTTTAATTTATTATTTAAATAAGATAGGGACAAATATTTTTATGGTTTAAGAGATATAAAAATATATATATACGTTTCAAGAAAATGATTAAAACGGTTGTTTTTTTTTTTTTTTTTTGAAAAGGAATGTGAGGTTTTATTAGATTTACTTTATAAAATATTTGTTTTTTTTAAATTGTATGTCTCTTTTTGTAATTTTGATAAAGGAAAAAAAATACTAAATAATTTAAAAAATGGGGCATAAATAGATTAGTAGGGGATGTGCCAATAGCATCACTTAAGAGAAAAAAATCCTTTTCTCGGATTGCTTTGTTTTCAAAGGAGCCTACTTGAAAAGGAAAAAAGTTTTAAGTTCCACCATAAACCCACAAACCCAGAAAACTAACCCAGCAGTATGATTTTCAACATCCCAATCAACTATTCCCACCACCTAAACGAACCTAGCAGCCTCTCCCACCACAAAATCCAAACCCCTCCCATCACCAAAATCAAACCTAGCCACAAAACCAGCCCCGTAAATCTAATCAATGACCATATCGAACCCTATAACCAACCTGAAAATCGCCGCCACACCAAGCAACGGAGATAGACAGTTGTGTGTGTGTGTGTGAGTGAGAGAGAGACAGAGAGAGAGGCGTAAATGGGGAAAAATAAAAATTAAAAAAAATTAATTGGTTGGGTTATTTTTATAATTTTGTCTAAGGATTGAAATAATTTATTGCAAAATGGTTATAAACAATTAAAATATGGAACAAACCTAAAAGCAATTTTCTCATAATTTATTTGGCTATATTTGGCAATTTTCCCTTTAAAATATATATGATATTAATCTAAAGATATGATGTGGACAAACCTATGATATTAACTTGTGTCCACTTATTTCAATGACACATAAAAAATTATACCAAATAAAGTAATTAAAAAAAAAGTCAAAATGACATTTAAATATGAAAAAAAAAATTGAAAGAATTTTTTAAATTCTTTTCTTCTTCTTTTTAAATTTATTAATTTGTAATATTCCAATCTAAGTTATTAATATTTCACTACAAAAAAAAAAAAAGATTGCATGATTGTTTGTACTTTGTTGATTTTATTTTATCTCATAAAGTTTTACATGGTACAATTTTGAGAGATTAAGAATTAAAAAAATGAGTGGTGCTATTGACATACCCCTATCGGTCTATTTATGCCCCACTATTTAAAAATTTGATTTAATTAAATAAAATTAAATATATTTATTAATTTTTTGATTTATTTCCAAAAATATCATTTTTACTTATTTTTCAAAATTAATACACCTCATCGATGATCTTTTCTCTCTCTCACCTCCAATGAACTATTTATTTTTTCTTCTTATTTTATTTATTTATTTATTTTGAGTTTTTTCTTCTTCTTCTTATTTCATTGTGGAAAAGAAAAAAGAAAAAATAATAATAGGTTGCTTCAACATAATGACAACTTGATATCATTCTACAAAAATAAACTTCAAACTTACTTCTAGAGAAGGAATTGTTTCCAGATGCTTGATATCCTTCTTAAACAGTTCTTATAGATGCTTGATATCATTGTCAGACAATTCTTCCATATCTTTCTCGGACTCTTCCATAATAATTTATATGTGTATAAGAAGCAAATTTTAGGGTTTATGAGTTAAGAATTTTTTTTTTCAATAAATGGATTACTAATTTTTTTTAATTTTTTTTTTTGAAAAAGTAATGTGGGGGTTTTAATAAATTTACTTTGTAAAAGATTTTTTTTTTCCTTAAATTATATATCTCTTTAAGTAATTTCGATAAAGGAAAAAAAAAAGAATACTGTATAATTGAAAAGGTGGTGCATAAATAGACCGGTAGGGGTGTGCCAATACCACCACTCTTAAAAATATACATATATATTACAAGGAGATTCAGCTTTATTTTTAGTAAATTTATAATAGTAAGGATCTCATTTATTATGAAATAAAGTGATTTTAGGAATCAAATTTTTGTTGACCCACAATAAATGATTAATTCCTTAATTATTTGATTGTATTGATTTTGTGTAATTTAATACTTTCCTATCATTAGAAAAAAAAAAGATGAGAGAAAAAAAAAGGTGGGAGGAAGGAGAAAGTGACAGCTATGGTAAGAAAGTGGAGAGATATATACCTTTTAAAATATGTATGATATTAACCTAATGATATGATGTGGACAAATCTTTAATATTAACCCGTGTCCTCTTATTTCAATGACACGTATAAAAAGTTATAACAAATAAAGTAATTAAAAAAAAATCAAAATGACATTTAAATATGAAAAAAAAATTGACATAATTTTTTTTAAATTTTTTTCATCTTTTTTAAATTTATTATGTTGTGATATTTCGATCTAAGTTATTAATATTTCACTACAAAAAAGATATTGCATGACTGTTTGTACTTTGTTGATTTTATTTTATATCGTAAAGTATTTCGCGATACAAATTTGAGAGATTAAGAATTTAAAATTAGTGTTTAGTATAATTCTACAAATAAAATAAACATCATTTTTATCGCTCCAAAAAAAGTGATTATTACGTATAAAAATACGATAACTTGATCACGGTTAATTAAATTCATGATAACCTTTTTTTTTTTTTTGAAATACAACTACTCCCACTATCGGAGAGAGGTTACATAGGGACTATAACTCTCACAATCAGAGAGAGGGCTGTTCCTACGAATCTGGAGAAAACTTTCTACACATGCTTGTAAAATGATCTAGTGGGACTCGAACCCTTGACCAATAGATGTGGAAGGGAGGTGTACAACTATTTCTACTAGGAGATGATGTTTAAATTCTTGATAATTTAATCACGATTATGAAAACATGTGATAACTTGATTACGGTTAATAAAAATTACGATCCCATTATTTAAAAGATCGTGATACTTTTATATCATTTTCAAAATACGCCATTAACATACAATGGATTAAAAATACTATTATAACTAGACCATGGCTAAAAAAACCGGTGATAAAATTTGGTGAAAAAAACTTATTTTTCTTGTAGCGCTGGTGTATAATAAATAATCCATGCAAGTGCTGTTATAATTGAAAAATAAAAAAGCAGCTTTCACATAAAAGTCAACACGATCACGTTAGTCAGAAAAAGTGCCACCAATCAATCTCCCACGAATCTTCCTAAAAATTGGACACATCATTAAAATAGGGTAAATTGCAATAACATACCCTCATGTTTACTAATAACATTGCCATATTGAACTTTTACCATAATTACATAAAGATATCTTTAATCGCTTTGACCACAGTTAGAATTAGCATTAGACTTAACGGTGCAAGGGCACAAGGGTCATTTTATCAACTAAACAATTTTAATTATAGCAGATAAAATTTTGAATATTTTTCTTATCAAAATATATACAAATAGAAATACATCAGATACAATCTGAATTTCAAATCCATCATCAATCAAGATCTGATGGAATATGTTAATTCTTAGTTATAGCTTATTTATTGTATTTACTTAATTAGTTAGGATATTTTTTCTTTTTTTTGTTCACCACTCTTATGTGGTACCCACTATTCTTGGTCACTACTTTTGTATTTCTTGTTCACCACTCTTATGTGGTCCTGAAAATATATACCTTGCGTGTGTCTAAATAACTTGGGGGGGATGGGTTTTAATCCGTTAATTACCAACTTTTCGGATTAGTCAATATTCAAAAATATCATCAGATACAATCTGAATTTCAAATCCATCATCAATGAAGATCTGATGGAATATGTTAATTCTTAGTTATAGCTTATTTATTGTATTTACTTAATTAGTTTTTTCTTGTTCACCACTCTTATGTGGTACCCATTATTCTTGGTCACTACTTTTGTATTTCTTGTTCACCACTCTTATGTGGTCCTGAAAATATATACCTTGCTTGTGTCTAAATAACTTGGGGGGGATGGGTTTTAATCCGTTAATTACCAACTTTTCGGATTAGTCAATATTCAAAAAATATCATTCAATTCACCAAACAATAAAATCAAGTATAAAAGGCGGAAATTAAATAACACTTGATTTTTACGTGGAAACCCTCAACAGGAAAAAACCACGGGCTAATATGTGCGCTACACACGGTCACCGAAATCCACTATATGAATAAAAGGTTACACCTTCAAGCGATACACGGACTCTCACCCTAGATAACCTCAGGCTATGAACACTACTATTCACCACTCTTGGTTCAAACCCTAGTGATATCCCCCGATCACTACTCTTGGCATGAGCACCTCCTACTATACCCATAGGCTTTTTACGGTGGCACTTGACCAATTGCTTGAGCACTACACACTGGTAGTCACAAGACTTAATTCTCACGAAGAGATCAATAACCTATATGAATATGTAATGATATTCAAAATGCAATTAATGCTAGACAAACACTAAATGCTTATCTAGGATTTAAGATGTCAATATGAACAATCATAGATATCAATTATGCTATATGTCATGGCATACAAATTAACTATGTAAAGGGTAACCAATCCTACATACAATAGCTACCACTCACAATCTCAATCAACTAATGAGATAATCAAACAACCATGAATATTCAAGAAAACTTACTTAGCTTGATAAACATAAATATATCAACCTAATTATCAATTAATCACACAAGAATATTCAAGGATTAGCATTTAGGCAAAATCAACCTAATTATGCAAGCTATCATAATACAACTCACAAATACAATAACAAGGCACTCTTGAAACTAGTCAAGTCATAAAGATACTAAATTGTAAAGCAAGAACATGTAAAAGATGAAATTGATGTTCTAACTACAAGTTATATGAGCAATAATGAAAACCCATAATAAATTATACCGATGATGTATGAATCATGAAAGGATGATGGGTCTTTGTGTTTTGTGTGATAAAAATCAAGTCTTGATGACTTTGCTTGAATGGCACTTCTTTGGCTCTCAAAATGTGTAATTTTTGCTCTAAAAAACAACACAAAGCTATTAAGGCATATATATAGGAGATCCAATCAGAGTGCTGTTGTTTTGGAAAAAAGGGTTTAGATTCCTGTCATGTGCGACGGTGTGTGCGCTAGTCGTCATGCGCACGACCATCGCACAACGCCTGTGGACGTTACGCTGGTGAGCTGCGCATGATGTCCAACGCACGACCAACGCCAATCCTTTGCCAAGGCTGCATTGGACTAGCAGCGCAATGCGTCGGTGTGCGCGGGTACTAGGACCAATGCACTACACTTATACACAATCAAACATAAAATTTGTGCAAGTGTGTGTTGTGACATACATACACTCAAAATGCAAAGATCACACATGCATACTAAAGAGTGTGTATGTGCAACTAAGTCTCTTCAATGAAAATTAAGTACAAGTGATTTACCTTTGAAGAACTTGTCATCTTGAGGTCTTATGAGGGCTTTTGAGCTTGATCATCAATGCCTAAGCTTCCCTTACATGTCAAACCCCAATTGTGGTTTATCAACGAAATAAGCCAATCAAAATAAGGTTTTTACAGGTCCCCACTATTCTTGGTCACTACTCATATTTTTCTCTCTATATATTCCTTCATTGAGAGAAGAATAAATAACAATTTTCTTCTTCACAATTTCTTTATGGTATCAGAGCTACCTCTGGTCCTAATCTTTATTTCTTTTCCTGTAATATCTTCTCCGGTTTTTTCTAGCAAAACTCATCTTCCTCTTTCACTACCCTTCAACTATGTCGAGATTTGGGGTTGCTTCTAATGTTAACTCTGAAGGCTCATCTTCTGGTAGTGGTACTTTCAATCCAACCCAAAATTCTCAAATCATCACAAACCACAAATTGAATGGGCACAATTACTTGCCCTGGTCACAATCTATTATGCTTTACATCAAAGGGACAGGTAAAGTGGAGTTTGTTACAGGAGATGTGGAGATTCTAGAAAAGAAAGACAAGGGTTATAAGCTTTGGGAATCAGAAAATAACAAAGTCATGTCTTGGCTTATAAACTCAATGACACCAGAGGTTGGAGAGAACTTTCTGTTATATGAAACATCTAATGAAGTGTAGGAGGCTGCTAAAGAAACCTACTCAAATAAAGAAAATATCTTCGAGAAGCTCAGAATTGAAAGAGTCCTACATGAAGTGAAGTATGGGGATTTAACGGTGATAGAATATTTCAATAAACTATCTCGCCTTTGGTAGCAGGTGGACATGCTCAACTCGTTAGATTGGAAGTGTTCAGATGATGGAGCTATTTTCAGAATGTACATGGAAGAGATGCGGATCTTTAAATTCCTCATTAGACTGAGTGATAGTTTAAAAGAAGTTCATGGAAGAATTCTTAGTGTTAAGCCACTGCCATATATCCAAGAAATAGTTTCAGAAGTACGCAATGAAGAAAGCCGTAAGAAAGTGATACTCAGATCTGATTCAGTGCTTACCAGTGGAGAAGTATCAGCTCTTGCAGCCAAAGGAAATCCAAATAATCCTCCTGATGGTGAAACCAGAAAATGTAGACCTTAGTGCGATCATGATGCAGTCGTTTTGCACAACAAAATAATATTTTTATGTGTTTGTTTTGAAAACCAATTTTTATACCACTTAAAAATCCACTTAGATATAAAATTAGTAAAATGGTAAGCAAAGATTCGTTCCACAGGGAATTAGAGTAATTAGCTGAATAAATTAACAATTCCTAAATGCAATAAAGTAAATCATAAGCAATGGATGGTTGTATAGTTTGTCAAGCCATCAAACATACATGTAAAATAAAACTAATAAAACTAATAAAATAGAATGTTCAACAAATCTAGATCAGATATATATGGAATAAACAATTAAGACAATTGCTAGGGAATTAATGGGATTGCAATTGGATTATAGGAAATGCTTCTCAAGTGACTTTAGTGAACCAACCTCACAAATGTTAACCAATTGTATCCTTAATTGTGTTTAGACCATCACTATGAACCCTAAATAACTTCCCACCGCAATGCCTAATCGATTAAGGAGAAGGGGTCACGGCGGGATCGGTTTGTTACATGTCAATTATATAACAAATTATCCTAAACAAGAGTATAATCAACTAGTAGGTATACATGTCAATTATATAATGAATAGAATCTAATTATAAAATGAATTTGACACAAATAGAGATTAAAATATATATAAAGCTTAAGCGAAAACCAATCCAAATGTTCTCACATCAATCCCCTAGAAAGGGGGTTTATTTACACATATTACAATCAAAGGGAAGGCAAGTAAAATAATAGGAAATCACCATTGGGCCTCCTTTTGTAGAGCTTGATCCTTTCTTTGCCTTTGATGCTCCTTGTGCAAATAGTGGATGATAAAGATGTGTCTAGATAGGTGGAGTCAAATAGGAAGTGACTAAGGAGATATGTGGAGAAGATGTGAAGAAATGAATAGTTGGGGGAATGTAATCTAGAATAATTGTTGAGTTTAGGAAGAAGAAGAAGAAGAAATGGCGGGATTAGGAATGGTAGAAGAAAAGATGAGGTTTCTTGGTTGTCAAGAGTTATCTAAAAGAGGAAAACTATGATGTATTTATAGGGTTTTGAATTTAGGTCATGAAATGGGCATGAAAGGACAAGAATGCCTATTATGAATGGTTGAAATTCCAACACTGGAAGTGTCGCCATTGGGTCACAATGGCGACATCACACCTGATAGTTTTTCTCTCTGTCGCCATTTTGTCTCCATGGCGACAACGTAGGAATGCCAATGCTGGAATTCCTATGTTGTCACCATTTGTCCTTCTATGTCGCCATTGTGTCGCCATTTTGTTGCTATGGCGACAACGTAGGAATGCCAACTCAGTTTAACAATATAAATACGGGGAAATGCCCAAGAATCAAGCATAAAGAGACGGGAATGAGGGCCAAAATCATACCAATTTTGGCTTGATCAGATCACTGTCGACGTCCATGCCATTACAAGGAAACTTGCTGGAAACTCCATGGGAAACCAGCAGATTGGAAGCCTCGCTGTTAAATCAAGAAGGGATATGCTGCAAGTGGAAATAATCCAGATGACAGTGAAGGAATTCCCTTTAGTAAAGAATATTTGGCCGCCCTTCATCAACACCTGTTGGAACTAGTTGCATGGTACAATCAGGTATATTTCCAAGTGCTTTGAGTGTCAAACATGAAGCACAAGGTTATTGGATTATAGACTCGGGGGCAACTGACCAGATGACAAGGGATTTTAGAGTGTTCAATACATTTGAACCATGTAAAGGTAACTTTAATGTTAAGGTAGCAGATGGAAAATTGTCTAAAGTAACAGGTTGTGGAATTGTTATTCTCTCAAAAACCTTAACATTAAAGTCAGTTTTATTTGTTCCTAATTTGGATTGCAACTTATTATCTATTTCCAAACTTACCTATGACAAAAATTGCCACACAAAATTCTACCCTACTTATTGTGTTTTCTAGGACTTGATCTCGGAGAGGATGATTGGAACTGCTGAATTACGATCTAGTTTATACATTCTAGATTCTGACTCTTCCTTGAATGTGCAATGTCATTCTACAAAGCAGTTAGCCTCCCAAAATCATCCTAGGACTATTTTAAATCAAGAGAGTACTGTGATGTTGTGGCACTATAAGTTAGGCCACCCCAACTTCTTGTACTTAGAAAAACTTTTCCCTAATTTGTTTATCAATAAAACTCTTAGAGAATTTTCTTGTGAAATCTGTGAGTTGTCTAAGCATACACGTTCTTCATTGTCTCCTAGCATTTATCATGTTTCAAAACCTTTTGCTCTCATTCATAGTGATGTATGGGGTCCATATAGGATTTCTAATATTACAGGTGCTAAGTGGTTCATTTCATTCATTGATGATGATACTTGAGTTACTTGGGTATTTCTCATGAAAGAAAAATTAGAAGTTGCCACTATTTTCAAAAATTTCAACTCAATGATAAAAAATCAATTTCAAACAAAGGTGCAAGTCTTAAGAGCTGATAATGGGAAATAATTTGTCAGTAAAATCTTAATGGACTACTGTCTAAGTGAGGGAATCATACATCAAACTTCATATGTTTACACCCCATCGCAGAATGGTGTATCCGAGAGAAAAAATATACATCTTTTAGATGTTACTAGATCCTTATTATTCACCATGCATGTGCCTAAACAGTTTTGGGGGGATGTTGTTCGTACAGCGGTTCATTTAATCAATAGGCAACCATCTAGAGTCTTAAATTTTCAAACACCTACTCAAGTTCTACTTACTGTATACCTTAATAACCTTATATTATCAAATATTCCTCTTAGAAAATGTTATCAGCAAACTTATAGGAAAATAGGTGTTATCACCCAACTTCTAGGAAAATGTTTACCTTAATTGATGTCACTTTTCTAGAAACATGGTCTTCTTTTAGTAAAACTACAATTTAAAGGGGAAAAAAGTTGAGTGAATTTCAGTTTCTTGATGACTATGCACCTATTTCCATCTCTAATGATAATGAACCAGTGTCTAGTCCATGCCTAGTTCAAAAACAATATCCTAGTTAAGTACTCACAGATTTTGACATTGATTTTCTTGAAACACGTCAGCAACCTAGTCCATCTTAAGCACTTGTTCAGAAAAGTCCATAAAAGACACCTACCCAAGAAAATCCAGTTGTGTTTAAACCAGAAGTTATTCAACAGGTTCGAGATTTCTCACTTGGATCAGACATCCAACATCATTCAAACACTTCTTCTTCCAATTCAAATAAACCATTACTTGAGTTAGGTGAGGACGAAAACATAAGTGACAATGGTTCAGTCAATGATAGTGATGATATTCAGCCTGAAAATGATTTGCCTATTGGCCAGTCCATCTCAAACACCTGTTCAGAAAAGTCCACCAAAAACATTTACCCAAGAAAATCCAGTTTTGTTTAAACCAGAAGTTATTCAACAGGTTTGAGATTTCTCAATAGGATCAGACGTCCAACATCATTCAAACACTTCTCCTACCAATTCAAATGAACCATCACTTGAGTTAGGTAAGGAAGAAAACATAAGTGACAATGGTTCAGTCAGTAACAATGATGATATTCAGCCTCAAAATGATTTGCCTATTACTCAAGGAAGACCTATAAGGAAGTGTAGGAAAAGACCTCAATATCCTCTTAGCAAATATGTGTCTTTTGAAGGATTGTCACCTAGTTACAAATTATTTGCTATAAATGTGTCTAACATTTCTGTTCCAACAACAATTCAAGAGGCTTTAGCTATACCTGAGTGGAGAAAGGTTGTCCAAGAAGAACTCACCTCATTACAAAAGAACAAAACATGAGAAGTAGCAATGCTACCTGAAGGAAAAAAGGCAGTAGGGTGCAAATGGGTCTTTGTAGTGAAACATAGAATAGATGGAAATGTTGAACGCTATAAGGCGGGACTTGTAGCCAAAGGTTTTACATAATCATATGGGATAGACTATGAAGAGATGCTTGCACCAATGTCAAAGTTGAATATAGTTAGAGTTCTTTTGTCCATGGCAGTGAATCTAGATTGGCAACTACATCAAATGGATGTGAAAAATGCATTCTTGAATGGTGATTTGTTAGAAGAAGTGTATATGGACAGTCCACCTAGTTTAGAAGAAGAGTTTGGGAATAAAATATGCAAACTAAGGAAATCTATGTATGGATTAAAGCAGTCGCCAAGAGCTTGCTTCGAGAGGTTTACAAAGTCTTTGAAAGAGTTTAGCTATCATCAAGGCCAAACTGATTATACATTATTCGTAAATCATGCTACATATGGTATTATCAGAGTCTTTATAGTGTATATGGATGATATCATCATTATAGGCAATAGTGAAGGTGAAATTCAGAAACTGAAGGGGTTTCTTGACAAACAGTTTGAAATCAAGGATTTTGATAACCTAAAGTATTTTCTAGGCATGGAAGTAGCAAGATCAAAGAAGGGTGAAACTAATAATGCACGGTGTGTATAAAACTATCTAGAGGGGGTGAATAGATTTTAACCCTTATTACCAAATTTTCGTGATTAATCAATATTTCGAAAATGCCCCTATCTAGTCAATAACATATCAAGTGTACTAAGAGCGGAATTATAAATGACACAAGATATTTACGTGGAAACCCTTAAGGGAAAAACCACGGGACTCGAACCTTGAATCCACTAATGGTGAAAGTGATTACAACCTAATCCCGGTATATAACTCACCACCACTACCTAATCCCGATATAAGTGAACCTAATCCAACTGCTTATGTGAACACGTAATCCCGGTGTGCAACCTAATCCCGGTCATCACATAAGACTTACTTCTCCGAAGTGATCAAACACCCTAAGTGAATATCATGCAATATCCAAATATGCAAGTAATACTAGGGTACATTAAATGCTTATCTAGGATTATATGATGACAATAAAATCAATCATAGATATGAAAATAGCTATATGAAATGGCATACAAATTTAACTATGTTAAGGATAACCAATCCTAAATACAATAGCTATCACAAATAACCCACAAACATTCAAAAGCTTAACTAGTTGATTAAAAGACAATCTATTAACCTAGTTATCAATAAATCACATAAGAATGTTTATGACTTAGCTTTTAGGCAATAATGACCTAATCAATTAAGCTATCAAAAAATAACCGAATCAACACATAATCTTAATCATGTATGTAGAAATTACTCAAGAACATATAAGTAATAAATGAGATAAAACTGATAAGTAAAAACACTAATTATGTAAGATAATAGTGTTCAATATATCATACCATGTGTGTTGAAGAAGACTCATGCATTAGCACATGCTAGATGATCCTAGATGATGCTTAGATGATGATTTATACATGTGGAAATTGGTTTGGAGAGTTAAAGAAGCAATCTTGGTGCTTACTCTCATTATGGAACTCTTAATCTCTCTCTAGGGTTTTGTATCTTTTGTTCCTTTAATACAAATGAGAGAAAAAGATATATTTATAGTGCTAAGATGATAGCCCTATAAATTATGTGACTTACCCTTCAAAAATGAGCCAAATCGGACTCCAAATGAATGAGATATGACCAAATTACGAAACAAGGTTGAGACTGCCGCTAGCATGCCGCTGCCACCCAAGGAGCGGCATCTGACCTGCGACGAATTGCTATCGCTAGCATGCCGCTCTCACTCAAGGCGCAACACTTGAATCATGGCAAATCGTCACAGTAAATCGCCATTGAAACCTTTCATATAATATATCGTTGGAAATGTATGGAAGTCTACTTTCTACTCCAATTTATGAAATGACATTTTGATGTCTGTAGAAAACGTTATGATCAATTGAGTGACCAATGGTCAGATTCGGATAACAGCAGTGAAGCCCTGTTTTAGTTGTCACTTTGGAGATTTCAAAACTAATCCAAACAGTCATGAAATATTACGAATAATATATCGTTAGAAAGGTATGGGTGTCTAGTTTGCCCAGAATTTTACAAAACTCAATTTTAATCTTTTTATAAAAAGTTATGGTCACAAGACCATACAAATGTCAGTTTTGAAAAACATTTAAATCATTGAAATCCAATCTTTTGAAACTAGACACTTTACTCCAAATAACCAAACTGAATCTAACACTTATCCAAGAGAAGAATGAGACCTTCTCAAGGTGGTCAACCATCGCGCTAAGACATGCACACCATCGTGCAAGTGCGGACGTTTCCGATCATCTTCTGGAAACGAATTACACCACACTTAAAACTAACAAATATGAAGTGCAAATGTGGGAAGTGAATGCATCCTAATGCCTAACATGTCATGGCATTGCCATTGAACAAGGTGCACTCAATTAAAAACATGCATGAATAGAATTTATGGTTTTGCATCCTAATGCCTAAACATGTCATGGCATTTCAATGAACAAGATGTAATCATATAAACATGCATGAAAAGACTTCATGACTTTGCATCCTAATGCCTAAACATGTTATGGCGTTTCAATGAACAAGATACAATCAAATAAAACATGCAAGAAGTGATGTTCAAGAACATGCATGCACATATATAAAACACACAGCATACAAGAATAAGATATATGCATGAGTTGTGTGTGTGTCCAGCTAGATCTTTTCAAAGCAAGAAAACACTAGAATATACCTTTGGTGCTTCTTCTCTTGAGGTCTTGAGCTAGTCTTGTTTATGCAAAACATCAATCATCAAATACCTAAGTTACCCTTACATCAAGCCCCAATATGTGGTTTGTCTATGAAATAAGCCGATCAATAAATGAAAGAAGGGTATTTGTATCAATCAACGCAAGTATGTTTTAGATCTACTTAAGGAGACAAAAATGACTGATTGTAAACCGATAGAAATACCTATGGATTCATCAACAAAGTTGGGGCTACTGAAGGGGAGCCCCCCTATGGATAAAGTGAGATATCAAAGGCTGGTTGGGAAACTTATTTATCTCTCCCATACCAGACCTGACATTGGCTTTGTTGTCAATACTGTGAGCCAGTTTATGAATAATCCAAATGAGGAGCATATAGGACTTGTTCATAGAATACTCAGGTATCTCAAGATGACTCTTGATCAAGGTATTTGTTTCAAAAAGAGTGAGTGTAGGAAAGTCAGTATCTACACTAATGTAGATTGAGCAGGTTCAGCCTTTGATAGGAGATCTATTTCTGGTTATTGTTCATTTGTGTAGGGGAACTTAGAAACTCGATGCAGCAAAAAACAATCAGTAGTCTCTCGCAGTAGCCTTAGCCCAAGGTATTTGCGAAGGGATATGGTTGAAAAGGTTGTTAGAAGAATTAAAGGTTCCTAATGCTACACTTATAAAGTTGTTATGTGATAATCAAGCAACTCTCAGTATAGCCAAGAATCCAGTTCATCATGATCAAACTAAGCATGTGGAGATAGATAGACACTTCATCAAAGAGAAGATCGAGATGAAGGTTATTAAGTTGAATTATGTTCCTACCAACTCTCAAATTGTAGACATTTTCACCAAGGCTTAACCTAGAACTCATTTTGAAGTATTATGGCATGATGAATATTTACTTGGGGGGGGGGAGGTTGTGTGTGTGTGTGTGTGTGGAATATGTCAATTCCTAGTTCATTTATTGTATTTACTTAATTAGTTAAGAATTTTTTTTCTTTTTCTTGTTCACCACTTTTATGTGTCCCCATTATTCTTAGTCACTACTTTTGTATTTCTTGTTCACCACTCTTATGTGATCCCCACTATTCTTAGTCACTACTCATATTTTTCTCTATATATGTTTATTTATTGTATTTACTTAATCAGTTAAGATTTTTTTTTTTTTTCATTTTCTTGTTCACCACTCTTATGTGTCCCCACTATTCTTAGTCGCTACTTTTGTATTTCTTGTTCACCACTCTTATGTGATCCCCACTATTCTTAGTCACTACTCATATTTTTCTCTATATATTCCTCCATTGAGAGAAGAATAAATAACAATTTTCTTCTTCACAATTTCTTTAAGATCCATTGGAGATCTGTATATTTTCTTCTTCATCAAATATTTGTTCTTCAATTTAGAAAATCAAACACATCATGAATCCAGATCCATCAAAATTAAACAGTAAAGAAAAAAAAATCCATTTTTTTTCTTTTTGATCATAATTTCCCCCCCTTCAATATGGGAATTCAAACCAAGGGCGTAGCCAAAGAATTTTCTCAGATTGGGCTAATTAATTTTGTACGGATATTGACACCCATAAAATTTATCAGTACACCAATTTTTATAAGTACACACATGTCTAAAATTTAAAAAATAAATATTACTATAAGCACCCATCTTAATGTCAGTAGTACCTTCATTGAAATAAATATATTTAATTTAATAAATATTATTTATAAACACTCTTAAATTATTATCACACCATATATATATATATATATATATATATAAATCATATTATTTTTGGAATCAAATCCTTTATTAATGATGGTTCAGTTTACTTTTGGAAATATCTCGAATGTAGGAACCTTATAAAAGGAAATATATAGAACCGTATATATGGTCAAGAGGTTTTCAATCTAGAATTCTCTTATTTATACAGTTATCTCAAAAAAAAAAAAAAAGAATCTTATTGATATCTACGGCTATCATAAAAAAAAAAAAAAAAATCTTGTTGATATCTACGACTATCATTAAAAAAATATATTTTTTTAATATTAATGGAGTTCATAACTGTACATAGAAGAAAGACAAAAACAATATATAATCATACGAAGATAAGAAAGTTTGATACATGAAATAAAATTAGAGTTTAATTAGGGTTTATCATAAGTTTTTATTTTATATTTTTTTGAAAGGTAAGTTTTTTTATTTTTTATTTTTTATTTTTAAATTTTTTTTAAATAAAGAAATATAGTTGAAGATATGAGTGTAATTAATTAGTGTATATAGTATTTGTTTTATTTTTAATTAAAATAATATGTCCTTATTGTTAAATTTCTATTGAGATATTTTTGTAATTAAATTTTTTAATAAAGTATGGGTGTACTAATAATTTTTATGGGTATCAATATCAACACCCAATTAATTTTTCTTATTTGATCAAAAGTTTATCTAAATAATTATATATATATATATTTATTTATATACCTGAATTTTGATGTATTTTTTTGCGGTTGATAAGTTCAGTAAAATTTTCTTATAAACAAAATTTGAAATTTTTTTGAGTATTGTAACTATTTTTTCTGACTTTATTTAACTTGGAGCATTCGAATGAGACAAAAAAAAAAGTAATAGTGTTAAAAAAAAAAAAAATTCAATATTTACAAAAATAGAATTCTTGCATTTCATTACAAAAATTAAAATAAAGAAAAATTCTCACATGAAACCATTTTATGTCGGATTAGAAGAGTTTGTGGAAACTAAAAGAAGCTTGTATTGCTTTGTAGATAACTTTACAATACTTTGAGTGAATATTACTTGGATGCCTTACAAATGAGAGATGTTGGATATTTATAGAGTGCCACATTCTCAATGAATGGCTAAGATCACTTTGATCCAGTGGTGGAGAATGGGTCTCCAGAAGAATCCATACTTATGTACAAGTATCTAGGATCTTCCTACTTGTATTTGCATATGTGTACATGTTTCTAGATAATTATACACCTATCTAGATATGTACAAGAACAACCTAGAATGGTTTGTGTTGCTAGAAACTTCCAAAAGCATCCATTACTTGAAGTGTGTGTAAATCTCTATAGTCTTCTACCAACTAGAGACTTCCTAAGAGTTTGTAGAAACAAGTAGAACTAGGTAGAAGTCTCTAGAACCTTCCAAGGAGTTGCGCTTGCTTGTGGCCTTGTTGGGCTTCTTGGCTTGAAATCAAGCAGGCTGTGACATACAGCCCAACCAAGCCCATGAGGAGCTCTGCCTATGATTCAAACACATCATCAATCCAGATCGAACACATTATTCATCTTCAATAAAAATTCAACACAGAAAAAAAAAAAAATCGTCTAAAACATCCATGTTCAATTGCAGATGGGTCAACAGATTTTTTCTTCAATCAAAACTACAATAAAATAAAATAAAAATCGAAATCACAGATGAGACACTAGAAGATGCGACCCATTTGCGACGGAGGGAGATATCAGACTCCATTAGACTCCAACCATTGATCTCTTGGAAGAGATCTGGATCTTTCCATCGTACTTTTCCTGAAAAAAAAAAAAATTGGAACATAGCCCACACCAAATCTAAACGAAAGTTCAACTTCTACTTGTTCACATCTTCAACCAAATCAGATCCAAAGACACCTCTATTGAAAACAATGCAACCGTCCAAATTCTACTAATTTAATGGAGGATGATGGTTCACCATGATTTTATTTTGTCTCCTAAAAAAAAAAAAAAAAAGCTTTTAAGGCAATTAATGAATGAAGAGGGGGCGACGGCTAGATTTAGGTACTGAGGGAGGGGCTGGTGAATGCTTGAATGGTGATTTCTATAGTGTAAGGTTTACTGTTTAAAGTTTTTTGATGTTATCTTTGAAAACTTTTAATCATTACTTTCTTTTTTTGGTTTGAACACTTTTAATCATTATTTTGAATGAATAATATTAAATTAATTGATAAAATATTAAAGAGGGCAATTCAGATATTTCTACCTCAAAGTTAAAATCATTTATGAGTCTAACGGTCGTTAAAGGAGTCAAGGGTATCTTTCTGTAATTAAGGTAAAAATTCGATCCAATAGTGTTATTAACAAATGTGAGGGTATATTATTGTAATTTACCCTTAAAAATAAATGTCATATAGAAAGCAAGTATTTTGATATTATTGTCATGTTAACGATTTTTGGTATACAAACCATTTTTACATCGGTAATAATATACTCAAATGTGAACTTTACATGAAAAGAAATTAAAATGCTAATTGCAGCGGTCAATGAATATACATATGGACATGTAAAAATCACAGGCCAAGAATTTGCGCTTAATCGGTGGAGGATTTATTGTGTAAGAGTCTATTAACCACTTGACTCTCGAGGGTTTGACCCATAATTTGCATATGTTGATTATTTTGATATGCATCTTGATGAGAGGTATTTGTGGCTTGATTAACATGCCTCTCAATCTGGCATGTGATTTAGAAGGAACACCCCGTTTGTTTCTCTTGCTACGCTGGTCAATTGTGTAGTTGACCTATGACTTGTATATATTGATTTTTTTTTGGAGTACTACATTAATTAGGGGTTTTTTTTTGCGGAGGAGAGGACTCGAATCCGTAATCTTACAGTGTAAGTGTGAAGGGTTAACCATATGACCAATCTCATCTTGTCATGTATTGATTATTTTGATATGCTGAATGATTGTTCAATTGACTTATAATTTATATATATTAATTTGAATAATACTATATAACTCAAATGATATGGTAAGTGAGTTGTTATTACTATATAAATCATAGAAAATGTGGTTAATAAACAAACCATTTACCATATTATTTGAGCTGAGTTTTAAGCTAATTTTTTTTGGGTCTAGCCTTGGTGTGTTAATATTCTTGATATGCGGATTGACAAGCTTCTTGACCGGACATATCCATGGCTTGATCCGTGGGATTTTTATTCTTAACCATATTGATGTCCCAAGTTTAGATATTTTGCCTTGTGGATTCTTATAATATATTGATCTTTCCAATTCACACACATACAACTAAAAATTAATTTGAATACATTAGCTAATCCAGGTAAACCTTTGGATGATACATGTGTAATTGAACTTAAAAATAATTTATATAAGATTTTCTGATAACCACACTTTCCCCACCATGAACTCCCCCAACTCTGCCCAAAAAATTAACCGAATAAAATAAATAAATAAATAAATAAAGAGTACGTGAATAAACGATAAACAAAGTCATCCACGCGATTGACTTTTTTTTTTAAAAAAAAAAAAAACTAAAAGAATAAAAAAAAAAAAAATTAAATAAATATACATATTCCAATCACTGAAGCTTGGTTTTGAATTTTGATTCTTGATTTGTTCTTCCCTGGAACATCATTTTCCTGTCACTGTTGGCTGTTGCAATGCTGACAGACAAACAACAACTTCAACGAATTGAATCCATTGTTTTTTCCTTTTCCTTGATTACCCTTCTCAAAATCTCAATTTTATCAAGAATACCCTTCACTGCTAAATCAAATGCATCTTCAAAACCAGTCTCTAACCTGATTGTATTATCAGCATATACTATTCTTGGAATTAGCCTGATCACTTCCTCTCTCATGGCTTCTTGTTCCTCCTTGGAAGCTCCAACCAGGGTCTCATAAATAATAAACCTGGATTTCCTATCTCGCAAACTTTTTCCAGATATGAACACTGAATACTTTGTATGATTTTCTGGTAAGTGCCATAAATATTGAGAATAAGCACTTCCAGGATGGAAAAAAACTGGAATACAACCTGCCAAAATCGAATCAAATATCGATCTTCTAGTGTATGAATCCCCTGGAGGCTGTAAACAGAAAACCGATTTCTGAAAAACTCGCATGACATTTAAAGGGTTGTCACAATTACTTGAACCTGAACTAGAACAGTCCAAAAATTTACAAGAATTGTTGCTTGATTCCAGGCACTGGTTTATGATGATATCCCTGAGGGAGCCTTTGTTCCTTGACCGTCGGGCACCGCCGAAAGAGAATAAATAAGGCCTGTTCTGTCTTCTCATTCTGTCTTGCCATTGAGAAACTTCAGTTTCTGTTGAAGGATGAAAAGATGTTGGGTATGGAATTGCAAAGTCATTGTTATTAATGTTGTTCAATGATGATTCTATTGACAACATTGACATGTTCCTAGACTCTGGTAAAAACCTGAACTTGCTTCCCCACTCAGAGTTCTTGTCTGATTTTCTACTGAAATCTCTTGAAATCCTGCCTGAAACCAAGAAATGATCCATACCCCACATTTTCTTCCACTCAGGTTTCTCTGACAGCCACTTGACCAGTTGAAAACCTGAAGCATCTCTCACTGAGGCCTTGTAACCCCAAAGATGTCTTCTCAGGTCTAAACCGGCATAAAAAGGTACAAAAATCGCAGAAGCAAGCGATGAATCATTCGTCAAACACTTGTACTTTTTCATTCTGTTGTGGAAAATCACTTCCAACATGAATTGGTTTGTGAAAAACCAGCTTCTGGTGTTGGATAGAACCCCATGATTGAAATTCTCAACCCGAGGACCAAAACCGGAGTTGTTTGTGAATAAACACATGTCGAACTTGTCGGTTTTTCTGGTCAGAAGTTGGCAATTCCTGAGCACATCTTCATTGAATTGGCTAGGGAGATTATGAATGTAAATGTATTGACCCCAGCATAAATCCACCTTGGATTTTTTAATAATTTTCTCCTCTATGCTATTTACTTTTATCTCGATTTTGCTTCCAATTGAAGATCCGTAATTCAAACAAAACCACAAGAAACAAAATATATTAGTGATAAGAAAAACTAACCAACGTTTGCTGCCACTTTTTCCGATTAATAGATTTTCCATTTGGGTTTGACCGCCGGTGCTGGCTCGCCGGTGAGTCCACGGATTCTCTCAGTATAAGAGAAATAGATACCTTTAGTAGCTTGTTTTAATTCCAAAATCCTAGTGCTTAGGATCATAAAAGTTATTAGTATATATTATAGTATATATATTGATATATTAGTCATGAATGGAGGCTCTGACCTAAAAACTCCAATCAGAAAACGCCTTCCATACTTCGTATATAATAATCCATGCAAGTGCTAGTATGATTGAAAAAAAATCAAAAAACAGCCTTCACGAACATAAAAGTCAACATTATCAAGTTAGTCAGAAAAAGTGCCACCAATCCATCTCCCACGTACGAAACTTCCTAACATATTTTGGCTGGCCATGATTATCTCAGTGAATTTATAAAGAATCTGTTGAAAAGGGACATCATAGTAATTTTATTTTTTTATGATGTCTATTGGGATCTATTGAGATTAAATATCTACTGAGATGAAATACTATAAGCGCAGTTGGATGTTTATTTCCATAATCGAAAGAAATCGTCTTCCAATACTGAGATAAGTCTCCTTTTTTGTTGTTGAATATTTACAATAATTCCAAATTTAGGGATGTGGTAGACTTGAACAACTTTATAGCGTAGGTGTAAAAAAACAAACCACTTAATTAACCTCGTCTTGTCCAAGTCTCCCACACTTATCATTGGGGTTTCGTCTATATAAATATAGAGTGTTAAAAACAACTCACAGGGTGTTTGTATGGGTTCGAAATTTAAATGTCACTATTTGGGGCTCTTTTTGGGGAACATGCACCAAGTTACTAATTTAAGTTTAAAAGACACCATTTTATGTGACCAGACAAAATTACCCATTTTTTGGTCGCTTTGTCTGTTTTTGAAACGTTGAAAGAAAAGATCAGAGAGAGAAACCCCGACGGTGCAACAGTGCTTTAGCGGACCAAAATCTGACGGCGAACCACTGGCGACGGCGCTACAGTACCGATGTCGAATAGAACTGAAGGGCGAACAAAAATGAGACCGGTAAGTTTTTGTTTCTCACACATTTTTGTTCTAGATAAGTTTTGTGTATTTGATGTAGATTAAGTTTTATTTGATTTGTTGTTCATTATGTTTGTTTGATGAGATTAGGTTAGTGTTTTAGTTTAAGAAAAAGATTTCTTTTGAAGACGATGAATATCTGGGTTTATGAGTGTTTTTGAATCTTTATCGAGCCTTTTTGAAGTGATTTCGAGCCTCTTTGTACTGTTACCGTGCCTTTTTTAACTGTTATAGAGCCTTTTTGAAGTAATTTCGAGCCTTTTGTACTATTACCGTGCCTTTTGTAACTGTTATCGAGCCTTTTTGAAGTTATTTCGAGCCTTTTTGTACTGTTATTGTGCCTTTTGTAACTATTATCGAGCCTTTTTGAAGTGATTTCGAGCCTTTTTGTACTGTTATCGTGCCTTTTGTAACTGTTATCGAGCCTTTTTGAAATCGTGCTTTTTTTTAACTGTTATCGTGCCTTTTTGAAGTGATTTCGAGCCTTTTTGTACTGTTATCGTGCCTTTTTTTAACTGTTATCGAGCCTTTTTGAAGTGATTTCGAGTCTTATTAAAGTGATTCCGAGCCTTTTTGTACTATTATCGTGCCTTTTATAACTGTTATCGAGCCTTTTTCAACCTTTTATTTCGAGCTTTTTTAAACTGTAATCGAGCCTTTTTAAACTGTTATTCGAGCCTTTTTGTTCGAGCCTTTTCAAACATTACCCGAGCCTTTTAATGAAGTGTTCGTGCCTTTTCACAAACTACCCGAGCCTTTTGATACACTACCCGAGCCTTTTACTGAAGTATTCGAGCCTTTTGATACATTACCCGAGCCTTTTCATACACTGCCCGAGCTTTTTTGTTCAAGCCTTTTCATGAACTCATATGTTTTTTTTTCTATGAATGCAGATGAGGAATCAGCTAAAGGAGTCGTTTAAAACCCTAGTGGGAGAATGGTTCAAAGGAAAAATTATACGGCATGACCATTTCCATGACCTGGTTGATATCGACAACGCACTTAATAGTATACCTGAACATCTGAGGATCGAAGACCGACATCGGTATACTGAGTTGTGTTTCGGTCATTTCCTAAAGATGCATCGTGAGATTCATTTTTCAGCTGGATTGTCCATCGGCTGCTTTTGCGTGAGTTGCATCACGATGGGCCGGAAGATAAGATGAGATTTTTGTTAGGTAAGCATACGGTCCGATTCTCGAAGGTTGAGTTATGTGTAATCATTTTTTTGAAGTTCGGAGTCATTCCCGACACGGCAAAGTATGATATGGTAGAGAATGGTATACACGAGCGGTACTTCCAGGGTAGAGACATCGAGTTTGAAGAGTTGAGAGTGGTACTGCGGATTGGTATATTTGTGGAGCAGTACGATGCGGTAAAGCTATGCTTATTGTTTATGCTCAACTGGATACTGATGGGGTGATGAGCGAGATAAAGTTCCAGTATGGCAGTAGAGGCTAGTGGAGGACTTGGACGCTTTTGATGCGTTCCCGTGGGGCGCACACGTGTATAAGCGGTCAATTTATTGTTTCAAGCATACGTTGAATGGTTGACGGGAGCGATTTGAACAACGACAGCAAGAAAGAGGTGCTGACGTACACACAATTGAGACGTACAACATATATGGTCTACCGCACGCATTATTGGTGAGAATTTAAATTTTGAATCCGTATTTTAATTATAATTTTTTTTATATGACTAATGTATTTACTTCTTATATACTTATATATTATACAAATATTTGCTTTTGAGGTTATCCCCGAGCTTAGGAATAAAAAATGTGAGACCCGTAGGGCAATCTCTGAGCTACCACCCCTATGTATTCTGAAATGGGAGTTGAGTCAGCGACCGTGGGGGAGAAAACTGGATGGCATTTTCACTGAAAAGGGTAAGTATTGTTGTTGTTAATTTTCATAGTTTTTAGTATGTATACAATTATAATGATCTAACTCCGATTGCAGATGTTTGCGCGGCGCGAATTGGTGCCGACGAGTGTTGAGATGGCTTAACGTTACTACGAAGGCATAGACTTGGGAGGCAGTCTGTATGATGCTGATGTTGTTAATATACCTGGTCACGTCCCGGAGCACGAACGACGTAGAAGTGCTGGACCCATTGATACAGAGGGTGCATATTCCGGACCCAGTGATACGGAGGGTGTGTATTCCAGACCCAGTGATAGGGAAGGTCCTTATTCCGGATCCAATGATAGGGATGGTGAGTATTCTGGACCCAACGATACAGGCGATTCAGACCAGGAGGGTGGGAGTCGGAGTCCCGTGAGGCGTCAGCCTGTACAATTCACTTTGCCCAGACAACCTCGACCTAGGGGTGATTCAGATCCGGAGGGTCACGGTGAAAGTCCTAAGAGGCATAGACGGGTACGATTCACTATGCCTAGACAGTCTCGGCCTGGAGGTGATTCCCGATGAGGCGTTGGCGAGCATCCACAGGTATGTAAACAATATTATAACCACATTATTTAATTTCAATCGAGTGAACAGTTTAAGTGCTGACAGAGTTTTAAACAGTTTCAAGGCTGGGACCGTAAATTCACTAAAGTGATGGATGATGTCCAATCTCTACGGGTTGATGTGATGGAGGCTATCCGAAAGAGTGATGAGAAGTGAGATCAGCAGCATCAGGAGTTGTTGGATATGATCCAGGCGTTTCAGGGTCAGGGTCAGGGTCAGGGTCAGACATCGCAGTCCCGTATAGATGGTCCACCATTCGATGACCATCACAGAGACTTTAGTCCCACAGGCAGGACAGGTACACATCAGCATGGGACAAACCCACAGACCATACATGAGCAGGCACCTACTACGGAGGCACATACTGCGGACACATTATTTGATCAGTCGGGTCATGTTATGACAGAACGAGCAGAGATACCCGGTGGTACAGAGATAACACTGTTGGAGCAGGTGCCTCCTCCAGTTTTACCCGACGGCAGTGCTGGTACAGAGACAGGACTTCTGGTATGGGAGCCACTTGGTGGATCTGTGCCACATGTTCTTCCACATGACTTGGCATAGGGTTCATTCTCACAGCGCACACCACCTCCAATAAATCCCAACGCAGTGCGACCCTTGAAGCGATCCAGACGCAGCTCCCCCACTCATCAGCGCGATACAGGGAGAGAGAGTGAAACAAGGAGGGAGATCCTCTTCAGAGTGCAGCCATTCTGGGGAAGATACACGGCGGGGGAGATCCTCCTTACATCACAGCCCTCCTCATAGAGATACACGGCGGCAGAGATAGTCCTTACAGCGCAGCCCTCCTCACAGCGATCCACGGAGGCAGAGATCCTCCTCACTGCGCACACCTCCGGTGGAGTCTAGTTTTGGAGCCCATAGTTCACCCCAGATTCAGTGTCAGCTACCGGTTCGTAGGCCAGATTGGCAGCTGATGACCCCATACACTAACCCATGTAGGCCGAAGAAGCCAAGGACTAGGCCAGCATCATCAGTGCATGCATTCAAGCCCTATGATTTGTTAGATCCTGACCACGTTACTGAGTGCCAAGCTTACAAAAGGAACACCACCGGGGAATTGTATGAAAAATCGTTCATTACACAATCTTTGAATTAATATTACTTGGTCATCTAACTTCTTCAGCAATTTTGCAGACGTGATGTGAATATACATATACCAGTTGGTGTCACTTGGTTCCAACGGTACCAAACCAACTTTATGGATTTAGAGGATACGGTATGTTCCTTACTTTAACTGTCTGTATAAGTTTTTATCAGTAATGGTAGAATCCTAACAATATAAAATGTTTACATTGTTAACACATCGATGCGTACTTGTTGATTTTGTGGAAGCGTCAGTGAGCATACCCCACTGTCTACGCTCAGAGGGTCAACGTACTGGATTCCCAGTTCTATGTAAGTTTTTGTACATTACGGTTTTCATTTTTGCATTGATGTGTTTAATAGATCTATTACCTAACATTGTGGTTAATTTTCTATATACAGTTGTGGTTAGATATTCAGTGGGAGCGGATGTTCGGCAGTGGGGTGGCCGCACCCCCTAAGGAGTGGTCTATGCTGAAACACAAGTGGCACGATGATGACCTAAATACGGTTCGAGGATTAGTCCCGTCAGGAAACCGGCCATGGCACGCGGTTGATTGGGTGAGTGTGTAAATTACAAGGTTTCAATGTGTTTAATACTATGTTTAGATTTCAGACACATAACACTATGTTCAAACACTAACATGTTATGATACCTTGCAACCTTGTATGCAACCATTGGGTACTGGCCAGCGTCGACCTCACACAAGGGAAAATCTACTAGTTAGACCCGTTCAGACATGAGGTTACATGAGAGTACATGAATAAGCAGGTTGCGTGCCTACGTTGGTTTATACCCTCGATGTTGCATTAGGTCGAGTTTCGCTCCAACAGAACGAAGGATGATGTGACATATAGTTTGACGAAGAAGGCCTTCCGAATAAGCATCATGGACAGATCCCGTGGGGTGCCCCAACAGCATCAAGGGTATGACTGTTTCAACATTTTATTCTATCTCACTTGGTTTTAATTAAATTCCATTCTAATGGTTGTTCATATGGTGATTTGCAGTGGTAACTGTAGTGCCCATACATTGAGATTGGCAGAGTACTTGTTGGCAAACAAGAAGGAATTTAACTGGAAAGAAGAGGATATGGGCACCATCCGAGAGAAGATGGCTGTGGAGGTTTATTACAACTCGCTTCACAACACTGTTGTATAGATGATGTATATATGGGTTGTTCCTTGAGTTGTAATTGATGTACATAACAGATTCATTTATTATTTTTATTAATCAATTAATTTTTTTTCAATTCCAACCCGCGCGTGAACAATTTGGTGCGTTGCAACATGATTTAAAAAATACAATGAAAATGAACAACTAAAGCTTAACGATTTAAACAACACAACTGTATCGAGCATGGTTCCCAAAGTCCGAACGATGTTGGAAGACATCAACTTGGAGACATGTTTCTCAAGGTTCTTCTGGTGGCAATTCATCTTCATCTTGTACTGCCTTGTTATGTTTGATTGCCTTCCTTATCAGGGCACGTTTGTTTGTTGTGTCCAATTGAATGACAGATGTTGCACTTGCGACGGTATTTCTCGGGGACAGTTCTACTGGGACCTTCATTAACCATAGGTGGGTTGGAACACCTCTTGCTATTATGTCTTGGTTGTCCACATCTTCTACATGACTGTGTGGTTGTCCTCTCCGAAGACGAGACATGTCGACCCTCTATCGGCCGACCTGATTGTCTCTTTGTCTTTGGATTTAAAACCACCCGCGCTGCGATGTCAGATGGTACAACCCATGAAAAAGGATGGCCAACAGGCATAATAGGAACCGAGTATGCATCAATAAGTGTCTCCCTCTTGTAGTAGTCTGGACACAGAGATGTAAAATCCAAGTTTTTCTCCCTGCAACAATATGAAAATAGTGAGATTCAGGTTTGGGTAATATAATGTGTGAACCGTAACTTGTCAAGTACCTTGCCGCTGCGAGTGCATGTGAACATGGAAAAAAGTCCATTTGGAATTTGTTGCATGTGCAAGTCTTGCGGGCTAAGTCAACTGTCCACTGTTTTCGCTTGTGTCAAACGGAGAATATGTTTCAGTCAACTGGATTTACGATCATAAAACTGCACTTCTCGACCCGTTTTAGGATCACAAGATGTGCTGCGTTGGTCAATCGATGTCGCATGGATCGTGTAGCTGCATGACGATCGTGAAACCACTTTTGTAGCATATTCATAATGAACTCTGCCAACGTCATCAATGGCAGTTGCCGTGTGAATTTTAGGCATGAGTTTATACACTCTGCAACATTTGTGATCATCACCCTGTACCATCTTTGGGGACAGTGTATGCGGGACCATTTGTGAGGACCGGCAGCAATAGCATAATCGAATGCAACCTTGTGCAGCTTACGTAACTCCTCTATGTGATGATTATACTTTAATTCACTGTACGACCTAGCTGCATCATTCATTATGTCAGCAACATCCTTTCTATGGAATCGCTTTTTCATATTTTCACCAAAATACCAGCAACATATGGTATGGGTTGCATAAGGGAACACTTTATAAATCCTTACTTCAATGCTTGCATGACGATTGGAAATAAAAACCAGATCATCTATATTACCAAGGGTACCCTTCAAGCATTCCAAAAACTACTCCCATGAAAGATTGTTTTCTAAGTCAACATACCCAAAAGCAATTGGATACACTTGTTCGTTTCCATCTTGTGCAGTTGCCACAAACATTGTACCCCCGAATCTTCTTTTTAAATGGGTACCATCAACTGCAATCACATGACGTATACACTTCTGAAAACCTCTAATTGAGGACCCTAACGACATGAAAAAGTAGAGGAATTTATCATCGTCAACGCACTGTAAGTCTGTGATTGTGCCAGGATTTTACTGTTCCAGAACGTATGCAAAAGATGGCAAGAGTTGGAAAGCTTCTTCATGCGTTCCATAGGTCAATGATAATGCATATTGTAGGGCATCGTGTGCCTTACTGTACATGATTTGTATGCCATATATTGTTTTCATATCGGCGATAACGTCATTGGGACGCATGAGACAACCATCATGTTGTTGAAGTCTAGGTGCAACGACTTCTTCGATTATGACTGCACTAGCTTGTCGGTGACGACGGCGAATCTCCTCCAAGGAACAACTGTGTTCGTTGAAAAAACTTCTCACTTGAAAGTATGTCCCTTCATCTCTCCTTATCGCTTTTAATTTCCATGTATAGTCGTCAATGATGCAAACCAGATGTAAAGTTGTCTTATTGGACCTTTTCACCTTCCATTCAAAGTTCTGATGCATTGTAAAATGGCCAACTAGTCTCTTCAAATCCTTTTTACTCGAAAAAATTGACCTTTATAAATCATGGTTCTAGGTTCTGGCGCTGCCAAGGTGCTAGTTGTATCAATACCAAACGAGTATGAATCTGCTCCAGGAATAACCCACGTTGCAGATGCTGTTACATTATACCGGACCTCGGAAGGCCTAGGCATATCAATTGGAGTGCAACTAACTCCTTGTACATGTCTACCCGTGTTTCAATTTGTGCATCATCCATATTTTGTAGATCATCAACTCGATCATTAACCTATTCATTATTTGCCTCATTATCCATATCAGGGTTCGGGTAATTGTTCTGCTCATTGTACTGCTCATTTCGACAACCAAACACATCACCAAATTGAGGTTCAAATAATTCTTCATGGTCGACCGCTACCAGTGGGACACCACACATATTTCTCCCACCTTCGGTGGCACTTCTTTGGGTGAACACTTGGTTGCTACCGCTAAAGGATCCTAATTGTTGGGTATTTTCAAGAGGTGGAATATCATTCCCGATCACATCTCCAGCTGTCCTCTCAGTTACACTGACACATACTTGAGGGATAACTCGATCTTCCCCTAGCATAAACTGCACATCGTTGTCATTTCTTATAAATGTGCGACATGTACTGCTAGAAACAATTGATATTGATGACAGATCAACATTGAATTTGTTTACATCATAATTCATAATGGTATGCACGATCGCCACCAATTCTTCGTAAGTCATATCCTTTGACACATACATTCCCTGGTTATCCGATTCAACAAACCTCTGACTTCCGTCGGGTAACTGCTCCTATCGACCGTTGTAAGATATTACTATTCTAACCCGATTCATGATGATGTCAAATTAATCATCACAAAGCCTTAATGAAAATCCAGGACTACAAACTTTTTTCAAATATTACATTTACAAAGGTTATGGTGAGGATATTGAAGAGTCTCGGAGAAGACATGAAACGGCTCATAGAATTCTTTAAAAGGCTCCGGTAAATCACATCAATAAGCTCGGACAAGTCTTCAAAAGGCTCGAATAGTGAATGAAAAGGCTCGGGGAAGACATAAAAATGCTCGAAAAATTCTTCAAAAGGCTCGAATAGTGAATGAAAAGGCACGAGTAACATATGAAAATGCTCGGATAGTGAAGACATGAAAAGGCACGGGCAACACATGAAAAGGCACTGGAAACACATGAAAAGACACCGAAACACATGAAAATGCTCGGATAGTGAACACATGAAAAGGCACGGGAAACACATGAAAATGCTCGGATAGTGAAGACATGAAAATGCACGGGCAACACATGAAAAGGCACGGGAAACACATGAAAAGGCTCGGATAATGAAGACATGAAAAGGCACGGGAAACACATGAAAATGCTCGGATAGTGAACACATGAAGAGACTTGGGTAACACATGAAAAGGCACGGGAAACACATGAAAAGGCTTGTGCATCACATGAAAAGGCTCGGAGATCCAAAAATTCTCACAATGACTGGTTTACAAAATGTGAACATATTAAAAGAAGAAAGTTCAAGAAATATAACTTTATTTTATAAGTTGAAGATGAAACTCGAGGCAACGACAAATCTTAAACTTTTATTTGTAGATAGAGAGAGAGAGAGAAAGAAAAGATCAGAGAGAGAGTCGTTTTTGTTGGAAGTGTGAAGAGAGAAAAGTACAAAGAGAATAACATAACTGATTATCTAAAGACAATTTTGGTAGTTCACCATAATATGTGCCTTTTAAACTTAACTTATTAAATCACTGACAATATCACCAAATGAGTTTGAAAAGGTGACATTTCGCACTATTTCCACGTGTTTGTATTCAGTTACAATTTTTTTTTGAAGTATTATTACAAATTAATTAATAATATACTTTCATTTGTATATTATTATGGATGGGGTTACAGTAGCTTAAATTTTTTACTTAAATTAACATCTAAACATTCATTTTTTACGATGTAAGGGTTGGATAAAAAGCATTATCTGATGATTGAATCATGTATTCAGTCTTAATTAAGTTTAAACAAATATATTCACTCTTAGCAGTGGAGTTTACACCTTTTTATTTCACTTTTATGGTGGGATTTCAAGTCTCACGGTTTCCTTAATGTTGTGCTCTTTGGAAGTATATATTTTCCGAAAGTGCGAGTGAATATTTAGACCGTACATATAGGGTGTATTTGGAATGTGGGACGGGACAAGACAACATGGGACAGTTTCTTCTTGTCCCACGTTTAGCGCGACTTTAGCATGAGACAGAACGGGACAAGGTGGGACAAAAATCACCAAATTCTGTCCCACCCAAGGCCTTAGGCCAAACTTGTCCCATGCATGGGACAAGTCTCAAAAATACTATTTTACCCTTAAATCTTCAAAAAATCACAAACTTGTACAATATTATATATATATATATATATATATTATAATAATATATATAATTATAATATGTATGTATTAATATATATATATATATATATTATAATACAATATATATTATATATTATTATAAATATTAATAATATATAAATATATTTAATATTATAATATTATATATACTATATTTTATTATTATATATAATAATATATAATTTATTAAAAATTATTACATATACAATAATATATATTATATATAATATTTTATATAATATTATAATATTATAATATATATATATATATTATAATACTATATATACATATGAGGGGCACTTTGGTCATTTGAATCTCTTGTCCCATCTTATCCCATCTTATCTCATCCATATCAAACGTATAATAGTACAGTTAACAATTCTATCTCATTTATTCCAAACACAATATGGAACAACTGTCTCATCTCAACCTTTCCTGTCCTGTCCCGTCCCACCCTATCCTGTCCTATCTTTATGCCAAACGCACCCATAATGTTTGATCTCGATAAGAACTTGACCTATTGATATATTATGGTAAAGGCTTTTCACCTTCCCATATATTGGGCCTATATCTAGTCTTTGTATGACTCCTTGGTTGGGTTAATGATTTGCATTTGCTTCAATTGTCATTTGTCACACAACCAACGAGCTCTCTCCCAAAGGTTGAGGAGATTCTAGAGGATCTCTGGTAAGAAGGCTATTAAATAAGGGAGGGCTCCCTTCCTCCCATTTTTATTTTTATTTTTTAAATTTTTATTATTTTAGAATTTATTTAGACTAAAGAATCTAATGAGGCTTATTTAAAGAGGTTTACATACTAAAAGGAATGTACATATAAATTTTAAGGGTCATAAATAAAGCTACTCTATCTTTTATTTTATTTTGAAATCCAAAAAACAATGAGTCAAACGCTTCTTTAGGGATCTACCAAGATCAAGTAGGCGCACGCTACATGATAAGATCAAGCTCTACATATTTGATCCAGATATCTATTCTATTCTCATAAAGCAGATTTACCGAGATCAAACACTATATGTCTAGTTCATATATCTACTCCTACAACTAAGAGGTGATCATGAACATGGTATAAGACTTGACCGCAAACATGAAATGGTAGGTACAAATCACCTTTTTAGTTTATTTTTAAAAATTGCCATATCTAATATTGGAAAAGAAAAAAAATAATAATAATACTATACAACCTAAAAAATTAACCCAAAATTCAATCCAAATGATATGGCAAATGAGTTATCATCACCACATAAATCATGGGGTGATATGCTGATATGGTAAGAATAAATCACTTGCCACGTCATTTGGATTGGTTTTTGTGCTAAATTTTCTTGAATTTTTCTATATTTTGCTCATTTTTTTGATGCTTTCATATTTAAAAAAATCGGGATAAATAGTTCAAGTTCTTGAAAAATTTCAAAATTTATTTATAGATAGATTTCAATGAATTTATCATCCATAAAAAAATTCAGATCAAAATTTATTTAAATCGATGTAATTTCATGGTGGTCTTTACCGAAATTAAAATAAGGGATCTCTTATAAGAGACTATATATATATACACTCAGGGTTTGGAGAGATAAATTTAAGTTTTATCTTCTGAAAAGTTCCTATTCAATTATATGGGATCTACAATAGTTGCAAGGTAAGTATGAGAAACAGAGTTATTTTTTAAAAAAATATTTTTAATTTTTAAATCTTTAATTTTTATAGACTCTTGATTGAAATTCATCAATTGACTAACAATTAACAACTATGTAACTAACTAAGAGCATCTCCAATGCTATTATGTATTTGGAGAAAATTGAGTGCCACATATAATAGTTAAATAACGAGGTAGAAAAAAACCTCTCCAATGTAATTATCTAACTTGATTATGGAGATGATGTGACAAACCTTTTTTAGAGAATATGAAGTTGGATTTCTAAGAGCATCTCCAATGCAAATATGCATTTTTGAGTTTCTAATAGCATCTCCAATATAAATATGCATTTTTCAGTTTCTAAATAGTGTCACATCAACAATTCTATTCATTATGGGCTCACTTTTGAATTTTTTTTTTTTTTTGAGAAATGCATATTCAAATCTCCAATGCAATTATCTAAAATCAAATATGCATCCATTATATGACCACTTATAATAAAACAATTATTCTACTCTCTCTCTCCTCTTTTATTTTACAATTAAATGAGCTTTAATATTATTAGTGGAAAGAGTTAGAAATCCTACTCAGCATTTTTAGGAAAGTTTATAGAATTAGAAACTCAACTTCATATTCCCTAACTTCTTTTTTTTGCCACATCATCTTCATATTAAAGTTAGATAATGGATTCAAATCACCTATCAAAAAATGATGTCTCAATCAGTGTTTAACCAACCAAATTGGCCATGTGTGCACATTTTTTATTTTTAAAAAATAATTAAATGTAAATGATTGTGTACACATTGCCCAATTTAATTGGTTAGACATAAATTGTGACATTATTTTTTGACAAGTGATTTGAATCCTTAGATAATTGCATTGTCAAGAGTTTTTCTAACTTTTTAACTATCTATTCTATGTGGCAGTCAATTTTATCAAAATGTATATTTTCAATAGAGATGCTCCAACTTTAGGAACTCTCTTAGAAATACTATGATTTTTAATTTTTTTCCACCAATAATATTACACTTCATTTAATTGTAAAATAAAATATGAGAGAAAATTAGATAAATGATTGGTCAAAAATGGATACATATTTGATTTACAATAAAAGAAGAGAGAGAGTGTGAAATAAATGTTTTATGATGATTGGTTAAAAATGAAAACATATTTGATTTTGAGTGGTGCTATTGGCACACCCCCTACTAATCTATTTATGTCCCACTTTTTAAAATTTTGACTTAATAAAATAAAATTAAATGTTTTTATTAATTGTTTTGATTTATTTCCAAAACTACCCGATTTACTTATTTTTAAAACTTAATACGCTCCATCTTTGATCTCTGTATACATCTTTCTCTCACCCCCATTAATGATTTATTTTTTATTCTTATTATTTTATTTTATTTTGAGTTTTTTTTCTTCTTCTTATTTCATGGTGGAAGAGAAAAAAAATAATAATAATAACAGGGTTGCTTCAACACAACGATATCTTAATATCATTCTAAAGTACGATTCTTCCATATACTTGATATCTTTCAAAGACTATTTCATAATATTTTTGTATGTGTGTAAGAAGCAAAATTTAGGGTTTAAGAGTTAAGAAGTAAAAAAAAAAAAAGGTTTAAAAGAACATGGTTTTATTTTATTTATTTATTTATTTATTTTGAAAAGGAATGTGAGGTTTTAATAGGTTTACTTTGTAGAATATTTTTTTTCTTAAATTGTATGTCCTTTTAAGTAATTTTGATAAAGAAAAAAAAATACTGCATAATTAAAAAAGTGAGGCATAAATAGACTGTTAGGAGGTATGCCAATAGCACCACTCTTGATTTTAGATAATGATTTTGTCGAGTTCCTTCTTTGTTAAGCTCTGCTGATCTTATGAGAATCTACTGCAATGTTTGTATTAAAATATGGATGAGATCCTCTGCTATGTTGATTTTTTTCCTGATCTAAAACATTTGAGAATAGGACTTTGTATTTAAATGAAATAAATAAAAGAAATAAATGACAGCCATTGATTACACATATCAACGGATCTATTTAAGTTGGGACAAAAATCACTCGGCAGATGATCCAAATTCTTAAAATATTTGACTATCTAGATCTAGATTATCTTCTTTAGTTTTTTTTCTCTTTCCAAAATAGAACGACATCATTTCTCCATGAATATCTTTGAGGCTAAACTTTGCATCTCTGTTCTCTGCAAACTTTAGTTCTCCATTTGCTTCAACCAAGTCACCTCTCAAATTCCAAATTATAATGACTCGCAAATTCCAAATTATAATCCCATATCTTTGTCTAAAGTCATGAAACCCTGCAACAAGCAGATCAATCAAAAAAAAAAAAAAAAATTTCCTGTTTCTATTTTCCTTTTGTTAATCTATCAATTCTCATCCTTTTTCCGTTTACATGGAAAAGAAAAGAAATCACACTTAAAGCACATGATTATTGGGTTCAAGATTAGAATGCGAATTGCGGTGGTGATTTTTGATGGGATGATGTTTTCGGAGTGATTGGGAAAGTGGGTTTTGTGTTGCAGAAAATATTACTGGTGGTGAGATTTACAACTTACTTTTCCAGTGATGACATCGATTACATGTGGAATTTGCTTTGGGTGGAATTTTCTTTTCTATTGCTAAGATTTTCTTGTTTCTGTGTAGTCGAATTTGTGTCTAATTTCTGAGATAAAATTTCAAAAACTGGAGAGTAGAGGCAGATCGAAACAATGGCTGGAGAGTGGAGAGTGGAGGGAAATATTAATTGTTCGCACTTGAGGGGCTGGAGGGTTTGAAGCCTCTGGTTTGAACTCATTGACAGAGAAGAGAAGATTGAGAAGAAGATGGAAGGAGGAACAGTGAACACGCTTTTAGGTTTGACAAATTTGTGAGGTTTGTTGATGCTTGATACGTTGTCGTTTAGAGATCAGATCCACAAAAGCTCAGCACAACTTAATAGAGGATACTAGTCTTTTAGGTATCGGAGATATGCATTAAAAGAAAAAAAAATTAACAAAAGTGGATTCACATTCAATATATTTACTGATGTCACTGGTTATAAATTCAAAAATACATATTTACATGGAAGATAATTTGACTATACAAATCTAAACCCTAAAATTAAATGTACCAGAAAAAACCACAAAATATCCTACTCTGGGATCTTCATCTACCACCTTTATTTAGCGGTTTCAGTACATGGCACAAATACCGATACAATACACCGCGCGCACAGAGTCACACTCAAAATACAAGACCACTAGATAGGTCAAAATACAAGGCCACTACATAGGTGGTAATAACAAGGACCATACAATCCCTCTAATGTGAACGATGTCCTCCTCCAGGACCTCCACCATGGCCACCGCCATGACCACCTCCATGTCCATGATCGTCTTGATGCCCGCTGCCATGTCCATGGCCTCTAGGTCCTCCACCAGGACCACCGTGGCCGCCACCAGGACCATGCCCGCCTTGACCTGGAGGTCCATGGCCACCGTGGCCATGGTCAGGCCCTCCGCCATGGCCATGATCATGATGAGGTCCTTGATGGGACATTTTTGTGTTTTTCTCTAGTTTGTAGTTTTTCAAAATAATTGTACAGTATGGGTTATGAATTAGAACGAGAAGCAAAAGTGATCATATAGATGATGAGCACATACAAGTCACAACTACTTTTAAACTTGGAGTGTTAGATATAAAGATATTCTGAGGAATATTAGATGGAAGTCTCTTATCCATATCTCTTTAATTTGCACTTATATTTCTCAACACATATCATAAAACCTAAATTCAGATTAAAAAGAATCCTTCGAAATCTATTAATTAGATCAGACACTACGTACAACAAGAACCATGAGTGTCAACATTTATTTACGAATAGCTTTTAATTTTATTGTTTCATATAGCAAGTTTCGGCAAGGTAATTTTCATTTTATATTTGTACATAGTTCTTGCATGGGTTGATGTCTTTTTTGTTTTTTCAACATCTTGTATTTATGATATTATTCAATAAAATTCGGACTCCTTTTTCCCTTTCAGAAAATAATTTTTTTTTTTTTTTTTTGTTTAACTGTGATTATTGAGAAAGACAAAAAGCTTTTATTTTTTATTTTTTATTTTTTATTATACAACAACTGTCGAGACCAGTGATATTGGGCTTTACTAGTACAATCCGGACTACAGTTCTCATAAACAGGGAGAAAACACCCATACTATAGTGGGAACACCTACACTATTAGTGGAAAAATTCCTTATATAGACAAAAAGCTTTTGAAATGAGAAACTGAAAGCAATTGATCAAAGTGTCTTGCCTCTCTGACCCACATGTTTCATTGACTCATATATTTTTATTAGTACAAAACAAAAGATAAAGAAATGATCAAGAAAACTCTAGTGATGAAGAAATTAAGACATATATCAATTAAATAAATTATATATTTTTTTAAAAATTTAAATATCCCCTCATCCAAAAACCCACTACACAAAACACTACAATAAACACCGCAATAAATTTTTGGATCGATCAACATTAGTGAAAAAAAAAAAAAAGCTTTAAATGTCATTTATGAAGGAGCAAATAATATATATATATATATATATATATATATATAAATATAAATTTAGGGGTTGGAGAGATAAATTTACAGTCTCGTTCTCAAACGGACGTCCTGATATAACTTCATAAAGATATTAGTTTTGATAAGTGTATACACACTTGAGTCAAAGCATGTAAAACTAACGACTCACATTCAATATTATTACGAAATTATATCATGACGTTCTCATTTAAAAATTTCTAGATAAATTTAAGCTTCTGCAAAGTTCCTAATCAACTATTCAGAATCTACAATATAATAGTTGCAAGGTTAGTATGAGAAACAGAGTTATTTTTTTTACAATTATTTTTATTTTTTAAATCTTTAGTTTTTATAGTCCCTGATTCAAATTCATCCATCGACTAACAATTAACAACTATGTAACTATACAAATCTAAACCCTAAAATTAAATGTACCAAAAAATATAAAAAAAATAAAAGGTTTAATATTAAAAACATCCCCTCACCTTTGAACTATTATTGGATGTCTAAATAAAAATGCTTTTATTTCAGAAACAACCCTTATGGACCAACAAACAATGCTTTATTTGGTAAGATTCAGAGGGTATAATGTTCAATTAATATAATTGAAGCTTAAATACGGACATTATAGACTTTTTAACATCAAAAATCGATCAATTGAATCATTGTTTGTTAGTCTATAGGGAATGTTTCTGAAATAAAATCATTTTTAGTAAGACATCCAATAATAGTTCAAAGGTGATGGGAGGTCTTTAATATTAACTCAAAATAAAAACCACAAAATATCATACTCTAGGATTTTCATTTACCACCTTTATTTAGCGTTTTTAGTACACGGCACAAAGACCGATACAATACACCGCGCGTATACAGTCACTCAAAATACAAGACCACTACATAGGTGGTAATAACAAGGACTATACAATCAACGATGTCCTCCTCCAGGACCTCCACCATGGCCACCGCCATGACCACCTCCTTGTCCATGATCGCCTTGATGCCCGCCGCCATGTCCATGGCTTCCAGGTCCTCCACCAGGACCACCGTGGCCACCACCAGGACCATGCCCGCCTTGACCTGGAGGTCCATGGCCTTGATCCGGAGGTCCATGGCCGCCACCAGGACCATGCCCACCTTGACCTGGAGGTCCATGGCCTTGATCCGGAGGTCCATGCCCGCCACCAGGACCATGCCCGCCTTGACCTGGAGGTCCATGGCCACCATGGCCATGGTCAGGCCCTCCTCCATGAGGTCCTTGATGAGACATTTTTGTGTTTTGCTATAGTTTGTAGTTTTTCAAAATAATTGTACGGTATGGGTTATGAATTAGAATGAGAAGCAAAAGTGATTATATAGATGATGAGCACGTAAAAGTCACAACTACTTTTAAACTTGGAATGTTAGATATAAAGATATTCTGAGGAATATTAGATGGAAGTCTCTTATCCATATCTCTTGAATTTGCACTTATATTTTTTAACACATATCATAACACCTAAATTCAGATAAAAAAATCCTTCCAAATATATTAATTAGATCATACACCACGTACAACAAGAACCATGAGTGTAAACATTTATTTACGTATAGCTTTTAATTTGATTGTTTCATATAGCAAGTGTCGGCGAGCAAGGTAATTTTCATTTTATTTTCGTACACAGTTCTTGGGTTGATGTCTGTTTTATTTTTTCAACATCTATGATATTATTCAATAAAATATTTACGTATAGCTTTGGAAATGAGACACTGAAAGCAATTGATCAAAGTGTCTTGCCTCTCTGACCCACATGGCCACATGTTTCATTGTCTCATATATATTTTTATTAGTACAAAACAAAAGATAAAGAAATGATCAAGAAAACTCTAGTGATAAAGAAATTAAGACATATATCAATTAAATAAATTAGATATATTTAAAAAAAAAAAATATATATATATATATATATATATATATCTTAGATATTGTTCTAATGTACAGAATAAACAAAAGATAAAGAAATGATCAAGAAAACTCTAGTGATGAAGAGATTAAGACATATAACAATTAAATAAATTATGTATATTTAAAAAAATTTAAATATCTTAGATATTGTTCTAATGTACAGAATAAATATTCAAAATACAAAATAAATAAATAATCTTCAAGAAACAATAAAAAGTTATAACTGAATTAATAACTTATCTCCAAAACTTAAATCTAAACCTTAATACACTTTAAAATAAAAAATAATAATAAAAAACATAATTGTATATAAATATGACATTATTACCTAATGAAACTTAATTTTAAATAAAGTATTCCTTAAAAAAAATATATCAAATATAATTGAGATTGTTGGTTCAAATTATCCTTCTCAAAACTAATAAATTTATTTAGTTAAAAAAAAATAGAACTCTCATACATCAAAATTAACATGTCTATTTAATTGAGGGAATACAATTTTAGTCCATAATCTCATTAGTTTTTTTTTTTTTTTTTTTTTTTGGAAATATATCTACCGAGATCAAGCAATATTACAGCACGACTCGAATTACTTCTAATATCTAAAGAAATTGACTCCCAACCTAGGGTGGAGCTAGAAATACAAAAACAAAAAATTTGGGGAAGTCGAATTGAATTTTTTTTTATTTTTTTTTTTGGTCATACCATTTGGTTGTGATATCAAATTATAAGTTGAAAAGATGAATTGTTATACTTTATTGGGTCTGAAAATGGTGTGATCGTTTATCACGTTTATACCCTGATGGTGTAATCAATGTTGCTTGATTTTTGAATTTATTTAAAGTGTCTTGGTGTTGCTTTTTTTCTTTCTTTCTTTCTTTTAAAGTTTAAACCTTTAGATTACGTTTGAATTTGTTCAAATTTTAAAGTTCATAGGTGTTGCTTTTTTGTTTTAGTTTAAAGTTTATCGGTGTTACTTGATTTTTAATTTTGTATAAATTTTAAAACCGTAGCTTAAGTTTGTATTTGTTTAAATTTTTATATATAATATTCTACAATTTTGGACTTGTTTAAGTGTTTGCATGAACTTATTATGACTTTTATAATTGTTAATGTTTTATTTTTGATAAATCTGATTCTTTAGATTTTGTTGTGTTATTGTAAAAAAATTATTGTAGTTACAAACGCTAACGTTTTTTTTGTGTTGTTGGGGAAAGTTGTATTCATAGTTGCATAATTGAAGGTTTTGTCAAAGTCGTCTTCTTCTTCTTCTTCAAAAGTTCATGGGTATGGGGAGGGAAAATACAAATGTGGGCTATCATTGAGAAAATATCTTATCAAAACACATTGGAACTATAATAGACTATTCGAAAGATGTTCCAAAGGAAATGTTAGTGTTTGAAAGTTATACTGTTATAGATTGATCTATCAATATAATTTACATTTATTGGGGGTTTAAAAAGCTTGTTTGGGACTTGATTTTTGATTTGGCTAAGCAGAACGATACAAAAATTTTGGCTTTAATATTAGTCTTCAATAACCTTTTTTTTACTTGTGTCTATATACAAAGATAATGTGTATTGTGATGTAATAGCCTAATGTTAAATGTGATCGCCTTGTAATTAAAACAATCTTTATTTATTTTCGGTAATTTCAACGTTATTGATATGATCATATTAATCCTTTATGTAATAAAGAATATCGTGTTTTTTTTTAGGAGTCTATGTCGTGTTTGTTCTTCATATTAGGTTTTTTTTTTTTTTTTTTTGTAAGTTACCTAGAAGATTGACATTGGATGTTAAATAAGTCATAAGTGCATGTTTAGAGTTATGGGTTAATTTGGTTAAGTATGTATAAGGCAACTGATAACAAATAAAAATATATTGTCTATTAGAATCAATTAATAAAACCAATTGGCCCAAACATCTGGGCTGTCGATAGCTTTTGTTGCGCTTGTGTATATACATTTAATAATTTCTATTGTGGTGTAATCGCTAAATGTTTGATGTGATCGTCTCAGACTAAACATAATCTTAATATTATGTATTTATTTTCATCTAAAAACAACTGAGGTTTTAAAATCAATAGAAACATCTGTGATCCATATGGCCTAGTTCAAAATCCACAAATCAAACAAAGTACATGTCAATTGCAAATAATCTTAAAACATTTGGGCTTTTATAATCAATAGAAACATCTTGGCTCCATGTGGCTCAGTTCAAACTCCAGAGATCAAACTACGTACATGTCAATTGAAATCATATGGATATAACTAGACCAAGTATTCAAAAAAGAAGGATTATGAAAACAACAAACAACCAAATGACAAAAATCCAAATGTATCATGAATCCAAACACTAATGAAAGTACTTCTAACTCTTGGAGTCCTTTTTGGATAGTTATGTTAGTCGTGATCGAAAATATGGCAAATATAACACTGATTTTGTCTTTTAAACTTCTAGGGTTTGGTTGCTGGTGTGGTGGGTGCAGTCGGACTGGTGGGTTTGCCTTTGGTTTTCACAACCTTTGGATCTTTTATAATTTGGTTCTTTGGACTAAAATCATTCCGATTTTTGTTGAACTTATTTTGAAACTCATCGTTCAACCCTTGCACAGTATTTCGTAAAATATTGAGTTCATTTGTCATCAACATGGATCCTTTTTCAGCTTGGCTCCCTTGGTGATAAATATCTGGTCAAAAATAATAGTGACACATGCAGTTTTTTGTAATCGGTTCATTACTATTGTGTTTGCAATATAATTATGATAATCGGAACAACATGAATGTAATCATCGTTGACATAATATTACGTATAAACATTAAAGATATAGTACGATGAATACAATACAAACAAAAATACATTTTTAATACTAGGAATAACCAAGATTTTGAAAAGGCCTCATTCAATATAGAAATTATACGATAATTATAGAGATGAGGTAAGAAACAATTTGCACCCTACGTAATTTCTTATTGATTTCGAAACTAATCAAAACAACCATGGAAGAGACATACATGTGAGTTTAAACTTGATGAAGTAAAGAAGAATGGGTATGAGACGAGATTTCAATACAAACAGAGATAGATGATTCAAATCTTCAAACCGAAACACCAATTTTTAGTCACACGAAGGGAAAGAACATGGAGAAACACGATTTTGATCACAAAGAAAAGAATTCAATACGAATAGAGATAGACGATTCAAATCACCAAACTGAAACACCAATCTTCAGTCAGACGAAGGGAAGGAACATGGAAAGACACGATTTTGGAAGACGTTTATATAACCAAAAAAAAAAAAATGAAGTCTGGTTTGGGAAGGAGAAAAAGATAATGTTGAGTCTTAAGAAGAACAAGTTTAAAACGGTGACTATTTGATCATGTGAAGAACAAATAGTAATATTGGGAGTGCCATGCTAAGAAGGTAACTTTAGGATGTATAAGCAAGCACAACAAGTTTAAAACATCACCGTTGGATATGAGTGTTGGATAAATCAATAGTCAAGATTAGATGAGTTGGATTTTTTTTTTTTAAGGTGTATTAAACACCTGGTGTTCTATAGATTGCCCATATATATATATATATATGTATATATATATATATTTTACACATTTGACTTAGCATTATGTGAGACTTATTATTTTTCCAATTTATCGAGTGCATTTTGAGCATTAATTTCTCATTCATCCGAGCACCATTTTGAACATATGAATATATCATTTCGATGTCCTCATGGAAGAGAATAGAACCACATTGACATATCATTTTAATGATATCGATCTCACTCAAAATCAAAACTCAAAATGTATATTTTAAAACCATTTTTCCAACAATATTTATGTGTGAAACATAATGAATTAAAGATGTTGGGAAGCACTTCATGTCTGGCTCGAAAATCTATTTACATCTGGATATTTGTTAGCACAATTGGAAGATATCTATAATCTATTTCTACGATATCGGAGAAAATTCCTTATATATATGGCAAGTATCAAGTGCGGAATCCCGCATGAATTATTCGTGTGGGATCATGTGATCGTACGTGAGTAGCATGTGATCACATGTTTATAATGTTATCACATATAAGTTACATGTGATTATGATAAAATAAGACTAAAATTTTTAATATGATCGCATGTGAATTGTAAGTGATCACAAATAAATTACATGTGATCGTATGTGAGTTTGTGTGATCACATATGAATTGACGTAACCAAGTCAAAATAGTCATGATTACATATGTAAATTGTGTATGATCCCGCACGAACAATTTCTACGGAATCCTGCACTAGAAAGTGACTAATAAAATGCACACTTTAAGCACTTTTAATGAAATTACATGTAATCAAATGTTTATCGATAAGATTTTTTGTATGCATTCTAAATTAAAATACACATTTAGTAAAAAAATGGAAATTTTTTGGATTTGAGAATTATTTTTTCTTATATTTCCCAATATTTAAATGTTTTATCTTCAAAAAAATCGGAAAAAAATAGTTCTTGCACCCGATTTTTTTTTAATTTTCTTTCCATAAATGTATTTCATTGTTTTCACCATCCATACAAAAACTAAAATCAAGATTCAATATATTCCATACAATATCATCAAAAAGTGCTTAAAGTGTGCATTGTAAAAAGTTCTCATTGGAAAATTACTATATATATATATAATGTGCATAGTGAGACCAAAGCCATATCATTAATAAGAAAATGCTTATAAAATGTGTAAGGTGGAACCAGAGCCGGCCCTAGGTCGGTGCACCAGGTGCAACCGCCACTTGCCTAAGTCTAAAGGTTTTTTTAAAAAAAAATTAAAAGCTGATTATGTTGGGCCCAAATTTTATTTTTTATTTTTTATTTTTTATTAAATGAAAAGCTGATTATGGAAGTGAAAGATTAAGGGCCCAATTTGTTTTCAATGAAAGATCAAATGGCCCAATTAAAGTTAAAGATCAAAGGCCCAAGTAATGAAAACAAAATTAATGCTCTAAAAGATAAAAAGAACCAATTCGTTATACATATATATATATATATATATACGGAAATTTTCCTATGAGGATGTACTGATAGAATTATATAAAAACATTGAATGTAAGCAACTCGTTTTACATACTTTGACTTGATATGTATGCACTTGTCAAATCACTTTTATAAATGAGGGGCTCACACTCAATATCCTGATAAAGTTATATAAGGATGTTCTGATAGGAACGGAACCATATATATATATATATATATATGTGAGCCACTCGTTTTACATACTTTGACTTGGTATGTATGCACTTGTCAAATCACTTTTATAAATGAGTGACTCACACTCAATATCCTGATAAAGTTATATAAGGATGCTCTGATAGGAACGAGACCGTAATATCCTGATATAGTTATATAAGGATGCCCTGATAGGAACGGGACCGTAATATCTTGATAAAGTTATATAAGGATGTCCTGATAGGAACAATACTGTATATAAAAGTGTGAGCCACTCATTTATAAAAGTGATTTGACAAGTGCATACATATCCAGTCAAAATATGTAAAACAAGTGTCTCACATTCAATGCTCTTATATAATTCTATCAGAGCATCCTCATATGAAAATATATATATATATATATAATCATGAAAACTCAAAAGTCATTTTCTTGGTGAAAATAAAATCATTTTTTTTTATCAATTAGAAACTAAATCTTTCTAATAAAAATACTTGAGAGCAATACCGATTACAGATACTATCACTGGGTTAGTATTTGATAAAAAATAAATCAAGCTTTTGTTTTTCTTATTGTCAAAGTATCATTTTCCCAGTTAGAAACCAAATCTTGTGGAGAAAAAAATTATTGAGAGCAATACATATATTGTTAGTTTTGATATAAAAAAAAAAAAAAAAAAATCAAGCTTTTGTTTTTTAATTGCCAAAGTATCAATTGTTTCAGCTAGAAACCAATCTTGTTGAGAAAAAAATTCTTTAAAACGGTGATAAAAAAAAAAAAATAAAAAAAAAAAATCAAGTTTTTTGATTTTTTTTGCTTAAAAAAATTATTGAAAGCATATTCTTATAATGTTTGATTAAAAAAAAAAAAAAAAAAAAAAAAAATCATGCTTTTGGATGGATAAAGAGGCCCATTATAGATTTTTTGTCCTGAATCTCTAAAAAGTTAGTATCGACCCTGGGTGGAACTCATATCCTTCCCACTGAAATCTGAACACGCACCGCTATTTTGAAAAGGGTACGAACTACGAACTAAAATGTTACTTGCAATCGAGAAAATTGATTATTCTTCTAAAGAATACAATATTATATTTTTCCATCCTTTTTTTCCTATGCATGCGACGATGTCCCATCCTATTTACTTTTGTCTTTATTTTTTCAACAAATTAATGGATGTTTGCTCCTGTCTCTATGACTCTGTTTGGTAAGAGGACGAGATGGATGGATGGAGAGAGGGAGGGAGAGGGACTGAAAGAGAGTTTTAAAAGTATCTCTAATAGCCTTTCTTGAAGATATCCCTTGACTTAATTAAGAGGGTAGGTGCATTTTTTCAGCTACAACGGGTCCCTAAATGACTCCCTTAATTGTGTTATAGTGGAGTTCAATCATTTAATTAAGGGGTATTTTCAGACTCCCTTAAAGTAGGCTTTACCTATTTAAGATTATTTTATTGTCTTGAAAAACTCCATATATTTAAAACTCATAATTGACAAACAATATCTAATATTTAAACACAATATCTAACATTTAAATAATAATAAAAAATTATTAAAAGAGTCATTTAAGGGAGTATTGTTGGAGTTCATACTCTCTTAATGGTCCTTTATAATAACTGTCGGAGGGATCAAGATCCTCTCCTTGTCTTGTTTTTCCTTAACTTTTCATAATCTAATGACACCTAAGCAAATAAAAAATACATTGTCAAGATTTGATCATTTTTTTTCTCTCTCATGCAACTTGGTGTCTTAATTACACTTGAAAAATGACAAGAAAAAGCAAGGACCAAGGAGAGAATCATGATCCCTGTTGGAGATGCTCTAATTCATTATTTTGTTGGAGAAAGAGAGAGGAGAAGAGAAGAGGAGTGAAGGAGACTCTTTCCGATCCCACCAAAATCAATCCTTCCATTATTGGGTGGATGAGAAGATGAGGGGTATAATAGGTGGGAAATGACAATATTACCCTCCAATTTATAAAAGGGTAATATAGTAAATTTATAAATTATATACCAATTCATTCATTTAACTCTCTTTTCAATACCAAACAACATGAATGATATATATTATCCTCTCCATCCCTCATACTCTCTCCTTAATTCATCCATCCCTTTACTCTCTCTCACTCCTACAGAACATAACGTAAATTTGTTTGGTCACATCTCCAAACAAAAGCTCTGTTTATATCACATTATTAACTTTTTATTATTATTATTTTAATTGGATAATCTCAATTTGAGAATTTTTATCTTTCTAGTCAAAGTTTTATTTATCTTATAGCCATGATATTTAGATATACAAATTAGAGAATTTTCTATGTAGTCAATTTTCTTCTTTTAGCTAATTTAAAACCATTCTAATTTATTACAAAAAAAAAAAAAAAAAAATTCTTCTATTAATTTCTATTTCAAATTATAATTTTTTTTTTTCCTTATATAGAAGAGGAAACCTCGAATATAATACCATGCTGAATAAACACTATTTACCATCACAATATCGTAACGTCATTTTAATGCGACGATAAAAATTGACGTGTATCTATATCAATTTTTCTCTCATAAGCACACAAATTTAAGTATATCTTGAGTGTAATAATATATAAATCACATTTTTACCACGTGTATTATTATTATTGATGCTATATTACTAACATAACAAAAGTATGATGATATGTATTGATATACTCAAAGTAAATGTTTACGAAAAAAAAAACGGATATCTATATATGGATGGAATAAGGATGTCATATTACAAGTTTGGGATACAAGTTTGATATCTCGTGTTGAGAGTATTTTATTGTAGGGGTGTGCGGCGGATCGGATCCAATGGATTTGCCATGATCTAAGATCTAATCCGATTGGATTGGATCAAAGAAATTGCAATCTGATCCGATCCAATTTTATAGCGGGATCCGATCCGATCCGATCCAATTCCTATTTGATCCGATCCGATCCAATCCAATATGATCCGATGGATCGAATTAATATAAAGTCATTCGTAATATATAAAAGTTATAATCTAAAATAAATAAAATCAAATAAATTATTCAAACATTACTAATTAATTCAAATAAAATTAACATAAAATAAAATACATTACATAATTTGTAAACTTTATATCATTCAAAAAGTTTATAAACATTATACATCAGCTCCAAATATAAATTTAATAAGCCGTGATGTTAATGAAGAAGAATAGAAGAAAAGAAGATGGTGAATTGTTGGCTATGGAGAAATTGAGAAAGAAAACCTAAAATAGTAACATTAGAAATATTGTTTTGGTTAGACCTTTACATTAGAAAGTAGTGGATAAAATAAATTGTCCAATATAAAAATAAGGTCTGATATTTTAGGTGGATTGATGGATTCGGTGGATTTTCTTTCAAATGGAAATTCAAGATCTGATCCGATCCGATTCGATCCAATGGATTTTAGAATTTAGAATCCAATCACCTCTCTGGATCCGATCTATTGGATCGGATCCTGGACACCCCTAGTTTATTGGTTGTAATTGGCAGCAATTAAATTGGGCTCATAGTAGTGTTAATTTGTTGTCTTGTGTTCACTTTTGGGCTCATCTACCGTCATATTAGCACCAATTTGCAGAGATTGAAGCTGGGAAACGACGATTAGTCTTCTTTGACCGGAGAAATATCGTGTCTTGTATAGTTGAAGAACCCATCAAAAAGAAAAGCATATGGAGAAACCCATGATGTTTTGCAGTCAGCAACTCTGGTTTGCAATTCTTGTCTCCTTCGTTTTATGCTTTGTGTTACTTTGCTTTGATTATTCAGCTTTATCTGGTAGTGATAATGGTAATGATGATTTCATTGCTCCATTGTCTCGAAACCCACTTGTTGTTGTCGTGAATCAAACTGATTCTATCACTTCAGAGCTCACCAGAGAGAATAGAGTAGTGGATGTGAAGGATTCTTGTTTGGGTCAATATATTTATGTTCATGATCTTCCTAGGAAGTTCAATGAGGACTTGATCAAGAATTGTCATTTGTTCACTAGAGGCACAGAGAGAAATATGTGTCCCTACTTGGTCAATTTAGGTCTTGGTAGTGGAATCCAAAATCATGAAATGGTTTTGTTAAATGATAGTTGGTTTTCCACTAGTCAGTTCATGTTAGAGGTCATTTTTCACAATAGATTGAAGAATAATTACAAGTGTTTGACGAATGATTCTTCGTTAGCATCAGCGATTTATGTACCCTTTTATGCTGGTCTTGATATAAGTAGACGTTTGTGGGGTGTTAGCACATCCGAGAGAGACTCTTCTGCTCTTGATCTTGTGAATTGGTTGTCTGTGAGACCTGAGTGGAAGAAAATGTGGGGTAGAGACCATTTCTTAGTCGTGGGGAGGATTTCTTGGGATTTTAGGAGACAGACGGATAATGAATCCGATTGGGGTAGCAAGCTTAGGTTCTTGCCTGAATCCAAGAACATGTCAATGTTGTCGATAGAATCGAGTAGCTGGAACAATGATATTGCCATACCGTACCCAACGTGCTTCCATCCATCAAAAGAGGATCAAATTCTTCAATGGCAGGACAAAATGAGAAGGCAAAGACGAAATCACTTGTTCTCCTTTGCCGGTGCCCCAAGGCCTGACCTTCAAGATTCTATCCGGGGCAAGATTATAGACCAATGTCTAGTTTCAGGGAGTGGCTGTCAATTGCTAGACTGCAATTATGGTGCAACCAATTGCGATAACCCGGCTAATGTCATGAAAGTGTTTCAAAGCTCGGTGTTCTGTTTGCAGCCTCCAGGGGATTCATACACTAGGCGGTCAATTTTTGACGCGATTTTAGCAGGGTGCATTCCAGTTTTTTTCCATCCAGGTACAGCTTACGCACAATATTTATGGCACTTGCCAAAAAATTACACTACATATTCATTGTACATGCCAGTGAGAGAAATTAAAGATTGGAAAGTGAGGATCAAAGAGACATTGCTTGGAATTTCGGAGGATAGAGTAGTTGAATTGAGAGAGGAGGTTATAAGGTTGATTCCGCGGATAATTTATGTAGATCCAAGTAGTAAATCGGAAAGCATTGAAGATGATGCATTTGATTTATCTGTTAAGGGAATTCTGGAGAGAATAGAGAGAGTTAGGGAGTTGATTAGGGAAGGAAAGGATCCTAGTATTGGTTTTTCAGATGGAGATGATTACAAGTATACATTTTCTCCATATGGAGGAGAGTTGAATGTCACTATTTAATTCATTTTCAAGTTATATTTTTTTTGTTGTTGTAACAATTAGTGTTTAATTGTTCAGAGGATCCATATAAGCAAGCAAGCAAGCTTATATAGGCATTTAATTAGGACATATTGTTTACAATATGTGGCTCCTTCATGTACTGTTTATTCAAAGATAAGTTTATATATACATTACAACCATATATATAAAATTGTGAGATGGTATGAAATTGGTCTTCTTCTTTAAGCCTTTACTTTAATGTTTGTCTTTATTTTGTGGGTGTGTTATATTTGTTGCCCAGAAAGTAACTCCTACTGTATGAAAGAGGACTCCCCAAATTTTTGATTATTTTATGTTTAGATACTCATTGCATCACTTTATTTTTTTTTTTTTTTGTTCTTTTGATATAATAAAGAAAAGTTTATGCACACTTTAACTTTAGAACCAAAAGGAGAGGAGGAGGTTTGTCCACAAGACCATGTAATAATTCATCATTTAATTACATAATGAGAGGACCGAGAGCTTTTGAGGGTGTGTCTGATAAATTTTTTTTTTTATTTTTTATTTTTTTTTGGTATCGAGGATCCTGGGCTTTGTCTAACCTATCCGTATGCCCTCTCCAACTGTGTGACTCGTTGTGACCTGTATGTTGGAAGCAGGCCTCCAACTGCGTGACCCGCTGTGTCCTGTATGTTAGATTCACGGAGTATGACAAATAAGAAACCTCGGCCCACATCTTTAGCCCCACAAGTATGTAAATGGGTAAATCAGAATTTGCTCTCATCTTTGTAGAATTCGAACCACAGATAAATGAATGTCAAGAATAGAACCAAAGACTTGGGTTTCATCCCAAATCTTGGACCACTAAAGCGACCAGCAAGACAACCCCCTTGTGTGTTTGATTATTATATGATGATAAAAAGAAGAAGAAGACTAGTCGTTGGTGCCGACAGTTGATAGGGATGGGCTAGAGGGACCATATCCATTTCTGTATGCATATGCATGTGATTTCTGATCCAACAACATGATCTTTTAAGGACTCGCGTCGGTTCATTTGCATGTCGTGTCCTTGAAATGGACAAGAGAAGTATGGATCACCCTTCAACTTCAAATTACGTGACGTTACATGATTTACATCACGTACTCTTTTGCTCTTTATACTGATAGAGTGATAGTTATTAGTTTCCCCCAACATTTTCTTTGGGTATTATAAAGTTAGTTTTCATTGGAGCTCACTCAACAATCAACATTTTGTTCTACTTAGTAACCATTTTGTTATCTTTAATCACCTATTCAGAAATCTTACACTTTAGCGCATACCGACTACCGAGAAAAAAGCTGTTGAATAATTACCGGTTATTTCAGGATATTACAAAACCAAATGTTTACTTAATGTCGTGGACTTTTCAGTGTTATGGGCTTATGACACTTCGGTTTTGAATTTTTTTAGAATTGATCTGAATATAAAATTATTATTATTATTATTATTCAATAGTAAATAAAGCTTAAACAAAATTTCACTTGATCTCTTAGCAGAACAATCCAGATAATAAAACCAATGTTATTTTATCGATTTTGTTCTCTTTTATTTCATTTTTCCATTCAACTTATTATTCATATATATATATATATATGTCCTGTTCTCATACAGACATCATGATATAAGATATTGAATTCGAGCCACTAATTTTGACAAATGTATATACACTTGAGTCAAAGCATATAAAACTAGTGACTCACATTCAATATCATCATGAAGTTATATCTGTATGTTCTCATTTGAATATATATATCTTTGAACAATTTCATTAGAGCAAAAAATAGGCAACCTCTACTAGGTTTGTTTTTTGACAATCAAAACCAATTGTATCTTTAACTGACAATCAGGGGCGAAACCATAAATTTTTTTCTATATGGGTTGTGGATAATTTCATATAGATAAAAAAGTATACTATATAATTAAAAAAATTATTTTGATGGTGAATCTCGACGGTACAAGAAAATTTTTAATAGTTTAAATAAAAACGTATATATAGTCACAGAACATAATGAGTCGTATCCTTAAATACATATTCTAACCAAGAAAAAACATAATAAAATAAAAAGGAAACACGCATGCAATGTAAATACAATAAGATTCTACTTAAATTTTGACTTCTGAGGCTTCAAAGAAACAAAAGCATCTATTACAGAATCCGAATCAATTGTAAAAATAAGTTCTCTTTCAATATAAACAACCATACAATTCTCAAGAAACTCGTCATCCATTTTGTTGCGCAAAAACGCTTTGTCAAGTTTCATAACCGAAAATAAACTTTAATTTTACAATTAATTTTACAACATAAACTTTAAAATAAAAATAAAAATAAAAATTACGCTTTTGGTTTATTGTTAAGGGGTTAAAATTTCTCAATTTGATCTTTCACTTGATTAAAGAAATACAATAGGTTTTAATGAGTTTGATACATGTTTTTAAGTTATTGGGCTATTATTAAGATAAATAAAAATATGGTAAATTAAGTCAGAATCGGAATTTGACTGGAATATATTTATAATTAAATGTGGTGCATTTAAAACTACTAAAAAAAACATTTTTTTTCTTCTAAAAGCTAGGGTGGCCCCACCCTAGCCACGCCTAATTCCGCCACTACTGACAATGACCTTGTCGTTAGTCAAACTTAATAGGTATATGGGTATTTTTATTATTTCAAACATTGTAAAAAGATATTTTATTAAAATATTGGATAAAAGTTTTTAAAAAATTGACATTAAATGAAAAATGATTTTTTCTGTTGTTGTTGTAGGAAAACATGTTTTAAAAAATTAAAAAATCATTTTTAAAAATGAATTTCCACCAGTTCATCTCAAGATGGATGGTGGATATTAAATTTAAAATAAAAAATAAAATAAAATAAAATAAAATAAAAAAACCTAAGATTAGTGGAGTTTCATATCGGATTTCCATGTTCAATTCTCCATCAAAGGAGATCTAAATCTCCGTCGCTCAAGATGGACTTAGGCTACGGAGATGGAGTCTTCTCCATCAAAGGAGATCTCCGATGATCTCATTCGATGGAGATCTAGATTGAATCTCCATCAATTCGATCAATTTTTTTTTTTCATTTTTAAAATTACTTTTTTTATTGTTTTCATATTTGTTTTATTTTTTTAATGGTGAAATTTTTATTAAATAAATTTAGGGGCATTTTGGTATTTTTGACAGTTAAATTTGGTCAATGATTAAGTTTGACTAATTTTGATTAACAATGGGAGAGGTCATTATTGGTCAATGATAAAGTTGTATCATGCGGTTAAAGAGTCTCAATTTTTCACTAGCTCTAACATGACCAGCTAAGAGGATTAGCACTTGGTTGTCAATTGTCATCACCCTAACTGACACCAATCTAGTAAGGGGAAAATCATGATAACAACACAATTACCTAAAAAAAAAAATAGATCACTGATCATGAAACGATGTTAAAAATGTTTATAGCATATGTAATTTTGAAGCGTAAGATCGAGTTGTGTTCAAAACTTCAAATGGAAGTGATGCCACTGATCTACAGTGGTTGTGGCTCCTCCGTTGAAACCAAGTGGAGGGATTGTGTTCACTTCCTTCTTCTTGTAAGGTTTTTTTTTTTTTTTTGAAAAGCAATCTTTATAAATCAGACAAAAGGCCAAAGCCAAACAAACAAAGCCATCACACAACCAACAATCCACACAACACAAACAAAGAAGCAAAACACCCAAAGAGACAACACAAAAAGCACATCAGAACCAACAAACAACATGAAAGAGAAACAGAGGATAGAAAAATCCAACATGGAACAACAAGAAACCCTCTAAATCAGTTATCTCACTATTGAACAAAGTCCCCACTCATACTAGACTTCTTCTTGGCCAACCAGTCTGCATACGAGTTACTTGCTCTCGAGTTAAACACGACCTTCGAATTGTCCAAAAAAGTCAGCTTGCTGCGAATGCCATAAATGGTCTTAACATGTCTAGGACTACCGAAGTTTTTCATTGTTGAACCAAGAAAACACAATCTTGGAGTCACTAATAAAAGTGATTTTTCTACCCTATAATTCTCTTTCCGACACACAAAGATCACAAGTTCTGAAGATAGTATCAATCTCAATTGAAATAGCATCTTTTATGCCAAGCTAAGAAGAGAACATGTAAATAACTTTCCCTTGGGCATCCCTCAAAACTCCTCCCATTCCGGCTGGGCCTAGATAGCCTCTAGCCGAACCATCGACGTTAAACTTAAGATTGTCAAAAGAAAGAGGAAGCCAATCCTCAATTTTTTTTATTTTTAGTCGGTTTAGAATCAATACACCTAGCTCCAAAATCTTGAAGAATAATTGATAAAGGCTCAAAAGATCCTTTCCCATGGTGTTTAAACCACCAGCCTACACAAAATTTAACAATGTCCATGCACTGTGTAACTTCTTGATTTTTTCCTTAAAAGACCATGAGATTTCTTGCCTCCCACGTTGTCCAGACTACTACGAAAAATAGGGTACCCTAGGCTCTCTCTTGCTTGGCCGAAGGGTATAGCCCCCTCCAACCCTTCAACCAATCTATCACCATCATGCAACCTAACCATAACCTCCATGTCCACAAACACAGCAGAAAAATATGGTTGATTGTTTGGTAGCCTGAGTTACATAGGTTGCACTCCATACTTGTCATTGTATCAACTCCGAATCGTAACAACACATCTTTAACATGAATTCTACCTCTCGTCAACTGCCAAGTTAAAACCTCGACTTTCGGGGGATAAATACCTTGCCAAATGAGATCATCAATCGAGGAAACATTAGCAACCAAGCTTTCCAGACTTCTTCTAAAAGACTTCACCGAAAAGATGTTTGTTGTTTCAAAGGTCCAAGCAATGGTGTCTGAAAACAATCTTTGAATACGAATGTTATTGAGGAAGACTAGGAAGCACTGCCATTGGTAAAATTCCTAATCAAAAGGGGGTCTTCTCAACTCCACCTTCCAACTCCAAATATTTTCGTTATAGAGCCCATACTCCTTAATGATGCCTTTTTTGTTAGTTGCTATAGAAAAAATCTCGGGAAAGGCATCCTTTAATGGGACAGAGTCCCATATGATGTCTTCCCAAAAGGATGCTTTTGCACCATCTCCAATAATGACCCTAAAACCTTCATTTGAAATCATGGACGAATTGGAACCTTGTTTCAACAGACTTTCGATCGCTTTAACAAACGGAGAAGTTGAAGAAGAGCTCTTCCAAGTCCATTAAAGATAGCTAACTTGGACACCATACTTGGCGCAAACGACCCTCTTCCAAAGCGTAGAGTCCTCCCTATCAAATCTTTACACCCACTTAGCTAACAAACTTTTGTTTTGGTCTAAGATGTGGCTGATCCCAAGTTTCTGATTCGACTTATTCTTGCAAACCAAATCCTAATTAACCAAATGCAATTTCTTCTTTTCAACTCCATCACCCCAAAAAATTCTTCGCTGTAGCTTCTCAAAATTTTTTGCTCCCTTTTTCTTGTAAGTTGTAAGTAACATTCAGTTGGTGGCCTTCATTAAAAAAATAATAATTATTTATTAAAAAAATCAATGTAAGAGCATTTTTGATATCTTAATAGTCAGTTTTGGTCAAACTACTAGAACCAATATGGCCAAAACTATAGTCAATTGCAGGGGGTGTAACTGTAGAAAAAACGATATTTGATTATTTAGTTGCAATTAAGCTAAACCTCAGGGGTGTGCATGAAATTTTCCTTACATTGTTGGACAGATTAAATAAATCATTCAATCCCTATTTGAGAATTCATGACTCATGAGAAACTCTCCATAAAACATTGGAAATACCTTAGAAATTAAGCACACGAATAACTTTTAATAAAAATGAAGATTGATTTGCCCTTTAATTTATTGTTCTTGAAAATTATTTTAAAGAAAATTACGACTCAATGAACTCAATTGCTCGTTTACAAATTTCAGTCATTATATTTTCCGACCCATAAACCTGCACTAAAGAAAATGTTGTAGTCAAGTAACGAAATAAAAATATCATGCCAGAAAGCATCTAGCTATAGAAATCACCTAGTCATTTACAAAATTTGAAGAATATATATAAGAGAGCAAGCTTTTATTTGAATTTATTAGGTATTAGCTAGCTTAATTGATAAGATATGTTGTATAAATTAGGTTTACTTGATGAATTTTATACTTCAACCGGAACGCCAAACTCCTCTCCCACGGCAAGCATCTTTGCCAACCCTATTTTATGGTTTTGATCTCCCTGTCTAACATAAATATGCAATTTTGTCGCATTTAGCTCAAATTTCTTTTATTCCATGGAAGAAACACATAGTTTTAGCATGTCGAAGACAAAATGAAACTATCATAATAAAATTTAAATGTATCTTAGCTAGTTTGTACAAATGGGGTTGTTTCTAACTTCTCCCTCAAGGCTCTAATGAGTCCATCGTAGAACCAACATCATACAACAAAAGCAAAATAAGTAATGTTGTGATACACTGACGCGACATGGGGGTCGAGCTCTTGCGTTGTGACAGTCTCACCCCCATGGATTTTAGTATCTAACCTCTTGTATTATTTAGGGTTTCAATATGAGAGAGAATCGAAACTGAGAGTTTTTGCTTCATCATTGTAGACATCAATTTGATAGTGTAAATTGAGTGCTGATACGCTCCATGGATGTAGGCATCATATTGATTGTCGAATCACGTAAAATCTCGTGTCTCTTTTTGTTATTATTGTTTTTGTGTGTATTTGATTGGATTGTCTTTAGGTTAGCTTATTTCGTAACAGCACCATATAGAAACCCTTAAAAATAAGACAACCTGCTTTTAAAAATGATACAGTCCACATATTTTTTCTGCTACATAGGTTTGACGTACATGTAAGGACCAACAGACTTCAAACTTCATCTTTATTTTACAATTTGGGCTTGGATTTGTTGTGCCAGCTCGTCAATGGTCCCAAAACCAATCGAAATCACAATTTCAATTGGATCCCAAAACCAATCAAAATCAAGTCGATTTCTGCCCCAACATATACACCATGTAGGCCATCAGTCTTCAAACTTCATCGATCGGTGTCAAAGTTGCTATTGACTGCTACCATGCACTTCAAACTTCAAAATTCTTTGTTGCACCAATATCGTCCAAGAAATGTTGAATTGAAAAACTATTGTAGTTTTTTTTTTTTTTTTTTTCATTTGATATTTTATATATATAATTAAATTGTAGATAAAGTTGATGAGATAGCTACAAGACAAGCTGTCTCAGTTTTAGCCGTTGAAGCATGCCTACACATCACAACCACTATAAAATATTAATAATGTTGATGGGACCTAAGATTGTTGATTGTGAAGCCAAAATAAGTCTACACTGACACGACACGGGGGTTGAGCTCTTGCGTTGTGACATTCTCACCCCCATAGATTTTAGTATCTAACTTTTTGTATTATTTAGGGTTTCAATATGAGAGAGAACCGAAACTGAGAGTTTTTACTTCATCATTGTAGACATCAATTTGATAGTGTAATTGAGTGCCGATACAGTCCGTGGATATAGGCATCACAATAATTGCCGAACCACGTAAAATATTGTGTCTCTTTTTGTTATTATTATTTTTGTGTGTATTGTATTTGATTTGATTGTCTTTGTGTTAGCTTATTTTGTAACAGCACCTTATAGAAACCTTTAAAAATGAAGACAACCTATTCTTAAAAATGATGCAGTCCACATATTTGTTCTGCTACATAGGTTTGGCATACATGCAAGGACTAACAGACTTCTAACTTCATCTTTGTTTTACAATTTGGGCTTGGATTTGTTGTGCCGCCCGTCAATGATCCTAAAACCAATCGAAATCGAAATTGCAATTTCGATTGGATCCCAAAACCAATCAAAATCAAGCCGATTTCTGCCCCAACATATACACCATGTAGGCCATCAGTCTTCAAACTTCATCAATCGGTGTAAAAGTTGCTATTGGCTGCTACCAGGCACCATGTATGCCATATAAGTATTCAAACTTCATAATTCTTTGTTGCACCAACATCGTCCAAGAAATGTTGAGTTGACAAACTATTGCAGTTTTTTTTTTTTTTTTTTTTTTTTTTCATTTGATATATATATATAAATATGCAAACGAGAGCTTAATCCTATTTATACAAAAATATACAAAGAAAAAGACAAAAAAGTGGCTGACAATAAATAATTTTTACATAAAGTCTATCTTATCGGTGCATACTTTTTACTATTATTTGCTGACTACCGTCTATATTATCTTTTTGTCGATCTTATCTTCTTTGATGTTGATCTTATCTTCTTATCTTCAAGCTTTGTTGACGATCTTATCTTCCTTGCTTTTTACTATTTTTGTCGTTTCCTGCTAACACTTTTCTAATGAGCTTGTGCTTATGTGTCTAGATTATGATAAGCTTCATCATCAAATTGCTCATCTATCTCCTCTTCGGTAAGAAATTCTCTTAATCTATCTTCTTCTTCTTCTTGGATTTCACTCAAATAGTCATTTGTCTCTGGGCTTAGGAAAATCTTTTAAATATTTAATAAAGACTTGATCAAAACTACTATAGTGAATTTTTTGCTTTTTATCAATTTCTTCGATAAATTTTAAATGATGACTTTTCAAAGATTTTAATCTTTCTGAATTGTCTTTGGCTAATTCTATCAAAGCTAAGTCTATAATACTAAAATCAAAACTCATACATTAAAATATCTTAAAATAGAGACAACATAACGGAAGAACAAAATAAACATAATAATTACTAATATCCAACTTATCATTAATATCAACAGAAGTTTAAACTAAATTTACGATGGTGTAATTAGAAGTCCACCTTTCTGTAACTACTCACATAAGCAAAATATTAATTTAAAAGGTAACTCGACTCTGATACCAAAACTGAAAAGGGTGTGCAAAACTGTAGAGGAACTCAAACAGACCTTTCAAGATCTCATTGTTTCCATTCAAACAAAACAAAGCTAGAGAAAAGAGCTAGAAGCTAAAAATATATTAATTTTAAATTTACAAGGACATAGACCTAGTGAATGGAAGCATATATTTAACAAATGGGAAGGAAATTTAATTAGGCATGCGATGGAAGCATTAAATAATATTGTAGATTATAAGTATAAGTTAGTTTACCTAGAAAGCACATTAGGATATAATGAAAAGAAAATTTATTTAGGATGGAGAGAATATATGAAAATGGATGAAACAAAGAAAACAGAATTAGATGAATTCGAGATAAATATAACAGTTTTAAGTTTTATAGATGCAATTAGAAAATGTATTTTAGGATCCTCAATGGAAAAAGTAGATGATGAACAAAATCAAATTAGATCGATAAGAAGCTTAGAGCAGCTAAAAATATGTGATTTACATTATTTTGATTGTTATTTAGACCTTTTCTATAAATATTGGAGTCAAATAGGATGACCATATGATGAAGAGTTATTAATGAAGTTTGTAACAAAGTTACCTGGAAAGATAAGAGAAAAACTTTATAAAGATTTAACTGAATGGTTTAAAAGTAGAAAAGAAGAATGATTGTTTTGGCAAATTTCTTTAATACCTACAATAGAATTTGTTAGACAAAGAATTAGAGATTTATGTGACGAAGAAAAGCTTAGAAGACAAGCACAGCAACAGTTTAGTAGAATGTGTATAGATTTGTATGAAGTACCAACATTAGGTTGTGAAAAAACTAAAAGATACAAGTATAGATATAATAAAGAAAGAGTGAAATCCATTTTAGTCCCTCTAGTTTGACCTATTACACACTTTGTCTTGATAGGTCCCGTTAGTTTTTAAAAATCCGTATTTCAGTCCCTATCGTTCAATTCCGATAGGGTTCCGTCAGATCATCAGGGGTATAATGGTAAAAGCAGGGTATAAATTAATAGGTTCAATTAAAAACAATTAAAAAATTGAATTAAAAAATAAACATTAAATTTTTTTAATAATATATATATATATATATATAACAGATAAAAAAAACAAATAAATATATATATAACCATCAGTATCACGATCTGGAAACCCAGTCCGGACTCCAGACTAACAAAATCGACCTAAATCATCATCATCATCGACCTAAATCATCATCATCATCAATCTAAATCATCATCTCCCACATCCATATCTTCTTCAATCAACAATATCAGAAACAAACTCATTAAATCGACCTAAAAATCATTATCATCATCGACCTAAATCATCATCATCATCATCATTGACCCAAATCATCATCTCCCACGTGCATATCTTCTTCAATTAACAACATCAGAAACAAACTCATTTGACCAAACTTCAATCACAACAATACTTACAATAATCCCAAAATCTCATGAAAATCCCAATTTTTAGACAAACCCACTTTACAAAAAACTTCATAATTCTTAGAAAAACCTAAAATTGACACACCCACTTCACAAAATTCAACAAAAACCCCAATAGCATCCACAAAACCGCAATAACAAGAAGAAGCATCAGCAGTTTTGTGAGCATCAGCGAGCTAGAAACATACCTGAGATGCGTGCGGATCAATGAGAAGAAGAAGCATCATCAGTTTGGCGGTGAGGAGGAGAATGAGCGATAAGCTTGTAGTAGACTTGTTCGTTGACACAGTAGATGAAGAAGACGAACAAGGAGGATGAAGATCTGGGTTTAGGTTGTGTTGAATTGACGAACAAGGAAGAAGACGAACAAGGAAGATGAAAGATCCGGGTTTGGGTTGTGTTGAATTGACTAACAAGGAAGAAGAAAGATCTGGTTTCAGGTTTTTTTTTTTTTTTTCTTTGAACTTTAATTGAATTTGGGTTGTATTGAATATGGTGGTGGTGTTTGATTGAATGTGGATTGGGGTTTTGATCGTAATTCAAAGTCTAAGCTTGGGGTTTTGATAAATCAAAATAAGCTAATTAAATGTGGGTTGGGTTAGCAGATAAGAAGACGAACAAAGAAGATGAAAGTTCAGGGTTTGGGTTGTGTTGAATTGACGAACAAGGAAGAAGAAAGATCTGGTTTCAGGTTTTTTTATTTTATTTTATTTTAACTTTAATTGAATTTGGGTTGTATTGAATATGGTGGTGGTGTTTGATTGAATGTGGATTGGGGTTTTGATCGTGATTTCAAAGTCTAAGCTTGGGGTTTTGATAAATCAAAATAAGACTAATAAATGTGGGTTGGGTTAGCAGATCTTGGTTTGTTTTATTTTTATATTTAATTAGTCTTATTTTTAAATAAATTTATTATAAATTTAATAAATTTATTTATAAATGTAATTAGTTTTATTTATAAATTTAATTTATTCTAAATGTAATTAGTTTTATTTATAAATTTAATTATTTTTATTTATAAATTTAATTGGTTTTATTTTAATTATCATTATTATTTAATTTATTTATTTAAATGCATTTAATATATATTGCTTTATTTTTTAATCAGGGGCAGCAGGGTCATTTGACCCTCTGACCCTGTCAGAAAACACTTTTTCTACGGAAAATGTAATGGAAGGACTTAACGAGATAATACTGAAAACCGAGGGACCGGTTTGTATAATAGGTTAAACTAGAGGGACTAAAATGGATTTCACCTATAAAGAAAAGACAAAGAAATATAAAAAATAGAGGAAAGATAAGTATAACAAACCCTATAAACCCTATAAACGAAAATTCTACAACCACTTTTTCTATATACTTATAAGTCTATGACAACTTTTAATACCAAACTTATTATTGTACAAACTTGTTATTTATTGCTAGAGTTTTCTATTTCAGCTTTCTTCTTTTTTGACTATTAAAAGTTTATTTTTCTTTGTTTAAATATCCTAATATTACTCTCCAACGATTTTCTCTTGTTTTTATACCATCTATTCTACTTTTAGTTAAATTTTTTTTTTCTTCTGTTTTAGCTTCTTTAAGCTTAATACTATAATTTCTAATGTTGATCCTACAAGAATCTAAATGCTCAGTTATAAATTCTATTTGTTGAGATCTGAAAGTTCATCATTCATTTAATCTGGTAAATTCAAAATTGAAGTTGAAGCTGAGGCTTGACTTTTTTCGGCTTGACTATTATCTTTTATAAGTTTCTCTATTTCTTTTAGTTTATTTTCACTATTTATCTTTAGATTTTCTAAATCAAGAAGGTCTCTTTCAAAAATAGGAAAATCTTCTAAATATTTAATAAAGACTTGATCAAAACTACTATAGTGAATTTTTAGTTTTTTATCAATTTCTTTAATAAATTTTAAATGATGACTTTTCAAAGATTTTAATCTTTATGATCTGTCTTTGGCTAATTTTATCAAAACTAAGTCTATGATACTAAAATCAAAACTCATACATTAAAATATCTTAAAATAGAGCAACATAACGGAAGAACAAAATAAACATAATAATTACTAATATCCAACTTATCATTAATATCAACAGAAGTTTAAACTAAATTTATGATGGTGTAATTAGAAGTCCGCCTTTCTGTAACTACTCACATAAGCAAAATATTAATTTAAAAGGTAACTCGGCTCTAATACCAAAACTGAGAAGGGTGTGCAAAATTGTAGAGGAACTCAAACAGGCCTTTTAAGATCCCATGGTCTCCATACACATGGGTTATTTGAATAACTGCAAGATGCATTTATCTCATTTAATTCAAATGAAAGTTTAATGTTTTTGTTTACGTTCATGCCTAGTAATAAATAGAGATATGTAACCTATTCATGGAAGGATGTCCATGACAATATATAAACCTCCTTCACCCACATGAAATAACATATCGAGAATTGTGAGAATTTATTCTAATATTAATTTAGTGAAGAGAGTATTCTTCCTATTTTTCAAGCTCTTATCTCTTAGGTAGATTCCTTAGAGTGGCGAGTTGTTTATCTCAGAGTGTTCATTTTGTATTTTTCTATTTTAATGTCCATTTATATGGTGTCAGTTTGGTATCAAAGCACTATCCGATCATGATTGCGAGGTGTGGAGGTCGTGGAGGCCGTGGGAGTCACTAACCTCAAAACCAAGATGAACCACTAATTCGTGAACGAGATCTGCATGACATTGAAGTAGATGATCTCATAAGACAAGTGCAACAACTCCAGCAGCGTCTTGAGCATTTTAAACCTCTGGAACATGATGAGTCTCGTCATGATTCAGAAAATGAACCAACAGATGAAGAAAAATACCAATCATTTTGGTCATGGCTACGATTGAGCATCAAATGATGGGAATAATCGTAGGCATCGCTAGATGAATAATTTTTTCGACCAAATTTTGATGTCAGAGTTGATATTCCAAAATTCGAAGAAAAAATGCAACCCGAAGAATACGTTGATTGGCTCAATACTATGAAGCGAGTATTTGATTATAAAGATGTACTTGAAGATTGCAAGGTAAAGTTAGTGGCTATCAAATTGAAGAAACATGCTTCAATTTGGTGGGAACATCTCAAGATACAACGGGCTCGAGAAGGAAAAAGGGCATATTGAAATATGGGAAAAGATGAGGAAATAATTGAAGAGGAAGTACATGCCAGAAAATTATCGTCAAGATTCTTTTCTTAAGTTCCATAATTTCAAACAAAAAGATTTGTCTATGGAGGAGTATACGTCAGAATTTGATAATCAACGTATGCTTTGCGATATAACTAAACCCAATGAGCAAGCCATTACTCGTTATCTTGGGGGCCTTCAGATTGACATCTGCAATATTGCGCAATTACAACCATATTGGACTTATAACGATGTCGTCAAGCTATCATTGAAGGTTGAGAAACAAAGTAAGGAAGGTTGTGGTGGATCTTCAAGATCTTGGATTAGAGAAAATAATACTAATCGGGGCATCAATGTCCACAACCAAAGTTGTTTCTTCCACAAATGTTGGTGCAACTCCAAAAGCAACGCGCAAGCAAGAATGGGTAGCAAGTAGTTCTAATCGTTCTTTTTTGATTTGATGTTTCAAATGTCAAGGAATAGGCCAAATTACATATGATTGCCCAAATCGAGAGATATTCTCTTTGGTGGAGGAAATTATGGACGATCTGATTGAAGAAGATGAACTAATCGAAGACGATAGGCCACAATTTGATGAAGAAATCACTTATGGTGATCTAGGTGAGAGTTTGATTATTCAGCGAAGCATGAATATTTATGTTGAGGAAGATAATTGGTTGCGCAATAATATTTTCCATACAAGGTGTACCGCCTTTGGAAAAGTTTGTAATGTTATCATTGATGGCGGAAGCTGTGAGAATATGGTAGCCACTACTATGGTGGAGAAACTAAATCTCAAGATACAGAAGCACCTGCAACCTTACAAGCTTTCTTGGTTACGCAAGGGAAATGAGGTAAAAATTGATAAAAAAAAAAATGTTTGATTCAATTTTCTATTGGAAAGCACTATTAAGATGAAATATGGTGTGATGTTGTTCCCATGGATGTTTGTCATTTGCTACTTGGTAGACCTTGGCAGTATGATAAAGGAGTCATTCATGATGGTTTTAAAAAAACTTACACATTCGAGAAAGATGGAGCAAAAATCATCTTAGGTCCTAGCAAGTTAGATTGAATCTCGAAACCTTTGAGAAGTGACGGAAGTACTTTCCTTTCTAAATCTGAGTTTCTTATTTTAGCAGAGGAAAGTAAGACAACTTATGCACTTGTTATTTTTAAGGTAAATAACAACAAAATCAATATCTATCCAACGCTCCAACTGATGCTTCAAGAATTTCAAGATGTCATTCCAGAAGAAATCCCACATGGCCTGCCTCCAATGAGAGGAATTCAACATTGTATTGATTTTGTTCCAGGCGCAATCATTCCAAATAAAGTAACATATATGATGAATCCTAAAGAATTTGAAGAGCTCTAGAGACAAGTTGATGAGTTAATGGCTAAAGGACTGACTAGAGAAAGCTTGAGTCCTTGTGCTGTTCCTGCACTTTTTGTTCCTAAGAAAGATGGCTCTTGGTGCATGTGTGTAGACAGTCGATCAGTGAACAAAATAACTATCAAGTATCGTTTCCCTATTCCTCGCATTGATGATCTTCTTAACCAACTTCATAGAGCAACAATTTTTTTCTAAGATAGACCTCTGAAGTGGTTATCATCGATTCGCAAAAGGCCTGGAAATGAATGGAAAACTGCTTTCAAAACAAGAGATGGTATGTATGAGTGGATGGTAATTCCTTTCGGACTATCTAATGCTCCAAGTACATTTATGCGACTCATGAATTATATTTTCAAGTCTTTTATCTGTAAATTTGTGGTTGTGTACTTTGATGACATCCTCGTCTACAGTAAGGAACAAAAGCTACCTTTGGAACATCTACGACAAATGTTCAACGTGTTGAGAGAACAAAAGTTGTTCGTGATCGGAACGATTTATACACCTTTTGAGGTCTCCATTTCTTGTCGTTTGCTTTCGTTTTCGAGCGTTTTTGTGAATATAATATGTTTTGTGAGCCTTGTGTAGGTTCATTTTATTTTGGGAAGTCATTGTATGGAAACGGGGTGTTTCCGAGCCAAAACACAGCTTGAAAAGACGAAAGAATTTTCATTGAAGATTTTCAGATTTCGTAAGACGTATCATGAAAGGCAAAATTACGTACTACATCCAATTGTGAAAATCAACATAGCAACACTACCAACTCTGGCGATTGGAGTCGTAAGACGTACCACGAGATTGAAAGAAATCAACACACACTACCAACTCTCGCGATTGGTCTCGTAAGACGTATCGCGAAAGGCAAAATGGTGTACCGCAAGATTTGGCAGTGTGTCCTAATTAATTTCGTCAGACGGTTTCGTTAAAGTGTACTGCAAGACGTACTACGAGATGAAAGTCACCGTTTTCTTTTGACCTACCTATATATATAATTTTACCAATTATTTTCAATAGTGCTTCATTAAATAAAAATCCCTAGAATCCCAAATCAACTTCCCACATCTCTTTCTCTTCTCCTCTTTCGCACCAAACACCAATTTTTTTCCATCTTCTTCATCTAAATCATCTTCTCCACCCAATAAAGGAGAGACTCATGCTCCCATGGAGGTTCTTCCTCCATGAGAGCTCACCATATATCTCCATCACCCCTTTCTCACTTCATCCATCCATTTAAGATGAAATTTCAAGGAATTAGGAGCAATTTTGAGCTAGGAAAGCTATGGAAAAACTTTAGAGGATTGTCTTCAAGGGTTTGCTCTAATTTACTCATTTTTTTTGTAATCTCTTGTATCTTTGATGTGTAACCCCGATTTGAGGAATTTTGTAAACCTACACTTGTGTTATATATGTTGTTTGTGCTTAAATTTGGTAGGGTTTTGTTTTACTCTTTGTTAATTTCATGATTTAAGCTTTAATTGCAAAATCGTTGAAAAAATTATTTTGATGGTGAATCTCGACAGTACGAGAGAATTTTTATTAGTTAAAATAAAAAAGTATATCTAGTCAGGGAACATAATGAGTCGTATCCTTAAATACATATTCTAACCAAGAAAAAACATAAGAAAATAAAAAGGAAACACACATGCAATGTAAATACAATAAGATTCTACTTAAATTTTGACTTTTAAGGCTTCAAAGAAACAAAAACATCTATTACAGAATCCGAATCAATTGTAAAAACAAGTTCTCTTTCAATATAAACAACCATACAATTCTCAAGAAACTTGTCATCCATTTTGTTGTACAAAAACGCTTTGACAAGTTTCATAGCCGAAAATAAAACTTAATTTTACAATTAATTTTACTACTTAAACTTTAAAATAAAAATAAAAATAAAATTTACGCTTTTGGTTTGTTGTTAAGGGGTTAAAATTTCTCAATTTGATATTTCACTTGATTAAAGAAATACAATAGGTTTTAATGAGTTTGATGTATGTTTTTAAGTTATTGAGCTATTATTAGAATAAATAAAAATATGACAAATTAAATCAGAATCGAAATTTGAATGGAATATATTTAGAATTAAATGTGATGCATTTAAAACTATTAAAAAAGACATTTTTTTTTCTTCTTCAAAAAGCTAGGGTAGGCCCACCCTAGACATGCCTAATTCTACAACTATTGACAATGACCTTTATCATTTCAAACATTTCAAAAAGATATTTTATTAAAATATTGGATAAAAGTTTTTAAAAAATGGACATTAAATGAAGAATGATTTTTTTATTTTTTTGTTGTAAGAAACATGTTTTAAAAAATTAAAAAATCATTTTTAAAAATGAATTTCCACCCTTCATCTCAAGATGGATGCTGGATTTAAATTAAAAGAAAAGAAAAAAAAAGGTTAGTGTAGTTTCATATCTGATTTCCATGTTCAATTCTCCATCAAAGGAGATCTAAATTTCTGTCGCTCAAGATGGATTTAGCACGGAGATGGAGTCTTTTCCATTTCTTTTAAATTATTTATTGTTGTCTGTATGAAATATCTTTAAATTATTTAATTTAATACTTATTTTTAGGATACATTTTTATCTTTTTCTATGTACTAATTTTATTTATTATTGAATTATTATCCTATAAAATTCAAATTGAAAAACTATTGCAGTTATTTTTTTTATTTTTTATTTTTATTTTATTTTATTTTTTGAAGTTTAATGTGTTTATTCCGTTTGAAATGGTTTTTTTTTTTTTTTTTTTTCATTCATTTCATTTGATATTATATATATTTAATTAAATTGTAGATAAAGTTGATGGGATAGCTACAAGACAAGCTGTCTCAATTTTAACCATTGAAGCATGCCTCAACGGTATGCATGCAATTTTCCTTACATTGTTTGACAGATTGAAGAATTTATGAGAAACTCTCCGCAAAGCATTGGAAATACCTTAGAAATTAAGCACATGAATAGTTTTTAATAAAAATAAAGATTGACTTGCCCTTTAATTTATTGTTTTTGAAAATTATTTTAAAGAAAATTATGACTCAATACACTCAATTGCTCGTTTACAAATTCCGGTCATTATAGCCTCCGGCCCATAAACCTGCACTAAAGAAAATGTTGTAGTCAAGTAACGAAATAAATATATCATACTATAAAGCATCTAGCTATAGAAATCACCTAATTATTTACAAAATTTGAAGAATATATATAAGAGAGCAAGCTTTATTTGAATTTATTAGGTATTAGCTAGCTTAATTGATAAGATGTGTTGTACGAATTAGGTCTCGATGGATTTTGTACCTCAACTGGAACGCCAAGCTCCTCTCCCACATCAAGCATCTTTGCTAATCCTATTTGATGGTTTTGACCTCCCCGTCTAACGTAAATATGCAATTTTGCTGTATTTAGCTCGGATTTCTTTTATGCCATGGGAGAAACACATAGTTTTAGCACGTCGAAGACAAATGAACTATCATAATAAAATTTAAATGTATCTTACTAGTTTGTGCAAATGGGCTTGTTTCTACCTTCTCCCTCAAGGCTCTAATAAGTCCATCATAAGTAGTAGCAATATTAGCTGTGTTCGATATGTTCCCTCCGATGAGAAGGGCTCTTTTACGACCATCTGGATTGGCAGTAGCACACTACAATTACATATAAATTAGTAAATTACTTGTAGAGTTTCAGTTCTAAAAATGAAAATTAATCAAGTATTGAGAGGTTCTTACATTTAGTATAGTCATGGCCAGCTGATACATTTCTTCCTTACTCGTACCCGTATAATCTGTGTAGTTCCCAAGTTCTGATGCATAACCCAAGTCTGCAATCTAAAATGTTGCATCAAAGCAATAACATTATGGGATCAAAACAAAGGATGCTAAAATTTGATGTCGTGATTGGTGAGGTGCACCGGAAAACTCACAGCATCAACATAGATAAGACTTGAACCACCCCCAGGTATCATTTTCCAGATTCGTCCTTTCCGATTCAAAAGAATGAATTTCAAAGTTGCATTTGACTACAAGATTAATACAAGACCTTAATTAGTATATCAGTTTTTTGTGTAGAAAAGTCATGTTTCTCATCAAAACTATAGCTACCTTCTCCTTTAATGCATCAATGAAGATTTCTTCAGGACTTAGCACTCTGCCAAACGGCATAGGAAACTCTACATTACCCCATCTGCATTCATTTATATCACAACACACAAAATAAAATAAAAAATAGAAGATTTTAACACTGATACAACAAAGTGAATGCAATTTAGAAAGTTAAAAGTAAACTTGTCAGGAGTACTGATGATCAGGATTTATACTTGTCTTGATTCCTGAAAGCAGCACACTCATCCAACTCCCCCCTCATATCTAATGGATACAGTTCTCCATTAACCAAAGTGAACGGATTCATTTCGATAAAACTAAAGTCCAAATCTGGAGACATAAGCAAACTATTTCACTAGCAAAACTAAACACTTAGCTAGCTATGATCAATAAAATAATAGGGATTCTGAACAATAGAAGCTAGCATCATTTAGCTGTTATCAAGCACTGCATACCCTGAAACACAGCGAACACACCCATAATGAAATCTCTAATTCTTCCGCGAACCTGTAACAACAGAAATACAATAAGCAAACGCTAGCCTCGGTATACAAAAATACAACCCCAGAAAAAAATATAATCAAGAAAAAACCTCTGAAGGCAGTGTGGCAACCAGTGGAGCGATTGTTTCGACCACCATGGACTTGTCTGTTGGGAGAAAAACAGACTTAACCTTGACAAGATAAATCCTAAGAACAGATTATTAAAAAGGGTTTTAATAATTTCAAGCATATAAGAAATTATGATGACATATATACAAACCTTGTCCCAGTTGTTTTCAATTTCAATACCTCCAGAATCTGAGAAATTGATAGTGCAGCCTAGCCTTTCAGAGTTAATTGAAAGATAATATTCTTGGTGATGAAGGATATATGGCTCCACAATAAATGTTGTTATAGGTCCCTTACAACCATCTATCTCCACCTAATTCCACAATTCAACATTAATTTACAAAGCAATTCAAAACATATATAGAATAATCCAGTGAAAATATATGAATCACCTGGACACCAAGGTGGTGCTTAATGAATTCAATAACTTGGGCAAAATCTAAATTGAGGGCCACAAGGCCACTCTTTCCTCTCTTCCCAAATAACATATCTGGTTTCACTACTGATCTTGTTGATGATAACCATGGTTGTTCATTCAATAACTCAGTAAAGTTAGTTGACTCTGTCACCTAATTATCATTTGAATATATCACTAAGTGCATTATATATAAAATAGTATACACTAAAAAGAAAAGGGTGAGGTGGTGTAGAGTGAAGAGTAGCAGTACCTGAGCAGAGCAGATAGGGAGGTGAATACCAGCAAGTGTTGATAAATGCTCTTTCAATAGTCTCTTGGAATCATACTCTCTAATCTTCTTCCTCACCATTTTTGTTTGTGTAAACAAGAAATGCTGCTGATTCTCAACTATATTTTCTTCTGATCAGATATGGTCCCATTATTAAAAGGTGCTTTCTTTGAGGTGGTTGAGGGTGGTGGATGGAATCTTATTGTGTCTGATCATGTCAGGTTCAATTATTAATTGTTTAGGTTAATTACATCAAATCTTCAGGCCAAACCTCATCAAAATATTTGTCCAAAATATTTTAACTGTCTAATACAACAAACACCGTATTAGTTAATACATTATATTTTGTGATATTAGATTGTATTGTATTAGAAAAAAAAATAAACACTTTTCATTTCTCTCTATTTTTCAACAAATATAGAATATTGAAGAAATATGTGTTATGTTGTTAATATATTTTTAAATTTTTCAAAATTATATAGGAAATATTTATTTTATTTATAAAAATATTAATTATTTTAATGTTTTGTTTCAATTAAAATAAAAATATTTAATGATTTATTTATGATAAGGATATTTAAAATTAATTATTATAAAAAATAAGATATTTTTATAATATAATAAAATATCATAAAATCATATATGAATAACTTAATACAATATAATACAGTGCATTACCAAACACTGATTTGTATTAATGATAATACAGTTCAATACAATTCAATTCAATACAATCCAATGCGGTGTGTCAAACGAGCATCAGTTTTTATAAAAAGGGAAAATTGTACTAACGTCCCCTGTATATATGTAAAATTGCATGATCCATTGTCATGGGTCATGGACTCATGGGTCGGGTTGGTTTTCCATTTGGACGCTCTAAAAAGTAAAACCCCTGAAAACTCAAACCCCGCTCCACTGCAAGTATCAGGTGAAAAGCAATGGCTTTGGACGGAAAAGGATTCGGGTTGTCTTTTCTTGATTCTCAGGAGAACGACACTACTCCACCTCCTCCACCTCCACCTTCCCTTGAAGTACTTCCCTCTCAGGTATATACCCTATATTATCATTCTTTTTCCTTTATTTTATTTGTTTTACATAAAAAAAAAAATACCACTTTAATTGATTTATTTTGATGGCATGGAGGTTTCATCTTCTGTCAAATGCACTGTTGAGCCTGTCAACTTGGGTGGACTCACTTTGCTCAAGGTATATGCTTAATATGATTAACTAAATCTTTTTATTGGAATTTAAATTTGATTTTCTTATTGTTGTTTTATCATTTCATTTGGTTTTGCTTGATAATAGTTTAAAAGTGTAATGGCTAAAATTAAGTTATCATTTTTTTTAGGGCCGGGTGAGTACTAAAGAGGTTTTTCGGTTGCCCAACTCTGATTTAGTTCCTGGGGTATACGAAGGTCTGATATATATTCCCTTTTATTTTATACCAATTGTGATTTGTGTGGTGCTTATTTATTGAAATTAGTTTTTCTAGATGGAACTGCATTGTTTATTCTTCTTTTGCTCGTGTTGTATAATTGCACGTATTTGTAAATACATATGTTTTTGGGTTTAGGAGGACTGAAGTTATGGGAAGGTTCACTGGATCTCGTTAAAGCTCTGCAGTCAGAAATTCAAAATGGACATATTTCGTTTACTGGAAAGCGAGTTTTAGAGGTGGGCTACTAATTGTCAGGTGATTTTTATACTGTCTGCAATGCATAATTATCATGATACTTGACATGATAAGATTCCATTGAATTTTTCAATTTAATGCTTGTTCGCATCAGTTCGATTTACTTTGTTTAGTTTAATTTATGCATTATGGGATACTGTCTTCTAAGAATCCACATGTTAATGTGTATGTGATGTTATTTCTGCAGTATAAGTTTCTTAAATATGTTAAAGATGTAACGGACCATGTGATGATCTACACTTGTAGTTTTATCTTTAACGTGTTCTTTTATATCTTGACTTATCGTCTATTTCAATTTGATTTCATAAAATGAAAGTTGCCTCCGGTTTGGTTATAAAGTAGTGAATTTGATGAGGTTGAGATACTAGTTGAAGGCTTGGGTTGTTCTTGACTTTAACTTGAGCCGGTGTATGTTCACTAAGAATGTGGATGAAGGCAGTATAAGCTCAATGGAGCTTAAATTGGCATGTCAGATTTTGTTCTATTCAGTTTTAAGCTTTGAATTATCGTTAATATTGGTCATTAATGTGGCTAAATTTTCTTTGGAGTTTTATGAATGTTGGAAATGATGACAATGATGATTTCCGAATTTCCATTTTATTAAGAAATCCTATATTACACTCCCAACAGGTGATTTTGGTTAAATCCTTTTTTTTAGGTTTGTGGATATATACTGAAGCAAAACTCTATTATCTCAATTCTCATGGTTTTAGCATCTGCCATTATCTCATGGTTTTAGCTATCCTTATTAGTTACTGAATGTTGTCCAATTGTTTTCAGCTTGGATGTGGTCATGGTCTTCCTGGGATCTTTGCATGCCTTGAGGTAAATTTGTGTTGTAATGTCTATAACCATATGTTTGAAAATCTACAGGTTTGTGAATCTTCATGCTTTTGTTGCATTAGGGTGCAGCTGCTACACATTTCCAGGACTTCAATGCAGAAGTCCTACGTTGTCTCACTATTCCCAATGTAAATGCTAATATTTCAAAAGAGTTTCAACCTGGAGAGACAAAGGAAACAAATACTGATACTGGGGCAGAAGTGCGTTTCTTTGCTGGTGATTGGAGTCAAATCCATCAACTTCTTCCATACGTACATGACAACGAAAACGATCTAAACTGTAGCTCAGGGCTGGCTCCAACTTCTGGTTATGATATTATATTGATGGCAGAGACAATTTATTCAATCCCGGCTCACCAAAGTCTCTACGGACTAATTAAAAAGGTACTGCAATATTGTGTTACTTTTTCTCTTTGTATTTTCTCATTATATTCATTGCAAATTGCTAGAGTTCTGAAAGTGTTTAATCTGCAGTGCCTTAGCCACCCTCAGGGAGTTGTGTACATGGCAGCAAAGAAACATTATTTTGGAGTAGGTGGTGGAACACGGCGATTCCTGTCTCTGGTGGAGAAAGATGGTGAGCTAATCCTTCCGATACACGATCACGATATTTACGTGGAACCATGTCACACTGATAATTGTCTTTTATTCCTCCCTTGGGTTGACACAGGAAGGGACAGTATAAGTAAAACATACCACATGTATGCATGAAAGAAGGCTTTCTCTCTGTGAAATATTAAATATGCTTTACTCATCTTCTGAAAATATCTTTGCACTTGATGTGGATATGAGTGTGCTCAATATCTAGTCTTCAGTTATGTTCATGGAAATATAAAAAGCATGTGTAGTATCTCCTTTTTTTATTATCTGTATAGTATCAGATGGATGTATATAGTTTCTGTCTTTCTGATGATACATGGCATGTGAAATCTTATTCGTTGGCCGGCCCTTTATTCTTTTGCAGGTATTATGGATTCATGTCTGGTTGCTGAAGTGGCTGATGGTTCTTCTAATGTCAGAGAGGTATGGAAGCTTTCATTTAAATAGAGTAGAGCTGGAATTGATCAATCTATGAATTAAGTTTTGTATTTGTCAAGTCTGAGTTGTGGCCATTTATTTTCACATATGAGGGATCTAGTTCCACAAATGTTACTCTATATACGCTATATGAATGAGAATATTCCATAATTAGGTAAAATGTTGTTCCTTTTTTTGGTGTTTCCGCATTTGCTCTTGCTTCTTTTGATAACCATGATTGTTAAGTTTGATATTGTTGAATTATATAAATGGTTATTGCATTTGATGCCAAATAGTTGTGAATTTTAGTTAATCTTTCATAAGATCTTCGATGTTTGTGAATTGGACTTGAGCTGAATGAATGTCTCATTGGAAGGATTATGTCCGACTGAATTAACTTCCCCTGTTGCTAGATATTGTTTTGAAACCAATTAAACACCAAGATGGCCAGTTGAGTAGCGCTTAAGAACGAAGGGGTTGCATTGCACCCAAAAGGCATGAGACTGATAATGAGTAAAACCAGTTAGAAGTCATGGCCTATCGGTTTGGTCTGTCCAGCTGAAATGTGTTCTAACTGGCGGACTGGCCCTCGTTTTTATCCAGATAACATACTTCGATAAATATATATATATATATATACATATATATGTGTGTGTATTAAATAATTATGCCAACCTCCTCTGTTATATCAAAAGGTTGAGTAAGAGCTGATCTGTGATTATTGTATTATTAACCGTATCATCATCCTATAATTTACAATATAGTATAGATCAACTGTCAAACAAATTATGATTATAATGAAATGATTACTCTCAAAGCCTGAACACTATCTGTCAGTGAATCCTCTTAGAATATCAAAGTAGTAATTTCATTAGATTCTGATTGTTGCACCCTGTCATCCTAAGAAAAGCCTTTGTTGAATTGATTTGTATATCAACATGATAAAGTTGGTACTCAATCATGCAAGTGTAGTTGAAAAGTTCAAGAAAACAAATACAAGCATGAAACATTGAGATCATAGTTGCTATTAGATTGTTCATTTGATATGGTATCTTGTTATCGTCTATCAAGTCTTGTGATTGAATTCAACTTATATTAGGGTTAGAACTTAGAAGGGTTTGGTTTTTATGTTTAATCATTTATGTAGACAGTAAATATAATGATTACATAAATTGAAATCTCAAATTTTCAGTAGTTGCTGATAAAACATGTATGATTCCTGAAGTTAATTACATAAAAAACAAAAGTAGAGAAAATAATAAAAATAAAAACAGAGAACAAAGGAAGCTTGAATCATGAGCCTGACCTACAGCGGTAGTATTCAGAGCAACCTCGGTTATAAGGGTTGGAAGAGGGAGGGAGACAGCCACCACTTTTACTATAAGCCTGGCCTCTGGCTCCGCCATTGCAGACAGGTTGGTCCGGCTTTAAAGCCCCAGGTGTTATATATTTCTTTTCTTGAAGAAACCTTTTACTGATGTCAGATTCCATTAAAGTCTCAAATTCTTCATTGCAATTTGCTATGGAGTCATTGCATAAGCTGCTCTTTGCCACAGCAGCTTCTTCGCTGAGAAGCAGCAGGGTTAGGAGTAGTAATAGAAGGAAACTGAAATGGAGAGAAAGAATTGTATGAGAATTTGTTTCCATTAATGTGTTGATTGGTTTCCAAATGCTTTCTATTAAAAGCACTAGTTGATTGTTATCATATATAGAATTTGAGGGTGATGTTTTGCTTTTTGATAAGATGGTGGCGGTGGTGGTGGTAGTGGAAGTCGCATTAAGAAGCGAAAACATTGACCCCACTTCACCTAACCTCATTTGTTTTGCATATCGACAATTAATTAATTGTGTTATTTCCACTTTGTTGATTAGTCATTCTATCATTATATGATCAAGTTAGGTCCATAGTTGAAGTTTTGTAATTAAATTTCAACTGCTATTTGTGGAAACTACAAATTCAACTTCTCATATCATTTGTTACTTGAATGAAAAAAGAAAATGGTCTGAAAAAAACTAGAACGGGAAATATATTTCCCATTCGTTTGTTAAAGTATAGATGATATTATGATAAATAACAAGTATTGAAATTATTAAATAAACATGGAAAATATAATAATGGACATGTGGGGCAAAAGCGCGTCCCTGTCCCATACCCATTTCAAGTTTCGTTTTCATATCCTTGGCCCCTGGGGACCCCTATCCCATGGGAAAAATTGCAGGCATTTTAACTTTGAAAATCATTCAATTAGATTCAAATGCAACCAAGTTTTAAACTTAAAACATGTTTTCAAGGACTGAAATCAAGACTACTAATAAAAAATAAAATAAACAAACATCAGAGAGCTAGTAAGTAGTGTGACCCAAACATATATATTATATATACGCCATGTAGCTCGATGAGAAAACATGATCCGAGGCGGTGGGGGGTTTCTTCTCAGAAGAAACAGGCAAAATTATTGTCCTACGAAAGCAAAAACAGCTTGGACTTGCTGGTTTCTGGGTTAAGTTGAATGCTCTAAAATGTGCCAATGAAGAATTATCACTAGTAAACACTTTTATGGATCTCCAAACTCATTAAAATGAAAAATTGAACACAAATGAATCAAACTATTTTTAGGTCATGAAACCAACAAACACCCGTATGAAAAGAAACCAAAACATCTCATACAAATAATATAATGTTGCAATATACAACCTTGAAACAATGATATTATTATTATTATTATTATTATTATTATTATTAATGGATCAGAACTCTAACTCACTCTCACTCTCACTCTCATCCCCTGCACCTGTAATACTTGGAGCACCCTCTTTGATAACGGTTTACTGGGGAAGATAAACAACTTTTACTATAAGGATCACCCCTTGCACCGGCGCCGCACACCGGTAAATTGTTCTTCAGAGCCCCCGGAGATATGAACTTTGGTGCTTCTCTCAGAACCCTTTTACTAGTCACTGACTCCATTGCACCGCATTCCGCCGTGGAACCACCGCATATCCCCTCCTCCTCTGCGGCAGCAGCGACTGTGTTAGGAAAGTTGAATGTTTGTAGAATTGGGAGCAATATCAGTAATGTTAAAATCACAACAGAGAAATGATAGTTAGATTTCATATCTGGGGAAGAAGTTACTTTCCATTTGGTAGTCATTCTCTCTGTGACTGTATGTACAAACTTCAAACTCCATTTTGTTCTGTCACTTTAATGATTATATGTGGTCATGCTTTTTCACACCTTTTTTTTTTATTTTCACTGATTTACATTGAACAATGCTACAGTACTGCTACAGTACTGGGGTCCATGATTAAAACCTATTACACGTTATATTATATGACCCTACAAAAAAAGAAAGAACACTATTATGTAATATTTACTCAGCAGACACCAATCAATAGAAATTTCAATGTAATCTATCATTTGTTTCTTATGAAAGAAGATGATGCCATCTTTAGTTGATGCAAATGCAACTGTAAATATCTGGGAAAAAACAATTTACACCCCAATTATCAATTTATCATGATTCATGAATCTCGATCACTGTCGGTGGCCGTACCATACAAGTGTTTGCTGGGTTACATGGCTCATAATAGACCTACCTTCTGACTTCTGTCACGCTCTACCGTATATCCACATATATTAATCTAACTTTAATACATTCCACAGAAAAACTTTAATGCATCCACCTGATTGGTCGATTGGTTCTCCTTGCCACATGGCATGAACCCATTGGCTGGATGCATTACATCAGTGCATGCCAGATTTTCTTTTTACATACATTGATTGCATCCAACATATGTGATTCAGGCATGGGTTTTGGATTTTATATAGTACCCGAACTGTGTATTCCGGTATTTAGATAATCTACCATACAGTACATCTAGTCGGTTATAGAAAATTATCGAAAAAAGTCTTAGGTGCATCAGAATCATGGTTCTAATCTTACAACATGAACCGAATCTCTTCTTCCAAACTAGATTAAATAAAGTAGTTTAAAAATAAGTTTAATATCACATGTAATCAAGTGGTATTTTTCTAATTTACAACTTGCCCAGCTTGAATCATCAACCATTGACTAATTGAAAACTTTTATATTATTTGTTTGCTTTAAATTCATCTTCTTCTTGCTCTCGATCACTTGATCTCCATTACATGACAGTCAAATTAATATGGCAAAGCTATGGTACACAACAGAACTGAGCCTGCTTGCAGCCATGGATTTCTATGCAAACTCAATTGTTTTGATATGTGATCACTTTCTGATCCCCTCCCAATTCACAATGTATATAGCCTTCATCTCCTTAACTTGTTTCTACCTCCTTATCTGTGATTTCCTCATAAAAGGAAACAGAGAATTTGAAAGTCTATACTGGAATTTCTTTAACTTGATGGCAGCACTCACGTTAACATCTGGAGATAGAAAAGATTGGGATTTTTCAAGAGGGCTTTATTCAGTGTTGATTGGATGCACAATCCTTGCCTTGTACACTCTATACACTTGGATTATTCCTCCTAGTCAAGGACAAGATCAACAAAATCAGAATCCAGGGTATGTTGTTCCTCTTCCAGCAGAAATTTCATTTTTGTTTATGGCAAATGGAATTGCTTTGATGGCTAGATTCTGCTTCTTTCACACTAATCAGTTGATGCTTGTTGGAGCAGCTTTCATGTTTCTTGCAAGTGCTGTTTTCTTCACTTATTTTTATCATCGATATTCTTCTGTCAAACCAGCAAGCCTTCCGGGTACCGTCGATCTTCATCAAGATTAAACTTTAGTTTCTTCTCCATTAATACTTTTGTTTAAACTTTAGTTTCTTCTCCATTAATGCTTTTGTTTGACATTTCTATTAATAAGTTTCTCTCCATTAATGCTTCTGTATGACATTTCTATTCGATTTGAAGTTGATGTTGTTGTGGTCGATTTATCATTATTGCTTTGAGTCTACATAGTTTTGAGTTTTTTTTTTTTTTTTTGAAAACGTTGGCAGCTTTGGTTTCTCAACAGCGTTAGGATGTCTCAATTGAGTTTGGACGCCAGTTAAGACATCTGGACGACATTAGGGATTCGCAACTGTGTTTGAAATTCGTAATTGTGTTTGGATTTCCTAACGATGTTTGAATTTCCTAATTGCGTTTGGCATTCTCAACCATGAATCGAAATTCACAACACTATTTGGAATATTACTCATTCTTGTTATGGTTATTGTATTATTATTCCATGTATTTCGAAAATTTGTTTGGAGATATAATTATCAATTTGTTGTGCATTTGAAAGGTAGTTTGAATGGATAAAATTCAGTTTGTTGTTTCATACAACGGTGAATGGAGTAATAGTGGTGAAAAGTTCAAATATGAATCTAGAAAGTCATGACATTGTATCTCGTATTGTTGATGTCAATCCATTAGAGTCTTTCATCAAAATGAAGTTCATTTATAATTCACTAGAGGTTGTAGCACCGTTTGATGTTGTGGACGATAATGATGTTGTAGAAAATACGCAAACCATAGTCATGCAAATCACAATCACATACGCAAATAATATGAAAGCAAAAAAAAAAAAAAAAAAAAAAAAAAAAACAATACATGAAAGTTTTTTACGTGGTTCAGCAATTTGCTTACATCCACGGAGTGCACTTACACTCAATCAACTATCAGAGTTGATTATAATTTATCTGTCTCTTTCTTTCAATCTCTCATACAATTTTGCTCTCAGCCTTGCTATTTTCTACACACCCATAAGCATAGAGAAATAATAGTATTCATATGGGAACACTACGGTAAGCCTAAACCCTAAATGCGTCATTTTCTTCCTGCACACGATTTCCTGTTTCACACAAAATCCATCGTCACCGGGGTTTGGGCTGTGGTATGCATCATGCGCCCGAACCGCGATCTTCCTCTCTTTTTCACAGCTCAGAAAACTGCGGAATGTATGTCACGGTAAAGCCTCTGGAATCCATCGTGGTATGTACTGCGGTTTGTGTACCACGCTTTAGCCATGGTAACACCTCTAAAATTGACCACAGTTTGTGCGCCACGGTCTATGTCGCGACATCATGTAGACTTGCACTTCTTCAGCTGTTTCTAGCTTCACATATCCAAATAATCTCCCACTTGAAGACTGAACTTAAATAAGAATTCTTCCTAATTCCTTAATGACTAGTGGATAGTTATGGTGCACTCATCTTCTTCGTCTTAAACCTTGAAGGGCCACTGAAGCTGCACTCATTTCCAGTTTTTTCATCGTGACTAGCTTGGTTAACATGTTAGCCAGATTCTTGCTTCCTGCTATTTTCATAAGCTTCAAGACCCATCATCGATTAACGACCAAATGAAATAGTAGCGCAAATCTATATACTTGGCCTTAGAGTGGAACGTCAAATTCTTGGCTAAGTGTATCGTACTCTAACTATCATTCTGCAACACATTCATCACCTGCTCGAATCTCAACTCTACCAACAAACCCTGTAACCATATAAGCTATTTGCTAGCTTTCGTTGTGACCACATACTCCGCTTCAGTTGTAGAGATCGTCACTATCTTCTACAATTGAGATACCAAACTTATAACGATACTCCCCATCGTGAACGTGTATACGGTGGTACTCCTCATACGATCCACCTACCTAGTAAAATCAGAATTTACATAACCTTCTAGCTTGAGCTTTTCTCTTCTAAAGGTTAGACACCTCTCCATCGTACCTCGTAGGTACCTAAGAATCCACTTCACTGGTTCACAGTGTTTCTTGACTAGATTAGACATGTATATGGTCACAATTCCCACTACATGTCAAATACCTGGTCTCATGCAAACCATGGCGTACATAAGGCTTCTGAAAGCTCAGGCATATGGAACTCTAGCCATGAAGTCATTCTTCTCGTTCGTCTGTGGACTCTACTATTTGGACAACCTGAAGTTACTAGTCAACCATGTTCTAACTAGCTTTGCATCGCCCATGTTGAACCTTTGTAATACCTTACGAACGTACTCTACTTGAGATAGTTGCAAAGTACCTATATGTTCGTCTTTGCTAATCCTCATTGGAGAGCTGTTTCTTTAAGTTGTTAACCTCTTCCAAATCTGCACCGGTTAGTCATAACATAAAGTAGCAAAGTAATGAAACTCGACTTAACCTTCTTGAAGTAACAACATTGGTCAGCATTGCATCTGAAGTACTCACTCCGTTGTATAAACCCATCAAAATTTTTATACCATAGTTAGGGAGCTTGTTTCAAACCATACAAGCTCTTTGTCAACCTACAAACCAGCTCTTTTTTGCTTTGTTCCACAAACCCCTCTGGTTACCGCATGTATATCTCTTCCTCCATATCAACATGAAGAAAGACAGTTTTCACATATAGCTGCTTAAGATATAACCCATTTGTTGCGACGGTACTCAACATTAACTGATCGTAGTTAGTTTAACAATAGGAGAAAAAATGTCAGTATAGTCAATACCTTCCTTTTACTGAAAACCTTTGACCACCAGTCTCGCATTGTATCTCTTGGAACAATCATTCTCCTCATTGCTTCGAAACACCTACTTATTCTATAAGGTTGTCTTTCCTTCAGACAACTCAGCTAACTCTCAAGTCTAATTGGATACAAGCGACTTCATCTTATCCTTCATTGCAAGCTCCCACTTGCTCACATATTCACCATGACATGCCTTATCATAGCATTTAGGTTCTCTCCTATCTGTCAGCAATAGGTATTGCACGGACCATATTTACACAAATTTGAGGTCCCTATTTCCTATCGTTTGTACTCGTTTTTGAGCATATTTTTGTATATAATGTGTTTTGTAAGCTTTTTGTAGGTTATTCATCATAAATAAGGTATTTTAGCTAAATTTATGAGTTTTGGAAGTTTATGGGCTGAAATGGAAATGCTTGTGCAGAACACCTAACTTCGGATGGACATATCTCACTCCTCAGATTGAATCACATTGAGATCCATATATATTCGGAAAGCTCCTGAAGTATACTTTCCAACGATTTTTACAGATCGTAATTCTGAGTTTTTATGAGAAAGTTATGCTCATTTCTGTGACAATGCGCAAAGTTGGAAATGACTGAAATGCCAAAACCGCTGTACACCCGCCCTACATAGAGCGGGTGAACAGAGATTTTACTCCGAAATGTGTCCGCTTTTGATCCGCCTCCAACCCGCTGTACGTAGGGCAGTTGTAGGGTGGTTGTAGGGCTGTTTTGAGGCGACTGGACAACAGTTTCGCGATTTTTGGTCGATTTTGAAGGGCAATCTTGTTCTTTCACACCCCATTCGTTCCCTAACCTCCCAACTATTTAAATACCCCCATTTAGGGTCTGAAGGAAGGACTTCCACACCTCTCACACCCCAAAAACCGAAATCCCCTTCTTCTTCTTCCTCATCCAACTTCTTCCCAAAATAAGTGAGAGCTTTAAGCTCCCATGGAGGTTTTTCCTCCATGGGAGCTCACCATACATCTCCACGACCCTTTTTACACTACATATACCCATCTAGGAGTAGATTACAAGAAGAATGGAGCAGTCTTTGGACCATAAATGAGCTAGGAAATTAAGAAGAGCTTGGAGGAGTTGTTTTCAAGGGTTGTCTCCTTTAAACTCATTTCTTTTTGTATTTCTTATTTTCTTGGATGTAATCACCAATTTGGGAATTTTGTAAACCTACACTTGTGCAATATATGTATGAATGTTTCTTAAATTCTTTGGGTTTTGTTCTACTCTTTGCCAAATCCATAATTTTGCCTCTTATTATGATATTCATGTGCGTGGATGGTAAAAATCGATATGTATGCATGAATGGGATTAGGAGTAGAGTAATTTAGATTAGGAGTAGTGTGATTTAGCTTCCCATGATTGTTTGTATGTTGATGAGTGAACCAAAATGCCATGTTTAGAATGATTTGAGTGCTTAAGTATTAACTCTAAAGAGTGGGAAAAGCTTGGTTGATTATGCATTCGCATGCTAGATTAGGCTTGGGTTCTTTATTCTTGTGCTTAATGGGTCTTTTTATTAAGGCAAAATTACTCATCCCATGGCTTGGGTTGCGTGATGAATTGATTTTGGTGAATTTCTTAATCAAGAGAATGAACCCTTAACTTGAATTGAATGTTCTTAATGATAACAATCAACTATTTGCACATTGTTGTTTGGTGAGCTTGTCCCATTTTTAGCCATCCATTTTAGGGAGATTTGAGAGATAAGGAGAGAGCTTTCTCTATGAGAGAGTTGAGCACTCATGAGATTGGAGACCGCCGTAATAGTATAGTGGTGAGTACATATCGAATTGACACCCGAGAAAACCCGATGTTCGATTCCTGGTTACTGATGAGGGGTCTCCTTTCTATCCATTTTGTATTTCTTTCTTTGTATCTTTGTCTCTTCTTCGATGTGCACTTTCATTCATTAGGGAATTGACATAAACCTAGCATTGTTGCCCTATTTTGTTGCATATGCTTGTTGATGGTTGAATGGTCCTTTGAAGTTCTTAAAGCTTTCGAGTGGTTAGCCACCATTTGAATTAACTTAGGTTGTTATGTGAAAGACTGAGAGGTGAAGCATTCAACGTGCACTAGTAGATTGGCCACTACATGTAGAGCTAGCGTCCGATTTTGCATGTATTGTCGCAATGTGTGTCTCATAGTTCTTAAGGAACTTGAGTGCAGTTCGGGCAACCATCGAGAGATAGGTTGCTGGAGCATGTCGGTATAGCCGTTGTTGCTGGAGTGAGGACAATTGGCGAGGATTAAGTGAGCACGACATTCAACATTGACTATACATGTTTGTATGAAATTGTGTGATTGCTATGGTGGAGTCATTTACTTAATGTAACCATTTACATTATATATCTCTCCATTCCATTCTATCCATGTACATATATTGTTTATAATTTATGTTTTATTGCTTTATTTATATTTCATGCATAATAACACACACACACACACACACACACACACACACACACACACACACACACACACACCTATTAGTGTTAGGCTAAACTAGTGTATGTTGACGGATTCCGCCTCTCTGTGGGAACGAACTTTATTTATCATTGTATTACACAACGACCTCGTACTATTACGAGCGCCCATTTTGGTATGGTCACAAGTACCTCATATTCGATAAATGTGGGCCAGTGGATCTTCGCAGTGTACTTTGGGTCTGAAGGGATCTTCTCAAAGAAATCCCAAACTGCGAATTTAGTACTCTCTGACTGATCGGACTCTATGGTACTGGAAATTTTTCCTGTTGTATAGGTTCTTCAACATGGGACTACACACATTGCTCTTCTATTTTCTGATTACCACGTTCCACGATCCTACCATCCGATACATCCTATGACCCAAAGTGGTCTGGTTCTCCTTGCTCAGACGTCTGTGTGTTCCTATCCTTGTAAATGACCTTCTCGTTGAATATAACTGCTCTGCTCCTGATTATCTTACTATTTTGGTCATCCCAGAGTCTATACCCAAACTCGTCTTCACCATAACCCAGCAAGGTACACTTCACTGATTTGGCGTCCAACTTGCTCTTTACTTGATTACCTACATGTATATAATATACACATTCAAACACTTTCAAATGAGAGAGTTTTACCACTTTTCCAATCCAGATCTCCTCGGGTGTAACGAGATCCAAAGGCTTTGATAGCTCTTTGTTGATCAAATATGTTGTTGTATTGACTACCTCTACCCAGAACTGCTTTGGTAACCCTGAATGTAGTCGTATGCTTCTAGATTTCTTAATCAATATCATGTTCATGCGTTATGTTATACCATTCTGTTGCACTGTCCCGAGCATCGTCCTAATAAGCATTATCCCACTTTGGTAATAGAGCTTTTTGAACTCGTTGTCTTCGTATTCCCCACCATTGTCTGAATGCAACTTATTGATCTTCAACCCTATCTCATTCTCAACCCTAGCTTCTCACTTCTTGAAAGCTTCAAACACCTCAGACTTGTGCTTTAGAAAGTAAACCCACACATTCCTTGTGTGGTCGTCGATAAATGTAACAAAATACTGTTTACATTCGGTTGATGAAACTGAAATTAGACCTCATATGTCGGTGTGCATTAGTTCCAACTTTTCCTTTACTGGTACTCTTTCGGTCTTCTTGAAGCTCACTCGCTTCTACTTCCTAAGAATACAACTCTTATATAAATCTATCTCAATGGACTTCAACCCAGGCAGTTTACCTCTCGATTACGGACACTTCAGCCTCTGACTACTCATGTGCCCAAACCTCTAGTGCCATAGATTCTGATCCTTTCTACCCTCCACCACTACGGCTAATCCATACCTATCGGTAGTCGTGTAAAGTGAAATGTTCTTAGTTCCTTGGGTGACTGTCATAGCTCCCTTCAAAATCTTCCATTTATCACTAGTGAAAGTTGTCACATACTCAAGTTCTTCCTTAAGTTTGATACGTGCCTCATATTGTCGAGCTTCCAAACTAATCCATTCAGCTAAATCTTCAAATCTCCTTTTCCGGTAATGTCGCATACTTGATCGTCACAAAGATACACCTTACCTAAATTTCAGAGATGTAGTTCTCGAACAACTACCTATGTGAGGTGGCATGGAATGACGTCTCTGAGTCCAACACCCAAGATTTCGTCTTTGAAAATACCTACAAGGTTATACTAAACAACCTAGAGGTGAATAGGTTGACACTCTAATTTTAAAACTCTTTCGTGACTCATGTCAAAACCTTGGTGAGCATACAAATTAACTTTTTAACATGATTGTTATGAGAAAACAATTAACACATGTATGCTCAATTCACTACCCTTAGTCTACACAACATATAACAAAAGACAATGTATCTTATATACAAGTATATTCAATGAAGAGAAAATTCCACAAGTTGTACTTTGAATATTACAATGTAAGTACACTAAGTAAACTTTACAACTTGATATAGAATATTACAAAATATAATGTTCAAACACTTACAAAATACAAGAGACAAATGTTGATTCAACAAATAATGTGTTCATCTTTTTCTCTATAAAAATCTTGTTTACAAGGATGCGAGGAAATGAAGATCTTAAATAAGATATATTGATCATACATACAAATATATATATATATATAGAGAGAGAGAGAGATAGAGACATTTGACACATTGATTTTTACGTGGTAAAACCTTAGAAGAGGAAACATCCACGTGCTGAATCCACAACCACCGGCAAACCGAAATCCACTATGACGAAAAGGAGATACACACTTAAAGACATGACCAATCCCATGATACACTTTCCAAGCTATCAATTCTTAGTCTACCCTCGGTCCTAGTTAATCACTTTGCCTACTTTCTATCCGAGACACTTCACTCATGTCTCTAGAAAACAACTTTCTATCCAAGATGCTCAACTCACATCTCTAGAAAGATTTCTTGCATGACTATCCGAATCACCCCGATCCTAGTCACGAATTCTTGCTTGGTTGTCTGGACCACTTGTCATAATCAAGACTTCCTTGCTTGACTATTCGGAGCCTCACACTCCTAGCCAAGATTTAATTCTCAAGTTAAAGCTTCACTCACTCCAATATGAGACTTCCACCTTTTACAAGACAATGATCTATGCGATGCAAATGATACAAGCACAATCAACATAGGACATATGATCAATATGAACTATGTAAACTAGAATTAAGCAATTAGCACACAAAGTTTGATATTCTAGTTTATAATCCAAATGATGCAGTCACACAAGATGATACATGAACATATGAAATGTATGGATTAAGTACAAATCATGTAGAAATAGACTTAGTCAACAAAGCTCACAACAAAAATAGTCTAGATCATAAACACATGAAAACCAAAATCTAGAGTATGTTAAATCACCAAACACACTTTAATCCTAAATTTGATTCATGAAACTAAAACTTGATATTAAACATGTTCATGAAGCACATATACAAGCATTTAGTACAAACACAAAAATCCTAGAGAAGTGAGATAACATCTTCAAACTTCTTCTAGCGAACAACTAGAGCATGTATTCAAATATTCAATTAATTGAATCCAATCAAAGCTCTAAAAACATACACAAACATGTGCTATTTTAGAATATGATCAATTAATGAAACATAGCATAACTAGAAATCATTTATCATTTGAATATCAATAATCAATGCTCAAATATTCCTAGATACAAAGCTAATCATAATACAACTCACAATCATGTGAAAACATAGGTTTAGAAAACCTAACTCACATTTGAGAATCTAATTATGATAAAATTAGCTTTCAATTTGAAGTCTACAAACCTAATAACACTTGATCAAGAACATACACATATATAGGAAGAAAGCTCAAGGTAATTGAAGAACATTTAAGCTCAAGAACACAAAGGTTTGAACAATTACCTAGAACAAATAGGTGCAGTCCGAAAATGGTGATGAACCTAATGAAACTTGATCAAATGACCTCAAGGTTGCTAAGGGTTTGTAGAGGACTCAGATACGAAGATTCTTCAACTTGAATCACTCAAATCGGATGAGAGATGAGTGAGATATGGTGATTGAAAGTTGGGAGAAAAACTTAAAACGAAAAATCTGCTCTTGATTCTTTTTCACCACAAGCACCGATTTGAATCTTCGGTGGAGGGAGAAATTTAAAGAGATAAAGTGTTATCAAGTGTGGTGAGCTCACACAAGAAAACATTCACATGACCAATAAAAAATAAGGCCAAGTCAACACATGCATTTAATTGAGCATGCACACCAAAGACTATGTGTAAGAAATGCACACAATACAATCTCTTTTAAATTTTGAAATGAAAAAAATGCAAGCAGCTCGTGAATCAAAGAAGTGAACAAAGGCCGTGGTGCAACGTGGTGCTTCACGTGGAGACCGAGAGGTAACTTTGGCGTGGGCACCGTGCGCCTCCACGGCCAAGGGGTGCAAATGGCAATCTGCCATTTTCCCCCTTTCGTGCACCTCTTACGTTTTTTGACCGTTCTTCGATTTTCGAACTTCGAATTCGAATCCGTTTTCGGATTATGAACCGTGACTCCCTCATGTACAAGGACGACTATGAAACTTTACAAAAAGGTTGAGAATTTGACTTGGTATACAACAACGAAGACAACATAACATATGAGAACGTAAAGTAGCGTAGCTTCTTAGCAGTCAGTAACCGAAACGACCAGAACTTAATAAGGAATCATATGAGATCATTTTCAAGTCCAAAATCAATAAAAACAAAAACAAATAAATACAAAGTCACACAAGTATGCTATTTCCTAGAGATAGTCCTAGAACATGCAATTTCACAATGTTTGCCAATATGAGTTCAATGCATGTGTATACTTCAATGAGTGTGTGGAAGTGCTATACCAAATGTAGCACAATGATGCAGGGACACATATGAATGAATTGTGTGTGTGCGTGTAAAGGCCTTGCAAGAGGAATGAGGTCTAAATATACCTTTGATGCTTTCTCCACTTGAAGGCTTCACATTGCTTGCATCGTTGTCCATCTTCTTTGATGCTTGATAAACCGAATCCTAGACAACTGAACAATACAATGGAAAATACATTTTTATATAGAATGATGCCAACAAGACTCAAAGTCCTGACAATCTCCTCTTTTGGAAAATTCTATGTCAAAACACTTATACAAATACTAAAACATACAACATAAAGATTGGTCACAAAAACTCACTCTCACATTACAATGAGTTAATCGCCTAGACTAATCTTCAACAAGTCTTGAACTTCACTTGAGTTTCTCTTGACAATATCCAAGAGAATATATGGCAATATACTTGACAAGAATAGAGTATTTAAGTTCAATATGGAATATAACAATTAGGTTCAAAATGGATACATGTATGCTCCCCCTAAATACATGCATATCCATCAAAGATATCTTATCCAAGATATTACATGCCATATGAAGTTCAGTACTTTACACATACAAAAAGAAGATATGCTAAAAACAATACCATATTTCTCCCCCTTTTTGACATAAAATGAAGCCAAACGGAAAAAAGAAAAAGATACCTTGAGATCACAAAATTGATCTCACATTTGGAGGTGGATGCTATGCAAGAAGAAATGCTTTCTTCCAAGTTCTTGATTTTTGCATCTTGTTGAACCACCTTTGTGTTTAGCTCATTTATCTTCTCCCTTGATTTTTGTTTGTTATCCATGTTAACCTAGCAAAGGTTATTCAAGTCTATACACCGCAATAAACTTATCAAGGTAAAATGAATCACAAATGAAATTTTTTTACTTTTAAGCAGATTGGTCATTACTACCAAGTTCAACAATTGCATAAACAATCATATCAACCCCAAATATGAAGGAATTGGTATCAACAACAATCATCTCGACCCCAAACAAAAAGAGATTTGATTACAACCACAACTACTATCACTCTAAGCAAGGAGGAATTTTTTGCAACTACAATTAATAAAATTGATTACAACCACAATTACTATCACTCTAAGAAAGGAGGAATTTTTTACAACCATAATCAATTGAATTGATTATAACCATAATTACTATCGACCTCAAACAAAGAGGAACTGATTGCAACTACACTCAATTGAATTAAATACAACTACAATTACTATCTACCCCACACAAAGAGGAACTCATTGCAATTACTCTCTTATCAACCTCAAGAATGAAGAAAATGATTGCAATCTCAACTATTATACAACCCTTAACAAGGAGAGGATGATTGCAAACACAAACACAATCATACAGTTATTACAAAAAGATTCATGCATTAATTGTGATAAAAAAAATACAAAGGCATAAAGAATCATCATGCAAATCAAGACATATGAAATAGCATCTAAAAGATTCATTATATAAACCAAAGAATATGCCAACACATATCAACTTGAAACATGTGATTATATCATAAAAGAGAACAAAGTCTAGCATACTATGCTCCCCTTTGATAAAAGTTCTATCTAAGATCAAGATAGAATATTGTTCACAAAGAAATCCACACCATCACTCATTCAAGCAATTTTAATGAGATTTATCAAATAAGCTCCACAAATTATGAGAGACACACCAAGACTTTCAATCTCTCCTATAATTCTTCTAAAATTGTTAGAGTATCAAAATACCATAGAAACAAAAATGTGTCTGTGAAGATTTTGCTTCAAGTATATGAAAAGAAGTAATTTGATAATCAAACATGCAAACCATATCAACATCTATTCATCTTAAGTTTTTCCATGAAAGGTCAAACCTATTATCATCTGGTTTTTTGGTTTTTAAAAGAATAGATTTCAACATATGAGTGTGTGTGTGCATGTGGTTCGTTATCCCATTTCTATTTGACAACCCGAGCAAACTTGATTTTTAACTAAACTTCTTTAAAGTCTTTTCATTGTTATTTTCTTTTAGGCTTTGTATCGAAGATTTTTTTTATTGATTCTTTTCAACACTTCTTTGATTTTTCTAACATAAACAAATACGCTTCATGGCGGCTTTCACGTATCACAATGGTGTAACTCTTTCCTACATTAGGTGACTACACAACCAATGTGTGTAGCCCTTTCCATGAAGGTAGACCTGGCAAGGTTCTAGTTTGAACCGTGGAACTGGAACTGAAAAAATCGGAACCGAAACCGAAACCAAAAAATCGGTGCCGGTTCAGGAACCGTAACCTTAACCGTAACTGGAACCGGGGGAGGCCGGTTCCTGTTTCGGTTCCCTTTTTTTTGGAACCAACCGGTTCTGGTTCCAGTTCCTGTTTGAACCGACGGTTCCAAGTTTTTTTTTTTTTAAATTAAAAAAATAACACTTTATTTATAAAAATAAAATGTTTAAAAGAGAAATAACATTGAAGAGTATTGAACCATGGTCCATAACTCTTGTACAAGTATATATATTTTATTTTACATTCTCCTCATTTTTATATAGGTTAGGCATCTCACAATTTTTCTTTTTTATCCAATGTGGGATGTGAGATTTTCTTATCCTTTCTATTTTAGTTGTGACTTTCTTATACTTTCTATTCTGGTTAGGATTTTCTTCTCTTATTACATATAATATCTAATATATGATATAGAAAACTATCCTTTGCCGGAGAATAAATAATTTGTTTAAAATCAAAAACAGAAGACTTTCAGAGAGTTGAAGATCCAATACACTCAGCCGCTTTCCCGCAAAGAGATAAGATGTACAAAGAGTTTAGTTTCACCAGCTTGTGATGCTGGAAATGACAATGAGATGTTAGGCATATATAGCTTATGTTAATTTGTGAATTCATATTTATTTATATATATATATATATATATAACTTCTATTGTTACATTTATTTATCTTTTTTACATTCAATTTCTTTCTCTCTAGTATCAATTTGTTTCTTTTAATTATAATATTATGTTCGGATTGCACTTTGATTTCTGTTTGGAACTCATATCAATTGTTTTTCATGCCCATTAGCTTTGAAATTTTTGCATGCCTCGTCAATTATAGATTTGTTAGTTGGACATCGATCAATTTCTGTTTGGACATAGATTTGTTAGTTGGACATCGTCAGTTATCAATTTAAAGTGCTTGAATGAAAAACCATCTATGTACAAGAACAAAAACATGTTTTTTAATCCAAAATCTCACTTTCAATTCATAGCTTGTCACAATTACGTAATAAGAGAAGAAAATCACAAGTAGAAATCTAGAATAGAAAGGAATATAAGAAAATCCCACATCCCATATTGGATAAATAAGAAATGTGTAAAGATGCCTAACTTATATAAAAAGGAGAAGAATGCAAAGGAAAATATACTTACTTAGTTACTTGGACACGTGTTATAGGCCACGGCCCAATACTTCACAATGTCCTTTTTAACATATTTTTTTTTAATTATAAATTAAACGTTATTATTTTGTAAAAAAAAAAAAAAAAAAAAAATTTCTGGTTCAAAACCGTCGGTTCCTGAACCGAAACCGGAACAGTAACCGGCCGGTTTCGGTTTCGGTTTCGGTTTCGGTTCCAGGTTCCAGTGGAACCGGAACCACCAGTTAGGAACTGGAATCGGAACCGAAACCGGAACCGAACCGGAATCTTGTCACCTTTACATGAAGGTGCTTGTTGAGTTCTATTTAGTTGCCGAAGTCATCTTAAATGTACTAGTCAAAGGACTTCAAGGTGTATCCATAACTTATATATATCAAATTTAACTTACTCAACCAAACATACAAGAGAAGCAAAGTGCATTTTTGAAAGCCAAAATTTTATGGCTTATAAACACATGATCTAAAAGCAATACAAAGGGACTTAGTTAAGATCATTACTTCTCAAGAGAGTAGCTTTCAACGAATATGAAGCTCATATTTTCAAAGCATGACACTCAACATTCAAACAAGCATTTCAAACATCATGTATAAGATCATTGTGAACACATCTCTAAAAGATCTTTAAAGAGCAAATGTCAATTAGAATCATACGAATGCTATACTATTTCTCTAATATGACATGTTACATGATGTAATGCAAACATAGAGTCGAAAGATGAAAAGCTAGAAAGCAAGTATTAGGATATAGAAATACATAAGCAAGCTTTTTCATCAAATGCAAAGCCTTCGCTCTTTTTGTGAGCTCTCTTGGCTTGTTTGTCCTCATGACAATAAGTTGTTGGTATGTCATTCCAAGACTTAACACTTCAACTCAACACATAAAAAATGACTTTGTCCAAAAGTTTTGACATGATTGTCATCATATAGATATCATTAAAAACAACTTCTCATAAGTTAATCAATGGATTTTGACTATCATAGTGATATTTGTGAGATAGCTAAGTTCATGTCAAAGTCATAGAGAAAAAAAGTAAGCTAGCTAAGTTGCTCAAAACTAGACACTAATCTTAAAGCTAACTCACATGTGCAACTTACACTAATGGTAAGAGCACTCACCCTTGACCGTATTGGTCTTAAGAGCACAAACACATAAACCATCATGATCATTTCTCATGGCAATATTATATCTAGAAGATAATCATCAACTATCTTCTCTATAAAGATATTCTCATGTTATACACAACATTATTGCCATCAACAAAGATATTATCAAGACTATGCATATGATCATGTGAAACACTCATTTTCACCCAGATCTTCTTGACAATTTTTATCACATGATTATGATTAACACGTACAAAATCCAAAGTGTTATCATGCAAGAAACATTCATAGAAGATTTTCTCATCTCACTTGCATGCATCTCATTCCCTAGTTTACATCGTCTAAAATACTCATAGTATCTAGATTTAGTATGCACTACAATATTTCAAAAATTGCAAATCGGAATACGTATGGAGAAGATACTATTTAGGTGAGAGTGTACCGACAGTGAATGCTCCTTACTCTTCTTGATTTTTCACTGGACCTTGGAAGATTGGCCTTTAAAATCCTTTTGTTCCTTAGTGACTCGCCTTTAGTTGAAGGAGACTTAACTTGCTCAACTACAAAACTTAGGTCACTTGAATCTTCATGAAAATCACCAAGTTCTTTGGCTTTCATGATTTCCAACTCCTCTTCCTTGTCTTTAATAGTTTCCTTCAAGAGAAAAACAAATTATTAGCAAAATCACTCATTAAACTATCTAACACACGAGCATCTTCAACCATCTTCTTTTCTAGACATTTGATCGCTTCATTCTTAACTCTTGCCATCGAGTTGAAGTTGGTGGTCTTTGATTTGCAATCTTTTTAATTGAGTTGCAAAGTCAAGTGATCATGTCTAGCTTGATTATCCTCCACGAAAACTTCTTCTTCTTTGCTTTTGTCACTAACATTCTTTTCAAGTTTATCAATAAAATTGTTAGTAGACAAATGAAATGTAAACAAGAAGAGCCTTTTTCACAAATAGCTTGGAATCTATTCCATGCCTCTTTTTCCATATTTGAGTATTTATTAAGAGATATGTGTTTCATAACTTACACCACTATGAATGGTAAAAAGAACTAAAAGTTTCAAATTCTCAAAAATAAACCGCATTCATACTTCATGAACATATTGGTTTGGAGAAACTACTCCATGAAATATAAAATTCGGAGAATAGAAACCTTTCTTGACAATCAAACCAAGCTTGCTCATCACTAGACTTAGTGAAGTCTTTTATGAGCATTTTCAACAAAAACAAACATTTTCCCAATCAACAAAGGAGGGCAACCGTTACAAACAATTATAGACTAAAAGTTGTTATCCTAGTAAATAACCTTGTAGATCCCGAATCACACTAATTGCTTAAAGTGACCCGCTTTAATACCAATTGAAAATATCTACAATGTTATGGGGGTGAATAGGTTGACACTCTAATTTTAAAACTCTTTAGTGACTCAGGTCAAAACCTTGGTGAGCATACAAATTAACTTTTTAACATGATTGTTATGAGAAAACAATTAACACATGTATGCTCAATTCACCACTCTTAGTCTACACAACATATAACAAGAGACAATGTATCTTATATACAAGTATATTCAATGAAGAGAAAATTCCACAAGTTGAACTTTGAATATTAAAATGTAAGTACACTAAGTAAACTTTACAGCTTGATACAAGATACAATGTTCAAACACTTACAAAATACAAGAGATAAATGTTGATTCAATAAATAATGTGTGCATCTCTTTCTCTACAAAAATCTTGTTTACAAGGATGTGAGGACATGAAGATCTTATACAAGATATATTGATCATACATACAAATATATAGAGAGAGAGATAGAGACATTCAACACATTGATTTTTACGTGGTAAAACCTTAGAAGAGGAAACATCCACGGGTTGAATCCATAACCACCGGCAAACTAAAATCCATTATGACTAAAAGAAGATACACACTCAAAGACATGACCAATCCCATGATACACTTTCCAAGCTATCAACTCCTAGTCTACCCTCTAAGACACTTCACTCATGTCTCTAGAAAACAACTTCCTATTTAAGATGCTCAACTCACATCTCTAGGAAGATTTCTTGCATGACTATCAGTATCACCCCGATCCTAGTCACAACTTCTTGCTTGGTTATCCGGACCACTTGTCATAACCAAGACTTCCTTGCTTGACTATCCGATGCCTTACACTCCTAGCCAAGACTTAAAACTCAAGTGGAAGCTTCACTTACTCCAATATGAGACTTCCACCTTTTATAAGGCAATGATCAATGTGATGCAATTGATACAAACACAATCAACATAGGACATATGATCAATATGAACTATGGAAACAAGAATTAAGCAATCAGCACACAAAGTATGATATTCTAGTTTATAATCCAAATGATGCAATCACACAAGATGATACATGAACATATGAAATGTATGGATTAAGTACAAATCATGTAGAACTAGACTTAGTCAACAAAGTTCACAACAAAAATAGTCTAGATCATAAACACATGAAAAACGAAATCTAGAGTATGTTAAATCACCAAACACACATTAATCCTAGATTTGATTCATGCAACTAAAGCTTGATATTAGACATGTTCCTGAAGCACATATACAAGCATTTAGTACAAACACAAAAATCCTAGAGAAGTGAGATAATATCTTCAAACTTCTTCTAGCAACCAATTAGAGCATGTATTTAAATATTCAATTAATTGAATCTAATCAAAGCTCTAAAAACATACACAAACATGTGCTATTTTCGAATATGATCAATTAATGAAACATAGCACAACTATGAATCATTTATGGTTAGAATATCAATAATCAATGCTCAAATATTCCTAGATACAAAGCTAAACACAATACAACTCATAATCATGTGAAAACATAGGTTTAGAAAACCTAACTCACATTTGAGAATCTAATCATGATAAAATTAGCTTTCAATTTGAAGTCTACAAACCTTATAACACTTGATCAAGAACATATACATATATAGGAAGAAAGCTCAAGGTAATTGAAAAACGTTTAAGCTCAAGAACACAAAGGTTTGAACAATTACCTAGAACAAGTAGGTGCAGTCCAAAAATGGTGATGAACCTAATGAAAACTTGATCAAATGACCTCAAGGTTGTTTAGGGTTTGTAGAGGACTCCTATACAAAGATTTTTCAACTTGAATCACTCAAATCGGATGAGAGATGAGTGAGATATGGTGATTGAAATTCGGGAGAAAAACTTAAAACGAAAAATCTTCTTTTAGATTCTTTTTCACCATAAGCACCGATTTGAATTTTCGGCGGAGGGAGAAATTTAAAGAGATAAAGTGGTATCAAGTGTGGTGAGCTCACACAAGAAAATATTAACATGACCAATAAGAAATAAGGCCAAGTCAACAAATGCATTTAATTGAGCATGCACACCAAAGACTATGTGTAAGAAATGCGCACAATACAATCTCTTTTCAATTTTGAAATGAAAAATTGCAAGCAGCTCGTGAATCAGAGAAGTGAACAAAGGGCGTGGTGCTTCATGAGGAGGCCGAGAGGTAACTTTGGTGTGGACACCACGCGCCTCCACAGCCAAGGGGTGCAAATGACAATTTGTAATTTTTTCCCCTTTCGTACACCTCTCACATTCTTTGACCGTTCTTCGATCTCCGAACTCTAAATTCGAATCCATTTTCGGATTACGAACTATTACTCCCTCATGCACAAGAACGACTACGAAACTTCGCAAAAAGGTTGAGACTTCGATTTGGTATACGACGACGAAGACAACATAACGTATGAGAACGTAAAGTAGAGTAGCTTCCTAGTTTGGACTCGAAACCTAATGAGTGAGTAACCGAAATGATCGGAACTCAATAATGAATCATATGAGATCATGTTCAAGTCCAAAATCAATAAAAACAAAAACAAAAACAAATAAATACAAAGTCAAGCAAGCATGCTATTTCCTAAAGATAGTCCTAGAGCATGCAATTTCACAATGTTTGCCAATATGAGTTCAATGCATGTGCATACTTCAATGAGTGTGTGAATGTGCTATACCAAGTGTAGCACAACGATGTAGGGACACACATGAATGGATTGTGTGTGTGCGCGCTTAAAGGCCTTGCAATAGGAATGAGGTCTAAATAGACCTTTGATGCTTTCTTCTCCTAATGACTTCACCTTGATTGAATCGTTGTCCATCTTCTTTGAAATTTGATTAACTGAATCCATGGCAATGGGGCGGGGTGGCCTTCCCCACACCCCACACCCCACCCCATTTATTTTTTGAAAACCCATCCCCTCATAAAACCCCACCATAGATGGAGCGGGTTGGGGCAGGGCGGGGTACAACGGGGAGTGCTTTCCCCATCCCCACCCATTTACCCATATATATATTTATTTAAATAATAAATATAAAACCATTAGTAAATAATTCTAAGAAAATATTAAAAAACATCTCATAAACATAATTCTCACAAGTAAATCAATCATTTTCAAACATAAACATAAAGTATGAAGTCAAAATGTTCGAAATCATAACGCTAATCATCTAATAGTTGAATTTATTTCTCTAGTTCTCTCTTCATACGATCAACTCCATTTGAGTTTTTTTAATAGTATTTTATTTTATCACTTTATGTTAAATAACGGTAAAGAGATGTAAAGTTACGGTTAATGTATATATATATATATATATATATATATTTTTAGAGCATTTCCAATGCAATGTTAAATTATTGTGCAAATGCTATAATTTAGCATAAAGTAAAAAAAAAAAAAACATACTCCAATGCAATGCTAAAAGCTGTACCAAATTTAGCATATGCTAAAAACGGTGCCAAATTTGGTACAACAATAAATGCAGCCGTATTTGTTGACTTTTTAATTTTAAATAATAAAAATTTAACAAATTTGGTTGGAAAAATTAAGATTAAAACAATTATAAATAAATATTCAATGCATTCATTGAATACATTGGTTGTATTTGTTAACTTTTATAATTTTAAATAATTAAAAAAAAAATAGCATATCAAATAGAATTTAGCATTAGAGTATTATACTAAAATGATGTGCTAAATATAATATTTTACTATATTTTGTGCCAAATTTGGCATTGGCATTGGCATTGGCATATGCACTAAAGATGGTCTTAGATATATTTATTTTCTTTCAAACTACTTAGTTTAACTAAGTATTATTTTAAACGGGGCAGGGTAGGGAGTATAAAACCCATCCCCGCCCCATACCCATTGCGGGTTAGACTATCTATCCTCATCCCTGCCCCATCCCCACCAAATTGAAACTCATCCCCACCCCAAAAGTGCGGGTCCCCGAGGGGACCAGTCCCCATTGGGAATTTTACCATCCCTACCGAATCCTAGACAACTAAATAATACAAAGGAAAGACGTTTTGATACAGAATGATGCCAACAAGACTCAAAGTCCTAACAATCTTGCTTTTCAATGAGTAAATGAGGCAATCGTCAGACTCCTTTGAATCACAGTTCACAACGCTCTTGCCATCGTCCTTCTTGCTGGACCTACACTTACTCGAATAGTGACTCAGAGATCGCCGTCAGAGCCTCTTCGAGATCAGAGGCTACCATATCAAAACTTTTATCCAAACATGTCACAAGAATGGTTAATTCCTTCTGAGCCTGATTGGTTCATTTATACACAAAATGTAGCCCCATTTCCATATCGTTTTGAGATCGTTCTCGAGTAAAATCTTGTGTTTAATGGCTTGTTTGAGGTTTTTGTTTTAGCAGGGGTGTCTTGGTACTAAAAGAGAAGATTCGAAGGGTCAGTGTGCAAATATGAAGAGTTTGGAGCTTTGGGCCAGAGTGCCGCGGTTGGACCACAGCGACACTCGAGCGACAGAGATCTTCCCGAAGTGCCGTGGTTGAAGTATCGCGGTCTGAGGAACTGCGGCACCCGAGTGACAGAGATATCTCTGGCTTGCCGCGGTTTTATTGCCGCGGTTGGTGGCCAAGAAATGCCAACCGCGGCAGTCCATCATTACGTCAATTGGATGGCTTTTTGCCTTATTTTTGGCTCCCATATATATACCACTCTTTGGAATATTCAAAAGGACCAACTCTTTTTCCAAATTAGACCTAGACCATCACCTTTGGCATTTCTCTTACATCATCACTTCCCTAACATCCAAATACATAAATCCCTTCCATACTTCACAACCACCATCATCTCATCGTTTGGAACCAAAAGAGAGTTGACAAAGGAGCTAGGAAGAAGAAGAGCAAAGCAAATGAGGAGCTACTCTACATAGTTTCTTCTATCACTTTTTCTTTTCCATGTTCTTTATATTAGCCATGTATTCATTTCAATATATTCATTGTATGGCTACATTTTGTGATATGAGCTAATCACTTAGTGCTAGGATTTGATGAAACCCCCCTATGACAATATATTTATATTAACCTTTGTTTATCCTTCATTTTGCTACTTGTAGTTTGTATGGATGTTTTAGTATGATTAATGTTATATTAATAGATTGATCTCCTATTGATTGTTCTTTCGATGGTGTGTCATGTACCGACCGGAGACGCATACCACGTGATCTATAAAACATCCTCTATGCATGTCTAGAAAAGTAGACCTACTTAGGCTATCGTATATGATTCGTTAGTGTGCCAATGTCCTTGACGAACCCATTCATATATTCCGAGTAATTGAGAGATATGCTTGGATATGATTTTGGGTGTAACCTATTTTACTCGACCGAGATTGTAGGTTAATTTTAGGGTGCATGAATCTGTGAATTGCATAAGCATGAATTGCGTGTTCAATTAAGTTTAGAACGGAAGTCAATTTAGGGTGGGGTGTAGTCAAGTCCTAGTATATTTCTCTCCATAATCACTTTCGAATTTATTTTGTGTCATTTATCTATTGCTTTAGCATAAAACCTTTTATAAATCTAGTTTAGTTAGTTTAAAATGAAAACGTTTCAATATGATTGTTTGAATAGCATTTAGACTAATCAATTTTGGTAATCGGTCACTTGATCCCTGTAGGAACGAACTTCACTTATCATTGTGCTACTCTCCGACCTTGTCCTATTGCGAGTGTCACTTGAGTGCTGACCCTCAACAGTTTCCATAGGATCAACAAGCTGGGGTACAAACTCAACAAACTTCTTTGTGAAGATGTCTCAGAACACTAGCACTATCAATATCCTCATTTTCAATGGCTTTCTTGGAAGGTATATTACCTGTGAATCTACTAACATTAATAGAAAATCCATGAGATCCATCCACATTAGCCATATGTCTACCGGTTGTTGTCAACATTCTTTACTTTTATAGAGATGAATGGATAATGATTAGACTACACACGTTCTGTTACTTATATAAAAATTGGAGAGCATTCTAACAAACTCATAGAAATCAGGATTTACAACCAATCATAAGTTGACACATCAGCATAACTAACAAACTTTTCATAATTGATTCCATGTTAGCTTCAGCTTCCAGAGTCAACCAATTCTCTACTTAGTTGACACTGGACTATCTTTTGATTTGAGTACTGAAGGACTAAGTCACTCAAGCAATGAGCAAGACCAGTGTAGAGCAGATGTGCTTTTGTGATTTTTTCACGATCACGATGACACACATTTGCAGCTACTCTAACACATAGTAGACCTACCTTTTCACTTCTGTCACTCTCTACCACATTCACATATACAAATCAGATGCATTATTCAAACTTTAATACATTCGACAGAAAAACTTACATCCACCCAATTCGTTCTCATTGCCACATAGCACGTACCTATTGGCTAGATCCATTGCATCGGGTGCATGCCAGAATTTCTCATACATACATGATACATTAAATGCCTTCGACATATGTGATCCATGGATTGGATTCATAGAATACCTGAATGAGGTATTTCGGTATATATATAGTTTTAAATATTACAATAATTCAAGATTTGAGAGGGAGAACCCACAACGTGTGGGTGTGAGGGGCTTACCATTGAGCCAATTTCATATTGTCTGATTGTTCCAATATTTTGATAATCTATCATATAGTACATATATTTGATTATAGAAAATTAGGTTATGGTCTAAACTTCGGAAAAGTCTTAGGTTCATTAGATGCATTTCACACATTGAAGCTCCTTTTACAAACTAGATTAAAATAAAAATCAAACACTTGTGTAATAGAATAATACACATCAAACCATATAAAAGGCGTAGACCTTGAAAATTTTCCATGTGATCAAGTGGTATTTTCTAGTTTAGTCTTACAATTACAAATTTACAACTTGCCCTGCAAGACTCATCCACCATTGACTAATTGAAAACTTTTACATCATTTGTTTTCTTTAAATTCATCCTTTTCTTGCTTTCACTTGATCTCCATCACATCACAGTACTTAGATGTCAAATATGGCAAAGTTATGGTACACAATAGAATTGAGCCTGTTTGTAGCCATGATTTTATGTGCAAATTCATTGGTTTTGATATGTGATCACTACCTGATCCTCTCCCAATTCACAATCTATATAACCTTCATTTGCTTAACATGTTTCTTCCTCTTTATATGTGGTTTCGTCATAAAAGGGAACAGATCATTTGAAGCCTTGAAGGTCCATACTAGAACTACTTTCACTTGATAACAACACTCATGTTAACATATGGTGATAGCAAAGATCGGAATTTTTCAAGAGGGACCCAAAAGCTTAAGCTTACCTTAGAACACATGATTAAATGATTTACATACCTATTTGAGGTCCCAATTTCCTAGATTTTGTACTTGTTTTCGAGTGTATTTTTGTATATAATACTTTTTGTGAGCATTGTGTAGTTTATATGCCCTAAAATAAGGTGTTGAACATAATTGAAGAGTTTCGGAGGTTAAAGGGCTAAAATTGGAAATCTTTATGCAGAGCATTTCAACTTGCATGTATTCGTGATGAAATTCACTTGGATGTAAAAATTAAACAACCAAATACGTTGGCGGATACGATAGGAGTGGTGCGGCTCATTGAGGAATGAAACCTGTTACAACGAAAATCAGGTCATTAATATCACCCCCAATCAGTTTCATTGGCACTAAGGAAGTCACCAAACCCGACGGCTGGAGTATTAGGACCTCGACCAAATTTGTGCGCCAACCACAACTAAACCATTTCTCTAACCACAATTTGTTGAATCACCAACCAAGAAGCACGAGAATGTCGAGGGAAAGGGTTATGCTATTATTGTGATGAGAAGTTCACTCTAGGCCATCAGTGCAAACGACCCCAATTATTTATGATAGAAGATACACCTCAATTGAGTGCAAATGAATACAATGACATTCAGCAAGAAAACAAGAATCATGAAGTGATACCTGAGATTTCTTTCCATTCTATCGTACGTATCGAACATTCACAAACAATTCGTTTCCTTGGCAAGCCGAAAAATAAGAATGTGACAGTATTAGACGGCGGCAACACTCACAACTTCATCGATCATGCCATTGTCTCCAAGTTTTGGTTGCCTATAATTCGAGATAAGAAATTCCATGTCATGGTCACAAACCGAGAAAAGATAGATTGCACCAGGTAGTGCCAATCTCTCACCCTCACGATTCAAGGTCATTTCGTCATAGCTGATTATTACGTTCTTCCAGTCACGGCATGTCAATTGGTATTGGGAGTGCAGTGGCTCAAAACTCTCGAACCCATTGAGACGGACTAAAAGCAACTAACTATAGCCTTCAAAATTGTGGGGTCGCCTATACCTTCTAAGGATTGGGACATGCAAGCATTGATGTCCTAATAGACAAAGAGTTGAATGGGTTACAAAATACTTGATTATTATTTTTTTTTCAAATAATTCCTTCCAATTATTGTCACCAAACGATTTCTTATCCACCTGATATGACACGCCTACTAGCCAAAATTTCCCATTTCTTTGCACCCACTAGCTTACCTCCTAGGCCGTGTCATGACCATCAAATTCCATTGCAACCAAATACGAAACCTATGTGTGTTCGGTTGTATCGATACCCTTGCTACTAGAAAACTGAGATAGAAAAGATGGTGACGGAGCTTATGCAAGCAGGTTTGATCAAACCCAGTAACAGTCCCTTTTCATCACTGGTTTTGTTAGTAAAGAAGGCGGACGGAGCTTGGCGGTTCTGTGTAGATTACCAAGCATTGAACAACATTACAATCAAAGATAAATATCCAATCCCCGTTATTGATAAGCTCTTGGGTGAGCTTCATAGAGCCATTTTTTTTTTCCAAATTAGATTTATGGGTAGGGTATCACCAAATTAGAGTAAAGGAGGAAAACATTCCGAAAACCGCTTTCCAGATGCATGAAGGGCATTATGAATTTGTAATAATGCTGTTTGGCCTTACAAACGTGCCCAAAGTCTCATGAACGACTTATTCCGTCCCTATCTCCAAAAATTTATTTTGGTGTTTTTTGACGACATTTTAGTTTACTCGAGATCATGGGAAGACTATCTCACTAATCTACAAATTGTTTTGGAAATCATTTCAACTAACAATTTGTTTGCCAAAGAATCGAAATGCAAGTTTGGTGTGTTACATGTGGAGTACTTGGGTCACATAATTTCAGAGCAAGGAGTGGCGGTTGATTCGACCAAAATACAAGCTATCATTGAGTGGCCTATATCGACAATGGCAAAGGGGATCCACGGTTTTCTTAGGTTAGCAGGGTATCTGTAATTTTGGATGCATAACGGCTCATTTAACCCGTCTATTGACCAAGGAAGGTTTCCAATGGAATGAGGGAGTTGAGACAGCCTTCAAAGAATTGAAAAAGGTGTTAACGTTACCACCAGTTTTATGTCTACCTGATTTTTCCTAGCATTTCGTTATTGAAAGCGACGCAAGTGGAATCGAATTAGGTGCGATCCTTTCCCAACAAAATCGATCGGTGGCTTATTTTAGTGAGGCATTGAAGGGGTCGGCCTTAACCTTGTCCACTTATGAGAAGGAGATGTTGGCGATTGTCAAATCAATTAGAAAATGGTGTCTGTATATGCTTGGGAAACCATTTACCGTCCACACCGACCAATAAAGTCTCAAGTATTTGTTAGAACAACAAATTAGTACCTAGTACAGATCTGATGGTTGCCGAAGATACTTGGTTACGACTATGAGATTGAGTATAAAAAAGAGGTTGAAAATCAGGGTGCGTATTCTTTGTCTCGCATTGTTGAATTTCAATTTTTATTAGTTTCCTTGCCACATGCAACTTGGTGGCCCATTCTTCAAAATGAGGTTTAGCATGACTTGTTTTATGAAGACTTGATCAAACATAATTCCTCCCAATCAAGCCACTAATTGCTACAGAGAGATGGGGTTTGGTTCAAAAAAATAAAGTTCTTTTTAGTTCCACCCCTACATTGATTCCTAGAATTATTACAGACTACCACGCATCAGTAATTGGTGGACATTTTGGGTTCCACAAGACCCTCTCATGCATCAAGCTTAATTTCTCTTGGTCTAATATGCGTTAGATGATGAAGGATTTTTTACAACAATGTGATGTCTATCAACGGTACAAAACCGATTGTATGTAGCCCGCCGGCTTGCTCCAACTGTTACATGTTCCTGATAGAGTGTGAACCGACGTTTCGATGGACTTTATTGAGGGTTTACCGTCCTCTAATGGGTATAGTTTTATCATGGTGGTCGTTGATCGGTTAACAAAGTATGCTCACTTTGTGGCATTGAAGCATCCATTTATTGCTGTGACAATCACTAAATCTTTTGTTGCCAACATAGTTCACTTTCACGGCATTCCTACATCAATTGTGAGTGATCGAGATAAGGTATTTTTTCAGTTCGTTTTGGCTTACATTGTTCCAGCTGCAGGGAACCAAGTTGAATATGAGTTCGAGTTATCATCCGCGGTCCGATGGCCCATCCGAAGTTGTTAACCGTATGTTGGAGCAGTATTTGCGATGTTTTGTAGGTGACCAGCCACGGGCATGACTAGAGTGGATTGCATGGGCCAAATTTAGCTACAACACATCCATTCACTCCTCCACCAAAATGACACCATTCGAAACAGTCTATGGCATTAAACCTCTAAGTCTACTGACTTATGTTCCTGGCACTTCTCGAGTCCTGGCGGTTGATGAGTACCTATGTAACCGAGATGACATTTTGTGTGAATTGCATCCCAACCTACACCAAGCTCAAAATCAAATGAAATGTCAAGCGGACCAACACCAGCGTGAGGTATCTTTCGAAACTAGGGAATGTGTATTTAAAACTGCAACTTTATATACAGTCATCAAGGGCTTTTCGAGGTTATATGAAACTTGCTCCACGTTTTTTTGGCCCTTATCAGATCATTGAAAGAGTGGGGTCAGTGGCTTATAGTTTAGCTCTACCCCCTGGATCTCAAATCCATTATGCATTCCATGTTAGTCTATTACGAAAACATTTGGGTCCAGTGACATCGACTTCTGCCCAACTGCCACCAGTTTTGGAGACTTCAACTGTTCTTCCCCAACTCGATGCTATCATCGATCGACGTGTTATTCGTAAGGGAAAATATCACCCAAAATCTGAAATTCTGGTGAAGTGGGTGGGCGCTTCAGCAGAAGACGTAACCTAGGAAAATGAATGGCGTTTTCACAAGTCGTATCCCAATTTCATCCTTGAGGACAAGGATTCTTAAGTCGGGGGAATGATATGTGCCTATTAGCCCATACATAGGTGCACAAGTGGATATTGGCACATGTTGATTGAGTAAAAGACTTGGTCTCATAAGAAGTGGTCTCTCAAACGTGTTAGTTTTTGTTAATTGTTAGTTCTGTTGTGTGAGTGGAACCATAGGGAGCTGATATTCAGCATTAGTGGGTTCCCTTTTTGTTGGCATTAATTCCTTGTTATTTGGAATTATTTATTATTAGTTATTTGGCTGCTTTTTATCAGGCTATATATAGCCTCGTTTCAATTAATCAAAGCATCGATAATTAAGCAACATATCTTCTTTCTCTGAACTTCTTTTCTTCTTCTTGTCTTATTTCTCTTCTTTCCTAAATTATTCTTATCACTTTAATACCATGTTAGTAACCAATAGAACAAAAGGCTTAAGTTTTTAGGAAAGGGTGCAACAATAGTATTTAAACCTTTTAATACACTCCTCCTCCAACTACTCCAAGTTGTGATCCAGGACAAGATCATGAACATCAGCAGTTAGAACAACAAAGTGGGGTTCAAGGGTATGTTATTCCTCTTCCAGCAGAAATTTCATGTTTGTTAATGGCAAATGGAATTGTTTTGATGACACGATGCTGCTTCTTTCACACTCATGAGTTGATGCTTGTTGGAATATCTTTCATATTTCTTGCAAGTGCTATTTTCTTTACTTATTTTTATCAGAATTATTCTGTCAAACCTGATACAGTCGATCTTCATAAATATTAAACTTTAATTTCTACTACTCCATTAATGCTTTTGTATTGTATCACATTTTTGTTAATTACATTATACTCCACTAATGCTTCTATTCGAATTTTAATCTTAAATATTATTGTTACTTCATTGTTCATCGATTTTTAAACTTCTTTGTTAAAGGAAAATGCCAAATTAGTCCCTACGTATTTGTTTAATTCTTAACATTTTGCTAGATTAAATAAAGTTCAAACATAAGTTTAAGGGGAATAGCCGAATAGCTAGAAATATGGGATATTATTAAAAACTCTCATCTAGTTTGAGTTTTGGTCAAAAACCACCCCTACTTTTATTTTTGGCCAAAAACCACTATCTAGTTTCATTATTGGCTAAAAATCACCTTGCCTTTTTGATTTATTAGCCAAAATACACCGTGCTGTTAGTTTTCCGTTAAAATATTCAAAATTTTCTATTAAACCATGAAGGGTATAGTAAATGGGGAATGAGTAAATTTAAAATATTATTAAATGAAATAAAAAATTAATTTAATAATATATAAAAAAAAAAAAAAAATCTCCCAACAAGTCAACCGTTCTCTTTCTCTCCTTGTGCCCTCTCTCTCTCTCTCTCATCTATTTCTCTCATCTCATTTGTTTGTTGGGAAAAAAATGAAAAATTTTTTTTTGAAAAGTGAACGGATTTTTTTTGTCAAAAAATAAATTTATTTTTTAAATATTTTTAATCTTTAAAACCATGGAGATCCATTGATTGTTTTTTGTTTCAATTATTTTGTTTTTCAAACAATAAATTTATTTTTTAAAGATTTTTAATCATTTTTATTTGTTTATATTTAAATATAATGGTAAGATCAAAATGGTATATTTGGTTAGAAATATTAACAGTTAATAGAAGCTTGTTTTTTGGCTAATAAAATAAAGAGTATGGTGACACTACAAGAAAATGCTAGTGTCGTTGACAGTTTTTAACTGTCAAGAAAAGTATTCTTGACAGTTTTTAAAATTGTCAATAACGTTAATGTCAAGAAAAGTAATGATAGTTTTTTATTTATTATTTTTATTATTTTTATTTTTATAAATGACAGTTTTTTTTCTTGATAGTTTTTTATTGTCGGATATGTTTATATTATCTAATTATTAAAAATTGTTATTATTTAATATTTAATTAAATAACATTTTTTATATTTATACACCACCTCCCTCGCCGCCGTCACCTCCGGCCACACGCCGCCGCCATCTGGCTAGCCCGCCCTTACCATCGGCCACCACCAGCTGCATCCTCTGACCGTCCGAACACCCGCCACCTTCGTCGACCGCCGCCCTCCGTCATAGGCCACACCCACGACTGCCCTGCCCACTTTTGAGAATAGTGACAATTAATTGTCATTATTCGAAATTGAACTTGAGACTTCAAGTCAAAAGTTGTAAGTCATTACCTAAAATATACAAACATGGTTAAATTGCCTAAAGCATACCTAGGGGGTGAATAAGTTTTTACACCGTTTTCAATCATTTGAAATAAATACAAGTTTGTCCCTCAAGATAGTTTATACCACAACACATAAAACATATATGCATATATAGACAGGATAAACATATGGTCATTAAAGCATTGTCTATATATTAACAAGTTGCAAGAGAAAGAATAACATTAAAACTCAATATCATAGAATACTTGTATTTCCAATAATGCCCAATGTGTTACAAGTATCAATCAAAAAACAACTATACAAAAATGTAACAATATACAAAAGAATAATATATACAAGTATAATCACTATGATTTGCTTACATCTCACACTTAACAAATCTTGTTTCCAAATGCATAACATGTGAAGATTGTACTACAAGATTAAAATATACACATATACAAATATAAAAGAGAGAGATAGAAAGTATTGACACATGAGATTTTTTAACGTGGTAAAACCTTCAAGGAGGAAACATCTACGGGTTGAAACATCTACGGGTTGAACTACAACTATTGGGGTACTTATATATTAGATGATAGATTATAAATTCCTCAAAATTGACCAATCTATGATCTACTTCCTATTAGAGTCTATGTTTACCCAATCCTTATTGGTAGATATGAAATCTCTCAATGATGCGGAGCCACCATATATTGGAGTCCATTTCTACAAAACATTGTTGGAAGATTAGAAATTCCTCAAAAGCCAATGCACAGCCCATGCAACACTCTCTAGTGGAGTCTGTGTCGCTCATGCCTCTAAAGAACCTCTCATGTATAACTATTCGGACATTCCCGATCCTAGTCATGACTTCTTGCTTGGTTATCCCGACCTCTTGTCTTAACCAAGACTTCCTTACTTGACTATTCAGACCTCTAGTCCTAGCCAAGAGTTCTTGCTTGGTTATCTGGACCTCACGTCCTAACCAAGACTTCATGCCTATTACAAGGGCTTCCTAAGTGTGATCAATGAATGCAAATGATGCAAACAAGCAATTCAACATAGAACATGTGATCAATAAATTCCATGGAAACTAGACTCAATCATATGAGCACACAAGTCAAAATAGTATAGTCACAAAAATTGAATTAAAACCTAGAGTATGTGAAAATACCTAACACATGTAGCTCCTAGTTTCATTCATAAATCTAACACTTGAATAAATCATATACATGAAGCACATATTCAAGATATTAGCAACATACACTAGAAATGCTAGAATCACAAAATATGATCAATGGACATTCTAGCCAAAGATTTAGAGCAAGGATATAATGAACAATCAATGAAATCCTAGATAGCTCTAAAAACAAAAACACATGTACTAATCCTAGATTTGTTCAATCAAAGGATCAAAGAACATTTCAAGGTTACTGATCATAAAATGAATCAATCAAATCACAAATAACCTTAGATATCAAACTAATCACAATACAACACTCAAACATGTGAGAAACTAGAATCATAGAAAACTAGTTCACATTTGTCTCTAATTAGACTTGATTAAGTTTGATTATGAAGATATATTTCTCAATAGCATCATCATACATACACATATATATAGAAGAAAAAACCCCAAGGTAATTGAAGGTTAAAAAAGAAGAAAACACAAAGTTGAGTTAAATACCTAAGAATCATGAGCTAGTTCGGTTTTGTGGGTAGAAGCACTAGAAAAATCAATCAAACAGCTAAAAATCGAAAAAGTAGAGGACTTGATTACAAATATTCTCCAACTTGAATCACTCAATTTGGAGTCCGAATGAGAAAATTATGGTGTTTGGAAGGTGAGAAAGTTTGGAGAGAAAATTCTGTACATAGTGTTTTCTAATTTTTCTTCTTTTTAATGAATTGGGAAGGAAAATAGAATATTTAAAAGAGAGAGATGAAATTTTCGCGACAAATCAAAGGAGGCCACATCACCCAGTCCATGTGAGGCACATGAGAGTCACGGGGCAGAGGGTTGTGTGGCCCGTGAGCCTCACACGCCCCTCACAGTCTCCCCCCAATGGCCTTTGGCCATTGCTTGCCTCCCTTGCGCTATTCTCGCGTTCTTTTGCTGTATTCGGGCCTTCGAATTTGAATGTGTCTTTAGATTACAAATTGTGACTCCCTCACGCACAAGAATGACTATGAAACTTTGACAAAAGGTTGTGAATTCGACTTGGTACACGACGTATCATATAAGAATGCAAAGTAGCGTAGCTTCCTAGTTTGGACTCGAAACCTAATGAATGAGTAACCGAAATGACTGAGACTCAATAAGGAATCAAATGAGATCATTTTAAAGTCCAAATACAATAATAACTAAAACAAATAAACACAAATTCACACACGTATGCCATTTCCTAGACATAGTCCTAGAACATGCAATTTCACAACGTTTATCAAATTAAATCTGATGCATGTGCATACATTACCAAGTGTGTGAATGTGTTATACAAAAGGTGTACAGCTATGCAGGGACACATATAAATGACATGTGTGTGGGTGCCTATGATTGTAAAATGAATGAGGTCAAATATACATTTGATAAGCAATGAAGCTTTTTCCTATTGAAGACACCATCTTACATAAAAAGTTGCCAAGTTTTCCTTGAAACTTGAATCAACAACAATCTTAGACAACTAAGCAATACAAGATAAATGTTGTTTTGATATGGAATATATGTCAGCACAAACCAAAAAACTAACAATCTCTCCCTTTGGAAAATTCCATGTCAAAACCTTTATACATACAATAAAACAATTACAAGGAAAATTGGTCACAATAAATTACAATGAGTTACACATTTCTAGACAAATTTTCAACCTCAAGTCTTGAACTTTGTCTAGGACTTCTCTTGATTTCACCTAAAATCAACTTGAAAGCACAAGAATATCCAAGAAACAATACATATGGCAATGCACATTCTTTGGCAAGAAAATAAAACATTAAAGTTCAAATGGATCATTTATGCTCCCCCTTAATACATGCTATCCAACAAAATATTTTAGTCAAGGTCAACAAAAAAATTACATGCCATAAAGTTCAAACTTGATACCAAAATACATCAAAGAAAATGAGACTAAGCAAGCTAGAAACTATCATATATCTCTCTATAATTTTGCCCCTTTTTGACATGATATGAAGCCAAATGGAAAGAATAAGAAAATATACCTCAAGACCATTTCTAGCCACTTGTGTAATCAAGGAATGATGTGCGATTGGATGATCTCACATAATGATCTTGGAGTAGTTGCCTTGCTTTCCAATTATTTGATCTTCACATCTTGTAGCACTACCTTAGCATTGAGTTATTCAATCTTCCTTTGTGACTCATCAATCATCCTTCTTGACTTGTCAACCTCATCCTTCAATTGCATAGCCCAATTTGGAAGAATAGTTGTGCTAGATACAAGACTTGAATTATTAGATTCACCAAAAAGCCTAAATGTATCACAAGACTTTCCCTTTTCCTTATATGACATGGTAGCTATATGTTTATCACTAAACTTCTTTAAGAGAGGTAGTAGCATATCATCATCTTGTTTCTTCACTCCTTTAGCTAAACAAAAATGAGAGATAAACCCCATAAATGCCAACTTTTTGTCCAAATGAGTTGAATAAGCCGTAATCTCAATAAGTTCTATAAGAACTTCACCAAGGTTTATGGGTTTATTAGTCACTAAAGCATGCACAATCTTGATCTTCTTTTTATTTAGTTCGGTAGCATTAGAAGATCGAACAAGATTGGCACAAACAAAAAGATGCCAAAAGGCACTAACCTTAGTTAACTCACTTTGCCTAATAAAGGCACGCTTTCCCCACTCAAAATCATCATTATCACAAAGAGTTCTACCCATTTCATTAAGGTTCTCCAAGACATCAACATCAAGAAAATCAGACTCAATATCATCGGGCAACCCTAGAAACCCATTCAAGTTCTTCGAGTTGACTCTAAAGACAACACCTCTTATATAAACAAGCCATCTTCAAGTTAAGTACATTCCTTATACTTATGATAGAATTCTCTCACCTTGGTATCATTCACTATTCCTAGCATTTTGATCCACGTACTCCAATTCCTTTCAACAATGACCGTATGAACATAAGAACCATTACAAGAATCTAAATCCATACCTTTTTCTTGAATGATATTTTTGCACCCAAAGATTTCCAAAAGTTTTAACTTGTTGGCTTTGGTTATCTTGGAAGAAGATGTGGGTTTGGTTTTGTTTATAAGTTTTGGTGGATTGCTAATCCCAACTTTCTTGGTTTTTCCCATGACCTTGTGTAGTATATTACTACAACATGAAACAATAAACGTGAGTGGAAAAGTTCAAAGCAAGTTAGCACAAATATACAAAGACATATCATAGTACAAAGAATCATCATGCAAATCAAGACATATGAAATAACATCCAATAGATTCAATATATCAATCAAAGAATATGCCAACAAACAATAACTTGAAACAGGTGAACATATCATAAAAGAGAACAAAGTTTGACATACTATGCTCCCTCTTGATAAATGCTCTATCTAAGATTAAGATAGACAAATGTTCACAATGATATTCCCACAATCTCACATTTAAGCAATTTAAGAGATCAAAACTATTAAGCTTAACAACCAATGAGAGTACACCAAGATTTTCTATCTCTCTCATAATTCTTCTATAATTGTAAGAATATCAAACACTTATAAACAAAAGTGTATGTGTGTGCAAATTTTGTTTCAAGAATATGAAAAGAAGTAATTTAATAATCAAACATGCAAACCATATCAACAACTATTCATCTTAAGATTTTTCAAGTAAGGTCAAACCAATTATCATCCAGTTTTTTGCTTTTTACGAGAATAGATTTCAATATATGAGCGTGTGTGTGCATGTGGCTTGTCATCCCATTTCTATTTGACAACCCGAGCAAACATGATTTTCAACTTAACTTCTTTAAGCCTTTTTATTTTTGTTTTATTTTGGCTTTGAATTAAAGATTCTTTTTATTGATTCTTTTCAACACTTCTTTGATATATATAACATAAATATATACGCTTCATGGCGACTTTCAGTCATCATAATGGCATAGCTCTTTCCACGAAGGTGCTCGTTAAGTTCTATGTAGTTGCCGAAGCAAAATGGATACTAACCATAGGTCATCTTATATGTAATTGTCAAAGGAATTCAAGGTGTATCCACAACTTACATATATCAAATTCAACTTATGTGACCAAACATATAAGAGAAGCAAAGTGCATTTTTTGAAACCCAGTTTTATGGCTTACATTCACATGATCTAAAACCAATGCAAATAAACTTACTTAAGATCATTACTTCTTAAGATATTAGCTTTCAAAGAATATAAAGCTCATATTTTTCAAAACATGCCACTCAACAATCATATTTACAATAACACACATCATGATTAAGATCAATGTGAACAATTATAACCAAAAGATCTTCAAAGAGCAAATGTCAATGAGAACCATAAGAATACTATACTAGTTCTCTAATATGACATTCATCATGAAGTAGTGCAAACAATGAGTTGAGAGATGAAAATTCAAATAAGCAAGCAATGTGATATAGAGATACCTTTGTAAGCTATTTTCATCAAATGTAAAGCCTTCACCTTTTTTATGAGTCCTCTTGGCTTGTTTGTCCTCATGACAACAAGTTGCTGTTGTGTCGATTCTAAGAGACTAAATACTATGCATTACAACTCAAACAACAAAAAAAATGACTTTCTCTAAAAGTCTTAACATGGTTGTCACCATATAGATTTCATGAAAAAACAACTTCTGAAAAGTTAATTAATGGATTTCAACTATCATAGCAAGAATGTGAGATAGATAAGTTCATGTCATGTTATAAAGATACAAAGCAAGCAAACTAAGTTTCTTGACAACATAACACTAATCTTGAAGCTAACTCACATGTGCAACTTACTCAATGGTAAAAGTACTCACCCTCGACCTATTTGGTCTTAGGTGAACTTACACAAACATTATCAAGCTTGTTATTGACAACAATGTTGTATCTAGAATAAAGACCTTCTATGACTTTCTCAACAAGAATATCATTGATATTCTTAACTTCAACATTGCTAGCAACACATGTTTTGTCAATTTTAGCAAGATTTGCCTTGTTCTCAAACTGGACATTCTAACATGCTTTGTGACATTTTCATGCTTTCTATGCTCAAAAGCTTTAACATGCTTAAAATGAGGTTCAATCTTTTTTTTCCTTAGATGCATTTCCTAATTTTGCAATGTTCAATGTATTTAAAGCGTTTGGGCTTGATATGGCCTATAGTATTGCAAAAATGGCATATGGGAATAAAAGAAGAGATTTTACCTTTCGGAGTTGAAAAAGCACAAAGAGGAGTTTCAAGGGATACCTTGTTCTTCAATTTGTTCTTGGTCTTAGAACATCTCTTCTTAGGAGCTTTCTTATCAACAATGATAGTTTCCTCACTTATAAAAAGTGATGCTTCTATGAGCTTCTCCTCAACTACCAAGTCGCTTAAGCCTCATAGTGTCAAACTAGAGATGATCCTATCCTTTTTAAGAACAATCCCTTCAACTTCTGTGAGCTTCTTGGCAAGAGCACTCTTTTCACCTAAGAGCCTTCGAGTTGTTGACACAAACTCATCCATTTGCAAGTTGATCAAATCCTCTTTCTCATCAACCTCTCTTAAGGCTATAACCAATTTCTCTTCAAGATTTTTCTTCTTAGCCAAAAGATCAACTTAGGTTGGATTCTCACTTAAGCACTCTTGATGATTCGGATCAACCCTCTTGTCCAACGAATCTTGACATACATCCTCTAGGATAGAGTGAGAGGTCGTGAATGCAACAAAGTTGCTCACCAACTCTTCTTCACTAAAAAACTCACCACTTGAGCTCTCATATTCACTAGAGTCATCATCTTCATTCCATGTGGCCGCCATAGCTTTTCCCTTCTTGTCTTTCTTAGTTTTATCACTAGGACACTCTGAAGCATAATGTCCAAACTTCTTTCACTTGAAGCATTGGACCTTTTGATTGCTCTTAGCATGATTACTCCTCTCATGAGTTGGAGTAGAAGACTTCTTGACTTCCACTTCCTTTGAGTACTTACCATTTGGCTTAGCTTGGCTCATTTCCTCATAAGCTTTCTAAGCTTCCTAAACTTCCTAAACTTCCTAACAAATAAAGCCATCTCCTCATCATCATCACTACTAGCTTTTTTGACAACTGTGAGAGCTAAAACCTTTGTTCTTAGCCTTAGACTTCAAGTTGACCTCATAGCTTTGAGGAGACCCTAGCAACTCATTCATGCTCATGACGTCTATGTCATTACTCTCTTCAATGGCCGCTGCCTTGGCTTTGAACCTCTTTGTTAAAGATCTTAGAATCTTCCAATTTAGCTTCTCACCGGAGATAGGAATGCCAAGGGCTTGACATTGGTTGGCGATGTCTAGTAGCTTGAATTGAAAGTCATCGAACTTATCTTCCTCACTCATTTGCAATGTCTCAAATTGAGTTGTGAGCATTTGAAGTCTAGACTTCCTAGCCGCCATGGTTCCCTCATTGGTCACTTGGAGAGCATCCCAAGCTTCCTTAGCGGTCTCTAGATTTTAAATATAGAAGAATTGCCTACTATCCACTCCTCAAAAGATAGCATTCACTGCCCGATGATGCCACTTAGCCAACTCAAAATCATTCATATTCAATTCACTCATAGGCTTAGAAACTGTAAATCCATTCTCAAAAGTCTTACTAGGAGAGGTGTATCATTCTTCAACCATCATCCATGCTCTCTCATCAATAGACCAGAAGTAAGCTTTCATCTTGGGTTTCTAAAACCCATAGTTATGTCTTTTGAGTAGCGAAGGTCTAGAGTTAGAAGCTTCTTCAGTCATCACCTCTTCTTGGTGAACCATGACTCCAAAAGCCTACGTAACAAACTATGAGTGTATCCCGGTTCACGTTAAGTTTCTTCTAATGACCTACTCTGATACCAATTGTAATATACAGACATGGTTAAATTACCTAAAGCATACCAAGAGACTGGGAGGGGGGGTGAATAGGTTTTTACACCCTTTTCAATCCCTTTAAACAAAGACAGGTTTGTCCCTCAAGATATCTTATATCAAAACACATAAAACATATATGCATATATAGACAAGATAAACATATGGTAATTAAAGACTTCATGCCTTTTACAATGACTTCCTAAGTGTGATCAATGAATGCAAAAGATGCAAACAAGCAATTCAGCATAGAACATGTGATCAATACATTCCATGGAAACTAGACTTAATCATGTGAGCACACAAGCCAAAATTGTCTAGTCACAAAACTTGAATTAAAACCTAGAGCAAGTGAAAACACATAACACATGTAGCTCCTAGTTTCATTCACAAATCTGATACTTGAATCAATGATGACTACAAAATTTTGACAAAAAGGTTATGAATTCAACTTGATACACAACAACGAAGACAATCATCATATGAGAACCCAAAGTAGCATAGCTTCCTAGTTTATACTCGAAACCTAATGAATGAGTAACCGAAATGACCGGGACTCAATAAGGAATCAAATGAGATCATGTTCAAGTCCAAATACAATAAAAACTAAAGCAAATAAACATAAATTCACACACGTATGCCATTTCCTAGACATAGTCCTAGAACATGCAATTTTACAATGTTTATAAAATAAAATCTAATGCATGTGCATACATTACCAAGTGTGTGAATGTGTTAAACAAAATGTGTACATCTATGTAGGGACACATATGAATGTCATGTGTGTGTGTGCCTATGCCTTGTAAGAGGAATACGGTCAAATATACCTTTGATGAAGAATGAAGCTTATTCCTCTTGAAGACACTATCTTGCATGAAAAGTTGCCAAGTTTTCCTTGAAGCTTGAATCAACATCAATCTAAGACAATTAAGCAATACAAGAGAAAGGTTGTTTTGATACGGAATATATGCCAACACAAACCAAAAACCTAACATTACCACTTGACTACAAGATTTGATTTGCTAACAATTGAATAATATTTATATATAATCTATATGAGTTGTCAGAAAAAAAAAAACGTTATTAGATAAATTTATTCCACTAATCAAAATTCTAATTTCTAAGACAAACATATATTAAAAATATATTTATTGAAACTTTTAATAAAATTATATTTTTTAAAACATATATAGTCGAGTTATTGGTCAATACTCTATGGTAACGCTTGGTTATATGGTAGAATAATAATCGGAATGGTAATGGGAATGAGAATGAGAATGGAAAGGAAAAGAAAAGAAAACTAAGGGCGCGTCCTGTAATGTTTTTCAAAGGTGTTTTTGTTTTCGTTTTTCGAAAATAAAAATGAGAATTAAAATAGTGTTTTTGGTTTCAATTTCGATATCCAAATACGCCTCTAGTAGCATATCCTGAAAGCTGGATTTCGAATATGAAAACGTAAAAAAAACGTCTGGTATCATTTTACGGATCAAAATTAATTAGTTGAAGTTTTTAATTTTTATTTTGGTCAGATTTTTTTAAATATAATTTAAATGAAAAATAATTAAAATCTCTAAAAAGATTTCGGCCAGAAGAAGCAGATCACCGAGAAGAAGCAGATCTGCGGAAGAAAGAAGAAGATCCCGGCGAGAAGAAGAAGATTTTGGTGAGAAGAAGTAGATCGACGGAAGAAAGAAGGTAGCAGATCTGCGGAAGAAGAAGGCAGCAGATCGGTGGAAGAAGAAGGCAACAGATCGGTGGAAGAAGAAGGCAACAGATCGGCGGAAGAAGAAGGCAACAGATCGGCGGAAGAAAGAAGAAGATCCCGGTAAGAAGAAGAAGATTCCAACAAGAAGAAGCAGATTGCCTGACGGAAGAAGAAGGCAGTAAATAAGCGGAAGAAGAAGACAGCAGATTGGCGGTAGAAAGAAGAAGGCAGCAGATCGACGGAAGAAAGAAGAAGATCCCGACGAGAAGAAGAAGATCCCGACGAGAAGAAGAAGATCCGGTGAGAAGAAAAATCAGTAGACCAAGAAGAAGAAAAGAAGAAGAAAAAAGAGAGAAGAAGAACTGTCGGCCTAGAAGAAAAAAAAAAAAAGAAAAAAAGAAAAAAAATAGCTTTTTATTTAGATCGAAAAACAAAATGAAAAACAAAATAAAAAACATTAAAAAGTTGTTTTGGAAATTTTCTACTTTTAACACTGTTATTGTTGTTGTTTTTGTTTTTGTTTTTGTTTTGAAAATAAAATGGAAAATAAAATGAAAAACAGTAACGAACGCATATTCAAAATCGGATTTGGAAAATGAAAACGAACATGGGCCTATAAAACGATACAGGATAGGCCCTAAGTTTTTTGTTTGATTGGAAATTTAGAATTAATCTCTGAATCTATATTATTTTGTTTGGTTGACAACAGAATGTAATAGAGTTAACAGTATTTTGACCAAAATACCCCTAATTATAAAACATTCATAATAACATGATATATAATGGATAGTAATAATAAAATTTAAAAGTATATTATATATATTTATATATTATTTAATATAATAATATATATGATATATAATACATATGTTTTATATATAATACATATAATATATAATATAATATAATATAATATAATATATATACAGATTTTCTATTATCAGTTCGTTCTGACAATAAACATATCAGGACGAAGAATGTAGACCACTGGATTTACATACTTTGAATCAAAGTGTATGCATTTGTCAAAACTTCTCCATAATCTATGATCCACATTCTTCGTCCTGATATATTTATTGTCAGGACGAACTGACAATAGAAAGACTGTAAATATATAATATATATAATTTATAATATATATATTATATTATACAATATATAATAAAATATTTATATAATATAAATAAATAATATATATGATTTAATATATTAATATATTAATATAATATATATTATTATATATATTATATATAATAATATAATAATATAATAATAAATGAATGGCCTATGGTGTTGCCACATCATTTAGGCACCATATTAAATTTGTATATTTTAAATGAATGATCCAGAGTGTTGCCACATTATTTGGGCAATGTAGCATTACTCTATATATTATATGATACATATAATACATATAATCATATATATAAATATAAATATATATAATATATATTATATTATAAAATAATATATTTATATAATATAAATTTATAATATAAATTATTTAATATATTAATATAATATATATATATATATATATATATATAGTAATATGATGGGGTAGTCTATAGAACAACTGTGTACTAAACATTGCTACCTGTTGTTTACCTATAAATTTGTTGAGCAGGTTACCATTTAATCTAAGGAAATTTAAATTTTGGCTTCATTAACTGTTTCCTAGGTAAAACAATAGTTTCTTTTCAAATTTAAAAAACAATCAATACGGTTGACAAAAACAATAAATGCGTTTCAAATTTAAACAACTGTTATTTAGTTTTAAAATTTTTTGTTCCCGTATTCGATTTGCATTTGTACTGTGTGATAACACTCGATATGAGTAAATATCATTTGAAATGTGTGATTTCATTCCATACAGGTAAACATCATTTGGAATTTGTGAAAACAGTAGATCTATGTGAATAGTTAAAATATAATAGGGGTGGTGAATCTAATGTCCAACAAAGTAAGAGGATTGATAGAGCTTTGGGTACAGGTTTACAACCCCCTTGTCCTAGTGTACAAATTTGATATATTTAAATTTTTTTGTCTAATAAGAGATTTTTTTTTTTTTTAATGATATAATTGACAATAGTCTAACACCAGGCATGTATGTCCATTGCATTTACATCATTCATATCAACAACAATGTTATATATGGAAAAAGTAAACAAAATTGTAGTTCATAAACTTGATTTCTTGTTGTGCTTTTTATAGATCCAACATACATCTCTCTTTTTTTTTTTTTTAAAAAGAACAATTTAAAAAATCTTGTTAAAGTCAGACTAGCTCGGGCCTCAAAGGGCTCTAGCTCATCAAGAGACAAGCCCAAGAACCTCAAGACCCAAAGCCCATCGTTACTTCAATAGGTTTATATGCTAGGCCCAGTTGGAAGACCTATTGTTCAATATCTAGGCTTAGTATACTACTTATAAACCATTTTAATCCCTTTTTATTTTTCAATGCGGGATTCGCATTACACTGTTTAAAAAAAACTGTTCCACCCTCTATAACAAGTGATATTTACATAATTATGTTGTGATTGTATTTAAATATTTACAATCACAAATACTATTTGAAGTTAAAGTCAGATTAGCTGGGGCTTTAAAGGGCTCTAGCTCGTCAAGAAACAAGCCTAAGAACCTCAAGACCCAAAGCCCATCGTTACTTCAATAGGTTTATATGCTAGGCCTAGTTGGGAGGCCTATTGTTCAATATCTAGGCATTAGTATACTACTTATAAACCATTTTAATCCCTTTTTATTTTTCAATGTGGGATTTGCATTACAGTGTTTCAATAAAACTGTTCCACTCTCTATAACAATGATATTTACCTAATTACGTTGTGATTGTATTAAAATATTTATGATCACAAGTACTATTTGAAGTTAAAAAAAAAAAAATTATTAAAGTCAGACTAAGTCGGACCTCAAAGGGCTCTAGCTCGTCAAGAGACAAGCCCAAGAACCCCAAGACCCAAAACCCATCGTTACTTCAATAAGTTTGTATGCTAGGCTCAGTTGGGAGGACTATTGTTCAATATCTAGGCATTAGTAAACTACTTATAAACCATTGTAAACCCTTTTTATTTTTCGATGCAGGATTCACAATACACTGTTACAAAAAAACTGTTCCACCCTCTACAACGAGTGATATTTACATAATTACGTTATGATTGTATTAAAATATGTATGATTAGAAATACTATTCGAAGTTAAAAAAACCTTATTAAAGTTAGACAAACCCAAGAACCTTAAGACCCATAGTCCATGGTTACTATTTATGATTATACTGTTTATTTAGTGATTATATAACTAAATATTTAATCAAATCGGATATGTAATATGGATTCTGACTGAAACTGTTTATATCGACTCTTTCAGAAGTAATTATACTTATGAAGTTGTAATTGTAATAACATCGTTTCAAACACAATATATATAATGTATTCTAATGACTAGCCCAAGCATCAAAGGGCTCTAGCTCGTCAAGAGAAAAGCCCAAGAACCCCAATACCCAATGATCGCCACAAAAGTGATAGTTCTATAAACTATCGCAAATGATAGGACGTGTGAGTGTTTTTACCCTTCGCAAGTATACGAATCGTTTAAATGCATACAGTGGTTGCAAGTACGGGTATCGTTCCCACGAAGAGGTATGGTACCTTAAATCAGTTCTAGGTCTTACATAATATATGCAATATAATTACACTATATACATGCAAGAAAAGTAAATGGAAATTGTCACTAGCTAAGCTAACAAGTAAACTAATGCACTAGGATTACACTAAGAATGCTTTAATTATATACAACTAAGTTAACTAAATCAAACTACAACTAAGGGTTGTCAATCCCTTAGACAATTAACTAAACTAATTACTAAACTACCAACAACTGTTATCTAAATTACACTAACTAATTTAACAAATTACCAACAAATGCAATGGACATGCAAAAGTGATAATGAGAGTGAGTTGGTATGGGAATATAGATGTTAGGATATTGGTATACAAGTGTAATCACCCAATTAACAAGTTGATTTCAATTAAGCACATAAGTGGTCTTAAACCTTGAATAAAGACACATACATCAACAGTCATTCATGTATGATCTAAATTGTATTACATGTCAATCAATTGGTTAATTAAATCAACACATACATAAATTGAAGCTCAAATATAGATAATCAACATATATCATAGATAATATTACAACTACACCAAATCCTAACATCAATCGTTTAGTTACACATATTAACAAGCTAAATGAATTAAGAGAGAAAAAGAGACAACTCAATATCTTGGTGAAGTCTTCACAATAATCAAGCTTCTCTTGTTCTTCCCAAGCTAGCAATCAACATGTAACCACCCACAAGTCTAAGTACAAGCTAAGTTGAGATGGTGTTCCTTGGTGAAAATCTAGCTATTCTAGGGTTTCTTAAGCTATTAGTTGGATATTATGGAGTGTTTAAGTTGGCAAAAGAGAAGTATTTATACTAGGGAAGGGTTTTGGGCAAGTTTTGGCGTGCAAAGACCAAAAACTCCCTCTGAAATTGCCATGCTCGCAGGTTTGTGCTCTCTGGCAGAAGTCGCGGGTTGGATTGAAAGTTGACTATGACTTTATGTCCTTCTGCTCCACTGGATCTTTCCTTTGGAATGAAACCGCGGAGTTCCAGTGGTTTGGGACACGTGAAAGAAGTCGTTGGGAATAAGCTTGCAAGCTTGGTTGGCCATAGAGGTTTGGCCTCTTGAAAGAGAGGGAAACCTTGTGCTTGGGAGGCCCGCAATGGGTCCATTGTGACTGCTGGAGTTGGGGATGCCGATCTGGGTAGAAAACAGTAGGAAAATTTGTCAAAAAATGGTTCGAGAAGACCGGGTCAACGTCAGGTCTGAACTGGGTTGAAACCGGGTTAGCGAGTCGTCGGGTTGGGTTGGTTGCTTAAAGAAGATGAGCTAACTTTATCCTTGCATCATGTTGACGCAAGCAGCACCAGCCCAAAATGACACCATCCAACTTATGACGTGGCAAGCAATGTGCATTTGGTTGGCTTTTTACAATCTGTACCCCTAATCTCTCCTATATTCACAGAATCTTCAATAAATGCCCGAATATTGCACTTTAGCCTCTGAATTGACCAGAATGATAACAATGCCCCTGAACTTCCCTAATTACATGAAACACTTATTTAATCCATTAAATACATAGTTTTACCTGAGAAACAAGCATAAAGTAATAGGAAATAGGGGCATAACAGTGGTACTTTTATGGCACAATCATCCAAAACCTATCGTTCCTGTTTACGATTATACTATTTATTCAGAGAATATATAAATAAATGGTCAATCACATAAAATATGTAATATGGATTCTGATTGAAACTGGTTATATCGACTCTTTCAAATGTAATTATACTTATGAAATTGTAATTGTAATTGTAATAATATCATTTCAAACACATAATATATATATATATATATATATATTGTAATTGTAATTGTAATAATATCATTTCAAACACATAATATATATATATATATATATTATGTATTCTAATGACTTGTCCAAGCATCAAAGGGCTCTAGCTCGTCAAGAGATAAGCCCAAGAACCAGACCCAAAGCCCATCATTCATGTTTACGATTATACTATTTATTCATTGATTATATAAATAAATATCCAATCACATAAGATATGTAATATGGATTCTGATTGAAACTGTTTATATCGACTCTTTTAGATGTAATTATACTTATGAAATTGCAATTGTAATAATATCTTTTCAAACACATAATATATATAAAATATATTCTAAGGACTAGCCCAAGCATCAAAAGGCTCTAACTCATCAAGAGACAAGCCCAAGAACTCTAAGACCCAAAGCCCATCGTTCTTGTTTATAATTATACTGTTTATTTAGTGATTATTTAAATAAATAGTCAATCACATAAGACATGTAATAAGGAGTCTGATTGAAACTGTTTATGTCAACTCTTTCAGATGTAATTATACTTATATACTTGAAACTGTAATAGTATATATTCAAACACAGAATATATGTAAATTGTATTTTAATGACTAGCCCAAGCCTTAAAGGAGCCCAAGAACACCAAGACCCAAAACTCATCATTAGTGTTTACGATTATATTGTTTACTGAGTAATTATACAAATATTTAGTAAATCACACAAGATATGTAATATGGATTCTGATGGAAAGTGTTTATATCGACTCTTGTAGATGCAATTATACTTATGAAGTTGTAATTGCAATAATATAGTTTCAAACACATAATATATGTAAATTGTATTATAATTCATAATTTTAGAATATGTTGTCATGCATTTATCAATACAAATATTTGTATATCGATAGTCTTTAAAACATGGATTGTGAATTCTAATTGAATCTGTTATTGAAATGGTTGTTATGCATTTAGCAATGCAATTATGTAATTCTAATATGGATTGTTACTACAATTAATACATTGAATAAAATGGCGACTACAAAACATAGTTAATATGGATTCTAACTGATGCATATAACCTATCCCAACAACGTGTTGGTTGTAACCCACCAAAGGTGTGCTATGCAGCTCAATAGTGTGCGTAACAGACTGTAGGTGGGATACCACCCACACATTAACCATCAATTCTTGATACATTGAATAAACTCGTGACCACAAACCATATTTAATATGGATTCTAACTGATGCATATAACCTATCCCACCAACGTATTGATCGTAACCCACCAACGGTGTGCTATGGAGCTTAATAGTGTGCGTGATAGACTGTTGGTGGGATACCACCAATACATTAACTGACAAGTAAGACATGCACACAAAATTTTTAAGTTCTTATGAAATTATGTTTAATGCCTTATAAAGAACATATATTTACTGAAATGTCAACAATTAGTAACTGAATCACAATTCATGTACAATGTCGATATGTTATAATTAGAAAACAGTAAACGAGAATTCTAACCAAGACCAAACAACAGTTATCATAATACAAGAATAAACGACACTTAAACATAAATCTGGGGAGCAAAAATTATCCATCGAAACATGTTCAAGCAAACATATTTGTACATTTCAAAACTTGCATCCAGAAGATAATCATGTTCATATTGAACCGATGCAATCAAATCTAACAATGGCCATTCATCAAACACATTGCAGATCAAAGAATAAGCAACAGATAAATTCTCTTCGAAGAGCAAAAATTATGCATCGAAACATGTTCAAGCAAATCTGGTTTCATTTTCAAAACTTGCATGCTGAAGGTAATCATATTCGTATTGAACCATTGCAATCATATCAAACATTGGCCATTGAACAAACATATATTATCACTATAAATCATTCATCAAAAACATAGCAGATCAAAGAAAAAGCAACACTAATAAATGCTTTTCAAATATGGAATTTATAAAGAATAAGACATACATATTTTTCATGTTGAGTGTGTGCAAAAATATTTTTCAAACACGAATTATCACAATAAATCCTTTAACAAACACATGTAGAGATTACGAAACCAATCAAAACATCTTCAAACTTTTCAGTATAAAAGCTTGCAAAAACCTAAAAAAACAAAAATATAAACACATACAAAGATTAGACGTGCGATTTTCACAAACCTCATAGGTCTGTCAATCTTATCACATAAGCCTCTTGTTAACAGAAGAATAGTTGCGTGATGGACAATGTTTAGTGAAAGGAACAACAATTGAGTGATGAAAAGAGTTGTATTTAGGGTTTCAAGTCTTGAATTGAAGATAGAGAGATGCTTAATGTGTTTTGATGTTAAAAATAAAGGTAAAAAATAAAATTATATTTCGGCGTTGCACTGGAAACTATTTTAATAATAAATTTCAGGTTGTGCATGCCTTACACATAGCTTTGTTTTAAATTCGGACCATCCCATGTCAACTAAAACAACCAATAGAAAGGAAATATTTTATAAAGTTGAATATGAAGAGTTTGAAGTTAATAGATCCCACCTAATTAGTAGCGTATCAATAAGTATAATCTATCCTATTGAAAAATTAAATATCAACCATCAAACTAAATTTTTATTAAAGAACATAAAAGGTGTGGATAAGCATGTATCTCAATTGGCCAGTCTTTTTAAAATATAAATAAAATAAAATCTAAACCAGATGCTACACCGTTATATTTTTGGAAAGCCCTAAACCAATGTCCTGCATAGTTCGTATGTACAGACCTAAATAAAAATCCCTGTTATATTTATTTGTTGGAAAGTGTAAACAACATTTTGTTGGTTTGTTTAATATAATGACCATAGCTTCAAACTACTTGCAATAAATGGTTATCGTCAATGTTATGAACCAGCCTACAAAATTAACATCTAAATATCAATTATTATCAACCAGCCTACAAAATTAGCATGGAAAAATGGAAGAGATATCAAATAGCCAGCCACCCTATATGTAATGATTAATGTTACTATATACTAATAACACCTTCCATGCATGTATAGGATCTCTCCATCCCAATTACTCCATTCTAAACCAGAAGCATAAAATCATTTAGATTTTTAAAATCTCTAAATTCTTCATATATACTTTTGAAGCCAGAAAACAATGTCTTCAACTGAAGAAACACTATGTTACTAGCAAACTTTGTGCAGCCCTGTAAAGTTTCGTAAAGTAGTGGACAATTTGACCTAAGAACAAAGAGAATATGTGGAGGATATGGAATTCGGGGTGTTAATGAACATGAGTTGTCTTGAGTTATTTGGTCATTTATGCAATATGTGTTAGGGAAAATGCCCTAAGAACACATGTTGTTAATCTTCTTGCTGAATTAATAATTAGATTGATATTCTATTATATATTTGTGTGCATTTAATGTTATTAATTTTGTATTAATAACATAAAATTCCATGATTATTAAATGTAATATTAAACATAGTGTATAAGTCGTTATATACATGAGGATTATGTTTGATATAATAATCTTAATTGTCTGTAATTGATAATTAAAGTTGGGATCTTTAATTAATTAAAATTACTAGTATGGTTCATTCCCATTAAGAATGGAACAGTTTTATCCGAACTCTTGACGTGGTGACATTAGAATGAAGGTACTTTGTATAATAAGATTATTCAAGACGTGGACACGATAAATTAGAATCTTTAATAATCTCCGTCTTGAAACAAAGTATTCTCTTTTATCAATCGGTCATATATGGAACGATCTTAATACTGAGTATTTAACACACTCCTATTTATAGAGTTGTGTCTTTTGACCTACTTGGTATGGTTTGCTCAAATTGTCAAACCTAAAAACTTTATATCTTGGAGACATGATGATATACTTAGCTGGGAATGATAGTATACAAGATGGAATCCATTCATTCTTAATTGAAGTAGACAAACAATTCTCTTTAGTAAATGATTCGGGTCTTGAACAGTAGAGCGCTCAATTTATGATAAAATCATTAGAGAATCACTGGAACTTAAGGATAAAGATGTAATTGAGAGGTCAACGGATTTGAACTTAGCTCATATTACAGACTGTTTATGGAGGATTGATCTATATGTAATGATTATATCAATGGACTGTTCGATTCCTATTCGAGTAATTAATTCCATAATGACGAGAGTGCAGTTCCAGTTTTTTAGTGGAATAAATCTGGAATTAATAAATCTAATATTTAATTAAAGAGTTTAATTAAATATTAAAGATTTATTGGAGCTTGAAATTATAGGTCCATTTGTCTCCATACCATCTCTATAACACTGTATTGAACATTAGGGCATACCGATGCTTAGTGATTAATTTGGAATTAATCATCTATATATAAAGAAGTTTATATATTGTTTTATTAATTAAATAATGTTTGATTATTTAATTATATATATATATATTAAATATAGTATTGATTATTTTAATATATATATATATTATATTTTTTAGGTGGTAAATCGGTGGCTTTATTATCGTTATCAATAGTAAAAAAATGTGGTGGGTTTTATTATTGTTGTTAATAGTCAAAAATTGGAGTGGACAACAAAGCAGGCAATTGGTTCTCTTGTTTTTCAACTTGTGCAGATTTTTGTTGTTGTTTTTTCTTCATTGCATTAATAACTAGGTTGAAAAGGAAGCTCCTATTATATGCTTCTTTTTACCACCCACCCTAGTATTATTATTGTATATAATCCTCACCACCGGAGCTCTCTATCTCTCTCGTGGTTTTAAGAAGCATACAAAGAGTATTTTTTATGAATTGAGTTTATTCATTTTTAGCTTCATAAAAACAAGACAGGAAGAGTTCTTGCTTGGAGAAACACAAGTTCAAAGAGAAAAATGTTTTCTGAATGCTAAGCTTGTTATTACTCTTAGAGAGTTCTAAGTTTTATTTTGGTTCAACAAAACAAGAAGAGTTCTTGGTTCCTTTTAATAAAGAGAAAAATTATTTTTGAGATCTAAGCCTCAAAAGAATATTGTGAGAGTGTCTCTCAATATTTTTTCAGTTGTCTCAAGTGTTGAGTGCACAAAAAGTATAGAAATTCGAGAGTTGAATTTTTCTATTTAATACTGAGACGTCAATTCGTCGGTTCTTTGGTGTTGGAGATTCGGTGTGGAAGAACTTGGTTCGAGGGAATCACGAAGATTCTACAGTGGAAGAAATTGGTTCGAACGAATCACGAAAATTCTACAAGGGTAACGATTTCTTTCCCTACTATTTATATTAAATATTAGGATCAATATAATCACAACGATCCGGCTAAAACGGTTTTCGGTTTTCAGTTTTTACGAAAAATTTAGAAAACCGAGCCTATCACCCTTCCGCTGCGCGGATACCAACAATATGTTGCTTACAGTGATCCAATCTGACACACAGTCTGTAATGCTCCAAGGTAAGTGGATCCCAATAAGGGTGTCAGATTTCTCTAAGGTGATGGGCTTGGCAGACGGTATCGATAAAGTCAATTGTGACTCTAAAGAGTTTAACGAAACTTGTATTCAAATTAAAGCACTTCTGCAAAGTAGTACTGTTAATGGCAAGATTACACTCTCTTTATTGCAAAAAAAAAAAAAAAAAAACTACAAAGTTTGAGGGCCACAGATGATGATTTCAAGATTTCATTTGCTTTGTTTACTATTTTAATACTTTTATACCCACTTGCATCACCTAATGTTGATGAATTTTTTTTGACCCAACTGAAGAATCTAAAATTAATCAGACACAAGAAATGGGCAACATTTTCTTTTCAATATTTAATGGATGGTGTGAGAAACATCAGAAACCAAGGTACAACATTTTTCCAAGGGTGCCTTCCTTTTTTCAGATCTTTTATTAGGGATGTCTATTGTAGAATAAAGTGTATGTGAACAGGCTTAATGTTCCCTTGGTTGCTTGGACCAAAAACAAGGCTAAAACATTCAATTGGTTGGTGGACAATGATGACATTATATGTGGTTACTACAGCAGCACCGTAGAGATTAACGAGCCATACTAGTATGTTATGCACCGGGGTTTGGAATAAAGGGTAGAAACAATGATTTAAAATCAAGATTCTATTAGAGTTTCACTCGATTATTTTAAAATAGTCGAAGTACCCGACATGGTGAGAAGAGTGGTCAAATCTTTACTAGAGAGTTTCAAGCTCGAAATTTTGAAATTGCTTCCAAACAATGAAATTGCTCGAAATTTTTATTTTTTGTAGGCTTTTAAATTTAACATGGCTAAGGGGCAGCAGATGAAATCTTTTTAGAAGGCCAACATTATAGCCAATGCTGAATTGGATGAGGCTAAAAGGGACCTAGCTCACTCTAGAGAGGTTATAGATGATCTGGTCAGATCCTCGGCTGTGTCTGAATGGGGCAAGCAAGAAGCCTTAGTGGACTTAGAGCGAATGTAGCACTCTTTGGATACAGAGACTATTAGGTCTACATGCTAATACGCCCAAAGAGAGGATTTAGCAATGGAAAAAACTCTGGTTTTGGAAGAAAATCGTCTCATGTGAGATGCCGGTGCAGGCTCTGAATGCGAGGGTGGATGATTCCATCGAGCTTGGGTATTTCACTTCTAACTACGAGGTTGTCTAAGCTCTTACTGTTTATTTTGAATGCAGGCTACCTTCAGATGGAAACGGGAACAAATCATGGTGAAAGCTGCCCAATTTTCAGGTGATGATCCAGCCTAAGTGGATTCTACTGATGCCTTGGATCTTTTCTTTCACCAAGATCCCAATCTGCCTACTACTAATCCTACAGCAACATCTAAAGGTATGCTTCCTAATCTTTTTGCCCCCTAAGATGACAAGATGTAGAATACTAAGGTCTCCGCGGATGTTATGCCGGGATCGATGAAGGAAATGAAAGCTTTTACTGAGCTCTAGACACCGGTGGCTAGAGTGATTTAGGTTGTTCTAAAGGCTGCATGAGTCAATGAGACTAAAGATGATTCTAGACAAAGCCAGGAGGCTGGGCATATGTTTTGTAGCCCGAAAACGGGGGTTAAGCACCCTGATTGATTAATAGGATGTTCCTTTCTTACAAATGTACTATCTCGTTCATTCTTGCTAGATCTTGGTAGGACCTTACATAACAATAATCCAGATAAAAACTTACTTGGAATATTGACAGTTCTTTGTACTTGCTTACTTATAATATGCCTGGTAGAGTCTGATTCATGCTTGTTAATAAACCAACTAAGACTTGTTTGGGATACTGTCAGTATTTAGCTTCATGCTTGTTCACTTGGCCATAGAAGAACTCAGACTTGAACTATCTCTGAAGATAACTTAGATGGTAGTACCTTTGTAAGACTTAGTAGAAATTTTGCAAGAAATTTCAACTTAGTACTGGCTAACTTTGATAAGAGAAAATTTGATCCTGATGGATGGCCGAGGTGCTTAGGTATAAAATTATGACGCTGCAAATCACAAGTACTTGATACTCCCTGCATAATGAATCCTGGTTTCGAACCAATCTTGGTAGGCAACCAAGGTTACCCTTCTCATCAGAAGTTTTATATGGGTATATGGCAAAGTAAAGTACCAGGTATCCTGTTAAAGGATCCCGGTCCTTTAGCGATTTGTCCTGGTAGGCCATCAAGACCTTTTCAGCACAAAGTCTTCATTTGACGAATCGAGGTACTAGGTATTCTGCTAAGGGATCCTAGTCCTTTAGCGATCTGTCCTGTAGATGACTAAAGCCACTTTAGCACTTGGTTCTTCACATGGTGAATCAAGGTGCTAAGTATCTTACTAAGATATCCTGGTCCTTTGATGATCTGTCCTGGTAGGCGATTATGACCAGTTTATCACAAAGTTCTTCATATGGCGAATCAAGGTACCAAGTATCCTGCTAAGGGATTTTAGTCCTTTGATGATCCGTCATGGTGAGGGGTATTACCCGACTGAGGCTTCAGGAATGCTGAATAGGTTTTCCTGGTCTTGAGGACTGCGACGGGCAACCAAGGCCACGAATTCGCATCCCTAGTCTAGTTAGCAACTATGCCACTTAGGCATTTATGCACCAGATCCTTCCTAGATGAGGGTATACCCCGACCAAGGTAGTATGAGTGTCATATGGCTCTTTCTAGTCCTGAGGCGATACAGTTATGGTGATCCTCCTAGAGGGGTTGACTCGGTCCAGGGCATTAGGAGTGCTATGTAGCTCTCATGTTCTCAATGCGATTCAGTTATGGCAAAATTTTCAAGATAAACGTAAGAGAAACATGTAGAAGAAAAACTGAATTCTTTATTGAATTCTTCAAGGAGTGATACAAAGCAAATTCGAGGTACATATTTAGAAACATACCAACCAAAAATGAATCTTTCTTCAAGCTCTAATGGTAAAATCTTTTGAGGTGATCGACATTCCAAGTGTGGTCTACCGAGTATCCATCCATATCTTCCGGTTTGTAAGCCCCTCTTTGAACCACCATTTTTATCAAGTAGGGACATTCCCAATTGGGAGCTAGTACCCTGCCAAACCTCTTCCGGGTGTTCTGGGTTACCTTCTTAAGGACCAAGCCCCCTTCTTTAAAGTTTCGGGTCTTCACCATTCTATTGAAACATCGAGCTATCTTACTTTGGTATACTTCCTCTCGAGAAGGTCTAGACTGGCTCTCTACTTTATATCATTGTCTTTTGGTTCAAAATATTGAACCCTGAAAGATGTCAGCTTATGCTCGATGGGTAAGACTGCTTTTGCTCCAAAAGCCAATGAGTAGGGGATTTCCCCAGTTGCAGTCCTTTTTGTAGTCCGATATGCCCAAAGCGCGTTTGGAAGTTCTTTTGCCCGCTTCCCTTTCTTTTGTTGGAGCTTTTTTTTTATGAGCCTCTTGATGGTCTTATTAGTAGCTTCCACCAATCCATTGCTCTAAGAGTGGGCTACTGATGCGAAACGGAGGTTGATTCCCCACCCTTCACAAAACTCCCTAAACTTGGCATTGTCAAACTGTTTACCTAGATCAGTTATAATGGCCATCGGGGTACCGAATCGGCAGACAATGTTTTCCTTGACAAAAATCGTGGTGTTTGCCTCAGTTATCTAGGTAAGAGACTTCACTTTTACCTATCGGGTAAAGTAGTCTATTGCCACTACATCATGCTTGGCTTGACCAAGAGTAGTGGGAAGTGACCCGATAAGGTCTAGTCCCTAGATGGCGAAAGGATAAGGTGTATTGATTGAAGCAAGTCTTTCTAGAGGGAGGTGATGCAGATTTGATGTTTTTTGACAAGGTTCATAGGATTGCGCAAACTGTTTCACATCCTGATGGAGAGTAGGCCAATAGTATCCCATCATAAGAACTTGGTAAGCTAGAGTCTTACTTGAGACATGGTTGTTGCATTCCCTGTATGTACCACATCAATCGCCCATTGAGCATCATCCGGATGTATACATCTTAGTAAGGGAAGGGATTTTCCTTTGCGATAGAGGTATCCTTTTACCGAGCAGTATCAGGTAACGATCATTTTGAGCTTTCGTGCTTGATCTGGATCTTCTGAAAGAGTATCGTTTTAGAGATAATCAGCTATAGGATCCATCCAGCAAGGAAGTCGTTCAACCGGGTTCACCTCTAATCCTTTGGCTATGTTGGGTCGGGGTATCAATTGGATTTGTACCCCTCTAGGCAAAGCTTGTCCTCCAGTTGCAGCATTCTTGGTTAGGACATCTGCTCGATAATTCTTCTCTAGGAATCTGTTCCATCTTTATACATTTAAATCTTGTTGCTGTTTCCCAAACCTTTTCGAGGTATGCTACCATGTTATCACCATTCGCCTGGTGTACACCGGTGCCTTGGTTGATCACTAGTTACGAGTCACTTATAACTAGGAGGAAATCTGCTCTCAATTCTTCTGCTACTTTCATTCTTGCTAGTAAGGCTTCATATTCTGCTTCATTATTGGTGGCTTTGAACTCAAACCTGAAACAGTGGTTGCATTCAATCCCTTCTAGATCGATAAGGACAATCCCTGCTACATAGCCTGCTTGATTCGACGCCCCATCTGTGTATATTATCCAAGCCTTGCAATTGGTGGACCATTCTAGGTATTGTGGACCTTGACTCAGGATCGTGGTGGTATCTGGATTGGAGGTCATGCTGAATTATGCCATAAAATCAGCCAAGGCCTGAGCCTTGATTACAATTCGTGCTTTATATTTTATATCGTACTGGGTGAGCTCTAGGGCACATAAGACCAGCCTGCCTAATACGTCTGGCCTCTGAAGAAACTATCTCAGTGGTTGATCTGTCACTACTACAACTGTGTGAGCTTGAAAATAAGGCCAGAGCTTTCTGTTTGTAATCACAAATGCAAAGGCGAGCTTTTCCAAGAGGGTATAATTTGTCTTAAACTTAGTCAGAGCACGACTCACATAGTAGATTGGTCTTTGGATCATATCACTACATTCTTTTACCAAAGGCTCGCTGGTTGCAGTTTCTGATACTGCTAAGTAAAGATGTAGCTCTTCACCTGAAAGGGGTTTTACTAGAAAAATGGGCTAGCTAGATACTTCTTTAGAGACTAGAAGGCTTGCTCGCTTTCTTGATCCCACTTCATCTTCTTACCCTACTTAATGACTTTGAAAAAAGGCAAACACTTGTCTATATATCAATATATGAAACGATTTAATGCTGCTATCCTTCCAGTCAATCCTTGTGCCTGTTAGAGAGTAGTGGCTGATTCAAGATCCATGATTGCCTTGATTTTCTTGAGGTTGGCCTCGATTCCTCTTTCATGCACCATGAATCCAAGGAACTTTCCTGCTGTTACCCCGATAGCACACTTAGCTGGATTCAATCTCATATGGTTCTCCCTTATTACTTAGATGGTCTAGCGTAAATCTTCTAGGTGTTAGTCGGTCATATGAGACTTGGTGATCATCCCATCTATATACACTTCCATAGACCTTCCTATATGTTGCTTGAATAGCTTATTCACCAAATGTTGGTAGGTGGCTCCTGCATTTTTGAGACAAAAGGGCATTACTTTGTAGTAGTCGAGGCCTTCCCTAGTGATGAAGTTGGTCTTGTCTTGATCGGCGGGGTGTATCAAGATCTGGTTGTACCCTGAGAAAGCATCCATGAAGCTTAGAAGCTTGTTACCTGCAGTGGAATCAATCAATTGATTTATTTTTGACAGAAGGAAGCTATCATTTGGGCAAGCCTGGTTGAGGTCAGTGTAGTCCACGCATATACGCCACTTCCCACTGGATTTTGTTACCATGACCACATTTGCGATCAATTTAGGGCAGCGGAATTCTCTGATGAATCTAGCTTTCAAAAGCTTATCTACCACTTCATGTACCGCGTCAATCTGCTTGGCGTTGAAATGCCTCCACTTTTGTTTGACTAGCTTGAAGGTTGCATCTACTGCCAACCTGTGAACGGCTAAGTTGATAGGGATAACTGGCATTTCATCATGACTCCAGGTAAAAATGTTGTTGTATTCTTCAAGGAGCTTTACCTGGTTTATCCTGACTTTGCAATCCAGCGCGCCTCCTATCTTCACCACTTTGGTTGGATCGCCCTTTTTGATAGGTATTTCTTCTAACTGCTCCACGGGGTGCCCACTGGTCCATCCCCGCTCTTCTTCTTCTTCTGCCTCTTCTACAACGAAATCTGGTACATCTCGTTCTTCCAGGATGTAGTGGTCCTGCTTTGGTACCTCCTGGCTTGAATCATTGGTTATAAGCACGCACTGCTCGGCTAGCGCGGTAGGGTTGGTGGACACTGCATAACAATTACGGGTTGCTTGCTGATCCCCTTTGACCTGTCCTGCTTTGGTTCCGACTGGAAATTTTAGGACGTTGTGGTAGACTGATAGTACCCCTCTGATTTCTACCAGGAAAGGTCTTCCCAGGATCGCGTTGTAGGTGGAAGGGTGTCAACTATGACAAACTCTATCATTATGTTCTGTTGGAGAGGCAATTCTCTGATTATCACCGGTAACCTATGGGATCCAATCGGCATCAACGAGTCCCCTGTAAATCCATATATAGGTGTGGTACAACTGTTGTAACATGGTTTCTTCATGTTAAGCTTATCGTGAACTCCCTTGAATAGAACGTCCACACTGCTCCTAGTATCAATCAGGATGCGGTGAACTTGACAATTAGCTATCTGTATCATGATCACCATCGGGTTATCATGAGACTGGACTATATTGTGGACATCTTTTTCTGTGAAAACAATCCGAGTAGCACAAGACGGATCTCGGGATTTCCTACTGACTAGGAGTATATCATGACCGGTAGTGAGCCGAGGGATCTTTCTAACATAGTTCTTTCTTGAATTGTTAGAGGTCTCGGATAGGGTAGGGCCCCCACTGATGGTGTGAATAACCTGGATCTACTGCATCAGATCTTTCCTTTCATCTTTTCGTCATTCCTCTGCTTCCCGCATCTCCCCTTATACCTCATTCCCTACCTTAATGTTATCTTGTACTTGCTGCAATAATTCAATTAAGAGTTCCCCTTTACCAATCCTTCAATCTGGTTGTGGAGGCTATATCATTCCGATGTGTTATGCCCTACATCCTCATGGAAGTCACAATACTTATAACGATTCCTTTGGTCAGCCGGGATCTTGATAGGACCAGGCTTCCTAAGCAAACCCTTATTGTGGATGGCGAGGTATATAGTCTCTCGGGATGCATTGAAAAGGGTGTAATGGTTGTACCAATCCTCTTTTCTTGTTATTCATGCTACCTCTCTTGGTAGAGGTGTTGTTTTATGAGGGGTCCTCCTCACGGGATATCTATCCCGATGCTAGGAAGAATATGGTGCCCAGTAGGTAGACTGGTTTGGAGGATGATTCCGGAACTTCTTTGTAGGCATAGGTTTTGGAGCCTCCTTCTTTGGACGCTTGGCAGATCTTGCTTCATCGAGCTTGACCTTGACTCGGAGCTATTCATCTATGTCCACATGTTCTAATGCCCTATTATAGGCCTCCTGGTAAGTTTCAAGTGGATGTTTGGCAAATGATTGGAATAGTCTGCCAATCCATAGGTTTCTTCTAGAATTTGTCAAGGTCTCCTTCTCAACAAACACTCACATTTGGAACACTTCTTTGTGGAACTTTTCTACATAGGATTTCAGTGTCTCACCCCGCTTATGGATCACGTACTGGAGTAGGACGGGGTCCTTCGAATGAGGCTTGATCCCTTAAAATTAAGCATAAAAATCTGTAATAAGATTTGTAAAAGAATCCACACTATATGGAAGTAATTTTCTGAACCAAGTCTTGGCACAATCCGTCAAGGTGGAAGGAAACATCTTGTACATCGCTAACCAAGTAGTGTTCTGGATCTCCATCTAAAGGAAAAAACTCTCCATGTGGCTTACAGGATCTTCCGATCCAGAGTACTTCTCAGCAGACATCTTGAACTTGGGGGTAGTTTTGCTTCCCAGATCCTCTTAGAGAAAGGTTCATCCATCTCCCCTAGGGGATTCATCTTGGTACCCCGATGTTTTCCCTTCCTTAGCTTCTTGAGTTTCTTTGCCATCTTGGCCTTCTGGTCTTTAAGGCGCTTGGATCCCTCATGTCTGGATCAGGCTATTGAGCCTTTATTATCTGAGGTTTCAGACCCTACAGTTGCCTCTTTACGCTCTTATCTCTAAGAACGGCTACCTCGCGGATTCCTTCTTGGTCCGGTACTACCACCTGCATCGGGTTGTGGAGCCCTCTCCTTTGTTGCTGGTTTAGTTGTTGGTCAATTCCTCTTATAAGGGATGTCAACTATTGACTTCACCTGTCGGAGTCTGAAATCAACGAGGCGATCCGGAACTGAAAGTGGTGGTCCTAGCATGTCAAAGACCGGTACCTGGGTACCCGGTCCAACTTCTCCTACGATCCTGGCAGCTTCAAAGGGTATCCCCTAGGTGATCATCTGGAGGCAGAAACTCTCTACATAGGCGGCATCTTACTGTTCTAGGATATCCCGATTGGCTTCTTGGATAGCCGAATCTAGGGGTGCGTAGCCCGTATTTGGTGGAAGGATCGGTGTCAGGTTGTTATTTCTTGATCTCTTCCCCTGTTTCTGAATTCTTTAGGTAGAAGTAAGGGAGTGGGGTCCCGAGGGGTCAAGTTGTCCCTGTAAGGATCTGAGTCTCATTTTTCTGCTAGCGGGTAGATCTAGACTACTTTTGCAAATGGGATGGGAGTAGTCCCCATAGACGGCGTCAAAAGTGTTAACCGAAAATTGTCACTGGGGTGATTTTCCAATTAACAATTATTTGACTAGCATCATAGTAGATAACAATCAGAGAGATATCAAGTAGTTTGATATATATGCATTCTCAGTAAAGCAAATTAAAAATAAATGACGATGATGAACCACAAACAAATACCAATAAAGTCACATATAACACGTATTTATTAACAATGAACACATAATAAGAATACAATGGAGATTTTTGGTGGGAATACAATGAAGATATTTCAATGGCTATGACAAAGGGTTGAAACTCGATTTGAGATGAAGCTTTCGTACATGTCGATAAGTGGAAAAGAATACTCTAAGGTTCTTCAATTTCGAGTCCCCCATATTCTATATGGTAACATGTTGTATTTATATGCCCCAATGCTTGCTCAGCACTCCTCTAAATTTGGTCCAACGACCTAGAGATTTTCGGGACATTCCTTTGCGATTGGCGAGAAGATAGTAGTCTTCCTTTTAGGAATCAAATGATCCCTTATTTGGCGAAATTTGATAGAGTTGACTTTGCTTTCAAATGGATCCTTGGAGTGGTTGGAATGAGTCAATATCCTTGTTATTAAAACGATGTCATCTTACTGTCCTTCTTAGTAGCTTGATCTTGGCTGACCTGTTCTTACCTTGATACTTGGTACCTCGCTAATCTACTAGTGACTGCTTGGTTTGCCAGCTCTATAAGGGATCAGGGTACATAAGTATCCCTTCTCCTACTGGGTCTTGGTACTAGAGTCTTGGGGTATTGGATAGTAGTGGGGTACTAAGAAAACATAGTAACAGTATACTTGGTGTGAGTGGTAGCGGGGTACTGGGACCCTTGATCTATGACGTCCTTCTATCTTAATTCTGGATGGAAAATTCTTCTTTGGTCCTTCACCAATTTTGGCGGTTAACATAGCTTTTTGTGATTTTGATTGAACATATTTGAAAACTAAACTTGATTCACATGAAATTGATTCTAGAAATGATTTGTATAATGAGCTTGATCATTGATTTCTAGGTTTAGTTTCACGGTCTAAGAACTAGGATTTTTTATTGTGATATTGAATATTCTAATCTAGTTCTTATTGATTCACATGCTTGGATTTCTAGATAACTTTGTGATTGAGTGTTGAAAGCATATTCTAGGTATCTCCTGCATGTTCATAGAGTTTGTGTGATCAACTTTCTCTATTTGATTGTGTTTGCATCATTTGCATCACTTAGATCATTTGCCTTGCAAAAGGTGTGAAGTCTCTTGTTGTTGAGTGATTCTTCAACATATAGCAAGGGGAGTCTTGGCGAAAAGTGTGAGGCTCTTTATAAGTTCGAGCTAGAAGTCTTAGTAAAGAGTGTAAGGCTCTAGATAAATTTAAGCAAGAAATTCTTAGTTAAGAGCAAAGGGTTCGGAATAACTAAGCAAAGAAGACTTGGCATGGAGTTAGGCTTCGAGTAAGTCCGAGCAAGGAAATCTTCCTAGAGACTTGAGGATAGTCTCAGTTAGGGAGTGGTTTTCTTGAGGCAAGCAATTTGTCTTAGTTAGAAAGCTTGTGGCAAGGTGTTTTTTACTAGGCCCGAGGGTAAACTAGGAGTTGATAGCTTAGGAAGTATATTATGTGTTGATTGTCTTGAGTGTGTATCTCCTTTTCGTCATAATGAATTTGCTTGTCGATGTTGTGGATTCAGCCCGTGGATATTTCCTCTTAGGAGGTTTTACCATGTAAAAACACTTGTATCAAGTTTTGTTTTACATTTCATTATCTTTCATATCTTATATTGATTGCATCACTTGATAATTGTATTCTAAATTGTGTTGATTAAAGCAATCCATTTGTTAGACACACCAAGTGTGCATACCCATAGATATATATTTACACTGTAATACTAAGGGACCCCCCTAAATGCCCATAGGTATATATTTACATTGTAATGCTTAAGGGAAATTCCAATTGTAATCCAAATAGATGATTTCCAGAGCCGTTAAACCTGTGAAGAAATCTGGGAAATTAATGAAAAATTATTAACAATAAATTGTTACAGAGCATTCAACCTAGAAAGAATCGGTAAGGGCCTAGAGAGCTGGTTCTTCATCACTTGTAGCTTTTTCAAATATGTCAGATTGTTTAGATCTGGAGAAAGGGTTCCTTTCAAGTTCTAGCTACCGATTTGGATGTCGGTCACCTGGTTGTTAAAACACATGACGTGGGCCCATTTGAATGGGTCTGGGTGTCAGACCACCCCAAGTTTCCTAAGCTGGATTTAAGGGCTAGCATGGGCGGTGTATCTGGGCTTGCACTGGACTGTGAACGGATACCACTGTGAGATAGAGAAGGATAGACAGAGAACCAAATGTTGAAGTCTCTTCATTTTGCTCGACAAAAGTGTGATTTGTGAAGAAGAAAGTATAATGAGTTTGACGTTCCCGGTAAAGCAGAGCAGAGTACGTATTTATATGCAAAATATGATTATGTTCGTGAAAGCGGTTGAAAACAAAAACAATGTGCGAAAAATGATTAAAAAAAACCAGTTGGCTAGTGAAAGCGATGGAAAACAAAAACAACGCATGAAAAAAGTACTGTTACAAAATACTTAATACGTATATCCATCTGTTTAGTGCAATAATTTCAGTTTTATATTTGCACATTCTCCTTCTTATGGTAAGACTTAAGAGATTATTGATATATTTTGGTTCAAGATCTGACCCTGCTGCTAATTTCCAGATATTTCTTTCGCAATTTTATGTTGACACAATCTCATTAAGAACTCACTCACATTTGGCTCAAACTACCAATTAATTAACAGCTTAATTAGTTTTTAATCACTACTCTCGTCAACTTCTACTCTAATTTTTACCCCAAATACTTCTCAATCGGCATTCCTGGACTAGTACTAGAGTTTAATTAGGACAAGAGAAAGAAATTAAAAACTTGTTATTGAATTTTGTTTTGTGTAATTTTTCTTTTAAATTAAAAGATATATGAACTTTATTATGGTGGAATAAATGATAAATCACTAATAGGTTAACAAGGTATGACCTATGTCATCGTATGTAGTTTTTTTTTTTTTAGTTATTAAAATAAAATAACCATAATAAATCTCTAAATTGTATCTCTTTAAAAAATAAATAAATAAATAAAAATAAAAATAAAATCTATAAATTGTATAACCGAAAACCTTCTAAATTGCTTCAAACTTTATTTAGTAATTTAGTATATAATAAAATGATTCAAGTTTCTTAACTAACATGTTTTTCTTTCTCTTACTTACAGATAATTAAATAATTAATCAATTGCTTGGACGATCATGGTTGAAGGTACACCTGTAAATTTTATTTATTATACTAATAAGGCATTGTTGAAAAAACTAAGAACTATTTTGTAATTTTTATAAGAGTTCCAAAATATATAGTTGAAATTAAACAAACATTAGGGACTCACTAGAAAATTTCCCTTAGTTAAATGATTATTTAAATGTTAACATAATGCATGAAGGGGTCGTTTGTTTTTTTCATTTAAAACTTAATAGGTCTGAATCATAATTATTAAGTTGTTATGTATTTTTTAAGTGGTCAAACAACTTTAAAATATCAAAAAACAGCTTAACATAAAAAGTAAAAAGTCCTGACTTTTCACTTAATTGTAAATCACTGAATTGCATTAAATACAATCCAAAATCTTTTCTTCCGATACTATACTCCATATATAACATATCTCCAAATTCATCATAATTATATATTGTATAAAAATCTTTATTTTAATATATTACTTATTTTAAATAGCTTTAAAAATAAAAAAAGAACCATAATCATTTATCATATTGGTGTTTAATATCAATACTTTATTATGAAATTAGGGTGATGTATTTATATATTATTTTTTTATAGTATTTTGTGTGAGTTTTCCTACTGTCACTTTTATTTTGGAAAAAAAAAATTTCTTTTCTTAGTAAAAATAAAGTTTGTTTCTAATCGAAGAAGAAAATCATGATCATATGTGTTTATATATAATTATTATTTTTGGATTTTTTTTATTCTATATTATATATATAATTGTTTAACATTGGTATAGATGTAAAATTACTTCATTTTAGACAATTTTATTATTTTTTTTTTAAATATGCTAACAGTATATTCAGATGTAAGAAGAAGAGAAAAAAAAAAAAAAACATGTTATCCAGATTCATGTTTTAGTTCTTCAGTAAAATTCAAGACTATTTAATCTTCAGACAAAAAAAAAAAAAAATGACCCCTTGTTGAACACTACAGCACTTTTGACCAAATCAAGAATCAAGAGGTCCTATTTTGGATACTGGTACTGCATTTTGGTTATGCAATTTTGCTATCACCAGTTGAGGCAAACAAACTATATATAATTTAATCGGCAGCAATAAATATATGTTCATTCGGCTAAAGTATACTAAGTGGCCTGTTATGCTATCTTAAACAACTTTTTTACTAGCACTAACTGCCTATAGGTTATGCGATTTTGCCATTTTCAGGGTCCGAACATTACTACATCAATGAAGATGCATAATCACCCAGAGCTGTGATTCAAATCGGACATCTTATTGAATAGCTAGCTCCAACTGTTTGTAAATTGAGACGACGTTTATTTATACACTGACCGACTAATCCAACAACAACATTTTATTCAACAGCTAGCTTAACTAGTTTCCTGCCTTTACAATTGACATGCAGCTTATGCATATATTCTCCAAAGACAAGACACACAGATTTTGGGGGCTTATATCCATTTATCGGAAGTGCAGTCACCACCAGGATACTGTTGAAATTTTCATTTAATTTAATTTAAAATAAAAGGTTGTGACCGATTACAAAAGACACAACTTTTAATATGAAAAGACATAACTTTTATTGTGTAAAGACATAACTTTTACCATGTAAAGACACAATTTTGTGAAGAGAAACGACCGTTTATGAAAACACTATAAATACACACGTATAGTTTGTCTTTGAACTACAATAACAACATACAAATCTCTACCATTTTAAACTCTCTTTCTCTTCTTCCATTCTCTCAGACATCATCTAGATTATTATTAAGAGTATTCTAAGTGGTTGATTCTTGTCGTACATAACTTGAAATCAACAATAAGATTATTAGGTTTCATTGAATCCTGACGGCAAAATTCTCAAACTCATTGTGTACTCACCGTTTTATGGGAAAGGGGAGAATTATTGTCTGAAAAAATCGAATTTTGAGCCTTGAAGTCTTATAATCATTTTTCAGCATTCTTACCATGTTTGTTTTCAGCTATTCTCTCTTTAAGACCCCATATTTCCAACAATTTTCAGACAATAATTCTTTTTATGTAACGGAGGGATCAGTTGTTACACAATCTATTCAAGTGATGAATCAAGACCTTGTTCGTCCTGAACGATTCGATGGAGAAAATTCCACTCGTTGGCAAGAAAAGGTGAAACTCTTCTTAACATCATTTCATTTGGCTCACATACTCGAAGATGATTTGAAACCAATACCAGAAGAAAAGGTTGATGATTCGAAGGAACTAAAGGAAAAACGAAAGAAGCGTAAGGAGGGAGATTATTTATGTAGGGGACACATTCTCAATGCTCTGGGGGACACAATTTACAATGCATATTGGAATATTGGCACTACAAAAGAACTGTGGATTGCTTTGGACAACAAGTACCGCATCGAAGAGGCAAGTAATCAAAAATTTCTCATTGGTAATTTTATGGATTATAAAATGTTTGATAATAAACCAATTATGACACAAGTCCATGAATTATTAAATTTAATAAGTGATCTCAATGTTGCTGGAGTTAATCTTGATGAATCATTTTTGGTAGGGGTTATAATTTCTAAACTCCCGTCATCTTGGAATGGTTACAAGAAGAAACTCAAACATGATGAAAAGAAGCATACTTTGGAATCAATTCAACGTCATCTTCGTATTGAGGAGGATTCTAGAATCCGTGAATCGAAGGATAAGCAAACTGATATTATATCTATGGCCAATGTTGTTGAAGATGAAAAATCTAATAATTACTTGGGCCTAAGAATAATAATCAATTTAAGAATCATCACCAAAACAAGAAGAAGAATCAAAATAAGAGAAATTGCTACTACTATCAAAAACCCGGTCATATGGCACGAGATTGTCGCAAAAGAAAGAAAAATATTCAAAATCAAGGGAATCAAGTAAACATGACTGATGACAAATATGTTGCTACCGTGTGTGATGCCAATGCTGTTTATATTCAAAGCGGATGGTGGCTAGACACGGGATCAACCGTTCACATTTGCAATGATCGTAGTCTATTCAAGACGTACAAAAAGACTGAAGACGGAAATGAAGTAAAAGTGGCAAACAACTTCCGTAGTAAAGTCATTGGCAAAGGTACAGTGGAATTTTCTTTTACTTCTAGGAAGACTCTTACATTAGTTAATGTTTTACATGTACCTGATATGTGTAAAAATCTTGTATCTGGAAACCTTTTTAACTAAAGAGGTTTCAAATTAGTGTATAAGTCTGATAAATTTTTACTCTCCAAAAACGGAATGTTTATTGGACAAGGATATTCTTGTAATGGTATGATTAAATTAAATCTAATAAATAACATTTCTTTTGTTTATATGATTGACTTATCTATTTTATGGCATGGTAGATTAGGACATGTTAATTATGGCACTATTAAAACTATGCATAATTTAGGTTTGATTTGAAAATGCAATTTTGATCATTCTAACAAATGTCACATATGTGTTCAATCTAAGATTACGTGAAAATCACATAAATCTGTTGAAAGATCATCTGAACTACTTAGTTTAATTCATAGTGATGTGTGTGATTATAAAAGTCATGTTACCCGTGGTGAAAATAAATATGTTGTGACTTTTATTGATGATAATTCTAGATATGCATTTATTTATTTATTGAAAAGCAAATAAGAGGTTTTCGAAAAGTTTTTATCTTTCAAAGCGGAAGTCGAAACACAATTGAACCGTAAGATCAAAGTTCTACGACTTGATCGAGACAGTGAATATTACCCAAACGAATTCATGAAATTTTGTGAAGTTCATGGTATTGTCCATCAGTTCACGGCACCATATTCACCTGAACAAAATGGAATCGCTGAGAGGAAGAATAGAACTTTGACTGAAATGGTTAATGCTATGTCAATTAGTTCAGACCTATCTCTTTCTTGATGGGGTGAGGCCATATTATCTGCATGTTATATTTTGAATATAGTCCCTTTGAAACAGATTGGCATATCGCATTATGAATTATGATTCAATCAAAAACCAAATCTTAAACATTTAAAAGTTTGGGGGTGTCTTGCTTATGTGAGAATATCTGAACCAAAAAGACAAAAATTGGATTGTAAAACTTATAGATGTGCATTTATTAGTTATTCTAAAAATAGTATCACATATAGATTTCTTAATCTAAATACTTTTTATATCATCGAATCGATTGATGTTGAATTTTTTGAGAACATGAATAAATCTAGCACTCATAACAAATTGTTAGGAGATTCTAATATTCTATCAAATTCATTACCTGTCGATAGTGATATGAATGACACATCTGAAAACTCTAGTCCAAATTCACATGAAGAAATTAAATACAGGAGAAGTAAAAGGGCTAAAACAGAATGCACATTTGGTCCTGATTTCCTTATCTATCTTGTAGAAGGAAATATAAATGATGTCTTAGATACAATAAAATACGTTATGTATGTAGAAGATGATCCTGTCACATATACAAATGCTATGAAATCACGTGATGCTTGTTTTTGGAAAAAAGCCATCAAAGATGAAATGGACTCAATCCTTACGAACCAACATGGGTTTTAACTGATCTACCACCAGGTGCTAAACCCATTGGTTCTAAATGAATTTTTAAGAAGAAATTGATTACAGATGGTTCCATTTGCAAGTTGATTAAATCTCTTTATGGCCTAAAGCAAGCGCCTAAACAGTGGATGAAAAATTTGATAAAATACTATTATCACATGGTTGTATTGTTAATGATGATGATAAATGTATTTACTGCAAACATGATAATTTAGGGTGCACTGTTATTTGTTTATATGTTGATGATATGCGTATATTTGGTACTAATATGGCTTGTGTTGAAGAAATTAAGAAATTTTTATCCTCTAATTTTGACATGAAAGATCTAGGCGAGGCCGATATAATTTTAGGAATTAAAATCTTAAGAAAAAACAATGAGTTGTTTTTTTACACAATCTCATTATGTCGAAAAGATCTTTAAAAAATCTGGACATTTTTGTCATAAACCGGCCTAAACATCAGTCGATCCAAGTATCAATTAGTGAAGAATATTGGTCGCATTATTTTACAGTTGGAATATGCCAGTATTATTGGGAGTCTTATGTATGTTATGCATTGCACAAGACCTGATATAGCATATGCAGTAGGTATGTTATGTAGATTCACAAGTAATCCAAGTAGTGAACATTGGAAAGCAATTTCTAGAGTTCTTAGGTACTTGAAGGGAACAATGGACTATGGTTTACATTATCAAGGGTCCCCTCCTATTTTGGAAGGATTCAATGATGTGACTTGGAATAATGTAGAGATAAAATCAAATTCTACTACTAGGTGGATCTTCACTTTGAGAGGTGCTGCAGTATCATGGAGATCAAAGAAGCAATCAATGGCTTCTAATTCTTCTATGTTATCTGAACTTATAGTATTGGCGGATGCAGCTAAAGAAGCAGAATGACTTAAGAATCTTTTAGTAGATATTCCTCTTTGGAAAAGCCATCTCCCGCAATCATGATAAATTGTGACAATAAGGCAACCATTTACAGGGTTGAGAATAAGACCTATAATGGAAAATCTAGACATGTGAGTCTAAGGCATCAATCTTTAAGACAATTACTCAAGTCTGGAGTAATTACAGTTGACTATGTTGAATCAAACAAAAACTTGGCTGATCCTTTAACAAAAGGAGTCGGTAATGAGGTGATCTATAAGACATCTAAAAGAATAGGGCTAAGGTATGTGAATGACGTCGATCGTGTTTGATGGGAACCCAAATTATGTCATGAATGGATAGACAAAGTTCAATATGGTACAAACAAGTCAAATATGTGATTGTGGTACACTAGAGAATTTTAATTACCCTTTTCTTAATCTAGTGGTGTTTTCTGCATGATTAGAGGTTGGATTAAGTCCTTAATAAACTGAAAAGAGTAACTCGCAAAATTACTCAGTAAATTTACCTTGTGAGTAATGGAAGTCAGGCTGCTTCCTAGGAAAACAAGACCATTTCCGAGAGCGTTCACGAAATCTGGATTTTATGCACATGGTCATTAACATGCAGAGCAATCAGAATACTCTACTCTTTAAAGTTAGTATGTGCAATGATTCCGGCAGATCTCTAAGGGTTTTAGGTTCAAGATACATTCACCTCAGTGCCTTGATCATGTTTTGAATTACTTGTACTAAGTGTAAGTTCAAGTTCAAAAGACACTTATCATTAATGTACTTGACTTGTAGATGATGCCTAATATCTTCTCTGGAAATTAATAAAATTATTATTTTTCATATTTTGAAAATTGGTGGGGATTGTTGGAAGTTTTATTTAATTTTATTTAAAACAAAAGGTTGTGACTGATTACAAAAGACACAATTTTTATTGTGTAAAGACACAATTTTGTGAAAAGAAACGACCGTTTATGAAAACATTATAAATACAAAAGTATAGTTTGTCTTTGAACTACAATAACAACATACAATCTCTACCATTTTAAACTCTCTTTCTCTTCCACTATTCTCTCAAGCATCATCTAGATTATTATTAAGAGTGTTCTAAGTGGTTGATTCTTGTCGTACATAACTTGAAATCAACAATAAGATTATTAGGTTTCATTGAATCCTAACGGCAAAATTCTCAAACCTATTGTGTACTCACCGTTTTACGGGAAAGGGGAGACTTATTGTTTGAAAGAATCGAATTCTGAACCTTGAAGTCTTATAATCATTTCTCAGCATTCTTACCATGTTTGTTTGCATCTATTCTCTTTTAGACCCCATATTTCCAACAGATACCTCATCTCATGAGCTAGGGACAGATCCTCAGGTTCACCTTCAAAGTCCATAAAAAAGTTCTGGTTTATAGCTAGACCTCCCTTCACAGAGTCAACATCAGTCTATAACATGTGGGATCCTTTCTCCATGAGTTCGGGATAAAATTGACGATCCCATGCACTAAAGAGTGAGTTGGAAACATAGAGCCGATTCCTATCCAAGCTAAACCGTGCCACTCTTAAGTTTTTACTTGTATTCCTAAGCAAACCAAATGTGAATCAAATAAGACTCAACTGATGTGGAGCTTCTTGGAGACGTAGGAGGTGTTTGGAAGTTGGAATGGTCTTGTTTAAGGGAGGTTGAGGACCAGAAGAAAGGAATAATGAAGCAAACCGATGTGGGTTGCGATATAGCTTTAACAGCAATTCCCACAGCGGTACAGCACTATGATGTACGATGTGGGTTTCAATAGCGGTCTAATTCCAGTCGATACCGTTGTGGCTTTTTAGCGGTATCGACAGCGATCGTGGTGACAGTGGTCAAGTTTGTTTCTGAGCGATGTAATTAAAGGTAACTTGTAACGGTTTAGGAAGCAGGTGCGCAACCGTATCCCGAATTGTAGTCAATCATAAGCATACATGGAATGGGAAATCTTCAACGGAAAAGGAAAGTGTTCGTTTGGGAAGTTTTTGTGCTTGAAGGAAAAGGAATACTCTTTACAAGAAGCCTTGTCATAAAAGGAAATAGTATTTATGTGAAACAAGTAAGTCTTATACGTTTAAAAGTAGGATTTCCTTTTATCTTAAACTCCATGTAACTAGTATAAATAGACTTAATATATATGTTATTATATTTTAAGGTTGTGGAGCAAAAAAGAACACCATGTAACATTGGAGAGAGTGCGGTGAGATTTGGGGAGACCCATGGGAATATCCGGAGAGAGATCCAAGGGAATATCGATGGATCGAGTTAGAGATCCGTGTGTGATATTCATAGGAGACCTAAGGGATATTGTGGGGGTACTCGGTGAGGATCTTGTGAATGGGGTTTGGGGTTGAGGTGTGAGAGAGAATCCTAGAGTATATGATTGTAACAATTTATCATATAGTGAAACTTTCTCTATCGTCCTGATAGCCCGTAGTTTTTTTAACCCATTTTGGGTTTTCTACGTATATCTTGTGTAGTGATTGTTTATTCTCTCTCATCTATTTTTCTGCTTATTGACGTTATTAATTGCTATGAGTTATGGACGAGTATTAGGTACGATGTTTCCACATTCATCGGTTCGGAAATATCCCCAACACCATATGAGGTCCTCCTCTTAAACGACATCCCTATAATAAAGAGATAGAAACCCATCAAACATGTATTACATGTTAAAAAGCAAGTCTACATGGTGAGTGCCACAATATGTAATGCCATCATTATCTGTATAAGCTTTTATAGGATAAAAAAAAAAACTTAGAATCATTTCTTTCTACAACAGTTCTATGAATTAATGACTGGTCAACAAGTTATATTCTTCCATCAGAAAGCTTATTAAGGGATGTCTATTTGTGTTGCTATTTCATTATACTTCTGCCACTCGCACATAATAGTTCACTATTTGAACTTTCCAACACCAAACAAGTAAACCAAATGCACATCAAGATCTACTTGTCTGGATGTTTCCGATATGTTATGTAGCAAAAGCCTCAAAGTGATCAGGTCTCAAGAAAGTTTCAAGAAAATTACAAAAGTTTTCTCCACAGTGCACACCAAATTTAATAAATTCAGTTTGAGAATTTGTAAGTCATTATTTGAGCATTATAATATATTAACAAAGCAAAAGTAGATAAAGAAGTAATTACTGGAAATCTACCTAAGGTTTGCTAATTGACACTCAAAAACAACTTTATCAACAATTGGCACTCACCTCCCCTGCCGTTAGTGTTGATCGTTATATTTAACTGTTGTCTTTTTAAAAAACCTAAAAATACGAAACTACCCTTGACACCTATAATTAAAAAAAAATACTAATTTAACGAAAATCAAAAATGTTTTTAAAAAAAAAAATCTTAATTATTTTGTAAAGAACGATGAAATCTGGAAATAAATTCAGAGATATGGAAAGAAAAAAGATATGGTAAAATTTCCCACAATTAACTTCAATTCATCTTTATCAAACTTCTCACACAAGTCCGATCAACAATTTTCATTCATAAAATCCAACAATCAACTCAATCTCTATATTCATCTCCATCCAACTTCTCATTCAACAAAATTACATCGACAAAATCACAGTCATCAAACATCTTAACCTCATCAATAACAATTATCTGATTAGGGAACAAACTCAATAATCCAAGTCTTATCAGATCCACCAAACACAAACCCCACCCTTATTAGTTTTTGTGTTTTTCAAATTAGCTATTTTCCTTGTACTTTAATAATATATAATGTAAATTGAAATATTTTTGTTCTTTAGAAGTAAACCCAAAGACCAAAATTTACAAACCCATCTCTAAAATAAGCTAGCAACCTCCAATTGATTTTCTATCTCTGATTTTCGGCACCCTCCTCTTTTACCGCATCTTCAACATCTTAAACCCCACAACGATGCCGACGCCAGCAACACTGCCGACACTGCACTTTCCCTCCGCATCTCCTAGTCCTTCGTCCTCGATCTCCAATTTAAACCAATCTGAACACCACAAATGCATTTACAGAAAAGAAAAGAAAAAAGTAACTTTCAATCAAAAATAACTTTCTACACCATATGGTTTGCCTCTTTTAGACCCAAATCAATGAACGTTGGACTTCCTATATTATCTTGATTTTCACAACTGCATCGAACTTCTCTAGCTTCATATCGAATACCGTTTTCTCTGCTGTCTTTGCCTACATCGTCTTCTCCGTAGATCGATCTCCTTGATAGGATCCTGGCGATAAGATCTCCCTCATGATTCTTGGATCTCAAGCTCCAATGGGGATCTCATGTCTGAGATCTTCATCGGAGATAGTGACTGTGGAGATCCAAATCGCCACCCATATGTTTTGCCTCTTTTTCAGATTTTGTTTGTTTTAACTTTTAATTTCTTTTGATCTCCACTGTGAGATCCAATTTTATTGATTTTGTTCTTATTTTTATTTTGTAAGGTTAAAAGATGAAAATACCCATTTAAGTGTCAAAGTTAACCGTCAAATTTGGTCAAACTTTAATAATAGGGGAGGTTAGTGTCAATTTATTATAAAGTTGTTTTTGAGTGTCAATTAGCAAACCTCAAGGTAGGTTTCCAGTAATCACTTCGTAGATAAATCCACATATTGATAGCTAAGAGCATCTCCAATGTAAATATGTATTTTTGAGTTTCTAAATAGTGTCACATCAGCATTTCTACTAATTATTAACCCACTTTTGAAAAAACAATTAAATAAATGTATATTCACATCTCCAATGCAATTATCTAAAGTCAAATATATACATCTATATTATGACCAATTATAATAAAACAATTATTCTACTCTCTCAACTGTTTTATTTTACAATTAAATGAGCTTTAATATTATTGGTGGAAAGAGTTAGAAATCCTAGCTAGCATTTATAGGAGAGTTTCTATAATTAGAAATTCAACTTCATATTCTCTAACTTATTTTTTTGCCACATCGTTTTCATATTGAAGTTAGATAATTGTATTGGAGAGAGTTTTCCAAACTTATTAACTTTCTACCATATATGACAGTCAATTTTTTTCAAATGCACATTTGCATTGAAGATGTTCTAAGGAGCTAACTTTATAATGTTAGTGTGTACCGAGAAGAAAAAAAAGACTATATATATATGTAATTTAGCCCAAACGGTAAATATTTTATGGGTTCACCTCTGTCTGTTACGCTCCTCCATAGAAATGATGTCTGCTATGTTACGGACAGACCTCCATGAAAGGAGGTATGCTCTGTTGGGCAGACTACAGTAGATCTCTTTAGACTCATGCAGTAACGTATGGTGGATGTCGATAACAATTAATCAATTTAGTCCCTAAGATTTGAAGAAACATCAAATTTTTAGACGTGTTTGTTTTTATACAACCTGTAGTCCTTGCTTTTTAGAAATATATCAAATATGTCATTATGTTAGTCGACCGTTAGTCGTTAGTCCAATATAATGGATTAACGTTTCCAAGAGTAGCTTAGTCTTTAAACTGGAATGTGCCATGTGTCAGCCAAAAAAAAATTAAATATTAATATATATAATTAGAAATTTAAAACAATTTAAGAAAAACAAAAAAGAAAAAAAAAAAAAAAAAAAAAAAAATTGATAGATGGAGATCCAATCATCTCTTTGTTGATACGGGGGATGGAGATCCTATCTAGAGATTAGATCTCCATCTATACGACTTGGCACCCTATTGCAACCACCGCCCCCCACGCTGTCCATCTTGATGGTTGTCTCCTTCCGCCGTCCATCTCCATCGTTGCCTCCCCTCGCCGTCACCGCTCTCGTCTAAAGCACTATCACTATTGTCAAACACGATCAATCTTCAAATTCTCCAAATCATGTATGCCCACACCGCCTCAAGCACTACCTTCATTGTCTAACAAAACCAACAAAATCAAACAAATACCACAATAGTCAAACATCACCACCGAATATAAAACAATAGCAAAATCAAACCAAGCAACAAGATGTAAATGATTTGGGTGTGAATTAATTGTTCATTTTATTTTTCGATCTGAAGATTTCAACTTCAATTAAATGTCATTTCTTTTGTCAATCAAAATCGCAACAGTAAATCCACCAGAGATCCCGAGCAATTAATTCAACTCGCAGATTTCGAAACTTAATTCAACTTCGCAGAACAATTAATTCAACCTCTTTGATTTGGGGTTGAAATCTGTAGCTTCGACCTCGCGAATTATCCCCGAATAGATCGACCTCCTCCCAAACTTCATGCTTCTCTGATTAATCTGTTCTTCAACATCGGCGACATCAACGCCCTCGGCCGATGTTCCGACGTTCCGTCATTTCCCGTCGCTTCCACTCCTAGGTCCCCTGGTCGCAAACGTGGTCGTTCGTGTCAACTGCGTCATCTCCAACGGTCAAAATGTGGTCGTTTCCCCTTGCATTTTTGTTTTGTGTTTATTATTTAATTTTTTTCTAGAAAAAGTTTTATTATTATTATTATTATTATTATTATTATTATTATTAGGGTGACCCTATTGCCGTCTATAAAATATATTTCTACACCCGTTTTTCTTCTCACACCCATATTAAATTATTAATTTTACTCACTACGCCCTTTAAAATAACAAAAATATCCTACAAGTACTTTTAAAATTTTAAACATATATTTTTTCTTATTACACCAATTTTTCTCATTTTACCCAATTTTCTCATTACACACATAGTTTCAAAATTCGTAGGAATAAGTTTCAGATTCTGTAAAATGTTCTTATTATTATTTTGATTCAAGATTATTTTAAATATGTAATTTAACATTAAAAAAAAAAAAACATTTTCTTTCCTTTATTTATTTTTTTATTTTTATTTTTATTTTTATTTTTTGTAATTGAAAATACTACACATGTTCAAAGTCAACTACAGGCTGGTTTTTTTGTCCCCTTTAACAAATATTATAATATTATAGAATTTACTCAAATAAAAAAATATCATGTAAAACTCTACAACTAATATTTTACTTGAGTAAAAATAAAATACATACTCAACTCTAAAATTAATTGTTTTTTTTTTTTTTGTTGTTCTTTGCAGAATCAATGTATTGAATTAGTTAAAAAAAAAACCTTGAAATCATAATGGTTTATACACTTAATAATCGTCATAGAAAACAACAACAATCATAATTAAACAAACTATAACATGCAGCTTCTTTTTTCTTAAAAAAAATAATAATAAATAAACATTTTTTCAATCACCAAACAAACCAATTTTTTTCATCTAAAAAATTGGTTTTTAAAAAAAATCCATGCACCAAGTTTTTCGGTTTATAAACCAATTAAATTAATAAAAAAATTTAGTTGAATTAAAGTAAAGTGATTGAGTGAGTTGTTTTCGAGATCCATATAGTCTTGATCGAGTTTTATACCTACTTTAAAAAAAATTCAACAAGACTTCAGTTGCAATAATTTTTTATTCAATCACAAAACAATAATAAAAATTAAAATAAGCATACATAAATGCACTTGAAATTCATGAAATCATTTATTTATTCATCCATTATTCATTAACTATATGTGAAAAAAAAAATTATATTTTTTGATTGATGTGGAGTTTGATTAAGTATATATTATTAGGATGTAAGAAGTAAATTTAAATTTAAATTATAAAGCCATATATTTTATGTAATTAAATGTAAGTGTATTTTAGAAATAAAAAATTTCATTAAAACATGGGTGTATAAAGATATTTTGTAGGTGACGACCACCCTTTTTGTTTTTCTTTTTGCTGCTGTTGTTGTTGTTATTAAAACGTAGGCATATGAAAATATTTTGTAAGTGGCAACCACCCTTCTTCTTCTTATTATTATTATTATTATTATTATTATTATTATTTGTATTTGTTTTTGTTGTTGTTGTGGTGTTTTAATATATATTCTTAAACTTAACCGTCCATCTCATAGATGGACAGTGAAGACTTCTCTTTCTATTTTTCTTTTAATTTTTTTAATCTTTATATCTCCATCGTTCATTTCTGTGATGAATGATGGAAATATAAAGATATTTTATGGTTGGTAACCACCCTTATTATTATTATTATTTATTGTTGTTGTTGTTGTTATGTTTTCATATATATATTATGTTGTTATTATTATTATTATGTTTTAATATATATATTCTTAAACTTAAACGTCCATCTCATAAATGGATTGTGAAGATCTCTCTTTCTTTTTTTCTTTTAATTTTTTTAATCTTTATATCTCTATCATCCATTTATGTGATGGATATCCATCTCTTTAATTTTTAATTTGATTTATTTTATTTTTTTTAATATGTTTTGATTTATTTTAAGTTAGGGGTAAATGGGTCAATTTACAAATTCGGTCACCTTTGATTGTTAAATTTTTTATCAGAGGGACCTATTTGATGTATTTATGAAAAGTAGGAGACCAAATTAATAATCCCTCTTAGGGACTAAATTGATAATACCCCTTAATATTTTTATAAAATAAAAGTAAAACAAAATAGAGTGGTAGTTTTGTAAATTCAAGGAAAAAGCTGATAGAAACAATAAAAATGTTACATGTTGACAAATTTAGGAAGTTTATTGTTTATGGACAAAGATCCTCTACTGATCTCCCTCTATGTTGAACTGTATTGAGCTTTGAATGATCAGTTGGCAAGTGTCCTTCTTAAAATTGGATGGTCAAGATTTATTCTTATCTTTTTTTCCCTGTATTAAATACCCAACGACACCGTTTTATAACAAAAATTCATTTGATCCCAAACCGTAAAACCCAGCCTTGGCTTGTTACATTTTTAATTTTTTTTAAATTTCTCTTGCTTGCGGAAGTTCTTGACTGGGAAGAAACAAGAGAAGCCTGATGAATTATAGAGATTAAAGCGGAGGAGTCATTGAAGTCCGGTGCATCATTTTGGTGGTCAAAACCCATAATGTAGACAACCATGAAAAATATGTTTAAAGAAATCGAAAAAGGGGAACCCAAATCAACCCACAAATCCAAACGCCTCTACCACCACAAATCCCATAACCTGGTTTTCAACTCCCTCACTTCGTTTCTCTCATCTAAATACACCATTTTACATCTCTGCTTTTTTTATAAAGAAATCTCTCAAATCCAAATCCACATTATTCAATTGATGAGAGAGAGTTATATCTTGTTACAGTAAAGTTATATCTCTACTTCTTGTTATATTTTTTGTCTAGGATTTTGTGGATTTTCAAAAGCTTTGTTGGAATTTTTTTTTTCTAGTCATTGGACTTTCCTAGATGATACAACTGGAAAAGGTGTAAAGTGTGATGCTTGAGATTAAATGAATTTTTTTTATAAAACGGTGTTGTTGGGTATTTAATACAGGGAAAAAGGATAAGAATAAATCTTGACTATTAAATTTGAAGGACACTTGTCAATTGATCATTTAAAGCTTAGCATAGTTCAGCAAGAAAAGAGCTCAGTAAAAGATCCTCGACCCTTTGTTTATATAGCTATTTCTAGTTATTTACTCTTTTTTTTTTTTTTATATATAAAATCTTTATCTTTGTTTTAAATTTTAATAACTATATATAGGCAATTTGGCATTTTTATTAAGGATCAAAATCCTCTTCTTGGTTCTTCTTGGTCCTTGTTTTTCCCTGACATTTTTTAATTGGTATTAAAACATCAAGTTGCATGAGAGTAAAAAAAAATGATTAAATCTTGACAATGTACTTTTTATTTTACTTAGGTGTCAAGGAAAAACAAGATAAAGAAATGATATTGATCCTTTTAATAATCAAATTTAATAACATTAGAGGTTTGAGTAAATAAATGAATACTTGCTTCCAAATTGCATCTATACCAAATGGAAAATGCTACACATCCCAAAAAAACTTACAATCCCATGTGGCCCCCATGTGGCCCACCCAAATATATACTACCCGAGAAAATCTTGCATAGAACAGTCCTATTGACGTGGATATGAGACCGTCCAATCAGAACACGTCACGTATACATTAGGAGAATATGTGGCACACTTGTGACATGCTCTGATTAGACGGTCTCATATCCACGTCACTGGGACCGTCCCATTGAAGTTTTTCTCGAACTACCCATACCAAATTTCAAGTAGTCTCGTGTATTTATCTCTACTTTAAAGAGAAAATTCCTCTTTTTATTTTCTCATAAAACACTAAGGGGCTATCCGGTAATGTATTTTTGGAGTATTTTTGTTTTGTTTTTTTTTTTTTATTTATTATTAAAAATGCATAAGGCAACCATTTTTTATTTTGTTTTTAAGAAATAATAAATAATAAATAATAATAAATAAATAAATAAATAAATAAGGGAAAATCAAATGAGTCTTAAAAATAAAAAACACAGAAAACATGTTGATCATAATCATAATCAATATAGGAAAAATCTTGGGCGGTGAATGATGCACATACATCATGCATGGTATATTCTGTGATCGGTCAATCTAGACATGCGAAATCTCATCCACAAATTCCTTGAGATTTTTTTGTGAAGAACCACCGCTTCCTTGGCACTTGGCAGCGCTCTCTTGCCAACTCCATCCATTTCTTGGCATTACTTGCCATTTCTTTGCTTCCTATTTCTTGGGCGGTGAATGATGCATACATCATGCATGGTATATTCTGTGATCGATCATTCTAGACATGCGAAATCTCATCCACAAATTCCTTGAGATTTTTATGTGAAGAGCCACCAGCTTCCTTAGCAGCATCTCTTGCCAACTCCATCCATTTCTTGGCATTACTTGCCATTTCTTTGCTTCCTATTTCTTGGGCGGTGAATGATGCATACATCATGCATGGTATATTCTGTGATCGATCATTCTAGACATGCGAAATCTCATCCACAAATTCCTTGAGATTTTTATGTGAAGAGCCACCAGCTTCCTTAGCAGCATCTCTTGCCAACTCCATCCATTTCTTGGCATTACTTGCCATTTCTTTGCATCCCATCACCAACTCCAAACACCTGTAAATCTCATCCCCATCTACTATCTCCTTATCTTCGTTGAAATTAACTCTAACACCAATCTTCCACACGTCTTCAACAAGTTTGGCATTCGTGGTTTGATCTGTCCATTGCGGGAACGACACCATCGGCACCCCCGAACACAAGCTCTCAAACGTCGAGTTCCATCCGCAGTGTGTCATGAAACAGCCTAATGATTTGTGAGACAAAACCTCCACTTGTGAGCACCATCTCACTATCTTCCCTTGCTCTTCCAACTCTTTTATACAACTCAATTCTTCTTCTTCCTCCTTTTCTCTTATGACCCACAAGAACGGCCGACCTGTTCCTAGCAAACCCCGGGCCATTTCCTCCATTTGTGGCTTCGACAGTACAGATATGCTTCCGAACGACACGTAAATCACTGATGATTCAGGGTTCGAGTCAAGCCATTCCATGTAGGAGTCCTTAGAAGAAGAAGAAGAAGAAGAATTGACAATATCACCTCCAAAACATTTATCGGATGGATCTTTCCCGTCCAAGAAAGCAGATGGAATCAACGGTCCAATTCCGACCACATTGTATTTATGATTTATGGCTTTCAAGGCCTCAGATTCTAACGCATCAAACGTGTTAACTAGTACTCTGGGGTGGCTTTGTTGATCAAGAATCTCTATTTGATCTAGAAATAATGGAAGATGTAAAGGATAAGGATTTGAAGAAACAAAAAACGATGGAAAGTCACGGCTATTTAGCTCCGGTAATCCTTGTAACTTCAACGAAAACGAAGGATCATTGATGTTGTTTTTGATGACATCCCCATAACCATTGGAGTAATAGTAGTAAACGTCAAGCATGGTGGCCGTCTGATTCCAAAAAAGTGTGGTGGGAATGTTGGCAGCGGCGGCCACCTTCTCGATCCATGGAAGAAGAATAGAATAAACTATGCATGAGTAGTGCTTGCCTTGTTCAGTACTTGCAACCACGAATTCAGTGAGAGTTTGGGAGCCAACCCTCCTGAGCTCGGCCCAGTAGATGTCATCACCGTCACCGTGTTTGAAGCCATCGTCGTAGCCATCGGAGAAGGAACCGAAGGTCAAACCCTCAGGTATGGAGGTCTTGTTCATGCGGCGGATAGCACAGACGGATGTGACAAAGGTCACCTGCACGCCAATGCTAACAAGTCGCTTGGCTAATTGAAGGCCAGGGTTTATGTGACCTTGTCCTGGATAGGTCACTAGCAGGATTTGTGGTTTCAACATGTTATTTTAAAATTGGAAATTTGAAAACGAAAGTATTGCTGGACATGCAAAGTTTAGGATGTGTAAATGGATTTATATAGAGAGAGAGATCAAATCATAGAAGAAAGCAATGCTTATGGTAGAGAGGAAGGAGAGCCGGCAATGCTTATAAAATATCGGAAATAAAATTTGAGTGAAAAGCAACGGCATGTTGACGTTTGCCATGACGATTTATATATAAAGGAGCTAGCGTGATTGATTATACTGTTGTAATTATTGACTTCCCCACTAAGCCTCTATTATTGGCTTCCCCACTAAGTTACTAATTGCCTATAAATATATACAGTTTCTTTTGTAAATGGTTGGTTGGTTCAGTTGAAGCTTCAATAATATAGCTCTTTCTCTCTCTTGTCTCTCTATTTTCTCATTTCATTTCATTTGTTCATTAATTGTTGCTCATGTTCTTCTCTTGTTTCTCACTCTTTTATTCATTTGTTTTTTAAAGTGTTCACAACACGTTATCAGCACGATTGTATATAAGTAGAGAGGATTCCCTGATGGATGATTTACTTATATTTCAACATTCCGGATCTATATACAATTCCGTATAACAAGATGGCTTATGCCGTTAACGGATCCCCCTATATATAGTTCTGGATCTATTTATATTGTTTAAATATTTACATCCATTTTTATGCATATAACATGTGAGCTCAGTTTCTATGATTGTTTAAATATTCAGTATTTATTTTTATGCAATAAATGAAACTGGCTTATGCTGTGTCTCAGGATTGGCTCATGTCGTGTCTCAGGACTGGCTTATGCTGTGTCTCCAGATAAACTGTTTAAATATTCAGTATTTATTTTTATGCAATATAAGAGACTGGCTTATGCTGTGTCTCTAGATAAACTGTTTAAATATTCAGTATTTATTTTTATGCAATATATGAGACTGGCTCATGTCGTGTCTCAGGACTGGCTTATGTTGTGTCTCCAGATAAACTGTTTAAAGATTTGGTATTTATTTTTATGCGATATATAAGATTGGCTAGATCGACTGACCAAAACTTAAAGTTTCTGGAATTATGATATTTAAGTCGGTACGGTTTTGAAAACCGATGAGAACATGGAGTTTTGGATCCAGTGTTATATATATAAATTATATAATTTATTATTTGGAACCTGGGATTTCAAATTCATTCAGGATCTGAAGTTTTCTAAACTTTATATATGAACTTACAGTTCATGGTCGAACCGGGAATTCGAAAAATTAATATGATCAATGATTTTATTTTATCTCATATATGTGAAGTGATATGTTTACATATCATCCATTTGAGAAAATGGATCTATACACCCAACAGGATGTTGTGAGTATCACAAAAAGATTTAAGATCCTAACGTATAATGAAACTAGAAATAATATTTTATCCGTTTCATTCATGTTTGATGCTTATGAAGAGTAATACTCAAAAGAGGATCTACACATCTAACAGGATGTTGTGAGTATCACAAAAGGGATTTAAGATCCTAAAATATAATGAAATTGGAAATAATATTTTACCCATTTCATTCATGTTTGATGCTCATGAAGAGCAATATTCAAAGAAGGATCTACACATCCAACAGGATGTTGTGAGTATTATAAAAATGATTAAAGATTCTAATATCATGTATAATGGAATTGGAAATATTTTACCAAAAAAGAAAAAGGAAAAAGGAGGTGTGTGTGCAGAAATTGTGTGAAGAACATCACTACGTAATCTTGATCAAACTTTGATATCTCCATCGTTTAAGATCGGATTGAGCTGAAATTTAGTCAGCACGTTACACTATTGTAGTTCTTGAATTTGACAGTGGGATTATCAATCGAAATTCCCTGTGGTGAGTTCTGCAGTTACGAACAGGGCTAGGCAGAAAATATGGGAGAAAATTTCAGTATTGCGCAGATTTCATCAAAGAGTGATATCTCTTGGATCTGTGGTTCGATTGAGTTGAAATTTTGTCAAAACATTCTTCACTCATGTTTCTACAATCTGATCGGTTAGATTGTTGATCAAAATTTCTGCAGAGAGATATACACCTCGAACAGAGCATTCGAGTTTGTACTATTATCTCTGTTGTTTCACTTATTGATATTCCATATGTGTATTAATGGTGTTATGTACATATATTTGTTGAAAATTGAAAGCATTGATACATGTCATGATTGCTATATGGATCGGATAATTAAATATATCCATGCAATGATAATAGGACAACGATTCATACAATTCTGCGGAATTATTATCATTTCATATGAGATACAAAATGACATTACAAATAAAGTTCATAAAATTCCCATTAGGAAAGATATATGTCTTGCCCAGAGTGTAACAACTCATATAATTCTGCGGAGTCAAAAATATTTTATGGATTTGACTTTGCTGAGAGCAAATGTTAATACTGTATCAGATTCAATGAATCTGATAGAAAGCTCAGGAAAAGCCAAGATATTGTTATCAAACAGTACTAAATTTTATGGGTTTGACTTTGCTGAGAGCAAATGTTAATATTTTATCAGGTCGAGAGAGCTTTGGAAGAGCCACGATATTGTTATCAAACAATACTAAATTATGTATCAATGATACTTGATATTATTCAAGCAGGCCATAAAGAAATATGTTTAGTTCAAAAGTATGTAATGTTAATACCATATTAGATCCAATAAATCTGATTAAGGGTTCTAGAAGAGCCACAATCTTATTATCATATGGTATTAAATTGTGTATAAATGATACTTTAAATCATTCAAGCAGAACATAAAGAAATCTGCTTAGATCAAAAGAATATAACTTTATTAATGTCATAATAAAACTATGAATAATAAAGAGTGTTGAATATCTATGCAATATTCAGGCTAGAAACTCATTATAGAAAAACTGTGTGATTTATCATCTGGATTATATCACTGATCAAAAATAGGTTGTATGTGGATATATTCATCCACCAAATAAACCATCTTATTCTAAAGTTGGTTTTGAATCTCTATCATTCAAGGGGGTATATATGGATATATTCATCAACCAAATGAATCCTTCCATTATTTTATGGTAATGATTGATGTATCTACATGATGGTCACATGTTTGTGTATTATCAAACTTCTCCAGTTGAGATTGCCGTTTAACATCCAGCTTTTCGCATATACTCATAATCAGAATGGATTAGTGGAATCGCTTATCAAACGTGTTCAGGTAATTACAAAAACTTTATTATTTCAATACAATTACCAATATCTATATGGGACATTCTATATTACATGTTGATGCATTCATCTATGACTCACTACCTATCATCGGTATTTACCATTACAACTTATAATTGGTCATTGAATTGCTCACATTTTTAAGATATTTGATTATGTAGTATATCTCCCTATTGCATCTTTGGCATGATAGAAGATAAGGATTTTATATCATTATGAGATTGATATTGATTTTAATTAATCTTCTAATTAGATCATTTAAACTTCTGATAGTTTATATTCTACACACAATCTGTATATTATTATATTGATTAATTTCCAAATGGAAAGTTTCTTCAGAAGAAAATAGTAAATGAAAAATTACTCTTATATAAATAGAGATATCAGTTCGGTTATATATATATATATATAAATGTGTCTCATTTCAATATTTGTACCATTCAAATACGAATGATAATTGATCATCAAATAGTTATTAATCTGTTACCTGATATATTAAAGGTAACAAGATTTTATAAATTGTCATCTCATAAACCCCAGCCGGGTAATTGTTCCTAAAGAACAATCAGAGATAAAGGCAAGAAATAAATCATCTGATGCATATCATAAGTTTGTGAACCTTTTTGAAGGGTACTGTTATCGGATCTCAAAAGTAAACAAAACTCGAGTTATAAATAAATCTACTTTCTCTAAATCAACTCTATAAGAGTTTGATATACCTAACGAGACACAAGTCTATTAAATGACTAAATCTATTGAAATGGAAGAAATCTCAACAGAGATACAAGTATATTGAAATTAAGAAAATTTTTATACAAGTCTATGAAATGACTAAATCCATTGAAAATGGAAGAAATCTCAACAAAGATACAAGAATATAGAAATTGAGAAAATTTCTATAATTAATATGAAAGAAATGTGGAATCATGAAGAAACAATCATTGATGAAGTATTTTTATACACAGTAGCGCTACTAAAATTATAAATGATAATTATGATATTCATAAAATCAATGATTGTATACAAAAGGCATGATTGGTCTAAGTGAAAAGAAACAATTTAAGAAGAATTGACTTCATATGCTAAACATAAAGTATTTAGACCAATAGTGTACTCCAGCCACTTGGAGATGTAAAACTAGTTGGATACTAATGAGTCTTTATACGGAAACGTAATAAGAAAAACGAGATCGTGAGATATGAGACACAACTCGTAGTACAAGGTTTCTTACAGAAACTTGGTATTCAATAATAATAAATACAATTACGTTTCGAATTTTTGATAAAATTGGCTGCCTTTACAAGGCTAGAAATACGTCCTCTAGATGTAGTAATCATTTATCTATATAATTCACTCAATGCAGATATTTATAATCCCGGAAGGATTTAAAATGCAAGATGCATGTAAATCAAGATCTCGTAATCTGTATTTGATAAACATACAAAAATCCTTATATAGATTAAAAACAATCTGGATGGATGTGGTATGACCGTCTCAATGAAGATATGATAAAATAACGGTATAATAATTATATTATATACTAATGTGTCTTCAAAAATAAATCAGAATCCGAATTTACTATATTCACAACATATGTTGATGATATGAATTAAATTGAAGCTCCTGAAGAGCTCTTGAAAACTCTTAAATTTGTGATAAAATGAGTTTAAAAATGAAAGACATGGGAAATGAAATATTGTCTCGACATGAAGGTTGAGCATAGATCAATGGAATGTTTGTCCATCAACCAAAATATATTGAAAAGATTCTGAAAAGATTCCATATGGATATTACTCCATAAAGCAAGTCTTTGCTTATACTCAATCTAATTATTTATGATGTTATTTTATTTTATGAAATTAACATATGTGTACCCCAGTTTAGCAATCCAGAAGATTGTTTTAAAAGAACTTTTATCAGGGGGATCATATCAAATGAAATATATTAGTTATTTTGGTGCATATGTGCATTGTACTCTTTTTCCTTTCAATCAGGTTTTGTCCTATTAGGTTTTCCTGATAAAGGTCTTAATGAGGCAATTCTCTAAGCACACTCAAAAATCTTTTGATCCATAAAGATCATCATAAATATTACATTAATCTAGTTGATCACCGTATATGTGTTGTCTGATCAAAAAGATCATTGTAAATATTACTTTGATCTTGCTAATCATCGTATATATGTCACTTTGATCCAGAAGATCACCATAAATATTACTTTGATCCGACAGATTAATGAATATCTTTGCTCAGGTTTTTATCCCACTGGGTTTTCCCTAGCAAAGTATGAATGTGAGAAATGTTTGGGAGAAAACAATAAATTCTGGTCTTATATATACACTATACCATTTTTCCCTTCGATTGGGTTTTATCCCACTGGGTTTTCCTGACAAGGTTTTTGACGAGACAGTTTTGAAGACGTCCAACACCACAAGATCTAAAAGATCTTTATATATACTTTACTAAGATTTTTGTCTAACCGGATTTTTCTTAGAAAATTAAAAATACGAGTGGTGGGAAATCCAATGGGGAGTGTTGTAATTATATGGCTTCCCCACCAAGCCTCTATTGTTGGCTTCCCTACTAAGCCTTTATTGTTGGTTTCCCCACTAAGCCTCTATTGTAACTTCATCACTAAGCCACTAATTGCCTATAAATATATATGGCTTCTCTTGTAAATGGTTGGTTGGTTGGTTCAGCTGAAGCTTCAATAATATAGCTTTATCTCTATCTCTTGTCTCTCTATTTTCTCATCTCATTTCATTTGTTCATTAATTGTTGCTCCTGTTGTTCTCTTGTCTCTCACTCTTTTATTCATTTGTTATTTCAAATGTTCACAACTATAGCAATTATAACGATGTTAATTTATGTTCATGTGACAGAGACTGAGAGAGATCTCGATTGCCAGACTGAGAGAGATCTCGATTGCCAAACAACACTGATGCAGTTTTGTACAAGTGCTTTGCTTTGTCTAACATCATTTTTGTATTTATTAGGATTTAGGACATTATCTGTTCCAAGTTTGGAATTGTTTTCCTCTCATGTGTGTAAGTAAGTTTTGATTAAAACTAATCAACATGCATAGGCACATAATCAATCTGAATCTTAACCTAAACATGTTTCTATATTATGATTAATCAAAACCCTAAATACGTATTAATAACTCATATCAATTCAAGAGAAAAGGGAGATAATAGAAAGCGGAAGCGTACCTGAATTCATTGCCGGAGTTGGTGGACGGATTGTGATCTTCCAAATTATCACAATCTTTATGAACCCTAAATTTTTCTCTGTTTCTCTGTTGATGGGGATACAGACAAACTAAAAAGATCGTGTAATTTGGGGACCATAACTGTAATATATAATACCTATATTATTATAGGTTTTACTATTTCTAATTCGGCCCCTCATCAAATTATATATAGTATTCTGGTATCTACACATTAATTCCATAACAATTATACCCTTAAGCCTTAATATTTTAAATCTTAATTAGATCACTTTAATTTAGACTTAACCAAAAATAACATAACACATTTAATATTTACATGTGTGGCCCCACATGATGGAATTTTTCCAATAATGTGTTCACTAGATTGCTTCTTTTTTGGAACTTCCTCGTGAGTTATCTTGAATCTAATTGGGATAAGGAATCCAACTGTCCAAGTTTTACTCAAATTTGATTTTAAATATATTTTATAAGGACTAAATTATAGTGCTAAAATAGCATTGCTATGGTGGACTTAATAGTGATCAGATGAATACTAGTCGATTGCAATCTGTCCCGATCAAAGAGTAAAAGATTTTATCACTTTTCAATACCAATCGAAACAACCTATTATCCCACACAATTTTTATTAATTATGCTTTCAAAAAATAATTTTGTTTATGTTTAATTTACTAAAATTAATTTTATTTATGTTTATTTTACATGTTCGCGTTGACCGAGTATATTTTACTTTCTACTGCATATGTTTGAGAACAACTTTGTTCACCCACACTAATTAGAGGTAAACATTACCTCCCACCTCATTGTTTGACACATGTTCTAATCTCAACCCAAAGTCTAAAGTTAATTCAAAGTTAGCCCCAAGTTTAGGACATGTGTCAAGCAATGAGGTGGGAAGTAATGTTTACCTCTAGTTAGTGTGGGTGAGCAAAGTCTTGTTTAAATTCATATTTTTCACTTTGTATGTTTTACATCCAATTTCACATGTTTTAGTTTCAAATCTATATGTTCGCGTTCAACTTTGCATTTTTACAGTCATTTTATATATTTTGCATTCCAATTCGTATATTTTACATTCAACTTTACAATCTACTTTTCTTGTTTGCATTCGGTTTGTATGTTTTGTGTTTCATTTTACATACTTTCTGAAAGTAAATTCAATAATAAACAAAACGAATTCACCATTCACCATACGGATCGAAAATTCGAATTCCAACAAAAGCTGGATTGAACGTCTGGGATTGAATCACCGGTCGGAGGACCATCATGGAATCGGAAAGTCACCTCTGATCACAACACAAGAACCCACATACTGATGAGATGAGAAAAAATTCGTAATTTAATTTTCTCCACACCATTCTTCCCTTTAGACTCACTGTACGTTGTTCACATCAACATACACACTGCTCTTCTCTGCGTTATGTTATGCACACATGCCCACAGATACCACACGTAGCAAATACACACCCATCAGTCCATCACTGATTAATTGCTATACGTACAATATCAGACAACCCCAGCCATACACAATCACATACACTTTATTACACGTTATTACGTTTATTTATTTATTTAATTTTTTTTTTTTATTTGTTAAAATAATAATGTTAGACATCCAACACTTTTATCCTTTATCTAACATTTACATCCAACTGTTGATGTGTCAATTGGTGAGTGGATACACATTAATAATGATTTATCTATGTATCCACTCACCAATTAACACATCAACAGTTGGATGTAAATTTTGGACAAAAGTGTTAGATGTTTACCATTATCCCTTGTTAAAATCAGTTCCTTTTAACTGATGCATTGCATCTTATAAAACTGTTCATGCTTGGGCTAAGTTTGCATAAGCTTTGCATGGGCTTGGACTTGGCCCTATTTGGGTGTCCAACCCATATCCAAAAATACCAACATCTCACACTCGCACAAATGGGGCCAACACAGTTTTAACGCAAGCCTATCATAGTTGCATAGTTATTAATCAACATCTCCCACTAACCTAAGATGACTTAAGATGTGATACATATAGAGGAGCCTTTGAACCTTTAAAACACAAAAGTTATCATTATCATCAGAGTATTCATACGGGTAAATGAATGAATGAGGGATATCGAATATTAAGCAAATTTGCCTCTCTCTATCTATCTATCTCTCTCTCTAATTGTTCTACTCTCCTCTAAATTCTTCCATGTATTTTCCAGGATTGAAAATATACACATCAAATGATATCAGAGCCGTTTGGTTTCTTGGATGTTGAATTCCGTAATGGAGTTCAAAAAATTATGGCTTGTCATGAGTCAAGATTTGACATCCTCAACAACAAAATCAACCAAATCCATATCACCCTTCAAACCATTCTGACTGAACTCCGAACCTTACGGATTAACCGTAATGGTAACACCGTCAAGGAGGAGCTCAACCCATTTATTTTAGTAGAAACCGTCTACAATCCCACCATTCCTCCACCAACCCAAATTTCGACCACCACCCATATCACTCCACACCACATAATTAATGACCAGAAAATTGTTAAGAAAACTGTTTAACCTCAAGTCTTATAGGTGGTCGTCCGTGACTTGGATCAGTTCCAACACTAGAACCTACCTACTCCCTCACGCGCCACCACGTCTGTCGCCAACAAGCCTGTTTCACCGTCCACCTCAACACATGGACAGCCGCCACACTACCCACGTCGATTCCTGGCGTAGATCGACTTCGATCGAGCTCCGAGAGTCAACTAATGGTATTTCCATTGCCGGTATTCGATCTAGGAGGAAATGGATCGATATAAGAAGTAGGAGCATTAGGTGGCAATTTGAGTGGCATTTCTCCTGGACATATCCAAATTTCGGCCTTGAGGACAAGGCACTCTAAGGAGGGTGGAATGGTACGATCATATTATGTGTAGGGGTCTCACGGTCTCATGCACTCAACGGCTATGCTATGCAAGTGGTTCGATGAAGGCAAGAATTGGTCAAGCATGAATTAATCAAGCTGTTAGCAGTAAGTTAGTGGAACATTAGGTGGGTTCCGTTAAATAAGTTAGTTTCCAAGTTATGGATGTTGTGCAACACAACGTGCTCAAGTCAGTTTCCATTTAATTTGGTATTACCTGTTGTTGCTAAATTAGTTATTTGTATCAGACTATATATATGGTCTTGAATGGATGAATGAGGGATATCGAATATTAAGTGTTTCTCTCTATTTATCTATCTCTCTAATTGTTTTACTCTTCTTTAAATTCTTCCATGTATTTTTCAGGATCAGAAATATACACATCTTTATTTACAAGAGATAATATTGTTCATTATTGTATCCTAGATTTAATTTTATAATTTTTATCAGTCCAAAGCATACTTAATCCCTCAAAAAAGCTATGATTGACTTTATCACATTTCATGTATTCACAATTATAACAAATGCAATTGGTCAACCAGTGAATAAATAAATTAGATAAAAATTCATTAAATCTTCCCATGCATTTCATTTTTTATCTCTTGGTCTCCAGAACAACTGCTACCCGTAGACGTGATGTGTCCCATAGGCTGTATTATTATAGCCGTAGAAATAACTCGCTCAAGATACTAACATTATCCTATCACTTTAAGATAGAGTGAATAGTCATGAGGACACCATTAGAAGTTTATGTAAAACTTCAGTGGAACTTACACAATGAGGAAGCAGGGATTCATTCTATCATTTTTCAATCGGTCACATATAGCACACGTGTTGTGATTCTCATTCTAAATAATGCATATATGTCTTTATATCATATCAACATTTCTATTCCTTATGAACCAACTTTTGAAAAAAAAAAAAAAAAAAAATACATATTCACATCTCCAATACAATTATGTAAAATCAAATATACATATGATTAATCATAATAAAACAGTTATGTCACTCTCTCTTTTCTTATTTTATAATTAAATGAGTTATAATATTATCTGTAAAAATAAGTTAGAAATCCTGGTCCGTGATTGAAGATTCCAATTATAACGATGTTAATTTATCTTCATGTGACAGAGACTCTCCTCGATTGCCAAACAACACTGATGCAGTTTTGTACAAGTGCTTCGCTTTGTCTACCATCATTTTTGTATTTATTAGGAATTAGGACATTATCTGTTCGTTCCAAATTTGGATTTGTATTCCTCTCATGTGTTCACTAGATTTCTTCTTTTTTTTGGAACTTCCTCGTGAATTATCATGAATCCAACTGTCCGAGTCTTACTCAGATTTGATTTTAAATATATTTTATAAGGACTAAATTATGGGGCTACAATAACATTGCGATGGTGGACATAATAGTCATCGGACGGAAACTAGTCTATTACAATCATTCTGTCCCAATCAAAGAGTAAAAGATTTGATCATTTTTCAATACCAATTGAAACAACCTATTTTCCCACACAATTTTTATTAATTATGCTTTCAAAAATAATTTTGTTTATGTTTATTTTACTAAATTTTATTTTATTTATGTTTATTTTACATTTTCACTTTGACGGAGTATATTTTACTTTCAAGTTTCAACTGCATGTGTTTGTTTAAATTCATATTTTTCACTTTGTATGTTTTACTACCAACTTCACATGTTTTGCTTTCAAAATTATGTGTTCGCGACTTCGGCGTTAAACTTTATATACTACAGATTATGAAGAAGTTTTGATAAGTGTATACACTTTGAGTCAAAGTATACAAATCTAATAGTCCACATTCTTCGTCCTGATATATTTATTGTCAGAACGAACTGATAATTGAAAATTTGTATATATATAAGGAGAACTTTATTTCTAGCCAAAAAATTAGTGGCTTTACTATTTTTGTCCAATATTATTGTTTGTACTGTTTTTGTCAAAATTTCCACTTTTTGGACAAGATTGCATTTCATTATAAAAAAAAATTTTCCTCTTTTTCTCTCTTCTTTTCTCATGCCTCCTTCTCTCTTTCTCCCCTCACATTTTTTCCAGATTTTTTTTAAAATAATTCAGTTTTTTTTTTTTTTTTTGTTGAAAATTTTCAAGATTTAAATAATGTTTGGATTTGAGTTTGGATAGTGGTTGTGCTTAAATTTTTTTTTATTTTTATTTTTTATTTTTCAGATTTATGGTTGTATTTAAGTTTGGGTTGTGGTTGTTTTTATGAGTAGTGGGAGTTGTGTTTGGGGTTGGATTTTGTTGAAAAAAAATTAAGAATTTTTTCGGATTTTATCTTTTTCAAACAAATTTTTCAGATTTCATTTTATTTAAACACACCAGGCAACGAATTAAACACACCAGGCAAAACGAATTAAACACACTAGGCCACCAATTAAACACACCAGGCAAAACTCATTAAACACACCAAGGTAAAAACAATTAAACACACCAGAGCAAAATGAATTAAACACACCGAACAAAATAAATTTTGCCTGGTGTGTTTAATTCATTTTGTCTTGGTGTGTTTAATTCGTGGTCTGGTGTTTTTAATTGATTTATAACTGGTGTATTTAATTGGTTTATATCTGGTATGTTTAATTGGTCAGCCTTAGTGTTTTTAATTGAGTTGCATTGATGTGTTTAATTGATTTGCCCTGGTGTGTTTAATTGGATTGCCCTAGTGTGTTTAAATGATTTACTCCTGGTGTGTTTAATTGAATTACCCTGGTGCATTTAATTCGTGGCCTGGTCAATCTTGGTATGTTTAATTGGGTTCCCTGATGTGTTTAATTGGTTAACTCTGATGTGTTTAATTGGAAAAAAAATCTGAAAAATCTGGACTCTTCAACTTCAAACGAAAATCTGTATTAAAAAAAAAAAAAAAAAAAAAAAGAAACACAAACAACATTGAAAATCTAGAAAAAAAATTTAAACAAAACAAAATCTGAATTTTTTTTTTAACAAACAACACTCGAACTTAAGCACAACAACAACCACAACCTGGAAAAAAAAACGAGATTTGAAAAAAATATTAAAATTAAAATTTGAAAATTAAACACAACCACAACCACAACCCAAACTTAAACAGAACCACACAAAAAAAAATTAAACAAAATGAAATATAGAAAAAAAAAAAAAAAGATCTGAAAAAAAAAATTTTTAAAAATCAAATCAAAATTTTTTAAAAAATAAAAATCTGAAATTTTTTTTTTAACTAAACCCAAACCACAAATTTGAAACCCACCCTTAAATCTATATATTTTCTTTTAAAAAAAAAAAAATGAAATCTGAAAATTTTTGTTAATTTTTTTTTTTTAAAAAAAAATTCAAAATAAAAACTAAAAAAACTGAAATTAAAAAAAAAATCTGGTAAAAAAAGTGAAAGAGAAAGAGAAGGAGGAGCAGGGAAGATCGGACGTCCGATCTAAAATTTTTTTTTTAAAAAAATTTGAAATATTTTTAAAAATCTGGAAAAAAAAAAAAAAAAGAGAAAGAGAAAGAGAAAGAGAAGAAGAAGAAGAAGAAGGAGGAGGAGGAGGAGGAGGAGGCGTGAATGGAGAGAGAAAGGAGAGAGAAGAGATTAAGAAAAAAAATAAGGACAATAAGGGCAATTATGTCCTCACAGCCATATTGTTGACAAAAATAGTTAAAATGAAAATGTTGGACAAAAATAGTAAAACCCCATAATTTTTTGACTAAAAACCCATATTTCCTATATATATATATATATATATATATATGTATATATTACCAGGGTAGACCAACCTTAAGGTCAGATGGGACGGTGCCCTACCTCAAATTAAAAATAAAAAAAAATGATTTTCGATTTATTAATTATCTAGTTCTTTAGTAATTCACCTTTCAGCACATATGGTCACCTCCATTCCAAAATAGTCTATTGTGTTGGGTTCGATTCCTACCATTTCCATTTTGGTTATGCAATTTTGCTGTCACCAGATGAGGCATACAAACTATATATAATCTAATCGGCAGCAATAAATATATGTTAATTCGGCTAAAGTATACCAAGTGGCCTGTTATTATGCTATCTTAAACAACTTTTTTACTAGCACTAACTGCTTATAGGTTATGCAATTTTGCCATTTCCAGGGTCTGAAGTCTGAACATTACTACATCAATGAAGATGCATATTCACCGAGGAGTTGTAATTCAGATCGGACATTTTATTGAATAGCTAGCTCCAACTGTTTGTAAACTGAGACAACATTCATTTATACACTGACCGACTAATCCGACAACAACATGTTATTCAACGGCTAGCTCAACTAGTTTCCTGCCTTGACAATTGATATGTAGCCTATGCATATATTCCACAGCGACGAGACAGAGATATTGGATGCTTAAATCCAGGCGTGAAGCCAAGTTTTGGCTTTGGAGAGATCAAGACAAAAACTAATATTGTAGATCACGCAATCTTCAAATAATATCAGTAGGAATCCCGTACTAAGAAAAAGAATAAAAATCTCGCACCTGATACTTTTCAACAAAATGTGATACCGTTTGGTATTAAAAGTAATGATATAAATAAATAAATAAAATAGACATTAACTACTTAAAATGTAACAAGTCTATTTTATATCTAGAAAGTTATTTATAACCAAATTAATCTAATTTTCTTCTTAATTTTCATTTCAATTACAAAATCAAAGAGTGAATGAGAAAACATCTTTTATTTTGTAGAAAAATTTATGCTTGTTCTTGACGGTATGCATAACTGAAAAAAAAAAAAAATTAATAGTTACCAACTTATAAAATATAAATTTCAATAGTTTAAATCAAAATTATTATATACTTGTAGTTTAATTTATAATATCCATGTCAAACCAAATTAACTTATAATAATTTTGAAGAAAATTTAAATAATAAACTAATAAAGTAAATTTATCAAAATCAGATTAATATTTAACATAACAAAATAAATAATAAAGGTAGTTGCTATAAAAGTTCAATATTTACTTAGTTTTCTAGTGAAATCTAAAATAAAAATATACTACTACAAGAAAAATGGCCTATTGGGACGAAACTCTATTAGGACGCTTTTTTTTTTCGTCCCAATAGGAGGTCTATTGGGACGAAATAAATTTCGTCGCAATAGGCAGTCTATTGGGATGAATTTTGTATTTCGTTCCAATAGGACTGCCTATTGAGACGAATTTTGTATTTCGTCCCAATAGGACGTCCTATTGGGACAAAATACAAAATTAGTCCTAATAGACTGGCTATTGGGACGAATTATTTCGTCCCAATATGTTTTATTTTTATTTAAAATTATAATAATTAATTAATTTTATTGACCTTTAGAGACGAATTGTTTTCGTCCCAATAGACTGCCTATTGGGATGAATTTATTTCGTCCCAATAGGTTTTCTTTTTATTTAAAATTATAATAATTAATTAATTATGTTGACCTTTAGGGACGAATTGTTTTCGTCCCAATAGGTTTTCTTTTTATTTAAAATTATAATAATTAATTAATTTTGTTGACCTTTAGGGACGAATTGTTTTCATCCCAATAGGACGTCTATTGGGATGAAATATATAATTCGTCCTAATATAATTCGTCCTAATAGACGTTCTATTGGGATGAAAACAATTCGTCCCAATAGGTTTTCTTTTTATTTAAAATTATAATAATTAATTAATTTTGTTAACCTTTAGGGACAAATCCTGCCTATTAGGACGAATTTGTTTCGTCCCAATAGATTTTATTTTTATTTAAAATAATAATAATTAATTAATTTTGTTGAAAATTCTTGATTTTTTTTTTTTGAAGTTTTTTTTCTTTAAAGATGGGTTAATAATTAAATTACCATATAAATTAGAAAATGATGCAATATGGTTCATTTTATTCTTCCAAAGTGGTTCTCTAACGAGATGAATTTTGTTTTTCCCCAATAAGTTCTTCATAAGGATCAATAAATATTAGTCTTGAGAGGTTTTCTATTATTTAAAAAAAAAAAATTAACCGAACCGCCAGAATTGGAATCGAAACCGCTGATTCCGAATCGAAAACCGAAACCGCTGGTTTTGAATCAAAAATCAAAACCATCGGTTTCGAATCGAAAATTGAAACCGCTGGTTCCAAATCGAAAATCAAAAATCGAAACCGTTGATTCCAAATCCAAAACCGAAATCGGGGTCATATCTAATTCCGAGTACGACTAACAATTGACTCTTTGATTTGACAATATATTATTTTAACAAAATAGGTTAATTAAATGTTATAATAAATGTTTTTTTAATATCAATTTGTTTATCTTATAAAAATAAAATTTATGATTTGACAATATATTATTTCAACAAAATAGTTTAATTAAATGTTATAATAAATGTTTTTTAATATCAATTTGTTATTTTATAAAAATAAAATTTAAATTAGTGGAATCGACCTTAAAAAAAATTTTGATTGAAAATAAATCAATAAAAATTTAATAGCAATTATATACAATAAGTATGCTTTTTTAATTATATTTGAAGCAGTAGCAAGGTGGATAAGCTTGTGAGTGTGTGTGTGTGCTGGGTTCGACTAACCATGAGGACAGCAATTAAATTTATTTGTGTGTTGCGCAGGTGGGGCGGCTGGGAGGGTGTGTGCGCGCAGGTGTGGTGTGGTTGGCCTACTCGTTTGAAGGTTTTTTCTTTTTTTTTTTTTTTTTTTATAATTTTTTTATAATTTTTTTTTTTTAAATTTCGTCCCTATAGGTTGTCAAAGGGGACGAAAATACAATTCGTCCCTATAAGTTGTCTATTGGGACGAATAATTTCGTCCCTATACATTATCAATTGGGACGAACAAAAATCATCTCTATAGGTAGTCTATTGGGACGAATTTTAATTTTTGTCTCAAAGAACCTATTGCGACCCACCTGAGGCTACGGAATTTGGGACGAAATTTATTCGTCCCAATAGACCTATTGGGACGATTTTTGACCTATTGGGACGGAAAAAAAAAATGTCCCAATAGGTTTTTTTTTTTTTTTTTTTTTTTGTAGTGTACATATAATGAGTAATGTTAGATTTCCCTATTTTTTTTCTCAAATGTTTGTAGAGCGTGAGGTGTCAATATCATATCATTCACCATATAATATCATGATTTACACGATATTGACACCTCACGTGCTACATACATTTAGAAAAAAAATTGGGAAAAAATTTGGAAAGACTAGCATTACTCATATATAATACACACTAGATTAGGTAATAATGTATGAAATAATAGAAAATTAAAATTCTGAAATGATTGATTTTATCTCCTATTTTCATGGTCAATAGAATTATGAAAACAAAAATTATAAGTTAATTTATATTATTAAAATAATAAAAGGACAATAGAATATTATCACCTGCTATATTATCACATTTTATATATAATAGTTTTTTTTTTATTATTGGTTCATATTTTAATTAAATTTATAATTATTATTATTTGTTAATTGGTTAGGGGGGCCATGGCCCCTATGGCCCCGCACCCCCTCCCTTAAATCCATATATCGGAGGTGCAGTCACCACCAGGATACCTCATCTCATGAGCTAGGGACAGACCCTCAGGTTCACCTTCAAAGTCTCAACATCAATCTGTAACATGTGGGATCCTTTCTCCATGAGTTCCGGATAAAATTGATGATCCCATGCACTAAAGAGTGATGTAGGAGATTTATTGGTAATTGTTGTTGTTTTATTTGTAGAGTTAATTGTATTGGGCTTGTAAGGGTGTTCTATTTGGGCTTGTAAGTAGACTATATATAACCTATAGCTTATATTGTAAAAGGCAGCAAAGACTATTTGATATTAAGAATTAAAATACAAATAGTTTTCTCTCCTTTTTGGGGTTTCCTTTTGTTTGCCATGGATTTGACTTTTATCTAGCTTCCTACTGCGTCTAGTGGTATCAGAGCCCTCGGTTGTTTCCCGGAGAGGTACTGATAATGCCCATTTGTACACTTGGTGTAGCCTCCATTTTTTATCAATTGCATCCGCTTCCCGGGTAAAATGAGTATTTAAAGCTTAAAATAAGCTTTTGCAGGTTATTATAGATTTCCAAGGGTGTTTGTGAAAAATTGGAAGAAATCAAGGCTGAATTAAAGATGTTGAAGAATGAGGACAGCTTTGTGCAGTTCGTGCCTTAAGATGTAGTGCGCATGATGTGCGCATTTGGTCCAGAAGAGTTGTTGTTGTTTATGCGTTAAACTGTAGTGCGCACATACCGCACAAGAGGGCCACATCAACAGAATTTCTAGGTTTTTGTGCCCTAATTTTCACACCCTATATATTCCTCACTTCCTCTCTTTTCCCATCACCTCTTGCACAATCCTTCAACTCCAAATACTCCAAAAACACATTTTTACTCTTCAAATCCACCAAATCACTACATCTAACCTTCAATCCATCCCTCAAACTTCAAATCCACTTCACCAAACATCAAATATCCAACTATCCCACCATTATCGACCACAAAACCCAACCTTGGAGCATAGAATGGGACTAAGAGAGAAGGAGCAAGCCAAGCACATCAACATACCAAGAGAGGAGGAGATTTTCACATATAGTTTTCTCTACACATTTCTCTCTTTATTTTCATTTGTAATTTGTTATGGCTTGCATAAAAACCATATCTTTTATAGTCATCTCTTGTAATATGAACTAAATCCATCTTGGCTAAGGCCAAAATGAAACTTTTTCCATGAATCATTAGTAAAGGCATTCACTTTATCACTATTGCTTGTGTTGTGTACATATATTTCATGTTCTTAATTATTATTGAATGTCTAGCTAGCATTTGGTAATTGTTTGGTCGTTGTGTGAAGCACCTAGAGGAGAAGCACACAACATGCTCGATGAAATGAGTGATAGGAGTTGGTAAGATAGAGATATGTGATGCTAGCTTCTAGGATTCATTTGTGTGCCATAAAACTTAATGAATTTGTATGTAGTTCGGATAACCATTGAGAAATAGGTTGTTGGTGTATATAAATATTGTCTTTATCACTTGAGAGAGGTTAGAGACTAATTAAAGGTATCACGAATCTACACATACACTTGCATACTTTTTTTTCAATGATGTACCTAAAATTGATGAGAATTGGATAGTTGGATTCACAATCTTAGCCTAATTTCCCATAAGTAATAATAATCACTTGTTTGTGTTTGGCTTTGCTTTGTTTGCTTGCTTGTTTAGTGTCATTAATTGCATCATAGTTGTAGTTTAATGTAAGTACTTTTGAGTAGTGTAATCCAATCATCAAATCTTGGCTTGTCTAAATAGTAGTTTAATCAATCAATTGTGGTATTCAATATATCAATCCTCATGGAACGAAACTTATTTATCATTGTGCTATTCACATGGCTCCGTACTATTGTGGGTGCTCATTTAGGAGTGGTTAGGTACAGTAGTTATGGTCGGCGATTGAAGCCGCTCCGATGTTGAAGAACTCGGAGTGCAGGCCTTTTTGGCGGATCGAGAGCTTCGTCGAAATGGGGCTAGAGATTCATGTGAACGGAGAAGTGAATATCGAAGGTGGAGTAACGAATCCGTTCTCCACCACCATCTCACAAGTATCTTCATCATTTTCAACCTCCATCTCCTCCATTTTCTTCACAGCACCATCTTCATACACTCAATCATATACCCACCAAACCATTGACCTCCATTCTCTACAATAAATAGAGACCCAAATACGTCTCAAACCCATCACCAATCCATCTCTATCACCATCAACCTTCATCTCCTTCAATCCATTCATGCAATCATTCACACATACCAAATCAATTTCATGACCACCGAAACTTAATCAATTCTACTTGTGAAACTCAATCCACCAAAACAAAGTCCCAATCCACCAAAACCCATCTTCAAAGTGACCACCAAACATAGTTTCGTGAAACACACAAAAACCCAAACCACCAATTCGCCATAATTTTATGTAATGGAGCCCATGTGTATATAGAACAGTTGTGTTTCCAATAAGATGTAGAATTATTGTCTTTTACAATTATTTAGTAATTAATACAAGTGAAGTTGGAATAAGTGAGTAGCTTTCAAGTAATCAAATTGGGACGGGAGCAGTAATCATCAGCATCAATGCATGGACTCATAGCTAGTATCCTGAATGCTCTTCATCATGTAACACTCTATCAAGGCATCGGCAACTTGGAATTCCTTGATGGCTAGGCCTACCACTACCACCAAATAATTTCCCAATATTAGGGTTCCCTTCAGTGTCAACTTCAACACTTGGTCTAAAATTCAGAACTTTACCGGAAAGACTATTGTTGGCGACATCTAGCCACATAAGATTAGACAGAGTTGTAAGCTCATTTGGTATAGTACCCGTAAGCGAGTTATTCCGAAGAAGCAATCTTTCCGAGGATGGAAACTTAGCAAAATTGGGAGAAATTGTACCTGAAAACCCAGGGAAATTATAATTTATTAATGTAATGTTTCCTTGAAAATTGCAGCGGATCCCTAACCAGGACCCCGACGAAAAACACGGATCATTTCCTGTCCAGCTGACTGCAAAATTGTCGGGTAACCCACAGCCAAAGGTTCCTGAATTGACAATAAAAGATCAACCCTAGGATCACAAGCAACACCAGGTTCATCCAAGCAAAAAGAATTACTCCCAGCTTTCATATCCATTTCAACTCTAGTGGTATCAAACTTTGGTGTAGGCCCCTGGAGATAATTACCAGTCAAATTGACTATAGCAAGCTTTGGGTGATTTACCATACTTGAAGGAACAATACCCGACAGCCAATTACCTCTTAAGCTCGAATAGTTCAAATTACTAAGCCTTGATAAATCTGGTATCGAACCTGTAAAATCATTAAAATGAAGCCATACCTCAGTCAAATAGGTCATGTTTTGTAGCACTGCAATTGACCTGTTGAGCCTGAACTCACTCGTATGTTCATTCAACCATAGGCTCTGTAAAAACAAAAGTGTTTACGAAACTCAACGGAATCGGCCCTTGAAGATTGTTGAAAGCCAAATGTAAATGCTCCAACCTTGGAAACATATCTCTGTTTAGGAAGTCAGAAAGAGTCCCTGCGACATTGGCCGCGTTGGCAGAAAAAATCTGCAAACCTGAGGCATGCTTCAAGCTCTCAGGTATCTACCAAGGCAAGAAAGGATTGTAATCCAAATAGATGATTTTGCAGAGCTGTTAAACCTATGAAGAAATCCAAGGAAATGAATGAGAAATTGTTTTCATTGACAAGGAATTGTTGCAGAGCATTCAACCTGGAAAGAATCGGCAAGGACCCAGAGAGTTGGTTCTGCATGACTTCAAGCTTCTTCAAAAAAGTCAGGTTGTTCAGGTCTGGAGGAAGGGTTCCCTTCGGGTTCTGGCTACCAATTTGGATGTCGGTGACCCGGTTGTTAAAACACATGACGTGGGCCCATTTACAGGGGTCCGTGTCAGACCACCCCAAGCTCTCTGGGTTTCTCAAGCTGGCCTTGAAGGCTAGCATGGACAGAGTATCTAGGCTTGCACAGGACTTAGACTCAACGGAGACCACAGTGACATAGAGGAGGACCACACAGACAACAACATGATGAAGTTTCTTCATTTTGCTAGACAAAAGTGTGATGAGTTTGATTTGTGTTTTGTGAACAAGGCACAGTACGTATTTATATGCAATATATGGTTCAGTTTGATCGTGAAAGCCATGGAAAACAAAAATAATGCGTAAAATATGATGAAAACCAATTGGCTAGTGAAAGCGATGCAAAACAAGAACAACGCGTGAAAAATGATAGAAAATTAGTTAGCTAGTGAAAGTGATAGAAAACAAAACAAAGCGTGAAAAAAAAAGGAATTGTTACATAATGCATACGTTTAGCATTATTGTATGTTTAGTACAATAATTTCAGTTTTTTTTATTATTTATTTTTTTAATGTTATTAAAATAAAATAAAATAAAATAACCATAAGAATTCTGTAAATGGTATTTTTTTTCAATAAAAAAAAAAAAAGAATCTCTAAATGGTATATACCAAAACCGAAAACCTTCTAAATTGCTTCAAACTTTAATTAGTAATAACACGTTTTTCTTTATCTTACTTACAGATAATTAATCAATTGCTTGGACAATCAGGGCTAAGGGTACAACTGTAAATTTAATTTCTTATACTAACAAGGCATTGTTGAAAAAGCTAAGAACTATTTTGATAATTTCTATAAGAGTTGCAAAAAAGTTGAAATTAAACAAATATTAGGGACTAACTTGAAAATCTCCCTTAGTTAAATGATTATTTAAATTTTAACATAATACATTAATACTACAGCCTTTTTGACCAAGACTCAACTCTCAAGAGGTAGACATGGCATTGGTTCGGTTCAAACCGGAACTGGTTTTTTCGGTTCTGATTTTGGAACCGTCCCAGGTTCAAATCGGCGATTCTTGTCATTAAAAAAAAAAAAAAAAGTAAAAAAATAAAAAAATAAAAAAATTTGGTTTGAACTGTTGGAGGCCTAACGGTCGGCTGATGTCCGGGCCTAACAAACCCCCCCCCCCCCCCCCCCCCCCCCCCCCCAAAAAAAAAAATTTTTCCCCACTCCAATTTCCTCCCAATTCTCTCTAATTCTAATTTCTTCTCTCAATTCTCCAACTATCCAAGTGTCCAATTCCCTCTCAATTACTAAGTTATTAATATTTATTTATTTTATTTGCAATTGTTTTATTTGCAATTACTAAGTTTCCAATTTACTTTATTTGCATTTTATCTTATTTCCAAAAAAAAATTATTTTGCAATTTGTCAATTACTAAGTTTCCAATTTCATCTATTTGCAATTTATTTTATTTGCAATTACTACCTACTAAGTTTCCAATTCTCTCCAAAATTTATTTCCAACCATTTATTTCCATCAATTTTTAACATTTTTTGTTCAAGGAATGTTATAATTCAATTTTTTAAATGGCAAGTGGAAGTGGTGACAGTCATCACAGTCCTAGGTATTCCATTTTAATGAAAGGTAATAGTCGTATGACGGATAATCTCAGTTATCACGAGTATCTGCAACCCTAAGTCTATGTTGAAAACCTTGGCATAAACACTCCTACTCCCTCTCTAATAATTTATAAACCCGATCCTAATGCCACCCCCAATTTGACAAGCCAATCAGAAAATATGCATGATCCACCTCTAGATTTTGAATTTGATACACCTACGGAAGAGATGTTACGAAAGCAGGCCAAATCTAATTCGCTTCGTACTCCATATGAAGAAAGTTACATAAGTAGATGGAAGCACTACAGTGGTTTGCAATTATTGTAAAAAAAAAAATTTAAGTGGCACAAATCTGGAAGATATGGCTCTTATTGGAAGCATATAACGAACAAACAACCAGAAGTAAAGGCCAAATCGAGTTCACAAGCTTAAATTTCCAGGTACGCTACACCTAACCAACAATTATTTAAATATAGTGATAAACAAAATAGAGAAGAATTAGCTAAAATGGTTGCAGTAGAACACTTACCATTTAGTTTTGGTGAAACGGTTGGTTTTATTAATTATTGTCAACGTGCATTAAATCTTGCTGCATGACGTGTTCCTATATTCATGCTTACAAAAACACTTAAAATGATTTATGACAAAGAAAAAAAGAAAGTTGGAAAAATATTTTGAAAAATATAATGGTCGTATTTCCTTATGTGTCGACATATAGAGTGACCATTGGCAAATGTATTCATACTTGGGTGTCACTAGCCATTATATGGATAATGCATGGACTATCTAAAAAAGAATTCTTGCAATTAAATTTTTTGTTGATGCACACACTGCTGCTAATATTTTTAGACATCTTTGAATTATTTTTATAGAGTATAAAATTAAAATCAAAATTTTTGCAATTGGTTTTGATAATGCTTCTAGCAATACCACTACTATTCCTACTTTAATTGATTTATGCAAACCTTATCTTGATAGTAAATTTTTTCATCAAAGATGTGCATGCCATGTTTTAAATTTATGTTTTCAAAAAGGATTACAAACTCTTCAACGGTTTATTCAACCTATTAAAGACATCCTCTATTTTTTGCGGAAACATCCTTCTACAATGAAAGCATGGACAACATATTGTAAACAAAATGGTAGGCGTATTGTTAGATTTCCTCGTGAAATTCCAACACGTTGGAATTCTAATTATAAATTGCTTGATAAAAGTTATGATTATAGGGATTTATTAGTTACTTTTGTTAATCGCCAAACCTGGCAGAAACTTAAAGAAGAATTTTCCATCCAGGCCGAGATTGTTTGAAGTAATAGAATGCTACAGAGAGGTACCCAGATACCTCGTGAAGGGGGCCATACTGGAATATCCGGATATGCCTCCTGCGGATCCAGGTCGGGATCAAAGCCAATTAAGTCCTCAAGTACCAAGAAGCAGTGAAATCAAGGTCCTAAGGATCCTATTACTATATTATCCAGGTACCTTGCTACTGCGATGGCCCGATGCCCCGGTACCTCGATACCCGGATACATCAAGAATACAGGTACCACGATCTAGCAAAATGCAAGGTACCCAAATACCCCGACGATACCCAGAAGCTGGTCTACCAGCCAGTAAAAGACCGAGAGGAAGAGAAAACCGCCAAGGAAGAAATGGACCAGTGTGCCAAGGAACTAGAATCGTGCTATAGGTAAGACAACACACGCGACATTTAAATACAAGGAAAGTTGACTTCTCTCGCCACCTTTAAAGCTCCATTTTGAAAGGGATTAGTCAACTCTCTTAAAAATCACCAATGAAGGAAACAAAATCACTTGATTACGAAAATTATTCCTGCGCCTAAATAAGGCCACCATCAACATCCCGTTAAAGACGGAAATTATTTCCTAATTGACTGATTAATTTGTCAGAGTAATGAGCAAAACAGTGCATATAAATAATCCAAAACTCTCGACTGAGAGGGGATCAAAAATCCGACTTTCGACATACACCATACAACTTTTTCCACTTATCAATAAGCACAAGATCGTCATCACTTACTGTGTCAGAAACTGCCTACCTAAACCTTATAAAGAAATCCTTAGTGTATTCAGATCATATGTAATTCCCATTGTACCTTATATTGCATCCTGAGTGATCAATAAAAGCAGTGTATTTTCTCCATTTCAATACATCCATACTGTGTTAATAGGAATTTGAACCCATTGATATTTTCCTGCTAACACTTTTTGCGCCGTCTATGGGAAGTATCCTCTCATCCATTAACAATGAAGCCATCTAGTTCTACCCAGCAAGCAAGAAGATGTGACTTTGATCCTCTCAAGGGCAACCCGACCCTTCAGGACCCCAATCCCTTGCTTACACTCAAAGAGTCCAAAGGCAGGGAAGGGGATCGAGGAATAACAACCCGACACCAATCCCTCTACTAAATGTGGGCTTTGTAGCTATTCAAGGAATCAATTGTGATACCATAGAACAGCAAGATGCTGCCTACGTGGAGGGTATCTACCTTCGGATGATTGCCTAGGGGATACCTTTTGAAGCACCTAAGAACGCGGGATAGGCTAGACCGGGTACCCAGGTACCAGTTTTCGATAGACTAGGACCACCACTTCTAGCTCCAAATCGCCATGCAGATCCTAGACCCCGACAGGTGAGATCAATAGTGGATATCCCTCCTAAGAGGAACCAGCCAGCTACTGCACCAGTAGCAAAGGAGAGAGCTCCACAGCTCGATACAGGTACGAGCACCAAGCCAATGAGGAATCATATAAGGAGCCTTCCTCGGAAGGAGGAACGTAAAGAAGTAACCATGGTATATGAAACCTCGGATAATAAAGGCTCAGAGGCTCGATCCAGGTACAATGGGTCTAAGCTCCTTGAAGACCAGATGGCCAAGATGGCGAAGGAGCTCGAGGAGTTGAGAAAGGGAAAACACCAGAGTACCCAGAAGAATCCCCTAGGGGAAATGAACACACCTTTCTCAAAAAGAATCCAGGAAGTATAGCTACATCCAAAATTCAGGATGCCATCTGAGAAGTACTCTAGATCAGAGGACCCCGTGAGCCATATGGAAAGCTTTGTCCACTAAATGGAGATCTAGAAGGCTACCCAGTCAACGATGTGCATGATTGTAAGGACCTCTATTTTGTGATTGGCTTATTTCATGACATACGACATTAGGAATGATTATGTAATTGGTAGCTTAGGTCATCTTGATGATTATCAAGGCAAGCTTCCAAGCATCTCCATGACTTCAAGATCAAGAGCTTCAAAAGGTATATCACTTGACCTTGATTCTCTAAGAGATTTAGTTGCACACGCACACCTTCATATTGCATTTCTATGATTGCATTTTTCTTTCTCTTAGTTGTGTAAAATTTTGCTTTATCATCACACTTATGTATTTTCATATATTGCATATCTTTTGTGTGTCACATGCTTGGTGATTATTCTTGTTAATGGAAAATTATCACTGTGGTGAATCTCCAAATAATAACTTTAAGAACCAAGATCGAGATAGACCCCGGTCGGAGGGGTATCACGTAGTTCGATACCAATCAGATTCTTGTCAAATCAAGCTAAAGCAGATATAAGAAAATATTAACAGATGTGATTTTATTGATGAAAACATGTATACCACAAATGAAATTAGGGTTATGGCGATATGTGGCAGTATTCAAGGTTTCTGTTAGGTGATGGAGATGGTGTGCTCGTGCATGTCGATAAGTAGAACTGAATGCGAGCGTAGGGTTTGGGGAGGCGAATTTTCGATCCCTTTCTTGGTGAATATAGTGTCGTATATATAGGTTTGTTGCTTGCCATGCACTCCTTCAATTTCGGTCTAGGGTTTTGGCGGTCCTAAGACTTTCTTTCCTTCTAGGAGACAATTTTGTAGGACGAATCAAGTGATTCCTTTTGAAGAGGATTCTAGTAAAAATGAACTCATTATTCGAATGAAATTCTTAAATGGTGGGAAGGAGTCTACCTTTTTTTTAGGACTTCAACGACTGCGTTTTAGCCTCCTTACTTTGGAGTTTCAAGACTTATCCGACTGGACATATGGATTTGAGATTCTATGAGTGTTTCTCGTGGTTATCTGGTGAGAGGATCCTTGGAGGTATTTTGGTTCATCTGGGTACTCATGTACCCCGCCTCTTGCTAGTTTTATACTTTTCTTGATTAGGTGTTTGGTCGATGAGGTATCCTGATATCGGTTGTTCTTACAGCGGGGTACCTGACTGAATGTAGAAGCGGGGTACTTGGCGAATGTAGTATATGGATGCCTGTCTAATACGGCAGCTGAGTACCATGTTGATGTTATAGCGGGGTACCTTGTTGATCTTAGTAGTGGGATACCTATTTGGTGCAGTAGCAGGGTACCTTATCGAGCTTTGTGATAGGATTTTGAGTAGAACTCCGCGTCGGGCTACTTAGGGGTTACTAGGATTGCTGGGCTTGCTGGCTTAAACTGGGGGGAAGAGGTAGGTATCCCGATTTGATTTTAGCATTCTTCTTTCTAGAAGTAGCTAGGTGGTATCTTGGCTTGTGTCTCCTCCTTGTATCTGGGTGGAAAATTCTTCTTTGGTCCTTCGCCAATTTTGGCGGTTAACAATTCTTATCTATATCCTTTTTCAATGCATGTTCTAAATGATTGCATCTTTTTCATTGAAATGCCATGACATGTTTAGGCATTAGGATGCAAAGCCATGAATTCAATTCATGCATGTTTTAATTGATTGCATCTTGTTCAATAACAATGTCATGACATGTTAGGCATTAGGATGCATTCACCTTCCACACTTGCACTTCATGTATGTTAGTTTTAAGTTGGGTAGAATTCGTTTCCCGAAGTATTATTCGAAAATGTCTGCACATGTACGATGGTGTGCTTGGTTTAACATGAGGATCGCCTTCAGAGAATGACCTTAGCCTTTCCTTTGGTTTCACCAACAGTGGTGAAACGACGATTTGATCGACAATCATGATCGCCGAATGAAACCGCCGTTTGAATCCAGTAGGTCGTGGAATGCTTTCTATGGTTTTTATCAGCTACCTGATCGCCGAATGAAACCGCTAAATGAAGTCTGTATCTTCTGGTTTAATTCTGCAGTTTCCATCGGCAACCATAATTCGACCACCGATTGATTCCAGTAACAACTGGTTCATATTCTGCAGTTTGTGATCGGTGGCCTGACCGCCAATTGAAACCGTTGAATTGTGCGTTTTCTGAACACTTTTCCAAAATGGCATAGTTTCAATTAGAGCTTCTATATATTCATCTTCATCTTCCTTTGGCCGAAAAAGAGCTCACAAATTCACATTTTAAAGAGAGAAAGAGCTCCTCTAATGAGAGAAAGCAAAAGCTTGCTTCTTTAACTCTCCAAACCCAAAACTCATCTCTATCTTGCATCATTCAACATCATTTGAGCATGAGTCTTTATGGTTTCATAACTAGGTAAGTTAAAACTTCATTGAATATCATTTAATGTTCTTCTTACTCTAGATTAGGTATTTATTGCATGGTTAAATACCTAGACTCTATTTATTGCATATGTTTTTGAGTCTTGATAACATGATTAGGTTTATATTTTGATAGCTTATTTTATTAGGTTTTTTTTTTTACGTAAATAGCTAAGTCTTGATTATTCTTGAGTGATTTATTGATAACTAGGTTGATAGATTTGTGTTCGACAATCTAGTTAAGCTCTTTTGAATATTCAAGATTGTTTGTTGACAATTAGGTTGCTGGAATCTATTTGCATCCAATTGAGTCCTCATGTATGAGCATGTAGGCATTGTTGATAACTAGAGTCTTGATTTGCATTATAACATCTAGTTAAGCATTATATGTTTGTCTAGCATATTTTGTGTTGAGCATAATTATCATATGCACATAGACTTTTAATTCTCTTCAATAAGTCAAAGTCTTGTGCCTTCTAGGTGAAGTTGTATAAGCAAGTAAAGTCTTGTGACTACCGGTGTGTAATGCTCAGGTAATTGGTCAAGTGACATTGTAAAAGACCCGTGGGGTAGATTAGGAGGTATTCACACCAAGAGTAGTGGATCAGGGAACATCACTTGGGATTGAACCAAAAGTGGTGAGTGGTAGTGTCTATAGCCTTAAGTTATCGAGAGTGAGGGTCTGAGTATCACTTGAGGGTGTAATTTCCTTTTTATATAGTGGATTTCGGTGACCGTGTGTAACACACATAACAGCCCGTGGTTTTTCCTTGTTGAAAGTTTCCACGTAAAAATTAAGTGATCTTTAATTTTCGCATTTTACACTTGATTTATTTTGTTGTGTTTGGGTTTTTATAAGTTAACATTGACTAATCGAAAACTTGGTAATAATTGATTAACAACCCATTCAACCTCCACACCCTCTAGGTTGTATTAGAGGACACGTGTATATATTTTCAATTGGTATTAGAGCATGTTCCTAGACATACTTAGGTGATCCTTGCTTATTTTTGCTTGTCTTGCATTTGTGCGCATTTTGATTGTTGCATTCATTTTGCTCAAACACTATGTGTGATTTTGCGATATTAGAGGGTGCGTTGATCTCTGAACCACCATTGCTCACCGAGTATAACTACTCCTCTTGGAAAATAAGGATGGAATGCTTTTTTAGTGACATCGATGAGCATATATGGATATGTGTGTAAGAGGGACACTCACCTCCCACAGAAAGACTAGAGAATGGAACTTGTGTGCCTAAGCCCAAGTCCAAGTGGATAAATGACGAACTCGAGGCTACAGAATGGAACTCAAAGGGCATTTGTGCCTTATCTTGTGCAGTGGATGAGATTCAAGCCAAACTCATCTAAACCACTCGAGATGTTTGAGAAGCTTGGGAGATTTTAAGAGTCACCCACGAAGGTATCGTGAAGGAAGAAGATAAAAATATGGGTACCTTGAAGATGAAGTTTCAATGTTATGATTGTGGCGGCTATGGGCATATCTCCACGGATTGTGGAAACTCAAAGACCAAGAGTCGAAGAGGCAAATCAAAGGCCTACTCTTGAAGTGAAAGTTAAGAGAGCTCTTTGGGTTCTGAGAGATGTGATAGGAATGACATAGCCTTTCCCGCCTTACATGATACAACCTAAAAGTAGCCACAAGACTTCTATCACTTAAAATCAACAACAAAGAAGCTAGTTTGGATGATGATTGCCACGAGAGCATAAGTGGTAGATGCTTCGATAAAGAGAGTTCAAGTTCCAAGAACTTAAGTGATAAAGGTTAGAGTTATGAAGACTTCATTGAAAGTTTTCAAAGGTCCCTAAAAAAGAAAGATGAAGAAATCAAAAGGTTGAAGAAGGAAAACCTTTAACTAAGGACCAAGATAGATGACTCTTTAAAGACGGACTTGATTAAAGTGTCCAAGTATGAAAAGAAGATTGATGATTGCCATCAAAGGATGAAGGCAAAGAAGGATGAGCTTGCAAACAAAGACATCTCCTTGAAGATTTTCAAGGAAAGAAAGATGAGGTGTCTTGAAAAACTGAAAAAGGCCAAAGTCAAACAACCTCAAGCTCAAGGAAGGAAAAAGCAAAGCTTCACTTTCTTAACATCCTAGGAGGATATTTGATCTGGGAAAGTCATCCAAGAATGGCGAAATGAAGATGCCAACAAAGGAGCTTTACACCTAAGCTTTGCTCAACCGAAGCACGCTCAACCACAAAGGCACCAACATTCGGCGAATGTTCCAAGGAGAAGCCAACCGGTGCATCTTTAAAGACAATCTAATCAACATGGCAATGCTTTGATGAGAACTCAATGCAATGGTATGAATTCCTTTTTTGTACCTATTTGTCATTATTGTGGTATGATTGGTCACTTAAGACCAAAGTGTTTTAACTATATTAGAAAATGTAGAATTCAGAGCATGAGAGAAAAGCGGTTGAACCGTAAGGCTAATTTACATGAACCTATAGAACCTAGAAATATGTCTATGACCACTACAAATGAAAAAGTGGAACCTAAGTGAGTTAGAAAGATTGAACCCATTTGCAATTGTACTTATATGGCACCCTTGGATACTATTGAGACCAATAGACTTAGTATATCTAGTAGGACTTTTCCCTCACCGTGATACGATATGGATTTGACCCTATGTGGGGAGCCCAAGCAAAGAGAGCAAACTTGCTTGATTTGCAATATGCAAAAAGTTGACTTACTTCTATGCTCTTTTATGATTGCTTAAGAGTGTTTGGTGAATAACATTGAATAATGTGTTAATAATGTTTTTAATAACACTTTGCATGGTTGCCTAGCATGTAATGCATGATTTCTATTTATGCTTGAGCATGCTTATCCATATAAGGAGTGTTTTACTAGCTAGTACATGTGATTGACCTCAAATTATTCTCCATGTTCATGATTCTTTGATATGCATTCTTAAGCTCTCTCTTGAAAAAGGGCTACTTGCAATATGACGTGCAGCCGCCCAATGTAGGAAATGGCTACTCATTTGAAACCGAGTAAAAGTCTTCAAGAGAGTTACATTAGCATGATAAACAGAAATACCTGCTTGCTAGGATAAAGAAGAAAAACAGAAAAGTTGAAATGTGTTTGATGATATGTGTGATGCATTGCTTAATAAAAACCTCAAAATTATTGATTGATGATGTGTCTTGTAATGTAGCAAAGATGTTATATTGGTTGATGTGATTAGTACACTATGCACACAAATGCTTGGATATATATCTTCTTGTCATAACAATAGTGCTCTAATTGGTTTGACTTCATTTGGAAAACCTGTTGATTGTTGCTTTTATTGATTGTTGATTTGATTGATTCTTATGCATGAGCTTAATAGTGCTTGTATTACATGCTATGCAACTTTTACACACACACACACACACACACACAAACACTTTTTAGTGAATAAAATCTCCTTGAATCTCTCTCAATCACATTTGCGGTATAAAATTAGTGTACATGATTATGCAATGTGATCTTGCTTGTAGTTCTCTTTGTCGTGGCATCCCATTGTAAGGAACTCCTTAGCCTATATCATGGCAAAAGGGGGAGTAGTATGATATAGAGGGAGCATTGTAGACATGGGCATTGTTAGGAAGAATTACTAATTGAAGGGGAGTAAACCGTTTAGGGGGAGTATAGCACATGCATTACTTCTGTATTGCTTTTTTTTTTTTTAGTGCAATTGCTTTTTTGTTTGTTCACCTCATATGCACTTGTTCTTGGAAAGTGTTTTCTTGTTATTGTGTGTAGGTATTATGACCTATGAAGAGATTGAAAACCTAGAAGACTTAGTTTCTTAGGATCTTTTCGTAACTTAGAATGGATAATAGCTTTCTTTTTGTGAGTATTACTTTGTGAGTGGTATTTGGTCATGAAATAGCCAAAGGGGGAGATTGTAAGGACCTTTATTTTGTGATTGGTTTATTTCATGACATACTATATTGGAGATGATTATGTAATGGGCAGCTTAGGTCATCTTGATGATTATCAAGGCAAGCTTCCAAGCATCTTTGACTTCAAGATCAAGAGCTTCAAAAGGTATATCACTTGACCTTGATTCTTGAAAAGATTTAGTTGCACACACACACACACCTTTATATTGCATTTCTATGATTGCATTTGTGTTTCTCTTAGTTGTGTGCATTTTTACTTTATCATCACACTTATGCATTTTCATATATTGCATAACTTTTGTGTGTCACGTACTTGGTGATTATTCTTATATATATCCTTTTTCCATGCATGTTTTAAATGATTACATCTTGTTCATTGAAATGCCATGACATATTTATGCATTAAGATGCAAAACCATGAATTTTATTCATGCATGTTTGAATTGATTGCATCTTGTTCAATGATAATGTCATGACATGTTAGACATTAGGATACATTCACTTCCCACACTTGCATTTCATGTACGTCAGTTTTAAGTATGATGTAATTTGTTTCCTGAAGTATTATTTAGAAATGTCCATGGATGCATGATGGTGTGCTTGGTTTAGCGCAAGGATCGCCTTCGAAGAATGCCTTTGGCTTCTCCTTTGGTTTCACCAATAGTGGGGAAACAACGGTTTGATTAGTGGCCATGACTGCCAAATGAAACAGCAGTTTGATTCCAGAAGGTTGTGGAATGCTTTCTACGGTTGTTATTGGTGGCTGACCGCAGAATGAAGCCGCTAAATGAAGTCTGTATCTTCTGGTTTAATTCTGCAGTTTCCATCGGCAACCATAATTCGACCGCCGATTGATTCCAGTGACAACTGGTTCACATTCCGCAGTTTGTGATCGGTGGCCTGACCGTCAATTGAAACCGATTGTGCGTTTTCTGAACACTTTTCCAAAATGGCATAGTTTCAATTAGAGCTTCTATATATTCATCTTCATCTTCCTTTGGCCGAAAAAGAGCTCACAAATTCACATTTTAAAGAGAGAAAGAGCTCCCCTAATGAGAGAAAGCAAAAGCTTGCCTCTTTAACTCTCCAAACCCAAAACCCATCTCTATCTTGCATCATTCAACATCATTTGAGCATGGGTCTTCATGGTTTCATAACTAAGTAAGTTAAAACTTCATTGAATATCATTTAATGTTCTTTTTACTCTAGATTAGGTATTTATTGCATGGTTAAATACCTAGACTCTATTTATTGCATATGTTTTTGAGTCTTGATAACATGATTAGGTTTATATTTTGATAGCTTATTTTATTAGGTTTTTTTAACTTAAATAGCTAAGTCTTGATTATTCTTGAGAGATTTATTGATAACTAGGTTGATAGATTTGTGTTTAACAATCTAGTTAAGCTCTTTTGAATATTCAAGATTGTTTGTTGACAATTAGGTTGCTGGAATCTATTTGCATCCAATTGAGTCCTCATGTATGAGCATGTAGTCATTGTTGATAACTAGAGTCTTGATTTGCATTATAACATCTAGTTAAGCATTATATGTTTGTCTAGCATATTTTGTGTTGAGCATAATTGTCATATGCACATAGACTTTTAATTCTCTTCAATAAGTCAAAGTCTTGTGCCTTCTAGGTGAAGTTGCATAAGCAAGTAAAGTCTTGTGACTACTGGTATGTAATGCTCAAGCAATTGGTCAAGTGCCACTGTAAAAAACCTGTGGGGTAGATTATGAGGTGTTCACACTAAGAGTAGTGGATCAGGAGACATCATTAGGGATTGAACCAAGAGTGGTGAGTGGTAGTGTCTATAGCCTGAGGTTATCGAAAGTGAGGGTCTAAGTATCACTTGAGGGTGTAATTACCTTTTCATATAGTGGATTTTGGTGACCGTGTGTGGCGCACATAACAGCCTGTGGTTTTTCCTTGTTGAAAGTTTCTACGTAAAAATTAAAAGTTCTTTAATTTTCACTTTTTACACTTAATTTATTTTGTTGTGTGTTTGGGTTTTTATATATTAACATTGACTAATCGAAAAATTGGCAATAATTGATTAACAACCCATTCACCACCCTCTCTCTCTCTCTCTCTCTCTCTCTCTCTCTCTCTCTCTCTCTCTCTCTCTCTCTCTCCTAGGCTGTATTAGAAGACACGCGTATATATTTTCAAGGATGTTTCCTTCAACTCTAACAAACTGTGCCAAGACATGGTTCGGAAAATTACCCACAGGTAGTGTGGATTTATTTACAAAACTTACTATAGATTTCTATGCTCAATTTCAGGGAATCAAGCCTCATCCTAAGGACCCTATCCTTCTCTGAAACATAATCTAGGAGAGGGGTGAGAAACTGAGATCCTACGTGGAGAAATTTCATAAGAAAGTTATCCAGATGGGAGTGTTCACCGAGAAGGAAACTTTGGCCAACTTCCAAAGGAATCTCTAGGCTAGTAGGCAGTTCCGGTCTTTTACCAAGTACCCACCTGAAACCTACCAAGAGGCCTATGACAGGGCATTGGAGCAGGTGGAGATAGAAGAGCAACTCCGATCTTGATGGAGCATTTAATCAATTGAGATGTGGAGCAGACATCGTCATAACCGATCCTGATGAGATAGAGTGTTGTCATTGTTTCAGATTTGAATTCAGAACCACCGACAATAAAGCAGAATATTAAGCCTTGCTAGTAGGGATGAAGGTAGTTGAAGAACTTGGTGCAGACTTCCTTCTGGTAAGGAGCGAATCACAACTAGTAATTAACCAAGTATCCAGACAGTACTAGGCGAAGGGTGAGAACATGGTGGCTTATCTAGAAAAGGTCAGAGAAGTTATGGCTAGGTTCAAGGGAGTGAAGATGGAACAGATTCCCTGAAATAAGAACCACTAGGCAGATGTCCTAGCCACGATTGCTGCAAATTGAGGAAAAGCTCTACCTATAAAGGTGGAGAGGTGAACCCATAGACCGGATTCCTTACTGGATTGACCCTGTAGCTGAATATCTCCATAATGAAACCCTTCTAAACGAACCAGATCAAGCACACAAGCTCAAGAGGACTGCCACCCGGTACTGTTTAGTTGATGGATACCTCTACCGCAAAGGAAAGTCATTTCCACTACTAAGATGCCTTCATCCGAATGATGCACAGTGGGCACTCAAAGAGGTACACTCAGAGGATTACGGGAACCATGTATCAGGTGAGACTTTGGCTTACCAGGTACTTAGAATAGGTTACTTATGGCCTACTCTACATCAAGATGAGAAGCAGTTTGCACAATATTGTAAACCCTGCCAGAAAACAAAAAACCTCATCCATCTACCTCCTCATAGACTCTCCTCAATTAGTACACCCTACCGCCATTTAAGGTTGGACCTCATCGGGCCGCTTCAAACTGCTCCTGGTCAGGCTAAGCATAATATAGTGGTGATTGACTACTTTACCTGGTGGGTGGAGGCAGAGTCCATTACCTGGCTAACCGAGGCAAACACCATGATCTTCATCAAACAGAACAGTGTTTGTTGATTTGGTACCCCGATTGCCATAATAACTGATCTGGGTAAACAGTTTGACAATACCAATCTCAAATAATTCTACGAAGTACGGGGTATCAGCCTCCTCTTTGCATCTATAGCCCATCCTCAGACTAATGGATTGGTGGAAGCTACTAACAAGACTATCAAGAAACTCCTGAAGAAAAAGCTCCTACAAAAGAAAGGAAAGTGGGTTGAAGAGCCCCCTAATGTGCTATAGGCATATCGGACTACCAAGAGGACTGCTACTGGGAAAACCCCTTACTTACTGGCCTTTGGAACAGAAGCAATCCTACTTATGGAACAAAAACTGACATCTTTCAGGGTCCAACACTTTGAGCCTAAAAGTAATGAAGCTAAATTGAGAGCGAACCTGGATCTCCTAGAAGAGAAGCAGGATAAGGCCGCAAAACGGGTTGTCGCCCATTAGAGCATGATCGCCCAGTACTTTAACAGGAAGGTAAGACCCGAAACTTTAAAGAAGGGGACATAGTCCTCAGGAAAGTAACCTAGAATACTTGAAAAAGATTATATGGGGTACTAGCCATAAACTGGGAAGGACCCTACCTAGTAAATATGGTAGTCCGCAATGGAGCTTACAAGCTGGAAGACATGGATAGCTACCCAATAGACCACACTTGGAATGTAGACCACCTCAAGAAATTCTACCAGTGATGAAGAAACAGTTTATTTCAACCAGTATTACTCTAAGTATGTACCCGGATTTGCTTTTGTATCGCCTAAGAATTCAATAAAGAAGTCAGTTTTTTCTCTTACATTCACTTTGAAAATTTCATCATAATATGATCAAGACCAAGAAAGCTACCTAGCATTTCTAATGCCCTGGACTGGGTCAATCCCTCTATGAGGATTGCTATGATATTATCACCTTAAGACCAGGAAAGCTACCTAGTATTACTGATGCCTTGGACCGAGTCAATCCCTCTAGGAGGATCGTCATGATATTATCGCCTTAAGACCAGGAAAGCTACCTAGCATTCCTAATGCCATGGACCGAGTCAGTTCCTCTAGGAGGATTGCCATGATATGATCACCTCAAGACCAGGGAAAGCCACATGGCATTTTTGCTGCCTTGGTCAAGGAATACCCTCCTTTATGAAGAATCTAGAGCATAGGTGCTTAAGTGGTATAGTTGCCAGCCAGACTAAAGATGCGAAGTCGTGGCCTTGGTTACCCGTCACAGTCCTCAAGACCAAGAAAGCCTAAACGGCATTCCTAAAGCCTCGGTCGGGGAATACCCCCCTCCCCCCTCTAAGAGAACCTGATGCTAAAGCGGTATTAACTGCCTACTATGACAGATTACTTAAGGATCAAAACCATTTTATCAGGATACCTAATGCCTCAATTCGCCTAAAAGAAGACCTGGTGCTAAAGTGGCCTAAGTTGCCTACTAGGATAGATTGCCTAAGGATCAGGACCCTTTATCGGGATACCTGATACCTCGATTTACCTGATAGAAGACCTAGTGCTATTATGGCTTTAGTTGCTTGCCAGGATCAATTCGCTTAGGGATCAGAATTTCTTATGCTGGGACAGTTGGTAACCTGACTTACCTTGTGAGAACTAAGAAATAGCCTTAGCGGCTTACAAATATTGGTTCAAGATGTCTCCTATACAAGACACTGTCAGAGCATTGATCAACATTATCCTAATTTAAGGGTCAAAGCAGCTTTGACTACTTAAAAGGACTAGTCTTTCCTCTCAGGGTCAGGTAGTGCATGGTTACATATCAATTTTTACAAGGGGACTACTAACCACGATACCTCTAACAAGTATCCAGACACCGAGACTTGATCAACATGAACATCTCAAATATATTCTATCCAGATCATGAAACAAGCATCCAAGTATTAGGTACCATCAATCTTCCTAACACGTTCTACCAAGATTATGGATAAGTGTTCATGTACCAAGTGCTGCCAGTATTTCTCCGAATTATGGTTAAGTGTGAAAGTGCAAGCTTCAATTAGGATTCAATATGAACAAGTAAGATAGAGTATTTGCAAACAAAAGAAAGCATCTATTGATCAAGTAGGGCACCCAACCCCCATTTCCGGGCTACAAAAAATGTTAATAAACATAATTTAAAAATATAAGCAGCAAGTCAGACATCATTCTCCTCTCCATCCTCCTTGCCAAGGCTGGTTGCCTCTACATCCTCTGCAACCTTGGTGCTTACATAAGCCAATATCTCTTCAACCCGTAGTACCCCGAATTTAATAGGAGCCTCTGACTCCTTTACCGGTTCAGCCTCAATCCCAGTGAGGACCTCTACATCCTACATTTGGTTATCTTGACTTGCGAGAGGATCATGAAGCACTTTCTCAATTGTTCCTATAGGATCAGTAGCAGACATGGTAGGTTCCTAAAGCAATGAAGAGTCTGGGATAGCAGCAGTTGGAGGAGGATCCACCTAGACCGGAGCAACATATGAGAATTGGGCATCTTTGGCCATAATCTGCTCCTGGTCCCATTTGAAGGCAACCTACAAGTCAAAAGGATGAGAAAGGGCATGTGCAACCTCATAAGAAGCAAAGAAGTATCCATCTTCAAAAAAGGAGTCCACCCTAACTTCCAAGGACTCCATTGCATCCCGCAGAAGTTTATTTTCGTCATGGAGCAGGATCTTCTCCACCTTTGCACGCTCCATCTCCTCGTGGAGGTGAAGCGACCTGACTGTCTTTGTATCTAGAGCACACTTCATCCAATACAGCTCCACCAAAACCTCTTGCCTACCATTCTCTGCCTCAATCGCAGCCTTGAACCTTTTTAGCCTTCTCAAGTTTAGCCCTGGCAGCAATAGCAGCCTCTCGGAAAGCTTTTGCATGTTGTTCCATGGCCAGTGTAAATTTGAATGCCTATAAGAAAATAAGAAGGCGAGTGCCTTTCTCTAGATTATACCACATAAATAAGAAGACTGAGTCTTATACCTTAACAAGAAAAGCAACTCCCTTTGAGACCATGATATCCCAAGGCATAGAAGTCTCGACCTGTATGCTACCACTAGGGCATAACTTTGCAAATCGAGCTACCACCTCTTCCTGGGTTATATCCCACAATTGAGATCCCGATGGTTGATCAGTAGGAGGAGTGGCCACGGTGTCAGCATCTATGAAATAATACAAATGTAGTTAAATCGCTTAAAGCGTACCTGAATGGGGGTGAATATGTTTTTACGCCTTTTTCAATCCCTTGAAACAAACATTCGTTTGTCCCTTAATGTAGCTTTACATACAACACGTAATCCAAAGCATCCATCCATAAACAATATAATCATGTGAGCATTTAAGCAATGTCTACATATATAAGGAGCTGCATGAGGTATAGAACACAAAAATCTCAACAACAAAGAATACTTGTATTATGGTATTGTTCAAGAAATTACAAGTGTGAACAAATATAGCTATACATTAAAGTAACAATATACAAAAGAACAAAGAATATAAGAATGATAGAATATGTATTGCTTTACAAATCACACTTAACAAATCTTGATTCTAAAACTTCACAAGTGATGAATGTACTACAAGATTAAGAGCAAACATATATATACAAGTAATAAAGAGAGATAGGAAGAATTAACACATGGGATTTTTTACGTGGTAAAACCTCCAAGGAGGAAACATCCACAGGTTGAACAAAAATCACTGGGTACTATATATATTGTGTTAATGGAAAATTATCACTGGGGTGAATATCCAAATAACAATTTTAAGGACCAAGATCGAGATAGATCCCGGTCGGAGGGGTATCATGTAGTTCGATACCAACAAGATTTTTGTCAAACCAAACTAAAACTCATCCAAGAAAAGATTAACAGGTGCGATTTTACCGATGCAAACATGCATACAACTGATGAAATTTGGGCTATGACTATATGTGGTGGTATTCAAGATTTCTATTAGGTGATGGAGATAGCCTGCTCGTGCCTGTCGATAAGTAGAACTGAAAACGAGTGTAGGGTTTGGGGAGGCCAATTTTTGATCCCCTTCTTGGTGAATATAGTGTCGTATATATAGGCTCGTTGCTTACCATGCACTCCTACAATTTCAGTTTATGGTTTTGGCGGTCCCAAGACTTTCTTTCCTTCTCGGAGACAATTTTATAAGAGCTTTAATTATCCGAATCAAGTGATTCCTTTTGGAGAGGATTCTAGTAAAAACGGACTCTTTATTCAAATGAAATTCTTAAACGGCGGGAAGAAGTCTACCTTCTTATCGGGACTTTGAACGACTGTGTTTCAACCCCCTTCCTTTGGAGCTTCAAGATTTGTCCGTCTGGACATATGGATTTGAGACTATGTAAGCGTTTCTTATGGTTATCTGGCGAGAGGATCCTTAGAGGTATTTGGGTTCATTTGGTTCTCATGTACCCTACCTTTTGCTAGTTTTATGCTTTCCTTATTTAGGTGCTTGGTCGACGGGGTATCTTGATATCGGCTGTTCTTATAGCGGGGTACCTGGCTGAATGTATTAGTGGGGTACTCAGCGGATGTAGTATATAGATGCCTGTCTGATGCAATAGCGAGGTACCCTATTGATGTAATGGCGGGGTACCTGTCTGGTGCAATAGCGAGGTATCCTGCTGATGTAATGGCGAGGTAACCTGTTAATCTTAGTAGCGAGATACATGTCTCGTGCAACAGCGGAGTACCCTACTGATGTAATAGCGGGGTTTTGAGTAGAACTCTATGTCAAGCTACTTAGGGGTTATCAAGATTGTTGGGCTTGCCAGCTTGAACTAGGGGGTGAGGTAGGTATCCAGATTTGATTTTAGCATTCTCCTTTCTAGAAGTAACTAGGTGGTATCTTGGCTTATGTCTCTTCCTTGTATCTGGGTGGAAAATGTTTCTTTGGTCCTTTGCCGATTTTGGTAGTTAACAGAAGTCCCCCTGACTTGAACACCGATGTCTTGTCGGGGTTGGAGTTAGGATCCCATCTTTGCTTGAAGGATTTTTTACCTCGCCTTGTCCGTTTATTTTTTATCTGGCTGGGTACCGTTGCTAGGAAGGAAATCCCCTTAGATATGATGATAATCATTGTATTAGCCACTTGTCAGATGGTAATTGGCTTACAAATTTAAAAAATGAGCCGTTTTGGCACGATTAATGTGAAACCGCTGATGGCACGTCTTCCAAACACGTTACCGGTCATCCACTCCTCATCAATTCTGTTTTCCTTTGTGTGTAACCGTCTATCTTCGTCTATAAATAATTCAGTCCTTCTTTCTCACTACACATTTGTTGTTTAAAAAAGAAATCTTCTTACTAAACCTAACCCTTCTTCTTCGATCCATTTTGATTTCTTCTGGCTTTCCACTTCTGTAACAATGTCGTCTCCTTCCAAGCTGTCAAATCCTTCCTCAGGTCTTCTTCCCACTTCCCCTGAGCCTCACTCAAATTGGCCTCATTCACCCGACAGTCTCGATAATCTTCTCGAGGGACGACTAGAAGCGGGTTCTCTGATACCGAGGGGAAGAAAGAGAAGTCGAGGCGAGCTGGATGATTCTGGCGATGAACAAATGCCGTCACGCCGTCATTCTACAAGGAACCCAAGAATTGGGTCGGGTTTCCATAACAGGTCAGAGGACCTGGTCCAAATCACAGACGAAGAGGACACCGGGATCGTTAGCGAGGCAGAGGAGGGTGGTGGTGCACCAGTCGTTACCTTGACTGGGGTGCATATCGGTTCTTTTGCCTCTTTTCATGATTGGCGTACCATTCCCGATTCTGTGTGCACTATGGAAACCCTAGCTAAGCTTTGGAGGAGTGTCGGATCCTGAATGACATCGATCTCTCCCTTCCTTATCGGGGATACGACGTTTACACCCCGCCGCGGGATGTCCTTCTCATCCACAAAACGGCTTTTGAATGCGGAGTCTGGCTCCCTCTTCATCAGACTTTTCACCGGGCTTTGGCCTCCCTAGAACTAGCACCCCTCTAGATCTCATCAGGTTTCTGGAAGCATCTGACCGGCTTTTTGGTGCTCTGGAAGGAGCAGTGTGTGAGAGACAACATAGACAGGGAGCCAGGCTTCGACGAGCTCCGTTATTTATTCCAGATAACGAACTTAGTACCCTGGGGTCAGTTCTATTTAAGGGCTTCCAATGAAATGAAGTTCATCGTTCCTGGTGCCAATGTAAAATATGATGCACCATGGAAGGAAGAGTGGTTCATTGTTAAAGGAGAATGGGGGAATATGGCCTACATTAGAAGATTTGAGTACCCCATCCTAACCCAATTCACAGCTAAAGAGAAGTGGGCGAAGGGGGTACTTTCACTAGAATCTCGGGATATCTTGGGAAAGATTTTAAATAGGGGATACATCAATGTGCAGTATCCTACTCTGGACCCCTTTTAAAGAGCTCGGCTAGAGAGGTACTTAAGGATCTCTTTCGCGCTTCCAGGTATTAAAATTTCATCTGTCTTCTTTGTTTATGTATACGCATTTCCTACTCTCCCTTTTCTTACTATGTTATCTTACTCTTACCAGTCTCTGCTACCCCGCTGGTGACTGGTTCTCCCACTTCCTCTAGGACAGGAGGTGTGGCTTTGCCTTCTTCTACTTCCCCTATTCCTTCTCCTCCTCCTTCTCCCTCCAACACTGCCCAGGTTACAACCGGGTTTACTCAACCTGACGCTGTCCTTATCCCTTCTTCTATTTCGGCTAAGTCTCCTGCCAAGATCTCTTTACCTCTTCCTGCTCCTATAGGGTCTCTTGCCAAGACTCCTGCTCGACCCTCTACTCGTGCCTCGGGACGCCAATCCATAAGGACGATGCTAGCTCGAGCTACCAAAGCTCGGGGCTCCTCAAAACAATCTCAAAGGAAGACCAAAATTGATGTTCCTCTTGCTGTGGGCACTCCTCCTAATCCGCCTTCAGCAGTAGTGCCTTCCAGGGAGCAGCCTAGAATTACAGAGAAGGAAGCTGCTCCTGTCTTTTATCCCGCAGCTAATGTTCCTTTAGGATCGGGGTCAGGGGTGCTATCTACGATAAGGTGGTATTCCGGTTCATAGCATCATGTCCTAGAGGAAGCTTAATAAGCATGGTAAAGCTTCCTACTGAGATTTTGGCGGCCAAGGGGGCTTTTATCTTGGCTGAGGTAGCATTCTACCTTTCCTCTTTTTATTCTCCTCTCTTTTATGCAGGTGCCAACTCTTATTCTTCTTTTAGGGTTTTAAATTTGCTTTGGATATGGAGAAACAGCTGTTAACTCTGAAAGAAGCCTACATAGGGCTTCAGGTCAGGTTGAAGGATACCCAGCAGGAGCTCGCTCAAGCCCAGCAAAGCATGGCCCCTTTACTCTAGGCTATTAAAGCATCTGAAGAAGGTAGGCAGGCTACCATGGTGGAGGCCCAGCGCTATCTATGCTGCCTGGATACCCATATAGTCTGGTCACTACGTCGGTGTAAAGAGAAGGAACGCCTGAAGAGGGAGAAGAGGCTGCTGCAGGATGAGAACAGTCTTTTAAGGGAGACGATGTAGGACTTGGAGGCCTGGGAAGGTCCTTCCTTTGAGGATAGGTACTTAATAGCCTGATATGAGGTGGCTGTGGCTTTGCCTCCTCCATTTGATCTTTAGGCGGCCTTGAACTAGGATTGAGAATAAATTATGGCGAAGGCTACCTAGCTTGCAGGTGAGAATCAGGCTTAAGAGGATCCTCCACAAGATGATGCACATCCAAGTCAGAGGTCTAGCCTCTCTGTTAGAACTCAAATTAACCCTTCTTCTACTCATGAAGAACAAACACATGACCCCATGCCTTCTTCAGAAGTTATTTAGTGGAGGAGGAAGAGGATGATGTAGCTAGAACCGGGGTTTCAGAAGTTGAAGCGACCTAGGATGGTTTGGCAGCTGAGGAAAAGGAAAGTGCTCCAGCTGGATCTAAGGTTCCAGCAATCGAGGAGACCCAGCCTGATACTACAGCTAAGGTGACTAGGGAAGAAGCAGTCGGTCAAGGTGATAACCTAGAGGAGGAAGAGAACACCTAACTCGGCATTCGTGTATTCTTTTTTTTTTATATATACTTTTTGTAGCCTTAAAAAAGGGAGTTAGACACCCCATCAATTCAATGAAACTTCTTTATTTGTTGATATAAATTATATCTTACTTGCTCTTTTGATTTGGAGGGAAATTGACTTAGAAAAAATCTTGACCCAGGGGAAATCTTGTAGCTTGCATACTTATGAACAAATGAAACTAAATTTGGAAACTTGTTCCATGATCAGGATACTTGATAGCCATATAACAATTTTGTACCTTGTCCCTGTAAACACCAGTGGGATCTAGCAAGTGAGTAGGTCCCTTTCTTTAATCGGCTTTTAATGAGTATGTAATAGTTCGTGGCTTGGGATACCCTGATTGTTAATTAGGCCTGCTTTAGCTATAAATTTTCTTTGAAGAGGCAAGACATCAGGTACCTTGGTAAGGTATCCTGTTTCTACTGCTATTCTGTTCTGATAGGTAATTCAGGTTGCTTTAGCATCAGGCTTCTCGGATGTAGGTATACCCAGACCAAGGTAGCTGGAATGCTCTAAGGTCATTTTTTCTTGGAAAGATGGAGAAGTAAGGAACTGGGTATCCCGATCCTTTTGATCGCCTGTCCTGGTAGGCAACTTAGGCCACTTTAGCACCAAGCTTTCTGGCGGAGGGTATACCCCGGCCAAGGCAGCAGAAGCGCCCTAAGGCTATTTCCTGGTCTTGGGGATGCTGCGGGCAACTAAGGCCGCGAGTTCGGATCCTTAGTCTGGTGTATCATATCCTTCTTAGAGGATGGTATACCCCGACCAAGGCAGCAGGAGCGCCCTAAGACTATTTCCTGATCTTGAGGATACGATGGGCAACTAAGGCCATGAGTCCAGATCCTTGGTATGATAATCCAGAGTCTTCTTGGAGGAAGGTATTCCCCGACCAAGGCAACAGAAGCGCCATAAGGCTATTTTGTTAGGACCCCAATTTACCAATCACACAGCGGAAGGAAATTAAAAAAAAAAAAAAAAAAAACTATTTCATAAATAAATACTGCGATTAGTAAACCCTAGGATCTATTTTTCGGAACAGTAAAAATAAGAAATCGAAATCGAAATACATAAAATAGAAGAGAAGAAACAATTTTCTTCATACCTACGTAGAAGGCTCCTTCACTTTAATATGATCTGCTTCTGATTTGAACCACTTGATCTTCCTTACTATGATCCGGGATTGGTAACGACGTGTGGGCCGTTACGGTATTCAGGAACCTAAAAAAGAAAGAAACCACACAAAATACAACTTTTGTTCTTTGTTTGTGTAGAATGCGACCACCCTATGTAAAAGCAAAAAAGTAAAAAAAAAAAAAAAAAATTTGAATTGTGTGCCGCGCACGCTCTGTGTTCTCCTCTTTTCAATGGCGTGAATAGGTTGGTTTTGTTTTTTGTTGACCTAATCAGTTTTTTTATTAAGCCATATATATATATATATATATATTAATAAAAACAACCAATGATATCTTTTTAATTTAAAACAAAATCGTTATTTTATTTTATTTAATAGATATCATCTAATTTGAATTTAAACTATTTAAATTCCAAATAATTATTTAACTAATTAAAAATAAGATAATCATATTATCCCATTTTTCAAATATAAATATCAACTAACACCCTCCATCAATAATTAATAACATAATTAAATAATCTTATTATTTAATTGTTATAATCATTAAATTCATTAATTAAATAATCTCATTACTCAATTAATTCCCGAATAGATACGTGTCACTTTCGTAACACAATTAATTGGGCAATCCATTTAATTATCCATGACCCTTGTTACCTTAATCGATCGGGCTAGCAAGGGGACCTAATGCACCCATAGTATTTTGAGCTCCAATAATCCTTAGAAATAATTAATTAAACTCTTTAATTAATATTTCATGATTATTAACTTCGATGTTTTTCCACTAAAAACCCGAAGCTGTACTCTCTCAACTGTAGACGTTTTAACACAAACTAATAACTTTTGGTGTCCATCGATATATCTATTACATATGGTATAATCCTCCACAAGTAGTTCATAATTACAGCTGGGTCATAATGTCCGTTATACCCCTCTAATTATATATTTCCAATAAGTACTATTGATTCTCTAATGAACAATAAATCCTACATTCCTTACGGAATTAGGAGAGCGCTCATATTGTTCAAGCCCCGAATCAACCCTTAAGGGAACTATCATTTACTTCTCACAAGAAGGAGTGGATTTCACTATTGTGTACAAACCTTCTCAGCCACAAGCCAAACCGCGATTCCAACATACGAAGTTATTGATCAGGAATGCAACTCCGATCTCACCTATGGTATAACAAAAAACCACGATCTAACCTGAAGGGTCGATAAGACACTCAAGATTAAGATCACCCATATATAACCATCAGTAGTTGATATATATGAATCTCATCTTATAACGGATCTTGGTAAGAGATTCATATAGATCATGGCCCAGTCCTATATGATCATATCATATAAGGTGCCTCCATTCTCATATCACCATATGAATAGTCTAGGTTAAGACCATCGTACATTACGGAATGGATCGCAGCTGTAGATTAACCACAAAAAATGTACCCAACTCTATTTGCTATCTACGGACTCTTTAGATTGGTTATCTCAAATTGAATACCTATGTATATGACACTCATATACTTAGTTAGAGATTACATCCGACAATCTTGGATATTTAATACACATATTATATATAAATGTATGAGACAATTTGAATGAATAACTACTTCTTTTATTTATGTTCAATTCACATTTACAAATTAAAAGCTTTAGGGCAAAAACCTTAACATATTTCCTGGTCTTAAAGCGATTTAGTAATGGTGAAAATGATCGGTCCTGGTAGGCAACTTAGGCCACTTTAGCACCAGGCTTCTTGGAAGAAGGTACACCCCGACCAAGGCAGCAGGATAAGTTATTGATGAATCATGAATGGGGAGCTCGCAGAGTGAACATTGGAGAATCATGTAAGAGAAATAACTGATTTTATTGAATTTCTTAAGTAGTACACTATAAAATCGGGGTATGTATTCCAGCCGATACAAATTGAATTCCTAAAGGTAGAACATCCTGAGGTGATCAACATTCCATGTGTGATCTATCGAGTATCCCTCCATGTCTTCCAGCTTGTAAGCACCACCCCGGAGCATTGCTTTAATCAGGTAGGGGCCTTCCCAGTTAGAGGCTAGTACCCCGTCGGACCTTTTCCGTGTGCTTTGGGTTACCCTTCTAAGGACCAAGTCTCCTTCTTTAAAACTACAGGTCCTTACTCTTTTGTTGAAGTGTCGGGCTATCTTATTCTAGTACACCGCTACTCTTTCGGCGATCCTACATTGCTTATCCTCAAGTAGATTTAGATTGGCTGTCAACTTAGCCTTATTATCTTCCGACTCGTAATTTTGAACCTATAAAGATATAAGCTTATGCTCGATGGGTAAGACTGCTTCAATTTCGAATACCAATGAGTAAGGGGTCTCCCATGTTGAAGTCCTCCTGGTTGCCCATAGCACATTGGGTAAGTTTTCGACCCATAGTCTTTTCTTCTGTTGGAGCTTTTTCTTCAAGAGCTTCTTAATAGTCTTGTTGGTTGCCTCTAACAACACATTAGTTTGAGGATGAGCTATTGATGCAAATCGGAGATCAATGTTTTGGTCCTCGCAGAAATTTTTGAAGTTGGCGTTATCAAATTGCTTTCCCAGATCAGTTCTGATGGCCATCGGTGTACCGAAACAGTAAACGATATTCTCTTTGAGAAAGTTGGTGGTCTTTTCTTCAGTTATCCGGGCAAGCGCCTTAGCTTCCACCCAATAGGTGAAGTAGTCAATTACTACTACAACATGTTTGGCCTGGCCGGGTGCAGTAGGAAGCGGGCCAATTAGATCTAATCCCCAGATAGCAAGGGGTAAGGTGTACTGATTGAAAAGAGCCTTTCCGAAGGGAGGTGATGGAGGTTCTCTATCTTCTGGCAAGCCTCGCATGATTGCGCAAACTGGTATAGTCGACAAAAAGTAGCCCATTATAAGTATTTGGTAGGCTAATGTCTCGCCTGCTGCATGATTACCACAGTCCCCTGAATGTACCTCGTCAAGTGCCCAAGTAGCATCATCTGGGTAAAGGCATCTGAGTAGATGAGGGATTTCCATTTGCAATAAAGGTATACATTTACAAGGTAGTACCGGGTAGCAATTCTCTTCAGCTTGCGTGCTTGATCTGGATCTGCAGGGAGAGTGTCACTTTGGAGGTAGTCCGCTATTGGATCCATCCAACAAAGGAGTCAGTTGACTGGGAGGATCTCCACCCTCTTGGCTATATTGGAGCAGGGTATCAGTTGGAGAGGTACCCTTCTTGGTAAGGTATACCTCTCACCTACTGCGATCTTGGCTAGAACATCACCGTGGTGATTTTTCTCTTGGGGTACCTGTTCTATCCTCACGCCTTTGAATCCCGACATTGCTTCTCAGACTTTAGACAGATATGCTACCATATTGTCACATTTTGTCTGGTACAACCCCAACACCTAGTTGAATACCAATTGGAAATCACTCTTGACTAGGAAGAAATCGGCCCCTAAGGCTTCTACTACTCCCATTCCTACTAGTAAGGCTTTATATTCTGCTTCGTTATTAGTAGCTCTGAACTTAAACCTAAAGTAGTGACTGCATTTGACCCCCTCTGGGTTTATCAAGACGGTTCCTGCTCTGCATCCCAATTGACTTGATGCCCCATCTGTGTATAGAATCCAGATCTTCTTGTCTTCAGGCCAGTTCAGATCGGTCTGATCCGGATTGGGGTTGGGCTTGGTGACTAGTTCTGGATTCATGCTGAACTCCATTATGAATGCGGCTAGGGCTTATGTTTGATCGTGGTCCTTACCTTGTAGTTAATGTCAAATTGGGTGAACTCTAGGGCCCATAGAACCAACCTGCCTAATACATCTGGCCTCTGAAGGAATTATCGTAAGGGCTGATCGGTGACTACCACAATAGTGTGCGCCTAAAAATAAGGGCGGAGCTTTTTGGTTGTAGTTACCAAGGCATATGCGAGCTTCTCCATAAGGGTATAATTTTTTTCAAACTTGGTGAAAGCACGACTCACATAGTACATCGATTTCTGTACTCTGTCACTGCATTCCTTCACTAAGGCCCCACTAGTGGCAGCTTCTGAGACTACTAGGTAGAGTTGGAGCTCTTCTCCTGTGAGGGGCTTGACTAGTAAAGGGGGACTGGCCAAGTACTCCTTCAAGGCTTGGAAAGCCAATTCACTTTGCTTATCCCACTTCAGCTTCTTTCCCTGCTTGATAATCTTGAAGAACAGGAGGTACTTATCAGGGGAACGGGATATGAATCTGTTCAATGCTGCTATTCGGCCTGTCAATCCATGTTCTTGCTTGAGTGTTGTGGGAGACTTGAGGTCTAGGATGGCCTTGATATTCTCGAGATTGGCCTCGATTCCTCTTTCATGTATCATGAACCCTATGAACTTTCCTGCTGCTACCCCGAAAGCACACTTTACGAGGTTCAGTCTCATCCAATTCTTCCTTATTACCTAGAAAGTTTGACTTAAATCTCCTAGGTGTTGTCCGGCCTCTAGAGATTTTGTAATCATGTCATCTATATACACCTCCGTGGATCTTCCTATCTGCTGCTTGAACAATTTGTTCACCATATACTGGTATGTAAAACCTTATAGCATTAGAGGCTTTGTCCAGTGATGAAGCTAGTCTTCTCTTGATCTGAGAGATGTATCATGATCTGATAGTATCCCGAGAAGGCATCCATGAAGCTTAGGAGCTTGTTTCCCGCTGTAGAATCGATGAGCTGATCGATCTTGGGCAGTGGGAAGCTATCTTTGGGACAAGCTCGTTGAGATCGGTGTAGTCCACACACATTCACCATTTTCCGTTAGATCGGTGTAGTCCACACACATTGGTGATCCATTCAGGATATTGGGACTCCCTGATGAACTCGGCCTTTAGGAGTTTGTCCACTTCTTCCTGGACTGCAGTGTTCCGTTCGGCGTTGAAATGTCTTCATTTCTGTTTCACTGGTTTGAATGTTGCATTTATTGCCAACCTATGAGTGGCCAAGCTAAGAGGAATGTCCGGCATTTCCTCATGGTTTCAAGCAAAAATATCGTTGTATTCTCTAAGGAGCTTTATCAGGTATTCCTTAACTACAGGATCCAATCCCCAAAAAAAAAAAACTTTCACCACTTTAGTGAGATCTTCCCCCCCGACAGGTACGTCTTCTAGCTGATCTGTGGGGTGGCCACTAGTCTAACCCTGCTCTTCATCTTCTTGCTCTTCTATGATTATGTCGAGTACCTCTCCTTCTTCCATGTCATAATGACCCTGTTCCGGTGTACCCGGGTTCACTTCACTGGCCACATGCGTGCACTGTCTGGCAAGTGCAGCGAGATTAGTAGATACCGCATAGCAATTGCGCACTACCTGTTGATCCCCTATGACTTCTCCTACTTCTGTTCCCACTAGAAACTTTAGGACGATGTGGTAGATGGATAGCACCCCCCTAATCCCCGAGAGGAAAGGCCTACCCAAAATGGCATTGTAGGCAGACGGGTTATCCACCACGATGAACTCCGTCATCACGTTCTGCTGAAGTAAAGCTTCTCCGACTATCACCGGTAGGATTTTGGATCCCATGGGCATTACAAAGTCCCATGTGAATCCATACAAAAGCGAGGTACAGCTGTTGTAGCAGGAATTCTTCAAGTTAAGTTGCTTATGAGCTCCCTTGAACAGGATGTCAACACTGCTTCCAGTATCGATCAAGACACAGTGAACCCAGCAATTAGCAATCTGTACCGAGATTACCATGGGATCATCATATGGTTGGACTGTATTTTAGACATCTTCCTCTATGAAGATAATCTTGGTAGAGCGGGATAGATCTCGGGATCTATTGATGACCTTGAATATCTCATGACCTGTGTTAAGCCTGGGAACCTTTCTTACATGGCTCTTCCTCGAATTGTTGGAAGTTTCAGTCAAGGTGGGGCATTCACTAATGGTATGAATCAACTGGATCTATTGCATTAAATCCTTCTCTCCATCCCTCCTTCTTTCTGCCGCCTCCTGCATCTCGTTTTGTACCTGTTTCCCTTCTTTGATGCTATCTCATACCTACTGTAGAAATTCTGTCAGCAGGCCTCCCCTTACCAATCCTTCGATCTGATTGCAGAGGCTATAGCATTCTGAAGTGTTATGTCCGACATCCTCATGGAAATCGTAATACTTGTACTGGTTCCTCCTATTAGCTGAGACTTTCATGGGACCCGGCTTCCTAAATAGGCCTTTGTGCCGGAAGGAGAGGTAGATGGTTTCTCTTGAAGCATTAAGGGGGGTGTAGTGATTATATCCATCTTCCTCCCTTGCTACCTGGGCAACGTTTTTCAGAGGGGCCGCCCTGGAAGGCGATCTCTTGAGAGGGGATCTTCTAGCCGGGTACCTTTCCTGGTACGAAGGAATATGAGGCGGCCTGTAAGTTGACCTGTTTAGGGGTTGATTCTGGAATCTCTTGACTGTTACGGGCTTTGAAGCCTCCTTCTTAGGACGCGAGGCCAACCGGGCTTCATCACGTTCAACCTCAGTTACTCTTCTATGTCTACTTGTTCTAAAGCTCAATTGTAGGCTTCCTGGTTAGTTTCTGGTGGATGCTTAGCAAAAGAGAGGAATAGTCTGCCCGTCCACAAGTTTCTTTCAAAATTAGCCAAGGTTTCTTTTTCATCAAATACCCCCATCTGGATCACTTCCTTATGGAATTTCTCCACATAAGACCTTAAGGTTTCACCCCGTGCCTGGATCATATACTAAAGCAAGATAGCGACCTTAGAACGAGGCTTGATTCCCTGAAACTGTGCACAGAAAGTTATGGTAAGTTTAGAAAAAGAATCAACACTACCTGGTGGCAATTTCCTAAACCATATTTTCGCATAGTCAATCAAGGTTGAAGGGAACATCCTGCACATGACTAACCGTGTTGCATTCTGGACTTCCATCTGGTGGACAAAGCTTTATAAGTGACTGATGGGATCCTCTGTTTTGAAATACTTTTCGGAGGGCATCCTGAATTTGGGGGTAGCCCCGCCTCCCTGATCCTTTTGGAAAATGGAGCAATCATCTCACCCATGGGATTCTTCCGGATTCCCTGATGCTTTCCCTTCTTTAATTTCTCCAGCTCCTTAGCCATTTTGGCCATCTGATTTTTCAAAAGCTGAGATTTAGGGTTTTCGGATTGGGCCACTTAACCTTCTTCATCCGAGGTCTCTAAAACAATAACCACTACCTTCCGCTTGGCTTTCTGGTGCCGACTTCTGGGGCTTTTTCGGGATCTGGCGCTTCCTTCCGAATCTGGCTTTGTATCTTTCTTCTCTCCCATTGGCCTTGCTGGGGATTGGACTCTCTTAGGTGGAATCTCAATCTCGGATTTCACTGGTCGGGGTCTTATATTAACCTGACAGACCGGGGTTGGTGAAGATGGACCTAGCCGGTCAAACACTGGTACTCGGATACTTGGGCCAATGTCTCCTGCGATCCCGGCTGCTTCAAAGGGGATTCCTTGAGCTATCATTCTAAGTCGAATGGCTTCTACCTAGGCTGCAGCTTATTGCTCTAGAATATCCCGATTGATCTCCTGCCCAATCGGATCTCGAGGCAGGGGGCCTGCAGCTGTGACAGGAGGAGGTATTAGTACCGGGTTTTCATTCCCGGATCCTCTACCCCGTCTTTGAGCTCTTTCAGTGGAAGCGAGTGACAAGGGTCCCGATGGAGCTGGATGAGCTTGAGAGGATTTGGATTCTCATCTTTCTGCTTCGCCGGCTAGAACTAAGACAACTTCTTTGTAAATGTTGGGAAGATAATTCCCCACAGATGGTGCCAAAAGTGTTAATGGAAAATTATCACTGGGGTAAATCTCCAAATAACAACTTTAAAGACCAAGATCGAGATAGATCTCGGTCGGAGGGGTATCACATAGTTCGATACCAACAAAATTTTTGTCAAAACTAAAACTCATCCAAGAAAAGATTAACAGGTGCGATTTTATTGATGAAAACATGCATACAACTGATGAAATTTGGGCTATGGCGATATGTGGCGGTATTCAAGGTTTCTGTTAGGTGATGGAGATGGCATGCTCGTGCCTATCAATAAGTAGAACTGAAAACGAGTGTAGGGTTTAGGGAGGCAAATTTTCGATCCCCTTCTTGGTGAATATAGTGTCGTATATATAGGTTCGTTGCTTGCCATGCACTCCTACAATTTCGGTCTAGGGTTTTGGCGGTCCCAAGACTTTCTTTCCTTCTTGGAAACAATTTTGTAGGAGCTTTAATTATCCGAATCAAGTAATTCCTTTTGGAGAGGATTCTAGTAAAAACGGACTCCTTATTCAAATGAAATTCTTAAACGACGGGAAGGAGTCTACCTTCTTGTCGAGACTTTGAACGACTGCGTTTCAGCCCCCTTACTTTGGAGCTTCAAGATTTATCCGTCTGGACATATGGATTTGAGATTCTGTAAGCGTTTCTTATGGTTATCTGGCGAGAGGATCCTTGAAGGTATTTGGGTTCATTTAGGTTCTCATATACCCCGCCTTTTGCTAGTTTTATGCTTTCTTTGTTTAGGTGCTTGGTCGACGGGTATCCTGATATCATTTGTTCTTGTAGCGGGGTACCTAGTTGAATGTATAAGTGGGGTACTCAGCGGATGTAGTATATAGATGCATGTCTGATGCAATAGCGAGGTACCCTACTGATGTAATGGCGGGGTACCATATTGATCTTTAGTAGCGGGATACTTGTCTAGTGCAGTAGCAAGGTATCCTGCGATGTAACGGCGGGGTACCCTGTTGATCTTAGTAACGGGATACTTGTCTGGTGCAACAGCAAGGTACCTTGCTGATGTAATGGCGGGGTTCTGAGTAGAACTCCGCGTCTGGCTACCTAAGGGTTATCAAGATTACTGGGCTTGCCGGCTTAAACTAAAGGGTAAGGTTGGTATCCAGATTTGATTTTAGCATTCTCCTTTCTAGAAGTAACTAGGTGGTGTCTTGGCTTGTGTCTCGGCTTGTGTCTCTTCCTTGTATCTGGGTGGAATATTCTTCTTTGGTCCTTTGCCCATTTTAGCGGTTGACATATTGGATGGTTTATTAGAAATTCCACAAAGTGACCAATCCTAGATCACATACTAAATGAAGTCTATGTCTACCCAACCCTATTGGAAAGTATAAAATCCCTTAATGATGCGGAGCCACCATATATTGGACAACATACCAAACCAACATCGATAGAAGATTAGAAATTCCTTAATAGTGCATACACATCCCATGTACCTCGCTATTGGAGTCTATATCTATCCATACACCTAGGCCTACCAATAATGTAGCCAACTCTCTATCCAATGCACTCATGTCTCTAGATAGTCTCCCTTGTATAGCTATCTGGACCTTCCCGATCCTAACCAAGACTTCGTGTCTTTTACAAGGACTTCCTAGTGTGATCATGTGAATGCAAAATGATGCAATCAAGCAATTCAACATAAAACATGTGATCAATACATTCCTTGGCACAAATAGACCTAAACATGTGATACACAAGTCTAATAGTCTAGATACAAAAACATGAATTAAACCTAGAGTAAGTGAAAACACCTAACACAAAAGCTCATAGTTTCATTCAAACAAACAACACTTGAATAGATCATATTCATGAAGAACATATTCAAGATGTCATATATATACACAATAAAATGCTAGAATCATAAAATGATTCCAATGAATATTCTAACCAAAGAATTAGAGCAAGGATAAAATGATTACTCAATTAAATCCTAAATTTCTCTAAAAACACATACACATACAATAATCATATATTACATCAATCAGATGATCAAAACAAAATTCAAGGCCATTTACCATCAAAATGATTCAATCACGTCTCAAACAACCTGAGATATCAAACTAATCACAATACAACTCTCAAACATGTGAAAATCATATAATCAAAGAAACTAGTTCAAATATGTCTCTAATTAGACTTTTGATTGGGTTTGATTATGAAGATATATTTCTTAATAGCATTCACCATACATATAAAAGCATATAGAAGAAAAAACCTCAATCAAATTGAAGGTTATAAAAGAAGAAATCTCAAAGATATGACAACTACCTCACAATCACAAGCTGGTTCGGTTTTCTGTGTAGAACCACTGAGAAAATCAATCAAACAGCTACAAGACCACTTGGAAAAGGTAGAGGACTCGATTATGAACAATCTCCAACTGAGAATCACTCAATTTCGATTTCGTATAAGAAAGTCATGGTCTTTGAAAGGTGAGAAAAAGTTGAGAGAAAATTATGCACATGAGAAATTCTAATTTTTCTTCTTGGAATGAATGGGAGGGAAAAGAGGAATTTAAAATGAAGAGAGAGAGGGAATGGAACCGGCCAACCAGCATGTGCCATATCAGCACCACGTGTGGACCACATGTGGCACACGTGGCCACCAAGCTTAGCCGTTGGCCTTGCTTGCTCCTCTCGCGCTCAGCTCGCGTTCTTCGGCTGTATTCGAGCCTTCGAACTCCGATTTCAAATCTATTTTTGGATTACAAATCGTAACTCCCTCATGCACAATGAAAACTACAAAACTTTGACAAAAGATTGAGAATTCATCTCAGAAAATGACAACGAAGACAACTCAATGAATGAGAACGCAAAGTAGTGTAACTACATCGTTTGGACTCAAAACCTAATAAATGAGTAACTGAAATGACCGGGACTCAATAAGGAATCTTAAGAGATCATGTTCAAGTCCAAAAATAATAAAATGAAAACAAATAAACCCAAAGTCACACACGTATGCCATTTCCTAGACATAGTCCTAGAACATGCAATTTACAATGTTTATCAAATTAAATCTAATGCATGTGCATACATTACCAAGTTTGTGAAAGTGTTATACAAATGGTGTACAACTATGTAGAGACACATATGAATGTCATGTGTGTGTGTGTGTGTATGTGTGTGCCTAAACCTAACAATCTTTCTCTTTCTCTTTATCCATCCTGAGTTGACATCTGGTAATTACTAAAGAAGGAGAAGGGGGAGGAAAAGCTACTTATTGAGGCCTGATAGAGGGAACAGCTGGAGTTTGCTTATGGACCTGGCTAGAGGAACCTCAAGCTCTTGCAGCCATATCGCCCATAGCAGGGCTTACTGATGGCAGGATATGGAGTGGAGTAGGACGTTGCACAGACAACCCTGCTAAAGCCAGAGTCGGAGTTGTTAAGGGCAGATTGGACCTAGATGGGGCACCCACACCAGTACTAGTAGTAGGGGAAGGAACTAGAGAGTTGATTGGAAAGGGGTCTCGAAGCCTTGGTCCTAGAGGAGTAGAAGAATAAGGTATAATGGGTGTTACAGAAACTGTCAAAAAATAAAGAGTCAGTACCAAGCAAGAATGTTAATCAAACAAGAAAGAACAAAGAGAAGAAAGTGACATACCTGGACGAGCGACAGAAATCTTAAGGTAATGATCCAACCCGGCAAATTCATAGGGATCAACGGTGAGGTACTGCATATTCATGAAAGATCGATCCACAATCTTCTTCATGATGCCCAAAGATTCGGTAAAAAATTTTCCCTTGTCCCATTTATCCTTCTCACTAAAATGAGTGGGAAATAGGTACTCAATCCCACCAAAATGTATCGAGCTGCCCCAATCACCTCCTACCACGATCCACTCATCCCGCCAAGATTTGTTGTATTTTGTGTTGGCCTTGGGTACAATAAACTTCAGATGGTTGTGCGCCTTCAAATAAAACTGGCTTTTGTAACCCGATATCAGGGACACCACTTGAAAGACATACAGGATTTCATCGAAGCCTGGTTCCGTATCCACCTTGTCCCTCTCGCATTGCTCATTCCAGAGCATCAGGAACCCGGTTAGATGATTCCAGAACCCTGGTGAAAGTTGTAATGGAGCAAGTTCGAGAGCGTGAAATGCCCTACGAAGAATGGGGTATAAAGGTAGCCTGACCCCGCATTCAAAAGCAGATACATGAATAGGGAAGTGTCCCTTAGAAGGATAATGGACATCGAAACCCTGATGTGGAAAGGTGAGAGTGACGACATATGGAATCTGATATTCACTCCTCAAGCGTGATAGGGTGTCAATGGTATAGATAGAATCGGAAATAAGTCGGCCTTCAAGAGGAAGGGTAAAAGTCCCATCTTAGACATCTCTAATTGGAATCCAATTGGGATTCCCTTTTGTTCAGCGTCTTCATCCTCTTCGTCCTCACTTACAATTCGAAACACGTTGTCAAGCCTATTACTGGAGGCCGATCTGATAGCCGAATTCATATCTAAGAGACGACGCTGGAATGGAACAGCACTTTCCACGGCATCATCATCATCCCTCTTCCTCTTGGTTGACTAAGAACTCTCAACAGAATCAACCTTCTCCATATCAAGAAGAGCATCGAGACTGTTGGTAGGGGTCGATGGATTTGCCATTGAAAAAGAAGAAGTAAGAAGAAGAAAAAGAAATCTCTCAAAATTCCTTGAAAGAAAGAAGGCTCAGAAAAAAGCCAGGGTTTGCTATTTAAAAATTCAAATCAGTATGAATGAATGAAGAAGAAGGGCGAGCAATTTATAGAAGGTAGTAGACAGTTACCGGTGTAGAAAAGGAAATAGCAATAATGACCAGAGACGTGCAAGCGACGGTTTCGAGAAAATCGTGTCAAAACGATTCGTTCAAATAAGCAGACCAATCCTTGCCTGACACATGGATCACTTATTGAATGGAAGCGTGCCAAATAAGGACTTCCTCATAGACAAATTGAAGCCAGCTAGCTAGGATGGGCAAAATCCTTCAAACGTTCCAGGTGTCCTAACCCCAATCCTAGCTGTGTACCGGTGTTCAAGTCAGAGGGGACTTCTATTAACCGTCAAAAGTGGCAGGGACTCAAAGAAGAATTTTCTATCTAGGCAAAGATTGTTTGAAGTAGTAGAATGCTACAGAGAGATACCCAGATACCTTATGAAAGAGGCCAGACTGGAATATCCGGATATGCCTCATACGGATCTAGGTCAAGATCGAAGCCAATTAAGTCCTCAAGTACCAGGAAGCATTGAAGTCAAGGTTTTAAGGATCTTGCTACTACACTATCCAGGAACCCTGCTACTGCACTAGCTTGGTGTCCTAGTACCACAATACTCAGATACATAGAGAATACAGGTACCACGATCTAGCAAAATGCAAGGTACCCAAATACCCAGACCGTACCCAGAAGTTAGTCTACCAGCCAGTCAAAGACTGAGAGGAAGAGAAGACCACCAAGGAAAAAATAGACCAATGCGCCAAGGAACCAGAATCATACTACAGGTAAGACAACACACGCTGGCATTTAAATACAAGAAAAGTTGACTTCTCTCGCCACCTGATGCCTACAAGTTTATACTAAACAACTTAAAGGGGGGTTGAATAGGTTGACACTCTAGTTTTTAAAACTCTTTCGTGACTTATGTCAAAACCTTGGTGAGCATACAAATTAACCTTTTAACAAGATTGTTATGAGAAAACAATTAACACAAGTATGCTCTATTCACCACCCTTAGTCTACAAAACATATACTAAGAGCCAATGTATCTCATATACAAGTATATTCAATGAAGTGTAAATTCCACAAGTTGTACTTTGAATATTACAATGTAAATTCACTAAATAAAACTTTACAACTTGATATAGAATATTACAAGATACAATGTTCAAACACTTACAACATACAATAAACAAATGTTGATTCAACAAACAATGTGTGCATCTCTTTCTTTACCAATAACTTGTTTCCAAGGATGTGAGGAAATGAAGATCTTAAACAAGTTATATTAATCATACATACAAGTATAAAGAGATAGATATAGAGACATTTGACACATTGATTTTTACGTGGTAAACCTCCGAAGAGGAAACGTCAACAGGTTGAATCCACAACCACCGGCAAAGCAATCCACTATGATGAAAAGGACTTACACACTCAAGACTATCAACAAATGATATCCACCCTAAGCTATCAACTCCTAATCTACCCTCAAGGCCTAGTGAACCACCTATCCTACTCTCTATCCAAGATGTGTCCTACACCTCTAGAGAGGAACTCCCTATCCAAGGCTCTCAAGCCTCTAAGAAGATTTCCTCACTTAGCTATCTAGATCACAAATGATCCTAATCAAGATTCCCTAGCTCAACCATCCGGAGTACCAAACTCCTATCTAAGACTTTTGCTTAGTTATCCAGATCCACTTAACTCTAACTAAGACTTCATGCTTGGCTATCCGTACCACTTGTCCTAACCAAAACTTCCTCACTTGACTATCCGGAGCCTCACACTCCTAGCCAAGTCTTCTTGCTCAAATTAAGGCTTTACTCACCTTAACAAGAGACTTCAACCTTTCCGCAAGGCAATGATCTAAGTGATGCAAATGATGCAAGAACAATCAACATAAAACATATGATCAATATGAACTGTGGAAACTAGAATTAGATAATGAGCACACAATGTATGACATTCTAGTTTAACAATCCAAGTGATGCAATCATACAAGATGATGCATGAACATATGAAATGTATGGATCAAGTACAAATCATGTAGGCATAGACTTAATCATGTGGACATAGACTTAATCATGTGAGCTCACAAGTCAAATATTATCTAGTCATAAAATCATGAATTGAAACCTAGAACATGTGAAACACCTAACACATGTGATTCCTAGTTACATTCACAAACTAACACTTGAATAAATCATATACATGAAGCACATATTCAAGATATTAGAAACATATAACAAAAATGCTAGAATCACAAAATACGATCAATGAATATTCTAGCAAGTATTTAGAGCAAGGATATAATGAATAATCAATTAAATCCTAGATAGCTCAAAACACAAAATCAAATGTCATAATCCTAGATTTGTTCAAATAAAGGATCCAAGCACATATTAAGGTTATTAACCATAAAATGAATCAATCAAATCACAAATAACCCTAGATATCAAACTAATCACAATACAACTCTCAAACATGTGAAAAAATAGAATCATAGAAAACTAGTTCACATTTGTCTCTAATTAGACTTGATTAAGTTTGATTATGAAGCTATCTTTCTCAATATCATTCATCATACATACACATACATATAGAAGAAGAAAACCCTGGGTAATTGAAGATCATAAAAGATAAAATCACAAAGTTTAGTTCAATACCTAGGAATCCCGAGCGGGTTTGGTTTTGAGGGTAGAACGGTCATAAAACACAATCAAGAAGCTGCCAACCTTTTTGGAAAAGGTAGGGGACTTGAATACGAAGATTCTCCAACTTGAATCACTCAATTCGGAGTCTGAATGAGAAAGTTATGGTGTTTGGAAGTTGAGAAAATTTCAACTCTATGAAATTTAAATTTTCTTCTTATAATGAAATAGGAGGGAATAGAGAACATTTAAAAGAATTCAAGAGAAGGAAAAGATGGACCAATCAAGACATGCCATATCACCTCCACGTGTGGCCTTGTGTGGCACACATGGGCAGAGAGTAGCCTTGGCCATGTGGCACACGTGGCACACCAAGGCTGGCTTTTGGCCAATCTTGCTCCTCTCACTCACCTCTCGCATTCTTAGGCCATATTCGGGCCTCCTAACTCTGATTTCAAATCTGTCTTTGGATTACAAATTGTAACTCCCTCACGCACAACGAAAACTACAAAAATTTGTAAAAAGGTTAAGAATTCATCTCGGAAAATGACGACGAAGACAACTCAACGAATGAGAACGCAAAGTAGCGTAGCTACATCGTTTGGACTCGAAACCTAATGAATGAGTGACTAAAATGATCGGGACTCAATAAGGAATCATATGAGATCATGTTCAAGTCCAAAATACAATAAACATAAACAAATAAACACAATTTCATACAAGTATGTCATATCTAAGCGATATTGATAAAACATGCAATTCTACAATGTTTGTCTATATGAGACTAATGCATGAGCATACTTAGATGTGTGTGAATGTGCTATACAAAATGTTTGCACAATGATGTAGGGATACACATGAATGAATTGTGAGTGTGTGCACTTACACCTTACAATAGGAAGAATGAACGATACCTTAGCATCCAAGTATGCGATGTTCCCCTTGAAGACGATATTTGTGCAAGATATTACTTCTTCACTTTTGAAGCTTCTTTTCACCAAGAATCACCTAAGCAAAAAATATTACAAATATAGAGAGTTTTGCAAAGGAATCAAGCCAACACAAATCAATGACCTTACACCACCTTTAAAGCTCCATTTTGAAAGGGATTAGTCAACTCTCTTACAGATCACCAATGAAGGAAACAAAATCACTGATTACAGGAATTATTTCCATGCCTAAATAAGGCCACCATCAATGTCCCGTTAATGATGGAATTGATTGCCTAATTGACCGATTGATTTTTCAGAGTAATGAGAAAGAAACAGTGCATATAAATAATCCAAAACTCTTGACTAAGAAGGGATAGAAAATTTGACTTTCAACCTACACCATACAGCTTTTTCCACTTATCGACAAACACGAGATCGCCATCACCTACTATGTCAGAAACTGCCTGCCTAAGCCTTATAAAGAAATCCTCATTATATTCAAATTATATGTAATTTCCATTGTACCTTGTATTGCATTATGAGTGATCAATAAAAGCAGTGTAATTTCTCCATTTTAATACATGCATATTGTGTTAATAGGAATTTGACCCCATTGACATTTTCCTACTAACAACTTTTATTCGATATCATGTTAGTCACATTGATCTTTATCCAAGTCTTTGAGATGTTTATAACAAAGTTTATGGTTTGTTAAAAGTCTTTAATAATGCTACTAACAATTTATCTAGTATTTATTATCCGACAACTAATATATTTATTATTGAGAGTCTTAATATTGCTAGTGTCTTTACTCATTGTGAATCCAACCCACAATTACTGAAGTCCATTACTGCTATGAAGGAAAAATGGTTAGACTATTATGAGGCAAATATTTATTTGATTGACTTGTATTTTGATCCACGTTGTAGATCAGAAAATTTGTCTAAATATCTATCTGCTTATTATGAACAAGGTTTAAAAATATATTATTATGTTGATATGTGTTGTGATAGAATTAAGACATTCTTGAATGAGTTATATAATGAATATCTTAGAGTTTATGGTCTCTCACTTAACATAGATGTTACACAAACTCAAAATGTATCTCATTCCCCATCATCCACCGGATTTATGAGTTTATGGTATAATTTGTTATCCAAAAAAACCAAAAAATTACAAGGTTCTTCATCATCAACCTCCACCACGTATTCCGAGCTTGAATCTCATCTAAATACATCTTTTGAGTTTATAGAAGACTCTGGAGTTAAAAAAATAATAATAAAATAAAATAAAATGAGATCCTACACTGGTGGAATGAGCATAAAAGGTACTTTCCAATCTTAGCTATGATAGTCAAACAAATTCTTTCAACACCAGTTTCTACAGTAGCGGTGAAACAAGAGTTCAGCATGGTGGGAATATTATGGATTCAAAACGTTCGCTTTTGAGTCCGAAATCAATTCAGATACAAGCTTATGTTGATGATTGGACGAAAGCACAAAATAGACAACAAGAAATCGATCAAACGATTTCTTCAAAAATGACCAACCTGAAAGTGGAACAGATGATCATGACAACAATTAGTCAACGTTATCACCAAAGTTGCAATAAAAGGTAAGAGAATTACGTGGCATTTGATTCCTCTAAACCCTAAGAGGATACATAAGCAACTTAGTTGTAGTAAAAATTAAGTGCAAGGCTAATTTTACATTTTTATTTTTTTAATTTTATTTTTATTTAATTTTTTAATTTGTCATTTATTTATTTTATTTTATTTTTAGATGACCCAATAAAATGCGGTTACAATTTTACATGTCTAATTTTTTTTATTAAAAAATATTAAAAAATTTTAAAAAAATTCCGAACTACCGAACCGGCGACAAGTCTATCAAGAGGTCCTATTTTGGACATCCCTCGAGTGTTTGCACTTGTATCTATATTTACACCGGTAGTGCATTTTGGTTATGCAATTTTGCTATCACCAGATGAGGCAAACAACTATATATAAATCGGCAGTAATAAATATCTGCTCATTTGGCTTAAGTCTACTAAGTGGCCTGTTATCATGCTATCTTAAACATCTGACTGCTTATAGTTTATGCAATTTTGCCATTTTCAGGGTCTGAACATTACTACATCAATGAAGATGAATATTCAGCAAGAGCTGTAATTTAAATCGGACATTTTATTGAATAGCTTGCTCCAACCGTTTGTAAACTGGGACAACATTCATTTATACACTGACCAACTGACGACAATATTTTATTCAACGGTTAGCTCAACTAGTTTCCTGCCTTGACATGCAGCCTATGCATATATTCTACGAAGACAAGACAGATTTTGGATGCTTAAATCCATATATCTGAAGTGCAGTCACCACCGGGATACCGCATCTCATGAGCTAGGGACGGACCCTCAGGTTCACCTTCAAAGTCCACAAAAAAGTTCGGGTTTATAGCCAGACCTCCCTTCACAGAGTCAACATCAATCTGTAACATGTGGGACCCTTTCTCCATGAGTTCCGGATAAAATTGACGATCCCATGCACTAAAGAGTGAGTTGGTAACATAGAGCCGCTTCCCATCCAAGCTCAACTGTACCATCTGAGGTCCTCCTCTCAAACGATGTCCCTATAAACCATCAAACATGTATTACATGTTAAAAAGCAAGTTTACATGGTGAGTGCCACAATATGTAATGTCATCTTTATATGTATAAGCTTTTATAGGACATAAAACTTGGAATCGTTTGTTTCTACAACAGTTCTGTGATTTAATGACTGAACAAGAAGTTCTATTCTTCCATCAGAAAGCATATTAAGGGATTGCCTATTCGTGCTGCTATTTCATTATACTTATGTCACTAGCACATAACAGTTCACTAATTGAACTTTCCAACACCAAACAAGTAAACCAAATGTACATCAAGATCTGCTTGTCTGGATGTTTCCAATATGTTATGTAGCAACAGCCTCAAAGCGATCATGCTTCAAGAAAAAACATGATTTAAGTGAGACAGTCAGCAGAGTACTATATCACATTTGAAACTTTATATTTTGTATCAGTTGAAAGAGTACAACACAGACCACAACCTTCAAGTTACAAATCAGAAGATAGATATCATACATAACATATTACATACCTGGATCTCTGGAACATCAGCCTGCCATGTTTCACCATCATCTTTCACAGCCACTACAGGGCTTCCTTTCTGAAGCAGCCCCCCAACCCATACTTGGCCTGTCAATACAGGATTTTTGGGGTCCTCAATGTTATACTGTCGGATATCTCCATGAAGCCAGTTAACAAAGTAAAGAAAACGATCATCAAGAGAAATCAGAAAATCAGTTATAAGTCCAGGCATTTCGGGAATTATCCAGTTTTGGACTTTCAACGGTTCCACTGATATTGCCACCTGCAGAAGTTGATAGTAAATTACTAGATGTTGTGCACAATAGGGCCTTTATGAAGAGACAACATACATAAGCTTACAAATGCTCTCACACAAGCATTTTAACAAGTTAACTTAATTCACATACCTCATGGCTCCATGATCCATCTGGGGTTTTGAAAAATCTCACCATGTTACTTGTTAAGGCACATCCAACGTACCCTGTGTCTTTAGAAGGATCATGCAGGAACCTTATCTGCATATAGGTGATATCAAGACGTATTATTGATATATAGCAACACCTACCACATTAATCATGAAGATGAGAAATCATGTATATAAAGTATAATTACCTCTAGGGGTATGAGCCCTGTATTGCCAAGATCCATTGTTTGTTTCAATTCACCTTCAGGCCAGCTGTATACATAGAGATGTCTCCCGTAAAGACCATCAGATACATGCTGAGGGTTGAAACCTTTGGTGAAAGCTAACGGTGCTCCCCAAGATGAGCTGATCATTGTTTTGTGTCGAGGTTGGTACCAAAAATCATAACCAAACAGAGGACTGTGCCCTGGCTTCTCCCACCTGAAAAAGTTTGATTGTCACAAAATGAAATTGCATCAAATTATTTTCCATTCACTGCACATTGGGATAGGGATAGGGATAGGGTTTCAGCGGGATGTCTACATAGTAGGGACATCGCTTGCCCTTGATGTTTGAAGTCTACTCCATATATTCATAAAATAAAAAATATAAAAAAAAATAAAAAGGTAGTAATATCTCTTCAAAATGTTCAAGCTTGGATTTGTAACATCACTTGTATTAATTTTCATTTTTATATCTTCACACCATCAATTTAAAAGGGAGGAAAATAGAGCCAAAAAAATATTGAATTACCTTCCTTTCACATTGAATTCTGAATCAAGGAGAAGAAATCCATTTCCCTCAGCATTTCCATCTTTGTCTCCAAGACATGAAACCAGTAAATCACCGGAAGCAAGGCAATGGGATGTGTGTGGATATGCTAATCCAGTCTTCTGTATAATATCTGCAGGGTCAACAATTTTATGTAGAGATGGAGCTTTTGGATCTTTCAGTGTTTCAACCACGTAAATTCGACCCGATCTGAAAGAAACAATAGAATAGGTGAATCATATGGATTTTAACACCTTCAGCAAATTGGAGTGTATCAGAGAACCTAGTGAGGGCATCTTTGAACATCCCATATAAGTGAACTTGATACATACTGCATAAAAACAACATTTCAATGGCAAAGAGAGATTGTAAATCGCTATAAATGATTTTCAAATTGAAGAAGATTACATTGCTAGTGAAACCACATCATCAAGGAAAAATTTAAGACAACAGTGCTATGTCATTTAATAGATGAATCTTCAAATTAATGAAAAAATACACAAATTGAAGAAGAAGGCTAACAGAGAGATGTAAACATAAAGGAATATAGCTGACTGAACAGGAAACAGAAGAGAAACTTATTATTAACATGTCAAAATCAACCAATAATTTCTGCATAGTGCATAATTGCATATAGATAAAAATAAATACATTATAAACCAAATTCTAAGTTGATTATTTACCAGAATCAGATGTCACATCAGAACACATATTCTATAAATCACAAATAGAATGCCAAATGAGAAAGAAAGGTAAAGGAAGGAACAAAGCTTGGTCTTTCTCTTACATCAAAGAAGGTAAAACCAGAAAACGGCGTTGGGCAGATGGATCACCATGGCAAGAGCTGCAAGAATTCCATCCAGAATGATGTAATTCATCACCAACATAAGGCACAGGTAGCCTGTGGATAACTTTGGAATAAGTGGGTGAATTAGGATCCACATCCACAGTCCCCAGGTAATCAGGCTTCTCTTTTCCAGTTCCTGTACAGGTTTCCAACCATTAACAACAAATACTGTTTTTTATATATATATATAAACCAAAACCCTCACCATCCTTATATGAACAAGAACTATTTATACAACAAGAAGACAAGAGACTTTATCAACTAAGCTAGCCTGTACCCACAACAAATCATAATACTCTACAAGACTAGAACTAGGAAAATCGCTTTGAAATTTTACAAAATTGAGGAAAAACCAAATGAGCCGATTAACCAGATCAACCAGCTTTATTTTTACCATATTAATCTTAATGAAGATGACTAGTATATTGTTAATGAATTATATACCATATATGGGTCTGATTCAGTTTCTCAACTGTTGTTATATATATATATATATACAAATTTCAACATGAACCCAGAAAAATTCCACACCTAGATTTGGTAATAAACCAATTTAAAGATGAATGAATAATACTATGGAGGAAACGAAAAAAGGAAATACCAGAGTAAACACAAGTAACATAGAGAAGTTTTTCCTTAGGACCAGACATGGCTTGAAGTGGGGTTGCATATCCTGGTCCATTGTTGCAGCAGCCACCATTGATGACTGTAGAATGTTGTATCACCGCCACATCTGTATCCATTTTCTCTCTAATAAAAAGCAGAGGCACAAGATTGCAAATGAGTTGTTGTTGAAGGAAAACAAAAGGTGAGGACAGGGATTATAAGAAGCAGAGGTCACATGCAAGGATGCAACCAAATGTGAAGAAAACTGATAATGGTTAGTGGAGAGAGAGAGTTGCGACTTGTGAGATGGGTTGAGACTTGAGACTGGTGACTGGTGAGGTATATTTTGTCTTGATAAATAGTGTCCAGGTGGGATGTATATACGTGAACGTGATCTTCGATACTTTTTTTTTTTTTTTCCTTCTATTTTTATACATACAAAACAAATCCAACAGCTGGAATTCTGACACGTCTCACCTAAACATCGGAACCGTCACCATCTCATTGTATCTTTCGTGATTCTTTGCCATGTAACGGCTGGGCTCCTTTGATTACATTATTAACATTTCTTTCGGCTCAACAATATAATTTTTTTATTTATTTAATGGTGTCTATTGATACACTTGTTTAGAAAAGGTTTTTTTCTTTTTATTTAAATTTTTGTTATTAGTTAGATTCGAACCGTTATTTGGAATTAATTTATCTTAATCATAAACTTTATTAATTTATCAAATGAACTACGTCAATAAAAAAGCTCAACGTTATACTCATTGACTTAGTAATATCTTTTACGGTTTTCCATGAACATGGATCACATAAATTAACAACTTTCCTAATTTTAAATGTCTATTTTATGTTTTTTTCCATCCATTCGTAAGTATTAATTGTATGAGATCAGGATCCTCTCCTCACCTCACATCATCCTTATACTTTCCTCACATTTTTAAAGAATGTGATTGATTGTTAATAATGTATCAATCACATCTTAACCATTCATTCATCATTCATCGTAATACTTAAGTGAGGTGACGAGATGATCCTTGTCCATAAATCAAATGAATAAAAATAATAATATTATTAAAAATATATAGGCAAGTCAGTCCATATTGATTTTCTTTTAATGAAAATTATGTTCCACCACAACCCAATATAATCCAAAGTTAAGACGGATGGATGTTCAATTTGAAATTTTCACAAATGATGAAAAATCAAAGCAAAGAAAATGATGTAGCTATGGAACGTGGCATTATCAATTTATTTTTATTTTTATTTTTATTTATTTGAGTTTGCAGAGAAAATACACTATTCAAATATCTACTTCCTAATAATCGTAGAAAAATCTCTTCATTTATGTGTAAAGAGATAATAAGTAACAATTTTTATGAACTGAAATATAAATAATTAAATCTTTAAAAATTTCATTAAAAAAATTAATTTTTTTTTAATAATTTGATACTTTGAAACACAAACACCCATATCAAATACAAAGGTTATCAATTAACAAAACATACCTTTATAGATGTAGAGATAGAGTTTCTTTTTCCTTGCATTTGAATGACCAAATTAGCCTATTTGTAATCATCACAACCACAAAATTAGTGAAATGAGATTTACATAAAACGAACCAAAGTAGTAGAAATTACAAACCTAAATTGGAAAATGGTTAGGGTATCTAAGTTCCCCAAATTTATAGGCAAAAAGGGGAGTGAAAGAAAAAAAAGATAATGAAAATCATAAAAATACAATGAACAGAAGGTTGTACATTATAATTAATATAGCATTAAATAGGGACACTTTGTATTATATAAATAATTGTAGAGCATTAAATAGGGAATTTTTATATTATATAACTAATATTTTTTTTTTCCTTAAAAAAAAAAAAAAAAAAAACTAATATTTTTGAAAGTATGTATTATATAACTAAGTAATAGAGCATTAAATATGGAATCTTCATATTATATAATTAATTAATGGAGCATTAAATAGAGACACTTTAGTCTTGTTTTTTTTCTGTCTTTTTTTCAAAAGTAAAATGAAACACCTTTTTACACAAACAAAGCACGAGAGAGAAAAAAATATACAAATTTTAATTATTTTTTTTATACTAAAGTTTCACTAAATTATAAAAAGTCTAAGAAAAATATATAAGGTGAAAATCCTTATCCTTTCATATTATATAACTAATTATTAGAACATTCAAATATGGACATTTCATATTGTATATGATATATTAATTATAATTAATAGGGACACTTGGCTGCTTCAAATGGGAATAAATTAATTTTATATTACAACAATATACTTTAAAATAAATAATAATAATAATAATATAATAGAGGAGATAAAGTTGTTCCGATAGTAAACCTCTCACATTTGCACTATGAAATTATGGGTTAGAGTCCTCTCTTCTTCCCAAAAATTTCTGAATTAATGTAATATAATAAAAGTCAGGCTAAATCAACTTAAAATTTTGACTTATATATCTCAACCACTCATGTGTTTTTAATCCAAGAGTTATAAATACATTCAAATCTCAACAATTGAATTAAAAGCACATAACTGGTTGAGATATTAAAGTTAAAATTTTAAATCACAAATTTAAATTGATTTAACTTGATCTATATATCAATATGATTTAAGACTAAAAGGGTTTTCTATATGAGAATAAATGTTGAATAAAATTAGTGGCAATATAAATTATGTTTTTTAAGGAGTAAGAAAAAAAATCTCAAAATGATTTTTTGAAAGAACTAAATTAAAGAGATTACAAATAATATTTCATAAAAGAAATAACATGGAAAAACAATCCATTTATTAGAGCATCTCCGACCGAGAGGCAAAATAGAGCAAGAATTGCCCTCCAACCCAAGACTAACACTATGTTTGGTAGGAGGGGGGGAAAGTATGAGGGATTGATGAATTAAGAGAGAGAGAGAGTAGGAGGGAGGGAGAGGATAACTTCTATCCTTTATGTTGTTTGGTATTGAAAAGAGGGTTGAATGGATAGATTAATATTTAATTTATAAAATTACTTTATTACTCTTAAAAAAATTGGAGGTCAATGCAAAATTGGAGGGCATTATGGTCATTTCCCTCCCATTTTGCTCTCCCTCCTCTCATCCTCCATATTTGGGAGGATCAAGAATGGTGGGCCCGGATGGATTCCACCTCCCTCCTCTTCTCCTCTCCTTCCTATCATCCCTCCAACCAAACAAAGGAGAGATTTGATCTCTCCCTCCAACCCTCTCCCTCCCTCCATTTCTCCATCCAACCAAACAAAGCCTAAAACTCTGCGCTATTTTGCACCCATCCACAATGTCACGGCAACCCTAGCACAACACTATTCATTTAACACAAGATTTGCATTTTTTTTCATCCCTAAAGTCTTATTTAATTACAGTTTTACCCATATTTAATCAAATCTATTCTTATTGTATCTCTTACTTAAAAGTTTTGTTTAATCACAATTTTACCATTAATGAATCAAATTTATTTCAAATGTATCATTTTTATTATTTAATGATTTAATTTAATTTAATTATTATTTATATTAACATTTATAAAAACTAAAATTAAGTGTATAATACAAAATTTACTAAGGGGTCATTTGTTTTTTCCACTTAAAATTTAATGGGTCTGAACTGAACTCATTAAGGTTTTTTTATTTATTTTTTTTTTTTTTTAAGTGGTCAAACAACTTAAAATTATCAAAAAACAACTTAAAATAAAAAGTGAGAAATCCTGACTTTTAACTTAATTCCAAATCACTAGCTTACAATTAAAATATTCATTTTCAAGTCTATCCTTCCAAAGAAGATATATTTCCAAATTTATTTTAATTTGATATGGTGTAGAATTCTTTATTTTAACATATTTCTAATTCTAAACGGGTTTTAGAAAGGAGGGAAAAAAAAAAAAAACTCTAATCACTACTCATAATGAAATTTACAGAAGATTTAACAATTGAATTTCTCTAGCTCCTACCAAATCCCGGGGAGAACTCTTTATTTTTTTTTACCTAACTATTCATGCAGTGCTCAATAAATTTGTCTATTATATTGAGTTTATGGCTTGAAGATGTTATAGAATGTATATATATATATATATAACGATATGCATATAATTCAAGAACCTAACTTGAACTTTTTTTTTTTAATAATAAATTGAACTCGAACTTTGTTTGCAAATCATGCACAATTATATTCTGTGATAATTGTTTTGTGTTGTTAAATTGAACTTTGTTTGCAGAAGAACATACAAAATCTTATAAAGAATATTGTATGTTAAATTACTTCTTTTAATTAGTATGTGTATAAATGTAAAATTACTATTTTCAAACAATTTTATTTATAAAAAAAAAATAATAAATAAATAAAAAATAAAAAAACATATCATTTTGGTTCAGATTTTGGTCCCTGCTCAGTCTTCAGATAAAAAAATAAATGAACCTAAAATTTTTGGAGAGGTGAATCAGTAAATTGAAAACACAAAAATTAAAGAAAAATATATTAATTAATAAAAAAATTAAAAACATCATATAAACTTCATTGTGATAAAATAAATTACCACTAATTGGAAAGACACTTAAATTAAGGAAAAATCAACATAAATTACAACAACAATTTAGTAGTCCAGAAGATTATTTTCGGATCCTCCAATATCATTGTAAAATTGGGCAAAAGAACCGGGGGTATTTTGAGATCTTTGGCCTTGTTGTTGAGCTCTTTTTTCCAAAATTCTTGATTGTTCACTTTGCAAAAACTCGTGTAAGTTTGAATCGGTTACGGAATTCAAATCTTTCGGTAAAATATTATTTTCCTCCCAGATTCAGCTATGGCCAATTTTTTCATTTGGATATCGTAATTTTTTTGCATATCCGTGCTGTTTTTTTTTTTAAAAAAAAATAAAAATTCAAGGAGGTGTTAACTATCTTCTTTAATAGAGTCGAGAAATTTTGAACTTCATTCATTAACCATCCTTTTTAATTTTGCTTTCTTCACCTCAACGGGCCATTGAGATGAACTACCGCCAACGTCGTCATCAATTATATTAAGAGAAAATGAAGATAGTCCAAAAGATGCCAACGTGGGAGACTCTGGAGTTGGAGAGTCTGATTGTGATGATACAATGTTACCACTTTACCTTTGAAAGGTTGATGTTGCACTAGCGTTATCTGTAAATTTTTGAATATCTTTGAAGATGGGCTACACATGTTCAAATTTAAATCCTTTCTTGTAATTCTTATCTTGGGTTAATAACGTTTTAGCTCGAATTAACTACAAAATGATACAAATATATATTGTTAAAATCCAATATCAAATATAATATTTCTAAAACTTTAATTGTAAGAAATACTCACAATACCTTGTTCTGAAGCACTATTTGGATTCAAACTTTCAATTTGTCCTATGCATCCCCTCAATTTGCCAAATGCGGTAAAGATAGTTTGCATTCGACTCTGTAAAGATCTTTTGCCACAAAGTTGAGTGATAAACTCTGGTTTTGAGTTGTTGTAATCAGCCTCAACTCAAGACCAGAACATATTTTTGGATTGGTTTATACCTATGATCTGGTTTTGGAAAATATCAAGATGTATATGACAAAGGTGTGTCTTCTTCATTTGTATATGAAGAACTTCGGTGACTTGAAGTCATTTTTTAGCACAAGTGATTAGAAGGGATATGTTTAATTTAGTGTGGTATGATATTTATAGAAACTATGAAGTACTATTTTGAGATTTAATCATAAGGTTTAGATGGTGATGAAATTCATCCAATGGTTGACCTTTAATAACTCAAATTTCTTATCTTTAGATTTTGGAAAAAGTGAAGATAAGATTTCTGAAAAAATTAAGATATTATTTTGGAGAGGTGTCATATGATTCAGATGGTGATGAAATCAATCCAATGGTTGACATTTAATAGCTCATATTTCATATCTTCAGATTTTGGAAAAAGTAAATATAAGATTTTAAAAAAGTTAAGATATTATTTTGGAGAGGTGTCCTATGGTTTGAATGGTAATGAAATCTATCAAATTGTTGGTATTTAATAGCTAAGATTTCTTATCTTCACATTTTGGAAAAAGTGAAGATAAGATTTCTGAAAAAGTTAAAATATTATTTTGGAAATTAATACTATGATTTAGATGGTGATGAAATCCATCCAATGGTAACGATTTAATAGTACATACTCTTATGGTTTATCTAGAATATTATTTTTGATAATGATAAAAAGCCTACACCAAAACCTGCTAAATCTTATTCAATTTATTTATCTTCAAAAATGAATTGCAATGTTGGAGATCCATCTCATTTCTCATATTCTACTCCATCTTCATCTTCACCTTTCGGTGGTGATGATGAAGTAAAACTTATGGCAAATCTTGAAGCGATTGATGCAGAACAAGAAGCGATAAGTAAACATCATGCTAACATCCACCTCTGCGTCACTCAGTATCTTAATCAAAAAACCAATCAAGTGACCCATGGAGGCTCAATTCCTAGTCATATAGTGATCAATTGAAACCTAAAAAGTGTTGACCGTAGTTTGTTCAATGACTATTTTACCGAGAACCAATGATATAATGATCAAATGTTCCGTTGACGATTTTGAATAGGTCGAAGTTTATTCCTTCGTATTGTTAAGTTGTGGAAGCTCGTGACAACTACTTTGTGCAACAAAGAGATAGGCTTGGTAGACACGGTTTATCTGCTCTCCAAAAAATAACAGCAGTTTTTTGGATATTAGCATATCGTCTACCAGGGAATGCTACTGGCGAGTATATTAAAATAGGAGAGTCTATAGCAATTGAAAATTTGAAGAGATTTCCGCATGTTGTTGTGGAGGTATTTTCATAGTAGGATCTAATATCACCTAACACTAATGACATTGCCAGACTACTCTGTATTGGTAAACATCATGGTTTTCTAGGAATGCTGGGTAGTCTATATTGTATGCACTGGAACTCTGGAAGTGGAAAAATTGTCCAACGGCTTTGGCAGGACAATATGCAGGTCATAGTGGATCCCCAACTATTATTCTAGAGGTTATAGTTAATTATGACCTTTAGATATGATATGCATATTTTGGTTTGCCGGGTTCCAACAATGATATTAATGTGTTGGAGGCATCTTATTTTTTTGCCAACCTCGCTCAAGATATTGCTCCTCCAGCTCATTATGTCATTCAAGGAAAAGAATATAACATGGGTTATTATTTAGCTTATGGTATATACCTAAAATGGTCTATGCTTGTATAAACTATTCACGATCCACGTGGTTCGAAAAAAAAAAATATTTGCAATGAAACAATAAGGATGTAGAAAAAACGTAGAACTTGCATTTGGAGTTCTCCAATCACGGTTTGCAATTGTGGCAGGACCGACATGTTTTTGGTAAAAACATGTTTTACATGATATAATGACTGCGTGCATTATTATGCACAAATCGAGGATGAGCGTGATATTGATGCAGCAATTGAAAATCATATGGAAGGGCCAACTCCATAAGTTGAGATGGTGGTAAATGAAAAATACCTGATTTCAATAATTCCTAGCTTGATATAGAAAAATCAAGGATAAAGAAGCTCATATTGCACTATGAAATGCATTAATTGATCATTTATGAAATGAATATATTAATTTAGATAATTTAATGACGATTAATATGTACTTTTATTTTTATGTTTATTTATTTATTTTATGAAATATAATGTTTAAGTTAACTTAATAATAAATACATTATTTTAGTTAATTAAATAATTTAACTTATTGCAATATTATGTTAATTATGGTGTGAAATGTTAATTGTTGAGAAATAATAAAAAAGGGAAAGAAATGGAATATTCAATAGAATATTATTTTTTGTGTAACATTTGGTGCAATGAGTTGGGGATGAAAAAAAAAATATATTGAGAAAGTTGCACCATTTTAGTGCAAAAGTTGCACTAAATTTAGTTTTTGAGTTGGAGATGACCTTATGACTTCAAGTTTTATATCAGTAAGTAAAAAGTTGACGTATATCAAAATAAAAAGAGAGATAGTAAGAGCATCTCCAATGGTAATGTGGATTGTGAAAAAATTATATACCACTTAGGATGAATATTCACTTTGTTAAAAAATACATCTCTAATGCAACATCTCTAGTACAACTTCAAGCTGATGTGACAACTTTTTTTTTAGAGGCTGTCAACATAACTCTCTAATTTGTTAGATAGCCATCTTGTTAGCCCAGTTAACAACCACTCTTATCTTTTACTTTATTTTATTCAATAATTCTATAGTATATTTAAAGAGATCAATAATAAATTGACATGTCATCAAAAACATATATTTTACAAATGAAACATTGGAGATCACTTTTTCATTTGAATGTCTATCAAGTTTAATTACATGTCACATATGAAACAATTGGCTTGACAATGTTAATATATCATTATTTTTTCAAATACAAATCATATTATCATCGAAGATGCTCTAAGTAGAATCCCTTTTTTATTTGGTTAATTTCTTCACAAATATGCTTTACCAACTCAGAGAGTAGAGTAGTATAACTCTATTAAAAATAAAATCAAAATAAAAAATTCGATAAACTTTGAATTATTAAATATATAAAAAATAATAATAATAATATATGCGAATATAACTATGTAATTAGTCGTATTGCGGTGATGTATATTAAAAAATTGAAGAGGGATGGAAAAGATAAGGCTGATGACATTGACAGAATGACAGCCATTTAAGTAGGAGAATTATTATATCTGGATCTGATTGAATAGAAAACGGGGACGATAGATCAGAGACAATTATAAAATAAATTTAAAAAGATAGACACTGATTCTAATCCAATTCCAACTCATCCTACTTTTTGGGGAGATGATAATTCATAAGGCTCTTTTGACCAATCTCTTTGCTCTTTTGACCTATCTATCTAATGCGACTTAGTCACACAATTACACAAATAAAAATTGTTATAAAAAATAAAAATTTGGGCAGGATTAGGAAACAAATTTACTCCCATCTTCAAGATGCTAATGAGTAATCACCAGAAGTCATTGCATGAACATTTACCATCCTTGAAGTGATGATATCTGTTGGCATCTCGGACAACAATTTCCCTCTTCACAATGCCGCTGATTAATTTCAAAACAGCATGACAATCTCTACAAACACGAAGGTTTTTCACTATTCGAATCACTGTCCCTGGAACAGACTTGAGCAGTCCATATGCCACTGCCAACCTCTCACTATGCCAAAAAAGCTGCCTTTCCTTCTCTTGCTGCTCCATGTCATGCAACACACAGCTAGTATCAGGAACATACCCTCTTCTTCTCATTTCTTCTTCTAACTCTTTCAACAGATCGAATATCTCCTTCTTCAATGGATGAGATGTTTCCCCTGCGTAAAACAACTGGCTTTCCTTTCCTATATCGATGCAACTATGTCCCGGCTCCTTTTTAACTTCCATCTCCCCCATCAACTTTCTCACTTTACACACTTGCTCCCACATTGCAGCTTTCGCGTAAACGTTTGATAACAGTATGTAGGTTGAAGGATCTTCTAGTTTTAAGCTCATTAGATGACCCGCATACCTAATTGCCATTTGGGTATTCCCATGGTGTTTGCAAGCGCTTAATAGAGCTGCCCAAGTCGGTTCATCTGGCTTATATGGCATTTCTTTGATGAGATTCTCAGCCTCGTCAAAATGCCCCGATCGACCAAGAAGATCCAACAAGCATGTATAGTGCTGCAAGGAGGGACTAATCCCATAATCCTCAGTCATGGTTTTAAAAAGTTTAACGCCCTTGCTAACCAACCCTACATGACTACAAGCATAAATCAATCCAATAAAGGTCACTTCGTTTGGCTTTACTCCGGCCGAAACCATCTCATCGTATAACATCAATGCTTCCTCAGCTTGCCCATGTTGAGCTGCCCCCACTATAATGGAAGTCCAAGAAACTACATCTTTTCTTTTCATTGTACCAAAAATGTCTTTGGCTGCCATTATATCACTGCATTTTGCATACATATCCACAAGCGCGTTACTTATAAACAAGCAAGATTCATATCCAATAGCTATAACAAGGCCATGAATCTGCTTTCCAAGCTCCAACACAGCTAAATTAGCACAAGCACCTACAATGCTTGAAAGAACAAACGGGTCTACTATATCGACCCCTTCTCTTCTCATCTCAATAAACATATAAAATGCATCAATCCCATTTCCTGTCTGTACAAGCCCAGATATCAACGCGGTCCAAGCAAACAGGTTCCTAACCGGCGCACTATTAAACATCTCCATAGCCTCATTTTTTCTTCCACTTCTAGCATACCCAGATAGCATGGCAGTCCAAGAAACAGTATTCTTCGACTTAATCGAATCAAAAACAGCACGAGCATTGTCGGGCAATCCGAATTTTGCATACATATCAACCAAAGATGACTTAACAACATCATCATCACAAAATGGCGATAACACGAAACGGGCATGCACTTGCTTCCCTTGCATAGTAGCACCAAGGGCAGCGCAAGCCTTAACAAGGGTAGCGAACACGAAATGATCAGGTTGCAACCGATCGATTGCAAACATGGTTGGGAAGAAGGAGAGAGTAATGTTGGGGAAGTTGGCTTTGTTGAATGCGGTGAGAATGGATGCCCAGGAGACATGGTCTCTGTGTGGCATTTCCTCGAACAGGTAGTGGGCGTGTTGAAAAAGACCGCATTTGCCATAGACGTCGACGAGAGTGTTGGGAAGAGGGCCACATTGATGCAGACCAAGTTTGATGATTTGGGAATGGAGTGTTTTGGCCGTAGATGGAGCTTGGTGTCTGCCACACACTTGCAGTTGCCGAAGAAAGTGATAAATTGGCATTCACCACCTCTTGCTTTTGGAACCACAACCTACACTTGTTTTTAAAAGAGAAATAAACCACTCTTTAAAGTTAACTTGTCTCTCATAATACTTGACAGATTTTAATTGATTCTTAATCCATTGTGTCAGATTTCAAAATAATAATTATAATAGTCAATTTTGATTTTTTTTTTTTTTTTTTAATATTATTTAAGAGGAATTTTGCACATAAAATTACAGACTAGCGTTTAAATCTCAAGATTAAGAGTTAAAAACAAATAATAATAAAATAAAATAAAATCACCTTTGGGGCGTAGCTCGGCTAGTAAGCTGGTAGATGAACGAGTTTGTAGTTTAGAGAAATGACTTTCAAATCAACGGTTCAAATCCTAACGATAACAAAATGCTTTAAAAAAAATAATAATTATATTTGTTGGAAGAGAGATCCTCCTCCAGTCCTCCACTGACCTTTAAAAGCAATTTTTTTTTTTTTTTTTTTTTTTTCAAATATGTTAATGAAACCAAAAAGACATTATCTTGAAAGTGTCTGTTTCATTAATCTCAATCATTGTCCACGATGCAGTTTTAATCTTCAAGCCACATTACCATCCAACATATTCCACAGAGCAGCCCCACATGTCCATAAGCTTAAAAATTACAGAATGGCCAATCTTTTTTTTTTTTTTTTTTTCAATTGACTTCTCCTCAACAACAATGGGAGAAAAAGCAACAAAAAAAAATGGTACTAATTTTGTGTCTCATTCTTATTAAACTAGTAAGCAATAATTTTGGACAACTGTAACACAGCAACAATCTATAGACTGTTTATTCATAGATCATTCCTCCACAAATTTCAGAATTCAGGCTATTTATTCATAGAATTTAGTAACCAATGCCTTCAGAGCCATATTGGATTGCTGCCAAATAGATTGTGATTTAACTTCTGCATAATGAAGATACAAATCTATCAGAGAAACTTACAGTGATGAGGGATTTGGAATTTATTGGCAGCGGCTCTGTGCATGAAGGTTCTGAAATGTTGATTTGATATTCATATTATACTACAGATGAAAACATTTGTTGCCTTCAATTTACTTGTAGAGATTGGCTATTTCCTCCTTGTATTTGGCTACAACTCTGTCTCTTCGAATTTTCATGGTTGGGGTCATCAAACCACTATCGATCTGCAATAAAAATGTATACTTAAGCTGAAGGTCACGTTTAATTCAAATGGAATTCCTGATGACACTGCTAGCATGAAAGGTTTACCGTAAAAGGCTCATCCACAATAAGGATTGGCCCGATTTGAAATGAACACTCAGAAGTCCTACAGGAAAGAGATTTATGTTAGAAATAGCTTTATACCACCACACGAGACTCATACAATTTCTAAATTATTCAAATTTGTCACTAATATTTCCTAATTATAGATGACATTCTGAGAAGTTCTTTTATTATTTTCCTATCCTGATGAAAGATATTGCATTAAAAAAATTGAGACATGCACATTATAAACGAAAAAGGATGCATAGCTTCCAGAATACTAGTTAGCTCATCCAAATGAAATATGGAAGATGTTATATTTCAGGCACACAGTTTACATTCAATGGTGGTCAGAAAAACTGAAGTCGACTATTACCACTTCTTCAATTCTTCATATATCAGACCAGTCATCTTTTCCTTACTAAGCTCAGTGGCATCAGCATCTACAATGGAGAGCGTTTTTGCTGCCGTTAGAGCCTCTTCTTTGTTTGGAATAATGATAGCTCCAAGGCGTCGTTGATCCTGTATATGTCAGATGCCAATCAAAAAGTGAAAAAAAAAAAAAAAAAAACTCTCAAGAGAAGACGATAGATAATTCAGAAATTATTTGAAAAACTGCATAAAGAATATGGCGCAAACATGTACCTGGCCGAAAACCAACATCTGCTGAATAAGAGTACTTCTCAAGGCAGCTTCTTCAAGCTCTAAGGGTTCAACATTCTCACCTAATTTAATTTCCCCCAATAATTTTTTTTATTTCATCAACAAAATCTTTACAAGCAAAGTGATTAAAAGTTTCAAATAAAATAAGGAACAAAAGAATGGCAGAGAAAGAACAAAAAACTACGGAAAATGATGCAACCAAAAGAGCTCAACTAAGGAATCTATTATAGCATGCAATACGACAAGATCAACTGCAATAATTACAGGAGAAAAAGGCAAAAAATTTCATGTTTGTTAAGAAACCACCCCCAAAATCCTTAGGTCATAGGTAAGATCTAACCAATAATATTAAGCTCACACACCTCATAATATGCAAGACGAATGGGCTTGTAACATGAACTGAGCTCAAACACAAATGCACACTCAAATGCACCACAATACTAAAAAAACAAACACAAATATGGTCATTTGGGGACACAAACCTAGGCAAACTTGGTAATACTAGGCCTAAAACCATCTTGACTTTGATACTATGCTAACTAACTATAAGACCCCAAAATAGCCCGTAGGTAATGCCTAGGTATAGTATTAAGGAGAATTCGACAAAACCCCTTGAGGAAAAACAACCATGAAGTTTTGGAATTAGAGTTTTTGGCTGATGGCAGGGGTTCTTTTAGCTAATTCAAAAACCACAGAGTTGTTTTTCGATTTTAGTCAAACCTTAGCGGGCATTTTTGAATTTTCCCATAGTATTAGGCTCCAACAATATCATTTGATAGCATAAAGACATAACATATTTTAATTGAAACATGGACAACATTAATCTACTTTCTAGCAAACGTTGAACACAAAAGATGAGTATGATTATCCCACAATTAAAGAAATCATATCATGAAATTAAATTGAATTAAAAAGTATTTATGGTCAAACAAAATTTGAAACTAAGAAAAAAAAACTATCAAAATTTAGGTAGCATTTGTTTTTTTGCCTGAAATTTGAATGGGACTGAATTTGATTGAAGTATGAATAGGTTTGAATTTGAATGATATGTTTGTTTTTCTTTCGTGATAACTAAATATAAGTATTATACTATTTGTTTTTTAAAACAAAATCATTTGAAAACCTACCATTTGACATCCATACCCTTAAACAATCACACTCCAAATAATTTAAATTAATAAAGTTATTCATTAACTCTAAATATAAAATTAGTTTTAAAACAAAAATTAATTAAAAGATATAAAAAAATAGAAGTCCTAGAACAGATAATCCAATCTTATCTGTAAGCTCTATCAAGGAAACAAACCAAACACAAAAATTAACTGAACACCTAGCCACGGTCTTTGAAACGATACTACCAAAAATTCCACTTTCAAGTGTCATGGGAAACTTTTGATTCAAGAAATGGCTGATTAGTGTACATCTCAAAGGTGGGTTGTGCATGAATATAACAGTGTAATGAAATGTGTGGATGTATTAAGATTTTTTTAGTTTACCTGTTGAAAGAACTATAGTGTCCTTAGCACGTCCTTCAAGAACCACCACACCTCCACACTGACGACTTCGCCCTCTTGAATGCTGAGGAGCAATCCAACCGATATCACCAGTATTTAGCCAGCCATCCTCATCTAACGCTTGCGTTGTAGCCCATGGATTCTGATCCAATGTTTTTTTTTTTTAAGAAAAAAAATCACTTGACACATAAAGATCACTGTGAGATAGGTATGAAACTTTATGCTAACCAGTTTCTTTACAGACGAATGGAGAAAAAGGTAGATTTTTTATTAAAAAAATATATATTCCTAATGAAATTGTTGAAAATTATATGGTTTGCAACTTTAATTTTGTGATTTCTTAAGCAGATAACATCACATGATCAAACATAAAAAAACTGTTTGATATGTCCATAACATATCCCTCTGTCCTGCCAAGAGTGTCTGACTACAGGAAGAAACTCAATGAAATGCTACACATTCATTGCCACAAGGCATATATAATCCTGTACTTCCAAAGCTTTTCCTTTAAGAGTTAATTAAGAAATACATTTTTCATTAAACATGCAAGGGACATAAAGTAAATCCTTTGAATTTTGAAAGGATAAACACATTCAAGGATGAAAAAGAAAGGAACAGGCGTTTATAGGACAGGGGAAGTAGATTATATGAACCAGTTCTGTTCCCCTTAATTCATTATGATAAAGACAACAATTGCAACATAAGTGTTGCATTTCACAAACTGTAATTTACAACAGTATAGCAGGGTAGTCAATTTCCTCTATCTGTATACTTTATGTGTGTGTATGTACATATGTGCATACCTATGTATCATAGCATGCATTAAAAAAATGCACATCAGCACACATGTATAATTACATACACACAACATGTGTTCAAATTCTTAAATTGAGGATTAAGTAGTGGCTATGAGCCTATGATATGGTCAGTTATAGGAAACCGTCATGGATTCGTTTGATTGTATGCTTATACTAGATCAGCATGAAGGATTTAATTTTTTAATTTAAAGTTTTAAATAATGTAATGTGTCAAATCACATGCCAGTACATACCATCTAAGCTACAAAATAGTTTTATTTTTTCTGAAATAAACTACACAATTTTTTTACCACATAATGAAAGCCTTAAATGATAGCAATATCAAGTGAACACTTCCTATGAACAATTTAATATCGCGGGTCAGTTTTCAACTTCAAATTCTCAGTTCGATTGAAGGAAATAACATTACCTTGTAGTAACCTTTCATCACTTGTGGACCCCTGACTTTCACAATTCCCTTTGAACCAGGTGGAAGCACTTCATCGGTGTCAAAATCGACAATTTTGAATTCTGTGTGTTTAAGTGGATGCCCAACTGAGCCAAGAACCTTCAAAGGTTAAATCTGTGACATTGTCATATAATGCACCACTCTATCCAGGGAAGATACAGTTAACCAGAAGAACAGTAGCTACTCTAGATTGATCCCTTTTTTTTCATGAATTGAGAAAAGAAAATAGATTCCAAAGAAATCAAAACAAACCGAACCAAGCTACTCTAGATTGATCTCAGATATGGTAGGGCAATAAAATACTAGAGGGAAAAAAACAAAAGTACTACTAGAGAAACATTAATATATTTACTTTTGAAGGCTTTTTCTTTCCAAATAAAGTTAAACACATTTAATCATATGTTCACATGGAAAATATATAGGCTAAATATACAGTACATATCAAATGAAAAAGAAGTCAATGCTTGTTTACAACAATATCAGTGACTTTTCACAACTGACAGGATCTTCATTAAAACTGGCTGGTTTTTGATTAAAGACAGACAAGCTTCTTTTTAGTGATCAAAAGTGGAGAAGATAATAGCTTACTCTATTGTGGCTTCATACTATCAATTTTATTTATTTTTGTTTAATATATGCTTTCAAAATGAAAGATAATTGATTAAATTATGAAAAAATTTCGTGTTGATTATTTGCAATCACATTTACCAAATATTAGGTGCAAGTGAAAACTGAAATACAGGGTCAAGAGTTTAATATGAAGTAGATATCCCTTACATTACAAGTACGTCGTCGAGCAGCAACAACAGGAGATGACTCTGTTAAACCATACCCATTCTGCACTGTCACACCAATTGCCTGCATATATATGACAGTATCATAAGAGACAAATGAGTATGAACCTCTTGTTCTGTCACCTAAGAACGTGAGTATCTAACCTCAAAAAACTGGTCAACATGCATAGGCAAACTACCACCCCCACTTATACCAGCCTGCAGGGTGCCAAAGATTGTTATTTAATAATAGTCAATAAAATGAAGATGGTTTAAGAAAGAGAAAACCAGTACATCATAAAAAATTCGTAGATAACAAAGAAGAATAAACTTTGTTGCAGTGAGTACAAGAACAATAGTGAGACATATCCTAAAGTTTTCCTAATCAAGGAAACATGAAATTTCAGTCCATTTTGTCTAGAATTCTGACATGTGAAATAAGATGACTGATGCAATGTCAACAGTAGAGCATAGAGTACTCACTTGTCAATAAATTAAATGCGAATAACAAAATAGTCAACAAGTATCAGCGAATAATTCCTTGGTAACAAATAAGACCTTTGATACTTCATTAGTACAATGAATTTTGAGGAAAAAAACTGAAGCCCAATTTGTCTAAAGTACTGACGTGTTGAATAAGAGGACCGTTATGCAACTTCATCAATAGAGTATAAAGTATTCTTTTGCCACTAAAAATAACAAAATGCACAAGTATCATGGAAAAAAAAAACTCATTAATAACAAATAACACCTTTGATATTGCAATAGTAGAATGAATTTTCTTATAGACAAGCTTCTTTGCCAACATATGTAGTGGCCATATCATTGCAGAAACTATTCTCGCCCACAAACAGTCAAACAATGAAACAAGATATGAAGGTTGCTTCTGATTCCTGGTTAAACATTGCCCCTAAGAACCAAATCAAAATCAATTGAAGCAATAAGTTGAAAAGATAAGCCTACGTTAAAAATACAGATATATATATATATATATATATATATATTTAAAAAGCATGAACTAGGTGGTTTCCACCCAAGGGCAATAAAAATATGATTTAGAATATTTAAAGGCAAAAAAAAAAAAAGGTAATAATACAACGATACAAATCTAATACATGAGACCATCAATTGGTTGGCTGCTCCAACTTCTTTTTATGTGTTCGTAGCTCCTTTTGTGATGTTTGTAAAACACCTTTCATTAGTGTTAGAGTGCTTAAATACAATTGTTGGGCTTTTATCCTATTAGCTTAAGTTTTTAGGTCTAATGGTTAATAACGTAGTATCAAAGCTTCGTTTGACCCAAGAGTTTTGGGTACGAGTCCCCACATGATTTGTATTTCTTTATGAATTTGTTATGAGTTTTGTGAGTTAAACTGAAATTCTTATTTTTCTCTGGCAGAATACACACAGTTTAAATAGAGAGCCTAGGCTAAGAAACAATAAATGATAGTAGTTGCATTCTACAACTACCACCCAACTTACTACTACCCAACTAATTACACACAATAATTAATTACAGATTTACAGCACAACTACAGCTGGTGCACAATTATTAATTACCCTCCTAACAACTATTTACAAACTAGTAACAGGCTAACAGCATAACAAAGTAACCAAGATCTTTCAACACTCCCCCTCAAGATAGATATCTTCCATTCTCAACTTGGATATAACTTCTTGAAAAACAGCTCCCGGTAGGCCTTTAGTCAAGACATCCGCCAGTTGACCCTTGGTTGACACATACGGTGTACAAATCAGCCCACTATCTAGCTTCTCCTTTATGAAATGTCTGTCTACTTCAATATGTTTAGTTCTATCATGTTGCACCGGGTTGTGTGCAATACTAATTGCAGACTTGTTTTCACAGTAGAGTTTCATAGGTTCTTCTCACTTAATCCTCAAATCAGTCAAAATTATTTTTAACCATAGTAATTCACAGATACCTTGTGCCATTGCCCTAAATTCGGCCTCAACACTGGACCTTGCAACCACGTTCTGCTTTCTACTCCATGTCACAAGATTACCGCCTAGGAATGTACAGTAACCTGAAGTAGACCGCCTATCCATAACTAACCTAGCATCTGCATCCGTGTATGCTTTTAGTGACAGCCTTGTATTTTACTTGAACAAGATTCCCCTTCCTGAATTGGCCTTTAAATAGTGCAATATATGGTAGGTAGCCTGTAAATGCACTTCTTTAGGGCCATGCATGAATTGGCTTACTACACTAACAGCATACGCAATGTCAGGTCGCGTATGTGAAAGGTAAATAAGTTTGCCAACTAACCTTTGATACATTTCTCTGTTTACCACCACATCATCACTTGCTTCACCAAGCTTGTGATTCGGGTCAATGGGAGTAGATGCTGGTTTACAACCCATCTTCCCAGTCTACTTCAGAAGATCAATAACATACTTATTTTGTGAAAGAAAAATTGAATGTTTCGAGTAAGCCACCTCAATACCTAGGAAGTATTTCAACTTCCCAAGCTCCTTGATTTCAAACTCCTTTTTCATGCACCATTTCACTGCCTCTTTTTCTTTCTCATCGTTCCGGGTCAAAATTATGTCATCAACATAGACTATAAGTGTCGTGACTCCCCCTGAATCAGAAGCTTAATAAATAGTGTGTGATCTCCTTGACTTTGCCTATACCCTACTGCTATTAGAACCCTTACAAACCTTCTGAACCAAGCCCTAGGAGATTGCTTAAGGCCATACAAAGCCTTTCTAAGCTTACATACCTTCTCTGCTTCTAACCCACTTCCATATCCAGGAGGAATTTGCATGTAAATCACTACTTCTAGGTCCCCGTGAAGATATGCATTCTTCACATCAAATTGTTGAAAGGGCCAATCAAGACTTGCAGCCAAGGACAATAACACTCTTACTGTATTCATTTTTGCCATAGGAGCAAACGTCTCCTAATAATCTACCCTATGTGTTAGTGTGTAGCCCTTAGCCACTAACTGAGCCTTATACCTTTCAAGAGAACCATCTGCTTTGTATTTTACTGTGTAAACCCACTTACATCCCACCGCCTTCTTACCTTACGGCAACTTAGTAAGCTCCCAAGTTCTATTCTTTTCCAACGCCTCTATCTCAGTCTCCATGGCATGTCTCCAATTCTTATTAGATAATGCATCAGAAAGTGTAGTAGGAATAGGAATGGTATGTAAATTTATCAAAAAAACTTTGTAAGAGGCTGAAAACTTATCATATGAAACAAACCTTGAGAGAGAATATAATGGTCGTTTGGTGCACTCTCTGGTTTCTTTTCTAAGTGCTATAAGTAAGTCTCTGGTAGAAGGATCAGAAAGTACCTCTATATCAGTATTTGAGGCAGACTTTTGGACTTGCACAGGCTTCGTAGGATCCTTCCTTCCTTCTTGAATACACCTGTAGATATCTTGTGGGGCTAAGAACATCCTCTCTACTTGTCCTGGGTTCGGCAGTAGGTTCGGTGTTTGGGTTTGTTTTTGGTGAACTTGATTAATTCGTGGGTGGTTCAGTGTTTAGGTCTGGTATGACTACAACCGGACTGGACTCAGAGATCCCGTTAGAAGCAACATTTGAATCAACTAGTTCTTGAGATGGAGTAGTTCGGCTGGGAGAGACTAGATGATAGAAAATTTGAATTTAAAGAATCAAAAAACTTATTATCAAAATTCTCTTATCTTCACTCAAACACCCCCTGAAGATAAGTCCTAGAATAAAAAGGAGTTTGTTCATGAAAAGTGACATCAGCTGACACATAAAACTTTCTAGAAGCAGGGTGGTAACACTTGTAACCCTTCTGAGTTGAAGAGTACCCTAAAAACAAACACTTAACAGCTCTTGGATCTAATTTACCCCTAGTAGGACTATGATTGTGAACAAAAGCAGTACAACCAAACACCCAAGGAGTGAGATTATTAGTTGTGACAAAATCAGGAAAGTATTGTGAAAGAACACCAATTGGAGTCTTAAGGCCCAAAACTTGAGTAGGGAGTCTGTTAATAATATGGTTAGCAGTTAACAGAGCCTCTCCCCAGTATGAATGAGGACCATTGTTTTGAAAAATTAATGCCCTAATAGTAGCTAATAAAAGACCGTTTTTCCTCTCTGCAACCCCATTTTGCTGTGGGGTACAAACACAAGAAGACTCATGAATAATCCCTTCATTTTGAAAATAAGAGAATAAATTCTTATTAAAATAATCCCAGGGCATTATCAGATCGAACTCTTTTAATTTTGACTCCAAATTGGTTTTGAATCATGTTGTGAAAATTTAAAAACATTACACTTAAGTCTGATTTGTTTTTTAGAAAAAATATCCATGACACTTTAGTACATTCATCAATGAAGGACACAAACCACTGTGCTCTAGAGATATTTGAAATTTTTGAAGGACCCCATATATCACTGTGGACAAGAGAGAATGGAATAAAACTTCTTTTATTACTAATTGGAAAAGATGCATGTTTGTGTTTTGCAATTTCACACGTGTCACAATGAAAATCCCTAATATCTAAACTAGTAAAAAAAACTGGAAACATGACTTTTAAAATTGAAAAAAAAGGGTGCCTAAACCGGAAATGGTATAACCACACTCTATCTTTATTTGTTGAATTTTCGGAGAGATATGAACTGAAAAGGCTGTTCTTAGTAACACTAGATCCACAAGGTGTCTCAAGATAGTAAAGTCCATCCTTTGCCCTAGCAAATCCAATCCTCTTCCCCGAATACCGATCCTGAAACTCACAATAAAATGGATAAAAGGTTACATAACAATTCATGTCCCTAGTAAGTTTCTATATGGATATTAAGTTTGAAGACAATTTAGGTACATGTAAAACCTGTTTTAGGCTAAATGTAGGGCTGATCTTAACCTTTCCTAAACCAGCTACCGTAGTCAATGAACCATCAGCAGCTGATATTTTTCTATTGCTAGGGCATGGTGTGTAGGTCAAAAAAATGTGAGGAGAATGAGTCATATGGTCAGAGACTCTTGAATCAATGACCCAAGAGTCCACATCACACTTATCCGAAACATTTAATCCAATAGAGTTAGAGACCTTACCTTAATGAACCAGAGAACAAGTATTGTTGTTAGATTTCTCCAACGTTCCTAGTAGACTTTTCAATTTCTCAATTGTCTATGTATTGTCTTCTACACATGTTCCTCCAGTCATGTGTGCTTGCCCCTTGCCAATCGGTTGTCCCCCTTTATAACCCCATTCTCTGCTTGAGGTTGAAGGCTTACCAACCAACTTCCAGCATCTGTCTTTGGTGTGCCTTGATTTCTTGCAATAGGTACACTAGAGATTGTCTCGGTTTATGGGTGGCCTTCCTCCATTGCCTTTTCTTCCCTCCATAAATGGTTGTTGGTCCATTCTTAAGTTTTTGTTGCTTCCCTGTTTCGATACCATAGCTGATCCATCTACTGGCTGGGATTGGAGCATAACACTTCGCCTACTTTCTTCTGCCCTAACCATGAAGATAGCTGAATTTAAAGATGGCAATTCATCTTTGCCCAAGATTTGGACTCTGACTTGTTGGAAATCCACATTCAGACCAGCAAGGAAATCATACACCCGATCTTGTTCCATAACCTTCTTTAGTGTAGTTGCATCATCACTACACTTCATGGCTATACACCAATAATGGTCTAGCTCCTGCCACAAATTCTGCAGAGTATTAGCGTACTCTGTCACTGAACCGTTGCCTTGCTTCGTTGAAGCTGTCTTGGTCTTAATTTCATACACCTGGGCAGCATCCTTCACCTTCGAATAGGTTTGCTGAATTGAATCCCATATGTCCGTTGCAATAGACAAGAACATACAAGTGTCACTAATTTCTAGGGTCATAGAGTTCCAAAGCCATGCTATGACCATGGAATCCTCCTCATCCTAAGCTTCGAACTTAGGGTCTTTCTTCGGTCCCGTACCCAAGAGGTGGCTCACCTTCCCTTTTCCTTTAAGAAACGTTTGAACCACCTGAGACCATTTCACATAGTTCTTCCCATTCAGATGATATGCTGGCTGGATATTCTGCATCTCTCCTTTGCTTTGCAGACATCACATCTTCATTCTGACAACTCGATCCCTCATTCAATGGAGGAACCTCACTCATATCTGTCTTAGCAGATTCATCAATCGTTGTCATGGCTAGGTTTGTGGAGGCTGTGAGGGATTAAAAACTAGCACTGACTCTGGCAATAAAGGCCAGGAACAATGAAGGCTATAGATGATCAGAAAAGAAAATGATAATCAGCAATGAAGGCTGATTTGAGAGCTTAGAAGAATAAGCTATGAAGGCTGATTTGAAAAATTAGCAATGAAGGCCAAAAAAATTTCAGGAAAGAGCCTAAAGCTCTAATACCATATGAGCTAAACTGAAATTCTTATTTTTCTCTGGCAGAATACACAGAGTTTAAATAGAGAGCCTAGGCTAAGGAACAATAAATGATAGTAGTTGCATTCTACAACTACCACCCAACTTACTACTACCCAACTAATTACACACAATAATTAATTATAGATTTACAGCACAACTGCAGCTGGTGCACAATTACTAATTACCCTTCTAACAATTATTTACAAAGTAGTAACAGGCTAACAGCATAACAAAGTAACCAAGATCTTTCATCAAGTTTGAATGTGTTTGGGCTTTAGCCATGTGGCAAGTTTGTTGGTCTTGCACGGCCATTTCTTACCGGCTTAAGCTTTTAGATCTAATGGTTACTAACAATTAGTAATTCAACTCCAATAATGATGTGGAAATATTTATTTATTTACATTATACTGCATCCAACCCCTCCTTAAATGTAAACCAAACCCCCCACAAACTCAATGTGAGTGGGATTTAAACCCATGACCACTATATAACTCTAAGAAATGTGTCTTTTGGTAAAGTTTATGATATCCCTACTAGCGCACCATGGCCTATTGTAGCAACTATAATACCGGAAGTGAAAATGTGATATTACCTATCTGAGAGTAAGGAGTTTATAAACTAAGTTGGAAGCAGATTGTCATTATGAATAATTTAACAAATTCAACAATTTTGATAAGTATCATTACCATTACAGAGTCTTAGCTACACGACAAGGAGCTAAGAACACAAAAATTGAATCAGAATCTATGGTTCATTTATTTTTTATCAAGGTTAAGAACTCCATGAAATGAAAACAAAATGGTATTGAAAATTTAAGACTTAAATACTATTGTTTAGGTCCTTAAACACAAGTTTATGCTTTTAGTTCTAGTGGTCACTTAATATAATATCAGAGATAGTTTTACCAAAATTGTCTACTTCAGAAGTAACCCCACATGATTCAATTTGTATTTATAATCTCTATTTGTCCAACCAAATCTGTGTTTGTCATTTAACATGACAAACTCATTGGTCTTGCACATAAAAAGGGTGTTAGAAAGCTTAAACAATAATTGTTTTGACCCTAACCTTCAAGTTTAAGCTTTAGGCTCTAATGGTTACTTAACAGAAAATTATGTCATACAGAGAAAATAGCACTAAAGATCAAGCAAGAAATAATGTTCAATGTACCTCACATATTCTCTTAAACCCCATATAAGCCAGGCTGACCCTTATGAGTGTGAGTGCCACAATTCTACGACCAGTGGAGCTTGTGGAAATCTGCTTTTGAATCCCACTGCAATAGGCACAGAAAAATCTATAAGGAATAGCCTGGGAAGCAAATAGTTCACTTATCAAGAAAGGGAAGGTAGTACAACTAGCTCGTAAGCTAAGCAGGGAATTTGATATTGCATAATTATCATTCAAACACAGGATACAAAATTACAACACATTCAGTGAAGAGACATTTGGATCATCGTATAAATAGAGACTACAATAACTGAAGAGAAAAGAAGAGATGAAAAGACAAAGACATGTGAACTCCCATTCCCTTTGAATTTCAGACATAAAAGCTTAAGGCGATAGGAAATGGACAAATGCATGTGGGGGGACTTTCAACCCAGGACTCCTGAGACAACCAAGACTCTGATATCATGTTAGTAACCATCAAACCTAAAAGCTTAAGCCGATAGGAAAGAGCCCAACAATAGTATTTAAGCACTTTAACAAAAATTTTAAGCTTATAATCACTGTGTACATCAAGCTTATAAGAAAGGTCCATTGTAATTCTTCCACGGTAATATAATGATTTTTTCTTTTCTTTTAAGATTAAGAAAATAAAAATAAAAAATAAAAAACTATTAATTCTAACACATTCATTTTTATGCATAGCTGAATTTGATTACGTACTTGTCCATTGAATCTTAACACAGACCAATCTTGATTTGTATCATAATTGAATATAGAATTTGTGAATCATAGTCCCACATCGCTTGGGCATTAAAGGGAAGTGCAATTGATAAGTGTGAGGGCAAACCCTCACCCTTTGAGCTAGCTTTTGGGGTTAAGTCCAAGACCACTTTAACTTGGTATCAGAGCTGGACATGCCTAGAGATGGGTCAGGCCATGTGTGTCCCAGGCCCTCGTCACGGGTGCAAGTGCTGCCAAGTGAGCATGCTGCACGTGAGGAAGGGTATGAATCATAGTCCCACATCGCTTGGGCATTAAGGGGAAGTACAATTGATAAGTGTGAGGGCAACCCTCACCCTTTGAGCTAGCTTTTGGGGTTGAGTTAGGTCTAAGACCACTTCCACATAATGGTAGAACTTTCAGGATTTAATTTAAGGCCTCTCGATCAATTAGACTTTGATACCATGTTGAGTAAACATTTATCCAAGAACTTCAATATAGAATAGAGCCAAATATTAGTATTTGAACTCTTAATACTCTATTTTAAACATATCTTTCTGTCAAGTATTTAAAATTTGAAATTAAAAAAAAGCATTAACTCATTGTTGAATTCCATTACCATGCAAAATTTATGCTTTTTGAATCACTCAAGCAATTCTACTACAATTCAAATTCCTTCCTTCCAATTCATGAATCAATATAAACCTTGGAAAACAAAAAGTTAAGAGTTAGAATTTATGCTCTCAAATGCTTCATGCTAACTGATCGGTCATTTATTGTATATGTTTTTTATCCCTATTCCTCCAATCATTTGTTTGTTTCTCGAGTCTTTTAGAGATTTAATTTGTGTGTTTGGAGAATTTTAGAGCAAAAGGGCAATTTTAGCAAGCTTGAGGGGCTTCTCAGCAAAAACCAGTTTTGTGCTCTCATGGCTGCTGTGAATTACTGCAGCGGTTCCAAGAGTGTTCCTATATCAAAGGTGACCGCTCTCATGGCCGCTATGAATTACTACAGCAATAATCACAGAGCATTTAAGGACAGAAAAACCACTCTCATGGTCGCTCTGGAGTTGCGCTGTCAAAGCCACAGCGCTGTGCAATTAATTGAAGACCACTGTCATGACCGCTCTAGCTTTCAGAGCGGTAGTGACAGCGGTGAGGCAAGTCTGAGCTGAAGTTGGATTTCTAATCACGTTCCACTAACCCGTGGCTACAAATACATGATGAAATTAGGGTTTTGCTCTCTCGCTCACCCTCCGGACCACAAACCGTTTCACTACACAACTCATCATACAATTCTCTCATCCATCTTTACACATAGAAGATTTAAAGATGAAGAAAATTTCATCATCGAAGATTAGAAGAATTCGTTGAAGGCCTAAATGGATTTAATCTTTTCTATCTCTTGTCTGATGTATAACTAATACCATACTAGGGAATCAATGTGAACCTCTATGAATGCTCTTTGTTAGAATTGACTATATTTCCATTAATTCAAGTTTTGATTTATTCAATTCATCCTAGATCTTAATTCTTTATTTGTGTTAATGCATGATTATACGTTGGCATGAATTTAGGGTTTTGATAATTAAACAATTAAGTTTGGAGTGTTGATTTACACGTAACCTTAATTAATATTCACTTGAATGGATATAACTGATCTTAGCATTGATTAATGCAAGTAAGTTTTGATTCATTAGTTCTTGCACTTAATGGGTTCTCGGTTGTAGTTTGCGCCATTGATTTATGGGTAAATAATAATTAAGAACACTTGATTCATCCCATGATCATACAGTAACAATCTTACTTAAGATAAGAACGAATCCTCAACTTGATTAATACCTTTTTCACATGTCAATTAGGGAGCATTGATGACCTAGTCCTCATCTCTTGATCACAATCCATAATTTCTTGTTACTCTATTTTAATTAATTTGGTCTCTTAGTTTTAAATCAATCAATCAATCTCAAATCTCTTGGATACTGTCACTTGCTTAGCTTTAATTAAAATTAGTTTAATCAATAATTCACTTTTCCTCGTGGGAACGATATCTACTTTCCACTGTACTTATCTCACTATTCATGCACTTGCGAGTTAGGTTTTTATAACACAATTTTATCCATCACTAACTAATCACTCAACTCAAAAGATTAAGTTAATAAGAGCCTAAACAATTGTACTACTTAAGCCTTATAACACACTCCTATACATGCAAGATCAATAGACTTGTCACATGGCAACCCAAATGCCAACACATAACATGTTCAAAAAACAGATAACAAATTCAAATATAATAAATGTAATCCCTTGAGGGGAGTCAAACCCGAGTACTCCTGGTAAAACTAGTTCTAGTATGTATCATGTTAAGTAACCACTCAACCCAAAAAGTTCATAGATAGATAAGGATCTAAGACCCAGTTTGACATTGTTGTGATGTGGGGGGAATTGCTTTTGGATTTGCTGTGGGAAGAATCAACTGAGTGTTTGGTAAATTGGTTTTTAAAAGTGCTGTAAGAACCAAAAACAATTTCAATGTGTTTGGTAAATTGGAAGAAAAAGTATTGTGACCGTACAAAATTACTAAAAGAACACAAGTGAATATTGAGATGTTTTGAAAATAAATTATTTGTTTTTTTTTTATTTTATATTTATTATTATTGTTATTATTATTTTTCCAGATCCAAATCCAAATCCAACCCAACTTCAAGTCTTCAATTAACAAAACACAACCTGAATTGTTGAATTCAACCAAATTTGATCTAACTTTGATGGTTGTTAAACATCGATAAGAAAATGGAACCAAAAATTAATTATAACTAAGAAATATGATTAAAAAGCCAAGATTTTTTAAATTGAACAACATCTGGAAAATTTCAAGACTTCATCAAAAAAAAATTTCCTAAAATCACAACCCATCCACCTTCATCAAAATTTCCAGACCAGACTTCGTGGCCCTCAATACCCAACACCAGACTTCATCAAAATTTCTAGAAATCACAAACCCAAAACATCATCAATTAAAGAATTAAATAATTAAAGAAACCCCACATCACATTTTATTCAAGTTCATCTAAAACAAACCTAAAAATTTTCATCTGGGTTTTTACTCAATTGGATCCACCTTATCACACTTCAGGTCCACCACCACTCAGCTCTACCATTCATTTGTCTCTCTCGTCTCTCGATCTCTATCTCATCTCACTCTCTCGATCTCTCTCTGCCTCATCTCAGTCTCTCTCGCCACCGTGCTCCGTCAATCACTCTCTCCTGCCGACGCGTGACTGTTCACTGCCAAAGAAGGCGATGGTCTCACCATCGCAAATCACGAAGTTGTTGATGGAGGCGATGATAGAGATGAGCAGTAGGAAGATGAGATGGACGGCAATTGTGAGTTGATTGAAGAAGAAGATGAGACGGACGACGACTGTTGATGTGGAGTTGATTGAAGAAGATGTGATTTTGGTAAATGCCAAGAAAGGCTAAGGACAAAATAGGAAAGTTGGGTAAAAATTCATTAAAAAACACTATAGCGCGTTTCCAAAAGCAAAAGCTGATTTCCAAAAACAAGTATTTGTAGTTTCTCAAAAACTCAGTTGGGAGAAGCTAAAAATGGCCAAAATAACTTCCCCACAATTTTACCAAACACCCTATCATTGGTCCGGAATCACTTTTGGCCCCAAAAGCAGCTGGGGAAGCAATGCCAAAATGGGCCTAAGTAATACTTTAGTAATTGAGCACTCAAACGTATAATATCCGAGACAATAAGAAACTATATTATATATGAAATTAAATTATATTTAGTGAATGTTATTAGAAATTATGTACAAAACAAAACCTCACATAAAGCAAGAGATAATTTTAGCTTAAAGTTGTTGATTAAAGTTGTTTATGCTAGCATCTTATTGTTTAATCAACAAAACTAGCATCTTATCGTTTAATCAACAAAACTCTGTAAATGAAAGCACAAACTTCTTTGCATGCCAGTATAAAAAGGTTGATATCAAGCATGAGAGAAGGATGTACCTGTAAAGTGTCTCGTACACTAAAGGAACAGAAATCAAATAATGGGGTTGGTAGCGTTGCAAATCATCCTATCAAACAAAAACGAATAAATGAAATTAATAACATCAATACCAGGATTGAAATAATCCCATGTAAAATGATATTTTTCATTCTTCCATTACTCAGGATCATTGTAGTTATTTTTCTTATATTAAATAGATCCAACAAAAAATAAAGTAAAAGAGAATGATACCTTCAAATTTCTAACAGTTGTGTACATCTGCTCAACACCATGTGTAAATATGAAATACTCACCAGCTCGCTCATACGCATGCCAAGGGGGCAACATGCTTAAAAATCTATCCCCCTCCTTTGCGGGTACAATATCCCATAAGTTTCTTATCTGGAAAATTATGACATAGAAATCCACAATAATAATAATAATAAGTTAATAACAAAGCCAACCGTGGCAATCAATTGTGAGAAAACGAAAAAATGGAAGGGCTCCTCCAGAAAGGAATAAAATTACAAAGAAAACTATGTCAACCATATGGCTAACCAAATTGTAATTGCAGGCAATATAAATCAAACCTAATATAGAACTCTCACATTAAGCGACTCATCTACAACAACCAGAAAAAGCACTATCATCCTCCACCAAGTTTCAGTAATTTTTCACTGACCAAAATTATAAACAACTCAATAAAAATATTGAATCTGAACTCCTTTTCCTTTTGGTAATCAATTCTGTAACTCTGTAATAATCCCGGTGGTCCGGCATTCTTACAAGTAATTTTTAATTTTCCCTCCAGGGAGACCCTTATAAATGTCTTCTTTTTCATTTTTATTTTCATATGTATACAGATAATAAAAATCTAAAATTTTATTGATGACAAAGAGAGTACAAGAGCAGCAAGCCAATGTCCAAAAGAAAAAGGTTCTAATTAGTGAACTCGGGAGATTACCTTCTTACTTATGATAAAATTTAACCTCTTACTATGAAACGTTCTTAAACAACTCCCAGGGTTTTCAGTATAAGCAAAACTGCAAAAGGTAGAAACATATGGGGGGTGGGGGGGTGGGGTATCTTATTATGCAAATACAGGGAATAAGTGCACCATTTCAACACTTATAGACTATTGTGCTTGGAGAGGGATATGGGCAAGTATATAATAGTCTACACTCTTGCATCTAGTTTCCTTTGAAAAACCAGTTTCCCAAAAAATAAAGGAATTCTTAATTAGGCTTCTTATTCCTAGCATAAAAGTTTTTATGCTTGCAAGTGAAAAATCAATCCATGAGTCTATCAAGCATCTGGGCCAATTAATGTTTGAAACAACCTGCATTGACACTAAACAACTATTACATCAGAGGGCAACAAATTGGGCTTGAACTTCATCCAGATGGCTGCAGCAGTGTGCTTTAAATACAAAAATAAATATATAAAGACTGGAAATTGAGTCCTAGTCAAATTTAGCAATTTAAATCTCCCAGCAGAAACTTTTGAAACAAGCATTGACTCTACTAGGAGTACCGTTAGCTTTTAGTTTGCGGCATTCTCTAATCTATACTAAAAGTTAAGTAAACATATCTGATGAGGCGATGAGAAAGTAATAACCAATAAACTTAGTGACTGAATTAACATCTTTGGTAGCTAATTGCATAGCAAAATGAGAAAAAAGAAGTTAAATTTCTGCTTAATGCAACACTAGCCAAAGTAATACCACCAGAAAAAAAGAAAAAAAAAATTGAGAAAACCTGGTGTAAGAGATTCTTATGTGTAAGCATAACGCCTTTTGGATTGCCAGAGGTTCCGCTGGTATACACAAGTGTAGCAATATCATCAGAATTGATAGTTTCATATATGTACTGTTTGCCTGCAATAACATAAGTTAGTTGGAAAAACTGCATACAACCTGTCTACTGTAATCAATTATTAATTAAATAACATTAAAAATAATAATATTCTATTACCCTAGAGATATTTAGTAGAACAAATACAAAGAGATGAACTTGAGATGATCGGTGGTAGTGAATGACATCATACAGCTGTTATTACGCCTATGTGGTGAAAGTTGCACCTATTTCTTAATATGGTCTGAGAAGATGTATGGAAGGAAGAGCACAAAAAAATCATGGGTTCTTATCTTGCTTTATTAGTAATAACGTTTTGGGTGAACAGGGCAGGGTAGCAAGTGACAAGGAAAATTCCCATAAAAATAAATAATAAATTGTTGCCAATATAATGGGTGCGCAGGAACAAGTATTACAATTAAAGTAAAAGTCCACATGACATAAAGGGTGCGAGGAAAGTAATTTGCTAGTAAAAACATAAATGCTCACGAGGAATTCGAAAAATTAGGAAGAGAAGTAAATGCTTGCTAGGATTTTCAAATGAACAACACCTGATTTAAATTATTGTAAGGAAATTGTAGACTGTGAATGACCGAAAGTAAATAACAGCCAGAATTTGAAGGATACAACAACGATGCAAATGCATAAAAGAATTTGAAGGATACAACAACAATGCAAATGCATAAAAAGAAAATTTAAGATACGAAAAAATGAAGCATGATTAATCTACTGGCTGAACAGTTGATGTTTCTGCAGATGCTCTCCTTAAAGACTTTTAGTGGTTATATAGCCCCAAGAAGTAGTATCTGCTGTAGTTTTAAGATTGTGGCAGAGGCTACTTCAGGAAGCAAGAGTATCTTGGGTTATCCCAGAATCTTCTATGCCATTTCTTATTGATGAACCGTTTATATTTAGCAGGGAATTGAATGCAGGGATCTAACGAAAATGACTTGTTTTGGATAATTTGGCAAGAATGGAACAGAAAAGGTTTTGAAAATGCTCAAGAAGATAAGTCAGTTTTCTACAAAATAAAGTTTGGTTCTTAGCTTATTTATTGGTTCCAGTGGGTAAAAGATTCCAAGATAAATGTTATTTTATTTTTTTATTTTTTTCATTTGAAAAGCAACATATTCTGATGCCCACCACTGAAAAGGAAAATCTAACAAATTCCTAAACCAATGGTAGCTTGGTGATTTAAGTCAATCTCTAATTTGTATTACTTGCCCCTTAAGGAATAGTGGGGTTCAGTCTATACTAAGGTATTGACTGTTCCTAGAGTTTAGGTGACATCAAATAATTGAAAACAGAAACATATAAAAAATAAGGCCCCTACGTCCATTTGTAAAAACTGGTCTTACATCCGAAAATATATATTTACAGAGCACTAAACTGGAAGTGATGATGGCAAATACTAAAATCAGATCTGATTGCAACAACTTAAAATGGATGAAGTTAAAGAAACTTCGCAAGATGAAAAGAGAAACTAGTGAACAGAAAAACCTAGGCATCACCTCTAGGGTGTTGGACTATTGGAGCATTGCATATCAAGCCAAGTAACCCGTTTTTCTAGAATTCCTTCATTAACTACAGACAGCACTGGCACATAGTTTTGCACAGTCAAGTACACTTGAGCCTAAGGACCCAAGGATAAACCAAAACAAAGGAAACTAATCCAACAAACAATGAGGTCCACCAAACACACGCCTCTTTTGTCAAGTTCACCTAACACACAAACACCCCCACAACAAAAGTTACACTATTACCACCAACATACTATTACACTATTTCAATAAGCAAGTTTCAATTCAGAACCCTTGTAAGCAGTCATTTAAAACATAAACTAAAGGAGTGGTAAAGTAAGAAGAACTACAGACTAAAATAGATATCCTAAATTCATTTAAGCTATGCCTATCAACTTACTAGCATCATGAGAAGCAGAGAGAAATCTACGGCTCTCACGACCCAAATCAATGACCTCTTCATAACTGAAAACAGGCATCCCATTCATTCTATCAGTAGCCAGGCATGATTTCTTCCCCCAAAGTAGAATGACAAATCTCATTGCTGACTTCGAGCAGAATGTTTCTGCAATCCGATTGAAAAACTCAGGATTTTCCACAGCTAGAGCAACACTGTAGTAATAATAACATAAAATCAGCACCTTCAGCAATTATATTAAAATTAAAATCAGAAGTAAATCGTGGGTAGATAATTTAATAGTTAAGATCTGTTGTTATTTTACAAGAGCTTTAGAAGTCACATCTAAAGTTACAAACGCAGAAGTGGGATTGAGGCCAGGGTAAAAGAAAAAGTGAAAAAAAATAAAAACAGAGGGGATCTACATGAAGGATTTCTAAAGTAAGGTTGTAATGACATGTTCTTATTTCAAAGATGGCTGATAAAAAACATGAAAATATCTGCATGACCTCAAACCTCCCAATAATTCTCCCAGAGCATCAATTACATACTTGATATTGAAAGAATTATTACTTCATAAAAGCACTAGTTTTCCCAAAGCTATTAGATAAAATAAGGAAGCATTTTGATAATTTTATGAATATAGAGATACCATAAATTAATTAGCAATAAATCAGAAAGTTTGTAGTAATTTGTGTTCCTTAAGGATTTTGGTACTTGGACAGGATTCTTTCAGATTTTTTCCTGGTATTTTGGGACAGCTTGTTCACCTTTTTGTACTTCTTTGTTTATATTAAACAAATTTTAAGTTTCTAATAAAAAATAATAATTTTACTTTATCAACAAAAAAAAAAAAAATCTCCACACCCTCCCTATTCCACCACCTGTACACAAAACACAAATTAAGTTGAATCCCCCTCCAAAAGTTAGTGTATCCAAGGTTGGTGTGAAGGCGGATTGATCTCTATAATTCTTAGTTCTTACTCCATTACATGAGATCTACCAGTTAGACTATCACCATGGGGACATAAATCAGAAAATTCATAAAAGCAAAGCTAAGAAAACTTTCATAGAAATATATGACACTTATTCAACAAGTTTGTGCCGTTATACTTTTTTTCTTTAAAACAAAATCTAGATATTTTTTTCAAACACAAACTATGATGATTATAAAAGAAACATAACATTTGATTCTACACAATTATACTTCCCAACTACTAGCAACTTCAAAAAACAATTTTGTTGAAAGATCTTGGTTACTTTGTTATGCTGTTAGCCTGTTACTACTTTGTAAATAGTTGTTAGGAGGGTAATCAATAATTGTGCACCAACTGTAGTTGTGCTGTAAAGCTGTAATTAATTATTGTGTGTAATTAGTTGGGTAGTAGTAAGTACTATCATTTATTGTTTCTTAGCCTAGGCTCTCTATTTAAACTGTGTATTCTGCCAGAGAGAAATAAGAATTTCAGTTTAACTCACATGGTATCAGAGCTTTAGGTTCTCTCCTCAAAATTTTTTGGTGGTCATTGCTAATTTTTCAAATCAGCCTTCATAGTTTATTCTTCTAAGCTCTCAAATCAGCCTTCATTGTTCCTGGCCTTTATTGCCAGAGTTAGTGCTAGTTTTTAATCCCTCACAGCCTCCACAAACCTAGCCATGACAACAATTGATGAATCTGCTAAGACAGATATGAGTGAGGTTCCTCCATTGAATGAGGGATCGAGTTGTCAGAATGAAGATGTGATGTCTGCTCCAAGCAAAGGAGAGATGCAGAATATCCAGCCAGCATATCGTCTGAATGGGAAGAACTATTTCAAATGGTCTCAGGTGGTTCAAACGTTTCTTAAAGGAAAAGGGAAGGTGAGCCACCTCTTGGGTACTGGACCGAAGAAAGGGGACCTAAGTTCGAAGCTTGGGATGAAGAGGATTCCATGGTCATGGCATGGCTTTGGAACTCTATGACCCCAGAAATTAGTGACACCTGTATGTTCTTGTCTACTGCAAAGGACATATGGGATTCAATTCAGCAAACCCATTCAAAGGTGAAGGCTGCCCAGGTGTATGACATTAAGACCAAGATAGCTTCAACGATGCAAGGCAACAGTTCAGTGACAGAGTAAGCTAATACTCTGCAGAATTTGTGGCAGGAGCTAGACCATTATCGGTGTATAGCCATGAAGTGTAGTGATGATGCAGCTACACTAAAGAATGTTATGGAACAAGATCAGGTGTATGATTTCCTTGCTGGTCTGAATGTGGATTTCGACCAAGTCAGAGTCCAAATCTTGGGCAAAGATGAATTGCCATCTCTAAATTCAGCTATCTCCATGGTTAGGGCAGAAGAAAGTAGGCGAAGTGTTATGCTCCAATCCCAACCAATAGATAGATCAGCTATGATATCGAAATAGGGAAGCAACCAAAACTTAATAATGGACCAAAAACCATTTATGGAGGGAAGAGGAGGTGATGGAGGAAGGCCATCCATGAATCGAGACAATCTCTGCTGTACCTATTGCAAGAAATCAAGGCACACCAAAGACAGATGCTGGAAATTGGTTGGAAAGCCTTCAACCTCAAGCAAAGAATGGGGTTATAAGGGGGGACAACCGATTAGCAAGGGGCAAGCACACATGACTGGAGAAACATGTGAAGAAGACAATACAGAGACAATTGAGAAATTGAAAAGTCTACTAGGAACGTTGGAGAAATCTTACAACAATACTTGTTCTCTAGTTCAGTTAGGTAAGGTCTCTAACTCTATTGGATTAAATGTTTCGGATAAGTGTGATGTGGACTCTTGGGTCATTGATTCAGGAGCCACTTACCATATAACTCATTCTCCTCACATTTTTTTGACCTACACACCATGCCCTAGCAATAGAAATATATCAGTTGCTGATGGTTCATTGTTTCATTGACTACAGTAGCCGGTTTAGGAGAGGTTAAGATCAGCCCTACATTTAGCCTAAAACAGGTTTTACACGTACCTAAATTGTCTTCAAACTTAATATCCATACAGAAACTTACTAGGGACATGAATTTTTATGTAACCTTTTATCCATCTTATTGTGAGTTTCAGGATCGGTATTCGGGGAAGAGGATTGGACTTGCTAGGGCAAAGGATGGACTTTACTATCTTGAGACACCCTGTGGATCTAGTGCTACTAAGAACAGCCTTTCCAGTTCATATCTTTCTGAAAATTCAATAAATAAAGACAGAGTGTGGCTATACCATTTTCGGTTTGGGCACCCTTCTTTTTCAATTTTAAAAGTCATGTTTCCAGTTTTGTTTAGTGGTTTAGATATTAGGGATTTTCATTGTGACGTGTGAAATTGCAAAACACAAACGTGCATCTTTTCCGGTTAGTAAAAAAAGAAGTTTTATTCCATTCTCTCTTGTCCATAGTGATATATGGGGTCCTTCAAAAATTTTAAATATCTCTGGAGCACGGTGGTTTGTGTCCTTCATTGATGACTGTACTAGAGTGGCATGGATCTTTTTTCTAAAAAACAAATCAGACTTAAGTGGAGTATTTTTAAATTTTCACAACATGATTCAAAACCAATTTGGAGTCAAAATTAAAAGAGTTCGATCCGATAATGAACGGGATTATTTTAATCAGAATTTATCCTCTTATTTTCAAAATGAAGGGATTATTCATGAGTCTTCTTGTGTTTATACCCCACAGCAAAATGGGGTTGCAGAGAGGAAAAACGGTCATTTATTAGCTACTACCAGGGCATTAATCTTTCAAAACAATGTTCCTCATTCATACTGGGGAGAGGCTCTGTTAACTGCTACCCATATTATTAACAGACTCCCTACTCAAGTTTTAGGCCTTAAGACTCCAATTGGTGTTCTTTCACAATACTTTCCTGAGTTTGTCACAACTAATAATCTCACTCCAAGGGTGTGTGGTTGTACTGCTTTTGTTCACAATCATAGTCCTACTAGGGGTAAATTAGATCCAAGAGCTATTAAGTGTTTGTTTTTAGGGTACTCTTCAACTCAGAAGGGTTACAAGTGGTACCACCCTGCTTCTAGAAAGTTTTATGTGTCAGCCGATGTCACTTTTCATGAACAAACTCCTTTTTATTCTAGGTCTTATCTTCAGGGGGAGATTTTGAGTGAAGATAAGAGAATTTTTTATGATAATAAGTTTTTTGATTCTTTAAATTCAGATTTTCTATCATCTAGTGTCTCTCCCAGCCGAACTACTCCATCTCAAGAACTAGTTGATTCAAATGTTGCTTCTAATGGGATCTCTGAGTCCAATCCTATTGTAGTCATACCAGACCTAAACACTGAACCACCCACGAATCAATCAAGTTCACCAAAAACAAACCCAAACGCTGAACCTACTGCCGGACCCATGACAAGTAGAGAGGATGTTCTTAGTCCCACAAGATATCTACAGGTGTACTCAAGAAGGAAGGATCCTACGGAGCCTATGCAAGTCCAAAAGTCTGACTCAAAAACTGATATAGAGGTACTTTCTGATCCTTCTACCAGAGACTTACCTATAGCACTTAGACAAGAAACCAAAGAGTGCACCAAACGACCATATATCCTCTCTCAAGGTTTGTTTCATATGATAAGTTTTCAGCCTCTCACAAAGCTTTTTTGATAAATTTACATGCCATTCCTATTCCTACTACACTTTCTGAAGCATTATCTAATAAGAATTGGAGACATGCCATGGAGACTAAGATGGAGGTGTTGGAAAAGAATAGAACTTGGGAGCTTACTAAGTTGCCGCAAGGTAAGAAGGCGGTGGGATGTAAGCGGGTTTACACAGTAAAATACAAAGTAGATGGTTGTCTTGAAAGGTATAAGGCTCGGTTAGTGGCTAAGGGCTACACACAACACATGGGCTAGATTATCAAAAGACGTTTGCTCCTGTGGCAAAAATGAATACAATAAGAGTGTTATTGTCCTTGGCTGCAAATCTTGATTGGCCCCTTCAACAATTCGATGTGAAGAATGCATTTCTTCACGGGAACCTAGAAGAAGAGATTTACAAGCAGATTCCTCCTGGATATGGAAGTGGGGTTAGAAGCAGAGAAGGTATGTAAGCTTAGAAAGGCTTTGTATGGCCTTAAGCAATCTCCTAGGGCTTGGTTCGGAAGGTTTGCAAGGGTTCTAATAGCAGTAGGGTGTAGCCAAAGTCAAGGAGATCATACATTGTTTATTAAGCATTCTGATTCAGGGGGAGTCACGGTACTTCTAGTCTACTTTGACGACATAATTTTGACTTGGAACGATGAGAAAGAAAAAGAGGCAGTGAAACGATGCATGAAAAAGGAGTTTGAAATCAAGGAGCTTGGGAAGTTGAAATACTTCCTAGGTATTGAGGTGGCTTACTCAAAACATGGAATTTTTCTTTCACAAAATAAGTATGTGATTGATCTTCTGAAGTAGACTGGGAAGATGGGTTGTAAACCAGCATCTACTCCCATTGACCCGAATCACAAGCTTGGTGAAGCAAGTGATGATGTGGTGGTAAACAGAGAAATGTATCAAAGGTTAGTTGGCAAACTTATTTGCCTTTCACATACGCGACCTGACATTGCGTATGCTGTTAGTGTAGTAAGCCAATTCATGCATAGCCCTAAAGAAGTGCATTTACAGGCTACCTACCATATATTGCACTATTTAAAGGCCAATTCAGGAAGGGGAATCTTGTTCAAGAAAAATACAAGGCTGTCACTAGAAGCATACACGGATGCAGACTAAGCTGGGTCAGTTATGGATAGGCGGTCTACTTCAGGTTGCTGTACATTCCTAGGCGGTAATCTTGTGACATGGAGGAGTAAAATGCAGAACGTGGTTGCAAGGTCCAGTGCTGAGGCCGAATTTAAGGCAATGACACAAGGTATTTGTGAATTACTATGGTTAAAAATCATTTTGAATGATTTGAAGATTAAGTGGGAAGAACCTATGAAACTCTATTGTGACAAGAAGTCTGCAATTAGTATTGCACACAACCCGGTGCAACATGACAGAACTAAACATATTGAAGTAGACAGACATTTCATTAAGGAGAAGCTAGATAGTGGGCTGATTTGTACACCCTATGTGTCAACCAAGGTTCAACCGGTGGATGTCTTGACTAAAGGCCTACTGGGAGCTGTTTTTTAAAGATGTTATATCCAGGGAATGGAAGATATCTATTCCCCAGCTTGAGGGGGAGTGTTGAAAGATCTTGGTTACTTTGTTATGCTGTAAGCCTGTTACTACTTTGTAAATAGTTGTTAGGAGGGTAATTAATAATTGTGCACCAACTGTAGTTGTGCTGTAAGTCTGTAATTAATTATTGTGTTTAATTAGTTGGGTAGTAGTCAGTTGGGTGGTAGGTAGTTGGGTGTTAGTTGTTGAATGCAACTACTATCATTTATTGTTTCTTAGCCTAGGCTCTCTATTTAAACTCTGTGTATTCTGCCAGAGAGAAATAAGAATTTCAGTTTAACTCACAAATTTGAATTCCTTAATAATGCTTAAAAGGATGTGCAATGTGAAAACCATAACTCATTGAGGTGCCCATGTCCTATAAAAGTTAATATAAGCAGCAAATCAATACTCTGGCCACAAAGATGCAGTAATACATTTATAGAGATGAAATCAAGTTTTCCTGGCACCTATTCCTTAAAAATACACACAGAAGTTCACTTTAAAATAAGCAAAGTTATATAGACTCAAAGGTAACATTTTTCTAAACCTTTCAGAGTGGTTGTATATTTGCAATAGCTCTTCAACAGAGGACCTCGACCCTCTTACCACATTGATTGCTCCTGTTGCCATTATGCCTGGGCAAATTAACAGGACAATAAAATTAAATCTCTTAAAATTCGAAAACTGATAAGGTTTTCAATGCATATCAACACGTTTTACAAGGATATAATAAAAGTATCAAGGTAAAACAGGTAAACAGAAGTTTTAAGACCCAAGAGGTTTAGGGAAGTTCTCTAAACTCACCGTTCGGCCGGCATGAGGAATGAATTGATTTCCCCATGCAGCGAATATAGTTGACAGATCATAAATTCTAAGATATCATCAAAATTTAGAACTACAATGCATAGCTGTCCTTGGTGAATTTAGACTTTTATTTGCAAGAGTAAAGGTCCAAAGTTATTAAGAGTTTAGAGTTAATTATTGCATAAGGTTCAAGCTTTTGTAGTTCACTTTTGTTTGAAAGCATATAATACACAAAAACAATGGAGAGAAAGATTCCTGTTTTCTGAATAGATTGATGTTCCCAAAAAGAGCTTTTCATTTTCTTGACTGGGATAATTCCATTAATGAATTTCAAGAAAACTATTCTCAGAAGACCCTTGCTTCCAAGAAGAACTATAAGTTGTTCTCATGTGTCTATTGTTAAAACTAAAGAGTAGGGGAAGAGAGAATAGAGTTATATATTATTCGATACATGAATTTATAGTGCTAGAAGGAAGTAGAATCAATTACAATAATTACTCAATCAATCACCTAGCCAATTACATAAATCTTTGGTTGATTGATATCTTTATTAATAGTTGACTTTAAAACCAACCCCCGCCCCCTCCCCCTCCTCCTACCCCCCCCCCCCCCCCCACACCTTGAGTGGAGCATAGATATTTTCAATACCCAGCTTGGAAAAAAGAAATTGAAAACTTAAATGGCAAAAGAACATAATAAAATAAAAATGGAAACATATAATAATTCTTTTTGAGATTATTTAACATCCCATCAAAGTCAAGATGGGGAGATGAAGCAGTTTGAATTTGCTTAAAACAGCTTAACATAGTAGTATTTTTTTTACATGATGAAACACATGCATCGGTGACTTTTGGAGGCGAAAACTCGGACTTTTTATAGGTTTGCTGTCATCTACCAGCTGCATATGGCAGCACAAGAGACATTTTTTAAGATTGTGTTTGTGAGAAGGATCTTTTGCTCTGATACTATATTAGTAATCATCGGACCTAAAAGCTTAAGCTGATAAGAAAAGGTCCAACAATAGTATTTAAGCATCTAACACACCCCCTCAATCAAGCTTAAGCATATGGGAGATGAGGTGAACTAACGTATGTTGTCTATAATGGAAAAGATACCACAGTTCACTTAATTACCCCAAATAGCTGGGCAAGAAAATGTAAAGAACAATTATATGTGTTGAAATAAACTAACATATCAAGCTAAAGCAAATTATCTACTATGGAAACAGATATACTATAATAATTCATGCAAGGAATGTTCTACAACATTCTCTAGACATCTGTTGTTCATGGTTTTAAAGAGCCAAAGCACAATCAACAAATTTCCATGAAGGATGTAAGGGGTCTAGTTCTCCATAATCTTGATTAATATATCCAATTCACCTAAGAGGAAAGAGATAATAAGGAAAGGATATTGAAACTGCTCCTACCTTGATCTGCAACAAGCCATCGGCAAGAATTATCAGCAAAGAGTGACATCTTCTCCTCTGGCTTTACTCCGATAATTCTTAGACCTTCAGCAAAATCCAAGATTTCCTGCTCCAACTGCAATTTGAAGAGGCAAGACGTTTAATAGACAGCTAAGAAAAGCATAACAACTTCTATCATCTCATTACAATGACACAAATACTAAAATTATGACTTTAAATGTTTGTTAACTCAATCAAATGAATGACTACCTTTTGTTCTACAGAATGCACCTTTATTGGTTTGACAAGCCATTTACAGTATCTCATTATGTCATTATCAAATTCAAATAGCATTGCACCATCTTACATAAAAATATAAGCTAATAAAAAGTCCTGAACATTAATGGGTTAAAAGAATGCAGTTACGAAAAACTCTGAGTCAAGTGACTGCAATTATATCTTTGATGACAACTAACCAAATGAGTCACTTGCACTAATTGCAAGGTAGAGACTTGAAATTATTATGTCAGCCCATGAACTAATCAACTATACAAATGGCTGGCAGAAAATAGTAATACTATTATACCCATCCCATTATGTCACTTAATGTTAGAGGACTTAAATATTATTGTTGGGTGTTTTCCTATCGGTTTAAGCTTTTGGGTCAATTGGTTACTAACATTGTATCAGAGTTTTGGTTGTCTCAGGAGTCCTGGGTTCAACTCCCCTCACGTGCATTTGTTTATGTATTTGTTATGTAATCTGCATATGTATTTGGGCATAGTCCACATGCCAAGCCCATCGATCTAGCAAGTGAGGGGGTGTGTTAGAGGGTTTAAATACTATTATTGAGCGCTTTCCTATTAGCTTAAGCTTTTGGGTCTGTTGATTACTAACAATTAAAATTTCAATTTTCGACTTTTAAAGTATAATCTTTTCAACCAACTAACATTCAACACGATAGACTTAATGGGCATGTGAAACTGCTTTATATTTTAAAGGAATTATTTTAAGCAATTTTTCAGTAACCGCTTGACCGAAAAGTTTAGGCCATTAGGAAAGGGCCTAATAATAATATTTAAGTACTCTAAGTCTCTAACACACACCCTCATGACCAATACCAACAAACTTGCCACATGGCTCAAGCCCAAACACAAACACATAACAAACTCAAATAACAAAAATAGTAATCATGCGAGGGATTCGAACCCAGGTACTCCCGGTAAAACAAGGCTTTGATACCATGTCAAGAACTGCTAAACCCAAAAGCTTAAAATGTTTGATTAGGGCCCAACAATGGTTTTTAAGCACACTAACAAGGTCCATATAATGTTATTATTATTTTGGTAATATTTAGAGATGCACATTTACCCCCGGATCCCCAAATCCCCATGTCCCTATCCCCATTTGAGGATTTTTTTTTTTTTTTCGGGGGGGGGGGATGGGGATTATTTTCATCCCTAAATTGAAATGGGGATGGGGGGACCACTCCCCATCCCCATTTTCCCCAATTATATTGTAATGGGGATGGGGGGACAAATATATATAAATATAATTATAATATATATATATTTTTTAAAATTATTCTTTGAAAACCCTAACTATATATACTCATTTACTCTTTTTAAAGACAAAACCTAAAACCTAAATCTAAAATCTCCTCTCAAGATTTGTAATGGAATGTTTGTTTATTTAGTTTAATTTGTAATTTTTTGTCAAATGGGGAAATGGGGGAACGAGGGAAAAAGGGAAAAACGGGAAAAATAGGGAACTAGGGTTGGGGATGGATATACCTCCCCCCAAAATTCCCTATCCCCATTTTCCCCAAATGGGGAAATGGGAGGGGATGGGGGAAGGGTCCGGAAAGTGGGGATGGGAATGGGGAGACCTATATCCATCCCCATTCCCCAAATATGCATCTCACTAATATTATGTCATTAATCACATTACACTTGACGGATATTTTGATCATGTTAATTAATTCAATAATGATAAACATCCCACCTACAATCCCACCATTTTCATCCCAACACATGTGGCAACTGAGGTGTCACTTGGTGAATAGACACACATTAATTGATATTTATCTCTCTTACCCATTTATTCACTCACCGATTAATGTTTGTCCACTCACCAAGTGATACATCAGCTGCCACATGTGTTGGGATGGAAATGATGGGATTGTAGGTGGGATGTGTGGCATTACTGTAATTAATTTTAGTTACAGCGGAATTTTGATATGCAAAATAGTCTTTATCATGACATTTTCCATCTCATCTTTTAAATCTACTTTCTTCTCTTGTTCGTTATTTTGTTATTAACAGCACTAAAAAGAACAATAGAAACCAAGCCCATTCCATGTTAGAGACCAAACAATCAAGATAAACTGAAAGGAAATTTTGCAAAATAGCATGGTTGGTGACTGAACGTTGTCACCTGCTTACCTCAGCATCCACAGAGTGTCTATATCGGCTGCAGAAGAAAGTTTGCGACAACAATGTGAACAGACCTCTAAGTACTGCTCTTTCAAAAGATTATTTTTAAGATTTCCAAAATGCTCAAGTTTCTTCTACTCTTTTGGATTCCCTGAGTATTTTCTTTGGCATCTTTACAAAATTGGGTTCACATGACATTCAAATGATACAACATAGCAAATCAAAGGATTTTGACATGTTGAGTTCCCCAAAAAAAGGAAAATAAATAAAAGAGGGATATTTTGGACATGTAGGGTCCTGATGCGTATCGGCTTGCATTCAATGGCATTTAGTTCGAATTGTAACAGAAGTTTCATTGGAAAGGAAACTAACCTGTTTGTAAGTCATATTTGAAGGCGGTTCATGGTATGGATCCACAAGTGCTACATGATCACCGTATTTTTCTGCAGAAGACCTCCAAATGTCAGGAACTGCTTTCCATTCATCACAAGCCAAGGCACCACTACTTGACAATGATGTACTTTCTAGCAAAGGGGAGCACCTTCTTATCTGCATTTCTTCTGTCTACAACAGAAAATGTAGAACAGCAATGGATTTGAAGACTTCTAACAATATCTATGCATATACAACAAAACTTCAAACCACAAAACACTAAAGGACCGGATACATGCATTCACAATTAAGAATCTGAATCAGCACTAGGCTCAGAATGGAATATCTGAAAATTTGTGTTCATAACTTACGCGCATACTTTCATATGCAAGCATAAGTGGTGTACGAATTATGTACGTACTTACAAATGTAACACTTACCTAATAGTCTGGAAATATTAAATATGTAAAAGCTTTGGAGAATGCAGTGATGGATGAAACTGGAGAATTTTGTCTCTTTTAGCCCAAGTTATATGTATGTATCCCTTAATTTTATCCCCTATTTAATTATGAAACAAAACACCATCCAGGTACCTTAGCTTTATCAATCAAGACAAATTCACATTTAGAATGAACAGAAGGGTCAAGGCACAATTAAAACAAGAACAAAATTGAAGTTCATACAATATGCAAGCAAACATAGCACACCACGGACGTATTTGTTTTATATTTATTGTAAAAAAAAAAAAAATTAAAAAAATTCTTGCACTACGGTACTACACTTACTGATACCACAGAAGTTTAATCAGAAAATATATAGACTAAATTTCAATTCATGCTTCTTTATAAAATAGCATTTGAGAATATTACCAAGAAATTATTATCATTCACAATCAAAAGAAAATTAAACATATATAGACACTTTCCAAGGAAAAAAAGCCTGTACATATATACAACATCAAATAGTGAACCAAAAACCCATAAATGAATTTGTCGACGAAATTCAATTAACATGGGAAACATTTAATAGTGAATTATTGAAAAAAAGAATAGAAGAATTTACATTGGATTGAGAAGAAACCCGAATTCTGGTGGAAAGACATGTCCTTGAAGCGTTGAATTTGGAGTGAAGAGGAAGATGAGAATCAGAAGAAGTGAAAAGAAGAGTTGAAACAGCCAATGAAACGGTGGCCATTTGAGAGAGTTAATTGGAGAAGACGAGACGAGATAAACAAAGAAAAAAAGAGAAGAGCTATTTAGTGTTTGAAATTTTCAAGAAAATGACTCTGACACCCGACATCTGATGTGCCGTTAAGTTAAGCACTCTGTTTTATTATATGACCGCCAAAATTTATATATATATCTCCGATTATTTTGTCTTATCACTCAGCCGATTATCAATTTAGTCCCTATATTTTTATCAATTTAATCCTTGTACGTATTGATTTTCACTTAAAAAATTCTATTGATTAATACGAAAAACAGAGTTTCTTTTTATAATTTAATTTTTTCTATTTAAATTTCCTTTTCTAAAAATTAAAATTTAAAAAAATTATAAAGACATTTCCTTTTTAGCAGAATTTTAGAGTACTAATTTCTAATGGCAAATCAGTTGGTCAATTGTCGGATAAGAATTATTATATGTTGCTTTACAAATATGAATTGCGTATTATAGATTATGTTTGGCAATGTGACAATGACATCAGTTTTATGCTTTTAAGCTTTCTTCAAAAGTAGAAATGTAGAATATTGTTCAAAAGTAGACTAGTACTGAGTAATATTCTCTTGTTGGATTTGTTGGATTCATGCTTTTCTCCTTTTAATTTGTTAGGTTTTCACCTGAAGTACTACAGAACTATTACATCACAGTAAAGAACTTTAAAATATTAGAAAAAGAAGGAAAAGATATTTTAGGGTTTATAAAACAATAAAGAAGAAAACAAACATTAAAAAGGAAAAAATAAGTTGTTTTCCAAAAAAAATATTTAGAGTGTCTTTAAATTTTTTTTTTTTGATCTTGTTTAATAATTTTAAATCAGGTTAATATTGTTATTAATAAAAAATATTAAAATGAAATATAATCGGATAATTTGTGAAATGTAAAGAGAAGCTCTCTACAATGTATAGTATATTGAATTGTTAAAAGCATTTAATAACAATTTAACCTCGTTTGTAATCCGATCAAAATCTAACACATATCACCAAATTTTAAAAATAAAAAATTGAAAATATTAAAGAAAAACCTGAATTTTTTTATAAATAAAATTAATTTTTAGTTTTAAAGTTTGATTTTTTTATAAAAAAGAAAAAAGAAAAGATAGTCTGATTCTGATTCTTTTTAAGAAAATGAAAAGTAAAATCAATAAATAAAATTTCTTTCAAAAAAAACCAATAAATAAAATTACAAAACAAAAATGGATCGGAGAAGTACTCGTGAAATTATCATCATCTGCTTAGGAAATTATTAACATTGAAAAGAGTAGTAGTGTAGTACAATAGGAATCACCTAACATGTATGTATTAAATGCGAGAGATAATTGTCATTTATATAGCCACCTAATTTATTTAAATGTTTTTTTACATATAAATATTTTTTAAACCTGACACCAATCGGATCAAGTGTGTACCGAGACACTTTTTAAAATTTATGTTAGATTAGATTGGATTGAAAAAATTTCAATCTAACCCAAAAAAAACTCACCCTTAACTGAGACTTGACAAATCAACCGCTTGTAGTATAGTCCAAAATGCAACTACAACTTGGAAAGGGTATCTCATAGGTATAGTAGCATAAGGAAAAAAACAGAAAGGGTATCTCATACGTATGACAGAAGGAAAAACCTTGCACCGAATATTAAAACATATTTCCCCAAAACAATCGATTAGCCCCAAGTGAGAAATTGTGGGCATACCAAATTTAATGGTATACCTAAGTAGGTGGCAACTTTAAACGCCTAACTTTTGCATTCACGTTTTAAATTAATTTACCTTGGGAATGATACTAGATAAACTGGGTTTTTTTTTTTTTTTGAAAAAGGGAAAGGACTCAAACCCACGACCTCGTACTGTAGACGTGAGAGGTTTACTACTGAACCAACATCATCTCGTCTTTACCTTGTGAATGATAACTTACCTTATTATACTTTTTCTTTTGCCAAGTTTTCCACATTGGATATTAGTTCATATACACAATTGTCAAACACTTAAAATAGTTAGGGATAATTACCCCGGTGGCCATCGAATTGATGACACACTATCAAAATGGCCACTGAATTGGAAAGTTGTTCCAAAATAACCATTTTTCCTAAACTTTGTGACACTAATGGTCATTCCATCCAATTTCATCTAATTCCATCCAATGAGTAACATTTTGGGAAACAAGGGGATGCCATTAATTTATTTTAGATGTTTTCTAGAAATCAATTTTTTCAATGAGTGACATTTTGGTAAATAATTAGATGACATTAATTTATTTTAGGTATATTTTAGAAATCAATTTTTTCTTTTTTTGTAAAGAATAATTATATTTAGTGTATGGTTTATATCAATACATGTGACTCTTCTTTATTTTTTGGATTTTTTAGATTATATATATATATATATATATTTATATATATGATTGTCCATCACCGTGTGCACCATAGTCTATTACATTACAAATATTTGATTGTTCTTGAGCATAAGCTACAAATAATAATAATAGGAATGATGATAACAAAAAAAGTTGAAAACTCATTTCTTCTTCTTTTTTCTTCCTGTTTCGAAATTGAGCAGAGCATGAATGCTATAAAGTAGATTATTTTATAGCGAAAAAAAAAATTTATAGACAAAATGAATAATATTTAATGGTGTTCATATTTTGATATGGATATATTATTGATCTAAACCATTTCTTTTATTTTTTGAAAAGAATAATTATATTTAGTGTGTAAATATATATATATATATACATATATACACACACACAACATAATTATTCTTTTCAGAAAAAGAAAAAATTGATTTCCGAAAAACAGATAAAATATATTAATGTCATCAATTTATTTACCAAAATATCACTCATTAAAAAAATTGATTTCCAAAAAACATCTAAAATAAATGAATGGCATCCCCTTATTTACTGAAATACCACTCATTTGGATTGAATTTGATGGAATGGCCATTAGTGTCACAAGTTTGCCAAAAATAGACATTTTGGAACAACTTTCAAAGCCAATGACCATTTTGATAGTGTATCATCAATTCGATGGCCACCGGGGTAATTATCCCAATTAGTTACTACTAGATATCTTAACGTTATCTAAATTTGTAAACTATCAGTATATAATTATTTTGATATTAATATGATAAATCTCAATTGTTACATATCGATTGAATTAAACTAACTCTGAATAAAGAGAGATTCTCCTTACGATCCACAAATTATCTATTTACACTCCAATTTTAATTTTTTTTTATTAATGACGATTTTAACCTGAATTAAAATTACTAAATAAGACAAAAAAAATCTAATTAATAACATGAATTGATCGTACCTCCATACTTTCCCGATCAATCTTTAATTAATAGTTAAAGAAAAAAACATTATGAATATTTTTGTTTTTTAATATATATATATATATATATATATATATATTACAAAGTCAATACAAATACCTTTTTTAAAATAAAATAAAAATAAATATATGAAAACTTGATTTGTTGCAACTATATTCGATTAAACTCAGAATTTCTAAGATTAATGAAAGAATTAAAGTTCTCTGGGCAATCACATACTTATGAAAGTAACAAAAAGTAGTTTCATATTTCAATTTTTTTTTTTTTTTGAAAAACATTGTACTTGTTTTTTGAGTTTTTTTTTTTTTTTTTTTAATATATACAAATATACGGTTTCTAAAAATCAAGTTTATTCGTAAGTGTTTTTTTTCTTAACTGTTAGTCTTACTTGAGAAAGAATGAAGTTAGAAAATTAGAGATATGTATTGGAGGAGAGAGAGTTTAATATGGTAATTAAAAATTTATAAGAGAGTGTTTAATTTGTAAGATTTAATATAATGATTTAGGAGAAATAATTTCTTTTTTTTAATAATTTAACTAAAAAAAGATTACTCATCGAATGAATCCAAAAACTACGATGGTTTGTCCTAACTTTTATTAAAATAAAATGGAATGTTTTTAGAAATTAATTTTTTTAAAATGGAGTGTCTTTTGAATAGGGGTGCCAAAAGATAAAAATAATAATTTGGGAACAAAAGGAAGTGTCTTTAGAGTTTCTTTTAATTAAAATTTTAAGAATGAAATGTCTTTAGAAAAAAAGTGTAAAAATAAATAAAAAATAAAAAAAATAAAAATTGGATTGTTAAAAGAAGCTCTCAATAAATTATGATATAAAATGAGGAGAAATTCTCCTTACAACCCACAAATTATCTATTTACACTCTAATTTAATTTTTTTTTATTAATGACAATTTTAACCTGAATTAAAATTACTAAACAAGATAAAAAAAAAAAAATCTAAAAGACACTCAAAACTAATTAAATTATTAAAAAATGAAATTCTCTCACCTAAATCATTAGATTAACTATTACATATTAAGCTCTCTCTCCTAAATCTGTTATTACCATATTAAACACTCTCCTAATTATTTTCTATCTCCATTTTTCAAATATATATATATATATATATTATCTTACTTTCTTGATTAATCTCTGATTAATAATTAAAGAAAAAAAAAATTATGAATATTTTGGTTTTTTACTAACAGTAATATATATACATATATATATTAAAAAAGTCAATACAATTACCTTGTTTCTTAAAAAAAAAATAGATATATGAAAATTTGATTTGTTGTAACTAGATTCGATTAAACTCAGAATTTCTAAGACTAATAAAATAATTAAAGTTCTTTAGGCAATCACATACCCATAAAAGTAACAAAAAAAAAACATTTTTAATATTTCGATTAAAAAAAAAAAAAAAAAAAACTAGGGTACTTGTTTTTCGATATTTTATTTTATTTTTTAATATATACATATATATGGTTCCTAAAAATCAAGCTTATTCGTAAGTTTTTTTTTTCTTAACCGTTAGTCTTGCTTGAGAAAGAATGAAGATAGAAAATTAGAAATTTAAGAGAAAGTGTTTAATATGGTTAGAGTTGGTCATGGTTTCGGTTAAACCGACGGTTTTGCCCGCAGTTTAACCGAAACCGTACTTCCAAAAACCGCCCCAAAACTGAAACCGGAACCGGCGGTTTCAAAACCGGTTGAACCGGTTACGGTTACGGTTTCGGTTTGGGTACTTCCCAAAACAGCCAAAAACCGACGGTTTTAACCGCGGTTAAACCGCCTGTTTTTTTTTTAATTTTTTTAAAAAAAATCGACTAATCAGAAGCTGACACATGGCATTTTTTTGAATTTTTATTTTGAAAAACCGAAACCGAACCCAAAACCGTCGGTTTTTAAACCGAAACCAAAACCGTAAAACCACCGGTTAGAAACCGTGTACCAAACCGGTTTTCCGGTTCCGGTTTCGGTTTCGGTTTCGGTTTCGGTTTCGGTTTCGATTTTGGGTGGCCACGGAACCGAAACCGAACCGTGGCCACCACTAAATATGGTAATTAAAAATTTAGGATAAAGTGTTCAATATGTAATATTTAATTTAATGATTTATGAGAAATAATTTCTTTTTTTAATAATTTAGTTCAAAAAAGATTACTGCTTGAATGAATCCAAAAGCTACGATGGTTCATTCTAACTTTGAGTGACGATATTTACACTCCTTAAAAACTGTATATATACCCCCAAATTAGTATGTTTTTAAAAATCTAATAATACACTTGAGTAAAACTACTTAGAGGATTAATTATTTGTTAGTACATCCACTCATAATTATTAATTAGTTTCCTATTTTAATCTTTTGTAAAAAAAATTTCTTATTAATGGTTTGATATTAACATATATCATAAGAGCAACTCTAATGTTGCTTCAAACAACCCACAAACTTCAAGTTGAAGTAGACCGTTCAAAAAGACTTGCTCTAACTCTACATCAAAATTCAATTCCCAAAAAACAAAAACTTTTGTGTTAAGAAACAGTAACGCACTGGCTTTGGCAAGTACGGTTCCACAACACAAAACTTTTTTTTTAATTGTCACATCAATCTTTTGTTTAATTTTTTTTTTCTAATTAACTATTGTATAATTAATTAAAATAATATGTATTCTCAAAAAATATATCATTGGAAAGATCTTGTTGAGATCTTTAAAATAACACCTATATTGATATACATATTTAATTCATTTAATTTACTTATTAATTATATATTAAAATAATCTTAAACTTTTATAATATTTTAAATATTTATCGAGAGAATATTCTTTAAAGATGTTTTTTTTTTGTAACATTTGGTGTTGAACATTAGAGTGGAAACAAATTTAACGTAAACGTATTCCTAGAAGATTCCCATTCAACTCCAAATTGAAGTTGAAGTTGGTACAATATATTGGAGTTGCTCTAATAACTCTTTTTATTTTAATAAATCATAGATTCTCTTTTAAATATGTTTTCAATATTTTTTAAGGAAATACTAATTGATTGCTAAGTATGGAAAATGAATCAAAATCATGAAACAATTTTGGTTTTGAAAAAAGTAAGTTTTAAATTAATTTTTATTATTTTTGTTAGAAGAAAAAACCATTATGTATATAAACAGAATTTTAAATTAACTATATTATCTATATTTTTTGGGTACAGATATTGACACTAGCTCATAAATATCATAAATATGATAAACACACTCATATTTATAAATACACATGTCTAAAATTTAAAATTAAATCATTACTATAAACACTCATCTTAATGCCAATAATACATTTATTTAAATGAATGTATTCATTTTAATACATTTTATTTATAAACCCTATTAAGTTATTAACACACTCAATTTCATAAATGATATATTTTAAGTTTTGCAGGCTCAAAAACACAAATAAAAACAAAATTAATCTTGTGATAAGTGATGACACGTCGTTGCGGTGTCGGTCAAAAGATGAACAATTAAGTTTGACATTGCTAACATGCGAGTCACAGAGACTAGCACAGCGGCAAGTAAGGATATTGTTCCGCAGGGAGGTGGGATTCGCCGACCGTTACCGGTTCCAGCTATTACTACAACACGCCGAGCGGACTCGTGTGTTGCGTGTATGGAAAATGTAAATAATAATATAATTATATAAATTACATAGCTAATATTTACAATGATAGGATAGAATGGAGAGATGGCATGAAATGTGGTTACACTAGAGAAATGATTCAACCGTAACAATCCTCTCAATTAAGTGCTAGACTCACTTAGTCTCTCAATGTGCAAGTATATAATAGACTCGTGTCCCCTTAACTGATCTCTAATCTCTCTCGAGTCTTAGAAATCACATCCACACATACGTATGGATTCATTAAGTACCATGGGACACAAATAAGAGCCATGTATGCCGGCCTAGTGATCTCTCAACCTTTCGGTCAAATATATTGGTTATTTCGTTGGGCATGTAATGCGCAACCGCGTGGGCCATACTACAGCCAATAATTCATCCACGAAGCTAACCAAATACGGGATGACAACCAAGTGAAAGCATTAAGAATACGAGATACACATATAACACGTATGTTATATGCTCGTGTCCCCTTAATTAATCTCTACTCTCTCGAGAGAGATATAGAGATTATATCCATGCATAAATACTTGGATTCATTAAGGAATGTGGGACACACACGAGCTCTACCTGCCAGCCTAGTGATCTCTCATCTTTCTGGTCAAATGTAGAGGATATCACGCTGAGTATGTCAATGTGACACCACGCGATATATAACACACAACCTAAATATCATTCACAAGGTGGCTAACCAAATGAAAGCATTAAGCAATGAAATACCTCTATAACTACACGAGCACAAGAGGAATTCAATGGTCATTACTCTATATACGGATTCGGTTTTATCAATCTCCCTAGGATGGCTAAAAATGGGAAACAAGTTCACCTAACAACAATGTGCAAATAAGTGATTGTTTTACATTAATAACATTCAATTGAATTAAGGGTTCTCCTCTTGACTTGAGAATATTTCCTAAATCAATTCATCACCCAATCCGGCCAAAGATGGATAATTGTGCCTTGATAACAAGACCCATTAAGCACAAGGATGTGAACCAAAGCCAACTTAGCAACTAAATGCATAAACTAGCATTTTTTACTCTTTGAGGATAAAATCCCTAACACTCAAATCATTTAATAAATGATATTTTGGTCATCCATTAACATACAAACAATCATGGGAAGTTAAATTGTATTACTCCTACATTAAATTACTCTACTCCTAATCTCAATCATGCATACATATCAATTTCTAACCTCCACAAACATAAATTTCACAATAAGAGATTAAACATACATAAATCAAAGAGCAAAACAAAACCCAAACGAATTTATGAACAAAATACATATAAATAGCACATGTGAGGGTTTACAATATTCCCCAAATTGGGGTTACACATCAAAGAAGCAAGAATTTCAAAGAAATGAGCAAATAAGAGCAAACCCTTAAAGACAATCCTCCAAAGATGCTCCATATATTCCTAGCTTGAAATTAACTCATATTTCCTTGAAATCGGTTCTAAGATGGATGGAGGAAGTGTATTATGGTGTTGTGGAGGTATATGGTGGACTCCCATGGAGGAAGAACCTCCATGGGAGCATGGGTCTCTCCACTTATTGGATAGAAGATGAAGAAAATAAAAGAAGATGGATGAAGATTCAGTTTTGGAGTGAGGAGAGGAGAAGAGGGATGATGGGAGATTGAAGATGTTAGGGATTGAAGAGATATGAGTATATTTATAGTGGGGAGAGTTAAGGTACAATAATAGGGGTAAAAAGACATGAATACCCCTCAAGAAAAGCCCTAAAAAACGAAAGTCAGGTGCAGGTCGCAGTACGTCTTGTAGTACTCTTCAACGAAACTGTCTCGAAACCAATTTGGACAAACTGTCAAATTTCGCGGTACACCATTTTGCCTTTCGTGATACGTCTTACGAGACCAATCGCGAGAGTTGGCAATGTGTGTTGATTTCTTCCAATCTCGCGGTACGTCTTACGACTCCAATCGCGAGAGTTGGCAATGTTGCTATGTTGATTTTCGTGATTGGACGTAGTACGTAATTTTGCTTTTCGCGATATGTCTTACGAAATCTAAAAATCTTTAATAAAAATTCTTTCGTCTTTTCGTGCTGCGTTTTGGCCCAGAAACACCCCGTTTCCACACAATGACTTTCCAAAATAAAATGAACCTTCACAAGACTCACAAAACATATTATATTCACAAAAACGTTCGAAAACGAGAACAAACGATAAAATGGAAACCTAAAAAATGTATAAATCGTTCTGATCAATAAGCAACCCAACCTACATTTTATAAATTTTTACATGGAAAAAAAATGGCAGTTATCCTCCTCACCACACTCAAATTCAAAGCATTTTAGTTGGAGATACAAAGTTCATATTTACCAATTTGTTCTATTGATCTAATTCTTACCCAAAAATCAATGCAGTTTGAGTTTGCTCTGTTACGGCTTGAGTTTGCTATATGTAATGGCCAAGGAAGGCAATTAGGAACAACAAGTTCATTATAGGTGACAAGGCCACCTATGTTACGGCTGCTGATTAGTGTTTGGTGCAATCCAGTCATTTTGAAATGAAAATGTTGTTCTTAATGGCCTTTTTCCGGCCGTTACATAGCAACTTCAAATTTGTGTAATGTTTTCTTTTCATCCTTCCTTGCACAACAAGATCAACGGGAGTGTGGTACATTAACGGATCCATATATATCTATTGGATCATCTCTTGCGTATTATGTTTTTTTTTTTTTGATTAGTTTGTTGGGGATCGGGATCAACCTTAACCCAATATTTTATTAAAGAAAAAAGAAAGAGAAAAAAAAAAGAACAGAAAATAAAAGAAGAAAACAAATCAACAGAACCTAAAAGAATGTCTGCTACAAAAAGAATTGAAAATAAAAGGGTTGTAAAAATTCGGAGCGTTCCACCACCATGTAGGAGAGAGGATACTAGGGCTCCTGGAAGTTAAACTATCTGCAATTTGGTTATCTTCCTGATAAATATAAGTGACAGCAAAGTCCATTTGAAAGATTAAACTCAAACACCTATCCACCTATCCCAAGTGGGGTGCCAACGCCAAGGAACCTTACGAGACCTAGAGCAAAAGATATCCACTACAAAAGTCGAATCACTCTCCAGCCATAACCGACGCCAGCCAAAAGTCCAAGCATAATCAATAGCGTGTACGGCAGCGGCCAATTCACCTTAAAAGCAAAGCAGACATTAAGAGGAATAGCAAAACAACCTTTAACGAAACCTCTGCATGTGTGAAAAACCCCTACACAACCAGCAAGACTAGGACTACCAAAAGCGGACCCATCTATGTTAACCTTACGACAACTCGGCAGAGGAGAGCATCAATTAACCTCTAAAATCTGAGGAGCCTTGGAAGGACGACCAGAGACATGAAGTCGTTGAAGAGTCTAAAACTCATCCACTGAATTCTTCATAGTGCCAGACTAAAAGGACTCAGCCTTACAAACGGAAAGTCAGATCAAGGAGAGAGCATCGGTAAAAACAGGCTTGCCACCCTCAAAGGTAGCTTGGTTCTGGAGAAACAATACCACCCAGAAAACCGTGATGATAGAAACCCGTCAGTGAGCTTTCAGTTGAGTGCTAAAGACAACCCTCATTGCCTCCTACCAAAGGTCTAAACAAGTACTATCCAACTTAAGCTTATGGCCAAAAGTAGAGGATACAGCATCCCACAATCCACGAATAAAAGTACAATCAAGAAACAGATGTCTTAAATCTTCCTTTGTGGCACAGCAAAACCAACAACGAGATGGAGAAATATAACATCTGGCACGCAACGCAATGTCCGTAGGAATCATACCATGAAACAAGCGCCAAATTAGAACAGAACGAGAAGGAGGAATAAAAGACGCTCAAATTTGCTTACCTCAAAAAATTGAACTCCTAACCTTAGAAAGAGAATCATAAGCAGATTTATAAGAAACAACACCATCTAAGGAACAAGTCTAAACTAATGAATCTAGGTCAGTGCTAACCACCACCTTCTCAATCTCAGAAGCAACATTCGGGTGAGAAGCTTGAAAAGAAGCAGGAATATCCCAACCTATAGCATCTAAGTAAATATCACCCACAACAGAATCCAGCGGAGGTTATAACGAAGATCTATCCTCAACCAAGTAAATCAACAGATCTCCCAACTAGTTATCCATCCAAAAACGAACCTTAGAGTGATGACCAACCAACCACCTAAACTCAATTATCAGAGGAGTATAATGCAATTTTAGACCTGGCCAAACAGAAGAAACAACATACAACGTTCTAGGTTTGTGATCCTGGGTAAAAAACCAAGCCTAAAGATATGTGAATATGAAAGACTCGTCAGTCAACATCTTCTAAGTGAACTTCTTAAGCATGGTCTTGTTAAGAATACCAAGGTCTTTAACACCAAGACCACCACCATCCTTAAGCCTACAACAAGATTTCTAATCAACTTGGATAGATTTACAACCATCGATCGAACCATTCCAAAAATATTTCGAATAATAGCATTTAAATCTTTCAAAATAGATGAAAGCCAACGATAAATTTTAAAGGAATGCAGAAAGGAACCCGTAATCACTGAATTGATATGAAACAACTTGCCTGCCATTGAAAGAGAAAAACTCTTCCACGATTCCAATTTACTTTTAATTTTATCAGCCAATGGGATCAGCCATCAACGTTTAGGCCCACCAATAAAAAGAGGAACTCCTAGATAAGTCATTGAATCACTACCCTTACGCATCCCATACATTGAGAGAAAATTAGTAATTTAAGGCCCAAAGATGTCTCTGCCAAAGAATATAGAAGATTTTTCCCAATTATCAAGCTAACCCAAAAGAGAGCCATAAAGTGCAAAAGCATCTAAAATCACTTGCAAATTCTAAGGTGAAGCTTGGCAAAAGAGGATAACATCATAAACATACAGAAAATGTGAAGGGGCATGCATTCCAACCGGAAAAGAGATGGAAGTCATAGAGCCCGAGTTTACTAGATGCATAAGATATTTGCTCAAAAAATCTTCCGTCAAACAAAAAAGAAGAGAGGAGAGAGGATCACCTTGCCGCACACCACGCGAACAGGGGAAATAGCCTTGAGGGGAGCCATGAATAAGAACTGAGATCATAGCAAAATCAAAAATAGATGCAACTCAACCAATAAAACTCTCAAAGAAGCTAAAACACCGAAGGACTTCGAAGAGAAACTGCCAACTAATGGTATCAAAAGCCTTACGAATGTCTATTTTTAAAGTCAAGTGCCCACCATGACTACCGTTATTTAACACATTAAAACATTCAGAAGCACCAGCAATACAGTCTCCAATTTGACGACCCCTAATGAAACCAAATTGATTTTGAGAGATAATGCGGGAACAAATTTTGGCCAAGCGGTCAGCAATAATCTTAGTGATAACCTTAAACAGGAAATCACCAAGAGAAATCGGGCAAAACTAGTCTACCAAGATAGTGTTTGGAGTCTTTGGAATAAGGACCAAGAAATTAGAATTCAAACCCGGAAAAACTCAACCAGTGTGAAAAAAAAAATCCTACATAGCTAAAACCACATCATGACCCACAATTTCTCAACAGTGAGAATAAAATCTACCCGAAAAACTATCAGGACCAGGAGCACTCAGAAGATCTATGGTAAAAACCGCACTCCTCACTTCATCAAAAGAGGGAATCAGGAGAACCGAAGTATTCTCATCAATAGTAACCAATGAAGGCACATACTCTTAAATTATAGAGAAGTCTGAATTATCATTTTCAGGAACTGAAAAGAGATGCTGATAAAAAGAGGAAACATGCTCACCAATTTCAGTAGGATCAGAAGAAATATTCTCACTAATTTGAATAGAGGAAATGGGCTTATTTCCCCCTTTACGCTTCAGCAGAGAATGAAAAAATTTAGAATTTCAATAACCCTCAGCAAGCCACCTGACTCTACTTTTCTCTTTCAGAAAAATATCATGTTGTTTTAGAATACTATCCAAATCTACAAGAGCGGCAGTCTCAAAACGAAAAATATCGTCTGAAAAACCTTCAGAACCAATCCTGCCCTGAATAAGCATCACATTCTCATTAGCATTAGTGACATTCGAGACAATATCCCCAAATACCTCCCAATTCCACCTTTTTAATGCCTTTTTCAATAGTTTCAACTTCTGTACAACAACCCATGTACCACTCCCAGTAATAGAGGATGACCAAACCAATCTAACCAATCTAACCAAATCAAGGAAGGAGGGATAAGAAACCCATATACCTTGAAACCTGAAAGACCATGGACCTAGCGAAACACCCGCAGAATAAGAAACCAATAAAGGGTGATGATCTGAATGAGATCTAGTTAAGGTAACACAGGCTATCTGTGACCAAGAAGCTAGTAAAGAATGGGAACATACCGCTCTGTCTAATCGAGAAAGAACCATACCACACCTACCCCGGCCGATACGGGTATAAAAAACTCCTTTCGTTTCAATGTCAACAAGATCACATACCGTTAAAGCAGCACGAAAATCATCACATGATATAGTAGAAACGTTACCAGTAGTCTCATAAGCGTCTAGAACCGAACTGAAGTCCCCAAGCACAAGCCACTGATCATCCGAACCAGCAATGTCCATAAGAGAGCTCTAAAGAGATTTACGAGTGATGTAGTTCACACTTGCATAAATAAAAGAGATCCAATGGACAATCCCACAAAAATTAGCAGAAACAGTAACATGTTGAGAGTGAGACAAAACAACAGTAGCATTATGAAAAGTAGTAAACCCAAAAATCCATATACTAGGAATACCTCTAGCATTAGCGCTAATAAAATTTAACCCCATAGAGCACCAAAAAGTAGGAGAAATTGAATCAAAAGCACACAACGGTTCAGCAATGCAAACAAAATTTGGTATGTGAAGAGAACAAAAATCTTTCAAAGTACGTTGGATATCACTGTTTGCGATACCTCTACAGTTCCAATAAAGGACAATCATTTATGTAACAATTTATTTTTAGCATCTCTAGTTTTGGGCAAAACAACACTGGTAACCTGAGTTTTATTTTTCTTACCTTTTTTAGCGGTAACCTCCTTTCAACATGAATTCTCCAATTGATCTGCCCAACAGACTCTACCTTGAATACCTGTGATGTTTAAAGCTGTGGGATGACTGAAGTCTGATACAGTGCCTTCACTATCAGTGTCAGAGTTAACTTCACCCTCAAGAGTGTGCAAATGTGGCTCTACTATATGAGGATCTATCAAGGGCTCCAAATGAACAATAGCAGGATTTGTCCTGGTATCAATATTTACCTGCTCAGAGTGTAATGGGTCTGTGGAATCATCCAAAAAATAGCATTCTTCAAGTCCTTCAGTGGGAATGATTGGCCTGAGGGAACTAGAAGAGGCAGCTAGGTCTAAAGCTGTCTTGTTTGGAAGAGAAGTTACAGCTTTATCGAGCTTAGTCGCAATGGCATCAACACCTGACTTGATAGTCTCAAATACGCGAGAAGTCGGAACATCTCTTAACTTGTGCTTTTGTCTATACTCTTGTCTAACTCTGGATCTTCCCCTTTCCGGATTCTTGTCTTTTGACTCGATGGTGACATTTCCTGTAAATCGAGCCGCATGGTGGCATGAGGTCGCCGAATGACCAATAAAGTAACAAACCGAGCAGAAACTTAGAACATTCTTAAAGTAAAGAGTCGAAAATAAACAATCCTAACTTCTATCATGATGGAATCAGGCAAATGCTTAGAAAGGTCAACATCAATCAACATACGAGCAAAGTGGCCATAATCACCCTCTAGGGTAGCCCTGTCAAACTTTAGAGGAATTCTGATCCCACGTGTCATGTTTGAAAGGATTTTAGGGTGCCAAAATTCCCAAGGCAAATCGTAAAACCGCACCCATATTTGAGGATTCGTCGTGCGCTAAGTGTTGGGATTAAAATTCTATGTCCATGGCTGAAGCCTTAGAATTCTAGGTTTCAAATGAAGTGATCTGATGCCCCAAACTCGTGCTTTATCGTCCTCGAAATTCAAAAGTATTTGGAAGAATCCCCTTCCAAGAGAGATGAGACACCATTGAGAATTCAATTTCCAAATAGATTGAAGTTTTTCTTTAAGAGCCAATATCTTCTATGGTTCCTCTCCATTTGATAAGACAACTCGACCAATAAGAGAGTAACTGCAAAGTTTCAACCGTTCTTCGTAAGCTTTCGGGTTGACTTTGATTGCAACATAATCATTTTTTTTCTTCGGAGCCGAAGAAACAGGAGTAATAGCGGAGGAGATTGCTTGGGCATAAGATTTCATTACTGGTTTGGGATTCGAAAGTCCATCCATGTGAGAGTCAGTTTGGATTAAAGGGGCTCTAACCCGCGGTTCAAGCTCTGGAAAAAGATCCGATAACTCCATAGAAGTCATAGGTCAAAACAGACATGTGAGAAAAATTACACAACAAAAATATAATCAAGTTTTATATTTTAAAATTGGAAGTCCTCTCAACATAAGAAACTGCACAAGACTAGCGAAAGGAAGGAGTTGGCAGTGACGAGATCTGGCTGGACGGACGACTGAACGACGACTGAACTGGTGCAATCGGAGCAACGTATCTGATGTGATCGGTGCAATGGAAGAATGGTACGATCGATGCGATGGAACTTCGATGCAACAACGACTGACGTACGATAGGTGTGATCGGTGCGACAGAACGCTGATGAAGGGCGATCGAGGTTGGTGACCGGGTTGGAGTGACGGCGGCGAGGCTTGGTTGGGCTAGATCTAGGATGGGGATGGATGGCGACGACTGATCAGTTCAATAGGTCAAGCTCACTTTTATTCATATTCCCGTAATACCCTTCATAATCAGAGCAGATCTCATTCCTCTTGCGTATTATGTTATTCAACAAGAAAAGCTTGGGATATGACCTAGTGCTAATTTTTTCAAAATTAGGGTTTATCAATTTGTTTTAATAAAGAGATATAGTATAAGATATGGGTGTTGTTAATGAGTGTACATAATATTTTGTATATTTTTAATTAAACTAATTTGTTCTTATTGGTAAATTTCTTTTAGGATATTTTTGTAATTAAATTTTTTATTAAAATATGGGTGTGCTTATCATATTTATGGGTGTCAATATCGGCACCCATATTTTTTATTTCTTTCAAACACACTTTATACTTTTTTTTTTCTTTTTTATCAATATTAGATGTTCTTTCTTGTCAATATATATATATATATATATATATATTATATGTTCTTCTATTTTATCGAACACTATTTTTAAAAAAAAATCATTCAACACTTATCTACTTCCACATCAATTGAGATATAGCACAAATATTACATCCCAACAACTCTCTCAAACAGAAAGTAGTTCTCTAACAAAATATTAAAATAAAATAAAAATCTTAAAATGGATTTTTAACGAAAAATGGAATTTGATTTTTAAAAAACCGAGAAGAGAACAAAACAGAACAGAAGTAGAGAAGAGAAAGAATGGTAAGAGAATTCAAGGTAACAACAAAATCTAAAATAATAATAAAATTGATTAAATAACATAATAATAGTTATAGGTGGTGTGTACTTATAAAAATATAACACATTATAATTAAAGAAATGATATTTTTGGTACTAAGTGGGATTTAATTACAAATTAGAGATTTTTTAAAATTTTTGATAGGTATAATTACAAAAAAAGTTGTAGATACCGTTTTTGAGGGGTAACATACTGACATTATTGCCTCCTTAACTTTTATTAAAATAAAATAGGGTGTCTTTAGAAATTTATTATTTAAAATAGAGTGTCTTTATAAATTTATTTTTAAAAATAGAGTGTCTTTAGAATATAAGTACTAAAAGATAATATAAAAAAAAAGATAATCTTGAAACAAAAAGAAGTTTCTTTAAAAAAAATTTAATTTTAATTTTAAAAATGAAATATCTTTAGAAAAGAAGTGTATAAAGAAAAAAATTGAATCGTTAAAAAGAAGCTCTCTAAAATGAGGTACCTTATTGTCACAAATAAGATAAGGAGATATATTATATTAATAGATATTCATAAATCACTAAAATAGTAAAATGTAATTACTACTGTATATCATTAAATATGTAATTACTATATCATTATCATTAATGAGAATACAAATCGAGATATTTAGTAATAATCTCACTCCATAAATTTGATGGAACATACACTCTTAAATTTTACACACTCAACCTTTAATTTAAAAAATAAATACTTCCATGTGTGTTGACTGTCGACACTCGTGACTTGACAGCAGCTTAACCATCTTCAAAGGGTCACACTTGGGAACTTGCAGAGTCCATGGCCTGCTCAAAAAATCATCCAATCCCAAACTAATCAAAAATCAATGATTTTGTAAAATGAAATGGTAATCACTAATCATTTAATACTCCAAATATACCTCTGTAACCAAATATATGGTAGCAAAATCCTCGGGTCACGCTACTATACAAGATTTGTCATATCTATGTAATTGATTCTTTACGGTAGCTAAACCCCCGGAAGTAGAATTAGAAAACTTACTTGGGTCAGTGGTGGTCTGTTGGGCAAGTCCATTGAAGTAGCAACCACCTCCCTTGCTCTGAAACTGAGACCAATACGAGCTAAAAGCAAAACTTGCGTGCCGAAACACGGATACAGGCTCATAGCACTCTCTCCCCGGCGCTAACGCCGTGCATGTCTCATTTCCCACACCACATGCATACGTCAAAGCTCTGTTCAATTCCATCAAATCCACCTCGTTCGACGCCACCACGCACCACACATTCCCTTTATAAGGCTCGTTGTTATGCGCCGCAGGCAGTGGCTTGTAATCAGACAACGGCCTCTTTCCGGTCATGTCTACATCATAAATAGGGCTCCCATTTGGATGTAACAGGCCCCAATGTCTCTCCGTCCCTCGACCCGTCTTTTGATTCTCATCGTATAGTGAAAAGATGAATGTTGGAATGATAGAGCCGGGTCTCGCCGGAGTCCCCAAAGCCGGTTTGGCAGTCATTCTTTTGATGAGGTTTCGGTTGTAAGTAGCTGCATTGTATGCGTTTGCTCCGACTTCATCCACATCACCTGCAGAGGTCAAGCCAGAATTTTAAATTTAATATAAAAAATTTAAATAAAATATGACTAAAAGGAAATTTTCCAAGAGTCCTGAGGAGCCATAGCCTCTCCAGATCCCTTCATAGCTTTGCAGCTGAATTCACCTGCATTAGGCCACCCGGTTTCGGATATCGCTATCTTGATGTTTGAGAATCCGAGTCTGCCCATGGCGAAGACAACCGAGTCCAGCATTTGATCCAGCATGTTGGTGTAAATTAGGCCGGAATCTGGGTCAATGTAGTTTGAAGTTGCTCTAAAGAGTGCATAATCAAGGCCAGTTTTTGTCGGGTTAGCGGACCAGGGAAAATAAGGGTAAACATCAATGAAGAAGAATGAACTAGTCTTGTTCAGAAATTGAAGCAATGGAAGCATCACTGAATCCGAAATATCGGACCGGAAAATCCCACTTGATGGAGGAAATGTTGTTTGAAATATGTCCATAGCTAGAGGTGTACCAACTTTGATGTTACGAATATTTTGTGCACGGAGGGAAGTTTTGATTCTACGCATTGCAGGAACAAGATGTTGCCAGATTTCCTTATCTGAGGGTGAAGAATAGCTGAGGACTTCGTTACCGACGAGAATGATTCGGATCATGGTCTGAGCATAGTAGGCGAGGACATTGTTTTGGACCCATTGATCAGCTATTGTTTGTTGTGAGGCAATGTTGATGATTTCATTGTTTGGGACCATAATGGAAACCTGGAGCTTGGTTCCTGAAAGGAGTTTCAGGATTTCAGGATTGCTACCATAGATTTTGACCCGACCGGCTTTCATGGATCTGATTAACCGGATTGAATCATATGGAGATGGCAGATTGTTTCCTAGCTGACCATAGTTGATCCCAATCTTGTTTGAAATTTCTGCACCTGTCAAGTAAATTTGGTGTTAGTAATTAAGAAATTACAGAGAGAATAAGACAATTAAACAATTAGAAAACTTACAAGTTGAGAGAACAAAAAGAGAGAAGCAGTAAAAGAAGAGAGCAAGAGGACCCATTTTCTTAGATTTGTGTTTGTGCAATTGAAGAATGATAGTTTCATAGTCATGGCCGGTACTTATAAGGTGGAATTAAGGAAAAAAAAATTAAGGAGATTTTGTGGAATCAAGAATGTGAGGGTGATTAGTGTTAGATAATTAAGTATAAATCCAAAGAGTGATCTTTGTGAGTTGATGATCTCAAAATGAAATTGGTGTTATGTTGTTTATGATCTCAAAAATAATGAAGTGATGGTGAATTGTAAAGAGAAAAAGTTAAAGGCTATGAACTCAAAAGCAATATTATTTATGGAGGTTTTGTTTTCACTTGGACTCCATATGCTTGGTATGGCAATATTCTACATTTGTTATATAAAAAAAATGGAGTCATTGGTGGTGCACTGATCTAAGATTATGAATTAGAGAGGGAGAGAGATAGGTAGGTTTGTGCTGGATAATCTTCATGGTCAAATATTGGATTGCAAATACGGTACGTACCCTTTCTTCTACTAATTTCTCATTTCCATATTAAACATGTATCAATTGAATGTATCAATTGAATCTTGATCGAGTTTATAAACCAAGCAAGTGCATGTTAATGAGATGAGGTGGTTTGCCCATTACACCTATATCATTAAGATTGTGGATTCAAATCATATTTTTGTAATTGTTCCAAGAAAAAAAAGTGTTACGACTTGTGAGAGCAACACTAGAAAAGTTTGTTTTTTTTGGGTAGGTTGCCAATTGCAAGGTTCATAGTACTGTAATTTTCATTTTTTTTTTTTTTTTTATATAATGTTTTTCTTCTCTTTTGAACGATTACAATTAGAGATCTGAAGGAGAGAGATATAACTTAAATAAATAATCTCATTGATATAACATGATGAACATACTACTAGACCAATCTAATTTCATTGAGATTCGTGAGACTTTTAATATATGTGATTTATACTCATTACTTGAATAAGTGGCATTATTAGCACCTTTCAAAAACTGTTTGTACACCCTTTTCGTAATCATATCCTAAAATATTGAGTGGTGCTATTGACACTACTGAACTATTTATATCCCACTTTTTAAAATTTTGATTTAATTATATAAAATTATATAATAATATAATAATGCCCCAACTTAAAAAAATCCTAAAATTTAATTGATTTTTTTCCCAAATTACCCTTATTTATTTTCCAAACTTCACACACACCCTTTTTTTTTTTTTTACGTGGCTACTAATGGAGGTTTTATCCGAATTCTTTAACATATGTTTTCTAGGAAAATCATAAGAAAATGGAGGAATCTCACAACTTTTATTTTTTCTTTTCTTTATTTATGGTTTTTCATGTTACGAAATTCCGAGATGATTTTCCGAAGAACCAAACGATTTTTTTTTTCTTCGATCTTCTTATTTTTGTTCTTTGTGTTCAACTTTTCTTAAGGTTTGAAAATAATCTGTGACCAAGTTAGATGAAAAACTGGTTGGAATTTAATGTGGTAGGATTTATAATTGTTTTTGAAGATTGAGTAGAAAATAGGTTTCTATAAGAGTAGTTGAAAACCAACACCCAACACCAACCATTAGAGAGAGATGAGAGAGTGAAGAAACAGAGGAGAGAACGGTGAGAATGAGAGTTTTTTTTTTGTTTTTGTTTTTTTTTTTTTTCGTGAGTGGTATGTGCATGAATGAAGCATGAACATGTATAGATGCAGTGCCAGATTCCATATATATAATAACTGGGTAGCTAAATTCAGTAGATAATTCAACATATTTACACTTCATGATCCCAGCTGGACCACTTTTGAATCCATAAAGCTTGCTTCCTTTTGTGCGTTCCTGCAAATAAAAATGAAGAAGTCATGAAGTGTAGACGGCGTGCGTGAGAAAGGGGTGCAAATAAATAAGGGTAATTTAGGAAAGAAATCAATTAAATTTTAGGATTTTTGAAAGTGGGGCATTATTAGATCATTGTACGGGGTGCCAATAGCACAACTTTAAAATATTTTTAAAATTTTTGATTCGTATTTAAATTCCATTTAGTGTCCAAAATACCCTTTCTTTAATTTAATTGTATTATATTTTTGTAAGTAAATCCACTATTTTTTTTATCTAATAACGTTTTGTTCTAAATATTTGACCAAGTAAACCACACTTTGTTTTTGAAGACACCCATTTTTCTACGGATGCAATTGATGGAGCTTTCAAGGAGCTCTTGTTGAATAAACAAAAATTAGATTGTTATATTATTATCAAGAATGGATTTCTTTTTTTTTTTTTTTTTTTTTTTTTTTGAAATTTACTCATAAATTAATCTATTTCTTGATTTAATTAGAATATATTCTGAAACAAAAACAAATACAAGTATAAAAAAATTATAAATAAATAAATCCATTTTAATCTCTCAAATATGAGAAATCATCCCAATATAAATTACACATTTAATTAGTATTACAATTTAATACAAATTCTCACATCTCAAGACTCGAATTTTTAATTTTTTTTAGAGAGCTAGCAAACTTACAATTCCATATTACATTTGACATATTTTGCTTTAACAACAAAGAAAAGAATGAACTGTACATACAATCAAATTTCTCTTTCAATCTAAAACCAATTGGTGCCTGAAATATAACTCAAAATTTCCTTTCTACTTTTCAAAGTACATCCTAATTCCAGGGGGTTCCATGAATCCAAGATCATACAAATATTTCCATTTTTCGGGTTCTAAAAGACTCGATCTGCGGTAGCAAATAGGTTGAAGAAAATAGTTGCAACAAAATAGAGCCCTGCTGTGACAAAGAGGAATGCTTGAAATGATCCTAGCCCTTGTACGAAATAACTGGTTCCTATGGTGCTGATTATTACAGCTAATATTCCTACTGATTTCGAATGTTCTGTTTTGTTTTTGTTTGGCATGATGAGGGAACTACATGACAATGTTTATGGTGAAAAACCAATCGCACAAGTGTTTGATGAAATAAACAAGATTACTGTCATTGATTTTGTTCCCTACTCTTATTATGTAGCATAGGTATTTAAAATAGAAATTAGGGTTTGAGAAAATAGAATGATTTTTATTATTATTATTATTATTATTATTATTATTATTATATATATGAATATCAAACAATTAATAGGAAACTTTTTTTTTTTCTTTTTACAAATGATTAATATAAAACTAATTATTAAATAATAATTATTGGTGGGTGTACTAACAAATTATTTAGTCATTTAAGTAATTTTATGTAAGGGTAATATTGGATTTTAAAAAAAATACTAATTTTAGGTGTATAAACAGTTTTGAGGGATGCAAATATCGTCACTCTACTTAAATTATTTGGGCAAGGGTTATGGGTCATGATCAAATATTCTACAATATCATTTCTATCATTTTTTTTTTATATAAATAAAATGTAATACTTTGTAATAAAAAAATATATATACTCATATTACTTACTATATATTAAACATAATACAATGTGAAATTACATTTAAATTATTAAATTTATTTTGATCTTACGTTAAGAGACTTGCATGAAAAGAGAAAAGTATTCTAACACTTTAATCCCCAAGTCTCAAACTATCATAGACCTAAACAATGTTATGGCCACCTAATAAACTACGGCCTATCATTCTTGCTTTGCTCTAATCCTGTCTAAGCTTAAGCTTTGTAAATTTTGAGTATCTAAAAATTCCTATAAACATATTATTGAAGTGGTATTTTTTTTAAAAGAAATATATATATATATATATATATATATATTACCCAATTAAAAAAATATTGTATTTTTGACCTTACCAAAAACACTCACAAATACTGAAATACACATAACAAGGGAAATTTAAAAGATAAGAACCGTAGGATTAGAATTCAGATCCGACCCAAACCCATTCCTTACACCCGTTAGTTGCAGAGTCCAAACAGTCATCCGGATCCGGCACACTGACCAGCAAGGTTTCATTATCTTTTTCAAATTTCAAATCCTGTTCTTAATGTTATTCACAAATTCTTGTACTACACAAAAATGGTGCTGTGATAAACCTGGTACGACCCAAGTATTCGCACCAGAATATTAAAGCCTATGGAAACTTGGTGTGGCCCATGGGCATTAAGGCCCAAGAAAATCCTGTGCGACCTAAGAGTCCCACAAGGATAGTGGACTTAAGGGAATCAACTAGCCCATATTTAAAAGACCACATAAGCAATGTGGGCTCACCAAGTAACATTACTAATAATATAGTGATATATCATAAAATTATCAAATTTTAAAGGATTGGGTCGCCAATGGCCTCTTGCAAATATGGTGTGACTCTCCAATAGAAGACTCCACCACCATGGTTCAATGCCCGGTATATGTATATATATATATATACAATTTCGTTCTTTGTCTCATCTTATGTGTGGGTGTCCTCTCCCTCTTGTGGGAGTAGTTGTTGTAAATTCAAAAAAAAAAAAAAAAAAAAAAAAAAAAAGGATTATACAAGACAATCAATACATTAATTGATTTGCCCTTTTATTTTCTTTTATGGAAATAAAGTGGTTGTTATCTTGTACCCCTAGGGCATATGTTAATACTATCCAATTTTAAATAGACAAAAAAAGATAATCTAAGGCTTTGTTTGGTAAGAAAGAGAGATAGAGGGAGGGAGGGAGAGAGTTGGAGAGAGATGGGTGGGATGAGAGCTCAAATCCCTTGTTTGGTTAGAGAGACAAGAAAGAGGAGAGAGAATGGAGGGATCTCTCCTCCTTCCGAGCCCACCAAAAGCAATCCTCCCATCATTGGGCGGATGAGAAAGGAGGGGTATAATGGGAGGGAAATGAGAATAATACCCTCCAATTTTTTATTACCCTCTAATTTATAAAAGTGTAATATAGTAAATTTACAAATTATATACTAATCCATTCATTCAACTCTTTTTTCAATATCAAACAACATGAAAGATATATGTTATCCTCTACATCCCTCCTACCCTTTCTCTCTCCGACCAAACATAGCATAAATTCAAAATTACAAGAAAAGAATTTTGCATTCTAAGACATTTTTAGGTTTTTACTTACATATATTGTGTTAGAACACATGGCATATAATAATAACAACTTTATTTCCATTAAAGGAAATAAAAACACTATATTTATTTATAACAATACAATAAATGCACTAATTGATATATGCTTTTATTTCCTTTAATAAAACACTACCCATCATTAAAAGAGTGGTGTTATTGGCACACTCCCTACTAATCTATTTATGCCCCACTTTTTAAAATTTTGACTTAATAAAATAAAATTAAATGTTTTTATTAATTGTTTTGATTTATTTCCAAAACTACCCGATTTACTTATTTTTCAAACTTAATAGACCTCATCTTTGATCTCATCTTTGATCTCTGTACACATCTTTCTCTCACCTCCATTAATGATTTATTTTTTCTTCTTATTATTTTATTTTATTTTGAGTTTTTTTTTCTTCTTCTTATTTCATGGTGGAAGAGAAAAAAATAAAATAACAGGGTTGCTTCAACACAACGATAGCTTAACATCATTCTAAAGAACGATTCTTCCATATACTTGATATCTTTCAAAGACTATTTCATAAAATTTTTGTATGTGTATAAGAAGCAAAATTTAGGGTTTAAGAGTTAAGAAATAAAAAAATAAAATAAAAAAAGGTTTAAAAGAACATGGTTTTATTTTATTTAATTAATTTTTTTTTTTTTTTTTGAAAAGGAATGTGAGGTTTTAATAGGTTTACTTTGTAGAATATTTTTTTCCTTAAATTGTATGTCCTTTTAAGTAATTTTGATAAAGGAAAAAAAAATACTGCATAATTAAAAAAGTGGGGCATAAATAGACAGGTAGGGGGTGTGCCAATAACACCACTCTTATTGAAATTATATATAAAACAAGAAATAGTGGTACTACTGGCACACCCACCACTGAACTATTTATACTCCACTTTTTAAATTATTTAGTATTCTTTTTTTTTTCTTTTATCAAATTACTTAAAGAGACCTACAATTTTTATTAAAAAAAATACCGTACAAAATAAAACTAATAAAAACCCCCACTTTCTGTATTTAAAAACCCTAATAACAAGATTATTTCAAATCATTTAATGTTTACTATTTTTGTTTATATTTTCTTTCAGATCTCAATCTCATGTTTCTCATGTTTAGTAATTTTTAATTTTATTGTTTCAAATGTTTGTTTTATTTTTCTTTTCAAATTCCAGATCCATGTTTACTATATTTTTTTTTAATCTCAGTTTATTTTCTTTTGGATCTTCTATGCATTTTATGATTTGTATCAATTCTTTTATAGATTTTATTCCGAAACTTCCAAAGTTAGTTTAATGTTATTTACAAAAAAAAAAAAAAAAAAACGAAATCGCTACAAGAATTGCAACCAAAAAAACTTAATCTCATACAGAATGAAACCACACCAAAACACTAACTCAATCGCTCAAAAAAACTATGAGACGATCAATATCATACCCACAATCTATTACCAACAATCCAATCAACTATAGGAAAAAAAAAAATCTTATGAATAGATGTGAGAAAACTGTATATATAAATACTAAAGATGAAGTGTATTTTTATTTGTATTTTTATTTTTGAAAAAAATACTGGGTGTATTAAGTTTGAAAAATATGTAAAAGGGTAAGCCTAAAAATAAATCAAAAAAAATAAATAAAACCATTTAATTTTGAGTGGTGCTATTGGCACCCCTACTACTGAACTATTTATTCTCCACTTTTTAAAATTTTTGATTTAATGATATAAAATTAAATGGTTTTATTAATATTTTTGATTTATCTCAAGGACTACATTTTTACTTATTTTTCAAACTTAATAACCCAATATCTTTTTCAAAATAATAAAAATAAAAATACACTTCATCTCTAATCTTTATATATAGTTTTTCTCACATCCATTCGCAAGACTTGTTTTTTCTTCTTATTTTGTTGTAAAACCATCTTTATTATATTCGATTTTTTTTTCTATAGTTGATTGAGATTGTTGGTGGTAAATTGTGAGTGTGATATGAATCATCTCATGATTTTTTTTTTTTTTTAGCGATTGAATTAGTGTTTTGCTGTGGTTTTGTTTTGTCAAATATTAGGTTTTCTTGGTTACGATTATTGGGACGATTTTGGGTTTTTTTTTTTTTTTTTTTTTTGTAAATAATATTAAACTAACTTTGGAAGATCTTGAATAAAATTCACAAAATAATTGATACAAATTATAGTATAATTGGGAGATCTGAAAAAAAAAAATTTTTTAAAAAATTAGAAAACATGGATCTGGAATTTGAGAAGAAAAATAAAACAAACATATGAAACAATAAAATCAATAAATATTAATCATGGTAAATATGAGATCGAGATCCGAAAGAAAATATAAACAAAAATAGTAATAAATCAATAAATACTAAACCTGAGAAACATGAGATCGAGATCTGAAAGAAAAAATAAATAAAAATAGTAAACATTCAAATAATCTATGTCATTAAAGCTTTTGTTATTAGGGTTTTCATGTTAGTTTTACTTTGTATAAGATTTTTTTTTAATAAAAATGTATGTCTATTTAAGTAATTTGATAAAGAAAAAAAAAATACTAAATAATTTAAAAAGTGGGGTATAAATAGTTCAGCAGTGAGTGTGCCAATAACACTACTCCTTAATTTTATATAATTAAATCAAAAATTTTAAAAGTGGAGTATAAATAGCTCAGTAATGGGGATGTCAATAGCACCGCTCAACAAGAAAGCATGATTTTGGCTATTATAATGTACTACAATAATGATGTCAACCATCCAAAATTAAACAAATAATTGCGAGAAGTTAATTAGCATACATTAAATATTTAAATCTTAGCTACTAGTCTACTACAATTAGTGGTGGCCACGGTTCGGTTTCGGTTTGAAACCGGCGGTTTCGGTTCCGTGGCCACCTAAAACCGAAACCGTAACCGGAAAACTGGTTTGGTACACGGTTTCTAACCGACGGTTTTACGGTTTCGGTTTAAAAACCGACGGTTTTGGGTTCGGTTTCGGTTCGGTTTCGGTTTTTCAAAAAAAAAATCAAAAAAAATCACGTGTCAGCTTCTGATTAGTCGATTTTTTTTATTTTTTATTTTTATAAAAAACCCGGCGGTATAACCGCCAGTTTTTGGCGGTTTTTGGAAGTACCCAAACCGAAACCGTAACCGGTTCAACCGGTTTCCGACCGGTTTTGAAACCGTCGGTTTCGGTTTCGGTTTTGGTGCGGTTTTTGGAAGTACGGTTTCGGTTAAACCGCGGGCAAAACCGTCGGTTTAACCGAAACCATGGCCACCTCCAACTACAACAGATGAAGAAGCTATATACCATGTGCTCTCAGCTTTTTGATTAATATATTCGTTTAATTAATTGAAAAACAACAACCACACAAACATTTATTTTTTTTCTAAAAGTATATTGAAAGAAAGAAAATAAAATAAAATAAAAAGAGGTTTGTAATGCATTTTCTATTTTTGGAAACTTACACTATGTTTAGTTTAATGGAAAAGAAAGGGAAGGAAATAAAATGATACTGAAAAAAGGAAAGGGAAGGAAATAAAAGGAAAGAAAAGGAAAGAAGGGGATAGTGGTTATAATGATTTTTTTTGGATGGTTATTGGTGGAAAAAAAAGGAAATGATAGTGGTTTTATTTTATTTATGAAAATACTCTTCTTTTAATAATGAATACCAACAATATTTAAGGTTATTTTTGGGATTTTGAAAAAAATATTAATGGTGGATTCATTTCCCTTCCTTTCCTCCCAAATTTAAATGGAAACCAAAGTGTGTAAAATAAGAAGAAATTATTCTCCCTCTTTTCCTTCCATTTCCTTTTCTTTTCCTCTCATTAACCATCCAAACAAAAAAATAGAAATCTCCTCAAATCTTTTCCTTTCTTTTCTCTCCAATTCCTTCAAACCAAGTATAGTGAATTGATTGAGACATTTTTTAATATCTGGATCAGTCGAGTTGTACATATATGGAACTCCATAGATGTACTTAACACCGATGAGAGAAATCAAAATAATTAAATTTTTTTAACAAAAAAATTATATTTAATATGTAAATATTTTAAAATTTTTATTTTGGCCCCTCAAATATCATATCGGGTTAACAGCACCAATGCCCCCTGAACTATTAGCGAATTTGCAAGTCTCCCCGTCACCTTTTTTTCTGGACAATTTACCAGCTGATCTTTCTTCATTTGGCAAACCATGACCGTAGATGCCCCCTCAAACATGCGTTCAGGGGGCAATGGACATAATTGTTTTGCCAAATGAAGTTTGTTTAGGAGGTAAATTGTCCAGAAAAAAAGATGAGGGACAACTTACAAATTCGTTAATAGTTCAGGGGCCACTGATGATGTTAACCCTATCATATATTAGTACGAAAAGTGGATGTGCACTATGACCCCGTGCGATGAACGCAGGTCACAACTAACCTTTGATGTAAGACGAACTTTTGATGTAAGACGCAATTTTGTCTATTTCAAAAAAATTAAATAAATAATTAAAATTTTGTCTACTCATTCCTTGCAATTCATGCTGCAATTAGGGAAGAAATATACAAAATAAAAGAAAAAGAAAAAGAAAAAAATTCTTAAGATTAGTAAGAAAGGGTGTACCTATGATTTTTTATTAGGGTGAGCTAAAAAAAAAAACTATATATATATATATATATATATAGTGGTTCTCTCACGAGGGATCCCTTATTTTAACATAATGTAAAATTTTTTATAAAATTCATCGATTTAAATGAATTTTGATCTGAATTTTTTATGGATGATAAGTTCAATGAAATTTATTCGTAAACAAAATTAAGCACCACAGCATTGTTTTTATTCCATTGAGATGAAGAAGGTAAACTTGAATCCTCATCCTCGACATTATAAGGAGAACTTGATCCACTCCCATTTGATAACTGATTATTATTTTTTTTCCCTAAGTATGAAAACATAATTTTTCATGGCTTTCATGTATGATTGTTTGACATTGTAACATAAAATTATTAAACAATTTGTCTAAATGATATTTTATAAATTGTAAATTATAATGTAACACTGAAATAATAAATTATAGTTGGAAAATAAATTCATAATTTTTTTTTTTAACAAAACACCGACTTAAATTATGAATAACAAACTCAAAACTCTAACTTATTAATTAGAAAAAAAAATAAATTTTAACTAAAAAAATACCTAAATCGAAGAACCGAATATAAATATTTTTTTCTTCAAAAAGAATAAGACTATTTTTATATATTCACTTTTTTAATTAAGAATCTTGGGTACAAATAATTATTGATTAGAATGAAAGAGAAAATGGGATTTGGGATGGAGATAATTTATGGCAGAATTTCACATAAGTCCCACTTTTTTGGCGATTTGTCACTTTTATAGATGTCTTTCCATATTCATCACTTTAGTCATTATTTTTTCAAAAACTCATCACTTTAGTCCATTTAACTAAATATTTGAAAGTCAACTATTTTAAAACCTGTAAAAGTACACTTTTGCCTATATTACTATTTACTCTAACTAAAATGATTATCTTAGTTTTAAATTAAAACAAAAACAATAAAATTCTCAATAATAAAATCTTAAATAAATAGATTACAAAAAATCTTAAATAAATAATATAAAAAATCATTAATTTTTTCTTACTTTGTATTTTTTTTTTTTCATAATGAATTTATTTAGCTAAAATGATTATCATAGCTTTAAATAGTTATTATTTTATTTTTTTTGTCATCTATTTATTGAAGATTTTATTATTGAAATTTTTTTCCATTTTAATTTAAAGCTAATATAATCATTTTAGCTAAATAAAAATCCATTATGAAAAAAAAAAAAATACAAAATAAGAAAAAATTAATAGATTTTATTATTATTATTATTTATTTAAGATTTTTTTTTTTTTTGTAATCTATTTATTTAAGATTTTATTATTGAGAATTTTTTTTTTTTCATGTTAATTTAAAGCTAAGATAATCATTTTAGATAAATTAAATAGTAATAAGGGTAAAATTGTACTTTCATAGGTTTTAAAATAGTTGACTTTAAAATATTTGGTCAAATGTAGGGATGGGACTGGGGGCCCAATAGGCGGGGAAGGGTCCCCCCACCCCCACCCCCATTCCTAAAACCTCCCCCACCCCCGCCCCCGCCCCCGCCCCCAAACCCCATTTGGGGGTACCGGGGATGAGAGTGTTTGTGGGGAGGTTCCCCTGCCCCCACCCTTATTCCCTATTTCCCCCATTTCCCCCATTTTTATTTCTAAAAATTTTCAATCCGAAATCCAGAATTTAAAATTCAGAAATCGGAATTCGATTGGAACAAACTTTTGTTTCACCCTGTTTCAATATCCAATCCAATAATTAACAAAATATACAATCTAAAATATATAATTGATTTAATTTAATTCAAAATTAATACAAATAACTATAATAATATAGTATTAGTGTAAACATAAAAGTTTAAACAAATTTAACTGTGTAGAGAGTAATTAAGTATATGAGTAATTGACTAATAGAGTTAGAGTTTTTTTTTTTTTTTTTAAAAGAAAATAAAATAAAATATATATTGGGGAAAAGGGGGAATTGGGGCCCCACCTCTACCCCTACCCCATTTAGGAAATGATGGTGGGGGGAGATTACCGCACCCGCACCCCCACCCCCATTTAGGTTTTGGGGCAAAATTTGCCCCCACCCCCGCCCCAAAACCCCATTTGGGGGCAAATTTTGTCCCCAAATGGGGGCGAGGCCCCGGGGGGGTGGGGCTCCGTGGGGGAAATTCCCATCCCTAGTCAAATGGACTAAAGTGATAAGTTTTGGAAAAAAATAGGGACTAAAGTGATGAATATGAAAAGACATTTATAAAGGTAACAAATCGCCAAAAAAGTGGGATTTATATGAAATTCTACCATAATTTATTAATAAGTAAGAGAGATAATTGGGATTTGAGATATATATATATATATATATATATATATATGGAGTGATGGACATGGTTGGAGACTTTGAATGTGTGATGGACTGATCATTGATGGAGTGATGGGAGAGGGAGAGAGAATGGGTGTGATGGTTGAGTTGAGAGCTACTTATTACAAAAAAAAAAAAAAAAAAAAATTACCAAAAGCTAGCCCGACTTTAGCCCGGCCAACCCTCCATATCGGTCCGCCACTGTAAGTAAGTAAGAAGTTAAGGCATGACATATGGCACTAATCTGCTTGCTACATATTATCAAGTCAGAGGATTTAACAATGAATTTAATTAAAATTAAGGTTAATTGGCAATGATGCCCTCAAAACTCTTCCAAAATCTGAACTATGTTCCTTTTTTTTTTCACCACTAAAGCCTCTAAACTCTAATTTTTTTGGTAAGCACTTGGGTTTATTGATCCCTGTGAGCGGGTATCTACAGTCAACTTTTACCAATTTGTGAGAGTTTAGGGGTTTAGTAGCGAAAAAAAAAAAATATGAGGTATAGTGCATATTTTGGAAGAGTTTAGGGGGCATCAGTGCTGATTAACCTAAAATTAAATATAGTAGGTGAGTCAATTAAACGAGGCAACAAACAAATCATGAAATTTTTAACCACCGCAAAACAAATGGCAGTGACAGAACATCACCACTTACAAATAGTGTTGTAAAAATGGACCAGGCCCAAATGGGTCGATCCGTTTGACTTGCCAAGCAAAACGGGCTGGATCAGGTCCGATCCGCGAAGGGGATGTACCGGATCAAGACCGGCACGGAGGCGTGCCGCGTGCCGGGCTGAAGGGGTCTGGTTCGCCGGACCAGCCCACCTCGGCACGTCAAGCTGGTGGACCAAGTCAGGCGAACTGCCGCCGGACCGGTCCGACGGGCCGACCCCAAGGTCCGGCCATTTGAAAAAAAAATTAATAATTAATTTTTTAATGCATCAACGGTTGAATTCAAAATTCAACCGTTGGCTGACGTCCCACAATTCTAATTTTTCTATACATACCCCTATCCATTCCATTTTTCAATCACCTTGACACTTTCTCTCATTCTCTCATTCTCTCAATCTCTCTCCATTCTACAAATCTCTACACATTTTCATTCAATTTCATTATTTCTCTCTCTCTCTCTCTCTATATATATATATATATATACATTTATTACATTTTATAATACTATTATATTAATTCCCTGTTATCTATCTATCTATTGACTATTGTTCTCTTCATTTTCCACCAACACACAAAACTTTTAAGGTACATTGTTCTTTAAATCTTATTATTTCTTTATGTGAGTAAATTTTTAATGTTATGTAAACACTTTAGCTAATTTTTTAAATATTTGTGTTTATTTAGTAAATTATTTTTATTTTTTTTAGTAGTTAATTAATCATTATTATGTGTACTTGTGTAGTAGTTAATTTTAATATTTGTGTTAGTAAGACAATTTTTTTAAAGTGTACTAGTGTATTAGTTAATGTAAATATTTTTTGTTAGTAAATTATGATTTATAAGTGTAATAGTTAATTTAAATATATTTTGTTAGTAAATTATGATTTTTATGTGTAGTAGTTAATTTTAACATTTTTAAGTTAGTAAGTTATGATTTTTAAGTTTAGTAGTTTATTTAAATATATTTTGTTAGCAAATTATGATTTTTATGTGTAGTAATTAATTTTAACATTTTAAAGTTAAAGTTATGATTTTTAAGTTTAGTAGTTTATTTAAATATATTTTGTTAGTAAATTATGATTTTTATGTGTAGTAGTTAATTTTAACATTTTAAAGTTAAAGTTATGATTTTTAAGTTTAGTAGTTTATTTAAATATATTTTGTTAGTAAATTATAATTTTTATGTGTAGTAGTTAATTTTAACATTTTAAAGTTAAAGTTATGATTTTTAATTTAGTAGTTTATTTAAATATATTTTGTTAGTAAATTATGATTTTTATGTGTAGTAGTTAATTTAAATATTTTAAAGTTAAAGTTATGATTTTTAAGTTTAGTAGTTTATTTAAATATATTTTGTTAGTAAATTATAATTTTTATGTGTAGTAATTAATTTTAACATTTTAAAGTTAAAGTTATGATTTTTAAGTTTAGTAAATTATGATTTTTATGTGTAGTAGTTAATTTAAATATATTTTGTTAGTAAATTATGATTTTTATGTGTAGTAATTAATTTTAACATTTTAAAGTTAAAGTATGATTTTTAAGTTTAGTAGTTTATTTAAATATATTTTGTTAGTAAATTATGATTTTTATGTGTAGTAGTTAATTTAAATATATTTTGTTAGTAAATTATGATTTTTATGTGTAGTAATTAATTTTAACATTTTTAAGTTAGTAACTTATGATTTTTAAGTTTGATAGTTAATGTAAATAATAATATATTAATGACTAATGAGTTCATATTTGTATTTCAAGAAATGGATCATTTTTTCACGGACGGTTTGAACATGCTGAATGATGATCTTGATTTTTCAGAACAAACGGAACCCCAAGCGAGAGGTTCATGTTCCGCCGCTACTGCTACTGATACCCCAACATCACGTCCCAAAAAATTTACATCCGATGTTTGGCAGTGTTTTCACATAGTACAAATGACACTCCTAGACGGGAAGACGGGCCCTAGAGCTAAATGTAAGTTTTGTTCTAAAGACTATTCCACTAGTAGGAATGGAACCGGTCATTTGAGAAGACATATGCTCAAATGCATGCCTGCACATGGACAGGTAGACACTAGAACCCAAACATAACTACAACGGCACCCAGATGGGTCTGTTACGACATAGAGATACGATCCCGAACACGCTAGAAATTGCTTGGCACTATTCATTGCACAAACTGATCAACCAATCAATTTTGCTAACAATGTTTTTTTTTTTCAAGAGTTGATCACATCTACATTTTGCCCCCAATATCAAACTGTTTCTAGAACCACCACTAGAAACGATTTGATAAGATTGTTTGGAACCGCTAGAGATGACTTGAGTGCTGAATTACACCATCTAAATGTCTGTATTGCATTAACCTCTGATATTTGGAACGCATGTTCGAAACAGGACTACTTATGTGTCACTGGACACTACTTAAATTCTGATTGGAGGATAACAAAAAGAATTCTTGGTTTTCATCCTATGGATTTTGCACATACCGTTGAAAATATTTTTAATGTCATTATTTCTGTTTTAGAAACATATCAAATCACAGATCGCATCATTTCTTTTACATTAGATAATGCATCTGCAAACACTAGCTCTATTGCATTGTTTGTTGAAAGAAATATCCCGCAAGATGGAGGTTATTTCTTCCATCAACGGTGTGCATGTCATATTATAAATTTAGTTGTACAGGCTGGTTTGAAGAAAGTAAGCGACCGTGTAGATCGCATCAGAAATGCCATTTCTTGGATTGGCAGCTCTAATCCTAGATTCTAAGAATTTCGTAGACACTGCAGATTAAACAATCTACGCCCCCGACGATTCCAAACTGATATGCCGGTAAGGTGGAACTCTACTTACTTAATGCTGGAAAATTGTTTGCCATATGATACAACTATTTCAGGTTTTTATAACATGAAGTTGGCCGAAGTTGGCCTTCCACAAGCACAACCACTAACATCAGACGATTGGTATGTGGCAACGATTTTTGTTGATTTTTTAAAGATTTTTTACGATGCTACTGTAACTCTTTCCGGGGTCTATTACCCCACATCTTGTGAGGCAATTCATCGAATAGTGGAAATGTCTGAAGCGTTAAACGCTTATAGGGAAGATGTTCATTTAGGCTTTGCAGTTGTTGTCATGGAGGCAAAGTTGAAAAAATATTGGGCTACCGTTCCTTTACTTTATGCCTTAAGTGTTATAGTAGATCCTAGAGTTAAATTATCTGGTTTAGAAGTTTTCCTTGAGGTTATTGGTACTAATTTGGAAATAGATTATTCAGAAAAGGTTACTGACATTCGAAACAAGTTGTTCGAAGTTTTTCGTATTTATGAGTGCAGGTTTGGCGGCATTGACACCCAACCATCAGCAGAACCGGAGACACACCCGAAGACATCAAGTTGGAGCATTCTCAAACGCCGAAAAAAGGACAAATCAACAAGTACTTCTTCAACCCAAAGATCTGGCCCATCTTCTTGTGCCAAACTGAATAGGTACCTTGAAGCACAGTTCGATGCTGTCGAAGACAAAGAAGATTTTGATTTGTTGTTATGGTGGAAGTCTTATACCTACAGGTATCCGATTCTGTCACACCTAGCACGTGACGTACTAGTTATCCCTGTGTCCACAGTATCTTCAGAACGCATAATTGAACCAAAAAGAAGTTGTTTGTCTCCGGACATGGTGGAGGTATTAACAAGCCTTCGGGATTGGGAGCATGCTAAAAAGAGGTAGAAAACCAAATTGTAGATAATTAACTTATTCAAAATTTCAACAATATATATGTTGATGAGGCTTCCGATTCCGGTAGTAACCAGTTTCAGAACTTGTAAATTGTAATACGATTGCACTCTTTTTCCCTTGCCAAGTTTTTATCCCATTGGGTTTTTCTTGGTAAGGTTTTTAATGAGGCAATCATGTAAATATGTAATACTAAATTCCATAAGTTAGGAAAAATAAATACTTCTTCATTTCATATTTTCATAACTTCATCTATTTTATATTTTTGTAATACTTTATCTTTATTCATTTTTTGAATTATCTTATTACCAAAAATAATAAATCTATCTAACTACATTTACATAATTCAATTGTTAAAATGTTAAGTATTTTAATTTGTAATTATGTATTTTATTTTTCCCTAAACCAAAAATCCAAAAAAAAAAAATTAAAAAATTAAAAAATAAAATAATAATTGGTCCCAGTCCGGCGGCACGCCGGCACGGTCCGTCGGAAACGGTCCACGTGCCGTGCAGGGCCAAGATTTCAGAAAACGTGCCGGACCTAGTCCGGTCCGCCTACCGGCGCGGCGCGGACCAAGTCTGGCCCGTTTTCAAAAACGGGCCAAGCGTGCCGGATTGAATTGGGTCGGACTGGTCCACTTTTACAACTTTGCTTACAAATACCTATGTGACTCTGTCTGTCTGTCTGCAATTATCATCTTATCCAAAATCACTTGTGTTTTGTGATAGCGATTACGTATCCAAAGTCCAAACTATCATTTCATTTGAATTATAAACAATAATTCCTTTTTATAGATTTTGGAAAGGGACCTACAACGTGTAAAGCACTACTTTTACAATCCTTCAACATTACAACTCACAAGTAGACCCGATGCCGGTTCGCTTCGAACCGAAAAAATCGGAACCGCAATCGGTTTTCCAAAATCAAAATCGGAATCGGAGGAGGACGGTTTTGGTTTTGGTTCAAATTTTCAAGGAACCGCCCAGTTTGAATAGGACTAGAACCGGCGGTTCCTGTCTTTTTTTATTTTTATAAACTCTCTCTCTCTCTCTCTCTCTCACTCTCATGAGTCTCATCTCAGATTCTCACTTCTTAGTCTCTCTCTCTTTCGAAGACTCGAAGACTCGATTGCTTCTTCATCCCGTGGCCGGCAATCAACGGACGCCGGACGATTGCCCTCTTCAACCTCTTCTTCATCTTCATGATCTTTGATTCTCTATGCTTTTTTTTTTTTGGTGTTTGTTTGTTGAGAAAGTTGAGGAAAATGACGGATTAGATTAGGGTTTCCAGATCGAAATGACAGATTAGGTTAGGGTTCCCAGATCGATGATGGGTTTCTAGATCCATCCACAATATCGATCTGGAAATCACGATCAGAATCTCAAATCGATGATGGGTTTGAATCTTTGAGGGTTTCCAAATCCAAAAGAGCAGCTTTCTAATTGTGTTTAAAATTATTATTTCTTTTTTAATTTTTGTTTTAAAATGATGGATTAGGTTAGGGTTTTGGTCATTGGATATTGGAGATGGTGATGGTCTACAAGTCTGATACTCTGATGGAGTTGTGGTTGTGGAGAATATGATGATCATGTGACTGGAAAAAAAAAAATGGTTCAGAATAGTCGAATCAGAACCGAAACTGGCGCCAGGTCTACTCACAAGCACAAGCATCCCCTAACCCCCACATCTTCTTTTTCAATTTCCATGTGATGTTAGCTACCTTTTGGGCTATCAATCTCACTTAATTCGACATAAAATAAACTACACTTTGTATGTAGGCATCTTTCGTCATGATCTTGTTGCGCATCAGAATAATACATGCACCATACATCGGATGATGCAAGGAAGCGATTCTCCTTAAATAAACTTTCTATGAAACGTGTTTCATAGTTTTCTTCATGTGCAAGGTAACCACATAATCTTGAGTGAAAGATAAAATCCAGTTGTGCTAGTTGATTAATATCTACACAGCCTGGATATCATATTTATATCATCATAGAAATTTATCAGATAATGCCAACTAACCAAAGATATAATAATGAAATGCGATAAAGTGTAATACATTACAATAAAAGAGGTCAAAGAATATCATATAAAAGTTGCAAATTACCCCCCGGCCCCCACCATCACAACCAATCAATTTGTTAGCTTTAAAATAATATGACAAAAACAACAGCTCTACTAGTCTCCGCTTTACCACTTCTAGGATCAAAGAAGAAGAAACAAAAAAATCAGTAAATATTATAGGGCTTGGTAATCAATTGGAACCAAATAGGTTGGCAACCTTTTTTTATTTATTTATTTTTTATTTTTTTATTCCACAATCCTTTCCCTCTTCTCCTCTTCAAAATCATTTTCACTTTCCATTTTTATTTTCATCTGCAATATGATGAATTGAACATGTCTGCAAATCCGAAAGGTTTTTGTGGAATGCTAGACCGGTTCTCTGAGGCCCTGTTTGGTATTGCTTTTGATAAGTTAAAATCTAATTATTTAATAATTTTGATATAAAAAAGGATGTTTAGTAAAATATCCAAAAGTGATTATTTAAGAATCTGGGTTGATTTAATAGCAATTTTATGAAGTAGGTGGGGGTTACTTTTACAAAGTGATTACGATAGAATCTGTTATCTGATTTAATGAATCTTTTTAAAGACTAAATTAACCATATTGATTTAACATAAATACAAATATATCTCATGTTTAATTTCATATAACTCAATTTTATTAGTTCATCATTGATTAAATATAAGATTAATTAATATATATAAAAAAAATAAATAAAAAATAAAAAAACAATTTGTTCATCTTCTCAACCCAATTCCAGAACAAATATCCAAACTTAGAACAAACTCCCAAAACTCATCTTTTTCGCCATCTACTTCTTCTTCTCTACCCTTTTTCTTCTTTACCATCACAAACTCACCCAAAAATACAATCAATTAAAAAAAAAAAGTGATAAAGATTGAAGTGTTCTAAGTACAGGTATGTCAAGCAAAAGAAATCAAAGAATATTGTAAAGAAATCAAAGAATATTGTAGTGAAAAGAAAAGAAAGGAGTAAAGGAAGAAGCAACAATTTATTTTATTTATTTTTATTTTTTTAGACTTTGTGCTGTCAAACCCTAAATTTTTCGGTTGCCATGTGAGTTTGAGATTGAGAGGTGTGAAAACAATTTTTTTGCTTTGCTTGATAATTCAATTTCATATTGTCAAACTCTAGATTTTTCGGTTGCCATGGGATTTTGAGATTGAGAGGTTTGAAAATAATTTTTTGCTTCGTTTGATAATTCAATTTCATATTGTCAAACCCTAGATTTTTCGGTTGCCATGGGATTTTGAGATTGAGAGGTGTGAAAATAATTTTTTTTTCTTCGCTTGATAATTCAATTTCATATATGTTTTAGTTATTATGTAAAATCACAACAATTAAAGGTAAAGTTTACCAAATACAAGAATACTGCTTTTCAATCTACAGTAATTTCAATAGCAACTTTAGCCAAATAGTTGTCTAATTAACTTCACATCAGATTATTTTTTTCAACACAACTAACAGCAATTATTTTAAAGGTTATAGCAATACCAAACTGGTCTTGAGATGGACAAACCACCTCTATACATTGTCGATTTACCTTCATTAGCTGGCCATATTTATAAAGCTAGAGGAAGAGGTTAATGCCAAGGGATTCTTCATCCTCATTATTGGCAGGTATACATTGCTCTACAAGAGGACCCAAGACATTGTCGAAGCAAACGATAAGAGTTTAACATAATGTCAAAGCAAACACATGGTTAAAGAAGGTTCAAATGAACAAAACAAACAAACAGTTTGAAAGATCAATTCAAGGTCGAATCATTGACCGCAGCATTAGGATCGGCGACACCATCTGGGCTCCTGTCAACCTCCTCCACACCACCCTTCGTAACTTCTCCTACGACCGGAGATCCCTCAAGTCTGAGACGATCTGACTCATCATAGATATCAACCTCTATTTGCATCTCGACAAGGTCCCACTTCACATGTTTGCCAGACAAGTATTGTTTGAAAAGCTCCACCCTGGCTTTACATATGGCTTCAGCCGAGATCGACAGAAGTTGTTCATTCAAACTAGCGATGAGTCATTCCTGCTCTATGACTACCGTTTTTACCCTCTCCGATTCGTTGCAATGTCGATCCCTCTCCTCCCTCAACACCCTCATTTCCTCTTCCAAAGCCAGATTTTTCTTCTCCAACTCTTTGTTGGCTCTATCGAGTGCATCATTTTCCTTCCTGAGGGTGTCATTGACCTTCTGAAGTTTTGCACATCTTTCTCTAGTAACTTTGTACCTATCATGTAGGTGCACCTGCACCTGCAAAGCCTACACCACTAATGTCATACAGTGAGCATTCAACTTTGAAAATAATATATATATATATATATATATATTAGAAATATATCAAGTTACCTGGAAAGTCGAGAGCATACCCGCTTCAAACGCTTCTTCCATCTTTTTCCCCTTAAGATACTTCTCGTCGGCAGGGAAAAGAAGATTGCTCAACTTCTTCAAAAAGTCACTCGGCTCTATGAATGCTGACACCCTCGAAGGAAACAAAATCAGTGTAGAATTAGGCTCTGACGATGCGACCGCGATTGACTTCCTTTTTGGGTTGGCTTCGGCAATTTTTTCGATGTTAACATTGGAGGCATTCCTTTTCTTCTTCTTCCTCAAAGGACTCGTTTATTGTGAAGAAATGAAAACATGTTCCACTATATCAAACGTCTTTTCCTTCAACACCTCAGCCATCTATTTCTTCTTCGCATTTGCAGCAACCCGTTTTTTGCTGATGTTCTCCTTGTATAGCCTCAATGCTTCAGCGGAGTCAGGCATGTTGAACTTCACGCTCGACATTGACGTCACTACGAAACAACGTTTACGTCAGTTATATGCAATAAAAGTTTTATATCACATTGAAGAATTTCAAGACCCCTTATAATCAAAACATACGACACGAAATCCTTCACATGAGGATATGGTGCTCGTGAGACATTCAATATCGACCAGCGCCATAAACTACTAGGTTTAAGTTTACCTTCTGTAAGTAATACTCTCCAACTCCTCTCCTAAGCAAGAATTGCTAATAAATTTTAAGTACGCTCAGGAGCTTCAGCACACGGCAACTTACTCTTCGCACCTACTAATTCTACAAGGACAATTAGACTTATCAGTACTAAAGACAACTTAAATACAATCTAAACGACATTGAGAATTGACACTCACCATATTGGTTCCAGACACGAGGGTAGAAATACTTCGACTTTCCAAAAGGTCCGTCGATTAAAAGACCCTTAGCAAAGAAGAAGGTAACCTTTCAATTTCTATTGTTGGTCATAAGGTTGGTAAAAAGCTGACTATTTTTAGACCTTGGAATCAACATGAAGAGATCTTTCTCATGGACATGCTCCTTTAGAAAATAGTTGTGTAGTAGGCATCCCAACCAAACAACAACTTTCTCCTCTCATGTAGGACAGTCAAACTTAGAAGTATCCTCCAGCTATTTGGCATCAACTGGCAAAGAGCGATCTCATAGTACAACAGCATGCCTCGAGCCAAAGAGGGAACTGGGAACCTAAACCCTAGTCGATGTATATACTCATAAAAACACATCCACCCTAGTATATCCCAATCCGCCCGTTCGTGTTCCTTATGTGTGTGCAATTTGATAGACGTAGGAATCCTATAAATCATTCGTAAATGATCTATGTCATCATATGTAAGCACACTCGCTAGACTATCATAAGACAGGATACCTAGCGAACGACCCGAACAAGATGGCTCTCTAGCATTTATGTACTCTGGGAATTCGACCTGCTGCGAAATAGAACGTATGACCCTTTGCTCTAACATGCTTGCCTTATTTATAGCAACTATGCTTGATGGGTCCACTATTGAAACCTGTCGGTTGACACTTCTGACTCTACTGTCCACTCCCTTGTCGATTTTGCCCTTCAAATCGCTAAAGGTCCAAGAAACGACTGAATCAGAAATCAAAGCATCGGTTGACATGATAACTCTAAAAAAACTGACAAATGCAAAAAAAATGCAAAAGTCAGGCACAAACTAAATTTTAGAATCAAAACCTAAGGTTTAAAGATCAAAAGCCTAGGGTTCCGATGAAACAGCCAAAGCCTAAGAGAAAGGTCAAAACCAATCCATCCTACGAGGCTAACCTAAGTCGAGCGATGGTTAGATCTAACGACGCAGCGACATTCAAACAAATCAGAGTCTACAAGATATCGCGTTAGCAAGTTTTTGACAGTTACAAATCAATTATTTCAAGCACAATCAAGAACACGATGAAGAACACGTTAAAATCTCGAATACATGAAAGTAAGTTTTGTATGAGAGAAGCAAAAAAGGAAGAAACTGCAAAAAAAGAGAACACTCACTAACCTTGAAATGAGTTTGGATAGAAATTGCTGGAAAATCAATCAAACACCGACAAAGATTTATAGATATCTCTGTGAAAAGATGAACGCTTTAACAGCTAGGAATGCCTTCTTTGGTAAACGCAAAAATGGAAAGTAAGAAGATTATTGGTTAAGTTTTGGTTTACAAACCAAAAACTTAACCACATAAGCCACATGTCACAACCCCCACAGTTAAATATTAACCATAATAACTCCCTTGGTCAGTTTGAAATTTAACACTTGGTTAAATGCGCAAAAAACGAGGCGTCACGTCAACTTTGGGAAACTGAATCGTTCCAGTCCTATCAATTGAACTTTCCATCCTTGCGGTATGCGAAATCGTTGAACGACAAGCCTTCTTAAGATTCTTCATCACGAAAATCTACTCGACTCATGGTCGAATCACCATTCGACTCGACAAAAAGAATGATCTCAAGTGATTACATTCTAGATATTTGTCTTGTATCGACATCCGGTTGAACCCACGAACGACTCAACATCACTCTCTAAATTTGGCGACCCCATCTTTAAAGTGTGGGGGACAAACTGGGGTAGCCAAAAATAGTTTGTGGGCCCAATGTTAAAATGCCCAAACCTTTATGTTAGAACCAATCCAGGCCCACATATAGCGGGTCGACCCAAGGCTTGTATTAGCAAGACTTGACAATTTGAAACCAAGTCAAATGGAAGTTACAAAGAAAAGTAACGCTCGATTTAAAAAGGAGAAGATCTCTCTGTAAATCTCTCCTACAATTAAACCACTATCAGGTGAACGTTGGGAAGGATTTTTCCTATAAATATGGAGGGAAAAACCACAGTAAAGTCTCTATGAAAAATTATCACTAAGAACAAGCTCTTTAGTGTCTCGAAACTCTGCTCACTTATACTCCGATCGCTGGAATTTGATCTTTTTCTCAATCACGTTCAACCTTAACAAACGCTCAGCCCAAGCGTATCTAAGGCTATACGAAATCATCGCACATCTTCTTTATTTTATTTTTTATTTTTTATTTTTTTGATCTTTCTATTTGTTTACTCTTCTTTGCAGGTTCCTGAAGAAAACAATATATTTTGTTCTACAAATTAACCCTTGCAGGTTAATAGAGAAGGTAACATCCCCCACTCGACAGGCTTGACTAGGATTGCTTTGGACATTTAACAATCCGACCCGATCTACATAAACCGTAGGTCGACTCCCTACAGATATTTCTTATTTATCACCTTTGTTTTTTGTACTACACAAAAATGGTGTGGTGGTAAAACCCGGTATGACCCAAGTATTCGCACCATAATATTAAAGCCCAAGGAAACTTGGTGTGGCCCATGGACATTAAGGCCCAAGAAAATCTTGTGCGACCCAAAAGTCCACAAAGATAATGGACTTAAGAAGATCAACTAGCTCATATTTAAAAGACCACTTAAGCAATGTGGGCTCACCAAGTAACATTACTGATAATATAGTCATATATGATATATCATAAAATTATCAAATTTTAAAAGCATCATGTTATTCGTGCCCTAAGGGTACAGGATAACAACTGATTTATTATCGTAAACGGAAATAACAACAATGTATTTATTGTAACAAGACAATAAATGCATTATTTGACTTGTCTTTTTTTTTTTTTTTTTTTTTTTTTTATGGAAATAAAATGGTTGTTATCTTGTACCCTTAGACACAATTTTAAATAGACAAAAAAAATAATAATAATAATCTAAATTCAAAATTACAAGAAAAGAATTTTACAAGCTATGACAGTTTTAGGTTTTTACTTACGGGTAATATTAACCTGTGACCTAACAACAATTTTATTTCCATTAAAGAAAATAAAAACACTATATTTATTGTAACAAAACAATAAATACATTAACTAACGTCGGCTTTTATTTCCTTTAATGAAACACTATCCTTTACTAAAAATATATATAAAATAAGAACAGTGGTGTTATTGGCATACCCCCTACCTGTCTATATATGTCCCACTTTTTTAATTATGCAGTATTTTTTTTTTCCTTTATCAAAATTACTTAAAGGGACATACAATTTAAGAAAAAAAATATTTTATATAGTAAACCTATTAAAACCCCATATTCCTTTTCAAAAAAAAAAAAAAAAAAAAACCCATGTTCTTTTAAACCTTTTTATTTATTTATTTATTTTTTATTATTTTTTTTTAATTTCTTAACTCTTAAACCCTAAATTTTGCTTCTTACACACATACAAAAATATTATGAAATAGTCTTTGAAAGTTATCAAGTATATGGAAGAATCGTTCTTTAGAATGATATTAAGCTATCGTTGTGTTAAAGCAACCCTGTTATTTTTTTTTTTCTCTTCCACCATGAAATAAGAAGAAAAAAACTCAAAATAAAATAATAAAAAGAAAAAATAAATCATTTAATGAAGATGAGAGAAAGATGTATACAGAGATCAAAGATGGAATGTATTAAGTTTGAAAAATAAATAAATGGGGTAGTTTTGGAAATAAATCGAAACAATTAATAAAAACATTTAATTTTATTTATTAAGTCAAAATTTTAAAAAGAGAAATATATACATATTGGTAGGGGGTGTGCCAATAGCACATCTCAATAAGAAAGTATGATTTTGGCTATTAAACAAATAATTGCGAGCAATAATGATGTCATCCACCCAAAATTAAACAATTAATTGCGAGCAATTAATTATCATACATTAAATCTTAACTACTAGTCTACTACAACAAATGAAGGAGCTATACATGTGCTTTTTAATTAATACAAGGTTTGGTTACACGTCCAAGGCACTGTTTTAATTTATATACATAATTATAGTATTGATATTATAATATTTGATTATAAATTAATGTTGATATAATATTAAAAAAAATTAAAATTTTATATACAACTAATTATGAGATCACGCATTATAATAAATAAAAAAACATAATTCAATCACATAAAAATAACTCTCATGATGCATCAACTTATGGAGGCAATAACATTATTTACAATATTTTATTTTTTTAAGAAAAAAAAAAGTCTTATATCTAATTGCAGAGGGCATAAATACATACATGTTTCATGTTAAAATGAGCATCCTCACGGAAAGAAAAAAAAAATTCAATCAAAATCATTCAAATACAATCACAATATTACTGCCTTATTATAAAACTAATAAGATTTCAGTTATAATTTCTCATAATTAATTGATAAGTTTCTAGAAATTAAAACAAATACAAAAATGAATTAAACCCTAAATTGAAAAGAAAATAATGAAAGGAAAAAAAGAAGTAGAAAATCAGAAACGTAACATTTTTGAAGGAATTGAGGAGGAAAGAGGAACCGAGTCTCTTCTGATTCTTTAGCGTTCATTTGTTGAATGATGTGATCTTCTTCGGTGTTTAACAGACACCAAAATAATTAAATCTAACTAAAATTTTAGCATAATTAACAGCAAAAATAAAGAACCAACCTTTTCCTAGATGAATCATGCAGAGAAATTCGATGGGAAGAAGAGGAGAGAATGGGGGAAAAAAAGTTTCAATGTTTACTTCTCGTTTTGTCTATAGGTGGGAAGGACCTATAAGAAAAAGAATGAGATTTGTATAAAAGAGAGATATCTAGTCCACCGCTTGTACTCTAATAGTTTTTTTGTTAATATATTTTTTCTTTCTTTCACTTGTATATTTCAAATCAATTTTACTATAAAAAAAATATAAATAAATAAAAATGATGCTATAATTAAAATACTTCTTTTCAAAGAAACTAATTTTTTAAAAAATGATGCTATATTAAAATCTTACTAAACCTATATATTAAGTAATTATATAAACTTTAAGGGTTGTATTTGTAATTGTACTTTTAAAGAAATTAAAAAAAAAAAAAAAAAAAAAAGACTCAAAATATGTTTATTAAGTAATTCAATAAACTCAAAGGCTAGTATTTGTCATTTGACTTTCAAAGAAAATCTAAGGGGTGCTATAATTAAAATCTTACTAAAACCTATCTATTAAGTAATTATATAAACTTTAAGGGTTATATTTGTAATTGTACTTTCAAAGAAAAAAAACAAGAATCAAACAAATTAGCGGGTGGTTATAATTCCAGCTGTCATACTCGCTCTTTTTATATAATAATAATAATAATAATGATAGAGTTTCAAAGTGTCACATGTTAACGTAAGAAAAATTTGAATTTAAATGTTATATCATAATAGAGTTACTTTTTTTTCTACTTTTAAATATTATTAATTTTTTTATTTCTATTTTCCTATTTATTAATTAATCAAATTAAATAATTTGACAAATATTAATTAGATAATATCAAGTGTTGCAACTCTATATCTTCATTCATGTATTTAAACGTTTATATTTTTTAAATGAAAGGTTATCTTATTTATCCATTGAACTATTTCTAATTAATGATCTACTTATTTAATTGTATGATAATATTAATGATCCACTTAAATAATAGAAGTAAAAGAAAAGGTCTCTATATTCTATATATACATCGAACCCTCTCTGTTTATTTTCATTTTTGTTTTATTAATGATTAAGAATATACATGTTTATGAGTTTGAAGTTTTATATCACATTTTTGAATTTTTCTCATGTCTATTTTGCAAGCATTTTCTAATACTTTCTTCAAGGGAGTGGGTGATAAGAGTCCGGTAAAGTATAGCTAATGAAGTTCATATATCTTATATTTGTATGTACTAATTAATCAATTAGTTATTAACTTATTATGTAAATCATTGAACCCTCTTTGTTTTTTTTTTTTTTTTTGTTTTTTTTTTGTTTTTTTTTTAAAATAATGATTAGAAATGTATGTATTTATGAGTTTAAAGTTTGAAATCAGATTGTTGATTTTTTATTAATTCACAGGTAATTTTTTAGTTTGGAAAATATATATTTCGAGGAGAATATGAAGACTTGGATCATCAAAATGATGAACGCCATCAATTATTCTCCACAGCTTTACAACTTTGGTGGATGTGTTTTTTTTTTTTTAGAAAAAAAAAATTATTAAAAATAAGTTTTGAAATACAATGGAGAAATATTTGGTGATCTTTTTTAATTTAATATTTTTCTTTTGTTTCGTAAGATAATGAAATTCAAATGTTAACATGACTTCAATAACCGAAGGTAAAACTATATGTTCATTATATTTAAATATGTTTGCATCAACAAATTTGGTATGAACAACACAATATTTTGCAAACAGTTTTTAATACAAAGCCCGTGCAATGTTCGGGTTGGAAAACTAGTTTCTATATTGTAAGGATATTCGTTTTTTTAATTGAAAAGCAACTACCACAAAAACTTTTTTTTTTTTTTAAGAGAGCTTCTTTTGACAATCCAATTTTTTCTTTTTACACATCTTTTCTAAAAACACTTCATTCTCAAAATTTAAATTTTAAAAAAAATTCTAAAGACACTTCATTTTGTTACAAAATTATCATTTTTATCTTTTTTGACTTAAATTATTAAAAAAAGAAATTATCTCTCCTAAATCATTAGATTAATTATTACATATTAAATACTCTCTCCTAAATTTTTAATTACCATATTAAACTCTCTCTCCTCCAATATATATCTCTAATTTTCTATCTCCATTCATTCTCAAGCAAGACTAACAGTTAAAAGGAAGAAAAAAAAAACTTATTAAAAAACTTGATTTTTATGAACCATATGTATGTAAAAAATTAAAAAATTAAAAAAATAAAAAAAATAAAAAAACCTCAAAAAACAAGTACATTGTTTTTTTTTTTTTTTTTAAATCGAAATATGAAAATGCTTTTTGTTACACTTATAGGTACGTGGTTGCCTAGATAACTTTAATTCTTTTATTAGTCTTAGAAATTATGAGTTTAATCGAATCTAACTGAAATAATTCAAGCTTTCCTATATCTTTATATATATATATATATATATATATTATTGTTAGTAAAAAACTAAAATATTCATAAGATTGATGGAGAAAGTATGGAAATATGTTTTTTTATTTTTAGAAAAATGGAGAGAGATTAATTAGGAGAGAGTGTTTAATATGGTAATAACATATTTAGGAGAGATAATTTTTTTTTATATATAATTTAATTAGTTTTGAGTGTCTTTAAATTTTTTTTGTCTTGTTTAGTAATTTTAATTTAGGTTAAAATTGTCATTAATAAAAAAAAAATAAATTGAAGTGTGAATAGATAATTTGTGGAACATAAGGAGAAGTTCTAAATATATATATATATATATTGAAAGAAAGAAAAAAAAAATAATAAAAAAGAGGTTTGCAATGCATTTTCTATTTTTGAAAACTAATTGATTGAGACATTTTAAAATATGATTATTAATTCTTTTTAATATTTAGATCAGTCGAGCTGTACATGTACGTTCCATATATGTACTTAACACCGATGAGAGAATTTTTTTTATTTATTTATTATTAAATTTGTTTAACAAAAAATTATATTTAATATGTAAATATTTTAAAATTTTTATTTTAGCCCCCTAAATATTATATATTAGTATGAAAAGTGGATGTGCACTATGACCCTGTGCGATGAACTAACCTTTGATGTAAGAGTAAGAGTGTAAGACTACACTTTTGTCTATTTCAAAAAAATTAAATAAATAAATAAGCTTTTGTCTACTCATTCCCCACAATTCATGCAGCAATTATCGAAAGAAGAAATATACAAAATAAAAGGAAAAAAAAAAAAAAAAAATCTTAAAATAAGTAATAAGTGAGTAACAGGTTAAGGCGTGACATATGGCACCAATCTGCTTGCTACATATTATCAAGTCAGAATATTTAAGGGTTAATTACACTAACTTACCCTTAGTTTATTAAATCTAACAAGATTTTAAAAAGATATCCACAATTAACACAAACACCTCCTACCATCAAGTCAATCTGTTAATTTTAACGGTTAACTAACCTTGACAATTGCAAAACTAAATATACCCTTACCACATCTCTCAAACGTAAAATATTTTTTTAATTAAAATTGAATTTTTTTTATATAAATAAAAATAAGATAATCTACATTTGGTGAAGCTCTATTGTCGAAGGAAATAAGATTGATGATCTCCTATTTACTAGAAGAGATCTTTGATGATCTCATAGATCAATCTTTTGTAGTTCACAAAGGAAACTCCTTTACAAATCGAAGATGTTTCTATAGACGGTCGATATATTATTATCTTTCTATTATTATGTTATTTAAAAATTTAATTAAAAAATATTTTATGTTTGGGATCATGTGGCAGGGGTATATTTGGTTTTCTATAGGTTAAAATTAATCAACCGTTAAAGCTAATGGATTGACTTGATAACGATGTGTGTTTGTGTTAATTTAGAACATCTTTTGAAAATCTTATTAGAGTTAATAAAGTAAGGGTAAGTTATTGCAATTAAACCGATATTTAACAATGAATTTAATTAAAATTAAATATAGTAGGTGAGTCAATTCGACGAGGCAACAAACAAAACAATGAAATTTTCAACCACCACAAAACAAATGGCAGTGACTTACCGTCTCTTTGTAATTATCATCTCATCCAAAAACACAGTGTTTTGTCACTTTGTGATCGCATCCAAAGTCCAAACCATCATTTAATATTTTCATCTTAATTATAAACAATAATTCCTTTTTATAGATTTTGGAAAGGGACCCACAACGTGTAAAGCACCGCTTTAACAATTCTTCAACTTTACAACTCACAAGCTTCAAGTTCCATGTGATGTTAGCTACTTTTGGTTTATCAATCTCACCTAATTTGACATAAACTAAAATAAACTAAACTAAACTAAACTTTGTATGCATACATCTTCCGCATCTGCACCATACATCCGATACATGGTAACCATAGAATCTTTAGTGACAGATACAATCCAGTTGTACTAGTTGATTAACATCTACACAGCCTGGAATTCATATTTATATCATCATAGAGAAATTCATCAGATAATAATGAAATGCAATAAGTGTAATACATTACAATAAAAGAGGTCAAGGAATATCATACAAAAGCTGCAAATTACCCCCCATCATCACAACCAATCAATTTGTTAGCTTTAAAAGAATATGACAAAAACCACTTCCAATATCAAAGAAGAACAAACAAAAAAATCAGTAAATATTATAGGGGCTTGGTAATCAATTGGAACCAAATAGGTTGCCAACCTTGTTTTTTCAGTTTTTACTCCACAATCCTTTCCTCTTCAAAATCATTTTCACTTTCTATTTCCATTTTCATCTGCAATCTGATGAATTGAATGTGTCTGCTAATCCTGAAGGTTTTGAGGGAATGCTAGACTGGCTCTCTGAGATGGACAAACCGCCACCATACATTGTCGAAGTACCTTCATTAGCTTGCCATCTTTGTAGAGCTTGAGGAAGACTCATGTGGAGGTCAATGCCAAGGGATTCTTCATCCTCATTATTGGCAGGTATCCATTGCTCTACAAGAGGACCCAAGACATTGACTGCATGGCCCATATCTGGTCTTTGATACGGTTCGCGTGCAGTGCAGTGACCTGCCAGTTCAGCCACTTTGAATATGCTCTCCAGTGTCTCCTCATCGGGATTTAGGGTTTCATCAAGAGCCTTTGTAATGTTGTCTTTGTTAACTAGGATCCGGCGGAACCATGTGACCAAATGAGCCTTGTCATCTGGCATAGAATCATCTAATGCTTTCCTACCAGTGATTATCTCCATCAAAACAACTCCATATGCATAAACATCAATTTTTGTTGTCACTCTTCCAGTGGCTGCAAAATGGAAACCAAAAAAGATATTCAATTTGTATTCATATTCAACAATTTATACATAAAATCCATGGTAACATTTGAAGTAGGTTAAACGCAGAAGCACACAAATCTTAGTAGGGGAAAAAAAAGAGAAACAAGCTTTTTAGAAGTGGTCTAAAGTACAGCGGTGACTATAATAGGAAGAAACTGAAACAGGATCTTACTCTAGACGTATGATATCTTATTTGAAAAATAAACTGACCATTCGTATAAATTTTCTATATTTTTTTACAAGCAAGTTTAAATTACAAGAGTAAACCAAACCAGAAGGATGATTCACAGTCAAGTAGTCAACATCCGATACTTTACTAATAAGATGAATCATCATGATCGTTTTCCCAAAGATAGAAAAAGAAAATCATCATGAATTTCCATTGAATTCAATGGTTATGGTTATGGTTATTTAGAAATACTGTGCAGAAAAACTGTAAGATCTTAAGCATAACAGAAACAAAGATTTAATTTACAATCTTCACCCAGGAATATGAAGGAAATTTTTTGAAGAAACAAAAGAAAATTCATGGGAACAATTTGACCATGTAATCATAAAGCAATACCTTTAAAGGAGTGCTCAGTAAACAAAGATTTCAAGAACAATACTCAACTAGATTCAATTAAACCTCAAACCCAATTATGTTGGCTGTGGGAGTCCCATTCCTCCACTGTGCCTCAGTTAGGAAAATGATAAAGAATGCAGATAATCATATTCAAATCATTGTCAGGCTAATTCCACTAGTGATCTGCCATTTAAGTACTAAAATCTCAACAACAACAAAGCATGCTTTTGAAGTCTTTTTACCAGAACAAGCAGTTAATCATGACAAAAAGGGATGTTTCAATATCTGAGGTGGCATGTCAGCAGAACTTTAATATTTGATGTGGAATTTAAGGTGTTAATTACATTGGTGAAAACTTGATATTGCTAAGGCATCTGGAATATTACATTAAAAGAATCTCCTAAGAATTATGCAATGTAAAATAACTTCAACAAAAACGTTAAAATAAAAAAATTCAAGGATAAACATACCAGCATACTCAGGCGCAAGATACCCAAATGTCCCAGCCAATTTCGTCTCCACGGAATACTTCCCATCAGGAGCATTTTTAACCAAACCAAAATCTGCAACCTTAGCTCTCATGTCATCGCCGATAAGTATGTTATTGGGTTTCAAATCTCTGTGGATGAAACTTTGTTGTGCCAAGCTGTGCAGATATTCCACTCCACGTGCAACATCTAGGGCAATAGTAATCCGCTGCTTCCATGTAAGAGGAGCGTTGTAACCAAGTTCATGCCACTCAAATAAACGCTGACCAAGTGTGCCCTGAGGCATATACTCATACACCAATAGCCTCTCAATGCCATTTACACAGTAACCCAAAAGAGCAACCAAATGCCTATGCCTGACCTTAGTAAGCACAGCAATTTCAGCCTGAAACTCACTCATTCCTTTGGTACCCATGGAATTAGACTCCATCCTCTTAACAGCAATCTTAGTCCCGTCATGCAATTCCCCTTTATACACAACACCAAATCCTCCTCTGCCCAAGATATTAGCCTCATTGAAATTATCAGTCACCTGACGGAGAACTTCTATTGGTATAGACACATTTCCACCCTCAAAAAGACGGTGATCACTATGATCACCACTGCTTTGACTATGCAACTCACTAGGAACTCCAATATATTTGTTCATACCAATCCCACCAATCACTCCATTCTTGGGCATCTCATTCCCATTCCCACCTTCCGGGTTCTTTACCCTACCAAACTTCCCATGCCTTCTTTTAACAACAAATTTATACACCACAAAGAATACAACAGCAACAAATATCAAAACAACTATAACAATAGCAGCAATGATACCATGGGACATATATTTACCCTTGCCCGATCCAGATGCTCCACTAGGTGGGGACCCAGGCGATCCTGGCGTGCCAGGAGTAGTATCCACATCTGTACCAATGAAAGGGTTCCCAGGTGTAGTAGTTAGCTTCACATTAACCCCAAAAGTCGGGACCTTACCAGAAAGATTATTGTTAGATACATCAAGACTCTTGAGAGTAGCTATTTTAGTCAAGCTATCAGGAATTGGACCGGTCAAGTTATTCTGCTGCAATAACAAATTCTGCAAAGCTGTGAGGTTCCCATAGGCAGGCGAAATGGTCCCTTTCAACTGCTTATTTGCAAGATTGATGGTGATAATATTTCCTTTAGGATCACAGGTCACAGATGACCAACTAGCACAAGGATCGTTCCCAGTCCAAGAATCAGCTAAATCAACCGGATAGCCCATAGCTCCGGCAATTTGAAGCAAGGTTGTGACCTGGGGATCACAAGGTTTCCCAGGTTGTGAACTGTTTAGACAGAAATTATTGTTATCAATACTAATCTTTTGGACTTTGCTTGGAAACGCAGGATACGGACCTTGCAAGAGGTTGTTTTGCAAAGATACATTCACCAATGCAGGCAGTGATATCACTGAGTCCGGAACTATTCCAGTCAATTGATTATCACGCAGAGACAAATCAAACAGACTAATACATTCAGACAAATCCGGAATGGGACCCGTAAACCGATTGTTGTGAAGCCAAACTTGCGTCAACTGAGGCATACCTGATAAGACATCAAGCGTACCTGAAAGCCCCATCGCCTGGTTGTTGAGCCAAAGATTCTGAATAGAGGACTTGGCAAAAGACGCAGGCAGAGAACCCGTCAAGTTGTTGTAAGAGAGTCTAACATTCTTCAAAGCGGAAAACGGTACGAATATATCCGGTATAGAACCCATCACATTTGTATTATCCAAGTACAAGGTTTCGAGAGTAGTAGATGATTTGAGTTCGGTCGGGAAAGGCCATGGAGAAAGACTGTTCTGGCTCAAGCTAAGGGTATTTAAACTGGACAAGCCATCGAAACAACCTAAGGGTACGCTGGTGAAATTGTTGTTGTCCAAATAGATTTCTTGAATAGAGGAGGAGAGTTTGGAGAGATTAGGGATTGCGCCGGAGAGAGCATTGGACTGGAGAGATAGGCTTGTGAGCCTGGAGAGAGAGGAGATGGCGTCAGAGAGAGAGCCGGTGAGCTTGGAGCCCTTGAGGTTGATGGAAGTGACGAAGCTGCCGGAGTCGCACTTGACGCCGGTCCAGTTGTCGCAGAAGCCCGTGGAGGACTTGGAGGACCAGCCGGAGGGGAGGTTTTTGAGGGACTGGGCCAGGCTGAGCATGGCGGCGGAGTCATCGGCGTAGGCAGAGGTGAAGAGGAGGAGGGGGAGGAGGCGGAGGACGGTGTAGAGAGAATGTAGGGGCATCGTAGGGAGAGGATTGAGATTGAGGGTGGAGCCGTGTAGATGTGATGGTGAATCCCGATTTGTTTGGTATTTTTAGTTTTAGTAAGAAATTTTTTTTTAAATTAAAAAAAAAGGGAAACCGTCTCGCTCTTTCTCTATTCACTCAAACCAAACGGAATTTTGCTAACATCACCTTTTTATTAATTTTTTTTTTTAATTTTTTTTTTAATTTTTTTTTTTTTTCACATTTTCTCTCTGTTACTTTGTTTGTTACTTACTCCGTTACTTACCTGTTCTAATACAATCTTTTTTTCTTTTAATATTAAATTTTTTTAATTAATTAATTAATTTTATTTTATTTGCAAATTAAAACATTTTTAATTTAAATTCAAAGAATTTTAGGAAAAAAAATATATGTTGACTCTTTTACTAATTGAAAATTAAATGAAAGGGAATCAGAATTTATTCCTTATATGGGATAGAGGACTGAAGTTCAATTTTTCGTAATTTAAACTCAACTACTGATTTGTGTAAGAGAAAATCAATAATTAAATTATCTTTCCTTAGTAAGGATTCAATCAAAAATCAATCCAAGTGAAAAATTAGAGAAAAACTTAACCTAAATTATGTCAAACATGATTTGGTTTTATCATAAAATGGTGTGGTAAGTGATTGGTTTTATTATATAATTTTACGGTGAGTAATATCGTAAAAATAAATCATTAGGCACATTATTTATCTTGATTTTATGGGTTTATTTATTTATTTATTTATTTTTTTGTTAACTATGTAGCAATTATTGTTTCCATAAATAGCTATAAAACAATCTCATCATTTACATAAAAAACAATTACTCTCTTAATAGTATTTAATTTTTTTTTTTCTTTTTCAAAACTTAACAATCAAATTAAGATCCTAATTTTTTAATAATTTCTTTAAGATCCCTTGTACGTGATTACAAATACTAACAAACACGATTTGTTAGGATAAATCTAGAAGATTTTAGGTGAATTTATGGATAACTTTTAAAATGATGATAAATTAGGAAACGTATTAAAATTATAAATATTTGTTAATTTTTTTTTAAACTGAAAAGAATTTGCTTTTTTCATTTTTATTTTTTATATTACAACAACTAGATTGGATTACAACAACTAGAACCCTGCGAGGATGAGACCCGATTATAAGCATAGCCCAGACAGAAGCTCCCATAAATGGGGAGAGGACACCCACATAAAGGTGGGACACTACCCACACTAATAGTTGGACAACATCCATCCACCAGTGGACCAAGGAAAATTGCATATATAAATGCACGCCATATCACTCAAACTGTGGTGGTGGAGGGCTCCAATAGAGTGTCCAACCATCTTGATAATAGGTATTGGCCTGAAAAGAATTTGTTAAAAAGAAAAGATTACAAATATAAAGGAGACTACAGATGTAAGCATGTAACATATCAGCTTAACTGTTCAACTAGATCCAAAACAGCCAGCTTAAAAAAAAAAATAAAAAAAAAGGCTTCAAATAAAAACAAAATTAAGAAAATTGATAGTTGGGCAAACCTAATTTTTTATACTATCTTGCAGAGAATCCCACTGTAAGACAAGGATACGAACCCAAATTCAAATTGATTTATAATAGATTTATATTCACCGTGAAAACGAAAGTAAACGCGTTTAATTGTAAGAGAAAATATAACTTAATTTATAATTTATGAGAGTAATGTTAAATATTACATCTATAATCACAAATTTTCAATCACAATCTATGTAACAGCTGATATGTCAATTGGTGATCGGATATATGGATAACTGAGATAAATCATTATTAATGTGTATCTTCTCATTAATTGACACCTCCTCTATCACATATGTTTTGATTGAAAATGTGTGATTGTGAGTGTGATATCTTGTATTACTTATTATTGTGTTTGCTAAAATTAGCTGGAAATTAAATTACATGGATCTACCCACAAATCATGAATTAAGTTTATGTTAAAGAAGTGAACTTAACTCTCCTCTGATACTTATAAATTTTGCACTTAAAATTTAATGGGTCTGAATTGAAATTATTAAGTTGTTGTTGTTTTTTTTTTTTTTCAGTCGTCAAACAACTTAAAAATAAAAAATAAAAAAATAAAAAAAAAAACTTAAAATAAAAAGTAAACAAATCTAGATTTTTAACTTAATTTCAAATCACCGGATTGTATTTAATATATTTTTCTTTCAAGATTATCCTCCCAAAGATAGCATATTTCCAATTTTATCATAATTTTATATTATACAAATTTATTTCTTTTAACCTATTACTTACAATAAACCGATTTGAAAAAAAAAAAAAACTTTAATCACATTGTCACTTTCAACACTATCATTGAACCATTATTATTATTATTGTAAAATCAAAATCATTTCTAAAATCATAACAATTATATATCATATCTTAGTCACGAGTAATATCTTATCATTATTACATAAAAATAGTTCAGGATTTGTTAAATTATTTTTATTGTGTTGTTTGTATTATATAAAATAAAAATACATAACAACTAATAGTAACAAAGGTATAAATGTTAAATTATTTTTATTGTGTTGTTTATATCATATAAAATAAAAATATATAATAATTAACGATAACAAGAGTATAAATGACAAATTATTTGTTTTTAAACCATTTTTTCTTTAAAAAATTAAACAAGTTGACACTTTATTGAGATGTGATAAAAAGAAATAAGCATATCATTCAGTATCAGATTTTGGTCGCTATTCAGTTTTCAATAAAAGAACCGTTCAGTTTCAGTTTTCAAACAAAAAACCAAAGAGCCCCCTAATACTATGGTTACATTTGGTTAAATGGTGGAATGGTAATGAGAATAAGAATGAGAATGTAATGGAATGGAAAGTTGATTTCTTTGTTTGGCTGGGACTTTAGAATTAGCTTCTGAATCAATATTATTTTGTTTGGTTAACAACTGAATGGAATGGAATTAATTGTATTTTAACTAAAATACCCTTAATTATAAAATATTCATAATAACAAAATATATTATAGATAATAATAATAAAATATATGTTATATATTATAATAATATAAATCATAATAAAATAATATATATTATGTAATTTTATTAATATTAATATTATTATATATTATATAATACAGATATTATATATTATTATATATAATATACGTAATAATATATAATATATATTATAACAATATTATATATAATAATAATATATAATACATATATTATATCATTAATATAATACATAATGATAATATATTATTTTTTGAAAGGAGGGTATTTTTGGAATATAGTTTATACATATGAGGGCTGTTATGAAATAGATTTTTTAGTTTGGAATGAAATATACATTTTATTGGTTTTTGAATGAATACTCATTCCATTAAAATAGTGAAATCACTATTCTAATAAAATTCCTATTCCAATAAATTTTAACCAACCAAACATATAAAGTGGATTCCATTTCATTTCTGCCTATTTCAACCAACCAAACGTCATCTACGAGATTATGGATTTGAATCGTGCTGCCATTTATATGTTTTTATGTTTAATAGATTAAAGGAATTGTAGTTGAAGAATGGTGAGTTGAGAATGGGATATTGGGATGGGCGGCGATGGGACCCACACGTGACAGCTGGTGAAATTAGAAATCGCGTAGAGATGATTCTGTCTGATCGATCACCAGTCACCACTTATTTTTTTTCTTTCTCTTTAGTCTTTACAACAACAGCTGGTGCTTGCTTTTCATATATTCCTTATTCCTCCCAAATTTCCCTTACATATTTCTCACTCTCTTCTTAATATTATTTTATATTTATATTTATGGGTCTACACCAACTTGCTTTCCTATTTTACAACTCCCTTCAATGTTAGGATTAATTGCACAAAGACCCTAAGTTTAGGCAAAACTGTACACATATTCAATTTTTCATTTTATTACACAAACAGTCATATGCTTTTTATTCAATGGTCAAGAGTCGAGATAATTGTAGAATTTTAATGCATTTAGAACTTTTAGAATAAGAGCACATAAGGGGTGAATGTCAAGTCAACAATATTTTTCCATTACTATTTTTATTTGTCTTGTTGTAAGTAAATCAACCGAATTGAGAGTGTTGATATTACCATTCATAAAAATGATTTATACACCCGAATAATTGCTCCCACCTTTAAAAGTTTAAATTTTTATTTTTATTGTAGGGGCATTTTAGTAATGAATTATTTTAATAAAAAAATGGGCGTAGAAAATATAAATAATTTTTTTAGGTGTCAATATCTACCCCTTTCTTTTATATATAACAAGTTATTATTATTATTATTATTATTATTTACGGTATCTATCTATTCACATATCTAGACTAAGTATTTTGATTTGTGAGTCATTTGTCCAAGCCACAAGCTCGTTCATTTATCAACTGAGCTACGCCCCTGAGGACTATATAAAACAAGTTTATAGCAAAATACTCGTTTAGAGCATCTCCAACCCTGAGCTATCCCCCACGCCATCTCCATTTTGCAGCCAAATTCCTCTTCCAACCCAGCGGCATCCCTCACGCCATCTGTTAACAGTGTTGCGTGAGTAAACAGTGCTGCACAATAAATTGCGCAACACTATTCACTTAGCCAATACTGTTCATATACACAATTTGTACTTTTTTATTTTATTTTTTTTGTTTTTTTTAATTGGGAATTGGGTTTTGATTAGTTGGAGATTAATATTTGTTGACAAATAATAATAGTAAAAGAAAGGAAAGATAATATTATTTATAAAGTAAAATTTGGTAAAGTGGGTTGGATATGGAATAGTAAAATAGTGTGATTGTTGAGCTATTTTAGTGCAGAAGTTGCACCAAATCCACTATTCGGATTGGAGTTGCTCTTATAATTTCGTATAGACTATAGTAAACCGAAAATGTTTTTTTATTTTTTATTTTTTATTTTTAAAATAATTTATGAAATAAGTAGTCGAATGATTTCAAAAAAGAAATAAGTAGTTGATGCATTATTAGAAGAAAAGATTATATATATATATATATAAATATAGTTACACACACGTGAGAGGCTCGCAGCATTGCATACAATAATTAGGTCTTACAAGTTACAAGCTGTGGGCTGAATTGTTCATACAATAAACATAACCTACCACATGTTTCAGCCTTATTAAAAATAAATAAATTAAATTTGTCTTGTATTCTATGATTTTTTATTTTATTTTTTTATTTTATAAATAATTCTAAATTATGATTTGAAAGGTATCCTCACACATATTTGAATGGAAACAGATGGACATTGTTGTAAATATTGACTGGGTCGGAGTTATATAATTTGTGTGAGAAAGGCACACAGTATAACTATATAGTATATATGTATAGATTATAATTTTTATCAAGCATGGAAAATAAATATACAAAATTTTGTGTAACCCCAAATTAATTTGTAATAGTAAAAAAAAAAAAAAAAAAAATCAAAGGTGAAGAGGGCAACCACAATGCAAAAAAGATGTCTTGAATCAAAATCCCGTGCTCTTGTTTTGATCTATGGTGAAAAAATTAAAGCTTGGAGCTTTAAAACCATTCCAAAGATGGAGTTTTGAGAGCAAGAGGTGGTAGTTTTCTATTAAAGCTTGGTTGAATCTTTCAGGAAACACAGTTAAAAATGGTGGATTTGATGAAACATTTGTCATTTGAATGAGAGTTTAGAATTCATCTAAGAAATTTATGGAAGAACAATGATAGATAAGAAATATATTGAAGGATACAAGTGGCAATCTCTTTTTGTTATTTATAATCAGAAGGGTAAAATTAGCAATGTAAAAAAATAAATCATAAAACTCTCAAATGACTTCTCTTTGTTTTTATTAAGCTCTCTTAGCCAAAGCTGGAAGGGCTTTACTTCTTGTGAAAGAGCTTTTAAATCTTAAAAGCATTTACGGTAGAAAATGCAAAAAGTCCCAGAAGTCACTTTTAGGCTCCAAAAGCTCTTTTAAACGGCCAAAAAAAAAAAAACCACGTGAAACAAGCCCTGCATCGCGGTGATATGTGGACCATCTATTGAGTGTGTCGTATGGCGTGAAGTGAGGCAGACGGGCTATATTTTACCCTACCACTGAAATTCTTGTCCAATTCCAAAGCACCACCTTACCCAAAATGTGAGATTGTAGGCCCATACAACAAAGAAAAAAGCCCATAAAAGTAAGCAAGTTGATAATCCCACCAAACTCAAAAGTAGGGAGCTCCCTTGCACCAGGCAAGAACCTTCATGTTTACATAACATTCACTTTTTGTATTTTGGATTTTTCCATTTCAATTCAGCAATCTATTGTTATTTATCTAATGAACTACTCACTTAATTTTGAAGGATATTATGATTCCTCACCGCTGTTCATTAATAATTTTATATAATATAGATGGAATAACTACAAATAGCAATTTATCAAAAAAAAAAATATATATATATATCACCTCCAGTGTTTTTCTATTTTTGTCATTTTTGATCACTGAAGTGACAAAAATATCCCTTTTACTTTTATTTTGTTAAAAAAAAATTTAGGGCCTATCCCGTACATGGCCCTCAAGCTTGATCGGGCCTTGAAAATACGGTTCGGCCCAACTGTTTGATACATCTGATGGAATTCACATCAATTAGAGGTATAAGTGTCAAGTGGGCTGAGCAGCTCAAACCCAGCCATCAAATTGAGAGCCTGTGTCCAAGCCTGTTGAGAAGGTGGGTCGGGCTTGATTATCTATGCCTGTGGTTTCGGAGGGCTGGCCTTTCATTGTCTTGAGAGAAGTATCGGGCTTAAAAATATGAAAAAAAAAAAAAAAGGATTCAATAGAATTACGATATTTGCAATCAATTCGATATTTTTTTACGCTTCATTTTATTTTATTTTTTTAATGACAATTTTGATCTTTTTTAAAATTACTAAAAAGGATAAAATAGTTCTAAAGACAAACCCTAACACATGTCTTTTTTTTTTCTCACTATTTTAAAGTTTTCCAAAATCATGAGAATTTTTAAAATGATAGAGAATAATTTGCAGTAAGAAAAAAAAAAAAAAACAATAATGAATAAGTTTTACTTATTTTTAAACTCACTTATTTTTTCTGTTGAATATTAGTTGAAAATAATGCAGATCTGACTTAGTTTTTAATTAGTTAAAAATTCTGACTATGCATAATTAGTTGAAAAATCAAATGCAGTAATCTTATGTTATATTTTTTTTTTGGGGGTTAATATGGCTTAGAACCTATGTAGTTTATCGCACTTCTTATTTTATATTCTTAAAAATTTCATATAAATTTTCATCAAATCATGAGTAAATCAAAATTAATAACAGGTAATATTAAAATAAAACAAAATGTTTTAATAAAGTTAATTAATTAAAAAAAAAGTATTTTTAGAATATGAGTATGAAAAAAAAAAAAAAAAAGGACAGCTTTGGAATAAAGGTAAGGCTATGTTTGTGATTTCTTTGCTTATAAAATAATCTACTTATAGCTTAACTTTAGACATAATCAACTTAACAAAAAGGTTACTAAATGTTTGGTAAACTAAATTCTAAAATTGTTTTACTTTTAAAAATATAGAAAATGTATTTGATGAAATGACAAAAATAGACATAATTTTAATAAGAAAAATAATAAATTGGTATAATAATCATTTTAATGTGTTTGTATTTGTACTAACATTGTAGTAAACCAGAGGCCCAATCCCAAAACAAACCCGACAAGAGGCCCAATCCCAAATCTGACCCGTGACTTCGACTCGGTTTGCTTAAACCATACCTACCGCCGCCCCACACGGCCACGCCTCTGTGATTCCTCTTTCTTTGCGAGGACCATTTTGGCACTGCTTTGTGCCGCCTTCGTCGTCGTCGGTAGGAAGATCCACCTCCAACGTTGGAGGAGATGGATTGTTCTTGTCATCGAAAGCACGAGTGGATTCCTGTGGATTGTTCTTGTCATCGAGAGCACGAGTGGATTTTTCTTGTCGTCGAAAGCACAAGCAGATTCGCAGATGATTGTCGGTGGATCTAGATCTGGCGTCGCCGGAGGAGGTCGTCGTCGCTGGAGAATTCCAGTCCTCCTCCCGGCGGTGGCCACCATCTTTTAAATATATTTTTTAGTTTTTTTGTTGAAGAGATATTCATGGTGGTGGCAGGGAGCCTTAAAACATCCTTGTTTTAGTATTAATGTTTTCCCCACTTAACGACCTTACCATGGCCTAAACAGGGTACTCACAAAGTAACGTGACAAGGATGGCTAAGGACCTTAAGCCAAAGAATCAAAATCCCATTTCTGATGTGCAAGATCCTCAACTAGAGGCAAGCACAGAGCATACTAGGACTATTACAAGCTGTTTATTATCTCACAAAGAAATATTGAAGAGAAGGAGAAGAATTTTAACAAGTCATGCATAAGTGTGTTTAGAATATTTTAAAATTTAAGTTTTAACGATGATATGTATTTAGTAAAGGAGTGTGAAAAGAAAAAATTGGATTATAAGGAGAAACTCTCTTACATATAAAGTGGCCATATTTGTATCCTTGTAAAATCGTATGTGCACCCCATATTAGTGTTTTTTTTTTTTTTCTTTCAAAATTCCAATATTATACTTTAAGTAAAGCTATTAAAAACCCGTGAAAAAAAAAAAAACAGAAATCCAGACTTCCTAAAAGAAAAAACAAAAACCCAGATTTCCTTAAAAAAACCAGAAAACCACGATTAATAAAACACAAAATTGGCATGATAGTCGTCATCCGAATCTTCAGCTCCACAAATGTGGCAGGGCCATGTGTCGTGGTCGTTGTGTTCTTGTGGGTGGTCCGGGACAGAGTCTTGGAATGGATGCCAACTCAGGCTAGGGTCTCTGATGATAGTTGGGAAAAGATAACACTGATGAGGTGAGACCCCATTGACATCGCAAAGGAAATTGAGTAATGAGACCTGAAGATTTTGAGGGTATAGTTTAGGATAATCATATGTGGTGTGCCATTCGTAGCAAACGTTCGACGTCCAAAGGAGTCTCTTGTGAGGGTTGAAACAATAGGGTCGATGGAATATCCAGATACAGGAAACTGCCGAAGCAGATTCTTTATCAAGTTTCCATAGATTGTGATAACCCATGAGTTTGGTGAGTTCGGATCGCCAAAAGGAAAGGGAGTTGAACCAGGTCAAGAAAGTTGTGAGGAGAGAGTCCTTTTGGGATGGATCATGGACAAAACCATATAAGGCTTGGAGAGGGAAAACAACAGCATGGTGGTGGAGTACAGACATGCACCATAGGAACCATAAAACTTGAGGGGTGAAAAGGTAAAAGGGAGGCATTAAGAAAGGGTCTAAGAAAGGCCTGATGTCGTTGGAGAATTCATGCCGAACTCCTTGGCTCTGGATCTGGGCCAAATAGGTCCGTAGATGGGAGTGAGCGAATTCCTGGATACGGGCAAGGGAAGGTTGTGTGGTAGGAGGAATGATTTCGAAAAGCTCTGGTGGATAAGTCCTCATTGTAGGATTTGGGGATGAGGAGGATGATGCTGTTGTAGCCATGAGGATGAGAGGTATAGGGCCGTAGGAGGTGATGAGATGAATGGCTGATGGTCGAGAGAGCATATCAGCTATTATATTGTGTTGGCCCTTCACGTGTCGAACAGTGAAATCATACCTGGAAAACCAATCTTTTAGCCTCAATAATTGGGGATTGGGAGGAATCTTATTTCGAAATTCGAGGATCTTAGGAAAAGATGAGTTATCCATTTCAATGATGAAGTTTTTTGTCCTGAGATGAAAATCAAATTTCTGGATTCCATTTTTGACAGCGAGGATCTCCTTGTAGATTGTGTGGTAGTGCTGTTGGGCGTCTTTGAATTGGCCGCTAGCATGTCCACAGTAGCTTTTGTGTCCGTCCTTCTCTTCAATGAGAATGGCCCCCCAACATGTGTCACTAGCATCGGTTTGGAGGATGAGTTGGCATGTGGATGGGATAGTGAGGGCCGGAGGAGATTGAGCAATCTCTTTGAGTTTGACAATAGCATCCGTGTGACATCTGTCCCAAGGAGGAGGATTTTTCTTTAGGAGAGCTGAGAGAACTGAAGTGTATCTTGTCACGTGGGGCAGAAAATCTCTGATGAAGGTGATTATGCCAAGAAACTGTTGAACTTGTTTTGTGGTTAAATTGGAATTAGGGAATTCCAATAGTTGGCTGGCTAGGTGAGGGCCTGGGTGATATTTTCCATTTGAAATGTGCATGCCCAAGAAATCGATATTTGTTTGTCCTACTGAACTCTTTTTGTCAGAGAGCATGATTCCATATTGGTTAACCAGATCATAGAACTGGTGGAGGAGATGATTGTGAGAATTTTCATCAGTAGAGAACAATAGGATATCATCGATGTAAATTAGGGCAGAGTGAAGAATAGGATGGAAGATCCTAGTGATGGCCTTCTGAAATAATGAGGGGGCAGTCTTAAGCCCAAAGGGTAAAACTGTCCATTGATATTGGGCGTTTGGAAGGCAAAACGCCGTCTTGTATCTGTCATCTGGATGAATACCGATTTGCCAGAAAGCTCCTTTGAGGTCAAACTTGGAGAAGATAGTAGCACCAGGGAGCTGAGAAAACAAAGTATTGGTTCTGGGAACTGGAAATTTGTCATCCCTAAGAAAGAGATTGAGGGGTTTGTAATCAATGACTAATCTCTTTCTTCCCCGAAGTTGTTCAGCCCTTTTGTCAACATAAAAGGCTTGGCATGCCCAGGGCGAAGAGGTAGGCTCAATGAGTCCTTGTTTAAGTAGGTCATCACATTCAGCATTGGCCATACGAAGGTCGGAGGGAGACATTCCAGAATGAGAGGCCTTTGTAGGGTTGACATCTTCATTGAGCTTAAAAGGAAGCTTAATAAAGAAATCTGGATTCTTCCATAAAGGATTTGGATGATGGAAATCAGCATGACTGTTGGCACAGAATTGTAGAAGCTTGTGTTGAATTGTTTGGAAAGAGGGTTGGATGTCAGACAAGGGGAAGATCTTTGGAATACTGGAGAATGCTTTGAAGTTTCTTTTATATCTGAGTCCGGTAGGGAGGATCCGAAGAGATTTGAATTGACAATAAACATCCCAACCAATGAGGATATCTTTGTCAGGAAGTGGGGTTCCAATGACACGTGTCTAAAGGGTGTAGGATGGGAATATCTTGAGACCAATTTTAGCCTTTGTAATCAGATTAGTTGTGAATATCTTCCCATCAGCAGCTTTAAAATACCGGACATGAGACTTCCAAGCATCAGGAGGAAGAATCATAGGGTTCATCATGGTAGTAATGGAACCAGTGTCAATGTAGGCAATGACATCAATAGGATTGGCATATTTGTCAGGAAGTATTTGGATTGGAACTTGAGGTCCTGGTTGTGCATCGGACGGTGTCGTTTGGAGAATGACAGGGGTTGCCTTGTAGGAGACTGGAAGAGAATCAGTTTCAGAGAGACTTGAATATTCTGAGTCTGAAATGGTGGAGACAGAATCTTGAGCTTGTAATACAAAAACTGTGTTGTCATCAGCATGGTCTTGTTCGGAGAAGATAGATTCAATATCGGCGTCAGAAGGAACGTCATCTGCTAGCTGTTGGATCAACTTAGCAGACTTGGCCTTTTTATTAGGACATTTTTTTGCATAATGTCCCTTTTGTCCGCAGATAAAACATTTATGAGACTTGTTCCATGCACGTCGGGATTTCTTTTTGAAGAATTTGAACTTCTTTTTGCCCTTTCGCTTGGTAGTCTGGAAATGCTTGTTTTTCTTAGTCTTGCAGATGCACTGTTCTGAGGACTTGCACTTGATCTGGTACGAGGGCTGTTTACATTGGGCTTCGTACCTTTTTCCTTCTTTGAGCATCTTAGAGAAAACCTTTTGAGTGGCACAAAGTTTCTCCAAAGCACTTAGGGTGAACATATGGATTTCACCTAGTGTGATGTCAGTGAAGGGTCTGCCAGAGGAATCTATCTTTCTGTGTAATTCATCTTGAAGCTCGGCAGGGAGAGAATTTATATAAACATTCTTGAGACTCTGGTCATTGATGTCGCCGAGGATGTGGTATCTGCCAGACATGCGTTTATAATGAAAATCGATGTCTTTCTTTTTGAGCGAGCAACACCGCATCTCGAAGAACTCTTGCCTAGCTTGTTTATAGAATTGGTCAGGATCTCCAAGAAACTCTCTGAAAATGATGCCCATTACCACGGAGGTTGAGGTAGCTCGGACAATTTGTAATTGGCGATACTCTCCAAGGGCTTGGTACCAATCGCGAAGAGAACCAGTGAATCTGGAGACGAATTCTCTGAGGATTGCTTCTTGATTGTGTTCAGATTTGGCCATTTGGAGGTCAAGCCAAGCGCTCATTTCTGAGGTCTTCTTACGCCATGAGTCTGGGTTTGAGTCTCCGAGATCAAACCAAGGGCCATTAGTAGGTCTAGATCCGTGAAGGTGTCCGGGAACCTGGTGCTCTGGTGGTTCCTCAATAATAGGTGGGGGTTCATTTGAGGATTCTCCTGGGGAGTCATAAGTCTGAGTGGACGGTTGCGGATCTGTTCGAGAGGCCATGAAGACTTGTGTGAGATCGGTAATCTCAGGTGAATCGGAGTGCTGTGAGGTGGCTGTGGTAACGGCGTCAGAGGTGTACTGAGAGGAGTACTGGGAGGAGGTGTCTGACGAGGTGTCAACATCTGGTTCATCTGATGGGAGGAATATTGTATTTTATTAAAATAGTGAGGACATTTTGGACATTTCTTTAAAAAAATTCAGCTTTTGCTCCTAAAAGCAACCCCCACCCAACTTCTCAAAAATTGATTATTAGAGGAGCAAATTGTAAAATAAGTGTTTTTGGAAAGTTTACCAAACACTTATTTACTCAAAACTTGAGAAATAAATGATTATTTCTCAAGCAAAAACAATTCCAAGCATAGCATAAGTGTGTTTAGAATATTTTAAAATTTAAGTTTTAACGATGATGTGTATTTAGTAAAGGAGTGTGAAAAGAAAAAATTGGATTATAAGGAGAAACTCTCTTACATATAAAGTGGCCATATTTGTATCCTTGTAAAATCGTATGTGCACCCCATATTAGTGTTTTTTTTTTTTTTTTTCTTTCAAAATTCCAATATTACCCTTTAAGTAAAGCTATTAAAAAGATTTAAAAAAAAAAAAAAACAGAAATCCAGACTTCCTAAAAGAAAAAACAAAAACCCAGATTTCCTTAAAAAAAACCAGAAAACCAGATTAATAAAACACAAAACCAGATTTCCTCAAAAAATAAAAAAAAAAAACCAGTAAATTTTTATTAAAAAACTACACACAAGAAAGAGAGAGAGAAGTGTTGAATATGAGTGTTTAGTTGAATACGATTTTATGATTTTTTTTTTTTATCTCTTAAAAAGTTTGTTTTTGGTTATTGGAATTAAAGGGTTGTCTATTTCAAATCTATTTTATCCTTTTCATCTCTCATGTTTTAATTTGCTTGTCTTTTTCTCTTTCTCTAATATTTTTTACAAACTAAACAATCTAAAATGCAACCTAGTGAGGAGGTGCCGCTTTGAAGGAGGATCCTTCTTCAGTATTTTTCATATTTTATTTTATTTTATATTAATTATTTTATGATTTTATTACGAGTAATGCTAGCCTTTCTAATATATATATATATTTTAATCAAATTCTTTCCCAAATGTTTGTACCATACGAGGTGTCGACATCACACCACTTATCACATAATCTCATGATTATAAGATGTTGACATTTCACGTGTTACAAACATTTGAGAAAAAAGTTGGGAATAGTTTTGGAAAGTCTAATATTACTCTTTTATTATTTATGGTAGTTATAAAAAGTTAAAAACTTTAGAGAAATGATTATTTGGTAAAATTTAGGATGTACTTATAAGTTTAAATATTTTAAAATTTTTAACGAGAGCGTAAATATAGTTTTTCAAGGATAAACTTACATATAAAACGAGATAAAGTCCGTCGGGCTGCCAAGCTTGTGCAGGCAAGTCTGCTTTGGTGAGGGTTCCTGGATCATGGGCAAGGCCGAGCCCAAAAAAAATCAGGGCCCGGCCCACACTCCCCTCAAACCCTGTCAGGCCTTGATATTTATCTAATCAATGAAGGTCTGGATTCTGGAAGATAAAATCAGAGCAAAAAGTAAGAAAATTGACAACAATAATAAAAGTTTTGGGAATGAATAAATTTAAAATTTCATATATTTATATGGCTATTCTTGAAAAGACGCCATATGTATATTAGTATATAGTTTAGAAGTGTTGAATTATAATGCAAATTTGATTGTATATTTGGGCGAAATCATTAAATAGTGTTTGTGAAAAACTGAAAACTAATCTTAAGTTTGCGTTGCAAATTCTCCTTTAATATTCTCTGCTTCTGCTGTTCATATGTCCAACAGCTATTTACTTTAGTCAAAGACTTGTAACTTTCCGTACACAACATTTGATTTTGGGATGGTTTAGTTTTGCAGCTAATGATGTTTAATTAGGCTCCAACTAAAATTAATGTAGAGGTGCTCTGTTTTCTGTAATTAGACAGCTAATTCATTGTAATTACAACACAAGCTCCAAAATAACTTGGAGAATAAAAATCACACAAACAAATTAAAGGCCATTTCTTCCCATTACTGTCATCCATCAAAATCCAATTAAGCTCCCATTTTTTCCATAAAAACCCTCAAATTAACATCTGAAGAAGCTTCCAAAGACAATCCTCTCCACTTTGCAGCATTTTTTCTGATTTCCTCTCCTTTCTCTCCATCTAATCCCATCACTATTTCCACACATCTCTTTATCTCTTCCCTCTTCACAATCCCATCTTCTTCTTCGTCATGATTTACTCCAGCTCGAATCCCAGTTCCCCACAAGTCCTCCGCCATCTTCGCGTTCATAAATTGATCGGAAAACTGAGGGCAACCCACCACCGGCACGCCTGCAACTAAGCTCTCCAACGTCGAATTCCACCCACAATGCGTCACGAAACAGCCCACTGACTGGTGGCTCAAAACCTCCACCTGTGAACACCATGGCACTATCAACCCTTGTTTATTTCCATCTAACTCACTTATGATCATCGCCTTGAATTCATCATCATCTTCTAAGCTACGAATTACCCACAAGAATGGAATGCCAGTACTCACTAACCCATGAAAAATCTCTTCCATTTGCTTTCTCTGCAACACCGCCAAGCTTCCAAACGATACGTAAACAACAGAGCGATCAGGCTTGGTGTTCAACCACTCGATATATTGCTTAGAAGCCTCGAATAGATCGCAACCAGCTTGTTTATTGTCCGATGGAACCAATGGTCCAATACTGATTATATTAATATTATTACCAACGTTTTTGATTGCTTCTTCTTCTAAGGCATCAAAGGTGTTCAAGAGTACACAAGGGTTTGGATCATTTTCAAGGTTTTGAATGTGTTCTCGAAAGCAAGGTATGATTGAGGCATGTGGATTGGTTGGTAACAGAAAAGAAGGAATGTCGTCTTGTGCAAAAGATAGCAACCCAGGTAAATTTACAGAACATGGAGGGATGTTATTGTTATTATTATATATACCTTCAAGGGTATTGAAGAAATGGTGGTAGATAGCAAAAGCAGAGGCAGACTGACTACAGAGGAAAGCAGAGGGTATGGACATATCACGCGCTACCTCAGCCGCCCAAGAGAGGGCGAGACCGTAGACTACGAAATCAACTGAGTGGCCTTCTTTTGAAAGGTTTTGGATCAGATGGGTTAGGGTTTGGGACCCCACGCGCTTGAACTCAGACATGAAGTGGTGGAGATCATCATTAGGCTTGGTTCCATCATCAAAGCCGTCAGAGAAAGAAGCGTAGGATAGGCCATCGTGAGAAGGGAGGGTTTTGATCTTGGAGAGGCCGTGGACGGAGGTAGCGAAGGTGACTTTTGCTGCACCGCCACATAGTAAGCGTTTGGCTAGTTGGAGGGTGGGGTTTATGTGGCCTTGGGTAGAGCAAGTCAATAGAAGAAAGTGGAGGTTTTTCATGATGCTGGTTCTCTCTCTTAATTTCTTGGTAATGAATTATGATCTAAAATCTCAAATCTCAATATAGTTGGGTCTTGAGTTGGAGAAAATTTGTCTGATGCATCTTGGTGATATCAATCGCTAGCTTTTGTTTTGACTTTAGAAACATGTGCACTTTACTATTTGGGGTGTATTCAATTATAATTTTCGAGGACATTTAAAGTTATTATAAATCCTGGAGTGGTATTCGATTCATATTTCTATAGACTTTTAAAGAATCCTTCCAAATTCGGATGTATTAAATTGAGACTTTAAAAATGTTTACAAAAATTAAGATGTATTCAATTAAGACTAGATTTTAAAGGATTTTAAAGGATTTTATTAGGTCATGGATTTTGGTGGACTTGATGGTGGGAGATATAAATATCAAATGTCACAACATGTCTAGCTTTCTTCTCAAAGATTTTAGTAGACTTTGCTCTCTCTCTCTCACTCAAAACAGAAACGTATTGCTTCTTCTCATTTCTACTTTACTCAAATAATCCTGATCGATGATTTTCCCTTGCTTATTTTTTGACCACAATCTTCATACCATTAAGAGTTGGACTACTTAATTGTTGGTTTTGACTGCAATCTTCATTTTTCGATGATCTTTGATTTGGTTTCTGCTGTTTCCTGTTAATGATTAATTGTTGTGTATTTCTTTTGCATTTGACGATTGTGATTTTGGTTGGTCATTTTAATATTTTATTATTATAGTTTTGATTTTTCTTTATTTATCCATGTGTGGCAACAATTTCAGATATAACCCGATCTATATGATATTGAAGTAGTCCAAATTATTTTGCCTTCTATTATGGTGATGATATCAGTAGCAGGCCAGTAGCCATGTTTGATGTTGCTAACACTCTAATGATTAAAGCCTTAACGCATGTATGTTACCACCTGACCTTATTATATATACTAATTATATCGAACGAGTATATTGATGATATGATACATGATAAGCTCGTCTTATATATTCAAACATTTTTTAGAAAAATACCTAATAATCAATCGACATTTATTTGCTTAAAAATGATGGTTTTTAATTAAATTCATAAATAGATGCATAGACGCATGTTATTAAATTATTATATAGATAACGTGATATATTTGTCTTATTGTCTTATTGAAACATAAAACATGACAAAAATAAAACATATAAGGAAACCATAAACAAAGTCCAAATGGAGAATTGGAAAGGGAAATAGTTGATTAAGGAGGTGAAAAGTAATAGAAGAAAAAAAAGGAAGAAATCAGAGATTGTTGTTAGGGCTAATTTGGTATTACTTTTGAGAAGTTAAAATTAGCTTATTTCATAATTTTGACATAAAATGATGTTTGGTAAAACTTCTAAAAGTGATTAATTGATAATTTGACAAATTTTGACAGTGATTTTGAAAAGTAGGTGGATGGTTACTTTTTGAAAGTGATTATGATTATGAAATAATCTATTTCAGCATTTAATGAATCTTTAAAAATATATTATTATCTTTATGGAATTAAATTAAAATAGTTTATAATCCTTATTTCATCTTAAAATTAAAAATTTTAATTAAATATTGATTTGATTTATAAAATATTTTTATTATTCTTATGGAATTTTTTTTTTCTAATTAAAATATTCTACTTAAATATTGATTTAATATATTTAATTAATGAAAAAAAATAAAATAAGGTTCTAAAATCATATCTATTTTAATCATTGTAACTAATTTCAATACTTTTGAAATAAAATTACCAAACATATGTATACTGCTTTTGAGCTATACAGTAGTTTTAATAATTAACTAAAAATCTGTTGATTAACTTCATAGATGATTATTTCTTCAGCACAACTAACATTAATTATTATGAAAGTTACAGAAATATCAAAGTGGCCCTTAGTACTGCAAATTGTATTAATGGATCATATTGGTTGAGTGTATAGATTGTGTTATTGAGCTATATAGTGGTATAATTCTCCATCTATAATAGAAGTCAGAGATAACAAATACATAAAAATCCATGGATATCTAAACAAATTCATAAAAATCTGAGATAGATGTCTAAACAAGTTCATAAAAGTTTGAGATAGATGTCTAAACAAATCAATGAAAGTCCATTTGGATTTATAAAAGTCCATAGAAATTCATGAAAATTTGTCACTTAAAAAATGTCTTTAAACGTCCTCAAGAATCCTAATTAAAGTGATTGGTAGCTTCACATGCATGCATCCTCATGAGAAACTCTAAGTTGTATATGGTATTTATTTATTCACCATGTTAATTAGTTAATATAGAGATATATTTCTTTTCTAAGAAGATTAAAGCTATAAAATTTAAAAATTCTAAAAAATATATTTGAGATAAGTTGAAAAGATATATATATTTCCTTTTCTTTTTTGAGAAGATTAATGTTACAAAATCTAAAAATTCTAAAAAATATATTTGGAAAAAAAAAATATGTATAGTTTTTTTTTTTGAGAAGATTAAGGTTACAAAATCTAAAAATTCTAAAAAAAATATTTGAGATAAATTGAAAAGATATATATATATATATATATATATATATATGTTTGAGTTATGCTAGCTATACCTATACTGAAATACCTTTTAAACCACTTATAGTATAAAATATACTTAGAATGGGGGAAGGGGTTGTTGGATAGGTAAATGTCTAAATTCTCGCACTTCTTTTCTACACAACCAATTTATACACACTTAGAGAGCTATACAATTGAATTGCTTAAACAAGATGATATGAGTTCAATTAAACAAGTGTTATAAGCAATACAATATAAAGCAAGTAATGAAGCTTAAAGCACTAAAATCAACAAAAGAGATTTTTATGTGGTAAAACCTCTGAAGAGAAAACATCAACAGGTTGATACCACAACCACCAGCAAGCAATTCATTATGACGAAAAAGAGATACACACTCAAGGCAATCAACACATGATATACTCCACAAGCTATCAACTTCTAGTCTACCCTCGGGCCTAGTGATTTACTTAGCCTACTTCCTATCCAAGATGTAACCAACACATCTCTAGGAAGCAACTTCCTATCCAAGACGCTCATGTCTTTATGAAGCTTTTGTGCTTGTCTATCCGGATCTTCTTGATCATAAATAAGATTTCTCACTTAGTTATCTGAATCCCTTTGATTATAACTAAGACTCCTTGCTTGACTATCTAGACCACATGCCCTAGTCAAGTCTTCTTGCTCTAAACAAAGCTTCACTCACTTTGAAAGAGACTTTAACCTTTTACAAGGCAAAACGATCTAAGTGATACAAATGATGCAAACACAATTAAATAGAGCAAGTAGATCACACAAACTCTATGAACATGCAATTAGAGAAACTAGATTAGGCTTTCAACAATCAATCACAAAGATATCTAGAAACCTAAGCATGTGAATCAAATAAGAACTATATTAGAATAACAGAGATCACAATCAAAATATCTTATTTCTTAGAACATGTGACTAAACATAGAAATCAACAATCAAGCTTAAGAACACAAAGTATTTCTAGAATCAAGTTCATGTTCTTCAAGTTTATCAAAAAGATGTTCATATGAAATCACAAAGGATAAACTCGAAAATCAATCAAACAAGTCTAAAATTGGAATCAAAGACATTCTAAACATTTTTCATCAATCAATAAAGTAGATCTATGAATTTGATCATAAGAAAAATGTAGAGAAGATGATTACCATACAAAGAGATGTACCACGAACTGAAAACAAATGACTGTATTAAACCTGGACATCTTTTGACCTTACAAATACTTGGGACTTGTTGCTCTCCTCAAGACTAATGATTTTGGTTTTTGAATCACTCAATTCAGAGTTGAAATGAGAGAGATATCACCAAAATGAAAATTGTAGAAATTGTGAACATTTTTACAGAATTTTCAAATATAAATAGAGGAAAAAGAGATGGGGAAGAGAAGGAATTCGACCACCTATGAGGCTTTTGCCACCTCAGCTCTTCTTGGGAGGCACGTGAGTCTCACGGGGCAGAGAGGTGGCCTTCCCATGAGGCTCACACGCCCTTACGCGCCCTCACGACAGACTGGCGCAAAATGGCCTTTGGCCATTCTCCTCCTTCGCGCTCCTCTCGCGTTCTTCGACCGTTCTCCAGCTTTGAATTTGAATTCGTTTTCAGATTATGAACTGTGAATCCCTCACACACAAGAAAAACTATAAAGCTTTGACAAAAGGTTGTGAATTCAACTTGATGCATGTTGACGAAGACAACACATCGTATGAGAATGTAAAGTAAAGTAGCATAGCTTCCTAGTTAGGGCTTGAAACCTAATTAGCGGGTAATTGAAATGACCGGAACTCAATAAGGAATCATATGAGATCATGTTCAAGTCCAAAACAAAAAAAAAACACAAACAAATAAACACAAAGTCACACAAGTATGTCATTTCCTAGATATAGTCATAGAACATGCAATTTCACAATGTTTATCAAAATAAAACTAATGCATGTGCATACTTCAACAAGTATGTGAATGTGTTATACCAATTGTCCACACCGATGCAGAGACACATATGAATGCAATGTGTGTGTGTGTGCTTATGCCTTGCAAGAGGAAGAAGAAACTTGATACCTTAACATCCAAGTAAGCACATTTTCTCTTGAAGACGAACTTTGCATACGACGTTGCTTTCCTTCTTTGAAGCTTGATCTAATAACGTATCACCTAAGCAACTGAGCTACACAAATAAAGAGCATTTTGTTATGGAATCAAGCCAACATAAATCTAAAACCTAACATATACATGGTAAATATAATTATTCGTTTCAAAAAACAAATGAAAAAATTGATTTCCAAAACACATCTAAAATAAATTAATATCATCCCCTTATTTACCAAAATGCCACTCATTGGATGGAATGACCATTTTAAAACCAATTCCCCATCTAATGGTCATTTCGATAGTGGTGACCCAAATTGATAGCCACTGGGGTAATTATCCCGTTAATATGATTAGGTTGATTTTCCCTAAATAGATAACCTTAGAACATTATTGTAAAATTAGTTGATGATTAGGTTGATAGATTGATGTTTATTTATTTAGTCAAGCTCTATTGAATGTTCTTGTGGATTTAATTGACAGTTAGGTTGTTAGAAATCTCTACACCAATTAAGACCTCATTTAGAGCATCTCTAAGGGGCTCCATAAACCATGTCCTTAGCTAAAATAGGGAGTAAATTTGGTTTTAGAGTACTCCAAGGGGCTCCCTAAATGGCTCCCTATTTTAGAGAGCCACCAAGCGACTCTCCAAATGTAGGGAGCCATTTCAAGCTCCCTATCTTCTCTCTCTTATTATTTTTTAATATTTTAAAACTAATTTTGTTATTTCAAAAATGATATCAATTTTGTATTATTATTTGTTAAAAAGTTTGAAGGTTGTAAGTAATGTTAAAATATTAATGACTAGTTATAATAGGGAGGATAGTTGGAGTGACCTCATAAAAAGTTGCTAGCTAAAATAGCTAAAATTTAGAGAGCATGGTTAGAGATACTCTAAGGGCATGTTTGCATTATTTGATAGCTAAGATTGTATGTCATTGATAACATTTAGCTAAGTCTTTATGGTTTTCACTTAAACATTGAAAATTAGGATTTATTACTTATTGCTGATTGCTTTAAATACCTTGTTCAACATCTAGTGTAGGGATGTCAACAGGTCGGGTCCTACTAGACCCAGACCCATTAGAAAAATTAATTTAGACCCAAACCTAGACTCAGACCCATGAAAATTTTCGGTTTCGGGTTTGAGTTTGGGTTTGAACCCACGGGCCTTAGACAGACTCAGACCCACCCCGAGGACCCACGAAATGTCATAGGTCCGGGTCTGGACCCACGGACCCATGGAGCCTTTTATATACTGAAAACTAGCTTTTATAAACTAAAACAGATTAAGATTCTTAGAGTAAGCAACCAGCTTACAATTGTGAGATTAATTGGCATTCACTCACATGCATTACGTGTTTGTCCAATTAATCAACTATTGATGAAAGAATATAGAATCAGAATCCCGTAACGTTCTTTAATCATCTTTATCTTCTGAACTTGAACCAAAATCGAAAAACAATTGTTTCAGGATCATCAAAACAGTTCGATTAATTAATTTTTAAAATTTTTAATTTATTTTTATTTTTATTAGCACTTGAGGGTCATGAGGTTTTGGATTCCACAATTGTAACTATTTCTTGATAAGTTTAATTTTCCTATAATAATAAGGATCACTCTTGCTAATGACATATTAGTATATTACAAGACAAATCAACCAACACTTCTCAAAGACAATTGATCACAGTAACAAAAACGAAGTAAACCATATATAAAATGGTGGACATAAGACATTAATTGCAACTCATGATCAGTGTCAGTCTTGTTCATTTGAAGAGTTGCATGCCCACAAGATCCCCTCACGCTTGTCTCGCAGACAAGGTAAGTTGGACATTTAATAATTTCATAAGATTTAGGGTCTCTAATTCTGAATTCTGATCTCTTTCTTTTATAAATTGGTCCAAAGAAGGAAAAAAAAAAAAAACTGTTAAGAAATCTACGAAACCCCGACAATCTTGGAATAATTTGGGAATCAAATATTTGTAATTATTTTTGAATATTTTTCCTTTTCTTTTTGTATCTTAGATTCCTAAAGTAGCTAGCATAATTGTAGGAATTATTTGTATAAGAGAAGACTTACAATTGAATGAAAATTATTCTGGCGTATTCATTCTACATACCAATTTTACATGGTATCAGAGCTTGGTTAAACCATAGCTTTTGTTCTTGCCGATTATTCACCTTGTTGAATCCCAACAAGTGTTCCTTCATCCTTTCTATTTCAATTTGTTCCTGTCATGGCTAATGAATTAGAGCAATCGAAGAAAAATTCTGAAAAAAAGAATGATGTTCCCAATCCAAGCAATCCATTTTTTCTACACCATTCAGATAATCCAGGAATTGTGCTTGTCTCCAAAAAACTTAATGGAGATAATTATCAAACCTGGTGTCGTTCGATGAAACTTTCGTTGAGTGCCAAAAACAAGATCGGATTTGTTGATGGCACTGTCGCAGCACCAGAAAAGAAGTTAGACGAATTTGATACCTAGCAACAATGCAACGATATGGTTCTATCATGGCTTCTCAATTCCCTTGAACCTGAGATAGCAGACAATGTAATTTATTATTCAACAGCATCAGAAATATGGCAGGATTCGAAGAGCGTTTTTCATAGGGAAATGCTCCAAGGATTTATGAATTGAATCGCGAAATTGCATCTCTTAAACAAGGAGAGATGACGATTTCTGCCTATTATACGAAGATGAAGAGTTTGTGGGAGGAATTGGCATCGTACAACACCATACCTACCTGCACTTGTGGCGCAATGAAAAAGCACGAGCAACACGAACAACAGAATGTGTTGATGCAATTTCTCAAGGGGTTGAACGAATCTTATAGCGGTCCTCGTGGCCAAAATCTTCTGATGAACCCGCTGCCCAATCTCCACCGTGCATATGCTCTGGTTAACCAAGATGAAAAGCAACAATCCGTAGTTTCCTCATCCACTCGTGTCATTGATGAACCAACGACAATGGCAATCAGTCGCAATTCAAAGCTGACAAATCAGAATTATTCCACTAATTCTAATTCGGGAAATTCAGATTCTGGATGAAAGAGGCCTAAGTGTTCTCACTATGGGAATGATGGGTATTACACTGACACCTGTTGGAAAAAAAATGGCTATCCGTCTTGGCATCGATTGCATAAATCTGGAGGTAATTGCGGGAACACAGGGATGAACCGTCAATCATTCTTTGTTCCAACAGCCAACGTTGCTCAATCCTTGCCTTCAATGAAGGAAATTCGGGTTGCTTTGCCTAATCTCACGAATGCCCAATGCCAACACATGTTGTCTGCAATGAAGGAAACAGATACAAATCAAGAACAACATTCTTTACCATAAGATGGCTTCTTCATTTCTCTTAGGTTTGTCCAAGGTAAAATGTCCAAATCATTGGATCATTGACAGTGCGGCCTCAGACCACTTCACTAAAAGTGAAAATTTGCTTACAGAAAAATCTCAAAATACCACTTTGCCTCTAGTCTAGTTACCAAGTGGAGAAAAGGCCAACATCACTAACACTGGCAATTTACCTTTAAATTCAGTTTTTAAATTAAAAAATGTTGTGTGTGTCTTCTTTTAAAGTAGACTTAACATCGGTTGGGAAAATTATAGAGGATATGTTTTGTTTAGTGACTTTTTTTCCTCGTTGGTGTATTTTGCAGGAACTGGGTACGAGGAGGACGATTGGTTTGGGTAGACGACATGGCGATCTTTATTATCTAGTCGCACTGGCTTCACAAATAGAGCATCTCAAGAAATCCAGTCCAACTTGTTGCTTAATTACTGCTTCTGCTGACTTGTGGCATCGTCGTTTGGGTCATCTCTCTCCGAGTCATTTAGAGTTTATGTCAAAAACTTTGTTAAATTTCCCTTTTAATTCTAATAATATATGTCATGTTTGCCCATTAGCTAAACAAACCCGCCTCTCTTTTGGCACCAGTTCAATTTCTAGCAGTCGTTCTTTTTTTCTCATACAATGTGACATATGGGGCCCTAACAAAATTGCTTCTCTTTCAGGAGCACACTATTTTTTTATTATAGTCGATGATTTTTCTAGATTTACATGGGTTTTTCTCATGAAACACAAAAACGGTGCACATAAAATTTTTAAATCTTTCTTTGCTTTCATTCAAACACAATTTCAAACAAAAATCAAACAGATTCGTATCGACAATGGAGGAGAATTTCTTTCACTTCGTGAATTCTTTAAAGAAAATGGGGTAATTTTTCAACATTCATGTGTGTATACGCCGCAACAAAATGGTGTGGTAGAACGAAAGCATAGACATCTTTTAGAAATGGCCAGGGCTTTGCTCTTTCAGGCACACTTGCCCAAACATTTTTGGGGAGAAGGTGTGCTTACTGCAGCCCATATTATTAATCGATTGACATCTGCAGTTTTGGGTAAGCAAACTCCCTTCGAAAAATTATATACCAAACATCCTAGTTTTTCACATATGCGGGTTTTCGGGTGTCTTGCCTTTGCCACCAATCCTCACCCTTCATCCAAACTCAATCCCCGGGCCACCAAAACCATTTTTGTGGGCTACCTTTTAGGTCAAAAGGCTTATAAAATTTATGATATGGAGTCCCATAAATTATTTACCAGTAGAGGTGTCTTTTTTTTTATAAAAAAAAATACCTTTCCATTCCAAGCACAGCTTTCTACAAATTTGTCTCCTCCTTCATCAGTCCCTGCAGTCTTACCTATCACCTCAGACTCAGAATTTTTAATCCTACCATCACCTCTAAATTCAGTGGTACTCTCAAACCAATTTGGTATTGCAATTGAGTCTCCATCAATAGACCAAGTTCTTTCTGACTTCCATCCAAGTCCATCTCCTAATATCAACCCCACGTCACTCACACTCGATGTCGGCCCTGTGACATCTGCATCTCTAACTTCGCCTTATATTCATGTCATAGAACTTGAGCTTTCCCCTCAAAACACTTCCTCATCGTTCGATGCTCCTTTTCGTCAGTCTCAGTGCCCTAAACTTCCTAATGTGAGGCTAAAAGATTATATAAGTTCTCATGTCACGTTGCCAACCAATCCATCCTTTTCCTCGCTCTCTGGTTCACGCAAAGGTACTAGATATCCTCTTTGTAATTTTATCTCTTATCATCGATATTCTCCATCTTACTTATCTTTTATTGACAATGTTAGTCGCCATGTAGAGCCTTCTTGTTTTGCAGATACAGTATCTGATCCTAATTGGCAATAGGCCATGCACACTGAGCTAGAGGCTCTCCAGTCTAATAATACCTGGACTCTTACCCCTCTTCCTCCTGGCAAGGTGCCTATTGGTTACAAATGGGTGTATAAGATCAAACATCGTTCTGACGGAAGCAGCGAGCGTTACAAAGCCCGTCTTGTCGCCTAAGGATATACTCAAACCGAGGGCATTAACTATCATGATACATTTTCTCCAACCGCCAAAATGGTCACTGTCCGGACAATTCTTGCCATTGGCTCTGCTCGTCACTGGTCTCTGTCTCAGCTAGACGTCACCAATGCCTTTCTTCATGGTGATCTTACAGAAGAAATTTATATGTCTCCTCCACCTGGTCTTCGGCGACAGGGGGAGAATCTGGTGTGTTGCCTCAATAAATCCCTTTATGGCCTCAAATAGGCATCTCGACAGTTGTTTGCTAAGTTCACTGAAGCTGTCCAGGCTGCCGGTTTTGTTCAATCCAAGGCTGATTACTCTCTTTTTACATGCAGACAAGGTAAATCCTTCACAGCATTGTTGATTTATGTTGATGATATAGTCATTACTGGTAATGATGAAAATGCCATCAGTTCACTCAAAAAGTTCCTTCATACTCGCTTCAGTATCAAAGATTTGGGTGATTAATTTTTTTTTTGGGTATCCAAGTTTCTCGTTCAAAGAAAGGGATCTTCATCTCTCAAAGAAAGTATACACTTGATATTATCAATGAAAGTGGTGTATTAGGGGCACGACCAATTTCTTTTCCAAGGAGCAAGGTACTAAACTTTATGATTCAGGTGAATTACTTAATAACCCTTCACGGTATAGACGATTGGTGGGTCGTCTCATTTATCTCACTATCACATGCCTAGACATCACATATTCTGTACATGTTCTTAGTAGATTCATGCATGAGCCCCGCAGATCACATATGGATGCTGTTTTCAAGGTGCTCAAGTATCTTAAAAATGCTCCAGGGTAAGGCTTGTTATTTTCATCCGACAATAACTTGACTTTGAGAGCTTATTGTGATTCAGACTGGGCAGGATGTCCAATGACTCGAAGGTCTACTACAGGATATTGTGTATTCCTTGGAAATTCATTGATTTCTTAGAGGACAAGGAGGCAGAATATAGGGCTATGACAGGAGCATGTTGTGAGCTCACATGGCTGAGAAGCTTGTTACATGACTTGCAGGTACCACACCTAAGGCCTTCTATACTACACTGTGACAACAAGGCTGCTCAACACATAGCTGCCAATTCAGTATTCCATGAGAGGACACGACACATTGAAATAGATTGTCATTTCATTCGAGACAAAATACAAGAAGGTGCAGTGGAAACATAACATATCTCTTCCTCTCAACAACTAGCTGATGTGTTTACAAAGCCATTAGGTAAGGATTCGTTTTTGGGGCTAGTGCGCAAGTTGGGAGTTCTCGACATCCACTCTCAACTTGAGGGGGAGTGTTAAGAAATCTACGAAGTCCCGACAATCTTGGAATAATTTGGGAATCAAATATTTGTAATTATTTGTGAATATTTTTCCTTTTCTTTTTGTATCTTAGATTCCTAAAGTAGCTAGCATAATTGTAGGAATTATTTGTATAAGAGAAGACTTACAATTGAATGAAAATTATTCAAATTATTCTAGCATATTCATTCTACATACCAATTTTACACAAACTACCCTACACAATCATGAATCACCACACACATTTCTTTATTTTCAAGCCTTTTCATGTGCAGTGCCAGCAGTACTATTCGGGTCCACGAGTTCAGGTTCGGGTTCGGTTTTTGTCCAAACCCGGACCGGAGACGGGTCCTTCATTTTGGACCCAGACCTGACCAACGACCTGAAAATGAGGACCCAGACCCGACCCATTCGGTTCGGTACTCGCAAGTCTGGGTCTAATTGCCATCCCTAATCTAGTGTTAGTCTAGCACTCTTTGTATTTGAGCATCATTTACATATTCACTTAGACTATTACTTTTCTTTAACGAGTCAAAGTCTTGTGGCTTCTAGGTGAAGTTGCACAAGCAAGTGAAGTCTTACCACTAAAGGGTTGGTTTGCAAGCATTGTGTCAAGGCTCACTACTAAAGGCTTGAGGGGTAGGATAGATTGTGTTACGAACTTGAAGTGTGACTAGGTGGTCAACTTAGGTTGTAAACAAATATTCAAGTAGTGGAGTTCGGTGATTAAGTGGCTAGTGTGACTAGTCCCGTGGGTTTTTTCCTTGTTGAAGGTTTTCCACACAAAAATTAAGTATTCTTTACTTTCCACAATTTACTTGATTTTTGTTATTTGTATATTTGAATTTTTATTAATAATATTGACTAATTGAAAAATTTAGTAATAATCTAGTAACAACCCATTCACTCCCCTTTTAGGTTGTATTAGACACACCATACTATAAATAAATAAATGGTCATGCAGAGAACATGTTAACATTTTTCATAAATAAATAAAGAGTAGATGTTGATTAAGTGATGAATACAATAAAGAGTATATAATATATATATAAAAAAATTGGAACTGAAACCGTCGAAACTGGAAAACCGAACCATAACCGTGGAACCAGAACCACCTACTAGGCGGTTTTGGTTTCGATTCTAGGTCCCCTTAAAACGGAACTGGTAGTTTGGAACCGGAACTGAACCGCGGTCATCTCCAATGCCAAGCCCAAAGAAAAGAAAATCAGGGCCAGGCCCACACTCCCCTCAAACCTGGTCAGGCCTTGATATTTATCTAATGAATGAAGGTCTGGATTCTGGAAGATAAAATCAGAGCTAAAAGTGTAAAAATTGACAACAATAATAAAAGTTTTGGGAATGAATAAATTTAAAATTTCGTATATTTATATGGCTATCTTGAAAAGAGGCCATATGTATATTAGTATATAGTTAGAATTGTTGAATTAAAGCATTAAATAGTGTTTGTGAAAACTAATCTTAAGTTTGCGTTGCAAATTTTCCTTTAATATTCTCTGCTTCTGCTGTTTATATGTCCAAAGACTTGCAACTTTTCACACACAACATTTGATTTTGGGATGGATTAGTTTAGTTAGTGTTAACACCACATTTTCACCCAATGCTTTGGGTAACTACGATGTTTAATTAGGCTCCAGCTAAAATTAGTGTAGAGGTGCTCTGTTTTCAGTCATTAGACAGCTAATTCATTGGAGATCGAAAGAACAACAAAGTTGCAGTATTATAGGGCAGAGAGTTTACAACACAAGCTCCAAAATTACTTGTAGAAAAAAAATCACACAAACAAATAAAAATCCATTTCTTCCATTACCGTCATCCCTCAAAATCCAATTAAGCTCCCAATTTTTCCATAAAAGCCCTCAAATTTACATCTGAAGATGCTTCCAAAGACAATCCTCTCCACTTTGCAGCATTTTTTCTGATTTCCTCTCCTTTCTCTCCATCTAATCCCATCACTATTTCCACACATCTCTTTATCTCTTCCCTCTTCACAATCCCATCTTCTCCTTCATGATTTAGTCTAGCTCGAATCCCAGTTCCCCACAAGTCCTCTACCATCTTCGCGTTCATGAATTGATCGGAAAACTGAGGGCAACCCACCACAGGCACGCCTGCAACTAAGCTTTCCAACGTCGAATTCCACCCACAATGCGTCACGAAACAGCCCACTGACTGGTGGCTCAAAACCTCCACCTGTGAACACCATGGCACTATCAACCCTTGTTCATTTCCATCTAACTCACTTATGATCATCGCCTTGAATTCATCATCATCTTCTAAGCTACGAATTACCCACAAGAATGGAATGCCAGTACTCACTAACCCATGAAAAATCTCTTCCATTTGCTTTCTCTGCAACACCGCCAAGCTTCCAAACGATACGTAAACAACAGAGCGATCAGGCTTGGTGTTCAACCACTCGATATATTGTTTAGAAGCCTCGAATAGATCGCAACCAGCTTGTTTATTGTCCGATGGAACTAATGGTCCAATACTGATTATATTAATATTATTACCAACGTTTTTGATTGCTTCTTCTTCTATGGCATCAAAGGTGTTCAAGAGTACACAAGGGTTTGGATCCTTTTCAAGGTTTTGAATGTGTTCTCGAAAGCAGGGTGTGATTGAGGCATATGGATTGGTTGGTAACAGAAAAGAAGGAAGGTCTTCTTGTGCAAAAGATAGCAACCCAGGTAAATTTACAAAAGATGGAGGGATGTTATTGTTATTATTATATATACCTTCATGGGTATTGAAAAAATGGTGGTAGATAGCAAAAGCAGAGGCAGACTGACTACAGAGGAAAGCAGACGGTATGGACATATCACGCGCTACCTCAGCCGCCCAAGAGAGGGCGAGACCGTAGACTAAGAAATCAACTGAGTGGCCTTCTTTTGAAAGGTTTAGGATCAGATGGGTTAGGGTTTGGGACCCCACGCGCTTGAACTCAGACATGATGTGGTGGGGATCATTATTAGGCTTGGTACCATCATCAAAGCCGTCAGAGAAAGAAGCGTAGGATAAGCCATCTTGAGAAGTGAGGGTTTTGATCTTGGAGAGGCCGTTGACGGTGGTAGCGAAGGTGACTTTTGCTGCACCGCCGCATAGTAAGCGTTTGGCTAGTTGGAGGGTGGGGTTTATGTGGCCTTGGGCAGAGTAAGTTATTAGAAGAAAGTGGAGGTTTTTCATGATGCTGGTTTTCTCTCTTAATTTCTTGGTTATGAATTATGATCTCAAATCTCAATATTTAGTTGGGTCTTGGATCGGAGAAAATTTTGTCTGATGCATCTTGTGATATCAATCGCTAGCTTTCGCTTTGACTTTAAAAACATGTGCACTTGACGTAAAGTGATTGGTAGCTTCACATGCTTCATCCTCGTGAGAAACTCTAAGGTGTATATGGTATTTATTAATTAGTTAAGAGTATCTCGATGTAAATATGCTTTTTTTTTTTTTTTTTGAGTTTTTAAATAGTGTCACATGAGAAATTCTATTAATTATGTGTTTACTTTTGAAATCATTTTCGAAAAATACATATTCACATTTCCAATACAATTATTTAAAGTCAAATACGTTTTTATTTTATAACCAATCATAATAAACAATTATACCACCCTTTCTTTTATTTTGTTTTACAATTAAATGAGTTTTAATATTATTGGTGGAAAGAGTTAGAAATTTTAATCAGCATTTCTAGGAGAGTTTCTAGAATTAGAAACTCAACTCTATATTCTCTAAATATTTTTTGCCACATCATCTCTATATTGAAGTTCGATAATTGCATTAGAGAAAGTTTTTCTAACTTTTTAAATATCTATCCTATGTAGTAGTCAATTTTCTCATAATGCATATTTGTATTGGAGATGTTCTTATATATATATACAATCTTTTTATTGTCAGTTCGTCTTGACAATAAATATATCATGATGAAGAATGTGGACCACAGATTATGGAGAAGTTTTGATAAGTGTATACAATTTGAGTCAAAGTATGTAAATCTAGTGGTCCACATTATTTGTCCTGATATATTTATTGTCAGGACGAACTGATTATAGAAAATCTTTATATATATATATATATATATACAGTCTTTCTATTGTCAATTCGTTATGACAATAAATATATCATGACGAACAATGTGGACCATAGATTATGGAGAAGTTTTGACAAGTGTATACATTTTGAGTCAAAGTATGTAAATTTAGTGGTCCACATTCTTTGTCATGATATATTTATTGTCAGGACGAACTAATAATATAATATATATATATATATATATATATATATGAGATATAAACCCTAAGGTTGGGTATGCTTTTCTTTATTATGAATTTTAATTTGCAAAATTTTTTATTGAATATTGAAATTATTTTTTAAATCTGTTGAGGGACAGTGATATTAATCACTTTGAACAGTAGCGACTAGTGATAACGAGCCTCTCCCTGAATGAAAAATGCAGTAAGATATGAATGAATGTTATTATGTTAGTTGATGGTATATAATGACCCTTCGGACATGAGTAATTGTCGGTTAAAATGAGTAATTTTTACCATCAAATTACATTAGATGGTTATTATTATTATGTTTTTTTTACAAATAAACACATTATACAGTTATTTAGTTCGATAATATCTTAGATTCGAGTTGTTACGTATCGGACGGGACCGTAGATGATATATATAATGGTAAAAGGTATTAAATGCAATTTGATAGGTTTGAATAAAAACAATTTGGATATTAGGTTGTATATTCCTGTTTTCCGGTCTTTTTCACAACATATATACATCGTATGACTTTAGCAAGTGGTGAGGAAATTATAAATCATCGCCATCGTTTTTGACTTCATCAAGGCACACAATTTTCATCAAAGCACACAATTATCACTTCACTTTTTCATTAGATGTAATTCGCAAGTCGCAACATGTGCTCTTCGATCACTGTTAGCCAGGTATTAGATATAATGCTGCTTTATTGAATAATATAAATATAAGGCTCGATTGAAATACCTTAAGAATAAGTTTAGTGCACCGATAGGATTAATATGCCGTACGGTACTAAACTACTGCGGTATGACAATATTTTATAGGGTGACTCTATTATCACTAGGGGTGGGTATTGATTGGTTCGGTTCGGTTTTCCGTAGAATCGATAAAGTCTGGTTTTTTAAAAAATGAACCGATCAAATCAAATTGACATTTGCCAACCGATCGAATTGGACCGGTCGGTTTTTTAGGTTTTGGGCCTAATAGGCCAAATTTCTGGACTTGTTCAATTACATAGTTTTTTTTTTTTTTTTTTCATATATTAGGCCTATTAGACCGAATTTGACTAAAATAAAAAATAAAAACCAAATATGATATTCATTACAAGTTTAAAAACAACAATGAATTTAAATATTACACACTGTCCACCACACTGCCATAGCATTACACTGTCCACACTCCAACAGCATGCACACTGTCCACACTTCAACAGCATTACATTACACACTGTCCACCACACTACCACATCATGCACACTGTCCACACTCCACAGCATTACACAGCTGATTGATGATAATGCAGTAAACATATGACAATGAATTTAAACAGCATTACAAGTTTAAAAACAGTAAAATTATTAGTCCATGTCCACAGCATTACAAGTTTAAAATCAGTAAAATCAACACTTTCACTTCCACACTCCACACTTCCACAGCTTCATGGTGATGACTGATGACCATGAATTTAGCCACAACATGTGAGCAGCAGCATGTGATGAACCAATTCTCCACCTACAACATTGCTGATGTCATTAAATTAACTTCATTATTCATCAAACAATAAGTTACAATTAAAAAAATAATCATAATATTAAATTATTCTTACTAGTTACCATTAATGGTTCACTACTCTCCCATATCAAATGTTGTCATTCTCATCAATTCGTTAGTCAACTTCGCAAGCTCTATATAAAGATCAAAATAAAGTATGTTAGAATTTGTTAAAATAAAACATGAAAATTAAATAAGATAGGTAAGTATTCAAATTAATTAATAACTACTTACCGGCTTCGGCATCTTCATTGAATTACAAGTTTTCTAATGATGCATCATCATTTTGAGCATTCATTATTGCTTCTTCAAGTTGATTTGTACGATACGTGGCTTGCAACCAATTTTGTGTACAAATCAAACACTCCACCATTTTAGGATTCAATGAACTCCGGAATGAATCTAGAACTCTTCCTCCACCACTAAATGCACACTTAGACGCCACAGTGGAAATTGGCATTGCAAACACATCTTTTGCAATCAATGCCAAAATGGGATAGTGTGCACTATTAACTTTCCACCAAGTCAAGACATCAAAATAAGGCCGCTTATGTTCAACCGACTCTAACAAATACCTCTCCACCTCATTTGTACCCCTAATATTATCTTGCTTCTCAACCGTCTGAGAAAAAGCGACCGAAAGGTCAAATATACTACTATCATCAATTTCTCCACCACAAAATAAGGGGATTTCATCAACACTACCATCACCACTAGTACTATCACCACTGCCACCGTATAATGCATTATAACTCTCATATAACTCAATCAATACATCTTTGATGTTTGTGGTCATTGATTCACGACTTCCAACACCATATAAAACCGCAAAACAATAAGACACATATTGCAATTTGTACATAGGATCCAACACCACTGCTATTATCAACAACTTGTTCGTGGTTTCCAAACGACCCCAATATTTTTCAAACTTTAACTTCATTGCAGAGGCCATTTGACACTCAAAGTGATTCCCATTACCACTCATTGATGTCAATTGGTTGTTAATTGTGCCCTATTTATGAAAATATAAGTTTGAAGTGACACTTAATGTAGCACTAAATTGCACAGTAACATCATAAAAGGTTTTCAGGAATTGTACAAATACCTTAGCATTCTCCCAATGCTCAAAATTAGGTGGCCCAATCTTCTTTGGCTCATTTTTAACCTACTTGAAGTAGCTCTGGCAGTGTCCATCTTCATCATCCATCCGATCAAATGCTTTGACAAATTTGAGTGAACTCCCCAACATTAGGTAAATGGAATTCCACCTAGTAGGCACATCTAACATTACAAGCCCCTTATTTTGAATTTTTTCACCCTCAACATATTTTTTGAAGTTCTCAAATCTACTAGGAGATGATTTTATGAATTTCACGGCATTACGTATGGCAACCACCGAATCATTCATCTCCTTTAACCCATCGTTTAATATTAAATTCACAATGTGTGCACAACACCGTAAATGCAAATACTTCCCATCCAAAATCAAACCATCTACATTCCAACTTTTCAACTTTCTTTAGACATAAAGAATAGCCGTCTTGTTGGAAGATGCATTATCCACAGTGATGGTAAAATCTTATCAATACTCCAATCAAGCAATACTTGTTCAATACACTTCCCAATGGTTTCCTCCCTATGATCGAAAATTTGAGTAAAACTCAAAATCCTCTTCTGCAAATGCCATTGATCATCAATGAAATGGGCTGTCACAACCATGTAATTGATATTTTGGATTGAAGTCCAAGTATTAGTGGTAAGACAAACCCTTACCTTACTCTTTCTAAAATATTTCATCAAAGATGTTTTCATATCAATATACATTTGCAAAATATCCCTAACTATTGTTCTTCTGGAAGGGACATCAAACCTAGGCATACCCACATGACAGAACTGGCGAAAACCCCGTTTCTCAACATATCTAAATGGTAACTCGTCAACAATCAACATCTCTGATAATGCCTTCCTAGTATCCTTCTTATTAAAAATACCTAAACCTAGACTACTACCACAACCCTCCCTTGATGATGTTGTATATGAAGTAATAGGCGCTTGTTTTACAAGACATTTTTGTTTTGGGTCAGCTGAAGCTAATTTGGCATGGTAATTTTTGCACTTTTCTAGGTGTTTATTCATATTGGTTGTCCCATTATTATTTGAGTCACAAGCATAATTTTTGGGACAGTATTTACATCGTGCTCTCATTCTCCCATCTTCTTGATATTTTGTAAAATGATTCCATGAATCAGAGGATTGTTTACCCTTCCCACCTAGAGCTAGAGGTTTAACAATCCCCTTTAAAGTGGCTGTTTCTAAAGAGCCACTTCGTAGTGCCTCATCACCCTTAGAACTCGAAGAATCAACAGCATTGGTCGGCAAAACATCATCATCATTCATTTTTCTGTCATGAAATATAAATATTACATATAAGTTTATAACAAACTAACAAGTCTATGACAACTTAGCAAGTCTATGACATATATTGAATATATTTTTTTTGAAACCACAATTTATTCACAACCAGCCAACAACAAACAGGGGAACCTTCTGTTTTATTCATCAACTTAATTCATTTAGGCAAAAAAATCGGTAGTAACTGCTGCAGGTAGCTTACACACAAACCTATTGATATCCAAAGTTTAATTTTGCCATTAATTATGTCTTTCATATTACACTAACCTACATTAACAGTATAATTAATATAAAATTAAAACAAATAAGTTGCCCAATGAGCTATCTCTTCAAGCCTTTTCATATTTTTCAACCACCGACCAATTAATCTAGTTAATTACAATTAAGAATTGAAATTTGGAAGCAACTCAACAGTTGTGTCATTATTCATTAATCATCTAGAATCAACTCAAAAACCATTCAAATTCTCTTATAACCTTGTGATTTAGACAATCATAACACAAATTAATCACATATCATTTCTATAAATAGCCACATAGAGCTCTCATCTTCTCACACAAACATAGACAAACACATTGAGACATTTCATTTAATCATGGTTCTGAAAAATGTGTTACTCATAATTTTGGCCTTCACTTGTTTCATTTTAAGTTGAAAAATTAAAAAGAAGCAAAAAAGCCTAAATGACTAAATGAGACAGCAAACAGCAAACAACAAGCAAAGGGGAAAGACACAAAAAAGCTACACAGCAAAACACAAACCTGAAATTGAAGGAAATAATAGTTGAAAACACAAACATGACAGATCAACGATTGAAGAGTGAAGAGAGAAATTAGGTTTCAAGCGTAATCGATGACAGATTGACTGAAGATTTATGGCTTCAAGCGTGAATTCAGAAGTGTGTGGGTGTGGCTTGCTGTGGCTACTCTGAAACTGAAAAGTGAAGAGAGAAATTTAGGTTTTTATTTATTTATTTATTTTTATTTATATATACTATGTACCGGTTCGGTTTATGGGTTTTGAGAGTCAAACCGGAAAAAAACCAAACCGACCGGTTTTTTTAAAAAGCCAACCGAATTGAACCGGTTCCTTGATAAAAACCAGAAAAAAACCGGTCCAACCGGTTCGATCCATCGTTCGGTTCGGTTGGCCGGTTTTTTGCCCACCCCTATTTGTCACCAACAAAATATCTTCTTACCTATGTTTTAATGAATTTTTAATTTTTTTTTTAAAAAAAATGCTCTTACATTTAATTACTTAAAATGTATGACTTTTTTTAAAAAGCCAACCGAACTGAACCGGTTCCTTGATAAAAACCAGAAAAAAACCGGTCCAACCGGTTCGATCCATTGGTTCGGTTCGGTTCGGTTCGGTTGGCCGGTTTTTTGCCCACCCGTATTTGTCACCAACAAAATATCTTCTTACCTATGTTTTAATGAATTTTTAAATTTTTAAAAAAAATGCTCTTACATTTAATTACTTAAAATGTATGGCTTTATAATTATAAATTAAATTACTTCCTACACCCATAAGTTTAAACACCCAATCTATCATAAACCCTAATAATATACTTAATCAAACCCATCATCAATCAAGAAATATATATATATATATATATATATATATATATATATTTCACATATAGTCAAATGATGGATGAATAAAAGAATTGATTTCATGGATTCTGAATGTATTCATGTATATTTAATTTCATTTTTACTATAAAAAACTGTTACAGTTGTAGTACTATAGAACTTTTTTTTTTTTTTTTTTTTTTTTAAAGCAGTTGTAGAATTCGATCAAGTTTTTACAGTTTTCAAACACAACTCACTCACTTTACTTTAATTCAACTACAAATTCTAATTTAATTAGTCTGTAAATCGAAAACCATTGTGAATGGATTTAAAAAAAACCAAATTTTTAAATGAAAAAAAAATTAATTTGTTTAATGATTGAAAACATAGTATTTTTTTTTTAAAGACAAAAAAAGCTACATATTCTTGTTTGTTTAATTATCATTGTTGTTGTTTTCTGTGATGATAATTAAAAGTGAAGCCATTTGATGGGAAATAAAACTTTACATTATGGCAAAGAAAAATGAAGAACATCCTTATCCAACAAGACTTGTATTTCATGGTTGATGTGGTAGAGAAAAAGCCCAAGGATATGTCAACGGAAATGTGGATGGTGTTGGATGAGAAGGCTATGAGTTCCATTAAGTTGCATCTTTACGATGAAGTTATATGCAATGTTATGAAAGAGAAGAGTGCTAAAGGGACTTGGGAGAAGCTTGAGAGGTTTTACATGGGTAAAACCTTGTCAACCAAATTGACTCTCAAAGACTAACTCTATGAGCTAAAAATGGAGGAGGGTGGAGATGTCATGGCACACTTGAATGAATTTAATCGGTGTATTAACGACTTGATATAGGTTGATGTGAAGTACGAAGAGGATGATAAAAAGCTCTCATATTGTTGAGATCTTTACCGGATTCCTTCAAGCATTTTCAGACTACTTTGTTGTTTGACAAGGAAACTCTCCAATGTGATGCCGTTGTTTTCAAAATAATTTCTTATGTGAAATTGAACAAGACAAGTGAGAAGGAATCTCAAGGGGAATGATTCTTTATTAAGGAGTCTAGTGAGTGGGGCTGAACAAGAGAAAGAAGAAAGTCAAAGAAGAACTCTAGATCAAAATCTAGAAAGAAAAATGTTGAGTGTTACTGTTACGATAAGAAAGGGTATTACAGGCGAGATGGTAGGAGGCTTAAGGCGGAGATCAAGGAAGGAAAGAAAGCCAAGATAAGCTCTACGGCTAATGTGGTATCCGAAGATAATGGTGAGCTATTATCAGTAGCTTTGACTACTTGTGCTTTCGATGCATAGATTCTTGATTCCGGGTGCTCTTTCACATGGGTGCAAATTGGGATTGGTTTGACACGTATGAGTCTCAAAGTGAAGGTGAGGTTCTAGTGGGTAACAATGCAACTTGCAAGGTCATTGGGATAGGTAAAATCAAGATCAAGATGTTTGATGGGATTGTGAAAACCTTAGGTAGTGTGAGACATGTTCCGGCATGAAAAATTTGATATATTTAGGCACACTTGATACAAATGGGTGTTCTTTCATGGCAAATGATGGTGTGATCAAGGTGTGTAAAAGATCTATGGTGATGATGAGAGGTACAAAATTGGGCGGCAATCTTTATAGGCTTTCGGGGAACACAATTTTAGGTGGAGTGGTTATCTCCACGAAAGAAGAAAATTACAAAGATGACACTCAACTTTGGCATTCAAGGCTAGGGCATATGAGTGAGAGAGCATTGCAAGAACTACATATGCAACAATTGTTGAAAGGTGTGGGGTAATGTAAGCTAGAATTTTGCAAGTATTATGTTATGGGAAAGCAATGCAAAGTGAGCTTCAAAGTTCCAAGCAAGGAAAATGGAAACAAGGGGTTGCTTGATTACATACACTTTAATGTGTGGGGTCCTGCACCAACTAGATCAAATGGTGGAGCTTGCTACTTTGTTACTTTCATGGATGATTTTTCTAGAAAAGTTTGAGTTTACTTCATGAAAGAGAAAGCCGAGGTCTTTTAAAAGTTCAAGGAATGGAAGGCGGAAGTGGAGAATCAACGGGGAGGAAGATCAAGTATTTGAGAAGTGACAACGGAGGTGAGTACAAGAGTTGCAAATTTATTAAATTTTGCAAAGTTGAAGGCATTATAAGACATTTCATCGTGAAGAAATATCCCTAACAAAATGGTTCCGCGGAGAGGATGAATAGAATGCTCTTGGAAATAGATAGATGCATGAGACTTCATGCGGGGATGCCCGAACCTTTTTGGGGGAAATCGGTTAATCATGCTTGTTATTTGGTTAACTGGTCACCATCGAAGGTATTTGAGTCTAAATCGGCAGAAGAAGTATGAATGTGCAATGAAGTTGACTACTCTAATTTGAAGGTTTTTGGGTACAAGACATATGCTCTTATTCCTAGTGATGAGAGGAACAAGCTACGATCAAAGTCAATTGAATGCAAATTTCTCGGGTTAGAGAAAGAAGTGAAAGAATTCAAGCTTTATGATATGGCCAATAAGAATAAAATCCTTAGTAGAGATGTAGTCTTTGATGAAGCCTCCATATCGAAGGAAGCCAAGGATGATGGTAAGAGAGGAGTTGTGACCGAAATTCCTATCACAACAAAGATTAGTGATAACGGAATTGATGAGGTACAACAAGAAGTGATTCTTGAGGAACCTAGATTCATAGCTCAAGAAAGGCCAAGGAGAGTCTCAAAGCCACTACATAGGTATGGTTGGGATGATGAGATTGATGAAGTGCATTCTGCACTCATGGCTAGTGAGGGAGATACTGCTACATTTAATGAAGCAATTGGTTATCATGATAAATAAAGTTGGGTAAGGGCTATGATGGAAGAGATGAAATCTCTTGAAAAGAACTCCGTTTGAGAGTTGGTTCCTAAACCTAAAGACCGAAAGATTGCTGGTTGTACATGGGTATTTAGAAAGAAAGAAGGCATACATGAGAATGAAACACTAAAGTTTAAAGCACGGTTGGTTGCTAACGAGCACTCACAAAAGGAAGGTGTTGATTACAATGAGATTTTCTCAACGGTAGTGAAACACACATCTATTCGGGAAATTTTAGCCTTGGTAGATAAATATGACATGGAGTTGGAACAATTTGATGTGAAGACGACATTTCTTCATGAGGATTTAGAAGAGGTCATTTATATGGCTCAATCAGAAGTGTTCAAGGAAGCGGGAAATGGGAACCTTGTTTATAGATTAAAGAAGTCGCTCTATGAACTTAAGTAATCTCCAAGACAATGGAACAAGCGCTTCGATTTGTACATGTTGAAAATTGGCTACAAGAGAAATGAGTATGATTGTTGTGTTTATTCTCATGTGTTTGGCTACAAGAGAAGTGAGTATGATTGTTGTGTTTGATGTTGTATGTGGATGATATACTTATAGCATGTTGGGATATGTAAAAGATTAATGAACTCAAAAGGCTTTTGGGTATAGAATTTGACATGAAGGATCTTGGTGTTGCGAAAAAGATCCTAGGGATAGAGATAAAAACAGATCGGAGAGTAGGAAAGTTGTGGTTATCTTAAAAGAAGTATATTCACAAGGTGCTTGAGAAGTTTAGTATGCTTGATGCTAAAGCTGTATCTACTGCACTTGCTTCACACTTTATCTTAAGTGCAAAGTAATGTCCTTCCACGGATGCCAAGATGGAAGAGATGGTGAAGGTTCCGTATGCAAACGCGGTTGGTTGTTTGATGTATGCCATGGTATGTATAAGACTCGATATCTCCCAAGCGATTAGTGTGGTTGCCAAATACATGGCAAATCTGGGCAAAGAGCATTGGAATGCCATTAAATGGATTTTGTGGTATTTGAAGGGTACTAAAGAGTTGAGCATTATGTTTGAAAGACAACATGGTGAAAATAATATTGTTGGGTTTGTTGATTCCGACTATACGGGTGACTTAGACAAGATGAGGTCCACAACGAGGTATGTATTTACATGCGTGGATGGACTGATTAGTTGGAGGTCTATGCTCCAACCTACTAGTGCCTTGTCTACTACCGAAGCGGAATACATGGCAATCACGGAAGCATCAGATGAAGCAATTTGGTTGAAGGGTTTGGTGAATGATATGAGATTGAAGCAAAATTCGGTGTTGCTTAGGTGTGATAGTCAAAGTGCGATTGCTTTAACGAAGAATCAAGTGTTCCATGCGACAACGAAGCACATTGACATCTGATTCCATGGTATACGAGATTTGATTGTCAAGGGTGAAGTCTCCATTGAGAAGGTTCACACAGATGATAATGCATTCGACATGCTTACCAAGCCGATTACAAAAGACAAGTTTGAATATTGCTTAAGCTTGCTAAACCTTTTCTCTTGTTGAGTTTAGGTAGGCACCTCACCACTTAAGGTGTGTGGAGACAAGAGATTTTCTTGTCAAGGTGGATGTGTTATAAACACGGTTTTATCCAATGATTTCTGAGGGTTGAAGTTTCTTTTCGACAAGGTGTGATGTTTGTCTCAAAGTAACATGTATTTGTATTTGGGGCATATTTGTAATTTGGGGTTTTATTGGGCTATGTTGTAATTAGCTAAAAGTCTCACTATATAAGTAAGTTGTTAGTTGAGCTTTTAGACTAAGTGTGTGGAAATGTATAGAGAGAACAAAAGCTAGAGAGAAAAACCTAGAACAAAGAGTGATTGTGAGGTTGAAGGATTGAGACCTAGAGGAAGAGAGAAGGCTTGTGGGTTAGAGGTGATCTCTTGAACTTGTCATTCTCATTATCTAGTGAAATCGGTGCCTCCGTGGACGTAGTCAATTTTGGTGAACCATGTAAAATTGCTTGTGTTGTGTTATGGTTTGATTGCTTTTAGTTGATTTTGTTTCCTTATTGCTAGTATTACATTATTGTGCTTGTAAGTCCATTCAAACAAGGTCTTGGAAGAAGTTGACAGTTTTCGATTTTGCCTACAAGGTGTTCGACGAAATTACTAAGTGAACTCAAGAAAGGTGTTGTTGCACCGCTTACACCGATGATCACAGAGGTTGTGCCTCTTTCTTTTAAATGATTTCTTTAAAGTTTTACAAAGAAGCATCGTGTCTTTTCTTATATTTCCAATATACTTGAAATATAACAAAAGCCTTAAGGTTTGTTAGAACTTCATTCAAATCGAAATTTGTTAGAATTGAACTTTATTGATGTTTGTTATCATCAAAATCAAATAGTAATTCCTTAACACTAACAAAAGATAAGGGTGAGCAAAAGTTGGTTTGATTCGGTTTTAACCCAACTGGAAATTAGTCGATTCTTAAAAAAAATGCACCGAACAAGATTGTGGTCATAGGGATATTTATAACGTATGAATGTAGAACAGAACCGAACCAAACTAGGTTTTTTGATTCAGTTCTATTTGGTGGTGAAACAAATAATGCACGATGTGTTCAAAGTTAATCTAGAGAGGAGGGGGGGGGGGGGGGGGGGGTAAATAGATTTTAACCCTTATTACCAAATTTTCGCGTTTAGTCAATTTACGAAAATACCCCAACTATATGTGCGGAATTTAAATAACACTTTATATTTACGTGGAAACCCTCAACAATGAAAAACCATGGGCTGGTAAGTGTGCCACACTTGAACCTTGAATCCACTAATTGTGATAACGTTTACAACCTAATCCCGGTATGTAACCCGCTACCACTACCCGTAGACCTATAAAAGTGGACCTAATCCAATTGCTCAATCCTCGCAATCACTACTTGTAATGATGTTCACATCCTAGGTTGACCTCAACCATGCTCGGACTATAACTCACCATTATTACCCGCAGGCTTGTAATAGCAATCCTAGATCAAGACTTGATTCTCCGAAGAGATCATACACTCTAAGTGAATATGCAAAGATATCCAAATATGCAAATAGAGCTAGGGTACACTATATGCTTATCTAGGATGATAATATGGCAATTAACACAATTCTAGATATCAAAAGCTAAATGACATATCATAAAGCTTATCTATGTAGAGGATAACCAATCCTAGATACAATAGCTATCAAAAACAATCTCAAACATTTCAATGAGATTAATTAGCCAGATGTATATATCAATCATGAAATCCTAGCTATCAAAAAACAATCTCAATCATGCAATGAGATCAATTAGCTAGATGTTAGATAAACATGAAAACCTAGATATCAAAAAACAATCTCAATCATACAATGAGATTAATTAGCTAGATGGCATATAAGCATGAAAACCTAGCTATCACAAATAACCCAATCAACACATAATCTCAATCTTATATGTAGAAATTAATCTAAACATATAAAAGTAATAGATGAGATAAAATTGATAAGTAAAAACACTAATTATGTAAGATAATAGTGTTAAACATACCATACCATGTGTGTTGAAGAAGACCCATGCATTAGCACAAGCTAGATGATCCTAGATGATGCTTAGATGATGCTTTATGCATGTGGAAATGGGTTTAGAGAAATAAAGATGTAATCTTTAAGCTTTTTCTCTCAAGTTTCTCTAAATATCCCTCTAGGGTTCTTAGGATGCAAGACTTGTGTTTTGAACCATAGATAAGGATGTATTTATAGAGAGTGAAAAAGGTTAGGTGAAAGACAATTTTGTCCCAACTTTACGGGCCAAATCAGTGCCCTATTCTGTTGCCAGTGCTAGCAGAATCAAGGGCGCAGAAATGCACCTGACTCACTTGTCCCTTTTCGGCGCCCTGATTTTGTGGCCACAGCCTGCAGAATTCCTCTACGGCATAACTCAATATTTGAGCGCACCGAAATATGACCAAACAACATCGAAACCTTTCATATGATATATAGTTTGAAAGGTATGGAAATTTACTTTCTAATCCAATTTATGGAATGACATTTTGATGTCTATATAAAAAGTTATGGTCATTTGAGTGACCAAATGTCAGATTCAGATCACAGCGGTGATGCCCTGTTTTAGTGGTCACTTTGGAGATTTTAAAACCAATCCAAACGGTCATAAAATATTACGAATAATATATCGTTGGAAAGGTATGAGTGTCTAGTTTGTCTAGAATTTTGCAAAAATCAATTTAAATCTTTTAATAAAAATTTATAGTCACAAGACCATACAAATGTCAGTTTTGAAAAACATTTAAAACATTGAAATCCAATATTTTGAAACTAGACACTTTACTCCAAACAACCAAACCAAAACTAACACTCCCAAGAGAAGAATGAGACCTTCTCAAGTGGTCAACCATCGCGCTAAGATATGCACACCATCGTGCAAGCGCGGACGTTTCTGATCACACTAACGGAAACGAATTACACCACACTTAACACACATGATGTGCAAATGTGGGAATTGAATGCATCCTAATGCCAAACATGTCATGGCATTATCATTGAACAAGATGCACTCAATTAAAACATGCATGAATAGAATTCATGGCTTTGCATCCTAATGCCTAAACATGTTATGATATTTCAATAAACAAGATGCAATCATTTAAACATGCATGAAGAGACTTCATGGCTTTGCATCCTAATGCCTAAGCATGTTATGACATTTCAATGAACAAGATGCAATCAATTAAATATGTATGAAGAGACTTCATGGTTTTGCATCCTAATGCCTAAACATGTCATGACATTTCAATAAACTAGATGCAATCAAATAAGCAAGTATGAAGAGATATTCAAGAACATGAATGCACACATAAAAACACACAACATACAAGTATAAGAAATATGCATGAGTTATGAGTGTGTGCAACTAGATCTCTTCAAAGCAAGAAAACACTAGAATAAACCTTTGATGCTTCTTCTCTCGAGGTCTTGAGCGGGTCTTGGTTGTGCAAAACACCAATCATCAAATACCTAAGCTACCCTTACATCAAGCCCCAATATGTGGTTTGTCCAAGAAATAAACCAATCAATAAATGGGAATCCTTACAGATGGTTTAATCTTTTTTGGCTATCCCTAACTATGGATTGATGAAAATGAATAAATTCATATATAAATTCCCTTTTCATCTAGTAAATTTCTATCACATTAATATAAATTTCGTTTAAATAAACACACACACACATATATATATATATATATATATATATGTGGTATAATCTGTAGAATACCAGTGTATGATGTACTAGAATTTTATTGCATGTGATTGTACGTGGATATCATGTTATCACATATAAATTAGATGTGATCACAACAAAATAAGACTTAAATTTTAATATGGTCGCATATGAGTTATATGTGATCACGTCAAACAAGCCATAATCACATATAAATTTTCTTAAAAGTATATGATACCAGTGTTCTATAGACTGATCATATATATAATCATATATATATATAATAAAAAGTAAAATTGAACACAAACTTAAAATAGGGAAATGCAAAACATATAAAGTAAACATAAACATACAAAATTGAACACGAAACATATAAAGTGAAACGCCAAATATACAAACCGAACACAAATAAGCAAAATAAATGCGAAACATGCAATATGGAATGTAAAGCATACAAAATGAAGGCAAACGTGCACTGTTGAACACAAAACACATAAACGTGAACACAAAGTAAGTAAAATGAAACACAAAACATACAAAGTGAATGCAAACAAGAAAAGTCGACTGCAAAGTCGAATGTAAAGTATGGAAATTGGAATGCAAAACATGGGAAATTGGATGTAAAACATGCAAAGTTAAAAATATGAATTTAAACGAACATATGCATTTCAACGTAAAATATACTCGGTCAATGTGAACATGTAAAATAACATAAATAAAATTAATTTTAGTAAAATAAACATAAACAAAATTATTTTTTAAAAGCATAATTAATAAAAATTGTGTGAGATAATAGGTTGTTTCGATTGGTATAGAAAAATGATCAAATCTTTCACTCTTTGATGGGGACAGATTGCAATCGACCAGTTTTTAAATCCACCATAGCAATGTTAGTCTTTATAAAATATATTTAAAATCAAATTTGAGTAAAATTTGGACAGTCGGATTCAAGATAACTCACGAGGAAGTTCCAAAAAACGAAGCAATATAATGAACACATGAGAGGAATAGATAATGTCCTAAATCCTAATAAATACAAAAATGATGTTAGACAAAGCAAATCAGTGTTGTTTGGCAATCGAGGAGAGTCTCTGTAAGAAGATAAATTAACATCATTAATTATAATTGGGATCCTCAATTATGCTAGCTCCTCTGTAAATCGTCATGGTAAACGTCAACATGCCGGTGATTTTAACTCAAATATTATTGAGTTAATTTTTGCTCACCCCCATTTAAGGGGTAAGCATTATCCCTCTCCCAAACATGTGATATGTGTTCAGAGAGGGGGCATTTTTGTTTAAATATATGACAGTTTTTAACATATGTCAAGTGTCGGGGGGAGGGTAATGCTCACCCACCCTTAAGGGGGATGAGCAAAAGTGTTCTCAATATTATTTCAGATATTTTATATATTTTAGGATATCTCATTTTTTTTTTTTTTTTAATATCTCAAGATTCGATAATACCGTTGATATATATAAGAGCATCTCCGATATAAATATGCATTTAAAAAAAATTGACTATTATATAGAATAGATAGTTAAAAAGTTAGAAAAACTCTTTCCAATGTAATTATCTAACTTCAATATGGAAATGATGCGTCAAAAAAAAAAAAATAGTTAAAAAAATATGAAGTTGAGTTTCTAATCATAGAAACTCTCATAGAAATACTGATCAGGATTTATAACTTTGATTGAAATAATTGTTTTATTATAAATGGTCATAAAATGGATGTATATTTGATTTTAGATAATTACATTAGGAGGAAATGGTGGAAAGTATCACATTTTCCAACTCATTTGGTGACTCTATGACCGGTTTAATAACTTAAGTTTAAAAGGCACCTATTATGGTGAACTACCAAAATTGCCTTTAGATAATCATTTATGTTATTCTGTTTGTTTGGTTCTCTCTCCACTCTTCCAAAAAAAATGATAACTGAGTTAGTCTCTCTCTCTCTCTCTCTCTCTCTCTCTCTCTCTCTCTCTCTCTCTCTCAATGCAAATAGAAGTTCAAGATCCAAACAACTGGACGTGCTTCATTACAACAAGGTAATATTTCTTGCAAATACTTCTTTTCATTTGTTCACATTTTCATTGTGACAATTGTGGATCTCCGAGACTTTGTCAACTTTTTCCGAGCTTTTTAAAGTAGTATCCTAGCTTTTTAAAAATCATTAATCGAGCCTTTTCATGTCTTCTCTGAGCATTTTCATGTCTTCTCCGAGCATTTTCATATCATCTCCGAGACTTTTCAAAAATCAGTAATCGAGCCTTTTGAAGTCTTCTCCGAGCTTTTTCATGTCTTATCCGAGCATTTTTATATCATCTCCGAGATTTTTCAAAATCACTAATCGAGCATTTTCAAGTCTTCTCTGAGCCTTTTCAAGTCTTCTCCGAGACTTTTCAAAATCCACTAATCGAGCCTTTTCATGTCTCCTCCGAGCCTTTTCAAGTCTTCTCCGAGTGTTTTCAAGTATTCTCCGAGCCTTTTCATGTCTTCTCCGAGACTTTTCAAAAATCACTAATTGAGCCTTTTCATGTCTCCTCCGAGCCTTTTCAAGTCTTCTCCGAGTCTTTTCATGTCTTCTCCGAGACTTTTCAAAAATCACTAATCGAGCCTTTTCATGTCTTCTCCGAGCCTTTTCATATCATCTCCGAGACTTTTCAAAAACACTAATCGAGCCTTTTCAAGTCTTCTCCGAGTGTTTTCAAGTATTCTCCGAGCCTTTTCATGTCTTCTCCGAGACTTTTCAAAAATCACTAATCGAGTCTTTTCAAGTCTTCTCCGAGCCCTTTCAAGTCTTCTCCAAGCCTTTTCAAGTCTTCTCCAAGCCTTTTCAAGTCTTCTCCGAGCCTTTTCATGTCTTCTCCGAGACTTTTCTAGTGTTCTCCGAGCCTTTTAAATATCCTCACCCGAGGCTTTGTAAATGTAATTTGTGAAAATATTTTGTAATCCTGAGTTTTTATTAATAGTTTTGATTAATTTGACAGCATCATGAATCGAGTTAGAATAGTAATATCTTACAACGGTCGATGGGAGCAACTACTCGATGGAAGTCAGAGGTTTGTTGGATCCAATAACTAGGGAATGTATGTGTCAAAGAATATGACTTACGAAGAATTGGTGGCGATCGTGCATACCATTGTGAAGTATGATGTAAACAAATTCATGTTGATCTGGCATCAATATCAATCGTTCCTGGCAGTACATGTCGTACATTTATAAGAAATAACGATGATGTTCAGTTTATGCTAGGGGAAGATCGGGTGATCCCTCAAGTATGTGTAAGTCTAACTCAGAGGACAACTGGAGATGTGATAGGGAATGATATTCCTCCTCCTGAAAATACCCAACAATTTGGATCCTTTAGCGGTAGCAACCAAGTGTATCCCCAAAGGAGTTTCGTCGAAAGTAGGGAAAACATGTGTGGTGTTCCACCGGTAGCAGTTGACCAAGTAGTTGAACCTCAATTTGGCGATGTGTTTGGTTGTCGAATTGAGCAGTACAATGAGATGAACAATTGCCCGAACCATGAGGTGGATAATAAGGCAAATAATGAATAGGTAGATGATCTAGAAAATGTGGATGAAGAGCCTACACAAATTCAAACACAAGGAAGACATGTACAAGGAGTTAGTTGCACTGTACCAAATATGCCTGCGACTTCCGAGGTCCGACATAATATAACTGTATCTGATTCTGATAATATGATAACGTGGGTTATTCCCGGAGTAGATTCATACTCATTTGGTATTGGTAGAAGCAGCACCTTGGCAACGTAAGAACCTACAAGCATGATTTATAAAGGTCAATTTTTCCCAAGTAAAAAGGATTTGAAGAGGCTAGTTAGCCTTTTTTCAATGCGGGAGAACTTTGAATGGAAGGTGAAAAGGTCTAATAAGACAACGTTACATCTAGTTTGCATCATTGATGACTGTACTTGGAAATTAAGAGTGGAGATGAGAGATGAAGGGACTTACTTCCAAGTCAGAAGTTTTGTCAACCAACACAGTTATCCTTTGGAGGAGGTTCACCGTCGCCACCGACAAGCTTGTGCAGTCATAATCGGAGAAGTCATTGCACCTAGACTTCAACAACATGATGGTTGTCTCATGCGTCCGAAGGACATAATCGCCGATATGAATGTATGGCATCCAAGTCATGTACAGTAAGACACATGATGCCTTACAATATGCATTGTCATTGACATATGGAACGTATGAAGAAAGTTTCAAACTGTTACCATCTTTTACGTACGTTCTGGAACAGTAAAATCCTGGCACAATCACCGACTTATAATGCGCAGACGATGATACATTCCTGTACTTTTTCATGTCGTTAGGGTCCTCAATTAGAGGTTTCCGGAGGTGTATGCGTCCTGTGATTGCAGTTTATGGTACCCAGTTGAAGGGAAGATTCGGGGGTACCATGTTTGTTGCAACTGTATAAGATGGAAATGAACAGGTGTATCCAATTGCTTTTAGGAACAGTGACTCAGAAAACAACTTTTCATGGGAGTGGTTTTTGGAATGCTTGAGGGGTGCCCTTGCTCATATAGATGATCTAGTTTTCATTTTCGATCGCCATGCAAGCATTGAAGCGGGGATTTCTAAAGTGTTCCCTTATGTAACCCATACTATATGTTGCTGGCATTTTGGTGAAAATATGAAGAAGCGATTCCATAGAAAGGATGTTGCCGACATAATGGATTCAGCACTAGGACGTACATGAATTCAATTATAACAGGCACATGGAGGAGTTACATAGGCTGCACAAGGGTGCATTCGATTATGCCATTGCTGCCGGTCCACACAAGTGATCTCGCGTACACTGTCCCCAAAGAAGGTACAGGCTGATGAGCACAAATGTTAAAGAGTGCATAAACTCATGCCTTATATTCGTACGGCAATTGCTAATGATGACACTGGTGGAGTTCATTAGGAATATGCTACAAAAGTGGTTTCACGATTGTTATGCAGCTGCACGGTTCATGCGTTATCAACTGACCGACGTAGCACATCTTGTGATCCTAAAACGTGTTGAGAAGTGTAATTATATGACCGTAAATCCGATTGACTGGAACATATTCTCAGTCAAATTGAAGGGAAACTAATGGACAGTTAAGCTCGGGGATAACTTTGAAAGCAAATATCTGCGAAACAGCTAATAAGTGTTCCCGATGAATACCGTCGCAAGTGCGGCATCTGTCAGTTGCCTTCAGCACCAATTTCACCCTCGCAAACATCTGAAATTGCAGTTAGACCAATGTAATTGTATACATACTAATAGTTATGAACATTAAAAAAAAAAAAAAAAATATATATATATATATAGATATTTACACTTTCGAGGAAAATGCTATTCAACTTCTCCCCCTTGGTCGCGTACTCAACTCCCATTTCAGAATTCGAGGGGAGAGCTCGATTTCCCTCCGCTTCCCACATCTGCTGTTGCCAAGCTCGGGGATAACCTCGAAAGCAAATATCTATGAAACAGCTAAGAACGATAAGAATCCAATACAATACATCAGTCATATGGAAAAAATAACAAATTCAAAATTCTCACAAACAGGGCGAGCGTTAGCCCATATATGTTGTATGTCTCCGTGGTGTGTACATCAACGCCCTTTCATCGCTGGCGTTGTTCAAACCGCTTACGTCGACCATCCAACGCATGCTTGAACCCGTATGCACCCCATGGGAACGCATCAAAAGCGTCCAAGTCCTCGACTAGGCGAAACTGCCATACTGGAACTTTCTCTCTCTCGTCCAACCCCATAAGTATCTAGTTAAGCATATACAATAAGCACAGCTTAACCGCATCGTACTGCTTAGAAAAAACACCAATCCGTAGAACGGCTTTCAGCTCTACATACTCGACCTCATCTTGACCCTCAAAGTACCGCTAGTGTATGCCATTCTCTTCCATATCATAGGTTGACGTGTCAGGAAGTTCTTCGAACTTCAATCCGGTGATCAAATAAAACTCAACCTTCGAGAACCGGACCGAATGCCTTCCTAATAGAAATCTCATCTCATCTCATCTTCAGGCCCATCGTGACGCAACTCGCGAATAAGCAACCGATGTACAATGCCAGCAAAAACTTCATCCCACGATCCATCCGAAGGAGGTGTCCAAAACACGACTCAGTATACCGACGTCATTCTTCGATCGCAAGATGTTCATGTACCTTGTTAAGTGCGTTGTCGATATCTGTAAGGTCATCAAAATGGTCATGTCGAGTTATTTTTTCCGAGTACCTTTCTTCCTCTGGATTTTTAAGCGAATCTTTTAGTTGATTCCTCATCTGCATATTGACATAAAAAAAATATATCTAGTTAAATAAAATAAATAATATAAAAATAAAAAGTCTCGGACACTATATGAAAAGGCTCGGACACTATATGAAAAGGCTCGGACACTATATGAAAAGGCTCGGAAACTATATGAAAAGGCTTGGACACTATATGAAAAAGCTCGGAAACTATATGAAAAGGCTCGGAGACTATAATTCACAAACACAGGTAAAAAAATTAAAAAGCTCGGATTACTGTTCAAAAGGCTCGGAGCTAAAAAAATTTCTAACCAAATCGAACGACTCGGATTACTTTTTAAAAGTCTTGGATGGTTATTCAAAAGGCTCGAAACCAGTTTTAAAAGGCTCGGAGATTCAAAATTAAAAATTTAATATAAAAGGCTCGGATTACTATTTAAAAGTCTCGGACAGTTATTGAAAATGCTCGAAACAAGTTGTAAAAGGCTTGGAGATTCTAATTCTAGAAACCTATTCATATTCCTTAAAATGCTCGGATTACTATTTAAAAGTCTCGGACAGTGTTTTAAAAGGCTCGGATCCTATTTTAAAAGTCTCGGAGCCAGTGTGAAAGGCTCGTAGATTCAAATTGCAGAAACTTATTTAAATTGCTTGTAAAAGGCTCAGATTACATATGACAAAGCTTGGAAAAGGCTTGGAAAAGGCTCGGAAAAGGTTTTAAAAGGCTCGGATATTCAAATTGCAAAAACCTATTCATATTGCTCGGAAAAGGCTCGAATTACATGTGAAAAAGCTCGGAAAAGGCTCGGATAAGGTTTTAAAAGGCTCGAAAACCCATAACTTTATCGTGTTCAGCAAAATTTTTTTCATAAATTTAAACCCTAACCTAATCAAACAAACCTAATCAACAACAAATCAAATCAAACCTAATATACATGTCTAACCAACATCTAACATCAAACGCACATAAAAGTTTCAACAACAAAAACGCGTGAGAAAATCATATCACCTTCTCGTCGACTTCAAGACTGTATCACCACCGCCGGTAGGTTTCCCGTGAGATTTAGTACTGGATTTCTTGCACCCAATGTCTCTCTTTCCATTGTTCTCTCTCTCAACTTTTTTCTCTTCAGACGCAAAATGACAAAAATGAAGGTATTTTTGTCTGGTCACCTAAATAGGTGCCTTTTAAACTTACATTAGTAAACCGGTGACATTCTCACAAAAGCCCCTCCAAATAGTGACAAAATTTTTTTGAACCCTTGCATTGGAGATGTGAATATGTATTTCTCTAATTTTTTTTTTTTTTCAAAAGTGGGTCAATAATGAATAGAAATGTTGATGTAGTACTATTTAGAAACTCAAAATTATATATATATTTGCATCGGAGATGCTCTAATAATTCTATAGAGATTTTTAAAAATTTAGATTTAAAATAATTTTACCAAAATCGATATGTTTTTTCTTAATATACCACTTGCAATAGTTAGGACCGGCCTCTTACCACAAAACCATTGCCGGCTCTCTTTCCTCTCTACAACAAGCATTGCTTTCTTCCATGATTTGATCTCTCTTTCTCTATATCAATCCATTTACACATCCTAAGCTTTGCATGCCTCGCAATACTTTCGTTTTCAAATTTCCAATTTAACATGTTGAAACCACAAATCCTGCTAGTGACCTATCCAGCACAAGGTCACATATATTGGAGACAGAGTGTTTATGTTTTAGTTGTAACAAACTTTCTGTTAATAATTTTTACATTGTATATTTAAATTGTATTGTATAGTTATCTTAGGATAGTTCAATATGTTTAGGAGTCTTGGGTTCGCAGGACTCATCAGTAGGGTTCGCAGGTCTCATCACTGCAGTATATATTCTTTCTGTTATCAATGAAAAAGTATGCGGAAATTCTGCACCAAAATCTTTCTATCTCACTTTACATGGTATCAGAGCATACGATACTCTCCTAGAAATTCAATTTCTTCTCTTCTCTCTTCTTAGTTCAGATCAATAACAACAAACTCAGACTCCACCACAATAGAATCAGATTCCACGCCAGATACCAGTTCCTCTCCTACCAGTTCCGCTCCATCGATTCCCACAATTGTCAACATCACACCAACAACCTCGACAGCGGTTCGCTCCAACGAGTTTCATCTCATCACCATCAATATCGCTGCCCAAGCTCCTCTCAAACTCACTGCCAGTAATTACATGTCCTGGAAAATTCAATTTCAGACTCTTTTTATTGGATATGACCTCCTTGGTTATATCGATGGCTCAAAGCCTTGCCCGGTAGTGAACTTCACTACCAATGATGTAACAACTCCGAATCCAGCGTATTCTATTTGGATTCGCCAAGATCAACTCATCCTATATACGATAATTGGTTCCCTGTCTCAAATAATTATCTCCTTTGTGGCCAGAGCCAAAACATCTATAGAGGCATGGAATATACTTGCTAACACATACGCCAAACCGTCTCGTGGACGCATCAAACAGATCAAAGCACTTCTCAAAAACTCCACGAAAGGTACACAAAATATCACTGACTTTCTTTATTCTATTAAGGCCCGTGCAGATGAACTCGCTTTACTTGGTGCTCCGGTGGATGATGAGGATCTCACTGAGAGGATTCTAGATGACCTTGATGATGACTATAAGGAGTTGGTTCGTGCGGTTCAAGCTCGAGACAATCCGATAACGTTTGATGAACTACATGACAAATTGTTGTCATTCGAAGCCTCACTGCAGAATAGCAAGAAGGAGGCAGCAGTTTTTCCGGTTACTGCCAACCCCACATACAGGACCAACTCCAACTCCTCTTGGCGTCCACAGCACAGCCACAACGCTCCACATCACAGCAACAATAATTGGCGCCCACACTCCTCCAATAATTGGCGTCCACCACTCAACCACAACAACCGGTCACCATCTCTCAACAATTCAGGCACTTCAACTCGTGGCAATCAGCCTCCACGCCCCTATCTTGGCCGCTGCCAAGTGTATGGAGTGCAAGGCCACACAGCCAAGCGCTTCTCTTATTTCCAAATGGTGCCAATCCAGCCGGGTTCCAATCCACCGAATGGTTCAACTCCAGTGCCTTGGCAACCGAGAGCCAACTATGCTGCTAATGTGTCCTCCAACAACTCCTCATGGCTACTTGACAGTGGTGCTTCTCACCATGTCACGGCTGATTTGAATAAACTCTCTTTGCATGCACCGTACAACGACTCTGATGATGTTATGATTGGTGATGGTACCGGTCTCTTCATCACAAATACTAGTTCCACATCTCTTTGCACTCAAAATAAAACATTTAAATTGAATGATGTTCTCTGTGTACCTGATATGAAAAAGAACTTGATTTCAATTTCACAATTTTGCTCTACTAATGATGTTTCAGTTGAGTTCTTATCTACTTCGTTTCATGCGAAGGATCTTCGTACGGGGGCAATTCTTCTAAGAGGCATAACCAGGGATGGCGTGTATGAATGACCAACTACAAAATCTATATCCTCACCAGTCCTAGCATTCTCAGGCGTCAAGACCTCGTCGTCAAACTAGCATCATAGGCTAGGTCATCCTGCTTTTTCTATTTTACAACGTATTGTGTCTAGTTTTAGTTTAGATTTGTTATCGCCTATGTCAAAAGATTTTTCCTGTCACTCTTGTCATTGCAATAAAAGTCACAAGCAACCTTTTCATTCATATTCTCTTGTATTCACTTGTCCACTGGAAATTATATTCTCTGATGTGTGGACGTCTCCTGTTGTTTCACATGACAATTTCAAATATTATGTTATTTTCGTAGACCACTATACCAAATACATATGGTTTTATCCGTTAAAACGAAAATCCGAGGTTAAAGACACTTTCATTCGCTTTAAGGCCATTGTAGAAAATTTCTTTAAACACAAAATAGTCATTTTTTATTCTGATAATGGTGGTGAATTCATGGTTCTCAAAGATTATCTTGCAACTAATGGCATTTCACACCTCACAACTCCAACTCATACCCCTGAACATAATGGGTACTCAGAAAGACGACACCGTCACATTGTTGAAACAGGACTTACGTTGTTGTCTCATGCTTCTCTTCCCTTACAGTTTTGGTCTCATGCATTTGCCACTGCGGTGTATCTGATCAACAGAATGCCCACTCTTACACTTGATTTTCTGTCTCCTTATCAGAGGATTTTTGGGGGACCACCCAATTACTCGAAACTGAAAATATTTGGTTGTCTCTGTTATCCCTGGCTCCGGCCCTACTCATCTCACAAGCTAGATAAAAGGTCCGCCTCTTGTGTCTTTCTTGGGTATTCAATGTCGCAGAGTGCCTATCTCTGTTTTGATCCATCTTGCTCCAGGATTTTCGTCTCTCGTCATGTCAAATTTGTTGAGTCCGTGTTCCCTTACAGGTCACTAGGAGCTGCTCTAGATCGTCCAACCTCCTCCACCATAGACACATGGGTTCAGTCGGTCGTAGTTATGTCCCACCCTTGTCCTCTGGCCCTGTCTCTATCCACGGTTGTGCACTCCCAAGACCTGCCCTCCTACGTGGCTCCCTCCTTGCCGCTGTCTCCTGCACGTCACCAGCTGCCTGTTCCTGCTACCACTACTGTCGTGCCTCCACCCTTATCATCTCAGTCTGTTGTTGTTGAAAATTTGGGACCAGCTGATGTCCCTTCTTCGTAACTCTTTGCTGCACTTGACTCGGCTGGTTCTTCTACTGATGTTGGGTCTACTGCAGCCTCTCCAGCATTGGTTCATCGTCACATGACCACCCGTGCCATGAACAATATCCATAAGCCGATTCAGAGGTTGAATCTTCATGCACAGAAACAGTCCTCATCTGATTTTGAACCCACAACTACGGCACATGCATTGAAGGACCCAAATTGGCGTCGGGCCATGTCTGTGGAATGTGATGCTTTAGTTCGTAATGGTACTTGGGAATTAGTTCCGCCGGACTCATCATCAAATGTTGTCGGTTGCAAATGGATTTTTCAGATCAAACGGAAATCCGATGGCTCTATTGACAGGTTCAAAGCTCGCTTGGTCGCAAAGGGGTTCAATCAACGTCTTGGAGTTGACTACTTTGAGACGTTTAGCCCGGTAATCAAACCTACAACTGTGAGGCTTGTTCTTAGTATTGCTATCAGTCACGACTAGTGTCTCCGACAGCTGGATATAAATAATGCCTTTCTTCAAGGTCGATTCACAGAAACAGTGTTCATGGCGCAGTCTCCAGGGTTCATTGATTCCGATCATCCTACACATATGTGCAAGCTCAAGAAAGCCATCTATGGCCTCAAGCAAGCACCGCGGGCTTGGTACCATGAGCTGCGCCAGTTCTTGCTTGCAGCTGGCTTCAAGAACTCATATGCTGACACCTCTTTTTTTGTTCTTAACACAGGTGGTACCATTCTCTACCTTCTTATTTACGTTGACGATATCATTCTTACAGGAAACAATTCAGCTCATGTGGACCGGTTTGTTGATACTCTTGCTCAACGATTCTCCCTGAAAGATCTTGGTCCTCTTTCTTACTTCCTTGGTGTTGAAGTACTCCCGCAGAAGCATGGTGCTCTTTTGTCGCAGCGGCGCTACATACAGGACCTACTCACTTGCACAAATATGGCCAATGCCAATCCGGTCCAGACCCCATTGCCCATAAGCCCTCCGATCACCTTAAACTCTGGCACCCTTCTTAGTGATCCCACCACCTACCAATGGTCATTGGCAGCCTTCAGTACCTGTCTCTCACACGTCCGGATATCTCATTCGCAGTTAACAAGTTATCCCAGTACATGCATCAACCCATATCAGATCATTGGGATCTCGTCAAGCGGTTGCTGCGTTATCTATGTGGCACATTGGATGACGGCATTGTCATCCATCGCAACTCTCAGGTCTCTTCACGCATTCTCAGATGCCGATTGGGCAGGTAACAAGGATGATTTCTCTTCCACAAGTGCATACATTGTCTATCTAGGGAAAAATCCTATTTCGTGGAGCTCGAAGAAACAAAATACCATTGCTCGCTCCTCTACAGAGGTTGAATATCGGTTCGTTGCTGCTACAGCAGCTGAACTTAATTGGGTGTGTTTTTTGCTTACTGATCTCGGCCTCAAGGTGTCAACAGCTCTGTCATTATTTTGTGACAATGTAGGTGCCACTCAACTCTGCTCCAACCCGATTTTTCACTCACGCATGAAGCATGTGGCTATTGATTTTCATTTCATCAGAGATCAGGTTCAATCAGGCAGTTTGCGGGTCGCTCATGTCTTCTCCAAAGATCAGCTGGCGGATGCTCTTACAAAACCTCTGTCTCGTCCTATTTTTCAGTCTCTCAAAGCCAAGATTGGCCTCTCTAGTCGTGGCCTATCTTGAGGGGGCATATTGGAGACAGAGTGTTTATGTTTTAGTTGTAACAAACTTTCTGTTAATAATCTTTACATTGTATATTTAAATTGTATTGTATAGTTATCTTAGGATAGTTCAATATGTTTAGGAGTCTTGGGTTCGCAGGACTCATCAGTAGGGTTCGCAGGTCTCATTACTGCAGTATATATTCTTTCTTTTATCAATGAAAAAGTATGCAGAAATTCTGCACCAAAATCTTTCTATCTCACTTTACAACATAAACCCTGGCCTTCAATTAGCCAAGCGACTTGTTAGCATTGGCGTGCAGGTGACCTTTGTCACAACCGTCTGCGCTATCCGCCGCATGAACAAGACCTCCAGCAATGTTTGTCTTTATAAAATATATATTTAAAATCAAATTTGAGTAAAACTTGGACAGTTGGATTCAAGATAACTCATGAGGAAGTTCCAAAAAAACGAAGTAATCTAGTGAAGTAGTGAACACATGAGAGGAATAGAGAATGTCCTAATTCCTAAAATAAATACAAAAATGATGTTAGACAAAGCAAATTGAGGAGAGTCTCTTTCATTCTCTCAGTCTGTCAAACGAAGTTAAATTAACATGATTATAATTGGAATCTTCAACCATGCGAGCACTTGTACTTGAATCCAACTGTCAAACGTCATGCGAGCACCTGGAATCGTCATGGCAAACGTCAACATGCATTCGTCAAGGCAAAGCACTTGTACAAAACTGCATTACTGTGTTTGGCAATCGGTCACATGAAGATAAATTAACACGAAAAGTCTCAGTCTCTGATTTCCGAAAGCTCTCAATAGGTTAAGTAGCCGCTTATATTATAATTAAGTAGAAGGAGCGGATTCACACGCAGCCTTTTCTTTTATATAAAATGAATGTAAAAAAGCGAACACATAAATTTGAAAGCAAAACATGTTAAATTGGACGGTTGGATTTCTTATCACAATTGGATTCAAGACAACTCACGAGGAATCTAGTGAACACGAGAGGAATACAAATCCAAATTTGGAACAGATAATGTCCTAATTCCTAATAAATACGAAAATGATGTTAGACAAAGCAAATCAGTGTTGTTTGGCAATCGGTGAGAGTCTCTGTCAGAAGATAAATTAACATCATTAATTATAATTGGGATCCTCAATCATGCTAGCTCCTCTATAAATCGTCATGGCAAACGTCAACATGCCGTTGCTTTTAACTCAAATATTATTTTCGATATTTTATATATTTTGTGATATCCATATTCATTTTTTTTTTATTATCTCAAGATTCCAGAATACATATTTTAGAAAATATTAACTGTCATGATAGTTAAAAAGTTTGAAAAACTCTCTATAATATAATTTTCTAACTTCAATATGGAAATGATGGGATAAAAAAAAAGTTAAAAAATATGAAATTGAGTTTCTAATCATAGAAACTCTTATAGAAATACTGACTAGGATTTCTAACACTGATTGAAATAATTGTTTTATTATGATTGGTTATAAAATGGACGCATATTTGATTTTTGATAATTACATTGGAGATATAAATATTTTTTTTTTTCAAAAGTAGGTTCATAGTGAATAATAGAAATGCCGATGTGGTACTATTTAAAAACTCAAAATTACATATTTGCATCGGAGGTGCTCTAATAATTTCATAGAAATTTTTTAAAAATTTAGATTTCGAATAATTTTACCAAAATCGATGTTTTTTTATATACCACTTGCAATAGTCGGGACCGGCCTCTTAAAATTTAGATTTCAAATAATTTTACCAAAATGATGATTTATTTTTTATTTTTTTAAATACCACTTGCAATAGTTAGTACCGGCCTTTTACCAAAAAACCATTGCCGGCTCTCCTTCCTCTCTACAACAAGCATTGCTTTCTTCTATGATTTGATCTCTCTCTCTCTATATAAATCCATTTACACATCCTAAGCTTTGCATGTCCCGAAATACTTTCGTTTTCAAATTTCCAATTTTAAAATAACATGTTGAAACCACAAATCCTGCTAGTGACCTATCCAGCACAAGGTCACATAAACCCTGGCCTTCAATTAGCCAAGCGACTTGTTAGCATTGGCGTGCAGGTGACCTTTGTCACAACCGTCTGCGCTATCCGCCGCATGAACAAGACCTCCATACCTGATGGTTTGACCTTCGGTTCCTTCTCCGATGGCTACGACGATGGCTTCAAACCCGGTGACGGTGACGACATCTACTGGGCCGAGCTCAGGAGGGTTGGCTCCCAAACTCTCACTGAATTCGTGGTTGCAAGTACTGAACAAGGCAAGCACTACTCATGCATAATATATTCTATTCTTCTTCCATGGATCGAGAAGGTGGCCGCCGCTGTCAACATTCCCACCACACTTTTTTGGAATCAGACGGCCACCATGCTTGACGTTTATTACTATTACTCCAATGGTTATGGAGATGTCATCAAAAATAACATCAATGATCCTTCGTTTTCATTGAAGTTACAAGGATTACCGGAGCTAAACAGCCGTGACTTTCCATCGTTTTTTGTTTCTTCAAATCCTTATCCTTTAGCTCTTCCATTATTTCAAGAACAGATAGAGATTCTTGATCAACAAAGCCACCCGAGAATACTAGTTAACACCTTTGATGCGTTAGAATCTGAGGCCTTGAAAGCCATAAATCATAAGTACAACGTGGTCGGAATTGGACCGTTGATTCCATCTGCCTTCTTGGACGGAAATCCATCCGATAAATGTTTTGGAGGTGATATTGTCAAGAATTCTTCTTCTTCTTCTTCTTCTAAGGACTCCTACATGGAATGGCTTGACTCGAAGCCTGAATCATCAGTGATTTACGTGTCTTTCGGAAGCATGTCTGTGCTGTCGAAGCCACAAATGGAGGAAATGGCCCGGGGTTTGCTAGGAACAGGTAGGCCATTCTTGTGGGTCATAAGAGAAAAGGAAGAAGGAGAAGAATTGAGTTGTATAAAAGAGTTGGAAGAGCAAGGGAAGATAGTGAGATGGTGCTCACAAGTGGAGGTTTTGTCTCACAGATCATTAGGCTGTTTCATGACACACTGCGGATGGAACTCGACGTTTGAGAGCTTGTGTTCAGGGGTGCCGATGGTGGCGTTCCCGCAATGGACAGATCAAACCACGAATGCCAAACTTGTTGAAGACGTGTGGAAGATTGGTGTTAGAGTTAATTTCAACGAAGATAAAGAGATAGTAGATGGGGATGAGATTTACAGGTGTTTGGAGTTGGTGATGGGATGCAAAGAAATGGCAAGTAATGCCAAGAAATGGATGGAGTTGGCAAGAGAAGCTGCCAAGGAAGCTGGTGGCTCTTCACATAAAAATCTTAAGGATTTTGTGGATCAGATTTCGCATGTCTAGATTGTTAAGATTTTGTGGATCAGATTTCGCATGTCTAGATTGATCGATCACAGAATATTCCATGCATGATATATGCATCATTCACCACCCTTGATTATGATCAACATGTTTTCTGTGTTTTTTATTTTTAAGACTCATTTGATTTTCCCTTTATTTATTTATTTATTTTTTATTTTTATTTTTTTATTTTAACAAAATGAAAAATGGTTATTGTATGCGTTTTTAATAAAATAAAATAAAAAACAAAAATACTACCAAAATACATTACCAGATAGCCCCTTGGTGTTTTATGAGAAAATAAAAAGAAGAATTTTCTCTTTAAAATAGAGATAAATACAAAGATTACTTGAAGTTTGGTATAGGAATTTGGATCATCAACTGATCTTATCTTTTTTCTGACCTCACATAATCTCATGATATATAAGTATTGCAATGAATATATAGTTAATATGTGATTGGTTTCTATAACCACTTTATCAACAACCAATCACATGTTTTAAAAAGGTCAGGAGAAAGATTAGATTAGTAGTGGATCCAAATCCTTGGTATAGATACAATTTGGGAGCAAGCATGCGTTTATTTACTCAAACCTCCTATGTTATTAAATTTGATTAATAAAAATGCCAAATTGCCTATATATAGTTATTGAAATTTACAAACGAAAATAGAGATTTTATAAACAAAAAAAGAAGTAAATAGCTAGAAATAGCCATATAAACAAGGAGTTTTTCTCTGGTAGACACACAACTGTAAGCAGACTTATAACAAACTTATTCACCTCATCATTTTTTGCTATGTAAGTATTATTTGACCCAATTGTATTGCTTTTTCTGACAAAAAGTGATGATGTGGATAAGTATATTATAAGTATGCTTATAGTTGTGTGACTACAAGAGAAAAACTCTATAAACAAAACACTTTCTAAAGGACAATGCTTAGGTACCAACTAGTTAGTACCCAAGGTACTAATCCCACTAATGGAGTGTTGGCACATGACCCATTTTAAAAGAATGTAAGAAGATAAATGTAAAAAGTGAAAGAAAAAATACCACGTGCCAACACCCCATTGGTGGGTCAATATCTTGGATACTGACTAGTCAATACACAAGTATTAACCCTTTCTAAATTTGTCAACATGGAACATTTTTATTGTTTTTATCAGCTTTTTCCTTGAATTTACAAAACTACCACTCTACTTTGTTTTACTTTTATTTTATATATAAAAAAAAAAAATTAAGGCGTGTTATCAATTTAGTCCCTAAGAGGGATTATTAATTTGGTTCCTTACTTTTCATAAATACAATGAATAGGTCCCTCTGACCAAAAATTTAACGGTCAAATGTGACAAAATTTGTAAATTGACCCATTTACCCCTAACTTAAAATAAATCAAAATATATTTTAAAAATAAAATAAATCAAATTAAAAATTAAGGAGAAGGATGTCCATCTCAGAGATGGACGATGGAAATATAAAAATTAAAAAAAGAATAAATGAAAAAAAGAAAAAGAAAAAGAAAAACAAAGAGAGATCTTCATTGTCAATCTCATCTTCACCATCCATCTCATAGATGGATAGTTAACTTTATAATAATAATAATAATAATAATAATAATAATAATAATAAGGGTGACTCTATTGCAACCCATAAAATATCTTCATACACCCATGTTTTAATTTTTTTTTATAAATATTTCCAAAATACCCTTATATTTAATTACTTAAAATATATGGCTTTATAATTGAAAATTAAATTTATTTCACAACATCCATAAGTTGAACACCCAGTCTATCATTAACTATAATAATATATACTTAATCAAACTCAACATCAATAAAAAAATATAATTTTTTTTCACATATAGTTAATGGATGGATGAACAAATAATTGATTTCATGAATTTCGAATGCATTCATATTTGCTTACTTTAATTTTTATTATTGTTTTGTGATTGAATAAAAAATTGTTGCAGTTGAAATCTTGTAGAGCTTTTTTTTAAGCAATTGTAGAACTTGATCAAGACTATACGGATCTCAAACTCACTTACTCACTTACTCACTTTACTTTAATTTAACTACAAATTCTTAATAATTTAATTGGTTTGTAAACCGAAAAACTTAGTTGATGGATTTTTTAAGAAACCAATTTTTTAAATGAAAAAAATTGGTTTCTTCTCTCTCTCCCTCTCTCTTGTCTAATCCTTGACCATAAATCTCTCAACTACACTGGTTCTCGGTTCTCTCTCGTCTAATCCCTCGTTCTCTCTCTCTCTCTCTCTCTCTCTCTCTCTCTCTCTCGTCTAATCCGCCGTTCTCTCTCTCTTGTTTAATCCCTGACCCTAAATCTCTCAACTACACTAGCTCTCGGTTCTCTCTCGTCTAATTTGCCATTCTTGTCCACCGGAGTCTCTCTCGTTCGTCATCCTGGTCTACCGTCATGCCTCTAATCTCTGCTTCGTCATTTTTTCTCTGGTTAGTTAAAGAAAATCTCTTGTTCAGATTGCTCTCTTCTCCAGATCGCTTTCTTTTAATTATTTACATATCTCTCTCTCTATTTGCTTCCTCTGTTCTTAGCTGATTGATTTATACAGAGGTTGTAGTGAACACAAAGCTGATTGCTCTCTTCTTTATGTAAACACATAGATTGTAAAAATTTCTCTTATTTTTATTTGAATTCGATAACTTAAGCTCACTGATTCTTCTTATTTATTTTCTTTTCAGGGGATGTAAGTACCTCACTTTTTGATTGACTTATATCGTTGACAAAATCAAAATGGGGTTCAAATATGTAAGGGTTGTAAAAATTATACAAACGTAGTTAAATTGCTTAAAGCATACCGAGAGGGAGGGAGGGGGGGGTGAATAGGTTTTTACACCTTTTCAATTCCTTGAAACAAACATTCGTTTGTCCATCAAGGTAGCTTTACATACAACACATAATCCAAAAAAACATCCATACATAGACAATATAATAATGTGATTATTTAGACAATGTCTATATATATAAGGAGTTGCATGAGACATAAAACACAAAAATCTCAACAACAAAGAATACTTGTATTATAATATTATTCAAGGAATTACAAGTGTTAACAGATATAACTATATATCAAAGTAACAATATACAAAAGAATAAAGAATATAAGAATGATCAAATCTTTATTGCTTTACAAATCGCACTTAACAAATCTTGATTCAAAAACTTCACAAGTGATGAAAGTACTACAAGATTAAGAGCAAGCATATTTATACAAGTAATAAAGAGAGATAAGAAGAATTAACACATAAGATTTTTTAACGTGGTAAAACCTCCAATGAGGAAACGTCCATGGGTTGAACTACAACCTATGGATACTATATATATTGGATGGTAAATTAGAAATTCCATAAAGTGACCAATCCTAGATCACCAACCCATGTAGAGTCTATGTCTACACAACCCTATTGGAAAGTATGAAATCCCTAAATGATGCGAAGCCAGCATATATTGGACAACATATCAAACCAACATCAATAGAAGATTAGAAATTCCTCAAAAGTGCATACACATCCCGTGTACCCCGCTCTATTGGAGTCTATGTCTATCCATACGCCTAGGCCTACCAATAATATAACCAACTCTCTATCCAAGGCACTCATGCCTCTAGAGAGCCTCCCTTGCATAGCTATCCGGACCTTCCCTATCCTAGCCATGACTTCTTGCTTGCCTGTCCGAGTCATCCCAACTTTAAACAAGACTTCTTGCTAGGCTATCCGAACATCACGTCATAACCAAGACTTCATGTCTTTCACAAGGACTTCCTAGTGTGAACATGTGAATGCAAAATGATGCAATCAAGCAATTCAACATAGAACATGTGATTAATACATTCCATGGCACAAATAGACCTAAACATATGAAACACAAGTGTAATAGTCTAGATGCAAAAACATGAATTAAATCTAGAGTAAGTGAAAACACCTAACACAACAACTCTTAGTTTCATTCATACAAACAACACTTGAATAGATCATATTCATGAAGCACATATTCAAGATGTCATACATATACACAATAAAATGCTAGCATCATAAAATGATTTCAATTAATATTCTAGCCAAAGAATTGGAGAAAGGATAAAATGATTACTCAATTAAATCCTAGATTTTTCTAAAAACACATACACATACAATAATCCTAGATTACATCAATCATATAATCAAAACAAAATACAAGGTCATTTATCATAAAAATGATTCAATCAAGTCTCAAACAACCTTGGATATCAAACTATTCACAATACAACTCTCAAACATGTGAAAATCATAGAATCAAAAAAATTAGTTAACATATGTCTCTAATTAGACTTTTGATTAAGCTTGATTATGAAGCTATCTTTCTCAATAGCAATCACCATACATATAAAAGAAGAAACCCCAAGCAAATTGAAGGTTATAAAAGAAGAAACCTCAAAGATAAGACAACTACCTCAAGATCACGAGCTGGTTCGGTTTTCTATGTAGAACCATAAGAAAAATCGATCAAACAGCCGCAAGACCACTTGGAAAAGGAAGATGACTCGATTACGAACAATCTCCAACTTTAATCACATAATTCCAACTTTGTATGAGAAAGTTATTGTGTTTGAAAGGTGAGAAAAAGTTGAGAGAAAATTCTACGCTTAGAAAATTCTAATTTTTCTTCTTGAATGGAATGAGAGGGAAAGAAGAACTTTTAAAACAATTCAAGATAGGGAAAATACTGGCCAACAAAAGCTTGCAACATCACCTCCATGTGTGGGGCGCGTGTGCCACATGTGGGCAGAGAGGCTGCCTGGCTGTGTGGCAACGTGGCACACCAAGGTTGGCCTTTGGTCAATCTTGCTCCTTTTGCACACCTCTTGTGTTCTTCGATCTTATTTGGGCCTCCGAACTCCGATTTTGAATCCATCTTCGGATTACGAATTGTGACTCTCTCACGCACAACGTTGACTATAAAACTTTACAAAAAGGTTGACAATTCATCTTGGAAAATGACGACAAAGACAACTCAACGAATGAGAATGCAAAGTAGCGTAGCTATATCATTTGGACTCGAAACCTAATGAATGAGTAACCGAAATGACCGGGACTCAATTAGGAATCATAAGAGATCATATTCAAGTCCAAAAAAAATAAAACGAAAATAAATAGACACCAAGTCACACACATATGATGTTTCCTAGACTTAGTCCTAGAACATGCATTTTTCAATGAGTATCAATTTAAATCTAATGCATGAACATATATTGCCAACTGTGTGAAAATGTTAAATAAATGTTGTTCAACTATGCAGGGACAGAAATGAATGCCATGTGTGTGTGTGCCTAAGCCTTGTAAGAGAAATGAGGTCTAAATTACCTTTATTGTGCAACTTAGCACATTTCTCTTTGAAGACTCCATCTTGTATGTGTTGTGGCCAAGTCTTTCTTTAAAGATTTGAATCATCAATTCTAAGACCACTAAACAATACAAGAAAAACACCGCTTTGATATGGAATACATGCCAAGACAAACCAAAAACCTAACAATCTCCCCCTTTGACAAATTCTATGTCAAAACTCCTATACATTTACTAAAACAATTACACAGAAAATTTGGTCACAATGAGTACAATGAGTTACACATTTCTAGACAAATTTTCCAACAACAAGTCTTGAACTTCATCTTGGTCTTCTCTTGATATCACCTAAAAATAACTTGAAAGCACAAGAATATCCAAGAGACAACACATATGGCAATATTCATTCTTAGGTGAGAAATATAAAACATTTAAGTTCAAATGGATCATGTATGCTCCCCCTTAATACATGTTATCCAACAAAATATTCTAGCTAAGATTACCAAAAAAAATATTACATGCCATAAAGTTCAAACTTGATACAAAATACACCAAAAACAAAGAAACTACAAATGAGACTAAGCAAGCTAGAAACTATCATATACCATATCTCCCCATATTTCTCCCCATTTTTAACATGGTATGAAGCTAAAAAGAAAGAGTAAGAAAATATACCTCATGACCATTTCTAGCCACTTTTGTCACCAAGGAAAGTTGTCCGATTGGTTGACCACACATAATACTTTGAAGTAGATGCTTTACTTTCCAACTTTTTGATCTTTACATCTTGTAGCACTACCTTAGCATTAAGCTCTTCAATCTTCCTTTATGACGCCTCAATCATCCTACGTGACTCTTCAACCTCATTCTTCAATTGTGTATCCCACCTTGGAAGAATATGTGTGCTAGATACATAGCTTGAATCATAAGATTCACCAAAGAGCCTAAATGTATCACTAGATTTTCCCTTTTCTTTATAAGACATGGTAGCAACACGTATATCACTAAACTTCTCTAAGGGAGGTAGAAGCACATCATCATTTTGTTTCTTCAACCCTGTTACCGGAAAATCGTCACTGGGTAAGTTTTCAAATAACAACTTTAAAAGGACCACGGTCATGATAGACCATGGCCCGGAGGGGGCATCACGTAGCTCGATACCTGTATAATATCAGTAAAACAAGACTGATACGATGGTGATTGTAAGCAAGAAGAACTAAACTCTATACTCATATATGTATATAAAAAATAAAATACAACTCTTTGAACGATCTAAACTCGATAACAATACAAGGGTAATTTTAAGGCCTATCTTGTACGAAGCTTCTAACACTGTTGGAGATGGCGAAATCGTTTGAGTCGATAAGTAGAAAAAGCTCCTTCTCCGTTCTCTCCCAATTTTTGGGGTCCTTGTCTTTGAACATGGACGTCCTCTTTTATTCTCTCCTTCTTTCCAATCGAATCCCCCTAATTCAGATCAATTGATTGACCATGTTAGAGGAATTGACAGACGTAAATGGAGGGATTGATTTATGTGGGAATTGCTCCATTCAATGACGTCATGTTTCCGATTATATTCGAAATATGAATCAATCAATTTAATTTAGGTTTCATTTTTAGTGTTTCAACTGGTGAATCATCCCTTTCCTTCCACGTTATTTGAAGAAGCTGTCTAGTCATGTACTCGCGTAGCATCCCTCTTTTAATTGAAAATGGGAAACTGGGTACAACATTCTTACTTGGTAGCTTATTCTTCTGATGTTCTCGCTACCTAGTAGGTTAGTTCTAGGAGGAATTGGGGGGCCAGGGGAATATAATAGCGGGGTACCAAGATCCAGTAGCAAGGGAATTCTCTGGATAGCAGCGCGGTACCCAGATGTGGCAGTAACAGGACACCTAGATGTAATAACAGGTTTCCAAGGTGCAGTAGTGAGGTACCCAGACGAGGTGGTGACAGGATGCCCGAGTATAGTAACGGGGTACCTTGGTGTAGTAACTAGGTACTCGGATAGAAGTGACGATGGTATACCCCGATAAAGTGGTGAGGTACTAGGACTTGGAGGCGGGGTACCCACATATGGCAGAGGGGTTCCCTGACGTGGTATCGGGTATTCTGAAGCCGGATCCTTTGTTTCTTGCAATATGTTGTTGTATTTGATGTAGCCTCTTTCTGGGTATATCTTATGGCTTCCTTCTCCCTTTCAACTTAGTGGAAAATTCTTCTTTGAACCCCTGCCATTTTTTGTAGTTAACAAAAGTCCCCCCTGACTTGAACACCGACACCTTGTTGAGGTTGGAGTCAGGATATTTAAAAACGTTCAAAGGATTATCCTTTCCTTTTATCTAACTGGATTCCGTTGTCTAGGAAGAAATCTTCCTACAATACGCTTGAACTAAATGAGTCACACGCATGTCGATGCAGGAGTGGAAGTTAATTTAAACGAAACGGTTTAAGTGTGCTTTTCTCGAAACCTCTTTCAGCACGTATCCGGTCATTAATTGTAGTGTCCCATTTTACTCCGGTAACTGTCACTTCTTCGGGCTATAAATACATCAACCTTCCTTCTTTCTTCTCACTTTACTTTTAAATTTCAAACTTACTCCCTTCTTTCTATCTCTCTTTACTTCAGTTTACCGTGCTTTCTTCTTCTTCAATTTCTACCTTCTATTATGGCAATGGCAACTCCACCGACAGTGCTTTCTTCTTCTTCAATTTCTACCTTATATTATGGCAACTCCACCGAAACCTGTCGATAGCCTTGTTGAGCTGTTCGATACGGAAAAAGAAGCTTCGATCGAAAGTACCCACTTCAACCATGGAAGAGAGGTCGTGAGAAGGGCGATACCGTGGGAAGCTTTCTCTCGGTTCAACTCCACCAGTTTACGAGGAACCCTAGGATTAGGTCGGGCTTCACTAATAAATCTGACAACCCAGTCGAGGTTCCTGACGAAGAAGTGGAGGATGATGAAGATGATGACGATGAGGAAGAAGGAATCCCTACTGGAATACCACTAAGGCGTGCTATCACTCTTCCTTTCAAAGACCGGGTCATCGTCAATTCCGTTTTTATGATCGATACCCTAGCCCGTTTGAGGGCAGAGTACCAGATTCCAGATGCAGTAACTCTCACTCTTCCATATCCGAGTTATGACGCCTATACCTCGGTCAAAGGTGAGGTCCCTATTCATGTGGCCGCTTTCGAATGCGGATTCAGGCTCCCTCTCCATCCTACCCTGCGTTGAATCCTGGTTGCCCTAGGACTTGCCCGCTACAGATCTCACCCGGGTTTTAGAAGCATCTTATTGGATTTTTAGTGCTCTGGATAGAGCAATGTGAGATAGATGGGGTTGTAAGAGAGCCAGGATGTAATGAATTTCGACCCCTTTGATTCCGGCTGGGTAGATCGATACCTTAAGATTTCCCTAGCCGTTCCACCTAAGTAGCCTCTCAGGTTTCATTTTTCTTTACTTGATCGATTTATACTTGTATACTGACTGACTAAGTAGTTTTTGCAGCCTCTCCTTCTATCGTTCTTCCAGAAGCAATCCTCCCAACCACACCCTTTGTTTCTTCACCTGCTTCTTCTGTTTCTCCTACTGCCAACGTTGGCATCTTACTCGGGTGTAGCCGACCTACAAACACTCCTCCTTTGACCCCGGCTAAGTTTTCCACTCCGCCTACGTCACGCTTTCTTTGGAGTGAGATGGCCGCTAGAGCCTCTAGGGTTTGAAGTGTCTCGGGACAAATCTGGGGTTTTTCTATGAAATTGTTGATCGTTCTCTTTTGAGTCCTCCTCCTCCTCTTTCTTCTTCTATTGTACCAAATAGGAGCCAACTCTGGGTAGACAGGGCGAAGGAAGCTAGTACCTCGGTGACTCCCCCAATTGATCAGCCTTCAAGCTCTCATACGCGGGATAAGAATTTGAAGGAGGTCGTAGCCCACTTTTTGAAGGTATGCCCTGGTGGCAGTATGCAAGCGGAGACCTCTATGCCTTGGGACATCATGGTCTCTTAGGGGGCTTTTCTTCTTGCCGAGGTATAACTTTCTATCTTTCTTTCTTCATTGTGTAGCCGGGGTATGGTACTCACCCTCCTATATTTTCTTATAGGCATTTAGATTCACGGTGGCCCTGGATAAATAGGTAAATGCTTTCAGGGAGGCAGTTATCTCTACCAGGGCCGAATTGGAGGATACCAAACAGGAATTGGCTCGGTCTGAGACAAGCATTGATTTCCTGAGCAGATCATTGACTGAGGCGGAGAAAGCAAGAGACAAGGCCTTGGCGGACTCGGCATGGCTAAAGCGGGCTCTTGATACAGAAACCTTGAGGTCTCTATGCTGCCGAGAGGAGAGAGATAGCTTGAGGAGTGAAAAGATTTTGCTTAGTGATGAAAACCAACTCCTGTGGGATTCAATAAAGAACTTGGATGCAAAGGTGGATGAAGCCTTTGGGGATGGCTACTTTTACGCCTCCTATGAAGTTGCCCAAGCTTTTCCTCCCCTGTTTGATTTGAAGGCCTCCCTAGGATGGGATCGGGAGCAAATTGGAGAAAGAGTCACCCAACTTTTAGGGTCTACCCGATCCAAGTGGATCCTCTTACGTCTGCTGCGGTCTCCGATCCCGTCTTTCTCTAAGGATTTACCTTGATCCAAACGAATCCTTTTACATCTGTTGCAGGTTTAGATCCTTCTATTCTTTAGGGACCTTCCTCGCCTGCTATTAGCCAGGCGAGTGGAGTCGCAACATCAGCGTCCAAGCTTTCAATTCAGTAGGATGACAAGACGCAGGAGGCAGAGGATCTTGCAGAGGCCATGATTGAGTTAGCAGAAGAAGGGGAGGTTTCTGCTGTTTCCATGGTGCAGGGACCTGGGGAGGTTCAAGATGAAGCAAGCGCCAAGGTAACTGATGATGCTAGTGGGGTAGAATGGGGCCTGGAAGCAAATAAGGAGCAGCGCAGTGGTGATGCATGATTTGCTTATTTTGCCTTTTTCTTTTATGTAGCCCGTAATTGGGGATTGGGCTCTCTGTTTGATTAATGAAAATTTCTTCTTTCTTTTTGCAAGCCTACTATTTTATTTTTTCATGCTAGATTCTAGTAGTACTTGGTATCTTTCTACTAATAATCTTGATAGAACATACTTGAAATTTTAATGTTGATCAAGTGTTCATCTCGTGCAAGATGATTTCTGACCTTTGTCATTTTCAGAAATAGTCTGGTAAGTAGTCCCCTTGTTAAACCGATAGGAATTCTACAAGTGTTTTACATTAAGGCTAATCTGATCCCGAGAAAAAGAACTGATCTTTGTAGGTGATCGATGGTGTCTTGACATCCAAACTTGAACAGTATAAATCAAAGTACTATACATTCCTATGCAAGGAACCTTGGTCCTTAGGTGAATTAATCCTAGTAAGTAGCTAAAACCACCAGGCTTTCTTGTATGGCGAAGCAGAGGATCATGTACATTGACAGGGTACTCTGACTCTTCGTTGACAAGCTCCTGGTAGACGATTTTGGCTATTCTCAGCATTAGTCTCCTTTCTCAAGGTATCAGGTATCCTGATCTTTGTGTGGTCTATAACTGGTAAGCAACTAAGGCCATTTTAGCACTAGGTTTCTATACATGGTAAATTTAAGGAATCAAGTATCTTGATAGGATATTTTGATTCTTTGTTGGCCAGCACCTGGTAGGTAACTTTGGCTACTTTAGCACCAGTTTTCTTCGGAGGAGGGTATACCCCGTTCGAGGCTTCAGAAGTGCCATGTAGGCTTCCCTAGTATGGAGGATACGGTGGGCAACTCAAGCTTTGAGTCCAGATCCTTAACTTGGCTAACAACTATGCCACTTAAGCATTCATGCACCAAATCCTTCCTAGAGGAGGGTATACCACGACCAAGGTAGCAGGAATGTCATATGACTTTTCCTGGTCTTGAGGCAAATCTTATATCAAAATTTTTAAGGCGAAAGTAGGAGAACCAAGTGGAAGAAAGGCAAATCTTGTTTATTGAATTTCAAATTAATACAAAGCAAAATCGGTGTACATACTTAGAGACATACTTGCCAAGATAAACTATTTCTTTAAGGGTAAAACATCTTGAGGTGGTCGGCATTTCAAGTGTGATCGACCAGGTAGCCGTCCATATCCTCTAGCTTGTAAGCTCCTCCTCAGACTACCATTTTTATCAAGTAGGGTCCTTCCCAGTTGGGAGGTAGTACCTCGTCCGACCTCTTTCGAGTGTTCTAGGTTACTTTTTTGAGAACCAAATCTCCTTCCTTGAAGCTTTGGATCTTCACCCTTCTATTAAAACAATGAGCTATTTTACTTAGATAAACTACGACTCGTTCTGCTACTCTGTCTTGTTTCTCTTCAAGGAGATCAAAGTTAGCTCTCAATTTTGTTTCATTCTCTTCTATCTCAAAATGTTGGACCCTGAAAGATGTCAGCCAATGCTCGATGGGTGATACCGCTTCTGTTCCGAAAGCTAGTGAGTAAAGGGTTTCCCTAGTCGTAGTCCTCTTAGTAGTCCGATATGCCTACAACACATTTGGAAGCTCCTCGACCCACTTGCCTTTTTTCTGTTGAAGCTTCTTCTTCAGGAGTTTCTTGATGATTTTGTTAGTGGCTTCCACCAAACCATTTGTTTATGGATGGGCCACCACACGAAACGGAGGCCGATACCTTGTCTTTCACAGAATTCCTTAAATTGGGCATTGTCAAATTGCTTTCTAATGTTAGTGACTATGACCATCGGGGTACCAAATCGACATACAATATTTCCTTTAATGAAACTAGTAGTATTTGCCTCAGTTATCCGGGTAAGGGCCTCAACTTCCACCCAACGGGTAAAATAGTCTATTTCTACTATTGAGTGCTTGGCTTGACCAAGAGCAGTAGGAAGTGGTCCTATGAGATCTACCCCCTAGATAGCAAATGGGTAGGGGGTACTGATTGAAGACTATCTTTTAGGAGGTAGGCGGTGTGGAATTGCTGTCCTTTGGCAAGCTTCTCATGATTGCGTATTGCTTCCTATCCTGGTGTAAAGTCGGCCAGTAGTAACCCATTCTGAGTACTTAGTAGGCCAGAGCCTCACCCGATACTGTTTCCGTAATCCCCAGAATGTACCTCTTTGAGTGCCTATTGCGTATCATCTGGATGTTGACATCTTAGTAGTGGAAGAGATTTTCCTTTGCGGTATAGGTACCCTTCTACTAAACAGTACTGGGTGGAGATCCTCTTAAGTCTACGCGCTTGATCTGGATCTGCTAGGAGGGCTCCATTCCGGAGGTAGCCTGTTTTAGGATCCATCCATAAAGGAGCCGGTCTACCGGGTTCACTACTACCACGCTAGCTATGCTGGAGCGAGGTATTAGTTGGAGTGGCACTCCCCTTGGTAATGCTTGTCCTCCGGTCGCAGCAATCTTAGCCAAGACATCTGCTCGGTGATTACTTTCTCTAGGAATCTGCTCTATCTTCACGCCTTTGAATTTTGTCATTGTCCCTTGGACCATCTTGAGGTATGCTATTATGTTGTCAACTTTAGCGTGGTTCAACCCGGATACTTGGTTAAAAACCAGTTGTGAATCACTTCTAACCAAGAGGAAGTCTGCCCCTAATTCTCGGGCCACCTTCAGGCCTGCTAGCAATGCCTTGTACTCCACTTCATTATTGGTAGCTCTGAACTCAAATCTGAAGCAATGGCTGATTTCGAATCCTTCAGGATCAATCAAGATGATCCCTACTCCGTAGCCTGATTGATTTGATGCTCCATTTGCGTACAGTGTCCAAGTCTTGCTATCAACCGGCCAATCATGTGATTCAGATTCTGGAACTGTATTTGAAGTGGTTTCTTGATTGGAGACCATGCTGAATTCTGCTACGAAGTTAGCCAAAGCATGAGCCTTGATAGTCGTTCTGGATTTGTATTTGATATCATACTGGGTGAGTTCCAAAACCCATAGGACTAATCTCCTCGATACATCTGGCCTTTGGAGGAACTGCTTTAATGGGTGGTTTGTGACAACTACGATAGAGTGAGCTTGGAAATATGGTCGGAGCTTTCTGGCTGTGGTCACCAGTGCATAAGCAAGATTCTCCAAAAGGGTGTAATTCTTTTCAAACTTGGTTAGGGTGCGGCTTACGTAGTAAACTGGTCTTTGGACTCCGTCACCACATTCCTTCACTAAGGCTCTACTAGTAGCGGTCTCTGTGATTGCTAAGTAAAGTTGCAATTCTTCTCCCGATGTAGGCTTTACTAACATTGGTGGGCTAGCTAGATACCTTTTCAAAGACTGGAAGGCTTCCTCGCTTTCTTGATCCCACATCATCTTCCTACCCTGCTTTATGATTTTGAAGAAATGCAGGCATTTATCAGTAGATTGGGATATGAAGTGGTTCAAAGCTGTTATCCTACCAGTCAGACCATGTGCATGCTTAAAGGCGGTGGGGGACTCGAGGTCTAGGATGGCTTTGATCTTTTCAGGATTGGCCTCAATCCCTCTTTCATGTACCATGAATCCCAGGAATTTTCCTGCTGCTGTTACCCCAAAAGCACACTTGGCAGGATTCAGCCTCATCTGATTTTCTCTTATTATCCGGAAGGTTTGGCGTAAGTCCTTCGAGTGCTGCCTTTGTCAGAGATTTGGTGATCATGTCAGTTATATACACCTCCATGGATCTTCCAATTAACAGTTTGAACAGCTTGTTCACCAAACGTTGATACGTGGCACCTGTATTTTTAAGACCGAATGGCATTACCTTATAGCAGTAGAGACCTTGTCCAGTGATGAAGCTAGTCTTGTCCTGGTCGGCGGGGTGCATCATGATATGATTGTACCTCGAAAAGGCGTCCATGAAGCTTAGGAGTTTATTTCATGCGATAGAGTCAATTAATTGGTCTATTTTAGGCAGATGGAAGCTATCCTTGGGGCAAGCCCGATTTAGGTCCGTATAATCTATGCAAATGTGCCACTTCCCATTGGACTTAATAACCATGACCACATTAGCGATCCATTCGAGGTAACAAGATTCTCTGATAAATCTAGCCTTCACGAGTTTGTCTACTTCCTCCTATACCGCGGTATTCCGTTCGGCGTTGAAGTGCCTCTATTTCAGTTTTACTGGCTTAAAAGTTGCATCCACCACCAGCCTGTGGACGACTAAGCTTAGGGGAATGCCCGTCATCTTGTCGTGACTCCAGGCAAAAATATTGTTGTATTCTTTGAGAAGTTCTATCAGACCTTTCCTGACCTCATGATCTAGAGCGCCACCAATTTTCATTGTCTTGGTTGGATCATCCTCCCTCATGGGTACTTCCTCCATTTGTTCAGTGGGGTACCCACCGGTCCATCCACGTTCTTATTCCTTTGATTCTTCTACGACCACATCTGGTACCTTGTCTTCGTAAGGATCCTGCTCAAGCACATTTAGGGGTAGCTCATCCGCTACGTATACACACTGCTTGGCTAACGCGGTTGGGTTTGTAGATACCGCGTAGTAATTGCGTGCAGCCTGCTGATCTCTGTAGACCTCTTCTACCTCGGTCCCGACTGGAAATTTCAATACGTTGTGATAAACAGACAATACCCCCTTATTCTAGATAGGAAGGGTCATCCCAGTATGACGTTGTAGGCTGACGGAGTATCAACTACAATGAACTCAATCATCACGTTCTGTTGAAGTGGTGACTTTTCGATTATCACCGGTAGCCTATGGGATCCAATCGACATTAAGGAGTCCCCTGTAAATCCATATAGTGGTATGGTACAACTGTTGTAACATGGGTTCTTCAGGTTGAGTTTATCATAGGCCCCTTTGAACAGAATGTCTACACTACTTCCAGTATTGATCAGTACGTGGTGGACCTGGCAATTGGCTATCTGAACCGTGATTACCATCGGGTCATCATGTGGCTGAACTGTGTTTTATACGTTTTCCTCCGTGAAAATGATCTGGTTTTCACGTGGAAGATTTTGGGAGTCTTTGGTAACCTTAAGCACATCACCAGTGGTAGACAGCCTGTGAATCTTCCTAGCATGATTTTTCCTAGAGTTGTTGGAATTTCTTGCTAGGGTAGGGCCTTTACTAATAGTATGGATGACTTGGATCTGTTGCATCAAGTCTTTTCCTTTATCCTTCTATCTTTTCTCTACTTCCTGCATTCTCCATTGTACTTCCTTCCCTATCTTGATGCTATCCCGTACTTGTTGAAAGAATTCAACCAAAAGCCCTCCTCTTACCAATCCTTTAATTTGGTTACGCAGGCTGTAGTATTCCGATGTATCATGTGCTACGTCTTCATGGAAATCACAGAATTTGTAACGGTCTACCGGAGCTTTCATGGGGTCCGGCTTCCTGAGCAATCCTTTATCACTGATTGTGAGGTATATGGTTTCCCGGGAAGTGTTAAGAGGGATGTAGTGGTTGTACCCGTCTTCTTCCCTCGCTACTTTTGCTACCTCCTTTAAAGGAGGGGTCATTTGGGGAGGACTCCTTCGTACAGGGTATCTATCCCGATTTTGAGAAAAATGTGGTGGCCTATATGTAGACTGGTTGGGAGGAAGATTCTACAGTCTCTTAGTCGACGCGGGCTTGTGAGAGTCCATTTTGGGAAACTTGGCGGATCGAGCTTCGTCGTGCTCGATCTTGATCCTGAGTTGTTCCTCTATCTCTATCTGTTCTAAAGCCCTATCGTAGGCTTCTTGGTAGGTTTCAAGTAGATGCTTGACGAATGATCGAAACAGCCTCTTAGCCTACAGGTTCCTTCGAAAATTGGCTAAGGTCTCCTTTCTAGTAAACACCTCTATCTGGATTACCTCATTGTGGAACTTCTCCACATAAGATCTCAGGGTTTCACCCTGCTCTTAGATTACATATTGTAGTAGGATGGGATCTTTAGGGTGGGGTTTGATTCCCTGAAATTGTGCACAGATATCGTCGGTAAGTTTAGTGAAGGAATCTACACTACCTGGGGGTAATTTCCTGAACCAAGTTTTGGCATGGTCTGCCAAGGTCGACGGAAACATCCTACACATAGCTGATTGTGTAGCATTCTGAATCTCCATTTGGTGCACAAAACTTTCTAGGTGGCTTACAGGGTCTTCCGATCCAGAGTATTTCTCAGACGGCATTTTGAATTTAGGGGGTAACTCTGCCTCTAGGATCCTCCTCGAGAAAGGTGCATTCATTTCCCCCAAGGGGTTCTTTCGGGTACCTCGATGTTTACCGTTCCTTAATTCTTTGAGTTTCCTTGCCATTTTGGCCATCTGGTCCTTTAAACATCTAGATCCGTCATGCTTGGATCTAGCTTCTTAACCACCATTGTTTGAATTTTCAGACATGATGGATGCCTCCCTACGCTCCTTCTTTCGATGGGAGTTTTCTTTGGAATTCCTTCTAGGCGTGGTACTTGGGCCTGCATCGGGCGGCGAAGCCCGCCTTTCAACTATAAGGGCATTTACTGACCAGTTCCTCATTGGAAGGATGTCAGCTGTTGATCTTACCAATCGAGGTCTGAGATTTACGGGGCGATTGGGAACTGGAAGGGTTGGCCCTAGTATGTCAAAAGCCAGCACCTGAATACCCGCCTTTGCCTCTCATGCGGTTCTGGGTACTTCGAAAGGTATCCCTTGGGCTATCATCTAGAGTCGGAGGCTTTCAACGTAGGCGGTTGCTTGCTGTTCCAGGATATCCCGATTGATTTCTTGAGCAGCAAGGACTTTAGGCGCGTAGTCCGCATTCGGTTGGGGGATCGGTGCCGGATTGTTATTCCTTGATCGTTTCCCAAGCCTTAGGACTATCTGAGTGGAAACGTGAGAATGGGGTCCCGATGGGTTGGACTGCCCTTAGGAAGATCGGGGCCTCATCTCTCTGTTGACGGGACAGAGCTAAGTAGCTTTCTGTAAATGTTGGGAAGATATGTTTTTTCCCCACAGACGGTGCCAAAAAGTGTTACCGGAAAATCGTCAACGAGGTGAGTTTTCAAATAACAACTTTAAAAGGACCACGGTCGTGATAGACCATGGCCCAGAGGGGGTATCACGTAGCTCGATACCTCTATAATATCAGTAAAGCAAGACAGATACGATGGTGATTGTAAGCAAGAAAGAACCAAACTCCATACTCATATATGTATATAAAAAATAAAATACAACTCTTTGAACGATCTAAACTCGATAACAATACAAGGGTAATTTTAAGGCCTATCCTGTACGAAGCTTCTGACACTGCTGGAGATGGCATAATTGTTCAAGTTGATAAGTAGAAAAAGCTCCTTCTCCGTTCTCTCCCAATTTTCGGGGTCCTTTTCTCTAAATATGGACGTCCTCTTTTATTCATTCCTTCCTGCCAATCGAATCCCCCTAATTCAGATCAAATTGATTGACCGTGTTAGAGGAATTGACAGGCGTAAATGAACTGGGAATTGCTCCCTTCAATGACGTCATGTTTCGTTTATATTCGAAATATGAATCAATCAATTTGATTTAGGTCTCATTTATGGCGTTTCAACTGGTGAATCATCCCTTTCCTTCCACGTTATTTGAAGAAGCTGTCTAGCCATGTACTCGCTTAGCATCCTTCTTTTAATTCAAAATGGGAAATTGGGTACAACATTCTTACTTGGTAGCTTATTCTTCTGATGTTCTCGCTGCCTGGTAGGTTAGTTCTAGGAGAAACCGGGGTGCCAGGGGAATATAATAGCGGGGTACCAAGATGCAGTAGCAAGGGAATTCTCTGGATAGCAACGTGGTACCCGGATGTGGCAGTAGCAGGACACCTAGATGTAATAACAGGGTACTAAGGTGCAGTAGTGAAGTACCCAGACGAGGTGGTGACAGGATGCTCGAGTATGGTAACTGGGTACCTTGGTGTAGTAGCTAGGTACTCGGATAGAAGTGACGATGGTATACCCCGATAAGGTGGTGAGGTACTAGGACTTGGAGGCGGGGTACCCACATATGGAAGAGGGGTTCCCTGACGTGGTATCGGGTATTCTGAAGCCGGATCCTTTGTTTCTTGCAATATGTAGTTATATTTGATGTAGCCTTTTTCTAGGTATATTTTATAGCTTCCTTCTCCCTTTCAACTTAGTGGAAAATTCTTCTTTGAACCCCTGTCATTTTTGGCGGTTAACAAACCCTTTAGCTAAACACAAATGAGAGATAAGCCCTGGAAATGCTAACTTCTTTTCCAAACGAGTTGAACAAACCGCAATCTCAATATGTTCTATAAGCATTTCTCAAAGATTTATGGGTTTGTTAGTCACTAAGGCATATACATTTTTGATCTTCTCTCTATTAAGTTTGGTAGCTTTTCTAGATACAACAAGATTGGAACAAATAAATAAATGCCAAAAAGCACTTATTTTAGTCAACTCACTTTACTTAATAAAAGCACGCTTTCCCCACTCAAAATTAACATTGTCACATGGAGTTTTTCCCATCAAATCAAGGTTCTCCAAGACACCAACATCAAGGAAATCATACTTAATATCATTAGATAATCCTAGAAACTCATTCAATTTCAAAGCATTAACTCTAAAGACAACACCTCTCATATCCAAAAGAGCATTTTGAAATACAGTACTATTCTCGAATATACAATAAAATTCTCTAACCATGGTTTCATTATCCACTCCTAGCATTTCAATCCAAGTACTCCATTTCCTATCAATGATCACCTTATAGACATACAAATCAACACAAGAATCTTAGTCAATACCTTTATCTAGAATAAGCTTTTTGTCCCCAAATATTCCCAATTGCTTTAACTTGTCGGCTTTGGACTTCAAAGAAATAAATTGCTTTAACTTGTCGGCTTTGGACTTCTTTTGAAGAGAAATAAAGTTTTGACTTGTCTTTTCTTGCCTTTCCCATAGGATTGCACAAACACTCCCACCTTATTCTTGCCTTTCCCATGACCATTGCGCATTACACAAACAACTAAAAATCAAATATGATATGGAAACATCAAGCGCGTTAGTGACCAATAAACATATATCAAAGACAAAATATCATCATCATTATTTTTGATTAAATCAGTATGCAAATCAAGAATTTGCATAACATCTTAAAGATTTATCAAAAACAAGAATAATGCCAACAAACAACTATCTTGAAGCACATGTGAACATATCATAAATGAGAACACAAATTTAGCATATTATGCTCCCCCTTGATAAATGCCCCATTTAAGATCTAAACAGACAATTGTTCACAAAAATAGCCACACATTCACATCACCAAGCAATTTCAATAAAATTTTCAAATAAGCTCCACATATCAAAGAGAGTTACAATAAGATTTTCAATTATTCTCATATATCTTCAAAAATTGCTTAAGTATCAAAATACAAAATAAGCAAAAGTGAGTGTGTGAATATTTTGCTTCAAGTATATGAAAAGAAGTAATTTGACAATCAAACATGCAAACAATTTCAACAACTATTCATCTTAAGCCATTACATAAAAAGGTCAAATCGATTATCATCCGGAATTTTGCTTTAAAAAAGATTAGATTTCAACATGTGAGTGTTGTGTGTGCATGTGGCTTGTCATTTCATTTTTATTTGACAACCCGAGCTAATTTGATTATTCAACTATACTCCGTAAAGCCTTTTGTTTTGTTTTAGGCTTGAATCAAATATATATTTTTTAACTGATTATTTTCAGCACTTCTCTGTTTTTTCTAGCATAAACATATACACTTCATGGTGGATTTCACTCATCACAATGGCGTACCCCTTTCCTACATTGGGCGGCTTCATAACCAAGGTGTGTAGCCCTTTTCATGAAGGTGCTCATTGAGTTCTATGTTGCCGAAGCAAATGGATACCAACCATAGGTCATCTTAAAATGTACTAGTCCTAGGACTTCAAGGTGTATCCACAACTTACATATATCAAGCTCAACTTACTCAACTAAGCATACAAGAGATGCAAAATGCATTTTGGAAACCAAGTTTTTCGGCTTAAAAGCATATGATCAAAAAACAAGTAAAGAGACTTACTTAAGATCTCTACTTCTCAAGAGAGTAGCTTTCAAAGAATATGAAACTCATATTTTTCAAAACATGCCACTCAACAATCATACAAACAATAACACATAACATGATTAAGATTAATGTGAACAATTATCACCAAAAGATCTTAAATAAGCAAATGTCAAGAATGACCATATAAACACTATATTAGTTCTCTAATATGACATGCTTCATAAAGTGGTATGAACAAAAAGTTGAGAGATGAAAATTAAGAAAGCAAGCAATATGATATGGAGATACCTTCTCAAGTTATTTTCATCAAATGCAAGGCTTTCACCCGTTTTATGAGTCCTCTTGGCTTGTTTGTCCTCATGACAACAAGTTATAGGTGTGTTGATTCGAAGACACTAAAGACTATGCATTTCAACTCAAACAACAAAAAAATTGACTTTCTCCAAAAGTCTTAACATGATTGTCACCATATAGATTTTTTTAAAAAAAAGCTTCTCAAAAGTTAATCAATGGATTTCGACCATCATAACACAAATGTGAGATATCTAAGTTCATGTCATATTATAGAGACACAAAACAAACAAGTTAAGTGTCTTAACAACATAACACTAATCTTAAAGCTAACTCACATATGCAACATACACTAATGGTAAAAGCACTCACCCTTGACAAACTTTGTCTTGGGTAAACCCACTCAAACACTATCAAGATTCTTATTGACAACATTGTTGTATCTATAATGAAGACTTTCTATGACTTGCTCAACAAGAATATCATTGATACTCTTAGTTTCAACATTGCTAGCAACACAAGCTTTGTCAATTTTAGCAAGGTTTGCTTTCTTTTCAAACCGGACATTCTTAACATGCTTTTTGACATTTTCATGCTTTCCATATTCAAAAGCTTTAGCATGCTTAAAATGAGGCACAATCTCTTTATTGTTAGATGCATTTTTTATTTCACAATATTCAATGAATTTATAGCACTTAGGTTTGATATGACCTAAGGTATTGCAAAAATGACATATGGGAACAAAAGAAGAGATTTTACCTTTCGAAGTTGGAGAAGCACAAATGGGAGTTTCAAGAGGTACCTTGATCTTCAATTTGTTCTTGGTCTTGGAACGTCTCTTCTTAGGAGCTTTCTTGTCAACAATGACATTTTCCTTGCTTGTAGGAAGTGATGCTTCTATGAGCTTCTCCTCAACTACCAAGACATTTGAGCCTCCTAAAGACAAACTAGAGATGATCTTATCCCTCTCAAGAACAACCCCTTCAACTTCTCTAAGCTTCTTGGCAAGATCATTCTTTTCACTCAAGAGCCTTCGAGTTGTTGAAACAAACTCATATACTTGTAGCTTGATCAAATCATCCTTCTGAACAACCTCTCTTAAGGCTATCTTCAAATTCTCTTCAAGACATTTTACCTTAGCCATAAGATCTATGTAGGTTGGATTCTCACTTAAGCACTCTTGATGATTCGGATCAACCTCCTTGTCCAATGATCTTGAGATACATCCTCTAGAGTAGAGTGAGAGGTTGTGAATGCAACAAATTTGCTCACCAACTCTTCTTCACTAGAAGAATCGTCACTTGAGCTATTCTCTTCACCAGAGTCATCCTTACTCTTTGCAAACTTCTTCATTATGTTGCTTAAGTAAGTGATCAAGTCTAATTTGATCATCCTATGGGGAACAAAAATTTTTGCTTCCTTGCTTTTGTAACTAACACTCATTTCAAACTCATCAACAAAATTGTTAGTAGACAAATGCAATGACAAATAAGAAGAACCTTTTCCACAAATAAAGGAAGACTACCATGACTCAAAAATCTAAGCAATTCACTAGTAAGTATAACCCGGATCTCGTTGAGTGAGGTCCGATGACCCGTTCTAAAACCAATTGAAAATAATACAAACGTAGTTAAATTGCTTAAAGCATACCTAGAAGGGGGGTGAATATGTTTTTACATCTTTTTCAATCCATTGAAACAAACATTCGTTTGTCCCTCAAGGTAGCTTTACATACAACACATAATCCAAAAAAACATCCGTACATAGATAATATAATCATGTGATCATTTAGGCAATGTCTATATATATATATATATATATATAAGGAGTTGTATGAGGTATAAAACACAAAAATCTAAACAAGAAAGAATACTTGTATTATGATATTGTTCAAGGAATTACAAGTGTTAACAATTATAAATATATATCAAAATAACAATATACAAAAGAATAAAGAATATAAGAATGATCAAATCTTTATTGCTTTACAAATCACACTTAACAAATCTTGATTTCAACACTTCACAAGTGATGAAAGTACTACAAGATTAAGAGCAAACATATATATACAAGTAATAAAGAGAGATAGGAAGAATTAACACATGAGATTTTTTAACATGGTAAAACCTCCAAGGAGGAAACATACACGGGTTGAACTACAACCATTGGGTACTATATATATTGGATGGTAAATTAGAAATTCCACAAAGTGACCAATCTTAGATCACCAATCCATGTAGAGTCTATGTCTACCCAACCCTATTGGAAAGTATGAAATCCCTAAATAATGTGAGGCCAGCATATATTGGACAACATATCAAACCAACATCGATGGAAGATTGGAAATTCTTCAATAGTGCATACACATCCCGTGTACCCGCTCTATTGGAGTCTATGTCTATCCATACGCCTAGACCTACCAATAATATAGCCAACTCTCTATCCAAGGCACTCATGCCTCTAAAGAGCCTCATTTGCATAGCTATCCGGACCTTCCCGATCCTAGCCATGACTTCTTGCTTGCCTATCCGAGTCATCCCAACTCTAAACAAGACTTCTTACTTGGCTATCCAAACATCACGTCCTAACCAAGACTTCATGCCTTTCACAAGGAATTCCTAGTGTGATCATGTGAATGCAAAATGATGCAATCAAGCAATTCAACATAGAACATGTGATCAATACATTCCATGGTACAAATAGACCTAAACATGTGAAACACAAGTTTAATATGTCTAGATTTAAAAACAATGACATTCAAATCCTAGAGTAAGTGAAAACACCATAACACAAATACCTCTTAGTTTCATTCATACAAACAACACTTGAATATATCATATTCATGAAGCATATATTCAAGATGTCATACATATACATAATAAAATGCTAGAATCATAAAATGACTCTAAACAAGACTTCTTACTTGGCTATCCAAACATCACGTCCTAACCAAGACTTCATGCCTTTCACAAGGAATTCCTAGTGTGATCATGTGAATGCAAAATGATGCAATCAAGCAATTCAACATAGAACATGTGATTACTCAATAGACCTAAACATGTGAAACACAAGTTTAATAGTCTAGATTTAAAAACATGAATTAAACCTAGAGTAAGTGAAAACACCTAACACAAAACCTCTTAGTTTCATTCATACAAACAACACTTGAATATATCATATTCATGAAGCATATATTCAAGATGATTACATCAATAGCCAAAGAATTAGAGAAAGGATAAAATGATTACTCAATTAAATCCTAGATTTCTCTAAAAACACATACACATACAACAATCCTTGATTACATCAATCATAGGATCAAAACAAAATACATGGTAATTTATCATAAAAATGATTCAATCAAGTCTCAAACAACCTTAGATATCAAACTAATCACAATACAACTCTCAAACATGTGAAAATCATAGAATCAAAAAAACTAGTTCACATATGTCTCTAATAAGACTTTTGATTAGGCTTGATTATGAAGCTAAATTTCTCAACATAATTCAACATACATATACATACATATAGAAGAAGAAACTCCAAGCAAATTGAAGGTTATAAAAGAAGAAATCTCAACGATAAGACAACTACCTCAAGATCAAGAGTTGGTTCGATTTTATGTTTAGAACCACTAGAAAAATCGATCAAAAAGCTACAAGACCACTCGGAAAAGGTAGATGACTCGATTACAAACAATCTCCAACTTGAATCACCCAATTCTGACTTTGTATGAGAAAGTTATGGTGTTTGGAAGGTGTGAAAAAGTTGAGAGAAAATTCTACACTTAGGAAATTCTAATTTTTCTTCTTGAATGGAATGAGAGGGAAAGAAGAACTTTTGAAACAATTCAAGAGAGGAAAAATACGAGCCAACCAGAGCTTGCAACATCACCTCCACATGTGGGGTGCGTGTGCCACACATGGGCAGAGAGGCTGCCTGGCTGTGTGGCACATGTGGCACAGTAATGTTGGCCTTTGGCCAATCTTGCTCCTCTCGCGTTCTTTGATCGTATTCGAGCCACTGAACTCTAATTTCGAATCCGTCTTCGCATTACGAATTATGACTCCATCACGCACAACATCGACTACAAAACTTTGTAAAAATGTTGAGAATTCATCTCAGAAAACGACGATAAAGACAACTCAACGAATAAGAACGCAAAGTAGTGTAACTACATCGTTTGGACTCAAAACCTAATGAATGAGTAACCGAAATGACCGGTACTAGACCTGGCAAGGGTCCGGTTCCAACAGTGGAACTGGACCAGAACCGAAAAAATCGGAATCGGAATCGGAACCGGTGGTATCTGGTTCCGTTTCGGTTCTTTGATCGTATTCGAGCCACTAAACTCTAATTTCGAATCTGTCTTCGCATTACGAATTATTACTCCATCACGCACAACATCGACTACAAAACTTTGTAAAAATGTTGAGAATTCATCTCAGAAAACAACGATAAAGACAACTCAACGAATAAGAACGCAAAGTAGTGTAACTACATCGTTTGGACTCAAAACCTAATGAATGAGTAACCGAAATGACCGGTACTAGACCTGGCAAGGGTTCGGTTCCAACAGTGGAACCGGACCAGAACCGAAACCGGAACCGAAAAAATCGGAATCGGAATCGGAACCGGTGGTATCTGGTTCCGGTTTCGGTTCCAGTTCGAACATTTAACAAACCGGCCGATTCGAACCGTGACCGAACCGGCTGTTCCTGTTCGGTTCAAATCGACCGGTTTTTTTTTTTCGGCTGTTGAGGCCCAACGGTTTGCTGACGTCAGCGTGACGTCAGCATGCCGTTGAGGCTCAACGGCATGCTGACGTCAGCAGACCGTTGGCCTCAACGGTTAACCCTTTAAATTTTTTTTATAAATACCCTCCCATCTTTCATTTTCTGGGGGGGGGGGGGGGGGGGGGGGGGGGGGGGGGGGGGGGGGGGGGGGGGGGGGGGGGGGGGGGGGGGGGGGGGGGGGGGGGGGGGGGGGGGGGGGGGGGGGGGGGGGGGGGGGGGGGGGGGGGGGGGGGGGGGGGGGGGGGGGGGGGGGGGGGGGGGGGGGGGGGGGGGGGGGGGGGGGGGGGGGGGGGGGGGGACTAATTTCTTATTTTCCTCTCATTCTCTATTTCTCTCAAATCTCAATTCTCTCTATTCTCAATTCTCAATTCTCTAAATCTCTAATTCTAAATTTCTAATTTTTATTTCAAGTTTCATTGTTTCAATACTCAACTCTCAAGTCTCCAACACTCTCCAACTCTCCAAGACTCCAAGTTTCCAAGGTTTTTATTATTTATTTAATTTTGCAATTTATCATTTATTTGCAATTAATTTTATTTCCAATTAATTTTATTTGCAATTAATTTTATTTCCAATTAATTTTATTTACAATATATTTTATTTCCAATATATTTTATTTGCAATTAATTTTATTTGCAATTAATTTTATTTACAATATATTTTATTTCCAATATATTTTATTTTCAATATATTTTATTTCCAATTAATTTTATTTGCAATTAATTTTATTTACAATATATTTTATTTGCAATTAATTTTATTTGCAATTAATTTTATTTACAATTTATCTTATTTATAATTTATTTAATTTCCGAATAACCAATTACTATTTAGTATTTACTAAATACTAAGTTTCCAATTTCATTTATTTGCAATTTATCTTATTTCTAGTTACTACTTAGTACTTACTATAATAGTTCTTAGTACTTACTAGTTACTACTAATCTACTATTCTACTATTATAGTATTATATTATTATAGAATATAGATTTATGCTTTATAGTATTATTCTTCTAAGTTCTAAGTTTTCAATTATCTATTTCAGATTTTCAGTATTTCTCTAGTCCTAAATTTATTCCGTCCAATCCAATGGCAAGTGGTGGAAATGGAAGGGGTCACGGCCGTGACGATCCTAGGCGTTCGATTTCGATGAAAGGTAAGGGTCAGATGGTCGATAATCTCGGTCATAACGACACCACCTATCACGATTATCTGCAACGCCGGGCCTATGCTGAAGACCTAGGCCTAAACATTCCTACTCCCCCTTTAATAATTTCAGAACCCGATCATAATGCCACCCCCCCCGGCCTTAATTTGACAAGCCATTCAGAAAATATGCCTGGTATTGATACACCTCCGGATTATGATTTTGATCCACCGGAAGCAGATGAGGACGAACCGGATCCGAAGCAGAGCAAATCTGATCTATTCGTCAAACATATAAAGAAAGTTAGGCAAGAAGATGGAAGCTATGTAGCGGCTTGCAATTATTGCAATAAAGTATATAAGTGGTCCAAATCCGGAGGATATGGCACTTATCGGAAGCATATTCAAACCAAACATCCAGAAGCAGAGACCAGATCGAGGTCACAAACACAAATTCCCAGGTACGCTACTCCTAACCAACAATTATTTCGTTATACTGATGAACAAAATAGGGAAGAATTAGCTAGAATGGTAGCAGTAGAACACTTATCATTCGGTTTTGGTGAAAAGGTTGGTTTTATTAATTATTGTTGACGAGCATTAAACTCTACTGCATGTCGTGTTCCTAGATCCACTCTTGTATATACACTTGAAAAGATTTATGTAAAAGAAAAAAAAAATGTTAGAGAGATTTTTTGAAAAATATAACGGTCGTGTTTCCGTATGTGCCGACATATGGACTGACCATTGGCGATCACATTCATACATGGGTGTCACTTGCCATTTTATGGATGATGCATGGAATATCCAAAAAAGAATTCTTGCATTTAGAGTTTTTGATGATTCACATACTGCTCAAAATATTGTTGGAATGCTTAGAATTATTTTTTCAGAGTATAAAATTGAGACCAAAATTTTTGCAATTGGTTTTGATAATGCTTCTAGCAATACTGCTGCTATTCCATTTTTAATTAATTTATGCAAACCATTTGTTGGTGGTGTATTTTTTCATCAAAGATGTGCATACCATGTTTTAAATTTATGTGTTCAAAAAGGATTAGAAACGTTTGATCATTTTATTCTACCTATTAAACAAGCCCTTCAATTTTTATGGAAACATTCTTCTGTAATGAATACATGGGTAAAATATTGTAAACAAAATGGTAGACATACCGTTAGATTTCCTCGTGATGTTCCAACACGTTGGAATTCTACTTATAAATTGCTTGCTCAAAGTTACGAGTATAGAGATCTATTAGTTTCTTTTATTCAATTTCATGTTATTGATATTCAACTTTCTTAATCTCATTGGGATGCTTGTTACAACATTTTCAATTTGTTAAAAGTTTTTCATACTGCTACAATAAATTTATCTGGTGTTTATTATCCTACAACTCATTTATTTATTATTGAAAGTCTAAATATTGCTGGTGCATTTGCTTATTGTGAATCCGACATAGAAATAGGGGAAGCCGTTAATGCTATGAAGGAAAAATGGTTACATTATTATCATGAGTTGCCAGATATTTATTTAATTGCCATGATTTTTGATCCACGTTATAAATTACAAAATTTTTGTTATTATCTCAATGGTTATTATGGCATCCAAGGTTTAAACATAGAATATGATGTTAATGCATGTTATGATAGACTTAAGAAATTGTTGTATTCTTTATATGATGAATATCTTTTAGTTTATGGATCCTCACTCAACTTAGATGTTACACGAACACAAACTGCGCAGCCCACATCATCATCCTCTGGATTTTTGAATTTAGGATATACTCTATTATATAAAAAAAACAAAAAAAACCTAGATCTTCTTCTTCATCAAGCATTGACAAGTATTCTGAGTTTGAATCTTATCTAAATGATTCTTATGAGTTTATAGAATCCACGTCAGACAGACAATTTGATATATTACAATATTGGAAAGAGTACGCAAAGTACTATCCAATCATGGCTATCATAGCCAAAAATATTTTTTCAACACCAGTTTCTACAGTGGCGGTGGAACAAGAGTTCAGCGCCGGGGGGAATATCTTAGATGAAAGGCGTTCATGCTTGACTCCGAAAGCACTCCAGATACAGGTTTGTGTGGATGATTGGACAAAAGCTCAATATAGACAACAAGAAATCGAACATGACATAACATACGATTTCTTCAAAGATGACGAACATGAAAGTGGAGAGACAAGTGCAACAGGCCCGGAATAGAAGATGTGGATCACGTATTCACGTCATCAACAAACCTGCAATAAAAGGTAAGAGAACTACATGGCCTTTGATTCCTCTAAACCCCCCAAGAGGATACGTAGGCAACTTAATTGTAGTGAAAATTAAGTGCAAGGCTAATAATTTTACATTTTTTTTGTTTTATTTTATTTTAATTTTGTAATTTATCATTTATTTATTTTATGTTATTTTCGAACTTCATATGACCTAATTCCCAAATATCCAATGAAATGTAATATGTAATTTGTAATTTGACATTTTGTTTATTTTATTTTAATTTCCTTTTGTAATTTGTATTTTGTTATTTGTTTATTTTGTAAATTGTCATTTATATATTTTATTTTATTTTATTATTTAAAATTACATTATTACAAGTTTAGTAGTTTACAATTTAGAAGTTTTTTTTTATAAAAATTTTAAAAGAAAAATTAAAATAAAAAATTAAAAAATAAATTCCGGTTCAAAACCGACGGTTCCTCTGGAACCGGAACCGGAACCGGAACCGAACCGGAACCTTGCCAACATTAACCGGGACTCAATAAGGAATCATAATAGATCATTTTCAAGTCCAAAAACAATAACAATTTGATATGAAGGACTTAAGAGAAACAAGTTATATTGACATCAGTAAAAGAATGGTTAGCAAAACAATTTGATATGAAGGACTTAAGAGAAACAAGTTATATTCTTGGTATCCAAGTAATAAAAGATAGAAAGAATAGAACAATTGCATTATCCCAAACTTCATACATTGATAAAATCTTGTCTAGATTCTCCATGCAAGATTCTAAGAAAGGTATGTTACCTTTTAGACGTGGAATCAAACTTTCTAAGGAACAAGTTCATAAAAACGAGCATGAAGAGCAATTCATGTGTAGAGTTCCATATTCCTCGGCAGTTGGAAGTCTCATGTATACAATGCTCTGTACTAGACCAGATATTTGTTTTGTTGTTGGCATAGTTAGCAGGTTTCAATCAAAACCTGGTCTTGATCACCAGACGGCAATCAAGCATATTTTCAAGTATCTCAAAAGAACAAGAGATTATATGCTTATATACTCTGGATAGGATTTAATTCCCGTTGGGTATACAAATTCTGATTTCCAGTCGGATTCTGACTCTAGAAAATCAACATCAGGATCTGTGTTTATTATTGGAGGAGGAGTAGTCATATGGAGGAATATCAAGCAATCATGTATTGCTGATTCCACCATGGAAGCTGAGTATGTTGCTACATGCGAAGCTGCCAAAGAGGTTGTTTGGCTCCGCCAATTTTTGGTTGACTTGGAAGTGGTTTCTGATGTGAATAAGCAGATCACTATTTACTGTGACAACAGTGGAGCAGTGGCTAATTCGAGAGAACCAAGAAGTCATAAAAAAGGTAAGCATATTGAAAGAAAGTATCATTTTTTAAGGGAGATTGTGCATAGGGGTAACGTGACGGTTACCAAAATCGCATTAGTAGAAAATCTAGTCGATCCCTTCACAAAGGCTCTACCTCAGAAGAGTTTTAATGGGCACTTAGAGAACATGGGAATGAGATATATGACACACTTGCTATAGTGCAAGTGGGAGATTGTTAGGATTATGCTCAATAGTAGGAGTGTAATAATGTAATTGACAATCTTTTCTTATTAATAAAGTGATTTCTGGTTTAACAAATCTTATAGCATTTATGGTTTAAATATTATAATAGTCAAAAGTAAATAATCATAAGGTCAAAATACTATGAGATATAAAGAATTGTTCGTATATTTGGATATATATGAGGTAGAGACAATTCTTTAGTTAGTCTTGAATAATGTTCACAACTTAAGATAAAGGTTGGACACCTTTACCATGTTAAAGTTGTAGATTCTTTTGCTAGTATTTGAGTGGGATCAAATGTGATATGATAAATCTAAAATCATCAAAGTGTCTTCGAGTAAAAGAATCTAGTATACTAGGTGCATTGAATAGGATCACAATGAAATACTTTATTTAGAACCGCCAGTAGATAAAAGTTTGCATTATGAGGACAATCAGAGAGTCTATCTTAATCTTGAGATAAATGATGGACTTATGGCTACAAGTATTTTCATTTGAACTATCAATGAGTACGATTATATAATATAGTCTATCCTTGATAGTTTGGTGGTATTCATTTTATAATCGAAAGTGGACTTCATTTATAGATATGGACATTGTGGCTCCATTTATTAAATGAGAGTAAAATATCATCATATGGATATTTTGAGGTATTGGATATTAAATCTTAACGTTAAGTTTTCGATAGCGTCTATTGAAACATGGCTTATGGACAAGTCAAAATATCCAAGTTCAAAATATGGTCATATGAGTAAATATGGTAACTAGGAGAGCTATAGGTGGTCTATGAGCTCTTGGCGATTACTAATATTATTCACGATGATACACTATCTCCAATAAGATTGTTTATGGTATGAATGAGAAACATTTATTTGTTCTATCTTTATTTAAGTATACAGTTTTAGCTCTGTAGTGGTATGAGCTAAAATTAATAGATCAGACCTAAGTGAATCATTTGTTGACTGTGATTGGTTTATGTCTATTGAAGCTTAAATTTAGATAGCCCGCCAAGATCTCCAATCCACACGAACTTGCATGGATCATTTGATATATTCTACTAGACTAATTTATGGGCTCATCTAGAATTATATTTAATACATTAAGAATATAATTTGCACATTATTTATTTAATGGGCTGTTAAATTATATTAATGTATTAATGAAAGACATGTGGGTTTGTTTATTTTAGTAAGAATGGGTCTAGTTCACATGTGGGTTTTTTTATATTTAAAGTCTAATAGATTTAATAAAATGGAAAAACAATATATAAGCCCATATATATAAGTTGGGCGGCAAGGCTAAATAAAAAGCCTATTATATTGTTTTATTTTATTATTTAATTAAATGAGAATTAATTAATTAATTAATTAATTATTTAATTAAGAATCAAAATTTTTTTCTCACTAGGTAATATGTTTCTTAGCATTATACTATTGTTGGTAGTATAATAAGAATCAAAGACTTTATTTAATATGTAGATAAATAAAATGAATTTATTTATCTAGTCAAATTAGGAAGTTTTTGATTAATTCACAATTTACTAATACACTAATGAGTTGGATTAGGGTTGAATTCTAAAGATTGATAGAAGTATTTGGTGAAAAAATAAATCCTCCTTTTGTGAGGATTTCAGCAAAAGATAAGAAATCTACATAGGGTTAGGATTTAGACTACAAAACATAAATCCTACTAGGGAAAAGATTTAGGCTATCAATTTATATGGCAAGAAGAATTCGGCCACAAGAGATATATTATTTATGTGGCGAGAAGAATTCGCATATATATATATATATATTTATTATATATATATATATATGGCAAGAAGAATACGGTAGCCATATATTTTTTGGGCAAGAGACTTTCTACCAACATATATATATATATATATTCTTTGTATAGAATTCGGCTAACCTAAATGCTTTTAGAGAAATTATTTTCTTTGGCTTGAAAAATAAATCCAACTCTAGACTAAGTGTGAGAATTTGGCTATGAGCAAAAGTGAGAAGAATTGTTTTATTTTGACAGTGCACTAATAAACTTTTACATCAAAAGGCTTTGTGCACAACTTCGAATTAGGTTTACGCGAGTTTCGACCAGTAGATTGATAATTCATAAGTGACTGAACAATCTCCGTTTTTGTTCTAAGAAGTTTAAAGTGACTTACAAAAGGAAAAGTTTTTTGTTATCCATCTTTAGGTATACAATTCAAAGAAAGGGAGGCCACATTCTTAGGTGATCCACATTCATGATTGGATTGTAAGTTCTTGTGGAATAACATCGACGCAACGTCAATCAGATCATGCGATAAAGGTACGGTACTTTTATTATATGTTAATTAATCAATGGTTTAGGTTCATCTTTAAAAAGGAAAATTTTTTGTTATATACCAATCCTATTTTTTTTATTCCGCTGCGCGTATAAACCGTTTTTCCCTACAAGGGTTGAGATGCATTCGACTTTCATTTGGCAGGGGATTTGTCCGCCTAAAATTGAGATATTCTACTGGCAATTATTGAAAGGTAGAGTAATGGTGCGTGAGGTTCTTCACAAGTTTGGTGTTGATCGGTTACTAAATTTCACTTGTTTCTTTTTTGTGAATGGTCTAGCAAGATTTGGAGAGGATGTATGAGGTGGTGGGATGTAAGTTGTTGCTCAAATTCAAACGTTGTGGATTGGTTGAATGGGTGGAAGGTGTTATGTTTTTCGCGGTCTAGTAATAGAGCATGAAATACATTGTTTTTTTTTTTTTTTTTTTGTACTGTGTACTATATGGGAGACGCGTAATGAGGTGGTTTTTCATGGGAATAAAGCAAATTTAAGTTTGGCTTTAGATTCGGTTAAGTTTATAGTGGCTATTTGGTTTAAAAATCATGGTGTTTAAAAATCATGGTGTAGGTTCTGAGAGTGATTTAACTTTGCTAATGTTGGATCTTAAGGAACGATGTGTTGAAGATGTTCCAAAAAAATCTTTGAAGATTTCTACTTGGTGTCCTCCAGCTAATAATGTTCTTTTGTTCAATGTGGACGACTCAGCTAGAGGCAATCCTGGGGACGCTAGTATTGGTGGTGTGCTTCGAGATTCTTGTGGTAAGGTACTGTGCTTATTTTCGTTTCATGTAGGTATTATGGACTCTATTTCAGCGGAGGTCCATGCTATACATAGAGCTTGCCGGATGATTTCTTCAAATTTTTTACTGTTAGATCAAAATATCACCACTGTTAGTGATTCTCAATCGGCGGTTGCTTGGATCAATGGAGAGAATTTTGGGAATCTAATCTTGGTAAATCTGGTCTATGATATCAAACATTACCTTCGTTCAATGTCTGGTCTTTCTATTATCTTCAAAAATAGAGGGTCAAATTCTCTTGCTGATAGCTTGGTGAAAAACGGTTCCGGAAAACATGGTGATAGGCTTGAATGGGGCATCTCTTTACTGCTTGTGTTTGAGGGATTCACTTATTTTTTATCACTATTATGTTTTTTATCGTTCTTTACATTGAAGCTTTCTTTCTAGTAGTTTGGTTTGATTTTCTTCTACTCTATGACAGCTTATTTTGCTGCGTCTGGGTTGGTTGTTTGGTTTTTTCTTTGTATTTTGGTGACTTTGGTGTTTGGTTTTTGCCTCTTTTGGCCCTTATTTAATAAATCTTATCCTTTCAAAAAAAAAAAAAAAAAAAAAAAGGAGAGGAAGGTGTGAACTGCTAGCAGAGGCCTAGTAGTTCTTAATTCAATTGGTTCCATATTTTTCTTATTAGTTCGTATGAAAAAACCTTAAATGTTAATTGTTGAATCATTGTATGATGCATTGGAGATTAGATGTGGTGGTGATTTTCCTTTCGTCTACTTCTTGTGCCTAAAAAAGGGATTTAAGCTAACTAAGTCGGGGAAAAGTTCAATTAAATTGGGGTGGAGACAAGTTACTTATGACATGCAAAGAACCAAACTGGGCACAGTTACTGAATTGGGTTTGAGTTGTTGAGGACTTTTTTTTGTTATGTATTTTTGCAGGATTTATTTGAAGGTAGGCAGGGATTTCTTCATTTCAAAATTGGAATGATTTGGTTGGTTGGTTAGTACTTGTGTGTTTAATTGGGTAGGAAATTGGCGTGTTTAATTGGGTAGCACTGGTGCGTTTAATTGATTTGCCATAATGTATTTCATTGGGTTGTCTGGTGTGTTTAATTGATTTTTCATGGTTTTTCATGGTGTGTTTAATTGATTTACACTTGGTGTTGCCCCGATGTGTTTAATTGGGTTGAACTACTGTGTTTAATTGATTTGTTCTGGTGTGTTTAATTTGAGTTACCCTGGTGTGTTTAATTGTGTTGCCTTGATGTGTTTAATTGATTTACACTTGATGTTGCCCTTGTGTGTTTAATTGGTTTGCCCGGTGTGTTTAATTGGGTTGCCCTGTTGTGTTTAATTGATTGTCTTGATGTGTTTAATTTGGGTTACCCTGGTGTGTTTTATATGGGTTACCCTGGTGTGTTTAATTGATTTACAGGTGTTGCATTTGTGTGTTTAATTGGGTTGTCTCAGTGTGTTTAATTGAATTGCAACGGTGTGTTTAATTGCAGGAATTCAGAGGGATCTTTCTGGTATCTATCAGAGGTTTACCGGGAAAAGCAAAGAAAGATGAGAAGATTAACAACACTCAACTCCCAAATTTGGCTCCACAGTTTGATGAGTTGAATTCTTTTGAGACCTTGGTTTCTCATTGATTTTTTTTTTTTTTTTTTTTTACTACATGTAAGTATGAAGAAGCATCATGTTCTTTTAATGTCTAGTCTGGAGATACACATTTTTTTGGTCTTCATAAGTTTCTCTGAAAATTTTCAATAGATTTTAAAAGATATTGATAAGTTTTTATACCAGTAAAGTCCGACTCATGAAATGTCATTATTTGGATCTTTGATTTATACATGGACATTGATCCATCTTGATTACTTTTGTGTTTTGCCACATTTTATATTGATGAAAAGAATGGAGTTTTTAGAAAAATAAATCTAAGGAATTCATATTCCAAAATATGTAACTCATGATAAGATCATGATCATGCTACAGGATGTACCCCTCATTGTGATTTGTCCACTACCACGTCTCAAAATTTTATCAGATGATAAGGTCATAACAGAAATGCATGCAAGTGTTTTCCGAAATTCAACTGCAATCATTTAAAATACATTAATCAAATAACATATATCCAAAAAAACATATCTAAAAGAATAAAGATGAGACAAATTCCTTAATATATAATCAACTGAATGTGATATATATAATCTCTTATTCTTCTTAAAATTAATTGGTGACAAATAAAATGGGTATAATCATACATTTCCATTGTATAAAAATGGCCGAAAAAGAATAAAGTAGCTCACTCGCGCAAAAAGCGAGCCATCAATAGATGAGTTTCTGAACAACATTAGCACTCTTAATCACAATTTCTTTCCCATATTTGCAAACATTCTGGCCACACCGAATATGAAGGCCTTAGGCAAGAGTTCCCTGTCAAGACTACTAGCGAGTATAATAGCCTCACCAATTAACCTAGCATACCCAAGATCCTAGTTCTGGAAAGACCCCTCTGAATTCATGCAATTAAACACATAAATGCAACCCAATTAAGCACACCGGTGAAACCCAATTAAACATACACACCGGTGCAACCTAATTAAACACACAAGGGTAATCTAAATTAAACACATAAGGACAACCCAATTAAACACATCTGGGCAACATCATGTGTAAATCAATTAAACACACCATGAAAAATCAACTAAACACACCGGGACAACTCAATTAAACATACCGGGGTCACTGCTGTTAAACACACCGGGGTAAACCCAAATTAAACACACCTGGGCAAACAAATTAAACACACTGGGACAAACCAAATTACACACAATGAATAATCAATTAAACACACCACGACTTATTAACTAAGCACACCACGACTTATCAATTAAACACACCATGGTAAATCAATTACGCTCACCAAAGTAAACCATCTCCTTCAACCTTAATTCATCATTACATCTGCAAATTAAACAAATTAAGATAGGGTTTCATATACATACCTCCGGAAGGAATAGAAGCATCACGATTCATCATAACAAAACGAAGCCAAATACGTGAATTGTTGAACACAACACAACTTATCAATTACACACACCATGGTAAAACAATTACACACACCAAAGTAAATCATCTCCTTCAACCTTACTTCATCATTACATCTGCAAATTAAACAAATTAAAATAGGGTTTCATATACATACCTCCAAAAGGACCTGAAGCATCTCGATTCATCATAACAAAACGAAGCCAAATACGTGAATTGTGAATCCCATATAGGTAAATTAATGAAAGTAAAATATTGAGCGTACCTCCAGCCATGATTGTTCAAGCAATTGAAGAGTTGTCTGTAAACCGAAAAACTAAGAAAATGAGTGAGAAGAAAAACAGAATGTCTTCTAGCCTATTCCAATTTCTTTATAGCCGCTATATGATGGATAAAAGCAGGCAAAAAAACTCACACGGCTAGGCTAGGGACCTCTGGTATTTAAACTTAAAAACTGGATGTCTATCCAATCAGTTCCTACCATCAAGTGGGTAGTCAGTTATTCACAACAACCTAAACACGTTTAAACATGTATAATATCTTTTCAGATCAGATGCTCAATAGTTTAACAATTACTTTTTAACTTTTACAGTTTATCTATAATTCTAAAATTTACATGTGAGCCACATCAAGTGAAATAACGTAAAAACTAACATTCTGATCAGCTAGCATGAGTTCTGTATTTATATATTCAATGAACACCTCAAGCTTTTTGATATGGTCCCGAACAACCAAAAATTTGATGTCGATGTGCTTACTTCGGCTTCCACTTTTATTATTCTTAGAAAAGAAAACCGCAGCAGAATTGTCACAATAAATCTTCAACGGCCTTGCAATAGAATCGACAATTTTTAGGCCTGTCATAAAATTTTTTAACCATAATGCCTGCGATGTTGCTTCATAGCATGCAATAAATTCTGCCTCCATAGTGGATGAAGCAACCATTGTTTGTTTAATACTTCTCCAAGACACAACGCCACCAGCAAGTTGGAAAATGTATCCAGAAGTAGATTTTCTAGAGTCTATACAACCAGAAAAATCTGAGTCTGAATACCCAATAACTTCTAGGCAATCACTGTATCTGTAGGTCAGCTTCTAATTCTTTGTTACTTGCAAATATCTCATAACTCTTTTAGCAGCTTTCCAATGTTCCATACCTGTATTGCTTTGATATCTCCCCAGCAAACCAACCGCAAATGCAATATCAGGTCTTGTGCAGACCTGTGCATACATTAGGCTGCCAACAGCGGATGCATATGGTATGTTTTTCATACTCTCCTTTTCCAATTCATTTTGTGGACACTGACTTTGACTGAATTTTTCACCTTTAAAAATAGGTGCTGCTATGGGAGCACAATCTTTCATTTTAAATCTTAATAAAACCTTTTCAATGTAGGCCTTTTGAGATATTCCTAAGGTTCTTTGGGATCTATCTCTGTGAATTTCTATGCCAATGACATAAGAAGCTTCACCTAAATCCTTCATTTCAAAGTTTTGAGAAAGAAACTGTTTTGTGTCACAAAGCAAACCTAAATCACTGCTTGCAAGTAAAATGTCATCTACATATAAGACAAGAAAAATATACTTACTCCCACTAATTTTAAGGTATATGCATTGATCAATGATGTTCTCAGTAAATCCGAATGAGATAATAACATCATGAAATTTTGTATACCATTGACGGGAGGCTTGTTTTAATCCATATATAAATCTTCTCAACTTGCAAACTAAATGACTTTCATTTTCAGGAGAAAAGCCTTCAGGTTGAATCATATAAACTTCCTCATTTAAATCTCCATTCAAGAATGCGGTTTTTACGTCCATTTGATATAACTCTAAATCAAAATGAGCTACTAAAGCCATGATAATTCTAAAAGAATCCTTTTTAGACACAGGAGAAAAAGTTTCATGATAATCAATGCCCTCTTTCTGAGTAAAACCTTTGGCTACAAGTCTATCCTTATATCTTTCCACACTACAACGGGAATCTCTTTTAGTTTTGTAAACCCATTTACAACCAATGGGTTTCTTTCCCTTTGGTAAAGCCATGTAAATTTTAGAATTTCTAATCCTGCTTCTTACCATGTCCATAAGTGTTCGATTCCTCCTTTCAGCTACACCGTTTTGTTGCGGTGTACCTGGCATTGTATATTGAGTAATAATTCCTTCTTGCTCAAGAAATCTTGCAAATGGACCTGGTAATTGTCCCTTTTCTGTGTACCTCCCATAAAACTCACCTCCTCTATCTGATCTTACAATCTTTATTTTCTTTTCCTTTTGTTTCTTTACCTCTGTTTTGTATGTTTTAAAAGCATATAAAGCTTTAGCTTTATCAAACAAAAGGTAGAGATACATGAATCTTGTATGATCATCAACATAAGAGATAAAATATCTTTGTCCATTTAGACAAGGAGTTGAAAATTGACCACATATATCGGTGTGTATTATTTCAAGAATTTCAGAACTCCTTTTAGCACCCTTTGATGAATTCTTGTTGGTCTGTTTTCCTTTAATACAGTCCACACAAGTACCAAAGTCAGTAAAATCAAGAGTCTTTAAGATTCCATCATTTAATAACCGTTTAATTCTATCGATGGAGATATGTCCTAATCTCCGGTGCCATAAAGTGGAGGAATTCTCATTAATAATATTCCGCTTTACGCCAACGTCACCGTGCATGACAAAGTAATTTTGCTCACAAGCGGGATCTAAATCAATTTTATATAAACCATCAATTAAAGTACCGCTACCAATAGGATTTTTATTTTAAAAAATATTGAAAACTGAATGTTCAAATACAAAACAATAACCAAAGGTAACAAGTTTCGAAACGGAAATCAAATTCCTAGAAAACGATGGAACATAAAAAACATCTTCAAGATCTAAAACAAAACTAGATTTCAAAATAAGCCTAAAAGATCCCACAGCTTCAACCTCGGAACGCATCTGATTGCCCGAATAGATGCCTTGTTCATTGCCCTTCGGCTTTCTGAGGTTGAGGAAGCCCTGCATGGTATTAACAATATGGATTGAAGAACCGGAGTCAATCCACCATGTATTATTAGGAGCATCAGTTAAAAATGATTTGTAGCTCACTAAAGATAAAAATTTACCTTTGTTTTCGAGCCATTTTTTGTACTTGATGCAATCCTTTTTCAGGTGACCAGTTTTCTTGCAGAAGAAACATGCAATTTTCACTTGATTCTTCCCTGTCCTCTTGAATTTTGAGGTATCCTTATCAATCTTAGGAATTGCCTTCTGGTGAGCAACAAAATGAGCACTCTCCTTCTTTTCATGTTTCAATCTCTCTTCCTCTTGAACACACATGGTCAATAGTTCATTAATAGACCAATTTTCCTTATGTGTGTTATAAGAAATTTTAAGAGGTCCATATTCAGCAGGAAGAGAATTGAGAATAAAATGAACAAGAAAAGAATCAGAGATTTCAACCTTTAGGGACTTAAGTTGAGCAGCAATGTCCCTCATTTCCATAATGTGCTCACGCACACTTTTAGAGTAATTGAAAGAGTTAAACCTGAAAGTTTTTTCATGAGAGTGTTGGCCAATGCCTTATCAGAAGACACAAATTGTTCTTCTATGGCCTTCATGAAATCTGTCACTTTAGGGCATTCTGGAATGGATCCTCTAATACTTTTGCATATATGAGACTTAACAAGCATTAAGCTTAAGTGATTGGATCGCTCCCACCGATCATATATGTCTCTTTCTTGAGTCGTACTAGATTCCGTGAGGGCTGGTGGTTCTTCCACACGGTTCCATACACCCCAAAGTAAAGAGAATTTTCTCTTTCCAGTCAGCATAATTATCACCACTCATCATTGGAACACGAGAGGTATCATTAAAAACAGAAGATGAAATAACTGCAAACAAGGAAACTAAATTTCAATACTATGAAACACAAAATATAAAACCAATGTACATAGTAAATTCTAACCTTCCTATGGGTAGAGGTTGCACATGCATCAGAAATTACTACAACTTAATCAATAAGAATAGTGAATAATTAAACTCAATAGAATACACCATACCTGTGGGCATAAGCATATTTTATTTAAATAATATTCCAATTCATCACTAAAACAACTATCCCCTGTAGGGCCAATAATCATTTTAATGATTCATTTGCAACTATATATATTTTACTGTTAATAATATTTTAGTGTCAATATAACTTAAGAAGCTGTGGCTATTCTTAAGTTATAATGAAAACATTATTTGACATCAATCAAAATATTATTAAACCATAACTGGGCATATAATATAAGTATGAAGCAAGAAAACACATACATACAAATACCAGACAATTATGCAGCTGAACAATATTCCTAGAGCAGGCTCTGATACCAAATATAGGTAAATTAATGAAAGTAAAATATTAAGCGTACCTCCAGCCATGATTGTTCAAGCAATTGAAGAGTTGTCTGTAAACTGAAAAACTAAGAAAATGAGTGAGAAGAAAAACAGAACGTCTTCTAGCCTATTCCAATTTCTTTATAGATATGATGGATAAAAGCAGGTAAAAAAAAACTCACACGGCTAGGCTAGGGACCTCTGGTATTTAAACTTAAAAACTGGATGTCTACCCAATCAGTTCCTACCATCAAGGAAGTGGATAATCAGTTATTCACAACAAACTAAACACGTTTAAACGTGTATAATATCTTTTCAGATCAGATGCTTAATAGTTTAACAATTACTTTTTAATTTTTACAGTTTATCTATAATTCTAAAATTTACATGTGAGCCACATCAAGTGAAATAACATAAAAACTAACATCCCAATCAATGAAATTCGAAGCTAAATCTGAGATTGAACAAATGGGTTTGATGTTTGAACAAATATGAGATCGAACAAATTTGAGATTCAACAAGTGGGTTTGAAGTTTGAACAAATGTGAGATTTAACAAATCTGAGATTGAATAAATGAATTTTTAAATAAATGGGTTGTGTTTCGGACGAAAAAAGAAAAAGATCGAAGTGCGAAAATGGGTTTTGTTTTTTGAACAAATCTGATATTGTTTCTTGACAATATCTGTCTAAAGAAAACATTTCAGAGAAAATGTAGACAATTAAGACAGAGAAAGAACAAAGAGAGAGAAAGCATGATAGGTTAAATTTGAGTTAATGACCTGACATAAGAGAGGTAAGAGAATCTTTTCAGACAAAAAGAAAAGAAAAATTAAATGAATAAGGAAAAATGAAAAAAATGAAAGGCATTTTAATCTTTATAGTAGATTGTTTGGTAAAAAAAAATTAATTTATTAAATTTAGATAAAATTAATAAACCCCAATAAATACCCTAAATTTTTGACTAAAAATGGGTATTTCCTATCTATATATATCTTAAAAGTTAGTGCTCTCGGATTCCGGTAGAAATAAATCTTCCCTTTCTCATTTTATTCTTTCTCATTTTATGTGCTTATTCTCTTTAAGTTTAGAACAAGCCTAACATTTTCTTTATCAGACGATTTCTGCCATAACTCACGCTTCCATCTTCATAACCTGACCCACGCCTCCATCTCCCCTATCTTCATTATTAGAGACCTTTCCTCCATCTTCCCCAACTTCACTACCAAACCCCACACCTCCTTACCTCAGATACCAGACCACACCGACCTTCCATGGAGGTTTCTGAATTTCGAAAATGAAATAAAATTATGCCCTAATGTGTTTAATCAAAGAAGAACCCCCCAAAAAAAAAAAAAAAAAAATTCTAGCTTCAGTGTGTTTAATCCTAACTAAAAAAACCTTAGCGTGTTTAATCCCAACAACAAAACCCTAGTGTTTTTAATTTAGTGGAAATGGTGGAAAGTATCACCTTTTCCAACTCATTTGGTGACTCTATGACTGGTTTAATAACTTAAGTTTAAAAGGCACCTATTATGGTGAACTACCAAAATTGCCCTTAGATAATCATTTATGTTATTCTGTTTGTACTTTTCTCTCTCCACACTTCCAACAAAAATGATAACTAGGTTAGTTTCTCTCTCTCTCTCTCAATACAAATAGAAGTTCAAAATCCAAATAACTGGATGTGCTTCATTACAACAAGGTATTATTTCTTGCAAATACTTCTTTTCATTTGTTCATATTTTCATTGTGACAATTGTGGATCTTCGAGACTTTGTCACTTTTTTCCAAGCTTTTTAAAGTAGTATCCTAGCCTTTTAAAATGATCTCTGAGCATTTTCATGTCTTTTCCGAGACTTTTTAAAAATCACTAATCGAGCATTTTCATGTCTTCTCCAAGCCTTTTCATATCATCTCCAAGACTTTTCAAAAATCAGTAATCGAGCCTTTTGAAGTCTTCTCCGTGCTTTTCCATGTCTTCTCCAAGCTTTTTCATGTCTTATCCGAGTCTTTTCATATCATCTCCGAGATTTTTTAAAAATCACTAATTGAGCCTTTTCAAGTCTTTTCCGAGCCTTTTCAAGTCTTTTTCGAGCTTTTTCATGTCTTCTCCGAGACTTTTCAAAAATCACTAATCGAGCCTTTTCAAGTCTTCTCCGAGCCTTTTCATGTCTTCTCAAAAATCACTAATCGAGACTTTTTATGTCTTCTCCGAGCCTTTTCATATCATCTCTGAGACTTTTCAAAAATCACTAATCGAGCCTTTTCAAGTCTTCTTCGAGTGTTTTCAAGTCTTCTCCGAGCCTTTTCATGTCTTCTCCGAGACTTTTCAAAAATCACTAATTGAGCCTTTTCAAGTCTTCTCCGAGGCTTTTCAAGTTTTCTCCGAGCTTTTTCATGTCTTCTCAAAAATCACTAATCGAGCCTTTTCATGTCTTTTTCGAGCCTTTTCATATCATCTCTGAGACTTTTCAAAAATCACTAATCGAGTCTTTTCAAGTCTTCTCCGAGACTTTTCAAGTCATCTCCGAGACTTTTCAAAGAATCACTAATCGAGCCTTTTCAGGTCTTCTTCGAGACTTTTCATTGAATTACTAATCGAGCCTTTTAAAGTCTTTTTCGAGACCAAAAATGTCTTCTTTGAGACTTTCATGTATTCTCTGAGACTTTTCTAGTGTTCTCCGAGCCTTTTAAATATCCTCACCCGAGGCTTTGTAAATGTAATTTGTGAAAATATTTTGTACTCCTGAGTTTTTATTAATAGTTTTGATTAATTTGACAGCATCATGAATCTGTTTAGAATAGTAATATCTTACAACGGTCGATGGGAGCAACTACCCGACGAAAGTCAGATGTTTGTTGGATCCGATAACTAGGGAATGTTTGTGTCAAAGAATATGACTTATGAAGAATTGGTGGCGATCGTACATACCATTGTGAAGTATGATGAAAAAAAATTCAATGTTGATCTGGCATCAATATCAATCGTTCATGGCAGTACATGTCGTACATTTATAAGAAATAACGATGATGTTCAGTTTATGTTAGGGGAAGATCGGGTGATCCCTCAAGTATGTGTAAGTCTAACTCAGAGGACAGCTGGAGATGTGATAGGGAATGATATCCCTCCTCCTAAAAATACTCAACAATTTGGATCCTTTAGCAGTAGCAATCAAGTGTATCCTCAAAGGAGTTTCACCGAAAGTGGGGAAAACATGTGTGGTGTCCCACATGTAGCGGTTGACCAAGTAGTTGAACCTCAATTTGGCAATGTGTTTGGTTGTCGAATTGAGCAGTACAATGAGATGAACAATTACTTGAACCATGAGGTGGATAATGAGGCAAATAATGAACAGGTAGATGATCTAGAAAATGTGGATGAAGAGCCTACACAAATTCAAACACAAGGAAGACATATACAATGAGTTAGTTACACTGTACCAAATATGCCTGGGACTTCCGAGATCCGACATAATATAACTGTATCTGATTATGATAATATGATAACGTGAGTTATTCCAGGAGCAGATTCATACTCGTTTGGTATTGGTAGAAGCAGCACCTTGGCAACGTAAGAACCTACAAGCATGGTTTATAAAGGTTAATTTTTCCCGAGTAAAAAGGATTTGAACAGGCTAGTTGGCCTTTTTTCAATGCGGGAGAACTTTGAATGGAAGGTGAAAAGGTCTAATAAGACAACGTTACATCTAGTTTGCATCATTGACGACTGTACGTGGAAATTAAGAGCGGTGAGGAGAGATGATGAGACTTACTTCCAAGTCAAAAGTTTTGTCAACCAACACAGTTGTCCTTTGGAGGAGGTTCACGATCGCCACCGACAAGCTAGTGTAGTCATAATCGGAGAAGTCATTGCACCTAGACTTCAACAACATGATGGTTGTCTCATGCGTCCGAAGGACATAATCGTCGATATGAAAACAATGTATGGCATCCAAGTTATGCACAGTAAGGCACATGATGCCTTGCAATATGCATTGTTATTGACCTATGGAACGCATGAAGAAAGTTTCAAACTGTTACCATCTTTTTCGTACGTTTTGGAACAGCAAAATCCTAGCACAATGACCGACTTACAGTGCACAGACGATGATACATTCATGTACTTTTTCATGTCGTTAGGGTTCTCAATTAGAGGTTTCCGGAGGTGTATGCGTCCTGTGATTGCAGTTGATGGTACCCATTTGAAAGGAAGATTCGGGGGTACAATGTTTGTTGCAACTGCACAAGATGGAAACGAACAGGCGTATCCAATTGCTTTTGGGTACGGTGACTCAGAAAATAACCTTTCATGCTAGTGGTTTTTGGAATGCTTGAGGGGTGCCCTTGGTCATATAGATGATCTGGTTTTCATTTCCGATCGCCATGTAAGCATTGAAATGGGGATTTCTAAAGTGTTCCCTTATGCAACCCATACTATATGTTGCTGACATTTTGGTGAAAATATGAAGAAACGATTCCACAGAAAGGATGTTGCCGACATAATGGATTCAGTAGCTAGGACGTACAGTGAATTCAATTATAACAGGCACATGGAGGAGTTACGTAGGCTGCACAAGGGTGCATTCGATTATGCCATTGTTACCGGTCCACACAAGTGGTCTCACGTACACTGTCCCCAAAGAAGGTACAGACTGATAACCATAAATGTTGTAGAGTGCATAAACTCGTGCCTAAAATTCCCACGGCAACTGCCAATGATGACATTGGCGGAGTTCATTAGGAATATGCTACAAAAGTGGTTTCACGATCGTCATGCAGTTGCATGGTCCATGCGTCATCAATTGACCGACACAGCACATCTTATGATCCTAAAACGTGTCAAGAAATGCAATTATATGACCGTAAATACGGTTGACTGGAACATATTCTCCGTCAAATTGAAAGGAAACCAATGGATAGTTAACTTACACTTTAAGACTTGCACATGCAACAAATTCCAAATGGACTATTTCCCATGTTCTCATGCACTTGCAGCGGCAAGGTACATGAGATGTTACAGTTAACGATTTATATTACCCACAAATGTGAATCTCATTGTTTTCATTGTTGTAGAGAGCGAAACTTAGATTTCACATCTCTGTGTGCGGACTACTACAAGAGAGAGACACTTATTGATGCATACTCGGTTCCTATTATACCTGTTGGCCATCCTTCTTCATAGGTAGTGCCATCCGACATCGCATCTCAGGTGGTTTTAAATCCAAAGTCGAAGAGACAATCGGGTCACCCGATGGAAGGTCGACATGCCTCGTATTCGGAGAGGACAACCACACAGTCGTGTAGAAGATGTAGAAAATCAGGACATAATAGCAGGCGGTGCTCCAACCCGCAGATGGTTAATGAAGGTCCCAGCATAAGTGTTCTCCATGAATACCGTCGCAAGTGCGGCATCTGTCATTCAATTGGACACAACAAACAAACGTGCCCTGAGAAGGACTCTACCGTGGAATGAATGGAGCCATTGAGGAAGGCGATCAAATATAATAAGGTAGTACAAGAAGCCCCTGAATTGCCACTAGAAAAGCTTGTGATTCCTAATGTGGGACGGCAAGATGCTAGGAAGCACCTTGAGGAACATGTCTCCAACTTGATGTCTTCAAACATCGTTCAGACGTTAGGAACCATGCTCGATACAGTTGTTTTATGAGACCGTTGGTTATTATGTTTTTATATGTTGAACTATTATGATATATTTATTGGTTGTTCGTTTAATGCCATACTGGATCCTTTGTTATAGTGTCTACAATTTATTGTATTGTTTATAGATTTCAATATATCAAATGTGTGTTCAAGTGTTAATTGCAAACAACTAAATGTTTTTTAAAAATCATTTCATTTCATTACTCAAATGTTATGTACATCAACTAAATCACTAACTGGAAGACCAATCCTTTGAGTTACAAAAAACCTTCACATCTATCTTCTCTCTAATGGTGCCCATTTCGTTTTCTGACCAGTCGAACGTATCCCTGTTCGCTGCCAGGTACTCTATCAATCTCAAAGTATGGGCACCACAGTTACCACTGCAATTCACCACATAAACAACCGTTAGAATTGAATGTTATTAAAACTAATTGGGATAGAATAAGATCTTAAAACAGTCATACCCTTTATCCTGTTGGGGCACACGGTCTCTAGACACAATGTTGAGTGGAAAGGGCTTATTTTGCAATGTGTACGTCATATCGCCCCTCCGTCTGCGACCGTGAAAGTCCACCGCATGCAGCATCGACGGTAAAAAATATCGTAAGCAAGCGAGCTACGTTTTCCTATGGCGAAATGGTACCTCTTGTCTGAACAGGTCCATCAGGTAGATACTCCTTATTGTGAGGTCGACGCTGGCTAATGCCCAATGCGTATATTCAAGGTTGCAAGGAATCAAAACCTGTATGTGTTTCAACAAAGTGTTATCAGTGTGAAATTTATTTTAAATTCTAATTCAAACAATGTAAATTAAACACTAACCACGTCAACTTCGTTCCATGGTTTGGTTCCTGCTGGGACCAATCCACGTACCACCATCAGGTCATCATCGGACCACTGATGCTTGAACAAAGACCAACTGCGACGGGGCTTGTCTGCCCCACTTCCCATCAATCTCTCCCAGTCATTCAAAAACCATGACTGTATAAAGAAAATTTATAAAACATTAGCTAAAAGATGTACGAAACACATAAATAGAGGTTCGAAAACCGTACAACTTAAACATTTACATAGAACTGTAAATCCAGTATATTGATCCTGGGACCGTAAACAGTGGAGTAATATGTCTGACGCTTCCGCAGAATATGCAAGTACGTGTCCATATGCTGACAATTTCAACATTTTGTATTGTTAGCATTCTATTATTTCAGAAACATCTTATACACAACGTTCAGGTAAGGACCATACCGTATCTTCTAACTCCATGATGTTGGTTTAAAACCGATGGAACCAAGGGACACCAACTGGCTCGAGTAGATCCACATCACGCCTGCATAATTGTCGAAAAAGTTAGATAAAAAAGTAGTTTTACTTAGGAGTTTCAAAATACAAAAAAAAAAAAATTGTAATATCTGAGATTATACTTACAATTCCTCAGTCGAGTTCCTCTTATAGGCTTGGTACGCCGCAAGGTGGTCAGGATCTATCAATGCATGGGGCGCCTATACATGTGGTAGCTGTGGCATAATCCTTAGCCTCTTCGGCCGAGAGGGGTTAGTGAATGGGGTCCGCTGCTGCCAACCTGGCCTGCGAACTCAATCCTGACGTTCAAGGGGTAAGGAATCCTAAGAGGCCTCGGTGATCCATTCACGAAGGGCAATGTAGGCGAGGAACTCCGTCCCCGCGTATTGCTCCTGCTGTGCGATGCGGGCCGAGGACTCGTCCCCGTGTATCGCCTACAGGTGCGCCTGTGGCGGCAACCATGTCGCCGTTGATCTCCGCAGTGCAGCCAGCATGCCCGAGACCGGGATCGTCTCTCAGGAATGAAATCGGCGGGGTGCTTCCCAGACCAGACACCGTAGGGGCGTGGGCCGGTAGCGAGGTGCTCTATACCAAGTCCTGAGAATGAACAGGCTGGTCTGGTAAAACCTGCTGAGGTTCTTGCTCTATCTACATAGGTGTTGTATCTGTACCACTAGTACCACGAGTAACCTCTTCTCGTGGTGTCACACCAGGCCCCTACCGATCACCCTGATGACTACCTGTCCTCCCTCTAGGACTGAAGTCTCGGTGTCCTTCTTTGTCATCGAAAGGTGGGTCATCGAACCGTGTACCTCGAGTAAGGGAGTGCGACGTCGAACCCTGAAGCCCCCGAATCAAATCCAGCAACTCCTGGTGCTGTTGATCTCATTTCTCATTACTCTTTTGCACCTCCTCCTGTAACTCGGGTAACGTATCCATCAGTTCAGTATACCGACGATCCTGAAAGGATTTCGAAATTGTCAGTACAAAAACCGTTCACTCGATTAAAATTAAATAATACGGTAAAAAGAATTATACGTACCTCTGCTTGCCCTCCAACACCTCCTCGTAAGTCATCTCCAGTTCGAGGCTCTCTAGGCAACGTGAATTGAACCCGCCTAGTCCTCACGGGATGAATATTACGACCGTTCGAGTCAGAACCCTCCGTATCACTGGGTTTGAAAAACGGACCCTCAGTGTCATTGGTTCCGGCAGTTGTATATCGTTCAGGGTCCGAGACGGGAACAGGTATATCACCGACATCAGCATTATACAAGCTGCCTCCTTGGGAAATGCCCTTGAAGTACTGTTCAGCCCTCTCAGTTGCCGTCAACACCAATTTAACCCTCGCAAACATCTGAAATTACAGTTAGACCAATGTAATTGTATACATACTAATAGTTATGAACATAAAAAAATATATATATCTACACTTTCGAGGAAAATGCTATTCAACTTCTCCCCCCTCGGTCGCGTACTCAACTCCCATTTTAGAATTTAGGGGGAGAGCTCGATTTCCCTCCGCTTCCCACATCTGCTGTTGCCAAGCTCGGGGATAACTTCGAAAGCAAATATCTGTGAAACAGCTAAGAACGATAAGAATCCAATACAATACATAAGTCATATGAAAAAAATAACAAATTCAAAATTCTCACCAACAGGGCGTGCGTTAGCCCATATATGTTATATGTCTCCGTGGTGTGTACATCAACGCCCTTTCGTCGCTGGCGTTGTTCAAACCGCCTACGTCGACCATCCAACGCATGCTTGAAACCGTATATAGACCGCCTATACACGTGTGCACCCCACGGGAACGCATCAAAAGCGTCCAAGTCCTCGACTAGGTGAAACTGCCATACTGGAACTTTCTCTCTCTCGTCCAACCCCATCAGTATCCAGTTAAGCATATACAATAAGCACATCTTAACCGCATCGTACTGCTCAGAAAAAATACCAATCCGTAGAACGGCTTTCAGCTCTGCATACTCGACCCTCAAGTACTGCTGGTGTATGCCATTTTCTACCATATCATAGGTCGACGTGTCAGGAAGTTCTCCGAATTTCAATCCGGTGATCAGACAAAACTCAACCTTCGAGAACCGGACCGAATGCCTTCATAACAGAAATCTCATCTTATTTTTAGGCCCATCGTGATGCAACTCACGAATAAGCAATCGATGTACAATGCCAGCTGAAAACTTCATCCCACAATCCATCCGAATGAGGTGTCCAAAACACGACTCAGTATACCGACGTCGTTCTTTGACCGCAAGGTGTTCAAGTACCTTGTTAAGTGCGTTGTCGATATCTGTAAGGTCATCAAAATGGTCATGTTGAGTTATTTTCCCTGAGTACCTTTCTTCCTCTGGAGTTTTAAGCAAATCTTTTAGTTGATTCCTCATCTGCATATTGACATAAAAAAAATATATCTAGTTAAATAAAATAAATAATATAAAAATAAAAAAGTCTCGGACACTATATGAAAAGGCTCGGAAACTATATGAAAAGGCTCAGACACTATATAAAAATGCTCGGAAACTATATGAATAGGCTCGGAGACTATATGAATAGGCTCGGAGACTATAATTCACAACCCCAGGTAAAAAAAAATTAAAAAGCTCGGATTACTGTTCAAAAGGCTCAGAGAGTGTTGTAAAAGGCTCGGAGAGTGTTGTAAAAGGCTCGGAGCTACAAAAATTTCCAACCAAATCAAACAGCTCGGATTACTTATTAAAAGTCTAGGACGGTTATTCAAAAGGTTCGAAACTAGTGTTGAAAGGCTCGGAGATTCAAAATTAAAAATTTAATATAAAAGGCTTAGATTACTATTTAAAAGTCTCGGACAATTATTGAAAAGGCTCGAAACAAGTTGTAAAAGGCTCGGAGATTCTAATTCTAGAAATCTATTCATATTCCTTAAAAGGCTCGGATTACTATTTAAAAGTCTCGAACAGTGTTTTAAAAGGCTCAGATCCTATTTTAAAAGTCTCGGAGCCAGTGTGAAAGGCTCGGAGATTCAAATTGTAGAAACTTATTTAAATTGCTTGCAAAAGGCTTGGATTACATATGACAAAGCTCGGAAAAGGCTCGGAAAAGGTTTTAAAAAGGCTTGGAGATTCAAATTGCATAAACCTATTCAAATTGCTCAGAAAAGGCTCGGATTACATGTGAAAAAGCTCGGAAAAGGCTCATATAAGGTTTTAAAAGGCTCGGAAACCCAGAACTTCATTGTGTTCAACATAATTTTTTCATAAATTTAAACCCTAACCTAATCAAACAAACCTAATCAACAACAAATCAAATCAAACCTAATATACATGTCTAACCAACATCCAACATCAAACGCACATAAAAGTTTCAACAACAAAAACGCGTGAGAAAATCATATCACCTTCTCGTTGACTTCAAGACTGTATTGCCACCGCCGGTAGATTTCACGTGAGATTTAGTACCGGATTTCTTGCACCCAAGGTCTCTCTTTCCACTGTTCTCTCTCTCTCAACTTTTTTCTCTTCAGATGCAAAATGACAAAAATGAGGGTATTTTTGTCTGGTCACCTAAATAGGTCCCTTTTAAATTTACATTAGTAAACCGGTGACATTCTCACAAAAGCCCCTCTAAATAGTGACAAAAAAATTTTGAACCCTTTTAATTTATGTATGGATAATTATTTTCTAAAAAAAAAAAAAACTCTAACTTTTTCTAGCATGTTTAATAGGAACCAAAAAGAAAAAAAAAACCTATCGTACTTAATACCAACAACAAAATCCTGACGTGCTTAATCCAAAAAAACCATCATTTTTAATTTAAAAAAAAAAAAAAATTCTTCTTCTTTTCCGTCTTCTTTTTCTTCTAATGGAGGTCACAAACCCATTGTTAGAGGCCGTAAAACTCCACCTCCAATATAATTTTTTTTACAAATCCATTAAGGGCAGTTTTGTCTAAAAAAATGGGTTGTTTGATAAAGCAATCAAACTATTGAAAATTGAGAAATTTAGAAACTACACTTATTACATGGTTGTTTATGGAATTGACCCAATTAATTGATAAAATTTTCTTGTTATTAGTTACTACAACATAATCGAAACTCATCCACAAAAGCCATGAGATTGTTATATGAAGACCCACCATCCTTGGCAGCATCTCTCGTCAAATCTTTCCATTTCATTGCATTTTCTCTCAAAGTTTGTGCTTGCTGTCCTCCTCCCATCACCACTTGCAAGCACTTCTTTATCTCCTCTCTCTCAGCCACATCTTCATCGTTCAACTTCACTCTCACTCCTGTCCTCCACTCCTTTTCAATCAGCATCGCATTCGTCACTTGGTCTGTCCACTGCGGATACGCCACCACCACCACCCCAGAAACCAAGCTTTCTAGTGTTGAATTCCACCCACAATGCGTCACAAAGCACCCCACAGCTGGGTGTGAGAGTACCTCTACTTGTGAACACCACGTCACTATCATTCCTTGTTGTTCCAACTCTTCCATGCAACTCAACTTCTCTTCTTCATCTCCATTTGCTTTCTGCTCTGATCTTATCACCCACAAGAACGGGTGTCCAGAATCAAGCAACCCACGAGCAATTTCCTCCATTTGTGGCTTCTTTAGCACCGCTATGCTTCCAAACGATACATAAACAACCGATGATTCTGGCTTGGAGTTGAGCCATTCTTTGTAGTCCGTTGAATTACGACCGTGTAATATATCTCCTCCAAAGCAAGTGTCATTCGGGTCTTGTCCATCCAAAAATGCTGATGGAATTGATGGCCCGATTGCCACCATGTTGAACTTATCAACGGCTCTTAAGGCTTCAGGCTCCAATGCATCACATGTGTTAATAAGTATTCTTGGGTTTGTGTCCTGGTCAAGTGCTTCTAGTTGCTCTTGAAACGACGTTAATAAAAAGGGGTAGTTGTTTGAAGGAATCAAAAACGAAGGAAGATCACTGCGGGACAGCGGTGGCAGCCCTGGTAAATTTATCGAAAGTGAAGGGTCATTTGCACTCTTTGTAATCACATGATCATAACCGTTGAAATAATAGTAATAGATATCCAAAACCATGGCGGGTTGAATCCAAAAATGTACGGACGGGATGTGAAGGCCACGAGCCACCTCTGCGGCCCAAGGCAGCAGTAGAGTGTAGATCAAGCAACTAACCGGCTGGCCCTCCTTTTCGCTATCCACAATCAACTGGGATAGGGTTTCAGAGCCACGGCGCTTGAGGACGGACATGTACTGCTTCACTTCATCGTGGTCGCGGTAACTGGAATTGAAACCGTCATCATATCCGTCGGAAAATCCCGCAAACATCAAGCCGTCGAGAGGAGGGTCGGTTCCAGTCATGCGTTGTTGGGCTGATACGGTTGTGTAGAAGGTGATACGTGCGCCCATGCGTAGAAGACGTTTGGCGAGCTGGAGGGTAGGGTTAATGTGGCCTTGGGCTGGAAAAGTTACAAGAATGAAGTGGGGAGGTGGTGGCATGGCGAATGTTGCGGCGGCGAATCTGGAAGTGGTCTTGGGATTGTATGTATTGTGAATTTGTGACTTTGAATAAAGGAGTTTAAATAGGGGATTGGAAGTAGAAAAGTGACATTTGCAGTGACAGAAGTAGAAAAGTGACGTTTGCAGTGACGTTGTTGGAAGGAGAATATTTTAAGAACATATGTGGTGTATATCAGTATATATGGCAGCAACGTGTCTTGTCTTTATTGGCTAAATGTACTATTCAAGAGTGGATTCGGAGCACTAATGATTTTCTCCAGTTGCAAGAGGTTTCTGTGATCTGCGAAATGTTGATAATGAAGATTGGATGGACAAGAAGAAGCTAGCGTTCTGTCGTGTACTCTTGGCATTTTGCAGCAACTGCGAATGTGATTCGGACCATTCGGTAAGTTACGTGACTTGCATGGTGATGTAGCGGAAGCTCTGTCGAGAAAAACCTGCGTAAAACGATTAGAAACAACCTACTAAAGTTCCGTTGATTTGCGCACAAATACCGGAAAGTTAGGCTTCAATTCGTTGATTCACGATGAATACCGAAATTGGAATAATTAGAGAAAACTCTAAAATTTTATAAATCAAAAGCTGAATGGCCAATTCGGCCTACATCATTATTTAAAGCAAAATAAATCCTAAACCTAATCGAATTCCTTGGAAAGCAAGAAAAACGACTTAAAAACGGAAATTTACCAAAAAAGGCAAAAACGAAATTAAAGCGTAGTGCGAGAATCCTAAGCGGCAAAATTAATGATGGTCAGATGGGGCTTCAATTTATTGCGAAAAAGAAACTTTTCTAAAATGGCAAAAACTGCAACTTCGAGACCTAAACGTCGGAATTTGCTTAAAAAAGGACGTGCTTACGCAGCAAAGCTGCGTAGTAGTTCCGGAAACGCCGAAACGCATCAGCTGTCAAAATTTCAAATCATTCTGATTCCGCCGCCCGGGTTTAGCCTTACTTGGTTTGTTTTAAATCCCACCCCTCCAAATAATCTAATGCCAGTTGATCCGCCGCATCATTCTCCCCAGTTTGGAGAAAATTCGTCCTCGAATTTATCGCGGTGTCATCATCAGAGGAGTCGCCATGGAAAGGAATCAAATGCTTGACATTGAAGACATTATGAGTTCTAATATGGCTGGGTAGTTTCAGGCGATACGCATTTGGATTAATTTTTTCCACAATTTCCAGCGGGCCTATCTTCTTAGCAGCAAGTTTGTTATACTCCCCCACAGCAAACCTGTCCTTTGTGATGCTTGTATAAAATATTTTCCAGACTCTGAATAGCACTTTTCTTGTCAGCGGCAGCTTGTATTTCTCTGCAGGTGCAGCATTTTCTTTGCATAACTGTGAACCTCATACTTAACCATGAGCAGAAATCTTGACTTTCCGCTGAACTGTTGCCGTGAAGACTCAGTGCAAGGCCGAGGAACCAGTGAGTACACGACCTGAAAAGGACTGAAGCCGGTACTCCTATTGACAGCATGGTTGTGGGCAAATTCGGCTTGGCTCAACTTCAGATCCCATGACCGAACATTTTCTCCTACCAGACATCTCAGTAAATCTCCAAGCGCTCGGTTCACCACCTCCGTCTGCCCATCGGTTTGCGGGTTATATGCACTGCTAAAATCCAACCTTGTATTGACCATCTTCCAAAGGCTCCACCAGAAGTGACTGAGGAATCGAGTGTCCCGGTCAGAAACAATTGACGAAGGTAAACCATGAAGGCGATAAATCTCTCGGAAGAACAATTGGGCGACCTTGACAGCATCAGTAGTTTTTTTGCACAGGATAAAATGAACCATCTTGGAAAATCGGTCAACCATTACATAGATGGAATCACATCCACGTTGGGTTCTTGGCAGTCCCAAAACAAAATCCATGCTCAAGTTCGTCCATGGTTGAGTAGGAATCGGTAATGGCCTGTACAAACCAGCATTAGTCGCTTTCCCTTTGGACACTTGACAAATCCGACAACGTTCCACATATCTCTCTACTTCCTTCCGAATTGTTGGCCAAAAGTATGATGCCTTAACTAACTAAAGTGTGCGATCTCTGCCCACGTGACCCTCCCCATGTATTTCCGTAATAATTTGCAAACGCAAACTACACTCGGGAATACAAAGTTGATTTCCCCGAAACAAGAACCCATCTACCAATACAAATTCTGAATTTTTTTTCTCTCGAACAGCAACCATTATCTCTGAAAAGTGTGGATATGAATCATATAATTCACGAAAAGAGTTAAAACCTGGAACCTGGACAACCATTGTTGATAACAGATTGACTCTTCGACTCAGGGCATCAGCCACCCGGTTCGTAACACATGCTTTGTGCTTCAGGACGAATGTAAATTGTTGAAGGTAAGTTGACCATGAAGCATGCCGGGAAGAAATTTTTTCTTGACTGTGGAGATGTCTCAATGAATCATGATCGGTGTATAGAATGAATTCTCAGTGGAATAAGTAATGCCGCCAATGTTTCACCGCTTGGACCACAGCATAGAATTCTATGTCATATGTGTTATAACGTACTCGAGACCCCGACAGTTTCTCACTGAAATATGCCACCGGTTTCCCACCTTGACTCAAAACAGCTCCGATGCCCACCTTGGAAGCATCGCTATGCAGCTCAAACGGTTGAGAAAAATCTGGTAGAACGAGTATAGGGGTTGTTGTCAATTTCTCTTTGATTTGCTGAAAACCTTCTTCAGCTTCGGTCGTCCACTGAAACTTGACTCCTTTCATACACTCGGTGACAGGTGCCATAATGCTACTAAAGTGCGGGATGAACCGGCGGTAGAATGATGCCAATCCATGGAAACTCCGTACCTCAGTAATTGTTTTCGGTTGCGGCCACTGCCTCACTGCCTCTATTTTGGACTCATCCACCTGTAGACCCTCTCCAGAAATAACATATCCAAAAAATAACACTTTTGGTGTCATAAAAACGCACTTCTTGGCTGCAGCAACAAATTTTTCTCTACGCAACACACATAACACTTTCAGAATGTGCTGAAGATGCAGCTCGGGGTTTGCACTGTAAATTAAGATATCATCGAAGTAAACAACAACAAACTTACCAATAAATGGTCGAAGGGCTTGGTTCATCACTCTCATGAAGGTGCTAGGCGCGTTTGACAACCCAAATGGCATGACTAGCCATTCATATAACCACTCTCGCGTCTTGAACGCTGTCTTCCATTCATCCCCAGGTCGAATACGAATTTGATGATACCCACTCTTCAGGTCCAATTTGGTGAACTCATGTGCCCCGCTCAATTGATCTAACAAATCATCTAGTCTCGGAATTGGAAAGCGATACCTTACTGTGATCTTATTAATTGCGCGACTGTCAACACACATCCTCCATGTTCCATCTTTCTTAGGAATTAACAAGGCGGGAACAGCACATGGACTTAGACTCTCACGGATATGCCCCTTTGACTTAAGCTCCTCAACCTGCCTTCGTAACTCTTCGTGCTCAGTGGGACTCATTCTGTAATGTGGTTTGTTTGGCAACATAGCTCCTGGCTCTAGGTCGATATGATGTTGAATGTCACGTAGAGGTGGTAGTCCTTCAGGTAATTCTTCCGAAAACACATCAGCAAACTCCGAAATCAGAGGAGCTGCCGCACTAGGAACCTCCATATCAGCTTGTGTTTCTTTTCCCATTAACACATACACTGTTTCTACTTCCTTTATCTCCAACTCGAATTTTGCATATGATAACAGGTTAGTAGTATCGCTATGCGCCTTAATCTTCTCAGATGGTTTGCTCGGTAGTAGCACAATTTTTTTTTCATGGAAAACGAAAGAATAGGTATTCTTAAAACCATCATGATACACTTTTCTGTCATATTGCCACGGCCTCACTAGCAGTAAGTGACATGCATCCATGTCCACCACATCACACCACATCTGATCCTTGTAGTTGGTTCCCATCGAAAACGAAATTAGCGCCTGCTGTGATACAGTCACCTCGCCCCCCTTTTGCAGCCAAGCTAGTCTATATGGTTTTGGATGTTTTTCTGTCGTCACCCCTAACTTTCGTACCGCTTCGACTGACACAATATTCTCACAACTCCCCCCGTCTATGACAAATCGACACACCTTACCAAGGATGGTACAAGTAGACTGAAATATGTTATTTCGCAGCCACTCTCCTTCTCCAGTTCTCGGTGCCAAGCAGGTACGTCGCACCATCAACATCGTTCCGGTGTCACCATCTACCAGTTCTTCACTCACTTCCTCTGCTCCTGATTGTGGTTCTTCAATTATTTCCGCATCTTCCTCATTAAATTCTGCCGGGTCAATAAATAATACCCTCTTTGCTGGTCTTGGACACTCAGACAGCCTGTGACCCGTTTCTCCACATCCAAAACACCGAAATCCGCCAGTGGTTGCCCTGGGAGTTTGAACGTTGTTTGTCGGGTTCCGTGGACCAGTATATGAACTACTTGCTCTGTTTCGACTGCTCATTCCTCCTCCGAAATTCAGCGTCTGTCCACTATTAGATTTTCGCGACAATGTCTTCTCCAATTGTAAAGCCCTCTGATGCGCCTCAGTTACTGTCACGGGATCGAAAAGATTAACCATATCAAGGATTTGTGTACGCAACCCACCACAGTAGCGCGACACCAACTGATCTTGTGTCTCCTCTATATCGTTTCGCACCAACAACTCATAGAACTCGGTTGTATATTCATCAACAGACCTCATACCTTGACGCAGATTCTGCAACCTCTGGTACATCAATCTCGTAAAATTGTGAGGTAGAAACTCTTTACGCAACTTTTGTTTCATCTTCTCCCAGTCAGAAAGTTTGGGTTTTCCAGCGCGATTCCTAGCGAGTTTAAATTGTTGCCACCAAGCCGCGGCTCTACCCCGAAACCTCGTGGCCACCAATGCCACCCTCTCATTCGCAGGAACTCTTTTGAATTCCAAAATCTCGCAGCGATTCCAATCCATTCCAGAAACTCTTCTGGCTGCATGCTTCCACTGAATTCTGGAACCTCAGTCCGCATCCCTAACTCCCATCGCCTGACATCTTCAGTTCTGTCATCAACCCTGTCATCAGTCACAGGCGCTCTCTGTCGACGTCGTGGTTGCGGATCCCCTTCCACTTCGTCACTACTTGTCTCGGGATGTAAGGCCTAAAACGGGTTTTGGTTGGCTCTTGACGCCGCAAGTTACGTCGTTAATTGCTCCACCTGTCGCTCCAACTGTATCACACGGTCACGTTCGATGGCTAGGTCTACAGGAATCTGGTCTGGTCGTCTTCTCGGCGGCATGATGATGTCGTCCCGAACGAACACGGCTCTGATACCAACTGATGTAGCGGAAGCTCTGTCGAGAAAAAACCTGCGTAAAACGATTAGAAACAACCTACTAAAGTTCCGTTGATTTGCGCACAAATACCGGAAAGTTAGGCTTCAATTCGTTGATTCACGATGAATACCGAAATTGGAATAATTAGAGAAAACTCTAAAATTTTATAAATCAAAAGTTGAATGGCCAATTCGGCCTACATCATTATTTAAAGCAAAATAAATCCTAAACCTAATCGAATTCCTTGGAAAGCAAGAAAAACGACTTAAAAACGGAAATTTACCAAAAAAAGGCAAAAACGAAATTAAAGCAAAAACTAATTCTACTGAGAATCCTAAACACTCCAGAATTGACGGAAGTCGATTCGGAATTGGGAAACTCAAATTATTGCGAAAAAGAAACTTTCCTAAAACGGCAAAAATTGCAACTTCAAGGCCTAAACGACGGAATTTGCCTAAAAAAGGACGTGCTTACGCAGCAAAGCTTCGTAGTAGTTCCGGAAACGCCGAAACGCATCAGCTGTCAAAATTTCAAATCATTCTGATTCCGCCGCCCGGGTTTAGCCTTACTTGGTTTGTTTCAAATCCCACCCCTCTAAATAATCTAATGCCAGTTGATCCGCCGCATCACATGGATTTGTATTTTCATTTTATTTTTCTGAGTTCTTTTATTCTAATTTTACGTGACAAGGTGACATGCATGGTTTTGTCGGCTACCATTCTCCCAAACTGTTAAAAAACAAAAATAGTTGTTTTGTTGTTATTTTTATGGACTAATTGCATAAACATCCCCTAATTTTAGGTATAATTGCATGTATATGGAACTTTTAACCATAATTACATAAACGTCTCCTACCGTTAGTTGACTTCCATTAACTTTAACCGTTGACCACAATTTTAACTCACAATGACTAAAGTGCCTCTAGTTACCTATTTTATTATTTAAATTAATAATTAAAAAAAGAAACAGAAAAGAGAGAAAACAAAAAAACAAAGTTAATCATTTTTTTTCTCTTTTATTTTCTTAACCCTCAAATACAATCCAAAAAAAAAAAAAAAAAAATTAAAATTTAGAACTTCAACCTAGAAAATTAAAAATCCACCATTGAAGTTTTATTTTATTTATTTATTTATTTTTTTAAGTAGATGTGGTTAACTAGTTGTGGAATTGATGAATTTGTGTTTTTATTTGTGGATTTGCTTTTTGGTTTTTGTTTGAGGATTTGAGTTTTGGTTTTGATTTATGAGATTGAGTTTTGGTTTTTGTTTGTTAAGTTTATTTTTGGATTGTGTTTGGGGGTTGAGAAAATGAAAGAGAAAAAAATGATTGATTTTGTTTTTTATTTTTTTCTTTGTCTTTTCTGTTTCATTTTTTAATTATTAATTTAAATAATAAAATAGGTAACTAGGGGCACTTTAGTCATTGTGGGTTAAAATTGTGGTCAACGGTTAAAGTTTACGGAAGTCAACTAACAGCATGAGACGTTTATGTAATTATGGTTAAAAGTTCCATATACATGCAGTTATGCCTAAACTTAGGTGATGTTTGTGCAATTAGTCCTACTTTTATTCATGGTCAACTCCATGCATATCATCCCGCTTAGATCTAGACCAGGCTGTTAGGTTTTGAATTGTATTCCTAAGCAAACTAAATGTGAATCAAACAAGACTAAATTGACGTGTTACTTCCTGGAGACATGGGATAATGTTTGGAAGTTGAAGGTGGTGTTTACGTGAGGTTGAAGACCAAAGAAGAACTAAAGAAATGGATTCTAAAAGGAAGCGTGGCACGAACAAGGCGTATCGACTGTGACACACGGAACGATCGATTCCAAAGAATTAAGTGTGGTGCAAACCGCGGCAGAGGTAAGAAACATAGACCACGGTATCCAGAGTGGTCGGTTCCAAAAGTGTTCCAGGGTGTAGGAAGCGGGGTGCATATTACGACCTAGACTATGGAGACGATATATTTTGCTGAGATCGGGAGTGTTGTGTGAAAAGGAAAAGGTTCTCTTTCTAAAAGTTCTTGTGCTTGAAGAAAAATGATTTACTCTTTACAAGAAGACTTGCCATAAAAGAAAATAGTATTTATGTGGAACAAGTAAGTCTTGTGTGTTTATGAGTAAGATTTTCTTTTATCTTAAACTCCCTGTAACTAGTATAAATAGACCTAATATCTATGTTATTAGATTTAAGGTGTGGAGCAAAAAGAACACCATGTAACATCAGAGAAAGTGGGCTAGATCTGGGGGAGACCTTAGGGAATATCCATGGAGGGATTCGAGGAATATCAGTGGATCAAGTTAGAGATCCATGGGTGATATTCACGGGAGACCTAGGGGATATTAGGGGGGTTCTTGGTAAGGATCTTGTGAGCATGGTTTGGGGTTAGGTGTGAGAGAGAATCTTGAAGTACATGGTTGTAGCAATTTATCATATAATGAAACTTTCTCTATCATCCTGACGGCCCGTGGTTTTTTACCTGATTTGGGTTATCCATGTATATCTTGTGTTGTGATTGATTTATTTTCTCTTATCTATTTTTCAGCTATATTGACGTTATTAATTGCTATAAGTTATGGACAAGTATTATGCATGAAGTTTTCGTGTTCATCTGTTCAGAATCCCCAACAATTGGTATCAGAGCCATCGGTTGGCGATGATGATTTATTTTCAAAGTCTTTACGGGAGATCGTATGCAGTACTTGATGGTATTAGGATGATGATCATGGTTGCTTAGTATGGTTTACAAAGGAGATACATCTTGAAGGCGGTTTCGAACTTGTTAGTGTTTGATGAAACGAAGAATTCAATGGAGGAAAAGTTTGGCTTGTGGTGGTAGGTATGAGTCATAAAGATCTAATTTGAGTTACATAAGGCGCTAATTATAAATAATAATAAAAACTCCTGAACGCCAAAAAAAAAAAATGGAACACTCGAAGTCTCTGGTGTGCTGTGGTATGGGGCTTATCCAGTAAAGCACTCTTGGTTTTTAGTAGCAAGTCTTTCACCAGGTATGTGATGTAAGGACAAAAGGTCTTTCACAGGTTTAGGTGATGTAAGGACATGCTTATCTTTTTGGCAGTTTTCCCCATTGGCCATGGAAGAGGATATGTTGCTGCTAGTGGTCCATAATTGTACACAAAACATTGGTTAAAAAGTGATGCAAGGTGTATGGTGGACAAAGATGTGGAAGGTTGATGAACTCCCTAGAAATTTGACTTGAAAAGTGGTACCACAATTTCAGTAGGTTATTTCGACATGGTGCCGGAACGAACACAAAAAAAAAAGGTGAAGAAAAAATCTTATGATAGTTCGCTCCTAAGTGGTTATACCTTGTAGTGGGGTATGTTAATTCTCGGTATGGAGAATCGCGGCCGTGGACAAAGGTCTTGAGAATTCAAATCAAATGAGAGAATTATTAGGTTTTGAGTTGTATTCCTAAATGAACCAAATGTGAAAAAAAACAAGACTAAATTGATGTGTTACTTCCTAGAGACGTGGGATAACATTTGGAAGTTGAAGGTGGTGTTTAAGGGAGGTTGAAGATCAAAGAAGAAATAGAGATCCGTGGGTGATATTCAGGGGAGACCTAGGGGATGTTAGGGGGTTCTTGGTGATGATCTTGTGAGCGTGGTTTTGGGATTAGGTGTGAGAGAATCATGAAGTATATGGTTGTAACAATTTATCATATTGTGAAACTTTCTTTGTTGTCCTGACGGCCCATGGTTTTTTACCCGATTTGGGTTTTCCACTTATATCTTGTGTTGCGATTGATTTATTTTCTCTAATATATTTTTCTACTATATTGACGTTATTAATTGTTATGAGTTATGGGCAAGTATTAGACACGACGTTTTCACGTTCATCGGTTCAGAATCCCTAACTGTTAGGATTTTGGTTTATGTTAGCATCATTCTATATCAATACGTCATTTCCTTTGTATTGTTTAGTTGTCTAGGATTCGGTTTATGAAGCTTCAAAGAAAAGGACAATAACTCAAGCAAAGTGAAACCTTCATGTGAGGAAAACGTTATTGACTACAAAGGTAATAAGACCTCTTTCCTCTTATAAGGCTTAGGCACGCACACACACAATTCATTCATAAATGTCTCTGCATAGTTGTGCCAATTTAGTATAACACATTCACATGTTTTAGTATGCTCATGCATTGATCTCATATTGACATACATTGTAGAAATGCATGTACTAGGACTATGTCTAGGAAATTGCATACTTATGTGATCTTGTGTTTATTTTTTTGTGTGTAAGTAATTTGGACTTGAATATGCTATTAAATTATTTCTTGTTGAGTTCCAATCATTTCGGATACTCACTCATTAGATTTCGAGTTCAAACTAGGAAGATAAGAAACTTTACATTCCTTTACAATGCATTGTCTTCATCGTCGTATATCGAGTTGAGTTCACATCTTCATAGTCTTCCTCGTGTATTAGTGAGTTACAGTTTGCAATTCAAAAATGGATTCGAATTCAAAGTTCAGAGGCCAAAGGACAATTGAAGAGCGTGAGGGTGTGCGAGGAAAAGAACGAAAGGTTAAATACCAACCTTGGGAGATCTTCCTGTGGAGGCACGTGGCCACCACGAGAAAAAGGCCTCTTGGCCTCCCCATGGTGGCCACGCACCTCCACGAGGATAGCCAAGAAGGACCTCCCAAGGTAGGTCCCATTCCTTTTAGTTTTCCATCCCATTCTCTTTTAAATACTCTCTCTCTCTCTTATTTGTTCATTGGAGAAGAAAATGTGCAGAATTTTCTAAGTGTTTTCTCCTAACTTCCGAACACCATATCTCACTCATCTCTCATCCAATTTGAGTGAATCAAGTTTAAGAATCTTCGTATTAGAGTTCTATACAAACCCTAAGCAACCTTGAGGTCATTTGATCAAGCTTTTATTTGGTTCCACACCAAATTCGGACTGCACTCAATTGTTCTAGGTAATTGTCAAATCTTTTATGTTATTGAGTTTAAATGTTCTTCAATTACCTTTGTCTTTCTTCCTATATATGTGTATGTTCTTGATAAAGTGTTATTAGGTTTGTAGGCTTCAATTAAAAGCTGATTTGATCTTAAATAGATTCTTGAATGTGAGTTAGGTTTTTCTAAACCTATGTTTTCACATGCTTGTGAGTTGTAATGTGATTAGCTTTGAATCTAGAATTATTTATGCATTGATTATGACTATTCTAGTGATTAATAATTCCTAGTTGTGCTATGTTTCATTGATTGATCATATTCGAAAATAGCACTTGTTTGTGTATGTTTTTAGAGCTTTGATTGGATTCACTTATTTGATATTTGAATACATGCTCTAATTGATTTCAAGAAGAAGATTGTAGATCTAATCTCACATCTCTAGGATTTTTCTATATGTACTAAAGAATTGAGGTTGTGCTTCATGAACATGTATTTATTTTAAGCGTTAGTTGCATGAATCAAATCTAGGATTAAGGTGTGTTTGGTGATTTGACACACTCTAGATTTAGGTTTTCATGTATTAATGATCTAGACTATTTTGTTATGAGCTTTGTTGACTAAGTCTAGTTTTACATGATTTGTACTTAATCCATACATTTCATATGTTCATGCATCATCTTGTGTGATTGCATCATTTGGATTGTTAAACTAGAATATCATACATCATGTGTTTATTGTCTAATTCTAGCTTCCATAGTTCATATTGATCAGATGTCCTATGTTGTTTGTACTTGCATCATTTGCATCATATAGATCAATTGCCTTGTAAAAGGTGGAAGTCTTGAGTAAGAGTGTGAGGCTCTAAATAAGTCCAAGCAAGGGAAGTCTTGGCTAAGAGTACGAGGCTCTAAGTAAGTCCAAGCAAGGGAAGTCTTAGCTACGAGTATGAGGCTCTAAGTAAGTCAAAGCAAGGAAGTCTTAGTTAAGAGCAAGGGGCTCGGAATAACTAAGCAACGAAGACTTAGCAAGGAGCTAGGCTTCAAGTAAATCCAAGAAAGGATTCTCTCTAGAGGCATACGATGGGTCTTAGTTAGAGAGTAGGCAAAGTGATTCACTAGGCCTGAGTAGGGTAGAAGTTGATAGCTTGGAGAGTGTATCAAGGGATTGGTCATGTCTTTGAGTGTGTATCTTTTATTCATCATAGTGGATTACGGTTTGCCGGTGGTTATGGATTCAACCCATGGATGTTTTCTCTTCGAAAGTTTTACCACGTAAAAATCAATATGTCAAATGTCTCTATCTCTATCTCTTTATTTTGGTATATATAATCAATATATCTTATTTAAGATCTTCATGTTCTCACATCCTTGTAAACAAGATATTTGTAGAGAAAGAGATGCATACATTATTTGTTGAATCAACATTTGTTTCTTGTATCTTGTAAGTGTTCGAACATTGTATCATGTGATATTTTATATCAAGTTGTAAAGTTCTACTTAGTGAACTTGCATTGTAATATTCAAAGTACAACTTGTGGAATTTATTCTTTATTGAATATACTTGTATATGAGGTACATTGTTTCTTGGTATTTGTTTTGTAGACTAAGGGTGGTGATTTAAGCATAAATGTGTTAATTGTTTTCTCATAATAATCATGTTAAATATTAATTTATATGCTCATCAAGGTTTTGAGGAAAGCATCGAAAGAGTTTTTTTAAAATTAGAGTGTTAACCTATTCACCCCCCTCCCTCTCTAAGTTGTATAGTATAACCTTGTAGGTATTTTTAATTTGTTTTAGAGCGAGTCAGTTAAATTAATTATTGTGATTCGGGATCTACAATGTTATTTACTACGATAACAATCTTTTGTCTATAATTGTTTGTAATGGTTATCCACCTCTGTTGATTGGGAAAATGTTTGTTTTGTTGAAAATGCTTATGAAAGACTTCATTAAGTCTAGTGATGAGCAAGCTTGGTTGGATTGTCAAGAAAGGTTTCTCTTCTCCGTGTTTTATATTTTATGGAGTAGTTTCTCCAAACCAATATGTTCATGAAGTATGAATGAAGTTTAGTTTTGAGAATTTGAAACTTTAGATCTATTTTCCATTCATAGTGGTGTAAGTTTTGAAACACCTTTCTCTTAATAAAGATTCAAATATGGTAAAAGAGTCATGGAATAGATTCAAAGCTATTTGTGAAAAAAGGTTATTCTTGTTTTACATTTCATATGTCTACTAACAATTTTGTTCATAAGCTTGAAAAGAATGTTAGTGATAAAAGCAAAGAAGAAGAAGTTTTCCCGGAGGATAATCAAACTAGATATGGTCACTTGACTTTGCAACTCGATGAAAATGATTGCAAATCAAAGACCTCCAACTTCAACTTGATGGCAAAAGTTCAATCTCTTGAGAAGGAAATAGATGAAGCATTAAAGGAAGTTGAAGTGATCAAATGTCTAGAAGAGAAGACGGTTGAAGATGCTCTTGTGTTAGATAGTTTAATGAGTAATTTTACTAATAATTTGTTTTTCTTGTATGAAACTATCAAAGGCAAGGAAGAGGAGTTGGCAATCATGAAGGCCAAAGAGCTTGGTAATCTTCATGAAGGTTCAAGTGACTTAAGCTTTGTAGTTCATCAAGTTGAGTCTCCTACAACTAAAGGCAAGTTACTAAGGAACAAAAGGATTTCAAAGGCTAATCTTCCAAGGTCAAGTGCAAAATCAAGAAGGGTAAAGAGTCTTCACCATCGGTACATTCTCACCTAAATAGCTTCATCTCCAAATGTATTTCGGTTTGCTATTTTTGAAATGTTGTATTGCATACTAAATCTAGATGCTATGAGTATATTAGACAATGCAAACTAGGGAATGAGATGCATGTTAGTGAGATGAGAAAATCTTCTATGAATGTTCTTGCATGATAACACTTTGAATTTTATGCGTGATCATGTTAATCATGAGCGGAAAATTGTCAAGAAGATTTGGGTGAAAATGAGTGTTTCATATGATCATATTCATAGTCTTGATAATATCTTTGTTGATGGAAATAATGATGTGTTTAACATGAGAAATATCTTTATAGAGAATATAGTTGATGATTTATTTTCCAGATATAATATTGCATTGAGAAATTGATGCAGCCATCAAAGACGATACAACAAACAAAGGTTTGGATTTCATGAAGCGGAGGAATCGACTCAAAGACGAAGGGTGTGAAAAGAAGGAAGCAAAGACTCGGGATGGTCGAAACTGTCAGAATGGGCAAATTTCGGGGGCCTTTTCAGAGGGAAAATGACTCAAAATTGACATTATAATATGTTTCCAGAAGGCCCAAGAGGAGCCCTACAAATGTTATGAAGACTCTGTCTTCTATAACGGGCTCCAGTATATCCAATTTTAGCCATCTATTTTGTTGCGCGAAGACGTGAGCTGGACACTGTGAGCTGGACGAGATGATCTGGGCTGAACTTCGTGGACCTCTACAGAGTGCATATGAGGTTGGATCATCTATTATAATATATTTCCGAATAGCCTAAAACGAGACCTACAAATGTTATGAAGACTTCATCTTCAATAACGGGCTGCATCATGTCTGAATTTGGCCGTTAGGTTTCATGCACAAAAAGACAACTGTTGCTTTAATTATTATTTCCAATTATTGTCATGATTCCATACATTTATTTTATTTCCTTTTAGTTTATATGTAATTAGGTTATTAATTATTTTATGATTTGATTTTTTAAATCAAATCCAATTTCCTTTTTAGACAGGTTTTAGGATTTCTTTGATTTTTAGGAGATTTGACATCTTTTCCGTTTAGGATTCTTTCCCGTTTTGTTTAGGATTTTCTTGTTAGTCAAGTTTTGCAATTCTATTTAAGTAGCTTGTATTAGGGTTTGAGAATGAGCTTTTGATTAAATAAAATTCAGAGATGTTTCTCAACTATCCAATTACATTATCCTTCGTGCGCGAAGTCAATTATCGTATTTGAAGCCTAATAATTCGGTATTCGTGCGTGAATCAACGGAGCTTTAGTAGGATTTATTTCCGGTATTCGTGCGCTAATCAACGGATCCAAATCGTTGTTTCTAACTGTATTCTTGCAGGTTTTTTCTCGACAGAGCTTTCGCTACATTATAAATGATCATGATGGTTTATGTGTCTGTGCACCCAAGACCAAATAGGTCAAGGGTGAGTGCTCTTACCATTAGTGTAAGTTGCACATGTGAGTTAGCTTTAAGATTAGTGTGTAGTTTTGAGTAACTTAGCTAGCTAGCTTTGTTTCTTCATGACTTTGATATGAACTTAGCTATCTCACATAATTGTTATGATAGTCAAAATTTGTTGATTAACTTTTGAGAAGTTGTATATCATTAAATCTATATGGTGATAACTATGTTAAAACTTTTATAGAAAGTCATTTTTATATATGATGAGTTGAAGTGTTAAGTCTTTATTCTCTTGGAATGTCACACCAACAACTTGTTGTCACGATGACAAACAAGCCAAGAGAGCTCACAAAAATATCAAAGGCTTGCTTAGGTATTTCTATATCCTAATGCTTGCTTTCTAGCTTTTCATCTTTCGACTCTATGTTTGCATTACATCATGTAGCATGTCATATTAGAGAACAAGTATAGCATTCATATGGTTCTCGTTGACATTTGCTCTCTAAAGATCTTTTAGTGATGTGTTTACAATGATCTTATTCATGATGCTTGAAATGCTTGTTTGAATGATGAGTGGCATACTTTTGAAAAATATGAGTTTCATTTTTCTGTGAAAGCTAGTCTCTTAAGAAGTAATAATCTTAAGTAAGTCTCTTTGTATTGCTGTTAGATCATGTGCTTGTAAGCCATAAAATTTTGGTTTTCAAAAATGCACTTTGCTTCTCTTGTATATTTAGTTGAGTAAGTTGATTTTGATATATGTAAGTTGTGGATACATCTTACAGTCTTTTGACTAGTACATTTAAGATGACCTATGGTTAATATCCATTTTGCTTCAGCAACTACATAGAACTCAACGAGCACCTTTATGGAAAGGGCTACACACCTTGGTTGTGCAATCACCCAATGTAGGAAAGGGTTAAACTTTGTGTTTTTGTTCTTAAGATTGGGCGGTTTTTGTGTTTTTGTTGAAATAGTAATATTATATGATTTTAGCCCCCATTTTCTATGTTTTGTGCTTGATTCTCAGGTAAAATCGCATATCTAATGTGCTAAATAAGCAAATGCAGATAATAGGTCTAGAGGTAGGTGTTTAGCAAAAACGGAAGGCTTTAGAAGCAGAATTGGTGGACAAAAGAGTCAAAGTTAGAAGCGTTTCTAGAGAGCCAGGCGAGTTCCCGGGCTACTTTACAAAGTCGATTCACAACTCGCCTCGGACACTGCCTCAAATTCCAAGTTGCATCAGTAGGTTAGGCGACTTCTCAGGCGAGTTCAGCAAACTCACCCTGAAACTCGCTTGGATCATTGCCAACATTCTAATCTACTCTAGAGAGTGCAAAGACTTCTTAGGCGAGTTTAGCAAACTCTTCCCACAAACTCGCCTCGATTAATCAATCATTTCTAGTGTGTTCGACAACTTCCCAAGCGAGTTTAAAGTCGCCTAATAAACTCTCCTAAGTGCTTCTAGGTCATCAAATGACGAGAATATTGGCTTAAATTCTTCGCACTATAAATATATTCTTATCTAATTCTCTTACATGAATTATCAGCTACCTCTTTCCAAAAACACTTAAAAGCACTATCTTTTACCTCCATCCAACATCATAATCCACACTATACCTTCACTTCACCAAATCCACCCACAACATGGAAATTGTTGAAGACACAAGAGGAGAATCAACTTGAACGTGGGAATCTCAAAGAAATCAAGGAGCAAGACGTAGAAGACCTTTATTGACCAATATGGGTTTTCTCGATAACTTTGCTATTTTCCTTTACTTTTCTCTGATGTGTAACTAAACCCCTTGCTAGGGAATTGATGGGACTCTATTTGAACACCTTATGTAATTAATTAGTTATATTTTCTGATGAGAATCAATAAGCATCATCAAATGATCCATTGCTTGTTCCAGTTGGGCCAATTACAAGGGCCAAGAGGATCGAAGAAGCATTTAATGGGGTATGATTCTGAGCAGCTGAAGTCCAAGTTCGGCTCACATGAAGACCAAATCTGGGCTGAACTTCGTGGGACTCTAGAGATAGCATGTGAATTCAGATCGTCTATTATAATATTTTTTTCGGAAAGCCTAAGACGATCTCTACAGATGTAATGAAGACTCCATCCTCCAAAGAAGATCACAACAGGCCCAAATTCGGCCATCTATTTTGTTGCGCGTGAGGAACAAGTTAGGGTTTGGATGAGTCCGAATTTTAGGATATTTCCTGTTTTATTTATTTTCCAAATAAAGAGTCGATTTGTTTCCCAATTGAAGGGCTGATTTTGTTTCCCAAATGAAGCTTTCCAAATAAGGAGCAAATCAACTAGTTGTTAGTTTTAGTTTTTATTTATTTCCTAAATTTGTTTGCATTTATTTTCCTGATTGTAAGGCATTAATTGCCGAATATTTTATTTCCTTTATCTTTCTTTCTAGGGTTTAGATATTTTTAGTATTTAAAGGACTTATAGATGTATTATTGAAAAAGACTTTGGAATGAAATAATTATTTTTGAGAACGTTTTCTCTTTGGTTCTTCATTGAACTATGAACTTATCAAGGGTTATACCTTGTGGCGTTCAAAACCCTGACTTATCACTCACCTTCTTCTCTTCTTGAGTGTGGCGTCTACAACCTTCTTGATACTGTTGGTTCTTATCTTTTTATAGATAACGGGTCGCGGTCCTTTATTTTCTTTGTTTTTTATAAACTTGAATTTAGAAAATGATCATTTGAATCCATATGTTGGTTTCGGGTCTCACTATTCTTGGTGAGGTTCATATCAGTTGTTATCAGAGCTTAGGCTTCTAAAATCAGATTTGATCTATCCCATTTTTTTTTTTATTTCTTTTATTTCCGTGTTATCAAAAAGAAAAAAAGAATTTAATCAAATTTTGTTTCAAAAAAAAAAAAAAAGTTTGATCAAGTTTCATTTAAAAAAAAATTGATCAGATTTCGTTTCGAGAAAAAAAAAAAAGTTTGTTCAAGTTTGATTAAAAAAAAATTGATCAGATTTTGTTTCAAAAAAAATAAATTTTGATTAAGTTTCGTTGAAAAAAATTAATCAGATTTCGTTTCAAAAAAAAAAAAAAAATTGATCAGATCCATTATCAAAAAAAAAAAAGTTGATTAGATCCGGTATCAAAAAAAAAAATTTGTGCGAGCTCATCAGAGGGTAAAAGCCAAAAATCGAGTGAAACACGAGTGTGAGTGCCATCATTATTGAGAATAAACACGTGAGGGAGTGTTTGTGAGGCTTACTAATTTGTTTTTGCAGGTTAAAAAAAAATGTCTGACGATGCACCAGAAAAGATTGATTTCACGCTTTTAGTTGCAAGAGGTGATCTTAGTGCTCAAGCAAAAGAAGATGATGAGCTACAACGTGACAATGTCTTTTACACCCGATGCCATGTTAATGATAAGGTTTGTAGCTTGATTATTGATGGGGGGAGTTGTACTAATATGGCTAGCACTACAATGGTGGAAAAATTGAATTTGGCCACTTTGAAGTACCCAAAACCGTATAAGCTACAATGGTTGATTGATAGTGAAGAAATCAATGTGACTAAACAGGTGTTGGTGTCTTTTTCCATTGGGAAGTACAAAGATGAAGTCTTGTGTGATGTGGTACCGATGCATGCGAGCCATATCCTTTTATGGCGACCATGGCAATTTGATAGGCGTGTAACTTATGATGGTTATACAAATAAATACTCTTTTTTACTCACTAAAAAACGAATCACTCTTGTACCCTTAACCCCAAAACAAGTATATGAAGATCAAGTGAGGTTAAAAGAAAAGAGAGATGTAAAAAAGGAGAGGGAGAGTTCAAAAGAAAGAGAGACAAAAGAAAGAGAGATTGAAATAGTAAAAAAAGAAATCACGGCTGTTGAAAATAAAATAGAGAGAAAGCAAGTGAACTTCCATGCAAAAACAAGTGAGTTAAAAAAGGCATTGTTTTCAAATCTGTCAACTTCTAGGCCTAGTGTTCTTGTTTTACTTTTTCAGGACATTGATGAAGTGTCACAGGCTATCAACAACATTATGGTGAAGATTCGAGGACGAATCCTTTTGAAGAGTGGGGGAATGATGAGAATCAAGAAGCATCATCAAATGATCCATTGCTTGTTCCAATTGGGCCAATTACAAGGGCCAAAGGATCGAAGAAGCATTTAATAGGGTATGATTCTGAGCAGCTGAAGTCCAAGTTCAGCCCACATGATTCAGCCAACATGAAGACCAAATCTGGGCTGAACTTCGTGGACCTCTAGAGAGAGCATCTGAATTCAGATCGTCTATTATAATATGTTTTCAGAAAGCCTAAGACGATCTCTACAGATGTTATGAAGACTCTATCCTCCAAAGAAGATCACAAAAAGCTCAAATTCGGCCATCTATTTTGTTGCGTGTGAGGAACAAGCTAGGGTTTGGATGAGTCCGAATTTTAGGATATTTCCTGTTTTATTTATTTTCCAAATAAAGAGTCGATTTGTTTCCCAATTGAAGGGCTGATTTTGTTTCCCAACTGAAGCTTTCCAAATAAGGAGCAAATCAACTAGTTGTTAGTTTTAGTTTTTATTTATTTCCTAAATTTGTTTGCATTTATTTCCTGATTGTAAGGCATTAATTTCCGAATATTTTATTTCCTTTATCTTTCTTTCTATGGTTTAGATATTTTTAGTATTTAAGGGACTCATTGATGTATTATTGAAAAAGACTTTGGAATGAAATAATTATTTGAGAGAACGTTTTCTCTTTGGTTCTTCATTGAACTATGAACTTATCAAGGGTTATACCTTGTGGCGTTCAAAACCTTGACTTATCACTCACCTTCTTCTCTTCTTGAGTGTGGCATCTACAACCTTCTTGATACCGTTGGTTCTTATCTTTTTATAGATAACGGGTCGCGGTCCTTTATTTTCTTTGTTTTTTATAAACTTGAATTTAGAAAACGATCCTTTGAATCCATATGTTGGTTCCGGGTCTCACTATTCTTGGTGAGGTTCACATCATTTTCTATAATCAATCCATATTTAGTTCCTTCATTCATTGTTTCCCATGTTGCTCTTCTTCTCTTCCATGTTAATTTGTTACTTCAAGTTGGCATTGATTTGTAGTTTGGATAAGAGATTGAGATTTGTGTTTGGATGACTTTTCAACATATCTCTTAATCATAGCTCTAATGAATGGGAAAATTGAATTAAAATATATTTAAATCTTTTTACTAAAGAAATTTGACTTAAAGTTCTTGTGAAAGATGGGTTCAATTATTACACATTATATGACTATATATGAGAGTAGTGATTGAGTTAGGTTTTTAACTTTGATTAATTTAAAGAACAAGTCCTAAATCTGGATTGGAGTGCTTAATTAGCTAATTAACAACAAGGAGTCTTCTTATAGTGGTATCATCAATTCCTTGGTGCCTTTTACCATATCTTTACACCTCTCCTGTGTTTGTGGTTGAACTTACATTTTATTGTTTTAGTCATTTTTAATTTGCTTTTCAAAACATTCTCCAAACAAATGGCGATTTTAAATTTATGCACTTAGATTTAATTTAGCTTGTATTAGTTTCAACCAGTATTTCACTCGATCTTTGTGGAACGAGCCTTGCTTGTATACAAATCACCATGATTTGTGCACTTGCAAAGATGGAATTACACAACATTGAAAATTCCCATCAATTTTGAATTTGTATTTTGAACTTACGAAGTATTACTTTATGTATTTAGTGAGTGGGAAGCTTGGGAGAAAGAGGATGTTCTTGTAATGTAATTATAATTACTTTTTGATACCATACAAACTCAAGTGTAAAACGTATTGATTTTAACAAAAATGTATCAAGTTAACATATATCGAAGTTCTTTTACTTTTCTATTTTTATGTAATTACACAATGAAGATGCAATATGGAAAGTCAACTAGCATGTAACTTGAAAATTAAATGACATGTAATTTGGAAATCAACCTGCATGTAACTTGATACAAAATAAGCATGTAACTTAATCAAAAGGCATGTAACTTAGAACTCAACTGGCATATAACTCTTGGAAATCAAATGACATGTAACTTGAAATTCAACTGATATGTAACTTGAAAAATCAACTCACATGTAATTTGGAAATCAAATGACATATAACTTTAAAACTCAACTGGCATGTAACTCAGAAATCAAATGACATGTAACTTGAGAGTCAATTGACATGTAACTTTAAAAATATATGACACATGCCAGTTATTTTCCAACTTACATGCCCATTTACTTTGTTATTGTCTCTGATAGGTATTCCTTTTAACTCTTATATTAGAACAAGTTAGTGTCACTTCTTTTGTACTAAATTAGAATTAAATTTTCATTTATACACAGTTTGTAAAGGCATGGCATAGAAAAGATTGAAATAAAATGGGTAGAGGCAGCTAACTCAAATTTCATTAGCTAATATAAATAGAGCTTTGCCATCAAGCTATCAAATATTCTTTTAAAAAGCTTTACAAGCACAATGACAATTAATATTTTGGACACAGATTTTTCACAATGACTAGAACCATGGTAGGCAACAGCATCCAGGCTAAAGCATGATATCGAACTTGCTTTCCTCTCCTTAATAGCTACCATTGACCAGACAACTTTAATGTAGAAGAACAAATTGTGGCATCTTTTAATAGTTAGATGGATAAGACATGACACAGAAAGTAATAATTGTTACTCCATAATTTATAATCCTAAATAACTTGATTCAAAATTCAAATTCATTACCCATTAGATCAAGTTAAGTGTCTCAAGAAAAAAAAAAAAACCAGAGAAGCACTAAAAACCAACCAACATGTAGTCATGTAATCGAGGTAGAGCTCGAGTGACAACACTGATGTCTCAATTCAAAATCCTATATTGCAGTCATATCTCATTTTAACAACTTGATGAAACTCATTAATCACACTAAACCCAAAAAGGGTTTTGCCATATTACAAGATCAACCCAGAATTTTCCACTACTAAAACAAGTCATTAATCAAAAATGATCAATTAACAAAGCAATCAAGCACACAAAGATAACAACAAAGCACGATAATGCAAGAACATGCACTCAATGTGATCAACGTTGAAAATGTGTCTAATGAGAATACAATCAACAAGAGGGGGTGCATAGGTTATTTACCAATTAATCGATTATGTTACCAACTTTTCAATTTATCAATTTTAATGGCAAACAACATTATAATAAAATCAAGTATTGAAAGTGCTAAAATTAAAGAACACTTGATTTTACGTGGAAACCCTCCAATTGGGAAAAACCACAGTACTAGCCTCACTAGCCACTTGAGCCATATAAATCTACTATATGAAAAGGAAGTACACCCTCAAGTGATATACAGACTCTCACTCTCGACAACCTCAGGCTATGGTCACTTCCTACTCACCACTTTTGATTCAATCCTTGTGATATTCCTCAATCCACTACTTTTAGCATGAGCACCTTTTAATCTACCCGCAGACCTCTTACTATGGCACTTGTCAATGCTTGTGCAACCAACACTTTGGCCACAAGACCTTCCAATGCTTGTCAACCACCAATGGCTACAATATTTGAACTCAATGAAGAGAGTTATTCTTTAGGTGTGAATATATAAATGATGCTCAATACATATAATGCAAGACAAAACAATATATGCTTTACTAGATGTAGATATTAAATACCTAACAATCTTAGTTATTAAAAATGCCTAAATGAATATAAATAAATGCACAATGCAAAGTATGATAACACGTAGGCTTAACTAGATGTAGAGAATTAAACCTAACAACCTAGTTATCAACTAACCCGAATACAATCTCCACAACTTCAAAAACATGGAATTAATGTGAAGTATAAAAAGGGAAGGAACATTTAATAAGATGGGGATTTGTTCTTCCTTAACAATGGAGATGCACAAATGCAAAAAATGCTAAAGAAACATATAATGATTAAATATATGTTGAATTAACTACCCAACAATTCTAGTTATCAACTAACCCTAAAACAATCTCCAAACTTCAAATATATGCAATTAATGAAATTAAACAAGTAAGAAACAATTAATAAAGGGGAAGTTTGTTCTTACATAACAATGGAGATATTTAATGAAGACCCATGAATGAAAATGATATTGAATTCACATGGGAGAGGGTTGGAGAGTCAATTAATAAACCTTGAAAGCTTCCCACTCTTAAAACACTAGCTTTTTTCTCTAGAAGATGTATTTTTGTGATTTAGGGTTCTTCCTCTTGGTGGTTGGAATGGGAAAGTGGGGCATTTATAGAGCCCATGCAAAATTGCAGCATTTTGATGTTTTTCCCGATGACTGTGGTTTGTACCACAGTTCCCGTACAGTTTCTACACTGCGGAACAAGGGGAAATAACTCTTTGATAATTTCTACGATATATAGTACTAAACATTAACCGTGTCACATACCACGGAAAAGCACTGGAACTTAACACGAAAGAAACCACAGTTTTTCCAATCGCGACAAAGCAGCGGAGATTCACTAGAATCTACTGCAGTACTTACGTCGCGACCCAACCTGCGTTAAACATAAAATTTCTCTTTTCAAGCGGTCAAATACTCACGTAAAAACAAGCACACCAACATACAAGCGTGGACGTTTTCGATCAACAACCGGAGACGAATTTTCTACACAAACACACAGACCGTAAATTTGAAATCAGATACGGAATAAGCAAGTGAGTTCTTTCTACTCAAGCATTGAAACAAACACGAATACCAAGGAATTGTGATGCACATGTGAGTTTGTGTAGTGAGTACAACAAATGCAGTGACACATGTAATCAAGTTGTACTTGTGTGTAATGAATGATGCACTACAATGCAAGGACACAAATATGCAAATTGTTTGTGTGTGCTTTAAGGTTGCTCAACGATGTAAGGACACATATGAATGAATTGTGTGTGTGATCCTAATCTCTTCAAGAGAAACAAGTCCAGTCAAAGAAGATGATTGATAGGGTTAGTTGTCTTACAGTAAAGGGTTATGGTATGAAGACTAGGAGTTCCAAGTATAAAGCATCTTGGATCCTTGAGGAGGATATTTCTAAGATTATTGAATTGGGTACAGATTTGGGTTTTGATTTCTATGATAAGGAAGTGAGGTTAGCCGATGTCATTGCTAGAGCAATTTCAAAATTGAAGGGTGATAAGCTAAAAATGAAGAATAAGTAGTTCTTGTTAGGCTACTAACATGTCTGGTGATATCATGGAATGGGGAGATATCTGATGTGGTCTTTTGGATGTTTTATTTATCTACTCTCTTTGTTGTTGATGCCTCGGTTTTGTGTTTGCACTATTTTTTGGGTTCCTCTGTTTTGTTGGGGTTCTGGGTGTTAGCCTCCTTTGTTTGCTTTGGAGTTGGCTTTCATTGACTGTTGTCTTCTTGTTTGCTTGGTTGTGAGGTTTAATGTAATACCCCAAATCCGAAACCCAACGGACTAGGATGTTACGTGATTCGGACCTTGCAAAAACCTAAAGTTACAATAGCCACAATTGATATCATCAATAATCTATCCACAAAATACAACATTAAAAGCTGATACCATCAATTTCACTAAACTTTCAGATTCTAACCGTAATTACAACATTAAATAAAATTGATTCCTTACAATACGTACACGCATGAAATTAAATCCTCTGGCAATACATATCTCCCATAAGCTAATGTAAACCTTGTCCATTCTAAATCCAAGAATTTAATCTGCAAAACGGTGGTGACGAGGGGTGAGCCGTCAACTTGCTAAGTAAATTCATGCATAACATGTAAAATAGGGAAGCCTTTGGAAAACCTTTATGTTCAAAACCTTGCTCATAAACTTAACAAAGAATTCCAAAACAATGTAATATTTAATAATACTTGAAACAATATTTAATACAATTTACATATTTAATATGAATAAAATGGTTGAAGCAACACTTAAATTCACATTTGTTCATATTCTTAAATCATAAGCGTTTCATAAAACAAGATAAATAATATGAATTCAAAATATCATTTAATAGCCATGATTTAAATCACTGTAATTTTTACGGAAGTAAACAATAAGGAATAATCATTTTATAAAGCAAAAAACATAAAGCTCATGCCTCATAGTGTCACCCGTAGCCTGGTGACCTGACCCAAATATTTCCAATGTTGTCACTCGTAACCTGGTGACCCAGCCCAAATAATTCCAATAGTGTCACTCGTAGCCCAGTGACCCGGCCCAAATAATTTAGATACTACAATCAATGAGCCAAAGTAGAAAACAAACATTCTCTTCGTATAGTAGAAACATAAATTTCAAAATCAGAATATTAACTAAATAAACTTATCATACCTTTTAAACATTTAGAAACAATATATCAAAACGTTTCAAATACTTTTACTACCACACGAAGTTATAAATCAAATTTTTGACAAAATTAACATTTGGAAAACTATAACATTAATTAGTCAATTCAAAACACAAGTCAACATTTCGGAAAATCTTTAATTATGTAATATATAAATGTTTGAAAACACAAGAAGTTATGGATGAGTTTACTTACCTTGAACCCTTACGAATCCGCTCTATTTCTAGAAGCTCAAGAACCTTTCAAACCTATTCAATTACAATTTGAATCATTGTCATAACACAATCACCATAAAAATCGAGGGTCTAAAACTCTCCAAGTAACCTCACTAAATTTACCATCAAAGGTATCTCAAAATGACAACAACATAAATTCAAAAATGAACAACCTTCACTCTTGGATTTTTAATAATTCAATCCCTACATATAAACATCAGTATGGCTGTAGAAAAATACAAAAATCTACTGTAATTATTTCAAATAAATTGAGTATCAAATACTAATTTAAAAATAATTTATTTTCGGGTTGCATAAATCTGTCAAAAACATTCCAGTCATGACTCTTTATAGTTCTAAAATCTTTAACTAAATATATACAAATCTCCAAATCACAAAATTTAATATATAGATACTAGACACATAAATTATTCGGTGTGTAAATTTTCATAATTTTAAAAATCTAAGTATGCTAAATAATTTTCGACCAAAATTATTCATTACTGCAGACCTTACTTTGAAAATCCACCCAAATTTATCCTTTTAACATTTTGGAGTGAAACGAATTTTGGCACACTTGAAAAGATATCTATTTTCATAATCAAAAGTTAAAACATGAAAATCATTGATGAAAAATAATATCTTTGCCATACCAGAATTTTCATACAAATATATGACCTAATACAATCCCTAATAACATTAATAATAAAATCTAACATCATACAGGTAAATCATAATTCACTAACCTTATTATCGAAGCTTACAAATCGATCCTCCATAATATCTAGGGCAAACGGCCATCTCTCCCTTTACTCTTTGTTTTTTTTTTCCTTCGTAAATATAACGTATATTATATATATATAGAGTCCAATGAGTTTCTAACCCTAAAACTATTAAACTGGAAACTAATAAAATCTTTTACTACAAGTCAACTCATATTTATTTCTAATTGCCTTTAATATTTCCATAGACCCTTATTTTTTTTATTATTATTTTTTTCAAAGGCATTTTCAGGTATTACATTTAACCTTGCATGCTTTTTCTGTAAAAACTGTTGTTCAAAAAAAAAAAAAAAAAAAAGAGAAACAAGTGAGTAATTTTACCTTTGAAGCTTGGCTCTTGAAGATCTTGGGATGTCAAGAAAGTTTTCTTTGATCATGATTACAATGTTGATGACCATATGAAGAACCTAGGCTACCCATACAAAAGCACCCCAATGTTTTGACACATAAATAAGCCAATCACACAATAATTACACTTATGAACCTTATGAAAGAAACAGATTCAAGAAAGCAAAGAAATGAAAATCAAAAATAAAAATATATAAAAGATATAAAAAAAAAAAACCGCAATCCTTGATGAATGACGGAGTATGACCCTTTAGCGATCATTTTCTCGACATAGACAAGTCCGGGCCCTAAATCTTATAGAAAAAACAAGACATCAACAAGAACACCAATATCAACAAGAAAAACAACTTATTAAACTTACAAATGAGAGATTAGCTGTAATAATACTGGTGTAAGGTCCTAGATTTGTGATGGTTTGATTCCATTATAAAACTCTTTTTATTTGTAATGGTTAGTTGCTTAGGTGTTTCTTTGTAGAAGGGTGCTTCAAAGGAGAAGAGAAACTTCTCATGCAAATATCATCTTCAAGGGAAAAAAAACACTTACTTGGATGCTAAGGTATCAAGATACTTCTTCCTCTTGCAAGGCATAATGTTGGTCTTGAAGAGAGAAATAAACCCTAAGCATTTTCAGAGTCAAATGATGTCGTGATTTTTAGCAGTGAAACATTTTCAGTTCGTGGATCATCATTTGTAGGTGAAACATTTTCTTCTCACTTTCTCTTGTGATCATCTTATTGAATCTTTTTATTTGATAGATGAAATGTGTTAAGGATAATGTTAATTCATGTTATAGGTTTGTTTGATAGATTCATTATTAAGTTTTAGCTTTGTGATCATACTTGAACATCTTTTTAGCAAAACTTGATAAACATGATATTGATTCTAGAAAAGCTTTTTTGTGATGAGTTTGATTGTTGATTTCTAGATCTAGTTTCATATTTCTAAGAACTAGGATTTTTTTATTGTGTTATTGAATATTCTAATCTAGTTCTTATTGATTAACATGCTTGGATTTCTAGATAACTTTGTGATTGAGTGTTGAAAGCATATTCTAGTTATCTCTTGCATGTTCATAGAGTTTGTGTGATCAACTTTCTCTATTTGATTGTGTTTGCATCATTTGCATCACTTAGATCATTTTGCCTTGCAAAAGGTTGAAGTCTCTTTCAAAGTGAGTAAAGCTTTGTTTAGAGCAAGAAGACTTGGCTAGGACATGTGGTCCGGATAGTCAAGCGAGGATTCTTAGTTAGAATCAAGGGGATCCGGATAACTAAGCATGAAGACTTGTCTATGATCAAGGGGATATGGATAGATAAGCACGAAAGCTTCCTAGAGACGTGAGCATCTTGGATAGGAAGTTGCTTCTTGAAGGTGTAGGACTCATCTCGGATAGGAAGTGGGCTAAGTGATTCACTAGTCCCGAGGGTAGACTAGGAGTTGATAGCTTAGGAAGTATATCATGTGTTAATTGTCTTGAGTGTTTATCTCCTTTTCGTCATAGTGAATTGCTTACCAGTAGTTATGGTATCAACCCGTGGATGTTTCCTTTTAGGAGGTTATACCACATAAAAATACTTGTGTAAAGTTTCGCTTTACGTTTCATTATCTTCCATAACTTGGATTGATTACATCACTTGTGTAGTTGTGTATTGATTTTCTGCTTGAGTTGATTAAAACAATTCATTTGTTAGACACACAAAGTGTGCATATAATTGTTATGTTTGAGAAAACGAAAATTGGAAGAATTTAGACCTATACCTATTCACACCCCCCAACCCTTATGTATATATTACACTATATTGCTTAAGTGAATTTCATTCGGTATCAGAGCGGGTGTCTAGAAGCAATTATATAGATCATTTCATTATAATTTTTATGTTTTGTTTATGATAAAGTCATGATTAAGGATGTGTATTCCTATGTGGCTTCTTTTGTTGAACATATTGACTTGGATGAGAAAAATATCAATGATCTTATTCTTGAAAATGAACGCTTATCTAATGTTAATATGTCCTTCAATAAGAAGATAGAGAATCATGGATTAGGCTCAAAAGAATTCAATGAACTTAAAGACAAGATCCTAAGTGCTTGTTTGGTTAGGCTTTCTACTAGCTGAAAAGGTCTATGAACCTTTACTTGAGTTTTTTAGAGTTGTTTGTTTGGGCTATTGAAATTGTCTATTTTAAATTCAGTAGAGGCTAGTAGAGTTTAAACCTCTATTAGACAAAAGCACCTCCCTAGAAGCTTTTCTAAATAGACCTTTTTAAAAAAAGAAGTATTTATATATCCCTAATTTTTTATTATTGTCATGGAATACCCTTATTAAAATAACCCTGGAACCTTTTTATATTCTTTATTCTTTACTTTCTACTGATAAGTTATTTTCTTTGCTCTACATGTACTGGAAGGTTGGTATGTATAATATTTCTCTATTATTATTTTTATTGTTTATTTGTTTATCTTTATGTTTGTTCTACTGGCTTTGATTCAATTTTTTTTATATTTCTTTTTAATGCTTTTGATTACTTTATTTTTCGTCAAATTTTTTGAAATACTATCCATGTTTTTGTATATTCATTACCAAGTTGTTTGATTATTGTCCTATGAAGTTTTGAGTTTTGAATTTCCTTTTCGTTTTTTTTTTTCTGGATTATTTTGTTAGGGTTTATCGCATAGTAGCTTCAGTATTTTAGACTTGTGTTTTCTTCTGTACGGTGTCATATTTCAAATGACTAATGTAAATTTTGGCATAAAATAACTAGACTTTTACAAGCATTAATTTTTGAAATGAAACATTCAGACTTCAATGATTTATTGTTGATCAAAAAAAGAGAATTAATAACATCTTTGAATCGTCCGAAAAAACTGATGATCATCTCCAAGAGTTTGAGATCGAAAGCTTATACTTAGGATTTTTTTTAATATCACATGGTTTCACCAAAATAATTTTTGAGGAAGAGAGTCTAATTAATAATTACTATCTCAATAAATGATATAACAATTTGAGATCTTATTTTTTGTATTGTAAACAGTGCAGTGACAACTCATAAAGCCAAGGGAGCCCACAATTGAGTCCCAAAAAAAAAAAAAATTTGATTTTTTGTTCCGTAAAATCATATTTATATTTTCTTTAATTCGTTTTTGTTTTTGTTGGTTTTGGCTTTTCACAAATATTATTTGATTACGATGAGAATAAACTACCAAGTGATTATGAATAAGAGAATGCTACTCAAGATGTTTATGAGGAGTGACATCCTAATCGTGAAATAGACAAAGAACATGATACTATTGCGACTCTTATCATGTTTCGATGATAACTTATTTAATTTTGAATTTTTTTTCCATTTAACTTTTTACCTTTGTATGAAATATTGATCATTTTCCTTTTATTTAATCTTTGACAATGCTTCCATTTTGTTGAAACTTTAATATTTTCTGGTTGTTATTTTAATCTTTTAAGTTTATATGATGAAAGTTTTGAATTTTATTATTATTGTGCAATAAAAAATGTAGTTAACATGTAAAAAATCTTTTAATTTCAATTTTTTTTTAGAGTGAATAAATAATGTCATTTTCAGTAATTTATTATCTCAGTAGACTTTTTGAGATTTTACAATCAAACGATCTACTGCTATAAAAGTGTTTTTTTAATTACCAACCAAACAGCTATATTTTTTTTTCAAAAGCTCTATTTCAATTAGATCTTTTACGAATAAACGTTTTTCAAAAGCCCAACCAAACAAGCCCTAAGTCTAGAAATGAGCCTTAAGGATAGCAATGATAGACTTAGTTTTTTGAAGTAAGAAATTGATCAAGGGGATAGTTCTCTTGATTGTGCTAGGAGACTTGAGAATATGCTTAAAGCTAAACTTAGTGAGCACCAATATCAAGAGAAGAAGTATGAAGAATGGCTTAGTAATTTTCATGAATATATTAGGAAAAGCAATAATATCTTAGAGAAATATGCCATTAAGCATAGGGTGCTTAGTGATAAACTTGATGAGACAAGTTGGATGATTAACAAGATGTCATCTAGTTCAAATAAGGTAGAATCCTTCATTAGAAGTGGTAAGCATACATGTGACAAAAGAGGTTTGGGTTATATCAATGAGAATGAAACTCATTCTACTAACAAATCTACTTTTGTCAAAGAAAGTGTTGAAACAAATGTAGGAACTCTCTTTCAAGGTAAAATAATGAAAGTTATCGGAGGTGCCTCTATATCAATAAGGAACTTCAATGGAGGAACTCAACAAGATCAAAGTCAAAGAGCATCATCCTAAAATGCAAGAGGTAAAGAATCAAGGGTTGCACATCAAACAGGTAAAATTTTGAGAAGACCAAATACTTTGGAAACAAATGCAAATGGTAAATTTCTCAAATTCATACCTATTTGTCATCATTGTAATATGGTAGGACATATTCGACTTAGGTGCTTTGAATATATTCGGAAATGCAAATTTGATAATGCTTTTCATGATATTTCTTTGAATGGTCCTTGGCAATCATCCATGTATGGATATAGAACTAAACTTAGGAAGACCTTGGAAAAGCATGTTGAGAAGAAACTTGTTGATAACTTGCTTGCTAAATCTTATGTTGTGCCTTACTCTACTATGCATAAGAAAATTGATAATGCTTTGTTTGATATATGCGAAGATGTGACTAACAAAGTCAAAGTGCATGTTAAAAAGTCTAACAATGAGTCAAAGCATGTTAGTGGTAAGAGCGAGAGGGGTATTGTGAAGAGTGTGTAGGTTAGAAAAGACACACATAAATGTCTTGTTGCATAATATGCTATAAGAGTCAACTCCTTCTACTCTTGGTACCTACATAGCGGTTGCTCTAGGAACATGACCGGGAACAAAGAGTTTTTTAAGAATTTTGTTTTAAAGGATGGAGGTTGGGTAACTTTTGGTGATGGCACCAAAAAGCAAGTTCTAGGCAAGGGAATAATATTTATCCCCGGATTGCCTAAACTTCGAAACACTTTGTATGTTGATGGGTTACAAGCTAACTTGATGTTAGTTGAAAATTATCACTAAGATGAATCTACAATTAACAACTTTTAGACCATAATTGGGGTAGATCACAGTCTGAGAGAGATACCATGTCTGATATCTCTGTATATTCAGAAAAGTAAGCGGAATATGATGGCGATTAACGATGGAGATAAATCAATGTAAAAAGTAAGAAAATGACTATTTCATTAATCAGTAAAATAGAGATACATGATAAAATGATGTTTTGTGGAGTATTTCGAGTATGGAAATTTTAGACTCAGTTGGCGATGGCGATCTCGTGGTAGTCGATAAGTGGAAAAATTTGTCATCTAGGTCGAAAGTCTGATCCTCTTTTATGGGCCATGTTTCTTGCCAATTACTCTGATAATTAATCAATCAATTAAGCAATCAATGAGACGTTAATGGTGGCCTTATTTCAGGTGTGAGAATGATTCCCATAATTAAGTGATTTCGTTTCCTTCTTTGGCAATTTTGACAGAGTTAACTAATCTCATTCAAAGTAGAGCTTTTAAGGTGGCGGGAGAAGTCAACTTTCCTTGTGTTTGAATGTTTGGCGTATACCGTTTTATTTAGAGCCTGATTCTGGTTCTTGGTGTACTAGTCCGTTTCTTCTTTGATAGTCTTCCTCTCATCTCGTCCTTCCATTGCCTGGTAGACCGGTTCTACGATGGGTCGAGGTACCTGTATTCCTTTTGTATCAGGGTATCGAGGTACTAGGATATCGGATAAGATAGTAGCAGGGTACCTGGATGTTGAAGTGGTGGGGTCCTTAAGACTTTGACTTCCATGTTTCCTGGTACTTGGGGATCTAGGTGCCTCTGATCTTGATTTGGATCTATAGCTAGTCTGTTTGGACATATCAATTTGGCTCCCTCCCGGGGTAGCGGGATACTTCCTGTAGTGTCTTCCTACTTCAGATAGTCTTAGTCTAGATGGAAAATTCTTCTTCGGACCCCTGCCATTTTTGGCGGTTAACAAAAGTCCCCCTGACTTGAACACCGGTACATAGCCGGGGTCGGGGTCGGGGTCAGGGTCAGGATACTTGGAACACATGAAGGATTTTACCCATTTTGGTTTGCTGGCTTCAACTGTCTAAGAGAAAGTCCCTATTTGGCATGCTTGTATTTAATGACTGATCCACGTGTAATACATGGACTGGTCCGTTTGTTTGAAAGGATCGTTTTAGGTGCGAATTCATTGAAATCGCCACACTCACGTTTCTGGTCATCAAGTCATGTTCCCTTCTGGTAGCCTTCCACCTCTTTCTAAAAGTAACCTCCCTCTTCTCCTCTCACTCATACTGATTTAAAATTTCGAAAAAAAAACAAACCCTAGCTCTTCTAAGAATAGAGTTCTTTCTTCTTCTTTTGAGAAATTTCGAGAGTTTTCTTCTTTTTCTTCTTACTTCTTCTTTAATGGCAAATCCATCAACCCCTATTGACAGTCTCGATGACCTTCTTAACATGGAAAAGGTCGATTCAGCTAAGAGTTCCTAGTCGAACATGTAGGGAAAAACGGTTTATACGCATAGGGGAATGCGAAAATTAGGTTTAGTATATAACAAAAATTTTCCCTTTTAAAAGATTAACCTTAACCCTTAATTAAATTAACATATAAACAAAAGTACCGTACCTTTGTCACGTTATTCGATTGACGTTGCATCAATGGTAATCCGTAAGATCTTCAAATTCAATCATGAACGTGGATCACCTAAGAGCGTGGTCTCCCTTTTTTTTGAATTGAGTACCTGAGGATGGATAAGAAAAAACTTTTTCTTTTTCGTTAGTCACAAAAACTTCCAAGAGATAAAAAAGAACGTTCCGGTCACTTTTGAATTATCAATCTTTTGATCGAAACTCGCGTGAACCTAATTTGAAATTGTGCAAAAAGCCTTTTGATGTAAAAACTACTGGTGCACTATCGAAATAAAAACGTTCTCCTTACTTTTTCTCTTTGGCCGAATTTTCTCACACATTAGTCTAAGTGATGGATTCTATTTTCAAGCATAGAAAAATAATTCTCTATTAAACAATTAGGTCATGGCCGAATTCTATATTGTGTAATTTATGGTGGTCAAATTCCCTTGCTCCATTTAATTTAGGGTTGGCCGAATTCTTCCTATAATAGGATAGGGTGGCCAAAATTCCTTTCCTAATATTATTAGGGTTGGCCAAAATCTTCACTTGAAGAGGATTTGTATTTCCACCAATGATTTATATTATTCTTTAGAATTCCAAACCCTAATCCAACTCTTTAGTGTATTTGTGACTATATCAAAGACTTCCTAATTTGACTAGATAAATAAATTCCTTTTATTTATCTACTTACCAAATAAAGTGTTTTATATTTATTATACTATAAACAATAGTATAATACTAAAAAACATATTTCCTAGTCAGAAAAAGATTTTGATTATTAATTAAATAATTAATTAATTCCCATTTAATTAAATAATAAAATATAACAATATAATAGGCTTTATATATAGCCTTGCCGCCTAACATATGTAAATGGGCTTATATATTGTTTTTCCATTTTATTAAATTCATTAGACTTTAAATAAAAAGCCCACATGTGAACTAGACCCATTCTTACTAAAAGAAACAAGCTCATATGTCTTTCATTAACACATTAATATAATTTAACAGCCTATTAAATAAATAATGTGCAAATTATATTCTTAATATATTAAATACAATTCTAGATGGACCCATAATTAGTCTAGTAGAATATATCAAGTGATCCATACAAGTCCCTGTTGATTGGGGATCTTGGGGGGCTATCTGAATCTAAGCTTCAATAGACATAACTCAATCACAATCAACAAATGATTCACTTAGGTCTGATCTATTAATTTTAGCTCGTTCCACTAAAGAGCTAAAACTGTACTCTTAAATAAATATTGAACAAGTAAATGTTTTTCATTCAAACCCTATATAATCTTATTGGACATAGTATATCCTCGTGAATAATATCAGTAATCGCCAAGAGCTCACAGACCGCCTATAACTCTCCTAGTTACCATATTTACTCATATGACCACATTTTGAACTTGGATATTTTGACTTGTCTAGAAGCCATGTTTCAATAGTCACTATCGAAAACTTAACGTTAAGATTTAATATCTAATACCTCAAAACATCCATGTGATAATATTATACTCTAAATTATTAAATGGAGCCATGATGTCCATATCTATAAATGAAGTCCTCTATTGATTAGCAAATGAATACCACCAAACTATTGAGGATAAACTATACGTTACAATCGTACTCATTGATAGGTCAAACGATAACACTTGTAACCATAAGTCCATCATTTATCTCAAGATTAAGATAGACTCTTCGACTGTCCTCATAATGAAAAACTTTTATCTTCTGATGGTTCTAGATAAAGTATTTCATTGTGATCCTGTTCAATGCTTCTACTGCACTAGATTCTTTTACTCAAAGACACTTTGATGATTTTAAACTCATCATATCTCATTTGATCCCACTCAAATGCTAGCAAAAAAATCTACAACTTTAACAAGGTAAAGGTGCCCAACCTTTATCTTAAGTTGTGAACAATATTCAAGACTAACTAAAGAATTGTGTCTACCTCATATATATATATACAGATGTACGAACAATTCTTTATATCCCATAGTCTTTTGACCTTATGATTATTTACTTTGAAAGTTATAATAATTAAACTATAAATTCTATAAGATTTGTTAAACTAGAAATCACTTTATTAATGTGAAAAGATTGTCAATTACATTATTACACTCTTGCTAATGAGCATAATCCTAACAATCTCCCACTTGCGCTATAACAAGTGTGTCATATCTCTCATTCCCATGTTCTCTAGGTGCCCAACAAAACTCTTCTAAGGTAGAGCCTTTATGAAGGGATCCACTAGATTTTCTACCGACGCGATTTTGGTAACCGTCACATCCCCCTTATGCATAATCTCCCTTAAAAGATGATACTTCCTATCCATGTGCTTACCTCTCTTATGACTTCTTGGTTCTCGCGAATTAGCCACTACTCCACTATTGTCACAGTAAATAGTGATCTGCCTATTCACATTAGGAACCATTTCCAAGTCAACCAAGAATTGGCGGAGCCAAACAGCCTCTTTGGCAGCTTCACATGCAGCAACATATTCAGCCTCCATGGTGGAATCAGTAATAGATGATTGCTTGATTCTCTTCCATATGACTGCTTCTCCCCCAATAGTAAACACAGCTCTTGATGTGGATTTTCTAGAGTTAGAATCTGACTGGAAATCAAAATCTGTATACCCAACGGGAATTAAATCCCTTCCAGAGTATACAAGCATATAATCTCTTGTTCTCTTGAGATACTTGAAAATATGTTTAACTGTTGTCCAGTGATCAGGACTAGGTTTCGATTGAAACCTACTAACTATGCCAACAACAAAACAAATATCTGGTCTAGTACAGAGCATTGCATATATGAGACTTCTAACTGCTGAGGCATATGGAACTTTACTCATGAATTGCTCTTCATGCTCTTTCTTAGGAAAGGAACTTATTCCTTATAAAGTTTGATTCAATGTCTGAAAGGTAACATACCTTTCTTGGAATCTTGCATGGAGAATATAGACAAGATTTTATCAATGTATGATGCTTTGGATAAGGCAATCGTTCTATTTTTTCTATCCCTTATTACTTGGATACCAAGAATATAACTTGCGTCTCCTAAGTCCTTCATATTAAATTGTTTTGCTAACCATTCTTTTACTGATGTCAATACACCTACATCGTTTTTGATGAGTAGTATATCATCAACATAAAGAATGAGGAAAACCAACTTGTCGCCTTTAATTCTTTTGTATACACATGGTTCGTCAGGGTTTTGAATAAATCCAAAACCTTTCACAGCTGGATTGAACCCTACGTTTCAGGTTCTGGATGCTTGCTTTAGTCCATATTTGGACTTTTGCAACTTGAATACCCTTTCCTCTTGGCTTTTTTCAATGATCCTTCCGGTTGCATCATATAGATGTTTTCGTCAAGACTTCTATTAAAGAACACTGTCTTGATGTCCATTTGCCAAATCTCTATGTCTAAAGATGCTGCAATGGATAAGAGTATCCTAATGGATTTAAGAATGGCTATAGGAGAGAAGGTTTCCTCTTAATCGATATCTTCCTTTTGTGTGTAACTTTTAGCTATTAATCTAGCTTTGAAGGTTTCCACCTTTTCATCCATTCCTCTTTTCCTCTTGTATACCCACTTGCAGCCAATGGGTTTTATCCCTTTAGGCAAGTCTATAAGAGACCAAACTTTGTTATTGAACATAGATTCAATTTCAGATTGTATTGCCTTTTGCCAATGGCGACAATCAACATCCTCCATTGCTTTCTTATACGTTTAGGGATCATCGTCATCCAGAAGATTCTCCACTGATTTTTCTAGACCGATGTATCTCTCTAGTTGATTACTAATCCTCCCACTACAACGAGGAATGGTAGGTTGTTAATCTTGTGATGGTGTGGAAATTACAATTGGGTTAGGTTGTGAAACCTTTTATGGATTTGTATCTCTTGACATCTCATTCAGGATAATTCTACTTTTAGGCACAAAGTAATTTACATAGTCCTTTTCTAGAAATTTAGCATTTGTCGAAACAAATACTTTAAGATCTGAAGGACTATAGAAATAATATCCTTTAGTTTCTTTTGGATACCCCACAAATATGCATGTTTCCGAACGAGACTCCATCTTTTTTGTCTTTCCTTTTAACACATGTACAGGACAACCAAATATCCTTAAGTGTTGTAAACTAGGTTTTCGCCCAGTCCACAACTCATGCGGTGTTTAAGGAACTGACTTAGATTGTACATCGTTTAATATGTACATTGCGTTTGTAAAGCATATCCCTAAAAAGATTTAGGAACTATTGAATAACTTAACATAGACCTAACCATGTCTAAAAGAGTTCTATTTCTCCTTTCTGGTACCTCATTTTGTTAAGGTGTTCCTGGTGCAGAAAGCTAAGAAACAATCCCATTATTAATAAGATATTGCTGAAACTCACCAGATAAATATTCTCCACCACGATCAGATCTCAAGACTTTTATGTGTTTCTCAAGCTGATTTTCTACTTCAGCTTTAAATGCTTTGAACATGTCAAAAGCATCCGACTTATGTCTCATGAGATACACATAGCCAAATCTTGAGTAGTCAACTTTGAAATTGATGAAGTACTCATATCCACCTCTAGCTTAAATGCTCATAGGACCACATACATCACTGTGTATTAATCCTAAACATTCAGTGGCTCTTGTGCCTTTGGTTGTGAACGACCTTTTGGTCATCTTACCTTCCAAACAAGATTCACAAGTTGGTAGATCATCGACCTTTAAGTCACTTAAAGGTTCATCACTAACCAATCTTTTAATCCTATTAAGTTTAATATGACCTAGGCACAAATTCCATAGGTAGGTTTCATTTTTTGAATTTTACTCTTTATGATTAGGTTCCATTAATTCTGTGTCTAACGAGTGAGAGATATTTCTATGTAGAAAAAATAAACCGTTTTCCAATGTACCTTTGCAAATAATTTTTTCATTCTTACTAATAATAAAAACTTTATTAAAAGTAATTGAATATCCAAATTTATTTAAACAAGAAACTGAAATTAAATTCCTCTTAAACTGAGATACATAATAAACGTCTATCAAATCTAAATGCCTACTAGAATCTAGATAAACTCTAATATCTCCTACTACACTTGTAGACACTAACGTTCCGTTTCGTAAGCGCAAGTTGATTTCATTCTTATTCAACATTCTCTTTTCTTGGAATCCTACAAGGAATAACAAATATGATTAGTGGCTCCAGAGTCTATGATCCAAGAATCTGTAGAATTTGCCAGAAAACATGTTTCAAAATAATTAACATTACCTTCTTCCTTCTTTTTCTGGGAATTTGGGCAATTTCTTTTCCAATAGCCCTTTTCACCACAAAGGAAACATTTCCCTTTGATCTTGGTTACTTTTTTGGTCTCTTTCTTGGTAGACCCAAATTGCTTTTTCTTCTATTGTTTCTTGACCTTCTGACGAGTTTTAACAGTAGCAACTTTACCAACCAAATGAATCTCTTTACCTTTGCCTTTCACAAGGATCTTTTCAGAGCTCTAAACATCTTGTATTAGGCCTTGCAAGGTGTATTCCTTTTTGTTCAAGATGTTGTCCAACTTGAATTGATCAAAGGAATCTGATAGTGAGTTGACAACCATGTCAATTTTTGTCTCACCATCTATCTCAGCACCATTTAGTTCAGCAAGGTTGAGATGTGCTATGATTTTCATCATGTGATCATTCATAGCCTATCCAGTTTTCATGCTAAGATTCATGAAAGCAGTCACTGTCACTCTCTTAGTCGTCCTAGACCTCATAGCAAACATCTCCTCTAGAGACATCATTATATCAGCAGCATACCCCATTCCTTCATTCTGCTGTTACAACACGTCGGAGATAGTAGCCATAATGTAACATTTGGCTATATCATCTAAGGTCTTCCACTGCTCATACTCATCTCTTTGCATCGCATTAGATTCATTATTAGGAGCATGTGGTTTAGGAGTAGTCAGAACAAACTTAAGTTTTTCAGCTTGCAGTAACAACCCAATTTTCTTTTTCCATGTGACGTAATTGTCACCAGTTAATATGTTATCTTTCAGGATGTTCATTTGGGATGGGGTCATGAATTCTGAATAAATATATATATAAGTAAATAATCATGATAAATCACTTTCGAATATTTATCTTGAATTAAATAAATAATTCGATCGTAAAATTCAACGGTGATCCAACATCCATAAATGTTACGCCTCCTTTGGGAGTTTGCACGATTTATTAGTTGGACTAGGTCCCACTTAATTGTTAACATAACAGCCAGCGTTTTTAATTTTAGCCTTGTGATTTTATTTACAAAAACTCTTGGGAGGATATCAATAAAACCACATTGAGTGTGTTACCAAAATATCGACCTTCAATTTTCTCTCACGAAAATCCCTCCTTTGAGAGTAGATCTCGTTTGAGTCAATTGTCTAGTCTATCCTTGTAAGGAAGTATCTTGCTAAATTCCATTCACGGATACCCCTTAGGAGGGTTGTCATACAAAACATAAAGCTCAACTAACATTGGAGGCCATAGGTGTTTCAAAACACCTTCTCCCACTCAATTATTTAAGGCGTGTGATTAAATTCCATAGAATGATTAACCATGTTATCTAGATGCTAATTAGATACCTAAATCATTCAATGCATGTTCATACCAAAAGAGATATATGAGTGGCATGCCTATTTTATATGACATGTTATCATATAGCAACAAATATTGTAACACTGACTGAAAATAAATAGCCACAATTTTGGTCCATCCTAGAAAAGCAAGTAAATTACATTTGTTGGAAATAAAAAAAACCCTAACTTGGCAGATAAAGCCTTCAAGTGGCCATCATCCAGTTGTGCGCCCGAAGCCACATGTGGCTGTCCCAAATGCACACCTTGGCTGCCTGGCATGGGCGTGCGCAGTCCATACCACATCAAGGGTGCGCACGGGTGCTAGGGTGTGTTGTTGCTTCCCTTTTCCACTTTCAATTCTTCAACTCTTCGAATCGTCGAAACTTGAACATATTACAGCAGAATTTTTAACAATAAAATACTGCAGTTTTTTTTATTTTTTTTTTAAACTAAACAAATACTGCACTTTAATAATATATATATATATATATAATGCAGAATTTTATTACATTATTTTCTGCGGTACTTATATTACATTACAATAAAAATAATAGAAAAACTTAGCAATTAACAATAAGGAATTATGGCGATAATAGACCACCCTTTTTGTTACAATTTTGAAACAAAAATTACATTGAAATTCTAGGACCAAAATTGAGCAACAACAATTCATATAAACATAACATATATAAATCCATACATTCCACATGTAATTATATATGAGAATACCTAGAGTGTCATCTCTTTCTAAAACATGCATATTAATCAATAAAAGGAATAGATCCACGTATGTACATACATTAATTAATCAAGGGTACAACCAAGGCTCTGATACCAATTTTAGGGAAAAACGGTTTATACGCGCAACGGAATTCAAAAATTAGGTTTAGTATATAACAAAAAATTTCCCTTTTAAAAGATGAACCTTAACCCTTAACCCTTAACCCTTAATTAAATTAGCATATAAACAAAAGTACTGTACCTTTGTCGCGTGATCCGATTGACGTTGCGTTAATGGTAATCTGTAAGATCTTCTAATCCAATCATGGATGTGGGTCACCTAGGAGCGTGGTCTCCCTTTCTTTGAATTGAGTACCCGAGGATGGATAACAAAAAACTTTTTCTTTTTCGTTAGTCACAAAAACTTCCAAGCGATAACAAAGAACGTTCTAGTCACTTTTGAATTATCAATCTTTTGATCGAAACTCGCGTGAACATAATTTGAAATTCTGCACAAAGCCTTTTGATGTAAAAACTACTAGTGCAGTATCGAAATAAAAACGTTCTCCTCTCTTTTTCTCTTTGGCCGAATTTTCTCACACACTAGTCTATGAGATGGATTTTATTTTCAAGCTATAGAAAAATAATTCTCTATCAAACAATTAGGTCATGGCTGAATTCTATATTGTGTAATATATATTGGTCGAATTCCCTTGCTCCATTTAATTTAGGGTTGGCCAAATTCTTCCTATAATAGGATAGGGTGGCCGAAATTCCTTCTCTGATATTATTAGGGTTGGCCGAAATCCTCACTTGAAGAGGATTTGTATTTCCACCGATGACTCATATTATTCTTTAGAATTCCAAATCCTAATCCAACTCTTTAGTGTATTTGTAACTATATCAAAGACTTCCTAATTTGACTAGATAAATAAATTCCTTTTAGTTATCTACTTACCAAATAAAGTCTTTTATATTTATTATACTACCAACAATAGTATAATACTAAGAAACATATTTCCTAGTCAAAAAAAGATTTTGATTATTAATTAAATAATTAATTGATTCCCATTTCATTAAATAATAAAATAAAACAATATAATATGCTTTATATGTAGCCTTGCCGCCTAACATATGTATAGGGCCTTATATATTATTTTTCCATTTTATTAAATCCATTGGACTTTAAATAAAAAGCCCTTTATGTGAACTAGACTCATTCTTACTAAAAGAAACAAGCCCATATGCCTTTCATTAATACATTAATATAATTTAACAGCCTATTAAACAAATAATGTGCAAATTATATTCTTAATATATTAAATACAATTCTAGATGGACCCATAATTAGTCTGGTAGAATATATCAAGTGATCCATACAAGTCCATGTGGATTGGGGATCTTGGCGGGCTATCTGAATCTAAGCTTCAATAGACATAACCAAATTCACAATCAACAAATGATTCACTATTGAGCATAATCCTAACAGAACAATAAGGGAACGTGGCGAAGACGATACCGCGGAGAGTACTATCTCGACCTGGCAATGTCATTCCAAAAGGGACCTTTATATCGGATTGGGTTTCAACAGTAGACCTAAGAACCCAGTCTAGATTGTTGATGAAGAGGAGGACGAGGATGTTGGGCAGAAAGGTTTCCCAACCAGAAATATCTTGGTCATGCTATCCAGACCCATTTCTTCCTTTCATGACCTCATGGTTGTCCCTAACTTTATCTTTACCATCGACACCATAGCGCACTTGAGGAAGGAATATCATATTCTTGCCGTCATCACTCTCACTCCTCCATATCGTAGTTATAACGTGTATTCTCCCACTAAAGGCCACTACCGTATCCATATGGCTACTTTTGAATGTGGGGTCAACATACCCCTTCACTCTACTTTTTGCAAGGTACTATATGCTTTTCAACTGGCTCCATTGCAGATTTCACTAGGGTTCTAGAGGCATCTTACAGGGTTCCTGGTACTTTGGAAAGAGTAGTGTGAGCGTGATAACAAGGTGAGGGAATCAGGTTTCGATGAGATCCAATATATCTTTCAAATGGCAAATCTAACGCTAGGTTATATGGGCCAGTTCTACTTGAGGGCAAAAAATCCTTTGAAACTCTTCATACTCGAAACTAATGCAAAGTTCACTAAAACCTGGCATGATGAATGGGTCGTAGTAGGGGGAGATTGGTGTAGCTCAGTGCATATAGGCGGGACTGAGTATCCGGTCCCTACTGAATTTGCTAGGAAGGATAAGTGGAGCAAGGGGAATCATTCCAAGAAGTCGCTAAGTATCCTGGAGGGAATCGTGCCCACAAGTATATTAACTTGAAGTATCCCGCTTGCAATCCCTTCGAGGGTGCCATGTAGGGATGGCAATAGGTCGGGGTCGGGTCCTATTGGACCCAGACCTAGACCCATGAAAATTTTCGGGTTCAGGTTCGAGTCTGGACTCGCGGGTCATAGGGAGACCCGAGAAAAGCGCTAGGGAAGCAAGCATTAGCCAAAAGGCCAAGCTTGCTTGAGCCCGTGAAGGGGGGGCATGAGCCTCACGGCCCATATATCCCTCTGCCTTGTGAGGCTCATGCGCCTCTCACGGGGCTGAGTAATATGTCCTCCTCTGATTCGTCCTCAATCTCCCTCCAGCACTCTTTTAAATATCTTCCTCCTTCCCTCCAATTCCCATGTGAAGAAAAATTGAAAAAGAAAGTGTGCTGAAATTTTCATCAAGTTTTTAATTTTTTTTTTTGATCATCTCTCTCATTTGAACTCTGAATCACTTGATTCAAAAGCTAAAAATGTTGTTCTTGAAGAGAGGAACAGAGGAACAAACCCCAAGCATTTTCTGAACCAAATGATGTCGTGATTTTTCACAGTAAGCATATTTCAATCCGAGCTTCATCATTTGTAGGTGAAACATCTTCTTCTTTTTACTTTCTTTTTTGATCATCTCATTTAATCTTCCTATTTGATTGATGAAATGTATTAAGGATGATGTTAGTTCAAATTCTAGGTTTGTTTGATTGACTGATTGTTGAGTTTTGAATATCTTTTAGCTAAACTTGATTAACTTGAAATAGATTCTAGAAATGACTTGTATGATGTGCTTCATGATAATTTCTAGGTTAGATTTCATGATCTAAGAACTAGGATTTTTGAATGAGATTTTTGAATATTCTAATCTAGTGCTTATTGATTCACATTCTATGATTTCTAGATAGTTTTGTGATTGATTGTTGAATAACATAATTTAGGTATCATTTGCATGTTCATAGAGTTTGTTTGATCTAATTTCTATATTGATTGTGTTTGCATCATTTGCATCACTTAGATCATTTTGCCTTATAAAAGGTTAAAGTCTCTTTCAAAGTGAGTGAAGCTTTATTTAGAGCAAGAAGACTTGGCTAAGACATGTGGTTCGGATAGTCAAGCGTGAAGTCTTAGTTAGGATCAAGGAGATCTGGATAACTAAGCAAGAAGTCTTTTCTAAGATCCAGGGGATTCGGATAGATAAGCAAGAAAGCTTCCTCGAGACGTGAGCATCTTAGATAGGAAGTTGCTTCCTAGAGGTGTAGGACATATCTCGGTTAGGAAGTAGGCTAGGTGATTCACTAGGCCCGAGGGTAGACCAGGAGTTGATAGCTTAAGATGGATATCATGTGTTGATTACCTTGAGTGTGTATCTCCTTTTCGTCATAGTGAATTTGCTTGCCAGTTGTTGTGGTATCAACACGTGAACGTTTCCTCTTAGGAGACTTTACCACATAAAAATCTTTGTGTCAAGTTTTGTTTTACTTTTCACTATCTTCCAATATCTTTAATTGATTGCTCACTTCGTAAATTGTATCTTAAAATTGTGTTGTTTGAAGCAATATATTTGTAAGACACACCAAGTGTGCACATTATTGTTCTGTAAAAAGAATCTTGGAAGAATTTGGACATGTACCTATTCACCCCCCCTCCTCTTGGTATATATTACACTATATTGCTCTAGGAAATTTCACCTATCCCGCATACTACTGATCCAGTAAGATCATTTGAGGGAATGATTCCTGATCCTACTGACACCCAAATGATCAGATGAAGGGTACAAAGGATGCTATTGAGACTGGGACCAAGCCAGTGGTGATGGTGGAGACTTCTGCTGAGCCTGAAGTACCAGGAACCAGAGAGCTCTTGGCTGATGTATGTTCCAAGGAGGCTGATAAAACTAATGTATCTAGCTAGAGTTAGGAGGCAGGAGAGAAGAAGTACACTTGGAGTGCACGACTCACTTGTCTTTTCTTATTACAGTCATTTTTGTCACATATATTTGTAGCCCGGAACTAGGGATTGGACACCCGGATTGATAAATAAAATGCTTTCCTCTTTTTCGTAAATACATTGTCTCACTTGCTTGCACTAGGTTTTGGTAAAACTTTGCACTTACTTAACTCTAACCCAAATGAAACTTACTTGAATACTAGTAGTACCTAGTACTTGCCTGCTTGTCCTATAATCTGGATAGAACACATTTGAGATATTTATTTTAATCAAGTCTTGGTACCCAGACACTTGTTAGAGGTATCCTACTGGGTAGTCCCCTTGTAAGGTCTGCTGAAAATTCTACTAGTAGTTTGCACCAAGCATCGTCTGATCCTGGTACTTGCATGCTTGTCCCATAATTTGGGTAGTGTGAATCAAAGTACTAGATACTTCTTGCATATGAGATCTTGATTTTGAACCAATCTGGATAGTCCACTAAGGCTACTTCTCGATTCTCATAAGGTGAATTTGGGTACCAGGTAAATCCCGTATAAGAAATCCTAGCCCCAAATTAACTAATCCTGGTAGGTATCTAAGGCCATTTTAGCACTAGGTCTCCTGTTAGGCTAATCAAAGTACCTGGGCATTCTTACAAGAAGAGTCTCGGTACTTATGGTGGAAACACATTCAAAGGGAGTTTAGGTATTGGGCATTTTCATTTTCTGGATATAAACTTATATACAAATGTATTTAAACGAGTTCGGGGTACTTGGCATTTCCATATGTATGGAACCCTGGTACTTAGTCAATAACATAGGCGAGTCATGGTATCTAGCATCCCGATAAAGGGTCCTGATCTTTAGGCCATCTGTCATGGTAGGCAACTAGGGCCACTTTAGGACCAGGTCTTCATATGGCGAATCTGTGGCAACAGGTATCCCGATAAAGGATCCTGATTCTTAGGCGATCTGCCTTGATAAACGACTAAGGCCACTTTAACACCAGATTTTCCTAGAGAAGGGTATTCCCCGTCTGAGGCTTTAGGAGTGCGGTATAGGCTCTCATGGTCCTAGGGACTACGATGGGCAACCAGGGCCACGATTTCGTATCCTTAGTCTGGTATGAAACTATGCCACTTAGGCACTTATGCACCAGATCCTTCATGGAGGAGGGTATACCCCGTCTAAGGCAGTAGAAGTGCAATGTAGGCTCTCTTAGTCTTAAGGACTGCATCCGGGAACTAGGGCCATGATTTTGCATCCTAGGTCTGGTAGGCAACTATGCCACTTAGGCACTCATGCACCAAATCCTTCATAGAGGAGGATATACCCCGACTAATGCAGCAGAAGTGCCATGTGGCTTTTTCCTAGGCTTGAGGCGATTAGTTGTGGCGATCTAACAAGAGCGGGTTGACTCGGTCCAGGGCATCAGGAATGTTATGTAGCTTTCTTGGTCTTAAGGCGATTCAGCTATGGTGAAATTTTCAAGGAGAATATATATGACTCATTTAGGAGAAAAAACTGACTTCTTCATTGAATTCTTAGGTGATATAAAGCAAATTCGAGATACATACTTAGAGAAGCACTAGTTGAAATAAATTGTTCCTTTATGGTAGAACCTCTTGAGGTGTTCATGATTCCAGGTGTGGTCTATTGGGTAGCCATCCATGTCTTCTAGCTTGTAAGCTCCACCCTGGACTACCATCTTTATCAGGTAGAGTCCTTCCCAATTTAAGGCTAGTACCCTGCCTGACCTCTTCCGGGTATTCTTGGTTACTTTCCTAAGGACCAAGTCCCCTTATTTGAAGTTCCTGGTCTTTACTCTTCTGTTAAAGTATTGGGTAATCTTGCTTTGATAGACGACAACTCATTCTGCGGCCTTGTCCTGCCTTTTTTCTAAAAGATCTAGGTTGGCTCTCAATTTAGCTTCATTGCTTTCTTGTTCACATTGCTGGACCCTGAAAGATGTCAGTTTGTGCTCCAAGGGTAGAACTACATATGTTCCAAAAGCTAGTTAGTAGGGAGTTTCCCTAGTCGCGGTCCTTTTGGTGGTCCGGTATGCCTATAACTTATTAGGGAGCTCTCATGCTAGTCGATAAGTGGAAAAAATCTATCCTCTAGGTCGAAAATCTAATCCTCTTTTATGGGTCATGTTTCTTGGCTATTGCTATGATAATCAATCAATTAATTAAGCAATAAACAAGACATTAATGGTGGCCTTATTTCAAGTGCGGGAATGATTCCCATAATCAAGTGATTTCGTTTCTTTCTTTGGCGATTTTGATAGAGTTAACTAATCCCATTCAAAGTGGAGCTTTTAGGGTGGCGGGAGAAGTCAACTTTCCTTTTGTTTGAATGTTTGGCGTATACCTTTTTATCTAGAGCTTGATTCTGGTTCTTGGTGTACCAGTTCGTTTCTTCCTTGATAGTTTTCATCTCATCTCGTTCTTCCATTGCTTGGTAGGCCGGTTCAAGGATGGGTCGACGTACCTGTATTCCTTGTGTATCGGGGTATCGGGATATCATATAAGGCAGTAGCGGGGTACCTGGATGTTGAACCGGTAGGGCTCTTATGACCTTGACTTCCCTGTTTCCTGGTACTTGAGGATCTAGGTTCTCATGATCTCGATTTGGATTTGTAGCTAGTCTGTCTAGACATATCAATCTGGCTCCCTCCCGAGGTAGCAAGATAATTCCTATAGTGTCTTCATACTTCAAACAGTCTTGGTCTACATGGAAAATTCTTCTTCGAACTCCTACCATTTTTGGCAGTTAACACTTCATAAACATTACTCACTTGTGTGAAAATTTTAAGGAAGTTAGCTTTAACAAAGATGTGTGTATAATAATTGATAAAAAGGGCAATGTTGTCTTAAAAGTCAAAAGTTCTAAAGACAATTGCTATTATCTTGAGATAGATCATCTACCTTGCAACATGGCACATGATTGCAACAAGCTTGGTTTGTGGCATCAACGTTTGAGCCATATGAACTTTAAGGATTTAAAGAAGCTTGAAAAACATAGCATTATTAAATGTCTTTTAAACCTTGGTAGGAAGCTAGATGTTGCTTGTGAACCTTGCCAATTAGGTAAACAAACCAAAGTGTCTCATAAAAAGAGCACTTCCATAGCTACCAAGAAACCTTTAGAACTTGTGCACATTGCCAATAATCTTGTACAGAAACATACTAGGAAAGCTTGGATTAAAAAGTATGATATGAAAAATGTTCCTAGTCATTCTTCTAAACATGTTTCTAATGATAACTCTTTGAATGTTGTGCATGATAATAATAATCATGTGAAGAAGAATGTTAAGAAGATTTGGTTGAAAAAGAGTGTTTCATATGATCATACTCATAGTCTTAATGATATCCTTATTGAGGGCAATAATAATGTATTTAACATGAGTAATATCTTTATAAAGAAGATATTTGATTTTTTTATCTTCTTGATATACTATTGCCCTGAGAAATGATCATGATGGTTTATGTGTCAGTGCACCCAAGACCAAATGGGTCAAGGGTGAGTGCTCTTACCATTAGTGTAAGATTACACATGTGAGTTAGCTTTGAGATTAGTGTCAAATTGTTGAGTAACTTAGTTATCTAGCTTTGTTTCTATATAACTTGACATAAACTTATCCCACATATTTGCTTTGATTGTCAAAATTCGTTGATTAACTTTTAAGAAGTTGAATTCTTGAAATCTATATGGTGATAATTGTTAAGACTTTTAGAGAAAGTCATTTTCATGTGATTGTTTGAGTTGAAAGTGTTTGGTCTTTATTCTCTTGGGATGACACACCAACAGCTTGTTGTCATGAGGACAAACAAGTCAAGAAAGCTCATAAAAAGAGCAGAAACCTTTCATTGGTGATAAAGCTTGCTAAGGTATTTCTCTACTCTAAAAACTTGTTTTCTATTTCATCTTTTCAACTCTATGTGTGCATGACATGCACAAAGAACATAGATGTTAGGCATTATTTTATTAGAGATCTAGTTGAAGATTCTATTGTTACTCTAGAGCATATGTCTGAAGGCAATACACGGGGACAGAGTTCCTCCTTACAGCTCACCCATCCAATGGATCGCACTGAGCTTGATCGGATTCCCCCACCCCTTCAATGTCAGGATCGGGTTCGCAGGCCAGGTTGGCAGCAGCGGACCCCATACACTGACCCCTCTCAACCGAAAAGGCCAAGGATTATGCCACAGGCACCACATGTATGGGCACCCCACGCATTGATAGATCCTGACCACCTTGCGGCGTACCAAGCCTATAAGAGGAACTCAACTGGGGAATTGTAAGTATAATCCCAGATATTACAAAAAAAAAAAATTGTATTTTGGAACTCCTAAGTAAAACTAATTTCTTATCTAACTTCTTCAACAATTATGTAGGCATGATGTTGATCTACTCGAGCTAGTTGGTGTCCCTTGGTTCCATCAGTTTCAAATCAACATCATAGAGTTGGAGGATACGGTATGGTCCTTACCTGAACATTGTGTATAAGATGTTTCTGAAATAGTAGAATGCTAACAATACAAAATGTTGAAATTGTCAGCATATGGACGCGTACTTGCATATTCTGCGGAAGCGTCAGAGATATTACTCCATTGTCTACGGTCTGAGGATCAACATACTGGATTCACAGTTCTATGTAAGTGTTTAAGTTGTACATTTTTTGAACATCTATTTATGTGTTTCGTACATCTTTTAGCTAACGTTTTATAAATTTTCTTTGTATAGTCATGGTTATTGAATGACTGGGAGAGATTGATGGGAAGTGGGGCCGACAAACCACGCCGCAGTTGGTCTTTGTTCAAGCATCAGTGGTCCGCTGATGACCTGAAGGTGGTACGTGGATTGGTCCCGGCAGGAACCAAACCATGGAACGAAATTGACGTGGTCAGTGTTTAATTTACATTATTTGAATTTGAATTTTAAATAAATTTCACAATGATAACACTTTGTTGAAATACATATAGGTTTTGATTCCTTGCAAACTTGGACGTACCCATTTGGCACTAGCTAGCGTCGACCTCACAACAAGGAGTATTTACCTGATGGACCCGTTCAGATAGGAGGTACCATTTTGCCATAGGAAAACACAGCTCGCTTGCTTACGATATTTTTTACCATCGATGCTGCATGCGGTGGACTTTCACTGTCGCAGACGGAGGGGCGATAAGACGTACACATTGCAGAATAAGCCCTTTCCACTCAACATTGTGTCTAGAGACCGTGTGCCTCAACAGGACAGAGGGTATGACTGTTTAAAGATCTTATTCTATCCCAATTGGTTTTAATAACATTCAATTCTAACGGTTGTTTATGTGGTGAATTGCAGTGGTAACTGTGGTGCCCATACTTTGAGATTGATATAGTACCTGGCAGTGAACAGGGATACGTTTGACTGGTTAGAAAACGAAATGGGCACCATTCGAGAGAAGATGGCTGTGGAGGTTTTTTGTAACTCGAAGGATTGGTCTTCTAGTTAGTGATTTAGTTGATGTACATAACATTTAAGTAATGAAATGAAATGATTTTTTTTTAAAAAAATTATTTGTTTGCAATTAACACTTGAACACACATTTGATATATTGAAATCCATAAACAATACAATGAATTGTAGACACTATAACAAAGGATCCAGTATGGCATTAAACGAACAACCAATAAATATATCATAATAGTTCAACATAAAAAACCATAATAACTAACGGTCTCATAACACAACTACATCGAGCATGGTTCCCAACGTTTGGACGATGTTGAAAGACATCAAGTTATAGACATGTTCCTTAAGGTGCTTCCTAGCATCTTGCCGTCCCACATTAGCAATCACAAGCTTTTCTGGTGGCAATTCAGGGGCCTCTTGTACTGTCTTGTTATGTTTGATCGTCTTCCTCAACGGCTCCATTCATTCCACAGTAGAATCTTTCTCAGGGCACGTTTGTTTGTTGTGTCCAATTGAATGACAGATGCCGCACTTGCGACGGTATTCATCGGGAACACTTATGCTGGGACCTCATTAACCATCGGCGGGTTAGAGCACCGCCTGCTATTAAGTCCTGATTGTCCACATCTTCTACACGACTGTGTGGTTGTCCTCTCTGAAGTCGAGGCATGTCGACCCTTCATCGGGTGACCTGATTTTCTCTTCGACTTTGGATTTAAAACCACCCAAGATGCGATGTCGGATGGCACTACCCATGAAGAATGATGGCCAAAGGGCATAATAGGAACCGAGTATGCATCAATAAGTGTCTCTCTCTTGTAGTAGTCCATACACAGAGATGTGAAATCCAAGTTTCGCTCCCTATAACAATGAAAACAATGAGATTCACGTTTGTGGGTAATAAAATCGTTAGCTGTAACATCTCATGTACCTTGCCGCTGCAAGTGCATGAGAACGTGGGAAATGGTCCATTTGGAATTTGTTGCATGTGCAAGTCTTCAAGTGTAAGTTAACCGTCCATTGGTTTCCCTTCAATTTGACGGAGAATATATTCTAGTCAACCGGATTTACGGTCATATAATTGCACTTCTCGACACGTTTTAGGATCGCAAGATGTGCTGCGTCGGTCAGTTGATGACGTATGGACCGTGCTGCTGTATGAAGATCGTGAAACCACTTTTGTAGCATATTCCTAATGAACTCTGCCAGTGTCATCATTGGCAGTTGCCGTGCAAATTTTAGGCATGAGTTTATGCACTCTGCAACATTTGTGGTCATCAGCCTATACCTTCTTTGGGGACAGTGTATGCGAGACCACTTGTGTGGACCGGCAGCAATGGCATAACCGAATGCACCTTTGTACAGCCTACGTCACTCTTCCATGTGCCTGTTATAATTGAATTCACTGTACGTCCTAGCTGCTGAATCCATTATGTCGGCAACATCCTTTCTGTGGAATCGTTTCTTCATATTTTCACCAAAATGGTAGCAACATATAGTATGGGTTGCATAAGGGAACACTTTCGAAATCCCAGCTTCAATGCTTGCATGTTGATCAAAAATGAAAACCAGACTATCTATATGACCAAGGGCACCCCTTAAGCATTCCAAAAACCACTCCCATGAAAGGTTGTTTTCTGAGTCACTGTACCCAAAAGCAATTGGATACACCTGTTCGTTTCCATCTTATGCAGTTGCAACAAACATTGTACCCCCGAATCTTCCCTTCAAATGGGTACCATTAACTACAATCACATGACGCATACACCTCCAAAAACCTCTAATTGAGAACCCTAACGACATGAAAAAGTACAGGAATGTATCATCTTCTGCGCACTGTAAGTCGGTGATTGTGCCAGGATTTTGCTGTTCCATAACGTTCACAAAAGATGGTAACAGTTTGAAACTTTCTTCATGCGTTCCATAGGTCAATGACAATGCATATTGCTAGGCATCATGTGCCTTACTATACATGACTTGGATGCCATACATTGTTTTCATATCGGCGATTATGTCCTTCGGACGCATGAGACGACCATCATGTTGTTGAAGTCTAGGTGCAATGACTTCTCCGATTATGACTGCACTAGCTTATCGGTGGCGACGGTGAACCTCCTCCAAAGGACAACTGTGTTGGTTGACAAAACTTTTGACTTGGAAGTAAGTCCCTTCATCTCTCCTCACCACTCTTAATTTCCACGTACAGTCGTCAATGATGCAAACTAGATGTAACTTTGTCTTATTAGACCTTTATAAATCATGCATGTAGGTTCTTGCGTTGCCAATGTGCTGCTTCTACCAATACCAAACGAGTATGAATCTGCTCCGGGAATAACCCACGTTATCGTATTATCATAATCAGATACAGTTATATTATGTCAGACCTCGGAAGTCCCAGGCATATTTGGTACAGTGCAACTAACTCATTGTACATGTCTTCCTTTTGTTTGAATTTGTGTAGGCTCTTCATCCAAATTTTCTAGATCATCTACCTGTTCATTATTTACCTCATTATCCACCTCATGGTTCGGGTAATTGTTAATCTCATTGTACTGCTCAATTCGACAACCAAACACATCACCAAATTGAGGTTCAACTACTTGGTCAACCGCTACCGGTGGGACACCACACATGTTTTCCCCACTTTCAACGAAACTCCTTTAGGGATACACTTGGTTGCTACCGCTAAAGGACCTGTATTTTCAGGAGGAGGAATATCATTCCCTATCACATCTCCAGCTGTCCTCTGAGTTAGACTTACACATACTTGAGGGATCACCCGATCTTCCCCTAGCATAAACTGAACATCATCGTTATTTCTTATAAATGTACGACATGTACTGCCAGGAACGATTGATATTGATGCTAGATCAACATTGAATTTGTTTACATCATACTTCACAATGGTATGCACGATCGCCACCAATTCTTCGTAAGTCATATTCTTTGACACATTCATTCCCTTGTTATCGGATCCAACAAACCTCTGACTTTCGTCGGGTAGTTGCTCACATCGACCGTTGTAAGATATTACTATTCTAACCCGATTTATGATGCTGTTAAATTAATCAAAACTATTAATAAAAACTCAGGAGTACAAAATATTTTCACAAATTACATTTACAAAGCCTCTGGTGAAGATGTTTAAAAGGCTCGAAGAACACTAGAAAAGTCTCAGAGAATACATGAAAGTCTCAAAGAAGACATTTTTGGTCTCGAAAAAGACTTTAAAAGGCTCGATTAGTAATTCAATAAAAAGTCTCGAAGAAGACCTGTAAAGGCTCGATTAGTGATTCTTTGAAAAGTCTCGGAGATGACTTGAAAAGTCTCGGAGAAGACTTGAAAAGGCTCGATTACTGATTTTTGAAAAGTCTCGGAGATGATATGAAAAGGCTCGAAGAAGACATGAAAAGACTCGGAGAAGACATGAAAATGCTAGATTAGTGATATTTGAGAAGACATGAAAAGGCTCGGAGAAGACTTGAAAAGGCTCGATTAGTGATTTTTTTAAAGTCTTGAAGATGTTATGAAAAGGCTCAGAGAAGACATAAAAAGTCTCGATTAGTGATTTATGAGAAGACATGAAAAGACTCGATTAGTGATTTTTGAAAAGTCTCGGAGAAGACATGAAAAGGCTTGGAGAATACTTGAACACACTCGGAGAAGACTTGAAAAGGCTCGATTAGTGATTTTTGAAAAGTCTCGGAGATGATATGAAAAGGCTCGGAGAAGACATGAAAAGGCTTGGAGAAGACATGAAAAGGCTCGATTAGTGATTTTTGAAAAGTCTCGGAGAAGACTTGAAAAGGTTCGGAGAAGACTTGAAAAGGCTCGATGAGTGATTTTGAATAATCTCGGAGATGATATGAAAAGGCTCGGATAAGACATGAAAATGCTCGGAGAAGACTTTAAAAGGCTCGATTACTGATTTTTGAAAAGGCTCGGAGAAAACATGAAAATGCTCGATTAATGATTTTTAAAAGGCTCGGAGAAAACATGAAAATGCTCATAGTGATTTTTAAAAAGCTAGGATACTACTTTAAAAAGCTCAGAAAAAGGTGACAAAGTCTCAGAGATCCACAATTGTCACAATGAAAATGTGAACAAATGAAAAGAAGTATTTACAAGAAATATTATCTTGTTGTAATGAAGCATGTCCAGTTGTTTGGATCTTGAACTTCTATTTGTATTGAGAGAGAGAGAGACTAACCCAGTTATCGTTTTTTGTTGGAAGTGTGGAGAGAGAACCAAACAAACAGAATAACATAAATGATTATCTAAGGGCAATTTTGGTAGTTCACCATAATAGGTGCCTTTTAAACTTAAGTTATTAAACCAGTCATAGAGTCACCAAATGAGTTGGAAAAAGTGATACTTTCCACCATTTCCTCCCCAATAAAATCTCATGGTAACCGTTTTTTTTTTTTAATTTGTAATTATAAAAAGTTAAAAAAATTGGGGAATTCAAAACACAGCCCTAATTCTTCTTACACCCATCAACTGATTTTTCATTCATTTATATGTCTTTTTATATTCTTCTTTCAATCCTCTGCTACTTTACTGCAATATTTAAAAGCTTTTATTAAGTTAAATATTGAAAACATAATGATATGCATGCATGCTATTCTTCATTCATTGGGATGTTTTTTTTTCGTGATCTAATGATAAACACCCGATTTGATAAGATACGATTGTAAGAATGATTTCTCTATGAAACCAACTTTTATGCAAAGGTTTTTTTTTTTTTAATCCACCAGATTAGTGTTTGAGGAATGAAGTGTTGGAAAATTCCATCATGTGGGGTCACACATGTAAATATTAAATGTGTTATGCTATCTTTGGTTAAGCCTAAACTAACGTAATCTAATTAAGACTTAAATTATTAAGGCTTAAGGGTATTATTGTCATAGAATTAATATGTAGATACCAGAGTGCTACATCTAATTTGATAAGGGGCCAAATTAGAAATAGCAAAACCTATAATAATCTAATTATTATATATTAGGGTTATGGTCCTCAAATTACACAATACTTTTAGTTTGTTTGTATCCCCATCAACAGAGCAACAGAGAACAATTTAGGGTTCACAAAGATCGTGATAATTTGGAAGATCAAAACCCGTCCACCAACCTCTGGCAATGGATTCAGGTACGTATCCGCCTTCTATTATTTCCCTTTTCTCTTGAGTTGACATGGGTTAGTAATATGTATTTAGGGTTTGATTAATCATGATATAGAAACATGTTTAGGTTCATATTTGGATTAATTATGTGCCTATGCATGTTAAATTTGTATTAATCAAAATTCTTACAAGTGGTATCAGAGCCACCCATGACTGATTCTTGAGAAATTTTAGAGATTTGAGTTTATAAATATGATGATTTGTTGTATTGTTCCTCTACTCTGTGTTGTTTTATATGTTGAATCCATCGAACAAAATTATTTGCATTTCTTTTGTGAGTTCTATCTTTATGGATGGATTTCTTGGGTAGATGTACATGCATTAAAAGTATTGGGTTACCTTGGATCGGTTTTGTCACCGATGTTAAAGTTGTTTTCTGATGGGTGCGGGTTTCAAATCAGTTCTTTGATCTTCTTTTGTGAAAATTAGTCTCGGCCTGATGAATATTTATACATTTTAGTATGGATATTTTACTGCATTGATATTCTTTCGTGAACATTAGTCTTGGTCTGATAAATATTTCTTTAATGAATATTTATGCTTTTAGTTTTGGGATCAGATCATATATCTGAATCTTTTGGGTCGATGGGTTGTCTCTTGTAGACCCAATTTCCTTCACCGGTCAGTGCCCCTTTTCCAGTTAGATTTCGAACGGAACTCATGCGATTTGCGGCGATGATCAAGATCGTTGGTCATGGGCCATGATCTGGTCTAGATTGAGCCAAACCCGCTGCTAATCGTTCGATCCATGTGGAGATCGATTGTCGATCCTGATTGCCAATCATTTTATTTTGCCGGTTGTACGATGCTTGGCCGCCTTGCGTGGTTGCCTTCTGGTGACCGTGAAGTGGTCTGAAGCGGCGCTCACGAAGAAACCAGGTCTCTGACTTGTGTTTTTGACTTAGGCCCTTGTGTTGAAAATTTGAAATTCTTGAGGTGCTATTTTGTAATTATTTTGGGTCATTATATGATTTTGATAAAATACTGGGTTTGATTTGTAATAATTGAAACTTTAGGGGCCTTTCTATAATTTTACAAACTTAGGGGCAGTTTTGTAATTTTTATAATTAAAAAAAAAATTACAACTGAAATTCAAATATTTTTTGGTATATCTTTTATGGTTAAATAAAGTAGTCTGTCATTCTAAATGGGTTAATTGAAATAAGATGTTGCCAAAGTGACTTATCTTGTGTAGATTGTTCATGAGGGATGTTGGATGTTTGTGTGTGTGTAAATTCATACGAGTATTAACCGGCCCATAGGAAGGTTAATACTTGGCTGAATTGTACACACATCTATGGTGGTAAACATATGACAATTATAAGGTTTTACATGTGAATAATAAGTCAATCCAAAGATAGATTTATTATTTGACATAAATTATTGTCAATGGTTGATACCACTTACAGTTAATATTGTGTGTGCAAATTCTTGCGGGTATTACTTGGCCGTATTACACACATACCTGTGGTGGTAAACATGTGACAATTATAAGGTTTTACATGTGAATAATAAGTAGATCCAAAGATATATTTATTATTTGACATGAATTATTGTCATTGTTTGATCGCTGCAACACGAGTACCACTTACAATTAATATGACTGTCCAAAGACTTGATATTAATGTTGTGCTAGGTATCTTGAGATGAAACTTACCCTTATTTGAATTTGTTGATTATTGTATTGGTTATTAATGTGAGCATGTTTGTTTGTTTGTTTTGTTCTCTATATGGCTAGTGTTTCTACTATATTTGCTAATATCAACTCTACACATGCTTCATGGGGCCAACTTTAAGAATTGGAAGGAAAACATAGAAATTGTTCTCGGTCGCATAGATTTGGACCTTGCACTTCGGATTGAATGGCCAATTTCTCTTACGGATGCAAGTTCCCCCGATGATAGGAAGAACTTTGAGAAGTGGGATCACTCAAATCGCATGAGTCTTATGATCATCAAGCGCGGCATTCAAGAGGCATTTAGGGGTGCAGTATCTGAAAAGATAACCAAAGCCAAAGAGTCCCTAGCCGAAATTGAAAAACTTTTTATGAAAAACAATAAGGCATAAACAAGCACGTTTTTGTAAAGCTTGATTTCTATGAAGTACAAAGGCAAGGGGAACATAAGGTTACTCATTATGGAAATGTCTCATATTGCTTATAAGCTTAAGGCACTGAAGCTCGAGCTGTATAAAGATTTGCTCATGCATTTGGTATTAATATCACTTCTTGCACAATACAGTCTATTTAAGGCCAGTTACAACTGTCAAAAAAGAGAAATGGACTCTTAACGAGCTAATTTTTAATGTGTGCAAGAGGAAGAGAGATTGAAGCAAGACAGGACCGAAAGTGCTCATTTAGCTAGCACCTCTAAAGACAAGGGCAAAAAGAGTGTCAGATCTGACCGTGGTGGTGATTACTGCGACAGATATGACGGTTAGATCTGACGGTTCAGGTGAACAACGTCCAGGACTGTTTGCTAAATTCCTAGAGGAATATGGAATCGTCCTATAGTACACTATCCTAGGATCACCTAGCATGAATGGTGTAACTAAAAGGCAAAACTGGACACTTAAGGATATGATAAGGAGTATGATTAGTCATTCTTCCTTACCAGAGTCACTCTGGGGAGAAGCACTCAAAACAGCAACTTATATTCTAAACTGAGTGCCAACTAAAGCAGTTGCAAAAACACCTTATGAGCTTTGGACAAGCAGAAAGCCTAGTCTAAAGCATTTTCACATTTTGGGATGTCCAGTTGAGGCAAGGCCTTACATGCCATATGAAAAGACATTAGACTCCAAAATTATGAGCATGTTCTTCATTGGCTACTCTGAGCGATCTAGGGGCTATAAGTTTTATGATCTCACACTTAGGTCAATTTATGAGATGGGAACTACAACCTTTTTTTGAGGATGTTGAGTTTGGGGGGAGAAATAAGGTTAGAGACATTGTCTTTGAGGAGGAATCGGTTTCAATTCTCACTATCGCTTTTGACAATGTGTAGGTTTCTATACTTGTCGTTGATCAAATTGAATCCTCAACCAGACAATGTTGATCAACCCCCTATTCAAAATGAGGTAATTGTTCATGAGGAACAAACTCCACAACCTCAAGAAATAGTGTCATTAAGGCGATCCCTTAGAGAAAGGAGAAATGATATTCCAGACGATTTTATCGTGTTTCTTTAGGAGCATGAGGAAGACATTGGAATGGTGGAAGATGATCCAATCAACCTCCATCAAGCCATGCAAGGTTCCAACTCTCAAAAGTGGATTGATGCCATGAATGAGGAGTATAAGTCTATGCAAGACAATAAGGTTTGGGAACTTATCCCATTACCAGAAAGGTGCGAAGCCCATTGGCTGTAAATGGATTCTTAAAACCAAAAGGGATTCGAAAGGTAACGTTGAGAGGTATAAGGCTCTTCTTGTAGCTAAAGGGTTTACCCAAAAGGAAGGGATTGACTTTAAAGAGATTTTCTCTATAGTTTCAACAAAAGACTCTTTTAGGATAATCATGGCACTTGTTAAACATTTTGATCTTGAGCTTCATCAGATGGATGTCAAGACGGCGTTTCTCAATGGTGACATTGACGAAACAATTTATATGGTGTAGCCAGAAAACTTTGAGTTGGGAGACTTAAAGCATATGGTCTGCAAATTGACAAAATCCATCTATGGACTGAAACAAGTTTCTCGTCAGTGGTACCACAAGTTTCATCAAGTGATTATCTCGTTTGGTTTTAAGATAAACATTGTTGATAATTGTGTGTATCACAAATTCAATGGGAGTAAACACATATTCCTGGTTTTATATGTCGATGACATACTGCTAGCCACAAATGATATAAGCATGTTGTGCGAAACCAAGAGATTTCTATCAAAGAATTTTGAGATGAAAAATATTAGTGACGCCTCATTTGTATTAGGGATCTAGATACAACAAGATCACTCTAAGGGTATAATTGGATTATCACAAGGAGCTATATAGATAAAGTACTCAAAAGGTTTGGCATGCAGGACAGCAAACTAGGTGACACCTCTGTCACCAAGGGAGACAAGTTCAGTCTCAATCAGTGCCCTAAAAATAACCTTGAAGTTAAGGAAATGCAGAAGATTCCCTATGCATCAGCTGTAGGGAGTCTAATGTATGCTCAAGTGTGTACGCGTCCGGATATTGCGTACATTGGTGGTATGTTAGGCAGATATTTAAGTAACCCTGAGATGGATCATTGGAAAGCAGTCAAGTGGGTTATGAGGTATTTGTAAAGAACAAAAGATCACATGCTCACATATAGGAGATCGGATCAATTGGAGATCATAGGGTATTCCGACTCCAATTATGCTTGATGTCAAGACAGTTTGAGATCCACATCAGGCTACATATACCTGTTGTCTGGTGGAGATATTTCTTGGAAAAGTGCCAAACAGACACTCATAGCTTCTTCCACCATGGTAGCATAATTTGCAGAATGTTATGAGGCATCCAACCATGGGATATGGTTGCGGAATTTTATCACTGGGCTGCGCATTCTGAAGGGTATTGAAAGACCACTCAAACTATATTATGACAGTAAGTCAGCAGTACTATATTCCAACAACAATAGGAGCTCATCTAAGTCAAAGTATATTGACATTAAGTTCCTAGTTGTGAAGGAGAGAGTGCAGAATGGACAAATATCCATAGAGCACATTGGGAAAAACTCCATGATAACGGATCCACTTACAAAGGGATTACCACCCAAGGTCTTTCATGAGCACACTACTCATATGGGTATTATTTTGTGTGAAGATGTCACATTATAGTGAGAGTTTGTATTATTTTGTATTTTATTGCTTTATGTTTTATTTTGGACATACTTATACATTTATGTATTTGGATATTTTTTTATCAGAAATAAAGTATTCAGTTCATTTCACTTTGTTACATTGTGTTAAGTATTGATCTCATTAAAGAATATAGTAGGACTAGTTGGAAATAGACATGTATAGATCACATTGCATGTAATTTTCATGCTACGGATCCATGATGAATCTATGTCATTTGATTATGTTGGTGTACGTGACCATTGATGGGTTTAGTCACGCTGAATATGACAAAAACCTCTTTGACCCTATAACAGCATAATCAATGGACAAGATTGTTCGGATATACCCTAAAATTGTGATAGCAAAATTTTGGAGCTCATAAAGTCATACACATTTGTATAGTTACATATGTGGCTCAGTAGGAGATTGTTGGAAAATTCCATCATGTGGGGCCACACATGTAAATATTAAATGTGTTATGCTATATTTGGTTAAGCCTAAGCTAAAGTGATCTAATTAAGATTTAAAGTATTAAGGCCTAAGGGTATAATTGTCATGGAATTAATATATAAATACCAGAGTGCTATTTCTAATTTGGCCCCTCATCAAATTAGATATATATTAGGGTTATGATCCCCAAATTACATAATACTTTTAGTTTGTCTATATCCCTATCAGCAGAGCAATAGAGAACACTTTAAGGTTCACAAAGATCGTGATAATTTGGAAGATCACAATCCATCCACAAACCTCAGGCAATGGATTCAAGTACGCTTCCGCCTTCTATTATTTCCCTTTTCTCTTAAGTTGACATGGGTTAGTAATATGTATTTAGGGTTTGATTAATCATGATATAGAAACATGTTTAGGTTCAGATTCAAATTAATTATGTGCCTATGCATGTTAAATTTGTATTAATCAAAATTCTTACATAAAGGGGTTCTAAGTAAATTTGTTGAGAAGTATATTAACGATATAAATTTTTTAATAAAAATGGGTGCAATAAGATGTTTTTTGGGTGTCAATTGACCCACCCTACATTTATGTATGTGATAATTTATACAATACAAAAATTAAAAAGTGACTTGGCAAACGTTAGGACCAATTGAGAGCAACCCAAGTGGGACAATGCAAAACCAATCAGATCCATCAATCAAAACAGAAATAATCTAGTCCAATACTTGGTTAGTTTAAAGAGATCAGTTTAGTGAGATACTTTATTGGCTTTAAAGTGATCAGTTTAATAAGATACTTGATCGACTTTGAAGTGACCAGTTTAATAATCTACTCGATCATACTAAATTGATTAATTTAACAAGATACTTGGACAAACTGGGGTAACGAGACACTTAGTATACAATCAGTTAGAAAGGTTCGTATCAAGTTTATTATGCAATTTGATTAAGCCAATGAGTTATTTAAACTTAATGCAAGATACTTGGTTAATTAAGTTAAATAAATTGCTCAGCTTAAGTAAGAAACTAATAAAGATAGTTAGCAGGGATTAAAAAAAAATGTATAACATTATTATTTATGATATATAGGATTACAAAGGTTAGTTACAAAAAAGGCCAGGAGAAGTGCCAAAACGGTGAAGACTGAGAGGCTACAAGTTAAGTTTTGGATGAGTTGGAATGACCACCAGCCCCAGAATTGGTAGAGGGACTAGTAGGAGGATCATCCCTATAACCTTTAGTCATGTCCTTTAAGACTAGCCAATTGATATCATCAGGCTCAGTAGTCATATAGTAGGAATATTCCTTGTAAGGCAAAGGGCCAATATCAGCCTTTTCATTCAAGGTATTGGTTTTCTCATTGGCATGAATGGTTATGAGCGAAGTCTCCTAAGGGAGATCCATATGCATAACATGAGGCTCTTTCCTGATCGAATTAAAATAAGCCCGCCATCCCATTCTTTAGTTCTTGATGGCATCCAACGAATTAGCTTTATACTTGTCGATCCTACCATCCCATATGCAGTGGGTATCTTCAGGTGATAGCTCATTGCTACTAAAAAACATGGGAGCAGTACAAAGGTCTCGTTTAAGTTCCCTATGCATGACAGCATCAAAGGCAGGAGACCTTTTATTTCGATCAACAACTTAAACCTCGAGCGCTTCCCTAGCTTCTTGTGAAAGCACTTCCATGGTCACTTGCTGACGACCCAAATCTTCGGCCAACTTTTCATAATGCAATCTAGCCTCTTTAGATTTCTGCTAAGATTCGAGCATTGTATGTTAGGCAGCAGCCAAAGTTTCCTTTGCCAATCGAGCCTCTTAACGGCTCTCTGCTCGGCTAGGATGGCTCTTTGGTCAAAGGTAGTAAGCCTCAACTCAGTGCAGTACAAACCCAACTCAAGCTGGGCATTCTTCAAGTTGAGCTCCCTAACATTATCGCTGGCCATGGAAGTTTTAGTTTCTTAGCTGGTCAGTAATCTCCTCATAGTATTATTCACTATAATGTCAGACTACTTCAATTTCCTTTCATACACTTGAAGCACTTGTTGTTTCTCAGTGGAGACAGATTTGAGCATCTGGTCTTTTTCAGCAAGCTGATTCTCCAATTGAGAAATCTCCCCACTTTGCCTCTTCATGGCAATGTAAGCTTCGGTTAGTTCTTCAATGACCTATGTAAAAATAGATAAATAAATAAATAAAACATCATGGTTAATCAATGAAAAAGAGTAAAATCAATAGAAATCACTGAAGGAAATAGAGACTGGGATGCCTACATAGACATTATTGAAAACTACACGAACCTAGTTGAGACAAAATGTACATGACTTTTTGCCCTCATTCCTGACTCTTTTTGCTTGATTTCGGGTAAATTCCCGTGATTTAACTGTTTGAATCAAGTGATTACACGTATATTCATGACACATGCAGTAATGAGAGATGGAAGAATTACAGGTACAAAAGTGCAAAAACAAGAAAAAAGGGAATGAATCTAAGGTGATGTCGCAATTATGTCGCTTGGAAGCAAAAACAACCCAAATTACAGAGGATGTTGCTGCCTTTGTGTCGTTACTAGGACATCGCGAAAAAAGTGCCCAGTTCAATGAAGAGAATTATAGAGGATGTCGCTGCATTTGTGTCGCTACCATGAAACGGCGACAAAAGAGCTCAGTTCAAGGAAGGCAACTCCAAAGAAAATCACGGCCATTACGTTGCTATCAAGAAACCGCGACAAAAAAGAATGGAGACAACAGACCAATTTCCAGAGAATGTCGTTGCTTTGCCAACCGTGACACCCACTGAAGAAACCCAGATCCAGATTACACTTATACAATCACTGTCATGCCAACCAGGACAATCAAATCGAAGATTGTATAACTGTCTATCGTGGCCAAATGTCGCTGGGTCCAAACTGCGATAGTCAGGCTGCGACACACTTTATGTCAACAAATCTAGTGGTTGCAAGTCATCATCTTAGGACCATATAAATGCTCATTGAATTCATTTTGATACCAGTCCTGGAAAATACAAAGAAAATAACCTATTTTACTCATATTTCATCTTCATCCATTTCTCTCCTTGAACTCATCTATTCCACCAAGCTCAATAACAAGAATCTAGACTACTTCCCTTAAATCATTCCTCTCTACCCATCTTCTACACATCCTTCCTTAGTTACCCACCATTTGATTCCATTCCACTACACAACCTCTTCATCCAATCTTTACATCCAGTTTCAAGCAATGAGCGAGAAGGGATCAAGCTTAAAGTAGGAGACCCATGTGTGATTTTCTTATCTCTTACCTTTTCTTCTTGATTGTAATCTTGTGTAACTAAATCCCACTCTAGGGGATTTATTAGAGAAATCTTTGGACTTTGGGTAATTTTTTTTTGGCAATAAATAAATGTTCTCCAGTTATGCTTTATTCACTTTATAATTAAATCTTATTCTTTATGTAATTAATTGAGAATATCACTTGTTGATTGCACTATTGGTAAGATTATATGTGATAAAATCAATTGGGAATTGACAAGCTTAATTGGTTAGAGCTCATAGTGAATAGGATAGGTTAGTTGGTAGATATATCAACCTCAATTGCATAGACCTTTGTTCGTTACTAACCGTTCTCACCATTATCCCCTCTCTCAAAATAACATAGGTGAGAAATTTTGGTAAGAAGTGTGATTTTACACGGCCAAATCACACTTTAGAACATGATCAGTCCTTAATTGTGAGAACATTGCTTTAATAAAGCTATTCATGCATTGCCCTATGTCCAATGGTAACTCTATAAATTCTACAGATTCACTCTAATTGTTTAATCCATACCTCTTATCTAGATTAGTTGAGTATTCTATTTTTTGTATCACCTTTATTTCATTTACTTATCTTTTTTATTTTATGAATTTGTTCGTTTTTCAGACCGAACACTATCCTTTCAACTATTATTTACATTTATGCATTTAGGTTAGTTTAACTAAGAAAAGTTACCTTTTTCAATTTTCAATCCCATTCCCTGAGGATGAACACTTGCTTACCATTTTACTTAGTTTCACATTATTGTGTGGTTGCAAGTGGTTAAAAATCTGTTTTCAAAACCGATTATAAAACATCTTTTTGAAGAGTGTAAAACAACAACTTCAAAAATGGCATCGTTGCTGGGGAACGGCGTATAGATTATTGGATTGTTTAACTTTTCTTTTTAGATCTGATTTTTGGTAGTGTGCCATTTAACATTAATTTTTAATTATTAATCATCACTTTTTTTAGTTGATTTTTTGTAGTTCATTCAGTTTGTGTTTTTCTTGTGTCTTCTAATTGATTTTTAGGTACATAGGTTTATACACGGGAGAAGATCATAAGGAAAAGCTTTGCATCCACCAATGGATAATTTTAGTCATATAGGAAGAATTGTGAGACAATTTGAAAAAGTTCCATGTCAAGTTCCTAAGATGGAGGATCAAACACCAAGAAGGGAAGACCAAGTTCCACCAATGAGAGAAGAGACCTAAGTACCTCCCACTAACCAAGGTCAAAGGATGACCATGGGGGAATATTCCTTCCCCACAATCAGAAATCAACATTCACCGATCGTTTTGGATCCTATGTCAAGAAGAAATGAGCTCAAAAGTATGCACATCAATTTGCTGCCCTCGTTCTTTGGATTGCTAATTGAAGATTGTTTACAGTTCATGAAGGAGTATAGTGTGGTTATAGAGACATTTCCGATCTTGCATCTCACTCGACAGCAACTCCACAATATTGCTTGAAAGACAGAGCAAAGTAATGGTTGATGGCACTAAGGCCCGGATCTTTGACAAGGTGGGGGCAATTATGCGGAACAATCTTCAATAGGTGTTTTTTGACAAAAAAATGCCAAAGAATTGAAGGTAAAGAATGCCAACTTCTCTAAAGAAGATGGAAAACTATTCCACGAGGCGTGGGAAAGGTATCAGTTGCTTTTGGCTTAGTGCCCGCCTCATTTGTTTTCAGCGAGTAAGGTGTCTTGTTTTCAAAGTGGACTCACCGAAGTTTCTCAGGTATTGGTGTATAACACATGTGAGGGTTCATTTGATTCAAATACCGCATAGAGATCTATGAGATGTTGGCACAAAATTCACAACAAATGAGTGCCAATGGGGTTAGATACGGTAGATTTGAAGTTAGTGTCAACATTGAAATGGCTATTGAGATGTCAAAGATGCATAAACAAATGCAATCTCTACAGTACTATATTAAGAATTTGGGCAACCAAAAAGTTGGTGTCAAGCAAGTAAGAGAACAAGATGCAAGTGGTAGTGGAACCTTAAATGAGATGCAATGGGGCCAAGACCAAGAGGAGGTGCAAGCAATGGGTTTCCAAGGCCAACGGAATAACTCCTCAAATACTTATAATCTGGGGTGGAGGAACCACCCAAACTTCTCTTGGATGACATACAACAACACATTGAACCCACATCCAATACTTGTTGTGAGACTCAATGGGGAGTAAATAAATGGAAAAACAACAATGCTCAATCTATCTCCTACCAACCTTGCAACAAGAGCCTAGAAGATGATGATGTAATCATCCTAATGGGCAAAACAAAACTTGACAAACTTCATGAAAGCACATGGCCAAAGATTTGGTAACTTAGATATGTCATTGAGCAAATTGGAGACTCAATTAAGGCAGATTGTCGAAGCCTTCCAAAAACAAGAGAAGGGAAAGTTTCCAAGCCACACTGAGCAAGAGAAGGTGATAGGAGTTTTGAAAGTTGAAGAAGCTAGTGAAGAGGTGAAGAACAAGAAAGAAGAAGTTCCAACCAATGTTGAAGATCCGGGAAGTTTTATAATTCCCATCTCTATTGGAGAAAGTGAAATGATAACGGGTGTGCTTGACTTAGGTGCAAGCTGTTAGGATTATGCTCAATAGCAAGAGTGTAATAATGTATTTGACAATCTTTTTATGTTAATAAAGTGATTTCTGGTTTAACAAATCTTATAGCATTTATAGTTTGTGTTAACCGCCAAATATGGCCAATGACCAAAGAAGAATTTTCCACCCAGGATCGAGGAGGAAAGTCTTCAGCAGGCAACATCCAGCTACCTTTTGAAGAAAATCAAGACCAGTACATTTGGATACATACCCAGTGTAAGTGCTTCACTTTTTGATTGGCTTATTTCGTTGACAAAACCACAATGGGGTTCAACTATGTAAGGGTAGCTTAGGATTGAAGAAATCTCCTCAAATGTTAATGGACCTCATTGTGAATATCAAGAGCTTCAAGGAAGGTAATTTACTTGTCTTGACTCTTAATTGAAGAGATTTAGAGTGAACACACACAACTCATGCATTTTAGTATTTGTGTTTGTTTTGGTATGGTTGGTAAAATCTCATTGTAGTTCAAAGAAATATATTTTTAAGATTTTTCATATTTTTACGAGTCCAACCGTGTATGGATTTTGTCTCTAGATGAGTTTCGAGCTGGAGACTTATCTATATGTTTCAGATGATTTCCGAGACATTTAGGACATTCCGTTTATTTATCAAAAATCGGAATTCAATTCCGAGCTTATAGTGAAAAGTTATATATTTTTCCATATTTATGATTGAGTCTGGATTTATATTCCAAAAACGGAATCTAATTCTGAGTTCAGAGCTCAAAACTGGATTGAAGAACGCGAGGAACGGAAGTTTGTTTGGCATGGCATGAAAACCAAACCAATAGACTTACTGCCGCGAAGGGCGCGCGACACTCATGCCCACAAAGCTTATTTCGCCACACCCACTCCAAAAATATCTCTCGGTCCGCGTTGGCTACACGCCACCTGATTTGTTTTTTCATTTTTGTTTTGTTAAGGGTGTTTTATTGTGTGTTAGATGATGCATGTGAATTCATGATTGTTGTGATTGCCATATTGCATGAGTGGAGTTGACCTAGCATATCATTGGACCATTTGAATCCTCTCACGTGAGCTCACCACACAGGATTCTCTCACTTTTCATTCACTATTTCTCTTCCAAAAGCTGTGCGTTTTGTGTGTTAAAGTATAATATATATATTTATTTTCTTCTTCACTTGGGACACATACATACTTTAAGCGAGCAAAAAATATATTTTTGTGAGAAATTTTTTTTCTACAAGAGAGAATCCCAAGATCCAATCTTTATTCACCTAAATCCAAAACCCATCATCTTCACACATCATCTAGCATGTTCTAGGTATAATTTCTCATGGGTTTTCTTCATTACTCACATGACTTGCAGCTAGAACATTATATTCATGTTTCACATGTTCTTGCTTTTGAAGATTGTTCTTTCATGACTTGACTAGTTTCAAGGTAGCTCATTTATGACTTGACTAGTTTCAAGATTGTATTTTTATTGTGTTTTGTGAGTTGTTTGTGATAGCTATTGCATATAGGGTTTGATTTGCACATATAGCTAGGTTGTATGCATGTCATATAGCTACATGATATCTAGGAATGTCTAAAACATGTTCATCCATACCTAAATAATCTTTTGCCAAGTCTTCCACACTTGTCTAACTGGAGCCTCACACCCCTAGACAAGACTTCGCTCGAACTTACTTAGAGGCATCGCACCTCTTAGACAAGACTTCCACGCTTGGAATTACTTAGAGCCTCACACTCTTAACCAAGTCTTCCACCTTTTACAAGGCAATGATCTATGTGATGCAAATGATGCAAGCACATTCAACATATGACATATGATCAATATGAACTATGGAAACTAGAATTAGACAATGAGCACACAATGTAAGATATTCAAGTTCAACAATTCAAGTGATGCAATCATACAAAAATGACGCATGAACATATAAAATGTATGGATTAAGTACAAATCATGTAGACATAGACTTAATCATGTGAGCACATAAGTCAAATATTGTCTAGTTATAAAATCAATGAATTAAAACCTAGAATATGTGAAACACCTAACACATGTAATTTCTAGTTTCATTCATAAAGCTAATACTTGAATAAATCATATTCATGAAGCACAAATTCAAGATATTAGAAATATATACCAAAAATGCTAGATTCACAATATATGATTAATGAATATTCTAGCAAGGTTATTGATCTTAGAATAAGTCAATCAAGTCATAAATAACCTTAGATATCAAGCTAAGCACAATACAACTCTCAAACATGTAAAATTCTAGAAACCTAGAAAACTAATTCACATTTGTCTCTTATTAGACTTGATTAGCTTTGATATGAAGCTTTTCTTCTCAATAGCTTTCATCAAACTTACATACACATATATGAGAAGAAAACCCAAGGCAATTGAGGATCATCAAAGAAGAAATCACAAAGTTTGACTCAATACCTTGAAATCCCGAGCTGGTTCAGTTTTGATAGTGGAACTACTCCAAAACTTAATTAAACAGTTACAAACTCTTTTGGTTAGGGTAGGGGACTTGATTACGAAGATTCTCCAACTTGAATCACTCAATTCAAAGTCTGAATGAGAAAGTTATGGTGTTTGGAAGTCAGAAAAATTGGAGAGAAAAATTCTACACATCTATTTTAATTTTCTTCAACATTTCAACAAGTGAGAGAGAGGGAGTATTTAAAAGAGAATGAGAGGGAAAATTTAAAAGAGATAGGGCCCACTTTGGGAGGTGGCTTTCATCCATCCCCGTGGAGGCGCATGGCCACCACGTGGAGGCCTCCCGTGGTGGCCACGCGCCTCCACGGGAGGGACTCCCACTTGGCCTCTCTCATTTAACTTCTTCTCCTCGCGCTCCCCTTGCGTTCTTCAACCGTCCTTTGGCTTCTGAGCTAAGAATTCGAATATGTTTCTGAATTACGAACTATGACTCACTTACACATGAGAATGACTATGAAACTTTGACAATTGGATGTGAACTCAACTCGATATACGAAGACGAAGACAACGCATTGTTAAGGAACATAAAGTTTCATAACTTCCTAGTTTGAACTCGAAATCAAATGAGTGAGTAACCAAAATGACTAGAACTCAATAAGGAATAATTTAAGAATATATTCAAGTTCAAATCACTTACACTTAAACAAATAAACACAAGATCATATGAGTATGCAATTTTCAAGACATAGTCCTAATACATGTCTTTCTACAATGTATGGCAATGTGAGTTCAATGCATGAGCATACTAAAACATGTGAATGTGTTATAATAATTTGGTACAACTATGCAGGGACACTTACGAATGAATTGTGTGTGTGTGCGCCTAAGCCTTGTAAGAGGAAAGAGGTCTAATTACCTTTATAGACATTTAGCGGTTTCCTCGAACGAAGGCAACACTTTGTTTGAAACGTTGTCCGGTTTCCATGAAGCTTGACAAACCATGTAACAAGGACAACATTACAATACAAAGCAAATATCATTTTGATATAGAATGATGCCAACTAATACTCAAAATCCTAACAACTACATCTAACCCCCAACAAGGAGAGGTTTAGCAATAGAATCAATAAAGCAAGAAAGTACAAGAGAGAAAGATATCACTGATTGGTGACTTTGTTTAGCAAGAATGTTCCTCTTTGCAATCCAAGCAAGAAGTTCTTCTAGGGTAAGTTGAAGTAAACTAATCTAAAGTATCAAAAAGGGTGTTTGGCTACTAAGAAAGTGATAAGAAAACTAATGAGAGGTTGAAGAACACTCTCCTAATTAATTCTAAGTCTCAAATATATTTCTAAGAGTAAATATATGAGTAAGTATATTCAATGAAGGTGGGTGAAGGTATTAAATAGGCTAGGAGAGTTAATGAGAGTTAATATGGCCTTAAAAAGCGTGTATTTTGAGTTGTCAAACATTCACTCTTTAAACACTCATTCAAGCATGTATAGGTCTCATTTGCATTTGAACATTGCTTGTCATAGAATATTATGGACTGCTTGTGGATACTTTAATTTGCTTTGTGAACAAACCTTTAGAAATGACTTTAGGCAATGCATGTGAAAAAACCACTATATTAGCCTAAATACTTACATACCCTATAATATGTGTGCTCTCAAGCCCCTTTGAAGCCAAACACATCTTAAGTTTTTCATTCACGAACCACATCATGGACCATATGGCCTATATAATTGGCTTACCTTGACCAAATGATTTGCTAAGGCTTAGGGGATAAATGTAAGCTCTTGTACTTGAAAATATGGAGGCGTGTACCTAGGCATGTAAATGTGTGCAAAAAGTATTGCAATGCAAAAAAAAAAAAATTAAAAAAAAAGGAAAATGAGTGAAATGAAAAGATGTATGCAATGAAAGAAAAGAAAGGCAAAGCAAAGAAAAGAATAAAAAGAGAACTATGAATTAGGCACAATTGGCCTAAATGAAGAAGTTAAGAATTGAATGAGTTACTCAATGAAATGTTTGAGTAGAGATTGCACAATTGAAGTGATATTGTAAGCCTGGACGCCAAAAGTGTGAACAAAATGTGTGAAGGAAATTGGAACTCATAATTAGAATGTATGTCTTAGTGTAATCATTAGGTTCCTTGTTATCTATTGTCCTATTATTTGACTCACCATTCACCTAAGGCCCCATTACAACAAAAGAAAGACCTTCATGATATTTAGGAATGTCTATTTTGTGAATTTTGGTAGAAACATATTCTTTCTAATTCATGGATTGTAATTACATTCATGGGACCGAATTTTCAAAAATTGTGTTTTAAAATACATCATGTGCAATCAATTTGATATCCATGACATTAACTCATATTGCGTATATATCTTAAGTGAAACCTAGGAATCAGAGAGAAGAAATGAGAGAATCCGGTGAGGATTAGATGTCAAGGTGAATTACATTCTAAACTGAATAGTACATTTGCTTTGAGGCTTGGGCATTTTGAATGTAGGATTGCGCTACGTGCAATCATATTTAGAGTGGCATGTTCTTAATCTTTACTTAACAATTCTTACATGAATAAGTCCTCGCTAGTGCATCATTGTTTTAATCTCTTCATTTTGGTTTCGCATGTTAATCAATGGATAGTAAATACTTGCTAGGATGAGTTAGAACTTTATTGAAAATCTTTGAAATGGCTTGATGCATGTCTTTGGGGTTGATTTGTGATTGTTTTGCTCGAGGAATAACAAAAGATAGGTTTGACGGTATTTGATCGAACCAAAATTGGTATGATTTTTGCTCTTACTTCATTCTCTTTATGCTTGATTCTCGGGTATTTTCCCGTGTTTTAACTACTTTAATCAAGAGTTTTAGGTTTATTTGTGCCACAAGGGCATTTGTGAAAGAGATGGATTTGGTACAAAAAGTGTAATAAAGTGTGGTAAAATAGGGCATTGTGGCCTTTGATGGTGTCACCTTTGGGCACACCGCAACAAAAGTCATGAAGCAATGAAGATTCAAGCCAAGGAGTTGTCGCAGTATTGTCGCTATGGCAACATAACCTCAACAAAGAGTTGAAATCTTGAAAATCAATCAGGTATGGCATCACGGTGGAGTGTCGCTCTTGAGCCACAACCACGATAGAGAAATGAAACTCAAGAAATCAATCAGGTCTTGTGTCGCTGTTTGTGTCGTCATGTGACCAAATAGCGACCACTCTCAATATCTCAGATCTCCTTATCGCCTTTCCAATGTTGTTGTTGTCACAACTGCGAAAAAGATAAAGATCAACCGCGACAACCAAATCAAATAATGTGAAACCGTCTGTCGCGGTGGCATCGTTGTCTCCTAAACCGTGAAAATGCAACCGCGACACCTACCATATCAACATTTCTGGTAGTTAACAGTACAAATATAATAGCCACTACTAGTGTTCTTCTTCTCCAAGTTGAAGAGAGCTTCCATGCACGAAATATAGAGATTTCGACTAGCATTCTCTCCTCCATACTTCACACATTCAACTTCCTCCATTTCTAATCTTGTACTACCTTTTCCAACCAAAAATTCAACACCAAATATTGATTACTTAATCCAACCATTCCTCTATTCCCATTCTCTATATCTCAATACCTTTGGCACTTTCTATTAGACATTCACCTATCTAGACACATCATTATCTACCATTCTTTGCACTAAGAGCATCAAAGGAAAGAAGGATCAAGCAATACAAAAGGAGGCCCAAGGGTGATTTCCTAATCTATTACTTCTTTACTATTTGATTGTAACTATATGTAACTAAACCCCTATTCTTAGGGATAGATGTGATGAACATTTGGATTTGGGTTTTGCTTAAGCTAAATTGTATTGAATCTCTATTTGTGTTCTATTCATTAGATTACTAGATCATATTCATTATATGATTGACATTGTATACCCACTAGTTAATTATACTCTTGTTTAGGATAATTTGTTATACAATCAATCTTGGATTGACACCTTTGATTGATTAGGAACATAGTGAATAGAATAGATTATTGGAGGGTATATCAACCAGAATAATCTACGCCTTGATTTGTAACAAACCAATCCCACATTGACCTCCTCTCTTTAATTAGTTAGGCATTTCGGTGGGATGTTGTTTAGGGTTCGTAGTGACGACCAAAACATATTTAAGAATACAAATGGTTAACAAGTATGAGATTGGTTCATTAAAGTAGCTTAAAAAGCATTGCCCATAATCCATTTGCAACTCCATCATTCCCTAGTATTTCTCTTAATTGTTTACATCCCATTATTCTTATCAAAGATTATTGAGCATTCTATTTTCCCTATCACATTTTGTTACTTTTACTTTACTTGTATGTTTGATGGTTTCTCAAACCATACACTATCAAAACTACAATGATTTACTTTATTGCATTATAGATTAGTTAATCATTCCAAGGTATTACTCTAATTCCCTATGGAACGAATATTTGCTTACCATTTTACTAATTTTTACATCATATGAGGATTCCTAAGTGGTTAAACATGGTTTTCAAATGATCACATAAATACATTGTTTTGTTGTGTACAAACAGCCACATCAAGATTGAGAAGTGGAAACTTGTGGGTTACTTCTCAGTATAGATTCGATTATATCAGTAGTTTCCTTATCACAAGCCTCAATAGCTTGGCACAATAATTCAACAAAACGATGGCGAGTGTGAGGTTCCATGATAACTAACCTGATATTTAGAGATGAAGCGAAGAAGAAACATTGATCTTAGAAGAAATCTGAGATTCGATGACACGAGAAGGCTGAAAATTTTGAAGAAAATTCGATACTCAAGAAATTTTTTTTTTTTTTAGGATTAGGGATTGGTTCTTGAGAGAATAATTGCGTGAGAAGTTTGAAATAAAGGGAAGACGAAGAATTTCAAATTTCATTGATGGCACTAATGTCATCCCACGTTTGAAAACGGTATGTGTGTGAGTGGAGGTTAGTGGACATTCTCTGAAATCCACCGCCCACGTGCCCACTAATAGCTTGACAAATGTCAATCGAAGAGTATAACTAGCCACCGTAAGTCCTATCAGCATGTCAAATCAATTGAATAGTCAGATGTTGTGGCTAAAATTGAATGCTTAGTTGTTAATATAAGACCAACATTAATGAGCTAGAGGACAAAATTTAAGGATATAATTAAATATATCTCACCGACCGAATCTCTTTTCAAGACTAAATGGAATACTCCGCTCAAATATTTAAGGGAGTATTGTTATTAGTAAAAATTCTTGAACTAACAGGTCAGCATCGTTACTAAAAGAAGCGGTAATCGAGTATGCCATGTCACGAGAAGTCAGTCAAACAAAACCAATTGTAATTGATCAAGTATCAACCTTGGCTTTCAGCAAGATCCGATCAGGTTCATCAGATCTATCGGGTAAAGATAACTTGATCAAGTTCAACTAACCGATCGGATAAAGAGCACATCACAAGTCGGTCAGGTTAGATAATTGGTCAGCCAGTGATGTGTGAAAGACATCAACTCCAAGTTAACCACGACTCACATACGAAGAGAAATAATCTTACTCAAAAATGGAACCATGAAGTACATTCTAAAAAGGAAACAAACTTCCTTAAAGATATTGGAGTCTAAATTCAACGAGGAATCTAATTCATTAAATGCGTAGAATATACGAAACAAGAAAGAAGATAAAAACAACTCTAACAAATCAGAGTCCTACTAAATCTCATCAACTTTCCTATCTTGTACACCAAGAATTAGGGTTCTATGCATGTATAAATAAACCCTTAAAAGTCATTATGTATGTACATGAAAACGCATATAACAGCAAGAGTGTAAGAGAGATTGAGTGTGTAATTCATTTTCAAATAGTGAAACCTTATTCTCGCCATCTCCAACAACCGTGGTTTTTTCCACGTAAAATTATGTGTTCTGTATGCTCAATTGTTACTTTCTCGCTTTGCAACATTGTTATTATTCGCATTAACGTTATTTGATGTGTGGCTTTTTCCAAATTCCAAAAATCATAGCCAAGAGGACCAAAGTAAGTGAACTTCCAAAAATGCCCTTACTTTACATATATATATTTTTTTACTTTTCAATTTTTCAATTAATTTTTTAATTTTTCATCTTTTTCATCGGCTTCCACTGGAGATCTAGAGGTTGAACAGACCTCTATTGGGGGGATGAAATCGACCTTCGTTGGAGGTCGTTGTTCAACTTTTAATGGAGGTCAAAATTGACCTCTAATAGAGGTCGATGAAGAAGAAAATGAAAAAATTAATTTGTAAAAAAATTTCAAGTAATTTTAAAGACTTTTTGGGTATTTTCTAGACTTTCTAAGTAATTTTTGAGACTTTTCAGGTATTTTCGAGACTTTCATGTATTTCCCAGACTTTTTAGGTAATTTCCAAGACTTTTCAATTATTTTCAAGACTTTTCAGGTAATTTCCAAACTTTTCAGGTAATTTTTAAAACTTTTCAGGTATTTTTGAGATTTTAAAGGTAGTTTCTAAGACTTTTTGGTAATTTTTGAGACTTTTGCAATTTTTGAGACTTTCTAGGCAAAAATGAGAATTTCCATTTTTTTTCATCTTCTTCCTTGAAACCTTCATTGGAGGTCGATTCGACCTCATAACAGAGGTCAACCTCCATTGGCCTCCATCAATGGAGGATTTTGAAAAAAAAAAAAAATCAATATAGTTACTGTGGGAGACATTTTTGGAAGGAACCCATTTTATGTGCTATTTAAATTTAAGTTATTAAATGAATGATACTCTAAAAATTCAGACTTTAAAAAGTGCTAATAAAATTTTGAACCCGGTAAAGTGTCTAATAAGGCAAATCTCATTGGGGAAAATAATTATATCTAAAAAAATCAAGTTTTTAGATGGATAAAGGGGCCCATTTCAAATTTTTTGCCCCGGACCTCTAAAAAGTCAAGACTGGCCATACATATTTATATATATATATATATATATATATATAATTATAAATGATGAATTACCAAGAGATCTAGCCAACTAGAAATGTCACACATGCACCTCTAGGGAAATAGCTCTGCTGGTAAATGGACGAGCTTAGAACTTGGGCAAATCCCTAATCAGTGACTCGAATCCTACTAACAACAAAAGAAAATATATATATATATATGCTCTTGATAGGTGTGTAAGTTCCTCATAGTTGGGTTTGTATTTTGATAGCTTGCATTTAGGATATTTATGTTCTCTAGCTAAGTCTCTTTGTCTTGCATTTAGACATTGTTGATTAGGACTCATTTATTGTATTTCTTGATTGCATTTATTGTCCTTACCATGTTTAATGACAACTTGTGTTGATTGGCTTTTGTTTGATGACTAGATTTTAGATTCTCATATCTATATCTAGTTAGGTCTTTATGAGTATTCATATAGATATTGATATCTATAGGATGGTTTTTATCACCATCATTTAATCTCTAGAGAAGAATTTAATGTTGTCTAGCTTTAATTACATTTAGAATATTTTCATATATTCACATAGGTTGTTTAATCTCTTTATTAAGAATTAAGTCTTGTGGCTAAGTGGTTTAGTGCACAAGCAATTGGTCTATGATCACTATAAAAGGCCCACGGGTAGTAGTGGTATGTTATGTTCCGAGAATGGTGTGACTAGAGGTCAACCTAGGTTGTAAACATCATTACATATAGTGGATTTGAGGACCAAAGTGGCTACGTATATAGCCCGTGAGTTTTACCCAATTGGAGGGTTTTCTCACGTAAAACAAATCAACGTGTTTTTATTATTTTCTGCACTTTAATTACGTTGATTGTTTTTTATTATATTGGGTTAATTTTTATAATATTGACTAATCCAAAAAGTTGGTAATTAATTGAATTAATAACTCATTCACCTTCCTCTAGGTTGTTTAGACACACGGTTATATATTTTCAAGGTGAATAGAAAAATACTGTTAAAAAAAAAAAAAAAAAAAGTCACACATGCTAATAATATACGTAAGAGTGGGTCCATGAATTTGAGTATATTCATGCATAAACCCTCATCGGCACATCATATCTTAACTTCATTTTCAATTATCATCATATCATAAAATAGTTCTAGTTCTAATTATAGGGATGTATACATAAGAAACAGACAGTTGCTGTTCTGTTAGTTGTGATGGAGATGATATCATCCATACCGGATAAATTAGGAGGAAGCTAGTGGGATTTAAGTCTGGCTTAATTTCTCTTGTCAGCATCTTGTTTTGTGATGACCATTTACACTACTTTTATTATCGATAGAGAAGATTCCAAGCACGAAACAGATTGGAAGCACGAAACGTTGTAGAGATTGTCTTCTCACTTCTCCAGTTGACTGTAACATATTTTTATATGGTTACGACAATTTTGGGTGCCAAGAGACTAGAGATATAACAATGATTCGGTCTTTTCACTTGTGTTCGCATTTGGAACTAATTGCTATTATTGCTATTATTACTCTTGTGTTCGCATTTGGAACTAATGATCATGAAGAGGTTTCAGATTCACCACCAGGCGTAAACACATTTTTATCAAATAGTTCCACCGTGTCGGTGTTTGATTCTGATGAAAGTGATGAACATACTATTTCATCAAATAATTTTGGCTAACCTTTCATTATTATTATTTTTTTAATTTTTGTGTTTTTATTTTAATTTTTAGTTGATCTCTATCATCCATCTTGATATGGATAGTGGAGATCAAATTAAAAAATAAAAATAAATTCTGATGTTTTTTAATAATTTTATCAAATGATGAAAATAACCTCAGTTTAGAAGGTCAAATTTAGTCGACGGTTAAATTTAATCAAATTTAATTAACGACAAGAGAGATGAGTGTCGGTTTTTGATAAAATTAATTGATTCAGCATAAAATGGGAAACCTCACGGAGGTTGGGTATTATTAGCTCTTTCAATTGAAAATGTATACATTATTAATATTACTCCCCTTGGCACAAATTAATAAGAGATGATAAAAGATCATCATCAAATCAAGAATGGAAAACAGCAGCAATAAATAAAAGCAACCCGAAGAACAAAGCGAGATGATTGGATTTGATTAGTGATTGTCCTCCCTTTTCAGGGGTAGATTTAATTGGTGATTGGCCTCCCTCTTCAGGGCCCTGTGCAGTTGAAGGTGAGGGTGAAGTTGGACTGGCAGTCACTTTCTCCAAAACAAGCGTATCCTTAGCTTTGAGATTTTTTGGTTGAAAATCATGCATTTGTGGCTTACTGTCTGTCACCTGACCACCCACCTGCCATACTAGGTTCAACTTGTCTGCTTTCTCTGCAACTTTCATCGACCCATAGATTACCAGATTCCCGTTCGAGGTGGCTTCGGCACTCAAGTCCCAAGTCTCGAAAGACAACTTGGATTCGGTGATGGAACTGTAAGAGGACACATCAAAAGTTTTGACGATCACTTTGCTGTTAGATTTGAAGGCCAATAAAGCCTGGGCACCGGCCATGCCTTGGCCTGTTGGGTTGATTGCCCAAGCGACCCAGCCCTCGGGTTTTGCGGGAGGGGCCACGAAGGCGATCGACAGTGATGAATTAGTGGCATTGTACGAGTAGTGGAGGTACGAGTCAAGTGTTGGGAGGTCCAGGCACTGATCGAATTTATGATTGCTATTCAAGGTCTGAGAAGTGCAAGTGAGCGAAACTGCCGGTGAAATGAGCAGAAGACAGACGCAAAGACCTAGTAGGCTCGCAACGGCAACGGAGAAGGACATCATTCTGCAGACTGCGTTTCAAGTTCCAACTTTCAAAAGAATGAATGAGTTTTACAATGTGTTTGAGGGAGGAGTATTATTTATACAACCTAAAATACCCAATGAAACCTCGCCCCCGGATTCTACTTTCTTACAACTCCTTTTAGATCTCGAAACAGAGTTAGTTCCGGCGGTGATCAAGATGCACTGGGGGTGGTTAATCTGGTTAATACCGGAAGACCGTTTTTGGATATCATCGTCATGTTGTTATATATAGTGACATTTTTTTTTTTTAGATACAGAATTCTAACGTTGGCCCCGTGTTGCATGTTTCTAGGGAGGCAAATGTTGACCCTGTCTTTTGTTCAGGACTGTTTTTGGTTAGATAGTTTTCCTCCATACGTGGAGAAGAAGCTAATCTTAAGGGATTTTCAAGGGTAGCCTTGTTTTCGAGTTTTTTTTTTTTTTTTTTGAATTTTGTTTTCTGGTTTATTAATATATTTCTTTTCAGAAAAAAAAAAAAAAAAAAAAAAAAAAAATTATATGATTTATTTGTATTTAAAAACATTATAAATAAAATACAAATTACTTGAAATATTAAAGACAATCCGATCCAAAAACTACATATAATTTATCAAATAAACTATTTTCCTAAGGTGATCATCATCATGTTCGTGCAGACTCTTTAATATCGTGTGATAGGCCACTTATGATGATAAAATTATATTATATGATGGAAACATCCTAATGAGATTTTAAAATATATTATATGATGGAAACATTCCTTCCAAAATTATTTTGTAAAACTCATTATTCAAGATTGGCAATATCTATTAATTCGGGATCAGGTATTATTTTTTTGAAAGCTTTCGTTATTGGTAGAATTCGAGTAGCTGACCTAGGAGTCATTTGTTCAATCCCCAAGTTCATCCATATACCAGCTGAGCTACGCTCCTGTTGGCGTTATTCAAGATTAGCTTTCGAATATAGAAATATTCAATAGATGCGTTTAACATTATAAAAAAATATATAAAAAAAATATTATATAAAAAAGTAAAATTCCGTATTTTGACTAAATTATATTCTATGATGATTCATAACCCTTCGATATAAATTGCTTTAATTAAATCATGGTGTATAAATATATGGTTTTAGTTTAGTATTTTTATAAAATTATAATTTCAGGACAACCTAATAGGAGAACTATATATATATTTTTTCAATTGTCAGTTCGAACTGATATAAAATATATCAATTCCTTGCATGTGAGATATAGGATTTAAATGCTTTAACTTGATTGCATGCATTTGTCAAAGCATCTTTTAAATTCAATGGCCCTCATGCAAGGAACTAATATATTCGAACCGATAATAGAAAGACTGATATATAGTTTTTCTATTATCAATTCCAACAGATATAAAATATATTAGTTCATTGCATGTGGGTCATTGAATTTAAATGTTTTGACTTGACTGCATACACTTGTCAAAGCATCTTTTGAATCCAATGACCCACATGCAAGGAACCGATACAACTGATAATAGAAAGATTATATATAAATAAGTGGTGATGATAATGATGGAGGGTTTGTTGGTGTGCAAGAAAAAAAAATGTTTTGAAAAGAAGAAGAAGATATTATAGGGTTTGTAAAATAGGAAAAAAAAATGGAAAAAAAAAATTGTTTTCTAAAAAAATAGTTTGGACTGTCTTTACAACTTTCTTGTTTTGTTTAGTAATTTGAGAGAAGGGTTGATGTGGCATTAGGCTGGAAAGGTTACAAGGAGGAAATGGGAAGGTGGAGGCATAGCAATTGTGGCAGCGGTAAATCAGGAAGTAGTGTTGGGATTGTATGTATCGTAGGATTTGGATCCTCTCCTCGCCTTAAATATGCGTACCTCCATAATCTATTGTTACATGTCTAATATAATAAATCAATGATTTGAATTATTTATATTAATTTTTATACCTTTATTCAACCTAAGGATAAAATTAATTTAGATGAGGATGGGATTAAAATCCAATGTTGAAAAAAAAGTGTTTAAATAGAGGATTGGAAATGAAAAATTAGTGACGTATGCAGTGACGGTAGGAAGGAGGAATTGACGAGGCAGCCACATGTTTTATCTATATTGGACAGTTTTCTTCTGTTGCAACTTGCAAGAGGGTTAATTTTGTGTCTGTCAGTCTGTGAAATGTTTGTCTTTTTGTTGATAATAAGATTGAAGCTAGTGGTCAAGACGAAGCCAGCGTTCTGACGTGGCTTCGCATTTTGTAGCGACCGTGAATGTGATTTGATAAGTTACTTGACATGAATGGTTTTGTTTGTTTTGCGTCTTTTCTTTAAATAAAAAAAATTAAAAAAAAAATTGTTCTTTTTTTTTTTTTTTTTTTTTTTGGAGTTTTATTAAAATGAGGCTAAAAGACAACCCAAACTGTTAAAAAACAAAAATAGCTGTTTTGTTGTTTATGTTTTTTTTATTCATGGTCAACTTCATGGCATATAACACCCCTTAAATCTGGACCAGGTACGATTTTTCAGATGCCTACTTCACAATTTTTGGAATTAGCTTCACGGATTTACGTACCAGAATTATGGTGCACAGGTGGATGCTTCCTAGTTTCTAGAAGGTGATACAGTTGCAAGATAGAACTTTTTTAAAGAAAAAAATTATTATTACATCGAATTTAAATGAATATCGATCGTACTGTTACGATATAATATTTGGAGACTAGTTCGTTAAACTAGAATTGTTACTTATTATCAGTTTAACATTCCAGTATTTTTCATTAAAAAAAAAAAAATGTTTTAACATTTAAGTATGGAAAACTAAATGTTTTACCACCGTTCAATGTGTCTCGATAGAATTATTCATTCAAACCAATAATATTTGAGGTTTGAATCATCATTATATATGATATATAAAAAGTAATAATAAAAAAAAAAATGTCTTCAAATTTTGAAAAAGGAGAAATGTCTTCAAATTTTCAAAAATTGTCACAAGTTTACAACAAATAGTCCATACCTTAAAAAACTTGACAGTCAAACTTAACATATTTGGGGAAATAAATATTTTGCCCTCGATTTCAAAAAGTTGACTGGAAAGACCTTTTTTCCTCAATTGATTCGTAAATATTTACAAGTTTTACCGTTCTTTAAAAAAACTTATATGCCCTTAAAAACAATCGAGTACTACAAAATTATCCAAACATTACTAAATTTTTATAAAATCAGAAAACAATATGACAATTAATATTGACGCCATGTAATAATTTGATATTACAATTTTACTCCTATAATATTTTATTCTAAAAAATGCAATAATTTAATATTCCAATTTTACCCCTATAATATTTTACTATAAAAAAAAAAAAAAAAAACACTTTGACCACCATTGTTGGAGGTTTGCACAGCAGACCTCTAATGGAGGTCTGTTCAAGGAGTTCTGTTGCAGACCTATCCATGTTTGGAGTTCTGCCCAGACATCCAAACAAATAATAATACTATTTCCAAAGATATTCAAATGTCTAGTTTGTGAGTTGTGGTTTCCATACAATCATAAGATGATGATGTGTTACTTGATGATATTTTGAGACCTTACTAGTTATTATTTTTTATTTTTTTTGAAATCCGACTCCAATCGAGTTAATTAGCTTGGGTTTTTCAGAACTTGGCTAGATCAACTACTATAAGTACGATCTAGAATGCAACTTCCACGGGAAGGGGTGAGACCTTACTTGTTAATCTAGTTGATAATACATATTATTAGTTTAACATTCTAATAGTATTATATGAAAAAAGAAAGGTCTCAAATTTTGACAGAAAAAGAAATTAGAGTTTTCGAGTAATTATAGCATAAAGAGATTCATGTTAATCCCCTCACCTTTGAACTATTCTTGGATGTATAGTTACAAATGTTTTTATTTTAGAAACCTCCCCTATAAACTAACACCATTAGCATTCCATTTGTGTTGACTGAGTTTGACTATGAAAGTCTAAAACGTCCCTATTTAAGCTTCAATTGTATGAATTGACTATTATAGCCTCAAACTTTTACCAAATAAATTAATAAAATGATATAAAATGCAGTAATGTTAATTTGCAAAGGAGAAGTTATTTTGTAGATAATTTTATCCCTAAAAATAACAAAATTACAAATGAATCAAAAGCATTGAAAATTAGTATTTGCTTGGATTTATATATATAAAAAAAAGTACAATTAAATAAATACATATTTTGGTTTATTTTCAATACCTTTGGTTCATTTGTCATTTTGTTATTTTTAAGGATAATTGTCCATAAAATAACTTTTCTTTTATAAGTTAACATTCCCGTCTTTTGTATCAGTTTATTAATTTATTTAGTAAAAGTATGAATGTATAATGGTCGATTCATACAATTGAAGCTTAAATAGAGACATTTTGGACTTTTTAATAGTCAAACTCGGTTAACACAAACGGAATGCTAACGGTATTAGTCCATAGGGAAGGTTTATAAAATAAAAGCATTTTTACCTATACATATAATAATAGTTCAAATGTGAGGGAAAGTTTTTAATATTAACCCTAAAAGAAATTATTAAATCACCCTGAGATTTGCATGATTTTTCAAAAATATTTCCAAATTAGATTCAGACTTTAATTAGAAAAATAAGAGTTTTCATAAGATTCTCTCAAACTGATGACAGTAGTTGGGACGATCTTATCAATACATTAATTAGTCGCTTAGATTGTTTAATTCGTAATTGTCAAGTATCCACCCCTTGAAATAATAATTCGTAATTGTTTAATATTTGCATTCATCACAATAATAATAAAAAATAATAATCTTTGCTTCTCTTGGATATCCAAACTAAGTTTTTCAGTCGCAATTACAAGAGTCGGGACATATTTTTAAAAGTAATTCTACGTACCACTGGGGTCACGGCACCGCAATAGAAAAACACATGAAATTCGCGTAATAAACGTGTGAGTCCCGTATATTTTTTCATTTTTTTCCATTACGGGGCCGCGGCTGTGCCACGACCCCAATTATACATATATTTACTCTATTTTTAAACTTGATCCATCAAACATTCCCACTAATTATACAGCTTGATGAAGGTGGTGTCTTTTTTTTTCCCAGAAGACTTTACAGTCTGTTTGTTTTTAATTTGTTTTCTCATGTCTGAATTAAGGTTGCATTTGATTTTTCGTCTAAAGACTGAACAGTATTGAAAACTGAAAACTGAATAGTGATTGAAAATTGAAAACTAAATAATATGTTTGTTTTTTTCTACTGAAAACTGAATATAAGTGATAAGTTGTTTGTTTTTTTAAGTTACAAATATTTGAAAATGCTCTTTCAACTATTATTTATTATATATTTACATTTTAATATATTAAAAGACAACTATAGCAAGTAAATTTACACTATTATTTTTTATTTATTTACATTTCAATATATTAAAAGACAATATACAACAAGTAATTTAAATACTTATTAAAAAGTAATTAAAAAAAAAAAAAGAAATATGTAAAACATTATAGTTTGAGGCCATCACTTCAATTTTGCTATGTGGTTCTTGTACATGGAACTTTGATAATTTTAATGATCAATCTAGTCTCAAATTGTACAAGTAAAAGATATGTCAAACTCTAAAATAAAATTAATAAAACTAATCAAATTGTATAAAATAAAAAAAATAAAATAAAAAGTCCTTAATAGAATAGTTGGGAATTAAATAAAATGCAGTTGTTTAAGTCCTGAAGCAACTATAGGTATTATGGCTGATAATTTTTTTTTTTTTTTTCAATATATTAAAAGACAATATACAACAAGTAATTTAAATACTTATTAAAAAGTAATTTAAAAAAAAAAAAAAAGAAATATGTAAAACATTATAGTTTGAGGCCATCACTTCAATTTTGCTATGTGGTTCTTGTACATCGAACTTTGATAATTTTAATGATCAGTCTAGTCTCAAATTGTACAAGTAAAAGATATGTCAAACTCTAAAATAAAATTAATAAAACTAATCAAATTGTATAAAATAAAAAAATAAACAAAAGTCCTTAATAGAATAGTTGGGAATTAATTAAAATGCAGTTGTTTTAGTCCTGAAGCAACTATAGGTTTTATGGATGATAAATTTTTTTAAAGGTGAGAAGAAAAAAAAAATATTATTGTTAGGTTCAAGAGAGAATGGAAACGGGAAATATATTATGTTTGTGAGGATAGTTTTGGAAATATAAAATTTATATAAATTTAAGTTGTTTTCAATTAAGTGAAAAGTGGAAAATTTTCACATTTATAAGAAAGTGATTTTAAGAGTTATTTAAGTGATTTTATCACTTAAAAAAATCAAATAAAACAACTTAATGAAACACATTAAGTGTCATTAAGTGTTAAGTGAAAAAATCAAACAGACCTTGAGACCCTGTTTGATTTTTCCACTTAACACTGAATGGTACTTAATATGTTCTATTCAATTATTTTGTTTGATTTTTTAAGTGTTAAAATCACTTAATGAACCCCCGAAACCATTTGTTTTGAAAAGTGAAAATTTTTCACTTTTATTTTCACTTAACACAAATCCAGTAAAATTTAATGTAAAATTTTACTTCTAAAAATATCCTCACTAATTTAATCTATTTCCAAAACTAACCACTTGTTCTATATTGTTTTTTTTTTAAACATGAAATCTATAAATTATATAATTATCCAAGTTTATTCCAAATCAATTAAAGAATAAATTATGGGCCTTTGCCCCCGCTTTAAGCAAAAAAAATTAAAGAATAAATTATACACATGAAGTAGATTACTAATAAGAACATATTGATGAACTTCATTTTGTCCGTAATATACACATGAAGCAGGCAATTAGTTTTATAATGTCACTAGTTAAGAGTTTTGTAATTATTAGATTTTATACAATAATATAAATTAGAAATATTATTAATAACTAAATAAATTTATTTTAGAATTAATTTATATGTTAGAGTTGTCCGTAATATATTAAAATATAAATATATAATAAATAATAGTTAGAATTGTATAGATGTAAAAATATTTATTTTCAGATATTTATAATTTAAAAAAACAAACAACTTATCACTTGTATTCAATTTTCAGTGAAAAAAAAAATACAAACAAACATGCATTTTGGTTTTCAGTTTTCAGTCACTCTTTAGTCATCAATAACATTTAAAATTGTTCAGTCTTTAGACAAAAAATCATACGGGGCCTAAATGTTAACCATTAAGTCATTTATGTTTTTTTAGAAAAGAAAAAAAAAATCTAAAAACCCTCTAATTTGACATTCATATCCTTACTTCGTTGATTGTTATATAAATATATGTATATATATATACGGAAATTTTTATATGAGGATGCCCTGATAGAATTATATAAAGACATTGGATGTGAGTCACTCGTTTTACATACTTGGACTTGGTATGTATGCACTTGTCAAATCACTTTTATAAATGAGTGACTTTCATTCAATATCCTGATAAAGTTATATAAGGATACTCTGATAGGAACGGAATAATATATATATATATATATATCATTGTATTTATTTGTTATGTACTTGTATCTTGTTAATCTAAAAATAATATTGGGGAAATAATCTCAGCGGGTACCCATTTGGTTTGGCGTTATCCAAATGACCTCCGTGTGGGAAATTAGTGCATTGGGATATGTCAATCTTTCCAAACTAGATATAAAAATTAAAGTTAAATTTAAATATAAATTGAATAAATAAAATGCTAAATAAAATGTTATTCTAATAGTATAAATCTAAAAATAATAAGATAAAATAAAATATAAAAAATGATTAAAGATTCTTGGTTGAAAATGAATTATTTGGTAAAGGAATTAATTCACTTTAAAGGAGCTTTATTTATATAAATATATATATATATACAGTCTTTCTATTGTCAGTTCGTTCTTATATAAAAAATATCAGGATGAAGAATATAGATCATAGATTATGGAGAAGTTTTGACAAGTTTATACATTTGAGTCAAAGTATGTAAATCTAACTCGTCCTGATATATTTTATATCAGGACGAAGAATGTGGATCATTAGATTTACATACTTTGACTCAAAGTGTATGCACTTGTTAAAGCTTCTCCAAAATTAGTGGTCCACATGCATTGGTACTGATATAGTTACATCAGTTCGCATTGACCAGAACGGGACCATATATATATATATATATTATAGAACACCGATGTACCTATACACTGTGTAGGAAATATTGTGATCGTAATTTGAAAAAGTGTGATCAAACTTTTGATCGCAATATTTTCTAACGATATATGGGTACACCGGTGTTCTATAGATTGTCCTATATATATGTATACGGAAACCCACAGAAAAAATTTACGCGGAATCAATAATTCCAATCAGTTAGAATCAATGTAAAAAAATTTACATTGATTCCAACCGATTGGAATCAGTGATCCGTACAAAAAATTCATGCAGAATCCTACACTTGATAACTGCTTTAAATATATTTACAAACTTGCAGGCTACAACTTGTAGAATGTGCCGGCATTCTAAAATATAAATTAACATTGATACCAGAATAGTATTATATTAACATTAATACATCAGTGTGTACCGAGGAGAAAACTATTCATATATATATATATATATATATTCTTATTTTACATTTTATATCTCAACCACCGCTTTATACTTCAATGTTTTAATTTCGTAGAAATTGTATGTGATAAGTTGTTTTTTTTTTTTTTATAAGTGTAACAAGACCAAACAAACAAAGCATTACAAACACAATTTGAAATCAGCCAGAACTAATAATCTAACACAAGGAGGGTCTTCCTCTAACCAAAATCTATCCTCATCACAAGAGAGGCAAAATTTTGCTACAACGAGCCACCTTGTTAGCCAGTCTAAAGACGAAGGTCATTACAACACATTGAATCTGATGTAACAGATTTTTAATGTCTGAAAAGATAGTACCGACCTTTGAGAGCAGATCAATATCACCATTAATCCAATCCACCACTACAGCCGCATCTGATTCAACCGTGACCGGATTCAAGCCTGAGTCTATAGCTAGTTGAATGCCACAAAGAATTGCGGTTGCTTCAGCTATATGAAGAAGGAAAGTGGCCACCATTTTTGGGGAGCTTGCTGCCATAACAAGGCCCTCCACATTACGAATCACAGGACCACTACAACCCACCAAGCAACCAGCCATATCAATAGACGCATCATAATTAAGTTTGTACAGATCCTGGCACGGGGGCTTCCAAATTTTACTATGCACAGAAATTTGCCCAGCAGTAGAGGGTAATGAAGGGGAAGCAGTAGAGAAGTTTTTTAGATATTGGAGAGCCCACTCAATATTATCCACATCTTCACCAACAGAGGATCCATGAACAGGGGCGAACCCACGTGGGGACCAGGTAAGGCATGTGCTTTACATTAAAAAAAAAATTAAAAAAAATTGATTTTGTATATATTATATATATATACATATTTATTAAGATTTATTAACAGTATATTGCTGTTAGTATAGCTAGCGGTGGGTCTTGCTTTTAAGACTAAGGGTGCTCGGTTCAAGTCCCATCTCAATTAATTTTTAATTCTATTTTATCTTCTAATTTTTTCATGTATTATTTATTTTACCATCATTTCTGATTCATTTTCTCTATTCCGTCGTTGTCAATTTCGTAACTACCATTAATTTGTATTTACTTAATTTATATTAAATTATATATTATTATTTTGAATTTTTATTATTTTTAATAGTTTTAATTTGACATACCTAACATGTCCAATCAATAAACTATAAAATCTCATATTTTACTTTATTGGATTACAATAGTCAATCTATTACGTACTATGATTCATTTTATCTTATCCTTAGTATTTTTTCTTTATTTTATAGTTTTAATTTATTTAGATTCAATAAATCAATAATTTACCAATAATTTAAAGAATAGAAAATTTAAAAACATGTCTAGTATTAGTTATTAATAAATTATCTTTGTATAAATTTAAATTGAACTCATTATAAATGCAAAACAAATTTTCTTATTATAAAATTATATGGTAATTTAATCTTTTAAATTTTTTTTTATTATTTATGTTGTTTTTCTAGTTATTATTTATTTATTTTAATTATTTTTCTTGTTTTTATTTCTTTTTGAATGTAAGATTATTTAGTTCATCTAAGTAAGTATTCTATATATTTTATTTTATTTTATCTATAAAAAAAAACTATTTTACTACAATCTTAATTTTTCAGTATTTTTTTTTTTCATATAATTGCGATTTTAATTTATTCAAGTGTCCTACCTGATTAACATTCCTGGGTCCGCCACTATCCATGAACACTAACATTTATAATGAACCAAATTCTCCAGAAGACCACACAAAGCAGTCCCATTTTCTCAGAATTAAAATACACTACAAGAAAAAAGGGCAATAGCAACAAATTAAAATTGTTACAAAAGCATTAAATTCGTCACAAAAGATCTTAGGCAACAAAATTTTTTTGTCGCTTAAGTCGTTACAATAGGTCGAGCAATTGCAACAAAATTTGGTTTCGTTACAACAAGTATATTTACACACGAATTAGTTTCGTGGCTAAAACTATGTTAAGACAATGAAACTTTATTGTCGCTATAAATAGTTCTTACAACAATATATATTGTCGCAAAAAGATAGGTTTTAGCGACACAATAAATATCGTTACAATAGCTCCAGCTATTGCAACAAAATGTGGTTTCGTTACAAAAGGCATATTTTTACCCAGAAACCAACTAGGTGGCTAAAACTATATTTTTACCCATGAAATTTTATTGTTGCCAGGAATATGTTTTTATAACTATATATATTGTTGCAAAAAAATAAGTTTTAGTGACAATAGGTAAAATTATTATTCCCATCGTCCGCCGTCGACCGACCACCGACCAGCTCGGCCATCGGGTCGGTCACCTTCGGCAGACCGGGCGACCATCGGACCGTCACTAGCCGATCACCTCTCCAGCCACCGGACCGCCGCTGTCAACCGGCCAGCCACCCCACCCCACACTTGATAATAATGACTTTGAACTTGCAACCTCAAAGTCAAAGTGGTAAGTCTTTACCGTCTGACTATAAGATTGGATGTGTTAACCATTGCGCGATATTTTTTGTCGCTAAAATGATATATAATAATGAAATATATATATTGTCACAAGAACTTATATCTATTGTAACGAAATTTTCGTTTTGTCACTACTAGTACTCTTTAGCGACAAATATTTGATTGTTGTTAAAAATTTGGTGTTTGTTCTTGCACAAAACAAATCTCTACCAAATTAGTTGGAGTATCTCATGAACAAGATCTCCACTATTTTTTTTTTTTATATTATTATTTCATTAAATTTTAAAATTGTTTAAATATTTTTTATTAAATAGAAAGGGTAAAATAGTATTTTAATGAAAATGCTAACAAATGTTAACAAAGAGTAGCTAATGGCCAATACTGAAACAAGAGGGTGTAAAATGACCGATAACCTCAAAAGTTATGGGAGAAATAATAATACCTCTAAATCTTTTTGTCCCTGTATCTCAATTTTCTTGTAGTATTAATTTTAAAACTATTATTAAAAATTAGGTAACGAATTATATTTGTCTCTAGAATATATCTTTAACGACAAATCTTGTTTTCGTGCTAAAACACATGTTGTGGCAACGAATAATTTAACATCACCATAAATATATTATAGCAACGATATTTTTGTCACTAAAATGGTATATGGTAACGAAATTTATATATTGTGGCAAAAACTTATATCTTTTGTAAAGAAATTTTCGGTTTGTCACTACAAGTACTCTCTAGCGACAAATATTCGATTGTTGTTAAAGATTTGGTGTTTGTTCTTGCACATAATAAATCTCTGCCAAATTAACTGAAGTATCCTATGAACAAGATCTCTACTGTTTTTTTTTTTTTCATTAAATTTTAAAATTGTTTAATAGTTTTCTATTAAATAGAAAAAGGTAAAATAGTATTTAATGAAAATGCTAACAGATGTTAACAAATGGTGGAAAGAGAACTTTTCCTTATAATCCATAAATTATCTATTCACACTCCATTTTTTTTTTATTAATGATAATTTTAACCTAGATTAAAATTACTAAACAAGACAAAAAAAAATTAAAGACAGTCCAAGCTAATTAAATTATTAAAAAAAATTTCTCTCTCCCAAATCATTAGATTAAATATTACGTGTTAAACTCTCCCTCCTAAATGTGTTATTCCCATTTTAAACACACTCTCCTAATTAATCTCTCTCCATAAAAAAAAAAAAAAATCATATTTACATATTTTCTTTATCAATCTCTGATTAATAGTTAAAAAAAAAAAAAAAAAAACTTAAGAATATTTTAGTTTTTTACTAACAGAAAATATATATATATATATATGTATTAAAAAGTCAAATTTTTTTTTTTTTTGAAAAAAAAGATATATGAAAGTTTGAATTGTTTCAACTAGGTTTGATTAAACTCAGAATTTCTAAGACTAATAAAAGAATTAAAGTTCTCTAGATAATCACATACCTACAAAAGTAACAAAAATCATTTTCATATTTAAATTTATTTTTTTTTAAAGGTACTTTTTTATTTATTTATAAATATATACGTACATATGGTTCCTAAAAATCAAGCTTATTAGTAAGTTTTTTTTATTTTTTATTAACTGTTAGTCTTGCTTGAGAAATAATGGAAATAGAAAATTAGAGATATGTATTAGAGGAGAGAGTTTAATATGGCAATTAAAAATTTAGAAGAGAGTATTTAATATATAATAATTAATTTAATGATTTAGGAGATCCAATTTCTTTATTTAATAATTTAATCAAAAAAGATCAAAATGATAATATTGTAATAAAATAAAGTGTCTTTAGAATTTTTTAAAATTTAAATTTTAAGAATGAAGTGTTTTAAGAAAAGAAGTGTAAAAAGAAAAAATTGGATTGTCAAAAGAAGCTCTCAAGTAGAAAATAGCCAACATTAAAACAAGAAAGAGCAAAATGACCAACAACCTCAAAAGTTATAGGGGGGAATAATAATACCCCTAAATCTTTTTGTCCAAGTATCTCAATTTTCTTGTAGTGTTAATTTTAAAATTATTATTAAAACCTTAAGTAACGAATTATATTTGTCTCTAGAATACATCTTTAACGACAAATCTTGTTTTCGTGGCTAGAACACATGTTGTGGCAACGAATAATTTAACGTTATCATAAATATGTTATAGCAACGATATTTTTTGTCGTTAAAATGATATATAGTAACGAAATGTATATTGTCACAAGAACTTATATCTGTTGTAACGAAATTTACGTTTTGTCACTACAAGTGCTCTCCAACGACAAATATTTGATTGTTATTAAAGATATTGTCGCTGAAATTCTTTAGTAATGAAATTCAATTTTTCTCACGAAAAGTGATCTTTGGCAACAGAAATTAAATTGTTGTTAAAGAATTTGTTGCTATTGCCCATTTTTCTTTAGTGATAGTAGAAACAACCAAGAATAAATTCGACGAAAAAGGACTCACCCCTAAACCAGTCTACCTTAATATCAGGCCATAACAAACGATCAAATTTTAGTAGTCGACAACCCCAAAGAGCATGTAACTATCTTAGACTATGACGACTGTAATTTTTACTGATTTATGCTTAACTTATAGAAAGTCATAAGATTCACTACCTAATTTGGACACAGCTTAGGTAATTGCTTCATTCATGTATTAAAAAAAATTACATTTAAATTAATTATTTAAATACCGGATGTTTATTATTTGTTTTTAGGGTAAATATATTATAAGAGATCTTTATTAAAATGAGCTTTGCCGATTTGTGTTGAATTTGTAATATATTATGCTATAAAATATAAAAATTGTTGAGATATAGATCTCCACCCCAAATCTCCAACAATAGAGTTTTTAAATAGAGCAAATTGTACCAACATGAGCGTAGCTCAATTGGTAGATTGATGAGCTTGGGGTTTGGGCAAATGACTCATAGGTCAGCGATTCGAATCCTACAAATAATGAAAGCTTTCAAAAAAATGTCTAGTCTCGAATGAAAAAAAAAATAAAGGGAGCAAATTGCACTAAACCTCCCTGAGGTTTGCCCTCTTACACCCATATCAAAAATAAGTTTTGACCTTTCAAACATTTAAAAAAGTATTAAAAATTAAACAAAATGCAAATTAATTGAAAAAAAAAAAACAGGAAATTCCTTAAAAAAAATGGATCTCCACAAGATTAAAAAGATTCTTTTTTTTTTTTAAATGCAAAAAAAAAAAAACAAAAAACTGACTAAAAAAAAAAAAAAAGGGAGAAGAAGATAGGTGGATCCAATTTGGAAATTGGATGTCCATAAGGATCCATGAAGTGGAGGTCTCCATGGATCTCCATCTTCCCACTCTTCGATCTGCTTTTTCAAAGGGTGTTTAGAGTGTTTGTAGGTACGGTTTCGAGAGTGGGACTGACTTCGAAATTTGAATTCAAATCTGGTGAACCTGATTGCAAGATAATCGGGTCACTCATGCCTATTGATGCGTTCACGGTAGGGGAGGATGGAAATCCATGGAGATCTCCATGGGTCTCTCTCTCTCTCTCTCTTGCATTTTTTTATAAATAAAATCTATTTAATCCATTTAAATATATATATATATATTTATATAGTTTTTCAAATTTTATTTTATTTTATAAAATGATGGCTCTATTGCCACTTACAAAATATCTTCATATCCCCTTTTTCTTTCGACACCCATATTAAAAAATAAAAATTATTACTTTTACTCCACCACACCCTTTAAAATGCCAAAACTATCCTTTAAGTAATTTTTTTTTTTTTAATTTGAAACATTTATTTTTTCTCATTAAATGCATTTCTCTTCATTTGCTTCCATCGCCGTAAAAAATAATAATAATAAAATAAAATAAAACAATCTTGTACTTACCGTTCTTTTTTATTCTAAGGAAAAAAAAAACAAAAAACTACATACAGTCTCTTCGTTCCTTTTAACAAATATTATAGAATTTACTCAGATAAAAAAAATATCGTATTCAAATAAAACTCTACAACTAAGATTAAACTTGGCAAAAATAAATACAAATTCAACTCTAAAACTAATTATATTTTTTCCGTTGTTACTTGCGGAATCAATATATTTAATTTTCTATAAAAAAAAAACAAAAAAAATAACCATGAAATCATAATGGTTTACACACTTATTCATCGTCATAGAAAATAACAACATTAATAATTAAACAAACATCAATATACAACTTCTTTTGTCTTAAAAAAAAAAAAAAAAACATTTTTTCAATCACCAAACAAATCAATTTTTTCATTTAAAAATTTGGTTTTTTTGTTAAATCCATCCACTAAGTTTTTCGGTTTACAAAACTACTTAAATAAAAAAAAAAAAAAAAGTTCTACAAGACTACAATTATAATAATTTTTTATTCAATCACAAAACAATAATAAAACTGAAAGTAAACATACCTTGATGCATTTGGAATCCATGAAATCAATTATTTATTCTTCCATTCCTTGACTATATGTGAAATATATATATATATATATATATATATATATATTTCTTGATTGATATTGGGTTGATTAAGTATATATTATTAGGGTTTATTTTGATTGATTTTTCAACTTATAGGTGTAGGAAGTAAATTTAATTTTCAATTATAAAGCCATGTATTTTAAGTAATTAAATGTAAGGGTATTTTAGAAATAAAAAAGTTTTATTAAAACATGGGTGGAGGAAGATATTTTGTGGCCCTTTATATTGCTTTGTTTTATTTTTTTTATTTTTTTATTTTTTTTTTGAATTCAATTCCTTAAAATTTTATTTGATGGATGGTGTTGTTGGAGATCCATTTTTTAAAAATCTTTTTTTTTTGTTTTGTTTTTTAAAATTTAATTAAGGAATCATGGGTAGTTTAGTCTTTTGACGGTCAAATCTAGTCAATGGTTAAATTTGATTAACGGAAGGGGGTGTGAGTGTCCATTTTATATAAAGTTGTTTCTATGTGCAAGGGAACAAACCTCAAGGAGGTTTAGTGCAATTTGCTCTTTTAAATATCATTGATGCTTTGACTATGTGCTTTGTTTTGGTGATTTCAGAGTCTATTCACTCATCCTCTCCTCAATCAATTGGATCTCCGATCATGTCCACCTTTATCTTCCACTCTTTCTTTTCCTTAATCTTCTTCTCTTGGTTGTGGCCTTGTGGCCATCATTCTTTTCAAATAAAATACTTTTATTCACACTCTGGTATCTCTATTAACAACCTCTCATTTGCTCTTCACATTAAAAGAATCCAAATTTATTCATCTCATATTTCATATCACAACACTAACGGTTTTAATGACTACTTTGAACTACATTATTTTTATTAGCTATGAATGATATCAATACTTGTTAATCGTAAGAGAAACATATCGATAAACATTAATTAAATAAAGATAAAAATCAAAACTTTAAACTACTGAAAATGAAAAATTACAGTCACTCATTACTCATATCAACACTTCTAAACATAATCAACTTTAAAAAAAGAATCCAACTTGTCAAATCTAATCTAAATCACTCGACATACCGGGTAGAAAAGCAAACACATGAAGTAACAAATCATATCGCGAAGTATAAAAAAAGAGTACCCAAGTGTGCTTGAAAGAGTAGGAAACGACCGTCAATTTATAGAAAATTGATTGGAGAATGATGGGTCGAAACATAAATTCTTAATAATCTATATAATATTCTTATTAGTTATTAATTGTAATATATAATAATCTAATTTTATTTTTTCTAAAGAGATGGAGAGTTTGAACCTTCCATTAATCAATATAAGTATAAATTGGCTTAAATTATTATTAATTAGTTATTAATTGTAATTCTAAAGAACATATCATATACACTGATATAGCACTCACCCAACATACTAATTATTTCCATTACACTTTCATTTATATCATAATTTGAATTTTATCAGAACTAATATTGGAAAATTTTATTTAATAAATAATATAATTTTTTTTCCTAAAGAGATGGGGAGTCTCAACCTTCAATTAATATATATGACATAAATTACCTTAAATTCTTATTAATTAGTTTTTAATTTTAATTTTTTTTTTATATAGATTTGATTAAACGTTGGACTAAAATCAGTTGTCCAAAAATGGTGTCCCAATTTATATCTAACCAACCAAATTGGGACATGTGTCTACATTTATGGAAGAAGTTGAAAACAAAAATTAAATGTAGACACATATCCCAATTTGGTTGATTAGACACATGTCCTAATTTGATTGGTTAGATACAAATTGGGACACCATTTTTGGACAGTTGATTTGAATCCTTAAACATCATTATTTTTAATTTTTTTTAATGAAAAAAATCATTAATATAATACCATTGATATGTTTTAAAAATTTACCATTAATTCCATAAAAAACCAATTACCATTGATTTGATATTACAATTAATATTTTAATTTTTTTAGAAAAATATTTATTTATTACCATTATAAGAATAATAAAATTCAAAAACATTTATTTTTGGAAATAATCATAGTGTATTTTATGCATATTTAAAACATTATAAACAATAAAAATGAAAACATAAAAAAATAGTAAAAATAGAAAGAGAATTATAAATATTTATAATTATATAGAGATAAATAACTATTGAGATTTGCTATTTACGCCCATTTTTTTTTTTTTTTTGTTCTTTTCGCATCTATTTTCTTAAGACATTTCATTTTAATAAATTAAAATTTTAAAACCTCTAAATACACCCCAATTTACTCGAGAATACCATTTTTATAATTTTTTTTATTATATAAAAAGGCTTATTCTTGAAATATTTGTAGAGGTATTCAAATTTTTTTTTTTAAACTCCATGGAGGTTTCTTGACAGTGATTTCTTGAAGTCAACTGGTCAACGATTTCGATTAATAGAACCTGCAATTAAACGTAATAAAAGCAATAATATCAAAGAGAATAGATTACATGGCAAAACTCCGATAATTGGAGAAACATCCATGGGTCATTGCTTGGCGACTGAGAAACAAATCCACTATTTGTAAATTAATGTTACACCCTTTGATCTCTCTCTAGAGAGAGAGAGAGAGAGAGAGAGAGATGCTAATGATCCTCTTACGATGCTTTTTACAGGTGTATTTATATGTTATATCTAGGGTTTCCTGAGCCTTGGCGTACAAGTAGAGGACTACAGAGTCATGTTTAGGATTCTTCTTTGTTATGCATTTAATGTAGTTGATTCAAAATCTGTTTAGGATTCCGGATGTCTTGGAGAAGATCTGTTTGTTCATTTTTGGAATTCTTCTAGCAGTTGTACCTTGGTTAATTTACAATTTCTTGTTCTGACCGAGTAGCCTTGCTTATGGAGAAAATCTCAATATAGACATTTCCTATTCTAGCCAAGCAGAGTTGATCAAGCAAAGCCTTTATTCGTCAAGGCTAGTTTTGTTAAGAATATCCTATAAGGATTCTATTGATGACGTGTTGCTGGTAGGCTATTTATTGACTGTTTGACTTTTACTTATGTGGCATGGCTGGTCCCATGCTTTTTCTTGTCTATTCAAGTGACATGTCATTCAAGCGAATTTTATATACAACAATACACCCTTAAATGTCTAAGCCGAGTATCTTACTTTGCATTTGGTCGTTCACCCCAAACAAACTGCGCTTGTCTTGATTGATCCTTACTCAGCAGAAGGTATTTAAAAAGATTCCCTTTTAAATTTTGTCGCTATCTCCATAAATGTAGTAATTACGATTCCCCATTAATTTGAAATTTTAATGTCGTGTCTTAACAGTGTCCACTTATATTCGATCGTTTCAATGATCGAAATCTCCTGACGGCGACATTCGATGACTTGAAGTCTTCCCATCTTGACACTTGTCCTTATGTGGGTAGGTACAACAGGCACCATTTATGGAGACATGACCTTGTTTGACTCTTGCGTCACCATTGACATCGTTCTGCTTTCCCGCCTATTCGTTTCATGACATCATCTAGGTTTTTGATTTTCAAAAACTGAAATCTCTTTCACCAATATTTAAGCTTTTTGGAAATTCTACTATACACTTTTTCTCTTTTCTAGTTTCTGCAAACACTAAACCTAGAACCTTTAAACTTTCTACAATTTCTTCATTCTAAGCCTAAAACTTTCAAACATTTGTACTTTGTTCATCCAACACACACAATTTCCAAACACAAATTTTCAATCTTCCTTGCTTCAAATCCCTAATTCGCTCAGTTTGTTGTCTACCCAACTACTACAAACATTTCTAAGGTGAGTTTCTATGGATTCCAAACTTTCACTGTTGAGCACATTTACAAGTTGTTAGAAGCCCAACCCTCTGATCAACCCCATTTCTTGGCCACTGATGTTTCAGGGCTTAATCGTGATATCCCTCCAATTAATCTTGATGCTGATGCTTCTCAAATTGACCCTTCTGTTGATAATCCCCAATCTAATCCCACTGTTTTCACTCGTAGTGACGTTAATCCTCTGATGACGATAGCTAGAACAACCGGTCCACCTAGAAGAACCACAAATCTGACGGTAGCTATTCCCTAAGATATCAAGGTTGGGCACCAAGCAATAAATGAATCAAATGTCGAGAATGAGCATAGGGAGGCTCGCATACGCTTCTCGTCAAAGCGTATATACTCTTATGATGTTAAGCCGAATGTAGTCGGCGAGAAGGAGCTTAGCCAATATATTGGCAGATTTGATCTGGGCATAGATGTTGTTTAGTTAATCCCAGTTGGGGACAAAGCTGCATTGAACCCTCCATCCAGGATGGTGGCGATTTATAGGGCGATCTTGAGTTGTAAAGTGACTATTCCCTTGCAATCATTTATTTCTCTTTTTTTGGCCCAAGCCTAGATTTCTCGGTACCGCTCACCCTGAATAGCTATCGAATTTTGATGTGTATATGGTGAATATGGCAAAGACTAGGATTGGATGACTCACGAAACAAATCAAATCAACCAAGTATTATGTCACCCTTTTATGTCGCCATAGGAACAAATAGTGACCACTCTTAAAAGCCTCAGTGTCATTATTTTCACCACATCGAAAAAGATGAGAATGGTTGCGACAATTGAATCTTAGATTGCGTAACCGCATACTGCCACAATGTCGCCATGGTGACAACAAGGGCGACACCCTGCCACATCAGCTTTTCAAACAGATATCAGAACAATTCCGATGATTACTATAAATATTCTTCTCTTCCAACTTAAAGGGATCCAAGTATATTTCTAAGCATAAAATTCTCTGAGTTTTAGCATAGCATTCTCTTCCATTTTTCCCACATTCAACCTTCTAAATTCTCTATTCTTGTATTACCTTTTCCATCCAAACCTCAACACTTGATCTTGATTACTTCACCCAGCCATTCCTCTCTTCCCATTCTCTACATTCTAATACCTTTGTCACTCACCATTAGACACCCACCTATCTAGACACATTATCTTCTACCATTCTTTACACAAGGAGCTTCTAAGGAGAAGAAGGATCAAGAAATAAAAAAGGAAACTCAAGGGTGATTTCCTTATCTATTACTTTCTCTCTATTTGATTGTAACTATGTATAACTAAACCCCTATTCTAAGGGACAGATGTGAGAAACAATTGGTTGTGGGTATTAGCTTAAGCTATTGTATTTGAATCTCTATTTGTGTTCTATTCAATTAATAGCTAGATCTTATTCATTATATGATTTGCATTGTATACACTAGTAGATCATATTCTTGTATGGGATAAATTGTTATGAAACCAATCTTGGATTGACACCCTTGATTGGTTATGAACCTAGTGAATAGGATAAATCAGTGGAAGGTATATCAGCCACATTAATCTAAACCTAAATTTGTAACCTGTAAGGTCTCATAAATTGATTGGCTTATTTCATGGAAAAACAACAGTTGGGGTTGATGTAAGGGTAGCTTAGGCTTGTGATGATTGGTGCTTTGCAAAACCAAGGCCTTCTCAAGACCTCAAGAGAAGAAGCACCAAAGGTAAATTTCTAAGTGCTTACTTGTCTTGAAGAGATGTAGTTGCACACACTCACAACACATGCATAACTCTTATTCTTGTATGTTGTGTTTCTTTATTATGTGTGCATTAATGTTCATTTATCTCTTTTCTTACAAGTTTAATTTGATTGCATCTTGTGTGTCAATTGCCATGAAATGATTAGGCTTAGGATGCATCAAAGTTGTAGGGGGTGCTGTACAACCACCCTACGTATAGTGCCTGTAAGGCAGTTAGAGAAAAATTGCTTTTAACCGCTCTACGACTGCCCTATGTAGAGCGGTGCCACTGGTCAATTTTTTAATCGCATGTAAACCGCCCTACAACCGCCCTACGTAGAGCGGGTGTAGGGCGGCTCCCAAAATCCCGAGAGCAACCACCTCCATTACGCCTGATTTTCACCCTACGTGTAGAGTGGTCATGAAGAACATGTTCTTCATTTCCTAGGTGAAGCGCCTTACAACCGCCCTACGTAGAGCAGGTGTAAGACGGTCAAGGAAAATTTTTGAAAAACTTATCAAAACGTCGTAGCATCATTTTGTCACCCTATATATATGCTACTTTGACTTTAGGTCAGTTTTAAGAGAGTCCAAATCATATTTTGACTTAGCATTTTTCCAAAGAGAAAAAATCACTAAAGAACTCTCCTTTGATTACTCAAACACATATCCAAGTGCATCAAACATCATCTAGCAATCATCCATGATTATCTAGGTGTCATCTATGCTTGGTTTTTATTAACACACTTAGCTTGGTAAGTTGGTCACTAATATCTTACATATTTTGTGTCTTTCTTAATAAGCAATCTCATTTATCACTTGCATGCTTATAGAACATATTCTATTGACAAGATTGAGATAATTGTGTTGATTGCTTGAGAGTTGTATTTTGATAGCTATTATTAGGATTGTTTAATCTGTGATAGCTGTGCTTTATGAAAAGTCATATAGTAAAGATTGATATATAAGATTGTGATTATTGTCATCTTTCATCCTAGATAAGCATTTAGTGTAACCTAGCATTACTTGCTCTTTGAATATCATATTATTCACATTAGGTTGTTTATTCTTTTCATTGAGAAGTAAGTCTTGTGACTACCGGTGAGTGGTGAAAGCAAATTGGACTAGGTCCACTTTTATAAGCCTGCGGGTAGTAGTGGTGGGTTATAGACCATAAGAGGTTGAGGTCAAGCTAGGTTGTAAACGTCATTACAATTAGTGGATTCGAGGTTCGTGTGTGGTGCACATAACAACCCATGGTTTTTTCTTGTTGAAGGTTTCCACGTAAATATCAAGTGTTACTTAAATTCCGCACCATATTACACTTGCTATATTATATTGACTAGTTAGGGGTATTTTTGTAATCTTGACCATACACGAAAATTGGGTAAAAGTAGTTAAAATCTATTCACCCCCCTCTAGAGTAATATTGAATACACCGTAATTTGTCTCAATTGGTATCAGAGCGGGTTCTTAAATATATTAGGTGATCCTTGCTCATTTTGGTGTGTTTTGCATTTTATGTGATTTTTGATCATTCATACATTTGTATTCATTTCATTCATTCATAAAAACTATGAGTGGAAATGATGGTGGAAACGATGGTGGCAACAAAGGTGCTTCTAGCACAAGACCTCCACTTCTCACCGGATTAAATTATGCCTCCTGGAAAGGCAAGATGGAGTCGTACATATGCCAAATCCATGACCGGGCTTGGGTGGCGGTTGAAGACGACTACACATTATCGATGATGACTCCTACAGGTGGAGGAGAGGATGTACTCAAGCTTAAGGTGCAATGGAATGCGCAAGAGTTTGAGGCATCAAAATAGAATAGAAAGGCAATGCATGCCATCCTATATGTAATGGACGAGAATCAATATAAATTGATTCAAAACACTAGGATCGCAAAAGTGGCATGGGACATCCTAGAGGTTGGACATGCGGGAATCGAAGTGGTAAAGATCTCTAAGTTTCAAGTCCTCCAAACTCAATTTGAGATACTAAGAATGGAGGAGGATGAGCGCTTCAATGACTTTGAGATCAAGTTGATGGACATTGTCAACCAAAGTCATCAACTCGGTGACCCTTACTCGGATAGAAGTATTAAGCAAAAGATAATGAGATTGCTTCCCAAAAGGTTTGAATCCAATGTAACAGCTTTATATGAGAATAGTGGTTACAAGGATATGAAGCCAAGTGAGGTGATTGGGAGACTCCTAGCGTATGAATCTAGGAAGGGTCTTATCTCCACACCTCCTAAAAAATAAAAGAGAATTGCTTTGAAAGCCTCCAAAAGTGAGAAGGAGGAGAAGGATGACTCGGATGAAGACATGGCCTTGTTGATGAGAAGGTTTAAGAAATTTGTCAAGACCGAGAAGAAGGGTTTTGGATCCAAGGGCCAAGACATGAAGAAAATGACTTATTTCAAGAGGTTTGAGCCTAGACAAGAGAAAAGTGAAAGGAAAAGGATTCAATGCTATGAATGTGGTGGCATGGGACACATTGCTCCCGATTGTGGAAATTTGAAGAACAAGAAATGGAGAGTGATGGCCGCCATTTGGAGTGGAAGTGATGACACTGATGAGAGAGATGAGTCTTCGGATGATAAAGAACTCATGGTTAACTTCATAGCTTTTGCCTCCTCCCACAAGAGCAAAGATGATAGTGAAGAAGAGGATGAAAGTCAAGAGGAAATTGACTCAAGTGATGATGGCTCTTCATCACAATCCACAAATGGAAATGCGGATAGGATGGATCTCTAAGACTACATAGTCAAGTTTGAAAGCTCAAGGTTAAAGAACAAGAGAGAAATTAAAAGATTGAAGGAAGAAAACCTAGAGCTCTCAACACAAGTTGATCACTTAAGTGAACAAGTGATGAGATCCAAGAAGAATGAAGACAAGCTAAGAGATGAGCTAGCTATGTCTATGAGGAATGAAGAAGGTTTGAAGAGGGAGCTTGAAGAAGCAAAAGGGTTAATGACTAGGATGGCCTCTAGCACTAAGAAGCTTGACAACATGCTTGGTGTTAGCAAGAGTCCTTGTGATAAGAGAGGTCTTGGGTTTATAGATGGTAAGGAGATCTCCACTCCAAACAAGATCGTGTTTGTCAAAAGCTTGAGCTACAAAGAAGCCTTACCCATACAAACTCTTAGGAAGAAGATTGATCTAGGACAATGTTCATATAGCGCACAAGTGATGGGGGCTCAAAGAAGACAACCACAAGCTCAACCCTCAAAAGCTCCTCAAGCTAACTTTCCTCAACAAATGGCTCACAAAGGAAAGAGACCAATCATGCAAGATCAACCTAGAAAGCAATCTAGTCTTGGTTAACAACAAAGGAAGAGAGGTCATATTCAACAACCAAGACAATTACAAAGACAATGGAAGGCTCTTATACATATGCAAGGACATGGTATAATTCCTAACTACATTCCTACATGTCATTTTTTGTGGTATTGATGGTCATATTAGACCAAATTGCTTTCATTATATTAATATGTATAGAGTAATATGCATGATTGAAAAGAAAAAGGCAAGAGCCAAGATGCATGATCCTAGAACTTCTAGAGCCCAAGTACCTTTGACCACTTAGAAGAAAAGCGTTTCACCTAGGTGGATTAGAATAGATGAATACTTTTGCCATGTTGCTCAAATTGCCTTGAAGACAAACTCTTCTAATTTTTGGTACTTAGATAGTGGGTGCTCTAGGCACATTACGGGAAATAAGAGTTTCTTCGAGACTCTTATCATGGAGGAAAGAGGATATGTCACCTTTGGTGATGGATCCAAAAAGAGAGTTGTAGGGAAATGAATCATTTCCATTCCCGGATTACCCTCCTTGTCCAATGCTTTATATGTTGATGGCTTGAAAGCCAATTTGATAAGCATTTCTCATCTTAGTGATGAAGGATTTTCCTTCTTGTTTAATAAAGATGATTGTTCAATCCTAAAGCCCGATGGACAAACCTTATTGAAAGGTATAAGATCTAGTGACAATTGCTATTGTCTTGAGGCTAGAGTTCTCTATTGCAATATGTCCAAGGATGAGCAAATAGAGTTGTGGCATGAAAGACTTGGCCACATGAACTTTCAGGATTTACGAATCCCAGACAAGTTCAATGTGGTACGTGGCCTTCCCAAGCTTGGGAAGAAAGCTAATGGTGTTTATGGACCTTGCCAACAAGGAAAACAAACCAAAAGTATGCAGAAAAAGGGCAAGTATCTCTCCACCAAGGAGTCTTTAGAGCTTCTCCACATGGATCTTATGGGTCCTATGCAAACCGAGAGTTTAGATGGAAAGAGATACATTTTTGTTTGTGTAGATGATTTCCCTAGGTTCACATGGACATATTTCCTTAGAGAAAAATCCGAAACTTTTGATAAATTTAAAATGCTTTGTAATAAACTTCAAAATGAAATGAACTCAAACATTAGAAGCATAAAACAGATTTGAAGTGACCATGGGAGGGAATTTGAGAATGTTTCCTTTGAAACCTATTGTGATAGTATAGGCATCTCCTATGAGTTTTCGGCTTCTAGGAAACCTTAACAAAATGGAGTTGTTAAGAGAAAAAATAGGGTCCTTCAAGAGATGGCCCATGTCATGTTGCTTAGCAACAATGTCCCTAGGAACCTATAAGCCGAAGCCGTCAATACGGCTTGCTATATAGGAAATAGAGTTTTCCTAAGGCCCGGCACTAGGCAAACCTCCTATGAATTATGGAGGGGAAGGAAGCCAAATGTTAGCTACTTCCACACTTTTAGGAGCAAGTGCTACATTTTAAATGACCGTGATCAACTTGGCAAGTTTGATGCTAAAAGTGATGAGAGGGTATTTTTATTAGCTATGCCTTAAATAGTAGAGCCTATAGAGTTTTCAATTTTAAGACTTGGAGCGTCATGGAATCATCGAATGTTGTCTTTGATGATAATAGACTCAAGTCTAGTGACCATGAGGAGGAAGTTGTTGTAGTTGATGATTCTTCCTAGGAGAATGTTGTGGAGACTCCTAATGTAGAGGACACACAACCTCTTAATAGTTTTCCTCTCTTGGACTCTAAAGAACCCGCTCCATGGGTTAGGAAACTCCATGATAAAGAAGACATCATTGGAGAGGTGAATGAAGGTGTTAGGACTAGGCGTCAAATAGCTAATCTTATTAGCTACACATGCTACACCTCTTAAATAGAACCCAAAAAGGTTGAAGAGGCCTTAAATGATGAATTTTAGGTTCTTGCCATGTAAGAAGAGTTAAACAATTTGAAAAGAATGAGGTTTAGACTCTAGTTCTTAGGCCTAAGACCACTAATGTCATAGGCACCAAATGGATATATATGAACAAATCTAATGAGGATTGCAACATAGTGCGTAACAAGGCTAGACTTGTTGCATAAGGGTACTCTCAAATTGAGGGTATCGACTTTGAGGAGACCTTCGCTCATGTTGCCTATTTAGAGTCTATTAGGCTTCTCTTGTCCATTTCTTGTATGCACAAGTTCAAATTGCACCAAATGGACGTCAAAAGTGCCTTCCTCAATGGCTTCTTGGAAGAGGAAGTGTTTGTAGAACAACCTAAGGGGTTTGTGGATACTCACCACCCAAACCATGTCTATCACCTCAAGAAGGCTCTATATGGGTTGAAACAAGCACCGAGGGCATGGTATGAGCGCCTCACTCAATTTCTTGTTGACAATGACTACACAAGGAGTAGTGTTGATAAGACCTTATTCATCAAGAGAAACAAAGATGAGTTATTCTTAACTCAAATCTATATTGATGACATTGTATTTGGCTCTACCAACAACACCAAGGTCCAACAATTTATTGAAGTTATGTCTTATGAATTTGAGATGAGTCTTGTTGGTGAGCTAAGTTACTTCATATGTTTACAAATTAAACAATTAAATGATGAGATTTTTATAACCCAAGCTAAATATGCTAAAAACCTAGTGAAGAAGTTTGGTCTTGAAAATGCCATACATTGTGATACACCCATGAGTACCACTTTGAAACTAAGCAAGGATGCTAGTGGAAAAAGTGTTGAGCAAACTCTATATCGGGACATGATTGGTAGCTTGCTTTATTTGACCGCAAGTATGCTCGATATCTCTTTTAGTGTGGGTGTGTGTGCTAGGTACCAAGCGGATCCCAAGGAGTCCTATCTCTCTTCCGTTAAGAGAATCATTCGGTATGTGAATAGGATATCCAACTATGGGATTGGTACTCTTTTGACACTAATGCTAGTTTAGTTGGCTTTAGTGATACAGATTGGACAGGAAATTGTGATGATAGGATGAGCACATCGGGCAGTTGCTTCTTTCTAGGCAACAACTTGGTGTCTTGGTTTTGCAAGAAGCAAAACTCGATTTCCTTGTCCACAGCTGAGGTCGAGTACATAGCCGCGGGGAGTGGATGCACACAACTCATATGGATGAAGCAAATGCTAGTCGACTACGGATTCAACCAAGGTACACTCACTCTCTTTTGTGATAATATGAGTGATTTTAATATTTCCAAGAATCCGGTACAACACTCTAGGACTAAGCATATTGACATTCGTTATCACTTCATTAGAGAGTTTGTTGAAAATAAATGCATAGTGCTTGATCATGTATGCACTAATGATCAACTAGCATATTTATTTACTAAACCATTAGATGCTACTCGATTTAAAACACTTAGTAGATCTATTGGGATATGTCTTGTGGAGTGATTAGTTTTGGTGATTGACCCCATTTGGGGAACTCAAGCAAAGAGAGCAATTGCACATTTGTTGCATGCAAAAATTTGAAAACTTTTATACTTCTTTATTAATTGCTTGAATATCGTGGTTGCATATATGTATATATATCTTTATTTCAATAAGTGTGAGCGATGCTTTGAATGCAATCCATGTTATACTTATGTTCAAACATGCATTTTTGGATTAGGAGATTCATTTTGGAAGTACTTGTTGAATGACCTATAATAATCTCCATGACATGATGATTCTTAATGACATGCTTAAAAATGTGAGAAGCATGAAATTCATATGATATGATCAAATGAAAAAGCATGAATTGATAATTGCAATTCTTAAATGCAAAACAATGTATGAAAAGCTTATGAGACTCAAAATGAACAAAGGATCTTGTATCCATTCAAAAAATTCTAAAATCCAAATGTCTCTCTTTCTTTATTTATTGAACATGTCTACAATCATACGGATATCTTATCTAGAAAAATCAAAGAGGGTGCATAGTTGCTCATGACATGTTTCTCTTATTAAATTGGATATAGTGCTCTTAATTTGAAATCAACAAACTCTCTATATCCTTACTTTAATTCATGACAAATGGTGTAATTGGTTTGAATTCTTAAAGGAAACTTTTGTCATTTGCTTTGCCAAATACCATTGGTTTTTGGACTTGAATGAAATATATCTTGCATGCAAAGCATTTTTAATCACACATTTTCTAAGAAAATAAATCTCCTTGTATCTTTCTTTTTAATTGAGTTGCATAAAGTGCCTTATATGATTATGCAAATGACATGTATGCTTCTATCTCTCTTTGCCTTAAGTGACCCGTTTGGGAAATACTCCTTTGCCCATCTCATGACAAAAAGGGGGAGTAGTATGTTGGTATGGGGAGTATGCTCATTAAACTAATTGTAGTAGCAAAATTACATGTTGGGGAGGATACTCATTGAGAGGGAGTAACTCATTGAGGGGGAGCATTGCATTACACATACATTGCAAAATGTTGTGCGTAAATTCTTTATATGCAAATGCTTGCTTTAACTTCACATGATCATCTCACAATACACTTGCTTTGGAAAGTGTAATTTTTTTTTGAAGGATTGATAGTTCTACAAGATATTGAAGACTTGAAGTTTTATATTTTATATCTATTTGTAATGTAGAATATCATTGTTGACCTTTAGTTTCAATTGTTGTGAGGATCAATGTGAGTGGTGGTTTTATCACGAAATAGCCAAAGAGGGAGATTGTAAGATCTCATAAATTGATTGGCTTATTTTATGGACAAACCACATTTGGGGTTTAGCTTAGGCTTGTGATGGTTGGTGCTTTGCACAACCAAGACCCTCTCAAGACCTTAAGAGAAGAAGCACCAAAGGCAAATTTCTAAGTGCTTACTTGTTTTGAAAAGATGTAGTTGCACACACTCACAACACATACATAACTCTTATTCTTGTATGTTGTGTGTCTTTATTATGGGTGCATTAATGTTCATTTATCTCTCTTCTTGCATGTTTAATTTGATTGCATCTTGTGTGTCAATTGCCATGAAATGATTAGGCTTATGATGCATCAAAGTTGTAGGGGGTGCTATACAACCATCCTTTAGGCGCCCTACTTACAGTGCTTGTAAGGTGGTTAGAGCAAAATTGCCCTTGACCGCTCTACAACCACTTTATATAGAGCGGTGCCACTGGTCAATTTTTTAATCGCTAGCAAACCGCCCTACAACCGCCCTTTGTAGAGCGGGTGTAGGGCGGCTCTTAAAATCTCGAGAGAAACCGCCCCCATTTCGCCTGATTTCCGCCCTACGCATAGAGCAGGTATAAGGCGGTTAAGGAAAATTTTTGAAAAACTTATCAAAACGTCGTAGCATCGTTTGTCACCCTATATATATATTCTACTTTGACTTTAGGTCAGTTTTAAGAGAGTCCAAATCATATTTTGACTTAGCATTTTTCTAAAGAGAAAAAATCACTGAAGAACTCTCTTTTGATTACTCAAACACATATCCAAGTGCATCAAACATCATCTAGCAATCATCCATGATCATCTAGGTGTCATCTATTCTTGGCTTTTATTCAACACACTTAGCTTGGTAAGTTGGTCACTAATATCTTACATATTTTGTGTATTTCTTAACATTCAATCTCATTTATCACTTGCATGCTTATAGAACATATCTATTGACAAGATTGAGATAATCGTGTTGATTGCTTGAGAGTTGTATTTTGATAGCTATTATTAGAACTGTTTAATTTTTGATAGCTATGTTTTATGACATGTCATATAGTAAAGACTGATATCTAGGATTGTAATTATTGTCATCTTTCATCCTAGATAAGCATTTAATGTAACCTAGCATTACTTGCTATTTGAATATCATATTATTCACATTAGATTGTTTATTCTCTTCATTGAGAAGTAAGTCTTGTGACTACCAGTGAGTGGTGCAAGCAAATTGGACTAGGTCCACTTTTATAGGCCCGCGGGTAGTAGTGGCGGGTTATAAACCGTGAGAGGTTGAGGTCAACCTAGGTTGTAAACGTCATTACAATTAGTGGATTTGAGGTTCGTGTGTGGCACACATTACAACCCGTGGTTTTTCTTTGTTGAAGGTTTCCATGTAAATATCAAGTGTTATTTTACCATATTACACTTGCTATATTATATTGACTAGTTAGGCGTATTTTCGTAATCTAGACCTTACATGAAAATTGGGTAAAAGTAGTTAAAATCTATTCACCCCCCCTCTCCTAGATTAATGAACACACCGTAATTTGTTTCATACCAACCAATCCCACCTTGACCTCCTTTCCTTAATCAGTTAGGCATTTTGGTGGGAAGATGTTTAGGGTTCATAGTTATGACCTAAACATATCTAAGAATACAAATGGTTAACTTATAAGAGATTGGTCCATTAAAATGGCTTAGAAAGCATTACCCATACCCATTTGCAAATCCATCAATTCCCTAGCATCTATCTTAATTGTTTACATCCATTTCTCTTATCAATATTTTTGAGCATTCTATTTGTCCTATCACTTTTTGAATGTTTATTTCACTTGCATTTTTGGTGGTTTATCCAACCACACAACTATCCATTTACAATGATTTATTTTATTGCTTTATAGGTTAGTCAATCAATCTAACGTATTACTTCATTTCCCTGTGGAACAAATCTTTGCTTACCATTGCTAAGAATTTACATTCCAAGAGGATTCTAAGTGGTTAAAACATGGTTTTAAAATTATCACATAAATATTGTTTTGAAGAGTATAAAATGACCTCATCAAGGGTCACTAGAGTCAAACTGTCTACTTTGACCTTGATGGAGAATGAGTAGAGCGTAAAGTTCCTCAGTTCTTTTGCTCCCAGAAACTTGGAATAAGACGACCCCCACCTTTACTGATGAGGAACTGAACACTTTGAATAGGGCGGCCATGCATTTTCTGAGGAAGAGGGGGAAGTCATTTCTCTTTGATAAGGAGAAAATGATTGAAGCTCACTTCTTCCCGCGATTATCAGTGGGCCGTAGGCTCTGACTTATTACATTATTTATTTTCGTTCCAAATCTTATCTTTTCTTTTTAAACCTTACTGGTTCCCGATTTGACTTTTTCTGACTTATTATTTTTAGTATTTAATGTAGATATCGTCTGTGATATGTAAGCATGTCGAGCGAAGGCCGTTGTAAAAGCTCGTCACAGAGATGCTACTGTTCAGGTAGCGAGCGGGATTACGCCACCGTAAGGCTATGGCACCAGTGAAGATTCCTCAAGAAACTAGAGGTGAACCGAGTGGATTCGCCACTGATATGGGGGAAGGTGAGAAGAGTGGATCTACTATTGACAAGAGGAAAGGGGAGGTTGGGGTACCATTTGGCCCTTTTGCTGCATCAACCCCTCCTAAAGATCCTCCTATTGATGAGGAGGTTGAAGTTAAGGATCCCGTCACTGATCTCAAAATTCACGGGAGACGCTCTAGAAAGAGGAAGGCCTCCCACTCACCTCGTCAGCCATCTCTTAAAATTCTACGAGTTGTTGAATATATTGACTCTTCCTTGGGCAGAGAGGATGCCTAAATTCTAAAGGTTAAAGCTTGAGTTCCTACAGAGGTTCAGACCGATCAAGTTGAGAAGGTTATAGAAGAATTTGCAAGTGCGACTTCTGAGGTAGTTTTGATTGCTGAATCGCATGTCGAGAAGGATCATCCTCTGCCCACCGCATCCGGGTCGTCACTTGCACCAATAAATGAGTCCCCCATCGCCACTTCTCTGAGATGGCTGACACTTATCAGACCAACCTTGCTCAGGCAAATAAGATAAGATCAAGCGTTTAGAAGTGCAACTTAAAGAAAGCGAGAAGAATCAGGCTTGGACTAAGTAGGCATGCCAAGAGAAGCTTGGTGCAAACCAAAAGTTCATGGATAGATGTCTTGCGGCCCAAATGAAGGTCGAGCAAAGAGCTTCTTTGGTTGAGGAAGAGGCCAAATCCCTTAAGGAACTGTTGTCCACGATGCAAGAACTAATGTTGTAGGTTGAGCAAAAAACAATGAGCAGAGGATCGAAGATTTAAACCGTCATGCCATTACTGTTGAGGCGCTGCCAAAAGAAGCTAGGCTAGAGCTGGAAATCCAAGGATTTGATCACTTCAAAAGGTCTATAACCTTTGATGGTCTTAGCTAGGGAATTCTTTAAAGTGAAAAATGGAGCGACTGATCGGGCCAGGGCCAACTGGAGTTTATCGATTAAAAGGCATGTGGACAGGTCACCGGAGGCCCTTTGGGTTCAAATGAAAGAGTGGCGTGCATATTGCAGTATCATGGGCAAAAAGCTTCACCCCATGCACCTGGAGTTCCCTACTAAGAATAACTTTTCTACCTTCTATGCATGCCAAAAGGCTGGGATAAGCGACGAGGAGCCAGATGTGGCCCAATAACATGTAGGGACTATAGTGCTTAGATGGGTGATGAAAGGATGATAGTGTGGCCTTCAAACGTGAGCCCTTTGAGTGAGTATGAGATAGTGCTTGATAAAAGTGGTAGCAGCAGTGATACTCAACCTCAAGCACCCACATTATAGCCTCTTGTTTGATTATTTTTTTCTACTGTATTCGGCCTTCTCAGGCATATATACTTGTACATTTTTTTGATCTTTATGAAATGATGTCTTGTTAAATTTACTCCATTTCTATTCTGCTTTCTGGGTATATATTTCCGTCAAGAATATCTTCATTCAGTTTTTAGTCTATATGTCTGCACACTTAACAAATGTAAATAATAGAAATGCTTAAATTCTTTTGGTCTTTAATAAAGCCAGGTGTCTTATTCAACTTAATTTAAGCTGAGTATCCCATTCAACTTAATTTAGCCAAGTATCTTATTAGTTGGTATTGAATAGATATTCGATTTCTTCATTCAAGCAGAGTACGTCATAACTTAGCCGAATATCTTATTAATTGGTATTGAGTTAAATAATCTGTTAGCTTAACACTTTGACAACTTTTTGCTTGATATATATTCTTTGTTCTCTTTTTATTTTCTCTTTTTACCTAGGCGTTACATCAAGGCTCACCCCGATCATACACACAGGTCCTTGCACAAGTCACTTGGGATGTATCTTGGTTTTATTTGCTACAGAGGTTTTCCAAATCGTTGGGATAATGTATACTGGCTAACATAGATGTGCATCTCATCAGGTCTGCCGTGGTAACGCTTCCAAGCAGTTTTCCAGATAACTTGGTGCATCAGGTTTGCCTTTTCATTGAGTGATGTATTTGCTTCAAACCAGTTCGGCGGGCGTGCTAATTTATCTTCTCTACCCCTCGGACACTTTCCATGTGCTCTTCGCGGTTTCATGGCGCCCGAGTTCTTATTTTTGTAAGACCTTTCTTTTTGGTCTTTTATGTTTCTTTGATATCGACTAGGAGTTAGATCCTTTTCTAAGGAATTGTCTCGTGAGGGATTTTATTGATTTTATGAAAAACTGAATTGACAAATAAACCACAGCAAACTGCTAAAGATTACTAAAAAGCTAAAAAAACATAAAATTAAAAATAAAAAAAAAACATTAAAAGCTGATCAAACTGTAAAAAAAGGGTTCCCTTAGGGATAGAACATCTTCACGCACTACGCATTGCATGGTTGGGGTAAGACACCTCCTTCTGGTCGAGCAAACAAGTATGCTTCATGTCTTGCTATACCGTCTATGATGTGTGGTCATTCCCACTTATCAGTGAGGGACCCTGCTGCCCTATCTTTTGTGTTCAGAGATACCATCCTCAGTATTAGGTCCCTGAGCTGCACGCAAATGTGTGAGTTGTAATACCTTGTTGCTCTCTACTGGTATGTTGTATTTCATTCTCAAGACATGTCTCTTATCTCTTCCAGCTCATCCAAGCTTCGGTGCAGCATGCTGACATTGTGATCTAGGTCGTACAACCGAACTCATGGGAAAATGAACGACGTTTCCATCAGGATGACCACCTCAGTTCCAAAAGCTAGGGAAAAGGGAGTTTCTTCTACAAAGGTTCTCGTAGTTGTTCGGTACGCCCAAAAAACTTTGTGAAGCTTGTCTTCCCAGTTTCCTTTCTTTGCGTCTAGTTTTGCCTTCAGAGTGTGCTTGATCATTTTGTTCACTGCCTCGGTTTGGCCATTGGTTTGGAAATGAGCGGGAAAAGCGTAGTATTTTGAGATATTGTAATCCTTACATAGCTTCTTGAACTTCTCAATATCAAACTAAGTTCCATTGTCAGTGATGATGGTACTCAGGATCTCAAACCTATACATTATATTCTTCTTGACAAATTTAGTGGTGTTTGCCTCAGTCATGTGCATAAGAGCCTCTACTTCCGCCCATTTGGTGAAGTAGTCCATCGTCACTATTACACGCTTCGCTCCCCTAATTACTCCTATAGGCATTAGTCCTATGAGATCAAGACCCTACATGGCGAACGACAAGGAGATGTGAGGCTTCTAAGTAGCTCGAGGGGTTATTGAATATCATTGGAGATCATTTGACAGGTCTCGCAGCTTTCTGCAAACTGCTGAGCATTAGTGAATAGAGTATGCCAATAAAACCCTTGCCTGAGTACTTTATGTGCCGACTCTTACCCACAGTGTGATTTCCGCATACACTACTGTGGATATCCTTTAGGATCTTTTCAGCTTCTTCAGCCACTACGTACTTCTGTAATGTCTTTGAGAATCCATTCCTGTAAAGTTCTCCACTGATGATGGTGTATTAGGTTGACCTGTATTTGATGCGCTTTGCCTCCAAGGTATCTTATAGTAGAATATCTTCTTCTAGGTAACTTCTGATAGGCGTCATACAATTGCTTGACTGCTCTCGTATTTCAGCTACTATGAATTCTTCTGGTTCAGCTAAACTTGGTCTGATCAGATGCTCTACCGAGACAGCCTTAGATCTGATACAGGTTATTGTGGACGCTAGTTTGGAGAGAGTATCTGCTTTCTCATTTTCTTCTCGTGGGATCTAAATGATCTTGTACTCCTTGAAACTCCTGAGCAAACTTTTTTCTGCGTCAAAGTAAGCTATCATGCATTCTTCTCTTGCTTGGTATTCATCCAAGACTTGATTGACGACAACTTGTGAGTCACTGAAGTTCTCCACCTCATCTGCTCTTAGCGTGATGCATACTCTTAAGCAGGCTAACAAAGCCTCGTATCAGCTTGATTGTTGGTTGCCTTGAAGTCAAACCTCATGGCACACTCCATAACATCCCCTTCTAGGGTAGATATCACTATACCCACCCGATGTGTCATCCACATGTAGTCTCCATTGAAAGATCTTCTCCTGTCTTTCATGGGGTCTGAGTGATCTTTCTTCCATCATCTTTCTCACTTCCATATCTGGTTCAGTAAACTCAGTTACAAAGTCTGCCATTGCTTGTCCTTTGGGCAACACCTTTGATGTGTACTTAATGTCAAACTCACTCAGCTTTATCGCCCACTTGATCGGTCTTCTTGATAATTCTAGTTTATGTAAGATCTGTTTGAGTGGGTAATCGGTGTAGACCTCCACCATGTGCTATTGGAAATAAGGTCTTAGCTTCCTGGCTGCCGTAACTAGTGCAAGGGCCATCTTCTTATGAGGTAAATATTGCGTCTCGGCAAGTAATAAGGCCTTGCTAGTATAGTACACCGGCTTCTGGACTCTTTCTTCTAACTGAATTAACATAGAGTTGGTCGCCACCTTTCTAAGAGATATGTATAAGTACAATGTTTCCTCGACTACTAGCTTGGAAAGGATTGGCGCTCGGCCCAAGTATTCCTTCAATTTTTGGAAGGCTTCTTCGCATTCATCATTCCACTCGAGCCCTTTATATCCCCGGCATATCTTTATGTCTCCAGGCGAACACATCTTTGTATTCTTTCAACAGACTGGTCAGATCAGTTTTGATGCTTTCACACAAGCTTACGCCTATCTTGACTACTTGGGTCGGTTCATCACTATCCAGGATCACATCTTCTGTTGGCTCATCCATTTGAGCTCCGGGTCCTTCCCTCGGGTTTAGTTCAAATCCTTCCGGTATTTCAGCTTAGGCCTTTGACTCATCCCCATGTTGATCAACCGACTGAACCATGCATACTTAGTGACCGTATCACTCTTCCCTATCCATGTAGACCGAAAGGTTAGCCCTTCGTGCCATTTCTTGTGACCCTTTAACCATGCCCACACTTGATTCTGTTTGGAATTTTATCATAAGGGCGTATGTTGCCGTTACAGCTTTAGTTTTATTTAAGAATGGTCGGCCTAGCAATGCATTGTAAGGCCAATTCTCTGTTTCTACTACTATGAAGTCAAGTAGCATTGTTTTCTGGCAAAGGACCTTTCCAATCTTCACTAGCAGCTTCACTATTCCCAATCATCTCACCTCTACTCCCCTAATCCCCGAAATGGGGTGTGAAAAGGTTGTAGGTCTCTCATGTCCAACTTTAGTTGATCATACACTCTTGTACTCAGAATATCTGCCAAGCTTCCATTGTCAATTAGTATTTGGTGAACCTCCTATATGCCAGATTCAAGCACTTATAACCAGCACGTCATTAGGTTTGACGTCCACGCCATGCGAGTCGGCCTCTATAAATATTATTGGGTCCTAGCCTTCTTTAATCCTCTTGGGTCAAGTTCGATGGAATTTAGGTCATGGTCCTTTCTCGCCTTCATTTCTTTTCGAATTTCCTACGTCCTTTCTATTAGGGTTTTTTCCCTAAAGCTTGTAATATGTAAATAATGATTAATTATAAATAAAAGAAGTAGTCATTTTCATTCTATTTATATGTCTCATACTTTTATATCATATGTGCTAAACTTCCAAGATTGCCGGATGTAATCTCGAACTGAGTATATGAGTTTCATATGTAGAGGAATTTAGTTTGAGATGTGCAATCTATAGAGTCCATAAAGAGCAAATGAAGTTGGGTACTTTATTTGTGGTTAATCTATAGTTGCGGTCCATTCCGTAATATACTATGGTCTTATCCTAGACTACTCATATGGTGATATGATAATGGAGGCCCCTTATATGATGTGATTATATAGGATTGGGCTACGATCTATATGAATCTCTCTCCAATATCCGTTACATGTGGAGATTCATATATATCGACAAATGATGGTTATATATGGGTGATTTTAATTCTGAGTGTCTTACCGACTCCTTTAGGTTAGATCATGGTTTTTGATTTACCATGGGTTTGATAGTGATGAGGTAGTGACACCTATCAAAAAGATATTTCTATTCTAATTACCTCGCAAATGCACGAGTCAAAATGACTAGTATAGCAAGCAAGGGTCGTTCCCATAGAGAGATGGAATTCGTTAACTGTCTCTAGCTTTAGAGTTTATAAAAGCAATGCAAATGTGATGTGGTGAGAATGGTGTGTGTGAAGTGTAAGCACAATGTGGTGTGTGAGAGTGGAGATGCAAACTAACTAATTAAAGCTATGAAACTAAAGATAGTAATATAACTGGGTGCTTGCCTTTCTAATTAATCTACTTCTAAGTAAGTTAATCTACTCCTAAAGGCAAGACACCCTAGCTACGAAAACAATGGTGGATTTGAGAGATGCAAGAGATGATCACACAAAGGAAATTGGCTCACCAAACACAAGATGCAAATCATGTAGATTTTAGAACATGTGAATACCATTTAATTCAAGTAAAGGGTTCATTCTCTTAATTAGAGAATTACCCAGGAATCAAATCATCACTCTCAAATGGTATGGAAGAGTAATTGTGTCTTTGGTTGAAGACCCATTAAGCACAAAAACATAGAACCAAAGTATCCTAGCACTATTATATATAAACCTTTCCCATTCAATAGAGCTAATAGCCAAACTCATACCCGGAATGGTTATCCAAGCACAAACCCAGCTCTTAATCACTCTAATCATTCTAAACACATACATATTGAATCATCTACCAACATACATATACAAATGAGATATTTGATTACAACTACTCTTACATCATTAGGTTAATATACTTCTAATCTCAATCCATACATACACATCATATATAACTCTCTATACACATGAATATCAAAGTAATAGATTAATAATGATAGCAAAGAATAAAACAAAACACAAATCAAATCAAAGAACAATACAAACATATATTAGCACAAGTGTTGTTTTACAAATATTCCCACATAGGGTAACACATCAAAGGTATAAGAAATACAAAGAGAATAGTAATAAAAGAAAACCCTTGAAGACAAGTCCTCCAAAAGCTCTCAATATCCTATGAACTTTCATGGCTCGGTTTTGACACAAGAGCCCTCCTTTATCTTCGGATCTAATCTATATGGGTGTATGAAGTGTAGAAATGGTGATGGAAAGCTTTCCGTGGAGGAAGATCGTCCATGGAAGTTTGAAGGCTTCTCTCTCTCTTTGGTGATGTAAGATCTAAGATCTAAGATCTAGGTATTGGTTGTGGTAGAACATTTGGTTCACCCTTAGAAAGAGAGGCATAATGGTGTATTTATAGGCTAGGCAAAGTTAGGGCACGAATGGGGTTTGAAAAGATTGAAATCCCTTAAAAAATCTCGTCATTTCAGCTCTGACGGGGGTCTGGCTACTTCAGTTTACAGCTTCTTGCTAGCTGAACGAAGTAGCTAGAGTCTCAGCTAGTTCAGTCCGCGACTTCTTGCTAGCGGAACAAAGTAGCCAGAGTCTTAGCTAGTTCAGTCCGGCTAGCAATTGCTAACGGACCATAAAATTACAAAGTAGCGGTGGGGCTTCTCTACTTCATTTCGTGACCTCTTTCCAACAGACCAAAAGGCTTGTTCTCATGCAAAATACTTGTCTTTTGGCGTGACTTCTTATCCCCTACTTTGCAGCTTTATTCCCAAGGTGATAACCCATGAGTTCTTTTGAAATTCTACCGCGGCTTCTTGCTCTTCTTTTCCGCAAGTTCATTCTCGTGTTGGAAACCCGCGGTGCTCTTCTTCTTTATATATTTACCTTGTTTTACCCACATTTGGTACAAACACCTTCTTTATAAGACATTTACCTACACATAGCTAAAACACACATTATATACACAAAAGTACTCAAAAACGAGCACACAAAAAATGGGAAAATGGAGCGCTAAATGTGAACATTTATTACGCGATCAGATCAGAATAGCATTCTTGATCAATATCTCTGTATCTTGGAATCACGGTTTGGCTTGTGGCTGGGAAGGTTTGTACACAATATTAGAATCTACTCCTTCTTATGAGAAGTAGAGAAGTAGTTCCCTTAAGGATTGATCCAGGGCTTAAACAATTAAGAACGCTCTCCTTCTTCTATAAATGAATGAGGGATATAATTGTTCAATAGAGAATCAATGGTACTTAATGGAAAAGATATAATTAGAGGGGTATAACGGACTTTATGAACAAGCTCTAATTTTGAATTACTTGTAAAGGATAATACCATATATAATAGCTATATCGATGGAAACTGAATTTAGGTTTGTATAAAAACATCTACAGTTACGAGAGTGCGGCCTCGGGTTTTTAATGGAGTAACTTCGATGTTAATAATCATGAAATATTAATTAAAGAGTTTAATTAATTTTTCTAAGGGTTATTAGAGCTCAAGATCGTAGGTCTATTAGGTCCCTTTGCTAACTCGAAACGTTGATGGTAACAAGGTCACGATTATTTAATTGGACGGTCCAATTAATTATGTTATGAAAGTAACAAGAATTTTATTCAGGCTATTAATTAAATGATGTGATTATTTAATTAATGGATTAATATTTAATTATATTAAATAATGTGATTATTTAATTGTATTAATAATTATGAATTATTAATATAATTAATTATTGTATGGAGGTCAAGGGTTCGAACCAAGAATAAAGTAAAGATATAAGATAATATTGATTATTTTATCTTTTGCAGGTTAAGGGTTCAAGTCACAGTGATAATATTGAATTAAATAGGATTTAGAATTCTATTTAATATAGATCACTTGTAACCCTATCATGATATGGATATATAGATATAAATATCAAGAGATATTGTTTTTAATATTTGATTTTAAAAACAAGATAAAAGATATTTGGTTTTTAATATTTGATATTTGAAAACCTATCTATTATATCAAGTGGATGGGTGTCTTTAAAATTCAATTAACGTAATTGAAAAGAGATACAAAAGTATATGCAAAAGAAAATAAGAAAGAAAGAAAGAGAGGGTGTGCGGCCAAGAGAAAATAAAAGAGAAAAAAGGGTTTTTTACTTCTTGTCTTTTGATAGGGTGGCCGAACCTCACAAACACAAACGCAAGAGTTTTCTCTTTTTTTTTTTTTGTTTTTGTTTTTTTTGTTTTTTGTCTTCTTCTACCTCCATTCAATCTCTTGAAGCCCGTGACGTACCCACGCACAGTTGCCAGAACCCAGAAGATAGCGAGGAGGATCCGGTGGTACAAATCAGAAAGCAACAAGATAAAGAACGAAGGAGTTAGCCTTGAGGTATGGTTATGAATCTTACCTTGTTTTATTCTTATATCATACAAGGTTAATAAGTCGCTAAAATAATTTTTAAAAGCCTAAATTTTCTTCTACTGCGTGACTATAGGGCTTACATTTTCCCAGTTTAAGGCCCACTAAAGATGGTGTTTATTGCCTTTTCGTCTTCGGGCTTAGCTTCCTTCCTCGAATCTTTTCTTATCTACTGTCTCGACGAGATAGATTGTTTGTCTTCTTCAGCATGATATCTTTTAGGTGTCCTTCTCGAATTAGGGTTTTAATGTGGTCCTTTAACCAGCAACACTTAGAGGTTTCATGCCCATTCTCCTTGTGGAAACGATAATATTTTGTGGTATCTTTGCAGGCAAAGTGTGATTGCCTAGGAGGTTCTTTTGACAATTCTTATCTTCCAGGACCGCAAGGACTTCTTCTTGCTTTTTCTTCAAGGGGGTGTAATTTGTGTACTTTCCCTGGAACATGTACCTGGTCTGGTCGATTTTCGAGACATATTTCTAATGGCTATCCCGGATCTTACTCTTCTATTTGTCTCCTTTTTTAGTTTTACCCCATTATCTTGAGCTTTGGGTGGGGACGACCCAGATGCACGAAGTTCTCACCTGTAGCAATCTCTTTTTCTTCGGCTAGCGCATACCCTCCTGCCATATCCAGCATGTTAGCATACTTGGTTAAACGGGCTCTCCTCAAATTAAAAGAAAGATGACCATTCTGTAAATTATTGATAAATGCCGTAATGATTACTTCATCGTTTACGTTTCCGATCTCTAATACCTCCTGACCGAATCTGCCCAAGTATTTTTTAAGTGACTCATCCTTCCCATTTTTTGAGCTGGGAGAGAAGTGCCACTGATTTCTTCATGTGCACGTTCTCGAGGAATTGCCTTGAAAATGCCTTGCTTAGCTCATTAAAACTTCCTATACTTGTTGCGGGCAGCCTTCCGAACCACCTAGAGCCCAGGTCCCTAAGCTTATGAGGGAAGCTAAGACATAGCATAAGTTTTTTTGAATCAGTTAGGAAGAGGTTCGGTGGTTTACAACCCAAGATTCACAAACTCTTTCACTGACAATCTCACAAAATGGGATCGAATAAGACGGGCGATCTATTAGAATGGGGTGATTTTTGATTCCTTTTGCTTTTGGCTTTGTTTGCCCGTTTGGTCTTGCTGTTCTTTCTAGCAGTCTTTTTTTGGCGTTTTTTTCTTGTCTCGTTTTTGTTGCATCCTGTTATCTTTGTGGTACGTTTGTTCTTTAGGTTTGCTTTTGTCCCATGTTTTGTGTTTTTGGCTCCCGTTGTTTTCAACTGCTCGACTGATGAATAAACTGCTGTTCTAAAAAAATATATTGAACATTTGGGCCATGGCACTCTTATATTGCCTGACGTGCTCCTTTGGGTCAGTATCCTTCTTGAATTGCTCAACATACGGCGTCCTGAATCTTTTCGGGAATGGCATCGTAAGGATGCCATTGGTGAAGGGACTGTCTGATTCGTCATCTAATAGTTCGTTGCACCCGTACTGCCTGATCATGGCATCCATCTGCCGTATGTTATTCTGGACTTCCTTGGTTAAGTTTTTTATGAGTATGTCCTGTTCACCTTTCGGTTCTCCACTAGGACAAAACGTTTGGCGAACTGTTAGGCTTGGTCCCTGTTCGTTAGTGCCTCGCTCTTGAGTTTCTTGGTTGAGGCCATTTAACCGGACTATTCCTCATAATGCCTTCGGTAGTGGTGCTGATCACTATCTTCGGACGACGAATAGCGATTCCTCTAGCGAGTATATCTACTGGGTCGATCCTGATCCCATTCAATTTGGTAGTGACCATGTCTCCCTACGGGAATGCTCATCCTTTTTAGGTCATTCACTGTCTTGAGCCTGTTTTTTCTGATAAAGCTTTAGGCCGGTCTATTGTGTTTCGGCCCATTCTTAGTGGTGCGTCTGGTGTCGGACCGACTATCACAGAACGCAATCTACCCTGTTGGTGGTCCGGTGTGTTTAGGTTATAAGGCGAAGTTAACCTTTGAGTATTGGAAAGGGTAACTCTATGTCTAGCCGCGTCGGAGACGAGCTGTTGCAAGGATTCCTGGAATCGCAGTACGATTTCCTCGTTGGTAGGAGGAAATCGCTAGATACCTTCGACGAGCATGGATTGATTTTTGGAAGCCAGTGTGGCGTCTGAAAGTTTCGAAGTATTGAGAGGGATATCAACTCTCCCCGTATCATCTGGTAAATTTTGGTTATTCTTGAAACCGCTACCATCTCCATCATCATCAATTGCTTCACAAAGATCCTTAGAGTTTAGCTCAATAAGTTTCCCCTCATTCTAGCGCCAATTATTGACGATGATTTCTTAGAAATCAACCGGTCAACAATTTCGATTAATAGAACCTACAAATAAACGTAATAAAAGCAAGAATATCAAAGAGACAGATTAAATAGTAAAATTTCAGTAATCGGAGAAACATCCATGGGTCATCGTTTGGCGATTGAGAAATAAATCCACTATTTGTAAATTAATGTTACACCATCTGATCTCTCTCTCGCGAGATGCTAATGATCCTTTTACAATGCTTTTTACAATTGTATTATATGGTTTATCTAGGGTTTCCTAAGCCCTGGTGTACAAGTAAAGGACTGTAGAATCGTGTTTAGGATTCTTCTTTGTTATGAATTTAATGTAGTTGATTCGGAATCTGTTTAGGATTTCTGATGTCTCGAAGAAGATCTATTTGTGTCGTTGTTGAAATTCTTCTGGCGGCTGTATCCTAGTTAATATACAATTGCCTATTATGGCCAAGTAGCCTTGTTTGTGGAGGAAATCTCAATATGGACATTTCCTGTTATAGCTGAGTAGAGCCAATCAAGCGAAGCCTTTATTCGTCAAGGCTAGTTCTGTTAAGAAGACCATATAAGGATTCTATTGATGACGTGTCTATGTTTGATGAAATGTCGCTCGCCAGCATGTTATTTATTGACCATTTGACTTTTGCTTATGTGGCATGGCTGGTCCCATGCTTCTTCTTGTTTATTCAGGTGACATGTCATTCCAATGAATTTTATATACAACAAGGTTATTTTCAAGCTTAGTGATAAATTAATTTATTTTTCCACACTTATTTTGTAAAGACATTCCATCTTTTTTAATAAACTCATTTATATATTATTTTTTTTACACGTCGGTCTCATAGATGATCCAATAAAAAATAAAAATAAAAAAAGGTAACGACTTTTATGGAGATACAAATAGTAGTGGAGTTATTTTGTTATTATCTTACAAAAAATATTTATTTATTACCTAAGTAAAAAATATTATGAGTGAATTTCATATATTTAGAAAAACAATCTGTTGAATTAAATACAATAATTAATGTTTTTTATGTGTTACCTTAATATTTGATTAAAACAAAAATTTTGTTATGTTATCATTATTATATTAATATTGATATATTTTTTTAAAATTTGCCATTAATTCTAAAAAAAAACGGATTACCATTAATTTGGTATTACAATTGATATTATAATTTTTTAAGAATATATTTATTTATTACCATTCATAAGAATAAGTAAAATTTAAAAATATTTATTTTTGGAAATAATTATTATGTATTTAATGCATATTAAAAATAAAAAAACAAAAAGAAAAGGGGGAAGGGTTAAAAATAGAAAGAAAACATCCGTAAAAAAATATGTGTAAGTTTTCTTTTAAAAATATCCATGAAAAGAGATTTGTAGGGTTTATAAATTAAATTTAATGGTTTAATTAAAAGCAAAATTATCAATTTTTAATCCCAGTGACGGTTGCACTTATCAATTGGGTGTACAACTTAATTTTTCGTTTGGCTATATTGGAACTCATTGAGTAATTTTGGCCATGCCAACACATCTATTTAAATCTATTTAAATCTATTTAATGCTCTCAACTCAAAATATAAAAATAAATAAATAAATAAATAAAAACAATTTAATGCTCTTTTAAATTTGAATAAAATTCTCTTAAAAAGTTGAATTAAATAAACAAAAAATAAAAAATAAAAAAATCCATATGGTGTATTAAATACCGCGTTTATCTCACTCTCTCATCATCTCAATCTCATGCCCATCTCTCTATTCCTTCCTCATATATATATATATATATATATATATATATATATTACAGATTTCTTTCTCATTCATTTTAATTTGTTTCTCTCTAAAAACCTACATCTCTCTCTCAAGCCTCTTCTCCCAATATCTCTTCTCTCTTCCTCTATATAATCTCTCAGCGGTTTTTTAGGGTGGCGGGGCTGATGGCCAGTGGTTGACGACGGAAATTGGTTCACGGTTGGGTGAGGTAACTGCCAGGATGGTGGCTGGTTTTCGATTCACCTAACAACTCTATAAAAAATAAAAAAACAAAAAAACAAACAAACAAACAAACAAAACGACAAACAACAATTTGAACATTAACCATACACATTTCTGCATCAGTAATTCTATCAAATTGATATAACAATTTTTGCATACCTCAGTGATGGAAATGTCTTGTCATCTATATAGTAGTTGAGAGTTGCCATAACCTAAGCCTTGCTCCTTTGTGTCTAATGGGTAGCATTTTGTTTCTTTAAATAACCATCATGCTTGTCTTTATATATAGGAATTGTTTGGATAAGATCAAATACCAAAATGCATTGTAAAAAAAATTATTAATGAAAAATTATATTAGTTTAATGATATTGGACACCGAAAAGTTGGTATTTAAAACCCAAAAGTTATGCCTTCAATTGATGATACTCTAAGCAATTATTATTATTAAATATTTATTACTTCTCTTATAGAATTTTACAATTTATTTATTAAAAAAAAAAATCAATATTACAAATATAGAATATTACATATATTCATACATTTAAATCTAAAACTCCCTCACGGCAACACTTGGCGCTGTGAGGTTGAGCTTTTATATGTTATCATATAGATAAGCACCGTAGAAAGTGAATTAATTCATTTCTGGCCAAGAATATAAAGTGAATTTTGTGTATAACCAACTGCACCGCAAAATCTTGTTGATGGAAATCTGCTACATTTTATTTAGGTTCGAAAAAGTTCAAATAAGTGTTTAATTACTGTAATCTTTGTCTTTATGTATATCTAAACACATTAAAAAAAGAGTAATAGCTACGTCACCTAAATTTGCTGTTCAAATCTGGTGCCCAAATAATGTAATAACAATGTAGACCATTCATTTAAATTTTATTAGATTTGCATGATTTAAATGAATGGTTTACATTGTTGCCATATTATTTATGCACCAAATTTGGACAATGTAGTATTACTCTTAAAATAAATGTTTACAAGATATTTGTTAATATCATCAATCGAAGAAAATATATATAAAAGGAATTTCAATTTTACGTTTCTCCTAGTATGTGATAACTTCAGATGTAAATTGTAATCTTGTTTGAATGGTAACGACGAAATAATGTGTTTATTCTCGATACTAATTTGGTATTTTTTTATTTTTTTTATCAAGGTTGCTATCAAATACCAATTCTACATCCAAATTCAGTCAGCAAACAAACATATTACAGTAAAATCCCTCTAAATTAATATTCTTGGGACGCACCATTGAGTATTAATTTAGAGGAGTTATCAATTTGAAGGATTTTAAATTGTAAAGTGTTATTTTGTTTTAGAAAACATGTGAAAGTTGGTTTTCTTGTTTAAAGAAGATTCTTTTTCGAGATTCCTTGTTTAGTCGGTTTTCTTCTTCAAAGAAAATTCCTTTTTTCAGGATTCCTTGTTTAAGAAAGATTTGTTACACTCCAACTGAAGAGGATATCATCAATGATATCACAATGCAGAATAATGATAGTGTGGTTGAGATAGATGATGATGACGATGATAGTCATGAAATACCTAAAATCTCTACAAGTAAGGCTGTTGAAATGCTAAATTTAGTTAAAAACTTTTGGCTACAATAAAAAGGTGATCACGGTAATTTCTTGAGGACAATTCAAAAGATAAAAGATGAAACCAAAAATATCAAATATGGTGACTTTGTATAAACTAGCATCTTAAAGTACTTTTATAGTTCTTGAATATTTTGTAATACTTTTATAAAATTATTAATTTATGCTACAGTCGGGACCGAAATTTTATACTAAGTTTCAAAAAGAAAATATTAATTATTACGATAAATTGGTTTATTAATTTTTTACACTGACCCGAATCGGGATCGAGATTTTTTATTAATTTAGAGATAATATTAATTTATAGAAAATTAATTTACAGGGTTCTACCATAATATATAGAATGTCCTAATTAGTTACTACAACATGATCGAAACTCGTCCACAAAAGCCTTGAGATTGTTATGAGAAGACCCACCATTCTTGGCAGTTTCTCTAGTCAGATCCTTCCATTTCTTTGCATTTGCTCTCAACTCTTGTGTTCGATCTCCCCCTCCCATCACCACTTGCAAGCACCTGTTTATCTCCTTCCTCACAGCCACCCCTTGTTCGTTCAACTTCACTCTCACTCCTGTCCACCACTCTTTTTCAATCAAAATATTATTCGTCGTTTGGTCCGAACACTGCGGAAAAGCCACCACCACAACCCCAGATTCCACTGTCGAATTCCACCCACAATGTGTCACAAAACACCCCCCAGCTGGGTGTGAGAGTACCTCCACTTGTGAACATCACGCACTATCATCCCTTGTTGTTCCAGCTCTTCCATGCAACTCAACTTCTCTTGCTCATCTCCATCTCCTTTCTCTGATCTTATCACCCACAAGAAGGGGTGTCCAGAATCAAGCAACCCACGACCGATTTCCTCCATTTGTGGCTTCTTTAGTACCGCCAGGCTTTCAAACGATACATAAACAACCGATGATTCTGACTTGGAGTTGAGCCATTCTTTGTAGTCCTTTGAATTATGACCGTGGAATATATCTCCTCCAAAGCAAGTGTCATTCGGGTCTTCTCCATCCAAAAATGCTGATGGAATCGACGGCCCGATTGCCACCATGTTGAACTTATCAATGGCTCTTAAAGCTTCGGGCTCCAATGCATCACATGTGTTGACAAGTATTCTAGGCTTTGTTTCCAGATCAAGTGTTTTTAGTTGTTCTTGAAACGAAGGTAACGCAAAACTGTAATTGTTTGAAGGGATCAAAAACGAAGGAAAATCACGGCTGGTCAGCGGTGGCAGCCCTGGTAAATTTATCAAACATGAAGGGTCATTTCCACTCTTTGTAATCATATCACCATAACCGTAGAAGTAATAGTAATACATATCAAAAACCATGGCGGGTTGAATCCAAAAATGTACGGACGGGATATGAAGTCCACGCGCCACCTCCGCAGCCCAAGGCAGCAGCAGAGTGTAGATCAAGCAACTTACGGGCCGACCTCCCTTTTCGCTACCAGCAATCAAATGGTTTAGGGTTTCTGACCCACGGCGTTTGAGAACGGACAAGTACTGCTGCACATTATCGTCGTCAGGGGAATTCAAACCGTCGTCGTATCCGTCGGAAAAGGCCGCTAACGTCAAGCCGTCGGGAGGAGGGGCGGTTGGCGTCGTGCGGCTTTGGGTGGAGACGCTGGTGGCGTAGGTGACGCGTGTGCCCATGCGTAGAAGACGTTAGGCAAGCTGGAGGGCAGGGTTGATGTGGCCTTGGGCTGGAAAGACTACAAGGAGGAAGTGAGGCTGTGGCGGCATGGTGGTTCCGACGGTGGTGCTTCAGGAAGTTGTCTTTGGAATAATGAAATTATATATATTTATATTGTGGAAATGGTGGAAAGTATCACCTTTTCCAACTCATTTGGTGACTCTATGACCGGTTTAATAACTTAAGTTTAAAAGGCACCTATTATGGTGAACTACCAAAATTGCCCTTAGATAATCATTTATGTTATTGTGTTTGTCTGGTTCTCTCTCCACACTTCCAACAAAAACGATAACGGGGTTACTCTCTCTCTCTCTATCTCTCTCTCAATACAAATAGAAGTTCAAGATCCAAACAACTGGACGTGCTTCATTACAACAAGGTAATATTTCGTGTAAATACTTCTTTTCATTTGTTCACATTTTCATTGTGACAATTGTGGATCTCCGAGACTTTGTCACCTTTTTCCGAGCCTTTTTAAAAATCACTAATCGAGCATTTTCATGTCTTGTCCGAGCCTTTTCATGTCTTGTCCGAGCCTTTTTATGTCTGCTCCGAGCCTTTTTAAAAATCAGTAATTGAGCCTTTTGAAGTCTTCTCCGAGCTTTTTCATGTCTTGTCCGAGCCTTTGCAAGTCTTCTCCGAGCCTTTTGAAGTTTTGTCCGAGACTTTTATAAAATAACTATTCGAGCATTTTCAAGTCTTCTTCGAGCTTTTTCATGTCTTCTCCGAGACTTTTCAAAAATCACTAATCGAGCCTTTTTAAGTCTTCTCCGAGCTTTTTCAAGTCTTCTCTGAGACTTTTCAAAAATCACTAATCGAGCCTTTTCAAGTCTTATCCGAGCTTTTTCATGTCTTGTTCGAGCCTTTTGAAGTCTTCTCCGAGACTTTTAAAAAATAACTATTCGAGCATTTTCAAGTCTTCTCTGAGACTTTTCAAAATTCAGTAATCGAGCCTTTTCAAGTCTTCTCCGAGCCTTTTCAAGTCTTCTCCGAGCCTTTTCATGTCTTGTTCGAGCATTTTCAAGTCTTCTCCGAGACTTTTAAAAAATAACTATTCAAGCTTTTTCATGTCTTGTCCGAGCCTTTGCAAGTCTTCTCCAAGCCTTTTGAAGTTTTGTCCGAGACTTTTAAAAAATAACTATTCGAGCATTTTCAAGTCTTCTCCGAGCTTTTTCATGTCTTCTCCGAGACTTTTCAAGTCTTCTCCGAGACTTTTAAAAAATAACTATTCGAGCATTTTCAAGTCTTCTCCGAGCTTTTTCATGTTTACTCCGAGACTTTTCAAAAATCACTAATCGAGCCTTTTCAAGTCTTCTCCAAGCCTTTTCAAGTCTTTTCCGAGCTTTTTCATGTCTTCTCCGAGACTTTTCAAAAATCACTAATCGAGTCTTTCCAAGTCATCTCCGAGCCTTTTCATGTCTTCTCAAAAATCACTAATCGAGACTTTTCATGTCTTCTCCGAGCCTTTTCATGTCTTCTCCGAGCCTTTTCATATCATCTCCGAGACTTTTCAAAAATCAGTAATCGAGCCTTTTCAAGTCATCTCCGAGACGTTTCAAGTCATCTCCGAGACTTTTCAAATAATCACTAATCGAGCCTTGTTAGGTCTTCTCCGAGACTTTTTATTGAATTACTAATCGAGTCTTTTAAAGACTTTTTCGAGACCAAAAATGTCTTTTTCGAAACTTTCATGTATTCTTCGAGACTTTGCTAGTGTTCTCCGAGCCTTTTAAATATCCTCACCCGAGCCTTTGTAAATGTAATTTATGAAAATATTTTGTACTCCTGAGTTTTTATTAATAGTTTTGATTAATTTGACAGCATCATGAATCGGGTTAGAATAGTAATATCTTACAACGGTCAATGGGAGCAACTACCCGACTAAAGTCAGAGGTTTGTTGGATCCGATAACAAGGGAATGTATGTGTCAAAGAATATGACTTACAAAGAATTGGTGGCGATCGTGCATACCATTGTGAAGTATGATGTAAACAAATTCAATGTTGATCTGGCATCAGTATCAATCGTTCCTGGCAGTACATGTCGTACATTTATAAGAAATAACGATGATGTTCAGTTTATGCTAGGGGAAGATCGGGTGATCCCTCAAGTATGTGTAAGTCTAACTCAGAGGACACCTGGAGATGTGATAGGGAATGATATTCCTCCTCCTGAAAATACCCAACAATTTGGATCCTTTAGCGGTAGCAACCAACTATATCCCCAAAGGAGTTTCGACGAAAGTGGGGAAAACATGTGTGGTGTCCCACCGGTAGCGGTTGACCAAGTAGTTGAACCTCAATTTGGCGATGTGTTTGGCTGTCGAATTGAGCAGTACCATGAGGTGGATAATGAGGCAAATAATGAACAGGTAGATGATCTAGAAAATGTGGACGAAGAGCGTACACAAATTCAAACACAAGGAAGACATGTACAAGGAGTTAGTTGCACTATACCAAATATGCTTGGGACTTCCGAGGTCCGACATAATATAACTGTATCTGATTCTGATAATACGATAACGTGGGTTATTCCCGGAGCAGATTCATACTCGTTTGGTATTGGTAGAAGCAGCACCTTGGCAACGCAAGAACCTACATGCATGATTTATAAAGGTCAATTTTTCCCGAGTAAAAGGATTTGAAGAGGCTAGTTGGCCTTTTTTCAATGCGGGAGAACTTTGAATGGAAGGTGAAAAGGTCTAATAAGACAACGTTACATCTAGTTTGCATCATTGACAACTGTACGTGGAAATTAAGAGCGGTGAGGAGAGATGAAGGGACTTACTTCCAAGTCAGAAGTTTTGTCAACCAACACAGTTGTCCTTTGGAGGAGGTTCACCGTCGCCACCGACAAGCTAGTGCAGTCATAATCGGAGAAGTCATTGCACCTAGACTTCAACAATATGATGGTCGTCTCATGCGTCCGAAGGACATAATCGCCGATATGAAAACAATGTATGGCATCCAAGTCATGTACAGTAAGGCACATGATGCCTTGCAATATGCATTATCCTTGACCTATGGAACGCATGAAGAAAGTTTCAAATTGTTACCATCGTTTGCGTACGTTTTGGAATAGCAAAATCTTGGCACAATCACCGACTTACAATGCGCAGACGATGATACATTTTTGTACTTTTTCATGTCGTTAGGGTCCTCAATTAGAGGTTTCCGGAGGTGTATGCGTCCCGTGATTGCAGTTGATGGTACCCATTTGAAGGGAAGATTTGGGAGTACAATGTTTGTTGCAACTGCACAAGATGGAAACGAACATGTGTATCCAATTGCTTTTGGGTACGGTGACTCAGAAAATAACCTTTCATGGGAGTGGTTTTTGGAATGCTTGAAGGGTGCCCTTAGTCATATAGATGATCTGGTTTTCATTTCCGATCGCCATGCAAGCATTGAAGTGGGGATTTCTAAAGTGTTCCCTTATGCAACCCATACGATATGTTGCTGGCATTTTGGTGAAAATATGAAAAAGCGATTCCACAGAAAGGATGTTGCCGACATAATGGATTCAGCAGCTAGGACGTACAGTGAATTCAATTATAACAGGCATATGGAGGAGTTACATAGGCTGGACAAGGGTGCATTCGAATATGCCATTGCTGCCGGTCCACACAAGTGGTCTCGCGTACACTGTCCCTAAAGAAGGTACAGGCTGATGACCACAAATGTTGCTGAGTGCATAAACTCATGCCTAAAATTCGCACGGCAACTGCCAATGATGACACTGGCTGAGTTCATTAGGAATATGCTACAAAAGTGGTTTTACGATCGTCATGCAGCTGCACGGTCCATGCGTCATCAACTGACCGATGCAGCACATCTTGTGATCCTAAAACGTGTCGAGAAGTGCAATTATATGACCGTAAATCCAGTTGACTGGAACATATTCTCCGTCAAATTGAAGGGAAACCAATGGACGGTTAACTTACACTCGAAGACTTGCACATGCAACAAATTCCAAATGGACCATTTCCCATGTTCTCATGCACTCGCAGCGGCAAGGTACATGAGATGTTACAGTTAACGATTTATATTATTTAGGTTCTTGAATCTCATTGTTTTCATTGTTGTAGGGAGCGAAACTTGGATTTCACATCTCTCTGTGTGGACTACTACAAGAGAGAGACACTTATCGATGCATAATCGGTTCCTATTATGCATGTTGGCCATCCTTCTTCATGGGTAGTGCCATCCGACATCGCATCTCGGGTGGTTTTAAATCCAAAGTCGAAGAGACAATCAGGTCGCCCGATGGAGGGTCGACATGCCTCGTCTTCGGAGAGGACAACCACACAGTCGTGTAGAAGATGTGGACAATCAGGACATAATAGCAGGCGGTGCTCCAACCCACCGATGGTTAATGAAGGTCCCAGCATAAGTGTTCCCGATGAATACCGTCGCAAGTGCAGCATCTGTCATTCAATTGGACACAACAAACAAACGTGCCCTGAGAAAGACTCTACCGTGGAATGAATGGAGCCATTGAGGAAGGCGATCAAACATAACAAGACAGTACAAAAGGAACATGTCTCCAACTTGATGTCTTCCAACATCATCCAGACGTTGGGAACCATGCTCGATACAGTTGTGTTATGAGACCGTTGGTTATTATGCTTTTTTATGTTGAACTATTATGATATATTTATTGGTTGTTCGTTTAATGCCATACTGTATCTTTTGTTATAGTGTCTACAATTCATTGTATTGTTTATGGATTTCAATATATCAAATGTGTGTTCAAGTGTTAATTGCAAACAACTAAATTTTTTTTCAAAATAATTTCATTTCATTACTCAAATGTTATGTACATCAACTAAATCACTAACTCGAAGACTAGTCCTTCGAGTTACAAAAAACCTCTACAATCATCTTCTCCCGGATGGTGCCTATATCGTTTTCTGACCAGTCAAACTTATCCATGTTCGCCGCCAGGTACTCTATCAATCTCAAAGTATGGGCACAACAGTTACCACTGCAATTCACCACATAAACAACCGTTAGAATTGAATGTTATTAAAACCGATTAGGATAGAATAAGATCTTTAAACAGTCATACCCTCTATCCTGTTGGGGTACACGGTCTCTAGACACAATGTTGAGTGGAAAGGGCTTATTCTGCAATGTATACGTCATATCGCCCCTCCGTCTGCGACCGTAAAAGTCCAACGCATGCAGCATCGACGGTAAAAAATATCGTAAGCAAGCGAGCTGCGTTTTCCTATGGCGAAATGGTACCTCCTGTCTGAACGGGTCCATCAGGTAAATACTCCCTATTGTGAGGTCGACGCTGGCTAGTGCCCAATGCGTACGTCCAAGGTTGCAAGGAATCAAAACCTGTATGTGTTTCAACAAAGTGTTATCAATGGGAAATTTATTTAAAATTCAAATTCAAACAATGTAAATAAAACACTGACAACGTCAACTTCGTTCCATGGTTTGGTTCCTGCCGGGACCAATCCACGTACCACCTTCAGGTCATCAGCGGACCACTGATGCTTGAACAAAGACCAACTGCGGCGAGGTTTGTCAGCCCCACTTCTCATCAATCTCTCACAGTAATTCAATAACCATTACTGTACAAAAAAAATTTATAAAACGTTAGATAAAAGATGTACGAAACACATAAATAGATGTTCAAAAGCCGTACAAATTAAACACTTACATAGAATTATGAATCCAGTATGTTGATCCTCGGACCGTAGACAGTGGAGTAATATCTCTGACGCTTCCGCAGAATATGCAAGTACGCGTCCATATGCTGACAATTTCAACATTTTGTATTGTTAGCATTCTACTATTTCAGAAACATCTTATACACAATGTTCATGTAAGGACCATACCGTATCCTCCAACTCCATGCTGTTCGTTTGAAATCGTTGGAACCAAGGGACACCAACTGGCTCGAGTAGATCCACATCACGCCTGCATATTTTTGAAAAAGTTATATAAGAAAGTCGTTTTAATTATCAGTTTCAAAATACAAAATAATTTTTGTAATATTTGCGATTATACTTACAATTCCCCAGTCGAGTTCCTCTTATAGGCTTGGTACGCCGCAAGGTGGTCAGGATCTATCAATGCGTAGGGCGCCCATACATGTGCTGGTTGTGGCCTAATCCTTGGCCTCTTTGGCCGAGAGGGGTCAGTGTATGGGGTCCGCTGCTGCCAACCTGCCCTGCGAACCCGATCCCGACGTTGAAGGGGTGGGGTAATCCGGTCCAGCTCAATGTGATCCACTGGATGGCTGAGCTGTAAGGAGGAACTCTGTCCCCGTGTATTGCCTCCAGAGGTGCGATGTGTTGACGGACTATGTCCCCCTGTATCGCCTGTAGGGGTGCGCTGTACATTGGAACTATGTCGCCGTCGATCGCGCCGTCGATCGCGCCGTCGATCGCCTACAGGTGTAAGCTCTTTGGGTGCACTGAGACTGGGGATCTCTGTCTCTGTGGAATAAATGAAGGGGTGCTCTGCACGAGGATCGACCGGAGGGGTGTGCTGTAAGGAGGTGCTCTGTACTAGTTCTTGATAATGAACAGGTTGTTCTGGTAAAACCTGCTGAGGTTCTTCCTCTATCTCCATAGGTGTTGTATCAGTACCACTAGTACCACCAGTAACCTCCTCTCGTGGTGTCACACCAGGCCCTTGCTGATCACCCTGATGACTACCTGTCCTCCCTCTGGGACTGAAGTCTCGGTGTCCGGCTGGGTCATCAAATGGTGGGTCATCGAACCGTGTACCTCGAGTACGGGCGTGCGACGTCGAACCCTGAAGCCCTCGAATCAAATCTAGCAACTCCTGATGCTGTTGATCTCGTTTCTCATTACTCTTTCGCACCTCCTCCTGTAACTCGCGTAACGCATCCATTAGTTCAGTATACCGACGGTCCTGAAAGGATTTCGAAATTGTCAGTACTAAAACCATTCACTCAATTGAAATTAAATAATACGGTAAAAAGAATTATACGTACCTCCGCTTGCCCTCCAACGCCTCCTCGTGAGTCATCTCCAGTTCGAGAGTCATCTCTAGTTCGAGGCTCTCTAGGCAACGTGAATCGAACCCGCCTAGTCCTCGCGAGACGAATATGACGACCGTCCGAATCAGAACCCTCTGTATCACTGGGTTCGAAAGACGGACCCTCAGTGTCACTGGTTCCAGCAGTTGTATATCGTTCGGGGTCAGAGACGGGAACAGGTATATCACCGAGATCAGCATCATACAAACTGCCTCCCTGGGAAATGCCCTCGAAGTACCGTTCAGCCCTCTCAGTTGCCGTCGGCACCAATTTCTCCCTCGCAAACATCTGAAATTGCAGTTAGACCATTGTAATTGTATACATACTAATAGTTATGAACCTAAAAAAAAATATATATATATATATAGATATTTACACTTTCAAGGAAAATGCTATTCAACTTCTCCCCCCTCGGTCGCGTACTCAACTCCCATTTTAGAATTCGGGGGGAGAGCTCGATTTCCCTCCGCTTCCCACATCCGCTGTTGCCAAGCTCGGGGATAACCTCGAAAGCAAATATCTACAAAACAGCTAAGAACGATAAGAATCCAATACAATACATAAGTCATATGAAAAAAAATAACAAATTCAAAATTCTCACCAACAGGGCGTGCGTTAGCCCATATATGTTATATGTCTCCGTGGTGTGTACATCAACGCCCTTTCGTCGCTGGCGTTGTTCAAACCGCCTACGTCGACCATCCAACGCATGCTTGAAACCGTATATAGACGGCCTATACACGTGTGCACCCCACGGGAACGCATCAAAAGCGTCCAAGTCCTCGACTAGGCGAAACTGCCATACTGGAACTTTCTCTCTCTCGTCCAACCCCATCAGTATCCAGTTAAGCATATACAATAAGCAAAGCTTAACCGCATCGTACTGCTCAGAAAAAACACCAATCCGTAGAACGGCTTTCAGCTCTGCATACTCGACCTCATCTCGACCCTCAAAGTACCGCTGGTGTATGCCATTCTCTACCATATCATAGGTCGACGTGTCAGGAAGTTCTCCGAACTTCAATCCGGTGATTAGACAAAACTCAACCTTTGAGAACCGAACCGAATGCCTTCCTAACAAAAATCTCATCTCATCTTCAGGCCCATCGTGATGCAACTCGCGTGCCAGCTGAAAACTTCATCCCACGATCCATCCGAAGGAGGTGTCCAAAACACGACTCAGTATACCGACGTCGTTCTTCGATCGCAAGATGTTCAGGTACCTTGTTAAGTGCGTTGTCGATATCTGTAAGGTCATCAAAATGGTCATGTCGAGTTATTTTCCCCGAATACCTTTCTTCCTCTGGAGTTTTAAGCGAATCTTTTAGTTGATTCCTCATCTGCATATTGACATAAAAAAAATATATCTAGTTAAATAAAATAAATAATATAAAAATGAAAGGTTTCGGACACTAAATGAAAAGTCTCGGACACTATATGAAAATGCTCGAAAACTATATGAAAAGGCTCGGGCACTATATGGAAAGGCTCGGAAACTATATGAAAAGGCTCGGACACTATATGAAAAGGCTCGGACAATATATGAAAAGGCTCGGAAACTATATGAAAAGGCTCGGACACTATATGAAAAGGCTCGGACGCTATATGAAAAGGCTCGGAAACTATATGAAAAGGCTCGGACACTATATGAAAAGGCTCGGACAATATATGAAAAGGCTCGGAAACTATATGAAAAGGCTCGAAAACTATATGAAAAGGCTCGGACAATATATTAAAAGGCTCGAAAACTATATGAAAAGGCTCGGACAATATATTAAAAGGCTCGAAAACTATATGAAAAGGCTCGGAGACTATATGAAAAGCTTGGAGATTCTAATTCTAGAAACCTATTCATATTCCTTAAAAAGGCTCGGATTACTATTTAAAAGTCTCGGACAATGTTTTAAAAGGCTCGGATCCTATTTTAAAAGTCTCGGAGCCAGTGTGAAAGGCTCGGAGATTCAAATAGCAGAAACCTATTCAAAATGCTCGGAAAAGGCTCGGATTACATGTGAAAAGCTCGGAAAAAGCTCGGATTACATGTGAAAAGCTCGGAAAAGGCTTGAAAACCCAGAACTTCATCGTGTTCAACAGAATTTTTTCATAAATTTAAACCCTAACCTAATCAAACAAACCTAATCAACAACAAATCAAATCAAACGAACATCCAACATCAAACGCAAATAAAAGTTTCAAAAACAAAAACGCGTCAGAAAATCATATCACCTTCTCGTCGATTTCAAGACTGTATCGCCACCGCCGGCAAGTTTCCCGTGAGATTTAGTACCGGATTTCTTGCACCCAAGGTCTCTCTTTCCACTGTTCTCTCTCTCTCAACTTTTTTCTCTTCAGACGCAAACTGACAAGAATGAGGGTATTTTTGTCTGCTCACCTAAATAGGTGCTTTTTAAACTTACATTAGTAAACCAGTGATATTCTCACAAAAGCCCCTCCAAATAGTGACAAAAAATTTTTGAACCCTATTTATATTGCTGTATGTATTGTGAATTTGTGATGCGGAAAAGCAAAGATTAAATAGTGGATTGGAAGTGGAAAAGTGACGTTTGCGGTGACGGTAGGAAGAGGGTTTTATGATTTTCGAAATGTTAAATGTTTTGTCCTTTTATTTGGCCTAACTGTATAAAATCCCTGACAACATTAGATCTAATTGCACTATGCAACTTCTGTTCAAATTACACTGATATCACCTACTACCGGTTGACTTCCGTGAACTTTAATCATTGGCTACCCTTTTAATATGAATTGATTAAAATAACCCTAGTTCCGTCAACTTTAACTGTTGACACCTTTCATATGAATTGACTAAAAATACCCCTAGTTTAATATTTTATTTGTATTACTTATATTTTTATTCTTTAAAATTTATATTCTAATATTTAAAATAAATGATTAAAAAAAGAAAACACAATCATCTTCTCCACCACCATCATTTGACTCGTTAATCTTTTTTTCCTCCATTTTCTTAGGGGTCATTTATTTTTTACACTTAAAACGTAATGGGTCTGAATAAAAATTATTAATATATTTTTTTAAATGGTCAAACAACTTAAAAATACCAAAAAGAAAGTTAAAATAAAAAGTACGAAATCCTAACTCTTATTTTAATTCTAAATCACTAAATTGCATTTAATATATTTTATTCCAAGATTATCTTATAAAAAATAATATTTCAATTTTTTCATAATTTAATATTATACAAATTTATTTATTTTAACATATTATTTATGATAAACATCTCCAAATATATATATATATATTAATCACATTGCAACTTTCAATACCATCATTGAACCTTCAATTCTATTATTTTTATAAATCAAAACCATTTCTAAATCATTATTTATCTTTAAAAAAAAAACAATTACTTATCACATCTTAATTATCAATAATATATTCAAATTATTATATAAAAATGGTTTAAGATTTTTTAAATTATATAGTTGTTTGTATCATATAAAATGAAAATAAATAACAATTAATAATAACAATGATATAAATGTTAAATTACTTGTTTTTAAACTATTTTATATTTAAAAAACAAGCAAGTTAATATTCTATTATGAGGTAACAAAAATAAAAAACAAACATGTCATTCAGGTTCAGGTTTTAGTCGTTATTCAGTTTTCAGTAAAATTTAGGATTGTTCGGTCTTCATTCCAAAATCCTAATTAACCGATTTCATCGTCCAAACACCAAATTTCCAGATTCTAATCAACCAATTTCCTCAGCCCCAAACATTCAACTTCTTCACCCAAACATCCATTGTCAATTTTCACACACAAAATCCAACATCTCCATGACTAAGCAACATCACATCCATCAACAAAATAAGCATCATCAAAACCGTAAACAAAACCTTTTTCATCAAAATCCATCAACACTCACAAACTAAATCAATTGTTTTTTTTTTTTTTAATGCAAAATTAAGAAAATGGTGTGATTGTCGCGTGAATGTGATTTTCCAGCAAAACATCACCAGCATAAAAAAAAGAAATTAAAGCTTTGTCTCTCACTCTCTTCTCTCTCACTTTCTGTTCTATTTGTATCACACGATTCCCTCCCTTCCAACTCCTCATCTCCGCAGCAGTCTTCACACAAGCCAGAGCCACCACCCACTCTGTCATGGCCACTCGTCAACCCAGCCCGGTCCCAACTGGTCGACCACCACACTTTCACACACTGAGGAGCAAATCTCGCATGGAGGATCAGACGTTGGATATGGTATCTTCCTTTTTTTCTAGAGATGAAGCTCCATCTCTAGATGTTTTTTTTTTTAATCTTTTTATTTTTTATATTTTTTTATTATAAATGGACGAGATCAGATCAGATCTCCTCTGTCCATTTGGATAGAAAAGATTTTATCTCATCCATCTATTTTCTGTATAATTTTTAATTTTCATTGTTAAATAATGGAAAGTAAAATAGACGAATGTACCCCTGAGCTGTTAACTCTTAGCGGAGAACCACTAACAGCAGGGGACGTTAGTGCAATATTAAGCAAAAATTGCACGTGTGCAATTAGACTTAATGCTATGGGAGTTTGTCCACTTAACTTTTTTTTTTTTTTTTTTTTTTTTTTTTTCTCTCTCTCTCTTTCTCTTTCTTAAATTAATGTCATTTTGTCAAAATAATGTGTTTAAATGATTTGGTGGTGTACAAATTTGGATAAAATAGACAAGTTGCATTATTGTTTATTGTTTTTTTTTTTTTTTTTTTTTGTCAGTTGTTGTTGATAACGAAGGTTGAAGTGGACTAGAAGTGGAGTAATGGACTAGCTGGGATTGATATGACATGTCTTTTCAGTTTTTAGTAACTGTGATTCTGTGAATGTTATTAGGCGAGTTACGTGATTCATGGTCCATGCATGCAGACATGCAGTCATACTAGTTAAATTTGGATCAGATTCCCCGACTTAGTTTGGCAGATTTCGTTACGAATCGGATAAATAATCACTACAAAAAAAATGTCTATCGGTAAAAAATAAATTTTGTCTCAATATGTAATCTATTGAGACGAATATATTTCGTCCCAATATGTTTTTTTTTTATTTAAAATTATAATAATTAATTAATTTTATTGACCTTTAGGGATGAATTGTTTTCGTCCCAATAGGAGGTCTATTGGGACGAAATACATAATTCGTCCCAATAGACTGTCTATTGGGACGAATTTATTTCGTCCCAATATGTTTTCTTTTTATTTAAAATTATTAATAATTAATTAATAATTAATTTAGGGACGAATTGTTAGATGTCTATTGGGACAAATATATTTGTCCTAATAGACGTCATATTGGGACGAAAACAATTCGTCCCAATAGGTTTTCTTTTTATTTAAAATTACAATAATTAATTAATTTTGTTAACCTTTAAGGACGAATTGTTTTCGTCCCAATAGAACGTCTATTGGGACGAAATGACTACCTATTGGGACGAATATGTTTCGTCCCAATAGATTTTCCTTTTATTTAAAATTATAATAATTAATTAATTTTGTTGAAAATTCTTGATTTTTTTTTTTTTGAAGTTTTTTCTTTCAATATGGATTAATAATTAAATTACCATATAAATTAGAAAATGTTGCAATATGGTTCATTTTGTTCGTCCAAAGTGGTTCTCTAACGAGATGAATTTTGTTTCTTCCCAATAAGTTCTTCATAAGGATCAATAAATATTAGTCTTGAGAGGTTTTCTATTATTTTAAAAAAATTAACCGAACCGCCGGAATTGGAATCGAAACTGCTGGTTTCGAATCAAAAACCGAAACCGCTGGTTTCGAATCGAAAACTAAAACCATCGGTTTCAAATCGAAAACTGAAACCGCTGGTTCCAAATTGAAAATCAAAACTGTTGGTTCTAAATCCAGAACCAGAACCGAGGTCATGTCTAATTCCGAGTACGACTAACAATTGACTATTTGATTTGACAATATATTATTTTAACAAAATAGTTTAATTAAATGTTATAATAAATATTTTTTAATATCATTTTTTTATTTTATAAAAATAAAATTTAAATAAGTGGAATCGATCTTAAAAAAATTTTGATTGTAAAACAAATCAATAAAAATTTAATAGCAAATAGAGGTTATGTATAATAATTATGCTTTTATTATCAAATTTGAAGCAGTAGCAAGGTGGATAAGTATGCGCATGTGTGTGCAAGGTTCGACTCACTATCAGGACAGCAATTAAATTTATTTGTGTGTTGTGCAGGTGGGTGTGGTGTGGTTGGCCGCCTTCGTTTGAAGGCAAATTTTTTTCTTTTTTTTTTTTAAATTTCGTCCCTATAGGTTGTCAAAGGTGGCGAAAATACAATTTGTCTCTACAAGTTGTCTATTGGGATGAACAATTTCGTCCCTATAGGTAGTCTATTGGGATGAATTTCAATTTTCGTCACAAAGAACCTATTGTGACCTACCTGAGGCGACGGAATTTGGGACGAAATTTATTCGTCCCAATAGACTTATTGAGACGATTTTTGAGCTATTGGAACACAAAAAAAAAAAAAAAAAAAAAAAGTCCCAATAGGTCTTTTTTTTTTTTTTTTTGTAGTAAATTTAGAGATAATTAGAGTATTGTTCCCAGAGAGTGATTAATTTATTAACTACCGATTATAATTAACCCAAAACTTTATTTGAACAATCGACTATTGAGACTTGAGATTTTAATTAACTAAAGAAAATAAATAAAAGAAGCAATCAAAGATGAAGAAAAATTCAATAGATTGAAGTACTAGAGTTTTTGATTTCATCATAGCCAATTCCACTTAATTCCTTTAGCATGTTAATCCTAATTATTCTACATGTTGACAGTCGATTTTCCCAACTTTATTCAATACTCCATTCTTGATAATATCGAAAGTATTCCTAATTTCCAACCATTCTATTCCCAGCAATGGAATTAAGACAATAAGAACCCATTAAATTCTTTGGAAAACCTTAAAAAAACCACACAATTCATGCTCATACATTACTATCAAGTCATGTAAATTATGTGGTATCTATTACAAGAAGCAATAATCTAAATTCTACATTCCACATTCCTGTCAAAATCTAGTATCAAATCAATTAAATGTTGGCCAAACATTCAAAAGCAATAAGCGCACGCAATAATAGACGCTCAGCATGGAAAAATATGAATTAACATTAACTAAAATAATTGAGCATTCATCGCTAGGCTACATCATAGCCCTAGCAAATAAAGTTAGTTCCTCATAGTCATGGTTGAGATCCTATGAGAAAACAAAAGAAAAAGAATGATAAAACCCGGGAAGTTCTGCCCAACAAAGTCTTCAATTCTTCGATCCTCTGACTCTCTATTCAATGATGATTTTCTGCCGGAGTTTTTTCTCTTAAATAGGCAAAAGTTAGGTTTCCTTGAGGTGTCCTAATCCACCTCCAATAAGTCAAGTTAAAGTGATCTCGAATAGAAAATACAATCCTACTAGTTTCAAGAATATTAGAGCATCTCCAATGCAAGCATTGCTTGACAAAAAAAAATATTAAAAAAAAAAAGATGTCATGTAGGATTAATAGATATTATGTTAAAAAATCTTTCTCCAATAAAACCGTGTATATTCAATCTCAAGCTGACGTGGATAAAAAAAATATTAGATATTGTTACATGATCGTCTACTTTTAGATTGTCTGTTGCACATCTATTTTTTTTGGTTGATTCATTAAGTATTTAAAACTGACATTAATTTTTTTTTATCTATTTTTGCTAATGAAATAAAATAAAAAATAAAACGGGAAAAAAAATAGACACGCCATTAAAAAAATTGTATTTTAGATGAAAGTATTGAAGACCAAATTTTGAAATGATTGTCTATCAAGTCTATCTGTATGTCACATAGGAAGCAAGTCTCTTAACATTGTTGCCATATCAATGATTATTGGTATGTAAGCCACTTTTGCATTGGAGATACTCTTAATCCAATTACAACTCATCCTAGAGTGATTAGGATCGGCTATTTAATTGAATTAAAATACAAATTTAGGACTTTTTTTTTTTTTTTGTGTGGAAAGGAAGGCTAGAGCCCAGAGCAAAACACAAAGAAAAAAGAACTAAAAGCTGTTCTAGCAAAAGCAACCACAGAGGAGGGGAGGAAGTAAAAATAGTAGAACCCAGCTCAAGCGAATGCCCAAGACAAGCCATCCTACGTGCCACTCTATTGTTTTCCCTGAAGACATGCTGAATGTAGCAGCTCCAATCCTTTCCCATAAGCGATTTGCAAGCCTTAATAATGATAAGGAGTAGATGACAATTCGGGACCTCATTATTCAGCAAATCCACCGTCAATTGCGAGTCAGATTCGACAATAACCTTTCGAAACCCATGCTGCCAAACTAGTTGCATACCTTCCAGGACACCCCACAACTCAGCCTCGAGCACAGATCATGTACCTTTCTTCAACGCAAAACCAAACAACCACATTTTCCTATGATCCCTCACCACACCACCAGCAGCAATGGAGTTCATTTCCGGAATCATACTCCCATCAACATTGAGTTTCACCCAGTCAGTAGCAGGAGGACACCACGTAATGAGGCGATTTTTCAAATCCACAGCTCTATCAGCAATAGCATTAGCCTCCAGCCAATCCCCCACATACCTCCAAATTATCTAACTAGGACAGGTGGGGAATTTAAACTCGAGATTGAAAACATACTCACATCTCCATTTCCATAAAAACTACCTAACACCAACTTGCTGCACTTCAGGTTGCTGTGTAACCAATCCTCCCAATCATTATGAAAAGCAACATTCCCAGTCACACCTTTGTTGATGCTCTCCTGATCAGTGCTTTGTATGTAGACCATTAGATTCAATTGCTTTGACCCATTCTACATCCACTTGTCAGTGCCTATCCATAATTTATGACCCACATACAATGCACTGATGTGTTTTCTATCAGTACACATTGAAGTGAAAAAGACTATATATATATATATATATATAAAAGTCTAATTCCATCATATCAATATATCATATAAACTATGATAGTATGATCCCCAGACAGACAATGTGTGTATATATATATATATTATATTTTTTAAATTTTCGAATGAGGTACCAACTTAACTGCTTAGTTGGGATGTCCCTGTGTACTTGCTGATTCCGATCACCAACAACTTTCTAATATACATATAAATTAGTATATGTTGAAAACAAAAAACTAAATGGGCCCTTAAAAAATAAACAAAAAACTAATTAAAAAGAAAAAAAAAACAAGTACAATATTATAAACTTTACACTCATATGGTATTATATAAAACATGGATTAATCCAAAATGATCATGTGGCCCAAATACTTATCCTTAAAGATAAATCACCTTAGTAGAAATTTAATTTCATATAATATAACACAGAGCAACGGAAAAGGATGTGCAGTTGAGTCGTCTAACTTGTTATCTAAATTATATATATATATATATATATATATATGGAAATAGGAAATGTCCTAATAAAATTATATAAAAGACATTGAATGTGAACCACTCATTTTACATACTTTGACTTGGTATGTATGCACTTGTCAAATCACTTTTATAAATGAGTGACTCACATTCAATATCCTGATAAAGTTATATAAGGATGCCCTGATAGGAACATGACCGTATATATATAGTTCTTTTCTTTTTAGTGCGTCATGATATAACTCCATCAGTGTGTTGTATATGGGCCATAGATTATAGAGAAGTTTTGACAAGTGCATACACTTTGAGTCAAAGCATGTAAATCTAATGGTCTACATCCAACGCACTGATGTAGTTATATCAGGACGCATTGACTTAAAAATTTTCATATATATATACGGTCCCGTTCCTATCAGGACATCCTTATATAACTTTATTAGGATATTTAATGTGAGTCACTCATTTATAAAAGTGATTTGACAAGTGCATACATACCAAGTCAAAGTATGTAAAACGTGTGGCTCACATTCAATGTCCTTATATAATTCTATCAGGGCATCCTCATAGGAAACTTTCAGCATATATATATATATAAAAGTTGAGTATATCAGTTTTGTTAAAAATAATAATAATAATAAACCACTGAGAAGTAAACCCACGTTTCTTATTCTTTTTCTTTTTTTTTTTTAACGAAAAAAATAGAAGTAAACCACGATCGTTTGTGTACATCTCCCACTAAAATAATATACAATTTCATCATTCATAATTATCACAGCAATTTCGGTTTCATCAAATCTCATTAAAGCAATTTCCGACTCTTCATCAAATCACATGGCTTTGCACTCAGGTATGTAACTGTGCAATCCTTTACACTTATGTCATCTTTGAATTTTTATGTTATTTCATCCTCTTTTTGTTCTTGATGCAGAAGTTGAATAAGAAAATTTTCAAATTTTTAATGGCTTGGTTACAATTTCTGGTGGACTTACAGTAAAGGTATTTATTTATTTTTTGTTAAATTGATGTTCATTATTTTGATAATGCTTATGAAAAAGTGTTGTTTGATTTTGTTTTAATTTACTGTTTCTTCTTGATTTTCATGGTCTTTTTTGTTACGTTAACAAAACAAAACGCAATAATACAACAAAAAATAAAAACAGAAAACATAGTTAAAAGGACCATCTGTTTTTAGTTAGGTTCTCATGAGATATTTGATAAAATTCGAATGATAGAAGCAAATTGTAAGAGTATTTTTAATTTTGATAGGAGTCCTCTTAAAATTCTTGTGATGGAACCTTTAAGATTTCACGAAATTCAGTCCTTTTGAGTTCTTACTATACTGGATTTGATTCGTAGTGGTTGCCATTTCAGCAAATGTCATCATGTATGTACACTTAATATCTTGTAATGAAGAAATTATGGGACTGTGAGGGTACTTTGGTTACAGAGCCTTTCTTTAATGCTGATTTTTGGCTTAACCTGATTTTCTCTTGCCCACCATTCCTTTTATTTTGATAACTGATGATGGTGGAGGAGGACTGTTTTCGGATGAATGATTTTTGTTATTTTCCCCAAAGTAGTGTTCTAGTAGTTCTTGATTTCATTGTCTGTTCGCCCAGGTAGCCTTTCAGCTATTAGAGACCATCTACAGTACACACACCAATCAATTAACGAAGTAGGTAATATATCTATATGACCAAGATAGAGAAAATTAAAGAATAAATTAAGAAGATAATTGATTTAACTAACTTAATAATTCATTAATTACTGGTTACCAAGAAGCTTATGGAGTCTGACTATGAGTTCTTCTTCATCACGGGTTATGCTGCCTCTTTTGATGTCTGGTCTTAGATAATTCAACCATCTTAGTTTGCAACTCTTTCCACATCAGCACTTGGAGAAGTAAAATAATTTGATGATTAAGAGTTATATTTTCAAATTAATACATTATTTTTTGGTATGTATTTAATATATATTTTAAAATATTTGATATAAACCAAAGAAACTCTTACCCAACGGTTTATCTTGAGAATTTATTTTAACTCATTTTATTGCTTTTTATTATCATATTAGAATGCTACTCATTAATACACTTGATAGGTATTTTCGGATATGGCTACTAAAAAAGGGAAGGGTCGAGGTGGATGGGCGAAAACTCGAAGTATTTCGAGTATATATAGCAAGAATACATTAGCTCATGTTGAAGAACTATCGTCTAAGTCACTTGCACCCACAGCAACAACAACACATGTCAAATTATCGGTAACAACATCAACACCTCCAATCTCACCAAAAAATGCAGCTGCAACCCTGGTCCATCAATTGAACGTGCACCTGCAACTAGGCGCCCGACACCATAAGAAATTCCAGCCAACCGCCAAGAACCACCAACAATTCCAGCCAGCCGCCCAACTGCACCATCAAATTCAAGTGCCACGACAATCGCATATGAAACTGAAGTCACATCAGCAAGGATACGTGCACGTGCTCTTACACCTATGGTTGCACCTGCTCATACATTACGACCATCGTCTAGTCATACGGTTGATCCAAATACAAAAGAAATAGAATCTTTAGAAATAAGAGGTTCTCCTCTTATTGAAGAAGACCATGATGGTATTAAATATCTAATTTTTGTTTCGTTATTATTATCTTTTTCAATTTTCAACTATAACACATTACTAAAATCATGTGTGTTAAAATTTTTGATATAGATTCTGCAACTAAAAATACACGTGGTATTACACGAGGTCTGGATTTATATTAGGTGAAAGGATTGAGATAGATATCTCTACAGATGTAATGCGTGCCATTGGAAAAAACTGTCAGCTTTACATCACTGATGTAGGATGCATTGTTAGGAGATTTTCTCCGTTGCAAGTGAAGGGCTAGTCGAAAATTCCAAGGAACGAAGTTGAAACCCTAATTCTTCGTGTTCGTGTAAGTGCAACACATTTACAACTTTAATATATATTTTTTATTATGATTACTATGACTTGATTATTGTACACTTTATATTTGAATTTTTAGGAAAAATTCAAATTAAGCACTGAACCTCATGTGTAGGTGGCAATTGAGGAGGATATGAAGCAAAGGTATACTAGATGGCGTTACACATTATACCAAATGTTTCTTGAATGTAAAACTGTGAAAAAAGCACTTGCAAATCCTCCTGTGGAAGTGGATGTTGAAGATTGGAAATATCTTGTTAAGTTATGGCAAGATGAAAGCTGGAAGGTTAATTTCTAAATTTAATATTTTTTTTTAATTACTGTTTTTTCTTTGTTGTGACCAGTAAAGTTGTAATTTTAAAATAAAAGTCAAAGGAACAAGGACAATAATAGCCTAATACAGTTTGCCCATTCTTCTCGAACAAAAGCATTTAGTCGTGTTAGATGGGAAAATGTAAGTGTTTTATAATTATTTTATTTTTATTCTTTAATATAAATAGAAGAAATTTATTCCCAAATGGTTTATGATATTGTTCATATGATAGCGAAATCCTGAGACTGGAGTCTTGCCTAGTCGTATTGACACACTCAAGCTCACTCGATATGATGAAGAAAATAAGAAATGGGTTGATGATGATGCTAATTATTTGATTGTTTAATTGACTTATTTGTTCTTATAATTATTTTGTGAAGGATGAAATAGATAGGCTTCGTAAAAATCCTCCGGAGGAATTACAGCATATGTCTGAAGATGAAATATATGATCACGTGCTTGGAGAGGCTCCTTCAAGCTATATACGAGGATTAGGACCTGGCCCCAAGCCCAAACCCTCTTCTGGAGTGGCTACACGTAGGTGTGCACAAGTTGAGGCAACTACAAGAAGAGCTGAGGAAGCTGAGGCTCAATCTGCAAAACTAGCAGATGAGTTGACAACCGTAAAGATTGAATTAGCTGAGATGCGTTCAAACTTTAATCAACAATTGCTTGACATTCAAGCTCAGCTTAGAGGTAATCTCAATTTTTTTTTTCTTTTTGTAATATTAATTGATTACATAACTTTCTTAAAATTTATACTTTAAATAATTGCTACAGACATATTTCTTTATAACAAAAATAATATTTGTTTTGTTTTGTTAGTTTTTATTTATTTATTTAATTATTTTGCAGATACATGAATATTGGCTTCTGCTCAGGGCAAGCATCTTTCAATCATAGTTGGAGTAAAAGTACTTTGAAAATATTTAATAGTCTCATGTTATCATTTTAGGATGTTATTTTTTTATCGGTCACTATTGGCTTATGTCAATGACTTGATATTTTTGTCGTAATTGAAATTAAAAATGTATGTTGGATATATTTTGTCTTTCAATTAGATTTTTGGGAAGTGGATATTAATTGATTTTTACGATTGTATTGTTTTAAGATTCATAACTGATTTTAAACTTTAATTATGTATTTCTAATTTAACAAATTAGAGGTTAAATTTGTTATTCAATTTCCTTTTTCTTTTTCTTTTTTTCAATTTTTTGTTGTAATTATTATAGTAACAATTTAGTGATCAAAATATACGATTGAATGTCTTCGGTGACCAATTTAAATTATTTCAGTGACTTAAACTTTCATTATCAATTGTGGTCTTTAGTGATATATGTATATATAGTTAGTTACAAAATTTTCATTACTAAAAAGTAAATATTAGTGACCAAATGGAGTATATTTGTGACATTATATGTTATGGCATAAGAAGACTTAAAGAATAATGATTGGATTTAGTAACAAATTTTGTTAATTTTCAGTGCTCAAAATATTAATTACTAATTGTAATATTTTTTTAGTTACTAAATATTCATTACTAATTATAGAGCTCTTTAGTAATGAAAAAATAAATAGCTAGTGACCAACATTACATTACTAATAAAAATCTCATTAGTGACCGATAAATTTGTGATCAGATTTTTATTTCTAAAAGAGGATTGTGAGTGACAAATTCCTCACTAATACTATTAGTTTTTAAGACCAATTACATTATTTAGTAACTCTATCTTTTACCTTTAAGTAATAAAAATATTGCTCACTAATTGTGATCTCAATTAGTTACTAAATATTTAATTACTAATGTTTCGAACAATTATTAACCAATATTTTGTGTGGTAGCTAATTATCTTTAGAGACTAACTGTAGGTCACTAATAGTTATTGCTTTTTAGAACCAATTATTAGATTTAGTTACCACAATTTTCACTTATAAGTGATGAAATATTGGTCACTAATTGTGATCACAATTAGCAAGTAAATTTGTAGTCACTAATATTATGGACAATTAGTAATCACTTTTTTGGGTGGTAACTAATTACTTTTAGAAACGGACTTTTAGTTTGGAATGCGAACGAAAACATTTTTGGTCACTAAAATGAATTAGTGACAAAATTTTCCCCTTTTAGTGACCATATTTTTTGTGGCTAATCAGGTAATTTTTTGTACTATAAATAGATTAAGAATTAAAATTTAGAAAGAAGAATAGTTCACGTATGTTCAGACAGATTTCCAGTTAGATTTTTAGATCTTCAGATATTCAGATAGATTTCTAGAAATCTAGATGGATTTTTAGATTTTCAGAAAGATTACAAGATTTTTCAGAAAGTTTTCCATATTTTCAGATTCAAGTGTTTTATAAGATTTTTAGAAAAAAAAATAAAAAATAAAAGAAAAGAATATTTATGCATGTTTTGAGAAAAGTATTTATAAAAAGATTTTAAGATATCAGATGTGTACCCTCCCTAGTAGTATCAGATTCAGATTATAAGCCTTTGGGGCATCTCTGCACCTGTAGTGGCTTTTGGGGCTTCTCTACATGTGTATGTGAGATTATTACTCTACATGTGCGGTATATCGCCATGTATGTGAGATTACTCTGCACGTTTGATCAGCGTGTATGTGAGATTATTTATATATATATATATATATATATATCTATATTACACTGTATGATCGATTAGATATCGACGTGTATGTGAGATTATGTATTTCCCCTTACTCTGTGTGTGCATTGAGATACTTTGCCACGTCCGTGAGATATTCCCCTGGGTACTAGTTTGGTAAAGAGTTTTCAGATTATATGTGTACTGACTATGATCAATAGAGAAAAGATTATCAAAATATTAGTTAGTTATCAGTTTGAATTACAGATCAGATTTAATATCCTGATTAGTTTAGGTAGAAATACAGTTCTATGAAGAAATATAAAATGAGATGCAGTTTCAGAATGAGATATATAAAACATATACAAAATAGTTCTACAGACTGGATTTATTTCAGGAATAGGTGCAAAATTTAGAAAGAGATGGAGAAATGTACTCTACAAATTTAGTTCAGCCTAAGAAATACAGAATTCAGAAAGAAATTGAGAAAATGTTTCTATAGCTAATAAGTATTAAGTTAAATTAACTACGAGGGCTTTGATCTTTATTAAGTATAAGGTACGTAAGCGTTTGGGTTGTAAATCCCAAACTCAAGCCCACTAGAGAAAGAAAAATATATGATTTTCACAGGATTCCTTCGTACTCAAGATCGGAGTCGGGACGGGTTCTGTTAGTCTTGAATAAGCTTCAAAATGTGGGGAAATTTTGAAAGGAAAAAACTTGGAATATATCATCTTCTATTAACAATAATATTCTCTGTCCTCGAATTAAAAGACAACCCATTAGCATCAAAATTAGTCATGGAAATAATAGGATTGTCAAGCCAAAAATTAATAGATCTACCATCCCCAATAATCCATCCTAATAATATCCCAAAACTTTTGACAGAAAAGCCGATGGAAGCCATCCCGACTCGAGGCACTAGTAGGATCCATAGCAAATACAACATCTTTAATTTCATTAGTTGAAGGCATGGAAACAAGATCATCATTCTCATCACTCATGACCAACTTGGGAATAATAGAGCACATGTCTTCAATACCAGAAGGTTAATGAGGAGAATTATAAAGATTACTATAAAAATCTACAACATGATTAGCAATGGTCATAGGGTCTATAGAACGAGAATAATTAATCATCAAACAATTTAGATTACATTTCATAGCATTCACCTTTGTATTATTAAGATTGGAAAAATTTAGTACAACGATCCCCTTCCGTGAGCCATTTGACACGAGCTTTATATCTCCAAAAACAATGCTGAAAGTGAACTGCTTCAGAAACCTTCTCCTTAGCAGCTGTTTCCTTACTATAATTCTCCTCGTTCATACCATTAATGGAAATGTAACATTGAAATTTTGATAACTCCTCACGAGCTCTAACAACTCGATCATGAACATTCCCAAAAACATTTTTATTTCAAACCCGAATTATCCTTTTAAGGACTCGCAACTTCTCAACAAAAATAAACATAGGGCAGCCATATACAACTATAGAGGTCTAAGAATTAACCACAATTAAGCTCTCTGAAATCTTTATGATGAATCCACATGGTTCGAAACCGAAAAGATTTAGCACCATAAATAATGGGTTTTAGGCTATTGAACAATAAAGCATAGTGATCTGAAACTTTCCTTGGCAAAGCAATGCAAGAAGTAGTAGACCAATTATGAAACCAACTAGCAGTGTTAAGGACTCTGTCTAACTAGAGCTCAGCATAACCTTAAAAATATATGTGATTAGACCAAGTGAATGGAGGCCTAATATGATCAAGATGGAGAAGAGAACAATCATCAATCATCTTTTGGAAATCAGAACAAGCTAGGTGGTGGTGGGGGGGTGGGCGGGGGGCATGCACTAAGCTTTTCATGGGAGCCAAGAACAGAGTTAAAGTCAGCAATAACTGACCAAGGATCTCGAGAAATATTTTTGATATCGACAAGCTTACTCCAAAGTTATCCGCCAAAGTTATTGAGGTCGATTTCAAGGTGATTATAGAGAGGGGTGAAAAAACAAGGCTGTGGCAAGATATTATGATGGATTCCAATTCTCTTTAGGTAGCTTTCCCTAGAGTTTTTGTTTCGTCTGTTTGCTAGGAAGGGAGAGTTTCAGATTTTGGGTGATGGCGTGATAATAGATTGGAATGGGATGTGAGGTTGAGAAGACAACCGTTTGATTGGGAAATGATACAGTGGAATTGTTTCCTCAAGTGCCTCGATTGTATTGTTGTTTGTAAGTCGATTGGTGACATTTTGGCGTGGGACTATGTTCCTTTGGGGGTGTTTTCTATGTCCTCTTTCCGTCGATCTTTAGAAGATTTCCACAGGGAGGAGGACATGGCTCCCAAGCTTCCTTAGAAATGGATTTGTCCTCCTAAGGTAGAATTATTTTTATGGCAAATTTTTCAGGGGAGAGTTATGGTGGGTGAAGTGCTTCAAATGTTTGGGATGGACATGGTTTTTAACTATAGGTTGTGTAATGATAATAGTGAGACCTTGAATCATATGTTTTTGTTGTGTCCTTGGACATGAAAGTTGTGGTATAGTTGTTTGAATTGGTGGGGTGTTCAATGTTGTGTGCCTAGAACAATTAAAGGGTGGTGGGACAGCTTGGAGGTGTTAGTCCCTTCTCTCAAGAGTGCCAGGGTGTGTGAATTAGTGTTTTATGCGGTGGCTTGGACTACATGGGATGCTCGGAACCAAGCAGTTTTTGGGGCAACTGTGATAACCGTTTCTCAAGCCATTGACATGGTGAAGTTCAGATTGGTGTGGTGGTTAAAACACCACGGTAAAGGATCTACTAATCCTTTGACGATGATCATGTTGAACATCAAGGGGCGATGTGTTGATCCAATTTTGTCGAAGTCTCGGAAGGAGGAAAAGTGGTTACCTCCGATCGGTTCAGGGCTTTTTTTCAATATGGATGGCTTAGCCTTTAGGAAACGAGGCCCCGCAGGTATCGAGGGGTCCTGAGGGATTCGTATGACAAAGTCCTATGTTTATTTATGAAGAGTGTTGGCTTGAGAAATTCTAATGCCACTGAGGTTCTCGCAATTCATAAAGCCTGTGATCTTGTTTCCTCTAAAAGGTTGTTGTTCGGCCGTCATGTGGAGATTATAAGTGACTCAAAAATTGCGATCTCCAGGATTCAAAACAGAGAGGTTAGCAACCTAAAGCTTGTTAATGAGCTTTATGACATTAGGAGTTTTATGGAAAATTCAGGTGGTTGCTGCATCTCTTTTCGTTCAAGAGTTTCTAATGGCTTTGCTAATAATCTTGCAAAAGGGGGGGTGGGGGTGAGATTGTGTGGTGATATTACGGAATGGAGTGAGATTAGTTGAGGTTTCATCTATACTGTTCTTTATTGCTCTGTTATATGGTTTTTGGGTTTTTGTTGTAGGCCTGTGTGCGTTTTCTTGTGATCTTTTCTTTGTTGTTTGGTTGCCTTATGTTGGCTGTTGCTTTATTTAATTTTGGTGGTTGGTTTTGTTTATTGCCTGAGATGTTGTTTTGGATTTGTTGTGTGTTCCTCTACTGTTTTGATGCCCTTTTGTGGCTTTTAATATAGTCTACCGTTTTTTTTTTAAAAAAAAAAAAACGAGCTTGCTCTAAAGCTCATGTCTAACCAAGTAAAAAGTAGAAGCATATACAAAAGTCATTTTGCATAGAGTAAAGTTTATCACTATGCGCAATGTAATTTCCTTTTGCGAGCAAGACAAAATAGAAGGTGGAAGCATATCCATGGAACAAAACAGCCAGAGATTAAGAGGCAAAGTACCTATATCTTTACAAGTAACAAGCTGCAATTTCAAAGAATTCTAGAAAGAAATAGGAACCACACCAAAATCAACCATTGGTTTTGAAAGACACACAATATCAGATTTAAGAAAATGACAAATGTTTGCCAATTCTTCTCTAGTCTTGAGGTTGGCAATCCCTTTAATATTCCAATATAAGACTTTCATTAAAAAAGAGAAGGTTAAGAAATACCTCGTTTCGAGTAAGAGATGGCTCAAAATGACTCATGTCAGTTAAACTTTTAACTTTTTGGTTCTTCTTCAATTTTTGTTGAGTTTTGGAAATCACCAATTCAAAACCCTCATCATCAACTGAGGGTCTATTAGAAGATTGCCTCTGAATCAATCAAACTCTAGCATAATGACTGTAAGTGCTTTCTCTAGTAAATTTATCAAGTTGTAATGGAAGGCCCACACTTTTAGCAATACCTATGATTATTTTTGGGCTTCAGTACTCCCAACTAAGACCATAAATCTTAATCCAAACCTGTCTAGCAATACGTTCTAAACATGTCTCAAGCAAGATAGGGAAATGTAAGCATAGATTGAAAATGATAAAATCCAAGTCTTTAAGGGTAGAGCTCTTTCAATCGGCTGCATCCGATAGGAGCAAGAGAAGGTCAGTTGTGGTAGAGAAAGAAGTGGCCAACATCATAGAAACGGATAAAACTATTGGATTCGACTTCAATGATGCTGATAAGGAGGTTAGGGAAGCTATAACGACAAGGGAGATAGAAACAATTCAAGCTTTCATATATCTTTTTTTATAAAAAAAAAAAATTGACTTCTTAATATATATATATATATATATATATTACTGTTAGTTAAAGACTGAATTATTCAAAAGTCTTTTTTTTCTTTAACTATTAAACAAAGATTGATTGAAAAAAATATGGAAATATGATTTTTTTTTTCTTTTGTGAAAAATGGAGAGTGATTAATTAGGAGAGAGTGTTTAATATGGTAATAATGGATTTAGGAGAGATAGAGTTTAATACCTAATATTTAGTGTAGGTGAAATCAAGCAAGGAGGCAACCGGAAAACTAAGGGTTCTAGTTTGCACAATATGAGTTCTCACAGTATGAGAACTAGGAAAGCTAAACTCAGAGAGGACACAGAGATAAAAGCTGCCAAAGTCATGGCGATTGGATCAGTTTTAGGTCTCGATTTTTCAGAGGTAGATAAGGAGGTGATGGAAGAAATTATTAGAAGGGAAGAGGAAGATGTGGCTCGTTTTGATGCTATGTCTGCTCTCAAAAGCAAAAATTCAAAGGTAGATGATTAGTTGTGAAATGGTTGCTGGGAGGGTCTTGTTCTGTTTTCCTAGATGTGAGTGTTGTGTTGTTTTGTGTTTTTGTTCTTTGGCTGTGGTTTGGGTGTTTCGGTCTACAATAGTGAAATCAGGGTTGATCTCTTTTGTTTTTTTGCCGAGAAATCATGGCTGATTTCTTTTTTTGTTGCTTGTTTTGGTTTGGGGTTCTTAGTGTAGTTTGTGTTTCCCTGGTTTCTTGTTGTTGGTTGTTATAATTTAATAAGTTTGGATGTCTTTAAATTTTTTTTTTTTTTTTTTGTTTAGTAATTTTAATTTAGGTTAAAATTGTCATTAATAAAAAGAATTAAATTGGAGTGAGAATAGATAATCTGGGGATTGTAAAAAATTCTAAAGACACTCCAAACTAATTAAATTATTACAAAAATAAATTCTCTCTCCTAAATCGTTAGATTAAATATTACATATTAAACTCTCTCTTCTAAATATGTTATTACCATATTAAACACTCTCTCTTCCAATTATTCTCTATCTTTGCATTTTTCAAAAAAAAAAAAAAAAAAATTCTATCTCCATATTTTCTCGATCAATATCTGATTAATAGTTAAAGAAAAAAAAAACTTATGAATATTTTGGTTTTTTACTAACAATAATATATATATACATATTAAAAAGTCAATTTTCAAAAAAAAAAAAAAATGATATATGAAAACTTGATTTGTAGCAACTAAATTCGATTAAACTTAGAATTTGTATGATTAATAAAAGAATTGAAGTTCTCTAGGCAATCACATACCTACAAAAGTAACAAAACACATTTTCATATTTCGATTTTTCTTTTAAAAACAAGATACTTGTTTTTTGAGTTTTATTTTTTTATTTTTTAATATATACATATATACAGTTCCTAAAAATCAAGATTATTCTTTTTTTTTTTTTTTTCTTAACTATTAGTTTTGTTTGAGAAATAATGGAGATAGAAACTTAGAGATATGTATTGTACGAGAGAGAGTCTAATATGGTAACTAAAAATTTTGGAGAGAGTTTTTAATATGTAATATTTAATCTAATGATTTAGGAGAGATGGTTTATTTTTTTAATAATTTAATTCAAAAGAGATTACACATCGGATGAATCCAAATGCTACGATGATTCATCCTAATTTTTATTAAAATAAAATGGAGTGTCTTTTGAAATTTATTTTTAAAATTGGAATGTCTTTAGAATAGGAAGGTGAAAAGATAAAAAAGATAATATTAGAACAAAATGAACTGTTTTTATAATTTTTTTTTTAAAATTTTAAATTTGAGAATTGAGTGTTTTTACAAAAGGTGTAAAAAGAAAAAATTGAATTGTCAAAAGAAGCTCTTATAAAATATGAGTATGCTTATAATATTTATGGGTTGTAATATCGGCACAATAATAATAATAATAATAATCCAATTTCTCCATTTACTACCAAACTCCATACTTTCCAACATAAAAACCAGGAAACTGTGATCCACACTGTCGTACGCCTTCTCAAAATCCAACTTAATTAAAATGCCTCCCTCCCTTTCTCTCTTCCATTTATGGATTATTTCATTTGCCACCATAAAACTATCAATGATTTGCCTATGTTTGACAAAGGCCATCTGAGACCTATTATCGAATTCATAACTTTCTTAAGCTGATTCGGTAAAACCTTCGAGATAAACTTATACATGGAACCAACCAAACTTATGTGTCTAAAGTCGGCCATACATTCTAGTTTACCGATCTTAGGAATTAGCGCTATGAAGGTTCTATTCAAATCCTTCACAATTTGGCCATATTTGTGAAATTCCTTCAAGAAGCTTAAAAAATCTTCCTTTATCACATCCCAATTATTCTTAATAAAATTGAGATTTAACCTATTCGGACTTGTATTTCGTCCTCGATGCTGGTTGTTCTTGTTAATGGTAGTCTAACGAAAGAGTTTGGGATAGGAAGAGGCCTTCATCAGGGAGATCCCATATCCCCTTTTTTATTCAATATTGTCATTGAAGCCCTTAATTGCTTGTTTTTAAAGGTGGCAGCTTTGAATTGGTAGGGGGTCCAGTTTTTGGGCAGGGTGATATGGATTAGACACGAAACTTCTACAATGGAGGTGGCAAGGGGGTAGTAATGCTTCCCACTTTGTGAAAGCAGTCGAATCTCTCTTCTTGGAGAATTCACAAACTAAGCAGGTTTTAAAGGAGGGATTACAAGTGGTGATAGGTTGTGGAGACAGAGTTCTTTTTTGGAAAGATATTAGCCATGATGGGATCCCGTTATGTGAGCTTTTTTCGAGGATTATGCTCTCAACAAGGAGAAGATTGGTTGTGTCAACAATTTTGGGGCTTGGCAGGATTTATGATGGGTTTGGCATATTTCTCTCAGGAGACCAGTCTTTGACTGGGAAATGGCACAATGGTCTAGTTTCATGACTTTCTTGAATAGTCTTAACATTCGGAGAAATACAATAGAACCCTTGTAAATTAATCTCCTATAAATTAATATCATCTCTAAATTAATAAAAAATCTTGGTCCCGACTTGGGCCAGTGTAAAAAATTAATAAACCCCTGTATTGTCGTAATTAATAATTTCTTTTTGAAACCTAGTGTAAAATTTTATTTCTAATTAACAAATAAATTAATAATTTTATAAAAGTACAAAATATATTATAAATTATTCAAGAACTAGAAAAGTATTTCAAGATGTTAGTTTGCACTAGGTCACAAGTTTGATATTTTTGACTTAATCCTTCATCTTTTGAATTGTCCTCAAAAAGCTATTGTCATCACCTTCTTGTTGTAGTCAAAAGGTTTCAATTAAATTTAGCATTTCAACAACCTTAATTATAGAGATTTTAGGTACCTTATGACTATCGTCGTTGTCAACCATCTCAACCACATTATCATTATTCTGCCTTGTGATATCATTGATTATAACCTTTTCAGTTGGAGCATAACACACTTCTTTTACAAATATGGTGCCAAATAGTGCACTGTGGTGCTCCTGAGTTGGATGTGATTAGGTAGCTCTATAAGTGGTACATAGGCAGTGCAATTGTTAAGGAGAAGCGAACCTTTTGATTTGACATGGGCAATGCCATAGCGATTAGGAATCCTGAAAAAAAAGGAACTTCTCATGAAGAAGAAAATCGACTAAACAAGGAATCCCAAAAAAAAACCCTCCCTAAACAAGAAAATCGACTTCCATATGATTTCAAGACAAAATAATACTTTATAAGGTAAAACCCTTCAAATTAATAACCCCTCTAAATTAATACTCAAGGGTAGGTCTTAAGAATATTAATTTAGAGGGGTTCTACTGTATTAGTGACACTGTGGCTTGGGTTTATAACAGTAACGGTATGTACACTGTTAAATCTTTTTGTCTTCGCTTAGAGACAACAATTTTGCATTGACGACTCTAATTTGCTGTGGAATGGGTTCTGCCCCCTGAAGGTAGAGGTCTTCGCATGGCAGCTTAGGAGAGGAAGAATTATGGTGAGAGAAGTCCTTCTTCGTTTCTTAATGAGTCATGAAGGTCTGGTATTACTGCATGAGGGCGTGGGATGTGAGGTGTTACCCAAACAACTCTTTTAACGCGTGGATGGACAGTTGGATGGGTTTGAGACTGGCTGCAAAGAGTAACAAAGTCTGGAGTATCCTTTTCTTCACTGTGATTTGGACGATTTGGGAGTATAGAAATAATTTGATTTTCAAAGATCAAGAGGCTATTGTTGAAGAGGCTGTAGAGAAGGTGAATTTTAGGGTGGCTTGGTGGTGTAATTGTTTTGGCAAAGGTATCAAGATCCCTGTTTTGGTGATGTTGCTGAATTTAAAAGAGAGTTGTGTGAATACAGATCATCCAAATAAGTTGATCCTTGAGAGCTGGTCTCTTCCGGTGGTAGGGAATCTGAAATTTAATGTTGATGGATCAGCAAAAGGTCAACCTGGGCCGGCGGGTATTGGGGGAACCCTTCAAAATTCTTATGGTAAGATTTTGTGCCAGTTTTCTCTCTTGATTGGTTTTTTTTTTTTTTTTTTTTAATTTTAAAAGCATGCTTTATTAGAAGGCCAAAGCCAACAAGATAACAAACAACCATACACAGCCCTCCTCAAATGCCTGCGACAGGGGCAGCAAAAAGCCCCTGTCGTTGGAGTTTGACGGAGGAAACCCCGAAAAAACAGCACAAAGAACAACCCCTATCACAAGCAAACATCAGGGAAAAGAGGCAACAGCAAGAAGAGAAACACAAAAACGACAGACACAAACAATCAAGGGACCTTTCATTCGACGTCATCCATCGGAGCTGCAGCACCTTTTTTAGCAAGGGAATCAGCCACACCATTGAAAGCTCTAGGGATGTGAATAACAAAGATGTATCCAAAACAATCGAAGTTAGCACGAATGTCATAAATAAGATGGTAGAGGTTGAGATTACCGTAGCCCTTCTTATTGACCCAAGAAACTGCCACCAACAAGTCACTAGCAATGCAAACCTTCCTCCTTTTTAAGAACCCTTTTTCCAACACCAGTGCACTGGCTTTCAAAATAGTTAACACCTCTGCAGTGCCTACGTCAAGCATCATGCGAGAATTTCTGGAGCTGTGCACTTCAAATATTAGCTTAGCAAATAGCAACATCCAAATTCTGAGTGACTCTAAAGTGGCTATTTTGTGGGCTAACATTAGTGAGGATTTCGGTAGTTTTATGCATCTTAATGTTATTTATGACATCAGAGATTACCTTCAAAGAATGAAAGGTCTTTCCATTATTTTTAATCCAATGTCTACTAATGAGTTGGCTAATAGCCTAGCCAAGTTGAGTTCGAATAGGTGTGACGACAGTTTGGTTTGGAGTGATTTCTGAGGTGGTTTTCATCTCCTATATGGGGAGCCTTGCGATGTCGGGTTTGTGTCAAGTGGGGTTTGTGTGGTGTGGTTTGCTTGATGTTGTGTGGGGCGTTTCTTTCCACTTTTTCCTGGGTTGTCTTCTTGATGTTGTTTTTTTTGTTTGTTCTGTTTTTTTCTTATGGGAACTTGTTTTGCTCTGTGTTTCTGTTTGTTGTGTTTGGGTTGATGCCTGTTGCTGCCCTGTTTGCCTACTTTGGCTTTTCTAATAAAATCTTACGGTTCAAAAAAAAATTTAAATTAAATATAATAATAATAATAATAATAATAATAATAATAATAATAATAATAATAATAATAATAATAATAATGTGTTTTAAATTGGAAATCTTCCACCACCATTTATGTTTAGCAAATGTTATTATAATACTCTTATTGGAATGTAACATGATTTTCAATATTGGGTTTGATATAGTGATCGTATAAGATTGTAAAAAAAAATTGTAAATGTTTAGTAAAAAAAAAAAAAATTAAGTTAGAAACAGATTTTTAAAAATTTTTTTTTTATTTAAACATCTGCTAACGATTATATAAATTAAATGTTTGCAAATGCAAAACATATAAATGTATAAGATTTTATATAGATGAGAAGGTTATCAACTCCTTAAACAGTACTTATTGCAATTTGCAAGTCATGAATTTTTACCCTCGTTTTTGCTTCACTTGTCTATCAATCGAATACACTCTCCCAATAGTGACCATTTTACTCTGTAATGTATGGCAATCACTCGAGTGCAATTTTGCTCGCCCACCTTAACTGGAGGTAAGCATTATCCCCCACCTCAAATGTTGACATATGTCCCAAACTTTGGGTTAAGTTTGGGACATGTGTCAATATTTGAGGTGGGGGGATAATGCTTACCTCCATTTAAGGTGGGTGAGCAAAATTGCACTCCAATCACTCACTTGAAATTCAAGATATTGGATCCTCCTATTTAGGGTGATGATCACAAGCAATATTTACATTTAATTACAGTTACTAAATCAGAGGACATCTATTCAAGGGTTGAAATGATGTTCATAGGTCTAGTATTAGTATACTAGAATGTGCAACAAAATTGATATATCTTGTAAAAGAAAAAGAAAAAAAGAAAAATACTAGATGAATTACAATTAATATGCAAAATACTATATAATAATATGCTATTATATCCTTTTCATATTTAACAACCGGCCTTTTTAGCTTTTCAAACCTTTGAAAAAAGAGTTTTTTTTGATAGTTCAATTTTTTTTTTATTTATTTATTTATTTTATTTATTTATTTATTTATTTTTTTTTTACACTCCTTTTCTAAAGACACCTCATTCTTAAAATTTAAATTTAAAGAAATTCTAAAGACACTTTATTCTATTATAAGATTATCATTTTTATCTTTTGGCACTTCTATTCTAAAGACACTCTATTTAAAAAAATAAATTTTTAGAAGCACTCCATTTTATTTTAATAAAAGTTAGGAAGAACCATCGTAGCTGTTGGATTCATTCGATGAGTAATCTTTTTTAAATTAAATTATTAAAAAAGAAATTATCTCACATAAATCATTAGATTAAATATTACATATTAAACACTCTCTCTTAATTTTTTTTTTTTTTAATAAGCTTGATTCTTAAGAACCTTATATATGTATATATTAAAAAAAAAAAAATCAAAAAACAAGTATCCTGTTTTTTTTATTTATTATTATTTTAAACAAGGTATTTGTATTGAATTTTTAATATATATATATATTTTTTTTATTATTACTACTAGTAAAACACTAAAATATTCATAATTTATTTTTCTTTTAACTATTAATCGGAGATTAATAGAGAAAATATGGAGATAGGATTTTTCTAACAAATGGAGAGAGAGAGAGAAAGAGAGTGAGAGAGAGTAATTAAGAAAAAGTGTTTAATATGGTAATAATAGATTTAGGAGAAAGAGTTTCATACGTAATATTTAATCTAATGATTTATGAGAGAGAATTTCATTTTTTTTAATAATTTAATTAGTTTGGAGTGTTCTTTAGAATTTTTTTTTTTTTTTGTCTTGTTCATTAATTTTAATTCAGGTTAAAATTTTCATTAATAAAAAAAAAATTGTAGTGTAAATAGATGATTTGTGGATTGTAAGAAGAGGCTCTCCATTGAAAATTGTAAAAATTAATTCACTTAAAGGGTAAAAATGTCTTTCTAGTCGTCAAACAATATAGAGGTTGACTTAGTTGTATGTCTTTCACATCTACATCATGAGGTTGTGGGTCCAAGAAATATTTTTTCCCAAACCTTGAATTGTTGTAATAATTTTTTTTTTTTTGAAAAAACAATTGTATCGAGGTAAAAAAAAATACTTTTACCTAATTCCGTGTCGGTTCAATGAAATGGTCAAAAGCACTCAAACGATCCCTTCTTTAAAATTTAAGGACCGACGAGTTATGGTAGGTCCGGTGGTAATCCTCTCACACCTACAAAACGAGGTTGTGGGTTCAAATTCTCCCTTTCCCTCCCTTCTCCACAAAACACCGAATTTATGTAATAGTGTAATACATAAAGGAAAATGCTGAGGTACTGATTGGTCAGTACCCAAGTATACTGACCATCCAATAGGGTGTTGTCACGTGGCCAAACATTTTTTTACATTTTTCTCCTTATTTTGGGTTACGTGACAACTAACCATTGGTTTGTCAGTACCTTGGATACTGACCGGTCAGTATCCAAGTGTTGTCCATACATAAATAATGTTTCCTTATTTGGCAGTGACTAGATTGTAATTTGTAAATGGGGGAATTACACAAACTTACCGTGGTTATATACATAATAACACAGTCAGTTAAAAGCTTGTTAAAAGAAGGGTCCAAGTCGGCTGGCGTGATTTCTAAAGGGTTCACTACTGTGATTGGCAATGGTGACAGGGCTGATTTTTGGTCGAAGCCTTTCCGAGATGCTTTGCTTTGGCTGGGAGGAAAAGTGGAATTGTTTCGAATTTTGGTTCTTGGACAAATTCTAAATGGACTTGGTCTATCCCTATGATACGAAGGCTTTTCGATTGGGAAAATGCTCAATGGAATTGTTTTAGGACCTTTTTGGACAGCATATTCGTTCGTAGACATCTCTCAGATTCCATAGCTTGGTCTTTCAATCGAAATGGTATCTTTTCGGTGGGTTCTTTTTGGAGGTCTTTAGAAGTTTCCGAATCTGTCATGGAAGATATTCCTAAACTCATATGGCAAGGTTTATCTCCACCCAAAATCAAGATTTTTCTATGGCAACTTTGGAGAGGTAAGGTGTTCGTGAAAGAGGTCTTGCATAGACGAGGTATGGTGGATGTTACGGATCAGGAGTGTCCCATTTGTAAAAATGGTTTAGAATCGCTAGATCATCTCTTCTTAAATTGCTTATGGTCGAATGCTCTGTGGTGTATGTGTATGTCTTGGTGGGGTGTTAGTTGGTGTATGCACAAGTTAGTGAAGGATTGGTTGGAGGGTTGGTCTGGTCTCTACCCGGCTCCGAAGTCTAAAAGAGTGTAGAGTTCTCTCTTTTATGCAGTTGTTTAGACTATTTGGGAGTTCAGGAATGGGTTGGTTTTTGAAGGAAAACAGCCGTGTCTAGAACAAGCAGCTCATGTTATCAAGTTGTTAAGAACGAAGAGGAGAGAGGGAGGTATTTGTTCAAGCCATTAAATTTTGTACTGAGAACCCAACTAGGTTTTGCAAGCTAAAAGATAATTGACCTATTAATCATTGCAAGCAAAAGTTTCTTTGTGCTTTTTTTTCCCAAAAAAAAAATACTTTTGACTTGAATGCGTAACCATATGCTAAATTTTTTATTTTTTATTTTTTATATTTTTTTTTGCTTGGCTTTTCTGAAAGTTTTAGATAGTAATTAATCAGTGTCAATTTAAATGTTGATAAATCATAGGTCCCTTTTCACATGGTATACCTTTTTTTTTTTTTTTTTTCTTGAAAGGCAACTTTTTTTGGAAAACAGCAATTTTATTGATGCCATAGAGGCTAAATGCAGCAATACACCAACAACAAGATGAGAAACAGACGCACTAAAGAGAAACACAACACAACCCTTAACACATAAGAACAACTTTATAGAAGTAAACAGAACAAGGCCACAGCAACAGCAAAACGAGAGGCAACAAACAGCCAAAACACAAAGCAAAACACAGCAGGCCAAAAAGAAACAAGGCAGAACAGGCCAAGAACAAAAGCAGAGCATCAGGAATTGCTCCAAAAAAGGACCTCTCTGCCGCCAGTAGACCCTTGCATAGCCAGCATATCCGCAAAGGAATTGGAGGCCTTGGAACAGTACACCACGCTGTTAACCTATATGATATGAATGTGATATTTTTACAGGTTTATATAGCTGGTTTGATTGAATGATATGGCTTAAAATATTTTTCTACACTTTTTGCCTCTATTTTTTTTTTTTTTTTTGAACAATAGAATTTTATTAAGAAGACCAAAGCCAGCAGAAGCAACAAAGAAACAGCCCAAAACAAGAAAAAACGATTTGGTTGTGTCATGCATTTATTATTGCTTACATGTGCAGTCTTTCTAAATGGGCTCTATATCCTCTTTTCTATATTACAAGCATACAGTTTATTTGATTTTATGGATTTGAATACCTATATAGCAAAGGAGAGTGGCCAACTTCTAGTATAGCCTTGAAAAACTTGGCTTTGATTGTCACGCTTTTATCCATCCTGATTCTTATTTGCGAGTACATTGAATATGTCTCTTGATCAAGATCATTTGGTAATATTTGAGAAGAAGTTTCCTTAGAATTAGCAGCTAGCATATTGGTGGATGTCTTTTTATCTGTCCATCCATATGTTAAACCATTAGCCTTGCTTATTGCGACTGCTACTTATTTGTCTTGGAGGTTTGGATCTCTTTGGTGTGACAGATGATGGCTTAGCTGATTGTCTTCTGTTTTCTTGGACATATGTAGCTAATTTGAGCAATCGCGCTAACTCCGGTGGTATTTGTCCATGTCTAGTTTCAGTTTCCATGACCATGAGTTTTGGTGGGAATTATTTTAAAACTTTTATTTTGTGCTTGGTATATCCATTTAAAACTTCTATTTTATTGCTTAATCTTTTAAATTTTTAGGAACCCGTATATCAATATTGGGTTAATAATGTTGATTAGTTAATTGTTATTCTTAGTTGATAATCTTTATTGGAGGCACGGTTGATTTCAGGATTATTAAATTCAGGCTCAGTGCTGCTGTTTCTTTAGAAGTTCCACTGGAATATGAATATGATCAGGCAAATAATAAGGATTTAAAGATATATATATTTTTAACTATTTAATTTTTTTTTACTCAAGTCCTTTTATTAAAATAAAAGAAAAAAGAAAACAAAGTGGCACGCATGCCCTAAAACAATAATATAAAAAGGTGTGCAGACTTCAACATGAGGTAAGGAAATAAGTTAACCATTCCCTTCTGCCTCAAACGGTGTAGCTCAATTAGAAATAGCTATATGATGTAATTCTGTATCGACAACACGATGTAATTCTACAAGGGCCGCTGGAGTCACTGAATCAGAGCGAATCGTAGTCTCAGCAACAGGGAAGTGCTTAGAACTTCCCATACTCAATTCAGACTTGAAATTAGCTAAAGACTTGAAAGTTGGTTTCACTTTTCTATTCCATTTTCTCACCACGGGATTCCAATTATTATCGGGATTATTTAGATCCTGAGCTTCTGTATACTTGTCATCCTTCCTCGAGAAGTTGTTACCTGGATTCCTAGAATTACCGCTTCCCAAATGAGCAGAGATTGAATTGGTAAAATCTCTATCATTAACAAAGTGATCTCTAGATTCTTCTCCCAAAACTGTTGTAACAACAGGAGGAATCTGAATTGGTATGGTAATCTCCTCTGACAATTGCGGAACCAAAATAAGAATATTTTTCTCAACCGAAAACTGTCTCTCACTATGGCTGCTATGCTCCTCCAAGACAAAAATTTGCATATTGTTTACCTATTTTGGATCAGGATTGTCAAAAGGAGCCTCTATGTTTAAGGTCCCTAAATTTTGACTCATACCCCTTGTATCTTGCTGATCATTGTCGCAATTGTGCACCACATTGTCTGCATCTGAATCAGTCTCTATGTGTGTAGTAAAACCATTTGCATCATCTTGAGAAATAATTTGAACCTGCTTATTAACAGGTCTATAAACTTGTAGTGGTCCCCTAGATTGAGATATGCTATGAGGATCCGAACCCTCTCTAGCTGATTCGGGCTTACGAGAACTAACAGGAATCCCTTTGCCGGACTTGTTCCAACGACAAGCATTGGGAAAATGACCAATGGAAGAACAAGTATAACAGAAAGCTAAGAGATTCTTATATTCCATCGAAATGAAAGAACTGTGAGAATCAACCCTCTCAAGAAGCAAAGAAGACGAAGGCACAGTAGACACATCAATATCCACTAGAACACGTGTAAAATGTCCAAAATCACCATACATAGTAGCCTTGTCCAGCTGTAAAGGGACTCCGATCCCTCTAGCTAAATCGAAAATAATCTTCGGATGCAAGTATTCCCATGACAGATCATAAAAACGGATCCAAACCTGAGCATTTGAAGACTTATGTAATATTGAGATAAAATTCAGAATCTAAGGTTGAAGTCGTAAAACACCTGGTTTGAGATTAATAGACCCCAAACTCCAAACCATATTCTTGTCAGTATCTGAATTCAACATAATATGAAAGTACACCTACCTAAAGAAATTAGCCTCTAAACAGAGTTCAACTTCCAAATAGACTACAGCTTGGCCTTAAGATCAACCAACTTTCAAGGCTTCTCATCAATAGAAATGACAACCCGACCAATGACAAAAAACTTACAAACCTCCAATCTAGACTTATAAGTAGAGGGACCCACCCAAACAGTCACATAACCACCATTTTTCGAAAGAATCAAAGGACCGAAAACATTTTCCACTTGAATCGGGGTAGCCTTAAAAAGATCCGCATAAGAAAAGCCTCTAATAGATGACAGAGGGAAGGAAGAAGCCTCCATGCTCATCGGATCCATGGAGTTAGAAACCATATAAACCACAAAACCTAAACCCTAGCAACTATGTACACACATATGAAAAAGATTTTTTTTTTTTGTGAACAGTGCCGCTACAGTACCTTACAGTGTCGGAATTAGGGCACTAAAACCTAAAAATCCTAATGTTGAAGTGAGGGGCATTGTACGTACAACGCTTTTGTACAGCAACTGTACAACGCCAATTCTTAGGAATGGTTTTTGGGGTTGGGCAGCCATTGAGCATTGTATGTACAACCCTTTGAACATCGCTTATTGTTCTTCAGTGGTTTCTAGCATTGCACACCGTTACAGAAATAGACATAACTTTCTTCAGAAATATCGAAATTGCAATCCGTAAAAACAGTTGGAATGCAGACAGCCAGGGCTTTCTGAAAATAGGCAGCATAAAACCTAGTTCAATCTGAGGTGGGAGATATGGCCCCCGATATGTAGGTATACTGTACGAGTCTTTTCCATTTCAGCCCTTTAACTTCCAAAACTCATCAATTAAGCTCAAATACCCTATTTATGGTAAATAACATGCACGAAGCTCACCAAGCACATTAAATACACAAATACACCTGAAAACGAGTAGAATTGATAAGAAATGGGGACTACACTGAGTGTACAAATGGACACTATCACACACTAATCAAGTTTGGTGTGTTGATCATCCCTCATATCCTTCAATAAGACTAGGATAAATCACCACTCTGCTCCTCTCATGTGTGCCACACTACCACAACCATTAATTCGCATTATTTTTACATAGAGACTCATCTAATATGACTCCAAAATAAAATAAATAAGTCTTTAATATAATAATGCATAATTTAATTTTTTTTTTTTGAAACGGCACAATTGTATTAATTAGAAAGCCAACAAATGGTAAGTACAAAACGAATCCAAAAAGTGCAACCAAATACAACAAGCCACGGGTAGACTACCCACCAACAAACAAGACCACAGAAAATGCATAACTCACTGCAAAAGAAACAACCAAACAAGAGACCCCCACCTACAAAACACACAGACAGAAGACTAGCTGAATACTGCAGTAAAGCCCACCACTGGAACACCCAAAAATCCAACTCAATAAACACCCCATTCTATTCTCTCCCCCATTCTACTGGAACCAGCATTGGCCAGACCATCCGCTAGCGAATTCGAATGCCTTGGCATGAATATGATGTTCAAGTCTTCCCAAGATTGAAGACATTGTCTAATATCATAAATCTGCCATTTCAAAAAAAAAAAAAAATCATAAATCTTATTCAGCATATGAAAATTGCCAAAATCATCGCCATTGATATATTGAATTTTTATTTAAGGATCTACAAAATTTTAAAAAAAATTAATCAGCTTCAAATAAAAAAAATGTTATTATTCAATTTGGGCATGTAGTGTAAATATATATATATATATATATAAACCTCGATATAACGAGGGGAAATTTATTGAAAGAAAAGAAAAGAACATAAAGGCAGGGGGGGACATAAAAATCTTACCTCTCAAAGGAATACATCGAGAAAAACAATAACAAGGGAAACCCTATAAATCAACAAACAAAAAAAATTGAATCTCAACAGGAGGGTGATTCCAAAAAATAAACTCTGAAGATTGCAAACCTAAATTAGCCAAACAATCCGCAGCTCGATTACCTTCACGAAAAGTGTGTGAAAACTTAACCTGCATGTTACGCAGCCTGAACTTACAATCCATCCAACGAGAATAAAGCTCCCAATGAGGAAGAAGATCATCATTTTGAAAAAAATTAATAGCTGAAAGAGAATCACTCTCAATCCAAACATTATTCCAACCCTTCTTTGAAGCAATTTCTATAGCAAGGATAATAGCCATTAATTCAGAAAAAGAAAGATGTTCGACAACCCAAAGGCATAGCAAAACAACCATGAAAAACTTTGTGACATATGCGAATAACTCCACCACAAGTAGATTGACCAGGATTACCTTTAGACAAGCCATTCATGTTGATTTTGAACCATCCATCAGGAGGAACCAACCAAATGACAAGAAGAATTTTTGGAGCTCTAACTAAAGAAGGTTTGATTCCCAACACTGTTAAAAACTGACACATCTGAATTCGGGAATACATAATCAAGGCCTAATTTGCACAAGAAAGCAATTTTTGCCTTACACTCACGAAGAGAAAGATAGATACAGAAAACCATATCATCAAATCTGACCTTTTTTCTTGTCTTCCAAATATGATAAGTAACATAAAAGCAAGAAACAAGCCACATATTGAAAATTTGTTGCTGAAAAGGCTTGTTAATAATCGCATACCAAAAATCTTATGTATTACCGGATGTAGGGAAATTAGTGTTGAAGGAATTTTCTAGTCATTGCAATATATGTTGAGCAAAGTTGCACTCAAAGAACAAATGAGGAACACTTTCATCACAACAGAAGGAGGAATAAAGTTGGCAGGTAGAAACCAAACAAATACCTCTTCGATGAAGTTGATCATCAATTGGCAATTTGCTTAAAATTAATCTCCACACCAACATCAAAAACTTTGGAGGAATGAAAGAAGACCATATTAACCTAATCCAAGACTGATGAGGCATCTTCTTACAAAAAAAATTATAGCAGTCCCGCAAAGATAAAACCCCCATAGTACAATGTTTCCAAACCAATTTGTCATGAATCTCATTAGAAGGCAAGCAAGTGTCCTAGAATCCAAGCTCAAACACATGATCCAGACTCGAGTCCGAATCCAATCTTGAGATAGACACAGACCTTTTGCAAATAAGTTTAGAGATTCAAAAAAAAAAAAATTATGTTGAAGCGGTGCATGATGATTGGTGAAGAGAGTTGGCAAGTTTAAGTGATTGGTGCAAGCAAGGGGTGGGTTTGATAAAAAACAAAAAAAAAACAAAAAAAGAAATGGAAAGTGGCAAGTTGGTGGGTGAGAGGTGTTATGTGCTAGTGCGAGTAGTGATAATATTAATCATATAATAGAATAAAAAAAGAAGAAAAGGAGACACTAGAATCACTAGAACTGGTGTATGCGTGAGAGAGCTTGAAAGAGCAAGACCGTAAATAGAAAGGAAAGAGAAAGAGAGGCACCCGAGTGAGAGAGAGACCCAGGCTAAGAAAAGAAAAAGAAAGAGAAGACAGGCGTGGGGAAGAAGAAGAGAAATAGGAAAAAGAGATCTGAGAGATAGATTGAGACTCGGCTAAGGTTCAAACAGAAAGCAGAGAGAGAACATAGAAAAGGAAAGAAAAAAAGAAGAGAAAAGAAGCTGGTCGTGAGAGTCAGAGAGAGAATCCGAGAGATTAAGAGAGAGAATGGTGAAGAGTATTGAAGATGAAGAAATATGGTGCATATATAGAGTGGACCTAGAAATAGATGAATCCAGACAGAATCCAGTTCCAGAACAGATTTGAGCTGAGCACTGTGAGTGCATCGTTTTTATCAATAATTAAGTTAATTATTTCAGGATTATATGTTAGCTTTAATTATTTAGAGAATTATTAGAAATAAATGATTTATTCATTTATTAAGAAAATAGATTTCCAAATGATATATGTTTTTAAGAAATATGCAGATTTTCCGAATCCATAAATAGATTAAGAATTAAGATTTAGAAAGAAGAATAGTTCACGTATGTTCACACAGATTTCCAGTTAGATTTTTAGATTTTCAGATTTTCAGATTCCCAGATTTTCAGATAGATTTCCAGAAATCTAGATGGATTTCTAGATTTTCAGAAAGATTACAAGATTTTTCAGAAAGTTTTCCAGATTTTCAGATTCAAGTGTTTTATAAAATTTTTAGAAAAAAAAAAAATCAAAGAAAATAATATTTATGCACGTTTTGAGAAAAGTATTTATAAAAAGATTTTAAGATATTAGATGTGTAACTTCCCCAGTAGTATCAGATTCAGATTATAAGCCTTTAGGGCTTCTCTGCACGTGTAATGGCTTTTGGGGCTTCTCTACATGTGTATGTGAGATTATTACTCTGCATGTGCGGTATATTGCCATGTATGTGAGAATACTCTGCACGTTTTATCAGCATGTATGTGACATTATATATATATATATATTACTCTACACGATCGATTAGATATCGACGTGTATGTGAGATTATGTATTTCCCCTTACTCTATGTGTGCATTGAGATACTTTTTCATGTACGTGAGATATTTCCCTGGGTACTTGTTTGGTAAAGAGTTTTCAGATTATATGTATATACCGACTATGATCAATAGAGAAAAGATTATCAGAATATCAGTTTTAAATCATAAATGTTATTTATAAAATCAAAAAATGTTTTTATTATATTATATACTATATACAAAAAAATGTGTTTTATTTACAAAAGATAATTATTAGTTATCAGTTTGAATTACCGATCAGATTAGATTATAGATTATATCCTGATTAGTTTCAGGTAGAGATACAGTTCTATGAAGAAATATAAAATGAGATACAGTTTCAAAATGAGATATATAAAACATATACAAAATAGTTCTACAGACTGGATTTATTTCAGGAAGAGGTGCAAAATTTAGAAAGAGATAGAGAAATGTACTCTACAGATTTAGTTTAGCCTAAGAAATACAGAATTCAGAAAGAAATTGAGAAAAAGTTTCTATAGCTAATAAGTATTAAGTTAAATGAACTACGAGGGCTTTGATCCTTATTAAGTATAAGGTACGTAAGCGTTTGGGTTGTAAATCCCAAACTCAAGCACACTAGAGAAAGAAAAATATACGATTTTCATAGGATTCCTCCGTACTGAAGATAGGATTCGGGGCGGATCCTGTTAGTCCTGAATAAGCTTCAAAATGTGGGGAAATTTTGAAAGGAAAAAACTTGGAATACACCATCTTCTATTAACAATAATATTCTCTATCCTCGAATTAAAAGACAACCCATTAGCATCAAAATTAGTCATGGAAATAATAGGATTGTCAAGCCAAAAATTAATAGATCTACCATCCCCAATAATCCAACGACAATCAGAGAGAAGTTGAGGACAAGCATAGCGAAAGTAAAACCAAATAGAAGAACACTTGTACTTGGTAGCAACCTTGAAAGTAAAAATGGTAAATCTATTCTTGAAATAGGAAGACCAATGAGTATCTGTGGATATCATATTCCAAGCACACTTATAAAGGGCTGTATTGTTCAAATCATAAAAATTAAGAACACATAAACCACCTTCCTCTTTTGGACAGCAAACTTGATCCCAAGAAACAGTCATAAGCTTTTTTATATTGCAACTACCCGTCCAAATGAAGTTCCTAGTCCATTTCTTCAACAAAATATGAGAGAAGATAGCCATTTATAAAGAGAAAAACTGTGCAACATCATAGATTGAACAACTGATTAAACAAGTTGAACACAACCTGCCATGGAAAGGAGCTTACCATACCAACCTTCAAACATATATCATACCTTGTCAGCTAAAGATTGTAAATGACTCTTACATGGTCTACAATTAAGGATTGGAAATCCAAAGTAAGTGAAAGGAACTTTTCCTCTACTGGAACCCAAAAGTGATTGAATGTTGGACACCCTATGAAGAGCATGCTTACCAAGATAAAAGAAGCACTTATCTTTATTAATATACTGGCTAGAAGCAACACCATAAGAATCAAGAAGAGCCATGATATTATTTAATGATCTAGCATTTGCTTTACAAAAAACAAAAATATCATCAATGTAAAGCATATGTGAAGGGGGAACACAACCTCTTGGGGAAGAAATGAGTTTAATTTTTCATGTAGCATAAAGATGATAAATGCCTCTACTAAGAGCTTCTTTAGCCAAGCAAAAAAAAAGAGGCGAGAGAGGATCACCCTGTCAAACACCATGAGAACCAGAGAAGAAACCTTTAGGAATACCATTAATCAAAATAGATAGACAAGCTGACTCCAAAAGAACCTGAACCCAATTAATGAAAATCTCATGAAATCCAAAAGATCGCAAAACATTAGTAAGGAAGCTCCAGTTCAAAGTATCAAAGGCTTTCATAACATCAAGTTTCAAGCTGATGTTGCCACCAAAGGCCTTTGTATTTAAGAAATTGAAATTCTCATAAACCAGACCAATACAATCACTAATGTTTCTACCCTTTAGAAAAAGCAACTTGTTGAGGATATATGATTCTAGAAGCAATAATTCCCAATCTATCAGCCAGGATTTTTGGAATTATTTTAAAAATAAAATAGGCCATTGCTATGGGATGAAATTGAGAAACATGATCTGCCCTTGAAACTTTAGGAATTAGAGTCACAAAACTGCAATTGACATTCAGAAGCATCCAACCAGTCTTGAAAAATTGTTGAACAAAGTGAATGATATCCATCCAAATAATATCCCTAAACTTTTGATAAAAAAGCCCAAGGAAGCCATCCGGACCCGAGGCACTAGTAGGATCCATAGCAAATACAGCATCTTTAATTTCATTAGTTGAAGGCATGGAAAAAAGATCATCATTCTCATCACTCAGGACCAACTTGAGAATAACATAGCATATGTCTTCAATACCAGAAGGTTGATGAGGAGAATTATAAAGATTACTATAAAAATCTACAACATGCTTAACAATGGTCACAAGGTCTGTAAAGAGAGAATAATTAATCATCAAACAATTTAGATTACACTTCATAGCATTCACCTTTGCATAATTAAGATTGGAAAAATTTAGTACAACGATCCCCTTCCGTGAGCCATTTGACACGAGCTTTATCTCTCCAAAAAATGCTGAAAGTTAACTGCTTCAGAAACCTTCTCCTTAGCAGCTGCTTCCTTACTATAATTATCCTCGTTCTTACCATGAATGGAAATGTAACACTAAATTTTTGATAACTCCTCACGAGCTCTAACAACTCAATCATGAACATTCCCAAAAACATTTTTATTCCAAACCCGAATTATCCTTTTAAGGACTCGCAACTTCTCAACAAAAATAAAAATAGGGCAGCCATATACAACTATAGAGGTCCAAGAATTAACCACAATTAAGCTCTTTGAAAACTTTATGATGAATCCACATGGTTCGAAACCAAAAAGGTTTAGCACCAAAAATAATGGGTTTTAGACTATTGAACAATAAAGCACAGTGATCTGAAACTGCCCTTGGCAAAGCAATGCAAGAAGTAACGGACCAATTATGAAGCCAACAAGCAGTGTTAAGCTTGATAATATATGTGATTAGACCAAGTGAATGGAGCCCTAATATGATCAAGATGGATAAGAGAACAATCATCAGTTATCTTCTGGAAATCAGAACAAGCTAAGCGATTGGAGGGGGGGCATGTACTAAGCTTTTCATGGGAGCCAAGAACAGAGTAAAAGTCACCAATAACTGACAAGGATCTTGAGAAATATTTTTGATATCAACAAGCTTACTCCAAAGTTATCCGCCAAGGTTATTGAGGTCGATTTCAAGGTGATTATGGAGATGGGGTGACAAAATGAGGTTGTGGCAAGATATTATGATGGATTCGAATCCTCTTTCGGTAGCTTTCCCCAAAGTTTTTGCCTTGTCTGTTTGCAAGGAAGAGAGAGTTTCAGATTTTGGGTGATGGCTTGATAATAGATTTAAGTGGGAGGTGAGGTTGAGAAGACAACCGTTTGATTGGGAAATGATACAGTGGAATTGTTTCCTTAAGTGCCTCGATTGTATTGTTGTTCGTAAGTCGATTGGTGACATTTTGGCATGGGACTTTGTTCCTTTGGGGGTGTTTTCTATGTCCTCTTTTCGTCGATCTTTAGAAGATTTCCACGGGGAGGAGGATGTGGCTCACAAGCTTCCCTTGAAAGGGATTTGTCCTTCTAAGGTAGAATTATTTTTATGGCAACTTTTTCGGGGGAGAGTTATGGTGGGTGAAGTGCTTCAAATGTTTGGGATGGACATGGTTTTGAACTATAGGTTGTGTAATGATAATAGTGAGTCCTTGAATCATGTGTTTTTGTTGTGTCCTTGGACATGGAAGATGTGGTATAGTTGCTTGAATTGGAGGGGTGTTCAATGTTATGTGCCTAGAATAATTAAGGAGTGGTGGGACAGCTTGGAGATGTTAGTCCATTCTCTCAAGAGTGCTTATGCGTGTGAATTAGTATTTTATGCAGTGGCTTGGACTACATAGGATGCTCGGAACCAAGCAGTTTTTGGGGGTACGAAGATAACCGTTTCTCAAGCCACCGACATGGTGAAGTTTAGATTGGCATGGTGGTTCAAACACCATGGTAAGGGATCTACTAATCCTTTGACAATAATCTTGTTGAACATCAAGGAGCAATGTGTTGATCCAATTTCGTCGAAGTCTCTAAAGGAGAAAGAGTGGTTACCTCTGATCGGTTCAGGGCTTTTTTTCAACATGGATGGCTCATACACAATTTCGACTTGAAATTTATAATTATCTCTCTCCACATTAAGGATTGTTGGAAGATGGCCAGATATATCCAATTCAACAAGAACTCTAGCATAATGACTGAAAGTACTTTCTCTAGTAAATTTATCAAGCTGTAATGGAAGGCCCACACCTCTAACAATACCCATGATTATTGTAGGGCTCTAGTACTCCTAACTAAGATCATAAATCTTAATCCAAACCTGTCTAGCAATCCATTCTAAACATGTCTCAAGCAAGATAGGGAAATGCAAGTATAGATTGAAAATGAGAAAATCCAAGTCTTTGGGGTAGAGCTCTTTTAATCGGTTGCATCCGACAAGAGAAATAGAAGGTCAGTTGTGGTAGAGAAAGAAGTGACCAACATCATAGAAACGGGTACAACTATTGGATTCGACTTCAATGATGCTGAAAATGAGGTTAGGGAAGCTATAACGACAAGGGAGGAAGAGGATGAGGCTAGGTTCGATGACAAGTATGGTAAGTAGTCCTCTGGTTTTGTTTTTCTGGCTGTGGGTTTTTGATTGTCCTATGTTAGCAATCTCTTGGAATGTCAGGGGGTTAGGTAAATGCGAAAAACGTAAGGTGGTCTATAGGTTGGCGTCTGAGTTTAATCCTGTGGTTTTGTTTCTTTAAAAAACTAAGTTGGGGTTGTTTGATAGTGGTTTTATCAGGTCTTTGGGTGGATCCTCTTTAACTATAGGGATAGGCGTTGATGCAGTGGGCTCTTTAGGTGGTCTGATCACGCTGTGGAATGAGGATCTCTTCGTAGTTAATGCTTGCAGTTCTTCTAATAGAACAAATATTTTGGAAGGAGAATTGATAGTGCTATAAAACAAGTTGCTTTTTTGTAACGTCTATACGGCTAATGTGGAGAGCGAGAGAAAAAAGCTGTGGGAATTTATTACCCAGAAACAGAATGTGTTTTCGAGTCCTTGGTGCATTGGGGGTGACTTTAACACGGTTCTTGATCCTATGGAGAGGAGAGGCATTGGGTGCGATATGGGGTCTATTAGGAACTTTAATTCTTTTGTGTGTAGAGCTAAGGTTGTGGACGTTTCGATGCATGAAATGCCTTTTATTTGGTATAATAATAGAGAATGGGAAGCTTGGGTGAGATTGGATCGTTTCCTTATCTCCCTAGAAATCTTATCTTGGTTTCCTAATTTATTACAAAAAGGTCTTCCACTGTCCCTTTCGGATCACAATGCAGTTTTGTCAGGGGAAAAAAAGGAAGATTGGGGTCTAAGCCCTTTTCGTTTTGTTAACTCGTGGCTCTGGGAGAGGGGCTTGATGAAGGAGGCCATGGTGGGTTGGAAAGGTCGCAATAAGGAAGGGTCTAAAGGGGTCTCTTTGGCAGCCAAGGTAAAGAAGGCCAAGGGTCGTATTAGGAGGTGGATTAGAGAAAATAAGAAGGAGATTACGGGGAGTATAATTTCTGAGGAAGGGCTGGTTGAGGTTGATAAAAATGTAAGAATTGAAGGATGGACTGTGAAGCTTAGAAAAGAGCGTTTATCTCTCCTTTAAAGCTTTAGGGGAGGGGGGGTCTTAGTAGAGAGGAGCAGTTATGGAGGCAAAAGTCGAGGGTTAAATGGTTGAAGGAAGGGGACAAAAATTCAAAAAATTTCCATGTTATGGAAAATGGTAGAAGAAGAAGGAATTGGATTAGTGATTTAGTGTTGGACAGTGTCAAAGAGAAGGAGCCGAGTAAGATTAGGGAGGGGTGGTGAGTTTTTTCAAGAATCATTTTGTGAATGCTAAATGGAATTGTCCCAAAATTAGAGGCCTCAATTTTAAGAAGATTTTCGATAACGGAAACAGTTTTTTGGAAGGGATGTTTAGCAAATAGGAGGCTTTGGCAACCGTGTGTAGTTGCGATGGTAATAAGGCCTTGGGCCCTGATAGCTTGAATCTCAATTTCATTAAGGCAAATTGGGAGGAGATTCAAGAGGATTTCATGAAGTTTATTCATGAGTTTCATGAGAATGGTAGCATAGTGAAAGAGTTGAATCATATGTTCATTGCTCTGATTCCTCAATGTCCACATCCAGAGACTATTAGTGATTTTCAACTGATTAGTCTTGTAGGGTGTATGTACAAGATTTTAGTGAAAGTGCTAGCTAATCGTTTGAAGAAAGTGTTGGTTAATAGAAGCCCTACTTTGGAATTAGGTATGGAGGGGGGATTGCGGCAAGGCGACCCGTTGTCGCCTTTCCTATTTAACATCATGGTTGAAAGCCTAAGTTGTTGTTTGAAAACAGCGTTCGAGTTGAATATGTTACGTGGTGCTTTTTTGGGTAAAGATAAGGTGCATGTTTCTCATCTTTAGTTTGCAGACGATACAATTTTGTTTTTGGAACCAAAGCTTGAATTCCTTGTGAATGTTAGAAGAATATTGTGTTGCTTTGAAATGGCTTCGGGTCTTAGGATAAATTTTCACAAGTTTTGTGTGGTCAATATGGGGAAAAAGCGACAGGGGGAGGAGTTGTGGGCGGTTTCCTTTAAGTGCAAGACATCCATCTTGCCGATTTCCTATCTTGGCATGCCTCTGGGTGCTAGACCATCTACCAAAATGTTTTGGAATTCTGTTTTGGAGCATATTGAGAAGCGCTTGGCTCATTGGAAAAGAAAGTTTTTGAGTAAGGGTGGCAGATTGGTGTTAATCAAGAAAGTCCTATCTAGCATTTCGATCTATTACATGTTTGTGTTTAAAGTTCCTAGCAATGTTGCTCATGCTATAGAAAAACTTCAGATAAGTTTCTTTTGGGGTGATGGGGTGGAGAAAAGAATGTTGCACGCGATAGATTAGGGAACCATTTGTAATAGCAAAAGAAACGGGGGGATTTGAATTGGAAGGATAGTTGATAAAAATAATGGTGTGTTGACTAAGTGGGTTTGGAGATGTTGGAGAGAAAAGGATTCATTGTGGAAAAGGATTATCTGTTCAAAGTATGGAGCTGATTTACAAGGCATTAGATGGTTGTGCAATGTTGGTTTAAGTGATTCCCTTTTTGTGAAAACTGTGGCAGGTCTCTATATGGAAGGCTCTATGTCAAAGAGAATCCTTGAGGAGGGCTTTAAGATTGTGGTGGGTAACGGAGAGAGGGTTAGATTCTAGTCAGATGTGTGGTATGATTTAGTTACCCTACAGGAAAGGTATCCTAGAATTTGCACTTTGGTTGTTAAAAAGCACTGTTTTATATCTGATTTTGGGAGTTGGCAATAAGACCGTTAGGTTTAGGAGGTTCAGTTGCGTAGAAGCCTATTTGATTGGGAGTTGGAAGTTTGGTCTTTGTTTTCTTCGAACATTGATAGGGTCAAAATTCATAGAGGGGTGGATGACTTTATAGCCTGGTTTTGGTGTCCAAAAGAGCTGTTTTTGGTGAGTTCTTATGAAAAATGTGTGGAATAGGGATGGCAAGGTAGCATGTTGGAGTCCCACTAAAGTGGAAGTTTTTCATGTGGCAGCTTTTGAGAGGTAGAATTATGGTGAGAGATGTGTTGAATAGGTTTGGTGTCCAGATCATTTCTGGTTTGGAGTACCCTTTGTGCAATATTCATGTAGAGACTATTGATCACATTTTTTTGTTGTGCCCTTGGACTAGGGAGCTATGGTTTTTATGAATGAGGTGGTGGGAAGGGATATACTGTCCAAATAGGATTTTTCAGGAGTGGTTTCAAGGGTGGGAAGGGCTGTGTCCAAGCATGAAGTTCAGAAGAGTGTGGGTGACGTTTTTCACTGCGATAGCTTAGTCCATATGGGAAGCAAGAAACCAGGTTCTTTTCAAAGGAATTTCTGATGAGTTGCGTTATTCTGTGGATTTGGTTAGATTTAGGGTAGCTTGGTGGTTTAAGCATCATGGGAAAAGGCTCTTCAGAACCAATTATGATTATCTTATAGAACTTGAAGTCTTGTTGCGCTAAAGTTGATCCTGTTAGATCTTCGGTTAAGAAGAAGCTGATTCCTCCTAAGGCCTCAGATCTGAGTTCAATATTGATTGTTTTATTAAGAGGAAGAATGGGAAAGCATGATGAATTTGGGGGGAGGGGTTCGGAGAAACACTATCGGCAAAACTGTGTGCTCTTTCTCGTCTCCAATGGGTGTGTTGGATGTCAATACTGTGGAGTTGATGGCCATCCATAAGGTATGTGCCCTTTGTGTTTCGAGACGTGCTTTTGTGGGAAAAAAAATATTATCATCAGTAGTGATTCTAGCATTATGGTTTCATGGGTAAACGATAAGGATTTTGGTAATCTTTGTTTATGGGATATGATTGTTGATATTCGCTCTATGCTTAATTTTTGGGTAACACTTATGTGATGCTCTGTTCGAGAGAGTCGATTGAGGTTACCCATAGCTTGGCTAAAAAAGGGTCTACTTTGGAAGAGGAGATGGTTGAGTGGAGTGATTCCTAGTTTTTCTTCCTTTTCTTGCCCTATCTTGATGGGTTTGTCTACCCTGTTCTTGCGGGTTGCTTCTTGTGTTTCTTTTGGCCTTGGTTGGCCTGTTGTTATTTTCTTGTTTCTGGTTTGGTTTTCTCTTGAATAAAATCGCTATTTTCCAAAAAAAGAAAATGGATGGTGGAGATTTTTTTTTCAGTTATTCAATTTTCTTTTTTGCTTTTAAATGTATGGTTTTTTTTTTTAATATTTATTTTAGCTTCTTTTTTTTTTTTTTTTTCTATAATTCAATTCATTTTTTAACATTTTAAAATTTTATTTGATTTTCACCATCCATGCTTGAGATGGATGGTAGAGATCCATTTTTAATTTTTTTTTTAATAATAAAGTTATTTAATCAGGGGTAGTTTAGTCTTTTGATGGTAAAACTTAGTCAATAGTTAAATTTGACTAATATCATAGGGGTGTAAGTGTCAAGTTATGATAAAGTCGTTTCTGAGTCCAAGAGGGACACACCTTAAAAAGGTTTTAGTACAATTTGCTCTTTTATTTATATTTAATTCAAAATACATATTTTTTAAAGATATTAAAACAATTTGATTCTTTCAAAATGATTTAGTTGCAAACTTGTAACTTAAAACTAGACTAATTAAGCACAACACACACGAGGAATGGATATATGGAGAAGTATTAGGGAATCGATACAACATTTCATAGACCGCGCAATGCGCTAAATTAATCTTAATTAAACATTTCAATCCAATTTTAGGACTTGTATTAAAGATGTTGAAATTATAATCTAGAGTTCTTCCCATTACTCACACAAGGTCATGTGACAAGTAAAGGTTAAAACTCTTGTTTTACACAAAACTCTAAGCCAAGTTAATAAAGCAAGGTCATGCATACATCAACTTTCCCATTTACTAAACTTGTAGTTAAGGTTCAAGTGGAAAGGTCATTCACACATAAATCTCAACTTCATAAATAATCTAAACCACAAATCCACATCAATTCATATGGTCACAAAATAATATGAGAAAGTAGAATAGAAAAATTAATTAAATAAATGAGATTAAAATCGAATTGAATTAAGAAAAATAGATTAATTCATCACGTAGAGTAGTCCAATATGGTTACATTAATCCCTTAGATAAAGGTTTTGTTACACATTAATGGAAAATAAAAAGAGGAAGAAAAGGTGTAGAGAAAACCCAAATTGGTCATGAGAGCTTCTTCTTGTATGTTAGCCTTGGGTCCTTCCTCTCCTTGAATTCTCCAACAATGGGTGGAATTAGTGATGTTTGGTGTGTAAGAATGGATGATGTAAGAGTATGGAAAATGTTATGGATATTGTGAGGTGATTTCTAGATCTAGGGTTTAGAGGAGTGATATAAGGTTCTTCAAAATCTCTGAAAAAACGATGTTTATACAAGTTGCCAAAAATAGGTCTGAAACTCGTCACTTGAGCTGAGCTGGCAATTTTGGTTGGTAGGATATATGGTTTATATATATATATATATATATATATATATTAACAATTACGTCCCTATAGATTGTCTAAAGGGACGATAGCTAATCAAAAGGGACGAAATAACGATAGCTAATCAAAAGGGACGAAATTATTTCATTCCTTCAGCTTATCTAAGAAATACATGCGGCTTTCAGGGTGAATTAATTCAACAGAAAAATATACATCTTAGGCGAGAACCCTACTCGCCAGATTATCAATTCAAGCACACATAAGCTATATATCATCTAATCTGAAATTAGAAAATGAAAAAGAGGAAAAACATATGTATCTACAAATACACTTTTTGTGCAAATTTTTTGACTAACATAAACAAGAATCTAAACCAAAAGCTAGTCAGTAGTTAACAAAGATTATGAGGATTGAAACTGCAATCAAAGGAATTAAGTGAAAAAACTTTGAAAAAAGTTATACAACCAGCAATTCATTGTTAACCAAAAACCTTGCTACTGATCTACATTTTTCAAGTGTAATTAAGAGTTCTTTCTTCCTTCAAATCCTCATTATTATAATAATAATAATAATAATAATCAAAGGTATCAGGTGCTCGACTATTTCACGTATAAACTATAAAGCATAAAACAACATATTTGTTTTAACAAATAATAGCCATTTCAGTTTTCGAAGCAGTATCTAGGATTTTCAATGAAAAAAATTTGGTCTGGCAGAGTGAGTGAGAGAGAGATGCATACCTAATTTTGTAGTAGTAGTAGGATTGTACAGTGCGTTTGAAGCCGGGTTTTGGGGAAATTTAGAGAGAGAAATTGAGGGCAATTTGGGGAGGGAGATTGAGATTGAAAAGAGAGGTGACATGAGAAGGGTATATGGAAGGAATTAATTTTAAGATGGAGGGGTGTTTCTGTCAAGTTTTAGGGTGTGTAGAGATGACAGAGAATATCTGAGAGGGGATATCAGGTGGGTAGGGGTCTAACGTAAGAGGAGCCATTGAAGAGGAAGAGAATGGCTTCTTCTTGAGAAGAGACTGACCTAGGTTTATGATGATGTTCATCGCCATCATATTTCTCATGATCGGATAGCGGCTGAATGAGCTTCACTTTTAAGGAGAGATTCTCATGTATGCCCAGCTTGGTTTTTGGTAGTAGAAGATGTAGAGATTCACAAGCTATTGGCTTCCATTGAAAAAGTAGAGACTTGTTGATATCTCACTACTACAAAAAACACAAAAGAAACCCGTTTTTTTTTTTTTTTTTTATATGGAAGAAATCGATTTTCAAAATTTTTAAAACCGATGTCTTTTTGAGCGATTTAGAAAATAAGCGCAAAAGACATCGGTTTTTAACCGATATAAAAACAAGGAAAAGACATCGGTTTTTAACCAATTTAAAAACTCAAGAGAAAAGACATCAGTTTTAGTTAAAACCGATTTAAAAACCCTGATGTAAAATTGATGTATTACAAAAATTAATCCCACCGTTGCCGGCCAACCCCACCTCTGATAATAATGAGGAGTAATTGTTATTTTGAGGAGTTGAACTTGCAACCTCAATGTAAATGGTAAGCCTAACTGCCTGACTAAAAGATTGGATGTGTTAACAATTGCACAATATTTATATATAACTTATCTGAGCCGTTAGAAACTTAAAAAAAAAAAATAAATAAAAAAAAATAAATAAAAAAAAAATAAATAAAAAAAAAAAAACTTGATTGATAAATTTTAATTTACTCAACTAATAAAAATTCTAATTTCTACTACAAATATATATATATATATTAAATAAATTTTATTGGTGGGTTTATTTTCCATATCATTTTTTATTGTGTGGTTTTGTATTCTGCTGGAGATATTTTTGTGCAAACTTTTTCCTTCAAATTGTATCTTTTGGAAAGGAAATAAATTTTTTCGTCCACGCAGATTTCTTCGATTTTTTGATACAAATCCAACGGTATAAAGAATGTAAAATTCCGGACGGTATTTTGAAAGTTATGATCAATTATTCAGTCAAAGGTTAGAAGCAATTGGAGATATTATTGTGCAAACTTTTTCCTTAAAATTGTATCCTTTGGAAACAAAATAAAATTTTTTGTTCATGTTGGATTCTTCGATTTTTTGATACGACTCCAACGGTATAAAGAACGTAAAATTCTGGGTGGTATTTTAAAAGTTATGATCAATTATTCAGTCAAAGGTTAGAAGCTATTGGAGATATTTTTGTGCAAAAGTTATCCTTTGAAATGTATCTTTTGGCAATGAAATAAATTTTTTTGTCCATGTTAGATTCTTTAATTTTTCGATATGAATCCAACGGTATAAAAAACGTAAAATTCCAGGTGGTATTTTGAAAGTTATGATTAATTATTCAGTCAAAGGTCAGAAGCGATTGGAAATATTTTTGTGCAAACTTTTTTCTTAAAACTATATCTTTTGGCAATGAAATAAATTTTTTTGTCCATGTTGGATTCTTTGATTTTTTGGTACAAATCCAACGGTATAAAGAACGTAAAATTCTAGACGGTATTTTGAAAGTTATGATCAATTATTCAATCAAATGTCAGAAGCGATTGGAGATATTTTTATGCAAACGTTTTCCTTAAAACTGTATCTTTTGGAAACAAAATAAATTTTATTCATCCATGTTGGATTCTTTGATTTTTTGATACAAATTCAACGGTATAAAGAACGTAAAATTCTGGACGGTTGAAAGTTATGATCAATTATTCAGTCAAAAGTCATAAGCGATTTGCGAATCCGCGAGTGAGCTGTTTTCATTGCTCATTTTCACACTTTTTCAAATCGAATTTTGGAATATTTTCTTATTGAAAAGTGTTTGCATGTCTACTTTCTTATGTCAAAATTTGAGCAAATAATGTTGAGTGTTTTTAGAGATGCGCACTTGAATGTGGACATAGGTCATGATATTTGCATTGTTGAATTTTGCTTTTGAATCCACATCAGATTTTATAAAAACCGATATCTAAACGCTTTTTAATATTGGTTTTTATATAAACCATTGTCTTTTAAATGTAAAATTTAAGACATCGGTTTTTATTAAAACCGATATCTAATTTTTTTTTTTAAATATCAGTTTTCCTAAAACCGATATCTTTTGAAAATCCAATATTTAAGACATCGGTTTTTATAAAAACCGATTTCTAATTTTTTAAAAAAAATTGGTTACATAAAAACCAATTTAAATAAGCGATTTCTTTTAACGATTTTGTAGTAGTGTCTGAAACTATATATACAAAATAAAGCATAACTACGAGTTTCACGTAATCAAGAATCCGATTTTTTTTCCTTTTGTTTTCTATTATAATTCTTTCTCAAGTAACTCAAGATATTTCAAAATCATGTCAAATAGGGAAAAAATAAATTCAAGTACCATATGACGGCGGCGGTTGCAAGGTGGCCACCAGATATTTCGACTTTCAACAGCCTTTGGACGGCGGCGAATCGCGAACAGTTCGCAGTTGAGGGAAGCCAGTGGGGGAGCATGGAGATCTATGGAGATCTCCACCTCATCACTTTTTTTTTCTTTTTTTTGCCTTTTTTTTTTTTATAAATAAAAATCTATTTAATCTCCACCATCCATCTCATCTCAAAATGGATGGTTGCAAATTTTTTTTTTCAGTTATTCGATTTTCTTTTTTGCTTTTAAATGTCTGTTTTTTAAAAATATATATATCTATTTTAGCTTTTTTTTCTTAATTCAATTCAATTCTCAACATTTTAAAATTTTATTTGATTTTCACCATCCATACTTGAGATGGATGGTAGAGATCCATTTTTTTTATAAAAAAAATATTTTTAATAACGTCAGTAATCAAGGGTAGTTTCGTCTTTTGATGGTCAAACTTAATCAATGGTTAAGTTTGACTAACATCATGGGGGTGTAAGTGTCAAGTTATGATAAAGTTGTTTTTGAGTCCAAGATGGACAAACCTTAAAAAGGTTTTAGTACAATTTGCTCTTTTATTTTTATTTAATTCAAAATACATATTTTTTTAAAGATATTAAAACAAAAAAAAAAAAAAAATTCCGGATGCGAGAATTGGTGGTGTGCTTTGTGATTCCGGTGGCAAAGTGTTGTCCTTGTTCTCGTCTCATGTACGGTATTATGGATTCAATTTCAGCTAAGGTTCATGCAATTCATAGAGCTTGCCATCTGATCTTTTCAAATCAGCTCCTTTGAGATCGATATATCACCATCATTAGTGATTCTCGATCGGCTGTGGCTTGGATTAATGGAGATAATTTTGGAAATCTCTTATTGGTGAATTTGGTTTACGATATCAGACATATCCTTCAATCTATGGTTGGTCTCTCCATAATTTTCAATCATAGGGAGTCAAATTCTCTTGCGGATAGTTTGGCAAAGAGTGGATCTGGAAATTTTGGAGACAGGCTTGAATGGGGCATTTCCTAAAGGTGCTGATTCTTCGCTTGGATTGATTCACCTGCTGCATATAATATGGTTGTTGCTTGGGATTGGGCTGTGTGTGCTGTTCTGTGTTGTGTTGTGTAGAGTGGTTGTGGTCTGTTATGTTTTCTGGTGGCTGTTGTATTGTTGGGGTCATTGCTTTGTTTCTTTGTTTATTTGGGTACCCTGTTTTTTTTTTTTTTTTCTTTGTAGCGCTGGTGGTTCTTGTTTTGTGTTGTAAGACGTTGTGGCCTTTTTTTTTTTTTAATAATATTGCAGTTAAAAAAAAAAAGAACAAAAAAATTCAAGGGATGGAGATCCATTCTATCGTCCATCTTCTAAGATCAATAAGAAGTTTACATATTTTTAGTTATTTTATGGGTCAATGGGTGTATATGTTTCAAACAAATTCATGTGCATGGTCTATCTATGATCACATGATCCAAGACAACAGATTGATGATCTTGATTATTGGAAACTTGTGTCCTCTGATGATCATCATCACTGATTCTAGTCATTTCTGGATCATCATTATCATCATGAATTGATGGTGCTTTTGCCATTTCTTGATCATCGTCATCATCTTGATCATCACTGATTTTAGCCATTTCTTGATCATCATCATCATCATCATCATGAATTGATGGTGCTTTTTCCACCCTGTCACTGTCACAACATGAATCTGATGATGGTGGTAATTCATCCTTGCTCTTTCCCCACAATACCAAGTATAAGCCAATGACAATGACAATTCCTCCGATAATCCTGAAATTAAATGCAAATTATTAGTGGCTTAATTATATACACTACTCCAAAACTAACAAAAACAAACATTTAAAAAGAAAAACAAAAAGCCAACTTAGGAATAAATTAATTGTTGTAGTGTGAATGCAAGTTGTATAAAGAGAAAAGGACACCCACCATCCCAAATACATCATTTTTGATAATAAGAAAGAGCTCGTAATAGCAACAACGACCATGATCAGAGGATTGAAAGCAGCCACAAACACAGGTCCTTTACTCTTCATTAACACACTTTGAACATAGTAAGCAATTCCTGAGCAGATCACTCCCTGCATTTGCATTATTATTCAAACATACAATTAATATGATATCATCTTTTGAATTCATGAAATATTTAAATTAAAATAAAAAATAAAAAATAAATACTTACACCGTAAACAGCGGCTATCAAAGCATAATCGAAATGAATAGCCCAAGCTGAAGAATTATTATGTTCAAAGATAAGAGCCGAAACTGACCCTTCAATTGCACCCATCAAGCATATCAAAGCCGTCAAAGACAACTCTGTTGGATATGTTTTTAGTGCATTTGCCTTTCAAAATAAAAATAAAATCCAACCATTAAAATGTTAATTAAACATAATAATTCAACCATTTAATAATTACATAATTAAACATGTAAATTAGAGAATTAATTAGTCTTACTTGAAGAATAATAAAACCAGCGCAGCAAATACATCCAATTATGATCATAATAGCACCCTTAATTGGATTTTGAACACTTGATGAAGAAGTGCCAGTTTCTTCTGTGAAATCTTCCGATTCAGTCCAAGGTAAATCCAATATGGGTCCTTTTATAAACGTCATCAGCACCGCTCCTCCAACTGTGACTATTGTCCCTAATATCTTTGTCTGACTATGAATTTTCTCGATATTCACTGTCTCAAAGTCTCAAACCTGAAATTTAATTTAACCGTTCGAAAAAATATATATTAAAATCAATATAAACTTTTGTTAGAATAGCTAGCCTAGCTATGGTCTATTGGGATCGAAAGGTTTAAGATAAATTTTATAGAAAAAAGGTTTTTAAACGAAACCTATATATAGTTACCTGAAGATCCAAGCTAGTATAAATGCAAAGGCAGGAACCATGTTGGACATGGCAGCTGTGAATGTTGCTGTTGTATATTGCATGCCCATATAGTACAAATTTTGATCAATTGTGGGCCCGTATATACACACAAAGATTAATCGGAGACTATAGTTAATTAACACAAAATTAATTTGAGAATTATAATATAATTAATAACTACTGCTTAGATATAAATATATATACTCACTCTGCCTTTTAAAAATATATACATATATATACTCACTCCAATAGGCCAAGCAAAGCTACCTTGATGAAGATAGATAATGTCATCTTGGGCCTCCTTGTCCTGTTCAATTTATATAGGAGAAATTATAAAAAATACTTTTATTTCTATTTCAAATTTTGTTTTTGTTTTATTTTTATTTTTTATTTTAAAAAATACTGTTACCCTATAATTTTTTTTAGAATACTCTTTAAGTATTTTTAATTATTAGAGGTGCAAAAGGACGACTTTACCCTTGCCATGTTAAGTCTTATTAAAAAAAAAAAAGGTGATACAACCATACAACAGCAAAATAAAAAACATAATCAAGATGAAAGAGCCAAAAGAGGCCACAAAACACCCCCAACACGCACACACACAAAGAAAACAGTAACAGGAAATGTATTCACTCAAAAAATATATATAATCCAACTGATTATTCGATATTATACATATAATTTAAAGAAGAGATATAGACAGATGTTGCAAACCTGTCAAAAAAAAGAGCAAAAGGAGCAATGGCAAGAAAGGCAAGAGCATGGCGATAAACTACCAAGACATGTGGACTCATGCCTCGGTTTAGAGCAAACTTTGATATGAGGGACATCCCTGCATATCCAAATTGAAGCAATATAACAGCCAAAAATGGCTTTGCTTTCTTAAACAAATTAGCCATCTCTCTCTCTCTCTCTAAAGGATTAGAATGCAAAATGAAGTGTGAGAGCAAACCAATATTATGTGAAATGAAATGTAGAATTGTGTAATGGCTTGCACACATTCAAAGGTTGTGCAATGTTCTATTTATAAGAGTTTTGGATTACAACAACTCATTTCAAAATATAAAACTTGAAAACTTGCTAATCTTTGGCTCAATTATCTTTCTTGTTACAATTATATTCTCAAAAAAGGAAACTCATTTGTTAGATATATTATAAATATATACAATTTCAACACGGTCATTTTTTTTAAAGTCTAGGGACTCCACATACTATTACAAAATGAGTATAAGGGATCACATAGAATCTGATCGCTTTATAAAAAAAGTCATCCTTTTCAAGAAGGATCACTTAAAATAAATATTTAAAAAAAAATATGATTTACTTTTTAATAAGTTGATTACTTAAAATAAATCATTCTAAAAAAGAGAGTTTTGAAAAATAAAAATTTCACCAAAATCCCCTTCCTAAAAAACTTGTTATGGTGAACTACCTCTAGAAATTCATAACCAAATTTTTTGTTTTCGTCAATACCTTTAGGGAACACAATTTCACTTAAAATAAATCATTCTAAAAAAGTGATTTTTAAAAAATAAAAATTTCACCAAAACCCACTTCCTAAAAAACTTGTTATTCCACCCCAGCGCAGTGATGATAAATTTTCAAGAGAGTCCAATTATGACAATTTCACTTAGCATCATGAAATGCATTTTTTTTTTTTTTTAAAGTGAAAAAAAAAATGGATAAGGATTCCTTAAAGATCAACTATTCCTTCCATTTTTTAACTAGTTAGAGATAAATTTTTTAATGATGAAAGAGTAGTTATAGATGATATGATACTACTGTTGAAGCTGTTCTAGTCTAAAAAGATCACAGGTCTAGTGTTAGTTGAAGCTCTATGCAATATCTTTACTATTACAAAAAGAGTATAAGAGATAACATAGGATCTGATCGCTTTATAAAAAAGTCATCTTTTTTAAGAAGGATCACTTAAAATAAATAGTTTTTTAAAAAAATATAATTTTTTGTTAATAAGTTGATTACTTAAAATGAATCGTTCTAAAAAAGAGATTTTTGAAAAATAAAAATTTCACCAAAACCCACTTCCTAAAAAAACTTGTTATGGTGAACTACCTCTAGAGATTCATAATCAATTTTTTTTTTTTTTTTTTTGTCAATACCTTTAGGGAACACAGTTTCACTTAAAATAAATCATTCTAAAAAAGTGATTTAAAAAATAAAATAAAAAACTGTTACATAAATAAAAAATATCATAACTTAAAGTCTCTAGCATTATTATAATTACAAACTGTTACATATTTTGTTGAAAATTAGATACACTTGTTGAGAAATGTGACTTTACCCTTTTCAGGTGAAAGAATTTGTAAATTCAGATGTTTTGAAATTTAATTTATGGAATGTAACATTATTTGCAGTAAAATTGTATATATCTTTACAAGTGGTTGTACATATATTGATATCAAGCTATCTGATCCTACCAGACAAAAGACTGAGAATATTCAAACTCTTGGGTATTCATTTTCTGCTTCAGTCATTGCTGAACAAAGCAAGGAATTACAAGTTGATAAGTTGGTATAAATTTGCAAGGTCTATTTGTAAGATAAAAACAATGTTAGTCTTCTTATTTTCAAGAAGAAGAAAAAAAGTCAGTCTCCTTTGTTTTATATTTATATACATGTATCAAATGAAGAGATTATTGCAAGTATCATGAAGTTTCAGATGATTCCACAACTGGAACACTTGAGTAGGTGCATGTGTAACTCCCTACATCTGAACCGTTTTCTTTCACCCCAAAAGTTTCTTTGTGCTTTTGCTTCCCAAAAAAAGGTACTTTTGTTTTGAATGTGTAATTACAATACGCTAATTTTGTTTTTACTTTGCTTTTCTGGAAAGAAAACTATAAAGTTGTAGATAGTAACTATTCAGTGTCCATCTTAAATGTTGATAAATCATAGGTTCCTTTTCGTATGGTTAACCTATATGATATTGTTTTTTATTTTGCTGTTGTATGGTTGTATCACCTTCTTTTTTGTTTTTTTTTTTTTTTTTTTTTTTATATAAGTTAACATGGTAAGGGTAAAGTCTTCTTTTTGCACCCCTAATAATTAAAAATACTTAAAGAGTATTCTAAAAAAAAATTATTGGGTAACAGTATTTTTTAAAATAAAAAATAAAAATAAAAACTAAAAATAAATTGAAATAGAAATATCAGAAATAAAAATAGAAATATTAAGAAAAAAAAAATTTCAAACGTGTTATGGTTCGTCAGGATATGAGAATGGGTTGCTGTTAAGGGTCCTTATGTTTGATGTTTGGGCATTATTGGGCTTCTATCCTTACTTCTTTAATACTGGACCGTTTGTGCAAGTTCAGGCAAAATATCTAAATTTGTGCAATTATGCCTAAAAACAGGGTATTTTTTATAATTACTCCTATATAAATTGAACAGGACAAATAGGCCCAAGATGACATTATCTATCTTCATCAAGATAGCTTTAATCGGCCCAATATGATATATATATATTTATATCTAAACAGTAGTTATTAATTATATTACAATTCTCAAATTAATTTTGTGTTATTTAACTATAGTCTCCGATTAATCTTTGTGTGTATAGACAGGCCCACAATTGATCAAAATTTGTACTACAACAGCAACATTCACAGCTGCTATGTCCAACATCGTTTCTGCCTTAGCATTTATACCAGCTTGGATCTTCAGGTAACTATATACAGGTTTCGTTTAAAAACCCTTTTTCTATAAAATTTATCATAAACCTTTCTATCCCAATAGACCATAGCTAGGCTAGCTATTCTAACAAAAGGTTATATTGATTTGAATATATATATTTTTTTGAACGGTTAAATTAAATTTCAGGTTCGAGACGGTAAATATAGGGAAAATTCATAGTCAGGCAAAGATATTAGGGACAATAGTCACGGTTGGAGGAGCGATGCTGATGACGTTTATAAAAGGACCCATATTAAATTTACCTTGGACTGAATAGGAAGATTTCATAGAAGAAACTGGCACTTCTTCATCAAGTGTTCAAAATCCAATTAAGGGTGCTATTATGATCATAATTGGATGTATTTGCTGTGCTGGTTTTATTATTCTCCAAGTAAGACTAATTAATTCTCTAATGAACATGTTTAATTATGTAATTATTAAATGCCTGAATTATTATGTTTAATTAACATTTTAATGGTTGGATTTTATTTTTATTTTGAAAGGCAAATGCACTAAAAACATATCCAACAAAGTTGTCTTTGACGGCTTTGATATGCTTGATGGGTGCAATTGAAGGATCAGTTTCGGCTCTTATCTTTGAACATAATAATTCTTCAGCTTGGGCTATTCATTTCGATTATGCTTTGACAGCTGCTGTTTACGGTGTAAGTATATATTTATTTTTTATTTTTTTATTTTAATTTAAATATTTCATGAATTCAAAAGAGGATATCATATTAATTGTATGTTTGAATAATAATGCAAATGCAGGGAGTGATCTGCTCAGGAATTGCCTACTGTGTTCTAAGTGTGCCTAGTGTCTCGTGGATTAATGGCACTGGTTATGGGAGTCTGAATATTGTTCATTACATTTATGATATTCGGTCGAACCTGAATCTCATGGGAAGAACTGATGTCATTTTCAATCCTAGATCTAACAAATGTTTTGCTGACTTCCTGGCAAAAAAAAGGCTCTAATATGGATGGGGATTTCATCAGCTAGGAGGTGGACTGATCCTTGCTGTTTCGTGTTTTTTTCTGCTGGTTTCTGCTGTTTGGTTTTGCTGTTTGGTTTTGCTGTTTGGTTCTGTTGTTTTGTTCTGCAGGTGGCTTCTGTCTCGTGCTGTTTCTGGTGGTTTTTGCTTTTGCTTTTGCTTGGGTGGGGTTGCCTTGGTGCAGGGGTCTGCTTGTTTTGTTTTTCTTGTGGCTTGCCTTCTTTTCTCTCTTTCGGGCTTGTCCCTGTTGTTTTCCTGGTGGCCGTTGTGCCCTGCTTTGGTGCTTTGTTCACCTCTAATAAAGTTTTGTTGTTCAAAAAAAAAAGGACCTGTGTTTGTGACTGCTTTCAATCCTCTGACCATATCAACAGGTCTATGCTTTTTCAATGGAAGCCAATCGCTTGCGAATCTCTACGTCTTCTACTACCAAAAACCAGGCTAGGCATCCACGAGAATCTCTCTTTAAAAGTGAAGCTCATTTAGCCACCGTCTGATCATGAGAAATCTAATGGCTATGAACATCATCATAAACCCAGGCCAATCTCTTCTCAAGAAGAAGCCCTTCTCTTCCTCTTCAATGGCTCCTCTTACGTTAGACCCCGACCCACTTGATATCCCCTCTCAGATGTTCTCCATCATCTCTACACACCCTAAAACTTAGCAGAAACGCCCCTCCATCTTAAAATTAATTCCCTCCATATACCCTACTCATGTCACCTCTCTTTACAATCTCAATCTCACTCCCAAAATTGCCCTCGATTTCTCTCTCTGGATTTCCCAGAAACCTAGCTTCAAACACACCATACAATCCTACTACTACTTCGAAATTAGGTATGCATCTCTCTCTCACTCACTCTATCTGCCAGACCGAATTTTTTTAATTGAAAACCCTAGATATTGCTTCGAAAACTGGAATGGTTATTATTTGTTAAAACAAATATGTTGCTGTTTTATGCTTTATAGTTTATACGTGAAATAGTCGAGCAGCTGATACCTTTGATTATTATTATTATTATTATTTTTATAATAATGAGGATTGAAGAAAGAAAGAACTCTTAATTATACTTGAAAAATGTAGATCAGTAGCAAGGTTTTTGGTTAACAACGAATTGCTGGTTGTATAACTTTTTTCAAAGTTTTTTCACTTAATTCCTTTTTTTTCAAAGTTTTTTCACTTAATTCCTTTGATTGCAGTTTCAATCCTCATATTCTTTGTTAACTATTGACTAGCTTTTGGTTTAGATTCTTGTTTATGTTAGTCAAAAAATTTGCGCAAAAAGTGTGTATATATATACATATATTTTTCCCCTTTTTCATTTTCTAATTTCAGATTAGATTATATATAGCTTATGTGTGGTTGAATTGATAATCTGGCGACTTTGGTTCTCGCCTAAGATATATATTTTTCTGTTGAATTGATTCACCCAGAAAGCCACATGTATTTCTTAGATAAACTATAGGGACGAAATAATTTCGTCCCTTTTGATTAGCTATCATCCCTTTAGACAATCTATAGGGACGTAATTGGTAAATATATATATTAACCATATATCCTACCAACCGAAATTGCCAGCTCAGTCAAGTGACGAGTTTCAAACCTATTTTCGGCAACTCGAATAAACATCCTTTTTTCTGAGATTTTGAAGAACCTTATATCACACCTCTGATCTAGAAATCACCTCACAATATCCTTAACATTTTCCACACTCTTACATCATCCATTCTTACACACCAAACATCACCAATTCCACCCATTGTTGGAGAATTCAAGGAAGGAGAAGAAGGACCCAAGACTAACATACAAGAAGAAGCTCTCATGACCAATTTGGGTTTTCTCTACACCTTTTCTTCCTCTTTTTATTTTCCATTAATGTGTAACTAAACCTTTATCTAGGGGATTAATGTAACCATATTGGACTACTCTACGTGATGAATTAATCTATTTTTCTTAATTCAAGTCGATTTTAGTCTCATTTATTTAATTAATTTTTCTATTATACTTTCTCATATTATTTTGTGACCTCATGAATAGATGTGGATTTGTGGTTTAGATTATTTATGAAGTTGAGATTTATGTGTGAATGACCTTTCCACTTGAACCTTAACTACAAGTTTAGTAAATGGGAAAGTTGATGTATGCATGACCTTGCTATATTAACTTGGTTTAGAGCTTTGTGTAAAACAAGAGTTTTAACCTTTACTTGTCACATGACCTTGTGTGAGTAATGAGAAGAACCCTAGATTATAATTTTAACATCTTAATACAAGTTCTAAAATTGGATTGAAGTGCTTAATTAAGATTAATTTAGTGCATTGCGTGGTCTAAGAAATGTTGCATCGATTCCCTAGTACTTCTCCATATATCCATTCCTCGTGTTTTGTGCTTAGTCTAGTTTTAAGTTACAAGTTAGCAATTAAATCATTTTGAAAGAATCAAATTGTTTTAATATCTTAAAAAAATATGTATTTTGAATTAAATAAAAATAAAAGAGCAAATTGTACTAAAACCTTTTTAAGGTTTGTCCCTCTTGGACTTAGAAACAACTTTATCATAACTTGACACTTACAACCCCATAATGTTAGTCAAACTTAACCATTGACTAAGTTTGACTATCAAAAGACAAAACTACCCTTGATTACTAACGTTATTAAAAATATTTTTTTTTTTAAAAAATGGATCTCCACCATTTATCTCAAGCATGGATGGTGAAAATCAAATAAAATTTTAAAATGTTTAAAATTGAATTGAATAAAACAAAAAAAACTAAAGTCAGTATTAAAATAAAAAAAATTAAAAAAAAAAAAAACAAAAAAAAAACAGACATTTAAAAGCAAAAAAGAAAATTGAATAACTAAAAAAAAAAAATCTCCACCGTCCATTTTTTTTTTTTTTGGAAAATAACGATTTTATTCAAGAAGAAAACTAAACCAGAAACAAGAAAACAGCAACAGGCCAACCAAGGCCAAAAGAAAACAAGAAGTAGCCTGCAAGAACAGGGCAGACAAACCCTGCAACACATGGCAAGTAAAGGAAGAAAAACTAGGAATCACTCCACTCAACCATCTCCTTTTCCAAAGTAGATCCCTTTTTAGCCAAGTTATCGGCAACCTCAATTGACTCTCTCGAACAGAACATCAGATTGAAACCATCCACAATGAAACTCATATCATTCCCTCCCAACCTCACCCCAACCAAAATTAAAAAAAATTAAAAAAAAAAAAAAAATCATGCCATCCCAGTCATCCTTTTAACATAACCATCCATATTGAAACTCAGATCTGAGGCCTTAGGAGGAATCCATTTCTTCTTGACCGAAGATCTAACAGGATTAACTTCAACGTAACAAGACTTCAAGTTCTCTAAGATAACTGTAATTGGTTTTGAATAGCCGTTCCCATGATGTAGAACCACCAAGCTATCCTAAATCTAACCAAATCCACAAAATAACACAAGTCAGCAGAAATTCCTTTGAAAAGAACCTGGTTTCTTGCTTTCCATATGGACCAAGCTATCGTAGTGAAAAACGTCACCCACACTCTTCTGAACTTCATGCTCGGACAACACCCTTTCCACCCTTGAAACCACTCCTGAAAATTCCTATTTGGACAGTATATCACACCCCACCACCTCATATATAAAGACCACAACTCCCTAGTCCAAGAGCATAACAAAAAAAGGTGATCAATAGTCTTAACATGAATATTGCATAAAGGGCACTCCAAACCAGAAATTATCTGGACACTAAACCTATTCAAAACATCTCTTACAATAATTCTACCTCTTAAAAGCAGCCACATGGAAACTTCCACTTTAGGGGGACTAAAGCCATTCTAGACCGAATCGCACTCCAACATGCTACCTAGCCATACCTGTTCCACACATTTTCTATAAGACCTAACCGAAAACAGCCCTTTTGGGCATCAAGACCATGCCATCGAGTCATCCACCCCTCTACGAATTCTGACCTTATCAATGTTCGAAGAAAACGAAGACCAAACTTCCAACTCCAAATCAAATAGGCTTCTGTGCAACTGAACCTCCCAAACCTAGCGGTCCTATTGCCAACTCCCAAAATCAGAAATAAAACCATGCTTTTTAACAGCAAAAGCACAAATTCTAGGTAACCGAATCACACCACACATCTGACAAGAATCTCACCCTCTCTCTGTTACCCACCACAATCTTAAAGCCCTCCTTAAGGATTCTCTTCGACATAGAGCCTTCCTTATAAAGACCTGCCATAGTTTTCACAAAAGGGGAGTCACTTGAGCCAACATTACACAACCATCTAATGCCTTGTAAATCAACTCCATACTTTGAACAGATAATCCTTTTCCACAACAAATCCTTTTCTCTCTCATATCTCCAAACTCACTTAGAAAACATATCATTATTTTTATCAACTATCCTTCCAATTCCAAGCCCCCTGTTTCTTTTGCTACTAGAAATGGTTCCACAATCTTTTGCGTGCAACTTTCTTTTCTCCACCCTATCGCCGTAAAAGAAACTTCTCTGAAGTTTTTCTATAGCATGAGCAACATTGTTAGGAACTTTAAACACAGACATGTAAAAAATATATTGAAATGCTAGATAGGACTGCCTTGATTGACACCAATCTCCTACTCTTACTCAAAAAATTTCTTCTCCAAAGAGCCAAGCACTTCTCAATGCGCTCCAAAACAGAATTCCAAAACACTTTGGTAGATGGTCTAGCACCCAAAGGCATGCCAAGATAGGAAATCGGCAAGATGGCTGTCTTGCACTTAAAGGCAACCGCCCAAAACTCCTCCCCCTGCCGCTTTTTCCCCATATTTACCACACAAGTCTTGGGGAAATTTACACTAAGACCCGAAGCAATTTTGAAGCAACGCAATATTTTTCTAACAATCATAAGGAATTCAAGCTTTGGTTCAAAAAACAAAACTTTATCGTCCGCAAACTGAAGATGAGAAACATGCACCTTGTCTTTACCCAAAAAAGCACGAAGTAACATATTCAACTCGAACGCTTTTGTCAAACAACAACTTAGGATTTCAACCACGATGTTAAAGAGGAAAGGCGACAACGGGTCCCCTTGCCGTAACTCCCTATCCATATCAAATTCCAAAGTAAGGCTTCCATTAACCAACACTAACAAAGACAGAGTCGAAATACACGACTTCACCCAATGTCTCCATCTTGTGCCGAAACTCATACCCTCTAAAACTGAATCAAAAAATGAGTGATCCATGGAATCATAAGCCTTTTCAAAGTCTAATTTCACCAACAATCCACCCTCTTTGTCTTTCCTCCAAGAATGAATGATTTCCTCATCCACCACAAAACTATCCATAATTTGGCGACCTCAAACAAATGTCGTTTGATTCTCGCTTATCACCGAATTCATCAGTTGCGTTTTTACTAAAATCTTATACATACACCCTACTAAACTAATTGGCTGAAAATCACCTTTAGTCTCCAGATGAGCACATTTAGGAATTAGAGCGATGAACATATGATTCAACTCTTTCACTATACTACCATTCTCATGAAACTCATGAATAAGCTTCATGAAATGCTCCTGAATCTCCTCCCAATTTGCCTTAATGAAATTGAGATTCAGGCTATCGGGGCCCAAGGCCTTATTATCATCGCAACTACACATAGCTGCCAAAACCTCCTCTTTAATAAACATCCCTTCCAAAAAACTGTTTTCGCTATCGGAAATTTGCTTAAAATTGAGGCCTCTAATTTTGGGACGATTCCATTTAACATTCGCAAAATGATTCCTGAAAAAACACACCACCTCCCTAATTTTACTCGGCTCCTTCTCTTTGACACCATCCAACACTTTATCACTAATCCGATTCCTTCTTCTTCTACCATTTGCCATAACATGGAAAATTTTTGAATTCTTGTCCCCTTTCTTCAACCACTTAACCCTCGACTTTTACCTCCATAACTGCTCCTCTCTTCTAATTTAATTCGATTTTAGTCTCATTTATTTAATTAATTTTTCTATTCGGCTTGGCCATTCTTATATAAAATCTGATGTTCAAAAAAAAAAAAAAAAAAAATTAACAATTAAAGTTTCAAAAGTTGTTACTAACAAAAGTTGAATATTTCTAATGGTTAGTTTTGGTTTTCTCTCTTAATACAATGTATAAAAATAAAAATATTTGAATAAAAAAAGGAGTAATGTAATATAATATTAAGGAATTAAAATAAATAAATAAATAAAATCTCACACACACTCTCTCTCTCCAACATCGTCTCTTTCACTCTTTGTTTGTGGGTCTATTTCATTTCCAGATTGGCTTATAATATTGGCCAAATCTGATGATTTGTATCCAAATTCTTCTGGTTTGTTATGAATAGAAAGCATTTCATTCTTAAAAAAAGTCTCTTTATTTGCAACCAATCTTTCTCTCTCTCTCTCTAACATATCTCATTCTCTCAAACTCCCTAATCCAGATTTTTTAAAAAACAATTGCTCTGTTTTGGATGGCCTGTGAGCTGGGTTAATTGTTGGGATTTAGTGTCGCTCTTTGTTTCGTTTCTCTGTGGCGGTTTTCTTGCCTCTTAATAAATTACCATTCAAAAAAAAAAAAAATTCAAGTTCATCAGAAGTTCTGTAGATATGGTTTAGGTTACGAAGTTACGATGACGACGATAAAATCATGTTGAGCCGTTGAGGGAAGATATCAGAGAGGTGGAAATCGTGTCAGCCATTGAGGGAAGTGATTAGAGAGGTAGAAAATAGAAATATATGTGGTGGTTTAATTGGAATTATGTTATTTGTGTGAGGATATTTTAGGAAGGAAATTTTTAAAAAAAAATTCAGACACACAACTTCAGATTTAAGCCAGATTTGCTGACTTTTTATCTTCAGACATTTTTTCATGTTATTTCAGATTTCAGAGGTCTGAAAAAAACTAACAAGATATCTTAAAGCACATTTCAGACCCTTAAGAGTTTAGACCCAAGATCAAACAACCCTAAATCTTTAAAGCATACCAATTAAAATTACGTGTGAGGTAATATAATTAAATATACACGCAAACAAAATAAAGCAGCACCAAAAAAGACATCCAAAAAAGGGTGAAATGTTTATTTCAGATTTCAGAGGTCTGGCAGAGTGGACGTCTTTATTTTGCGTTCGCGCGAAATTTTTTTTTTGTTGATAAATTGATAAGGATTCAAATTACAGTGACCAAAAGACTGACATGACGATGATGTCATGCATATATAAGACTGACAACCTTTTAATATTGTAATGTTTTTTACAGCAACCTTGGTCTCAAAATAACATTCAAAACTTGAAGTTTCTACCACACATTACATTTACACATTAATATTAATTACGGGGGATCTCCTTTGCCATTTGAGACAGGTTTGTTACAAATTGTTGTTGAATATGATGTGCAAAATGTGGTTAACATGGTAAACTCCGGTATCAATGTTTCTTCTGACATTGGACTGGATAGAGTTGTATTCTCCGTAACTGACCGTGTCTGTTATTGTTGATAGTTGGTCTTTTATTAAATTTCCTTTCTTCAAAAATAAAATAAAATAAAATAAAAAATAAAAAATAAAATTACAACCTTTTAAGTTTTAACAGCTAAAATTGAGGGTATTTCCACCATTTATCCACCAAAAATGAAATTGGCCGGCTAATCACCATATCTATGAAAGATTAATAATTGGATTATTTATTAAAATGATTTCAGCATATCTAGCTATATTACCTCAAAGCAGCATATATATATATATATATATATATATATATATATAATTTCATAGTGATTTTCTAATCAAGACATGTAAATAAATACCTTCTGGTTCATGGATGATGAGATATAAATATATAATTAACAACAGTGAAAATTGCTAAAATGACCACATATATTATGGGAAATTCATGTTTAACCACAAACTAAATTTTAATTGTTAATAGCCATGTTTTTGAGAAATTATCGAAAAGTCCTCATATAAAAACAATCCCAAAACACTCTCTCACCTTTTTCTCTCTTTCTTTCTCTCTCCTCTCCTCTCTCTCCTCGATCTCTCACTACCTCAAAGTCATCGTCGGCGTCGTCGCTTGAGCGCACAGTCGACGAAGGTGTGCCTGCTAAGCGCCGATGTGCTTCTTGGCTTCGCGGCAGCCACAGCGCTGTCGTGATTCACCGCCATGCGCTGCGTGGCTTCGCGAACCAAGCATAGTCGTCGCGCTTCATGCCCAGCCGTCGACATTGTCGTGCTTCGTTGCTGCTTCATGTGTCGGTTGTCGTCGTGCTTCACGGCCGTCGGAGCCCCCCTCCGCCGGCGATTTGATCTGAAAAAAAGGGAAACAAAAAAACCTAATTTGTGAATTTTGGGGATTTGAGGAAGAAGGGAAATTGGACACAATTTTAAGTTTCACATATTTCATTTTAGGCATGATTTCAAGTTTCACATTTCATTTTAGTTATGATTTCAAGTTTCAACATTCATGTTTTTAGCCATGATTTCAAGTTTGAGGTTTTTCTTTTTAAAAACTAATTTCAAGGGTACTCTTGTAATTTACGGACATACACTGAATTTTTTTTTTAAAAAGTGGTTATTAACAATTAAAGTTTCAAAAGTTGTTACTAACAAAAGTTGAATATTTATAATGGTTGGTTTTGGTTTTCTCTCTTAAAACAATGTATAAAAATAAAAATACTTGAATAAAAAAAAGAGTAATTTAATATAATATTAAGGAATTAAAATAAATAAATAAATAAAATCTCACATACTCTCTCTCTCTCTCTCCAACATCGTCTCTTTCACTCTTTGTTTGTGGGTCTGTTTCATTTCCAGATTGGCTTATAATGTTGGCCAAATCTGATGATTTGTATCCAAATTCTTCTGGTTTGTTATGAATAGAAAGCATTTCATTCTAAAAAAAAAGTCTCTTTCTTTGCAACCAATCTCTCTCTCTCTCTCTAACATATCTCATTCTCTCATACTCCCTAATCCCAATTTTTTAAAAAACAATTGCTCTGTTTTGGATGGCCTGTGAGTTGGGTTAGTTGTTGGGATTTTGTGTCGCTCTTTGTTTCGTTTCGTTTCTCTATGGCGGTTTTCTTGCCTCTTAATAAATTACTATTCAAAAATAATAATAATTCAAATTCATCAGAAGTTCTATAGATATGGTTTGGGTTACGAAGTTCTGACGGCGGCGATGAAATCATGTTGAGCCGTTGAGGGAAGATATCAGAGAGGTGGAAATCGTGCCATTGAGTGAAGAGATCAGAGAGGTAGAAAAATAGAAATATATGTGGTGGTTTAATTGGAATTATGTTATTTGTGTGAGGATATTTTTTGAAGGAAATTTAAAAAATAATTCAGTCACACAACTTCAGATTTCAGCCAGATTTGCTGACTTTTTATCTTCAGACGTTTTTTCATGTTATTTCAGATTTCAGAGGTTTGGAAAAAACTAACAAGATATCTTAAAGCCCATTTCAGACCCTTAAGAGTTCAGACCCAAGATCAAACAACCCTAAATCTTTAAAGCATACCAATTAAATTTACGTGTATATATATACACGCAAACAAAATAAAGGAGCACCAGATACATTATTTCTTTCGATTTTTTAAAAAATGAAAGCAGGAAAACATTTAAGGGACAGAAGATTGAAACAAATAATCATTGCAGCACTAAGGTTGATCGGTTCTTTGGCAAGGTGAAACTACCCACTTTCAACTGTACAATTAAAAAGGAAAGTTTTAGAACTGGCCATGGCATCAAGTTGGCAGGAAGATTTGTATGCTGTAAAAGTCACTTTGATACCGATGAATATTTTATTCTAATCAAAGTCATTTTCATTGAATATTTCAATGAAATTCATTTTGCTTTTATGATCAAAATACCCCAGTTTGGAATCACCGTTGCCCAAGTAATATATAAAAGAAAATACTCACACTGGAGCCAGTCGCTCTCGATTCACGGGGTGCTAGTGACACAGTCTTCACACAGAAGCATTTGAAATAAGCTAATTTGGACAGTTAAGGCCCCATCACCACCCACTATTGCTTGTGCATATGATACACAGACACAGCCTCGCTTCCCTCCTCTATTGGATTTCTCATCACACATTCACAGAAGAGTGTATTTGATTGGTGATGGTGTTGGAGGAAGAAGGCTTATGGCCTAGACAGGTGGCCTCCATTGCACTTTGGAGGTACATGAGTGCATCAGCCTAAGATCTGCCTAAGTGGCAAAGTGGACGTCTTTATTTCTTGCTGGGGGGGGCCTGCGTTCGCGCGGCCCCTTTCAAAAAAAAAAAAAGACATCCAAAAAAGGGTGAAATGTTTGGTTTTTTGATCACAGTAACAAAAAGAATGACATGACGATGATGTCATGCATATATAGGACTGACAACTTTTTAATATTGTAACGTTTTTTACAGCAACCTTGGTCTCAAAATAACATTCAGAACTTGAAGTTTCTACCACACATTACATTTACACAATAATATTAATTAGGGGGATCTCCTTTGCTATTTGAGACAGGTTTGTTACCAATTGTTATTGAATCTGATGCGCAAAATGCGGTTACATTGGGCTGGATGAAGTCGTATTCTCCGTGTGTGGAGAGGGACATCCAAACTGATTGTGTCTGTTATTATTGATAGTTGGTCGTTTATTAAATTTCCTTTCTTCAAAAGATAAAATAAAATAAAATTACAACCTTTTAAGTTTTAACAGCAAAAATTGAGGGTATTTCTACCATTTATCAACCAAAAATGAAATTGGCCGGCTAATCACCATAGCTACGAAAGATTAATAATTGGATTATTTATTAAAATGATTTCAGCATATCTAGCTATATTACCTCAAAGCAGCATATGTATATATATATATATATGTAAATAAATACCTTCTGGTTCTCGTCCTTTTAAAAGCAGCTTCCCACAGATTGACAATGTGTAATTACCCCTCTTCTGGTTCTTGTCCTTTTACGAGCAGCTTTCCAGAGTTTGACAATGTATAATAACCCCTCTTTAGAGGTTGCCCTCCTGTTTTCTTTAAAATTCCACAACTCCGACACTATGTATCTCCCACTCGGGTTATACTCACTGATCTCAATTAAAGCTACGGTGACCGCATTGTAAACTTGTTCACCATACTCTGTCTTCAGGCCTTTCAACCTCTCATCTTCTTCATCAATTATTTCCTGCAAGGGTAGTAAAAAAAAAAAAAAAATTATAATTTTCACTTGCAAAAACCTGTTGATCTCCAATTAACAAGAGGAACATGAAAAGCGAAACCTTAAAAGTTTCCGAATTCAAATCGTCAGCGACGACTCTGTAGGGATGCCAGCTAGGATCCCGAAGATAAGTTTCCCAGAGCCCACACAGCTCAGCAGCTCTATCTTCTGCTTCTTCGCCAGAAAACTTTTCCTTCATTGCAGCCAAGAATGGCTTGCAATCAAGCTAACCCATTAGCTTCACGCCAATTGTAGCTCGGGTCGACCCTTCCCTCAAACCCTGAAAGGCAACAAAACAGAACTCATTAGAAGTTCCAATTTACAAATTAAATAAAATAAATAAATAAATGAATGAATTGTAATATTAATCGAGTGGCTTACCCTGATGAGCGCTTGACGAACATCCTGTAATTCTTCATTGATTTTGCGCTCCTTAAGAATAAGAGTTTGATTAAATTTCTCCATTTCTTCAGATTCCTCTTCCTTTTCTTTTAAGGTTTTCTCAAGTTCATCAATCACCGTGTATCTCCCCTAGAAAGGCTACTATCTGAAGAGGATCTCTCTCTGTGTGTATCGCTCTCCCTCTCTGTATCACGCTGATGAGTGGGGGAGTTGCGCCTGGATCGCTTCAAAGGTCACACTGCGCTAGAATCTACTGGAGGTGGTGTGCACTGTGAGAATGAACCATGTGCCAGGTCATATGGAAGAACAGGTGGTTCCCGTATCAGAAGTCCTGTCTCTGTACCAGCACTGCCGTAGGGTAAAACTAGAGGAGGCACCTGCTCCAACAGTGCTATCTCTGTACTACCGGGTACCTCTACTCGTTCTGTCATAACATGACCCGGCTGATTAGATACTGTGTCTGCAGTATGTGCCTCCGTAATAGGTGCCTACTCATGTACGGTCTGTGGGTCTGTCCCATGCTGATGTGTACCTGTCCTACCTGTAGGAATAAAGTCTCTGTGATGGCCATCGAATGGTGGACCATCCATACGGGACTGCGATGTCTGACCCTGACCCTGACCCTGAAACACCCAGATCATATCCAATAACTCCTGATGCTGCTGATCTCATTTCTCATCACTCTTTCGGATAGCCTTCATCACATCAACCCGTAGAGATTGGACAACATCCATCACTTCAGTGAATTTATGGTCCCAGCCCTGAAACGATTTGAAAATCTGTCAGCATTTAAACTGTTCACTCGATTGAAATTAAATAATGTGGTTATAATATTTTTTACATACCTGTGGATGCCCGCCAATGCCTCCTCGGGAATCACCTCCAGGTCGAGACTGTCTAGGCATAGTGAATCGTATCCATCTATGCCTCTCAAGACTCTCACCGCGACCCTCCGAATCTGAATCACCCCCGGGTCGAGGCTGTCTGGGCAAAGTGAATCATACTGACTGACGCCTCACGGGACTCTGACTCCCATCTCTATTACTGGGTCCGGAATAAGGACCCTCCCTATCACTGGGTCCGGAATACGCACCCTCCGTATCATTAGGTTCGGAATACGCACCCTCCGTATCAATGGGTCCGGCACTCCTACGTCGTTCGTGCTCCGGGACGTGACCATGTATATCAGCAACATCGATATCATATAGACTGCCTCCCAGGTCTATGCCTTCGTAGTAACGTTGAGCCATCTCAACACTCATCGGCACTAATTCACGCGTGCAAACATCTGAAATTGGAGTTAGATCATTGCAATTGTATACATACTAAAAACTATGAAAATTAACAACAACAATACTTACCCTTTCAGTGAAAATGCCATCAAGTTTTCTCCCCCACGGTCGTTGACTCAACTCCCATTTCAGAATACGTGGGGGTGGTAGCTTGGAGATTGCCCTACGGATCCCACATTTTTTATTCTCAAGCTCGGGGATAACCTCAAAAGCAAATATCTGTGTAATATATAAGTACGATAAGAAGTAAATACATTAGTCATATAAAAAAAATTATAATTAAAATATAGATTCAAATTTTAAATTCTCACCAATAGTGCGTGTGGTAGACCATATATGTTGTACGTCTCAGTTGTGTGTACGTCAGCACCCCTTTCTTGTTGTCGTTGTTCAAACCGCTCCCGTCGACCATTCAATGCATGCTTGAAACAATAAATTGATCGCCTATACATGTGTGGGCCGCAAGGGAACACATCAAAAGCGTCCAAGTCCTCCACTAGCCTCCATTGCCATACTGGAACTTTATCTCGCTCGTCTACCCCCATCAGTATCCAGTTGAGCATAAACAATAAGCATAGCTTTACCGTATCGTACTGCTCCATAAAAATATCAATCCGCAGCACCGCTCTCAACTCTTCAAACTCGATGTCTCTACCCTAGAAGTACCGCTCGTGTATGCCATTCTCTACCATATCATACCTTGCCGTGTTGGGAATGACTCCGAACTTCAAACCAGTGATTAGACAGAACTTAACCTTCGAGAACCGGACCGAATGCTTACCTAACAAAAATCTCATCTCATCTTATCTTCCGGCCCATCGTGATGCAACTTGTGCAAAAGTAGTCGATGGATAATCCCAGCCGAAAAATGAATCTCACGATGCATCTTTAGGAAAAGACCAAAACATGACTCAGTATATCGACGTCGGTCTTCGATCCTCAGATGTTCAGGTACACTATTAAGTGCGTTGTCGATATCAACCAGGTCATGAAAATGGTCATGCCGTATAATTTTTCCCTTAAACCATTCTCCCACTGGGGTTTTAAACGACTCATTTAGCTGATTCCTCATCTGCATTCACAGAAAAAAAAATATATGAGTTCATGAAAAGGCTCAAACAAAACGGCTCAGGTAGTGTATGAAAAGGCTCGGGTAATATATTAAAAGGCTCGAACACTTCAGTAAAAGGCTCGGGTAGTGTATCAAAAGGCTCGAGTAGTTTGTGAAAAGGCACGAACACTTCATTAAAGAAAATGCTCGAACAAAAAAGCTCGAATAACAGTTTAAAAAGGCTTAATTACAGTTCAAAAAGGCTCGAAATAAAAGGTTGAAAAAGGCTCGATAACAGTTATAAAAGGCACGATAACAGTACAAAAAGGCTCGAAATCACTTTTAAAAGGCTCAAAATCACTTCAACAAGGCTCGATAACAGTTAAAAAGGCACGATAATAGTACCAAAAGGCTCGAAATCACTTCAAAAAGGCTCTTTAACAGTTAAAAAAAACACGATATCAATTAAAAAAACACGATTTCAAAAAGGCTCGATAACAGTTACAAAAGGCACGATAACAGTACAAAAAGGCTCGAAATAATTTCAAAAAGGCTTGATAACAGTTACAAAAGGCACGATAACAGTATAAAAAGGCTCGAAATCACTTCAAAAATGCTCGCAAATTATCCTTTTTATTATTTTTTAAATTAAATTATTAAAAAAATTATCTCCCATAAATCATTAGATTAATTATTATATATTAAATACTCTCTTCTAAATTTTTAATTACCATATTAAACTCTCTTTATTCGATTAAACTTAGAATTTATGAGACTAATAAATGAATTAAAGTTCTTTAGGTAATTACATACCTACAAGAGTAACAAAAATCATTTTTCATATTTCGATTTAAAAAAAAAATAAAAATAAATAAAAATAAAAATAAACAAGGTGCTTGTTTTTGGAGTTTTTTTTTTATTTATTTTTTTTTAGTATATACATACATATGATTCCTAAAAATCAAGCTTATTAGTATTTTTTTTTCTTAACTGTTAATCTGTCTTGAGAAAGAATGGAGATAGAAATAATTTAAGCTTTCGTATATCTATTTTTATAAAAAAAAAAAAAAAAATTGACTTCTTAATATATATATATATATATATATATATTATTGTAAGTAAAAGACTAAAATATTCATAAATTTTTTTTTTCTTTTACTATTAATGAAAGATTGATTGAAAAAAATATGGAAATATGATTTTTTTTTTCTTTTTTGAAAAATGGAGAGTGATTAATTAGGAGAGAGATTTTATGAGAGATAGTTTAATACCTAATATTTGGGAGAGAGATTTTATTTTAATAATTTAATTAGTTTTGAGTGTCTTAAATTTTTTTTTTTTTTTGTTTAGTAATTTTAATTTAGGTTAAAATTGTCATAAATAAAAAGAATTAAATTTGAGTGTAAATAGATAATTTGTGGATTGTAAGGAGAAGCTCTCTTTAAATTTTTTTATTAATGACAATTTTAACCTAAATTAAAATTACTAAATAAGACCAAAAAAATTCTAAAGACACTCCAAACTAATTAAATTATTACAAAAAGAAATTCTCTCTCCTAAATCATTAGATTAAATATTACGTATTAAATTCTCTCTTCTAAATATGTTATTACCATATTAAACACTTTCTCTCCTTATTATTCTCTCTTTGCATTTAAAAAAAAAAAAAAAAAAAAAATTCTATCTCCATATTTTCTCGATCAATATCTGATTAATAGTTAAAGAAAAAAAAACTTATGAATATTTTGGTTTTTTACTAACAATATTATATATATATATATATATATATATATCCATATTAAAAAGTCAATTTTCAAAAAAAAAAAAAAAAAAAAAAAAAAGATATATGAAAACTTGATTTGTTGCAACTAGATTCGATTAAATTTAGAATTTGTAATATTAATAAAAGAATTGAAATTCTCGATTAAATTTTGGATACAGTTTTTAATATATAATATTTAATCTAATGATTTAGGAGAGATAGTTTCTTTTTTTAATAATTTAATTCAAAAGAGATTACTCATCGAATGAATCCAAAGGTTACGATTGTTCATCCTAACTTTTATTAAAATAAAATGGAGTGTCTTTAGAAATTTATTTTTAAAATTGGAGTGTCTTTAGAATAGAACAGTGAAAAGATAAAAAAGATAATCTTAGAATTTTTTTTTTTTTTAAATTTTAAATTTTAAATTCTAGAATTGAGTGTTTTTAGAAAAGGTGTAAAAAGAAAAAAATTAAATTGTCAAAAGAAGCTCTCCTAAATATGAGTATGCTTATAATACTTGTGGGTTGCAATATCGGCACCATAATAATAATAATAACAATAATAATAATAATCCAATTTCTCCATTTACTACCAAACTCCATATTTTCCAGCATAAAAACCAGGAAACTGTGATCCACACTCTCGTACGTCTTCTCAAAATCCAACTTAATTAAAATGCATGCCTCCCTTTCTCTCTTCCATTTATGGATTATTTCATTTGCCTCCACATAACTATTTCAGATGAAGTGGGATGACTTGAGTGGAATGGCAGACATGTGTAGAGTGAAAGCAATAAAAAAATAAAATAAAAAGAGAGAGGTAGCTGAGAAGAGAGAAGTAAGGCGGTGGAGAAAATAATAAAAATAAAAAAGAAGAAAAATGTGAGAAATAAGAAGAGACTCGGCCAGAGAGACAATTAGAGAAAGAAAAATAGAACCAGCGGGAGAAAGAAAGAAAGAAAAGAAAGAAGAAAGAGCTCGGCAAGAGAAAGAGGCGGAATCGAGAGACGTGAGAAGAAGTAAGAAGAAATACGAGAGGCAGACGAAGAAAAAAAATAAAATAAATAAAGAAATCAGTGAAAGAAAAGAATGAGAAGAGAGAGGGGAGAAGTCAGGCCATGAAAGAGAAATTAAAGAAAAGATATCAGCTATGTGAGATGAATCGTTGTAGCCGAGTGAGGGAGAGAAGTAGAGAACAGAAAAGAAGAAAATAGAAAAGAGAAGAAAAGAAAGAGAGGCTGGTTGTGAGAGACAGATAAAATCAGAGAAATAGAGAGAGACAAAGACCGAGAGTGAGAAAGAAGAAGCAGAGGCTGAGAGAGAAAGAGAGATCAAATTGAGAAATAAAGACAGCATCAAACAGAACACAAATATGAGATTGAAGAGAAATAGACTACAGTAGCACGATAATCAGATAAGTGATGTTCAATTGATTTAAGTTATTTATTTTACAATTATAATTTCAGTTAGATTTTCAGATTTCTACATAGATTTTCAGATTCCCAGATTTTCAAATAGATTTCTAAATTGTTAGATTTTCTATCAGATTTACAGTTTCTCATATAGATTTCCAGAAATCCAGTCTAGATTTTCAGAAAGATTACAAGATTTTTATAAAGTTTTCCATATTTTCAGATTTAAGTGTTTTATATGAATTTTAAGGAAGAAAAGAAAAGAAAAAAAAATATCTATGCAAGTTTTTGAGAAAAGTATCTATGAAAAATTATGTATGTTTCATTAAGAGATTTTAAGATACTAGATAAGTACCCTCTCAGCAGTATGAAATATATATATTATTGGCCTTTGGGACTACTCTGCGCGTGTATGTGAGATTATATATGTTACTGGCCTTTGGGAGCTACTCTGCACGTCTAATTAGTGTGTATGTGAGATTATATAAATATATATATATATATACTACTCTGCACGATCGATCAGATATCGACGTGTATGTGAGATTATGTATTTCCCTCTACTCTACGTGTGCATTGAGATGCTTTGCCACGTACGTGAGATATTCCCCTGGGTATTAGTTTGGTAAAGAGTTTTCAGATTATATGTATATACTATGATCAGTAGAGAAAAGATTATCAGAATATTAGTTTTAAATCAGAAATGTTATTTATAAAATCAAAAAATGTTTTTATTATATTATATAGTATTTTCAGAAAATTGTGTTTTAAAGAGAAGATATTTATTTAGTTCTCAGCTTGTATTATAATACAGATTCAGATTATATAACAGTTTCAGATTAAATCCTGAGTAGTTTCAGGAAGAGATAAAGATTTCAGAAAGAGATAGAAAAAGATATGGATTCAGAATGAGATACGAAAACAAATACAAAATAGTTTTTCTATAGATTAGATTGAGGTTAGCCATTATTAAATTAAATGAACTACGAGGGTTTTGATCCTTATTGAATATAGGGTACGTAGGCATTTGAGTTGAAAATTTCAAACTCAAGTCCACCAGAGAAATAAAAAGATAATATTTTTGCCAATATAAGTTTATTAAGCATTAATGTTTTCAGATTTCATCATTTTTCCTGAATAGTTTTGAATGTGCAAATATTTAGCAGATGGTCCCAACACAATTAAAGGTAATTTATTTTATTTTATTTTATTTTAATCGTAACAATATTTTTTTTATGATGGGCCATAACCCATAGATTTAAATTGCATTTTTTTTAAAAGTCAAAATATAAGGAAAAGTTTGAAAAACCAATGAGATTTGTTAAATATTTTGTTAGAAGCCACCTTGAGATGCATATGATTTTCTGTAATGTTTTTTAGAAGATTCAGATTTTATATAAAAAGATAAGATTCTCACAGGATTCCCTCGTACTTAAGATAGGAGTCGGGGTGAGTCCTGTCAGCTGTGGCTAGCAGCCAGGAAGGTAGGGGTGAAGTCTGCAGTAATGAAGGGACAAAACAGAGGAGGGTTCTGGAGGAGAAAGTGGCGAAGGTGATTGAAACAGACGCAGCTTTGGGCTTTGATTTTCATGGAAAAGAGGTGGAGATTACAGAAGTTGTCTCTATTATGGAGAGGGAGGATGAGGAGAGAAACAATTCGTAAGTCTGCGATGTGTTGTGGTGTTCCGTTTGGTTAGGTTTCCTTTGTTTTCATGTTAGCTTTGTCTTGGAATGTGAGAGGCTTGGGGAAAGAGGTTAAGAGAAGGAAGGTTAGGAGTGTCGTGTTGTCTGAGAAGCCTTTGGTGCTGTTTCTCCTGGAATCAAAACTTGGTGTTTTTGATAGTAGGATCATTAGGAGTTTAGGTGGTTCTATCCTAACTAGAGGGGTAGGAGTTGATGCGGTGGGCTCTGTAAGGGGTTTGATAACCATGTGGAATGAGGAGTTGATTTCTATAACCGACTGCATTTCTAGTGGGGGTATTGAACAAGATTGGGAAACAGGTGTTTTTTTGCAATATTTATACCCCTAATGTGGAAAAGGGTCCAAAGGATTTATGGGGCTATCTTCTTAACATTCAAAAGTCTCTTACCATGCCTTGGTGTTTTGGTGGGGCTTTCAACACTGTTCTTAAGGCTTCGGAAAGAAAAGGTGGGGTGTTTAATGTGTGGTCTACGAGGGCATTCAATAATTTCATTCTTCAAGCTCAAGTGGTCGATTTGCCGTTGAGAGGAATATCTTTTACGTGGTCTAACAATAGGAAGGTTGGTTCATGGGCTAGATTAGACCGTTTTCTGGTGTTTCCGATTATTTTATCTTGGTTCCCTGACCTGGCTCAAATGGGGATTTCGAGATCAATTTCAGACCATTGTGCTTTAACTCAGGGTGTTTCTAAGGTGAGCTGGGGTCCTAGGCCTTTTAGATTCCCTAATGAATGGTTAAGGGACAAGGATTTGGCGTTGGAAGTGAAAAGGGAGTGTGTGGGTTTCAAGATGGTTGGTTTGTGTAGTGGCCTACTGCAGTTAAAACTGAAAAAAATCCAAGGCAATTATAAAAAGGTGGGCGACTGCTAAGAAAAAGGATATGGTGTCTACTAAGAGTCTAGAAGATAGAATGGCCTTTTTAGATAGTGAAGCTGCTAGAAATGGTTGGTCTGTTTCTTTGAGACAGGATCGTATGAAGGTCTTAGCTGAGCTTTGGAGGGTTTTGCGTGTTGAGTAGCAGGAAGGGTGGCAAAAGTCGAGGGTGAAGTGGTTAATTGAGGGGGATAGAAACACGAGATTCTTTCATTGTGTGGCGAGTGGTAGGCGGAGGAATAATTTTATTGAGGACATTTCTTTTAATAGGGTAGTGAAGTCGATTCCGGAAGAGGTAAGAAAGGAGGTGGTCGACTTTTTCGATTCTCATTATAAGAATGTGGCATGGCGTCGTCCTAACATAGTGGGGCTCCCTCTCAAAAGAATTACAGGTTTGGAAAGGGATTCGTTGGAGGCTAAGTTTAGTAAGGAAGAAGTGTGGTCCGCTTTATCTGGTTGTGATGGTAAAAAAGCCCCAGGCCTCGATGGTTTCAATCTAAATTTTATCAAGGAGAATTGGGAGGTCATTGAGGGAAATTTTATGGCGTTCATGGAGGCTTTTCATAGGAATGGCTCCCTAGTTAAGGAGATGAATAAAACGTTCATAGCCCTAATTCCTAAATGCATAAAACCTTTGACTATGAAAGACTTTAGGCCAATTAGTTTAGTTTCTTCCTTATATAAAATTTTGGCTAAAGTGTTGGCAAATTGGTTGAGGAGAGTTATTAGTTTGGTGATAGGAGAGTCACAAATGGCGTTCGTTAGGAATCGACAAATTTTGGATAGTTTTGTTGTGGCGGAGGAGGTTATCCATCAATGGAAAAAGGGTAAAGGGGGGTGGGAGGTGGCGTCATTGGATAAGGAATTGCATCTCTACTTCAGAGCTTTCGGTTTTGGTTATCGACTGCCCCATGAGACAATTTAGGATGGATAGGGGTTTTCGTCAAGGGGACCCGCTTTCTCCATTCCTTATTAACATCGCGGTGGCGGGATTAAGTGGGTTATTTGGAAAGGCTACCGATCTGGGGATGATTAGAGAGGCTGTCTTTGGTAATGATTTGGTCCACGTTTCACACCTTCAATTCGCCGATGACACGGTCCTTTTTCTTCAGCCTGAGTTGGATTATGTTAAGAATGCGAGAAGGATTATGAGATGTTTTGAATTGGCTTCAGGTCTGAGGCTTAATTTGAACAAAACTTGTGCTGTTAAGGTGGGAAAAGTTGGGGAGAATGAGGTTAGCTAGGCTGCGAGTTTTAGATGTTCTGAGGCGACGCTTCCTATCTCCTACCTCGATCTCCCGTTGGGTGGTAGGCCAGATTCGAAATTTTTTTGGGAGGATTTAGTTAGGCGTATCGAAGGTTGCTTAGCTCCTTGGAAAAAAAGTTTCTTAATAAATGAGGAAGGTTGGTTTTTATCAAATCGGTAATGGCTAGTATACCTACATACTATATTTCTATTTTTAAAATGCCTGTTTGTGTCGCGCAAAGGATCGAAAGACTGCAGAGAAATTGTTTTTGGGGTGACGGGGGTGAGAAGAGGAAAAATCATTCTATTAAATAGGAAGTCTTATGTTTAAGTAAATCCAAGGGAGGCCTAGGAATTGGCTCCATTATTCACAAAAATAAAGGCCCTCTTGTAAAATGAGCTTGGAGGTTTGGTGTGTAAGGTCTCCTATTGTGGAAGAAAGTGATTTGCGCTAGATATGTGATTCCGACGGACTTTATTCGGTGGGATTGGTGTGGTGGTGCAAACGGGTCAGCTTTCTCAAGAGCTGTCGGCAGTTTGTTTGCTCAAGGGACTAAGACTCTAGAGATTTTGGAGTCAGTTTTGAGGGTGGTGGTGGGTAGGGGGGATCGTTGCCGTTTCTGGTCCGACGTGTTAGTGGAAGGGTATCCGTTAAAGGTGGCGTTTCTTAGGATTTTGACTCTGGCGGTCAATAAGACAAGATGCATTCGTGACTTCTGGAAATTGAATGGTCCTTCTTGTGAGTGGGTGATTGACCTTCAGAGGCCTTTGTTCAATTGGGAGAAGGACCAATGAGTTTGTTTTGAAGGCTGCCTAGATAACATCAAGCTACAGGATTCTATTCAGGATACTTTAGGGTGGTTTCATGATACAAAGGGGATTTTCATTGTTAAGTCTTTTTGGAGGTGTTTGGAAGGAGAGATTCCTGGGGAGAATTGAGTCCTTCATTGGCACATGGAAAGGGTGGTGCCCTCATAAAGTAGAATTATTCACTTGGCAACTCCTCCATGGTAGAGTGCTTGTTAGAGACATTTTAACCAAGTTTGGTCTTCCCTTGACTGTAGATTTAGACTGCCCTTTGTGCAAGGAAATGGTGGAAACCATTGATCATCTTTTCCTCCTTTGTAACTAGTCTTGGAAGTTGTGGCAGAGATGCATGTTGTGGTGGGAGGTGTCGTGTGTTTCGTCCCCTTCGGTGTTGGATTGGTGGAAGGGTTGGGCGGGTTTTTGTGTCAAGAAGAAGTTTTCCAGAGCTTGGAGCTCCCTGTTTTTTTCGATAGTTTGGACTGTATGGGAGTCAAGGAATCGCAGGATTTTTAAGGATGGCGTGGCAGATTTAATTCAGGCGGAGTATATAGTGCGCTTTAGAGTCGCTTGGTGGTTTAAAAACTTGGGTAGGGGGTCTTCGGACCCTATCACTCTGATGTTTCTGAACATTAAACTTTGTTGCTCGGAAAACTCTAAGATTAAGAATCCAAGTTCTGTGGAGGACGTGGATTCCTCCAGCTGTCGTCGTGTTGCAATTTAATGTAGACGGATCGGTGAGAGGCTCTCCGGGTTTTGCCAGGATTGGTGGGGTTCTTTGGGACCATAGTGGGAAGGTTTTGTGTATTTTTTCTACTGGCATAGGAATTAAAGATGCGGTTTCGTTTGAAATTTTAGCTATTGCAAAAGCTTGTCAGCTGTGTGAATCCAGATCGGAGTTGTTCGGAAAGCCTATTGTTATTGCTAGTGATGTGAAGGAGGTGGTTTCATGGATCAATGATTCAGGTTTTGGTTGCATAAATCATGCCCAGCTCATCTATGATATTCGGTGCAGTACACATAGATTAGGCCACATATCTGTGGTGTTTTGCCCAAGGGTGTTTAACTCTCTTGCTGACTCTCTTGCTAAGAAAGGTTCTTGGTCTAGTGGTAATGTGTTGAAATGGAGTTAGGTGTGTGTCTTGTGCTGTGGTGTTTTCTTTTTGGGTTTTGTCCTCTATGCTGTGTGGGGAGTGCAGTAGCTGTCTTGCTTGTTTGTTTTTTTGCTCGTGTTCTGGTTTGTTTTGCTTGTCTTTCTCTGCCCTGCTTGCTGTGTTTTTCTAGTTGCGGTTGGGCTATGGCCTCCAAATAAAGCTTGCTTTTCAAAAAAAAAAGGAACGAAGAGGAGAGAGGGAGGGTATTTGTTCAAGCCATTAAATTTTGTACTAAGAACCCAACTAGGTTTTGCAAACTAAAAGATAATTGACCTATTAATTTTTGCAAGCAAAAGTTTCTTTGTGCTTTTGTTTCCCAAAAAAGATACTTTTGTTTTGAATGTGTAACCGTATGCTAATTTATTTATTTATTTTTTGCTTGGCTTTTCTGAAAGTTTTAGATAGTAATTAATCGGTGTCCATTTAAATGTTGATAAATAATAGGTCCCTTTTCACATGGTAAACCTTTTTTTTTTTTAGGCAACTTTATAGAAGAAAAACAGAACAAGGCCACAGAAACAGCAGAACGAGAGGCAACAAACAACCAAAACACAAAGCAAAACACAGTAGGCCAAAAAGAAACAAGGCAGCAAGAACAGGCCAAGAACAAAAACAAAGCATCAGGAATTGCTCCAAAAAAGGACCTCTTTGGCGCCAGTAGACCCTTGCTTAGCCAGCATATCTGATGCAGCAGCAATGGAACATATGGCATTAGAGTATATTGAGGGGTGGGATAGGAAAAAGACCAAGAAAAAAGGTCAATCAAATCCTACTAGTCCGGGCGTCGGAGTCAGAATGACGTGAAACTTGGTCAGTTGATGTGGTTCGGCGAGATCTTCAATAGTCACTAGCGTTTCGCTCGTGAAGCATACCCCTTTTTAGCCGAATTCCATCATTTAGGGCCCGAAAAGGCCGTTTTTGCCCTTTTTGCCGTTTTTGAAAAGTTTCGTTTTTGCAATAAATTGAGATTTCTGAGTCCGAATCGACTTCCGTCAATTCCGGTCTTCTTAGGATTCTCCATAGAATTAGTTTTTGCATTAATCTCAATTTTGCCATTTTGGGTAATTTTTGGGTTTTTTCGTATTTAGACTCGTTTTCCTGTTCTGCAAGGATTACGATTAGGGTTAGGAGTTGTTTGCTTTAAATAGTGCTGTAAGCCGAAAGGCAACTCAGTTTTGGATTTATAAAATTTAGAGTTTTCTCTATTATCTCCCAATTTTCGATATTCATAGTGAATCAATGAACTTGAAGCCTAATATTCTGGTATTTGTGAGCTAATCAACGGAACTTTAGTAGGTTGTTTCTAATTTGTTTCTTGCAGGTTTTTCTCGACAGAGCTTCCGCTACATCAGTTTGGTATCAGAGCCGTGTTAGTTCGGGACGACATCAACATGCCGCCGAGAAGACGTCCACATGTTACCGTAGAAGAAGCCATCGAACGTGACCGCGTGTTACAGTTGGAACAACAGGTTGTGCAATTAACGGAGCAGCTTGCGACGATGAGGGCCAACCAAAACCAAAACCCTTTTCAGAACCTAAATCCTGAAACGGGTGGTGACAGTGACGAAGAGGAAGAGAGCAACGAAGAGGATGAGATTCCGCAACGCAGGCGAAGGGTGCCAGAGGCTGATGACAACAGGTGTTGGGAATCAGGGATGCGGACAGAGGTGCTAGAATTTCAGGGCAATCTGCAGCCAAAGGAGTTCCTTGAATGGGTCGAAATTGTTGAAGAGATCCTAGAATTCAAGAAAGTTCCTGAGAGAGAGAAGGTAGCATTGGTGTCTACCAGACTTCGGGGAAGATCCGCGGCATGGTGTCAACAACTCAAACTTACTTGAAATCGTTTGGGGAAACCTAAGATTTCTGAGTGGGAGAAGATGAAAGGGAAGTTGCGTGCTAAGTTTTTACCCTATAATTTTCAGAGGTTGATGTACCAGAGGTTACATAATTTACGACAGGGGATGAAATCCGTTGATGAGTATACCACAGAGTTCTATCAACTACTAGTGCGGAACGACATTCAAGAGACACAAGATCAGTTGGTGTCGCGTTACTGTGGCAGATTGCGAACACAAATCCTTGACATGATTAATCTCTTTGATCCGGTGACAGTGACAGAGGCACATCAGAGAGCTTTACAGTTGGAGAAAAGTTTGTCTCGAAAACCTAGTACTGGGACGTTTTTGAATTTCGGAGGAGGTCCTAACAGTCGAAGCGGGACGACAAATGGGAACAGCAGTGGTGGTACTAACGCAGGGAACCGATGGGGAGCCAATGGCAGTTCTAATCCCACACAACGAAACCCTACGAATCCAACTCTGCCTCCTAGGACAACGAGTGGTTTTCAATGTTTCGGTTGTGGCGAGACGGATCATCGATTATCTGAATGCAAAAGACCAGCTAAGAAGGTTTTATTTATTGATCCAGCAGAATTCAATGAAGATGATGCAGAAATAGGTATTGATCCGTAAATAGAAGAGGAGGACGTGGTGAACGAAGAACTGGTCGACGGCGACACAGGAACCTTGTTAATGGTGCGTCGTTCATGTTTAACTCCAAGAATTGACGAAGAAAATTGGCTTCGGAATAACATATTCCAGTCGACTTGTACCATTCTGGGTAAGGTGTGCAGATTCGTCATAGATGGGGGAAGCTGTGAGAATATCGTGTCAGCTAAAGCGGTGCGAAAATTAGAGGTGAAGACAGAAAAACATCCAAGACCGTATCGGTTAGCGTGGCTGCAAAAAGGCGGAGAGGTAACGGTGTCGCAGCGGGCATTAATCTTGTTTTCTATGGGTTCTAACTACAAAGATGAGATATGGTGTGATGTGGTGAATATGGATGCTTGCCACCTATTGTTAGGGAGGCCGTGGCAACATGATAGAAAGGTAAATCATGATGTGTTTAAAAACACCTATTCATTCGATTTTAATGGAACCAAGATTGTGCTATTGCCGAGCAAACCAACTGAAAAATCAAAGTTGCCTGGAGATAATGCGAACCTACTGACCTACGCGAAGTTTGAGTTGGAACTGGAGGAATCTGAGATGGTGTATGTGTTGGTTGGAAAAGAAATAAGTTCTGAATTGAAGGTTCCTGAAGCTTCAGCTCCTCTGATTTCAGAATTTGGTGATGTGTTTCCGGAAGAGTTACCAGAAGGACTTCCACCCCTACGAGATATTCAACATCATATCGATCTAGAACCAAGGGCGATGTTACCAAACAAGCCACATTATCGTATGAGTCCTGCAGAACATGAGGAATTACGGAGGCAAGTTGAAGAGTTACATTCAAATGGGCATATTCGTGAGAGTCTTAGCCCGTGTGCTGTACCCGCCCTTTTGATTCCAAAAAAAGATGGAACGTGGAGGATGTGTGTCGATAGCCGCGCTATTAACAAGATTACTGTGAGGTATCGTTTTCCAATTCCGAGACTGGATGATTTATTGGACCAGCTTAGTGGGGCAATTATGTTTACCAAACTGGACCTGAAGAGTGGATACCATCAAATTCGTATTCGGCCTGGGGACGAATGGAAAACAGCGTTTAAAACGCGAGAGGGTTTATATGAATGGCTAGTCATGCCTTTTGGGTTATCAAACGCACCTAGCACCTTCATGAGAGTAATGAATCAAGCCCTTCGACCCTTCATTGGTAAGTTCGTCGTTGTTTATTTTGATGATATCTTGATTTACAGTGCAAACTCCGAGCTGCACATTCGGGAAGTATTGTGTATTCTACGCAGGGAAAAATTTGTTGCGACAGCAAAAAAAATGTGTTTTTATGACGCCAAAGGTGCTGTTTTTGGGTTATATTATTTCTGGAGAGGGTTTACAAGTGGATGAATCCAAGATCGAGGTAGTGAGGCAATGGCCCCAACCGAAAACAATTACTGAGGTTCGCAGTTTTCACGGATTGACTTCATTCTATCGCTGGTTCATTCCACACTTCAGTAGCATCATGGCCCCTATCACAGAATGTATGAAGGGGGCCAAGTTTCAGTGGACACCCGAAGCAGAAAAAGGGTTTCAGAAAATAAAGGAGCAATTAACAACAGCCCCTATACTAGTCTTACCTGATTTTTCTCAACCATTCGAATTGCATAGTGATGCCTCCAAGGTAGGTATCGGAGCTATTTTGAGTCAAGCCGGAAAGCCAGTGGCGTATTTTAGTGAGAAACTGACAGGGTCTCGAGTTCGTTACAGTACGTATGACATAGAATTCTATACTGTGGTCCAAGCGGTGAAACACTGGCGACATTATTTATTCCATCGTGAATTCATTTTGTACACTGATCATGACTCATTACGGCACCTCCATAGCCAAGATAAGATTTCTGCCCGACATGCAGCATGGTTCGCCTACCTACAGCAGTTTACATTCGTTCTAAAGCATAAGGCGGGAGTTTCAAACCGGGTGGCTGATGCTCTGAGTCGGAGAGTCAATTTGCTGTCAACAATGACTATCCAGGTACCAGGTTTTGATTCCTTTCGTGATTTATTTGACTCTGATATGTACTTTTCTGAAGTGATGGCTGCTGTACGAGCGGGGGAAAAATCTGAATTTTTGATGGTGGATAGCTTTCTATTTCGGGGAAATCAACTCTGTGTTCCAGATTGTAGTCTGCGCCTGCAAATTATTAAGGAGTTACATGGAGAGGGCCATGTGGGCAGGGACCGTACTCTTCAGTTAGTCAAGGCGTCTTATTTTTGGCCAACAATCCGGAAGGAAGTAGAGAGATATGTCGAGCGCTGTAGGATCTATCAAGTGTCTAAAGAGAAAGCAACGAACGCAGGTCTATACATGCCATTGCCCGTTCCTACTCAACCATGGACAGATTTGAGTATGGATTTTGTGTTGGGGTTACCAAGAACTCAGCGGGGTTCTGATTCCATCTATGTAGTTGTTGATCGGTTTTCGAAGATGGTTCACTTTATTCCGTGCAAAAAGACTACTGATGCTGTTCAAGTTGCCCAATTATTCTTTCGGGAAGTATATCGTCTTCATGGGTTACCTACGTCAATAGTGTCTGACAGGGACACTCGTTTCCTCAGTCACTTCTGGCGGAGCCTTTGGAAAATGGTCAATACAAGGTTGGATTTCAGTAGTGCATACCAACCACAAACGGATGGGCAGATTGAGGTGGTGAACCACGCTCTGGGAGATTTGCTGAGATGTCTGGTAGGGGACAATGTTTGGTCATAGGATCTGAAACTTAGCCAAGCGGAATTTGCACACAATCATGCTATCAACAGAAGTTCTGGGTTCAATCCTTTCCAGGTGGTTTACACATTGGTTCCTCGCAGCCCACTGGATTTGTTGCCTCTGCCTAGCAGGACTAAGGTGCATGGAAAGACTGAAGATTTTGTTCACGGGTTACAGGAGATTCATCAACAGGTGCAAAAAAATCTGTTACAGTCAGGCGAGAAATACAAGTTGGCTGCTGACAAAAAGCGGCGTCATTTGGAGTTTAATGTGGGCGATTTCGTGTGGGCAATCCTCACAAAGGACAGATTTGATGTGGGGGAATATAACAAACTGGCTGCTAAGAAGATAGGGCCACTCGAAATTCTGAAGAAAATTAATCCAAATGCATATCGCTTGAAGCTTCCAAGCCACATTCGTACCCATGATGTGTTTAATGTCAAACATTTGATTCCTTTTCTTGGCGATTCTTCTGATGATGATGCTGTCGGAAATTCGAGGACGAATTTTCTCCAACCTGGGGAGAATGATGCAACAGCAATGGAACATATGGTATTGGAGTATATGGAGGGGTGGGATAGGAAAAAAACCAAGAAAAAAGGCCAATCCAATCCTACTAGTCCGGGCGTTGGAGTCAGAATGACGTGAAACTTGGTCAGTTGATGTGTTTCGGCGAGATCTTCAATAGTCACAAGCATTTTGCTCGTGAGGCATACCCTTTTTAGCCGAATTCCATCGTTTAGGGCCTGAAAAAGCCGTTTTTGCCGTTTTTGCCGTTTTAGGAAAGTTTTGTTTTTGCAATAAATTGAGATTTCTGAGTCCGAATCGACTTCCGTCAATTCCGGTCTTATTAGGATGCTCCATAGAATTAGTTTTTGCATTAATCTCAATTTTGCCATTTTGGGTAATTTTTGGGTTTTTTCGTATTTAGTCTCGTTTTCCTGTTCTGCAAGGATTACGATTAGGGTTAGGAGTTGTTTGCTTTAAATAGTGCTGTAAGCCGAAAGACAACTCAGTTTTGGATTTATAAAATTTAGAGTTTTCTCTATTATCTCCCAATTTCGGTATTCATAGTGAATCAACGAACTTGAAGCCTAATATTCCGGTATTCGTGAGTGAATCAATGGAACTTTAGTAGGTTGTTTCTAATTTGTTTCTTGCAGGTTTTTCTCGACAGAGCTTCCGCTACATCAATATCCGCAAAGGAATTGGAGGCTCTGGAACAGTACACCACGCTGTTAACCTATATGATATGAATGTGATATTTTTACAGGTTTATATAGCTGGTTTGATTGAATGATATGGCTTAAAATATTTTTCTACACTTTCTGCCTCTATTTTTTTTTTTTTGTTTGAACAATAGAATTTTATTAAGAGGACCAAAGCCAGCAGAAGCAACAAAGAAACAGCCCAAAACAAGAAAAAATGATTTGGTTGTGTCATGCATTTATTATTGCTTACATGTGCAGTCTTTCTAAATGGGCTCTGTATCCTCTTTTGTAGGACAGGTCTCGAAGTTGAGCTGAATTCTATATTACAAGCATACAGTTTATTGGATTTTTTGGATTTGAATACCTATATAGCAAAGGAGAGTGGCCAACTTCTAGCATAGCCTTAAAAAACTTGGCTTTGATTGTCACCCTTTTATCCATCCTGATTCTTATTTGCGAGTACATTGAATATGCCTCTTGATCAAGATCATCTGGTAATATTTCAGAAGAAGTTTCCTTAGAATTAGCAGCTAGCATATTGGTGGATGTCTTTTTATCTGTCCATCCATATGTTAAACCATTAGCCTTGCTTATTGCGACTGCTACTTATTTGTCTTGGGGGTTTGGATCTCTTTGGTGTGACAGATGATGGCTTAGCTGATTGTCTTCTGTTTTCTTGTACATATTTAGCTAATTTGAGCAATCACGCTAACTCCAGGGGTATATCCATTTAAAACTTCTATTTTTGTGCTTAATCTTTTAAAATTTTAGGAACCCGTATATCAATATTGGGTTAATAATGTAGATTAGTTAATTGTTATTCTTAGTTGATAATCTTTATTGGAGGCACGGTTGATTTCAGGATTATTAAATTCAGGCTTAGTGCTACTGTTTCTTTAGGAGTTCCATTGAGATATGAATATGATCAGGAAAATAATAAGGGTTTAAAGATTTTTTTTTTTATCTATTTAATTTTTTTTACTCAAGTCCTTTTATTAAAATAAAAATAAATAAATAAATTAAAAAAAAGAAAAAAGAAAAAGAAAAGCGAAAGCAAAGTCACATGCATGCCCTAAAACAATAATATAAAAAGGTAAGCAGACCTCAACATGAGGCAAGGAAACAGTTAACCATTCCCTTCTGTCTCAAACGATGCAGCCCAATTAGAAATTGCAACATGATGTAATTCTACATCGGCAACACGATGTAATTCTGCAAGGGCCAATAAAGTCGCAGAATCAGGGCGAATCTTAGTCTCAGCAACAGGGAGGTGCTTAGAACTTCTCATACTCAATTGAAACTTGAAATTAGCTAAAGACTTGAAAGTTGGTTTCACTTTTCTATTCGATTTTCTCAACACGGGATTCCATTTATTATCGGGATTATTTAGATCCTTCCTTGAGAAGTTGTTAACTGGATTCCCAGAATTACCGCTTCCCAAATGAGCAGAGATTGAATTGGTAAAATCCCTATCATTAGGTATGGTTAAGAATTTTGGTAGATTTGTAGGTTTGAAGTGGGTGTGGGATGTGAAATTGAGAAGACAATTGTTTGAATGGGAAAAGGATCAATGGAGATGTTTCTTGTTGGTTTTAGATAGCTTATGTATCGGAAAAGATATCCCGGATGCATTGGCTTGGTCTTTTTGTCCAAATGGATGTTTCTCAATTAGTTCTTTCGGGAGATGTCTCGAAAGTGGAGGGGGTGTGAGTAGTTCGGTGCCTTGTCCTTTTGTGTGGCAAGGTATATGTCCCCCAAAAGTGGAGATTTTCTTGTGGCAATTGTTCAAAGGTAGGGTATTGGTTAGAAGCGTACTTATTAGAGTTGGAATGTCTCAGCTTGCTAGTCTAGAATGTCCTTTGTGTGGTAAAGATCATGAGTCAATTGACCATTTCTTTTTACACTGTGATTGGTCTTGGGAACTATGGAAGTTGGCTATGGGATTGTGAGGCGTCTCCTCTTGTTGTAACTCTGTGGTCTTGTCTTGGAATGATGGTTGGGCACGTTTGTGTCCTTCCAAGCCATCTAAAAGAGCTTGGAATTTATTGTTTTGTGCTGTGTTGTGGACCATATGGGAGCATCGAAATAACTGTGTGTTTGGTGGAAGGGCTTCTAGTATAGTTATGGCTTTAGATTCAATCAAATTTAGAGTGGCTTGGTGGTTCAAAAATTTTGGTAATGGCAGTTCAGAAGATATCACACTGCTTTTTTTAGATATTGAGGGGAGGTGTGTTGATAGGCAGCCTACGAAGGTCTCCAGGATATATACATGGTCTCCTCCTTTGAATAATGACCTTGTCTTCAACGTGGATGGCTTTGCGAGGGGAAATCCGAGTATGGCTGGCATTGGTGGAATTCTTAGAAATGCTAGGGGACAGATATTATGCCTCTTTACGTCTTTTATTGGTGCTGCATATTCCATTCTAGCTAAAGTCTTAGCTATCCATAAGGCGTGTGCTTTGGTTTCATCTAATCAGATATCAGATGACATAAACATTACGATTATGAGTGATTGTAAGGCTGTAGTTTCTTGGATTAATGGAGAGGGTTTTGGGAATTTAAGGCATGTTAAGTTAGTGTATGACATCAGACGACTCATTTTGTCTAGTAACAATATTTCCATTAAGTTTACGCCTAGGAGCTCAAACTCTTTAGCAGATAGCTTGGCCAAAGCTAGCTCTCGGTTGAATGGGGACAGATTGGAATGGGGTATTGGATAGTTTCAGCTGCTTCAGCTTTTTTGCTGTCCATGGTCTGGAGTGTTTTTTAGATTGGTGTGTAGTTTTTCTTGATCCTGTTGTTAGGTTTTGTTGGGTCACGTTTTAGGGCTTATAGTTGTGCAGATTTTGTTATTTGATTTTTCTAAGTTGATTTCTGGCAAAGAAAGGTTTGTTAGGGGGAAGGTGTTTTGTTAGGCTTGGTGTAATGCGTGACTTGGTGTTTCAGTTTTGGGGCTCATTTTGTTCTCTGTTTTGCTCTGCTCCTGAGTTATTTCTGGTTTTGAATATTTGGTGTCGTGTCTTTAGCTGTTTGTGGTGGTGCTTGATTGGGCAAGCTTTTGGTGTTTTGTTTTTTGGACTTTTGGTACTCTCTTAGTAGTTTGTTTGTGTTTGCTGGGTTAATTCTAGTTCTTAATAAAGTTGCCGTTTCAAAAAAAAATTAGCAAAGTGATCTATAGATTCTTCTTCCAAAACTGTTGTATGGTAATCTGAATTGGTATGGTAATCTCCTTTGACAATCGCGAAACCAAAATAAGAATGTTTTCCTTAACCGGAAACTGTCTCTCACTGTGGCTGCTCTGCTCCTCCAAGACCAAAAGTTGCATATTGTCTACCTCTTTTGGATCATGATTGTCAACAAAAGCCTCTGTGTTTAAGGTCCCTAAATTTTGACTCATACCCCTTGTATCTTACTGATCATTGTCTCAATTGTGCACCACACGATCTGCATCTGAATCAGTCTCTATGTGCGTAGTAAAACCATCTGCATCATCTTGAGAAATAATCTGAACCTACTTATTAACAGATCTATAAACTTGTTGTGGCCCTCTAGATTGAGATTTGCTATGAGGATCCGGACCCTCTCTAGTCGATTCAGGCTTACTAGAACTAACAGGAATCCTCTTGCCAGACTTGTTCCAACGATAAGCATTGGGAAAATGACCAATGGAAGAACAAGTAGAACAACAAGCTGAGAGGTTCTCATATTCCACCATAATGAAAGAACTATGAGAATCATCCCTCTCAAGAAGCAAAGAAGACGGAGGCACAATAGACAAATTAATATCCACCAGAACACGCGTAAAATGTCCAAAATCACCCTCCATAGCAGCCCTGTCCAGCCATAAAAGGCACTTTGATCCCTCTAGCTAAATTGGAAATAATCTTCGGATGCAAATATTCCCATGACAGATCATAAAAACGGATCCAAACCTGAGCATTTGAAGACTTATGTAATGTTGGGTTAACATCCGGAATCCAAGGCTGAAGTCGTAAAACACCTGGTTTAAGATTAATAGACCCCAAACTCCAAACCATATTCTTGTCAGTATCTGAATTCAACATAATATGAAAGTACCCCTTACATAAAGAAATCAGCCTCCAAACAGAGTTCAACTTCTAAATAGACGACAGCTTGGCCTTAAGATAAACCAACTTTCAAGGCTTCTCACCACTAGAAAAGACAACCCGACCAATGAGAGAAAACTTACAAACCTCTAATCTAGACTTATAAGCAGAAGGACCCACCCGAATAGTCACATAACCACCATTTTTCGAAAGAATCGAAGGTCTGGAAACATTTTCCACCTGAATCGGGGCAGCCTTAAAAAGATCCGTATAAGAAAAGCCTCTAATAGATGACAGAGGCAAGAAAAAAGCCTCCATGCTCATCGGATCCATGGAGTTAGATACCATTTAAACCACAAAACCTAAACCCTAGCAACTATACACATGCAAATGAAAAAGATTTATTTATTTTTGTGAACAATATCGTGAAGAGTGTTGCCGCGTCACTTCATGAATAGTGCCTCACAGTGTGGGAATTAGGGCATGAAAACCTAAAAATCCTAATGTGGAAGTGAGGGCGTTGTACATACAACGCTTTTGTTCAACGACTGTACAACGCCGATTCTTTGGAATGGTTTTTGGGGCTGGGCAGCCATTGGACGCTGTACGTACAACCCTTTGTACATCGCTTCTTGTTCTTCAGTGGTTTCCAGCATCGTGTACCGTTTAACTTCCTCCATAAATATCAGAATTGCAATCCGTAAAAACAGTTGGAAAGTAGACAGTCGGGGCTTTTCGAAAATAGGCAGCATGAAACCTAGTTCAATCTGAGGTGGGAGATATGGCCCCCGAAATGTAGGTATACTGTACGAGTCTTTCCCATTTCAACCCTTTTTAACCTCCAAAACTCATCAATTAAGCTCAAATACTTTATTTATGGTAAATAACATACCAAAAGCTCACCAAACACATTAAATACACAAATACGTCTGAAAACGAGTTGAATTGATAAGAAATAGGGGCTACACTGAATGTACAAATGGGCACTATCACACACTAATTCAGTTTGGTGTGTTGATCATCCCTCATCTCCTTCAATAAGACTAGGATAAATCACCACTTTGCTCCTCTCACGTGTGCCACACTACCATACCCATTAATTCACATTATTTTTACATAGAGACTCATCTAATATGACTCCAAAATAAAATAAATAAGTCTTTAATATAATAATGAATAATATTTTATATAAATTTGTTTTTTTTTTTTGAAACGGCACTATTGTATTAATTAGAATGCCAAAAAATGGTAAATACAAAACGAAGCCAAAAAGATTAACCAAATACAACAAGCCACAGGTACACTGCCCACCAACAAACAAGACCACAAAAAATGCATAACCCGCTGCAAAAGAAACAACCAAATGGGAGACCACCACCAACAAAACACACAGACAAAAGACCAGCTGAAAACTGTAGCAAAGACCACCGCTGGAACACCCAAAAAACCACCTCAAAAAACACCCCATTCTAATATATCCCCCATTCTACTGGAACCATCATTGGCCAGACCATCCGATAGCGAATTCGAATCCCTTGGCATGAATATGATGTCCAAGTCTTCCCAAGATTGAAGACATTGTCTAATATCATAAATCTGCCATTTAAAAAAAAAAAAATCATAAATCTGATTCAGCATATGAAAATTGCCAAAATCATCGCCATTGATATATTGAATTTTTATTTACGGATCTAAAAAAATTTAAAAAATATTAACACCCCTTGAAATTAAAAAAAAATGTTGTTATTCAATTTGGGCATATATTATATATTCCTTGATATAATGAGGGGAAATTTATTGAAAGAAAATAGGGGGGGGGGGGGGGGGGGGGGGGTGGGGGAAGACATAAAAACCTTACCCCTCAAAGGAATACATCAAGACAAACGATAACATGGGAAACCCTATAAATTAGCAAACAAAAAGAATTGAATCTCAACAAGAGGGTTATTCCAAAAAATAAACTCTGAAGATTGCAAACCCAAATTAGCCAAACAATCCGCAACTCGATTACCTTCACGAAAAGTGTGCGAAAACTTAACCTGCATGTTACGCAGCCTGAACTTACAATCCAACGAGAATAAAGCTCCCAATGAGGAAGAAAATCATCATGTTGAAAACAATTAATAGCGCGGGGGGGTGGGGGAAGACATAAAAACCTTACCCCTCAAAGGAATACATCAAGACAAACGATAACATGGGAAACCCTATAAATTAGCAAACAAAAAGAATTGAATCTCAACAAGAGGGTTATTCCAAAAAATAAACTCTGAAGATTGCAAACCCAAATTAGCCAAACAATCCGCAACTCGATTACCTTCACGAAAAGTGTGCGAAAACTTAACCTGCATGTTACGCAGCCTGAACTTACAATCCATCCAACGAGAATAAAGCTCACAATGAGGAAGAAAATCATCATTTTGAAAACAATTAATAGCTGAAAGAGAATAAGTCACAATCCAAACATTATTCCAACCCTTCTTTGAAGCAATTTCTATAGCAAGGATAATAGCCATCAATTCAGAAAGAAAGCTGTCCGACAACCCAAAGGCATAGCAAAACAACTATGAAAAACTCCGTGACACATGCGAATAACTCCACCACATGTAGATTGACCAGGATTACCTTTAGACAAGCCATTCGTGTTGATTTTGAACCATCCATAAGGAGGAACCGACCAAATGACAGGAAGAATTTTCGGAGCTCTAACTAAAGAAGGTTTGATTCCCAAACTGCTAAAAACCGACACATCTGAATTCGGGAATACATAACCAGGGCCTAATTTGCACAAGAAAGCAATTTTTGCCTTACATTCACGAAGAGAAAGACAGATAGAAAAAACCATATCATCAAATCTGACCTTATTTCTTGTCTTCCATATATGGTAAGTAACATAAAAGCAAGAAACAAGCCACATATTGAAAATTTGTTGCTAAAAAGGCTTGTAAATAATCACATACCAAAAATCTTTTGTATTACCGGATGCAGGGAAATTAGTGTTGAAGGAATTTGCTAGTCATTGCCATATATGTTGAGCAAAGTTGAACTCAAAGAATAAATAAGGAACACTTTCATCACAACAGAAGGAGGAACAATGTTGGTAGGTAGAAACCAAACAAACACCTCTTCGATGAAGTTGATCATCAGTTGGCAATTTGCCTAAAATTAATATCCACACTAACTTCGAAAACTTTGGAGGAATGAAAGAAGACCATATTAACTTACTCCAAGACTGATGAGGCATCTTCTTACGAAAAAAATTATAGCAGTCCCGCAAAGATAAAACCCCCGTAGTACAATGTTTCCAAACCGATTTGTCAAGAATCTTATGAGAAGGCAAGCAGGTGTCCTTGTAATGTCCAGTTCCAAAAATTTTCCCAAGCCTAGAATCCTAGCCCAAACACATGATCCAGACCCGAGTCCGAATCCAATCTTGAGACAGACACAGACCTTTTGCAAATAAGTTTAGAGATTTTAAAAAAAAATTATGTTGAAGCGGTGCATGATGACTGGCGAAGAGAGTTGGCAAGTTTAAGTGATTGGTGCAAGCAAGAGGTGGGGTGGCAAGTTGGTGGGTGAGAGGTGTTATGTGCTAGTACGAGTAGTGATAATATTAATCATATAATAGAAAGAAAAAAAATAAAGAAGAAGAGGAGACACTAGAACACTAGAACTGGTGTATGCGTGAGAGAGCTTGAAAGAGCAAAACCATAAATAGAAAGGAAAGAGAAAGAGAAACAGCCGAGTGAGAGAGAGACCCAGGCTTAGAAAAGAAAAAGAAAGAGAAGATGTGTGGGGAAGAAGAAGAGAAATAGGAAGAAGAGATCTTAGATATAGATTGAGACTCGGCTAAGGTTCAAATAGAAAGCAGAGAGAGAACATAGAAAAGGAAAGAAAAAAAGAAGAGAAAAGAAGCTGGTCGTGAGAGTCAGAGAGAGAATCCAAGAGATTAATAGAGAGAATGGTGAAGAATATTGAAGATGAAGAAATATGGTGCATATACATAGTGGACCCAGAAATAGAAGAATCTATACGGAATCCAGTTTCAAAACAGATTTGAGCTAAGCACTGTAAGTGGATCGTTTTTATTAATAATTAAGTTAATTATTTCAGGATTATATGTTCGCTTTAATTATTTAGAGAATTATTAGAAATAAATGATTTATTCATTTATTTAGAAAATAGATTTCCACAGAATCCATAAATAGATTAAGAATTAAGATTTAGAAAGAAGAATAGTTCACTTATGTTCAGACAGATTTCCAGTTAAATTTTTAGATTTTTATATTTTTAGATTTTTAGATTCCCAGATTTTCAGATAGATTTCTAGAATTCTAGATGGATTTCTAGATTTTCAGAAAGATAACAAGATTTTTCAGAAAGTTTTCTAGATTTTCAGATTCAAGTGTTTTATAAGATTTTCAAGAAAAAAAATAAAAGAAAAGAATATTTATGCATGTATTGAGAAAAGTATTTAAGAAAAGTATTTATAAAAATATTTTAAGATATCAGATGTGTACCCTCCCTAGTAGTATCAGATTCATATTATAAGCTTTTGGGGCTTCTCTGCACGTGTAGTGGTTTTTGGGGCTTCTCTACATGTGTATGTGAGATTATTACTCTGCATGTGCGGTATATCGCTATATACGTGAGATTACTCTGCACATTTGATCAGCGTGTATGTGAGATTATATATATATATATATATATTACTCTGCACGATCGATTAGATATCGATGTGTATGTGAGATTATGTATTTCCCCCTACCCCGCGTGTGCATTGAGATACTTTACCATGTATGTGAGATATTCCCCTAGGTACTAGTTTGGTAAAGAGTTTTCAGATTATATGTATATACTGACTATGATTAATAGAGAAAAGATTATTAGAATATCAGTTTTAAATCAGAAATGTTATTTATAAAATCAGAAAATGTTTTTATTATATTATATATTATATACAAAAAAAATGTGTTTTATTTACAAAAGATAATTAGTTAGTTGTCAGTTTGAATTACAGATCAAATTTAGATTATAGATTATATCTTGATTAGTTTCAGGTAGAGATACAGTTCTATGAAGAAATATAAAATGAGATACAGTTTCAGAATGTGATATATAAAACATATACAAAATAGTTCTACAAACTGGATTTATTTGAGGAAGAGGTGCAAAATTTAGAAAGAGAGAGAGAAATGTACTCTACAAATTTAGTTTAGCCTAAGAATTACAGAATTCAAAAAGAAATTGAGAAAATGTTTCTATAGCTAATAAGTATTAAGTTAAATGAACTACGAGGGCTTTGATCTTTATTAAATATAATGTACGTAAGCGTTTAGGTTATAAATCCCAAACTCAAGCCCACTAGAGAAAGAAAAATATAAGATTTTCACAGGATTCCTCCATACTCAAGATAGGAGTCGGGGTGGGTCTTGTTAGTCCTGAATAAACTTCAAAATGTGTGGAAAATTTGAAAAGAAAAAACTTGGAATACACCATCTTCTATTAACAATAATATTCTTTATTCTTGAATTAAAAGACAACCCATTAGCATCAAAATTAGTCATGGAAATAATAGGATTGTCAAGCCAAAAATTAATAGATCTACCATCCCTAATAATCCAATGACAATCAGAGAGAAGTTGAGGAACAACACAGCGAAGGCCAAACCAAATAGAAGAGCACTTCTACTTGTTAGCGACTTTGAAAGTAGAAATGGTGAATCTATTCTTGAAATAGAAAGACCAATGAGTATCCGCGGATATCAGATTCCAAGCACACTTACAAAGGGCTGTATTGTTCAAATAATCAAAATTACGAACACATAAACCACCTTCCTCTTTTGGACAGCAAACTTAATCCCAAGAAACAGTTATAAACTTTTTTGTATTGCAACTACCCGTCCAAATGAAGTTCCGAGTTCATTTCTTCAACAAACATATGAGAGAAGATAGCCATTTATAAACAGAAAAACTACGCAACATCATAGATTGAACAACCGATTAAACAAGTTGAACACGACCCGCCATGGAAAGGAGCTTACCATACCAACCTTCAAGCTTAGATCGTACCTAGTTAGCTAAAGATTGTAAATGACTCTTACGTGGTCTACCATTAAAGATTGGAACTCCAAGGTAAGTGAAAGGAACTTTTCCTCTACTGAAAACCAAAAACGATTGAATGTTGGACTCCCTATGAAGAGCATGCTTACCAAGATAAAAGAAGCACTTATCTTTATTAATATATTGACTAGAAGCAGCACCATAAGAATCAAGAAGAGCCATGAGAATATTTAAGGATCTAGCGTCTGCTTTACAAAAAACAAAAATATCATCAACGTAAAGCACATGTGAAGGGGGAACACAACCTCTCGGGGAAGAAATGAGTTTAATTTTTCCAGTAGCATGAAGATGAGAAATGCCTTTACTACGAGCTTCTTCAGCCAAGCAAAAAAAAAAAAAAGAGGCGAGAGAGGATCACCCTGTCGAACACCACGAGAACCAGAGAAGAAACCTTTAGGAATACTATTAATCAAAATAGATAAACAAGCTGACTCCAAAAGAACCTGAACCCAATTAATGAAAATCTCATGAAATCCAAAAGATCGCAAAACATTAGTAAGGAAGCTCCAGTTCAAAGTATCAAAGGCTTTCATAACATCAAGTTTCATGTTGATGTTGCCACCAAAGGCCTTCGTATTTAAGAAATTGAAATTCTCAGAAACTAGACCAATACAATCATTAATGTTTCTACCCTTTAGAAAAGCAACCTGTTGAGGATTTATGATTCTAGAAGCAATAATTTCCAATCTATTAGCTAGGATTTTTGGAATTATTTTAAAAATAAAATTGGCCATTGCTATGGGACGAAATTGAGAAACATGATCTGCCTCTGACACTTTAGGAATTAGAGTCACAAAATTGCAATTGACATTCGGAAGCATCCAACCAGTCTTGAAAAATTGTTGAACAAAGTGAATGACATCCATCCTAATAATATCCCAAAACTTTTGATAGAAAAGCCCAGGGAAGCCATCTGGACCCGGGGCACTAGTAGGATCCATAGCAAATACAACATGTTTAATTTCATTAGCTAAAGGCATGGAAACAAGATCATCATTCTCATCACTCAAGACCAACTTGGGAATAATAGAGCACATGTCTTCAATACCAGAAGGTTGATGAGGAGAATTATAAAGATTACTATAAAAATCTACAACATGATTAGCAATGGTCATAGGGTCTGTAGAGAGAGAATAATTAATCATCAAACAATTTAGATTACATTTCATAGCATTCACCTTTGCACAACACTACTACGAAATTATTAAAAGAAATCAGTTGTTTAAATCGGTTTTTATGTAACCGATTTAAAAAAAAAAAAAAATTAGAAATCAGTTTTTATAAAAACCTATGTCTTAAATATTGAATTTTCAAAAGACATCGGTTTTTAGGAAAACCGATATAAAAAAAAAAAAAAGTTTAGACATCAGTTTTTAAAAAAACCGATGTCTTAAATTTTATGTTCAAAAGACAATGGTTAATATAAAAACCGATATTTAAAAAAAGCGTTTAGACATCGGTTTTTATAAAAATCAATATGGATTCAAAAGCAAAATTCATATCCACATTCAAGTGCGCATCTCTAAATATACTCAATGTTATTTGCTCAAATTTTGACACAAGAAAGTAGACATGCAAACAAACTATTTTCAAACAGAAAATATTCCAAAAATCAATTTGGAAAAGTGTGAAAATGAGTGATGTAAACAGCTCGCTCGTCGATTCATGAATCGCATCTGATCTTTGACTGATTTATTGATCATAACTTTCAAAATACCACCTAGAATTTTACGATCTTTATACCGATGGATTTGTATCAAAAAATCAAAGAATCCTGCGTGGACGAAAACTTTTATTTCATTGCCAAAAGATACATTTTTAAGGAAAACGTTTGCATAAAAATATCTTCAATCGCTTCTGACCTTTGACTTAATATTTGATTATAACTTTAAAAATACTGCTCGGAATTTTACGTTCTTTATACCGTTGGAATCGTATCAAAAAATCAATGAATCCAACATGGAAAAAAAAAATTATTTCGTTGTTAAAAGATACAGTTTTAAGGAAAAAGTTTGCACAAAAATATCTCTAATCGCTTCTGACCTTTGACTGAATAATTGATCATAACTTTGAAAATCCGGCCCGAAATTTTACTTTCTTCATACCGTTGGATTCGTATTGAAAAATTAAAGAATCCAACATGGAAAAAAAAAAACTATTTTGTTGCCAAAAGATACAGTTTTAAGGAAAAATTTTGCAGAAAAATATCTCCAATCGCTTCTGACCTTTGATTAAATAATTGATCATAACTTTCAAAATATCGCCCAGAATTTTACGTTCTTCATACCGTTGGATTCAAATCGAAAAATCAAAGAATCCAACATGGACAAAAAAAATTATTTCATTGCCAAAAGATACAATTTTAAGGAAAATGTTTGCACAAAAATATCTCCAATCGCTTCTAACCTTTGACTGAATAATTGATCATAACTTTCAAAATACGGCCTGGAATTTTACATTCTTTATTTTGTTAGATTCGTATTGAAAAATCAAAGAATCTAAAATGGACAAAAAATTTATTTCGTTGCCAAAAGATACAGTTTTAAGGAAAAATTTTGCACAAAAATATCTCCAATTGCTTCAGACTTTTGACTGAATAATTAATCATAACTTTCAAAATACTACCCGGAATTTTACGTTCTTTATACCGTTGGATTCCTATCGAAAAATTGAAGAATCCAACATAGAAGAAAAAATGTATGTCTTTGCCAAAAGATACAGTTTTATGAAAAACGTTTGCACAAAAATTTCTCCAATCGCTTTTAACCTTTGACTGAATAATTGATCATAACTTTCAAAAGACCATCCGGAATTTTACGTTTTTTATACTGTTGGATTCGTATCGAAAAATCAAAGAATCCTACATGGACAAAAAATTTATTTCCTTTCCAAAAGATACAGTTTTAAGGAAAAAGTTTACACAAAAATATCTCTAGCAGAACACAAAACCACATAATAAAAAATGAAATTAAAAAAAAACCCACCAGTAAAATTTATTATATATATATATATATATATTTGTAGTAGAAATTAAAATTTTGATTAGTTGAGTAAGTTTAAATTTATCAAACAAGTTTTTTTTTTTTTTTTTTCTTTCTAACAACTCGTATAGGTTATATATAAATATTATGCAATTGTTAACACATCCAATCTTATAGTCAGGTGGTAAAGGCTTACCACTTTGACTTTGATGTTACAAATTCAACTCCTCATAATGACAATTAATCCTCATTATTATCAGAGTTGGGTGTGGGCTGCCGGTGGCGGCCAGATGACGGTGGCTTAAAACTGATGTCTTTCCTTAGGGTGGGATGTGGGATTAACTTTTGTAATACATCAATTTTACATCAGGGTTTTAAATCAGTTTTAACTCAAACCAATGACTTTTCCTTGTTTTTACATCGATTAAAAACCGATGTCTTTTGCCCTATTTTTCTAAGTCGCTCAAAAAGACATCGGTTTAAAAAATTTAAAAAATCGATTTCTTCCATATAAAAAAACCAATTTCTTTTGTGTTTTTTGTAGTAGTGTAAGAGTAGAAAAATTTAGTACAACGATTCCCTTCTGGAGCCATTTGACACGAGCTTTATCTCTCCAAAACAATGTTAAAAGTGAACTGCTTTAGAAACCTTCTCCTTAGCAGCTGCTTCCTTACTATAATTCTCCATGTTCATACCATGTAATGGAAATGTAACATTGAATTTTTGATAGCTCCTCACGAGCTCCAACAACTCGATCATGAACATTCCCAAAAACATTTTTATTCCAAACCCGAATTATCCTTTTAAGGACTCACAACTTCTCAACAAAAATAAACATAAGGCAGCCATATACAACTATAGAGGTCCAAGAATTAACCACAATTAAGCTCTCTAAAATATTTATGATGAATCCACATGGTTCGAAACCGAAAAGGTTTAGCACCAGAAATAATGGGTTTCAGGTTGTTGAACATTAAAGCATTGTGATCTAAAACAGTCCTTGGCAAAGCAATGCAAGAAGTATTGGACCAATTATGAAGCCAACTAGCAGTGTTAAGGACTTTGTCTCACCAGAGCTCAGCATAACCTTGAAAATATATGTGATTAGACCAAGTGAATGGAGCCCTAATATGATCAAGATGGATAAGATCACAATCATCAATCATCTTCTGGAAATCAAAACAAGCTAAGTGATGGGGGGGCAGGGCATCTACTAAGCTTTTCATGGGAGCCAAGAACAGAGTTAAAGTCACCAATAACTAACCAAGGATCTGGAGAAATATTTTTAATATCAACAAGCTTACTCCAAAGTTATCCGCAAAGGTTATTGAGGTCGATTTCAAGTTGATTATCGAGAGGGGTGACAAAACGAGGTTGTGGCAAGATATTATGATGGATTCAAATCCTCTTTTGGTAGCTTTCCCTAGAGTTTTTGCCTTTTCTGTTAACAAGGAAGGGAGAGTTTCACATTTTGGGTGATGGCATGATAATAGATAGGAGTAGGATGTGAGGTTGAGAAGACAACCATTTGATTGGGAAATGATACAGTGTAATTGTTTCCTCAAGTGCCTCGATTGTATTGTTGTTCATAAGTCGATTGATGACATTTTGGTGTGGGACTTTTTTCCTTCGTTGGTGTTTTCGCTGTCCTCTTTCCGTTGATCTTTAGAAGATTTCCACAGGGAGGAGGACGTGGCTCCCAAGCTTCCTTGGAAAGGGATTTGTCCTCCTAAAGTAGAATTATTTTTATGGCAACTTTTTTGGGGGAGAGTTATGGTGGGTGAAGTGCTTCAAATGTTTGGGATGGACATGGTTTTGAATTGTAGGTTGTGTAATGATAATAGTGAGACCTTGAATCATGTGTTTTTGTTGTGTCCTTGGACATGGAAGCTGTGGTATAGTTGCTTGAATTGGTGGGGTGTTCAATGTTGAATGCCGAGAATAATTAAGGAGTGGTGGGACAGCTTGGAGATGTTAATCCCTTCTCTTAAGAGTGCCAGGGCGTGTGAATTAGTGTTTTATGCGGTGGCTTGGACTACATTGGATGCTCCGAGCCAAACAGTTTTTGGAGGTACTGAGGTAACTGTTTCTCAAGCCACCAACATGGTGAAGTTTAGATTGGTGTGGTGGTTCGAACACCATGGTAAGGGATCTACTGATCCTTTGATGATGATCCTGTTGAACATCAAGGAGCGATGTGTTGATTCAATTTCGTCAAAGTCTCGGAAGGAGGAAGAGTGGTTACCTCCGATTGGTTTAAGGCATTTTTTCAACATGGATGGCTCAGTCTTTAGGAAACCAGGCCCCATAAGTATTGAGGGGTCCTAAGGGATTTGAATGGCAAAGTCCTATGTTTATTTTCGATAAGTGTTGGCTTGAGAAATTCTAATGCCACTGAGGTTCTCGCTATTCGTAAAGCCTGTGATTTTGTTTCCTCTAATAGGTTATTGTTTGGTCGTCATGTGGAGATTATAAGTGACTCAAAAATTGCGATCTCCTGGATTCAAAACAGAGGGGTTAGCAACCTGAAGCTTGTCAATGAGCTTTATGACATTAGGAGTTTTATGGAAAATTCAGGTGGTTGCTGCATCTCTTTTCGTTCAAGAGCTTCTAATGGCTTCGTTGATAATCTTGCAAAAAGGAGGTGAGATTGTGTGGGGATATTGTGGAATGGGGTGAGATCAGTTGAGGTTTCGTCTGTGCTATTCTTTATTGCTCTAATATACGGTTTTTGGGTTATTGTTGTAGGGCAGTGTGCGTTTTTTTGTGATCTTTTCTTTGTTGTTTGGTTGCCTTGTGTTGGTTGTTGCTTTCTTTCATTTTGGTGGGTGGTTTTGTTTGTTGCCTGGGATGTTGTTTTGGATTTGTTGTGTGTTCCTCTGCTGTTTTGATGCCCTTTTGTGGCTTTTAAAATAGTCTACCATTTAAAATTAAAAAAAAATAAAAAAAGCTTGCTCCAAAGCTCACGTCTAACCAAGTAAGAAGTAGAAGCATATACAAAAGTCATTTTGCAAGGAGTAAAGTCTATCACTATGTGTAACATAATTTCCTATTACGAGCAAGAAAAAATAGAAGGTGGAAGCATATCCATGGAACAAAACAGCCAGAGATTAAGAGGCAAGGTACCTCTATCATTACAACTAACAAGCTGCAATTTCAAAGAATTCTAGAAAGAAATAAGAACCACACCAAATTCAACCATTGATTTTGAGAGACACAAAATATCAGGTTTAAGAAAGTGACAAATGTTTGCCAATTATTCTCTAGTCTTGAGGTTGGCAATCCCTCTAATATTCCAATATAAGACTTTCATTAAAAAAGAGTAGGTTGAGAAATACCTCGTTTCGAGTAATAGACGGCTTAAGATGCCCCAAATCAGTTAAACTTTTAACTTTTTGGTTCTTCTTCCTTTTCCGTTGAGTTTTGGAAATCACCAATTCAAAACCCTTATCATTAATTGAGGGTCCATTAGAAGATTGCCTCTGAATCAAAGCTAAGGTATCTGAATCAATTAAAGTGATTGGGTCTAGATCCACCCATAGGTCATCACTGTCATTCCAACCTATAGAAAGAGGACCCCCAGTAGTTGTCTCCTCTCAAGAGGATTCAACTAGCAAAGGTCTAGAAGCATGTTTGTAATTTCCATAATCTTTAACTAATGCGGATCAGCCTAAGGCAAAAAGGCAATTGGCGAGATGGCATGTGGCAACACATGAGAAAATTTCGAGGGTATCTTCATGGGGCAAACGGATTCAAAATTAACACTATAATATGTTTCCAGAAAGCCTAAGATAAACCCTACAAATGTTATGAAGACTTCATCTTCAATAACGGGTTACATCATGTCCGAATTTGGTCGTTAAGTTTCGTGCACGACAAGACAACTGTTGCTTTAATTATTATTTCCAATTATCGTCATGATTCGATATGAATATTATATTTCCTTTTATTTTATACATAATTAGGTAATTAATTGTTTTATGATTTGATTTTATTAAATAAAATCCAATTTCCTTATTAGATAAATTTTCAACGTTTTGGAATTATTTTAATTCTTTAGGAGATTTGATATCTTTTTCATTCGGGATTCTTTCCTGATTTAGTTGAGGTGTTATAGGAGTCAAAGAGATTTATTCTCTATTTATTAGGTTGTAATTGGTTTGAGTTTTAGAGAGTTGAATAAAATTAAAAACTTCTTGAGTAGTTTAAACTCAATTTATCTTTTTTTTCTGAATACTGCGGGATTATAGAAAAATAGAAACCCTTGTGTGTTTGAATGAGTGTGAGTTCCGTTTTGGTCTGCATCAGATTGGTATCAAAGCCTGGTTTGTTTTGTTTCGTCGTCATGCCACCAAAGAGGCGTGCGAACTCGAACCCTCATAAGAACCCAATTGATGAAGTCTATGAGTGTGATGTGATTGCACAACTTCGGCAGCAAGTAAAGACATTGACGCAGCAGATTGCAGCACTGACGGCTCAAAAATGGAGACCGAATCCATAGGAGGCGGAGGAGGAATCCAATCATTCATTGTTTTTCAATGATGATTATGTGTCAGAATCAGTGATCGTCGATTTCAACAAGCCACCTATTTTTGATGAAGAGATGTCCGACGATGACTTGAGGAGTAGTGAGACCGTGGTGTCTAGGGAGTATAGCTCCCAAGGATTGACGTCATTTCATCATGGTGAGGGAATGAAAAACCTTCAAATTCGAGGACGAATTCCATCCAACCCGGAGAGAATGATGCGGATCATCCCAAGGCAAAAAGGCAATTGGCAAGATGGCATGTGGCAACATAGGAACAAATTTTGAGGGTATCTTCATAGGGAAAATGGAGTCAAAATTGACATTATAATATGTTTCCGGAAAGCCCAAGACGAGCCCTACAAATATTATGAAGACTTCATCTTCAATAACGGGCTGCATCATGTCCAAATTTGGCCGTTAAGTTTCGTGCCTAGCAAGACAACTGTTGCTTTAATTATTATTTCCAATTATCATTATGATTTGATACAAATATTATATTTTCTTTTATTTTATATGTAATTAGGTAATTAATTGTTTTATTATTTGATTTTATTAAATCAAATCCTATTTCCTTATTAGATAAAATTTTTAATGTTTTAGAATTATTTTAATTCTTTAGGAGATTTGATATCTTTTTCATTCGGGATTCTTTCCCAATTTAGTTGAGGTGTTTTAGGAGTCAAAGAGATTTGTTCTCTATTTATTAGGTTGTAATCGATTTGAGTTTTAGAGAGTTGAATAAAATTAAAAACTTCTTGAGTAGTTTAAACTCAATTTATCTCTTTTTTCTGAAATACTACGGGATCATAGAAAAATAGAAACTCTTGTGAATTTGAATGAGTGTGAGTTCCGTTCCGATCTACATCATTAACCCTCTCTGTAGCCACCAAGAGATTCACAACATTGTTTGAATCAGTCCTTAGCATATTGACAGGAGCTGAAGGTATGGGGGATTGTACCACTTCTTGTGAAGCCTCTTTTTGTTCGAGAATTTTCAAACTAATCAAAACAATATCATTGACACGATCTTCAGCAATATTTCCAGACACTTTAGGATAGGGAAAATCATTATTTCTATCAATCAGACGGTAAACAAGCTTGGATTTGTCACTGCCTATGTTATTATTCATCTTTTCTTCCATTAATATTGTCTCCATGACGTCTAGGCTTTGAAGAATGCACCCAAATTCTACAAGTAGCCAGTTCATGGCCTATGCTACAACATCCAGCACACTTTGGCAGAAGATTCTCATACACAATTTCGACTTGAAATTCATAATTATCTCTCTCCACATTAAGGATTGTTGGAAGATGGCCAGATAGATCCAATTCAACAAGAATTCTAGCATAATGACCGTAAGTACTTTCTTTAGTAAATTTATCAAGCTGTAATGGAAGGCCCACACATCTAGCAATACCCATGATTATTTTTGGGCTCCAGTACTCCCAACTAAGACCATAAATATTAATCCAAACCTACGCTCTTGTGTTTGAATTTCAAGAGAATATGGATCAAAATCCGATTTCATATCCCAGAACTCAAAGTACATGTATCACCACCCCAAGCTCGTTGCATATCCTCATGATCATTGAAGTGAATGGCAAAAAAACCTCTAGGCATTGGGAAAAGATCCCAATGGGCGCTTAGGAGTCCACAAAGAATTTAAATAGGCCTTCAAAGGCTCCACTTTGACAGTTCTAGAGCCCTTTTGATGGGTTGAGATTCTCAAACACAAGCCTCACAACCGAACTCACATAAGACACTAGAAACTAAAGAAACAACAATCATAATATTCTGCCAAAGTGCAGTATTTTTTTATTCAATAATTCAAAAGTTGCTGAAATGGATTACAATTAGCCTTGCTTAAATAACATCTAAACCTAAATAGAATAAGGAAAGTCAAAAGGAAAAGTAACTAGCAAGAAATTAGGAAATAAACTAGCAAGCAATTGGGAAATAAAAGCTAGCCTAAAATTAGGAAATAAAAAGATACACCAAAATTAGGAAACCTAGGATTATTTTCAATAATAATCTTTTAAGATAACTTGGGGCTTTAGATTTTCTTTCAGGCCCATTTGATAACTCAACTTCGGTTTTTCTTTTAGGCCTGCTTGATAACTCATTAGATGCTTATGCATCACCTTCTTAAGGAGCATTCTACCAATAATGTTAGTTTTACACATCCTCATACGCTACTGGTATTCCTCTTCATCAATCTTGATAAAAACTTGATCACCCCGAATGCATGGAGGATGGAGTTGAGAAGGATGAACAGAGATGTTTGGCAAAATAGGCTTCGATGTTTCAGTCGAAGGTTGATCATTAGCGATTGATTTGCCCTTTCGTGAAGCTGCAATTTCCTCAAGTACATCAGCCATGGAAGAACAATGGAGAAGATATTCAAATAGGAAAGTTTAAGAAGAAGGAAGCAGTAAGGAAAAAATCAAATTGGTGAAAGGAAAGATTTGGCTCTAAAAAGGAAAGATCCACTTTCCAAGAAATACAAAAGACGAAAAGAGGAGAAAACCCAAAGAGAGCATTCTCAATCAATCATTTGATTCCGTGTCTTGGGCATGTAGTATATATAAATAAAGGGTTTAGCTATACTGCTGTTTAATATATACATTACAATTTACAGATGTTGCATAAAAGGTCTGGTGTGTATTCTTGATCAAACAACTATCATAATTGAGACTTGAGAGACACAAATTAACACAAGGAAATGAGAAAACGCACGATATGCGAATGGAGCGTCGCGATTCTCTGCTTCCTAGTACCAATGATCGTCACTCCTGCCATCCCTCAATCTCAAGAATACCATGACTTCGCTGACCGACGCCAATTTCTAGGTATCCTTTTTACCATTTTCACTTTCTTCATACTCTACTCTATTCACTTTAATAATTTCCTTCTTTTTCAGGTATACCTATTTTTTTTGAATGCCGTTTCCATTTTCCCTTTTCTTGTTATCGGTCTCATTGGACATGTTCTTTGCTTTCATCGAATTTATTTCAAGCTCCGGTATTTTCCTAAATAATCACAAAATCCCAATAAAGGTCAGTATTTTGTACTGGAGGTGAGCATACAACTTCTTATTGTTCAATTCTTCTTTGTGTCGGTTCTATTCAATATATTAGTAAAATGACTTTTGTGTTTTATGCTATGATTTAGTGCTTTTGTACATGATGTAAAATCATGGTTCGTAGATAAGCAATTTGTCGAATGATACTGTGTATTTTCTTCTGCAGGTTTTTTGATGATCTACGCCCATCTGCACTGATCTAGTTTGTTTCGTGCATTGCCATTCCACTGATGGCTATCTTGCTGCCTCCAATGTACACACATTCTGCATATTGGCTTTGGGAGCAGGTTTTTGCTTTTTATCATGCTGGTTCTTCTGTTATGTTTGAGAGAGTATCTCACTGTATTTTGTATTACTGATTCTAAATTCGATTTTATACTTGCAGGATTTTATCGTCTTTTGCATTCCTATTGGCGTTGCAAGGAAAATCGAAAGCTTCAAAGGGATTTCTTTTAGAATGATGGTATTTTAAAAAAGAAAGTACAATGCAGTGGACTGAGTTCCGATTTGTAAACATGAGGGAGGCTTAAGGATCGGTAGAAGGAGAGATAAAGGGTTGAGTTTTTTGGCAAAATGGATATGGAGATTTAGTAGGGAACACTCTTCACTATGGACGAAAGTGATTTGTGGTAAATATGGCTTGAAGGGGCTAACGGTATAGTGTGGGATTGTTATGGTTTGAAAGCTTGCTCTGGCTTTGTGAAGTCAATTAATAGACTTTTTGAAGATGGTCAACGGGCTAACAAGAGAGCAAGGGATGGTTTTCAGGTGATAGTTGGTTCAGGTGAGAACACAATGTTTTGGTTGGACCTAAAATGGGACTCTTTCCCTCTGCGTATTGCGTTCCCAAGGATCTATGCCTTGGCCACCAATAAAGATGGAATGGTAAAGGATTTTGGTAGTTTTGTTGACTCAAGACAGGTGTGGAAGGTTTTTTTTTTTTTTTTTTTTTTGAAGCAGGAAAAATTAAAAACAACAACCGGCATGCAACAAGCATAACAACAAAGAGGACAGCCAAATGAGGCCAACCAAATGGAACCCAACAACATAGAAACAGCAAACAAAAACCAAAAACAGAGGACACCCAGCCCCCACACCCAAACGGAACCCACAAAACACACCCCACAAGCTAGCAACAACACTTAAAAAACACTCCAAACAACATTCTCTCCAGCCAAAGCCAAACCCCTCTTAGCCAAACCGTCGACCACCGAATTAGAAGTTAAGGTCAACATGAGGAGAGCGCTTTTCGACTAGGAGTTGGCGCAATGGAATAGCTTTAAGGTGGCTTTAGAAAGTACAGTTGTTCGGAGGGACTTCCAGGACGCTTTGGCCTGGTCCTACAGCCCGAATGGAGCTTTTTCAGTTAAATCATTTAGGAGATGCTTGGAAGCTGCAAGTAGCAATATTTGTCCTCCGAAGGTTGAAGTGTTCTTATGGCAATTGTTAAAAGGTCGTGTGTTGGTGAGAGGTGTTCTCAATATCTTCATTATGTCCCATTTGAATACCTATGATTGTCCGCTGTGTGGATTAGAGCCTGAGACGATTGATCATCTTTTTCTTCAGTGTGTATGGTCGTGAGAGTTGTGGGTGGTAGCCATGGAATGGTAAGGCATTTTTTCTTGCTGTAATGAGACAGTTTATGGGTGGTTGTAGAGTTGGGCAGGTTTGTGTCCGTCGAAGTCAAGGTCTAGGGCTTGGAACTTGTTGTTTTCGTGTTTAATGGAAAGGAACCAGATCTAGCTAAGTCTTTAGACTCGGTAAAATTTAGGGTGGTGTGCTGGTTTAAAAACTTTGGAGATGGTTCTAATGTAGACACTACTCTACTTCTTTTGGATGTTGATGGTCGGTGTGTTGATAATAAATAAGTAAAGGTTGCCAGGCCATGTTCATGGTCCCCTCCGGTGAATAATGACCTATCGTTTAATGTGGATGGATCCATGAGAGGAAGCTCGGGGGTTGGAGGCATTGGTGGTGTACTTTGTAATGTAAGTGGGAAGGTTTGTGCTTTTCTCCTCTTTTGTTGGCCTAGTAAATCCTATCGGAGTAGAGATTCTCGCTATTCATAAGGCTTGTGTGCTGATTTCTTCATGTCAATGGTTAGAGGGTCGAAATATTGTCATCTTCAGTGACTCAGAATCGGTGGTGTCTTGGATTAATGGTGATGGCTTTGGTCTTCTGAGCCAAGTTAATTTACTTTATGACATTAGGCAAATTATTAGGCAGCGAAGAGCTTTGGCTGTAAAATTCACATCCCGTGTTACGAATTTGCTAGCGGTTAGTCTTGCAAAAGCAGGATCAAATTTGCAGGGCGAGAGGTTGGAATGGAAATTTTTTGAATTCTTGTCCCTTTCCTTCAACAACTTAACCCTCGACTTTTGCTTCCATAACTGCTCATCGCTTCTAAGCCCCCCCCCCCAAGGCTTGAAATGAGAGATAAATGCTCTTTTATAAGCTTCACAGTCCATCCTTCAATTCTTACCTTTATATCAACCTCAACAAGCCCTTCCTTAGAAATTATACTCCCCGCAATCTCCTTCTTATTTTCTCTAATCCACCTTCTAATACGACCCTTGGTCTCCTTTACCTTGGCCTCCAAGGAGACCCCTTTAGACCCTTCCTTATTGTGACCTTTCCAACCCACAATGGCCTTCTTCACCAAGCCCCTCTTCTAGAACCACGAGATAACAAAACGAAAAGGGCTTGGACCCTAATCTTCCTTTTCTTCCTTTTCTTCCTCTAACAAAACTGCATTGTGATCAGAAAGGGACCATGGAAGACCTCTCTATAATAAATTAGAAAACCAAGATAAGATTTCTAGGGAGATAAGGAAACGATCCAATCTCGCCCAAGCTTCCCGTTCTCTATTATTAGACCACGTAAAAGGCATTCCATGCATCAGAATGTCCACAACCTTAGCTCTACACACAAACGAATTAAAGTTCCTAATAGACCTCATATAGCACCTAATGCCTCTCCTCTCCTCTTCTCTCCATAGGATCAAGAACAGTGTTAAAGTCACCCCCGATGCACCAAGGACTCGAAATCACATTCTGCTTCTGGGTGATAAATTCCCATAGCTCATTTCTCTCGCTCTCCACATTAGACTTGGATTTTCTCATTTTTAATCTATGCTTGCATTTCCCTATCTTGCTTGAGACATGTTTAGAACGGATTTCCTCATTTCCTGCTTTTACCCTCATTTTAACAAGCTTTTTCTCTGCAGCTATCATCGCTCTCACTAACTCCTCTTCACTATCGCTCGCAATCCTCCCTACAAAATTCTCCACCACAATAGTTGCATGCACCATATCCTACTCACTGTCTTCTATGATAGTAGCAGAATTACAATCCGTCATTCTTTTTGCAGACACCAACTCCTCCTCATTATCGTAACCGTCCTTAGAATCAGAGTTCGCAAGGAGAGTTTCAGACGCAATGGGAACTAAATTCCTCTCAACCTCTATAGAATCTTACACCAATTCCTCATCAGAACTGGATAAAAACTCTTCTCCCTCGTTGTACTTGACCTATTTATGATGATAAACAGTGTTCTCCTTAGGCTCATTGTTACAATCCCTTAGAGAGCTATCCAACATGGGTTCCTTATTGGACTTCTGCTTAACTGAAGAATGAACCTCCACAAGCCCTAAATCAACACATAAGGATAATATTTCATTTTCACATTGGGCCTGACAACTAAAAAGTTCCACCAGAGGTTGTTTGAAAGACACCTTTTTGGGCTTAGCCATCCTATCCTGGCCAATTAGACAGAGCCTTAACACCTCATTCTTGCCCACTATGAGCATCTTCTCTTCCATCTCTATCACCATCAAATCCTTTGACTTTTTAGAGCACTCTTCTCTCATCCTCTAAGAACCCACGAAAAGCTTTAAGCCAACCGCTACCTCGAATGATAAAAAAGACTCATCACAACTTCTGTCACCTCCCCTATCACATTCATTCCTTTTTTCCAGATTAAGTTTACGATTTTGAACTAAGAAGGACTTCGGCTTCTTGGACTTATTACTTTCCCATTTCTGCTTACCTTTTTCAAAAATCCCATTTACAACAAACACCCAGTCACTGACATCTTTCTTCCTCTACTTATTCAAAACTTTTCTAACCCTTATACCCGTAGTTTTGGTTTGTCCTTTCTCCACTTGAGCACCCTTTGTCAAGTCATGAAGCTCTTGGCTTGAGATAGAAGCCTCAACTGCCCCTGACTGAAATAATTCATTCTTTGACCTGGCTACATAGTCCTGAGATTTTCTCAATGCCAGCAAGCTTTCTAACCATTACACATCCACCTGATATCTTTCTTCTTCAACATTTAACATGAAGGTCCTACGATCCCCATAAACTTTATTTTGCAAGAACAATAAGTGGACTAAGGAACTAAAACCATCATCCTCTTTTTATCAAGATGATTTCTAACCGTAGTGTCTTCATCAATAAAAACAGGCTCTCTAATCATCCAACCCAATTTTATGAAAAAGTCCTATGTCCGAACAGATAATGCTACGCCTATTGACCCAAACTAATCTTGACTGTGGAATTGACGAATCAGACCACCTAATATACCTCTCCCCTTCCTATAGTTTGGTACCAGAATCCTTTTGACCATGAACCACCTCCATAAAAAACTACCTAACATCATCTACCTTCCGTTTATCCCTCTCTACCATTACCATTTTCACTCCCTTTCCATCTCTTGTCCTTCTTATTTCTAGGTCCAGGTCTAGGTCTCTATGTCTCTGCACTGATGTTCCTTAAAGACCATCCCTGTGACGCCACTTTCGTAGCAATGGGCCACCCATAAACAATCCCCACAAGCAAACCTGGTCCACATATGAGTTGAGATTATCCACAAACACATAAGCTAATTTGTCTAAAATCCCCACTCTGTGCATTTCTGTTTAGAGCAGAGAATCTCTCTCTACTTTTCTCTCTCATCATTTTTATAATGATCACTATCAACAACTAATGAACTTAAATATTTACTATTGATCCAAAGGCAGAGAACCATCCATTTTGAGATGAGATGGATGGTGGTGATTAAATATATATATTTTTTTATCAAAAAAAGGCAAAAACTGAAAAAAGAAAAAAGGGGATGAGGTGGAGATCTCTATAGATCTCCATCCTCCCTCTATAGTACTGGTGGCCACGGTTCGGTTTTGGTTCGGTTTCGGTTCCGGTTCCGTGGCAATCCAAAACCGAAACCGTAACCGGAAAACCGATTTGTGAAATGACTTAAGTTACCTACCGAGACTAATCATCAAACAGACTGAGTAATCTCATCGGGGTACTAGAAATTCTACCTTACTTAACGTACATAATAGATTTGCTGCTGAGATCCCTTATGAAGAAAATCATTAGATGTTCAAAACTAGCAACATTCTAATTGAAGATTCACGGGATTCGCGTGAAGGTCGATATAAGGGATTCATCACCAGCACAAGGGTGCGATCTAAGCAAGACAAATATAAAAAAATAAAAATAATAATAAAAATAATAAATAGAAAAAAAAGGAGCAAGGAAATTATCATTAAATTAATAAGGGTGCCCAAACCCCATTTCCAGGCTACATATATGGAAAAGAAGACAGACAAAAAAGAAGACTTATACAGAACCTACGTCCTTCTTCGCTCTAGTCTACTCGCTAGGATTCACCAAGATAACACTTTGACCCCCTTCAGTCCCAGTGACATCTGTTGAAGTCTGGCATGCACCAGCACCTGGTATCTCCGGTCCCCCTACTGCATCTTCCTCCGGGATTGCTTCGGTTGCCTGTGACAAATCTTGCCTCTGAACTTCAGGAGCAGCATGAGGGTCAGGAACCACCTCAATCATCACAGTCGGGTTTACAGTAGGCAATCAGGCTCTCGATGTAAAAGGGGAACAGATTCTTACTGTTGAACCCCTAGAGCAGCGGGAGGATCTTGAACCGCCAAGTCAACATTTGACAAGGTGGACTCTTGAGTTGAAGAAGGATCTGAATCAACTCCAGAGTGAGAGGGACCCTCTTGACCTTGGTTAGTATCTGCCAACTGTTCCGCCTTTGTTAGGATCAAGTTTCGGTCCCACCCTAACAAACCCTGCAGGTCTATATCAGCAGGAAGGCCCTAGACTGCTTCATAGGAGGCAGTAAAATATCCGACTTCAAAGTTCTCATCCATCCTTGCATTCAGAACCCTCACAGCCTCCTATAGGGACCTGTTCTCATCCATAATGACTGCCATCTCTGCCTTCCCGGTCTCCCTCTCAACCCGGAGATGCGCAGATGTTAGTACCTCGGATCTATAAGCTTGTGTCATTTGACCCAGCTCCGCCAGAGCAGCCCACCTACCACTTTCAGAGTCTTGGGCAGCTTTCACCAATTAGGCCATTCTTTGCTTAGTTAGATTGAGCTCTTCCTTTGCCTCTTTTAAATTTTTCCGAAGAGCTAGGTTGGATTCCCCCAAGGCCAACATCTGTTGGTCAATAGTCAAAGTAAATTTGAACACCTGCACAAATAAAAAAGCAATATAAGTACCATTTATAAGGAAAATGCAGAACAGAGTATGGAGGTAAATAGAGTATACCTCGGCCATTAAGGAAGCCCCCATTTTCCCTAAGAGATCAGAGGGCAGCGCAACCATGTCCTACAAACGTCCCTCGGAGTAGGCAGCGACAAACCGGGATATCACCTCATCCCATGCAGGATCTTGGGACCTTGAGTTTGAAGGAAGATCAACATAGAGGCTGGTCGAAGGGACTGAAGTTCTACCATTCTCTGTCTTTATTTGTGATCTAGAAGATACTATTGGAGGAGCCAAGGGAGTTGAAACAAGAGTTATTTTCTTTGGTGTGGTAGTTGAGATATTTTCCTATCTCTGGGCTCGAACCGGTGAACCCCGAGCCTTAACAGCAACGCCAGCAATGTACTGAGTGTTGGGCGCAGTGGAATCAGGCTAAAGGGAGCAGAAAGAGGAGTTGACACAGATTGAGCTGATACACTTAGAGTTGATATATGTAAATGGAGACCCGGTGACATCTTCGGAGCCATGGGAGGAAGAGGGATCTGTATAGGAAGCTGGGGCCCCGACCCAGCATCAACAACAACATCCTAAAAGGAAGAAAGAACTGGAGAATTTGTAGGATCTCGGTATTTTGCCTTGGCCCAGAAAGAACAGGAATAGGAAGGATCATAGGGGTAGAAGAAACTGCCAAGAAAGAAAAAGAAGTACAAAAAGAAGTAAAATATATATATGATGAAACTTAAGGGAGGATAGAACTACATACCCGGAAGAGCAATAGAAATCCTTAGAGACCTCTCCATCCGATCTCCTTCGAAGGCATCTAGTGTAGGGTATTTCATGTTTGAATACCCCCTCTCTAAAATGCGGCGAATGATACCCTAGGATTCCTGCGAAGGCACCCCCTTACCCCATTTATCTTTCACGCTGAATTGAGTGGGGACCGGATATTCAATGCCCCCGATGAAAGCCGTACGCCCCCAATCACCGTCAATAACAACCCATTCTTCTTTCCAGGATGCTGCATGCTTCACATTCGACAATAATTAATAAAACCAACATTTTCAACAAAACTAAATGATAAGTGTTCTATTGCTACCATTCTAGCTAATTCTTCTCTATTTTGTTCATTAGTATAACGAAATAATTGTTGATTAGGAGTACCGTACCTGAGAATTTGTGATTGTGACCTCGATCTAGTCTTTACTTCTGGATGTTTGGTTAAAATATGCTTCCGATAAGTGTCATATCCTCCAGATTTGGGAGAGAACTGAAAACTCAGTAGGTAGTAATTGCAAATAAATGAAATTGGAAACTTAGTAATAGACTAATTGCAAATGAAATAAATTGGAAATAAGATAAATTGCAAATAAAATAAATTGGAAATAAAATAAATTGCAAATAAAACAATTGCAAATGAAATAAATATGAAAAACTTACTAATTGAGTATGAATTGGAAAGTTGGAGAGTTGGAGAATTGAGAGAGAAATGAGAGGAAATTGAAATGGGTAAATTGAAGTGGGGAAAAACGGGGGGGGGGGCATTGGTAGTGTATTTATATAAAAGAAAAAAATGATAAAGGGAGCCGTTGGGTCTCCAACGGTCAACCCATTTGAAAAAAAAAAAATTTAAAAATAACAGAGGAACTGCTGGTTCAAACCGGAATCGGAACCGCCAGTTCCAGTTCATTTCGAACCAGGCTGTTCTACGAACCTTGGAACCGGAATCGGTCTCCCAAAACCGATTTTGGTTTCGGTTCTGATTCCATTCTAGTTCGACGGTTCGAACCGAAACTGTGTCAAGGCGTCTCCACTATTTGTAGTCATAAACATTACGTATAAATTACATGTGGTCAAATGTTACATTAACAAAAAAATATTCATATCAAGTTTGACTAATTTGCTGTTAACTTCAATGTTATTTGGCAATTATGTAAGATAGAGTTGGTTTATTTTGTTGTTTTTTTTTTTTTTTAAATTTTCAAATCCTTAATTTTATATACCATTGGATTGAAATCTAAAAAATGGAAACTGACCCAGTAAAATTGCCTTTAACAGCAATTTAGCCAAACCCTATTATGAAATTATGTAAGATATTATATCTAAGAGCTATAATTGGTATATAATCGGTATGGATTTGGATTCCCTCCCCACCTTATCTGCCAAAAGATAGAATTAATCCAGATCATTGATTTGCTTATTAGACATCTATCAATAGGTTATAAAGGTACGAACATTTAAGGTGAGGAGTGGATCTGAATCTGATTGGTATATATATCTCAACACAAACAATGTTGGAATATTGTTAAATTTTTTTTTTTTTTTTTAAACAGCCGATACAAACAGCCACAAAGGACAAGGACAATCCAAAAAAAAAAAGGCAAACAAGACGAGACCAGAGGAAGGCCAAACAGAAAGCACACAACAACACCAAAGAAAAAGCCACAAAGGACAAGGACAATCCAAAAAAAAAAGGCAAACAAGACGAGACCAGAGGAAGGCCAAACAGAAAGCACAAAACAACACCAAAGAAAAAGCAACCAAAGGCAAAACAAACACAACCCAACAGCCAAACTGGAACCCAAAAACCCCACAGAAGCATAGCACACCAAACCTCAATCCACTCTCCACTCAATAACTTTACCATCCAACTCCACTCCTCTTTTTGCTAAGGCATACACCAAAGTGTTAGAAGTCCTAGAAGCATAACAGACCTAAGCATTACCGAGGAGACTGAGATTCGAATGAATTTCGTAAATTAACTTAACCATGGACAAATTACCAAAATCAGCATCTTTCACCCACGAAACAACCATCTGTGAATCACTTTCTATACAAATCGATTTACTCCTAAGCGACACATCCGAAAGGCATAATAGACAAGCCTTATGCATCGCCAGCTGTTCTATTGTTGGAGCATCCACTTCACCCACAAAAACTGCAAACGAGCACAAGACAGCCCCTTTCGAGTCCCATAACACACCTCCGATCCCCGCCCTAGCCACCTCCGGATTGCAAGAGCCATCAACATTAAATTTCAGAGCCCCATTTGTAGGAGGAATCCAGGCTTTATTTTTGACCTTCTTACCAGACTTTTCCTCCAAACAGCAGTGTTCTAAATTTTCTATGATCACTGTGACCGGCTCTTTCGAATCCCTCCCATGATGCTTGAACCACCACGCCACTCTAAACCTAACCAAGTTAATGGCCATAGACAAATCAGTCGGAATACCTTTAAAAATAAACCTGATTGCGAGCCTCCCAAATCGTCCAAACCACAACGATAAAATGAGTTACCCAAGCTCTTTCCAGTTTCGGCTCTAGACAGATACCATTCCAACCATACTAACATTCACTAATACTATTATTTGCGCAACAACACACAGACCACTAGCTAATGCAAGCACCCCACAACGCCCATGCCCTCGAACACAGTAGAAAAACATGGTCAGTGGTTTCCGCTGACCTGCCATGCAGAGGGCGGAAGACACAATCATTCAAGAGGATACCGAATCTGATCAATTGTTCCCTAACCATAATTCATCCTTTCAAAAGCCGTCGAACAAATATTTCGACTTTTAGAGGGCTGAAACCCTTCCAAACTGACACTTTCATCGACGGGACAGCTTCGCTAGCTTCTTCTAAACATCTTCTAAAAGAACTGATTGAAAATAAGCCTTTGGGGCAAAAAGACTAAGCAATTGAATCCGTCATATATTTTTGCAACCTAACACCAGTTATATTAGAGGAAAAAACCTTCTAAATTTCCAACTCCCAACCATACAACCTTCTTCTCAACGAAAAGTCCCACTTCCAAACCTCCCCCTCCCACCTCCCATACTCACTAATGGTACCACTTTTATTAGAATTCAAAGCAAAAATCCTTGGATACACCTCTCTCAGCGGCAACTCCTCCCTCCAAACATCACTCCAAAATCTCACCTTATCACCACAACCCACAACAGCCTTAATACCATCATCCAGAATTTTTGCTGCAATTGAGCCATCCATAGAAAGACACCTGACAGCTTTTACGAAAGACGAATGATTTGTGCCAATATCCCATTTCCTAAGAATATTATCAATCTTAATACCATATTTTGCACACAAAACCCTCTTCCAAAGCGGTGCCTCCTCTCTACTAAATCTCCAAACCCACTTTGCCAACAAAGCCCTATTACTATCTTTAATCCTCCCAACCCTAAGCCTACCATTTCTCTTACTCCTACAAATAGACTCCCAATCAATAGCATGTAATTTTCTCTTTTACAACCTATCACCCCAGAAAAAACCCAACCCTAAGCCCTCTATTTCTCTTGCTGCAATTTGGCTTTTTTTATAAAATTCACCACACTAACCGGAATTTGGAAAACCGACATAAAGTAAGACGGAATGCTCAAAAGCACCGTTTTGATCAAAACCAGTCTCCCCCCTTTACTTAAAAATTTCTTTTTCCAAGGTGCCAGGGTGTTCTGAATGCGCTCCAAAACCGAATTCCAAAAAACTTTGGAACTAGACTTAGCTCCCAACTGCATTCCTAGGTACGGAATCGAAAGTTTAGCCTCTTTACACTTGAAATAACATGCCCATTCCACCTCTCCCAGAGTCTTCTTCCTCATCCTAACTGCGCACGACTTATGAAAATTGATCCTTAAACCAGACGCCATCTCAAAACACCTAAGGATTCTTTTAGAATTTACAAGAAAATTCACGTTGGGTTCCAGAAACAAAACCGTATCATCCGCATACTGAAGGTGAGTCACATGCACCTCATCCTCTCCTAACCGAATACCTCTCACCATATTTAGGGCTGCCGCCTTCTTGAACACACCACTCAAACATTTGACCACCAAATTGAACAAAAAGGGAGATAAATGATCTCCTTGGCGTAAACCTTTCTTTATACCAAACTCCTCCATAGGACTTCTATTAACTAACACCAACAACGAGGGTGTCGAAACACACCACTTCATCCATTGTCTCCATTTCACTCCAAAGCCCATATTTTGCAAGACGAAATCCAAGAAAGCATGATCCACCGAATCGTAGGCTTTTTCAAAATCCAGTTTCACCAGGAGACCCCCCACTCCATCACTCTTCCAACTATGAATTATTTCCTCTACGATGACAAAGTTGTCCATAATTTGGCGATTTTTAACAAAAGCTATTTGATTTTCCCTAACCACCAAATTCATCACACTTTTCAACTGATTAGCCAACACTTTTGCCAGAATTTTATAAATAGACACCACTAAGCTAATCGGTCTAAAATCTCTCATAGTCTCCGGATGAGCGCACTTCGGAATAAGCGCCACAAAAGTCTTGTTAAGGTCCTTCACAATTTCCCCATTAACATAAAATTCCTAGATGAATTCCATAAAATCTCTTTTAATCAACTCCCAGTTTGCTTTTATAAAGTTCATATTCAAACCATCAGGGCCGGGAGCCTTGTTTCCATCACAATTACTAATTGCATCCCACACCTCTGTCTCATTAAAAGGCACTTCAAGAAAGTCCCTATCATCCACTGATAATTGCCACAAAAAAATCCCTCTCAACTTCGGCCTCCTCTAAGACACATTAGAAAAATGTTCCTTGAAATAATCAAAATCCCTTTTTTGACAAGCACAGGATCTGCAACAAAACCATTTCCAAAAGAAATCTCACTAAAACTATTCCCACGTCTCCTCCCATTTGCTAAGCAATGAAAGAATTTTGAATTTCTATCCCCTTCTTTCAACCAACTAACTCTAGACTTTTGTCTCCACCATTGCTTCTCCTTTCTAAGCTTCTTCCACAACTTTGAGATCAAAACCAACCTCTTTTTCCTCAACTCATCAGACTATCCATCCGCACCTGCCTTCACATCGATCTCAGCCAACCTACTTTCCAACTCTTTACTATTGGACACCACTTTTTTATTAACTGCAAGCCACCTCTTAATATTGCTCTTCTCACCTTTCACCTTAGCAGCCAACGAAAAACCCCCTAGAACCTTTCACTTTACTTCCTTTCCAACCATTAACTGCTTCCTCCATCAAACCCTTTTCCTTAAGCCACCCATTAAAAAAACAGAACGGTGTAGTACCCCAATCAAACACTGTTTCACCTAATAATAAAGCATTGTGGTCCGAAATGGACATGGGGAGACCACGCTGAAATAAATTGAGAAACCAACATAGAATTTTCGAGTAGATTAAAAACGGTCCAATCTTGCCCAAGAAGCGCTACCTCTATAATTCCCCCACGTAAATCTCATTCCTTGCAAAGGAATATCCACCACTCTTGCTCTAAGAACAAAATCATTAAAGTTCTGGATCGAAACTAAATTGCACGCCTTACCTTTCCTTTCCAACGGATCCAAAACCATATTAAAGTCACCTCCCACACACCAAGGCAAAGGAAAAGAATTCTAAGTATTAACTAAATACTCCCATAACTCCTTCCTCTCTCTCTCGACATTGGCCGCATAAATGTTACAAAAAACTATCTCGTTCTTAACATCGGATAATTCCCCCAACAGAATAATGCTACGGTTCGAAGTAACACACGCCTTCACACAAAAGGCATCCTCATTCCATAATGTTATCAAACCCAACGGCGTCCACACCAACCCCCCGCGACAAGAAAGACCCCCCTAACGATCTAATCACCCCACTATCAAACTGACTCAACTTAGTTTCTTGTAAAAAAAACAACCACTGGTTTGTGTCTCATCACCAAATTCCTAACTACTTTTCGCTTTTCGGCTTTCCCCAAGCCTCTAACATTCCAAGATATAACTAACATTAAAAGACAAAAAACCACACTAGAGAAGAAACAGACTAACCAGAGGTGGCATCGAATCTAGCATTATCCTCCTCTTCCCTCCTTATAATGGCTTCCGAGACTTCATCTTCAACCTCTGAGAAATCAAACCTAATCGCTCTCCATGTCTCTAAGACCCTAATCGCCTCTTCCTCAGACTCTTTGTTCTTGGAATTTCTTGTTCTCATCTCATGCTTTTTTGAGGGAATAGACTTGCTTGATTTCCTCTGATTAAACCCATTAATTGGCACCGAACTGCACCCCTACGAGACTGCTCCTCTTCACTGTTAATCATAGAAAAAACTGAAGATGTCCTCATATCCTCTTCGATTGTTGCCCGAACCATCTCTTCTTTAGCTTCCGAATCATCGCTTCTAATGAATTCCAATTCTTCTGAACTGTTGTCCTCCATTTCAGCTGCTCCCGAACAGCTCTCCTCTGCTTCCATAGTAACTTGGACCATCTTCTCTTTCATTCCCATACTATCACTTGAGAGGTTACCTTGGTGAGCCACACCATATGCTTCTAAACTATCAACAGCCTTCAAGAAATCATCATTCTCTTATTCAACACCCACCTCAACAATAGACCCAATGCCATCCAGTGAACCCAATTCCTGCCTCCTACCCGATCCCCTAAAATCAGCAGCACTCATAACTACCTGGCCCAAATCAACACAATGCCAGCCCCCACCTTTGACTTTACCAAATTCAAAATTTTTGGGCCATCAGTGGGCACATCAAAGGAAACATTCTTGGGCTTGAAAGTTGTTGAAAGCCCACCTAAGTCTGGTCCAATCCCCTTTCCACCCATCCTAAAGCACTCACCCTTCTCTCTGCAAGACTCCAAATACAAACTTTCCATTCCTACCTCCTCTGATGACGAAGACGTCTCTGCAGAGCTGCTGTACCTTGCTGTGACACTCGGCTTTCTTTTTTCTAAATTCAAACTTCCTTTCTGAATTCTAGGGACAATAAACTTCGCCTTTGTCCTTTTAATCATTTTCTTTTTCCCCTTATAAAGGAGTCTATTCACCATCAAACCCCTACCACTTGTTTCCATCCTGCCGTGACCTTTCCCACTCTTCTAACTGTCCTATCAGAGTTAGAATTCTGACCACTCTTCATTTTGTTACCCAAAATCCTGTCAGCTTCAGAAGGCAATTTCCTATCAGCTCCAGATGACAATTTCAAGGCACTAGCACCTACCCCATTTGGCCAGCAAATTTGAAACTTGTTTCCCTCCGGCATAGACTTCCGGCAATGATGATCAATGTTCTTCTGAGCTCCAAAAAGCTCTCCAGCCACACAATGTCCACTAGATTCAAGTCCTCTTCCAGCTTCACCATATACGGCTTCATTCCTCCCATCACCTTAACTTTAGTCGAAACATGGTGTTGATGAGGAATCAAAACTAGCATTCTTCCTTTATCCAGAAAAACTCTATTCACTGTTTTATCCTCTAACAACACCAATTCCCCGATTTGCCAACCTAACTTCATGAAAAACTCATGTGACCAACAAGAGATGGGGATACCTCAACAGTTAATACAAGCCAGTATAGCTTGAGGAACTACAGCATCTACCCACCTAACCATCATCGAAAAGCAATCAGACCACAAACTTTTGTCACCAATAAAACCTTCCTTCTGGGTTTTGGAATCAAAACACCAAAGAACACATTTATCTCCCAAGTATGCCACTGTAAACTCAACCCCCAAATCTTTTAAGCGATTGTTCACTAGAGTCACCCATTTGAATTCTATCAATATATCGAGCGCACATCTATTAAGCCAGGCCTTATTGTTTTTCTTGAAGTCTCACGTCATAGATACCACCTTCTCTTTCTCCTTCTCTGCTGGAACTTGCTCTGTAGTATCAAAATCCCTCACTGTTTCCGCATACAACCGATGCGAACAAGACTCAGTCCTTCTACCTTCCTTACTATCTTTAGTCCTCTTTTCATCAGCGTTAAAAAATCTCTTATACTCAGCCTTAGAGCTTCTCTCCTTCCATCCTTGTGCTGCTACTTTCACGACAATTGGCCATCCATAAACATGCATACCATTGGTGGTTGCCGCCACTTTGGATGCTTCCTCTAAGGTCTCAAATCTCACAAAAGCAAACCTACTTCTTCTTGATCTCCTCTCAACTGATAGATAAATGTCCCTAACCTTACCAAAAGGTTTGAATAACCCCCACATACATTCATAATCGACTTTAGTATTCAGGTTATCACGAATATTGAGAATAATTTGTCCCTAAAATCACTCCCATTGTCTCTCTTTGGGTTGGCAGAGCTTCTCTCTCTATATCTCTCTTTGTTCATCGCTCTTATTATTAAATTGAATGGGTAAAACATTCCAAATCTACGCATAAAAATATCATTATATATGTTATTAAACTTAGAGAATTACATACCTTGTGAAGATAAAATGAAATTTTGAAAGTTTATCCTATATATAGTAGGGAAAGTATCATTTTTCCCCTTATATTTTGACCTATTAATAAATCTACCCTCCGTATTTCCATTTATGGTCGTTTTGCCCCTTGAAACCAAAGGTATTCGTCATATTTCCCCCTATAGTTTCATTAATGGCCAAACTCCCTCCTATAATTTTTCAGATTCCTTATTTACCCCCTTAAACTGTTAAGTATTCTGTTATAAATTTTATATAGATAAGGGTACAATTGTAACTTTGCAAGAAACTAAAATTAAAAATTATCTAAACCAATATTAAAATAAAAAATTAATATTCAGATATTAAATTTATATATAAAACAAATAACTATAATTGTAAGAAAAAAAAAACTAAAACAATATTGACAAAAAATCTGGTGATGGTTGTGGGGTTAATGAACAAATAATCTAGAGATGATGAACGAAAATTTTGGTGGTGGTTGACGAAAATATTGAGATACTTTTTTTTTTTTTTTTTTTTTTAGTTGAAGGTGATGGTGTGTTGAATGAAGAATCTGGAGATGACGGCCTTTTCAATTTCAATATTATTTTTTTTTTTTCCAATTTCTGGTTTGGTTTGCTAGAGAACAAGATGTTTTTCAATTTTAATTTTTTAGGTTTATAAGATTTTGGAAGGAATTTGATGGCAGTTTGGTGTTGGTGACTTGTGGTTTGTTGATGATATTGGTGGTTTGGTGAATGGAAATTGATTATAGTGATTTGGTGATGATAATGGTTGTTTGGTAGTGAAGATGATGGTGGTGGTGGTGGTGGGTGTTTCTAGGTTTGATTTTCTTGGTTGTTTGAATGTGAAGAAAGTGGTTTTCTTTTCACCATAATCTATACATTTAATCTTCACCATCCATCTTAGAGATGGATGATAGAAATTGAATCCGGAGATTTCTCCATCTTAGAGGTTGACTATGGTGATACTTTTCATTTTTCTTTTTTTAATTTATAATTCTAGTTTTGTTTCTAAAAAAAAATTCTTTAGTTTTTTTTTTTAATATAGGTTTGATGGTAAAATTGTCTTTTAACGCGAGGATTAATTTTTTTTTACGTAATAGCTAATGGGAGGGGGGAATATGGGGAATACGTTTGGTTTCAGGGCACTGAATAGCCTTAAATGGAAATCCAGGTGCAAATTTACTAATAGGTCAAAATATGTGTGTGTGTGTGTGTGTGTGTGTGTGTGTGTGGGGGGGGGGGGGGGGGGATATTGACTATGACAACAACAATAGAGAATATTGGTTAAAATATATAACGGTGAGATTGGAATCTCTTACCACAATCGAGAATTACTGATAGGTCAAAATATAGGGGGCATATGCTTGTAAAATGTTCACGGTGTATTTGAACCCCTCAACACTAAAGTGAAAGGGAGATACAGAACCACCGGTGCTAAAATTAGATATCCATGGTGAAACTAAATATAGAAAATTAATGCATGTTTGGTAACATTGTAAATTTGTTCTTTTATTGTGTTTTTTTTTTTTTTTTTTTTTTTTTTTTTTTTTTTTTTTTAAATATTGGTTTCTTTTATTATTGATTACAAACTTTCAAGTGAGAGATCCTTTACTTTAATTTCAATAAGGACCTTGATGAAATCACATTGATTTTTATTAATTTTGATCTGATTTTTTAGTGAATGATAAGTTTAAGAGAGCCGATATTAACACCCATAAAACTTATTAGTACACCCATATTTTATTAAAAATTTTAATTACAAAAATATCCCAATAGAAATTTACCAATAAGGATAAGTTACTTTAATTAAAAATAAACCAAATAATATATACAGTCATTAATTACACCCATATCTTCAACTATATTTTTTTATTAAAAAAAACTTACCTTATCTTCGACTATATTTTTTTATTAAAAAAAACTTACCTTTCAAAAAAAAAAAAAAAAAAAACTTATGTTAAACCCTAATTAAACTCTAATTTTATTTCAAGTATCCAATTTTCTCATTATCATATAATTATCATATTATTTTTGTCTTTCTTTTATATATAGTTATAAACTCTATTAAAAAACAAATTTTTTTTTTTAACTATAGCTGGAAATATCAACAAGTTTTTTAAAAAAAAAATTTTTTTTAAGATAGCCATAGATGTCAATAAGAATTTTTTTTTTTAAGATAGCTGTATAAATAAGAGAATTCCAAATTGAAAATATTTTGACCCCAAATATATATTCTCTTTTATAAGGCTCCTACATTCAAGATATTTATAAAAGTAAATTGGACCATCATTAAAAAAGGATTTGATTCTAAAAATAATATGATTTTTTTTTATAAATTGGGTGTGGTAAAAATTTAAGAGTGTTTATAAATAATATTTATTAAAATGAATATATTTATTTCAATGAGGGTACTGTTGGCATTAAGATGAATGTTTATAGTAATATTTAATTTTTAAATTTTAGACAGGAGTGTATTTATAAAAATGGGTGTACTAATAAGTTTTATAGGTGTCAATATCCAGTGGCGGACCCTAAAATTTTAACCAGGTAGGGCACTCGAATAAAATAACAATTATATAAAAAATACTGAAAATTTAAGATCCAAATAAAATGAGGTTTTTTTTTTTTATTAAACAAAATTGAGTTTTTTATATAAAGAAAAATTGATGGTATAATAAAATTTAGGGTATGAAATAAAACAAAAAAACACTTACTTAAGAAGAACTAAATAATTTTATATTTAAAAAGAAATAAAAAACAAGAAACACAATATTAATAAATAAATAATAACAACAGAAACAACAAAAAATACAATCAACAAAAAATACAATCTAATTTTATATTAAGAAATTTTGTTTTGTATTTATTATGAATTCACTTTAAATTTATACAAAATAATTGGTTAATAAATATTACTAGACATGTTTTTGAATTTTTTTTCTTCTAATTATTAGTAAATTATTAATTTATTGATTGTAAATAAATTAAAACTCTAAAATAAAGAGAAATACTAAGGATAAAAAAAAATGATTCATAAAAATAGATGGACTATATTAATACAATAAATTAAAATTTGAGATTTTAGTGTTTATTGATGAGATGTGTTAGGTATGTCAAACTAAAACTATTAGAAATAACAAATTTTCAAAATAATAATAGATAATTTAATATAACATAAAATTAAATTAAGTAACCATAAATTGAAGGTAGTTAAGAGGTTGAAAAAGAGAAAGTGAATTATTTTATTTTAGAAAAAGATGAAAATTTGAGAAATAAATTGGAAAAGATTATAAAATAAAAAAGATATAAAAAATTGAGCTAAGACTTGAACCAGTACCAACAAGAAATCCTACCAGCTGTGCTAACAGATTACATAGTGTAATGTATGCGTATTATTACTATATATATATATATATAAACAAATTCAAATTTTAAAAATATTTGAGACAGGGCATGGGCCCCACCTGGTCTATACGTGGGTCCGCCCCTGTCAACATCCGTACCCTAAGTTTAATGATCTCTATATATGAATTAAATTTGAGAATATTTCAAGTACTAGAATTTTTTTTATTTTTAATTTCCTATATTCATCTTGAACAATATAATATGTGGTGACCAATAATACTAATTTGTTTAAATTTGGTGTCCAAATCTGGTGTCCAAATGATATAGCATCACTATAATACATTCATTTAAATAATGCAAATATAATACAATTTAAATGAATGGATTATAGAGATAGCATATCATTTGGGTAAAATAGCATTACTTAAATACTAATAATTAATAATCAAATATAAATTGATGATTGAGAGCTAAAAAAAATTAATAGAAAGAGTAAATTAATGCAAGAAATTTATTAAGAGAGTTATTATTCGAATAATGTTAAGATTAATACAAACGTGATTAGATCACCAACCGGTGTACTTGACCCAGGTTTTTCGATTATCCCCACTAAAATAGAATCCATCATCTCTGACTTCCCAATAACAAGTAAAAGTTTCATAACATTTATAGTTTGGAGTGTTGCTATCATAAAGCACCACTTTGTCCTTGTATTGGTTACCATGACGCATTTGGCACCAATAATGAACCAACCCAAAGAATTTCTCCTTAAATGTAACTGTCCACTCATCGCTATTCCAAAGAGTGTGCTCTCCAAGATCATGAGACCCGGAGTTATCTGTGTAACAATGAATCACCACCGGTACGTCCTTCATCATGATATTGTTTCCGATATTGAGTGTATAATGACTGTTGAAGTTAGAAGCAAAACCTGGAGTTGCAGCAACCGAAACAACTACCATGATCGCCACAAACAAATGAGAAATCATCGTAACCCTACCCATGTTTTGCAAATGAATGATATCTCTACTCATAATGCTGGATTACACCACTATTTATAGTCATAAACGTTACGTATACATTACATGTGGTCAAATATTACATTAATAAAAATGGTAATATATCCGATAGCTATAATTAGCATATAGTCAGTATGGATTTGAATTCTCTCGCCACCTTAAGTGTCATCTTTCTGTCCATACCATCATAATTTTATGTCTTCATTCTGCTAAAAAATAAAATTAATCCAGACCATTGATTTGCTTATTAGACATATGTCAATAGGTTATAAAGGTACAGACACTTAAGATGAGAAGTGGATCTGGATTTGATTGGTATATATTTCTTAGCACTGACAATGAAGGAATACTGTTAAATTGAATGGGTAAAACATTCCAAATCTATCCTTAAAATTATCATTATATATGTTACTAAACTTAGAGAATTACTTACCTGCATTTAAAACGAAATTTTCAAAGTTTATACTCTATATATTAGGGAAAGTATCATTTTCTCTCCTATATTTTGACATATTAGTAAATTTGTCCCCTGTATTTCCATTTATGGCCGTTCTGCCGCTTGAAACCAAAGGTATTCGCCATATTTCCCGCTATAGTTTAAGGCCAAACTCTCCTCTATAATTTTTCGGATTCCCTGTTTCCCCCTTACGTATTCCGTTATAAATTTTATATAAACAAGGGTACGATCACTACAAGAAAAACTGACTTTCTTGACAGATTTTTCAAAAAAAAATTTGTCTTTAATAATTTATTTAAACTTTTACTTCCTATTTTCAACACCAAACAAAATCCCGATATGGATTTATTTTACAGTATGATATCGGTTTCTTGGCAAACCGATATTGGATAAATAAAATTTTAAATTTAATAAATTTAATTTTAAATCATTTACTTTAAAAATTTTCAATTTTTTTTTTTTAAATTGTTTATTTATTTTGCACCCTCTTGTTTTATACTATGAGACACGTCAATAATTTAATTACCCATATAAATTAGTAATCCTAGTCTTACATTTGTTCATTAAATTGCAAGATACATGTTGAGAAATATCTCTCATGTAGTGAAAGTTGTGTTCAAAATCATACTTATTACAATTGACGTCACAAGTCTCTTATAGGGCATGTTTGGTTGAATGGAGTGGAATAGAAAGAAAGTCATTCCATTCGTTTGGTTTGTTAAAATGCAATAGAATGGTAATTCCATTGGAATGGAGATTCCACCATTTTGGTGGAATGGGCATTCTATCCAAAAACCAATGGAATGTCTATCTATTCCAAACTAAAATTTATATTCCATAAATACCCTCATATGCACCAAATACATTCCAAAAATACCCTCCTTTCTAAAGATAATATATTATTATTATATATTATATGAATGATATATAAATATATATTATTATTATTATTATAAATTATTATAATATATTTAACGATATATAAACATATATAATGCAATTTATTTATATATTATATTATATATTATATATTATTACATATATTATATATAATATTAATATATTAATATGTATTATATTATATAAATATATTATTATTATATATATTATATATATTATTAAATATATTAAATAATATATATTATATAAATATATTATTCTATATATTGTATAATATAATATATATATTATAAATTATATATATATATATATTATATTATGTAATATATATATATATATATTATATATGTTATATATAATATCAATAATGCTAAACATCCCACCTACAATCCCACCATTTCCATCCCAACACATGTGGTAGTTGAGGTGTCACTTAGTGAGTTGATACATATTAAGTGATATTTATCTCTCTTATCTATGTATTCACTTACCAATTAATGTTTGTCCACTCACCAAGTAACACCTCAACTGCCACATGTGTTGAGATGGAAATGGTGGAATTGTAAGTGAGATGTGTAGCATTACTGATTATATATTATATATATAATTATATATCAATTAATACAATATATTATTATATTAATTTACATATAATTATATATATAATATACTTTTATATTTTATTATTATTATTAATAATATATCATGTTATTATGAATGTTTTATAATTATGGGTATTTTAGTCAAAATACAGTTAACTTTATTCCATTCCATTGTTAACCAAACAAAATAATACTAATTCGGAGACTAATTATAAAGTTCCAAGCAAACAAAAACTTAGGTAGTGTTTGGATCAATTTTTAAAAACTGTTTTTTGTTTTTAAGAACAAAAAACAACTAGAATATTGTTTGGTTAAACATTTTACAAAATTGTTTTTGAAAACAAAAAACAATTTTTTAAAAGTTATAACTAAAAAGTTAAAAACAACTTTTTATTGTTTTCTATTGCTTTCAAAACAGGTTTTCAAAATAAACCATAACTTTTCCCTCTAAATAACTATTTCACTCATTTAAAAAACAACAATCAAACACTTTTACATCGTTTTTCGTTTCAAAATACTACCAAACATATTACATTTTTAAAAACATCATTTTTAAGACATGATTTCCATTTTTAAAAAAAGTTTTCAAAAACATCATTTTAAAAACGATACCAAATGCGTCCTTAGTTTTCCTTTCCTTTTCATTCCCATAAGCATTTCGATTACCATTCCACCATTTAACCAAACTTGACAATAGAGTATAGACCAATACCTCGACTATATATGTTTAAAAAAATATAATTTTATTAAAAATTTCAATAAATATTTTTTAATATATGTCTATCGTACAAATTGGAATTTTGATTAGTTGAATAAATTTAAATTTATCTAACAAGTTTTTTTAATTCTTTTTTAATTTCTAACAACTCATATAGGTTATATATAAATATTGTTCAATTGTTAACAAATCAAATCTTGTAATCAAGTGGTAAAGACTTACAAATTTTGACTTGAAGTCCCAAGTTCAATTCCTAATAATGACAATTCATTATTATTAGAAGTGGGCAAGGGCAGTGGCCACGACGGCAGGGAGTGAATGCTAGTATTTTAAATATTGAAAAGATTTCTTGACAGTTTTTAAATGTCAATAATGCTAGTATTTTCTTGTAGTGAATGGTAACTTTGAAAGAAACTAAAATTAAAAATTATTTAGCCTACTGTTAAAATAAAAAATTAAAATTAAATAATTAAATAATATATATAAAAAATATATATAATTGTAAAAAAAAAAAAAAAAAAAAAACCACATTTAAAAAAATCCATAGTCTCTCTCTTTCAACCGATCGTCAATCTTCCTCACTCTCAACTTGCTTAGCCGCTGGCGAGGAGCGACGATATCCTTCGCTGAGAAAAGATGGGCTCTATCTTTCTCTCCCTCTTCTCTCTCTTCGTTCAATCTTTTCCAATTCAAGTTGATCTGGGCATGGGTTTGATTTTTGGTGGGGTTGTTGATGATGGGGTGGTGGTCATCATGTGATCTATGTGTGGGTGTCGGTGAATGGAGAACAAAGAGATGATGAACGAAGAATCGGGTGATGGTTGTGGGGTTGATGAATGAATAATCTAGGGATGATGAACGTAATTTTTGGTGGTGGTTGAGGGTGTGTGGGTGGTGTTCAACGAAAATGTGGAGATGCTTTTTTTTTTTTTGAGATGAAAGTGATGATGTGTTGAATGAATAATCCGAAGATGATGGCCTTTTCAATTTTAATATATATATATATATATTTATATATTTTCCAATTTCTGGTTTTGTTTTATGGAGAACAAGATGTTTTCAATTTTATTTTTTAGGTTTATAAGATTTTGGAAGGAATTTGATGATGGCGGTTTGGTGTTGGTGACTGGTGGTTTGGTGATGATAATGGTGGTTTGGTGGTGGTGATGGTGGTTGTTTATGTAAGTCACGCAGCGGAAAATCAAGAGTTAAGATCGACAGATTTTAAAATTTTTATCGTCTTCGGACCTTTTTGTATATACGAATATAAGGAAGAGATTTGTTTTCATACCTTTGAAGAACACTCCTTCGTTTTCTTTTTGATCATTTACAACTAAGCCTTCCGAGCTATGTCCCAGGATCTAGCAACTGTGTGTGTGGGCACATCACGAATTCCACGAGCAGTTGAATGGAGGCTTAAGAGATCTGGAAGACAACGCCTTGTCCCCTTTGATGAATTTGGCCAACCCCTTTTGAGACGAAAAAAAAAAAATTCTTTTTTCTTTTCCTCTCTGTGTTGCCGCACTCCTTTATCTCAATTAGGTTTAGGTTAGTTTATTTTTTCTAATAAGTATATCTTATATACTATAATCCTAGGGTTTAATAAACCAAGTTAAAATAGGATTATAAATCCTTTTTAATTCGGTCACCACTAGGGTTTGAACCTTTGACCTCTTTAAAGCAAATATAAATAATCTCTTATTATTTTATTCTTTTGCTCTTTCAATGTTCGAAACTAAAACCTCCAAATAACAATTTATAATTCTTAATTATTAATTTATCAATTAAATAATCATATTATTTAATAATATTTAATCAACCAATTAAATAATATATTAATTAAATAATCACATCATTTAATTAATTCCCATAATATATTTAAGTTACTTTCATAACACAATTAGTTGGACCATCTAATTCTTTGTGAGCCTTGTTACTATCAATCGTAAAAGAGCTAGGAAGGGGACCTAACAGACCCATAGTTTTGAGCTCTAATAATACTTATAAAAATTAATTAAACTCTTTAATTAATATTTCACTATTATTAACCTCGGAGTTATTCCACAAAAAACTCAAGGTTGTACTTTCATAACTATAGATGTTTTACACAACCAAATTTTTAGAGTCCATCGATATAGCTATTACATATGGTATGATCATCCACAAGTAGTTCATAATTAGAGCTAGCTAGGTCATAAAGTCTGTTATACCTCTTTAATTATATCTTTTCCTTTAAGTATCCTCTATTCATTTCTGGAAGAAGGATAGCGCTCTTAATCATTCAAGTCCCGAATCAACCCTTAAGGGAACTACTATCTACTTCTCACAAGAATGAGTGGATTCCACTATTGTGTGCATACTTTCCCAGCCATAAGCCAAACCGTGATTCCAAGATATGGAGTTATCGACCGGGAATGCTAGTCTAATCTCACCCATGATATTTTAAGATAAACGATCTAACTCAAGGGAGTTAGTAAGACACTCATGATTTAAATCACTCATATACATCCATCCTTTGTCAATATATATGAATCTTTTCAACAAACGGATCTTAGTGATAGATTCATATAGATCATGGCCCAGTCCAATATGAATACATCATATAAGGTGGCTCAATTCTCATATCACCATATGAGCAGTTTAGGATAAAACCACCATACATTGCGGAATGGACCGTAGGTGTAGATTAACCACAAATAAAATACCCGACTTTATTTGCTTTCTACGAACTCTTTAGATTGCATGTCTCAAAATGAATTTCTCTGTATATGACATTCATATACTCAGTTTGAGATTACATCTTGTAATCTTGTATGTTTAGAACATATAATATAAATGTATGAGTAATGTTAATTGAATGAAATAACTACTTCTTTTATTAATGAATTAATAACATTTATAAATTACAAGCTTTATGGCATAAATCCTAATAATTTATAGGTTTGATTTTCTTGGTTGTTTGAATGTAAAGAAAGTGGTTTTCTGATCATCATCATCTCCAGATTTAATCTCCACTGTCCATCTTAGAGATGGACAGTGGAGATTGAATCTGGAGATTTTTCCATCTCGGAGGTGGACAATGGTGATAAATTTCTTTTTCTTCTTTTTTCTTTTTTAATTTATACTTCTATTTTTTTTTAAACAATAATTTAATTAGTTTTTTTAAATGGTAGTTTGAGGGCAAAATAGTCTTTGACGTGAGGATTAAATTTTTAACGGAAAAGCTAATGGAAGAGGGGAATATGGCGAACACTTTTGGTTATTGTGTGCTGAACAGCCATAACCGGATATACAGGGGCAGATTTACTAATAGGTCAAAATATAGGGAGGAAAATGATACTTTCCCTATATAGTAACATTTGACTATATCAACAATAGAGAATATTGGTCAAAATAGATCACGGGCACCACAATATAGAATTACTAATAGGTCAAAATATAGAGGGACAAATGCTTGTAAAATGTGTATAATAGGATTTGAACTCCTCAACAAATAGAAAGGAGGTGCAAAACCACTCGTGCTAAAATTAGATATACATTGTGAAACTAAATATAGAAAATTAATGCATGTTTGGTAACATTGTCAATTTTTTTATTTTATTGTTTTTTTTTTTATTAAAAAAGTTATTGGTTTATTTTATTGTTGATTAAGAACTTTCAAGTGAGGGATCCCTTTCATTAATTTTGGTAAGGTAAGAACCTTGATGAAATTACATCGATTTTTAAGAATTTTGATCTGATTTTTTTTATAATTATAAGTTTAATGACATCTACATATAAATCAAATTTGAGAATTTCTCAAGTGCTATGACTCTTTTTTAATTTTCCAATATTTTTTCCATTTTTCTGATGCCTTTATATTTAACAAAATCGGGATAAACAGTTCTAGTGCTTAAAATTTTTTCAAATTATTCATAGATAGATTTCATTAAACTTATCAGTCACAAAAAAATTTAGATCAAAATTCATAAAAATCGATATTATTTCAATAAGGTTCTTAAAGCAAGGGATCCCTCATTTGAAAGTTACGGTACTAATCAAAAATAAAAGAAACCAATATTTTTTTAAAGAAAAAACAATAAAAAAAAATGGATAATGTTGCCAAACGTGCATTAATTTTATATATTTAGTTTTGAAGCACTCGGGCCATTCTAACTAAACTACAATGGCTAAATTAATATGCAAATATAAGATGGGGCGCGCGGGTGTTTCACCCGAGTCGTTCAACTCATATAGGGTGCATAAGTACGGGTATCGTTTCGACGAGGAGTTAGGAGTTTAGAAAAAGGAAATTGAGATGCTATTAATTTACGAAAACTTAATTAAAAAGGGGTAATTAATTTAAGTTAAAGCAAATTACACTACTCAATTAACACTAAAAATTACTAGATTTGAGAGATAAACCTTAGAGAGAAAATAGTTAGGGGATTAATGTAATTTAAGTAACAACCACAATCCTTACTCAATCTATATTTTAAAAAAATTCACAACATCTTAGGCATGCATTTATATAAGATTTAACATTAAAGCACTAAATTCATCAACTCAATCACAACCTAAGGTATTAGAGAAGTGAATACAAAGAGAATTTTGAAATTACAAGAATAGAGAAGTTCTAACTCCACAAGGTCATGCAATCTAGAATTAACTCTTAAAATGGTTTATAAACAAGACCCATACATACATTGGTCACCTCATGCATGAAATCCAACCATATTTGTGTGCAATAAATATTTACATGAATGATATGTCAACATGCATGACATAAATGCTCATGGATACATACATGCAAAACCCTAAGAAGGTGAAAATAGAAGATTGATTGATTAAATCATTGGTATAGTTACAAAAATATACATTAATCCCTTAAGAAGAGGGAGTTTGTTACACATAATGGAAAGGAAACAAGAAAATAAAGAGGATGAGAATACAAAACCCATTTAGTCTATGATCTTCTTCAATTAATAAAGAGCTCTGATTAGGTCGTTTGTGCTCAACAAAACAATGTATTTATGTGTTCACTTGAAAACCGTGTTTAACCACTTAGGGATCCACCTAGGATAAAAGCTTCGTAAAACGATAAGCAAGGATTCGTTCTATAGGGAATTAGAGTAATGTGTAGTATTAATTAACTAATCTACAATGCAGTAATGTAAATCATGGATCGTTAGATAGTGTATGGTTTGAGAAATCATCAAACAATGCATGTAAGTAAATTAACCAAAAGGTGATAGGGAAAGTAGAATGCTCAACAATCTTTAATAAGAATATGGAATGTAATCAATTAAGAGAATACTAGGGAAATGATGGAGTTGCAAGTGGATTATGGGCAATGCTTTTCAAGCTACTTTAATGAACTAATCTCATTCTTGTTAACCATTTTGTAGTCTTAGATGTGTTTTGGCCGTTACTACGAAACCTAAACACTTCCCACCAAATGCCTAACCGATTAAGGAGAAGGGGGTCAAGGTGGGATCAATTAATTACAAATCTAGGCATAGATTATTATGGTTGATATACCCGTAAACAATCTATCATATTCACTATGTTCCTTAATCATTCAAGGATGTCGATCTAAGATTGATTGTATAACAAATTATCCTAAACAAGAGTATAATCAACTAGTGGTATACAATGCCAATTATAAAATGAATAAGATCTAGTTATCAAATGAATAGAACACAAATAGAGATTCAAAATACAATATAGCTGTTAGTGGGAAAATGTTAAAGGGGTCAAATTCCAATTAACACAATGTATGTATTATCGAGACAAAAGCAAAGTACTATTTTATTGATGAATGATACACAATTTAAATGAGACAGTGAAGGGTTTATGGGGGATTTAGGTATGGGATTTTAGACACAGTTGGTAAAGAAAATATTATACGCATGTCTAAAACAACCTAGAGGGGGTGAATGAGTTGTTAATCCGATTATTACCAACTTTTTCGGATCAGTCAATATTCAATTATAAACCCATTTCAACAGACAATAAAATCAAGTATAAAGTGCGGAAATTAAAGAACACTTGGTTTTTACGTGGAACCTTCAATAGGAAAAACCACGAGCTATTATGCTAGCCACACATAGTCACCGAAATCCACTAAATGAAAAAAAGGTTACACTCTCAAGTAATACACAGACTTTTACTCTAGACAACCTTAGGATATTGAAACTACCACTCACCACTCTTGGTTCAATCCCTAATGATATCCCACGGTCCACTACTCTTAGCATAAGCACCTTTTACTCTACCCGTAGGCCTTTTACAGTGTCACTTGACCAATCTTGCTTGTGCACTAAGCAACTTAATCACAAGACTTACTTCTCAATAAAGAGATTAACAACCTATGTGAATATGCAATGATATTCAATATGCAAATAATGCTAGGTTACACTAAATGTTTATCTAGATATTTAAGATGTCAATATGAACAATCCTAGATATCAATATTACTATATGTCATGGCATACAACTTAGCTATGTAACAGATAACCAATCCTAGATACAATAGCTATCACAAACAATCTCAATCAATCAATGAGATAAATTAGCCTGATGTTATATAAATATCTTAACTCAATCAATCACAACCTAGCTTTCATAAAACAACAACTCAATCAATCAACACAAATATCTTAACTTGTAAATAAATTTTAATCTAGATGCCAACAAGTCATAAATGAGATTTCTTGCTAAGTAAGAACACAAAAATGGATGAGATGGTGTTCGACTTACCAAGTCACGTGTGTTGAAGAAGACCCATGCATGAGCACATCCTAGATGATCCTAGATGATGCTTAAATGATGATTTATGCACATGGAAATAAGTTGGGAGAGTTAAAGAAGCAATCTTGGTGCTTTCACTCATTAAAGAACTCTTAATCTCTCTCTAAGGTTTTGTAATTTTTATTCTTTGAAGACAAATGATGAGAAAAGAGAGGTATTTATAGTGCTTAGATGATAGCCCTATAAATTTCGTGATTTTCCTTTCAAAAATGAGCCAAATCAGACTCCAAATGAGTAAGATATGGCCAAATTATGAAACAAGTGCAGAGCAGTATACCGGTTTGTTGGCTGGTATACTACCCATGCACTCACCTGCACACTAGCAAATCAGCACAGCAGCTCGAGATTCGAGCGCCCCAAACCATGACTAAACGACATCAAAACCTTTCGTATGATATACCGTTGGAAGAGTATGAATGTCTGTTTTCTACTCATTTTTATAGAATGAGGTTTTGGTGTCTGTAGAAAACTTTATGGTCATTAGAGTGACCGAATTTCAGATTTGGAAAACAACAGAGATGCCCTATTTTTGTGGTCATTTGGAGATATCAAAACCAATCCAAACGGTCATGAAATATTACTAATAACATACCATTAGAAAGGTATGGGTGCCTGATTTGTACAAAAATTTTCAAAACTCATTTTGAAGCTTTATATTAAAATTTATGGTCACAAGACCATACAAAGGTCAGTTTTGAAAATCAATTAAATCATTGAAATCCAATCTTTTGAAACTAGACTCTTTACTCCAAACAATTAAACCAAATCTAATACTTATCCAAGATAAGAATAGGACATTTTCAAATGGTCAACCCTCGTGCTAAGACATGCATATCATCGTGTAAGCACGGATGTTTTCGATCACATAAACGAAAACGAAATACTAGACACTATCACACAACAAAATCCAACAAAAAGGTACAAGTGTGAAGTGTGAAGAATACACACATATAAGAATTGAAGCATAAATGCAAGATGAATAAAACATGCATGAAAAACTATGTGTGGCAACTAATCTCTTCAAGAGGCAAGTCAAGTGATTTACTTTTCGCTCTTGCTCTTGCTCTTGAAGTCACCGGGAATGATTGGAAGCTTGCCATTGAGGACCTAAGCTACCCATTACAAAATCATCCTCAACTGTGGTTTGTAACCAAAATAAGCCAATCAAAATATGAGGAACTTACAGTTGGCGATGGCGATCTCATGCTAGTCGATAAGTGGAAATACTACAATCAATATTTTATTCAAAATTCAATCTCAATGGTGATTCCAAAAACAAAAAAAAAAAAAAAAAAAAAACTGGCCCCCTTCTCTTTCGAGTTATAGGTCCATTTTCTTGCTACTCACTATGTCAATTAGTCAATCAATTTAGCAATCAAAGGGAGGTTGATGGTGGCTTCATTTAGGGGCAAGAATAATCCCATAACTAGGTGATTTGTTTCATTTTTTGGCGAATTCGATAGAGTTGACTAATCCCATTTAAAATGGAGTTTACAAATGGAGGGAGAAGTCAACTTTCCTTGTATTCAAATGTTGGTGCATAATGTCCTTCGTGTAGCATGGTCCTGATCCCTTGGTGTACAGGTTCCCCTTCCTTAGATATCCTTCTTCTTTGATGTATCATAATTTTTACTGCTTGGTAGATCGGTTATAGGAAGGAATCATGATACCAGGGTATAACACATCATGGGTTGTGGTACTGGTATTTCTCGAGTATCAAGGAACTGGGATCATGTGGTAGCGGGGTCCTCATGACCTGGACTTTAATGCTTTTTAGTACCTAAGGATCTAGGTGACCCTGATCTTGATCCTGATTCATAGATGGCATACCTGGGTATACTGGTCTTGGCTTCTTCCTATGGTAGTTGGATACTTCCAGTAGCGTCCTTCTACTTCACATGGTCTAGGCAAAGATGTAATATTCTTCCTTGGACCCTTGCCTTTTTAGGCAGTTAACAAAAGTCCCCCTAACTTAAACACCGGTACTTGGTTTAGGGTTTGAGTCAGGATACCTGCTACATTCAAAGGATTCAATATATCTTGCCTAGCTAGTTTCCACTGTATAGGAGGAAGTCCCCCTTTGGCACGTCCGCATTTAATAAGTTGTCCACGTGTCAAAAAAGAATTGGCATGCTTGTTCAAATAGGTCGTTTTGGCACGATTTTCTTGAAACCGTCACTACCACATCTCCGGTCATTAATTCCTGTTTCCTTTTCAATTCCGGTAACCATTTTCCTCTCTTTATAAGTCCATCTTCTTCACTCATTCACATCGATTCAAAGCAAAAAAGCAAACCCTAATTTATGTTTCAAGAATCATAGCCTTACTTCTATTCTCCTTTCCAAATCCCTAGAAAGAATCTTTCCTTTCTTCCTTCTATTTCAACAATGGCAACCTATTGATTGTCTTGATAAGCTTCTCAACTAAGAGGAGAATAATTCAGTTGACAGCTCTTCTTTACTATCGATGAAGAGGGGTTGAGATAAATGTGACACCGCTAGAAGTTCTACCCCTCCCCAATGACGTCGTTCTAGTAGGAATACTATTATCGAGTCAGGATTCAACAGTAGGCCCGATACTTTGGTTGATCTCATTGATGAGAAGGAGGATGACGCAGCCATCGAGGATGAAAGAGAGGATGCCCTAGCTGTAGATGCCTAAGGTAAGGTTGTTACCCTTCCTCTCAAATATCGGATTGTTTTTGACTCTGTCAGCATCGTCGACACCATTGCACACCTGATAAGAGACTACCAGATTGCTGATGACATCACACATTCTCTTCCACACCGGGGATATAATGTATACTCCCCTCTTGTAGACCACTTCCCCATTCACGTGGCTACTTTTGAATGTAGAGTGTTAGGGTTTTTGTTTGTCTTAGCATATATTCCATATCAAAACGGTGTTTTCTTGTATTGTTTAGTGGTCTTAGAATTGATGATTCGAAGATTCAAAGAAAGACTTGGCCACAACTCATGCAAGATGGAGTCTTCAAATAGGAATGTGCTTAATTGCATAATAAAGGTAAAATATACCTCATTCCTCTTACAAGGCTAAGGCACACATGACATTCATATGTGTCCCTATAAAGTTGTACACCATCGGTATAACACTTGCACACACTTGGTAATGTATACTCATGCATTAGATTTAATTTGATAAACATTGTAAATTATATATTCTAGGACTATGTTTAGGAAATGGCATACGTGTGTTGGGTTTCTTTGTTTCCATTTTATTGTTTTTGGACTTGAAAATGATCTCTTATGATTCCTTATTGAGTCTTGGACATTTCGGTTACTCATTCATTAGGTTTCGAGTCCAAACGATGTAGCTACACTACTTTGCGTTCTCATTCATTGAGTTGTCTTCGTCATTGTTTTTTTAGATGAGTTCTCAACCTTTTTGTCAAAGTTTTATAGTCTTTTTTGTGTGTGAGGGAGTCATGATTCGTAACCTAGAGACAAATTTGAAATCGGAGTTCGGAGATCCGAATGCGGTTGAAGAATGCGGGAGGAGCGCGAGGGAACCACGTGTGGGCCATATGTGCCACATGGCTAGGTGACGTGGAAACCTTTGGTTGACTCATTTTTCCCTCTCTTGAATTCTTTCAAAAGCTCTCCATTCCCTCCCTTCCCTCCCATTTCATTAAAAGAAGAAAAATTAGAATTTCACATGAGCAGAATTTTCTATCAACTTTTTCTCACCTTCCAAACACCATAACTTTCTTATAAGAAGTCAGATTTGATTGATTCAAGTTGGAGATTGTTTGTAATCAAGTCCCTTACCTTTTCTAAGAGATTGTATATTTTTTTGATCGAGTTTCCTATTGGTTTTAACTGAAACAAGGATCCAGCTCTTGATCTAGAGGTAGTTGTCATAACTTTATGATTTATTCTTTTATAACCTTCAATTTGCTTGGGGTTTCTTCTTTTATATGTATCTGTATGTATGGTGAATGTTATTGAGAAAGATAGTTTCATAGTCAAACCTAATCAAAAGTCTATTGAGAGACATGTGAACTAGTTTCTAGGATTCTAGGTTTTTCACATGATTGAGAGTTGTATTGTGATTAGTTTGATATCTAGGATTATTTGTGACTTGATTGAATCATTTTATGATTAATAATCCTTAAAATGTTCTTTGATCCTCTGATTGATAAAATCTAGGATTAATGCTTGTGTATGTGTTTTTAGAGCTTTCTAGGATTTAATTGATTTATCATTATATCCTTGCTCTAAATCTTTGGCTAGAAAATTCATTGAATACATTTTGTAATTCTAGCATTTTTGTGTATGTTTGTAACATCTTAAATATGTGCTTCATGAATATGATTTATTCAAGTGTTATTTGTGTGAATGAAACTATGAGCTATTTGTGTTAGGTGTTTTCATATACTCTAGGTTTAATTCATGTTTTGCATCTAGACTATGTTACTTGTGTTTTCACATGGTTAGGTCTAGTTGTTCCATGGAATGTATTGATCACATGTTCTATGTTGAATTGCTTGTTTACTTCATTTGCATTCATATGATCACACTAGGAAATCCTTGTAAAATGCATGAAGTCTTGATTAGGACGAGATATTTGGATAGTCAAGCAAGGAAGACTTGGTTAGGACAATGCATCCGGATAACCAAGCAAGGAGTCTTAACTAGAGTCGGGATGACTTGGATAGTTAAGCAAGGAGTCATGGCTAGGATCGGAAAGGTTCGGATAGTCATGCATGGGAGGTTCTCTAGAGGCATGAGTGCCTTGGATAGGCATGTAAAAGTTTTGAAGACTCATGTGAAGATAAAAGAGTTTTACCAATGTGTGAAATTTGGAGTTGTTGTCCATTTCCAACAGCCTACCTATCTGGTCTATGATAATCTGAATGCATAAAGAGATTTGACAAATCTAATGTGACGTGATTGGTAGCCCTACTATCGACATACCATGATGGATCACGTATTGTCTCAGGTGTTGCATAATAAGCTGTGGACTGATGATAGTTTGCCTGATGTGGACTGTTAGTCAGTGGTGTTGCATTGTTGTTAATGTGAAAATTGCTGATATTCTGATTTTGATACTGATTCTGATTGCTTATCTGATTTTTTTTTTTTTATCAAAACGATGATAGCAATTCATTTATGTATGACCTATTTTACCGTAGACTTGGCACACCAGCCTGTTATGATTCCTTCTACCACCACTTTTGCCTTGGTTTCATCCTCTGCTACCTAAATTTCTTCCTCCATTGTTGTAGTTGTTAGAAGTATTGAATCCACATATTTGATTCCTTCTATCACCTTAATATCCAGTTGTAAAGTTAGCACTTGGAGTTGTAACTTCCAGTTGAGTTATGGAGTCAAATTCAAATATCCTCTGTTCATGATTTAGTAACAAATATTGTACTTCTTGAAGAGTTATGTTGCTTTTTTGAGATGTGATAACACAAACAGTTGAGTCATGTAAAATACTCAAGATTAGATCATTTTCACTAACAGTTTGTCTTGCTGCATTTAGATTGTCACCAATAGTTTTAACCTTAAGCACAAAATCTAAAAAAGAACTAGCCCCTTTCTTAATATTCTGCAGCTGATGTTTCAATTGAAGAACCTTAGCTAATGATTGTTGTGAAAATAACTAATCCAGAGTACTCCAAACCTTTCTAGAACTAGCACAATGAGTAACTTGTCTTATGCCACTTTGACGTATTGTTGAGAACAACCGGCTTAAAAGTAACTAATCAGATCTTATCCAGATTACATACTTTTTAATCAGCACCAATTGTTTATCTCCTCCTTTTGGAGCTTGAACGTCAACGTGTTAAGGTGGTATAGACTTGCGATTTAAGACATAATCTTCTAATTGGAAAGCTCAAATAATTGGAAATACTTGAGCCTTCCACTGTATATAGTTGTTTTTGTCTAGCTTTACTTGCAGATTGAAGTGCATCGATTTCGCCAGAGAAGTGAAGTCCTCGGCCTTCGAGATCGCCGACGAATCATCTTCGCGCTTAGAAAGAGAACTTGAAAGTGAAGTCATGGATGATTAGTCCTTGTGTAGATCTAATACCATGACTATTTTATACCTATTTGAGGTCCCCTATTTCTGATCGTTTATCTCGTTTTCGAGCGAATTTTTGTATATAATGTTTTGTTTGAGCATTGTGTAGGTTTATATTTCCTACAATAAGGTTTTAAGCTTAAAGATCAGTTTGGGATGCAAAACGAGTCAAAAACAGAAGAAAATGGAATATATGCTGAGTGTTACACCTCATCGTCGACATAGACCCGCGACGTAATCTAAACCCAGTTGTGGTCAAGCGAATCCAGATGTTTCCACGGTTAATCTATCGTCAAGCCAGAACGTGACACCAAGATCGCGGTAGAATACCCTCGGCATTCCAATAGCTTACGGATGAAGTGAAGAAATTCAGACAATCAGCGGTTACATTCGGTGGCTTAACCGTCGATCAACATTAATGAAGTCAAAGAAGCATTCAGCACAAACTACAGTCATAATTCAACTGCCTATTGAAACCGTCGATTACCTCTAAAAGGTCATTTTTTAGGCTAATTTTCAAGGACAGTTTCGTCCTTTCACCCAACCTTCAGCCTTAACCTCCCAACACTATATAAACACATTATTCTCTTCTCTCCAAAAAGTCTTCTTATTCCCCAAAAAGTCTTCTTCTTCATTTTCTCCATTTCCAAAGAGAGAAAAAAGCTTTCTTGGGCATCCATGAAGGATCCATAGAGGTTTTTCCTATATGGATGCCTACTATTTCATCTTCTACACATCATCCACCCATTTAGGAGTAGATTACATAGAGATAGGAGTGGTATTTGGACCAAATTCGAGCCAAGCATGGATCAAAGGAGATTAGCACATTTTGGAGGGGCTCTCCACTTGTGTTATCTCTTGTATCTCATCTCTTGTATTTCTTGTTTTCTTAAATGTGTAATCTCCACTTGGGAAAATTTGTAAATCTAATTTGTGCTTAATGTATATATTGGTTGTTTTTATACCTAATTTGTGTTTTGATTCATTCTTTCTTTTATTGAATATACCTCTATCTTGAAATGCTTGTGTATGGAGATTGGAAATTAGTATGTATTGATGGATGCGATTAGGAGTAGATTAATGTAATTTAGGAGTAGTTGTAATCAAATATCCCATTTTGTGTTTGTATGTTGATGGAAGGTCAAAATTAACTTGTATGGATGAGTTTGAGTGACTTAGAGTTAGGATTGTGCCATTGGAGGGGCTCTCCGGGCATAGTCTTGGCTAATTAGATAGGAAGAGTGGGTGAACCTATAAATTGCCATATTATAAGGGTTTGATTCATTGTTCTTGTTATCAATTGGACTTTAGCTATTTCTCACTCTAGAGGCTCTAAGTGAGTCATGGTTAGAGTTACAATTATTGGTCTTTGGCTATCTCTCATGCTAGGGGCTCTAGGTGAGTTATAGTTGGAGATACAGTCACTCTTCCCAGATTCATTGTACCTAACGTTGCCATTTTATATTATCATGTTAATATTGGGCTCAATTTAGCATCGGTTTGTAGAATTTGTTCACAAATGTTGGCTGCGGTTTCGATTACGAGAGGCTCTCGACACACTCTTCAACCGTTAGCTCTATGAATGGATATAAATCGGATTGAGGTAAGAACGGACCCTTAACTAAAATATGATGTGCTTAATGCCTAACAACCAACTATTTGTGCACTATGTATGGTGAACTTGTTGAACCTTGTGTGACTATTTTCATGCATCTCTCATATCCATCATTTTATTTATCACTTTAAACACCATTCTCACCCTTCCATATTCTCTTTATTTTTATTTATTTTCATTTCCATTCTCTACATGCACACCACATTGTTAATACATTTCACACACACCATTCTCACCTTTTCGCATTCTATTTACATGCTTAAAATAATCACTAGAACTTGAAACGGTTAACGAATCACACCTCCCTGCAGAACGATACCCTCGCTTGCCACTTTACTAGGCTTTTGCTAGTTTAGAGCATATTGCGTAGGAAACACCCCCTTTTAAATGAAATAATCTTTTGATCCTCGCGTTTTCTTAACGACGGAAAAAATGGGTATCAAAATGGCTTCGTTACCGGGGAGGCGTATTCGTTGATTGTTTATTGTTTTAGTTTAGGTTTTGTAAAGTTTAGATTTAATTGCTTTGTGGATATATATGTATGTGTTCAGGATTTTTCTTTTTCTTTTTTTCTTTTTTTTATAGCATAAGTGTTTAATGTTGTTTGAGTTGTGCTTGTGCAAGAAAAGAAAATTTTTAGGTCGGATGGACCATACATCTCAAGAGAACCAAATGGTGCGCTTATCGTGCCGCAACAATTCTCCAACTGAAACAGACGCGTTGGACATAGCCACAAGAGGTATCCTCTACATTTTGAGCTTAAATGGAGTGCTTGTGGATTAGTTGTTGATTTGGGCAAAAATTACTCATGAGCTTAATGTCTATGATGCTATGCTTGTAGTGTTTGTAATTTTTATTTTTGTTTAGATCTAAGAGTGGATTTGTATTGTGCTTGAATCTTAAGATTTGTTGTGTTTTGTTGTTTGTTTTATTTTTCGTTCTTATCTCCGAATCTTCATAAACGTTGTCCATATTTTATGATTTGAGCAACATTGAGGACATGGTTGAGTTTAGGTTTAGGGGTGTGGACACCTTCGTTGTTTATTTTTTGTTTTTATTTTTGTTACGTTTAGAAAATTTTCAAATCTCTGCAATATGTGCCCTATTTTGAATATTTTTGAGGCAAATGTTTCTTTAAAACTACACTAATTGGTGAGGAAATTAATTTTTTCGCCTACTTAGCCTTCTTCGATTTTTCATTACGATTCTAAATATATAAAGAATTTAAATTTATGGGCAGCGGTTCAAAAGTTATGATTATTTCTTTGACCGAAGGTCAAGGGCGATGCACTGTTTTTTGAAATTGTGCGTACACTGTTTTCACCGTCCATTTTCACACTTTTCTAATTCTAATTTTGAAATATTTTCTAAATGAAAGGTGTGTATTTGTATGTCTACTTTATGGTGTAAAAATTTTGTCAAATGATTTTGAGTGATTTTAAAGATATGCACCACAGAGCAGACATTGGACGAATTTAAATTTTGGCAGTTTTTGGAATCTTTGGCCTCCATGTTGAGTTGTTTTCTTTTTCGTGATATTATGTATGCTTTTAGCTCTATGCATCACTTAAATTTGCTTGTATAGTACCAATCTTTTGATGTTGAGGTGGATGAGACTTCTATGCTTGTTTAGCCTAGGAAAATAGTGGAGACTACCCATGAGCTATACTGTGCCTAAATAACGAAAGTTTGTGGGTTTTGTTTCTACTCTTATACACTCTTTGATTTTTTTTCTTCATTGTGATCTCATTGTACATCAATTTTGCATTGATTGCAATAGAACTTTATCATGTGGATTGCTTGTTGAGACTTGTATTCCCTTGGTAGATGGACTTTTAAAAATGATTTTGGGCTTAAGTGTGTGCATAACTACTAAATTAGCCTAAACACTCCCATACCCCTACAATCATTGCAAATTGAGGCCAAACACATATCCTTTCCCTAGTTATTGATCATGTTGAGGTGTATAGCTTAGGAGAAGCTAGCTCTAAATTTTATAAAAGCGTGTACTTAGGAAAATATATGTAAATTGTGCTAGGCAAAGGCTTACAAAAAAAGAAAAAAAAAAAAGGAAAAAAGTAAAGAATAAGTGTTGAAATATAAAACACTTAAGCCTCCTAGTTCTTCAATGGTAAAGTTACTCAATAATAAGGGTACAATTGTAGCACAATAGTTCAATATAAATTTTATAGTATAGACGCTTGTATTGTAAGGTGTAATAGAGCTAATTTTGTTATAAAGTGAAACGTGTAAACACACCTTAGCATGGTTAATAACTTTATCCTTCCAGCTCCCACCATCTTTTCCATCCTAAACACTGCCACAAATCACCTTGGCCCCGATAAAAGTAAGGGAAAGTCCATTTGATCTCTTAAGAAGTCTATCTTGGGAATGTGAGTCAATGCATGTCTTTTCACGTTCATGACATTAAAATTCCTTCCATGAGATCTATTTTCAGAAAATGTGCGTCATTTGAAAATGCTCATATGCAATTATATTTGACTCCATATACCTAAACTCCAAATTTTATATGTTTGCTAGAGAGTGCACCTAAGTTCTGAGTGAAAATATGACTGAAATCCGGTGAGGATTAGAGTCGAGGCGAATTTTATCTTGGACATGAACGTAGTTGTTTTATAAACCGAAAACATCATAAGTATTGGCATACTTGCATGGTGTGATGCATTGTTATTAATTGGTAAATTTGAGATTTCAGTATGCAAGTGTTGTCTTTGCTTGGTATGTGTGGATTGCATCTCAACCATTTTCGTGCAGAGTATACGTTTGTGGGTGTCGTAGCTGTAAACCCTCAGTAGACTACAACTCTTCCATCTAGGGCCACCTGGTGATTGAAAAGGCTTGTGGCACATGCTAAGTGTCCACCATGTTTCCTACGGAAGTGGACTAGCTTAGTTTTTATCTTTTATTTATTTTTATGTATTGTTTTTATTTTTATTTTGTTATTTGTTGTTATTTGTTTTTTGTTCTCTTTGTTTTGCTTGAGGACGAGCAAAAGATAGGTTTGGGGGTATTTGATCAGACTATTTTATACCTATTTGAGGTCCCCTATTTCCGATCGTTTGTCTCATTTTCGAGCGTATTTTCATATATAATGTTTTGTTTGAGCCTTGTGTAGGTCTATATTCCCTACAATAAAGTTTTGAGCTTAAAAATTAGTTTGGGAGGCAAAACGAGTCAAAAACAGAAGAAAATGGAATATATGCTGAGTGCCATACCTCATCGTCGACACAGACACGCAACCTGATCTAAACCCAATCGTGGCCAGGCGAATCCAGATATTTCCACGGTTGATCTGTCGTCAAGCCAGAACGGGACACCAAGACCGTGGTAGAACCCCCATCGGCATTCCAACAACTTATGGATGAAGTGAAGAAATTCAGACAATCGGCGGTTGCATTCGGCGGCCTGGCTGCCGACTTGCAAACGGTCGATCAACATCAGTGAAGTTCAAGAAGCATTCGACGGGCACAAAAGGCGGTCATAATTCAACCGTCGATTACCTCCAAAAGGTCGTTTTTTGGGTAAATTTCAGGGACAGTTTCGTCCTTTCACCCCAACCTTCAGCCCTAACCTCACAACACTATATAAACACCTTATTTTCTTCTCTTTAAAGAGACTTCCTCTTCCCCAAAACTTCTTCTTCTTCTTCATTTTCTTCATTTCCAAAGAGAGAAAGAAGCTTTCTTGGGCATCCATGGAGGTTCTTCCTCTATGGATGTCTTCCATTTCATCTTCTACCCATTATCTACCTATATAGGAGTAGATTACATAGAGATAGGAGTGGTCTTTGTACCAAATTCGAGCCAAGCATGTTTCAAAGGAGATTAGCACATTTTGGAGGGGCTCTCCACTTGGGTTATCTCTTTTATCTCTGCTCTTGCCTTTCTTGTTTTCTTAATTGTGTAATCCCCACTTGGGAATATTTGTAAACCTAATTTGTTCTCAATATATATTGGTTGTTTTTATATCTAATTTGTATTTTAATTCATTCTTGCTTTTGTTGAATATATATCTATCATGAAATGCTTATGTATGGAGATTGGAAATTAATATGTATTCATGAATGGGATTAGGAGTAGATTAATGTAATTTAGGAGTAGTTGTAATCAAATATCTCATTTTGTGTTTGTATGTTGATGGAAGGTCAAAATTAACTTGTATGGATGGGTTTGAATGACTTAGAGTTAGGATTGTGCCTTTGGATGGACTTTCCAGGCATAGTCTTGGCTAATTAGCTTGGAAGAGTGAGTAAACCTATAAATTGCCATATTATAAGGGTTTGGTTCATTGTTCTTGTTAACAATTGGACTTTAGCTATTTCTCACTCTAGGGGCTCTAGGTGAGTCATGGTTAGAGTTACAATTATTGGTCTTTGGCTATCTCTCACGCCAAGGGTTCTAGGTGAGTTATGATTGGAGATACAATCACTCTTTCCATATTCATTGTATCTAACGTTGCCATTTTACTTTACCATGTTAATATTGGGACTCAATTTAGCATCAGTTTGTAGAATATGTTCACAAATGTTGGTTGCGGTTTCATGTACGAGAGGCTCTCGACACACTCTTCAACCGTTAGCTCTATGAATGGGTATAAATCGGATTGAGTCAAGAACGAACCCTTAACTAAAATTTGATGTGCTTAATGCCCAACTATTTGTGCACTATGTATGGTGAACTTATTAAACCTTGTGTGACCATTTTCATACATCTCTCTTATCCACCTTTTTATTTATCACTTTAAACACCATTCCCACCCTTCCATATTCTCTTATTTTTATTTATTTTCATTTCCATTCTCTACACACAAACCGCGTTGTTAATACATTTCACACACACCATTCTCACATTTCCCTATTCTATTTGCATGCTTACAGTAATCACTAGAACTTGAAACGGTTGACGAATCACACCTCTTTACGGAACAATACCCTCGCTTGCCGCTTGCCGCTTTACTAGTCTTTTGCTAGTTTAGAGCACATTGCATAGGAAATATCCCTTTTAAATGAAATAATCTTTTGATTCACGTGATTTCTTAATGACGGAAAAAGCGAGTATCAGTGTTTGACGAAATGCTTCTTAGATAATTATAAGAACAATATGATCAGACTATATTTACACAAATTTGAGGTCCCCATTTCCTATCGTTTATACTCGTTTTCAAGTGTATTTTTGTATATAATGTGTTTTGTGAGGCTTTTGTAGGTTACTCATCAAAAATAAGGTATTTGAGCTAAATTTATGAGTTTTGGAAGTTTATGGGCTGAAATGGAAATGGCTCGTGCAGAACACCCAACTTCGGATGGACATATCTCACTCCTCAGATTTAATATCATTGAGATCCATTTATATTCGGAAAGCTCCTGAAGTATAGTTTTCAACAGTTTTTACAGATCGCAATTCCGAGTTTTCGTGAGGAAGTTATGCCCATTTCCATGAAGGTGCGCAAAGCTGGAAATGACTGAAATGCCAAATCCGCTGTACACCCACCCTACGTAGAGCGGGTGAACTGCAATTTTACTCTAGAATGTGTCCGCTTCTGATCCGCCTCCAACCCGCAGTAGGTAGGGCGGTTGTAGGGCGATTTTAAGGCTACTGGACACTAGTTTCGCCATTTTTAGCGGATTTTGAAGGGGAATCTTGTCCTTTCACACCTCATTCATGCCCTAACCTCCCAACTATTTAAATACCCCCATTTGAGGTCTGAAGGATAGACTTCTACACCTCCCACACTCAAAAACCGAACTCCCCTTCATCTTCTTCCTCCTCCATCTTCTTCCCCAAATAAGAGAGATTCAAGCTCCCATGGTTTGAGGTCTGAAGGACAGACTTCTACACCTCCCACACTCAAAAACCGAACTCCCCTTCATCTTCTTCCTCCTCCATCTTCTTCCCCAAATAAGAGAGATTCAAGCTCCCATGGTTTGAGGTCTGAAGGACAGACTTCTACACCTCCCACACTCAAAAACCGAACTCCCCTTCATCTTCTTCCTCCTCCATCTTCTTCCCCAAATAAGAGAGATTCAAGCTCCCATGGTTTGAGGTCTGAAGGACAGACTTCTACACCTCCCACACTCAAAAACCGAACTCCCCTTCATCTTCTTCCTCCTCCATCTTCTTCCCCAAATAAGAGAGATTCAAGCTCCCATGGAGGTTTTTCCTCCATGGGAGCTCACCATACATCTCCACCACCCTTTTTACACTACATCCACCCATCTAGGAGTATATTACGAGGAAATAGGAGTGGTTCTTGGACCAATTCCGATCTAGGAAAACTAGGAGCTTCTTTGGAGGGTTTGTCTTCAAAGGTTGTCTCCTTTTTACTCATTTCTTGTATTTATTGTTTTCTTTGATGTGTATCATGAGTTTGGGGATATTGTAAACCTACATTTGTGTAATAAATGTATTGATTGTTCTTAAATTCTTTTGGTTTTGTTCTATTCTTTAATTTAAGTATAATTTCTCTCTTATTATGATATGCATGTGTGTGGATGGTCAAAATCGATATGTTTCCATGAATGGGATTAGGAGTAGAGTAATTTAATTTAGGAGTAGTATAATTTAACATCCCATGATTGTTGATTTATTGATGAATGAACCTCAATACCATGTTTAGAGTGATTTGAGTGTTTGAGTTTTAGCTCTAAAGAGTGGGTGAAGCTTAGTGATTATGCATTCACATGCTAGATTAGGCTTTGGTTCTTTATTCTTATGCTTAATGGGCCTTGTTTCAAGGCACAATTGCTCATCCCATGGCTTGGGTTTGGGTGATGAATTGATTTTGGTGAAAGCCTTAATCAAGAGAATGAACCCTTTATTCAATTGAATGTTCTTTATGTTTAACAATCAACATTGATGCATATAGTTGTTGGTAAGCTTATTTCCATTTTAAGCCATCTATCTTAGGGAGTTTAGAGAGATAAGGAGAGAGCTTTCTCTTTGATTGAGAGGGTTGTGCATTCATGAGATTAGAGACCGTCGTAATAGTATAGTGGTGAGTACGTATCGGATTGACACCCGAGAAGACCCGGTGTTCGATTCCCGGTTACGGATGAGGGGTCTCCTTTCTATCCATTTTGTATTTCTTTCTTTGTATCTTTGTCTCTACTTCGATGTGCACTTTGATTCATTAGGGAATTGACATAAACCTAGCATCGTTGCCCTCTTTTGTTGCATATGCTTGTTGATGGTTGAGTGGTCCTTTGAAGTGTTTAAAGCTTTCGAGTGGTTAGCCACCATTTCAATGAACTTAGGTTGTTGTGTGAAGGACTGAGAGGTGAAATACTCAACGTGCACTAGTAGATTGGCCACTACATGTAAAGCTAGCGCACGGTTTTGCATGTATTGTCGCAATGTGTGTCTCATAGTTTTTAAGGAACTCGAGTGCAGTTCGGGCAACCATCAAGAGATAGGTTGCTGGTGCATGTCGATATAGTCGTTGTTGCTGGAGTGAGGACAATTGGTGAGGATTAAATGAGCACGGCCTTCAACATTGACTATGCATGTTTGTATGAAATTGTGTGATTGCTATGGTGGAGTCATTTACTTAATGTAACCATTTACATTCCATATCTCTCCATTCCATTCTATCCATGTACATATATTGTTTATAATTTATGTTTTATTGCTTTATTTATATTTCATGCACAATAACACACACACACACACCTATTAGTGTTAGGCTAAACTAGTGTATGTTGACGGATTCCACCTCTTTGTGGGAATGAACTTTATTTATCATTGTACTACACCACAGCCTCGTACTATTGTGAGCGCCCATTTTGGTGCGATCACAATACTAAAGGTAGAATAGAGGAAGAGAGAGCTTTGTGAGAGCTCTGAGTATTTTCATTTTGATTGAAGGTTTTGAAATTATAGAAAATGATCTAGATACGTTCTTTTATACTCACACTATTCATGTGTTCACTAGGATGGATCAAATTGCCACCTGGCAATTATGTTACACTAGAATTCAGTTACAGCTGAGTTTTTCCAACCAAAAGTTTGATAGGAGAGAAGCTGAAGATGATGATGATCTTTGATCATGATGCTCATATCGTGACCATCATGATAAGTACCATTCCTATATATTGTTTACCAGATAGAAAAGCCTACAATGCTTTTAGGTTGGTTCATTGAGTGATATGATGACGTGTGAGCTGATGTAGAGTTGTATTGGATTTGACCATTAACCGGCTCTTGACAGTTACTTCTAACAGCATACTTGGCACAAATTACTTCTTTCCACAAGGAATAATGTTCTCTTCCAAACCTCCAAATCCATTTAGCCAGCAAGCTCCTCCTTTGGTCTCTAATCCTACTTATCCCCAAACCCCCATCTTTCTTACTTTTGCAAATCGATACCCAATCAACAACATGAGTCTTTTTTTGTTCACCAACCTATGATTCCAAAAGAAGTCTCTCTGTAATTTTTTGATTTTCTTTGCCATGCCAACTGGGATCCCTAACACTAACATGAAGTAACTAAGGAGACTAGAAAGTACAACCTTCCTAACAATCGGATCCCACATAGATTCCTTACAAGAATTCCCACCTAGAGGGAGCCCAAGATAAGTGATCGAAAGAGAAGTAGAGACACACCGAAAAGCCTTTGCCCAAACATCATCATCCGGACTTTTCTTGCCTACTTTTACCAAGCATGATTTATGGAAGTTGATTTTAAGACCTGAACCTAGTTCAAAGCATCTCAAAATCCTATTAGCGTTAACCAGGTACTCCAAGCATTGGTCAATGAATAACACAGTGTCATCAGCAAACTGAAGATGGGTAATGTGAATAGAATCGTTCTGAAACCCAATTCCTTTAATCATCTCTAGCTCTTTGGCCTTGAAAAGCATACAGCTTAAGACTAATATTGACCTGCTCTCATACTTCATTTTGCATTCTCATCCTTTAGAGAGAGAGATAGATAGAGAGAGAGAGAGATAACTAATTTGTTTAAGAAAGCAAAGCCATTTTTGGTTGTTATATTGCTTCAATTTGGATATGAAGGGATGTCCCTCATATCAAAGTTTGCTCTAAACCGAGGAATGAGTCCACATGTCTTGGTTGTTTATCGCCATGATGTTGCCTTTCTTGCCATTGCTCCTTTTGCTTTTTTTGTTTTTTTTTTTTTTTTTTTTGACAAGTTTGCAACATCTCTCTATATCTCTTTTTTGAATTATATGCATCATATCGAATAATCAGTTGGATTATATATATTTTTTGTGTGAATACATTTCTTGTTACTGTAATTTTTTTTTTGTGTGTGTGTGTCGGGGGTGTTTGTGGCCTCTTTTGGCTCTTTTATCTTGTTTGTGTTTTTTATTTTGTTGTTGTATCGTTGTATCACCCTTTTTTTATTTTTATTATTATTATAAAAGTTAACATGGTAATGGTAAAGTAATACCCAGAAATGCAGAAAATAAGCATAGAATCCTACCCTCCTAGCTCCTAAGCACCTGATGCGGATCAGCCCAAGGCAAAAAGGCAATTGGTGAGATGGTCTGTGGCAACAAGGGTGCAAATTTCAGGGGTATCTTTGTGGGGAAAACGGACTCAAAATCAACATTATAATATGTTTCCAGAAAGCCCAAGACGAGCCCTACAAATGTTATGAAGAATTCATCTTCAATAACGGGCTAAAAAAATATCCGAATTTAGCTGTTAAGTTTCGTGCGCGCCAAGACAACTGTTGCTTTAATTATTGTTTCTAATTAGCGTCATGATTCGATACGAATATTTTATTTCCTTTTATTTTATATGTCATTAGGTTATTAATTATTTTATGATTTGGTTTTATTAAATCAAATCCTATTTCCTTATTAAATAGATTTTTAATATTTTAAAATTATTAGGAAATTTGATATTTTTTTTTTAATCCGGGATTTTTTCCCGATTTCGTGGAGTTGTTTTAGGAGTCTAAGAGATTAGTTTCTCTATTTATTTAGTTGTAATCACTTTGCGATATTCAGATTTGAGTTAACTACCCAAGAAGTTTTTTTTTTCATTCAAATATGAATATCACAAAGCGATTACAACTAAATAAATAGAGAAACTAATCTCTTAGACTCCTAAAACAACTCCACGAAATCAGGAAACAATCCTGGATTAAAAAAAGATATCAAATCTCCTAATAATTTTAAAACATTAAAAATCTATCTAATAAGGAAATAGGATTTGATTTAATAAAACCAAATCATAAAATAATTAATAACCTAATTACATATAAAATAAAAAGAAATAAAATATTCGTATCAAATCATGACGATGATTGGAAATAATAATTAAAGCAACAGTTGTCTTGGCGCGCACGAAACATAATAGCCAAATTCGGATATTTTTTAGCCCGTTATTGAAGATGAACTCTTCATAACATTTGTAGGGCTCGTCTTGGGCTTTCTAGAAACATATTATAATGTTGATTTTGAGTCTGTTTGCCCCACAAAGATACCCCCGAAATTTGCTCCCCTATTGCCACAGATCATCTCGCCAATTGCCTTTTTACCTTGGGCCGATTCGCATCAACACCCCACCCATCCCTGCCATTCCCAGACTTCCTAAAGTCGACCCATCCACATTGAAGAAGAGATTATCCCCAACCGGAAGACTCTACACCACATAAGCAAAATATTTCCTAACCACACTGTCAACACATCTGACACTAATGTCAAGTAGCAGCAATGAAAGATCCTCACCTAATCCCCTTCCATTATACTTAAACCAAGAGGCCACTCGAAATCGAATAGAATTCGAGCCCAAAACATATCAGCCACTTTGTCCTTGAATACTAACTCATTACGCACCTCCCATAAAGTCCACACTACTGGGAAAAATAATGTGTTCCACTCACGTTTGCTAGATACACTTGAACACAAACAAGACCAACCTTTCATCCATCCCAAAATAGAGCTTAAAACACAAGCATTAACACCCCCACCAAAGCATACAACCCGACCACAACTTTCAAGACCACGTATAATGCAAAAATAGAAAATTCACCTTTTCACTACAGCTCAAACATATTAGACAACACAGCAGTAGCCACGTTCACTATACAAAACTTCTGAATCACCTCCCGCACCATGATTCTACCATTGCTTAACTGCCAAAGAAACAATTCCACTTTTGGAGGACACAAACCCTGCCACAACCAGCTATTAAAAACATCACCGAAACCACATAACTCTTCACAGCATCTCCGAAATGAGCTCACCGAGAAACAACCACTCGAGAAAGGTAGCCAACCCAAAGCATCGTGACACAGCTCCCTAACCTAAAACTCTTCCAAAGCCAACAAAAAACACTCTCATTGTTCCACTTCCCAATAAAAAAGAGTTCTCCTCATCAACACAACCCAAATCCATTTGTTACCTTCCCAAAACCCAAAATCCAAAATCTCGCACTTTTCCAGCTTTTCTATTAGATAAAGTAAAAATGCGAGGAAACACCACACTCAAAGGAATTGAATCTTTCTTTAGGTCTTGCCACAACCTAATTCTATCACCCTTGCTCATCACCACGCAAAAACCATCTCAAATGACTTTGTTATAGGCCTGTAGCAGCAATCGTCCCTAAAAAGATTTCCAATAGCCTTTATGAAACAGAAGTAGGCTTTGAAACCTTCCAATCCCAAATAAGCATATTTTTATCCACACCATATTTTTCACAAATAACCAATTTCCAGAATGACCCATCCTCCCTACCAAATCTCCAAATCCACTTTGCAAGCAAACTTGCCCCTTTATCCATGATCCTACCAATTCCCAACCCACCTCTCTTTTTGCTTCTCAACACAATAGACCAGTCAACCAAATGGATTTTTCTTTTGCCACCACTATCATTTCAAAAAAAATTATCTTTGAAGCTTTTCAATACTCTTTGCCACTCCAATCGATGTGCCAAAAACTGACATAAAATAGGTCGGTAAACTAGAGAGGATAGATTTTATTAATACCAATCTCTCAGCTTTAGACATGAAACCTTTCTTCCATGTAACGAGCCTTTTCCTAATTTTATCTATAACCGGTAACCTTGAAGCTTCCCTTTTTGAATTTCCACCTAAAGGGAGACTAAGATAGGTAATATGAAGCTTTGCTTGAGCACACCGGAAAGCATTCACCCAATCCTTCTCAACCAGCCATTTCTTCCCTACTTTAACCAAACAAGACTTGTGGAAATTGATCTTCAACTCAGACACAAGTTCAAAACATCTCAGAACTCTCTTGACATTAACCAAATATTCCACTTTATGGTCAATAAACATAATGGTATCATCATCAAATTGGAGATGAGTAATATGAATAGCCTCATCGCCAACCTTTAAAATCATAGCACTCAGAATTTCCACAACCAGATTGAATAGAAAAGGTGAGAGTGGATCACCTTGGTGTAATCCTTTCTCAATCAAAAATTGATCCGTGGGCTACCATTAATTAACACCGAGAGACATGGTGAAGCAATACACCACTTAATCCAATCCAACCATCTCGCCTCAAAACCCATCCTTAACATCACCTCCAATAAGAAAGCGTGATCCACACTATCATCGGCTTTCTCGAAGTCTAATTTAACCAAAACACCTCCTCTCCTGTCATTCTTCTATGTGCGAATCACTTCCTCCAAAATAATGAAGCTATCCTCAATTTGATGGTCTTTAACGAAAGCCATTTGCTTTGGTCCAATAACTGAATTCATTACCACTATTGTCTTATTCGACAATACCTTTGCTAGTAACTTATACATTTACCCAACCAAACTTATGAGTCTGAATTCCTTAATAGAATCCAGCTTTGATGTTTTTTGAATAAGTGCAATAAACGTTTTGTTAAGATCCCTCACAACTGATCCGTCTATGTAGAACTAATGTAGAACATTCATAAAGTCTCCTTTTATCAATTCCCAATTAGACTTAATCAAATTCAGATTCAGACCATCAAGCTTCGGAGCCTTATTACCGTCACAATTACTAAGAGCGCACCATACCTCTTTAGACAAGAATTCCACTTCCAGTTCACCCCTCTCTTGAGCGAAAATTTGCCTCAAGGTAAGATCTACAATCTTTGGTCTAGGCCACCTCACGTTCTTGTTGTGTTCTTTAAAAAATGTTAGAATCCCATCACGCACATGATTCAGACCATAGCACTTTTTACCATCCACAAGTATATCATCAATGAAATTTGCTTTTCTTCTTACATTGGTAAAGAGGTGAAAGAATTTAGAGTTCCTATTAATATCCTTGAGCCATCTCACCCTAGAAACCTGTCTCCACACTTGTTCTTCAAGCTTAACAGCCTTCCATAACTTTGTTAAGCAAACATCCCACTTCTCTCTCAAACTTGGAATCCAGCCAAGAATTTCTACCTTTTTCTCCACTTGCATCAATTCTACTTCCAACAATTTCGTTTGATCACCAGGCTTACTTTTTCCCCTCACACAAACTTTCAAATGCTTTTTTACTTCCTTAATTTTGAGATGTAAATTCCTGTTGCCATTTCCATTAACTACACAATTCTTTTAGCTACTGTCTGCACCCTTCATAAGCACTTTATCCTCTAATAACCCGTTAAGAAAGCGGAATGGCCTAGGACCCTAATCCATCACAACGTCCCCAATCCAAACCGGATTATGATCCGAGAGGCTCCTACTAAGGCCCTTCTGAACTAAACCCGGAAGCCAAGACAAGAATTCAGGGTCATATAAAAAACGATTTAACCTAGCCCATGATTCGAGCTCCCTATTATTAGACCATGTGTACTTCATGCCTGATAACTCTTATTTCTACACGAAGTGTAGCCCCCTTATTTATATCTTTTATTCTCAATTACCGGGTAAAACCGTATTTTTAACAGCTTAAATAAGTGTTTCATAATTTCTTCCAGCAGAGGGGCTTATGTGCAAAAATATAGAAATTCTGGGGCAAAAGTGCAATTTCAGAAAGTATTCGGCGCCCTTATGGTTTTGCGAATAGGGGCCATAGAAAAGGGACTAGAAGGTCCGCTTTTCTTGATTAATTCGGCGTCTTTGATTCGCGGCCATTGACAACCGAAAATGGCGCATTTTTGTTGGCAAATTTGCTTCATTTCTCAATTCAGCGTCGAACAGGGCGCCGGACAAAGGCACTGATTTCGCCCGATGCTGTCAACTTCAGTTACCATTTTTGGATTCTTGGGCCATAAAATTTCGACCAATCAGAGATCTTGTCTTTGACCCTTAACCTTGCTGAGAGCTTGGAGGAGTTATTGGAGATCTTGGTAGGCCCTTTTCATTGAAGAAACATTAAAGATGCTTGTCCTTGGAGAATGATGAGGAAGACTTTGGTGGAGGCTCTCTTAAATCCATTCTTGTGCCTAACACCCACCAACTCCGACCACACACTTCTCCCAACAAAAAACCTCTCATATTCTCTCTGAAATTGGTGGATCTTCATCAACATTGGAGCTTGAGGAGTTGATTCTTAGAGAAGGAAGTCATTGAAGACCAATCTTAGCAAGAAGGAGATCATCATCTTAGTTTTTCTCTATAAACTTTATCTTTTATCTTCTTGCATTAGTTATGGTCTATGTTTATTGGATATTTTGTATGGTTTATATGTGTAATATGAGCTAAGTACTCTTGTGCTAGAACAATGATGAAACCAAACCCTTGATCTTTTGTTAATGATTCCTTAGTTTCTCTACAAGTGCTTATGTAGTTATTTGAATGTTTTGTATGCTTAATGTTTCTGTTTTGACTGGTCATCTTGTTGAATGATCACTAGATAAACAATATATTCACTATTATGACTAGAAAGTGAGAGATACATTGGGCTAGCATATAGGGTTCTTGTGTGTGTTCCAACATTCTTAATGAGTTCATTCATATTTTGTATGCATGGATACAATCTCTAAGACATCAAGAGAGCTTAGAGATTGATTTAAGGGAATACGAACCTATAATCTATACTTGCATATATGATGGTTTAAGTGGGTCAAGAGTTAACTAGAAGGGTGAGGTGGATTTGATGTTCTAGCACTCTTTCATCATATATTCACATTTGTTATTGTTGTGGTTGGTATTTTACTTGCTTTAGAATTAATTAGTTCAGTGTTAAAATTTGGAAAATTTCAATCTTAATTGTCCAAATAGTATGTAGACCGATAAAAACCAATAATCAATCCCTCAGTCCTTGTGGGAACGATCCCTACTCGGCCATTAAATTACACTCCTACCTCGTACACTTGCAAAAGTCACACCGAGTGTTGGTGGACCGATCAATGCCCTGCAATGGAATATCTACCACTCTTGCCAAATTAATAAAGTCTGTGAAATTCCTCATTGAAAACTCATCCCCTCATCCTCCCTTTCTTTCACTTGGAACCAAAACTATGTTAAAATCCCCCCCCCCCCCCCCTCTCCCCCCCAATACACCAAGGACCAGTGAGAGATACATGTGTAGTCAAAATAAAACTCCATAACTTCTTCCTTCCCGTTTCATGATTAGTCGCGTAAACATTACAAAAAACCACCTGTTTCTTCAACGAAGTTAGCACCCTAGAAACAATAATACATCTATCATCATAGATACATGCATGCACCTAAAAAAAAAAATCCTCATTCTACAATGTGATTAGACCACCCCGCTAAACCATTCGACTCCACCACAACGCCTTTTGTGAGAATGGAACCACCAAGCGATTTTATCACCCACCAATCAAAATAATTTAGTTTAGATTCCTAAATAAATAGCAAGATTGGCTTGTGAAGCAAGACTAAACTCTTAACCACCCTTCTCTTCTCAACACGACCTAAACCCCTAATATTCCATGACAACGCGATCATAAAAAAAATCATAATCCACTAATTGATGTGGGTTTTTGGTTTAGATTATTTACGAGGTTGAGATTTATGTGTGAATGACCTTTCCACTTGAACCTTAACTACAAGTTTAGTAAATGGGAAAGTTGATGTATGCATGACCTTGCTATATTAACTTGGCTTTAGAGTTTTGTGTAAAACAAGGGTTTAAACCTTTGCTTGTCACATGACTAGATGACCTTGTGTGAGTAATGGGAAGAACCCTAAATTATAATTTTAACATCTTTAATACAAGTCCTAAAATTGAATTGAAGTGCTTAATTAAGATTAATTTAGTGTATTGCGTGATCTAAGAAAGGTTGCATCGATTCCCTAGTACTTCTCTATCTATCCATTCCTCGTGTGTTGTGCTTAGTCTAGTTTTAAGTTACAAGTTTGCAATTAAATCATATTCAAAGAATCAAATTGTTTTTCAAAAACCAAGCATTCTGTAATTTAACTTTTCGCACTTAAAGTTGATTTTTCATAGATTAATTAGCATTTGACTGATAGAATCACCGATCGTAACAAACGAACTTTCGTTTTAAATTCAACGGATTTTACTACATCAACTGGTCTCTACTACGTAAGATTTCAACAGATAATTAATTATAAATGTTAGAACAAATTAAAATCAATTTAAAGTTTTAAAAATGGATAAGTTATCACTTTCAGTAGTTTCACACACACATGGCCTGTAATATTTTATAAGAATATTAGGATTGATCAAATAATTAAATGGTCACTTCAAAGATAAAAATAAACCTTAATTCCACTGTATCTGAGACGTACCCCAAGCCCACATGGCACCTCCCACAAGAACAAATGAAGCATTATTGGCTTCCTGTATGCCTGTGTGCTCATAGTTCATGAAAATATCATCACCAAATGACACAGCTTCTCCTGTTGGAACCTACAAAATTGCCCTTGTATCAGCCAAGCTTCTATTTGTTTTGTTAGCGTTCACACCAATGGAATTGGACATATTACAACTAATTTGAAATATTTGCAAATGTGTATAAGGTTGAGGAAATATACAAATATGAAAATACCTAGGAATTTCTAAGGTGATGTTTGTTGTTTGTTTTTTTATCTGAATACTAAACTAGTCTAAACTGTACTGAAATTTGAACTGGTCTTGAATCTGAAATCTGAAGAACATATTTGTTTTTCTGTATCTGAAATCCAAATTAAAATGTTATAATGTTTGTTTTTTTCAAAACACAACATTGACGACACGTCGTTGCAATGTTGGTCAAAAGATTAACAATTAAGTTCGACCACGCTAGCAAGCAAGTCACAGAGACTAGCACAGTGGCAAGTGAGGGTATCGTTCTGTAGGGAGGTGGAATTCGTCGACCGTTACCGGTTCTAGCTATTATTACAACACATCGAGTAGACTCGTGTGTTGCGTATATGGAAAATGTAAATAATAATATAATTAAATAAACTGATAAACAATAATATTTACAATGATAGGATGGAATGGAGAGAAGGAATGAAATGTGGTTACACTAGGGAAATGATTCAACCGTAACAATCCTCCTAATTAAGTACTGGACTCACTTAGCCCCTCAATGTGCAAGTATATAATAGACTCGTGTCCCCTTAACTAATCTCTAATCTCTCTCTTGTCTTAGAAATCACATCCACACATAAGTATGGATTCATTAAGTATCGTGGGACACAAATAAGAGCCATGTATGCGGCCTAGTGATCTCTCAACTTTTCAGTCAAACACATTGGTTATTTCGTTGAACATGTAATGCGTAACCATGTGGGCCATACTACAGCCAATAATTCATCCACGAGGCTAACCAAATACGGGATGACAACCAAGTGAAAGCATTAAGAATACGAGATACCCATATAACACGTATGTTATATGCTTGTGTCCCCTTAATTAATCTCTACCCTCTCTCGAGCGACATAGAGATTACATCCATGCATAAATGCTTGGATTCATTAAGGATCGTGGGACACACATATGAGCTCTACACGCCAGCCCAGTGATCTCTCATCTTTCTAGTCAAATGTAGAGGATATCACGCTGAGCATATCAATGCGACACCCGCGATATATAACACACAACCTAAATATCATTCACAAGGTGGATAACCAAGTGAAAGCATTAAGCAATGAAATACTCCTATAACTACACGAGCACAAGAGGAATTCAATGGTCATTACTCTAAATACGGATTCGGTTTTATCAATCTCCCTAGGATGGCTAAAAAATGGGAATAAGTTCACCTAACACTAATGTGCATAAATGCAATTGTTAAACATTAAGAACATTCAAATGAATTAAGGGTTCTCCTCGACTTGGGAATTTTCCCTAAATCAATTTATCACCTATTCTGGCCAAGAATGGGCAAATGTGTCTCAAAAAGATCCATTAAGTATAAGGATGTGAACCAAAGCCAACTTAGCAACTAAATGCATAAACTAGCATTTTCTACTATTTGGGGATAAAATCCCTAACACTCAAATCATTCAATAAATGATATTTTGGTCATCCATTAACATACAAACAATCATGGGAAGTTAAATTACATTACTCCTACATTAAATTACTCTACTCCTAGTCCCAATCATGCATACATATCAATTTCTAACCTCCATAAACATAAATTTCACAATAAGAGATTAAACATACATAAATCAAAAAGCAAAACAAAACCCAAACAAATTTATGAACAAAATACATATATATAGCACATGTAAGGGTTTACAATATTCCCCAAATTGGGATTACAAATCAAATACATAAGAAATACAAAGAAATAAGTAGAAATGAGACAACATTTGAAGACAAACCCTCCAAAGCAGCTCCTAGCTCTCCTAGCTTGAATTTGACTCTTATTTCATTGTAATCTAGTCTAAGATGGATGGATGAAATGTATTATAGTGTTGTGGAGGTATATGGGGTCCCATGGAGGAAAAACCTCCATGGGAGCTTGGGTTCTCTCTTTATTATGTGAAGAAAATGAAGAAGATTAAGAAGATGGAAGAAGATGGAGTTTGGGCGTGAGAAAAGAGAAGAGGGATGATGGGTGATTGAAGATTTTAGGGATTGTTAGAGATATAGGGATATTTATAGTAGGGAGAGTTAGGGTACAATAATAGGGGTAAAAAGACATGAATACCCCTCAAGAAAAGCCCTAAAAAAAGAAAGTTAGGTGCAGGTCGCAGTACGTCTCGTAGTATGCTTTGACGAAACGTTTAACGAAATGATTCATGAAGAGACTCGCGGTACGCGTGTTTGCCTAACGTGGTTCACTTTGACGAACTTAACCGTGAAACATGGTTTAGGTTGTGGTTTTCTATTTCGTTATTCATCTTGCTATACACTTCGATAAACTGTCTAACGAAAGTTGGCAGTGGATCATGTCTTCAATTTCACGGTACATCTTGCTATACGCTTCGACGAGATGTCTAACGAAACATGGCAGCTGATTAGGTCTTCAAATATCGTGGTACATCTTCCTATACGCTTCGACGAGATGTCTAACGAAACATAGTAGATGATCAGGTCTTCAAATATCGCTATTCGTCTAGCTATTCGCTTCGACGACCACTTTGACGAAAGTTCCCATAATCTTCATCATGCTACTTCGTGGTTCGTAACGCGGTATGCTTCAACGAGGCGTACTGCGAAATCTCATTTTGCACTCCAAGATGCGTTTTGGCTTGAAAACACCCCGTTTCCACACAATGACTTCCTAAAACAAAATGAACTTGCACAAGGCTCACAAAACATATTATATTCACAAAAACACTTGAAAACGAGAACAAACAATAGGAAATGGGAACCTCAAAAAGTGTATAAATTGTTCTGATCAAACATCTGAAAACATGTATTTTGACATTTATACTCTTACATTATTAATAATAAACTATAAATTTATAATTTAATTTATTTTTGAAAAGATAGTCTAATAAAATATTGTTTATATTCACTAATTAAAAAATCAATTTTTAAATAATAATAATAATAACAATGAGTGTCTAAATAAATTAATCATTTTATTCTAGAATATGGTTCATGGATGATGAGATATAAATATATAATTAACAACAATGGAAATTACTACAACTGACCACATATATTGTGGAAAATTCGTTTTTAATCACAAACAAAATTTTAATTGCTAATGACCATGTTTTTGAGAAATTACCGGAAAGCCCTTATATAAAAACCATCCCAAAACACTCTCTCACCTTTTTCTCTCTTTTCTTTCTCTCTCCTCTCCTCTCTCTCCCTGATCTCTCTATACCTTAAAGTCATCGCCGGCATCATCGCCTGAGCGCACCGTCAACGAAGGTGTGCCCGCCGAGCAACAGCGTGCTTCTTGGCTTCGCGATAGCCACATCGCCGTCGTGATTCACCGTCATGCACTGCGTGGCTTCGTGAACCAAGCACAACCGTCGTGCTTCATGCCCAGCCATCGCCGTCATCGTGCTTTGCTGCTGCTTCGTGCATCGGTCGTTGTCATGCTTCATAGCCGTTGGAGACCCCCTCCGCCAAGGATTTGATCTGAAAAAAAGGGAAACAAAAAAAACCTAATTTGTGAATTTTGGGGATTTGGGGAAGAAGGAAAATTGGGCATGATTTCAAGTTTCAAATTTCATTTCAGTCATGATTTCAAGTTTCAACATTCAAGTTTTTAACAATGATTTCAATTTTGAGGTTTTTCTTTGTAAAAACTAATTTCATGGGTACTCTTGTAATTTACGGATATACACTGAATTTTTTTTTAAAAAAGTGGTTATTAATAATTAAAGTTTCAAAAGTAGTTACTAACAAAAGTTTAAAATTTCTAATTGTTAGATTTGGTTTCTTCTCTTAAAAACAATGTATAAAAATAAAAATATTTGAATAAAAAAAGAGTAATATAATATAAAATTAAGGAATTAAAATAAATAAATAAATAAAATCTCACACACACTCTCTCTCTCTCTCCAACACCGCCTCTTTCACTCTTTGGTTGTGGGTCTATTTCATTTCTAGATTGGCTTATAATGTTGGCCAAATCTAATGATTTGTTTCCAAAAATTCTTCTGGTTGGTTATGAATAGAAAGCATTTCATTCTAAAAATAAAGTCTCTCTCTCTCTCTCTCTCTCTCTCTCTCTCTATAACATATATCATTCTCTCATACTCCCTAATCCCTATTTTTTTAAATACAATTGCTTTGTTTTGGATGGCATGTGAGCTGGTTTAGTTTTTGGGATTTTGTTTTGCTCTTTGTTTTGTTTCTCTGTGGCGGTTTTCCTGCCTCTTAATAAATTACCATTCAAAAAAAAAATTCAAGTTCATCAGAAGTTTTAGAGATATGGTTTAGGTTACGAACTTCCAACAACTTCAACAAAATCATGTTGAACCGTTGAGGGAAGATATCAAAGAGGTGGAAATCATGTTAGCCATTGAGGGAAGAGATCATAGAGGTAGAAAATAGAAATATATGTGGTGGTTTTATTGGAATTATGTTATTTGTGTGAGGATATTTTAGGAAGAAATTTTTAAAAAAAATTCAGACACACACAACTTAAGATTTCAGCCAGATTTGCTGACTTTTTATCTTCAGACGTTTTTTCATGTTATTTAAGATTTCAAAGGTCTGAAAAAAAAACTAACAAAATATCTTAAAGCCCATTTCAGACCCTTAAGATTTCAGACCCAAGATCAAACAACCCTAAATCTTTAAAGAATAATAATTAAATTTACGTGTGTATATATATACGCGCAAACAAAATAAAGGAGCACCAAATACATTATTTCTTTCGATTTTTTCAAAAATGAAAGTAGGAAAATATTTATGGGATAGCAAATTGAAACAAATAATCATTGCAGCACTAAGGTTGATCGGTTCTTTGGCAAAGGTGAAACTACCCACTTTCAACTATACAATTAAAGAGGAAAGTTTAACAACTGGCCATGGCATCAAGTTGGCAGGTAGATTTGTAAGCTATAAAAGTCACTTTGAAATCACCATTGCCCAAGTAATATATAAAAGAAAATACTCACACTGGAGCCTATCGCTCTCGATTCACGGGGTGCTAGTGACACAGTCTTCACACAGATGCCTTTGAAATAAGCTAATTTGGACAGTTAAGGCCTCATCACCACCCACTATTGCTTGTGCATATGATATGATAGACGTAGACACAGCCTCGCTTCCCTCCTCTATAGGATTTCTCATCACACATTCACACAAGAGTGTATTTGATTGGTGATGGTGTTGGAGGAAGAAGGCTTATGGTCTAGGCAAGTGGCCTCCATTGTACTCTGGAGGTATATGAGTGCATCAGCCTAAGATCTACTTAAAACCTGCGTTCGCGCGACCCCCTTCAAAGAAAAAAAAACTATGTGTAATAACCCCTCTTCTGGTTCTTGTCCTTTACGAGCAGCTTTCCAGAGTTTGACAATGTATAATGACCCTTCTTTAAAGCTTCCTGTTTTCTTTAAAATTCCACAACTCTAATACTATGTATCTCCCACTCGGGTTATACTCACTGATCTCAATTAAAGCTACGGTGACCGCATTGTAAACTTCTTCACCATACTTTGTCTTCAAGCCTTTCAACTATTGGGTTTGTGAAGCCTAAAACCAGCCTGAAGATCTTTTTCTCGGTATTTTGGGCTGGACGTACCGCCGGGTAGGCAAGGTGTCTAGGGAGCGGCATAAGCAGCGGTAAAGATCAGAGGTTGCACGTTGTGCAGACCGCTGGCCAGGCATGGTGCCTAGGGAGTGGCACGAGCAGCGGTCAACTCCAGTGTTGTCACACTACACAAACCATCGGGCATGTACTTGTATAGGAGGCGGTCTGGGCAACGGTAAAGGCGTGAATTACGTGAATTAGGAAGTCTGTGCAGAAGTGGAAAGCAATCTTTCAAAGGGTCCTGGCTTACCCTAATGTTTCCTATAAATACTATCATTATGTAAAACCATAAATGTGTTGAAAAAGAATAGTAGAGAGATTGAGAGCAAATTGTAGAGAGACTTGAGAGAGAGAGACAGAGAGATTGTAATCAACTCTGAAAGTAATGGATTGAATGTGGTGCGAGACAGAGAGACCATCAAAGTCATTGATTTCTAATCAAACTTGGGAGTTAGCCAAGTTGCTTGAAGGAAAGAAAGCCCTACAGAATAAGTGGGTGTTTCGGATCAAAGAGGAACATGATGGTTCCAAGAGATATAAGGCACGACTAGTGGTTAAAGGCTTCCAACAAATAGAAGGTATTTACTACTCTGAAATATTTTCTCTTGTTGTTAGACTAACTACGATCCGGTTAGTATTAAGCATTGTCGCAGCGAAAGGGTTATATTTGGAGCAGTTAGATGTAAAGACTACCTTCCTTCATGGTGATTTGGAGGAAGAAATATACATGAAGCAACCGGATTGCGGAAGATGGCAAAGAAGAGTTGGTGTGTAGGTTGACAAAGAGCTTGTATGGTTTAAAACAAACTTCTCGACAGTGGTACAAGAAGTTTGATGGGTATATGCAAGACAATGGATATTTCAGATGCAATACTGACCACTGCTGCTATTTCAAAAGAGTTAAGTCAAGTTTTATTATTCTGCTACTTTATGTTGATGACATGTTAATAGCTGGTGCAGATTTAGAATAGATTAACAATTTGAAAAGACAACTTTTGAGTGAGTTCGAGATGAAGGACTTAGGTGCAGCAAAGCAGATTCTTGGAATGCGAATTAGCAGAGACGAACAAAAAAGGTACACTGAAGCTTTCACAAGCAGAGTACGTTCGGAGGGTATTGCAGAGATTCAGCATGGGAGATGCGAAATCAGTGAGAACACATTTGGCTAGTCATTTCAGGTTGTCCAAGGACCAAAGTCCAAAGATAGAATAAGAGAAGAACTTCATGGCTAGAGTTCCTTATGCTTCTGCCATTGGAAGCCTAATGTATGTCATGACTTGCACAAGACCAGATATCAAAGAGCTAATATGGTTACAAAGTTTATTAGTAGAGTTAGGATTCGATCAAGTGATGAATGTGTTGCATAGTGATAGTCAGAGTGCCATACACTTGGCTAAGAATTCAGTGTTCCATTCTAGGATCAAGCATATAGATCTTCGCTACAATTTCATTCGTTCGTTAATCGAAGAAGGTGTGTTAAAGCTTGTAAAGATAGAAGGTAGCAAGAATCCACCAGATATGTTAACAAAGCCAGTCACTGTAGACAAACTAGAGCTGTGCGTAGCTTCAGTGGGTCTTCAAGAGTGAAGACGTGGGAAATGGCGTATCGTAACTATCCATTAAGTCATCAAGGAAGGAGGTTGAAAGCCTAGTCAAGTTTCAGTTCTTCAAATGGGAGATTGTTGAGTTTGTGAAGCCTGAAACTAGCCTGAAGATCTTTTTCTCAGTATTTTACGCTGGACGTACTACCGGGTAGGCAAGGTGTCCAGGGAGCAGCAAAAGCAGCGGTAAAGATTAGAGGTTGCATGTTATGCAAACCGCCGATCAGGCATGATGCCCAGGGAGCGGCATGAGCAATGGTCAACTCCAGTGTTGTCACGCTGCACAGACCGCCGGGCATGCACTTGCATAGGGGGCGGTCTGGGCAATGGTAAAGGCATGAATTACGTGAATTAGGAAGTCTGTGCAGAAGTGGAAAACAATCTTTCAAAGGGTCCTGGCTTACCCTAATGTTTCCTATAAATACTATCATTATGTAAAACCCTAAGTGTGTTGAAAAAGAGTGGTAGAGAAATTGAGAGCAAATTGTAGAGAGACTTGAGAGAGAGAGACAGAGAGATTGTAATTAACTCTGAAAGTAATGGATTAAATGCGGTGCGCTCCGTGAATGTAGGCAAATTGCTGAACCACATAAAATATTTGGTGTCGTTCTTTCTTATTTATTGCTTTTATTATTATCTGTGTGTGTGTGTTCTGCTTGTGATTTGTATGATATCCATTCTTTCTTCTTCGACAATTATTTCCTGCAAGGGTAGTAAATAAAAAATAAAATTATAATTTTCACTTGCAAAAACATGTTGATCTCCAATTAACAAAGAGGAACAAGAAAAGCGAAACCTTAAAAGTTTCCGAATTCAAATCGTCAGCGACGACTCTATAGGGATGCCTGCTAGGATCCCGAAGATAAGTCTCCCAGAGCCCATACAGCTCAGCAGCTCTATCTTTTGCTTCTTCGCCAGAAAACTTTTCCTTCATTGCAGCCAAGAATGGCTTGCAATCAAGCTCACCCATTAGCTTCACGCCAATTGTAGCTCGGGTCGACCCTTCCCTCAAACCCTGAAAGGCAACAAAACAAAACTCATTAGAAGTTCCAATTTACAAATAAAATTTTAAAAAATAAATGATGAGCGCTTGACGAACATCTTGTAATTCATCATTGATTTTGCGCTCCTTAAGAATAAGAGTTTGATTAAATTTCTCCATTTCTTCAGATTTCTCTTCGTTTTCTTTTATGGTTTTCTCAAGTTCATCAATCCTTTCCTTCATCTCAAAATCGTCATGATGATCATATTCTTCGACAACTGTTTCCAATTTAATTTTCTCAATTTCAGTATGCAGTGCTTGCTTTGCTTCAACTATCTTGTCCAACTTCCTATTTAGTGCCTCGTCTCTCTGGATTACATGATAGTCCATGGAAATTAAAATAAGAAAAAACTTTTCAGTTGATTAAAAAAAAAAATAAAAAAAAACCAAAACAGAAATAGAAGAATAGCAATAGAATTACCTTTCTCTCTCTTATTTTCTTTCTTCAAAACGGGTTAGTCTAAGCTGGAGTATCTTTTCACGTTTCTCTAACTCCTTTTCATTGTTCTTCAAATGCTTCAAAGCTTTATCTATGTCTTGAAAAATCTCTTCAGAATTTTCACCTCCTTCGTTAATCATCTTCTGATTTCTTATCTGGACAGGAGAGCAACAAAGCAATTAATAAAAAATAGAGTTGCGCTTTCAACTCATAGATGATGGTTTCCAAAACATCTGCAACGAATCAATCAGTTCTCAGTTTGCTTCGTGCTTTTAATTTCCTTCAAACCTTCTTAGAAACCAAACAAATCTTATACAAAACTTAAAACAGATTGCAGAAACGCATTTTATTTTGATGAAAACGCACGGATGCATTAAAAATAAGGTAAAATTACCTCAAAACGAAAACTCGTACCAGATTGGTGCAACGAATTATTTGGATTTGAGATTTTATCAGGAATCACAGAAGAGAAAATGAGAGAAAATAGGTGAGGGAGATAATGAGTTTTGAGAAGAATCTTGAAATCTAAAAAAAATAATTGAATTTCTATTAAATTTTTCTCTGAATGATTTACAACTTACAAGCCTTTTGAACATATATATATATATATATATATATATATATATATTTACACTACACAGTCTGACTAGGACTTAGACTAGGATTATCACTCCGAATCCTTTCATTGGTTCTTTATTGTTTGACACGGATTTATGTGACTATGTTTCGATATATGTAACATAGACTATGAAAATAGACTATGAAAACATCTAGTAGAGTATTTACTACTTTACCAAATAGTTAATTTTTTAATTGTTTTTTGAAATAAATAGTTAAAAAAATATATATACAATAATTGAGTATTTTGATTCAATAATTTGTAAATTTTATATGTTTTGATTGAGTATTTTGGTTGTCCAACGAAAATTCAACAATTAATACCAAAACTAATAATGTTCAATGAAGTTGCATTTGGCAAATTTTAATTATAATGGTTAATAAAATATAGCTGGCTTTATTGTCACTCATAAAATATCTTCCTATACCTATTTTTCTACATACACCTATATTAAAAAATTAAACTTATCAATTTTAAGTATTTTAAAAAAAGATTAAACATATATTTTTTCTCATTACACTTATTTTTCTCATTTGCCATTTTTTTTCTCATTACACCCATAGTTTCATAATTTATAAGAACAAATTTTAGATTTTATAGGATGTTTTTACTATTATTTTTTATTCAACTCTAAAACTATTTTTTTTTTTTTTTTTTTTTTTTAATAGCAAAGTTTATTAAGAAGAAAAGCCCCGAAAGGCAAAGTACAAAAATCCCAAGCAAACCGCAAAAACACAAACAAACCAGCAAAGCCAAAAACAGAGAAGAGAGACCAGACCTAGGCTAACAACAAAGCCAGAGAAGACAAATTACAAATAGCAAAAAAAAACAAAGCTAAACGACCTAGAGAGCAGCACACGAGAGACAGCCAAGAGACCAACACACCAGATCAAAAAACACTCCATTCAAACCTGTCACCACTATTACAAGAGCCACCTTTGGCGAGACTATCTGCAAAAGAATTTGAGCTCCTTGGCTTGAAACAGATTGAGAGACCAACCAAGCACTGCAGAATGCCTCTGATATCATAAATCAAATTAACCAGCTTCAAATTACCGAAATCCTTACCATTAATCCAAGAGACAGCAGATTTCGAATCAGAAATGAGCGTAATTGTTCGACTGGCAAAACGAGGGTTAGAATAAATCAGGTGGAAAGCCTTGTGAGTAGCCAAGACTTCAGCCATTGTTGAATCCACAACTCCCACATAGTCCGAAAACAAACAAAAGACCTTACCACTCGAATCTCTAAGCACTCCCCCAATGCCAGCATCACCCGGATTACCTCTAGAGGACCCATCAACATTGAAACAAAACTCATACACAGCAGACGGAGACCAGGCCACTCTCTTCTTGATGTTGAAATTCACATCATCTACACATCTATCTTTAAGGTCCAACTTGAGCAGAGTTAAGTCGCAATCAGATCCCTGACCAAGATTCTTGAACCAAAGAGCCACTCTAAACTTAATTGTATCCAAAGCCAAAACCAAGCAAGGTTGGGAACCCCTGAAAACCACATTATTACGATTCTCCCAAATGGTCCAAACTACCGCAAAAAACAAGACATTCCAAGCTCTTTTCCTATCCTTCGAAGAACACAAACCGAACCACCCATACAACCACTCCACAATACACGAATTCAAGCAACCATGGACTCCCCACCAACCTAAACATGTCATCCATAATTCACTGGACCAGACACAAGTAAGAAAGAGATGATTAACCGTTTCAAAAGCTAAACCACACATCGGACACTTCAAATTTGCCAAATGATCCATACCAAACTTGCACATGACCTCACGAACCAAAACTCTACCTTTCATGAGCTGCCATGTGAAGACCTCAACTTTCGGGGGGCAAATTCCCTGCCAAAGAGAAGACAGCAGCAGATTTTCCTGGCTGAAACGATTACTTGGATCCTCCAAACAAAGACGGAACGACCACACAAAGAAAATACCATTAGGAGAAAAAGTCCACCCCAAAGAATCATCGATATTGCTCCTAACGTTTATACTACTCAAGGCTGCCATAAAACTACTCCATTGATTAACCTCCCAATCAAAAAGGGACCTCCTTCCAGACTCTATTGCTTCCATTCCATAACATTTTCTTTCTGTGCTCTGCTGCGTTAATCATGTAGCATCTTTTCTGGGATCGTTTTGACCGTCGGAGCCCTCTTGCCGGTGCTTTCCGGCGAAGCTCCTCGTTTTGATTTCTCTGGGTGGGTTGGTTAGGCGGCGATAGAGAGACTTAACCAAAGGCTATTCTTTTGTAGTCAGGAGTTGTTGAGCCTAAGATGCTTGTGAAAACGCATGTGAGAACATCAAGGTCAGAAGTTGTTTCCGGTTTTAGTTCTTGAGAAATGATTGATTTTGTGAAACACTCTGCTTCGGTTAGAGAAGGCAAATCCAAAGATTTTAGGGAAAATTTGTTTTCCATCTTTGTTGACAATTTGAACTTTAAAGTGGAGCAGAGGTGCTTATGGGATGTTTTCAAACCCATTGGTAAGGTTAGGGATGTCTTCTTATCTATAGAGAAGAGATCGAGAAGGAGCAAGTATGCATTTGTCCGGTTTGAGTCTCTACAAGATGCTGCCAAAGTGGCCAAAAGTACTGATGGAATGTTAGTGTATGGCTGGCCTATTGTTTCCAAAGTGGCAACTTATGGGTGGTCTAACAGGAGAGTCTCAGAGGCAAATCAGAGGACTTCATATTATGAGGAGAAGACTCAGTCTAGTAGGGGTGGGGGCGATTTTGGTCAGAGAGCTATTGAAAAGGAACGGTCATTTGTGGATGTAATGAGAGGTTTCAGGACAAGAGTTTCAAGCTAGAGGTCAAGGTGGAGGAGGATGGAGAATGTTGAAATTGTCATGGGCTTGTCAGCAGAGAGAGCAAGAGCGGTTAAGTAGGTGTGCAGTAGGGGTCTTAAAGAACTTTGCAGAGGTTTCCAGGGTTAACCAATGTCTTCGGGATGTTGGATTTGCGTTTTCCTCATCGTATATGGGAGATAAGAGTATCCTATGGTGTTTGGATCCCGTCTCCCACAAGGAGGCTTTCATTTACAACAAATTTATGTGGGAAGATAGCTTTTCAGCTATGGTTAGATGGTCGGACTCGGTGATCCCCCAGGCCAGATTGGCTTGGATTAATTGCTGGGGATCTCCCCTTTCGTGCTGGTCTTCAGAATTTTTCAAGAATTTAGGCTGGAAGGTAGGAGAACCTCTACTGGTAGAAGAGGAGGTGGAGAATCGTAATCGTCTTGACAGGGGAAGGATGTTAGTGTTGGTCCCTCAATCTAAGTTGTGCTCAACCAATGTCATGGTTGAGGTTGGACAGAAATCTTATGTGGTGAAACTTGAGGAGGATTGTGCCCCAGTTGATGTTCGGTGGACGGAACGTTTTTTGGGACTGTCTAAGTTTCAATTATAGGCAGGGGGGGTGATGTCTCCAACTGTGGTAAGTTTTCAAAATACTCAATCTAAGGTAGTAGGTGAGTTGGCTAGTCCAAGAAAGCTACAAGCTGACATGGGAAAGGTCTTTCCAAGTCAGTTTTGTAAGTTTGGTCTGAAAAAACAGAGTAAACTTGGTGTTGGTAAAGTGAATCGACTGAAAGGTGTGTCAGCAAAGGGTAAGATGAAGTGGGTGGGTAAAGTTAAGAAAAAGTCTTCGGTTGAAGCAATTATAAATGGCAAACTGAATATAGACAAGGGACACAATCTTGTCATTAGCTGTGAGGAAAGCTCTTCATCGTCTGATGTGAGCTTGGGAATTAGTTTCTTTAAGGACTCTTTGAAGGCCAGAGGGGAGAGTTCCAGCAAACAGGACATTCAGACTCAGAATGGTGGGCCTTCTAAGTCCAAGAAAGTTTCTTTTTGTAATCTTATCAAGGAAAATAGCATTGAGTTATGTGTGGATTTGGGATTGGTGGAAGTGAGTTCCTTTAAAGTCTTGCATAATAATATGCTTAAGCCCAGCCTTGAGGTGGCCAAAGATCCAGTTGTGTCCTCTGAAAATGGGAATGAGGCGGTTGTTGAAGAGAACGAAAGTTGGTCTGCTCTTAGCAGTGTTTATTCGGAATCAAGGGAGGAAATGGTCAATTTGGTGGTGGCCGAAAGTGAAGAGGATCTTGTTCTCGCTTCTAGTGTAGGTGGTATCAAGCAAGCCTGTCCCAATGGAGGAGGCAACCAGAAATCTAAGGGATCCGGTTCGTACAATATGAGAACTAGAAATGCTAAAGCCAGAGAGGTTGCAGAGATAGAGGCTGCCAAAGTCATGGTGATTGTATCAACGTTAGGTCTCGACTTCTCAGAGGTTGATGAGGAGATGCCGGAAGAAATTACTAGAAGGGAAGAGGAGGATGCGGCACGTTATGAAGCTATGTCTGCTCACAAAAGGAAAAATTCAAAGGTTGTAGTCTAGTATGTTAACCATTTTACAGTTTCTTAGTGGAATGGGTACTGATGGCTTGTTTTCTGTTATTTATGGCTCAAGTGATTTCAACTCTTTGGCTGATCAATTAGCGAAGAAGGGGTCTAGGTGTGGTGGGGATGTTCTCGTTTGGAGTGTTTTGTGATTGCTGGTTTGGGTTCTGTCTTTGCGAGCCCTGTAGTCTATTTTGTTTTTTTCTGTTTTTGCTGGGTGGTTGGCTGCTTGTGGTGATCTGTGTTGCTCTGTTTGCTTTTTGCTCTTATTGTTCTGTTTTGGTTTTTGGTTGCAGTTTGTTCTGCTGCGCTTCTGTTGTTCGTTTCTTTCTGGGCGTTGTCCCTTTTATAATACTGTTCGTGCCTTTCAAAAAAAAAAAAAAGGGACCTTCTGAGATTCACCTCCCAAATCCACTTCGAGTTCTCCCAAAAGCCAAACTCCTTCAACATCCCCACTTTATTGGAAGCCAGAGCATATATCCTGGGGAAAGCAGCTTGCAAAGGAAAGGAGTCCCAACAAATATCCTTCCACAAACGAATATGATGACCACTACCAACCACAACCTGAAATCCTTTTAAGATGATATTATGAGCACGATGATCAATCTTTAAAAATCTGCTCACAGCAATAAAGAAAGGGGATCCCGATTTTTTATCATTACAGTCCCATAACAAAGGACTATTGCCAAGATTGTACTTTGCACATATAACCTTCTTCCACAAAGACGACTCCTCTTTACCAAACCTCCAAATCCACTTGGCCATGAGGTTCATCCTTTATCTGAAATCCGACCAATACCAAGCCCACCATTCCTCTTACTAGAACACAAAGAAACCTAGTCAACAAGATGAACCTTTTTTTTATTTGAAACGCCATCGTTCCAGAAAAACTTACGCTGAAGCATTTCAATCTTCTTAGCCACCACCACAGGGATGGGGAAAATTGACATAAAGTAAGAAGGTATACCGGAAAGAACCGCTTTGATGAGAACAAGACGACCTCCTTTAGACAAAAGTTCTTTTCCAAGAAGCAAGTCTCTGCTCCACCTTATTGATCACAGGATCCCAAAAAGCTTCCCTCCTACAATTACCACCCTACGGAAGACCAAGATAAGTCATAAGTAATGAAGATGACTTACAACGAAAGACCGCCGCCCAATCCGGCTCACCCAAATCTTTCTTACCAATCCTGACAAGACAAGACTTGTGGAAATCAAAACCAATTATGTTTTTCTGTTGAAGAGTTATCTAAAAAATCATGAAATCAAAATGGCTTACACATTTAATCACCCTCACCTCATAGAAAACAACAACAATAATAATTAAACAAACAAAAATGTAGCTTCTTTTGTCTTAAAAAAACAATCTATTTTTTTAATCACCAAACAAACCAATTTTTTTCATTTAAAAATTTATTATTATTTTTTTTTAAATCCACCCACCAAGTTTTTCGGTATAAAAACCAATTTAAATTAATAAGAATTTGTAGTTGAATTTAAGTAACGTGAGTTAGTGAGTTGTGTTTTAGATCCGTGTAGACTTCATTAAGTTCTACGACTGTTTTTTTTTTTTTTTTTTTTTTTAAGAGTTCTACAAGACTGTAACTTTGATAATTTTTTATTCAATCATAAAACATTTATATAAATTAAAGTAAACCTACATATATGAATGCATTCAAAATTCATGAAATCAATTCTTTATTCATCTATTCCTTGACTATATGTGAAAAAGAAAATTATATTTCCTGGTTAATGTTGGGTTTGATTAAGTATATATTGTTAGGGTTTATGATATATATTGGGTGTTCAACTTATTGTATAGGAAGTAAATTTAATTTCCAATTATAAAGCCATGTACTTAAGTAATTAAACGTAAGAATATTTTGAAAATAAAAATGTTTCATTAAAACATGGGAAGGTTTAGTAAGATATTTTGTGGGTAGCAATAGAACCACCGAAAAAATATTGTTCATAGGTCTATTATTTTTTTGTTTGTTTGAAAGGAGTTCATAGGTCTATAAACACTCGATCATTAATATATCAACAAGCCTTAATGATAATAATAATAATAATGTGTTTTAAAATGGAAATATTCCCACCACCATTTATGTTTTAGTCAATGTAATTATAATACTCTTATTGGAATGTAACATGATTTTCCATACTGGGTTTGATATAGTAAAAAAAATTGTAAATGTTTAGTTAAAAAAAATTAAGATAGAAACACATTTTGCAAGTCATGGATTATTACCACCGTTTTTGCTTCACTTGTCTATCGCATACTCTCCCAATAGTGACCATTTTACTTTGTAATGTATAGCAATCACTCACTTGAAACTCCAGATATTGGATCCTCCTCTTTAGGGTGATGATCACAAACAATATTTACTTTTAATTATCGTTACTAAATCAGAGGACACATCTATTCAAGAGTTGAAATGATGTTCATATATAGGTCTAGTATGAGTATACTAGAATGTGCAACAAAATCGATATATCTTGTAAAAGAAAAAGAAAAAGAAAAAGAAAATATTAGATGAATACAATTAATTTGCTAAATGGGCAAATATTCTTCTGTATGCTTTTCAAATATGCACTCCAAATGATCGATCAATGTGGTGGGTATGCACAAATGAGAGATGATTAGATAGAGCACTAGTTTCTGATGGTTGTGTTACTTGTTGGAAAGACATCTGTTGTTTGACTCTTCCATGTAGATTTTCGGATCATTATCCTCTTCTTGTTCGGTTTTCTGAGTTTGAAAATACTCGTCCTAGGCCTTTCCGTTTTCAAAGCATGTGGTTGGATCATACTGATTTTTTGATTGTTGTTCGTAAGATTTGAAGTTCTTCAATTGTGGGTAGACCATCTCAAATTTTGATTCTCAAACTCAAGAATCTGAAGCGTGCTTTAAAAACATGGAATTGGGATGCGTTTGGTGATCGTAATTCAGAAATTAAGAATAAATCAGAGGATATCGAACTTTAGAACACTCAAATTCAGCTCTCCAACTCTGGTTTTTTCTAGGATCTTTTTCTTTCCAAGTCCAATATTCATCATGATCTGGATGTCCTTTTACGTAGACAAAAGTGTTTTCTTCGGGACCGATCTAGGGTGAAATGGCTTCAAGGAGGGGATCGTAATACTTCTTTCTTTCATGCTTCCATTAAATGTAAGCAGTGTCGGAAAGCTTTGTCTGGTCTCTCCATTGATGGGGTTCTACTGACAATCAGGATGAGATCAGATATCATATTATTAGTTACTATTTAGCTTTTTTTTCGACTAAGTTCCCCCATGTCTTTTTTTTTTTTTTTTTGAAAGGCAACCTTTATTCAAAGGCTAAAGAGCCAAGCACAACAAACACCACCACAAGGAAACACCAAACCAAACTCCTCTAAACTCAAATGCCTGTGACAAGGGTAGCACTAGAACCCATGTCGCTGAAGTTTGACCAGAAGCAAGCAAAGAAAAACAAAAACACTACCCCGATCCCTACCACAGTAGCAACCTAACACCAAACCACACAGTCCCATACAAACCATGGAAACCTCAGACAGAAACTTGAAGAAACAAAAAACAGCATGAGGCACAAAAACTAACGTCCCAAAATAGGGGACAACAAAACAATACAAAAACGGGATAGAAAAACCCCCACAAACATTCAAACACTTTGTCCTCACCATCGCCTGAAACCGAAAGAGCTACATGTCGTTAACCTTATTGAACCTAGCATAAGTGGATTTTTCAGTAATAGATTCTGTTATTCCTTCTTTGGTAATTGATATTGAGAATGCTAATCTAATCAGGGTTCCCTCTTTTGATGAGATCAAAGATATAGTTTTTTCCATGGACATCAACTCTGCCCCGGGTCCTGTGGTTTCATAGGTAAATTCTTCCAGCATTGTTGGAATATTGTTGGTCGTGATATCTCTTTGGCAGTTCAGGAATTTTTTCACAATGATGCAATTTTTCCGAGTCTCAATTCTAGCTTTCCTGTGCTTATCCCGAAATTAAAGGATGTTATTTCTATTGATCAATTTCGTTAGATTATTCTCAGTAATTTTCTGTTCAAGATCTCCTCCAAAATTTTGGCGGATCGGCTAGCATTAGTGTCAACTCGGATTGTTTCCTCTCAATAATTTGGTTTCATCCGAGATCGCCACATTGAGGACTGCATTGCAATAGCTTCAGATTGTGTGAATGTTTTGCATAAGAAGTGTTATTGGGGTAATCTAGCCATGAAGATTGATATTCGTAAGGCTTTGATACTTTGGACTAGGTTTTCATTAGGAGAGTTCTTCGGGCCTTTTTGTTTTGCAAGGTTTTTATGGATTTGATTGACAACATGTTGAGTTCTACTAGGATCTCGGTTTTGATTAATAGTGCTCCAGAGGGTTATTTTCGCTGTTCTAAAGGAGTTTGGCAGGGTGATCCTCTCTCACCCCTTTTGTTTGGTATTGTAGATGATTTTCTTAGTAGATATATTTCTCGGATGGTGGATTCTTCTCAGTTGTTGCCTATCTCTTCTCCAAAAGGGTTTCCTGCCCCGACTCACCTGTTGTATGCCGATGATGTTCTTATTTTTTGCAGAGGTACAGTGAGAAATATGAAGGTTATTAGGCATGCTTTGGATATTTATGGTAGCCTTTCAGGTCAGATTGTGAATTGGAATAAAACTTATATTTATTATGTCTCTTCTGTTTCACCTCATCATTTTGGGACTTTGCAATCTCTAGTTGGTATGCAAATTGGTCATATGTCTTTCACTTATTTGGGGGTTCCACTTTTTCGGGAAAGACCTACTTTTGCTATGCTGAGGCCGATTGTTGATAAAATCATTTCTAAGTTTGCCGACTGGAAAGGAAAGTCTCTTTCTTTGGATGGTCAAGCAACTTTGATTAATTCGGTTATCACTAGGTCATGTATTCATTCTTTCATGATCTATAAATGGCCGGTTTCATTGCTGAATTTAGTTAACCATAAACTCAGGAATTTTCTATGCTCAGGCTCTTGTGAGGACTCCTGGGATACTTGTTGCCGGCTTTAATCTCAAGGTGGTTTGGGTTTGAAGGATCTTCGGTTATTGAACTCTTCTTTGTTGAAGAAGTTTACTTGGAAATTTATTAGTTTCGATGATTTTGCTAATTCTTTTCTTCGGAAGCGTTATTTGAAGTAACTTTAAAATCCTTTGGGGGGTTATGTAACTTTTTCCATTTGGTCTTCTCTCCGAGCTCATTATTCAAATCTTCATAGAGAGGGCCTTTATCTAATTGGGGCTAACTCTCAACCAGATTTTTGGTGTGACAATTGGTTGGGAGTGCCGATTTTAGAGATCTTAGGTATTTCAAATTATTTGGATTCTTTCATTCATACTAAAGTTTCTGATTTTATTGTGGATGATAGTTGGGTTCTTCATAAGGACTTTAGGGTTCGTTTTCCAGATATTTGTCTTCAGATTGAACAGATTACGATTTCTCTAGTCAAGGACTCTCTTGTTTAGTCTCTCTCTAAAGATGGATTGGTTTCTTGTAAGGTAGCTTATTGGGAGATAATCTAAGGGATTCCTCGGGTTTCTTGGTGGAGGGACATTTGGTTGAGTTTTATTCCTCCTTCTCGATCAGCTTTATCTTGGCGTCTGTTGCTTAATAGACTTCCCACAAAGAATCGTTTATGTAAGGCAAGTTTTCACATTGCTTCCCGTTGCAGCATTTGTGATAGCAGTAGTGAGACGGTTGAGCATTTTTTTCTCATTTACCCCCTGGCTAGCTCTCTTTAGGAAGCGATTTTTTCTGTTTTCCAGCATCAGGTTTCTGTTGACTCCGGGAAAGGGTTCTTTTTGAAAGCTATGACAGTTTCTTTTAGTGACCAGATTCGGATCTTATGGAAAGCCATTATTCATGCGGTGGTGTGGAGTGTGTGGTTCACTCGTAGCCGAAAGATTTTTGATGATAAACGTGTTGATTTTCGATTTGATTTGTCTGTTGTCTAGCATGCGGTTAAGGATGCAGATCGTTTAAGCCTTGGGTCTATGCATAATAGTGTGGATGAGCTTTTTTCCTTAGGCATTTTGGCCTACGGGGTCGTCCTCCTCGTGCGCTTGTTATCAAAAGTGTTGTTTGGTCGCCTCCTTCTCTTGGTTGAGTTAAGGTTAATACAGATGGGCCTGTTTTAGGTTCTCTTGGGGCTGGAGGTTGCGGAGGTTTGTTTCGCAACTGTCGCTCGTTCGTAAAAGGTTGTTTTGCCGCCCCTCTTGGTTCGGTGTTTGCTTTTGAGGCTGAATTGTTGGCAGTGTCAATGGCTATCAACTATGCTTGGATTAATGATTGGCGTCGCATTTGGCTTGAGAGTGATTATTCTTATGTGGTTCAGATGCTTTCTGCTCGCTCTGATCAGGTTCCTTGGTGTGTTCAATAGGCTTGGCATAGGTGCCTTTCTCAGATTACTCATATGGATTTCCAAGTTTCTCATATTTTTAGGGAAAGTAATCAGATGGCAGACGCTCTCCCTAAGCAGGCTTTGGGTTTGAAGGTCTCTTTATGGTGGTCTTCTACTCCAACTTTTTGCTCTTCTTTGGTTAGTCGTGATTGCATGGGGAGAGAGTCTTTTCGTTTTCATTAAATGTTTCTTTTTCGCTTTTGTTATGAAGGCATGCATGCCTTTCTCCTTTTGTTGTAGGGTTTGTGCACCCTTGGCGTTTTTTCTTGACTTTTTGTTTTTCCTTGTTTTTTTTTTTTTTTTTTTCTTTTCTTATATATTTATATGGATACTGTCTATGAGTTTTTCAACATATAATCTTCTGTGACGCTTTTTCCCTTAGGTTAGTCCAACTTTAGGAAAAAAAAAAAAGAAAGAAGGTGACATATAACTTGAAATTATATGCATTAATTTTTAGAGTGGTTGTTGATATGGACTTTTGGATGCAGAAAAATAGAACCATCTTTTAAGATTTAAAGATGACTTTATGATTTTAAAGATGATTAAACTATATATATATATATATATTGAAATTAATCACCAAATCATCGTAATTGAAATAGTGAACAAGTTTTCTATCTCATTTATATCTCCTTTTAATAGCTGTATTTCATGAAAACAAATCAAATGTAATCCCACCCTCATAAAGACTCATTAATATATAGCAACCAGCATTAATAATTATAATAATGTGTTTTAAAATATAAATATTCCACCACCTTTTATGTTTAGCCAATACAATTATAAAATACTCTTATAGGAATATAACATGATTTTCAATCTTCAACTTCATACAATGATCGTATAAAATAGTAAAATTAAATTGTAAATGTTTAGTTAAAAAAAATTAAGATACGAGATCTTCTCCTTACAATACACAAATTATCTATTTTCACTACAATTTAAATTTTTTTATTAATGACAATTTTAACCAAAATTAAAATTACTAAACAAGACAAAAAAATTCCAAAGACACTTCAAACTAATTAAATTATTAAAAAAAGAAATTCTCTCACATAAATTATTAGATTAAATATTATGTATTCCCAGAGTGCTTTTATTCTGGGCAGGATGATTTCAAATAACGCTATCATTAGGTTTGAGGCTCCTAATGCAATTCGCAACAGGAAACGAAAAAAGGGTTCATTTGCTCTGAAGCTAGACATGTCAAAGGTGTATGACCGGGTCGAGTGTTCCTTTCATGCCAAGATGATGAGTCGTCTCGGTTTTTCTAATAAGTGGGTGGATAAAATGATGAATTGTATTTCATCAGTTTCTTTTTCTTTCATAATTAACGGTGTTGTGGATGGAACAGTCATGCCTACCTGAGGTCTCCGCCAGGGGACCTCTTGTCGCCTTATATGTTTTTGTTATGTGCTGAGGGGCTATCTTGTGCTATTAATTCTACAGTGGTGAACAAGTCTTTATCAGGTTTCATCTATAGGAAGTCGGGTCCGATTATCTCCCATTTATTTTTCACGGATGACAGCCTTCTTTTCTCGACTGCCACTGACAAGGAGTGTAGAACAGTTCAGAATTCTTGAAGTCTATTTCGTGGCGTCGGGACAGGTAATTAACTTTGACAAATCAGCGATGTGTTTCAGCAAGAATATTGTTTGGCATGAGAGGGATCGGCTGGCTAGGATTGTGGGAGTTAAGCATGTGAAATGTCACGAACGGCATTTGGGGCTCCTTAGTATGAATTGTAAAAATAAAAGATAGCTTTTTATTGGGATTAAGGACCATGTTTGGGCAAAAGTGAAGGGCTGGAAGGGCAAGGTTCTCTTTATTGATGGCAAAGATGTCCTGTTGAAAGCTGTAATTCAGGCGATTCCAACCTATACGATGAGTATGTTTAAGTTGCCAAAGACGCTCATTTCTGACCTTCAAAGAATGTGTAATAGGTTTTGGTGTGGCAGTTTAGAGGAAAAATCTAATTTGTACTGGTGTGAGTGGAAGAAAATGTGTAGGGTGAAGGTTGAGGGTGGCTTGGGGTTCTGTGACCTTTGAACTTTTAACCGTGCTCTTCTGGCAAAATAATATTGGAGACTAGTGAGACATCCTAATTCTCTGGCTGGTAAGGTGCTCAAAAGTTGCTACTTTCCAGACTCTAGTTTTCTTCAAGCCAACCTAAAAATGAGGGGTTCTCTGATTTGGCAAGGTTTGGTTTGGGGTAGGGGCATCATCAAAATGGGTCTCGTTGAAGGATTGAGAGAGGCAATTCGATGCGAGTGTATAGTGATCGGTGGATTCCTAGACCTACTACATTCAAAATAATCTCTCTTGTCAAGCTTAATTAGAGGTTAACAGTCGACTGTCTAAAGTTGGCTTCTGGTAGATGGAATGTGGAATTATTGAAGGATAGTTTTCTGCAGGATGACGTCGATATGATCCTTTCTTTGCCTCTGGCAGCTCCCTCTACTGATGATGCTTTTTTATGGCATTTTGAACAGAATGGAAATTATTCTGTTCGTATTGGGTATAGGGTGGGTTGTATGATCTTGGTTTCCCAGGGTCTTTTGGTCTCAATGAGTCGACTTCTTGGTGGAAAGCGCTCTGGCATTTCAAGATCCCTCCAAAAATCAAGATCTTTATATGGCGTGCTTGCCATCATTGGCTGCCATCTATGGTGTATCTTGCTAGGCATGACCTGCCTTCTGATGGCTTATGCCCTCGGTATCACAAATGCCTGGAAACGATGACCCATGCTCTTTGGAGTTGCCGTGAGTTGGTAACAATCAGAGATAAATGTGTTTTCTTAAATAGGCTGGTCTTTATTGATGGCATGCACTTTCATGACCTTATGCTTTTGTTCCTCAATTCGATTACTGTTAGTGAGGTTGAGCTTCTATGTGTCATTTTCTGGAGAGTCTGGTTCTATAGGAACCAGCTGATTCATAAGCTAGATGTTAAGGATTTGGGAGAGGTGGTAGTTTGGGCTGCTAACTTTCTCGAGGAGTGGAGGTTGAATCAGGTGGTAGTGGCTGCAAATCCAGTAACTAATGGTGAGTTAATGGCCAAACGGAAGCCTCATTTGGCTGGCTTTTGGAAGATTAATACTGATGAGGCTTCGTGTTATAGAAGTCGCCTGATTGGCCTTGGTATTTCAAGTCGTGATGAGTCAGGTTCAGTTAAGATTGCTTGTGCCCGTAAAATGGTGGCTGGTGGCGGAAGCTATGGCGGTGTTGGATGGTATTTATTTGGCGTTGGATGCATGCCTGGTGCCTTTCCAAATTGAAACAGATGCTCTCCTTGTGGTTAATTTGGTTAAAAATGGGGGTCCGTCGTCGGTTGATGTTGGGCCTATTATTGCAGATATTGGTAGATTATTTCAGTCGTTGGATTCTTGTTCGATTGGTTATATTCCTAGGAAAGGGAATGTTGTAGCTCATGTTTTAGCTAGAAATGCCCTCTCGAATGTTTATGATAGATGTTGGGTGGACATTTGCCCTCCCTACGTGGAGAGGCTGGTCCTTTTTGATTCCTCTGCTTAGTTTTTTCCTGTTTTTGTGTTCTCTCAAAAATATAAATAAATAAATAAAAAAACTCTCTTATAAATCTATTATTACCATATTAAACATTCTCTTTTCTAATTATTCTCTCTCTCTCTTTGCATTTTTTCAATAAAAAAAAATCTTATCTCTATATGTTCTCGATCAATATCTTATTAATAATTAAAGAAAAAAAAATTATTAATATTTTGATTTTTTACTAACAGTAATATATATATATATATATTAGAAAGTCAATTTTCAAAAAAAATAAAATTGATATATAAAAACTTGATTTGTTGCAACTAGATTCGATTAAACTCAGAATTTGTAAGACTAATGAAAGAATTAAAGTTCTCTAGGCGATCACATACCTATAAAAGTAACAAAAAACATATTCATATTTTGATTTTTCTTTTAAAAATAAGGTACTTGTTTTTTGAGTTTTTTTTTTAATATATACATATATACAGTTCCTAAAAATCAATATTGTTCATTTTTTTTTTTTCTTAACTGTTAGTTTTGCTTAAGAAATAATGGAGATAGAAACTTAGAGATATGTATTGTACGAGAGAGAGTCTAATATGGTAATTAAAAATTTTGGAGAGAGTTTTTAATATGTAATATTTAATCTAATGATTTATGAGAGATAATTTCTTTTTTTTTAATAATTTAATTCAAAAAAGATTACCTATCGGATGAATCCAAAGGTTACGATGGTTCATCCTAACTTATATTAAAAAAAATGAAGTGTCTTTATAAATTTATTATTTAAAATGGAGTGTCTTTACAATAGAAGGGTGAAAAAATAAAAAGGATTATCTTAGAACAAAATGAAGTGTTTTTAGAATTTTTTTTTTTAAAATTAAATTTTAAATTTGAGAATGAAGTGTCTTTAAAAAAGGTATAAAAAGAAAAAATTAGATTGTCAAAAGAAGCTCTTATAAAATATGAGTATGCTTATAATATTTATGGGTGGCAATATCGGCACCCTAATAATAATATTAATAATAATATGTTTTAAATTGGAAATCTTCCACCACCATTTATGTTTAGCCAATGCAATTATAATACTCTTATTGGAATGTAATATGATTTTCAATATTGGGTTTGATATAGTGATCGTATAAGATAGTAAAATAAATTGTAAATGTTTAGTTCAAAAAAATTAAGATAGAAACACATTTATATATATATATATATTTAAACATCTGCTAATGATTATATAAATTAAATGTTTGCAAATGCACCACATATAAATGTATAAGATTTTATACAGATGAGAAGGTTATCAACTCCTTAAACAGTACTTATTGCAATTTGCAAGTCATGAATTCTTACCATCGTTTTTGCTTCACTTGTCTATCGATCGAATACACTCTCCCAGTAGTGACCATTTTACTCTGTAATGTATGGCAATCACTCACTTGAAACTCCAGATATTGGATCCTCCTATTTAGGGTGATGATCACAAGCAATACTTACATTTAATTACCGTAACTAAATCAGAGGACATATCTATTCAAGAGTTGAAATGATGTTCATAGGTCTAGTATGAGTATACTAGAATGTGCAACAAAATTGATATATCTTGTAAAAGAAAAAGAAAAAAAGAAAAATACTAGATGAATTACAGTTAATATGCAAAATACTATATAATAATATGTTACTATATCCTTATCATATTTAACAATCGACCTAGAGTGGTGGCTATGCCATATACTTGGTCGAACAGTAGAACGGTGGCCGTTTGGGCGAGATTAGATCGCTTTCTTGTTTCTCCAGAGTTTCTTTTGTGGTTCCCTAACGTGGTGCAAAAAGGATTGCCTCGATCCCTATCGGATCACAATGCCATTATCTTAGGTGAAAGAGTGGCGGATTGGGGTCCCAAGCCGTTTCATATTTTTAATGGGTGGCTTGAGGAGAAGGGTTTGTTAAAAGAAGTTGTAGATGTGGGATTTTGTTAGTCCATTCTTTCATTTCTGGCCCATTATTAAAAGCCTAATGATGAAAAGGGTTGAAGCCAGAAGAAGCCCAATAGCACTGCTACCACTAGCCTGGCCCAACTGATGTGCTCTGCCTGACCCAAACTGAAGCTAAGTGATACGGTGCATTTTGGCTTATCAGTGTATATTGATAAGGCTGACTTAGGATTCTCTTGGTGACTTGACAACAGATGATTAGCTGTCTCCTGCACAGCTGAACCTTATCTTGTTGGTGACTATATTAGTGAAGCGATTGTGAGAGAATTCATTCAGTTGTTTTCTCTAGGGTTTTCTTTGATATTTCCAGAAGCTTTCTCTTCTTTGTATTGTTCTAGGTGTTCTTGAGATTCTTCGTGGATTTCTGGTTTCTCTTCTTTGAATTTGTAAGAGAGATAAGAGAAGAAAAGAGAGATCTATGAGTTGTGATTCTGTTGATGTAACTATTGAGTATTTTTGGGTTTGTTCTTTTCAGCCGCAAGTTGTGTTAGTGGCCTGTGTGGTTGAGTGTTTCCGTTGAGTGTTTCTGGGCTCCTTTTAAAGGTTATCAGGCTGAGTTCTAGATAGACTAGATCTGTATATTCTTCTCATATAGTGGAGCGAGTCTCTTGGTCTGACTCAAAGTGGATGTAGGCTTATTCTCAAGCCGAACCACTATAAATCTTTGTGTCTTTTCTTTTTCTGTTTTCTTGTTCATATTACTACTGCTTGGTATACTATTTGTTTCTTGTATTACTTGTGTTTGAGTGAAACTTGAACATGTTATAGTAATCATCAGTGGATCTCGTATCTGGTAAGGAATCTAGATCCACAATAGTGGTATCAAAGCCTTCAAACATACCACTGGCAAATTCGGAACAAGAAGATCCTCCAGTTTCTAAGCCTTCAACCTTTAAATACTCAACTTGAGTTGAAGTAGTAAGCAGTGAACCTGAAAAATTAAGCAGTGAACCTGGTAGCAGCCGCAAGAAGGTAATCGTTCACAACTTTGGTAATTTCAATTCAACTTGCATGTTCATGAAGTTTGATATAGATAAATTCAATGGTACTAGGGATTTCGGCATCTGGAGACGAAAGGTGAAAGCCCTTCTGTCTCAGCAGAAAATCCTCAAGGCCATTGAAGGCCCTAATAAATTGCCTGAAACTTTAACTCATGAACAGAAAGATGATATGTTAGAAATGGCCCTAGGAACAATAATATTGAACTTATCTGATAATGTTCTTCGGGAAGTAAATGATGAAACAACTACTTGTAATATTTGGAAGAAATTAGAAGGCATGTACCTTACTAACTCACTCACAAATAAAATCTATTTTAAGGAAAGGCTTTTTAGTTTTAAAATGAATCCTAGCAAGAATCTTGATCAGAATCTTGATGAATTTAAGAAGATGACGATTGAACTTGCTAATGCTGGAGAAAATGAAAAACTGAGTAATGAAAATGAAGCTATTATTCTGCTTAATGTTTTGCCTGATTCCTTTAAAGATGTAAAAGTTGATATCAAATATGGTAGAACCTCTCTATCTCTTGAAGAATGTATATCTACTCTAAAATCTAAAGACCTAGAACTGAAGATAGAAAACAAGAATACTGGTGAGAACCTGTTTGTGAGAGGGAGACAATCTAATAGGAATGGGAATAATAATAGCAATAATTACAATAAGAGCAAAGGGAGAAATAAGACACCTAACCACTATAGGTCTCAGTCTAGAAATAGAAATGGCACTAGAAAGTGCTACTTCTGTGGTAAAGAAGGGCACATTAAAAAATACTGTTATGAATTCAAAAAGAAGAATCAGGAAAAGACTCTTAATGATGGAGATCTTGCTATAGCATCTAGATCCTTTGAACATAGTGAAGTGTTAGTTGTTAGCACTGAGGATGTTAGGAATGAGTGGATATTAGACTCTAGTTGTTCTTTTCACATGACACCTAGGAGAGACTGGTTCACAGAGTTTAAAGAACTTAGTGGAGGCAGTGTGCTGATGGGGACAATCAGCAGTGTTAGGTGGAAGTTTCAGGATCTGTGGCCATTAGAATGTATGATGGCATGGTTAGAGTTTTTAAGAATGTGAGATATGTGCCAAATCTAAAAAGAAATCTAATTTCTTTATGTGTTCTAGATGAGAAGGGTTGTTGCTATAAGGCTGAGAAAGGTGTTTTGAAAGTTTCTAGGGGTTCCTTAGTGATTCTCAAAAGTGACAAGAATAACAGTCTTTATGTCTTGAAAGGTGTGACAGTCACTAATGAGGCAGCTTGTGTAGCAACCAAAACTAGTGACATCACATCTTTATGGCATAGGAGACTTGGTCACATGAGTGAGAGAGGTTTAAGTGAATTAAGTAAACAAAATTTGCTTAATGGGGACAGTGTTAATAAACTGAAATTCTATGAAAACTGTGTCTTAGAAAAACAGCATAGGCTGAGTTTTAGTACTGCTCAACACAACACAAAAGAGATCCTTCAATATGTACAATCAGACCTTTGGGGACCTTCAAAAGTCCCAACACATGGTGAAAATCAGTATTTTCTATCTTTAATAGATGATTATACTAGAATGGTTTGGGTGTACCTATTAAAGTCTAAAGATCTTCCTTTTGAAAGCTTTAAAGCTTGGAAACTGTTGGTTGAGAATCAGACCTCTGAGAAGGTCAAGGTACTAAGAACTGATAATGGTCTAGAGTTTTGCAAGAAAGAATTCAATAAATTCTGTAGTGACCATGGCATAGAAAAACACAAGACTGTGAGGTATACACCTCAACAGAATGGGATAGCTGAGAGGATGAATAGAACCATTCTAGATAAGGTTAGATGTCTCCTAATCAGCTCAGGTTTAAGTCAGAAATTCTGGGGTGAGTCAGTTGCCACTGCCACATACCTGATTAACAGATCCCCATCCACTGTTATAAACCTTCTAATTCCCGAAGAGAAATGGACCGGTAGGCCTCCTTCCTTGAAACACTTAAGAGTTTTCAGCTGTGCTGCTTATGCACATCAGTCTAAAGGTAAACTTGAGCCTAGATCTCTAAAAGGTGTATTCTTAAGATATCCTTTAGGAGTCAAGGGATATATGATGTGGCTTAGAGACCAAAAAGGTTTCAAAGTCATTATCAGCAGAGATGTTATCTTTAATGAGGTTATAATGCCTTGTAAGAACAATGACATCACTGTTGAACCTGAATCAGATCCTTTAAAGGATTCTGAGAATCAAATTGAGGTGGAAATTGGCAGCCATCCTCTAGGTTCTACCTCTGTCTAACAAAATCTTAATGAGGATAATGAGGCAACCAATTCTGACTCTGATTAGGTGGAAGAAAGTCAAAATCAGCTAGAGATTGACAGTGAATCTCTAACTGATTATGAACTTGTTAGGGACAGAGCTAAAAGGATAATCAAACCTAACATTAAATATGCTTATGCTGATGTCATTTCTTTTGCTTTATGCACTGGCCAACAATTAGAAAATGCTGAACCTAGGAGTTATTTAGAAGCAGTTAGTTCCATTGATAAACTGAAATGGCTTTATGCTATGAGAGAAAAGATGGACTCTCTTGAGAAAAATGGAACCTGGTCTCTTGTAAAGAAACCAGAAAAACAGAAATTTTTTGCTTGTAAATGGATTTTTAAGATAAAAGGGGGTCTAAAGAAACATGAACAACCTAGATACAAAGCTAGGCTTGTTGCTAAGGGCTTCACTCAAAGAGAAGGAATTGACTATAATGAGATATTCCCTCCTGTAGTCAAATATAAGACTATCAAAATAATCTTTGCCTTAGTTAGTCTCTATAACCTAGAACTTGAACAACTGGATGTTAAGACTACCTTCTTGCATGATGACTTAGATAAGACTATCTACATGTCCCAACCCGAAGGTTTTAAGTCTAAATCAAAGCCTTCTCATGTCTGTTTTCTGAAGAAATCCTTATATGGGTTGAAACAAGCCCCTAGGCAATAGTACAATAAGTTTGATAACTTCATTACTAGCTTAGGCTTTAATAAAAGCAATTATGACACATGCTTCTATTTTACAAGTGAAAATGTTATGAATTCTGTCTATCTACTTTTGTATGTTGATGACATGTTAATTGCTAGTAAAAGCATGCTAGGACTAAAGAATTAAAAGGAAAATTGAAAACTGAATTTGACATGAAAGATTTAGGTGATGCTAAAAGAATCTTAGGGATAGAAATTATCAAAACCAGAAAAGAGTCATGCATGTGCCTTAAACATGAAAATTACCTGACTAAACTGGTTGACAAGTTCGCTATGAAAAACTGTAAGCCTGCTAATATCCCTCTGTCACCTAGTTTCATGTTGTCTGCTACTCTCTCTCCCAAATCTATTGAGGAGAGCAGATTTATGGAAAATATTCCTTACCCCAATGTTGTTAGGTCTGTCATGTATGTCATGATTAGCACTAGGCCAAATTTAGCTGAAGCTATTAGTGTCCTGTCCAGATATATGGCCAATCCTGGTAAAGGCCATTGGAATGCCATGAAGTGGCTTTTGAGATATATTAGTTCAACCACATCAGTTGGACTGATATATGATTGTGCTAATTCTGTTGTTGACCTAATTGGTTATGTAGATTCTGACTATACTGGTGACAGAGATAAAAGGAGGTCCACCTCCTCATATTTCTTCACCATTGCTGGGAGCTGTGTAAGCTGGAAAAGCCAGCTGCAGTCAGTGGTGGCCTTGTCCACTACTGAAGCTGAATACATAGCAGTTACAGAAGCTATTAATGAAGCTATTTGGCTTCAAGGTCTTTTAGGTGATATTAAAGTGTTTAGTGGAAAGTTTATCATTTATACTGATAGCCAAAGTGCTCTGCATCTTTGCAAGAATCCTGTTTTTCATGAGAGAACTAAACACATAGAAATTAAATATCATTTTATCAGAGATCAAATTTCTGAAGGTATTGTTGAAGTGGAAAAAATTTCCACTGACGATAACCCTACTGACATGGGTACCAAAGTTGTTCCCTATAGTAAGTTTAAGCATTGCTTAAACCTACTGAAGTTAGGTGATTATGGTTAACTTGTTTGTTTGTTTGATTTTTAAGCCAGGTTTTTTAAAAGAATCTTACTATTTTATATGAAATGAGATGAACTAATGTGGAATTTGTGGGATTTTGTTAGTCCATTCTTTCATTTTTGGCCCGTTATTAGAAGTCCAATGATAAAAAGGGTTGAAGCCAGAAAAAGCCCAATAGCACTGTTCCTACTAGCCTGGCCCAACTAATGTGCTCTGCCTAACCCAAACTGAAGCTAAGTGATATGGTGCGTTTTGGCTTTTCAGTGTATACTGATAAGGCTGACTCAGGATTCTCTTGGTGACTTGGCAACAGATGATTGGCTGTCTCCTGCACAGCTAGACCTTATCTTGTTAGTGACTAGATAAGTGAAGTGATTGTGAGAGAATTCATTCAATTGTTTTCTCTAGGGTTTTCTTTGATATTTCCAGAAGTTTTCTCTTCTCTGTATTGTTCTTGGTATTCTTAAGATTCTTCATGGATTTCTGGTTTCTCTTATTTGAATTTGTAAGAAAGATAAGAGAAGAAAAGAGAGATCTGTGAGTTGTGATTCTATTGATGTAACTATTGAGTATTTTTGGGTTTGTTCTTTTCAGGCGTAGGTTGTGTTAGTGGCCTGTGTGGTTGAGTGTTTCTAGGCTCATTTTGAGGGTTATTAGGCTGAGTCCTGGATAGAATAGATCTGTATATTCTTCTCATATAGGAGCGAGTCTCTTGGTCTGACTCAAAGTGGATGTAGGCTTGTTCTCAAGCCGAACCATTATAAATCTTTGTGTCCTTTCTTTTTATGCTTTCTTGTTCATATTACTACTGCTTGGTATATTATTTGTTTCTTGTATTACTTGTGTTTGAGTGAAACTTGAACAGGTTATAGTAATCATCAGCGGATCTAGTATCTGGTAAGGAATTTAGATCCACAATAGTTGAAGGGTGGAAAGGTTGCAGGGTAGTAGGATCCACAGGTGTTGTTCTAGTAGCCAAGGTTAGGGGGCGAAGTTGTGTATGAAAAGGTGGTATACTGTGTATAGAGGGGCTGTTTCGGGTTGTAAAAAATTGGAAGATAGGTTGGCTGCAGTCAATGCCAAAGCTAATCTTAGTGAGTGGTCCAAAGACTGTAGGAAGGAGCGTATGAATATTTTGACAGATCTGTGGAAGGAGCCGAGGAAAAAGGAACAATTATAGAGGTAAAAAGTGAGGATTAGTTGGTTGAAAACAGGGGATAGAAACTCTAGATTTTTTCATAATGTGGCTAATGGGAGAAGATTTGGGAATTTTGTTAGAGAATTAGAAGTAGAGGGGATGAAGGTTTCAGATCCAATCCAAATTAAAGAAGGGATTTGCAGGTTCTTTAAAGATGATTATTCTAATGTGAAATGGAAGCGTCCGATTATTAAAGGTTTGGGTTTTAAGAAGTTGTTGGGTGGGGATAGTAGTAAACTGGAAGAAGAGTTTAAGGAAGAGGAAGTGTGGGAGGCAGTGCGCAATTGTGACGGTATTAAGGCCTCAGGACCCAATGGATTGAACTTGAACTTTATTAAAGCCAAATGGGGGTGATTGGGGAGGATTTTATGGAGTTTATCCAAGATTTCTATGTAGATGGGAAGATAGTTAAAGACCTGAATAAGACTTTCATTACGCTAATCCTGAAGTGTGGTCATCTTGAGTCGTTGAGGGACTTTAGGCCGATAAGTCTAATCAGTTCGATGTACAAGATTCTTGTTAAAGTCATCGCAAAATCGGTTGAAAAAGGTTATGTATTCTGTGATAGGGGAGAATCAGATGGCATTCATGTCAAACAAGCAAATTGTGGATAGTTTTGTTGTGGCGGAAGAGATAATTCACTCATGGCGGAAAGATAAAGTGGGAGGGTTAATGGTTAAGTTGAATTTTGAGAAAGCATACGATTCCGTTGACCATTCCATTTTGGATTTCACTATGAAGGAAACGGGCTTCGGTAAGAGGTGAGAGGTGGAGGATATGGATGAAGTGGTGTATCTCGACACCTTCCATTTCAGTTTTAGTTAATGGCAGTCCTACAGCGGAGTTTTCGGTGGAGAAAGGGTTACGGCAAGGCGATCTTTCGTCGCCTTTTTTGTTCAATATGGTGGTGGAAAGTCTTAGTGGGTGTTTTAAGAAAGCGACGGATTTGGGTTTAGTGAGAGGGGTGTCTTTCAGTAATGAAGAGGTGGAGGTGACTCATCTTCAATACGCCGATGATACAATCTTATTCTCGAGCCAAATCTAGAGTTTCTTATTAACTCTAGGAGAATTTTGAGATGTTTTGAAGTGGTGTTAGGGCTTAGGATTAACTTTCATAAGTCTTGTGTGGTCAGGGTTGGAAAGCCGAGAGTTTGGGAGAGTGATTGGGTGGGTATCTTTAATTGTAGGATGGATAATCTCCCTATTTCGTACCTTGGCATGCCTTTAGGTGCAAGACAAAGCTCTAAGGTGTTTTGGAATTCGGTTCTAGAGCATATTAAGAAACGGTTGTCCCATTAGAAAAAGAAGTTTTTGAGTAAAGGGGCCAAGTTGGTTCTGTTAAAAGCAGTCCTTTCTAGTATCCCATCATATTACATGTCTGTGTTCAAGGTTCTGGTGAGTTTGGCTAATGCAATTAAGAAGGTTCAGAGAAGTTTCTTTTGGGGGGATGGAGGTGAGAAGAGGAAAATTCATGCAGTTAATTAGGGATCCATTTGTTTGAGTAAGAGGAGAGGAGGTCTTAGGGTAGGACAAATTTGTGACAAGAATACGGGTTTATTGGCGAAAAGGTGTGGAGATTTAGCCGAGAGGATGATTCGTTGTGGAAGTGGGTGATTTGTGCGAAGAATGGTGTGAGGGCCAAGGAGATGAAATGAAGTTGGAGTGCAAACAATGTGTCACCTTTTATTAAAATTGTGGCTAGGTTGTTAAAGGAAGGTTCGGAGTCGGCTAACATCTTAAAGGAAGGTTTGAAGGTGGTGGTTGGTTGTGGGGATAGGGCGAATTTTTGGGATGATGTTTGGAATGAAAGCGGGCCACTCAAGGTTAGTTTTCCTAGGATTTTCGCTTTGTCTAATGTGAAGTGTGGTACAATTGATTGTTTTGGGACGTGGTGGGGCGAGGATTGGAGGTGGAATGTGGGCTTGAAAAGGGTGTTTGATTGGGAGCTGGATATTTAGGAGGATTTTTGTGAGACCTTGGAAAATGTTAAACTTAAGAGGTATGTTTTGGATTCGATAGCGTGGAGTTTCTGCCCAAAGGGGCTATTTTTTCAGTGATTTCCTTTAGAAGGTGTTTGGAAGATTTTAGGAATGGGGAGGTAATGGAGGTAGTGTCGGTTTGGAAGGGTTTTAGTCCTCCAAATGTGGAGTTATTTCTGTGGCAGTTGCTTAGAGACAGGGTGCTGGTGCATCAGGTTTTGAGGAGTTTCAAGGTGGAAGTGGCTGGAGATGGTCGTTGTCCTTTGTGTGGTAGAGTGATAAAGACTGTGGATCATCTATTCTTGTTGTGTGAGTGGTCCTAGGGTTTGTGGAAATCTTGTTTGAGGTAGCGGGAAGTGAATAGTTATGTAAGTAAGAGTATTAGGGAGTGGTATGATGGCTGGACAGGTTTGAGTCCGAGTTTCAGTTTAAAGAGAGTGTGGGAGACTCTTTTTGACGCGGTGGTTTGGACAATTTGGGAGGCCCGAAACCAGGTGGTCTTCAAAGGTATTCTAGCAGATTGTGTCGCTTTTCAGGATTTGGTTAGATTTATAGTTGCATGGTGGTTCAAATACCATGGTAAAGGGACCGGAGAACTGATAACAATTTTGGTAGAAATTTTGGAATGGTGTTGTGCTGAAAAAAAATAAGACGGAAGATAGAAAGGCTGAAAACTGGACGCCCCTTCGAATAAGGCGCTGAAATTGAACATTGATGGTTCGTTTATTAGAGATCAAGGGAGAGGGAGCGATTAGTGGTGTGTTAAGAAATTCTAAAGGTGAGGTATGGTGTGAGTTTTCGGCTAGTGTCAATGTTGGTAATGCTGCAGAAGCTGAGGTTTTGGCAATTTAAAAAGCATGTATCCTCTATGAAACTAAGAACATGCTTGTGAATAAGGAGATTATAATAGAAAGTGACTCGAGGGTGGAAATCGTCTGGCTTTTGAGTGGGGATTTTGGTAACTTGGATATGATGGATGTGATTTTTGAGGTTCGGGAGAAGCTTCGTGTGTATAGAAGTTGTCGGTGCAATATGTCTCAAGAGCTGCGAACAGTATAGCGGATGTTTTGGCTAAAAGGGGTTTTGTGAGTGGGGGAGAAAATGTTGTTTGGAGTGTTTTCTAATTTAGAGAGTTTTGGATGTGTGTTTTTTTGGTTGCTGGAAGAAATTGTGTTGTGCTGGTTAGCTGGGGTGAAATCTGGGCTGATTTCCTTGGCTTAGCTGGGTCTAAAATCAGGTCTAATTTTGTTGGTGCAACGTTTGTTTTTCTACGGGGGCCTGGGCGTCCTTGTGGTGCGCTCAGGGGGCTTAGCTTTTTCTTTTGCTTTCCTTGGGCTGTTTAGCTCTTGTTTTTGTGGTCTTTGGCTTTTGTGCTTAGTTGGTGTGGCCACTGGTGCTGGTTTAGTGGTCATTGTTTGTTTTGTTTGGTTGTTTTTTGGTTGCTTTTGAGTTTTTTCCCTTTAATATATTGCTGTTTCAAAAAAAAAATAAAAAAATAAATAAAAATAAAAAATAAAAAAAATAATAAATAACAATCGACCTTTTTGGCTTTTCAAATCTTTAAAAATAGAGCTTCTTTTGACAATCCATTTTTTTCTTTTTACACTTCTTTTCTAAAGACACTTCATTCTCAAAAATAAAATTTAAAGAAATTCTAAAGATGCTTCATTTTGTTCTAAGATTATCCTATTTATCTTTTGGCACTTCTATTCTAAAGACACTCCATTTTAAAAAATAAATTTCTAGAGACACTCCAATTTATTTTAATAAAAGTTAAGAAGAACCATCTTAGTCTTTGGATTAATTCGATGAGTAATCTTTTTTGAATTAAATTATTAAAAAAAGAAATTATCTCTCATAAATTATTAGATTAAATATTACATATTAAACACTCACTACAAGAAAAAAAAATATCATTTACGTTGGTTTTTAACCATCATGAAAGGGTTTTAATGACTGTTTTATAAGCATTGTTAAAGCCACTGTAATAAAAAGTTTATCATGGTTTTACTTTTTATTGCGGTTTTTAAAAACCGTCATGAATTTTTATCACGGTTTTTAAAAAAAAATCATTAATTTTTGACGGCTTTTAAATATTGTGATTAATTGATGATGGCTAAAAACTGTCACGAAGTTCTTTACAAACAATAATAATAATTATTATTATTATATATAGAATCTCTTGACAATATTATCAAAAGATTCTACTTTACTTTTTTGTTAATTTATTTTAACATTATATTGGTTTCCATATATATAATCTTTTGATGATGATATTGTTAAGATATACTGCTTTATTTGTTTGTTAATTTATTTTTAATACTATAATATTTTCCATATATATAATAATATTAAAGATCTCTACTCATACTTAAAATATATATATATATATATATATATTCAAGATCAAAATTCATTGAAGAAATTAAAATGAAATGTTACAAACATCTATCACCAAAATATACAAACATTTATTAGAAAAATCAATTATAAAAGACAAACTATTATACACAAAAGCTATGTTTAAATTTTCTTTGTTCATATACAAAAAAAAAAAAAAAAAAAAAAAAAAAATCTATGTTCATCTTCCTTGAGGCTTCCTTTCGAACATACAGCTGCATAGTATGAGAAACGATAGAAGTAAGTTTGACGAACAATAAAATTGGTAAAAAATAAAATAAAATAAAACTAAAACTATACTATAACAACAAATCATAATAAAAGCTTATTTCAACAATAAAAGAATAAGAAAACAAAAGGAGATCAAAATGAAAATTAACTAACCTCTTTAAACTTTTTTTTAGACAACTTTGACTAAACGGTGCACGATTAGGATCATGATCTTCTGTTTGTATAAACGTTCATATTCAAAACAATATAAATGTGTTGAAGTAAGTCACTCGCTACCGGAGACCTTAACAGGTTATACATAATCAAATTAACCAATAAAAATAAATAAATTCATAAGAACAATAAGAGATTTATAATCCATATCATGTGTTGAATTTATTTGAAGTTAAACACTCACCATGTCTAGAGTTCTTTTATTTGTGAAGAGTGAAGATTGTGAGTGAGAATATATATTTTTTTTTTTAAAAAAAAAACAAGAAAAAAGGTAAGAAATATGAGAGTGGCGGGTGGTTAGGGTCGGAAAGTAGGGAAAGTTGGCTTTTAAAATAAATATAAATATATAGTAAATATATGATGTGTATATACATATGATATTAACTTGTGTCCACTTAATCATTCACATTGACATATGTGCAATTAAACCAAATAGAGTAATTAATTACTTATTTAAAACAATTAAAAACTAAAATAGGATAGCAATTATAATAATGATATGTTTAGATATTAAAAAAAATTAACGTAAATTTATATTTTAACTTTTCTTAACTTTTCATATTTTAATATTTCACTACAAAAAGAGAGCACATGATTGCTTGTATTTTGTTATTTTTTTGGTTCGTAAAGTGTTGTGACTAATAAATTTGAGAGATTAAAAATTAAAAATTATAATTTTAGTGTAATTCTTCTTTGTCACGCTAACAAAATAGTATAATAATTAGATAACTCAAAAAAAAACAATACACATGATAACTTTATCACGATTAATAAAATTCGTAATAACTTGATCACGGTTTGATAAACGTGTGATAGCTTAATCACAATTAATAAAAAATGTTATCCAACTATTGCATATTTTAAAGGATCGTGATACTTTGATGTCAGTTTTAAATTGCGTCATAAACAAAAAATGAATTAAAAAGACAAGTATCGCTTGATCATGGCTAAAAAAAAAATGTGATAAAAGCCTATTTTTCTTGCGATGAAAGTACAATTCAGCTCTTTAACCACAGATCCATCATTATAAAAAACTTTCAAAAACCTCGTAAAGTCACCTTTAATCCATTCCCAATTTGACTTGACATAGTTAAGATTGAGTCAATTCGGACCTGAGGCTTTATTTCCATCACATTCACAAAGAGCCATTGATGTAGTGGAAGCTCTGTCAAGAAAAACATACAAGAAACAAATTAGAAACAACCTACTAAAGTTCCGTTGATTCGCTCACGAATACCGGAATATTAGGCTTCAAGTTCGTTGATTCACTATGAATACCGAAATTGGGAGATAAAAGAGAAAACTCTAAATTTTATAAATCAAAAACTAAGTTGCCTTTTGGCTTACAGCACTATTTAAAGCAAACAACTCCTAACCCTAATCATAATCCTTGCAGAACAGGAAAACGAGTCTAAATACGTAAAAAACCCAAAAATTACCCGAAAAGGCAAAATTGAGATTATTGCAAAAACCAATTCTATGGAGAATCCTAAGAAGACCGGAATTGACGGAAGTCTATTCGGACTTAGAAATCTCAATTTATTGCAAAAATGAAACTTTTCTAAAACGGCAAAAACGGCCTTTTCGGGCCTTAAACGATGGAATTCGGCTACAAAAGGGTATGCCTCACAAGCAAAATGCTTGAGACTATTGAAGATCTCGTCGAAACACATCAACTGACCAAGTTTCACGTCATTCTGACTCCGTCGCCCGGACTAATAGGATTGAATTGGCCTTTTTTCTTGGTCTTTTTCCTATCACACCCCTCCATATACTCCAATGCCATATGTTCCATTGCTGCTGCATCATGTTCCATTACTGCTGCATCATTCTCCCCAGGTTGGAGAAAATTCGTCCTCGAATTTCCGACAGCATCATCATCAGAAGAATCGCCAATAAAAGGAATCAAATGCTTGACATTAAACACATCATGGGTACGAATGTGGCTTGGAAGCTTCAAGCGATATGCATTTGGATTAATTTTCTCCAGAATTTCGAGTGGCCCTATCTTCTTAGCAGCCAGTTTGTTATATTCGCCCACAGCAAATCTGTCCTTTGTGAGTATTGCCCACACGAAATTGCCCACGTTAAACTCTAAATGACGCCGCTTTTTGTCAGCAGCCAACTTTTATTTCTTGCCTGACTGTAACAGATTTTTTTTGCACCTGTTGATGAATCTCCTGTAACTCGTGAACAAAATCTTCAGCCTTTCCATGCACCCTAGTCCTGCTAGGCAGAGGCAACAAATCCAGTGGGCTGCGAGGAACCAATGTGTAAACCACGTGAAAATGACTAAACCCAGAACTTCTGTTGATAGCATGATTGTGTGCAAATTCCGCTTGGCTAAGTTTCAGACCCCATGACCGAACATTGTCCCCTACCAAACATCTCACCAAATCTCCCAGAGCGCGGTTCACCACCTCAGTCTGCCCATCCGTTTGTGGGTGGTATGCACTACTGAAATCCAACCTCATATTGACCATTTTCCAAAGGCTCCGCCAGAAGTGACTGAGGAAATGAGTGTCCCTGTCAGACACGATTGTCGTAGGTAACCCATGAAGACGATATACCTCCAGAAAGAATAATTGGGCAACTTGAACAACATCAGTAGTCTTTTTGCATGGAATAAAGTGAACCATCTTCGAAAACCGATCAACAACTACATAGATGGAATCAGAACCCCACTGAGTTCTTGGTAACCCCAAGACAAAATCCATACTCAAATCTGTCCATGGTTGAGTAGGAACGGGCAATGGCATGTATAGACCTGCGTTCGTTGCTTTCCCTTTGGACACTTGACAGATCCTACAGCGCTCAACATATCTCTCTACTTCCTTCCGGATTGTTGGCCAAAAATAGGACGCCTTGACTAACTGAAGAGTACGATCCTTGCCCACATGACCCTTTCCATGTAACTCCATAATAATTTGTAGGGACAGACTACAATCTGGAACACAGAGTTGATTTCCCCGAAATAGAAAGCCATCCACCATCAAAAATTCAGATTTTTCTCCCGCTCGTACAGCAGTCATCACTTCAGAAAAGTACGTGTCAGAGTCAAATAAATCACGAAAGGAATCAAAACCTAGTACCTGGACAATCATTGTTGACAGCAAATTGACTCTCCGACTCAGAGCATCAGCCACCCGGTTTGAAACTCTCGCCTTATGCTTTAGAACAAATGTAAACTGCTGTAGGTAGGCGGACCATCCAGCATGTCGGGCAGAAATCTTATCTTGGCTATGGAGGTGCCAATAAAAGAAAGGATAAACGATTAGGATCCGTTGATTCATGCACGAATACCGGAAGCGAACCCTACTATTAATCTGTTGATCTGCGCATAGATACCAGAATAATAGGCTTCAAATTCGTTGATCCACTCAGGATAACGAAATTGGATAAAAGGTGATACTCTCTCTCAATTTTTATTAATCATCAAAAACTGTCTTTCTAACCCTAATACAATCTACTTAAGTAGAATCGCAAAACTAGACTAACAAGAAAATCCTAAACAAATGGGAAAGAATCATAAATGGAAAAGATATCAACTCTCCTAAAAATCAAAAGAATCCTAAAACATTAAAATCCTATCTAAAAAGGAAATTGGATTTGATTTAAAAATCAAATCATAAAATAATTAATAACCTAATTACATATAAACTAAAATGAAATAAAATAACATGTATTAATTACAAGAATATTTTTAAAATAAAAAGTCTTCAAGAAACTCTCCAATAATATCTCCTGCATCATTCTCTCCGGTGTGGAGAAAATTCGTCCTCGAATTTTGACAGCTTTGAGGAATAAATAAGTTGGAGATGTCATTGAATGATGAAACACAGTAACATCGTAGAAATAATCTTCAAAAACTGAGTTCCTCTCATGCTGCTCATTCTGGAACAAATTTTCATCGAAAACCAGTGGTTTATCGAAATCAACAGTAACAGGTTTCGTCACATATTCCTCATCAAAATTGGTGGCTTATCAAAGTCAACGATAACCGGGTCCGACACATAATCGTCATTGAAAAACAATGAATGGTAGGAGGAAATTTTGTTTTGGGGATTCATGAGAATTTGATTTGATTTATTTATTTATTTTTATTTTTTGGGAAGAAATACAGAAGGTGAATATCTAATGGAGAAATAGTTTGTTATGGTTTGTGGATCGATGAGCCTAGCACAATGGTAGACTCGATGGCTCTGATACCAACTGATGCAGCGGAAAATTCAATACAACAACAATCGATAAAAGAAAGGATAAACGATTAGGATTCGTTGATTCGTGCACGAATACCGGAAGCGAACCTTACTATTAATCTGTTGATCTGTGCATAGATACCAGAATAATAAGCTTCAAATTCGTTGATCCACTCAGGATAACGAAATTGGATAAAAAGAGATACTCTCTCTCAATTTTTATTAATCATCAAAAACAGTCTTTCAAACCCTAATACAATCTAATTAAATAGAATCGCAAAACTAGACTAACAAGAAAATCATAAACAATGGGAAAGAATCCTAAATGGAAAAGATATCAACTCTCCTAAAAATCAAAAGAATCCTAAAACATTAAAATCCTATCTAAAAAGGAAATTGGATTTGATTTAAAAATCAAATCATAAAATAATTAATAACCTAATTACATATAAACTAAAAGGAAATAAAATAACATGTATTAATTACAAGAATATTTTTAAAATAAAAAGTCTTCAAGAAAATCTCCAATAATATCTCCTGCATCAATCATCCACTTCATCAGCAGAAAATTCTGCTTCAAGATCCGAACATTCCTTCTCTGAATTTTTTTTAACACGAAGACCATCCCAAGACGGTCTCGGCTTCACCTCCTTCTTAAATGGTTCCTAAAAAAAGAGAAAACACCATCTTTGACTTGAACCAGACCATTACATAACCTTCCTGAATTATTTAAGTCCCCTTTAAGATTAGACTTCCTCACATTAGACATAATGTGAAAAAAACTTGGAATTTCTATCTCCATCTTTGAGCCATTTCATCCTAGACACCTGCCTCCATTTATGCTCATCCAAACGAATCTTTTTCCACAGCTTAACCAAACAGGACATACGGGCTTCCCTCAAACCAGACGTCCAACCTTAAAACACAGCATTGTTTTCAATTCCCACCAATTCATCCTCCAAAGCTTTGATCAATTCACCATCGGATTTCCTAACATAAGATAGGATTTCAAGTGTGACTTAACATCCTTGATTTTGAACTTGATAACTTAACCAACGTGAGTACCTTTAGAACTTTTATTCCAACTTTTACGAACCCCATCCATTAACTCCTTATTCTCCAACCACATGTTTAAAACTCTAAACGGCTTAGGACCCCAATCAACCCCAAGATCACTGAAAAGCACAGGATTGTGATCGGACAAGCTCTTACACATACCTTTTTGAACCAGCTGCGGAAACCATGACAAAATCAAAGGATCGCACAAGAATTGATCAAGTATAACCCAAGACTCATTTTCACTATTATTGGACCAAGTAAAGGCCATACCCTACATGGGTAGATCAACCACATTTGCGGGATTCACAAACATTCTGACGTTCCTCATGGATCTCACGCATCCAAGACCACCATTTTTCTCACTATGCTCCAAAACAGCATTAAAATCCCCACCAATAATCCAAGGCCCAAGCAAAGAAACTTGAGCAGACAAAATGAATCTCCATAACTCAACCCTCTCATTTTCATTATTGGGTGCGTATAAATTGCAAAAAACCACCACCTTGTTAACTGAAGAAAGCAACCCAGATAATATAATGCAGCGGTCATTAGAGATACAAGATATTACCTTGAAAGAATCTTCATTCCATAAGGAAATGACACCACCGGCCGATCCATTAGCCTCCACCCCAACACCTTTCAATAAAATAGAACCACCCAAAGACTTGATAATCCTAGAATCAAAATGATTTAACTTGGATTCTTGAATAAAAAGAATAATAGGCTTTGTACGCATTACCAGATTTCTAACAACCCTCCTTTTCTCCAATCTCCCCAAACCCCTAATGTTCCATAAGGCTATCATCAAAAAATAGAAACCCCAAGAACCGAACACAATAAGACAAGGCATTAAACTGCCGAATATCTAGCAATATCCTCCTTTTCCATTCTGGCAATCTCCTCTGAAACCACATCCTTGTTACCATTAAAGTCAAAACCTATAGCAACACCAACCTCAATGACCTTAGCAACCTCCTCATAGAAACTCCAAGAACCTGGCTTAATACTTCCATTACCATCAGATTCTGTACCACTGCAGATTTTTTTTTTTAGGATTGTTAAATTACCTTAAAGCCACACGTCGATCTTTCGACCACCTTGGTCACTTCCACGTCAAAATTCCATTTTTCCCTAGACAAACTTGTACTATTATTCTCCTTTTGAAGTTCCTAAAGGCCATGAGAAATCGTACACCTATCCTTGTGCGTTTTCATACTATGGCACTTGACAGAACTACGATGCTTCTCAGCTTTCTTAGAAGATGTAACCTTTCTCAAAGATACATTATTTACTGCCGATAGACATAAATTTTTATCAACCACCTGCTGCTGGGTTTCAGAGACATATGATAAAGAGTTATCAGAAGAAGAAAAGCTAACCTTTGAAGAAGAATTGCTGGTGGAGACGTTAACATTGGTTAAATGAGCCGCCTCATTCACAGCATTAGGAAGCAAACCATTTCCATCTTTTAATAGAGCTTCTTTAAAGGATGGACCCCTAGCTGGGACCGAAACACCACCTAAATCAATGAAAAAATTCCCACCCTTGACCTGGCCCACAGCAGCCTTAGAAGATTCACCCCCCAATATTGGATTCTGTATAAGCTCGCCCTCCGTACACACATCATGCGATGAAGACCCACTCCCCTGATGCAGCTAACCAGTACAAAATGGAAATAGAATCAGGAGAATGAATAGAAAACTTCAATTCCCCAAGAGGACAATATCTTTGTCTGTCAATTACAAAAATGATCGATCATTTTCCCCAAATGATCTCACCTCCTAAATCCCTACTAGGAAGAGGACAAAAACACAAAAAGGTACTAACATCCAATAGAATAATTACAGCAAATAAAAGACAATATTTCAAAATAACAACAAAGACATAAAAACAATAAAACAAAACGACAGTAGATCAGTCCCAAACGACACTTGCATCAAGAGACCAAAGGCCCTACATCAGTCCTCCTTGCCAACAGAAGAACTCGCCTCGAGTTCTAGTGAGCCAACAAAAATTGCATCAGGAGGGAAATACTCGTTCAAATCAGTAACATTGAACGTGGGTGAAATCTGAAGTCCTGGGGGTAGTTCTAGCATATAAGCATTACTTGAGGTCTTTTTAGCGATACGGAAGGGACCAAATTTCTTCTGCTGTAATTTAGAGTAAGTGCCACTAAGAAAACGTTCTTTGCGGAAGTGGACTAGCATGAGCTCAGCTTCTTCAAATTCTGTGAAACGGCGCTTTGTATCAGCGTAAGCCTTGTACTTTGCATTGGAGGCTTGCAGATTATTTCTAACTTCAGTGAGCATGTCTTGAAACGGGGTAGCCAATTCAGCAGCCACTTTGCTCTTGAACTTTAGTTGTAACACCCCAAATTCGGGACCCAACGGATCGGATTGTTACGTGAAACGGAACTTTCAAAAAAAACCTTTATTCAAAGATATTCACAATTAGATTCATTAATAATATATCCACCAAAATACAATACCCAAACCTGATACCATCCAATTCACTAAACTTCCAAATTATAACTGTAATAACAACATTAAATAAATTGATTCCTTACGGTACGTATACACATGAAATTAAATCCTCCAACGGTACACGTCCAACCATATGCTAATGCAAACCCCATCCATTCTAAATCCATGAACTCAATCTACAAAATGGTGGTGACGAGGGGTGAGCCGTCAACTCGGTAATTAAATTCATGCATAACATGTAAAATAAATAATCTTTGTAAAACCTATGCGTTCAAAACCTTGCTCATAAAATTTTTAGAAAATATCCTAACAATGTATTACTTAATAAAACCAGAATTAGCATTTAATACAATTTACGCACTTAAATATAAATAAAACGGTAGAAGCAATACTTAAAATCATATTCGTAAATCATAAAATGTTATAACAATAGCTTTAAAGTATAAACGGTATTATTTTTATAAAACGGTAAGCATATAGCTTTACAATAAAAACAATAATAAATATATCAGTTAGCTCATGTTCCATAGTGTCATAATTACCTGTGTGACGCGGTCAGTATATCAAAATTACCCGTGTGATGCGGCAATAACGGTAACAATATGTGTACACACAGAATCCCAGCTGGGCTAGTAACAATAACGGTAACTACGGAACGATGCGCCAAAACAATTTTATATATTCACATATAATAAACCAGTAGTATTTTGTTAAGCATGTCGATAAATATAACAATATAATTCTCAGTATCACATTTTCAGTATAAATAACAATAATCAATTTGTATTCAAAATATGTAAGGAATTTAGTTCAAAGACACTTGATATGAAATACTTACAAAAACAATCTTTCTTAAAATAAGTGAAATCCTTAACAAAATACGATAGAGTATAGATTAGTAAGGATACTAAAAACAGTAGTTCAATAATTTGAAACTTAAACATTCCATAAATGAATTTACTCACTTTCCATATAAATGTTTGAAAACATTGATGAGTCTATGTATATATATACATTTTGGAAAACATAACATATCATGGATGAGTTTACTTACCTCTAACACGTACAAATCCGCTCTAGCTTTAAAAATTCAAGAATCACTCAAACCTATCAAATATTACAATTGATTCACTGTCATAATTTTATCATCACAGCCATTTAAATCAACATAAGCTTCACATATATTGAACTGAAATCTAATTTCCAGCTAATAAGCACAATTGATCACTCTTTGATCCTCGATTTTTAGTTACTTCTCTAAAACTCCAAATATTACAAAATTTGACATTGATGATCTAGACATATAGAACATACTACAGAAATATTATCAATTTAATCCATGATCATTTGAATATGAAAATGTTCATTTTTTTCCCGTTTTTCTCAAATCTGTCCAGCAGAGAACAAGATCTGACCTTTGTCCATTCCGAAAATTATAACAATATTTATACACATCTAAAAATCACGTAACTTTACAGAATGATACTAGACATATACATCTACCTTCATATAAATTTTCATAATTTTTAACGATGATTTACTAACCCAAAACAATATTCCAAAATCTGGTTGGTCTAGTAAAAACAGGGGATCTCCAAATATCTCTTTAATGATCCGAAAATCTAATTAAAATCATGCTAAGGATCATGAACTATGAAATGAATATTAATCGATCCTATACATGCTTATTCTCATAAATGATTCATAGAATCAACCTAACATATCTAAGAAATTCTCGACAAGAGAACAACTTACCTAGCACCAATATCTTCCAACCAATGTTTATATTAAGCTTCTGCCCAGCTCTGTTCGGAGCCGCCGATCTCATCACCGGGAAATCCGATTGACATCTCAACCGTCAGAACGTAGTCCCATGTGTGATGAACACGTCGTCAAAAATTGAGCTCGATCGGACCACAAATCGATCTCCAAAATGTCCCCAGAAGAAATATGGACAGTGACTCAAGGAAAACCAAACACAACTCTATATCTCCTTTCTTTTTTTCTTTCTTTCTTCTTTTCTTCACCTCTCTCTCTCTCTAATGATTTCAATTTTCTTTCTCCTATCATTGACTCCTTGATTCATGCCTTATGTTTTCTTCTTTTCACCCTTATTTCTCTCCTCTCTCCAACGACTTACACCACTCAATTCTCCAATTTTTAATAGTCTTTCCTTTTCCTTTACACCACATTAAACATGCTCTTCATATTTACCCATATTGACCACTCATTTTCCATCTTGCTTGCCACCTTTATTTTCTTTTAACATTAATTATTTCCTCTCAAACTTATATTGTACAAGCTAATTGAGTCTCTTGAACTTGGATCAACTATATATTTATTTGAACTTGGGCTTTAACATTTAAAAAGATAAGCCTAAATACTAATTGATTTGGGTTCAATCCAAATTATTACTTCTCGTGACATAATTATAATCTCACTAACACTATCATTTTAGGCTTCAAGTCTGTTAGAAACTAAATTGTACCATAATCTATAAAAATTGAACCAACTACTTGAGAACGGGTTAACCCATTATTCGGGATATTACATTGGTAACACAACTAAATCCACAGTATGGTTAGGTGACTTCGTGAAAACAACAGAGAAAGGAGCCTTACCAGAGGAGCGATTCACCATGCTATTGTAAGCAAATTCAGCTTGCGGAAGAGCCAAATCCCATTGCTTAAGATTATTGGATGCGATAGCACGGACCATGTTGCCAAGTGTGCGATTCACCACCTCAGTTTGACAGTCTGTCTGCAGATGATACGCACTGCTGAGATTCAAGTCGGTTGCAAAACGCTTCCAAAGTCTACGCCAAAAATGACTAACGAACTTGACATCTCTATCAGAGGTGAGGGAGCGAGGAATCCCATGAAGTCGGACAATCTCTTGGAAAAAGAGAAGAGCCACATGAGCTGCATCATTGGTCCGTTTATAGGGTACGAAGTGTGTCATCTTTGAAAAACGGTCGACTACTACCAAAACAAAATCAGCCGCCCTCTTGGTTCGTGGAAGACCAAGAATGAAGTCAAGGCTCAAATCTTCCCAAATGGAGTCAGGGACCGGAAGTGGGGTGTATAGCCCTGTGTTTTGAGTTCCTCCTTTAGATTGTTGGCACACGAGGCAGCGTTGACAAAAACACAAAAGGGTACTAACATCCAATAGAAGAGTTACAGCAAATAAAAGACAATATTTCAAAATAACAATAAAGACATAAAAACAATAAAACAAAACGACAGTAGATCAGTCCCAAACGACACTTGCATCAGCAGTCCAAAGGCCCTACATCATCCCAATCAAACCAGGAGCCTTACACTTGTCAATGACTAAGTTGCCATTGGGGTTATGAGAAACAGATGGAAAGCGGGTAGCCTTTTTCAGTAAAACCCCTTTACCTTTGAATTGTACTTTCTTAGGAACCCCCTTGATCGAATTGGGCTTAACAAGAAGGCCCAAAGGTAAAGGGTCCAGATGGCAACCAATACTAGAAATTCTGGCATCAGACTCCTTTTCAAGAGGAATTTGAAAAGAAGAATGATTTAATGCAGCCGCTCCACCACCCTTGGGACCAGGAACAGTTGAATTATCTTGTCTAGGGAACCCCTGCATATCACCTAGATCACCCGACCCTACACCCTTGGAATCGGCATAGACGTCCAAACCAATTCCCAACCTTTTGGAAATCCATTCGATGGTGGCCGGAACCGGATCTTCCCACACAGAGACCGTAAAGTTGCTCTTTCCGGTAGCCACCTTTATAACACTAGGACACCGATGACCAAACGGAATCAACACCAGAATTTTTCCTCTAAATAACTTTTCCCTATGAAGAGTCTCGTCCTCGATCAAAAATGGCTCCCCAATAGCCCAACCTACTCCAATGAAGAATTCTTTGCACCAAAAATGCAATGGGATACCCCTAATTTCAACCCAGGAATATCTAGATTGAGGGGTAATAGCAGTAGTTCAAGCTCCAACAGAAGAAAAAGACTCATCCCAAAACAATCTGCTTTTGATGAAGACGTCCCTTTCATATATTGAATTGAAAACCCATAAAATGTTCTTATCACCAAGATAAAAGGGAGATGACATGATCTTCCTATCACGAAGACCTTTGGAAACTAACGATAAAACGATTTAAGCATACCAACTGCACAAAATTTAAGCCAGCTATTGTCATAAGCCTCCTCATCCCACGTCACCACCTCCGAAGACTCCTTAATAGCTGGCTTATCCAAATGTAAGTTTTGTATTTCTGAAAAACTTATTTTACTGTGTTACAATACTAAGCTATTTATATAAAACAAAGGGAACCCTTGGAACCCTATTGGTGATAACAATATGTGCTAGAATGTAGGAGTGATAACTATTTAGGATGGCAGAGTAGATATCGTAACACCCCCCCTCAAACTGGATGGCCGTGGACGAACAAGTTTGCTTGACAGCTGAGTGTGGCGACGTTTGTGGAGACCCTTGGTGAGAAGGTCAGCAAGCTGATCATCAGAAGGAATAAACGAAACACGATGGCTGCCGAGAGCCACTTTTTCACGAACAAAGTGATAGTCCAATTCTATGTGACGAGAGCGAGCATGATGAACCGGGTTCGCAGCAAGATAGGTGGCACTGATGTTGTCACAATAGAGCATAGAGGGAAAAGAAACAGGACAGCCAAGTTCATGAAGAAGATAACTAATCCACACAGTTTCTGCACATGCATGAGCCAAAGATCGATATTCAGACTCAGTGCTCGAGCGAGCAATAGTTGGTTGCTTTTTAGAGCACCAGGAGATGAGAGTTGAACCCAAGAAGATGAGGTAGCCAGTGGTAGATCGCCGAGAGGTAGGACAGCCAGCCCAATCCGCATCAGAAAAGGCTTGAATATTCAGCGGTGTAGGCGAGGCTCTAATGAGAATACCGTTATCAATGGAACCTTTGAGGTAGCGAAGAATACGTTTGACTGCAACCAAGTGACGTTGGCGTGGGGCACTGAGAAATTGAGCTGCAGTGCTGACTGCGAAGGCAATATCAGGACGAGTCAAAGTCAAGTATTGGAGGGAGCCAACCAAGTGCCTATACTCTGTAGCGTTGACAAGAAGATTACCCTCATCGGCTGAGAGTTTCACGGCAGCAGCAAGAGGAGTGGAGCAAGGCTTGCATTCAGTCATAGAGTGGCGGTGAAGAAGATCCAAAGTATATTTGACCTGAGAAATATGCAAACCTTCAGAATGAGGATTAACTTCAAGGCCTAAGAAGTACCGCAGGGAACCCAAGTCTTTCACATCGAATTCCTTACCAAGCTGTTCAACAAAATGAGAGATAAACTTCGCATGGCTGCCAGTAAGTATAATATCATCAACATACAATAACAAATAAAGTTTAAAATTATTCTGATGATAGATGAAGAGAGAAGGATCGGCCTTGCTCTGAGTGAAACCAAAACGAAGCAAAAATAAGCTGAATTGACTAAACCATGCTCGAGGTGCCTGTTTTAAACCATATAAAGCTTTCTGGAGCTTGCAAACATGATGGGGATGCTGCGGGTCCACAAAACCAGGCGGTTGAGACATAAAGACCTCCTCACTGAGAACACCATTTAGGAAAGCATTTTTGATGTCCATTTGACGGAGAGGCCAAGAGTGAGTAACTGCAAGGCATAGAACAGTTCGAACTGTGGCAAGCTTGACAACAGGGCTGAATGTTTCATCATAATCAAGACCAGGCTGCTGGTGAAATCCCTTGGCAACAAGTCGTGCCTTGTAACGCTCTATCGAGCCGTCTGAGTGACGTTTGATTCGGAAAACCCACTTGCACCCAACTGTATTATGAGACGGAGAAGGGGGAACCAGAGTCCAAGTGTCATTTTTGACAAGGGCATTAAATTCCTCAGCCATAGCACTACGCCACTCGGAATGCCTGACAGCTTGGGAAAAACATGTTGGTTCAAGAGATTGAGACAACACCGACGCATGTGCTTCAGAAATAGGATAGCGAACCGTGCCATCAGTACGGATCTTGGGCTGTTTAACACCATCCCGTAATCGAGTGATCATGTGATGACCATGTAGCGGAGGGGACGACGGGAGTGGTGCGGTGGAGGAAGGGAGCTCGGCTGGCAGTGCAAGTGGATCGACCGAAGACGGTTCCAGGTCAGGCGGTGCAGCAGCAGCAGAATCAGGGTCAGGCAAGGTGAGCGGTGCAGGTGGTGCAGCAGAAGATGGGTCAGACACGGCTGGACGAGCCTGTTGAGGTGCTGGGCCAGAAACTGAGATCGGCGGCGGCACAAGTGCTTGTGCAGGGCGAGGTGAAGACTGCAGAACAGTCAACTCTACAGGACTTGGCGAATGCAGATGATGAAGTTCCAATGTGGCCAGCGGTGCCGGATCATGTGAAGCCTGTCTATTAGCAAAGGGAAAAACACATTCGTTAAAAATAACATGACGCGAAATATATACCCGTTGATTTACCCGATCGAGACACCGATAACCTTTATGATGAGTACTGTACCCCAGAAAAACACACTCAGTTGAACGAGGTTGAAGCTTATTCGAAACATAAGACCTAAGATGAGGAAAACAAGCGCATCCGAAGACACGAAGATGACTATAGCTAGGATGTTGACGAAAGAGCATGTAGTACGGAGACGACCACTCAAGAGTAGGAGTAGGTAAGAGATTTATGAGATAAACAGAGGTTAAGGCTGCCTCGACCCATAACTCGAGCGGAGCATGAGCCGTAGATAGCAAGGTTCGAGTCATGTCAGCAATATGCCGATGCTTACGCTCGGCAAGACCGTTTTGCTCAGGTGTGTGAGGACAAGAACGACGTAGGTGAATACCTAAAGTGTGACAATAATTTGTGAAATTGGAATTAACATATTCAGTACCGCCATCACTTTGTAAAATTTGAATCGAGGATTTAAAAAGATTTTTGACCATAGCAACGAAATTGCAAAAATGAGTAAAGACTTCAGACTTTTGACGCATTGGATAAATCCATGAGTAGCGCGAAAATTCGTCAGTAAATAAAACATAGTATTTATAGCCTGAAACAGAAATAATAGAGGACATCCAAACATCAGAATGAATTATAGAAAAAGGAGTCGTTGCATAAATTTTATTTGACATAAATGGAAGCTTATGTGACTTGCAAGTAGCGCAGTCATTACAAAAAGAGAAACTACTGGAAAAATCAGAACCTAGAGAACCGGAACCTAAGCGACGTAGGACGGTGGATGACGGATGACCAAGACGAAGATGCCAAAGATTCGATACCACAGCTGCCAAGGCAGAAGGCTGCGGCTGCAAGAACGGATACAAACCATCTTTACATGGGCCCTGAAACAGAGAAGCACCTGAGGTGAGATCAGAAATAATATAACCAGAAGGGGTGAAGGTAAAACTAACAGAATTATCCTTAGTGAAACGTGCAACAGACAGTAAATTTTTATTTAGAGAAGGAACATGAAATACATTATTGAGAGAAAATTTTTGAGAGCCTAAAGACACATGAATGTTACCAGTGTTGGTAATGGGAAGAGAAGCCCTATTACCAAGTAAGACAGAGGTATTACCAGTAAATGGAACGGAATCCGAGGGTGCATTACTTGTCATGTGGTGAGTGGCACCAGTGTCAGGCTACCAGGTAAAATCAGGAGGAGACGGATACTGAGCGACATGCATGCCCGCAAACGGAGCAGTAAGGGACTCCGGACCATGATAGCGGTGAGGACAATGGGAATAAGAATGCAGAGAAGTGGAACACGTCGAGCACCACTAAGATGTGTGCGACTGAGATGGGTGAGAGCCAAGGAGACCACGACCACCATTCTGCTGGGGCCAAAAAGAACCACGACCTGAGCCATAAACCGAATAAGCAGGGGTAGAATGCCAGGATGCACGTCCATGTCCACGGAAATTACCACGGCGATTATGGCGACCATTACCACGAGACTGACCACGACTAGACGACGGACCCTGAGTGATGTTCGCAGTAGGAGAAGAAGACTGAGTGGCAACAAAAGCAGTAGTACTACCAGAATCAGCCGGTTTGGAACGCAGCAACTGTGATTCAAAAGAGAGGAGACGTGCACGAAGATCCTCAAACCTAGGTAGAGGAGGAAAGTTCAAGATTGCCGTAACAATCATGGCATATTCTGAACCAAGACCCCGAAGGACAGCGGTAACCAGATCAGTAGACGAGACCGGTTCACAGATGGCTGCAAGAGAGTCAGACAGAGACTTAGCATGTTGAAGGTAGGCAGAGATTGTTTTTGTACCTTTCGTCATGTCCATAAGCTGGAAACGAGTGTTTGCCGCATTGGCAACCGATTGTTGGGAGAAGTTTTCCTTGAGACACGACCACATCTCTAAGGCAGTGGCTTTGCCGACAATTAAAGAGAGCATGGGCTCAGTCATAGTAGCAACCAGGTAACTGACGACGAGCTGATCCTGTTGAAACCATTTGAGGTAGGCTGGATTGGGAGAGGCGGAGCCGTCATCAGCGAGAAGAACAGCAGGTGTAGGAGCCGGTGCAGAACCATCAACATAATGATAAAGGCCATGACCAATGAGGAAGGGACGCAGTTGGGCAGTCCACAGAAGATAGTTCGACTCCGTAAGTTTGAGGAAGTTTGCAACTGTCGGACCAGATGGACCAGATGGAGAAGATGCAGAGGGAAAAGAAGCAGTTGAGGAAGACGTCGGAGAGGCAGAGGAGGCAGACGAGGAAGCGGCGGCGGTGGTGGCCATGAGAAGAAGCGGAAGAGAGGAAAAGAAAAATTAGGTTTTCGTTAGAAAGTGTATAGCTTTGATACCATGTAAGTTTTGTATTTCTGAAAAACTTATTTTACTGTGTTACAATACTAAGCTATTTATATAAAACAAAGGGAACCCTTGGAACCCTATTGGTGATAACAATATGTGCTAGAATGTAGGAGTGATAACTATTTAGGATGGCAGAGTAGATATCGTAACACCAAACGAAACCCATTTGAACCCACAGTTCTCGAACCTATATCAAAGTTTTTCACCGCTTCTGCATAAGACGACCCCGATGAGGAATTAGACACTCTACTTGCATTCCTAACTGCTTCCGCTTGAAAACCATCACCAATGACAGGCTTCCGAAACGGCCTCCCATAGTCCTTACTCCGCCTGCTCCAATCCAAGGAAGCAATTTTCGATGATATGGGCCAACCATATATGAGCATACCATTCGTAAGCTCAGCGAACCTCACTACTTCTTCCTTCGTAGTGAACCTAACGAAAGCGAAACAACTTCTTCTAGACCTAGATTTGGGAGAAAGATGGAGATGTCTAACAAAACCAAACGGTCTAAAAATACCCCACAAACTATTTTGCTCAACTTTGGGATTCAGATTATCCACAAAGATGGACACTAGATTGGATCTGAAATTCTTGTTACCACCTAGAACTCCAGAGCCTCTTTCTCTAACTTTCTCTCTCATGATAGTTTTGAATACAGGTAATGTGTTTGTGTGTGTGTGTTTGTCCATGTCTAGTTTCAGTTTCCATGACCATGAGTTTTGGTGGGAATTATTTTAAAACTTTTATTTTGTGCTTGGTATATCCATTTAAAACGTTTATTTTTGTGCTTAATCTTTTAAATTTTTAGGAACCCGTATATCAATAATTTGGTTAATAATGTTGATTAGTTAATTGTTATTCTTAGTTGATAATCTTTACGGGTAATGCTACCCATCCCAACAAATTGTCCCACCCAAATATACAATCCTATGTGGCACACCCAATATGTACTATAAATCAATATGTACTAAATTTTTGGAACATATTGGGTGTGCCACATAGGATTGTATATTTTTTTGGGGACAATTTGTTGGGATGGGTAGCATTTTCCAATCTTTATTGGAGGCACGGTTGATTTCAGGATTATTGAATTCAGGCTCAGTGCTGCTTCTATAGGAGTTCCAATGGGATATGAATATGATCAGGCCAATAATAAGGATTTAAAGATAAGTAAATAGTATTTCTTTAGCAGATTGATTCTAAATCATTTGAATTTTACTCTTAATTGTTGGTAATCTTACTGCAATAAGCGTAGGCTGTGGGGAGACTCTCCTTGTCACTAGTAGGAATTTAGTCTTTCTAGACAAAATTTTAGGAGACAAAGCAAGATTTGTAGGGAAAGGTTACCTTTCCCGACGAAAGGAGTTTTCGTCGGGAAAGATAACGTTTTGTCAGGAAAGGTTACTTTCGTCGGGAAAGATAATGTTACGTCGAGAAAAGTAACCTTTCCCCACGAAACTCAAAATTCGTCTTGAAAGGGTACATAATTTTTCCTAACCTTTCCCCACGAAACTCAAAATTCGTCTGGAAAGAGTTCAAAATTTTTCCTAACTTTTCTCCACAAACGAGTTTCGTCGGGAAAGGTAACCTTTCCCCACAAAACTCAAAATTAGTCTGGAAAGGGTACAAATTTTTTTCTAACCTTTCCCCACAAACGAGTTTCGTCGGCAAAGGTAACCTTTCCCCACGAAACTCAAAATTCATTTGGAAAGGGTAAAAAAAATTTCCAACCTTTCCCCACAATGAGTTTCGTCGGGAAAGGTAATCTTTCCCCACAAAACTCAAAATTCGTCTGGAAATGGTACAAAATTTTTCTCAAAAACATTGTATTTGAATGGAAAAGTTAATTAATTAAAAATATATATATGCTAAAAAAATATTAAAAGTTAATTAACTAAAATTAATTTTTTTGGGGATGGGGATAGGGGAGGTCCCCATTTTCCCCACAAATATATTGAAATGGGGATGGGGGGAGTCCCCATTTTCCCCGCATATATATTGAAATGGGGATGGGGGAGGTCCTCCATCCCCATTTCCCCATTTTCCGTAAATCATATATAAATTTAATTATATATATTAGTATTATATTAATATGTTATATAGTTATATATATATTAATATATGGAATGTTTGTTTTTTATTTTAATTTATAATTTTTAGTCAAATGGAGAAATGGGGGAACAGAAGAAACAAAGAAACGGGAAAAAACGGGGAAAAATAGGAAAAACGGGTATTGATCATTTAATTAAATAACAGAAATTTAAAAATAAAAAAAAACATTATCACCAAACCCGATATGTAATCCAATAAATATTTTTCAATATATGTTTTTTATTCAAATTTGATTTTTGATTAGTTGAATAAATTTAAATTTATCTAGCAATTTTTTTTTTCTTAATTTCTAATAACTCATATAGATTATATATAAATATAATGCAAATGTTAACAGATCAAGTGTTGTAGTCCAGTGGTAAAGGCTTACCACTTTGATATGAGGTTACAAGTTCGATTCCTCATAACGACAATTAATTGTCAATATTATCAAGGGTGGGCCGGCGATGGTCGACGGTCGGGAGGGCCAGACGACGGTTGACGGTCGGTTAGGCCGACGATGGTCGTCGGCTAAAACCTTAGCTTATAAATTCGTCTGACGAATCAAAATTTTGTCGAGCAAAACCTTCATATTCACAGTGCTCACAGTGCTTTAAAAATTGAACCGAGGCGGCCACATAGTGGGCAAACTCGCCCTGGTGTGGCCACCCACATAGTGGGTAAACTCGCCCTGGTGTGTTGTTATATATGTGTGAAAAAGCCGCCTCTGGAGACTCAGTCTGAGGCTGTCTTTAATTTTTTTTTAAACAAAAACTCACTTTTAATGAAAAAAAAAAAATATATATATATATATATATAAGGGGTTGAAGGTCTAGATATGTCTTTTATAGGCTTTGATATGATTTGATTGGATTGACACTCTTCTTATTTTTCTTTCTTTTTTATTTCTTGTGTCTTGGTCATGTGTGTATCGTGCCCTTTCCTCTTTCTCGTAGTTATATTGTAATTTGTATGTACAAAAGAAAGAAATAAAGAAAAGAAGATGAAGTCAAGCCCTAAATTAAGGAACATGTGGTCTCTCTCTCTTTATATATATCAAATATGAATTAATGTGCAGTCAGGCAGGAACAGTAGGTAAACCGTAAACAAAACTCTCCTTACCTTTTCAGTGACATTAAATAATCAGTTGTTTGTACTATATTACTATATTAATCAATATCTCTATCTCTGTCCACCCACTCAATTGTTCAACAGAGAGCTCATAGAGCTCACAACCTTACACCCTACAACTGGTCAACAGAGAGAGCTCACACCCCACCACTCAACTGTTCAACAGAGAGAGCTCACACCCAAACACTGCACACTAACCACTCCTAAATGAGCAGTAGCAATAGTACGGAGCCATAGGAGTAGCACAATGATAAATATAAATTCATTCCATAAGGATTGATGTATTGAATACCACAATTGATTGATTAACTACTATTTAGACAAGCAAAGATTGAATGATTGAATTATAATACTCCAATTCAACTAAATTAAACATATAACTAAAATGCAATTAGTGAAACTAAACAAGCAAACAAACTCAAGCAAAGTCAAGCATAAGCAAAGTCAAGCACAAGCAAGTGATTATATTACTTATGGGAAATTAGGCTAAGACCATGAATCCACCTATCCAATTTTCATCAATTTTTGGCACACCATTGAAATAAAGTATGCAAGTGTGTATGTAGATTCGTATGCCCTTAATTAGTCTCTAACCTCTCTCAAACGATAAAAACAATTTTCATGTGCACCAACAACCTATTTCTCAAATGGAATCCTACTAGCTAGCATTGAATATTTGTTTCTTACTAGACTTTTTTTTTTTTTTTTTAACAACTGATTTTATTAAAGCCGAAAGCCCAAGAAACACCCAGTAACACACCCTTACGAACAAGAGGCACAAAAACACACAACGCCAACCAGAAACAAAGCCATAGAGAACAAAACTTGCCTACAAACAGAGCAGGAACCCAAAACAGGACACCCCTAAAGAAAAGAACCAGCAAGGAGAAAACATAGCCCTCACGCAAAAAGGAAAAATAGCACAAAGAAAACAAGATTGGAAAGCATAAAAAAGTTCTGTAAACAGACACACAAAGAAGACATCAATTCACCTCCCATATAACCAAATCCCTATCCAAATTTGATCCTTTCTTCGCTAGAGAGTCAACAAAGCAGTTGGTTGACCTCAGGTTGAAAATGACTTCGATTCTTCCCAAGATGCTCAGCAACGTACCAATGTTGTATATGTAGTCAACGTGCTTCAGACTTCCAACACCAGACCCATTCACATAAGAAACAGCCACCTTAGAATCATTTATAATGGTGATATGTTTCCCAATAAAAAAAAAATAGGAGAACTAGAACAGAAAATACAAGCCTAATGGATTAAGAGAATTTCCATTGTGATTGCATCTGCAATTCCAACATACTTGGAAAAAGAACCAAGAACCTTTCCACTATGATCACGCAAGACACCACAAATGCCAACTGACCTCGGATTTCCCCTTGTTGAACCATCCACATTAAACTTCAATGCACCTTGCGATGGTGGAGTCCAATCACCGTAGTAACAACCTTTCTAGGTTCTGAAACGGAGCAACTTTCAGTAATATAGTAGAAATCGAGTCTGAACATCCTTCCGCATAGTGCTTGAACCACCAAGGCACTCTGAACTTTATACTGTCAAGTGCTTGAGTAACCCCTTGCTTGGAATTCCTGAAGACAACTTGGTTTCTTGACCTCCAAATAGTCCAAACGATGGCAAAAAAGAAAGTGTTCCAAGCTCTTCTTTGTCTGGCTTTCTGACATAAACCAAACCAACCTAAAGCCTGATCCAGCAAGGATTTATTGGTAAACCAAGACACGGCCCACCATGCCATACAACTGCACCAAATTTGATAAGCCCATTTACTGTGAAGGAAAAGGTGATCGATTGTCTCCTCCTCACTCTTGCACAACGGGCATTCGAAAACCATACTTGGGGAGAAACCAAACCTTTTCACCACATGTCTAACCATAATTCTACCTCTTAGCAATTTCCAAGTGAAAACCTCAATCTTGTGAAGGCATGTCCCTTGCCAAGTCAAAGATGAGTCCACTATATCAGTCTCCAAACCCAAATCCTCCAGACACCGATGAAACGAACACACCGAAAGATTTCCTTTTGAACAGTAGGACCAAGCAAGCACATCCTCAATTTGTCTACAGGGTTGGAATTGATCCAACCAACAGAAAGGCATTCCATTGATCCAATTCCCAATCGAACAACCGTTTCCTCATAAGCACATTCCATACCCATTCTTGACCCTGCCAAGATCCAAAAGACACCACCATACCTGACTTTCGAGAGGAAAGAGCAAACATTCTACGAAAAGCATTCTTGAGAGGCATATACTCAGCACCCAACTCATTCCAAAAATCAACCCTCATACCATCACCTAAAACAATTCTCAAACCATCCTGAAGAATATGCTCAGTTGTGGAGCCCGTGGCAAAGAGACTGTTCACTGCCTTGACAAAGTAGGAACCTAAATTTGAGCACCTCCACATCGAGCACGTTGTGTGCATCTCCTCTTGGTGCTTTACACATCAACCAAATATCAACTAAGTGTTAGCTAGGCACCCATAAGCATTAAACAATTGAAATACACATACAGAACACATGCATTTATGATTAAGTGATGACCTTTATTGATGATTCATGGAAAAAGTTTCATCTTGGCCTTAGCTAAAATGGTTTTAATTCATATTACAAAATATGGCTACAAAAGATAAGAATATTATGCAAACCATCTCAAATACAAGTGAATAAATTAACAGAGGAGAGTGTAGAGAAAACTATAGTGAAGAACTCCTCCTTGGTGACTTGATGTGCTTGGCTTGCTTCCTCTCTTGATGCTTCCCTTTATGCTCCAATGTTGGGTTTTGATGGTGGAAAATGGTGGAAAACGATGGAAAACTTGGATATTTGGTGTTTGGTGAAGTGGATTTAGAGTTTGGATGATGGATCTTACGTTGGATGTAGTGATTTTGTGGGTTTGAAAGGTAAAAATGTGTTGTTGAAGAGTTTGGGATGCGGTGTGGGAGTGTTTTGGAGCTCAAGAGTCGTTCAAGAAGTGGTGGAAAAGAGAGGAAGTGGAATATATATAGGGTGTGGGAATTAGGGCACAAAAACCTAAAAATCCTGATGTGGAAGTGAGGGGCGTTGTACGTACAACGCTTTTGTATAGCGACCGTACAGCGCCGATTCTTTATAATGGTTTTTGGTGCTAGGAATCCTTTGGGCGCTATACAAAAGCGATGTATATACAGTCAGAGACGTAACCAGAATTAAACATTAAGGTGGGCTAAAATAATATTTTTACTGATCATTAACAATACAAGAAAACTATATTAATTAAAAATAAAGATACTCCTAGCGTTGAAGACATAGCGAAACTCACCCTATAAATGTATATTCTAAAAAATACAGTGTTAAAATAAATCTAATTTATTACTTTCTTAAATATTAAAATTTATTTGATTTTTATATTAGATTAATTTTGATGGAGCCTTCATATCTTTATTTTTATAAACACTTATATTACTATTTATTAACAAATCTAAAAACATAAGAAATTTTTTTTTTTTTAAATAGCTTAACAAGCAAGCATTTAAATTTCAACCAAAACAAAAAGTAATTCATTAAATAATATTATTAGTTTATAAATTTAAAATTAGAATAACCTATAATTAGATTACTCCTTAACTTTTTTAGATTAAACTTTTTTTTTTTCCTTTGGCCTGGGTTGGCTTCTTGTTGTTGCTGTTTCTATGCCTCTGTGGGCTAGTGTTTGGTTTCTCTCTTCAATAAATTTGCTTTTCCAAAAAAAAAAAAAATCAAATACAAAACTAAATATTTAAATTTACAATACTTATAAAAACATATCTAATTGAAAAATCAATTCTTGATGTTAATAAAGAGATTGAGTTAAATTTAAGTAAATTTAGGAAATGCTGAGATAGATAATAATTATTAAAACGAAAAAGAAAAAAAAAATCTCATGCCTCTTGATTCGTGAAGTAAGGTAAAAGAAAAGTGCAACAATACCCTCCTACAACCCTACTCTATAGATTTAAATGTTTAGATTAGGAAAGATATATAATTTTTTTTTTTTTTGGGAAAGGATAGGGTAGGCTTGAGCCCACCCTAGCTCAGCCCTAGCTCCATCTCTACGTACAACCCTTTGTACATCGCTTCTTGTTCATCAGTGGTTTCCAACATCACGCACCGTTACGGAAACGAGTATAGCTTCCTCCAGAAATATCATAATTATTATCCGTAAAACAGTTGGAAAGTAGAGAGCTGGGGCTTTACGAAAATAAGCACCACGAAACCTAGTTCAATCTGAGTTGAGAGATATGGCCCCCAAAAAATAGGTATACTGCACGAGTCTTTCCCATTTCAGCCATTTTAACTTCCAAAACTCATCAATTAAGCTCAAATCCCTTATTTATGGTAAATAACCTACACAATGCTCACCTAACACAGTAAATACACAAATACGCTCGAAAACAAGTACAATTGATAAGAAATGGGGGCTACACCGAGTGTACAAATGGGCACTATCACACACTAATTAAGTTTCGTGTGTTGATCATCCCTCATCTCCTTCAATAAGACTAGGATAAATAACCACTCTACTCCTCTCACGTGTGCCACACGGCCAAACCCATTAATTCACATTATTTTTACATAGAGACTCATTTAACACAACTCCAAAATAAAATAAATAAGTCTTTAATATAATAATGCATGATATTTTATATTTTTAAAAATTAAACATAATGTAATTTTGTATAACATTTGTAGTCCTCAAAGAAACTCCTATGTAGGACACCAATTTTTACACCATTTGAGTGTTAAAAGATAGAATATGCTTACACCAATTCTTTTTACACTCCAAAGTATTATACACCAAATTGGTGTTAACTTGTTCATTGGAAATGTTGTTATAAAGTGGTTTTTTTTTTTTTTTTTTGGGTTATTCATATTAGTATCGTTAACTATGACTTATTAATTGAATGTTATGGATTATTTTCTACTTTTTTTAATTTTTTATCATTTTCAAACTAAGGTTGTTGCCTAAACCCTCGAGGCTGTTGTCTCGCCTTGGAAAGGCATGGCCGTCTCGTCTCGCCTTTCGAGTTTTAAAACGTAAACTGTTTAAGAAATTAGTAAAAAAGAAGAGATAGAATTTCTACAGATTTTTAAAAAAAATATATATAGATTTATGTTTGAATGTTATTGTCATGTAATTATTAATGTTTCAAAAGTTGAATTGCCTCATGGTCGAAAGAACCTTGAGTCGGCCGCTCCAGCCTTGAACCTGCTCAGACTCGCCTCAATGTGATTATTGCCTTGAGACAGTGCCTTTCTAAAAACATGCGTAGACCTATCAAATAACGGTGCCTCATGCATGTTAAAGTAGTGGAATTAGTGGAAAATGTCACCTTTTAAAACGGATTTGGTGACAAAGTCACCAATTTAATAACTTAAGTTTAAAAGGTACTAAAGTAAGTGATTTCCAAAAATGCTTTTATTTTACACATTCTCTTTCTTATTTTGAAGTTTTCTGAGATTTTTTCTTTCATTTTCCTCTATAACAGACCTCCAATGAAGGTTGAACACCATAACATTATCAATTCATCTCCATTTTCATTTGTTCTCTGAGTCTTTTGTAAATCTTAAGCTGGTTGTATGAATTTTGAATCTAATTGAAAAGGTTCGGAGACATTGTTAAAAGTCTTGGAGACATTGTTAAAATACTCGGAGACTATTTACTAAGTCTCGGAGACTAATTGAAAAGGCTAGGAGACTAAATGAAAAGGCTCGAGCCGTTTCGATTGTTTCTCGAGCCTTTTCAATTAGTCTCCGAGACTCTTCATTTATTCTCCAAGCATTTTCATTTGTTCTCCGAGCCTTTTCAACAATTCATTTTTTTTTTTTTGTTAATTTTGAACCTGCGAGTCTTTTCATTTGTTCTCCAAGTCTTTTCAACAATCATTTTTTTTTGTTAATTTTGAACCTGCGAGCTTTTTCATTTGTTCTCTAAGTCTTTTCAACAATCATTTTTTTTTTTGTAAATTTTGAACCTTCGAGCTTTTTCAACAATCATTTTTTTTTTGTTAATTTTGAACCTTCGAGTTTTTTCAATAATCATTTTTTGTTTTGTTAATTTTGAACCTTCGAGCCTTTTCATTTGTTCTTCGAGCCTTTTCAATTGTTCTCCAAGCCTTTTCATGAACTACTTGAGCGTTTCTAAGCTCTGTCCAAGACTTTTTCGAGCCTATTTAACAATCATTTTTTTCTTCACAAAGGCTCGAACAACGTTATTTAAATAAATAAAAAAATAAACTACATTTATCAAAAACATAGTAGTATATTCACCACATCATTCTGCCATCAATATAATAATTACATATAATTTTATCCTATATTTTAGTTATTGCAAAATAATTTATATTTGGGATAAAGAAATATAAGATTTTCTTTGATTTTTTTAATCATATAACATTATCCAATATATTTATATAAATAACATTAAATGCACATAAGGAACTAATATTACAACTTATGATTAATGTCTTGGTTAATAAATTAGATGTTGAGAAATTAGGCCTCCATAAATTTTAGAAATGGTTTGACCTAAAATTCTAAACACTTCATTCATCAATCAGTTCTGGTTTCGTATAGTAATGAAACACTAGAACTATTTTTCTTGAATTTTCATATATTTCGTTTATTTTTTCTAATGCCTTTATATTTAACAAAATTAGGATAAATAGTTCTAGTGCTTAAATTTTTTTTCAAATTTTATTCATAAGTACATTTTATTGAATTTATCATCCATAAAAAAAATTCAAATCAAAATTCATAAAAATCGATATGATTTCTTCAAGGTTTTTACCGAAATTAAAATAACAGATCTCTTAATAGAGACTTTTACTATCTCTCTCTCTCTATATATATATATACATAAGAAAATTTTATTGTGTGGGATTTCCCGTGTGGAATCTCCATTACCTACCCTTGTTAATTCAACATATACCGTTAGCTATTTGGAATTCTGCACAGAAAATACAGCACTGGAAAGTTACAATATATATATATATATACATATACCACTCATGTGTTTTTAATCCAATAATTGAGATTTGAATATATTTACAACTCTTGGATTAAGAGCACATAAATGGTTGAGATGTTGAAGTCAACATTTTAAGTCACAAATTTAAGTTCGTTTAGTATAACCCTATGTGTGTATGTATGCGCACGCGCACGAAAATATTCTGGTGTGAGATTTTTCATACGAAATCCATAGTAGCTATATATAAAAAATTTCTGGTGCAAGATTTTTCATATGAAATCCCTTATAGCTCTCCCTCTCTCTCTCTCTCTCTCTCTCTCTCTCTCTCTCTCTCTCTCTCTCTCTCTCTCTCTCTCTCTCTCTCTATATATATATATATATATATGAAAATTTTATGGTGGTGCTAGATTTTTAATATGAAATTCTTAGTAGCTACCGGTGTCCAATAGGTACCGGTAGCTATTTGTAACTCTGCACGAGAAATTCAACACCATAAAGTTACTATATGTATATATAGGAAAACTTTCTCCTCAATGCGAACTAATAAATATAGTCTGCACAGAACTAGCACACCCTCTAAAGACATGATCAGCGTCCTCCTCACTCACATTACACCTTACACACGTGATATCAGAAGTAACTCCCCTAGCAGCCCGATGGCAATTCGTCAGAATTTTCCCATGGATGAGGGTCCAAATGAAATAGAGAATTTTAGGAGGCAGTTTGAGCTTTCAGATGAATTTCCATTTCCACTCCACACTCTCAGCATCATTAAAGTGACTATCATAGGCAGACTTCACCAATAAATCACCATTCTTCAAGAGCCCCCACACCACGGAATCCAAATTATTAATATTGCTATCAACATGGACACTAAAAATGCGATAAACCACATTCCAAGGCAGAACATCAGTAAGCTTCTGAACATCCCACTTACAGTCAACAACGTAATCACACACTTTCTCTTGAGACCTCTCCTCCGAGAGAGGAGAAAAGATGTACCTGTGAAGCTTGCCAAAGGTAAGCACCCAATCATCATACCAGAAATTAATACTTGTACCATTGCCAACTCTCCACTTCATACCATCCAACAGCAGATTAGCCCTTCGAATAATTCCTCTCCAAGTACTGGAACAATTATTGGTACTCTGGTCATTCATGTCAATCAAATTCCCACATTTAAGGTATTTAACCTTGAGAATCTTACCCTATAATCCCGACACCTTCAGAGTCAAACGCCAACCAATTTTGGCAAGTATGGCTTGGTTCATCAACTTTGCTTTTTTGATACCAAGACCAACCAAAAACTTCGGCAGGCACACTGTATCCCAATTAACATGATGAATTTTCTTTTTACGTATAGTACTACCCCATAAAAAATCCCAATTAACAGCCTCTTTTTTCAAATCCCCAATGTCTTCAATTTATTTTTTCTTCGTCTGATAATAGTTGATAGGTGGAAAAACTTGGTATTTCTATCTCCATCTTTAAGCCAACAATTTCTATATTTTTACTTCCAGAAAATTTCTTCCTGCTCAAGAATCACCTCGTATTCATTAATTAGGGACTCCTCAAGAATAGAGAGATGCTAAGAGTATCTCACATTAAGAACCTTTTGAATACCTTGAATTCTGGCAATGATTTTCCTCTTATTCTGAAAAATGGTCCCAAAGTTATTCAAATTCCAATTCTTGGGAATATCCGTAAAATGGTGAATTTTATCATCAACCGAGGAATCAGTAGACGGCCAATTCCTTCGAACCAGGTCATCAAACTCTTTATGCTTTTGCCACATTGCTTCAAATCTGAAAGCTTTGTTGCTGCTCTTGGGGATATGTCTACTGTGGAGTTGGATGAGAATAGGGCAGTGATTAGATAAAATTCTAGGCAAATGCTTCACAAACCCCTCCACAAAATGAATCCTCCAGTCCATCGAGCATATAGCTCTATCCAGCATCTCCCAAATATCCTCTCTAATACCCTTTTTGGTCATCTAGGTAAATTTAGGACCGATAAAACCCATATCAACTAACTCATTTCTAGGGATGGAAACGGGGCGGGTCGGGGGAGGGGAATGTTTTATCATCCCCATCCCCATCCTCGCCTCCCAAAACCATCCCCATCCCCATCCCCATCCCCGTCCCCGTCCCCATCCCCGTCCCAACATTAAGAGAAGCGGGGCCGGGTGCGGGGATTCCCCGTTGGAGGGGCTTTCCTCATACCTGCCCCATTCCCCGTTTAATATAATTATATATTTAAAAATTACAACTTAAAATATATATATATATAAATTCAGTTATATATTATAAATATAATATATATATATATTGACAAACGTGATGTCAAAATATTTAGTTGTATACTGTCAAATGTGGTGTCAATATAATATATATATATATATATATATATATATTCAGTTATATATTCCAATAAATCACAACCTAGCCAAACGTGGTGTCAATATATATAAATATATATTATATTATATATTATATTATATATATATATATGTATATATAATATATATATCGGGGCAGGGATGGGGCGGGGAGTGCTTCCTCCGTCCCCGCCCCGCTTCAACTTAGGGGACAAGACTTTGTCCCCGTCCCCTAATATTATCCTCCATCCCCGCCCCATTCGAGGCGGAGCCCCGCCCCCACGGGGAATATTGCCATTTCTACTCATTTCTATCCACCCAATCTGCAAACCCATTATTAGAGTACCAGGTTCTTCCTCCTCTTTTCTCAGCACAGCTAATAATTTCATTAAAGTCACCCGCGACAGGCCAAGGCATACTAAAATGGTTTCTGATAGAGTCAAGGTAGTTCCAAAGACATCTTCTAACCGTAGGACAAGGATTAACATACACCACTATTATAACCCATAACAACCTATTATCCTCAACCAGCGCAGTAACACTATGTCTTATGCTTGCAACCACATGAAGCTTAATTTGATTGTCATTCCAAAGAAGTCAGATGCCTTCTAAAAATCCCTCAGCGTCAACAATAAAACTGCTAAAGAAACCTAGTTTATTGATAACATTCCTAGCCTTAGAACCACTAATTCTAGGCATAAGGATTGCTAAAACCTCAAAGCGGTGCCCATGAATTAAATCCTTAATGCACCTCGAAAAACCCGTTTTACCCGCTCCTCTTATGTTCCAGACACAAATCATAGATAAAAAAGGAAAGGAGACCATTACTCAGAGATCACCGCTAGAGCCTCCACAAGATTAGAGGCCACCACGTCAAAAGTTCTATTCAAACCAGTCACAGGAACAGAAACTTCCTTTTGAAACTCACCCTCAGTAGTTTCCATAAAACCAGCAGGCTTAGAAACAAAATCATTCACTTCCTTATGAAGGTGCCTAAGGACACTGGCACTATCAATGACCTCGTCTTCAATGGCTTACTTTGGTAGCATGAAATTCGTGGGACCTTTAGCAGTAACCGCAATTCCACGAGGGCCACCCATCATTGCTACTTGGCTACCAGAATTAGCCGCAGCAACCCCCTTCTTTCGATTCTTTTTATTCCCCTGAGATTGAATTCCAGGTAACAACTTACCCCGATTACCTGTGCAATTGGTAATTTTTGCAAGTATTACTTTACCTTTATTCTTAACACTTCCACCAGCCTCATTAGCCACATTCTGATCATCTACCGATGGCATATTAGTGTCTTCATCACCAAGCAAATCAAACCTGGACCACTACCTCTACTAAAACTATTGTTCTTACATGGTAGAGCAAAATTATTCTTGACACCATTCTTCACCTGGGTGAATTTTCCTGAATTAACTTCACTTGCAGCGCCTCTCATACCGCCACTGACTCCAGCATTCCCATTTCCACTAGCTACATCTTTCCCACTGCCACTTGCCCCAGAGTTAATCATCTTCCCATAACCACTAGCCCCGGGTTTTCCAATACCTCCCATACTGCCCGTTGTTGGTGGAATGGGAATGTTGAGGTCACTTGTGGTGCACCTCTAAAAGAGATTGTAACACTCAAAAAAACAGAGAAGCTTTAACTTTATTTCTCTCTTAAGATTTTCTTACACCACTCCACTGCTTTTACAACACACTATGAGTCCCTTTATATAGGGAACTGAGATGAGATTAAAGACAAACAAAATAAATGCAAAACCAGCAAATTCAAACTGAAGTTATCTGGTGGCAGTTGGGAAGAAGGAGCTAGGAGATGGTTGTTGATGAGTTTGGACGGTGGAGGTGGTCAATAATATTGGCTTCTAAAAGTCAGTTGAAGCTGCTGGAAAGTGGTTAGCTGGCAAGTTTAAACTTTCAACATCCCCTCTTAAACTTGACTCTCCGTGTTTCGTCATATCAAGCATTGTTTTTAGTCTTGAAAACACATCATGTTTGAGCGGCTTGGTGAAAATATCAGCAGCTTGATCATATGTCCTGCAAGAGACTAGTTCCACCTCTTTATTCTTCACATGCTCTCTGATGAAATGACACCGCGTATCAATATGTTTGCTTCTTTCATGGAATACTGGATTCTTTGCTAGTGCAATCGCTGACCGATTGTCAATATAGACCTCTGTGGGATTAACTTGTGAAAATCCCAAGTACTGCAACACATTCTTGATCCAAATACCATGACAAACAGCTGAGCAGGCAGCAACATACTCAGCTTCACATGATGACAATGTCATAATGGCTTGCTTTTTGGATGACCATGTGAACGCTGTATCTCCCATAAAATACGTAAAACTTGTGGTGCTTTTATGTTCATCCAGATCTCTTCCCCAATCACTATCTGAATAGCCAATCAACCTGCAATCTTCACATTTGGTATATAAAATACCATCATTAATAGTACCTTTTATGTACCTGAGTATCCTCTTTGCTGCATTCAGGTGAGACTGGTCAGGAGTCTCCATGTATCTGCTGACTAGTCCAACTCCATAGAGTATATCTGGCCTGGTACACGTCAAGTATCTCAGGCTTCCAACCAAGCTCTTGAAATAGGTTGGATCAACATCTCCCCTTTCATTCTTTCTTAACTCTAATCCTGTTTCTACTGGAGTTGTGACAGGATTGCATTTTTCCATACCGAATCTTTTCAGAATTTCTTTTGCATAGATACTCTGAGAGATGAAGATACCTTTTTCGCTTTGCACAACTTCAATACCAAGAAAATGAGCCATTAGACCAATGTCAGTCATCTCAAATTCTTTCACCATCTCCCTCTTGAAATCTTCAAACATGGCTGGATTGTTGCCGGTGAAGATCAAGTCATCAACGTATAGGCATGTAAATAACAAGCTTCCGTCAATCTCCTTCTTCATATATAGTGCATGCTCATACGAGCATTTCTCAAATCTGTTCTTTTGGAAGTAATCATCAATCCTCATATTCCATGCACGAGGCGCTTGCTTCAAACCATATAAGGCTTTCTTCAGTCTGCACACTTTATCTTCTTTTCCTTTCTTCACATATCCAGGTGGTTGTTCCACATAGATTTCTTTTTCAAGAAAGTCATTCAGGAATGCTGACTTTACGTCAAGATGGTAAATTTTCCAATTTTTCTGGGCTGCTAATGATATTAGCAATCTGATGGTCTCTAGTCTGGCAACTGGCGCAAAGACTTCTCCGTAGTCAACTCCTTTATTTTGTTTATAGCCTTTTGCTACAAGTCTTGCCTTGTATCTCTGGACTTCTCTTTTCGCATTCCTTTTGGTTTTGTAGACCCATTTTACTCCGATAGCTTTCCTGCCGAGATTAGTCAACTCTCACGTCTTGTTCTTCTCAATGGATCGAATCTCATCATCCATTGCACTTCTCCATTTTCCTTCTTAGTTAGCCTCTTCAAAGCTAACTGGATCACTTGTCATCAGCAGACAATACAAAGTAAGATCTTCTTCCACCTGTTCTGTATATTCATACAGATCTTCTAGACTGCGTGTTCCTCTAGGCCTCATATCTGAGAAATCACGATCAATTGGTAATAGAGTGTCATACCTTTATGGTGAAGGGGAACCACGTTGAGGTGTTTGCTGATCTCTGGGTGTTTGTGTCTCTGTAGCCACTTCTTTTTTCTCTTCTTCGGGTATTAACTCTGCGCTTCTGGAAGCTTTAGTTTGATCCCAATTCCAGGATTCATTTTTTTCAAAAATGACATCTCTGCTGAAGATTACTTTCTTGGTGGTGAGGTTATATAGCCGGTAACCCATAGTTCTGTCACCGTATCCAACAAGGATACACTTCTCTCTTTTATCTTCAAGCTTGGTTCTTCTCGCTTCTGGGACTTTGATGTAGGCAATAGAGCCAAAAACTCTAAGGTGGCTGACACTTGGTTTGTGAGTGCTCCATGCTTCGTGCGGTGTCTTTGTATCAAGACTCTTCGTAGGACATCTGTTTTGCATATATACCGCACACAAGACTGCTTCAGCCCAAAAACTTTTAGGCATGTTTTTATCTTTTAACATGTTTCTGGCCATGTTAAGGATTGTTCGATTTTTCCTTTCAGCTACACCGTTTAACTGAGGAATATAAGTTGGTGTAAACTGATGTCTGGTTCCTTGTTGCTTTAGGAACTCCTGGAAAGCACCTGTAGTGTATTCTCCACCTTGATCTGATTTCAGTGTTTTGATATAGTAGCCACTTTGCTTCTCCACAAGAGTTTTGAACTCTTTGAAGTAGTCAAACACTTCAGACTTCCATTTTAGGAAATAGACCCAAGTCTTCCTGCTGTAGTTGTCAATGAATGTAAGGAAGTATTGATTCTGTCCATTTGATACTGGCGTCAATGGACCACACGCATTTGTGTGAACGAGCTCAAGTGGCATGGTTGCTCTCCAATTTGCCTCCTTTCCGAAGCTATTTCTGTGTTGCTTGCTAAGAACATAACTTTCACACATCTCATTTGGGTGATGGATGTTTGGCAATCCTTTCACCATCTTCTTACTTCCCAATTGCTTTAAACTTTCAAAATTGAGATGTCAATACCTGAGATGCCACAACCAGTCTTTGTTGTCGATAATGGCCGTTAGACACTTTGGCGTATCATGTTGAATTGCGAGAGGAAACATCCTATTCTTCGTCATCTGAACTCGAGTAACCAGCTTTTCTCGAGCATCTGTGATGGTGAGTTACATATTTTGAAGGCTAATGTGATAGCTTTTCTCCAAGAGTTGTCCGAGAATAGGATGTTTGTCTTCATGTCTGAAACATAATAAACATTGGAGATGAAAGCATGATCTCCATTCTTCTGCTTTATCATGACATCTCCTCTTCCTTGGACAGAGATTTTAGAGAGGTCACCAAATGAGATTTCTCCATGAACTTTCTCATCAAGTTCAGTGAACAAGTCTTTTCTGCAAGTCATATGGTTGCTGGCTCCAGAATCAAGAAACCACACATCTTGATTTTGATAGGTTGAGTTGTGTGCCATTAGCATCAACGATTCTCCTTCAACCTGCTCTTTCTCTGCAAAGTTAGAACTTTCATTTACTTCATTTGGGATACCTTTGCACTCGTTGCTATAGTGCCTATATTTGTGGCAATTATAGCATTGAACGTCTCTTTTGTCAACGTTTGGACGGTAGTTGTAACCGTCTTTTCTTCCTCGTCCTCGTCCTTATGAGACATAGTTTTGTTGTCCACGTCCTCCTCTACTTGCGTCTCTTCCTCCTCTGCCTCTACCTTTGGTTTCAGCATTTCCAGAACCTCTTCCACGAGATCCTCTACCTCTTTCTCTTCCTTGTTGTAAGGTCCCCCCTTGCTCATATCTTTTTTCATGGAGGGATAACTTTGACTGGAGAGCTTGCTCCAATACTCTGTCGTCACTTCTTCTTGTGACTTTCTACTCATGGGCTTGCAATGAACCCATCAGTTCTTCTACAGACATCGTCTCCATATCTTTTGTTTCTTCCAGGGCCACAACTATAAAGTCAAACTTTGGATCCAATGATCGTAAAATTTTCTCCGAAATTCTCATGTCTTCAAGAGTTTCTCCATTTCTTCTTAGCTGATTTGCAACAACCATGACTCATGTATGGAACTCTGTAATGGATTCATTAGATTTCATTCGTAAAGATTCGAACTCACCTCGTAGAGTTTGAAGACGGATCCTTTTCACTTTGTCAGCACCTTTGTAGGTCTTGTGAAGGGTGTCCCAAACTTTTTTTGACGACTTGAAGGAAACTATGAGCTTGAACGTGGGTTCGTCTAGTCCTTGATAGATTATGGACTTTGGTTTACAATCCTTCTTTCGATCGGCTCTAACAGTTGTTATCTGAGCTTTTGTCATGGTTACTTCAGCTTCTTTGGATGCGGGTTCTGTGTATCCATCTTCCACAATGTCCATAACATCTTGAGGACCTAGTAAGGCTCTTATTTGTATGCACCAATTGTCATAGTTGTTTTTGGTGAGTTTCGGGATGACAACTTGCGCGTTTTTATTGACCATCGAGCTTGAACTAATTAGAACATTGATCTGGAGTCTGAATTTGCAAAAAATGAGTGCACGGTTGCGTCCGGAATGGTCTAAAACCTTGGAAAATAGTCCGAGTTTTGTCAAAAAACGAGTTCGGAAGCGTTCGAAACGGGCGGTCAAATTTTTGACAAAAGTCAACCAAGATAACGGAATATTCCAGACGGACTAACGGCGTTAGTGACCTCAGCGTCGTGTCACAGGTTGGGTCAGATACCGGGTCGATGACTTGGACCGGGTTGGTGGATCGAACTTTGGGTCGGATCACGGGTCGGACCCCTGTAATCGGGCGAGGAAGATGACCGGCGCGTGTGCGTGACGCTTCGGACGATTGGGCTGGGCGTGGCGGCGCATGGAATCACGCTCCAAATTTTTGTGGCGCGTGAGGCCTCTCTTGTACTCCGATTTCGATGAAATTTTCACCGATGCACTTCTTGAGACGAGTAGAACACACTGGTATGCTCAAATTTATATTTTGAGCACTTTGATTTCTGGGCCAATTTGGTTTTGGCCTCTGTTCTTCAAATTTCTGACTCTCCTGGGCTCTGATACCACTGTTGGTGGAATGAGAATGTTGAGGTCACTTGTGGTGCACCTCTAAGAGAGATTGTAACACTCAAAAAAACGGAGAAGTTTTAACTTTATTTCTCTCTTAAGATATTCTTACACCACTCCACTGCTTTTACAACACACTATGAGTCCCTTTATATTAGGAACTGAGATGAGATTAAAGACAAACAAAATAAATGCAAAACCAGCAAATTCAAACTGAAGTTATCTGGTGGCAGTTGGGAAGAAGGAGTTGGGAGATGGTTGTTGATGAGTTTGGATGGTGGAGGTGGTCAATAATATTGGCTTCTAGAAGTCAGTTAAAGCTGATGGAAAGTGGTTAGCTGGCAAGTTTAAACTTTCAACACTCGTGACCCCTTGATTACCAGTCCCATATTTACCAAATTGCCCTCTATATTTCGATGAATCATGCCTGCCATAAGAAACAAGCAACCACGGACCATATGGAGAAGTCTCTTTTTCCTCACTCACCTTCTTAATGCCATCACCAGCAATATCCACAGCATTCAAGACATCTAAACCCTCTCTACACGCCTCCTTACTATGACCAAATCTTCAACATTTAAAACAAATCATCCCTAAACTTTCATATTCCACCTTGATTGTTCTATCTTCAATATGGAGATCACTTACAAGCGGTTTAGAAATATCAATTTCCACGCAAATGCGAGCAAACCTGCCACGTGCTTGGTTGACAGTGATTGGATCAACTTTACACATCTTCCCTAGCATTCCTCCAATATTCCATAACAGATCAGAATCTAACCACTCCAGAGGGATTTTAGTTAATCTTACCCAAATAGGCATACTTTGGATTAAATCATCATCAGGAACGAAATTCAGTTGCCACCTCTGCACCGCTAGATATTGATTAGCAATTACCCAGGGATCGCTCGTAAGGACATAATCAAGATCATCCTTCATCTAGAAGCGAGCAACAAAGTATCCCTCACCCAAATCCGTTAACTGCCATTGCCCAATAAACGACCACTTTTGAGTTAACTTTGAAAGCATGAAATTCAGGGTATGAATGCGTCCCATATTTTTCAGGATCAGTGCATTTTCCAATGGTTTTTGTAATTGCTCCTTCAATTTTATGGAAAATTCATCCTTGGTCCATTAGGTCCCTCTGAAATTAGGATATCCTCCTGATTAATTTTGGGTTTTTCTTTTGTCGTACCCAAACCCGACCAAGACCCAGGGTTTGACATATTCATAAGCTTATTTTTAAAGCTTCCCAGATCTTCTGTACACAAACTATCCATAGTAACATCACTATGCCCGCAAATCATTAAATCTGCCCTAGCCCGTTTGGCAAAGCCATTATGTTCATCACGTTTGCACAAATCCGGCTTCACAACCTTAGAAGAGGGTTGTTGGGCCGAGAAGATGAAAGAATCCAGAGTTTTATCCATACCCAGGAGAAGAAGAAACACAGAAGGCAAGTAAGAAGAAGAAGAGAGGATGAACGGCGGTCGGAAAGAAGTCACACAAAACTCGCACCTAGCGCGTACAATCCATTATCCCCACGTGCCCATTTTTCAAAAATTAACCTATATTTGTTTCAAACTTTCAATCATACAAATTTGGGACTTCATTAATAGTCAAAACACAAAGAATTCGTCCAAGGCCTTCTCTCCAAGATTGGTAGCCTGTAACAGATGGTTTCTCAAATTCACGCGTAGAATTTCTAGACTGACCTTCGGGTAGTAAAATCGTCATAACTCACTCTAGAAAACTCAAAATTACAAGCCGTAAAATTTCCTGGAAAGCTAACATCCGGACCTTTCCAACTATATAAGGCTCAACACCCAATTATCCCTGAGTCAATACAGTTTATTCTTCGAACTTGACTCATCTGCATAGGTAGACTTTTAGGGATTGATCGGAAATATTCCATTTTCTTCTATTTAGCTCCTAAGACTCGATTAATTGAAAACTAACAAAAGACATGTAAAAAGCACAAGTTTAATTTAAATAACACAAGAACTAAGAAAGAAAGTGTATAAAATATATGCAATTCTAATGTTATCACTTACTTACCGAATTAAGCAGCACATGTGAAAGAACCACTTTTTTATATGGTTACATACAAGTAGACCTGGCAAAATTTTACAAGACCCATTAACACGACCTAAACCCATTCGAAAATAGCGGTTGGTGGGTCAAGTTTATCGGATCGGGTTGTTAATGGGTCGGTTATATTTACAAGACCTATTAAGACACGAAATATAATGGGTCGGTTTTGGGTTCACCCTTAATAAAACCGTTAATTCGATAACTCATTAATATAAATATATAATTTTTAATGTGTTTATAAAAGTTATTAAAAAATCTTTGTATAGTCACGTTATGGAATTTATATATAAAAAAAAAATCTCTATAATTATGGTTAGAATATATTTTACTAATTAATTTTTTTTTTAATTTCTAATTTTTTTCTTTTTTTTTTTGAAAGAGAATTAAAAACTCTAAAACTATAAATCAATTATTTCACAATATTATAACCCTAACTCTAACCCTAAAACTCTAAAAGTAGCTAGTGGTCTTCAACTTTCTTGAAATCAGTTACCGTCAATTTGATCCTAGTAAATTCAATCGGGTATGTTTTTTTCTTGCATTTTGATTTTTGTATTACTATGGTCTATGGTGCCACCATTTCATGCAACGCAATTTCAAGACTTTAAATTTGTTTGACAATTGATATTTGATATTCTAAAACCAACTTGTTTCTTGACAAATTTTTCTGAAGGTATATATTTTTTGTTTTCTTACAAAATATATTCTCTTCAATTTATATATTTTTTGTTATGTAAACAATATATCATCCTAATTACTAAGTACATTTTTTTTTTATATAAAATAAAATATTTATGCAGATTAAATTCATGGACATTCAAGAGAATCCTTCTATTGATGTTTCCGATGAATCGAGTGATGAACTTATGAAGACAACCACTCCAAAGAAAAATGGCAAAACGGGGACGGGAAAGTGAAAAAAGAGATCGCATGCTTAGAATTTGTTTGATCATGCTTCAATACTATTTATTTTCAACTTTTTAAAAAATCTAAAATATAATATTTTGTAACGGGTCGGGTCGGGTTATCCATTAATTTAACAAATAGTTTTGGGTTTGTATATTTCAACCCATTAAGCTAATGGGTCGGGTCCAAGTAGAGCAGTTTTAACACGACCCAAACACGAAACAAAACGAATTCGCAATAACACGACCCATTGCCAGGTCTACATACAAGTATACAACTATCAAAATTACACATAATACACTAATTCGACAAAATTCAACCTTAACAAAGGTTGTGGGGTCGTGTCAATTTTGGATTGGATTATTAAAATTTTTAAAAAAAATTAATAGATCGCATTTGAGTTTATCTCTAACAACCCATTAAAAAAAAATGGTTCTATTGACACACTCCTACTGGTCTATTTATACCTAACTTTTTAATTATGTAGTATTCATTTTTTTTCCTTTATAAAAAAAAAGACATAATTTAAGGAAATTTTTTTTTCTACAAAGTAAATCTAGACCTGGCAATGGGTCGTGTTATTATGAATTCGTGTCATTTCATGTTTGGGTCGTGTTAAAATTGCTCCACTCGAACCTGACCCGTTAGCTTAATGGGTTGAAATATGCAAACCCGAAACCATTTGTTAAATTAATGGGTAACCCGGTCCGACCCGTTATAAAATATTATACAGTAGAACCCCTGTAAATTAATCTCCTATAAATTAATATCCACTCTAAATTAATAAAAAGTCCCGGTTCCGACTTGGACCAGTATAAAAAATTAATAAACCCCTCTATTGAAATAATTAATAATTTCTTTTTGAAACCCAGTGTAAAATTTTGATCCCGACTGTCATATAAATTAATAATTCCATTAAAGTACAAAATATATTACATAATAATCAATAACTATAAAAGTGCTTTAAGATGCTATTTTGCTCAAGGCCACCATATTTGATATTTTTGACTTCATCATTCATCTTTTGAATTGTCCTCTTGTTATAACAAAGAAGATAGAAAAGAGAAATTTTTGATGAGCTATTAAGAATAGAATTTTTAGGTATATCTTGAGATCTCTCTTGTTATATAAAACCAAAGAATAAGCCTCACTATATATCATTGGTCTCTAAGTAATCACATTCCCAAAAAGAATTGAAAATTTTCTTAATAAATCTTTCCTAAGCAAGGAATCCTAAAAGAAAAAAGGAAATTTTTCTGAAGAAAAAATCCGAATAACAATAAATCCCAAAAAAGAACCTTCCCTAAATAAGAAAACCGACTTCCACACATTTTCTAAGATAAAATAACATTTTATAATATAAAACCCTTCAAATTAATAACCCTTCTAAATTAATACTTAAATGTGGGTCCCAATAATATTAATTTAAATGGGTTCTACTGTATTTGAGATTTATTAAAAAGTTGAAAATAAATAGCACTAAAGCATGATCAAACTCATGCAATCAAGTTCACTAGCTACTTTTAAAGTTTTAGGGTTAGGGTTAGGGTTATAATATTGTGAAATAATTGATTTATAGTTTTATATTTTTTAATTTAGAAAATTTTCCTCTATCTAAAAAAGAAACAGATTAAAATATTTTAAAAAATTAATTAGTAAAATATATTCTAACCATAATTATAGAGATTTTTTTTTTATATAAATTCCATAATGTGACTATACAAAGATTTTTTTTAATAACTTTCATAAACACATTAAAAAAAAATCTTTATATTAATGAGTTATCGAATTAACGGTTTTTTAAGGGTGAACCCAAAACCGACCCATTATATTTCGTGTCTTAATGGGTTGACCCATTAACAACCCGATCCAATAAACTTGACTCACCAACCGCTATTTTCGAATGAGTTTGGGTCGTGTTAATGGGTCAGATAAAATTTTGCCAGGTCTAAGTAAATCTATCAAAACCCTACATTTCTTTTCCAATAAATAAATAAAACCCATGTTCTTGTAATCAATTTCTTGAAAAAAAAATTATTAACTCTTAAATCCTAAAATTTTCTTCTTGCCCATACAAAATATTATGGAAAAGTCTGGCAAAGATATCAAACATATAGAAGAATTGTCTGAGAACGATATAAACATCTAAAAGAATTGTTATATAAAGCATCAGCAAGAATTGTTATATCAAGTATTGAACTAAGTTTGAAGTTTACCTTTTTTTTTTCGTCAAAAAAATCAAAAATCTCTTTGTCGAAGAAATTAAAAATGGCTGGTTTTCAACAGCAAGTGAAGGTGAGAGCGATAGGGCTTAAGATATTGTTGAAGAAAGGTGTCAAGATTTTCGGAGACTCCTATAAAAAAGAGTGGTACAATGTGAAGCATATCAAGAAATAAACACAAAGATTGAAACTTTTATATTTGTATGTCATGGTATTATATTTTTGATATTCATTAAAGATCTGAGTTTTTCAGTATTTTTTTTTTTTTTTTAGGTTCTTGTTATGGTTATTTGATTAACCTTATGAAGGAACCCTGTTATTTTCTTTTTTCTTTTTTCTTTTCTACCATAAAATAAGAAAAAGAGAAAAAAAAAAACTCAAAAAAAATTAAGAAGAAGAAGAAGAAGAAGAAGAAGAAGAAAAAATAAATCATTCAATGGAGGTGAGAGAGAGAGAGAGAGAGAGGTATACAAATATTAGAGATAGAGAGATAAGAGATGAGGTGTATTAAGTTTGAAAAATAAGTAAAAAGGGTAATTTTGGAAATGAATAAAAAATATTAATAAAAACATTTAATTTTATTTAATTAAATCAAAATTTTAAAAGTGAGGTATAAATAGACCAGTAAGGGGGTGTGCCAATAGCACCACTCATTAAAATAATAAGGGTGACTCTATTGCTACCAAAAAAATATAATCCTATACACTTGTATTAAAAAAAATTAAATTATTAATTTTACTATCTACACCCTTTAAATACCAAAACTACCATCTAACAATTTTTTAATTTTTTTTTTTTTTCATTTTAAACATATGACACCCATTTTTCTCATATTACCCAATTTTCTCATTAAATCTATAGTTTTCAAATTTCGTTGGATTTTCTTACTATTATTTTGATTCAAGATTATTTTAAATTTTTAATTCAATATTAAAGAATCATATAATCAAACGATGAAAAAAAAAAGTGTTTTTTAAGAGAATTGGGGATTCCTTGTAAGGTGTTACTGCAGACGCTACAACAAAACCTTCTTATCTTTTTGGTCCTAACATGAACTCTTCCAAATTCATCCGCAATTGAAGTAAATCAGTTATATTGGCTGCACTATTTCTTTTCATTTGCTTCTACCATTGCAAAATTACTAGTCCCACTGTGACTCCAACTACAGAGATAAAGCTATGGGTTGGCCTAGAGGGGCCATGGCCTTTTGGAAAATTTCTTTTTTAGTATTCATATTTTGTCTAAATTTTTTATAACTAGATTAAAATTGAAATTATGGCTTCGTCCCTACAACTACTAGAACACCAACTAAAACTATGATGGCAACTCTTTTGATTTATTATCTTGAATTCATTTTATTTTTCTCTTTCATATTTAAAGTTGAATTGAATTATTATGATAATTAAAAAATATAACAATATGCAGCTTCTTTTATCTTTAAATAAAAAATAAATAAATAAACTATTTTTTTAGTTACCAAACAAACACAAAAATTGATCTCGATAACAACTCTTTGTGATTTTAAAACCAATCTTTTCATTTAAAATTTTGGTTTTTTTAAAATCCGTCCACCAACTTTTTCTGTTTACAAACCAATTAAAGTAATAAAAATGTGTAGTTGAATTAAAGTAAAGTGAGTAAGTGAGTTGTGTTTGTTGGAAAAAAAAAACGGTTTTTTTCAAAAACAAAAAAATTAAAAAAGTGTTTCATGTAAATAGAGCAATTCAGGGGTATATTGATAATTCTACTGACATCAGGGCCTAAAGTGAAAATATGGGACATTTATTGAAGATTTTGTTACTAAGGGAGAGATCAAGGGAGCTTATGGTAATTTTCCAGCCAAACGCACATATAGTTGCCACGTCAATTATTTAAATGGTGCATTTTGGGGGAGTCTTTAGCACGCGTCACGCTGACGTCAGCCTTCTTCAACATGCAAACGGGTTGTCACAACCCACATGACCTGACCCGAATCCGGTGCAAACCCGGCCTCGACCCGTCACCTTCCAACCCATTTTCGACCGTTTTTCGATCATTTTTCCGACGATCTCCTATCCAGCAGCTCTCCTCCCAGCGGTCACGATGGTACCACTTTGAGCCTCCCATGCTGAGGATCTCTCTCTCCTCCAAGTCCTCCAACTTCCATGGAAATGCAACCTTCAAGCTCACCAGCTAAGAGCACTTGGCCGCGAACCAAAACGTCCAAACTCGCGGATTCTCCGCAGTTTCATGCCAAGAAGAAGAACTAGCGAAGCAGAAGTGATTAAGCTCTCGGGTTCTTGGGCAAATTGCACCATGACTTCGTGCCGCGGGAATGAACCCGCGAGCTTGGTGTTTAAAACCTGCTAGCTTGTTGAATCAAAGAGATAAATTGGTATTTGCTTGTCCAAACCTTGCCCAAACACTTCCCCATATAAATATACCTCTTTTACCAATAAAAACACAATCCTTGATATCCAACAATTACACCAAATTGCTTAGAATAGCCAAGAACACCAAGAGCACCAACCTTACTTAGCTTGTAAGTAGAGAGTATGGTGCTTTTCCAGCCACCAACCTTGATCCACAGCTTCCACACATTGATTCCAAGCTTGAGAAAGCAAGTGGAGTTGAACTAGCTTGAAGACATCTACAAGATCATTAGGTTATCTCTATTGTCTTTCTTATTTCCTTAGTTTATTATTAATGTGTAATTAAATAGATATGTTGAGGATTTGGTGTATTCATGTATTATATCTATGAACTAGTTGTATCTATTATTTGATATTAAGCTTTAATAAATATATGCTTGTTAATTGATTGTTCAATTGTTAACTTGCAAAATAGGATTTACTTGATTAATACAAACCTTGCTTAATTAAGTTAACATATAATTAAAGTGCTTAATTGTCATCAACTAGTAATTGGATAATTGCATGATTCATTAATTCCCTAGCATATCTCATTATCACTCTTGCATGACTATTGCATGAGTTGGTAATTAGTTTAGTTAGGTAGTTAATTTAGTTAATTGTAGTTGGTAGTTTAGTGATTAGTTAGTTAATTGCCTAAAGGAGTGACTGTCTGTAGTTGTTGTTGGATTTAGTTCACTTAGATTAGATTTAGGCTTTCTTAGTTTAATATAGATTAAATAATTAATTTTCTTGTGATTACATTCTCTCTTTACTTTATTGCATGTATCTAGTGTAAATATATATTGTATATATAGCTAAGACCTAGGACCGACTTAAGGTAAACACCTCTTCGTGGGAACGTAACCTGTACTCGTAACCGCTATACGCGTCTAACGATTCGTATAGTTAAGAAAGGTAAAAACACATGCTCGCCCTATCATTTCTGATAGTTTTTAGAATCGATCGGAGCACTGTTAGCTCTAAATACAAAATTACAAGTGTTAATCTTAGATTTGTACAATAAGAGGATCCAAGCACATGCCAAGGTTATTGATCATAAAATGAATCAATCAAATCACAAATAACCCTAGATATCAAACTAATCACAATACAACTCTCAAACATGTGAAAAACTAGAATCCTAGAAAACTAGTTCACATTTATCTCTAATTAGACTTGATTAGGTTTGATTATGAAGATATCTTTTGCAATAGAATTCATTATACATACACATACATATAGAAGAAGAAAACTCAAGGTAATTGAAGGTTGGAAAAGAAGAAAACACAAAGATTAGTCAAATACCTAAGAATCATAAGTTGGTTCGGTTTTTGGGTAGAGCCACTATAAAACTCGATCAAACAACTACAAACTCTCTTGGAAAAAGTAGAGGGCTTGATTAAGAAGATTCTCCAACTTGAATCACTCAATTCGGAGTCCAATGAGAAAGTTATGGTGTTTGGAAGATGAGAAAGTTTGGAAAGAAAATTCTGCACATGGTGTTTTCCAATTTTTCTTCTTGAAATGAATGGGAGGGAAAAAAAGAATTTAAAAGAGATGAAAGAGAGGGAGAGAGATGAACAATCATGGCCAGCCACCTCACCACCCTGTGAAAGGCTCACACGCCCCTCACGAGCTCACCTCCAAATGGCCATTGGCCATTCTTGAATCCTTTGTGCTCCTCTTGCGTTTTTTGACCGTATTCGGGCCTCCAAACTCCGAAATCGAATCCATCTTCGAATTATAAACCGTGACTCCCTCAAGCACAACGAAGATTATGAAACTTTGACAAAAGGTTGAGAATTCGACTCGGTACACGATGACGAAGACAACACAACATATGAGAATGCAAAGTAGTATAGCTTCCTAGTTTGGACTCGAAACCTAATGAGTGAGTAACCGAAATGATCGGGACTTAATAAGAAATAAAATAAAATCATGTTCAAGTCCAAAAACAATAAAACTAAAACAAATAGATACAAAGTCACACAAGTATGTCATTTCCTAGACATAGTCCTAGAACGTGCAAATCACAATGTTTATCAAATTAAATATAATGTATGTGCATACATTACTATGTGTGTGAATGTGTTATACCAATGATGTACAACTATGCAGAGACACAAAAGAATGTCATGTGTGTGTGTGTGCTTATGCCTATTAAGAGGAATGAGGTCTAATATACATTTAATGAACAATGTAGCTTATTCCTCCTTGAAGACACCATCTTGCATGAAAAGTTGCCAAGTATTCCTTGAAGCTTCAATCATCATTAATCTAAGGCAACTAAACATTACAACAGAAACAACATTTTGATATTGCATGTGCATACATTACTAAGTGTGTGAATGTGTTATACCAATGGTGTATAACTATGTAGGGACACAAATAAATGTCATGTGTGTGTGTGTGTGTGTGTGTGTATGTGTGCTTATGCCTATTAAGAGGAATGAAGTCTAATATACCTTTGATGAACAATGTAGCTTATTCCTCCTTTAAGACACCATCTTGTATGAAAAGTTGTCAAGTATTCCTTAAAGCTTCAATTAGCATTAATCTAAGATAACTAAACATTACAAGAGAAACAACATTTTGATATGGAATTTGTGTCAACACAAACAAAAATCCTAACAGATGTTCATACCAAACTACTAAAATTCCTTACTACATCCCTATAACTTCAACAGGTCTTACAAATTATCTGTCATACAATAGGAATTGGGGACTTTTTTACAACTCTGATCTATCCCACTTATGATTGGTGTTACCTGATGCATTCGCATGGAAGTTTCAACATAAGTTTTATTATAATTGGAGTATTTTGGTTCAGAGCCAATTCATTGTTTTGCATATACAGTCTTATTGCATTTTTTTTTTTTTTTGAAATTCTATAGATGATATGATTTAGATAAGGTCACTACAAAAAAAATTGCCTATTGGGACATTTTTTTTTCATCACTATAGGCCAAAAACGTCTCAAGAGGTCTATTGGGACGAATAAAATTCGTTCCAAAATACGTCGCCTCAGGTGGGTCGCAATAGCTTCTTTTGGACGAAAATTGAAATTTGTCCCTTAAAACTACCTATAGGGACGATTTTGGAATTCGTCTCAATTGATAATGTATAGGGACGAAATTATTCGTCCCAATAGACAATTTTTAGGGACGAAATAGTTCGTCCATTTAAATAATTTTTCATCCCTATAGTGTATCTATAGGGACGAAAGAGGAAAAAAAAAGAAACAAAAAAAAAAAAAAAAAACATTGCAAGCCACCCCATGCACACACACACCTACCAGCCATCACACAAGCCAATTAAATCAAATTAATTGGCGTCCTCACCCGGAATCAAGTCCGCCCACACGCCCACCCAAACACACACCTAACCACCTTTTTGTTGCTTTAAATGTGATACTAAAAGCATGGTTTTTATATATAAGCTCTACTTTTTATTAAATTTTTATTGATTTTTTTTTTTCAATCAAAATTTTATTTGTAGATTGATTCCACTAATTTAAATTTTATTTTTATATGATAAACAAATTGATATTAAAAAACGTTTATTATAACATTTAATTAAAAAACATTTATTATAACATTCAATCATTAATCGTACTCAGAATTGAAAAAGCTGAACAATGGTAGATTCAAAACCAAAACAATTATCCAATGATTCAAAACCAAGATTCGACCCCCGAATGCATCTGTGTAGCGCTACTAAACTAATTATCTAATGATGTTCAACCTCCATTGGAGGTCTGTTAAACAGACCTCTATGAAGAAGATGAAAGAATAATAATAATAATAATAATAATAATAATAATAATAATAATAATAATAATAATAATAATAATAAAACTTCAAAGTAAGAGAATGTATGTAAAGTAAGAGCATTTTTATCCGTTCACCATAATAGGTGCATTTTAAACTTAAGTTATTAAAGTGGTGACTTTCTTACAAAACCACTTTAAAAAGATGACATTTTCCACCATTTCCACATTTTGGTTTTCGATTCGGAACCACCGGTTTCGATTTCGATTTCGGTTTCGATTTTGACAGTTCGGTTCTGGTTCCAATGGTTCAATTCCTTTTTTAAAAAAAATAATAGAAAACCTTTCAAGACTAATAGTTATTGATCCTTATGAAGAACTTATTGGAAAAAAAATAAAATTCATCTCGATAGAGAACCACTTTGGACGAACAAAATGATCCATATTGCTTTATTTTCTAATATATATGGTAATTTAATTATTAATCTATCTTTAAGGAAAAACTTTAAAAAAAAAATCAAGAATTTTCAACAAAATTAATTAATTAGTTCCTTTTTTTTTCTTTTTTTTTTTTTGGATTTTCAACAAAATAATATATTTTTTTATCTCTATTATTTACCTCATTTTCTCTCCTTTCATTTTAAAGTAATATTTTCTTCATCTTCATCTTCTAATACTTTTTTCACGTTTCTTTTTTCACTCACATTCATCTAAGTCTTTTGAGGATTAATTGAAAATAATACAAAATAAAGGGCTATTGGGACAATTTTTTTTTGTCCCAATAGCCCTAAAATCGTTCCTATAGACCTATTGGAACAAAATATTGAATTCGTCCCAATAAGATGTCTATTGGGACGAACTAAATGCGTCCCAATAGGCAGTCTATTGGGACGAATTCTATATTTCGTCCCAATATGCAGTTTATTGGGACGAATTATATATTTCGTCCCAATAGACATCCTATTGGGAAGAAAAAAATTCTTCCTAAAGGTCTTACCACAATATACACCCTATTGGGACGAACAAAATTCGTCCCTAAAAGTATTACCACATTGGATAAATTTGTCCAAATAGATATTCTATTGGGACAAAATCCATAGAGACGTTTTTTTTCCGTCCCAATAGGATGTCTATTGGGACGAAATATAGAATTCGTCCCAATAGACATACTATTGGGACAAAAAAAATTCATCCCAATAGACTGCCTATTGGGACGGAAAAAAAAAAAAACGTCCCTATAGGATTTTCGTCCCAATAGGCCATTTTTCTTGTAGTGAGTTGTCATAAAACTTTTACTATATAGTATACCAATTGTTTGATAAAATGTCTAAACCAATAGTCTTTATATGAATTAATTGACAAGCATATTGTTGCTGTTGAAGGTTGAAGTTTTGTGTTGGGGTTGTTGTTGAAGGTTGCTGGTCTTCCTTTTTGTTCTGCTTTCTTTTTGCTTTATTTTTGGGGTGACCGCTATTTTTCTCTTCTTGCTTGATGCTGTTGGTTTTGGCTGGGTGTGGCTGTTTTTCTTGTTGTTGCTTGCTTTGTGTTCGGTCAGCTGTGTTTGGCTATTGTTTTGGTTTGTTGTTTGGTGTTCTTTTCTTTGAATAAAGCTTGATCCGAGGTTGAAGTTTGTCAATTAATTGACAAACTTTTACTATATAGTACACAAGCCGATATTGGTTTGTTGTTTGGCTATTGTTTTGGTTTGTTGTTTGGTGTTCTTTTCAGAAAAGTGTATCATGATGCCAATCCATGGAAACTCCGTACCTCAGTAATTGTTTTCGGTTGCGCCCACTGCCTCACTGCCTCTATTTTGGACTCATCCACCTATAGACCTCTCCAGAAATAACATATCCCAAAAATAACACCTTTAGTGTCATAAAAACGCACTTCTTGGCTGCATCAACAAATTTTTCTCTACGCAACACATATAACACTTCCCGAATGTGCTGAAGATGCAGCTCGGGGTTTGCACTGTAAATTAAAATATCATCGAAGTAAACAACAACAAACTTACCGATAAATGGTCGAAGAGCTTGGTTCATCACTCTCATGAAGGTGCTAGGCGCGTTTGACGACCCAAATGGCATGACTAGCCATTCATATAACCCTTCTCGCGTCTTGAACGCTGTCTTCCATTCATCCCTAGGTTGAATACGAATCTGATGATACCCACTCTTCAGGTCCAATTTGGTGAACTCATGTGCCTCGCTCAATTGATCTAACAAATCATCTAGTCTCGGAATTGGAAAGTGATACCTTACTGTGATCTTATTAATTGCGCGACTGTCGTCACACATCCTCCATGTTCCATCTTTCTTGGGAATTAACAAGGCGGGAACAGCACATGGACTTAGACTCTCACGGATATGTCCCTTTGACTGCAGCTCCTCAACCTGCCTTCGTAACTCTTCGTGCTCAGTGGGACTCATTCTGTAATGTGGTTTGTTTGGCAACATAGCTCCTGGCTCTAGGTCGATATAATGTTGAATGTCACGTAGAGGTGGTAGTCCTTCAGGTAATTCTTCCGGAAACACATCAGCAAACTCTGAAATCAGAGAAGCTACCGCACTAGAAACCTCCATATCAGCTTGTGTTTCTTTTCCCATTAACACATACACCGTTTCTACTTCCTTTATCTCCAACTCGAATTTTGTATATGATAACAGATTAGTATTATCGCCATGCGCCTTAATCTTCTCAGATGGTTTGCTCGGTAGTAGCACAATTTTTTTTTCATGGAAAACAAAAGAATAGGTATTCTTAAACCCATCATGATACACTTTTCTGTCATATTGCCACGGCCTCCCTAGCAGTAAGTGACATGCATCCATGTCCACCACATCACACCACATCTGGTCCTTGTAGTTGGTTCCCATTGAAAACGAAATTAGCGCCCGCTGTGATACAGTCACCTCGCCCCCCTTTTACAGCCAAGCTAGTCTATATGGTTTTGGATGTTTTTCTGTCGTCACCCCTAACTTTCGTACCGCTTCGACTGACACAATATTCTCACAACTCCCCCCGTCTATGACAAATCGACACACCTTACCAAGGATGGTACAAGTAGACTGAAATATGTTATTTCGCAGCCACTCTCCTTCTCCAGTTCTCGGTGCCAAGCAGGTACGTCGCACCATCAACATCGTTCCGGTGTCACCATCTACCAGTTCTTCACTCACTTCCTCCGCTCCTGATTGTGGTTCTTCAATTATTTCCGCATCTTCCTCATTAAATTCTGTCGGGTCAATAAATAATACCCTCTTTGCTGGTCTTGGACACTCAGACAGCCTGTGACCCGTTTCTCCACATCCAAAACACCGAAATCCACCCGTGGTTGCCCTGGGAGTTTGAACGTTGTTTGTCGGGTTTCGTGGACTAGAATATGAACCACTGCTAGCACTAACACCTGGTCGACTTCCAGTATTTTCGCTGGAACTACTTGCTCTGTTTCGACTGCTCATTCCTCCTCCGAAATTCAGCGTCTGTCCACTATTAGATTTTCGCGACAATGTCTTCTCCAATTGTAAAGCCCTCTGATGCGCCTCAGTTACTGTCACGGGATCAAAAAGATTAACCATATCAAGGATTTGTGTACGCAACCCACCATAGTAGCGCGACACCAACTGATCATATGTCTCCTCTATATCGTTTCACACCAACAACTCATAGAACTCGATTGTATATTCATCAACAGACCTCATACCTTGACGCAGATTCTGCAACCTCTGGTACATCAATCTCGTAAAATTGTGAGGTAGAAACTCTTTACGCAACTTTTGTTTCATCTTCTCCCAGTCAGAAAGTTTGGGTTTTCCAACGCGATTTCTAGCGAGTTTAAATTGTTGCCACCAAGCCACGGCTCTACCCCGAAACCTCGTGGCCACCAATGCCACCCTCTCATTCGCAGGAACTCTTTTGAATTCCAAAATCTCGTCAGTGATTCCAATCCATTCCAGAAACTCTTCTGGCTGCATGCTTCCACGGAATTCCGGAACCTCTGTCCACATCCCTGACTCCCATCGCCTGACATCTTCAGTTCTGTCATCAACCCTGTTATCAGCCCTGTCATCAGTCACAGGCGCTCTCTGTCGACGTTGTGGTTACGGATCCCCTTCCACTTCGTCACTACTTGTCTCAGGATGTAAGGCCTGAAACGGGTTTTGGTTGGCTCTTGACGCCGCAAGTTGCGCCGTTAATTGCTCCACCTGTCGCTCCAACTGTATCACACGGTCACGTTTGATGGCTAGGTCTACAGGAATCTGGTCTGGTCGTCTTCTCGGCGGCATGATGATGTCGTCCCGAACGAACACGGCTCTGATACCAACTGATGTAGTGGAAGCTCTGTCGAGAAAAACCTGCGTAAAACGATTAGAAGCAACCTACTAAAGTTCCGTTGATTTGAGCACAAATACCGAAAAGTTAGGCTTCAATTCGTTGATTCACGATGAATACCGAAATTGGAATAATTAGAGAAAACTCTAAAATTTTATAAATCAAAAGCTCAATGGCCAATTCGGCCTACATCATTATTTAAAGCAAAATAAATCCTAAACCTAATCGAATTCCTTGGAAAGCAAGAAAACGACTTAAAAACGAAAATTTGCCAAAAAAGGCAAAAACGAAATTAAAGCAAAAACTAATTCTACTGAGAATCCTAAACACTCCAGAATTGACAGAAGTTGATTCGGAATTGGGAAACTCAATTTATTGCGAAAAGGAAACTTTCCAAAAACGGCAAAAACTGCAACTTCAAGGCCTAAACGACGGAATTTGCCTAAAAAAAGGACGTGCTTACGCAACGAAGCTTCGTAGTAGTTCCGGAAACGCCGAGACGCATCAGCTGTCAAAATTTCAAGTCATTCTAATTCCGTCGCTCGGGTTTAGCCTTACTTAGTTTGTTTCAAATCCCACCCCTCCAAATAATCTAATGTCAGTTGATCCGCCGCATCACAATTTCAGAAAAATAATAATAATAATTGACAAGCATATTGTTAGAACTTTGGTTTGATCATATTATTTTCGTCAATGAGCTTCATATAGCTTGATTCAAAAACTCATAAACAAATATGTAGAGCCAACAAAAAAAAAAAAAAAAAAAAAAAAAAAAAAAAAAAAAAGATGTCTCAAACTCTCAATTCAGTTCCATAATAATGTAGAGCAAGTTATTCATACACAAGTGACTTATAAACCCATGAAAAAAAAAAAAAAAAAAATGAATGAATGATTTGCTTGACATTACATGGAGCATTGTTGGCCTTAGCTTGTCATCTAATGACTTGGAGTTTCAAGGAGATTGTCTCACTCTTCTTGATGGTGAAACTATTGAATGAATGAATGAATGATTTGCTTGACATTACATGGAGCATTGTTGGCCTTAACTTGTCATCTAATGACTTGGAGTTCCAAGGAAATCGAATGTCTCATTCTTCTTGATGGTGAAATTGTTGAAGGTTGTATCAAGGGCTGAATTATTTCAGTTATAGATATCGAGATGAATGATAGTAAGCCCCGTAAAAGCAAAGAGGTTACACTCTTAAAAGAATGACGAATAAACTATATCCATTGAAAAAGAATGACAAAATACACTCTTAAAGGAGTTTAATATAAGTAATGATTAAAGAAAAATGCCTACTCCGACCTCTTTAAAGAGTTTAGTAAGAATAATAATTAAAGAAGAATACAATGACTACTCTAACTTTTTTTTAAGAGGAAAATCCAAGTACATCTAATTGTTAGAAATTATCATAATGAGTATAAAAAGAAGAATTTGCTACATGATTCCGACTTTAGCATTACAAAATTATCTTTGCACCATCCTGGGTAATTAGAATGATGGGTTCAAACTGTGTTGATATCCTCCATCTTAGTCTTGCGTAACTACCTATTGTCATCACTGGATTTGCGAATTTGATTGCAATATTGCTTAAAAAAATGAATCAGTATACAGCTTTTTTTTTTTTTTTTTTTTTTTAAATCTAAAAGATACTCAAATGAAGCCTTTGATTGTTGCCTTGAAGAATCGAGCATGCTTAACGTAATATTATGTAAGTAATTGAGAGTCGCATAGAAATCATTACAAACTAGGTAATTAAAAAAAATATAAAGTTCATGCTAAATAATAATCATACCTCAATCATAATGCTCTACTGTGTAGCCAAAATATTGTCATCATGGTCAAAAGTAGGTGGAGCATCAACGTTAGCAAATCTATCACTTTCTAATCTTTCAAAATCCTTCACACAAAAAAATGCAAACAGTATGTTTCAGTAGCAAGTAAAAGGAGAAAGAAAAAACAATACTACTATAATACTAAAGAAGAACAAGCATACAATTAATACCATAAATTTAAATATCACCTTAGTCATTTCTAGATCAGTAGATTTCATCTTTAATTTATTTTGTTTTCTTTTTCGAACAACTTTTTCAACCATGGACTGCTTTCTTTTGAACGGTGGTCGACCTTAACTTTGTACTACTCGTGGAGAAAGAATGTTACAATTCTCCTTTGATGTGACTACTTCCATTGTCACCTCCATTTGATATTAATTTCGTCTTCAAATCAGTTATCCCCTCTATCACAATATTGCACATGTCATCACTACCGGTTGCTAAGTGTTATAACTCATAAAATGAATTACACATTTTATCAAATCGAAGCTCGTCAAGTTTAGTACTCTAGTTATCATGGCCTATTATTTTCACCTTTGTGTGACATCGTGTCACATCTTTCCTCCACCACCTTAAAATATACTTATCTGGAACAATAAAAGTTTCCTTATGAATTAGCACCATAATTTCTTGTCGATCTAATATTCCTTTAAATTCAAATAAACGACAATAGCAATTAACCACACAATCTACTTCACTTAGCTGAACAATGAAAGAAACACGACTATGGTTCGCCTCTCCAACCATAACTTCCTCACGAACTATAAACTTTGAATAATGATCATAGTCTTCATCAAAAGATAACATGCAATACAACTTGGCTTTCAACTCATTATGAAACTCTTTGAATTTTGTAGTTGTATAAACATCTTGAAATTGTTTCTCGATGGGATAATGAGTTAAACAAGGGACTAGAGAATTGAAACAACTAAAATCAGCAAGATTTTCTTTTTCTACCTTATCTTGCAACACATTCTCATATTATTCCACAAATTGTTTTAATGTAGTCTTGGAATTGACATACCCATCAAAGAATGTATTCATACTTTCACTGCATTGTGTTGTAGATATTCCCGCCCAAAATGTATCTTTCAAAAAAGCTGGAACCCAACGCCGCCTTTCATTGTATAGCCTTAGTAACCATTCGTTAGCATGAAGACCATACATGTTAATCAACTCATTCCATCGATCTTCAAATTTATTACGTGTTAATGAATCATATACAACATTCAGTACTCTAAAATTAATATCTTCATAATACTTGAAACTTTTTAATTTTTCGGGCAACTTTTTCAATGTATGCCACAAACACCACCTAGTGCGTCGGGAAAGACAATTTCTATTGCCTTTTTCATGGCTTTATCCTGACCAGTAATTATTGCTTTTGGAGCATAACCAGACATACAGGTTAGCCAAGATTGAAAAAACCAAATGTATGTTTTAGTATCCTCATTGGAGATCAATCCGCATCCAAATAATGTTGATTGCCCATGATGATTCACCCCCACAAAGGTAGCGAAGGGCATATCATACTTATTCGTCAAGTATGTAGAGTCAAATGTTAAAGCATCTCTAAACTCCTTATAAAATGCTCTACTCCTTGCATCTACCCAAAACATATTCTTCAATCGACCTTCTTCATCTAAATCCATTGTATAGAAAAAAATTGAATTGTCTCATTGCATTTTCAAAATATATTTTTGAATAGCATTAGCATATCCTTCACCAAGTCGTAAATGTCTTACTCCATCAAGATAATTCCGACAACATTTCTCAAAAAAAAAAAGATAAATTTTCATGACCACATGCTTCAACTACAAAAGAATTAAAACTCTTATTTGGCCTTATCATATCCTAGCTCTATCATTCAATTCCTACTGTCTTTGTACATGTGGCTTTATTACTCGGTTTGATATGAAAAATCGTAATTTTCCCGGAGTACCAAGTTTATGGTTATGATAAAAAACAATTGATCATCGTATTCTCCACTTTCCATCAAAGCATAAAGATGTTGTAAGCCTAGCTTTGTATCTGTTTTCGTTGTTGGATACAACTGTAATGGATTCTTGGAAATAGAAATTGACTTGCGAACATGTGAACATGCAAATGTCACATATTTCAACTCTTCGTCATATCCTTTGTTTGAAGTTCTTTTCAAAACTTCAAATCTAATTTTATTTCCATACTTTTTATAGTACTCAAATAAGTTCTCAACCGAGTCAAAAATCATTCCCACGGCAGGGTTGTCAATATTTTCAGACATATTAACCGAGTTTCCCATTTCATTCTCATTATTTTATTGATTAGATTCCTTAAATAGTAATTAATAAAAATAATAAGACGATACCTTTGTAGAAGGATTAGGAAACCAATAAGAAAATAAAAAATAAAAAAAATACCTCAATGAGAGTGACCTCAAGTAACGAGTCTTCTACTTTTGTCGAAACAAATTCCTCTGTCTTCTTCCAATTATGCACGAAAGTTTGATTAACAAAGAAATATTAGTATAGTTCATTTAACAATCATGACAAAACAACTTTATTGGTATAATTTATTTAAAGAAAGTTTTATTATTCATATACAAAATTCTACAGGCTTAACATATGGACTCTCAATATTTTCTTTTATGCCTAAAATCAATATCACTATTTTTTTTTTTTTACTGCAAATTTATTCAAGGCAGAAGGCGCCAACAACGAATACAATAGAGGCAAGCCCACACTAGAGACCAACACACAACAAGACAGCCACCAAAACAAAATAACCAAAACACACCCAACACAGAGAACCAAAACAAAAGTAGCACCATAAAGGAAAAGGTTGTTTTGTGCTCGTTTTCAATTCCGTGGGTGTTGGGAGGTGACTTCAACGCAGTGTTAGACGTTTCGGAGAGGATTGGTGTGAGTTGCAATCCAGGGTCCATCAGGAATTTTAACTCCTTCGTTCTTAGAGCCAAGTTGATAGATCTCTTGTTGCTAGGTATGGCTTTTACTTGGTCGAATTTCAGGGAAAATGATGCCCGGTCGAGAATTGATCATTTTTTAATTTCTCCTATTTTGCTATCTTGGTTTCCTTTGTTGAGACAAATGGGGTTACCAAGCAGCGCGTCAAATCACAATCTAATAGTGCTTGATGTTCCTATGGTGGATTGGGGCCCTTCTCCTTTTTGGTTCTTCAATTCTTGGCTGGAAGATAGCAAAATGATGGAGGATTTTAGGAAAGGCTAGAACGATTACAAGGCTAAAGGGTCGGTTGGTGGGATATTATCGGTTAAGCTAAAGGTTTCCAAGCCTAGGATGAAAAGATGGATGCAATTGAACAGAGTAGTGCCTTTCTCTTGGAAGGATATTGAGATTAGGATGAAGGCTTTAGAGAAATTGGCTGTGACTAATGGGTGGGATGATAAACTGAGAAAAGACAGGCTTTTGTTGTTGGCTGAAGCTTGGTCCAGCTCTAGGAAGGAGGAGCAAGTTTGGAGGCAAAAATCAATGATTAAGTGGCTGAAGGAGGGAGACAGAAACTCCAAATTTTTTCATATTGTTGCCAACGGGAGAAGAAGGAGAAACTTTATAGGGGATATGTGCTTTATCAGGGTGTCAACTTTGAATCCACATCTTATCAGAGAAGGTGTTTTTGATTTTTTTTCAAAAAACAATATAGGAAGGTTGAGTGGCAAAGACCCAAGATTAATGGTTTGAACCTTAAGAGGTTGTCTACTGATCAGAGGAATAGGTTAGAGGATGCATTCACTTACGAGGAAGTGTGAGACTCTTTGTGTAGTTGCAATGGAAACAAAGCCTTCAGCCCAGATGGTTTCAATCTCAATTTCGTTAAGTCTCATTGGGATTGATCAAAGAAGATTTCATGAATTTTGTTAATAGATTTCATAAGGACAACTCAATTATTAAAGACCTGAATGTGACTTTTATCGCTCTCATTCCGAAAACGAAAAGGTAGAATTCAGTGGGGAATTTTAGACCTATTAGTCTGGTCGGTTCTATGTATAAAATTATGGCAAAAATGCTTGTCAATCGCTTGAAAAAAGTTATGAACACTGTTGTAGGAGAGTTTCAAATGACTTTTGTCAAAGGTCGTTAGATAACTGATAGTTTTGTGATAGCGGAGGAAATAATCAACAAATGGAAAAGGGAGAAAGTTGGAGGGTTAGTAGTCAAGCTAGACTTCGAGAAGGCATATGATACCGTGGATCATGGATTCCTCAATTCTATGTTAGAGAATATGGGTTTTTGGCTAAAATGGAGAAGATGGATGGCGGAACTGCATTTCTTCTCCTCGTCTTTCTATGTTGGTTAATGGCTGCCCTACCAACCAATTCGGTATGGAAAGAGGTCTGAGAAAGGGTGATCCGTTATTGTTGTTCCTATTTAACATTGTGTCGGAAGGTCTTAGTTGTCTTTTACAAAAGGCAGTCGGTTTAGAGATGATCAAGTGAGAAGATTTCGATCGGAAAGAGATTCATATTTCTCACTTACAATTTACGGATGACACTATGGTGTTCATCAAACCGAAGCTTGAGTATGTCCTCAATATCAAAAGAATCCTAAGGTGATTCGAATTAGCCTCAGGTCTGAAAGCAAACTTCCACAAATCCTGTATTGCTAGAGTTAGGTTGAAGGTGCCTGAGAATCCTATTTGGGCGACAACATTGAACTGTAGAGCTGCGACCCTTCCTTTTTCTTATTTGGGCTTTCCTCTTGGTTCTCGGTCGTGTTCGAAAGCCTTTTGGAGACCTTTGGTGGAGAAAATTGAAGTGAGGCTTGCTCCTTGGAAACAAAAATTCTTATCCAAAAGTGGCAAACTAACTCTTATCAAATCTGTCATTTCTAGTATACCAATCTATTTTATGTCCATTTTCAAAATGCTAGTGGGGATTGCTAAGAGCATTGAAAAAATTCAACGTAGCTTCTTGTGGGGCGATGGCTTAGCTAAAAGAAAACTTCATGCAATTAGTTGGGATTCGGTTTGTAGAAGTAAAGCTAAAGGTGGGTTAGGCATATGCAAGATGTCTGTCAAGAATAAAGGGATGCAAGCCAAATGGGTTTGGCGCTTTAGTGCAAAAGACAATTCTTTATGGAAAAGGGTTGTAGTGGCTAGATATAGGCTGGAAAGCAAAAGTTTGTATTGGAATTGGCAAGGTTCTCCTTATCCGTCTTTCTTCATTAAAGCTATAACCAACTTATTCTAAAAGAATAGTAGGTCAACTAAAGTTCTAACAGAGGGTTAATTAGTGATCATAGGCGATGGGTTGAAAGCAAAATTCTAAAGGGATATTAAAGTGGACTCTACATCCTTGAAAGAGTCCTTTCCTCGTATCTGCACGTTGGCCACCAAAAAGATTGGGACAATTTCTGATTTCGGTCAATGGGAAGGTTCACAATAGAAGTGGAGGATTTCTTTGAGAAGAAATTTGATTGGCTAGGAACAGGATCAATGGGACAACTTTAATTTGGTTTTACAGAGTGTCAAGATTCGTAGAGGTACTGCAGATATGCTGGCCTAGTCCTATAATCCGAAAGGTTTTTTCTCTGTTAATTCTTTTTATAGAGATATGGATGAGCAGAGCCTCTCTGAATTAGATGATAAGTTTAATTGGCAAGGTATCAACCCTCTTAAAACTGAGATTTTTGTATGGAAATTGTTGAAAGAGAGAGTCATGGTTAGACAGGTTATCCAAAGGTTCTTAAGATTTCAAAGTATAAACCTCGATTGCCCCTTATGTAATGAGGAAGTGGAGCCGATAAAACACCTTTTCTTACATTGCAGATGGTCTTGGCGGTTGTGGACAAAGAGTATGAGCTGGTGGGGGGTCAACAGTTGTGTTTCAAAGTCTATTTTAGATTGGGCGAAAGGTTGGTCCTCCTTAAGTCCCTCTCCAAACAGTTACAGAGTCTGGAACTCGATGTTCTTTACGGTTGTTTGGACGATTTGGGAATTCAGGAACCAGAAGGTCTTCAATGAAAAAGAGGCAGATTTCTCTTTAGCAGTTGACACAATCGAATTCCGTATAGCTTATTGGTTTAAGTATTATGGCAGTGGTTCTTCTGAGTCCATTACAGCCATTCTCCTCAACATTTCAGACATGTGTAAAGATCCGAAGAGAAAGAGAAAGAAAGTGGTGGAGGAATAGAAACCTCCTGATAGTGACGGCCTGAAATTCAATGTCAATGGTTTAGCTAGAGGCAATCCTGGCCCCAACGGTATTGGTGGAGTGCTACGCAATTCAAGTGGTAAAATCCTCTGTTTATTTTCATTTTTCTTGGGTATTGGTGATTCTAACCAGGCAGAATTAATGGCAATAGAGAAAGCTTACAGTCTTTGTGTGGCGAATCCTTCTTTTGATAATCAGACGATCAAGATTATTAGTGATTCTAAGGTGGCTGTCTCCTGGATCAATGATGATGGTATTGGTAGTCTCAAGTTTGTCAATATTGTGCTAGACTGCAGAGATTTTATAAAATCTCATGGTGGTATTTTCGTTTCTTATAACTCGAGATCTACTAATTCTTGGCAGATAGTTTAGCTAAGCGGGGTTCTAGTTCTGCTGAGAATTGTATTCAACGGTGTCTGTAAGCTGGGTTGTGTGTTCAGCTTTTTTGTTGTTGTTGGCCTTATGGTCTTTATTTGGCGTTGTGTTGTGTGGTGTTTTGTTCTTGTTGTGCTGTTTTTGTTTCCGTTTCCGGCCTTTTTAGCTCGATGATTAAATCTTAATTGTTCAAAAAAAAAAAAAAAAAAGCAACAAAACAAAGGAAACTATTTTTCAATATCACTATTTGACACCTGAAATTTTGCTTGGAGATCATATGCAATTAAATAAGGATTTCATGGAGAAAATATTTAGAAGGATTAGGGAACAAAAAAGAAAATAAATAAATAAAAAATACCTAAATGAGAATGACCTCATTTAACAAAGAGTCTTCTAATTTTGTCGAAACAAATTCCTCTAATTTCCTTTTATTTCCGTTTACAAATAGGAGCGGACCTACCTTAAGGCCAGATGGGGCCCGTGCCCTACCTCAATTTTTTTAAAAAAATTTGATTTTGTTTTCATATATATAAATATATAAATTAACTTTAACCATTCAATATTAATTCATAGCTTAGTTGGTAGTTAGTCATCTATTCTTTGTTGTTTGTGATGGGTTCTACTCTCACAAATAGCATAATAAATATATTTTTTCTTTAATTCAATTTTATTCTGTAATTTTGTTTTGTCTTTTTTATTTTACCATCTTTTCCGATTTCTCTTTCAATTTTTTTTTTCTAGAACAAAACAATTCACTTTCTCTTTTTTGGCAGTGTCAACTTCTTAACTACCTTTAATTTTTGGTTAATTAATTCTATTTTATTTTATATTAAATTATCTATTATTATTTTAAACTTTTATTATTTCTAATAATTTTAGTTTGACATACCTAACACATTCATCCAATTAATAAACTTTAAAATCTCAAATTTTAATTTATAGTATTAAAATAGTATATTTATTATTATTATTCATTTTAGTTTATCCTTAGTATTTTTCTTTATTTTATAGTTTTAATGTTTTCAGAATCAATAAATTAATAATTTACCAATAATTAGAAGAATAAAAAATTTAAAAAAAAAACATGTTTAGTAATATTTATTAATAATTATTTTTATATAAATTTAAAGTGAATTCATTATAAATACCAAAAAAAAAAAAAAAAACCCTTTTTACTATAAAATCAGATTGTAATTTTTAATTGTTTACGTCGTTTTTCTTGTTATTATTTATTTTTTAATATCATGTTTCTTGTTTTTATTTCTTTTTAAATGTAAGATTATTTAGTTCATTTTGAGTAAGTGTTCTATTTTTATTTTATTTTATCTAAACTTCATTATATCATCAATTTTTTTTTTTTATATATAAAAAACTCATTTTTTTAAATAAAAACTCATTTTATTATAACCTAAATTTTCAAGTATTTTTTTAATATAATTATTATTTTTTTCAAGTGCCCCACCTGATTAAAATTCAAGGGTCCGCCACTGTTTACAAACCAATCAAAGTAATAAAAATTTGTAGTTGAATTAAATTAAAGTAATTGAGTGAGTTGTGTTTATTGGGAAAAAAAAAGCGTTGTTTTCCACACACACACAAAAAATAAAAAAAAAAAAAAAAAAAAAAAAAAAAAAAAAAAAAAATCTAAAAACATTCAATTTTTTTTTTTTTTTGTCTTATTTGGTAATCTTTTTTCAGGTTAAATTGTCATTAATAAAAAAATTAAAATGAAATGTAAATAGATAATTTGTGGAGTGTAAGGAGAATTTTTTTTTTTTTTTTTTAATATAAAATCAGAAAAATTGACAGTTACCATTGACGCCATGTAATAATTTGATATTACAATTTTACCCTTAACATATTTTATTAAAAAATACAGTACAAAAAAAATAAATAAAAAAAATAAAAAATAAAAAAACAGGCCTTTTTTTAAGATGGTTTTAACTTTTGAATAAGGATGGCAAAATTCACGGATACAGATATCCGTAAGAATCAGCTCCATTTAAAATGGGGATGGATACTATTATTTCGGAGACGGAGCAGGGATGAATGTCATCCTAATATCTATTTTATTTTTCAGGGATGGGGATGGATATCGTCTATGGATATCTATCCCCATCCGGATCCATTATGGATTTTAATATTTTAAAAATATAAAAATTTATTATGTAATTATTAATTCTAATTATGTAAGTTATTATTAATTTTTATATTTGAATTTTATTGGATGTATTTGTTTATCTTTAAATTGGATAAAATGTACCATTACATATGTTAGTTATATTTTTCTCTTGTAAACTATAAAAATTTAAAGTTTTTTCATTGGATACAGATATAAACGAAGCAGAGATGGATATCTATATCTTAATTAGCGGATTATCCGAATCCGTCCCGCTCACTTAGAAATAGAGATGGAGCTATATATCTCAAACAGATATATATGGTGATAGATATTGGGGTATCCATACCCAATCCGATCCATTGTCATCCATACTTTTGAGTAATTGTTTCATCAAAGTAGGTGGGCCTTGGACGTTTCTAAACCGACTACAGGCCAGTTTGGTATTGCTGTAACTTTTATAATAATCACTGTTAGTTGTGCTGAAGGAATAATCAGCCATGAAGTTAATCAGTAGATGTTTGGTTAATTGTATTTTTAAAACTACTGTATAGCTCAAAAGCAGTATACATATGTTTGGTAATTTTATTTCAAAAGTGCTGAGATTAGTTACAATGACTAAAATATACATGAGTTTAGGATCATATTTCATTTTTTTTATTATTAATTATATATATTAAATTAGAATATTTAAATTGGAAAAAAAAATTTCATAAGAACAATAAAAATAATTTTTAAATATTTTATAAATCAAATCCATATTTAAATAGAATATTTAATTTTAAAATGAAATAAGGCATATAAATGATTTTAACTTGATTTCATAAGGATAATAATGATATTTTAAAACATGCATTAAATACTAGAATAGATTATTCCATAATCAGTTTCAAAAAGTAACACCCTACATACTTCTCAAAATTACTGTCAAAACTTATCAGATTCTCAATTAATCACTTTTAAAAGTTTTACCAAACATCATTTTCTATTAAAATTATAAAATAATCTGATTTTAACATTTTAAAAGCAATACCAAACTGGCCTGTGACGTGTATGGCTCTTGCACTATCCGGAAAGGAGCTAGTCCTGGTCGGATGTTTATGCAAGCACCGGTCTTCTTTCGCTGCCGACAACTGAAATTATATACAAGGTGTGAAGAAGAATTGTAAATGTATTAATTACGGTCCCACTTTGTTACATTGTAATTCTATTTCTATATTAATTTTATCTTATAATTCCATAATAAATTTAATTTGTTTTCCTTTTACTAAATTTACAACACGTTTATTAATTGAGAATGAAATGAATCGTAAGTTTCACGGGAAAAGGAATAGAAGAGAATCAGAATTAAGTTACTAAATTTAATTCCAGCGTTTACTGACTTATTAGGAATGAAAATGGAATGAGGATGATCCAAAATTAATTACAAAAATACCTTTGTGTATATAGCATGTTGAATTTTTGTTTTAATATTAAAAAATATATTTTATATTACTCATAAGTCATAACACTATAACCAAAATAATTAACATATATATTATAAAATTTTAACTAATTAGTTTAATATTAATTAAAAATTGGGATTATACAAATTTGAACGCATAATTAATTTTATGCTATTACCACAAATCCACCTTCTGTGTATACATATATGAATATATGAAAATTTTCAAGTCGTGCGTTCTGAGTTAACTCCATCTATGCATTGGATGTGGACCATTAGATTTACATGCTTTGACTCAAAGTGTATGCATTTGTCAAAACTTCTCCATAATCTATGGTCCACATGCAACGCACTAATGAAGTTATATTAAGACGCACTGAAAAGAAAAGAACTGTATATATATCTTATATATATGTATATATATCTTATATATATATATATATATATATATATAAGCGCCTTATTTTTTCAAAAGAGCAATTCATGGTGTGACCATTTGTCTTATTTCCCTCCGTGTCCTTTTTTGTTTTATTGCTTTCGGTTGTTTCCCCTTTTATCCTTTTTTTCCCCTTTAACATGTCTCACACCACCAACATCATGAACACCAACATCAAACCCAGACCCAGCAAATCACACAAACCAGAAGACAAAACTCAGTTCATCAACATAACCTAAATTCAATTAAAGTTAAAAAAAAAAAAAACCTGAAAAATAAACTACATACACAGTAAAATCTAATACAACATACACATTGAAAACACCATAAAAATCCCACAATCATTAAATGTCATCCAAGTATCCAACCATCATCAATTTCAAAAAAATAATAATTTAAATCACAATGATGAACATGGAGAAATCCTAAAAAAAAAATAAATAAATAATTTTTAAAAAAAAAAAAAACAAAAAAGTTAAGGAGAAAAACAAATTTAACATTAAATCCAGCAAATCTAACATCAGGGAAAAAAAAAAATTAAACTTTCGAAATCTAGATATAATTTTAAAAATAAAAATAAAAACCCAATATTTGAAATCAAATTTCTGAATAAGAGACGAAACAAGAGAAGAAAATTGAAATAAAAATCTATAAATGAGAAATCTAAAAATCAAAACAAAGAGATGAAATCTGAAGAAGAGAATAAGAGATTGGTTTATGAGGGATGAGTTTGGAGATTTGTTTGGTTGGGAGTTGAGACTTGAGAGAGAGATTTAAAGTCTGGGCGATCTGTATGGCTGTGTGTATATATATAATCCCAAATTTTGCTTCAGATCTCTGTAGTCCAAAAATGGTGAAAGCCCCATACCCATCTCTGTTGCAAAAATGGAGATGGAGGAAGAGAGAGGGTTTAGAGAGAAAACATGAGTGAGTGAGATAAATGGAGGAGAGAGAGGGAGAGAGTGAAATTGGGCCGAGTGTATTTTTTGGACATTATGTATGATATTTTTTAATTAAAAAAAAAAATTACTCTTTGCTATTGGAATGATCCAACAGCTCTAAAAAACTTAGCATATTGTATTGGAATAAGAGTTGAATTTTTTTAAAAAAATTCAACTCTGGAATGTATTTATATATGAGATTAAAATGGGAATTTATAAATAAAATCTTCTTCTAAATGGAAGCATTTTTTTTTTTTTTAAACTGCCGGGACCACCGAGATTAGACTCTGCAAGTACAGCCCGAAACACCACTCCCACTATAGGGGAGAGGATATAAATGGATTACAACTCTCACAACTGGAGAGAGTGATACCCCCAAAGTCGGGAGAGGGCAACCCGCACTTGATGATTAAAGGTCAATGTGGGATAAATGAATATATATACATACATATCAAGGTGTTGAACCTTGGTGGTGGAAACTCACAAAGAGAGTCCAACCCCAGGGCACAAAGCCTTGTGTAAATGGAAGCATATTTTATTAGTTTAATAATTTCAAAGTGGGGTTAGGTCATGATCATGGAATTGTTATGTGGGGATAAAGAAGACAAAAATTATGTTAACTCTTTTAATTCAAAATTTAAGATGGGTATGAGTTAATTAATTATAGCTTAAACGACTTTTATTTATTTATTTATTTATTGATAAAAAAATAAATTATTAATTTTAAATATCATGCTATTATATATATTTGGAGAAAATCTTTGATGAGACGGTCTCATTGCCACTTAGTGAGACCGTCCAATGAGATTGTACCATTTATCTCAAGATTATGAATATATATTATTAAACTATAATTTGGCACAATTTCGTTGAACGGGTCTCACATAGTGGCAATAAGACCGTCTCATTTAAGATTTTTTCATATATTTAAAGCATAAAAGAAAAGGGCATTATATATAATATATAATAATAAAGTAACTTTAATAGACAGGTCTTGGTAAGAACTCCAAATTCAATTTCAACATTAGAAATATTAATAATTTTTTATTATTCATATATAATTTTTTATTAATATGGTGAATAAGTTTATATTCATATATAAAAATATATATGTAAATATATTATATTTACAGCACGTGCCTCTCTACTAGTATATATATATAGAAAAAATTTCCTATCAGTACATCCTGATAGAATTATATAAGGACATTGAATGTGAGCCACTCATTTTACATACTTTGACTTGGTATGTATGCACTTGTTAAATCACTGTTATAAATAAGTGACTCACATTCAATATTCTGATAAACTTATATCAGGATGCACTGATAGGAACGAAATTGTATATATAAAAGTTAAAAAAAGAAATAAAAAAAATAAAGTCAAACCGAAAAGCATGAAATTCAAGAAGCATAAGCAATTAAAAGTGCATTTGTTATTATTATTTTCTTATAACTGATGGCTCATATACAGTGATTTACCAAATTAAGGAGGCAATTTTTTTCTTTAATAATTCGCAATTCATATATAGAGAGAGTCTCTCATAAAAGATCTCTTATTTTAATTTCGGTAAGGACTATAATGAAAACACATCGATTTTAATAAATTTTAATCTGAATTTTTTTTTTTTTTTTTTGTGGATGATGATTTCAATGAAATCTACATATGATCAAAATTTAAGAATTTTCCGAGTACTAGAACTATTTATCCAAATATTGTTAAATATGAAAGCATCGAAAAATAGACGAAATATAGAAAAATTCAAGAAAAACAGTTCTAGTATTCAAAAAATTCTTAAATTTTGTTTATATGTAGATTTCAATGAATTTATCGTCCACAAAAAAATTTAGATTAAAATTCATTAAAATTGATGTATTTTCATCATAGTCCTTAGCAAAATTAAAATAAAGAATCTCTCTCTCTCTCTCTATATATATATATATATATCTTCAAAACGTAATTTCATAGGAGAATTGATGAAAAAAAATTTTAAACATAACAAATTCAAGAATTTATAGATATAAAAACACATGGAGAAAGAAAAAAAAAAAAAGAATGATAAAGAACAATCACGAAAGAAAATGACAAAATAGAAATATAGTTGTTTTATCTATGTATTTATTACTGTTAACTGAGGATATATTAGTAAAAATATATGAATTCTCATTTTAATTAGGAAAGATAATTTGATTCTTAGGTTGAGTTGGGAGAATTAAATTCTCTTTCATTCATGAACTTAATTCCTGATATGTGTATGGGGTTTGCAGAACTTAATTCTCTTAAAATTTAGTAAACATAGGAATTCAAAACCAGTAACTTAATTCCCTTTCCTATGAAGGATTCCTGATTAGTAAACACGTTTAGAATAAAAAGAATTAGGCACTTAACTATTTTTTATTTTCCTTTTAAATAAGGCACTTGACTTAGGAGCTGTTTGTTTTTTAATTTAAAATTTTATAAGACCTTAATTTGTTAGACATATGATAAGTGTTACAAATTAAGATAGTATGATATCTTTGTTTTTTTCATTTTGGATGACTTATTACAAATGTAAAATTAATAAGGTTGAGCTAGGGTTTCTTCAAAATTGAGAATTTTTAGAAAATTGATATTTAGGGTTTTATTATGTATGGATAAAATCGTAAATGTATGAATTGTTATAGGACATTTGTAGAAATTTATTAAAAAAAAAACACTCTACCGTAGCACTTTTTTAATAAGATAAAAGTCAAAATTTTTTACTTTTTCTAAAAGATATATATATATATATATATTAAAACAAGATATAAGTTAGAAAAACAAACAAACTGAATTATTTTAATTTAAAATATGAGACAATAAGTCTTACAGTGAAAAAACAAACAGCCCCTTAGTTATAAATCTTTCTCTTTATATTTTTTATCTGAATGTTTCGAATCTTATCTATTCATGAATGTTGTAGCCCTTTAGTTATAAATGTTTTTCTTCTTTTTACAAAACTAATGTATAATCTTAACATAGACAATGGTTTTTTTTTTTTTTTTTTTTTAACAGTTTACAACTAATAAAATATAAATTTTAATAGCTTATTTAAAACATTAAAAAAGATTGAAAATAAATATTAAATAATTAAAATGACAAGAGACATAAAACAAATATATTCATCATAACATATTAAAATACTATTGTAATATTAATATATTTAAATCATAATTATTTAAATATTTATAATTTAATTTTATAATATTCATCTCAAATCAAATTAACTTAAAATAAATTTAAATAAATACATTTTAAGTGTATTTCTAAGAATTGGTAATAATCCAATGGTCAAAACAAAGTCAAGTTTAATTTTAAAATAATAATAATAACAATAAAGTCAAGTTTTATTTAAAAAATAAAAATTAATGTCCAACACTCCAACTACCAAATCTAAGACACACTTGCCAATATTCTCTTTCACCTCTCTCACAATTCACAAGTTCTCTCTATTTCTTTTAACGTCTCTAACATCTACTCTTTTCGGCCCCCCTCTAGATCCGCGCCTGATTGTATACTCATGCAGCATGCTTGATGTTTGTCTACACTTTCGATCACTAATAATTTACATATCAGTGGTCCATGTTACCAATTGATATATTACAAATTTTATTGTCATTTAAACCACGATTAAAACTTCTTTTTATTTTTTATTTATTTTTAATATTATTATTTTTAGGAAACGAGCTAGTTTGATTTTATCTTAATCATATATAAGGCAATAAGTCAGAAAAAGACATATTGAACTATATATTTAGAAACTCTTTTAAGCAAATAATTAACACTGTTAATCCTACTATCAATTATCAAAACCAATGTAATATCCAAATTCAATCAAGAACAAATTGATATTTTAGTAATAATTGTTTTTATTAAAATATGGGCATGATGAAGAGTTTACATCCAAATTAAGTCAACAAACAAGCAAATGAATATATAGAATGCCCTAATTAGTTGCTACAAGATGGTCGAAACTCATCCACAAAAGCCTTGAGATTGTTCTGAGATGACCCACCATCCTTGGCAGCTTCTCTCATCAAATCTTTCCATTTCTTTACCCTTTCTCTCAACTCTTTTGTTTGCTCTCCTCCTCCCATAACCACTTGCAAGCACCTCCCTATCTCATCCCTCTCAGCCACCCCTTGTTCGTTCAACTTCACTCTCACTCCTGTCCTCCACTCTTTTTCAATCAGCATCGCATTCGTCCCTTGGTCCGTCCACTGCGGATACGCCACCACCGCCACCCCAGAAACCAAGCTTTCCAGAGTCGAATTCCACCCACAATGTGTCACAAAGCACCCCACAGCTGGGTGTGAGAGTACCTCCACTTGTGAACACCACTTCACTATCATCCCCTGTTGTTCCAACTCTTCCATGCAACTCAACTTCTCTTCTTCATCTCCATTTCCTTTCTCTGATCTTATCACCCACAAGAAGGCGTGTCCAGAATCAAGCAACCCACGAGCGATTTCCTCCATTTGTGGCTTCTTTAGCACCACTATGCTTCCAAACGATACGTAAACAACCGATGATTCTGGCTTGGAGTTGAGCCATTCTTTGTAGTCCTTTGAAATACGAGCAGGGAACATATCTCCTCCAAAGCAAGTGTCATTCGGGTCTTCTCCATCCAAAAATGCAGATGGAATCGACGGCCCAATTGCCACCATGTTGAACTTATCAACGGCTCTTAAAGCTTCAGGTTCTAATGCATCACATGTGTTGACAAGTAGTCTAGGCTTTGTTTCCTGGTCAAGTGTTTCTAGTTGTTCTTGAAGTGACGGTAAGGCAAAACTGTAGTTGTTTGAAGGGATCAAAAACGAAGGAAGATCACGGCTAGTCAGCGGTGCCAGCCCTGGTAATTTGATCAAACATGAAGGGTCATTTGCACTCTTTGTAATCACATCACCATAACCATAGAAGTAATAGTAATATATATCAAAAACCGTGGCGGGTTGAATCCAAAAGAGTGCGGACGGAATATGAAGTCCACGCGCCACCTCCGCGGCCCAAGGTAGCATCAGAGTGTAGATCAAGCAACTTACCGGACGGCCTTCCTTTTTGATATCAGCAATCAAATGGGTTAGGGTTTCTGAGCCATGACGTTTTAGGACGGACAAGTACTGCTTCACTTTATCGTCTTCAAGGGAATTAAGGGAATTGTAACCATCGTTGAATCCGTCGGAAAAGGCCACGAAAGCCAAACCATCCGGAGGAGGGGTGGTTGGCGTCATGCGACGTTGGGCGGAGATGGTGGTGGCGTAGGTGACGTGTGCGCCCATGCGTAGAAGACGCTTAGCGAGCTGGAGGGCAGGGTTGATGTGGCCTTGGGCGGGAAAGACTACAAGGAGGAAGTGGGGCGGTGGCGGCATGGCGGCTGCGACGGCAGTGCTTCAGGAAGTTGACTTGGGATTGAAATTATATACACTGTATGTATTGTGATGTGAAAAAAGATGAGATTAAATAGGGGTTTGGTACTTTTGTGATTTGGGAAATGGTTTTTCTTTTTTGTCGATATTAAAGAAGGTTGCTGAGAAATTGAGATTGATCTGACACGTCTTTTAATTTTGTTGTAACTAATGTGACAACCGATAAGGCGAGTTACATGGTCTATGTTCCATGCATGCAGATCATACTGGTTAGGGTGCGTTTGGTACGGGGACGGGACGGGACAGGACAAGACAGGACAGGATGAGACAGTTATTCCGTATTATGTTTGGATTTGGATTGTCTGAGAGATAACTGTTAATTATACTGTTATGTGTAGAGAGGACGAGATAATTTTGTAGTAACTAATGTGACAACCGATAAGGTGAGTTACATGGTCCATGGTCTATGTTCCATGCATGCAGATCATACTAGTTAGGGTGTGTTTGGTACGGGGACAGGACGGGGATGGTACATGACAGGATAGGGCAGGACGAGACAGTTGTTCCGTATTATGTTTGGATTTGGAATGTCTAAGACATAACTGTTAATTATACTGTTATGTGTAAAGAGGACGAGATAAGAGGTTCAAATGACCAGATTGCTCCTCTTATCCTGTCTAATTTTTATAACAATTTATTAAGTTTGAAGAAAACTCCTGGATGATATGATCGAATTCGGGATTGTCTTGAATATTCAACTTTGTTATAATTAATATATATATATATATATATATATATAGACTTCTTGTGCAGCTTTTTTAGATGTTCAAACTCTTCTTAAAGATCTAGAAAAAATTGCTCAAATCCGGAAAAATAATATCAAAATATCTAGAAAAAAAAAATGCTGAAAAATATGAAAAAAAAAATGCCCAAAATTATATTTTCTAATGATGTAGCGATATCCACACAAAATCCAATTTGCAAAATCTTTCCTATGTTACTGTTCTTTTCAGTCATCGATCTACAAACTAAAAAATCTTTTTTGATTTTTTTTCTAAGGTTTTGATAACTGTTTCGGTCTTATTTCTTTTTCGTAATTATTTATTTTTTACCTTTTTTCGTAATTATTTCTTTTTCGTAATTATTTATTTTTTACCTTTTTTCGTAATTATTTCTTTCTATAGCATTTTGACCAATTCAAGCTTAAAAGAATTCAATAATATCAGCAAAATATATCTTTAGGTATGGGATTCATCATTCATTAGAGGTTTGGAATCACAGGAACCAAAAGAGAAAAAGAATAAACGACTGCAATAATAGGGTGCTTCACCTTTAAAAATAAAAAATAAATAAAAATAGTAGTAAGGTTTCTATTGCCACCCAAAAAACTTCTCTTTAAACTCATGTTTTAAATTAAAATGTATATCATTAAAATACCCCATGATTAAATTATTAATTATACCTGCACTTTTATAAACATTAATTTGTTTTCCAAAATTAAAACTAAATTCATTATAATTATATATTTTATTTTCCTCTGACAAAATATCCTAAGATTCTTTTAAGATTGACAAAGAAATAGGTTTGTAAATCGATGGTTTTTAAGCTACAACACAAATCATTTTTTGTCTATTTCATGGTTTTTGCATGTAACTGCAACCGTTCAATCACACTTTTTAAATTGTGAATTTTTTTAAAATTTCAATCCTTTCATGTTTTTGTTCCTTTAAAGCCTTTACCAATTAATATGAATTGTGTTTGTTATTTCCGATTTCATGAAATCTGTTGTAATGTGTGACCGGTAACATACGCATGATTTTATAATGGGAGCCAATATTGACACCCATAAATAATAAGTACACCCATATGTTAATAAAAATTTTAATTACAAAAATATCCCAATAGGAATTTACCAATAAGGACAAATTAGTTTAATTAAAAATAAACAAAATACTATTTACACCCATTAATTACATTCATATTTTCAACTATATTACTTTATTTAAAATAAAATAAAAAACCTTAATTCAACCTTAATTCAATTTTTTTAAATAAAAAAAAACGAGAAGAAGTACAGAAGCTCAACGGAGCCAAAAATTCACAGAACAGTCTCCACTACCGAGTCGCCACTGGTGGTGTGTATTTAAAAAGGAAATTGAGAAGAAAAAGGGAAATTAAATTTGAAGATTTTTAGTAAAGGAGGCATGGAATAGAAAGGACATGGTAGGTGGGAAGAGCATGAATAAACGAATGAATAGATAATGGAACACAGTGTGAGGTAGTGGAATTGACATGGGTCTTAATCATCTCTCCATATGCATGTCAAAATTAAAGCTTGTCTGTTTCCATGCCTCTTTTGGCCTCTAAGATCATGTGTATATAAGAATCCCATTGAATATGACTCAAACCATAATCTAACCTAAAGACCACCACTTACATTATGTACAAAGTGATGACTTCCTCAATTTTGATATGTATCAACTGCTATAACTTCTCAACTGCCGGTCGAATTCGAAAATTAATATACTGGACTATTGGCCAATTCCATTCGAACTTATAACATGTTCAATAGGGTTTAGCTATAATTTCTAATTAACATGGTACCATAACAATATAATTTTTAAAATTGGGTATTCACATGACCTGGAAGTTGGAGAACTTAGAAATTTATTATTTGTAAAATTAGGTGTGTTAATAATATAAGGATTTATAAATAAATTGTAATAAAATAAAGACATTCATTTAAATAAGGGTATTATTGGTATTAAGATGAGTGTTTATAGTAATTTTTTAATTTTAAATTTTATACATGAGTGTCAATATCCGTAATTTTTTATAATTTGATTATTAGACGGAAAAATACAAATTATTTTAATAAAAAAAAAAATTGGGTTAGTCAAAATCATGAAGTTATTCAAAGTTAGTCAAAATTGTGAAGTTAACTATATATATATTTTTTAATTTCAAATATATTAGATTATGATGGCAGAAACATTTTTCAGCGGCTAAAAGACATTTAACCGCTGATATTAAATTTATTTACTTCTTCAACGAAATTAGATGCATTACAACCTCGTGTTTGTTTGTTTGTGACTCTGGCGTGTTTATTTGTTTTTGTAGGTGTTGTACAATCACACCTTTTGTTTTGGAAAGCTGTTGTAATTAAGCATTTGGAGTTGTTTGTTGTTTTGTGGTCATGCATTTTGTTTTGTGGTCATGCATTTGATGGTGTGATTATATATAAGATATGCTATATAAAATATTGACAAGTGTTTATGTTTGTTTTTTCGGTTATGTATTTATAAAGTATAAACTAATAACTTCTATTTGTGTTCCATGAATCAACATGAATTTGTTTGGTTGCAACTGATACCCTTTGGTGCATATTTTCAATACACTTCTTCATGTGACACCATTTATGGTTCAAAAGTAATATTGTTCAAGTGTGTATTAACAATTTTGGAAACCTATAAATTCGTAAACTTTAAAATATGTTAAATTACTTCAAAACTATTTCAATGGAGTAAAACGCCGAAACAACGTCAAGAAAAGTGTACAAAGTTTTTAAAAGCATATTACTGATACAATAAATCAATTAGAAAGCTAGTTCAAGATCAAAACCGTGTTATGAAGAAGATCTTCTCGGATTCGGTATTCGACATTAGCGATTTACAAACTGGCTTTATTGTAGGTCATGAAGATAAATTCCAAACTTACAGAGACTATGCAAATATTGTTTATCCTCAAGGAAAATGGGACGAGGTTGATCCCAGTGTTGCAAAGGACGTTGTGTCCCACTGAAGTGTTTTCATTTTGTTGTTTTAATTGGTTAAAAAATATAACATATTTTTTTTTTCATATTATTCACACAAGAAGGCAGGAATAATTGTACTTGTTATTTTTATGTATTTGGACAAGAAATTGGATAATTATCGGTCAGGGTGTAAGACAGGAGTTAATTAAAAAAATAAAAATATGTTTCAATTTGAAAATAAATGTATTTACGAAACTTTAAAAAAAAAAATCAGAACATCGTCGAATCGTATTCTAAACGTAATGCAAATTGAATTAATTTAAATATTACCTTTGTAGTTTAGTCTCCACAAATCTTCAGCACTTAGCACAAGATCAAATCACCTAGAAATGTGGGCTCATTTTTCTTTGAACCAAGGTATAAATCCACTTGCAAGACTTAAAGAAAAAGATTAAAAGTTCAAATCGAATTTGAAACTTACAACTTACTTTCAAGTTTGTGTCAACGCCAATGAGAATGGCAAGTTTGGTGTAAATTTATTATTTCTTATAAGCCACCTGTTTATAGGCTTAAAAAAATATTATTTGTTTTTTCATAGGACACAAGAATCATAAATCCTATTGTGATTTAGTAAGTCTAATCTTATTAGAAGTTTTTTCCTATTTATTTTCTTTTATTTATTTTTCTATCAAAATCCTATTTTGATTTATTTTTCATTCCTAATAAGAAATAAAATAAAAGAAGTAAGATGAATCTTTGTCTTGGAACCCAACATTTAAACCTAATAGATTCCTTTTAGATGATCCAATTTGACTTATGAAGTTTGGGGACTCACGGGTTATTTTGAATTACAAGCTCTAATATATTTTGCCCAGGTATCAATTAACTTTTAATTAATTGACTCCAAATATATTAATTTCAGTTTAGTCCATTAGAAAACTGAAATTTCACTCTTGAATTAAAATAAAATATATTAAATATTTTTACCCTAAGCAATTGTGTGAAATATATATCATCTTGAAAAATACCCATAATTAAAATTCCTTTTGACCGTTACATTATTAATTATTTTATTCTTTAGGACCGTCCTTACGACTAATGGATGATTTTGATTTATCATAAATCATGATTCAGTAACTCCTTATTGAATACTTGGTACCAAAATTTATTATCCAAGTCCTCATAAGACACATAAGGTGGTATTTACTCTTATTTGATTATAAGAGACATGATGTTCATATCTATAAATATATGTCTGCTATGACATATGAATCAATAACGCCTAACTATCGGGATTAAACCATTATTCTATGGTCGTACTTATTGATAGTTCAAACATTATGACTCATAGTACATATGGTACATTATTTATCTCAGGATTAAGATAGATATTTCAATTGCTCTAATGTGAATGTATTATTACATTAACGGTAAAATCAAAATATACTATTCATTTGATCCGTTCAATACATCATATGTACTAAGTCTTTTGTTCAAAGTATTTTACTTGATGATTATAGACTTATCACTTCCCAATTAAAAATAAAAGACCCGCAACTTTTATCAAGATAAGATCTCCAACCTGTATCTTAAGTTGTGAATATTTTTAGACAAAATAAAAAATTATGTCAACCACACATAAATTTCTTTATGTGAATAATTCTATTTTACCTTTTTTTTTTTTTTTAATTTATGAGGTTTTGATTACTGTTTCCGTCTTATTTCTTTTTCGTAATTATTTCTTTTTTTCCCTTTTTCGTAATTATTTCTTTCTATAGCATTTTGACCAATTCAAGCTTAAAAGAATTCAATAATTTCAGCAAAATATTTAGGTATGGGATTCATCATTCATTAGAGGTTTGGAATTACAGGAACCAAAAGAGAAAAGGAGTAAAAGACTGCAATAATAGGGTGGTTCTATTGCCACCCAAAGAGCTTCTCTTTAAACTCATATTTTAAATAAAAATGTATATTATTAAGAGTTGTGCTATTGTCACCTCCACTACTGAACTATTTATATTCAAATTTTTAAAGTTTTGATTTAATTATATAAAATTAAATGGTTTTATTATTATTTTTTATTTCTAGGACTACCCTTTTTTTATTTTTCCAATTTAATACACCCCATATCTTTTTCAAAAAGAATAAAAATAAAAATACACTTCATCTCTAATCTTTATATACAGTTTTCTCACATTCATTCTCAAGACTAGTTTTTTCTTCTTATTTCATGGTGAAACCATCCTTATTCGATGTGATTTTTTTAATCTGTAGTCGATTGGATTGTTGGTGGTAGATTGTGAGTGTGATATTGATCATCTGATGATTTTTTTTAACAAATGATTTAGGGTTTTTGTGTGGCTTCGTTTCATTAGAGATTAGGTTTTCTTGGTTGCGATTCTTGGTGTGATTTCATTATTATTTATTTATTTTTTGGTAAATAACATTAAACTAACTTTGGAAGATTCGAAATAAAATCTACAAAAGAATTTATACAAATCATAGTATGTCTGGAAGATCCAAAAAATAAATAAAAAATAAGCTGAGAGAAAAAAAAAATAACAAACATTGATCTTGAATTTAAAAAGAAAAAAAAAAAACAAACATGTAAAAAAATAAAATCAATAAATACTAAACATGAGAAATATGAGATCGAGATCTAAAATAAAATATAAACAAAAATAGTAAAAAATTCAGTGATTTGAAATAATCTATGTCATTAGGGTTTTAAAATAAGGAAAGTGGAGTTTTATTAGTTTTACTTTATACAATATTTTTTTAATAAAAATTGTACCACTTTAAGTAATTTGATAAAGAAAAAAAATACTAAAATAATTTAAAAAGTTGGGTATAAATAATTCAGTAGTGGGTTTGTCAATAGCACCACTCATTATTAAAATGCCTCCTGATTAAGTTATTAATTATATCTGCACTTTTATAAACCATAATTTGTTTTCCAAAAATAAAACTAAATTCATTATAATTCAATATTTTATTTTCCTCTCACAAAAAATCCTAAGATTCTTTTAAGATTGACAAAGAAACCAGTTTGTAAATTGATGGTTTTTAAGCTACAACACAAATCTTTTTTTTTTTTTTTGTTTTTTTTTTTTTGTAAGTTTACTGTTCAAGGCTAAAGACTGATTCTAAAAATGATTGATTCACAATTCAAAAAGTAGGAAATAAAAAAATAAAAAAAATTTAAAAAAAAATCTAAACCATGCTAGCGTAAGAACAGACCCAATTCTTCAATATTAGATTAACTATAATTTTCCTGGGATGTTATAGGGGCTGGTGGAAAGTTTGTATGGGCCAGTTGGATGCCTGTTCAAGGCTAAAGAATGAGTCTAAAAGTGATTGATAATATCTCATTCCTGGGATATCTCAAAACAGACTTAGATCATCTCTAATACAAATATGTATTTTTGAGTTTCTAAATAGTGTCACATTATTGTTTCTATTTATTATGGACCCACTTTTGAAATTTTTTTAAAGAAATGCATATTCACATCTCCAATTAATTATCTAAAGTCAAATATGAATCTATTTTATGACCAATAATAATAAAACAATTATTTCATTCTCTTTGCTCTTTTATTTTACAATTAAATGAGCTTTAATCTTATTGGTGGAAAGAGTAAGAAATCCTAGTTATCATTTCTAAGAAAGTTTCTAGAATTAGAAATCAAACTCTACTCTAACTTTTTGTTGTCACATCATCTTCATTTTGAAGTTAAATAATTGCATTGGAGAGAGTTTTTCAAATTTTTTAACTATCTATCCTATGTGGCAGTCAATTTTCTCCAAATGCATATTTGCATTGGAGATACTTTTAAATTATTATAATGAAAATCTTAGTGATTCAAGAAAATTAGGTGCAGAAGATTCTGTCTTTGCAGCCAATCATATTCAAACCATAAAGAATGATATTTTGGAGCAAGAAATTTAATGGATTTTAAATGAGATTAATGAAATATACAAACATGGTTAAATTACCTAAAGCGTACATAAAAGAAGGGGGGGTGGTTGAATAAGTTTTTATACCTCTTTCAATCCCTTGAAACAAACAAGAGTTTGTCCCTTAAGATAGCTTGAATCACAACACATAAACATTATAAAATATGTGTAGACAATAGAAAAGCATTTTCAATAAAACATTGTTTATTGAGTCCACAAGTTGCAAGTGAAGGAATTATATTAAAACTAAAAATAAAGAATACTTGTATTCACAAATATGTTCAATATGTATAAATACTAATCAATACATGATTATATACAAATAAGTCAATATACAAAATAATGATACTTACAACTTTGATCAAATGACGTGCTTACATCTCACACTTTACAAAATCTTGTTTCATAATCTTCATTCAAGATGTATTTGAAACAAGATTATGAAGATTATGAATAATCTTGTTTACAAATACATCTTGAATGAAGATTATGAAACAAGATATAAACATTCACATATACAAATATGAAAGGTAGAGATAGGAAGAATTAACACGAGATTTTTTAACGTGGTAAAATCTCCAAAGAGGAAACATCCACGGGTTAAAACTACAACCATTGGGTACTATATATATTGGATGATAGATTAGAAATTCCTTAAAAGTGACCAACTCATGATTTACTTCCTATTGGACTCTATGTCTACCCAACCCTATTAATATATTAGAAATTCCTCAAAAGTGTGGAAACACTCTCTTTTGGAGTCTATGTCTATTCAACACCATTGATAGATTAGAAATTCTTCAAGAGTGAAAACATATCCAATGTATCACTCTCTATTGGACTCTATGTCTAATCAATATCCCGGGCCTACCAATGTCATAGCTAACTTTCTATCCAAGGCACTTATACCTCTAGAAAGCCTCTCATGCATAGCTATCCGGATCTTCCTGATCCTAGCCATGACTTCTTGCTTGGTTATCCGGATCTCTTGTCCTAACCAAAACTTCTTTGCTTGACTATCCAGACCACTTGTCCTAGTCAAGACTTCATACATTTTACAAGGATTTTCTAGTGTAATCAATGAATACAAATGATGCAAACCAAGCACTCAACATAGAACATGTGATCGATACATACATTCTATGGAAACTAGACATAGTCATGTGAGAACATAAATCAAAATTGTCTAGTTTCAAAACATGAATTAAAACTTAGAGCATGTGAAACACCTATCACATGTAATTCCTAGTTTCATTCATGAAGTTAATATTTGAATAAATCATATATATGAAGCACGTATTCAAGATATTAGAAACATACACAAACATGCTAGAATCACAAGATATGATCAATGAATATTCTAGCTAGTATTTAGAGCAAGTATATACACAATAATAAATTAAATCCTAATTAGTTATAACTACAAAATCAAATGTGCTAATCCTAGATTTGTTCAACTAATGGAACCTAGCACATGTTAAGGCTATCAATCATGAAATAAGTCAATCAAAACACAAATAGCCCTAGATAATAAGCTAATCACAATACAATTCACAAATATATGAAAACCTAGAATTCTAGAAAACTAGTTCACATTTAAATCTCTAATTATACTAGATTAGCTTATGATTTAAAGCTATCCTTCTCAATAGAATTCATCATAGTAACACATACATATAGAAGAAGAAAACCCAAGGTAATTGAAGACTTAAAAGTTGAAAACACAAAGCTTAGATCATTACCTATGGAATCCCAAGCTGGTTCGGTTTTGTGTGTAAAATTGTCATAAAACTCGATCAAATGGTTGCATGGTCACTTTGATAAGGTAGGGTACGTGATTACGAAGATTCTTCAACTTGAATCACTCAATTTGAAGTTGAAATAAGAAAGTTATGGTGTTTAGAAAATGAGAAAGTTGGAGAGAAAATTTCAGCACTTGTCTTTTCAAATTTTCTTTTTGGAATGAAATGGGAAGGAAATGAGGTATTTAAAAAAGAGGGAAATTAGGCTTTTTAGTGACCAACCGGAGGTTGCCACCTTAGCCACCCCATGGAGGCGCGTGACCCTCACAGGGGCAAAGGGCCTCCGTTCCCGTGAAGCTCACGCGCCCTCACGGGAAAGGTGAAGTTGGCCTTGGCCAATCTTTGCCTCCCTCACGCTCATTTCACGTTCTTCGGCCGTATTCCGACCTATGAACTCTGAATTCAAATCCGTCTTCTGATTACGAACCGTGACTTCTTCACACACAAAGACGACTACGAAACTTTGACAAAAGGTTTTGAATTTGACTTGATACACAAAGACGAAGACAAGGTATTATTCGGAACTTGAAAACTAATGAATGAGTAACCGTAACGACCAAAACCCAATAAAGAATAATATAAGATCAAATTCAAGTCCGATATAAAAAAAATGCAAATAAACAAACAAATGAACACACAAGAATGTCATTTCCTAGTTGTAGTCCTACAACATGCATTTTACACAATTTTGTCAATTTAGTTCTAATGCATGAGCATACAAAATCTCAAGTGTGTGAATGTGTTATACCAATTGAACACAATGATACAGGGACACATATGAATGCAATGTGTATGTGTTCCTAAGCCTTGTAAGAAGAATGAGGTCTAAATATACATTTGTTGAGCAACAGAGCATATTCCTCTTTGAAGACTCCATCTTGTATGAAAATTTGCCAAGTCTTCCTTGAAACTTAAATCATCATTAATCTAAGACAACTAATCAATATAATGAAACATTATTTTGATATGGAATTTATGCCAATACAAACCAAAAACCTAACAATTAACAATTCAGGAAACAAAAAGGTAATAATTATTTAGAGAATATTTCTAAATACTAAGATATTAATGAAAAAGATAATTGGATTCCTATTGTGACCAAATCATAAAGATAATTGGAATAATCGGTTTTTAAGCTTTTATCCACATATAATACTAAGGATTCGGATCCTCTGCTGATCTGATCTTTTTCCTAACCCTTTTAAAATATGTGATTGGTTTTTGATAAAGTGGTTATGAAAACCAATCACATCTTAACCACTCATTCATTACAATGAATATGTGTCATGAGATTAGATGAGGTTAGAAAAAAGATCAGATCAGCAGAGGATCTAAATTCATAATGCCAAACCCCCGTTTGAGTAAGGGTAGACTTTCCAAGCCCATCAATTGAAATTGATGTGTAGTTTTAGTTGTTTATGTTTGCTTTTTCTTTCTACCGGTTTTACTAGTTTTCTCTTTCTCTTTCTCTTCTCTCTTGTATTTCTTTCCTTTATAAATAAATTTCTGCTACTTAAAAACATTTTACCCCACAATGGTAATTTTTTATATGTTCTTCATGGCATTTGGTCTTGCATCATTGCTAGCCAGTAGAAGCAAAGAAAATATTTAACATTAAAAATCTTTCACTGTAAAAAAGTCATGTCAAACACATTATACGAAAACAAATTATCCGTTAAAACTTCTCAACTACAGGAAAACAAAATTCGACAAAGAATTTATCCGTCTCTTGAGTTGTGAAGTTGGTGTTGTAATTGAGTGATACAAGGCTCTCCATGTAGGCATGCACATAATGAGGTTGAATATTTTTTTTTTTTTTTTGAAGCTGTTTAAATATTATTAATAGTAAGAAGGAGCCTTAGCCAAGCGATACAAAAACAGACAGAGCAATAATACGCAACAGGGGCAAAATGAGCACCCAAAACACCTGAATAACCAGACCAAACACCCTTTGCAAAAAGCCACCAACAAACGAAAACAACACCCCTACCTGATACAACTAGAAATCCAATACAGCCTCAACATCCCTTTAAAAACAAACACAGCCAACAGACACAAATCCAATAAATAACACCACCTAAACACCAAAAAAAAACAAGTGACAACAGCACAAAAGGAAAAGCAAGAAAAAAAACGACCTCATTCCAACCTTTCTACTTGTAAACCAGTCTCAACTTTTCTTAGGTTACTAAAACCTTCACCATTTATCCATGAGATCACCGATTTAGAATTACTCATAATTGTAATGTTGTAATTCAAAAGCATCATTTTGGATGATATCAAAGCGCATGTTTTATGAATAGCTAAGGCTTCAGCCATAGTTGAATCTGCAATGCCTACAGAGGAAGAAAATAAGCATAATACTTTCCCACATGCATCACGCAGCACACCCCCAATTCCAGCCAATCCCGAATTACCTTTAAAAGATCCATCCACATTAAACATGAGATCATGATCCACATGAGGGGACTAAGAACAATGCAACTTTGCCTTTGAATGTTGGCTATCAATACACCGCTCCGCAACGTCTAAAAGTAAAATTGTTAGATCATCTTCTGAACCAGCAGGCCACTCTCAATCTAATAGAGTCCAAAGCCAAAGATAATATTGCCTCTTTACCCCCAAAAACCACACAATTTTAGAACTCCCAAATAGTCCAACACATCACACAAAACAGCACATTCCATGCCATTTTCCTTGGTTTAGAGAAACACAAACCAGACCAGCTTATCATCCACTCATACAACTCACCATTCTTACAAGAACTGATCCCCCACCAACCCATAGCTTCCATGACCATGCATAATGTAAAAACAGGTGATTTATTGATTCTGACTCACAACCACACAAATGACACGCAGTAGAGGTCAGGTGAACCATACCACCAGAACTTCTCTCACCATTACTCTACCTTGAAGTAACTGCCATAAAAATACCTCCACCTTTGGAGGAACAATACCTAGCCAAAGAAGAGGACTGACCTCTAAATTAATAGAACTCCTTGAATCCTCCAAACATCTTCTAAAAGATTTAACCGAAAAACACCCATTCGTACAAAACTTCCAAGCCAAATCATTCGAAATACCATTTCTTATAATAATGCAGTTCAACGCAAGCATAAGGCAATTCCATTGTTGTAATTCCCTATCAAATAAGGTTCTTCTCAACTTCACTTCCCAAGACCAAAACGCCTCATCCCATCTACTAAACTCACCCACCATTCCCTCTTTATTTGTTGCCAAAACATACATCTTTGGAAAAGCACTCATCAAAGGAATGAAATCCCAATATAAATCCTTCCAAAATCTCACTCTCTCACTCGAACCAACGACAACCTGGAAACCCTTGTCAATAATACTTGCTAAAACATTCCCCTTTGACAAAAGTTTGTTCACTGATTTAACAAAAAGAGAACAATACTTGATCACTCGAAAATCCCATACTAAACTATCACTCATCAACCAATACTTTGCACACAACACCTTCTTCCATAAATAAGAGTGTTCCTTCCTAAAACGTCAAATCTATTTAGCCAACAAACTAATACCTTTATCCTTAATCCGACCAATACCTAGACCCCCCCCCCCCCTCCCTCACCTTTTACTTTTACAAACCGACACCCAATCCACCGCATGAACTTTTTTCTTCACAATACCATCGTTCCAGAAAAAATCTCTGAAGTTTTTCAATTCTCTTAGCCACATCCACCGAAGCACCAAAAACTGATATATAATATGTTGGCAAACTTGATAGGACAACATTTATGAGGACAAGCCTACCCCCTTTTGACATAAATCCTCTTTTCCATGGGGCCAATCTATCTTCCACCTTATTAATAAATAGACTCCATATGACTTCCCTGCTAGAATTAGCCCCTAGCGGCAACCCTAAATACGTAATTGGTAACGAAGCGGAGACATATCTAAAAGCAGTAGCCCACTCTTCATCCCCCGGAAGATTCTTTCCAATTTTGACATGCAGGACTTATGATAATTGATTTTGAGGCCCGATACAAGCTCAAAACATCTTTAGATCCATTTTGAATTCAGTAAATAATCCAAACTTGGTTCAATAAAAAGCATCGTGTCGCTAGCGAATTGGAGGTGTGTTAAATGAACCACATCATTATCAAAACCTATACCTCTAACCAGACCCTGCTCTTTAACTTTCATAAACATACAACTGAGCACTTCCACAACCAAATTGAACAAAAAAGGGGATAACGAATCCCCATGCCGAAGGCCTCTATTAATCGGAAACTCTTTCGTCGAGCTACCATTAACCAGAACCGACAATAACGGAGACGATACACAACCCCAAATCCAATCAATCCACTTTGAACCGAAGCTCATCTTACTCATGACTTCATACAAAAATTCATGATCTACGCTGTCATATGCCTTCTCAAAATCAAACTTCACTAGAAGACCCCCATTTTCCTTCTTTTTCCAAGAGTGGATAACCTCCTCAGCTATCATAAAGCTATCTACTATATGCCTACCTTTCACAAAAGCCATTTGGCATGGACTAATGATCTTATCCGTCACTTTCTTCAGTCTATTAGCAAGCACTTTTGCCAAGATTTTGTAAGCCGTCCATACCAAACTAATAGGCATATAGTCCTTCAATGATAACGGATTCTGAACCTTGGGGATCAAAGCTGAAAACGAATAATTAAGATGTTTTACCACCAACCCGTCTTTGTGAAATTCTCCCAAAAGATCTAAAAAATCTTCCTTGACAACCTCCCAATTTGATCTTTTGAAATTCAAATTAAAACCGTCTGGACCCAGTGCTTTATTACCATCGCTTACGCACAAAGCATTCCAAACCTCATCCAATGAAAACTCTACTTCCAAAGCCAAACTGTCTGATTCCGATAATGAATTAACTGGAAGACCGAGAATCCTTGGTCTGCACGATCTCTTCTTCTGAAAATGATTCTTAAAAAAATCCAAAGATACCATCTTTCACCTAATTCGAGCTTACGCATAAACTATCATTAATGTAAATTTCCTCAATACCGTTTCTTTTTTTTCCTCATGTTTGCCATAATATGGAAGACACCTATATTTCTATCGCCCTCCTTCAACCATTTTACCCTCTAAGCTTGCCTCCACTTCTGTTCTTCATGCTGAATGGACAACCACAACTTGACCAAACAACATTTTCACTCATGTCTAAGCTCTTCAGACCAGCCTGTAACCGCTGCCTTCTTCTCAATGTCACTGAGATCGTTTTCCAGTATTTTTGTATTATCCCCACTCACTCCATTCTCTCTAACCCAAGCCCTCATGTATTGTTTCATAGCCTTAGATTTTCTCATAATGTTAATACTATAAGAACCCCCACCTTTAAATTTTGTCCAGACATCCCAAACTCTTATCCTCAATCCATTATTATCCACCCACTCATTTTGAACTCGAAAAGACCTTGGTCTCCAGTTAATATCCGGCTCCCCTAACATTATCGGATTGTGGTATGACAAGCTCTTGTTAGGATTATGCTCAATAGCAAGAGTGTAATAATGTTATTAACAATTTTTTCATATTAATAAAGTGATTTCTGGTTTAACAAATCTTATAGCATTTATAGTTTAATTATTATAATTGTCAAAAGTAAATAATTATAAGGTCAAAAGACTATGAGAAATAAAGAATTGTTCATACATCTGGATATGTATGAGGTAGACACAATTCTTAGTTAATCTTGAATAATGCTCACAACTTAAGATAAATGTTGGGCATCTTTACCTTGTTAAAGTTGTAGATTCTTTTGCTAGCATTTGAGTGAGATCAAATGTGATATAACGAGTCTAAAATCATCAAAGTGTCTTTGAGTAAAAGAATCTAGTGCATTGAATATGATCACAATGAAATACTTTATCTAGAACCGTCGGTAGATAAAAGTTTTCATTATGAGGGCAATCGGAGAGTCTATCTTAATCCTGAAATAAATGATGGACTTATGGTTACAAGTGTTATCATTTGAGCTATCAATGAGTACGATTATATAGCATAGTCTATCATCAATAGTTTAGTGGTATTCATTTGCTAATCGATAGATGACTTCATTTATAGATATGGACATCGTGGCTTCATTTATTAAAATGAGAGTATAATATTATCATATTGATATTTTGAGATATTGGATTTTAAATCTTAACGTTGAGTTTTCAATAGCGTCTATTGAAACATAGCTTCTGGACAAATCAGAATATCCAAGTTCAAAATGTGGTCATATGAGTAAATATGGTAACTAGGAGAGCTATAGGCAGTCTATGAGCTCTTACACGAGGATACACTATCTCCAATAAGATTGTCTAAGGTATGAATGAGAAACATTTACTTATTCTATATTTATTTAAGAGTTCAATTTTAGTTCTTTAGTGGTATGAGATAAAATTAATAGATTGAACCTAAGTGAATCATTTGTTGATTGTGATTGGGTTATTTCTATTGAAGCTTAAATTTAGATAGCCCGCCAAGATCCCCAAATCCACACAGACTTGCATGGATCACTTGATATATTCTACCGGACTAATTTATGAGTTCATCTAGAATTGTATTTAATACATTAAGAATATAATTTACACATTATTTATTTAATGGGTTGTTAAATTATATTAATGTATTAATAAAAGGCATGTAAGCTTGTTTCTTTTAGTAAGAATAGGTCTAGTTCACATGTGGGCTTTTTATTTAAAGTTTAATAGATTTAATAAAATGGAAAAACAATATATAAGCCCATGTATGTAATTGGGCGGCAAGGCTAAATAAAATGGCCTATTATATTGTTTTATTTTATTATTTAATTAAATGAAATTTATTTATTAATTAATTAATTATTTAATTCATAATCAAAATTTTTTTCTAACAAGGAAATACGTGTGTCAACCTTGCGATGCATGGCCTTTGTTTAATAAGATTATTTTAAATATTGAGTTTAATACTATTTTATTTTGCGGTAGACAATTTTTTTTTTTGAATTAGCAATTAACAAATTGAACGTAAAATAAGATTTATTTTCAATCCATCTTCCCTTCTTTATATTGTTGTGTTGGGAACAACAATAATTTATAGATTTAATCACATCATCAAAATTGTATATTTACTTTTTAAAAATCAATAACATTAAATAATTAACAAAAAATAAAATGAAATAGGGAAACTAATATAAATTTTTTTTTAAAGCAATAATGTATTGCAACAATAATGATTGAAAATACATGCTTAGTTGATGTAATGAAACTCACAGGAACCTAAAGGGAACATTGATCGACTCTTGAGGCTTAGACTGATAGTTTAATACAATGGAAGACATAATTGTAACAACAACAACCTGTAATTAGTAGAAAAAACTTGAATGATGCCCCAACAAACACAATTCTAGTTGTTGTTACTTGTTACCATCTTGATTGGTTTGAAATGATATACCTATAAAACCAAAAACTAAATCACATAAAAATCAAAGAGCATAAGTATAATTTAATATAAAGAGCAATAGATGATTTTTACCTATTAAAATGGGTTTTGAATCCATCATTTACTTGTGCTTGAAAAAAAAAGTATTATTGTGTAGAACAACCAAAGAAATTGTGTAGAAAAAACTTGTTATCAGAGATTAATATATAGAAAAACAAATCAAAATCATATTTAAAAACTAAGATCATAGTTTTAAGGTTTTAAATGATGCCCCAACAAACACAATTCTAGTTGTTGTTACTACTTACCATCATGATTAGTTTGAAATGATATACCTATAAAACCAAAAACTAAAACACATAAAATCAAAGAGAATAAGCATAATTTAATAGAAAGAGCAACAGGTGATTTTTACCTATTAAAATGGGTTTTGAATCCATCATTTACCTGTGCCTTGGAAAAAAAAATATTATTAGAACAACCAAATAATGAATATATATATAAGGTGGGGAGGGTTAGGGATAGGAAGATGAAATGAGAGGAAGAATACAATTATATATATAATATATGAACAGATTAAAAAATATCTATAAAAAAAAAATTTAAAAATTTAAAAATAAAAAATAAAAAAAAAAAAACAAAACAAATCGTGAACTTTGTACATTCCTCATATTAAATGGATAATTTCGGTTTTCTAATATAATTCAATTAATTCGTTTTAGATTAATCAATTACTGATATTAATTAAGTCAAAAAACCATTTAATTTGGACCATTTGGTACATTCCTACATTAAATGGATAATTTCGATTTTCTCATATTAATCTATTAATTATTCGTATTCTTCTTATATTGATCAATCACTATATTTCCAAGTCAAATCCATTGAACTTGGAGATATAAATTATATAAATGGAAAATAGTTTTAAAAAATTAATAACATTGAATGCATAATTTCTGTTTTCTCATATTAATCCATTAATTCTTCTTATTCTTCTTGTACTAATCAATTAATATCAAAACTCTCTCACGGCGATATATGACGCTGTGAAAATCTATTATTATATTTATATATATGATGTTTCTTAGTATTATACTATTGTTAGTAGTATAATAAATATTAAAGACTTTATTTGGTAAGTAGATAAATAAAATAAATTTATTTATCTAATCAAATTATGAAGTCTTTGATATAGTCACAAATACACTAAAGAGTTGGATTAGGGTTTGGAAATCTAAGAATGATAGGAGTCATTGGTGAAAACACAAATCTTCTTTAAGTGAGGATTTCGGCCAACCCTAATTGGATAAGGGTGTGATTTTCGGCCAACCCTAATTGGATAAGGGTGTGATTTTCAGCCAACCCTAAATAAATTGAATAGTGATTTCGGTTACCCTATATATAGAGAGGGATAGATTTCAGCCACCCTAGATTTATTAGAGAGAATTTTTTCTTTTGCTTGAAAAAATAAATTCAACTCTAAGAGTAGTGTGTATAATTTGGCCAAGAGGAAAAGTGAGAAGAAAACATTTTATTTCGATAGTGCATTAGTAGTTTTTACATCAAAAGAGTTTTGTGCACAACTACGAATAAGGTTCACGTGAGTTTCGATCAATAGATTGAGAATTCAAAGTGACCGAACGTTCTTCATTTTCTATTGGAAATTTTAAAGTGATTGACAAAAGAAAAAGTTTTTTGTTATCCATTTTCAGGTACTCAATTCAAAGAAAGGAAGCTCACACTCCTAGGTGATCCACGTTCGTGATTGGATTGGAAGGTCTTGCGGATTTCTATCGACACAACGTCAATCGTCACGCAACAAAGGTATGATACTTTTATTATATGTTAATTAATTAAGGGTTAAGGTTCATCTTTAAAAAGGAAATTTTTTTGTTATATACTAAACTTATATTCGCTTCCGCCGCGTGTATTTTTTCCTACAGCTCCTACAAAGCCCCTTTTGAAATAGAGATGGAAACCAAGATAGAAACAGAGGAGAGCAGAGAAATCTATCAAGCCTTGCCCACGAACCAACTTCCCTGTTATTCGTCCAAGTAAATGCCATACCTTGTAACGGCAAATCGACAACCCCTGCCGTATCTATAAACGACTTAAATTTTCGCATAGACCTTCTACTACTAGATCCCCCCTTTTTCTCGCATTGATCCAACACTGTGTTGAAATCGCCACCAATGACCCACGTGCCAGATAAAGAATCTTGAGCGTTGAGAATGAATTGCCATAACCCCCTTCTAACTGATTCTAGGTTTGCTGCATACATATTACAAAAGTTTACCTTTTTCCTCTATTTAGTTAACATACCAGACACAATAATACAACGATCATTGGAGATGACATATGACCTCACAAAAAACTCCTTATCCCACAAAGTCAATAAGCCACCAGCGGAACCTACCGCATCCACCCCTACACCTTTATCCAACCTAGAACCCCCAATCGACTTAATCAGCCTTGAATTAAACTGATTCAGTTTGGTTTCTTGAAGGAATAACAAGATAGGCTTATGACTATGAACCAGATTCTTGACAACCCTTCGCTTTTCATATCTTCCCAAACCCCTAATATTCCAAGAAAGAATAATCATTAAAAAAAGATGGAAACCGACATAAATTGAACATGACAGCACAATCATTGCTAACCTTCGAATCTCAACTCATCCTTTTCCACCCTTCTTCTAATTTCTTTTGAAACAAAGTCCACTTTTCCATTGAAATCAAAACCTAAAGCAATACCCACCTCAATCACTTTTGCAATCTCTTCACTAAGCCTCCAATTAACTGTCCGTTGAGTCTTCTCAGAAGTTTGAGATCTCTCACCACATTGACCTGCAATCGTCCCAATTCGGAGACCCAGCTCAATCCCATTTTCAATAACATTCGCTACCTTCACCTTTAAATCCCATCTATCTAATGCCAATCCTTTCCTTTTACCAGAGAAATCTGAAACACTTGAAACTTGCACTTCTTTTGATCTATCTTTCCGAGTTACCATGCCATGCCTCTTACAAGTGCTTAACCCCTTTCCCCCATTCTTGTTCCGAATCACCGATCTACCTTGAGAAATAACTTCTTCGCCATGAAGTCTCAAATTCAAATAATCAGATACATGTGAAACAGATTTCACTGATGCACCAACATTCTGGTATAAAACATTTTAGGACTGGGACTTATTACGGAATTTAGGATCCTGATCCATAAAAGTAGACGAAGTCACCAAATTTTGGCCCAAATTATAAGGTTGTCTGTTATCTTACACCAACCCACAGCCCAAATCAATGATAATACTCTCATCTAAAGCCTGGCTCAAAACTCCTTTTATGGATTCCCCTCTATCTACATGAGTATTTAATTCCTTGCTTAAAGATTTCCTTTAGAAGAGAAATTACAACAATCACCTTTATCCACTACTAAAGCCACCTCGTCATTAACCTCATTAATACCTTCACAATTATTCTTCAACTGACCACCACAATCCATAATTGCCTTACCAGAAACCAAAGCGTCTGATTCCTCAACTCTCCAATCAGATGCATACTTCCCCTTATTATTACTCTTTGCCTTTTCCACAGATAACTTTTGCAGCTCACCTTGATTGGACGAAGGCATGACAACCAACTTTTTATCTTCTTGCACAGAATTGAAACCCCCACGTTGGTCACCCTTAACCACCGCCGTATCGGAACTGGTTTCACTATTGGATACATCCCGATCAAGGCCGAGCCAGTTCAATATCATTTTATACCTAATTGATTCTGGATCCTCTTTCATTGTGACGTTAAATGTCATTTTCCTTGACTCTGCATTTACAACATCAGGGCATAACTGACCATTTTGTATCAACACCAGAACTCTTCCATTAGCCATGGTGCTTCTATCTATAGTCTCATCTTCGATCAACAATGTCTCTCCCACTACCTAACCCAATCTCTTGAACAGATCCTCACACCAACAGTCCAATGGAATCCCCCCGAATTCCACCCAAGCCAACCTTGCTTGAGGAGTGATGGTTGGAGTCTTAGGAGAAGTACTTATTCCATAAAGCTTTGTATTTCATAAAGAACCCTCGATCCTTTAGCGATTTAAATAACCATAGAACATTTTTATCCCCTAAATAATAAAAAGTGAAGAAAATCTGTCTATTCAAAAGATCATGAATAACAAATGATATATCAATGAATGACTTTAACACACCCACCACGTTATACTCCAACCAACTAGAATCACACATATTACCATCCCAATTCAAAGCCTCCACCTTCTTCTTAGCATTCTTATGCACCTTGTCCTGCTCTGACCCCTGAATCTCAGCTCTTTTGAAAGCCTCTTGAAACTGATCTTGATGTCTATACCTATCCGCCGAATTCTTGACCACCTTCGCAAAAGATTTTCTAGAAAGAACAATGTTAAAGCTCATCATATTACCAATCGCTACATTCCTAACCTTTCGATTGTTAACCTGTTCCTTTTGCCTTCTAACACTTGAATAACCTTTCAAAACTACTGATTACAGACTAGACCAGCCAAAATCCGCTACCTTCGCTCTAATCGGCCAGCTATATACGTGCATTATGCTAATCAACTTTGCAACCTTTTAAGCTTCCTCAAATGAAGCGAAATGAATGAAAGCGAAGACATTTCTTTTGTTATTGGTTTTTGGAGACAAGTAAACATCCCTCACCCTCCCATATGGCTTGAAAATTCCTCATAATCCTCTAACGTCAACCTTAGGATTCAAGTTATCCATGAAAACTGAAAACAAATTGTCCCTGAAATCACTCCTAGCTTCGAAATCCCGCTGGCCATAACCACTCTCTCTAGCACTTTCTCTCCTCATTATCTCTCTAACAGTTGAAAGCATAAATTACGGATATGAAAGTTGTTTGAAGTTTTTAACAACAAGCACTCTAAGTTATCCCATCGGGGTAATTATCCCAATATATTATAAAACAAAAGTGGAATCAGACCAAAAGGCTAACAACTAGGGAGAAAGAGCTACAAAGAAAGAGCCACCAAAGGTAAAGGCCCCCAAAAAAAGCCACCTAACAAAAATGAAAAACAGAGACAACAACAGGCTAATAACCAGAAAAAGACACCATCTAAACAACGACAGAGAAACACACAAACACAACAGCCAACAAACAAAAGATGCCAAAAACGAAGGAAAAAAAAAACATAGGAGAACAACTATACTTGACCCATAAGGACAAGACTTTACATTACCATACCTTGAATCTCAAAATCCTTGCATGATTGATCTCCATCTTGTTCATAGCAAATTGCCCATTCACAATTTCTATTATCTGAAGCCACAGTTATCAATCATTTCTTCTTCCACAAGCACAATGGTGCATATAGGTTATAAGGACTAATGTCTGATCTCTGATCTCAAAATTCAATTCCATGAATCCTTCGTCCCATATTCCTTCATAATCCAAATTGCTCTTTTGGATTTAGTTTCCCTGTAGAATATGCAAATACAGTCTCCTAAAACTCGTAGACTTATCCAATTCAAACATCTTATAATGGAGTCAGGCAGGGACATGTCTTCTACCAAATCAAATGCTACAATTACTGGACCCTCGAGTTCATTAAGCATCCAATGGATTGCTCCATTGAGACAGATCCCAATTATATTTGTACAACTACCTGCAAAAAGTGTAAAAGGAAAATCATCTTAAACAATTTTCTAGGAATTGTCTCTTAGAGAAAAAACATGCACCGTGTTCTCCATGACAACTTTTATAAATTTGTAATCATCAATAGACTCGACGTAACCAAAACCTGATAATATCTCTTCACGATGGATAGGCTTGGAATCTAGTATTTTCTTGGATTCTCTTGTGGAAGGATTGTATATAAAATAAATTCCATATTTCGGACTAATACAAAACAAGCCATTGAAGGAATTATAGACTGAAATCCAATTAGAATCAGGTTTGTCCTCTAATGGATAATCAAACTCATCTAAAACAACTTTACCATCTAAAGCTGTTTGAAGGTCTACAGAGGAGAGAACTTCACCGATAATGAGGAGTTTTTGATGTCGAGTTTGAGAGAAGTGCATTTTTGGCAAATCTAGGATGGGACATTAAAGTTAGCCATGACTTGGATACTCATTTGAATCGGCATAGAGACTTTACTGACGATTTTGAGAGTATGTCAACAATCAACTCTGAAGGCAACATAGCCATGGCTTGCCTGTTTTGCTGAGATAAGTGCAAATGAGAGGAGATAATTGAAACAGAAATAAAAACTGAAAATCGAATAGAGAATTTACCAATAATATAGAATTCTAGGGTTGGCAATTTAAGGGCATAAGCCCGCACTAGACCCAAACCCTCAAAAAGCCCTCAAAATTTTTAAAGGGCTTAAACCATGCCCATATCAGAAATTTATGTATGTGGGTAGGGTTGACGCCCGGCCCGCAAAAGTAAGGGTTTTAGCCAAACCCCTATTTAAGCTTATTTCCTTCACTCTTTTACATCTATCGAACCTGGATTTGGATCCAAAATTTTTATAAAAAAATATATTAATTAATAAATATTAACATAAATTATAAAAAATAAAAATAAACATTTAAATTAATTAATATTAACATAAATTTAAAAAAAATCAATATTACAAACCCTAACTTTCTCACTTCTCTTTCTCTCTCATGTTCTCTTCTTCTCAGATCTCCTCTCCAAGACTACCACCTCGCTGTCGAAGCCAGTAACCATCACCGTCGATGCCAATAACCATTGTCACCGCAAAAGTTGAACACCCCCAACCACCACCCACTGTGAAACCCACCGTGAAACCCCCTCCCACCACCAAAACCCAACCCAAAAACCTCTCCCACCACCACAAGCCACCACGAATCTCACTTTCTTTTCCCTAATATTATTAGCACGGCCCTGATATTTTTTCCCACAACATAGGAAAACGAGGGATCTCTCGGATTTGCATTTTGAACTTTAATCAAAACTGAAAATAATGAAAAAGAAAATGTAAATCTCTAGGGTTTTTTTTTTTTTTGTCTAAAAGTTTATGAAAAAATTGGGTAATATTTAAGAAAAAATATCTAATAAAAAAAATTAATTAATAAGTCTAGTATTCATCTTCTATCACAAAATCAGGATTGAAGAAGACAATGAGATTTTTTATTATTATTTTAGAATAATAGAGTGACAACCAGAAACAGTAATTTATAATATTTTTTTAGCGGCGGCGGCGGCGAAAGACGTGCTGTGTCGACTGCGACGAGAGATGAGGCGGTGACTGGTGAGCAAAGATGAGAGAGGTTGAGAAGGTTTAAAAAAAATAAAAAATAAAAAATAAAAACCTATTTTTCTTGTTTTATGTGGGTGATTTGCGGGTTTGAAATAAGCCCTGGTCCAAACCCTTAACTAGCCCGCAATAGATGAGGGTTTTTAAAAGTGCAAATTTTGGGCTTTTAATGATGTTGTCCGGGTTTAAACCCAGACCGCATCCTCTGGTCCCGACCCTTTTTGCCATTCCTAGAATTCAAATAAACAAAATCAATAAGACAAAACTCAATAGGAAACAAATTAAATAATCACGACAAAACAAATTGAACTAACATTTTAAAATCCAAACTAAAATTAGAAATAAAAATATTTAATTTTTGGTTTTCGTTAGTCATTATATATTTATTGAATTTTAAAATTTGATTAGAATATGATTTTAGTAATATTTTCCTCTTACGACTATTTATTTGATTGAAATATTTTGTGAGGTTATTGATTCTTGTAATAAAAATAAGTTAAAAGAATTACAAATTGAGCTAATAAATCTTAACATTATGATTGTTACGCCAAATAATTTTCATAACTTTGCAATTATCATTGGGATGGCAAAAAGGGTTGGGTCTAGAGGGTTTGGCCCTTACCCGCATGATGCGGTCTGGGTTTTAACCTGGACAACATCATTAAGAGCCCAAAATTTGTGGGCTTTTAAAACCCTCATCAGTTGTAGGCCGATTAAGGGTTTATACCAGTGTTTATTTGAAACCCGCAAATGACCCGTATAAAACAAGAAAATTAGGTTTTTTTTTTTTTTCAAAACCTTCTCACCCTCTCTCATCTTTGCTCACCAGTCACCACCTCATCTCTCGTCTCCGTCGACACGGCACGTCCGCTAGAAAAAAAATTTTAAATTACTGTTTCTAGCTATCATTCTATTATTCTAAAAAAAAAAAATCTCACTATCTTCTTCAACCTTGATCTTGTGATAGAAATGAATACCAGACTTATTAATTAATTTTGTTTTATTGGATTTTTTTTCTAAAATATTAACCAAAATTTTCATTAACTGTTAGACGGAAAAAAAAAAAAAAAACCACTAGAGATTTACATTTTCTTTTTCATTATTTTCGGTTTTGATTAAAGTTCAAAACGCAAATCAGAGAGATCCCTCGTCTGCCTATGTTGTGGGAAAAAATATCAGGGTCGTGCTAATAATATTAGGGAAAAGACATGAGATTTGTGGTGGCTTGTGGTGGTGGTTTTATTTTGGTGGTGGGAGAGGTTTTTGGGTTGGGTTTTGGTGGTGGGAGGGGGTTTCTAGGTGGGTTTCGTGGTGGGTGGTGGTTTGGGGGTGTTCGGCTTCAGCGGCAATGATGGTTGTTGGCATCAGCAGTGATGGTTACTAGCTTCGGCGGTGGGGTGGCGGTCTTGGAGAGGAGATCTGAGAAGGAGAGAATGGGAGAGAGAAAAAGAAGAGAAAAAGTTAGGGTTTGTAATATTAATTTTTTAACTTATGTTAATATTAATTAATTTAAATGTTTATCTTTATTTTTTATAATTTATGTTAATATTTATTAATTAAAATATATTTTTTTAATTTTGGATCCAAATCCAGGTTCAATAGATGTAAAAGAGTGGAGGAAATGGTCTAAATAGGGGTTTGGGTAAAACGCTTACTTTTGCAGGCCGAGCTTCAATCCTACTTACATACATAAATTTCTGACATGGGTAGAGTTTAGGCCCTTTGAAAATTTCGAAGGCTTTTTGAGTGTTTGGGTCCGGTACGGGCTTCGGCCCTTAAATTGCCAACCCCTAATAAATAATTATCAATAGACCCTGCATAACTTTTCTCGAAAACAAGAGAGTTGGAAATTTGGTATTTTATTGGATTCTTTAGTAGAAGGATTATGCACAAAGTAAACTCCATGATTAGGGCCAAGCCAAAACCAGTAATAATCCAGTTAGAATGAGTTGTTTCCTTCCATGTATAATACCGTACATGATAATGTATTGTTTTATCTTAGTAGATCTTATTATAATAGTTCTTTTAATACTTTTAAAAAAAAAAAATTATACAACAAAGACTATAGAACATTAGAACATTTTACATTCATAGCAATTATAATTTTAAAATAGATATTAATATATTTTATTATCCAATGAAATTAGTGTTTGAAATTGATCTAATAAATTTTTTTTATATTAAGATTGTTGGGGATCAGAATCAACCCCATCCCAACATATTTTGAAAGTCATAAATTGATATAATAAATTAATAGCATATATAATAAATTACAAATACTTTTTTACCTCTAAAAGTTGTAAAAATAAATATAGTACATAAACAACAAATTATGGGAATGGAAATTAAACTCCCAACATTCTTGCAAAAAAAAAAATCACAATGTTTTTTCTGTCGAAATTTTTTTAAGTTTCTAATGAGACTAGAAAAGAAATTGGGTAAGATATCCTTGTTTAATAGAACTTAAATAAACCAAAAAAATTCCTGTTGGCTACCAAAATATTCATATAGCAATACAATTCAAATAAAAACCAAATATCCAGAACCCTAATGTAAAAAGAAATGGATTCAAAAACCCTTTTACAAAACTGTAGGAGTTGACTTTTTACAAAACTAGCTGATTGATCAAATCATGTTTCTGAAGAACATGATGTGGTGGTACTATTGTCTTTTAGAGATTGTCTAATATCAAAAGCTTTGGTCCAAGATTCTTCAGCGTCGTGTTCCTTCCCCAGATTTCATCATTCACAATAATCTCACAGAAATCCAACCCAACTCCAGCTAATGAAATCATGGACAAAGTTTTGAACTTCTTTTTTACCAAATCAAAAGCAACAATCACTACCGACTCTCAGGATAGTCAAGCACTCAATGGAGGAGTGAGAGAGAGATCCCGTCTAGACATTTATTAAACATGAACAAAATGTCCATTATTAAAAAGAAATTCAACAACAATTTTCCAGAAATTTTACTAACAACTTTCACAAACTTGTACTTATCAATAGATTCAGCATAACCAAAGCCAAATGATCCATAAGAAGCACAGGTGCGTAAGAAATCAGGTATTTCTTGGATTCTATAGTAGAAGGATTGTAAACAAAGTACTTCAGGAGTAGGCAATCCAAAACAAACCACTACAAGAATCGTAGACCTCAACCCAGTCAGAACTAGGTTTTTTCATCAATATATGATCCATTTTAAGGGCTACAGGGTAAAGGACAAATTCATCAACAAGGAGGAGTTTCTGTCGTTGAGTTTCAGAGAGGTGATTTTTGTTAATAAAGGGTCAGTGATCAAAACCATCCACGGCTTAGATACTCACCTGAATGTATCGGCATAAAGAATAGTCAGAAAATCTGAGATAATGTTGGCCAGGGGCGAAGCTAGGACGTTACAGAAGGGGGGGCTAAACTAATTTTAAAAAAAATTAAATGACCTTTGACAATATGAGAAAATTATATTCATTAAAAATTAAAGATACTTTTAGATAAGAGGGGACATAATGAACCTTACCCTCAAAATTCATATTTTAAACTAAATACATAAACTTTTTAAAAGATAACGACTAAATAAGAAACAAACATGTAATTCCAATACAATAACGAACTGTCTCAATTTTGTCTTAACGAGTTTTCACAGCATCAAACTCATCTATTATGGAATCTAAGTTAATGGTATCCGTAATCTCGCTCTCCACGTAGACAACCAAGCAATTTACAAGAAATTCATCCTCCATCTTACTGCGAAGTAAGGTTTTAATAAGTTTCATAACTGAAAATGCTTGTTTTGTCGTTGATGATTGGCTAGAGTCTTTTTTTCCAAAATATGAAGTGATTGTATTTTTTGGCTTGGGCATATAATTGTCCGACATTATAACCTAAAATAATAATTGGAGTGTCATGATATGAACAAAGAAAAAAACTATGTACATATGCCAACTTACTGCTCATAAAATGCATCCAAACTAATAAAATACTGTTAAGATTTGATATAAAAATAAATTGGTGTGAATGTGTTATTAAATTAATATACATTTATGCTACATTTAGCACCCTAAAAGATTGAATGGAAACAATAAAAATGATAGCAATAAATAAACAAATAAAACACCATATCCATTTAATTCCACCAGCAAAATCCATTTTTGACAAAGCAATAAAGCTTGGGAATCCTAAAATATTTTTACTAGATTACACATTTTTAATTAGAACCCAAGCATGATAAAATTCTTTTCAAAAGATCATATAAGTATATAACATATATGCAACTACAATTGCAACCAAACAATATAGAGTTATAGAGTCATAAAGATATCATATTTTTCCCAAAATAAATCTCCATCAATTTTGACAAATTTCTAAAATAAGTTAACATCATAATTATAGCATTATTTTATTTAAACTTCTACAAATTTGACCGAATGAATGGAAACAAATCAAATAATACAGTACAATTTGGGGTTTCTAATTAGAAAAAATAAACCTTAAATATTAATTTTGTAGTATTTGTACATAAATAATCTATTAAAGAAGATTTAGAGAAATGATTAAACTTAATTACTCACCTCTTGAGAATGGACAGGTTTGGAGAGAATGTTGAACAATTATGTTGACTTGGAACGACTTGGTAAGTTTTTGCTTCTGAAAGTTTTATTTTTTTTGTTCCATACTTTGCTTTGCTGTCTGTCATACTCTGTTTGTTTGATGCTCTATTTGACTTCTTATTTAATTTGTTTTTAGTTGGGTTGGATTGGTAAATATATTTGTATAGTATGGGCAATGTTGAAAGACTCTAATATAATGGCACAAATGTAAATATTTTAAAACTTGGAATTTTTTTTTAAAAGCTAGCCTGGGCTACAACCCAGGCTACTTTGCACATACTCCGCCTCTGATGTTGGCAATCGGCTACGGAGGAAGAGTTGCTTATTCAAAGTCTGCTTAAGTGCTAAAGAAACTATTCTATATTTTAAAAATAAATAAATAAATACATAAAAATAAAAATAAAAAATAGCTAAGTATAAATAGAAGATTTTGAGTAAAGAAATGTAAAACCATCTAATCTATAAATAGAAGACGGCATATTAAAAACAAAGTAAAGAAATTTTACAAGAAGCTAAGTATAGATAAAATTATGTTCTCCATGACTAGCCCTTTGAACATCCACAAAAATAAATATTAAAAAAATAACAAATTTAACATAGAAATATCAATACCTTCGTTGTGGAGTCATTGTCATAATTAGGTGAGACAAGGTTCTCCACATGTGCTTACGTACTATGAGGTAGGATGCCATCAACCATAAAATCCTTGCATGTATTTCCATCCTCTTCATATCATAGTACCAATTTGCCAGCAAGCGAAACCAAAAATATCATTCCAATGTTCTTCTAGAAAAGTAATGGTAACTATTAGCCTGTAATGACTGTCTGATATCAAAATTGTTCTACAAATTATGAGAATTCATTTTATATTTCCTACATTCTTGTTAGAAAATAGGCAGTTTTTCTGTCCATTTTTTCCAAAGTTAAAAAAATATATAATGTTGTGTTTTCAATGGCAAAACACAGACAAGGTTATAGCTTCAACAGAGTCATAACAGAAATATGACATAAGAAGTTAAACATGTTGGCTCAGATATGAGATACCCTTTTACAAAAAATAAAAATAAATAAATAAAAAAGGACCAATCAAACATAATAATAAATAAAATAAAAATGTAGCATTATGAAAACAAGAACAGAATCATCAACAAAGCCAATAATATGTATTTTTTCCATTAATTTTCTTTATTTATAATTACATAACAATACAATTTGAATATAAACCAAATTTGCAAAACCCTGGTCCCTAGTATGAGGGGGATTCGATCCAATGCCAAAAAGATCCAATCAACTAAACTAGCCAAACTCATAGTTACCAAATTATGCTCTTCAAGATTTGCCCTCCATTACTCGACCTCAGAATCCTAGTTATTATAACTTATAAGTAACTAACTTGGTATGGCATCCACAAATACCATGATTCACCTTTTATTGAACGTCTACTGATCTCAAAATCGTAGCATTCTTAGCAGAAGCATAGAAAACTATGATCACTTAAAAGTTAAAACAGCACCACAACAACAAATAGTAATAATATAACTAAAACAAAACCCAACAAAGATTTATTCATACCTTCACTTCAATAATGATTCTCTAATGAACAATTATATCACATCTTCCATTACGGAAGAAGAAGAGCGCTCTTAATTGTTCAAGCCCCGAATCAACCCTTAAGGGAACTACTCCTCTACTTCTCGCAAGAAAGAGTGGATTCTTTTATTATGTTAAAACCTTCTCAGCCACAAGCTAAACCATAACTCTAAGATACGGAGTTATTGATCGAGAATGTTACTCCGATCTTACCCATGGTATGTCAAAAGCCACAATCCAACTTGAAGGAGTCAGTAAGACACTCAATCATTTGTCAATATATATGAATCTCTGCATTTAACAAATCTTGGAGAGAGATTCATATAGATCGTGGCCATGTCCTATATGACTTTATCATATAAGGTGCCTCCATTCTCATGTCACTACATAAATAGTCTAGGATAAGACCACCGTACATTACGGAATGGACCGCAGCTGTAGATTAACCACAAAAAAGTACCTAGTTTTATTTGATCTCTACGGAATTTTTAGATTGCACGCCTCAAACTAAAACCTTCTGTATATAACAGTCATATACTCAAGTTAAGATTACATCTAACAATCTCGGATGTTTTGCACATATGATATAAGCATACAAATGTCAATAAATCAATGTCTTTTATTAATGTTTTTTATAACATTAATCAATGATTTAGGGCATAAATCCCAACACTGAGCTCCTAAAGCCGCACCATCCGTGTTAATTTTCAACCAACCAGGCACGAGAGGGGACCAAATCACGGGAGTAATAATCGGAGCTTTCGGAGGCCGCCCACTAAGCCCAAACTGTTGAAGGATTAAGAGATCCTTAACACGATTGCACATACAACCCGAACCCAAGCAATCTGCATCTGAAACTCATGCCATACCAAAAACAAAGCAAAGTGAAAGCCGACAATGTCCTCATCCAAAAGCCTCATATTTCGAGTGGACCAAATACTCCACATAACACCATTAACAGTCGCTTTCCATAAGATACCAAATTTACCATTGAACGAGATATCCATGGCTTTAGAGAAAAAATCTAACCAAGAACCAGCTTCAACCTGAACCATAAAAACAGAAAAAATGGCTTCCTAAAGGGAGAAAGCAAAAGAACAAGAGAGAAATAAATGATCCATCGATTTAATAGCTTGCCAACACAAATAACACCTAGAAGCTAAAGAAATACTTGTTTTGAATAAACGGTCTTCTATGGGAAGTCTTTTTCAATCCCTTGGAACAAACAAAAGTTTGTTCATCTAGATAGCTTGTATCACACTTCAATAAGCACAAACAAGTACATATAGACTATTGATAAACATATTCAATTTGTAAGATCAAACATAGTCTATGATTTGTATGAAGAGATTTATACTAAAACATAAATCATCAAGTACTTGTATTCTATTGTATATAGCACAAATAGTCAAATACAAATAAAGCTGACAATGTTAATCAAAGATCTTGTATTACAAGATATTATCAATATGAGTACATGCAAGATCAATTTGATTCACATAAACAACTATTAAAGAAATAAGGATAGAGAAACTTGACACAAGATTTTTTACGTGGTAAACCTCCGAAAAGGAAACATCCACGTGTTGAATCCACAACCACCGGTAAAATTTTTTTCACTAGTTAAATAAGAGTATACCCTCAAAAGTGACCAACTCACATGTATCACTATCTATTGAATATCCCTCATACCTAATCCCACTAGAGAGAAACTTGCCTACTTTCTAACCGAGACAAATCACATGCCTCTAGAAAGTATCATTGCTCGGACTTACCAAAACCACATGCTTTTTACCAAGACTTTCATGCTTGCTCGGACTTACTGAAGCCTTATGCTCCTTGCCAAGACTTCCTAATTGATCGGACGTACCGAAGCCACATGCTTCTTGCCAAAACTTCCACACTTATCCATCTGGAGCCACATGCTCCTAGACAAGACTTCCCTTGCTTGACTATTCAAAGCCCCTCGCTCTTAGTCAAGACTTACTTGCTTAACATTAAAGAATCCACCCCAATATGAGACTTCCACCTTTTACAATGCAAGTGATCTAAGTGATGCAAGCACAAACAATATAGAACATATGATCAATATGAACTATGAAAACTAGAATTAGACAATAAGCATATAATATATGATGTTTTAGTTTACAATCCAAAATATGCAATCACACAAGATGATGCATGAACATATGAAATGTATGGATTATTTTCACTTCATGTAGAACTAGACTTAGTCAACAAAGATCACAACAAAAATAGTCTAGGTCTTAAACACATGAAAAACCGAAATCTAGATATGCCAAAACACCAAACATACTTTAATCCTTGATTTGATTCATGCAACAAAAGCTTGAGATAAATATATGTCCAGGAAGCACATATTCAAAATTTTAGAACAAAAACTAAAATGCTAGAGAAATGAGATTAGATCTACAAACTTCTCTAGAAATCAATTAGAGCATATATTCATAAATCAATCAAATGAATGTAATCAATGCTCTAAACATACAACAACTTGTGCTATTTCCAAATAAGTTCAATCAAAGACATATAGCACAAATAGGAATTATTAATAATTAGAATATTCATAATCAATGCACAAATAATCCTAGATTCAAAGCTAATCACAATACAACTCACAAGCATGTGAAAACATAGGTTTTAGAAAAACCTAACTCACATTCAAGATTCTAATTAAGCTCAAATTAGTTTTTAATTGAGGCTCATAAACCTAATAACATTTGATCAAGAACATACACATATATAGGAAGAAATCCCAAGGTAATTGAAGATCATTAAACTCAAAACACAAAGGATTTGACAATTACCTAGAACGATGGAGTGCAGTTCAAATTTGGTGTGGAACCAAATGAAAACTCGATCAAATCACCTCAAGGTTGCTTAGTATTTGTAGAAGACTCTAATACGAAGATTCTCTAACTTGAATCACTCAAATCGGATGAAAGATGAGAGAAATATGGTGTTTGAAAGTTGGGAAAATCTTAAAGAAAAATTCTGCACATTTCTCTCTTCAAAATAGTTAAAATGAATAAGTGAGAGAGAGAGAGAAGGAATATTTAAAGGAGAGTTGGAGAGAAATTGAAAAAGAGTGGAGTCCACAAGAGGAGGGCTTCCTCTTGTCTTCCCGTGGAAGCGCCTCCACGGGAAGGCCCTTCTTGTTGGCCTTCTCTTATTCACTTCTCTCTTCACGCATCCCTCGCGTTCTTTGACCATCCTTCGTCCTCCAAACTTGAAATTTGAATTTGTTTTCGGATTACAAACCATAACTCACTAACACACGAGGACGACTATGAAACTTTGACAAATGAATATGAACTCGACTCGACACACAACGATGAAGACAACACATTGTAAGAGAACATAGAGTTTTGTAACTTCATAGTTTGAACTTGAAACTAATGAATGAGTAACCGAAACGATCAGAACTCAATTAGGAATCATATGAGAAAATATTCAACTCCAAACAATAAAATACAAACAATTAAACACAAGATCACACAAGTATGCAATTTCCTAAAGATAGTCTTAATACATGTATTTCTTCAATGTTTGTCAATATAAGATCAATGATTGAGCATACTTCAACAAGCGTGTGAATGTGTTATACCAATTTAGCGCTACGATGCAGGGACACAAATGTATGCAATGTGTGTGTGTGTACGCATAAGCCTTATAAGAGGAAAGAGGTCTTATTACCTTTGAAATCAATAATGCTTTCCTCGCACAAAGGCTTCACTTTGCTTAAAACGTTGTCCATCTTTTTTAAAGCTTGATAAACCGTACAACTTAGACAACTTAACAATACAAAGGAAATAACGTTTTGATATAGAATAATGCCAATTAAACTCAAAATCCTAATAGTCTACCATAAAGAAGACGCCAAGTAAGCGTCGAGAGAGAGAGAGAGATGGATGGAAGAAAGCAGACCACACCATCTTCACCGGTCGACAAGAGTAACCCTACTAATCATCTCATCATAAATAGCCTTACACGAAACCGAGCCATCTTTTAAACGAGACCAAACTAGTTGATTGATAACTAGATAAAATGTGATATGTTCAATACGCTTACAAAGATCAAGAAAGTGAGCACAAAAGTCCTCTTGCATAACTCATTTACTGTTCTCAAAAAAGTTGGAATCTCTAGCCTGGAAAGAATGAACCAAAGACTAAGGAATATCCAAAATATCAAAGATAGGCATCCCTAACCAGTTATCACGCCGAGAATCTGCTCCAATAAGCCGGAGAAATATCCACATAATGTTCCTAGAACGATGACCAAATGGAAGAAGTGACATAACTCATCCCAGGCTTCTAGAGTAGCATGAGATAACATTTCCTAAAAAAAATGAACCCATAACTCTCTAAAGTCATAAACTTCCAAGTGAGCTTTTTCAACAAAGAGGAATTAAAAAGCCACAAGTCCTTCAGACCCAAACCACCTTGTAAAAGTGGCAAAACAACAAGTATTCCAAGAAACCTGAACCAATTTGGAATCGTCACACGAACCAGACCAAATGAAATTCCTAATCTAACAGGTCACTAACTTAAGCAACAAAGCTGGCCCTTTGTATATCATAAAAGAGTGAATAAACGAACCAATAATTACAAATTGATCAAAATAGCCCTACTAGCCAAAGAGAGTGTCTTGCCTTTCTAGTTGTAGAATTTTGAGAGAATCTTATCAGCGATGGGTCGAAGCATGGCCAATATAGGACAACCCTTAAAAAGTGAAACCCCTAAATAGTTGAAAGGCAAGCGACCAATTTGTATACCAACAATCGATTACAAGTTCCTGCAGTGCTGAAGGTTAACAGAGGAACCGAAATAAATATATGACTTATTTCAATTCACAATCTACCCAGAAAGCTTGCCATACACATCAATGACAACTTATTGAAATAATTTTTTCGATGAAATAAATATTCTCATATATATATATTATTATTAAATTAACAATATTTAAAATTAATTTTAACTAAAATTATATGTTTATTTTGTTTGAAAATAATTTTTTTACATTTTTTTATTATTAAATTATTTATAAAAAAACTAAAAACTAAAAAATAAATAAACATAATGATGCCTAGGTAGGATTTGCACAATCTTGCCCCGTCCAAGTAGGATTGTGCAAGCAACAAAGTGGGGCCACTAGATTAGACTATCCAATCCAGTGGTGGCCCTAAACATTGGATGGGATTGAATATAGTTCAATATTGTCCAATTCTGTGTGCCAAATACAGTATAATCGAATTTTTTTGTAGTTATGGATTCTTTTACGAGAAAATTATTCAAATTAATCCTCTAAAATTATTGATTTTTATTTTAACAACATGTACTGTATAGGTTTAGACTTTGTTAACCAAATATGAAAATTTCATTTCACCCGTAACGAGACAATTACATTTATACCCTAGGCTAAAGAAAACATTGCATGCATCAGTCTCACACCTAGGGATGGCAATGGGTCTAGGTCTGGACCTGTCTAACCTATAACGTGATAATTTTTACTCAAATAAAATACAAATCAAAAATCAAAAATAAAACAATTTTTTAAATTTTTTATAAAAAAAAAAAAAAAACACAAAGAGAAAACCAAATTTCAAAAAATAAAAAATAAAAAATAAAGTGAAAATGAAATTGAAAAAGAAGCAATGTATGTACAGGTAAATCTATATGGGTCAAAAATACAAAAAACCACACGAAGCAAGCGTGCGTCTAAATTTGATTATCAGGGCGACGACGGTCAAATGAGCGTTCATCATTGCAACAAAGCGAACAAGCAAAGAATTGGACAACATCGATTTAATAGATTTTAATAGATTCTTTGGTGGATTAGCAGTAGCAGTATTTGGAGACCTAAAGCGCTCGTAAAATTTGTAAAAGCCCCAATCAACCACTTGCGCTTCTTAAATCCTTCTCGAACTCCCACTCTTGGAAATCCCTTCGCAAAGCAACAATGGTGAAAGAAAAAAAAAATGAAATAGGGTAAGCATGAATGGCTTAAGGATTTTTTAGTCTCTGGCTAACTGACTGCTAACATATTATATACTACGTCAAAATGATGTCGTTATAACTATTCGTGTCCACAGGTTCGGGTCTGGCTATTTTTATCAGACCCGGATCTAGAACTGATACATGTTGCTTAATTTCTACCCAGATCCGACCCGCGACCTAAATATTAAGACCTAGACTCGACCCATGGGGTTCGGTATTCGCGGGTTCGAGTGAAATTAACATCCCTACTCACACCTGTGAGACTACCCAATTAGCAAATGTTACGTGGCACAAGCACACAAAACAAATTTATTTTCATTTTAAAAATTAAATTTTAAAAAATATAAAAATAAAAGAGAGGAGGCTACGAAATGAGAGAGAAAAAAGAAAGAGAAGAATATACAAGGAGAATAGAGGAAATAGAGGAAAAAAGAGAAGAATAGAGAACATGAGAGACGATGAGAGGCTTTTTTCGACGAGAAGGAGAGAGAAAAAAGATATAAGAGAGAGAAGAATTAAAAAGAAGAAGAGAGTAGAAAGATGCAAGATTTTTTTTTCCTTATTTCACGTTGGTCAAATGTAAAATAAGATGGGCCCAACCTTAAAAAAAAATATAAAAAAAAAACTCTTCCCAATAGGTATTTAACATTAGCCTAACAAGAAATTAAAAAAGAAAACACTTATCTTTCTTTCTCCCTCATTCTCTCTCTTCTTCTCCCTTCATCTCTCCTCATTTTTCTCTTTCTCCTCTCTCTCTTCTTTTTCCACAACTTGAATCTTCCCATCTTTTGTTTTCAACATGAAACTACAAAATTTATTGTTGCTTTTGGGTTTTGTTTATGAGGATAGTTTGGACATTGCACACTTCTTGTGATTAAAAAAAAAAAAAAAAACAATGTATGTGGGTTAAAATAAATTTCAATAGTTTTATATGGCTCTTTTTGAAAATTCCCCATCTTTTATCTGCTTAAGGGATAAAATCATTTTGGTTCCTAGGTGATTTGAATTTATCACTTTTGACCAATGTTTTTACTTTTGGTTACGTGGTCCCTAAATTATCCGAATACATCATTTTGATCCGTCTAACCAAAGTTTTAATGATCAAACATGACTGAATATGTAACTTGTGCTACTATTTTACTCTTTATATTAGTTTATTAAGTGAGAATGACAGTTTTGTCCCTTAACCATTTACGATTTAACAACCTAACTTGACTTGGACATCCAAGTTTAACATGGGTCACAAAAATTTCATATTTTTAAAAGAAAAAAAAATTACATCCGTAATTTATCTTTAAATAAAAACAATAAAAGAAAGCAAGAATTTAAAAAAGAAACATAGAAAAATGCAGTTTAATTATTATTAAGATTTTTGAAATTTCATTTTGAGTAGAGAAAATTTCACTAAAATTCAAATTTTCATTTTAAATAGAATATAAACAAATTCTACAATTTTAAAAATTAATTATGAGTATATTTTTAAATTACAAGAGTTAAACCTCCATCGCATAAGTAAAAAGAGAAGCCTCCATGGTCTCTATTTTTATTTTTTATTTTATTTTATTTTAATTTGGCTGTAATTAAGCAAAATCTTAGTGAGATAATACAATTTACTTTAAATATGAAAAATTGAACTCTGTGCCAAACCGACCCAAGTTGAAAGAAACAAGATCTTGTTATTATTATTTTTTTCTTTCTCTGGGTATATATCTAAAGTTTCGCTGTCTCTGTTCGTCTTCTCTCACAAAGAAATCCCTATATCTCCTCATCCTGTATATCAGTATATGGATTTTTGACCGTTAACACCCTAATAACAAAATCTGTTGTTGATTTTGTTTCTGGGTTTCTCAAGTTTCCCTCTAATTTTCTCGAATTTTGTTCATCTGGGTATCTCTCAAAATGGGCAAAAACCAGGCTTACAAAGCCATGCAAAGAGCTCGGCTTGGTTCCAGTTCCGCTGCGCCTGATGAGATCGAGGACGGCATGGTTTGTACCCTTTCATACTATTTTAATTTCAAATAATTCTTTTTATTATTATTATAATTTATACCTTTTTTTTTTTGGAGGGTGGGGGGCGGTTTGAATAGTTTTAGTTGCTTTAGCTAGTGATTTATCAATTTTTCTGGCGTTAATGTGTAGATAGATTTTATTTTTTTTCCCTCAATTTTTAGGTTTAAATGGTCTCTTCATAGTTTGTGATGCGGATAATTCATGTTATTAATGTAATAAACTTGTTTAAGTTTAATTTTTTCACAGAAAACCATGGAACTTTTGCTTGTCAGTGGGGGAGCAATCACTATTAATGGTTTAGGTGATATTACCTGGTCAGGAGTGAGCTTATTTGGATTGATATAGTGTGAGGGATCTGGGAGCTATGTTGTTGAAAATTGAAAGCTTTTATGTGCATAAAGCTCTCCTGCCCCTGGCAATGAGCAATTGAGAATTACTATATAGTTAATAACTTCATATTCTTAATATGAACTGTATAACTGGAAGATAGGTTGGCTTTTAAACAAATATAATATCTTAGATTCTTAAATCAGCTGTAGAGTATGTTTGGACATGGGTATTTTCTTGTTAAGCTCTTGAAAATTTAGTTGAAATGTTATTAATGAGAAAATTTTCCTGAAAATTGATTATAAATGTTGTTTGTAAGATTTGAAGGTGAGAAATTTCGGATCTGACACCACTCTTTTATACTCTGACTAAGTCACTAAGGGCATTATAACTATAGAATTTCTTCCCTATAAACGAGTAGTTAACTAGTTAAGTGCTCATATATAGAATTTGTAAAAGAAAAAAAAAATAGTGACAAGTTAACTAGTCGTTTGATGGGTGTTATTTTGCTATATATAAATCATTTCATGAAACTTTGGTGTAGAAGATTGTTTCTTGATGGGCTTAACTTCTTATCATCTTCCTCATTTTAGGAAAATCTTAAGCAAGGTTTGTTGTTCAATTGATTAGACATTATTATTTTTTTAGTCAAGTATATACCATATTGTGGAGGATTATTTTTCCCAGAATTGTTCTGATGTGGCCCTCGCAGGTGGATGGGTCTTTTCATTCACCAGAGTGGCATGCTGCTCGTTTGGCCAGCCTTAAAACCTCTCACACAGTTACCTGGGAGGAGTTTAAAAAGAAGCAAAAGGTATGTGGTGGTGCATAGCCATAGTTCTTTTTTTACTACAATTCGAACTACTGTTGGTTCAACTTGGATGCTGATTGTGTACTGTTATAAATAGCTGTAATTTATTATATGTGCCATTCCTACTGAAAGAAACGTAACTGCATGCATCAATGTGAGAGGTCATATTGAGTAAAGGGACTTATGAGTTATGAAGTGTATAATTGCTATATTAACATCATTTAATCTTTTTATGCTGGAATTTAAATCAACGTGCTTCAACTAAACCTAGAAACCTTTATGTTATTTAGAAGTTGCCTTGCAAAAAGGAATAAGACAATGGATGTGAAATATATTTTTTCTTGTTAAGCTTGAACTTAAATGCAGGATTGTCACCTTTCATCTACAGATCTACTTAATCACCTTAAATTGGAAATTTTATCCTGTTGTTTCTTTTATTATTGTCAGCACTGTTGGTAGTTGCTGAGTCTATTTTAGCTGCATTAATATTCTAACTTTGTGCTAGGTAGGTTCATAATAAAATCTTATAATCTGTGATGTCCATTAAGCTAAAATAAAGGGTAACAATGCTTTGATACTTCCAAATGTTTTTTCATGACTAGTTATTATTTTAATTTTAGTTAAATTCATATCTTGAATGTAACTTGCTTGAGTATTACTTTTCTGTTTATCGCAATTGGTTTTTCCACCATATTCATGTTCAGTTCCTAAGTTTTCTTAATTCATTCCTTCTACAAGCTAAGCTTCTGGTGTTCATCTATGTGTTAATTTCAGTCTGCTTTAACATATAATGCATATTTGTCATGTATATTCTTGTACTTGATGTACTAGGAAGATGAATTGAGAAAGGGTGAACTGGAAGCAGATACTGATAGAATGATGCGAGAGTACAGAGCACAACTAGATGCTGAAAGGGCACGCAAGCTGGCTCATGGAAGAAACCATTCAAGAAGTAAGTCTAGTCATAAAAAGGGTAAGTGTTAAAGATCTTGAAAATAAAAGAAAAAAGCTGTATCTCATTGGTGTATAATTACAGGCCTTCTTTCTTTACATCTCTAATGGTTGGATGTGTCCTTGTAGACAGGAAGGATAGAGATTTAAAGGTAGACAGGAAGGATAGAGATTTAAAGAAACGCAGCAGCAGTAGCAAAAAGAGAAAGGTACCTACATTGTGAAATAAGTCTTTAATTAGATTAGAATTGCTTGTACATCTTTTTTCCATACTAATTGCATGTGACTTGAAAAAGATGATACTAAATTCGGCTCTAATCTTTTTTTTTTTTAATGAAATATAAGAATCTTTCATACTCTTGTTGACCTGGATTTTCAATGGATTAGATTTCATCATCCAAGCTTTACATCTAAATTAGCTGTGCTATGCTGGACCTCCTTTCTTATGATACTCGTAAAATGGCTGCTCTATACTGCTTTTAGTTTTAGGAGGATTAAATGTGTTAAGCCATTTAGTGAAATTTGATGTGAGGCGATGAAGTCCAGAATATGAAATGAAGAGATCTTGTACAGGAGTTTGGATGGTTAGTCTTTTTCATCTAAACATCCTTATTCCCACCTATTGGATAAATGTCTTGACCTCAAAATTGTACTGTATATCAGCATCACATGGTTGCCCAAACAATACAAATCTAAATGTGCTACATGATTGAAACTTGAAAGAGAGGCAGTTTGTTTTTGGGCTGACATTATTCGTGTATGTAACAATCAACTAATGAAACACCTGACTGGCCTCATTATATTTATGAGATAAATCCGTAACTATTCAATTTTAATGCTTCCTTTTAAAGTTCAACTGCCAACATTCTTGATGGACTTGTTATTTCATTTTTTTTCGAAACAGGACTCTTGTTTTTTATTATTTTGAAGTCAGCATATGACATGTCTTGGACAGCATGTTATTACGGGCTACACAAATAAATTTGTGGAACCTGAACTGCTATTATCGGTTGCTATGAAGTGCATAGAAAAAATAAAAATCTTATTTGTTTGGGAAGAAAGCAGCATGTCATTTGATTGCAAGGATGATTTAATCCCAAGAGATGGGTTGAATGTTACAAGGACCCTTGGCTCCAACCAAGAGGCTTGTCTTAATCCCTTTGGAGCTATCTCAAGACACCCCTTTGGAGCTACCCCTTTAGATTTTAACATCCCTCAAGTTTCCTTACTACCAACATTGGATGGTTTGGCAGTAGTCCCTAGTGTAGAGCCCAGTGAACAAAGAAAGGTCAGGAGATTTCTGGAAGTTATGAGAGGGAGGAGAGGGGATGATGATTTCTCATCTGGTAGGAAGCTTTATATAGGTTGGGTGGAGTACCAGTTTCTCATTATTTTGGAGCATACATGGTTTGTTACAACTTAGATTGCTCTTTTTTATATGATCCCTAAGTAACATGTGAACATCAATGGTTTTAGAAATATGCCATCATATTATGTTTGAATTTCGGTGGTTATTGCAACTGCATTTTTAACTTGAAGTTTTATATTTCCATTTCCTACAAACCACTGAAGTTTTTTTAATACGATTGGGTTATAAGAGTCTTCATGGATGCTTGATCAACAGCCCTGGGTTTTAGTGATGAACAGACTTCTATTTTGGCCTTTAATGTTTGAACTTTTTCAAGTTTATTCTTTCTCATTCTAATCAAAATGCACCCTTGCAGCATTCAAAGAAGAAATCTTCTGATTCAAGCTCAAGTTCATCCTCAGATTCTTCAAGTAGTGATGATGAAGGGAGAGACTCAAGAAAATCGAAGTCCAGGTCCAAAAGAACAAAAAGGGAAAAGAAGCATAAATCAAGAAGCAAGCACTTGGGCAGTGATGATGAAGAGGCTGGTGGTCCTGTGCCACTTTCAAGATTCTTCGAGAGTGTGAAAAGTTGACGGCTTTGTTGCAGACATCCTTGTGTACTCTATACAAATTTCCTACAATAGGAAATGTGAGTGGCGTTTACTTGAATTGCTTATTTAATTTTATGATTGTTGTTCCTCTTAAAATTGTTAAAGCTTGAGTTTTTAGTTCTGTTACTCTTTTATTGAGCTGGAATTTTATCAAATAGACCAATAATGAACTTGTATCATATGAATATGTGTAACATGTTATGGGATGGATTTTCTTTTGAGCTAAAAAAATATTATTCACAGCTATCTTTCTTAACAACATTCTGTGTACTGGTTCCACTCAAACTCAATATCATCAATCACATTTTGTAAGAAATGATGCTGTTTAATGTGTACTGAAATTTGACACTCCGAAATCTAATTATTAAACAAGTCAACCTTTCAATCTTAGCCCTCTCAAAATTAACCAGTAAATATAAATTCCGGGCCTAAACCTAACCTAATTACGCATTTATTATTCGGAAATCCCAATAAAAGAAAGGAAACTTTAATTTCTAACTTGTGATTACACTGTTTACTAAAATTCCTTTGGCATTTACATTTTCAATTCCAATCAGTAAACCTGCCCTAAATAGACTAGGGGTCAAAGCCCAATTAATTTAAAACTTTTAATTTTATGTCAACATCAACTTTAAAAATAATAATATTTTTATTTTCTTATAAGAAAAAATAGAGAAAAAGAAAATAAGAAATTGAGGGGGTGAAGATCCAATCCATAGAGATGAATCCGTGGGAGAGGGAGCTCCCCCTTGCCACGGAACAGGGGTGTCGAGCCTCACCAGCCGTCAATTAAGAAAAAATGAAAACTTTTAACTTCAAATCTATAATATCAACATTTTTTAATCAAATAATAATTAAAAATAAAATAAAATAAAATTAATGGATGAATGAAAATGAAAGTTACGATCGGAATTTCAAATTGATATAACTAAAGTCTAAACCCATAAGAATTAGACTCAAATCAGTAAACAGAAGAACAAATAAAAAAAAAAAAAAAAAAAAAAAACTACTTGTACAAACACCATCACAATTACGGTTCCTGAATTCTGCCCAGACCCAGATATTTCAACTGAATAGCCCATCCACTTCATCCAGGATGGATTGGAAAATATGTACATGTCTACATGAAGTCAAATTCTGTAAAAACCTGAAATGGAAAACAACATTGATCAACCGCCACAAAGAATGAAGAGCATATGTCTCCTTATTGCTGTCGATACTCGGGGTTAAATGCAAGGGCCTCCTGATAAATCAGCTCCTTCATCTGTCCCTCTGTCAGTGCATGCTGCTCGAAGTCGAAGCTGAAAGGACTCATACAGACAGGCTCATCACTGATGTCATGCAGTGATGCAAGGTAGGGATGTGCAAGTGCATCCTCAACTACAGCATATAAATTAATAGCAAATCAAAACTCTTAAAGCAAAGAAATTCTGGGTATGCAAGTATATAGTGAACAAAATCAAATTATAGGTTGTTTGTAGAAAGAAAAGGAGGAGGTTATTTATCTGAATTATTACAACATTTGTCAGAAAAACTGGCATATTTATTGAATTTTAGGAAAAATCAGCTCACCAGTAATCCTTTGTCTAGGATCAAATGTTAACATCTTCTCCACCAGATCGATGGCTAAAGGGTGCACAGTTGGAAACTTTGCGATGAATGACTGCCGAGGAATATTACCAATTTGTCGCATGTATCTCTTGGCATTTTCATTCAAAAACCCTAACTCGGCCTCCGATGGAGTACCAATTAGCTGCAAGGTATAGTGTTGTTTAGTAATACTAACACACAAAAAGTTGTACAAATTACGCACATTATTAAGCAAGGAATTCATAATAGTATATTTGTTTGAATATAACCATGGACTGTCATTAAGTCAAAATTGCCAATAATCACGCAACATATAAGGAGCTAGCAACATGGTATATCAGGCATTGTTGATTACTGGTGTAATTATGTGATTTTGTTTTCTACATTTCACCATGTGTGTGTATTATTATATCACCAAGTTTTCACCAAGACTTCAGTATTTATCAATATCAACATATTTTATTCTAATTTTAACAATATTTTACAATGATACTGATATTATGACCAGCAAAATAATATACTGCAGGCTTTCACATACTTCTCTATATCATGGATTCAATCATTGGATTTTAAAATACCGATGCCCTTTGGTATGTTTATCCTTCAACTCTATGTACATGAATGATTCCTTTAACCAAGAAAAAAAATAAATAAACACATCATTATACTAATATCACAAAAAGAAGACTTTCCAGATGATATATAGATTGGCATGCTACAGCTGCCGATAGTATTCATATCTTGTACCTTACACATCATCATTTTATAGACGTATGTAATGATTTTAAGTTAAAACATGCATAAGGTTATTATTTAAGTTCCATTTCAAATTTCAACCATTTTCATCATTTATTTTCTAATTGATAAAGAAATTTCTTTTTCAGCAATGTTTTCACCGACATCCAAATTCTGACTCTTCAATATATTCATTGACACAGAAAATTTAAACATTGGAGATGATAATATGAAAAATGAAAACTTACGTCCAAAAGCAAGCGTAGCTGATTAACATGGTCTCTTCCGGGAAATAATGGCTTCCGATCCATCAATTCCATAAAAATGCAACCAACTGACCATACATCAATAGCTGCTGTGTAATCTGAAGAGTTTAAGAGCAGTTCTGGTGCGCGATACCATCTTGTCACCACATATTCTGTCATAAAATCAGTCTCAGAGGTGACACGAGCCAGTCCAAAATCACATATTTTTAAGTCACAATTGGCATTCAAGAGGAGATTGCTAGGTTTCAAATCCCTGTGCAAAACATTTGCAGAATGTATGTATTTTAGCCCACGGAGGATCTGATACAGGAAATACTGCAAACAGAAAAATAAATGGTAATATTAATACTCAAGCTGATTGAGAAAAGAAAATCAATATCAAAAAGCAAGCATGGAAGCAAAAGATGAGACATGAGTATGTTTATGTCAAAATAACCCAAAATCAGAAAAACTAAACTTTTGAGTTGTCCTTTTGAGTGAGCAAAGCATGCAGCCATTTTTGACATCTAGTCAAGCAATAAACCACACGTTAATCTGGATTTTTTTACATTGACAACTTCGACTGGTCGAAGCATGTAGCCATGTTGGTGGAACATTAGAAAAGTCATAACCTACATTTCAGTCTGCGGGTTCAGCAAATGGCAACTTAGACAGGTTTAAGCTTGTAGAAGACCTCCAAAATCAAGGGTGATGAAAAGGAGAGCTTTGCTAAAGAAATCTTTTTAACCAAGGGTGCCTCAAATTTTCTAAATAAGGAAAAAAAGGTCCAATACGTCATAAATCAGGGAAATGGTTGAACAATGCAATTCAGTTACCGATGGCAATTCATGTTATCACAAGACCCACTTAATTTTAGGTTAACTCGAACATGACCCATTTAATTAATTGTGTGAGAACCTACAACTCTAAGACGACCTTCTTATTAAACGAGTAACATGAACTATTCCAACCGAGATTAATTTTGTTTATTATATGGGTCGTGCCACATCAAATGACATGTTTAACCCATTTAAAACAAATCCAACTTGATTAACCTATTTAACTAAATTTAACTCATAATGCCCATTCAAAAACAAAAATAGTTAACAGTCAAATAAACTAATATATTAATGTACAATAATAAATAAGTTTTATAAGTAATACCCAATCCACTTGTTACCATATCCAAAATAAGGAAAAAGCAGTAAAATAAGAAGGTAAAGGCAAGATAGTAAATCAATAATACATCCACAATACATAATGAAATCCATATTAACAGGAAACCAAGAATCCACAACAAATTTCATACGAATCACTTTTAAAAATTTAAACTTTTCAACTGCCCAACAAAAACTATGCAAATATATATATATAAATTCGGAGTGCAAACTGAAGCTAGCTGAAATCCACTTAAGTTTAAAATCTACAACACCTGCAACTTGCACAATAATATAACTAAAACCAAAAGCTATGGATTCAAAAATGACAAAAATTATAAAGTTTAGATACAAATACAATGATACATTACTAATGGATTATGGATTTTTTTTTACTTGCTTATTTAGGATTTGGTAACAAGTGGATTGGTCATTGCTTGAAGTTTATTATTAATTATTGTATACTTAACATATTAATGTATTTGATTGCTAATTATATTTGTACTGAATGGTGAGGTACAAAATTTGGTAAAAAGGGTTAATTGGATTGAATTTTTGTTAAATAGGCTAGACTAGGGGTGGGTAAAAAAAAGGACCCGACGCGAAACAGGCTGAACCGACCTGAATTTTCATGTTAAGGTCGGTTTTAGTTCCCACTCGGTTTGGCTCTCGTTATAAAGAACTGAAACTTAATAAATATATATAATAAATAAAAAATAAATAAAAACAAAAACAAAATAAAAAATACCTAGCATTCTTTATATCCCTCATTCTCACTCTCAGCCGCACAAAACTCTCTCCTCTTATCTTTTTTCTCTTTTCTCTCTCAAACATCTCTGATATCTCTCTATTCTCCCAACCATCTCAATCAAACCCATCTATCATCTGTTAAATTGGGTGATTGCAACCCTCATTCTCATCTCCTCACCAAATCACAGCTCTCACTTTACTATCTCCTCGCCAAATCGCAGCTCTCACTCTCATAGCTCCTTGCCGAATCGCAGCCCTCTCATCCCCACGGCAGATCTGCTCATTCTTCAACCCAGATTTGCTCTTTCCTTTTAAAACTGTCAATTAGAAGGATTTTTTTTTTTGGGTGAAATCAGTATGATATAATTCTTTGTCAAATTGAAGAAAATTTTGTACTTCAAACATGTGAGTGGATTAATTATTTGAGTTGTGTGTTTCATTAGGGTTTGACAATAATATTCTGAGTTCAAAATGTAAATAGTCAATTTATTTATTAATTTCTTTTTTTTTTTTGTGTGCCCAAAACCGAACCAGCCCGAACTGAGAAAAACATGTTTGGGTCGATTCAGTTCTCAAGGACCCATCGGTCCTGCTCAGTTCAAAAAAATGGAAACCAAAAAATTATCAGGTCAGTTCAATTCAGCATGAAAACGAACTGACCAGTGCCCATATTGGTATTATTTTCAAATAATGCATGTGATGAAATGAGAGTATTCTCATTGATCAAAAGAAATGATCAGGAGATGCGACCTTTATCAAAATGTGTGACTCTTATGTAACGGTATGACTCTTGTGAAATAGTGTGATCAAGAGGTGTGAGTTGTGACCTTTGCAAAAGGTGGGACTCTTAATTTAAAATGAAAAGTCATGATGGAAGGTCGCAGCTGTTTATGAAAGGGTGCAATGCATATTATAAAATGCTATTTGATACATAAAAACAGAGCCTAACAATTCTGCAGACTACTCTCTCCTCCCTCATTTTCACATTTCTACACAATAAATTTCTCATTCTTTGCTTGCATAAATTACAAATATTCTGTTAAATGTTAGACTGCAGTAACATGATATTGTTTCTTGGCTGGTTTGTCATCAAAGGTGTTTGCGCTTTAAGTCGTTAGTGCACAACAATATTAAACAAGGAGACTTCATTGTATCCTATAGACATATTTGCTCAACTCTGTGCATCACTCAATTGGTGGGGGCAAATAGTGTCTTAAGGTTAGCGAAATTGTAACATGCTTTGAAGCCCACTATTAATATGCAGTATTTTTCAGTTTTCAACAAGTTTCGGTTCAACACAAGTTTCTAGTCACAGCGAACCTCGACATAAAGGTACACAGTTTCCTTTCTCAGACACTTTTTCTTTCAGCCCACCCCTAGGCTAGATGGGTTAAATGTGTCATTTGATATGACATACCTAGTATAATAAACAAATTAGGAGGGACATGTTACTTGTTTAATAATGGGTCGTTTTAGAGTTGTTGGCTCTAATAGGATTAATTAAAGGGGTCACGCTTGGGTTAACAAAAACATGACAAGATAACATGAATTATCACCCCTACTGCCCTACATCTACTTCTAGTACTGGGAAAGCCTGTTATAGAAGAGATTTCATATCACTCCATTGTTATAAAGGGAAAAGACACACCTGATGCTGTCAGGGTCTCTAAAGGCCTAAGTCATTCTCTCTGATTTAGTCTTCCCCAAAAATGATGAGTAATAATTGCACCCACTATCAATAAGCAGATGAATAAGCATAATAAAAGATGCTGAAGGGGCAAGAGGAAGGCCAAGGATGCAAGTAAAAAATGACAGTAAACGATTGCCTTTCAGTGAGTTAAGAGCAAGACCTAGAGGAAACCAAATTAATGCAGCAACACCAAAGCCAGAATAAACCTATATGTAAATAGGGTTTGTTCAATTCAGGGTTCTTCAAGTTAAGGTATAAGGGGTTCCACAAAAATTTGACAAAATCAGTAATGTTCTTTTCAAATATAAGGTTGTGCACCAAAACAACTAGATATTCAAACTCAAACCTGGCAGTGTTCTTCCGATAATGTTTGGTTGGAACGAATTATCTGATGCAAGTCTGTATCCATGAGCTCGTATGCAATATAAACATCATGAAACGCTTCCCTTAGGGGTGGTGGTATTATATCCCTAATTGCAACAACCTGCATCACAAATAACAATTAAAATAAAAAGTATTAAAGGGTAGAAAAATAGTACACCAGAAGATGATACAGGACTACCACCAAGAAATATGCAAAAAGGGGAAAAAAATACTGTTATATTAAAATTGTCAGAAACTAAAAGAAGGGAATTCATGAATAAGCCTTTGAGAGAAGGAGAAACAAAAGTTACAAAAGGATTGTCAATGAGAGCCCGGAGGATGTGACAACAAAGACCTTAGCCTATTTATTTAGTAGCATAAGCAAAAGCGAAGGCACAGAAAGAAATGGGGACGAGAGCGAAGGAAAAGCATTAAGAGACCACCTTTTCTCCTAGGGTTGGTTGTTAAGGTAGAAGTAGTTGTTGGAAGGTAGAAAGCAAGCTAGCATAGCAAACCAACGCTAGGCAGCAATCATATAGCTTAAGCCTTAGTGCGGACAACAACAAAAAAAAGCACAGGCTTCATTTATTAACAAATGTTAAGCATATGAGCTGTGATACCATTGCTTATCAGCAAAAAACTAAGCTAAGCACCTCTCTGTATTGTAATACTAGCAACGGAACTATCACGAGTCAGGGGCTCTTCTAATTCAAAAGCCCTTCTATTATTTTCTCCATATAATCTACATCAAGCTAGATAAAGCGGCTGAAATAGGACAAAGTCTTGGCACACCATTTCCCATCTCTCATCTTAAGTTGATTGTGGATAGAATCTTCACTAAATTCTCTTATTTAATCAGCTTTATATACAGATAATCATGCAAATATCAATCATTCGAACATTTTACGCAAATCAAAATGGATGCATGTGTGCAATATGCCAATATGAAAGGTCAAAAGCCATAATCAAAGTTGATGATCTTCAAATTATGTCTATAACTATCCGACTTGCACGCAGCCATTTTTTTTTTCCATTTTCATCATATACAGATCTGTTTCTCCTTGAAAATTGAGATGAAAACATCCCGAAGGATACTAGAAGTTCTAGATATTAAAGAACAGTTTGAGTCATATACATAAGCAATCTTGTTGAGCTATCTACAAGGAACCTCATCTTGGTGATTTAGTCAAGCGAATATTAATTTTAGGTAGCACTCAAATTCTTTCCAGCTATTCTGTATCATATGATTCTACAACAGAATTGTCACTTTACTAATCACTTCCATCCACAAAGAGAGCATCCTTATGGTGCTGCCCTAACTATAACCGTACAAATGATTATAGGGTTTAGCTATAATATAGGAACCGGCAACCATACAATCCTGTATGGTAGCTGAACCCATGATTATAACTACACACTGTTCTCTGGCTAACTAGTAACAAGATTTATTGTGTTTGCGTTTCTTTGTTTGTCATCTTTTTGCCTAATATTTTCCATAAGATATGACCTCTATAAAAACAATTGGTTCAGTTAGTAAAAATAATAAAATGAACCATCTTATTTACTTGAATTTGTTCTATGACTAGAAAGTAAATGTAGAAAACGTGTAACTACTACATAATGCTGTACAAAATTGTCTTCACGACAATAACACCAAAATTTTGTCTCCATAACAGAAAACCAAAGCAAAGCAATAACTGAAAAATAGGAAGAATCAGCAATCATCACTCACTGACGTTTTCATGATCCATATGCCGGAGTAACTTGATCTCACGGAGAGTTCTCTTTGCGTCAATTCTGTTATCAAATGCATTTGCTATCTTCTTTATAGCCACGTGCTCGTTTGTCTCCGAATTCAAGGCAGAACTAATAAATACCCAAAAGCATCCCATTAATATGTTGCCCCAAACACCCAGAGAGTAAAGAGATACAAATAAGGTGAATGAGTAAGCAGTCCCTCAAATCTCAACTAACATCAACAGTAACACTCAAAGCATCAATCAATTCATAGAACTACTAAATCCCAGTAAGAATACATAACGAAAAAACGGAAAACCCCACAGAAATGTGCAAAAACCCAACATTATCCCCCAAAAAAAAAAAAACTCAGCTTCCTCCCCCAACAATATCCCCAAAAGATCTTCCTATCTCATCTCTCAATTAACAACAATAACCCATTTGAGCCCATGAATTCTGATTTGATTCCAACAATAAAACACAAGAGACATCACACCACAATCTTCATCGTTTTCTAATTATCTGAAGAAGCAAATAAAAAGCATACAGAGCAATAGAGAAACACGAAGATAATATATATATATATATATATATAGAGAGAGAGAGAGAGGGAGGGAGAGAGCAGGTAATACCAGACGATACCGTAAGCTCCCTTGCCGATGGGCATGATCGGAGGCTTGTACTTTGCCGTCACCTCGAAAATGTTTCCAAAGATGTTGTACTGTATAAACCTGCCACCGTGGCTCATAGTCGCCGGGATGCTCTCGACACCGCCTCCAGTCGGAATCGGTGGCGGCTGCGGCTGTTGATGAAGTGGACCTTGCACGTCACTCATCTCGGTGTCCGCCGACATCGTCCCACCTGCTCCTCCGTCCATTTTTATTTTTATTTTTATTTCTGTGTTTATAAATATATTTGGAGTATTGAATATTGATGTGAGTGCTTGTGTTGTTTGGGTAGGTGCTTTGAGGCCCTCTGCTCTATATTTATAGCCAGCTAGAGTATTTCTTGCTTTCATTTCTTTGCTTTTTGCTTTTCATTTTTTATTTTTTATTTTTTATTTATTTCATTTAAATAAATTCTTGAATCTTGTCTAAGACTTTATGGTTTTATTTCACATCTTTGTAAAATATTTTATTAATTTTTTAATATATATATAAAATATGAAAATGATCATGTGTAAGGGGTAGTATATAACAATAATCTGCTCTTTTTCAAAAATGAAATTATTATTTCGATTATGTTTTCTTGGTCTAGATTTTATTATGATTTTACAAGAGTTTATCAAAAAATCTAGTTTCAACAAAACGTTAATGCGTGAAGTTAAATATGTAATTAAATTGTAACTAAAACTTTTAATTAAATTTATATTAAGGTAATCTAGCTGTGACTTATTTATGTTAGATGGAAGTTGAAGGATTAATAGTAAGCTCCTCACATGTACGTTAATGATTGATGGGAGATGGAATTTGATGCGACTAATAATAAATCATTCCTGTTCACATTGATATTATGCATTCAAGTGGTATCCCGATATCCATATCACTCAAATTATAATGGGGAATGTTATCTACATTTCCAATTTACATTTCCTATTTACTTTTTTCATTCATCACTTGACAAATATATACTCTTTAATTTAATAAAAAAAAAACTCTCTTTTTACTGTAAAGTTTGTTTACGTTTTTACCCTTTATTAATATGCACACCCACTTGAATATAAAAAATAATAATAATAACCCTTTTTTTCTTTCTTGCAAGAAATTTGTTGGATTTGCACCATAAAAACTATGAACAAAATGAGTAGAGTATATTATAGAGCACTAGAAAAAATATCATGTTTCTAAAATACAATGCATATGACTTCTATTTTTTGATTGTGGACTTCCAGAAAATAATTCTGGATGTGGTCTTGTAAGTGGGATTTTACGAATTGAAATAAACATAAAGAGGAGACTTGAACAAAAAAAAAAGGGAGAGGAGAGAGTGGCTGCTTTTTTATTATTATTATTATCATTATTATTATTATTATTATTATTATTATTAATTTGGTTGACAAAAAAAGCAAAAACATAAATAGGCCGGAGTTGTTGTTTGGTAGGTATTGGGTGAAGTGAGAGAAAAAAAAATGTAAGAGATAGAAACAGTCATCAAGAAAGTCGTTTGGTATTAGTAATGGATAAAAGCGTAAACAAGCTTTGCAGTAAAATGTGAGAGTTTTTTTTATTAAATTAAAGAGTGTATATATGTTAAGTGATGAGTAAGAAAGACAAATGGAAAAGGTAGATAGCATTCCCTAATTATAATTATTCTAAAAAAAAAAAAAAAAAAGTTAACTTAATAGTTAATACTAACTTTTTAAAAGTGAATGACAAAACGTTGATCCTTGTCATGTATGTTAGTATCGTTTTTATTAAAAAAATATACGTATACATACATATATATATATATATATATATTGAGAAAGTGTCTTATTTTTATGTAAATTATGTGTTATATCCGTATATGAGTGCTAACTATCATGCCAGGATGTCAATGTAGGGAAACGCAGAACCACAGCATCCACTATTTCTAGAAAGTTTGTGTGCTTGAGAGTCCCTGATGATTAAATAAACTAAGATTTTACCATGATTGTAATTTTAGAGAGACACGAAAGCGAATGCCTATAGGGTCGCTTCTGTAACTAGATAACCAGCACTGAAAACTGTCTTTACATTGGATGGTTTGGTGTTTTGATGATCCCTATCTCATTGACTGCAACTTCTGTATCTAATCAATGAATGAAAGTGGAAGAAATGAAGTTTAACTTTTTTTTTTTTAATACATTAACTATCTAGAATCTTCAGAATAAAGATTCGAATGAGTGATTCATGAATATAAATGACGAAAACAAATAAAAAAATGCTAAGGTATAGGAACAGAAAAGATGTAAAGATCCTTCGGATCTAGTCATACCATTCCATTATATTGACAATTTCAAAAAATTGCTCATACTATGAGCATAGTATGATCGTGATCGAGCAATTATGCCCCCATCGTGTAGTGGTTTAGTACATCTCCATATTTAGTCATCATTCAAAGTACCTATTCGTAAAAATTGTCTTTGTTTTCCTTTATTTTATTATCTTATTCTATCTATATAGAAAATATGGCGATAAAGCTAATATTATTAAAATAATAAAACCATTATTACGTTTCCACATCAAAGTGAAATAGAGTACTTAATTCTTTTTTCTTTCAGTTTATACCTATTGGTGTTCCAAAAGTTCCTTTTCGAATTCCTAGAGAGCGAAATCCAAAATCTATCCGCAAAGAGCGAGTCGGCCAAGTGCAAAACTTCTTAAAAGTAAACGAGTCTTTCTGACAGAGGACATAAGCTACTTAGAATGAACCAAGATCAGCGATTTCGAACATTACTTGAGATATATTGAAAAGCAAGGAGAAAGAAATTGAATAAGATCGATGGAATTTACGACGAGATATTCGATTATTAAGTGAACGCTATGCACAACCCTATCTACCATCAATCCTATATGTTCTAAGTTTCATACAAGCGCACTCTCCCTTATTTCGAGACTCGAGCGAGCTGGTTAAGACCAAATGCACTCTTTGATAGAAGAGGGTCTAGGACGGATGACTTTTTTGGATTTGAGGCAACACGCTTGCCCCAGGTTTCGAACTACCCACGGCAAGCAAGGGGAGACCAACTGAGGCATCTGATCAAGAGAAAATTTCCCCCACTTTTTTGACCCAGCAATACTTTGAGTCTAGTCCCTCTCCATATGGTGGATACGAACCCGTGAGATCAATAAGCCAGCCTAAGTTTCGCCAGCCTAAGTTTCGTCTACCACTGAGCCCAATAGAGGCGATACTAAAAAGGGCTTCGTCTTCGGCTAGTGCGCAGCTAAGCCTTCGCTCATGACAAAGCAAATCACATCCTATTCACATTTCACAAAAATCACAATTCTCATTTAAAAAGCATATCTCTATATTACTTTAGGGGAGGTGGAGCAAAGCAGATTCTAGCCTCACCTACGTACAGTTTATGTCAGTGTTCCTCAGTTTATGCTCGTGTCAAAAAGAATTCGAGTTCAATCCCATTTGCTCCAACAGTAAGCAATATTGCTTAGCCACTTGTGCGTCTACAATGAGACATCATTACCGAGAATTGCATATGACGTAAAAGGATCCATAGATGAAGGGTAGATCATTTCTGCTGCTAACTATATAATATAATATAATGGTGAGACAGCACGAACAGTGTCCAAGAGCCGTAGTTATATTTATCATATAATGAAGTACCACATGAGTGGATATATAGAATCCAAATCTAACAAATCACTCATGTTCTGATCTTCTACATCCTAGGTCTTCTTGTCCCGTCACCTGGCTTATGTTCTTCATATAGCATTTAGACCGAATGACTTTATGAAATTACGTTGATACTTCCACATATTATGGGTAACGTAGAAGACATCTCTATTTTCCCCCGGGAAATCTTTAAATTACCACTGCTCCAAGTTTGCATCGCATAATAATAATAGTTCTATTATGTGGTCATATTGGTTTGTTTGTTATACTATTATTATTATTATTATTATTATTATTATTATTATTATATAATTATCTATTCTATTTTCAAATTATACCTAGAATAAGTATTAAGTATAAGTAGTTGTAGTTTCAGTGGAAAAAAAAATGGGCAACTGCTATTGATATTTTTGATTTTCTATTTACTCATGATCTAGCCTGGTCGACCCAATCATGATATTGTAGGATGGGACCTTTTCTCAAAAAACTCCAGACCCTGAGAAGAGTTGAAGATGGTGCAAGAAAGCTAGTGGAAGCGAAGCTTCTGGCTCCCCGATATAAATATGTTGAAAAGAAAGTAAAAAGGAGTCATTTTTAAGTATGACCCACTTCCCTCAATATGTATGGTGAAATCAAATCGATTCCTATTTTAAGCATAAGCATTGGATTCTCTGTCTCAGTTAAGAGGAGTCATGGAAAGAACAAGTTCAAAATTGCGATCAATTCCTTTTTCAAATCCGGCTGCAGCTGCACGAACCCTTCCCACGTGCCATAAATGACCTATGAATAAGAAGAATCCTAGAACAAAATCATAGAGGGATTTTACTAACATGAATCCATTAATTATATATAACATATATACAACTTTTTAGCACTTTTTTATTCGAACATGGAGTCGAGAGTACCTTTTTTTGACTTCAAAAATGGGAGCGCTGGATCATGCATCCATCTATTTTCTAGATAATACGGATAGATAGATTGACCTAGAGATTCACACCTCATATCTTTCTATACATAGTAATGGTATCCACTCATATGGCCATGTTCTATTCAGTAAAAGTAAAATAGAGTCGCCAAAAGCAGAACCCCGTATTTCTTCTAGAGAATCTCTTAATTGCTCCAAAGCAACTAGAAAAAAATTCTTTAACCAGAAAGAATTTCATTAAGATGTGGGATACCTATCCAGAAGTTTTCACAACTCAATCATGTATGATGGAATCATCAAAGATTTGACCTTTTCGAACTTTGTCTGTAACTCACCATAGGCTTAGGAAACAAGGAGAAGATGTGTACGGACGAGATATCGAAACCACAAGAAGGAAAAGGATTGAATAGAGGAACTCTCGAACATTTGGCGATCTCAGATGTGTCAATATCAATGGTGACTCATTATTTTGATGAATCATTTCTTTGGACTGAAGAAGATTATGTAAACACTTACTCGAAATCTCACTTATCAAATTCCATTGCGGAAGTCACAATTTTTTCTGAAGAATTCACCATGATATATCTGATCCATGCATAATATCATGAAAAATGGATACAAATTTTTGACTACTACTTAGTACCGACAATAAGTCTAAAAAAGTATCTAAAAATATCAAATTTAGATATTTGTACTGAAACAATTATGGCGTGTCCTAATATTATCTAGCAGGGGGTGAATAGATTTTAATCCGATTATTACCAAATTTTCGCGATTAATCAATTTACGAAAATAACTCCAATATAGTCAATTCAATAAATCATGTGTAAAATGCGGAATTTAAATAGCACTTGATTTTTATGTGGAAACCTTCAATAAGGAAAAACCACGGGTTGTTATGTGCGCCACACACGATGCTCGAATCCACTAATTGTAATGGTGTCCGCAACCTAGGTTGACCACGTCAAACCTTACACGGTCACTAACCCACCACTACTACCCACATGCCATTAAAAGTGAACCTAGATCAATTTGCTTGCGGCCTAAGCAACCTTAGCCATAAGACTTACTTCTCAATGAAAAGATTAAACAACCTATGTGAATATGCTAAGATATCCAAATATGCAATTAATGCTAGGTTACACTAAATGCTTATCTAGGATTATAAGATATCAATAAAATCAATCCTAGATATTAATTGCTATATGTCATGGCATAAAGCATAGCTAACATAAATTAAGCAATCCTAAGTATAGCTATCACAATACAACACTCAATCAAAACAACACAACAATCTCTATCTTGTATAATAGAATATGATATAAGAACATACAAGTAATTAACGAGATTTCTTGTTAAGTAAAACACTAAGATTAAATAAAATTAGTGAAAAACTTACCATGGCATGTGTGTTGAGTAAGACCCATGCAAAAAAGCATCCTAGATATTCTAGAAGATGCTAGATGAATTTTGATGCATATGAAAATGGTTTTGAGTGTTTAAAGGTGAGTTCTTAATTGATTTGCTCTCAAGTATCTCTCTTTTTCTCTTTAGGGTTCTTGGAGTCAAGGAACTGGTTCAAAAGAATGAGATAAGGATGTATTTATAGACATCAATAACGAGCTGGGCAAAAAGACAAGTTTTCCCTTAAAACGCACCATTGGTGGTTTCAAAACCACCATTTCAACCGCCGAATTGAATCCCGAGAGAACAGGGGAACAACGGTGGTTTCATTTAGCGGTTTTATGGCCGTCATTCCAACTGCCATTTTGGACCGAGATATTTAAATTGATCAGGTCTAAATGGCGGTTTCAATCGGTGGTCGGGGCCACCAATCATAACTGCAGATATTGGTCCAAAACCTTTTAGAATCAAACGGCGGTTCCATTCAGTAGTCATGGTAGCTGATCAAACCGCCATTTCACCAATTATGGTGAAACCAAATGAGAAGCTAAGGGCATTCTCTGAAGGCGATCTTCACGCTGAACCAAGCACACCAATGTGCAAGCGCATACGTTTCCGAAAAATCTTCAGAAAACGAATTACACGACACAAACTGCACAACAAAAACTATCAAAGATATGCAAGTGTGAAGTGTGAAGTGAATGTCTCATAATGCCTGACATGTCATGGTATTGTTAATCAAGATGCAATCAATTAAAACATGCATGAAGAGATATTCAAGAACATGAATGCACACATACAAAACACACAACATACAAGAAGTATAGATATGCATGAGTTGTTGATCGAACCAAAATTGGTATGATTTTGACCCTTATTTCTTTTTCTTTTTACTTGATTCATGGGCAATATTCCGTTATTTAATATTGTGAATTAAGTGTTTTCAATTAATTACGAAGTTCAAGGGCATTGAAGTAATTTTGGAGAATTAGGGGTAAAAGAGTAATTATTGAAGGAAGATTGAAGTTAGTGTGATTTTACAAGAGATCATGGGACCATTTTGTAATTTGCCACGCAAATCACAACAGCCACACAGCATTAATGAAACGCTGCGTTTTACTTGTGGACAATGCACGCGCCAAATGCAAGAAGCTCAATTCAGCCCAAGTCAAACAAGCCCAACGCATATGCAGCCCACGCCCCAACAACAAAACGGTGCGTTGCATTTAAATAGAAGATTGGGCTCAGCTTGGCCCAATGCGTGGCCCAAACGCCGACTCATTTCCACCTCACCCGCAGGAACGCCCATGTTCTCTACTAAGCACACCTCTAAGAAGACAAAACAATGAAGGCCGCGTGCACTGCTCTTGCTGTTGCTGAATGCACCTCATCTTCTTCTTCAACCTTCTTCCTCTTCACGCGTGAAGACCTACCATGGCCACCCCAAACCCTAGGTTTTACGGCCGCAGGAAAACACCCTTTTCCAGCCTATCTTCGGTCAATTCCGGTGCCAAAATGACGGCAAGATCAGCGGCAGCTTGATCGATCCTCGTCTCGATCCTCCAACCGCCGGATCCACCAAGCCACGACCCTCCAAGCGTCGCCCTTATGTCGCCACTTCCCAAACCGCGAAAATCAATGTCGCGGTTTGCATTTTGATGTCGCCACAACGACCCCATGGCGACATAGATGATTTTTGGCACCTGATGGAGTCGCCATTTGCATCGCCCAAGCGTCGCCATTGAAGCAAACAGCGACCACTCCTCTGTACAAATGTGATTGGTGGGGAAAATTACGTAATATTCCCTCTTGTGGACTAAATGGTAATTTACCATGTAAGAGGAGTGCTTTGGTAATTTATACATGTGAGCTAAATTGAAAACCCTATAAATTCATCACTATTTTCCTCTTTTAGATAACTCTTGACAACCAAGAAACCCCCTCTTCTATCATTCCTAATCCCACCATTTCTCTTCCATCCCAACTCAACATTTAGATTACTTTCCCTCAATCATTCCTTTCTTCCTATCTTCTCCATATATCTCCTTAGTCACTTCCCATTTGACTCCACCTATCTAGACACATCATCATCATCCACTCTTTGCACAATGAGCATCAAAGACAAGGAAATGATCAAGCTCTACAAAAGAAGGCCCAAGGGTGATTTCCTAATCTTTACTTGCCTTCCCTTTTGATTGTAATATGTGTAACTAAACCCCCTTTTAGGGGATTGATGTGAAAACATTTGGATTAGGTTTTGCTTAAGCTTTATATATATATATATTTAATCTCTATTTGTGTTCTATTCATTTTATAATTAGATTCTATTCGTTATATAATTGACATGTATACCCACTAGTTGATTATACTATTGTTTAGGATTATTAGTTATATAATCTTGATTGGTTTGACACTCTTGATGGATTGAGAGCATAGTGAGTATGATAGATTGTTGAAGGCATATCAGTCACGATAATCTAAATCGCGATAATCTAAATCTTTAATTGTAACAAATTGATCCCGCTGTGACCCCCTCTCCTTAATCGGTTAGGCATTGCAGTGGGAAGTTGTTTATGATTCATAGTGATGGTCTAAACACATTCAAGAATACAATTGGTTAACATTTGTGAGGTTGGTTCACTAAAGTAGCTTGAGAAACATTTCCTATAATCCATTTGCGATCCCATTAATTCCCTAGGAATTCTCTTAATTGTTTATTCCATATATATCTTATCTAGATTTGTTGAACATTATATTCTATTAGTTTTATTAGTTTTATTAGGTTTATTTTACATGTATGTTTGATGACTTGACAAACCATACAACCATTCATTGCTTATGATTTATTTTATCGCATTTAGGAACTGTTAATTTTTTCAACTAATTACTCTAATTCCCTATGGAACGAATCCTAGCTTACCACTTTACTAAATTTTACATCTAAGTGGATTTTTAAGTGGTGAAAATTGGTTTTCAAAACGAACACATTTAAAACATTATTTTGTTGTGCAAAACGACTGCATCAGTTGTGTGCGTGTAACTAAGATCTCCTCTTCAATGCAAGTAAGTACAAGAATTTTACTTTTGGAGTGCTTATCATCTTGAGGTCTATATAGGGCCTTTGTTGAGCTTGAACACCAACAATTATACGCCTAAGCTACCCTTACAATTCAAGCCCCAAAATTTGGTTTATCCACGAAATAAGTCAATCAAAACTTGAGGAACTTACATGTACCCTATCGAAGTAAGGAACTATAGCATAAATGTTTAGAATTGATTTCATTTTGAGATATGCATGGGATTAGCCACCTCAATGGGGTCTTTTATCCTCGTTGGATGAGCAATTACCAAATGTCTAGCATACCCTCATGCTTGGCGCCAATGGGTATTTTATTTAAGAGAAAAAAGAAGACTAAGCCTTCACCATATGAATTATTAATATTAAGTAATATTAGCATGGTACTTTGAATTTGATATGCAAATTTTTTATTGTTTTTCAAAATATTAGATTATTTATTGAAAGAATAGTATGAGATAAAGGAAGGGCATTTCTGATTTTATCTTACCTATCGTAGGTCAATTTCAACGTCACAAACTTTTTTCACACTGACAGGTTATTAACAACATTTATGTTATGAAAGAGTAGGAAAATAAAAAATAAAAAGAATAAAATTTTTTTTGGTATTGCTGAATCACAGACGAAATAAATATATTAAAGCAATGGGGTCATCATAGTATTTTTGAACTCCTTCGAAAAAAAAAAGAAGGGTGGTAATTGGATCATTTACCAATCTGGGTATAATAGATCCCACATTTTCTCTTTCTTTGAAAGGTAAAAAAAATTCATTGTGGAGCCATATGCGATGTGAAAAACAATACCCGTACGATTGTTCAAATGCAGTATAGGCATTAGGTTCGGCAATAATGATATCCCCCAACATACCAAAACTAGTGGTTACTCTAATCCCGTGTGAATCAGCAAGAACCACCTTGCAAGGAAAAATACTCCTAGGTGGCCGATAACGAAGTAGTACAGTGAGGGAAGGGTGAAAAGAACCCCCATCAACACCCGTGATGTTAAGAAAATATCTTTTGCACAAAGGTTGGCAAGAGATTTCTTGTAAAAACATTAGCCCCACTGAATTCATAATGAGAATATTTCAATCTTTTTTGATTCTGTGTGTTATTTTCATTATGCACATAAGGAAATGGTTTCACAGGATTCAGCCAATTGTCTTGATCATCGGATATCATTGAGAAATATAAATCTGTGTTATCAAAAGATTTCCTACGAGTATTTCTAGTATAGAATGAGTCCGTCATCCACTTTGGTATCTTACTGAATAAAAATGGTGATATTATCCCTCCATTGATCAAGAATTTCAATTTTTTGGAAGTATTATAATCATCCAATAAGAAGGTGTTAACCATCAAAATTGGCAAAGGAACAAAGAAGAATTTTCCACCACGATACAAGGAAAAAACACTTTTTACCATCTAAGTACTCCTAGAAAGAAGATTACTGGATCAAATCTGGATACCTGCCTCCTCCCTCGGATTAACGCCAGCAAAGCCCAGCGATCCCAATAACCCTCAAAATGTTCCAACACGGAGTTCTACTCAGAATCCTATCACGGAGCTCAAAGGGGTACCCTGCTACTGCATCAGATAGGTATCTCGTTACTAGATGGACAGGATACCCCGCTACTATTTCAGCAGGGTACCTCACTGCCGCATCAGATGGACATCCAGATACAACGTCAGCTAAAGTATCCCGCTTCTACATCCAGCTAAGTACCCCGCTTCTACATCCAACCGAGTACCCCGCTGTAAGAACAACCGATATCAGGATACCCCACTGACCAAGCACCTAACCAAGAAAGCATCAAACTAGAAAGAGGCGAGGTACACGAAAACCCAGATGAACCCAAATACCTCTTGGGATCCTCTTGCCAGATAACCATAAGAAATACTCATAGAATTATATATCCATATGTTCAGACAGACAGGTCTTGAAGCTCCAAAGCTAGGGGAATGAAACGTGGTCATTCATCTACAGATAAAAAGGTAGACTCTTTCCCGCCACTTCAGAATTCTATTCGAATAAGAAGTCCATTTATATTAGAATCCTCTCCGAAAGGAATGACTGGATTCGGATAATTAAAGCTCTGACGAGGTTGTCTCCTAGAAGGAAAGAAAGTCTTGTGATCGCCAAACCCTAGACCGAAATTATAGGAGTGCATGGTAAACAACAGGACCTATATATACGACACTATACTCACCAAAAAGGGACGGAAGAAAAATTGGCCTCCCTAAACCCTACACTCGTATTTTTTTTTTCTACTTATCGATAGACACGAGCACGCCATCTCCATCATTTAATAGAAACCCTGAATACCGCCATATACGACCATAGTCTTAATTTCATCAGATGTATCTATGTTGTTATCAATAAAATCATACCGTTAATCTTTTCTTGTGTGATTTTTTAGTTTGGTTTGACAGAAAGAATGGTATCAAACTACGTGATACCCCTCCGATCGAGATCTATCCCGATCTTGGTCCTTAAAGTTGTTATTTGGAGATTCACCCCAGTGATAATTTTCATTAACACTTTTGGCGCCGTCTGTGGGAAACTACCTTCCCAACATTTATAGAAAAGTTGTCTTAGTTCTACCCAGCAAAGCAGAAAGTTGAGACTGCGATCCTCTCAGGCCCATCCGGCTCTATCGGGACCCTTGTCACTCGCTTCCACAGAAAGAGCTCAAAGATGGGGTAGAGGATCCATGAATGACAATCCGACACCAATACCTCCTCCTGTCACAGCCGCATGCCCATTGCCTCGAGATCCGATCAGGCAGGAGATCAATCGGGATATTCTAGAACAATAAGCTGATGCCTACGTAGAAGCCATTTGACTTAGAATGATAGCTCAATGAATCCCCTTTGAAGCAACCGGGACTGCAGGAGACATCGGCCCAAGTATCCGGGTACCAGTATTTGATCGACTGGGACCATCTCCACCAGCCCCGGTCCGTCAGGTTAATCTCAGACCCCAACTAGTAAAATCCGCAATTGAGATTCCACTGAGGAGAGTCCAACCCCAGTCAAGGCCAATGGGAGAAAAGAAAGATCCATAGCTAGATTCAGAAGGAAGCACCAAATCCCGAAAAAGCCATAGGAGTAGGCACCAGTAAGCCAAACGGAAGGAAGTGATTATTGATTTAGAGACCCCGGATGGAAGATCATATGGCCAAGATGGCTAAGGAATTAGAGGAATTAAAAAAGGAAAGCACCAATGAATCCAGAAGAACCCCCTAGGAGAGATGAATGCACCATTCTCCAAAAGAATCAGGGAGGCGGGGCTTCCCCCCAAATTTAGGATGCCCTCCGAAAAGTATTCCGGAACAGATGATCCAATCACTCACCTGGAAAGCTTTGTCCACCAGATCGAAGTCCACAATGCAACGCAGTCAGCCATGTGCAGGATATTCCCCTCGACCTTGACTGACTGTGCCAAAACATGGTTCAGGAAATTGCCACTAGGTAGTGTGGATTCTTTTTCTAAACTCACCACAGCTTTCTGTGCGCAGTTTCAGGGAATCAAGCCTCGTCCTAAAGACCCTATTTTGGTTCAGTATGTAACCCAAGAGCGGGGTGAAACATTGAGGTCTTATGTGGAGAAATTCTATAAGGAAGTGATCTAGATGGGAGTATTCGACGAAAAAGAAACCTTGACTAATTTTTGAAGAAACTTGTGGGCGGGCAAACTATTCCTCTCTTTTACTAAGCATCCACTAGAAACTTACCAGGAAGCCTACAATCGAGCTTAGAACAGGTAGACATAGAAGAGCAGCTCCGGATCAAGGTTGAACATGATGAAGCCGGCTGGCCCCGCGTCCTAGGAAGGAGACTCTAAAGCCTGTACCAGTCAACAGATTCCAAAATCAGCCCCCAAACAGGTCAACCTACAGGCCGTCTCCTATTCCCTCGTACCAGGAAAGGTACCCGACTAGAAGATCCCCTCTCAAGAGATTGCCTCCCAGGGCAGCCCCTCTGAAAGAAGTTGTTCAGGTAGCAAGGGAGGAAGATGTATATAATCACTGCCCCCCCCCGAAATCTACCTCGCCATCTGGGACAAAGGCCTACTCAAGAAGCCAGGTCCCATGAAAGTCCCAACTGATATTAGGAACCAGTACAAGTATTGCGATTTCCACGAGGATGTTGGACACAACACCTCAGAATGCTACAGCCTCCGTAATCCGATCGGAGGGTTGGTAAAGGGGGAGGCTTGCTGACATAATTTCTACAACAGGTACGAGATAGCATCAAAAAGGGGAAACGGGTATAAAACGGGATACAGAAGGCGGTAGACAGAATGAGGGATGGGGAGAAGGATCTAATGCAGCAGATCCAGGTGATTCGTACCATTAGTGGAGGCCCCACCTTGGCTGGAACTTCCAACAATTCTAGGAAGAACCACACAAGAAAGATTCCCAGACTCAACGCCGATCATGAGATATTCAAGGTCAGCAGTGGGTCCCGAGATCCATCCCGCACTACCAAAATTGTCTTCACAGAGGAAGATGTCTACAATACATTCCAACCACATGATGATGCCATGGTAATCTCGGTACAGATTGCTAACTACCGGGTTCATCGTGTCTTGATTGATATAGGAAGCAGCGTCGACATCCTGTTTAAGGGAGCTCATGAGCAACTTAACTTGAAGAATTCCTGCTACAGCAGTTGCACTTCACTTTTGTATGGTTTCACAGGGGACTCTGTAATGCCCATGAGATCCAAAATCCTGCTGGTGATAGTCGGAGAAGCTCCACTTCAGCAAAACGTGATGACGGAATTCATCGTGATGGATACCCCGTCTGCTTACAATGCCATTATGGGTAAGCCCTTCCTTTCAGGGATTAGGAGGGTGCTATCCATCTATCTCAACATCCTAAAGTTTCCAGTGGAAACAAAAGTGGGAGAAGTTAGAGGGGACTAACAGGCAACGCGTAATTACTATGCGGTATCCACCAATCCCGTCGAGCTTACCAGACAGTGCGCAAACGTGGCCAGTGAAGTAAACCCGGATATGCCAGAACAATGTCATTATGACATAGAAGAAGGAAAGGTACCAGACATAAACATAAAAGAGCAGGAGGATGAAGAGCAGGGTTGGACTAGTGGTCGTCCCGCAGATCAATTAGAAGAAATACCCATCAGGGGAGAAGATCTCACTAAGGTGGTGAAAGTCGGAGGGGGGTTGGATCCCAAAGTCAAGGAGGACTTGATCAAGCTCCTCAGAGAATACATCAATATTTTTTCTTGGACTCATGAGGAAATGCCCGGCATTCCTCTTAGCTTGGCCACTCATAGGCTGACAATAGACGTAAACGTCAAACCAGTGAAACAGAAATCCAGACACTTCAACGCTGAACGGAACACCACAGTCCAAGAAGAAGTGGATAAACTCCTAAAGGCCGGGTTCATCAGGGAATCCCGATATCCCGAATGGATTGTCAATGTGGTCATGGTGAATGTGTGTGGACTACACCGATCTCAACTGGGCTTTCTCTAAAGATAGCTTCCCGCCGCCTAAGATCGACCAGCTCATCGACTCTACCACGGGAAACAATATTCTAAGCTTCATGGATGCCTTCTCGGGATACAATCAGATCATGATGCATCCCTCAGATCAAGACAAGACAAGACCAGCTTCATCATGGGGCAAGGCCTTTACTACTATAAGATAATGCCATTCAGACTTAAAAATCCAGGTGCTACATACTAGCGTATGGTGAATAAATTGTTCAAGCAACATATACGAAGATCCATGGAGGTATACATAGATGACATGATTACAAAATCTTTGGAGGTTGGGCAACACCCGGAAGATTTACGCCAAACTTTTCAGGTAATTAGGAAGAACCAGATGAGACTGAACCCCGTAAAGTGTGCTTTCGGGGTAACGGCAGGAAAATTCATGGGGTTCATGGTACATGAAAAGGGAATCGAGGCCAATCCCGAGAAGATCAAGGCCATCCTAGACCTCAAGTCTTCCACAACACTCAAGCAGTCACAGGCTGAATAGCAGTATTGAACCGATTTATATCCCGCTCCACCGATAAGTGCCTCTCGTTCTTCAAGATTATCAAGCAGGGAAAGAAGCTAAAGTGGGATGAACAAAGTGAGTTGGCTTTCCAAGCCTTGAAGGAATACTTGGCCAGTCCCCCTCTACTGGTCAAGCCTCTCACTGGAGAAGAGCTCCAACTTTACCTAGCCGTCTCAAAAGCTACCACTAGTGAGGCCTTAGTGACAGAATGCAGTGACGGAATACAGAGACCGGTGTACTATATGAGTCGTGCTTTCACCAAGTTTGAAAAAAATTATACCCTCTTGGAAAAACTCGCCTATGTCTTAGTAACTACAGCCAGAAAGCTCTGGCCCTATTTTCAGGCACACACTATCGTGGTAGTCACCGATCAGCCCTTACGACAATTCCTCCAAAGGCCTAATGTATTAGGCAGGTTGGTTCTATGGGCCCTAGAGCTCACCCAATTTAACATCAAATACAAGCCAAGGTCCACGATTAAAACACAGACCTTAGCCTACTTCGTAATGGAGTTCAGCGTAAATTCGGACCTAATTACCAAGCCCGACCCCAGTCCGAATCAAACTGACCTGAACTGGCTTGAAGATAACAAGACCTGGATTCTATACACTGATGGTGCATCAAGTCAATCGGGATGCGGAGCAGGAACAGTCGTAATAGACCTAGAAGGGGTTGAATGCAGTCACTGGTTCAGGTTTGGGTTAAGGGCTACTAACAATGAAACAGAATATGAAGCCTTACTAGCAGGAATGGGAGTAGCTGAAGCCTTAGGGGCCGATTTCCTCCTAGTCAAGAGTGATTCCCAATTGGTGGTCAACCAGGTGTTGGGGTTGTACCAGGCAAAAGGTGACAATATGGTAGCATATCTGGCTAAAGTCCGAGAAGCTATGTCGGGATTCAAAGTTATGAGGATGGAACAGATACCCGAGAGAAAAATCACTAGGCAGATGCTCTAGCCAAGATCGCAGCAGGTGAGGATCATACCTTGCCCAGAGGGGTGCCCCTCCAACTGATACCCTGTTCCAGCATAGCCAGGGGGTGGAGATCCTACCAATCAACCGATTCCATTGTTGGATGGATCCAATAGCGGACTACCTCTAAAGTGACACTCTCCCCGCAGCTCCAGATCGAGCGCACATGTTGAAGAGAATCGCTACCCGGTATTGCCTTGTAGATGGATACATTTACCGCAAAGGGAAATCCCTCCCCCTACTTAGATCCCTTCACCTAGACGATGCTACATAGGCACTTAACGAAGTACATTTATGAGACTGTGGTAACCATGCGGCAGGCGAGACACTAGCCTACCAGATACTTAGAATGGGCTACTTTTAGCTGACTATACATCAAGATGCAAAACAATTCGCATAATCATGCGAGACTTGCCAGAAGACACCAAACCTCCATCACCTCCCCCCGGAAAGGCTCTCCTCGATTAGTACACCTTACCCCTTTGCTATCTGGGGACTAGATCTAATCGGCCCGCTTCCTACTGCACCCGGCCAGGCCAAACATGCAGTAGTAGCAATAGACTACTTCACCCGTTGGGTGGAAGCTAAGGCACTTGTCAGGATAACTGAAGAAACAACCACCAATTTTGTCAAAGAGAATATCGTTTGCCGCTTCGGTACCCTGATGACCATCATAACTGACATGGGAAAGCAATTTGATAATGCCAACTTTAGAGAATTCTGTGAAGATCGAAACATTAATCTCCGATTCGCATAAGTGGCACACCCTCAGACTAATGGGTTGGTAGAAGCTACCAACAAGACAATTAAGAAGCTCCTAAATAAAAAGCTTCAACAGAAGAAGGGGTTGTGGGTTAAAGAATTACCCATTGTGCTATGGGCATACTGGACCATCACGAAAACTGCAACAAGGGAAACCCCTTACTCATTGGTATTCGAAACTGAAGTAGTCTTGCCCATTGAACACAAGCTTATCTCTTTTCGGATTCAAAACTATGAGCTAGAAGATAATAAGGCTAAGTTGAGAACCAATCTGGACTTACTCGAGGAGAAACAAAGCAGGATCGCCGAAAGAGTAGCAGTGTACCAGAGTAAGATAGCCCGACACATCAACAAGAGAATGAGGATCCGCCATTTCAAAGAAGGAGACTTGGTCCTTAAAAAGGTAACCTATAGCACACAGAAAAGGTCCGACGGGGTACTAGCCCCTAACTAGGAAGGCCCCTACCTGATTAAAGCAATGCTCCGGGGCGGTGCCTACAAGCTAGAAGACCTGGATGGATGCCCGGTGGATCATACATGGAATGCTGATCACCTTAGGAAATTCTACCCTTAGGAATCCAATCTATATCGGTTAGAATACACACCCCGATTTTATATTGTATTATTTGAAAAAATTCAATAAAGTCAGTTATCTCTCCTACATGATTCTCCAATGATCACTCTGCAAGCTCCCCTATATAATTCTTCTTGCCGCCTTGGTCGGGGTATACCCTCCTTCGAGAAGCCTAGTGCTAAGGTGGCCTAAGTTGCCTACCGGGACTGATAATTTTCGCCATTACTGATTCGCCTCAAGACCAGGAAATAGCCTTATGGCGCTCCTGCTGCCTTGGTCGGGGAATACCCTCCTCCAAGAAGATTTTGATATATCAGACTAAGGACTTGGACTCGTGGCTTTAGTTGCCCGTTGTATCCTCAAGACTAGGAAATAGCCTTAGGGCGCTCCTACTGCCTTGGCCGGGGTATACCCTCCGCCAGGAAGCCTGGTGTTAAAGTGGCCTAAGTTGCCTACCAGGACAGACCATCAGAAGGATCGGGATACCTTTTCGGGATACCCGGTTCTTTACTTCTTCATCTCCCTAAAAAGAAATAACATTAGGGCTTTCAAGCTACCTTGGTCGGGGTATACCCACCTCCGAAAAGCCTAATGCTAAAGCAATCTAAATTGCCTATCAGGACAGAATCTCAGAAGAAGCAGGATACCTTACCAGAATACCTGATGGCTTGCTTTTTCCAAAGACTCTTATAGCTGAAGTAGGTTTGATTATCAATCGGGATATCCAGAACCTCAAACTGCTACATACACATTAAAAACCCACCAAAAAAAGGGACGTGTTCGCCTGCTAGATCCAGTTGGTATTTACAACGACAAGGTACAAGATTGTTATATGACTATCAAGTATCCCGATCAAGGAACAGGTTTCCAAATTTAGTTCCATTTCGTTTATAAATACGAAAGCGCCAGGATTTCTCCTAAGTCAGGATTTCTCCTAAGTCAAGATTTTTCCCGAGTCCAGATTTTTCTAAGTTAATCTCTTCCTAAATCAGAAAAGCAAACAAGATATAATTTGTTCTAATAAATAAAGATCTTTTATTGGACTGACGGGGTGCCTAACTCCCTTTTTAAGGCTACAAAAAAAAAAAAAAATATATATATATATATATATATATACATGAAAGACAAGTCAGACGTCATCCTTTTACTCCAAGTTTTCTCCCTGACTGGCTGCTCCTTCCCTGGACACCTCAGTTGCAGTATCAGGCTAGGTCTCCTCGACTACTGGAACCATAGATCCAGCTGAAGCATTTTCCTCTCCCTCGGATGCCAAACCACGTTTGTCTACCTCAACTTCTGGAACCCTGGTTCCAACTGCATCTTCTTCTTCCTCCTCCACTAGAATAACTTCTGAAGAAGGCATATGGTCCTATGTTTGTCCTTTCTGAGTAGAGGAAGGGTCAGTCTAAGTACCAACAGAAAGGCTAGACCTCCGGCCTGGATGGGCATCATCATGTGGAGAATATTTCTGAGCTTGATCCTCACCTGCAAGCTGGGCAGCCTTCGCCATGATTTGTTCTCGGTCCCAATTCAAGGCCGCCTGAAGATCAAATGAAGGAGGCAAAGTCGTGGCCACCTCATAGCAAGCAGTGAAATACCCATCTTCAAAGGAATGACCTTTTTGAGCCTCTAAGTTCTGCACTGTCTCCCTTAAAAGACGGTTTTTATCATGAAACAACCTTTTCTCCCTCTTCAGGCATTCCCTATTCTCATACCGATGCAGGGACCGGACTGTCTCGGTATCCAAGCAGCGTAGATAGCGCTGGGCCTCGACCATGGCAGCCTATCTACCATCTTCAGATGCCTTAGCAGTAGATAGGCCATGCTCTGTTGGGCTTGAGCCAACTCCTACTGGGTATCCTCCAGCTTGGCCTGAAGCCCTATGTAGGCTTCCTTCAAAGTCAGCAGTTGTTTCTTTATGGCCAAAGAAAATTTAAAACCCTGCAAGAAGAACAAGAGTCAGTACCTGTGAGAGGAGAATGACAAGAGGAAAAGTAGAAGGCTACCTCAGCCAATACAGAAGCCCTTTTGGCTGCCAAAATTTCTATAGAAAGCTTCACCATGTTCATTAAGCTCCCTCCAGGCAGGATGCTTTGAACCGGGATACCACCTCGTCATAGGAAGCACCTCCTGACCCTGATCCCGAAGGAACATCAGCGGTAGGATAAGAGGCACGAGCAGCTTCCTTCTCTGAAATTCCAAGCTGCTCCTTGGAAGGCAAGACTGCTGGAGGAGGATTAGAAGGAATGCCCACAGCAGGAAGAGCAGCAACCTTTCTAGTCTTCCTTTGAGATTGTTCAGATGAGCCTCATGCTTTGGCAGCTCGAGCTAGCATTGACTTTATAGATTGGCGTCCCGGGGCACGAGTAGAGGGACGAGTAGAAGTCCTGACAAGCAATCCTGCAGAAGTAGAAAGAGGCGAAGGGATCTTGGCTGGAGGTTTAGCCAAAGTAGAATTAGGGATAAGGACTGCGTCAGGCTGAGTGGTTGTGGCCTGGACAGTATTAGAGGGAAAAGGAGGAAGAGATGGAATAGGAGAAGTAGAAGGAGGCAAATCCACACCTCCTGTCCGTGTCCTGGATGAAGTAGAAGAACCGGTCACCAGCGGGGTAGCACAGACTGTTAAAAAAAAATAATAATAACATAGTAAGGAAGGGTGAGTATAAAATGCACACGCATAAACAAATAAGACTGATGAAATTTTTATACCTAGAAGCGCGAAGGAGATCCTCAAAGACTTCTCCAACTGGGCTCTTTCGAAGGGATCCAGAGTAGGATATTGCGCGTTGATATACCCCTTTTTAAAATCTTTCCCAGGATATCCTGGGAGTCTGGAGAAAGCACCTCATTCGCCCATTTTTCTTTCACAGTGAACTGGGTTGGGACGGGGTACTCAAATCCCACAATGTAGGCCGTATTCCCCTATTCTCCCTTTACGACGAACCACTCTTCCTTCCATGGTGGAGCATACTTCATATTCGCACTAGGAACGATGAACTTCATCTCATTAGAGGCCCTCAAATAAAACTGACCCCGTGGTACTAGGTTCGCTATTTGGAATAAGTAGCGGAGCTTGTCACAGCCCGGCTCTTTGTCTATATTGTCTTTCGCACACTGCTCCTTCCAGAGCACTAAGAAGCCCGTCAGATGCTTCTAGAAACCCGGCGAGATCTGGAGGGGTGCCAATTCTAGGGAGACCAAAGCCCGATGAAAGGTCAGATAGAGAGGGAGTTGGACTCCACATTCAAAAGCTGTTTTGTGGATAAGAAGGACATCTCGCGACAGGGTGTAGAAGTCATATCCCCGATAAGGAAGGGAGAGATCGATGTCAACTGGGATCTGATACTCCTCCCGTAGCTTAGCCAGGGTTTCCACCGGACACACAGAATCGGGAATGATACGCCCATCATGAAAAGAGGTGAAAGAACCAGTATGCACCCCGATCAAGGTAACAACTGGCGCTTCACCAACCTTCTCTACCTCGCCAACTATCCCACTATCTTCTTCATCGGTGAGTTGGACCGGGTCCTCTAACCTATTATGGAAACCCAACCCGATTCTTGGGTTCCTTTTAGAACGACGGCGCAACGGCGTTTGTTCATCGTCGGAATCATCCACCTCGCATTGACATCTCTTTTTCCCCCTCAGTACCAGAGAACCCGCCTCTGGTCCCCCCTCAAAAAGATCATCGAGACTATCGAGTGAAGGAGGCAAATCTGGACGAGGTTCAGAGGAAGTGGGAAGAAAACCTGGGGAAGGAGCTGGAAGTTTTGAAGGGGAGGCCATTAAAGAAGGAAAAAGAAAGCTTGAAAGATCGCTGATAAGAAGAGGAAAGAAAGGAAAGGCTAGGGTTTTCTCTGCTTTTGAATTTTGAAAGTAATGAGGAAAGATAGCAGGAATTCGGGGTTACTTATAGACAGAGACAGTCGGTTATGCACAAGGAAACCGGAATTGATAAGGAGTTCATAACCGGTAATGTGCTAGAAAATCAAAATTGATGAGGAGTTGATGATCGATAACGTGCTTGGAAAACGTGCCAATGGTGGTTTTGCATTAATCGTGTCAAAGCGGCTCATTTTGAAATCCGTAAGCCTATCACCATCTGACAGGTGGCAAAAACAAATGATTACCAACATATCTAGGAAGGATTTTCTTCCCGGCTATGATACCTAACCAAACAGCTGACGGACGAGGTGGAAAATCCTTTAAGTAAAAATAGAATCCTGACTCCAACCCCAACAAGACAGCGGTGTTCACGTCATGGGGGACTTCTGTTAACCACAAAAATTGGCAAAGGACCAAAGAAGAATTTTCCACCCGGATACAAGGAAGAAACACTTTTTACCATCTAAGTACTCTTAGAAAGAAGAATACTGGATCAAATTTGGATACCTGCCTCCTCCCTCGGACTATTGCCAGCAAAGCCTAGCGATCCCGATAATCCTCAAAATATTCCAACACGGAGTTTTACTCAGAATCCTATCACGGAGCTTAAAGGGGTACCCTGCTACTGCATCAGATAGGTATCCCGTTACTAGATCGGTAGGATACCCCGCTACTATTTCAGCAGGGTACCCCATTGTCGCATCAGACAGACATCTAGATACAAAGTCAGCTAAAGTATCCTGTTTCTCCATCCAACTAAGTACCCCGCTTCTACATCCAACCGGGTACCCCGCTGCAAGAACAACAGATATCAAGATATCCCACCGACCAAGCACCTAACCAAGAAAGCATCAAACTAGAAAGAGGCAAGGTACAAGAGAACCCAGATGAACCCAAATACCTCTTGGGATCCTCTTGCCAGATAACCATAAGAAATACTCACAGAATTATATATCCATATGTTTAGACAGATGGGTCTTGAAGCTCCAAAGCTAGGGGAATGAAACGCGGTCGTTCATCTCCCGATAAAAAGGTAGACTCTTTCCCTCCATTTAAGAATTCCATTCGAATAAGGAGTCCATTTATATTATAATCCTTTCTGAAAGGAATGACTGGATTTGGATAATTAAAGCTTCTAAGAGGTTATCTCCTAGAAGGAAAGAAAGTCATGTGATCGCCAAACCCTAGACCGAAATTATAGGAGTGTATGGCAAGCAACGAGACCTATATATACGACACTATACTCACTAGAAAGGGACGGAAGAAAAATTGGCCTCCCTAAACCCTACACTCGCATTTTTTTTTACTTATCGACAGACAGAAGCACGCCATCTCCATCACCTAACAGAAACCCTGAATACCGCCATATACGACCATAATCTTAATTTCATCAGATGTATCTATGTTGTTATCAATAAAATCATACCTGTTAATCTTTTCTTGTGTGATTTTTTTAGTTTGGTTTGACAGAATTCTGTTGGTATCAAACTACGAGATACCCCTCTGACCGGGATCTATCCCGATCTTGGTCCTTAAAGTTGTTATTTGGAGATTCACCCCAGTGATAATTTTCCATTAGCAGAAGGGTTTCAATTTTTTTTCAAATGAATGATTTGAAGACGTATTGATTCTAACAACTAATTGTAAAGTTGATCATTCAGACCTTTCAATTCACATTAATTGGTTAACCGATAATATCTCAACCCTTAACTATCAGAGCGTTGTTTTCACATTGAACCCACAAATGCCTATATTTTTGAGTTACATCGAGATTATTCGAACTTTTTCTTATAGTTAAATCACTACCATTCGTACTAGTTTTTATATTGGAACTTTTGCTTTCACTACTATTTCTACTTTCACCACAAATGTAATTATAAATGTAACTGTCACTGTCACTGTCACTGTCACTGTCACTGTAATTGTTACTACTACTTAATAGCACGTTTCATAATAATAATACGAATGCGACTTCAATTACTCTATTTGATCTAGAAAAGAGCGTACGAATATTTCTTGAATATCAGGAGTTGTAAAAATGAAGATTAGTTTCTTATAATTCAATGGGCATCTTGTTACAACAAATGAGATACGTAAGGGCCATCCTATCCAATTTTCAGGCATTAAGATACGTTTAAGCAGTGGATGATTATCATTAAAGATTCCTAACATATCATCAGATTCCTGTTCTTGAAAATTCAAACTTTTCCAAACCCAATTCTTTTGGTTGATCTACCCCATACTCTATTCTTGTAAGATGATACACACTGGCTAACAGTCCGCCCAGTGCTACATCATAGGCACATTGGGAATGTAGATAATAGTAACCATATACATATAAAATGACAGCAATGGAATGCCAATTGTGTTGGCTAGGAGATGTTAAAGATGCATAAATTATTTGCATTGTACCTACTATGATTAACCAGGGAAAAAAATAAAGAATGAGCATGCAGTAATAGTTCCATATTGATCCAAACCAAGCCATATGCTCCCATTTTTAATAAGATTCCGGCTAGAAGCATACAAGTATTGTAATGGGCCTCCCCATGGGTGTTTGGTAACCATGTATGTAAGGGTATAATCGATGATTTGATAGCAAAAGCAATAAAAAATCGGCGGACAGGCTATACCAATTCCAAAGATATTCACGCTATTTAGTATCTTATCAATGGCTTCCCTTGCATTACCGGGCATGAGTGGTTTTGTTGCGGAATTGATAGTCTTTTTTGGAATAATTACTAGCCAAAAATATTTTTTAATAGCAAAAATACTGATTACTTTTGTAATGGCAATTGGAATGATATTAACTCCTATTTATTCATTATCTATGTTACGGCAAATGTTTTATGGGTACAAGCTATTTAATGGCGTAAACTCTTATTTTTTTGATTCTGGACCACGGGAATTATTTGTTTTGATCTCTATTCTTCTACCCGTACTTGGTATTGGTATTTATCCGGATTTCGTTCTGTCACTATCAGTGGACAAGGTCGAAGCTATTCTATCTAATTTTTTTATAGAGAATTTTCATGAATAAAAAAAAGAAAAAATAAATTTGAATTGTAACCAAACCCCTTTGGCGTTTGTGATAACCTTTTGAATTACTCCAGTAGTTGATTCAAAAGGTTCTCGGCGGTTTCCACTCAGTTTCGCTTATTATATACGCAGCGTAGTATTTTCCTCTATTCAACATTCGATTCAAAGCACTGACACTATTTAGGAAAGCCAAGCAAGGACTAGATGGATAAAATAAAGTCTTTCAACATGCCTTTAAAAGACCTAGGCAGGCCTCCTCTGGTTAGGGCTATCGAATTCTAGAGTGAGGTCAGTCTTTATCAAGCTGACCTCCCGTACTTGCATGAGGGCCACCGCACATCATTTCAAATAGAGTGTTGTGGATAACCACCCACTTTCCGTGACATCGTCCTTATCGTTCTGAAGAAACGTTAATTAAGTAAGTTATGCTTATAGGAAAAAGAGGATTCTTATGGGTTTTCCTCTTGTTGAGAAAGCATTTATTTTGCAATTTATTTTTTCAAAATACTTTAATTGGTACATGCAAGAAATAGGCCAATTCCACAGCCTTTTGCTCAATTTCCCGTGGAGTCAAATTCTCATCAGTACAAGTCAAGGGAATGTCTCCACGGCCTCTGATTTCCATATAAAAGACACGACGAGCATAAATACCCTCTTTTACTTCTATTCTAATGGAATGAATATCTTTCATAAGGAATCGCGGCGATATTTTCTAGAAAATTCGCAACGAAAAATATACAGTATTCCTTATTTTCTATCAAATTGATCATAACCGCTACCTCCATTCCATGTAATTGTGCACTACAAATAGGAACTTTTTTATTAGATTGATACATTTTTGTTGATCCCATATGATAAAAAGAAAAACAAAAGAAAGATTTTTTATAACGATAACGTTATAAAAAAAAGACATTGACATTATCTAGAAATAGAAAACATGCTTAATTAAATAATATCTAAACACGCTAGACAAATTTCGAATTGATTAACGAATTGATTAATTAGATGCAATTTCTAAGAATCCTATGATTCAGCATCTTATTCATTAAACACATATATATATATCTTGATAAAATATGGGGAGGCCCATTACAGTACTTGTATTCTTCTGGACGGAATCTTATTAAAAATGGGAGCATATGGCTTGGTTTGGATCAATATGGAACTATTACTGCACGATTATTCTCTATTTTCCCCCTAGTTAATCCTAGTATGTACAATGCAAATAATTTATACAGCTTTAACATCTCCTGGCCAACGCAATTTAAAAAAAAAAAAAAATCACCTAGCAATCTACTGCCACTGGGTTTCGATCTCGATCTGCTATTGCTTGAACAAGGTCAATTATCTATGCCCCTTTCCTTTACCTCAAATGATGCCTCGTTCTTTACAATCTTTTAGCGAGCTTTGTTGTTGCCTATGCCTAGTTTAATATCTTGCCATAAAAAAAAAAGGACTACTGCTCTTAGTGCTTGCTCTGCGTATGTGTATGGCCTTCTAAATTCAATAGGCTACTGCTATCTTTACTTATTTTTGTGCCTTGGGAAATGGAAGGGGTGAGATGTTGCCACCTTAGCCTATGCTTGCTCCGTAGCTGGGTGCACTAAACTAGTATTCCATCGGTCAAAGACCCATGCTTTTTCAATCTATCCTATATTTATCTTACCTAGATATGGAAAAAGACTTCAAACAAGTAGCCCGTGGAGCATCTCCCCCTTGCGCTGCTTTTCTCAATCTTCTAGTTTCGGTAAGAAAGGGAAAAAGGTATTCTGATTTAATGTCTAGATGAGCAGAATTGAGAAACTAATCCCAAATATGACTCAATAGAAAATGAGGATGGTGGAGACATGCCTAGTACCCTTATGTTTGTATGCGTGGTTGAATAACCGTTGTTGGAATATCTCTTGCTCTCTTAACCTTACACTATCAATTTGAATGTCCGAGGAAGGATTTGAATAACTTACAAGTGTACTACGATGTATGAGCCGTATGCGGGAGAACTCGCATGTGCGGTTCTTAAGGGGGGAGAGATAGTAAGAACCCGATGTTGGATCATGGATTGGCCTTGAAATGACTAGTTACTGATTGGCCTTACCTGAGCACTAAGAAAGATGCTTGTTGAGTAAGGCCAACTTTAGAGCCCAAGCCCCTTGTATGGATATGCGGCCTGTAACGAGATAGGGCAACAAATGATTCCTCTTCTTTCTGGTCTACCTTCCTCAATCTTCCCTTGCCAACTCCCAACTCTCTAGAAACTGCTTTTTAGTTCTTCCTTTCCGAAAATAATAGGAGAAATGTTTTTGTTAATTCATTTCTTTGTTAGAGTATAGTAGTTTACTCGCTTATATATTATATAAGGTAGTTTACTCTTTTATATATTATATAAGGTAGCTTACTCGCTTATATATTATATAAGGTTGTTAACTTGCTTATTATATAGAATGTGAGAGTTTACTTGCTTATATATAAGGAAAGGAGAGAATCTATTTCCTTCCAAGTGTAGTCAATGAATATCTTAGTCATAGGTAGTAGGCTATTTTAAGTTAGTCTCACTCCGATTGCCTTGAAAGTTAGACCTTCCTTTTTGGGTAGTGAGTCAGTTCACTAAAGCACTCTTCTTAAAATTCGTTAGATAAAAGAAGATGTTTAAGTTAGGTCTTCGGCTCTGGGGGAGAATTCCATAATGAAATGAAAGATCGTGTCAAGGGCGACTTTAATAAAGTAAAGAGAACAAAAATGACGTTCTCTATTTTAAATGTGGTAAAAGGCTCATCAAGTTAATGGATCCTGTAGATGCGGCTAATATTCTCGGCTAGCCTCGGTATCCTCTTCTAGCCAAATCAAGTACTTTCCACAACACACCGAAATGCTTGATTTCTGATTGAGTGTTTCGGCAACACCAAGTAGTTTCTACGATCGAATAGTCGAGAAGCTCCATTAATCAAATATTCAAATACATAGCTACTGTTGAATGCCAAAGAAGTGACTTAAGCCACTGATCGATCCAACCACGAATGACAGTGTGCTCAATTCTCTCATGTTCTCCATGGAGAAGTACGTTGTCACTCTCGCCCTCGAGCCCATAAGGCAACTGGAGCTCTTTAAGTTTAGAATACCTTTTAATAATAAGGGAGAACATCTCGCCTTTAAGATACGGATTGAGGTTTTTTCCTGCCAACCAGAACTCAAATTCGAGTGGAGTACAATAGTCAGGTTTTTTCATATATAAAGCCAGCCCATCGTCCTTCAAGACAATTTGAACCCAGCTTTGCCAACACTCTCTAACCAGCACCTCCTAAGCGCATTAAGACTTTTCAATTAGTAATATTATACTGCCGCTTGACGATAGACAAGCCAATAGTAGAATAGAGATGCACTATATTATTTGTGGAAGCATTCTTTTACAATCAAAGTATGGGCAAAATTTTGTAAACAAAATGGTAGCTATGCATGCCATTAGATTTCCTTGTGATGTTCCAACATGTTGGAATTCTACTTATAAATTGATTGCTGAAAGTTATGATTATAAGTATTTATTAGTTACTTTTATTCAATATAATGTTAGTCACATTAATCTTTATGTACACCATTGGGATGTTTGTACAAAAATTTGTGGTTTGTCAAAAGTTTTTAATAATGCTACTGCCAATTTTTCTGGTATATACTATCCTACTACTAATTTATTTATTTTTGAGAGTATTAATATAGTTAGTGCATGTTCTAAGTGTGTATCCAATATACAATTTTAGGACTATGTTAATGCTATGAAAAAAAAATTATTAGACTATTATAAGGAGTTTCCAACTATTTATTTGATTGCAATGTGTTTTGATCCACGTTGTAAATTAAAAAATTTGTCTGAATATTTATCTCTTTATTATCAATGTTTAGAAATAGATTATGATATTACTAGTTCTTGTTCTAGAATTAAGATATTATTTTACGAATTATATGATGAATATCTTAGAGTTTATGGTCCATCACTTAACATAGTGTAAGTCGCGCAGCGGAAAAATAAGGATAAAATCAAGAGATTTAAGAACGATAGGTTTCAAAAAATTTATCGCCTTATTGGGGCCTTTTTTGTATACATGAATATGAGAAAGAGATTTGTTTTCATACCTTTGAAGAACACTTCTTCGTTTTCTTTTCAATTCTTCACCACTAAGCCTTCTGAGCTATGTCCCGCGATCTAGCAACTATGTGTGTGGACATGTCACAGATTCCAGGAGCAGTTGAATGGAGCCATGAGAGAACCAGAATGCAACACCTTGATTCCTTGCATGAGTTCGCCCACCTTAGGAGCCAAAGAAAAAAAAAATCTTTTTCTTTTCTTCTCTCTCCTTGCCGCACCTCTTTATGTCTCTCTAGGGTTTCAATTGTTTATTTTTCCTTATAAGTATATCTTATATACTAGGATCCTAGGGTTTAGTAATCCAAGTTAAAATAGGATTCTAAATCTTTTTTTAATTCGGTCACCACTAAGGTTTAAACTTTTGACGTATTTAGAGTAAATAAAATAATCACTTATTACTTTATTCTTTTGCTCTTGTCAATATTCGAACTTGAAACTCCATATAATAATTAATAATTCTTAATTATTAATATGTCAATTAAATAATCATATTATTTAATAATATTTAATTCATCAATTAAATAATATATTAATTAAATAATCACATCATTTAATTAATTCCAAAAATATATTTAAGTTACTTTCGTAACACAATTAATTGGACCATCTAATTCTCCATGAGTCTTGTTACTATCAATCGTAAAGGGCTAGCAAGGGGACCTAATGGACCCATAGTTTTGAGCTCCAATAATACTTAAAAAAATTGATTAAACTCTTTCATTAACATTTTACAATTATTAACCTTGGAGTTATTCCACTAAAAACTCAATGTTGTACTCTCGTAACTGTAGATGTTTTACACAACCAAATTATCATTGTCTATCGATATAGCTATTAGATATAGTATGATCCTCCACAAGTAGATCATAATTAGAGCTAGGTCATAAAGTCCATTACACCTTTCTAATTATATCTATTCTTTTAAGTACCATTGATTCTCTTGAATGATTATATCCTTCATTCATTTACGGAAGAAGAAGAGCGCTCTTAATCGTTCAAATCCCGAATCAACCCTTAATGGAACTACTTATCTACTTCTCGCAAGAAGGAGTGGATTCCACTATTGTATGCATACCATAAGCCAAACTGTTATTCCAAGATATGGAGATATTGACCGAGAATGCTATTTCGATCTCACCCACGGTAAATCAAAAACCACGATCTAACCTAAAGGAGTCAATAAGACACTCAGGATTTATATCACCCATATATAGCCATCATTTGTTGATATGTATGAATCTTTTCAACTAATGGATCTTAGTGATAGATTCATATAGATCATGACCTAGTCCTATATGATCACATCATATAAGGTACCTCGATTCTCATAACACCATATGAGTAGTCTAGGATAATACCACCATATCATAAGCCAAACTGTTATTCCAAGATACAGAGATATTGACCAAGAATGTTATTCTGATCTCACCCACAGTAAATCAAAAACCACGATCTAACCTGAAGGAGTCAATAAGACATTCAGGATTTATATCACTCACGTATAGCCATCATTTGTTGATATGTATGAATCTTTTCAACTAATGGATCTTAGTGATAGATTCATATAGATCGTGGCCCAGTCCTATATGATCACATCATATAAGGTGCCTCTATTTTCATAACACCATATGAGTAGTCTAGGATAAGACCACCATACAATAGGGAATGGACCACAACTGTAAATTAACCGCAAATAAAGTACCCTGCTTTATTTACTTTCTGCAGATTCGTTAGATTGCATGTCTCTAACTGAATTCCTCTATATATGATATTCATATACTCAGTTTGAGATTACATCTAGCAATCTTGGATGTTATCATAGATGATATAAACGTATAATTTAATTTATTTGAATGAAATAACTACTTCTTTTATTATTAAATTTAGAACATTTACAAATTACAAGCTTTAGGGCATAAATCCCAACACATAGATGTTTCACAAACTCAAAATGTATCTCACACCCTATCATCCTTTGAATTAATAAGGTTAGGGTATCAATTGTTATCCCAAAAAAACCAAAAAATTACGAGGTTCTTCTTCACCAAGCTCGACTTCGTATTTCGAGGTTGAAACTTATCTAAGTACCTCTTTTGAGTTTATGAAAAACGGTGATTTTAAAAAATTTGATATCCTATAATGGTGGAAGGAGAATGAAAGGTACTTTCCAATCTTGGATATTATAGCCAAAAAAATTCTTGCAACACCAGTTTCTATCATGGCTATGAAACAATAGTTTAGCACTAGTGGAAATATTCTTGACGCAAGACGTTCGCTTTTGAGTCCGGAATCAATTTATATTGTGTTGATGATTGGACCAAGGTGCAAAACAAACAAGAAGAAATCGATCAAGAAGCACCCTACGATTTCTTCGATGATGACCATACCCCTACCATTGTAACATATGGCAACGATTAGTTACAGTCCCAACTCATATCACCAAACCGGTAATAAAAGGTAAAAGAAATACGTAGTCTTTGATTCCTCTAAACCCTTAGAGGATATGTAGACAACTTAATTAAGGTAAAAATTAAGTGCAAGGCCAATTTAAAATTTTTCGTTTTATTTTAATTTGTTTTTCTAGTTTCTCATATATTTATTTTATTTTAATTTCAGGTTACCTAATAAATTGCATTTACATGTCTAATAATTGTTTTTTGTTAGTTTTTAAATAAAATAAAATAAAAAGAACCGAATCGAAGGAACTAAACAGGAACCAGAATTGGAACCGAACCAAACCGAATCGAGGTCCTCTCTAGTATAAAGTAATTCACCTACATGATATACCAAAATGGAAATTAGAACAAATTACTAGCTATCTGCATGAGGTTTGACAATTTACACTCAAAAAAAAAAATTACAACCAACTTCCCTAAGGTTTGCTCTTTGACAATCATAAACAATTTTATCATTAATTAATAATGACCTCCTATCCCATTAGTCAAACTTAAACGTTGACCGAGTTTTATTGTAAAAAATAAAAAGACCTTCTCCTTATACTTCACAAATTACCTATTTACACTTCATTTTAAATTATTTTTATTAATGTGTTAGGTTTTTGGTTTGTGTTGGCATAAATTCCATATCAAAACAGTGTTTCACTTGTATAGTTGTATTGATTAGTTTTCTTAGATTGATGATGATTCAAGCTTCAAGGAAGACTTGGTAACTTTTCATGCAAGATGGAGACTTCAAAGAGGAATATGCTACATTGTTCAACAAATGTATATTTAGACCTCATTCCTCTTACATGGCTTAGGTACACACATACATTGTATTCATATGTGTCTCTGCATCGTTGTGCTCAATTGGTATAACATATTCGTATACTTGTTGAAGTATGCACATGCATTAAATTTAATTTGACAAACATTTTAAAATTGCATGTTCTATGACTATCTCTAGGAAATGACATACTTGTGTGACTTTATGTTTATTTGTTTTTGTTTTATTAATTTGAACTTGAATATATTCTCATATGATTCCTTATTGAGTTCCGGTTGTATCGGTTACTTATTCATTAGTTTTCGAGTCCAAACTAGAAAGCTACGCCACTTTACGTTCTCTTGCAATGCGTTGTCTTCGTTGTCGTATATCAAGTCGAATTCATAACATTTTGTCAAAGTTTCATAGTCTTCATTATACATGAGGGATTCATGGTTTGTAATTCAAAGACGGATTTGAATTCGGAGTTAGAAGGCCGAAATATGGCTGAAGAACGGGTGAGGTGCGCAAGAGAGGCGAAGTTTGGCCAACGGCCAACTTCACCTTTCCCGTTATGGCGCGTGAGCCTCACGGGAACAAAGGCCCTCTGCCCCTATGAGGCTCACGCACCTCCACAGGGCTGGTGAGGTGGCCTCCTCCTGCTCCGATTGGCCATTTATTTGGCTCATTTCCTTCTCTTTTAAATATCTCATTTTCCTCCTATTTCATTTCAAGAAGAAAATTTGAAAACACATGTGCAGGATTTTCTCTTCAATTTTTTTCATTTTCTAAACACCATAACTTGTTTATTTCAACTCCGAATTAAGTGATTCAAGTTGAAGAATCTTCATAATCAAGTCTCCTACCTTCTCCAAAAGAGTTTATAGTTGTTTAATCAGTTTTTATGGTGGTTCTACCCTCAAAACCGAAATTGCACGAGATTCTTAGGTATTGAACTAAACTTTGAATTTTCATCTTTTTAGATCTTTAATAACCTTGGGTTTTATTCTTCTATATTTATGTGTTACTATGATGAAAGCTATTAAGAATGATGGCTTTAAATCAAAGTTAATCTAGTCTAATTAGAGATTTGATTGTGAACTAGTTTTCTAGGATTCTAGGTTTTCACATGTTTGTGAGTTGTATTGTCATTAGCTTGATATCTAGGGTTATTTATGTTTTGATTGACTCATTTTATGATTAATAACCTTAGCATGTGCTAGGATCCATTAGTTGAACAAATCTAGGATTAGCACATTTGATTTTGTACTTAGAACTAACTAGGATTTAATTGATTATTATATATATACTTACTCTAAATACTTGCTAGAATATTCATAGATCATATCTTGTGTTTCTAGCATTTTGTGTATGTTTCTAATATCTTGAATATGTGCTTCATGTATATGATTTATTCAAGTGTTAGCTTTGTGAATGAAACTAGGAATCACATGTGTTAGGTGTTTCACATGCTCTAGGTTTCAATTCATGTTTTTGTAACTAGACTATTTTGACTTGTGTGCTCACATGACTAAGTCTAGTTTCCATAGAATGTATTGATCACATGTTCTATGTTGAAGTTGTTGTTTGCATAATTTGCATTCCTTGATCACACTTAGAAAGTCCTTGTAAAAGGCATGAAGTCTTGACTAGGACAAGTGGTCCGGAGAGTCAAGCAAGGAAGTCTTGGTTATGACAAGAGGTCCGGATAACCAAGTAAGAAGTCATGGCTAGGATCGGGAAATTCTGGAGCTATGCATTAGAGGCTCTCTAAAGGTATGAGTGCCTTAGATAAGGAGTTAGCTATAACATTGGTAGGCCCGAGATATTGGATAGACATAGACTCCGATAGACATAGACTCCAATAGAGAGAGTTGCATGGGATGTGTATTCACTCTTGAGGAATTTCTAATCTATCAGCAGTGTTATGTAGACATAGACTCCAATAGAAAGTGGTTCCATACTTTTGAGGAATTTCTATTATACTAATAGGGTTAGGTAGACATAGAATCTAATAGGAAGTAGATCATGAGTTTGTCACTTTTGAGGAATTTCTAATCTATCATCCAATATATATAGTACCCAATGGTTGTAGTTCAACCTGTAGATGTTTCCTTCTTAGAGGTTTTACCATAATTCTTCCTATCTTTATCTTTCATATGTGTATATGTGTATGTTTTAATCTTGTTTCGTAATCTTCACTCATGATGTATTGTAAACAAGATTTTGTTAGGTGTGAGATATAAACACATCATATTGATCAAAGTTGTATATATAATTCTTTTGTATATTGATCTATTTGTGTATAGTCATATTTTGATTGTTACTTGTACATATTAAACATTATTGAAAATACAAATATTCTTTGTTGTTAGTTTTAGTATTATTCTTTCTCTTACAACTTGTTGATTATATAGACAATGATTTATTGAACATATGTTTCTATTGTCTATCTTGAGGGACAAACCTTTGCCCCCCTCAAGTACGCTTTAGGCAATTTAACCACGTTTGTATATTTCATAATGATGATATTAACCTAAATTAGTTTTAGTTTTTTTTTTTTAAGTAAAAAAGGAAAAAAAAAAATTCTAAAGACACTCCATACTAGTCCTTGGTTTTTTTTTTTTTTTTTTTTGGTTAGTTTCTAAAAATCCTTACCACTCATCTAAACCGAAGATGACTCAATTATTATTATGAAACAAGTAAAGAAAACACCAGTTGTTATTATACCAGAACTTTAGACAAACAAGAGGCTATATACTATCTATAAGTATCTCCAACCAACACACCATTCACACCAAACACACCATAAAAATCCTCTCCAACCAACACACCAAACACACTAATTAAATTTACTGGAGCTACATTGCTCACCAAATTTGGTTAATTATAACAATATATATTCTTAAAAAATATACCGTTGGAAATATTTTGTTGAAATCTTTAAAATGATACCCATTTTGATATATATTTTATGTCGATGAAATTATTGAATATTGTATAAGTTAACTAATAGAAATTAATTGGTACTGTATAAATATATATTAGGAGAATATTCTTTAAAGATGCTCTTTTGATGTAAAATTAGGTGTGAATACATTGAAGTGAACAAAAATTTGGTGTATGAAAGATGCTCTTTTTTTGATAAATTGGTGTAGTATTTGGTGTATTGGGTTAAAGATGCTCTAAGTGCAAAGTTCTTACAAATCAGGCCAAGTAATGTCAATGAAGAAAAAAAACCATGACACAACCAGTAGGTTGGAAATCATTGACACATAGCACAACGAAAGGATGTGTGCCAGATGACAACAATTTAAGAGACAGACATGAATAAAATGAAGCTACTTAATTTTTCTGCCCACAAACTCATAAAAACGTTGAACAATATAATATAGATTTGTCATCTATTTTGTATCATTAAACAATCAAAACAGTTGCGTTTTAGACTTTTAGTATAGACACTACTTTCATAGAGCTTCTATGAAACTAGTTTAGAGTGTCTGTAGAGTGACACATAAAAAAATTAGTTTTGTTTGTTGGAATCCTTTATTTAGCCAAAAGAAAAAAAAAAAAGGAGAAGAGTGTTACGTATCCTTATTTTTCTCTAGTTTAATTATTTTATTTATGTATTGGATAAGTCATGCTAGTTGTTGATTAGTTAGAATCTTAGCTATTTTTTCGGCACTAGTTATTTTGTTAGCACGTCCTTAAAGTTTTGGAGGGCAGTTGTATCTTTTGGTTATTTAAGGTTTGGAATATTAATACAACAAAAATATACTTTGATTTTGAAATAGTTGTGCGTAGACCTTGCAATTCGTGTTCGTGGGTCGGGTTGGAACAAACCCGACATGACTCGTTTATTAAATGTGTCGTGTTAGGTTGACCCATCTAATAAACGAGTTGAACTTCTTAAATCCAACCCAACTCATTTAATAAACGTGTAACCCAACATGACCCAGTTACCAAACAGGTCATCTCCAATGGGTCGGGTCTTGACCCGCGAAACCCGTTTACAACCTATTTTGTTTTCTATATTAAAATTTATTAAAACAAATACCCTAAACAAGCCACAACTCCAATATAAAGTTTATATCATCCACAATTTAGACAAGCTACAAAAACGTCTATAAAGTTCAAAATTTTCTTATATAGTAGTAGCCTAATTACAAGTAAAGCCCCCAATTAATTTTAAATTACACATTTTCCCCTATTAATCGTGTCAACCTACCAACCCGTTTACGAAACCCGACACAACCCATTTATTAAACGGGTTAAACGAGTCAACCCGTTTACCAACCCGAACCCGTTTAGCTCAATCCAACCCAACCCCAAATTTATTAGTTTCGTGTCAGGTTCGCAGGTCGTGACCCAAATTACCAAGTCTAGTTGTACATCTGCAATTTGGAGGTTTAAGCTCCCTCGAACAAACCTGATTTTCTTAAACATCTTATTTTCCTTTCCTTTGCTCACAATAGGCAGAGGAAAGAAAGTCGAAATTAGCTCGGCTGTACCAAAGTGGTATCAGAGCTTAGGAATGGATCGCCAGTTGGAACAATTAGAGGTGGTCGTGGGAGAGATGTCAAGTCAAGGGGAAATCATGCAAAAATTGTTAGAAGCAGTAACCAAACTTACTAATATGGTGGAACAAATTGCCATCAAGACCAACGAATTTGCTAGAAATTCTTCTGCTAGATTGCATACTCCAGGGAGGGTTTAAGACTCAATAACGGCTCATTGCACACTAGATGTTCGGCCTAATGCCCTTGAGAGTTCAGTTTCAGGATCAAGACAATGAAGATTGATTTGTTGGTTGAATGGGAATGTTGAGGTCACTTGTGGTGCACCTCTGAGAGAGATTCGACACTCAAAAAACGGAGAAGCTTAAACTTTATTTCTCTCTTAAGATTTTCTTACACCACTCCACTACTTTTACAACACACTATGAGTCCCTTTATATAGGGAACTGAGATGAGATTAAAGACAAACAAAATAAATGCAAAACCAGCAAATTCAAACAGAAGTTGGGAGATGACAATTGGGAAGAAGGAAGTTGGGAGATGGTTGTTGATGAGTTTGGACGGTGGAGGTGGTCAACAATGTTGGCTTCTAGAATTCGGTTGAAGCTGCTGGAAAGTGGTTAGCTGGCAAGTTTAAACTTTCAACATCCCCCCTTAAACTTGACTCTCCGTGTTTCGTCATACCAAGCGTTGTCTTTAGTCTTTCAAACACATTATGTTGAGCAGCTTGGTGAAAATATCAGCAGTTTGATCATATGTCCTGCAAAAGACTAGTTCCACCTCTTTATTCTTCACATGCTCTCTGATGAAATGATACCGTGTATCAATATGTTTGCTTCTTTCATGGAATACTGGATTCTTTGCTAGTGCAATCACTGACCGATTGTCAATGTAGACTTCTGTGGGATTAACTTGTGGAAATCTCAAGTATTGCAACACATTCCTGATCCAGATACCATGACAAACAGCTGAGCAGGCAACAACATACTCAGCTTCACATGATGACAATGTCACAATGGCTTGCTTTTTGGATGACCATGTGAACGATGTATCTCCCATAAAATACGTAAAACCTGTGGTGCTTTTACGTTCATCCAGATCTCTTCCCCAATCACTATCTGAATAGCCAGTCAACCTGCAATCTTCACATTTGGTATATAAAATACCATCATTAATAGTACATTTTATGTACCTGAGTATCCTCTTTGCTGCATTCAGGTGAGACTGGTCATGAGTCTCCATGTATTTGCTGACTAGTCCAACTCCATAGAGTATATCTGGCCTAGTACACGTCAAGTATCTCAGGCTTCCAACCAAGCTCTTGAAATAGGTTGGATCAACATCTCCCCTTTCATTCTTTCTTAACTCTAATCCTGTTTCTACTGGAGTTGTGACAGGATTGAATTTTTCCATACCAAATCTTTTTAGAATTTCTTTTGCATAGATACTCTGAGAGATGAAGATATCTTTTTCGCTTTGAACAACTTCAATACCGAGAAAACGAGCCATTAGACCAATGTCAGTCATCTCAAATTCTTTCACCATCCTCTTCTTAAAATCTTCAAACATGGCTGGATTGTTGCCGGTGAAGATCAAGTCATCAACGTATAGGCATGCATATAACAAGCTTCCGTCAATCTCCTTCTTCATATATAGTGCATGCTCATACTGGCATTTCTCAAATCTGTTCTTTTGGAAGTAATCATCAATCCTCATATTACATGCACGAGGTGCTTGCTTCAAACCATATAAGGCTTTCTTCAGTCTGCACACTTTATCTTCTTTTCCTTTCTTCACATATCCAGGTGGTTGTTCCACATAGATTTCTTCTTCAAGAAAGCCATTCAGGAATGCTGACTTTACGTCAAGTTGGTAAATTTTCCAACTTTTCTGGGCTGCTAATGATATTAGCAATCTGATGGTCTCTAGTCTGGCAACTGGCGCAAAGACTTCTCCGTAGTCAACTCTTTCCTTTTGTTTATAGCCTTTTGCTACAAGTCTTGTCTTGTATCTCTCGACTTCTCCTTTCGCATTCCTTTTGGTTTTATAGGCCCATTTCACTCCGATAGCTTTCCTGCCTTTTAGGAGATTAGTCAACTCCCACGTCTTGTTCTTCTCAATGGATCGAATCTCATCATCCATTGCACTTCTCTATTTTCCTTCTTGGTTAGCCTCTTCAAAGCTAATTGGATCACTTGTCATCAGTAGACAATACAGAGTAAGATCTTCTTCCACCTGTTCTGTATATTCATACAGATCTTATAGACTGTGTTTTCCTCTAGGCCTCATATCTAAGAAATCACGATCAATTGGTAATGGAGTATCATACCTTTGTGGTGAAGGGGAACCACATTGAGGTGTTTGCTGATCTCTGGGTGTTTGTGTATCTATAACCACTTCTCTTGTCTCTTCTTCAGGTATCAACTCTGCGCTTCTGGAAGCTTTGGTTTGATCCCAATTCCAGGATTCATTTTCTTTAAAAATGACATCTCTGCTGAAGATTACTTTCTTGGTGGTGGGGTTATATAGCCGGTAACCCATAGTTCTGTCACCGTATCCAACAAGGATACACTTCTCTCCTTTATCTTCAAGCTTGGTTCTTCTCGCTTCTTGGACTTTGATGTAGGCAATAGAGCCAAAAACTCTAAGGTGGCTGACACTTGGTTTGTGAGTGCTCCATGCTTTGTGCGATGTCTTTGTATCAAGATTCTTCGTAGGATATCTGTTTTGTAGATATACCGCACACAAGACTGCTTCGGCCCAAAAAATTTTAGGAATGTTTTTATCCTTTAACATGCTTCTGGCCATGTTAAGGATTGTTCGATTCTTCCTTTCAGGTACACCGTTTAACTGAGGAGTATAAACTGGTGTAAACTGATGTATGATTCCTTGTTGCTTTAGGAACTCCTGGAAAGCACCTGCAGTGTATTCTCCACCTTGATCTGATCTTAATGCTTTGATATGATAGCCACTTTGCTTCTCCACAAGAGTTTTGAATTCTTTGAAGTAGCCAAACATTTCAGACTTCCTTTTTAGGAAATAGACCCAAGTCTTCCTGCTGTAGTCGTCAATGAATGTAAGGAAGTATTGATTCTGTCCATTTGATACTGGCGTCAATGGACCACACACATCTGTGTGAACGAGCTCAAGTGGCATGGTTGCTCTCCAATTTGCCTCTTTTCCGAAGCTATTTCTGTATTGTTTGCTAAGAACACAGCTTTCACACATCTTATTTTGGTGATGGATGTTTGGCAATCATTTCACCATCTTCTTACTTCCCAGTTGCTTTAAACTTTCAAAATTGAGATGTCCATACCTGAGATGCCACAACCAGTCTTTGTTGTTGATGATGGCTGTCAAACACTTTGGTGTATCATGATGGATTGCGAGAGAAAACATCCTATTCTTCGTCATCTGGACTCGAGTAACCAGCTTTCCTCGAGCATCTGTGATGGTGAGTTGCATATTTTGAAGACTAATGTGATAGCCTTTCTCCAAGAGTTGTCCGAGACTTAGGATGTTTGTCTTCATGTCTGGAACATAATAAACATTGGAGATGAAAGCATGATCTCCATTCTTCTGCTTTATCATGACATCTCCCCTTCTTTGGACAGAGATTTTAGAGAGGTCACCAAATGAGATTTCTCTATGAACTTTCTCATCAAGTTCAGTGAACAAGTCTTTTCTGCCAGTCATATGGTTGCTGACTCCAGAATCAAGAAACCACACATCTTGATTTTGATATGTTGAGTTGTGTGCCATTAGCATCAACGATTCTCCTTCAACCTGCTCTTTCTCTGCAAAGTTAGAACTTTCATTTACTTCATTTGGGATACCTCTACACTCGTTGCTATAGTGCCCATATTTGTGGTAATTATAGCATTGAACGTTTCTTTTATCAACGTTTGGACGGTAGTTGTAACCGCCTCTTCTGCCTCGTCCTCGTCCTCGTGAGACATGGTTTTGTTGTCCACGTCCTCTTCTACTTGCGTCTCTTCCTTCTCTGCCTCTACCTTTGGTTTCAGCATTTCCAGAACCTCTTCCACGAGATCCTCTACCTCGTTCTCTTCCTTGTTGTGAGGTCCCCCCTTGCTTATATCTTTTTTCATTGAGGGATAACTTTGACTGGAGAGCTTGCTCTAATACTCTGTCGTCACTTCTTCTTGTGACTTTCTGCTCATGGGCTTGCAATGAACCCACCAGTTCTTCTACAGACATTGTCTCCAAATCTTTTGTTTCTTCCAGGGCCACAACTATAAAGTCAAACTTTGGATCCAATGATCGTAAAATTTTCTTCGAAATTCTCATGTCTTCGAGAGTTTCTCCATTTCTTCTTAGCTGATTTTCAACAACCATGACTCGTGTATAGAACTCTGCAATGGATTCATTAGATTTCATTCGTAAAGATTCGAACTCACCTCGTAGAGTTTGAAGACGGATTCTTTTCACTTTGTCAGCACCTTTGTAGGTCTTGTGAAGGGTGTCCTAGACTTCTTTCGATGACTTGGAGGAAGCTATAAGCTCGAACGTGGGTTCGGCTAGTCCTTGATAGATTATGGACTTTGCTTTACAATCCTTCTTTCGATCGGCTCTAAGAGTTGTTGTCTGAGCTTCTGTCATGGTTCCTTCAGCTTCTTTGGATGCGGGTTCTGTGTATCCATCTTCCACAATGTCCATAACATCTTGAGAACCTAGTAAGGCTTTCATTTGTATGCACCAATTGTCATAGTTGTCTTTGGTGAGTTTCAGGATGACAACTTGCGCGTTTCCGTTGGCCATCGAGCTTGAACTACTTAGAACACTGATCTGGAGTCTGAATTTGCAAAAACTGAGTGCACGGTTGCATCCGGAATGGTCTAAAACCTTGGAAAACAGTCCGGGTTTGTCAAAAAACGAGTTCGAAAGCGTTCAAAACGGGCAGTCAAACTTTTTGACAAAAGCCAACCAAGATAACGGAATATTCCTTTTCTGACGGAATATTCCAGACGGACTAACGGCGTTAGTGACGTCAGTGACGTCAGTGTCGTGTCACGGGTTGGGTCAGATACAGGGTCGATGACTTGGACCGGGTTGGTGGATCGAACTTTGGGTCGGATCATGGGTCGGACCCCTGCAATCGGGCGAGGAAGATGACCGGCGCGTGTGCATGACGCTTTGGACGATGGGGCAGCGCGTGGCAGCGCGTGGAATCACGCTCCAAATTTCGGCGGCGCGTGAGGCCTCTCTTGTACTCCGATTTCGATGAAATTTTCACCGATGCACTCCTTGAGATGAGTAGAACACACTGGTATGCTCAAATTTATATTTTGAGCACTTTGATTTCTGGGCCAATTTGGTTTTGGCCTCTGTTCTTCAAATTTCCGGCTCTCCTAGGCTCTGATACCACTGTTGGTAGAATGAGAATGGGAATGTTGAGGTCACTTGTGGTGCACCTCTGAGAGAGATTCGACACTCAAAAAACGGATAAGCTTAAACTTTATTTCTCTCTTAAGATTTTCTTACACCACTCCACTACTTTTACAACACACTATGAGTCCTTTTATATAGGGAACTGAGATGAGATTAAAGACAAACAAAATAAATGCAAAACCAGCAAATTCAAATTGAAGTTGGGAGATGACAGTTGGGAAGAAGAGGGTTGGGAGATGGTTATTGATGAGTTTGGACGGTGGGGGTGGTCAACAATGTTGGCTTCTAGAATTCGGTTGAAGCTGCTGGAAAGTGGTTAGCTGGCAAGTTTAAACTTTCAACATGATTTTCCTCGCTATGACAGCAAGGGAGATCCAACCATTTGGATGTTCAAGGTAGACCAATTTTTCCAACTGCATGGAATCCTAGTTCTTAATAGAGTTGCACTTGCATCATTCCATTTGGAAGGCGATGCACACATGTGGTACCAATTACTACAACAGAAAGTAGGCACTATCACGAGGGAAGAATTTGGGGTGGTTTGAATTCAAGGTATGAGCCAAATCAGTACTTGGATTTCTTTGTTGAACTAACTCGTTTACAACAAACCGGTTAAATACAAGATTACAAAAAAAAAGTTTGAGAAACTTTTGGTCAAGGCGGGACCAATGGAACAAGCTAAACAAGCCAGTTTTTTTACAGGAGGCCTTCGAGAACCCATTTGAACTGATGTTCGAGCTAATAATACAACTACCCTATCTTCCGCTATTGTATTGGCTTGATTATATAAAGCTCGTGATCTCACTCCATCAAAATCTTCATCCACCCATTTTGAAGTACAAAATGGTCCAACAATAGTGCCAATCAAGAAATTAACAACAGAAGAGATAGATGAGAGAAGGAAGAAAGGATTGTGCTTCAAATGTAATGAAAATTTTGGTCATGGACATCGCTATAAGAAATTGTTTATGATTCAAGTCAAGCTTGCTTCAATGAAAGTGATGCTGACGAGGAGATGGAAATTAATAGTGAAAGTCTTGAAATTCCATGGCCACCATAGTTGAGTTAAACTAATAAATTAAACCCTTAAAGACAAGAGATTTTTTAAGGGGAGAGGAGTTGTTACGTGTCCTTATTTTTCTCTAGTTTAATTATTTTATTTGTGTATTGGATAAGTCATGCTAGTTGTTGATTAGTTAGTCTTAGCTATTTGTTGGCACTAGCCATTTTTTTAGCACGTCCCTAAAGTTTTAGAGGACAGTTGTATCTTTTGGTTATTTAAGGTTTTGAATAATAAAATAGAGATATACTCTGATTTTGAAATATTTGTATGTCTGCAATTTGGAGGTTTAGGCACCCTCGAATGAACCTGATTTTCTTAAACATCTTCTTTTCCTTTTCTTTGCTCACAATAGGTAGAGGAAAGAAAACTGAAATTAGCTCGGCTGTACAAAAGAGTGTTGGATTCGTAAGTTACACAATTGAAATTTTTATCGTCAATAGGAATAGAATAATTGTAATGCGTTCATAAGTTATCTTAATGGTAGCAAAATGGATCAGGCCCGACCAACGATCAGGTCGGGCTTAGCACGTCCCAGCCAAGGTCAGGTACCAAGCAGGCCCAAGCTAGGTCGCAAGAATAAGGCCCGTAGGCTTAACAGGCCGGCCCACAAGCTGGCCGTTGGCCAACGACCACTTAGGCCAATGGCCACTTAATATAAATATATATATATATATATATATTTTTTTTTTTTTTTTTTTTTTCTGGACAGCCAACGACTGTTTTAACTTTTCAATTTTTTTTAATTTTTTTTGTAGAATTTTCAATTTTTAAAAAAAAAAATTTGCAGCTGTTGGACAACCACTTATAGCCCAACGACTGTTTTGTTTTTTAATTTAAAAATTCTTTATAATTACATTTTTTACTTTAATTTTCAAAATCTATAAATACCTCCAAAACAAATTTTATTCACACATTCTCTCCTTACTCTCTCAGTTTCTCATTTTCTCTCAATCCCTCATTCTCTAATCTCTCTCTCTCTCTCTCTCTAGTCCCTCTACTCTAAGTCTCTCTACTCTTTAACTCTTTAATCTCTACACACTCTAATACTCTCATTCTCTAGTTTCTGCTCTCCACAAAGGCACCAATTCACCATTTTCTACAAATTACAAAATACAAACAAAGGTAATTTGTTATTTATTTTTAATTTTATATTTATAATTTATGCTTAGTAGTTATTAATTTTAATATTAATATTTATGCTTAGATTTTATTTATAATGTTTATACTTAATATTTTTATGATTTTTTCCTTATGTTTATATTTAATATTTATGATTTTATATTTAGTATGTTAAATATTTATGAGATAGTTTTAGCTTTTTAATTTTAATATTTATGCTTAGTATATTTAATATTTATGATTTTATGTTTAGTATATTAAATATTTATGGGATGGTTTTTACTTAATTTTAATATTTACAATAATGCTATTTTGATGAATAGATTAGAGTGTTGTCACATCATTTGGACACTCAATTTGGACACCATATTTAGATAAAGTAGCATTACTCTAATATTTATGCTTAGTATATTTAACATTTATGATTAGTATATTAAATATTTATGGGATAGTTTTAAATTTTTAATTTTAATATTTATGAGCTTCAATAACTTAAAAAAAAAAATGAAATTATTGATATGACGATGAAATAAGCAAAGACAACCACTGCACTAAACTTGTGTACTGGGTGTCTTCCCTCATTATTTATGTAAGTTAAGTTTCTATCTCAGTAAAAATGTAAAATATAGCTATTCACTATTAGCTTTACTGTCACCATTTTATTATGAGTTTGAAATTTCAATTATATTTGTATGTTTTATTTTTACCTTAATTTTTTTTAATTTTTTTTAATTCTTATAAATTTATAAAGATCTAAAAAAATTATGAGTTTATTGTTTTTAAGTTTTAACGCCTAATTTATTTTTTATTGTTTTTGAACATTTTTTTTTTTTTTTTTAAACCCCTAAATTTGAAACCTAACATCTCCGGTCATTCTCTCTCCCCAGCTAACATTTCTTTCCTTTGCATCTTATTCATCTCTCTCGTCAACGAAACCTACGTGCTTTCTTCGTCTCTTCACGTCTGCTGCAGCAAAACACAGCCGCATCTTCTTCGTCTCTCTCTTAGGCGTCTCTCTCTTCAACCGAAACCCAACCAACAATTTTTTTTTCGCTTTTTTTTTTCTTTCCATTTTCCATGGAAATTTTCTTACTTTAGTCCGGTCGCTTCTGCCAACCCGCTTCCGATTCTAGATCTATGTTTGTCTGACTTAATCCACATCATTCAAATGGAAGGATTGACTTTGTTTTATTAAATAAAGTTATTTATGTAATTTATGTGTTAATTTGGCTAGTGAATGGTTGTGAAAAACTTAGGCTTCTTGATTTTGTTTGATTTTGGTGAATTGTTTTGTTAATATATATTGAATTTGGGATAAGAAAATATTAATTTAGATTTTGTTTGATTTTGGAATTGTTTTGTCAAAACTGAACTGAACCGAGATTTGTTCACCCAACATTTTAGTGGTAATTTCTAATAGGTTGCTAGCTAATCTTCATTTCTAATGAAATTGCAAATCTTCAATCTTGTTTTCTTGAACACCCATAAGGTTCAACATCTACTTTTTGGTTCTAACAATTATATGACATTGTTCTTCATAGCTTTTAAATCCTCAGTTTTTACACATTTGTAGTACAAGGTTTTGTTGTTTTACTTGCACAAGGTTGTCTTGTGAATACTTAAAGTTGTCTAAATGACAAAGTGATCATGACACTTCCACAGCTTAGCATAGAATTAATGCATCAGATTGGACAAAGTTTAATGTCCATGATTTTTAAAGTTACATGCTTATTTATTTTGAAATTACATGCTAGTTGATTTACAAGTTACAAGTTAATTGATTTTCAAATTGTTGACTTTATAAGTTATATGTCAAAGATTCCCAAATTACATGTTAATTATAGTCTAAGTTTGGGTTATATATGCACACTTGAGTTTCAAGTTACATCATGCCAATGGAGTTTCAAATTACATGCTAGCTGATTTCAAATTCCATATTAGTTGTACACCAAGATACATGCATATTAGTAAAATCTAAATGCTTTAACAAGTCATATTTACTACACAACAGTTATCAATTTGTTGATACACAATTTGAAAAATAAATCAAATACAACTACGAACCCAACTGACATGTAACTTGGAATAAAACTCTAACTTTGAATCCAATTGACATGTAAATTTCAATATAACTTGAAAGTCGTTTTTAAAGTTAAGTTACATGTCAGATAAGTTTTAATTTACATGCCAATTTGACTTTTCAACTTACATATCAATAATTTTCAAGTTACATACTAAATGATTTCTAAATTAAACACCAATGACTTTCCAAATCGTATCTATATGGTGTAATCACATTAAAAATAGAAAAGTTGAAGAACTTCAATATATAGTATAAATTACTCAAAATTACATTATATACACTTGAGTGTATATGGTATAATAAATTACTCGGTATTACATTATATATATATATATATGTTTGGAGGCCTATACAAGTTAACAATAACAAGTTTTTGTGAATCTTATATCCCTCCTTAGTCATTTCCCAGGATCATAAGAGTATCTGCACAGTAATGAAAAACCCAGGACTTAGTAAGAGATCACGAAACCAGTATAAGCATAATAATTTGGATGTATAATACTAATATCATTTACAATTATACCTGGTAATAGATCGTGTTATTGCGAATTCGTATCATATTAAAATTATTCCACCCGAATGACCTGTTAGCTTAATAGGTTGAAATCTACAAACCCGAATTCATGTTATTGCGAATTCGGGTCGTGTTAAAATTATTCCACCCGAACACGACATGTTAGCTTAATAGGTTGAAATATACAAATCCGAAACTATTTGTTAAATTAATGGGTAACCCGACCCGGCCCATTGTAAGATATTATATTTGAGATTCATTAAAAAGTTGAAAATAAATAGTACCGAAGCATGATCAAACTCATGTAATCAAGTTCACTAGACACATAAAACTTCAATAAATAAAAAATCCACCATAAGCACCAACAATCTATCGAAAACATCTAATTTTTTTTTTTAAAGTCCAAAATAAAAAACTTGAAAATGAAATCTTCCTTCTGAATCTTCAATATGTTGCAATTGGGAATTTCAATCCTCATTTAAACCTAAAATGTTAAATTACTTGTGTTAGATGTTATGAAAAGAAGAATTAACATACATTAATAAATTCATACTTTTCAAATTTCAATCAAGCATAACAGACTCGGTCTCTTGGGTTGAATTAATAGCAGCCTCAATGTTCAAATTGAAGACATCTTCAATGAGTTCATCCATGTTAACAAGATCTTCATATGTAGAAGAATTATATATATATATATATATATATATATATATAAAGATTATTTTATAAGGAATAAATTGTTAATTAGTACATCAACCTGATTTCAAGAAAGTTGAAAGCCACTACTTTTAGAGTTTTAGAGTTAAGGTTATAATATTGTATATATAATTAATTTATAGTTTGAGTTTTTTATTTAAAAATTGATAAAATTTAGGAATTTTTCCTCTTTAAAAAAAAAAAGAAAAAATAGATTTTTTATAAGAAAAATAATTAATAAATATATTCTAACCACAATTATCGATATATTTTATATATATATAAATTCCATAACTTGACTATACAAAGATTATTTTTAATAACTTTCATAAATACATTAAAAAAAATCTTTATATTAATGGGTTATTGAATTAACGGTTTTTTTTTAAAGGTAAACCCAAAATCGACCCATTATATTTCGTGTTTTATTGGGTTGACCCATTAACAATCCGATCCGATAAACTAGACTTACCAACCTCTATTTTCGAATGGGTTTGGATCGTGTTAATGGGTCGTGTAAAATTTTGTCAGGTCTATTTACAATTATCAACTATAATAGAAAGTACCGAACAATCAAACAGTGAAATTACCTCCACTAGAATCGGATAAACTGATCTCTAGATTATAAAAGGTGAGTCATTCAAATCACATGCAAGAATGCATCCACTAAAATATGCATGCATATGAATATACAAATTACAAGTCACAGTAACATAGATGATACAGAGCAGCCCTAGAACAAAGAAAAGAAAACTGATTTTTACTTTCTCAACATCAAGCACATCAAAAACCATAACCAAAAAATTCTAAGCAAAATGAAGCTAAAGAACACAATGTAAAGCATCAAATAAAAATCATGCATAGATATTTACTAAATTTACTTAAATTCAAGCCCTCAATTACATAATTTTCATTATTATAGCTTCAAATAGCTCAAACAATATCAAATCAACAAAAAACATCAAAATTAAAAATCGAAACTTAAAAAAGATAATTTAAAATGGAGTTTGAAACAACAAGAGATGAAGCTATACATGCCTTAAATGAATTAGTACCAGCCTTCATAGCACCACCTTCATCCAGAGTACCTCAGAACTAAGAAACAAGCTCATTAGCACGATCTCAACAACTGCTCGGCTCTCAAAATCATCACCATAAAGTAACCTGTTTCTTCTAAACCATAATAGCCAAGCATTGACAATAAATACATATATTTTATAATTAACCATCACCAAATAAAATACCCAACAAGAGAACAACAACAACGGGCAAATGAATTTAAAACGGAACAGTGAAAATAAATTAGATATGTTGCATTATTGTTTTGTTAATTGGGAAATTAGTGATATGAACATTAAATAAAGGCCACGGGTTCAAGAAACCGGCTGCTTAACTTTCAATTTCTTTTGTAGAAGTCCAAGAAAATCATATCAAATGGTAGTAACAAGAAAACATCCTCATTTACTATACATTTTTTTTTTTTTTTTTTTTTTTTTTTTGAAAGGAAGATTTCATTAAACAAACAAAAACCAACTAGCTTAGACAATCACCCAAGACCAAAAGCTCAACAGATGGAGGATAAAAATCAACCCAAGTTCACTTTCCTAGAGGATAAAAAAACTGAGATAGGAAAATTAAACAAAAAACCCAAAATACTATAACAACACCTATGTCAACAGGAAGAACAACAACTCTGTTGATAACATCCAACTCAGTCTTCGCATCAGTTCAAGCAATTCTAATTCAAGTAGAAATCAAATCAAATCCAACACAATAATATAATTTTTTTTTTTTTTTAGAAAACCTATTTTTTATTAATGATAATAGTGATTAATTGTTGCATTTTGTAAGAAATCAACTGAAAATCGAAAACCTATTGCGGTGTTGTTGTTTTAACACAGAACTGGTCGCAGCGTTGACGAGCTTGAACAGTCACTCCAAGCGGCGGCGTCGACAAGAGAAAAACAGCCAAGGCGAAGATTGCGATGTTGATGAGCTTGAGAGGACGATCTTTGTAGTTGGCGGTGTTGACAGGCAAGGGGGCGGCAACGATGGATGACGGTCGCCGAAGAGAGAGCCAAAAGAGAGAGAGAGAGAGATTTGATTTTGAAATTATCAGAGAGAGAGAGAGAGAGAGAGATTTGATTTTGGCGGTGGAGAATATGAGGGAAATTTTTGAGGGAAAGACAATTTTTTATATCAAAATATAAAGGTGATAAAGTATAATCAAATATAAATTTGTGGTTAAAAACAATAAACCTGTAAATATTTTGATTATTTCTTGCGATTTCATCATACTGTTTATATCTTACAACATGTACATGCTCGCTGTAACATAATGGATGTTTAGAATTTAGATTTTTTTTTTTCCTCCACAATTTCGAGAGGGTATAAACTGTAACAAAAGAAATCAATAAGGGTGTTTAGTAATTTCGTGAGGTGTATTTAGCAGCAAATGAATATACCAATTGAGTGTTGCCAAGCGCAGTTAATCCTTTCCCTTCAAGTAATTAAAAATTAATTAAACAAAATTAACAATTTGAACAAATCAAATGAAAATAGAAAAATGGGTCCAAGAATTTTTGTTTATTATGAAAATAGAATTAACAATTAACAAATTCATATATATTATGTATTGTAGGAAATGGATCCATGTAGAATTCCTATTTATTTCGGAGACGGATTGAACTTGGAAAATGATGACTTTCAAATTTTGTCACTGGAAGAGGAAAATGATGACTTGGGAATGGATACTGAACGACAAACTGGTTCTTCAGTCTCGACAAAACCCAGAACCAAAAAGTTAAAATATGTGGTATGGGATTGTTTTGTCCCAGAAGATGTAACCAAACCGAACAGTCAAGTAATATCTAAGGTTTGTTGTAAATTTTGTAAGAAATATTTGTCTAATACTAAGAAAGGAACATGAATTTGAGAAGGCGTAGAGAGTCATGCATGCTTAAACACGGTTAGATAGATACAACTACAACGAAACCTAAATGGGTCTGTTACTAGTTGGAGATATGACGATGCCAATGTTATGGAATACATGGCACGTTATATTGCACAAACCAATCAGCTGATTGGATTCGATGACACTGTTTTTTTTTTTTTGAAAATTTTATAAAAAATGCATTCAACCCCCAATTTACAATTGTGTCTAGAAACACCATTAAAAGCGATTTACTAAAATGTTTTAAATCTGATCGAGTCAAATTGGTGGCTCAATTAGAGCATTTAAGTGTTTCTATTGTACTAACTTCTGATATTTGGAACGCACTTTTCAAACAGGACAATTTATATGTCACGGGACACTATATAGATCCTAATTGGAAGATTATAAAAAGAATTCTTTGTTTTCGTCATATGGATTTCGCCCATACTGCTCAAAATATTTATGATGTTATTTATGAAGTTTTAAATGATTTTAAACTAACTAGACGCATCATTTCTCTCATATTAGATAATGCATCATCAAACAATGCATCAACTTACTTGTTTTTAGCCAACAATGTCCCTCAAGCTGGCATTCAACTGTTTCCACCAACGGTGTGTATGTCATATCATAAATTTAGTTATGAAATTAGGTTTGAAGGTTGTAAGAGGTCATATAGATTGCATCAGAGTTGCCATTTCCTATATCAGCAGCTCTAATCAAAGAGTAAAATTTTTTTTTCTAGATATTGTTAAACTTTTGATAGATAGCCTAGGAGGTTCCAAACAGATATGCTAGTAAGATGGAACTCCACTTATTTAATGTTGCAAAGTTCTATTGATTATTCTAATGAAATTATAAGTTACTATAATATGGAAATAGTCCTAGTGGGCAGTCCAACCATATATGACGGCGATTGGTACGTGGCAGAATTTTTTATTAAAATTTTAAAGATTTTTTACGATTTAACTATACTTATTTCTGATGTCCATTACCCCACATCACATCTTGCATTGCATCAAATATTAGAAATTTCTGAAATTTTTCACTCTTATAAAGATGATGCTATTTTAAGCACTGCAATTGCGACGATGGTAAAACAATTCCAAAAATATTGGTCTGAAATTCCTTTACTCTATGCCTTAGGTTGTATAGTAGATCTTAGGACTAAATTAAATAGTTTAAAATCTTTTTCTGAGTTTATTGGTGCTTATTTAGATTTAGATCTTACTCAACATTTTACTGACATGCACTTCAAGGTGTTCGAAGTTTATCGCTTTTATGAACGCATGTTTAGCTGGAGAAACATGCAATGGTCGGAACAATCGGACACCCGACTGATGAAGAAAAGTATAAGAATACTAATTGGCAACCAAGAGTCTTCATCTTTATCATCTCAACATTGCGAACTGAACACTTTCTTTGAAACAAAGTTCAACATAGCCTATCAAGGGGACTTCCAAGAATTTGATCTACTGTTATGGTGGAAGAACCATACTGAGAGTTATCCAGTTTTGTCCTAACTAGCACGAGACGTACTCATCATCCATGTTTCTATTGTTTGTTTAGAATAGACATTCAACACTAGTGGACGTATAATCGAACCTCGAAGATCTTGTTTGACATCTCAGATGGTGGAGGTATTAACATGCCTTAATGATTGGGATCATACAGAGATGAGGATGCAGTATCAACAGTGAATGCAGAACTAATTCAAAAAAAATTCCAACATATACTTCGAGGAGGCTTCTGGTTCTGGTAGTAACCGGCAGGACTGAAGACTTAATTTTTAATTATACATGTATCTGTAATTTTGTAATTCTATTGCACTATTTTTTTCTTACCAAGTTTTTATACCATTGGGTTTTTCTTGGTAAGGTTTTTAACGAGACAATCTCAAATCATGTAAATTGAAATGTGAATAAGTAAATAAAACTCATATCTTTCTTAATTCTTACATCTTTATGATTTTATTTATTCTTTGAAAATTTTTAGTAAATAAATAAAATAAAATATAATACATTTCTTACATTTTATTTCATTACTCATTTGACTAAATAAATAAGAAATACATTTTAAACATAAAATAAAATAAGAAATATATTTTTAAAAAAAATTTCTTGGAAAATTAAATAAATTTTAAACTTAAAAATTAAAATACATAATAAGTTAAAATAATAAATAAGTTTTTAACTTAAAATATTAAAATAGAAATAAATTTTTAAGTAAAAAAAATAAATAAAATAAGAAACAATAAAAAAAACAATCAATTCATTCTTTTGATTAATAATTTTTTTTTTAATATAAATTATAATATTATATTAGATTAATTATTTAAATTTAAAAAGGAAAAAAAAAAAAAAAAAAAAACCCTTATGTTTTTGTCTTTACAACAACGCAACAATTCAAGAAGCTTCTTTAATTTTTGGCTTTTAGTAGTCATAGTACTTACATTTTTTGTAAGTTGAAAGGTAAGTCATCAGGTCATGCCGTCATGCAAGCAATTTCATATATCGATGTAAGGATTGTTGACTTCTTATTGCAAGCACAACTTGCAATCGCAAAATATTTAACAGTAGAACACTAGAATGTGAGTTTCTTAACAATCAAATATCAATTCATTCATTTGATTAATAATTTATTTATTTTATTTTTTAATATAAAATATAATATTATATATTAGATTAATTATTTAAATGAAAAATTAAAAAAAAAAAAAAAGGGGGTCGGGCCGGCCTGTTTAAGCCTATCAGACCGTTCCTCAGGCCTAGGCTAGGACGTCCCTTTTTCTCAGTGGGCCAGGCTGGGCCCAGCCTGTTTCTTCTTCAGTCTTGTTTGGACCCAGTCTGTTAAGGGCCCGGCACACTTTTACTGGACCAGGCCCGACCGGATCGGTCCATATTGCCAACACTGAGTTATCTTATTCTTTCCAAAATGATCAAAATTACTAGCATTTTTGTTTTGTTTTGCTATATGCTAAAATTAAAATTCAAAAAAATAGTGGATAATATTAAAATAAAATGGAGTTTTTTTAGAAATTTATTTCAAAAAATGAAGTGCCTTTAGAATATGAATATTAAAAAGTAAAATGGATAATTTTAGAACAAAATGAAGTGTTTTTACAATCTTTTTTTAAATTAAAATTTTTAAAAAGGATATCTTTAAAAAAGAAATGTAAATAGAAAAAATTAAATTATCTAAGGAAGTTCTCACAAACAAAAGACAAAATGCCTCAGAAAGTATGAATTAAAAATATTTTTAACAAGACGAGTTTGCTCTTGGAGATGGAGAAGGATGGTTAAGATTGATTCATTAAAGAAATTAAAAATAAAACTTTGATCTGAATCGTATAGATTTATTATAAAAATAAAAATAAAAACAAAAAATACTAACCATTGTGGACATCAGACTTCCATTGATCAATATATATCACACCACTAGAATTCATTGATGGAGGTCTCACCTCCATTCATAGAACCATAGATCTCCACCAAAACATTAGGGTCGACCGTTAAATGTTAGGCTTGATGACGGAGAAAGGTAAAAGGCAGAAATACCATTGACAGTTTGACACTCTGAAACAAAAATAAAAATTAGAAAGAAAAAAGCTATAAATTTCCACATATCCATATCTTACATAGGCTGTGGAGATCTATTTAAAAAAATGAAAGTAAAATCTTATAAATAAATATTTCAAAATTTTTTTTTTATAGTACCAGATCTCGACCATGGTTCTCCATCGTTGGAGATCCCACATAGGGGTCTCCATTGTCGCCATTGGACTCCATCGCTAAGGATGGAGACCTCTAAGTAGAGATCTCCAATTCATAAAACCTTCAAACATAGTTCGCACATCAATCATATTTTGCCAACAACTCAAGTGTGGAATATAAATCTACATTGGAAATTTCAAAAATGCAGGAGTTACTTCTCCCTCAACTGGATAGATCTTTTGGAATTACAGAATACAGATATTGTCTACATTTAGCAACAAAAATGCAGTAAGACATACAAAATGACCAATCAGATCGATTGTACTATCTGACTTAACTGCCAAATCCAGGAGTACATGATTCCCAGTGCACAATATATTGAGATTGACATCAAGGGTACAAATGGAAGCTTGTCACCAAGAAAATAAGGATGTAAAAACTGACCCCATATCTCAACTATCAAAAGACCAAATAAATAACTCTTCCCAACCCACCCCATCACAAATCTACCTCTTTCACGACTTCCCTTCACTTCTAATTGGGTTCCTTTTTTCTTATTCGCTGCTTTGGTAACTGATTTCTCGTTGAATAGTGCAGAAAAACCAAGCCACATTAGAATGGAGTGTAAAATCAATAACATGACTTTGATCGGGTATTCCTGGGCTTCGTATAACAGTGGAAACAATGAGTAGCAAGATACTGCATAGCATATACAAATAATATCCCACATTAGCATATAAATTTAGGAATGCTTATAGATATCATAATTTAAGTGAGCTACAACAGTCAGTCAGTCAGTCAAGTGATTCTGATGCATACCTATAGATAACATGAAGTAATGCTTCGCATCCTCTAAACTTTGCACTGCAACTATAGCAAGGGGGATGACAAAGTGAAGTGCTGCTTTCTCATGAACATGCCACCCGAATAGAAAACCACACATGTAAGCATAGGCTATCCATCTTGCGATCAACCCTGGTCGGGGATTCCCCCAAGCCCTAATTAGACAAGGAGACAAGGCAAGCAGGACCAAGATGAAGGTCGTTGCAGGAGTTACCTGCCATTTCATACATTCATTCAAATATGCAAAGATTAAAATTAATTCTACTATGCACTTAGAATACAGATAAGGGAAAATGGCAGTACTGCATATGCAAATTTTCTCATAGTCAAGTTTCACGTTGCTACTTGAGTTCATCTATGCTGGAGATAAAGACCCTACAGTCAACAACTCATTAATTTGTGAACTACCAACCAAGAAACAAGAAGGATTTCGATGCATAAACTTATTTCCTAGACCTTTGCATCAAATCAGTTATGTACTGAGTCAAGTTCGGTATATCTTACCCTAGGTAATACTGCAAAAGGTGACGAATCCCCCACTAGCCCACCGGTGAATGAAGCTGCTGGTATCTGGATGTCGAAGCCTAATCTTCTGAGAATGAAACTGAGCACTTTATCTAATATAATATAGAAAACCCAAAAATTTGGAGCCCAGTAAGCATGACAAAGTCCCCTGCCAAAGGGAAACATGCGGCGGATGATTTGTTGTATCTGCATAACAAGAACTGAATAATTCAAATCAAATTTGAATTTATTAAATCATCTTCTGAGTAAACACAATACAGTACCACTACTCGAATAGCTTCTTAAAATAGATAAAAGATTCTTGTATCGATTTTACATACATTAAAACATGAAAATCTAGAACATGTAAATATACAATTGATGATCAAGACTATATACATCAGTTACAAGTCAATCAAATAGTGTATTACCTGCCCATGATAGATAAATGGACCATAAGCCGCAGCGAAAACCGCCACAACCACCGCACTCATAAGCGAAAGGCGTCCAAAACCCCTCACAAAACCTTTCCAACAATAATGCCTCAACAAATATACAAAATAAACAGGAGCTGCCACAGCAAACAAGTGCTTAAAACACAACAAAACCGCGAAAAGAAACCCACCCATCAAATCCTTCCCTTCTTGCAAGCACGAAATCGACAAAAGCAACCAACCCAACAAGAACCCATTGTACTGGAAATGTATGTGGTCTACAATCATCAACCCAGGAGACCAAACAACCAATACCCACATCAAATCTCGCCTTTTCTCCTCCAGATTTTTAGTCAATCTATAGACCCCATACACGAGACATAAATCTGATAAAATAACACTGATTCTCTGAAAATAGATGACCGAATTTGCTTTATATTCAAGGCCATTGTATATGTCTACGATTCTGGGGTCGACAAGGTGGGCGAAAAGAGATAGAGAGCGTTCGAAGTAAGCGAAAAATGGAGGGTAATCGAGAGTCCAAGGGCTGGTCTCGTCGGAGTACCAATTTGAAAGAGGAAGGGAGCGGGTGAGAGCCAGCCAGTGGCGATGGACCTCGAAGTCGGTGCTGTGATATGACGGGATCAGAAGAAGCTTCAAGCAAGCGGATATGGAGAAGAACCAGAGGAGGAGTTTGGACGTCGAGTTTGGACGTCGAGTTTGGTCCTCCATTGAAGACATCGTTGAAAAGCTTGAAAGAGAAGATCGTGTCTATTGAAAATGATTTTTTATATGGGCTTTTAAAAGCCCATTAAAAACGGGTCGGGTTCAAGAAAGGCCGAAACTGATTTCCCTTTTAACAGTCCACTAAGAGCCCAATAGCAGGTAAGAAGATGAGAGACCAATCAACTCATCACTCTCTTTGTCTGAGATGTCTTTAGTAGGGATGGCAATGGAGAGGGGCAGGGCTGAGGAATGCTTTTCCATCCTCATCCCCGCCCCCCAAAACCAACCCTATCCCCGTCCCTATCCTCGCATTAAGAGAAGCGAGGCCGATCGGGGATTCCCTGTTGCTGGGGCCTTCACCATACCCGTCTCATTCCCCGTCTTTTCCTTCTTTCGTGAATCCATTTTGCATGTGAATCACAATAATCGAATTCCAAGACACCAAATATTGTATTGGCATTGCCTCAAATAATCAACAAGCTGACACCAAACACCCGCATTTTTGGTACTGTGGAGCCGAAGGTGCTGCTGGAGCTATTCTCAATGTATCGTGAATGTCGGGAGAATAAGGCCCAACAAATTAGCAAGAGACAGGTTTATTGTATTGCCACTAATAAGCTTTGAATCAAGAACAATTCTATGAATCTGGTTGTTATTTAACAGTTGTGAAAGCATATGATGGATCAGATCTGTTGCGTACCCTTGTAAATTTCATTTCAGGTCTACATATTTTTGTACATAGATCTTGGATCTAGTGTAAGATTCTAGTTGGAATTTAATACTACCATATAAACCTGTCTTTGAGACATTATAATCATTATTCTTATTTAATTATAATGTCTCATCTCAGATCTGTTGTCTGTCAGATGCCTAGATCAACACAGTACATATATATATATATATATATATATATCGGGCGGGGGCGGGGACAAGGCGGGGAGTGGTTCCCCCGTCCCTGCCCCGTTTCACCTTCGAGGACAAGACTTTGTCCCCATCCTCATCACCGTATATTATCCTCCATCTCTGCTCCATTTGGGGTAGGGCCTCGCGGAGCCCCGGCCTCGTTGGGGAATACTGTCATCTCTACTAAGAGCTTAATAGCAGGTAAAAAGATGAGAGACCAATCAAATCATCACTCTCTTTGTCTGAGTTGTCTCTAGTAGGGATGGCAATAAGGCGGGCCGGGGAATGATTTTCCATCCCTATCCCTGCCCCCAAATCCATCCCTATCCTTATCCCCATCCCCGTCCTCATCCCTGCATTAAGAGAAACGGGGCCAGGGATTCCCCGTTAGAGGGGTCTTCTCCATACCCGCCCCATTCCCCACATTTCCCTTATTTTACGAATCCATTTTGCGTGTGAATCACAATAATCGAATTCCAAGACACCAAATCTTGCAATGGCATTGCCTCAAATAATCAACAAGCTGACCCTAAACACCCGCATTTTTGGTACTATGGACCCGAAGGTGCTACTGGAGCTATTCTCAATGTATCGTGAATAGTAGGAGAATAAGGCCCAACAAATTAGCAAGAGACATGTTTGTTGTATTGTCACTGATAAACTTTGAATCAAGAACAATTCTATGAATATGGTTATTATTTAACAGTTGTGAAAGCATGTGATGGATCAGATCTGTTGCATACCCTTGTAAATTTCATTTCAGGTCCATATATTTTTGTACATAGATCTTGGATCTAGAGTAAGATTCTAGTTGGAATTTAATACTACCATATAGACCTGCCATTGAGACATTACAATCACTATTCTTATTTAATCATAATGTCTTATCTTAGATCTGCTATCTGTTTGATACTCAGATCAGCACAATACCTATATATATTACGAGTGGGGATAGGGCGGGGAGTGCTTCCCCCGTCCCTGTCCCACTTCACCTTTGGGGACAGTACTTTGTCCCCATCCCCATCCCCGTTCCCGAATATTATCCTCCATCCCCGCTCCGTTCTGGGTGAGGCCCCGATCTTGTGGGGAATACTGTCATCTCTAATCTCTAGTGGCTATGAAAAGTGAAAGGAGAAAATTAATGTTAAAAAAAATTGGGAATTAGGGTTGCATTCATTAGGATCATTACCACATCCTGTGGGATTTATTGTAGACGTAGTAATATAATATGAAGTCGTTCACTCAATTTAATTAAAAGTTTGATAGAGTGAAGGATTAACAAGAAATTTAATCAATTTGATGTAAGGTTTGATATTAAATTAAGGATTAGTTACTATTTTTTCACCTCATTTTGTCCTTATTTAAATTCAATCCCAATGTAGACCAATTAATATTGAGAATGAAGAATTGTCAAGATTTCGGTTCAAGTTGTGTGCCCTTCCACTTAAACCCGAAGTGTGACAATATTTACACCCCTCTAAAACGGTATATATACTCTAAATTTATATTTTTTAAAATTTCAACATTACCCTTAAATTAAATTATTAATGTTTTAATTCAAAATACAATAAATTCTTAAAACTATTTACTTTTTCAAAATTTTAACTAACTAAATCAAACGGGGAAGCTACCGGTCCTAGTAGATTGACATAGCCGAACCACAACCAATTCTCCACCTAGAGCCAGCTTCCAATCCCCTCATGTGTTGAGTCTCACAGCTAAGGTTGAGTTGCTGAAACTCCCATCTGGTGCCTGGAATGAGAGCCTGGTCCGTGAGGCTTTTTGGCCTGAAAAAGCTAGCATGATCCTCAGTTTGCCTTGCTCGAATGTTCTTGTTGTTGATTCTTTGCTCTGGCAAGCTGATAAGCTTGGCTATTATTCGGTTAGAAGTGGCTACCACTTTGCTTGTGAGAGGTTTATGGATCCGTGTTCTTTAGGGATTAGCTAAGAGGAATCTCGGTGGAAGTTCTTTTGGCGTATAAAAGTGCCAAGTAAGGTTAAATTACTGATTTGGAGAAGTTGCAATAACTAGATCCCTTGTAATGGTATTCTGGCCAAGCGCAAGGTTATTGGGGATCCTGTGTGCCCAATGTGCAATTCCAGGCCTGAATCGCCTTTGCTTGCCTTGTGGGCTTACACTCGTCTAAAGAAAATCCGCTCCATGTGTGGATTTATGAGTAGTGTCCGTTTTGGTGACAATATATAGTTCTTTGATAAGAACCAGCTGCTTGTTGATGATTTTGAGTTACTCTGCATTATTCTTTGGCGTATTTGGTTTCGGCGCAATTGTTTTGTTCATAATTCTTCTTCTTTGTGTGATGAAGATGTTGTTGTCTCTTGGGCTGTTTCTTTCCTTCATGACTTTCGTGTTGCAAGTCCAAATACTGCTGATGTGGCTAATATGCGTGAGGTTAGGGTTGCGAAATGGTAGCCTCCTTATGAGGGAAGTTTTAAAATCAATACCGACGCTGCTATTAACTCTTCATAGGGTCGTGTTGGAATTGGCATTATCATCCGTGACTTTGAAAGAAGTGTTATGGCTTCAAGTTCTCAGGTGTTGCTGGCTAGCTCCCACCCAAAAAAAAAAAAAAACCGCTGAAGCTTTGGCAATTTTAAGAGGTCTCCAATTTGCTCATGACTCCAAATTATGGCCTTGCTCAATTGAATTTGATGCTCAGTCTGTTGTCAACCTTATCAATTCTAATGTCTCTCCATGTGCTGAGATTGGCCTGTTTATTCATGATATTCTCCTTTTTTTTGAAGGACTTACCTGATTGTGGGATAGCTTTTGTCTCTAGGAAAGCCAATATGGCGGCTCATAGCCTCACTAAATTGGGTTTACCTGATGTTTCAGATATGTTCTGGTTGGAGGAGGCCCCATCTTGTGTGGTCCTCTTTGTATTGGGCGATTGCCCTGTTTCGTATCTTTTTATGACCAAGGATATCTTCTTTTTAAGAAAAAAAAAAAAAAACCCTAAATCAAATTAAAACTAATAAATAAAAACAAAAACCCTATATCAGAAAAGATGGAGAAGGCAACTTCTGCCTCCTCCAAAATTTGGGAGGAGTGTGGCTCCTTCCATATATATATATATATATAATCAATGCATAAACTAGAAAAAATAAAATAAAAATAAATAAATAAGAAACACAAAAGTGATAGGAAAAAAGAGAAAGATGGAGATGTCTGTATTTTTTTTTTTTTTTGGTTCTGTTTATGCATTTTTCATTTTTTATTTTTATTTTAGTAAAAATAAAGAAAAAATGAGCCATATATTTTATTGGGGTAATTACCCTGGTGACTATCAAGTTTTGCCACAATTATCAAAATGGTCATCAGATGGGGAAATGGTTTAAAAATGACCATTTTTGCAAACAATGTTACATTAATGGCTAGTCCATCCAATTTCATTCAATGAATGACATTTTGGTAAATAAGGGGATGACATTAATTTATTTTAGATGTTTTTTGGAAATCCATTTTTTCTTTTGTTTTTTGAAACAAATAATCATATTTAGTGTGTATATACGTATAACATATCTCAAATATATATATATATATATATATATATATATTTATATTTTAAGAAGATTAAGGCTACAAAATATAAAAATTCTAAAAAACATATTTGATATAAGTTGAAAAGAAATATATATATATATATTATTTTTTGAGAAGATTGATTCTACACAATCTAAAAATTCTAAAAAACATATTTGAGATAAGTTGAAAAGATATATATATATATATATTCTTTTTTAAAAAGATTAAAGTTATAAAATCTAAAAATTCTAAAAAATATATTTGAGATAAGTTGAAAAGAAATATATAAGTATATATATACATATCGGAAATTTTCCTATGAAGATGCCCTGGTAGAATTATATAAGGACATTGAATGTGAGCCACTCGTTTTACATACTTTGACTTGATATGTATGCACTTGTCAAATCACTTTTATAAATCAGTGGCTCACATTCAATATCCTGATAAAATTATATAAGGATGCCCTGATAGGAACGGGATCGATATACATATATATATATATATATATGTGTGTGTGTGTATGTGTTTGAGATATGCTATATGTATATGTACACACTAAATATAATTATTTGTTTCAAAAAACAAAAGAAAAAATTGATTTCTAAAAAATATCTAAAATAAATTAGTGTCATCTTTATATTTACCAAAATACCACTTATTGGATGGAATTGGATGGAATGTAACAATATTTGCCAAAAATATCCATTTTCCATCCATTTCCCCATCTGGTGGCTATTTTAATAGTGGTGGCAAAATTCGATGGCCACCAGAATAATTACCCCATTATTATTTTATAATTGTTGTATTTATAATATTTTTTAAAATTAAAAGAACGGGTATATTTGATAATGAAATGTAAGGAGTGTGTTTACAAGATTTCATATTTTAAAAAATTTTAATGGGGTGTACATAAAAATAATAAAAAATAATAATAAAAATAAATAAATAAATAAATAAAAATAAAAAAGGTGAACATAAAACATCTCCACTCAAACCCGAAATAATTGTAATAACTAAATAACTAAAAAAAAGTGTTCAATCAGTCAAATCTAATCTTGCGGACCAAACGTGCATAGCTCAAGAGAGGGGGAGAATTAGGCTAAATTTTGAGAATTTTATTTTGAATTTTGATTAAAAGCTTTAATACAACAAAAATGGAATGAAATTATATGAATCTATTGTACAACAAAATGAAGTTATCTGAATTTCAGAGAGTGAAGTTGAGTGATTCGAATTAAGATTTTAACGTCAAAAGGTAAAAGCACCACTGCTCACAAACTCCATCCTGGCCTCATTTGTCTTTCAAAGACAGCAACTACTCCTTTGAACCCAAACACCATACTGTGTTGGTACAAGATTTCATTGTTGGAATCCCTGAAAATCCAAAATCGAAATTTAAGAATCATTCAACCACCATTTCAAAGTTCAATGGACAAAGTAAAGACGAAAACAAAATCCAGGAGAGAAGCAAATGTTACGGGTGTGTTTGGTTTATCATCTGGAAATATATATTTTACAAACACTAGGACGCAGTTCAAAGTTTTTTAAAAGGTTTTGCTACTACACATACAAAAAGGAAAACTTAAACAAAAACAAAATTCCTTGGTTTTAGATTTGGAACCAATCTTTAAAATATTATCTAAAAACTATCTTTTAATACAATTCACCAAATAACATTTTTTCTTAAAATTTTTTGTATTTCTTATTTTTCAGTAAAAGAGAATTGTATTTGGATCATGAGGCAGACACCTCTGGATGGTGGTCAGTATTAAATTATCAACCGATATCATGAACAATTGAACACCAAGCAATAATAAAACACATGCATTAGCATTACCAACACAGATGCTCTCAACCATTACGGCATTAAATATAGATCCAACATAAAAACAATTAGCAAAAAAAAAAAAAAAAAAAGCATAACATTTTTTATTTTTCATTATGGTTGTCTCTAAGTCATGACTCATGAGGCTAATTAAGAGCTCTACTTCTTAAGTATTGAAACCATAATGAATATGTATCTTGTGTAAATGGAAAAGACCGAAGAACAGTGCTTACCTTCATAAGATTCTACCATGTAAATGCTGGTAACACATATGATGGATATGCATCGTATTTAGATGCAAGAGTTTGTACAGAAGATAAGTCTGCAACTTCCCCAAAACTGCTGAGTCCAAGTTCAGTGGCATGGATCCCTCCTGTGATAAATGCTGACTGGATTCCAGCTACATTCGCACCTTTAATATCATGGTGAATAGAATCACCCACAGCAATAGAATCACAAGGTTCCACACCGACCATGTCCATAGCTGCTTTATATATTATCTGACAAAATATTTAGGAAGTGTAAAAAAATAGTCACCAATGCATGCTGAAAATACAATGATGACAATAGCATGACAATGATAACAGACAATCTAATTGAGCGAAATGAACAAGAGGATACTAAGGTGAAAATGCAGAGTTAATGTCACATGTTTCCTCTATGTACATCAAAATTTAAAATTTAGATATGAAGTCGTCATTCCAACCAAACAAATTGTGACTTCATATACTATGATTTGCAGAAGAAAAATAACATCAGTTTTAAGATAACATGATCATCAGTAACCAGCTAACAACAATGAAGTCACCTTATATTTGCATGGATACCACAATTCTCCAAATTGATTGCCTTGTGCTGCTCATCTAGTTAAATTTGAGTCATACTGACAAATTTGAGTCATACTGACAAATTTTTATAGCATTACTTAAAGGGAAAGAATCTGCTTTGCTAATTTTTATTATCATATTACTCCTTTTCTGTATGTGTTTGATCATAGATGGGGATGGCTGAAGGAGAGATAACATTGAAGACAAATATTGGCAATAATTGGGTCGTGGAGCAAGGATCAATAGAGCAATTTAGATACCGCTGAAAGCTTTTTTATGGTTTTATATAAACTTGCACATGCGATTAAGTAGTTGCAAATAACAGTTCTGTGTAAACCTATTATAATTGCATTAAATTGTATTCCCTTTTTTATTCTCTAATAAGCCTTGAACTTCGACCTTACATTAACCAAACCCAACCTCTTACTACTTGAATCTAATTCTGGCTAAGTGACAATCCAATAGTAACATGGTTGGCACTAATCAAATTATATCTTGTTAATTGAAAATTAAAGAACTAAAAAGAATCCATCAACTGTATCTGATTTTCCTAGGAGTTGCAAATTCAGTAGCTCAATGTCATAAAGATTTGGGAAGGTGGGCTCAGCACAAAAAGTAAATTATACTATAAGCTAACAAGGATCGCTAGCAAAGCCAATAATGGTTGCTAGTTTATTTGACTATGACATAGCTTACTACACATGTCATGCCATATTTATATGTTAGAAAATACAATAAAGATGTAACATATAAGACTAATAGCATAGTGATGCCTCACCTTATCAGGCTTTCCCATCCACCTCACTTCACCTCCTAGCTTTTCATATTTGGATGCCAATGCACCTAGCAAGATGAACACAATTTACATCAATAAATGGTTAACCAACAAAACTACAACTCTGCAGTGCACAGAAGTAGAGAAAAACAAAATCTTATGCACAACAATCGCATGGTCTATGTAAGATGTATCAAAAAGATGTAGTGAAACAGGAGAACAGAGTCATGTTAATTGAACAATCGCATTAATTGAATGATATCTTCAATCAAATTGGATAAATTAAATATGACAGTTCTTTGGGGTAATATGACTTCCATGGAAGATGAGGTGTTTGTATGTCTGAATAGACAGAATATATACAAAAACAGATGCAAAAGTGTGTAAGCAACTGATTCTGACACTGCAATTGGGATATACAACAATTGGGCAAAAGAAAATTTGAGGAATATCTAGTGAGAAATTTAAAATACTTTCAGATTGTTAATTTATTTTTATTTCAACACAAGCAAGTACAAATAAATGCATTATAATAATAACTGACTTTCGTCGCATAATGTAAGATAACCATAAGAAAAAGAAACAGCACACAAACGCTAGCAAAATTCATATCAAAGAAAATCACTACACTGCTTAAAATTTCAAAATTAGCAAATTCTGGAAAACAGGAATTACCTAGTATGTCAGGAATGGGCTTAAACACTGAGATTATTGGGAAAGTCACAAACAGATTAATCATGTTTATAGGAACTCAGTAAGCATGGCAATGAAATGACAGATATCTGAAGGATGCAAAAACAAGGAAAACCATAGGAGAAATGATTTGACGTCAGACATTGAAATTGAAAATAGGATTTTCAAATGCTGAAAAGAATTACCACACTTGTTCTTTCTTAATGGTCTAGTTTCATTCACTTAGTTAAAGTTTTTCACAAAACAAAATAATAAAGAAGATGAGATAAGATCAGCTATTAAAGAAAAGGTTTCGACATATTTTTGAAGTCTAAATAGATTCAAAGAAGTCATTCCAGACATAATGTACTTTAGAAATTAAATTGATCTCCTTACCAGGCATAACACGCAAAGCCCTGGCCTCAACAGTCACATAATCTGGATTTGCTACCACCATGGGAATTTTCTTAGCTGCACATTGTTCCAATATTTTCTCAAGATCCTCGAGATCCATAGGACATGCAGCTCCGGTCGGATGCCCCAAGGCTTCAGTACCATGGGCCAAAATAAAGTCAGCTTCTTTAACATTCTCCACAACTTGTAAGCCTAGGCCCTGCAACAAGAGATTTTGTGCAATATTAACAAACAACTCTAACAGTTCCCTCCAAAACACCATTTTCTTATTAAGTGGCTATACAAAATACTAGAGTGTCCACTGTAATCTGAAACCAAAATCATTCAAAACCTAACATACATCTCTTACAAATTTGTGTCCATGACTTAAACTATTTCCTCAGGTCATTGCCATTTGCCAAAGTGGGAAAGATGTAAAGTTGTTCATCATTGAGCTCATGGTTTGTATTATAGGCCTTTCTAAAACCAATGCTCTCAATCTATTCATCCCAAGTAACCTAATTCTTAAAAGGAAAGAAAAGGATGGAGAGAGGAAAGAATCCTAGATACATTTTTTTTAAACAATCATAGATACTTTCAAGAAAGAGAATTTAGTAGGCTTACAATGAAAATCCCCTCTAGATACTTCTGAGATATAGAATTTAATTGAAATGTAAAAGATTTGGAAAAAAATAGTTGCCACAAAACTGAAACAGTTTCGCATACCTCCAGAGATATAGCTCCCCGGTCACTCCAAGTCATGTGAATGCAAGATCTCCCTAGTGCTGCAAACCAAGCATCATCTCTCCTATTTAAAGAAATATAGAAATAAAAAAATCCAAGGAAAACAGTTGAGTGTTCTGTACAACTTTAAACAATGAATTCAAAGGAAGTTGACATTGAACTTGAACTTAAAAGTTTAACAAGATAGAATCATCCAAACGAAGAAACGTGACAGATTCCAATCAGCGTTAATAGTTTACAATCACAAGTATAAAGAAGAAAACCATAAGTGGATGATAAAATACAAAAGTAGCACATAGAAGAAAAGATAAAGAGTACAGAACAAATGGATTTCTGACAAGCACTAGTTGGACTGAATGAAAGTCACTATAATGATTCTAACATTCAAAAGGAAGACCATCAGTCATGAGATGCACTATTATTTTGATTCAAAGTCGTTAAAAGAACAAGAGAAACAAAACAAGCGCAGTGGGTTCATTAAAAAGAACATGACCTATATAGCAGATTCATGGTAGCGTATTTTTTTTTAATTGGAAACAAAGAATTTATTAAAATTAAGTGAACAAGCAGTCCATTAAAGGGACTGTACAACCCAAAACACCTGTAAATATACAAAAGCAAAAGTCTATTGTTCATTTACAGCAATCCCTCGAAAACTATCAATCATGTAATACACGATACTGTATTACTATCAAGAGGAACCAAGAAGACCAAGTGTGTTTCATTAGTATGGCTTCGTTGGTGCAAACTCTAAATTAGACTGAAATGTTAACCATCAAACAGTATGAAGCACTGATTACACATCCAGAAATAAGTGATTTTCTCAATCCTTAGTCACAAAAGATACATTTCCCAACCTTTGCAAGTACTGGTGAGTTAATTCTCCACTAGTGATTGCTCCTGCAAATAGAGAGGGATCAAAACCAAGGCTCTTGATTTTTTCCATCGTCACTGAAGCTCGCCGTGAAGAATTACTTATGATCACCATTTTTGCACCAGTAGTTGCAAGCTTTTCTACTGTCACCCAAACGTAAAAATTTCAAAGAAACATAAGTACCACAACAGCATTCATATTTTTCAGGATATGCACTGCAATTGAAGTTATCAAGTGTGTAAAGAGTATTGTTGGGTCTTTTCCTAACATTTTAAACTTTTAGGTTTAGCAAAAACTAACATGGTACCAGAGCTAATTTTACCAAGAATGTGTGGGTTCGAGTCCCCCACCGTGATTATATTTGAATTTATCATGTATTTGTGTTTGGGTTTGTGTCATGCCAGTGAATAGGTGTTTTAAAATGCTTAAATATCATTGTTACTAACAATTTAAACTTTTAAAACTTTAAACTTTTTTAACAATTTAAACTTTTGGGTCTAACGGTTACTAACAATGTGGATAGGTTTGAATACTATAAGTAGCCAAACCAAATATGCTGACAGTCCTCCTTATGTAAATATCTGACAACCATTAATCAATCCGGTGGTTCACATGTGATGCAGAAATTAAACCAAATGGGAGTAGCCAAACACATAAACAAAATCACACACACTCTACTACCGTTGGATAGAAACTTAAGTTGTCAAGTTTAGAAGTCCAGCTAACGTAAATACCCATACCATATGCACTAACAGTAAGACAATATTTCATGATATCGGCATAAAACATTCCAAACTGAAATATCAAAACTCACATATAAAAACATACATGTAGAAATAGCCCCCAGATAAGGTTGTTTTCCATCATGAAGGACCCCATATTGATCTAAAAACCATGCCTGCACACACATTGCCATACTGATAAACACATTATAATATTTATGTTCGAAGACACACACAAACATAAACACATAGAACACATTAGATTGTCGCTCACTGTCCTACTTGTATATATTCACATAAGCATACAACAACAACCGGCAAAAAGTTTCAATTTTAATTAAAAAATGATTAATCCAATTATCATCCCACTATTATACGGTAAACAATATATTAAAAACAATTCCAGTTTGGAGTCAAACTTGTCCTAAAAATTACACAATCACAGTTATGTTTACTATTCTGCAATAACTAGAATGAAAAGCAGAATCAAAATATGACCAAGCAAACAAATAAAATTACAAAATCGGTCGTGGTTTTTCTATTTGTTTCCAGAGAAAATATTCAGTTTGTTGGAGAAAAAAATAAAATAAAATAGAGAAAATCGAAGTAATATGCGGGATGGTTGGTTACCTTGAAACGACGCGTTTCAGCGAGTTGGCGAAGGCCGTTGAGGCTCTGGAAGAGCTGAGGTTCACTCGATTGAACAGGGAATTTCGACAGCATTTTCTTTGTTATTGATTTTGATGTCTCTCTGTAACTCGATTTTTGAACTTCTACTGATAACTGCCTTTCAACTACATTTCATTTGCCAGTTCCAATTACCAGCTTGATGGATCGGTTTCGATGTTCGGGTCGGTCGAATTGAGTACCATATAAGTTAGAGGGTGCATGATCCGATCCTATATACATTATATATCCGATACATATATATATATACATAATATAATTTATATGTTTATATAATATATATTATACATCTGTTTTTAACTGCGAAGAAAAATTGTCTTTCTTGACAGTTTTTAACCGTCAAAAACGAAAACTATCAAGAATAATGGTCAACCTTCAAAGATTTGTTATTTTTGACAGTTTTTCAAAATCGTTAAGAAAAAAATATCAATAAAGGTAGTTTTTCTTATAGTGAATGTTGAGTAAAGTCTAGGTGATGTCTTATTTCACACATTTCTTTAGAAGAAAATTCAACAATTTCTAAATTCTAAGTTGATGTTGAACACTAGGAAGATTTTATTTAATGTTGAACATTTTGATGGTTTTATTAAGTTTACATTTGGAGCTTATGTTTAATGCTTATAAAGTTTACAATTTAAAGTTATGTTATTTATTTTTTTAATGTTAATTTTGTTTGAATTAATTAGTAATGTCTTAATAAATTATTTGATTTTATTTATTTCATATTATAACTTTTAATATTAAGAATAAGAATGAATTTATATTAATTCGATTCATTGAATCATATCGGATCTAATTGTAATCGGATCGATCCCGTTATAAAATCGGATTGAATTTGATTGCAATTTCTTCGATTAGATCGGATCTTGAATCATACAAAATCCATTGGATCCGATCCACCGCATACCCATAGAGATGCACATTTTTCCCCGGGATCCCAATTCCCCACGTCCCTATCCCCATTTGGGGATTTTTTTTTTTGTGCAGAAAATGGGGGGGGGGGGGGGGGGGGGGGGGGGGGGGGGGTGGTGGGGATGAAAATCACCCAAAATTGAAATGGGGATGGGGATGGGGATAGGGAGAGGTCCCCCATCCCCATTTCCCCATTTCCCCTAAACATATATAAATATAATTATAATATATATTTTTATTTTTTTTTGTTTATTCTTTGAAAACCTTAACTCCCTAAGTATATATATACATTTTATATAAAATGCACTAATGAATTTTATTTTGTATTTGTAATGGAATGTTTGTTTTTTTAATTTAATTTGTAAATTTTAGTCAAATGGGGAAACGAGGGAACGGGGGAAACGGAAAAATGGAGAAAAACGGGGGAAATGGGAAAATGGGGATGGGGATGGGGATGGATATAGGTCCCCCCAAAATTCTCCATCCCTATTTTCCCCAAATGGGGAAATAGGAAGGGATGGGGGAAGGGTATGTGAAGTGGGGATGGGGATGGGGATGGGGGAACCCATATCCATCCCTATTCCCTAAACGTGCATCTCTACACACCCCTAATACTAATGACAACTAATAATTTAGCACACCGCCTCTATTAGTGATAGGGGTTCGAATCCCGGTTTGTCCATTAAACCCTGAAGTAGCAGTTCGATTGGTGTCATAATATATATATCATTATATTATATGATTGTCGAAGAACAATAATATTTACAAAAAGTGCATATTTTATTCCTTCAAATTTATGAAACAATCTACCATTTAAATACAAATTTGGATAGAAATTCATTATTATTTTAAGATGATTAAATTAAAACAAATTAATATGATACTCGTACAAAACTTGTGGAAAATAAAAAGTTGGTGCAATTACAAATAATGTGATTGAGACACCATTTTATTGAGAATCAGAAGGCTCGTTAATTACAGCCTTCCCTTTCTCTCTTAGTTTGGCCACAGCTTGTTTCATGGCCTCCTTTCTTTTCTTACTAGCTAGCACTTTTGCTTGCACACCACTCACATTGGGGTCCTTTTTCTCCCCCGTTGGCGGTGGCGGAGGCCTCCTTGCCGCAGCATACACGTTCCGGTCACCACCGATGACGTCAAAGCTCAAGCCTAGGACTGCACCCACCAAGCCTAAGCTCACATTCCTGCATGCACCAACAAATTAACTAACTCACACATAATATAAATAAGGGAGCAAGAAATGTAGAAATAACAAACCTGCGAGTGGAGAGTTGGTTACAAGTTTGATGGGAAGTGTTAGTGCACACTCTTTGGAAGGCTATGGAATTGATTGAGATGGGTGGTGTTGTTGTAAAACTAGTAGAGGGTGGTGGTGGTGATGTAGTTAGGGAATGGGCCATTGATGATTGCTTCAATTCAAGACTGAAAATTGGGATTTTGCTATAGCTTGAATTCAACTAGTTTTCATTTTTATTCAAATGATTGTATGTGGATAGTGTTTGGGAATTGGGGGTTTAGGTTTAAATGGAAGTGAAAATTCATTGGTTGGTTGAAGATAAGGTTCCATTTTGTGGACCCTTCTTCATGATGCCATCAGCATATCCATTGATACCCACCTAATCAAAACCTGGCAAACACGAGTGTACTCAAGTCCAAGACATTGTTAAGCTGTCGAATGTACGCTATATACCATCAAGTCACATTGGATGGTGGTCCTAACGAACTGTATTGTTTAGTTGCAAGAAAAGTCAAAAACGTATTTTGATTAAACAAATTAGTAAGGATTAAAGTTAAAACCTCTTTTGATCTTTCAACTATTTTTTAATATTTAGAGAACTATATTTTTATTCAACAACCTCCCATAAAGACTTTCGGTTGACTAACAAAAAGATTGTTATGCCCTTTAGACAAAACCTACAAACGTATTTTAATTAGACAAATTAATGGAAAAGTGGATAAAAATGATGTTGACAATAAGGAGCATAACTCGGGTTAACATCAACAAAAGAGTTGTGACAACACACAAATAATCTGTGCATGTTTAGACGCTTTTTGTGGCATCACATACATATATTCTGAATTTTAATGCAACTATGTCGTCTGCAATGAATAATGATAACAATTATGATTAAAACTAAGAAAGTGTATTTAATCCAGTTTATGGATGAATTTTAACAATTTAACGATTTTTTCATTTGCCGTTATGAATTATTGAAAGAGTGACGCTAGACATCCCAAACTTTTTTCCCAAATGATGTGGCACGTGAGGTGTAAACATCTTATAAATCATGATATTATGTGGGGACTGATGTGATATTAATAACTCACGTGCCACATCATTTAGGATAGAATTTGGGAAAAAAAAATGGGATATCTAGCAATACAGATTTATGAAAGGTTAGAGACTGGCCATGACTACCGTAAGAGCAAAGATGTTTAAAAAACTGACATTTCGTCACAAATTAGGGACTAAATTGATAATCCCCTTATTAGTGTCGTTTTACTTCGGACAATTATGTAAATAGATTCTTCTTTTTTTCTTTTTTCATTTTTCAGGATCGGTTTAAGTGTCATTAACCATGATGAAAATGGAAATTTTCCAAAATTTCCGTCTTCCAAATCTATCTTAAATATGTCAATCAATAAATCAAAATATTTCCTCCTTTCTAAGATTTTCACACAAATAATTTAGGCAGCCTAATATTATTCTTATTGTTATAAATCGTGCAATTATATAAAAAGAATCGTTTTTTTTTTTTTTTTTGTCAGAATTGATTTAAGTGTCATTAACCATGGTGAAAATGGAAATTTTCCAAAATTTCCATCTTCCAAATCTATCTTAAATACGTCAATCAGTAAATCAAAATATTTCACACAAATAATTTAGGCAGCCTAATATTATTCTTATCGTTATTAATCATGCAAATATATAAAAAGAATCTTTTTTTTTTTTTTTTTTCAGAATTGATTTAAGTGTTATTAACAACATGAATATGGCAATTCTCCAAAATTTTCTTCTTCCAAATCTATGTTAAATATGGCAATCAATAAATCAAAATATTTCCTCTTTTATAAGATTTCCACACTTATATATACTCCACGAATCCTTGGAATTTTCTCCATTGATCTTCGCTTCAATGGCACCTTTTGATTACCTCAACAAATTCACGATTAAGAAAACGTTGACAGAAGTCGACGTCCAGCCTGGGATAGACTACATCATTTTAAGCACGGAAGAAGTTGAAGAACACATCTTAACACAATGGTTAAGGAACTCAAGGAGGCTAGCTGACAATACAATCGATTACGGCATCACAATTGTCATTCATGACGTCAACACTGGCTTAGACCATGTAGTGAACTTCGGCTACTACCATGGAAACCCCTGCTTCTCTGGTCTTGCACGTGAAAACTTAATTAGAAGTAGAGAGCTAAAAGTTGGTGATGTTATTGGGTTTTATTGGAATCCTGATTTGGAAAGGCTGTGTTTCGGGGTCTTCATGAGGAATTTTATATAGTTTTTTTTTTTTTTTTATTAATAATTTTCATGATGATGATGTTCTTATAATTTTCATTATTAGTTTTTGTTTTTTTTTCCCTTAGGTCATTTTAATTTTAGAAAAAAAATTCTTTAGTAGTTTTGAGTAAAGATTTATATATTATTCATTCCATTTTATGCATTAGCCATTACTACTGATAAATAGAAAAATCTTTTGCATTGCGATTGGTCTCTTTATATTTTCTTATTTAAGGAATTCGACAGAATTTATCTGTAAATTGACACCGTCATTATTAATATTTTATATGTTTAAATTATAGATTTCCAAATATATCAATTAGAATTATCATGTGTGGAATTTAACTCATTTTCATAGGAAATTTGAGATTATTGATTTATCGCATCCCACAACCGGCACGCTTAATATGGTAGATTATTGCATTCTAATATCCATACAAGATTTCGCATCTAAAACCTACTATTTGCATGAACTATGCTCTACTTATTCAAATATTCAATCCAACAGTTGAATTTTTTTTGGGAAGTATGTTACTTGTTATTAATCAACACGATTCAAACCATTAAAAATAAATTGATGAAGTTCTTGTGGATATAAAATAATTGAATCTTACCGGAATGTGGTAAAACATGACCGTTATGGAACTGCTCCTCGCTTGGTTCATTGTACTAAATTTGCTACAACTTCAACACTCATAGCTTGGCGAGACTTTGTTTTCTCAATATGAATGGAATCTTGTTTACAAAGGTTTTTTAATTTTTTTTTTTTACACAACAACTGTCGGGTCCGCCGAGATTTGGACTCTACAAGCTCAACCGAGACTGCAACTCTCACAAGAGAGGAGAGAGCACCCACACTAGTGGTGGGAAAATTTGCACATATCTATGCATACACTAGGTCTTGAACCTTGGTTGTGGGGGTTCCCTTGTAAAAGACCCACCACATTAACAAAGGACCATGTGTAATCTTGTTTACAAAGTTAAAAAACTAAAAAGAATGCAAGACACCAAGCCTGCAGATATGTCGCTAAATATGCATGGCTAGTGAGCTGATGTTTCAAATATTTAAAATGCTAGTCCTTACATAAACGTCCCCCCTATCATTTGTTGTTGAAATCCTTCCATTTAATGTATTAGCCATTAAATTTAATATATAGAAAATGCTTTTGCATTGTGATTTTGTCTCGTGACATTTTCTTAAGAATAAGAGCATCTCCAATGCTAATGTGGGTTGTGAAAAAATTAGATGTCACGTAGGATGGACATCTATTTTTTAAAAAAATTCATTTTCAATGCAACCTTTCTAGTATAACTTCAAGCTAAGGTAACAACCTTTTTTTTATAGGCTGTCAACATAACTCTCTGATTTCAGACGGTCGGACGACCGTCTTTGCCCAGTCAGCAATCACTCTTGTCTTTTACCTTATTTTATTCAACAATTCTAAAGTATATTTAATTAGACCAATAATCAATTGACATGTCATTAAAACATATATTTTACAAGTAAAGCATTGGAGACCACTTTTTTAATTGGATGTCTATCAAGTTTAGTTACAGACGACATATAAAGCAATTAACTTGAAAATGTTTACATATCACAAATTTTTCAAATTCAAGCCACATTACCATTGGAGATACTCTAATACTAAATATCTCAACTTTTTCATCCTCACACATGTGACATGTAAGGTGTCAAATTGTGAATTGATACACATTAATGATGCTTTATCTCACCCGCTACATATATCCACTAACCATTTGACATTCCAAGTGCCACATGTATTGGGATGAAAAATATGGGATTTTTTGTGGGATGTGTAACATTACTGTTTTCTTATATAAGAAATTCGATTGAAATATTTATGATTTACATATAAAATCATAAATATTTTATATGTAAATTAACGTCGTAATTATTAATATTTTATATGCTTGACTTCTTCAAAATATAAAAAATTGCCACGTGTCAAAAAATACTTAAATATTTAAATAGAATTTAAAAAATTTAAGAAAAACAAAAATTGAAAACCAAAGCATTCACACTTCACAGAATCACAGCCAATAACACGAAAAGATTTATGGGTATTGTTCAACTTGGTAAATTTTATATTTACCAATAATTTTTTTTTTACATATTCTACAATTTTGTAATTTATAATAAATTTTCCAAAATTTCTGTCTTCCAAATCTACCAAATCTATCTTAAATATGTCAATCAATAAATCAAAATATTTCCTCCTTTCTAAGATTTTCACACAAATAATTTAGACAGCCTAATATTATTTTTATTGTTATAAGTCGTGCAACTATATGAAAAGAATTGTTTTTTTTTTTTTTTTTTCAGAATTGATTTAAGTGTCATTAACCATGGTGAAAATGGAAATTTTCCAAAATTTCCGTCTTCCAAATCTATGTTAAATACGTCAATCAGTAAATCAAAATATTTCCTCCTTTCTAAGCTTTTCACACAAATAATTTAGGCAGCCTAATATTATTCTTATCGTTACAAGTCGTGCAAATATATAAAAAGAATCTTTTTTTTTTTTTTTTTTTTTCAGAATTGATTTAAGTGTTATTAATCAACATGAATATGGCAATTCTCCAAATTTTTCTTCTTCCAAATCTATGTTAAATATGGCAATCAATAAATCAAAATATGTCCTCTTTTCTGAGATTTCCACACTTATTTATACTCCACGAATCCTCAGAACTTTCTCCATCAATCTTCGCTTCAATGGCACCTTTTGATCACCTCAACAAATTCACGATCAAGAAAACATTGACAGAAGTCGACGTTCAGCCTGGGATAGACTACATCATTTTAAGCAAGGAAGAAGTTGAAGAACACATCTTAACACAATGGTTAAGGAACTCAAGGAGGCTAGCTGGCAATACAATCGATTACGGCATCACAATCGTCATTCATGACGTCAACACTGGCTTAGACCATGTAGTGAACTTCGGCTACTACCATGGAAACCCCTGCTTCTCTGGTCTTGCACGTGAAAACTTAATTAGAAGCAGAGAGCTAAAAGTTGGTGATGTTATTGGGTTTTATTGGAATCCTGATTTGGAAAGGCTGTGTTTCGGGGTCTTCATGAGGAATTTTATATAGTTTTTTTTTATTATTATTAATAATTTTCATGATGATGATGTTCTTATAATTTTCATTATTAGTTTTTGTTTTTTTTTTCCCTTAGGTCATTTTAATTTTAGAAAAAAAAAATTCTTTAGTAGTTTTGAGTAGAGATTTATATATTATTCGTTCCATTTCATGCATTAGCCATTACTACTGATAAATAGAAAAATCTTTTGCATTGCAATTGGTCTGGTTATATTTTATTATTTATTATTTAAGGAATTCGACAGAATTTATATGTAAATTGACACCGTCATTATTAATATTTTATATGTTTAACTTATAGATTTCCAAATATAACAATTAGAATTATCATGTGTGGAATTTAACTCATTTTCGTAGGAAATTTCAGATTATTGATTTATCGCATCCCACAACCGGCATGCTTTATATGGTAGATTATTGCATTCTAAGATCCATACAAGATTCTGCATCTAAAACCTACTTTTTACATGAACTATGCTATACTTTTTCAAATATTCAATCCAATAGTTGAATATTTAGAAAGTATTTTACTTGTTATTAATCAACACGATTCAAACCATTAAAAATAAATTGATGAAGTTCTTGTGCATATAAAAGAATTGAATCTCACCGGAATGTTGAAAAACATGGCCGTTATGGAACTGCTCCTCGCTTGGTTCATTGTACTAATTTTGCTACAACTTCAACATTCATAGCTCGGCGAGACTTTGTTTTCTCAATGTGAATTTAATCTTGCTTACAAAGGTTTTTAATTTTTTTTTTTATTTTACACAACAACTGTCGGGACAGACAAGATTTGGGCTCTACAAGCTTAGCCGAGACTACAACTCCTACAAGAGAGGAGAGAGCACCCACACTAGTCATGGGAAAATTTTCACGTATCCAAGCATATACTAGGTATTGAACATTAGTTGTAGGGTTTCCCTTGGGAAAGACCCACCACATTAGCAAGGGACCATGTGTAATCTTGTTTACAAAGTTAAAAAACTAAAAAGAATGCAAGACACCAAGCCTGCAAATATGTCGCTAAATATGCATGGCTAGTGAGCTGTTTATATTTAAAATGCTAGCCCTTACATAAACGTCCCCCCATATCATTAGTTGTTGAAATCCTTCCATTTTATGTATTAGCCATTAAATTTAATATATAGAAAATCCTTTTGCATTGTGATTTTGTCTCGTGACATTGTCTTATGAATAAGAGCATTTCCAATGCTAATGTGGGTTGTGAAAAACTTATATGTCACGTAGGATGGACATCTATTTTGTTAAAAAAATTCATCTCCAATGCAACCTTTCTAGTATAACTTCAAGCTGAGGTAACAACTTGGTTGTCAACATAACTCTCTGATTTCAGACGGTCTGTTGGACGGCCGTCTTGGCTCAGTCAACAATCACTCTTATCTTTTACCTTATTTTATTCAACAATTCTAAAGTATATTTAAGGAGACCAATAATCAATTGACATGTCATTAAAACATATATTTTACAAGTAAAGCATTGTAGACCACTTTTTAATTGGATGTCTATCAAGTTTAGTTACATACCACATATGAAGCAATTAACTTGAATATGTTGACATATCACAATTTTTTCAAATTGAAGCCACATTACCAATGGAGATACTCTAACGCTAAACATCTCACATTTTTCATCCCTACACATGTGGCATGTAAGGTGTCAAATTGTGAATTGATACACATTAATGATGATTTATCTCACCCACTACATGTATCCGCTAACCATTTGACATTCCAAGTGCCACATGCGTTGGGATGAAAAATATGGAATTTTATGTGGGATGTGTAACATTACCGTTATCTTATATAAGAAATTCGCTAGAAATATTTATGATTTACATATAAAATCATAAATATTTTATATGTAAATTAACGTTGTAATTATTAATATTTTCTATGCTTGACTTCTTCAAAATAGAAAAAATTGCCACTTGTCAAAAATTACTTAAATATTTATTTAGAATTTAAAAAATTTAAGAAAAACAAAAATTGAAAACCAAAGGATTCACACTTCACAGAATCACAGCCAATAACATGAAAAGATTTATGGGTATTGTTCAACTTGGTAAATTTTATATTTACCAATAAAATTTTTTTACATATTCTGCAATTTTGTAATTTATAATTAATTTTCCAAAATTTCCTTCCAAATCTATCTTAAATATGTCAATCAATAAATCAAAATATTTCCTCCTTTCTAAGATTTTCACACAAAAAATTTAGACAGCCTAATATTATTCTTATTGTTATAAGTCGTGCAATTATATGAAAAGAATTTTTTTTTTTTTTCTTCAGAATTGATTTAAGTGTCATTAACCATGGTGAAAATGGAAATTTTCAAAAATTTCCGTCTTCCAAATCTATGTTAAATACGTCTATCAGTAAATCAAAATATTTCCTCATTTCTAAGATTTTCACACAAATAATTTATGCAGCCTAATATTATTCTTATCGTTACAAGTCGTGCAAATATATAAAAAGAATCTTTTTTTTTTTTTTTTTTCAGAATTGATTTAAGTGTTATTAACCAACATGAATATGGCAATTCTCCAAATTTTTCTTCTTCCAAATCTATGTTAAATATGGCAATCAATAAATCAAAATATTTCCTCTTTTCTAAGATTTCCACACTTATATATACTCCACGAATCCTCAGAACTTTCTCCATCGATCTTCGCTTCAATGGCACCTTTTGATCACCTCAACAAATTCACGATCAAGAAAACGTTGACAGAAGTCGACGTCCAGCCTGGGATAGACTACATCATTTTAAGCAAGGAAGAAGTTGAAGAGCACATCTTAACACAATGGTTAAGGAACTCAAGGAGGCTAGCTGACAATACAATCGATTACGGCATCACAATTGTCATTCATGACGTCAACACTGGCTTAGACCATGTAGTGAACTTCGGCTACTACCATGGAAACCCCTGCTTCTCTGGTCTTGCACGTGAAAACTTAATTAGAAGCAGAGAGCTAAAAGTTGGTGATGTTATTGGGTTTTATTGGAATCCTGATTTGGAAAGGCTGTGTTTCGGAGTCTTCATGAGGAATTTAATATAGTTTTTTATTTTTATTTTTTATTATTAATAATTTTCATGATGATGATGTTCTTATAATTTTCATTATTAGTTTTTGTTTTTTTTTTTTTTTTTCCCTTAGGTCATTTTAATTTTAGAAAAAAAAAAAAATTCTTTAGTAGTTTTGAGTAGAGATTTATATATTATTCGTTCCATTTTATGCATTAGCCATTACTACTGATAAATAGAAAAATCTTTTGCATTGCGATTGGTCTCGTTATATTTTCTTATTTAAGGAATTCGACAGAATTTATATGTAAGTTGACAACGTGATAATTAATACTTTATTTGATTAACATATAGATTTCCAAATATATCAATTAGAATTATCATGTGTGGAATTTAACTCATTTTCGTAGGAAATTTCAGATTATTGATTTATCGCATCCCACAACCGGCATGCTTTATATGGTAGATTATTGCATTCTAAGATCCATACAAGATTCTGCATCTAAAACCTACTTTTTACATGAACTATGCTATACTTTTTCAAATATTCAATCCAATAGTTGAATATTTAGAAAGTATTTTACTTGTTATTAATCAACACGATTCAAACCATTAAAAATAAATTGATGAAGTTCTTGTGCATATAAAAGAATTGAATCTTACCGGAATGTAGAAAAACATGGCCGTTATGGAACTACTCCTCGCTTGGTTTATTATACTAATTTTGCTACAACTTCAACATTCATAGCTCGACGAGACTTTGTTTTCTCAATGTGAATTTAATCTTGCTTACAAAGGTTTTTAATTTTTTTTTTTTTTTTTTTACACAACAACTGTCGGGATCGACGAGATTTGGGCTTTACAAGCTCAGTCGAGACTGCAACTCCTATAAGAGAGGAGAGAGCACCCACACTAGTGATGGGAAAATTTTCACGTATCCATGCATACACTAGGTATTGAACATTGGTTGTAGGGTTTCCCTTGGGAATGACCTTCCACATTAGCAAGGCACCATGTGTATTCTTGCTTACAAAGTTAAAAAACTAAAAAGAATGCAAGACACCAAGGTTGTAGATATGTCGCTAAATATGCATGGCTGGTGAGCTGATGTATCAAATATTTAAAATGCTAGTCCTTACATAAACGTCCCTCCTATCATTAGCTGTTGAAATCCTTCCATTTTATTTATTAGCCATTAAATTTAATATATAGAAAATCCTTTTGCATTGTGATTTTGTCTCGTGACATTTTCTTATGAATAAGAGCATTTCCAATGTTAATGTGGGTTATGAAAAAATTAGATGTCACATAGGATGGACATCTATTTTGTTAAAAAATTCATCTACAATGCAACCTTCCTAGTATAACTTTAAGCTGAGGTAACAACTTTTTTTTTATAGGCTGTCAACATAACTCTCTGATTTCAGACGGTCTGTTGGACGGCCGTCTTGGCCTAGTCAGCAATCACTCTTGTCTTTTACCTTATTTTATTCAAAAATTCTAAAGTATATTTAAGGAGACCAATAATCAATTGACATGTCATTCAAACATATATTTTACAAGTAAAGCATTGGAGACCACTTTTTTAATTGGATGTTTATCAAGTTTAGTTACATACAACATATGAAGCAATTAACTTGACAATGTTGACATATCACAATTTTTTCAAATTCAAGCCACATTACTATTGGAGATACTCTAATGCTAAACATCTCACCTTTTTCATCCTCACACATGTTGCATGTAAGGTGTCAAATTGTGAATGGATACACATTAATGATACTCTATCTCACCCACTACATGTATCCACTAACCATTTGACATTCCAAGTGCCACATGCGTTGGGATTAAAAATATGAGATTTTATATGGGATGTGTAACATTACCGTTTTCTTATATAAGAAATTCGATTGAAATATTTATGATTTGCATATAAAATCATAAATATTTTATATGTAAATTAACGTCATAATAATTAATATTTTATATGCTTGACTTCTTCAAAATAGAAAAAATTGTCACGTGTCAAAAAATACTTAAATACTTAATTAGAATTTAAAAAATTTAAGAAAAACAAAAATTGAAAACCAAAGGATTCACACTTCACAGAATCACAGCCAATAACACGAAAAGATTTCTGGGTATTGTTCAACTTGGTAAATTTTATATATACCAATAAAATATTTTTACATATTCTGCAATTTTGTAATTTATAATTAATTTTCCAAAATTTCCGTCTTCCAAATCTATCTTAAATATGTCAATCAATAAATCAAAATATTTCCTCCTTTCTAAGATTTTCACACAAATAATTTAGGCAGCCTAATATTATTCTTATTGTTATAAGTTGTGTAACTATATGAAAAGAATTGTTTTTTTTTTTTTTTTTTTTTTTTGTCAGAATTGATTTAATTGTCATTAACCATGGTGAAAATGGAAATTTTCAAAAATTTCCGTCTTCCAAATCTATGTTAAATACGTCTATTAGTAAATCAAAATATTTCCTCCTTTCTAAGATTTTTAGTCTAATATTATTCTTATCGTTACAAGTCGTGCAAATATATAAAAAGAATCTTCTTTTTTTTTTTTTTCAGAATTGATTTAAGTGTTATTAACCAACATGAATATGGCAATTCTCCGAATTTTTCTTCTTCCAAATCTATGTTAAATATGGCAATCAATAAATCAAAATATTTCCTCTTTTCTAAGATTTCCACACTTATATATACTCCACGAATCCTCAGAACTTTCTCCATCGATCTTTGCTTCAATGGCACCTTTTGATCACCTCAACAAATTCACGATCAAGAAAACGTTGACAGAAGTTGACGTCCAGCCTGGGATAGACTACATCATTTTAAGCAACGAAGAAGTTGAAGAGCACATATTAACACAATGGTTAAGAAACTCAAGGAGGCTAGCCGACAATACAATCGATTACGGTATCACAATTGTCATTCATGACGTCAACACTGGCTTAGACCATGTAGTGAACTTCGGCTACTACCATGGAAACCCCTGCTTCTCTGGTCTTGCACGTGAAAACTTAATTAGAAGCAGAGAGCTAAAAGTTGGTGATGTTATTGGGTTTTATTGGAATCCTGATTTGGAACGGCTGTGTTTCGGGGTCTTCATGAGGAATTTTTTATAGTTTTTTTTTTTTTTTTTATTATTAATAATTTTCATGATGATGATGTTCTTATAATTTTCATTATTAGTTTTTGTTTTTTTTTGTTTTTTTTTTTCCCTTAGGTCATTTTAATTTTAGAAAAAAAAAAAAAATTCTTTAGTAGTTTTGAGTAGAGATTTATATATTATTCGTTCCATTTTATGCATTAGCCATTACTACTGATAAATAGAAAAATCTTTTGCATTGCGATTGGTCTCGTTATATTTTCTTATTTAAGGAATTCGACAGAATTTATATGTAAGTTGACACCGTGATAATTAATATTTTATTTGTTTAATATATAGATTTCCAAATATATCAATTAGAATTATCATGTGTGGAATTTAACTCATTTTCGTAGGAAATTTCAGATTATTGATTTATCGCATCCCACAACCGGCATGCTTTATATGGTAGATTATTGCATTCTAAGATCCATACAAGATTTTGCACCTAAAACCTACAATTTACATGAACTATGCTATACATTTTCAAATATTCAATCCAATAGTTGAATTTTTTTTGGAAAGTATTTTACTTGTTATTAATCAACATGATTCAAACCGGTAAAAATAAATTGATGAAGTTCTTGTGCATATTAAAGAATTGAATCTTACCGGAATGTGGTAAAACATGGTCGTTATGGAACTGCTCCTCGCTTGGTTCATTGTACTAATTTTGCTACAACTTCAACATTCATAGCTCGGCGAGACTTTGTTTTCTCAATGTGAATTGAATCTTATTTGCAAAGGTTTTTAATTTTTTATTTTTTTACACAACAACTGTCGGAACCGACGAGATTTTGGATCTACAAGCTCAGCTGAGATTGCAACTCCCACAAGAGAGGAGAGAGCACCCACACTAGTGGTGGAAAAATTTACACATATCCATACATACACTAGGTCTTGAACCTTGGTTGTGGGGGTTCCCTTGAGAAAGACCCACTGCATTTGCAAGGGACTATGTGTAATCTTGTTTACAAAGTTAATAAACTAAAAAGAATGCAAGACACCAAGGCTATAGATAGGTCGCTAAATATGCATGGCTAGCGAGCTGATGTGTCAAATATTTAAAATGCTAGTCCTTACATAAACGTCCTCCCTATCATTAGTTGTTGAAATCCTTCCATTTTATGTATTAGCCATTAAATTTAATATATAGAAAATCCTTTTGCATTGTGATTTTGTCTAGTGACATTTTCTTATGAATAAGAGCATTTCCAATGCTAATGTGGGTTATAAAAAAAATTAGATGTCACGTAGGATGAACATATATTTTGTTAAAAAATTCATCTCCAATGCAACCTTCCTAGTATAACTTCAAGCTGAGATAACAACTTTTTTTTTATAGGCTGTCAACATAACTCTCTGATTTCAGACGGTCTGTTGGACGGCCGTCTTGGCCTAGTCAGCAATCACTCTTGTCTTTTACCTTATTTTATTCAACAATTCTAAAGTATATTTAAGGAGACCAATAATCAATTGACATGTCATTCAAACATATATTTTACAAGTAAAGAAATGGAGACCACTTTTTTAATTGGATGTTTCTCAAGTTTAGTTACATACCACATATGAAGCAATTAACTTGACAATGTTGACATATCACAATTTTTTCAAATTCAAGCCACATTATCATTGGAGATACTCTAATGCTAAACATCTCACCTTTTTCATCCTCACACATGTGGCATGTAAGGTGTCAAATTGTGAATTGATACACATTAATGATATTTTATCTCATCCACTACATGTATCCACTAACCATTTGACATTCCAAGTGCCACATGCGTTGGGATTACAAATATGGGATTTTATGTGGGATGTGTAACATTACCGTTTTCTTACATAAGTAATTCGATTGAAATATTTATGATTTACTTATAAAATCATAAATATTTTATATGTAAATTAACGTCGTAATTATTAATATTTTATATGCTTGACTCTTCAAAATAGAAAAAATTGTCACGTGTCAAAAAATACTTAAATACTTAATTAGAATTTAAAAAATTTAAGAAAAACAAAAATTGAAAACCAAAGGATTCACACTTCACAGAATCACAGCCAATAACACGAAAAGATTTCTGGGTATTGTTCAACTTGGTAAATTTTATATTTACCAATAAATTTTTTTTACATATTCTGCAATTTTGTAATTTATAATTAATTTTCCAAAATTTCCGTCTTCTAAATCTATCTTAAATATGTCAATCAATAAATCAAAATATTTCCTCCTTTCTAAGATTTTCACACAAATAATTTAGGCAGCCTAATATTATTCTTATTGTTATAAGTCGTGCAACTATATGAAAAGAATTGTATTTTTTTTTTCTCAAAATTGATTTAAGTGTCATTAACCATGGTGAAAATGGAAATTTTCAAAAATTTCCGTCTTCCAAATCTATGTTAAATACGTCTATTAGTAAATCAAAATATTTCCTCCTTTATAAGATTTTTAGCCTAATATTATTCTTATCGTTACAAACCGTGCAAATATATAAAAAGAATCTTTTTTTTTTTTTTTTTTATCAGAATTGATTTAAGTGTTATTAACCAACATGAATATGGCAATTCTCCAAATTTTTCTTCTTCCAAATCTATGTTAAATATGGCAATCAATAAATCAAAATATTTCCTCTTTTCTAAGATTTCCACACTTATATATACTCCACGAATCCTCAGAACTTTCTCCATCGATCTTCGCTTCAATGGCACCTTTTGATCACCTCAACAAATTCACGATCAAGAAAACGTTGACAGAAGTCGACGTCCAGCCTGGGATAGACTACATCATTTTAAGCAACGAAGAAGTTGAAGAGCACATATTAACACAATGGTTAAGGAACTCAAGGAGGCTAGCCGACAATACAATCGATTACGGTATCACAATTGTCATTCATGACGTCAACACTGGCTTAGACCATGTAGTGAACTTCGGCTACTACCATGGAAACCCCTGCTTCTCTGGTCTTGCACGTGAAAACTTAATTAGAAGCAGAGAGCTAAAAGTTGGTGATGTTATTGGGTTTTATTGGAATCCTGATTTGGAACGGCTGTGTTTCGGGGTCTTCATGAGGAATTTTTTATAGTTTTTTTTTTTATTATTATTAATTTTCATGATGATGATGTTCTTATAATTTTCATTATTAGTTTTTGTTTTTGTTTTTGTTTTTTTTTTTCCCTTAGGTCATTTTAATTTTAGAAAAAAAAAAAAAAATTCTTTAGTAGTTTTGAGTAGAGATTTATATATTATTCGTTCCATTTTATGCATTAGCCATTACTACTGATAAATAGAAAAATCTTTTGCATTGCGATTGGTCTCGTTATATTTTCTTATTTAAGGAATTCGACAGAATTTATATGTAAGTTGACACCGTGATAATTAATATTTTATTTGTTTAATATATAGATTTCCAAATATATCAATTAGAATTATCATGTGTGGAATTTAACTCATTTTCGTAGGAAATTTCAGATTATTGATTTATCGCATCCCACAACCGGCATGCTTTATATGGTAGATTATTGCATTCTAAGATCCATACAAGATTTTGCACCTAAAACCTACAATTTACATGAACTATGCTATACATTTTCAAATATTCAATCCAATAGTTGAATTTTTTTTGGAAAGTATTTTACTTGTTATTAATCAACATGATTCAAACCGGTAAAAATAAATTGATGAAGTTCTTGTGCATATTAAAGAATTGAATCTTACCGGAATGTGGTAAAACATGGTCGTTATGGAACTGCTCCTCGCTTGGTTCATTGTACTAATTTTGCTACAACTTCAACATTCATAGCTCGGCGAGACTTTGTTTTCTCAATGTGAATTGAATCTTGTTTGCAAAGGTTTTTTATTTTTTATTTTTTTACACAACAACTGTCGGAACCGACGAGATTTTGGATCTACAAGCTCAGCTGAGATTGCAACTCCCACAAGAGAGGAGAGAGCACCCACACTAGTGGTGGGAAAATTTACACATATCCATACATACACTAGGTCTTGAACCTTGGTTGTGGGGGTTCCCTTGAGAAAGACCAAATGCATTAGCAAGGGACTATGTGTAATCTTGTTTACAAAGTTAATAAACTAAAAAGAATGCAAGACACCAAGGCTGTAGATATGTCGCTAAATATGCATGGCTAGTGAGCTGATGTGTCAAATATTTAAAATGCTAGTCCTTACATAAACGTCCCCCCTATCATTAGTTGTTGAAATCCTTCCATTTTATGTATTAGCCATTAAATTTAATATATAGAAAATCCTTTTGCATTGTGATTTTGTCTCGTGACATTTTCTTATGAATAAGAGCATTTCCAATGCTAATGTGGGTTATGAAAAAATTAGATGTCACGTAGGATGGACATCTATTTTGTTAAAAAATTCATCTCCAATGCAACCTTCCTAGTATAACTTCATGCTGAGGTAACAACTTTTTTTTTATAGGCTGTCAATATAACTCTCTGATTTCAGACGGTCTGTTGGACGGCCGTCTTGGCCCAGTCAGCAATCACTCTTGTCTTTTACCTTATTTTATTCAACAATTCTAAAGTATATTTAAGGAGACCAATAATCAATTGACATGTCATTCAAACATATATTTTACAAGTAAAGCATTGGAGACCACTTTTTTAATTGGATGTTTCTCAAGTTTAGTTACATACCACATATGAAGCAATTAACTTGACAATGTTAACATATCACAATTTTTTCAAATTCAAGCCACATTACCATTGGAGATACTCTAATTCTAAACATCTCACCTTTTTCATCCTCACACATGTGGCATGTAAGGTGTCAAATTGTGAATTGATACACATTAATGATACTTTATCTCACCTACTACTTGTATCCACTAACCATTTGACATTCCAAGTGCCACATTCGTTGGGATTAAAAATATGGGATTTTAGGTGGGATATTTTATATTACCGTTTTCTTATATAAGGAATTCGATTCAAATATTTATGATTTACATATAAAATCATAAATATTTTATATGTAAATTAACATCGTAATTTTTAATATTTTATATGCTTGACTTCTTCAAAATAGAAAAAATTGCCACGTGTCAAAGAATACTTAAATATTTAATTAGAATTTAAAAAATTTAAGAAAATCAAAAATTAAAAACCAAAGGATTCACACTTCACAAAATCACAGCCAATAACACGAAAAGATTTATGGGCATTGTTCAACTTGGTAAATTTTGTATTTAGCAATACACAAAATTTACATATTCTGTAATTTTGTAATTTATAATTAATTTTCCAAAATTTCCGTCTTCCAAATCTATCTTAAATATGTCAATCAATAAATCAAAATATTTCCTCCTTTTTAAGATTTTCACACAAATAATTTAGGCAGCCTAATATTATTCTTATCGTTATAAGTCGTGCAATTATATAAAAAGAATCTTTTTTTTTTTTTTCCCAGAATTGATTTAAGTGTCATTAACCATGGTGAAAATGGAAATTTTCCAAAATTTCCATCTTCCAAATCTATCTTTAATACGTCAATCAGTAAATCAAAATATTTCCTCCTTTCGAAGATTTTCCCACAAATAATTTATACAGCCTAATATTATTCTTATCGTTACAAGTCGTGCAAATATTTAAAAAGAATCTTTTTTTTTTTTTTTTTTCAGAATTTATTTAAGTGTTATTAACCAACATGAATATGACAATTTTCCAAATTTTTCTTCTTCCAAATCTATGTTAAATATGGCAATCAATAAATCAAAATATTTCATCTTTTCTAAGATTTCCACACTTATATATACTCCACGAATCCTCGGAATTTTCTCCATCGATCTTCGCTTCAATGGCACCTTTTGATCACCTCAACAAATTCACGATCAAGAAAACGTTGACAGAAGTCGACGTCCATCCTGGGATGGACTACATCATTTTAAGCAAGGAAGAAGTTGAAGAACACATCTTCACACAATGGTTATGGAACTCAAAGAGGCTAGCTGACAATACAATCGATTACGGCATCACAATTGTCATTCATGACGTCAACACTGGCTTAGACCATGTAGTGAACTTCGGCTACTACCATGGAAACCCCTGCTTCTCTGGTCTTGCACGTGAAAACTTGTTTAGAAGTAGAGAGCTAAAAGTTGGTGATGTGATTGGGTTTTATTGGAATCCAGATTTGGAAAGGCTGTGTTTCGGGATCTTCATGAGGAATTTTATATAGTTTTTTTATTATTATTATTAATTTTCATGATGATGATGTTCTTATAATTTTCATTATTAGTTTTAGTTTTTTTTTTTTCCCTTAGGTCATTTTAATTTTAGAAAAAAAAAAAAATTCTTTAGTAGTTTTGAGTTGAGATTTATATATTATTCGTTCCATTTTATGCATTAGCCATTACTACTGATAAATAGAAAAATCTTTTGCATTGCGATTGGTCTCGTTATATTTTCTTATTTAAGGAATTCGACAGAATTTATATGTAAATTGACACCGTGATTATTAATATTTTTTATGTTTAATTTATAGATTTCCAAATATATCAATTAGAATTATCATGTGTGGAATTTAACTCATTTTCGTAGGAAATTTGAGATTATTGATTTATCGCATCCCATAACCGGCACGCTTTATATGGTAGATTATTGCATTCTAAGATCCATACAAGATTCCGCATCTAAAACCTACTATTTACATGAACTGTGCTCTACTTTTTCAAATATTCAATCCAATAGTTGAATTTTTTTTGGGAAGTATTTTGTTTGTTATTAATCAACACGATTCAAACAATTAAAAATAAATTGATGAAGTTCTTGTTCATATAAAAGAACTGAATCTTACCGGAATGTGGTAAAACATGGCCGTTATGGAACTACTCCTCGCCTAGTTCATTGTACTAATTTTGCTACAACTTCAACATTCATAGCTCGGTGAGATTTTGTTTTCTCAATGTGAATTGAATCTTGTTTAGAAAGGTTTTTTTTTTTATTTTTTTTTTCTTATATACAAAAAACTGTTGGGACCGGCGAGATTTGAGCTCTACAAACTCAGCCGGGACTGCAACTCCTACAAGAGAAGAGAGAGCACCCATATATTAGTGTGACAACATCCACACTAGTGGTGGGAAAATTTGCACATACCCATGCATACACTAGGTCTTGAACCTTAGTGGTGGGGGTTCCTTTAGAAAAGACTCATCAGATTAGCAAGGGACCATGTGTAATCTTATTTACAAAGTTAATAAACTAAAAAGAATGCAAGACACCAAGCCTGCAGATATGTAGCTAAATTTTGCATGGCTAGTGAGCAGATGTGTCAAATATTTAAAATGCTAGTCCGTACATAAACTTCCCCTCTATCGTTAGTTGTTGAAATCCTTCCATTTTATGTATTAGCCATTAAATTTAATATATAGAAAATCCTTTTGCATTGTGATTTTGTCTCGTTACATTTTCTTATGAATAAGATCATCTCCAATGCTAATGTGGGTTGTGAAAAAATTAGATGTCACGTAAGATGGACATCTATTTTGTTAAAAAATTCATCTCCAATACAAATTCTCTAGTATAATTTTAAGCTGAGGTGGCATCATTTTTTTTAAAGGCTGTCAACATAACTCTCTGATTTCAGACGGTCTGTTGAACGGCTGTCTTGGCTCAGTCAGCAACCACTCTTATCTTTTATATTATTTTATTCAACAATTCTAAAATATATTTAAGGAGGTCAATAATCAATTGACATGTCATTAAAACATATATTTTACATGTGAAGCATTTGAGACCTTTTTTTTAATTGGATGTCTATCTATCAAGTTTAGTTACATGCCACAATTAACTTTACAATGTTGACATATCACAATTTTTTCAAATTCAAACCACATTACCATTGGAGATACTCTAATGTTAAATATCCCACCTTTTTCATTCTAACATATGTGGTATGTAAGGTGTCAAATTATGAGTGGATACACATTAATGATGCTTTATCTCACCCACTACATGTATCTACTAACCATTTGAAATTCCAAGTGTCACATGTGTTGGGATGAAAAATATGGGATTTTAGGTGGCATATGTAACATTACCGTTTTCTTATATATGAAATTCAATTGAAATATTTATGATTTCCATATAAAATCTTATATATTTTATATGTAAATTAACATCGTAATTATTAATATTTTATATGCTTGACTTCTTCATAATAGAATAAATTACCATGTGTCAAAAAATACTTAATATTTAATTAAAATTTAAAAATTTTAAGAAAAACAAAAATTGAAAACCAGAGGATTCACACTTCACAGAATCACAGCCAATAACACGAAAAGATTTCTGGGTATTGTTCAACTTGGTAAATTTAGTATTTACCAATAAACAAATTTACATATTCTATAATTTTGTAATTTATAATTAATTTTTAGTTTTCAATATTATTTATTTAAAGTATGGGGAAAATTGGTAAATTTACATATTCTGTGACTTTTGACCATTAAAGATTTAGAGAACTTCTCCTTACGATCCATAAATTATCTATTCACATCCCAATTTAATTTTTTTTTAATAATGACAATTTTAACATAAATTAAAATTACTAAATCAGATAAAAAAATTTAAAGACATTCCAAATAATTAAATTATTAAAAAAAAAATCTCTCTCTTAAATCTATTATTACCATATTAAACACTTTCTCCTAATTAATCTATCTCCATTTTTCCGAAAAAAAAAAAAAATCATATTTCTATATTTTTTCAATCAATCTCATTAATAGTTAAAGAAAACAAAATTTATAAATATTTTAGTTTTTTACTAACATTAATATATATATATATTAAAAAGTTAATTTAAAAAAATAATAATAATAAAGATATATGAAAATTTGAATTGTTTCAACTAGATTCGATTAAACTTAGAATTTCTAAGACTAATGAAATAATTAAAGTTCATTAGGCAATCACATACCTATAAGAGTAACAAAAAACATTTTCATATTTTCATTTAAAAAAAAAAAAAAAAACAGTTTTTTGAAGTTTTTTTTTTTTAGTATATTCATAATATGGTTCCTAAAAATCAAATTTATTATTAAGTTTTTTTTTTTTTCTTAACTATAATTCTTGCTTGAGAAAGAATGAAGATAGAAAATTAGAGATATGTATTAGAGAAGAAAGTTTAATATGGTAATTAAAATTTTCGAAAAAAATATTTAATATGTAATAATTAATCTAATGATTTTAGAGAGATAATTTTTTTTTTAATAATTTAATTCAGAAAAGATAAAAAAGATAATCTTGTAACAAAATAAAGTATCTTTAGAATTTCTTAAAATTTAAATTTTAAGTATAAAGTGTTTTTAGAACAAAAATGTATAAAGAAAAAATTAGATTATCGAATCTATCAAAGATTTAAAATTTTGGAATTTGATGTATTTACGAAGCGTGATGTATAGCACTATATATTTATAACTCTTTATTTTTTTCCTTTGAAAAAGTTACAAATTTCATTTTAAAATAAACAATCTCTGTAAAATAAATTTATTTGGACTTTCTAAAAATTATACACAGATTTTAATGAAACACTGTAAAAATTTAAATTGAATAAACCTACACTTTTATGGATTATTTTCAAATTTGGATCGAATACAGTGATTATGGTAACTATAATTTATAAGTTTATTATTCAATATTTCAAATAAAATAGGAGAAATGCAACATAAAGACTCAGAAAACAAAATCGATGCCTCATTTATCTTAGTTTCATGAAAAAAGAAGCAAATACTACTTTTGATACTAAAAATGTAAAAATGGTGAAGGGAACATGTAAATTTTTCATATCAAGTCAAAACTGAAATTGCATTTCATACCAAGCTAAAAAAAATCCAAAATCTTGTAACCATCCATCTAAAGATGAAAAAAAAAAAAAAACTCCAAACTGCAAAAATGCTCAAATTAAAACAAAAATAAACTTGGGACTGGAAAATAATTTGGTTCTAAGCAGAGATAAGCCACAGATATTTCAGCTTGAATGCAGGGGCACACTACATTTACTCGTCATCCGAATCATCATCAACAGCCGAGTTCAGGGCGCGCAATCGTTCAATCAGCTTGTTCTTCCTTTCATCGAATGTAAGTTTCTTCAAGTTAAACCTGAGAACAAACAAAGGTGATTCCATTACCAAACTACACATTGAAAGTCCAGAAAGACAGCAATAATGCAACATGCAAGCTTTCTCAGCATCTCACAAGAAAAATCATTCACTATGTATACATAATATACAGCATGTGGGAAGGATGACCACCAAACATCACGATCATGGCAAAAAATAATAATATTTCACCTATAGAAATTTATATTGATCCAGATATATACATACCAAGTTCGCGATTTTATAATTATCAAACATAAACAAAAAAAACAAAAAAAACACTTCATAGTTGGCCTTTACCTCTTGTGCTCCTTGGGAGGCTGCTTCTCTGATTTCTTTGCAGTAGGATCCGCACGAATGGCAGCATGCACCTTCTTGTACATCGCCTCTAAGCCATCAGCCTCAAGTCCTTTCTTGATAAATTCACAAAAGTGAGATTGGTATTTCTCAGGTTCATCTTCCATCAAAGTCTGACAAGTAAAAGTGAGCACAGTTCAGAGAAGCCAATGATGATTATTATACTATGGAATCAAATGAAATACATATAATGCATTAATATACAGCAGTACCCTCATGTATGCAGCAACATGGCCACCAAATATGTACTTGCGATGAACATCGACATCAAGCTGCTTGCTGTCCTTGGAAAAGCCAGCAAATCTCTTGTCACTGTGAGGAATATCCAATCCACCATCCAATGCTCCCTGGGTTGACAAGTACACAAATATGTGAACAATACAATAATCAATCAAATAAATATTTTTAATTTCACTCAGAATTCTAAGTAAGCAAGCTGTATACATTTGACTTCAGCAACAACCATAAACTTAAATAAAGCTAAAAATCTTAAGCTAGTAGGCTTAAACAAATAAGCGTGATCCCAAACAGTTGTGACAAGCACCATGCACATTAAGCACAGTAACCCAAATCCATATACAAGCTTGAGCAAAGAATGCAGGAACTACCCTAAACTTAAAAAACCACAGTAATTGCACGACTATCAAAGCTTTAAGCTACCTTGAGAGCACCAAAGACACGGTTTCCGGTTGTGGTTCTGATCAACCCTACATCAAGAAGAGCACGGAAAGGCCTCCTGCTATCTGCTGGTTCAACAGAGAAATCTTCCCCAGTGGCCTGACAATACAAGAATATCTTTTGAGATCTAACTCCTAAAAACAGTTGCAGCAGTACTTTAAGCAGCAATTTAATTTATTGGTGGTTGATATAAATTAAAGAATGGAGTTACCTCTACATTGCCTTCATACTCGTCGTCCATTTCGAGCTTTTTCAAAACACGACGAGCCAAGAGAAGTCCAGTGCAATAAGCTGATCACATTATTCACATGTAGAGCACATTATAATCAAAGCTATATGAGATATACCTACAGAATTGCACATAACAAAACAGCAAAAAAATCTAAAAGTTTAAAATACCTGCTGCATAGTTTGTAAGACCTACTTCAAGTCCATATCGAGGCAGCTCATGAGCATAGGCGGCAGCAAGAATGTTATCACCAGTAATGCTGGCCGATACTATTTGTGCAGTAATGTCTTTGTTAGTCTAATAACAATGTCAAGGATGTAAAAATGACAATAATCATCTAATCAAACCAACCAACTAAAGCATTACAAGATGTCAAGATCACACAACCCTCAAGACTAAAACATGAAAACAAATTTGTATTCTGTACACGATCACATAATTAGTAGGTGAACATCAAAGCCAACAAACACAAACTAAATCCACTATAACTTAAATGTCAACATAATGATAAATCAATTTTAGGATACGAATCGCACGACAAAACGATACTTGGGAGTGTTGTACTTGTTCTTGTCTTGATTGATCAGGCGAATTCTTGCCCGGTAGTCAGTCTTCCCCTCTGCAAATAATTGAAATAAATCAACATAGCAAATGAAGATAGCACCATACAACAGCGATTTAACAAAGGACAAAGAGAAAAACACAACAGAATACCTCTCCTTCTCTTGTACTTGACCTGGAACCTCTTGAAATAGGCCTTGGATTTTTGAGCCTTGACAAAGACCTAAACCCAAAAACAACAGCATTACTTATCAAAGCACATAAAACTAAACAAGTCTAACCGATTCCTGTAAATATAAACTCCGATTATCTAAAAACAAATCCATTTTTATCATGCAATATCTACACTACTTAAACAAGTGAATAATACAAAAGTAACAAAACCCAGAAACGAATCCAAACGAATCCATGTAACAACCGTTCATTGAAGCGAAAACCTCTAAGAAAAAACTCAATATCAAGTAGTCAAGACTTTCATTTACAATATTTTTCTCATCAAACAGAAAGAAAGACATGAAAGGAATAAAAACCCATATATAATTAGAGGTGGGACTGAGATACTCACCATTGTTGCAAAGCTTGGAATCGAGACAGAATTCGGAGGTGTACAAGTAAGAGACGGCTGAGAGATATAAAGGATATGAGATATAAACCCTAGCAGTAGAGACTAAGGATTAGATCGACGGCTGTGATTCAATCACCCCCATACAGTGGCATTTCGGTCTTTTTAGGGTTCCCAGAGTCATGAAATCTGAATAAGCTAATTTCTTGTTGTTTTCTTTTCTTTTCCTTTTTTTTTTAAAGAAAATATCAGCTTTAATTTTTTTATAATTTATACAATTTTAAATAATAAAATTTTAATTTGATGTCCTTGAATTATAAATCAATAATGTTAAACATCACACCTAAAATCCCACCTTTTTCATCGCATTACATGTGGCATGTGAGGTGTCAAATGGTGACTGGATATATATTAATGATGATTTATATCACCTACCCCTTGTATCCACTCACCATTTAACACCTCACATGTCACATGTAGTGAGATGAAAAAAGTGGGATTTTTCACTCACCATTTGACACCTCACATGCCACATGTAATGGGATGAAAAAAGTGGGATTTGAGGTGGGATGTGTAGAATTACTGATTATATATATATATATATATATATATATATCAATAATGTTATACTTCCCACCTAGTATCCCACTTTTCCCATCCCACTACAGATGTCATCTTATGTGGCATTACTTGAGTGTGTATCTCCTTTTCGTCATAGTGAATTGCTTGCCGGTGGTTATGGTATCAACCCGTGGACGTTTCCTCTTAGAAGGTTTTACCTCCTTAAAAAGGAGGTATCAACTCTGAATCAAGTAATTCAAATGCCAAAAAGGTTGGTCTTGAAGAGAGGAACAAGTCCCAATCATTTTCAAGGTTAAAAGGTGTCTAGATTATTCACAGCAATCTGATCTTTAGTTCGTGGTTCATCTTTTATATGTAAATCATCTTCTTTGTCCACTCACCAAGTGACACTTCAGCTGCCACGTGTGTTAGAATGAAAATGATGGGATTGTAGGTGAGATGTGTAGCATTACTGATTATATATATATATATATATATATATATATATATATAACAATAATGCTACACTTCCCACCCAGTATCCAACTTTTCACATCCCACTAAAAGGTGTCATCTTATGTGGCATTGCTTAGTCAACTGACAACTCACATTCACTTAATGCTTATTTAATTTTCATTAAACCCATATAATTTTTATGATTTTATTTTCACCCCAACACAAACAATACATTGGTTTAGATCGTAAAAGACTCTTCATCTCCAGTCCTCCACCATTGTGACTCAAGAACCAAAACTTTACATCTTTCTCCATGCCCAGACATCTCCATCATTGTTGGTCAAAGAATCGAAGCAGGTGACTCTTGTTTTTTTTTTTTTTTTTTTTATTATTATTATTATTTTAATTTTCTATTCATATTTAACAGGTTTTAGTAGTTGAGAAGTTTTTTTTTTTTTTTCAATAATGTGCTTCATGAATAGTTTGAACTTTCGATTCCTATTTGTAGGTTTTTTTTTTTTTTAAAAAAAAAAACAAAATAGTAAAAATAAAATCGACAAGAAAAGATAAATTTGTCATATTTTTTTATCAAATATTTTAGTAATGCAAATTATGTCTATAATGTGTTTGATGAATTGTTTGAACCAACTTTTTGTTTCTTTTAGTAGAAAATTTGAATAGATTGAGAAAGCAATCAAATTTTATTAAAATTTAGAATCATATTTAGTTTATTTTTTTAAAAAAAAAAAATGGAACCATACTAAAAGTTAAAGATACTCATGTTCATATTCATCCAAAATATGGTTTATGGTTGCAACCTCTTGCCTTGTTTTACAAATACTCTGACTTTTTTTTTTTATTTTTTTTATTTTTTTTATTTTTAAGTTTAAAATTTTGTATTTGTATTCAATAGTTTTAGTAGTTGAGATGCTTTGTTTTGTTTTTTTTTTTTTTTTTCTTTTTTTTTTCAATAATATGTTTGATGAATAGTTTGAATGTTTTTTTTATCCCTAAATTTACACATCTCAAAGTGAAAGATATTGTTTTTTTTCAATAACATGTTTGATGAATAGTTTGAATGTTTTTTTTATCCATAAATTTACACGTCTCAAAGCGAAAGAAATTGCAAACACTGCTCTTGAAAAGCTGTTAGATTTTTTTCTTTTTTTTTTTCAATTATAAAGTATCACTACTTTAGAAAGTTTGATGGATGTTTTTTTTTTTTTTTTTTCAATTACAAAATATGGTTTTTGGTTGTAGCCTCTCACCATCTCGAGTTCCTCTGTTTCTTAATCTCTCTTTGTTTTCAAGGAACAACTTAATCTCAGAGATGGGTCACATTCACACAAAGATTGTGAAAAAGTCACCCCGTCAGATGATTGAGTAGTACTACTCTCGGATGATGTTGGATTTCCACACCGATAAGAAGAGTTTGGAGGAAGTTGCCATCGTCCCGTTAAAAAGGTTGCGTGACAAGATTGCTAGTTTCTCTACTCACTTGATGAAGAGGTTTAGAAAGGACCGGTTCATGGCATCTCACTAAAGATGCAAGAAGAAGAGTGTGTCGCATGGACTTTGTTCCTAATGAGTCAGCTCTTAGAATTGATGAGATTAAGGTTGACAAGTAAATTAGATAAGCAATGTTCCAAACTAGACAAGTTTATTGCAGTAAATTGATATTATTGTATTACAATAACTTCATATTAATGTACCCATATTTTTTTGGTTAACTATCATATTTCTACTGTAAAGGTAAATTGCACAAAAAAATCAAATTAAATACAACTATTATTGAAAAGTTTTTGCTAATTGAAGTTATCCAACAAAGTCTATATAAACTTGAAAATATGCATATATTCTGCTAAACTTGACTACCTTCTTAACTTAAATAATTGTTGTAATTAAAGTTGTAATTCATCTGAATTAGAAGATAAGTTCAATATTGCATCATTTTCAATAAGATGAAAACAAAACAAAAACGACAATGGTTCTACCAAAATCTTTAATATTGTTCATCATTAACATTATTTTCATGTATTGTAGTAGCGAATAGATGCCACCCTACTAGTTCATTTACTTGTAGGTCCCAACAAATCGCGATTTTCCTGTACAAGTTACACAAAAAATTAAGAGAATTATTATGAATGATGAATTGAAAAGGTATATACTTTGTTTGTTTGTTTGTTTGTTTTTTTTTTTTTTTTTTTAAGTAATGAGGTATATATTTTGTAAAAAGCTTCAAATCTGTAAGACAATGATGACGTGAATAGCTCAAAGAAATATGAATAAATTATAAAATTATTAATTTATAAATAAACCAACATTAAAGGAAAAAATATTGGTAGACATAAATACCTCAAGTGCAGTGCTTTCTTATGTACCAAAAATATGAGAACCAAGACTAGTGGAGGACTTAATATTAATGGTGGCGACTTCAGCACTTTCAACCGCTTTCTGATCCTTGAAAAATGAAAATGAATAAATTACTCGATATCAAATATAGTAATAAAGTATTCAAAAAGCCTGATGAAGTTTATTATATACCTTTAAACAATTGTTGTCATTTGCGAACTTCATCTCCCTTTGTTTTCCTTTTTTTTTTTTCCGAACAATTTGCTCAACTTTTCATTGTCTTCGTTTATAAGGAGGACGACATTTACTTCTAACAACTCGTGGAGTAAGAATGTTACTAATAAGTTTCCCATTTCCGATTGTATCTTCAATCAAATTGGCGCCACATTGACTACTTCCCCCACCGCTTGCATCAAGTGTTAATTTTGCTTTCAAGCACTCTATTGCTTTTATCACCATACAAAATTTTGCCTCATTATTTGTTGCTAAATCTACTACCTCATAGAACAAATTACACATCTTGTCAAAACGTTGCCCTTCAGGTTTGACATCCCAATTGTCATTACTTATTTTCACCTTACTATGACATCTTTTCACATCTTTTCTCCAACGCTTCAAAATATACTTGTCTGGACACAAAAAATTCCTTGGCAAATAAGAACTGCAATTGTATGCTGGCATAATATACCTTTAGACTCAAACAAGCGACAATTGCAATTTATTTCACAACCAACCTCATTTAAGTGAACTATAAAATCAACGGACCGATGATTATCCTCTCCAACCTGGACATATTCCTTTACAATAAAATTTTCACTCAAAATATTATTTGGAAATGGAGATACTTCACAGTATAACTTACCTGTTACCTCCTGTTGAAATTCTCTAAATTTTGCATTTGTATAAACAGTCTGAAAGGCTGAAACTATTTCACAATTGCATAATGAGTAATACATGGAATCTATGTATTTAGATAATTGAAATCTGCATGTTTTTCGTTGTCCACCTTATCACGCAATGCATTCTCGTATTGTTCCACAAATTGTTTCAAGCTAGTTTTTGAATTAACATACCCATCAAAGAATGCATGCATACTCTCACTATGTTGTGTAGTTGACATTCCCGCCCAAAAAGAAATTTTCACAAATGCTGGCACCCAACGTTGCCTTTCAACATACAATCCATTTAACCATTCATTGTTACTAACATGAAAATTCTCTAGGAACAGTCCAACGTTCTTCAAATTCATCAAGTGTTATTGAATCATAAACTATATTTTTCAAAGTAAACTTTATCTGTTCATATTCTTTGTAACCTTTTAATTTTTCATGCAATTTCTTCATTATATGCCACAAGCACCACATATGCTGTGTACTAGGAAAGACAACCTCAATAGCATTTTTCATGGCCTTATCTTGATCATTAATTATGGATTTTGGAGGACAACCCAACATAAATGCAAGCCAAGATTGAAAAAGCCATATATATGTCTTAGTATCTTCATTTGAAACCAACCCACAACCAAGTAATATTGATCGTGATGATTAACCCCTACAAATGTCGCAAATGGCATATCATACTTATTTGTTAAGTATGTTGAGTCAAATGTTATAACATCTCCAAATTTCTTATATGCATTTCTACTCCTGAGTTAGATTTTGGCATCCCATTTCGAGCACAAGAAAATGAGACAAATTTCAACTCACCATCATCATTCTTGTTTGAAGTTTTTTTAATTATTTGAAACCTCGTTTCATTTCCATACATCTTATAATATTCAAATAACTCTTCGAGTGAATTAAAAATCATACAAACATCAAGCTTTACTTTCTGTTCTCCATTAGACATGTTATCTACTTCTTTCTCGTTTATAACCTATTCCAAAATATTCAAATTAAAAATAAATATCATTCAATAACAATAAATAATAACTTAAAATAGTAATGAATAAGACTAAAAGAAATATCAAAAATGTTACTCCAACCGTAGGAATGATAGAATCCCCTAAATCTTTTGACTCAAGCTCTTTCATATTCATCTTTAAAAAAAAAAAAAAAAAAATTTAATTGCCACCTACATGAACAAGAAGGAAACAGAATATAAAAACTTATCACAAATAATTGACACCAAGGATAATTTATAATAAAAATAAAAATAAAAAACAATCTATCAGCTTTTCTAGGCATTGATTCTTAGTAATTGTAAAAATAAATAAAAATTTTTTTTTAAAAAAAGGATAGTGATACTTAATAATTGAAAAAAATCTAATAGTTTTTCTAGAGCAGTGTTTGTAACTTCTTTCATTTTGAGATGTGCAAATTAAAAAAAAAAAAAAAATTCAAACTATTCATCAAACACGTTATTAAAAAAAAAAAAAAAAACCTCTACCAAATTTTCTAGAGCAGTGATACTTTATAATTGAAAAAAAAAAAATCTAACAGTTTTTCAATAGCAATGTTTGCAATTTCTTTCACTTTGAGATGTGTAAATTTAGGGAAAAAAAAAAAATTCAAACTATTCATCAAACATGTTATTGAAAAAAATAAATAAATAAACATCTCAACTATTAAAACTATTGAATACAAATACAAAATTTTAAACTAACAAAAAAAAAAAAAAAAAAAAGGAATCAAAGTATTAGTAAAACAAGGCGAGAGACTGCAACTATAAACCATATTTTGGAGGAATGTGAACATAAGCATCTTTAACTTTCAGTCTGATTCTTTTTTTTTTTTTTAATTTTAAATAAACTAAATATGACGCTAAATTTTAATAAAATTTGATTACTTTCTCAATCTATTCAAATTTTCTATCAAAAGTAACAAAAAGTTGGTTCAAACAATTCATAAAACATCTTATAGGCATAATTTGAAAACAATCTAACAGTTTTTCCAGAGCAGTGTTCGTAATTTCTTTTACTTTAAGATGTGCAAATATAGGAAAAATATAACATTCAAACTATTCATCAAACACGTTATTGAAAAAAAAAAAAAAAATTCTCAACTACTAAAACTATTGAACACAAATAAAGAAAAAAAAAAGTTAAGAGTATTAGTAAATACTTAAAGTTATTGCACCACACAAAAGTGAATCAACTTTTTATGCAACTGGTGGCTTCAACTGATTCGATTCTTTGACCAACAATGATGGAGATGTCTGGGCATGGAGAAAGATGTGAAGTTTTGGTTCTTGAGTCACAATGGTGGAGGACAGGAGATGAAGAGTCTTTTACGATCTAAACCAATGTATTGTTTGTGTTGGGCTGAAAATAAAATTATAAAAATTACATGGGTTTAATGAAAATTAAATAAGCATTAAGTGAATGTGAGTTGTCAGTTGACTAAGCAATGCCACATAAGATGACACCTTTAGTGGGATGTGAAAAGTTGGATACTGGGTGGGAAGTGTAGCATTATATATATATATATATATATATATATAATCAGTAATGCTACACATCTCACCTACAATCCCACCATTTTCATTCTAACACACGTGGCAGCTGAAGTGTCACTTGGTGAGTGGACAAAGAAGATGATTCACATACAAAAGATGAACCACGAACTAAAGATCAGATTGCTGTGAATAATCTAGACACCTTTTAACCTTGAAAATGATTGGGACTTGTTCCTCTCTTCAAGACCAACCTTTTTGGCATTTGAATTACTTGATTCAGAGCTGATACCTCCTTTTTAAGGAGGTAAAACCTTCTAAAAGGAAACGTCCACGGGTTGATACCATAACCACCGACAAGCAATTCACTATAACGAAAAGGAGATACACACTCAAGGCTATCAACATATGATATCAACCCTAAGCTATCAACTCCTAGTCTACCCTCGGGCTTAGTGAATCACCTAGCCTACTTTCTATCCGAGATGTGTCTTACACCTTTAGAAAGCAACTTCTTAACCAAGATGATCATGTCTCTAGGAAGATTTCGTGCTTATCTATCCGGATCCTCTTGATCCTAGACAAGACTTCTCGTTTAGTTATCCGGATCACCTTGACTCTAACTAAGACTTCACGCTTGACTATCCGGACCACATGTCCTAGCCAAGTCTTCTTGCTCTAAACAAAACTTCACTCACTTTGAAAGAGACTTCAACCTTTTGCAAGGCAAAATGATCTAAGTAATGCAAATGATGCAAACACAATCAAATAGAGAAAGTTGATCACATAAACACTATGTATATGCAAGAGATAACTAGAATATGCTTTCAATCACTCAATCACAAAGTTATCTAGAAATCCAAAGAGGTAAATCAATAAGAACTAGATTAGGATATTCAAAATCACACTAAAAAATCCTAGTTTTTAGATCATTAAATTAAACCTAGAAATCATCATGAAACACATCATACAAGTCATTCATAGAATCAATTTCAAGTTAATCAAGTTTAGCTAAAAGATATTCAAAAATGATCACAAAGCTAAAACTCAACAATCAATGGATCAAACAAACCTAGAACATAAATTAACATCATTCTTAACACATTTCATCTATCAAATAGGAAGATTAAATGAGATGATCAAAAGAGAAAGTGAGAATAAAATGTTTCACCTACAAATGATGAACCACGAACTGAAATCTATTCACTGCTCAAAATCACGATATCATTTGATTCTAAAAATGCTTGGGGGTTTTTCCTCTCTTTAAGACCAACATTTTTGGATTTTGAATCACTTGATTCGAAGTGTAAATGAGAGAGATATGATCAAAACAAAAATAAAAAAACTTGAAGAAATTTCTGCACTCTTTCTTTTTCAATTTTTCTTCACACAAATTTGGAGGGAAGGAGGATGATATTTAAAAGAGAGAATGAGGGAGATTCAGTGGCCAACTAAAGAAAGCCACATCACCCATCCCCGTGAGAGGCGAGTGAGCCTCACGGAGTAGAGGGGTGTTGAGGCCGTGAGTCTCACACGCCCCTCACGGGAGATCCCTCAAATGGCCTTTGGTCATTGCTTGCCTCTCTTGCGCTTTTCATGCATTCTTTAGCTGTATTTAAGCATCGGAACTCTGAATTCAAATCTATTTTCGGATTACGAATCATGACTCCCTCACGCATAAGGACGACTATGAAACTTTGCAAAATGGTTGAGAGTTCGACTCGATACAAGATGACGAAAACAACACAACGTATGAGAACGTAAAGTAGCGTAGCTTCCTAGTTTGAACTAAAAACCTAATGAGTGAGTAACTGAAACGAACGAAAATCAATAAGTAATCATATAAGATTATGTTCAAGTCCAAACAAAATAAACACAAACAAATAAATACAAAATTGCACAAGTATGCCATTTCCTTAAGATAGTCCTAGAACATGCAATTCTACAATGTTTGTCAATATAAGATCAATGCATACTTTATCAAGTGTGTGAATTTTTTATACCAAATGTAGCACAACTACATAAGGACATATATGAATGCAATGTATGTGTGTGTGGTTTGCTCAACGATGCAGGGACACATATGAATGAATTGTGTTTGTGTGCGCTTACGTCTTGCCAGAGGAAGAAGTATCTTGATACCTTAGCATCCAAGTAAGCGTTTTTCCTCTTGAATACAATATTTGCATGAGCAGTTGCTTTTCTCCTTTGAAGCTCCTTTCCATCAAGAAACACCTAAGCAACTGACCAATACAAATAAATGGAGTTTTGCAATGAAATCAAACCAACACAATTCTAAATCCTAACAAGCAAAATACAGACATATATGAATTGAATACATACCCGGAGCTCCATTATGCTCTCAAATTACATAAGGTCATTCTTAAGCTCAATTAGTATTTGCATATATAAGGCCACATTAGCCTCTAAAACCTGAGCTGTGTATTCAAACATCAATAGATTCTTTAACACTATCAATTTCAGATTGAAACCAATTGCATATAGCAGTGGTTCTTGTGGTGTGAGATGGTGTGTAAACAACAATTGACTACTCTCTACAAACATTGAGTAGGAACTCGAACGAATCGGAAAAGAGACTCTATTTGGAGCTATAGTTAACAACAACAAAAAAAAAAATGAAAAGAGAAAGAGAGATTATTACCTTGTTGAAGGTCCTTGTGTATATAAATAGACTATGTACCTTTCTAGGAAAACCTGCATAATGATTAGGTGGCTGGCCATGTGAAATTGAAGGGACGGGATTTGAAGGGACGTGAGAGAAATTACAGAGGGAGCAATATGAAATTGCAAAGAGAAATCAAGAAATGCTAGGGCTGAATATGTGGTTGAATAGGTGGTTGGTCATCAATTAAAACTAAAACTTGTCGGTGGCAGAGAAAGTGGAAGACAGTGGTTTGAAAGTGAAATTGATGTACTTATTTCAGACCTTATCAGCCTTTTCTACCTTTTTTTTTCCTTCCTAGTGCATCAATTCTATATTTCTCCTGTTTCCCTATTTCAGCCTTATCTTGATTGATTGGATTTTGCCCAAAACTTTCATCTACCCATTTATTTTGGTACGGTTCAATTACTACATTTCTTGAACTTAATTTTTTTTATTTATAAATACTAACTTGTTGTATTGAAACATATGTCTTGAAATATTCATTTATAAATATAAAAAAAAAATTTGGATTCTGAAAAGGTTTTTGGGTTCCCAAATTAGAACCCAAAAACTTTTTATATTTCCAATGTTTCCAAAACTGTTTATTTACTTTTACCCACCAAATTTATTAACCCTTGCTTTTACTTTTACCCACTGTTATTGGGATGGTAACATGTCGGATCGAACTAGAGGTGCCTTATATCCAAAACCCGATTTACACGAGTGGCTCCAAACCCGACCCATGCCCCGAATGGGTTTTTGTTTTCTGCCCCAAACTCAACCCGAAATGACAAGGGGTGCCCCATGTTAATGATAATGTAGTTTAGTTATATTTTGAAAGTATGCAAACGTAGTTAAATTGCTTAAAGCTTACCTAGAGGTGGGGGGAAATAGGTTTTTACACCTTTTTCAATCCCTTGAAACAAACTCAAGCTTGTCCCTCTAGGTAGCTTACATAACAACACATAAACCAAACAAACACATATAGACAAGTTAAGCTTGTGATCATTTTAGACATTATCTATATTACACCAAGTAGCATAATGAAGAATAACATTTAACATACAACCTCAAAGAATACTTGTACATTGAATATTGTTCAATATGTTACAAGTATGAATCAAAGTACAACTATACATAAAAGAATCAATATACAATATACTAAAGAATTATATATACAACTATAATCAAAATGATATGCTCACAAATCACACTTAACAAGATCTGGTTTCCAAATACATCACAAGTGAATATTGAGCAACAAGATTAAAACATATACATATACAAATATAAAGAGAGAGATAGAAAGAATTGACACATGAGATTTTTCAACGTGGTAAAACCTCCAAGGAGGAAACATCCACGGGTTGAACTACAACCATTAGGTACTATATATATTGGATTATAGATTAGAAATTCCTCAAAAGTGACCAACATATGATATACTCTTTATTGGAGTCTATGTATACCCAATCCCTATTGGAAGATACAAAATCCCTCAATAATGTAGAGTCACCATATATTGGAGTCCATACCAAACCAATAGCATTGGAAGATTAGAAATTCCTCAAGAGTGCATACATATCCCATGTACCACTCTCTATTGGAGTCTATGTCTATCCAAACGCCCGGACCTACCAATATTGTAGTCAACTCCCTATCCAAGACACTCATGCCTCTAGAGAGCCTCCTTTGCATAGCTATCCGGACCTTCCCGATCCTAACCATGACTTGTTGCCTAACTATGCGAGTCCTCTCGACTCTAGTCAAGACTTCTTACTTGGTTATCCAGACCTCTTGTCCTAACCAAGACTTCCTTGCTTCACTATTCGAACCCCTTGTCCTAGTCAAGACTTCCTTGCTTGACTATCCGAACCTCTTGTCCTAGTCGAGACTTCATGCCTTTTACATGGACTTTCTTGTGTAATCATGTGAATGCAAATGATGCAAACAAACAATTTAACATAGAACATGTGATCAATACATTCCATGGAAACTAGACTTAAAAACATGTGAGAACATAAGTCAAATAGTCTAAATACAAAACTTGAATTAAAACCTAGAGCATGTGAAAAACACCTAACACATATGGCTCCTAGTTTCATTCACACATATAACACTTGATTAGATCATATACATGAAACACATATTCAAGATGTTACAAGCATACACTTAAATTCTAGAATCACAAAATGTATTCGATGAGTATTCTAGCCAAAGATTTAGAGCAAGGATAAAATGATAAATTAATTAAATCATAGATAGCTAGAGATGCACGTTTGGGGAATGGGGATGGATATAGGTCCCCCCATCCCCATCCTTATCCCCATACACCCCCCCCCCCCCCCCCCCCATTTCCCCATTTGGGGAAAATGGGATGGGGAATTTTGGGGGGACCTATATCCATCCCCATCCCCATTTTCCCCGTTTTTTCCCATTTTCCCGTTTCCCCCGTTCCCCCATTTCCCCATTTGACTAAAAATTACAAATTAAATTTGAGAGAATGAGAGCAACTTTTAGATTTTGGTTTTAGGTTTTGAAGATAAAAAGAGTAAATATGTATATATACTTAGGGTTTAGGGTTACTTTAAATAGTTTTCCTAGAATAAAAAAATTAAAAATATATATTATAATTATATTTATATATATTTGGGGGAAATGGGGATAGGATACCCCCCCCCCCCCCCACCCCATCCCCATCCCCATCCCCATTTCAGTATAACAGTGGGGGAAATAGGGAAAATGGGGATGGGGAGGGGTCCCCCCATCCCTATCCCCATCCCCAACCATCCCCATCCCCATCCCCACCCATCTCCATCCCGAGGAAAAGTGTGCATCTCTATAGGTAGCTCTAAAAACAAATACACATGTACTAATCCTAGATTTGTTCAATCAAGGATCAAAGCACATTTCAAGGTTATTGATCATAAAATAAATCAATACAATCACAAATAACCTTAGGCATCAAACTAATCACAATACAACAAGCAAAGATGTGAGTAACTAGAATAAAAAAAAAAACTAGTTCACACAATGGATGGACAACACTTGCCAACACATACACAAAGCCCTCTAGAGGACACATCATGCACCTCAAAGGCATCCTCACCAACATCACAAAAGGCACGCAATCTGTAACCGAATTCATGCAACATGCTAAGAGTGTTGCTGATGAGTTGGCTATGCTTAATGCTCTGGAAAATTCTGAAGATTTGACAGTCAAAATCCGAAACATTCTAAGTGAAGAGTTTAAAGACATATCTGCCGCTATTCACGCTTATGACTCCGTAATCACTTTTGAAGAAGTACAAGAGAAACTTCTCAACTTTGAGGCCGTCTGAAGCAAGAATCCTCAAACAATCATAAGTTGCCTATCATGGCAAACTATATTACCAAACCACACACCAGCGGTCACCAAGCCAATCATCATTAGAATTATGCTAACAATCGAACTTCGAACTAGAATTTTCCCAGCAACAAGCAAGCTGACTCGCCTCCTAACATCACAAGAATTCGAATTCGCAAAACCAACCCAACAGATTCTGTCAATTCTGTGGTAACTAAGGTCACACGACAAAGCGCTGCACCACATCCACAAGTTAATCAGCCGACTAGTGACATCACACGGGATAGTTCTATAAACTATTATAAATGATAAATTGTGTGAGTTTATTTTTCGCAAGTGCAAGGATCGTTACGATCGCGTAGCAGCAAGTACGGTTCGTTCCCACAAGGAGTGAGGTACCTTAAATTAACTCTAGTCTTATATAATCTATACAATATATACACTAATTACATGTGCATGGAAAGTAAAGGGAGGATGATTGCAAGGCATTTAACTAGTTAATGGCTAAGATTATGCTAAGATGGCAATTATCTAAATCACATTAAGTTACACTAAATCTAACTTCAATTAACTAAATTAACACTAACTAACTAAATTAACTAAACTCATGCATGGTCATGCAAGAGTGAGGATTGGATATGAGAATGCTAGGAAATTATGTTCATGCAATTAATTCAATTCCTAGTTGATGGCAAAAATATGCTTCACAAGATTGGTCTTCACCAATCTAAACTAGGATAAAGACACATACATAAATAGTCATTCATACATGATATTGAGGTCTCAACTAGTCTAAATCCTTTACATATCAATTAATTGGTTAATCAATTAACATGCATACATTAAGCTCAAGCACATAAACACAATAACCAAATAATGAACTTTATTACAATCTCACCAAAATCCCAACATAAACATATAGTTACAAAAACAAGCTAAAGCAAGAAAAGGAGATAAAGAAGACAACAAACACTTGGTGAAGTCCTCAAGCTAGCTACATTTCTCCTTGTCTTTCCAAGCTTGGAAACAATGGTGGCCTTGTGAGGTTCTAGATATTCTAAGCTAATTTTGGTATTTTGTTGGATATTAGGGATTGTGCTTTTGTTCACAAAAGAGATATATTTATAGAGGAAGAGGTTGGGCAAGGTTTGGACGTGGAAAAGACCACAAAATCCCTCTGAAACGTGATGCTCGTGGGTTCCAAACCCCTGTTTCGCGGGTTTATTCCCGTCAACGGAACTCGCGGAGAATAATGGAAGATGGCTGCGAGTTTGTGGCCTTCTGGTTTGCAGGATCTTTTCCTTATCATGAAGTCGCGATGTTCCCACGGTTTTGGACGTCTTTGCGCATGAAGAAAGCCGCTGAAATGAGAGCTTGCAAGCTTGGTTGACCATGGTGTTGGAGGTCTTGGAGGAGAGGACAAACGCGTGCATGGGATGCCTAAAATGGATCCATAGTGACCAGAGGGAGGAGGGCTACCGATATGGGTGGAGCGGCGCCCGAAAAGTGGTCAAAAAATGGCCGAAATTGATCGGGTCAAGAGTCGGGTCACGTCCGGTTCGGGTCAGGTCAGAGGTGGGTCAGAGGCGGTTTGGCTCAAGGTTGATGACGATCTGACGTCATCCTTGCATCGGCGTGACGCATGCAGATCCAAAAACGACGTCGTTTGCCTTGGTGACGTGGCGCTCTGATGTGCTTTGCGTGGCTTTTTCAATATGCTCCCATATCTTCTCCACTATTCATAGAATCTTCAATAGTTTCTCGAATATTTCACTTTAGCCCCTGATTTGTCAAAAATGACAACAATGCCCCTGACCTTTCCTATTTACCTAAAACACTTATTTAATACATTAAATACCTAGTTTTACCTAAAAAACAAACATAAAGTAATAGGAATTAGGGGTATAAAATAGGTACTTTTATACCCCGATCAACTAGGCAATGGTAGCCCCATGCCTACTACACTGCACCAAACTCTTCAACACCGGAATGGCTTCTCGACTCAAGTGCCTCGCAACATGTCACTTCTGACCTACAGAACATGTCTTTGCACTCTTCGTACGATGGTTCCGATGATATTATAATAGGTGACGGCTCAAGTTTGGCTATCACACACACCAACTCTTTACACTTACCTACCAAATCTTCATCTTTTTTGTTATCTGATGCCTTAGGCATACCTAACATGAAACAAAATCTGATATTTGTCTCAAAATTTTGTGTACCAAGTCATTGTTGAATTTTTGCCCTCCTTTTTTGTTGTGATTGATCTTCGTACGGGGACACAACTCATGCAATGACTGACTAGGAATGGAGTTTATGAGTGATCATCTCATGCTCAGCTTGAAAAACCTCCCATCAATGCTTTTTCAAGTGTCAAAGCCTTTCTCCCTGATTGGCATCATCGTTTAGGTCACCCATCGTCCAAAATATTGTCTAAATTAGTGTCTTTTCAAGCATTTTCTGTTAATTCGTCTAGTAATTCTAGCAATCCATGTAGTGCATATCAGATTAATAAAACTTATAAATTGCCTTTTTCGGTATCCACTGTTGTTAGTTCTAATCCACTTGAAATCATCTATTCAGATGTTTGGAGCTCTCCAATTGTCTCTGAAGATGGTTACAAATATTATGTATTATTTGTTGACCACTTGACAAAATACATGTGGATGTACCCCTTAAAACACAAATCTGATGTTCATGCAATTTTTAGTCGTTTTAAAACTTTAGTGGAAATTTTTTTTAACCATTCCATCATCTCACTTTACAGTGACAATGGTGGTGAATTCATAGCCCTAAGAAAAACTCTAGCAAGTTATGGCATCTCACACTTTACTACACCACCCCACACACCTAAACACAATGGTGTCTCCGAGCGTCGGCATCGTTACATTGTAGAGACGGGTTTATCCCTTCTCACTCATGCCTCACTTCCTCTCACATTTTGGTCCTATGCTTTTCAAACTTCTATATACTTGATTAATATGATGCCTACACCTATTCTAGACATGCCATCTCCCTTTGAAATAATTTTTGGTGTGAGTCCATCATACACTAAATTGCGTGTATTTGGGTGCCTTTACTACCCATGGATTAAGCCAATACAATAATCACAAACTTGAGTCTCGGTCTAGGGCATGCATTTTCATAGGGTACTCACTGTTATAAAGTGCTTATCACTGTTTGGATCTAGAAACCAATCGTATATTTGTTTCCAGACACGTTAATTTTGTTGAGTTAGTATTTCCATACAAATACCCTACACGTCAATCTTCCTAGGTCTACAACCACACATGCACATCTTGGATACATCATGACTTTTCGTCTGTCACTATTCCGGTCTCCCATGCCCACTCTCTGTCACCTTTGGCTGTACATGAGATCTGTCGATAGACCCCACCTCTTGATTCCCTAGCAAAAGTTAAGGCTCCGCCTCCATCATAGCCACCTACAGCCAGTCCTCACTACCATCCATACAGCCTGCTGCATCAACCACCACCCAACCTGTTGCATCGATCCCGACCCAAATCGCTGCACCACCCCTCACCGAAACAGTACCTAACATCGGTCACCCCATGATAACTTGATCCAAGAACCACAAACACAAACCTCTCTCCAAAATGTCTCTAACCAATGTTTTGTCTCCTACGCATGTCGAGCCCACTTGTACATCTCAAGATCTGAAAATTTCTAAATAGAGACATGCAATGTCAGAGGAGTTTGATGCTCTTGTTTTCAACAAAACGTGGGGCTTGGTTCCTTCGAATACATCGTATAATATTATGGGGTACAAGTGGGTGTTCAGTATAAAACGATCTCCGGATGGTTCTATTTCACAGTATAAAACCCGCCTAGTGGCCAAGGGATTTCATTAGCTACCGAGCCTTGATTACACTGATACATTCAGTTCGGTTGTCAAAACAACTACAATCCGTGTCATACTAAGTATTATGGTGTCATGTGGGTGGACTCTTTGCCAACTTGATGTGAACAACACCTTCCTATAGAGGCACCTGTCTGAAACCATGTTTCTGACACAATCCCTAGGGTTTACGGATCCTGCCTATCCGTCACATGTATGTCGTCTTAAGAAAACAATTTATGGCCTCAAACAAGCGCCTCGGGTATGTTACAATAAGCTTTGGCAATTCCTTCTCTATAATGGGTTTGTCAACTCACACTCCAATACCTCTTTGTTCATATTTAATACTAATAGTTGTACTCTTTTTTTGTTGGTGTATGTTGACATCATAATTATCACTGGAAGTAATAGTGCTCTTGTTGACAAGTTTGTGATGACTCTTGCTCGGTGGTTTTCAATCAAGGATCTTAGTAACTTGTCGTACTTTCTTGAGGTCAAAATCCATCCTTGTTCGGCCGGGTTGTTTCTCTCTCATCAAAAGTATGTAATTGATCTCTTATCTCGCACCAAAATGCTTTATGCCAAGCCGATCTCTACACCACTTCCCACTGATCATGATCTCAAACTTCTTGATGGTACCTCTCTCACGGATGCCACTGAGTTTCGTCAGGTAATTGGTGCCTTACAATATTTGTTGTTTACTCGTCCTGCCATTGCATTTGTAGTGAACAAACTTGCACAATTCATGCATCGTCCAACAACTGGTCACTGGTCCCTTGCAAAACGTCTCATGCGATATCTGCGTGGTATGATTAGCCAAGGCTTGCTACTGTGTCGTGACTCACCCATATCACTACACGCATTCTCTAATGCGAACGGGGCTGGCAATAAGGATGACTGCACCTCCATTAGTGCATACATCATCTTCCTTGGGTTCAATGCTATCTCATGGTGCTCTCGCAAGTAACGCTTTGTTGCTATGTCTTCAACTGAGGCCGAATACAGAGCTATTGCTCACACTGCCTCTGAAGTGGTTTGACTTTCTTCTCTATTGCATGAATTCCTCATCTCGTCATCTACTCCACCAACAATTTACTGTGACAACATTGGCGCTACATATCTATGTTCCAATCATGTGTTCCACTCCCGAATGAAGCACAAAGCAATTGATTTTCACTTTCTTCGGGAAAAGGTTCATAGTGGACAGCTTCATGTGTCACATGTTGCCTCTTCTGATCAACTGGCTGACTCACTTACAAAGCCCCTGTCCAGGACAAGGTTCTCTCTATTAAGGTCTAAGATTGGTGTGTCTGAAATGCTCACCATCTTGCGGGGCGTGTTAAAGATAATGTAGTTTAGTTATATTTGTATTCCTTGGTACTTATCTTAGTCACATAGTTATCTTAGAGTAAATTCCATTTGTTACCTTCTTATACGTAGGATTTACAGTTTTACTTGTATACGACTACTACAAATCTCTCCTTGTATAAATCATTCCATAATCAATGAGAATAATCATCTAGTAAAGATTTAATTCTCTATACCCCATACCTGATCAGAAATGATCTGTTTCATTTTTATTTTTTATTTTATTTCTCAAACCACTAAATATACAATTATTTTACCATACAATTGAATTTTAAGACATTAACATAAATTTAAACATTCAATTAAATTTTAAAATACATTTAAATTAAAAAATATATTTATTCAAAAAAAAAAATTCTTAGTAGAGCAAAAAGAACACATGTAACATCAGAGAGAGAGAGAGAGAGAGAGAGAGAGAGAGATGGGAGGAGATCCGGTGGAGACCCTAGGGAATATCCGGGGAGGGATCTGGAGAATATCAGTGGATCAAGTTAGAGATCCGTGGGTGATATTCAGGGAAGACCTATGATATTGGGGGGTTCTTGGTGGGGATCTTGTAAGCGTTATGAAGCTGGTGGTCATGATATAAAGCTCAGTTGTGAGCTTGGGGACTTGGTAAGGCTCTGTGGTTTCGAGTAGAGGTGTGAGAGAGAGAATCCTAGAAGGGTATATTGTTGTAAAAATTTATCATATAGTGAAATTTTCTCTGTCGTCATGATGACCCAAGGTTTTTTCCTTGATTTAGGGTTTTTAGAAAAAAAAAAAAACAAAAAAAAAAAAAACAACTTTTTTCCTTTTATGATTTGAAATTTAAATACACTTAAATACAAACATATACTATAGAAAAACATTTAAGGGACCCCATAAACAATTATTGTGTACGGAAACATTCAAATAAAAATAAAAATTCAAATTTTTTACGCCGCTAGGATTCATATAATCAATTGTACATCAACGATCCCATATTATGTAAGTCTTTCCCATATTATATAATAATAATATATGGAAACAAATTCGATAATTCATTCAAATAAGCTGATTGAAATTGAAAATAAGCCCTAAATCCCTAATATGATATATTTCTTTTCAAATTTCATTTTGACCCCTAAATTTTTTTGAAATTATAATATTACCCTAAACATATCAATATATCATAGCCGTATCCTATAGTATCCGAACCGGATACAAGTTACCTCCATCAAATGGAATATTCATCCTTCCTCATGTAAGCACTACTAATTAGAGATCGGGTTAGAAGACTGTCAAAATTTCCCAAGACTATTTACTAAGACCTATTGAGATTTAGTACAATTGGCGTAAACCGGGTATCTACTCCTACAAGACAAGTGAGATGTTTTTTTTTTTTTTTACGAGTAAAAAGAAACTCAAACTCCCATAAAAAAATAAAATAAAATAAAATAAAAAAATCCTTATATGACAGCACGAATCCTTTTTTTTTTTTTTTCTTTTTTTTGATGTAACACTTAGTTTTAGTTTTAAACTTGTTGATTTTTTTTTTTTTTTTTGTTTGATGTAAAAGTTTTAGTTTAAAACCGGTTTAAACCACCCAATGTTCGAGTTGTCATAATTCTTTACTTCAAAATCCAGCAATGGCTGAATTTCCAATATCACAAGGTATATTCAACTTGAATTGTTCTCAACAAATTCATCAAGTACAGACTATGCTATTCTGATTTCTCTAACACATATTATTACATTAATGAATAGATACAACAAAAGAAATTTAATATGAAAAACCAAACACAGCAGTCGCAACCAAAATCTCGTGAATAAATAATACTCAAACAGCAGAAAGAGACGCCCATTTTCCGAGCTCGTAAGGATCACCATAGTAAAATAACTTGACTCTATTTGTCAAAGACAACCCTGCTGCCACAGGCGGAGCACGAAGACCAGAATCATCCTGTTCTGCAGGGTCATCTGAAAATGCTGTAACATCTCCTAAAAGCTTGAAAGAAATTCTGCGGGTTTGTATGCCTTCAGGGAAATCAAAGTACAATGGTGTTCCAGCTTTAACCTCTGGCAATCGATATTCTGCAATGGTTACCATTTTTTGTGTTTCATGGAGAACAGATACTTGTATATACAACACAGCTGGAGAGATGTGTCTATCTTCTAAGAAAGTTATCGATGTGTCCCAGATATCAGTATCATCAGAAGAAGGCGAATGGGTAACTCGAGGCTTGATTGCGCTGAAAGCATCTAACCGAAATCCAGCAAGCACCGGGGAAGCAGGAGGCAGATACTGTTCCAAAACAAGATCGTTGTCCATCAACCTCTCAGCCTCGATGGGGATCTAAAAAATAAAGAATGTTATCAGTGGCGAGACACATAATGGAAAACCGGAATTATGAATGAACAGATGGCAAAAAGCATCATTTATACCTTGAATCTGCCTAACTGTGGAGCTCTCTCCAACCAGTTCCTAAAATTTATTTGATCAGAGCTCTGAGAAGACGTAAGTTCCATCTTTTCAACCGGGCTTCCGACTACTAAAATCCTTTTGGCATGAAGACGCGGGTCACTTTCTACAGCTCCTCCAAAAGAGGCACGTCGATTTACTGGTGCAAATGGATTTTCATTTTCATCCAGAGACAAAAGATTGAAGTCCTTTTCAAAGTTAACAGACACTGAACCGGGTCTCTGTAGACGTAGCATTATCCAAATGATGCGACATCTAACTGAATTCTTAAAGGCAAACTTTATATGCCTAGGTACTTTATCCTCTCTAGATGACTTTTCTGGTCCGCAAAGGTCTGAGGAAGATGTGATCAGGGTTTGGACATCCCATTTCCCCATGGACGACCTTTCTTCCCTGTGTATCTTATTGCTGGCCCAGATTTGCACCTGTGTGACAACAAATTGAAGCAACTGGTCAAAGAAAAACATCAACTTAATGGTGAATATAATAAAGCTGTGGATACTAGAGGACATAAAACAGTACTGTAAGGGGAATATAATCCTTAAGTTTAAAATATATATTACAGGTCTTCAATAGTATCTAATAAGAAAGTATACTAATACAACTTGATTCTCTTGGTAGTTAATCTTGGCACAGGACTGAATTGATGACCAAGATGTATATGCTTGAAACAGAAGAGAATTCTGTCAAAAAAAAAAAAAAGAAACTCATGCTGCTAAATTAGTCCAATTATGCTTCCAGTATGAGGCTTCTTCTGTTGTTCTACACATTAGTAAAGGGAATAAGGAAGTGCGCTCCTGCACACCAGCATTAAAACCCCTTCCCCATGCTCTAATAATAAGGTCAGCTTCATAGCTCCAACCTATACAAGGGCTTTTGGTGCCCTTCTTTATAGGTTGGGTTGCTGGATACAGGATCCTTGTAAACTAGAAGGTATCCAAATCAACAGCCAGCCGAGAGAGTGTAGCCTTTAAAAGCAACTTATAAACTAGGAGGTATCCAAATCAAACAAAGTAAAAGAAAGAAGAAAGCCGACAGAAACCAATCTATATTTATTATCAAAGCCCAGGCACACATGATATGATTTCCACAACAATATATATAGACCTGGCAAAATTTCACACAAACCATTAACACGACCCAAACCCATTCGAAAATAGCAATTGATGAGTCTAGTTTATCGGATCGGATTGTTAATAGATCAACCATTAAAACCCATAATATAATGGGTTGGTCTTGGGTTCACCTTTGAAAAACCATTAATTCGTTATAGCCCATTAATTTAAGGATTTTAAATATATATATGCGTTAGAACCCCTCTAAATTAATATTCTTGAGACCTACCCTTGAGTATTAATTTAGAGGGGTTATTAATTTTAAGGGTTTGACCTTGTAAAGTGTTATTGTCTTTAAAAAACATGTAGAAATCGGTTTTCTTATTTAGGGAAGGCTCCTTTTCAGGATTCCTTGTTTAGTCGGTTTTCTTTTTTAGAGAAAGTTCATTTTTTTTTTAAGATTGTACCACTTATAGAGCTACCTAATCACATAAAACTCAGGAACATCACAGTGCACTATCTACCACCAAATTTGAAGAAGTGTGTTACACTTCAACTGAAGAGGTTATTATCAATAATATCACAAGACAGAATAATGATGATATGGTTGAGATAGATAACGACAACGATAGTCATAAAGTACCTAAAATCTCTACAAGTAAGGTTACGTTGTTGAAATGCTAAATTTAATTGAAACCTTTTGACTGCAATAAGAAGGTGATGATAATAGCTTTTTGAGGACAATTCAAAAGATGAAGGATGAAGTTAAAAATATCAAACATAGTGACCTAGTACAAACTAGCATTTTAAAATACTTTTCTAGTTCTTGAATAATTTATAATATATTTTATACTTTTATGAAATTATTAATTTATACGACAGTCGGGACTGACATTTTACACTAGGTTTCAAAAAGAAATTATTAATTATTACGATAAAGGGGTTTATTAATTATTTACACCGGCCCGAGTCGGGACCGAGATTTTTTATTAATTTAAAGAGGATATTAATTTATAGGAGATTAATTTACAGGGGTTCTACTGTATATGTTTATGAAATTTATAAAAAAAACTTTGTATTTACCGGCTCAATAGTAAATAAATTTATTAATGTTATTGAATTTATAAAAATATATATATATCTCTTTAATCGGTCTCGTTCCTATCAGGACATCCTTATATAACTTTATCAGGATATTGAATGTGAGTCACTCATTTATAAAAGTGATTTGACAAATGCATACATACCAAGTCAAAGTATGTAAAACGAGCGGCTCATATTAAATATCCTTATATAATTATATCAGGGTATCCTCATAGGAAAATTTCCGTCTCTTTAATTACATTTAGGATATATTTTAATAATTAGTTAAAAAAATTAAATTAAAAACTATAAAACTATAAATTGATTGTATCATTGTATTCTAACCATAACCCTAAAAGTAGTCGTCTTCTAACACAAGCAATTTAAAATTTGTAAGCGTGAGGATTGAGATTCTCAATCGTAACATAATGAAGATTTATGGAAGCGATTTTATATTTCATTTTCAAGTTGTTTATTTTTGTTTTTTCTTAAAATAATATGTTTTCGATAGAATGTTGGAGCCTAGGTGAACTTGATTGCATGAGTTTGATCATGCTTCATTACTATTTATTTACAACTTATTAATAAATTTCAAATTTAACATTTTGTAATGGGATGGGTTGGGTTACCAATTATTTTAACAAATGGTTTCGGGTTTTATATTTAAACCCATTAAGCTAACAGGTTGTGTTCAGGTGAGACAATTTTAACATAACCCAAACACTAAACTACACAAATTCGTAATCACATGACCCATTACCAGGTCTAAATATATATATATAATTATATATATATTTTTTTACATTATCAAATTAGAATTAAATTTCTACAAACACATTGACAATTAAAAATTTTATAATTAATTTTGATCCAAACACGAAACCACACGGATTGGTAATAACACGACCCATTACCCTTTACCAAGTCTAAATATATATATATATATATATATATATTACATGATCATATTAGAATTAAATTTCTACAAACAATATTGACAATTAAAAATTTTATAATTAATTTTGATCCAAAATGAATTTTTTTTTATATATGTTCTTTTAATATAAATTCTACTTGACATCTACTTAACTTCGTTGAAGAACAAAGAAACATGTAAAAAGGACAGATGAACTTACAGTGGGGGTGTCCGCCACAGAATAGCCACATGGACTAACAAGCAAGATAACTCCATTGACATCAGAAAGGGTACTAAGAACAATAACAAATTCAACAGATGTAGTATTAGGAGGAGCTCTCCAATATGAGTGTCGTGATCCAGAATCCAACGGTGCAAGCAGTGACAAAAATGGTGCTGAATCTTTAGCCGTTTCAACCTACAATGACCCCAAGAAAATATAAACTATATAAACCACCTCAAGAAAACAATTCCAGAAGAATATCTAAAAAGATCATGTGGCAGAGAATCCTGTAGCAAACAATCATATGAATTGATGCAAAAGCTTATATGTGTGATAAATTCTTTAGACTCATTACGCACCTCCCCTCCGTGAACCAAGTTTAAAGATTACATACCATATGATCAGGCTTCCCAGAAATGCATGGACTGGACAACCATACCCGACAAGTATTCTCATAGATACACCGTAGAAAAAACTTAACAAACGCACACAACCCTAAGTTCTAAAAAAACAATTCTAGAATTTTTAATTAGGAAGCAAGACGTGATTTTCAACCGAAAGAGGAAATAAGTAAAATATTACCCTTTTTTTTAAAAAAAAAAGCCTGGCCTATTCTGCAACCACAACCGAACGAGGAAATAAGTAAAATATTACCCTTTTTTTTTAAAAAAAAAGCCTGGCCTATTCTGCAACCACGCTCAGCAGACCTTCCATACTCATAAAATTAATTCCAAATCAGTTTGCTTCAAGGATTCACCAAACCAAGTCACACCGTCAGTCTTCTAATAAAACCAACACCTACATAGTTGGTTTCTCTCTCGAAAATATGTTATAAAACCAACTTGGCTCACAATGTCCATGTTCCTATCATCTTAGTATAACATTCCCTCCTCAGACCCAAAGATAATAAAAAGCAAAAGATAAAATATCTCACATGGTTCAACAAAGTGATAGCTAACAATAGGAGCAAAAGCAGTCCCCTAGATCCAGTTAGAAATAGAAAGAACTCAAGCTCTCTCATTGCTTTACCCAAAAACAGTAAGCACTCCATAGATTGTTTCTTAATAATATTAAACATGGCATCAGAGGAGGCATACTGGCATAGTCATGTCAACGATTGGCACCAATAATTATGAGAAATCCATACAAATTTTAAAGAGCTTGTATAAGAGAAAAATGAACAATCAATTGCTGCAAAGCTGAAATAAGAACTCAATACAAACCAAAATCATACCGTGTGCAAAAAACTAGCAAATGGAAATTCAGCTAGCGATTCCTGTTCACCAAGTAATTGAGGTAGGAATTTAGCAGCTCGTGCACCATCAGAAGATTGATTCAATTCTGAAAGACAATCTCTTAGGTGAGATCCTACAACTTCATCCAAAGCTTTATGTGCAGCATAGTCTGCACGGGCCCTTCTTCGAAGACTAATCAAGACCCTAACATAGTCTAACATCATTGCATCAAGCACAATCTCATGACAACAAGTTTTGCAAATAACACTGTCCAGTGTTGTTGAACGGTTTGTAGATATGTCAATTTGGCTGCCGTGACTTGATCCACTCTGACTCGAAATACCATTGTAATTGGTCACTTCCCTTGAGATATGATTTGCAAACAGAAGAGCACCTCTTCCAGCGCAGCAAACTTTACACACCTTTCTTTCACATTGAGAACACAACAAAACAGATTTTGAAGCTCTAGAAGATGATGTTGTAGAAGATGCAAGAGCCACCTTAGTTTCAGCTCGCACCTCACACATGCCACCAAAACAGCTCTCTCCAATTCTAGTAATATTCCAAAAGTCTATAGCACTATCGTTGTTATCTCCAAGGCCAAAAGCACCACTGATTTTGTCTTCAAGGGAAGCTTGGCCAAGCAATGCAAGGGCATTTGCTACTCTGCATAATCTTCCCATGTAAGATTCATCACGCAAAACATTTGGATTTATGGTGGCAGGATCAGTTCCAATTGACAACAAAGCTCTATCCCTTTCAGCCGCAGAAAGATTCAGCCGTAGACGTTCAATTTCAAGTTTCATTGCTTCTATAAAATCTAGTTTTCTTTCCTGCAAGGTTGCACAGAATCATAAAGGTATTTTTTTTTCTTGTGATAAGAAAAGGTTATTTTTAAAAAATAAGAAAAAGTACAAACAGGTGAAAGGAGGACCAGCAATCAATCACAGAACAACATTAATGAAAACAGTACTTTTTTCTTATATAGAAACAATAAAGAGAACAGTACAACACTTGAAGGAAAAAAGACGAGCCATAAGGGTGAATTTTATATTGATGAAGTTGAATTTAACAAGTATAATTTATCGATAAGTCAAAATCTAATATTTAGAGAAAATCAATTTATCCTTTCCATTCATAATCATTGAGGCAATAGCAACTATAATAGAATGAAGAAGACCCAGTTGTTCATTGAACCAGGAATGAAACAAATGTACTAGAAACAAAATAAGTTCAGAGTCAAAACACGGGAAATGGGCTTTGATAACTTCCACACTTTAGCAACAGAAATTTATTGAACTTCTAAAATTCACTTTAAAAGAACAATGAAGCTGCTTTGAGGTGATGATTAACATCTACAAATAAAGAGTTGTATCATACCATCTGTGGCCCTGCCAGTGATTTCAGACAATTTATGTACTGATGGGTGCCACTATCAGGAGGCCTTCCATCTAGTGTTGGCGAGGCTTTATGATCAGTTTCTGGAGCATGATATTCAACAACAGCTTGGTCCAAGAAATCAAGCAAGTTATCTCCCTCATATACAACATTACTCGTCATTGGTTCACAATCAGGATCAGAAAACGTGTCCCCTCCAGTTAAAAGGTCAACCCAGGGATCAGCAGAAGCACCTTGTTGTACTGATTTTGACACATTTTCATTGGATAAGGAAGCATCAGAAAATGGATTTGTATCTGAAGACGACATAAAAGGGTTGCTTTCTACTTGAATATTTTTGGCAGTCTCAATTAATCTAGCACCAGGGCCTTCATTAGTAAATACTCCCCTCCAAGGAAGTGAAACTCCCAGGACCTCTATCTGTAACAAGATGTACGACTGAGTTATCACCAGCAGCAATTATAGCAAACCCACTCCCCAAATGCTCATGAGCTGAATATACTTATTTAAGAAGAAAGGCCATAAAATACTTCGATCAACATATATCTGAAAATATTTTCTACCTCACCAAGAGTCATGGAACTTCTACCAGAAACAGCAGGATAAAATGTAAGTGCCACCACACGAGTAAGAAAATCCAATTCTCCTTCTAGTTCTTCAAAATCATACATCAATGGAAGGGTTGATGAACCTTGATCATGAAGTCGTGCACCAGCTCCAGTGATAGCCATATCCTCAGCACTAATTGGTCCTGGTAAGGGAATCAAAAGGTTTGTTCCATTTCCACACCGAGGTATAGAAGCACCCTGTCAACAAATGTCCACACCAAAGTAGGATTGAAATTGCTGGAAGTTGTAGGTCATATATAATGCAAACTGGACTCCAGATGTCCAAAAAAACAGCAAGAATCACTAAGGCCCACGTCAGGACATGGAAAACATGATTAATCTATCTAAGATAGCACAAATTAGATGGAAGAAAATGTTATTTCTTTAGGGATGCTGTTAGTTCATCAAGTATTGCTATCTATCACCTATAGGTACAAAATAAGCATATATGCACTCTTCATTAAAAGTGTCTTATTAGTGGAATGCACCTAAGTCTTCATATCTGTCTACACACCTTATTTTTCTTTCACATTTATAAAACTCAACTTGAGCCACACTCTACAAACTAGTCTAGCTCAACTGCATGATTCTTTTCCCACATTACACCTTATTGAAGGTCATTTCGAGAATTTAGATTTAAAAAAATGAAACTAAAATTTTAAGTTTTCATGTTTAATTCTACCCATTACAGACCACAATACTCTGACACCACATGGCAACTGAGTAACTGACATCCTCTTTAACTCCCAATCTATCTAACTAATAAATCCTGTTAGCTCAAGTCTTTTTGTTACAATCTAGCATCAATTAGTATGATCACCAACCAATCTCATCTTCCTAATTCCAACAGAGTGGGAAAAAAAATTGGACTATTTTTTAGCATGTGTTCAAAAACTGTATTCTGGGTGTGTACTGCTGAGGTATATATTCAGTTCTTTGAGAAACTACATTTGGTTAGATTTGTTTATAGTTGCATCTTCCTACATCAACTCTGGAAAATGAGAGACAGCTGTCTTTTCATCATGTTCCAGTATAAAGTACATAAGAAATTAAAATGAAAAAATGATTTCAAGCAAACATACGGGTCACTAAATATAAAACAGGAGTGTGTTGCGTGTCTAATAAGAATAACATCATATGTGAGAACATTTTATCCTCTTAAATGGATACATACATTATTTAGTCCTAAGTAATAGAGGATTCTTAAATCGAGTAAAATAAGAGTGAAGAATGAATACAGAGAGACTATCAATACTAGCATGACTAAGATAAAATTGGGTATATATATAAACAAATACACACAAACACACAAGTTTTCTCTTTAGTATGTGCTGAATTTAATAAAGTCAGTGTGAGATATGTGAGCTGCTAATTACGCATAAGTGAATGTTGACTAAGGTATGTGAGTTACTAATTATGCAGAAGTGAATGTTGACTAAGTATTATTAGATGAATCTAGCAACTGAAGCTGAGATTGATTTTATAATGTCAATGGGCAATGAGTTGAAAATGGCAATATATAGATAACCATAAGTTCCACCAATTTTTAATCAACCAATTTAAATTTTTTTTCAGATTTCCTTGGCTTTTTTTCTCCCTTATATGTTCATCCTCCCATATTCTCCTCCTTTTTCAATTGGGTTTCTACTTTTTAATAAGAAGAAGAAGAAGAAGAAGAAGAAGAAGAAGAAGAGGGAGGGAGAGAGAGAGAAAGAAAGAGAGAGAGAGAGAGATTGTATACTTGTTATGATAGCTTATCTTCTACAACATCATCACATTTTAAGTGCAGCATATAATAACATTGTACATATATTATGCTCAGAAATTACTTAGTACTCTCTGTTTGCCAGGCTCTAAACTAGAGAATAATAATGGAGCCTGCAACCTCCAAAGTTGGAAAGTTTATGGGATATACAATATCCCAAATAAGTGGTCCAAAGGCAATGTGAATCACTGTACCTCTTGGTAAAAACTAAACATCTTAGTACTCAAAAGACCCTTTGAGTTGATAACAAAGAATAGTGTACAGAAAGATATCCATATTTCCAGCCCAAACAGAAAACTACAATCATATAAAAAGAAAAAAAATTCTTTTTTTATAAAAATGGATACTATTTCCTCTAATTCACATGAGATCGAGCAAGAAGCAAAATTTGCAAAAATCTTGGGAGAAAGATGTATAATTGAACCAATACAGACCTCTAAAACCAGTTTGAGCCCATCTAGGTAGCACCCTGTCCTCACATCAACTGTTGATGGGAATGTTGAATCATCTGCACCATGGGATACAGTGAGAAGAAGTTGACAGACATGGCAAGGCTCACCAAGATAGATAAAAAGTTCAACTACATCTGCAGCTTGTGGGCAAACCTGGGGGACAAATAATGAAGGCATTCCAATAAGGTTAGACAAAAGGATAAAAAAGAAATAATAATGAATTTTCCAATTCAACCAAAAGATCAGGTTCCAGTAGCGACATGATAGACATATGTTATGAAAAGAAAGATCGTAATACCCAGATTATGTCTTTTCTCTTGAAACTCAGAAGACTAACTCCCCCATCAGAACTTGGAAACATGTTGGCAACAGGCTTAAGAAAGAAACCAGATGGCCTAGAAAGTACCTGCAATGATCAGCATGATATGTAAAGGTTCACTAAATTTCCCAAACATGAAATTCCTTGAGTAGTAAAATGTGATTACTAGCAACAAATGCTCAAATATGATGGTTTTTATAACTAATCATCACAAAAAGGAATCATGAGAACAACCACATTATTTCCTAAATGAATTTTGAAAAAGAAAACAATCAACTTAATGACTCATGTCTTATGCCAAATAATAATCTCACAAAAGAATTTAGCCTCTAACAAAAGAATTTAGCCTCTAACGGAATGCCAAGTTCAGCGCATGGAATATCCATCTGCTTGAATCCAAGGCCAAATCCAACTTTCACTAAGCATATTCCTCTCCTATTGAGCTTCTCCCAGCTAGGTGAATAACAGTTTCAACAGAGGCTTCAAATCAATTTGAAATGCAACAAGTGATTCCAACTACAAGTGCAAAGTTTACTTCCCTAGGCTAGATGAAAAAAGTTCCAAAAGGAGTTTCAAATCATCTTGCTATGCAGTAGACAGCACCAGGAAAGAAAAGGACCTTGATGTACTTAAATGTTGCTATAATTACTGTTTAAAATGCTGAAGGAACAAACGGTTAGGCTGGCTTCAACTTGATAATGTGATATTAACTCCATGTCTCAAGGAAATCTCAAATATTTAAAGTTGGATTCCTTGGGTGGATGGAGTATAAGGAAAATCAGCCACAATGAGCAAGAACCTCAATTTGCATCAGATCAATCAGGCTTATAATTAATTCTTTTGAAATTGTTTGGTGCAATAAGCAGTAGCCTTTTACAATATATGCTTAAAGATAAATTCTCCTTTAGACAATTACTTTCTTTAAGTGGTCTAAAAGTTCAAATAAAAACTTCATGAGGATGCTTTGGTCTATCCACTGCCAGATATTTGCAGCATATCAGATTTCTACCTCAGCAGAAAACACTTTGCTCAAATAGATTAGAAACTGCAAGAAAAGAAATTATGACCACCAAATTATGGTGGTCACTGAGTCACCGGAATACACAGGATGAGAGTTTGGGGATCCACAAGAAAGAAATCTTCACAGAAAATATCCAAGCAATAAAATCTGATCATCATATGCATAATAGTCACATCTTACCCTCAAAAAAGCAAAGAGAGGGAGAGAACAGAGAACTCGTAACTAGTGACTAGCAACAGCAACAATGAACTAATGTTAAGGAGAAAAAAGTAAAAGCCACTGCTCAGACAACAGCATCAAAAAATGTATCTGACTTGTTACTTCACAACTCATCTCAATATCACAAATTCTATGCACAGTACCTAGACATATGTAGCTGGAAGTTTTGGGATGTTTTATAAGAGAATAACTTAATACCAACTTGCATATTTGGATCAAAGCACCAGTTTAGCCCGTGAAGCACCAAAAACAAAACATGAGTATAAACAGAGGAATAAATCACTATTTAAACCAAACCAAAAGATATAAGAAAATAAAAATATCAGCTATCGCAAAAGCTCTTAACTTCTAGAGTATCATACATTTAGGGGTTGAACTGGAACAGAGGGAAGATGCTTGAAAAGCCTCATTCCGAGAAACATCTCCAACTGCTTCTGACGAGAACTATCTACAACTGCATTTTTATATCTTCTCTGAAGAGTAATTTTCATATTCTGTGCGGCAGAAAACTGTTTGAACTTTCCTCCTGCTTCTTCACTGAATATGCTAAGAATTTGGCTATGCATTGCTTTAGAACCAGTATAGAGTGTTGCATGGATATCACCAGCAAGGAGAAAAAGGTCTGCTAGCAAAGATACCGGCGATAAAATTGTTGTTCTCTTGAACTCCTCAAATGTCATATCAAATCTTTTCCAAGGCTTATCTGGACATGGATGTGTCCATGTTGTGGTTCTAGTGTTGTGATCAATAAAATAACTTTTCCCTGTCACTGCATCAGTTCGTTTCTCCCAGCCTGGGGGCAATGGAGCTGTATAACCGCCATAGTTATTAGTTGATTGGTAACCAAATGCCAAATCACTATCAAGAGAAATCCCAAGCCGCATACTTTGCTCCACAAAAACTTGGAGAGCACCAAAATAACTGGCAGCATTAGTTCGATCCAAAGAGTCGGCACAGTTGAAACGTATTACTCCATTTTGATGAGATCTTAAGCAAAAGGCACCCTCTAAATCATCATTGTAGATGACTTCACCTCTGCAATCCTTAAGTCGTTGACGTGAAGGCAAATAATCCCCTTCAGAAAAACCTATGGTCAGAGTGGGTGCTTTTAGACGTCTCCACAACCCTTCAATAGTAAGTTGTTCACCTGCTTGTTTTGTACTGCCATGCCAGTCATAATTTATTAGAATAGTTCGAGTATGTGGAAGTTTGCCAGTTGATCTGATATAGTTTAATGATTCTTCGAAATGATGCACCAAAAGGGATTCCGATTTTCCCTCTCCATTCCTAAGCAAGTTAATGCATACGATAGGGACAAAAGCTTTTTTCTTCTGACTTTCTCCAGCAGATACATCTAAGTTTCTAGCATCATATCGTTTACTTAACCTCTGATAATACTGTACACTTCCTTTATAAGGATCCTGATCTGAAACATAAATTTCTGCTTCTGCAGCGGTGATCTTTAATTCCGCACCCCACCATATAGGAATTGTTCCCCGACGCCACATATATGTGTTGAAAGGAACACTCTGACCAGTCCTTTTAGGAACCCAAACAAGTTGTTCACACTCAACTTCATTACCTGTCATATGCAAGTTGTTTATAGATCTTAGAGAAACCCATTGAAGAACAACAAAGAGTTGAGAAACACATAAGGTAAAAAGAGCAATGAAACATCAATAACATTGAAACTGAAAAGAAGAATAATGTAAATCAATAAAATAAAACTGGCAAATAGAATGTATGGTTAATTGCTGTGATCAAAGGTACAATATAATAGTTCAATCTTAGCAATATAAAAGATATACCAGAATACAGTCAGAAAAAAATAAATAAATTACATATTTATATATGCATCTATAACCAATTAACACTCGTTGCATTTTATGATACTTTATTTTTTACAAGCAACAAAAAACATTTTATAGCTACATGAAAGAGTTACAAAAAGGGTGGACCAGTAGTCTACTAGGCTATACAACTATAAAGATCGATGGAACACCAATTTTAACTTATGGTTTCATCATCCCTCTTAACATATAAAACACTAAATAAAAGTCCTCTTTCTTTTTCTTATGTTTATAGCTGAAAGAATACATTTCAATGCCACTGTCCAACAAAGAACAAAAAGTTGTTGGGTACATATATAATTGAATAAGAAGTAATAATTTTATCAAAAAATAAGAAGTAATAATTTTATCAAAAAATAAGAAGTAATAATTTATAAATGATTCTTTTTATGTTCTTCAAAATTTCATCTTGATCCTGGACGGAAAATATGTCCAAAGAATGTTAAAATTTCCTCTTTCACAATAAAATAGATACACACACATATTGATAGGAAATAGAAAACTTTAATCAAAGAATTAGGAAATAAGTACAAAAGTGAACCAATGGTCTGCCAAAACAACAAACTAAAAAAAATAAAATAAAATAAGGAATTCAATTAAAAATTATAGCCTTCCAATCCAACATGATGAAAAATAGAGTATTCTCTCTAGATCATTCAGAAGTAGATGCCCATAGAGAAGCTAAATAATAAGCATTATCCCCGGTGTTCTAAAACGTAGGCTAGGCGCCGTCTACACACTAGGCGGCTGCCGGCATTGCCAATTAAGGCCTAATCGGCACTCCAAGGTGCCCTAGGCAGAGACAATGCACTAGGCGGCCAGCAATTTTTTATTTATTTATTTGTTTTTGTAAAAAAAAAAGAGGCCAAAACGAGGTCGTTTAGGGGTTTTTTTAATTTTGTTTTGGGATTCATTTAAATAACCCAAAAAAAACTTTTCTTCTTCTCTTCCCTTCTATGGTTTGCTTGACAGTCTACACTCACTCTCACCTCCACAACTCCTCCAACCAACATCTCCTCGTCTCGTGTTTCTGCCACCCGACTAGAGACTAGCGCTTTTTAGAACACTGTGTATCCTATAAAAAGTTGTCCTCCTCTTTAGCTTTCTCAAAAGTTCTTCTATTCCTCTCTAACCAAATAACCCAAAAGACAAAAAAAGTTGAGGCATTCGTCAGCCACAATAGTAAATGGTCATAGCTTCCTTTCCTCCCCCAAAAGATTCAAAATCTTCCAAAGAGAAAGAGACCACGGACCAAGGAGCAACCCACTGCAAACCCACAACTAAAAATAACTCAATCCATAACTTCACAACCGGTGGAAAATAGAGAAAAAGATGGTTCAAATTTTCTTCAAAATTCTTGCACATAACACCCTGAGAGGGAAGAAGACAAGAATTATGATATCTTTTATGAATAATATCACAATTATTTAATTTGCCATGAGCTATCAACCATCCCAAAATTTGATTTTGTTAGGAACCTTTGACTTCCAAACTAGGAATTTTAATACATTCATTGTGAAAAACTAGCAAAATCCACCCAGCAAAACAATATACTTGTCATCGGGGTTTAGAAAGGACTATACGGAAAAGAAGTACACTAGCATGAAAAGTTTCTCCGTAGTATACATCCATATCACTACTTTGTACCATAGTGCCAATCCAATTTAGCAAAATAACCGATTTCAAGGCTTCTAAGCTAATCAAAATAAAACTAGAAATGAAAAATTCCCCCACAATGCTTTTTGATGTTTAATATTGCCAAACTGCAAATTTGTGTAAGCTCTTCACTGAAGCATTTCCAATGGTGGCATTTTGTATCAACTGGAGATACTCCACCTTTGTTAGTCTATCAGGAGTATTTCCAGGGCACAAGAAGCTAGCACTTTTAACATATCAATGACAAATATAATGATTAATGAAGTCATTGTCTAGGAAAATTGCTTACTTCAAAATTCTAAATAGATTTGAAGCAATAATCTATGAAAATGTAACAAGTAGCCCGATATAAAGTTCTCATCAAAAAGTAGCAGGACAAAAGTCATATATTTCACTTTCTAGCATTATAGCCTTTACAATGCAAAAACAGCATCTCTTATAGAAGGCTCTAGTTTTCTTCTTTCCCATTCCCTTTCTGCAATCTAAGGCCATTACTCATTACCTCATTTCCCATCTCTACTCTGTACATCAACAAAAGTTATTCCGCTAAAGAAAGAAAAGAAAAGAAAAAAAATTCTCTCTCCATCTTCCAATGTAATGTAAAATCAGTATAAACTAACATTATGTTTGGATTGATGGACTAGAAAAGAATGGAAATGATAAGTTAAAGAGGAAAGGAAAGGAGAGGAGAGGAAAGGATAGTGTTTTTAGCGATGGTTGTTTAGATAGTTATGAATAGAAGGGAAAGGAAAGGAAAGAAATGTAGTATTAATAGGGTTAGTTTTGGGATATTGAAAAATTTCATTAACTTATAATTCCTTTCCCTCCTTTTCCGTCCAATATTGGAGAGAAACCAAATTGAGTTAAACAAGAAGAAACTATTCCCTCCATTTCCCTCTCTTACCCTCCTTTTCCTTTCCTTCTCATTTAACAATCCAAACAAGAGACATGAAATCCTCACATTGCCTTTCCTTTCCTCTCTCCTATTCCATCAAACCAAACATGGTTCAATTAAAGGTAATGAAAACTCTGAAGGTGAAGCTAAAATTCCAAATGATTCCTTGATTCCTTTGGCATAGCACAGAAACACCTAGAGTAATCAACAAGAAAAACAAAAAAAAAAAAAAACGATTTTCATGCCCTTAGATGTTAGTAGATATCTTACCTGTACTAAAACATGAATTAATCCCCCTTGCCAAGTATCGAGTGCCAGGATGAAGCCTACTACGACGAGCTGTGAGAGCAACAATCCCTTCTAGCTGACCTGAGCTTCCAAAACTTCGAGATTCTGCAAACCCCTATACATTAATATCCAGTGAAAGCAGTGTCATACACTAGCTCAGTTAAATCACTGTCAAATTCAAAAATAATTAAAAAGATGAAGAAGAAAATAACTGAGACAAAATTAGACAATGAAAGCACACACACATTGGTGGTGAGAATAATAGGAAGAAAGAGCTACAGCTTAACTAAATTCATTTAAGAACAAATGACAAATAAGAAGTGCAATGTCACAAAATTACAAGTTTTAGAAAAGACATTCTAAAAAAACTACGAGTTTTAGAGAATATAAACATTACAGGACAAAACAAAGCAAAACTAATTAGACACCCTAGAATGCATTTCATGACTTTACTAAAAAAAATGCTCCCCACCCACCTCTCTCACCAAGACATTCGATTCTGGAGGACAGATTGGTGCAATCCAAATTTTTTTTTCAAAATCATTAGTTTCATAAGCTCCCATCTTTTGAACAATCACAGAAATTTAAACACAATTATGTTAGCGCAATTTTCTTTTATCATGCATTCAATATATTACTTCCTTAAAGAAACCCCAAAGCTTATGGTGGCTAAAACATTTCAACTATGTCACAGTCCCAAACAAGTTGGTAATGATTACAATGATAGAGCAGCAACAAACTCCCACATGGACTAAGATGCGCCAGTTCTTGAAAAATCTTTTTTGATAGGATTCAAAACTTTATTAAAAGAGAGTCAAGTTACAAGACTTGTAAAGGTTCATATAAACTCTTACTACAATAATTAGGAGGCAATGAATTTACATCCATCATTCCATCTTAAGGTTTCTAGGGCAGGATCAGATAAGTTGTAAATGTTCAACTGAATCTCGAAAGCAGGCTTACTATAAAGCTCAATGGGTATATGATCACCCAATTTTACATTGTCTACAGAAAAAAGTAAGTAAATATATCTACACGTATTAATACATGTCAGAAGTCAAGCCCCTTCAATGCCATTGTACCTGCAGCAGGTAAGCCGGTGTTGTATTGCCACCTTATCAGCTTATTCACCTCTACATTCTTTCATTTAATAATTAGAGAGCAAAACTGAACGAGCATATCATGCACAGGAAACAATGTCGTACAATTACATATAGGGATAGTAGACTTGACAACAAACATTATTAAAAAAAAACTGGGGGGAATGACAAAATTTCAATAAGCATCAATCTGAAGATACCAAGTATGAAGCAAAACCTGCAGAAGAATGACACAGTGCTGCGGTAACCCAATGTTTTTAAAAGGCATTGAAAGCCATCCGTTCCAGACAAACTCTTCATCAGGATTTTGCAAAGGCATACGACTAGGAAAAGGCCGAGTTATATCTCTTGTCTCACAAAAGTAATGTTTCCCATCAATGTCTATCTCAGCCAACTCTTGAACATTCTTTACTTCTCCTTTACCTTGGGGTTGAGGATTTTGAAGGGGTATTTTGATCCACTGGCTCTCTGTAACCGTGTACACACATCCTCCACCGGGCAGGTTTGGAATGCTGGCAGTTAGCCTCGTAGCAACAAGCAGCAACCCAAAGCTCCCTAGGGCAGCATAACCCAATATCGCCCTAGCATTAGTCGTACTCTTGCATAGCCATTGTGATCCATTTGTAATATAATTTAAAGCTTCTTTTTGAGATCTAAAAACATCAAAACCCAGTTTCCCGTGGTAGCGAAGGGAACCAGTTGTCGGATCAACATAGATCACCTGGGTGTCGCTCCTTGAAAACAAGCTGACTATAATATACACTTCACCAGTATCCAACGTAGCAATAACAACAGATGTGTCTCTTGAACCACCAACTGCATCAAAATAAAGGCAGAGCAAACACGAATTTTGTAAGGAAATACATCCATACATAACTAACAAGAGCAATGGTAGAAAACGACAAATTTTCACAAGGGCTCACCAGGTGATTCCATGAGCTCACAAAATCTTGATTTACTTCAACACCACAAGTTCCGCTATCCAATAATCTGATAGCACAATTAAATAAACAAAATCAACAAATATTAACCAAACAAAGTGAAATTTCTCTGTTTTTTTCCAATACAGATTAATGATTTCTAAGAGGTTGTTTCAGTTACCAATTATGGAAGTAGCTACCCTGTTTTTTAAGATCCAAAACAAAAGCAAAAAATGTTGATTTCAAAAATACAAAAAAAAAAAAAAAAAAAAAAACTTCCAAAAATGTTACCAAACGGTGCGAAGCAAACAAATGACGACAATTTCCCTTCGTTTATTACTAAGATCTAACAAAAAGCACATACAGAGAAACGAAAAATTGAAGCGAAATTAGCAAATAGAACAGCACTGCGAGAAATTGAAGAGATATTGAGATTGGATCAACTAATTGATTCATCAACTGACCTGACCGGAGAGCTTTAACATGAGGAAATGAAATGCGGCAGATTCAACACAAACTCTGTAAAAAAATGTCGAACTCAAGTTGAACGAAAAGATAGTTTGAAATTCCCTGCATTCGAGTCCACGAACTTGGCGTTCGATGCGAATAATATTTTGCCAGTTCAGCATCGATTTTTAAAATAAAGAAATTTGATTTTCTTTTTTATTTTTTTTTTAAATGGATTTAATGTATAAAAGAAAAATGTTCATCCATAAATATATATATTTTTTAAATACCATAAATATAATTTATACACCTATAATTTATCAAAAATTCTATTTATAAGAATAGTCTAAAATTATATTTTGAGGCTTTTAGAGTCTAGATAGTTTGATATCCGCGGAGCAGGTCTCCACTTGACATCCTTTTTTATATTATATTACAACAAGATTATTTTTTATTTCAAATTAAATTTCTCTTTATAATTTAAACTTTTGTTTCCTAAAAATTATAAATTTATAATCAAATCACATCAAAATTTTAAATGAAAATAAAAGTATTAAATTATGAATAAATATTTGTATATATTATTTAGTTTATTAATTATTGATACTTAACCGAATTGCACCATATGTAACTTTGCTCATAATTATATGGATATAATATAAATATTCAACTGTTATTCTGTTAATACTAGCGGATAATTTATTGTTTATTGGATTACTTTTGATCATTTAAGTATAGAGTTAATTATTTTCAACGAAAATAAAGTTAGTTACAAAAATCCAAATTTTCTTATTCTGATCCACGTTTTCACGACTCTCAGATTTTTTATCAATCCAAATTGTTTTCTTTTATTACCCCATTCTTCATCTGAAAAAAATAAATAAATAAAATAAAATCCACAAAGGAAAAAAAAACCTTATTCATCAATCATGCTCCATCAAAATTGATGCAGCTTAAGTCAAGATTGAACAATCTTAGTTGAAGAAGAAGTTGCTACACACTTCAGATTCTTCAAAGAAGATTCATAGAGAGAGTAACAAGGGAAAATTGACAAGGTTTTCTATTTCAAAAATATAATCCCTCGCTTACAACCTAAAAGAAGAAACAAATACTAACACAAAGCTGCCTTAGAAGACAGGTGGCAAAAATAACCTAAATAAAAATTAAAACAGAAAACGACAAACAACAAATAAAGCAATAAAACAACTTTCACTGCATAAACTTAATTTCCCCTGCATCAGTTCCCCTCTGGTTGAGAAGAGCTCAACTCGAGTGATTCAACAATAGTAGTACTATCATCAGGTGGATCATACTCAAACAAATCAGAAACGTTAAAAGTGGATGAGATTTGCAGAGAAGAAGGGAGATCAATGACATATGCATTGTCGTTGATTTTCTTGAGAATTCGAAATGGTCCAAGCTTCTTAGGTTGAAGTTTACAGTAGGTACTAGTAGGAAAACGGTTCTTCCGGAGATGAACCATAACTAAGTCACCCTTTTCGAACAATTTCTTGCTGTGGTGAGTGTCAACAGCTGCTTTATATTTAGAATACGACTCCGCTAATCATCTATGAACTTTTGTGTGCATTTTGGTAATATGCTCTGCAAGGGCATCTGTAGTTTCACTTTAGGTTTGGGAAGAGAAGTGAGGTCTACTGTGTGATTGGGAGCCTTCGCATACACAATGGAAAAAAAGGGAAAAACATGTTGAGTGATTAGTCATACTGTTGTAGGGGAATTCAGTCTAAGCTAGATTATGATCCCACTGGTTACGATTTTCCTCTGCCAAACAACCCAACATGTTCCCCAATTTGACGACTTCAGTTTTTCCTTCGGATTGTGGATGGTAAACACTACTCATATTGAGGTCAGTTCCAAAGCGTTTCCAAAGTTCACTCCAAAAATGGCTTATAAATTTCACATCACGATCTGAAGTAATGATGCGAGGGATGCCATGCAAACGAACTATTTCCTGAAAGAAAAGTATAGCCACATTATTTGCATCAAAAGTCTTTTGACACGCAATAAAATGTGCCATTTTTTAGAACCGATCAACAACTACCACCACTGAATCAGCATGCTTCTGAGTACGTGGTAGTCCCAACATAAAATCAATACTCACATCTTCCCAAATATTAGAAGGGATGGACAAAGGGGTGTAAAGCCCTGTATTTTGAGCATGCCCCTTTGCTGATTGGTACACAACACAACATTGGACATATCGAGAAATGTCCTTCTTCATTTTAGGCCAATAAAATCGAGCTTCCAAAAGAGTTGTTGTTTTGTCTTGCCCTGTATAAGTAGCAAGTCCTCCTTTGTGCATCTCCTTCATCAGTTGACTACGGAGAGAAGTGTTGGGAATGCAAAGTCGATTTCCCTTAAAAAGGAACCCTTGATGGATTAGATAGTCATCTGTAGGTTCATGAAGCAAGCATTCAGACCAAATTGTTTGGAAAGTCTTTATCAGTCTCATACAAATCCCTTAAACAATTGAAACCAGTGATCTCAGTGCTAAGAGTGACAAGCAAAGAACCCCTTCGACTTAAGGCATCGACTACTCGATTCTGATGACCAGCTTTATGTTTAAAAACAAAGCTGAATTTCTACAAATAAAGAACCTAACGAGCATGCATTTGACTTAAATTCTTTTGAACATTAAGGAATTTCAGTGACTCTTGATCACTGTGAAGTACAAATTCCTCCTGTAACAAGTAATGCTTCAAAGTACGAACAACTGTATAAAGTTCTTGTTCATAAGTGGTCCACTTTTTCCAACTTTCACTAAGTTTCTCGTTAAAAAATTCTATCGGCCTTCCTTCTTGAAGCAAAATAGCCCATATGCCAATCATGGATGCATCCGTTTCTACCTCAAAAGGTTTGTCAAAATTAGGCAAAGAGAGCATATAAGCATCACTCAGTTTAGTCTTAATCAGTGCAAAACTAGCCTTTTGGTCAGGTCCCCACTCTAATTGTTTTTGTTTTAAACAATTAGTGATCGGTGCCATGATGTTGCTGAAACCGCGAATAAAACGACGATAAAAGGTCGTTAACCCATGAAAACTCCGTACATCATGAATAGTTTAAAGAGTTGGTCAAGTGGTGATAGCTGCCACTTTACTGTCATCTACTTTTATTCCATTTTCACTGATAACCAAACCTAAAAACAACAAGCGATTAGTAGCAAAATCACACTTCTTAAGATTTAAGAACAATTTATTGGCCCAGAGGACCTCAAATACCAAACTAAAATGCTCAACATGGGATGTCATGGTTCTGCTATAAACGAGAATATCGTCAAAATAAACTACTACACACTTGCCATTAAATGGTTTCATAACTTGATGCATGAGACGCATAAATGTACCAGGTGCGTTTCAAAGCCCGAATGGCATAACTTGCCATCCATAGAGTCCTTCTCTTGTCTTGAATGCCTTATTTCATTCATCACTCGGCCAGATACGGATTTGGTGGTATCCACTCCGTAAATCCAATTTTGTAAACACCTGTGACCCCTCAAGCTTGTCCAATATGTCATCCAACCGCGACATCGGAAAAAGGTATTTAACAGTAATCTTGTTGATAGCCCGATTATCAACACACATCCTCCACGACCCATCCTTCTTGGGAACTAGGAGTGCAGACACTGCATATGGGCTTAGACTTGGTTGTACATATTGCTTGACAAGTAAATCATCTACCAATCCTTGTAGAACTTCATGTTCGCGTGGGCTCATCTTGTAATGAGGAAGATTTAGCAATGTTGCTCATGAAAGTAGATCAATTTGGTGTTGTATATCGCGCATTGGTGGTAGATCATTAGGCAAATCATCTGGAGTAAGATCAGGAAAATCTCTTAAAATTGTTTTAATATCACTAGGTATCTCGGTTGGCAATAGAGTCTGCTTCTTCACTCTCAAGGCAAACATAAATTGACTCTCCTTAGCAGTAGAGTGAAATTCTGGACTTGAGTAAGTTAATAACACATTTGGACCAACAGTATCTGCACTAGGTTTGGCCACAGTCGAATTGAGAGGTACTAGCAACATTTTCTTTCCCTTCTACACAAAACAATAAGTATTTTCTTGACCATCATGAATAGCATGTGTGTCAAATTGCCATGGGCGACCCAATAGTAATTGACACGCGTCCATTTCGAGCACATCGCAAAGAACCTCAGTGGAATAATGCTTACCAATTGAAAATGAGACTCGACACACCTTTGAGACTTTAACTTCCATTCCCTTTTTGATCCAACAAATTTTGTAAGGTGATGGATGTTTTTCGGTTGGTAATTGTAAAACCTTAACTAGAGCAAGAGACACCATATTCTCTGTGCTACCACTATCAATAATCACATCGCAAACCTTCTTAGCAATTGTGCAACGAGTTTTGAATAGAGCATAGTGTTGGGGGTTGGCTAGCTTCTTAGGAGCTAGAAGCATCCACTCTAGAATTGCTTTGAAATAACATGTTCACCATCATCTCCTTGAATAACCTCTACTTCATCTAAGTCATCATCATTATGCTCATCCTCATTAGTAACACTACACAACTCTCCATCCACCATACCAACTTGTTTTCGTTGAGGACATTCATTGGACCTATGTCTAGGTTGATTACAACAGAAACATTTTCCAAAAACAGGTTTTGCATAAGGATTATATGGTTGATGAGGTTTATTAAAAATCACTAGTTTCTTACCTTGCACTTTCGGAGACAAGGCAATATCCATAGTAGGCTTGCCTTGGTGTTGAAGAGAGCTCAATAGTGGGGAACACATGGGTATGAATATTCTCTCAAGGCTGTTTATTAGAAATTCGATTGTGAGAATCTGTATACATTCGACGAGAGAATTGAGACTTATTAAAGGTGCGAGCAAGTTGGGCTTCAACATGATATGCAAGGCTCACTGCCTCAGAAAGTGTCCATAATGAACACAGCTTAAGCATGTCTTGAATAGACTCTTTAAACCACCGATGTAGCGAGCAACTTGTTGTCGCTCTGATTCGTTGAGATTATTTAGAGCGTTAAGGCCATAAAACTCCTCACTATAGTCATTTACAAACTGATTGCGTTGTTGATAGTGGTGATACTGTTGATACAACATCTACTCATAATCTGTAAGAAGAAATCGAGCACGCATCAATTGTCTTATAGTGGCTAGCTTCGAATCTTCCATTTACCCTCACGTTGGCGATTCACCTGCATTTGTTCCCACCATGCTAAGGCACCGCTTCTGAGTTTATACGCAACCAATTTAACCTGTTTCTCAGTTGGGATCTCCATGTAGTCAAAGAAATGTTCAATATTTTGTAACCAATCAAGAAAGTCCTCGATATGCAAATGTCCATCAAAACAAGGGATATCAATTTTGAGCTTATATTCATGAGATTCAGTACGACCAACATTTTGATTAGAATGTGGATGATGAATATACCTGGGTTATTCAGTTGCCCAATTTTCAACATCTTCGTCAATGTCTGAATCAATTCGACCAAACCGCCGATGATGAACATTATCTTCATCGGACCCAGAAAACTCTGGTGGTAGAGCAGGACGTTCAAATCGACTAGCTTTCCGTTGATTTTGAGCGTCTATCGATTCTTCATGAGAAACTAATGTCGGTAGAGCTCTAACATTCCGATCTCTGGGATTTTAATTCCTGTCGCTAATCATTGTGAGAATCAGTCGCATATCGCGAGACAATGCTTCCAACTTCGCATCCAGACTAGTGTAGGAGGCCCAAAGAGCCTTCACATTTCGATCGCCATCGCCAGTATGGTGACCATCACTACCTTCTTCCGACATCGTGCCTGGGTTCTCCGCGGCTCTGGTACCAAAATGCCGTAGCTTAGGTTGAGATTGAACAATCTTAGCTGAAGAAGAAGTTGCTAGACGCTTCAGATTCTTCAAAGAAGATTCACAAAGAGAGAAAAAAGGGAAAATTAACAAGGTTTTCTATTTCAAAACTATGATCCCTCGTTTACAACCCAACAAAAGAAACAAATACTAACACAAAGCTGCCTTAGAAGACATGTGGCAAAAATAACCCAAATAAAAATTAAAACAGAAAACGACAAACAACAAACAAAGCAATAAAACAACTTTCATTGCATAAACTTAAATTTCCCTGCATCAAAAACCCAAAAGAATCAAAAAAAAAAAATTAGTTAGGAAAAAAAGGAACGATCTACTCCATTGATGGAGCAAGCCAATAGATATGCTCCATCTACTTCTGTATAGGAACTTCTCTGCGTAAGCCTTTGCTACCCTCCGATCAACATTGTGCAGCCCTTACCACTATCACCGTCGAGAATATCAACCCCATCCCGCTCTTTCTTGTACACTTCCTCTTTCGAGAATATTGTCATCAACACTCCATCTCGTGCAGATCCCTTCCTTTGCCTCGACATCACCATCGCCAATAATATCGCCCTTATCCCACTCCTTGTACATCTCATTTGCCAGATTATTGAGATGGATACAAGGGCAAAAGAAAAATGTTATGAGAGTGCATTCATCTTCGACTTCCTTACATCAAAGAAGATATCTAACAACCAAAATATCTTTTAGCATCATTATGCTATCAAATGTTAGTAAAAATCTTTATATAATATGTAGTGTGAAAATTACAATGGTTACAAATTTAAAAGTCTAATTCAAACTTAAATATGGGCACAAATAAAAATAACAATATATGACACACTTGGTACTTGGGAAGTCACTGCATGTTATTGGTCTAGTGGAGATTGGGTCTAATGTTGAACAAATTTTTTTTTTTCAAGTCTATTGAAAAATGGATTATGGAAATTGGAAAACGTGTGAACCAAAATGTACAACATTTTTTTTAAAAAAAATATTAAGGGATGTCCGAAATCTTTTTTTATGGCCCCTTTTCGTTTTTGATTTTCAAAAGCAATTCAAAATGTGTCCAGTTTATGTTTTCAAAAAGCAATTCTTTTCTTTTTTGAATATTACAACAACTACCAAAACCCGGCGAGACGATTCTCTAAAAGCACGGCCCAGAACACTACTCCCATAGTCGTGAGAGGGAAAGCCAAGGAGGGACAATAGAAATATATATAAATATATATGCACACACTCGGTTTTGAACTGTGGTGGTGGGGAGTCCCAGGGAATAGTCTCACCACATTAGCAAGAGCCCGATGTGTACCGACGAAAAACATCATAAACTGTTTTCTCTATTTTCATTTTTGTTTTTCATTTCATGACTATTAAATACGTGGGATCCATATCAATGAATATATTTTTTATTTTAATATAATTCCGACTCTTTTTTGTTTTGGCAATATCTATTAATCAAGGACCATGTATTTCAATTCATTAAATCAGTATTATTTTTACATATATTTTTTCAAGAATATAAAATAAATGTGATAAAATGAGGTTAGCCTTTGCCCGTCACACTTGCACCATAAGGATATGGGTTCCTATCCAAAAATACCTGAATTATTGTAATATTTCAATATATATATATATATGTGTGTGTGTGTGTGTGTGTGTTTTTTTTTAATTTCTTGAAAAAGGAAAAGGTGAAAAGACAAAAATAATTTAAATTAGCCAATTTGAATTGATTTTTTTTTGGTACAAACGAGGGCAACAGCCCAAGCAAAAAAAGAAACTAGAGGGAGGAAGGAGAGGAACACATCCTTGAAACAGTAAGGCCAATCTGATCAGTCTGGAACACCTCGCAAACCTCAGGCGGTGGGGGTATCAAAAAACCAGTAACCAAAATCCAAGTCATGCCCTAAATGAGCCAACACATCAGCAAGTCTACTCCCTTCCCTATAGACATGCTTCAAAACGTAACTCCAATTCGCATACAACAACGTAGAGCAACTAGCAACAATGCTAAATAGGGGGTGACAAATAGATAAATCCTTAGAAAGAAGATGAACAATAGAAAGCGAGTCAGTTTCAACAATAATATTTCTAAAACCGACGGTTCATGCCATAGAAAGACCTTCAAACAAGCCTCAAAACTCAGCTTCCAATGCACTACCACCACCTCTATTCAGAGAAAAACCTCTCAACCAATTCTTCAGACGTTCTCTGAGAACCCCACCTGAAGTAATGCTACCAGACTTCGCGTTACAACTACCATCCACATTAAGCTTAACCTAACCAGCAAAAGGGGAAGACCAAGTAATAGGCAACAGTAAAGGATCATTAATAGTATTGGAAAAATTAGCATTCACCCACTCTCTACAAAACCTGCTGATACACTAGAAAAGATTTTGAGGGACAACAAAATCAATTTCAAAAACCTTCTTACATCTCCATTTCTAAATGAACCAAACCGCACAAGCAAAAAGTATCCACATAGGAACTCTATCAAAGGCCCTAGCTTTATTCTTCAAATTGTTCATAATTTAATCTTCAAGATCCCCAGTAACGACAGCAGCCGGAGGCAACCCTCTGAATACACTACCCCAGATATACATAGACTCCTTGCAACCCTGCAACAAATGATCAATATCATCAACGACACTGTCACACCTAGGACAAACAGAATCAACGTTCAACCCACAAGCAACTTTATGAAGATTGGTAAGGATTTTACCATGGAGAAAGAGCCAGAAGAAATATTGCACTCTAGAGGAAAGTTTAAGCTTCCACATAAACTTCCGCTTCCAAATAAACTTCCACTTCCACAAAGAACTATCATCTAGCTTTAAGAGGCCATTATAAGCCGATTTAACAGAAAAATCACCATTCTTGGACCACCCCCAAATAACTCTATCATGACCACTATGGTTCCTAGCCGCATGGATATTAGAAATTCTGTGAATAATACTCCATGGAAGAATTAGAGCAAGTTGCTGAATATCCCACTAACCTTTCACTAGGTAACGGTGACAGTTTGGCACACCATATTATTAGAAAGCCCAACAAGAGCATGATGAAGGAGAATACCCATGTTAGAGACCCAATTATTAGTCCAAAAACGAATATGCTCACCGTTCCCCATTCTCCAAAACAACCCTTTGTTAATTAATATAGTATTCTAGGGAAATTTGGTAGCACGACTAAGTTTGGAAGTGGGCCTCCTTCTTATGGAGTTGAAAGTTCTAGGAAAGGAATAGGTAATAGAAGAATGATGGATAAAGCCCCAGCGGTTGTGAGTGGTCGGAGAGTTGTTCACCCTTTTAAGACTGGGAAACCGGGCAATAGTTTAATAAGGGGTTCTAGATTTGTTGTTCTTTCTAATGATATGGTCAACAATACCTCCTCTATTAAGGTGCTGAACAAATCGATGGATAAAGGTAAGGGCATCTCTAACACTATGTTATCTGAAGTTTTAATCGATTCCTTCTTGGAAGAAAAAATTGCTTCTCTCCCCCAATAAGTATCTCCAAAATGCTGGTTCTGATTTTTGTAAAAATACTAATCCTTTGAAGGAGAATATGTGTGAAGGAACACATGTTCGTCGGGAGGCACCTTCTGGGTTGGTTATGGACCTTGACGATTCGGATGTTCTACGTAGCCTTCACTCAAGTGTTATGGATTCTGTTATGTTGTCTACTGATCATGTTATTATCAATGCTGGATGTGACAATAATGTTCTTGGTGGGAAACCGACTGCAGATGATGGGTTAGGTGTTCAAGTTAATGTTTCAGCGGCCCTTGATCTTGACAATGTTGCCTCGGATCTTAGAGAGGCGATGGAGGTGGCACTTGAATAGGTTAGTGCTTTGTGGACTTTTCTTTATTTTATTTTTTTAAATGATTTGTAATTGGAATGTTAGGGGTGCAGGTAAAATAGGATTTGCAAATTCTGTTTTTGATCTCAGAAAGATTTTTCAATTCGAGATGTTAGTTGTTTTTGAACCTAGAATTAGTGGCGTTAAGGCTTGCAAGGTTATTGAAAAATTGGGTTTCCCCAATAGCTTTATTGTTTTAAGCTTCTGGCTTTTCTGGTGGCATTTGGATTTTGTGGAATGATAGCAGGGTTAAGTTGAAGGTGGTGGCTAGCTCTAGACATTCTATTTCTGTGGTTAGTGTTGAGGACTCTTTCTTTTGGGTCCTTACGGTGGTGTATGCCAATCCTAACCTTGTTGTCAAGAAATGTTTTTGGGGCTATCTTAGTGCTCTCGGGAGGTGCTTTAAGGGTCTGTGGGTGGTTATGGGTGACTTCAATGAAATTGTAAGGAGTGAAGATAAAAGAGTTGGTAGAGATTACTTCTCCAAAACAAGTTTTTTAGATTGGATTTCTATTAACGATCTTATTGACATGGGTTTTATTGGGCAAATATTTACTTGGATGACTAGGAAGGGTGTTTGTAAAGAGATTTGGGAGAGACTTGATAGAGCTCTCTATTCTATATGGAGTGGAGGTCTTTGTTTGCTAAAGGATTTATTCGTCACCTTCCTAGGATTTGAATTGATTTTTGGTTAATTGAAAATAATGGAAAATATTGGTGTAGTTTTAACAAATAATATCAATAATGCTAGAGAACCTAACCAAATAAAAAATAAAAACAGATCAAAAACCAAAGTAAATTATGTGTCAAGTAATTTATCTTTATTATTCATCTCATGATTTGTATGGTACCACATCCTTTGAGTTGAATTTTGAGTTAAATATTATTACTCAAAAAATTTGGATACTACACCATTTTATTTTATTTTTGGACTATCTATTAATATTTGTTATCATATATCAAATTCATTATCGTTATTTGTATTTGTATTTATTTCTAAATTATGGGTTTAGTGTTGAATGATTGATTAATTTATTATTATTTTGTATTGACTTATGAGCTATAATATAAATAAAATTACATTGACCAAATATTTAATTGCAGTGTTCTATAATTTTAGGTTATAATGTCAAAAAAATATATATATACAAATTTCTACTATATGTGTTTTTTCTCATTTTCATTTTCAAAAAACAGCTTTCAACATCTTTTACCAGATGCATTTTCTGATTTCAAAATTAAAACTAAAAATACTGTTCATTTCATTTTTATTTTTGAAAAATAGAAAATGAAAAACGATATCAAACGCACTCTTAGCAAGAGTAAATAAAACAACTTTATTAATAATTAATACTATTTATAATTTTTTTTTATTAATTAAAAACTACAAATCAAAATGCATAATGAAGCGTGCACAGGTCAAGGATAATTTTTTTAAAAAATAAAATTAAAAAAAAAACCTGCAATTCAAAATATAGGCCACGTACAATTGATTATTTTTACTAATAAAAAAAAATGATTTAGAATTTTTTTAAGGGAAAATTGCACTAATTATATTTAGGTGAAATCGGATCAATAGACAGAAGATCATTTTATTACACAAATCTCCCTTAAAATTCGTTGACCACAGTTAGGACTAGTTGTTGACCAGCCTTGACCCATTAAAAGTCACAATTGCCCTTTGTCTTCAATTTGAAAAATCGTATTTATCCCAACCCTATAATAAATGAATATAAATTTATAATATTTAAATATTTTTATTAAAAAAAAAGGAGATAGAGATCAATTAAAATACAAAAACATAATAAAAGATAAAGACAAAGTTAAATTTAAGAAAATCCATGGGTCTGATACAATCAGATTTAACAATCATTATTTTTCTTCGATTTGGAAATTCAAGTAGAAGATACAATCGGATTTTTTTTTGCCTCTGAACCAGTAAGAAAAGGAATCAATTTTACTTCAAAAAAAAAAAAAATCCATAACACCATCAATTTCCAAACACCAGTTTTCTTTAATCTGAAAAAAATACTCCATCTACTTGCATTTTCTTAACCCCAAAACATCATCAATGCCAAGAACAAAATCCTAAAATCCTAAAATCAGTCATCCATAACACCAACAAAAACCCATTCAAATCAACACACACACAAAGAAGAAATTTACAAACTTCATCAAATCACCATCAACACCATAACCAACCAAAAAAAAAAAAAAATTACAAGGATCTACACCTCCACGAAGAGCTGCTCCTCACGTGACAATCTTCCTCTCTCATCCATCTCAGCTTTGTCAATAATCTGTTTTGCTGGAGATAGAGGAGTTGCCCAACAATTTGCTTCGCCGAAGTTTGTAGCTCTAATCTCCATCTCAAGTGAGAGATCCTCCATTTGGCAATCTACATCTAAGATGGAGCATCTCATATAGATATCTAAATCTGAATTGAGATGAAGAGGAGAGATTTTAAAAAATTGTCTAGTTTTTTTAATTTTGTTTTTGAAACTGATGTCTCTTTATTCTTGACGGATTTATCTCGAGTTTTTCTCTAGTAAGCATATAACTATAAGTATACGTATATCACATTTATCCACCTTATCACTTTTTGCAAGAAAAAGTAATGCACTGGATCAAATAATGCTTATATGACAAAAAGTGATAATATAGATAAGTGTGCTATAAGTATGTTCATAATTATATACATACTAAAGAAAAACTCGATTTATCTCTCCAAAGATATATTTTTTTAATCATTCTGGATCTCAACGGCGTGGGGCAGATATCCACCAATCTCCATCCTTTATATTATTTTTATTTGTTTCAATTTTTCTTTCTTGTTTTTTTTTTTTCAAAGAATATTTCTTTCTTGTAAATTAATATTTATTTAAGCTTTTTTTTTTATATTAAATTTATGTTAAATTAATTTTAAATTATAGATAGGTGATGTGTCTAGTTATGATTGGCCTAAGGTCTATTTTCATTTAATTTATTTAATGTCACACTTAAAAATGTCCATTTTACCCTTTCTACCGTTAACTTTCAATTAGTCAATCGTTTGGTCAACGATATTCAAGGGAGGTTTGTGCAATAAAATAATCTTCCGTCTATTGGTCCAATTTCACCTAAATTTAAGGGATATTAGTGCAATTTCCCCCTTTTTAAAATCATTGCAGGGGCCTTGGCCCTACTGGCCTCTATAGTAGTGCTTATGGTGATGGAGCTCTAATATGGAGCAGAATGATGGCGTTTGGATAAGATTTGGAATTTTCCAAGATTTTTTTCCAAATGGCTGAATCCTAAAAAAAAAAAATAAAAAGAAATAATTGTTTTTCGTTTTTTGTATTTTTTTTTGTTTTTTTTTTTGTTTTTTGTTTTTTTGTTTTTTGAAAACAAATATCTTGTTTTTATAAATTAATTTTATTAATTGTGTGGATTTTTTGATAGATAGGCGTGGGGAGAGATCAGATCTCTCCCAACCATTTTTTAAAATAAGAAATTAATTAAGTATTATTTAAATAATTAATAATGGTTTTAACTAAAATGACGTTATTACCCCTCGGTTGTTAAAACTTAACGGTGCATCCTAACATCATTATATATCCATGCAATTATGAGCAAAAGTTGCATATGGATGCAATTAGGTCAAATGTCAGTATTTGTTTGTGCAATTTACCCTTAATTTAATGGCACTAAGGTAAAGACTAAATTACCTCATCATGTTGTTAACTAATGGTGGTCAACCATTAGTCAATAGTCAAAGGGTATGTTTGTGTCATTATGATATTTTTTCGGTTTTAATGTAATTATACATATAGTTAGGATATATTTGTACAATTTGTCCTAATACAATTCAATACAATATAATACGATGCAACAAACTTGTTCTAAAACCTTTAAAAAAAGTATAAAAATTGTCTTTATGACAAGATTGATGCAAAAGCGAAAGTTTAAATACTTGCTAGCTCAGCTTGTAAGATTTACTCTTGTCATGTAAGAGATTTTAGATTTATTCTTATTTGCATTAGATTTGGAGAGGCTTAGTTTATGTTTAAGTCGTATTTTCACAATTAATATATAATGTAACCTATAGAAATTACAAACTTTTGACTATATAAAACCTAGTAATTAAGTGACAAATTAATTAACAGCTAAATTAATACTTATTAATTTATAAATATATTGAAGGCATAGTATTATTATTAGTATTATTATTATTATTATTATTATTATTAACAATATCTATTAATCTGGGACCAGGTTTTTTTTTTAAAGCTTTCGTCATTGGTAGGATTTGAGCTGCTGATCTGGGTGTCATTTGCCCAAACCCTAAACTCATCAATCTACCAGCTGAGTTACGCTCTTGTTGACGCTGAAGGCATATTATTTTCTTTAATTACAGACATATTATTTCAAAAAAAAAAAATTGCAAACTTACTACTACTCGTTTAATCAATTGAGAATCAAAGATTCATAGGCAACTTAATAATGTCTTGTTGTAATACTATAATTCAACTCTAGAATTTTAGAGTGATTTACAAAAAATATTAGGATAAGATCTATCTAGATTTGAATTTTTTTTTTAAAGGAACAAATTGCAATAAATTCCCTTGTGTAAGTTCCTCATATTTTGATTGGTTTATTTCGTTGACAAACCACATTTGGGGTTTAATTGGTAAGGGTAGACTACGCCTTCCTTATGCTTGATCAAGCTTCAAAGGCACTCTCAAGTCATCAAGCTTAAGAGCACTTTAAAAGTATATCACTTGTTAGTTGCGCGCGTGCGTGCACACACACACACACACACACACACACACACATACACACACACACACACACACACATACACACACACACGCGCGCGCGCGCGCACGCACACACACACACACACACACTTCTTCATGCATGTTTTGCTCATCTTGCATTTGTGTTTCAATTCTTGTATGTGTGCTTTCCTTACGCTTCTCACATGTACACTTGATTGTTAGATCTAAGTGTGGTTTTGTGTGTTGTAATTCGTTTTCTGATGCTTGATCGGAAACCTTTGCGTATGCACGATGATGTGCTTGTTTTTGCGTGATGAGAGACCACTTGAGATGGTCTCAGTGTGCTGGTAACTCGAATCGTTTTCCAGATCTCGATGTGCGGGTGGTGTGCGGGTCAACTGTGCATGGACCCACACAATGTACTCGGGTTCGATTTCCACCTCATGGTATACGGGTGGTGTGTGGGTGATGCGCAGGTCTATACCCGCGAAATCACCAGAGATGTGACTTCAGGTGTTTTTCCAGCTCCTAATGCATGGGTCCATACCCACACAGTATCCTGTTTCAGCATATTTTTTCCAAAACATCATAGTTTCACTTAGGGCTTATTTATATATATATATATATATATATGTTGTCTTCTCTCTTGCTCGTTTTCAAGAGTCCAAAAACCTATCTTTGAAAGACCAATGATTTTCAAGAGAGAAAAACTCCCAAGAACACTCATTTACTCAACCAAACACATTCCCATGAGCATTTAACACCATTCTAGCATCATCCAAGCATGTGTCTTCTTTGTTTTTTTGACTAGGTAATTTGAACATGCTCTAGAACTTCTTGTTTCATCTTTTGTTCATGTTTGCCTAGGTTTAGCATTTAGTTTGTGATTAAATGCATGACTCCTTACTTAATGTTGTTTATAACATGTTTGAGTCTTTATTTGTTGGTTGAGTTGTGTTGTTTGTTGATAGCTTGCATTTAGGATCCCTCTAACTAAGTCTCTTTGCTTTGCATTTAGACGTTGTTATTTAGGGTTCATTGATTGCATTTATTGTCCTTGCCATATTTTGTGACAACTTGTGTTGATTGGCTTTTGTTTAATGATTATATTTTATATTCTCATATCTATATCTAGTTAGGTCTTTATGAACATTCATATAGTCTTTGATATATATGATTGCTTTTATTGCCATTATTTAATCTCTAGATAAGCATTTAGTGTTGTTTAACATTAATTGCATTTAGAATATTTTCATATATTCACTTAGGTTGTTTATCTCTTTATTGAGAGTTAAGTGTTGTGGTTAAGTTATTTAGTGTACAAGCAATTGGTCTAATATCACTATAAAAGGCCCGTAAGGTAGTAATGGTGGGTTAGTGACTGAGAATAGTGTGGCTAGAGATCAACATAGGTTGTAAACATCATTATATATAGTGGATTTGAGGACCGTGTGTGGCTAGATGGATAGTTCGTGAGTTTTACCCAGTTAGAGGTTTCTCATTAAATCAATCAACGTGTTATTTATTGTTTTCCGCACTTTAATTACGTTGATTGTATTGGGTTAATTTTTATAATATTGACTAATCCAAAAAATTGGTAACTAATTGGATTAACAACTCATTCACACCCCACCCCCCAACTAAGTTGTATCAGACACTTAATATATATTTTCACCTTGACTTTAGGTATAATTATTGATAAAATAAAAATTTATCAAAATTACAGATTAATACTTTTAACCTAACAATTGGCCGTTACATTTTACATCTTAACACTACAAGAAATTTGAATATTAGCTACCATACATTTGGACTCAAATTGAATTTTAGTCTTGGAATGAAGCAATCTGGTGTTTGTCTAAGGGTGTCAATTTGGGTTGGCAGGTCGTGTTTGGATCAACCCAAACACTACACGATTAATAAAGGGGTCACACCCCCTCGACCAAAACACGAAATGATTAATTTTAGGTTAGCCAGTACATGACACGAATAACCCGTTTAATAAACGGGTTTGGCGGGTCATGTTAGATGACCCGTTTAAATGACACGTAACACGATTAATAAACAGGTCACACCCCCTCAACCCAAACACGACATGATTAATTTTGGGTCAACTTGTACACAGCACGAATAACCTGTTTAATAAACGGGTTTAGCAAGTCGTGTTAGATGACCAGTTTAAATGACTCGCATAAATGATCCGTGAAACCTGGCAACCTGTTAATACTAATTTCACTAAAATACACATTATTAATAGTAATTTTTTTTTTTAAAAAGTAACAGGTACACGAATTAAAATATATCCTCCTTCCACATCGATAATTCAAAATGATAATGAAGATCATGTTAAATCTACGATTCTACGTAGTTCATGATTGATGACTCCATAAAAGTCTACAAAAGTACAAAGTAACAAATACAAATCCATAAGTCCACAAATACAAATTAACAAGTTCATAAAAAAAATTAAAAAATCCATAAGTTCAAAATAGCATCCGATATTCAAATACCAAAACAAAAGCCATTGATGTTAATGCAAAATATTTGAACATGAACTCTTCTTCTTCTTGTCCATAAGGCACCATCTGGACACATGTATGTTGATAATGTTGCATCAACCAGTCATTCAAACAAGCAAACTCAACAAAACCCACTAGACACTCATGAAGAATGTGATGCGATTGAAAGTGAAATTAGCGTTGACGAGCAGAACATGGTGCACATCAAGTGTACACCATCACGACTGTGTTAGGTTGTGGGGAATTTGACTGAAGAACAAAAGATGTTACTCATGATGTAGGTTTTAGGAACCTATTTCTTCTTAAATGTGGAAGCCTCCACCGGGAGCTTTGTGGGTGGATTGTGAACAACTTTGACACAAAATCGAGTTCATTGCACATCCACGGGAAAACCATTGGAATAGACTCCTTCTACTTTGTACACGTGATGGGATTTCTAATCATGGAGCTCCAATACACATACATGAAGCTGTTCCTAGCCTAGACTACTGGGCTTCTAAGTTTTCTATTACTTCACATGGCATTGATGTGAAACATGTCGAAGATCGACTTCAAGTGATTAAGACATCTAATGATGAGTTCAAGGTTATTTTTTGTCTTTTATGTTGGGCACTCTTCTATCATTTGGGACAATGAACTATGTCCATGCTGGGTACTTGATACCCCTTGCATTGTTAATGATATTTGTAAAATAAATTGGTCTAGCTAGTGCTTCAACCTACTTTGCGATGGCATTAAAAAGTTTAAACTTGGTCAGAACACAAGATATATATCTGGTTGTATCTTGTTTCTTCAGGTAATTTAGTTATTCACATTTATTTGTCCAAAATTTTCAACTCCTTAAATGCTAATTAATATTATCAAAATATTAAAGTTATTTTTTGGTTGCAGTTGTTTTATATCCATTCAATGCAGTGGGAACCTCCTGTTATGGATAAATCATTGCCACCAATTGTAAGTTAGGCTAATGTCAAAATCAAGAAATGTTTATTTCGGTTGTGTAGGAAGGTGGAGTTTCTAGTAACAAGTTAACCGTAATAAGTATATTTTCTTACGGTTAATTACTTTGGAAATACATTGAAAATGATAGGTGCCTGTTGCTGAAATGGTCACCAAAGCATCACATGGTGGAAATTGCCAAGTTGATCCAACTTCTTTTGTTGGTGGACATGGAACTTCCTCTGTCATGGAACTAGAAGTGAAAAATGGTAACAATGCTAAACCAAATATAGTTGTTAGTGAAATACAGTTAATGTAGGCTGAAATTCAGAGGCAACTTACCCAGGCAGTTGTATAGGGAGCGGTCGTGCGTAAACCTGGTTCGTTCGGGACAGCGAGTGACCTATTTTTTAGAGACCTATATAAAGGAGCTAGGTTTTATTTTCAAGGAGACATAAGGGGGATTAAACCTAGAAACACCATTCTTACATAATTTCATTCATTCCATTCATTGATTCATCCATCCTTGGAGGATCTTGGAAGCAAGAAGAAGGGGATCGCTAGACGAAGAAACTATCATGACCAACATGGGTTTTCTCTATATCTCTTTTATGTTTTTGTTATCTCCATTGATGTGTAACTAAATCTCATTCTAAGGGATTGATGTAACTGATTTTGGATAACTCTATGTAAACAATTAGTCAATCTTTTGTTAATCAATTGGGTTTTAGTCTTATCTATTTGAATTAATTGCTCTATTTTACTTACTCGTATTATTTTGTGGCCTCAATGGATATGGGTTTGTGATTTAATTTATCCATGAGATTAGGGTTTGGGTGTGGATGGCCTTTTCCATCTAAACCATAATCATAAGCTTAGTAGATTTGAAAGTTAATGTTTGCATGACCTTGCCGTGTTGATTTCGCTTAAAGTTTTGTTCTAAATGATTTCTTATCGTCACTTGACACATGGCCTTTGTGCCAGTGATGGGAAGGATATTCACTCTTAATTGTTTATCTACAAAACAAGCCCTAAACTATATTGAAGTGTTTAATAAAACTGATTGTAAGCATTGAATGTCTAAGAAAGATGCATCGATTCCTAGTATTTTTCTCCTTATATTCATCCCTTGTGTGATTTGATTTGATTTGATTTTAGTCTTAGTTCAAGTAATCATAATTTAGGTTAACATTAGAATTCAACAAATTTTCAAACCAAGCATTATGCAATTTAATTTTTCGTACTTAGAGTAAATCCTTACTAGATTAATTAGTTTTCGACCGATAGAATCACCGATCCCAGTGAACGAACTTTTTTAGTAAATTGAATACATATTTTACTACATCAAGCATGGTCCTTAGAGGTATTTTAACCTATTCATGTCATCTAGCTAGGTCTTTTGTGTTTTACATTTAGACATTAATAACTAGGATTTATTGCTTGTATTTTTAAATTCCTAGTTAAGCATTTTGTGTTTTGTCTAGCCCATTATTGCACAAGCAAGTGAAATTCCTGTGTCTGTATGTGGTAATTGCACAAGCAAGTGAAAGTCTTGCAACCAAAGAGGTTGGATGGCAAGCAATTGGTATAGGTTCATTATTAAAGGCATGAGGGTAGAGTGCTTTGTGTTACGAACCGAGAATAATGTAACTAGGGTATCAACTTAGGTTGTAAACAAACATTCAAATAGTGAATTCGAGGACTGAAGTGGCTAGCGAGGCTAGTCTAGTGGTTTATCCCGGTTGGAAGGGTTTCCACGTAAAATCAAGTGTCTTTTAAATTCTGCACTTTGCTTGATTTTTATCTTCATTGATTTGAGTTTTTGTATGTTAATCTTTACTAATAGAAAAGTTTTTAATTAATCGATTAATAACCTCTTCACCCCTCCTCTAGGTTGTATAGACACACTTTGTGTATTTTCAACATTGAATCAATTGAATCTCATTTTCTACATAACTTTTTGAACTAATAATGTGTTGTACTCAATGTCGAGTTATTGTAAAACATGAGATTATTAGTTAAAGATTTTCTTCAACATCAGTTGTTGAATAAAATATCCAAATAACATCCTGATGAGCTTGAGTTAACTAGTTTCGATTCGTTGAGTTCGTGATGAATTAAAAATGGGGGTTGTCATTACTTATCGATCAAGGTTCATCAACAAATATGGTCAATAAGAAAAGACATATCCATTAAGAGTACTAAAATAAAAATATTACAAAAAATGTCGAAAAGGGATATGCAAAGTCTACCCTTTCGAACGAATAAGAAGTGGATTAAATATTGTCTTGATTTTAGGGATCACCCTCGAGTCTATCTTTTGCAGCATAACTTGCCTCAACTGTCTCCTTCACCTTCTCCACTTCAGCTGCTGAATTCGACTCCTTTAAAAGAGTTATGGCTCATCTTCATCATCATCATCAAACCTTTTAGCTTCTTCCATTGCTCTCAAACTCAGATGTCGGCCTCTTGGTACTAAGAATCAGTTTTGCCAAGTATATAAGCATGCATAAGCTTGCCCCATGTCTCAATCATAACCTCATCAGTAGCTTTATCAAGCTTTTCAAACACTGTGGCTAGGCTTTCATCAGTCTAGGACAGTTTCTCCTCACTGGATTTTAGAGACTCATTCAATTGAAGGACCTCTTTCTCGACCTCAACAAACTTATCAATTGCTTTATTCGACACTCTCTTGGCCTCGACTTCGAAAGACTTAGCTTCTTCCAGCTCCTTCTTCAACTTCGTATTGGAGGTAGTCAGGCCAGTCACTTTCTTAGCATAAGCCTTGAGGTCCTTCTTCAAAAAAAGCTAAGATTGAAAAGCTTGTAGAAAAATTAGGATAAGAACGACTAGAAACGAAAAGTTTAGTTCAAAAAGAAAAGCAAAATAAATTACCTGAAAGGCGCCGACAAGTCCTTAGTTAACAACACGAGTCGAACCCCATTTTTGACAAACGAGCCTCATCTTCTGGAAATAACAGTTGATAGTGTGCTTTAACACGCCACCAGTATTTGAGTAAGGTGACACTTATAATGGCAACTTAATTTGGATCAATTCATCTGAACCACCCTAATCTGCTCGATGACTTTTCGTCGATGGTTTACTAGCAAGAGAAGAATTAATTGGCTCGATCATACCATTGGAAAATTTCTTAGTTTATTCATCGACTTGCACGGCAGAAGTGCCAGCAACTCTCCTCTCTTTCTTCATTTCCAATCTCTTCATTTGACGCTTTATGGCTTCCCCAGAGGAAAGTTACATCAAGTTTGACATTGATTCAACTGTGAAAGCTCATTCGACATCAGTAACGGGTTAGAAGAAATGAGTCCCGCATAAGGTTTTGAACCTGTCTTACCTAATCGTAGGTAACTAAGTCTTTGAATAGAGGATAGGGATTGCTGGACTGAGTGAAATAAACAGTAGGATCTGCATCATTGGTAATTGGTCGCTATGTTGTCTCCTATCAGCTTGCTTCTGACAAGATGAATAGCGTGCTTCTTCCATTTCGACCTTCGATACGAGGATTCATCCGAAATCGATTGGTTAAGGCGAAATTTGGAATTACTTCGGCCATAGCACGATCATAAGAGCAAACCCTAAAGTCTATTTTCCACAAAAGAATGCCATAATAATAATAAAGGAGATGAGTTTGCAAATCATTAAGGGAGATTAAGTAGGAAAGTCTTACCTGGAATTCATTATAAAGTGTGCTTCCACAAACAACTTGACCTCAAATTATCTTCATTGAGGAGATTTTTCTAGCTTCTCTCAGTGGGATCAATCGTATGAATTCTGAGTTTGTTTAATGTCGTCTCTCCCTTGGATTGACTTGGCTTTACCAACTAAACCTCTTGGAAACACAAAAAAGAAAGAACGAGTTAACATTAAGACCTAGAACAACCGCCATGAAAATTGCTAATGGAACGTTAACCGGTATTGTTCCAGGTCGATCTAACACCTCCAATTAGCTCTTCTTAAGCAAAGACGAATTTTTGTTTCCAATTTGGGTCGTTAATGGTAAGCTGGGAGATGAGGTGACTTCGACTTAGATGAGCAGCGATCAGATACCTACCCCAGTTAGTATCGCGCTCTTTTAGGTAACGAGTGTACATGCGATTTTCAAAAGAAAACTCCAATTTCTCTTTCTTAACTAAAACCTCGATAGACAAAAGAATCCTCCAACCATTAGGCATTAGCTGATTCGAGGTGATGTCAAAGAAATTTAAAAGTAGTCAAGTAAGGATGGAATTGGGAAATGGAGGCTGAGCTTAAAAAAGTAATAAATAAAAACAAGTCTAGCTAGCAATCGACTAGTTAGCTCGTTCAAAGGAGCTGACTGCACGAAGCCTCATAGACTATAGCATTCCAAATTTAAACTGGAACATTCCAACAGTTGAAGAAGTCAACTTGGATTCCAGATTTTCTATAAAAAATCTAGAAGCCCTATCTCTAGAAGTCGAAAGATGCCTCATGAGCTTTGGCTTGACCACTCTCCCTACAACTTGAGTCTTGCGTAACAAAAGTCCAACATCCCCTACTCGAGAGTCGTTAGAGGGACATGCAAGTGTTGCAACTTCCAAGTGACCTAAGTCAGACCCCGAGTAGAGCTCAGAGAGATCATTATCACTTGGATCTCCTCGATAGTCGTCGATCGCTTTCTCCCAAGATAGGTTCGATGAATCACCGCTTTGACTCAACATAGCCTTAAACACTATCGAATAGAAAAACCCAATTTAACATGAAAGAGAGCGATCGACCTACCTTAAAAGTGTGAGCGGGACCTTTGCTATCGACTAACTACATTGATCTAAACCCTAAATTAGGGTCTAAATATGACAACTGAATCAAGTTTCTAAAAAAAAAAAGTTAAAGATCAACAACCTATGTCGATGACCTACTTTATTTCCTACAATTATGTTGGTAAATAAATATTGTACAATAGTTAGATCAAACACCACAGATTTGATATTTTTATAAAAAAATTCATCAAGAACGTGAAGAACATACAAAGAATTGCTGAATTTTCTAGAAAAAAAATGAACAAAACTCATACCAAAAAAGTCAACAAGAAATCACAAAAGTAAGTAAGCAAAGCAAGGTAAAGAAGAAGAATCGCTTAAACTTACATAACAATCCTAAGAAAAACAAGGAAAGTTTGTTTGGAATGAAGGAGAATCCATAGCAACTGTTCATCTTCTTCTCTAAGCAAAAAATTTCCAAGAAACCAAAGCGGTTCAAAAAATTGAGAAGTTGTAAAATATAAAGCTATCAAAGGACACGTGTCACATCACAATATGACACGTCACGTCAAACTGATGTCTCATGAAAAGACTCATATCTTAGTGAAACCTCAAAATGCGCCTTTTCGAAAATCGAAATGATCCTAATCGCTTCAAAGATTGCACCAATTAATAGCATTGACACATCAGCCCTAAAAAACTTTATCATTTCAGTTTTCATAAATAAGACCTAAAGCTTTAAAAGCTTAGCAGTCGACACAATAGGTCGATCACATCAAAATGTCGACCAATACTTTAAAGAGCTAAATTCACTTCACCATATGTCCTAGTGTTCGCACTCGATATGAATTATTGACCTCGTAATAGACATATCAACTCTCCAACTTGAGAAATATCAAGCTCGAAGAGTGGGGGACAAACTGTAGTGGTCAAAACAGCTATCAAATGGCAGAAACCCATAACAAATCAAAGCCTGACCCGACCCATCTTGGTTTCGGGTCAATCATAAATATGGTCAAGCATACCATTAAATAACCTTGATCACATGATGTCCATTTGTCGATCATTGCACAAATCTCAATGCCAAACAAGAGGCACCGTGGCCTTTATTGCCAGATTCATTAGAATCAAAACAGACAATTAAGGGCTCGAGATCCACGTCATCATATGAATAGGCTAACCGTTGAAGGTTCAAAGTCTTCACTATAAATATCAGACCCCTTCTTAGAGAAAGGGGCCCATTTTTTCATAACTTTGACAACTCTGATACTCCTACTTCACAAATATTGCCACTCATTTATTGCTTTTTCCTTGACATCTATTGTGTTGATCCGATTACTTGCACAACATAATCGAACCTAGCATGGGTAATCCTCTGACGACTTGGTGTAGATATTTGGATTCCCTAAACCTTAGACTTTTTGATATTCCATACCAGCCTCAGAGTATCTATTATCATACTTGACATGGCACGTCGAACTCATGATTTACTATCGCTCACTCTCTATTTTTTCTTACCTCATCTTTTATTATATACTGACTTGAGTGTCGGAGAGTCCTCCACTGGGAAAACCCCTCTCTGTGGCTCGACGATCGCTATCTTTCTCTTTGTTTTGTAGGTTGCTAGTGGCCAATTCGACAATTCATATAATTGTAGATCCGACAGACTATATATGTCAGCTCCACTAGTATTCATACGATTTGGTGTGACAATAAAAGCATCATTGTTATGTCTAATAATCATTTGCTGCATCTAGTCTTCACTTTAAACTCATTTTTTGAAACGGCTCTACTTTCTGAAATCTCACGTCTTTATTTAACTATTCTCTCTCTCTCTGTCTCTCTCTCTCTCTGTCTCTCTCTCTCTCTCCTCTTCTTCAACCTAGTCCCAAACTATGAGAAACAATTGTTCAGTGGAGTTCTTGTCAACTTGCTAAGCTTGAAAACCTTTCTTTAGCAAAGAGGGTACAAAGACATGGATGCAAACTCATCTAGTGGGGAAGGTGATGATATTGACTGGAATACTAATGATGAGCTAGAAATAAGTGCTATGGGTTACCATATTCAAATATGAGACTTCATAGTGGAGAAATTAATGCAGAGTCAGGTGGAGAAATTAATGCAGGGTCAATTAAGATTGTCAAGGCGAGCACATCATTAGTCTCTTCGAGCTGCAATACGATTGATCATTTTGTAGGAATGGGCTTTTCCGAAGAAATTGTTGCCAGAGCTGTTCAAGAATATGGAGAAGAAAATACATATTTGATACTTGAAACTCTCCTCAAATACTCTATGAGTTGATGTCCACTTCATTTTCTATTGTAAAATGCTTATAGCTTGATGAAATCTTGAAAACACATTTCTCATATTTGTCTCATAATTATGTATATGAAAACGTTTGTGCACTAGCTTAATGTATATATGTATATGTATATGTATGTGTATACACTCTTTATACTTTTAGGCTAGCTCATCAGCAAGCTCTTCAAACTCCAAGTTGGTTGATCATTTTGTAGGGATGGGATTTTCTAAGGAAATGGTTGCCAAAGCGATTTAGGAAAATGGTGACGAAAATACATATTCAATATTGGAAACTCTCCTCACATTCATAGTTGTTGAAAAGTCTCTTTAAGAACATAATCAAGTTGGTTCTGATCTCTCTCCAGAATATAAAGGTAGCTTTCTTGATGATTTCTCAGATATTGACGGTCTCTCTGAAAGTGAGGAAACTACAAATTGTGCTTCTGATAAAGAAAATAAACTGTTGTCCTTATCAAGTATGGGGTACACAGTGTATGAGGCTTCAATAGCCATGGAGAGATGTGGGTCAAACTCCACTATTGTTGTCTTGATAGATTTCATTTGTGCTGCTCAAATGGCCAAGGTAAATGATGCACTTTTAGAAGAAATAGAAGAAAAAGTAAGGCCAATGAAGTTATGCAATGATCACCAAACACAAGAAGAGGAGAATGTTGGACTAGAGGATTAGAGAGGATGAGGCTATTCGTCTACCAAATCCAATGATTGGGTTTGGTATCCCGAGTGATCCAGACTATGTAAGAGCATCCCCAATAGGCCGGAACCTACAACCTCCTTGACTATTAATATGGAGGCTAGACCGAAATTTGCTCCAACAACCTCCCTATCTCACTCCCTAAATTGTTTCCGGACATAGGCTCCCCAAATGTAAGGAGGGAAGACATCATCCCTATTAATTTTTTATCACTCCTCAAATGAAATGAGTGGTCAAGATGAGTCAACATCATTCATATCCAATGGTCCAAATTCATCCTCCCTATTTTATATTTAACCCAAATTCTTTTTTATTTAAACCCAAATTCATCTTTCTACATTTACTTTTTTACCTACTCCTACAAGTGTCCAAAGGCTATTGCTAAAATTCTTTTTTTTTTAAAAAAAAAAAAACCCAAATAACATCTGCTCTTATTATGAATTGATGAGGCTTCTGTATTGATTTTTTTTACAGATGATACAACGTCTATATGCAGATGATACAACGATTATGACTTCTTTTTTTTTTGTTAAATTCAATTTTATTATTATTATTATTTTGTATAAATACTATTGAACCATTTCAATTTTTATTACACTTTCAACTTTCAATTTTTCATCTATCCAATTCTCCTTTGACAATTTATCAAGGTATTATCAAGGTAAGAACATTTTAAATTTATTTAGAAATAATAATATTTCTTTTTTATTTTAAAATAAATAAATAATAATAAGGAGACATTTTTAGGGAGGTTTGTTGGAATGTTAACTGCTTATATGACTCTTTATTTGTAAAATGTATAACTAGTTCCCTAAATATAAGGAAAATATAAAAAGCCTTGTTGGGATGCTTTAACTCATTAAAAGCTTTCGGAATGGGCCTCCTTACTTTTATTTTATTATGAGAATGTGGCTCTTGCTCCAAAAGGAGTTTGGGACACTATTTCAAGATTTTTATACGACGTGGAGCTGTAATTAGTGGACTCCCAAGTATTTTTGCGATGCTGCAAGGAAAAGGGGATATGTGCACAATTTGCCACCAATAACTGATTCCCTGTTCTTTCGCTTCCTTACAACACCATATATGAAGCACTTCCATTAACTAGGAGGTGGTGGCCTGAATGGGACACTAGGACCAAGTTGAAATGCTTACAAACTAGTGTTGCTAGTGCAAAATTGACAGAGAGGATTTGCAAGGCGTTGGAGAAGTATGAAAATGAATTACCACCCTATAATGTCCAAAAATATGTTATGGACGAGTGTCGAAAATGGAACCTAGTTTGGGTTGGAAGGAATAAGCTAGCTCCACTGGAACCAGATGAAGTAGAAATGCATTTGGGGTTTCCGAGGAACCATACAAGGGGAGGGGGAATTGGTAGGACTGATAGGTTTGGGAACTCCTTCCAAGTTGACAAATTGGCCTACCACCTATTAGTCTTGAAACACATGTTTCCAAGAGGGCATCACTCTTCTATCTCTTTTCTCAGGGATTGGTGGTGTAGAAGTTGCTCTTCACCGACTTGGTATCCCATTGAAGAATGTTGTGTCAGTTGAGATCTCAGAAGTGAATAGAAGCATTATTTGGAGTTGGTGGGAACAAACCAACCAGATCGGGACTTTGATTGATATGGCTGAAGTTCAACAATTTAGAGGCCGTTTGGTATGGGGTAATCAAAATAGTGTGATTCCTAGAAAAGTGAAACCCATAAATGTAATTTCTTGGAAAGTTGTATACATGTGTTTGGTTGTGCATGAGAATATAATATCGAATTTCTGGGAAGATCAAGTAAAAGTGTTTGGTTGTACATGAGAATTTGTTTATTTATTTATTTATTTATTATTATTTATTTATTGAAAACTAAAAAATTAAAAAAATTAAAAACTCTAACATCAATTCATCTTTTTCCCAGATCCTTTCATCTCTTTCCCAGACCCAAAGTGCAAAACCCAGATCCTTTCATCTCTCTCTCTCTCTCTCTCTCTTTGTCTTTCTCTCAAATCATCGTCGTCGTCGCCTCCGACCGTCATCGTCGTTGTCGTCGTCGCCAAATCTGCTCATCGATGCTCGTCGTCGTCACCAGATCTTCTCATCGATGCACTGGTGTCGATGCTCGTCATCGATCGATGCATTGATGCACGTCGTCGTCGCCACATCTGCTGCCCTTTGGCTTGATGAAGATGAACTTGGTATTGTTCTGAAAATTTGGTGTGAATCAGATGGAAAAGATGAAGTCGCCAGATGAAGAAGAAAAAAATTTTTTTTTTTTTTTTTTTAATGATGGTGGGTCCCACGGTGGGAATCAGATGGAGGAGCATCTGAAACTCACTTGTTGGGATGGGAATTAGATTACCCCTTTGGAGGAAATGTGATTCCCAGGGAATCTGAAAATGCAAACCTTGTAACAAACATGGAAATCCTATCAGATTCTCATTCCCATACCAAGATGCCTCATACCAAACGGCCCCTTAATAGCGACAGTTTGGAGCAGCTAATGGATTCGTTTGGTGGATTTGATCTTGTTGTTGGAGGTAGTCCATATAACAATCTTGCTGGCAACAACAGATACACTCGAGATGGCCTTGAGGGTAGTCATTCTTCTCTTTTTTTATGATTATTTTCGTATTCTAGACATCGTGAAGAATTGGACAAAAGTGTACTATGAGAAAAAATAGTGGTTTAATATAATTAATCCTTTAGTCAACAAAGCTTGACAGATTAGCATCATATGCTAGTCATCAATCATCATCACACTGTGATCATCATATATGTCAATACAAATATAAAATTGAGCATCATAAGCACACAAAGGATGATTACAGGTGATATCAAGTTCTATAGTATCGGAGAGGAAAGTTTGTTAAACAATCAACCTACTGCCAACTCAGCCTGTCAAGCCGCCAATTAATCTATGACACGTAAGAACTCTTAGATTAGTGTAAAGTCTTAGTCCAATAGTCTGTTAAGCATATAAACTTTGTATATAAATAGTCAGTTAGAGCAAAGCTTGCAATTAAGTAATCGTATTCATTCTGATATCTAATATAATTCTCTAGAAATTCTCTTATTATCTTGCTTAAAGTTTTCTCTCATTTTATCTTAAACTTTCTCAAGAAAGTGACAAAACTTAAGATTCATACCGGTTACTTTAATCTAAACGTAGATGCAGTCATGAATTTTAATAATGGGAAATATGGAGTTGGTATTATTTTCTGGGATGATAGAGGTGGTTTGATCGAGATTGATGTGTTGTCATTTACAGAGAAGATTTTGGTGGAATTATCATTAAATTAAAGGGGAATTATCATTTTCGTCCTTATGTTTATTTTGAATTAACTATTTTTTAACTGTTTGTCCATTGGCTTTGTCTTTATGATTTAAAAAATCATCAATTTAATCCCTCAGTTAGTTAACTTTAACGGTTTCAAGAGTAATTTTTTTGCAGTTTAACGGTTTCAAGAGTAACTTTAACAGTTTCAAGCCCCAAACCGCAGAGAGAGAGAGAGAGAGAGAGAGGGGCGGTAGTCCAAAAAATTCGCAGCAGCTGAGAACAAAGGAAGAGAGGCGAATTGGTGATTGGAGGCAATCCAAAAAATATTCTGACATGCTCACTCTGTTTAGTCATTTTTGTTGTTGTATACTTTTATGGTATTCTGTTTAGTCACATACTAAAAAAGCTTATACTTGGTTGCTTTTAAGTTGTTGTTTCTTCGACTTTTCTTTTGATTTTGGTTAACTGGTATAGTTTACAGGTTGGTTAGTCATCATGGAGGCGGGGTTTTTTTTGTTGTTGTCATATTTTGTTTTTAATTTTTGTTTTCCAATTTGGATCCAATTGATTTTTCTTATTGACAAAAACTTGGATCACCAGATATTTTGAATCACATAATTGATTTTTTTTTTTTCTTTTGAAAAAACCCATTTACTTGAGTGGAAATTGCTAAAAATGACCATATATATTATAGGAAATTCGTTTTTAACCACAAACGAAATTTTAATTGTTAATAATCATGTTTTTGGAAAATTACTGAAATGCCCCCATATAAAAATCCCAAATCATCTCTCTTTTTCTCTTCTCTCTCTCTCTCTCTCTCTCAGATCTCTCTCTTGTCGGCATGCTTTGAGGGTCGTCGAGCGCCGACAACCTTTTGGGCTTTACGGTAGAGGTTATGGGCTTCGCCCAGAGCTTTTGGTCTTCGCACAAAGCTGCTGTCCTTCGCGAACCGCTGAGCAACACTGTCCTTCACTCCCAGCCGACATTGGCGTCATGTGTCGTGCCGTCAGAGCTTCCCCTTCGTTGGTGCATGGATCTGTAGAAAAAAGACAGAAAAAACCTAAAAAGAAAAAAAACCTAATTTGGGGAAGAAGGGAAATTGGACATGATTTCAAGTTTTACGTATCCATTTTAGTCATGATTTCAAGTTTCACACTTCATTTTACTAATGATTTCAAGTTTCAAAATTCAAGTTTTAGTTATGATTTCAAGTTTGAGGTTTTTTTTTTTAAAAAAAAACTAATTTCAGGGGTACTCTTGTAATTTATGGACATATACTGATTTATTTATTATAAAAAAGTGGTTATTAATAATTAAAGTTTCAAAAGTGGTTACTAATAAAAGTTCAATGTTTAAAATGGTTACTTTTAAATTTCTCTCTTCAAATAAACATACCGAACCCAAATGATAAGTCCCCTAAAATAAGAGAAAAACTTAGGTCCATCCGATGCACCACACTGGAATCTTATGGTGGTGCATCAGATGCAATCAATGATTGACATGTGTTATTTAAAAAACTTTCTCTCTCTTTTTCCACCTCATTTTCTCTCTTCTTATTCTCTGTCTATCAGACACCATCTCTCATTTTCATACCGCCGTTAGCACCGCCAAATGTCCACCTTCAGAGCAAGTGAGTCGACACTACCCACACCAGAAGATGCGAAAAGTTCCGATACCTTACTGGTGTAATCATTGATTGAGTCGACACCAGTAATCATTGATTGAGTTTGTTGTGCTTAATTGAAAATTGAAAGGTATGATTTTATTTACAAAGGTATTGGATTTATTAATGTATGTTAATTATTCTCTTCTTAACATCTAACACAGGTAATTTAACCTTTTAAGTTTAAATGAGGATTGAGATTCCCAATTGCAACATATTGAAAATTCAAGAAGAAGATTAATGGAAGATTTCATTTCAAATTTTATTTTATTTTGGACTTGTATATTTTTTAAATTAGATGTTTTCGATTGATTGTTGGTGCCTATGGTGGATTTTTGTTGTTGTTGAAAGTTTTAGGACTTATGGTGAACTTAATTGCATGAGTTTGATTATGCTTAAGTATTATTTATTTTCAACTTTTTAATAAATCTCAAATATAATATTTTGTAACAGGCCGAGTCGGGTTACCAATTAATTTAACAAATGATTTCGGGTTTATATATTTCAACCCATTAAGCTAATGAGTTGGGTTCGGGTGGAACAATTTTAATGACCCAAACATGAAATTACATAAATTGCAATAACACGACCCATTGCCAGGTCTAGTGTGGTGCATTAGAGGCACCCAAGTTTTTCTCCTAAAATAAACCGTAGAATCGAGGCCAATACGTAAATACGCAAGAAGTGGGGGAACTTTTAGAAAACGAAATCTGAAAATCCAAAATGTATCCCTACAATCCAAACGAGAGGCAAAGAGAATTCAGAACAGGTGAATGAAGCTAACGGCTTTGACAAGCCACACGATTTCTCTCCTTTTTTTTGTCTTTTTATATTGCAACTACACATTTCATTTGTAACAATTCTTAAATTCCAAACACTCCAGTGCCAAATCTCAGCTTCCTATTAGTACTTTTTTCAAGTAAGAACTAAACTTCACATGCACTGTATTTGTTTAAATGCTCTAATTTTAGTGCTTTTTTTTTTTTTTTTTTTTTTTTGCTGGTTTATTGTCGCTAATGATTGAATTCCAACTTACCCGGTTCAAGTTTCGATATTTTTGTTATGAATTCAAGTGGGTTCTATCATTTAGTTTAGTTATGTAAAAATTTGAAAATCAGTGGAGACTGAATTCAAGACACCCACGTGAAGAGAAGTATGTTGATTGTTATGAGTTCAAATGGTTTGGCTTTAATTTAGGTCACTTTTTGGGAAACTGTAGCTTTTTATCACTTGCTGATTCTATGTTATTGAAGGCTCTGATTCTTTGCATCTTTGTTATAGTTTACCAACCCTATTAAAAAAAATAAAAATTGGAACTATTGTCATGAATTCAACTGGCTTGTGATAACGAAAATTGTCATTTTGTTTTGGTGCTAGAATTGATTTTTAGTTAGACTGTTATTGTGATTGATAAGCACTAGTGTTATCATAGTTTTGCTTGTTCATTGGCATGAAAGATTAAATTTTATAAAGCCATTTGCAATTCAAATCAGCCTAGTTTGGTTTATTCTATTTTCTTGGATGCTTTGGTTATCACAATCTGCTATTTTACTGATACTTTCAAGAAGTGCAATTGAAAGATTTGAGCTTCTTGTTTTGAAATTTAATGGCTTGTGTTTATTCAATGTTTTTGTTTTGTTTCATTTAAAATTTTGATTAGTTTCTCTGTTTATTCTTTTTGGTGACTCTTTGTGGATTTTGAACAGATATGAGAATTTGGTGAATCTTTTGAGGTTGATCTTGTGTTGAAATGATAATGTTGCCTGTTTGCTCAGCTACCCCAAGCTGTTGTCATTCATTGGTGAGACTTGAGATTTCATTTTCTGTAATGGTTTACTTCTATCTGATTTGCTTCTAGCAGTTACTCTAATTTGCAATATATATGAAGAGTCTCTAAATGTAGATTATTAATAAGCTTTCAAATTAATTTCCATTGTTGTTATTACTGATGCCAAGAAAAACTTTTATGGAATAACTTCCTGCCACTAAAAGTCCAATTGTCATATTAAGCATGTCTGCATTATAAGTTTCCAGTTTTCTTGCAAATCTTTGTAAATTAAATTATAAATCCTGCAGGTTTCACTCCATGGAGGATTGCGATGCTTTTCCTCACTTAGGAAGGATTTTGAATCTAGGTGGAATGTGGAAGACAGGGTTGTTTGGGGATTGGAAAATGGACTTCATCTCCAAAAAATTTCCTTTAAAATACAAGCTACAAAGTCTTTGTACTCCCGTTCTGTTGGGAACACCCAATCTGTTGTTAGCAGTTATTCCTGTCCAAATGAATTAGATGACATTAAATGCAAGCTATCTAATGTGTGGACTTCTTCGGATGTAGTGATAAACAAGGCACATCCTATGGGAAGTAGAGAATTGAAATACGTGGACAATTCTAGCATCTCTGCCATGGAAGAGGGACTCATGAACTTTCCAGACCAGATAACTGAAAATGCAAACAATTTGACGGGAACTGTGGAACCTGAAACTGCATCACCTGTTGAATTGATACCTGAAAATTCTGCCTCAGTATCTGACTCCCTGAATTTGATTAACAATTCATTATCCAATGTCAAAAGCAGTGTCGATGACTTTTCCTCTGGGGTTAGTGGATCCTTCAGTTCTACAATAAATAAGGGAGAAAATGCTGTGAAAAGCTTGCTAGATACAATTACTTCATCAATAACATCAATTACAAAAAGTGCTTCAGGAGCAGTTGATAATGTTGTTAGTAGGGTATTTTCGACTGTTGATCAAACGGGAGAATTGGCTGGCGATAAGTTTACAAGCTTTTCAAGTGACTTGAAGGAAACCTCAAATAGAGCAACTGTTGTTGCTGTCGATGTGTTGAGACGTACAATTGTTGCACTGGAAGATTCTATAACAAATGGGGTTTCTTTTGTTGTTTATTCTTACAGCAATACCAAGGAATTGCTTCCTCCAGAGATCAGGGATGCTCTTAATTTGTCTGAAGAGAGAGCAATAATAATCATGAAGCCTGTTGGGTCAACTTTTCAACAGGTATTGTTTTATTTGATACATATCAGAATTACGGCTTAATGTTTTTGAAGCAGAAGTTCTCCATCTGACCTATTGATTTATATTAAACAATAAATATCCGATTCAGAAGAATCCAAATCTCAAATTCTAAATTTACTTGTTTCATGGTTCAATTTTTTCTGGGACCATCAGTTCCCACTTTTAAGTATCTTATGTAGTCGATCATGAACATCTTGAGCTTGCTTTCCAGTAAGTGTAATGAATTTCAATGTGATGTGAGCAGGTTTCTGTTGCCATTGATGGATTGGAAAGAAGTCTTGGCTTGGAACCGAGTGATCCTATTGTTCCATTTGTTCTTTTCCTGGGCACTTCAGCTGCTTTGTGGTACGGATATCTCTCTGTTCTTAATTATGATTTCTTGAGTCACTTGGTTTAGGAAAACAAGTTACCCCTGCCATGGGAAATTTATATCTTTTATCAGATTTGTGTAGGGTTTTTTATTGGGTGCGGACTTATGGTGGGTACTCTGGTGATTTATCTCCTAAATCAACTTTGGAGCTATTGACTGGGAAGGAGAATGCTGTACTGATAGATGTCCGGCCTGAGGCAAGAGATTGTAAATTTTTCTGGCCTTTTATTTTGTTAAATCAAATATGTTATAAATTTTGATCCTCCCATCAAAGAGGCTAAAACAATCAAATTCTTCTACTGATTTATTCCAGTCTTACTCGGTGCTTCTACTGTCTAGAAAATCTCCTTTTAAAATGTATGATTGATCAAAAAGTTAATCTACTTTTTGTTTTTCCTCATTTTCAAATTTGCAATGGTCTTGATGCTGGCAATTGAACCTTCTGAAGGTTATGAGAGAAATAGATGGTATTCCGGATCTTCGACTAGGGGCTCGGTCTCGCTATGCAAGTGTATATTTACCCGAGGTTGGTTTTCACATGACAGTGGTATATTAGTTTAGTGAATGGGGTAATTTTGTTGTAAATTTGTTAAAGGGATGGAAATTAAAATTTCCAGTACCTCACATTTGATGCTATTTGATAAATAATGCTTTGCTCAAGAAAAAGAAAAACTGTATTAAACTGCTGGAGCATAGCTCTATCCCTCTTTTGCAACTTCATATTTATATTTGCATTGATATCAGGTTAGTGGCACAGTGCGGAAATTATTGAGTGGAAGGGAACTTGACGATGCCTTAATTGCTGCTGTTATTCGTAACTTGAAGATTGTTCAGGTATGTAGCTTTATGCTTTTCATAGGCTTTTTTTTTTACAGTTTTTAGTGGTTTGAAAGAAAAAGATTTTTGCAAAAGAAGATTTCTTGGACTCACCAAATTCTGCTCTCTAGTACTATTGGACAAAAAGGATAATTGATGGATAATTCTTCCATGGTATGACTCTTGCTTGAAATATTAATTTATAGACATTACCCCTCTTTACATTTTTCTTGATCCCCCGTTCCCCCAACATCCCCCATCCCTCCAAAAACAAAACAAGCAGATGGTAAAGTCATGTCACTAATCAATATTCAATATACAAATTAGGTGTAACAGTCTTACATCTTACATCTTACATCAATCAATAACTTTTGTAGAATTTTTATTCTCAAAGCCAACTGATTGGTTTCATAATGTGGAAATACTCTTTACACTTGTAAAATTTCAAGTTTATTAGAATATAGAGCTATTTGATTGAAATTGTGCTAAATTGCTAATAAACAAAAATTTATTATGTATAAAATGAGTTGATGGATTGGATAGCTATAAGTATCTGATTAATATGTTTGTGTGTATGTATATATATATATATATATATATATTGCATAAGAGATTTTTGATGTGTATTACCAATGTAGGAAATACATTTGATTCAATAAATCGATTGATAAAAAATATATCTAACTAAAATTTTTGGAGCGGTATAAGTTATTTTCCTTATGGCTTTTTGGAAAATATGTAGTGGGCTTTTCTTGTTTGCTGTAAGGTCTTTTTTTTATCATCTCTCTGTTGATTCCTTGTTTGGATATGGACGTGACATCTTAGAATATATTATTTTCCTACTACCTGTAGGACAGGTCCAAGGTCATAGTAATGGATGCTGATGGTACTCGTTCCAAAGGCATTGCAAGATCCTTGAGAAAACTTGGAACTAAGGCAAGTATTATTCAGTCTTCATCATGCTTCTGTATAGTAGGAAAACATAAAATTAAGATGGAACAAAAAAAAAAAAAAAAGGAATTATATAATCCAGTGACTCAAATTCCCTAGTTCGGTCTACGCTATGATATTCTTATAAACATCTAATGAGTTTGGGAGCTGGGTTGGCATGAGGTATACATATATTATTAGAATTATCATATCTACATCATGAATTTAACACTAAATCACTAATGCCTTCGGTAATTAATCAGAATTTTACTCACTTTTTGTACCAAGTGATCTCACTTTTCTCTTTTCAATTTTTCAATTGGTAGAAAGGTTTATTTTTAGTCATGTCTATAGTGACTGAAAAGCAAGATATCTACTGTCTATTTTAGCTTCTCTATGGGCATCTACCTTTGAAGAATTTAGAGACTATTCTCAATTTTTCATCATGTTGGATTGGAAGGCTGTTGTTAATTTATTGAATTCCTTCTATCTTTGATTTTTGTTCAATTTGTTGTTTTGGTGGACTACTTGTTCACTTTTGTACTTATTTTCTTCAGCTTTAAATAAAGTTGTATGCCTCCTATTAATAGAAACAAGGAAACTACCGTCTGTAGAATACCAATTCTTCAAGCTAAAACATGTTATCATCAATTCTCAGCACAACAGCCTTAATTTTTTCCGGTGCCATCATTTTATTATAATCGAACTATATGCTTTACAAAAATTATAATCTAAAACACTTAAAAAGATTGTAATCACTAATTTTGGCTGTTATCTCACATGACAGAGACCCTACCTGGTACCAGGTGGCTTTCAGTCTTGGGTGAAACAGGGTCTTCGAATAAAGGAGCTAAGGCCTGAGACAACACTAACCATACTCAATGAGGTATATATTACAGGGCTGTTAGCCTGCTAGGTATTCTCTTCTTTAACATTGTTAAGATATATCATTCTTGTTGGTTGATTTTATTTTTCGTTACATTTAAATGGTAAAGTTTAATATCTTAGACTGTAGACACAAGCTGTTTTGGATGCTTTGCGTGATTTGATTAATATTGTTGTTTTATGCTTTAAGTTTTATATCAACTAAGAAGTCACAATCAAGTGATGATATATGGTAATAAAAAAAAATCTTACTCGATATCTTACATATGGGAACATTTCACTTAAGTCCCCTCTGTTCCATGAAATGTCACATTTTTAAACATCTTTGCCTTATTAGTATCTTTGGTACCATTTTTTTTTCCAAAATACATCACTTTAGTCCCTTGGACCAAATTTTTGACAAGCAACTATAAAAGTTTTTGTTAAAGTACAGTTTTTACACGTGTTACTATTTAATTAAGCTAAAATAACGATTTTGCCCTCAAACTTTATAAAATGTTACACCTTAGCCTTTGCATGGATTCTCTAAAATGCCCTCAAACTTTCTAAAATTTTACATATTTACTAAAATATATATAAGACAAAGATATAAAAAAATCTTCATTAAGAAATAAAATATAATAAAAAATTAAAGAAATAATGAAATATTTAAAAATAAAATAAAAACAATTAAAGAAATAAAATATGATCAAATGAAGGTAGTAATAAACAATTTCCTATACAAAGGGGATCAATTTAACATTAACTAAAAAGTTGGGGGCTTGTTTGCGATTTGTGAACTTTTGACATATGACAAGTTTTTTAAGAGCATCATGCTATAAGACGAAAATACCCTTAATATTGTTAAGTTTGACTAATAGAATGACCGAATCGATGTATTTTGAAGAAAAAAAAATAGGACTAAATAAGCTAATATTGTATAAACATTTAAAAAAAAAAGTGATATTATGCAAAAAAGAACATATGTGAAATTTTCTTGTTTACATTTGGTTAGTTAGATAAATTTTGTAAAATAATAAAAAAAGAAGGAAAAAAAAAAAGAAAAGGAAAAGGCTCACCTATATGCTTCATACATTTTAAAATGGGTGAAATACCTAAGATGCATGCTTTGAATTTAGTGCTTTCCTTTTCTATTGTGTGTAAAGAATTTTGTCGTACCGAGTTACTTTGTTTGACATTTCTAAACTACCTTCTTAATATGCACATGCCATCATGCATGTGTATAGCATGTACGAATATACTGTTGAGGACCTTGATTATGATCCAACAACAAGTCCTAACTTGTACCTAAAGTTAGATAGATTTGAATCAAACCACTCACAGAATTGAGCGATCGATTCTCTAGAATCAGATAACGGAATTTACCTAACCCTAGCCCAAGCTATTCTAAGCAATTAACTGAGAAAAGCTGAATTCAAAAGAAACAAGATGAACCCTAACTGGGTCAATTTTATTGATAAAACATTCAAAAGATAACAACCCTAAAAAAATATAATTCTATTTATACTATAATTAATCCTCTATCCTGACTATGACAGGATTAGTCTAAAATAGGAAAATAGTCTAAATCATAAATAAAACAATAGAACTAAAATAAAAATAAAAGAAATAGTCTAAAGTCCTTTTCCAAAACAGTATCAATTTCCTTACAATTCAGGAACCCAAATTGTGCCTCTCGTCACTCAAACTGCTACCATCAATCTGCGGTTTGGACCGTCGTTCCTGACCGCCGTTCCACAATTCTTTTAGATTTTCTAACTGTCTCAACATTCCCTCGCTCTTCAAGAATGCTTGTCCTCAAGGGAAAAATTTGGAAAACGTTCTACTATCTCGTCATAATCTTCCAAAGTAGCCTCTTCTGTAGGTACCCCTTGCCATTGAACCAGAACCTGCCACACCTTTGTCATACCACGTCCCTTCTTCCAATTGTGATATCGGAGAGCTGTTATAGGCCGTATCAGCAAGTTACCCCGTGTATCAAACGCTGGTAAATCACTTGAAATGAGACTTGGGTTTCCTACTCTCTTTTTCAACACGGTAACATGGAACACTAGATGCAATCTAGAAGTAGACGGCAACTCCAACTTATAAGCCACCTCACCTATCCACTCTAACACCTTAAAAGGCCAATAATACCGTTGCAACAATTTAACATTGAACTTTTCTTTAGAGATTTCTGCCGGTACAGTTGAAGTTTGAGATACATGAAATCTCCGGGTTCAAAAGATACATCTCTTCTACCTTGGTCATAATACTTCTTCACTCTCCCCTAAGCCTTTTCAAGCTCCTTCTTTACCTTAGCTACAACCTTGTCTTTGGCCATCAACTCTCTCTCGACTTTTTCGTTTTGAGCCGTTCCTTTCTCATAAGTGCTTAGCATTGGTGGCGGTCACCCATACATTACTTCAAATGGACTCATGTTAATTGAAGCATGCTGTGACGTGTTGTACCAGTACTCAGCCCATGAAATGTACTCTTTCCATTTCTTTTGCTCCTCATGACAGTAACACCTTAGGTACTGCTCAAGAGTCCGATTTACCATCTCTGGCTGTTCGTCAGTCTGCGGATGGTAGGAGGAACTTGCCTTCAACTTGTTACCTTGCAAAGTAAAAATTCCTGCAAAAAAGAACTCATAAATAATTTCCCTCGATCAGTCACGATACTCTTTAGAATCCCATGCAATTTCACCACATTATCCACGAACGCTTTAGCCACACTACTAGCGATGAAAGGATGTCTGAGCGGAATAAAATGGGCACCCTTACTCAATCAATCCACCACGGCCAAAATTGACTCATAACCACTACTACTAGGCAGCCCCTCTACAAAGTCCATAGTCAAGTCCTCCCAAATTTTCTCCGATATCGATAATAGTTGCAATAACCCCATAGGGTGCCTTTGGTCATACTTCACCTTTTGACAAATATCACACTCGGCCACCAATTTCTTCACTTCATTTTTAAGGCCCTCCCAATAGAAAAAGTGTTTGATCCTTACATAAGTGCGCAACCATCCCGAATGACCTCTTTCTTTGCTATTGTGGAAATGAGCTAAAATCTCCTCTCTCAACCCTGGTACTCCCGGTACATATACATAGTTTTTGTGGTACAAGAGCCCTTTTTTTATAGCGAAATCTCTCTACACCACCCTCGTGGTCCTCCAACTTCTTACGAATCTCCACTGTTCGAGCGTCAAATTGCATGGCCTCCTTAATTCGATCCCAAACATGCCATTCGGCCCCACTAAGTGCTAATAATCCTACCTTATCATCCGCATATATAGACCACAATATTGAACTGCCCTCTTTTCTGGATAAGGCATCAACTACTTTGTTTTCCCTACCAGGATGGTAGACAATATCGTACTCAAACCCAAGAAGCGTAACTAAAAACTTCTGCTGCTCCGGGGTCACAATTTTCTGCTCTAACAAGTGCCTCAAAGCTTGTTGATCAGTGATAATGGTGAATTTCCTACCCAATAAATAAGGTCTCCACACCTTTACCGTGTGCACCACTGCTAACATCTCCCTAGCATAAGTACTCCAAGCCGCCTTCATTGGCTGTAAAGCCTTAGAAACAAACGCTAGAGGTCTATTCTCTTGTACCAAGACTGCCCTAATCCCTTCTCCACTCGCATCGGTATAGACCTTGAACGGCTTTTCAAAATCGGGCAAAGCCAACACAGGGGTTTGTGTCATGGCCCTCATCAAATCTTCGAAAGCTTTTTTTGCTTCTTTCGTCCACTCAAAACTGTCTTTCTTCTACATAGTAGTAAAGGGTTTTGCAATCAGCCCATAATTCTTTACAAACCTCCGGTAGTAACCTGTTAACCCCAGAAACCCTCTCAGAGTTGACACATCTTTTGGTAATGGCCAGTCCACCATAGCCTCAATCTTTCTTGGGTCAACTTTCACTCCCGCACCTGAAATTATATGCCCAAGATACTGCAGTTCCTCTTACACAAAATCACATTTTGACATGTTAATAAAAAAATAATGCTGCTCTAGTATCCTCAATACCAACTCCAATGGCTTTAGATGCTCCTCCATTGGTTTTGAATAAATCAATATATCGTCAAAGAACACTAGCATAAACTTCCTTAGGTAACGTCTGAAAATAGAATTCATGACTGTCTGGAATGTAAAAGGTGCGTTGCATAGCCCAAATGGCATCACCCAACACTCATATAACCCCGAATGAGTCCGAAAGGCTGTTTTGTGCACATCCTCCTCCTTCATTCGAATTTGGTGGAACCCAGCTCGTAAATCTAGCTTGGTGAACACACATGCCCCATGTAACTCATCTAACATCTCATCAACCGTCGGGATTGGAAATCGGTCCTTCACAGTTGCCTCATTTAAAGCTCGATAGTTGGTACAAAACCTCCAAGTCCCATCTTTTTTCCTTACCAATAGCACCGGAGACGAAAATGGACTTTGACTCTGCTTGATCATGCCATTCTTCAACATCTCCTCTACTTGTCTATCAATCTTATCTTTCTGGAAATGAGCATACCTATATGGAGGCACATTGACCGATTTTGCTTCATCTTTCAAAGTAATGTGGTGATCACAATGACGGGGGGATGGTAAGCCAGTTGGCATCTCCAGAACTTCTCGATGATTGCCACTACCTTATGAACCTTCTCGGGCAGCCGCTGTAATTTGTCTTACAGTTCATTTGTATTCTTTTTCTCGCTTTTCCCCTTTTGTCGATCTCCATCATTCACTACTGCAAAGTATTGGGCGCCCCCTTTGCAAAGCCTCTCTATCATCTGAGCTTTACATTGTTTAATTTCTTTAAGAGGCAAAGCAACCCATGTTCTTTTTCTTCCGCCCAATTTGAATTCCATTGTCATGGTATCAAAATTTGTAACCACCTTACCGATACTCTTCAACCAAGCGTTACCTAACACCACATTTATTCCCACTAGCGATAATACATGAAAATTAACAGTAATCCTGACTCCTTGCACGTTCATCTTCACCTTGTGAACCATTTCCTCACACTTAAGTTTTTCCCCATTAGCCACCTTCACTTCAAACGGTTTTATGGCAGCCCCTTGCAGTCCAATGTTCCTTACGATATTTGCATTGATGAAATTATGAGAGGAACCAAAATCTACCAGCATCGAAACCTCAAACTTACCAACCTATGCCATGAGCCTCATAGTGGATTGTTTCGAAACCCCAGACATGGCATTTAAAGGCAACTCGGCTTCACAATTATTTCTCCCAATTCAGCCACCCTCAACTCTCCCTCGTCACTAGTGGCTTCCTCATTATTGATAACATCATTATCTGAATCACTTGAGTCAATGATCATAAATACCTTCCTAGTTCGGCACCGATGGTCTTTGTTCTATTTCTCCCCGCATTTGAAGCACATGCCCTTTTTGATTCTCTCTTGAACCTCTTCCTTTGTCAGTTTTTTTACGTTTTTGCTTTCTTTTTTGGAACTATCCTCAATAGCTCCTTTTCCCTTTTAAGAATCTTTGTTTGACTCCGATTTAAAATTTTTACTCTCAGAACTCTCTTTAAACGGCTTCTTGTCACTGTAGTAACTATTCTCTAAAATCTCCGCCATCCTCATTGCTTCGGTCAATCTTTGAGGTTGCTTTAGTTTCATCTCCCTCGCTAACTACGGCTTCAACCCTTCAATAAATGTCCCTAATAACGACTCCTCTGACCATCCACTGACCAGAATCTGTAATCGGTGAAACTCCTCAATATATACCGGAACCTTTCCTTCCTGTTTGAGCTTGGCCAACTGCCCATGATGATTGACCACCGGTGATTGTCCCCATTGAGTCAAAAATTCCCGCTCGAAAGCCGTCCACCCCATTTATCTACCATCTTGCTCATATTAAGCTTTGATCCATCTCCACCAACTATTAACCTTTCCATCAAGGTAGATGCATGCAGTAGAAGCCCGATTGGCCCTTGCCACTTCGTATACCTAAAAGTAGTGCTCTACCTTGTCCAACCACTCATGTGGATCTCCACCATTAAAATGCGGAAAATCGACTTTCGGCTTTCTAGGGCACCGACTATGGTTCCTTTCTCTTCACCTATCACCTTCATATTTTGTAGCATCTCTCCATGGTTCCCTTCGCTGCCCATAAATTGGCCTTCGGCCGCGAGGTCTTCTATCCAATCTCGCATCTTCCTCAGATCCATCATCCATCTCTCCCTCAGAAACCTCGTTATGCAACCAGCCCTCCACCATTAATGGCCCACGTTCCACACGTTCTCCTCGCTTAAACACTTCACTATTTCTGGTTGGTTTGGGCTCGTCTACCTCACCTAACAAGAATTCTGCCTCACGCCATGAACTACATGATTTTCATCCATCACTTTGAGCCCGTCTGCCTATCGTTTCTTTTCCTTTGTTTTCAACCAACTGTCGTTCAAGTCTCTCGATTGCATCATTGTTTGACCTAATCAGATGTGTTATGGATGTCGTCAGTTCTGATAGGGACTTGGAAATCCGATCTTGATTCTCCTCCAAGGCTTTAAACCGCTGCTTGTTAGTCTTCGATCCACTCTCTTGAATAATAGAATCCTCCCCAGATCCCATGGCCTTTTTTATTTTATTTTTTTTGGTTTCCTGTTGGCCTTCGAAATCTCTCAATGAAAGCACCAAATTGTTGAGGACCTTGATTAGGATCCAACAACAAGCCTTAACTTGTACCTAAAGTTAGATAGATTTGAATCAAATCACTCACGGAATTGAGTGATCGATTCTCTAGAATCAGATAACGGAATTTACCTAACCCTAGCCTAAGCTATTCTAAGCAATTAACTGAGAAAAACTGAATTCAAAAGAAACAAGATGAACCCTAACTGGGTCAATTTTATTGATAAAACATCCAAAAGCTAACAACCCTAAAAAAATATAGTTCTATTTATACTAGAATTAATCCTCTAACCTGACTATGTCAGGATTAGTCTAAAATAGGAAAATAGTCTAAATCATAAATAAAACAATAGAACTAAAATAAAAATAAAAGAAATAGTCTAAAGTCTTTTTCCAAAACATTATCAATTTCCTTATAATTCAGGAACCCAAATTATGCCTGTCGTCACTCAAACTGCTACCATCAATCTACGGTCTGGACTGCCGTCCCTGACCGCCGTTCCACAATTCTTTTAGATTTTTTAACGGTCTCAACATATACTTTGCTTTGATAAGCTAATGATTTTGATTCTTCTAGAAAATCAAGGGGTGTTCAAAGTCGTCAAGCAACCTACAAGTTTATTTTTTAAATATAAGTTATATTTATTATATGTATCTGCACTTCCACTAAACAATGACTGTTAATTTCAGGTTCACTTTATTATTGTATAATAAATTTTTCCTCATCCAAAAAAGAAAAGAAAATTTTCAGGTAGTGATGATGGGTTAATATCTCCATCAGTGGGAGTGTTAATCTCATTGTCTAGTGAATTATAAATGCATGTATATTGTTAAGGTAGAGGAATTATTGTTTATTCTAATTGTAGTTTTGGTGATTTATTAAACATTTAAGGTGTTACCATTGTGGATCTCCTGTAGCTTTTGTATGGATAAGATTGAAAGAATTCTACCAACCTGACACATGTAAGGATCATAATTGTAAGCCAAAAAATCTATGCAAAATTTCCCCCTTTTTTTTAAAAATTAAAAAAATAAAATAAAAGGTTAAGTAGGCTCGGATGAGTCTAAAAGTTGATTTAAGTATTTGAAACAAGTTGCATTATTGGATCATGTTGTAATCTGGGAATGGAAAAAAAATTGTTGTTTTAGACAAAATCATTTTGCATATGATCGGACTACATTCAACCTATTGTTTTATGCTATTGGCTTGGCATAGGCTTTCCTTGTTCCATGCGGTTTAGAATTTGATATTCTGGTCTTTGGTTTTGAAGACATTCAAGTTCTGGCAGAAATAATTTTCCCTAAAACTAGATCTAATTACTATGTACTAACACGAAATTGGGATATGTTCAGGATGCTGAGGCAATTCTAGAAGATATCAATCCTTCACCACTACAACTTCTTGGGTATGGTGTGGTAAGACTCAGGTTACTTGTATGTTATCTTAGACTTTTGATTACTGCCATCCTTTTTCATTATTCTGTTGATTCATTTTGTTCTCGACTAAAACAGTTTTGTAATGGTTTTGTATATAGGAAGAGATGGGTTAAATGTGATAGTTCTTGTTTCTTTTAAACTTGAAGCATGTATTGACATGTGTCCGGAGAGTTGGAACACATTTTCCATGACATTTTTCCCATATAAGGGAAACAGTTTGATCATATGGGTGGTTTATATTTTTATATCAAATTTTATTTGTATCGTCAAGAAATATGTTTACATTAACTTAAGTTTTCCTTCTGTTGGAAGTTCTATTGTCCAATTTACAAATGCCTTTACTCTTGATCAGTTGTCGATCAACATTTTTATAATTGCTATTTGGTTCAAATACAGTCTCAAATACATAAGATGAAAATTGTTACAGGGCTCCATGCAATTTTAAGTGCATATTTGACTTATAGGTGTATGTATTTTTTGGCAGGGTTTTGTTGCAGCATTGTTCGCACTACTAGGTGTGTATATTTCATTCATTCAGATTATTAATTATAGTCAGAATAATTTAATATGATTGATTGAGATAATCAAAGAAGAACTATGATCTGTACAAGCTTACCCATGTCTGGCATGCATTGATTAACAGCCTTTGAAGTTCAGGTCTCCAAAATGGTGATGCCTGACTTTTTTTTTATAAAAAAAAAAACGTTTTTCTTTATTATTCGGCCCGGCTTTGTAGGTATTACTTTTAACACTAGAACCAAGGGCAATGGGGCTGACTAAAAATGAAAAGAAACACGAAGCTCATATGCATCTTGTTGTGTTCTTAACTAACGCTATAAATAAATTATTCCCAATTCTTTGTTTAGAAATCCCATGCATGGATAACATTTCCAAGTAAATAGCTCTATGATTGCTTAATAAATTCTCTAGAATCAAATTTTTTGGTGGACAATCGTTTCTTGCCAATAATTGGGGCCTTGTGGAATGATTAATATAATAATGAAATATATATATATATATAGAGAGAGAGAAAAAAGGAACTGAGATTCAAGAGCAAGACCACACTCATTGGATGCCTTATGGTATGTATGCCTGTGTGCATTTGCTTGTGACCTTGTCTAAGATAATCTTGCAGTTTATTGGTTAAGTAGGTGATCACACTTATGCACGTACCTTGTTTTTCACATTGTGTAATCTAATATGATCATTAAGTTGCTCTTTGATGAATGGTTCCATGCACAATTTTTCCCTGTGAACCTATTTCCTTATTTTCTTTTATTTCTCTTTAGTTTTTGTGTTCCCTACCTCATGCCTACTGAGCATAAATAATTTTGTCTCAGAATGGGAGAAGACATTACAACTTATTGGTGTTGTTGGCCTGGGTCAGGTATCCATATCTTCTCTAGTTTAAGAGTTTGGTCAAAGTTTTATATTTGATATTGACTTTCGATATCTGTATCGATTGAAGTTGAAACAAACTCACAATCTTATGAAACTTCTGATGAATTGATGTGAGTGGGCATGCATACATGTGTACATGCATGTGTGTCTGTATGTAGAATATCTTTAATGTTTATTGCTGTCATTGCATGTTTTCATGTGTACCTTTTGCTTAATTATGTCAAGACCATATTTTTCATGTGATAAATCATTTGGCTGGATTAGTGTTTAGACCATGGACATGGAGGATATTCAGTTAATTATCTATTACATTTTATATACTAGGATGCCATTATTCATAAATCCTATAGCGGGCCATGAAAATGAAAATTAATTAAAATCACTATGTCTATTTCATTAATCACATTTCCAATAATAGATATAATTTGCTGGTCTGGTCATAACGATAATTATATAGCTTGCAACAGATGATCAAGACTGTGATGAATGGTTTACTTAAAAGATCATAGTGTTAAGGAACTTTCCATTTGATCAGACTGGCTTCTAACTTAGCAGATTTTAGAGTTATGTTTGAATTTCTAGTTGGAGGTCTCCTTGCATATTAACCATCAAGTACATTCCATCAATAAATATCATATGGTACATGATAGCTTATTATTTTTCTGTCATTTGGAAGATGGACATAGCATTACATCTAAGGATGTTGGTTAGAAAGTTAAATCAAGCAACAAGTATGATGGGCTCCTTTTTCTTGTTTTTCATATTATAGCCCATCTACTGGTAAATCAAGCAACAAGTATGTATAGAAAGTTTCGAATTGGGGCTCATATGATGGGCTCCTTTTTCTTGTTTTTCTAAATTTAGCATTGTCAATTGCACTGATTCCTTGCTTTTGGGTTCCTTGTAACTCTACCAGACAATTTATCGGAGGGTTGCTTCGTACAAGGATGCTGATGGTTTTAGGCAAGATGTTAGGTAAATCCTTCTTCATAAAGCTCTGTGAAATCACGAAACTGTTTCATTCCACTTTTATATGTCATACAGAATAATCAATTTGTGAAAAATAAAGGTTCAAAATAAGTGGATAAACTCTTTTCGGATCATATCATGTATGGAACTGAATTGTGGTTCCAGTCAATTGGTTAAACCTTAGAAATTTAAGATCTTCATTGTGTATTGTTTGCCGATGAGTGCTAATCTGATATGCGTTTCACTGTTATTTTATTATTGGATATATCATATATTATTCCTGAAACTGAAATACAATTGATAAAAAGTTTGGTCATCTGTTGTAATTTGATAAGTTACTTTGCTATTGTGCAGAAAATATATATGATGTTCTTAAATAAATTTTCACTTATACTAACCAAAAGGCATATAAGTGATGTACTCTTGTAAAATTTGTTAGTGGGGCTAAATGTCACGGTTTACTTGGTGCTCAAAGAAGCTTTGATGCAGAAAATGAATTCTTTATTTTTGTGCTGAGAAGTGTCAAAGACATGAATAACACATCCTCATTGCAAGTGCCTCCCTCATGTAGGATGAATAATGTCATTGAATGCTTTTCCATCTCTAACATTTTGATTCTGCCATTGCTTTAGAACTGATGTTGATAGGAGAACTGCCTGTCATGTCGTACATGCTTATTCTTCTAACCTCCATTAGTCATTTGTATTATGTTGTTTACTCATTTAGGAGTTGGGTTCTTTGTCATTGTGATAGTGGATTCAAGTTTCAGGTGTGTTGAATTATCAATTAATTTTGACATCTTATGTTCCTTGAAGGCTGTTACTTGCTCCTGTTAGACTCGGGGCTGAGGCAATTGCGTGGGCTTCTGGAAAATTCGAAACAAATGGAAATGGACTACCAACATCACCTTCATCCATCGACATTCAAAACCGGGTGATGCAGGCTGCTGCCAAGCATGAATCTCAACCATCTGATATTGAAGGAATCCAAGACCCATCAATGAATGAGAATGTGGATCTCTCCGAAGCATAGAGGTTGAGATTTTTCATGTGGTATGACTCCTATTTTAATCTTACGATTTCATGTGAGAAATTAGCAGAATTGTATTCTGGTCGAATGCATGTTAATTTGGTAAGCCAATTTACATCGATTAAGAAACTTTATATTGAAACCGACCTTTTGTGCAAAACTGAAGAACAAATTTTGTATATGAATGAAAAGAGTTTTGTACATTTCATTGAAACACAACATACCCAATTGTTTTATGTATAAATTCGGTAACAACATACCTGAGCGGTGGCTGTGTGACATACTACTCCTGTGTCGATCATAATCTCCTTCAAGGATGTCAAATTTGATCGCCAATAATTAATTTTTTTTGGTCCCCTCAAATATCTCACCTATAAATAATTTAAGAAAAAATTGGTGCATGACATTTCATTTTGTTATGGTTTTTGTTTGTTGTATGTTCTCTTTAAGGAAAATTTTCAAGTCAGTGAGTTCTGATATAACTCCATTAGTGTGTTGGATGTGGACCATTAGATTTACATGCTTTGATTTAAATGACGTGTTTACTAATCAGGAATCTAAGTTGAGAAAGGGAATTAAGTTCTCCATTTTCAAATTTTTGTGTTTACTAAATTTGTGGGGAATTAAGTTTCATAGACCCTACACACATATTAGGAATCAAGTTTCTGAATTAATGGGAACTTGATTCCCTTCATCCACCCTAGGAATTAAGTTCCCTTTTCTAATTGAAAAGGGGAATTCATATCTTTTTATTAAAATATCTTTATTTTTATTTTTTTATTAAAAAAAAAAAACTATATACATAATTTTATATATATATATATATATATATACAAACATATATATACACTTCCCAGTTCACACTTTTTTTTTTTCATACTTCACTAGTATAGACCTTGTTGTTCGCTCTTTTTTTCATACTTCACTGTTCATTTTTACTATACATATATGTATATATATAAAATCATGAATTATTAAAAAATTGAAAAATAAAAACTATACAGTGGCAAAAACCAAATTGTGAAAAAAATAAAAATAAAAACTTTATTTATTTATTTATTAGCTATACTCATACATCTCTTATATGTATATGTATATGTATATGTATATGTATATGTATATATACAGCTATTTGTGTATATAAGGGTATATTTGTAATCAACTTTGTATAAATTTGAATCCATTTCTAATTCTAAAAAAGTTAGTAAACATAGTAATTGAATTTGTAACTTAATTCCGATTCCCTTTTATTCCCTTTCCAGTGGAATTTAATTCCGATTCCACTCATTCCTGATTAGTAAACGCGCCCGTATGCATTTGTCAAAGGGTTAATGTTAAAAACCTCCCCTCACCTTTGAACTATTATTGGATGTCTTGCTAAAAATGCTTTCATTTCATAAACATCCCATGTGGACTAACAAATAATGATTCAATTGATCGATTTTTGATGTTAAAAAGTTTATAATGTCCGTATTTAAGCTTCAGTTATATTAATTGAACATTATACCCTCTGAATCTTACTAAATAAAGCATTGTTTGTTGGTCCATAAGGGGTGTTTCTGAAATAAAAGCATTTTTATCTAGACATCCAATAATAGTTCAAAGGTGAGGGGATGTTTTTAATATTAAATCTTTGTCAAAACTTCTCCACAATCTATGGCCCTCATGTAATGCACTGGTAGAATTATATCAGGACGTATTGAGGAGAAAAGAACTGAACTGACTCTTTAATGTGTTAATATATAACTTATATTTACTCATTCATTATAAAAATATGAACTTGGTACTCATGTCAATGTTATTTTAATTCCCAACAATATCCTCAACTAACTATAAGTTAATTCAAATTAATATGCATATTTTGTTTCAGTTTTGGAAATGAAAGAGTCTAGTTATCATTTCTTTTATTGGAATTTCCCTTCTAATAATCTCTCTCTCTCTTTTTTTTTTTTTTTTACACTATCTATCCACCTATGTAGATTATGAGTCATTTGTCCAAGTATCAACTCGTCCATCTACTAATTGAACTACGCTCCTGGGGCCTTTTAATAATCTGTTCTTGATAAATTGTGAAACATTTCATTCATGAATTTCTCTCCTCTCATTACAGTTTTAGCACTTTACTCTTATATATAAAATGCTTGCACCTGTTATTATTATTAGCATTATCATCATCTAATTTACACTTTAACTAAACAAACGGATCCCATCCCCTAGCCGTAGCTGTTGACACATAATAGTGTGTGGTATTACCTATTGATGCTACTAATCCTTACTTAATAAGGGGGTGTATTCAATCTAAAATTCATTAGAATTTGTTGGATTTATTTTAAATGATGGATTTGAATGAAGTTCATCATATAATAGTTTGACACATTCAAACATATGTGTATATATATATATATCATAGTTTGAGACTATCAATCACAACAAATTTATAAGAAACTTTTAATTATATTAATCAAATTAATGAAATTTCGATGCTATAAGAAGAATAATTGAATTTTAAATTTTAATTATCAATGTCAATTGTTATATATATATATATATTAATTTCAATATATTACGGTCTTCAATACAGAAACACAAAATGTCTTTTTTTTTTATTTTTTTTTTATTTTTTTATTATTATTATTATTTTTTTTAAATGTCCACATTTTAACAATCTAATCCTAAACTCCAAAATAGGAAATGATGTGCATTATAAAAATTTGCAAGAAATTAATCCACATGTCATTACTCATTCACATTCATTGGCATTGCTGTCATTCTACATAGAAACAAATTTATATGAGACTTTTGTTTATTTTAATCACCTTAATTAAAATTTGATATTATAAAAAAAAAATTGATTTTTTTTATATACCACTTACAATGGTGTTGACTTGAACTGGGATATTGCCAATTTTTTTTTATTAATTTTAATTATCAAGGTCAATTGTTGGATAATTTTTTTTTTTAAAAAAATTTCAATACATTATAAAAGTGAAATCAATAAAAATTTACAAGGGTTGAGTAAGATTTGTTATATGCCTTTTTGTTTATAATTCTAATTTAAAATCCATCGATTCCATCAAATTATATCACTTAGCCAAAATCTGTAAAGTCAATAACTTTTAGAATACATATAGATATTTGGATTTCTTAAAAGTTATTTTTATTTTTATTTTTATTTTTATTTTTATTTTTATTTTTATTTTTTATGAGATAGACTTAAACCCATGAGGCCAACCTAATGCATCTTGATTTTAATGGAATCCTTACAAATCTAGATTGAATACATCCAAACACTCTTTACAAATTTGAATTGAACATACTCAGACATCTAAAATCTTATATTCAGGACATGTTTGGCATGTTGTACTTATTACATTAAGTTAATTTTGAAAAATAAAATCATTATGTTTTGTGTTCTCTATAATATAAATATAATTAATATATATATATATATATATATATGTATATGTATGTATATATATTTCTTTCAAACATGCTTTAGAGTTTAGAAATTTTTTGTGTTATCAATATTAGCTTCTCTTCAATTTCATCAAATGCATTTCTATTTCCATATCAATTGGGATAGGACACAAACCTTACATCCAGCCCCAACCAGAAAAACCTATGATTAGAGCGATTTCATGGACAAAAAAGGTAAATAAAAAAAGATTGTACCTCATTTAAGTGGAGTCTGATTTCATGGAAGGAAAACCGATAAGAGAAAAGGAGTGAGGAAACAGAAAGAACAATCAGAGAGTCAAAGATAATAACAAAATTCTAAATAGTAATAAAATTGATTAAATAATATAATAGGTGTAGGTGGGGGAGTGCACTTATAAAAATACAATACAGTAAAATTTTTTTAAAAAAATGATAATTTTGGCATTAAGTGATGTTTATTTACAAATTATGGATTTTTTAAAGAGATTTTCTCCTTACAATCCAATTTTATCTGTTTACACTTCGTTCTAAATTTTAAATAATTCTAAAGGAACCCCATTTTATTCCAAAATTATCATTTTTATCTATTGAGACTCTTCTTTTGAATACTCCATCATAAAAACTTGGGGTAATTACCTTGGTGGGCATCAACTTTTGCCACCACTATCAAAATGACCATTAAATGGGGAAATGGACGGAAAATGACCATTTTTGGCAAAAATGGTCATTCCATCGATTTTCATCAATTTTCATCTAATTCCATCCAAGAAATGATATTTGGTAAATAAGAGGATGATATTAATTTATTTTAGATGTTTTTTTTGGAAATCAATTTTTTCTTTTGTTTTTTGAAACAAATAATTATATTTAGTATGTATGTACGTATAACATATCTCAAATATATATATATGTATGTATATATATATATATATATATATTTCTTTTTTGAGAAGATTAAGGCTATAAAATCTTAAAATTCTAAAAAATATATTTGAGATAAGTTGAAAAGAAATATAAATATATATATATATATATTTTTTTTCTTTTTTGAGTAGATTAAGGTTACAAAATCTAAAAATTTTATAAAACATATTTGAGAGAAGATGAAAAGAAATATATATATATATATATATATATATTCTCTTTTGAAAAGATTAAGGTTATAAAATCTAAAAATTCTAAAAAAATATTTGAAATAAGTTGAAATGAATATATATATATATGTATATATATATATATACATATACGGTCCCATTCTTATCGGGATATTCTTATATAACTTTATCAGGATATCCTTATATAACTTTATCAGGATATTGAATATGAGCCACTTATTTATAAAAGTGATTTGACAAGTGCATACATACCAAGTCAAAGTATGTAAAACGAGTGGCTCACATTCAATGTCCTTATATAATTCTATCAGGGCATCCTCATATGAAAATTTCCATATACATATATATATATATATATATATATATATATACGTGTGTGTGTTTGAGATATGTTATATGTATACATACACACTAAATATAATTAAGGGATAATTACTTCGGTGGCCATCAACTTATGCCACCACTATCAAAATGGTCACCAGATGGGGAAATGGATGTAAAGTGACCATTTTTGGCAAACATTGTTACACTAATGGCCATTCCATCCAATTCTATCTATTTCTATCCAATTCCATCAAATTCCATCCATTTCCTTCTAATTCCATCCAATTCCATCAATTTCCATCCAATTCCATCAAATAAGTGGTATTTTGGTAAATATGAGGATGACATTAATTTTGTTTAGATATTTTTTGGAAATCAATTTTTCTTTTATTTTTTGGAAATCAATTTTTCTTTTATTTTTTTAAAACAAATAATTATATTTTGTGTGTATATATACATATAGCATATCTCAAACACACACACACACACGCACACACGCACAAACACACACACACACACACACACACACATATATATATATATATATATATATATGTGTGTGTGTGTGTGTGTGTGTGTATAGGCTCATTCTTGGGTACAACCTGATACCATACAATTTTAAAAAATAGTCTACGTCATTCTAATCTCATCCATAGATTGCTTTTAGACAAACATCCATGGTCATGACTTATTCTTTAATGAATACATAGGAATCCTAAAATGACTTACTAAGCAAGTCACTTCCCACTCACTAAATTACTTAACCGTTTGTTCTTTAAGAATCTCAATAGTTACCGTTTGTTCTTCTTCTCTTGTTATAAGTTGTTCTTCTTTTCTCTTCCAGCTATAAACATCTCATCCTTCTTCCAGTCTTAAAGTTTCACTCCTCTCAATAGTTACCATTTTTCTTCTTGTCTTTGTATAAGTTGTTCTTCTTTTCACTTCTAGCCATAAAACATCTAATCTCTTACCGTTTTTCTTCTCTTCTTTCTCTATATTTCTATTCCAGCCTTATTGTTCTTCAGTTCTTCATCTTATAAGTAAACTGAACCAATAGTTGCTCGCCTAGAAAGTGCAGGTGGGCAAGCCATCCAAAATCCACACAAGTCACACAACACACTTCATATATATTTTTTCCATCAGCTGTCGCTCTTTAACTCCGACCCATTCTTCGTTGCTTCATCAGGTGTGTTTCCGCTTCACTGTTGTTGATTAGTCGTACCTCCGAGTGTTTTCCAAATTTCTGTTGTATTCATCATCCTATAGTTTTTAGGTGTAAATGGAAAATAACATCACGTTACTTTGATAAAAACCTATTGTTGCAATTACTATACTTTTATGGCAAACACATAGAAAACATAATCATTAGATACAAATACATTCGAAATTATTATAATTATCTAGTCACACATATAATCATATGATTAATCTTACTTTACTGTGATTACTTTAATTATAATATAACTGTTTACTTTAATTATAATATAATTGTTACGTACTTGTTGTAATATCTAGTTTACATGTTGTGATAATCATATGTTAGTCGTTTTTTTGTTTTTGTTTTTATGTGTGTAGTAATGGAAACGCATGAAGGTGAAAGTTCGGTTGACACCAATGATGAGTTGAATAAATTTGAAGTGTCCCCAGATATGGACTCTTCTGCTGTTGATTCTATGCCTTATTTGTCTTTGGTTGGAACTTTAAAAGAGATTTGCGGTTTGAGTTATAATGACATCATGGAAAAGAAATTTGATTCAGTTGAAGACATAGTTGCATTTTATCATGGTAATTCTAGGGCAGTTGACTTCGGTGTAAGATTGTCCAACAAAAAACATGACAGTGAAGGTAGAATAACCAGCAAAGCATGAGTTTGTGAGAAGGAAGGTTTTCGACATAAGAAGTACATGCGCAATACAAATTCGAAACACAAGCCACAGCTGTAGACAAGAGTGGGTTGCAAAGCTCGTTTCTCCGTTAGCTTAAACCGTGATACTAACAAGTACATTGTAAGGGCATTCGAGGAAAATCATTGCCACTAACTAGCAACGTTTCGTGAGGTTACTTGGGTATGATCTCACAGAAACATTAACGCTAAAGACTTATCCCAAATTGATGCCATGGGAAACTGCTGCATAAGACCTTGTTTGACATATGAATACATGGTTAACCAGAAAGGGGGCTACTCCAAAATTGGATTCACATAGAAGGACATGTACAACCGGATTGATGCGAAGAGACGGGATGAAGCTTTTGAAAGCGATTCACATGCTGCACTTATGTACTTGCAGTCAAAGACGAATTCTGAAACCAATTTCTACTGCAGGTTTAGCACAGACGAGAAAGATAGGCTAGCTAATATATTTTGGAGGCACTCACATTCCCTATTCGAATACCAGTGCTTCAGCGATGCTCTTGTTTTCGACAACACTTACAAGACAAATGCCTATGCCAAGCCTTTGGTCCTATTTGTCGGTGTAAACAACCACCATGCGACTTGTGTATTTGGAGTTGCACTGTTGTCGGATGAGACTGTGTAGTCGTACAGATGGGTCCTTAATACTCTCATGGATTCCATGGGCCATAAACATCCCATTTCTATACTGATCGATGGAGACGAAGCAATGCGATAAGCCATCGACGAGATATTTCCCAACTCACGACACAGGATATGTAGATGGCACGTATCCAAGAATGCATCCACTCACCTTCACAAAGAGGAGAAGAAATCACCATTTCGATACTTATTGTATAAGCAAATATCAAAGGACGAATTTGAGGAACTTTGGAAAGAGATGTTGGAGTAGCATAGTCTAGAAGAAAATGATTGGATGAGTAGGATGTATGAGAAGAAGCATAGGTGGGTGGAAGCATATTTTAAGGGCCATTTTTTTGCAGGCATGCGCACAACTCAATGATGCGAGGGTATGAACAATTACATGAAGGATTATGTTTGCAGCCGTGAGAAATTGTTTGAATTCATCCCTCAAATTGACAGGGTCCTTATACGGTTAAGAAACAATTTCTTTGGTGACGAATACGTATCTAAGTGTAAGAGTCCGGTAATTTTAAGCCACCTGAAGCCATTGGAGGAGCATGCATCTTCCGTATACACTTATCAAATTTATCTTGACGTTGATGAACAGATTATGCATGAATCAAAATATACGCACATTGCATCGAAGGAGGAGGATAACTGTCGTGTATACCATCTGTTAAGATATCAATTTCTTAATAAGAAAAGGAAAGTTTTTTTCCATTTGGACAGGGTTGGCATTCAGGAATTCGATAAAGATGGTGTTTAGGATTCAGAAAAACATAATCAACCTTTAATTTCATGCGACTGCAATTTGTTCGAAGGTAAAGGAATTCCTTGTTGTCATATGTTTTATGTTATGAAAGTGGAGCACCTTAAAAAGATTCCCGAGTCCATGATATTTAAGAGGTGGATGAAGTTAGTCGCATGTGATGTTCTTATCAAGCTTCAGCCAGATGACGAGTTTTCGAAAGAAATCAATATTTCCCGGTTCGCTTCATTGAGTGCAGAGTGCAACTATCTCTGTCACAACGGGAGCCAAACTGAAGATGGATTCAATTAGGTGAAAAAGGAACTCATTGTTTTGCTAAATATTTTGCAAGGGTTGAACAACGAAATTAGAAATAAGGCAAAAAAAAATTCAGACTGATTTTGGTCCACGGAGCCATAAAAGATCCAAAGGTTGTTAAAACCAAAGGGAGGCCGAGTGGCCTTACTGCACCTAGCACACCGGTAGGAAAACCCCAGAAACGTAGAAGACCAAATCAATGTTGTATTTGCCACACTACCGGGCATGACTCTCGCAACTGTAAACTGAAGGACTCTGACAAGTAGTTAGTTGTCATTGTCTTGTTTTTTGTACTCATAATGGGTTTTTTTTGGAATTGTTGGACCACCTAAAAATATTATTTCAATTTACTGGTGCAGTTTGAATTGGGCCACCAACTTCATTAGTGTAGATGCAATTGAGTATATTCATTATGTTGTTTTTTGTACTAATAATAGGCCGTCTTGAAATTTTTGGACCTTCTAAAATATTATTTCAATTGACATGTGGAGTTTGAATTGGGCCACATAAACCACATCACTACAACACATTGATACAAGAAAAATTGACTTAGTCCACTACAAGCAAAATGCCAAGCTAAATTGGACCAAGATAAAAAAAACAAAAACTAAATTGACTTGTTTGTTCCTTGTATACAATATTATCAGACCTTGAAAAAAGAATTGTTTTACTCAAAATAAATAAATTTCATTTTTTTCTCAAAATAAAAAGATAGAAATAACGAGGGATAACTATAGGATCCCTAATTTTTTTGAGTAAAGCTAGACAAACAAAAAATGTAGCCCAAATTTCAACTCAAATGATGTGGCAAGTGAGTTGTCATCACACACACACAACCTGTGATGATGTGGTTAATGAAAAAATCATTTGTTACATCATCTTGGTTGAAATTTGAGTTACATTTTTGGGTTGTCTAGAATAAGTGAATTTTTTGATATAAAATTTGGCAGGCTTTGTATGTGCCAACTTTTCTAGAAATTTAATGCGATTATAGATAATATTTTGTGATTGTTTAAAGATATTTGTAATAACACTAAGTATATAATTATAGAGAGAAATTGAGCAATTTACAGAAAGGTTTGTCATGCTTTTAATTTCAATTAGACTAAATATATTACCATGGAGGCATGGAGCCACTGCCTGTGTTTCCATCAAATATTAAATTGAAATGGTCACAAATAAATAAGGAAGCATGTTTTGTAATGTGCAATAAAGCATTACTGTGACAAAATAACAAACATAATCAAAGTATATAGTTTATACCATTAGCAATGAAAACTCATTAATTTGTAAAGAGTTGTGATATGGTCACAAATTAATAGGTTAGCATTTTTTCTGGTTAACGGAACAACAAATATAATATTACTTTGTAACAAGTTTCAAACATGTGATTACACAAAACCTAAAACTCATGTGATTCGATTACAACCAACATCAGTCATGATGAACTGCTGTAAAAATTATCATCACTTCAGAAAGAACATGTGATTAAACAAAACCTAGAAAACCAGTTGCTAGTCGAGGTGTGCTCTTTTACAGCCAAGAATCTTCTCAATTGAACACATCTGTTCCTCATTAATATTACAAGATAGGTTCCATTGGCGTCGATGCAAACAGTATCACCTCGGAGGAATCAGATGGTGAGTTGCTAGTCGAGAGGTGCTCATTTATAGCCAAGAATCTTCTCAATTGAACACATCTGCTCCTCATTAAGATTACAAGAGATAGGTACCAGTGTAGTCGATTGAAACAGTATCACCTCGGAGGAATCAGATGGTAAAACAAGCTTCTTGGCTAGAGTTACCCAAAACCTAAAAAGAACTCAGAAACATACAATATACCATCTTCATTTACAACCAACATCAGCCATCATGGGTTATCCTAATGAAATACATCACACCAGTAAATAGTAAAGTCACTTCAAACATATTTCATGAATTGTCACTTTACAAAAAAAATTCACATCATTCATTTTCACTTTCCTTTTTCAAAAGATCTTGCTTAAATTGTCTTTATTTTGAAAGAGTGTTATAAACAAATAAATCAATGGAGACAAGGTATTCAGTAAAGAGAAAAACGAAAATGAATAATATGGAAAAATTATGTCACTTGACAGTTTATGAAATATGTTTGAATTGATCCTAATTTGAGAAGAAGAATCTCGTTCAATAGTAAGATGAAGTCGAAGAAACAAAGATGACTTATGGATTTAAGAAGAAGATGAAGATAAAAAGATGAATTAGGGATTTAATTTTGAAAAAAGAAATGAGGATTTTTGGATTTTGAAAGATGGGTTACAGTAAGAAACCTAGATGTATCTGGGTTGTTGCGTGTTGACGATTCATCTTTAGTTTGATGAATGCGTCTGTTGAGAGAAAAAGTGAGTTAGGGTTGCTGAATATATAGTATAAGTCGCTTAAATCACACAAATATACTGCATAATGATCGAGGTAAATATAAATTACACAAATATCCTTGCCTGACAGCCACTTTGAAATAAAACCATGCAAAGTTCAACAGTCGAGCAATTATTACCATCTTTCAACCAAATCAAACTGCTACACGCTTTTCAAACACTTTCCAACTTTTCTTGCAATTTTTCTGCTTTCAACACGGTAATTTCTCTGTGCAACCTCTGATATTCTTCATCAAGTGATGTCAAGGGATGGTTACTTCTTCTGCATGCTCGGCGAACCATTATTACCATCCTCTGTACACAGTTTTCAACACCATTAATTGTTTTATTCAGAAATCTAAATTTTTTTTTCTACAACCATTTTCTTTCCATTTCGCAATTATCAAAAGCCTGTAATTTAAAATTTTGTACAGGTTAATTGAGTCCACTATTGACAAAAAAAGGTGGGTGGGCAATAAAGTTATAAACCCAAAGTTTGCCAATGAACGAGAATTTGAAAGGTTAAGTGCGGAAAAAAAAAGGTACATATGGCACTGTACAAATTTTGGAATAGTTTATGAGGCATCAGTGCCAATTAGAATTTCTCTTAAAGATATAAAATTTGACTTTTCAACGATTCGAAACTTTGAACAAATATAAATCTACAGTCACACAAATAAAATTGTGATCGTAAAAACGAGTTTACAAACGATAGTAACTTGTTAATAAAGTAAAAATCATCAGGGAAAAACATAGCGGCTAGGATTTTGTATAGATTTGATCTCGAAAATATTTGGGAGATGGCACGAAACATTGTTGCAAATAAATTAAACAATTTGTAACGTTACACAAATTAACATTCAAAATCAATAAGAAATTTCAATTTTTTTTATAAAGATCAACATCATTGGTTAGACAATATATTTAACAAACACAGAAGATTCTGTTTACAATGAATCACGTAAAAGCATCAGCGGCCTAGGGTAGCATTGACAACAGTGTGGTTAACCTTATCTGGATTTTTAAAAGAGGTTGAAGCCGGTATGGTGACCATTTGAATAACACCGTTGGAAATCACGAATACTGTATCTGGATGCCTTGAATTGCTTCAAACGGTCGTCGTCAGACGCTTGATAAGCGAGGTCAACGTGTTCGTCTTCTAAAGCTTTCACTCGTTTTTCTAGATTTTTGAAAAAGAAAATGACAAACTCATTCATTTTAGTATTTTTAGCCAATTTGCATTTATTTTCATCCATTGTGCAGAACAGATGAATATCGTGATTTCTAAAAATTGATATTTTTGTAAACAGTGAAAGAGAAGAGAAGAAAATGATATTATGATAAAGATGGACACTTGTAAGTTGTAAACCTAATTTATACACAATTTTAGTGGTAGTTGAATATTAAAAAGTTTGCTTATTTTTAAAAGTAATAAACGTTTTTTGAAATGAAAACTTTTGAATAATGATTAATAATTAATAAACGTTTTTTAGTTGTAGTCGATGAGTTAAAAGTTTGCTTATTTTTAAAGGTAATAAACGTTTTTTGAAAACTTTTGAAAAATAATTAATAATTAATAAATGTTTTTGATATTATGTTGAGAACAGTTTGATTTCATTATTCTTAAGTTGTGTTTGCCTTTTATTTATTTATTTAAGAACAAGTGTTGATTTATATAAGTAAAACTTTTACGAATGATATTTAACAATCGAACATTACATTTAATGAAATAAAGAATAAAGTAATTGTGCAACTAAATATCAAACTAAATTAAGTTATTGAGGTCAAATATATCAGTTGATTCATGGTTTGCCTAGACTTGTAAGTTTAAAAGGGTTTGACGACAATTGTAATTCACAGATTGGACTCATATGCATCCGAAATTTTTTTTAAGTTTTTCTCAGATACAAGGAAATGAATCAGTTCCAAAACCAAAGATCGCAGTTAATCCAAAAAGTAATAAAAATACAATACAAAATCCAAAATACAATACAAAATAATTTCAAAAGACAATCATTATATATCTTATTATAAATTACAATTTTAAATATTATAAATTACAAATTATAAAATATAAAATATTATAATTTATAATCTTTTTTAATTATTAAAATTTTTTATATGTAAATAAAATATATATATATATATATATATATCTTATTTTAGGGGCCCCAATTGGGTTTTGGGTTTGGAGGGAGGTACCTCCACCACCTCCCCCAAAATATGTTTGGGGACAAAGTTTGTCCGCACCCGCACCCCCACCCCCACCTCCAAAATCCATTTGGGGGCAAAATTTGCCCCCAAAACCCCATGGGGGCTCGTGGGGGATGGGCCCCCATGGAAAAACGCCTATCCCTAGTATTGTTCCTCCAATGATCTTAGTACTAGATACTTTTTGGCGAGATCTAATATGATTAGATTATGTAAGTAAGCATCTCTTGTAAAATATGAGCAACTCCAAAGCCTTGAAGAGCCCAAACCTCCATTCTCTGACCCATTGACCCCTTGCTTGGACCTTCCTCAAAGGGGATGTTGAGTTACAAGTGCGTAATGCCCACTGGAACGTCCGATAAAATTTAAAAGTGTGAACCGATAAAAAATCGATTGAACCAGTTGGGTTCGGTTTTTTCGGTTGTAGATTGAGTTATCAAGTTGAGTTAGTTTGTAATGTTTTTGGCATGCAACTTTAACGGTAAACAACCGTTCCATGGATGAAAGCATGACTAAATATGCAAAACAATGAGTTTTCAGGGTTGAAAACAAATTGAATTAAATAGCATGCATTAGTAACTAATTTGTTATTGACACTATCATCAATTCTATTTGTTGCCACGATAGAGAGTTCTACACCAATGGTAGATCATTCATACCATTAGATCTTGAAACCGATTCGATAAAATTAAAAGTGTAAATCGATCAAAAACCGATTGCACCGGTTCAGTTCGGTTTTTTCGGTTGTAGGTTGAGTTATCGAGTTGAGTTAGTTTGTAATGTTTTTGGCATGCAACTTAAGCGGCCGTTCCATTTATGAAAACATGACTAAATATGCAGTACTATGAGTTTTTACGGTTAAAACTAATAAGAATTAAATGGCATGCATTAGTATCTAATCTGTTATTGACACTACCATCAATTCTATTTTTTGTCACGATAGAGAGTTCTACTGCAATGGTAGATCATACCATCAGATCTTAACACTACCATCTGATTTGAAGGCTTCTTTACAAAATCAAATTGTAGATCAATGATTCAATGATAGCTTAGGCTACGTACATAAAAAAACATGTATTAAAAAAAATTGATAACGAAATTACTGTGCAACAATATTATGAAATATGCATTACTCTTTTTGTTTTTATCATTATTAGTTTTAGTCAAAGTATAAAATTTTTAGGGAATTTTGATTATATACACCGATATGAACCGAAAATCGAATAGAAAATGTCATTTTTTTAAAAATCAATCCGAACCGAACCGGTTAATAGTGAAAAACAAAAAAAAAAAAGGTGATTAGACCAATTCGGTTCGGTTCGGTTTAATAGTTTTTTTCCCACCCCTACCCATAAGAATCTTCAAATAAGATATTTGCTAAAGTCAAATGAGCCACGTCATCAAATTGCCACATAGGTAAGCAAATAGATATTTGAAGAGTGACATTAGAAGAGTATTTTGGTGATGCTCATGAATACTGAATTTAAAAACTCAAACATTTCTTCTTCTTTTTATCTCCTAAATGTAGTTATGATTTGTTAGTGTTAAGGGAAATCGTGTAATTTTACCATCAGTTTATAAATAAAATGGAACCCTAATCCCATTTGAAAGTCGTTCATCACTTTAACCAAACCTACCTCTCTCTCTCTCTCTCTCTCTCTCTCTGTGTGTGTCTCTCTGTGAACGCAATAAACAAGAAATGGTAGAGGTCATTATCTATACTAGGTAAGAGTTGGGACGTATTATCTAACATCTTGAGGATCGTCTAGAAGTATTGGCCAGTAACCAACATCAGATATTAGATGTTGGTGATTCCATCAATATAGGTTTGGAGAGAGAACATTTGGTATGAGGTATATAACGTCTTAAGGACCGTTAAGATGAATTGTCCACCGCTGTTTATCGCTGCCCAGCTATTGTGAAAATCAAGTCCCAATCTTTTTCGGGTTCAGATGTTGCTGGTTCCTACTAGCTTGGTCTGGAGGACGGTTTCAGGTTGCTTAAGTATTATTTGAAGAAGATTAAATGTGATGGTAATTGGGATGAGGTTTGTGGAAATAATGCAAAGGAAATGTTGAACAAGTTATGACTCTTTTATAACCTGAATGGCTTTTGGTATGTTTATATGTTTTTGTATCTGTTTTTCTTTTAATGGTTTTTGTTTGTAATCACACCTTAAAGGTGTTGTTGAATTTGCGTTGATATCTTTGAAGATGTTTTGGTGTGGTTGACTGGATGTTATATATTTCACCACTGTAATATGGTATGTTTGATCACTTTTTCAAGGAACCCTTTAAGTTTTAATCAATTTCAACCTCGTTCGCACCAAAGTAATTTGTATTTCTGATTTTCTGGAGATTTCTTGAGGGTTGGAGGTAATAACAGATGACTTTAAGGAAGATAATACCGTATAAAGTATACTTGAAAAGTAATGGTGTTTGAACTAACAAATTTTCAGATCATAATTCAATTGATTCGATAGATTCATTGAATAAAATTTTCAAACCGTCAACACTGTATCCAATGGATTTGACGTTTGCGATTACAAAATATTTTCTTTAGGATATGTTTACCACTTTAATAAATTAATTATTACAACAAAATTATTAAAATATTATTGTGATGTCATGTTTGAACATACAATCACATATTAGCTGAAGTGGTTGGAACAAAGAAAACATGATCACAGTCAAAAAATTTTTGTTACATCATGTAACGTTGCACCTAAAGGCAAATAAATACATTAATCACTTAAATATAACAGTGTGTAGAGTAAATAATAACTATTATTAATGGACAATTAATTTGGGTAACATAAAAAATTTAATCGAGTTTAAATATTGATTATGTATTGGTCAATTAATTACAGCTTATAGGGTTATCAATACCTATATATGTTAATTGATTTTAAAATATGATCATGCATTGGGCAATTAATTGAGTAAAGCCTATCGGGTTATAAAAACCTTAAGTTTTTAATGGTGTATTAAATACTAATTATGAATTGGGCAACTAATTGAAACCTTCAGGGATATCGTAACCTAAATATTTTAATGGAGTTTAATAATGATCATGCATTTTGCCATCTATCTGCATCCCTTTATCCTTTTGTTATGCAAGTAATCATTGAAAAATACAGACACAATACATGTACATTTCTCAATTAATATGATGTTTTCAATAGACTTAAGAAACGCACTATGTTATTACAACCTAAAAAATTAAAATAACTCCTACAAAGGAAAATTTGCAGATAATAAAGATTTATTACTCGTGATACGAGTTTAGTGATTGAACCGCTATAACTTTTTTCTAGAGTCATCCCATTCTCATTAATAAGAAATGACATGGTTTTCCGTAATTAATAATTACTTGTTATAACTGAACCAGTTGAACTCTAAACCAGTATAATCAATTACGTATATTTACTTGTAATCACATTTTAATTTAAGTAATAAATATTTTGAATTTATTATCTCTATAAAAGAGTACGATCCAGAACTTTCTTTATCTTTATCTTTTCAAAAAAAAAAAAAATTTAAATAACTCAAAGTTTAACTTTTTACCAATCCGAAAATAGTGTAAACCCTAAAAAACAATTAAATATAATTTACCTATTTTTTTTTAAAATTTTAAAAAATTAAAAAACAAAAAAAGCGAAGGTAAGAAGAAGAAATCTAGGGTTTATGAATATAAACTTTATCAATAAATAAAGTTTACCATAAACAATCACAAAAGTGGTTACAAAACAACGCTGTTTAACAAGCATAAAAACCCAATATTCTACAAATACAAGAGATTTAAACATCATTTACCATATTCCAGTCACAAAAAAAAAAGTGTCATCACAAAAGATGAGTTTACAAAGGTTCACGCAATAACATCAGCGGCCGAAGGTAGCATGTACAACACTTGGGTTAACCTCATCCCAGATTTCATTCGGTTGTATTATTTTCATGTAGTCTTTAAATATGTTGAAGCCGATTCGGTGAGCATTTGAATAATTTCGTTGGCAATCTCTTATTTTGTTTCTGGATTTCTTGAATCGCTCCCAACGGGTGTCTTTAGACACTTGAGATTCGAGGTCAACGTTTTCCTCCTCCAAGGCTATGAGTCTTTTTTCCAGATGTGTCAACACGTATTAGAAGACCTCATACCTCTTATTTTTTTCACCATATTTGGATTTTTTTGGATCCATAGACTAGAACGGATGGATATCGAGATGTCAGAAAACTGATGTTATGATAATGACAGACACTTGGAAAGAGAAGAGAAGAAAAGAATGTTATAATAATGACAGAGACTTGTAACCTTAATTTATACACAATTTAAGTGGTAGTCGAGGATAAAAAAGGAAATATATTTATTAAATTTTTTTTAAAGCAATAAACTATACTATGGACCAAACTGAAATTTATCTACACATTGAACTATAAAAACATTTTCTTTTTTCCGGAGGTTGAAATCAAAACATTTTAAAAGTGTTTAACAATCAAATATAATAGTTAATGAACTAAAGACTAAAGTAATCTTGCAACTAAGGCCTTGTTTGTTTTAGTATTTATTTATATAATTAAAATTGTTTTCAGATATTAGAAAAAATAGTAATGCTATACATCCCACCTACGAACAATGGTAGACATTCAACACTTTTGTTCATCATTTGCATCCAACTGTTGATGTGTCAATTTGTGAGTGGATACATGGATAAATAATTATTAATGTATATCCACTCACCAATTGACACATCAACAGTTGGATGTAAATGTTGGACAAAAGTGTTGGATGTCTAACATTATCCCCCATCTAAAATCCCATCTTTTTCATCCCACTAAATGTGGCATGTAAGGTGTCAATTGGTGAGTGGATACATGAGGTAGGTGAGATAAATCATCATTAATGTGTATCCACTCACAATTTGACACCTCACATGCCACATGTAGTGGGATGAAAAAAGTGGGATGTTTAGCATTATTGTAGAAAAAAATAATAGTAAAACTTTTAACAATGAAATGTTTTTCACCCCCTAAACATAATCCTAGATTTGTGTAAGTGTCGTCGAATATATCGGTTGATTCATGGTTTGAAGTGTCATAGAATATTGAAATCTTAACAATTTAAAAGGGTTTGACGACAATCATAATTCACAATAAGGACCTTGATTATATCCAATTCACAGAGACTTGTAAGTCTTGTAACCCTAATTTATATACAATTTAAGTGGACATCAAGGATTAAAAATGTTGCTTATTTCTTAACATCAATAAACAAGTGTTTATTGTTTTACTAAGTAGAATGGCTCAAAAACATCATATATTCTTAAAAATATTGTAATAAAATAAGTATATTGCGGCAAAAAACAAATGTTGTTAATATGTAAGATTATTAGAGGAACAATACGTAAACCCAAAGATGCTCCGAAATTTTTTGGAAATTGTACTCCTACTATTTTTGTAATATATAAAAACTATGTTAATAGTATATTTATAATGAAATATATTCTCTACATGATTACGAGAAATTATTAACAATTTAATTTATAAAAGAAATATAAATTTTAAATATGAAACAACGGTAGAAACATATAAATTTGAAAGATTAGGGGAACATTTATAAAATTGCAAAACTCCAGGGATGAAATTTTTTCCTCTTTTGTGTACTTGTGATATCTAGCATTATTCGTACTAAATTTGGCATTCACCCATAAAAGGTGCATTGAACCCCAAAAAGTGCCATGTGAATAGGTGTATAAGAGGTGCATTGAACCCTAAAACGTGTCATGTGAACAGGTGTGTATAAATATATAAACAGGTATCAAATCACTTGATTTGGTTCAATTATTTCAGGTGGATGAATTTAACGAAAGGTCACCATAAATAAATAAAATTAAATAATTAGTGTATACAATACATTGCGATCACAACAATTGAAAAAATGTGGATTCAAATTCAAAATTGTAATATTGAAAGATATTGATCCATAGTAGAGTTTATTGCTTTTTAAACTATGCTTTTGTGTTGACACTTTTTTTTGTGTGACTGTAAGATGGTAAATGATGTTTAAATCTTTTGTATTTATAGTTCTTATGCTTGTTACACATTGATGTTTTGTAACCTCTTTTGTAATTGTTTATGGTAAACTTTATTTATTGACGAAGTTTATATTCATAAACCCTATATTTCTAGTTCCTACTTTTTTTATTTTATTTTATTTTTATTTTTTACGTTTTTAATTTAACAATAAAGGTAAATTATATTTAATTGTTTTTTAGGGTGAAGTTTATGGTAAACTTTATTTATTGACGAAGTTTATATTCATAAACCCTTTATTTCCTCTTCCTACTTTCGCCTTTTGTTTTGTTTTTTTTCATTTTTAATTTAACAATAAAGGTAAATTATATTTAATTGTTTTGTAGGGTTTTCACTAGTTTCGGATGGTTGTGACTTGTGATAATGACCAAATGGAAAGATAATGGTGGATTTGAGGTTCTGGGCTTCATAGATAACAAAAAAGGGATAATTTTAATTTCTAAAAAAAAATAATTAATGGTTTTGAAAGCTGTGTACAGATGGATGGTAATAATTGTTCGCTGGCATTTAGAAGAATTAACCATCCATTGATTGCACTAGAAACAAAAATACTGGAGAAAAGATACAAAGTTTTTGAAAATCAAGTAGGAGTTTGATTTAGTTGAAAGATGGGTACAGGGATTGTAATAATTGCTCCACTGTTGAACTTAGCATCGGTTTATTTGAAAGTGGTTGTCAATAAAAATAGGTAATAATCATCTCTACAAACATCATTATTAATTCATTCATTCATTTAAATCAACTTTATCTTTATTTATATTTTCAAATCAAGTTTTTCTTTGTTAATTTTTTTTTATTCAACTAGATCATTATACAGGGTATGTCTGTTGTTCTGTTATGAATAATAAATAGAAAACATGGTAGCTTATTAATTTTGGACCATATCACTACTCTTCAAAGGTTAATAAACTCGATCACGCCTTGAATGATGTCATTGCTAATGGTATAAACTATATACTATGATTAAGTTTGTTGTTAGGTTACATTAATGCTTTTCCTCATGACAAAACATGGCTCCATGGAAATATATTTTTAGTCACAATGAAATTAAAAGCATGATCACAAATCTTTCTGTAAAATTTTCAATTTATATTAGTGTCATTCAAAATTTCTTTTGATGATCAGTAAATATTATGTAAAATAACATTACATTTCTAAACAAGTTGACACTGGTTGACTAAAATGAAGCCTGCCTTATTTTATAATATTAAATTAGGGATCCTATAGTTATAACAGGATATTTCCATCTTTTTATTTTGACTACGGCCTTGATTTTTCCACTTAACACTTAATGTCACTTAAGGTGTTCCATTCAGTCATTTTGTTTGATTTTTTAAGTGTTAAAATTACTTAATGGACCCTTAAAACCACTTGTTTTGAAACTTAACACAAATCCCGTGGAATTTAATGCAACCTTTTCCTTCCAAAATTATCATCGCTAATTTATTTTATTTCCAATGCTATCAAGCCAAGGGTGTTGCTTGAATACAATCAAAATATCTCAATAGAGTTTGAAATGAGAGCCGGTGACAATCATGATCATGCACATGTTGGTGACAATTTTATGTGACAATGGTGGCTCCATCGTTCACTACACAATGAGTGGGAAAGGTTACTGGGAAAGGCAAATGGGGAAGGTAGATAACATTCTTCAATTTTCATGTTCCAATGGTTTATTTATTTATTTATTTATATATATATATATATATGCGCAAAATTTTATTAATTTTAATGTACAGAGGATTAAATATGTCACATTGTCATATTAATGCATACCCTTAATTGGTCAATTATTATTATAAATCAAAGCCCTATACTATTTTGTTCTCACTTCTCATTCTAACTTTTTTGCTATTCTCTTGTAAACAACTTTTTGGAGATATGGACGAACACGATCCTTGTCACAAAAAAGCAAAAGTAACTGATCCATCTTCACCAAATGAAGAAAGTAATGGAGTAACTCTCCAGAAAATCCGACTTATGGAGGAAAGGGTTGTCAAATTAGAGGAAGATAGTAAGGTTCTCGCAGATGAAGTAACTAGGAGATTGTCTAAATCTTCAGAATCGTACCTTCGTTCGGTCCAACTAGGATTTGATTGTGGTCATAAGGTTGGCTATGAACTCATGAAGGGCTACACGAAGAAGATTTTCCCAGAAGGAGAATAGGATAATGTTGATCCCATTAAAACCAGAGGTGCACTGGACTGATTGTTCACGTACTTGCAATATTTCCTCTTTTCCTTTGTTTGTTATCACGTGCTTTAAATGCTATTTTATGTACTCGCTTTTCTGTAATCAGTTCTTTAATGATGTGATAATATATTTCAGTTTAAGTTTAAATTCTCTTGTTCACAACTCTAATGTTTATTAGTGATGTTGATCTATATTATTCATTTTCTTTGTTGTCCTTTTTAGTTTAATTTAGTTTGGTCAAATTGGCAAAATTATAAAAAATGAGAAATGCATATATGCACATCTCCACTGCAACTATTCAAAGTCATAATTGGATTCCTTTTCTGTCCAAACACTATATTATGTAGAAAAATAAAACATTGCTGCACAATGCATGGTCATCTTGCTTATAATGTCTATGGTAATTAAAGTGAGAGAGTTAGTTACTCTTTGTTTTAATATTTTTTGAAATTTGTAAATCTATAATTTATATACACCCTTTGATTGACATTTAAAAGCTAGAATTTTACCTAGCAACCATACATTCATGATAAAATATTTGTTATTGTATGGTTTAATACAGTGTTTATATTGTTGTATGGTTTAATACATTGTTTATATTGTCCATGGTTTTTATTTATTTAACTTCAAAAAGTAAGTTAACATTAAGATTTATTACTTTTGAAATGAGTTTAGTAATTAAAAGGTCATCATAATAAATGTTATCTATATACCCATTAACAGCCTTCACATTCCCATTAAGATAAACATAAAGATTTATTAATCGCTATACGAGTTTAGTAATTGAAATGTTATAACGTTTTTGTAGACATTAGGGGTTTAAACTTCTAAAAACAAATAAACATAAAGATTTATTAATTGTGAAATGAGTTTAGTAATTGAAAGGTCACAATAAATGTTTTCAAGACACCCATTAACAGCTTTCCCATTTCCATTAAGATAAACATAAAGATTTATTACTCGTGATACGAGTTTAGTGATTGAAACACTATAACTTTTTTTCTAGAGTCATCCCATTCTCATTAATAAGAAATAACACGATTTCCCATATTTAAATTATTTTTTGTTATAAGTGAACCAGTTGAACTCCACAAGTCTAATCAATTACGTGTATTAACTTGTAATCACATTTTAATTTAAGTAATATATATTTGAATTTATTATCTCTATAAAGGATTAGGATCCAGAACTTTCTTCATCTTTTTCTTTTCAAAAAAAAAATAAAAATAAATAAAACTTTCATCTTGTTAATCACTATGGATCTCTCTAAACTATCACCGAAATCTTCAGAAAAATCAAGAAATGAATCAACTTCTTCTAAAACAACAACAAACCCATCAATTTCGTCTTCTTCACAAACAGCATATCCTTTGGCTTCCTCCTCTGAGAAAACAACTGTTGTGTCTCCTCTACTTGAGGATGTAGAGTTGGATATTCTCATTCAACTGAGTACCCGTTTGAAATTATTGGAGGCCACTAACTCCCGTCTTCATACAAGTTTTTCTACTGACAGATCTTGGAAGAGGTTTCGGAGCAGTGACTTTCACAATCGAGACGTGCAAAACCACTTTGAGAATGGTCATCGTGATGGATTCAATCTCTTCAGAGAATACATGAAGACTATTCAACCACATAGTCATTGGGATGAGATTAATTGGACACAAACAAGGGATGCCCTGGGCCGGTGACTGCTGTTTCTGTTTTTTCTTTTTTTATTGATTTATATGTCAATATTTTCCCGTGTTTTTGTTATAATCACAACTTTTGTTATCGTTATTTATGGAATCACAGAAAGATGTATGTGAATGGTATGCTTTCTATGTGTTACTATTTTATAAAAGTGTACTTGTTATTTATTGTTGTATGAAATTAGTTGCATATAAGAAAACTAAGTTTAAATGATCCTTGAATGTGATGAAAACATAATAAAAATAAAAACATTGCTAGATATTCCAACTCATTTTTTTGCTTGTAACTTAGACAATTTTATCCATATAATATGACAAGGAATGCAAATCATAATTATATGTATATTTCCATTTTTCATTTGGCACACAGCTAGTTGGGTCATGATTGGACACAAGCAAGGGATGCCCTGGGCCGGTGACTGATGTTTCTGTTTTTTCTTTTTTTATTGATTTATATGTCAATGTTTTTCCGTATTTTTGTTATAATCACAACTTTTGTTATCATTATTTATGGAATCACATAAAGATGTATGTGAATGGTATGCTTTCTATGTGTTACTATTTTATAAAAGTGTACTTGTTATTTATTGTTGTACGAAATTAGTTGCATATAAGAAAACTAAGTTTAAATGATCCTTGAATGTGATGAAAACGTAATAAAAATAAAAACAATGCTAGATATTCCAACTCATTTTTTTTCTTGTAACTTAGACAATTTTATCCATTTAATGTAACGAGGAATGTAAATCATAATTATATGTATATTTCCATTTTTCATTTGGCACGCAACTAGTTGGGTCATGATTGGACACAAGCAAGGGATGCCTTGGGCCGGTAACTATTGTTTCTGTTTTTTCTTTTTTTATTGATTTATATGTCAATGTTTTTCCGTATTTTTGTTATAATCACAACTTTTGTTATCGTTATTTCTGGAATCACAGAAAGATGTATGTGAATGGTATGTTTTCTATGTGTTACTATTTTATAAAAGTGTACTTGTTATTTATTGTTGTATGAAATTAGTTGCATTTCAGAAAACTATGTTTAAATGATCCTTGAATGTGATGAAAACATAATAAAAATAAAAACAACGCTAGATATTCCAACTCATTTTTTTGCTTGTAACTTAGACAATTTTATCCATATAATGTGACGAGAAATGTAGATCATAATTATATGTATATTTCTATTTTTCATTTGGCAAGCAACTAGTTGGGTCAGAAGTGGCAACATTACAAGAATGATGGTCACAAGCTAAAGTGAATTGTTTCATTTCACTTTAGCTAATAACATAAAAACATCAATAAATTTCAAATAAAAAATTATCAACAATAAAATATATAACAATCTTTTGAAGCAATGCGAATATGATTATCCTTTTTGTAGGGATTTAATCAAATTAAAAGTAAAGCTTGAATACAAGTTCAAAACGATGTTACTTTCTTTAAAATCATGCATGCATTACACGTTCTGTTACTATCACTAACATTAGTACAATTAGAAACAACACAACTGATGAAACACCAAAGAAAATTAAATTATACAGTGACATCTTTCTTAAGCCAATTTGAATGGACTCCAAGTTGGACTTTATTCCATGGAAACATGTTTCCAGCTTCTGCATCTTTGCTGATAACACTTTGATTTCTTCCACATCTCTACTGATTTCTTCAATCCTTTGCCAAGTTTAAAAAACTGTTGGATCTGACTTCCACCGGTTAACAAACCCGCATCGTTTACTTTCACAAGTATAGAACAACTTACCTGGATTGGTTTCCATTTCAAAGATTTTCAATGCAGCCCTTTTCCCACATTCACAGTATTTGTTTTTGAATGTAATCATTCCACCATTGGTGTTTCTTGATGTGCTTGAACGTCCTTCCATAGTGAGATGATGTATTCGTAGAAGAAAGATATTTATCAATGTATGTCATAAAAGATATGAACGATTGTTTATAGTTGTGTGTCTGTAAAGCAAAACAAAAGAAAGAATTAAATCTGTGCATCTGTGTTGGAGAGAGGTTTTTTTTATAAATTATAATATTTCCGTTGGGTTTCAAACGGTTTCATTTAGGGACACAAAAGTAATTTCATTCATATTTTTTAAACCTATCACTAATTTCCCAATGCATGATAATCGGGAAGCGTGAATGACAAGAGTTGGTGGAAATAATCAATTTGAAAATACTCATAATTATCTGTTTTATTTGGGTAATCAACTGAACATGTATTAGGCAATTACTTTGGCGTGATTGTATCAACAAAAATTAAATAACATACCAATCCCCTATCAGGGACAGAGTCAGAAATGGTTTCCAGAGGAGGTGGGTTAAATTTGGGACACGTGTTAACAAATGGAGTGGGTGGTAATGGTTCACCCTAGTTAGTGTGGGTGAGCAAAAATGCATTCGATTGTCAGGGGTGTAAATTGGTTTTCAATGTGGGTTGCTAATTCACTAGGTTAACGACTTCACCTAATTTTTTTTATTATTATTTGAAATTTCTCTCTAATCTACATAATGGAATGCCAATACTCATCACCTACCTCTGTTGACAAAACCAAAAACTACTCTTCTTTCAAACAAGAAACAAAAAAGCCATCACCATTTATTACCGATGAAACAACCACTATGTCTCATCTAGTTACCGAAGATGTTTCCGCTGAAATCATTCGAATTAATTGCCGTGTTGGAGTACTGGAGGAAAAATATAAGGTCCTGAATGAAAGGATGTCAACTGACACCTCTTAGAAGATTTTTCAGACATCAGAATTACATATTCGAGATATCCAACATCATTATAGAGTAGGTCAGAGGGCTGGCTTCAAGCTCTTCCAAGATTATATGATGATGGTTCAGCCAAATGGAGAATGGGAAAAGCTTAGTTCACTGGAAACTCAATCTATTCTGGACAATGGCGCCGTCTGATTTGTATTGTTGATCACTTTCGAAAGTTTGATTGTTTTTAAACTTAGCTATGAATATGAACTGTGTTTCTTATTTCCAATTTTATGAATTTTATTGTAATGCGTGACTGGTAACAAACGACTTATTTTTAAATTTTGTTATTAGACATTACATTAAAATATATTGTTATGGTCAGTCATTTTACAGTGAAATGATTTGTTACATATGCTACAAACTATTGACTTGTGTTTGTGTTTGTTGTGTGGTTATGGACTGTGGAAAGATTGTTTTTTCCAACTAAAATGGGACAATATTCATCCCAATGGATCAAAGACTATCGAGCCTCGATGAATTTTTTTTTTTTTTTCTGTTTTGGTTTAACATAACATAATTACCAAAGAAAATTTTACATTAATATGCCACATCATTTACCAGCGATCAAAACTATTGTTTTATAGTCACTCATTTTACCGTGTAATTATATGTTACATATGCTACAAAATATTGTTCTGTTTTGGACAATACAAAAATAGGGACATCTAGCATTACTCTTTTGGAAACATAAAAGTTCGTTAAATTACTTCAAAACTATTTCAATTGAGCATAAACAACTAAACAACATCAACAGAAGTGTACAAAATTTTAAAGGTGTATGGTGGATACAAGGTGTTCGTAGAAAGGAGAGATGGTTGGCATCTGTCCATTCTACAGGAACGGGAACATCTTTCGAGCCAACAATGTGAAAGCAGTTTCAAGATGAAGACCATGTTATGAAAAAAATCTTCCCATAATCGGTATACGACATAGGTAATTTACAAACTTTTTTGTTATTGAAGGTTATGGAGATGGATTCGAAACTTTCAGAGACTATGCAAAGATTGTTTATCGGGACATGAAATTGGATGAATTTCGGTTAGCGTGAAAGACAGGAGTTGGTGGAAAAAATTAAAAATATCTTTTAATTTGAAAATAATCATAATTATCTGTCTTTTTAGTTGGGTAATCAACTGAACATGCACTGGGTAATTACTTTGGCGTGATTGTATCAAAAGAAATTAAATAACAGACCAATTCCCTATACAAATATGTCATTTTGATATGGACAAATTTATCCCCTCCATGGACACATGTCATGTTTTGATTTGTGATATTCTCTTTATTAAGGGCAATCCTGTAAGTATAACCTTTTGAGTTATTAAGCAGTGTGAAAGGTCTTTTTGAGTTATAAGTTTAAGTTTATCACGGTTAATTGAAACCCTATAAAAAAAAAAGTAAAATAAAAAATTCATCGTGTTCATGGCAGTCAAAATATTCTTCATCTTCGCTAATATTGTGAAAGGTCTCAGGGCTTAAGAAATTTGACGCTGCTTTGATTTTCACTCTGAAGAGGTGAGTAAATATTTAATTATTCATACAAAAGATTACATTTAGGGTTTATTTGTAATAATAAAAAAAAAAGAAATCTTTGACGTTAATTATCGATTTATTACCAAAAATTTATTTATGCTGTGTTATTTATGTGTGTTGTTTGTTTCTTTTTTATTTTGTTATATTATATGATACTTGTTTAAGTCAACAATCAACATTGAGCAATTGAGAAAGGAGTTTAAATTTGTGTTTTATAGGGATTTCTTAATCATTATAATGGCATGACGTAAGAGAGTGCTTGAAACCACCGTCGAAGCTTCACACGGAGAATATTAGGATGAAGAGAATGGTGAAGGATTCTATAATGAAGACAGTCCGGGTGGGTATCGTCCCGCGTGTTAAGGAATCAAGTCGTGGGAGACTTTGCGAGCTCGTAATGTTACAAAGAATCATCTCCATGTGGATCATGAATTGCACATAATGCTGAGGGTAAGTACCTTTGATTGGATAACACCTTTTTATATATATAGAGAGAGAGAAAGATGTGATTTGAAAAAATTTCAGGTAATCAGTACATTTCAGTTTTTCATTTTGAAAAAATTTCTAGTAATCAGTACATTTCAGTTTTTTATTTCAAAAGCAAGTATCACTATTGAGAATTAACAAGAATTTCCATGTTCAGTTAATCTTGTTTTCTGATATTTATACTGTTTGAATGACGATCATATAATCATTAATTATATTGTATTATATTTGAATGACATATGTATTTCTTTTATGATCTTTCTGCTGTGAATAACGATCATACAGTCATTTTTTGTTACTGTACGATAACTAGATTTCTATATGTATTTTTGTTGTGCTTGAAAAAACCATTGTACGATATCGAGTGTACTAGTTTGTCGGTAGGTTTTCAATTAAATTTTTCTTTGACACACAACCTCATGACAAGGAAATAAGGAGCTGTGAAAATCGTTCATTTTGCTAATCCTAGTACAAAGAATTGCCTGACCTTGTGAAGAAGAAGGTTTTTGAAGCTAGTTTTGGCGAGTTTATGAAGATTTTGGGAAAAGATTTATCAACTAGAAAGCGAACAATTACATGGGCCTAGCCGACTGGTGGTAGGATACCATACATACCTTCCACTTCGATGAAATTGGGGAGATGACGTTGACCCCGACAGATTTCAGTGCAATTACGGGCATACCAATTTGTGGAAAGCCTCTTGAGTATGACATGGACGCTTACAAGAAGAGAGATGAACTCATCAAGTGGTTTGGAGAGCCGATGGCGAATGTTGCAAAGAAGAGGGTTACTTTTTCAGAGCTATATTATGCGTATATAGGATTCAGGGGGAAGGAAATTGGTGAGGAGGATGTATCAAGATTAACAAGGGCGTTCATAATCGCATTGCTTTGCAGCACTTTATTGTGTGACAAAGCTAGGGTAGCCTATCTGTACTACATGCCCAACCTGAAGGACTTGTCCTCAATAAGTTTGTACAATTGGGGTGGGGCTGGCTTTTCAACTTTGTATAGAAACATGGATGTTGTTGTGAGAAGGAATCACAGTACTGGTGGTTTTTACCGTGCTTGGGAGGTAATGATTTCTACGTATTGTTTTTAAAATTTTAGTGATTACGTATATCATGTTTCTTTATCCTTTTTATATTCTTTCTGGTTGTGTTGGCTGTTATATATGCAAGTGTGGGCTTGTGAGTATATCAAGCCAATTGCAGACTCAGTGAAATGCTTGAGAGATGATAAAACTTACCCTCGGGCCTTGAGATGGGGTAGAGGGAAGAAGATAAAGTACGTTGACATAAGGGATATTTTGAGGAACCTGAAAGTGAAGGATGTAAGCAAAACATTGAACATCGTTTAAATTATCTCTAAATCTTAAATTATTATTCATAACTATTTACCTGTTGTGATATGATTAATATTGTTAAAATTTTGTTTTGTTTCAGGTAAATATGCACGCATGGGGTAAGGCTGTAAACAATTACCTCCTTATGTACGACAATCGTTCCAAGCCACCACGTGTAGAATATTGTTAGATGGGCCATGCAGGTACGCATGGTACTTGGGAGAGAAAGTGAGTGTTCAAAGCTTGGGATTGACTTTACCCCGTGTACCCAAAGTCCCACCAGCATTTATGCTGGGGGACTACCCAATTATTGCTGATGAGGCCAAGGTGTGGATGGATGGTTTGGATGCTTTTGATTTCTTGGAGCCAACTGTTGATGATGCAAGAAACTACAGGGACTTCGTAAAACGATACATAAAGTTCAAGCATTACACTATTGATGAGGTTAGTTTAACATGTAATGTATACCCTATAACTGTCCATGATTCTATGTTTTTTGATATTGTTGTATTTTTATCTGAGTAGAATGTGTTGGATCCGAAATTGATCTGCTGTTTTGAGTTACCGCCTTGGCAACTCCCCCTCGTGGAATGCAAAGACTCCAACTTCACATGCGTGCTAATGCAAATACCGAGGGACAACCCCTACACAAAAGTGCCTGCACCCTATCGATATGTGAGTAGTTATTTTTTTTATCTTGTCAATTATGAATCGATATATGCCGTATGTAGTTCATTATATAGCATTACTGTTAGCCTTATAGGTGCACGTTGACCAAGTTAATAAGCTACTGTCTATGATATCTGGGATGACCAAATTGCTCATTAATGGACAGTATGATCAAGTCGTGAAGATCGAAAGAACTGGTGGTGTGGTACGTTCAGTTGTTAGTTTTTTCAGTTAACTTAAATTTACGACTTGAATTCATCTTGTTATCCAAATAAGTTTGTTGGTATTGTTTACAGAAAAAAGGTGGGGAGACTTCGAACAAACAAGTGGATGAAACATGTGGAATGTTTGAGTCGTCATTAAAGTCAGATCCTTCTCATAGGGTTAGCGAAGGCAGCAGTTCTGGTTATTCGAAAAGTGATGATGACACTGATATTGGAGAACGACAACAACACGAGTCCCCTGCTGAAGGGATTCTAAATGAACAGAATGATAATTCCTCTCCCGCTGACAAAGGTACACAGACGTCAGGATTAATGTCTGAGGATACAAGTTTTACTTTACAGGGTTTTGTGGACTCAATGCAAGAGGAAGATTCAAGGCAACCGAGGAATGGAAATTTTACTGGAAATGACCGCCAGAATGAAATAGTTGAAGGTGCGTTTTGTTTTACACCACCAAGAGAACCCAAAAAAAAAATAAAAAAAGACACGGGAAAGGAAAACCAGTGAGACTGTTTTATACTGCTTGAAAAATCTTGCTCTCGTTTTCCTACCCATATATTTCCTTTGTCCACTAGAAGAGTTTACTTGGATTAAATTTTTCCCAATGTTCTGTGTATTTGTTGATATATTGTTTTTCTTATGGAGTCATCAGGAATTGTTGAACTTAGAAATTAGAGTGATATATTGTTTCCAATCTGAGTAATTCCCCTGACAGATATGTAATGTTGGTGTATTACAATATAATTCTATAGGAAAATATGCTGCAGAGGAGGAACAACAGACTGAGGGCACACCATATGTCAATCTGGAGACACAGGCACAAGACGTGGACAGAGACTTAGAAAAAGCCCTTCAGAAAGATGTTGATGCCCCCATGTTGCAGGTAGCTCCTCTTCTAGTTGGTGCATCGGACCAGAAGCTGAAGAAATCCTCCGACATAAAGAATACCAGAGGTAGAAAGTGAACTCAAACAAATGCTATGAATCTAGGTCAACCACCAAGGAAGTCAAGTAGAGTACAAGCAAAGTGATATGAACAAACTTATTTTTTAATTTTTTTTTATTTATCTGATTGGGATTTATTTTTGTAAGATAGGTTGTTGCGTAATATTTGAAGGTTTAAAAAATATTTAGTGATTCTACTTTTGTTTATGTCATAATGAACATCAACATTGTCTAATGTTCATTATGACATCAACCTTGTTTATATATATAGGTGCAACAAATGTTGATCACACTCTTAGACTTTGCAGCACAGTATGACTTTGCCTATCTATTGTTTTGTAAGTTAGATCACCCAAATTTTAATATGATTATTATAAATAACCGAGAAACACAATAGCGTTTAATCGAACAATAATCTAAGACTTGAATTTTTTTTTTATTTAAATAAGTGGAGCGTTAGTGGAAAGACAGCTATCACTTTTTGCGTTAGGCAAGTTTCTGTTTGTAGGGGTAATAAGTGATAAACCCTTGTTTGCATAGAACTAAAAAAAAAAAATTGAAAAACCTTTCTCTATGAAAACGCGCCATAAATTAAAACAAGATAAATTATATTTTGTCTTGGGTACTGCTATCTAGCTGTTACCAGTAAGAGTGCAACTTTGTTCACCCCCTTTAACTAAAGTGAACCATTACCCCCCACTCCAAGTGTTGACACGTGTCAACACTTGGAGTGGGGGGTAATGGTTCACCTTAGTTAGTGTGGGTGAGCAAAATCATTCTCTACCAGCAGCATTACCGGATATTTATGTGACAGAGAGGAGATAGAGTTGTTAGACCATCTCCAATGTATATGTCAATGCCAATACCAAATTTGGCACGAAATATAGTAAAATGTTATATTTGACATATCATTTTAGCATTGTACTCCAATGCAAAATTTTATTTGATATGCTATTTTTAATTTTTTAATTATTTAAAATTATAAAAGTTAACAAATACAACCAAACCAATTATTCCATTGAATATATTTTTTTTGAATTGTTTCAATCTCAATTTTCCCTAACAATTTGTTAAATTTTGGATTTTTTAAATTAAAAAGTCAACAAATACGGCTGTATTTATTGTTATGCCAAATTTGACATATGCTATACACTGTACCAAATTTGACACATTTTTGCACAGCTTTTAACATTGCATTGGAGTATTATTTTTATTTTTTTTACTTTGTGCTAAAACCAATGCATCTATACTTGATTGTTTTTATCTTCAAATTCTTAATTTTTATACACCATTGGATTGAAATCCAAAGACTGAAATTGGCCTAGTATCCTTACCGTTAACAACAACTTAGCCAAACCCATGTATTCTTTTAGGGAAAAAAACATTACATAAGATTAAAAAACAAAGTCCTTCCATATACAAAATACAAAACACTCGCAAAATTAAAAACCCTAACTGTTGTATCCTCACCGCTCCTTGTGTCTTCATATTTCTCATTGCTGTCACTGCGTGGTCTTCACTCCACAACCCACTAAGCTACGGTCATCTCACATTCTCTTCTCACATTCTCTTGTTAACTATCTTCTTCACTATATGTGTTCGTCTGATTTTGTGAAATCAAATAAATGGGCATGGAAGTTTTCAAAAGAAATCAGAGAACCTTAACAGGCAAGTGTTGCTTGTTTTAGTACCTCTGATTTCTTTCAAAAGACTTCCATGCCCAATTTTTCTCTAAATGTCTTTCTTCTTGGTTGGCACTGTTATTCTTAAGTGGTTTTGCATGATATGTTTTTGTTGTCAGGGTTTATGGTAATTTTGATAACAGGTTCTACACTCTATGTTTGTTCAATGAAGCAAGTGTAACTTGTATTATTACCTCTGATTTCTTTCGAAAAACTTCTATGCCTAATTTTTCTCTAAATGTCTTTCTTCTTGGCACTATTATTATTGAGTGGTTTTGCATGATATGTTTTTGTTGTCAACGTTTATGGTGATTTTGGTAACAGGTTCTACACTCTATGTTTGTTCAATGACGCAAGTGTAATTTGTATTATTACATCTGATTTCTTTCAAATGACTTCGATGCCCAATTTTTCTCTAAATGTCTTTGACTTCGATGCCCAATTTTACTCTATGTTTGTTCAATGATTTTCCATTTTTAAGGGTTTGCAGTGATAAATTATGTCTTTGAAATGTTTTTCACTTTGATAGGTTTGCAGTGATAATTGATGTTTAAGCGTAATGTTTTTAGATACTGTTTGTTGAAGTTGCAATTAACCAGAACTCGATCGTTTGAACTTTTCCTCTCTTGTTCTTAACTGTTTGCTGATATCTTTTATTCTTTAACTGTTACCCATTAACCAGGTGAATATCATTATAACTTGTACTAGTGTTTTGTAGAAATTTCATATTTAATATAATGAAAAGGAATAGAAAGAAAAAGCATCAAGGGATCACAGAACAGCAGGATGGCAAGCTGCCTGAGGTGGAAGTTATGGGTGGGTTACGGCTGGGAAAATTCTGAATTAAGCCATGGAAACCGCACGGAACTCGGGATGTTACGAAGAATCATCTCTATCTGACGAAGAATCATCTCTATCTAGATAAGAACGAACACATTTTGTTCAGTGTACACAAGCCTATTCTTTATTTACAGTTCTTACATGTTGTGATTAATATAAGCCTAATACTGTATGAATAGGTGTTCATGTAATTTTCTGTTTATATTTGTATTCGTGATTATGTAAATGTAGCCTATAACTTCCAAAATAAGGGGATGCAGAAGTCGGTCTTTTTACAAATCATGGTATGATGAACTGCCCGATGCTATAAAGTTGAAAGTTTCATAAGCTAGTTTCGGTGAATTTGTCAATGTTTTGGGGAATGAATTCTATGGCAGAAAGAGAACAGTATTGAGGGCGTTAGCAAACCATTGGTGGGATACGACCCACACATTTCACTTTGATGAATTTGGGGAGTTGACGATGACCCCATCGAATTTCAACTCAATTACAGGGTTGCCGGTTTCTGGAAAGCCATCAGAGTATGACATGGATGCTTACAAGAAGAAAGATGATCTGATCAGGTGGTTTGGAAAGCCTATGGTCGATATAGCCAAGAAGAAAGTTACTTTTCGAGAGCTTTATGGAGCTTATAAAGGATTCAGGGGTGACAAAATGCGGGCTGAAAATGTTGACAGATTAACTAGGGTATTCATACTTCCATTGCTTGGCAACACTTTATTGTGAGACAAAGCTGGGGTAGTATACCCGTATTACATGCCAAACTAAAAAGTCTTGTCCTCCATTGCTTTGTACAGTTGGGGTGGGGCTGACCTTTCTTGTTTGTACAAAAACATGGATGCTTTGGTTCGAGGGAATCAGAGCACTGGTGGTTATTGGAGGGCCTGTGAGGTAATGATTAGTAATTATAATTTAAGATTAATAGGTAATAATGTTTGTTTATGGTATTTTAACGTTAAACATATTTTTTTCTGGCGGCTGTTACACAGGTGTGGGCTTGCTAGTACATAAAACCTATTACAAAATGTGTGAACCGCTTGGGGAATGGAAGGATTTATCCTACAGCAATGGCATGGGTTACATTCAGTAAGAAAGTTAATTACATTCAGCTAAAGGGTATATTAAGGAAGCTAAGAAGGAAGGATGTAAGCAATGCTTTAAAAACTAATGGGATTCTCCCTACCTTTTAGTTTCGTATTTATCAAAGAGCTCCTAGTTTTCTACCAAATATATCTCCATAATTTTGATTCCCTTCAGGTAAACATGCACCCGTGGGGAAAGTTCGAGGACCTACTGTCGACTTACGTACAACAATCTTCTCAGTCCACAAAGAGTAGGATACTTTTAGATTGGCCATACGGGTACGCATGGTACCTGGGTAAGCGTGTGACTGTTCAGAGCTTGGGATTAAGTTCACCACTTGTTCCCAAAGTCCCACCAGCATCCATGCTTGAGGACTATCCGATTAAAAAGGATGAGGCAATGGTGGGGTTAAGGGGATTTGATGCAAACAATTACTTGAAGACTGATGGTGGTCTAAAAAGGTACAAGGAGTTCGTAAGGCGACACGTAAAATTTACAAGTTACCCTGCTGAGGAGGTGAGTTTATCAGAATTTGTTGAATAATCCTTTTTCGGACTGTAAGTACCATGGGATAAATACTAGTAATGGACTTGGGTTACAAACATTGAAACTATTCTAATTTTGTTGTATTTAAATCCGAGTAGGATGAACTTTGCCCTAATTCCATCGGCCGTGTCGAGTTTCCACCTTGGCAACTCCCCCTCGTGATATGCAAGGAGAACAGATTAACATGCCAACTATTGCAGATACCCAAGGACTATCCATACATGCCGATGCGTGAACACATAAAATTTGTGAGTTGTTTAGTTGCTCTTTTTCTTATGAAATTATATATGAACATTTGTTTTAGATAGTTGAGTACATAACATAGCTTTTTTTGCATAGGTTCCCGTTACCCAAGTGAAAGAACTCCTAACTATGATTTCTGGGATGACCCAACTTATCATGGAGGCCCAGGTTGATAAGCTCCAAACCATTTCTGCTCTGGTAGGGTGATTTGTATTTGTAAGTTATTTATAATTACTAGTGTTGTTTACAACATAAATTGATCTTGTTTGCCTATTATGTATTTTGGTCAATGTTTACAGAAACCTGATGTGGTGACTTCTAAGACACCCATAGACGAATCGTCTGATTCATCATGGAAACCGGAACCATACGATGGAGTTTCTGAGGGCAGTAGTTCTGATGATAGTCTGGATGGTTTTATTGTAAGTGAGGATGGTGAGCCTGTAGAGAGTGAGGAGGCACGTCACCAGTTAGGTGACTCAGGTTGCCCAGAAACGATTTTTAAAGAACCTGGCAACAAAATAGACAAAGGTGCGATTTATTATCCAAATAATTGGCCACCGTGTAATGTTGGGTTGTTTTATTATAATAGGTCATTATGAGTTGCTCGGTTGTTTTAATAACACTGGACATACATTTGAAAAATAATTGTGTAGGCATTGATTCTGTTAAGGAGGACGAAGACATTGCCGGTGAGTTGGAAAGGAACTTTGAACAAGTCAGTAATACCCACATGATTGATTTAGAACCTCTACCAAGTGGTCCTTCCAACGAGAAGGTCAAGCTAGCCCAAAAACCAAAAAAGAGGAAAGAAAAAATACTGATTGCTGCATCTGATGAGAACCAACTTAAAGCTCCCAATCCAAAGAAGAAAAAAGGAAATCTATACAGTGATGCAGTCAAGGAGAACCTAAAGCAAGTTCCAAAACCATCAAAGAGAAAAGGCAATGTAGATAGTGATCCACCCAACGAGAACCTAAAGCAGGCTCCCAAACCAAAGAAGAGAAAAGGCAATCTAGACTGTCATGCACCCAATGAAAACCTAAAGCAGTCTCCTAAACCGAAGAAAAGCAAGGACATTGTGCAAGGTGCTGATCCAAACGAGAAGGTTAGGAAACCAGATAAAGGAAACGCCACAAAGGTAGTCACCCCATGCAAGTCATCTAGACTAGTATCAAATTAATCAGTGTTGTTGATCACATACTTATCTACCTAATATTATAGTCAGGAAAACTTTCTGTGATAAGAAACTTAGTATCTAAGTCACACATTGTGTAATGATGATCAGTATATTATTTAAGTACAGTATAACTATATCAACCTAAAATTTTAAACTTTATGTGATCAGAATCTTAGTATGAAAAATTTATGTGATCAAAAAGTTAGTATCTTTGCACTATTTTGTAGTTACATATTGGGTAATGGGTAATGATTATCAATATATTATTTAAGTATAAATCAACCCAAAAATGATAAATTTTATATGATCAGAATCTTATTATGACAACTTTCTGTGATCACAAAGTTAGTATCTATACGCACATTATTATTTTGATAGTCACATATTTAATGATGGGATCACAAAGTTTTAGAATCTTTGCGCGCATTATTATTTTGATAGTCGAATATTGATGAGTTATATTAACCTCTAATTATAAACTATATGTGATCAAAATCTTGTTCTAAATAAAAAAAATAATAATATTTTGTACTAATTGATATTGATTAGGGATCTTATAACTTCAAACTCTTCATATTCAATTTTAAAAAAAATTTCCTTTCTATTGGTCATTTCAGTTAACATAGGTTGGTCAGAATTTAAAACATAGCCATGTGTCATGCTTGCACAACCATTATATTTATTATTAAAACAATTTTCAATTCAAAGCCGAACTATTATATTTTTTACCCATTTCAACTTCAAAAGACATGAAGCCTCTCTCTGTCTTAGATTCACAAATTTTTTTTTTTTTTTGGATAGGAAATACAACAACTAGATTATAACAGTTGGATTACAGCTACTGAAACTGGATTAAACAACCGGGATAACGACCAACACGTTGGTGGAACATGTTATATGACTCAGTTAAATATGATTAAATGTATAAATTAACATTCATTGTATGTAATGAAAAGTCGTTAAACTATAAATTACTCAACAATCACTATCTAGAAATACTCACAAATCATTAACTCCATAAAATAATCCTCTCATATATAAATATGAGTCTACTGTACTATACATTTCAGTTAGACAAAACCTAGAAAGGATGGATTCTGGCGACATAAACCCCATTTTGTTGAAGAAGGATCAGATCGCTATTGTTGAGAAGTCGTTGGAGGACGAGCGACATCGTTGCAGGAATCTACAACGTCAATGGGTGGTCAAAAACGCTAGATTACATGATCGAGAGACACGTATCATGCAACTCGAAATGGAAGTCGCATGTCTTGCGGATCATATCTACTCTTTCATAGATCACGTAAATCGTTCACACAGACGTCTCGAAGGCCTTGATCGGAGCCAGAAAAGAGAATGAGATTGGTGTTTGTTTTTTCATTTCCATTATGATGTATGTGTCATAATTATTGATGTAGTGTTCTCATGTTTGTTGAAATCTTTAATTAATGGAATTTTTTTTTCTTTTTTTATGTTTTATGTGATCGAAAACCAATCTCAATTTTAGATACTCTATTACTGGATTTAAATCACAAACCCACTTTTTATTTTAATTTAATTTAATAATATCAAAAACCCACTCTTTTTTGATGAAATTACAGAGTTCCATTGAAGAAATGTTAAAAAGGCTATTAAATTAAATTAGTGAACATAAAACCATATGAACCTTTAAAAAGTAATTCAGGCAATTGGACTGTTAAATGCTATAATACAAGTCATACATAGATGCAATTGGTTGGCTGTTCAAATGACTAATGTATGTCATTGGTCTGGTCAATAGTATAATAATAACTGCATGCATAGTATTGGGCTGTTCTGTCTTCTTGGTAACGTCATCTAATAACTTTTGTTCATACTCCATTTCTGTTTGAATTAAAAAATATCATCTACGATTATAGTAACCTTATGAGTGATCATCACGTTTGGGAAATTAGGTCCAATTCAGTAATTAAAACAAAATCAAATGGCAGGAAAAATTTTACGAAAAGAAGAGGTTGATTTATTATTATAATAAACGCAAAGTGATATATGTGATCATAATTTATAGTTGGTAAATGAGTAATTTAATATCTGACCACGCGTTGATTATTGACATGAAAAAACGAGTTAACTTTTGTCATTAAAGAAAATGAGCGTCATTAAGGTGCATGCAGCTACCCTAACCGATATTGCAAAGTTCAAAAATCAATAAATTAATCACGTCGAGAATATCAACCGTCAAATATTGATGTTTTTCATTGGACTGTTCAATGCTATAATACAAGTCATACACAGATGCAATTGGTTGGCTGTTCAATTGACTAATGTATGTCATTTGTCTGGTCAATAGTATAATAATAACTACATGCATGTTATTCAGTTGTTCTGTTCATTCTTCTTGGTAATGCCATATAATAACTTCTGTGCATACTCCAATTCTCTTTGAATAAAATATCATCTTTGATTATGGTAATCTTATGAGTGTTCATCTCGTTTGGGAAATTAGGTACAATTCAGGTAATTAAAACACAATAAAAAATGGAAGGAAAAATTTTACGAAAAAGAAGAGGTTGATTTATTATTATAATGAACGCAAAGTTATATATGTGATCATAATTTATAGTTGGTAAATGCGTAATATAATATCTAACCACGCGTTGATTATTGACATGAAAAAACGAGTTAACTTTTGCCATTAAAGAAATTGGGCATCATTAAGGTGCATGCAGCTACCCTGGCCGATATTGCAAAGTTCAAAAATCAATAATTAATCACTTCGAGAATATCAATCGGCCGTTCGATGCACGTAGCTAGGGGTGATGTTAAGTACTTCACAATTGATTATTGAACACAAAATTATATATGTGATCCTTATTTACAGTAAGTAATTTCATAATTTAATATCTGAACACGTGTTCAATATTGACATAAAAAAAACGTATTAACTTTTGTCATTAAAGAAAATGAGCATCATTATGGTGAATACAGCTACCCTAGTCAATATTGCGAAGTTCAAAAATCGATAATATCAACTGTCAAATATTGAAGATTCTCATTGGGCTGTTCAATGCACATTGCTAGGGGTGACGTTAAGTACTTTTTTGATTCCTAAACCCTAAATATTTAATTAATGAATTGATTAGTAATTGCTATTAATATTGGAATATATAAGGAGTGTTAAACTGTTAAATCCACTTATGGTTTGTACATAATTAAGTTCCTCTTTGAAAATATAGAAAAATGACTTACAATGGTTCCATCAACCATGAAATTGATGATTTATTGTCGGAAAGGAAAGGAATTGTTGAGGATGCACTAGCCAAAGAACGCATACGTTGCATGAAGCTAGAAGTGAATTGGAGGGATGAGAATAAGAAGGTCGTAGATGCTGATATCCGTATCATGAAGCTAGGGATGGAGGCGGAAGCTAAAATCAATGAAGTCAACAGGTTAATGGAGGAATGCAACCGTCTGCTACTACTTATTGAAAGACGTTTCGGTTTAGTAGTGTAATCTAGGATTTCTTTCTATAATCTTTGTTTTAATGTTGTTTTTTATCTTATCTTTCGTTTAGAACAGTTGTGTGTTTGAAAACATCTTTTGCATGTTTTGTATTTTGTCACACCTGTTATGATATGGTTGAAATTAGCACAGTTCAGTCTCTGGGTTGCTGGTATTATTTTTGTTGTGTTTACTTTGGTTTTTGGCAACTAGTAGTCTCTTGCGAGTTCGCAACAGATGTATCATAAATGAAATTCAACACATGCGAGTCATGCATTTGGGGACACATGCATGACCCTCAACATTGGGTATTGCCACTATAACTTGAATACTTACAAGTGTGGTTAATAATCTTTTCATATCCTAGTTTTTGGATTTGTTTGTTGCTTGTTTTTGTCTCTTGCGTGGGATGTGCATCTGTGTTGTTTGTTTTCATGGGCTATGTTTTGCTTCTTGAAATAATTTTGCAGTTCAAAATGAATTTAAAAAAAAAGCTCGTAATTAAGATATTATTGGTCTGGTCAATAGTGTTATGTATGTTATTGGGTTGTTCTGTCTTCTTTGTAACGTCATCTAATAACTTCTGTTCATACTCCATTTCTGTTTGAATAAAAAATATAATCTACGATAATAGTAACCTTATGAGTGATCATCACGTTTGGGAAATTAGGTCTAATTTAGTAGTTAAAACACAATCAAATGGCAGGAAAAATTTTACGAAAAAGAAGAGATTGAATTATTATTATAATGAACGCAAAGTTATATATGTGATCATAATTTATAGTTGGTAAATGCGTAATATAATATCTAACCACGCGTTGATTATTGACATAAAAAAACGAGTTAACTTTTGTCATTAAAGAAAATGAACGTCATTAAGGTGCATGCAGCTAGCTACCTTGGCCGATATTGTAAAGTTCAAAAATCAATAATTAATCACTTTGAGAATATCAACCGTCAAATATTGATGCTTTTCATTGGGCTGTTCAATGCTATAATAAAGTCATACATATATGCAATCGGTTGGCTGTTCAATTGGCTAATGTATGTCATTGGTCTGGTCAATAGCATAATAATAACTGCATACATGTAATTCGGCTGTTCTGTTCATTCTTCTTGGTAATGTCATATAATAACTTATGTGCATACTCCAATTCTTTTTGAATAAAATATCATTTTTGATTTTGGTAACCTTATGAGTGATCATAACGTTTGGGAAATTAGGTACAATTTAAGTAATTAAAACACAATCAAAAATGGCAAGAAAAATTTTACGAAAAAGAAGAGGTTGGTTTATTATTATAATGAATGCAAAGTTATATATGTGATCATAATTTATAGTTGGTAAATGCGTAATATAATATCTGACCACGCGTTGATTATTGAAATGAAAAAACGAGTTAACTTTTGTCATTAAAGAAAATGAGTGTCATTAAGGTGTATGCATCTACCCTGGCCGATATTGCAAAGTTCAAAAATCAATAAATTAATCACGTCGAGAATATCAACCATCAAATATTGATGCTTTTCATTGAGCTGTTCAATGCTATAATACAAGTCTTACATAGATGCAATTAGTTGGCTGCTCAATTGACTAATGTATGTCATTGGTCTAGTCAATAGTATAATAATAATTGGATGCATGTTATTGGGTTGTTCTGTCTTCTTGTTGTGTTTGCTCTGGTTTTTGGCAGCTGGTGGTCTCTTGCGAGTTCGCAATAGATGTATCAAAATGAAATACGACACATGCGAGTCATGCATTTGGGGACACATGCATGACCCTCAACATTGGGTATTGCCACTTAACTTGAATAATTACAAGTGTGGTCAGTAATCTTTTTGTATCCTAGTTTTTGTGTTTGTTTGTTGCTTGTTTTAGTATCTTGTGTGGAATGTGCATCTGTGTTGTTCGTTTTCTTGCTGTGCCTCTGTGACTTTGTGTTGTTTGTTTTGCTGGGCTCTGTTTTACATCTTAAAATAAATTTGTAGTTCTAAAAAAATAAAAAGCTTGTAGTGCATGGACACTTCCTAATTAAGTCTTCAAATCCATCAAACCAAAGATCTATAACACTTGTAATTCCTCGAACCAAAGACCTATAAATTGAGTTGGGTTCAAAAACTTAAAGATTTTATTGGGATATGACCATTTGTTATGTTATGAAGTTTTTTTATGTTACAAAAATCGTTGGTGCAATGCATGCACAATAACTTATAAATTGAGTTGGGTCCAAAAAATTTGCTTGTTGAATATGGAAAAAATATAAAAAATATGCACATCTCTACTGCAACTATTTAAAGTCAAATTTGCATTCGTTTTCTATCCAAACTCCATATCTAACAAAATGAAACGTTAATACACAATGCATGGTCATCTTGCTTATAATGTCTGTGGTAAGTTATGTGAGAGAGACACCTTTTTGATTGAAAAATCTAAAAGCTAGCATTTTACCTACCAACTATACATTCACGATCGCGATCATCCGCTGCGACGTCGAGGTGTCCAACCAAAATGATGACCTTTTGTATAATTTGCAGCCATATTTTATTTTATCCCCTTTTGCGTTGTCATCACGTCTCGAGCCTTTTGGCTCGCCCGCAGGAAAAACTGGGGTTTTTGGTGGGACCGCAAATAAGCTTTCTTGTTCTGGTAATGAAGTTGTTTTAGATTTGGGAGCAGTTTGTTTATGTGATGCTTTGCAAGATCCAGAGCAAGTTTGAACCTATAATACTCAGAGTTGTACTGCATTATATTCAAAGAGTTAGAGTTGAACATTTATAGGACATAACCAAAAAAAATAAACGGTGGACAATTCACATACATTAGTCTGATTGAACCAGCTCTCTGAACTCTGATTACAATTGGCTATTAAAAATAGACCACAATCAAAAAAATTAGGATGTATTGGACATTGGGCGAAGGCATTGACCGTAAAGGATTTGAAGTTCATGTTTAAATTGTGAAATTCCAAAAACCACTAGTCCAGAAACGCAAGCTGCATATCACAACATTTTTACATTAAAAAAAATGAATTCTTCTTGCATAAATGAATAAGTATTTAAGGATACTAACAACTTTTTTTGTCGACTGCAGTCTTTGTATGTTTTTCTCATCCATGGGTAAGCTATCCCATACTTCAGCAATTTTGCCTGAAACATTTATCACCAATAAGAACCAGTGCTGATTGTTGTCGTTCATGGGAATAAAAATCTTGTCACAAAGCTGTTCATATCCCTCATAAAATTGAAAAAGCTAACGCGTTCCAACGACCTTAAATCTTTCAGCCAAGTAGTGAGTCTGTTGTTGCATGAACCTGCTCATGAATGGGCTGTAAGAACCTTAACATAGATACAATTCTTGGAAAGCCTTTTGAAGATGTCAAATCACATTACACTTTAGGCAAAGAGCTTGGTAGAGGCCAATTTGGTGTGACTCATCTCTGCACAGAGAATTCAACTGGGAAAAAATTTTCTTGCAAGTCAATTTCAAAGAGGAAACTTGTGACCAAGAATGACAAGGATGATATCAACAGAGAGATACAGATAATGCAACATATGAGCGGGGCAGCCAAACATCATCTTTTCATTCTTGCTATAGGAAAAGGTATTCTCCTAGGCGAAGATCTCATCTTGGATATCACTCACGCAGTCCCTCTCCCAAACGGAGTCCCTGGTCACTTCCTCCTAATAGGAGAACTGGAGTTGGGAAACCTGGTAAAAATTTATTTGTTGCAGGATTTAACTTTTTAACTACAGAAAGAGATTTGGAAAGGAAATTTTCTAGGTATGGCTGCGTTCGAGACAATGTAATCTATTTATTGTACTACTTATTGAACGACGTTTCGATTTAGTAGTGTAATCTAGGATTTCTTTCTATAATCTTTGTTTTAATGTTGTTTTTTTATCTTATCTTTTGTTTAGAACAGTTGTGTGTTTGAAAACATCTTTTGCATGTTTTGTATTTTGTCACACCTGTTATGATATGGTTGAAATTAGCACAGTTCAGTCTCTGGGTTGCTGGTATTGTTTTGTTGTGTTTACTTTGGTTTTTGGCAACTGGTGGTCTCTTGCGAGTTCGCAACAGATGTATCATAAATGAAATTCAACACATACGAGTCATGCATTTGGGGACACATGCAAGACCCTCAACATTGGGTATTGCCACTATAACTTAAATACTTACAAGTGTGGTCAATAATCTTTTTATATCCTAGTTTTTGGATTTGTTTGTTGCTTGTTTTGGTCTCTTGCGTGAGATGTGCATCTGTGGATTTCAACCTTAGATTTACCGACTGGAACTTTTTTCTTTTCAGCACTGCGTTGCAGTAGTGTCTTTTGTCTAGTTAAGTACGGGCTACGTGATAAAGACTCCGTACTCGAGCTGATGACAATCGTCTCCTAAATGGGTATACAAAGAATCAAAGATTTTGTCATTGATATATTCTAAAAGGATGTTCCCAAATTGAAACAGTACACTATACAAGAGTGTGTGTGTGTATGTGTTGGGGTGGTGTGGTTGGTAGGTGTTGGTAAAATAAAAAAAAAAACATGGAGAATTAAATTGAAAACGACAAACCATACTCTCTCATGGGAAGTGACATAGTCACCTTCATTGGATTATTTTGTAATCAATTTCAACATGTCAACCTTAAACCTCTCTAATATGGGTGCGACTGCCTTTTCTACCAAATCTTGTATTTCGACAGGTTTTTGGATAGAGGAAAGATGTTCGACTGACTGTTCAATAGAAGCAACTTTTACTTTAAGATTTTCTACTTCGTGCTCAACACACTAGTGCTTTACAGCCCAATATGGCTCGTCCACCTCTACTGTGGATCTGTAAAAAAAGTTATCTTTGGCCACCAACTTATGAATTGTTGCAGCCTTATTTTCGCTCCAAGCAACCAAAGGTACTTGGACCCTGTTTACATACACTTGTTTTTGTGAAATACATCCCCAATAGAAGATCTGAAGAAACGGAATGCAACCTTGAAAACTTCTTGAAACTCCTTCCTTTAACTTTCTAACATCCATTAGATACTAAAAACAATATGTTGCCCACTTCTTATATCTTATTAGTCTAGGATCCTTTAGTTGTGTGAGCAATGCTTCGTTGATTTTTGATGATTCCAGAGGGCATAACAAGGTGGAGATCGTACACAAAACGAAGGAAATCCTGAAAACATCATTCGCATCTTTCATATTCTTTAGTTTCTTCATCAAGCTTGACAAAGTATCGCATTCTTACTTTTTTTAAGCAGAAGGTTCTTCATCTTAATGCATGTTTCGTCAAAGTTACCCATGTCACACTCGACATCCTCAGTGCCGTTAGGCAACCCCATCACTTTTTCAAAGTTGGACTCCATCATTGGAATCGACTTTCCATGTAGCACAACTTCCTTTTTCTCCGGTGCAATGGATTTTAGTAACATCTTGCATAAAGGGAGTTGGAATACAAGGCAGTTGATGTTCAACAACACCCCAGATCTCACATCTTCAATGCATTCTCGTTGTTTTGTAGTCAAGCTTTTACAATTTGGATGAAATTTTTCGGGCTGCACATAGTATGCAATTCAGTTTCTGTATTTTTAATGGAGGACATTGTTATAGGGGTTCAAAAGTGTGAAGCTTTTTCAGTTTTGAGAGTGAGGATGAAGAGATGAACAGTTGAACAAATGAGCAAATGAACATATGAAGAGTTGAAGAAGCGAATTATGTCATTAACTAGCAATCATGCATGGGAGGACGACTGTTTATTTTATTAAGATTAGCCAATTAGGTGAGAAACCTACTGATATCTCTTATGTAATTCCATGCCTTCTTTGAATGCTATTAATCATAATATACACGGTACTTTATGCAAGATCTCAGTAGACAAATATAAGATATAATGAAGACTATTTAGTGGTGATCTGACTTCCAATTTCGAATATTACTAAAAACCGTGGATTTTGACAGTATTCATGTATCAGAAAGACGAATGTGGTGTGTACGTACGACCGTAAATATATATGTGATTACTATAGCTATAAAGTGATCACTCTCTGATTACATCAGCTAAGCGAAACGTTCTGCATAAAAATTTCAAAAAATAAAATGAAACTGATGTATGTTTGATTGAATATATAGTATTGTGATCACTCCATTGATTTATAACCTTATTGTGATCGTATATACATAATAGTAATCGATTATAAATAATTGTGTTTACTTGGATTTGTAACCTTGTTGATTATTTTACACAGACCAAATCATAACACAACTTTTGTATTGCGAACAGTAAATGTTGTGTACATATGAAAATAATAAGATAATGTGATCACTCTATTGATTTGTAACCGTATTGTGATCGCATATAAATAATAATGATATATTATAAATAAATGTGTTCACTTGGATTTGTAACATTATTGATTATTTTACACAAATCAAATCATAACACAACTTTTGAATTGTGAACAATAAAGGGTGTGTACATATGAAAATAATAAGATTATGTGATCACTCTATTCATTAAGCGTATTTAAGTTTATTAGCCAATCCAAATATTGTTTACAGGTTCGATAGTACAAACACAAGATTCTTAAATATTAGGCATGCACGCGAGGTCTTTAATAAATTTATCATGTATGCATGAGAGGTTTGGCCAATAAGGTTGCGTTTAATTTTGATATTCAAAACAGCATTCATTGCTTTTTAAATTTGAAATCCAATAAATACGTTTCAAATTTAAAAAGATGGGATTTATTGTCTTGGGAAACAGAAAGATGTATCATTAATTTGAATTGGAGAGATCAAATGGTGACCGGCTGCATGGGTTTAAGGGTGGACAGCAGACTAACGGGTCATATGCCAAGCATATATTTTTTAAAATTGTATGCTATCATGTTGCACCGAAGAACAACCCATGTATATATTGCTATAGCCTAAAGAGTAGAGATTGAGCAATTTCTTTTAATTTTGTCAAGTTTATAGATGATCATCGTGACTATAGGCACGAGATGCTCGCATATCTGAAGACTGTAGTTCATGTCATGCCACGTGTCTCTCGTCAATTGGAGTAATTCCTCATTCTCTCTCTCTTATGTGTTTAATGCCACGAAACCAAACTTACTGTACTAGAGTACTAGACTATACAAGGAAGCAAAATTAAAGATTTACCATGGCAGAATGCAATTGTTATTTGTTCACATGAAGGTCAACAGTACACTACAGCAATAAAATGATTTATGATTTATTAGTAATTAAAATCTAATTAAATATGATTTATGTTAATTGGTAATTAAAATCAAGGTGAGTCACTTCTCTAATGTTAGATGTGGGGTTCTAATTTTAACTTTTGAGAACCGTTATATATCCTAAATAACTATGACGCGTTTACTAATAAAAAATTAAATTATTATTGAAAAAAGAACTTAATTCCCCTTCACTCATCTTTTATATGGAATTTAATTCCCTTTTATTTCATTCTTGATTAGTAAACGCTTTATCGAAATCTTAACATGTGAAGTATTTATTTATTTATTTTTCCTTTTGAAATAAGTCTTTAAACAAGTTAGGGGTTAGGTTTTTGTGAGACCTTCCGAAATCAACACTACTTGTGCGGTAGGAGATAATTACTTTTAACTCCTCACATATACTTGTAGAATGAGTATTGTGGAAATCGAATCCTCATCCCTTGCGTGAAAGGAAAGTTGAAAACCGCCCATCGAGCTGTGAGTAATTATATAATGTGTATATTTATGTTTTTGACATAGTTAGTAGTATATTTAAAAAGAAAATCCACGGTGCAACCTACTTGATTATGATTTGTATTAGTTAGTATACAGTCTCATACTATTTTTTTTTAAGGGGGATACATCGGCACAGTAAAATGACAATCAGGGGTCAAGAACAAGAGCCGGCCTTGGGCCGGGGCTCCAAGGGCGCCGGCCCAGGGTCCATCACTTTGAGGTCCCTCTAATACATGAAATGAGTGTATGTTCTGATTTTAAAAAGGGCCTTTGATAAGTTAAAATGTTCAAATCATTATATATATATGATAAACCCAAATATTAATAAGGCCCAAATACTAATAAATAAATAAAATCAAATCGTACATTTGAAGACAAAAATTAACTTTCAGACAAAAAAACAACTATTTTCTTAGTTTATTATTTTATTATTATTTTGTAATCATTACCTTTCCTTTTTTATTATTTAATCAATTTTTTTTTCTTACTACACACTTCTCTCTCCCACTCTCACTGTCTCACTCAATCACTCTCTCAAAGACTCAAACTCTTCTCTGTCTCTCTCAAACTCTCAAAAATCTCAATTCTTCTCTAGTTCTCTCTCTCTCTTTTTACATTCTCTCAATTTCTCAGGATCTCAATATCAGTATCTCACACTCTCACTCCTCAGCCTCAGCCCTTAGGTAATTTTAATTTATAATTTCGTTTTTGTAAGTAATTTTTATTTTTATTTTCCATTGTTCTATTTATAGTTTCGTAATTTCGTTTTTGTTTGTAATTTAATGTTCCATTGTAATTTCGTGTTTGTAATTTTTATTTTAATGTTCCATTGTTCAATATCCGTTGTTTGCCTACTATTGTTTTATATTGTATTTTTCAGCAAAAAAAAAAAAATCAATCTTGCGGTATAGGCAATTAGGCATAGTTGGGCTGCTACTGGTGGACTTGCTGAATCCAGTTGCTTTAAACCTCGAATGCTTGACAGGTTTTATTGTTCATTTGTTCTGTTCCAGACTTTCGGTGTTTCACTGTGATAGTGTGATTGTTAGTTTGTATGTTATTTTAGTTAATAGTTATTAGTGTTTTATTTACTATTGTTAATTTGTTATTTGTTATTTGTTTGGTATTTTAGTTATTAGTAACATGTTTCCTAAAAAAAACAACTATCTGGATTTGAAAAAAAAAAAAAAAAAAAAACAAAGATTAGAACAATTGGCTCAGTCTCAGAAGGGGGCTTTAGATAAATTCCTTACTAAAAATGTAGAGTCGGGTTGTTCACTTGAATCACAAAACCCTACTCCTTATTTGATATGTCAACTCAATGATCATGATAAGAATGATATTAATGATAATATCAATTTGGGCAATGAAAATGAAAATGATGAAAATTAACTTAATGATCATAAGGTGTTTGACATGAATGATAATGAGAATTTGGGCAATGAAATAGAACATCCTGCTCCTCATTTGGATATTTATGATCCTAGAATTTGGACTAACCTTGATAATAAAACAGTTGATATATTAGTGGAAAAAGGTCCTATTAGAGAACCCAATCTCATCTTTCCTTTAGATGGTAAAGCTAGACATATTTCATATTCATATTATACTAGAAAATTACCGAATGGAGAGATTCAAGATAGGAAATGGTTAGTTTATTCAAAGCATGTAGACAAAGTATATTGTTTTTGTTGTAAGTTGTTTAAGTCAATGTATATGATAGCACATGAAGGACTTAATGATTGGAAGCATGTTAGTGAGAGGCTTAGAGAACATGAGAATAGTATTGAGCATATCACTAATATGAGCACTTGAATTGATTTACAAATAAGATTAAAAAAGAATGAAACAATTGATAATAATTTACAAGAGCAAATTACAAAAGAGAAAAATCGTTGGAAAGATGTTCTTGTAAGAATCATTGTTGTTGTAAAATATATTGCTAAACATAATTTGGCTTTTCGTGGAACAAATGAGAGAATTTACGAAGATAATAATGGTAACTTTTTAGGTTTAATTGAAATGTTAGTAGAGTTTGATCCAGTGATGCAAGAACATATGCGGCGCATTAATCATAATGAGATTCATTATCACTATCTTGGTCATAAAATTCAAAATAAGTTAATTTCTAGATTTGCCTCTAACATCAAAAATGCAATCATCAAGAAAATCAAAGAGGCAAAATATTTTTCAGTAATACTCGATTGTACTCCCGATATAAGTCACCAAGAACAAATGACTTTGATAATTCGATAAGTAGATATGTCCACTAATACCCTAAAAGTAGAAGAGTACTTTCTACAATTTTTAAAAGTGGATGATGCATCTAGGATGGGGCTTTTTAATGAATTACAAGTTGTACTAAACTCTCTTTGTCTTGATATTAATGATGTGAGGGGACAAGGTTATGATAATGGATCTAACATGAAAGTGAAACACCAAGGTGTGCAAAAACGATTACATGAAATAAATCCTAGAGTGTTGTATATGTCATGTGCTTCTCATAGTCTTAATCTAATTGTGTGTGATATGACTAACTCTTGTGTTATAGCGGTATCTTTTTTCAGAGTTGTTCAACGAATTTATTCATTATTTTCTAGTTCTGCAAAAAGATGGAAATTTTTTCAAGATTATGTCAATGGCTTAACTCTCAAAACATTGTCCACAGCACATTGAGAAAGTCATATTAATAGTGTTAAAGCCATAAGATATCAAGCTCCTAAAATAAAAGAAGCTTTGTTAGTATTATTTGAAAGTAGTGATGATGCCAAAACAAAAAGTGAAGCTGAAAGTTTAGTAAATGGACTTGAAAATTTTGAGTTTTTAGTAGGCATGATTATTTGGCATGATATATTGTTTAATATAAACATGGTTAGCAAAATATTGCAATCTAAAGATATGTGTATTGATGTTGCTGTAGAAATTGAGGGGGGTCATTTCTTTTTTTGAAAATTACAGAGAAAATGGGTTTATATTTGCCTTAATTTCTGCCAAAAGTATTACATATGATATGGAAATTGAACCAATTTTTGTTAAAAAACGTCAAATTCGTAGAAAGAAACAATTTGATGAGAATGCACATAAGGATATAACACAATCGGTTGAAGAATCTTTTAGAGTGAATTATTTTATTGTTGTGGTTGATATTGCTATTACTTCCTTAAAAAGTATATTTGAACAATTGCAAATATTTGAAGGTATTTTTGAGTTCTTATATGATTCAAAGAAGTTATTTTCGTTAGATGATAATAAATTGAAAGAATGTTGTGTAAATCTTGAATGTGCTCTAAAACATAATACATTTTTTGATGTTGATTCAAATGATTCATTTTCCGAATTGAGAGTGTTACAAGTTGTTTTACCAAAAGAAAAAAACACTGTCATTGAAATCCTAGAGTTTGTAAAAGTTTTGGATTGTTACCCGAACGTATCAATTGCTTATATAATTTTGTTGACTATACCTGTAACTGTGGCATCCGCAGAAAGAAGTTTTTCTAAATTAAAAATGTTGAAATCTTATTTGCGGTCAACTATGTCACAAGAAAGGTTAAATGGGTTAGCAATATTGTGTATTGAAAAGGAAATGTTAGAAAAAATTGAATTTGAAAATATTATTAATGAATTTACTTCTCAAAATACTAGAAGAAGACATTTCCAGTGATTTTTTGATATTATTTACCTTGTTGTGATTTTATTTAATCTTTAATGAAATTATTATTTTCGGGTTAAATATATAAAAATAGGTTATATATAGTATATATATGAAAAAATTATGAATATATATATGGGGCCTATTTTTTATATATTCGCCTAGGCCGGCTCTATCAAGAACATAAAAAAAATCATTGTTACAAAAGCATATAAACAGTGGATTACCATCTCAGCATAATGTATATTGTATATATATACTCTTCATTTTTGTTTTTCGACTTTGTTTGGGTACGTGGATTATGTATGCATCAAAGATTAACCTTTATATATTTCTAATCATTTAAACTATGTTAAAACTCAAAAGATAAAAAATTATAATGTGCATACTTGATACAAATGTCTCGAAATTATAGAAAGTAAAGGTTAATAAATTGACGTCTTTCCATGAATGCACATATACAAGATAACATAATCATACTTATGTGCTTCGAATAAAGATGGTATAATAGATTAATAGAAAAGATAGGAATAATGGGTTTGATAATGTGTGTTGTTCGAACACATATTATTCACTCATTCATTTTCATTAATAAAACACATAACTCTAATGAATATTCTCTATCAGCTTAGGTGGTAATGAGTTCAAATCGATCTCAATATATGTATTTTATAATTATGTATGAGGAGTTTTATCTTCGATTCTGGATAATAAGTTGATTTTGTCGGAAAACTCATACCATCAATTGTAAGGAATGAGGACATTATTGTCTTTTACTTAAATTAATGCGAACCTCAGTTAACTTTCCAAAATCCAATTATAGGATGAGTTAATTATGAAATAAACGGATTTTGAGATGTTTACAAAACACATATTTTCTATAAGTAGTTATGAAATAGGTGAGTGATTATTTATAAGTAATAGCAATAAAAGACACCCTAACTTATTTTGTTTTAAATACTTTATTTATTGTTTTTATATATATATATACAACAGAATGTATATTTAATTTGATCGATTTTGGTATGACATGATGAGAATGAAGGGAAGCATTTGTGGCTGTGAAAATCACAAATGGGAAGTCAAAATCATCGGCGAGTACGCATCGGGAAGCGGACAATCTTAGAAAAGGTGAAACAACAAATCACACCCACACAGTACTTGATGAATGAACGATGATATCTGAAGAGGTAAAAGGATTATCAATAAATCAAAGCTTCAATAGATGATATGTTTGTGTAAATAATAATTAAACGAAATGGAATTATGCAACAAGAGCTTCAATATCAAACACTATAGAAGAAACTTTGAACATAACTCATGTACCCAGTTCTAAATATTGAAAAACCAAAATCAAATTAATACAATTCTCAGAAAGGCAGTCTTAACATACCCCATGAATCAGTCAATTCCTAGACAGATATTGTTATTTTGTTCCCGTAAAATCTCCAAAACTTTTTTCATCACCTTAACCATCACAATCATTTCCCTTTCTCTTGGATTTGGATCTGTCTGTTTCACTAACAGTTTTATGAAACTACCCAGAGCTTCAGATTGTACCAAGCCATAGGCGACTGACATCAGGATCACAGTTTTCAACAGTTATCTGTCCAGTTAGTTAAGGATGACTTGACCTACAGAAAATTATAATTACAGAAAATTATAAGCTACAATTTGGTTTGAAAAAACTATTTCCTTAATTCCAGTGGGGATATAGAGAACTAAACTGAACAAATGGTGTTTCACATTATCATGAACAAACTAATAAGACATAAATTTATAAGAAATATCTTTACCTCGTAAACAATATTGTGCTTCTTGATTCTGATTTTTCCGTATCCTTTTCTTGATCCTCTTTTGCGATGTCGATCACCACTTTCTTCTTTGTATTCCGAGTTTACTGGATGAACCCCACACTTTTTCACCTTGCAACAATCATTTGTAGGAGAGAATTGAAAACGAACCTTCTGGCACAATGAGTACATACTACTCAAACTACTACCTGATTTGGAATATTTAACAAATACGTGATCTGACTTGGGATGCTCCAATGTAGTTTTATCATGTGAGATTCTCAAACTGCAAATGTTTTTCTTGCAGTCACTATCAGAATCAATGAAATTACATGTGCAATCAACAGATGAATAGCCTCCGTTGCTGGAGTCGCATGAAGCTACGATGCACAGAACAAGCCCGGTGAAGTTGTTATTATACCAATGTGGAGGCAAGTCTATTGTTAACGAAGACCCTTCATTTTGATTACTCACCCACTCTGGAATTTCACTTCCGGGGAAACAGAAGTTAACCTTCCGCCAATAACTTTGTAGAATGAAATCCTTCTGCCAATAAATCTGTACAATGAAATATTAATTTATTATAACTCACTCTAATATAATAGTTTTGGTCAAATATTCATTTTTATAACTCACCCACACTGGAATTTCTCTTCTAGATGTTGCAGTAGTCTCCGGTACATTGTTTGCCATAAGTTGAATCCTCGTCTGTGCATCTGTCTGAATATCTTCCACATCCAATTTCAAGCAATTATAATACTGAAAATACTGACTGATATCCATTTCCCCTGTGGAGACTACAGTTGTATCAGGTAAAGTTTCCAAAGAAATGCAGTGACTTGCATCTACAAATTGAAGACGTGATGGCAATGGAAACTCTTGCAAATATTTCAGTCTCTCACAATAGCTTATGTCAAGTCTTCTTAGTCTAGTAAAATGTTTAAGACTTAGGCTTTCAAAATTATTCCCTTTTAGACGTAACCTAGTTAAGGAGGATAAGCAGCTAAGAGCACTTGGAAATACTAACATGTTGCACTCACTTAGATCCAACTCACACAAAGAACATAAACCTGATGATGATGATGATAACACATTCTCCAGCATTTTTTCAACTCCAAAACAACCAGAGAGATCAAGTCTTCGAAGATTTTTGAGATTACACAAGCTGTTTGGAAGGCTCTCTAAGTTTTTGCAGTATGACAAAGACAATTCTTCCAGCCGAGATAGAAGTTCAATAGATGATGGTAACGTTTTTATTGCTGACCTCTCTAAACAAAGTGAATCTATCACTCTGTTATTCTCCAAGACTTGTGGTAAATTTTCCAATTCGGAGCATCCTGAAAAATTAAGACCTATGGTATTCTTTAATTTTAACTTTAAAATGCCGCTTGAAACTCTTTTCAGACTTCTGCAGTGATCGAGTGTTAAGTCCTCAAGGTTAGTGAAACGTTCGACAAAAGATGGAATTTCTTCTATTGCAGTCCCACTCAAATACAAATCTGTTATCTCTACTGAAATCTCTGGAAACTCAGTGATATTTGAGCAGCCTTTGAGACTAAGTGACCTAAGAGAAGTCAAATGACTCATGCATGGAAGATTCTTGAGCCTTGTATTATCACTAATGTCCAATGCAACAAGTTTATAAAGAGATTCAATCGCTGAATTAGAAACTTCATCTATCGCAGTCCCACTCAAATACAATTCCGTTATCGCCCCTGAAATCTGTGGGAACTTAGTGATATTTGAGCAGCCATCGAGATTAAGTATCTCCAGTGAAGTCAAATGAATCAAGCTAGTTGGAAGATTCTTGAGCCTAGTATTATGGCTAATGTCCAATAAAACAAGTTTATTAAGAGATTTGATCGCTGAATCAGGAACTTCTTCTATCACAGTTTCTCTCAAAGACAGATTGGTTATCGCACTTGAAATTTGTGGGAACTTACTGAAATTTGAGCAGCCACTGAGATAAAGTGTATCAAGGGAAGTCAAATGACGCAAGATTGGAATTTCTTCTACTGCAGTCCAGCTCAAATATAACTTCTTTACATTACTTGAAATCTTTGAAAACTTGGTAATATTTGAGCAACCATGAAGATCCATAACATGAAGATTTGGTGCTCCTGAGAGGTCTGGGACCTCAATTAATTGTCCACAGAATGGGAGGCTAATTTGTCTCAAGTTCCCCAAAAACTGTTATGAAATAAAATAAATAAATAAATAAATTCCTAGAAACAATTAAAGTCTATTTAATTTTCAAACACATCCAAAAAAAGAACATTGCATGCATAATTGTTAAACGTACCGTAGTATCCCACCAAAGGTGTTGAAGATTGCTGTAAGACATATCAAGTTCAACAAGGTGATTTGGGTTGAATTTAAATGGCAATGATTTTGAAGGATATCTATGCCAACATAGATATCTCAGATCATCAGGAAGTGATTCAAGTACTCCTTCACGTATTTTCACCTTATTCATTTCTTTGTGCCTGTTATCTGAGATATAGAATTTCAAGAGTTTAAGTCTAGGCATCCTCGTAAAGACGTCCGGACATAAGTATAGCTCATTTATTTCTGACAAGTCCAGTGATATGCTTTCAACGTCGCTAGTCCCCTGCCAAAATAAATAAATAAATAAATAAAATCAACTTATATATAAAAATATAATCAGAAATATTAAAACTCTTTAATAATGTATTTGGCTCTTACCATATATTTTTCAAATAAATTATGTATATCTCGAGGATCCCACAATCTGCTGCGTTTACCGGGTTCTTTGGGCGATTCTTGAATAACAATACCATAGCCCATTTCTTGTATCAAATCATGCATCATTAATCTATTTTTTATAACCGTTAGCAGACACTTGTCAAGAAGAACATTGATTCCATGTTCAGTGGAGTATTCACAACAATCTAGTATATTTATTACCCGATTTAAATCCTCTCCTTTGAAGAAACATGCAATAAAAAGAAATATTTGTTGTTCTTCGAATTCCAATCCATCATAACTTATCCTTAACACTTCTTGAATTTTCAAGTTTGGACATTTTTTGAGTTTATCCAATAAACTATTCCACTGTGGCATGCTCTTGCGAAAGAGAGAGCCACCCAAAACTTGAAGTGCTAAAGGATTGCCTCCACAATAACTTACAAATTTTCTTGGCAACTCCTTATAATATTCAGGACAAAAGCTTTGCTTAAAAGCTTTTTCATTGAAGAGTTGAAGAGCCTCACGGTCATTTAATCCTTCAACCTTATATAATTCTAATTTATCACCACCAATATTGTAAAGCACTTGTCTATCTCTAGATGTTATGATGATTCTACTTCCAAGACCAAAATAATTTCGGTCCGCCAAAACTTCCAAGTGCTCCCAATCATCAACATCATCGAGAACAACAAGAATCTTCATCCTACGAAGTCTGCAAACCATAAAAGCGTCCATATATAGATTTTGTTCCCCAAATACCTTGAATAGAAACGTCTCTTGTAAATGCTGAAGTCCTTTTTTAGCTTCATTTTTAACATCTGTGAGGAAGCAAAAAGCTTCGAATTGCTTGGCAATTCGGTGGAATATGGCTTTCACAATTGTTGTCTTACCTATACCACCCATCCCCCAGATTCCGATAATGCGAAAATCTTCCATTCCAATGCATAATAAAGATTCAACTCTTTCTACACGTGATGTTATTCCAACCAAACCAGGGTCCAAGTAATCTCCTGATGATGTCAGTTTCAATTTACGTGATACATCTTCAACAATTTCGTCAATAAATTTGGGCTCTGGCCTGTCAAATCATCAATTAAAACTTTAACTAACTAATAATAACGAGATAAAGAAAAAAAAAATATTAAGTTGCTATTATCTATGTTATGCTAACATGTTTCTCACATATTAAACATATGATTTTAGAAACGCATACATGAGCACATACATGCACGCACACGAAAACACATACACACATTTATTTACCGATGATCCATTCTAAAAATTAATTACATATCTTTAATAATACAAAATAATTCAACATTATATTAATTCATATTTGTTATTATTTGAGTCTTGATGCAATAAATTTATAATATAGATTGACAAATTTGATTATATATATATACAATTTGAAATTTTAGGAATCATTAACCAGAAAATCAATAATAAAATTTTCATACGAATAATGGTATTTTAATAAAAGAAAAAAGTTAGCATGCATTTAAATATGATAACAAGTAAAATAGAACAAAAAAAAAAAAGATAATTGTTTAAAATTAGGTTTTTGTTTAAATTTTTAAAAAAAAAAAAAAAAAAAAAAAATCATAGGTTGCCCCACCTAGTCCTAATTTAAGTCAGACATTGACTATAGTCAAAATGAGAACAGCTTATTATGTGGTAACATAGTTAGATAATCTTTATGTCAATTTGATCGATTTGTTAATGTAGACCGAAGAATCACTTATATTAAGATCCATAATAACCTTGATGGAATCATATAAATTTAAATGAAATTTTCATAAGATTATTTTTTAATAAATAATAAGAACAGTGCAATATACTTGTGATTTTTTTTCAATAACTATATCTATTTTTCTACGATTTTTCAAATGTTCCGTGCCTCAAATTATAAAAAGAAAAGAAGAAAAAAAAAAAAACAGTTTTTGCGCATGACAATTTCAATTCTTTTACATGTATACTTCATTTTTATTATTTATTAGCATGTTGGCAACAATTTCATCAAAATTTATCTAAGGACATGTTCTGTAAACTTTTTTCATTTGTTGCTTTTCGAAAAGAAAAATTAAAATGAAAACAGGATTTTTGTTTTCAATTTCGAAATTCAAAAAATATGTCTGGTAGTATATATTGAAAGATGTATTCTGAAAATAAAAACACAAAACACATCATATAACTTGGAGACAATAATTAACAAAAAATTGTTGAAGATTTTGTTGGGTAAATTGTAGTAAGTGTGAAATAAAATTGAAAATTTGTGTTGTAACTTGTAAACGAAAAATAACAAAAAGGAAAAATAATAAAAAATAATAATAATATATTTTTGGAGGAGCAGATCGGCGGTATCAAGGCCGGAGAAGCAGATATGATGAGAAGAAAAGGAATAAGAAGAAGAAGAAGAAGAAGCACTCGTTTTGTTTTCCAGTTTATTTTTAATTTTTTTTAAATAAATTTTTAAAAAATTTTATAATCAATTTGTGAAATTAAGTTCTTTGTGCAATTATCTACGTTGGTGGGAAGAAGCACCTTCTTAAATTAGAAGACTTTTGCTTATGTATAATTAGTTGTGTTAGTTTACGTTATCTCTGATCTGGTTTTAGCTGCATGTATTATTTGATTTCTTTTCATCTTTTTTCCATTTTATTATTAACTTTTAATTCTAATAATACTTTGTGGTTCTGATTTGCATCTAAAGATTGTGTGGAAAAAGGTGATTATTTCTAAAATGATGACTTTGTCTGCCTGTTTCAAACGTCCAATTTATTGTGATATTTCTTTTTTAAATTATATATATTTTGGAATTTAAATTCTTTTTAAATTTATCGGCCAAATCAAGAGGCAGGCAAAGCATCAATGATATGGCGATAGTTAATTATGAAGAAGAGATTAATCAAGGGAGAATGATAAATAATCTCCTATCAAATATAAATTAAATCCTTTGCCCATTTTTTTTTTTTTTTTTTCATTTAAAACACTTGAAAATAGATAATATCATGCATTTAAAGATAATGAAAGTGAAATACCCCCTTATATGTTTGTAGTGTAATAACCACAAAGACTAATTAAACTATATTACAAAATCAAAATTGTCATTTGGTTGGATACTTGGATACATGCTCTTGAACACAAATTGTAAATACTCTTGAATTATGAAACTTGAATATAATTGATTGTCTTTTTATAATATTTTCTAAAAGTGAAGAAAAGTAAAAAAGAAAAAAAATAAAATAAAATCGAAGATGTTGGGTGGTTTTCTATCGTGAACAAATTAATAGCAAATTAGCAATCAAGTGATCAACTAATTCAAATATGAAACATGTATAAACTAAGAGAAGAAGAAATAATTTACCGATCATGGTTTATAACCGTGCCAGATAGACCAGTTACTTTTGTCAAAGCAGTCCTCCATTTTTGGACCTTGTCTTTCGTCTCCTTGAAGCGTTCTTCATGGATAGCAAATGCCTCTCCATAAGTCCCAGTCTGTTTCCTTATCTCAGAGGGAAGTACATGGTAGAAAATAGGTAAAATGATATGTCCCCTTGTTTTGTTGCACTCGAGTATCTCCAAAAGTTCGTTCAAACACCACGAAGAAGAAGCATAGTCTTTAGAGAAAATGATGATCGAAAGACTTGAACTTCGAATTGCAATTGAGAGTGATGAAGAGATCTCATCTCCAGTTCTAACTTCACAATCATCAATGAAGGTTTCGATTTTACTCCGACACAAGGCAGCATAGAGATAACTCGTAAAGGTATTGCGAGTGTCTTCACCTCTAAAGCTGAGGAAAACATCATACTTAGGAGGGTTAGAACCAGAAATCAGAGAAGAAGAAGAAGAAGCCATATTAGGATTACAATTTGGATCAGAGAGATTATTGATCTGCTAACAAATTAACTTGAATAAGGAAAGACAAGAAAATTAACGCATCTTCCACATTTCACGAGTAATTTGATGTATGTTCTTGGAAGTTTCATATTACACTAGTGAGTGTTTCTTTGAAATTAATTTAATTAGCAACTTCGATTAAAGAAAATACTCTCTCGGTGTGATTGGTGTTAAAGTTCCGACTACAATACGCAAGAGAAGTGGATATCGATTAGAAATTTGCAACCGTTAGATGAGTAAAAAAGTCAAAATAGTGGTTAAAAAAATAACATAAAAAATTACTAATTTAAAAACAACAAAAAAGGGGCAGCCTGATCTTTAGGTTCTAATGGGGATGGGCGTGAGACCCAATAGGGCGGGTCCTCCCCCCATTCCTTAAACATCCCCCAAAATCCATTTGGGGGGACTAGTGATAGGGACGTTTTGGGGGAGGATCCTCCACCTCCACCCTCAAAACCTATTCTTTCAATTTTATTTTCTTTTCAATTTTAAATTTCAAGTTTTCAATCCGAAAATTAATAAAAACATAATAAAAATATAAATATAACATAAAATCCAAAATACAATATAAAATAATTGCAAAATACATTCTGTTCTTGGCAATCCAAAATACAGTAAAAAATAATTATAAAATACATTATTAATATTTAAGAATGTCTTCACATATCTTGTAAATCATCAACAGTATTCGAGGCCTACAACATTAAAAAAAAAAGTGTAGTCATATTAATTTCAATAATTTAATATTATAATTTATAATTTTTTTTTAATTGTTAACATTTTTATATATAAATAAAAATAAAAATAAAAATAATATATATATATATATATATTATTTTGGGGGGTCCAATGAGGTTTTGGGTTTGGGGGGAAGGTACCCCCAACACCTCCCCCAAAATATGTTTAGGGGCAAAGTTTGCCCCCACCCCCACCCTCAAAATCCCTTTGGGGGGCTGTGGGGGATGGGGTCCATGGGGAAACGCTCATTCCTAGGTTCTACCATTCTTGTAATTTAGTATGATCCAAAACAAAAATACTCTTTCTCCTGGGTCCCACATGTATTATTTTAAATTAATTGTTTTATTTAATTTTAGGGAAAATATCATTTTCTCCCCTGTATTTTGACTTATCAGTAAATTTCCCCCTTATTATCATTTATGGCCATTTTTCCCCTTGAAATCGAAAGTAATTACCACTTAACCCCCTCCTGTTACCTTTACTGTTAAAATGGCTCACTCTAACAATTGCAGGCAATTGAAAGACTATTTTACCCTTGAAAAGCGTTGTTTGAAGAGAAAATACAATTATGCAATTTTTAAAAATATATATAAAAAAAAGGATAAATGTTTATCCTTTAACTAGACAACAAACTTGAAAGAAACCACATTAAGTGACTCTAATAAAGTGATATTATCATTTTTCTCCTTGACGTTTGCTCTATTAGAAATGTGCAATGTTTGCACTCAAATGGAAAGAATGCATTATATCCCCCTTATGTTACCTTTTCCATCAATTTTTGAGTTGACCGTCAATCCTCATGGTCAAATGACCGTTTTATCCTTCAGTTTGCTCTATATAATTACCATTTAACCCTCAAGATATTCATTAAATAAAAAAGATATTTAAAAAAACAGAAAACAAAAAAATAAAATAAAAAACACAGTTTTTTTTAAAAAGATGGATCTCCACCGTCCATCTTAGATGGACGGTGGAGAGATCTCTTTTTTATTTTTTATTTAAATTTAATAATAATAATAATAAATATTTACTTCAATATATATATATATATATATATATAGAGAGAGAGAGAGAGAGAGAGAGAGAGATTTTCCAATGAGGACATTTTACATTGCACACTTTAAGCGCATTTGATGAAATTGCATTGAATTTATTGAATCTTAATTTAATTTTTTGTATGGATGGTGAAAAAATTGAAATACATTTATGGAAAAAAATTTTAAAAAATTCGGGTACAAGAACTAATTTTTTTAGATTTTTTTGAAGATAAAACATTTAAAAATAGGGAAATATAAGAACAAATAGTTCTCAAATCCAAAAAATTTCCAAATTTTTACCAAATGTGTATTTTAATTTTCTTATGATATATACAAAAAATAAAATCAAGATTTAATAAATTCCATGCAATTTCATCAAAGGTGATTAAAGTGTGTATTGTAAAAGTCCTCATTAGAAAATTACTCTATATATTTATTTATTTATTTATTACCTCACAAATTTCATTTTGCTTTTTTTAAAAAAAAAAAAAAATCATCTAATTATACACAAGAACTTCATGTAAATCATCTAAAAAACTAACATAATCGACAACTAATCCATAACAGCAAACTAATTATACACACGAACTTCATGTAAATCATCTAGAAAAAAAACTGCATATTGTGTAGTCTAAACAAAATCTGTGCCCATAAAAATTTACCCAAATTTCAGCAATGTGAATCTCAACATGCTAAAATCGACAACTAATCAACAACAGCAAACTAATTATACCCAAGAACTTAAAATTGAAATTGCATAGAAAATTTTACCCAAATTTCCTTGCTTTGCAGCTATGTGAATTGAATCGAAAGCATTTATAGATTTGGTACCAGCAATAGCAATATCATGAAAATTACAAAAATGGTTTTTTATTTTTATTTATTTATATATTTATTTATTTTATTTTTTAATAAATCACATCTCTCTTAACCTATACCTTCTTTGAATGAGAAGATCTTACATTGCGCATAATAGAGTTCAAGTCAATAATTTCGTTGACTATGAATTCCAAGTGCAAAACCAACTAGCCCTTCTCCCAAATGACATCATATGTGTTTTCGAGGTTCCAACATCAGGTTATTTTCTTACGAAAGACTCAACTATGGAGCGATTTTTTGCTCCAAACAATATTGTACATGACAAAATTGGATTAATTCCAAACCGAAGAACTACCACCCATGTCCAATGACTGTTTGCAAATGGTAATAAAACTCTTCCAATTCAAGGCCAACCTAGTTTCGGAACCAAAAGACTCTGTGTCAAACCAAGTTAATTGTCAATTAGTTGAAATTGAGCCCTTTAATAACCCTTAACATCATCAAAATCAAACAATCACCAGACTAAGACCTACAATTATGAACTTTGATGGTGATACTGATCATTAGACTTATAAGGGAGACGTTCTTAAACCCACACCACTCAACGCTAAATCTTTCACAAATCAATAATCGAAATCTGAATCCTCACCAAAACCATAGCCATAACTTGAATCTTAGTCATAACCAACTTGGTATCATGAACCTTCAAGCCCATAGCATAGGTGAGTCTACTAGGAATCTAATGAGAAACCACACTACAGATGATGATCAAGAGTTTGGGAGAACTCACAGTCTTCCGTGCAAGAAATACGAACTGTATAAATGTCTAAAATGCAAGAGGGTTTGTCAGAGTTCACAGAACTTTGCATCCCATGTATTATCACCTTACAAGAATGAAAGTAGGGTACAGAAGAAATGAAGGCTCATAGCCAAAAATCAAGAGGAATAATAAGTTTCAATTAATGTCCTCAAGCTAAGGACTTACTGTTTTACCTGTTATATTTGTCAACGAGGACCCAACCATGGTTCATGTTCGAGGAAAGAACATTAATATAGGGAAAGCAATAACTAATATTAATGCTGGGGTGGAGAAAGGCGAGGAGAGAATGGTCTGTCAAATGTTGGAGAGAGATCACATCGTGGTTTGAAAATTAAGGAGGAAGATAATACTTTAGAGAAGTTTAACGGTGTAATAGTGAAGTTAGAGTAAGAAGTTAGAGTTATTACAAAAATGGTTTTGTAGAAAAGCATTATGAACATTGAATTGTTGGATGTCCCAACCTTTGATGGCAGAAATGGAAAGCAATAATCTGAAAGTGACTAAATTTGCCACAGGAGCGAATGTATCATGATAATCAAGGCACTCAATTTGATTGTAGCCTTTCGCAACCAATCGAGCTTTGCAGCGTTCAATCGAACCATCAGAGTGATACTTAACCTTGAAAACCCATTTACACTCAATAGGTTTATGTGATGATGGCAAAGAGACAAGATCCCACATGTTATTTTGTTCTAATGCCTCAATTTCAGTGGCCATTGCCGCTCTCCAACGTGGGTATTTGATGGCTTGGGAAAAGGACTTAGGCTTAACTGTAGAACAAACCTTGGACAAAAAACCTTTATGTTATAAAGAGAAATTACTGTCAGAAACATATAAAGCCATTGAATAAGAGATGGAAACTTTAGTTACCTTAGAGTCAGATTGGACTAGATTTTCCATATGAGGGAGAGTAGGACAATGATAGTGTTTCAAATATGATGGTGGCTGCCTTGACCGAACCGATCGAATAGGAGGAATGGGTTGTGTACTAGTTGACATAGGTGAAGAATCCAACACTGGAGGGGCATCAGGTGACATCTCATTGTCAAGAGAAGCAGCTGATGAAATCGTTCCTCATGAGGTGCGGTCTCATGTGGAACGGATGAAGTGGGTGGAAAAAATTTATAAGTGCCATCATCATGTATGGGTAATGTATGAACCGGCATGTTTGAAGGAGTGGGTAACATATTTTGAAAAGGAAAAACATGTTCATGAAATATGACATCACGAGATGTAAAAATCTTTTTAAATTGAAAATCGAATACACGATATCCTTTTTGACCGTAAGGATAGCCAACAAAAACACCTGGTGTACCTCTCTGATCAAATTTATTTGTGACATGGGGGCTTTGAGCAAAACATAAGCAACCAATAATTCTAATGTTAGTAAAAATCAGTGGTTTTTGAAATAACATCTCATGAGGTGACTTGCCTTTTAATAAAGGAGTTAGTAGTTTATTTATGAGATATGCAGCAGTGATGACACATTCTCCCCAAAAAGATAATGGAAGATGGGCTTGAAAACGTAAAGTTCGGGCAACATTTAGAAGGTGATGGTGTTTGTGTTTGACTACACCATTTTGTTGTGGTGTAACAACACAACTACGTTGATGAACAACACCATTAGATGAAAAGAAATGATGCATGTTTTTTGATAAAAATTCAGTGCCATTGTCAGTTCGAACAACTTGGATTTGAAAATGTTCATTTATGTCTCAAACCCTAGAAATAACAGATTTGATTTGAGAATTAAATTGAGTATGAACCATGGCAAAAAATGATTGTAAAATGTGAGATGTTTTAGATTTAACAGCCATTAAATATATCCATGAGGCACGACTAAAATCGTCAACAATAGTTACGAAAAAATCTAGAATTTGAATGTGATGGTAATGAAAAAGGTCCTCAAATATCATAGTGAATCATTTGAAATGGTCTACTAGTTTTTATTGAACTATTTGAAAAACAAAAACGAGTTTGCTTTGCTCGAGGGCATATCATGCAATCAATATTATTTGAAGAATGAATAAAAGAGAATTGCTTAGCTAAGAGTTGTAAACAACTAGGTGAAGCATGTCCTAATCGGCAATGCCACAATTTATTTTGAGCTGAATTTTGAAAAGAGCAGATAGTTGCAGGATTTTGAAGATGATAGAGTCCCTCATGTAGACGTCCCAATCCAATCTTCTTCTTTGATAACAGGTCCCGAAACACACATTCATCATTAGAAAAGGAGACAGAAATTTTTCTGGTATTGACAAGTTCACTGATGGAAATTAAATTGAATTGAAAAGTGGGAAGAAATAAGACATTTGTGAAACATTATATCGGTGAAAGAGTGACAGTTCCTACATGAGTAATTAAATGGTCCGTTCCATCTAGGAGTTTAAGTGTGGAATGTTTAAAGAAAGTAGAATAACTAGAGAACAAATTCAAAGATGAGCTCACATGATTTGTCGCTCCTGAGTCAATGATCCATACAGATTTATAGGAACGTGGGAGGGAAATACCTGTCAGATTTGCTTTTGGTGCAATACCGGTTAGAGATCCAGTGTTGTAGTTGTCCCTTGACAACTTTGGAGAGACTAAAACAGTTGTGGGATTGTCTGGGTGATGAACGAAGAAGGAATCATTGGGTCCCTAAGCAGAGAGAGGATCGTTGGATCCTTGAGTACCAGAAGTTGGATTCGTTGAACTGGAATCCTTTGGATCATTCATGGTTTAAATTTGTGGAAGTAAATAATGCTGAAGCAAAAAACGAGATGAGGAAAAAAATCAAAAGAAGAGGTGCTCTGATACCATGTTAATTTTGAGAGAGGTAAGTGTAGAGAATAAATTCTACTTGATATTATTAAACTTGAAAGTCAAGTATATATATATATATATATATATATATAATACACTGGCGTGCTTGATATTAGACTATAAAACACTCATATTAAACAACTTATCCCTATAACTATCAGCTAATTGATAAGTACAACAAGTAATAGGATTACAATACAGTAGTATAATATAAAACAAAGTCTAAGTTGGATTTGGACTTCGAGTCTGAGATAGAGTTGGACTTCAAGTTTGAGTTGGAGTTGGATTAACCTCCATAAGAGTCCTGAGAGTTCTAAGAGTCCCGAGAGTCTTGAATCCTGAATCCTGAGAAGATCTCATCTCCCGTTCTAACTTCACGGTCTTCCATGAAGGCTTCTATATTACTCTGACCCAAGGCATCATAGAGATAATTCGTAAAGGTATTGCGAGTGTCTTCACCTCTAAAGCTAAGAAAAACATCAATATCAAGAGGCTTAGGACCAAAAATCAAAGAAGAAGAAGGAGAAGCCATATTAGGATTACAATTTGGATCAGAAAGAGTATTGATCTGCTAACAAATTAACTTGAATAAGGAAAGACAAGATAATTAACGCATCTTCCACATTTCACAAGTAATTTGATGTTCTTGGAAGTTTCATATCACGGCTAGATGAAAGTTTCTTTGAAATTAATTTAATTAGCAACTGTGGATTGATTGAATGTTTTTTTTTTTTTTTTTTGGTTACCCACGAGGTGGTCCCCACAAATCTATTGAAGGGTGAAATTCATTTTAGTTCCTCTAGTTTGACCTATTACACAAACTGGTCCCTCGGTTTTCAGCTTTATCTTGACAGGTCCTACTAGTTTCTAAAAATTCATATTTCAGTCCCTGCAGTCCAATTCCGTTAGGGTTCTGTCAGATCATTAAGGGTATAATGGTAAAAGCAGGGTTATAATTAATAATTTCAATTAAAATTTTGAATTAAAAAATAAACATTAAAAATAAAATAAAATAAATCCTCCTTTCACCTCTAAATCTCGATCAAACACCCAATTCCTTCTCCTTTTATTCACCAAACCGTAACCTAACGAAAAAAAAAAAATCCCCAATTCTTCAAATCCAAATCTCTAACTTTCTCTTCACTAAATCTTCGATTCCTTTAAGAAAAAATCTTCCCCACACTGAAGCTCGACAAAATCTCCAACTTAGGGAGGTTATCGATCAGCTTGGCGTCGGCCCCCGCCGTCGCGTTGCCGACGATGGCGTGGATGGTGTTGTGATTGGCGTCAAGGAAATGGGTCTTGTCCGGGAAGTCTCGCTCTTCACTATCTAGCCACAAACAAAACCAAAAATTATCAAGAACAATTGACATTGATCTCGCCGTCGCGATTCAACTCAGACTTGAATCAATCTCGGCGTCGTCGCGATTTACAGTAGCTTCGAATCGATCTCCCTCACCGCCATGATTCACAACCAACCCCGAATCAATCCCGTCGCCGCTATGCAAATCGATCTCTCTTCTTTCTCGATCTACATCCATTTGGGTTGGTTTGGGGGTGGTTGACAGTGGGTGGCGGTGTTTGTGGGTGGCTAGGGTTTTGTTGATTATAGTTGAAAGTGATGTGTGGATGGAAGATGATGATAGCTGGATTATTTTGGGTGGTTGTGTTATGGTGGGTGTTTTTGGTTTGGTGAATGGCGGTGGTGGGTGTTTTGGGTTTTGGTAGGTGGTGGCGGCTGGATTTTGGGGGTGGTAGGAGTTGGATTTTAGGGTTTTTGGGTTCATTTTGGCCAGGGGTTTCTAAGTTTATTTTTGAAAGCAAATTAAACTGGGTGATAAAGATTGACAGATAAGATTTGGGTGTTTTAGTTTAGGATTTAGGTGGCTAGGGTGTGATCTGGGTTTGAGTTTCTAAGATTTGGGTTTGATTTTTTTAAGGCTGAAACCAGAGAGTTGGTGATTTCTGGGTTTGATTAGGATTGAAGCCTTTTTTCTGGAAAAAAAAAATCATTTATTTTTTGGAAATTTTATCAGGTTTTTGTTATTTTCAAAGTTAATTGAGAATTGAGATTAGGATTGAAGCTTCTTTTTTTTGAAAAAATTCATGTATTTTCTGGAAAATTTTATTTGGGTTTGAAACCAACTCTAAATGTTATTTGAATCTGGAACCGGTTTGATGTTGAATGTGGTTGGTGTTGAACACATTCAACAGCAGATGGGTTTGATGAACAGATCAATTAAAAATTAAATTTTTTTGTTAATTGATGGCGGTGATGAACAGAAGAGATTTGAAGGTGAATAAAAAAATTATTATTTAATTTTTAATTTTTAATTTTTAAATTTTGGGATTTTATTATTATTTTTTTATTGTTTTACTTTTTAATCAGGGGTCAGAGGGTCAAATCATTTGACTCATTTGACCCTCTGACCCTATCAGAAAGCACTTTTTCAACGAAATATTTAACAGAAGGACTTAACGGGATAATACTGAAAATCAGAGGATCAGTTTCTGTAATAGGTTAAACTAAAGGGACTAAAATGGATTTCACCTTTGATCGAATGCTTTAGTTCAAATGTGATGACTACTTTATTGTGGAAAAAATACTCTCTCGGCATGATTGGTGTTACCACCCACGAGGTGGTCCCCACACATTGATTGAATGCTTTAGTTCAAATGTGATGACTACTTTATTGTGGAAAGATGAAAGAAAATACTCTCTCGGCGGAGAAAAACTTGGGTGCAACCGATGCACCTCGCCATAATCTGATGGTGGTGCATCGGTTCCACTCAGTAATTGACATGTGGCATTATTAAATTTAAAAAATTGATTCTTTTTCTCCTCTCAGCGTGATTGGTGTTAAAACTGGCTTCACGTACTAGTGGTACTGCAGTAGACAACGGTACGTGTAAAGTAGGCATGCACCGAAAGTGGTAAAAGTCGTCTTCATTATTAGTTTTTGGACAAATTGCACTAAACCCCTTGAGGTTTGGGAACGTTACACTTAGATGGAAATGTTTTCTTATTATACACTAACACTCCCAAGACTTAAATTTGACTTTTAAAATACTTAAATGCCCCTAGTTATATTATTTTATACTTTATTATCATTATTATTATTTTTTACCTTTTAACCAAAAACTTTATAAACTTTAAAAAAATAAAAAAAAATTAAATAAAAGATATGATTTATTAAATAAAGTAATAGTTTATAAAATAAATAAATAAATAATTTTTTAAAATAAATAAATTAATAGTTTTAAAAATTCAAATAAATGAATAGTTTAAAAAAATTAAATAAATAAAGGGTTTTAAAAATAAATAAATAAATTTAAAAAATTAAAAACATTAATTTTTTGAAGAATATCCATTAATAGGGACAAAAAAAAGCTTTAAATATCCAAACTTTTAAGGTAAGGATAATGGTGAGAGAAGCTTCAAGGTTCCCAAAATTGAGAGTCTTCTTGCTTTCTTCAACCACTTCCTTCACTGTTAGGAACCTTGAAGCTTTTTTCACCATCATACTTACCGTAAAGTTTAGATATTTAGAGTTTTTTTTGTCCCTATTAATGGATATTCTTAAAAAAAAATTAATGTTTTCAATTTTTTAATTAATTTATTTATTTAAACTATTTATTTATTTGATTTTCTAAAACTATTTTTTAAAAAATTATTTATTTATTTAATTTTAAAACTATTTATTTTTTTTAAAACTATTTATTTATTTAATTTTTTAAAACTATTTATTTATTTAATGAATCATATCTTTTATTTAATTTTTTTCTTTTATTAAAGTTTATAAAGTTTTTGGTTAAAAGGTAAAAAAAAATAATAATAAAGTATAAAATAATATAAATAGGGGCATTTTAGACATTTTAAAGTCAAATTTAAGTTTGAGGGTGTTAGTGTATAATAACAAATTCCAGTTAAATGTAACTTGTCCAAACCTCAAGGGGTTCTGTGCAATTTGCCCTTAGCTTTTTCATTTAGAATACATTTATCTAATAAAATCTTGTCAGTTTCTCGTGAATTTCTTGAGCCCAAAATACTTGTAATTGACTTGACTATAATTGTAAAATAGGAGTATAGAACTATAATATTTTAATATTGAGCGGTGATATCGACACCCTCCATTAACCTTAAAATACAGCACTTAAAATTATCTAGTATTATACTTTTATCTCCATTAAAATTACTTAAATAGATATACAATTAAAAAAATAGATACAGTTAAAAATCCATCTATTATCTTTTTATACTTTATTTTAATTTTTTTTTATTAATGACAATTTTTATCTGAATTAAAATTATTAAAAGGGTAAAAAGTTATGAAGACACTATAAACAATTTTTTTTTATATATATAATCCAATGTTATTTTTCTTTCTTTTTAGTGGTTTACAAACCCTAAAACATTTTTTTTCCAATATTTTATTTGTTTGAATGAGATTTGATGGGAAATGATATGGAACGTGAACAAATTCAGATTACTAATTTGTTAGTGCTTGACTCATCCTGATCGGTCATTGATTTGTCATTGAATTATTATTGTTATTATTAGAATTGACAGACCATCATAACCATTTATTTCATAGTTTCGACTCATAAGACCACCACCACCATAACCGCTGTAAACAAAATGGTGATGACGACGGTAATGACGTTGTAGTTGTTGCTTTGAGAGATTTTCAACTTGGAACCATGGTTATATTTTTTGACGACCCAAGAACCCAAACCACCTGCAGCTGTTTTGATGGTGACAACAACAATTCTATTCTCTGATCTTAACACATAGCTATTGATTGTAAACTTTTTAGGTTTTGGGATAATCCTTTTTTTTTTCTCTTAACTTTTAAACATTAAATTATATTTGTTTATCTGGAAGCAACTCCTGCTACTGCTTTTACTGATATACTCTTTTCGCATCAGAAATTTCCTCTTCTTTTCTCACGATTCTTCTACCAAATTCTCATCAATGACTTCTCTCTCTTTTTTTTTTTTTTTTTTTGATGGCTGGCCTTTTTCCTTTTTCTTCCATCAAGAAATTTCCTCTCAATCTGATGAAGTCCTTCACATGATGCATGCATGCATGAAAGTTAATTTCATTTAGGTTGTTTGGTTGTTGGGAAACTTATCGGGTTAGGTTATCTGAGGTTATCATTAGGAGAATAAAAAAATTTCTACTTAATTGTAGGAGATTTATTTTATAATTTAGAAGGTAGTTTATTATTTAAGGGACAACTAACTCTGTATTAGCTATCTAGAAAATGCATGATAATTATGTTCAGCTTATATTAGCTTTGCTATACATTATGAGCCTAATTTTGCTGAACCACGAATTTACCAAGTAGTGATCAGTGTTAACTGATCCTCTCTTGTATCATACGTCGGCCCAACTTTGGTTTGGTTTTTTTGTCATTTGCAAATGGTTCAACTGACCCATTTTATAAGGCCTAAGCTCACTTTTTATTTTACTTCCAGCTGATTTAGGTATTATTTTTCCTTTTGTTTTCCTAATTATTTCAATTCAAAAGGTGTCAGACTTGACAATATGATGTTGAATTTGTCGAGTAGTAAATTTTTCACACCTACATCCATGTTCAAATCATGTCTTTCAATTTCGAAATAGTGTAATAGTTCAAAAAAAAAATATACTCCATTTTTTTTTAATAGCCAGAAGCCACCCATAAAACGAACACAAACAAACAAATGAACACAAAGGGAAGCCAGAAACAACCCAAGAAACACCACTAACCAAGAAAGAAAACAACCAAAACAAATCACAACCAACATAGGGAAGAAAATAAAACTAAACATGCCTAACATAAGCCGTACCCAATTTAGCCAAATGAAGAAAGCCTTTGATAACTCCATAAAGCTGACTAGAACTAGAAAACACATTATTCCTACCACTGGCACCATAATGTGCCAAAGCATCAGCCACTTTATTACCTTCTCTGTAAAAATAATGAATAGAGAAATCAAATCCTTCCAATAAATCTATAAGTTGATCTCAAAAATCCCATAAATACCAAAGATTGCAAATCCAGGACCGGATCCAAGAGACCACAATATCAGAATCACACTCAATGTCAATACCATCATGGCCCAAAAGCTTACAAATAGAAATTCTTCCACCACTGCCCACAGCTTAGCTTCATTATTAGAACACAAGCCAAAGAATTTAGAAAAACCAAAAATGAAATTACTTGAACTGTCACGAAGCACACCACGGATTTCCCAAACTGCTCCCATCCAAATTGAGTTTTAATCTACCTGGAGTAGGCTTAAGTCATCTCAAAACTTGAATTTTCTTCTGTTTCTTTAATAAAATCTCCACCTCCATGTTTCTCAGAACACGATCATCACTATAATTCCAATAACGCATCATTGTCAAAGAATTACATAAAATCTGAACTCAGTGCTTAATAGAAAGCCAGACATCAATGCTCTCTAACTTCCCCTCCAACCTAGCCACACATCTTCTTCTTTACAACCTCCAAATAACTAAACAAGGGATTAACCCCATCAAATTTCTCAATTGGGAAGACTGGCCAGCTCTATTAAACCATTGATGGACTATCTCTTTCCAACTTCGATGGGCGAGGAATGGCACTCCTACCTCAACTGAAACCTTTCTCCATAAGTTGGACGCAAAATCACCATTATTCAAGATATGATCCAAGTCCTCAATGCCTCTACTACTACAACAATTGCAGGCCGAAACAATAGAAACCCCCACACTCTTCACCTTCTCATCAACACTTAAACAATTAAGCGCAACCTTCCACATACAAACAGAAATCTTCTTCAGTAAACACTTGTGCCAAATCCATTTAGCCCACCCAAACTTCGGGAGCCTAACTTTGATCACATCACAAGCTGATTTAGTGTTGAAACAACCATCCTTCTTAAAGAGCCATAACAGAACATCTTCAGAATTTCTAAACTTTCCAACCCTTCCCATTACTTAAACTGCTTTTTCCGAACCCAAAAGCCTTTATAACTCCTCAACATCCCACACATTATCGATAACTAAATCCTTTGACCTGATTTGGGAATATTCTCCCTCCGAAAACTCAGCAAATAAAGGCCCAGAACTCAAAAAATTATCATACCACAACCTAACATTACCTTCTCTAACCTTCCAGTTGGAATTGTTCAACAAAACTGGAATACACCTCATGATTTTCCTTCAAAACTGAGAATTCGTACTGTTAACTTTGCAAACAGCAACATGCCCCATTTTTAAATACTTAGCTTTAAAAAATCTTACCCATAACGAGTTTTACGTTAGTAAATGCCAGCCAAATTTTATGAACAAAGACATTTGAACATCAGAGATGATCTTCATGCCTATACCCCTCTCATCAGTAGGAATACACAGCTTCTTCCAAGCCTTCCATTTCTTTTTATTTTTTCCTTCATGTGCACCCCAGAAAAAAGAAGAGAACATACCTTGAATTTTTTTAAAAATAGATTTAGGCGTGTTCAAAATAGATAACAGATGTAGTGGCATACTAGACAAAACATGTCTCAACAGCACTAACCGACCTCCCTGGGACAACAAACGACTCTTCCAACCATCAATCTTCTTACTAATGTTTTGAATCAAGGGATCAAACTGACTAACCTTCAATTTACCATCCATAATCGGAACTCCCAAATAAGTAAAAGGAAACTTTCCTTCAGTAAAGCCTGTATCAAATAAAATCTCATTTTTTTCTCCTTAAACACAGATACTTAGAGAAAAAAATAGCTAACTTCTCCTGATTAACTCTTTGCCCGGTCCAACTTTCATAATTCTTAAGGACCCTTATCAACCCACGAACAAACGTTTTACTAGCATTGGCGAAAAAACAACATCGTCAACATAAAACAAATGGGATATGATAGGAGCATCACACGGGGTGAGAAAATGGTAAAATGTGTTTCGCAGACATCTCACTATTAATCATTCTAGAGAGGACCTCTTCCATAAAAATGAATAAGTACGGAGACAAAGGATCCCCCTGATGCAACCCCCTTTTTAACTTAAAAAACCCTTGTACGTTCCCTTCATCATGATAGAAAACCACAGGGTAGAAATACAATTTTGAATCAGCTTACAAAAGAAATCCGGAAAACCAAAAGCATGAAGAGTCTGGTCAACAAACTTCCACTTAACACGATCATAAGCTTTGCTTATGTTAATTTTTAGAATAATGTTACCACCTCTCACCTTCCGATGTAACATTTTTGTCATCTCTTAAGTAAGAGTAACATTTTCAAAAATGCTCCTACCCCTCACAAAAGCCTCTTGCTCTGGGGAGATTAAATCGTCAATCACCAACAACAACTTATCAACCAGAATTTTAGAGAAAACCTTATAAATCATATTACAGAGGCTTATAGGATGAAATTTATCAAAAGACTGAGGATCTTTTACCTTCGGAATAAGAACAATAAATGAGGAGCAATAAAAGCGCAGCTAATCATCACCTCTGAAAAACTCCTTCACTGCTACCATCACATCATTTTTTATAATCCTCTAACAAGTGAGATAAAAGGAGGACCCGAAACCATCCGGTCTAGGGCTGCTGTCAACCGAAATTGACTTCAAAACATCATAAACTTCTTCCTCTGTCGACTCCTCCTTTAATTGATTAATGATCACCTGCGAGATACTTGGATGAATAAAATTCGCCAAATCTGCTCCCTGCACCGCAACATTTATGCCCATAAATTGTTCAAAATAATTAACAGCACCATTATGAACCATCTCCATATTATCAAGCGAAGTGCCATCAAGTAGAACCATGGATTTGACACAAGAATTCAACCTTCTTTGTGCAATAACCACATGAAAAAACTTTGAATTTTGGTCACCCTCAGATAACCATTTTATCTTTGCTTGTTGAGCCAATCTCATCTCTTCTCTTTTATACCACACATCTAACTCCGCCTTAGAAACCAAAAACTCTTCTTCAATAATCTCTAAATACTCAGCCTATAACATCTCCTCATGATTCTCTACCCTTTCTTCTAACTCACGGATAAAACCATCTACAAGGCCAAAAGTCTCTTTATTCCAGACTCTCAGCCTTTGTTTCATTCTTTTCAATTTACCAACCAAACGATGAAGACCTGATTCAGACACCATAGGCTCAGTCCAAGAGTTACCCACCACATCCAAGAACCCCACATACGAGGTCCACATATTCTGAAAGCGAAACGGAGCCAGACCATATCTCTCCATTTCTATAACAACTTGTAATATAATAGGGGAATGATATGAGGAAATCCTTTTTAGCAGCAAAGCCTTCGCATCACCATATTTTACTACAAATTCATTATTAATCAATACTCTGTCAAGCTTTGCCTGGCTTTTCGCCAAACCTTGATGACCATTACACCAAGAGAGTTGTCTACCTTCGAATCTAAGATCCAACAACCCACATCTACTAATGCACTCATTAAACTCAGCCATAGAAGAAGAATTTTGAGGTCTAGCTCCCACCCTTTCCGTATCAGAACGAATTGTATTAAAGTCACCCAACACAAACCAATGCATATTAAAAGCCGAACTACCATGCAGCTGTTCCCAAAGGACTCTTTGCTCAAGCTGCGAGCATTTGGCATAAACAAAAGTCGTAAGAAGAGAACCACCATATGCAAACAACAAAACTGTCAAACATTGATTCGAAGACCTACAACCTCAAGCTGAATATTATCATTCCAAAACACCCATATCTTTCCTTCTTCCTCTACATTATAACTGAAAATTTGAAATTGTAAACAAGACGCCGCCTCTTAATCAGACCCACATCTTGGAAAGGTTCTGACACAGCCAAAACCGAAACATTATAATCCTTCATCAAATTTTTCAAACATCTCTTCGAAGTGCCATTCCCTCTAACATTCCACACCATAATCTTGTCTATCATGAATTCAGCTTTTGTGTTTGGGCCTTAGCCCTCATTGACTTTCTCACTTGTACTTCTTTTTTTTTTCCTCCTGAATTGCAAACTAATATAGCACCAGGATCCGAACTATAATCTTTTTGGGAATCCAAACCCAAGTCATTCTCACCATCCAATAATACTGCAAAGCTATTGCCGCATACCACCTCTCCTATTTCCTGCTCAACATCTTTTACCTCCTCCACAGTAACCACCTCCCCTCCTGAATTACTCTTTTCACTAATCTTATTAATATTTTTTGAACTCGAACACCCATCAGATTCAACCTGCCCATTCACAATATCTTTACCAATATTAAGGACAATCTCACTCTCTTCTACAATAACCACAAATTGCAAATTCTCCCCACCCAAAGTCTCAAACTCCTTCTCCTTGTTAAATTCGATATTCCCCTGATCCTGAGCCACTACTACTATCTCAAATCTTCACCTTTTTCTAGACTATCTTTTCGCTCCACTTCTTTCCAAACCTTCTCCTCCATTTCCTTCCTCAAGCCTTCCTTTCTAATCGGCTTTTCACCAACCCGGCACACTACAACAATGTGTCCCTGTCTAAAGCACTTATTACAGTAAAATCCTCTCTTCTCATATCTCACTTGTTGCCAAACCTGATTTTGCCCAACAACGAATGGAAATCCCTACACATCTTCTTCCTGCAAATCAACTTCAACACACATTCTAGCCCCTATGGCTCTCGTACGATATAAAGTGATATTATCTGTCCCAAGGAATCTACCAAATCGAGTAGCAAAGCTCTGTAAGCAGTCCAATCTATACAAGTGAAGAAGCAAATTTGGAAGAAAAAATCCACTGTGGAACAATTGACGGCTCCTTGTTAACATCAAAATTGACAGACCAGTTAAAAAGTTGAAATTGGCATTCAACCAACACTCTTCCTTCTTTTGCCCAAGCATGAATATAAATTTTTTCGTTTGCCAAGTGTAGCAACACATGATGATTATCCATAAAACTGATCATTGAGACGTCAGAAAAACTCCAAGTTTTGATATCTGTACTCGAAGAACATCAATCGATGGTCTGGAAGAGAGAAACTTTAACACCAAAGCGGGTTTCAAGTCCTCGGCAGCCCTCTCCATCTCCAAATCAGAAACCAAAAAAAAAAAGAAAAAGACTCCATTAATTAGTTCCGACCTTCTCAACGGGATTCTATACTTCGAAGAGGGAATAGGTCTCCATAGAGCTTGCGTGAAAGACTTCCCTCCTCCATATATACACGACATATATACATGTTTTATAGACAGTACACCTCTTAATTAGAACACTGAATATATACATGTTTTATTATTAATTAAATAAACCAACCCAAACCCGTGTGTGTGTGTGTGGATGGATGACTTATAATTGAATTTTTATTATATCTGGGGTTTATAATCCCTAATTTAACTGATAGAATAACACACATGTACCAACTTCACTGGTGGGTCCATTATCATTTTATAAAAGCAGATCTCCCAAGTCCTAAGAACCCATTCAATATATGCCCCTATGGTCGTAGCTCGGTTGGTAAATGAACGAGCTTCGAACTCGAGTAAATGACTTTTAAATTAGCGGCTCGAATCCTACCAATAGCAAAAGGCTTTAAAAAAAATACATGATTTAGATAAATGGATAGAAAATGTAAAAAATAACAATAAATAAAAATAAATAAATAAAAAAACCATTCAATATATAGATTTGTTGCATAAATTTGTAAATTGTATTGAAGATATCGTGAATCCTCTCTCTGTTTTATATGAATATGAAAATATGAAACTATGAAAGGACAATGTCCTAAAATATTGTAAAGACAAAAAGAGAATCGAAATCTAAATTTAGAAAGGTGATTCTCATTTCTCAACCTCGTTTGGAGGGTATTTATGCGTGACATGCATATTATAGATATATGTGTGGTCCAAAAACGGACATTCGTTGTAAAATTATCAACCCATTGATATATTTTTTCCCTCTTATGATGAGAGAATTTCACATCCCTAGTTAAGTTTCATCAATTGAAAATTAACCTTGTGAAAACTGGAACGACTAACGATTCGATAACCAGAGCGTATAATATTATTCTTCATCTCTAGAAAGAAACTTTTTCGATGCACCCAATATATATATATATATATATATATATAAATACACGGCTCACTCACAACACAACATAAAATGGGAAATCAAGTTATATATACGTGATATGAAAGAAAGATGCATATGCATATGCATCTACAACGCCGAGTGTAATATTAAAGCTTTTTCTTTATCTTTTTAATCTTTCAGCTTCTAACTGTTTGTCACTAGATGAACAAATATGAGGGAATTGAAGCCAAGGAAATGACAGAACAGATGTATATAATACATGTTCAGATATGCATAGTGTTTCTTGTTTGGATGCTGAGAGAATGAGAGCACAGCATGTGTGTGTTGGGTCAGCTTCTCTCCCAGCTTCAAAATACGACCCTCGCCCAACTTCTTAAAAGCTAATTATTAGAGAAACAGATTAAAAAATAAGCTATAAGTTGCTTTTGAAAATTTTACAGAACACTCATTTGCTCAAAACTTGATAAATAAGTAATTATTTCTCAAGTAAAAGCAACCAAAACATAACCTTTAGTGTGTTTTTAGTATGACTTTTGTAAAGGCCAAAAACACTTTTTTAATGTTAGAAGTTGTTTTAAGGCCTTTTTTTTTTGTTTTTTTTTTTGGCAAATTTCAAAAAAGCTTTTTCAATATAAAAAAGGTCATTTTGTGTCTACTAGGAGAAGCCCAAATTTTGTGATTCTCCCAAGAAACTCATTTTTAGCCTTTTTTTTTTTTTAATATAGTTGCATTGTCAACACTATCCTCTATGGATTTTAAATATTCCATCAGATACCCCTTCTATTACAGAACCCTATTATATTTCAATATTTATCAGACATCATTTGTGTCTCCTCATCTTCATTGACTTTCAAACGATAAGTTTTCATCTATCGTCTGTAAGTTCAAATCAATACTTTTAATTTTTTTTTTTTTTTTTTTGATAATCTTAAACAATAATATATATGTATGTTTATTGTTTATTGATATGAAGTTACATATATGTTTGATTGAATTTTTTTTTTTCAACTGCATGTTATTTTTTTATAAGTATCTATTATATATATATATTAAATCAGGAACGTGTAATTTTGTTTTTATTGTCGTTTTTTTAGAGCTCATTTATTTGTGTTTTTTTTTTAAACTCAGGTGTGTGATTTTTGTTTTTTAAACTCATGTATTTGTGATTTTTTTATTTTTTTATTTTAAAATAATACTTATGTATTTGTGTTTTTTTTTTAAACTCATGTATCTATGATACCTTTTTTTTTTTTTTAAACTCAAATATTTATGATTTTTTTTTTAAACTCCTATATCAATGATATTTTCTTTTCATTTTTGAAACTCAGGTACTCAAATACCTGTGATTTTGTTTTTAAACACAGTTACATGTGTCTGTATATCTTTTGATGTCTGTACATCTTTTATTTACTGTTAAATAGTTTATAGTGTGTAAATCACACATATATGTAATATATCGTTTATTTATCTTTGTTTTGTATAGAACATGTCTTCCCTACAAGTGAATTCTACTCAAGACAATGTTAGAGAGGAAAATCAAAAGAGATTATTGATATGTTTGTTAATTATTTGTGATTATTTTTTTAACTCAAGTATTTGTGATTTTGTTATGCACTTTTGTATATGTAATTGCCTATTTATATAATACCTTTGATTTTTTTTTTTTGGCTTGTACCAGTTGATTTGATAGTATTTTTTTATTTCATTAGAGTCATAATTTATAAATCCTTTGTTTATGCTTTTATTTGTAATTTATCACAACCAAAAGCACTTTTTGAAATATACTACCAAACAATCTAGTTACTGAAAAACACTTATGTAACTAAATACCAAATAACATACTGCTTTTTGTTAGAAACTCTACACCTTAAAAGCTATAGTCTAAAAAGATCTACTTTAGAAGCTCAATTAGAAAAGCCATACAAAATATATCCTAATTATGATTTGTGTTAGTTAGTATATAATCTCGTACTTATTATTATTATTATTATTATTATTATTAAGGGATACATCAGCACACTTAAAATGAAAATCAGTGGTCAAGAACATAAAATAAAATCATGTTAAAAAAGCATATAAACAGTGGATTACCATCTCAGCATAGTGTATATATATTCTCATCATTTTTTTTTTCCTACTTTGTTTGGGTACGTGGATTATGTATATAAATCAAATATTCAAAGATTAACCTTATATATTTTTAGTCATTTAAACTAGGGAAACTATCAAAAATCCCCCTCTAATTTGGGTTATTGGCCAAAAACCACCCTCTAATTCCGTTATTAGTCAAAAACCATTCTGCATGCTTTAAATTTTTGTATTTTGATATATATATTTTTTATTCAGTGGAGATATATATCTCCATTGGAATACAAAAAAAAAAAAAATATATATATATATATCTCAACCGGAATACAAAAAAAAATATATCAAAATACAAAAATTTAAAGCATGTAAGGTGGTTTTTAGCTAATAACGAAACTAGAGGGTGGTTTTTAGCCAATAACCCAAACTAGAGGGTGTTTTTGATAGTTTCCCTTTTAAACTATGTTAAATCTCAAAAGATGAAATATTATAATGTGCATAATTGATACAACTGTCTCGAAATTATACAAAGTTCATAAATTGACATCTTCCATGAAAGCACATATACAAGATAACATATATAAACATATATACCTATCATGTGTTTCGAATAAAAATGGGATAATGGAAAAGATAAAGATGGTATAATAGAAAAGATAACAATAATGTATATCAAAGGACATTAATTACCTAAAATATTGTAATGGCAAAAAAGAGAATTGTTATATGTATAATTCGGCCGAAAGACATGTCTGCTAGATAGAGAAATAGGAATAGCAGGAAACTAGTGATGTATTGTTGCCACATCATTAAAAATAAATTGGAAGGACATTAACCGATGGCACGTTGTCAAATCAAGCCACGTCACCATGATAGCTGAGCTAGATTTTTGGATATACATGTCAAGCAAACCTACTCGACTAAGGTATCTCAATAAGCGAGGATTTGATCTCTACTTAGTAAGATTTTCTCAGCTATATCAGGAAATATGATCTTATCAAGATATGCCACATCTAGTAAAGATTCACTTGGATACCAAATCTTGGGACCACACTCCAACCAGGAAATACCACTATTTCCTCATAAGTATCAAGAGTCCTAAGAGCATCTGATGAGGCAATCGTTGACACTTATCAAAGATATTTTTCTATTCTAATTACCTCACAAATGCAACGAGTCAAAGGACTAGTATAGCAAGTAAGCAAGGGTCTTTCCCATATAGAGATGGAATTTGGCAACTGTATCTAGCTCTTGAATTTATGAAAGCAATGTAAATGGAATGTGATGTGTGTGAAGTGTAAGCATAATGCAATGTGTGAGAGTGGAGATGTAAACTAACTAAATGACTTAAAACTAAGGATAGAAATGTAACTGGATGCTTGCCTTTCTAATTAGTCTACTCCTAATTACGTTATTCTACTCTTAAAGGCAAGACACCCTATCTACGAAAATAATGGTGGCTTAGAAAGATGCAATATAATGAGTCACACATAGGAAATCGGTTCACCAAACACAAGATGCAAATCATGTAGATTGTAGATCATGTGAATACCATGTAATTAATTCAAATAAAGGGTTCGTTCTTTTGATTAAGGAATTACCGAAATCAAATCATCACTCAACCAAGGGTATGGAATAAGCAATTGTGTCTAGATATATACCCATTAAGCACAAGAACATGAACAAAAGTTATCCTAGCACGGATATGCGTAAGCTTTTCCCATTCGATAAAGCTAATAGCCAAGCTCATACTCGGAATGGTATCCAAGCACAAACCTAGCTCTCAATCACTCTAATCATTCCAAACACATACATATTAAATCATCTACCAACAAACAGACACAAATGAGATATTGATTACAACTACTCCTAAATCATTAGGTTAATCTACTCATAATCTCATCCGTACCTACACATCAATATATAACTCTCCATACACACATGAATATCACAATAAGAGGTTAATAATGATAGCAAAGAATAGAACAAAACACAAATCAAATCAAAGAACAATACAAACATATATTAGCACAAGTGTTGATTTACAAATATTCCCATATGGGGTTACACATCAAAGATATAAGAAATACAAAGAGAAGAGTAGTAACAAGAGAAAACCCTTAAAGACAAGTCCTCCAAAAGCTCTCAATATCCTGTAAACTTTCATGGCTTGGTTTTGACATAAGAGCCCTCCTTTCTCTTCGGATCTAATTTAAGATGGGTGTAGGGAGTGTAGAAATGGTGGTGGAAAGCTTTCAATGGAGGAAGATCCTTCATGGAAGCTTAAAGGCTTCTCTCTCTCTTTGGTGGTGTAAGATCTAAGATCTAAGATCTAGGTATTTGGTTGTGGTAGAGTAGTTCACTCTTAGAAAGAGAGGCAAAAGAGTGTATTTATAGGATGGGCAAGTTTAGGGCACGAATTATGGGTGAAAAGACCAATTTACCCTTGAAAATATCGTAAGTTCAGCTCTAATAGAGGTCTGGCTACTTTAGTCCGCATGCAATTTCTAGTGGAATGAAGTAGCTAGAGTCTCAACTAGTTCAATATGCGACTTCTTACTAGCTGAATGAAGTAGCCAGAGTCTTATCTAGTTCAATTCGGCTAGCAATTGCTAGTGGGCCAGAAAGTTACAAAGGGTAGGGCTTAACGACTTCGTTCCGAGACCTCTTTCCAACGAACCAAAAGGCTTGTTCTTGCACATAATACTTGTCTTTTGGCGCGGCTTCTTATCCCCTACTTCGTGGCTTCATTCCCATGGTGATAACCTATGGGGTTCTTTTGAAATTCTACATCGACTTCTTGCTCTTCTGTTCCACGAGTTCATGCGTGGTGCTCATCTTTTCTATATATTTACCCTGTTTTGCCCACAATTTGGTATAAACACCTTCTTTGTGGGACATTTACCTGAACATAGCTAAAACACACATTATATACACAAAAGTAGTCGAAAACGAGAACAAAAGATAAGTAAATGGAGTGCTAAATAAGAACGTTTGTAGCGTGATCGACATCTCCAATGGTAATATGGCTTGCAATTGAAAAAAAGTGTAATATGTCAATATTGTCAAGCCAATTGCTTTATATATGACATGTAATTAAGCTTGATAGACATTCAAATAAAAAAGTTGTCTCCAATGCTTCATTTGTAAAATATATAGTTTTAATGACATGTCAATTTATTATTAGTCTCCTTAAATATACTTTATAATTATTGAATAAAATAAAGTAGAAGACAGGAGTGGTTACTGACTGGGCCAATAAAATGGCTGTCCAACAGATCCTTTGAAATCAGAGAGTTAGAGCATATCCAATGGTAATGTGGCTTGCATTTGAAAAACTGGTGATATGTCAACATTGTCAAGCCAATTGCTTCATATATGGTATGTAACTAAACTTGATAGACATCCAAATGAAAAAGTGGTCTCCAATGCTTCACTTATAAAATACATGTTTTTAATGACATGTCAATTTATTATTGATCTCCTTAAATATTCTTTTGAATTGTTGAATAAAATAAAGTAGAAGACAAGAGTGGTTGCTGAATGGGTCAATAAGATGGCTATCCAACAGACCCTCTAAAATCAGAGAGTCATGTTGACAGCCTCTAAAAAAAAGTTGCCACCTCAACTTGAAGTTGTACTAGAGAGGTTGCATTGGAGATGAATTTTTTTACAAAGTGGTTATTCATCCTACGTGACATCTAATTTTTTCACAACCCATATTACCATTGGAGATGCTCTCATATTGACAGCCTTTAAAAAAAAGTTACCTACTCAGCTTAAAGATGTACTAGAGATGTTGTATTGGAGATGAATTTTTTAACATAGTGGCTGTTCATCCTACGTGATATCTAATTTTTTTCACAACTTACATTACCATTGGAGATGCTCTAAGAGCATCTCAAATGCAAGAGTGACTTTTAAGAAAAAAAAAATGCCACATAGGGTAAATAGACAGTCTATTAAAAATGTATCTCCAATGCAAATGTGCATATTCAATCTCACGTTGATGTGGTAAAAAAATAATTATACATTATCAACATGAACGTTTATTTTCAGACGGTTTGTTGCACATTTATTTTTTTGGTTGACTCAACAAGTATTTAAAATTAACCATCTATCTGCTATAATCAAACACCATGAGAGAGAAAACTAGAGAGAGAAGTTCCAAATCAATAGAACAGTTTGGAAGAGGTGATTTCAGGGAGAAGCTTTTCTCCATTTTCGTGGATAATCTTAATCAGAAAACAGACTTGCTATGCCTGTGGGGGCTGTTCAAACCATTTGGCAAGGTAAGAGACATCTATTCATCGGCTGCTAAGAGCCCTGAGAGGGGTGGCTTCGCTTTTGTTAGATTTGCATCTTTGGAGGAGACTAGAAAAGTTGCAGACATGACCAACGGGATGCACGTTTATGAGTGGCCGATCAATACCAAGGTGGCGCAATATGACTGGAATGACAGGAGATTGTCTGCTACTAACGAGGGAGTCAAGAAATCTGGAAAAATGGAGCGAAGAGCAGAAAATGACGGCTATGTTGACTCAAATCATCATCATTATATATATGAAATCGATGAGCAGGATGAAATCATGAACAAGCCTTCTTTTGTAGAAGTGACTACTAGAAACAGATGGGTAACAGAGAAACGTGGGGAAGAGGAGAGCAGGAATTGGACAAAGCTGGTCGTGAATCGTAACTCATCGGACCTGAGGTGGCTCAAAAGGAGTGTAATAGGTAATTGAATTCTCCACAATTTCTCAAGTTAACAAACGTCCGGTGGACAGAGGTTTTCGTTTTACTTTAGCTTATCTGGGTGGGTTATCAGTGTTATAGAGTTTTGAGTCAGAATGCGAATCAAAGGGCTTCATCAGGAACAACCTTTTCTGTGATGACGCTTTCAACAGAATGGAGAAATGGTCCGAAAATTTGGAGAACCAGAGGAAACCCAGTTGGGTCAACATAACAGGTTTACCTTTGAGTTTTTGGAACATTAATTTCTTCCACCTTATTGAAAATTTATTAGGGGATCTTTTATTCATTGAAAATGATACGCTGTTAAGGAAGAGGTTTGATAGAGCTAAGTTGCTCATAGCGGCATCAGGAGATCGAATGTGCCCAAGAAAGGTAAAGATTCAGGATGGATCAAGTTCTTTTTTGGTTTCGATTGAGTAAAGTTTTGATCCGGTAGACTTCAAGTGGGTGGGAGAGTTACTGGATTTGAATTTTGAAACTGCCTTTGATGAGTTGGACGTGCGCCAAATGAGAAGAGGAGTGGTTGGGAGTAGTCTATCTCAAAGCTTTAGATCTAACAGTGAGAGTGACAGAAGTCAGGGATGGGATTTTGACAGGGCAGAAAAAAGAGTGGTTGAGAAGTGGATTCTAAAGGAAAAAAGGAAAGAGTCTAGGGAACCTTTTCCCACAAAAGAAGTTGGAAAACTATTCAGGAGATCAAGGGGTGATCGAGACAAGCAGTAAGGAGTGGTTACAGATAAAGGAAAATGAGTTTTCCTTGGAGTGTCTAAAAAGAAACCGCCTTTGTTAGAGTGCATGAATGGCAATATGGTAATTGAACAAAGGAGTAGGGATTTGGGTTACTCTTCTTCGGACACAGAGAGCAGAGAAAGTGACAAGGAGTATATGAGCATTCACAATGGGAAGTGCTCGAAAACTAAAATCATGAGAGGAAAAACCATTTCAGATAGGAAGAAAGATGGGCCTATTATACAAAACCCAATCGATGGTGAATTTTCTTCTTCTAGTGAAAGCCCAAATGAACTTATAATTATAACTGAAAGTTGTGAGGATGGGGTATTTAGTGATCCATTAGAAGGCCCATCAAAGATGATTGTGAGACATAAAAAGAATAAGAAGGTGTCCTTCACTGACAAAGAGGGCAAATTTTTAAGTCACCCTCTCAAAGGCCCAACCAGTTACCATTATGTAGTGTGGATGGAGACCAGATTGTGGGGAAAGATCTGGAGCCTTTGAACTTGGAGGTGGAACTTGTGTCAGACGTGAGCAAGATTGTGGATCCAAACAAGACAAATGAGAAGGGCAATAAGAGCAAGAAAGACATCATTGAGAAGCAGAGCCAGCTTTCCAATGAGTTCTATTGGAACATAGAGGAGGAGATAGCAAAAGTGATTGAAAAAAAGGTGTCTTTGGGTTATGTTTTCAAGTTGAAGGATCAAAATGAAAATCAGAAGGATCAGTCTAATTATAAGAATAATCAAGGAGCATCACAGGAGAATTATTGGAATTTAGATAATAAAGTTGCCAAAGTTATTGAGGTAGGGGTTGCCTTGGGTTTTGATTTCAATAGGAATGAGGTGGAGATAGGTGAGAATATTGTGAGTAAAGAAAAGGAGGATGAAGCTGTAATGGCAGCTGTGAATGACAGCTGAGCTTATGCTTCTCGCTGTGATGCTTGGGGTGTGGTTGCGGTGGTGCAGTCCTTGTCTTTTTTCGTGAGGTGTTTTATGTTTTTGTTTAGGGTTTTGCGTGGTAGTTTCTGCTTTATGTTTATTTCTTTTGTTTTATGTGGTGTTCTGGGTGGGCTGGGTCTGGTTGTGGATGTAGGTTGGGCTTAGCTGTAGCAGGGGTTTTTAGTTTGTTGGGCTGGGTTTTCGCTTGTGGTTGTTTTGTTGGGGCGTTGTTTTAGGGTCCTTCCCTTGTGGATATTCTTCTTCTTATTCAATATATTAGCCTTTTAAAAAAAAAATATTTAAAATTGATATTAATTTTTCATCTATTTTTGGTAAGAAAATTAAAAAAAAAATATATATATATATATATTGGACACGTCATTAAAAATAAATGTTTTTTGAACAGAAGTATTGGAGAACAAATTTTGAGTTGGTTGTCTATTAAGTCTATCTTTATGCCACATATGACCAAGTCTCATAACATTGTTGTCATGTCAACGATTTTTTGTATGAAGCCACTTTTGCATTGGAGATGCTCAAAGAAAAAATTAACTCGAAGCTTTTAGAAGGATAAACACTAAACAGAAAACGAGTCCTAAACGGGCTATACAACCAAAATCTTACAGGGATTCTAATTATGAATCCATTACTTATACAACAAGGATTAGGGCAACAACATATCAACTCATAAATACCGGCGAAAATCATTGTATTAGGATACGAGAAATTATTCGAGAGCACGATAGTATTGAGTGTGTAATCTTTGAGATATAATGATATTTTCCTCGTCGTCTCCGGCAACTGTGGTTTTTTTTCCTTGCGTTAGGGTTTTTCTACGTAAATTTCATGTTCTTGCTTTATTGTTTTTATTTATATTTCTCGCTAAACCACCATTCTCACCGAGTTTTCCACCCATAGCAGGCTATTTGGCAACTACATCATATCTGTCTGGAAGAGAGGGGTTTTGGCTGTCTCACCTCTACCAGTTAAACCTTCAATCTGTCTACGTGTTATTGTTGGTGAATTGACTTTTCAACAATCCAAAAATCACTGTCGACAAGAATCAAATCATAATTTAGAAAGGTGATTCTCATTTCTCAACCTTGTTTGGAAGGTATATATGCGTGGCATGCATTATAGATATTGTAAAGTTTGTATTTCTTATTAATTTACACTGTAACATTACAGGACTATTTATATTGAACAAGGGAAAACATTGAAACCCTACTAGAGATAATGATAAGTAAATATAGACATATTCTGGAAATAGAAGTCTAATAGCTATTAACTAGGATGACAAGGTTGGTATCGTGCTAGGGTTTTTACGAAAAAGCATGTAGTACGAAGAGGACCACCCAAGAGTTGGAGTAGGTAGGAGATTTATGAGATAGATAGAAGTTAGTGCTACCTCAACCCACAAGTTGAGCGGTGCATGGGATGTAGACAATAGAGTACGAGTCATGTCCGCAATGTGACGATGCTTGCATTCGGCAAGACCATTTTGCTGAGGTGTATGAGGACACGCGAGACGTTGGTGGATGCCTAAATTATGACAGAAGTCAGTAAATTTAGAGTTAACAAATTCAGTACCACCATCACACTAAAAAATTTGAACAGAAGATTTAAATTGATTTTTAACCATGGCAATAGAATTGCAAAAATGTGTAAAAACCTCCGATTTTTGACGCATTGGATAAATCCATGAGTAGCGTGAAAATTCATCAGTAAACAACACATAATATCTAAAACCAGAGACAGAGATAATCGAGGACATCCAAACATCAGAATGTATTATAGAAAAAGGAAACATAGCATGAATTTTATTGGAAAAGAATGGGAGTTTATGAGACTTGCAAGTTGCACAGTTATTACAAAAAGGAAAACTACTTGAATAATCCGAGTCTAAAGAACTGGACCCTAAATGACGGAGGACGGAGGACGACGGGTGACCAAGACGAAGATGCCAAAAGTTGGACGCAGTCGTAGCCAATGCACACGGTTGCGGCTGCGAAAAGGGATAAAGACCATCCTTACATTGGCCCTGAAATAACGGAACACCAGATGTGAGATCAGATATTATAAAACCAGAAGGAGTGAATGTGAAACTAACAGGGTTATCTTTTGTAAACCGGGCAACAGACAATAAGTTTTTATTTAGTGAAGGAACGTGAAAAACATTATTGAGAGACAGTGTATGAGAACCTAGAGACACAGGGATATTACCAGTATTGATAATGGGAAGGGAGGCCCCATTACCAAGTAGGATAGAAGTATTACCAGAATACGGGACAGAATCTGGAGGAGTAGTACTAGTCATATGATGAGTGGCACCGGTGTCAGGATACCAGGTAAGATCAGGAGGAGGTGGATATTGAGCGACATGCATGCCCGCAAATGGAGCAGGGAGTGATTCAGGACCATGATAGCGATGAGGACAATTTGAGAGAGAATGCTGAGGAGTGGAGCACGTGGGGCACCACTGTGATAAATAAGTCTGGGAAGGATGAGCACCCAATAGACCACGACTACCATGATTATTATCCTGCTGTTGTGACCAATATGACCCACGGCCAGAACCAAAACTAGAAGAATCCGGAGTGGAATTCTAATGAGCACGACCACGGCCTCGGTTGTTGTTGCGGCGTCTATAGCGGCCTCCACGAGACTGCCCACGGCCATAAGAGGAACCATGAGTCATGTTGGCGGCAGGAGATGGAGAATGAGCAGCAAGAAGAGCAGTAGAGCTGCCAGAATCAGCTGGCTGTGTACGCTGCAATTGGGACTCAAACGAGAGTAGACGTGCTCGAAAATCCTCAAATCTTGGAAGAGGAGGAAAATTCAAGATCTCAGTGACAATCATGGCATAGTCTAAGCCAAGGCCATGGAGAACAGCAGTCACAAGATCATTCGAAGAAACTGGTTCACAGATCGTTGCAAGAGAGTCAGAGAGTGATTTAGCATGTTAGAGATACGCAGAGATCGATTTTGTACCTTTCGACATATCCATGAGTTGAAAACGAATATTAGCGGCGTTGGCAACAGATTGTTGAGAGAAATTATCTTTGAGACATAGCCACATCTCCAAAGCCGAGGATTTGCCAACAATTAAGGAGAGCGTGGGCTCTGTCATTGTAGCCACCAAATAACTGATGACAAGTTGATCACGTTGAAACCATTGAAGATAGGCAGGATTAGGAACAGTTGTATCATCATCAGCGGCCGGAATAATGAGAGAAGGAGCAGAGGAAGTGCCATCAACAAACTGATATAAGCCATGACCAATGAGAAACGGTCTCAGCTGGGCTGTAAAGAGAAGATAGTTGGTCTCCGAAAGCTTGAGGAAGTTTGCAATCGTAGGACCAGGCAGAGACGACGTGGAAGAGAAGAAAGAAGTCGACGGGGACGAGGTAGCAGTAACCGACGAGGAGATGGAAGAAGCAGCGGTGGCCATGGCACAATGCGGAAGATAGGATCAGAAAAAAAAAAATTTCGTTAGAAAAAGTAAAGCTCTGATACCATGTAAAGTTTGTATTTCTTATTAATTTACACTGTAACATTACAGGACTATTTATATTGAACAAGGGAAAACATTGAAACCCTACTAGAGATAATGATAAGTAAATATAGACATAACATATTCTGGAAATAAGTCTAATAGCTATTAACTAGGATGACAAGGTTGGTATCGTAACATATATACATGTGTGGTCCAAAAACTGACTTTTGTTATAAAATTATTAATCCGTTGATATTTTTTTCCCCTTTTATGATGAGAGAATTTCACATTCATAATTAAGTTTCATCAATTGAAAATTAACCTTGTGAAAATTCGAATGAGTAATGATTCGGTAACTAAACGTATAATAATTCTTCACCTCTTGAAACAAACTTTTTCGATGCGCACTCGATATATATATAGATAGATACATAACTCACTCATATCACAACATAACATGGGAGATAAAGTTATATATACGTGATTGATTGTTTGTACCATGTGATATATATGATATGAAAGAAAGATGCATGAACCTAACACCCCTAAGTGTAATATTAAAGCTTTTTCTATCTCTTTTATCTCTGAACTTCTAACTGTTTGTCTCACTAGATGAACGAATATGATGGAAGGTAAGGAAACGACAAAAGACAAATGCATATAATGCATGTCTAGATGTGCATAGTGTCTTTTATTTGTTTCATTGTTTGGATACTGAGAGAGTGAGAGCACAGCATGTCAGCATGTGTGTTGGATGAACTAACAAAAAAAAAAAATAATAATTTGATGGAGGAGGTGGAGTGGTGGACTTGGAGGTGATCCATCAAAGCACATAACAAATTTGTCTCAAAGGGAAAGCAAGCTACATTTGTGTGAAAAGGGTTCAAAGATGACAAGGTTGGTGATAAAGTTTGGTTGCTTACCACTTGCTCGGATCATCCTTCCCCTACCACATACTTAATTATATATACCATCCATGGATATATAGCGTTTTTTTTATATATACCATCAAATCACTTGGAATTTAGTTCCCGCTACATATGTTTGCATATATATATATATATAAAATACTTTTCTAATCAAGACCATCCCGACTTTATAATTCTAGGACATCCAACATCAGCTACACATTAACAACGGGGCCCACGGTCTCACATTAACAAATACCTACCCTCAATATGGACGTGTGACTGTAGTTGGACGTCCTTAACTTATAATTTCAGGACGTCCTTACTAAAGAATCACCATATATATATATATATTTGGATCCTCTCCTTACCTCATCTTTTTCTTTACCTTACCTAATCTTATGTTACATAAACATTTCAATTAATGTATAGTTAAGATGTGATTGGTTTCTACAACTACTTTATCAACAACCAATCATATACTTTAAAAAGGTCAGGAAAAAGATGAGTTAAGGAGAGGATCCAATTAATATATATATATATATATATAGGCTCATTCTTGGGTGCAACCTGATACCATGCAATTTTAAAAAATAGTCCACGTCATTCTAATCTCATCCATTGATTGCTTTTAGACAAACATCCAATGGTCATGACTTATTCTTTAATAAATGCATAGAAATCTTAAAATGACCTACTAAGAAAGTCACTTCCCACTCACTAAATTACTTGACCATTTGTTCTTTAAGAATCTCAATAGTTAATGTTTGTTCTTCTTCTCTTGTTATAAGTTGTTCTTCTTTTCTCTTCCAGCCATAAACATCTCCTCCTTCTTCCAGCCTTAAAGTTTCAATCCTCTTAATAGTTACCGTTTTTCTTCTTGTCTTTGTATAAATTGTTCTTCTTTTCGCTTCTAGCCATAAAACATCTAATCTCTTACCTTTTTCTTCTCTTCTTCCTCTATATTTCTATTCCAACCTTATTGTTCTTCAGTTATTCATCTTATAAGTAAACTGAACTAGCAGTTGCTCGCCCAGAAAGTGTAGGTGGGCAAGCCGTCCATAATCCACACAAGTCACACAACACACTTCATATATATTTCTTCCATCAGCTGTCGCTCTTCAACTCCGACCCATTCTTTCCTGCTTCATCGGTGTGTTTCCGCTTCACTGTTGTTGATTAGTCGTACCTCTAAGTGTTTTCCAAATTTTTGTTGTATTCATCATTCTATAGTTTTTAGGTGTAAATGAAAAATAACATCACGTTACTTTGATAAAAACCTATTGCTGCAATTACTATACTTTTATGGCAAACACATAGAAAACATAATCATTAGATACAAATACATTCGAAATTATTATAATTATCTAGTCACACATATAATCATATGATTAATCTTACTTTACTGTGATAACTTTAATTATTATATAATTGTTACGTACTTGTTGTAATATCTGGTTTACATGTTGTGATAATCATATGTTGGTCGTTTTTTATTTGTTTTTATCTATGTGTAGTTATGGAAACGCATGGAGGTGAAAGTTCGGTTGACACCAATGACGAGTTGAATAAATTTGAAGTGTCCCCAGATATGGACTCTTCTACTATTAATTATGTACCTTATTCGTCTTTGGTTGGAACTTTAAAAGAGATTTGCGGTTTGAGTCACAAAGATATCATTGAAAAGAAATTTGATTCGGTTGAAGACGCAGGTGCATTTTATCATGTTTATTCTAGGACAGTTGGGTTCGGTGTAAGATTGTCCAACAAAAAACATGACAGTGAAGGTAGAATAACCAACAGAGTATGGGTTTGTGAGAAGGAAGCTTTTCGACATAAGAAGTACATGTGCAATACAAATTCGAAACACAGGCCATGGCTGCAGACAAGTGTGGGTAGCAACGCTCGTTTCTCCGTTAGTTTAGACCGTGATACTAACAAGTACATCGTAAGGGCATTCGAGGAAAATCATTGCCACGAACTAGCAACGTTTAGTGAGGTTGCTTGGGTACGATCTCATAGAAACATTGACGCTAAAGACTTATCCCAAATTGATGCCATGGGAAACTGCTGCATAAGACCTTGTTTGACATATAAATACATGGTTAACTAGAAAGGGGGTTACTCCAATATTGGATTCACATAGAAGGACTTGTACAACCGAATTGATGCGAAGAGACGGGATGAAGCTTTAGAAAGCGATTCACATGTTGCACTTATGTACCTGCAGTCAAAGGCGAATTCTGAAACCAATTTCTACTACAGGTCAGCACAGACGAGAAAGATAGGCTACCTAATATATTTTGGAAGGACTCACATTCCCTATTCAAATACCAGTGCTTCGGCAATGTCCATGTTTTCAACAGCACTTATAAGACAAATGTCTATGCCAAGCCTTTGGTCCTATTTGTCTGTGTAAACAACAACCGTGCGACTTGTGTATTTGGAGTTGCACTGTTGTCGGATGAGACTATGCAGTCGTACAGATGGGTTCTTAACACTCTCTTGGATTCCATGGGCCACAAACATCCCATTTCTATACTGACTGACGGAGACGAAGCAATGCGACAAGCCATCGACGAGATATTTCCCAACTCACGATACAGGATATGTGGATGACACGTATCTAAGAATGCATCCACTCACCTTCACAAATAAGAGAAGAAATCACCATTTCGATACTTATTGTATAAGCAAATATTAGAGGATGAATTCATGGAACTTTGGAAAGAGATGTTGGAGCTGCATGGTCTAGAAGAAAACGATTGGATGAGTAGGATGTATGAGAAGAAGCATAGGTGGGCAGAAGCATATTTTAATGGCCATTTTTTTTGCAAGCATGCGCACAACTCAACGATGTGAAGGTATGTACAATTACATGAAGGATTATGTTTGCAGCTGTGAAAATTGTTTGAATTCATCCCTCAAATTGACAGGGCCCTTATGCTGTTAAGAAATAATTTCTTTGATGACGAATACGTATCTAAGTGTAATAGTCCGGTCATTTTAAGCCACCTGAAGTCATTGGAGGAACATGCATCTTCTGTATACACTTATCAAATTTATCTTGACATTACTGAACAGATTATGCATGAATCAAAATATACGCACATTGTACCGGAGGAGGAGGATAACTATCTTGTATACCATCTGTCAAGATATCAATTTCCTGATAAGAAAAGAAAAGTTGTTTACCATTTGGACAGGGTTGGCGTTCAGGAATTCGATGAAGATGGTGTTTGGGATTCAGAAAAACATAATCAGCCTTTAATTTCCTGTGACTGCAATTTGTTCGAAGGTAAAAGAATTCTTTGTCGTCATATGTTTTATGTTATGAAAGTTGAGCAACTTAAAAAGATTCCCGAGTCCATGATATTTAAGAGGTGGACGAAGTCAGCCGCACGTGATGTTCTTATCAAGCTTCAGCCAGATGATGAGTTTTCAAAAGGAATTGATATTTCTCGGTTCGCTTCATTGAGTGCAGAGTGTAACTATCTCTGTCACAACTGGGGCCAAACTGAAGAAGGATTCAATTTGGCGAAAAAGGAACTCATTGTTTTGCAAAATAATTTGCAAGGGTTGAACAACGAAATTAGAAATAAGGCTAAAAAAAATCAGACTGATTCTGGTCCACAGAGCCATATTATAAAAGATCCAAAGGTTGTCAAAAGCAAAGGGAGGCCGAGTGGCCCGACTGCACCTAGCACACCGGCAGGAAAACCCTAGAAACGTAGAAGACCAAATCAGTGCCGTATTTGCCACACTACCGGGCATGACTCGCGCAATTGTAAACTAAAGGACTCTGACAAGTAGTCAGTTGTCATTGTCTTGTTTTTGGTACCCATAATGGGCTTTTTTTGGAATTGTTGGACTGCCTAAAAATATTATTTCAATTTACTGGTGCAGTTTGAATTGGGCCACCAACTTCATTAGTGTAGATGCAACTGAGTATATTCATTGTGTTGTTTTGTGTACTAATAATAGGCCGTCTTGGAATTTTTGGACCTTCTAAAATATTATTTCAATTGACATGTGGAGTTTGAATTGGGCCTCACAAACCACATCACTACAACATATTGATACAAGCAAAATTGACATAGTCCACTATAAGCCACAAGTAGAATGTGAAAAGCTCAGTCTACTACAAGCAAAAGACCAAGCTAAATTGGACCAGGATAAAACTGACAAAAACTAAATTTACTTGTTTGTTCCATGTATACAATATTATCAGACCTTGAAAAAAGAATTGTTTTACTCAAAATAAAAAGATAGAAATAACGAGGGATAACTATAGGATCCCTAATTTTTTTGAGTAATGCTAGACAAACTAAAAATGTAGCATAAATTTCAACACAAATGATGTAACAAGTGAGTTGTCATCACACACACACAACTTGTGATGATGTGGTTAATGAAAAAATCACTTGCCACATTATCTGGGTTGAAATTTGGGTTACATTTTTGGGTTGTCTAGCATAAGTGAATTTTTTGATATAAAATTTAACAGGCTTAGTATGTGTCAACTTTTCTAGAAATTTAATGCGATTATAGATAATATTTTGTGATCGTTTAAAGATATTTATAATAACACTAAATATATAATTATGGAGAGAAACTGAACACTTTACAGAAAGATTTATCATGCTTTTAATTTCAATTAGACTAAATATATTGTCATGGAGGCATAGAGCCACTGCCTATGTTTCCATCAAACATAAACGCTAATATTAAATTGAAATGGTCACAAATAAATAAGGAAGCATGTTTTGTAATGTGCAATAAAGCATTACTATGACAGAACAACAAACATAATCAAAGTATATAGTTTATACCATTAGCAATGAAAACTCATTAACATGTAAAGAGTTGAGATATGGTCACAAATTAATAGGTTAGCATGTTTTCTGGTTAATGGAACAACAAACATAATATTACTTTATAACAAGTTTCAAATATGTGATTACAAAAAATCTAAAACACATGTGATTCGATTACAACCAACATCAGCCATGATGAACTGCTGTAAAAATTATCATCACTTCAAAAAGAACATGTGATTAAACAAAACCTAGAAAACCAGTTGCTAGCTGAGGTGTGCTCCTTTACAGCCAAGAATCTTCTCAATTGAACACATATGCTCCTCATTAATATTACAAGATAGGTTCCATTGGAGTCGATGCAAACAGTATCACCTCGGAGGAATCAGATGGTGAGTTGCAAGTTGAGGAGTGCTCCTTTACAGCCAAGAATCTTTTCAATTGAACACATCTGCTCCTCATTAAGATTACAAGAGATAGGTACCAGTTTAGTCGATTGAAACAGTATCACCTCAGAGGAATCAGATGGTAAAACAAGCTTCTTGGCTAGAGTTACCCATAACCTAAAAAGAACTCAGAAACATACAATATACCATATTCATTTACAACCAACATTAGCCATCATGGGTTAGCCTAATGAAATACATCATTCCAGTAAATAGTAAAATCACTTCAAACATATTTCATGAATTGTCACTTTACAAAAAAAATTCACATCATTCATTTTCACTTTCCTCTTTCAAAAGATCTTGCTTAAATTGTCTTTATTTTGAAAGAGTCTTATAAATAAATAAATCAATGGAGACAAGATATTCAGTAAAGATAAAAACGAAAATGAATAATATTAAAAAATTATGTCACTTGATAGTTCATCAAATATGTTTGAATTGATCCTAATCTGAGAAGAAAAATCTCGTTCAATAGTAAGATGAAGTTGAAAAAACAATGATGACTTATGGATTTAAGAAGAAGTTGAAGATAAAAAGATGAATTAGGGATTTAATTTTAAAAAAAAGAAATGATGATTTTTAGATTCTGAAAGATGGGTTACAGTAAGAAACCTAAATGTATCTGGGTTATTGCGTGTTGGCGATTCATCTTTAGTTTGATGAATGCGTCTGTTGAGAGAAAAAGTGAGTTAGGGTTGCTGAATATATAGTATAAGTCACTTAAATCACACAAATACATTGCATAACGATCGAGGTAAATATAAATTACACAAATATCCTTGCCTGACAGTCACTTTGAAATAAAACCATGCAAAGTTCAACAGTTGAGCAATTATTACCATCTTTCAACCAAATCAAACTGCTACACGCTTTTCAAACACTTACCAACTTTTCTTGCAGTTTTTCTGCTTTCAACACGGTAATTTCTCTGTGCAACCTCAGATATCTTCATCAAGTGACGTCAAGGGATGGTTACTTCTTCTGCATGCCGACGAACCATTATTACCAGCCCTCTGTACACAATTTTCAACACCATTAATTGTTTTGTTCAGAAATCTAATTTTTTTTTCTACTACCATTTTCTTTTCCATTTCGCCATTATCAAAAGCCTGTAATTTAAAATTTTGTACAGTTTAATTAAGTTCACTATTGAGAAGAAAAGGGGAGGTGGGCAATTAAGTTATAAACCCAAAGTTTGCCAATGAACGAGAATTTTGTGCCCAAAAAAAAAAAAAGGAATTTGGAATAGTTTATGAGGCATCTGTGCCAATTAGAATTTCTCTTAAAGATATAAAATTTGACTTTTCAACGATCCGAAACTTTGAACTAATATAAATCTACAATTACACAAATAAAATTGTGATCGTAAAAACGAGTTTACAAACGATAGTAACATTGTTAATAAAGTAAAAATCATCAGGGAAAAACATAGCAGCTAGGATTTTGTATAGATTTGATCTCGAATATATTTGGGAGATGGCACGAAACATTGTTGCAAATAAATTAAACAATTTTTAACGTTACACAAATTAACATTCAAAATCAATAAGAAACTTCAATTTTTTTTATAAAGATCAACATCATTGATTAGACAATATGTTTAACAAACACAGAAGACTCTGTTTACAATGAATCAGGTAAAAGCATCAACAGCCTAGGGTAGCATTGACAACAGTGTGGTTAACCTCATCCCGGTTTTCATCCGGCTGCATCTTCTTCATGTAGTCTTTGAAGAGGTAGAAGCCGGTATGGTGACCATTTGAATAACACTGTTGGAAATCATGAATACTATATCTGGATGCCTTGAATTGCTTCAAACAGCCGTCATCAGATGCTTGATAAGCCAGGTCGACGTGTTCCTCTTCCAAAGCTTTCACTCATTTTTCCAGATTTTTGAAAAAGAAAATGACGAACTCATTCATTTTAGTATTTTCTGTCGATTTGCATTTATTTTCATCCATTGTACGGAACCGACGGATATCGTCATTTCTAAAAATTGATATTTTTGTAAACAGTGAAAGAGAAGAGAAGAAAAGCATATTATGATAAAGATAGACACTTATAAGTTGTAACCCTAATTTATACACAATTTTAGTGGTAGTCGAGGATTTAAAAGTTTGCTTATTTTTAAAAGTAAAAAACGTTTTTTTGAAAACTTTTGAAAAATAATTAATAATTAATAAACGTTTTTGATACTATGTTGAGAACAGTTTGATTTTCATTATTTTTAAGTTGTGTTTGCCTTTTTTTTATTTATTTAAGAACAAGTGTTATTTTATATAATTAAATTTGTTTTCAGATATTAGGAAAAAAAAAATACTAGTAAAACTTTTACGAATGATATTTAACAATCGAACATTACATTTAATGAAATAAATAATAAAGTAATTGTGCAACTAAATATCAAACTAAATTAAGTTATTGAGTTCAAATATATCGGTTGATTCATGGTTTGTCTAGACTTGTTAGTTTAAAAGGGTTTGACGACAATCGTAATTCACATATCGGACTCATATGCATCTGAAATTTTTTTAAGTTTTTCTCAGATACAAGGAAATGAATCAGTTCCAAAGCCAAAGATCGTAGTTCTCGAACGAGCAATCAAAAAATAATTCGGAGCATCTTCAGGTTTAGGTATTGTTTAGGGATAGGCATGGGGGCCAATGGGGGTCGGGGAGGGTACCCCCACCCCCATCCCCATTCTTCAAACCTCCCCCCACCCCCTCCCCCAAAATCCTTTTGTGGGGGGGGGGGGGGGGGGTGGCGTTTGGGGGGAGGTGGTGGCGTTTTGGGGGGAGGTTCCCCCACCCCCACCCCCAAAACCCATTTCCCCCATTTCATTTCCTATTCAATTTTAAATTTTAAAATTTCAATCCGAAAAGTAATAAAAATACAATACAAAATAATTTCAAAATACAATAATTATATATCTTATTATAAATTATAATTTTAAATATTATAAATTACAAATTATAAAATATAAAATATTATAATTTTTAATTTTTTTAATTATTAAAATTTTTTATATGTAAATAAATATATATATAGATATATATCTTATTTTGGGGGCCCTAATTAGGTTTTGAGTTTGGGGGGAGGTACCCTCACCACCTCCCCTAAAATATGTTTGGGGACAAAGTTTGCCCCTGCCCCTACCCCCTCCCCCAAAATCCATTTGGGGGCAAAATTTGCCCCCAACCCCTATGTAGGCCTGTGGGGGATGGAGCCCATGGTAAAACGCTTATCCCTAGTATTGTTCCTCCAATAATCTTAGTACCTGGTACTTCTTGGCGAGCTCTAATATGATTGGATTATGTAAGTAAGCATCTCTTGTAAAATATGAGCAACACCAAAGCCCTGAAGAGCCTAAACCTCCATTCTCTGACCCGTTACCCCCTTGCTTGGACCTTTCTCAAAGGGGATGTTGAGTTACAAGTGCATAATGCTCACTGGAACGTCTGATAAAATTTAAAAGTGTGAACCGATCAAAAATCGATTGAACCTGTTAGGTTCGGTTTTTTTTGTTATAGGTTAAGTTATCGAGTTAAGTTAATTTATAATGTTTTTGGCATGCAACTTTAACGGTGAACAACCGTTCCATTGATGAAAACATGACTAAATATGCAAAACAATGAGTTTTAAGGGTTGAAACCAAATTGAATTAAATGGCATGCATTAGTAACTAATTTGTTATTGACACTATCATCAATTCTGTTTATTGCCACGATAGAGAGTTCTACAGCAATGGTAGATCATTCATACCATCAAATCTTGAAACCGATTCGATAAAATTCAAAAGTGTAAATCGATCAAAAACTTATTACACCGGTTTGGTTCGGTTTTTTCGGTTGTAGGTTGAGTTATCAAGTTGAGTTAGTTTGTAATGTTTTTGGCATGCAACTTTAGCAGTCATTCCATTTATGAAAACATGACTAAATATGCATTACTATAAGTTTTTAGGGTTGAAACTAATAAGAATTAAATGACATGTATTAGTATCTAATTTGTTATTAACACTACCATCAATTCTATTTGTTGCCACGATAGAGAGTTCTACAATAATGGTAGATCATACCATTAAATCTTGACACTACCATCTGATTTGAAGGCTTCTTTACAAAATCAAATGGTAGATCAATAATTCAATGATAGCTTAGGCTACGTACATAAAAAAACGTGTATTAAAAAAAATTGATAACGAAATTAATGTGCAACAATATTTATGAAATATGCATTACTCTTTTTTGTTTTTATCATTATTAGTCTTAGTCAAAGTATAACATTTTTAAGGAATTTTGATTATATACACCGATTCTCGGTTCGGTTCATTGGTTTGAACTCTAGAATCGGAAACCGAACCGAAAATGCCATTTTTTAAAAAATTAATCCAAACAGAATCGGTTAACAGTGAAAAACCAAAAAAAAAAAAGTGATTAGACCGGTTCGGTTCGATTTAACAGTTTTTTTCCCACCCCTACCCATAAGAATCTTCAAATAAGATATTTGCTGAAGTCAAATCAGCCACGTCATCAAATTGCCATATAGGTAAGCAAATAGATATTTGAAGAGTGACATTAGAAAAGTATTTTGGTGTTGCTCATGAATACTGAATTTAAAAACTCAAACATTTTTTTTTTATCTCCTAAATGTAGTTATGATTTGTCAATGTTAAGGGTAATCGTGTAATTTTCCTATCAGTTTATAAATAAAATGGAACCCTAATTCCATTTGAAAGTCGTTCATCACTTTAACCAAACCTACCTCTCTCATTCTCTCTCTCTCTCTCTCTCTCTCTCTGTCTCTCTCTCTCTCTCTCTTTGTGAACGCAATAAACTAGAAATATAAGAGGCCATTATCTATACTAGGGAAGAGTTGGGACGCACTATGCAACATCTTGAGGATCGTTTAGAAGCATTGGCCAGTAACCAACATCAGATATCAGATATTAGTGATTTCATCAATATAGGTTTGGAGAAGGAACATTTGGTACGAGGTATACAACGTCTTAAGAACGGTCAAGATGAATTGTCCACCGCCGTTTATCGCTGCCCAACTATTATGAAAATCAAGTCCCAATCTCTTTCGGGTTTAGATGTTGCTGGTTCCTACCAGCTTGGTCTAGAGGACGGTTTCAAGTTGCTTAAGGATTATTAGAAGAAGATTAAACCTGATGGTAATTGGAATGAGGTTTGTGGAAATAATGCAAAGGAAATGTTGAACAAGTTATGACTCTTTTATAACCTGGATGGCTTTTGGTATGTTTATATGTTTTTGTATCTATTTTTCTTTTAATGGTTTTTGTTTGTAATCACACCTTAAATGTGTTGTTGAATTTGCGTTGACATCTTTGAAGATGTTTTAGTGTGGTTGACTGGTTGTTATATATTTCACCACTGTAATATGGTATGTTTGATCACTTTTTCAAGGAACCTTTTAAGTTTTAATCAATTTCAACCTCTTTCGTACCAAAGTAATTTGTATTTCTGATTTTCTGGAGATTTCATGAGAGTTGGAGGTAATAACAGATGACCTTAAGGAAGATAATACCGTATAAAGTATACTTGAAAAGTAATGGTGTTTGAACTAACAAATTTTCAGATCATAATTCAATTGATTCGATAGATTCATTGAATAAAATTTTCAAACCGTCAACACTGTATCCAATGGATTTGACGTTTGCGATTACAAAATATTTTCTTTAGGATATGTTTACCACTTTAATAAATTAATTATTACAACAAAATTATTAAAATATTATTGTGATGTCATGTTTGAACATACAATCACATATTAGCTGAAGTGATTGTAACAAATAAAACATGATAAGAGTCAAAAAAATTTTGTCACATCATATAACGTTGCACCTAAGGGCAAATAAATATATCAATCACTTAAATATAACAGTGTATAGAGTAAATAATAACTATTATTAATGGACAATTAATTTGGGTTATCAAAACATAAAGATTTTAATCGAGTCTAAATATTGATCATGCACTGTGCAATTAATTACAGCCTATAGGGTTATCAATACCTATATATGTTAATTGATTTAAAATAATGATCATGCATTGGACAATTAATTAAGTAAAATATGATCATGCATTGGGCAATTAATTAAGTAAAATATGATCATGCATTGGGCAATTAATTGCTTGTAACTTAGACAATTTTATCCATATAATGTGATGAGCAATGTAAATCATAATTATATGTATATTTCCATTTTTCATTTGGCACGCAACTAGTTGGGTCATGATTGGACACAAGCAAGGGATGCCATGGGCCGGTGACTACTGTTTCTGTTTTTTCTTTTTTTATTGATTTATATGTCAATGTTTTTCCGTATTTTTTGTTATAATCACAATTTTTGTTATCGTTATTTCTGGAATCACAGAAAGATGTATGTGAATGGTATGTTTTCTATGTGTTACTATTTTATAAAAGTGTACTTGTTATTCATTGTTGTATGAAATTAGTTGCATATCGGAAAACTATGTTTAAATTATCCTTGAATGTAATGAAAACATAATAAAAATAAAAACAATGCTAGATATTCCAATTCATTTTTTTTGCATGTAAGTTAGACAATTTTATCCATATAATGTGACTAGGAATGTAAATCATAATTATATACATATTTCCATTTTTCATTTGGCACGCAACTAGTTAGGTCAGAAGTGGCAACATTACAAGAATGATGGTCACAAGCTAAAGTGAATTGTTTCATTTCACTTTAGCTAATAACATAAAAAACATCAATAAATTTCAAATAAAAAATGGTCAACAATAAAATATTTAACAATCTTTTGAAGCAATGCGCATATGATTATCCTTTTTCTAGGGATTTAATCAAATCAAAAGTAAAGCTTGAATACAAGTTCAAAACGATGTTACTTTCATTAAAATCATGCATGTATTACACGTTCTGTTACTATCACTAACATTAGTACAATTAGAAACAACATAGCTGATGAAACACCAAAGGAAATTAAATTATACAGTGTCATCATTCTTAAGCCAATTTGAATGGACTCCAAGTTGGGCTTTATTCCATGGAAACATGTTTCCAGCTTCTGCATCTTTGTTGATAACACTTTGATTTCTTCCACATCTCTAATGATTTCTTCAGTCATTTGCCAATTTTGAAAAACTGTTGGATCTGGCTTCCACTAGTTAAAAAACTTGCATCGTTTACTTTCACAAGTATAAAACAACTTACCTGGATTGGTTCCCGTTTCAAAGATTTTCAATGCAGCCCTTTTCCCATATTCACAGTATTTGTTTCTAAATGTAATCATTCCACCATTGGTGTTTCTTGATGTGCTTGAACTTCTTCCATAGTGGGATGATGTATTCGTAGAATAAAGAAATTTATCAGTGTATGTCATAAAAGATATGAACGATTGTTTACAGTTGTGTGTCTGTAAAGCAAAACGAAAGAAAGAATTAAATCTATGCATCTGTGTTGGAGAGAGGTTTTTTTATAAATTATAATATTTCCGTTGGGTTGTCAACGGTTTCATTTAGGGACACAAAAGTAATTTCATTTGTATTTTTTAAACCTATCACTGATTACCCAATGCATGATTATCGAGAAGCGTGAATGACAGGAGGTGGTGGAAATAATCAATTTGAAAATACTCATAATTATCCATTTTATTTGGGTAATCAACTGAACATGCATTGGGCAATTACTTTGGCGTGATTATATCAAAAAAATTAAATAACATACCAATCCCCTATCAGGGACAGAGCCAAAAATGGTTTCCAGAAGAGGTGGGTTAAGTTTGGGACACATGTCAACAAATGGAGTGGGTGGTAATGGTTCACCCTAGTTAGTATGGGTGAGCAAAAATGCACTCGATTGTTAGGGGTGTAAATTGGTTTTCTCTATAAATGAGGGTTGCCAATTCACTAGGTTAACGACTTCACCTAATTTATTATTATTATTATTATTTGAAATTTCTCTCTAATCTACATAATGGAATGTCAATACTCATCACCTACCTCTACTGACAAAACTGAAAACTACTCTTCTTTCAAACTAGAAACAAAAAAGCCATCACCATCCACTACCGAGGAAACAACCACTATGTCTCATCTAGTTGCCGAAGATGTTTCCGCTGAAATCATTAGAATTAATTGCCGTGTTGGAGTACTGGAGGAAAAATATAAGGTCCTGAATGAAAGGATGTCAACTGACACCTCTTGGAAGATTTTCCAGACATCATAATTACATATTCGAGATATCCAACATCATTATAGGGCGGGTCATAGGGCTAGCTTCAAGCTCTTCCAAGATTATATGATGATGGTTCAGCCAAATGGAGATGGGAAAAGCTTAGTCCACTGCAAACTCAATCTATTCTGGACAATGGCGCCATCTGATTTGTATTATTGATCATTTTCTAAAGTGTGATTGTTTTTAAACTTACCTATGAATATGAACTGTGTTTCTTATTTCCAATTTCATGAATTCTATTGTAATGCGTGACTGGTAACAAACGACTTATTTTTAAATTTTGTTATCAGACGTTACATTAAAATATATTGTTATGGTCAGGTATTTTACTGTGAGATTATTTGTTACATATGCTACAAACTATTGACTTGTGTTTTTATTTGTGTTTGTTGTGTGGTTATGGACTGTGCAAAGATTGTTTTTTCCAACTAAAATAGGACAATATTCATCCCAATGGATCAAAGACTATCGAGCCTCGATAATTTTTTTTTTTTTTTTTGGTTTAACATAACATAATTACCAAAGAAAATTTTACATTAATATGTCACATCATTTACCAGCGATCAAAACTATTGTTTTATAGTCACTCAATTTATCGTGTAATTATATGTTACATATGCTACAAACTATTGTTTGGTTTTCGACTATACAAAAATAGGGACATCTAGCATTACTCTTTTGGAAACATATAAGTTCGTTAAATTACTTCAAAACTATTTCAATTGAGTATAAACAACTAAATAACATCAACAGAAGTGGACAACATTTTAAAGGTGTATGGCGGATACAAGGTGTTCGTAGAAAGGAGAGATGGTTGGCATATGTCCATTCTACAAGAACGGGAACAGCTTTCGAGCTAACGATGCGAAAGTTGTTTCAATATGAAGACCATGTTATGAAAAAAATCTTCCCATAATCGGTATACGACATATGCGATTTACAAACTTTTTTTGTTACTGTAGGTCATGAAGATGGATTTGAAACTTTCGGAGACTATGCAAAGATTTTTTATCGGGACACGAAATTGGATGATTTTCGGTTAGCGTGAAAAACATGAGTTGGTGCAAAAAATTAAAAATATCTTTTAATTTGAAAATAATCATAATTATCTATTTTTTTAGTTGGGTAATCAACTGAACATGCACTAGGCAATTACTTTGGCGTGATTGTATCAAAAGAAATTAAATAACAAACCAATTCCCTATACAAATATGTCAATTCGATATGGACAAATGTATCCCCTCCATGGACACATGTCATGTTTTGATTTGTGATATTCTTTTTATTAAGAGCAATCTTGTAAGTATGACCTTTTGAGTTATTAAGAAGCGTGAAAGGTCTTTTTGGGTTATAAGTTTAAGTTTATCACGGTTAATTGGAACCCTAACAAAAAAAAAAGTAAAATAAAAAATTCATCGTGTTCGTGGCAGTCAAAATATTCTTCATCTTCGCTAATATTGTGAAAGGTCTTAGAGCTTAAGAAATTTGATGCTGCTTTGATTTTCACTCTGAAGAGGTGAGTAAATATTTAATTATTCATACTAAAGATTACATTTAGGGTTTATTTGTCCTAATTAAAAAAAAAAAAATCGTTGACGTTAATTGTCGATTTATTACCCAAAATTTATTTATGTTGTGTTATATATGTGTGTTGTTTGTTTCTTTTTTATTTTGTTATATTATATGATGCTTGTTTATGTCAACAATCAACATTGAGCAATTGAGACGGGAGTTTAAATTTGAGTTTTATAAGGATTTCTTAATCATTAAAATGGCATGACGTAAGAGAGTGCTTGAAACCACCGTCGAAGCTTCACACGAAGAAGATTAGGATGAAAAGAATGGTGAAGGATTCTATAATGAAGATAGTCTGGGTGTGTATCATCCCGCGTGTTACGGAATCAAGTCGTGGAAGCCTTTGCGAGCTCGTGATGTTACAAAGAATCATCTCCATGTGGATCATGAATTGCACATAATGTTGAGGGTAAGTACCTTTGATTGGATAACACCTTCATATATATATATATATATAGAGAGAGAGAGAGAGAGAAAGAAAGATGTGATTTGAAAAAATTTCTGGTAATCAGTACATTTCAGTTTTTCATTTTGAAAAAATTTCTGGCAATCAGTACATTTCAGTTTTTCATTTCAAAAGCAAGTATCACTATTGGGAATTAACAAGAATTTCCATGTTCAGTTAATGTTGTTTTTTGATATTTATACTGTTTGAATGACGATCATACAATCATTAATTATACTGTATTATATTTGAATGACATATGTATTTCTTCTATGAATGACGATCATATAGTCATTTTTTGTTACTATAAGATAACTAGATTGCTATATGTATTTTAGTTGTGCTTGAAAAAACCATTGTACGATAACGAGTGTACTAGTTTGTCAGTAGGTTTTCAATTAAATTTTTCTTTGACACACAGCCTCATGATAAGGAAATAAGGGGCTACGGAAATCGTTCATTTTGCGAATCCTGGTACAAAGAATTGCCTAACCTTATGAAGAAGAAGGTTTATGAAGCTGGTTTTGGAGAGTTTATGAAGATTTTGGGAAAATATTTATCAACCAGAAAGCGAACAATTATCATGGGCCTAGCCGACCAGTGGTGGGATACCACACATACCTTCCACTTCGATGAAATCGGGGAGATGGCATTGACCCCAACAGATTTCAGTGCAATTACAGGCATACCAGTTTATGGAAAGCCTCTTGAGTAGGACATGGACGCTTACAAGAAGAGAGATGAGCTCATCAAGTGGTTTGGAGAGCCGATGGCGAATATTGCAAAGAAAAGGGTTACTTTTTCAGAGCTGTATTAGGATTCGGGGGGAAGGAAATTGGTGAGGAGGACGTATCAAGATTAACAAAGGCATTCATAATTGCATTGCTTTCCAGCACTTTATTGTGCGACAAAGCTGAGGCAACCTATATGTACTACATGCCCAACCTGAAGGACTTGTCCTCAATAAGTTTGTACAATTGAGGTGGGGTTGGCCTTTCAACTTTGTATAGAAACATGGATGCTGTTGTGAGAGGGAATCACAGTACTGGTGGTTTTTACCGTGCTTGGGAGGTAATGATTTCTACGTATTGTATTTAAAATTTTAGTGATTACATAAATCATGTTTCTTTATCCTTTTTATATTATTTCTGGTTGTGTTGGTTGCTATATATGCAGGTGTGGGCTTGTGAGTATATCAAGCCTAATTGCAGACTCAGTGAAATGCTTGAGTGATGATAAAACTTACCCTCGGGCCTTAAGATGGGGCAGAGGGAAGAAAATAAAGTACTTTGAAGTAAGGGATATTTTGAGGAACCTAAAAGCGAAGGATGTAAGCAAAGCATTGAACACCGTTGGAATTATCTCTAAATCTTAAATTACTATTCATAACTGTTTACCTGTTGTGATATGATTAATATTGTTAAAATTTTGTTTTGTTTCAGGTAAATATGCACCCATGGGGTAAGGTTGATAAACAATTACCTTCTTATGTACGGCAATCGTTCCAGACCACCAAGTGTAGAATATTGTTAAATGGGTCATGCAGGTACGCGTGGTACTTGGGAGAGCGAGTGAGTGTTCAAAGCTTGGGATTGACTTCACCCCGTGTACCCAAAGTCCCACTAGCATCTTTGTGGGGGACTACTCGATTACTACTGATGAGGCCAAGGTGTGGATGGGGGGTTTGGATGCTTCTGATTTCTTGGAGCCAAACGTTGATGGTGCAGGAAACTACAGGGACTTCGTAAAGTGACACATAAAGTTCAAGCATTACCCTATTGATGAGGTTAGTTTAACATGTAATGTATACCCTATAACTGTCCATGATTCTATGTTTTTTGATATTGTTGTATTTTTATCTGAGTAGGATGTGTTAGATCCGAAATTGATCGGCCATTTCGAGTTACCGCATTGGCAACTCCCCCTCGTGGAATGCAAAGACTCTAACTTCACATGCTTGCTAATGCAAATACCGAGGGACAACCCCTACACAAAAGTGCCTACACCTTATCGATATGTGAGTAGTTATTTTTTGTGTCTTGTGAATTATGAATCGACATATGCCATATGTAGTTCATTATATAGCATTACTGTTGGCATTATAGGTGCACGTTGACCAAGTTAATGAGCTACTGTCTATGATATATGGGATGACCAAATTGCTCATTAATAGACAGTATGATCAAGTCGTGAAGATCGAAAGAACTGGTGGTGTGGTACATTCAGTTGTTAGTTTTTTCAGTTATCTTAAATTTACAACTTCAATTCACTTTATTATCCAAACATGTTTGTTGGTATTGTTAATAGAACAAAAGTGGGGAGACTTCGAACAAAAAAGTGGATGAAACAGGTGGAACGTTTGAGTCGTCATCAAAGTCAGATCCTTCTTATAGGGTTAGCAAGGGCAGCAGTTCTGGTTATTCGAAAAGTGATGATAACACTGATATTGGAGAACGACAACAACACGGGTCTCCTATTGAAGAGATTCTAAATGAACGGAATAATAATTCCTCTCCTGTTGATGAAGGTATACAGGCGTCACGATTGATGTCTGATGATACAAGTTTTACGTTACAAGGTTTTGTGGACTCAATGCAAAAGGAAGATTCAAGGCAACCTAGGAATGGAAATTTTACTAGAAAAGATCGCCAGAGCGAAATAGTTGAAGGTGCGTTTTGTTTTACACCACCAAGAGGACCCAAAAAAAAGAGACACAGGAAAGAAAAAAAAGAGACACAGGGAAGGAAAACCAGTGAGACTGTTCTATACTGCTTGAAAAACCTTGCTCTCGTTTTCCTACCCATATATTTCCTTTGTACACTAGAGGAGTCTACTTGGATTAAATTTTTCTCAATAATTTGGCACCTTGGATTGTTCTGTGTATTTGTTGATATATTGTTTTCCTTATGAAGTCATCAGGAATTGTTGAACTCAGAAATTGGAGTGATATATTGTTTCCAATCTAAGTAATTCTTCTAACACGATATGTAATGTTGGTGTATTACAATATAATTCTGTAGATAAATATGCTGATGTAGAGGAACAGCAGACTAAGGGTACAATATATGTCAATCTGGGGACACAGGCAAAAGACGCGGCTTGAGACTTAGAAAAAGCCCTTCATAAAGATGTCGATGCCCCCATGTTGCAGGTGGCTCCTCCTCCAGTTGGTGCATCGGACGAGAAGCTGAAGAAATCCCCCGACATAAAGAATACCAGATGTAGAAAGAGAACTCAAACAAATGTTATAAATCTAGGTCAACCACCAAGGAAGTCAAGTAGACTACAAGCAAAGTGATATGAACAAACTTATTTTTTAATTTTATTTTATTTATCTGATCGGGATTTATTTTTGTAAGATGGGTTGTTGCATAATATTTGAAGGTTTAAAAAATATTTAGTGATTCTACTTTTGTTTATGTCATAATGAACATCAAAATTGTCTGATGTTCATTATGACATCAACCTTGTTTATATATATAGGAACAACAAATATTGGTCACATTATTAGACTTTGCAGCACAGTATGACTTTGCCTGTCTATTGTTTGTAAGTTAAATCATCCAAATTTTAATGTGATTACTATAAATAACCGAGAAACACAATAGCGTTTAATCGATCAATAATATAAGACTTGAATTTTTTTATTTAAATAAGTGGAACATTAGTGGAAAGACAGCTATCACTTTATGCGTTTGGCAAGTTTCTGTTTGTAGGGGTAATAAGTGATAAACCCTTGTTTGCATAAAATTAAAAAAAAAAAATTTGAAAAAAAAAATTGAAAAACCTTTCCCTAGGAAAACGCGTCATAAATGAAAACATGATAAATTATATTTTGTCTTGGGTACTGCTATCTAGCTGTTACCAGCAAAAGTGCAACTTTGTTAACCTCATTTAACTAAAGTGAACCATTACCCCCCACCCCAAGTGTTGACACGTGTCCATAGCTTAGAGTTAGGGACACGTGTCAACACTTAGAGTGGGGGGTAATGGTTCACCTTAGTTAGTGTGGGTCAATAAAATCATTCTCTACCAGCAACATTACCGGATATTTATATGACAGAGAGGAGACAGAGTTTGTTAGACCATCTCCAGTGCATATGTCAATGCCAATACCAAATTTGGCACGAAATATAGTAAAATGTTATATTTGACACATCATTTTAGCATTGTACTCCAATGCAAAATTATATTTGATATGCTATTTTTAATTTTTTAATTATTTAAAATTATAAAAGTTAACAAATACAACCAAACCAATTATTCCATTGAATATTTTTTTTTTGAATTGTTTCAATCTCAATTTTCCCTACCAAATTTGTTAAATTTTTTATTTTTTAAATTAAAAAGTCAACAAATACGGCTATATTTGTTGCTATGCCAAATTTGACATATGTTATACACTGTGCCAAATTTGGCACAATTTTACACAGCTTTTAGCATTGCATTGGAGTATTGTTTTTATTTTTTTTACTTCGTGCTAAAACCAATGCATCTCTTACTTGATTGTTTTTATTTTCAAATTCTTAATTTTTATACACCATTTGATTGAAATCCAAAGACTGAAATTGGCCTAGTATCCTTACCGTTAACAGCAACTTAGCCAAACCCATGTATTCTTTTAGGAAAAAAAACATTACATAAGATTGAAAAACAAAGTCCTTCCATATACAAAATACAAAACACTCGCAAAATTACAAACTCTAACTGTTGTATCTTCACCGCTCCTTGTGTCTTTATATTTCTCATTGTTGTCACCGCGTCGTCTCCACTCCACAAACCACTAAGCTACGGTCATCTCACATTCTCTTGTTAACTATCTTCTGCACTATATGTGTTCGTCTGATTTTGTGAAATCAGATAAATGGGCTTGGAAGTTTTCAAAAGAAATCAGAGGACCTTGATAGGCAAGTGTAGCTTGTTTTAGTACCTCTGATTTCTTTCGAAAGACTTCCATGCCCAATTTTTCTCTAACTGTCTTTCTTCTTGGTTGGCACTGTTATTCTTGAGTGGTTTTGCATGATATGTTTTTGTTGTGAGGGTTTATGGTAGTTTTGATAATAGGCTCTACACTCTATGTTTGTTCAATGAAGCAAGTGTAGCTTGTATTATTACCTCTGATTTCTTTCGAAAGACTTATATGCCCAAGTTTTCTCTAAATGTCTTTCTTCTTGTCACTGTTATTCTTGAGTGGTTTTGCATGATATGTTTTTGTTGTCAGGGTTTATGGTGATTTTAATAACAGGCTCTACACTCTATGTTTGTTCAATGACGCAAGTGTAGTTTGTATTATTACCTTTGATTTCTTTCGACTGACTTCGATGCCCAATTTTTCTCTAAATGTCTTTGACTTCGATGTCCAATTTTACTCTATGTTTGTTCAATGATTTTGCAGTTTTAAGGGTTTGCAATGATAAATAATGTTTTTGTAATGTTTTTCACTTTGATAGGTTTGTAGTGATAATTGATGTTTAAGCGTAATGGTTTTGGATTCTGTTTGTTGAAGTTGCAATTAACCAGAACTCGATCCTTTGAACTTTTCCTCTCTTGTTCTTAACTGTTTGCTGATATATCTTATTCTTTAATTGTTACCTATTAACCAGGTGAATATCATTATAGCTTGTATTAGTGTTTTGTAGAAATTTCATATTTAATATAATGAAAAGGCATGGAAAGAAAAAGCATCAAGGGATCACAGAACAGCAGGATGGCGGGCTGCCTAAGGTGGAAGTTATGGGTGGGTTGCGGCTAGGAAAATTCGGAATTAAGCCATGGAAACCGCAATGAACTCGAGATGTTATGAAGAATCATCTCCATGTGGATAAGAACGAACACATTTTGTTCAGTGTACACAAGCCTATTCTTTATTTACGGTTCTTACATGTCGTGATTAATATAAGCCTAATACTATAAGAATAGGTGTTCATGTAAATTTATGTTTATATTTGTAATCATGATTATGTAAATGCAGCCTACAACTTCCAAAATAAGGGGATACAGAAACCGGTCTTTTTGCAAATCAGGGTATGATGAATTGCCCGATACTGTGAAGTTGAAGGTTTCACAAGCAGGTTTTGGTGAATTTGTCAATGTTTTAGGGATGAATTATATGGCAGAAAGAGAGCAGTATTGAGGGCGTTAGCAGACCGTTGGTGGGATACGACCCACACATTTCACTTTGATGAATTTGGGGAGTTGACGATGACCCCATTGGATTTCAGCTCAATTATAGGGTTACCGGTTTTTGAAAAGCCACCAGAGTATGACATGGATGCTTACAAGAAGAGAGATTAGCTGATCAGGTGGTTTGGAGAGCCTATGGTCGATATAGCCAAGAAGAAGGTTACTTTTCGAGAGCTTTATGGAACTTATAAAGGATTCGGGGGTGGACAAAATGCGGGCTGAAAATGTTGACAGATTAACTAGGGTATTCATATTTGCATTGCTTGGCACCACTTTATTGTGCGACAAAGCTAGGGTACTATACCTGTATTACATGCCAAACTTAAAAAACTTGTCCGCTATTGCTTTGTACAATTGGGATGGGGCTGGCCTTTCTTGTTTGTACAAAAACATGGATGCTTTGGTTCGAGGGAATCAGAGCACTGGTGGTTATTGGAGGGCCTAGGAGGTAATGATTAGTAATTATAATTTAAGATTAACAGGTAACAATGTTTGTTTATGGTATTTTAACGGTAAACATATTTTCTTCTAATGGCTGTTACACAGGTGTGGGCTTGCAAGTACATAAAACCTATTGCAAAATGTGTGAACTGCTTGGGGAATGGAAGGATTTATCCTGCAGCAATGGCAATGGTACATTCAGTAAGAAAGTTAATTACATTCAACTAAAAACTAAGGGTATATTAAGAAAGCTAAGAAGGAAGGATGTAACCAATGCTTAAAAACTAATGGGATTCTCCCTACCTTTTAGTTTCATATTTATCGAAAAGCTCCTAGTTTTCTGCCAAATATATCTCCATAATTTTGATTCCCTTCAGGTAAACATGCACCCGTAGGGAAAGTTCGAGGACATACTGCCGACTTATGTACAGCAATCTTCTCGGTCCACAAAGAGTAGGATTCTTTTAAATGGGTCATGCGGGTACGCATGGTACCTAGGGGAGCGTGTGACTGTTCAGGGCTTAGGATTAAGTTCACCACTTGTTCCCAAAGTCCTACCAGCATCCATGCTTGGGGACTATCAGATTAAAAAGGATGAGGCAACGGTGGGGTTAAGGGGATTTGATGCAAACAATTACTTGGAGACTGATAGTGGTCCAGAAAAGTATAAGGAGTTCATAAGGCGACACGTAAAATTTACAAGTTACCCTGTTGAGGAGGTGAGTTTATCAGGATTTGTTGAATAATCCTTTTTCAGACTGTAAGTACCATGGGATAAATACTAGTGATGGACTTGGTTGTTACAAACATTGAAACTGTTTTTATTTTGTTGTATTTAAATCCGAGTAGGATGAACTTCACCCTAATTCCATCGGCCTAGTCGAGTTTCCACCTTGGCAACTCCCCCTCATGATATGCAAGGAGAACAGATTCACATGCCAACTAATGCAGATACCCAAGGACTGTCCCTACATGCTGGTGCCTAAACACATAAAATTTGTGAGTTGTTTAGTTGCTCTTTTTCTTATGAAATTATATATGGACATTTGTTTTAGATAGTTGAGTACATAACATAGCTTTTTTTTCCCATAGGTTCCCGTTGCCTAAGTGAAACAACTCCTGTCTATGATTTCTGGGATGACCCAACTTATCATGGAGGCCCAGATTGATAAGCTTCAAACCACTTCTGCTCTGGTAGGGTGATTTGTATTTGTAAGTTATTTATAATTACCAGTGTTGTTTACAACATGAATTGATCTTGTTTGCCTGTTATGTATTTGGGTCAATGTTTGCAGAAACATGATATGGTGACTTCTAAGACACCTATGGACGAATAGTCTAATTCATCATGGAAACCGGAACCATACGATGGAGTTAGTGAGGGCAGTAGTTCTGATGATAGTCTGGATGGTTTTATTGTAAGTGAGGATGGTGAGCCTACAGAGAGTGAGGAGGCACGCCACCAGTCAGGTGTTAGGTCACTCAGGTTCCTTAGAAATGATTTTTAAAGAACCCGGCAACAAAACAGACAAAAGAGCGTTTGATTATCCAAATAATTGGCCACCGTGTAATGTTGGGTTTTTTTATGATAATAGGTCATTATGAGTTGCTCGGTTGTTTTAATAACACTGGCCATACATCTGAAAAATAATTGTATAGGCACTGATTCTGTTGAGTAGGACGAAGACATTGTCGGTGAGTTGGAAAGGAACCTTGAACAAGTCAGTGATACCCACATGATTGATTTAGAACCTCTACCAAGTAGTCCTTCCAATAAGAAGGTCAAGCGAGCCCAAAAACCAAAAAAAAGGAAAGAAAGAATACTGATTGTTGCATCCGACGAGAACCAACTTGAAACTCCCAATCCAAAGAAGAAAAAAGGAAATCTAGACAGTGATGTACCCAAGGAGAACCTAAAGCTAGTTCCGAAACCATCAAAGAGAAAAGGCAATGTAGACAGTGATCCACCCAACAAGAACCTAAAGCAGGCTCCCGAACCGAAGAAGAGAAAAAGCAATCTAGACTGTCATGCACCCAGAAAACCTAAAGCATTCTCCCAAACCGAAGAAGAGCAAGGATATTGTGCAAGATGCTGATCCAAACAAGAAAGTTAGGAAACCAGATAAAGGAAACATCGCAAAGGTAGTCACCCCAAGGAAATCATCTAGACTAACATCAAATTAATCAGTGTTGCTGATCACATACTTATCTACCTAATATTATAGTTAGGAAAACTTTCTGTGATAAGAAACTTAGTATCTAAGTCACGCATTGTGTAATGATGATCAGTATATTATTTAAGTATAGTATAACTATATCAACCTAAAATTTTAAACTTTATGTGATCAGAATCTTAGTATGAAAACTTTCTGTGATCAAAAAGTTAGTATCATTGCACTATTTTGTAGTCACATATTGGGTAATGGGTAATGATGATCAGTATATTTTTTAAGTATAAATCAACCCAAAAATGATAAATTTTATGTGATCAGAATCTTATTATGACAACTTTCTGTGATCACAAAGTTAGTATCTATATGCGGATTATTATTTTGATAGTCACATATTTAATGATGGGATCACAAAGTTTTAGTATCTTTGCACTCATTATTATTTTGATAGTCAAATATTGATGAGTTATATCAACCTCTAATTATAAACTTTATGTGATCAGAATCTTATTCTGAATAAAAAAAAATATATTATTTTGTACTAATTGATACTGATTAGGGATCTCATAACTTTAAACTCTTCATATTCAACGTTTTTAAAATTTTCCTTTCTATTGGTCGTTTCAGTTAACATGGGTTAGTCATAATTTAAAACATAGCCATGTGCCATACTTGCACAACCATTATATTTATTATTAAAACAATTTTCAATGCAAAGCCGAAATATTATTTTAACAATTTTGAATGCAAAGCCGAAATATTATATTTTTTTACCCATTTCAAATTCAAAAGACATGAAGCCTCTCTCTGTCTTCGATTCACAAAATTTTTTATTTTTTTGATAGGAAATACAACAACTAGATTACAACAGTTGGATTACAGCAATTAGAACTGGATTAAACAGCCGGGATAACGACCAACACGTTGGTGGAACAGGTTATATGCTTTAGTTAAATATGGTTAAATGTATAAATTAACATTCAATGTATGTAATGAAAAGTCGTTAAACCATAAATTACTCAACAATCACTATCTAGAAATACTCACAAATCATTAACTCCATGAAATAATCCTCTCATATATAAATATGAGTCTACTGTACTATACATTCAGTTAGACAAAACCTAGAAAGGATGGATTCTGGCGACATAGACTCCATATTGTTGAAGAAGGATCAGATCGCTATTGTGGAGAAGTCGTTGGAGGACGAGCGACGTCATTACAAGAATCTACAACGTCAATGGGTGGTCGAAAACGCTAGATTACATGATCGAGAGATGCGTATCTTGCAACTCGAAATGGAAGTCGCATGTCTTGCGGATCAGATCTACTCTTTCATAGATCACGTAAACCATTTACACAGACGTCTCGAAGGCCTTGATCGGAGCCAGAAAAGAGAATGAGATTGTTGTTTGTTTTTTCATTTCCATTATGCTATATGTGTCATAATTATTGATGTAGTGTTCTCATGTTTGTTGAAATCTTTAATTAATGGAATTTTTTTTTCTTTTTTTATGCTTTATGTGATCGATAACCAATCTCAATTTTAGATACTCTATTACTGGATTTAAATCACAAACCCACTTTTTAATTTAATTTAATAATATCACAAACCCATTTTTTTTGATGAAATTACAGAGTTCCAATGAAGAAATGTTAAAAAGGCGATTAAATTAAATTACTGAACATAAAACAATATGAACCCTTAAAAAGTAATTCAGGCAATTGGGCGGTTAAATGCTATAATACAAGTCATACATAGATGCAACTGGTTTTGTTCAATTGACTAATGTATGTCATTGGTCTGGTCAATAGTGTCATGCATGTTATTGGGTTGTTTTGTCTTCTTAGTAATATCATCTAATAACTTTTGTCCATACTCCATTTCTGTTTGAATTAAACAATATCATCAAAGATTATAGTAACCTTATGAGTGATCATCGTGTTTAGGAAATTAGGTCAAATTCAGTAGTTAAAACACAATCAAATGGCAAGAAAAATTTTACGAAAAGAAGAGGTTGATTTATTATTATAATGAACGCAAAGTGATATATGTGATCAAAATTTATAGTTGGTAAATGCATAATTTAATATCTTACCACGCGTTGATTATTGACATGAAAAAACGAGTTAACTTTTGTCATTAAAGAAAATGAGTGTCATTAAGGTGCATGTAATTACCCTGGCCAATATTGCAAAGTTCAAAAATCAATAAATTAATTACGTCGAGAATATCAACCGTCAAATATTAATGATTTTCATTGGGCTGTTCAATGCTATAATACAAGTCATACATAGATGCAATTGGTTGGTTGTTCAATTGACTAATGTATGTCATTGGTCTGGTCAATAGTATAATAATAACTGCGTGCTTGTTATTGGGTTGTTCTGTTCATTATTCTTGGTAATGTCATATAATTACTTCTGTGCATACTCCAATTCTCTTTGAATAAAATATCATCTTTGATTATGGTAATCTTATGAGTGTTAATCTCGTTTAGGAAATTAGGTACAATTCAGGTAATTAAAACACAATAAAAAATGGCAGGAAAAATTTTACGAAAAAAAAGATGTTGATTTATTATTATAATAAATGCAAAATTATATATGTAATCATAATTTATAGTTGGTAAATGCGTAATATAATATATAACAACGCGTTGATTATTGACATGAAAAAACGAGTTAACTTTTGTCATTAAAGAAAATGAGCGTCATTAAGGTGCATGCAGCTACCCTGGCCGATATTGCAAAGTTCAAAAATCAATAATTAATCACTTCAAGAATATCAACCGGCCGTTCGATGCACGTAGCTAGGGGTGACGTTAAGTACTTCACAATTGATTATTGAATGCAAAATTATATATGTGATCCTTATTTACAGTAGGTAATTTCATAATTTAATATCTGAACATGTGTTCAGTATTGACATAAAAAAACGTGTTAACTTTTGTCATTAAAGAAAATGAGCATCATTAGGGTGCATGCAGCTACCTTAGCCGATATTGCGAAGTTCAAAAATTGATAATATCAACCGTCAAATATTGAAGATTTTCATTGGGCTGTTCAATGCACATTGCTAGGGTGACGTTAAGTACTTCTTCGATTCCTAAACCCTAAATATTTAATTAATGAATATATTAGTAGTTGCTATTAATATTGGAATATATAATGAGTGTTAAAATGTTAAATCCACTTAGGGCTTGTACATAATTAAGTTCCTCTCTGAAAATATAGAAAAATGACTTACAATGGTTCCATCAGCCATGAAATTGATGATTTATTGTCGGAAAGGAAAGGAATTGTTGAGGACGCACTAGCCAAAGAGAGCATACGTTGCATGAAGCTGGAAGTGAATTGGAGGGATGAGAACAAGAAGGTCGTAAATGCTAATATCTTTAGCATGAAGCTAGAGATGGAGGTGGAAGCTAAAATCAATGAAGTCAACGGGTTAATGGAGAAATGTGACCGTCTACTACTACTTATTGAACGACGTTTCGGTTTAGTAGTGTAATATAATATTTCTTTCTGTAATCTTTGTTTTAATGTTGTTTTTTCTCTTATCTTTTGTTTAGAACAATTGTGTGTTTGAAAACATCTTTTGCATGTTTTTTATTTTGTCACATCTGATATGATATAGTTGAAATTAGAACAGTTCAGTCTTTTGGTTGTTGGTGTTGTTTTTATTGTGTTTGCTCTGGTTTTTGGCAACTGGTGGTCTCTTGCGAGTTCGCAACAGATGTATCATAAATGAAATTCGACACATACGAATCATGCATTTAGGGACACATGCATGACCCTCAACATTGGGTATTGCCACTATAACTTGAATACTTACAAGTGTGGTCAATAATCTTTTCATATCTTAGTTTTTGGATTTGTTTGTTGCTTGTTTTGGTCTCTTGTGTGGGATGTGCATCTGTGTTGTTTGTTTTCATGGGCTATATTTTGTTTCTTGAAATAATTTTGTAGTTCAAAATGAATAAAAAGCTCGTAATTAAGATGTCGTTGGTCTGGTCAATAGTGTCATGCATGTTATTGGGCTGTTCTGTCTTCTTGGTAACGTCATCTAATAACTTCTGTTCATACTCCATTTCTGTTTGAATAAAAAATATAATCTACGATTATAGTAACCTTATGAGTGATTATCACATTTGGGAAATTATGTCCAATTCAATAGTTAAAACACAATCAAATGGCAGGAAAAATTTTACGAAAAAAATAGGTTGATTTATTATTATAATGAACGCATAGTTATATATGTGATCATAATTTATAGTTAGTAAATGCATAATATAATATCTGACCACGCATTGATTATTAACATGAAAAAACGAGTTAACTTTTGTCATTCAAGAAAATGAGCATCATTAAGGTGCATGCAGCTACCCTGGCCGATATTGCAAAGTTCAAAAATCAATAATTAATCACTTCGAGAATATCAACCGTCAAATATTGATGTTTTTCATTGGGTTGTTCAATGCTATAATACAAGTCATACATAGATGCAATTGGTTGGCTGTTCAATTGACTAATGTATGTCATTGGTCTGGTCAATAGTATAATAATAACTGCATGCATGTTATTGGGCTGTTCTATTCGTTCTTCTTGGTACTATCTTATAATAACTTATGTGCATACTTCAATTCTCTTTGAATAAAATATCATCTTTAATTATGGTAACCTTATGAGTGATCATCTCGTTTGGGAAATTAGGTACAATTCAGGTAATCAAAACACAATAAAAAATGGCAGGAAAAATTTTACGAAAAAAAAAGAGGTTGATTTATTATTATAATGAATGCAAAGTTATATATGTAATCATAATTTATAGTTGGTAAATGCGTAATATAATATCTTACCATGCGTTGATTATTGACATGAAAAAACGAGTTAACTTTTGTCATTAAAGAAAATGAGCGTCATTAAAGTGCATACAGCTACCCTGGCCAATATTGCAAAGTTCAAAAATCAATAAATTAATCACGTCGAGAATATCAACCGTCAAATATTGATGCTTTTCATTGGGCTGTTCAATGCTAATGTATGTCATTAGTCTGGTCAATAGTATAATAATAACTGGATACATGCTATTGGTTTGTTCTGTCTTCTTGTTATGTTTACTCTAGTTTTTGGCAGCCGGTGGTCTCTTGGGAGTTCACAACAGATGTATCAGAATGAAATACGACACATGCCAGTCATGTATTTGGGGACACATGCATGACCCTCAACATTGGGTATTGCCACTTAACTTGAATACTTACAAGTGTGGTCAGTAATCTTTTCGTATCCTAGTTTTTGGGTTTGTATGTTGCTTGTTTTGGTCTCTTGTGTGGGTTGTGCATCTATGTTGTTCGTTTTCTTGTTGTGCCTCTGTGACTTTGTGTTGTTTGTTTTGCTGGGCTCTGTTTTGCATCTTGAAATAAATTTGCAGTTCTAAAAAAATAAAAAGCTCGTAATGCATGGACACTTCCTAATTAAGTCTTCAAATCCATCAAACCAAAGATCTATAACACTTGTAATTCTTCAAACCAAAGACCCATAAATTGAGTTGAGTTCAAAAACTTAAAGATTTTATTGGAATAGGACCTTTTGTTATGTTATGAAGTTTTTTTATGTTACAAAAATCGTTGGTGCAATGCATGCACAGTAACTCATAAATTGAGTTGGGTCTAAAAAATTTGTTTGTTAAATATGGCAAAAATATAAAATATATGTACATCTCCACTGCAACTATTTCAAGTCAAATTTGTATTCGTTTTCTATCCAAACTCCATATCTAACAAAATAAAACGTTAATGCATAATGCATGGTCATCTTGCTTATAATGTCCACGATAAGTTATGTGAGAGAGACACCCTTTAATTGAAAAATCTAAAAGCTAGCATTTTACCTACCAACCATACATTCACAATCGTGATCATCCACTGCGACGTCGAGGTGTCCAACAAAATTGATAACCTTTTGTATAATTTGCAGCAATATTTTCTTTTATCCCCTTTGCCTTGTCATCAGGTCTCGAACCTTTTGGCTTTCCCGCGGGAAAAGCTAGGGTTTTTGGTGGGACTGTAAAGAATCTTTCTTGTTCCGGTAATGAATTTGCTTTTAGATTTGTGAGCAGTGTGTTTGTGTGATGCTTTGCAAGATCTAGAGCAAGTTTGAACCTATAATACTCAGAGTTGTACTACATTATATTTAAAGAGTTAGAGTTGAACATTTACAAGACATAACCAAAAAAAATAAACGGTGGACAATTCACATACTTGCTCTAGATCGGACTAATGTATGTGAATTGTAATCCCATACTTCAACAATTTTGCCTGAAACATTTATCACCAATAAGAACCAGTGCTGATTGCTGTCGTTCATGGGAATAAAAATCTTGTCACAAAGCTGCTCATATCCCTCATAAAATTGAAGAAAGCTGACGCGTTCCAACGACCTTAAATCTTTCAGCCAAGTAGTGTAATCCGTTGTTGCATAAACCTGCTCATGAATGGGCTGTAAGAACCTTAACATATATATGTAGCAATGCAATTCAATGCGGCAATGAAGTCCACATATATGTTCAAACAAATAATTTAAAAAATAAAGTAATGTTTAATGAGCTAACCGAAAACTATGTCGACAAATACCACACATTTTTTGAGGTGTCACGGGATAGATTGTACAAGGCCATGTTAATAAGTTGTACAGTTGAAAAATTATCAACAATTGATTACATTGGATTTATAGGGATAAATATGTAAGAAAAAATTAATGTAGCGTGACTCACTATATCAATGAACCACTTTTTGGGCAAAAGATTTTCCTAAACATCTTTCCGACATAAGCAACAATAATCATTCTCAATGACCGTTTCACTGAATGAAAACAGTTAATTGAAATCAGCCAATATTTTATGCAATTATTGAAACAATATAGTGACCACACATTACTGAAAATAAAACAAATATAAAACTCTAGACAAACGTGATGAACATTCAAAACCAATGAAGTGAAATCGATTTTACCTTTACTTCTCTTTTGTTAAATGACCGAACAGAACGTTCCCAAATGAGTGTCATCATCCGAAAATGATGAGAGAGGACTGTTTGAAGGAAATAATAATCGTCTCCTCATCCTTCTAGAATCTGGTTTCAAATGGATTTCAATCTTAGATTTACCGATTGAAACTTTTTTCTTTTCAGCACTGCGTTGCAGCCGTGTCTTTTGTCTAGTTAAGTACGGGCTACGTGATAAAGACTTCGTACTCAAATTGATGACAATCGTCTCCTAAATGGGTATATAAAGAATCAAAGATTTTGTCAGTGATATAATCCAAAAGGATGTTCCCAAATCGAAACAGTACACTATACAAGAGTGTGTGTGTGTGTTGGGGGGGGTTGGTAGGTGTTGGTAAAAACAAAATGGAATTAAATTGAAAATGACAAACCATATTCTCTCATGGGAAGTGACGTGGTCAGCATCATTGCATTGTTTTGTAATCAATTTCAATATGTCAACCTTACACCTCTCTAACATGGGTGCGACTGCCTTTTCCACCAAATCCTGTATTTTGACAGGTTTTTGGATGGAGGAAAGATGTTCGACTGACTGTTCAATAGAAACAACTTTTACTTTAAGATTTTGTACTTCGTGTTCAACACCTTAGTGCTTTACAGTCCAATATGGCTCATCCACCTCTATTGTGGAGCTGTAAATAAATTATCTTTGGCCACCAACTTATGAAGTGTTGCAGCCTTGTTTTCGCCCAAGCAACCAAAGGTACTTGGACCCTATTTACATTCACTTGTTTTTGTGAAATACATCCCCAATAGAAGATCTGAAGAAACGGAATGCAACCTTGAAAACTTCTTGAAACTCCTTCCTTTAACTTTCTAACACTATCCATTAGATACAAAAAAAAAAAAAACAATATGTTGCCCACTTCTTATGCCTTATTAGTCTTAGATCCTTTAGTTGTGTGAGCAATGCTTTGTTGATTTTTCCGGAGGGCATAACAAGGTGAAGATCGTAAACAAAACGAAGGAAATCCTAATAACATCATCCACATCTTTCATATTCTTTAGTTTCTTCATCAAGCTTGACAAAGTAATCGCATTCTTACTTTTTTTAAGCAGAAGGTTCTTCATCCTAATGCATGTTTCGTCAAAGTCACCCATGTTACACTCGACATCCTCAGTGCCGTTAGGCAACCCAATCACTGTTTCAAAGTCAAACTCCCTCATTGGAATCGACTTTCCATCTATTACAATTTCCTTTTTCTCCTGTGCAATGGATTTTAGCAACATCTCGTATAAAGGGAGGTGGAATACAAGGCGGTTGATGTTCAACAGCACCCCAAATCTCATATCTTCAATGCATTCTCGTTGTTTTGTAGTCAAGCCTTTTACAATTTGGATGAAATTTTTCAAGCTGCATATACTATGCAATTCAGTTTCAGTATTTTCAATAGAGGACATTGTTATAGGGGTTCAAAAGTTTAAACTTTTTCGGTTTTGAGAGTAGGGATGAAGAGATGAACAGTTGAACAAATGAGCAAATGAACATATGAAAAGTTGAAGAGACGAATTATGTCATTAATTAGTAGTCATGCATGGGTGGACGGCTGTTTATTTTATTAAGATTAGCCAATTGGGTGAGAAGCCTACTGATATCTCTTACGTTATTCCATACCTTCTTTGGAGGCTATTAATCATAACATACACGTTACCCTATGCAAAATCTCAGTAGACAAATATAAGATATAATGAAGACTATTTAGTGGTGATCTGACTTCCAATTTCGAATATTATTGAAAACCGTGGATTTTAACGGTATTCATGTATCAGAAAGACGAATGTGGTGTGTACGTACGATCGTAAATATATATGTGATTACTATAGCCATAAAGTGATCACTCTCTGATTATATCAGCTAAGCGAAACATTCCGCGTTAAAATTTCAAAAAATAAAATGAAACTGATGTATGTTTGATCGAATATATAGTATTGTGATCACTTCATTGATTTATAACCTTATTGTGATCGTATATACATAATAATAATCGATTATAAATAATTGTGTTTACTTGGATTTGTAACCTTATTATTTATTTTACACAGACCAAATCATAACACAACTTTTGCATTGCGAACAGTAAAGGGTGTGTAAATATGAAAATAATAAGATAATGTGATCACTCTATTGATTTGTAACCGTATTGTGATCGCATATAAATAATAGTGATATATTATAAATAAATGTGTTCACTTGGATTTGTAACATTATTGATTATTTTACATATACCAAATCATAACACAACTTTTGAATTGTGAACAGTAAAGGGTGTGTACATATGAAAATAATAAGATGATATGATCACTCTATTCTTTAAGCGTATTTAAGTTTATTAGCCAATCCAAATATTATTTACAGGTTCGATAGAATAAACACAGGATTCGTTTTGAATTGTGAACAGTAAATGGTGTGTACATATGAAAATAATACGATTATGTGATCACTCTATTCATTAAGCATATTTAAGTTTATTAGCCAATCCAAATATTGTTTACAAGTTCGATAGCATAAACACAGGATTCGTAAATATTAGGCATGCACACGAGGTCCTTAATAAATTCATCATGCATGCATGAGAAGTTTGGCCAATAAGGCTACGTTTAATTTTAATATTCAAAACAGCATTCATTGTTTTTTAAATTTGAAATCCAATGAAAGCGTTTCAAATTTTTAAAAAAAAAAAAAAAGGATTTATTGCCTTAGGAAACGAAAAGATGTATCATTAATTTAAATTTGAGAGATCAAATGGTGACCGGCTGCATGTGTTTAAAGGTGGACAGCAGGTTAACGGGTCATGTGTTTTTAAAATTGTATGCTATCATGTTGCACCGAAGGGCAGCCCGTATATATATACATATATATATATATATATATATATTTATATATATATTTATATATATATTTCTTTTCAACTTATCTCAAATATATTTTTTAGAATTTTTAAATTTTGTAACCTTAATCTTTTCAAAAAAGAATATATATATATATATATATATATATATATTTCTTTTCAACTTATCTCAAATATATTTTTTAGAATTTTTAGATTTTGTAGCATTAATCTTCTCAAAAAAGAAATATAATATATACATACATATATATATATATATATATATATATTTGAGATATGCTACATGTATATACACACTAAATATAATTATTTGTTTCAAAAATCAAAAGAAAAAATTGATTTCCAAAGAAACATCAAAAATAAATTAATGTCATCCCGTTATTTACCAAAATGTCATTCATTGGATGGAATTGGATGGAAATGGATGGAATAGTCATTAGTGTAACAATTTTTGCCAAAAATTGTCATTTTCCATCCATTTCCCTATTTGATGGTCATTTGATAGTGGTGGTAAAAATTGATAGTCACAAGGGTAATTACCCTTATAATTATTTGTTTCAAAAAACAAAAGAAAAAATTGATTTCTAAAAAATATCTAAAATAAATTAATGTCATCCTCATATTTACCAAAATACCACTTATTGGATGGAATTGGATGAACTTGGATAAAATGACCATTAGTGTAACAATGTTTACCAAAAATGGTCATTTTCCATCCATTTCCCCATTTAGTGGCCATTTTAATAGTGTGGTATAAGTTGATAGCCAATGAATTAATTATCCCTAAAAACTTATTTCAATTATTTTTTATAGAATACCATAGTCGATAAGGTTTTTTTATTTTTTTTAATCTTTTCGATTAGTATTGAAGTTCGAAGAATCATCTTTCTTTTTTTTTATCGACTGTTATTCTTGCAACATGTGGTTATCCGTAGTTCGAACAATATAGTTTGTTTGCCGATGATACATGGTCCTAGGTAATTCATCGAAGTCTACAACTCTTCCCAATTCTCAATAGACATTTTTTTTTTTTTTTTGGGTTGATTCTCAATAGAACTTATTAAAATTAGTAAAGGAAAAATTAATAGGGAACAAAAATTAAATAATTATATGCATTAAAGGTATTTGGATTTCACTACCAGCAGCTTTTAGGGTGACAACCCAATTCCAAATGCCAATCTATATGAATATAAGCTTTCAATTTATTTTCTTTTTCAACATTCCAAATATGTACAAAAAAATAAAAATAAAAATTATTGGTTGTATATGCAAAAATTTTGTAAAAATCATCACTTAAAAAAAAAAATTGTTAGTTTCTTGTTGTAAATTATCATCATAATTTTGGAATCAAATAAAAATTTAATCATATTAAAAAATATATTTTAGGGTTTGTAAAATGTAGAAAGATAAAAAATAAAAATAAAAATGTTGGTGGTAAATGGTTTTGTAAAGTATTTAGGATTTTCTTTTTTTTTTTTAATCTTTTTTAGTAATTTTAATTATGATAAAATTATCGTGGAAATTGCCAAAAATAACCACGTCATATAATAAAAATAATATTAAAAAAAATAAGCGTAGAAAAATAATTATTGGTTGTTAATAACATCACTCTTTTTTTTTTTTTTTTTAATATGCATGATTACGAAAGGTGCACTTATAGTAATATATATATATTACCTACGTTGACGGCGACTTGAATTTGAGACATTGTTGGGTTGGATGAGCACTATTTCCACCAAGCTACATATTGGGTGGTATGTACATATATCTTTTAAGGGATGTCATTTTCGCCACTCTTTTGATTTATCATTTAGACTAATTGGCGTTTGATCCCCCTAAATTATACGCGAATTTACAATGTGCCCCCTAAATGTTTTTTTAAACGTTAAATCTCCTGAACTCTAGAGGGTTTAACATCTAAAAAAAAAAATTTCATTCAAGGGGGACATTGCAAATTCGCATACAATTTAGGAGGGTTCTAGTGTCCATAAGTCTATCATTTATCACGTAACAAAATTGGCATGAGTTAAATAGATCTTATTGGGTAAGCCAATAATTAAACCGAGTGTTTGGGTTTCAACTTGTGACAAGATAAACTTAACAAGCTGCGTTTAGATTGATGCAAACACGACTAGATAACCCGTATTGCCACGCAATTTTGCCGGTCCTATATTCACCTCTTTAAGCAAACCTGTTAAACTAGTTTAGATTGTGTGAAACTTGCAATCACAATGACGCTTTTTATGGGGAGTTGGGGACTGACTAACAACAACGTTGTTTTGGAATTCATCTATACAAACAGTAAATCAGTACACAGGCAACAAAGTTGATCTTATGAATGTCATCTCCTATCATTAATCATAATAAAATCGGCTGCCATTAGAGATATAGTTTGTGATGGATGTTGGTTCTCTCAATTACAGTTTGTGTACATTTACAGTCCCTCTAAATGGCTTCAGAGGAAGAACTCCGAACTTTCACTGATTCCAAATGGCAACAAAACTGGTTTACTCCTTTTCAGCTATTACCATGAAAACATCCTTCAGTGACCATCTTCGTCTCTCACTTTTGGAAGGTGGATTGATGACTGCTCTCTCAGAGTTAAATAAACGGTAACCGATAACAATCTCTCTCCTTTGCCGGGCTCGTAGTAATACTTCAAAGAAACTCAATTCCTCACTGTCACGGATGTAGACATCCGCTTGCCTTATATGCAATTCGTTTCCCTGTTTGAACCCAGAAGAATCTTTAGTAACAACCAGAGATTACATGATAAATTCCAAAATGGTCAATTGCAACAGAAATAAACCATTAGACACAGCTAGGGATGCCATGAAAGAATAATAAATAATTTAAGCTTTAGATAATTTAATTCAACAGAAACCTATTACTTGGTCATTGAGTCATTGAAGACCAACAAAGTCTTTAATCTGTATAGTATATGATGATGTTGATTGAATCTTGATCTGTTATGTATTAGTTATTAGAACTTACTGGTGGGCAAACAAATACATATATAAAAGGTCCTAGTTCTGCCACAGCATGCAATCAGATCAACCATAGCATTCCACTGAAGGAAAATAGTACCTCCTCTGCAAATAGCTCTTCTAATACGTCATTTATCTGTCGATCCTCTGCAACCATGGCCAATGCCATGCTGACAAGCTCATTTGACAAAACATAATCACTAATCTTTGACATGGATAAAAGATTTTTCGTCCTTGGATCCAGAATTTCACTGATTATGACTGATTTAACAGAAGCCTGCTGCATCTCTCCAATCCAAGAGCCTTGTGAGAAGCTTCCTCTGTGAACTTGGGTGACCTTAGAATCTCTGTATGGGAGACGCTTTGCCTGCAAGATTACAAAAGGCCAGCGAAAACAACTCAACCTCATGGGCAATGTTTAATATACCATCCAACATCATCAAAAAGGAAATGAACTATCCAAGATAGAAGAAGGAAAAAGAAAATATTCCCGCAGGTAAAACTCTAGGGTTATAGCAACATTCAGTGTATTTCAAGAAGCAGAAAGGTAAAATGGCTTAATTAGTCTGATCAACAATAACCAGAGGAACTTGTGGCTAAATTAGTAGAAATATCTACTAAAATTTACCTAATAAGTACATTTTACCTGAATATCACGAATTAAGAGTAGTGTGGCAAGAGATCTAGAATCAGCTTGAATAGCTGAATCCTCCACTGACTCATCAGCCAAAATTAAAATCTGCAAAATTATATATGTAATCAGAATAAATTTAGCCTAGGAAATAATGAAAAAATATCAAGATAATAATTACCAATGTTGCATACACATTAACATCCACTGATTACAGTATCTGCACCCATTTCATTACTAATTATATAATGATTGTCACCGACCTGGTCTACTGCCTATTAAGAACTGAAGTAATGACAAAGTTCTTCAACAGTCTGCCTGTCAGAGAGATACACTGATCCAGCAAGCACTTACCAGTGAGATCTGCTTGGTGGTGCTAATGCTTTCCATCATTTCATTGATCCATGATAAATAATTTTACTTACCCAATCACATAAACTATAACATATATGGACCAGACAAAATTGGTACTCACTGAATTAAAAGATTCCAAGGGAAGGCTTTCCAAGTGACGCCGTATAACAGCATTTCCCTCACGATTAACCAGTGATATATTCTCTAACCTGTTGAAGTCTAGGCCACCATCAAGAAGCTTTTTTTCCCTTTCGTTTTCAGGGACCTCATTGAACATCCAGAGCTCTGAACCAGGTGCTAGGAAGGCATCTAGCACCTAAAGAAACATAAATGAGTAATACTATGAGATAGTGAATACAAAATGAGTTGTCTTTCATGCATCAAAATATATGAAGATAAGAAAAGTTTCAGAATATCAAAAGACAGTGCAAGTATGAGCTGAAATTCTATTAATGATTACAGACAATTCCTGACTACCACCACTCTGTGTATATTGAGGACTGCACCCAGAAGTGTTGGGAGCATAATTGTGGATTCCTTGTAACATTACCATGATCATATCTTCCATATCCCGTCGCCATCCACAAAAAAGTATCTTTTCTTCAGACTTTGGAACAATAAAGTCTCTTGGAAGATTTCCCCTCCAAACCTGCAGCATTCAAGTGAAAAAGAAAAGAAAGAAAAAATTAGGGGATGCAATAGAAAGAGCTTACCACAATCATATCATCAATGTCTCTCCTCCATCCACAAAATAGAATCCTCTGTGCCATTCTTGCTGGTCGGGCAATGTTTACAAATGATGCTTCTTTAACCTGAATGATCAAATTGATTATACTTATGTAAGTTTTATGCTTACGGTATCCCTCAGTCAGTTAAATTCCACGGAAGGCATCATCCTAGCCTGTAAGAACTATAACAGCCTTTTTCTATCATGGATGACTGCCACAATTATGATTCATTGTTTCTTTCCCTCTATTATGTTTTTATGTTATTATATGGTCTGATTATTTTAAATGCATATAGCTAAGTTCTTTTATTGCAGTTTTCTGCCTAACAGGGTAATCATAAAGTATTATGCTTGGGAAACTGGTGAAAGGCCTGACGAAATGATGACAATTAGTCGAAGTCCATTCATATCTCTAGCCAAGTCATCTAATTGTTTTCTTTCTTTATTGCATTTACGTATCTCTAAGTATTTTTCTTTCTTCCTTTCAGTGTGTTTACATGTAGCCAGGTTTATGTAAGGTGTAAGTCAAGTCTTCCTTTATGCATACAACATTCAACATTACACCATAGAACAAACATAAAAATGAACTAGCAAATACACCAAACAATTTATTAAAATCTCTATTTTCTAAAGGAAAATGTAATGTAAGCACCGTAGGCAATGCTGCTGGAGCATAGCTATCATCATCTTCTGCAATGACAAGAATTTCGTCGCCTTCTTGTAGAATGTACGAGTCATCAGGATTCAAGATAATCTTACCACCACAGGAAGCAACCTTGACTCCACAAGGTATAGCATCAGGAAAACTGATCAATACATCCTCAAATGGCATGCCGTCTAACTTTGGCCATCTCTTTATGTAAAACTCACAATTTTCAAACCCAAGAATATCTTCCCATATCTGCCATAGTCAGTCCATAATTACATAAAGTAGGCAGAAATTGGAGTTGGATGCTAATTTGTATAACATAAAGGTAATAAGCAGTAATTCAGTAAATAATTAATAGAAATAAATCATTAACACAGAGATTAACACAATGCCACCAAACATAAATAGGATAATAGTATTTAAAATTGCAAAAAAAGGACCTGTGCGAGTCCTGGTTGACGGGCACATTGAATCATTAAGCGGCCAATAACATCATGGGCTACGACAGTTTCAACAAGGACACCTCCAACCAGTTTAACAAGGACCTCATTGTCAAGATCACTTAGTTCCACCACAATGTGCCCTCTCAGCCCTTCTTTTACTCCTGTTAGACTTAAGACTGTTCTCAGTGCACGAGCATCACTCTGTATTGAACCATGAATGAGTTAACAATTATCATTCTTATACAATATCAAAGATAAAGCACATTAGTAAAGAAACTGAGGCAGACCTGGTCAGCATTTCCATCTACAGCAAGTACAATTATGGCTCGGGCCTTGGAGACGGATACCTGAAAACTTTAATAACATTAGTATAACGAATACGTAGGACAACAGATACACTCTTTGTTTTTTTTTTTTTTTTTTTAAAGGAATAATCATCCACTACAGAATTGGTTAGACGAACCAGACTCGCACACAAAAGTAAGCAAGTTGAGACTCCAAATAGTCTGCAAGTCCTGGCAAAACCTTTTCTCCTTATCGTTTCATTTTAATTTTTCCATGCAATGGGTGCTAGTTAGAATAATAAGTGTCCATTGATACAACTACCCATTGAAAAAAAAAAAAAAAACTGTTAAAAAAAAGTTATCAGCATTCATCAGAACTTGGCTATAGATTTTTGCAACAGCCGAACTTCGTAAAACTTGGCTTTTTTCCTGTTTATTCCATTCAAATGAAATTTAATATAATTTGAAGTGAGTATTTAAACTTGACTTGGCTCAAGTACTCAAAAGCATAGTCAATTGACTTTATATATAATTTAATTCTTTAACATGATAAAAAGTACACTCAGCTGAATCGTCTTTCCAGTAAAGGAAAAATGATTATATTATATGAACCAACAAAGCAAGTATGGATACCTTTTTAAGATCAGCCAGAATCAGAGGGCTCCCACTTCTGCAAATTACAGCTGTCCCTTTAAAATCAAACTCCATTTTGGCAATGTCAAGTTCCATCTCTTCTTTGTCTCGTTCGGCCATCACTACAACCATCCCTCCGCCCAAACTCTCATTGGCTATCGCAATTTGATTCAGTAGTGATCCCTGAGGTCACCACAAGATAATTGGTGAGCAGGAAATGATTGAATGAAAAAGCTGTTATCTGTACTGAAATAACTGGTGATCAAGCAGACACCATCTACTATCTTACAATGACGAACAAGTAAACTTGAAACAGCTGATGCAGGATATTGTAGGGAAAATGAATATTATAGCAATACAAAGCAAACAAATGATTTAACTGAGTTATAAATAAAGGTAGAAGTGAGAAAATATTATATAAATTCTTCTCAAGATCCATATTCATTTTATGAAACTGCCATTCTGTGTCTCAAGTACACCATAGTCATAATATAATGAATGACCCTAAACTAATTAATTATATCATCCGGTTCCTTCACAATGTGAGTATTCTCCTATTTATTATTTCACTTCATTTATTTTCTCCCTTTGTTGGTGAGAGGCAGTAATGAATTTGGAGGAGCAGCTAAATGTAGTCTTTTGCATGAACTCGCTTTGGTTGTCACAGAGAGAGAAAGAAAAAAGCATCTCAGCAACTATTCCTGATTTTTCAAGTCAAAGATTATAGTCCGCTACCATGTGGCAAGGAAATTGATTTGCCTAACATATAGTGCTCTAACAAGAACTGAAGGGCATAAATTTAAATGCTTTTCAGTAGCCATTTATCAACATCATTGGGAACTCAGCAACCATAGATAAATTGAATTGGGAAAAGATGTGCCATCCATAATAACTTATATCATTATATGTTATCAGTGTAGAGACAGAAAATGAGTGCTTTAGCATGAGAATCAATAATTTAAGGAGCATTGGAGAAGTAAATTGAGAAGCATAATAAGTGAGGCTGTAGAGTCAGAACAAGCTTCTTCCAACAGAACAAGTTACAGAAAATGAAGGCATAGAGAACCTCCAAGTCAACACAAACAGTAAAACAATATGCACACTTTATGCTTTATAAAGCTCCTAATGTTGTTACACTTCCATACTCAACTAAGAAAATAACACGACATGAATTAAACCAAATAAACCAAAGAAGCTTCCTACTATTGTATTTGTGTTCTACAAGTATGGAAACAATCTACGGAAGCAAAACTTGTTAGAATATTTGTCATTAATGTATAGGACTTCTATTTTGATAAGGAATCAATTAGCTTAATTATAGGATTTCTTGATTCTTTCCTAGGTGTATTTCTCCTATAAATTACCTCCTATATGGAGAAGAATAATAATAAAAATATGAATTTGTTCATGGTACCAGAGCTTAAAACAAATTTTTAGGTTTCTCTTATGTTATTGTTTCAAAAAAAAAAAAAAAAAAAATTCTCCTAGAAATTTTTCTCCGTCTATGGTACTGCTACAGTACCCATCTACAGCACTGCTATAGTACCTGTTTACAGTACAACTACAGTACCTTCTACCGTCAATTGCAAATGGGACTATTGCTTGTTGCTTTTGTTTTTGTCTACTTTTACACCTTTCTACTACTACAAGACTGCTGTCTGTTTCTCCGGTGAGTCTTATAGCCGGATTTCAAAAAAAAATAAAAATAAATAAATAAATCCTTTGTTATTTCTTTTGTTTCGCTTCTACAACTATTACCTGTTTGAGCATTTTCTACTACTACAACTACTACCATTGCCTGCTGTTACCACCTACAGTACTGAAGGAATTTGTAATTTCTTTGCTTTCGCTGCAGCTGCTGTTATGACAAATCCTAGTGACAACAAATCAGAAATGTTCAGTCCACTGGTGCCACCTAAGGTACTTCCTCACTGATAACTTTTCTAAAAATTTCATGTCCTTGGAAGAAAATAAGGGGCTTCCAAAGGTTGGAACTGCCTCTCTTGCATCAGCATCTACCTCGAGCAGCTCGTCCTCTATCCCAAAGAGTAATACATGTGACTCTCAAACTCAATTCTACAACTCAGGACATCAAAACCAAGAAGACGATTGGAACTGGTAAAAAAAAAAAAAAATGTATTGAGATTAAACTGGATAGGTCAAGCTATCCCTTTTCTTTCTTTTCTACTTCTATAAGTTGCTAACATGACTATTGTCTGTTTTCAATTTTCTACAACTAAACATGACCGCTGCCTGTTTTTCTACTGCTACTCTAAGTTGCTAACAGGACTATTGCCTTCAACTTTTTTACTACTAAACAAGACTGGACTACTGCCTTCAACTTTTCTACTACTAAACAAGACTGAACTGCTGCCTGTTTTTCTACTACTACTCTAAGTTGTTAACAGGACTGCTGCATGCTTTATTACTACTACTACTATAAGTTGCCAACAGGACTATTGCCTGTTTTTTAACCTTTTTTGTTTTCCAGTAAGCCTCACAGCTGGCCCTTCTATCCGACCATCGGTACCACCTACAAATAAAGACCAACTTGCATATATCCTTAGGAAGGCTTAATAGTAGCAAGTTAGGCATGAGTGACATTTATACTTAAAATATTTGTCATTAATGTATAGGACTTCTATTTTGATAAGAAATCAATTAGCTTAATTATAGGATTTCCTGATTATTTCCTAGTTGTATTTCTCTTTTTGTTTTGATTAAGGAATCATTTAGCTTAATTATGGGATTTCCTAATTCTTTCCTGGTTGTATTTCTCCTATAAATTACCTCCTATGCGGAGAAGAATAATAACAAATATGAATTTGTTCAAAACTAATGCCTTATTTGAGAATCTAAAAATTTGACTAGTGAACAAAAATTTTCATATTTCCCTTTTGTCTTGGATATTACGACTCATTAATACTTATGTTACTGATTTATCTGCCTGCGTTAGAACGGACATAAAAATCAAATCCATGCCTCCAATAAAATCAGAATCAACTATAAAACACAATAAACCGATCAACATTATACTAAAAATTTTTAATCTTCAGGTTTTATCCTAAAAATTCAAAAAATAAAGCACATAATAAAAGTTTTTACATGTATATGCCTCAGAATTAGAAGTTACCAATTTATCACTCCAACCAAGAATTAGGGTGTGATTTTGCTCCACTACCTCACTCCGTCCTTTCCTTAAAGAATCAAGCTTCTCAGAAATGGAATCGGAAACAAGTCCAAGCATCATTGCAAATATAAGCATCCCACCAAAGCTAATGGAAACTGAAACTAGCCGTGGACCAATACCTTCCGAGTTAGCATGATTGCCAGAATCAGCCACATATGTCCAAGATAACCAAAGGCAATCAGCTAAGCCATCATCTGTCACACCAAAGAGAGCCAAACCTCCAAGACAAATAAGTAGCTGAGTTGCAACCAACAATGCTAATGGCTTAGCGTATGGATGGACAGATAAAAAGACATCCACACGATATGCTAGCTGCTTATTTAAGGAAACTTCTTCTGAAATATTATCAGATGATCTTGATCTGGAGACATAGCCGATGTACTTGCAAATAAGAATCGGAATGGATAGAAGGGTGACTGAGACAACCAAAGCCAAGTTTTTCAAGGCTTTGCTAGGAAGCTGGTCACTCTCCTCTGATGTATAGTTATTCAAATCTATAGAATCCAATAAATTGCAAGCTTGTAATCTAGTATTCAGCTTCGAAATCTGGTTCTGCAAAGGAGGAAATAGTGGCCATTTATCAAGATTGTACATTTTAAATCCCATGACAAAGTGATGACAAAACCAAGACATTATTAATAAGTGAAAAATATAGTATCATTCAATCATTCAACTATATAAACCTGGAAATTTACCACATTCATATTATATATCATGAGGACAGAAACCACAAATTTATCAACATTTAAGATGGACACTGATTAGTTACTGTCTAAAAGCTACTACTTTGCTTTTTAGAAGAGCAAAACAAAAAAGCAGCATATAATTACACATTCAAAACAAAGGTACTTTTTCTTGGAAGCAAAAGCACAAAAAAAAAAAAAAAAAAACTTTTGCTCCCTAACAAAAGCACAAATATATGATTACTCTTAAAAGCTAGAAACAAAAACTACATCTGAGATCTAGTAGTCAAATTCATGACCTTCCAACCTCAATTTCTTTTATCTTCAATTCTGTTTTCCTATAAATAATAATAATAAATAAAACTCACTTGAGTTTCTTCACAATACCTTTGACAATGTCATTTTCTAAGAAAATAAAAAGTTAATGAGGTAATATAGATAATAATTTATAACAAAACCTAAAATAATTTTAAATATATATAATTAAAAAAGCTATGTTACATAAATAAATCAAAAACAATATTTCAAATTGCATTAAATTTAAACTATGACAAAGTGGGAAAAAAAAAGTTAATATTAGGTTGGAAAAAGTACACAACTTTTAAACCCATACCAAAAATCAATTTTGCTGAAGCTAAAAAAAAATTAATCGAATATTGTCATAAAAAATAATATAAAAGTGCCAATTCAATGCAACTGAAAGTTACATGGTTTAGTTAAAAATAACTCACATGAATAACTAAAATGTACCAAATTAGTAGAGAAATGTCAGCTTCAACCTGATTTTCTTACTTGCAATTCATTAACTTGATTGTGTAGATAGAAATTCTTGTGCACCAGAGAAGTCAAAGCTGTGATCACAATCTGCAAAATTTTTGAAACCAATCAAATTTAACTTTAAATTTTTTTTTTTTTTCAAATTAACAAGCTCTGAGAATCTACAGATAGAACGCACCGCTATAGCAATGGCCATATGCCACCGGACCCTGACCCGTTGACCCGACGAGCCGGCACTATTCTCACTAGACGCCGTTTTCTGTCCCGAAACGTCCAAGGTTCGACTCGAAATGGCGTCATCCTCTTCGTGTTTGGGCGGGTTCTCGGCGCGGCGATTCAAGTTGGCTCTCCTCCTGGTCCCTGGATAGTTGTTTTCTCTGAAAGAAGACGAACTGGAGGAGGAAACGGAGCGAAACGACGGCGTTTTTTGGGGGAGAGGAGGAGGCTGGGAGAGCCTGGGGTTTGTGGAGAATCTACGAGGGTGTTTTGGGGTTTTGTAGGGAGACGAGTGAATGAAAGAGTGTGATGGGAAAAACCAGTCCCTGCTGGAAGAGGAAGGAGGAGAGGATTCTGCGTCTAGGGACATGTTGGGTATTGTTTCAAATCTTTTAGGGTTTTTTTTTAATTCTTTCCAAATATAGGGGCATTTGGTGTTTATGATATATAACGATTTAGAACTATTAAGATTTTGTATTTATTAAATCATTGGGGTTGTTTAGAATATGATTAGTAATGTAGTATGTGTCGTTATTAGGAATTTAGAAGAATCAAATTGGTACGGATATTGATACTCATAAATATGGATAAGCACACCCGTATTTATAAGTACACCTATTTCTAAAATTTAAAATTAAAACACTGCTATAAACACTCATTTTAATACCAATAATACCCTTAGTTAAATGAATATATTCATTTTAATACCATTTATTTCTCTTAAGTTATTAACACAATCAATTTCATAAATGATAAATTTTTAAGTTCTTTATACTCAAAAACACACTATAGATAATTCTTAAATTCTTTTTGATATAGTTGAAAAAACCCAAACTTAATTGGTTTCGTTTCTCTTTGTTTTCCTATGCTATTTTATCATCAAACCGTATAAGAAATTTTTTGTTTTTCTTATTTCAGATTCCAAGTAAATGTGTAGAATATCACACATGTTAATTGTTATATATACATCACCTTGTTAGAGATCAAAGATGCAACATTCAAGAAGATAAGATGAATTCCAAATTGAAAAAAATATAATAATATTATGGATTTAACTCCATAAATCCGCTAGATATAATTAGATTCGAAATTCATCAATAACTTTTTATAGTATTTTTCATAAAAGACGGTTTCAAAAAAATTTATCACCAATATTTTTTCAGAAAACTGTAATGGCCAGGTTTTCTTAACTGTGCTGTAAAGGTTAACTTTATAGATTAAAAAAATTGATAAAATTTTTTATTTACTCTTTCAATATATTAGTGAATACTGTACTTTCTTGTTCTTATAGGAATAATTAGAAATGTTTTATTAAAATTTTCAATTATTAACGTTGTGCCCTAAAAACCCACCTTAACACAATCCAACTTTAATTTAGTCTATGAATAACATAAGTATATATATCATGAATGGCTGACAAAGCAATTTTTGAAAAGAAATGATTGGTTTCTTAATTACTTGGTCAGGCATTGAGGTTGCAAAGAAGAATGTTAGAGGCGTCATATAGAGGTTGAGAGGATCTTAGTTTTGTCAAGTTTGGTGTTATTGTATGTGAGAGGTGGCAACTTGAATGGTCCAGCACTAAAACTTTTAGTGGTTGTCAAACAAATTGGTACTTGAAATAGAATTAGGATTTTATTTTTTATTTTTTTAATAAAATGATATAATTGAATATATATGTATAATTAATAAGTGTAAATAGTATTTGGTTTATTTTTAATTAAACTAATTTGTCCTCATTAGTAAATTTCTATTTGGATATTTTTGTGATTAAAATTTTTATTAAAATATTAGTGTGTTTATCACATTTATGGATAATGACGGACCTAGAAATTTTAATCAGGTGGGACACTTGAATAGAATAGCAATTATATAAATAAATAAATAAATAACTGAAAAATTAAGATCAAAATAATTAAAATGAGTATTTTTATTAAACAAAATTGAGTTTTTTTTTTTAATATAAAGAAAAATTCATTGTATAGCGAAGTTTATGGTATAAAATAAAACAAAAGAACGCTTACTCAATATGAAATAAATAATGTTATATTTAAAAATAAATAAAAACAAGAAACACAATACTAATAAATAAATAATAACAAGAAAAACAACATAAATTACAATCTAATTTTATAATAGGAAATTTTGTTCTGTATTTATTATTAATTCACTTTAGATTTATACAAAATAATTGATTAATAAATATTACTAGATATGTTTTTGAATTTTTTATTCTTCTAATTATTGGTAAATTATTGATTTATTGATTCTAAATAAATTAAAAATATAAAATAAAGAAAAATATTAAGGATAAAATAAAATGATTCATAATAATAGCTGAACTATATTCATACAATAGATTAAAATTTTGACGTTAGGTATGTCAAACTAAAATTATTAGAAATAATAAAAATTTAAAATAATAATATATAATTTAATTTTAAATTAAATTAAATTAAGTAACGATAAATTGAAGGTAGTTAAGAGGTTTGAAAAGAAAAAATGAATTATTTTATTTTAGAAAATGATTAAAATTTAATAAATGAATTGGAAAATATAGTAAAATAAAAAAGATATAAAAAATTCTTAAAATTAAGTTAAATGAAAATTGAAGGACTTGAACCACCACCAATGTGGTTGGGACTTAGGAGAAACCCAACCAGCTATGTTAACAAGGGATTAGGATTCTCTCATCACCTAAAATATCATCACCTTGTCCTCACCTTTCAATAATCCATTGACACTTGTCTTCTAATGAAATCAAAGATCAGGATTATTCTATTAATTTTTTTTTTCTCCAGACTTCCAAAACACAGTCATTTTGTCTTCATCTTTGCACAAACTACGCCTTTCCAGTTTCCATACGAAACCAAACAACTCTTTTCCCTCGCAAGAAATTTTTCAAAATCTATAATGGGATTTGAAAATTTGTTGTGTAACTAAGAATCCCCAAATCATCACTGGAATTCTTGGTGAGTTTTTTTTTTTTTTCCTTCATTGTTTAATCACCAAGGTCACATTTTGTGTTGTGTTGCTCTACTATTTTGGCTGTGGAAGATGAAGCTGTTGGTTTTTCGTTTTGTTTTGTTTGGGTTGGTTTTCGTCTTTTTGTTTTCTATTAGTTTCTGTTATTGTGGTGCTCGTTTGGTTTTTGGGTGCCTCTGTTTTCTTTGTTTTAAGGAGCCAATGTTTTGCTCATGTGTACATCCGTTTCAACCTGTGCTCATTTGTTGTTCCTTTGCTCTGCTTTGTTTCTGTTGTTTCCTGTGGTGTTTTGTGGTCTTTTTGGCCTTCTTTAAATAGAATTATAGTTCAAGAAAAAAAACATTTTGTGTTGTGAAATCTAATAAATCAAACAAGCTATTCTTATCATGTCTGAAATATATAATTTTTTTCCTTCGTAATTATATATTATGTCTGATATGTATAATTTTTTCCTTCTTATGAATAAACAATTGTTGTATCTTTGCTAATCCTATTCTACTGTTTAATTGATGGTTCTAAAATTGTTCAAGACTGAAAATATATTGATTGAGATTGATTTTAATATTTACTCTTTTTGGTTTACAAATGGTTAACTCTAATTCAATGATTGTCTAGCAAAACATCTTTTAATTCAACAAGGCAAGTTACTTGAAGCATAGATAACTAACCCAAAATTGAAAACTTGTCGGTATATATATATATTACAATCTGATTATAAATTATAGTGAGTGGAACAATGTTGTTTGTGATTATCAATAATCCAAAACTGTCTTTATTGATTTGTGTAAATGTTTTAACTTTTACTATTTTTTTTCTTTTGTATCAGGTATGCAATTGGCAATTCCAATAGTTTATCTTCAGGTTTTTATTTTTTTCTCTCTCTATATTTTTAAATGGCTAGTATTGAAACTATAGTTGTGAGTAATTTAGAATGTGTTATTGAAACTACAACTGCGAGTGATTTGGAATGTGTGACTGATTTGGAATGGAAGCCTAAATGTAATATGGAGTTTGATTCAGAACAATCAGCTTATGACTTTGATAATATGTATGGTGGAAAAGTGGGCTTTAGCATTAAAAGAGAAGGTTTTGGTAAGAATAGAAGTACGAGTGAACTCACTTCTAGGAAATTTGTTTGCAGTAAGGAGGGTTTTTGATCAAATGATAAACGGGATATTTTAACTACTAAACCTAGAGCAGAGACTAGGACTGGTTGTAATGCACAATTATGTATCAAGTTAAATAAGGTGAAAAAGAACTTTTTTGTTACTCATTTTGTAAAATATCATAATCATCCTTTGGTTATGCAAAAGTGTACTCATATGCTACCTTCACAAAGAAAAATGGCTAATTCCCAGGCAATTGAAGTAGACTTAGCAGAAGAATCTAGGATTTCACTTAAGTCTTCTTATGAGTTATTGGGTAGGCAAGTTGGTGGAAGAGAGTTTCTTGGGTACACAAAACAAGATCAAAAAAACTATATCAGATCGAAAAGACAAATGAAATTGGCATTTGGAGAAGCAGGATGTGTTTTGAAGTATTTCTCTTATCAATCTTTAAAAAACCCATCATTTTTTCAATCAGTGCAGTTAGATAATGAAGAACAGATCACGAACATGTTTTGGGCAGATGCTAGAATGATTATTGATTATGGCCAATTCGGAGATGTTGTAAGTTTTGATACAACTTACAAAATCAACAAAGCAAATAAACCATTTGCGGTGTTCGTTGGCTTTAATCATCATCGAGAAACTGTTATATTTTGGGCCGCTTTGATGTATGATGAGACTATTGACTCATTTATATGGCTATTTGAAACATTTTTGAAGGCAATGTCTGGAAAGGCTCCAAAAACTCTTTACTGATCAAGATGCTACAATGGCCAAAGCTCTTTCACATGTGATGTCTAACACATACCATAGACTTTGTACATGGCATATAATGCAAAATGCATTAAAACATGTACATGGTGTATTTAGGGGACCTGGCGGAGTGAAAAAAGTCTTATCAAAATTTATGAATGAGATTGAAGAACAAAATGAGTTTTTGATGGCTTGGAATAAGATTCTTGATGACTATGATATGCATGAAAATAGTTGGATGAAGAACATATTCACTATAAAAGAGAAATGGGCTTATGCATATGTTAGGCATGAATGGTCTGCTGGAATGAATACCACACAACTTAGTGAAAGCTTTAATGCTAGCTTAAAGGATTATTTGAAATCGGATCTTAATATTGCACAGTTCTTTATACACTTTGAGAGGGTAGTGAATGATAAACGCTACAAGGAGTTAGAAGCAGAGTATAACTTGTGTTATAAGTTGGTTGATATGAAAGTTCCTGCTAAAATGTTAAATCAAGCTAGAGAATTTTACACAAAAGCAATATTTGAAGAGTTTCAAGTTTAGTTTTTAGAAGCTATTGAGATGTCATGAGAGAGTTGTGTTGATGATGATGGAAGCTTACTTTATATAGTTACCAAAGATGAATCTTTTAAGAAGTTGCTTGTGAAAAGAAAGAGTGACAACTTATTATTTTGTAGTTGTAGAATGTTTAAGATGAATGGAGTCTTATGTAGTCATGTCATCAAAGTTCTCAGAGAAGCCATGAATTTTAAAGACATTCCTGATCAATACATATTGAAAAGAAGGACAAAATAAGCCAGAGCTGAATGTGTGCAAGACATGCTTGGACATGAGATTCAAGCGGACCCTAAGTTGCAATAAACATACCAGTATAGGTCTTTGTGTTCTATTTTCACTCGGATATCTAGCAAGGCTTCTGAATGTGAAAAAGCATATAATGTAGCACATGAGCATGCAAGTGACTTGGCAAGATTAGTAGAAGATATTTTACGCTTAGAAATTGCTGGTAATGTTCTCAAGATAGGTCATGAATCTCAAGATGTCAACCTTGAAGTGAATTCCATTCAAGATTCCAATCTTATGAAAGCAAAGGGGCTAAAAAAGAAAGAGTCAAATCGCGAACGACACAGAATAAAGAGTAGTTTGGAGAAAGCCCTGGCAAAAAAGAAGAAATCATCTAAATCTTTGACACACTCTCAAACATTTGAGGTAATACCCTTTTATGATTTTGCTAATTTATATATTTTTTAATTATACTAATTTAATAGTTATTCCATAATAATTTTCAAATTTTAATTATGTACAGACATTTACCCACTTGCTTCCTATGATTAATAACAGTCTTAATTCATCAATGGTCTATGCTCCTCATTCGGTAAGTATTATACGTTTTTTATTTTTTATTTTATTCAAAGTTTAAGTTTTAACTTTAATTATTGTTCATTATATTTGTATATATATATATATATATATATATATATATATATTGTTACAGCCCACAGTACAACTACAAGCTTATAATATGCATAATCTATTCTCAAGACCTCTAATGAACAAGTTCAAACAATTAAGTTGCAAGAATTGACTCCTAATGAACAAGCTCAAACAATGAAGCAGCAAGAATTGGTTCAACAAAATGAAGCTACCACTTTATTGGTATTCAAAGATTCTCAAGCTTCTACATGTTTTTCTTCTCAAGCTTTTACAAGTTTTTCTTTGATTTAATTTGATGTTGAACTTTGTTGGAATTCTACAAGTTTTCTTTAATTTAATTCGATATTGGACTTTGTTGGATACTGAAGCTTTTGTCTTCCTCTGCTTCTTATGCTTATATTATGGTTGTGGTGTCAGGTCTTGTTTTTGGGATGCCCGTTTGCTGGAGGGCTGTTTTTTTTTTGCTCTGTTTTTGTCTTTTATCTTCTTCTTGTCATCAGTAAGAGATACTGATGTTTTTACAAACATAATCACAGATTTATTTAAGGAAACAAGATAAAGAGCAAAAGAAACATAGAAATATGAGATACTGTTGTTTTTACAAACATAATCACAGATTAATCAAGTACTTAATACTTTTTCTTAGAAAATGTTAATCAAATACTTTTTAGTACCAAAGCATGGATATTGTCATTGAACCAGCCAGATTCCAATCTATAAAAATGGTTGCTTATAGACACATGCTTAAAATCATTCCAGTAAAAAACATTTATAGGGAAAAATTTGTTTTTACCCATGTAATTCTTTTCTATGATCAAAATCCATTGTACATCTTACCAAGTTCAAGACCAATACCACTAAAAACTTTAAGAGACTGTTGGTCTTGAAAGATTTCAAACCTATATCCTCCTACTGAAACTAAAATCATAAAGAATAATCTACATGGGAGCTAATCCACTAATATAATCATCTCACATTTCGGCCGCAATAGAGTCCCGGAACTGTGAAGTAAGATCTAGTTGATCCAGTTGATCCAGTTGAAAGTTGTTGTCCCGGAACAAAGTGAATGGATTACTGGCATCAACATAAATGGAGTGTTTCTTACTTTCCAGTAATCCAGACTCATTTCTTACTTGTCAACATCTTTTGATTTCTAAAAACTTTTGAGTGCCATACCAATATCATCCATGGCCTTGATCAAATTTCAATTCCCAAGAAAGAAATAGATTCAAATTAAAATCAATCTTTTGAGAGATTGATGAGAGAAATTTTCCCAGTAGTCAATTAAGAGGAGATGTGTTGCTAGCCAGCTAGGGATTGAAACAAGGGTTAACAAATTTGGGGGTTTTTGGATGATGTAAAATGACCGATTCAATCTTTCGAGAGATTGATGTGAGAAAGAAATATATTCAAATTAAAATCAATCTTTCGAGAGATTGATGAGAGAAATTTTCCCAGTAGTCTATTGAGAGGAGATGTGCTGCTAGCCAGCTAGGGATTGAAACGGGTTAACAAATTTGGGGGTTTTTGGAAGATGTAAAACGACGGTGTTTTGGAAGTCTGGAGAAAAAAAAAATTAATAGAATAATCATGGCCTTTGATTTCATTAGAAGACAGATATCAACGGATTGTTGAAAAGTGAGGACAATGTGAGGATATTTTAGGTGAGGAGGGGATCCTAGTCCGTTAACAAATTGCACTATCATGATTATTTTAATTATTATTATTATTATTATTATTATTATTATTATTATTATTATATATATAATGAAAATCGATTTTTTTTAAATTATGGGTGTCAATATCGGCACTCAATCAAATATTCTTTCTAAAAAAAAATAATAATTAAATATTCAAAATTATTTTTTTACTGGTTGGTTGTGAGAATTGAGATTATGCGTTGACTTTGACAACAAAATAAAATAAATAGGGTTAATATTAAAAACCTCCTCTCACCTTTGAACTATTATTGGATATATAGTTACAAATGGTTTTATTTTAGAAACCTCTCCTATAAACTAACACCGTTAGCATTCTGTATGTGTTAACTGAGTTTGACTATTAAAAAGTCTAAAATGTTCCTATTTAATCTTCAATTGTATGTTTTGACCATTATACCCTCATACCTTTACCAAATGAATTAATAAAATAATACAAAGACGGGAATGTTAATTTGTAAAGAAGAAGTTATTTTGTGAATAATTTTATCTCTAAAAGTAAAAAAATTACAAAATAATCAATAGCATTGAAAATGTGTATTTTCTTAGAATTATAAAATAATAAAAAACATAAATAAATACATATTCAGGTTTATTTTCAATGTTTTTGGTTCATTTGTATTTTTGTTATTTTTAGAGACAAAATTGTCCACAAAATAACTTCTCCTTTGCAAATTAATATTCCCGCATTTTGTATGATGATTTTATTAATTTTTATTTGGTAAATGTGTGAGGGTATAATAGTCAATTCATACAACCGAAGCTTAAATAGAGACATTTTAGACTTTTTAACGGTTAAACTTAGTTAATACAAATGGAATGGTAACAGTGTTAATCCATATGAGGTTTCTAAAATAAAAACATTTATAGCTATATATTCAAAAATAGTTCAAAGATGAGGAGAGGTTTTTAATATTAACTCAAATAAATAAGATATAAAGCCTTTTAGTATTATTTACGTTTCTCTCGTAGCCAGCTCCACTAAAGAGTAAACCCAACAAAATGTTAGAGCCCACAATACGGTGGAGCCCCTTAAATTCTTTAAAAGAAAGAAATTATTTTTATTTTATATAAATATATTCTAAATAAATAACACTTGAAACAATTAAAGCTCTCTTAACATTTATGGTAAGTAATTTTGAATTTATGGTGGAGGTGGGATGTTCAACACTCTCTCATTGCATTATTTTATCTAATAAGTTTTTAATGTCTTTTTAATTTTACCCTAAAATCTCAATTTTTAATTTATTATATTAAATTACTACATCTATTGTTATGATTTATTTTGTTTTATCCTTAATATTTTATTTTATTTTATAGTTTTAATTTTTTTTAAATTAATAAATCAATAATTTACTAATAATTAGAAGAATAAAAATTTCAAAAACATGTATAAGAACATTTATTAATAGATTATCGAACCAATTCTACGTAAAACCTTTTCTCTAGTAATTTTTACAAACAGGTTTTGTGTACTATTACAATTTACATGGTTTAGAAATATTAATAAATTTTTTATAGGGCCCCAATTTTTGTTAATATCATTAAATATATCAGGTCCCGAAATGTCTTAAGACGACCCTGGCTTCTCTCACCCACATCAATGAGTTTCTCTCTTTTGTTGGACTGAAAAGCAACCAATGATTGGGTTTCTAAAAAAATTAAAACAATTGAAAATCATTTTCCTAACCACATAATGCAATTCTAATATATTTGTGCAAATTTAAACAAATATAAATCGTACAAATTAAAATGTTTAGGGATAGAGAAATCAAACTCAATAATTTTTACGTGGTTTAGGCAACCTGTCTACTCCACACCTCTAAGCTCACCAAGTTAGGGCATTATTCCACAATAACCGATTAACCTTTCGGGTGTCGATCCAACCCCCTACAATTCTGAGTGGATTTTGGTGGACCACATCAACCTTCACTCAAGGTGCAGTCTCACCCTTCTCTCAATCTCAAGAATAAATCACTCTTTATAAAGCTTACAAGATATGAAAGATTACAATAATATTTGGCTCTCTCTTAAGAATAAATATAACATTTAAGCTTACTCTAAAAAATAATAAAATCTAAGCACAATAATATATTTGAAATGTAAGAATAAAACTTTTTGGCTCAAGAATCTTTGGAACACTTCATGGTGATGGTGGAGAAGTTTGCTAGACTCTTAAAAGTCTCTTGGATAAGATAGGGCCTTAAATTTATAGAAAGCTTGGAGAACTAGTTGTTGGGAGTTGTTTGAGACTCATTAAGTTTGTCAGACAACTACCGGATCATGTGGTGGATCATGTACCGGATAATGGCAACTAGCCATTGTAAAACTTCGACCATCGGCATGTGAGGCGGCTCATGTCTCATGCGTCGGATCATGATCTTGTTTCTCATAAAATATGAATTTGAGCTTAATTTAAAGTATTTTCCAAAACATTACTTCATTAAGCACATTCTAAAGACCAATGACCATTTGATTTGTGCAAATTATTGATCCTTGGTTCTTTGGCTTGAAACTTTGTCATCCAGGCATGATACATGTGAATTTATTCTTCAAAGTATGAGATCATCGATTGGAAGACTTCTAAAAATACATGAAACTTTACTATATCATAATCAAATCAAACATTATAAATATTTCATCAATTATTTGATATCATCAAAAGCAAGCATTAAAGCCTTAGAGCTAACATTTTATAGTATTGTTTGGGAGTACGTTTCTCACACCACGTCAATGAGTTTATCTCTTTTGTTGATACATCACGAGATTTATCAATCAAGATTGAAACAATACACCACTCATCTCTCTATTAATAGTATTAGCAATTTCAATTGCAACAACATTTAAAATATCTTTTTGAATCCCATGTGCAATTAGTTAATGAATTTTAGGAGAATTTTTTAAAACAACAAATATTAATTTATGTCCGTATTGTGATCATTAAGAATATGATAAAGTTCAAGAAAGTTACATTGGTTTCTTGATTCCTTAAATTCATTATTACTACGTAATGCAAGTCTTTATCATGATAGAAATTAAACACAATCAATTGAAGCACTTAAATGAACTCAATATTCACTTCGAGTTTGAGTAGAATGGCCGGAGAAAATGATTGAATATGTTTCTTTTCTTTCAATAAAGCACCACTTTTTTTGCTTTTTTTATCAGCAAATAGATTATGCATTTTACTGGATTTGTAAAGTCAAATTTTAATCTCCCACCAATAAAATGGCGGTTTGCACTATGACTGATGTACTTTTCCTTGTAAAAATGAGTTGTTTATTTTCTTATCTATACGATGTCCTATACTGAAATAATAAATTTACAGTGTTAATTTTAATGTTTGCAAAAAATAAGTAACACTTAGACGCAAGGTTTGAACGATATACTAATATAGAAGAATTGTGGTTCGAAGATGACAAATTATTTGAATACACTCTTGGTGCATCACCATGCTTAGCAAATCTATGGATATGAATCGATAAAGTAAGTTTATTGTTGATAAAGTAAGATGACAAATTTGTAGTTTCTGTGCTACTCTGACTTGTTTCTTGGTTCCCATTTGTGCTTTGGTTTGTGAGTTTATCGATTGAACATACTATTTATTTGGTCAATTTTTTGACTTATTTGTTTCTTTATTTGAATTTCATGATTTTTCTTTTCATTTTGGAAGAAAAACAGTATCTCTTTGTGGAATTTTCTGGTTTATATATTATATTTATTGTGTGCATAGATTTAGTGATCACTTATGTATAATTATATGCTTTGATGCAATTCTTATGGCACAAAAGTTTCACACATACAAATGTTCAATTGTTGCATCAAAGGTTTGCAGTAGGAAACATTGAATTACATGGGTATCTTAGGAATCAGTTGGTTGGTATACATGTTTGGATTGTTTGGTAATTTGATGAAGTGTGCTAACTTTCCGCGGATAATTGAAAGATGTTGTAGCAAAGAATGGTTAGTTAAGACATATAGTTAAACCAAAATTAAGGGTTACGGAAGTTGTGAAACTGAAATTCCCTTAAGCAATATAGTATATAATATACCTAGAGAGAGGGGGGGTGAATAGGTATAGGCCCAATTTCTTCCAACTTCAAATTTTACGGAATACATGAATGAAATGCACATTTGATGTCTCTAAACAAATGAATTGTTATAGTCAACACATATGGAATATCAATATACAAGTGATACAATCAATACAACATATGGAAGATAAGGAAACATAAAAACAAAAATTGACACATTTGTTTTTACGTGGTAAACCTCTGAATAGGAAACATCCACGAGTTGATACCACAACCACCAGCAAAGCAATCCACTATATGAAAAAGACTTACACACTCAAGGCTATCAACAAATGATATCCACCATAAGCTATCAACTCCTAATCTACCCTAAAGACCTAGTGAACCACCTAGCCTACTCCATATCCAAGGTGTGTCCTACACCTCTATAGAGCAACTCCCTATGCAAGGCTCTCAAGCCTCTAGAAAGATTTCCTTACTTAGCTATCTAGATCACAAGGATCCTAGTCAAGCTTCCCTAGCTCAACCATTCGGAGTATCACACTCCTAGCTAGGACTTTTGCATGACTATCTAGACCACATGTCCTAGTCAAGTCTTCTTGCTCTAATCAAAGCTTTACTCACTTTAAAAGAGACTTCAACATTTCCACAAGGCAATGATCTAAGTGATGCAAATGATGCAAGCACAATCAAATAAAGTAAGATGATCGATCAAGCTCTATGAACATGCATGTTCAATGATAATCTAGAATATGCTTTCAACAAACAATCACAATTGTGTCTAGAAATCAACACATGTGAATCAATAAGAACAAAATATGAATATTCAATATTTCACACAAAAATCTTAGTTCTTAGATGATGAAATTTAACCTAGAAAATAACATGAGGCATATCATATACAACATTTCTAGAATCAATTTCAAGATTAGTCAAGTTTAGCTAAATATGTTCAATTGAAATCACAAGGCTAAAACTCAATAATAAATAGATCAACCACCCCTAGAATATGATCTAACAATATTCTAAACACATATCATCTATCAATTAGGAAGATTAAAAGAGATGATCAAAAGATGAAGTGAGAAGAAGAAGTTTCACATACAAAAGTTGAGTCACGGACTGAAATCAACTCACTGTGAAAAATGAAGAACTTAAATGTCTCTAAAAATGCTTGGGGTTTGTATCTCATTTCAAGACCAACAATTTTGGCTTTTGGATCACTCAATTTCGAGTTCGTATGAGAAAGTTATGATCAAAATAAGAAATTAAAAATCATGAAGAAATTTTGCACTCTTTCTTTTTCAAATTTTCTTCTTACATGTTTGGGGGGAAGTATTTAAAAGAGAGAAAGAGGAAAAAACAGGCAGCCAATCAATACATGCCACCTCAACTCCACATGTGGACCGCGTGTGGCATACGTGGGCAGAGAGGTGTGATGGCCGTGTGGCACACGTGGCCTCCAAGCTTGGTCGTTGGCCACGCTTGCTCCTCTCGAGCTCCGCTCACGTTCTTCAGCCTTATTCGGGCATCTAAATTCGAATCCGTTTTCGAATTACGAACTGTGACTCCCTCACACATAACTATGACTACAAAACTTTATAAAAATGTTGAGAATTCATCTCAAAAAATGATGACGAAGACAACTCAACCAATGAGAACGCAAAGTAGCGTAGTTACATCGTTTGGACTCGAAACCTAATTAATGAGTAACCGAAATGACCGGGACTCAATAAAGAATCATATGAGATCATATTCAAATCTAAAATACAATAAACACAAACAAATAAATACAATGTCACACAAGTATGTCATATCTACGCAATAGTGATAAAATATGCAATTTTACAATGTTGGTCTGTATAAAACCAATGCATGTGCATACTTAAATGAATGTGAATGTGTTATACCAAATGTTTGCACAATGATGTAGGGACACACATGTATGAATTATGTGTGTGTGCACTTACACCTTGCAAGAGGAAGAAGAAACTTGATACCTTAGCATCTAAGTATACGATGTTCCCCTTGAAGACGATATTTGCACAAGATGTTGCTTCTTCACCTTTGAAGATTCTTTTCACCAAGAATCACCTAAGCAACAAGTATGACAAATATAGGAGTTTTGCAATGGAATCAAGCCAACATAAATCTAAGATCTTATAGAAACTATTTATATAATTTTTTACGACTGTTTGTAGTCTTCCGATAAACACATCATGATTAATTAACAATAAGCAACATAATTTGTGGATGACTTGGATCCTTTTTTCTTTCTTTTGAATGGGATGCAAGAGTATTTCTTGATGGGAAATCTAGGTAACATGTTTTTTTTAAAAAAAATAAAAAATAAAAAAACGGGTTAGTAATATGGATAGGAGTTGATAAAGTAAGTTTCTAAATCATTATATCACTTTCTAATATTAAATAATGTTTCGATGTTATAGGTGTATTTCCCTTTGAATTATGAGAGCAATCATTGGATTTTAGCTGAAATAGATTTTATTGCTCGAAAGATAACTGTGTACGACTTTAACAAATACTACATAGGAGATGGGAAAAAATTCATAAATTCTATGCAACCGTTATCTACTCTGCTCCCTTTGTTGCTTCATAAGATTGATTTTTTCTCCAAAAAGCCTGACATTGACCACGGTGAAGATATGACATCTTGGTTAGTTGAGCGTTGTGCATTTGTGCCGCAACAAGAAAAGTGATTGCAGACTTTTTGTCATTAAGTTTGTGGTACATTTGATACATGGTGAATCCATCGACTCGGTCCAAGTCGATAAACTAAAGTATTTCAGTATTATAAACCTGATTGGAGCCATGGAAGCCGCTAAGTCATACTAGGAGGAGACTTAGTCAGCATCAGTTGTAGTTGTTTGAACTGATGTAGTTGTTAAAATAAAATGGTGCTTAGTGGTCCTTAATTCACGGGTAGCATTAGTGCACCATTATTTCCTATTATCATGTAAGTTGTTTCCATTGTTTAGTGACTAGATGTTGCTTATTCATAAAGTTTGGCTTATAAACAACCAACAACAGTTGTAATGAGATTATGAATGAATTATTGTTTCCAATAACCTTTACTTCTTCTACTCTCAAATTCTATTTCTTCTGACATTGTGTTGAGTACCAATTGGTACACAACAATTGGTATCAGAGCCATGATCGGTTCTTATGGATACCTGTGGCGAGAGCAACTTCAAGTTTCGCAACTAGGTTAGTGAAATAATAGCTCGTCATGAATCAAGTGTCGATCACCTAAACACCAACCTCAAGCATATCACCATCACCATTCAATTTGTCCCACTAAACTCAAAGTCTTATGTGTTAACCATAACGGTAAGACCATCGAGACTGAATTCAACTAAGTTGCACCAGCAGAACCTTCTGACCATTCCCAACTCACACAAACTGCCACTCCATCCAACCATACCATGAATGGGCACCACTATACCTACTATGCCATATATTCTTCTTCTTCTTCTTCTTCTTCTTCTTCTTCTTCTTCTAGGGCAACTAACATCGAGTATAGCTACAATACTCCTACACATTCTTCCACCAAAGTCACTCCCTTCGAAGCAGTATATGGAGCTCTACCCCCAAATTTGTTGTCCTACATCCCAGGTACCACCAAGGTAAACATAGTGGATGAACTCTTGTGTGACCGTGAATATATCTTCAGAAATGCTTCCAATGTTTTACCCCAACCCAAATCAGTTCTAGACAGCTGAGTGATTCGCAAAGGTTTGTATCGGTCAAAAAAGAAGATTTTAGTCAGGTGTAAGGTGCTTCTGAAGAAGATGCGATGTGGAAGAATCAATGGCGTTTATCTCGGACGTATCCCGACTTTATCCTTGAGAACAAGGATACTCCGAACGGGGTGGAATGATATGAACCTGATTAGAGCCATGGAAACCGTCAAGTCATACTTGGAGGGGACTTAGTCAGCATCAGTTGTATTTATTTGAACTGATACAGTTGTTAAAATAATGTTGTGCTTAGTGGTTCTTGATTCACGAGTAGCATTAGTGCACCATTATTTCCCCATTATTTCCTATTATCATGTAAGTTGTTTCCATTGTTTAGTGATAGGATGTTGCTCATTCGTGAAGTTTGGCTTATAAATAGCTAACAACAGTTGTAATAAGATTATGAATGAATTATTGCTTCCAATAACCTCTACTTCTTCTCTTTTTAAATTCTACATCTTCTGACATTGTGTTGAGTACCAATCAATACACAACATTCAAAAAGCAATTGTGTTTAAATCTTTGGCGATCTAGAATAATCTTATGAAAAAATATTGTAATGTAGATGTGCAAAAATAATAGCTCTCTTGCTGTCTACTCTGTGAATGCATGTAAATGTGATTTTTGTTGTGTAAGACTACATTTTAATAGGAAGCAGGATACAAACTACATTTTGGCCTCTCTCGTGTTGTTTATTTATTTATTCATGGCAATGACTTGAATATTTATTGATATAATTTCTTTGTTTATCCATGGTGAAGTTATAGATATGACCGTCTACATTTTAACATGAGATATGATACAAATTACATAGTAATAGGGTTTTGGTTGGTTTTTATTTTAGGTTGACAAATTATATATAGCTTAAATTGTGGTGATTAATTATTATTATTATGTATCATGACAGTTGGGGTTGGAATGGGTGTTTATCAAATGCAATATGATAGTGATTGTAGTGACATTTTTGATAACAAAGTTTTTTTATTTTACTTGTAATTTTGATTTTATTGTGAAATAATAAAAAATGGTCAAACATTGTCATGGTATTTTATAAATTCAAGAATAGGGAGATCATATCTTCCCTTTGCAATTGATTTCAACATCAAAATTTTATAAACAATTAAAAATTAAAATTGATTTTACTATAACACCACTTGATTCTTTTCACGAAAAAAAAAAAGTGAAACACAATTATTTCATAACAAGCAATTCAATCCATAACAGCAAGACAATTGGCAAGCTGCATATGTTTATAGAAACAATTATTCCATAACAAGCTGTATATATGTATATGGAATCAATTCAATCCATAACAGCAAGGCCATTGGCAACATGACAAGCAAGTTATTGAAGAAAGAAACTATCAAAAACTCTAAAAAATGTGAGACACAATTATTCCAAAAACATATGTCAACATTACACAACACTTTTGTTAACCGCCAAAAATGGCAGAGGGGTCAAAGAAGAATTTTCCATCCTGGTTCTAGACTAGGAGGCAGGATTCGGTTACCACCAATGAAGGATCCAGACCAGGGTATCTCAGAATAACAACAACAACCCATTCGGATCAAGGTCGAGAAGGATAATATTACAGGTTAACAGAACGAAGACCAGATCATAAGAACCCCGCTATCCCATGGATCCAGTATCGCGATACAACGCCTTCCAAGTATCCCGCCATGAGGATATCCAGTATCCCTATATACAGACGCATCAGGGTCACATCTCCAAAGGTTCATGAGTACCCTAAATACCCTGACGCTATCCTGATACCCCGTCATAATGCTGGTTGGGACCTTGATACCTAGGCATCCCGTAAGTTTATTTAACTTAATTTTGAGTTGCTCAATGGTGGAGTTGGTAAATATTTACTAAAAATTCAACAACTGAAAGAAGAGAAAACAATAGAAAAAAATTTGGAGAGGAGAAAGAGAGAGGTCGAATGTGTTTTGGTAGGGAGAGGTGGAAATAAGAGAAAAATAATGAGAATAAGAGATATAGAATGGGTAGATAAAGTAGAAAGTAAAAAGTGAGTAAGTAAGGGTACAATAATACTTACGCATGAAAAAAGAGTTAGGGCCTGTCATGCAGGCTGTCTTCAGCCTGTTTTTGTTTTTTATTTTCCTTAAATGATTTCAAATTTGCGTTCGTTAACCGTTTTTCATTTTATTTTCAAAATACAAAAACAAAATGAAAAACAAAATGAAAAATAAAACCAGTGTTAAAAGTGGAAAATTTGAAAAACAAAAAATTGTTTTTCTTGAATTTGTTTTTGTTTTCCATATGAAGTGGGTCTCATATCATTAACAATATTTTTTTTTCTTTTATCTCATCCACCAAACCTCATCTTATTTCATCTTCTTCTTCTCCACTCTCATTCTTCTTCCTTTTTTATTCTTTCTTCTTTCTTCTTCAAATTAAAAAAAAAAACACAAATTGTTTATATTTTTTCTTTTTTCTCTTGAATCACGTTCTTCATAGTCTTCTCTTCCCATCTTCTTTCTTTTTTCTTCTTCTTCTTCGCTGCCTCTGGTCTTATCTTCCCATCGTTGCCTCTGGTCTTCTCCTCTCATCGTCGCCTTTGGCCTTCTTCTTCTTCGCCCCGCTAATCTGCTCGTCCTTCTCTTCATCGTCTAGTCTCCAATCTGAATCCCTAATTTTTGAGAGATTTTAAAGAGTTTGAAACCCTAATTTGAGATCATAATATAAAATTAGAACAAATTTTATTGGTTAATTATTTAATCAAATAGGTTTTGGATGGAGGATTATCCGGTTTGCATTAGAAGTATTATCAAGAATGAAAAGCATGGATAATGTTTTTGTATGGTTGTTGTCTTTTGAAGTTTGTTGTGCTGCTACCACTTGTTTGGTTTTTTGCTTTGTGCAGCTTTGCTACTATTTACGTTTTCTCGAAAAAAAAAAAATAATAAAACAAATAAAACAAATAAAATAAAATATAAAAAAAAGTTAACCTACCGGACGTGTTTTTCCCGTTTTCATTTATAAAATACAGATTTCAGTAAATGCTACCAGACGCGTTTTCGAATTTCGAAATTAAAACCAAAAATACTGTTTTCATTTTCATTTTTATTTTTAAAAAACAGCAATTGAAATATGCTTGCAGGACAAACCCTTAATTTTGCAACCTTTTCAAAAACAGGTTAGTTGTTAACTTCTTACTATCAAATGGGTTAGTTCTTAACCTTTTACTATCAAATGGGTTAGTTCTCGATAAAACCTAAGAAAAAACTCTTATGCTTTTATAGGTAGATTTTGTTATTGTTGCACTACCGCCATATTTAGCTTTTTGATTATTTTTAACTTAAAAAATTGCAAGGGTAATTTGGTTAAATTGTACCACTAATTCAGGGTATTTAGGTCATTCAAAATAATATGTTATTATATCATTTTCATATTTAACAATTGACCTTTTTGGCTTTTCAAACCTTTGAAAATTGTAAAAATCGTAAAAATTCATTCACTTTAAGGGTAAAAATGCCTTTCCAATCGTCCAACAAGTGTATAGAGGTTGACCTAATGGTATGTCTTTCATATCTACATCATGAGGTTGTTGGTTTAAGTTAAAAAAATTTTCCCAACCTTATATCATTATAATATTTAAATTTTTTTTAAAAAAAAAAAACAAAAAAACAACCATACTAAGGTAAAAATTGATTCCGTGTCGGTTGGCCCTCAAAGAAATGATCAAAAGCACTGAAATGATCACTTCTTTAAAGTTTAAAGACCAACGAGATGAGGTTGGTCTGATGATAAACCTCTCACATTTACATCACGAGGTTGCGGGTTCGAGAGGTTCGAGTTCTCTCCCTCCCTAAAATAAACCCTGAATTGTTTTAATGATGTAATACTTCAAGAAAAAAATAATAATAAAAAAAAAAATAAGGACCGGTTTGACTGAACATTGACAATTTAAGTGAAAAACAAAAGGGCAAATTGCACTAAACTCCATGAGGTTTGGGCAAGTTATATTTAGCTGGAAATTTTTGGTATTATACACTAACACCCCCAAGACTTAAGTTTGACTTTAAAATACCTAAAATGCCCCTAATTGTATTATTTTATACCTTTTTTTTCCTTTTAACCGAAAACTTTATAAACTTTAATAAAATATAAAAATTAAATAAAAGATATGATTTATTAAATAAATAAATAGTTTAAAATAATTAACAAACTTAAAAAAATAAATAGTTTTAAAAAATTAAATAAATAAATTGTTTGAATAAATAAATAAATTGTTTAAAATAAATAAATAAATAATTTAAAATTTTTAAATAAAAAAATTAATTTTTTTTAAAGGATATCCATTAATATGGACAAGAAAAACTCTAAATATCAAAACTTTTACGGTAAGGATGATGTTGAGAGAAGATTCAAAATTACCTTCAAGCTCTAAATATCCAAGCACTAGGGGAACCTTGAAACTTCTCTCACCATCATCCTTACCGTAAAAGTTTGAATATTTAAAGTTTTCTTGTCCCTATTAATGGATATCCTTAAAAAAAAAAAAATTAATTTTTTTAATTTTTTTAATTTATTTATTTAAAATATCTATTTATTTAATTTTTTAAACTATTTATTTATTTATTTTTTAAAAAAATATTTCTTTATTTAATGAATCATATCTTTTATTTTATTTTTATTTTATTTTATTAAAGTTTATAAAGTTTTTGGTTAAAAGGCAAAAAAATAAAGTATATAATAATACAACTAGGGGCATTTTAGGTATTTTAAAAGTCAAACTTAAGTCTTGGGGGTGCTAGTGTATAATACTAAAACTTTTCCAAGTAAGTGTAACTTGCCCAAACCTCAAGGGATGCACTGCAATTTGCCCAAAAAAATGACGTTTCCTCAATTGGCAGGGACTAGATCATAAATCCCCTTTCGTTATATAAACGAATCGCATTGGCATCGTTTTAACAGACTCCATCTGCGAAGAACACTCTAGGGCACACCGGAATTAGGTATGCATCTCTCTCTCACTCACTCTGCCAGAACGAATTTTTTTCATGTAAAACCCTAGATACTGCTTCGAAAACTGGAATGGTTATTATTTGTTAAAACAAATATGTTGCTGTTTTATGCTTTATACTTGAAATAGTCGAGCAGCTGATACCTTTGATTATTTTATTTTTTATTTTTAATCTTGATAATAATGAAGATTGAAGAAAGAAAGAACTCTTAATTATACTTGAAAAATGTGGATCAGTAGCAAGGTTTTTGGTTAACAACGAATTGTTGGTTGTATAACTTTTTTCATATTTTTTCACTTAATTCCTTTGATTGCAGTTTCAATCGTCGTATTCTTTGTTTACTATTGACTAGCTTAGCTTTTGGTTTAGATTCTTGTTTTTGTTAGTCAAATATTGCGCAAAAAGTATATATATATATTTTTTCCCTTTTTCATTTTCTAATTTCAGATTAGATGATATATAGCTTGTGTGTACTTGAATTGATAATTTTGCGACTTTGGTTCTCGCCTAAGATGTATATTTTTCTGTTGAATTGATTGACCCTGATAGCCGAAAGTATTTCTTTTATTGTCTTACATTCTCATAATGCTTTCATGTTAGAGCGAAATTAGGGTTGATAAAAAATATGGTTTTTGTACAACCGATAGTGTTTCAATGATATAGTTGGGTCAAGGCACCAGGGTAGTTCCTAGTGTTGTAGTGAGGCTGCTGTTTACATTCCTTCTTGTGCTATATAAGTACCATTTGGGGTTCAGATTTTACAACATATACTAGTATCTGTTCCATTATCGTATTTAATAATTGGATTTGATGTTACTTGTTGGTTGATTTCATATCATGGTATTTGGGTTGAATGCGTGTTCTCCAATCGCATTAAGTTCTCTTAATATTATGTGGTTTCTTGATATCAGTCCTGATTAAGTTTTGATATGTTGTGTAGTTACAGGTTTATTCTATTGTAGTGACTTTTGTGGTCCAATATGCTTCAGTAATTTTTCGCAGTTCATGGTCTGAGGCTATGCTTTATGCCTAAATTGATTGTGGTTTTTGTTCAGGTCTTACATCTGGGTTTTGACCTCAATCTGACCTTTTTTTTTTGTTCTTTTCTGTGCTCCAGTGAGATGCCAAGTCTAAATAGTGGTATCAGTTGCAATTATACACTGATTCACAACTAGGTTTGGGATGTGATTGCAACTGCATCTGTTACGTCATTTGGATTTCAATTTAAATTTTACAGATGTTGATGAGCCTTTTGTTTGCTCTAGTTGACATGTTTTACAACAAGTGATTGTTTAACTTCCTTAAATATCAATCTTATCTTGCCCCAGATATAACTAAGTCTATCTCTTTTTCATCTCAAGAGTGCAAAAATTGATATTCCAGTTTCTTTTGGACTTTATTTGGTAACTTAAAATTATGAATTTATTTATTTTGTGTCAAGTAAACTTGTGATTGTCAAATTTTTGAGTTAGATTATTGACATGTGCATCTTTGCCCTCTAGTAGTAATCTAAGGGATAATAAAATGATGTGTACTTGAGATAGTTTTTATAACTGGATCTTTCAAGAGCTTATTCACTTGAAAAGAAGAAAGGCTTAGTGGGAGAGGGCAATTAGCTGGCTGCTTCTTGGCCTCGCCTCCCTGCTTGTAGATACAGACACTATGTGAAGTATGAATGCTTAATGGATGTAATGTAATTTCAGCATGTGTTTTAGGGGCGATTATTTAGTTGATGGTATGCTAGATTTTTAAGTTCATTACGCATCGGAATATTCATGAGGTTTGTTGGTTCCCATAAATCCTTATTCTCAAATGCTTCCCAAGTTTTTTAGGACCATATTTTTTCTTACTTAGGAGTCAAAGCCTTTTGTGATAAGTAAGTTTAGTTGTAAAGAACGGAGAGGAGAGAGGAAGGGTATTTGTTCAAGCCATTAAATTTTGTACCGAGAACCCAACTAGGTTTTGCAAGCTAAAAGATAATTGACCTGTTAATCTTTTCTTTCTTTCTTTCCTTCTTTTTTTTGGGGCCAATTTCTTTAAAGGTTACTTCTGATTATGTTGTTGAATGTGGTCCAACTGGCAGAATTGCAAACAGAGAAGATGGAAATTGTTACACCCCCACGGGAGAGTGAAAATGCTCTGTCTACTGCTGGTCCAAGGCCAATGGAGTGGTCTACTGTTCCATATAGTGCTCCCCAAGTACCAGGGCCAAACGGAAAACAGCGGACGTCAAGTTTGGAATCACCAATTATGTTGCTGACGGGTCATCAGAGTGCTGTATATACAATGAAGTTCAATCCAGCTGGAACAGTTGTTGCATCTGGGTCTCATGACAGAGACATCTTTCTTTGGTATGTGCATGGAGATTGCAAGAATTTCATGGTTCTCAAAGGGCACAAGAATGCAGTTTTGGATCTTCAGTGGACGACTGATGGGTCTCAGGTAATATCAGCCAGCCCAGACAAAACTCTGAGGGCATGGGATGTTGAAACAGGTAAACAGATTAAAAAGATGGCAGAACACAACTCTTTCGTGAATTCCTGCTGCCCTTCTCGGAGAGGACCACCTCTTGTTGTCAGTGGATCTGATGATGGAACTGCTAAACTTTGGGATATGCGTCAAAGGGGTGCTATCCAAACATTTCCAGACAAATACCAAATCACAGCTGTCAGTTTTTCCGATGCTTCAGATAAGATCTTCACCGGCGGCATAGACAATGATGTTAAGATTTGGGACTTGCGCAAAGGTGAAGTATCAATGACGCTTCAAGGTCATCAAGATATGATCACAGGTATGAGTTTGAGTCCTGATGGTTCCTATCTCCTTACTAATGGCATGGATTGCAAGCTCTACATATGGGATATGCGCCCATATGCCCCGCAAAATCGTTGTGTGAAGATTTTGGAAGGACACCAACACAACTTTGAAAAGAATTTGTTGAAATGTAGTTGGTCACCCGATGGAAGCAAGGTCACAGCTGGTAGTGCAGATCGTATGGTTTACATATGGGATACAACTTCACGGCGTATTTTGTATAAGCTCCCTGGCCATACTGGGTCTGTGAACGAGTGTGTCTTCCATCCCAGTGAACCTGTTATCGGATCTTGCAGTAGTGATAAACAGATTTATCTAGGAGAGATTTGAACATTTATCAGCATGTCTTTGAATTGGTTTTGTAGACTGTAATTACCTAATGGTTTTGGTCCTATCTTGTCCTTTTCATGGTAGGAATTTGAAAACTTTGTATTCTTCATGTAGTTTCTATAAGTTAAATTTGAAATGTTTAGGGTCAGTGAAATACAATTTTGCTGAAATGACTTCCATATCTGAATATTAATTTCAGGATTATTGAATTCAGGCTCAGTGCTGCTGTTTCTTTAGGAGTTACATTGTGAGAGCTGCTTCTATTACTAAACATTCTTTGGTGTTTTATTACAATGGTGGGTTAGAGCATCTCTAACCGTGCTCTCAATATTTAAGTTAAATTTTAGCTATTTTAGTTAAAAAACTATTTTAGCTAGCAACTTACGATGAGGTCACTCTAACCATCCTTTCTATTATAGCTAGTCATTAATATTTTAGTATATTTTAAATTGAAAATACAAAAATGATATTATTTTTTTTAATAACAAAATTAGTTTAAAAATATTAAAAATAATAAGAGAGAAAAGATAGGGAGCTTGAAATGACTTCCTACATTTAGAGAGTTTCTCGGTGATTCTCTAAAATATGTAGCTATTTAGGGAGCCCCTTGAAGTGCTCTACAACCAAATTCACTCCCTATGTTAGCTAATGATATGGTTTAGGGAGCCTCTGAGAGATGCTCTTATATGGTTGGATGGGGATGTGGGATATGAATATGATCAGGTCAATAATAAGGATTTAAAGATAAGTCAATAGTATTTTTTTAGCAGATTGATTCTAAATCATATGAATTTTAGTTTTAAGTTTTAATTGTTAATCTCACTGTAATAAGCGTGGGCCATAGGGAGACTCCCCAGGTGTTGAGAGTCGATTTCTTCCGATTATAGAAGTAGATATCAGAGGAAAAAAACTGTTAGTAATATTTTTTATCAAATATAAATTGTTTAAGAAATTTGTTAAAAAGAAGAGATAGAATTTCTATAGATATTTAATATATATATATATATATATGTATATAGATTTATGTTTTTTTTTTTTTTTTTTTTTAATTACAATAACTGACGGGATCTGGCGAGATTAAACTCTACCAATAGAGTCCAGAATATTACTCCCACTATCAGAAAGAAGGTACAAATGAATTACAACTCGCACAACTGAAAAAAGAGTTGCTCTCAATAGAACCGGAAAAGAGCACCCACACTTAGAGATTAATAGTCAAGGTGGGATAAATAATATATATACATACCAAGGTAAGGCTTGAACCTTGGTGGAGGAGCATCCAATAGGAGACTCCAACCAACAAGGCAAGGGGCAATTGGTTTATTGTCATGTTATTATTAACGTTTTAAAAGTTGAATTGCCTCATGGTCGAAAGAACCTTGAGTCGGCCGCTCCAGCTTTGAACTTGCTTGGACTCGCTCGCCTCAATGTGATTATTGCCTTGAGACGTTGCCTTTCAAAAACATGCAAAGACCTTATTTATTTATTTATTAAAAAAAACAATTATAAAACCCAGAAAAAAAAAAAAAAACCGTAATTCCTTATTTATAATAAAAATTCGGTACTTTCTACACTTTCTACAAAAGAAACACTATCACATATCCAAGACTCTAAATCACCGAATATAAAAGATAATCACCTCAATATAGAGTGACCATTAGAGATGTACATTTTTTCCCGAGTTTTCACTTCCTTGGGTTCTCATTTATTTTTGAAAAGACCTCATCTATTTATTTATTAAAAAAAAAAACAACTATAAAACCCCAAAAAAAAAAAAAAAAAAAAACCGTAATTCCTTATTTATAATAAAAATTCGGTACTTTCTACACTTTCTATAAAAGAAACACTCTCACATATCCAAGACTCTAAGTCACCGAATACAAAAGATAATCACCTCAATATAGAGTGACCATTAGAGATGTACATTTTTTCCCGGGGCTTCAATTCCTTGGGTTGGGGGGGGCCACCCCCCCACCCTCATTTTCCCATTTCTTCTAAAACATATATAAATATAAATATAATTATAATATATATTTTAATTTTTTTTTTATTCTTTGAAAACCCTAATTCTCTAAGTATATATATACATTTTATATAAAATGAACTAATGAATTTTATTTTGTATTTATAATGGAATGTTTGTTTTTTAATTTAATTTGTAAATTTTAGTCAAATAGGGAAATAGGGGAATGAGAGAAATGGGAAAATGGGAAAAAAAAACTAGGAAAATGAGAAATTGGAGATGTGGATGGATATAGGTCCCCCAAAATTTCCCATTCCCATTTTCCCATCTCCGATGACAACATCTTGGATCTATATTTCAAGCCACAAAACGTTTTTTGTTGTTGAAATATTATAATAATTTAAGATTTTGGAAGGGGCATAGATTGTGTCATTAATGTCGATTATAGACTATTTATTAGAGTGGTGCTATGGCACACCGACTACTAAACTATTTATACCCCACTTTTTAGTATTTTTTTTTTCCTTTATCAAATTACTTAAAATGACATACAATTTTTATTAAAAAAATATTGTACAAAGTAAAACTAATAAAAATCTATTTTCCTTAATTCAAAACCCTAATGATAAACACTTTAATGACATAGATTATTTCAATATTTACTATTTTTGTTTATATTTCTTTCGGATCTCGATTTCATGTTTCCCATGTTTAGTATTAATTGATTTATTACTATTTTATTTATATTTTCTTTCAGATATCGATCTTATATTTACCATATGTAGTATTTATTGATTTTGTTGTTTCACATATTTTTTTTTTTCTCAAATTCCAGATCCATGTTTGCTATTTTTTTTTTTCTCTCGGTTTATTTTCTTTCAAATCTTTCAGGTATATTATAATTGTATCAATTCTTTTGTAGGTTTTATTCCGGATCTTCCAAAATTAGTTTAATATTATTTACAAAAAAAAAAAAAAAAAAAAAAACAACGAAATCACACTATAATCGCAACTAAGAAAACTTAATCCCTAACAAAATGAAACCATACCAAAACTCTAACTCAGTCGCTGAAGAAAAATTATTAAATGATTAATATCAAACTCACAATTTACCACCAACAATCCAATCAACTACCAAAACTTAGTGTCAAAAGGCGAGTTCCTTTCTTGTCTTGCCCAAAATTACTCCCTGGAGTGAGATTCTAAGTTTGATCCCTTTTCTTATCAGTTCGACTAAGCTTCATCTCCGTACTGTCACTCTCACACACACAAGAGAGACTAGAGAAAAGAAACGACGCTTTCTCTGGGCAGAGGTCTAGCTCCATTTTCAATGTTTAGTAATGCCGATACTGCATATCGCGCATGCCATTGATTCTGATAAACATCACAGAAAAAAAAAAATCGAATATAATAAAGATGATAATAAGGAAAAAAAAAAACCAAAAAACAAAACAAAACAAATCCCGCAAATGAATGTGAGAAAACTATATATAAAGATTAGAGATGAAGTGTATTTTTATTTTTATTTTTTGAAAAAAAATATGGGGTATACTATGTTTGAAAAATAAGTAAAAAGATAGTCCTGGAAATAAAAATTAATAAAGATATTTAATTTTATATAATTAAATTAAAATTTAAAAAAGTAGGGTATAAATAGTTCAGTAGTGGGGTTGCCAATAGCACCACTCATTTATTAAATGTTAGGATGATTTTCTATTTTAATATTAAATACCACTTTATCTAAATTTGGTATTTAAATTTTAGTATTTAATAATGCAATAATGTTACATCATTAAATGATGTAGAAATACTATAATCTATTCTTTAGTATTTTTATTTTTATTATTTTATATTATTTTATATATATATATATATATATATATATATTATTTTCAAATTAAGGCGACCTTCTCGCATCATAAGGAAATCTTGCACCGAGTCACCGACTCATGCAAGTTAAAACATTGATTATTATAAAATAATATAGTTTGAAATTTTTGCTCTCTTATTTATATACATTTAACCTATTATTACTTATTTTTATAGGTCATGCTACTATAAGTTTTGTATAATTACATAGTGTTAATTAGTCAGTGGATTAATATATATAAAATCGTGATTGAATTTTATTTAGAACATCTCCAACAGATCTTATTTGGATCTAAATCTCAATCTCTATTTATTTTTATTTTTATTTTTATTTTTTATTACACAACAATGGTTGGGAACGGTAAGATTGGGCTCTACAAGCTCAGCTTGGACTACAACTCCCACATCAAAGGAGAGAGCACCAATATAATAGTGGGACAACACCCACACTAGTGATGGGAAAATTTGCACAAATCCATATATTAAATAATATTATTTTATCTTTTCTATTTACTTTTTATATTTATAACTAAATTCAATTAATTTAATATAAATTTTTATTCGTAAATATATAAATATTTTATTGAGATCTTTCAACCGAATATAATATTAACTATATTTTAATTAACCCCAAGGGGTGGTGCCGCTGGCCACTGGGAAGAGCCGTAAACTCGGATGTCCTGGGTTTGATCCCTGACCCACGTTTCTCTTGGGGCCACTAGAGGTTTACCCGACTGTTAACTTCAGAGCCTCGTGGGATTAGTCGAGGTGCGAGTAAACTGACCCAGACACCCACAGATATCAAAAAAAAAATATATATATATATATATATTTTTTTTTTAATTTTTTATTTTTAATAATGAATTAAGGATCTACAAAAATTAAAAAAGACTAATCAACTTCAAATATAAAAAAAAAATGTTCTCATTCAATTTGGGCATTGCAGTATATAATATATATAAATAAATAAATAAATAAAGGGTTTAGCTGTAGTACAGAAGCTGTACTGCTGTTTACTTTATACATGCCAATATACAGATGTTGCAGCAAAGAAGGTCTGGTTTGTATTCTTGAATCTTGATCAAACACAAACACAAACACAAAGGAAATGAGAAAACGCACGATATCCGCATGGAGTGTCGCGATTCTCTGCTTCCTAGTACTGATGATCGTCACTCCCGCCATCCCTCAATCTCAAGAATACCACGACTTCGCTGACCAACGCCAATTTCTAGGTATCCTTTTTTACCATTTTCACCTTCTTCATACTCTACTCTATTCACTTTAATCATTTCCTTCTTTTTCAGGTATACCTAATTTTTTGAATGTCGTTTCCAATTTCCCTTTTCTTGTTATCGGTCTCATCGGACTTGTTCTTTGCTTTCATCGAAATTATTTCAAGCTCAGGTATTTTCCTAAATAATCACAAAATCCCTATCAAGAATGATAACCTATATCTACTGATTGTGTAATTTGTACCCAAAAAAGATTGCAAGGTGAACTTTGGGGTTGGGCAATTTTTTTCATTGGTGTGGCAGCTGTGGGTGTTGGATCTTCATACTATCATCTCAAGCCTGATGATGCTCGTCTTGTGTGGGACCGTTTGCCTGTGAGTTTTTTTTTTTTTTTTTTTTTAATTGAATGATGTTTTGTTTTGTGGAAATATTTGGTTGTTTCTTTATCTATATTGTTGGATTTTGGGTATTGTAGATGACTATTGCTTTCACGTCCATAATTGCTATTTTTATCATCGAAAGGATTGATGAGAGGAAGGGAACAGTGTCTCTTATACCTCTACTTTTGGCCGGTGTGGTCAGTATTTTGTACTGGAGGTGAGCATACAACTTCTTATTGTTCAATTCTTCATTGTATTCAATATATTAGTAAAATGACTTTTGTGTTTTATACTAAAAGGAGTTGGGGTTTTGGCCAAAATGCTATGATTTAGTGCTTTTGTACATGATGTAAAATCATGGTTCATAGATAAGCAAATTGTTGAAGGATACTGTGTATTTTCTTCTGCAGGTTTTTTGATGATCTGCGCCCATATGCACTGATCCAGTTTGTTCCGTGCATTGCCATTCCACTGATGGCTATCTTGCTGCCTCCAATGTATACACATTCTGCATACTGGCTTTGGGCGGCAGGTTTTTGCTTTTTATCATACTGGTTCTTCTGTTATGTTTGAGAGAGTATCTTACTGTTTTTTGTATTACTGATTCTAAATTCGATTTTATACTTGCAGGATTTTATCTTTTAGCTAAGGTGGAAGAAGCATTGGATAAACCAATATACAAATGGACTCATCACATTGTCAGTGGCCATACTCTTAAGCATCTATGTGCTGCAATGGTTCCTGTCTTCTTGACACTTATGCTTGCGAAGAGAAGTATTGAAACACAGAGGTATTGTTTCTGCTTCTTTTTGAACCTCATAAAATTGTTTCTTTGATGTTAAATGTCTTAGATTTCAGTGTTTCATCACACTGATCACTGATGTAGACATGGGAAAGTCCTTTACCTGTCTTAGCCTAAAAGAATTAATTGATGAATAATAAGTAACAAATCATACTTTTCTTTTTTATAAGAAACAAATTAGAAAGGTTTAGTCTCTATGAAGAAGTCACTTTGACTTGATTTCTTGAAATCAAGTTTGTTTTAGTAATTCTTGTTTCCAGCATGTAATATAACTGGTTAGTTATTATATGTCTTTATGCATAATTATAAGTCTGCCCTAAACACAATTATGAATTATGCATGTAAAATAGAAAACTAAGGTGGATGATAGAGTAATTAGAGATACCTTTTGCTCTTCAGTTCTTTATTGCTTTAGTTCAGAATATTTCTAAAATCACATTCGTGGTTTAGATAATATGTATTGTTCAACTTGATTTTTCATGCTGGGGATTGTATGTAACTTATAAATTTATTTATGAGGCTAGGACTGTTGGGTCCACATGCCATAAACTACTTAGTTTAAGTACAAGCAATGCGAGTGACTTTAATGTGAAAACAGTAAATTTTCTGCTCTATTAGTCAAGAGAAGCTGAACCTTTGCTAGATCGTTTTACTCTTAATGGTAAAGCTGAACCTTTGAAGATCATTTCCAGATGATATCTGGGCACCCAGTTACTGGCATTAATTTTTTAGTTTTGTACTAATTTTCATTTGCTGCCATGCCAATGATGCTTTGTATATGTTATCACTGCTAGAGTCCTTATTCTAGTTTGGCAAAGAATTTTTGCTTATGCCTCTCTTTCTCTCTCTCCCTCTCACACTTGTTGATTTTTTGTGGCTCGTGGAAAGCAGGATAAGTCTGCTCCAGACATGGAAGATATCATGGACCAAGGTGAAAGAAAACGGTTCAGATGTAGAGAGTTACACTTGCACCTACTCAACTGTTCCTGTTGTGGAATCATCTGAAACTTTATGATACTTGTAATAATCCCTTCATTTGATACATGTATATAAATATCAAACAAAGCAGACTGACCTTTTTTTCTTGAAAAGAAGCAGACTAGCATTGTTTTTAACTTACAGATAGACCTTGCAAATTTATACCAACTTATCAACTTGTAATTCCTTGCTTTGTTCAGCAATGACTGTGAAGTAGAAAATGAATACCCAAGAGTTTGAATATTCTCAGTCTTTTGTCTGGTAGTATCAGAGAGCTTGATATCAATATATGTACAACCACTTATAAAGATAAATACAATTTTATTGCAAATCGTGTTGCATTCCATAAATTAAATTTCAAAACATCCGAATTTACAAACCCCCCTTTCATCTTGAAAGGGTAAAGTTGCATTTAGTGGTGGCCACGGTTCGGTTTCGGTTTGAAACCGGCGGTTTCGGTTTTGAGGTCCACTAAAACCGAAACCGAAACCGTGGCTCACGGTTCGGAGGTGGTTTGTAACCGTCGGTTTCGGTTTCGGTTTCGGTTTTGGTTTAGGACGGTTTCGGTTTCGGTTCGTTTTTATTTTTATTTTTTATTTTTTATTTTTTTTATTTTTCAACTTTTTTTCCAAGTGAAATAAATCATAAAAATTGGTTGTAAATATAAAATCTTGCCAAATAATAATTACAATTGAACAAAGTTTAAAATAAAAAAAATAATTACAAACATTTTCATTGAAGTATTTAAGTATTTAACAATGTTTAAAAGAAAAGAAATTCACATTTATTAATAAATACAACTTTACAATTTCACAAAAAATAAATAAATAAATAAGAGATTGGCCTTGAAGGTTTGAATTCAAATAAACAATATTACAAAGTAACAAAGTTAAAATTAAAATAAAATAAAATAAAAAATAAAAAATAAAAAATAAAATAAAAAAAGGGTCTTGCACTTAATTTTTACCATAATTAAGCTGCCTACGTATCCTCCACCAATGTAGAGGAATCAAAGGCCACGTAGTTCTTTTACCTTTAATTAGTTGCTCAGTGTTGGAGTTTGGAAGTTGGAACGGAATCTAGTCGCTTCCTACCGTACCCATGGTTTGGTCATCTTCAAAGAAGTCGTTCACTATCTTCGGCTGGAGTTCTTGTTGTCTGTATTTTGCCTTTATCCAATCATCAACACACGCCTGCATTTCAAGTGATTGTGGAGACATAACCGACCGTCTTGGTTCCAAAATATTTCCACCTGCACTAAATTCTTGTTCCATAGCAACGGTAGAAACCGGTGTTCCAAGAATTTGTTTGGCAATAATAGCCAAAATTGGATAATCCTGTTAATGAGTCTTCCACCAAACCTGGAGACTAAATTTTTCTTCTAAAAATTCATGAGTGTCTTCTAAATACCGGTCAAGCTCAGAGACAGATGAGGATGAAACTGTTCTTAATTTTTTGGCTCTTTGGGAAAACAGTCGATCCCCTAAACCCTTTGATTGAAATTTTACGGAAGTACTAGTACCACCGGATATGGGTGGGGGTTGTGAAACCGACAAGTTCAAAGACGGACCATACATTCTAAGATATTCATCGTATAATGCATAAAGCAAAGTCTTAACGGAATCACAATAATGAAGAACATCAATTTCTAATCCTAAACATTTGTAATAATTAGTTAAATAATCCTGCAAACTTTCTAATTTAAAACGTGGATCAAAACACGGTGCAAGCAAATAAATATTTGGAATCTCCCTATAATAATTTAACCATTTTGTTTTCATAGCTGCAACACATGGACTCAATTGAACATCGAATTCACAGTCACTAAATGCACCAGCAATATTAACACTTTGAATAAGAAATAAATGAGTAGTGGGATAGTAAATACCAGATAAAGCATTGGTAGTATCATTAAAAACATGTAGCAATTCAAGAATTTTTATACATGCATTCCAATGGTTCAATTGAAGAGAAATTGAAGGAACGTTATAAGTAATAAAAGAAACTAATAATTCCTTATATTCAACACTTTCATTAAGCAGCTTATAAGTAGAATTTCAACGAGTGGGAATATCTCTAGAAAATTTTTTGGGACGCATATTATTCTGAGAGCAATATTTTAACCATTGTTTCTGGATTTTGTTATGCCTCCAAATATAATTAATACTATCTCTAATTGATCTAATAAAAGCAGAAAGCTCTGTTAATCCAGTTTGAACACACAAATTTAAAACATGGCATGCATATCTTTGATGAAATAATTTACCCCAAAATAGGGATTGCACAAATCTTGTAACATAGGAATAGATGCGGTATTACTTGCAGCATTATCAAAGCCAATAGCAAAAATTTTGTTTAGGATATTATACTCTTGAAAAATGATTTTAAGGAGTTGAAAAATATTTTGAGCTGAATGTGAGTCATCGAAAACACGAAATGCAAGAATTCTTTTTTGCATGTCCCAGTCATTGTCCATATAATGACATGTGACACCCAAATACGAATGACTACCATAATTGTCGCTCCATTATGTCGGCACATACGGAAACACGACCTTGAAATTGATAAAAAAAAAAGATTTCAATATGTTTTTTTCATTTTTGAAAATGACATCTAGTGTACGTGTGAGAGTGGATCTAGGAACACGTTGCATCGCAGGATTTAATGCATTTTGACAATAATTAACAAAACCTACTTTCTCATCAAAACCAAAAGGTAAGTGTTCTACTACCATTAATGCTAATTCTTCCTTATTTTTTTCAGACGTATAATGAAATAATTGATTATCAGAGGTTGCGTACCTAGCAATTTGGGCTTGGTTATTGGATTTCTCAAATTCGGACTGGTGACTTCTTTTGATATGAGCCCATTACGTGCCATATCCGAAGGATTTGGCAGTCTTGTATGATTTGGAGCAGTAATTGCACTGTATATGGAAAAATCTACCATCTAACCCTGTTTTCTTCATATGCACTCTGAAGAGGATGGACTTCATCTGCTTTTCTTCACCTTCACCTGCAAAAAAATCATTTGAAGGGGGTGGGGGGTCAAATAGATTTTCATTAGTATTTGAGGTATTGAGATCGTGGTTGAGTCCGTCGAATTCGGGAATTATTAGAGGGGGATTAGGACTAGAAGGGTAATCAGATCCAAATCGGTCTTAAAGGAACTCGTGGTATGATTGGTCGTAATTAACATCACCGCCAACGTGTTCCAACAAGTTTTGCATTGGACCATTTTTCTTTGTTCAAATTTCTTGAACTATCTCCCCCACTAACCATTGAAAAATTAATAATACAAAAAATATTGATATATGTAAAGAAAATATTGTTGAAATAGTAGTGGTAAACAACTAAAAAAAAAAAAAATAGAAGATTGTAAAAAAAAATATATTGTTGGAATAATAGTGGTAACAATGTAACACTTTAAAAAAAATAGATGTTTGAAATAATAGTGATGAAAAAAAATATTTTGATAGTAAAAAATAGAAGAAATAAATATTGTTAATCAATTTGATGATTGAAAAAATAGATGATAGTAAAAACTAAAAAATACAAGAAAGAATTTATATGTGAAATGAAAATTAAATAAAATTGTAGATTGTAGAGAGAATTGAGAATTTGAGATTGAGAGAGATTGAGAGAAGTTGAGAGAATGAGAGTGGTGTGAAGAATAATGAAGTGTGGGGGGTATTTATAGGATTATAGAGAGGGGTATGTTTGTAATTAGGAAAAGTTTTGGGTTTAAAAAAAAATTCATTGTGGCCGTTGGCTTTGGGCAGAGGCAGCAACAGTCAACTGGTAGAGGCAGCAGCAGTTAGCTGACAGCTGCAGCTGCAGCTGCCAGGTGCCGTTGGCCAACGGCACCTTTATTTTTTTTTTAAATTTTGTGCCACGTGTCAGTCAGTCATTGGTCAATTTTTTTTTTCATAAAACCGGCGGTTTAACCATTTCAGTTCGGTTCAACGGTAACTTTTTCAAACGGGCTGTCATGTGTCATCTTCTGATTCGTCCAGAATTAATTAATTAATTATTTTTTTAAAAAAAAACCGACGGTTTAACCATGGTTAAAACCGCCTATTTGAACCGGTTTTTTGACCCCTCAAACCGAAACCGTAACCGTAACCGGTTCGACTAGTTTTTGGCCGGTTTTGAAACCGCCGGTTCCGGTTCCGTTTTATTGCGGTTTTTGGCAGTCCGATTTTGGTTAAACCGCGGGTAAAACCGTCGGTTTAACCGAAACTATGACCACCTCTAGTTACATTTCTCAACAAGAGTATCTAATTTTTCCCAAAATATGACAGTTTGTAATTATAATAATGCAAGAGAACTTATGATATTTTTTTATATAACTGACATAAATGCATATTATTATTATTATTATTATATGTATGGTTGGTTGAATGGAAATGTCATATCATAAGTCCTACAAAGTGTTCAATAATATAATACAGTTATATCATTTTGAGATATTTTTCTGGGAAGTGAAGCCATCACCTTTTGTCCGATGAAGATATATGGAGCAAGAAAACCCAGCTGATCCAATTTGAGTTAGTATTAGTTTGGTCAATTAAAATAAAATGTGTAGGAATCTACAAGCGGGGTGGTGGCGCAGTTGGCTAGCGCGTAGGTCTCATAGCTTCTGAGTGATCCTGAGGTCGAGAGTTCGAGCCTCTCTCACCCCATCATTTTTTTCTTTTTTCTTTTTTCCTCTTTGCTAGCCAAACGTATTTTTGTATTCTAATATTCAATAAATATATAAATATATTTTAAAATATTTTTTGTATTTTTTATTTTAAAGGAAAGTGGTAGATATATAATATATGTTACCACAATATCTAATTTTCTATTATTATTATTAATGAAATCTCATATGGAACAAGTAAGGATATCTTGGGACATACCAATTGAGCCTGTGAGGAGTGCTTAATTTTAGTTGATTACAAGATCGATTCGACGGTAAACTTTGCGTATGTAATTACAAATCCTTTCGTGAAAACACTGAATTTATGTAATAATTAAAAAAATATTTTAAAATATAAAATGGAAAAAGGAAAAAGAAAAAAAAAATGAGCAATTTCACCGTCCTCCGCTACTTGTACTACCAAAAACCAAGCTGGGCCTCCATGAGAGTCTCTCTTTGAAGGTGAAGCTCATTCAGCCGCCGTCCGATCATGAGAAATCCGATGGCTATGAACATCATAAACCCAGGTCAGTCTCTTCTCAAGAAGAAACCCTTCTCTTCCTCTACAATGGCTCCTCTTACCTTAGACCCCGACCCACCTGATATCCCCTCTCAGATCTTCTCCGTCATCTCTACACACCCTAAAACTTGGCAGAAACACCCCTCCATCTTAAAATTAATTCCCTCCATATCCCCTTCTCATGTCACCTCTCTTTACAATCTCAGTCTAACTCCCCAAATTGCCCTCGATTTCTCTTTCTGGATTTCCCAGAAACCCGGCTTTAAACACACCGTACAATCATATGCTGCTTTGTTAAACCTCTTGATTACCAATAATTTCGTTAAAGCTAGTGAAAAAGTCGTTATTTTTATGTTCAAATCTTGCTATGCGGTTGAGGATATTCGTTTTGTTTTGGATTTTTTGAAGAGAATTAGTGGTACAGATTGCGAATTTAAATTCATGCTCAGTGTTAGGTGCTATAACACATTGTTGATGTCGTTGTCGAAATTTCTTTTGATTGATGAAATGAAGAGTATTTATAGGGAAATGTTGGAGAAAATGGTTCCTCCGAATATATATACGTTTAACACTATGGTTAATGGGTATTGTAAGGTTGGAAATGTTGTTGAGGCGGAGTTGTATGTGAGTAAGATTGTGCAGGCTGGTATGAGTCCTGATACGTTTACGTATACATCGTTGATATTGGGGCATTGTAGGAATAAGGATGTAGATAACGCGTATAGGGTTTTTCGGTTGATGCCTCGAAAGGGTTGTCGAAGAAATGAGGTTTCCTATACGAATTTGGTACATGGTCTTTGTGAGGTGAAGCGGCTTGATGAGGCTATAGAGTTGTTTAAGAAAATGAGAGAGGATGACTGTTGGCCAACTGTGAGGACTTACACGGTGATTATTTGTGGGTTGTGTGGACAGGGTAGGAAAGTGGAAGCATTGAAGATTTTTGATGAGATGTTGGAGAAAGGGTGTCAGCCGAATGTGCATACTTACACAGTGTTAATCGATTGTTTGTCTAAAGAGAATAAGCTCAATGAGGCGAGGAAATTGTTGAGTGGAATGTTGGAGAAAGGGTTGGTTCCTAGTGTGGTGACATATAATGCATTGATCGATGGATATTGTAAGGAAGGATTGATGGAAGCTGCACTGGAAATTTTGGGAGTGATGGAATCAAATAAGTGTAGTCCGAATGCTAGGACATACAATGAACTGATTTGTGGGTTTTGCAAAATGAAGAATGTTCACAAAGCAATGGCGCTACTTAATAAGTTGCTGGAGCGACAGTTGACACCGAACTTGATTACTTATAACACATTGATTCATGGACAATGTAGTGTGGGTCATTTAGATAGTGCTTATAGGTTGCTTCATTTGATGAAAGAAAGTGGTCTAGTTCCTGATCAGTACACTTATAGCGTTTTCATAGACAGTCTTTGTAAAAGAGGGAGGGTGGAAGAAGCTAGTGTTCTGTTTGATTCTCTCAAGGACAAAGGCATAAAGGCAAATGAAGTGATATATACTGCTCTGATTGATGGGTACTGCAAGGCCGGGAAAGTAGACAATGCCCATGCGTTGCTGGAGAGAATGCTTGTTGATGACTGTTTGCCCAATGCATTCACTTATAATGCCTTGATAGATGGTATGTGCAAAGAGAAACAGGTGCAGGAAGCACTGTTGTTGTTAAAGAAGATGGTAAAGGTGGGAGTGAATCCCTCGGTTGAAACTTACACAATTCTCATTGAAGAAGTGTTAAAGGAGGGAGACTTTGACCACGCTAATCGACTTTTAGACCAACTGGCTTTCTCCGGACTTTGCCCTGATGTGTTTACCTATACTGCATTTATTCATGCATATTGCAGCATAGGGAATGTAAAGGCGGCTGAAGATCTGATGGTAAAAATGAGTGAAGAAGAAATTGTACCAGATTTGGTGACTTACACCTTACTCATTCGTGCATATGCAAATTTGGGACTAATATATTCTGCGTTTGATGTTCTGAAGCGCATGTCTGATGCTGGTTGTGAGCCTTCTCATCATACCTATGCACTTTTAATCAAGCATCTGTCAGAGAAAAGGTGGATGAAGGAAAACAACAATTTGGTGGGACTTTATTTGGTTTCAAATGCCACCTTTGCTGATGTCTGGAAGATGATGGAATTTGACACTGCTTTGGAATTGTTTGAGAAAATGCTTGAACATGGTTGTGCTCCTACTGTTAACACCTATGGGAAGCTCATTATAGGACTTTGCAAGGTGGGGCGGTTGGCAGTAGCTCAGAGGTTATTTGATTATATGAGGGAAAGGGGAATATCTGCCAGTGAAGATATTTATAATTCTCTTCTGAATTGTTGCTGTGAGTTGGGAATGTATGATGAAGCAGTGAGAGTGGTGGATGGTATGATTGAACATGGTCATTTACCACATCTAGATTCAATCAAGCTGCTCCTTGGTGGGCTGTATGATAAAGGGAACAAGGAGAAGGCAGACGCGGTGTTTTGTAACTTGCTTTCTTGTGGGTACAATGACGATGAATTAGCTTGGAAAATTCTCATTGAAGGCCTACTTAATAAAGGCCATGTTGATAGATGCTCTGAACTGCTAGGCATCATGGAAAAGAAGGGTTGCCAGATTCATTCTCTAACATATACAATGTTAATCGAGGGGCTTGATGCAACATAACTGTCCTCTTTCAGAGCCAACCCATGGTGTAAATTGTACATAGTTCATAGCTGTTGCATAATGACAATTTGACAGGTTTATTAGTTTAGTTGAATTTTTCCATTAACTTTCAATAATGGGCAGCTGCTGTTTTATGGTGGCTGATTGATTGTTGCTGCAGAGCACCTTTTAAACTTACCATTATTGTGATTTGTGATACAGAGGCAAGTGACTGTTTATCTTTTCAAATCCCAATTTCCCATCATTTTATTTCTGGTTGTAATATGCCACAAGATGGAAGTAGTGGAATCCTTAGGCCCACTTATTTCAGGAGTCATGGACAATGGATTTACTTTGGTATCTGCCTGTTAGGGAGATTTAGATATATATTTGAAGCTCTGCCAACAGAGATTAGAAGATTTACTGCTCCATCAACCCTAGGCAGACGAATCATTTCCAAACGAGACTGAGGAGATGGAACTTGACATTACTAAAATGGTAATATGCAGCCCTATTGTAATAGTTGTAAATGTATTACGATACTTAAAAAAAAGAAAAAAACATCCCTTGTTTTACAATTTGATAGCCGGTTGTGTTGAGAATGAAGGTTTGTCTGTCGTTTTCATTGCCTTTCATCATGATTGTATCTAATTGTGTTTATATTATAAAAGATTAAATTAAAACCTCCATAGTCTTTGGAGTTAATGAAACATTTTTTACAGAATAATATAATTACATGTTAAGGGTTTTGATAAGATATCAACATTGAGCAACTTATAGGTGCTCTATTAAGATGAGATCAGCTTCAACAATAGTATCATATTATCTATAACTACTTTTTCATCATTAAAAAATTTATCTCTAACTAATAACAAATCGGAATTTTATTTTTATTTTATTTTTCATGAGACTAAAAGCTTGGAATTGGATTCTTTGAGCAACTCAATTTACCCTTTCCAAATTGTTAGTTGAGAAAATAAAAAAAAAAATTCTTATTTTCATGAAATGCTTCTTACTTCCTTTCCATCCATTTCAGAATTGAACTCTCATAACAAGAAATGAGATAGATGAAATTGTGTTCCCCAAAAGGTATTGAAGAAAACAAAAAAATTGCTTAAACTTAAAAGGACAAATTTATGGCGCGCATTTTGGCACACTTTTTTTTTTTTTTTTTTTTTTTTTTTGAAACTAAATTTTTGGCATTCTTTATTAATGAAAATTTAATTATTTTGTTAAAACATTTAAAAATTTATGGCAATGACAGCGGTGAGTGGCCGGACGGCCGGCGGTGGTCGTCGGCGGTAAGAGAGGTGGTTATTATAAATATAAAAAAATTTATTTAATTAAATATTATAATTAAATATTAAATAATGAAAATTTAAAAAATTATAAACATTTCTTGACAGTTTTTAATTGTCAAGAAAAAAAAATTATAACGGTGGCAGCGGACAATGAGGGAGGTGGTTATTATAAATATAAAAAATGTTATTTAATTAAATATTAAATAATTAAAATTAAAAAAAATTATAAACATTTCTTGACAGTTTTTAATTGTCAAGAAAAAAAAAAATTATAACGGCGGTGGCAGCGAGTGGTGGTCCGACGATGAGGGAGGTGGTTATTATAAATATAAAAAATGTTATTTAATTAAATATTAAATAATTAAAATTAAAAAAAAATTATAAACATTGCTTTACAGTTTTAAATTGTCAAGAAAAAATAAAAACTTATAACGGTGGTGGCAGCGGGTGGTGGTCCGGCGATGAGAAAGATGATTATTATAAATATAAAAAATGTTATTTAATTAAATATTATAATTAAATATTAAATAATGAAATTTTTTTAAAAAAAATTATAAACATTTCTTAACAAATAAAAACAAAAAGCTTATAATTTATGACAATTTTAAACTGTCAAAACCGTCAAAACTGTCATCTATTAAGATTTTTCTAATAATACTTTAAATGTACTTAAGAATCCTAATTGAATACACCCCATAAATCATAATATTCCACACAAGAAACTAGCATACTTTTTCATCAAGCTTTCAAAATCCAATTAAGGGTGCTACTGTGATCATAATCGGCTGTTTTGCTGCGCTAGTTTTAGGTAAGGCTAATTAATTCTCTAATAAACGTATTTAATTATGTAATTATTATCCACTGACGTTATATATTTTTCATGCAAGGTTTACTATAATTATTACAAAAAACCCACAAATTAGAGATTTTTTTCCTTCTTGTTTTAGTATTTCTACAAAGTCAAAGTTAATTGGGATTGAATTTTAATGGTTGGATTTTATTTTTATTTTGGAAGGCAAATACAATCATATCTAACGGAGTGTCTCTGATGGCTTTGTTAGACCACGGGTCGAATTAGTGTGAATTTGTGCCGTATCGTGTTCGTGTCGTTACACAATCCATTAGCTTAATTGCTATGATTTCTTTAGAGATAGAGAGAGAGATGGTTATGGAGTCATGGAGGAGTGGTAGCTTGTATGAGAAAGCAAAGCCATTTTTGGCTGTGATATTGCTTCAGTTTGGATATGCAGGGATGTCACTAATTTCAAAGTTTGCTCTAAACCGAGGCATAAGTCATGTCTTGGTTGTTTTTCGCCATGTTGTTGCCTTTCTTGTCATTGCTCCTTTTGCTTTTATTTTTGACAGGTTTGTAATATCGGTCTCGTTCTTATCAGGATATCCTTATATAACTTTATCAAGATATTGAATATGAGTCACTTATTTATAAAAGTGATTTGACAAGTGCATACATACCAAGTCAAAATATGTAAAACGAGTGACTCACATTCGATATCCTTATATAATTCTATCAGGGCATCATCATATGAAAATTTCCGTGTATATATATATATATATATATATATTTGTTTTCTTAAATAAATGACCATCCCTACTCCCATACTTCATTTTGCTCATCACATAACTAATCAGCTGTGATTTCTTTATTTTGTGTTAGTTACCTATTGTTAAATTGATGTTTTTTTTTTTTAATGTAATTTAACAATTTTGATCATGTGATTAAATCTAGGAATTCTTTTTGTTTTCAACAAAACAATATAAAGAGTGAATGATGAGTTGAACCAAAATCTTATTTTAAGTTTAATTTGTTTGATTATTAATCTTATTTAATTTAACATAGTTTGTGCATTGCACTAGACCTGGCACGGTTCCGGTTCGGTTTCGGTTTCGAACCGACAGTTCCGATTCTACGGTTAGGTGGAACCTTTACCGAAACCGGCCTATGACGGTTCCGGTTCCGGTTTCGGTTCCGAACCCTTTTTTGTTTATACATAAAAATAACATTTTATTTTTAAAAAATAAAAAATGTTAGAAATGACATTGTAAAGTATTGGACTGTTACCCATAACCTTATAAACACAATATGGAAAGCTATTAATTTAACATAGTTTGTGCATCGCACTAGACCTGGCACGGTTCCGGTTCGGTTTCGGTTTCGGTTTCGGTTTCGGTTTCGGTTTCGAACCGGCGGTTCCGGTTTTGCGATTAGGTGGAACCTTTACTGGAACCGGCCTATGACAGTTCCGGTTCCGGTTCAGAACCCAATTTTTTTTTTTTTTTTATACATAAAAATAACATTTTATTTAAAAAAATAAATAAAATGTTAGAAATGACATCATAAAGTATTCGATTGTTGCCCATAACCTTATAAACACAATATGGAAAGCTAGTAATTCATTCAAAAGTCAAAACAAACAAGTCTGGGTACCTTATAAACACAATAACTAGCCCAGACCCAATATCATGTGAAGCAATTGAGACAAGTCTGCGAGTCTCTCTCTCTACTGTAACAAAATGCTGCAAAAAGGAGATGAAAACAAAGCTAAAGCACCACACAAGGAACAATACATGGACATGAAACATATTCCTGTACAACACAGAATGACAGTCTCACACAGTAGCAGCCCAGCCAGAGCCAGATGACAAATATAACCTCCAGAGAAAACGATGAAATCTTCGGACAGCAGTTTTTTAGGAAGTGGGTTTTGGTGAAATTTTTATTTTTAAAAAATCTCTTTTTTAGAATGATTTATTTTAAGTAATCAACTTATTAAAAAATAAATCATATTTTTTAAAAAACTATTTATTTTAAGTGACCCTTCTTGAAAAAGGATGACTTTTTTTATAAAGCGATCAGATTCTATACGATCTCTTATACTCTTTTTGTAATAGTATGTGGAGTCCCCTAGACTTAAAAAAAAAAAAAATGACCGTGTTGATCTTGTATATATTTATAATATATCTAACAAATTAGTTTCCTTTTTTGAGAATATTATTGTAACAAGAAAGAAAATAGAGCCAAAGATTAGCAAGTTTTCAAGTTTATATTTTGAAATGAGTTGTTTTACGTAACTGGATATTTTGAACCTTTGCATGTGTGCAAGCCATTACACAATTCTACATTTCATTTCACGTAATATTGGCTTGCTCTAACAAAAAAAAAAAAAAAAAAAAAAAAGTTAATACATAAGCGGTGGCTCTCATAATTCATCTTGCATTCTCATCCTTTAGAGAGAGAGAGAGAGATGGACAATTTGTTTAAGATAAAGCAAAGCCATTTCTGACTGTTATATTGCTTCAATTTGGATATTCAGGGATGTCACTCATATCAAAGTTTGCTCTAAACCGAGGCATGAGTCCACATGTCTTGGTTGTTTATCGCCATGCTGTTGCCTTTCTTGTACTTTTGACAGGTTTGCAACATCTCTCTCTATCTCTTCTTTAAATTATATTTTTTATATATTTTTTTTTGTTTTCTTAAATATCCCATACACACATTTGAATGAAGCAAAATCTTCATCTGAGTTCAATATTCTGATTTCGGCTTGAAACAATATATCTATCTATTTTTTTAGAAGGAAAAAAAAAAAAAAAAAAACAAAAAACAAAAGATAAGGTTCATCATATTGTAAAGAGAATAACAAGATAAGGTTCATTCTAAATTCAGTTATGATCGTATCTTAATGTGGAACATTTTTCAAAAATCCAAACTTCAATCTTCACTATTATTGTCATTGAATATATACGTGCAAGCAAGAAATCGTGCCGTATCGTGTTTGTGTCGTGTTAAAATCGTTTCACCCGAACACTACTCATTAGCTTAATGAGTTTAAATATACAAACCCGAAACCATCCGTTAAATTCATGCGTAACCTGACTTGACCCTTGTTGTTGTTTAAATTAATGGGGATGTGGAATTTACTGTAACTAATTTCAAGAAAGTAGAAGACCACTACTTTTAGAGTTAGGGTTAGAATAAAATAAAAATAAAATACGATTTTAATACGACACAAACACGATACGGCACGAATTCACACTAACATGAAGCCATCAAAGACATTTGTGTTGGATATGATTTTAGTGTATTTGCCTTCCAAAATAAAAATAAAATCCAACAATTAAAATTCAATCCCAATTAACTTTGACTCAGCAGAAATACTAAAACAAGAAAAAAAAAAAATCTCTAATTTGTGGGATTTTTGTAATAATTATATGGGTTAATATTAAAGATCTCCCCTCAACTTTGAACTATTATTGGATGTCTTGTTAAAAATGCTTTTATTTCAGAAACATCCCTATGGACTAACAAACAATGATTCAATTGATCGATTTTTGATGTTAAAAAGTCTATAATGTCCGTATTTAAGCTTCAATTATATTAATTGAACATTATACCCTATGAATTCTACCAAATAAAGCATTGTTTGTTGGTCCATAAGGGGTGTTTCTGAAATAAAAACATTTTTATCTAGACATCCAATAATAGTTCAAAGGTGAGGGGATGTTTTTAATATTAAACCTAATTATATTATAGTAAACCTGGCATTAAACTAGCGCAACAAAAACAGCCAATTATGATCTTAAAAGCACCCTTAATTGGATTTTGAACACTTGATGAAGAAGTGCTAGTTTCATACTTTCTTGTGTGAAATCTTCTGATTTAGGCTATGTTTGAGATAGTTTTTACTTTTGAAATAAATGATTATTTTAAAGTTTTGAGCAAATAGATGTTTGGTAAATTTTCCAAAAACAACTTATTTTACAATTTGCTACTCAAATAATCAACTTTTAAGAAGTTGGTAGGGGGTGAGAGTGCTTTTAGAGACAGAAACTAGCTTCTTGTTGTGCAATGCCAATAATACCATCACATTAAGTAATTGTATTTCAAAAAAACTATAATTTAGAAAAAAAAAAATTGAAATCTTTAATCCTGAAATATTAAATTTGAAAATAAAAGAGAATATTATTTTTAATAAAAATAAATTTTTAAAAAAGAAGAAAAGAAATAAAACTTGAAGCCACCATTGTAGCCGGTGACAGTGGCCACTATAATTTTTTATTTATTTTTGTTTAAATTTTTTATTTATTTCTTTTTATATGCTTATATTTATATTGTTAATGGTGTCTATTTTAGTAATTTTGTTTAATACATTTTCCATCCTTTTAAAAATTAAGCACTTTTAAATTTTAGTTTATCAAACAATTACAAACTTTTTTCCAAAATTGATTATTTCTTAAACTAAGCTATAAACAATTTTTTTCCTAAGCAAAACAATCTCAAACATAGCCTTAGTCCAAGGTAAATATAATATTGGGCCTTTTATTAATGTCATCAACATTGCTCCTCCAATCGTGACTATTGACTCCGATATCTTTGACTGATTAAGAATTCATCGTCTCGAATCTGAAATTTAATTTAATTTCACTGTAAAAGGTTTACGAGGAATTTTGAAACTTGTAAATAATATTTAACCTGAAGATCCAAACTAGTATAAATGCAAAGGTAGGAACGATCTGTTGCACATGGGAGCTGTGAATGTTGCTGTTGTATATTTCATGCCTATGTAATACAAATTTTGATCAATTGTGGGCAAATTAGAGACTATAGTTAATTAACACAAATATGGTACTTGAGAGTTGAGACATAGAATGGCAATTTTATTGATTGAATTTTGCATAAAAATAAAAATAAAAATATGGAGATGCGGGGTATCGATCCCCGTACCTCTCGCATGCTAAGCGAGCGCTCTACCATCTGAGCTACATCCCCACATGTATAATTTTACATTACGTCTTTTCAAATTCTCAACCAATAAAATATAAAATAATTATAAAAGTCGACCGTTGGACACTTATCATCACGTGTCCCACTACAACGTTCGAATTCTCAGCGTCCTCGCTGTCCCACACCACTATTGACTATACTTAAAATCATATGACCGTTGCCAACAACATTTCACATATAAATTCCTTTCGATTCTTCAATCTCACTCACACCAATTTTATTCATCATCATCATCACCATCACCATCACCAAAGAGAAAAAAAAACTAGTCTCAAAGAAATGGGTGTCTCTTTCAACATCAATCCACCTTCTTCTTCGGTGCCGGAATCCAACCTCAGAACCCACAAAATACTAGTGATATGCAACTACATTCTCCTTGCTTCAGCCTCCAGTTTCATCTTCCTCACCCTCTCGCTTCGCTTGTTCCCATCTCTCTGCGGTTTCTTCCTCATCCTCCTCCACGTCCTCACCATCATTGTCGCCATATCTGCCTGCTCTGTGGCTACTTCAGGGTCGAGCAAATGGTATGCAGCCCACATGGTGGTTACTGTCATCACTGCAATCTTTCAAGGGTCAGCCTCAGTGCTTATTTTCATGAGCACTGCTGATTTCTTGGGGTACTTGAAGTCTTATGTTAGAGAAGAAAATGGGGTTGTGATATTGAGAATGGCTGGTGTTTTGTCTGTCTTGATTTTCTTCTTGGAATGGGTTGTTCTTACACTTGCTTTTAAGTTGAGGTACCATGCTTTTCTTCAAGGAAGCAATGGTGCTGCTACTGCTAATGGAGGTTTGAGATTTCAAGATGAGAACCAGAAGAATTGGCCATGGGTGTTTCAAGCTTAGATCAAACTATTTTTACTTTTATTTATTTATTTCTTAAAGTTGTGTGTGTGAAGTTTGAACATTGTATTTGTACTCTATGTTCGATTTAATTGAATTCTCAAATTCTTTTCATTTGTTTACATTCTGTGGATCAATTACAAGTTCTATAATTGTTTTGCCTATTTGAGTTTCGACCTTTTTGTAAGATTTGAAAAACAATGAAACTGAAAGGGGTGGCTACATAATCAATTCATCATCACAAGCCATATATGATTAAGGAGAAGCAGAAACAATCAAAAAGACTCTTTTATTTTATTTTTTTCTTTTATGAGGGTATGGGATTGAAATTTATCTGGATTTGTGTTTGTTTTGGAATGGTGTTTGTTGGATTGAAGGAAGGATTTTTTTAAGAAATTAATTAATTTGATTATTTAAATTTTAATCTGATAGATAAAGTGATGAGTGGCTGAGAAATCAAAATGTAGGCTTGTAGTTGTGTCAGAAATTAACTTTTATAATTGACAAAATAAAAAATAAAATAAAATAAAACATTGGGAATATGCACTGCCTTTTGTTACTCGTAAATTCGGAATTGTTTCCTTACTGGGTATCGACTTACAAACAATGTGTTGCTACAAGATTTTTTATTTTTCATTTTTTATATTTATCTCTTTTTATTTATTATTTCTATCGGTAAATTACACACAAACTTACCTTGATTACATGAATAATACACACCGTTAAAAAATAATAATTATACTAACCTCCTCTTGTCATGTTGACTAACGGTTGACCACCACTAGTTAATCATAGAAAAGGGAAAATGTATGTTTTGTCCTTATTTTAGTATTTCGAAATGAGTGTCTCTATTGCCATCAACCAAATATCGTCATACACCTATTTTCTTTCTACACTCATATTAAAAAATTAAAATTATTAATTTTATTCCCTACATCCTTTAAAATGCCAAAATTAACCTTTAGGTATTTTTTTTAAACACATATTTTTTATCATTACACCAATTTTTCTTCATTTGCTTCCACCATCGCAAAAAAAAATAAATTAATAAATAAATAATTATGTACAATTTTTTCATTTCCTTTAACAGATATTATAGAATTTACTCAGATTTACAAATTCAATTCTATAACTAATTTTTTTTTTTTTTTTGTTGCTTGTGGAATCATTGTATTGAATTAAAAAAATAATAATAATACATGAAATGTCATAGAAAACAACAACAATAGAAATGAGTTTATTAAAAAAGATGGGGTCTCTTTAGTAAATAAAGGGTGTTTTTTTTTTTGAATATCTCTGCAAGTAGTTCTAGAATAAGTGTTTTTTGTCTTTTAAAAATAGCAATTACCAATTTAATTCTGAACTTTTTTTAAAATTCCAAGTTGTTTGGGACTTTTATAAAAGTAATCAAATTGGTTCTCACATTCTTCCCAAGTGCCAAATTAGTCCCTCTCTTTTTAGAAGTGATCAAATTGGTCACTCTAATAGTTTAACGGAGTTAAATATAACAGTTGACTTTAATAATTTCAGTTAAAAGTATGTAAATATCATTTATTTTTCATATTAGAGAAAAGTTGTTTTGTTTTTGTGCATTAAATTCACCATTATAATTACAACAAATTCAAAAATATTATTAATGAAACACCATTTATACCATTTTTAATTAAAATTTCTAGAAAAATCTAAAAATATTTTAATAAGACAATGTCAATTATTCACTTAGTTACTATTTATTCACAGTTTAGTCTTTTACCATTTTTTATATAATTGTTATTTTTTTGTTAATATTATACAAGCACTATTGTCAAAATTATTCAAAAATCAAAACCCATAAATAAAATAAACAAAAATATACATGTGTTAAAAAAAACTACGCATGTGTCATTACTATATTGTTTAGGAGTAAATTACAATTTTATCCCTGCACAGTTAAAGTTGATTGACGGAATTTAGTTAGATGGACTATTTTGGCACTTGAGAAAAATATAAGCACCAATTTGGTCACTTTTGTAAATGTTGCAAACAACTTGGAATTTAAAAAAAAGTCCAGGACCTAATTGGTAATTGTCCAAAAAATAATTATAAAAATGGTATTTTCTAATAAATTGGGATGTATTTAGAGTAGTGGTGGCCACGGTTCGGTTTCGGTTTGAAACCGGCGGTTTCGGTTCCGTGGCCACCCAAAACCGAAACCGTAACCGGAAAACCGGTTTGGTACACGGTTTCTAACCGGCGGTTTTACGGTTTCGGTTTAAAAACCGACGGTTTTCGGTTCAGTTTCGGTTTTTCAAAAAAAAATTCAAAAAAAATGCCACGTGTCAGCTTCTGATTAATCGATTTTTTTTTATTTTTTATTTTTTATTTTTATAAAAAAACCGGCGGTTTAACTGCAGTTAAAACCGCCGGTTTTTGGCGGTTTTTGGAAGTACCCAAACCGAAACCGTAACCGGTTCAACCGGTTTCCGACCGGTTTTGAAACCGCCGGTTTCGGTTTCGGTTTTTGGGCGGTTTTTGGAAGTACGGTTTCGGTTAAACCGCGGGCAAAACCGTCGGTTTAACCGAAGCCATGGCCACCTCTAATTTAGAGGTATTAAAATTTAAATTTATTAAAATGAAATGTCTTAAGAAAATGAATGTGAAAAAAATTAAAAAATAAAAAAAGATTGTAAGTAGCAAATCTCAATAGTTTTTTATAATTCTTTTTCTATTTTTACCTTTTTCTTTTGTTTTCTTTTTTATTGTTCAAAATGTCTTAATAATGCATTAAATACACTAAGATCTTTTCAAAAATAAATGTTTATAAAAGGTAATAAATAAATATTTTTCAAAACAAATTAAAATATTAATTGTAATATCAAATCAATGGTAATCCCCTCCCCTTTTTTTATGGAATTAATAGTAAATTTTAAAAACATATCATTTGTAATATATTTTAATAGTAATTTTTTGCAGTCTGTTTGCCAAAACGATGTCATTTTATCTAGGGCAACATATATATTGATCTCTTACCTCTCTTGGCCGATTGTGAGCTTAAAACATCATTTTTTTAGAGAGAGGAAGAGCTCCCCTAGTGAGAGAAAGCACAAGCTTTCTTCTTTAACTCTCCAAACCCGAAACTCATCTCCATTTTGCATCATTCAACATCATTTGAGTATGGGTTTTCATGGTTTCATGACTAGGTAAGTTAGAACTTTATTGAATATCATTTAATGTTTTTCTTACTCTAGATTAAGTATTTATTGCATGATTAAATACATAGACTCTCTTTATTGCATATATTTGTGAATCTTGATAACATGATTAGGTTTGTATTGTAATAGCTTATTTGATTAGGTTGTTTTTACCTAAATAGCTAAACTTTGATCATTCTTGAGAGATTCATTGATAACTAGATTGATAGATTTGTGTTTGATAATCTAGTTAAGCTCTCTTGAATATTCAAGGTTGTTTGTTGACAATTAGGTTGTTAGAATCTTCTAGCATCTAATTGAGTCCTTATGTATGTGCATGTAGGCTTGTTTGATAATTAAGTTGTTAGATTTGCATCATAACATCTAATTAAGCATATAGTGTTTAGTCTAGTACTCATTGCATTTGTGCATCATTGTGATATTCACTTAGAATTTTAATTCTCTTCAATGAGTCAAAGTCTTGTGGTTTCTAGGTGAAGTTGTACAAGCATTGTACTAGCTCCTCTATAAAAGGCATGTAGGTAGATTAGAAGGTGCTCACGCTAAGAGTAGTGGGTCGTGGAGATCACTTGAGGGTGTAACTTTCTCTTCATATAGAGATTGTCTACGGTTGACCTAGAATCATTGTAAAAGGCATGCAGGTAGTAGTGGTGGGTTAGTGACCGAGAATGTTTGAGGTCAACCTACGTTGTAAACATCATTACATATAGTGGATTTGATGATTGTGTATGGCTAGCAGAATAGCTTGTGGTTTTTCCTTTTTGAAGGTTTTCACGTAAAAATCAAGTGCTCTTTAATTTCCGCACTTTACAATTGATTTATATTTTTTTGTGTTTGGGTTTTTATATGTTAACATTGACTAATCGAAAAATTGGTAATAATCGATTAACAACTCATTCATCCCCCATCTAGGTTGTATTAGACACGCGTATATTTATTTTCAATATTAATGATTTTTTATAATAAGTAAATATTTTTTGTAAGATAATAAAAACAAAATAACTCCACTACTTTTTGTATGTCCATAAAAGTCTTCACTTTTTTATTTTATTTTTATTGAATCATCTCAGAGACCGACGCGTGAAAAAATGAAAAAGAAATGAGTTTATTAAAAAAGATGGAATATCTTTAGAAAATAAAGGCTTGACAAAACCTCTATGAAGTTTTTTTTTTTTTTTTTTTGGATAATTACCCTAGTGGCCATCAATTTGATAACACTACAAAATGACCACTAGATTGAGAATTTGTTTCAAAATAGCTATTTTTGGTGAAAAGTGTGACATTAATGGTTATTCCATCCAATTCTATCAAATGAGTGGCATTTTAGTAAATAAGGAGATAACATTAATTTATTTTAAATGTTTTTTAGAAATCAATTTTTTCAATGAGTGATATTTTGATAAATAAGGGGATGACATTAATTTATTTTAGATGTTTTTTGGAAATCAATTTTTTTTTTTTTTTTTTGAAAAGAATAATTATATTTAGTATGTGTAAATATATATATATATATATATATATATAATTATTCATTCAAAAAACAAAAGAAATGGTTTACTTCTTTGTTTTTTAGATTTTTTTGATATTGTAGCCTTAATTTCATCAATATATATATATATATATAATTGAGATATGTTGTACATATACACAGTTACACACAAACTAAATAAAATTATTCGTTTTAAAAACAAAAGAAAAAATTAATTTCCAAAAAAATCTAAAATAAATTAATATCATTCCCTTATTTACCAAAATGTCACTCATTAGATGAAATTGGTTGGAATGGTCATTAGTGTCACACTTTTCGCAAAAAATAACTATTTTGGAACTAATTCTCAATCTAGTGGCCATTTTGATAGTGTCATTAAATTGATGGCCACTGTAGTATTATAAAAATTGTATTTTCGAGTAAATTGGGGTGTATTTAGAGGTTTTAAAGTTTTAATTTATTAAAATGAAATGTCTTAAGAAAATGAAAGTGTAAAGAACAAAAAAAAAAAAAAAAGACTTTTAATAGCAAATCTCAATAGTTTTTTATTTTTTATTTTTTTTTATAATAAAAGTAATACTACTTTGCTTAAATTTGGTGTCTAAATGATGTGATAACACTCTATTTCATTCATTTAAATAATATAAATCTAATACAATATAAATAAATGGATTAGAGTGTTGTCGTATCATTATAATTCTTTTTCTATTTTTAACCTTTTCTTTTCTTTTGTTTTTTATTGTTTATAATGTATTAAATATGTATTAAATAAACTACGATTATTTTCAAAAATAAATGTTTATTAATGGTAATAAATAAGTATTTTTTAAATTAAATGTAATATCAAATCAATGGTAATCTTTTTATTTTATTTTATAGAATTAAGGTAAATTTTAAAAACATATCAATGGTAATATATTAATGAATTTTTTTATTTTTTTTTTAATAACAAAAAATTAATCACAAAAATTGGGCAGCTTCAGGTGGTTACAATCTCATTAATTCCCGGAGAGGCTTTTAGTGTGATAGTTCCTAGCTAGCTTGTATATATTTATATAATCTTAACAAGTCATTTTTCAGACCTCGATCCATTTATCGACTCAAAACTCTCTCAGTTTAGTTTTCAGTCCCTCACTTTTCACTTTTCATCAAACAGTTTTTCATTTCTACACCCATTTTATATATTTGGTCATGACATTTAGAAGCCTAACTTTATCTGATTTTATCGCTGTTATTGAATCAATCATATTTAGAATTAAGTATTTTCGTTTTGATATATATAGAAACTGATTTAGTTTTGATAATTTTCATATATATAAATCCTCTCAACAAGTTTGGTAATTAATCTTCTAGAGATCGAGTACTCAAACCTTATACTGGTACATGCATGTTATTTATTGTTAATTAATATTCGATTCTTTTATAGTGCACCTATATAAGTAGTCGTTTTGTTGACAATATTGATTATACAATTCAAAATTATCTGCCAATATGTCTAGTACTATCATAATAATCCTACTATTTGTTTTGATGGCTCAAACACAACCAGCAGCTTCTGCAATTGACTTGAACCCTAAGTACAGAGTTCGCATAACTAATGAATTCAGCAACAACGATGATCCACTGGTTATCCATTGTTGGTCGCACGACGACGACCTCGGCGTGCATACACTCTGGATGAACAATGAATGGTACTGGGAATTCGCTAATAAATTTCTGGGACGGACTCATTTTGTATGCAATATGACGCATGGCATAAAAGAGAAGACTGTTGATGTTTATGATACTTATAATAATGACCTGAAATGTGAACGTGAAAAGAAATGCAATTGGTCAATTAGAGAGGGTGGATTTTTATTCTTTAGTGAGGAAAAAAACAGTTTGATAAAATACTATGATTGGTGGTGAATTGATGCATTCTATCTTATACCAACCAAATAAATCAGCCTATTTATTTATAATCCTTGAAGTTATTAGTGTTCTTCAAAATTCAAATTCTTTTATAAATTAATTTTTGTGTGACAATGTGCAAAGGGGAGATAGTGTAAAAAACAATCGGCGGATATTTTTTTTTATTAAACCATTATGTGAAGATAGATTTTGCACATAATTAGGATAGAACTTGGCATGTTAGATCCTACGTACTTTTAATTTGATGATTTCATTATGGGAGCCGATATTGACACCCATAAATATGATAAATATACTCATATTTTAATAAAGAGAGCTTCTCCTTATAATCCACGAATTATCTATTTATACTTCAATTAATTAATTAATTTTTATTAATGACAATTTTAATCTAAATTATAATTACTAAACAAGACAAAAAAAAAAATTAAAGACACTCAAAACTAATTAAATTATTAAAAAAAAAATTATCTCTCCTAAATATGTTATTACCATTTACCATATTAAATACTCTCTCCTGATTAATCTCTATTCATCAAAATCAACAGTAAATTCCGTAAGATAAGCAAATTTTCTCCCCCTCTATTCATGCAAACAACTCAAGTTTTTCCTTAAAAGTCTTGGTCACTAGAACACATATGAAAAGACCAAATAAGGATGTGATCAACTTTTATGAGAAAGCACAAGACCATGGATAATAAGAAAATCCAATCAAGTCTTATTAAAGTTTGTGTGAGAGAGCCACTCAAGAAGTCATTCAATAGCACAAAAGTTTCTATTTGCAATTCAAACCAAGCTATCATCCTATTTGTTGCTTAACATGGAAATAAACATCGAAAAAGAGTTATGTGTGTGCTTGTGATTCATTTATGTTTCTGTTTTTCAAACTGAGCAATTCCAATGGGTTTTCAACTACTACACTAATTGCATTTATTTCCATGCAAACATATTTGGCAATATGCATTTGCAAGTTTCTTTCATTGCCTTTTTCAACATTTCTTGCTCATTGGAGCGCGTATATATATATTGTATGTTATCCTTTTATATGCTATAATCCTTTCAAGGTAGTTTTCACACATCCATAATGGTAGCCCTTTTCTATATTGTGTGGCTACACACATTTGTGTGAACGGTGCCATTTTTGAGTTCTATTTACCATTCAACATGGAATTTAACTCAAACGGTAATTCAAATGTACTAATTTTTTACATTCATCAAACATCCATGTTGAGTGAGATATATATTCAATTAAATAACTCAAACAAGCATATACATCGAGAGTAATGTGCATGTTTTGAAATCAAGTTTTTAGAACAAAAACTCAATTTTTCTTCTCATATTAACTCAAGTCTAAATTCAAATTTACAATCATATCACACGACACAAATAAGATCAATCACCCAAATTAATCATCTAGTGTCCAAGATCTAAACTATTTTAGTAGTAATACATTTCTCTTCCGGAACTCATCCCAATAGCCCATAATTCGTTTTTATAGATTTATTGGGACGAAAAAAATTTATCATAAATTCCATTGCTTCAAGTGGATCGCAATAGTCTCATTGGATGAAAATTCAAATTCGTCCCTAAAAAATACTTATTACGACGAAACATAAAATTATATAAAACATTTGTCATTTGAGACGAAATTTGAAATTCGTTCAATAGATATTATATTGGGACGATATATTTCGACTCTATAGATTTTTTTTTTTTTAGGGGACGAAATACGCTTCATCCCAACAGAAAAAAAAAAAAATAAAAAAAAAAAAAAGTTAACACCTCTCCACACGTGCTCTTCGTCCAAGACAGACACACTATCTCACCACCACTGACCCCACTCAACCCCACCACACAACATGAGTGGACATAAGGTGCATCTCTCCCTTATTCCACAATGAACCCATCACATCCCATGGTGTAGTGATCAAACCATTACACTACGACATCAATTTTGATGCTTAATGTAAAATTATTTATATATAACGTAAATATGTTAATAATTTTATTATTTTTTTAAAAATTAAATTTTAATGAACAAATTATAAAAAACTACTATTAGATAATTTAAATTGATCCCAGTAATCTTTATAATTATTTTAAATAATATACAAACGGATATTAAAAAACATTTATTAGATAATGTTTTACCAAATTATTATTTTTTAAATCAAATACCAATTGAGTCATGAGTCTACCGTAATCGATAAGATCAATGGTTACCTGAAAAAATCAGGGATACAACTCTCATTTCAAAAGAGATTTCTCCTCACATCTATGATTTAATGAGTAAAGTTGGGCTTGAATCTTTATTACAAAAAATATCTTTATTACAACATATTTTAGATTCTTATTATTATATTTACAAATAAAAAGATGAATTCATTAATAGTAATTAATATAAAGATGTGAAGAAAACTAATTAAGAATCTTAATAAAATTAAATACTTATTAAAACTAAATAATTTTTAAATTTTATTTAAAATAAGGAAAATATAAAGAAAACTTTTTGGGACCAAAATTAATTTGTCACAATAGAGGGCCTAATAGGACAACATAAAATTCGTCCTAATAGGTTTTCTATTAGGATGAAATATATAGTTCTTACTCCTTATTTTCTATAGTTTTAAGTAGTGGTGTCAAAATGTGTCGGGCCTAAAGGCCTCGACACGTCCGGCCCGCCCGGAATGGGGGCCGTTCTTGGCACGGCCTGCTTGTTATGGGGGCTAGGCCAAGCACGGCCCCCATAACGGCCTGGGCCGAATCAAAGAGTCCCGGCCCGACGGGCCGGTTCGGTCCGGCCCGCCAGGCCGAGCCAATAATTTTTTTTATTATTATTATTTTTTACCGTTGTTTTGCTAATTTTTTATTGTTTTTTTTTTAATGTTACCGTTGTTGACGACGTAAGCTGACGTCAGCAACGGTAACATTTAAAAAAAAAACAATAAAAAATTACAATTTAACCCCTCATTTCTTCTATTTTATATTTTTATCCATATTTTAAATTTTTCTATAAATACCCCCACTCATTCATATTTCTCTACACTCTCTCATTCTCTCATTCTTACTCTCTCTCTCTCTACTCTCTAGTCTCTACTCTCTCTCTTCTCTAATCTCTACACTACTATTCTAAATTTCTAATACTATATTCTATATTACTAATATTATTCTCTAATCTCTCCACCAAAGCTTAAAGGTATGTTTTTTCTTTAAATGTTATTAATTTATTTTATGTTTTAGTTTTTAAATTTTATATTTATACTTAACATATTTATACTTAGTTATTAATTTTGATATTTATTCTTATATATATCATGTATATATGAGTTAATATTTGTAATAATTGTTATAATTTTTAATATTTAATATTTTAATCTTAGAAATTACAATCTTAGATTTTAGTAAATTTATCATTTTATGAATTTATGTCTAGTAATTAATTTTAATATTTGTATATTTTAATTTATGCTTAGTAATCTTAGTATATGTTGTTTAGTTAGTAAATTGATGATTTTATGTTTAGTAATATTTTTATGATATTTATGATTAATTGATTTGTAATTAATTTAAATATTTTTATGTTTAGTAATGAATTTAAATATATTTATGCTTAGTGTATTTATGAATTATGATTAAATAATTAGTAATGAATTTAAATATTTTTATGCTTATATTTATGATTAAATGATTAGTAATAAATTTAAATATATGTATGCTTACTTGCTTAGTATATTTATGATTAAATGATTAGTAATGAATTTAAATATTTTTATGCTTATATTTATGATTAAATGATTAGTAATGAATTTAAATATATGTATGCTTACTTGCTTAGTATATTTATGATTAAATGACTAGTAATGAATTTAAATATTTTTATGCTTAGTAATGAATTTAAATATATGTATGTTTAGTGTATTTATGAATTATGATTAAATGATTAGTAATGAATTTAAATATATGCATGCTTAGTATATTTATGATTAAATGACTAGTAATGAAATAGAGTGGTGCTATTGGCACACCCCCTACCAATCTATTTATACCCCACTTTTTAAAATTTTAACTTAATAAAATTAAATTAAATGTTTTTATTAATTGTTTTGATTTATTTCCAAAAATACCCAATTTATTTATTTTTCAAACTTAATACACCTCATCTTTGATCTCTGTATACATCTTTCTCTCACCTCCATTAAATGATTTATTTTTTCTTCTTCTTATTTCATGATAGAAAAGAAAAAATAAATAACAGGGTTGCTTCAACACAATGATAGCTTAATATCATTCTAAATAACGATTCTTTCATATGCTTGATAGCTTAATATTTTTGTATGTGTGTAAGAAGCAAAATTTAGGGTTTAAGAGTTAAGAAATAAAAAAAATAAAAAAAGGTTTAAAAGAACATGCTATTTTATTTATATATATATATATATATATATATATATTTTGAAAAGAAATGTGGGGTTTTAATAGGTTTACTTTGTATAATATTTTTTTCTTTAAATTTTATGTCCCTTTAAGTAATTTTGATAAAAGAAAAAAAAATACTGCATAATTAAAAAAGTGGGGCATAAATAGACAGGTAGGGGGTGTGCCAATAACACCACTCATGAAATATTTTTATGCTTAGTAATGAATTTAAATATATATGTATGCTTAGTGCCTTAGAAATGCTTAGTTTTTATTTTTTAATGACTAATGGCTAATGAGTTAATATTTGTATTGTAGGAAATGGATCATAATCATTCTCAATTTCTGGACGGTCTTAACATGGAGAACAATTATTTTGACCTTTCCGGGCTGACGGAAACGACAGCGGGACCTTCTACTTCCGGCGCAACACCGACATCATGTGCTCCCAAACCTAAAAAGCACACATCAAACGTATAGCAGTGTTTTGACATAGTACCGAAGACTATGTCAGACGGTAAAGTCACGGACAGAGCTCAATATAAGTTTTGTCCTAAGCACTATGTGACTTCTGGGGGGGACCGGTCATTTACGAAGGCATATGGAGAAATGCATGCCTACACACGGACAGTTAGACACTACAACCCAAACACAATTACAATGGCACCCAGACGGATCCGTTACAACATAGCGTTACGACCCTCGTAGTTGCTAGAGAGTCCATGACACGTTACATTGTATGTACTGATCAACCTATTAATTTCGGTGACAATGTTTTTTATGAAGAATTTATTCAAACTGCATACAACCCCCAATTTAAATCTGTTTCTAGAGGCACTACTAGGAACGATTTGATAAAATGTTTTCAAACCAAACGAGATGAGTTGAAGGCTGAATTACAGCATCTAACTGTCTCTATTGCATTAACTTCCGATATTTGGAACGCATGTTCCAAACAGGACTATTTAACTGTCATAGGACACTATTTAGACTCTGATTAGAATTTACAAAAAAAAATTCTTGGTTTTCGTCCTATGGAATCCGCACATACCGCATCAAATATTTTTGATGTCATTAAGTCTGTTTTAGAAACTTTTGAAATAACTGATCGTATCATTTCTATTACATTAGATAATGCATCTGCAAATACTAGCTCTATTCCGTTGTTTTTTGAAAAAAATATCCCGCAACATAGGGGTTATTTCTTCCATCAACGGTGTGCATGTCATATCATCAATTTAGTTGTAAAGTTTGGTATGAAAGTAGTAAGCGATCGTATAGATCGCATCAGAGAAGCCCTTGCTTGGATCAGTAGTTCTAATCCAAGATTGGCTGAATTTGGTAGATACTGTAAAACCTACGGTCTACGACCTCGAAGATTCCTAACAGATATGCCGGTAAAGGTGGAACTCTACTTACTTAATGCTTTTAAATTGTTTAGAGTATGATACACATATTTCAGGTTTTTATAACATGAAAATGTACCAAGTTGGCCGTCCAACACTGACCTTAGATGATTGGCATGTGGCAAAGACCTTTGTTCAATTTTTAAAGATTTTTTATAATTCTACTGTAACTCTTTCCAGGGTCTATTACCCCACATCTTCCTTGGCAACCCATCAGATTATGAAAATGGCTGAATTGTTAAACAATTATAGGGAAGATGATATCTTAGACCCTGCAGTTGTTGCCATGGAAACCAAGTTTAAAAAATACTGGTCTACAATTCCTTTCCTTTATGCTTTAGGTCTTATAATAGATCCTAGAGTTAAATTATCTGGTTTAGAAACATTGCTAGATTATCTTGGTGATTATTTGAGCATAGATTATTCTGCAAATATTTCTGATATTCGAACCAAGTTGTTCGAAGTTTTTAGTATTTATGAGTGCAGGTATGGCGGTGTTGACGCACAACCATCAGCAGAGCCAGACACACTCCCAAATTAGACAAGTTGGAACATTTTAAAACGCCGAAAAAAAGTAAGCTCATCAAGTTCTTCTTCTTCACGACCTCCCGCAACTTTCGGTGCCGAACTGAAAAGCTACCTTGAAGCTCAATTCGACGACAGATTTGAAAGAGAGAAGGGATTTCAGCTGTTGGTATGGTGGAAGACTTACAGCTATAAATATCCGGTCCTATCACATCTAGCACGTGACGTACTGGTTATCCCTATCTCCACTGTTTCATCAGAATAGGTATTCAGCATGACTGGAAGAATTGTTGAAGAAAAAAGAACTTGTTTGACTCCGGAGATGGTAGAGGTATTGGCATGCATTCGGGATTGAGAGCGTGCTCGAAAGAGGTTGCAAAAATAAAACGGTAGACGAACAATTTATTCAAAATTTCAGTAATTTATATGTCGAAGAGAGTTCTAGCAGTAACCAAATCTAGGTTATACATGTACATTAACTTGTTTAGTTGATTGCAATCTTTTTCCCTTACCAAGATTTTATCCCTCTAGGTTTTTCTTAGTAAGGTTTTTAATGAGGTAATCATGTAATTATGTAAATATCTAATACTGAGTCACTGAGACTCCGAGATAAATAAATAATTCTTCATTTCATATTTTCATAATTTCATCTATTTTTATTTTCTTTAATCTTTAAGCTTTAATTTCATCTATTTTTATTAATCCTTAATCTTTTCATTTCTATTTTTTTTTATTAAACTAAAATAATAAATAAGATAGACAAATTACAATTAAAATTACATAATTTAAATTGTTTAAACAATATTATAATATAATTATAACTTACAAGTTACAAGAATACAAATTGTAAGAATACAAGTTTACAAATTGTAAGAATACAAGTTGTATTTGTATAATTGAATTAAATTTTAAAAAAAATAAATAAAAAATTGTGTTCTGCGTGCCAAACAGGCACCGCTCGCCCCATAGCACGTGCTAACGGCACGTGCTGGGCCCTTAATTTTTGAAAACGGGCCGGCCCAGCCCGACACATCAACTTGATGTGCCGTGCCAGGCCGAGCCCGTTTCAAAAACAGGCTCTTTTGGCACGGCACAAATAGGCCGGGCCAGCCCATATTGACATCACTAGTTTTAGGGACTAATAATTTATTTCATCCCAATAAACCTCATATTGGGACAAACTGTTTTCATCCCTAAAAGTTTTGTCAGGTTTGCACGTTCTACGGACGGATAATTTATTTCGTCCCAATAGACATTCTATTGAGACGATATTTTTCGTCCCTAAAAGCATCGCCAAGTTTGCGATCTTTATGGACAAATAATTTATTTTGTCTCAATAGATATCCTATTGGGACAAAAAAATCCGTCCCTAAAAGTTTCGTCCCAGTAGCCATTTTTCTTGTAGTGAATGTAATGCAAGCCTAAGGTAAGAGCTATACCTAGCAAGTGTTCATCAAAGCAAAGACCTCACCCTTCTTATGATCTCTCTTGGTTTGTTTGTTCTCATGACAACAAGTTATAAGTGTGTCTTTCCAAGAGAATAAGAACTTTATGCTTTCAACTCAAATACATACACAAAAACACTTCCTATAGAAGTTATAGAAGATATCCACATTTGATACCAAAGAAACAATTCATGCAAGCATCACATGAATGATCAAAAACGACTTTCTCTAAAAGTTCTAACATTGAACTATACCATAAAGATCACAAAAAAATAGCTTCTCTCAAATCTTATCAATTGATCTTTCATGCAAAATGAATTTATCAAACAAACTTCTATAAAGCAACAATTAACAAATATTCTAGCATTGCATGTATGAGAATGTCAAGTTCATGCATGTGACTTAGGATACTAAGCAAGTTAGCTAACATCCTTATCATTAAAAACTTTGACACTCTCATGTGTGCTACTTACTCATTTGTAAGCGCACTCACCTTTGGTCTTAGCTGAATCAATATAAACATAGTCATGATCTTCCTTAACAACAATGTTGAATTTAGAAGATAAATCATTCACAATCTTCTTCATAAAAAGCTCATTCATGCTAAATTCATCAACATTGCTTTTCACAAAAATCTTATCTAGGCTATCATGATCAACATCCTTATTCACCTAAGACTTTCTAACATGCTTCAAATTAACATTATGTTCATGCTTATCAACATCTAATGCCCTAACATGCTTGAAAGTAAGGTTTCTCTCCTTAGCAACTAACTCATTCTCTATTTTGCAATGTTCAATATACTTATAGCATTTGGGTCTCATATGACCTACAGTATTGCAAAAATAACATATATGAATGAATTTAGAGTTTGTACCTTTTGAGTGAGAGGTAGTGGGAGTTGGAATAAACACCTTACTAGTGACCTTTGAAGGATCTGCTTTATGAAACTTCTTAGCTTTCTTTCTTTGAGTCTTGCTTTTGGATATGGGAGCCTTCACTTGCTCTTCCTTAAATCCCAAACCACATGAAGACGAGCAAGGTCCATGACCTTGTCAAGCTTTATTAAGCCAATGGTAAGCCATTAATTACTTGCTAAGCCAAATCAATTTCTTCTAAGTACTCTTGCTCCTTTTTCTTCAAAATTTTCACAATTTCCTCCTTGTCTTTGACCACTTTCTCCAAATCAATCATTCTATTAGCAAAGTCGTTTTTCTCTTTTATAAGCCTTTGAGATGTCTCAACCAACTCATCCACTTGGCGCTTTATCAACTCATCTCTTTCTTCAACCTCTCTCATTTTCAAGACTCTTAATTTTAGACATAATTTTAAGGTTCGCTGTTTTGACGTGGAACCTCCTCAATTTCCATATATTATTTATTAAAAAAAAAACCAAAACTTTTTTTTTATTTTAATTTTAATATTATTATCATCATATTCATAAGGTGCAAAATAGTATATATATATAACAACCCACAAGGATTTGTTTGATAGAAGTTGAAACGATGGGGATTTTTTATACTTAATGAAACAATAAGGGACTAAAACGCCTAATTCTTCAAACCTTTGGACAAAATTATTATTTTGTTAAACAATATGGATGGTTTTGATATTTTTCCAAAAAATATCTGTTTGATTGAATATTGGAAATTTTAAATTTATAGTATGTTTTCAAAATTTTAAGATTAAACTTTTACGAAGGTCCAGTTCTTTTTCTTTTTCTAACTTGGAAAATTGAACGTGGACACAATCTTAATATTAAAAATTGAAAGTGATAAATATTAGTCAAGATCGCACTTAAAATTTTTCTAAAGGAAATAAGGAATTATCACGTATAATAATTCGAATAACTTGGTGTTAATGATCCTGAAGTTTAAAATAAAAATAAAAATTCAGAAGGACATTATATGGTCACAGACAAGTAAAACTTTAAAGATCTAACTATTATCATTATCATATTTGTCCTCATGGGTATAGCTCAATTGGTGGATGGACGAGTTTGGAATTTAGGCAATTGATTCCTAAATCAGTGGCTCGAATCCTATTAATGTCAAAAAGCTTCAAAAAAAGGGTTAATATTAAAATCTTTTCTCCCACTTTTGAACTATTATTGGATGTATATTTATAAATTCTTTTATTTTAGAAACCTCCCTATATTTACAAAAAAAGACAAATAAATACATAAGTAAATACATATTTTGATTTATTTTCAATGCTTTTGGTTCATTTATAATTTTGTTATTTTTAGGGATAAAATTGTTCACAAAATAACTTCTCCTTTGTGAGTTAACATTCTCGTCTTTTGTATCATTTTATTAATTTATTTAATATAAATATGATAGTATAATAGTCAATTTATATAATTGAAACTTAAATAAAAACATTTTATATTTTTTTAAACTCAGTCAATACAAACTGAATGCTAACGGTATTAGTCTATAGAGGAAGTTTATAAAATAAAACATTTATAATTATATATCCAATAATAGTTCGGGACGTTTTTAATATTAAATAAATAAATAAATAAATATATATATATATATATATATATATATTCTAGATAGATGAATAGGTTGATAGTATATAAATAAATAAATAAATAAATAAATAAATAATAATAAAAATTAAAATTAAAAAACCCCTTTAACATCAAATTACTCGGATTATCCGATGAAAAACCTCAAGGACATCTGACTAGACGAAACGAAAGTGATATTTATTCGAGGTTTTTTAAGAAAGGAAAAAAATATTAATAATCAATAACAAATAGGCATATAGCTCAAGCCTCTCAGTTCTCTAGAAGTTAAAAAATGGCAACTTCTTCTGTGTCGTTCAATCCGTTGACTACTCTCTGCAACTCCAAGAAATCACAATTGGAGACCTCTTGGGAGACTCTGAAACTGGGTCATGTGGCCCCCTTTGCAACAACTCAGAGACTGAAGAAGTTTGAGAAAGTCTCTTACCAGGGATGCTCTGTTGTGTGCAAGGCAGTATCTATGAAGCCTCAGACTGAGATTGAAGGCCTCAACATTGCTGAAGATGTCACTCAGGTTTGACAATCTTGTGCTTTTTGGGATTTCTCAACTGGGTTTGTTTTATTTCTTTCAAATTCTGATTTTTGTTACTTGGTGGGTGTCTTCACATTGATGTGGATTTGTCTAAGCAAGGAGTTTAAATGTAATTTCCCATATACGATCAAGAATTAAGAAATGGGCTGGTTTTTGGAATTTATATTTTGTTTTGGTGAGAATTTGGAGTTGGTTTTGGTATAATTGATGGCAAATATAAAGTGGATCAGTCTTATTTTCTGGATTAAAGTTGTTTAAGAAGGTTTTAATATTGATGAGAATGTTACTTTAATGACAGAATTTAAGGTAATTTAGCTTAGTTCATGAGAACTATGAAGCATTCAGTCTATGATATGCTTAGAAGGGAGTTTTCAGTGAGAATGTTACTTAGAGTAGTGAATTGACTGCTTTATTATAATTCTATGCATGTATGAACTATGAAGAATTATATGACATTTCAGCGTTCTTTTATAATTTGGAGATTTCGATGTTCAATATTCTTGCTATAATTAGGAGAACTTTAAGTGTTACTGATGATGTTTCTCAAGTATGAAAATTAAGTGGCTTTTGGAATAAACTTATTTGATAGATTAAGTTTGAGAATTAGAAACTTCTGTTGTGTGAATGAGGGAACTAAAGAGGAGAATGAAGCTGATTTTCTTCTCTCTTGTATTCAAAAGTGGATATAAAAGTGTTATTAAATTTTAACTTCTAGGAAAGGGATTTTATGAAAATCTCGTTTTAATTCAACAGTGATAAAATGCACCTTCCAACTGACTGGAAATGGTACAAAAATATAAGAGAAAAGATTATGTAGGAGTATAATGATAAGCTACAGAAAGAAACTGCTGCAACAAAATGAGGTTGAGCGAATAGAGAAGATCGGGAGTGCTGGAAATGTTGTTGTTATAGACTGCATGGAATAATTTTTTTATTTATTTATTTTTGGCAAACATAACCATATTGCCGCTAGCCCTTTATATGAAATAGTCCACTTTTTTTGGTTCTTAAAATTTCAGTCAAAAACAAATTGTTTGCCTTCCTCCTCTAATGAACCTTTACCTGTTAAAATCAAAAACATAAAAATTTAAAACCATTCAAGTATTCAACAAAGCCTAAACTTCTCACAAGAAACAAACATCAAAATGCCAAGACACCAAAAGATCTCAAAAAACACCAGAGATGGTGTCTTTCAATCTGTAGATGAAGCTGTTTTATCTCAATTTGTTGTCTTGATCATGGCTTTATCAAATAATGTTTCTCAGTGTAACAAGAAAATAATTTGGACCTTTTTTCTTATGTTGTTTCAAAGTTAGTGCACATGATGGCTTACACTTGATCACTGAACTTCAGGTAAGTTCATTTGTTGACAAGCTTATGTGCTGATGCGCTTTCTTTGCAACTTCTGTGTTTATGCATTCTTTTATTTTTACTTTCTTTTAAAGTGTTTAGAATTAAATGGTAGTTAGGAGAAACAAAGTGGATGGAGGTTTCCTGCTTTTGTGAGTATGCAAAAACTTTTCTTAAGACCCACAATCCCAAGTCCCCGCATTTGTGGAGTCTTAACAGAAAGGTAAGTCCTTGCGAACTTGGGTATAAATAGAACGCTATTCAGACCTTCGGTTAAGACTCATGACTTTAGGGACTTGGGACCAAGTTTCTAGAGTTTTGGATAATAATAGAGACTTAAGATTACTTATTGAAAGTTCTATTGCCTGAGGCAACAACAGAACCTTAAAGACTGTCAGGAGATATTTTGGTCCTCACAGACCATGTTGTTAAAGATTTTAGAATCAGAAATGTTAGCTAGTTTTTGACAGGGGCCTTGAAAGTTGAAATATGGCTATTTTTGCTGAAAAAAATTATTATATAAAAAAAACTATATACAGTCATAGGTAGGAAATTATGTTACATATGGTTTATTTTTATGTTTTTCGATTTGCACTTTTATTAATGTTGTCATTTTATTTTAATCTTTTATCCACTCTATTGGTACATAAGAATAGATAACAATCCATGCCTCTTATTTTTGCTTATTTCATGCATGATGATAATATAGATGGTACAAACTCTGATACCAAACCTTCTTTGGTTGTTATATTGGTTGCTTTGTGACACAGCTTATTGGGAAGACACCAATGGTGTATCTGAATAATATCGTAAAAGGATGTGTCGCCAACATTGCAGCCAAACTGGAAATAATGGAACCATGCTGTAGTGTCAAAGACAGGTGATGTTGATTAAATTGCCATGTTTTTTTTTTTTTTTTTAATTAATCTAATAAAGAAGTAAAAGAAGTTTTAAATGAAAGTATAGTTACAAGGGTGAACAAAAAACACTTCTAAAAAAAGAGCCTTCTGACCTCAAACTTTCATGACCTAAACCTTTGTGTAGCTTGTGCACATAATTGGCTATATTAATAATTGATCTAAAAGATTAAAGCCTGTGAAAATGTTTATTGTTAGAGGAGGGGAGGGAGTAGTGTGGGTGGGCAACGAATGTCTGTTGGATGACGTTGAACCCTCTGACTAGTGTTCACAAATATCCCATATCTTCTGATTCAGGCAAAAGTTATCCCAAGTGGGTTCAGACGTTCAGTTTAGCTGTCAGTCGTAAAACAGTGTCCATGGCCAATTAGGTCTGTTCTGTTCACTTGACTTTTTCAAATGCTTGTTTATGTCTTAGATTCTTTTGTAATTAGACTTAATCAATGGTACTTTAGATCCTCTAAATATTTCTTATATTTGAATTCAGGATAGGTTACAGTATGATCTCTGATGCTGAGAAAAGAGGACTTATAACGCCTGGAAAGGTAAGAGTTGGTGGCTACAATTCTTTTGTGCAGGTGCAGGAATGTGTAATATACTAATATCTGATTTTATAGTTCCATCTGTTTCTTGAATGTTTGGCTTAAATTAGGGTCTATTCTGTCGTAAGTTGGGCCTTCCCCTAGTTGTTTGCCTCCAATAAAATTTCATTCAGTTTTATTTGCCACTCTGCTGTGGCAAATTTATGTATTGGTAAATGTATTGAGCTATCTAGCTTCCGATTCAGTACTTTGAATGAAAAGCATGCCATTTTATATTATATGTATATAGATGTTTTCATAAGGGAGAACAAGAAATGACTCATGATATCTATGGAATTTATTTCTCAGCATTCTTTTTACTTTCTTTGGTGTTTTGACAAGCACATCTTTTCAGTTGCTTACTTGCTTTCGCCTAGCTTTTGATCATTCTGACATCAATATCCTTCTTTCCTTCTTCTTTTCACAGAGTATTCTTGTGGAACCTACTAGTGGAAACACGGGCATTGGCCTTGCTTTCATAGCTGCTTCAAGAGGATATAGACTCATCCTGACAATGCCAGCTTCAATGAGCATGGAAAGAAGAGTTCTTCTAAAAGCATTTGGAGCTGAGCTAGTGTTAACTGATTCAGCAAAGGGCATGAAGGGTGCAGTTCAGAAAGCTGAAGAGATTTTGAATAGCACACCAAATGCCTACATGCTACAACAATTTGATAATCCTGCTAATCCCAAGGTTTGTGGTCATGACTCCCTACTTTTTCCTTATTGCTCCAGTGCTTTGTCTTAGTACATAGTTCTATGAAGTCAAATGTTGTTTCTACTTTGTGGACATGGGTTCAGTTGGTGTATACCCGACCAAAAATGATGATTGATGTGGAATCTATTGTCAGAAGGTAGGATGCCATGTTGTCCTCACAAATGATGGAATTGTGGAATATTCTTTGATGCAACTCTCCTGGAATCCTGCAGGTGGTACATTTTGTGATGATATCTTATGCCATGAAATTGTCTTATATATTTTTTAGACTGAAGGATTTGCAGTAGGGCAGCATGTTTATGAAAAGCTCTGAAAAATTGTTTTGGATAGGAGCATGCAACATCGTGCCAAACTGGTGGAGGAATGGGGCTTATGAGTTCCCTAAATGAGTCATAGGTTCCTTCATTTTATGCTTTTTATGATTGTATCTTATGATATTATTCTAGAATATAGGAATCCATGAATTTCACTAGTAAGCTAGATTGTGCCAGCTGAGAGGTCTCTCCATTAGTAATTGATTGAAAAGAAAGACATTCAGGAGCTGGGAGGTCCTATCATGAGGAGACTTTCTTTCACAGTAGGCGAAGGCAAAGTGGGATCAAGGTTACCTTCAACTGAATGGAATTGTTACTTTCCAAAAATGCTTGCTGAAAATCAAAGAGAGAAGGTCCATTTTCCCACATAGTTCGTTGATCAAGCGAACGATTCTCTTCTCAAAGTAATAGAGAGATCTTTTTCTAGTTAGATTTCTATCAATGCAGTGAAAGGACCATCCTTTCCTATTTCTCTGTCCTGTTAGATAGAAAGAAAATTAGAGCCCAAAGAGCCCTTCTTTACCACTTATAGGTGGAGGAATGGGGCTTATGAGTTCCCTAAATGAGTCATTGGTTCCTGCATTTTATGCCTTTTATGATTGCATCTTATGATATTATTCTAGAATATAGGAATCTATGAATTTAACTAATGAGCTAGATTGTGCCAGCTGAGTGGTCTCTTCTTTAGATATGATGGTGTGAATTTTGAATTCTTTATTTCACATATCTTTGATGTTTACAATGCTATGTTTATATAGCCTGCTAGTAGCTAATTTAGGGCTAAATTACAGCTAATTGCTATCACTAATTTTTAGCATATTCCTAACTTCTATGAAGCACGGATACTTCATAGGGCCCAACGAATCGCGTATCATAGCGTGTCGGATACCGATACGTGTTGGATACGCCCCGATACATGTCAGATACGCTTTTTTGGGGTATTCTGATATTTTTTGAATTTTTGAATTTCCAATACGTTTCGGATACGCATCGGATACGCTCCGAAACGTGTCTGATACATATCTGATAGGCATATATATATATTTTTTGAACTTTTTTTTTTGAAATTTCTGTCAGCAAGATAATAATTAATTAATATTCTCACATTGGGAAGACAAATTCTCAGACTCTGTATTGCATGCTTAGTGTATTAGCTCTTGAAAATTGAGAAATTAAATTCTCAGCCTCTCTGGCAATCATCTGGTGCCTGTTAGCATGGTTACCCACATGGCCACATTGGAAACCCATTTTTGATTTGTTTGAGAATTAAAATTCAGATAAGATAATAATTAATAAATATTTTCACCTTTGGAGGAAAATTCTCAGACTTTGTATTGAATGCTTAGTGTATTAGCTCTTGAAAATTGAGTAATTAAATTCTCAATTTTGCAATTAGCTGGTGCCTGTTGGTTACCACATGACCACATTGGAAACCTAATTTTGATTTGTTTGAGAATTAAAATTCAGATAAGATAATAATTAATAAATATTTTCACCTTTGGAAGAAAAATTCCCAAAGGTGTTGTAGTATCTTATGTTTATTTTGATTGTTTGATTGTTACTGTTTTAAATTTTATGTTTTATCTATGATATTTTTTTGGGGACAATTGATATTTAAAGATGTTTATTGTTATATATATAAATATATATATATGTCCTAAACTTATCCGTATCCTATTTTTTTGGAAAACACCGTATCGACGTATCCGTATCGTTATCGTATCCGTACCAGTACCTGTATCAGTGCTTCCTAGCCTAACTTTTAGCTGAAGATAATTACATTAGATATTTACAACAAGAATAACTAGAATTACTCCTAAAAAACCTCTTGACTAGATCTTTGAAGATTCAGTCAACTTTTAACATTCAACACGCCCTCTAAAACTCGGTTGTATATGTTAATCATACCCAACTTGCTACTTAACCCTTCAAATTTATTCCGTGGGAGAGCTTTAGTGAGTATATCTACAGCTTGTTGTCCAGTAGGTATGTAGAAGAGCTTTAGAATACCGTAGTCTATCTTCTCCATGATAAAATATCGGTCAATTTCTCTGTGTTTGGTTCTATCGTGATGGACTGGATTCTTAGCAATATTGATTGTAGCTTTGTTGTCACAAAACATGCTGATAGATCCTTCCAAATATAACCATAGCTCACCTAGAACTCTTTTGACCCAAAGTCCCTCACATATCCCATATTCCCATGTGCCATTGTTGGAAATTCTGCTTCGGCACTACTCCTTGCCACAACTGATTGCTTTTTGCTTCTCCATGTGGTAAAGTTACCTCAAATCGTGGTTCAATATCCTGAAGTGGACATACGGTCTGTAATTGAGCTTGCCCAGTTGGCGTCCGAGTAGATCATCACTTCTCTGTTTGTTGGTTTGCCAAAAAACATCCCCTTTCCAGGGGTCATTTTGAGATACCTGAGAATCCTTTGAACCGTAGCCATGTGCTCCTCTGTTGGACAATTAATGACCTGACTTATAGCACTAAATGAGAAGGCTATATCCGGTCTTGTGTGTGAGAGATAAATCAGCTTTCCCACAAGTCGATATCTTTCTTTGTCCACCGGAGCACTATCTGTGTTTCCACCAAGTTTTATAGTAGTGTCCATAGGAGTTTCAACAGGCTTACTCATCATTCCGGTTTCTTGTAGAAGATCTAAAACATATTTTCGTTGTGAAATTAAGATGCCTCGTTTAGAACGAGCCACTTCCCTGCCAAGGACGTACTGGAGATGCCCCAAAATCTTTGATCTCAAACTCCTTGGCCATCCACCTTTTAATCCTTGGCAGTTCTTCTAAAAAATCTCCCGTTAGGATGATATCATCCATATACACGATTAGGGTTGCCTGTTGCCCATTTTGAGAGTATTTGACAAACATGGTATGATTCGATTGACATTGCACATATCCATGTTTCTTCAGAACTTGCAAGAACCTTTCGATCCAGGCCAAAGGAGACTGTTTCAAGCCATAAAGTGATTTTCTGAGTTTGCACACTTTGTTGGCAGTAGCAAGAGTTTCCATCCCAGGTGGTATTTCCATATAAACTTCCTCGATGAGATTCCCATTCAAAAAAAGCTTTTTTTACATCCAATTGATGCAAGGGCGATTCGAGATTTATTGCAAGGGACAACAAAATTATGACTGTATTGAGCTTTGCCACCGGTGCAAACGTTACTTGATAGTCGATACCGAAAGATTGAGTGAACCCCTTTGCCACAAGCCTTGCCTTGTACCTCTCAATACTCCCATCTACTTTAGTCTTAACGGTAAACACCCACTTACAGCCTATCGGTTTCTTCCCTTTTGACAAATCAGATAGTTCCCAAGTTCCATTCTTCTTCGGTGCTTGAATTTCACCGAACACAACTTGTTTCCATTTAGGGACCCTCAAGGCTTCTTGAATGTTCTTTGGAACAAAGATGTCTGATAATTTTGTGATAAATGCTCGAAAATCAGGTGAGAGTCGATCATAACCTACGTACTTGCTCACAGGATATAGTGGGCGATCTCGACATTCTCTGTACCCTTTCCTTACTGCAATGGGCTATTCAACAACTGTTTCAGGGCCTGGTGCTGTATTCAGATCTGCCTCTATTTCTGTTTTTGGTCCTGGAGCTGTATGAGGGCCTGCCTCAGTATGTGGGTCAGTTTCTTTGACTGTTGGATTCGGTTGGGAGTCTTGGCATTGATTAGAATCTGTCTGATCCCTTGTTTCTCTTTGTTTCTTTTTGCATTGATAAACAATTAATTCCTTGTCTAAATTAGACACAAGCTGACTTGGACTCATAATTGATTTAGGATTTGATTGAATGTTGGAAAGATTCCTAGAAGATTGCGGATCATGAGAGGAATTTCTATTTCCAATTCAGTAGGGGTATCTGTTTGAACAGGAAATTGAGTGGAAAAAGGGATCCTCGTTTGATTAGGAGTCTCGGTAGGTCCAATTTGAGAAAGAGAGGGATTGTGATCATTATGAGAATATTCCGTCAAATTAGGAGACATTATATGACTATGATTTGTGTCTAAAAACAGATATTCTGATTCTTGATTTGATATCCCCCCTGAATGCTGTTTTAGGAAAGAAATTAGTGTTTTCAAAGAAGGTAACATCCATTGAGTGGAAAAAACTCATAGAGCTCGGACAGTAGCACTTGTATCCCTTCTTAATAGGAGAATGACCAAGAAAAACTCCTTTGATAGATTTGGGATCAAGTTTGCTACGATGTTGAGAGATTTTTGGAGAGATATCAGACATGAGCCGAGTATGAGGGTAAAAATTTTTTAGAGTCTGACAAGGAGTTGAAAAATTTAAAACTCGAGAAGGAACTCTATTGATTAAGAACACAGCAATAAGAACAGCCTCACACCAAAACCTTTTTGGAACAGAACTTGAAACCAGTAAAGACCTAGCAACTTCTAAAATGTGTCGATTTTTTCTCTCGGCAATTCCATTCTGTTGAGGAGTATCAACACACATGCTTTGGTGAATAATCCCCTCATCAGATAGGAATTTGCCAAGAGTTGAATTAAAATATTCTTTACCATTATCAGTTCTTATAATTTGAATACGGGTGCTGAATTGATTTTCAATCATGTTTTTAAAACCTTCAAAGATTTGTGGATCTTCAGATTTTTCTTTCATGAGATAGATCCGTGTAATTCTAGTATGGTCATCTACAAAGGAGATAAACCACCTAGCTCCCGTGATATTTGGAACCCGTGATGGACCCCAAACATCACTGCGAATCATTGAGAATGGCTTAGAAACACGATGAGATAGAAGTGGATACGTACTTCGAGTATGTTTTGCAAGTTGACACACCTCACATTGAAAATGCAAGGGATTTTTATTTCTAAACAGTAATGGAAAGAGTTTTGACAAATAGGGAAAATTTAAGTGACCAAGGCAATAATGCCGGACCATAACATCCTTATCACTACTGGACTGAGACACAAAACAAGACTGACAAGAAACCACTTCATAACCAGCCCACAAGCTGTTCGAATTCTTTGTTTGTTCACACTTGGATCAACTTTGAGAAAGTAGAGACCAGAACATGCTCTAGCACTGCCAATCGTCTTCCTCGAACCTAAGTCCAAAAAAATACATATATGAGGCAAGAATTTAGCAAAATAGTTTCGGTCATGCGTGAACTTTCTTACAGAAAAGAGATAGGGACATATAAAACAGAAGTAAGAACCAGTTCCCCATCAATAACAACCGAACCAAAACCAGCCACCTTAGATAGGGTACCATCAGCTATATGTATGTTTAGATTTTTGTGACAAGGATTGTATTTGTGAAACATACTCGAATCTCCTCTCATGTGATCCGATGCCCCTGAATCTACGATCCAAGTCTTGTGTAGTGACTGTTTTGCATTTAAAGCCATTAAGAAGTTACCTGAATATGCAACAGACCCAACACCTACTGTCTGTGGCTGCAGTTGGTTGATGAGCTGCTTAACAAGCTCAATTTGTTCATTGCTAAATAATTCAGCAACAGCAATAGGCTTGTCACCGCTTGTTGTCATTAGCCACGACTCTCCTTGTCTGTTTTAGGCTTCCAATCTGCTGGCTTTCAATGCAATTTCCAGCAGGTTTCCTTGAGATGCCCTGGTTTTTATACAATGATCACACCATGGACGTCCCTTCCGAGGCTTATTGTGACCACGGGCAGCCAACACACTACTTTCTGCCTGAGTACTACTGGATTTCTCTCCCAACATGACTATCTTCTTGCTCTCCTCCCTTCTGACTTTAGAGAAGGCCTCTTGGACAGTTGGGAGAGGTTTGACAGCCAAGATCCGTTCCCTCACATAATCAAGATTCTAATTCAGGCTAAGAAGAAACTTGAATACCCTCTTCTTCTCGATACTCTTTTTATGAGTTACTTCATCCTCAGGATCTTTCCACTTGTATTTTTCAAACACATCAACCAGCTGCCACAAGCGAGTGTGTTTAGTGAAGTATTGGATAATAGTTTCCTCACCTTGACGAAGATCATGTAGCACACTTTCCACAGCAAATAACTCCGAGGTGTTGTCAGATTTTGAGGTCTCCTTTGCTGCATCCCAAATTTCCTGTGCTGTCTCATAGAGTAAAAAAATTTCTCTAATGTCATTCGTCATGGAGTTGAGTAACCAAGACATCACGAGATTATTGTCTATCAACCACTTTTTGAAGCCAGTCGAGTTCTTTGCTGGTTTGGCAATATTTCCGGTCAGATATTCATCCTTCCCTTTGCCTCTAACGAAGATGAGAACTGACTGAGACCATTGGAGGATTTTTTACCATTTAGCTTGTGGTCGGTGATAGGTATATTTGGGTGATGATCTGATCCTCCTCCTCCATTACCACCAGAATTAGCGGAATCAAGGCCAATGGTAACTCCAGAGGAACCGTCAAGAGAGAAGGGAGGAGTTTCGGTTTCGGTCATGGAGGATAGGGCTGACTGCCGAAAAAAAAGAAAGAGGAAGCTACTGCTGGAAGAAGCAGTTAAGAAGAACTGTCGGAAAAACAGTAATGGAATTAGTGTTTGTTTAGTTTGAGAGACTGCTTTGATACCATGTGAATTTTGAATTCTTTATTTCACATATCTTTGATGTTTACAATGCTATGTTTATATAGCCTGCTAGGAGCTAATTAATGGCTAAATTACAGCTAATTACTATCACTGATTTTTAGCATATTCCTAACTTTTAGCTGAAGATAATTACATAAGATATTTACAGCAAGAATAACTAGAATTACTTCTAAAAAACCTCTTGACCAGATCTTTGAAGATTCGGTCAACTCTTAACATTCAACAGATGGTAATCAACTATTGAATATGTAGTGTGGGCAATTATTTCATAGTAAAGTGGCAAATGCACCAGTAGGGTTCAGAAGGATTCATGTATAATTTACATTTATTCATTTAGTAATCACTTCAATTATGAATATATTTTACTTGGACAGTCGGACTGGAAAACAAAATGTTCAAGCTGAAGGCAACTATCGGCTCTTTACATCAACTAAATAAACCATATATTCAAGCTTTCCTCTATGTAATTATAAAATCATGTATTAGTTATTATGGGGTTTATCAGTTTTGGTTTCAAATATGTGTTCATATATATAGGTACACTACGAGACAACTGGTCCAGAAATCTGGGAGGATACTAGAGGCAAGGTGGATATATTTATTGCAGGGATTGGAACTGGCGGAACTATCTCTGGGGTTGGTCAATATCTCAAAGAAAAAAATCCTAAAGTAAAGGTAATCCTTCTGCATTATCTATTTTCAAACCATGTATGGCACTAGTCTAACATATGACCAAGTCATTTCTGATCAGCCAGTCAAAAGGAGGTTTCTTAAAACATCTAGCATGGAAAGTGTAGTGAATTTCAAGTGTGTTCTATGTTTTATCATCCTGGCTAGGAGCAGAGGTGGATTTGGTCTAGGGGCATGTTTTTGTTCACTTTTTTTTTGGTGTCAATTCTCTTTTGATGATATGTATCAGGTTATTGGTATAGAGCCTACAGAAAGCAACATACTTTCAGGTGGAAAGCCTGGTAAGATGAAATTTAATTTTTATGGCCATTCGCTGTCAGTATAAGTTTTTTCTTGACTTTTATATAGTAGTTACTAATTTGTGTTTTGTTGCTTTTGCCAATTAAATGCAGGTCCTCACAAGATTCAAGGGATTGGAGCAGGTTTTGTACCTAGGAATTTGGATGAGGGTGTGATTGATGAAGTCATTGAGGTTCAAGTCGTACTTTATTTTTGTCCATTTCATTGTTTTTCTTTTTTACTAAACAAGGTGTGGAATCTTCTTATATCAGGGTGTTTTTATATTAGTGAGACTTTAGTTAAACTTATTTTATTCTCTTCGGCAGTTTCATGCGACTTGATTCTGGTAACCTGGAATTTACTAGTCAAGCATCTGTTTATAATTATTACAGTGGATCCTTCGGCAGTTGTTTAGCTAGTAAAAAGATTTTTTATTTTTTTATTTTTTTGTTAAATTCAGATTTTAAATTTGGGCCTTATTTTGTATTTTAAATGATACTTTTTTATCCGACAGACCTTTTTTAAGCATAACATATTCTCTCAATGCAAGTAAATGTAGGATCTTGAGTAGTTTATTTACCAACTTTTTTGCATGAGTTTGGCTTTGTACAGGACTTGATTATGCATACTATCCATTGTATAAAATTAGATTGATTCAATACAGGTTTTAGGAAGGGTCTTAGTTTTTGATGGTTGATCCAGTGTTGGGATTTAAAAATCAGGGCCAAATCTTTTAGTAAGTTGCTCAAATATTTATGATAGATCAAGGTCTAAGCTTTGAGGTTGGTCTGATGGATTTAGTGTCTACTCTATTTAAAACCTGTATAATAGTGTATTAAGAGCTACGAAAATAGAGAATATATAGAATAAATAAGAGGAGAGGAGGTAGAAAGGATGAAAATGAATGTAATGGACGTATGAGAAAAAACAAGAAGATAGTGTTTTGATGCTGCAATGATCTATAGAAAACAAATTCCTTAAAAAATAGGCGGTGGCCATCTATTTGGCCTGATTTTTGGATTAAAGGTCTTCATGTGCATTTAATTGGGACAAATACATGCACATACACATAATACATAAGCATTGACTTTGTAGTTTAATGCTCCACCTTTCAGTTCTTGTGGGAACGCTAATGTTTTCAAATTATTTGTTTGAATTTAGCATGCAGCTGCTATTTTTAATGTTGACTATATCTCTTTCTTGTTAATTATGAATTTGGCAGATATCCAGTGATGAAGCTGTTGAAAATGCAAAGCAATTAGCACTCCAAGAAGGGCTGTTGGTAAGTTCTTTATATTACCTTCAGATGAGTGAAAATGTGAAATGGGATACTTAATCCCTCCAAGTGCATTTGATCAAATGCTATCATAGGTGACAATAAGTGTTTGTTACAACTTTAGATGGAGAGCCAAAAGAAGAGAAAGTAATTTTCCTGGGTTAGATAAATGATTCCACACATGAAACTTTTTCTGCTAATGAGTAGACATTAATAGGCCTTACTGTTTACTTTGGCCTCACTAGTTTTATCTCTTCGAGAAAGAATTAAAAGCAGACATGCTGTCACTATGTTTCTCTCTGCTTTTCTTTCGTTTTCACTTAAATAATTCCTTTGCGATTTGTTATCATCAGGTTGGCATATCTTCTGGTGCGGCTGCTGCTGCCGCCATGAAGGTAGGGAAGAGACCAGAAAATGCTGGGAAGCTCATCGCGGTAAGTCATTTTGCTTCTTTAAGATAAAACACAAACAATCTATATTATTGATTTGGTTGGTTGACACATGCCTAAAATCAAACAAGATTCCACTCTAGGAGCATTCTTTTTTATTTTTTCCGTTTTTCCCATCATCACCATCACCATCACCATCACATTATTGCTGGAAATGAGCGAAAAAGGGAGTGGAGGAGGTTTAAACAAATCCATTAAGATTGCAGGTTTCCTCATAGCTCTGCTCAAAGAAGAATAAGTTACTGGCAGCGAATAGGTTGGTCTGGATTCTTGATTGGTCAATTGATTGATCGATCAAGCAGTGCAAGCGTCAGCTTCTGTTCAATTTCCATAAGAACTTGCTTTCTAGTGAGCAATTAGATTCTAAAGATCTTGGACCACTTCATTTTACTATTCTAGCAAAAAATTTTTGTGAAAACCTGTAAGTTTGATTGGTCAATAGAAACAAAACAGCAGATTTTACTTTTTCTTATTTACTGCATAAGAATTTTAATTACTGTTTGTTCTCCTTTTCCGGTCAATATTTTAAGCAGTGTGAAATGGAATTATGCACACTAAAAATAATATTCACATGTAAGATCTCATTTTCTTTATTTCAATGATCTCAGGTTGTGTTTCCAAGCTTTGGTGAACGATACCTGTCTTCTATTCTTTTCCAGTCAATCCGAGAAGAATGTGAGAATATGAAGCCGGAGCCATGAAATCCATCTCGTTGAGTTTAAATGTACATTTTATTCACTGAGTTCATATGTATTTTCATCCATTTTGCTTTGTTAATCGACTGTGAAAATATTGTTTATATAATTTATCGGATCCTGATGCAGAAAGTCTGCATTCATGAGTGGTTACTCCTGTATTGTAAGGAGAAAATAATGGTATAATTGAAACTCTGCAATGGAGCTCAATTTCTTGGTTGAAATAAATGATAGTGATTGATGCAAGGACAGTCATAATTCCTCAAAACATCATTCCAAGATTAATCTCATAACATTTTCAAGATCTTTAATGATGTGTAACTTTTGGTTATATTCTTTTTTTTTTTTTATAATTTTTTTTGGTTGACAATATCTATTAATTCAGGACCAGATAGGATTTGAGCTGTTGATCTGAGAGTTATTTATCTAAACCCTAAACCCGTCCATCTATCAGTTTAGCTATGTCTTTGTTGGCACTTTTGGTTTTATTCTAGTTACAACAATCGTTGATACTTTTTATATGAGCTTTGAACGCAACCCATTTGAAATCAAACTACCCTTGTGATGTTTTTTTTCAGATCCATTAGTATATTTCAATACAAGAGCATAAATAAATGAGAAAATGATAACATATAAAAATAGATTGGAACTACTATGTATATGTATACTAGCTAAGCCCTTAAAAAATATATTAAAATGAAGCAAGTTGGAGTTTGATTTGATTAATTATAAATTTAGAATGGGTCAAATAAATGGTTGATAACATGACGCGTTAAACTTTGAAGTTGATACTGTTTAATCCAAACGAAGAATATAAAAATAAAAACCAAACAAACGAACCAAGTTAGAGTTTGGTTGTTGTCTTTGAAGATGTAACTATATATATATATATTGATCGTGAAAGGGAGTATACAAAAGTTAAGAGTTTGGTTGCATTGCATGATCGTGAAAGGGGATTTTAATTTCATTAAATATTTTGTTAATTAAAATTTAAAACAAACCCAGAGAAGGTTCACGTGGTTAACATTTCAATCAAATAAAGCATAAACATAATTATCTTCCACCCACCAAAATTATATAAAATTAATAATGCTTACATTACATCACTTTCCAAACATTCATATATTCATTGTTATATATACAGTTTTTTTCTTCTGAGTGCATCCTGATATAACTTCAACAATGCGTTGTATGTGGGCCATCGATTATTGAGAAGTTTTGACAAGTTCATACACTTTGAGTCAAAGCATGTAAACCTAATGGTCCACATCTAACGCACCGATAAAGTTATATCATGACACACTGATTTGAAAATTTTCCATATATATATCATAAATATTACCAACTTTATTAATTTTTCTTGTTTCTTGGCATATTCCCAGATGACCAAATTTGACCATAAGAGAATTTTCTTACAAATTACAACCATTTTTTGGCAAATTTTTGAATTCAAAGTTTATATGAGTCCTTCTGTTGAAGAACCCAAAGATACTGTTTTTATTTTTTTTATTATTTTTATTTTTTATTATTATAATTAATTTTAAAACTACCATTATGCCCCTCATCAGACAGGCTTTTAGAAACTCTGACGTTGAATTACTGTCTTATCCTCATTGACCTGATAGAATTCTGATGAACCTTAATGGAATTGAACGGTAGGGACTAAAATAGGGATTAATTGAAAACGTTTGGACCCGCATAGCCAATATTGAAACAACGGAGAGTAAAATGGATAATACGGTAAATCATAGGGATGAAAATGATAATTACCCTATTTTTTTTATTTTATTTTTTACCTTTACAAAATATATAAAAAGAAACAATCATGAGGCTATTGTTCAGAACTGCACAAGGATATGATATATATATATATATATATATATATATAGGGTCACACTGTCTAATTCAAATATTTAATAATAAAAACATAAAAGGAAGAAGAGGTCCCCTTATCCTATGGTACCAGTACTACTAGAGCGGAGAGAACAAAGCACGAGTTTGTAAGTCAAAAGGTGAGAGTTCGTTTGTCTTTTAATATATACGTTTAGGTTTCCTTTTTACGCATGACAATATATAGAATTCACTTTAGTTTGTGGAATCCAAATATGCAAAGCATAAACACTGGTTTTTTGTTTTATTTATTTATTTATTTATTAAAGTATAACGACAGCCGGGATTTGGCGAGATAAGACTCTATAAGCACAGTCCGGAATACTACTCCCACTATCATGGATATGTTACAATTATATTACAATTCCCACAATCAACTGAAGAAAGGGCTGATCCCATAATATCGGGATAGGGCTATTCACACTTTGAGAATTAATGGCCAAAGGTGGAACAATAATTATTTACATACCAAAGTATTGAACCTTGGTGGTGGAACCATACTTGAAAGATTCCAACCAATAAGTCAAGAGACCATTGGTATAAACACTGTTTATTATTATCCGAAGAAGTATCGAGAGATATCTCACCTCACTAATTATTGTTTTACGGTTAAAACTAGAGGTGGCCATGGTTTCGGTTAAACCGACGGTTTTGCCCGCTGTTTAACCGAAACCGTACTTCCAAAAACCGCCCCAAAACCGAAACCGAAACCGGCGGTTTCAAAACCGGTCGGAAACTGGTTGAACCGGTTACGGTTTCGGTTTGGGTACTTCCAAAAACCGCCAAAAACCGGCGGTTTTAACCGCGGTTAAACCGCCGGTTTTTTTTTAAAAAAAAAAATTAAAAAAAATCGACTAATCAGAAGTTGACACGTGGTATTTTTTTTGAATTTTTTTTTGAAAAACCGAAACCGAACGCAAAACCGTCGGTTTTTAAACCGAAACCGAAACCGAAACCGTAAAACCGCCGGTTAGAAACCGTGTACCAAACCGGTTTTCCGGTTACGGTTTCGGTTTTGGATGGCCACGGAACCGAAACCGCCGGTTTCAAACCGAAACCGAACCGAAACCGAACTGTGGCCACCACTAGTTAAAACTGTAAAAGTAGTACAATATATATTCGTAAGAACAATCCAACTGCCGTGTGCAACTTTTTACTCTTGAAATATTTGGTCAATATATAGACGTGTAAAATCAATTATTATTGTTATTATTATTATTATTTTTTGAAATAATGTAAAATCAATTATTATTATTATTTTTTAAATAATATAAGATGATTAATGACAATTTTGATGGGCTTGGCATGTATTCATCACGTTTTTCCATTAAATTTCCAACTTTTTTTCTTCCATGGTGTACACCAGGTATCGCTATTCAACTCAAAAATTAGCTTAAATATTGTTTTAAACGGTCATTTAATTTATACCACATCACTCCATGATTATTTATTTATTTATTTATTTTTGAGTTCAATGTAATCCATTTTTTTTTTTATTCAAACCCTCGATGCATCACTTTGCTAATTATAGTTGTGTATTTTAATATTTACAATAACAGTGTCCATGATATGTTTATTGCCTAATAATCAAATATTAACTTTTTTGAAAATATACAAGTGAACAATTTTTCATATCCCAACGTGCATATTATATATGTGTTACTTTTTTTGAAACACATAAGCAAACAATTGCTAATGAGACTATTACGGCTATGTGCATGATATGTGTGTTACTAAATATTAGTTTTTTACAACGTGCAAGCCAATAGTTGATATAGAGGATCCTACAGCAATGTGCATAATATGTGAGTTTCAAAATATTAGTATTTTAGTAACACGTAAGCCAATAGTTGCAAAAAAGACACATACGACAATGTGGATGATAAGTATCTCTAACCATGCTCTTTAAATTTTATTTATTTTAGCTAGTAACTTTTCATGAGGTCACTTCAACCATCCTCTCTATTATAGCTAGTAATTAATATTTTAATATTTTTGAATTTACAATATAAATAATTTTATTTTGTTATAAATTGTAAGAAAGGAAACAATCAACTTTAAAATATTTAAAAAAAAAAAAGGAAGAGAGAAGATATGGAGCTTGAAATGACTCCCTACATTTGGAGAGTCTTTCTGTGATTCTCTAAAATAGGGAGCTATTTAAAGAGCCCTTTGGAGTGCTCTAAAACCATCCCCACTAGCTATTTTAGCTAAGGAGTGGGTTTAGGTAGCCCCTTGGAGATGCTCTTAGCATTTTAACAACACACGAGCCAACAGTTACGAAAAATACACATACGGCGACGTGGATGATAAGTGTATTGCGGAATATTAGGCTTTAATTTTTCACAATACGCATAACAACATCTATTATGTGTGTTGCTAAATATTAGTTTTTCAATAAGGTGTGTATTTTTTCTTTTTATAAAGGCAGTATTATTCAGGAAGGAACAAAAAAAAATAAAAAAGGATCAGCGCAAGCCGATACAAACACAAACAGCAGGAACCATCCTGAAGAAGAAAACAGCCTCAATTGTATATATGTTGTTAAAAAGATACATACGGCATCATGAATGATATGTGCGTTGTGGAATATTAGACTTTTTTCGCAATACGCAAGGCCTATTACAACTTCCATAATGTGTTTATTGCTAAATATTAGTTTTTCAACATACATATTTATATTTTGCTAAAAATACACATACGGCAACACACATGATATGTTTTTAGCAACGTAAATAATCTGTATGTTGCGATATACCGCTTTTAGCAACATGTATAGCGAGCAGTGAAGCACGTTATTTTTGAATGTTGCTAAAAGCCTTATTTGTTGCAGTACGTGTTATATATGCCCCCCCTTTGCCTTAGCATCAACAACAACAATAACAATAATAACAGATAAAAAAATAAAAAGCGGGGTTGAAAAGAACAGGCATGCCAAAAGCATATAATATTCAACGAGGGGGAAAATGGAATAGAAAAATCAGAGTCTAGGATGGTGGCTTAAATTTAGCTCCGAAATGTATTGCATGTTCTCTTATTTAATATTGTATCACTCAACCTTCACACTTTTGTTTAATTAATTTTTTTTTTATTTTTAAATATTACAATAATTCAGGGTTTTATGGGGGAGAGGAGTAAAACTCGAATCCACAATCTCGTAGTGTGGGTATAAGGGGCTTTACTACCGAGTCAACCTAATCTTTTCATTTTTGCTTAATTAATTTCTCTATATATACCCATATTGGCATTTTTATTGTTTGATCAACATAACAATCATGAAATCACAAGATTTTCCAATTTTCTCTTCTTCTTATTCTTCCCTCTCTGCCTCTTCCAAGTAAAAATACCCTCTCTTCTCTGTGTGTCTCATCATATTTTGTTTTCTTAACGTTTGTTCTAAATTGATAAGCCAACTTCGTGTAATTAACGATATAAATGTTTATTGAATATTATGTAGATGGTGGTCGAAAGATACGGTGGCAATGGTGACAGGAGCAAACAAAGGAATTGGATTTGCAATGGTGAAGAGACTTGCAGAGGCAGGAATGAATGTGATATTAACAGCAAGAGATGTTGAAAGAGGAAACAAGGCAGTTGAATCACTTAGAACCCAAGGACTTGAAGTTCAATTCTTTTGCCTTGATGTTTCTGACCCCTCTTCCATCCAAATCTTCGTTTCATGGTTTCAAAACAATTTCGAAGCTTTGGATATTCTTGTAAGTAGTTCATTTCTCATTTTAATTTAATCACCTCCCAGCTTCTGACTTTTTGTATATTTATGTTTTAATATCACATGAAATATTAATTCATTCACAAGTTTGAGAAAATTAAGGGTGCATCATATGCGCAATAAGATAACATCTGACATAATGCTTCTCATGATCTAATCTAATTTCAATACATGTCATTCGTTGTCAACCAACTTAGCTTTGATGATATATAAATTTCTAATTACAACTGTTCTGTATCGCTCGTTTAGCATGTTAAAGTGTTAATTGAATCTCATATCTTGTTGAACGTTTCACCATAAATATTATTGATGCATCACTTAACGTTATGTTATGGGAAAAGAAATTTAAAACAGTAGGAAGAAAAAAATTGATGGGAACTTCCAAAAAAAAAAAAAAAAAATTTATATTGGAATTTTATTTATTTATTTAAAAATAAATAAAAATAATAAACTTATACGGGAATAGCCAAGAGGGCGAGAGTTATAGTCCAAAATTTGTAATTAACTAATTAAGGTCATGACTATGAGGTTTTCACATTAAATTAGTGAAGAATTTCATATATGCTTGAATTTCAATGGTCTTAGAGTTGGATTCATACACAAAATCAAGCCACGATTGAGACATGTATATTAAAATATTTGTCATAGTTTCCTAATCTAAAAGCATTAAGAAAGTGACAGAGAGAGAGAGAATCTAGCTCCCATGTGATTAATTTGTATCTTCGAGAAGATCTTATATAATTAGTCAATTTTGAAGTTCTAATATACATTTGGTTTCTTAAATCAACAACTTGATTAATTTAAATAAATTGATGGTTAAAATAATGTGTTGGTTGTAGGTGAATAACGCAGCTGTGTCGTTCAATGACATATATGAGAATTCAGTGGAGCAAGCAGAAACAGTAATGAAAACAAATTTCTATGGAGTCAAATTGCTCACTGAGGCCCTCCTCCCCATGTTTCGTCGCTCACCTTCAAAGTGTCGAATTCTCAATATCAGCTCTAGGCTTGGCTCATTAAACGTAATTAACTTTCTATATTTATATATATTCTTGCCTCTTCTCTTCACATTAACATTTCTCGAATGTTTAAATACTATTATTTAGTTATTTTTTTTTATTAATTATTCATTTAATAATAATGCATCGATGCAGAAGGTGAGAAACCCTAATATAAGGGAAATTCTAGAAAAAGACGATCTAACAGAAGAACAAATTGGAGACGTCGTAAGATTATTTCTTCAAAGTGTAAAGAAGGGGACATGGAAGACTCAAGGGTGGCCAGAAGTGTGGACAGATTATGCAATTTCAAAACTTGCACTCAACGCATATTCTAGGGTTTTGGCAAAGCGCTTTCAAGGAAGTGATATTACTGTAAACTGCTTTTGTCCTGGCTTCACTCAAACATCCATGACGGGTGGTAAGGGCACTCATTCAGCTGACGAAGCTGCGCAAATTGGTGTCCGGCTGCTGTTGCTTCCTCCACAAGGGTTGCCGACCGCCAAGTTTTATATAGGATTTGGCCCTTTTGTTAAGTCTAAGTTATAGAATTTTCTTTTCTCCTTTTTAGTGTTTTGTTGAGAAAGGGATTTTTTGTTGAGATTTTGTTTTATATCCATCTTTCAGTATATGGTTAAAAAAAATAATTAAAAAAATTGTTATTAAAATTAAAAGAAGAGTGTTGGATGTCTTTAAAAAAAATAAATAAATAAAAGAAGATTGTTGGATATAGAAACCACATACAATTATTTGTTTCCAAAACAAAATATTAAAAAAAAAAAATTAAGGATTGTATGTAAAAACTGTTTTTTTTTTTTTTTTTTTTTTATAAAAAAAAAAAAAAAGTGTTTTCTTAAAAATATTATCAAATGAAAGAGGTCATGACTCATGAGTTGAAGTACTTACGAGATAAAGTGGTTTTGAATAATTTTAAGTTAATATAAGGGCTAGTTTGGTATTGATTTTGAAAAGTTAAAATCATATTATATTATAATATTGACATAAAATAATATTTGGTAAAACTTTTAAAAGTGATTAATTGATAATCTGATAAGTTTTGACAGTGATTTATAGAAGTAGGTGGAGGGTTATTTTTGAATAGATTATGGAATAATCTATTTCAGCATTTAATGAATCTTTTAAAATATCATTATTATCCTTAATAAAATCAAGTTAAAATCATTTATATACCTTATTTCATTTCAAAATTGAATATTTTATTTAAATATTAATTTGATTTATAAAATCTTTTAAAAATATTTTTATTGCATGTTCTTATGATTTTTTTTTCTAATTTAAATATTCTACTTAAATATTGATTTAATATAAATAATTAATAAAAAAAAAATGAAATAAAGTCCTAAAATCATGTATGTTTTAGTCAATATAACTAATCTTAACATTTTTGCAATATAATTACTAAACATATGTATACTGCTTTTAAGCTATACACTAGTTTTAAAAATACAATTAACCAAATATCTGCTGATTAAATTCACAGCTGATAATTCCTTCAGCATAGTTAACAGCTAACAGTAATTATTATAACAATTATTTCCTTTGCCAAGAGGCTTCTATGTCATTAAGTCTTCAGTTGAGGAAGATATGAGACGCATATGGGGTAGGGGTACTTGCACTCTTGCTAATGGTGTTTTCCGATTATTCCAATGGAGACAACACTTTGATCCATATGCACCAATTATCAATACTCATGCGCAAGTTTGGATCCGTATGTATGGAATATGCTATGAGTATTGGTCTACAAAAACCTTAATGGAGATTGCAAAAGGGGTTAGAACTCCTTTATGCCTTGATCGAGCCACTAGAGATGAGATGTATGGGTATTTTGCTAGAGTTTTGATTGAAGTGGATTTGTCTTTGGAGCTCCCCGAAACCATCATGGTAGAACGTGAAAATCATGGTTTTCCCATTCAGATCACATATGAAAACCTTTCCTCTACTTGCTCTGGTTGTGGCTTTAATGTCAACTCATGTAGATGCAAAAGTGTTGATAAAGGCAAAAGTGTTATGTCTGATCCTCACAGCAGATCTTAATCTAGGGGGCCACAACAAGTTTATAGACCTATTAATAAGCAAGTTTCGACTGTTTCTCAAGAAGATGCAGATGGTTTTATGATAGATGCGGACCATGTGGTGCACAATTGCAACAATGATCAGCAAGATACAAACTTACAAAAGATATGAGTCAAAATGTAGGGGTCTTAAACACAGAGGCCCTCGTTGACAATCCTGGTCTAAAAGAGGTAGACAATATACACTTTTGGTCTTGGAGGAGCAAAGCAGCCACCGTGAGAGGCAGTATCTGGTGGAGGAAAATATTTCTATTTTGGTTCTAAAACTATCAGAGGAGATTCAATTTCCCCCAGCTGTTACAATAGTTTTAGGAGAAGAATCTGGAGATCACTTTGTCAATGATAGAGATTTTACCAATTCAATCTCTACTCATTTGGGAAGCTGTAATTCTAGGAATCCAGGTAACAATTTCTCATGGAAGAATGATGTTGACGGTGAATTTTGGATTGCCATGCGTCCAACAATAATATCACGTTTATGAATACAAGAATGTAAATAAATGTATACGAGACACAAGTTTTACGTGGAAAACCCTAAAAAGGGAAAAAACCACGGCGCATTTGAGGGTAGGAAAATAATACTATGAATCGCTAGGGAGTTACACACTCAATAATCTCCTTCTCTCTCTCTCACAATACACTTCTCTCAAAGATTAAGAAGAAGTTTTATGTTGATTATATGGTTCTATTTATACTAAGTAGGATAGGGTTTCTTCTTGCCTTTGCCGTTTTGATAGCGAATTTGCCAAGTAGAATCGTGGCAGGATTTTGGTGTCGTGGACTGATTAGGACCTGTTTCCTATCTAATATCTATCTTTTTGGAAACTCTTAATTCTTTCCTATTTAGATTGATCTGAGAAGAGATAAGGTTATGTCCTTATTGGAGTGCATCACTTCAGACCTTGTATCTAGATGAATCCTCGCTCAAGAAGGCATACTTAAATAGAGTTACTTTTCCTGCATTGGCCGAGTAAGGGTTTTCGGTAAGTATGATCCTGGCCTTTTTTTAGACTTGGTTGCTTGGCGAGTACACTTTTGGTTTTCGCTGATCTTGATAACGTGGCTAGGTGACATGGCAAGTGGTCAACGTTTTCTTCATTGACTGGTTGACAAATGACGTGGAATTGTCCTTCTTTCGTGTTTCCCGCCTATTCCGCTGACGTGTCTTTAAGTCGAATATATACATACAACAATACCACCATAAACACTTTGAGCCGAACAAGTGACTTGATCTCTTCACTCATTCGTTTCGGCGAGTAGTATTTATAATCATATTTGGCTTCTAGCTCTTTAGGGAAATTCTTTCCCCCTTTTTTTGTCTTTGATCCACGTGCTCTTTTTGAGTGCCAACTTCAGCAATTAATGCTTCCACAGCAAGCTTTTGTTTTTAACCACAAGAATTCAAAAATTGCATATGATTGGATGCAATGAATTGACGTTTTGACTGCAAGGTGCCTTCTTTTAGACGCCACGTGTCCACTGTCTTGTGGACAATTTCGTCACTGCCCTGTGAACTAGCGGTTCATGTTACCAAACCCACTCTTAAATTTTTGAATTTTGAAAATCTCCTCCTTCTAAGGCAAGAAACCGTTTCATTGCCCACTCCCATTTTTTGACAATTTCTACTATTCTTCTTCTTCTTCTTCTTCTTTTTCCATCAAAAACTCCCAAAGAACTTCAAGTTGCAGGTCTTAGATTTTTCATTTTCCAACACTGAGATTTTTGACAAGTTTTCTTTGGTTTCTTTACTCTTGATTACCAGAAGACTCAAAGGATCCGACACGCCTCTATTTTTAGAGATTTTCTAGTGAGTTTTCATGGATCCATCTCAGCGCTCTTTATTTTATAATCATATGATGCGAGCCCTAGAACTTGGTGATAAAAACACTACGGATAAACTTGAGTTGTTGATACGCAATTTTGATCCAAATTTTCCTGTTCCAATTTCTCTATATATCCCTTCTGCTCATAAAACCAGTGCCCTTGATATCTCTTCTTCCTCATCTTTTGGTAGTGATTTTTCAGAAATGACAAGGTTTTCAAAACCCAGTGATAGTAAACGAAAGGCGCCTAGGGTTCAAAATTGATGAAGTAAAATCTGTTCAATTTACTAAGAAAGTTCGTTCACTAGGATCGGTGATTCTATTGGTCGAATGTCAATTAATCTAGCAATGATTTACTCTAAATGCGGAAAACTAAATTGCATAATGCTTGTCCTGGAAATTGGTTGAATTCTACTATTAACCTAAATTATGAGTACTTGAACTAAAAACTAAAATCAAATCAAATATCACACAAGGGATGAATATATGGAGAGAAATACTAGGGAATCGATGCACCTTTCTTAGACACTTAATGTTATCAATTAGTCTCAATAAACACTTCAATAAAGTTTAGGGTTTGTTTTGATGATAAACAATTAAGAACGAATCTCCTTCCCACCATTCACACAAATGCCACGAGTCAAGTGATGGTAAGAAATCATTTAGAACAAAACTCTAAGCCAAATCAATGCAACAAAGTCATGCAAACATTAACTTTCAAGTCTACTAAGCTGATGATTATGGTTTAAATGGAAAAGGTCATTCACATCTAAACCCTAATCTCATGGATAAACTAAATCACAAACCCATATCAATTGAAGGCCATCAAAATAATACGAGCAAGTAAAGTAGAACAATTAATTCAATAGACAAGACTAAAACCCAATTGATTAATAAAAGATAGACTAATTGATTACATTGAGTTATCCAAAATCGGTTACATCAATCCCCTAGAATAAGGTTTAGTTACACATCAATGGAGAGAATGAAAACATAGAAAATATATAGAGAAAACCCATATTCATGGTGGATGGAGTGATAGGGGACGGCCCCCTTTTATGGCTTGAAACCTCCCTTGGCTGTCTCTTTGGCTGGTCTCCCCCGAAATCATGGCTTAAAGGGGTTTAAATAGGCTTAAGATGCTAAACTTAATCCTCAAACAACAAGGAAATCAATTCCTATCTTAAACTCTACCTTTTTGGGATTTTACTTCTTTCTTAATCCATCTAAATTGATTACTTATTAAGGTAGGACAAGGATTATGTGTCAACTGTTTGCCCAAGACTTTCACATATGTCCGAGAAGATAATATTTCCCGATCTAACCATTTGCAAAACAAATCCCGTAGTTACTTGCGGATTTATAACTAACTGATATGACCTTCGGGTATTAAAACAGACATAACTTCTTCTAGGAACATCGGAATTGCTATCTGAAAAGTGCGTTGAAAACTAGACTTCTGGGGATTTCAATCCATAGGTAGTAGGACACACAATTCAATTGAAGCTTAGAGATATGGACCTCGCAATCTGGTCGTTCTGCATCGACCGAAAATCAACTTTTCATGGTTTTTTTCTAATTTGCTTATTTTCTCAATCTTTTGACTTCTTTTCTTCCAAAATGAGATTTAACATCACTTGAATGGAATGGACCTACACATGCTCAACAAACACATTAAACCATCTAATTCACTCGAGAACAAAGCATAAAATAATAGGAAATAGGGGCTTAAAACATATATAGAAATTGACCGATCAAATACCCTCAAACCTATCTTTTGCTAGTCCTCAAGCAAAACAAAACTAAAAACTAAAACTAAAAATCCAAAATTAAAACCTAAGATAAGCCATTTTCGTAGGGAACATGATAGCATTGAGCGTATGCTACATGCCTTTAAACCTTTAGGTGTCCCTAGTAGGAGGAGTTTTGTCTCCTGAAGGTTTACATCTATGCTACCCACAAATATAATTCCGCAAAAAGCCCAATAATCAAGATGCAAACTCACATGTATCATTCAAGTCAATGCATGCTAGAGCCAATAAGTAAAGACTAAAGTTAAGTCACAAATTTGAATGCATTACTCAATTTTAAATGAAAAGCTCAAGCTCAGGACATTCTAGCTTCAATAATACATTCGACAAACACCATAGATATAATTCGTCTCAACTCTATTTCTCACAAGATTCGCTCATATTTCACAAAGAACCTAGGCAAATACACTTATCAAGCATATGCAAAAGAAGTTATGCACAAGAAATTTCAAATTATAATCGCATATGAATATATCATTGAAAGAACGCTTGATTTGTATGCAAAAGATCTCATGAAAAGAATCAAATATTAAGAACAAGATAGAGCACATGTTTACCTTACTCTTGAGCTAACATCCCCAAAAGATCAATTAGGTCTTTTCTTTGGTTGTAACAGGGCCATTGGGTGTAAGCTAAGAAAGAACGAGAAAAGGATAGCAAACAAACCTAGGGTCATATCGAGAAATTCTTCGGCGAACTTCATACTCTGCTGAATCTTTTTCGAATTCTTCATTCCAGTTGCATCCAGGCTTCTTGAACAAATTTCATTCATCCTCTTTATTGAGTTGTCTTTGATTTCTCATCACTTCATTATAAAGCTCTATTCCTTTTCTCTTTTATTTGATTCATCATCTCATTCATTTATCTCTTTCTTTTTTATAACAACTTTTCAATACATTTCTTCTTGACACCACTTTGGTGTTTGTCTTCTTGCTTTTTCTTTGGTACATGCATTTCACGATTCTACCATTTCGAACTCCCTTCAATTATCTTCATCACTTTCTCTATATGATCCCAAGCTTTATGGTATGACTAAATTATGGCTTATTGAAGTTAAGTTAATGTGGATAATGAAAGAAAAAGGCTTATTGTGTTTGACTTCAAACAAGGCTATGGAGCACACACATAAGGTAGGAAATATTTAAGGCCTTTTAAGTGAGTTCAAGCACACATTGCCTATATCACTTCGAATGGTTCAACCAAATCAAGAGCAAAGTCCACATGTGATATCTTTTTTTTTAATGAGAATTGTTCTTTAATGCTTAATGTACAACCTGAACCTACTGAGTGTTTAAAGAGTAGAAACAAAATAATCCCTCATATCATGTCATTTATGTATGCTTTTTGGCTTAGTGAATTCACAAGGGTAGTCTCCACTATTAATCATGACAATCCAACTAAGCATCATATCCACTATCACATCAAGAGCATGTCATAAGTTTTGAAAAATGCAATGCAATACTCTAAGTGGCAAGAAGTTAGTTTAAACTTATTGAATAAAACATATATTACGGCTCTTAAAGCACACAAAAGAAGCATCTCAACATGGAGGACAAAAATTCAAAAAAAAAACTGATGACTTTCGAAATCGACCTACATCTGTTCTTTAATGTATATCTCTCAAATGACATAACAAAAGTTACTCAAATTTTAGCACAAGATAAAAGACATGCTAATGCACACTTTTCATTTAGAAAATATTTCAAAATTTGTATTGGAAAAGTTTGAAAAAAGACGACGAAAACAGTGCACTCACCGTTTCGCAACAACAAGGCATTGCCCATGATCTTTGGTCGAAGAAACATTCATATATTTTAAACCACCGCCCAGAATTTTTCATTATTTATAACATTGGATTCGTATCGAAAAAACAAAGAGCCCATCGTGGACAGAAAAATTTATTTCCTCACCAATCAATACAATTTTAACAAAACGTTTGCCTCAAAAATTTTCAAAATAGGTCACTTTTGTTTCCGTAGATTTATCAAAGAATAAAATAAACACGAATTCACACCCCAAAACCTAATCTAAACATTGTCCTCAATGTTTGTATGACATTAAAAGCATGAACAACAAATAAAGAAAAGGCATAGCATGTATGAACTCAACACACAAAAAACTAGAAAACTAGAAAACTAAAAACTAAAACTAAAAAGAAATTACCTAGGTGGGTTGCCTCCCACCAAGCGATTAACTTAACGTCTCGGCAAGATGGGTGCAAGGACTAATCAACCAAACTCCAATATCTCAAATTTGCTCCTATATGTGATTAGGTCTTGGAAAAAAAATATCTCGCACTGGTATGTTCCTACACACAAAAAGCAAAGGCAAGTAAATGTTCACTATAAAGTGTGGTGAAATAAGTTTAGAAAACCACTTTTTCCACTTGCTTTTGTGTAGGCGGCTCGGAAAAGTAATGGGAGGGACACAAAGCTTGAGTTCCTTGTATAGGAGCGGTTCCTTGAAAAAGACATCATCCGCTTCCTTTCCTTTTTCTTCTGTTTCCTCCTTTTCTATATCTTCACCTGCAACACTTGAACAATCATCAAAAAATTCAAGACTCACTATGGTATCGACAATCTCACTGTTAGAAGGGATGGTGGTAGCATCTTCTTGCTCTAGTTGACTTGGGAACTCTTCATACTCTCGCTCTTGCATAACTTTAGCGATTTTCTCAAAGTGTACTAAAGTTCTTTCCACAGAGGCTTCAATGGCTTCCACAGAGGCTTCCTCATCTTGACGGCTTTGATAAGTGGATTGGATTAATTTGTTCAACTTTTCCTTAGTAGCTTGGGATGATTGAGCTAAGTTGTTCACCATCTCCTCAAGTGATAGCCTTATTGGTTGGTAGGGCGAGATAGGCTGCTCATAGGTATTGCCCTCATTGTAGCTCCACGATAAATCGTGATTATTCCTCCAATCAATGTTATAGAATTGTTATATGGCTCGTAGCTCGGCCCTGGATTGTAGAAATCTCCATATGGTCTGCTCATAGGTTCCGGATTGTAGGGTTTTGAAAATCCTCTTTTAAAAGGACAGCTCTACATATCATGCCCATAATTTCCACAATGACTGCACACCGCGGCTCTTGCTTGTTCTTTTCCCCAAGACAATTTATCAATTTCCTCAATTTCCTCAATTTTTTGCTGTAAAACAGCCATTTTCATAGCATGTTCATGATTCGCCTCACTTTCCTCATCATAAGCGCCTCACTTTCCTCATCATAAGCGTGTTGCCTATAGAAATCCATTGTTCCTGAAAGAAAAGAAAGGAAAAAAAACCTAAAAAAATAAAATAAAAACTAATAACTAATGACACGACTACCTAACTAAACTAACTAGATTCAACGAATTGAATCTAAACCAATCCCTGGTAGCGGCGCCAAAATTGATGAAGTAAAATCAATTCAATTTACTAAAAAAGTTCGTTCACTAGGATCGGTGATTCTATTGGTTGAATGCCAATTAATATAGTAAGGATTTACTCTAAATGCGGAAAACTAAATTGCATAATGCTTGTCGTGGAAATTGGTTGAATTCTACTATTAACCTAAATTATGAGTACTTGAACTAAAAACTAAAATCTAAAATCAAATCAAAAATCACACAAGGGATGAATATATAAAGAGAAATACTAGGGAATCGATGCACCTTTCTTAAACACTTAATGTTCTCAATCAATCTCAATAAACACTTCAATAAAGTTTAGGGCTTGTTTTGATGATAAACAATTAAGAATGAATCTCCTTCCCACCACTCGCACAAATGCCATGTGTCAAGTGACGGTAAGAAATCCTTTAGAACAAAACTCTAAGCCAAATCAATGCAACAAGACCATGCAAACATTAACTTTCAAATCTACTAAGCTGAGGATTATGGTTTAAATGGAAAAGGTCATTCACATCTAAACCCTAATCTCATGGATAAACTAAATCATAAACCCATATCAATTGAAAGCCATCAAAATAATACGAGCATTAAAGTAGAACAATTAATTCAGTAGACAAAACTAAAACCCAATTGATTAATAAAAGATAGATTAATTGATTACATCGAGTTATCCAAAATCGGTTACATCAATCCCCTAGAATAAAGTTTATTTACACATCAATGGAGAGAATGAAAATATAGAAAATATATAAAGAAAACCCATATTCATGGTGGATGGAGTGATAGGGGACGGCCCGCTTTTATGGCTTGGAACCTCCCTTGGCTTTCTCTTTGGCTGGTCTCCCCCGAAATTATGGCTTAAAGGGGTTTAAATAAGCTTAAGATGCTAAACCTAGTCCTCAAACAACGAAGAAATCAATTCCCTTTTTAAACTCTGCCTTTTTGGGATTTTACTTTTTTCCTAATCCATCCAAATTGATTGTTTATTGAGGTAGGACAAGGATTAGGTGTCAACTTGTTTGCCCAAGACTTTCACACGTGTCCAAGAAGATAATATTTCCCGATCTGACAATTTGCAAAACAAATCCCGTAGTTACTCACGGATTTATGACCGACTGATTTGACCTTCGGGTACTAGAACGAACATAACCTCTTATAGGAACATAGGAATTGCAATCAGAAAAGTGCATTGGAAACTAGACTTTCGGGGCTTTCAATCCATCGGTGGTAGGACACACAATTCAATTGGAGCTGAGAGATATGGGCCTTGCAATCTGGCTATTCTGCACCGGCCGAAAATCAACTTTTCATGGTTTTTTTTTTTCCAATTTGCTCATTTTCTCCATCTTTTGACTTCTTTTCTTCCAAAATGAGATTTAACACCACTTGAATGGAATGGACCTACACATGCTCAACAAACACATTAAACCACCTAATTCACTCAAGAACAAAGCATAAATAATAGGAAATAGAGGCCTAAAACATGTATAGAAATGGATCGATCAGGTTCCCAGAGAATCTCAGCTAGGTGCGCAGATGATAGTTGATTCAAACGTTAAGGATCATCAAAGCGATAAGTTACACTTCTCGTTTGAGCATCCAAGTGCTTTTGACAGCGAGGTGAACGTGATCGGCGAGCAAGAGCTTCGCAAGTACATGGGTCGATTTAATATTCCCAATACTGTCCATTTGATACTACTTGGCGAGCGAGCTGTATGTAATCCTCCCTAAAATGCCGTTGTTATTTACGGTTCGATGCTTGGTTGTGGGGTAACTCTCCCCCTTCAGCCGTTTATAGCTAGATTCCTTGCTGATGTCAAACTTGCACCTGCCCAATTGGCTCTAAATAATTATAGGATTTTGATGTGTCTATGTCTAATGTGGAAGACGATGGGTTACGGGTCATCCACTCTTCGCGAGATTCACCATTTCTACTCACTGAGGCAATCAAGTCACGGTGATACTTATTTTCTCCTTTCTTCTATTGTGGAGAATTGGATTCCTAAAGGTGCAAAAGATCGATGTCAGGTGATGGTTTCAGATGATGACAAGAAGAAGGGTTTTATTTAGGGTTTCCCTACCTTAAACAAGAGATGGAAAAATAGTTGGCTTTTTGTAAATGGGGCATGGGGAAGGGATGCTCCTGTGAGTACTTGCTTGAATCTTTTGACAAAGAAGGTTCCAAGACATTTCACTTCCCTTGAGTCTTGGTCGAAGACACTTCCTGTTCTGCTAGACGATGAGATTTCTCATCTTGCAACAACCGCCGCCATCATTTCGTTGGCTGAGAGAGGTCAGCCATTCCTCTTGGTTGAGAAAAAAATGATTGCTCATCAGATTTTTCTACGTTTATCTTCCAAGCGACATCACCGTAAGTTTTTCCATGTTTACTTTCAGTGTTGCTTCCTTTCTTATCGATTTGTATTGGTAACACTTTGTTTCTCCTTATGGTGAGTGATATTGACATGGTTTACGATGTGCAAGCCTGAGCAGTGAAGAATTTTGCTGCCACTAGCTAGAGGCAAGCTACTGAGTTTGCTAAGGAGGAAATCGCTATTCTGGATGGCGATAATTCTGAAGATAGTGAGGATGCCGGTGATGGCCCTGAGCGAAACGTTGACCCTGATCAGTATCATGGGGGTCATAAGGTCACCGTGAGACCTACTCCTAACCGAAAGGGCAAAGAAAAAGTAGGTGCTTCGGGGGCAAATGGAGATGTCCCCATTTTTTATGCCAATGTGCCTAAAACTCCTAAAGATCCTGCAAGCGATTTAAATCCTAGAGTTGGTCGGGGAAAGCGTCCATCTAAGAGTACCCCTGATCACGTTGTTCGCCCAACCAAGCGACCTTTAAGGGTCATCCAATACATGATCTCATTAGATGAGGAGGGCGATGGTGAACCTATACTCGACAAAGCTATCCCGGCCGAAGGTGCTACTTTAGAGGTTTCCACTAAGGGGGTAATAGTTGCAGATCCAATCACCCATTCTGAGAATATCAGCGAACCAAATGTTTATACTTCTGCTCCATCAGACCCAACTGCTCATTCAGCAAATGCAGGTGAGCAGAATGTTACTGCTTCAGTTGCTCAACAAGGACCGTCTACACCCGACCTAGATCCAGAGGGTGCACGTGAAGAACCCCTTGCTACTTCAATTGAAGCCAGCGAAGTATCCGATTTTGTTTCCCTTTCTGATTTTTCTGCTTCCGAGATTTTAGCTCACTTGATCAATAAGGATGTTTATGTTGGACAAGGTTGGGAGCATGTGAAGAACAAGTCGTGCAATAAGAAGATGGAATTCTTTTTCAATCGTTATTCATTGGTAAGCTTTTGACCTTTTTGCTTTATCAGTTGCGTTTTTATCTTCTAACCTCTGGGTTTTGTCCAGATAATGTCTGAGATGGCGGACAACTATAGGTGTGAGAATACGGTTTCTACAGAGAACAAGTGTTTGCGTGACCAGATCTCTTGCTCTATGGCTGACAAGTTCACTACTGAGGAATCCTATACTCAGTAAATAGTTCAGTTGAGAGAGTCTGCTGATGGGTTTCTACTTGCCCAGTTAGCTGCTGAAGAAAAGTTATCTGCAGCTGAAGATGAGATTAGGTTGCTGAAAGAACAACTATGTGCCAGCCAGGACTCACTCGCAGCCCACATGGAAGTAGAGAGGTTGGACGAGGAAGCTAGGGAAAACGCTGAATGGGAGTCGAATTACCTGCGTAACCAACAAGCTTTAAAAGACGTTATTTTTGGAGATTTGAGAGCTAAGCTAGAGGTTCAAGCCATGGACCAATTCAAGATATCTCCTACTTCTGATGCTTTCATCATGCGTGAATTTGAACGTGGAATAAGACAATCAAAGAAGTTCTTCGTGATGAAAGATCATTCGATTGATAAGGCTTTAAAGCGTTTTGACAAGTCCTTTCCAAACGTGCATTCAACACGTATTACTTCGTCAAGAAGGGGAGTATTACTAGCACTAGTGATGAACCAGATTTAGATCCTGATTCTGGTCGGGATTATGGACCTTTCATGCCAACGGGAGATGAGGAGATAGCTTAGCCATCTGAAGACGAAATTGATGATGGGGAGGATAGCTGGGATGCTCCTCCGGCAGATGTTTGATTTTATTCACCAAACTTTCATATTTTTGTAATCAGGTTCAACCTTGCTAATGTACATTCGATCTTTATTTATATGATCCACTTTTTTTTTTTTAATCGTTTGCTTATTCTTGTTCAACTATTATGGTTGACCTTTTGGTTGACACAAGGCCTTTTTTATCGTTTAGCTATCATTTCTAAGTTTTTGGTTTAAGCTCAAAACCTTTTTGTTATTTATCTACCATTGTTGAGTTTTTAGTTTACTCAATGTTATCAAGACGTATCCGACCATACACCAAGTTTTTAAGCATACTGTTGGGATGTCTCCCTCTTTTGCTTATTTTTGCTAAGGTGGCTAGTTTATTCGACCCCTAGCGCTTTCTCAGGATATATTTTCGATCCCTATTTCTGAGTGCTTTATTCGCATTTCGCAGGGTTATGCTTTGCCAACGGTGGTGATCATCAATTGGTTTGATAGCATTTTTCTAGCTCAGGTTGTTGTGACGTTTTCGTCTTAAGCCTGCTATGGTTAGGGAGTACCCCATTCGTCCACATTTATGTTGTTGAGAGTTTAAACTCATATCTTGGTGCAAAAGCGAACAACTTCTATGGTCGATCATGGCACTTGATTTTGTTAACCGAAATTGTCCAACGGGATGGAGTTACATTTAACGACTTTAAATGACCACAATTAAAATTGACCATGATCGGAGGGGTATCACGTAGTTCGATTCCTGTGTGATTTCTGGCAAAGCTAACTCAGTGCAACAATGGTTAAAACAAGGATAAACAACTGTATTATATTATGAAAAAGGGAAAAATCAATGCTTTGTTTATCATGGCACAAATTCAATACAAAATATGGTTATCAATCAGTCACTGTAGGCAAAGTCTGACACAGTTTGCAATGGAGATCTCGTGCGAGTCGATAAGTAGAACAAAACTGTAGGTTTAGGGTTTTCAGAACAATCCTCTTTCACCCATGTTGAGTATAATGTTGTATATATAAGCACCGTTTCTTGCCTTGCACTTCTACAAATTCGGTTTAGGGTTTCAGCAATTATGGGACTTTCCTTGGCGGTAAGTGAGAATGTCGTGGAAATTTTAATCCTTAGAATCAAGTGATTTCTTCTTAGGAGGATTCTGGCAGATTTGACTCTACTTTCAAATGGAACTCTTAAGTGGCGGGAATGAGTCCACCTCTTTATTGACTAAATGCTGGAGTTTTAGTATTCCTTTTTATATCTTTTAATCCTGGTATTTGGATGCGTTGGTCTTACCTTGGTAGTTTCTTGTCTGGTATTTTAATTGCCTAGTGAGCTGGTTCTAAGTGGTGTCAGGGTGTCTTGGTATCCGCTTCCTACTAGATCGTGATTTCCACTGATCTCTTGGTTGTCTGGATATCGGGATACCAACTAACGCTGTAACGGGGCACCAAGATAGTACAACAGCAGGATACTTGGTTTATGTAGTAACAGGGTACTTGGACAATGTAGCGCGGTCAGTAGGATCTCGATTTCTGTGTCTCTTGATACTTTAGGATCTTTGTGTTCTTGATCCTGTTCTGGCTTGACTGGATATGTACCCAGAAATACTGCCCTGGATTCTCTCCAAGAGGTAGTTGGATACTACTCGATGAAGTCTTTCCACCTTGAACCTAGAGGGAAAATTCTTCTTTGGTCCCTTGCCAATTTTGGTAGTTAACAGATTTTGTGAGGACATTTGTACTCAGTAATAAATTACTTTTTATTGAAAATCTCCTACAGTCTCAACAATGATTAAAAGAAAAACAAACTTTAAAGGGGAGAAATCAAGGGTAGTAAATCTTCAAATATTGCGCGTTATGTGGTCGAGGGAACTCATCGGCTCATCTTCAAGCAATACGATACACTCCATGTCCTACTATGCCAGTGATACTGTATGGCCCTTCCCATTTATCTATGAACGATCCTGTAGCTTTTTCTTTTATTCCTAGGGCCACTCTTTTCAGCACTATGTCACCGAGCATGAATCTCTTTACTCGCACATATGAATTGTAGTACCTGGCTGCCCTTTATTGATAAGCTGCATTCCTTATTTGGGCGTGTTCCCTTCTTTCTTCTAGCTCGTCTAACCTGTCTTTTAGCATGTCAATATTGATTTCGAGTAGAAAGAGCCATATTATTGGCGAGGAGAATACTGTTTGTACTAGAATGACAGCTTCGGTTTTGAAGGCCATAGAGTAAAGTGTCTCACCTACTGAACTCTTTTCTGTGGTCCAATAAGCCCATAGTACCTATGGTAGCTTCTCTACCCAATTCCCTTTCTTGACAGCGAACTTGGCTTTCAAGTTGTCCTTGATTATCTTGTTCACTGTTTCAATCTGTCCATTTGTCTGTGGATGGGCCGAAGATGCATAGCAATTGTTGATCCCATATTTCTTACACAATTCCCTAAACTTTTTGTTATCGAATTGTGTCCCATTGTCGATAATGATGGTGTTTGGTATCCCAAACCTGTACAAGATGTTTTTCTTCACAAAGTTGGTGGTATTTGCCAATGTTATATGTACCAATGGTTTGGCTTCTACCTATTTTGTAAAATAATCCACAACCACGATGGCGTGCATTGTTCCTCTAGTCGTCGCTGGCATTGAACCATTCAAATCAATTCCCCACATGGTGAATAGCCAAAGGAAAGTGATACTCTGTAGATGCTCAAGTGGTTGGCGAATGTTGTTTGTTACTTTCTGGCATGCTTCACACCTTGCAGCTATTCTTTTTACATCGGTGAACAGTGTTGACCAGTAGAACCCTTGTCTCAATGCTTTATGGGCCAGACTGATACCCCAAGTATGATTCCCATAGCTTCCACTATATATGTCTTTTAAAATACCATCAGCTTCTTCAGGTCCAACGCACCTTTGGAGTACTCTCGAGTAACCTTTTCTGTACAGCTCGTAGTTGAGCATTGAGTATTTAGTAGCCTTGTATTTCAACTGCTTTGCTGCTAGTGGATCACTTGGCAGGGTGTCATTGATGAGGTATTCTTTTATCAGGGTCATCCAGTCGTCCGACCTTTTTACGATTATTTCAATCTCATTTCGGTCAACTGTGCTCGGTTAAGATAGATGAGTTACATGTACGATTCGGGGCCAAATATTGATCGTGGCTGAAGCCAGTTTGTCCAAAGCGTCAGCTTGCTTATTCTTTTCTCTTGGGATTTGCACGATTCTGAATTCTTTGAATCTTCTAAGTAATCCTTTCGTCAGCTCCAGATAGGCGATCATGCTTTCGTCTCTCGCCTGGTACTCATCTAATACTTGGTTGACAATGACTTGTAAGTCACTGAAAATCTCTACTTCATCGGTCCCAAAGCCGTGCATACTTCCAGCCCTACTATCAGTGCTTCATACTCAGCCTAAGTAGTCTTTCAAGGCCTGAAAAGCCTGTTCACAATCTTCATTCCATTTGACCTCTTTACCTTTCTTTAGATCTCTGGAAAATGGTAAGCACCTGTCTGTTGGTTTTGATATGAACCTGTTCAACTACGCCAAACATCCTAGGAGCTTATGAATGTCCTTCAAGGTTTTTAGAGAAACCATATTGGCTAATGCCTGGATCTTATCTAGGTTCAGTTATATCCCTCTCTGATGCACCTGATACCCGAGGAACTTACTGGATGGTACGCCAAACACGCATTTGGTGGGGTTCAGCTTCATGTCGTACTTGGTTAATATATCAAAAGTCTTTCGCAAATCATCCACGTGTCTGTCGATTGTGACATTTTTTGTCAGCATATTGTCTACATATACCTCCCTATTTCTCCCTATTTGACTGGCGAACCTCCTATTGAACGGCCGCTGATATGTTGCTCCAACAGTTTTTTAAGCCGAATGGCATGACCGTGTAGTAGTACAATCCTTGGTATGTGGTGAAAGTTGTTTTATCTTCATCCGGCTTATGCATTTTGATCTGATTGTATCCCGAATACATATCTATAAAGCTCAGAAGCTCGTGTCCGGCTGTAGTGTCGACCAGTTGGTTGATTTTCGGTAGTGGGAAGCTGTATTTGGGGCAAGCCTTGTCAAGGTCAGTGAAGTCTACACACATCCTCCACTGATTGTTTTTCTTCTTCACAAGAACAACATTCATCACCCATTTGGGGTATTTAACTTCTCTAATTGATCCTACTGTGAGTAACTTGGCCACTTCTTCCTTTATTGCCGCACTTCTTTCTGGATTGAAACTCCTCATTTTCTGTACCACTAGCTTGCTTTTGTCACCTATGGTTAAATAGTGTGAAATCACGTTTGTGCTGATTCTGAGCATAACTTCATGGCTCTAGGCTAAGATTTCTATGTATTCTTTCAGCAAATTTGCTATGTCCATCTTAACTGATTCGGTCAAGCTTGCTCCAATCTTGACGATTTTATCAGGTTCTTCTTCATCTAAGATAACGGATTCGGTTGGCTCCTTTTTCTTCTTATCTGTCTTATCCCTTGGGTCAAGTTCGAAGCTCTCGGGGTTCTCTTCCTATGCTTCTTAGTTAAGCTCACATATGCTCAATGTTTCTGCCCCGACTTTTTCTTTAAAAACTAACAGGTTCACCCGGTAAGCCATCTCTTATGATCCCTTGAGTTCTCCAATCCTAAATTCTATCAGGAATTTTACTTTTAGTGCATGAGTTGATGTGGCTACCCGGGCCTTGTTCAGGAATGGTCAGCCGAGTAGTGCATTATAAGGCCAGTTATAGATATCGACGACGACGAAGTCTAACAAGATCGTCCTCTGACATGGTGCTGTGCCGAATCTTATTGGTAGCTTTATAGTTCCTAAGGACCTTACCTCTGCGCCCCCAATTCCTTTCAGCAGTACGTGAAATGGCTTTAAGTCTTTTTTATCCAGCTGCAATTCATCATATACCCTGGCGCTCAAAATGTCAGCTAAACTTCTATTATCTATCATTTCTTGGAGCATATCCTTATCAGCCATTTGGACCCGTACTATGATTGCATCGTTGGATTTTATGTCAATTCCATCCTCGACTGAGAAAACTATTGGGTCTCATCCTTCCTTTCCACTTTTAGGGCTTCTCTGTACGAAATTTACCTTTGTATTCTTGTTCTCGTACATCACTTCTCAAACTTCCGACATTCTTTCCCTATTGCTTTGACCGGTATGGGATCCGACGGAAATGGTGTTTATCGCGGCACCTGGGGTACTCTTCCTTGGGCTCTTTCTTTCTTACTCGCTTCTTCGGAGGCTATCTTGGCGACCACCATATTTATCTCCCCTTAGAGTGAAATCCTTAAGGTGCCCTTGTCTGATTAGACTTTTAATATGATCACGCAACTGGTAGCACTTGGAATTGTTGTGCCCATGATCTTTGTGGAAATGGCAGTATTTCATCATGTCTCTCCTAGCAATGGCTAATTGCTGCTGAGGGTATTTAGTGAGCCCTTTATCTTCCACCATGAAAAGTATGTCCTCTAGATCGCCCGTCAAAGGAGTGTAGCTGTTATACTTACTATGAAACCTACTGGTTCGATTACTTCCTCTGATCTACCTGGATTGGTCCTTCCGACTTTTTTAATCTCTCTAGTGATCACGTGACTATGTTTTGGTTTTGTCATCCTTAGACTCGAGCTTTGTATCAGGTTTGTGGCCATGCACATAACTACCCCATTGTGTTACCTCATCTTCTTCAGCTAAAGTATAGTTGCCACCTATGTCCATCATTTATTCATAAGTCTTTGGTTGGTCTCTTCGTAGGTCAAAGGACAGTCGACCACTTTGCAACCCATTGGTGAAAGCGACTATGACGACTACGACGACTACATCGTTGGCGTCTTCAATCTGAACGACCTCCTTCCCGAATCTTGTTAGGTATTTCTTGAGGGACTCGCTCTTCTCTTGTTTCAAATTTGACAAGTGGGCAAGCGACTTCCTTCTCTGCATACTCCCTATGAAATGTCTCACGAATGCTTTGTTGAATCCTGAAAATTTGTTAATGCGTTTGGGTGGGAGCCACCAAAACCATCTAGAGGCAAGGTCGCCGAAGGTTTGAGGGAATGTTAGGCACAATAGTCCATCATTAGATGCGTATTATGCCATGATGTTGAATATTGCCTGACAAGTTCCTTCGGATCCCTAGTTTACCATTCTGAACCTTTCTGGGAATTGGGTGTGAGCAATTTGATCGACGAATGGATTTTCTGATGAGACGATGTGTCCATACCTTCAAGCCTTGCTGAGACTTCTTTGATAGTTCCTGAAGGGTGACGCTTCGTTGGCTGATCAGTTCTCCTCTCGGATCAAGCTGGCTCTTGATAGTCATTTTCAGTAGTCATCTTCCCTGCTATCTATACTTCTTCTAGATCTCTAGTTGTCTATGATTTTAGATTTCCTTTGTCTTGCCTTTTTAGATCAAAATTCCCTTCTTAGCTTAGGACTTTTATCTTCAGAGGAAACGAAACAGTGCCTCCGCTAGGTCTTCCGGTGTGCATATTCAGGGATCGTCTCATGTGTTCAACCACAACCTCGCCTCTCCAAAGATTCTTCGTCTAGCAAACCTTTTCCTTTCCTTTGTCTTCTTCCTTTGAAGGCTTTAGAGTGGTCTCGGGGTGTTTCCTCTATAGATGGCTTTGCTTGGGCCTCCGATGTCGCAATATGAACTTCTGAACATAACCTCCCAGGTGAGTGGTTCCTAGACGTGCTTGTTAAATCGTTGGGAGAAGAAATCCCCAGGCCTATAGGAAGTGAGAGTCCTAACTTGTTGGCTTCACTGACCAGGTTCATTAAAGCGGTTTGGAAGTGCTGCAGGGTCCTTGGATTAGGCACCCTAGTCTTCGAAGTTGCTAATGATTGTTCCCCAATCATCAACGTTCCATCCCCCACTACTCCGGTTTGTAAGATCCTTGATTTGTATTGGCTTGATTCCAATGCAAAACTCTTTATATTTGTAATAAGTGTTGCTTAGGTGGTTCTTGGTGAAAAGAAGCTTCAAAGGTTAAAAGTGACGTCTTATGCAAATATCGTCTTCAAGGGGAACATCGCACACTTGGATGCTAAGGTATTAAGTTTCTTCTTCCTCTTGCAAGGTGTAAGTGCACACACACACAATTCATTTATGTGTGTCCCTGCATCATTGTGTAAATATTTGATATAACACATTCACACACATTTAAGTATGCTCATGCATTGGTCTCATATAGAAAAAAAAATTGTAGAATTGCATGTTTTGTGACTATCACTTGAATTTGACATACTTATATGACATTATGTTTATTTGTTTATGTTTATTGTATTTTGGACTTGAACATGATCTCATAGGATTCCTTATTGAGTCCCGGTCATTTCGGTTACTCATTCTTTAGGTTTCAAGTCCAAAGGATGTAGTTGCGCTACTTTGCATTCTCATTCATTGAGTTGTCTTTGTCGTCGTTTTTCGAGATGAATTCTCAACCTTTTTGCAACGTTTTGTAGTTTTCATTGTGCGTGAGGGAGTCAGGATTCGTAATCTGAAGATGGGTTCAAAATCGGAGTTCGGAGGTCCGAATACGACAGAAGAACGCGAGAGGAGCGAGGTTGGCCAAATGCTAACCTCGGTGAGCCATGTGTGCCAGACGGCCAGGCAGCCTCTCTGCCCACGTCTGGTATATGTGCCACACATATGGAGGTGATGTGTCATGCTGTGGTTGGTCCATTTTTCCCTTTCTAGAATTCTTTTAAAGCTCTCATCCTTCCTTCCAAACATTAAGTGTAAATATTTTGAAAAAGATAAAATTAGAAATTTTCTCTCAATTTTATTTTTCTTATTTTGATCATAACTCTCTTATACAAACTCAAAATTGAGTGATATAAAAACAAAAATTATTGGTCTTGAATAGAGCTACAAACCCTAAACATTTTTAGAGTCAAATGAATTCGTGATTGTTCACAGCAAGCTGTTCTTCAGTCCGAGTTTCAACTTTGTATGTGAAACTTCTTCTTGTCACTTTCTCTTTGACCATCTCTTTTAATCTTCTTATTTGATAGATTATTTGTGGTAAGAATGATGTTAGATCATATCCTAGGGGTGTTTGATCATTTGTTAATTAAGTTTTAGCTTTGTGATTTCTCTTGAATATATATTTGCTCAACTTGATTTAACTTGGAATTGATTCTAGAAATGTTATATGTGATGTGCTTCATGATAATTTCTAGGTTTAAGTTCATGATCTAAGAACTAAGAATTTCTTGTGATATATTGAATATTCATATCTTGTTCTTATTGACTCACATGCTTTGATTTCTAGATAGATTTGTGATTGTGTGTTGAAAGCATATTCTAGATTATCACTAAGCATGTTCATAAAGTTTGATTGATCATCTTGCTTTATTTGACTTGTGTTTGCATCATTTGCATCACTTAGATTATTGCTTTGTGGAAAGGTTAAAGTCTCTTGTTAAGGTGAGTGAAGCCTTGATTTGAGCAAGAAGACTTGACTAGGAAAATATTCCGGATAGCCAAGCACGAATACTTAGTTAGGATTAAGAGGATCCGGATAACTAAGCAAAAGTCTTAGCTAGGAGTTTAGTACTCCGGATGGTTGAGCTAAGGAAGCTTAACTAAGATCATTTGTGATCTAGATTACTAAGCAAGGAAATCTTCCTAGAGGCTTGAGAGCCTTGGATAGGGAGTTGCTCTCTGGAGGTGTAGGACACATCTTGGATATAGAGTAGGCTAGGTGGTTCACTAGGCCTTGAGGGTAGATTAGAAGTTGATAGCTTAGGGTGGATATCATTTGTTGATAGCCTTGAGTGTGTAAGTCCTTTTCATATAGTGGATTGTTTTGCCGGTGGTTGTGGTTATTAAACCCATGGATGTTTCCTCTTTGAGGTTTACCACGTAAAAATACTTGTGTCCATTTTCGCTTTACTTTTTATTATCTTCCATATCATGTATTGATTGTATCTCTTGTTTATTGATTTTTACATGTATTGACTCATACTATACAATTGTTAAATCATATCAAGTGTATATTTCATTCTTGTAATCCGTAAATTTTGAAGTTGGAAGAAATTGGGACTATACCTATTTACCCCTCCTCTAGGTATAATATACATTACATCTCCCTAGGGAGTTTCACGGTTGCTTCAGGGACCTGGTGGTGGTTATTGTCGTTGGAGTTTCCGTCTTTGTCGTCGGCGTTGCTCATGTTTCAGATCTGTTTGTGAAGGTTCCTCAAAGTTTTTGTCCAAACCCCCTCATTTTAGTGCCAATTGTTGACAGTGAATTCTGGAGTGCCATGCGTTCAACAATAATATCACGTTTATGAAAACAAGAATATAAATAAATGCATGCAAGACACAAGTTTTATGTGGAAAACCCTAGAAAGGGAAAAAACCACGGCGCCATTGAAGGTAGGAAAATAATACTATGAATCGTTGGGGAGTTACACACTCAATAATCTCTCTCTCACACAATACACTTTTCTCTCAAAGATCAAGAAAAAGTTTTCTGTTGATTACATGGTTCTATTTATACTAAGCAGACTAGGGTTTCTTCTTGCCTTTTCCGTTTTGATAGCGGATTTGCAAAGTAAAATAGTGGTAGGATTTTGGTGTCGTGGACTGATTAAAACTTGTTTCCTATCTAACATCTATCTTTCTTGAAACTCTTAATTCTTTCCTATTTAAATTGATCTTAGAGGAGATAAGGTTATGTTCTTATTGGAGTGCATCGCTTTAGACCTTGTATCTGGATGAATCCTCGCTCAAGAAGGCGTATTTAAATAGAGTTACTTTTCCCGTATTGGTCGAGTAGGTCTTGGCAGAGTAAGGGTCTTCGACGAGTATGATCCTGGCCTTTTTTTTAGACTTGGCTGCTTGGCGAGTACACTCTTGTTTTTTGCTGATCTTGATGACGTGGCTAGGTGACATGGCAAGTGGTCAACGTTTCCTTCGTTTACTGGTTGACAAATGACGTGGAATTATCCTTCTTTCGTGTTTCCTGCCTATTCTGCTGACGTGTCTTTCAGCCGAATATATACATACAACAAATGACAAGTATGTGGAAGCTCAGGATCTAGTTGATGCCAACAATAATTGGATTCTCGTGGTGACAAAATCGAATAAAATAGTGAAACCAACTTTCAAGATTTTATCTAGTTCCAAGTCTCAAATGAGTAAGGGAAGTTCTAAGCGCCTCCCTGTTACTGAGACTAAGATTCGCCTTGATTCTGCCACTTTATCTGCCCATGCAGAATTACATCATATGCTATTTCTAATTGGGCCGTATAGTTTGTGGCAAAGGGAATGGTTAATTTTCATGTTTCCTTGTCTTCTGTTGAGGTCTGTGTACCTTTTTAGATTATTGTTTTAAAGTTTGTGCTCTACTTTACTTCTGCTTTTCTTTTTTCTTTTCTTTTCTTTTCTTTTCTTTAAGTACTTTTTTGGTTTTTAAAAAAATAATATTAAATATTTAAATCATGATTATTATTTATAAATACAATTACAATATATGGTTCAACTATTCTCGTTCTGATCATGGCATGGGTATGTGAAAATTAAACTTTACAAAATTCCATTCACCATTAATGTTAAGTAGTGACTCATGTCCCATAAAACTAGCTAGAGATCAGATTGCCAGACGACGACGACTTGCTATTCTATAAAATCTACCATATACAAGAAGCTTATAGAGTCTGCTGGCTTATAGAGTCTATTGTATAAGGTAGAGTGTTTTAATATTATTGTATGATTTTAACCTTTAAATATAAATTTTTCTTTCTCTTCTCTTTTTTCTCTTTCTCTCTACAACTTTGTTCTCCTCATTGAAATAATTCCAATGACATATATACATTATAGGTGCAAATCCGATATTGTTTGCCCCCGTCAAAAGTCTTTCAAAGGTTTTTTTTACATATTTTGAGAACAAAGAAGTTCTCACGCCAATGACAAAAAACTCTATAATCCTTAAACGATACTTCATGGCGATTTAAAGCGTCAAGGAATCCATCGTCAAGAATGTTTTTATGATAAAATCTTGACGGTTTCTACCTATCATAAAATTATGACAGATAAAACCATCATAATCTTTTAATGTTTTTGAAAAAAGAAATTAATTATTAATTATTGTTTATATGAATATATAATTCAATTAATTTTATCAAACTCGATAAATCATAACAAATATAATGCAACTAAATATTCTATAATAGTAATAAACAAAAGAATTTCAAGAAAAAAAAGGTGGTATTACACAAAAGTAATAAAAAAAAAATTATTCAACAAAAGTTATCTCATATAAAATGAAACAACTAAGAAAAAAAAAAGATTAATCATAAATAAATGATTTAAAATGTTTTAACTAACAAATTACAATTATAAAATTCATCTAATCATAATTCGATTTCAACAAATGCTTCTACACAATGCTACAATCTTCATGTTGATAACCTGCGTGATTGAAACACCAAAACAAAGTTATGTATCAATAAATACTAAACACAAGTGGTCTAAAATAATTGCAATCACATGAATAAAAAATAGCAATAAGAATTTAGTATATATATATATATATATATAAAAGAATATATAAAAGAATCAAGTAAAAAAAAAAAACCATGTAAAAAGAACAAAAAAAAAAAAAATTGCTCAATCATATATATAGAACCCAAAATATGTAGGAAAAAAAATAAAACAAGAATGAAAAATATCTAGTAAAAGAAACATGTAAATAAGGAGAAAATAAGTAAGATGTGAGTTGATACCAGACCTTGGTGGAGATGAAACGAACATGTAGTTGATTAGAGGCAACACACTCTCGTACAAGTGATAATTGATCTCTATATGCTTTGTATGAGCATGAAATATAGGATTAGTAGTGAGGTAAGTGGCACCCAAGTTGTCACACCAAAGAGTAAAGGGTGGTATATTAGTGAGACCAAGTTCTTTTAGTAAGGACCGTATTCAAATGAGTTCATATGTGACAATAGTTAACACCTCTATACTTAATCTCGGTACTGGATTTGGGGAAATTATTTTGCTTCTGAGCACTCCATGAGATAAAATTACCACCAAAGAAGATGCAGGAGCTGCTTGTTTAACGTCAATCATCAATGTAGCATGCCTAGTTAGCATCAAAGCACGCATTTAATATGAGAGTGGACGGATTCAAGAGCATGATCCCATAATTAATAGTATGTTTAAGATAGCACAAAATTCGTTTTATAACAACCTAATGGATCTCACAAAGATAATGCATGAATTAGCAAAATTATTGACCACAACAAAAATATTTGGTCGTGTGAAGGATAGATACGTACTAAAGTGATCCCACAATATTCCAATATTGAGTTAAATCTATATACTTAGGCTGTCAAACTAAGAGATATAAGTATTGGTAGCCAAGGGTATATGTATTGGTTTAATATGATCTAGGTTGGTATTATGCAAAAAAGATCAACATTATACTTGAGTTGAGATAGAAAGAGACCATTATGATGTGGCCAGACTTTAACACCCAAGAAGTAATGTCTTTGATAGAAAATTATGATTGCAGCTGACTAATAAGTGTATCAATATGATCTCCATGAGTGCCCGTTATGATGATATCATCGACATAGATTAAGATAAAGACCGAAAAAGTAGTTGTGTCTCGTATAAAGAATGATGTATCTGTTTTAGACTCCACACAACCAAGACAACATAGATAGGTAGTGAGTTGAGAATACCACGCCTATGGAGCCTACTTGAGCCCATATAAGGACTTATGGAGTCGACAAACATGCTTGGGAAATCTAGAATCAATATAGCATGGTGGTCGTTTCATGTAAACTTCCTTTGTAAGATAGGCATGGAGAAACACATTTTGGACATCCAATTGACGAAATGGACAACCACAGTTGAGAGCAATATAGAAAACAAGACGAATTGTACATGACTTGATGACGGGACTGAAGGTTTCACCATAGTCAATGCAAACCTGTTGATTAAAGCATTTTGTAGCGAGCCTTTTAAAGGTCGATTATGCCATCGGACTTGAGCTTGAGTCAGAAAACCCATTTACACTCTACAATGTACATATTGGGTTGTGATGGTGTAAGGGTCCAAGTACCCTTTTGTATAAGAGTATTGATTTCATCATCCATTGCACTACGCCATTGAAGATTCAATGTGGCATGTGAAAAACAAGTACCTAATCACGAATCTTATAAATACTTTTTTTTGGTCAAAATATTATAAATACCTTTTTAGGGAAAATTTTGTTTGATTGTTCTCTCCCCATTTCTGAATCCTTTAGCCGACCTAAGTTGCTTTGACCCAATCCTCATTCTCATTCCTCACACATCTCAAGCCCTTCAATTTCCCTTATTCTTCGTGCTTTCACATTCTTTGGTCATATTTTCAACAACGACACCAAAAAAATCTCTTAAAAAAATAAAAAGGAACCACACTTTCTAGAAAGAAAGTTTGTGAGCAAATGGTAGTTTTTTATGAGAATCTATTTAGAGATGCTAATTGCAGCCTGAAGTACACCAAGGATTTCAACAATCGGACTATTGTGCTAGGCAGGATTGTTCGAAACCCATTCTTCAAAAAATATATATATAAGTTTGGTGTCAAGAATTGGTTCGATGTGTAGTTACTGAGCGATTTCGTGCAAATAAAGAAAGTTGGATACATACGGTTAGTGAGGATACTTTTTTATAATTAACTTGCAGATGAATGTTGAGGTTACAAATCTGATTTCTTCAGTAAATGATGTTGATATTGTTGTTAATCCCTTTGTGTTGGCGAGGACTTATGGGATTCCTGAGTCTGGTATGCAACATTACCAAACTCACAAAGGAAACTCTATTGAGGGTTTTGACCTTAATGAAGAGTTGAAGAAGTATCTGGTATGGAAAAAATTTCTAAAGATTGGCATGAGGCTTCTGATTTGACCTTAGAATTTAGAATTTTGCGTCATATCATATGATTGTAGTCGATTGGATCTATAATTACTTGAATCATCGAGCTGGACACTAAAAACCTACGAAATAAGATAAGAAACAGAGTGGTGGTCAAACCATATGAGGGGGTGTTCCCTTATGGGGACTTTCCGACGCTCAAGTTACTATATTGTAAGAAAAACGATAAATGAGAACAAGAGTAAATGATAACAAACCGTGACCTCGATATGTTGTGTCGAGAGTAGAATTGAATATTCTAGGGTCGAAATTCAGAATCAACGAAGCTTGTATGTGACAGACATAAATCGTTTCTGAATCATCAAAGGTTTAGTCAAGGTTGGGCTCGACTATCTCATTCGAGGAACTAGGTCGACACCTTGGATGTCGAGTGATAGGCAATTAATGAGTAGAGAGAATTGCAGAGCAATATTGTTAGAGCTTTCATGTATGTGAGTTGCCCAAAGCAGGTTCCTCTTATTTGAGAAGGGGTCTAGTATTTATAGTGAATACATTGAGCCCTCAATGGTTAGACCATTTAAATGAGGGTGTGGATCTCGGGTCCTTAATTGCTCGTTTTGATTCTAATAATCCTGGCAATAAGGGTCATGATGGCCTATATCTAGCATTGAGATTTGTGTAATGCTCGACATGTGATAAATGTATAGTCAATGCTATTTAAGGGCTTGTTTGACCATGTTCTAGCTTGACTTGACGCCATGGTAGGCTGGGTCGAGCTTTAGGCATGTTTCTTCATGGGCTTTTGCCATCTAAAGGCCATTTTGGGCTGCATTTGGTTGTTTTTTATAATCGGCTTGACCATTAGGCCGTAGGCCGGTTTTTTGACTACTAAAATGATCATATCCATTCCTTTGCCCCGAGTTGGTGGAAGAAAAAATGTTTCTTATCTTAATATGTATGTGATGTGGGCTATTGGAAATGAAAAGAAGTTGAACTTTCCATTCATGATATTCCATCACATGAACGATGTGCTGAAAAGGAGGGTGCGTTTCTGCCTTATAGAATGACATTGAACAAGTTGTTCCAGCAATTAAAATCAATTTGGATGAGGCAACTAAAAAACAGACTGCCAAACATGTTGATTTTCATGATGAAGGAACCCTGCATAGGCTTAGTTATGAGTTGAAGAGTAATTAGTTGGTACCTAAGTCTAAGACTAAGAGGGTTATAGCTGATAAGGAAGTAGATGAAGAAAAGAACCAACCTCTTTTGAATAAACCTACTTTTAGAATTGAAGCTTCCATATCTCAATAGACTCCTATTTAGATTAATTCCGATGAACCTTTCTTTTTGCTCCTTTTACCTTGAAGGCTGTCCCAACTAAGATCATTGCTTTTCTGGAAAAGATGAAATATGACATTTAGACCTTGAAGGAAAATCAATCCATTGCAGCATCTTAGCCTTATCCTAAAACTCTTACTTTGCTAGAAAACTTCATAAAGTGCCTTGCTGATTTGAAAACCAATTTGCAAAGCTTCAAGAAGAAAGAAATATCTGCTGCACCATCATTTGCTGCCACTCTTCAGAAGTTAGGGCTTATCTAGATGAAATGAGAGCTGGCGTTGAGGTCATCAAGAAGGAATGGATGCTATGCAACATGATCTGGAAGAAAGAAATACTCATGTAGTATAAATGATGGAAGATAGTCAAAAAGAAATCAATAGTTGCAACAAATTGCCTTAAACTCAAAGACCACTAGCAATCAAGTTGGACAACCTAATGGAAGTCATCAAGAAGGGACTTGAGAGGGTGTAACCTGTAAAGCCTCAACTTGCACCAAAGAATCCTCGAATCACAATTTATGAAATTTAATCTTGGTATAATAAAGGTATTGTTTCTAGGGATGGCAATTGGGCAGGTCGAGGTCAGGGTCAGGGTCAGGGTCAGGGAATGCTTTTCCATCCCTATCCCCACCCCTCAAAACCATCCCAATCCCTGTCCCTGTCCCCGTATTAAGAGAAGCAGGGTCGGGGCGGGGATTCCCTGTTGGAGGGGCATTCTCCATACCCACCCTATTCCCTATCTAATATAACTATACATTTAAAAATTACAACTTAAAACAAAGAAAAAAGTATAAATTCATATTTAGTCTAAAATCAAAGATTCTATAAAACAAACCAACTTCTAAAGTTTAGTTAAAAAAAAAAAAAAAAAAAACTATTTATGTTTTAAAAATTAGTGTTAAAAGATTTTAAAAATCTGAATATTATATATTATATTATAAATATTTTTTTTTCTTAACGGTGCAATTCTGGGAAGGCTTTCAAGGTAAAATTCACAATTCAATAGTTCATATACATCATGTATATTTACGCTTGTATTTAAATAATGTAGACTCCCTGGGTGTGTGTTATGAATCCTTGATATTATATATATATATATATATATATATCGGGGAGGGGAGTGCTTCCCCCATCCCCGCCTCGTGAGGAATATTGTCATCTCTAATTGTTTCTCTCCATAAAGTCAATAACTATTGCAAATGAGTCTCGTTTTGTGGAGAGCATTATAGGCTTGGTTAAATAACATTTATTCATATTATGATATGATGCAACTTATTATGAGTTAAGACTAAATTAACAATCATTCATTTCATTAGTAAATGGTAAAAATTCAATCAACCATGGTAAGTCAACTAAACCTGAATTTGGTTATATCACGAATCTTATAATTAACATCTTAGGGCAAAATAAAATTAGTTATTGAGAGTTAAGAATAAGTTTGATCCAAAGGGTTAAAACCCAAATGCACCTTGTTTAATAAATATAGATCATTTGCAATTCATATTGATTTGCATTTACCTACCGCTTATAAATTTTTTCCTCCATTGTTCCATATGCCATCAATCATTATGAAAATATTGGCTTTGTTTGGCCATATCAAACATATGGAGAACACAAAGTTACGGAGCAAAGTTCAGACCCTAATGGCATTCTTCACTCGACCACCCGACTTCAGCCCACAACAACATAATAGCTACATCCTCAATCGACCAAGTAACCCCTGCTATTTTGGGGTCGAACGTAAGACATCCCATCTTCACCTTGTAGGGGCAGGGGAGGGCTTAAGGTCTAGTGATCCCATGTCAAGCAACACGCGGCCCAAAAGGTTGTAAATATGAATTTTTAAATTTTTCCATCATGTATGTTATACATCATAGTAACTTTTTAAGCTTTGAAGCACTGAATCATTAAAGTTTTAGAAGTGTGCAGCATTGACTCATTGACGCTTTAGAAGTTTTAGAAGTGTGTTGCACTGAATCGCTGAAGCTTTAGAAGTGTGTTGGGAGAATCTTTAATACTTGGCCAAAACGACATCGTTTTAAGTGGGTTCTTCGAAATCTACAGTCTGCAAAGGATGTTAAATAGCATTTAAACATAATTTATTAATATGTTTTTCAATTCCATCACAACTGCTAGTAATCATAGGGTGGTATGAACTAGATTCAGGTGTAGGTGGATCAACCAGAGGTCTGGTGATGCAAATTGACAATCTACTGGTGAAGCATAAGATGACACAATTTTATTGACTATCTTTACCATCGGATGACCTAACCGATGATGTCATGATGACAATGACTCAGACTAAAAAGCAGATGGAAAATGAGCTGGACTATTGATGAATTGATACAATCCTCAATTAATCTTGTCATGTAGTAGCACTATCCATATCTCCTAATCCATCACAACAAAGGTAGATGGGTTAAATTCAAAGAAAACTTTATGATCTATGCAAAACTGAGAGACAGATAATAGATTGGTAGATACATGAAAAATATGATTTAGGTAAAAGAAATGATTTCTAATGGAGAATAATGATTTACCAACATGTTTTATTGAAAGAGCACTACCATTGCCAATACGAATCTGATCGAGACCATCATATTGTGACTTTATATGCAGATTTCCAATATTAGGAGTAGGGTGATGAGTAGCACCATTGTTAGCACACCAATTACCATCAATAAGAGAACCTAAGCCTGTGACTAGAGGTTTCAAAAGGGCTGGGCTGAGCAGAATTTATAAATTCACATCATGTGTTAAGCCCAGCCCAGCCCTTAAGACCAAAGTCTTAAAAGGCTGGGCTGGATTGCACTTGGGTCCAGTCGGATTTGGGCCCTTTACAAAATCAATTTTACTTTGAAAATTATGCACACAATATGAGTTGAACCATGGTCTATGATCAAATTCAAAGCAGTTGACTTGCCACCAAACTAAGCAACATTTGATGATACCTATTTGCAACGTATATGATATATCTAATTATTCATTATATTTTATTATTTTAATATTTTAACTTTTAACTTAAAAAAACATTATTATTTAATATGTTTAGGCCTTTGGTATATTAGAAAGTTTAATATGATTTGGTTTTGGGATGTCAGAAATCTCAGAAATCTCCACAAATGACAAATCTCAAGTATTTTCATATTTTTTTAATAAATTATTAAAAGTTACTGTACGACCTGGGCTTTTCGGATTCGGACCGGGCTTGGCCCACACAGTAATTTTTCCAAGCCTAACCCTATTTTGGGCTTGTACTTATTAAGCCCAAACCATTTACCAATTGTATACAGTAAATGGCCGGATCGGACTAGAATCATATCTGGCCCTTTTGACACCTTTAGTTGTGACATAAGCAACAAGAGAGTTGGATGTTATAGAATTAGTGAAATTCTTATCAAAACGATACCAACAGTTCATGCTACATGATTCTTTCTTCCACATAGCTGACACGAGCCTTGAGCATTAAGAACAGGTTATGGACGATTCTAAGATCTATTTAGGCCACTATTTATGTTAGCAAAAGTGATTTGATTGTCATGGTTCCTTGAGGGATTATTGTTGGAGTTGTAAGGTCAATGAGGACCACAATGAGCAATGTTTGCAATAGGTTGAGGAGTAAAATATGCATTTTAATCCTCAATTCTCATATCAAAAGCATTGAGGTGAGAATAAAATTCATACATAGTAATATTAGAGACAGTAGTTGTCAGTGTGGTGACGATTGCATTATAGGCAGAATCAAGACCACCAAGGATAGTGTGTTGAAGATCAATATTACTAATGGGGTTACCTGAGGCTGAAAGACTCTATGATGCAATTGTTTGTAGCTTGCTAGATATTTAGATATCTCTCTTGTTGGTCTTGAATCGGATTCATTGGCTGTCATCAATCTCATCAAATCTTATACTCTTGTTTTCTGAAATTGGTTTGGTTCTTAAAGATATCTTGGATATTTTTGTTTTGTTCCTGTTTTGGATTTTCAATTTATTTTTAGAGAAGCCAACTTGGTAGCTCATTTGTTAGCTCAATTAGCTCTCTCACGGGACCTTGATTTGGTCTACATGAAAGAGGTCCATATGTTTATTGTTAAGTTTGTTGAGGACGATGCTCGTAATTTGTAATTTGCTCTTGTTTTATGAATCTCATTTTCAAAAATAAAAAATAAAAAGTAAAATCTATGAACTCACTCATAACGTGACAATACTTAGGGTCCGTTTGGAAGATTTTTTTCAAGTAAATCTTTTATCAATGGATCTTAGAGTTTCTATAAGTAAAGTTTTTAAAGGAAAGTTGTTGGTCGTTTGCTTGTCAATAAAAAAAATTCTAATAAATGATAGGATTAACAAAATAATAATATAAAAAAAATTAAATGACGGAGTTATATTAGACACTATTGGGTGCGTTTGTTACGCGGGATTGGACTAATTTGAGTCCAATCCAACGTTTTTGGTCTACACGAGATTGGATTTCTCCAATCCCGTGTAGACAAACAGTCCTACTTTGGTGAGACTAGGGATGGGAGTGGGGGGCCCAATGGGGCGGGAGAGGGTCCCCCCACCCCTACCCCCACCCCCATTCCTAAAACCTCCAACCACCCCTGCTCCAAACCCCATTTGCGGGAACTGGGGATAGGGGTGTTTGGTGGGAGGTTCCCCTGCCCCTACCCCCACCCCAATTTCCCTATTTCTAATCCTAAAAGTTTTCAATTCGAAATCTGAAATTTAGAATTCAGAATTTGGAATTCGATCAGACCAAACTTTTTTTTCACCATGTTTAAATATCCAATTCAATAATTAACAAAATATATAATTTATTTAATTAATACAAATAACTATAATAATATAGTATTAGTGTATTACACATAAAAGTCTAAACAAATTTAAAGTCTTCTCTCAATCCAATATATAAGAAGGCATAAAAAAACTAAGCAATTTCAATTAAAAATATATAGGAGAATTGGGGCCCCACCCCCATTTAGGAAATGGGGGAATGGGGAAATAAAGGTGGAAGTAGTTTCTCCCACCCCAAAACCCCATTTTGGGGCAAAATTTGCCCCCAAATGGGGGTGGGGCCCGTGGGTGAAATTCTCATCCCTAGATGAGACTATTTTGTCCCACCTCAAATCCAATCCCGTGTAGACAAACAATCCCACTCTAATGAGACTATTTAGTCCCACCCAAAGGCGCCAGCCTTTTGTTATACTTTTTCTTTATTTATTTTTTTCTCTCTTCTTAATTAAATTATTTATATATAAAATATTAAATTTATTTAATCCATTTTTTAAAAAATAATATAATATATTTTATTCCTTTTTAATATTAATATATTTAACATTTAAAAAGTATTTTTTAAAATATCAATTAAAAATACTAAAATACTAAATGTCATTTTATTTCAAATTAATTTTAAATAATTTTATTTATTTTTAAAAAAAATATATATTCAAACAAAATTTAAATAATTTTTTTAAACCAAAATTTTATTTAAAATAATTTTATTTTTCTTTGAATTAAATTGATTTGAAAATTAATTCAATGTAAATGTCTGCATTAAACTAGTATTATTTTACATAAGCACTAGTTTCATACACGTGAAACTAATACCATTTAAATACTAAAAGTAGGAAACAAAGACAAATGATGAAGAAGTCGAATAAAGAATTCAATTGAGAAACTAAATAAATTGAAATTTAAAATAAATAAATAAAAATTTTAACCAAATTTTATTTAAAATAATTTTATTTTTCTCTTCTTAGAATTGATTTAAAATGATTTTATTTATTCAAAAAATAATTTTATACTGATCTCTCATAAAAAACAATTTTTTTTTAATTTTTTTTTTATCTAATCCTGTGGCATACCAAACAAGAGACAATATTATTTTAGTCCAATCCACCATATATATCACGGTACTAATCTAGTCTAATCCAATCAAATTTTATAAAAATAGTTAAATAATATCTAATCCAACCCAATCAAATCCCATAAAGATAGTCAGATCAAATCATATCAAATCCAATCTAGCGCACCAAACGTAGCAGTAGTCGTAAAATAACTTTTTAAATCATTTAAAAGCTTTACTGAATGGCAACAAAAAAATAAATTTTTTTTTTTTTAATTTTCAAAAGTGTTTTCTAATTAAAAAATAAATTCTTTTAGTCAGCAAAAAAGCTTTTACAAACCCTTTTTATCGTAACAAATTAAAAACAGAGAGAGTAACGATTTTGTTGGGCCATTTTGGAGAGTATAATGGGCTTGTGGGTTGACACACGCATGGGCCTATAAAGGCCATCCCAACCAACCCCGATTAGACGATTAAGGTCGTCGGATCCACTCTTGTCAACACCAACCAACCTAATTCGTTAAGCAGAGGTGCGATACCAAGCTTCTCTTCAGTGTCTCGGGTGGGGTTTTTAGGGTTCTGAGGAGTCCTATTGTGTTCTTCAATTCCACTCTACAAAGTTCGTTTCTGTTTTTTTCTTTAATTTTTGTTTCATATATGCTCTGTTTGTGTAGTTGTTGGTTTCAAAACCCTAAACTTTTCTTTTGTTTTTTGAATACCCTTTTGGAGTTAGTTGGTTTTAAGTTACATAATATCTGAAATTATGTTCTTGAGATTCTAAATTTTTGATTGCTGGAATGAATATACATGTGCTGTTATTATCTAATACAATATTGATTCAGATTTTTTGTTTTCTGTATAAATCTCTCTTATCAAGTAATTATGTCTATTTACAAAAGGGACATGAATTTTAGAGATGCATAATGATTCAATATTAGGAGAAGAGACAATTTAATCAACAATATCTATATCCTCAAAAAGGAGGTTTCTGCTAGTTATTCTATCTTAATATGGATGCTATTCTTTAATTGTTTTATTATGAGTAATGAGATTTACAGAGTGTTTTGTGCTTCATCTTCATCATCTTTTTGTAAGATTACCATATTTCCATCTTCAAAATATATTTTTTATTGCTTCTACCTCAATGGTTTTTGTCATTGTTGTATAGCCTTGTTCACTTTCAAAACATTAATTGATAGAACCGAGATTTCTTAAGGACCATCCACAAACATTTTGGTAAAATGTTTCAGTTAGAACTTTGCTTTGATAGATAATAGTCCACTTTTTTGAAAAATCGATGGTGAGTGGGGACAGAGAGGACTCATCCCATGCTAGAGATTCCCCGTTCCCACCCTGCTTACTCAGCAGTGCCGAATGAGGCAGGGATGTGGATCCTGCACCAATCTGGGAATGGGGAATGGGGAACTCATCCCCACCCTTGCACTGCCTTTTTTGCCACATATAAAAAACTTCATTGCATAGATTTTTGGTTACACAAGGTGAAACCTTAAGAACATTCAAAAATGCTTCTAGTTCTTCCAATAATTTTGGCATTTCTTTCGCTGTTAGCAAAATCATATAATGTATCTGAGGTTGTTTGACTTGAAAGCATGTATATTTTTTTCGTTTTCCTCGTTTTGTTTTCGCTAAAGATAAAATTGAGATCAACATGTATCTGATTTGGTATGAGCACATCTTCTTTCATGTGGTCATTGAGACAACACATTTTTTTTGGTCTGCAGCTTTGTAAGTATAACCGGTTAGGCAGTGAGTTGTTGCTTGTGAGATGGCTGGGATTTCAGGATTCAGTAGCCTTGCTCCCAAAACCAAGAATGTGGTAGTTGCTGGGGGCTTGACAGCATTCGTGTTTGGGGTCTATTTCTACACCATGAGAGCCGTTGGAGGTACAGATGAACTTCAGGCAGCTATAGATAAGTTTGAGGGGGAGAAAAACAAGAAAGAGACTTGAACATACAAATCATTAGAGACTTTTTCAAATGTGAAAATGTAATAAGAAATACTTAATTGTGCAAGAGACCCTTTACAGTTTTTTCTTCTGTTATTTGAACAAATTGTTCGTGTTAGTGCATCTTTATCGTTTTGAGAAAGAAAGAATGCAATTTTCTCAGGATTGAGTAGAAAATTCTAGTTTCTGAATGAGAGAATAATTTTTACAACGCTGCTTCATATATGTATGTACCGTCGAGAATTTCTAAACGATGTATTATTTGTGATCATCAATTGCTTAAATAACAATTCTGCTTGACTTCGGAGAGGCTATTTTCAGAGTGATCCTGGAATCCATTGTAGAAAAGGATTCCTGAAAAAAAATGGGACAAGTTTGTAAGAAATTAAAGGGAAATAATAATTAAGTTTCAACTAAAAAAACCCAAAAGGTATACTATATTAACATTAAAAATAAAAAATTAATTGATAGTTTATTTAAAGAAAATCATCGGAGATTTTCCTAAACCGATTGGGAATCCTATTTCCTGATACATTATTGATACGATGTTAACTATATATACCCCAACTATTTCTTACAAACTACTCCATTAACAAATCTCTGTTCCAAGTAAAAGTAACTTGAATGGAGAATCCATCATCTGCTTCCTACTCGAGCGCTTCTGTCCAAAACCTCTCGCTTTCCATGAGTAATCTTCAGCTCAACAACAATAGTATCTGGGCTGATGATCATATTCTGATAAGTAATAATGGAGAACTTTCCATGTCGTCTTCAATCAATCACACAAACTGGAGTTTCCGTGGAAGCCAAGCAAACCCTCTTGACTCGAAGATTTTTGTTCTGGCCACAAGCCAATCGGGCTCCGAATACCTTAAGGAATTGTTGTTTTCATCAGAAGACGACTCCAGGATTGCAGATAATATTTTTTATGCTGTTTTCGAATTCCTATTCGAGTTCATGACTGATCAATTTGCACATCATGTGTTTATCGAGCTCATCTCATCAACCAAATACGATCGGCTTCAACTGATCACACTGAAACTAGCTTCACAATCACAACGTGACTTGTTTCTTATGGCATCATCCAACAACTATGGTGCAAGTTCAATCAAGAAACTGATCAAATTGCTATCAATATCACCTTTGATTGCTGATATCGTCTCAACTTTAAGCCATCTATTCGAGCACTTGATGATCACCACATCAGGATCGTCAATTATATTAAACTGTCTACAAGTCCTTAAAATTCATCAAATCGAGCTCATATACCGAGCAGCTATGCACAGTTTTTACAAGGTTTCTTGTCACCAACAGGGTTGTTTTTCCATGAAAAGTTTCATAAACAAGATGAGCGGTCCGCGGACGCAACAGCTTCTTTTCTTAATATGCCAGAACTCAGTGGCTCTCTCCAAGGACCCGTATGGAAACTTTGTTGTTCAAGAGGTTATAGAACTCGAAAACCCGAAATTCTTTGAATTAACTTGCTTAGCACTTAAAGGGCAGTTTGTAGACCTTTCGATGATGAAATTTGCAAGCCACGTCGTAGAGAAAATAATGAAGAATAACAAGTTTGAGGGTACGATTATGGCTAAAGTTGTTGATGAGTTTCTGAATAGCAATCGGATTTTGAAAGTTGCAAAAGACAGATTTGGGAATTATGTGATTCAAACAGCTCTGAAAGAAACAATGAGAGTGAACAGATTGATGTATCAGAGACTTGTTATGAGACTAAAACAACAAGAGGGTTTTGATTCTCTCAAGTTTGGACATGGAAAGAATGTCTACAAGTTCATTAAAGCCTACTCTAGCTTTCCTACTTGTTAAACATATTTACTTTACTTGTAGTTGTGTTTTAGTTCAAGGATTGATTTTGTACTTAAATTGTTGTTTTTTTTTTCAGGATTCTTGTGATTATGTATGCTTATTTGTTTTTTTAGATTTAACTTCTTCGAATCATTCAATGAAACATTTTTTTTTTTTTTTTAATTCTTTTCCTTCCACAAGAACTGCACTTCAGTCAATGAAGATCATTCATATTCAAGGTCTATTCATCCTGATAATCTACTTTTGCTAATAATTTCACCTGCTTAGGACAAAAACAGCTTCATGTCTTTTTTTTCCTCAAAAATTTTCATGGCTTAACTAAGAATATTTAATTGACCCATAAAAGCATCAACAACATTGCTGTATTACTACTACTCTTGACTTTTAATCCTTGATAGAGAACTGGTTCTTCAATCTTCCAACAAGATGTGGCAGTGACTTGATGCCTTCATCTATTGTCTGGTCAACGCACGACTCCAAGACAATAATGGCATCAGAACCAGTCTTTTGGAGCTTAGCTGACTCAAACTTGTCTTGGCAAACCATCAGAGACCGGTTCAGTCTCTCCTGCATCCACCAGGAAATGAAATTCATAATTAATAAAATAAGGAACATGAAGATTACTATCACTATGTATAGAACAGACTCTATTTCTTCACAGTAAAAGTGGATAAAGAGATTGATTGTGTACTTAAAAGTTTAAAATGATACTAATAATGTACAATCATAGGAAGAAAGACCAACTTAATTAGTTCTTCACAGGCTTTGTTTGAAGCCTGGAAATGATATGTATAATCGAAGGACTGACAGAGAACAATGAGCTCCAGAAGCTGATGTTAAACTTGATGAGAGATTCAAACACAGAAATGGAGAAAATGCCCATATCACAAAACTTAGGGACAATCGGCATTCTAATATGCCGAGGCTAAATATTCTTATACATCCAACAAAAGCCCTGATGGTACCGCATGATGCATTTGAAGACCCTCACTCCCTACTCTATCTCTCTCTTTTCCTTTTTGTGAAAAGATTTAAACAAACAAAATAAATTAAATGATTAATCAAGTTGTTCACAAAAAAGGAAGAAACACATTGTTGCTGGTCCAATGCACATAAAATGAAGAATTCTAAACAAATTATAAACATTTTCACAATTTTAAGGAACATGATAATATTAATAATATAAAGAACATTGAAGTTTTAAGAAACAACAGGAAGTTAAAGACGTATGTCTGCAGATATGCATGATGTCCACGGTATACCATAATACTATGCTATAACATACATTTCACATAATAACCATGAAGAAATCAAGGTCCTTGAAGAAACTTTAAAATAATATTTTCAGAAAAATCTATAACACTGGTACTAATTCTGCACTATGACAATGGAAATTATTAGTATCAGTGTCGTAATTGTATGGATCATGTACTACTGATGAAGAAGGCACATAGGACTCAAGGTTCTTAGAAAATAGCATATTCAGTCACACAGTTATCTATATGATCAGCATAGTCAATCGATACTCAATATACAGGGTGTAGCCAAATTTTTCTTTTTACGCCTCGCAAAACTAGTTTTTCCACAACAGTTAATTAAGTAAAACTTTTTTTTGAAAGAATCTTAACTGTATGAGAGAAATCTAATTAATAACAGTTAAGTGATATACATATTTATATAATTGTAGCTATATAATAAACCTTTCCTTTGAAAACTAAAACTAAAACTAAAAAAGACAACATCTAATAAAGAAACAAACATACAATGCAAATAGAGTAAAATACAATTGAATTTGTACCCTATAATGCTTCAGAGTAAAAATTATTCATCCTTTAATCTCAAACAATATTTTAAACAAATTTTCTTTCAATGTAGAGAACCATAAAAGTTGTAAGAAATTAGCCCTCCATGTTATTCTGAAGTGTACCTTAACACGTTTCAAGCTTAATATGATTGGTCAAGAAGTGAATTTGTGACTCTCTTGTTTCAATTAATCGTTGACATAATTCAGAAAGGAAAAAAAAAAAATTCTAAAACTTCGAATTATAAGGTACATCAAATCCCACCAATTGAAAGCAATTACAATATATATTAAATCAATGTGATGATAATGTTCAAGTGTATGATGATTTTCAATTTGAAATTATAAGAATATAAGAATAGTTGTTACTTGAAATTTGGCCATCTCAGACTCAAAGTGTTGCTGGGAGTTGACGACTGGAACACTGCAATACTCAACACAATTGCTTATCTCTTCTTGCTTTCGTGTCCTGTCAAAGCATTCATGAGCACATTTGAAGTAGGCTTTCTGCAAGATATCATTCAAATTAAAAAAAAAATTAAAATTAAATTAAAAAATTAAAAATTAAAAATTAAAAATGAAGATCATCAATACACGCAACAATAAGAAGAGATTGATTAAAATTTAAAAGAAAAAAAGAAGAAGAGAGAGCACCTGAAGAGTGAAATTTATATGGTCTTGGACCGGATAGAGATGGGATTGAGCAGCTTTATTAACGTCGTCAAGTTTTTTTCGCATTCTCTCTGAAACAATTTGCTCTTCGATTGCTGCCAAGTGATTCATCTTTTCTCTTCTCTTCTCTCTTGTGTCGCCACTCGCCACCAAATATGAAATATGAGAAAATGAATCAACAAGGGGTTTAGGGTTTTACTGGGAATGGGGTTCGGATCTCTCTCTCCCCTTTCCTGTTATCTTTCTGCGGTTAATAATTAAGACGAAATTACATTCATACCCTTCAAATTATGGAAATGTTTCATTATTATTCTACCCTTAACGGGAACGGTTGTTTATAATGAAGTTTGTTTGGTTAGATTTTTGATAAACCTCTATCGGTAAAAGATCGACTTGCAATATATCTATTAGAAATATAGTTTTTGATAAAAAAAAAGTTATAGTTATTTGGTTGGTAGACTTTTTTTTTTTTTAAATATCTATTTTGAGAAACACCTCCATATGAGCTTTTGCTTAGTAGAGGTTTAAACTCTACTAGTCTCTACTCAATTTAAAATAGACAATCTCAAAAGTCTAATCAAACAACCCAAAAAAATACTCAAATAGACGTTTATAGACCTTTTGAGGTAATAGAAAGCTCAACCAAATGAGCATGAAGTTAAATTGACCAAGTCTGACTTTGCAAATGTTAACCGTTAAGAATAACCTTGAAGCAAAGAAAAATAATAATGAAAATTTGAATAAAAGGTGAATTTTATTCAACTAGGAATAATAATTGAAAAATAATAATGAACTTTCCAAAAATAATCAACTAGGAAATTTTTTGTTTGATTAGGTGGATTTTGGTTTTATGATGATGAATCTGCATTGGCTTCGTTTGAATTTGGATTTTGGTTTTGTTTGTTTTGGTTTGGCAGTGAGGTTTCTAGAGAATATAATGATGTGAGGGGATTTTTTATTATTATTATTATTATTAGGTGGAGATCTGGATATCCATTGTCCATCTGAATCTCCATCTAATCAAACAAAAATTTTCCTAGTTGATTATTTTTGGATTATTAATAAAATATTAATATTATTAATCAAAAAATCTACATCTTTAATTATTGAAGAATTAATATTTTTGGATTATTTTTAATTATTTCAAAGTTGATAAATTAAATATATACTAAATATATAAAATACACTCCCTTAATTGTTATTATTATTGTTAATTAAATTTATTAATTTAAATGCATTTAATTCAAGAGGCACTATGCAATTTCGTTATATGTTCAAAGGATACTGGTGTTATTAACCTAAAAAATTAATTGTACTTTTAAAAAATAGAAATTAAAAAATAAAAAATAATATAAATATATATATATTAAATGCCGGGTGGAGATCAATCTTTCTTTTAAAAAATATATATATATATTTATTGAAAACAAATTAAAAGGGTGTGTTTGTGTTATTATTATATTATATATATAATTTTAAATTTTATTATTATTATTATTATTATTTTTTAAATTTTATTATTATTATTATTTTAAACTATTATTATTAATATTTTTTTTGTTAGACATTAGTCAAACAAGTCAAAGGGTGTTTGTGTGATATTATTATATTTTTCCAGTTTTAATACAATTATATGTAAAATCAGGGTTATAAATGTAATTTACCTTTGACGTCCATCCCTCTTCCGTCTATTTTTGCCTAATTATGGGAGTTCGAAGGGTTTAATGCCAGGAAAAAAAATTCACGGGGCACTATACGATTTCGCTATATGTTCAGGGGGTATTGGTGCTATTAACCCAAAAAATAATGAAAAATTGAATAAAAGTATATATAATCGAAATATAAATTAATGAAAACGCTTAAAAAAAAAACGATAACCGGCTGGCTAGTGCTTTGGGTATGGTGGTGGTTGACTATTGCAAACGTTATCTGGGTCTTCCTTGTTTGACGAGCAGAAGTAAAAGGGTTTTATTCGATAATATTAAGGATTAGGTTTGGAAAAGGCTTCAAGGTTGGAGCAGTCACTTCTTTTCGGCGGGTCGGTGTGAGGTACTTCTGAAAGCTGTGATCTAATCAATCTTGATTTATTCCATGAATCTGTTTAAGTTACCTATTTCCCTCATCCAAGACCTTCATCATATGTCTGCTAGAGTGCTAGGTTCTAGTGGGGTGGGGGTTTCAAAAAAAGAAAGTTGCATTGGTGTTTTTGAGAGGCTTTGTGTAGGCCAAAATGGGAAGGTGACCTTGGTTTCATCAGGCGATGCTTGCTAAGCAGTGTTGGAGAATCATTCACTCTTCTGAGTCTCTGGCTGCCAAAGTTATAAAGGATTGCTATTTTCCAAATTTGTCCTTTATGGATGCTAAGGTTGGCCATGGGTCATTTCTTTGGAAAAGTCTTTTGTGGGGTAGGGATTTGGTGGATAAAGGCTTTTGTTGGAGGATTGGTAATGAGAGTTCAATCCGTATTTATTAAGACTGTTGGATTCCACGTCCATCTACCTTCAAGGTTTGTTCTCAACAGGTTTGGGTATTCATACGACTGTGGATGGTCTGAAGCTTCCTTCTGGATGTTGGAACGCGGAGAAGGTTAGGAATTCCTTTAATGAGGAGGAAGCAAATGCGATCTTGGGTCTCTCTCCGTGCAGTATGGGTGTTTGGGATAGCTTGCTTTGGCATTATGATAAGTCTGGTTCGTTCTCAATGTGCAATGGTTATTGGCTCGCTCAGTCTTTAGATGTGAATCCTAGCTGTTATAGCCTAAGTGCGACTGAATCCTAGTGGAATTTTCTTTGGCGTCTAAGTCTCCCTGCTAAGATTAAGCTTTTCCTTTGGAAATCTTGTAATAATTGGATCCCCGCAAGGTTTAATCTTGTTGTGCATGGCATGTAGGTGGAGAATGTGTGCCCTCTTTGCTTAAGGTACGCAAAAACAACCTTGCATGCGCTTTGGTGATGTCCTTCATTGAAGGGGGTGAGAGCTAGCAGCTGTATCCCTGGTGGGGGGTCATTTTTGGATTCAAGCTCGTTCCTTGATTTTGCTCTTTCTTGTAGTCATCAAGTTGGAATTCAGAGTTTGAGTCCCTTTATGTGTTGTGGTGGCGTATATGGTTTCGAAGAAATAATATGCTACATAACAAGACTCTGTTATCTGATTCAGATGTGTGTGACTGGGCTGGTGTGTTTGTCTAGGACTTTCACTTTGCTAATGAGAAGTTGGGGAGCCAAGCTAGGGAGATTTAAAGGCCTTACCGTTGGATTGCTCCTATGATGGGTGTCTTCAAAATAAACACAGACGCTGCTCTGAATGTTCATGATAGGGTGTTTGGTCTAGGCATGGTTATTCGGGATTGGTAGGGGCGTGTGAGGGCATCTCTCTGTCAGAACTTGAGGCCTTGTTACCAACCCCAAATTGTTGAAGCACTGGCAATTTTAGAGGGCATTCGATTTGCCTGCGGTTCAGGGTTTCTTCCAACTACTATTGAGTCATATGCTTTATCGGTTTACTTGCGATTGTTAATCAAGAGGCCCCATCCTCTGAGGTTGGTGTGGTGGTGAATGATATCCTTAGCCTTCTTAGTTTTGGAAATGTTTTGTCAATTAATTTTGTTCCTAGGTTGGCAAATAGTGTCGCCCAGGGTTTAGCTAAGCTTGCTTTAGCTCATGCAGGCAAGTTTGTTTGGTTGAAAGACTGTCCGTTATGTGTGGAGAGTCTGGTTTTTGGGGATATCTCAAACCCTATGTAACCGTTTTCTTCTTCTTCTATTGAAGTCCTTTTTCAAAAAAAAAAAAAAGAAAAAAAATGATATTGCTTTTTTTATTTTAAATCATTAAAAGATTATGCTTTTAAAAAAAAAATGCTTAAAAGAATAAAACCAAAAATGCTTTAAAAAACAAAATGAAAAAAATAAATGTATAATAGAAGAAAAATTAAAAGAATATATGTACAAGTAAATAACGTAAAATTAATTAAAAAATGAAGTGTATACATACATACATACATATATATATATATACAATTTTTCTATTGTTAGTTCGTCATAATATAAAATATATAAGAATGTGAATCATTATATTTACATACTTTAACTCAAAGTGTATGCACTTGTCAAAACTTCTCCATAACCTATGGCTTACATTTTTCATATTGATATATTTTATATCTGGACGAACTGACAGTAGAAAGACTGTAAACATATATATATATATATATATATATATATATATTTATTCGTTCTCTTATAATGGATTCCTTATTTTAACATAAAGTAAGGACTTACATGAAATCCATCAATTTAAATGAATTTTATAGATGATAATTTCAATAAAATCTACTTGTTTACAAAATTTGAAAATTTTTCAATCACTACAACTATTTTTTCCTGATTTTCTTAAGTATGAAGCATCGGTAAAAAGGCCAAAAAATAGAAAAAATGAAAAAAAAAATAGTTGTAGTACTTGAAAATTTTTAAAATTTTGTTTGCAAGTTTTTTTTTTTTTTTTTTTTTTTTTTAACTTATCATCCATAAAAAATTTCAGATCAAAATTCATTCAAATCGATGGATTTCATAAAGATCCCTACTTTACGCTAAAATAATAATAGATCTCTTATGAATGAACCACTATATATATATATATATATATATATATATATATATATCTATGTAGTGGAGAGGCATGGGCCTCCTCCACCGTGTTAGAATGGAAGAGCAACATGCCTTCTAAATGGAAAAAAAAAATAAAAAATGAAGGAGTTCATTACGGTGGAGGAGCTGGTACGTCGCCTTGACCTCCTCCACCCTAAAATGTAGGTAAAAGGTGGTGCATGGGCCTCAAATTCTCCCTACTCCCATCCAAAATCACATCTGCTTCAAACTCCTAATCAAAACTCATTCAACACTTCAACTCAGTAGTAACCTCCCACACTTACATCCAAGAGGTTGTGGGCTCAAGTCATACCCCTCCCTCAATCTCAAAATATTGTAATAGTTAAAAAAAAATAGTTGACATAACCTATAAATTAATGGGTTAAACAGGTCTTATCAGGTAATCCGTTAATTTAATGAGTCGTGTTTGGATTCGACTTGTGCCACGATAAGCATAATTGGGGACGTGTTTGGGCTAATACAAACACAACATGATAATAATTTAGAACATGAAATTAATTTTTAAAAAAATTCTAAACTATAATAATTTAAAATATAAAAAATGTATATTATTTTATAAATGTTATATAAAATTCAATCCAAATTAAAAATTAATTTAAATTTCAAAAGATTATTTTAATATATAAATAATCCATATATAATTATTGTTTAAATTTAAATCATTAATTTTGTAAATTAGACTGATTTGTTTAATTAAACTTTTTTTTTAAATATACATAATCATTATATAATTATTGTTTAAATTTAAACCCGTAACTTCATTGTTTTAAAGTGTTTACCTGCCATAGGACAACCAAGCATCGGAGGACTCTTGTAAAGTTGTAATAAAATTGCAATAATATTATTGGGATTTAATCTCCCAAAATGTAGACGTACCCTTGATGTAATAAAATTAATCCATTTGAATTCTTTAGAGGTTATTAATAATTATATGAGAGTTTCTTCTTACAATTCACATATTATTTATTCACACTTCAATTAATTAATTTTTTTTATTAATAACAATTTTGACTTGAATTAAAATGACTAAACAAGGCAAAAAACATTCTAAAACACTCCAAACTAATTAAATTATTAAAAAAAGAAATTCCCTGTCAGATTAAATATTACGTATTAAACTCTCTCTCTTAAATATATTATTATCATACTAAACATTCTCTCTTAATACTCTCTCTCTCTCTCTCTCCATTTTTCAAAAAAAAAAAAAAAAAAATCTTATCTTCATACTTTCTCAATTAATCTTTGATTAATAGTTAAAAAAAAAAACTTATGAATATTTTGGTTTTTAACTAATAGTAATATATATATATATATATATATATATATATTAAAAAGTCAATACAAATATATATAAATTTTTTGTTAGAGATACATAAAAACTTGATTTGTAGTAACTAAATTATATTAAACTCAGAATTTATAAGACTAATAAAAGAATTAAAGTTTTTTAGACAATCACATATCTACAAAAATAACAAAAATCATTTTCATGTTTTGATTTTTTTTATTAAAAAAAAAACATTATACTCGTTTTTTGAGTTTTTGATTTTAATATATACATATATACCGTTTTTAAAAATCAACTTATTCGTATGTTTTTTTTTTTTTTTTTTTTTTACTTAACTAATAGTCTTGCTTGAAAAATAATAGAGATAGAAAATTAGAGATATGTATTGGAGGAGAGAAAGGTTAATATGGTAATTAAAAATTTAAGAGAGAGCATTTAATATTTAATATTTAATCTAATGATTTATGAAAGATAATTTATTTTTTTAATAATTTAATTCAAAAATATTACTATTTGGATGAATCCAAAGGTTACGATGGTTCGCCTTAACTTTTATTAAAATAAAATGGAGTATCTTTATATATTTATTTTTTAAAATTGAGTATCTTTAGAATAGGAGTTTTAAAATATAAAAATAATAATCTTTGAATAAAAGATAATATCTTTAGAATTTATTTTAAATTTAAATTTCGAGAACGATGGATTTTAAAAAAAGATAAAAAAATAAAAAAATAAAAAGTAAAAAGAAAAAAAAGCTGTGTAATTATATAGAGTAGTCCGAGTGAAGTATAATCACTTTGAATGAGGGTAGTAAGGTGATTTGACAGAAGCTAGGGTTAACTGTTCCTTGTAAACTAATTGTATGTGGGTAGTAAGGTCATTTGACAGCAGCTAGGGTTATCTGTTCCTTGTAAACTAATTGTATGTGGGTAGTAAGGTCATTTGATAAGAGCTAGGGTTTTGCCTTCCTTCCGCCTATATAATGAGTTGTTGTCAGATGTGTAGAGACCTCAATTAAATTAAGCATAGCCTCTCTTTTTTGTTTTGTTTCAATTGTTAGGGTTTTATAAACGAAAGCCAATTTGCAGAGCAAGGCCGTCAAATAAAAATGGCGTGTGTTGCCTTGAAGGTTGGCCATAACAAAACTGCGATTCTCCGTGCCTTTCAAATACTTCTCGTTTTGATTACGGCCTCGAACAATTCGCAACATCGTCACTTTCACTTTCTATTTCTTCTTTTAACGTTTTTTCATCTTATCAAACTATAGTTACAGAGATTCTTCTCTTCTTTTTATTTATTTATTTATTTTCTTTTTACTTTTATGTTTTAATTAGAAATATTTGTTGTTTGGTTTTTAGGAAATTTTCAAACCAATCTCAAAATTAGCGTTAGGTTAATAGATTTGGAAACAAAAATAAAAAGTATGAATACACAGATCTGAAACTTTTTTGTTGATATTTAATTATCGGTCAATAAATATTGAAATATTGAATAGTTATTTTGATTTTATTTTAACAAATATTTTGCATTAAATATGTATTTTTGCACTAAACTTTAAATGGTTATTTGGAATTGTTTTCTATTTGAGACTGAGATGAGAGTATCTCTAAGACTCTAATGGAGCAGCAATTTGGTATAGAACTGAAGCTCTAGTGAGGCGAGCATCTCCGGGTTCCAAAAAAAATATCTAAGGTTCTTAGAAGTCCTAAAAGTATTTCAATATGATATGATTATGGTGAACATTACTATTATTATTACTTTTCTATTTTGAATGAATTATCCTTTTTTAAATTATAAATTTAATTGGAAGTTTGTTGTAGTCTTGCTTTTCGATGAATGAAAATTTAAAAAACAATCGTTTTGATTGTAACTATAGTTGTATTCAATTCTACATCTCACATCCGATAAATCTCATATCGGATAAATAAGAGTACCGAAGAGATGGCTAACAGGGGGAGAATGGAAGGTAAAATATGTTCCCAGTTAGGTTTTGGTCTTGGATTTTTTGATTCATCGGTTCAAACCGAACCGGTGCCATGTCTAATTCAATCTGTCTTCTGCTCCATTGGGTGTACCCTTTTTAGATTGTTTTAAAAATTATTATTTTTAAAAAAGTATAAAAAGACATGAGCAACAGTGAATATGATATAATGACTATATGAGTGTAAAACTGTAATTTAATTCAGAGGAAGAATAAGCAGAGCACCAAGACATGGTCATTGGTCACATGAATACTAGAAAACTCACAAGCAGACAGAATACGAGAATACGAGGCGCTAGAAAACCCACTGGTTCCCATCAAAGTGTAAATTGGCTGATTTCCAGGAGTTTATGTTCAATCTATCACGATTTTGAACAACCTTTCGAAAATGTTGATATTTTTTAAGAAGTAAAAATGGCAATTTGGTGATTATAGTTGGATTAAGTTGTACCTTGAAGTATTTAAGTCCCATTTTTTTTAAAGTTTTGCTTTAATTATATAAAATTAATTGATTTTATTTAATTTTAGAATTACGCTTTTACTTAATTTTCAAAATTAATATATCTCATCTCTTTTTCAGAAAAGTAAAAATAAAAATACACATTATCTTTGATTTCTCTATACAGTAATTTTAAAAATAAAAATACATATCATATCTGATTTTTATATAACTTGTTTAAAACCGGTTTCCTTGGTTGCGATTTCGTTGTTTTGATTGTTGTAAATTCTTCCAAGTCTTAGATATCATATTCAGACTATACCATAATATTTCAAAACAAAAACAATGGACGTAAGGTTTTTTTTTTTTTTTTTTGGAAAGTGAGATTTTATTAGATTTACTTTATAGAAGATTTTTTTTTTTTTTTTATTTTAAAAAATTATATATAAATAATTTTGATAAATTTAAAAAGTGAGGTGTAAATAGGTTGACGGAGGGCGTCAGACTGTCAATAACACCACTCAAATATAATGAAAAAACAATTACTTAGATATATAGATTAATTCTCGTGGTAAGGAGTGGACCGGTTAAAATGGAAGGGGAAGTGTGTTGGTAATGTCTATGTTCATAAATATTTAGATAGATTAATTCAATTAAAACCGGCTATAAAATTTAATAAAAAAAAAGTGATTTAATTCAATCTAAAATAGCTTTCATAATAAAGAATTTGTGCATAAAAACTTTAATATAATAGAATTTGAGTTAAGTAATGTTGTGTGGTTAGTGATCGGTGCTCGATACGTACATACTCTATTAATGTTTAGCATTAAATCGTTGATATCACCACTTATAAATATGATTTAGTAATTTACACACTCATTTTATAATTACATATATTTTAAATTTTAAAATTAAATCATTATTATAAACACTAATTATAATGCCTATACTACCTTTATTAAAATGAATATATTTATTATAATGTATTTTATCCTTAAGCCCTTACATTAATTAAGTACTGATCTTTTTTTTTTCTTCAGTGATGGTTGAAGATTGGATGAGCAGATAGCACTTTGCTGTGTTTGATTCAACTCAAGGCTAGAAATTCCAGGTCTCTGAACAAGAAGCAACCAGTTTAGCAGACGAATAATCAAATCTATTTACGTGCCCTTCAATCTTTATTACCATTTTTAAGTCATTATGAGTTGATTTATTTTTAATTAAAATAATATCTTTATCGGTCATTTTGAGTTGTGATATTTTTATAATTAAATTTTTTAATAAAATATGAATATGTAAATCATATTTATAGATAACAATATTGACAACCTTGACATTTATAGGACTAAAATGATATGGTTTTGATAAAACGCAACTAAAGTTGTGAATATTATTACTATCTATACTATATTATAAAAGAGTGGATTTTTCAACCCCCCCCCCTCTATTTTGTTTGATCAATTTTTTATTTATCTTAAATTTCTTTAAAAGTATAATTACAAATCATACCTTTAAAGTTTATATAATTACTTAATATATAACTTTTCGTAAGATTTTAGTTATAGCATCAAATCAAACCTTTAAAATTTATATAATTACTTAATATATAACTTTTCGTAAGATTTTAGTTATAGTATCCCTTATTTTTTTTTAGGAAAGTCATAAAATCCTTAAAGTTTATATAATTACTTAATAGACATGTTTTAGTAAGATTTTGACTTAATATAAATGTTTTAGTAATAGTGACCTATAATGATATGGACTGGACCCAAATTAATAGGTATTTGGATTGATAATTAATTTATGTTGTAAAATAAGATTGAGGATGAAAATATAAATTTCTATACATTTAATGACTTAAAAAAGAATAAGAAATATTATAGAGGTATAAATTTAATTTGTCGAGTCAGTCATTGAATATATATATACATGAGAGGTTTGTAAAGTGAAAAAAAGAATATATAAATATAATAAAAAAGGGATTTGACTGCAAACGGTGGATACATCTGATCATGAAGATATTGATATCGGTTATTAAAGATTTAAATAATCGTTACTATACCGTGTTATATTAACATCTCTTATTTTTCAAAGATATGTATATTTGTAAATATGAAACTCAGGTACTAATTTAAGCACATGTCTTGCTTGTATCCTAAAAACTAGTGTATATAAAAAGAGGCAGTTTGCCGGTCATGATTTTTCAACCCCCCCCCCCCCCCCCCAATCATTTTGTTTGATGCTTTTATTTATTTATTTTATAATTTCTTTAAAAGTATAATTATAAATTCTACCCTTAAACTTTATATAATTACTTAGTAGATGAATTTTAGTAAGATATTTGTTATAGCATCCTTTATTTTTTTAAAATTTCTTTTAAAGTACAATTACAAATACAACCCTTAAATTTTATATAATTACTTAATAGATAGATTTTAGCAAGATTTTTGTTATAGCATCCCTTTTTTTTTAGGAAAGTCAAATGACAAATACAAGCCTTCGAGTTTGTAGGATTACTTAATAGACATGTCTTAGTAATAGTAATACAACATAGATTATATAGTAATTTCTAAAATTTATCTTAATTTAAAATTCTAAATCTATACTATATACAAAAAGAGGGAGTTGCCAACTGAAATTTTCACCCCCCTTGATTTTGTTTGATCTTTTTATTTATTTATTTATTTTTTATATATAAAAAATTTGTTTAAAAGTACAATTACAAATAAAAAACTTAAAGTTTATATAATTACATAACGGATTTCTTTTAGTAAGATTTTAGTTATAGCATCCCTTTTTTTTTAGGAAAGTCAAATGACAAATACAAGCTTTCAAATTTGTAGAATTACTTAATAGACATGTCTTAGTAGTAGTAACATAACATGTATTGTGTAGTAATTTCCAAAATTTGTCTTAATTTAAAATTCTAAATAGATTAAATCATTGTTAAATTAGTTTACCCCAATTATTATGACTTTAGATGGTTATTTGCTAAGAGGCTAGAGGTAATGAATGACATGGGCTGGATCTGACCTAAATCAATATTTATACTATATATAAAAGTGTGATATGTCTGTTCAATTATTATAACTTTAGATGTTTATTTGCTAAGAGGCTAGAGGTAGTGATATGAACTGCACCAAAATCAATATCTATATCTATAATATATATAAAAGTGTGATATGTTGATTCAATTATAACATCCCTTTTTTTACTTTTAATTTCTTTACATGTAAAATTACAATTACAACTCTTAAAGTTTATTTAATTACTTAATAGATAAAGTTTAGTAAGATTTCAATTATAGCATCTAGTAGATTATTGAACATCGATTGACAAATACAACCATTAAAGTTTGTATAATTACTCAATATATAAATCTTAGTAATAGTAACACAATAGAGAATTATAATAAGGATTTTTTATTATTATTTTAAATTGTAAAATGGTACTGAGGATGAAAATATAATTTTCTATATATTTAATGTGTTGAAAAAGAAAAAGGAATTATATAAGGGTGGAAATGTAATTTGTGTGAAGCTTTTATGATTTTGTGGATTATAAAATGGATGTGTTTAAAATGAAATACAGTGAAAAAGTTTTTAAAAAAATCTAGACAATGGTTTCTGGCCGGCCAAATAAAAAATAATTAAATCATCTGTATGAATTTAAAACTTCCTCATGGTGTTAGATCAATGTAATAGCATTTACATGAACTAAAACTGTATGTGTTATATTAACATTTATTATTTCTCGAGGATATATATATTTACAAATATGAAACTCAAATATTGATTTAAGCATATGCCTTGCATGTGTTTCAAAAACTAGTTATGCTTAAAAGTGTGACTTTTCATGAAAAAAAACAAAGTAAGGACTTATTTGAAATTTTCCCTAATTTTTTTCTTATTATGTAATAAGTACTCAGAAACCATATATCCCAAAAATGCAAAAATAAGTTGCAACAAATCATTACAATGTTTTAATGGCGAAATATATGGTTTTCCATGCTTCCAGCATCATAAACTTGTTTGAATCTGTTGGGAAGATTTTGGCTTGCAATCTGAATACAATTTATTTGGGAGTTTGCTTACATTCAAAATTGCAAAGGTTATCATCATCATCATCATCATCATCAAAATTGCCATTGCTTACACTCAAAAAAATAATAATAATAAAACTATTGAAAGTAAAAACAAACTCATGCAGAACAGTAAAAAAAGAACCATAACATCAAAACTACAGCATTCTCCTATCTGCAAATCTAATGGCACGACAAGAGAAACAACCGTATCTACAACCAACCAAATTCAATCTCTTCATACTTATCCTCAAGCACAACAGTAAATTAAGGTCCGAATGAAGTCACAAGAAAATTTCTATACCTCTTATCACCGTTCTGTGCGAGGGTAGTAGGAGAGAATATCATTCTGCACTTAGAGCTGGACTTGTCTATCATGAATCCAACTGAAAGGAATGATGGGTCCCTGCTTTGCCCTTCCTTGAGCTCGTTCCTCCAGCCTTCTGATTCTCGGAGGTAACCCACAAATATATTCTTGAGCTTTCCGCCCCTCTCCAGAAAGCCCAGTGAGTTTATCAACCTTCCACCTCCCCACCAAGAACTCCAATATGTCTGCATAGTCCTTAGCAGTGTAGACCCCAAGCCTCTGAGCAACGGCTGAAAAGTTCTCGAAAAGGTTATCGTCCCGCCCATCAAACATCAAGTGAGCAGGCATTGAGACTTTCTTCCTCATCATGTCGGCAAAAGCCATGACCGTTCCATCAGGATCAATCTCAAAGAGCTTTTCCACTATCTTGGTGTAGGCAGTTTCATGGCGCTTCTCATCAGAAGCAATTAAACCACATATTTGAGCCAACTTCAAGTCCCCATGCTCCTTGGCAAGGCGGGCAGTGTTCCCATGTGAAATAAAGGTTGCCCTTTCTTGGAATGAAGTGTAGATGAAACCAAGGTAGGGACTGTTTTCCGTTCGAGGATCCTATAATTAATACAAAGAATAAACAAAAGGGAATTTAATTCAAGAATAAATTATATTAGCTATTTTTGCGGATTAGAATAAAAGAGGAAAAGCAAAATCTAAATAGATGGCTCAATTAGATACTGACCTAAACCAAAATCTTGCACTATGCCTACTATATTGCACAGTGCTTTAAAAATAAAATTACATTTTCCCTGGTTGCAGCCTTTCATTTTGGAATACTCAATAAAAGAAGAGATGATATTATTGTTTCAAAGACAAAAGGAGCAAAGGAAAAAACTACATGAACCTCTTGCTAAAACATTTCAGCAGACGTCATGAAGAAGAAGAAACAAACTGCATGCATATTTACAAGGTGAAAAATGAATCAACCATGAATGCACAACTATAACCCTTGTGCATGTATGTGTGTTCATGCCTAAGCACTTGCAGATATGCATGCAAATTGTTCCAGCATGCTGTCATAAGTTTACTTTATCAAATTAGTAAGATGGTGATTTGTAAACCCAAAGCCAATCTGTATGTGAATTGCAACATATTCAACAAGTATGTTTATGTATTTGTGAGTATTTTTTTCTATGATTTATGAAGCACGTCTCACCATTCCAGATCCAATTAAATACTGAATTGTCTTCTCAATTTGCCTCATGTCTACGCGTCCAGACAGGTAGAGATACTTATTGAGTAGGTCACCATGTCTATTTTCTTCAGCAGTCCATGCCCTTGTCCAGATAGCCCAAGAAGTGGGGCTTGCCCCTGTTTCATCACGGACTCCATCTAAGGTATTAAGCATTGTTTGATAAGTAGGAAGGGCTTCTTCTGTGATCATATCTCCAACTAAAACAACAAGGTAATCATCTGGAATCTCTTTAGCCCTCTCCCTTAGTTCCTTGACTTGATCATGAAATCCATCGGAGGCAGGATCAGGCAGAAAATCCTGCGGTTGCCAACACTTCTCAACTGGCTTCAGAAGGACCAAGATGTTCTCCTCCGCCCAATCCTCCATAGATTTAAAGATCTCAATCTTTTGGGGTGGCATGGAGTGGGTGACTTGAACATGCACCTCCCTAGGGGGCATAAAAGGCTTCTTTACATTTTCAACCTCCCTGAATCAACCAAAGGAACTGTCATGAGAATTAGGGAGTAATCAAAACTTACAATAAGCTAAACGTATAAAAGTGTATTAGAGAACTGTGTAGTAGGAACTTGTGAATGCCATATGAATTATAATATCCAAAATATGAAAACTATGGAGCAGGAGTTAGGAAGGATGCTATATTACAAGTATAATATCACAGCTTTTTCATGCATATCCAAGATAAAACTTAGGTGATTATACTTTTAACGTAGTTATTTATATATCATTTATGTGCTTAAACTGAGTGGTTCTCAGCATTGAGACTAGATTATGTCAATAAAATACAAATTAACCTTCATTTTTGGAGACTTCTATAATTACACCATTCACCACTTATGCCTGCCTCATGATCAAGATGAGAAAGCATATCCATGTAGGTGTATGAATAACATATCCATGGCAACTTGAAGCATGCACTCGATCCAAGGAGGTTAATATTTAAATGATAAGTATATAGAGTACCAGTAGCACTTGACAAATGATATAATAAGGATGACCATGATCTATGAACTAATGGTCGTCAGCTTCGAATCCCTAATACCATAATAATATAAACTACATTCTCAATAAACAATAAAGGCCTCATGATGAACATCAGAAGAAACAGTCATAACAAACCCAAGTGAGCAGAAAACAAGTAAATATTATTTTATTGATACGAAAAATCTTTATTTAAATCAAGGCAGGACCACAACAAAGTAGTTGACTAGAAACTACCAAAACCAAGAAAGGGAAAGGAAAAATCAGAAAAGGTGACAAAACAAAGATTCCCCCAGTTCTTACAAACATGACCTGCAGTGACACGCTGCAAGTTAGAAAATAGTTGAACATCCTCCAGTGAAGAAATTAACATGAGAAATGATTCTCAAAATACCAAAACTAGGTTCACCAAATAAATTTTCCTACTCAAAAACTATAAACAATAATCACCCTCAGCCGATTTACAAAATATATTTTACAGTGGAATGAAAGAAAATGCACCGAGTAATAAAATCAAAGTCATCTAACAACCAAAAAGTGATGAAGAAAAAAGATATTGCACAAACAAACATAGTAGTACTTTCAATGGATTATATTGAAATAATGAGAAAGAAGGGGTAAGGAAAATATTAGCAGGTTCAGTAAACCCTACATCAGCAAATCATTCAATAAAACTACCAAAAGCCAATGTCAAAGTCCCCGATCTTATCAAAAAGTAAAAAATAAGCATCAAGATTTTTACTTCCGATTGTATGTATTACCATCAACGCTATGCCAATTATAGAAAAAAATTACATTTTGTGTCCTGTGAATATCTGCCAAGATTGACTGAACAGTCAACGAGATAAAAATACAATAAAACTGATAACTTATTTCCAATAATTTGGACTTTTTCAGCATTAAAAAGATGCAGTGGAGATTATAGTTTCTTGAAAAGAATTCCTACTGCTGTAACTTAGAAGCAAGTCAAAGATCCAACAGCTATAAAACTATGCAAGGGATAATTTATGAAGCAGAGAATCCTAGCACAAAGTTATCCAAACTACTCTTACTAACTCGAATATCTTTTATCAAATGTAAATTCAACCTTATTCTGAAGAAGAAAAATGAGAAAAACAAATAGAAAAAGTCCAAATAAAACAAACAATATATAATTGGAAATATGCAAAACAAAAATTAAACCAATTGAATGACCACAAGGATCATTGGTCATAATTGATTTCGCTAGAAATATAAGCAACAAAGAAATAGGAAATATAGTAAAACAACACGAAAACATATTACAACAGTCATCAGTAGAAATGCAAAATAAAATGTCCCTAATTCCCACACTAGCATTACCTGTTGCAACATAGCAAAAGACATGCATCATTCAAGAAGCTTCCACATACAAACAAAAAAACATAAACCACCAACATAAGAAACCAACAGCTGGGTGAGCATGCAGCTTCTTGTCATTAAAAAAATATAATATAGTTGAATATGAATCAGAGCACCTAGAAATTAAATGTAACTAGCACATCTATTCAGCTAAAATCAACTGGCTCAAAACAAAATAAGAAAATAGGAAGCAATGAACGAAAAAAAATCCATAAACTCAACAAATTAACTATACAATTAATGCCAATCGAAGAAGGCATTCCAAATGATAATACTAATAATAATAAAATTAAAAAAAAAAAAAAAATTCAAATACCACTCATTCGTTTCAAACCACATATTGCATTATAAACCAGTAAATCAAGTTGAACCATTTCAACCACCAGTTTTGAAAAAAGAAAATTATGAGAGAAAAAAGACATCAAGATTAACATTAACAACTAGAATCCCATCATCTCAGTTTTAGATGATAACTAGAAAAAAGATTTTATTTTTGTGTAAGTTATTTAGTTTACTTTCTTTCACTGAGACAGACAATAGACATAAAAATGCAAAAGTGTTTGTAAATTCATTATAAATCACATCTTCAGAGTACATATGAAAACTCATGTGAAAACAATTTCTGCAACATTTTCGACGTTCCGTTTAGTAGTTGGTAATCAAAACCATGCTAAACACTTCCTAAGTGTAACAAGTAAAATCAACCATCAGCATCACAATCAAAATCTGAAACTCACACCCCACATATTTTTAAGACACAAAACAGTCAATCACAAACAACCAAATATATCAAGAAATCGAAAATATACCTATAGTTAGAAAAATGATTTCTCTATCAAACTAAATGAGACCAAACATAATTCAACATGCAACACTCATGAAGTTGAATTAAGCTCAATAAAATGTATAATCCTATGCCAAATCCCCAGATTTCACTAGAGAAATACAATCCCGTAAAGAATTTATATACATTTTGCAGAAAAAGGAGCTATAAAAAAAATGTTATAAAAAAGATGAAACCAATCAAACCCTTTTCAATGAAGTCAAATAGGTGCAAAGGAAGAGCATCCACATCACAAAACATTATTGAAAACACAAAAACAACAAGAGCATACATATGTACCAATTATCCAGAATCAAGAAAAAGTAAACGTAACCCCATCTCAATAAATTCAAACTAATAGCGAAGAATGCATCCAAAGCATAAACAATGAGATCACAAGCATGCCAAATAAACAGTAGCAGCCTATAATCCAAACTAGAATGCAAGACCAAAGAACCCAGATCCAAACTAAGTTAAAAAGGGAAGAAAATAATAAAAATCTAAGAAAGTAAAAGAAAAGAGTACTGACTTGGAGTTGGAACGAAGAGTGGAGGCCATCATAGAGAACTTGGGAGATCTGAGGCTGACCGTTTGTGGAAGAGCAAAAGAAGAGAATTTCTGGGTCTGGGTGGTGAAAGGAGTGAGCTTGAGAGCCATTTGTTTCAGTTTTTGTTGTTATTTGAATTTCAGCTTCAGTTTCCTCCACATTCACAGAAAGGAGAGAAATATATGAGAATGAGAGAGACAGTGGTCAATATTGCAGCAGCCCACATGTGATCCTTTGTTTCCTTTTCATTTTATATTGGGAAATTATCATTCTTTCACCTGTAGTTTGCCCTATTCTCCACTTTCCCCCTCTAGTTTCAACATTAGCTAGACCACCCCCGGTAAAGTCAATTTATCTCCATTCTCCCCCCTCTCTCTCTCTCTCTCTCTCTCTCTCTCTCTCTCTCTCTCTCTCTCTCTCTCTCTCTCCAAAGTCAATTTGTCTCCATTCTCCCCCCTCCCGTCACTTTCTCTCTCCCCCGTACATTCAATTTATCTCCATTCTCCCCCCTCCTATCACTTTTTTCGTTAAAAGACACAAGTCTGACACTTCTTATAAGGTAAAAGGTTGTTTTACCCTTGATTAAGCAAGGGATATTGTTAAAATACAATTATAACCTAAAGAGTTTACTGTTGAATATTTAAATCAATATGAACGCCCTTCAATAACATAATTTACCATATTACTTACATAGCTTGAAATCCACCTAAAAACAAATCCCGAAATCAACTCAAAAACATTTCAACACTCTTCAAATTCACTTTACACAAGAAAAAAAAAAGTTTAGTACACTGCATATTTCAAAGAAAAAAAAAAGTTTGATATACTACATATTTCAAAGAAAAAAAAAGTCTTATATACTGCATATTCCAAAAAAAAAAAAAAACAACACATTCCATATTCCAAGCAACAAAATATCCATCACAATCCATATTGTCATGCAAAATCAATCCATTAGTTCAAAAATTAAACATGTTAAACATGTCTGTTAATGACATCCGTTTTTGTTCAGCAGAAGAATGACACAGGTTCTATCATCATACTAATAACAGACTAAAGTTCAAAAATCCATAATTTTGCATTTTTCATACTACAATATTAAATTAAACCAAAAACAACAAAAACTATTTGAAATTCAAACCAAGCTACATGTTAGCTTATCAGACTAAATAGGTTTGACTTGTGATTCGGGTTGGGTTTGGCTTGGATGCTAGGTCTAACTTGGAGACTGGAGAGAGGAGGCACTGCCTTGTGATTGAATCTTTCTTTGAAGTAGTGCACATCTCTATACAAAGAACCATAAAACAAATACAAATGTCCATAAAATAGAAACATCCAAGAACTACATTTAAAAAAAACCCTTAAAACAACATTTGAATTTAATAGTATCTTCTTATTAGATTGGTTGGATTTTGAGCATGATCTTTTGTTATTCCTAACTTACTTACAAGCTTGGCACACAACACTGCCAGACCTTGTTTTTCTAGGTTTCTCACTCGGTTCCCTCTTCCTCTGAAGCTTTGGTCTACCAGGCTGTCTTTTAATAGGTGGTGGAATAACAAAAGCTGCAGCAACATGAGGCCACCGGAATTGGTATGGAATGAGATGAATCATGTTGATGTAGATATTGAGAAATGATGTCTTTGTTAAGCTTGGGTGAATGTAGTCACTTATTTTGTCCCTAACCCCAACCATATAAAAAAGTGGCTTATGCCTGCCATTGTGTGACTGCATGGCACCCTACTAATTTGTCATGCACCACAATCACATGTGAATGAGCCTAACTTGACCCATATGTCCTAGTGTATTTGAAGAGCCCTACTCCCCATCTTCTGCATTTATCATTCTAAGGATTCTACTTTCTTTACTTGCCTTCAAAACCTTAGAGCTAACATTTGGTGGTATTTCTATTTTCCATCTACCACACCCCTCTTTCCTTTCTTGAAACCTCCTCATTACCATTCTTCTTATGAATTCTACCAAATTCAAATAAGTCCTAGCCTTATGATCCCCCAACATTCTATTAAAGGACTTTATCATGTTGTTAGTGACATGATCACACTTTATGGATGGGTTAAAAGCATGCCTGAACCAATGTTTAGCTTCTATTACATTTAACCAAAGTCTGGCATCCATACTTACATCTCTTATGTTTGCCATGATACTATTGAATTCATCCACATCATATGCTTTGCTAGCTTTCCAAAACAATTTTTAAGTTCTTGGCCTGAGTGTTTTATCCTGAAATTGGCATAGATATGCCTTACACAGTACCTGCGTGAATCAAGAATTTCAACTTTAATGTTGCGTAAAATTTTTTTTTTTTTTTTTAAAAGGAATTAAAAAGTACAAGCATAATTTAAGTAGTAGCATTTAGCCAATGAATTTTCAAAGCTCCCAACACCCAATTTTGCCTGTCACTCATGAAACATATTAGGTTGTTTGTTGGATACTTCAAAAATAGCTTTAGATTTTTCAAAAACCAACGCCAATTGAGAAGTGTTCCACCTTCACAGATGCAAAATGCGGAAGGATTCAAACCGTTATTTGCATCCAAAGCAATAACACTTAACAATACTCCTCCATATGGCCCCTTCAAATGGCAACCATCAAGGCCAATGAAAAGCCTGCACCACCCCTCAAGAAAACTTGCCCTTTGTGCTTTAAAAGAAATGAAAAATCGCTAAAATGTGGGCCTAGGTTGTTGTAGTTTAATGTGTACTGTTGACCCCGGATTACAAACATTCACTATGTACACATATCTCTTTAACATCCAAAAACATTCAGCATGCTCCCTCACTAACCCATCTAGTGCTATTCCTTTTGCTTTATATAACCTTTGTGCATCAACATTCACCTTAAACCTATCCCTCAAAAGATCAACAATGACTCCAATCTTTATGGCAGGATTGCACTTCACAAGCTATTCAAATTTGCTTACAATCCATGTCACGTTTGCCTTTGCCATTTAGTAAACCCCATGACATTCATGGTTTGGATTGTAAGTCTTTACCATCATGGTAACCCCATCTATCAAGCATGAAGCATGAATCCTCTAAGGACTCCCCTACCACTTACACTTGTAAGTTAACCTATCATTGTCATTCTTGACTTTATCATAATTAATTCCTTATTGAATAGCATAATCTGTCAACAAAGCCCTTAATGTGAACACACTATCATGAGTTTTCCCTACCTTAAACTCTATTTCTCCACCTGTTATCTTCTTGAACGGGTTACCATCTATTAATCTAGCTGGGTGATGGGTCTGAATTAAAGGAAGAGCAGCGTCAAGCTTCTCTCTCAAAGAAGGGCGATGCTATTCATCTGGAGGTAGACTTGGGTGTGCTTTCGGGAAAAGCTGTAATGGACAATGTAGCAGTAGAGGCAACACAGTCAATAGAGACAGGTAATTCTCTAAAAACTAATAAAAGGCGGGGTTCTAGGAAGGAAGTTTATGTAAGAACGCATGCAATGAAAACTAGGAACAAGAAAGCTAATGGGGTAGGAAGCTGGAATCTGGAAGCGAAAATTTTTAAGGCGATTGAGAAACAATTTTATAAAAAGAAATGTCTTTTGGGAAGGAATGAGGATTCATTGTCTTTAGAAGAGAAGATCACAAAGGTGCAAGAAATCGAGGTGGCAGTCGGTTTTGATTTTGAGGGCATAGAGGAAGACTTGTTTCAGGTTATTGCGCAAATGGAGGAGGAGGATAAGGAGAGACACCAAGATGTGTCCACAAAACAGAATTGATGGTCCTTTTTTAGGTGAGGTCTCTGTTTTTGTGATGATAGTTATATCTTGGAATATAAGAGGTTTGAGCCGTTTCGAAAAACGTAGGGCTGTGAAGAACTTGATTGCTAAGCACAAACCTACGCTATTTTTCTTCAAGAAACAAAATTGAGTCAGACGGATGATAGTGTGATTAGGTCTTTAGGTGGAAATCTTCTTTTAAAAACAATTACTGTAAATTCTGAAGGGGCTACTGGGGGTTTAATTTCTTTATGGAATGATGACTTATTTGTGGTGAATGCATGTATTTCTAATCAGAGATGTATTATTCTAGGTGGGGAGTTGGTTAATTTGAAGAATGAAGTAATGTTTTGTAACATTTATGCCTCATCTAAAGATAATGAAAAGGAAGAACTGTGGGACTTCATTGCTACTGCTCAACAATCCTTGGAATTACCATGGTGCATAAGTGGTGACTTTAATGCTGTGCTTGAACCAACATAAAGGAGAGGAGTTACGGTTAATAGGTCTGCTATGAGAAGCTCTAATGATTTTCTCTGTCAAGTGAAGGTTGTTGATTTCACCTCTTCTTGGCATGTCCTACACCTGGTCGAACCAAAAGAAGGATGCCTCGTGGGCTAGGCTTGATCGTTTCGTGATTTCTCCTGAAATTTTATCTTTGTTTCTAAATCTGCAGCAGATTGGCCTTTTGAAAGGTCTTTCGGATCATAACGTTGTTGCACTGTGTACTCGAAGTAAGGAGTGGGGTCCTAGACCGTTTTGCTTTTCTAATGGGTTGCTTGAAGATGGAGTCTTGATGAAGGAGGTGGCTAACACTTGGAACTAAACCAAGGTTCATGGTTTGGCTGGTTTCATTTTGTTGTCTAAACTTAAGGCGGCTAAAGTGGTGATCAAGAGAGGTTTAAGTATTAAAAAAAGGAAAGGAGGGGCATGCAAAAGAGCTGGAAGATAAGCTTGTAGTGGTTGACAAGAAAGCTGTTACTGAAAGTAGGTCTGAGGTGTTAAGGAGAGAGCGTCTAAGTCTCGTTTATGAGTTATGGAAGGAATACAAAACAGAAGAACAACTTTGGAGACAACTTTCGAGGGTGAAATGGCTGAAAGTTGAGGATAGAAACATAAGGTTTTTTCACTGGGTGGCTAATGGAAGAAGATGTTCCTACTTTATTAATGAATTATGTGTTGATGGGGTTATGTCGTCGGATCCAAGCTTTGTCAGAGATGGTATTTACAGTCATTTCAAAAACCACTTTAGGAATTTGGCATAGGCAAGACCAAAAATAAGGGGATTATCGGTCAAGAAATTATCTGAGAATGAGAGAGGGGGTAAAAAGAAGTGTTTTAGTTCTGAAGAGGTGTGGGAGACAGTAAGTTCTTGTGATGGAAATAAGGCTCCGAGGCTTGATGGATTTAACATCAATTTCATAAAGGCTTATTGGGATGTGATTAGAGAGGATTTCATGAAACTCATGTGCGAGTTCCATAATGATGGCACTATTGTCAAGCACTTGAACAATACATTTATTGTCCTTATTCCGAAATGCAAAGCTCTGGTTTCCATAAATGATTTCAGACCAATTAGTTTGGTTGGATCCATATGTAAAATTCTAGCTAAGGTCCTCGCGTCTTGGCTCAAGAAGGTGATGGATTCGGTTATTGGGGAGACCCAAATAGCGTTCGTCAACAATAGACAAATCTTGGATAGCTTCGTTGTGGCTGAAGAAATCATCCACAAATGGAGGAAAGATAAGGAGGGGCTCCTAGTGAAATTAGATTTTGAAAAGGCCTACGATAGTGTGGACCACAGCTTTTTGGATATTATAATAGAAGATATAGGTTTTGGTTTGAAATAGAGGCGATGGATGAATTGTTGCATTACGTCTTCAACTCTCTCAGTCTTGGTTAATGGGTGCCCTACACATTCTTTTAGAGTGGAATAGGTCTTCAGCAAGGGGATCCATTATTTCCTTTCCTCTTAATATTGCTATCAAAGGATTGAGTTATGTTTTACAAAAGGCTTATGAAGAAATTCTATTGAAAGGGATGATCTTTGGTGAGAATGGTCTTCATCTTACTCATTTACAGTTTATGGGTGATACAATTATTTTCTTGCAGCCGAATTTGGTTATCTTCGTAATGTGAAACGTATCCTTTGTTGTTTTGAATTGGCGTCGAGTTTTAGAATTAATTTTCATAAATCGAGCATCACTAAGGTTTGTCTTAACCGAAGTGAGGACAATGATTGGGGGGCGGTTTTCTGTTGTAAATCGGTTTCCTTACCAATTATGTAACTTGGATTACCTCTGGGAGGCCATTCGACCTCTAAGAATTTTTGGAAAGGCCTTATTGATCGTATTGAAAATCACCTTGCTCCGTGGAAGAGAAGATTCTTGAGTAAAATGGGTAGGTTGGTTTTGATTATGGTAGTCCTTTCAAGCCTTCCTACTTATTTCTTGTCCATTTTCAAGGTTCCGGTGGATATGGCTTAGAAGATAGAAAAGTTCCAAAGAAGCTTCTTTTAGAGAGATGGAAATGCGAAACGTAAAATTCACTCGATTGATTGGGAGTCGGTTATTGCGTATTAGTAAGGAAGACAACTCTTTGTGGAAGAGAGTCCTTTGCGTTAAGTATGGGATCCCTGGAAATGGTTTTAGATGGGATTGGCGAGTGTCCGGTTTAGATTCGTAATTTATTAAAGCTGTGGGCAGCCTCTTGGTGGAAGGATCGAAGTCGGCTAAGGTGCTTAATGACAACTTAAAGGTTGTTATTTGCAATGGTAATAAGGCTAGGTTTTGGGAGGATATTAGGTGGTATTCAGTTCCTTTAAACATGCCTTTCCTAGGATCTTTGCTTTGGCAAGAGTTATAGAAGGGGTCATTCAAAAGTTTGGTAGCTAGATTGGTTCCTTTTGGGTTTGGAATGTGGCTCTACGTAGGCCTTTGTTTGACTGGGAAGTGGACCAGTGGAATAGCTTCATGATTTCTCTTGATAATGTGGTGATCCGGAAGTCTATTCAAGACGATTCTGTTTGTACTTTGAACTCAAATGGTTCCTATTCGGTGGGATCATTTCAAAGTGCTATAGAAGATTATGGTGAGGAAATTTTGGTTCTTGTTTCGCTAGAGACTTTTTTAACTTGGACAAACGTTAGTCCTTCTAAAACGGAAGTGTTCGTTTAACAATTTTTACGAGGCAAGATTTTGTTTAAAAGTATGTTATCCTATTTTGGGTGCGAACTGGCTACTGGTGTGGGGTGCCCGATGTGTAGCTTGGAGGAAGAAAGTGTTGATTATCTCTTCCTACGCTGTACCTAGTCTTGGAAATTGTAGAACAAATGCTTGAGTTGGTGGAATGTTGTTGGTTGCACCACCTTCTCTCTTCAAGACTAGTTCTTGGGGTGGGAAGATCTTTGTCCCTCGGTTCTTCAGAAGAGAGCATGGAGATTAGGGTTCTTGGCTACGGTTTGGACCATTTGGGCATAGAGAAACCAAGTAGTGTTCAACGGATCTGTGTGTGATTTAGAAGCGTTAAGTTATCTAATTAAATTCTGTGTTGCTTAGTGGTTTAAACACCATGGAAAAGGTTCCTTAGATTCAGTTACTTCTCTTGTCCTCAATATTAGTGATTGTTGTAAGAATGCTAAGCCTCCAAAAGCTATCAAGAAAGACTCTTGGTTCCCTCCTGATTTTAATTCTCTATTTTTTAACGTGGATGGGTCGGCGAGAGGTTCTCTGGGTTTAGCTGGAATGGGTTGTCTTGAGAGACTTCAAAGGGAAAGTGTTATGCACTTTCTCTTCTTTTGTGGGTCATCATTTTTTTGTTATTGTAGAAATTATGGCAGTCTTGAGAGCGTGCCACTTTGCGCTTCATGTTCGTCGGTGAGCTCAAAAACATTGTTATTATTTCGGACGCGAAAAATGTGGTGTCTTTAGTTAACGGTGCTGGAATGGGCAACCTTGACCATTTAAATTACATTTTGGAGACTAGAGACTGGATGAGCATCTTAAGGAATATCTCAGTCATTTACAATTTGAGGAGCTCGAACTCTTTGGTGGATAGATTAGCTAAAAAAGCAGTCGAGACTTAGGAGGATCTGTTGGAATGGAGTCTATGGTGATGTTTTATTTTGTTGGCTGTTTGTTTCGGGGGGTTGATTCATTTTAGTCTGGTTTGTTCTGCTTTTTTTTTCTCTGTTTTGCAATTGCTGTTGTCGTTTTTTCTATTGCTTTGGCTTGGGGTTGTGTTTGCCTCCCTGCCGTGTCTTGTTGGGCGTAGCTTGGCTACCTTCGTTCTGTTGCCTCTTTTGCTTCTTATTTGAATAAATTTTTCTTTCAAAAAAGTCTCTCAATCTAGCTCATTTAGCCTTATTGTTTCTTCCTTAGAATCACTGAAAAACTCATGATCTTCATGTGATTGGTATCCCTTAAACAATTTAAGATTAACAATGTTATCTTCTTGTTCAACAACTTCAGTACCCACTTCCTGAATATCATCACCCTCAAACCCTCCACCCTAATTATCATCTAAAAGTTCAACTCATTCTTTTCAAAATCACTCCACTCTAAATGTTGATAGTTGTCAACCAACAACTTGGGATTGACATTTGGAATAGCAGATGGACCCTCCAATAGTAGTGGAATGTATGGTTTATCTTCTACTTCAAAAACAATCCTTGAAAGTCCATTTTCACTAAACATTCTAAACAATTCTACTAAATCATTATCTGTTTTCACTTCTACCTTCTCACAACACCAAGGCAACAACACAAACACAAAATAATCTTCACTAGGAACTTGATCTACACCAGTGCTTTTTTCATTTATGTCATGAAATAGTGTGATAATACTAATATGCTTTGCATCCCAAGCACCTATATCATGCACAATAGTACCATAATGTACAACGACCTCAAACACCTCCATTCCACATTGTGAATAGAAAAAACATAAATAAAATATCACAAAAAATTTGTATGAATCATTGACGCACTCTGCGGCGTACCTCTAAAAAGCTAACTAAACCACTACGCCTAGGTGAAATGGAGTGCACGAGTCTAATTGGCCCTTCGCAAGTGTACGAATTGTTGTGAAGTATAGTGGATACCAGTAAAGGTATCATTCCCACAAGGATTGATATTGTACTTGAATTAACTTAGTTTAACTCACTAATGATTAGACTAGTTTGGTGACTAAAGAGATAATGTTTATGTTTAAATGTTCTAGAAATATGCTGAGGATACAATGATATAAAATGCTATTAACAATTTCATAACCCAATTACTATCTATGTAAATCCATATTTTAAGAGGAAGGGCCAAAAGTGTCTAATACCCTTTTTATCAATTTGCCTAAACCTAGATCTAGGTTAGTCAAGACTTAATTAACCTCTCATAGAGCTTCAAGCAAAATCTACACAAGGTTGTTCAACCAAGATTTAGATCTACTTTTCGTGCACCAATATCATGCTTGTAATTTAGAGTAAAGTTCCAACTCAACATACATCATGAAGATAATTTATGCATAAGTACAAACTCAATGGATATAAAAGATAGATTGAATTATTGCAAAGAGTGTTCACATTTTTACAACCATTGAATCCCCAACAAAAAGGATTTATCTACTCATAATGAAATAAATACAAGGAAAGGAAAGAGAAAGAGAAAGAGAAAGAAAGCTCACTGTGTTCTTGATGCTTCATTTTTGCTTGCTCAACAAAACCTTCCTTGATATCAAGATAGATCTAATATCATTAAGTAGAATATTGTAGCTCTAAAAGATGATAAACTAAAACTGTTTAATCTAAGATTTCTTTTCTATGAGATGATGGTTGTGAAAGGTGTTTCTAACTTTAGCTAAAAGATACAACACACTTTCGGCAAAAGAAAAATATGTTTATATAGTGGAGGAAAGGTTTGGTAGCTAGCCACTTGTAAGCTGATGTGGATCATGCTTCTGCGACCAGGATCTACGAGTTTGAACTTGCAGTGTGATGTCGCAGATCTCTTTTCAAATTGAACTGCTAGGTCGAGTTCGCAGAACGAACTTCGTAGAAAATATCTGGTTCAGCTGCTACTTCCTTCTGCTAGCTCTTATTCGTAGCGCATGGTCACAGTTTTGTCTGGTGGTGATCTACGAGATACTTCTACGACTTTGATCTCATAGCGGTAAGTCACAGATTGCTTCTGCTAGTTCTAATTCGTAGGATGACTTAGTAGCATCTTTTATCTTTGATCTGCGAATGAGATCTGTGAGAAATAACTCGCAATCTTAACATGCAGTTCTTTCTAGGACAACATCTGCTTCTTGGTTCTTCATGCTGAAGTTGCGGTTCCCTTTGGAAGTCTTCTGCTAGGAAAAACTTGCAGAGTTTCTCTTTAGTTGCATTTCAACACTTTTTTCTTCATGATTCTTCACCAAGTGTTCATTTCATCCTTTGAAACCAATAATTCCTTAAATAAACTTAAAAGTGTAATTATACAACAAAAATGCTCGGGAAACTAACAAAAAGGCAAAGATTTAGGTACTCAAAACACATACATATTTAGAGTGATCAACCACCAATAACAAAACATATACAAAACAAGTTATTAATATATATATATATATAAAGCAAATTATATATATATATATATATATATATAAATTATGAACTAAATAGTATATTAAAAAAAAAAAAACAAAAACATTGTATAAAATAAATGAAACAAACTCACTGATAACAAAACATATACAAAGCAAGTGACAGAGACAAAATTAAAACAAACAAAACAATTTACAGAGACAAAATGAAAGCAAACCCTAAACCAATTTCATCAAAACTCTAGTTTGTATCAATTTTCATAATATATTATGCATAAAAACGACCTAAACGACCTACCATAAATGAAACAAAATCATTGGTAACAAAACATATATATAGCAAGTGAAAGAGACAAAATTTATAAATGGAATTTTACAAGAAAAAAAAATTAAAACAAACAAAACAACTGATAGAGACAAATGAAAGCAAATCCTAAACCCATTTCGTCAAAAAAAAAAATATTCAAAACTCTTATTTGTATCAATTTTCATAATGTATTATGTATAAAAATGACCTAAACGACCTACCATAAATGAAACAAAATCATTGGTAAAAAAACATATACAAAGCAAGTGATAGAGACAAAATTTATAAATTAAATTTTACAAGAAAAAAAAAATTAAAACAAACTAAACAACTGACAAAGGCGAATGAAAGCAAACCCTAAACCTATTTCATCAAAAAAATAAAATTCAAAACTCTGATTTGTATAAATTTTCATAATGTATTATGTATAAAAACAAACTACCAACTTCATTAAACACTCAATTAAACTTTTATCTAGTTCAAATGAAAACCCCCCAAATTTGCTTTTACAGGAACCATAATTTACGAAATTGAAGGACAACAAACAATCAGTACGAAACCTTTGCAACAACCATCATTTACAGACTAGAAAAAAAAAAAAACAAACAAACCTTCTTCAAAACGGATGCAAAAAATCCCACTCGGTTGTTTCTTCTCTGAAACTTTGAGTGGTAGTGATTGATGAACAAAATAAAGTACTTCAACTGTTCAAAATCTAGTCATGAATTGTTTGTTTGCAATATTGGGTATTGGTAGGGTTTTGTTTTGGGTGCAAAAGAAGATGAAGAGTGGGAAAGTATGAGAGAAAAAGAAAAAGACAATGGCTAGTATCATTGGAAAGTATAAGAGGAAAATAAGAAGACAAATGAATGGGCCACCACGAGATGCCTTAATTTAATTTAATATCTTAATTTAATCTTATGCCTTTCAGATATGATGCACATTCCCAAACAACATGTTATTTTACTATCTTGTCCTTCATCATTAATTGCAATTGTTTCTTTTAATAGAAAAAGTGACGACAAGGGGGAGAATGGAGATAAATTGATTTTACATGGAGGAATCTAGCTAATGTTGAAACTAGAAAGGGAAGACTGGAGAATACTGCAAACTACGGGGAGCGGGGGCAGGGGGTGCAGAGTGATAATTTCCCTTGTATATTTCTTCTATAATTAATTATTAATAGCATGATCCTGTAACTTGTCAATATTACATCCATGCCTACAATAATTTTTTTTATAGGACTGATTTTGTTCATGTTTTTTAAAAAACTATTAAGTTACCAATTTTAGTTAGATTCGTCTAGATTTCGATCTAGATGCTTTGCTTATTTCACCTCTCATGATATTAATAATCATTGGAAATTGGCTCATATTCCTATGTAATTCAAACGGAATTCAACTGAGCGAAAGGGATCCATACAAAATCGGATTGGTTTGAGTGAGGTGTGAATGACACATTTGGGAGGCGTGAAGCTTCTGGAAGATGTGTGGGAGCACGTGTGACATGGTTTCTTGCTGGAAAAGTCATGGGATGCTTTGGCTCCTAGCATATGATGACTTTGGTTCCAACCATATGCTTTGACTCCAAGTTCCCTCACTTTATAAATACTCTTATTCATGATACACTAGAAGTGGATTAGAGGGACATCTGGAAACATCAGAGAATGGGTGAATCCAATGAGTGAGATCCCGGGAGATCTGGAGGAAAACTTAGGGGATATTTGAGGGCAAAAGACCCGAGGGATATCTGAGGAGAGACCAAAAAGAAGATCTAGGTAATATCTAGGGGGAGATCTAGGGAATGTCTAGGGAAATGATTCAGGGGATATTCAAGGGACACCTAGGAGATATTAGGACACTCAAAGAAGACCTAGAGAGAGCTGTAAGCTCAGGGCTTGGTTGAGAGCTCGGTTGCAAGCTTGGTGTTTGGGGTTTGAAAGAGAATATTGAGTTTGTACTGCATATTTGTAAAAATTTTCTATATAGTGGAAAATTTTCTCTCGTCGTCCCAACAACCGTGGTTTTTCCCTATTTTGGGTTTCCACGTATAAAACTTGTGTTGTGTGATTGAATATTGTAAGGACCTCTATTTTATGATTGACTTATTTCATGACAAACCACATTGGGGATGATTGTGTAATGGGTAGCTTATGTCTTCTTGATGATTATCAAGGCAAGCTTCCAAGCATTTCCATGACTTCAAGATCAAGAGTTCAACATGTATAACACTTGACTTTGATATTTGAAGAGTTTAGGTGCACACACACACACACACACACACACATACACACACACACACACACACACACACACACACACACACTTCATCCATGCTTTGTTCATCTTGCATTTCTATTTTAATTGTTTATATGTGTGCATCATTTACACCCATCACACTTGCACTTCATTGTTAGATCTAAGTGTGGGTTTGTGTGATGTAATTAGTTTCCGTTTGTGTGATCAGAAATGACTGCGCTTGCACGATGGTTTGCTTATTTTTAGCACGATGAGTGACCACTAGAGATGGTCTCTGTGCACGGGTTCTTATGCACGGGTCTCTACCCATGCATCACCCACATAATGCGTTCGAGTTAGTATTCCAAGCCCTAGTACGCTGGTAACCTTACTCGCACAGTGCGTTGGTCAATACTCAACTAGCGCATCACCCATACAAGTCGAGTAGAGGATGTGTGATGGTCGAGCGCCTGACGACCAACAGACCAATAGACCAACAGACCACCAACACACATGATGGGTTTTCAAGGTAGTTTTTTTCAAAATGATGTAGTTTCATCTTGCCTTATTATATATGCTTTCTCTTCTTCCTTTGGCTAACCTAGGACTACAAATTCACAATTTAGTAAGATGATGAGTTCCCCTAGAGAGAGAAGCTCCAATAGTTGTTTTTTAAATCTCCAAACCCAAAACCCATATGCATCTAACATCTTTCATGCATCAATCTCCCATGGGTCTTCATCATTCTTGACTTGGTAAGTAAGAACAAATATTTCATCTTTGTTTATTGTTCTTTAAGTCAAAGAATTCATTTTTAATGCATAGGATTTGTGAAAATCATTTATTGAATGCATTTATTGTTGAATGATGACATGATTGAGTTTGTATTTTGATAACGTAATTGATTATGTCATTTTTGCCTAAAAATCTAAGTCATACACATTCTTGTATGATTTATTGATGGCTAGGTTGATAGATTGTTTTTTAATCAACTAGTTAAGCTTTTGAATGTTTATGTGTGTTTTGGTTAACAATTAGGTTGTTAGAAAATCTATACACAACTAATTGAGACTACATGTATAGGCATGTAGGATTTGTGTGATAGCTAGGATTGTTTGTCTTTGATAACATCTAGCTAAGTCTTCATGTTTTACATTTAGACATTGACAACTTGGATTTATTGATTGTCTCATTAGATTCCTAGTTAATCATTTTGTGTGTGGTCTTACACATGATTGCATTTGAGCATCATTGTCATATGATCACACTTAGACTTTTAATTCTCTTTAATGAGTCAAAGTCTTATGGCTTCTAAGTAAAGTTGCACAAGCAAGTGAAGTCGCTCAAGCAAGTGAAGTCTTGCACCCAAGGGTTGGTTGGCAAGCATTGCCAAGTGCAACTATAAAAGGCATGTAGGTAGATTAAGGGTGCTCACGCCAATAGTAGTGGATCGGGGGATATCATTATGATTGAACCAAGAGTGGAGAGTGGTGAGTTGTGGTGTCTATAGCATGAGATTATCGTGAGTGAGAATTCGTATATCACTTGAGGGTGTAACCGTTTTTTCATATAGTGGATTGTTGTAGCTTAAATGGCTAGTGTGGCTAGTTCCGTGGTTTTTCCTTGTTGAAGGTTTCACGTAAAAATCAAGTATTCATTAATTTCTGCACTTTTACTTGATTTTTTGTATGTTTGAATTGGGTTTTATTGTTAATATTGACTAATCGAAAAAGTTGATAATAATCGATTAACAACTCATTCACCCCCCTCTAGGTTGCATTAGACACGCTTGTTGTATTTTCAGATGCTTCTCTTCATCTTATTTTCTATGTTTTGAGACATTATTTGTTTACGGTGTATATTAAGCATGTGCTTGCACATCAAACAACTCCTAACAAAGTGGTATTAGAGCCTCAAGTTGCCTAGTATTGGTTTAGTAAAACAGATATATCTGGGTGTTTAATGTTGAAGATTTGATGGGAGGAGGAAATTTGGCTTATGGCAATTATGAGTCATGGATTGATCCATTGTTGGTTACACATGGTGTTGGAGGACAAGTCAACCCCAGAAAAGCTCGGTAGACTTTGATGAGGTGTGGAGCAAGTCCAGCAAAGAGCTCCCAAATGTTGCCAATAGTATGTCTTTCACTAAATACAGTGATGGGAGAACATGTATATCCTTTTAGCATAATGTTAAACCACCAAGTTCCTATGGAAGAGGATATGTTGCTGCTAGCAGCTTCACAAGTTTGCACACGAGCACTGGTTAGACAATGATGCAATGTGTGGTAAACAAGATGTTTAGAGTTGAGGAACTCTTGGGAAGTCTAACATGGGGGTTACACCATATTTTTCAGCAGGTTGTTTGACATGTGCCAAAAGAAATCTTAGGACAGATCGTTCCTAAGTGGTTATACCTTTATTGTGGGGTATATCGTTTCTTGGTGTAGAGAACCATGGCTGTCAGAGAAAAACATAGGTTTTGGGAATTCATGCCAATGGGTGGTTTGTTGGAAATTGGCTCGTATTCCCACGTAATCCGAAAGGAATTCAATTGAGCTAAAGGGGTCCAAACATAATCGAATTGGTTTAAGTAAGGTGTGAATGACACATTCAGGATGCGTTAAGCTTTTGGAAGACACGTGGGAGCATGTGTGACATTATTTCTTACTGGAAAAGTCATGGGATGCTTTGGCTCCAAGTTGAAGACTTTGGCTCCAAGTTTCCTCACTATATAAATCCTCTCATTCATGATACACTAGGAGATGAGAGACATCTGGAAACATCAAATAGTGGGTGAATTCAAGAAGTGAGATCCCGCGGAGATCTTGAGGGAAACCTAGGGGATATCCTAAGGGAGACCCAATGGGAGATCAAGATAATATCGGGATAGAGATCTAGGGAATATTTCGGGGAGAGATCTGGGTGATATCCGAGGAAATGATTCGGGGATATTCAAGGGACATCTAGAGGATATTCGGGAGACACTCGAGGGGGGCCCAGAAAGAGCTGTAAGCTTAGGGCTTGGTTTTGAGCTTGAATCTCGGTAAGGCTCGGTTGTAATTGGGGTTTAGGGCTTGAGAGAGAATATTGAGTGTGTATTATGTAGTTGTAAAATTTTTCTACATAGTGGATATTTTTCTCTCATCGTTCTGACGGCCCTGGTTTTTCCTAGGTTTGGGTTTCCACATAAAAAGCTTGTGTTGTGTGATTAGATGCTTCTCTTCATCTTATTTTTTGTATTTTGAGAATTATTTGTTTGTAGTGTATATCAGGCATGTGTTTCCGTGTCAAACTATTCCCAACAATAATTTGTGGTTGAAAGCAATAATTTTTCAGTAACTGCACTTCATGATTAATTTGAGATCTCAAATTCATATTTCCTCCCCAAAGTAAAACAAATAAATAAAAAGTACGATTAATATCAAAGAAATTAACAGCAAAAATGTCTTACCTATTCAAACTAACCGTATTAAAAACCTAATAATGTATTTTAAATTATTAAAGATTCCAAATTTTCAAGAACTTATATGTTAAAATCATTTTTCTTAAGTTGTTTTATTTTTTAAGTGCTCAGTGCACCTTTAGAGTACACATCATAAAAATTTCTAAATACATACCGATGAAATGGATTTTTATTTTAGTTCCCATTTTTTTTTTTTACAAATTTTTAATCTAAGTGGATTTTTGAATTAGAATTCAATGACTAAGGGTTTGTTTGGTGTACGGGATAGAATATAATTATTTTTATGGGATTGGATTGGATGTGATAGGATTAGACTAAAATTAGTACTGTGATGCGTTTGATTCTGTATGAGATTGGATTATAATATCCCTCTCTCTTATTTGGTGTGGTATGAGATTGGATAAAAATATAATTTTATCATATATTTAATACAGTATAAAATTGATTAATATAAAATAAAATAAAATTATTTTAAAATAAATTAATTTCTTAAAAAATAAATAAAACTATTTAAATATAATATTAAATAAAATAGCATTTTTTATTAATATTTAATATTTTAAAAATATTTTAAATATCATAATAAGATATATTAAATAATTATAAAATTTTATAAAAAAAAATAAAAGAAGAATAATTTTTTTAAAAAAAAATATGGAACTAAATAGCCCTACCTCACTTAGAAAAATGGTTACATAGAATTAGATTGGTTAAAATAATTATTTAAATTAAAATTTGAAAAAAATTTAAATATTTAAAACCAATTTCAAACAAAATAATATTTATTTTTATTTGTTAAAATTGAAAATTATTATTTTTAAAATGTTTAAAATAAAATATTTTATTAATTATTAAATTATATTTGTATTTTAATCACATAAAAAAAAAAGTATAAAGTGGTGGGACTTATATTAGTCTCACCATTCGTGGTGGGGCCAATTAGTCCCATTTTGATGAGATAAGTTGCTTGCATGAGATTAAATAATCTCATCCCATACATGTAACAAACATGAGAGATATGACTAACATTAGTCTTATCCCATCCCATCACATGCACCAAACATGTCCTAATAGTAATAGCTACATACCAATGTATCTATAGAGATCCTCTATAGACTATAGTAATAGAAGTATAAACCATGAATTTAAGAAGGAATGGTATTGCACATCACCTTATAGCACCAGTGGTAGTGCACTTTCCTTCCACGTTAGTGGTGAAGGGTTTAAATCCCACAATGCAAATTTTTACAAGTATGTGTCGAGTTTTTTCTTCGATTTGTGGGTAGTTATTTTTCGTTATAGGAGTAGATATCCAGATCGCACATGAATTGTTTGATTTCAATAGGTCTCGAAAATCCTATCGTAATAATTCTTGTAATACCCAAAAAAAAAAAAAAAAAAAAAAAGGAGTGGTATTTTATTAATTGTTTGGTATGACTTTTCTATAGGCAAATTTTTTTTTTTTTAAATTTTTAATTTTTAATTTTTAATTTTTAATTTTTTAATGTTCAAAGCTCTTTTGATATTTTCTTTTGGTATATAACAATAGTTTTTCGGATATTAATTTGAGTTTTGAACTTCTCAAAAAAAATTTCTTTTTGGAGATTTTAAAAAAAAGAAAAATTATCTTAACTATCCTGTCTAGGATATTCCATCGTATACTCATTTTATTACAAATGCTCTATAAATATATTTTTCTCTCTCCTTTTTTTTAATCTATCACAACACTAAAAGCTACTTATTTAAAGATATATAATCAAACAATCTGTTAACTTAAAATCTTCCTTTCTTTTTAACGGAATACCAATAATTTTTTAAAAAAAAAAATCAAAAACTCTACTCAATAAAAATTTTACCCACAAAAATAATTTGGATAGAAGCAACTTTTTTTTTTTTTTTTTTTTTTTTTTTGTAAAGCTACTTGTTTTTACTATATTAAATTAGACCTGGTAATGAATCGTGTTATTACGAATTCGTGTCGTTTTGTGTTTTAGTCGTGTTAAAATTGCTCTATCTGAATCCGACCCATTAACTTAATGGGTTGAAATATACAAACCCAAAACCAGTTGTTAAATTAATGGGTAACCCGACCCGGCCTGTAACAAAATATTATATTTAAGATCTATTAAAAAGTTGAAAATAAATAGTACTGAAGCATGATCAAACTCATACAATCAAGTTCACTAGCTACTTTTAGAGTTTTAGGGTTAGGGTTAGGGTTATAATATTGTGAAATAATCGATTTATAGTTTTAAAAATTTTTAATTTAGAAAATTTTCTCTTTCAAAAAAAGAAATAAATTATAAATTTTTTAAAAATTAATTAGTAAAATATATTGTAACCATAATTATAGAGATTTATTTATTTATTTATATATGTAAATTCCATAATGTGACTATACAAAGAATTTTGTAATAACTTTCATAAACACATTAAAAAAAAATTTGTATACTAATGGGTATCGAATTAACGGTTTTTTTAAGACCGATCCATTATATTTCGTGTCTTAGTAGGTTGACCCATTAACAACCCGATCTGATAAACTTGACCCACCAACCGCTATTTTCGAATGGGTTTGAGTCGTGTTAATGGCTCATGTAAAATTTTGCCAGGTCTATATTAATATCTTAAATTAATAAAAAGTGTATTATTTTAATGTTTTGATTGAATTCTCATCCATATATAGGGGTGCAATTTTCCCTCTTTACTTTATTTATTTATTTGTTTTTACATTATCTATCTAACCACTTAACTAGACCAAGTATTCTTTGAAGCTATTTTTTTTTTTTTTTTCCATTAGTAGGATCTGAACCGCTGACTTGGGAGTCATTTACCCAAGCTCCATACTCATCCATTTACCGTTTGAGCTACACCCCTAAGGCCAATTTGCTCTCTTTACTAACCTAATTCTTAAAAACAAAATAATAATATCCCTATTATGATAAGATGAGATAAACATTCATATGCCCTTCAAACTATATAAGTAAGATTTTTTTTTTATAAATATTATATTAATTCGGGATTTAGGGGTGAAACCGGGACAGACTTGAATACAATCTCATGGTGTAAGTGTAAAGAGTAAATCATTGAATCAACCTTAACAAGTCATAATTAAGAATCGCATCATCATTCTTAAAAGAGAAGCCAAGTCTTAGTAGAAGTAAAATGGAGGAGGGGTATAATAAAAGAGTAAAAGGACATTTTCCTAAAGGTCCCCACTTCCCACAGATTCAGAATGTATAAAACATGGTAGCTCACAAGTCACAAGTTACAGCTGCATGTTTTGATAATAGATAATGTTAGATATCCAACACTTTTGTCTAATATTTACATCCAACTGTTGATGTATCAATTGGTGAGTGGATACACATTAATAATGATTTATCCATATATCCACTCACCAATTGACATATCAACAGTTGGATGCAAATTATGAACAAAAGTGTTGGATGTCTATCATTGTCCATTGATAATATGACACCAAATACATTAATAGAATTTAGTTTTAATGAGTAAAATAAGAGTAATGTTAGATATCACACTCACAATCACACATCTTCAATCACAACCCATATGATATTAATAATGATTTTATCTCACTTACCAATTTAGCAACATTGATATCTTAACTGCCACATAGGTTATGATTGAAAATGTGTGATTGCATGCTTTCATTTATTCTTTGCATTTTGTGGAATTGTCAAAATTAACTCTAATAAAATATTTGGATCCAATTAATTAATTTGAGAATTTTTAAAGTATTATAATAATTATTTTTTAATAAAAATTTTCCTTTATTTCTCTCATTTTTCTAATGCCTTCATATTTATCAAAATTGGGATAAATAGTTTTAGTGATTGAAACATTTTCAAATTTTATTCATAGATAGATTTTAATGAACTTATCATTCACAAAAAAAAAAAAAAAAAAATTCAGATCAAAATTCATAAAAATTGATTTGATTTCATCAAGGTCTTTACCGAAATTAAAGTAAGAGATCTCTCATTTGAAAGTTCATATATATATATATATAGTTTTTCTCTCCACAAGACAAACTGATTTTATTTATATCTATTCCATTACTATCAACCATTAGATTCACATATTTCAACTTAGTCAAAGTCTTCTTAAACTCAAACAATAATTTACAAGTTTTGTCATAATATTAAAAGTTTAGTTTGGTTACGAGGAGAGAAAAACTATTAATAAGTTTAAAAACTAATAGCAGAGCTTTAACATCTAAATTAATAAGTTGAGTTTTACTAGCATCAAAATATGTAAACTGACAAAAATGCCCTAGGCCTAACTTTGAGGTCCAACTTCTTCAACTTTCTCTTTCCTTTTTATTATCTCAACTCTTTCTCTCCACCCCAATTCATTTTCTTTTATTCTCTCTACAAATACCATTTTTCTTGGAAAAACTTATTTGATTTTGAGAAATAATCTGCGGAAAAAAAAAGGGAAAAAAATATGGGAAAGAAATTTAAAAAATTCTCTGGGTTGGACAATTAATTCTCAATTAGAGAATAAATAATTCTCAATTCTACAATTTATTTTAATTAGTCCAATGGACCAGCTAGTTAAGCATTTTTCTACTTGGGAGATTGTTGGTTCAAATCTAATTTTTTTAGTAGATGGTAAAAAAAAAAAAAATGAAAAGAAGACGATAAAAAGGAAGACTCAACCTTTTAGCCAACATAAAAACAAAATGATGACAATAAAGGGGTCGTTTGTTTTTTTATTTGAAAACTGAATAGTTCTGAATTTTACTGAAGATTGAATAGTGACTGAAATCTAAATTTGAATGATATGTTTTTTTTTCTTCTCACATCTAAATGTAATGTCAACATGTTTATTTTTTAAAAATAAAACTGTCTGAAAGAAGTAATTTTACATCTATACATATGTTAAACAATTATACATATAATATATAATAAAACAATCAAAAAATAATAATTATATATGAACACATATGATCACGATCTTCTTTTTCGATTACAAATAAACTTTATTTTTACTAAAAAAAGAAAAGTTTTTTCTTTTTCAAAAAATAAAAGGAGCAACGAGAAAACTCAATCAAAACACTCTAAAAATAATAATATATAAATACATCACCCTATTATCATAATAAAGTATTGATATTAAACACCAATATGAGAAGTTATTAGGGTTCTTTTTTATTTTTAAAGCTATTATCATAATAAAGTATTGATATTAAACACCAATATGAGAAGTTATTAGGGTTCTTTTTTATTTTTAAAGCTATTCAAAATAAACAATATATTAAAATAAAGATTTTTATACAATATATAATTATGATGAAATTGAAGATATGTTATATATGGAGGATAATATATGCAATTCAGTGTTTTAAATTTAAGTAAGAAGTCAGGATTTTTTACTTTTTATTTTAAGTTGTTTTTTGGTATTTTTAAGTTGTTTGACTACTTAAAAAAAACAAATAGAAAAAATTAATAATTATGATTTAGACCTATTAAATTTTAAGTGGAAAAAACAAACGACCCCTAAGTCTTGATTTTGAGATTTATTAAGTCCAGAAACTGAAAGCCTCTCTCTCTATATATATACACAAAAAGTCTTGAAATCTTGGCTTCAAGTATTAGTAAGACTTGAAATCGAGAGTTATTTTCATTATTTATAATATATATTTTTAGAAATCATAATATGTTATAAATTAATAAAAAACAAATGAAATAAATGAAGAACCAAGTGAGTGAGAGAGACGTGAGTACACTAAGACAAGAGTGAGAGAAGTCACAGAACACATTAACATTTTTATTGATTTCAAGTGAGATGAGAGAGATCACAAAATTGCATCATCTTTACATTTAAAGCCATCCATATATATTGGCAACAAAAAGAGGGATGGTTGTTGTACTATTCCGCAACCTAATTAACTTGAACATGAACCAAAACAAACCAAGCTTCCACGTATGTTGGTGTGTCTAAGAAGCTGTGAAGAGAAGATGGTGGAAGCTAGTTGTGTTCATGTATCACAAGGGGTTGGATTAAGTGTTATGTGGTAGAGACAATTTGTGGTATATCAACACAATATTCATAATACTCCCGTTTGGATTTCCACCATTTGTATTTTAATTTGTTAGAAAAAATCCAGTGAGACAAAAACCTTGACAAAAATATATACAATGATCTTCTAGATCAAGTGGTGTGGATGTGTTCAGAACTGCCTCATTAAAACCTTTCTGGTAAAACCCAATGGGATAAAACCCAGTAAAGGGAAAAAGTGTATAGTACACATATGTCCTATTCGAATTTTGCTTCCCTTGATTGAATTCTCCCCTGAATGAAACTTCAATATCAATCCTGTAATTTACAAAGCCGACGCATGCTAATTCCATATACCATTTGCTCAAAAGTTGATGTAGGCAATGTCTTTGTAAACAGATCTGCAAGATTATCTGTAGATCGTATTTATTTAACATCAATTTGTCGGCTCCGTTGAAGTTCATGAGTATAGAAGAATATAGGTTAAATATGTTTGGTTCTATCTCCTTTGATGTAGCCTCCTCTAATTTGAGCAATACAAGCTGCAATAACTTTAAATATAGGTGTCGACATTCTTGTAGATAATGAAAATCCACATGTATTTAGAATATGATAAATAACTTACCTTAGCCACACACTTTCTCGGCTTGTTTCATGAAGTGCAATGATCTCAGAATGATTAGAGGATGTAGCAACAAGAGTTTGCTTTGTAGAGTGCTAGGAGATTGCTATGCCATTATAGGTAAAAATATATCTTGTTTGTGAACGAGATTTATAGGGATCAGATAGATACCCGGGATCAGCATAATCGAGTAAACCTGAAAAGTTGTTAGATTTTAAATGATATAATCATAAATCTTTCGTTCTACGAAGATAACAAAAAAGATGTTTAATCCTATTCCAATGACTTCGAGTTGGTCCCGAATTGAAACTAGAAAGTAAATTTACTGAAAATGTAATATCTGTTCTAATACATTATGCCACATATAATAAAGTACCAATTACATTAAGATATGGTACTTCAGGACCAGCTATCTTTTCATCATCTTCTATTAGTTGGAATGGATCTTTCTTAGAATAAAGAGTTCTAATAAGCACATGAGTATAATATGATTATTACATCCTTATCTTATCGAATATTTACTGAGACGGTTATACAATATCAGTCCAGATTGTTTTTAATCCATATAAGGATTTCTGTAGGTTCATCAAATATAGATTACGAGATCTCGATTTATATACTTCTAGCATTTTAAATCCTTCAAGGATTATAAATATCTGCATTAAGTGAACCATATATATGATTACTTCGTTTAGATGATGTATTCCAAGCCTTTTAAAGGCAGCCAAATTTATCAAAAATTTGAAACGTAACCGTATTTATCACTATTGAATACCAAGTTTTTGTAAGAAACCATGTACTACGAGTCGTGCCTCATATCTTACGATCTTGTTTTTCTCATTACATTTCCGTATAAAGACCTTTTAATATCTAATTAGTTTGACATCTTTAGGTATCTGGAGAACTATTGGTCTAAATACTTTATGTTTGGCTTATGACGACAATTATTCTTGAATTGCTTCTTTTTATTTAGGCCAATCATGTCTTTGTCTACAATCATCAATACTATGATTTTCATAATCATCATTTCAGTAGCTACTGTATTTGAAAATATATCACTAATGATTGTATCTTCACTATTCCACTTTTCTCATGTATGATTTATTTATTAATTCTTATATTTTTGTATCTCTGTAGAAATTTCTTCCATTTCAATAGATTTAGTCATTTTATAGACTCGTGTCTCTTTAGATATATCAGACTCTTATTGAGTTGATTTAGAGAAATTGGATTTATTTATAACTCGAGATTTGTTTCCATTAGGATCCTGATAACAATACATTTCAAAGGTTTATAAGCTTATGATATGCATCAGATGATTTATTTGTTGCATTATACTGAGATCGTTCTTCAGGAACAATCACCTGGCCAGGGTTTATGAGATAGCAACTTATAAAATTTTGTCACTTTTAATATATCAAGTAACTGATTAATAATTATCTGATGATTAATTATCTTTCGTATTTGAGTGATACAAAGACTAAAATGAGACACATTTATATATAGAGAGAATCTAACTGATATCTGTATTTTGTTTAAGAGTGACTTTTCATTTATTCTCTCTGGAGAAACTTTCCTTTTGGAAATTAATCAATATAATAATACACAGATCGTGCGTAAGAAGATGAACTATTAGAAGCATAGACGATCTGATAAAAGATTAATCAAAATCATCATAAATCTTAGAATGGTAAAGAAATCTTATCTTAGATCGTGTAAGATATGCAATAAAGACATACACAATATAATCAAATATCTTTTAAAAATGAGCATGTCTATGACCAATTACAAGTTTTTATGGTAAATAATGATGATAAGCTGTGGGTCAGAGATGAATAGAATGTCTCCATATATCGAAATAATAAAGTTCACGTAATTACTTGGAGACGTTTGATAAGTGACTCTGTTAACCCATTCTGAGTATGAACATGTGGAACTAGATGTTTAACATCAATCCCAGTATTTATCAAATGTCTTGGAAGTAATTTCACCAGTATTATCAAGACGTATTGACTTAATCGGATGATCGGGAAAATGTGCCCGAAGCTTGATAATCTGTGCAAATAATCTTGCAAAAGCAACATTAAGTGTTGATAATAAGCAAATGTGTGACCATTTGATAGATGCATCAACTAGGACCATAAAATAGCGGAACGGTCCACTTACTGGATGAATAAGTCCACATATGTCTCCTTGAACCCTTTGTAGGAATAACAGGGATTCAAAGCCAACCTTAGAATGTGATGGTTTTATTACTAATTTCCCATATGAACATACAGTACATAAATTTTCATGGGATAAAAGAATCTTCTGGTTCTTTAATGGATGTCCATTAGAATTTTCAATGATTTTACGCATCATTGTAGATCCCGGGTGACCAAGACGGTTATGCCAAAGCATAGATATTTTTGGGTCTGAGAACTTCTGGTTCATAACTGTATAAACTTTTGCATCTCTTATAAGAGTGTAATATAATCCAGATGATAAAGCACCCAACCTTTCCATAATGAGTTTCTGGCCTGAATCATGAGAAGTGATGCACAGATACTCAATATTCTCAGCATTTATAATTTCTATGTGATAACCATATTTTAGTATTGTATGGTAACAATATCATGGTTCTACCGGAGCCTTCTATCAGATTTACTGGACCTAATATTGTATTAACATTTGCCTTAAACTAGGTTAAATTCAGAAAGTATTTCTGATTCCGCATAATCGTATGTGTCGTTGCACTATCGGCTAGATATATATATATATATCTCTTGTATCTTGCTTTTCAATATCACTCAATTTACCGTTTAAAGACACATCTATTCACAAAGAAAAATAAAGTGCATATTAGAAGTGATCAAAAGTATAAACATATAGATATGAAAATATATCACTTCATAAAACAAAATCATGAATCATATTGATTTTTCAAACTTCCGGTTCGACCATGAACTGTAGGTTCATAAAATTCAGAAAACTTCAGGTTCTAAATAGAAATTACAAATTGACTTTCTAGATGAAAGAATTATAACTTGATCCAATCAAAAATTTCTGGTTCTAATAAACTTTGACATAAAAGTTTTAATTTCACAATTTAAATTGAATTCAGAGCTTCAAATCTGATTCGAACTTCATGTTAAAAATTTAAGAACTTCAAGTTCAGATTCAATACTTCGTATCCAAAATTAGAACTTCAGGTTCTATATAGAATTCGAATTTTAGAATTTTAGGTCCCAAGTATGAGATTCATGTATATAGTAATGAATCCAGAACTCCATATTTTTACTAAAATTTAAAATTTAGAACTTTAGATTCTGATCGGTTTGTAAAATCACACCAACTTAAATATTATAATGATAAATCCAGAAACTTCAGATTCTAGTTAGTCGGTCTAGCCGAGCTTGGTTTAAATTCTAGAAACTTAACGATTGATCTAGTTAGGTTTAGCACATAATTTATACAAATTCAGAAACTTCAAGTTTTGGTTAGTTGGCATACTCAAACACATAAATTGTATAAAACTAAATAGATGCGTAAAATTAAAATAACAGATAATATAATAGAAATAAGATGAAGAAGAACGAGAGAATAACAGTATGAGATAAAGTGAAAGGGGAGAAAATTTATTGTTTGCTTTTATTGATGATTTCAGATTATATCCTGACCACACAATTTCAGCTATGTAGTGATTTTGAATAAAGCAGAATTTACTCAGAGATTGATCTAAAGTCTTGAAAACGTAAATGTTGCCACTGATACTTGGCATTTGGTAATGCAACATCATGTTGGTTATCAAATTGGTCTTTTAGTTCTTGCCATAGAACTTCTGGTTCTGTGACAGTTAGGTATTAGGCTTTTAGATCCTCATGTAGATGGTGACAGATAATAACCATGACAGTAGATTTGTCTTGTTCATATGCCTCGGCCCCATTTTCAATAGTGTAATACATGCCCTCTGATTTTATGAGTAATCTGGTATCAATAACCCAGGACATGTAATTGTCCCTAAACACTTCTAGTGCAACAAATTTCAAACTTACAAGCTTTGACATCATTACAGCTTCTGGTTATCTGAAAATCACAATCGGAGTCAGAACTTCTGGTCTAACAAAAATCTAAGGAATTTAAACCTTTAGATATATAAAGGAATATTTGTAAGTAAATAAATCCAAAAACTTCAGATTTCGGTAATGATAAATAAATCTATAAACTTTAGGTTCTGAATGGGTGACCAACTTGTTTAAATAAAAATCGCAAAATAAAATGCGTAATAATAAATGCGAAAAGAAAAAAGTAAATCTACAGGTTCTGGTAGGTTGGTATAGCCAATCTCATAAAAGCGTATAAATAAATAAATGCGATAAAGTAAATCACGTAAAAGTAAATAAAATACGAGAAAGTAAATTCAGAAATATAGGTTATGGTATTAATTAATAAAAATTTGGAAGCTTCAGGTTCTAGTAATAATAAATTAAGAAGATTTAGGTTTTGAAAATAAATCTAGGAACTTCAGGTTCTAGTGGTAATAAATTCAGAACTTCGGGTTTGGAAATAACAGCATCGTGCTGATAACGTGTTATAGATTAATGAAAAACAAATGAAATAAATGAAGAACCAAGTGAGTGGGAGAGACGTGAGTACACTGAGACGAGAGTGAGAGAGAGAAGTCAAAGAACACATTAACATTTTTATTGATTTCAAGTGAGATAAATTGAATCATTTATACATTTAAAACCATCCATATATATAGGCAACAGAAAGAGGGGTGATTGTTGTAATATTTCGCCACCTAATTAACTTGAACATGAAGCAAAACAAACCAAGCTTCCACGTATGTTGGTGTGTCTTTGTGAAGAGAAGATGGTAGAAACCAGTTGTGTTCAGGTAGCACAAGGGGTTGGATCAAGTGTTATGTGGTAGAGAGTAGAGATAATTGGTGGTATATCCCCATAATATTCATAGAGCTTTTCCAGGCATTTGTAATTTGTAGTCTAATTAGACAACATCTTGCTTCAAACATAGGAGTTGCTAAGAGTAAAATTCGGGACAAAGGGCCGATTATATGGGAAATACTTGATGAAGTTATGCGGGGACATCCTGTATTGCTGAATCGAGCGCCTACTTTGCATAAAATAGGCATACAGGCATTCCAGCCCGTTTTAATGGAAGAACGTGCTATTTGTTTACATCCATTAGTCTGTAAAGGATTCAATGCAGACTTTGATGGGGATCAAATGGCTGTTCATGTACCTTTATCTTTAGAGGCTCAAGCGGAGGCTCGTTTACTTATGTTTTCTTATATGAATCTCTTGTCTCCTGCTATTGGGGATCCCATTTCTGTACCGACTCAAGATATGCTTATTGGACTCTATGTATTAACAAGCAGGAATCTTCGAGGTATTTGTGCAAATAGGTATAATCCATGTAATCGAAAAAACTATCAAAATCAAAGAAGTGGCGATCAAATGGCTGTTTATGTACCTTTATCTTTAGAGGCTCAAGCGGAGGCTCGTTTACTTATGTTTTCTTATATGAACCTCTTGTCTCCTGCTATTGGGGATCCCATTTCTGTATCGACTCAAGATATGCTTATTGGACTTTATGTATTAACGAGCAGGAATCTTCGAGGTATTTGTGCAAATATGTATAATCCATGTAATCAAAAAAACTATCAAAATCAAAGAAGTGGCGATCAAATGGCTGTTCATGTACCTTTATCTTTAAAGGCTCAAGCGAAGGCTCGTTTACTTATGTTTTCTTATATGAATCTCTTGTCTCCTACTATTGGGGATCCCATTTCTGTACCGACTCAAGATATGCTTATTGGACTTTATGTATTAACGAGCATGAATCTTCGAGGTATTTGTGCAAATAGGTATAATCCATGTAATCGAAGAAACTATCAAAATCAAAGAAGTGGCGATCAAATGGCTATTCATGTACCTTTATCTTTAGAGGCTCAAGCGGAGGCTCGTTTACTTATGTTTTCTTATATGAATTTCTTGTCTCCTGCTATTGGGGATCCCATTTCTGTACCGACTCAAGATATGCTTATTGGACTCTATGTATTAACGAGCAGGAATCTTCGAGGTATTTGTGCAAATCGGTATAATCGATGTAATCGAAAAAACTATCAAAATCAAAGAAGTGGCGATCAAATGGCTGTTCATGTACCTTTATCTTTAGAGGCTCAAGCGGAGGCTCGTTTACTTATGTTTTCTTATATGAATCTCTTGTCTCCTGCTATTGGGGATCCCATTTCTGTACCGACTCAAGATATGCTTATTGGACTCTGTGTATTAACGAGCAGGAATCTTCGAGGTATTTGTGCAAATAGGTATAATCCATGTAATCGAAGAAACTATCAAAATCAAAAAAGTGGCGATAATAGCTATAGCTATAATTATACGAAAGACCCCTTGTTTTGTAATTCTTATGATGCAGTTGGAGCTTTTCGGCAGAAATGAATCCATTTAGATAGTCCTTTGTGGCTCCGGTGGCAACTAGATCAACGCGTTATTGTTTCAAGGAAAGCTCCCATCGAAGTTCACTATGAATCTTTGGGTACCTATCATGAGATTTATGGACATTATCTAATAGTAAGAAGTGTAAAAAAAGAAATTCTTTGTATATACATTCGAACCACCGTTGGTCATATTTCTCTTTATCGAGAAATAGAAGAAGCGATATAAGGTTTTTACTGGGCCTGCTCATATGGTACCTAATCATATGGTGTCTAAGCTAAGTAATTCTATAACACCGATGTGAATTCGGGCCTTTCCGATTCAACTAGGACCATAGATCTTTACCTTTCTACGCGAATGAAGATCGAGAAAAGGAAGTTTTCCAATCATAGACTCAAATCCATTGTCGAATCCTACTCAACGAAATATGGAGGTACCTATGACGGAACGGGCGGGTCTGGTCTTTCACAATAAAATGATAGATGGAACTGCCATTAAACGACTTATTAGCAGGTTAATAGATCACTTCAGAATGGCATATACATCACACATCCTGGATCAAGTAAAGACTCTGGATTTCCAGCAAGCCACTGCTACATCCATTTCATTAGGAATTGATGATCTTTTAACGATACCTTCTAAATGATGGCTAGTCCAAGATGCTAAACAATAAAGTTTGATTTTGGAAAAACACCATCATTATGGGAATGTACACTTGGTAGAAAAACTGCACCAATCCATTGAGATATGGTATGCTACAAGCGAATATTTGCGATAAGAAATGAATCCTAATTTTAGGATGACATATCCCTTTAATCCAGTCCATATAATGTCTTTTTTGGGAGCTGGAGGAAATGCATCTCAAGTCCACCAATTAGTAGGTATGAGAGGATTAATGTCTGATCCCCAAGGGCAAATGATTGATTTACCCATTTAAAGCAATTTACGCGAAGGACTGTCTTTAACAGAATATATAATCTCTTGCTATGGAGCCCGTAAAGGAGTTGTGGATACCGCTGTACGAACATTAGATGCTGGATATCTTACGCGCCGACTTGTTGAAGTAGTTCAACACATTGTTGTATGTAGAACAGATTGTGACACCATCCGAGGAATTTCTGTAAGTCCTCAAAACTGGATGATGTCAGAAAGAGTTTTTAGCCAAACATTAATTGGACGTGTATTAGCAGACGATATATATAGGCTCCCGATGCATTGCCATTCAAAATCAAGTTATTGGGATTGGATTCGTCAATCGATTCATAACCTTTCGAACACAAGCAATATCTATTCGAACCCCCTTTACTTGTAGGAGTACCTCTTGGATCTGTCGATTATGTTATGGTCGGAGTCCCACTCATGGTGACCTGGTTGAATTGGGAGAAGCTGTAGGTATTATTTCAGGTCAATCCATTGGGGAACGGGGGACTCAACTAACATTAAGAACTTTTCATACCGGCGGAGTATTTACATGGGGCATCGCAGAACATGTGCGAGCCCCCTCTAATGGAAAAATAAAATTCAATGAGGATTTAGTCCATCCCACATGTACACGGCACGAGCATCCTGCTTTTTATTTGATATAGATTTGTATGTAATTATTGAGAGTGAAGATATTATGCATAAGGTGACTATTCCACCAAAAAGCTTTCTTTTAGTTCAAAATGATCAATATGTAGAATCAGAACAAGTGATTGCTGAGATTCGGGCGGGAACATACACTTTGAATTTTAAGGAGAGGGTTCGAAAACATATTTATTCTGACTCAGAGGGAGAAATGCACTGGAGTACCGACGTGTACCATGCACCCGAATTTCAATATAGTTATGTCCGGCTCTTACCAAAAACAAGTCATTTATGGATATTATCAGGAGGTTCGTGCAGATCTGATGTAGTTTCTTTTTCACTCCATAAGGATCAAGATCAACTGAACATCCATTCTCATTCTGTCGAACGAAGATATATTTCTAGCCTCTCAGTGAATAATGATCAAGTGAGACACCAATTAGTTATGTTAGATTTTTCTGATAAAAAAGAAGATGGTATTTTGGATTATTTGAGATTTAATCGAATCATAGGTATTGGTCGTTGTAATCTCATACATCTTGCAATTCTCCACAAGAATTCTGATTTATTGGCAATAAGGCAAAGAAATCAATTTCTCATTCTGTTCCAATCCATTCAAGAACAAGAGAAAGAACTAATGCCCCATTCGGGTATCTCGATTGAAATACCCATAAAGGGTATTTTCCGTAAAAATAGTATTCTTGCTTATTTTGATGATCCTCGATATAGAAGAAAGAATTCAGGAATTACTAAATATGGGACTATAGGGGCGCATTCAATCGTCAAAAAAGAGGACTTGATTGAGTATCGAGTAGTCAAAAAAATTAAGCCAAAATTTCAAATGAAAATTGATCGCTTTTTTTTTCATTCCCGAAGAAGTGCATATTTTACCTGAATCTTCTTACGTAATGGTATAGAATAATAGTATCATTGGAGTAGATATCCGAATCTCTTTAAATAGAAGAAGCCAAGTGGGCAGATTGGTTCGAGTGGAGAAAAAAAAAAGATTGAACTAAAGTTTTTTTCTGAGGATATCCATTTTCCTGGGGAAACGGATAAGATATCCCGACATAATGACATCTTGATACCGCCGGAAACGGGAAAAAAAGAACTTAAGGAATCCACACGGGAATCAAAAAAATTGAAAAAATGGATCTATGTCCAACGGATCACACCTACCAAGAAAAAGCATTTTGTTTTGGTTCAACCCCTAGTCACATATGAAATAGCGAACGGTATCAATTTAGCAACACTCTTCCCCCACGATCTGTTGCGGGAAAAGGATAATATGCATCTTCGAGTTGTCAATTATATCCTTTATGGAAAGAGCAAACCCTTTCGGGGTATTTATGACACAAGTATTCAATTAGTTCAAACTTGTTTAGTCTTGAATTGGGACCAAGACAAAAAAAGTTCTTCCGTCGAAAAGGTCTGTGCTTCCTTTGTTGAAGTAAGTACAAATGATATGATTCGAGATTTCCTAAGAATCGACTTAGTGCAATCCCATATTTCGTATATCAGAAAAAGGAATACTCCGTCAAGTCTAGGATTGATCTCTGATAATGGTCTAGATCGCACCAATATAAATCCGTTTTACTCCATTTATTTCAAGGCAAGGGTTCAACAATCACTTAGCCAAAATCAAGGAACTATTCATACGTTGTTGAATCGAAATAAGGAATGCCAATCTTTGATAATTTTGTCATCATCTAATTGTTTTCGAATGGGTCCATTCAACGATATCAAATATCATAATGTGATAAAGCAATCAATTCACATTCAAAAAGATCCTCTAATTCCAATTAGGAATTCGTTGGGACCCTTAGGAACAGTACTTTAAACTGCGAATTTTTATTCATTTTACTATTTAATAACTTATAATCTGATTTCGCTAACTAACTATTTGAAACTTGATAATTTAAAACTGACTTTTCAAATACGTAAATTACGTAAATTTTATTTAATGGATGAAAACGAGAGAATTTATAATCCTGATCCAGACAATAAGATTATTTTGAATCCATTTAATTTGAATTGGTATTTTATCCATCATAATTACTGTGAGGAAATGTCCACAATAATGAGTCTATATAATAGTTTTTTTTATTTTATTTATTTATTTATTTATTTTAATAATAATAATAAAAAAACTAAAAATCTATAACAAACAACCAGACTTGACCAACAACCTATCAGGTCTCTAGTAGAAAATGCTAACCAGCTGGTCTACGGTCTATTAGTAGATTTTTTTAATTTTTTTTTTTTTTTTTGTTGAAAAGAAATTGGTATTAGTAGTTGAATCAAGGAATAATTATTCATTCCCCAGTCGAGAATTACTGGAATTTTGTAGTAAATGGGAAAAACAATCAAGAATGAATAAAATGAAAAGAAGGCTTGCAAGATTTGAACCTGAACCTCTAATAAAAATACAAAGCTCTAGCAAACAAAAGTACTATTATAAATGATGAAAATAACACTCGATTTTGAGACTAATTAATATTAAGTCTCGAAAACCAAGAAATCGAGATTTATTAAGTCTCAAAGTATTCGCTTGCTACGGGTTCGAGACTTACTAAATCTCAAAATTGAGACTTATTGTGATCATTTAGAATAGCTGTTTTGACTAAAAGCTTGAGTCTTCGTGGGAGATGCAAGATTCGAATCTTTGTTTGCCTTTTCATTTTTTTCTCATCTACTACAAATACAAAAACTAGAAATCTCTCACAAATAACAAGAATTGAACCAACAACCTTCCAATAAGTAGAAAATGCTTAACCAGATGGTCTACGAGACTAATTAATATTAATTCTCCAATCGAGAATTAATTGTCCAACCTTGAGAAAGAAGGAAGAAGAAGTAAAGAGAGAGAGAAAGAAGAAGAAGAAGAAAAAGTTGGGTTTTAAGGGGTTTGAAAATTATATAGCAACTTTTTGAGGGTGCATTTTAAGACTATCACCACTTTAATAATTTGAGTTTCAATCACACCTATTGTGATGAACGGATAAAAATACCCCCACAATTTTGATTTTTTCTTCTTTTGTTTTTTACTTTTCAGTTTTCCAATTTTTTTTTTTGTTCTTCTTCTTCTTCGTTAGACCTCTGAGGGAGGTCGATTCAGCTTTCATTGGAGGTAGAAGTCGTTTGACCTCCGTTGGAGGTCTAATCGACCTTCAATGGAGGTTCCAACGTCTAATCGACCTTCAATGGAGGTCAAAATCGACCTCCAATGGAAGTTGGTGAAAAAGAAGATGAAAAAAAATATAAAAATTAGAAAATTTCATTTTTATCCAATAAGTCTCAGACCGAGACTTATTGGGTATTTCTGAGACTTTTTTTGTAGTTTCCGAGACTTTTAGAGTATTTTCAAAACTTATTGGGTATTTCCGAAACTTATTGATGTTGATAAAAAGATTATGCCAAATTTAAGTAAATTTAGGAAATGTTGAGATAGATAATAATTATTAAAATGAAAAAGAAAAGAAAAAATAATAATAACTCATACCTGGTGAGTCATGAAGTCAGTTAAAAGAAAAGTGCAACGGTACACTCTTCTAGTCTTCTACAGTCTTACTCCTACAGATTTAAATGTTTTGATTGAGAAATATATATATTAATTATTTCATATTTTTTTTACTTTTCAATTTTTTTTTTTGGGAAAGGCTAGGGTAGGCTTGAGCCCACCCTAGCCAGCCCTAGCTCCGTCTCTATGAATAGTCTAGACGCAACATGGTACTATTTCTACTACTATATAAATATAGAATAGAAATGTTTGCAAAATGAATAATTAGAATTTTATTTTTTCCGATATAAAACACTCATGTCGATAAAATTATTTGAGCCTTTTCTTTTATTGGAACGCAAAATATTTGAACTATTTCAATCAACCTCTTTTTATGCTGAATCGGTGACCTATGTATAATATAAAGTAAGAAGAATTCTTTGGATTTGACGAAAACAAGAAACAACTTTGCTAACAATTCAATATTTTGTTTTGTTCCATCAGAAGAGTTCTCAAAATATTCTGGTCTTGGATTAGTGATCAGTCACGACATCTTGGAATATGAATATAGAAGAGAGGTAGATGACAGACTCATTACATAAAAAATAAAAAATAAAAAAATTTAAAAAAAAGGATTTGGGAATTGCCCCCCTAATTAAAAAGTTGAAGTAATTGAGTGTGAGAGCCAAATGAATCGAAAAATTCATGTTTGGTTCGGGAAGGGATCATGTAAGTTTTGAGATGAATAGGAAGATAATTTACTTTCATTAAGTGATTTATTAGATAATCGAAAACGGAAGATCCTAAATACTATTCGAAAATCAGAGGAACTGGGGGGGGGGGGGGGGGGGTGCGCTTGTTTACAGAAAGATGAAAGGGAAGCAGATTAATTTCGAGTGAATGAAGATAGAACGAGAAAAAATGAATTTGATTAAGTCAACTTATAAGACTTTGGAAGAATTAGAAAATTACAAAATGAAACCAATAGATCGATCTCACGGCTAAAATTTCAATACCAAACAGAATATTTAAATTCATAATATTTTTGAAAAAACATATTTAATTGGAAGATCAATTCTTAATGTTGAAAAAGAGATTGGGTCAAATTTAAGTAAATTTGAAGAATTGTGAGAGAGATAATAGTTATTAAAGGAAAAAAAAAAACTCACGGCTCGTGAGTCGTGATGTCTGAAAAAGCAACAAAGTTAAAAATCTGGTCAATTCTTTTCTAATTAGGTTAAGAAAGATATGAATTAATTATTAATTATGTATTTTTTTTTTTTTTTTGGACTTTTCAATCTTTTTTGGAAATGACAAGGGTGGGTTTGAGCCCGCCCACCCTAGCCCAGCCTAAGGTCCATCTCTGTATATACACACTCTCATCACATGATCATCAATAGAAATATATGTAATATTTTTTTGACCCAAAGAAATTATTTCATACTTTCAACTTTTTAGGTATGGGATCCGACTCTATAACCTTACATAATAAAGAGAGACTTATTCGATCTGTAACGATAAAGAGTCGGGATTCTACATACAAATCGATTTCGACCTCTATTAGAGGTCGATCGACCAGACCTCTATTGGAGGTCGATTCGACCGCCAATGAAGCTCGATTATGACCTCCAATGGAGGTCCAACGAAGAAGAACAAAAAACAATAATTGGAAAACTGAAGAGAAAAAAAAAATGTGGGAGCATTTTTTTCCATTCATCATAATAGGTGTTATTTAGGTTCTGTTGATTTGTTTTCTGTTTTTTTTTATTCTTTTTTTTTTAATAAAATATTTGGTTGGGGTTGATTCCCATCCCCAACAACCTTATCTTTTAAAAAAAAAAAAAAAAATCAAAGGTGTTTATTATATTAAAATTTAGGGAAAAGTTCCCTAAATATAAATAAAAATATATATCTCTTATCAACTAATGATTTATTTATAAATATACAACACATTTTAGGTGCGTAATTTTACATGTTTTTATTTTTTATTTTTTTATGCGAAATTACAATTTGTATCGTACAAATTGGGACCTAGCATGAAAAAATCACGCCATAAACGTATTATATATATCAGGCCAAGTTTCTCATGAGAATACTTTATATTATTATTTGTGATTTATTGTACGTAATTCCACATATGTTTTATTTTATTTTATTTATTTTTTATACGAAATTTTAAATTGTATTGTACAAATTGGGACCCGCCATGAAAAAATCATGCCATAATCGTATTCTAAAAATATCAGGCCAAGTTTCTCATAGGAATTCTTAAAATTATTATTATTTTTCTTTATTTTATTTCCTACTTCTACATGTATATATATATATATATATATATATATATATATGCTCAACACAAAGAAATCTATAGGTGGGGATCAAAATTTATTTTAGGTCATTATTCTGTCTTTATTGTGTTTAGCACACACGAGACAAGACCCAATAATATTTTAATGTATAACATAATTTAGATGCTTTTATTGATGTCAAGAAAGTGATTAATGGAAAAATAAAATATGGATTTGTTATTTGAAATGCAATGGAATACATAAACCAATTTTCAATTCAATATTAACCAAACACGAAGAGAAATATGCCAATGGGGATGGGGGTTTAGGCCCTGGGAAAAAAAATTGTCGTCTCTATTATTGACTATTAATGATAATTGACTAATGACATGAGAGATCAATCTCATTTTTTGGTAAAAATTTTTTTGCGTTTAAAAAGATAAAAGTTGAGGGAGTTTTGGTGTAAATTAAATCGTTTATATTTACTTCCTTCAGTTCCTTGTATATTAAGTCAAATCAAACCACGCAAAAATAACTATTGCATTTAAAATGATTATAAAATGTCCAGGTGATTGAGTGTAATTTGTTCAAGATTAACTGAAGCTAGCAAAGATAAAAGAGACATTAAATGAGTTGGGTTATGTGTTTATCAAGTCATCATCAAAGCATGCGAATCACGCTATGTCGCTATCATTAAAAAAGGGTTTTGGGATTCTCATGTTCCTTTTAAATGATCTTACTTTGAAGTTTTGGTTCATGATATGTATGTCCTTTCAAAGGTAAGCTTTAGAGTTTAGATGTTCATCAGTATTTGTTCCGGCTTATAGAGGTTCCTCATCCTAATAATTTCCAAGGTTGTTTTAGAAGTTGTTAATGATTTTTGCCGTTCACAAACAAATTAAATAACTAATTCTTAATTTTCAATACGAATTGGATCCAGTCAGATATTTCAGAGGGGATGATGCCTAATCGATCTGCATTTTTTTTTTTTTAATATCAAAATATCATATATTTTTTTAAAAATATTACAATAATTCGAGATTTGGGGAGTGGAACACACTCGAACCCACAACCGATCAAATATCATAACAGGTATTGCCATGGGCAGAGGTGTTTGTATGTTACCTTTGGCTTCAATCCAGGCTACTTTTAAAAAAAAAAGTGTTTGTTTTTGTTTTTGTTAAAAAAAAACTAAAAATATAAATGAATGACAAGTACAAAATTAATATTACTTGATAATTCATACAAATGGTCTAATTTATAATTTAATTTAATTTAATTGAGATAATCTTAATAGATTCATTAGAGTGATATGCTCAATATTTATTGACACTCAAACACATTAAATGATTAAAGTTTCTATTTCCTCTCCATTCCTCGTTTTATTCCTTACATAAAAGAAATCCGAACAAGTATGCATTTAGTTTATTTCGCTTCCTACCTTTTTTTATCAGTTTCTTAGTTGAATTATTTTAAATGTTTTTTAGGGGCAAATATCATTATATTTTCTTATTTATGTACATTCTTTTTAATTTAGAAAATTTTATTGTAAGGTTTGCTTAAAAAAACTTTGTACTACCGTCCAATGTGACTTGGATAGGAAATTATGTTAATTCAGCCTGATAATGTTCTAGGCCGCACACTATGTGCATACCCCCCAAAAAAAAATTTAATTTAGCCCCCACCTAGATAATATGTACTGGCTTTGCCCCTGAGTATTGCTATTAGATGGATTTTAATTTATATCCTACACAATTATGAAAAAAGGAGTTTTGAATAAAAACAAAACCTTCATTTTCTCAAAATAAAGTTGCAGTAATACACTTTGGTCATCTAGAAGGTCTACTACAACTTAATTGTTTAGTTTCTAATATAATTAACTTTTCAATTATTTTTATCCCACCCTCATGTTTGATCTTCCTTTTATTTTACAGAAACGTGTTCAGAGTGGTCTAGCTTTACCTGGAATTAAACGTACGATTCACTAAAAATATTTCTTTTGTTTTTTTTTTTTTTTTCTAAAATCTTTCAACCTTTATAAATTGCTCTTCAAATTGGGTTCTCATGAACACAAACCTGATCACTTCTCTTTTGAAAAGAAACAAGAAATGGAGGTCCGTGTCATTTCTACAGAAACAATCAAACCATCTTCTCCAACCCAACCCCACCTAAGAACCTTTGAGCTTTCTCTTCTTGATCAGATGAATATGGATGGCCACTTTCCTTTGATTTTATTTTACTCAGGCGGATGCGAGAATACCACCAAAACTTCACATCACCTCAAAAAGTCTCTATCACAAACATTAACCCACTACTACCCATTTGCAGGACGAGTCAAAGATAATCTTTTTGTTGATTGTGACGATTCTGGTTCCTCTTTTATTGAAGCCAATGTATCATGCAAGATGTCTGACATTCTTGAGCAACTTGAATTTTATCAACTAGCAAAGCTACTGCCATTCCATGATAATAAACTCAAGTTGTATACTGGTGGGATCATGGTAATTGTCCAAGTTAATTACTTCATTTGCGGTGGGGTGGCGATCAGCATTTACTTCAAGCATGTTATTGCTGATGCTTTTGCAGCTGCAATCTTTATTAAAACTTGGGCTGCAATAGCTTGTGCTGGAAGTAATTACAATATTAAGGATGCAGTTTACGGTTGCGCATCCATCTTCCCTCCTCAAGATTTGCCACTGCAACAGTTGTGGAGAACAAGTTTTGAAAACAATTTTGCATTGGGAGAAACTGTATCAAGAAGGTTAATATTTGATGCTACTACCATAGCTACTCTAAGAGAAAAAATTGTTAACGGTCCATGTCTGGATCAGCCAACACGTTTTGAGGCTATAACCGCACTTATTTGGGGTGCGGCGATAGATGCAGGAAGGGAAAGAGAAGATTTTAAAGCAAAAAATGTGGCATTGATTCCTGTGAGTCTTCGACATAAATTGAATCTGGCTTCGCCAGAGCAATGTATTGGGAATGTAGCGCAAGTTACAATGGCAAAATGGCCTACGGAGAAGACTATCGATTATAACAGTTTAGCAGGAAAACTTAATGAAGCAATAATGATGATGGATGAAAACTATGCGAGGAAGCTTAATGAAGGTGGTGGATTCTTGAGTGACCTGAGAAATTTAAACGAAGAGATAAGTGATTCGAATGTATTTTTTGTAACGAGTATGTTTAGATCTCCATTGTATGAAGCTGATTTTGGTTTTGGATGGGGAAAGCCAAAGTGGGCAAACACTGTGTTTCACTTCAATAATTTTATATTTATCTCAGACACTTGTGATGGTGGAGGATTGGAAGCATTAGTGGGATTGCCAAAGGAAGATATGACAAGATTTGAGAAGAACCCAGACATCATTGCTTATGCTTCTTCCTTCAATCCAAGCATTTGAGAATATATCCATCATCTATGCACTTTGATAATAAGGGACACGTTAATTAAAAGACTTTGTTTTTGCTTGGATTGGATAAATAATTATCTGTTATTGGGTGCAATATTGGGTTTATGTACTGTAATAGTTTCGTTTCAGTTTTCACTTTTGGTAGTCTGAGTGTGATCCAACACACAGATTGTTCCCAATTTCAGCTATTTAATGAATGATGATCAGCTAGATATCAATTTAAATTTGTGACTTCCTATTAAAATGTTCATAATAATACGAAGAAATTGATATACTTGATCGTATATGTAAATGGTTCAAAGTTCAAACTAAACATAATGTACTACGTTCACCAAGATTCACTTCAAATAACAAAGGTCACTTTCGCTCGAAGCCCTTCGACACAAATGGTTTTCAGTCTTCAAACTGGAACTGAGAATTTTTTTTTTTAAGCATCAGTCACTATGTGAGTTTTGGTTTCGTTTTGGTTCCCCATATTAAAATATTCATTTAATCTATTTTTTTTATTAAATTGATGTGATGATGATGTAGCGGAAGCTAAATCGAGAAAAACGTGCAAAAAACAATTCAAAAACCACCTGCTAATGTTCTGTTGAACCGCGCACAGATACCAAAATATTAAGCTTCAAATTCGTTGACCCACGTAGGGTACCGAAATTGGGAAATATTAGAGAAACTCTATATTTTATAAATAAAAAAATTGAATAGCCTTTCGGCTTACAAGGCTATTTAAAGCAAACAAATCATAACCCTAATTCGAAACCTTGTTGAGCAATGAAACATGCCTAATTAACGAAAATTACCAAAAAAGGCAAAATTGAGATAATTGTGGAAACAAATAAAACTAAAGACCTAAAGCAAGCTAGAATTGATGGAAGTCAATTCGGACTTGTAAAACTCAACTTATTACAAAAACAAAACTTTCTTAAAACAGAAAAACGGCAATTTCGGGGTCTAAACGATGGAATATGGCCGAAAAAGGGCATGCCTACAATCAAAGTTGGTGACTTTGGAAGATCTCGCCGATTCGCTTCAACCGTGAAAGTTTCAGGCCATTCCGACTCCGTCGCCAGCACTAGTAGAAATTATTTAGCATTCTTACGATCCCACTTTTCAATGTAATCCAATGTCGTAGCTGCTACCGCATCAGATACATCATTTATGGATGTAGTATGTGCAGGACTTAGAAAATTGTAAGACCATCTCCAATCATTCTCTAAATTTTTCTCCATTTTAGAGACCGAAAATGAAATATTCATATCCATAAATTTACTACTTAAACTATTCTCCATTTTACAATCTTCAAATAAAAAAATATTTTTATAGATAATAATTTACTCACTTTTATTTCATCGAAAAATTTCTAATCTTTTTTATAATTAGTCACATATAAGGATGTCAAAAAAAAAAAAAAAAAAAAACCCGAACCGCGAGGTCCTGTCCCACTCCATCCCATTTGAAGGCATTTTATCAAAACAAATGGGGTCGGGGCAGTTTGAGATCGATTCCTACTCCCCATTTCTAAAATGGGCGGGATAGGGATTTGTTGTCCCCACCCAAACCAACTTAATATTTATTTCTTAATAATATTAATATTTAATTAAAAAAATTAAGTTATACATTATTTTAATTAGTAATATTAAGATATAAAAAAATTATTATGAATTTTGTTATCTAATTTAAACCTATTTTTATTTAAGTTACAAGACAAACACCCCCCCCCCCCCCCAAAAAAAAAAAAAAAAAAAAAAACCTAGTTATTATACAAACTTGGGGAGGGTTTGGGGCCACCTCCCACACCCCGGAAATTCCACGACCTCGACCCCGGTCTTCAATAGTGGGTTTGGGGGTAAATAATTTTGTTTTGGTTGGGGTCAAGATTTATTTTCTTCGCGCCGAACCCGCTCCATTGACATCGTTAGACACACCTAACTATTTTTACATGTAAAGATTTTGATATAATTTTTTAAAATTTTTTACTTTTTATTAACTTTTAAGTTTCATTGTTATTTTTATTGGTTTTTTTATTTTTATTTTTAATGTACTTCTTTTTTTCGTTTTAATATTTTAATTTGAAGATGTTAATGTTATTGTTTTGTTTTACTGAATTATTTAGAATTAATTATTATGATATATGTTAATTGCATATATATAAATTGATGATCTGAAAACATTAGTTTTGGATCAAAATATTTATTAATTCATTGATTAATAAAATGTGTAATGATTAAAAAAATAAATAATTATTAAAATATAATCAATATTATACTCAATTGAAAGATCTTAACAAAATATTTTCAATGGTATAACTTTTATAGTAATTACATTTATAAACAAAGAATTATATTAAATTAATTGAGTTTAGTTAAAAATGTAAAAAGGATATAAGAGAGTAAAATGAGATTATAAAAAATGAATAGTAAAATATAGATGGAGGATTTAGATCTTCAAACTTGATCTCTATTTTGATACTCCTCTTTTGGCGTGATTTAAAGAATGGTTAAAGTGAAATGGATTTTCATTTTGACTAGTTGGAGACCCATTGGAGATGGTCTAAGAGATGACAATTTTTTTAAAAAATATTAATAATAACAACGGTTTTTTTTTTTTTTTTGGGTGAATAGAAACAGAACAAAAGAACATCCACCCAGACTAAATTCTCCATCCAGGGAGGAGAAGAATCAGACTAACACCTCTCATCCACACAGAAAATTGCTAACTTAGCAAGGCCATGAGCGACACAATTTACTGCTCTAGGAACAAAGGAGACAGAAATGAGCAGTCCATGAATAAGCCGGAGAATATCTCCAATAAAAGTACCGATATCAGCGGCAGGAACCACCCATACATTCACCAAATCCACAACCACCTTTGCGTCAGATTCCACACGAGCAGGAACAAAACCAACCTCTACAGCCAGCCGGATACCCCACAACAGAGCAAATGCTTCGACCACCTGAGGGGAAAACTTAGCTTGGATATTCTTAGTAAAGTAGCGCATAACAACACCCAAATGGTTCCGAATAACTACACTAGCACCAATATAATTTTTTCTAGAATCCACAACAGCGTCCGTATTAATTTTAAACCAACCCCTATCAGGAATGCACCATTTGACAGGACAAACATTGCAAGGGATTTGCGCCACTTCCTCAGCAAAGTTAGCAGCAGTGAAAACATCAAGGAAATTTTTTAACCAACCCACAACATCATTATCAACACAAGCCAAAGGATTATGAGTGGACTGGTTTCGAAGCCACCAAACATGCTAGAAGAAGATACACAACAACGCCATTTCCTCTTTACGAAATTTATAGAAACAAGAAATAATCAAGTCAAGGAAATGAGTGTGCTCAGGCCAATTCATACCTTGCAACAGAGAGTAGTCCTTCCAGGTCACCCGCAATTTAGAACAGCCCCAAAGAGTATGGACAACTGACTCAGGCTTCTTCTTACAGACTGGGCAAGAAGGATCAATTGGGATACCTCTTCTAACCAAATTTGTAAAGGTGAGGATCCAGTTATTGTAAGCCTTCCAAACAAAAATCTTCACTTTAACCGAGATCCAAAACCTCCAAAGAGACTTCCACTAAGATTCCAGACCACTCAGACCCAAAAAGCTAGCAAACAAACCAAATCACAACCAATTTTATACCCACTGCAGACAGACTAAGTTCTAGAGCTTTCATAATGCCAAAGAAGAGAATCTTTCAACTGACATGAGCTAATAGATAAACTTAAAATAGCTTACAAATCTTCCAGAAAGAAAGAATCCAAGACAAGAGGAACATTCTAACCCCTAGATGGAGAGAGCATAGCACAAACCGGAGTCATAGAACCAAACTTTGGAGGAGAGAAGAGCTTGAAAGTAGACGGCCTAGGCACCCAATAGTCCTCATAAATAGAAACAGACGATCCATCTCTATTATCCAACGAAAGCCAGCTACTAAAATATCACTTCCCTATGGCAGCCCATTCCAAATCAAAGAACCAAATGAGCATTTTTTAGCTTGGAAAAAGAAACAATCAGAAAAGTAACAAGCTTTTAAGATTATAGCAGCAAGAGATTGAGGGTTCGTAATCAATCTCCAACCCATTTTGCAAAGAGGGCTTGATTAAATGTTGACATGTCATGGAAACCAAGACCACCCATGTTCTTTCCCCGTGCAAAGCTTACGCTAAGTACACCAGTGGATGTTATTGGACTCAGAAGAACCACCCTACCAAAACTTAGCACACAAGCTATGAATCTTCGAAATAAGGCAGTTCGATAACTGAAAAAGGCTTATAGTGTACATAGGGATAGATTGAACTACCGCTTTAAGAAGCACCTCTTTACCACCAGCCAACATCAACCATTATTCCAACCCCTGACTTTCTCTTAGACACGATTCTTGATGTCAGCAGACAATTGCATTTTATTTTTACTAGCAAAACTGGGGAGACCGAAGTAACATTTGTGGCAATCCACCGGATTAACACCAGTAATGCCTGCAAGCCAAGACCGCACCACCCTACCCACATATTTACTAACACATATAGCAGACTTGTTAAAGTTAACAACTTAACCAGACGCCAAATCGTAATCATCCAGGATACACTTGATTGACACACAATTTCTATTGGAGGCTTTGGAGAAGAGCAATTCATCATCTGTAAAAAATGTATGAGAAATAACAGGCGCAGACCTAATACATTTAAAACCCGAAATCCTTATACTAACCATCGCAACATTCAACATGCTCGAGAAGCCCTCATCACAAAAAAGGAAGAGATAAGGTGATAGAGGATCACCCTGGCGAAGTCCCCTAGTGGGACGAACCTGACCACTCAGGAGGAAGGAGAAAGAGATAGAGGAGATACATCGCATGATTTGACATCATCTTAGCAAAAAACCCCCATTCCACCCTATCGTAAACCTTAGACATGTCAAACTTCAGTGCCATAGAACCTTTTTTCCGCTTCTACCTCTTTAAGGCATGGATGCACTTAAAACAAATGATGGTATTATCCATAATAAGATGGCTCGGGATAAATGATCTCTGAGTTTCCGAGATTACCTCACTAAGAACCAATCTGAGTCAGTTTGCCAATATTTTAGCAAAATTTTATAGGCTACATTGCAAAGACTAATGGGACCATAGTCCATGATAGACAGCGGCTGGTTCACTTTAGGGATTAGAGTAATCAAAGTATTATTCACCAAACTAACGGAATCTCGCTCATTTAGGCATCGCAGACAAGTAGCAGAGATACCTGTGCGCAGTGTCCCAAAATGTTTGGTAGAAAAGAGCCGGGAGGCCATCAGGACCCGGCGTTTTGGTAGGATGCATGTCAAAGATAGCTATACAAACCTCCTCAGCATTAAACAGCCTATCGAGGAGAAGACAGCTCCTATCATATACCCGTTGAGTCACATAGTTGGTCACCTTATCAAAATCCCCCAAACAAGGCTCTATAGAACAAAAAAGATTGCTAAAATACTTAACCACAACAGCTTCCATCTCTGCATTCTCTGTTTGCCACACACCCCTATCGTCCCTTAGACCTGAAATTTTGTTTCTAGCACGTTTGGCAGAAGCCTTCCTGTGAAAAAACCTAGTATTCTGATCACCGTTTCTATGCCAATCCAGTCTAGCCATTTGTTTCCAATACCATTCATCCTCCTCAAGGAGAGTATGTAACTTATTTTCAATCTTACGGGTAAAATAATAACAACGATTAATTACGACTAATGAGGTTTTTTTTTAATATTATAATCCCAATAAATTTCTGTAGAGCAGATTAGTTCACACTTAGCTGAAAATATAGATTTTATTTTCTTTAATCTCTTCGTTACAACTTCTATCAAATTTTTTTTTTTTTTTTTTTATAAATACATTTACTTTATATGTTTTAAAGTAAATTGACCAATAGTGACAAAAAATATTTGTCACTATAAGTGAAGAAATTGTCACAAATTCAATATTGTGACAAAAAAAAAAAGTGTCACTAACAATTTGTCACTTTTGCCCCCGTCACTAAAAGTATTTGTGACAGTTTTTTGGTCCTTGTCATAAATCATAACTTTTAGTGACACATTATCACTTGACCTTAATTAGTGACAAAATAAAAATTGTGTCACTAGATTAGTATTTAGTGGCAATTAACCGTTTGAAGATTTTGTCATTGTACATTTTCTTAGTGACAATTTATTGTTTAAAAAGTATCACTGTTCACAAATCCAGTGACAAATAATCATCTTAAAATTATGTCAATACAGACAAACTTAGTGACAATTAAGTTAACCATATAATAATTTTCACTACAATGTAGACTTAGTGACAATTAACAATATGAATATTAAGTCACTGTATAGATACTCAGTAACAATTTAATCAATTGTCAAAATTTAATATAAATTTAAATTGTATAAAAAAAATAAAAAATATAACCAAATAAAACATGTGACTCATTGAATGACATTGAGTTTCATACATAGTCATTCCATTAAAAATATCCAAAAATTAACATAATATCGAATTGATACAAAAGTAATCCAACATCTTTCAAAGTCTACTACTAAATAACACATGTAAACTGGCTAATCTAAATTAATATAAGTGTTAGGTCACACACAATAACTTTCAACTGCATAACCAAAAACTTGAAACTTCCGAGGTCTTGATTGTGAAATATTAAAAGTCAATAATCCACTGTCAGTTGTCAAGTAGCTAAAGAATTTTTAGGTTTTGCAAGAGAAACCTATATACATGAAGACATGAAGAAAAAAAATAGTGAGAACAAATTAAAGTCACCAAAATAAAACCGATGAAAAATGTAACAATATTGACAAAACTTAGTACAAGTATAAAATAAATTCTATAAGTTTGATAGCCAAGTATAAAACTTGTTGGAACTGTTAATCTATTCATCTTCATATAAAGTCCTCTATAATATCAATCTATTCATCTAGCAAATTATCAAATATCTTATTGAGTGTTTGAACTCTTTTATCAAACAATCTGTATGCATATAAAAATTTGTTGTTCTATAAGAATCATTTTATCAAACAGTTAGTAGGCATATAAACTAAATTGACATATACTATGAAAATTTAAGAACGAAAAACTATAAATCATGAAATAATAATAATGAGTTCCTTAAAAAATTTGAAAACAAATTAAAGTTAAAAAAACATCCGTAAATGTATATATAATTCTACATACAAAAAAAAAAAATCATAACTTATTCAAAGACACTTTCAATATATGAAACTCGAATTTGAGATTCTGACCTTGAAAAAACAAGTACCAGAAAACAAACCCTAAAAAATTGAAATCAAGAAAGACTCATTTTATCAAACAGTTAGTAAGCACATAAACTAATATTGACATATACTGTGGGAATCTAAGAATAAACAACTACAAATCATGAAATAATAAATCATAAACAACTATAAATCATGAAACTCGAATTTGAGATTCAGACCTTGAAAAAACAAGTACCATAAAACAAACCCTAAAAAATTGAAATCAAGAGAAAGAAAGCTTAAACAATTGGTTTTTCTATAAGACTCATTTTATCAAACAGTTAGTAAGCACATAAACTAATATTGACATATACTGTGGGAATCTAAGAATAAACAACTATAAATTATGAAATAATAATAATGAGTTCCTTAAAAAAATTGAAAACAAACTAAAGTAAAAAAACAAAAAAAAATCTCTAAATAGATATATACAATTCTTCATTAAAAGAAAAAAAAAAAAATCATACCTTATTCAAAGACAATTTCAATATATGAAACTCGAATTTGAGATTCCAACCTTGAAAAACAAGTAGAAGAAAACAAACCCTAAAAAATTGAAATCAAGAGAAAGAAAGCTTAAACAATTGGTTTTTCTATAAGACTCATTTTATCAAACAGTTAGTAAGCACATAAACTAATATTGACATATACTGTGGGAATCTAAGAATAAACAACTATAAATTATGAAATAATAATAATGGGTTCCTTAAAAAAATTGAAAACAAACTAAAGTAAAAAAACAAAAAAAAATCTCTAAATAGATATATACAATTCTTCATTAAAAGAAAAAAAAAAAAATCATACCTTATTCAAAGACAATTTCAATATATGAAACTCGAATTTGAGATTCCAACCTTGAAAAACAAGTAGAAGAAAACAAACCCTAAAAAAAAAATCAAGAGAAGCTTACATTTTTATCTGGGCAAAAGTTTCTCTATAATGTCGGTGCTTCTTCGGATGAAACACTGTTTCAATATTTTTAAGGTAAAGAAAAAAAAAAAAGGGGGAAAAACAAAAACAAAGCATGATTGTAGCATTTTTTTTGGTGTGGATTTTTTTTTTTTAAAGGAAATATTAATTGATTTTTTTTAATGTAAATATTAATCAATTCTGATGCTTTTTAAAAACCTAATTATTTATAAAATAAATTCTTTCCTTTTTAAAAGGTAATTTTATGACTAATTATATTATTTTTCATAAATTATCAAGTTTTGTAACTAATTATGACAATTATTTTTTAAAATTTTTGATTGAACAAAACATAATGACAAATAGTAAAATTTGTTACAAAATAATGCTAACAGTGATACAATCAAAATTTGTCACAAAGAAATGTGTCACTATAGGTCACTTTTTTTTTTAGTAGATTGCTGATAAAGTGGTTGTGAAAACCAATCACATTTTAACCACCTATCTATTGTAATGTTTATGTGTCATGAGAGTAGATAAAGTCAAAAAAAATATCAGATTAGCAGATGATCCAAAACTTGCAAAATTATTATTATTATTATTATTATTATTATTATTATTATTATTATTTATTTATTTATTTATTCTTGAAACGGGAAAAACTTCATTAACCACCACTTAAAAGGAGGGAATCCATCAAAATAACATACTCTAGACAAAAAGGCAAATCCTCTAGCTAAAAACAATTCTCAACAGACCTTAAGGCAAACTTAGCCAAGGTTTAAGCTGCCTTATTAGCAACCCTAGGAACAAAGGAAATTTGAATTTTAAACTGACTAGCAAGAGCCACAATATCACTAACAATAATGCCAATATTAGCACTAGACTCATTACCATAATTTATCAAGTCCACCACCCATTTTGCATCACTTTCCATAACAGCAAGAAGAAGACCAGATTCAACTGCAAATCTCACCCCTCTTAAGATTACAGCTGCCTCTGCAACAGAGGGAGGGAAACAAGCATGAAACCTTTACATAGATGAGGCAAAAACCTGGCCATTCGAGTTGCGAATAACCACCCTACCCCAATCAGCTGAAGATCAGCTAGTATTGCCGCATCAGAGTTAACCTTAGAGACTCCATCAAGAGGTGTAATCCATTTCACCACTGTGTCACTAGAAACAGAGGAAGAAAGAGAAGGGGAAGGCATAGCCAGATTGGCACACCTGAACTCCTCGTGAAAGATAGAAGCCCAGGCAAACACATCCTCCAACCTATGATTAGAGGGAACATGAACCCCTGATTTCTCCAACACTAAGATCTCCACCACACAACACATAAAAGTTCAATTTCTTTCAAACAAAAAACACGGTTAAAATAAAGGAACACATCATGGAAGTGCATATCATTTCTCCAATTAAGGCCAGTAAGGAAATAACAAGCTGAAAGAGTACCCTTGATACCATCACAACCCCATAAGGCATGAATCATTGTTTTCGGTATTTTGGAGCAAACAGGACAAAGTTACTCAATTGGAATGCACGCCTCGCTAGGTGATGAGGCCGTTTGTGCTCAACAAAACAATGTATTTATATGTTCACTTGAAAACCATGTTTAACCACTTAGGGATCCACTTAGGATATAAAAGATTAGTAAAACGGTAGGCGAGGGATTTGTTTCATAGGGAATTAGAATAATTAGTTAGATTAATTAACTAAACTAAAATGCAATAAAGTAAATTATGATAAATTGGATAGTGTATGGTTTGAGAAACCATCAAACATGACATGTGAATTAAATGTAACATGATAGGGAAAATAGAATGCTCAACAATCATTTATAAGATAATGGAATATAATCAATTAAGAGAATACTAGAGAAATGATGGAGTTGCAAGTGGATTATGGGCAATGCTTATCAAGCTAACTTTAATGAACTAATCTCATACTTATGAACCATTTGTAGTCTTAGATGTGAATAGGCCGTCAAAACAAAACCTAACATTTCCCACCAAAATGCCTAACTGATTAAGGAGAGGGGGTTAATGTGGGATCGGTTATTTACAAGTCAAGGATTAGATCATTGTGGTTGATATACCCTCCAGTAATCTGTCCTATTCACTATGTTCCTAATCAATTAAGGGTGTCAATCCGAGATTAATTATATCACAACTTATCCTAACAAGATTGTAATCAACAAGTGGTATACAAAGTTAATCACATAATGCACATAATCTAGTTATCAAATGAATAAAACAGAAATAGAGATTCAAATACAATATAACTTAAGCAACACCCAAATCCAAATGTTCCTCACATCAATTCTCTAGAATGGGATTTAGTTATACATAGTTACAATCAAAACCAAAGAAGTAATAGATTAGGAAATCACCCTTGGGCCTCCTTTTTTAGTGCTCATAGTGCAAAGAATAGTATATAAGGATGTATCTAAATGAATGAATGTCTAATGAGTAGTGACAAAGGTAGGGAATGTAGAGAATGGAAAGAGAGGAATGATTAGGTGAACTAATCAAGATTTTGTATTCGTTTTTGGATGGAAAATGTAGTCCAAGATTAGAGATGGAGGAAGTTGAATGTGGGGAAAATGGAAGAGAAAATGCTTGTGTAAATTTGAGATTTTCGTGCTTAGGAAGAACTCTCCTCAAATTGGAGAAGAAGAGCATTTATATTGGCTTTCGGATCTGTACTATAACCGCTAGAAATGCTGATGTAAAATGTTACATGTAATTGCAAATCAATGTAAAATGTTACATGTAATTGTTAATTTGATTAAATCCAACAATAAAAAATTGCAACAAAACGTAGAAGTCACTTCATTTGTGTAATGTTTAAATTTTAAATGAACAATTTTTTTATTCAATTTATAAAATTTAAATTAAATAAATATTATTTTCAATGATTAAATATTTTATAAACTAATCACTTTTATATGCTTTAATTTTTTTTAAATAATTAATTATTCTTTTCTTTATTTTTTAAAATTTTATGCAAGTAATAATTATTTGTTTAAAATTTTTAAAATTCATTATTTCAATTTCGTAGCTACATTCTCACTTTTTGAATTTATTATTTTTAACTTTTATAATATCACGATGTTATATAATTTTTAATGAGTCAATTACATCATATATTAAATAATACAAATTTACAAAGTTAAATGAATGTTCAATAAATTAATAACCTCATTTAAATTTACATATATTGTTTATTTTCAAAAAATATTTGTATAAAAAATAAGAAGATTAATTTTAAATAATACCTTGTTATTCTAAAATATATATTTCAATATTAAATAGAAGAAGACGCAATTTAACTTTTTTTGTTCAAGGTTTCAAATATATTGTAAAGTCGCATCTCTTCCGTGGAATCCATTTTTGCTCACCCCTGTTCCAGGGGGTAAATATTACCCCCCTCCCAAACACATGAAATGTGTCCATAAAGGGTAAAATTGTCTAAAAATATAATATAGTTTGGATAAATTTACCCCTTCCATTGACACATGTTATGGTTATGGGAAGGGGGTAATGCTCGCCCTCCTTCAAGGGAGGTGAGCAAGAGTAAACCCTCTTCTGGGTCGACCGAGTAGAAAAGGCACCTCCACTTCAACAATATTGTTAATATAGGTGTGAAAAATTTACCGGTATGACATCTTAACTTCAATTTTTTTTGTTTTTTTGTTTTTGTTTTTTTGTTTTTTGGTTTTTTTGTTTAAATGTAATCATTTTATAGTGGCATGTAATATTAAGTTCATTTTCTTGTGCAGACAAACTTATTATATATTATAATATGCTATAGGCATGTTTCAACTTTTTAGTTATATTGAAAATTATATTCCTAATAACATCAATTTCTTATCTTTCATACTAATTTCAACATGCAACATTTTTTTTTTATATTGACATAAAAAATTTATAGAAAATATTTTATGAGATTAATGAAAGTATATTTTTATGTTGATTAATTGAAATAAATTTAATTATATAATTCCAAGATATGTATCAATTTAAATTGGATATTCATACAACTTTAATTGTGCAAAAACTTTTATATATATTCAAGTCAATGTTACATACATCGGACTATTGACTCGAGTGTCGAATTCTACCAAATAAATATTGGCATACTTTGATGTTATGTTATATTAAAAAACTTAAATTCCACAAATTATATTAACATTCATGCAGTTTATCACAAATGATATAAACTGAGGTCCCTTATTTACATGAATGTAATTATTGATGAGATTGGAGTGATTAATATTAATAGTTTTAGTTTACTTATATATATATATATATATTAAATAAATTTCTCTAATATTGGCATTGTATATTAAATTCTAAAATTTTTATTTACCATATTTGTCACATTGTGAAAAAAATTGTCACTTGACTGATATAAGTGGTTACATTCCTAATAAAGTTGTAACATTTTATTTTGAAATTTTTTAATTTTGTAAATATATTTTTTAAAAAAATGAAAAAGAACGATAGAAAAATTGTCACTTGACAGATAGAAGTGGTTACATTTTTAACAAATTTGTAACATTTTAATTATTTAAATATATTAAAAATATAAAAAAGACAAGTTTTGATTTGAAACTACAGGTTGTACTGGTTATAGCTTGTTATTCAAGCAACTTGAACTTTTTTAGTTGTCACATTACAGCCTAACAACCAGTAAATTATCCAACAACTATACAAGGTTTTCACACCCTGCATAGTAGCTGAACCCTTAATTTAATAATTTATATCAAAATCCTATCCTGTTGCCACCAAAATCTCTCTATATAAGTGACATGAGTTAGAGGGAACGAATCAAAATCTTCAACGCGAGTAAAAGAATAAGAAAAAAAGTAATTAATTTAATGGGAAATCCACATGTTTTGGTGATTCCTTTCCCAGCTCATGGTCATATAACTCCTTTATTGGAGCTTTCACAACAGCTAGTACTCGATCATGGCATCAAGGTTACATTTGTAATCACAGAGGATAATCGTCAGAGGGTCATGCATTCATTGGCAACCAGTGATGGTATTGAGAATCAAATCCATCTTGTTTCGATCCCAGACGACGCACCGAAATCTCAAGAGACATTGTTTGAAGAGCATGCCTTCTCTTCATTGCGAGGAAAAGTGAAGCAGCTCATTGAACAAATTAATGCATCGGACAGTGATAAGATCACTTGTATTGTTGCAGATTTCCTTCTCGGATGGGGCATGCAAATGGCAGCAGAGAAGGGAGTCAAGGGAGTTGTCTTCTCTGGTAACATGGCTGCAGGGCTTGTCTTAATATCAAAAATCCCAAACTTGATTGATGATGGAATTATTGATGATGATGGTAAGATATCACTACATTAATTTCACAAGTAGTTTGAATTCAAAGCATATATATAAATGTTGAAAGTTATTAATTCTGCCAAGCTAAATTTAGTTTGATATTTTATTTTCAGGAAATGTAATAAAGAAAGAGATGATTAAGTTGTCGCCAACCATGCCACCAATGAGCTCCTCACACTTCCCCTGGGCTAGCCTTGGCAATCCGAAATTGGCGAAATTGTTTTTTGAACATGCGAGTAAGAATAATGAATCATTGAAAATGGCTGACTGGGTGCTCTGCAATTCAGCTTATGAACTAGAGCCTGAGACATTTGACACAGAACCAAAGATCCGACCAATAGGCCCACTTTTGGGAAGCTTAAAGCTGTCTACAAACTCAAGGCCAGAAGACTCGATTTGCTTGGAATGGCTTGATCAACAGCCACCACAATCAGTCATTTATGTTGCATTTGGTACTACAACTTTTCTTAACCAAACCGAATTTGAAGAATTGGCTTTGTGGCTTGAACTTTGCAACAGACCTTTCCTGTGGGTTGTGCGTTCCGATATTACAGAAAACCTGAAGGATGCATACCCAGATGGATTTGAAGAAAGAGTAGGCTCTCTTGGGCTTATGACAAGTTGGTCACCTCAAAAGAATGTTCTGGAACATCCTTCCATTGCTTGCTTCTTGTTCCATTGTGGTTGGAACTCAGCCCTAGAAGCTCTAAGCAATGGAATCCCATTATTGTGTTGGCCCACTTTCGCTGACCAGTTTCAGAATGAGAACTACATCTGTAATGTTTGGAAGATTGGACTGAGATTCGACCGAGACCGTGGAAAAATAATTACACGACAAGAAATTAAAAATAAAGTGGAGGAATTGCTGAGTAATGAAATGTATAAGGCAAATGCTTTGGTTCTTAAGGAAAAGCTCATCAATAGCATCAAAGAAAATGGCCGCTCTTACAATAATCTCAAGGGCTTTGTTGAATGGGTGAAGGAATAATCGTTCCATCAGAAGAGAAGAGGCTTCTTTTCTTCACTTTCATTTTAGTTTCTTCTCGTCTAATTATTTTCATGTCTTGTGCTAAAAAAAAATGGTGTAGCAAGAATCATTGTTTCCTAACACCAATCTCGGAAGTGAATTCAATTTAATTTGCATTTTGTGTTGTGTTGTGTAATTTCGTTTATTGTGCCAAACTGCCAATTTCGTTTTTAGTTTTGAAACTGATTTTTAACCACTTGCAACCACACAAAATGTGAAACTAAGTAAAATGGTAAGCAAGAGATCGTTCTCAGGGATTGGATTGATAATTGAAATGGTTAACTAATCTTAGTTAAACTAACCTAAGTGCATAAATGTAAATCAGAGGTTTAAATGATAGTGAATGGTTTAGGAAAACCAACAAACAAACATAAGATAACAAGAGAGAAAAATAATGGTGATATGAAAAATAGAATACTCAACTGTCAAGATAAGAAATACTGATAATCAATTAAGATGAGTCTAAGGAATTGTGTCACCAATGGATATTGGGCAATGCATAAATGGCTTCATTAAAGAGTCGTTCTCACAATTAAAGACAGATTGTATTCGTAACTGTGGTTTGGCCGTAGGAACAAAACCAAACCACTTCTCACCAAAATTCCTCTCCTTTGATATTTAGAGATAGGCGATAGTGGTGAGATCGATTAATTACAATCAAATAGTCTAGGTAATCGGGGTTGATATATCCACTAACTAACCTATCCTATTCATTATGAGCTATAACCAATTAAGCTTGTCAATTCTCAATTGATTTTATCACAAATAATACTACCAATATTGCAATCAACTAGTGATATTCTCAATCAATTACATAAAGAATAATATCTAATTATAAAGTGAATAAAACATAATAGGAGAACATTTATTGATAGCCAAAACAAATAACCAATATCCAAAGGTTTCTCAAATCAATCCCCTAGAGAGGGGTTTAGTTACACATGATTACAATTAAAGAGAAGAGGTAAAAGATAAGGAAATCACCCATGAGCCTCATACATTAAGCTTGATCCCTTCTAAGTCCTTGATGAACCTTGATGTAAAGAATGGAAGATGAGGATGTGTAGTGAGATGGAGTCTAATGGAATGAGACAAAGGAAAGATGTGTAGAAGATGGGTAAAGAGGAATGGTTATAGGGAAGTAATCTAGATGTATATTGTTGAGTTTTTGGATAGAAAAGATAATTCAAGATGAGAAATTGATGAAGGTGAGATTATGAAAAATGGATGAATGCTCTCAATGATTTTCTTTGCATTTTTCGTCTAGAAAAAGCTCTTTTCTTCATATGAAAGAGAAATGTATTTATATGGTCCCAAGATGATGTCTTGCACCACCAGATTCATTGATATGGCATGTGTCGCGGCCTGAATGTCGCGATTTGGACCTAGTAACATATGCCCTCAACATACGGTCTTTGATCTGGTTGTCGCGGTTGTTTGGCAACGACACTATCGTAGTGACATCTGGATATGATTTCTTCAAGTGTTGTCGCGGCTGGCAAGCTAGCGACATCTGGATATGATTTCTTCACTGACTTCTCTCTTCTCTGTCGCGGTGTCCTAGTAGTGACGCTTTGGTCACGACATATCTAGAAATTCAGCCGCGGTTGCTTTCCAAGCGACATGGCCACAACATTCCTTAGCTTTATTCTCCATTTTCTCCTTTTTGTACTTCTTACACCTAAAATTCCACCATCTCTCTTAAATACCATTGTGGCATAAATGTACCTGAAACACTTGATTCACATAGTTAAATCACGGGAAATTGCCCGAGATCAAGCGAAAAGAGTTGAGAATAAGGGCCAAAATCATGTACTTTTGGCTCGATCAAATACCCCAAAATCTATCTTTTGCTAGTCCTCGATCAAAACAATCATAAACAGCCCAAGGACAAACATTAAAAATCCAAAAATCATCAATCAAGCATTAACACTTTGCAAAGGACTTAAAAGCAATTGATCTAACTTGCTAGGTCAAAAAAATGAAGAGATTCAATCAATGTTGTGGTAATCAGGACATGCGCATGTAAGAAATGCTAAATGAAGATTAAAGACATATCACTCTAATTAGACATTGTACGCAGCGTGATTTTACATTCAAAATACCAAAGCTTCAAAACCAAAAGTGTCACTCTATAGAGAATGTAATTCACCTCGACATCTTATCCTCATCGGATCTCTCCAATTTTCGCACAGATTCCTAGAATTCTCTTCTAAAACATATGCAATAAGAGTTCATGTTATGACATCAAATTTAATTGCACATAATAATTTTAAAACATAATTTCTGAAAATTAAGTATCATGAATGGATTTGAAAGCCATGAACCGAAAAGAAAATGCATCAACCAAAATTTATAAAGTGGACATTCCAAAAGATCAAAAAGGTTTTTCATTTGGTTGTAATGGGGCCTAAAGTGAATGATGAATCAATAAATCGAAAATGAGGATAGCAAACACTACAATAGTTTTTGACTTTCCCTACAAAACATTTTTGTGGAGAGAAGTCGACATTTGTAGGCATATAGATTAGCCGACGAAAATTTTTCGTCAACAAATTCGTGGGGACATCATGGTCGGGTAGGGTATTACGCGATGAATTTTTGAGTTTCGTCGACACAAACCTAGGATGACGAATCTTTGGCGACCCAAATAATGCGTTGGTTTTCTGTAGTCCTTACGAATGCTGGCTAAAGCCATTTCTGTGACAAAAGTGTATTCGTCGACTAAAATCATTTCTGTAGACAAAAGTGTTTTGTAGGCAGTGATTATGCTTTGGCGACAAATTATTTCATTGGCCAAAACCAACCAAAAGTCAAACATGTATGTTGCAAAAGAAACAAATTCGTAGGCTAAGTGTTGCTTTTCCATACGAATGATAATTCCTCAGCTCATCCATAATTTTGTTCCAATAAAACATATATTAAAATAAAACATGTATTTATTTTATTTTATTTATTTATAATCCATAATCCATATCCATATTTTATTTTATTTATTTATATCATATATTAAAATAAAACATGTAACCAATATTTAATATTGTAGCCAAAATGTACTAAAATATAAATAAATAAAAAAACCATAGATTAAATATTATCATATTACAAATTGAGTTTGCTTATAATAAAAACATAGATTAAGTGTATATATAAGAAGATGAGTCAACGTTCTAGATATATGCATCTAGAAAAATGAAATAAATTTTCACATGAAAGATGAAATGATCTATTCCCATTAAGTGTGCTCCCCGTCCTCACCGAAATGAGTATATAGTTGTTGTAAAGACTGATGCCAAGACTGAAGTGTAGCATTGAACTTTTGCCCATTGACCTTTAACTTTTTTTGAATCCCATCTCCATTCGAGTTACATTAGCTGCCATCCGAGTAGTGGGGTTATGAGCACAAGAATGAAGCAGCACATTTGCACCAAATGGGAAAGAACCAAGGTCTTCCAACAAGCCTATTAACCACAATAACACAAATATTATGAAACAAAAGAACTACAAAATACGCTTGAAACTTAAAAGGTAACTAGTATTGTAGCAAATATCTATGACGACAGCAGCAAACACTTTGGAAATGGACAAGGATTAATGTGAGAACTTATAAAACATTCAAAAGTTGATCAATTACTACATCATGAAAGAAAATATAGTCTTATCAAAACTTGACCATACAAAAGATGCTGGTCATATGCAAAAATAATGAATTAGCTCGTATTGATAATTGTTTCAACCTTGGAAGTTGAGCCCGCGTGTTGCAAGATCACAGTAGCAGTAAGACTTAACAAAATTAATTTGTTAGACAAATTACTTAAAACTCAACATTAGACAAAGTAGTAAATGTAATCTTTAATATATAAGAAAATCTAGTCACTCAGACAGTCAACCATATAGAATGAGCAATAATTCGTTTCGTGCACCCAATTAAGGCAATCATTTCTCCAAGTGGACTCGAAACTGAACACAACTTTGAATACCAAAATAGGATATGGAAAAGGCAATAGGAAAAGCAAAATTGTTCTAGATTTTCATGATTTACAACCAAGCTACTTATTATGCATATGAATATACAATTTAGGTTGTATGAATAAATTAGATGATACTAACAATAAGAGAAAGTGAATGAAGTAAAAATAAGAACTTACAATCCTCCTAACTTAGGCACACATGTAGAAATCATAATTTCTGGAATGGACAATTTTTGTGTCCAAAACTGTTCCTGTAGATGAGAAGAGATAGAGAGTTAACAATTAACACTGAAATAAAACAAAAATTAAAGGAGCTTTGGCTAGCACATACCAAGAGGAACATTTCAGGGACATTAGCTAATTAGTTTGGAAAATATTTGTATGGTGATTCTTCTGAGTCATAATTACTATGGACTTAGGAATATCAACCTCGCAAAGATGTCGGCAGGCCTGCAACAAATAGAAGTTCATTACCATTCTTGTATGCTAGAGGCAATATGTCCTTAATGGCTAACCACAAAAACATACAAGCTCTTGGTAGAACAACACATAAATCTAGGAATGTATCCGTTTGGAACGAAGAATAAAAATAGTAAAGCTTTCATCTTACCAATTTGAATATCATGACAGCTCTTCAAGAACTCATAGTGTTAAGAACTTATAATAGGGCTAATTTTGTTTAAAAGCAAGAAAAGAGTGCAGTATGCCATGCAGACCATGCAGTACGCCAAGATGTTGGTAGGCCATGCAGTATTGCAGTGTTAAGAAATTATTTGGAGAGATATGATGGTCCAACATTGAATATAACAACCTGCAGTATGCTATGCAATTTGTATGTCACTACAAAAAGAGTGCAGAAAAATACCTGAACTGGTGGAAAACTAACTTTTCTAATATGGTCTTCACCAGTGAAACCAAATATGCCCACAACCTGAATATCAGTAGCTAACAATTAAATAACTAAAATAGCTCAAAAAATGAAATTAAGAAAAAGGGACATACTGAAGAGAATATCTACTCAAGTAAGAGCATAGTTTCTTTCCTAAGAGAAAACAAGTAAAAGCATTGTGAATCATCATCTTATTATATTTGACACACTTTGAAACCCTCACCATGTTCTTGTAAAATGCACTGCACATGAAATTCTTAAATAAGTACAATATAAAAATTAATGAGAGAGTATAACAACAAGGTCTGGAAAAATGCTATAAAATTTCCATTTTACAACACCAAAAACATAATTGAAGTCAAATGTTTTGTTAGATTACTTTAGAGCAATGAATATGACACTTACCTCATGTATGGCTTCATCATATTCAAAGAAACATAAAAAAAATTATGCATTACATTAGATTATAATATGAGATCAGAAATATTAAATACCTGTAGAATGATTATATGTTTGATGGTTCGTTGCTTTTGCTGTTTTTGTTTCAAGAGGTTAGAAACAAATTAATAATGTTTAGTTTGTTAAATTATTCTATTATCTGTGTTTTATGGCAAAAAATTTGGACTAAATTCTAGGCTATACAATGGAAAAATATTGTAAGCTGAAGAATTACCTGAAATTTTCATTCACATATACTGCTTTCCTGCAAATCAAGAAATAGAGACGATCAAATATTGTTTCACAATGAAAACAATGTATAGACTTTGTAAGAGAGAAATGTACTTTAGATCTGCAGAACCGAATTGTGAAGTTGATCCTATTCCAAATTCTACACGAGTGTCTGCCTCGTACTTATTGAGTTCAGCCAAAGTAGAGAATGAACATAACCAATAAAATAGATCATAATACCGGATGAAGAAATCCACTCCTAGATGAATATTATATAATCCCCAATTCCCCAGTAATAGCAACTTTCAATATAAACTATTTTTTTATTTTTAAAAAAGCAGTTCTAAAGGATTTCAAAATCAGTGAATCTCTAACATTAGAAAAATCCTTCGAATTAATTTTATTGGTTTATATTTGTTTAATATAACAATTAACATGTAAATTATAACATTCAGAACCTTGATTAAACCTTCACGACTTTACTAGAGACGAGAGACTGCAGAGATGAAAGAGAGGTGTCGGAGATAGAAGAAAACGAATATGAACGAGACAAACCTTTGATGTTGGCTGAAGATGAATGAGAAGAAAAAGAATGAGATCAAAAGACAAAACCCTAAGGTAACAATGGAAGGAAAAGAATAAACAAACAATTACCTCATCATGTGTCGATATGGGCTCTTACCTATTGGGATTTGAATTTGATATGATTTTAGGGTTTGGTTTGAGGGAAATTGAAGAGAGAGATAGGGGAATATGAGAGAAAGAGAGAGAAGCTGGGCGTGAGAGAGAAGCACATGTGAAAATAGGATTTGAGTGATCAATTTTGAGAAGCTAACCAACGTAGTTTTACTTCTTTCAAAACTTTAATTATCTTTTCCCTTCAAATACAAAGTTTGCAGGGACAACAAACGAAAAAAAAAACCGGAAAAAATTCCCACTAACCCTAAGCCTACAAATGGGTTAAATTTTTTCATCGGCTAAAGCTACATCTTTCCCAACGAACCATTTATCGGGATGAATGCACTAGTTTGTCTGCACAACTCCTGTAAATCCTGGAGGGTATCACAGGCCTACGAAACTTCTTTTTTGTGTGGAAAGGTGAACTGCACCTGCAAATCCTGTTTTGTCGCCTAAAATTTTATGGGGAAAGAGTAAATTTCTTGTAGTAAAAACACCCAATGATTACATTAAGTCATTCGGTCTAATATGAGTACGATTTGCTCTTTACAACATTCACATTCACACTTTGTGGCGTCTAGGCTTATAATTTACTTTGTGCAATTTCTACTCTCACTTTGCATTGAGTAGTTCATTCAATTTTTTCATAATTCATCTAGGCCAGTTGTGCCTCATTCATCTTTTTCTTTCTTTTTCATTTGCTTTTCATTTCTTCTCATCTTTTCATTTCAACCTTGCGTATGTTTGCACACACATGCCTAGCTAGGTACATGCCTTAACAACTTCAAGAGCCCATTGCTTACATTCATTCCCTAAGCCTTAGCAAACCATTTGGTACAAGGTAGGTCTAATGTATAGGCTATATGGTTTATGTTGATGTGGTTCATAAAATAGTATTTAATCATGCAATAAATATAAATTCTAGAGTAAGAAGAACAATAAACGAGATTTAATGAAATTATAACTTATCTAGTCATGAAACCAAGAAAACCCATGCTTAAGTGATGATTGATGATGTTAGATGAACATGGGTTTTGGGTTTGAAGAGTCAATAATTGAAGCTTGAAGCTTTCTCTCTCAAGGACACACTTAATCTCTCTAAGGTATGTTAAATGTGTGTTTCTTAGGGTTCAAAGAGAGAAGAAGATGAATTTATAGGGCAAAACACGAGCTGCTATGAAATTACAAAAGTGCTTAGAAAACGTGCAATTCGACAGTTGGTGGCTGCCGAATGCTCAATCGCCGAATCCACTGGAAATATTCAGCTGTTCAAAACAGCGGTTGGAAACCGCCAAGATTTTGCTATTCAAAAATCGACGATTGGTGTACGCCGAATTGCGCCATAGCGCACAACTCAATATTCGAGCTCACCAAAACATGATCAAATGACATCGAAACGTATTGTATAATATACCATTGGATAGGTGTGGATGCCTATTTTCTACTCCATTTTACTAACAAGATTTGGAAGTCTATAGAAAGAGTTATGATCATTTGAGTCACCAAAGGTCAGATTCAAACAAAAATAGAGATGCCCTATTTTGGAGGTCACTTTGGAGATTTTAAAACCAATCCAAACGGTTATGAAATATTACGAATGATATACCGTTGGAAAGGTATGAGTGTCTAGTTTATCCATAAATTTTCAAAATACAATTTGAATATTTGCATAAAACGTTATGGTCATAATACCATACAAAGGTTAGTTTTGAAAAACATTGAAAACATTGAAAACCCAATCTTTTGAAACTAAACCATATTGAACACATATCAAACAACATGCACACAACAAGATATCACATGATGAAACACAATGCATGATCATACAAAATAAATGTGTGAGTTTGTTATTATGTTAACCAAATCACGAAGAAACGTCGCGAATGAACACAACACAATCTATTGATGCAAAAGACCTAGGAATAAATCTAAATGCTTAATGTATGAACATATGAACAACATATGTGTGTAAGTGTTGTACAACGATGCAGGGGCACATATGAATGAGTTGTGTGTGTGTGTGTGTGCACTTATACTCTTCAAGAATCAAGTCAAGTGATATACCTTTCGCTCTTGTTGTTGAAGTCATGGAGATAATTAGAAGCTTGTCATCGCTATCCTAAGCTATCCATTACTAAATCATCCCCAATGTGGTTTGTCATGAAATAAGCTAATCATAAAAACAAGTGTTGCTTTCGAGTCTCCGGCTTTGACGTTGAAACATGTGTTCAACTCCTTTTCTTCATCCTTACCCGTGAATACATCAAACTTGACTACCTCTCCCAAAACTGTCATGGTTAACTTGCCATGGGAGCACATCGACACTAGTCTGAGCCGTAGCCATAAACGGTCTCTCTAGAAGTATAAGATGTTCCTTGCTAGTGTACTTCTCTCCTATATCGAGAATAACAAAATCCACCGGGATGATTAGTTTATCCAATTCAAGGAGCACATCCTCAACGATCCCAAAAAGGTGTCATGAAGATTGGTTTGCTAACACCAAAGACATGGAGGTGTGTTTGAGCTCACTTAAACATAACCGCTTGTAATCCAAGAATGGCATCAAATTGATACCCAATCTTAAGTCTAACATGGCTTTCTCGCGCGAATTTAAGATGTCTATAGTGAAACTCCCCGGATCTTTAAGTTTCAGTGGTGGGCCTTTTTGTATCACTGCACTAACATTTCCTCCCAACCGTTCTAGGTGATTGGGTCTAAACTTCTACTCCAATTTTCTCAACTCTTCCCATTTCTTCATTTTGGTATTGACTTAGTTAATAGGGGGTTTGTAAGGATTGTTAGACCTGTGTAAGCATGGTTGCATTTCCTTTTTCATGGTAACCCTTTCTTCCTTAGGTTGTGCACTTACCACCACGGTTACCATGTTGATCCGTTCTGTGTGGTTTCTCAATGCCTTACCCTTATCTTTCCTCTAAGAATTCTCATGCAATTGACCTAATTGCATAGAATATTTTTTTTATTGAAGCTTCCAAACTCATTATCCATGGATCTTCTCCTTGATTTCTAACTTGAGGCGGATGGTCGGTATGACTTGATTGGGAATTGTTTTGTTGCCCCTATTTATTTCCTCTAGAGCCTTGATAGCACTAATAATTTCCATGCTAGTTTCCTCACTAAAACTGCCATTGGTTGTAATTACCACCTCACTGATTGTTTTTCCAATTTTTGTTGTAATTGTTTCCATATGGGTTGGTCTTCCAGCGGTTTTGATTATATTGGTAGAAAGCTTGTGCTTCCTCTTCTTGTGGCATTGAACATTGACTGGGACACATGTCCACCCCATGTCCGTTCCTCCCACAAACTTGACAAACTAACACTTGTGGTTGCTGTTGTATAGAGTGGCTTGCTATTCCTTTCATTTCTCTTGTCAAATTAGCTAGTTACATAGCCAATTCTAAGTTCAATTTCCCATCTCTATCATGTCCTCTTGAACTTCGTTGTTGGGAGTTTTGTCCTAACATCTCATATTTCTCTAAGACTTCCTTAGTCGTCTTCCCTCTTATGGCTCCCCCACATGTATTATCGACTATCGCTTGGGTGAGCCTAAGAAGTCCATCATAAAATGACTAAAATCGATTGATGATCGTGCTTTAAATGTTCATATTTTGCGCTCCCTTCTCCTATCGGTTTTTCTCGTTTGCAAGCATTTTTGTGCATATAACGTTTGTTTTAGTTGAGTGCAGGCAGTATATTCATAAAGGAAGGTGTTTGTTCTAATGTGGATAAAAGAGGCCAAAAAGGGGTAGAACTGTTATGAGAAGGGCACCGCAGGCAAGAAGCCACGCCATAAAGCCGCAGTTAAATAGCCGTTTGTTGGGTGACTTTGCACAGCGGGTTTGAACCCACACTCAGAAGTGGCACCCAACTCTAGAAGAAACTGCGGGTTGATTAACGCGGGAATAATCCCGCATGGTTGAGAATGACAAGCCGCGCTGAAATACCAATAGAACACATGAGTTCTAACTCTCTGGTCCGCGAGAACAAAGCTGCAGTAAAATACTAGGAAGTCTTGCAACTTCAGTGCACGAGAAAGAAGCTGTGGATAAAAGCCATAACTAGTTCCTAGAAATCCACCACAGGATGTCACTGCGGGAATAAACCTGTGGAATGAGGTCACACATAACTCGTCGAGGATATTTATGTGATTTCCACTTACCTTTTCTAACCTAATCTATAAATACACCCCTTTCTCTTGTAATTTAGGCAGACTTAGATTAAAAACCACACTCTTCATCCTTAGAATAGTCCTTCACTCTCTTTAGTTAAAAGCTTCTATCTTTAGTTTAGAATCACTTTATATTACTTACTTAGTAGTTAAATCACTTCTTGAAAGCTACTCTTGATCTTCTCTTGTGGTATAGCATTTGAGAAAGGCTTGTTCAACATTGGAATCCAAAAAGACCTTCAAGGGTTTACTCTTTTCCTTTCTATTTTCTTATGCTTTATTAGATATCAAGTGTAACGAACCCACTTTTGTGTGTGTGTGTGTGTGTGTGTGTGTGTGTGTGGGGGGGGGGGGGGGGGGGTCTATGATAGTAATCATGTAATTTATTTTTGTGATCACTCTTATGTGTGAAAAAATCACTTTGAGCTTCCATTGTGCTTTGTTTATCCAAATCCTAATATGTGTTTCTCATAAACCACTGATGAACTTGTGTTAGTAGATTTGTGTTTGAGTAGATGAAATACTTATATCATGACCTTTGATCTATGTATTGTCATCAAATAGCTCTACTAAGAGAGTGAGAGAATTAATTGTAATATATTGTAAAACTCCACACTCTTCTATTTCATTGTTCTAAGTTGAAAGACTCATCTACTTAAGTCCTTAATAAGACCTTAAAGGACATTTAGTAGTGAATTGGTGTGTTCATTATGTATGACTAATAGAATTTTGCTTAGTGATTTTGACTTAAATATTGATTAAGTGATTACTTGGTAGTGTCTCATGGTTACTTCATATTTCTCCTAGTATCTATATTTCATAGTTTAAATCTCACTTCCTTACCTTAGTTGAATCTAGTATAGAAGCTTAATTAATTAATTGTTAGCCTTTTTAGCACTTCACTAAATTAGATAGTCTGTATTAACACATCCTTTCTCATGGGAACGATAACCCATACTTATGCACCATATATGAGTTAAACGACTCATGCACTAGCGATGGGTGAAACACCCACACGCCCCCTTAGATAGTCGTTGTAGTTTAGAGTAGTATTGTTTTAGTAGAACTGGTACGGGCGTGTCAGCCGACTAGAGTGAAATCATGATGAGGGCATTGGTTTAGGATCAACTTGAATCTTTCCCATTCCTCATGGAAAGGCTCCCCGCTCTCTTCCACGAACGTAGCTATATTTCCTCGGATCTCCTTGGTCTTCCACGTCGGAAATAATTTATCAAAGAATTTTCACTTCACCTTTCGCCAAGTGGTGAGCGATATGGGCGTTGAAGCCATAAGCCAATGTTTGGTCTTGACCTTCATGCAATATGAAAAGCATTGCATTCTGAGTTGATCCTCTAGCAATACACCCAACCAGATGGTTGTCATAACATTATAATACTCTTTCGTGAATTGAAGAGCATCCTCCCCCATCTTACCATGATAGCTAGGTAGGGAGAGTATTATAATGTTGGTTCTTCAACTCGTAATTCCTCTGTGCTGTATTAAGCAATATTGGCAAGGAATAATCCTTCATGTACCTACGATGTTCCCCATCGTGAGACCGAGTCGGTAATGTATCACGACTTGTCATTTTGTGTTAATCCTGAAAGTTGGCAATTAAAAATATCAAGTATTGTTTTAACAATTTAACAAATTCTAAAACTACAATATTAAGCTAAAACCTAGTGAACACGCTACTTCCCCGGCAGCGGCGCCAAGATTTTGACACACTCCGGACCGGTGTGTTACTTCTAATGCAATGCAAATGATAAAATGGTGAGCGATTGAGTCTACAACCCTCCGCAAGTGTACAGATCGCTGAATAGTAAAGTAAACAAAAGTAAGGGTTATCGTTCCCACAAGTAAATGGGTTCCACTAGAAGAAAAACCATATTTCTTGACAGTATTTTAATAACAGTTTTACAAAACTGTCAACTATTTTCAAAAATTTTATTTATCTTTAATAATTTTTTTAAACTTTTACTACCTATTTTCAACACCAAACAAAATCTCGATATGTATTTATTTTACAATAAGATATCGGTTTTTGGACAAACCGATATTGGATAAGTAAAATTTTAAATTTAATAAATTTACTTTAAAATCATTTATTTTTAAAAAAATTCAAAAAATAATTTTTAAAAAATTGTTTATTTATTTTTGCACCCTCTGGTTTCATACTAAGAGATATGTTAATAATTCAATTACCCATATAAATTAGTAATCTGAGTCTTACATTTATTCATTAAATTTCAAGATGCACGTTGAGAAATATCTCCCTTGTAGTGAGAGTTGTATTCCAAATCATACTTATGGAATGGAATGGATAGAAAGCAAAGCTATTACATTCTTTTGGTTTGTTAAAATGCAATGGAATGATGATTCCATTGGAATGGGGATTCCACCATTTTCGTAGAATGAGAATTCTATCCAAAAACCAATGGAATGCTCATTCCATTTCAAACTAAAATTTATATTCCATAAATACTTTCATATGCCCCAAATCCATTCCAAAAATACCCTCCTTTCCAAAAATAATATATTATTATTATATATTATATAAATGATATATAAATATACATTATATATACGTACTATATATTATATTATTATATATTATTATTATTATTATTATTATTATTATATATTACATTATTATAACATAAACATATATAATATAATATATTTATATATTATAAATTATATTATTATATATATTATATATAATAATATATTTATATAATATAAATATATAATATATATTATTTAATATATATATTATATAATACGTATAATACATATAATAATATATATATAAATATAATATACATATATATTATTATAATGTATATGTATATATTATAATAATATATATAATATTATATATACTTTTATATTTTATTATTATTATCCATAATATATCATGTTATTATGAATGTTTTATAATTAGGGGTATTTTGGTCAAAATACAGTTAACTTCATTCCATTCCATTGTTAACCAAACAAAATAATACTTATTCAGAGACTAATTCTAAAGTTCCAACCAAATAAAAAACTTAGGGAGCATTTGGTATTGTTTGTAAAATGGTGTTTTTGAGAAAGAGTTTTAAAAATGAAAAACGTGTTTTAATAACGTAATGCCTTTGGTAGTATTGTTGAAAATAAGTTTTGAAAACGAAAAACAATAAAAGCTATTTGGCATCATTTTAAAATATAAGTAGAAAACTAAAAATGTGTTTGGATGAATTGTTGTTGAAAATAAACCGAAAAAAAAAAAAAAAAAAATAAAACAACTAGCATTGAGTTGATCATGTGTGGATGAATATAATTTTTTTAAAAAAATTATATTAATTGATTCTAAAATAGATAAATGAAATATTAATGAACCATACATCTCTCTCTCTCTCTCTCTCTCTCTCTCATATATATAAATAATGAAGAAAAATCATGAAACATTCTTTTAATGTAAATATTTTCTAAGATAGCTTATACTTATAAATATTCTATTTTAGAGTCATGGTAAGAGTAATAAAATAGTAATGAGATAATATTTGTTTTGCCATTCAAAATAAATAAATAAAACAATTAAGAAAACATGATAATTTTTATATTATTAAACAAGTGAAATTGACTGATGAACAGAAGATTATAATACTATAATACAATTCATTGCATATGTTGAGTATAATCATTCCATAATGTTGTTGCAATCGCATCCCTTATACCATTCATTTGTGCAATGTGTCCCAAAGAAAAATTGATATCAACTGTTGCCCTTTCTTCATTTTCTTCCTCTATTATCATGTCTTTTACTTGAAATTCTTCAAACATCCTATTAGAATAAGAGGTTTGTCTAATATAATTATGCAATACACAACACGCAATAGGAATTAATCGTTGTCTACTAATTCGATAATTTGACACGGTTTTCAGAATTGTAATCTAGCCTTTAAAACACCGAAACATTGTTCAATCACATTCCTTAATGATGAATGCCTATCATTAAACAATTCACTTGGCCCCCTTAGTGATCTATGAGGTGCACGATAGTCACGTAAATGATACCTCTTACATCTATAAGGAGCCAAGAATCATGGTATGTTTGTATACCCAGCATAAACAACATAATAAAATCCTGTAAGAAAACATATAAGTTATTTTTTTTTATTAATTACAATACACTAATGAATTAAAAATATGATTGTAAACTACAAACTAATTATACCTTCATTAGGAAAAGGGAAATTATTTTCCTCTCTCATTATTGCATCTAGGAACACTCTCAAATCATTTGTTGTCCTTTCCCAACCCGTGTATACAAATGTAAAGATCATATCAAAAGAACAAGCACACATGCCATTTTGAGTCACTTGAACCTTCCTACCACGAAATAATGTTTGTTTGTTTGCAGGTGCCCATGCAGCAACATGAGTTCCATTAGTAGCCCCAATACATTTCTACATTAAATATATTTATTAATAAAAAAAATATAATTTATGTGATATCTATTGCAAATGCAATATATTTGTTACGTACTTGAAAATATGGATAGTATTTTGGGTTCTCCCTTCTCTCGGGTGGTGTCTCCCCTTGAGTCCATAGACGAATTATGTGAGGCGCCAATCCACATATAGCCTTCAAAATACGTTTAAATTGTCTGTGAATTGCTTCTGTACTAAACTGAAAATGTTCTGCAACAATACGTGAGGTGACACTATGTGCCACTATAAATAAGAACATTGCAACAGCCTCTTGTACACAAACGTGTCCATCATTCTGTATCAATTGGTGATTTTCTAGAGTGGCACACAAAGAAATAAATACATGTTTGTCCCTTCGCAATGAATTATATATCCTACTAGAATGCCCATCCAATAATTCTTGCAAATATTCAAACTCACTTAATTTAGAGTTATGACATGGAGTTTTTTCTATATATTTGCTCCAATACTCATATATGTTAACTAGGTGTAGCATGTGTACCGCTAGATCTTCAATTGAATCATCTGAATCATTACCAAAAATTGTACTGGAATTTGTAGCCATTTACTAGTACCTTCATCAATTAAATATAAGTAAAATTTAATAAAAACACAAATAATAATAAAATAATAATAATAATATAATAAGAACATCCAGAACCTTTTTTTTTTTTTTGCACACTAATCCAGAATAAAGATAACATGATAAATTAACATACACAACACATGAAACCACAAAAAGTTATACAATACATCATCTAACAAACATCACAGCAAACCTTAGAACACAAAAAAAAAATAATAATAATAAAATAAAATAAAATAAAATTAAAAAAAAAAAACATAGCAAAGCAAATACATCTCCTAAAACTAAAACATAATTAGAAAATAAATCAGAACATCTTTCTAAAGACAAGATAAGCACATCCTTCTCCTCTCAACAGTTATACCAAGAAAAACTTTTCTCCACTTAATATCCACCACCTTTTGAACAAATTTCATGTAGGTGTCATGATTAACCCCTATCACTTCTATGATCTGTAAACACTATGTTGTTGAATACTTCTCAGGAGCTAAACATGTTGACTCATATGACTTGGACTTTTGAATTTCAAAGTTTTGCAACATAATTGAACTACAAATTTCCATATAATTCTCCATTTTCTCCCAATGTTTGTTACCACAACTGATACAGTATTGACCTCCGGATTGTTGAACCCTTTTGCCTTTTCTACCCCCACTTGGATGTTATGATTCATCAATATCCTCAATATTATTAACATGCACTCCACTATATATTTACGAAATTTTCCTCCAATTCACGTTCTTCATCTCAGCTAGGAGGCATTTGGTTTGATGAAAAATGCATCTGCCATGTAGTAATGGCGGTATTAAAAATCTCTCCAAGAATACCATAGTGTTCTAATCCTTTCTTTCTATATGGCTTTGCACTTGGAACCCTTTAGAAAAAAAAAAAAAAAATCAAATTAACCTATGTCTTGATAGTGTACTTTATTTTGTAACAAATTGTGATAATAGAGATACTCACCTTAAAGTATTCATTCCAAACATCATTAGAAGCCGTCACAGTGTTTGAAATTGAGTCTCAGATTAAGTAACTTTAAGAACTCACGATACTTGCTTCAAAATCGATTGAACTTTGCTTTCAGTTTTGGAATCGTATATCTCTTCCCAATTTCAGTAAGCACTTCATCATCAATAACACCTCAAACCTTCTTAGTAAAAGTTGATGTCTACAAATCGTCTTTTTTCACATGTTCATGCATTATCCGAATAAAAACTGCCTCATTATTTGCAGTCCACATTTTATCATCACCATCACCACCATGGAAGGACATTTCCTTACCAAGAATAAAAGAAAAACTCTCAAGTGGGTCAACTTAATATCCATCACAAGATTAAAAATCACAACTAAAACAATTTAGGAAAACAAATAAACCTATACAACATTATAAAAAAAATAACAATAAAAAAAAAATGTTAACATTGATCACCCTGATATGCATTGTCATTCTTCAAGTAATTCTGCAGCTACTAACTTGACCAAGCAAACTACAAGCTTGTTAAGCAAGCAATACATTTGAAGTCTATGAAGACTATGGAGACTATGGAAACAAAACAATATATATGAAGACTATAAAAACATAGCAAAAAGGCTCAAAATAGGAGCAACACAGTATTCATGAATATAAAGCTTTAAAGCTCTCAAATCTATTAAACACTTTTCTTATTTCGTTTTCCCTTTAAACTTTCATCAAACACCTTTGCCAAATAACCTAGAATTTTGCTAATTTTTTTATGCGAGTAGCCAACTAACCATGTGGCAAAACCCGCCCCGACTCCTATCACGAGTGCGAGGGAATCCTGTGAGAATCTTATCTTTTTCTTTTTCTGATGGGCTTGAGTTTGAGATTTACAACACAAAGGCCTACATACTCTATACCCAATAAAGATCAAAGTCCTTGTAGTTCATTTAACTTTATACTTGCCAACAAAATACAACATGAAAATCTTAGCTATAGAAAAACGTTTCTCAATTTCTTTATGAATTCCGTATTTCTTAGGTTAAATTTAATCTGTAGAACACATATCTATTCTCTTTATAAATTATGTATCTCTTTATCTTTTCTCTTTTCTTGAGTCTGTCTCTCTTTCCTGAAAGTAATCAGGATTTAATCTGAAACTATTCTATAAAACTAGATGAGAACCAATTAAAGATCTTTTCTTTTCTTTAAAACGCATTTTTCTATTAATACTATATAATATATATAATCCGAGTTTATAAAATATAAATATATGATTTATGGTCTGATAATCTGAAAAGATTTTCTAAAAATCTGAAATGTTTTCTCTACTAAACATAATCAGTAATATACCTATATTTCAAAAAACTTTTTATCAAACTACTACCCAAGGGAATATCTCACGTACGTAGCAAAGCATCTCAATGCACACGTAGAGTAGGGGGAAATATATAATCTCACATACACGTTGATCAAACGTGCAGAGTAATCTCACGTACATGGCGATATACCACACATGTAGAGTAATAATCTCACATACACATATAGAGAAGCCTCAAAAGCCACTACATGTGCAAAGAAGCCCCAAAGGCTTATAATCTGAATCTGATATTGCTGGAAAGGGTACACATTTGATATGTTAAAATCTCTTTAATAATACTATTCTCAAAACTTGTATAAATTTTCCTTTTTTGAAAATTTCATAAATAAATTAGGATATGGAAATCTTTCTGAAGATCTGCTAATCTAACTGAAAATCTAGAATTCTATTATTCTTCTTTGTAAAATCTTATTTTATAAATCTAATTCTGAATTCTAAACATCTAAACATTTCTTAAATCATATCTAATTGTCTGGAAATCTGTTTTCTAAATAAATGAATAAATCATTTACTTCTATTAATCTTCTAAATAATTAATCTAACATATAATTCCAAAATGAATAACTTTAATGAAAAGTATCCACTCACAGTGCTCCTATGCTCAAATCTGTTATGGGACTAAAATCCATCTGGATTCATCTATTTCTAGATCAACCCTTAATTCTTTATACTGAAAATATCTCCACAGCTCAACTATATTTCATTTTCTTCTTCTCACTATCTCTACCTCTCTCTCTCACCCGAACTGCCTCCAATTCCTTTCTTTTCTCTTCTTTCTTTCTTTCACTATTATCTCTTATTCTTGTCTCTCTCTAGGCTCCTCGATCTTATTCCTTTTCTCCTCAGATCTCTCTCTTGCGCACACACCAGCTTTCTCTTACTTCCTTCTTCTTTCTTTTCTTCTTTTCTTTCTCCAATTCGCTGATTTGTCTCTTTTATTTTCTACTCTCTCTCTAATTTTCATTCTCAATCTCTCAATCTCTCAATCCCTCGCCTGATCAGCTTCTCCTCATTCTTTCCTTTCTTTCTCTTTTCTATTTTCTTCTTCTTCTTCTGTTCTATACTTCTCTCCCTATAATCTCCGTTATTTTCTTTCTTATCTGGTTGTTATTTGTGGCCGACTCCCCTCTATCTCACCTATCTCTTCTTTCTATTTCTCTTCTTCTTCTTCTCCACGTCCAGGGGCGTACGGATGTGGGGCTGACTCAGACTTTAGCCGGGTCAGCTATTTAGATAAAAATAATAAAAATAATAAAAATAAAAAATAAAAAAGGTAAATTACACAAGCTTACCCTGATTGTATGTGAAATTGCACTAACACCCACATAACAATGACTTCCCCTTAACCAGTTGACTAACCATTGACTAACTGTTGACCGCATTAATTAATCACACAATGTCTGTTTTGTTCTTGCTCTACATAATATATATATATATATTTAAAATTAAATAATATTTAAATAGTTTATAAAATTAAATTAACACAAAATTTGTTTATTTATTATTTTTTTAAAGTACATATATTTAGGAAGATCTTATAAAAATAACAAAAATTAATGGATAAAAGAAAATTATTAAAAAACAGTTACAATTTTAAAATACAAAAAATTAATGGATAATAGAAAATTATTAAAAAAAAACAGTTAATTGATAATTAAAAAAAGAAATTATATAAATAAAAAATAAAAAATAAAATAAATCCGAAACGATCTCCATAGTTTCAGGCCACGATGAAGATCGACTGAATCTCTACTCGCTCAGCGAGACGGTGACTCAACGATGGACATCTATCTTAATAATTATTTTAATGTTATTTGATTGAAAAAAAAAAAAAAATGTTATTTTAGTTCGGAAATGATTCTTAAGATGGAGGTCCATCGTTTAGTCACTGTCTCATCGAGCGAGGGGAGACCTGGTCGATCTCCATCGCGACCTGAAACCATGGAGATCATTTCAGATTTATTTTATTTTATTTTTTATTTTTTATTTATATAATTTCTTTTTTTAGTTATCTATTAAGTGTTTTTTTTATAATAATTTTATATTATCCATTAATTTTTTATGTTTTAAAATTGTAACTGTTTTTTATTAATTTTCTTTTATCAATTAATTTTTGTTATTTTTATAAGATCTTCATAAATATGTGTACCTTTTAAAAAATAAAAAATAAATAAATTTTGTGTTGATTTAATTTTATAAACCATTTAAATATTATTTAATTTTAAATATTTTTTTTTCTTATTTTTTTGATGTAGAGCAAGGGCAAAACAGATATTTTGTGATTAATTAATGTGGTCAACGGTTAGTCAATGGTTAATCAACTGATCAAGGGGAAGTCATTGTTATTATGAATTTTTTATAAGCTTTAATATAATTTCATATATAATCAGAATAAGTATATGTAATTTTCTCAAAAAAAAATGATTAATTTAATATTATTATAATTAATTGACTAGTATGGTAGATTTAAGAGTAGCTAGTAAAACAGAAATATTAAGAGCAGCTAATAGCCTATAGTCTACAAATCAAATATTCTCTTTTTTCTATGCAAGTCACATCAACAATCAAAATTAATTTTATTTCTATTTTTTACCGTCCCAAATACCAATCCTCTCTTTCTCTCCCCCTCTCTATATTTTGTTTTAGACAACAATTTTATTAAATGGACAAAAGGTACCCCAACACCAGAAAAACAAACTGCCCGTTAGACTACAAACGAACAACACCTAGAGAAAACTAACAATTTCTATTTTTATCTCTCTCTCCGATCCCAAATTCCCAATTCTCTCCTCCCTCTCTCTCTCGACCCAATTCACGCTCTAACCTAAATATTTCTTCGATTAAGTTATTTTAAAAAGTTACATTTTTTTTTTTCTAATTAAAAAGTTAAGATTTTATGCTAAATATTCATAATTTTAAATTAGTTCTTTTTTATTAATTTATTTTACAAAGGTAATTCATTATTTTCAGTGTTATATTATAATTTATAAAAGATCACTTTAATCAAATTGTTTAATAATTTTTTAGTACCGTCAATGTTCACTTACTATTTATTGTTTTATTATATATATAGTTCTGTTTTAATTTACCTTAACAAAAAATCCTGGGTACATCCTGTTCACGCCTGTCTTCACTTTCTTTTTCTTTTCTAAGCCTTGATCTCTGTCTCACGCACCATACCTGGTCTCTCTTCTTTTCCATATATATTTCATTTTCTTTTAATCTTTTTTCCACCGCCTTTTTTTTTTAATTTTTAATTTTTTATTTTTTATTATTCTATCTTATTTTATATTATTGTTTTGCCACTAATCAGTAATCACACGTGCACACTTGCCACCTCTCGTTTGCACCTTCCACCAAACTTCATCATGCACCGCCACTTGTCCTATTCTTTTTTTGTTTTTATTCTTTATTATTATTTTTTTTCCAAACTTATCCACACCAAAGTGAAAGTCTATCTCGATCTCAGGCTCGGGCTTAGGCTCGGGTCTTGGTCATATATTTGGACTTGAATTCCAGGTTTAGGAAAATTCTGGAACTAGACCTTACACAATGAATACAACAATAAATTACTAATTTTGTAAATTTTTTATACAAGTAGCAAAGACTGAGAAAACTAACTCAGTCCATTTCTACTGCAGCAGATGCCTACTGGGTCACCTATCATATATATTGACTCACATATAAAACTTCATAACACCTTAAGTTTAAAATAACATTTTAATTTGCAAGCTTAACAAAGCTGCAAATGGGAGTAAATCAATGAAAATAAGAATCTCTTAGTTTCATAGTTACATCAAATGACCTATTTTCAATTCATCAATTGTGGTACTAGAACCTTTTGCCATTCATATTTCTGAAGGAAAAAAAAAAAAAATCTTTTTCGTCCCATCGGCATCTCTTCGGCTATGGATATTTTGAAGTTAAAAATGCATGTAATTATGAAAGAATCATAATATATATATATATATATATATATATATATATATTTTTTAAAGAGGCAGTTTATTAGCAACAGCTAGACCAAAAAGCCAAAGGTAACCCAGGCAAAGAGCAACAGGGCAAAACACGCCCAAAACAAAGCAATCAACACATCAAACAACAGAGCACAGAAACAAACACTAGCAAACAACCCCCTAGACAACCAAAACCCCACCCACAATCTAGAAACAAAGCAGAAGAAAAAGAAAAAGAATGGCCCTAATCACATATCATCCCACTCCACAAAATCCCCAACCATACTAGAGCCTATCTTCGCCAAACTATCCGTAAAGGAATTGAAAATTCTCGATTTAAAGACGACTTTAATACCACCATCAGCCTTTAAAATCCTCCTTATATCATAAATGGTCAAAATATATAATATAAGTAACGATAGCACATTGTATAATATGATGTTGTACTGACTACAAATTTATATATAAATCTGCACATTAGCACCTCAAAGATTCCTAATTTATAAAAATATAAAATTGAACAAACACAAAGAGCTTAATTGCAAAGCAACATTAAACAAAGTGACAGAAAATGATGCATACATGGTTTCTTACCAAGAGATTGTTGATGGGTTTCTACGAATTTTGCCAAACATCTTTGGCAATGAAAAATAACCTAGAATCTTTTGCTAAATAAATCTAGAAACGAAAAACAAAATTCATACCCAAATATATCTAAATCTAAAATTTGTAGCAACTCCACAAATAAAATAACAAAACATACATAAAATTCATACCCAAATCATAAAAACAAATAAGAACTCAAAAAATAACAAAAGAAAAGTCAATTTACTAACTTGAAGAAATAGCAAGAGATGAGAGAATACTTTCTGCAATCTCCCCAACCCATTTTCTTATAGATATTGTTAGAAGACCCAACACAATTTCTGAGAGAAAATCCAGTCATAGTGATCACGAGATTGATTAATTCGAGATTTTTTCAGATTTTTGCAGAGAATCTTCATTGTGTGAGTTGAATTTACAAAGACCGCAAGTTTGATAGAAATTGGAGAGAATCTCTCCTGTAAAATATTTGAATTGAGAAGAAAAAGCTTTGTCGATGATAAACTAAGAAAGAGAGGTTTTTTTGTCTTGATATGGTCACTGTGTGAGTTGATTTTACAAAGATTTGAAGTAGAAATTGGAGAGAATCTCTCCTGTAGAAGATGTGAATTGAGGAGATGGAAATTTGAGAGAATCTCTCCTGTAGAATATTGAATTGAGAAGAAAAAGCTCTGTCGATGATAAACCGAGAAAGAGAGGTTTTTTTGTCTTGATATGGTCAAATTGTTTTTAAAACGATAGAAAACAAAATAAAATAAAAAGTTGTTTTTAGTCTTACCGTTATAATTGGAGAGAAACTGTTTTTTGCTTTGTAAAATACATTCTCTAAAACAAGTGGCCAAACACATTACAATCATTTTTTGTTTTTAAAAATGAAAAACATTTTTTGGAAAGGGATCCAAACACCACCTTAGTTTTCTTTTCCTTTCCATTCCCATTCTCATTCTCATTAACATTTCGATTACCATTTCACCATGTAACCAAACGTGACCATAAAAGTATAGACCAATAACTCGACTATATATATTTTAAAAAATATAATTTTATTAAAAGTTTCAATAAATATTTTTTAATATATGTTTGTCGTAAGAATTAGAATTTTGATTAGTTGAATAAATTTAAATTAATCTAATAAGTTATTTATTTCTAACAACTCATATAGGTTATATATAAATATTGTTCAATTATTAACCAATCAAATATTGTAGTCAAGTGGTAATGTTAATGACATATTGACAGTTAAAAACTGTCAACAATAAGGGCCCGTCCTGTAATCGGTTTTTATTTGCTATTTTTCGAAAATAAAAATGAAAATGAAATTTTTGGTTTCTCGAATTCTGAAAACACATCTGGTAACATATACTGAAAGCTGTGTTCTGAAAATGAAAACAGTAAAAATACGTCTGGTAACTTCACCGAAAGTTGAATTCTGAAAATGAAAACAGTAAAAACATATCTGATAGCTTAACTAAAAACATCAAAAACTGAAGAACTTTTATATATGTAATTTGACTATTCCATGTCTTTAAAATATTTTCATAAAGTTGTAATATTTATTTTCAATTTTCATCAACTTAAATTTGTAATTTATAATTTAATATATTTATATATAAAATAATTATACAATTGTTTATAATAATATAACAGACCATTCAATCACTCAGGCATAAAAGATTATACTGGGTGGATGCAAATACATTTATATAATGCAATTAGTTGTTTTTTTATTTTTTATTTTTATAAATCTAAGAATTTCATCTGTAACTACAAAATACGAATGCCCCCAACTGTTAATGTCATGTGTGCATATATTTGAATATAGCTTGAATCTATTGTATTGATGTGCATACATCTTTAATCTAGAAGTCTTTCTCGAAATCAAGATATGTTGTCTAATTTCCAATGCTATATATGTAACAACTTCAACTTGCTATTACATTTTCAGCTAACCCTCAAAATACATCTTTTCCGAACACATAATGATGCTCAAAATATGTAACAAAAAAGAAAACATTTGATTGTATTAAAGAAGTTCAAATACAAGACAATACAAAATGCAATGAATCAAGAACTAGATAGGGTGAGCCTTCAAAGAGTACAAGCAGAGGATAGAACTTATACATTTTTGTTACAGTTTCCTTAAGGAAATGTTTGAAGAAAAGTAATTACACAGATCGCAGGTGATCAAATCTTGGAAGGAATCATAGGAACATTGTTCTGTATGAACGCACATGCCACGTCTTTTAGTATCATCAAATTAGTAAAGAACATGGACAAAAAATTAATCTAATAACATATTTGTAGGCAGCAAGATATATCTCTTATGCAAAATCACTCTGCACAAATCCTATCCAACATATAGAAAACACCAGAACATCTCACAATCAAAAATAAAAGAATATGAATATAGTAGAGTAACCCATTTGTAGCAACAAAATTATATTCAATCCAGTAGATTTACAATACATGAATGGGCAATAAAATATATTCAAGAATCATAAGTAATAACAATTCCAAAAGAGCAAATTGCATAGGAGCACTCAAATAAGCCGTAATCTCACTTTAGCAGGTATCAATCAAAAAGCTTCTTCAAAATATTCATCAAACAAAATTAACATTAAATTAAATATTCACTATAATTAAGTATCATCATCAGCTACAAACTTATAACACATGCATCCAAATATTTACATTTTCAAACACCAAAACACAGTACGAAAGATCTCTTATGTAAGCCGTACGAAACCTTAGCAGTTAGAACCAAAATAATTGTAAATTTTACAAAACAAACTTTTACAATCAATTTGAAATCAAACTCAAAACACTCATAATTTCAAGAATTTCACCAACCTATAAAACAATTCAAAGCGATGTTATATATTATATGAACATTATCAAACACCTAAACACAGTAGAATCTTCTCAGCTCCTCGTGAAAAAAACCCAAGTCCCTGGGATCATACAAAAACTCCTAAAAGATAAAAATAGAATCCATCAAACTACAAACCCAAGCCAAATTAAAAAACCCATTATTAAAAAATAGCAGCTCCCTCAATAATCACTACAAAAAAGGAAAAAAAATTGAAGGATTACATATAATAAAATTAATAAAAATCTGTGTACATCTACTTAGATCTACATAGATCCAGGTAGATATACACTAATTTCAGTTTAAGAAGGGAAAAAAATTGAAAAATAAAAAAATAAAAGAAGATCTGAAGAAGAATAAGATCTGAAGAAGAAGAAGAGGAGGAGGAAGAAGACCTGCAGAAGGAGAAGAAGAAGAAGAGATGCACATTTTTCTCCGGGACCCTAATTTCCCGTGTCCCTATCCCCATTGGAGGATTTTTTTATAGGAAAAAATGGGAAAAGGGAAAGAATGGGGGGGGGGGGGGGGGAATGTTGTAGGGGGATGAAAATCATCCTCAAATTGAAATGGGGATGGACCCCTCGTCATCCCCATTTCCCTATTTCCCCTAAACGTATATAAATATAATTATAATATATATTTTTAATTTTTTTTGTTTATTCTTTAAAAAACCTAACTCCTTAAGTATATATACACATTTTATATAAAATGCACTAATGAATTTTATTTTGTATTTGTAATGGAATGTTTGTTTTTTTAATTTAATTTGTAAATTTTAGTCAAATGGGGAAGTGGAGGAACGGGGGAATCGGAAAAATAGGAAAAAACTGGGAAAAACGGGAAAAATAGGGAATTGGGGATGGGGATGGATATAGGTCCCCCTAAAATTCCCCATCCCCATTTTCCCCAAATGGGGAAATGGGGGGAGGATGGGGGAAGGGTATGTGAAGTGTGGATGGTGATGAGGGGACCTATATCCATCTCCATTCTCCAAACGTGCATCTCTAGTTAAGACTGAGAGTGTCGAGTGAAGCCAAGAGATTTTTTAATTTTGTTTTTCAAATTGTTTTTTAAATTAAGAAAACATCTTCTTTTTTTTTTTCAAAATTTCCACTTTTAACATTGGTTTTGTTTTTCATTTTGCTTTTGTATTTTGAAAATAAAATGAAAAACGGTTGCCGAACACCAATTCGAAATCAATTTTTGAAAACAAAAACGAAAATAGACTAAAATACGTCTGTAGGACAGACCCTAAACTGTCATAAATCCTTAACACTAGCATTCTTGACAGTCAGAAAAACTGTCAAGAAAACATTTATTAACAGTTTTGCCTAATTTTAATCACTAACAATTATGCTAATTCAACTACAATTAAATCTAAAAGAGATTGTAAATTATACTAACCAAGATTATATTTATCTAATATGAATCTAGTAATTTGACTAACACAATTTACTTAAAAGAAAACGGAATTCAAATACTAATAGAAAGATGTTAGGGAGTTAATGAAGTAATATTCTACTACCAATTTTGCCACCTAATCATAATCCAATACTATCCATTACTAAGAGAAAAGGTAAATTTACTTGTTAATCACTAAAAGCCTCTTCAATCAAATTGCTCAAACCTAGAACTAGGTTGGTTAAAAATGATTTATCTTCTTTAGAGCTTCAAACCAAACCTACACAAAGTTTTTCAATTATATAGTAGATCTAACTTTTCATGCACTACAATTCATGCCTGTTTATCAAATAGAATTTCCAATTTAACATTAATCATGAAGTCATTTTAAGCATAATTGCAAACTCAATAGATAGAATTTTATAGATTGGGTGAATACAAAAAGCTGTTCACATATATACAAACATTAATTCCCCAACATGAGAGATTTAGCTATTCATTACAATGAAAATACAAGATATGAGAAGAGAAAGGTAAAGAAAGCTCATTATGGTTCTTGGATGCTTCTCTCTAGCCTTGCTCAACAAATCCTTCCTTGATGTCCAGATGTAGCTTTTCAAACTATCATTCTAAAAGTGATTTCAAACTAATCTATAAGAAAAATAAAGTGTGTAATCTAAAGTGATTTCAAAAGTGAAATGATTGTGAAAAAGGGTTTCTAAGGTTCCTACAAAGATACTATCACACTTTCTGTAAATTAAAAAAAAAAAAAAATTATGTTTATATAGTGGGGAAAAAGTTTTGGATAAGAGCCACTTGCAAGCTAATGTGGCAAAAGATCTGCTACCAAAATTTGTGACTTTAATCTCGCAGGTTCAAATCGCAAATTGCTCTGTTCTTGATTTGCTACTTATTTCTACTTGTTGGAACCCATTGAATCCTTTTACGTGGCTAAACTGCAACTTTAATCTGCTACTTCATCTGGCAGTTTCAAGTTGCATATTTCCCTGAAGTTGAACTGCTTGGTGGACCTTGCAGAAAACGTCTGGTTTGAACTGCAACTTCCTTCTACTACTTCAACTCACAGGTTCCAGTTGCAGGTTTCTCTGGTTCTGATCTGCTGGCTACATCTGCGACTTCGTTCTTGTATATGTGCTTCAAACTTTAATTTAAACTCCCTTTTCTCCATAATTCTTCATTAAGCACTTAAATGTCTTTGAAACCCAAAGATACCTAAAAAGGACTCAAAAATACAATTAATCGACACAAACGATCAAGTACCGAACACAAAGTTTAGGAAAAAAGGCGCTCAAATACATACATATTTAGAGTGATCACTCTCTCCAAACTCAAGGTATGATATGAAATGCCCATCTTCATGATTTTATCTTTCAAAATCATATCTTCTCCTTGGATTGTATGTTGGATCTAGGTTTTTATTAGTTTGAGATTGTCTCTTGAATAGGCTAGATTCTTTTGAATGTTTGTGCTTAATTTTATCATCTAGTCTATTATTTAATTCCATTTTATGGAAACCCAAACACTTGTGACCTAGTTCTTCATGTGTGCTTTAAATCATTTGTGGGTCTTTATTGACCTCCATTATTAGGTAAGAACAAATTTCCCTTTCATTAATTGTTCTTTCGTTTAAAGACTTCTTATTTATTGCATATTTGAAGTTAGTGGAGATTGTTTGGGGTTAGTTGATAACTAGGTTGTTAGGTAGTTAATTACCATACCTAGTTAAGCATTATATGTTTGTTTAGCGTATTTTACATTTGTACATCTCCATTGTTAGGGAAGAATAAATCTCCATTCATTTATTGTTCTTCTAATTCTAGGACTTTGATCGAGCCAAAATATATATGATTTTGGCCCCCATTTCTCGTTCTTTTTTGCTTGATCTCGGGCAATTTCCCGTAATTTAACAATGTGAATCAAGTATTTGAGGTTTATTTATGCCACAAGGGCATTTATGAGAGATGGAGGAGTATTTGGCACAAAAAGGGAAAAAGGAGAAATAGAGCAGGATAGTCACGGTCATATCGCTTGAAAGCAACAGTGACCCAACTCAGAGAAATGTCGTGATCTATGTGTCACTACAAAGACACCGCGACAAAGTGCCCACTTGTAACAAAGGGAATATCCAAGGGATTGTTGCACCTTAAGCGACTTAAGTGTCACAGTTGAGGCAACCGCGACGGAGAGGAATTAAATATTTAAATCAAATAGGTCCAACGTCGTGGCCTTGGTGTCACTATCACGGCAACCGCGACACCTAGTATAGAGATCATTCTATTTGATGCTGCATCAAAGTCATTGTCATGCCAATCGCGACTGTCTTTGCAAATCTTAGATTCAGATGTTGCCCCCTATATGTCACTAGGAATTAGATTGTAAAAACTAGATCAAGACGTGTATAACCTTCTGTCGCAGTCTCCAGACCACAACAACCGAACCACGACACCTTTCAGCTCAGTAAATCTGGCAGTTACAAGACCTCATTTCGGACCACTATATATATCGTTCTCCTTCATTTTGTAAATTATCTTTGGTCATTGATTCTAGATCTTTGATCTCAGATCATTATCTTCCATTATACCCATCTCAAATTCCTCCATTTCTACTCTTGAACTTATCTTCTCCACCCAAACTCAATATCAAATCTAGATTAATTTCCCCGAGTCATTCCTCTCTTCTTATTCTCTACACTCACTACCTTTGTCACTACCCATTTGACATCCATCTATCTAGACATCTCCTCATCCACCACTATTTGCACAAGGAACAACAAGGCAAGGCATGATCAAGTATTCAATAAGGTAGCCCATAGGTGATTTCCTTATTTTTTTTACTTCTTTTCCTTTGTTGTAACTAATCACCAATCTAGGGTATTGATGTGAGGAACTTGTGGATGTGGGTATTTGTTTGAGCTATATTATATGAATCTCTTTTTATAATCTATTCACTTGTTAAATAGATTCTATTCATTATGTGATGGATTTTGTATGCCACTAGTTGATTACAATCTTGTTAGGATAACTTGTGATACAACTAATTAAGGATTGACACACTTGATTGGTTAGAGCCTTGGTTTGTAATAAGTGGATAGGATAGATAATTGGAGATATATCAACCCCAATCATCTAGGCCTTGGTTTGTAATTAACCGATCCCACCTTTATGACTTTATCCCCTCTCTCTAAATACCATAGGTGAGGAATTTAGGTGGAAAGTGTCTTGTTTTGTTTCGCTGGCCATTTCATACTTAAGACTACAATCGGTCCATAATTGTGAGATTGGCTCATTAAAATAGCTTAACAAGCATTGCCCAACATCCATTTGTAACTCTATCAATTCCTTAGTTCCTCATTAATTGATTAAATATCACATCTAATCTAGATTGTTGAGTATTCTATTTTCCATATCACTTTTGCTTTACTTTACTTGTTATTTGTTTCTTTCGGTTTTCTAACCAATCAATCTATCCTAAATCTATGATTTATGTTTATGCACCTATATTAGACTAACTTAGAGTAGGATTGCAAATCAATTAATCTAGCCCAATCCCTGTGGTCGATCCCTTGCTTACCATTTTACTAATTTTTACATCCTAAGTGGGTATACAAGTGGTGAAACTTGGTTTTCAAAGTGTATTAAAAATATCTTTTATTGAGTACAAAACGGCCTCATCATACTTCACATTAATTACATATATTTGATGTTGTTGAGATTGTATTGGGGTTAGCTAATAACTAAGATTGTTAGGTATTTATATTCACATCTAGTTAAGCATTATATGTTTGTCTAGCATATTTTTCATTTGAGCATTCATTGCATTGTTCACTTAGACATTTAACTCTCTTCATCGAGTTTAAGTATTGTAGCCATAAGTGATGCCTGATAAGCAATTGGAAAGTCTTGTGGCAGATGATGTTGTTTGCACAATTAAGTGCCAAGTGCCACTGTAAAAGGCATGCAGGTAGATTAAGAGGTGTTAACGCCAAAAGTAGTGGATTAAAGAATATCACTAAGGATTGAATCAAGAGTGATAAGTGGGAAGTGGCCATAGCCTGAGGTTGTTGAGAGTGAGAGTCTGTATATCACTTGAGGGTGTAACCTACTTTTCATATAGTGAATTTCTGTGGCTCAAGTGGCTAGCGATACTAATCAAATGGTTTTTCCCAATTAGAAGGTTTCCATGTAAAAATCAAGTGTTCTTTTATTTTAACGCTTCTGTACTTGATTTTGTTATAGTGTTGTTTGCCATTAAAATTGACTAATTGAAAAAGTTTGTAACATAATTGATTAATTGGTAAATAAAATATTCACCCCCATCTAGGTTAATTGTATTTGCATTAGACACATTTTCAATTGGTATTAGAGTATGTTTCTAGGCATACATAGGTGATCATTACAATTATTTGTGTCTTGCATACATTGCATCTCATTCATTAAACACCATGAGTGGTATTGAGATGTTAGAGGGTGCGTTGATCTTTGAACCACCGTTGCTCACTGAGGAAAACTATTCCTCCTGGAAAAGAATATGGAAGTTTATTTGTTGGACATTGATGAGCACGTATAGATGTGTGTAGAAGAGGGATGCCCACCTCTTATAGAGAGATTAGAGAATGGGTCTTATGTGCCTAAGCCCATGTTTAGGTGGACAATTGAAGAGTTTGAGGCTGCAAAATGGAACTTATGTGTTTGGAATTTGGGAGAAAAAGGAAGAAAATTCTGCATATTTTCTTCTACAATAAACAAGTGAGAGAGAATGAGTGTTTAAAAGAGATTGGGAGGAAAATTCAAAAAGAAGGGACCCACTTGGGAGTGGCCATCTTGGCTATCCCTATGGAGGCACGTGGCCAACACAGAGAGGCCATGCACCTCCACGGGAAGGCTCCCAAGTTTGGGCATTCGCTCATTCGATTTTCTCCTTGCGTACCCTCTGCGTTCTTCAACCGTTCTTTGGCCTCTGAACTTAGAATTTGAATCTATTTCCAGATTACAAACTGTGACTCACTTACACACAAGGAAGACTATGAAACTTTGACAATTGGATGTGAACTCGACTCGATATACGAAGACAAAGACAACGCATTGTTAAGGAACGTAATGTTTCTTAACTTCCTAGTTTGAACTTGAAATCAAATGAAGAAGTAACCGAAACGATCGAAACTCAACAAGGAATCATTTAAGAACATATTCAAGTTCAAATCACTTACACTTAAACAAATAAATACAAGATCACATGAGTATGCAATTTCCTTGACATAGTCCTAATACATGCATTTCTACTATGTATGGCCATGTGAGTTCAATGCATGAGCATACTAAAATATTTGAATGTGTTATATTAATTTGGCACAACTTTTTAGGGACACCTATGAATGAACTGTGTGTGTGCGTGCCTAAGCCTTGTAAGAGGAAAGAGGTCTTAATATCTTTGAAGACAAGAACTCTTTTCCTCGAACAAAGACTTCACTTTGCTTGAATTGTTGTCCAACATCAGAGAATTATATGATTATATTTATTTTCAAGAATTACTGACGCACCTGTCGTCGTCACCATACCTGTCGTCGAATCCGCTGCTCTAGGTCATCGATGATGTCTACAGCTAATGTCCATCGCTACTTCCCTCGTTCGTCGAAGCTGCTGCCTTCTCTTTTTCTCGACCCACATTGAATCACTTCTCAGAAGTTAGAATCATTAATACTTGTAATGCTTCTTATTTACAGGTTCTTTCTCATAAACCTTGAATCTTTAGTGTGATTTCTTCATGTATTAGATATTTTTACTCTGTTTTTGTTTGTCATTGGACTATATATCACTTTTGTAGTGAAAACCTTGAAATGGGATTTTATGGTTTTATAATTGTTCAAATTTGATTTTGTTGTTAATTTGTTTTTGCTGTTTTTTGTGTTAATGGGGATGTCTAAGAAGCTGATGATTATTGATTGCTTTAAAACTTTAAAACATAGAGGATCATAAATATGGTTGATTTGCTCATGAAAAATAAACTGCTTTTTACAGTTAACAATGTCAAGCAAATTGCTTGTGTGGTTTTTGGGTGTGAATTGTGGTTTTTGCTGGGTTTACATGGATGATACAATTAGAATAATTGCGTTATAAGGACCAGAAACAGTAATGGTATATTGATGGTGAAAATCACTCTTTAGAAAGATCATTTGATTTTGAAGTTAATTTACATGAGAGTACCATTTGGATGAACAACTGTGTTTTCTCTCTTCTAGATTATTATGAATTATAGTAAGCATGTTTTCTGGTTTAATGGTAGCTAGGTGTGGATTATAGTAAGCGTGTTTTATGAAAAATCACTATGTGGATTGTTGTGAGATACTTAATTGCTTTGCTTTAAATTTGTATGACTTGAAACTAGTATAGCATGTTTTCTGGTATATTGTTGTGTTGGATTTGCTTGGATTTGATTGTAGTTTAACATCTATCATGTTGTAATGATGTCTGGGTAGACATTCATGAAATTGATGGTGTATGGGTATCATAGTATCAGGCTGCTAACATGTTCTGGTAGTTCTAAATTTGGTCAGGCCCCATTTATCTACTTCTAAATTTGATGGCAAGTGTTGACCTTATATTACTTGTTCTCATTTTTGACAGGATTGAATTGGAAGCAGATTATATTAGGCTCATGTTGCTCGTTTCTGCTAGTTATGATCCTCGAGTAGCACCTAAAGCATTAGAGAAGTTAGATCAATTTTCTGGTGATAAAACCTATCCGTCCACAAAAAAGAGAGCTCAGTTGCTGGCTCAAGCTAAAGTCATGGAAGAGGCACTCTCTAGGATCAATAATAGTAAAGTTTGTGTTTGGTTTCAATCAAATTTTTTAGTTACCGTTGGTATCTTTTTGTACAAAATTGTTGGAATATGAATTCTAAATCAATATATGAACTTTATAATTTCAGAATTCTTGCATTTCTTTCTTTCTTTTGGAAATAAATATGGAATAAGAATAAAGTAATGGGTATGTCCCATAAATTTAAATGATTTATGTATTTAAATATGAATAGTGAATAGAAATATGGTGGGGTGGAGTATGATGAAGTTGCTTGATTTATAAAATTAATGGGTTACAACTTACATGGATTTGAAATTTGATTACACCTTTTGGTACTTGTAATCTTCTTTAATAATTGAACTGAACTGACATGTAACTTGCAAATCTAACTAGTATATAACTTTAATCAATTGACATGTAACTTGCAAATCAGCTGGCATGTAACTTGGACTTCACCTTACATTTAACTTTTAATTCAATTGACATGTAACTTGAAAATCTGCTAGCATTTAACTTGGAATTAAGTTGATATGTAACTTGGAATAAAACTAGCATATAACTTGAAATCCAATTGACATGCAAATTTTGATACAACTTACATGTAAATTTCAATCTGTAGCATATTGGGGTGGAGTATGATGAAGTTGCCTGATTTATAAAATTAATGGGTTACAACTTACATGGATTTAAAATTTGATTATACAAATTTCACCTTTTAATACTTGTAATCTTCTTCGATACTTGAACTAGCATGTAACTTAAAAACTAATAAACTAACATGTAACTTGTTAATTGATCAACATGTAACTTAAAAATCAACTGGCATATAACTTTAATCGATTTACATGTAATTTGTAAATCAACTAGCATATAACTTAGACTTCACTTGATATGTAACTTGAAATACAACTAGCACGTAACTTTCAATTCAACTGATATGTAACTTGAAAATCTATTAATACTAAACTTAGAACTAAACTAACATGTAACTTGGAGTAAAACTGACATATAACTTGGAATCCAATTGACATGTAAATTTCAATACAGCTTACATGTAACTTTCAATTCAAAAAAACAAATAGACTTATATTCTAACCTTATTAGTTATGAAATGTTAACTTGTAATTCAATGTAATTAGTTTCGAAATACAAGTAACACAATAACAAAACATAACAATATTCATACAAATAAGGATTCAAACATCATCATAGCTAACTTGCTTTCTAACTTACACTACAAACTTTCGCTGCCGATGGACATCTTGCTATGTTATCTACAAGTTGTGTAAGCTCTGCTCCCTCTCATACAACTCCTCTGTCATAAGATCTAGAAATTGCTTTTACAACAGGGTTTTCACGTCCTCAATCTATAGCATCACCGTAATATCAAAGAAATAAGACTAAACAACATAATATAATAAAGGCACCCTAATACCACAAACAAACACAACACAAACATTTTATGAACCCTACAAATACTAATGAATCAAAACAACCAAACAATCAAACAGTGAAATTACCTCCACTAGAATCGGATAAACCGAACTCTAGATTGGGGAAAGTAAGTCATTCAAATCACATGCAAGAAAACATCCACTAAAATATGCATGTATATGAATATACAAATTACATCACCTATATAAAATGATTATAACTAGTTGTTATCAATATTAATTTCCAGCAAAAGCATCAAACTTTCTAGAACGATTACTTTTGACTATCTTCACTATTGAAAATATCGACGATGGAGCTCAAAAAAGCCTAGGAAAAGTTGAATTTGGTATCAAAAAGTACTATTTTATGAACAGATATCGCTACATCAGGTATAGGTGAAGACCAGAAACTCGTATCTGAGCAATTCTATTTAATATCAAACGATAGCAAAAACCCCAAATAAGGTTTTCCATAACCATTCTACTACAAGTTCAGATCACAACAAGGCATATATTAATATAAATGGAATGAATTTGAGGACTGAAATTTATAATCATGTTGTATTATGTTCTTCGAATACAAGGATGTGCAAGCCAAGCCATATATAGGAGTTTGAGAAGAACATATTGAATCTACCCAAGGAAGCAAGGAAAATTTCTCTTGGCAGAAGGCTAAAAAATTTCTTCCCCACTTTAGAGTTCACGATCGAACTTGTGAAGAATCCAGACACTTTGACAACCCTGGAAAGGGTTCTGTTGGCCACATTCTCTGACATCTTTGTCAATTTCTTAACCCTGAACAAATGTGAGACCAATTATACAAATTACCTCTCCATATTATTAATACAAATCAGAAAACTTCGAAATTTCGGTACTTAATCATCTAAATTTGATCAAAATATAAAATTAATAAACATTAGAAGTAAACAAAGCAGCAAATAGAGCAATTATATGATCAAATCACACACACAACAAACAAATCAAAAAACCGAACCTTTTGATCCTCTTGATTGCATCAGGACTAATACTCGAATCTGAACTGGGTCCCATCCTCCTCTTCAGAAACTCATTTCCCTACATCAACCGATCCGTAGTCACATCCCCATACCATAAAATCCCCTTGATCAGCTTCCCTAACCCGGTGGTGATCAATCTCGCAGTAGAACTGTTGTAGTCCTCCACATTAGGTGCCAAAGTCGTCCAATACGCCTCCAAGCTCCTCTTCATTAGCTCATTCTCCTCTCCAAAGAAAAAAAAAATGATTTTTACTTTCTCAACATCAAGCACATCAAATACCATATCTACAAAATTCAAGGCAAAACGAAGCTAAAGAACACAATGTAACAAAAATCATGCATAAATAATTTACTTAAATTCAAGCCCCCAATTACATAATTTTCATTATTATAGCTTCAAATAGCTAAGACTATATCAAATCAACATAAAACATCATAATTGAAAATCAAAATTTAAAAAGATAATTAAAAGTTGGTTTTTTTTTTTTTCTCTATTTTGTCTCTCAGCCACCAACCAAAAGATTATAATACACAGAACATATACAAAATAATTAATTAATTCAAAAAAAATTAATAAATACAAAAATACATAAAAAATTAAAAGATACCTAATAATTGTTTTAGCTTAATCTTCTCAAGAAACTTCTTTTCAACAGTAGAAACCCTAAGAGAGAGAGATTGAGAAAGCTTAAAAGAGAGGGACACTACGACGTTCGGTTCCGGATCTACTTTAAGAGAGAGAGAGAGAGAGAGCTAGAGGGAGAAGGAATGGGAGAAGAGAAGTGAGGAGAGTCGAAAGAGAGAAGTGAGAGAAGGAATGAGATATGATTTTTAATTTGAATTTGGGTTGGCGATGTAAAGAAATTGAAGGTTATCAGCTGAAGAGAGAGGGAAATTTTGGGTGGGAAATTTTGGGGCAAGTAAAACAAAATGAAGGGTAATTCTGGCAATTCAAGCTCAAAGGTAACAAGTATAATAAAGATAAATTTTTAGCTAAAAACAATAAAGCAATAAACTTTTTGTTCATTTCTTGCGGTTTTCTCCGATTTAGATAAATGGATTATATTGATACTACATCATTTGAGCACTAAATTTGGATATTAAATTTGGATAAATTTAGACAAAGTATTATTATTGATATTTTAAATTCAAGAGTTATATAAGTATTTATATTAGGATCGTTAATGGATATTCTAAGATACTTCCGCATATTCCAAAAGATATTGGATATTCCCATATTTCGATACTGATCAACCTAACCTAAAATATGGAAAATATCAAGAATGTTTTTGTCAAAATATAGTTATTTACTTCATGTCTTCATTGTTTATCACATCAAATCGAACCACCCGAATCGTGCTGGCATCTAAAAGATTGAAGAGAAAATTATACTAAAACTCCCTGGTGTATGTCTTTTTACATATGAAAATAATTTTATCAAAAATTAACATTAGTCTCGCATGTAGGTTGTCAAAATCTATTAAAATTAACCATTAACCGCATTTGATTGTGTAAAAGACAAAAAATGCCATTGACATAATAATTAAAAATACCAAAATACATTAAACTAAAAAAAAACAAAAAAAAAATGAAATACAGAAAATGAAAAAAAAAAAAAACAATTGAAGAACTATCTTAGATCTCTATCCATCGGCTATGGAGATCTGTCGACATCTCGATCAAGGATGGAGCCAATCAAAGACCAGGGGGGGCCACTGCCCCCCCTGAAGTTTTACAAATTAAAATTTTGTCTCATTAGTTTTTAGATTTTTATATTTTACCCTTATTTCATTTATATTTTTTCTAATTCTTTTAAAATACATTGTTATTTATAATCTATGTATGTACACTTGTAGAGTATATATTTGATTGTAAATATATTATTTCTTTCATTATATCTCAAATATAAATTAAATCATATCACAATATATATATATATATATATATATATTGTTATATCAATTGTAATTCTTTTTTCTAATTAAAATTACACTTACTCAATTCTATCATAACTAATTTTATTATATACTTAAAAATATTTTCTCCAAATCTTACTTATTCCCTCTAATAATATGTCATACCTCAAGTTATTTATTTATTTATAGAGTTTTTTGCTTATTTATTTTAAAATATATATATAAATGTGTTGATATAAACATAGGCTGACATATATTTATGTTAAATTATTAATAACTTTTATCAAACAAACTTTTATAATTTTTAACAATTAAAATAGTTTTTGGATATTAGAAGTACAATTTAAATTTCAAAATTTTTTCTAACTCTTTATATATATATATATATGTGTGTGTGTGTGTGTGTGTTTTCTAACTCTTAAACAGACTATTATTGAATCTTGAATTAATAACCAGACATTTTAGTTTATATTATTTTTAAAGTAATGCTAAACCTAATTGTCAATTTTATATTCTAACTAGTGATTTGTCAATTGACAAATGGATATATAGATTAATTATGATTAATTTCACTTGTCAAATTTATATGGATTAAATTGCCTACCCTTACACCTACATCACGAGGTTATGAGTTCGAGTCTTCTCTCTCCCAAAAAAAATCCTAAATTTATTAAATACTTCAAAAAGTAACAAAAAAAAAAAAGGATATTAGTTAAAATATATAACATTGTTTTTATTTTTATTATGTTTTCATCATTATACAAGGATCATCTAAAATGTTTTTTTTTTATTACAAATACACAAATTAAGATAATTAATCTCAATAAAAAGTATTATTTTTTCAACGATTATTGAAAATAAATTAAAGGTTTTAAAATATAAACAACAATTTTTAATTAATGTTTTCTTCAATATAACCTATAAGATGTATATATATATATATATATATATTGATATGATTTAACTCATTATTATACGGCGTCCTCTCTGGAGTAGAATCTTGGCTCTGTCCCTGATCTCGATCCCATATGCATATACCATCGCATGGATCTCTATTGGCGATTGATATCCAACTCCAATTTATTATTTTATTTTGTTTTTAAAAAAAAACAATATTAAAATGTGATTAAAAGATAAAAAGATCCTTTTTTACTTTGACTTTGAAAGTTTGACCTATTTTCATTGATAGTTGAGGAGTTCAATATCAAATATATGGTAAAATTGTTTCAGCTTGTAAAAACACAAATTTCAAGATGAATGACTGTAATTTTCTTTTTTTAAGCAGAGCCTAAGAGGTCGGAAGACCATCCTAGGAAAATATGATGAATGACTGAATGAGTGTAATTTGTTGAAAATGAAGAGAAGAAAAGATATAAAAAGCACTGATAGGTTATGTTTGGTTGGGTGGAATGGAATGGAAAAAAGACCATTCTCTATGTTTGGTTTGCTAATAAGTATTGAAAAAGGCTTTCTATTAGAATGAGTTTTTCACCATTTTGGTGGAATGGACTTTCCTCCCGAAACCCAATGGAAAGTTCTTTCCAATTCCAACGTAAAATTGGCATTACAAAAATAACCCTCCTATGGCCTTAACTCTACAACTCTATATTAATATATATTATAATAATATATAATATATTATTATAATATATTTCCATGGCGGTGGCAGGGAGCCTTAAAACGCCCTTGCTTTAGTATTAGTATTTTCCCCACTTGACGACCTTATCATGGTCTAAACAGGGTACTCACAAAGTAACGTGACAAGGACGATTAAGGACCTTAAGCCAAAGAATCAAAATCCCATTTCTGATGTGCAGGATCCTCAACTAGAGGCAAGCACAGAGCATATTAGGACTATTACATGCTGCTTATTATCTCCCAAAGAAATATTGAAGAGAAGGAGAGGATACTTAAGAAGTCATGATTTTGAAGCACACAGATGTTATATTTTATTTTTCGATGGATCTTACAGAGAGCTATCATCTCCTTTTATAGGTGAGATGATGAAAACAGCCAAATAAATGTACAGTGACATGCCAAACTCGTGGCATATAAGATGGCTAACATAACAGTACATCCACCGACACAATAAAGCACGCCGACACCCTAAAACACACACGTGATACATATGTATATACGAAAGTACACTCGTGATCACATATGTAATTATTATACATAAGAAAACAAAACACCCACGTTCTGCATGCATAATTATAGGGTAAAGACAAAGTCACGGGCTTGACAGGTTGCAAGTGGCATGATAGTCGTCATCCGAATCTTCAGCTCCACAAATGTGGCAAGGCCATATGTCACGTTCGATGGGGTCTTGTGGATGGTCTGGGACAGAGTCTTGGAATGGATGCCAACTCAGACCAGGGTCTCTAATGAAATTTGGGAAAAGATAACATTGATGAGGTGGGACCCCATTAACGTCGCAAAGGAAATTGAGCAATGAGATCTGGAGATTCTGAGGATATAGCTTAGGATAATCATATGTGGTGTGCCATTCATAGCAAACGTTTGACATCCAAAGAAGTCTCTTGTGAGGGTTGAAACGATAAGGTCTATGGAATATCCAAATGCAAGAAACCGCCGAGGCAAATTCCTTATCAAGTTTCCATAGATTATGATAAACCATGAGTTTGGTGAGTTCGGACCGCCAAAACGAAAGGGAATTAAACCAGGTCAAGAAAGTCATGAGGAGAGAATCCTTTTGAGATGGATCATGGACAAAACCATATAAGGCTTGGAGAGGGAAAACAACAACATGGTGGTGGAGTACAGACATGCACCATAGAAACCATAAAACCTGAGGGGTGAATAGGTAAAAAGGAGGCATTAAGAAAGGGTCTAAGAATGGCATGTTGTTGTTGGAGAATTCATGTAGAACTCATTGGCTCTGGATCTGGGCCTCCGTAAATGGGAGTGAGCGAATTCTTGGATACGGGCAAGGGAAGGTTGTGTATCAGGAGGAATTATTTCTAGCAGCTCTGGTGGATAAGACCTTATTGTAGGATTTGGGGATGAGGAGGATGATGCTGATGTAGTCATGAGGATAAAAGGTATAGGACCGTAGGAGGTGATGAGATGAATAGCTGATGGTCGAGAGAGCATATCAGCTATTATATTGTGTTGGCCCTTCATGTGTAGAACAGTGAAATCATATCTGGAAAACCAATCCTTTAGTCTCAATAGTTGAGGATTGGGGGAATCTTATTTCGGAATTCGAGGACCTTAGGAAAGCACGAGTTGTCCATTTCAATAATAATGTTTTTTGTCCTGAGATGAAAATCAAATTTCTGGATTCCATTTTTGACAGCGAGAATCTCCTTGTAGATTGTGGGTAGTGCTGTTGGGCGTTTTTGAATTGGCCGCTAGCATGTCCACAGTAACTTTTTTGTCCGTTCTTTTCTTCAATGAGAATGGCCCCCCAACATGTGTCACTAGCATTGGTTTGGAGGATGAGTTGGCCTGTGGATGGAATAGTGAGGGCCGGAGGAGATTGAGCAATCTCTTTGAGTTTGGCAATAGCATCCGTGTAACATCTGTCCCAAGGAGGAGGATTTTTCTTTAGGAGAGCTGAGAGGACCGAAGTGTATCTCGTCACCTGGGGCAGGAAATCTCTGATAAAGTTGATTATGCCAAGAAATTGTTGAACTTGCTTTGTGGTTAAATTGGAATCAGGGAATTCCAATAGTTGGCTGGCTAGATGAGGGCCTGGGTGGTATTTTCCATTTGAAATGTGCATGCCCAAGAAATCGATATTTGTTTGTCCTATTGAACTCTTTTTGTCAGAGAGCATGATTCCATATTGGTTGATCAGATCATAGAACTGGTGGAGGAGATGGTTGTGAGAATCTTCATTAGAGGAGAACAATAGGATATCATCGATGTAAATCAGGGCAGAGTGGAGAATAGGATGGAAGATCCTAGTGATGGCCTTCTGAAATAATGAGGGGGCAGTCTTAAGTCCAAAGGGTAAAACTGTCCATTGATATTGGGCGTTGGGAAGACAAAACGCTGTCTTGTACTTGTCATCTGGATGAATACCAATTTGCCAGAAAGCTCCTTTGAGATCAAACTTGGAGAAGATAGTAGCACCAGGGAGTTGAGAAAACAAAGTATTGGTCCTGGGAACTGGAAATTTGTCATCCCTAAGAAAGAGATTGAGGGGTTTGTAATCAATGACTAATCTCTTTCTTCCCCGAAGTTGTTCAGCTCTTTTGTCAACATAAAAAGCTTGACATGCCCAGGGCGAAGAGGTAGGTTCAATGAGTCCTTGCTTAAGTAGTTCATCACATTTAACATTGGCCATATGAAGGTCGGAAGGAGACATTCCAGAATGAGAGGCTTTTGTAGAGTTGACATCTTCATTAAGCTTAAAAGGAAGCTTAATAAAGAAATCTGGATTTTTCCATAGGGGATTTGGATGATGGAAATCAGCATAACTGTTGGTACAGAATTGTAAGAGCTTGTGTTGAATTGTTTGAAAGGAGGATTGAATGTCAGATAAGGGAAAGATCTTTGGAATGCTGGAAAATGCTTTGAAGTTTCTTTTATATCTGAGTCCAGTAGAGAGGATCCGAAGAGACTTGAATTGACAATAAACATCTCAACCAATGAGGATATCTTTGTTAGGAAGTGGGGTTCCAATGACACGTGTCCAAAGGGTGTAGGATGGGAATATCTTGAGACCAATTTTAGCTTTTGTAATCAGATTAGTCGTGAATATCTTCCCATCAGTAGCCTTAAAATATCGGACATGAGACTTCCAAGCTTCAGGAGGAAGAATCTTAGGGTTCATCATGGTAGTGATGGAACCAGTGTCAATGTAGGCAATGACATCAATAGGATTGACATATTTGTCAGGAAGTATTTGGATTGGAACTTGAGGTCCTGGTTGTGCATCGGATTGCGTCGCATGGAGAGAGACAGTGGTTGCCTTGTAGGAGACTGGAAGAGAATCAGTCTCAGAGAGACTTGAGTATTCTGAGTCTGATATGGTGGAGACAGAATCTGCGGCTTGTAACACAAAAGTTGTATTGTCATCAGCATGGTCATGTTCGAAGAAGATAGATTCAATATCGGCGTCAGATGGAACGTCATCTGCTAGCTGTTGGATTAGTTTAGCAGACTTAGCCTTTTATTAGGACATTTTTTTGCATAATGTCCCTTTTGTCCCCAGATAAAACATTTCTGAGACTTGTTCCATGCAGGTCGAGATTTCTTCTTGAAGAATTTGAACTTCTTCTTGCCCTGTCGCTTGGGAGACCGGAAATGCTTGTCTTTCTTGGTCTTGCAAATGCATTGCTCTGGGGATTTGCATTTGATCTGGTACGAGGGTTGTTTACATTGGACTTTGTACCGCTTTCCTTCTTTGAGCATCTTAGAGAAAACCTTTTGGGTGGCACAAAGTTTCTCCAAAGCACTTAGGGTGAACATATGGATTTCACCTAGTGTGACGTCAATGAAGGGTCTGCCAGAGGAATCTATCTTTCTATGTAATTCATCTTGGAGCTCGGCAGGGAGAGAATTCACATAAACATTCTTGAGACTCTGGTCATTGATGCCTCCGAGGATGTGATATCTGCTAGACATGCGTTTGTAATGAAAATCGATGTCTTTCTTTCTAAGTGAGCAGCATCGCATCTCGAAGAACTCTTGCCTAGCTTGCTTATAGAATTGGTTAGGATCTCCAAGAAATTCTCTGAAAATGATGCCCATAACTACAGAGGTTGAGGTTGCTCGAACAATTTGTAATTGGCGATACTCTCCAAGGGCTTGGTACCAATCCCGAAGAGAACTGGTGAACCTGGAAACGAATTCTCAGAAGGATTACTTCTTGATTGTGTTCAGATTTGGCCATTTGGAGGTCAAGCCAAGCGCTCATTTCTGAGATCTTCTTACGCCATGAATCTGGGTTTGAATCTCCGAGATCAAACCAAGGACCATTAGTAGGTCTAGATCCATGAGGTTGTCCGGGAACCTGGTGTTCTGGTGGTTCTTCAATAATGGGCGGAGGTTCATTTGAAGATTCTTCAGGGGAGTCATAAGTTTGGGTAGACGGCTGTGGATCTGTTCTAGAGGCTATAAAAACTTGTGTGAGATCGGCAACTTCAGCTGAATCAGAATGCTGTGAGATAGTTGTGGTAACGACGTCAGAGGTGTACTGAGAGGAGGTGTCTGACGAGGTGTCAACATCCAATTCGTCTGATGGGAGGAATCTGTTCGAAGTATGGAGGGGATGCTGAGAAGCATACAGAATTGGGTCAATTGGTGGAGCAGGCTGCTTGTTTCTCTGTCGGGAAGAAGAGGGTTTGGAAGTAGGTTTCCGAAGTGGCGAGGACAACGGAGGATACTTGTGAAATAATTCACCAGTGGATTTGAAATACTGAGAAGTGTCTAGAGGTCTGAAGGGAGGAGAATAAGGAGGAGATGTAGGAAAAAACAAAGACTGAGAGGAAGAGTAAGGTTTTGGTACAAATTTGGAGGTAGTGGAGAATGAGTGGTCTCTGTTCATTTGTTCTAATTGGTCTTTGAGACGTCTGATTTCTCTTTCTTTTTTATCAAACTCTGGGCCGAAATATCCATGGTTGATATAACGGTGAAGATCAGCATCAAGTTTGGTGATCTGGGCTTGAAGATCAGAAAACATATCACGAAAGACCATATCGAGACTTTGGAGTTGATTCTCATGTCGAGATACATGGTATGTGACCCGGTCGATCTTCTGATCAATAGAGTTGAGAACTCTATTTTGTAGCCAATTAAGAACTTGCTCAGCTTGGGTAGGTTGTTTGAGGGAACCGTCGGGTAAGACTTCGCTGTTAAAAATGGAATCCAGAAATTTGATTTTCATCTCAAGACAAAAAACTTTATTATTGAAATGGACAACTCGTCCTTTCCTAAGGTCCTCGAATTCCGAAATAAGATTCCTCTCAATCCTCAACTGTTGAGACTAAAGGATTGGTTTTCCAGATATGATTTCACTGTTCGACACGTGAAGGGCCAACACAATATAATAGCTGATATGCTCTCTCGACCATCAGTTATTCATCTCATCACCTCCTACGGCCCTATACCTCTTATCCTCATGGCTACATCAGCATCATCCTCCTCATCCCCAAATCCTACAATGAGGTCTTATCCACCAGAGCTGCTAGAAATAATTCCTCATGATACACAACCTTCCCTTGCCCGTATCCAAGAATTCGCTCACTCCCATTTACGGACCTATTTGGCCCAGATCTAGAGCCAAGGAGTTCTTCATGAATTCTCCAACAACAACAGGCCATTCTTAGACCCTTTCTTAATGCCTCCTTTTTACCTTTTCACCCCTCAGGTTTTATGGTTTCTATGGTGCATGTCTGTACTCCACCACCATGCTGTTGTTTTCCCCCTCCAAGTCTTATATGGTTTTGTCCATGATCCATCTCAAAAGGATTTTCTCCTCATGACTTTCTTGACCTAGTTCAATTTCCTTTCGTTTTGGCGGTCCGAACTCACCAAACTCATGGGTTATCATAATCTATGGAAACTTGATAAGGAATCTGCCTCGGTGGTTTCTTGCATTTGGATATTCCATCGACCTTATCGTTTCAACCCTCACAAGAGACTTCTTTGGACGTCAAACGTTTGCTATGAATGGCACACCACATATGATTATCCTAAGCTATACCCTCAGAATCTCCAGATCTCATTGCTCAATTTCCTTTGCGATGTTAATGGGGTCCCACCTCATCAGTGTTATCTTTTCCCAAATGTCATCAGAGACCCTGGTCTGAGTTGGCATCCAGTCCAAGACTCTATCCCAGACCATCCACAATACCCCATCGAACATGACACATGGCCTTGCCACATTTGTGGAGCTGAAGATTCGGATGACGACTATCATGCCACTTGCAACCTGTCAAGCCCGTGACTTTGTCTTTACCCTATAATTATGCATGCAGAACGTGGGTGTTTTGTTTTCTTATGTATAATAATTACATATGTGATCACAAGTGTACTTTCGTGTATACATATGTATCACGTTTATGTTTTAGGGTATCGGTGTGCTTTATTGTGTCGATGGCTGTACTGTTATGTTAGTCATCTTATATGCCATGAGTTTGGCTTGTCACTGTACATTAATTTGACTGTTTTCATCATCTCACCTATAAAAGGAGATGATATTTCTCTGTAAGATCCATCGAAAAATAAAATATAACATCTGTGTGCTTCAAAATCATGACTTCTTAAGTATCCTCTCATTCTCTTCAATATTTCTTTAGGAGATAATAAACAGCCTTAATAGTCTTAGTATGCTCTGTGCTTGCCTCTAGTTGAGGATCCTGCACATCAGAAATGAGATTTTGATTCTTTGGCTTAAGGTCCTTAATCGTCCTTGTCATGTTGCTTTGTGAGTACCCTGTTTAGACCATGATAAGGTCGTCAAGTGGGGAAAACACTAATACTAAAACAAGGACGTTTTAAGGCTCCCTGCCACCGCCATGGTATCATGTTATTATAAATGTTTTGTAATTAGGGGTATTTTGGTCAAACTACAGTTAACTCTATTACATTCAGTTGTTAACCAAATAAAATAATTATAAAGTCTCAACCAAACAAAAATATCCGTTTTTATTTCCATTCTCATTCTCATTCTCATTCTCATTCTCATTACCATTTCATAATGGTAACCAAACATCACGTAAATGAGTTGGGTGATTGTCTCTATTTCCACATTATTTATTTATTTATATTTCCACGTTATTTTAAGAATGGCATGAAATGCATTTACTTGCTTGTATACCACGCAATTGCATTTAAAATGAAAAAAGAGCAAATTATAAATCTTAATGCAATTGAGTGTAATTTGTTCAAGATTAAATAAGTTGGGTTGTGTGTTTATCAATTCACATCAAACCATGCGAACCACGATAGCATAAAAAGGGGTTTTATTTTGGGATTCTCACATGCATGCATTGGTCGTTATAAATGATCTACATCATTGTACATTCAAACTTAGGTTCATGGCGTGTAAGCTTTCGATCCGATCAAGTGGATTATTAAATTAGATGATTATATTTAGCTATTATACAGATCCGACCATGATATTTACCGGATAATTATATAAGAAAGTGTTATTTTTATTTATTTTTTATTTTTAAAATCTTATATTTTTTATATTTTTTGGATTGAAATTTAATGACTAAAAATCAATCATATAACTATATAATATCTGTATAAGAACCGAACACTAAATAGGATTGGATTGGATTTAATAAATATTAAACTGAACTAAATCTAAAATATATGTTTAAATCAAGTTATCATATTAAGACGAGTCAATCATATTAAAAAAAAAATGAAAAATCGAGTTTTGTTAAGTAAATATGCATTTTATTTATTTCAATTTTATATAAAAATATATTAACAAAATCTATTTAGTAATTCATTAGTAACCTTAAAAAAAAAAAAAAAAAAACAACCCTAAATCTATAAAACCCTCACGCCGCTCACCAAGTCACCCTTACCCCTCTCGACCAAAATTTTTAAAAACCATTTATATGTTTTGTTTGAATTTGAATTATGGAATTGTTAGATTACATACGAGTGGTTCTCTTCTAATTAAGGGATCCCTTATTTTAATTTCAGTGGTCAGGACTTTGCTGAAATCACATTAATTTTGTGAATTTTAATCTAAATTTTTTTTTATGGATGATAAATTCAATAAAATCTACGTACAAATAAAATTTAAGAATTTTTCAAGCATCAAAATTATTATTATTATTATTTAATTTTTCCATATTTCACTCATTTTTCTAATAGCTTAATATTTAACAAAATCGGGATAAATAGTTCTGGTGCTTGAAAAATTCTCAAATTTTATTCATAGGAAACTTAATTGAACTTATCATCTAAAAAAAAAAAATGGGATCAAAATTCATAAAATTGATGTGATTTCATCAAGGTCCTTACCAAAATTAAAATAAATGATCTCTTAGAAGAGAACAACTATATATAGAGAGAGAGAGAGCTCTTCTCACCTACAAACCCTCTGATATAACCTTACATATAAACCAAATTGTCAGCCTTTGGATCCAAATCCAATGGGTGATGTGTAAGTGGTGGGCTAGCTAGGAGAGAGAATACACAACATCCCTTGGATTTTGATTCAAAGACTGACAATTTGGTTTGTATGTAAACTTATATCAGAGGGTTTGTAGGTGAGAAGCTCTCTCTCTCTCTACATATATATATATAGTCTTTCTACTGTCAGTTCGTCCTGATATAAAATATATCAACATGAAGAATGTGGATCATAGATTATGTAGAAGTTTTGATAAGTGCATACGCTTTGAGTTAAAATATGTAAATCTAACGGTCTACATTCTTCATTCTGATATATTTTATATCAGGACGAACTGATAATAGAAAAATAGTATATATATATATACAAAAATATTCAAGTCAGTGCGCACTGATATAACTTCATCAGTGTGTTGGATGTGGACCATTAGATTTATATACTTTGACTTAATACTTATCAAAACTTCTCCATAATCAATGGTCCACGTGCATTGGTGCTGAAGTAGTTACATCAGTGCGTACTAATCAGAACGGGACCATATATATATAGGATAGTTCTCTAGTCAAGACGTCCTGAAATTATAATTTCAGGACGTTCAACCACAGCCACATGTTTTAATAAGTTCAAATGTTTGTTAAAAAACAAATCAGCATTTTGTTAAAACATGTGGCTATGGTTGGACGTCCTGACTAGAGAACTATCATATATATATACGAAAATTTTCTTATGAGGATGCCGTGATAGAATTATATAAGGACATTGTGAGTCACTCGTTTTACATACTTTAACTTGGTATATATGCACTTATCAAATCACTTTTATAAATAAGTGGCTCACATTTAATATCCTGATGAAGTTATATAAGGATGTCCTGATAGGAGCGAGACTGTATATATATATATATATATGTGTGTATATGAGAATTCACAAGTACAAACCAACTATTTTATATTCAAACCATCCACACCATGATGAAATATAATGAATTTTGATGAGATTTATTTATTTATTTATTTATTTATTTTGTGCATATATGATAAGAAAAATGAAATATAGTAACAAAACAAATTTAAAAAATTTCAAGTTTGGGAACTGATTTTTCTAAATTTTTTAAGTCCTGGAAAACATAGGAAAAATGGAAATAAAAATAGTTCTTGGATCAGAATTTTTTAAAAAATTTCTTCCCAATCATATCTCATTGATTGTAACATCCATACAAAATATCTCATCAAAATTCATAAATTTCATCATGATTTCATTATGGTATGGATGTATAAGGTGGTTTACACTAGAGAATTCATTTATATATATATATATATATATTTATATATATATATATATATACAGTGAGTCTCTCATAAGGGATCCCTTATTTTAATTTCGGTAAGGACCACTATGAAATCACATCAATTTGAATGAATTTTAATCTGAATTTTCTTATGGATGATAAGATCATTGTAATCTACACATGAATATAATATGAAAATTTTCCAAGCACTATAACTATTTATCCCGATTTTTTAAAATATGAATGCATCGGAAAATGGGTGAAATATATGAAAAATCAAGAAAAATAGTTATAGTGCTTGAACAATTCTCAAATTTTTTTTATAAGTAGATTTCGATGATTTTATGATCCACAAAAAAATTCAGATCAAAATTCATTAAAATTGATGTGATTTCATGGTGGTCCGTACCGAAATAAAAATAATGGATCCCTTATAAGAGACTTACTATATATATATATATAATATATATATATATATATATATATATTTTTTTTTTTCTACTATTAGTTTGTCCTGATATAAAATATATCAGGACGAAGAATGTGGATCATAGATTATGGAGAAGTTTTGACAAGTGCATACACTTTGAGTCAAAATATGTAAATCTAATAGTCCACATTCTTCGTCCTGATAAAAATATATCACGACGAGCTAACAATAGAAAATTGTATGTATATATATATTAAGATATATATATATATATATATATTAAGTTATATATATTAAATATTTGGAGTTGTTCATTATATATAAACAGGTTGTAATATGTGAATATTTTTATCAAAATTCATATATATATATATATATATATATATATAATACTTCTCTAATCAGAATCATCATGACTTTATAATTTCATAACGTCTAATCACAGTCTTATATTAACAAATACCCACACCCAATATGAATGTGTGGTTGTGGTTGAACGTCCTTAGTCCTTACTAGAGAACCACCATATATATATATATATATATATATATATATATTTATACGATCCCGTTCTGGTCAGTGCGTATTGATGTTACCACATCAGTACCAATGCATGTGGACCACTGATTATAGAGAAGTTTTGACAAGTGCATACCCTTTGAGTCAAAGTATGTAAATCTAATAGTCCACATCTAACGCACTGATGAAGTTATATCATTGTGCACTGACGAAGTTATATTAGTGCGCACTGACTTGAACATTTCTGTATATATATATATATATATATACACAGTTTTTCTATTGTCAGTTCGAACTGAAATAAAATATATTAGTTTCTTGTATGTGGGCCATTAGATTTAAATGTTTTGACTTGGCTGCATACACTTGTCAAAGCATCTTTTAAATCTAATGACTCACATACAAGGAACTAATATATTTTATATAAGTCGAACTAACAATAGGAAGATTATACAATTAGATATTTTATATTATGACGAAGAATGTGGACCATTAGATTTACATACTTTGACTTAAAGTGTATGCACTTATCAAAACTTCTCCATAATCTATGTTAAACATTTTTCGTCATGATATATTTTATATCAGAATGAACTGATAGTAAAAAGACTGTATATATCTATATATAAATATATAAGGCTGCCCTTGGATGCAACGTTACAAGGTGCAAAAAAAAAAAAAAATTGACTGTGTTCATGTTTTCTTTGATACAACTACATCAACTAATATGTGATTGTATATTCTAACATGCGATCACATTAATTTAATTGTGTGATCACATGCGATTCATATGCGATAACATTATATACATTTGTGATCACATGCAATCATTTGTGATCACATACTGTTGCATCGTGTAGTGTTGCACTGAAGAATGGTCCATATATATATATTTAATATTTTGATTTGTTCATTATATATAAACATGTTGTAATATGTGAAAAAAATTTATCAAACATCGAAACCAATTTATGGACCAAAAGACACATAGAATTAAAAAAAAAAAATGTAAAATGTCTATCGGGCGCAAAATTCTTTTAAACCAAACCAAAACAAACCATTAAAATCAGGTTCTATTGAGATCTATATATATATAGAGTCTAGTTCCTATCAGTGCATCCTGATATATAACTTTATCAGGATATTGAATGTGAGTCACTCATTTATAATAGTGATTTGACAAGTGCATACATACCAAGTCAAAGTATGTAAAACGAGTGGCTCACATTCAATGTTCTTATATAATTCTATCAGGATGCACTGATAGGAAAATTTTTTCTATATATATTGAAAACTGAGTAAATGTGAGTCAGATACAATTTTGGTCTAAAATCGAACCAATTTGAATCGTGCCCACCCATTCTCCGATGTCCGGACTCCAAACACATATAGCGGGGGTACATTTATAATTAAATTAAAATTAATTATTTAATAGAAAAATATTAAAAATATATCAACTAGTACATTAATATATTTCTTGAATGTTTTTTATAATTATAATTATTACTTATATTACAATATATATTAATTTTCTCCATAATGCACAAAGATATAATAAAGTCGGTATAATACATGTGAATCATTGAATAAACATAAGTTAATATTAACTAAATAAAAGTAGATAAATTTTACTGGTTATGGTTGGGAAATTGAAATTATTGTTATTATTATTATTATATGAAAATAAGAATTTGAATAAAAACAACACCTTCATTTTCTCAAAAATATAAGAAAAGATGTAGGGTGCTAAAAAAAGCTCCGTGGGGGGTTGGGACCGTTGGTTACGGTTACGGTTCCGGTTCCGGTTCAATGGTTCTAAACTAGTTTTTTTTTTTTTTTTTTTTTTTTTATTTATTTATTTTTTTTATTTTATTTTTATTTAATCTTATTTAATAAAAAAAAAATTAGACAATTAAAATTGTAAAAGTATTTCATGGGTCACCCAAAAATACAATAAAATAAATAAATGACAAATTACAAAATTAAATTAAAATAAAACTAAAAAAAAATGTAAAGTTAGCCTTGCATTTAATTTTTACCACAATTAAATTGCCTACGTATCCTCTTGGGGTTTAGAGGAATCAAATGCCACATAATTCTCTTACCTTTTATTGCAGGTTTGGTGATGATGTGGACTAATTTTTTTTTTTTTTTTTTGAACAGTTGAATATATTCAATGGCAAGCCGAAAAGAAGAACAAAGGCCAATACAAGGCCCTAAGGCCAAAAAGAAACACATTAAAGCCATGAGCAAGTGCACTGGAAACAAGGACAAGCTAACACTCCCAAGCACTAACCCACAAGACAGCAAACAAAAACAGAGAAAAAAGAGAACAGACTCGAGAACAACTAAACATAACAGCCCCAAAAACAAACCAAGGACGAAAAGGTAAATCACAAAGCACCCCATTGAAGGACCTCTCCCTCCATGTTCGAACCCTGTTTTGCAAGACTATTAACAAAGGCGTTATGAGCTCTAGAGTCATGAACCACCATCACCTTTGAAAATTTTTGCATGAGGCCTCGGATCTCATAAATTACACCAATGTGATTGATACTACCAAAGTCTCCACAGTTCACCCTAGAAACGACCGTCTTTGAATCGCTAGTAATGACAATTTCCCGGTTGTGAAGGCTAGGCTTGGATTAGACCAACCTCATTGCCTTTTTAACAGCCAAGATTTCGGCACTATTAGAATCGACCACCCCAACAGGCTGAGAAAACAAACACAGGACAACACCATTCGAGTTTCTAAGCACTCCTCTGATACGGCTAGGTCCCGGATTGCCTCTTGAAGAACCATCCACATTAAACTTAAGACAATCCACTATGGGAGGAATCCATTCCATAATTTTATTTGAGGATATCTTTTTTGATTCTACACAGAGATCTTTAAAGTTCAAGAGAAGGATCGTTACCGGTTCCGGCGAACTTTTCTTGAAGTGTTTGAACCACCACACAATCCAAAATTTTATCGAATCAATGGCTTGCATGATATAGGGGCATTTTCCTTCAAAAAACTACAGATTTTGACACTCCCATATGGTCCAAGAGATAGCATAAATCATAGAGCACAATAGTCTCTCAGATTTTGTGGCTAGACAGCATCCCCTCCACGCTCTAAACCAATCAAAAAAGGATTTGTTTGGGCACCAACTTAACTCCCACCACCCCATACAAACTTCCCAAACTGACTTCGCCCAATTGCACATTAAAAAAAAGTGGTCCATTGTCTCCTTTTTAGCACCACAAAGAGGGTAGTCTGAATCATCCAACTGGTTCATACCATAATTTTGCATGGCTTCCCTAACAAGCACCCTTCCTCTAAGCAGTTTAGGATCATGATAAAGTTAAAAACACCTCATAGCAAAGATTGGAAAGTAATTTTCATACTCATTCCATCAGTGTAGGATCTCAAATTTTTTAACTTCCGTGTCATTTATAAACTCAAAAGAGGTACCTAGATAAGATTCAAGCTCAGAATACATGGAGGAGCTTGATGAGGAAGAACCTCGTAATTGTTTGGTTTTTTTGGATAACAAATTATACCTTAAACTCATAAATTCGAAGGACGATAAGGACTGAGATACATTTTGAGTTTGTAAAACATCTATATTCAGTGAAGGACCATAAACTCTAACATATTCATCATATAAATCATACAATAATATCTTAATTCTATCACAACACACATCAACATCATATTCTATTTTTAAACCTTGTGCATAATAAGCAGATAGATATTCAGAAAAATTTTCTAATCTACAAAGTATATCAAAACATATGGCAATCAAATAAATATTTGGAAACTCCTTATAATAGTCTAACCATTTTTCCTTCATAGCAGTAACAGACTCTAATAATTGTGGGTCAGATTCACAATGAGCAAAGGCACCAGCAATGACTCTCAATAATAAATAAATTAGTTGAAGGATAATAAACACTAGATAAATTGTTAGTAGTATTATGAAAGACTTTTAACAAATTAAAAACTTTATAACAAACATCCCAATGACTTGGATAAATATTAATGTGACTAACATGATGTTGAATAAAAGTAACTAATAAATCTCTTTAATCATAACTTTTAGCAAGCAATTTATAAGTAGAATTCACGTGTTGGAACATTACGAGGAAATCTAACGACATGCCTACCATTTAGTTTACAATATGTTATCCATACTTTCATTGCAGAAAGATGTTTCCACAAAAAATAGAGGGCATCTCTAATAGGTTAAATAAACTGTTGAAGAGTTTGTAATCCTTTTTGAACACATAAATTTAAAACATGACATGCATATCTTTGATGAAAAAATTTACCACCAAGCTAAGGCTTGCATAAATCAAGTAAAGCAGGAATAGCAACGGTATTGTTAGAAGTATTATTAAAACTAATTGCAAAAATTTTGTTTTAAACTTTATACTCTGTAAAAATAATTCTAAGCTGTCTAAAATTTGTATCAACAATGTGTGTATCATCAAAAACTCTAAATGCAAGAATTCTTTTTTGGATAGTCCATGCATTATCCATATAATAGCAAGTAACACCTAAGTATGAATGCATTCGTTAATGATCACTCCATATATCGGCACATACGGAAACACGACCATTATATTATTCAAAATATTTTTCTAACTTTTTTTTTTCTTTGTCATAAATCTTTTCATGTGTTTCTATAAGTGTGGCTCTAGTAACATGACATACAGAAGGATTTAATACTCATTGACAACAATTAATAAAACCAACCTTTTCATCAAAACTAAATGATAATTAAGTTTTCTACTGGTACCATTCTAGGTAATTCTTCTCTATTTTGTTCATCACTATATTGAAATAATTGTTGGTTAAGGGAAGCGTACATGGGAATTTGGGTTTGTGAACTTGATCTGGCATGTGCTTCTGGATGTTTGTTCGTTACATGCTTTCGACAAGAGTCATATCCTCCAGATTTGTTCCATTTAACTACTTGTTTGCAGTAATTGCAAACCATTGCAGTGCTTCCATCTGTTTGCTTAACTCTCTTCATATGGACTATGAAGAGATCAGATTTGGCCTACTTTTGTAACACATCTTCCGTAGGTGGATCAAATTCAAAATCCGAAGGAGGATCATGCATAATTTCTGATTGACTTGTCAAATTGGGGGTGGCATTGGGATCGGGTTCATAAATTATTAGAGAAGGAGTAGGAGAATTTAGGCCTAGGTCTTCAGTATAGACCTAGCGTTACAGATACTCTCGATAGGCAATGTCGTCATAACCAAGATTATCAGCCATATGACCCATACCTTTCATCAAAATGGAACTCCTAGAACCATCACCCCTTCCATCTCCACTTGCCATTTAAAAAATTGAATTGTAAAATTCCTTGAACAAAAACCGTTAAAAAATTGATGGAAATAAATGGTTGGAAATAAATTTCTGAGAGAATTGGAAACATAGTAAGTAGTAATTGTAAATAAATGAAATTGGAAACTTAGTAATTGACTAATTGCAAATTAAATAAATTGGAAACTTAGTAATTGCAATTAAATAAATATCAATAACTTAGTAATTGAGAGGGAATTGGAAACTTGGAGAATTGAGAGATAAATTAGAATTACAGAGAATTAGGAGGAAATGGACTGAACCGTTTGGCCTCCAACAGTCCAAACCAAAATTAAAAAAATAATAATAATAAGACAGGAACCTCCGGTTCGAACCGGACGATTCCGTGAAAAATGGAACTAGAATCGGAACCGAAACCAGAACCGCCTTGGTCCCGATTTCGGTTCGGTTCGGTTCGGTTCCAGAACCAGAACCGAAAAAACCGATTCCGATCCACGTTTAGCTGGTTAGGTTCTAGTTCGGTTCATAGGTTCGAACCGAACCGACGTCAGGTCTACATGGGTGATTTCAAAACCAGTTGCAGAAGTACAACTGGTGTGAGGTTAGTTATTCCCTCCACGACCTTGTTTCTTATTTATTAATGAAATTAATATTTAATCAAAAAAAATTACATATATTGTGTTAGTTAATTATAAATTAATATTTATTATCTATTAATTAAATAATATATTGATTAATAAAAAGAGAATTGCTAGACTCAGTCATTCATAAACATCACTCTCTAAATTCACTTGCTGTTTTTTCATATGACACCCAGAGATATTTACATTTTGTCTTAAATCATGAGCTATAATCAAGAGATATGGTATTGCTTTTATTTATGAGTAATTCTATTGGCACAACCTCTACTGATCTATTCATACCCCACTTAATAAGTTATTTAGTATTTTTTTTTCTTTATCAAAATTACTAAAAAAGACATACAATTCAAGAACAAAAAATATTCTATAAAGTAAATATAATAAAACTCCGTATTCCTTTTCTTAAACAAAAATCAATTTAAGAGATTGATTTTGGATTCAAATGTTTGTAAACTCTCACCATTCTTGGTAGAATTTATATAAGAATGTAAACTAGTTTGGTTCAATTTGGTTCAAAAAAACATTATAATTTCATTCCCATCCGTAGTATACAAACAAAACTATCAAATTAACAAACTCAATTAAATTATTTTTTAACTCTTGAAAAAGATATATAAATCGGATAACAAACTCAAACAAATTTCATTCATGTGTCTTGCTTGAGCGATGAAATTTGTACAGTAACAAACTCAAACATAAACTCAAAAACACTTGAACAGTAACATTCAATGTTGTCTGCTTTCACGTCACTCAACTTCTCCACTTCTTGCAAGTTCAACAACCTTTCGTCATCACTACCACTCGTTCATGTCGACAGAGGAGAAGATGACGCTTGATTGAGCCAACGATTATGTTCCATGTCTGCTGAGATGATTTCGCGAGATTGAGAGATCGATTTCGTGAGAGAAAGACTAGACCGGAGATGAAGAGATTGGAGATAGATAGAGAGATTAGAGATGAAGTTTATTAAGTTTGAAAAATAAGTAAAAATCATAGTTTTGGAAATAAATAAAATAAATTAATAAAATCATTTAACTTTATTTAATTAAATAAAAATTTAAAAAAGTCGGATATAAATAGACCAGTGGGGAGTATGCCAAAAGCACCACTCTTTATTTAGGAAAAAAAAAATCCATTTATAACATTAACCTTAATTTATCTTTTATTTTACAAAAATACCATCAAAGACCAAAATTCACATCAATTCTTTTCAACTAAGGTTTTTTTTTCTTCTCATCGCTTCCACTTCCCAACAAAACTGATATGATCGTGTTTTTTATGTCTAGAATTATTTGCATATTTAGTTATTAATAATTTTTATGTTTTATTTATTGTAATTTTAACGGTCATTAACACCTTTAACTCAACTTTAGGGTGCAGTGGTTGTGGTGGAGGTGGTTTATATCTTAGTAGTGGCTATGGTGCATTTCTAGTTTAAGAAATATGGATAATTAGTTCCTAAATTCTAGTTGTCGGTTGTATGTATCTTTTACTATTTATTATTAATTGTACATTAAATAAAATGACCGGAATATAATTTTTGCTCAATTGAGTATTGATTTTCTTTGGAAAGTTATTGGAGAGTGATTCTCTCGAATTAACCATATTTCTTTTCAATTTATCCAAAATTCTAATTTTAGAATTTTTTTTGTTCATAACAAAAACTGTCCCCGTTTAAATTTATATTCAAAGAAAGATAGATGCAAAAAAAGAATTTTGAGTAAAATTTACAGGTATTTCTTTTATTTTTATTTAATAAATATATACAATATCATCAAAATTATATTTTTCATTGCTTATGAACATTTTTTATGGAGTTTATGAACAGTTTCTTTGGACTTTTTTACTATTGTTTATTTAGACTAATTTTTGGTGTATATTTTGTGTTGAGCTGTGATTTTTTTTTCTAATTATTTAATTTAGTGTCATATTTTCATTTACATAAATGGAATGTGTAGTTTTTTTATGTAGTACAATAACCATGAATACTTTCTTAAGTTAATTTTATTTTTACCTTACATCTAAAATAAATGAAGTGACGATATTATGAAGGGAATTGATGTGGATTTCAGTCTACGATGGCAGTTTTGTAAAATAAATGATAAATTAAGGTTTATGTTATAAATTGATGGATGGTTTTTTTTTTTTTTTTGTAAATAAAAAGAATACCATATCTCTTGATTATAACTCATGATTTAAGACAAAAGAAGTAAATATCTCTAGGTATCACATGGAGACTAGGAAGCACGGATACTCCATTTGGTGGAGGTAACTCATATCGAACTCGTATCCGGTTCAAATACTCCACGGATACTTCAAGATACATATCCGATACACCAAATAGCGTATCCGTTGACTTTTTCATAAGTTTGACCAGCGGATACTTGACGGATACTTGGCGGATGATACTTGGGGGATACATTAAGGATACTTTTGGGGCAATATTATAATTAATTTAGTATAAAACGTGGTCATATTTTAATTTCAAAATTTTAGGTGTCAAAATGAAATTGTAAAGAAATTTTGGTTTTGATTCCATTGATATGGAGAATAACAGGATACATGATATTGAAAACTTTTTTCTTGATAAACAAGAGTTAGAAGCCGAATTATCTAGATCCTTTAACAATGTGAATGATGATAGTGAAGTTAATTAGGAATTTAGAATATGTTTTATTAGTTTTTTTTTTTTTTTTATGTATTATTTAGATTTTATAATGTGTTATGACTTATGTGACGTATGTTTTATTTGGATTTTGTAATATGTTACAACTTATGTGACATGTTTTATTTAGATCTTATAATATGTTACATTTTTATTACTTATATAGATATGTGACATGTTTTATTTGGATTCTGAATATATTTTGATTTTCAATGAATTATCAAATATGTTTTCATATATTATTATTATTTTTAAAAATATATATATATATATATATAGTGGAAATGGTGGAAAGTATCACCTTTTCCAACTCATTTGGTGACTCTATGACCGGTTTAATAACTTAAGTTTAAAAGGCACCTATTATGGTGAACTACCAAAATTGCCCTTAGATAATCATTTATGTTATTGTTTTTGTCTGGTTCTCTCTCCACACTTCCAACAAAAACGATAACGGGGTTAGTCTCTCTCTCTCTCTCTCTCTCTCTCTCTCTCTCTATCTATCTCTCTCTCAATACAAATAGAAGTTCAAGATCCAAACAACTGGACGTGCTTCATTACAACAAGGTAATATTTCGTGTAAATACTTCTTTTCATTTGTTCACATTTTCATTGTGACAATTGTGGATCTCCGAGACTTTGTCACCTTTTTCCGAGCCTTTTTAAAAATCACTAATCGAGCATTTTCATGTCTTGTCCGAGCCTTTTCATGTCTGCTCCGAGCCTTTTCAAAAATCAGTAATTGAGCCTTTTGAAGTCTTCTCCGAGCTTTTTCATGTCTTGTCCGAGCCTTTTCAAGTCTTTTCCGAGCCTTTTGAAGTTTTCTCCGAGACTTTTAAAAAATAACTATTCGAGCATTTTCAAGTCTTCTTCGAGCATTTTCAAGTCTTCTTCGAGCTTTTTCATGTCTTCTCCGAGACTTTTCAAAAATCACTAGTCGAGCCTTTTCAAGTCTTCTCCGAGCTTTTTCATGTCTTGTCCGAGCCTTTTGAAATCTTCTCCAAGACTTTTAAAAAATAACTATTCGAGCATTTTCAAGTCTTCTCCGAGACTTTTAAAAAATAACTATTCGAGCATTTTCAAGTCTTCTCTGAGACTTTTCAAAAATCGGTAATCGAGCCTTTTCAAGTCTTCTCCGAGCCTTTTCAAGTCTTCTCCGAGCTTTTTCATGTCTTGTCCGAGCATTTTCAAGTCTTCTCCGAGACTTTTAAAAAATAACTATTCGAGCATTTTCAAGTCTTCTCCGAGCTTTTTCATGTCTTCTCCGAGACTTTTCAAAAATTACTAATCGAGCATTTTCAAGTCTTCTCCAAGCCTTTTCAAGTCTTTTCCGAGCTTTTTCATGTCTTCTCCGAGACTTTTCAAAAATCACTAATCGAGCCTTTACAAATCATCTCCGAGCCTTTTCATGTCTTCTCAAAAATCACTAATCGAGACTTTTTATGTCTTCTCCGAGCCTTTTCATGTCTTCTCCGAGCCTTTTCATATCATCTCCTAGACTTTTCAAAAATCAGTAATCGAGCCTTTTCAAGTCTTCTCCGAGACGTTTCAAGTCATCTCCGAGACTTTTCAAATAATCACTAATCGAGCCTTGTTAGGTCTTCTCCGAGACTTTTATTGAATTACTAATCGAGTCTTTTAAAGACTTTTTCGAGACCAAAAATGTGTTTTTCGAAACTTTCATGTATTGTTCGAGACTTTGCTAGTGTTCTCCGAGCCTTTTAAATATCCTCACCCGAGCCTTTGTAAGTGTAATTTATGAAAATATTTTGTACTCCTGAGTTTTTATTAATAGTTTTGATTAATTTGACAGCATCATGAATCGGGTTAGAATAGTAATATCTTACAACGGTCAATGGGAGCAACTACCCGATGGAAGTCAGAGGTTTGTTGGATCCGATAACAAGGGAATGTATGTGTCAAAGAATATGACTTACGAAGAATTGGTGGCGATCGTGCATACCATTGTGAAGTATGATGTAAACAAATTCAATGTTGATCTGGCATCAGTATCAATCGTTCCTGGCAGTACATGTCGTACATTTATAAGAAATAACGATGATGTTCAGTTTATGCTAGGGGAAGATCGGGTGATCCCTCAAGTATGTGTAAGTCTAACTCAGAGGACACCTGGAGATGTGATAGGGAATGATATTCCTCCTCCTGAAAATACCCAACAATTTGGATCCTTTAGCGGTAGCAACCAACTATATCCCCAAAGGAGTTTTGCCGAAAGTGGGGAAAACATGTGTGGTGTCCCACCGGTAGCGGTTGACCAAGTAGTTGAACCTCAATTTGGCGATGTGTTTGGTTGTCGAATTGAGCAGTACCATGAGGTGGATAATGAGGCAAATAATGAACAAGTAGATGATCTAGAAAATGTGGATGAAGAGCGTACACAAATTCAAACACAAGGAAGACATGTACAAGGAGTTAGTTGCACTGTACCAAATATGCCTGGGACTTCCGAGGTCCGACATAATATAACTGTATCTGATTCTGATAATACGATAACGTGGGTTATTCCCGGAGCAGATTCATACTCGTTTGGTATTGGTAGAAGCAGCACCTTGGCAACGCAAGAACCTACATGCATGATTTATAAAGGTCAATTTTTCCCGAGTAAAAAGGATTTGAAGAGGCTAGTTGGCCTTTTTTCAATGCGGGAGAACTTTGAATGGAAGGTGAAAAGGTCTAATAAGACAACGTTACATCTAGTTTGCATCATTGACAACTGTACGTGGAAATTAAGAGCGGTGAGGAGAGATGAAGGGACTTACTTCCAAGTCAGAAGTTTTGTCAACCAACACAGTTGTCCTTTGGAGGAGGTTCACCGTCGCCACCGACAAGCTAGTGCAGTCATAATCGGAGAAGTCATTGCACCTAGACTTCAACAACATGATGGTCGTCTCATGCGTCCGAAGGACATAATCGCCGATATGAAAACAATGTATGGCATCCAAGTCATGTACAGTAAGGCACATGATGCCTTGCAATATGCATTGTCCTTGACCTATGGAACGCATGAAGAAAGTTTCAAATTGTTACCATCGTTTGTGTACGTTTTGGAACAGCAAAATCCTGGCACAATCACCGACTTACAATGCGCAGACGATGATACATTTTCGTACTTTTTCATGTCGTTAGGGTCCTCAATTAGAGGTTTTCGGAGGTGTATACGTCATGTGATTGCAGTTGATGGTACCCATTTGAAGGGAAGATTCGGGGGTACAATGTTTGTTGCAACTGCACAAGATGGAAACGAACAGGTGTATCCAATTGTTTTTGGGTACGGTGACTCAGAAAACAACCTTTCATGGGAGTGGTTTTTGGAATGCTTGAGGGGTGCCCTTGGTCATATAGATGATCTGGTTTTCATTTCCGATCGCCATGCAAGCATTGAAGTGGGGATTTCTAAAGTGTTCCCTTATGCAACCCATACTATATGTTGCTGGCATTTTGGTGAAAATATGAAGAAGCGATTCCACAGAAAGGATGTTGCCGACATAATGGATTCAGCAGCTAGGACGTACAGTGAATTCAATTATAACAGGCACATGAAGGAGTTACATAGGCTGCACAAGGGTGCATTCGAATATGCCATTGCTGCCGATCCACATAAGTGGTCTCGCGTACACTGTCCCCAAAGAAGGTACAGGCTGATGACCACAAATGTTGCTGAGTGCATAAACTCATGCCTAAAATTCGCACGGCAACTGCCAATGATGACACTGGCGGAGTTCATTAGGAATATGCTACAAAAGTGGTTTCACGATCGTCATGCAGCTGCACGGTCCATGCGTCATCAACTGACCGACGCAGCACATCTTGTGATCCTAAACCGTGTAGAGAAGTGCAATTATATGATCGTAAATCCAGTTGACTGGAACATATTCTCCGTCAAATTGAAGGGAAACCAATGGACGGTTAACTTACACTTGAAGACTTGCACATGCAACAAATTCCCAAATGGACCATTTCCCATGTTCTCATGCACTCGCAGCGGCAAGGTACATGAGATGTTACAGTTAACGATTTATATTATTTGGGTTCGTGAATCTCATTGTTTTCATTTTTGTAGGGAGCGAAACTTGGATTTCACATCTCTGTGTGCGGACTACTACAAGAGAGAGACACTTATTGATGCATACTCGGTTCCTATTATGCCTGTTGGCCATCCTTCTTCATGGGTAGTGCCATCCGACATCGCATCTCGAGTGGTTTTAAATCCAAAGTCGAAGAGACAATCAGGTCGCCCGATGGAGGGTCGACATGCCTCTTCTTCGGAGAGGACAACCACACAGTCGTGTAGAAGATGTGGACAATCAGGACATAATAGCAGGCGGTGCTCCAACCCACCTATGGTTAATAAAGGTCCCAGCATAAGTGTTCCCGATGAATACCGTCGCAAGTGCAGCATCTGTCATTCAATTGGACAGAACAAACAAACGTGCCCTGAGAAAGACTCTACCGTGGAATGAATGGAGCCATTGAGGAAGGCGATCAAACATAACAAGGCAGTACAAGAGGAACATGTCTCCAACTTGATGTCTTCCAACATCGTCCAGACGTTGGGAACCATGCTCGATACAGTTGTGTTATGAGACCGTTGGTTATTATGCTTTTTTATGTTGAACTATTATGATATATTTATTGGTTGTTCGTTTAATGCCATACTGTATCTTTTGTTATAGTGTCTACAATTCATTGTATTGTTTATGGATTTCAATATATCAAATGTGTGTTCAAGTGTTAATTGCAAACAACTAAATTTTTTTAAAAAATAATTTCATTTCATTACTCAAATGTTATGTACATCAACTAAATCACTAAGCTGGAAGACCAATCCTTTGAGTTACAATAAACCTCCACAGCCATCTTCTCTCGGATGGTGCCCGTTTCGTTTTCTGACCAGTCGAACGTATCCCTGTTCGCTGCCAGGTACTCTATCAATCTCAAAGTATGGGCACCACAGTTACCACTGCAATTCACCACATAAACAACCGTTAGAATTGAATGTTATTAAAGCCGATTAGGATAGAATAAGATCTTTAAACAGTCATACCCTCTATCCTGTTGGGGCACACGGTCTCTAGACACAATGTTGAGTGGAAAGGGCTTATTCTACAATGTATACGTCATATCGCCCCTCCGTCTGCGACCGTGAAAGTCCACCGCATGCAGCATCGACGGTAAAAAATATCGTAAGCAAGCGAGCTGCGTTTTCCTATGGCGAAATGGTACCTCTGTCTGAACGGGTCCATCAGGTAAATACTCCCTGTTGTGAGGTCGACGCTGGCTAGTGCCCAATGCGTACGTCCAAGGTTGCAAGGAATCAAAACTTGTATGTGTTTCAACAAAGTGTTATCAATGGGAAATTTATTTAAAATTCAAATTCAAACAATGTAAATAAAACACTGACCACGTCAACTTCGTTCCATGGTTTGGTTCCTGCCGGGACCAATCCACGTACCACCGCAAGGTCCTCAGCGGACCACTGATGCTTGAACATAGACCAACTGCGGTAGGGTTTGTCGGCCCCACTTCCCATCAATCTCTCCCAGTCATTCAATAACCATGACTGTACAAAGAAAATTTATAAAACGTTAGATAAAAGATGTACGAAACACATAAATAGATGTTCAAAAGCCGTACAAATTAAACACTTACATAGAACTGTGAATCCTGTATGTTGATCCTCGGACCGTAGACAGTGGAGTAATATCTCTGACGCTTCCGCAGAATATGCAAGTACGCGTCCATATGCTGACAATTTCAACATTTTGTATTGTTAGCATTCTACTATTTCAGAAACATCTTATACACAATGTTCAGGTAAGGACCATACCGTATCCTCCAACTCCATGTTGTTCGTTTGAAATCGTTGGAACCAAGGGACACCAACTGGCTCGAGTAGATCCACATCACGCCTGCATAATTTTTGAAAAAGTTATATAAGAAAGTCGTTTTACTTAGCAGTTTCAAAATACAAAATAATTTTTGTAATATTTGCGATTATACTTACAATTCCCCAGTCGAGTTCCTCTTATAGGCTTGGTACGCCGCAAGGTGGTCAGGATCTATCAATGCGTGGGGCGCCCATACATGTGCTGGTTGTGGCCTAATCCTTGGCCTCTTCGGCCGAGAGGGGTCAGTGTATGGGGTCGCTGCTGCCAACCTGCCCTGCGAACCCGATCCTGACGTTGAAGGGGTGGGGTAATCCGGTCCACAGAAAGGATGTGATCCACTGGATGGCTGAGCTGTAAGGAGGAACTCTGTCCCCGTGTATTGCCTCCAGAGGTGCAATGTGTTGACGGACTATGTCCCCCTGTATCGCCTGTAGGGGTGCTTTGTACGTTGGAACTATGTCGCCGTCGATCGCCTGCAGGTGTAAGCTCTTTGGGTGCACTGAGACTGGGGATCTCTGTCTCTGTGGAATAAATGAAGGGGTGCTCTGCACGAGGATCGACCGGAGGGGTGTGCTGTAAGGAGGTGCTCTGTACCAGTTCTTGAGAATGAACAGGTTGTTCTGGTAAAACCTGCTGAGGTTCTTCCTCTATCTCCATAGGTGTTGTATCAGTACCACTAGTACCACGAGTAACCTCCTCTCGTGGTGTCACACCAGGCCCTTGCTAATCACCCTGATGACTACCTGTCCTCCCTCTGGGACTGAAGTCTCGGTGTCCGTCTAGGTCATCGAAGGGTGGGTCATCGAAGGGTGGGTCATCGAACCGTGTACCTCGAGTACGGGCGTGCGACGTCGAACCCTGAAGCCCTCGAATCAAATCTAGCAACTCCTGATGCTGTTGATCTCGTTTCTCATTACTCTTTCGCACCTCCTCCTGTAACTTGCGTAACGCATCCATTAGTTCAGTATACCGACGGTCCTGAAAGGATTTCGAAATTGTCAGTACTAAAACCATTCACTCGATTGAAATTAAATAATACGGTAAAAAGAATTATACGTACCTCTGCTTGCCCTCCAACGCCTCCTCGTGAGTCATCTCCGGTTCGAGAGTCATCTCTAGTTCGAGGCTCTCTAGGCAACGTGAATCGAACCCGCCTAGTCCTCGCAAGACGAATATGACGACCGTCCGAGTCAGAACCCTCCGTATCACTGGGTTCGAAAGACGGACCCTCAGTGTCACTGGTTCCAGCAGTTGTATATCGTTCGGGGTCAGAGACGGGAACAGGTATATCATCGAGATCAGCATCATACAAACTGTCTCCCTGGGAAATGCCCTCGAAGTACCGTTCAGCCCTCTCAGTTGCCATCGGCACCAATTTCACCCTCGCAAACATCTGAAATTGCAGTTAGACCATTGTAATTGTATACATACTAACAGTTATGAACATAAAATATATATATATATATATATATAGATATTTACACTTTCAAGGAAAATGCTATTCAACTTCTCCCCCCTCGGTCGCGTACTCAACTCCCATTTTAGAATTCGGGGGGAGAGCTCGATTTCCCTCCGCTTCCCACATCCGCTGTTGCCAAGCTCGGGGATAACCTCGAAAGCAAATATCTACAAAACAACTAAGAACGATAAGAATCCAATACAATACATAAGTCATATGAAAAAAATAACAAATTCAAAATTCTCACCAATAGGGCGTGCGTTAGCCCATATATGTTATATGTCTCCGTGGTGTGTACATCAACGCCCTTTCGTCGCTGGCGTTGTTCAAACCGCCTACGACGACCATCCAACGCATGCTTGAAACCGTATATAGACCGCCTATACACGTGTGCACCCCACGGGAACGCATCAAAAGCGTCCAAGTCCTCGACTAGGCGAAACTGCCATACTGGAACTTTCTCTCTCTCGTCCAACCCCATCAGTATCCAGTTAAGCATATACAATAAGCAAAGCTTAACCGCATCGTACTGCTCAGAAAAAACACCAATCCGTAGAACGGCTTTCAGCTCTGCATACTCGACCTCATCTCGACCCTCAAAGTACCGCTGGTGTATGCCATTCTCTACCATATCATAGGTCGACGTGTCAGGAAGTTCTCCGAACTTCAATCCGGTGATTAGACAAAACTCAACCTTTGAGAACCGGACCGAATGCCTTCCTAACAAAAATCTCATCTCATCTTCAGGCCCATCGTGATGCAACTCGCGAATAAGCAACCGATGTACAATGCCAGCTGAAAACTTCATCCCACGATCCATCCGAAGGAGGTGTCCAAAACACGACTCAGTATACCGACGTCGTTCTTCGATCGCAAGATGTTCAGGTACCTTGTTAAGTGCGTTGTCGATATCTGTAAGGTCATCAAAATGGTCATGTCGAGTTATTTTCCCCGAATACCTTTCTTCCTCTGGAGTTTTAAGTGAATCTTTTAGTTGATTCCTCATCTGCATATTGACATAAAAAATATATATCTAGTTAAATAAAATAAATAATATAAAAATGAAAGGTTTCGGACACTAAATGAAAAGTCTCGGACACTATATGAAAATGCTCGAAAACTATATGAAAAGGCTCGGGCACTATATGAAAAGGCTCGGACAATATATGAAAAGGCTCGGAAACTATATGAAAAGGCTCGGACACTATATGAAAAGGCTCGGACAATATATGAAAAGGCTCGGAAACTATATGAAAAGGCTCGGACACTATATGAAAAGGCTCGGACACTATATGAAAAGGCTCGGAAACTATATGAAAAGGCTCGGACACTATATGAAAAGGCTCGGAAACTATATGAAAAGGCTCGGAGACTATATGAAAAGCTCGGAGATTCTAATTCTAGAAACCTATTCATATTCCTTAAAAGGCTCGGATTACTATTTAAAAGTCTCGGACAATGTTTTAAAAGGCTCGGATCCTATTTTAAAAGTCTCGGAGCCAGTGTAAAAGGCTCGGACAATATATGAAAAGGCTCGGAAACTATATGAAAAGGCTCGGACACTATATGAAAAGGCTCGGACAATATATGAAAAGGCTCGGAAACTATATGAAAAGGCTCGGAAACTATATGAAAAAGCTCGGAAAATATATGAAAAGGCTCGGACAATATATTAAAAGGTTCGGAAACTATATGAAAAGGCTCGGAGACTATATGAAAAGCTCGGAGATTCTAATTCTAGAAACCTATTCATATTCCTTAAAAGGCTCGGATTACTATTTAAAAGTCTCGGACAATGTTTTAAAAGGCTCGGATCCTATTTTAAAAGTCTCGGAGCCAGTGTGAAAGGCTCGGAGATTCAAATTGCAGAAGCTTATTTAAATTGCTTGTAAAAGGCTCGGATTATATATGACAAGGCTCGGAAAAGGCTCGGAAAATGTTTTAAAAGGCTCGGAGATTCAAATAGCAGAAACCTATTCAAATTGCTCGGAAAAGGCTCGGATTACATGTGAAAAGCTCGGAAAAGGCTTGAAAACCCAGAACTTCATCGTGTTCAACAAAATTTTTTCATAAATTTAAACCCTAACCTAATCAAACAAACCTAATCAACAACAAATCAAATCAAACGAACATCCAACATCAAACGCAAATAAAAGTTTCAACAACAAAAACGCGTCAGAAAATCATATCACCTTCTCGTCGATTTCAAGACTGTATCGCCACCGCCGGCAGGTTTCCCGTGAGATTTAGTACCGGATTTCTTGCACCCAAGGTCTCTCTTTCCACTGTTCTCTCTCTCTCAACTTTTTTCTCTTCAGACGCAAACTGACAAGAATGAGGGTATTTTTGTCTGGTCACCTAAATAGGTGTCTTTTAAACTTACATTAGTAAACCGGTGACATTCTCACAAAAGCCCCTCCAAATAGTGACAAAAAATTTTTGAACCCTATATAAATATATATATATATATATATTACTTTAATCGACGTATCATGCCGTATCCGTATCCTAGTTTTTAAAGATTTATCATATCCCCGTATCATGACGTATCCGTATCCGTGCTACCTAGCATGGAGAACAACACGTGGATTTGGAGAGTGATGTCTTGCGACTGATTTAGCAATTCTCTAATAAAAAATTATATATAAATTTGTAAAGCACATTGATCTATTTTTATCTTCTTCTTTTTTTATAAATAAATTTTTTTATTTTTTTTTTATTTTTTTGAGTTTGACTATTATTATTTATTACAATGACTAAAACAATTAAACTTAAATCTAATGAGTGATGACTATTTAAAATTAATGTATATTTGTAAAATACTGTTGATATATCAGGAAGCTTATCTCCAAGTTGCTTGAGAAAGCATGACTTGCATTGGAGGAATATTTTATATTTATCTATTAACTCATTTCTTTCAACCTTCACAAATTGCTCTTCAAATTCAGTGCTCATGAACACTGCTTCTTCTATCTTGCTATAAAGCAAAGTGCAAGGAATTAAACTCTTTGAAGTTTTCTTCAAAAGAAACAAGAAATGGAGGTTCATGTCATTTCTACAGAAACAATCAAACCATCTTCTCCAACCCCACCTCACCTAAGAACCTTTAATATTTCTCTTCTTGATCAGATGAATATTGATGGACACCTCCCTCTGATATTATTTTACTCAGGAGCATGCGAAAATACAACCAAAACTTCAGATCACCTCAAAAAGTCCTTAGCAAAAACGTTAACCCACTACTACCCATTTGCAGGACGAGTCAAAGATAATCTCTCCGTTGATTGTGACGATTCTGGTGCCTCCTTTATCGAAGCCAATGTATCCTGCAAGATGTCTGACATTCTTGTTCAACTTGAATCTGATCAGTTAGAAAAGCTACTGCCATTCAAAGATAATAAACTCAAGTTGTATACTGGTGGGATCATGGTAGTTGTTCAAGCTAATTACTTCAGTTGCGGTGGGGTGGCGATCGGCATTTACTTCAAGCATGTTATTGCTGATGCTTTTGCAGCTGCAATATTTGTCAAACGCTGGGCTGCAATTGCTTGTGATGGAAGTAACAGTATTGAAGGTGCAGTTTATGGTTGCGCATCCATCTTCCCTCCTCAAGACCTGCCACTGCAACGCTTGTGGAGAAAAAGTTTTGCAAACAATGTTTCATTGGGTGATTCTGTATCAAAAAGGTTCATATTTGATGATACTACAATAACTACTCTACGAGAAACAATTGTTAATGGTCCGTGTTTGAATCGGCCAACACGTTTTGAGGCTGTGACTGCGCTTATTTGGGGTGCAGCAATAGCTGCAGGAAGAGAAAGAAAAGATGTTAAAGCAACGAATGTGGCATTGATTCCTGTGGGTCTGCGACATAAGATGAATATGGCATCGCTAGAGCAATGTATTGGGAATGTAGTACAAGCTGCAATTGCAAAATGGCCGACGGAGAAGACGATTGATTATAACAGTTTAGCAGCAAAACTTCATGAAGCAATAATGATGATGGACGAAAACTACGCGAGGAAGCTTAATGAAGGTGGTGGGTTCTTGAATGACCTGAGAGAGTTAAACGAAGAGATAGGTGATTCGAATGTGTTTTTCGTGACGAGTCTGTTTAAATCTCCACTTTATGAAGCTGATTTTGGATGGGGAAAGCCAAAGTGGGCAAACTCTGTGATGAATTTTAATAATTTTATAATTTGCTCGGACACATGTAATGGTGGAGGAATAGAAGCATGGGTAGGGTTGCCAAAGGAAGATATGCACAGATTTGAGAACAACCCACACATCGTTGCTTTTGCTTCTGTCAACCCAAGCATTTGAGAATTCATGCACTTTGAAAATAAGGGCCCTTATATTTCTCATGTTAAAAGACTTTGTTTTTCCTTTTAAGTTAATTTTTTCATTTTTAGGGTTAGTTTGGCATATCTATAGCTTTTATAATAATCACAGCTGTGCTGAAGGAATAATGATATGTAAAGCTAATTAGTTGTATGTTTGGTTAATTATATTTTTAAAACTGTTATATAGCTACATATGTTTGGTAATTTTATTATAAAAGTGTTGAGATCAGTTATAATAATTAAAATATTTATGAGTTTATGACCCTATTTCATTTTATTTTTTTTCATTAATTATATATATTAAATCAATATTTAAATAGAATATTTAAATTGAATTAAAAATTCCATAAGAAAAATAAAAATATTTTTAAAAGATTTTATAAATCAAATCAATATTTAAATAGAATATTTAATTTATAGACGAAATAAGGTATATAAATAATTTTAACTTGATTTCATAGGGATAATAATGATATTTTAACTGAAATAGATTATTCCATATTCACTTTCAAAAAGTAACCCCTACCTACTTTTCAAAATCAAAGTCAAACTTGTCAGATTATTAATTAATCACTTTTTAAAGTTTTACCAAACATCATTTTCTGTCAAAATTATAATAATCTGATTATAACTTTTCAAAAACAATACCAAACTAGCCTTTAGTAGCGTGTGTTCCCAAACATAAGAATACTTGAACAATATTTACAGTTGGGAAACATCAATCATATAACGAACATAAAACTCAAATCGAATAGATAATTTATGTTCAAACAATATTATAAAGACATCAATTTTTGTCTCAAACAATTATATTCAGCTTGAATCAAGATTTATAATCCCCTACGAATTTGACAATCATTACAAGATTTTCAACTAGGTGAATATACAAGTGACATAGAAAATTGGATCATCATTTGAATGGAACTATAACTCACATGTTGCCTACTGATATTTCCTCTTTTATCTTTCTATAAATGAATGAAATAGTATTATCTCTTCAATCTAAATGCTTGTACAAACGCATTTAAAGACTAGAAAAGCACTTCGTCTTTTATTCATCTGAAACCTTGAAGAATGTATACGATAAGATTAAGTTGTTGATACCGTTCATTCTAGGGTCTGTTTCGAATTCAGGGTCAATATAGAAAAACACCTGCAAATGTGATAAGCTATCCAGTAGGGTATCCGGAAAGAAAGAAAAAAAAAAAGCCTTTAAAACACTTGATAAACATAGAAAGAAACCACCACTTACAGGCATGTCAATCTGCTCCCCAGGAAGAAGGCGTTGCTCCTCGAAGCAAAAGCATTGTATTTTATTGAAGTAAACTGCAGCCTGAAAAAGTGATAACCAGGTCACAAACCCTTCCATACAATTTTGAAATTAAAAAAAAAAAAAAAAAGTAATGACAACATCAATGATTTTAGGTCTAAAAACAATCTGAGCATACCGCACGCTATGCAACCTTTAGTCATAACATGAACACATAATGGCATGAAACCCTATAAATATAGGATCATTCAATGTAAAGTTATAACCAAGTTGGTTAAATATGAAAGACCAGTACATTAAGGGCATGATCAAATTTATTTTTAAATGCTAATCTGTATAAAATGTGGATTACCACAACAAATTACAGTGAGAAACAAAAAAAAAAAAAAAAATCAGTCATTGCAATATATTGCTGTAATTTTAACTACTTTTAAAACCAAAGTTTTATCTTGTGGATCAACCTTTGAACTAAAAGACATTAATTCTTCGATTTAAATGTTTGTTGCATTCTGTCAATTTCTAAAGGGATCCAAAAGTGTCTATTTAATGTCATTGAATCCTCTTACGAAAATATATACATTAAGCACCTACCATGATGAACCAAAGCTAAAGTTCTATACGCTAAAAGTACTAACATCTTTTGTGCAGATTCTACAAACAACCTTCATAGGAAGCATAGATCGAAGACAATTTAGAGTAGTTAGAAATGTCTTAATTTTGCTATCATTACCTTATATGAAGCAGATAATACTTGCAAGAACTAAATACAAGTCTTTTATTTTCCAACCAAGACCGCCTATTGCAAATTCAGTAGCTTTTTTCCATGGCCACATAAATAAGCAATCAAGCATACTCTTATTCATCAATACAATTTTTATTTCTTATAAAAAATATAGCATTTTGTTTGAAATGTAAGCACTATTGCAAACAGTATACATCTACAATTTGCCCGTGTTTTCTCAAGATTATGTAAGAACAGGTCAAGAAAGTAGGTTTGCAAAGCGAAAACCAGCAAACCCTGGTCACTTGTAAGCACTCTTATATGATTGCACTGACTTTTGCATTACTACATATCAAATTACATATTTATCATTGCACTGGCATTTGCATTACTACTTGAAATCACTCTTATATGATTCAAGCCCACTTCCTGAATATGATAATGATGAATTCTAATGAAGCAACAGCTCATATCAGGGTACAAATTTCAACATTTTTTAATCAGCCTCATTCATGTGCTATCCAACATACTTCAACAAAATAATTGTTCTCTATCTCTATTCAAGACAGCACTAAGAGGCAAGTGAAAATAATCAAATATCACTATGAAAGTTCAAAACCTGGGTGGAACTTAAGGTGTAGTCAACAGAACCTCAAAGCTTCTTCAGTAGAGAAACAGAAAAATCACATAAATGCAAGCAGCATTAGCATGTTGATCACCAGCCATATTTGTTTTGATAAGAAACCAAGAACCGGCCATCACCCTCTACATTGCCAAACATCAGAAATTGTACAAGATTTCATTATTTCTACACATAACATGAGACCAAATTAATTGAACTGACATTATAATACCTTGGGAAGACTGCAAGAGACATTTCTATTAATCACTAGTTCTTTAGTCATTTATTGCCAGGATTAACTCTCTCTCAAGAAGGCAGTGGCACTGTTTTAAAAGCAAACTCCTACAGGAAACTAGAACCCACTCCACAAGCATGTCCAACAAATCATATATGCATGTGAGAAAACATATCATTAATAAATATTAATCGAAGAAATAATTGTAGATGTATTTATGATTTGAGCACTTTCTGTGGAAACCAAAGGAAGTCACACTCCTTAGAAATACGTACGGTTCATGATGTGACCAGAGCTGTAGCTCTTTAAAAAGTTCCATTTACATTAAACTAGCTTTCAACATAGTCTCAGCATGCGTGGGCAGCCTTTTCTCCTCCACTTCCCATATCTATACTCTTAAGTCAGATTAGAGTCATCCTAATAACCCAAAATCAACTGAAACAGTTGACTTCAGTCGAACTGAAGCAAGTAACCAACAATGAAAAAAAGTCCAAAGTATATTTCTGGGATGTCAAATGAAATGGCAGCTCTTATTATAATTTGTCCTTTTGTATCTCTTTACTCACAAATGCATAGGTTGATGCATCTGACTAAAGTCTCATCACCATTCAGGTCAAGCATTTATAATAAACTAAAAAACAACAGTCAATGTACGAGTTTGTGCCATAAAATCTTAACATTAAACCTCTAATGAGTAATGACTACAACTAAATACTTGGATATTAAACGTCAATACCTTCATCGGTGTCACATTATAGGTAGAGACACCAGTTATTGGGGTTTGGCTTTGATTTTCGGCGGTGTAAAATGCAAGGGCACTTTCTCCAGGTTTGACCCTTACCTACAGGAGAAGGAAACTATTAGACATACGCACATATATATATATATATATAAGAGAAATTCAGGATTATGAACACAGCACCCACACTGCACAGAGAACATCTGAATGACTTCAGCAGGTGAGTGAATGCAGTGATCTAGGGTGGAAGGGGATCACCTCTCTTTGTGTAGGAACAAACTTCCATTGCATTCCATCAGCCACATCAGCATTGAACTGCACCACAATCTCTCTAAAACAATTTTTAAAAAAGAAATGTCAAAGAAGCCACATATAGAAAGAAGAAAAAAAGATTGCCATGTTAAGCCATTGATCCATACTTATAAAACAACACCTTCTAAAAATGATGGGGTAGTCAAACTAACATACAAGATCAAGACACAAGAAAATAAAGCTAGTAATGTCCGTTCCCATTTATTTATTTGGGATTACCATGTTGAGTATCTGGTGTATAATTACCAGCAGGAGGGTCATATAATTATTTCTAAACATAAGGTCAGTACATATAAAAAGTTAAATATATCAGTCAAAATAAGGAGACTTTAAAATAAATAAATCAAGGACTGATTCAAGGATTTGCTCCTAACTAGCCAAAAGACATACAACAATGGTTAAAAGCAAACATAATTCAGTTTCGATATCTAAGACATAGAAATAGCACCTTGAAGCAACCGTTCCATCTTTAGCATGCCGAGCAATCTTTTCTTCAACAGTCTAAAGACAACAAATGCCTTATTAGTGATTGACAATAAAACAAGAAGCATGAAAAAGAATAATGATACAGCTGAAAAGAAGATCAAGAAACAGATGAAATATAAAATAAACTCAGCTTCACCTCACGACGCTGCACAGTACCCCCATAGCCAGTAGCTTGGCAGAATCTCCTATACAAAGGTACAGCTGCATAAGTACTTCCCACCATTGCAAAAACCAATGCCGTGAGATACCAAAGCATCTTTTGTGATTTCTGCTGCATGGATGCTTGAGAAGCATACTGACGGTGAATACTAGGCAAAGAATTAGGTCTCCATAAACCGCCCAAACCAAACAATTGAGACTGGTAAGACTTATTGATTAAACCAGAGCTAAACCCGCATCTTGGCATCAAACCTGACATACCACCATTATATCTAGTACTAACTCCGGTGTACTTATAATTTGAACAGAAAACATCTGCTATGCACCTGGATCGATACGAAAATTCTCATCAAAAAACCAATGGATCAAAATAAATATATCTCTTCTATTCGAATGTAACAAATGTATGATCGATTACCTAGAATGTCGCAACAAAGGCAGCAGATGGGTTCGATTCAAAAGCCTCGAAAATGTCATCTTTATCAAAGAACACGAAATGGCATCTGAAATGGAACACACCAAAAACCAAAAGTTAATCTACTCATTTATTTTGGTTGTCTTGTTTTTTAATTTCCGGGGAAAACACATTTACCATAATATTTTAAATTTCTGAGCTATCATCCCTAATTCTTTCTGTGCAACCAAACAGAGGAACTACAATAAAAGCAGAAAAAAAAAAAAAAAAAAAAAAACCTTTCAAGTTACAATGAGGGAGTGACGGGCTACGGCTGGTTTGGCGGAGGTACAAGGCAGTGGTTGATCTTTTATACCATAAGTAGATTTTCGAGCAGGCAAGCTGGTCTATTGCTGCTTTGTTTATATATTTATTATTTAAAAAATAATATAAATTACACTTAAATTGGTTTATAACTACTTAATTCAATATTAAATTAAGAATGTTCAATTCTCACTCAATATAATTATTAGCTTAACCAAAACCTGATAATGTAAAATATAAAATATTGCTCTAAAGAAGGGAAAAGATAGGAATAAGAAACATTATACTGAGCTGAGGAAAAAAAAAAAAAAAAAAGGCAATTTATGAGTAGAAAGTTAAAACAGAACCTCCCGAACAAACATAGAAAACTCAAGAAAAACAAAATTGTATTACAATCCCTTTCAGACAAAAAACAGTTTTTTTTTTTTTTTCCTTCAAAAAAAAAGGACCCCAAATGCGTAAATTAGGCTCTTACTTATTTTCAATCTTTCATATACCCCAACAATTCCCAAGCTTTTTTTCATTCATCAGGCTCCAGAATAGGAACTACTGTCACATTGTAAACTGGTGGGGAAATTTGATGGAATATAATATCTCATGTAGGTGGCCCTAAGGTGATATGAACCCTTAAAATTAGTTGTAACCCAAAAGGTCTTTCCATTCAAAACATGATTACCCTCCGGTGCACATTAAAACAATCATTCACAAAGGAGATAAAATACGCAAAAAGAGGAAGCAATGTTACTGTGAAAATTTGATGAATCATGAACCTAAAATTGTCACAGGTGCATCCCTAAATTATTAAGACATGTCAACTTTGTTGAATTGAGCTTAGCTTCTGATCGCAAAATCTATTATATGACCTAAAAGAAACTGAAGCTAGATATTAAAATGAAATAATTATGTGCATGTCAACTATGCTAGAACTTTGCCCTTAACCCCTTAATTGTTCTTGACTTCTTGTATGTATTATGTTGGCGGAAGATTACTCAATTACATAATTGTTGATTTCTTAATTAACATTGGTATTTTGTTTCCTGTCAAAAACAAAACGAAAAGAAAATGAAAATAAATAAATAAATAAAAGTGCGAGTACCTTTTTCCAATTTGTAATTTACAATGATAAAATCCTCGTTTTAAAATCCAAATTTTGTATTCTGAAAAAGCGAGAACAACAGAAAACCAACAAACTAGTTAGAAGAATAGCTAAAAGATTCAAAACGCCTAAAAAGATCTAACACTAAGCATATTCTGAATAATAATAATAATAATAATAATAATAAATACAAAACTCAATATTTAGACATCGCATCGATTATTTTCCGGCATTTTGTTGTCAACCAAAACAAACGAAAAGCTGCAGAAAAAATAAACTATTACAGACTTCAAATTCAGAGAAACAAATAGAGACAAAAAAGAATCGTATTCGAAACAAAGCATAGAAATTGAAATCTTAACAGATGCAGATTGAATAAGAAAGTTAAAAAAATAAAAAATAAAATATAAAAAAAATAATAAATAAATAAATAAAAATAAAATAAAATAAAAACTAAATTTTTGAATGACCACCAAATTGTTGCAGATAATCGAGTCTCTCATGAGAGAGACGGGAGGGAATTCGATTTGGGGAAGACGACGTCGACGATAATAAAAACGTCCTCGTATTGTAAATTTTTTTTTTTTTTTTGGTGAAATGCAAATGGTTGGGTTTATTTAGAGAATTATTATTATTATTTTTTTTTTTTGGTGATTTGAAATACTTTGAACTTTGAACACGAATGTAGAGACTGCAGTTGTCAAACGGGCCGGGCGTCTGACCCTGTCCATGCCCGCGTCCGAGTAGTGATTGGATTTCAGACCGAGTTCGGATATCACAGGTACTCGATTTTTGTAAAAAAATAAAACCAATGAGTGACGATATTTACATCATTTGGTAGCTAAAAATAGCACAGCTCAAATAGAAGTTGAGTCCAACAAAGACCAAAGCGGTGGTAACGAACCTTGATCAAATCCAATAAGATCAAGTCAGTATTGTAATACAAGTTACTGACTTAGTCAATAAAACTGTCCAACAATCTCGAGATAAATCATGTATCTCACTCCATGATATTAGGCCAATATAGGTGGAGAAAAGTCAGCTTACACTTCAGTTGAATTGACTCCTCCATCACCGTAAATACAAGCCTCCCTCTTCAATTGTTGGAGGCTCTGACCCACAGAAAGACAAATAATACAATTCCCTTCTTCAACTCCAAAAATTCCTCTCCTCTAACTCGCGTAGAAAAGCAACCAACACTGCAATTCCTTATTTCAACTTTCCTAAGATGACTTATTGCATTATCATTATCACACCCATTCAACACCACTTTGGTTATTCACCTTCAATATTTCAACAGTCCCAAAGGCTAATGTCCAGGCCATTCATCTACCATACTTCGATCCATAAACTCCACGCTCAATCATTCTCCTTAAAATCTATATTAGCATAAAAAATGAGGGCTCTACAAGATGACTCGACCAACACGTATCATTTGCAGTATATTGAATTCATTCGACAACGGTCTTGCCTTGTGTACCCTACGCTCAGCCTAAACGAACATAAGGCTATTCGAATGACACCACCCAGGACTCGGTCAGCCTTGTTTACGGTTTGATCTTTATTATTTAGTAATTCAATATAGTTGTTGAAATTGATTATATTCAAGTTTTATTCTATAAAAACGATTTCTCCTAAAAATATCTAACTTGAGCGTTGGAGAGTCTTCCAAAGGGACCACCCCAACTCTATGTTCTCTTTTTGGTTTTGCAGGACTGTCAGTGCCTTCCGCTCTACCAAAATTCAACTGTGGATTTTTGTGGTCCAGGTCCACCGTGGGGCTCTAGCAATTATTTTTGCAAAACTAACAAATTTGCAGGTATTATACGCCAAATGAAATGGCCCAAACATCCTCTTCATTGTATATCAATGCTCAACTAGCAGTCATCAGACGAACAACCATGACGAACTGATGCCAACAACATAAATAATTGCCATCCCATAAAGTCTGTCAACCCCGTCTCAAATACAAAGGCGATCAAGTCAACAAAGCGATGTGAACCAAAATGACCGCTCCACCCGAACGCGGAAAAGATAAAATGCCACCATATTTCTAAGTGTTCATTAACGAAGAAATTACGAGATCTGATCAATTTACATCAAATATCAAGGGAAATTATCTTTGAATCTCTACTATTTAACGACTGGTGTCAAGCTAGATTTATGGCAATTTGCCTAATATTTTATGCACCACGTCGAGTTACAACTACTGAATTATCGAATTATAGTTGGTCACTCTACGTGAAGCGAAATTCAAAAAAATTGTAAATCGCTCTGTTGAGCAACAATCTTCAAAATTTGGACAACAATTTATATTTTGGTGCAAGTCAATCGTATAGAGTTTGAGTGCTCTATGTCGAGCCACGTGACTTTTAGTCTAATGAAATTCAAATTGAGTGCTCTAAGTCGAGCTACATGTTTTCAGTTTGATAAAGTTGAATTTTTCACCCTACGTTGGTCTATAAAACAATTCTCCATATGCCATTAATCATACTTTTGATTTATCACATGTAATCTATCACAACCACCGATAATAAAGATTTCAAGTCAAGCTTTCAATCTACATCGAGCCATATAAAGTTGTTAGTTAGACAAACGACCTCATGAACCAAACGGTTCCACAAATAAGCGATGAAGTTGATCGACAAAGTAGTAAAATTTTAAAAAGCTCTACGTTGAGCGCTTTACAAATTTCGTTTTACATCGAGCGCTTTACGAAATTGGATCAAGTTATGATCCTTAGAAAACTTATTGTTCTACAAACTTCACTCTACATCGAGCGCTTTCCAAATTTCGTTCCACGTTGAGCTCTCCAAACTTTGCTCTACGTCGAGCTCTCTATAAATTTCGCTCAACATCAAGAGCTCTACAAAAGTTATAGCTTGACAAAGTTGAAAACATTCCACATCAAGCTACATATCAAACTACAAACCAAGAAAACAAATTATGTATCTAAGAGCTGCGAATCGTTTGTCATATTGTCACTTCACGATAGACTAGAAGTTCACTAAATTTGGACATGTAACATTACTCTATGTCAAGCTAAGAGTAAATTTACTATACTCCATTGAATTACAACTTGAAATTCCTAAGACGGATATTTAGCAACCTAGAGGGGGGTGAATAGGTTGAAACCAATTTCAACCTCTTTTTCGTACTTTGAATGTTGTACTAACAAACTAACAAAGCATTCTTAAAACAAACACAAAAAAGCTTCACAAGATGGTTAGTAATAATAAGTATAACAAATATGGCAATTAAGAGTACCTACTTCAATGTAAAGTAAATGAGTTTCATAAAAGAAAATCAACAAAAGGATTTTTTTTTTTAACGTAGTAAAACCTCAAAAATGAGGAAACATCCACGTGTTGATTCTATAACCACCAGTAACACCACCTTTTATTAATTGGATAAAAATACACCCTCAAAAGGGACCACTTTACATGATACACCCTTTATTGAATATCCCTTCTATCCTACCCTCGGGCCCTTTACTAATGAAATACTTACCTTTTTCTATCCAAGACACTTTACATGCCTCTAGAAATTTTTCTTGCTCAATTATCCGGATCTTCACAATCTTAGTCAAGTCTTCCTTGCTTAACTATTTGGATTTTCACAATCCTAGTTAAGACTTCTTGCTCAAGTAAGAGCTTCACACTTAAACCGGAGACTTCCACCTATTTGCAACAATGATCTAAGTAAAGTGCAAACATGCAATATGATGCAATCACAAATAAATAAAGTATTTATATCAAACACACTCTATGAACATGTAATTAGAGATCTAGATTAGACATTCAAAACCATTCACAAAAATATCTAGAAACCTAAACATGTCAATCAAATAAGAACTAGATTTGATAATATAAACCTCAATTAAAATATCCTAGTTCTAGAACATGTGACTAAAACCTAGAAATCAACAATCAAGATCAAATCACAAATTTTTCTAGATTTTAGTTCATGTTCATCAAAATTAGCTAGAAAGATATTCAATTAAAAACACAAAAGCTAATTTCGAAATCACTCAAACAAGTCCTAAAATTAGAATCCAAATCATTCTAAACACATTTCACTGTCAAATCAAGAGATTCAATAAATTGATCACAGGAAAGGTGTAGAGAATATGATTTACTTACAAATGATGAACATTTGATGAAGATTAAAGCAAATCGAAAACTTTGGACATCATTTCACTTTGAAAATGCATGGGGCTTGTTATTCTTTGAAAGACCAACAATTTTGGCTTTTAAATTTCCAAAATCAAATTTGAAATGAGTGAGAAATCACAAAAACAAAAATTAAAGAGTGGTGAAATTTTCTATAGATTTTTAAATATATAGTGAGGGAAACGACGTGGAGACAGAGAGAGAGAGAGAGAGAGAGAGAGAGAGAGAGAGAGAACTCGGCCAACCAAAGACACCTCTCCACCTCAGCTACCTATGGAGGTGTGTGGCCTCTACAAGGGTATAGGGGAGCTCTTCCCATAAAGCTCATGCACCTCCACGGGAGAGAGAGTGTTTTGGCAATTTGCCACCCCTCTTCCCCTTTCTCCCATTTTACACTCCTCTCGCGTTCTTTGACCATTCTTTGGTCTCGGAACTCAAAATTCAAATCCATTTTTAAATTACAAACCTTAACTCACTCACGAACATGTATGTTTACAAAAACTTCACAAAAAATATGGAAATTGACTCGATACACAAGGACGAAAACCATGCACGATAAACACAAGGAAAGTTTTACAACTTTCAATTCGGAACTCAAAAAGTTATGAATGAGTAACCGGAACATTCGAAATTCAATAAGGAACAGTATGAGAACATATTCAAGTTAGATATCAATAAAACACAAGAACGCATAAGTATGCCATTTCCTAGAGATAGTCCTAGAACATGTAATTTTACAAAAGTTGTCAAATTAAATTTAATGCATGTGCCTATTATAATATATGTATGCAATGTGTGTGTGCGCACCTATGCCTTGCAAGTGGAGAGAGAATCTCGACACTTTAGCATCCAAGTAAGCATCTTTTCTTTTGAAGATGAACTTTACATACAAAGTTGCTTTCCTTCTTTGAAGCTCGATCCAATCACGAACCACCTAAGTAACTAAGCAATACAAACAAAGAGCGTTTTGTTATAGAATCAAGCCATCACAAATCTAAAACCTAAAACAACTCAAGTGTGTATTTTATCATTCTCCACCTACAAATAAAATTCAAAATATTCCGTGTAGAGCTACAATTTGATTGTTTTATGTCGAACTATGATGTCTTGAATTTATAAATTATTAGCTTCACATCGAACCACAAATTGAATTTATTGTTAGTCGATTTACTCCAACCAAACGACCCCATTGTCGGTCTACCAATTAACGGTACCATTGAGCTATAAGATGCTACATGTCGAACTACAAAGAACGGTCACTTCTATATCAAAATAAAATATTTCGAGCGGGAATCATGTTTCCCCATGACAAACTCCATTTATTTGAGTTTTGAAAAGACTTTAGTTTTTATGTCGAACCGTGACGATGGCTCTAAGTCGAGCTACAATAGTTACAGATTTTAATCCATCGCACTACATCGAGATATATATAAATTGAAATTATCAAGTTGTATATCCTTCGATCTACATCTAGCTACAAGTGTTAAGGTTCTACAATTGTAGACCAAATCTTTCAAATCTTCAAATGTTAAAAGTTCTACATTTATAAGCTCTATATTAGATAAAAAATAAAGCATCAATCTTGACACTTTATTTTCTCCTTGGCAATCAACATCATCATCAATGACTTCTCAATTCTTCCCACGATAGGCTTGACAGAGGTTGACTTGCCTTTACTCGCAGCTAGTTCAGTGCTCATTACTTATTGCTTTGATCTTCTCCCAACAATTGTACACCACTTTGTGTCGATCTACAGTAAATCATCAGATAAAATGTGAAAGTTATCTGATAAAAATTTAAAATGCTTTCCATCAAATGACATGCCAGGCTATAATTATCAAATCATATTTCAATAGGATGAGTAATTGTTTAAAGGTATCGAAGTCGAGCCAATATTTGTTCATCAAACAACCTAAAAAAAGGAAAAAAGAAAAATGTGGGCATGACAATGTTGTCAAACGATTAATCAATTTGGAATCGTGCAACAGAGAGTAAACCAGTGTCAGATACAATCTAAACAAAAGGCTTTGGAAAATTCAAAACAAATCATTGCAAGTCGTTCTACACAATCTAGCTTTGTAAAGTCGACAGTACTCTGTGTCGAACTCGAGTAAATACCGCTCTATATAGGTAGCTCGACGTCAAACTACCATATGAATATAAGCTTATTAAGATTCTATATTTTTATCTACGTAAAAATTTCGCTCTATGTCGAGCGGTCTCCAAATTTAGTTTTACGTCATACTCTCCAAATTTCACTCTACATAGAGAGCTCTACAAATAGCACTCTACGGAGTTACAAAAAGCACTCTACGAAGAGCTACAATTAGCACTATATGTTGAACCACGAATAGCTCTCTACAACGAGCCATAAATAGCACTTACAACGGTCGAATCATATATGTTCTATGAAAAGGTGTCACTCGACAAGCCATGATTTAATATTACATTAGCATTATGTTGAGCCGACATATATATATATATCAAATAAAAATCTTCACCATATGTGGACAAGACCATGTTAAACAATTAACTCATTTGGAGTCGTGCATCAGAAATAGTCAAGGGGTGCGAAATACAAAATAGAAAATCCTAGAAGAATTCATTACAAAATTATTTGGGTGCCATCTAAACAGTCCACCATTCGACTTCACAAGGTATCACATACCACCGCTTAAACATTCACGTCACTTGCAATTTGACATTCATTTTTATTATTATTATTAAGTTTTGTTCACTTAATCCTCACTAATATTCTCTCTTGAGCAACAAAAGATATACTCACATGGAACAATAATCTATCGTTCGATGACTGCTAGAAATACACACGAGTTCATTAAGAACCATAATACACATTTATAGACTATACATGCAAGCCTCACGTATTTATACCTTACTTAACATGTAGTTAACATTTAATCGAGCACGTTGTGTGCGTCGCCTCTTGGTCCATAACACAACAACAAAAGTTCATTCAAATGGTAGCTAATCCACCTAAAAGCATTGCGAACTTAAATAACCACTCAACAAGCAACAAACATATTTAATAAAAATGGCAATAGGTTTACATCAAATCTCTAGTTGTGATAATACACATTCAAGAATCAAAGAGACAAAAAGAAAAGAATAAGGATAGAAAAAACCCATGAAACATCCGCAACTCCTCATACACAAGATGTGCAATTCCTCCACGATCTCTTAGGGTGTGTTTGGCATGTAGATGGGACAAGACAAAACGGGACGGGACAAGACAGAACATGCCAGGTTGTTCTGTATTGTGTTTGTAATGTTTTGGACAAAATTGTGGAATATATTATTATGCGTTTGGTATGGCTGGAACATGACGGGACAAATAACCAGAGTGCACTTCTTGTCATGTCTAATGTTTGTTACCACATAATAGTGATATATAGGACATGACAAATCAGTATTTATTTGATTTTATTAAATAAATATTTTTATATATCATATTTAACAAAAATTAAACTTTTTTTTTTCTAAGTGGATCTTTAACCATCCATCTTTGTGATGGATGGTGGAGATTAAGAATTGAATTTAAAAAAAGAAAAAAAAAAAGAAATTTAGAGATTAAATATTTAAGATATTCAAAAATTCAAAAATAATGCAATTTAAAAATCTGAAAAAATATATATATTTTTAAACAAATTTTTCTCCACCATACATATTCGTGGTGAAGATTAAATAGAAATTACTTCAAAAAAGCAGATTAAATAGAAAAAAAAAAAATTTAAGCAAAAACTGAAATATATATATATATATATATATATATATATATATAAATTGAGGTGAAGATCCAATTTTTAGATTGGATATTCACCGTCCATCATGATTGATGGATGATGGAGATCTAATCTGGAGATTGGTCTCTACCAACATCTCCATCCTTCCTTTTTCACACTAACCAAATATCCACCAACACCAGGTTTCACGAAAAAAAAAAACAAAAACAAAAACAAAACCCAACTCAACTCAATTATTTAAATAAATATTACAAATCAATTAATTAAAATTATAATCGTTGTCTTCTTTTCTCTTTTATATCTCTAAGAACACAAAAAAAAAAAAAAAATCCATAAATCAAATTAAAATCAGAGATGGTGTGTTGAGCGAACGAATGGGGGGAGGTAACCAGGTGATGTGGCGGCGTGAAGGAGGCAAACAGTGGAGGATTTCCTGAGATGGTGTGTTGAACAAACGAAGAACGAGAGAGAGATGATGATGAACGAAGGAGAGAGAAAAAGATGGCTTCAAGTGGTATGTTGGATGAACGGATGAAGAGGAGAGAGAGAGAGAGAGAGAGATAGGATTCAGGTGGTGTATATATACAGTTTGTAATTTTTTAGAAATATGAAGGGCAAAAGCGTCTTTTTGGCATTTGTCCCATGTCATAGGACAAGTTGGCTGAGGGTCTAGGGTGGGATAGGTTTTTGTGATTTTTGTCCCACCTTGTCCCATTCAATCCCACGCTAAGGTCATGCCAAACGTGGGACAAGAACAAATTGTCCCACGTTGCTGTCCCGTCCCGTGTACCAAACGCACCCTTAATTCCTTCATTGATGCATTGCTCAATCTTACAGACAAGAGAACATCTTTATTATTTTCTATCTAAGCCTCTCTAACTCCTAGATGAATGGTTAAAGTAATGTGCAGTGATAGTGGTATGTGCCACCAAGGAAGATGGCCTCCTTGGTGGCTTGGAAGCTACTCTCTTCTTGGATGTTCTTGGGTCTTCAAAGAATGTTGGGGAAAAATGAAGATTGGCTACTCTAGAGCTCAAAAATGGGGTTTAAATAGCTCCACATGAAATTAGAGCACGAAATGTATAAAATTACAAAAATATTCCTCGGGGTTGCTGAGTGTAATTTGCTAGGAGGAGCTGAAATGCACTCTACACTTTGATGCACGTACGCATAGCACTTCAAATTCTTCAAAATCTTCTTTTTAGCTCCAATGTCTCCTTTACTCAAATACCCATGGAATGCTAAATAGACCTACACAATCTTATTTAACCGTTAAATACTCGGTTTTACCAGAGAAACGAGCGAAAACAATAAGAAATGGTGGATAAATTTACGTACAAAATGGCCTTCACATTTACAAAATGATTTTCACAAAATATTTATTTATTAAGAGCATTGTAATGGATAAGGTTAGAATAAAAGATAATAATTTAATAAAAAAGAATAAAAATAATGTTATAAAATAATTGGAATAAACAAGAAAATATAACATAAACTTAAAGTACATAAAGAGAGAAAAATAGTCCAATAAAAAAGAAATTCTTTTATTCATCGATACTTCCTAAGTTACAAATACAATATGTAATATTGTAATGACTCATTTTATAGCCGTACAATTTAATGAAAATGTAATGGTTACAAATGAAAAATGCAATATCATAACTCTCCATAATGATCATAAATTGGATTATAAAACTTGGGAGTTAAGAAGATGGCGGGAAGATGATGAGTTTGCAATTTACTTGTATAAATTATATGAATGTGATATCCACTTAAATAATATTTTTTTTGTTGGAAATTTTTTTTTCATAAACCAATTTACTTAGTGAAAAGTAAAATAAAAACGGTATATAATTTTTTGAACAATGATCGAAATCATTGAACAAACATGAATTCAAAACTAAATAATTGGTACCTCTTGTATGCATCAACCTTTTGGTCTTCCAATCTTTGCACCAAATCCACAACATGTACTCGTGGCCAGTGTTGTAGAAAGCTCTAAGCGCTAGTCGGGTAGCGATCCCCCCACCTAGAGCTAAGCACGCCTAGCCAAGGACTAGGTGGTTGGCCGAAATTATTTTTTATATATTTTTTTGTTATAATTGAGTAAATGTTCATATTATTTCATATTTTGAATCTCAAATTGAAAATCAAATTCTAAAAAAAAAAATATCTATAAACAACAAAATAAAATCTAACAAATACAATCAAATTCCAACCAAAGTCAATAACAAAAAAAAAGTCAGCCTAATTGGTCAATGCCAACTAGTCGTTGACTTTGACCAACCAGGTCGACTAGGCAGTTTACTGTCTAGTGGCGGCGACGCCTAGTCGACCCTAGTTGAGGACTTTTGAAACACTGCTCGTGGTTTCAGCTCGTGGAACATTTTCTAATCCAACCATCAGATATTAACACAGGTATAACTTTCTATAGAAAACTCGGAATCACGAACCATAAAATTTGCTAGAAATTAAACTTTCAGAGCTTTCCAAATACGTGTGGATCAAAATCCAATTCAAACTGTGGAATATTTTGTGGCCTTTGCAACATGAAAGTTCTGTACATGTCTTTTGTGTGTATCAACCGCTTCATTTTCCCATCTTTGCACGAATATGAATTGCTCAGAAGGGTGGGTTTCTTATTCTTTGAATCAAAAGGTGTAAATCTCCACCAACAAGAACTTGAGAAAAATTTAGATCCCAAGAAAAAGAATAATATATTTACTTTTATATTTGTGTCATGCCAATGAGAATGACAAGCTTATGTCTCTCTTTGTTCAACTTTTCTCTTCAAACAATGTAATTTTTTTTTTAGCATATAAAAGAAGAAGTTTGTATTCTTATTGGACATACAATCATAGTCCTACCATGATTCATAAATCCTACTAAAGTTGTATTTAAGTAAATGGAACAGATATTGACACCCATAAAACTTATTAGTACATACATATTTTATTTAAAAAGTTAATTACAAAAATATCCCAATAGAAATTTACCAATAAAGACAAGTTACTTTAATTAAAAATAAACTAAAAACTATATATACTCATTAATTACACTCATATGATCTTCAACTATATTTCTTTATTAAATAAAACTTACCTTTCAAAAAAAAAAAAAAAAAAACTTATGATAAACCTTAATTAAACACTAATTTTATTTTAAGTATCAAATTTTCTCAGCATTACATGATTATCATATTGTTTGTCTTTCTTTTATATATAGTTATAAACTCTATTAAAAAATAACATTTTTTTTACTATAGTCGTAAATATTAACATTTTTTTATTTTTTATTTTTTATTATTTTATTTTTTTTGTAAGATAGCCATAGATGTCAATAAGATTTTTTTTATTTTTATTTTTTATTTTAATGATAGCTATATAAATAAGAGAATTCTAAATTGAAAATCTTTTGACCTCATATACATATTCTCTTTTATAAGGCTCCTACATTCAAGATATTTTGAAAAGTAAATTGGACCATCATTAAATAAAAGGATTTGATTCCAAAAATAATATATATATTTTTATATAAATTGGGTGTGGTAATAGTTTAAAAGTGTTTATAAATAATATGTATTAAAATGAATATATTTATTTTAGTGAGGGTACTGTTGGCATTAGGATGAGTGTTTATAATAATATTTAACTTTTAAATTTTAGACATGGGTTTACTTGTAAAAATGGGTGTACTAATAAGTTATATGAGTGTCAATATCTGTACCTTTAAATTATTTCTTATTTAATTAAGAATATCATAATTAAATATTACATATTTTAATTCATTAAAAGCCTTTTGGAAATCCAAATAGAATACACCCTCAATCAAGGTCGGCCTTGACATCTTAGGGGCCTAGGGCAAAAATATATGTTTTATTATTATTGGGCCTAGTTTTAAAAAAATAACTAACGTTCAGGCCCTTTCAAACTAAAATCTAATAATACTTTCGTGTAATTTTTAATGGGCCCTAGGCAGGTGAACATCTTGCACCAACTCAAGGCTGGCTCTGCCCCTTGTAAGTTGTAACTCATGCGTCTGTGTTTAAAGGGTATTTTAGTCATAAACACATTTTTGATGCTATTAAAACTCAAGTTAATAATATGGTGTTAAAAGGCAACAAAACAAACCCAAAAAGGTGCTATTAATGTTAAGAACACAAATTACAATTCGCTTTTATTCCTGATCCCCTAGTCACACCTTACTAAAAGCATATATTTTTTTTTAAACAATGAAATTAAAAGTCACCGATTAAAATGGATCTAATAAAGTAACTACGCTATCACACTCAAGATTTCTCTGAATCGCTAATTAACTTGTACAACATTAGTGGTGCCCAAATCACCGTTAAAGAAGTGCAAATTTTGATGATCAAAATCAAAAGTCTTCTTGATTTTGTTTATTTGATGGGCTTCCAAGCATGGGCTTGATCAAAATGGTAAAGTCCATTGCCTGAGCTGGGGCTGCAATACTTGAGGAAGCTTGGCTCTCTAGGAATTGTTAATGGCCTGTTTGATCTACAAAATGAAACAAACAAACAAATAAATAAGGTAAATACTAAAAATAATAAAAAGATTAAACTATATTAATTTTGATTTAAATTTGTGATTTTAACATGGATCTATCCATTTGATTCCAATCAAATAGTTGTAACCTGCTGTTTATTCAACGTTTTTTTTTTCCTCCATTGGATTGTTAAAAAATGAGTTGATGAATGTTGAAGTCATATAATTTTAAGTTACCGTATATATTGATCCATTATAAAATGAGGGAAGTAGTCTTATTATATGATTGAAAATCCCAAGTCATGTTAATTAGTTGTTCTAAAGAACAATTATCATATATATATATATATATATATATATACTAGAAAGATTTTTGTTAGAAAAAGAAGTTGTTTAGTTAAATTGTATCCAATAAGATTAAAATGTAAAAAATAAAAAAATAAAAAATAAATAAAAACAATTAGAATTTGATTCAAGATCTAAAAGTATATTAAAAAAATTAGTATACAATTTTGAGTTTCAAACGTGATCTAGATATAATAATCCAACCAAAAACACAAAAAATAATAATAATAATTTCTACTTGTATTTAGCTAATTTTTTAGGATTATATCTAAAAACAGTGTCCAAATAACACCCAACCAAACAAACTTTTTGTATCTCTTATTATCAAAAATAATTAAAAAAGAGAAACAAATTGTATTTAAATTAAATGTCTCTTTATTTTTTTCTCTTTATATATATATATATATATATATTTCTATTGTCAGTTCGTCCTGATATAAAATATATCAGAACGAAGAATGTAGACCATTAGATTTACATACTTTGACTTAAAGTATATGCACTTGTCAAAACTTCTCCATAATCTATGGTCCAAATTCGATCTCAACACTACATCGTTCAAACATTATTTTCAAATCACGAATCAAACGGGACATTGATGTTAATTTTTGATTTGGAAGCCTTGACCATCTCATATACCTTTGTGGAAAGAAAGGTCTATCAAAATAAGGCATCAATTGGGCCCTTGGAACCATCTCTTTTCTCAGCAACTTAATTTCTTCCTCATCAATCATCTGATTCAAAAAAGAAATTAATTTCTATCAAAATTGAATTCGTGAATGTATTTTATTAATTATATTATAATAAATACAATGCTTTACCTTTTGCAATTTATCTATTCTTTTCTTCTGAATTTCCTCAAGATAAAGCTTTGTCGCCACCTGTTTGTCAATAATTATAATTTACGATACTAAAAAAAACGCTATAGATGACGCTTGTGAGCGTTTAATAGAAAAAACGTACTTTTAAAAAGCACATCAAATATTTTTTCATTAAATTTATATATATATATATATATATATATATATATATTTATTACTTGTGATGACTCGAACCTGATAAGGCCGATATGTTTTATTTTTATTTTTCTAATTTTAAAAAATATGAATAAATGAGATTGACTCAGATGTTATTAAGCTCGAGTTATGTCCTCATCTTTCAAACTCCGAATTAATTATAATAATTAAAAAAAATATATGATAAAATATTAAATCAATCAATCAAGATTATATATTATCATACTAACCGAATAGTTGAACATTGCACGTTTGGCAGCTCTTTGTTGAGTATGGAGTCTGAACTCTTGAGGCTTTGTATTGTCTTTTGAAGTTGACTTTGGATTTGCCTAAATATATATTCACTCACATCCATTAATATTTCTCTTTATAAACATTGTCGCATGTCCAATGAAATGAATATTTGTGACATTTGGACAGTTGGACAGTTGGACAGTTGGACAGTTGGACAGTTGGGATCTTAACATGATGCTGAGTTGGCTATAAATGATTGGGTACTGAAAATGTAAATTAATGTAATCAATCTCACCATTCCTGTAGTAGCAGTGGAACTCCATGAAACTGCAGATTGTGAACTAGCCTTCACAAACTAAGTTACAAGAAAATGCAAAAGCACCATACTAGTTAGCATATTGTTTTCTGCAAAAATGCTTGTTTTTAATAGAAAACGCTTTATGGAAAAGCATTTTAAGAAGTACTTTTTTAAAATAGACAATTTTAAGTGCAATTATTTATTTATTTATTTATTATTTTATCAAGAAATCACTTTTCACACAAGTAGCTAATATAAGTACATGTTACTTTCACTTATTTTTATTTTAGTACTAGCAAAGCACTACAAAATAGATTCGAAAACGGTTTTAACTATCCAGAGAAATTAGTCACCAGTTTTTAATAACACCAAAAACATTTGACAAGGCTTACTAATTGCAGATGAAAATGAAAGAGAATCAAGAAAAAAAACCTTAAATTTCAAATTTGATTCTAAAAAATTTTAGTAAACACTGAAGTTCCCCGATAGTATGAAACAAACTGTGAAACAAAAATATAAATTTTCTTGTTTTATTTGTCAATATATATACTCTTAAGGTTTTTTTTTTTTTTTTTAAGAGCGTTTACAAGTAATTTTTATCCTCAAACACGTTTAAGAAAAACATATTATAAGGAAAAGCACTACAAAATGGGTCCGAAAACCACTGCAAAATAAGTCTGAAAACGCTTTGAATTATCAAAAAACACTTCCAATAATACCAAACGCATTTTCAAACACATTATTAATTACTACAACAATAATGGAGTATGCATGCAATTAATGATAAAAATTAATTACAACCTTGAGAGCAGACTTGGTGTGAGCTTTCTCCATATTAACAAAGCATATAATAGAAATATAGTTTTCAAAACTTAAGATATAAAACAACCAAAAATGGCACTGAATTTATAAAAGGTTTTTGAGAAAAGTTTGGAGATTTGTAATTGTCTTTGTTTCAGTTGCAACATCACATGCAAACAAAGCATTTTTAGTTTTTTTTTTTGGGTGTACATAAACATTTTCTTGCACCAAACTTTCTGATTAAATCTCCCTTTCATGCACACATATTTATCACTTACCATTCTAAGTTTCCTCCAAATCTCTTTCTTGCTATATATATATATATATATTTTAATTGGTAATTAAATAATTTATTAAATGAGAATAATTGGTTGATATGAGGTTCATATGCTGTTAATTAACTAATATTAATTATTTCCAAGGATGGCTCGATCAGTTGCTCATGGAACATTTTAGTTATAGCATAACTGACTACTCAGCTAATTGGTTTAGTTGTAAGTTATTAGAAGTGTAGAAAAATCTTTCTCCAAACAAAAATAATGTTTCCATTATATACTATGAATCGTATGAGAAGTTATATATTATCTTTATCAGATGAGAAGTTGTATGGTCCAAAGTGTCATTAATTTATTATTATTATTATTATTTTTAAATAAAGGTTGCAATAAAAAAACAAATATGATGAAAGTGGGTTTAGATGTAGATCAGTTTTCAAGAAAAAAAAAAGAAGTTTAAATCTTAAAATAGTTGTTCAAATCTGGAAAAAAAAAAAAGTATAAAAGTTTTCATTTTTTTGAATTAGATTTATATAGATTTTACCTTCGAGTTATATTATAATTACTTTTTGATATACCACTGTGTTAGTAGTATTTCGAATCTGGAATATTATCGAGCTAAATGAGTACCTTTGACTAGCAAGTCATAATGGATGGTGGTTTGGTTGTATCATAATTTTTAAAAATTAGTTTCTGGACCACGAATCAAATGTCTTTATATAGTGTTTCGTAACTTACATTATAGAATACATGCAAGTTTTAATATGAAGTAACTTAGGGGGACATTTATCTGATTCATGATTTAAATACAACCTTTTTTTTTTTTTTTTTTTTTTTTTTTTTTTTTTATTTTAAATAAATAAATAAATATAACACACACAAATATTGATCATTTATTCATATTGTATCCAGAAGAAAAAAGTTTCATGATCCAAATACTCCCTAGTTTTAAAAATAATAAATAAAAACTTTTGAAGAAAGAAAAGCTAATCAATTGTACAGATTATATATATATAAAAAAAAATAGTCTTTTATACTGCCAACTTCTCTTAGGTTGTGTTTAGTTGGCTGGAAAGCAATGGAATGGAATGGAAATGTTCCATTCTCAATGTTTGGTCGGTTAAAATATAATGATTAAAAGGATTCCATTGGAATAGTGTTTCCACCATTTTGAATTTGTATTCCATAAATAACCTCATATGCCCAAACTCCATTCCAAAAATACCCTCCTTTCCAAAAATAATATAATATTATTATATATTATATTAATTTTATATAAATATATATCATATATAATATATATGTATTATATATGTAATATGTTATATATTATAACAATATATATAATATTATATATAAATATATTATTATATATACTTTTATATTTTATTATTATTATCCATAATATATCATGTTATTATACATGTTCTATAATTAGGGGTACTTTGGTCAAAATACAGTTAACTCCATTCCATTTCGTTGTTAACCAAACAAAATAATACTAATTCAGACATTAATTTCAACCAAACAAAAAACTCAGTTTTCATTTTCTTTCCATTCCTTTCCCTTCCTATTCTCATTCCTATTATCATTCCACCATGTAACCAAATGTGACGTTAGTTTTTTAGTCTCATATGTTATTATTGATCTCGTTGCACACGTTAGTGGCCAGGTAGCGTTTATTTGTCATATGTTTCTTCATGTTGCATACGAGGACGAGTCAAAACTTGAAAAGTTGTATTCTCTTTCCGTGAGAGAGTACTCGATCTAAATTGTTCTTGATTTTTTTTTTAAGTATTACACTGTTATATAAATTCAGGGTTATTTGGAGAGAGAGAGAGGATTCGAACCTGCAATCTTATGATGTATGTGTGAATGACTTTCCACCGGACTAATCTCATAATATCCCAATGTCATACAAAATAATAAAAGACCTTATTAGCTAAGCTAATGCTATTAATGGTGTAAATGTGGGCCGGCACGACCCATTTGTGCCGGGCCGATGAGGCCCGTTTTTGAAAACGGGCTCAGCCTAGCCCGGCATGCCCGTTTTCAAAAAAGGGGGCCTAGCACATGTCTGATGAGCCGTTCCAACTAGCCGGGCCGGGCCGGCTAGTTGTCCTGCCCACTTTTTAATTTTTAATTTTTTTTTTAATTTAATTTGTTAAAAATGACATCATAGATTATTGGGTTGTGACCCATAATCCTTGTCCAAGTAAGTATGTTTTTCTTTGTTTTTTCCTCATTTTTATATAGGTTATGCCTATTTTTATTTCTCTTATTTATCCGATGTAGGATTGAATTTCTATTTCCATTCATTGATATAACATAATGATATTCTCTTGAGTCTCATTTTTTTTCTTTAAATATGGAAATCATAGAGAGAGTTGGGAGGTCTATTAAAATTAAATAATGGTTTTGTAAAAAAAACAAAAAATCAAATAAGCCATCTATTGATATTGTGCAATAATTTCCATCTTTTCCATTTATGGAAAAAAATCATATATATATATATATATGTATATATGTATATATAAATTATTATAATATATATACATATATATATATATAAATTAATTATTAAATCTCATTCACATATTGTTCTTCCCTAATCTTGGTCATAGTAATTGCTTATAATCATAGTTGTATTTAATTTCACATCCCACATCGGATAAATAAGAGCATTGAAGAGAGGTTTAACCTATATAAAAGGAGGGAAAGACAAATGAAAACTTACTTACATAAACAAGGGTTATAGACAATGGTTCAATATTCCATAATATCATTTCACTTTTAAACATTTTATTTATATAAATAAATTGTTTTTTTTTTTTCAAAATTTTTAAAAATAATTTGGTGTGCCCAATGTGCTGGCATGCGTCTTAGACCGGTGGGCATGGCACACCGGCTAGGCCGAGCCGGCACATCGCACCCCGATCTATTACCCGGCACGTGCCAAACATGTGAGCTGTGCCTGACCTAACACACCCTACATGCAAGCCGTGTCTGGCTTACCAGACCCAGTCCATATTTACACCATTAAACGCTATATACCACAGGGAAGGAACGTATAATTATGTACATGTAGACAGTTAGAGTGCAAAAAAACTGTTCTATAATTCATTGATATTATATTGGATTAAATATGAAGATAATGATCACTCACGCGCTTTTTAGTGTTTTGGTTGAGTTGTCAATAAGAAAGAATCATTACCACATTTGTTGCTTTTATAAGTGATTCTCCTCTGACAACTGATTTCCAAAAGACAGACAATAAGGGAGCAAAAAGTTGTTAACCATTCAACTTTCAAAGTATTTCTTGTTAAATTCGTTAATCATCTAACCAAACAAAAACAAAAAAAACAAGTTTTTTTTTTTTTTTTTTTTAAATGTAAACTTTTTGGCTTATTTTGAGTTAGGTCATGATTCAAAAATTCAACCTAACCAAAATTAGATACTTAGAGATCAAGTTTTGGGAGTATTAGGATTAGGGTATTTTTTTATTTTTTATTTTTATAATAATTATTTTTTATTTTTAACGATGAAAATAATAGATTTTGCTTACAATTTTTAACTAATTAAAAGAAAGAAAGAATGTATAAACATTTCGTATTAAAAATCAGAAATTCAACATTAAAGATTTCTTGTTTTTGAAGATGCCTGCAACTGTCAGCATACACTAGCACTACTCATGTACCGGTTGTTGGGAAAAGTTGCGTTTCCCTAATATTCACCACATAACAAATAAGGTCTACTAATAGAAAAATAAGATGAGAGAAAATAAAACAATTATATATGAACACAAGATATACATGGAAATCATAAATCAGGGAAAAAACCACGGGTTGTCAGGACAACAGAGAAAATATCCAACATGTAGTAAATTTGAACAACCACACACTCCAGGATTCTCTCTTTGACCCCAAACCCCAAACCCCAAACAACCAAGCCTTACTGAACCCCTAAGTTCATAACCGAGCTTACATCCTAGCTCTTTACTCACAACGCTCATTGGATCATCCTTAAGTGCCCCCCCCCCCCCCCCCCCCCCCATATCTCTCGCCTTGATCCTTAGATATTCCATAGACCCCTCATCAGATATTCCCATGGGGTGTCTCCTCGGATCAAACACACTCTCTAATGTTACATGTGTTTCTTTTTACTCCACACTCAATAAACAAATATTACTTGTATTTATACTAGAGTACTAGGGAAACAAATATTACCTGTATTTATATCAGAGTACAAGATATCTCCCATGAATAATAGTCATGCTTTTCTTCGCAAGGCATTTCAAGTATTATTTTTTATGCCAAATATAACATTTATATTAATTTTCAATTGCACGCTACAAAATAATCCAAAAGTACTTTTAACTATTCTGTTTAGGCTAATTAATCAATAATTAAATTTAAGCTCTACAGGTTTTTATGTTTAATTTTTTTAAAATGGCATGACCATAAAAGTAAACACAATTCTTCTAAAAACATGAATTCATAGAGAATCAGGATCCTCTCATTGTCTTGTTTTTTCTTGACTTTTCATAATCTAATGACACCTAAGCAAAATAAAAAATACATGGTCTAGATTTGATTATTTTTTCTCTCTCTCATGCAAATTGGTGTTATAATTACATTTGAAAAAAGTCAAGAAAAAACAATGACCAATGGGAGGATCTAGATCCATAGATAAATCATAAACCTTTTAATATTCAAAGGAATACATGATCGATGATTTCTTGTTTTTGAAGATGACTCTCTTGTTGGTTAATTGCAAACATCAAGTTTGTTAAGAGTGAGCGAGTGACTATATTTATAAAGTGATTATGTTTAAAAGTACTTTTTAGAAAAATAAAAATTAATAATAAAAGTACACTTGAATACTTTTAACGACCTTTATTAAAATAGTCATGAATACTTATAATTTAAGTTTTGGGAATCTTGTGATTAGAGTTTCTAAAACAAAATGACAATAAAAAATAAACAAATATCTTTGTTCATCCTTATAAATCAATTTATACCTTTTCAACTTAAAATAATGAATTAATAAAAACTACAAAAAAAACCCATAAAAGAATGGATTAACATTTTACACTAACACCTTGATAAATGAATGTTCGATATATTAATAACATCGCTTAAATGGATAAGATAAATCTTTTAAGGCCTGATGAATATATAAATTATGTGTTATTAAAAAATCGCTCATACATATCTACTTTGAAAAAGCCTAAAATTTGAGCTTCTTTTAATAGATGTAAAACAACTTTTTTAACAAAAAACTTAGGGGCCGTTAGGTAACATTTTTGTTTTTCGTTTTCTATTTTCTCATTTTCATTTATTTTCGAAAAATTGATTTTTGGATTTTTCAGATTCGAAAATGCGTCTGGTAGCGATGGTTGAAAACGATATTCAGAGAATTAAAATATAAAAAATGTGTATAGTAGAATATTTGTAAAATCATTTTCAATACTGATTGATATTAAAAATAATTAAAAAGTAATATTAAAATAATTAAAAATTAAAACTAATAAAAGATTTAGTTTAAAGATTTAATATTAAAAACTAATGAATGCACCCATCAGTGCTATAAGAACACCGGGTCTGACCCACTTTACTTTGTTTTTTCTCTTGCTATTCTTGAAGTTTCTCACCGTTCAAACACTCATTTTTTGGGTAAGGAAATCTATCAATCGATGCGCCAATTGATACCACCATCTATCTTAATCGATGCCACCACCTTACGATATGCTGATCTTCTCCAGTCGAGGAGATTGAACCCTACCAAACCAGCTCCTCCCACTGCCGATCTCTCTCCTCATCTATCTCTATTTCATCCGGTGGCTGGCGGCGATGGTCTTCGAGATCTGGGTTTGATTTCGATATGGGTTTGTTTGTTGAATGATGTTTGAAGATGATGGTTTCAATCTAGGTCTTGGTGATGGTATGGGTAATGACGGTACTGGGTTCAACGGCGGCACCAGCACCGTCGACAGGGGATGGTGCTGGCGGCGGGGATGGTAACCAGCACTGTCGGTAGGGGATGGTGCCGACGGTGGGGGTGGTCGCAGTGCTGAGTTCTTCATGAAGATTCAATAGCATGGTTTTTGATTTACCATGGGTGGGATCAGGATAGCATTCTTGATCAATATCTTCGTATCTTAGAATCGCAGTTTGGCTTGTGACTAGGAAGGTTTGTACACAATATTGAAATCTACTCCTTCTTATGAGAAGTAGTGAAGTAGAGAAGTAGAGAAGTAGTTCTCTTAAAGGTTGATTCGGGGCTTAAACAATTAAGATCACTCTCCTTCTTTCATAAGGAATGAGGGATATAATTGTTTGATAGAGATTCAATGACACTTAATGGAAAAGATATAATTAGAGGGGTATAACGGACTTTATGACCCAGCTCTAATTATGAACTACTTATAGAGGATCATACCATATGTAATAGCTATATCGATGGACATTGAATTTAGGTTTGTGTAAAAACATCTACAGTACGAGAGTGCAACCTCGGGTTTTTAGTGGAGTAACTTCGAGGTTAATAATAATGAAATATCAATTAAAGAGTTTAATTAATTTTTTCAAAAGATTATTAGAGCTCAAGATTGTGGGTCCATTAGGTCCCCTTGCTATCCCGGAACGTTGATAACAAAGGTCATAGTTAATTAATTGGATTGTCCAATTAATTATGTTACAAAAGTAGCAAAGGATTTTATTTAGGCTATTAATTAAATGATGTGATTATTTAATTAATGGATTAATAATTAATTATATTAAATAATGTGATTATTTACTTGTATTAATAATTATGAATTATTAATTGAATTAATTATTTTATGGAGGTATAGGGTTCGAACCAAGACCAAAGCAAAGATATAAAATAATATTGATTATTTAATCTTTAGCGAGTCATGGGTTTAAGAATTAAATGGAATTTAGAATCCTATTTAATCTAGGTCACTTGAAACCCTATCATGATATAAAATATCAGGATATTTGTTTTTATTATTTGAGTTTTAATTAACAAGATAAATGATATTTGTTTTTTGAATATTTGATATTTAGAAAAACTAATCTATCATATCTAGCTAAAAAAAAAAAAAAAAAAAATCTCAATTAAAGTAATTGAGTGATACACACAAACAAGAAGAAAGTGTGAGAGGGTGTGCGGTCATCAAGAAAAGAAAAAAAAGAAGGGGTTTTTTGTTTATTATTTTTTAGGGAGGACAAACTTCACCTACGCAAGGCAATAGTTGTGTGTTTTCTTCTACCTCTATTCAACCTCTTGAAGCCCGTGACGTGCCCACATGTAGTTGCTGAAATGCGGGAGATAGCAAGAAAGATTCGGTGGTATAAATCGGAAAGCAAAATCAATAAGAGAAAGAACGAAGAAGTTAGCCTTGAGGTATGATTGCGAATCTTACTTTGTTTATTCTTATATATCATACAGGTTCATAAAGTTGCTTTAAATAATTTTTTTTTTATAAAAAGACCGTTTTATATGAATATGATTCATAAGATTTTCAAATCATTAAAATTTTCTTCCGCAGCGCAACTTTGTGGCTTACAATTGGTAATAGAGCCCTAGTATGTTATATTAGAATAAATTGTTCTTTCTAATTGATTAATTGCATGTATATATGTGTAAACACAATCTATTGTTTGTATGATGTTTTAAATTTTATTTTTAAAGCATGATTGATCATTAATTATATGGTACGGTGGAATTTAGTTTTTTGGATATTAAATTTAATAATTTTTCTATTGTAATTTTAATCCCGGGTTGTATATATATTTTTTATTTGTTGTTTTGCTTATTTCTTTTATTGATGTAATACGAAGAAGAACAAAGATCCAGAACGCGAAGCTGATCATGCCAAAACTGTGCTATATTTTGGCCCCCATATCCGTATCATTTGTATGGTTTTCGTGTGTTTTTGCCTCTCTTATGGGCTCTTTTATTGTAATTGCAGGCATTCTTGCATTTTCTAGTATCAGAAGCGGAATTCGAGATTTTGTACAAAAAGGGGCTGAAAATGTAAAAAGCTTGTGCAGAACATCAAACTTCGAAGAGTCATATATCTCTCATCAGATCGAACCACATATTGGTCTACATACATTCGGAAAGCCCTGAAAGTCTACTTTCCAGCTATTTTTACGGATTGCAATTATGAGTCTCATAGAAAAAGTTATGACCATTTTAGTAATATAATACGGGTATAATGCAGGTCCATTACCTGCACTCTACCCACACTATCCACCAAAACCGAGTTGAAGACCACCGCAAATGCCCAAGAGTGCGGGTAATTGACCCGCACTTTACCAGCACTCTTTACCCGCACTTTACACTCTCCAACACAATGAATGACGGGTTTTTAGGCTATTTTAGAGGGGTAATGTTGTTCTTTCATGCCTAAATCGTGCTCTAACCTCGTAAAACTATAAATACATCACTTTGCCATAAGACCCATTAGCTTCCAAACTAGAAACCCTATCTTCTACACTTCATCTTCTTCACATAACAACAGAGAGAGAGAAAGAGAGAGAGAGAGAGAGAGAGAGAGAGAGACCTTTAAAGGCATCCATAGAGGTTTTTTTACCACATTCCACTTGCAACCACCCATTTTTAAAGGAGATTCATGAGGAAAGAGCCATCCTCTCTTGTCTATGAGGAGGAGGAGCTTCAATGGAGCTTGGAGATCCGAGATGACAATTGGGTCCCTCTCCGAGCTTGAAGATCTAAAATTGACACCTTGAGTTTTCTTTTTTACTCTTCTCTTGTATTTTATTTATTTGATGTGTATCCCCATTAGGGAAATATGTAAACCTAAAACTAGTTCCATTTTTTTGATTAACTTGTATCTAATATTTTCAAGCACTATCCGATTCAATTGCTTTATATTGATTCTTGACTTGTGTTAAGTAGGCTTGACAACCCTCCTAGATGCATGTTTAGGGATATCTATTGTCTTTACATTCATGTCATGTAGGGTATAAATTGATATATGTTCATGATTAGGATTATGAGTAGATTAATGTAATTTAGGAGTAGATTAATCAAACATCCTTTGATTGTATATATGTTGATGGATAATTCGAAATGCATGTTTTGGATTGATTTGGGTGTTTGAGAATTAGAGTTAAGTAGGTACATCAACTCTTGGCCTTGATTATGCTCTTAATTGTTTGGGTGAAATTCATGATGAGAACATACCATGCCATTGTGGATTCGGTTCTATAGACCTTCATGTTTTATACCACCTTTAGTCGTTGCTCACGTGATACACCCTCGGTGAGTAATGATCGAGGGTCCGAATTAACACTTAATGCTTTCATTATATGGTTATTGTTTACACGTTACAAGTGAGTAGCGATCGATGGTCTATCCTTTAATATTCGCTTAAGCTACCCTTGGTCGTTGCTCACACGATACAACCTCGGTGAGTAGTGATCGAGGGTCGGCTTTTATGCTTCATACTATCCTTTAATGGTCGTTGCTCACACGATACACCCTTGGTGAGTAGCAATCGATGACTAGGTGACTCTCCACACTTCCATAGCTAGAGGTTGCATCAAAGGCTAAGTTGAACCCAATCTTGTAGTGTTTTATGCGGTTGGTTTTTATGAGTGGCGCGAATTTCATAGTGGTCTTGAGTACTTTGTGAGTCCATCTATTTCTCGCTCCAAGCCATCTTTATTTTCGTAACTTAGGGTGTTTGCCTTTAGGAGTAGATTAATGTAGTTAGGAGTAGATTAACTTAGAAAGGCAAGCACCTGGTTGTAGGGAAAAATAATAAATAAAAGTGGTAAACGCAGCGGAAGCGATACTAAAGACGATTTAGTGACTTTTAAAATTTTTTCCTTTATGAACCTTAAACCCTTTTAATCAATAAACATGCATATATATCAACAAAAGTAAATTACCTCTTGTCGCGTGATCCGATTGACTTACGTCGATGGTAATCCGCAAGACCTTCAATCCGAGCACGAACGTGGATCACCTAGGAGCGTGGTCTCCCTTTCCTTTGAATTGCAAACCTGTGAATGGACCAAACAAATACTTTCTTTTCTTTGTTAGTCACAAAACAATCAAAAGAATGTCAAAATTATTCCGGTCACTTTTGAGTTCACAATCTTATGATCGAAACTCGCGTGAACCTAGATCGATATCGTATACACAAGCTTATTGATGTTTAAGCAATTGTATACTATCAAAGAATAATTTTTCACTCCTTTTTGTCTCTCTAGAATAAAAACTCTCTTAGAATTAAGAAGAAGAAGAAAGAAAATAAAAACTCAAGCACCAATTAATTGATGTGGCCGAACCCTATAAGAACATATATATAGGTTGGCCGAATTTTTCTTCTTTTTCCTTTAGGGTTGCCGAATTCTATGTAGTATCTAATTAGGGTTGGCCGAATTTCATCATGTCACTTATATAGGGTGACTGAAATTCAACCCTAATTCTTTTTAACTTTATAGACTTCAAACCCTAATCCAACTCTTTTATTTTTTATTCTTTTATTTGACTAAAAAAAAAAACTCCTTATTTGATTAAATAAATAATACTAATTTATTTATTTACTTATCAAACAAGTCTTTTACTTTTAGGAAAGATTTGTTTCTTTAATTAAACAATTAATCAATAAATCAATTAATTCTTATTTAATTAAAACAAATGAAACAAAATAATATTTTTAGGTCAAAACCTTAACCTAGCCGCCCCACTTATATATAAGATGGGCCTAATATTATTTTCCTATTTCATTTAATCCATTGGACTTTAAATAAAAAAGCCCACATGTGAACCAGACCCATTCTTACTAAAAGAAACAAGCCCACATGTCTTTCATTAATATATTAATATAATTGAGCAGCCCATTACTTAAATAATGTGCAAATTATATTCTTAATATATTAAATGCAATTCTAGATGGACCCTTAAATTGGTCCGGTAGAATATATCAAGTGATCCATGCAAGTCCGTGTGGATTGGGGATCTTGGCGGGCCATCTAAATTTAAGCTTCAATAGACATAACCTAATCACAATCAACAAATGATTCACTTAGGTCCGATCCATTAATTTTAACTCATTCCACTAAAGAGCTAAAACTGAACTCTTAAATAAAGATAGAAAAGGAAGATGCTCCTCATTCATACCCTAGACAATCATATTGGAGATAGTGTATCCTCGTGATTAATATCAGTAATCGCCAAGAGTTCATAGACCGCCTATAACTCTCCAAGTTACCATATTTACTCATATGACCACGTTTTGAACTTGGATATTTTGACTTGTCCAGAAGCCATGTTTTCAATAGACACTATCGAAAACTCAACGTTGAGATTTAATATCCAATTACCTCAAAACATCCATATGATGATATTATACTCTCATTTAATTAAATGGAGCCACGATGTCCATATCTATAAATGAAGTCCTCTATCGATTAACAAATGAATATCACCAAACTATCGAGGATAGACTATGCGATATAATCGTACTCATTGATAACTCAAATGATATCACTTGCAACCATAAGTCCATCATTTATCTCAGGATTAAGATAGACTCTCCGATTGTCCTGATAATGAAAAGACTATTATCTATTGACGGTTCTAGATAAAGCTTTTCATTGTGATCCAGTTCAATGCACCCAGTGCACTAGATCCTTTTGCTCGAAGACACTCCGATGATTTTAGACTCATCATATCTCATTTGATCCCACTCAAATGCTAGCAAAAGAATTCTACAACTTTAACAAGATAAAGGTGCCCAACCTTTAACTTAAGTTGTGAACAATATTCAAGACTAACTAAAGAATTGTGTCTACCACATACATATCCAGATGTACGAACAATTCTTCTTTTCCCATAGTCTTTAGACCTTATGATTATTTACTTTGACAATTATAATACAAACTATAAATGCTATACGATTTGTTAAACCAGAAATCACTTTATTAATATGAAAAAGATTGTTAATTACAACATTACACTCTTGCTATTGAGAATAATCCTAACACTGGTTACATTTCTATCCTTAGTTATCTTTTTCTTTTTCTTATCTAATTTTCATTTTCTCACACACACACGAACATGCTTACACTTCACACACACCACTCTCACCCTTGCCATGTTCCCATTTACATTGATTTCAATAATCACTAAAAGGTGAAACAATTGACGGATGACACCTTCATGTGGATGATACCTTCGCTTATCGCTTTAATAGTTTTCAAAATTTTAGAGCACATTACGTAGGACAACTTTATAAATTCTTTTGAATTTGCAATTTGATAACGACACAAAAAGCGCGTTCAAAATGGTGCCGCTGCCAGGGAGGAAGACCGCACAACTCAAAAGAACAATGAGTGCATCGATTGCACTCCAACAACCTCATCAAGCAAACAGCAACGCAACGACAACCTGAGTGGTTGATACAACCAAGGACGTGAGTGGTGTCGCGAAGAGCATCAAGGGGAAAAGAAGTTAGAGTGCAGCTAGAGGTAGTGTCTCTGCAAATTTCTTCCCCAATATAAACTTCGGTAGTCGACACCTCTCACTTTTTCTATCTTTTAGATTACCCTAATTATAAGGGCATAGCTTAACGTTTATGGGTAAAGTGCATGTTGTCTAAGTATGTTTGGAGTGAGTTGATTGTTGATAGTTAAATTTTTGTTATAAATTGGAGTATGAGCTTAAATGATTTGAGAAGCGTTTGATGTTATTAAATGTGCTTGTGGAATAGTTGTTGGATTGGGCGGATATCGCCTATGTGCTTTAAATATTATAATACTATGTTTATATTGTTTGTGTTTTGAGTTCTTGCCATCCATTCTTCGTTTATTCATTGTCCATGCATCTCATGTCATATAAAGATTGAAGACAATGTTTATATTAGGTTTGGGGGTGTGGATTCATTATTTGAGTCATTTTCCATTTTACCTTGTCAAGTTTTTCTTTGACCCTTGTGAAAGTGTCAAATGTTTGAATCCAAATGTTTCATTTAAACTTTACCTCTTGGTGAGGAAATAAATTATTCTGTCCACATTGCATTCTTTGATTTTTCGTTATGGTTTCAATGGTATAAGGAACGTAAATTTCTAGGCCGGGTTGCAAAATTTATGAACATTTCTTCAACCAAAGGTCATGGGCGATGCCCTGTTTTAAAATTTTGAACGTGAACCATTTTCGACGTCTGTTTACACAATTTTGCAATTTATATTTTGAAATGTTTTCTAAATGAAAAGTGTGCATTTGCATGTCTATTTTTCTGTGTGAAAAGTTGATAAAGTTCTATCAAGTAGTTTTGAAAATATACACTAAAGAGCGGACATAGGTTGATTTCAAAAGTCACCAGTTTTTTGTATTTTATCCTCCATCTTGAGATGTTCTTTTGCATTGTGTTTTTGTTTGTTTTAAGATTGCACAATTTATTTTTCTCTTGTAGAATAAGTTCTTATCCCTTAATTATTGTGCATGCATATGTATGGGAAGAGCTAGGTTTGGGGGAAAAATCTATTGTGTGATTTGTTTAATTGGTTTAAGTTAGTTTTTCATAAATAAATGGTATTAAGCTTTGGTTTGGCAAAAGCATGTCTTGAAAAATTTTGTTTGCCTGAACTCTGTAATATGTTTTGTGAGTGTATAGATTATCTATATCTTCTTTAGGAAGCGATTTTTGTAGCTGGGGGGTTAATACTAGGTTCTCATCTCTTGGGAGGAAACAATGACAACTTGCGAGTCTTAGAGGGACAAGCAAGCTAAGAGTCCTCATAAAAAGAGCTAGAGCCTCATCTTCATGAAGAAAAGCAGTAATTTAGAGCTCGAAGAGCTATAGTGCCATGTCAATGTCTTGCCTAGACGAAAAATAGAGCCCTTGTGGGAGGCAACCCACCTCGGTTTTGTTTTCTTTGCTCGTTTTTAGTTTTTAAATATTTTCTTGCTTTTGTTTTTAAATTGTTTTAGTTGAATAATTGGTAGAGATTTTGGTGGATGTTGTGTGGATGGAATTTTTGATGAATGATATGATTGATCACTTTTGAATGATGATATTTGATTTTTGGACATTATTGATTTATTCTTTTATTAATGATGAGCTGAATGCTCTTGTTGATAATGCATATGAGTGTAAAGGTTTTTAATTGCATATATTGCCCCATTCGGTTTGGGGATTTCGATTACATACATGCTTGTACAGGTTTTGAGCTTTTAATTAGATCCGGTTTTGGGGCTACTTTGCCCCATTTCGTTAATTTTGAGAAAATGATTGATGTGGGTTTATGATGTGTACCTTTGTGCTTATTGAGATATTGCATGAATTGCCTTTTATTAGTTGAGCCTAGTTGAGTCATTTTGATTTTTGGGCATTGATTGTACATGATTAGTGCCTAGGTTTGTTTTGCTTTGAGTCGAGTTAGATGTGCATCGCTAGGCCGGGCTCTATTGTCCCTATCATTGGGGAAATGTTGAGTTTTGGTTTGGGGGTGTAGACGCCTTGTTGAGTCATTTTTTTTTTTTTTTGTCTTGAGTCTTTTTGGTGTCAATTTTTCAAGATTAGTCGCATGGCCAACTTTTCGAGCTTTAAATAGCTTGGGTGTGATGCTTTGAACGTGTGGTTGTTGCGAGTTTATTTATGCTTATTGAGCTTGTTAGTAACTTGTTGTCACTCTAGGGTCTCACTTGCACTTCATGGGCTAGTCCCATCCTTTTAGTGTTCAAGTTGAGGGGACTCGGTGCTCAATCACCTGTTCTAATAGTGGAGATTACTTGGAGAGTTCACAAACACAAGCCTTAAAGAGCGCGGTTGAGTGTTATCATTGTTTTACCTTAAACATTTTTCTCGTCACGCACATCATTTGCCATAGGACATTACATCTTATATATATTATGGACTGCCTGATGGATGCATTCATTTCCTTGATAGACAAATTGTGGAAATGATCTTAGGCAATGTGTGTGCATTTAACTACTAAAACAAGCCTAAAACACATTTCATGTCCCTATTGTGTGTTTCCATTGCCAATTTTGAGGCCAAACACTTACCCTTCATTTGGTACCAAATACAACCATATAGCCATAAACCTAAACACATGCCTACCTTTGTTGCCATTCTTGTTAGGATGTGTAGTTGTGGTGTGAAAGGGAAAACTCTCATATTTTTAAAGTTAACGTGTACTTAAGCAAATATGTAAATGTGCAAAGCAAAGACTCAAAAATGTAAGAGTGCCAAAAATGTGCACTTAGAGCCTCAATTGTCAAAATTGTAAAGTGTGCTAAAAAAAAAAAAAAAAGCCTTGAATGTTCTTAATGTAAGTTACTCACACAATGTAGAGTACAATATGTGAAAGCACAACGTAATTGAAATTTTGAACATAGACGCTAGAGTTCAAGTATTATATGCAAGTAGAGCTAAAAGTGTGGGTGTGTAATGTAAGTGTGTATTAGCATGATTGGTGATTTTGAACTCCAATTCCTTTTCTTTGTATCACCTCATTTCATCCCATGGCCCTAATTACAACCAAAGGGAAAGACCTAATTGATCTATGATGAAGTATAGATTGGGAATGTTTGTTAAAACATGATCTTCCACATCCATGGCATTTGATTCCTTTCGTAGGCTAGTTCACTAGATATTAGAGGTTTTTCAATGTTATATTGTATGCAATGTTTTGGATTCATATGCATAAACTCTATCTTTGCATACCTTGCATGAGTGTGAACTTAGGACTCCTAGCGGAAAGAAAAGAGAGTATCCACGTGAGGCTTAAAGTAGAAGTGAATTACGCTCGAGGTATAAGAGTGAGTAATTCCCAATATGAGAGCGCTCTTAGATGTGGGATTCGTGATTGAGTGAGTTTCCTTTTAGTGCCTTCAAGTTGCCTTAGAACATTTTGCATGTATCTACTCTTCTCTATCATACATCCTTGCAGATCATTACCGATTGGAAATGCAGCATTTTGAATTTTTTGTTTTGTGGCTAGGAAAATTCTAGATCGAGTCAGTTTTGTTGTTGAGTTGTATTTGTCTTGTGTTTACTTGAGGACGAGCAAAGGTTTAGTTTGGGGGCATTTGATCGTGCCAAAAATGTGTTATATTTTGGCCCCCATATCCTTATCCTTTGTTTTATTTTCGTGTGTTTTTACCTCTCTTATGAGCTCTTTTACTATAATTGCAGGCATTCGTGCATTTTCTAGTATTGGAAGTGGAATTCGGGATTTCATGCAAAAATGGGTTGAAAATGTAAAAAGCTTATGCAAAACATCCAACTTCGAAGGGTTTTATCTCTCTTCTCAAATCGAACCACATTTTGGTTTATATATATTCAGAAAGCCTCAGAAGTCTATTTTCTAACGATTTTTACGGACTGCGATTCTGAGTCTCCTAAAGAAATTTATGATGATTTCAGTAATAGAATGCCGGTACAGTGCGGGTCCCTTACCCGCACTATCCACCAAATCCAAGTTGAAGACCACTCCAAATGCTGGAGTGTGGGTAACTGACCTGCACTCTACCAGCACTCTTTACTTGCACTCTACACTCTCCAACACAGTGAATGATGGGTTTTAAAGCCATTTTGGAGGGGTAATATTGTTCTTTCATGCCTAAATTGTGCCCTAACCTCCCAAAAATTATAAATACATCACTTTGCCACAAGACCCATTAGCTTCCAACCTAGAAACCCTATCTTCTACACTTCATCCTCTTCACACAACAAAAGAGAGAGACCTTCAAAGGCATCCATTGAGGTTTTTCCTCCATGGATGCCTCCTCATCACCACCTTCCGCTTGCAACCACCCATCTTTGGAGGAGATTCATGAGGAAAAATCCATTATCTTTTGTCTGTGAGGAAGAGGAGCTTCAATGGAGCTTGGAGATCCGAGATTGACACCTTAGGTTTTCTCTTTTACTCTTCTCTTGTATTTTCTTTATTTGATGTGTATCCCCATTAGGAAAATATGTAAACCTAACACTAGTTCCATTTATTTGATTTACTTGTATCTAATATTTTCAAGTATTGTTTCATTCAATTTCTTTATATTGATTCTTGACTTATGTTAAGTAGGCTTAACAACCTTCCTAGATACATGTTTAGGGATATCTCTTATCTTTACATTCATGGCATGTATGGTAGAAATTGATATGTGTTCAGGATTGGGAGTAGGAGTAGATTAATGTAATTTAGGAGTAGATTAATCAATCATCCCTTGAATGTATGTATGTTGATGGATAATTCGAAATGCATGTTTTGGAGTGATTTGAGTGTTTGAGAATTAGGGTTAAGTAGGTACATCGACTCTTGGCCTTGATTATGCTTTTAATTGTTTGGGTGAAATTCATGATGAGTACATACCATGTCATTGTGGATTTCGGTTCTATAGACCTTTTTGCTTTATACCACCCTTGGTCATTGCTCGCGTGATACACCCTGGGTGAGTAGTGATCGAGGATCCAAATTTACACTTAATGCTTCTATTATATAGTTATTGCTTACACGTGATAGGTGAGTAGCAATCGATAGTCGATCCTTTAATATTCGCTTAAGCTACCTTTGGTCGTTACTTGCACGATACACCCTTAGTGAGTAGTGATCGAGGGTCGGCTTTTATGCTTTATACGGTCCTTTTATGGTCGTTACTCACGCGATACACCCTCGATAAGTAGAAATCGAGGACTAGGCGACTCTCCCCACTTCCATAGCTAGAGGTCGCATCAAAGTCCAGGTTGAACACAATTTTGTTGTGTTTTATGCAGTTGGTTTTTATGAGTGGCGCAAATGTCATGGTGATTATGAGTACTTTATGTGTCCATATATTTCTCGCTCCAAGCTATCTTTATTTTCGTAACTTAGGGTGTTTGTGTTTATAAGTATATTAGCTTAAAAGGGTAAGCACCTGATTATATTTTTATCCTTAGTTATCGTTTTCTTTTTCTTATCTCATTTTCATCCTCACACACACACACGAACATACTTATACTTCACACACATCACTCTCACCCTTGCCATATTCCCATTTACATTGCTTTCAATAATCACTAAAACATGAAATGATCGGCGGATGACACCTCTCTATGGACAATACCCTCGCTTACCGCTTTACTAGTTTTTAAAACTTTAGAGCAATGATTGTGTAGGAAAACTTTATAAATTCTTTTGAGTTCGCAATTTGATAACGACACAAAAAGAGCATTTAGAAGCACATCAGCCGCATGAATATGTTGTGGGATGGTGCAGCAATGCATGCGTGATTGTCACGTAAAAGCAAAGCTACTGTAGGCAATAGTTGCTTGGATGCACAACATATGTGCAAACCGCACTCATATGCACAAGTGTTGTGTGATTCATTGCTACAACATACAATATTTTATATTGTTATGCATTTGGGCAGCTTTTATGCAAGCCTATGCGCAAGTGTTGTGCAACACAATGCTATAACATGCAATTGCTGTGTGTTTGTGCATCAGTCAACGCAACCCCATACGCAAGGCTTCAGCGTGCAGCTCGCATTTTTCACAAGCAAGAGCTGTGACTCAAGCCATGCACGCAAATATGGCCACACGCATGATGCGCTAAGGCTATACATTTGCAAGCGCTAAGGCTGCATGTATCTGCATGTATGTGAGCATGTTTAGGTTGATTTTGGGAAATCTCGGGCCTCTGAAAAATGTTAGAGTAACATTTTGGCTTTAAGGGATTTAATCCATGAGATGGATCCATTAAAATAAATCAAGTTGGACTTGATTTTGGGCCCGAAAGACGTAGAAGTTACAGACGACAAGACTTGAAGAATTTGGAATTACAAGAAGATCATGGAATGCCTTGGATATATATATATTTTTTTGTAATTATAAAAATTTTTAGTTAGATAAACCCATCGTACTCGGTCAATTCATGTATACTTATATTATGTGATAATTAAAGCGTTGCCATGCATACACATGCCATATAGCTTAGTAGTGCCTACACATGCATTTTATTAAATGCCATACATGCATAATAGCCAATTTTTTTAATTTTTTTTTGTGATTAATTAATTTTTTTTTTGGTATATCACATAATTGGCTATTAATAAAATGAGATTAGTTTTTTTAGGTGTAAAAAATTTGGTAATTCTCATTAAAAACTACTCTTTTAATTAAATTATTTAATTAGTTACATTAGTTAGGTCCTCTTATAATTATCAGGATTAATTTGATTAAGGCCCTAATAATAATTGGACCGAATAATGTGTTTTAGTTTTAATAGTTAAAACTTGGTAAATCACATTATTAATTCTAGTTTTAGTAAATTAGTTTACATAGATTAGAATTAGATTAATAAACTAGTTTTTTTAATTGTTAAAATATAGGATAGTTTAATAATTAGTTAATAGAATGAGATTCTACTAACTTACTAAAATGCCCTAGACACTTAGATTTGAATTAGCCATTTAATCATAGTATAATCTAGGTGCATCAATCATTGAAAACCCTAACCTAAAAATAGTGAATGGGAGAGGGATATATTACAATATATCACACAGTCTCCATTGTTAGTTCAACACTGTAAGATTTAAGTGGGGCCTCGAGACGGCTTTGTTTTTGTCCTCTCTAAGAAAGGTCTCCATGAGAGTCAGTATCAAGGTTGATTTCCTAACGGATAAGATTTCTGAATGGATTTTGGGATTGACTGACCCTAAGGCAGTAATTCTCAACTTAAGTTCATGAGATCTAAAATGATGGGTCACATTCACAAAGGATTTAATAAAATTGGTTTATTAAGATCCTGACTGAAATAAACAATGGTTGAATGATATAAGAATAGGAGTTATTCTTGTATACCATTTAACTGAGAATGTCTCGGTCCAACATGAAATTACTTGATCGACCCTAAGGCGGCACTTGCTTGTGGTATGTTGGATTGTTGTGGTGTAGTAACAATTTTTAGGGTTTATTTCTTGTTCATTAAACATGTTCATGCATCATGTATAATTTTATCCTAATATTTACATGTGATGAATGAAAATATTTATATATATTTTCAGCAATGTCGTCTGCACTTTTACAAATCCTCGCGAATGACAAATTAACCTATGAAAATTGTACCAAGTGGATAAATAACATCAACACAATCTTGGTAACAAAGACCTTAAATTCTTGCTTACGGAGGAATGTCCTGCTGCCAATGCCACACGAATTGTTTGTGAGGCACACTAGAAATGGGTCTCAGCTAATGAGAAGGCCCAAATATATCTATTAACTACCATGACAGATGTAGTTGTCGCCAAGTACGAGGCAATGAGTACAAAATTCGAAATCATGGAGTCATTCCATCTGAGCAAAAGCAGGACGAAGCTATTCATTCCGTAATGCTTGCTCGGATGAAGAAGGGTTCATCTATCGGGGAACATGTCCTAGGCATGATGTCCCACTTCAACTCAGCTGAGGTCAATGGCGAGGCCATTGATGAGGCAAGCCAGGTGACCAACATACTGACGACTCTTCCAAACAGTTTCAATTAGTTTAAGAGCAACTATGGGATGAAAAAAATTGAAGTTCAACTTGACACAATTGCTAAATGAGCTCACTACCTATGAGTCAATGACTAAGGACCACAAAGGTAAGATCGGTGAGGTAAATGTTGTCGAATCATCTTCTTCTAAGTTCAAGAAGAGGAAGAGGTCTGCTGACAAGGCTAAAGCAAAGCCCAAGAAGAAACCAGCCCAAAGTAAGAAAAAGAGCACCTCGATTGACAAAGCAAAAGAGAAATGTTTCCATTGCGATAAGGTCAGTCACTGGAAGAGGAATTATACTCAGTACCTTGAGGAGCTCGCTAAGAAGAAAAAGGCGAAAGCTAAATATTATTTACTTGTCATTGAGTCCTGTTTAGTGGAAGATGATTCTTTACCTTGGATAGTAGATTCATGGGCCATTTACCATGTTTGTTCTTCTTTGTAGTTGACTGATTCTTAGACAGAGCTTGAGGTAGGGGTCTTCTCGATGCGCTTTGGGTCGGGGGATGTCGTGTCAGCAAGAGCAGTGGGAGTAGTTAAACTCCATTTTAAAAGTTGTTTTATTGTTTTGAACAATGTCTATTTTATTCTTGGATTTACTAGAAATTTAATTTTGGTATCCAAGTTATTGGAACAATTTTATTCAATTTCATTTAATGATAAATCAGTTGTTATTTCTAGAAATGAATTAAATATATGTTCAGGTTTAATTGAAAACAACTTGTATGTATTAAGACCGTTAATACATAAAACATTGATCAATGTTGAAATGTTTAAAGTTGAAAAACCTAAAAACAAAATGACAAAAAGTTCTCTAGGTAATGAAACATATCTATAGAATCTGATACTTGGCCATATCAACCTTGACAAGATAGACAGATTGGTTAAACGTGAACCCTTAAATCAGGTAAGGGTCGGCACATTACCTGTCTATGAATCCTATTTAGAAGGTAAAATAACTAAGAGACCTTTTACTGGAAAATGGCTTAAAGCTACAAAACCATTATAGCTTATACATTCAGACGTTTGCGGACCATTAAATGTTAAAGCAATGGGTGGTTATAAGTATTATGTCACATTTATGAATGACTACTCAAGATATGGATATGTCTACTTAATGCAACGGAAGTCAAAAACTTTTGTAAAATTCAAAGAATTCCGAGTTGAAGTTGAGAATCAATTGGAAAAGATTATCAAGACTCTACGATCGGATTGTGGAGGTTAGTATATTGGCTAAGAGTTTGAAGACTACTTGGTTGAGCATGGGATTGTGTCCCAACTCACAAGTCTTGGAACACCACAGCAGAATGGTGTTCCGGAAAGGAGAAACAAAACCCTAATGGAAATGGTGAGATCTATGATTAGTTTCTCATCATTACCATACACTTTTAAGGGATATGCACTACAAACAGCGGCCTACATTTTAAATGTAGTCCTATCCAAGTCTATTCGTAAGACTCTCCTAGAGTTGTGGAATGGTCATAAAGCTAGTTTGCGACATTTATGCATATGGGGGTGTCTACTACATGTACTGAAGAACAGAACTGAAAATCTGGAACCTAAATCTATGGTCTGCTTATTTGTAGGTTATTCCAAAGAGACTAGAGGTGGATACTTCTATAGTCCTGAAGAGAATAAAGTATTTGTATTGGTAAATGCAATGTTTCTTGTGGAGAACTATATGAATGATCATAAACCTCGAAGTAAAATTCTGTTAAATGAGTTAGAGCATGGTACGACTAGTGCTCAATCAACAAGAGTTAATGGTCCACTTACGTCTAAGAGTCAGACGATTCCTAGTCAAACCACACTACCACCTAAGCATAGTGGGAGGGTTGTACGACAACCTAATCGCTATTTAGGTATTGGGGAGGCACAGGCTGTCATCTCTGATGATAGTGTGGAAGATCCATTGTCATTTAAACATGCAATGTGAGATTATAACAAAAAGGAATAACTTAAAGCCATGAATCTCGAGATGGAGTCCATGTACTCCAACTCAGTCTGGGAACTTGTAGACTTACTAGATGAGATAAAACCCATTGGATGTAAGTGGATCTACAAGAGAAAGAGAGTAGTAGATGGGGAGGTAGAGACCTTCAAGGCAAGGCTAGTGGCAAATGGATTTACTCAAAAAGAGAGGGTCGATTATGAAGAGACCTTCTCGCTAGTGGCTATATTTAAGTCTTTTTGGATTCTCTTATCCATTGTTGCCTATTTTGATTATGAAATTTGGCAAATGGATGTCAAAACTATATTATTGAATGGTAATCTTGATGAAAGCATCTGTATGATGCAATCAAAGGGATACGTGTCCCAAGATCAAGAGCAAAAAGTTTTCAAGCTGCAAAGGTTCATTTATGGACAGAAGCAAGCATTTAGATCTTGGAACATTATGTTTGATAATGCTATATAAATCTATGGCTTTGAGCAAAACGTCGATGAGCCTTGTGTTTACAAGCGGATTATTGACAAGAAGATAGTTTTCTTAGTCCTATACGTAGATTAGTCAGTATTCACCATCAATGATGGAGCCATAGTATGGAGGAGTGTTAAGCAATCATGTATTACTGATTTCATCATGGAAGCTGAATATGTAGCCGTTAGTGAAGTAGCTAAGAAAGCTGTGTGGCTCTGTAAGTTCTTAAATGACCTGGAAGTTGTTCTAGATCTAGATAAGCCTATCACACTTTATTGTGATAATAGTATTGTCATGGCTAATTCCAAAGAACTAAGAAGCCACAAAAGAGGGAAGCATATAGAGAGGAAGTATCATCTCATCAGGGAAATAGTGCATAGATGAGATGTTGTCGTGACCAAGATAGCGTCGTAGGATAATCATGCTAATCCATTTACAAAGACCTTAATGGTTAAAGTGCTTGAAGGTCACCTAGAGGGTCTAGGATTACGAGATATATCTCACTTGCTTTAGTGCAAGTGGGAGATTGTTGGGGGTTTTTTTTGCTCTAAAGCTTGTAATATGTAAATTATGATTAATTATAAATAAAAGAAGTAGTCATTTTCATTCTGTTTATATGTCTCGTACTTTTATATCATATGTGCTAAACATCCAAGATTATCGAATGTAATCTCGAATTAAGAATATGAGTGTCATATACAGAGGAATTCAGTTTGAGAAATGCAATCTAAAGGGTCCGTAGAGAGTAAATGAAGTTTGGTACTGTATTTGTGGTTAATCTACAATTGCGGTCCATTCCATAATATACGGTGGTCTTATCCTAAACTACTCATATGGTGATATGAGAATGGAGGCACCTTATATGATGTGATCATATAGGACTAGGCCACGATCTATATGAATCTCTGTCCAATATCCGTTGCATAGAGAGATTCATATATATCGACAAATGATAGCTATATACCGGTGATCTTAATCTTGAGTGTCTTACTAACTCCTTCAGTTAGATTGTGGTTTTTGATTTACCATAGGTGAGATTGAAATAGCATTCTCGATCAATATCTCCGTATCTTGGAATCGCGATTTGGCTTGTTGCTAGGAAGGTCTGTACACAGTATTGGAATCTACTCATTCTTGTGAGAAGTGCATAAGTAGTTTCCTTAAGGGTTGATTTAGGGCTTGAATAATTAAGAGCGCTTTCCTTCTTCCGTAAAGGAATGAGGGATATAAGTGTTCAATAGAGAATCAATAGTACTTAATGGAAAAGATATAATTAGAGGGGTATAACAGACTTTATGACCCAGCTCTAATTATGAACTACTTGTGGAGGATCATCCCATATGTAATTGTTATATTGATGGACACTAAATTTAGGTTTGTGTAAAAACATCTATAGTTACAGGGGGTGTATACTCGGGTTTTTAGTGGAGTAACTACGATGTTAATAATCATGAAATATTAATTAAAGAGTTTAAATAATTTTTTCTAAGGATTATTAGAGCTCAAGACTGTGGGTCCATTAGGTATCCTTGCTAGTCCGGAACGTTGATGGTAACAAAGGTCATGGTTAATTAATTGGATTGTCCAATTAATTATGTTACAAAAGTAACAAGGATTTTATTTAGACTATTAATTAAATGATGTGATTATTTAATTAATGAATTAATAATTAATACAATTTAATAATGTGATTATTTAATTGTATTAATGATTATGAATTATTAATTAAATTAATTATTTTATAGAGGTACAAGGTTAGGACCAAGACCAAAGCAAAGATATAAAATAATATTGATTATTTAATCTTTAGCAGGTCATGGGTTCAAGTCATAGTGATAACATTGAATGAAATGAGATTTAGAATCCTATTTAATCTAGGTCACTTGAAACCCTATCATGATATAAGATATCAGGATATTTGTTTTTAATATTTGAGTTTTAATTAACAAGATAAATGATATTTGTTTTTTGCATATTTGATATTTGTAAAAACTAATCTATCATATCTAGTTTAAATAAATAAAAAATTAAAACAAACTCATTTAAAGTAATTGAGTGATACACACAAATAAGATGAAAGGGTGACAGGTGCGCAGCCAACAAGAAAGAAAAAACTCAAATATTTTTTAGGGTGGCCGAACTTCACCTACACAAGGCAAGAGTTGTTTTGTGTGTTTTCTTCTATCTATATTCAACCTCCTGAAGCTCATGACGCGCCCACACGTAGTTGGCGGAATGCGGGTGAGAGAAGTGTTTGTCGGTTCCTAACTTGCCGAAGAGAAGGTATCCATTAAAGCAGTAATCATAGAAGGCATACCGAAAGAGGAAAGGTCAAAAGTCTCCAGGTTAGAGTCACCAAGAAAGCAAGCCGGGAAGGCATAGAGTTGACGCAGTCAAGCAAGAAATCCCGTAATCAATAGGAAGATCCGGTCGTACAAATCGGAAAGCAAAATCAACAAGAGAAAGAATGAAAGAGTTAGCCTTGAGGTATGACTGCGAATCTTACTTTGTTTATTCTTACATATCGTACAGGTTCATAAAGTGGCTTTAAATATTTTTTTTTTTAAGAATATTTTTTATGAATATGATTCATAACATTTTCAAATCATTAAAATTTTCTTCAGCTGTGCAACTCTAGAGCTTACAAGTGTTTGTGTGTGTATTTTATGTACATGTATGTGATCATATAAGGAGCAAGTTGATGCCAAATCAGTAAAGTGAAAACGAGTTTGGGTAGACTCTGTGATGACTAAAACCGTAAAATGATCAAGAGTAGAGATGTTGTCTTCAACGAGAAGGTCATGTACAAGGACAGGAACACACAGATGTCTGAGTATGTATTAGGTAGTATGGCCACGAAACGTGGTAATCAGAAAGTTGAAGAGCAAGGCTTGCAACCCTAGGTTAAAGAACCTATACCATAGGAAGAAGTTTTAGTAACACATAGTTCGATTGGTCAGAAAGTTATGAATCTGTAGGTTGGGAATGCTTTGAGAAGATCCCCATGGACTCAAAGCACACTGCGAAGAACCACTCTCCCCATATGTACCGAATATGAGGTACTTGCAATACCTATTCCTAATAGATGCGGGAGAACATGAATGCTATGATGAGGCATGTCAAGGTTAAGATTCAAGCAAGTGGGAGCTTGCGATGAAGGATGAGATGAAGTCACTTGTATCCAATCAAACTTGGGCCCTGTTTGGTATGTGGGATAAGATATGATTATTTTTATGGGATAGGATTGGATAGGATGGGATTGTATTGGATTGAATTAGATCATTTTTAATATTATAATTTGTTTGGTGCAACATAGGATAGGGTTAAAAATTGAGTAATCATGTATTTGGTGCAACATAGGATAGGATTGGCACTTTGTAATTATATCCATTCTTTGCAGGGGACAACTTCTAATATCAGTGTGCCTTCGACAGTCGTGTTCAGTTCATAATGCCTGAATCACTAGTAATGTCTTATGTGGGGTTATGTCACATTTTATTATGTAGTTCAGCATTTGGTGTACAATGCTAATAAGATCGACTTGTGTTAATTGTAATAATATATCACTCTTCTTTTTTGCTATTTTTGACTGGTAGTCAATTTGCCGTTGTTTGATTCTTTATCAGAAGAAGTTTATTATTAGCGTCCACTCGGTTGATCACAACATTAATACAAATTCAACTCAACAATTGTTTTTGTTTTTCTTTCCTTGCGTGCTTTACAGAGAACAAGAGACTTTTAAACAATCCTGATTTTAGTTTACTCTCTCTTTCATTGCCCAACAAGCAACCAAAAACTTCCCCAAAAACACTCACACAAAACCATAATCAATCACCCTCTTCAATTGACCACCAAACACACAAAAACTATTCGAAATTTAATCAAAAACAGGCATGATAAAAACAAAAACAAGAGCCAAAAAATAAATATCCAATTTTGAACAATACCCAGAACCAATAAGAAATTCTTTAGTGATTCATCCTTTCTCTTCTCGTATTTATGGTTATAAGGGAAATTATTGCAGTAGATTATTGATAGAAGAAAAAAAAAAACTTTTTTTTCTATCTGTTGTGCCATTACCACTCCATGCTCCGCCGTTCTCGTTCTCCATCTGTGTTGCAAAAAATATGATTAACAATTTATTTCTAAATTGTAATTGCTCACAAGTGTACGAATCAAAGATAGTATAGCTAGTAAAGCACATATATCGTTCCCTCAGAGACTGAATTAATCATACAATTCTTACTAATTAAACTAAAACTAAGCATTAAATTGAAAAATTTAATGAATGAGAATTGATTTGTGAATTATTGACTAAGAATAGAAAATTAAAGAAAAATAATAAAAGTTCACAGTAAAGGAAAGCCGAAAATCAAATAGGCGAAACACTAGAGCATCCGTAAAAAAAATGATTTTAGAAGCTTATTAAGAGATTTTATAACTTAAAAATCAAACGAAATAACTTAATGACACACATTAAGTGCCATTATGTGTTAAGTGGAAAAATCAAACAGGTCCTTACTGAAGCTCGATAAAAAAACTTCTCTAATGCTTTATATTTAACAAAATTGAGAAAAAAAAAATAGTCATATTGTTTGAAAATTTTTCAAATTTTGTGTACAATTAGATTCCATTGAATTTATTATCCATACAAAAATTCATATCAAAATTGATTCAAATTGATGGATAAAGAGAGGAAGAGAGGATCTAAATCCATATATATATATATATAGTGATGTTCACATAAGTGTGCACTTATAGATTTTATAAGAGTGCATTAAATGTTTGGATTCAACTACTTTGACTTAGTCTACTTCAATGTAATTGAATCCAACGACCAACATTCAATGCACACATATATTTATATAAGTGCGCAATAATGTGAACACCACCATATATATATATAACAATTCAAATGTAATTATTAAAATTTAATCATGGTTGAGTTAACCAAGGCTACTTAAAACCCTTTAATCCCATTTGCCCCATCTATAAATGTGTCTTTCAAAACAATGTAAAACATGCTTTTCTTTTCGCCAAAAAATCTCATCTCTCTATCTTCTTCTCTCTTTCCTAGAAAAATTTGTAATCGTCTCTCAATCTTTGGAACAACAATTGTAAGTTTTTACAATTATCAATCTAATAAATGTCAGTCTGGATATAATTGAAAAGATTAAAAGCATAAACAAGCTTGTAAATTGATCTTAGATTGATAGTTGTAAGAACTTACAAGTGATTGTTCCAAAGAGTGAGAGACGATTACAGTGTTTCCTAGGAATGAGAGAAGAAGATAGAGAGATGTACAGAGAATTTTAGGCAAAAAGAAAAGCATGCTTTACATTGTTCTAAAGGACACATTTATAGATGGGGCAAATAGGATTAAAGGGTAACATGTCTGGTTTCTATCTTTATTTCTGGTTTTGTTGAAAGGTTTCTTTTGGTGTCTCTTGTTTTAGTATTTTGTGTTCTTTGTTCATTGTTCTTGTATATATTGCTTTGCGGGTAAGATTTTTTCTTCATATAAGGTTTATGCATTTTATCTTTGGTTCTTTTTTTAGTAGAGGTAGGGAGTTTGTCAAACCCAAATGGTTCGCACCAAAAGCCAAGTTCTAGTGTTTTGACAATCTCATCAATTAAAAAGAACTTCACAAGCTTCTAGAAGAAAAAATCTTAGAACTACCACAACCTAAAACTGAACCAAGTATTCAAACCCTCAATGACTGTATCAGTCAAACCAGTTACTCATCATGTGAATCTGACGAAGAAATAGAACAATTACAGGAACTTGAAAATTTTATCCAACATAACTACAGGGGTGATAAAGACCCCAAGATGACCAGCTACTCTTTCGGGAGGAGTGGTGCTAAACCTTACTATCCTAGACTATCACCAAACCTCCAATACGAGGAAACTGTCCCATATAGAGCATACACAGGTAATGCATGTTACCAATGGAATATAGATGGCCTTTCAGAATACCAAACTTTGACAATTGTCAGACAAATGCATACAGTAGGACAAATATATAAAAGAAATCAAAGCATGACCGTACCCGATGTTGTTCCCATGTCACCGAACTCTATATATATAGCATAAGTTTTTTTCTTTTTTAAAAGGTATACAATAGAAGTGATTTTTTTTTTTCATGATAGCTGCAAACAGCAGCAGAGCCAACAAAGGCAAACCAGAACTAAAGAAACCAAAACAAAAAAAATAGGAGAATCTCAAAGGCTTATCCGCTTGCAACATGCCCTTAATACAAATGGGAAAGTCTTCCATCCAAAAAGAATTTTCCAAGGTAACTAGGGTGTTTTTGGCAAGCCTATGAGCAACACGATTGGCCAAACTGGAAATGGCCCTGAAATTCAAACTATTGTCAGTCAATCTCAAACCAGCTATAGCAGAGATAATATTTCCATAACTCGCATCAAAAAACTGTCGCTTAGAACACAGCCCACTGCCCCAACCTTATCAGATTCAAAAACACAAGGGGATAAACCACAATCTTTGCTAAATAAAATACCTTTGTAAATGGCCATAATTCCAGCAATCCGATCATCATAGGTAGCATCAACAATTTGAGAGGAGGAGGCCATAACAAAGCCAGAACTGTCGCGGATCACAACTCATATACCAACCTTGCGCCTGACCAAATCAATCTTAGCACTGCAGTTGGCCTTGTAGAGACCAAGCTCCGACACTTTCCAACAACAATCCTCTCTATTGGTAGAGGTTAAAACTTGGGCCTTCACAGCTTTTGGAACTTGACACCCACCTACAAAATTTCTACTCCACCACACCACCTCATAATAGTTTTGGTTCCCACCATTATGAACAAAGGAGTTCCTAAGAAACCAAATCCTCCAACATATGATACACAACAGATTTTAGCTCACACTATAAGAATTTTAGCCTTTCTAGACAAAATTTTAGGAGACAAAGCAAGATTCGTTTGGAAAGGCAACTTTTCCCCACAAAACAAGTTTCGTTTGTAAAGGCAACCTTTCTCCACAAAACTCAAAATTCGTCGACTAAGGGTATGAGTTTCATCGGGAAAGTTAACCTTTCCCCATAAAACTCAAAATTCGCCAGCTAAGGGTATAAAATTTTTCCCAACCTTTCCCCATAAACGAGTTTCGTCAGGAAAGATAACCTTTCCACACAAAACTCAAAATTCGTCGGCTAAAGGTACAAAATTTTTCCCAACCTTTCCACACAAATGAGTTTCATCGGGAAAGGTAACCTTTCCTCACAAAACTCAAAATTCGTCGACTAAGGATACAAAATTCTGCTGAAATTCAAATCTGACATATGTCCACATTCAAGTACGCATCTCTAAGAATACTCAACGTTATTTTCTCAAATATTTACACAAGAAAGTAGGCATGCAAACAAACACTTGTCATTCAGAAAATATTCCAAAAATCGATTTAGAAAAGTGTGAAAAGGAGCGATGAAAAAAGCTCACTTGCGGATTCGCTTCACTTCTAACCTTTGACTGAATAATTGATCATAACTTTCAAAATACCACCTAGAATTTTACGTTTTTTATACCGTTGGATTCATATCGAAAAATAAAAGAACCCAACATGGACGAAAAAATTTATTTCCTTACCAAAATATACAGTGTTAAGGAAAGAGTTTGTACAAAATTAGAGCATCACTTCTGAATTTTGACTGAATAATTGATCATAACTTTCAAAATACCCCTTAAAATTTTACGTTCTTTATAATATTAAATTCATATCAAAAAATCAAAGAACCCAACATGGACGAAAAAAATTATTTCCTTGCCAAAAGATACATTTTTAAGGAAATAGTTTGCATAAAAATAGAGCATCGCTTCTGACCTTTTACTGAATAATTGATCATAACTTTCAAAATACTATCTAGAATTTTACGTTCTTTATACCGTTGGATTCGTATCGAAAAATCAAAGAACCCAACGTGGACAACAAAATTTATTTCCTTGCCAAAAGATACAGTTTTAAGGAAAAAGTTTGCACAAAAATATCTCCTACAGAATACAAAACCACACAAAAAATGAAATGAAAAATAAACCCACCCCCAAACCTAATCTTACATTTGTTCATTAAATTGTAAGATGCATGTAGAGAAATATATCCACTGTAGTGAGAGTTGTATTCAAAATCATGCGTATTACAATTGATGTCACTAGTCTCCTATAGAATATAAACTCATAACTCGACTATATATACTTTAAAAAATATAATTTTATTAAATGTTCCAATAAATATTTTTTAATATATGTTTGTCGAAGAAATTATAATTTTGATTAGTGGAATGAATTTAAATTTGTTTAAAACATTTTATAATTTCGAACAACTCATATAGGTTATATATAAATATAATGCAAATATTAACAGATAAAGTGTTGTAGCTCAGCGGTAAAGGCTTACCACTTTGATATGAGGTTCAAGTTTGATTCCTCATAACAACAATTAATTGTCAATATTATCAAGGGTGGGCTGGCTCGTCAGGCAAAACCTTTCCCTACGAGAAAGACTAAAATTCTTGTAGTGTTATAGGAATTAATTCTAGAAGCCATATCAGCGATGAAATAAAAAAAAATTAGTATAAATTCTATGTCTTCCCACTTTCGTAGGTAACCATTCCAGCCACGCATATTTCATCTTTTGACAGTCCCATAGAGCGTGCAACGTTGATTCAATAGCTTTTTTACACAAAGGACAAACTCTATCCACCTTCATTCCCCTCCTTTCTAAAGTGGCCATTGTTGGGATCCAATCTTGACAAGACCTCCAAATGAATATTTTAATTTTTAAGGGAACATACTTGTAGTAACCCACCAAAGCTTACCACTCCAATTGTACGAAGGACTTGGCCTAGCTTCCATTTCACTACCCAAATTAAAGCATCGTTCGACACACCAATCCCTATTGGAATTTCAGAATTTCCTCATTGTCACAAGAAAGGAAATTTTGGTTTAGAATTTGCATATCCCACCCGCCTGAAGGAGACAACAGGGTATTCATTGTCACATCAACACCAAGGTTAGGGGGAGATAGAATTTTGAAGGTCTCGAAATCCGATTATCCTCATACATATGGATGAATGTTCCATTCCCGACTCGCCATCTTAGCCCATTGTTGAGAATGCCATTCCCCCGTAGCAGGCTAGAAGTTAAACATGTGTAAAGTGGTAACATTGTATGTAATAATTAATGCCACACGTGTATTTGTATAATTAATGGCACGTGTACACTTTCATTTTCGCAAAATAAGGTAACGTGATTGACAGTGACACTTTGATTATGTAGAAGGTCAACTACAACTTAATTGTTTAGTTTATAAGATAATTAAATTCTTAAGTTTTCAATATTTTTGTCCCTCTCACTTGTTTTATCTTCCTAATATTTTATAAAAACCAGTTCAGAGTGGTTTAGCTTTATCGGGAACATAAAAGATGTTTCAGATTTGTTTTTTTCTTTCTTAAATCTTTCAACCATAGTAATTAATTGATATTCAAAATCGATGCACATGAACACAAGCGTGATCACTTTTTTTTCTATCTTGCTATAAAGAAAAGTGCAAGGTTAAACTCTTTGAAACTCGATCTCTTGAAAATTAAGACAAAGAAATGTCATTTCTTCAGAAATAATCAAACCATCTTCTCCAATCCCACCCCACTTAAGAACCTTTAATCTTTCTCTTCTTGTTCAGTTTAATATTGATGGGCAATTCACCTTGATCTTATTTTACTCCGGAGAATGCGAAAATACCACCAAAACTTCAGATAACCTCAAAAAGTCCCTATCACAAACATTAACCCACTAATACCCATTTGCCGGACGAGTCAAAGATAATCTTTTTGTTGATTGCGACGATTCTGGGGCCTCTTTTATTGAAGCCAAGGTATCATGCAAGATGTGTTGGAAGTAACAAATCAAAAAAAAAAAAAAAAAAAAATCATGGGTCACTTGTCAAAGAAGAAGTCTTCTAGTAACACTAAAGTCTGATCTAGCCTGGTCTTGAGTATGACCGATTCCTCTGCCACCTCTCTGATCTTAGGCCTGATCTTTAGGTGAAATTTGTTTTTCAGTTTGTTTGTTTTTGACAGCTATTTGTAAGCTCTGTGTGTCCCTATAAAAGGAGATCATGAGACTCAAATAAATTGTATCTTTTTTGCCTGAGTAATAAAATTCATTTCACATTTTCGTACAACTCTTTCTCTGTTTATCTTGTTTCCTTTTATAAACACCAACAAGATGTCTGACATTCTTGAGCGACTTGAATTTGATCAACTAACCAAGCTACTGCCATTCCAAGATAATGTACTCAAGTTGTACACTGGTGGGATCATTGTAGTTGTCCAAGTTAATTATTTCAGTTGCGGTGGGGTGGCGATCAGCATTTACTTCAAGCATGTTATTGCTGATGCTTTTGCAGCAGCAATCTATATTAAAGCTTGGGCTGCAATAGCTTGTGGAGCAAGTAACAATGTTGTGGATGCAGTTTTCGGTTGCGCATCCATCTTCCCTACTCAAGATCTGCCACTGCAACAGTTGTGGATAAAAAGTTTTGAAAACAATTTTTCATTGGGAGAAGCTGTAGCAAAAAGGTTCATATTTGATGCTACTACCATAGCTAGTCTACGAGAAAATTTTGTTAATAGTCCGACTTTTGATCGGCCAACAAGTTTTGAGGCTGTGACTGCGCTTATTTTGGGTGCAGCAATAGCTGCAGGAAGAGAAAGAGAAGATTTTATAGCAACAAATTATGTGGCATTGATTCCTGTGAGTCTACGACATAAGATGAATTGAGAATGTAGGCCAAGCTACAATGACTAATTAAATGGCCGACGGAGAAGATTATTGATTATAACATTTTAGTAGCTAAACTTCACGAATCAATAATGATGATGGACGAAAGTACGCGAGGAAGCTTAATGAAGGTGGTGGGTTCTTGCCTGACCTGAGGAATTTAAACGAAGAGATAAGCATGTGATGAGGTCTAATAATTTTACAGTAATCTCGGACACATGTGATGGTGGAGGAATAGAAGCATGGGTGGGGTTGCCAAAGGAAGATATGGCAAGATTTGAGAAGAACCCAGATATCATTGCTTATGCTTCTTCCTTCAATCCAAGCATTTGAGCATCATGCAATTTGAGCCTTAATGACAAAAGGCACTGGATCTTGATGCAGTGCACAAGGGTTAAAATCGAGTTTTGGATTTCAGTGAAATTTGGCCCAATCTCGTGTTGAAATGGGTCAAGGATCAGTAATCACATGCTTTGCATGTGCGGATGAGAAATTTTAGCCAAATTTAATTTTGTTGCGCTTAGAAATCATGTTTTTACCATTTTAGGAAATAATTGTTTCGTTAATAACTTTTTATAGGAATTTCGATTTGACACGCCGTTTGTAGTGTTGTGTTTCAGGATTTTAGGAGTTTCAATTTCAATTGTTTTTTCATTTCTTCCTCTCTTTTTTTGGAAAAATCTTTTCTCTATTTTTTTTTCATTCAAATCTGGGTATTCTTTTGAAAATGTAGAATTTTAATGCCTATTGTTTTGATATTCGTACCTGAATCAATAGAGTGGTAGCAGGTTTTTTTTTTGAATTGTTCGTATGACTCTTTCTTGTAGAAGCTTCCACTACATAAGATCCTTTGGTAGAATTAATACAAAATTGAATAAATTATATATTGTATATACTAATTAAAGCAGATTTTCTTTAAACAAATGGTTTACATACAAAAATTAGGGGTAGGCACTATTCGGATCGGTTCGATTTTCGGTCAAAACCGTATTTGATTTGCATATAATGGATTTTGATTGTATCAATTTTGACTGTATCTTATTTATATTTCTCATCAAAGAAAAGTATATTCAAATCAAATACGTAAGGTTTTGACCAAAAATGAAACCAACTTGAATCACATCTACCTCTAATTTTTGTATGTAAATCCATTTGTTCAAAGAAAATTCGCTTTAATTAGTATATACATAAAAAGTAATGTTAGATATCTCAAATTTTTTTCTCGAATTTTGTCCCAAATAATGTGGCACGTGAGGTGTCAACATCATATCAGTCACCACATAATCTGACACCTTTTATAAGATGCTAAGGGACAGAATTTGGAAAAAAAAAAAAAAAATTGAAACATCCAACATTTCTCATACATAAAACCAATTTTTTATACTTAAAAAAGGTTTACAAAGTTTTGTTCTAATAATTATATAAAGCACTTTCATAAGACAATTTCCATAGAAAAATTAAATTAGTCGACGATGAAATTTATTCTGATTATCAGGATTGAGGTGAACTCGAGTCGGGCAACAACTTACCAAAAAATGATTTCTATTAATTTTCTAGTATGCTACTGGTTCGATCAGAATTCCATTTGAGATGACAAATTTACACAAATGGTTACTATAATTAATAGAGGTGAATTTAAATTGGGCAGCAACTTACCAAAAAATTGTAGAAGTATTCTTCATTAATTTTCCAGTTAAGTTGTTGATTCAAATAGAATTCAATTCTAAATGAGATGTATACATATGAATGGTTATTAGGATAGAGGTGAACTCAAATTGACCAGCAGCATACCACAATATTATAGAAGAAATAAGTATTCTTTGTTGATTTTTTGGTTTGTTTGTTGATGATTCAGTTGGAATTCAATATTCTAAATGAGAAATATATATGAATGGTTTGGTAAGATTTCTATTTCTTTTTTAAATAGGTTGCAAGTATATGTTCCTCTTGGTTTTGTTTTTAAATACATTAATCTTTTCAGTTCTCGTCTCTATTGCGGAGGATTGGATTCGAAATTCTCGTTAGTGTAGACGTTCGATGAGACAACCAACTCAGCGGTGCGGCAAAACAGCGGGACAGCTGCCGACAGATGACGAGAGGATGACAACGATAAAATGGAGGCGACGGTGTAGGCATGCGAGTAAGGTGGTTTTCGGGGTGGGTTTCTGGTCACCTCTGCAATAGTGCGATGTAGGCAGTCCAGGGACAGCTCAACAGATTTTGAGACCCTAAGTAAGGAAAAAAAAAAGGCCCTAATCATATATGTATATTAAAAAAATTAAATTTTCATGCTTTTTGAGGTACAAAATTTTTAATCAAACTTTTGTATTCAAAATTTTTTAAAATTTCTTTTCAATAGATAAAATAGCTGATCCAATCCATAAATCTTTCATGTGACATAGTTGAACTTATTAATATTCTATAGGCTATGCATGTATTTGGAAAAGAATCAATTTTTTTTTTTTTTTTAAATTTAATGTTTCAACTACAGTTTGTATTTTACTATCCAAAATCTCTCTTAAGATTTTTAATTTAGAAAATAAATAAATATCATTTATATCAGAACAACTATTATATTTTAAAATACATTCAAGATTAAGACAACACTTTTTTAAATTATCATCATCTAACGATTTTAATTAATTAATATCAAAATAAAAAACCAAAAATCTCTTTAAATTGTTGAAATTGTTCAAATCTATTATGGATAGAGGAAATTGACTGATCTATAATATATAAAAAATAATTAACTTTAAAAGAATCTTCGGGTGATTGAAAACTCATGATAGACTCACTATTAGTATTTTCATCAAATTGTTTTTTTTTCTATGAGGTATACGTTTTGTTCAAATACAGGTTGAATTCCCATTTCACATGCAATCTCTTTCGCTGAAACAAATGATGATTTAAACCCTTATTCTCTGTAATTTTCAAAAAAATTCATCAATCCACTCAATAAATCTAAAACAATATCAATAGACATATCTTTTTTTTGTAAACTTTTACGGACTAAATTAGCAGCAAACAAAATATCATACCAAATAACAATAACCAACAAAAACTCATAGTTTCCTGCATCATGTTTTGCTAAACTTTCCACATCACTTTTTGCTTTTGGATCATTAGTAGTTTCGGCTAATTCATCTAAAGCGTCTCGTATTTGTGGTATCTTCAATAGATAAAAGAGCTAATCTGATCCATAAATCTTTCATGTGACATAGTTGAACTTATTAATATTCTATAGGCTATGCATGTATTTGGAAAAGAATCAATTTTTTTAAAAAAAAAATTAATGTTTCAACTGCAGTTTGTATTTTACTATCCAAAATCTCTCTTAAGATTTTTAATTCAGAAAATAAATAAATATCATCTATATCAGAACAACTATTATGTTTTAAAATACATTCAAGATTAAGACAATACTTTTTAAATTATCATCATCTAACGATTTTAATTAATTAATATCAAAATAAAAAACCAAAAATCTCTTTAAATTGTTGAAATTGCTCAAATCTATTATGGATAGAGGAAATTGACTTATTTATAATATATAAAAAATAATTAACTTTAAAAGAATCTTCGGGTGAATACAGGTTGAATTCTCATTTCACATGCAATCTCTTTTGCTGCAACAAATGATGATTTAAACCCTTATTCTTTGTAATTTTCAAAAAAATTCATCAATCCACTCAATAAATCTAAAACAATATCAATAGACATATCTTTTTTTTGTAAAATTTTACGGACTAAATTAACAGCAAACAAAATATCATACCAAATAACAATAACCAACAAAAACTCATAGTTTCCTGCATCATGTTTTGCTAAACTTTCCACATCACTTTTTGCTTTTGGATCATTAGTAGTTTCGGCTAATTCATCTAAAGCGTCTCGTATTTGTGGTATCTTCAATAGATAAAAGAGCTAATCCGATCCATAAATCTTTCATGTGACATAGTTGAACTTATTAATATTCTATAGGCTATGCATGTATTTGGAAAAGAATCAATTTTTTATTTAAAAAATTTAATGTTTCAACTGCAGTTTATATTTTACTATCCAAAATCTCTCTTAAGATTTTTAATTCAGAAAATAAATAAATATCATCTATATCAAAACAACTATTATGTTTTAAAATACATTCAAGATTAAGACAACACTTTTTAAATTATCATCATCTAACGATGCTAATTAATTAATATCAAAATAAAAAACCAAAAATCTCTTTAAATTGTTGAAATTACTCAAATCTATTATGGATAGAGGAAATTGACTGATCTATAACATATAAAAAATAATTAACTTTAAAAGAATCTTCAGGTGATTGAAAACTCATGATAGACTCACTATTAGTATTTTCATCAAATTGTTTTTTTTTCTATGAGGTATATGTTTTGTTCAAATACATGTTGAATTCCCATTTCACATGCAATCTCTTTTGCTGAAACAAATGATGATTTAAACCCTTATTCTCTGTAATTTTCAAAAAAATTCATCAATCCACTCAATAAATCTAAAACAATATCAATAGACATATCTTTTTTTTGTAAACTTTTACGGACTAAATTAGCAGCAAACAAAATATCATACCAAATAACAATAACCAACAAAAACTCATAGTTTCCTGCATCATGTTTTGCTAAACTTTCCGCATCACTTTTTGCCTTTGGATCATTAGTAGTTTCGGCTAATTCTTCTAAAGCGTCTTGTATTTGTGAAGCTTGTTATCTTATGGTTTTAACACTTTCTACACGACTCTCTCATCGAGTTTCTGATAATGGCTTAATAGTTAATGAGGGAACATAATCTAATAAAATTTTCCACCATTTAATTTTGTTGAAGAAGAAAATAAAGAATATATAACCCCAAAAAATGAACTAGCTTTATTACAAGACATTGCAATATCACTAAGTACTAAATTAAGACTATGACATCCACATGGTGTATAGAATGCTCTAGGATTTATATCTAACAATCTTTTTTGTACACCTTGTCGCCTACCTTTCATATTTGATCCATTATCACATCCTTGTCCTCTAATATCACCAATACTAAAATCAAGCTTTTATATTATTTTCATAAGTTCATTAAAAAGTCATTTTCCTGATGTATCTTCTACTTGTATAAACTCTAAAAAATATTCTTCTACTTTTATTGAAAGTGAGGAAACATTTACATATCGAATTACAAGGATCATTTGTTTCTGATGACTTATATCTAGAGTACAATCAAGTATAACTGAAAAATACTTTGCTTCTTTTACCTTTTTAATAACTGTGTTTTTTTTATTTAAAATGCTAACAAACCTATCAATTCATTTTGTATATTATGTCCAAGGTAATGATTTAGAATCTCACCATCTTTGATACGACAAACATGCTCTTGCATAAATAGATCAAATTTAGCTATCATTTCAATGAAGTTTAAAAACTTTCCTTTATTTTCTTTATATATTTTCTCTTGTTTTTTTCCCCGAAATGCCATATTATTTATGGCAAGTCTTTCTACAAGAGCAATTATCCTAACCAACACATTTTTCTAATGTTCTTTTTCTCTATCAATTTGCTATTGGATTTTAGAGTCAATCGTTTCGTTCCTTGCAACCTAGCTTGTTTCCAAATCAATCCAAAGACCCATTGTGATATGTTCATTTGATGTTTCATGACTTTTAAGTTTTGCACCATTGTTATTCCAATCACTAGTCCCCTCATTACTTAACTAATGTTTGTTAGAATGGGAACTAAATAATTTACAACAAAAACAAAATACCTCATCCAAATCTTTTGAACAAACCAACCATTTCCTATTATATTTTTCTCCATTTGATAGCACTCGGTTATAATATGTATCCCTAGGAAATTCTAAAATATTTTCTCTAATTGGACCATTTTCTACCAATAAATCTTGTAATTTCATATCTATTTCATTATATCATCATAAATCATATATATCTTGAATAGCTAAGCCAAAGGTTTCTATTCTAATAGTATTTTCTTCCAAATCTTTTCGCACACATTTTCAATCTCAACCTTATCGGGTTGTCTTGTTTCATTATGTACTAACTCCTTATCAAAAGTATTATTCTCTAAATTATTATTTATTTTTTTATTAACAACAAACCTATCCATTGCTCCCTTTTGAGATTTAATTAATTCCTCTGTTTTTCTTTTCTTATAACGTTTCTAAAAACCAGACTCAAATTTTCTTGCAGACATTTTTATATGAAATATAATTAAAGCTAATATATATTTAAAGATAAAACAATTTATAACTAAAAAATAAAAAATAAATGATAGAACCTGATTATTCCAACTAAATTGCAATTGAAAATTTTCTTCTTGCAATATAATCTGTAATAGATAAAAAACACAATTAGTAAGTAGTAACCAAATGAAAATTAAACACTTCATTTATTAGACAATTAGAAAAAATTAAAACAAAAACTAAATTTTTAAATTTGAATTTTACTTGTTGGAATCTCTTCGGCTCTTCTTAAAGATAAATAGATAATATAAATAATATATTTAAAGAATGATTGCAGAGATTTAACTTGTAAGCCGTAAGAACAAAAACTTTTAGATAAATTGTAGTTATAGTTGTAGTGATGTATTGTTGTACTTGATTGTTGTAGATAAATTGAATTTTTTTTTTAAATATATATAGATAATTTTTAAACGGTAAAAAAATAAATTGAGAGAAGTTTAAGGGTTTTTCTTAATAATAAAAGAATAATGGTAGACATCCAACACTTTTATCCATTATTTATATCTAATTTGATATGATAGCTGACACATCACCACATCATCACACTTTAATTTTTATTTTATTTTATTTTTACATTAAAGTATTAGATTTAAGGAATACAAATTATTATTATTTTTAATTCAACTCATTTGGTGTGATGATGTGGCAGCTAATATGGAAGTGTCATATCAGTTGCCACATCAAGTTGGATATAAATGATAGACAAAAGCAGTGGCGGATCCAGAAATTTTAGGGAGATGGTACACTTAAACAAAATAACAATTATATAAAAAAATATTGAAAATTTAATATCATTGTAAAGTAAATTTTTTTACGTGAAGAAAAAGTAATGGTATAATGAAATTTAAATAAAATAAAACAAATAGAACATTTACTTAATATGAACTAAATAATCTTACAATAAAATAAAAATAAAAACAAAAAACAAAATATTACAAAAATAAACAATAACAGGAAAAACACAACATAAATAATAGAAAATTACAATATTTATTCTTAAGAAAATAAATTACAATATAATTTATAATAAGAAATTTTGTTTTGTATTAATAATGAATTTTCTTTAAAATTATACAAAATAATTTATTAATAAATATTACTAGACATGTTTTTTCATTATTCTAATTATTGATTCTAAATAAATTAACACTATAAAATAAAGAATCTTTTTTAAAGCTAAAAATAAAGAAAACCACTAAGGATAAAATAAAATGAATTATAATAATATATGGAATATTTTAATACAATAAATTAAAATTTAAAATTTCAGGGTTTATTAATTGGATGTGTTAGGTATGTCAAACTAAAATTATTAGAAATAAGAAAAGTTTAAAAGAATAGCAGATATTTTAATATAAAATAAAATTGAATTAAGTAATTACAAATTGAAAGTAATTGAGAAGTTAATGAAAATTTGAAAAAGAAATTAGAAAAGAGTGTAAAATAAAAAATACATTAAAAATATATTTAGTCATTTGTCAAAATTGAATATTTAGTCATTTGTCAAAATGCAAGCGGTTGGAGTAAAACCCATTCCAACCAATGTAAAATAAAAAGCGTTTACTAGCAGTAGACCTGGTAAGGGTTCGGTTCCAACCGTGGAACCGGAATCGGAAAAATCGAAACTGGAACCGGTGGTATCCGGTTCCGGTTCCGGTTCGAATATTTAACAAACCGACCGGTTTTTTTTTTATTTTTTATTTTTGCCGTTGAGGCCCAACGGTTTGCTGACGTCAGCGTGACGTCAGCATGACGTTGGGCCCCACGGCATGTTGACAGCTGACGTCAACATGCCGTTGGGCCTAACGTCATGCGGACGTCAGCATACCGTTGACCTCAACGGCCAACCCTTTTAAATTTTTTTTTTTCTATAAATACCCCTCCTTCCCTTTCATTTTTTCTCACAATCTCACACTAATTTCTTATTTTCCTCTCATTCTCTATTTCTCTCAAATCTCAATTCTCTAAATCTCTAATTCTAAATTTCTAATTTTTATTTCAAGTTTCATTATTTCAACACTCAATTCTCAAGTCTCCAACACTCTCCAACTCTCCAAGACTCCAAGACTGAAGACTCCAAGTTTCCAAGGTTTTTATTATTTATTTAATTTTGCAATTTATCATTTATTTGCAATTAATTTTATTTCCAATAAATTTTATTTGCAATTAATTTTATTTTCAAAATTCCAATTAATTTTATTTGCAATTAATTTTATTTCCAATTAGTTTTATTTACAATATATTTTATTTCCAATATATTTTATTTGCAATTAATTTTATTTGCAATTTATCTTATTTATAATTTATTTAATTTCCGAATAACCAATTACTATTTAGTATTTACTAAATACTAAGTTTCCAATTTTATTTATTTGCAATTTATATTATTTCTAGTTACTACTTAGTACTTACTAGTTACTACTAATCTATTATTCTACTATTATAGTATTATATTATTATAGAATATAGATTTATACTTTATAGTATTATTCTTCTAAGTTCTAAGTTTTCAATTATCTATTTCAGATTTTCAGTATTTCTCTAGTCCCAAATTTATTCCGTCCAATCCAATGGCAAGTGGTGGAAATGGAAGGGGTCACGGCCGTGATGATCCTAAGCGTTCGATTTCGATGAAAGGTAAGGGTCAGATGGTCAATAATCTTGGTCATAACGACACCACCTATCACGATTATCTGCAACACCGGGCCTATGCTGAAGACCTAGGCCTAAACATTCCTACTCCCCCTTTAATAATTTCAGAACCCGATCATAATGCCACCCCCCAGCCTTAATTTGACAAGCCATTCAGAAAATATGCCTAGTATTGATACACCTCCGGATTATGATTTTGATCCACCGAAAGCAGATGAGGACTAACCGGATCCGAAGTAGAGCAAATCTGATTTATTCGTCAAACATATGAAGAAAGTTAGGCAAGAAGATGGAAGCTATGTAGCGGCTTGCAATTATTGCAATAAAGTATATAAGTGGTCCAAATCCAGAGGATATGACACTTATCGGAAGCATATTCAAACTAAACATCCATAAGCAGAGACCAGATCGAGGTCACAAACACAAATTCCCAGGTACGCTACTCCTAACCAACAATTATTTCGTTATACTGATGAACAAAATAAGGAAGAATTAGCTAGAATGATAGCAGTAGAACACTTATCACTCGATTTTGGTGAAAAGGTTGGTTTTATTAATTATTGTCGATCAGCATTAAACCCTGCTGCATGTCGTGTTCCAAGATCCACTCTTGTATATACACTTGAAAAGATTTATGTAAAAGAAAAAAAAGTTAGAGAGATTTTTTGAAAAATATAACGGTCGTGATTCTGTATGTGCCGACATATGGACTAACCATTGGCGATCACATTCATACTTGGGTGTCATTTGCCATTTTATGGATGATGCATGGAATATCCAAAAAAGAATTCTTGTATTTAGAGTTTTTGATGATTCACATACTGCTCAAAATATTGTTAGAATGCTTAGAACTATTTTTTCAGAGTATAAAATTGAGAACAAAATTTTTGCAATTGGTTTTGATAATACTTATATCAATATTGCTGCTATTCTATCTTCAATTAATTTATGCAAACCATTTGTTGGTGGTGTATTTTTTCATCAAAGATGTGCATGCCATGTTTTAAATTTATGTGTTCAAAAATGATTAGAAACTCTTGATCATTTTATTTTACCTATTAAACAAGCCCTTCAATTTTTATGGAAACATTCTTCTGTAATGAATGCATGGGTAAAATATTGTAAACAAAATGGTAGACGTGCCATTAGATTTCCTCGTGATGTTCCAACACGTTGGAATTCTACTTATAAATTGCTTGCTCAAAGTTACTAGTATAGAGATCTATTAGTTTCTTTTATTCAATTTCATGTTATTGACATTTAACTTTATAAATCTCATTGGGATGCTTGTTACAACGTTTTCAATTTGTTAAAAGTTTTTCATACTGCTACAACAAATTTATTTGGTGTTTATTATCCTACAACTCATTTATTTATTATTGAAAGTCTAAGTATTGCTTGTGCATTTGCTTATTGTGAATCCGACATAGAAATAGGGGAAGTCGTTAATGCTATGAAGGAAAAATGGTTACGTTATTATCATGAGTTGCCAGATATTTATTTGATTGCCATGATTTTTGATCCATGTTGTAAATTACAAAAATTTTGTTATTATCTCAATAGTTATTATGACATCCAAGGTTTAAACATAGAATATAATGTTAATGCATGTTATGATAGAATTAAGAAATTATTGTATTCTTTATATGATGAATATCTTTTAGTTTATGGATCCTCACTCAACTTAGATATTACACGAATACAAACTGCACATCCCACATCATCATCCTCCGGATTTTTGAATTTAGGATATAGTCTATTATCAAAAAAAAAAACAAAAAAACCTAGATCTTCTTCTTCATCAAGCATTGACAAGTATTCTGAGCTTGAATCTTATCTAAATGATTCTTATGAGTTTATAGAATCCACGTCAGACAAACAATTTGATAAATTACAATATTGGAAAGAGTACGCAAAGTACTATCCAATCATGGCTATCATAGCCAAAAATATTTTTTCAACACCAGTTTCTACAGTGGCGGTGGAACAAGAGTTCAGCACCGAGGGGAATATCTTGGATGAAAGGCGTTCATGCTTGACTCCGAAAGCACACCAGATACAGATTTGTGTGGATGGTTGGACAAAGGCTCAATATAGACAACAAGAAATCGAACATGAGATAACATACGATTTCTTCAAAGATGACGAACATGAAAGTGGAGAGACAAGTACAACGGGCCCGGAATAGAAGATGTGGATCACGTATTCACGTCATCACAAATCCATGTCATCAACAAACCTGCAATAAAAGGTAAGAGAACTACGTGGCATTTGATTCCTTTAAACCCCCTAAGAGGATACGTAGGCAATTTAATTGTAGTGAAAATTAAGTGCAAGGCTAATAATTTTACAATTTTTTTTTTGTTTTATTTTAATTTAATTTTATAATTTATCATTTATTTATTTTATGTTATTTTCGAACTTCGGGTGACCTAATTCCCAAATATCCAATGAAATGTAATATGTAATTTGTAATTTGACATTTTGTTTATTTTATTTTAATTTGCTTTTGTAATTTGTAATTTGTCATTTGTTTATTTTGTAATTTGTCATTTATATATTTTATTTTATTTTATTATTTAAAATTACATTATTACAAGTTTAGTAGTTTACAATTTAGAATTCTTTTTTTTTTTAAATTTAAAAAATATATATATATATTTCCGGTTCAAAACCGCCGGTTCCTCTAGAACCGGAACCGCCGGTTCGGAACCGGAACCAAAACTGAACCGGAACTTTGCCACCATTAACTAGCAGTATAGTTTGTGTAATATAATATATAAATATATAAAACAAGAAAATCAATTTTTTTTAAAAAAAAATTTGAGTTGGGGGTACATGTCTCACTTAGTCTAAAGGTGAGTCTATCCTGAATAGATAAAAATGTTAGATATGTATCATTATCTATAGTCTTAACATGGGTCACACCTTTTACACGCTATGAACCTAAATTTGAATAAACGACCAATGCATGCATGTGAGAATTCCAAAACAAAACCCTTGTTTATGCTTTCGTGGTTCGCATGGTTTGATGTGATTTAATGAACACACGATCCAACTCATTTAATTTTGAATAAATGATTCAAATCGGCTATTAAAAAATGAGTCAATTTTTCTCACCCCTTTAAGGAGAATATTTTTGCTCACCCCCCTTCAAGGGAGGTAAGCATTACCCTATTTCTGCATAGATGACACGTATCTATAGAGGGAATAAATTTATCTAAAATATAATCGTGTTTGGACAAATTTACCCCTTCCATAAACACATGTCATCCAGGCAGGAGAGGGGTAATGCTTACCCCTCTTGTAGGGGGGTGAGCAAAAATGAACTTCCCTTCAAGGGGTTAACCATTACCTCCCTCCCTCAACACATGACATGTGTTCAGGGAGGGGGTATTTTTATCTAAACACATGACAGTTTTTGTATAAATATACCCATCCCATGACACATGTCAACTGTTGGGAAGGGAGGTAATGCTCACCCCCCTTGAAGGCGCCATGGATGGTACGCTCAAACCAAGCCTCTTGACAGGTTAGTTGGTAGCAAGGTAGCTTTCTCGTTCGATTTGAAGTCGGCCACTGATAGGTGGCCCTTAGTACTTCTCTTCGAGGTGAGAGTTGGCTGGTAATGAAAGGGAAGTGTAAGCCGGACGAAAAGCAGCTGAAGCTACTCACGCTGGCTCTTTCTTATCTCCTTAGTGCGAGGAATCTTTCTTCGCATCTATTCCCCCACACATTTTTTCCTACCACGATAGTGGAAAACGCAGTTCAAGTCAATGCTTTCCTTCCCGGCGAGAAGTCTCTTCTTTTATGGTGGATAACTTGAATAGTAAGGGCTATGCGTAATCAACACAAATCGGATTCTCGAACACCCAAAAAAAAAGAAGTTTTTTTGAATAGAAGCGTTGATCGGCCAAAGTTCGCCTTTCCACTGACTGACGAAGAGCCACGTATCCAGGGTTGACCACATCATCACTGTTTTATCAAGGTGTGGCCACGGTCTCAATTGGGGGCCTCGCCGACTGAGAGGATCGACTTAATCAACTGGATCCACCGAAGCAATTTCCTCTAGACAGAATGAGGCTCTCGTTGAGAGATTTATTAGTGATTGGGTGAGTAAAAATGGACTCTTCAAAAATAGTGTCCCAGTTTGTGTCTAATCAATCAAATTGGGACATGTGTCTACATTTATGGAAGAAGTTGAAAAAAATAATAATTAAATATAGACACATATCTCAATTTTGTTAGTTAGACACAACTTGAGACACAAGTTTTGGATAGCTGAATTGAGTCCTTAAATAAATTACACTCAATTGCATTAAGATTTATAATTGACTCTTTTATCATTTTAAATGCAATTTTTTTTTTTAGGAAATTTTTTTTTTTACTTTTACCCCCTTAAAAAAAAAGTACTTTTATTTCTAAAACCATTAAGGGTATCCTTATCCAAATAGTGGATTGTTCGGTAAAAATAATCAAAACAGCAATACTAGATAAAAATAAAAACTTCACTAATTTTATAGTTAGTTTCAATTTTTTACCCTTTTAGCCTTTAATGAATATTATAAAAAATAAAAATAAAATAAAAATAAAAATAAAAATAAAACATTTTTGATGAGCTTTTTGTGGGCTTAATTAATATAATTAATGTAAAACAGATAATTATGTTGAAACCAAGATTTAATTTTTTAAATCGAGGTATAATTAATTAAGATCTTATTCACGAGGTTTGTGGGAGACTCCGGACTGAATTAGAAAAGTCTCATCTCATCGGTTCTGATAGTTGTTGATGTGATAAAAAATAATAATAATAAATTACATATTAAATTAGATTTTTAGTAAAATGCCGTTTTTGAGGAGTCAAATTGCAAATCTACACCTGATGGAAAAAAGTGGCAAAAATGCCCCAAAATTACTTAATTGACCTTATTAGATCACATAACACATTTCCTCCAAATTCTATACCGTGTGCCCTAACTCCCTAACCCTCGTGAATCTCACCTATCTCGATCCCACCAAACGCAAAGAAAAAGTACGAGAGTCGCAATTATTGTCCAGTCATCACTCATCAGCGACCGACAACTGTTGCACGCATTTCACATCAACTTAGTTACTGTGCTGCGAGGCTACTAGCTTGGAAAAAGCAACAAAGGATGAGTTTATGATCTGAAAAAAAGCAAAAATTTAGAAGCTTCATTTATGATAAATTTTGATAATATTATTAAAAAATAAACTTTAATTACAGAACAAAAGAAATCGAAAGGTTTATTTATTTATTTATTTATTATTATTACTATATAAAAAATAGGAATTTTTTTAACCCTACAAAATTGGATAACATTAATAATATTATAAATTATTTATTAAAAAGATAACCATCGGAAATCATTATTGATTATCAAAGTATCCATAAGGGTGCTGATATTAACACTTATAAATATGATAGGGATAACCATTTTTTAATAAAAAAATTAATTATAAAAATATCCTAATAGGAATTTACTAATTAAGCCAAATTAGTTTAATTAAAAATAAACTAAATACTATGTACATTTATTAATTACAGTCATATCTTCAACTATATCACTTTATTAAAATAAATCATAATTAAACCTAAATTCTATTTCAAGTATCAAAATTTTAGTTTTGTAGATGAGTAAACAAACTTAAATTATTTTTTACTTGAAAACTGAATTTTGGATGTTCTTATTGGATTTGAAAGAATTAAAATAAGGTTTCCAAAGTCTCACTAATCGATGCTGATATATCATGATGTTCTTCAATTGAGTTGGGTGATGGACCACTTTTACACTCTATCTAGAAGAATATATCCCCAATTTGACAATATATTTCAGAACCAATGCACATCATCCATGTACGTACTCTCCATGCCTTCCGTAAGAAGCTTTGCCACAGTAGAACTATATTTCTCGGTTATTGCCATTCCTAACTTTATCAACGGATGAACAACAAGTGTGGCTCAATGCAGCATAAATTGGATTCAAAGATGATGCTGGTGTAACAGAATCAGTGAATCAAAACCAAATGAATATCACAAGCCATGTCAAAATGATAGCTAATAAACTTCCTGGGCTCATATAAGACTTACATTGGACATACAAAATACAGAAATTCAAAATTCCAATCTTCTAATCTTGAAATTAAAATTTATAACACCGCGAAAAGATAATGGCTGCAGTAAAATATGATACGGGTATGGAAATATTTCCATCAGAAACATCGCACGAAACTGTAATAATCTCTACTTGTTTCATCTTAGGATTCAACATTTCAAGTTCGACAATGCTACTGTAACATTGATATAAGATGTCATCACATCTTGACTCGTTCCACCAATACAAGAAATCCAATCTTGCACTTCAAATGATTCTAGCCATACCAATACTTTTTCATCAACCTGAAAAATTCCTTGTGTTTCAGGTGACCATTCATAATCTTATCTATCTCTAAATGTTAGTTCTAGAGAAATTTGGTGTATTAATAATTTAAGAGAGTTTATAAATAAATTGTATTAAAATGAAAACATTCATTTAAATAAGGGTACTATTAGCATTAAGATGGGTATTTATATTAATGTTTTAATTTTAAATTTTAGACATAGGTGTACTTATAAATATGAGTGTGCTTATCATATATTCATATTTATGGTGTCAATATCCGTACCCTATCCATAATCCACTTCTCATGCATTTTGATTATCCCCTTAAAAAACCATTTTTATAAATGTGTGATGATGTGGTGATGTGTCAGCTGCCATATCAAATTGGATATAAATGATAGATAAAAGTATTTGATGTCTACCATTATTCATATAAATATATATATATATACAGTCTTTCTATTGTCAGTTCGTCATGACAATAAATACATCACGACGAAGAATGTGGATCATAGATTATGGAGAAGTTTTGACAAGTGCATACACTTTGAGTCAAAGTATATAAATCTAGTTATCCATATTCTTCGTCCTGATATATTTATTGTTGGGACGAACTGATAATAGGAAAGAATATATATATATATCAAGGTCCTTACCAACATCGTGCAATCGCTCCATGTTGCTAATTAAAATTAGGCTCCTATTGTGTGTGGAAATGGTATGAAATGTCACCTTTTCAAACTCATTTGGTGATATTGTCAGTGGTTTAATAAGTTAATTTTAAAAGACACCTATTATGGTGAACTACCAAAATTGCCCTTAAATAATCAGTTATGTTATTCTCTTTGTACTTTTCTCTCTCCACACTTCCAACAAAAACAACTCTCTCTCTCTCTCTATCTATCTACAAATAAAAGTTCAAGATTTGTCGTTACCTCGAGTTTCATCTTCAACTTATAAAATAAGGTAATATTTCTTGAACTTTCTTCTTTTAATTTGTTCACATTTTGTAAACCAGCCATTGTGAGAATTTTTGGATTCTGAACCTTTTCATGTGATGCCCGAGCCTTTTCATGTGTTACCCGAGCATTTTCATGTCTTCACTATCCGAGCCTTTTCATGTGTTTCCCGTGCCTTTTCATGTGTTTCCCGTGCCTTTTCATGTGTTCACTATCCGAGCCTTTTCATGTGTTTCCCGTGCATTTTCATGTGTTTCTCGTGCCTTTTCATGTGTTCATTATTCGAGCATTTCAAGTGTTTCCCGTGCCTTTCATGTCTTCACTATCCGAGCCTTTTCATTTGTTTCCCGTGCCTTTTCATGTCTTGACTATCCGAGCCTTTTTATGTGTTTTCCGTGTCTTTTCATGTATTACCCGTGCATTTTCATGTGTTACCCGTGCATTTTATTGTCTTTACTATCCGAGCTTTTTTATGTGTTACTCGTGCCTTTTCATTCACTATTTGAGCCTTTTGAAGAATTTTTCGAGCCTTTTCATTCATTATCCAAGCCTTTTGAAGAATTTTTCAAGCCTTTTTATGCGATTTACCTGAGCCTTTTGAAGAAATTTTCAAGCATTTTCATGTGATTTAATCTAGCTTTTTAAAGACTTGTCCAAGCCTATTGATGTGATTTACCCGAGCCTTTTAAAGAATTCTATGAGCATGTCTTCTCCGAGATTTTTTCAAATATCCTCACTATAGCCTTTGTAAATGTAATATTTGAAAAAAATTTGTAGTCATGAATTTTCATTATTGCTTTATGATGATTAATTTGATAGCATCATGAAATGGGTTAGAATAGTAATATCTTACAACGGTCGATGAGATTAGTTACCCGACGGAAGTCAAAGGTTTGCTGGATCGGATAACTAGGGAATGTATGTGTCAAAGGATATGACTTACGAAGAATTGGTGGCGATCGTGCATACCATTGTGAATTATGATGTAAACAAATTCAATGTTGATCTGTCATCAATATCAATTGTTCCTGGCAGTACATGTTGCACATTTATAAGAAATGACAACGATGTGCAGTTTATGCTAGGGGAAGATCGAGTTATCCCTTAAGTATGTGTCAGTGTAACTGAGAGAACAGCTGGAGATGAGATCAGGAATGATATTCCTCCTCTTGAAAATACCCAACAATTAGGATCCTTTAGCGGTAGCAACCAAGTGTTCACCTAAAGAAGTGCCACCGAAGGTGGGGGAAACATGTGTGGTGTCCCACCGGTAGCAGTCGACCATGAAGATTTAGCTGAACCTCAATTTGGCGATGTTTTTGGTTGTCGAAATGATCAGAACAATTACCCGAACCCTAAGGTGGATAATGAGGCAAATAATGAATAGGTTAATGATCAGGTTGATGATCTACAAAATGTGGATGAAGACCCTGTACAAATTAAAACACGAGGTAGACATGTACAAGGAGTTAGTTGCACTCCACTTGATATGCTTGGGCCTTCCGAGGTCTGGTATAATGTAACAGCATCTGTAACGTGGGTTACTCCCGGCGCAGATTCATACTCGTTTGGTATTGATACAACTAGCACCTTGGCAGCGCCAGAACCTAGAACCATGATTTATAAAGGTCAATTTTTTCCGAGTAAAAAGGATTTGAAGAGGCTAGTTGGCTATTTTGCAATGCATCAGAACTTTGAATGGAATGTGAAAAGGTCTAATAAGACAACTTTACATCTGGTTTGCATCATTGACTACTGTACATGAAAATTAAGAGCAGTGAGAAAAGATGAAGGGACATACTTTCAAGTCAGAAATTTTGTCAACGAACACAGTTGTCCCTTGGAGGAGATTCACCGTCGCTACCGACAAGATAGTGCAGTTATAATCGGAGAACTCGTTACACCTAGACTTCAACAACATGATGGTCGTCTCATGCGTCCCAAGGACGTCATCGTCGATATGAAAACAATGTATGTCATACAAATCATGTACAGTAAGGCACACGATACCCTACAATATGCATTATCATTGACCTATGGAACGCATGAAGAAGCTTTCCAACTCTTGCCATCTTTTGCATACGTTCTGGAACAGTAAAATCCTGGCACAATCACAGACTTACAGTGCACTGACGATGATAAATTCCTCTACTTTTTCATGTCGTTAGAGTCCTCAATTAGAGGTTTTCGGAGGTGTATATGTCCTGTGATTGTAGTTGATGGTACCTATTTGAAGGGAAGATTAGGGGGTACAATGTTTGTGGCAACTACACAAGATGGAAACGAACAGGTGTATCTAATTGCTTTTGGGTATGGTGACTCAGAAAACAATCTTTCATGGGAGTGGTTTTTGGAATGTTTGAGGGGTGCCCTTGGTAATATAGATGATCTAGTTTTCATTTCCGATCATCATGCAAGCATTGAAGCAGAGATTTTTAAAGTGTTCCCTTATACAACTCATACTATATGTTGTTGGCATTTTGGTGAAAATATGAAGAAGCGATTCCATAGAAAGAATGTTGCTGACATAATAAATGATGCAGCTAAGTCGTACAGTGAATTAAAGTATAATCGTCACATGGAGGAGTTACGTAAGCTACACAAGGCTGCATTCGATTATGTCATTGTTATCAGTCCTCACAAATGGTCTCGCGTACACTGTCCCCAAAGAAGGTATAGGGTGATGATCACAAATGTTGCAGAGTGCATAAACTCATGCTTAAAATTCGCACGGCAACTGCCATTGATGATGTTGGCAGAGTTCATTAGGAATATGCTACAAAAGTGGTTTCACGATCGTCATGCAGCTGCACGGTCCATGCGTCATCGATTGACTGACGCAGCACATCTTGTGATCCTGAAACGGGTCGAGAAGTGCGGTTTTATGACCGTAAATCCAGTTGACTAAAACATATTCTCCGCTGACACAAGGGAAAATAGTGGACGGTTGACTTAGCCCGCAAGACTTACACATGCAACAAATTCCAAATGGACTTATTTCCATGTTCACATGCACTCGCAGCGGCAAGGTACTTGACAAGTTACAGTTCACAAATTATATTACCCAAACGTGAATCTCACTATTTTCATTATTGTAGGGAGCAAAACTTGGATTTCACATTTCTGTGTGCAGACTACTATAAGAGGGAGACACTTATTGATGCATACTCGGTTCCTATTATGCCTGTTGGCCATCCTTCTTTATGGGTTGTGCCATCTGACATCGCAGCGCGGGTGATTTTAAATCCAAAGACAAAGAGACAATCAGATTGGCCGATGGAGGGTCGACATGCCTCGCCTTCAGAGAGGACAACCACACAGTCATGTAGAAGATGTGGAAAACCAGGACATAATAGTAGGAGGTGTTCCAACCCGCCTATGGTTAATGAAGGTCCTAGTAGAATTGTCCCCGAAGAATACCGTCGCAAATGGGGCATCTGTCATTCAATTGGACACAACAAACAAACGTGCCCTAATATGGAAGGCAATCAAACATATTAAGGCAGTACAAGATGAAGAGGAATTGCCACCAGAAGCACCTTGAGGAACATGTCTTCAAGTTGATGTCTTCCAACATCGTTCATATTTTGGGAACCATGCTCGATACATTTATGTTGTTTAAATTGTTAAGCTTTAGTTGTTCATTTTTATTGTATTTTTTAAATCGTGTTGCAACGCACCAAATTGTTCATGCGCGGGTTGGAATTGAAAAAAATTAATTGATTAATGAAAATAATAAATGAATCTGTTATGTACATCAATTACAACTCAGGGAACAACCCATATATAAATTATCTATACAACAGTGTTATGAAGCGAGTTGCAATAAACCTCCACAACCATCTTCTCCCGGATGGTGTCATATCCTTTTCTTTCCAGTCAAACTCCTTCTTGTTTGCCAACAAATACTCTACCAATCTCAAAGTATGGGCACCACAGTTACCGGTGCAAATCACCATATGAACAACCAATAGAATGTAATTTAATTAAAACCAAGTGAGATAGAATAAAATGTTGAAACAATCATACCCCTAATGCTGTTGGGGCACCCCATGGGATCTGTCCATGATGCTCATCGGGAAGGCCTTCTTCGACAAACTGTATGTCACATCATCCTTCGTTCTGTTGGAGCGAAACTCGACCTGATGCAACATCGAAGGTATAAACCAACATAGGCACGTGACCTGCTTATTCATGTACTCCCATGTAACCTCCTGTTTGAACGGGTCTAACAGGTAGATCTTCCCTTATGTGAGGTCGACGCTAGCCAGTACCCAATGGTTGCGTCCAAGGTTGCAAGGTATCATAACCTGTTAGTGTTTCAATATAGTGTTATGTGTTTGAAATCTAAACATTGTATTAAACACATTGAAACTTTGTAATTTAAACACTTACCCAATCAACAGCGTGCCATGGCCAGTTTCTTGACTAGACCAATCCTCGGACCGCCTTCAGGTTATCATTGTGCCACTTGTGTTTAAGCATAGACCACTCCTTAGGGGGTGCGGTCACCCCACTGCCGAACATCCGTTCCTACTGAATATCTAACCATGATTGTATATAGAAAATTAACCACAATGTTAGGTAATAGATCTATTAAATACATCAATGCAAAAATGAAAACCATACAGTACAAAAAATTACATAGAACTGGGAATCTAGTACGTTGACCCTCTGAGTGTAGACAGTGGGGTATGCTCGCTGACGCTTCCGCAAAATCAACAAGTACGCATCGATGTGCTGACAATGTAAACATTTTATATTGTAAGGATTCTACCATTACTGATAAAAACTTATACAAACAATTAAAGTAAGGAACATACCGTATCCTCCAAATCCATAAAGTTAGTTTGGAACCGTTGGAACCAAGTGACACCAACTAGTATATGTATATCCACATCATGTCTGCATAATTGTTGAAGAAGTTAGATAACCAAGTAATATTAATTAAAAGATTGTGTAATGAACGATTATACGTACAATTCCCCCGTGGTGTTCCTCTTGTAGGCTTGGTACGCAGCAACGTGGTCAGGATCTAACAAATCATAGGGCTTGAATGCATGCACTGATAACGCTGGCCTGGTTCTTGGCTTCTTCGGCCTACATGGGTCAGTGTATGAGGTCATCAGCTGCCAACCTGGTCTTCGAACCCGTAGCTGACGCTGAATCTGGGGTGGACTACAGGCTCCAGAACTAGACTCCACCGGAGGTGTGCGCAGTGAGGAGGATCTCTACCTCCGTGGATCACTGTGAGGATGGCTGCGCTATGAAGACGATCTCTGCCGTCGTGTATCTCTATGAGGAGGGCTACGCTGTGAGGAGGATCTCTCTCACCGTGTATCTCCCCAAGGGCTGCGCTCTGAAGAGGATCTCTCCCTTCGTGTATCGCTCTATCTCTCCTTGTATCCCGTTGATGAGTGGGGGAGTTGCGCCTGGATCGCTTCAAGGGTCGCACTGCGCTGGGATCTACTTGAGGTGGTGTGCACTGTGAGAATGAACCATGTGCCAGGTCATGTGGAAGAACATGTGGCACAGATCCACCAGGTGGCTCCCGTACCAAAAGTCCTGTCTTTGTACCAGTACTGCCATCGGGTAAAACTGGAGGAGGCACCTGCTCCAACAGTGCTATCTCTGTACCACTAGGTACCTCTGCTCTTTTTGTCATAACATGACCCTGCTGATCAGATACTGTGTCCGCAGTATGTGCCTCCGTAGTAGGTACCTATTCATTATGGTCTGTGGGTCTGTCCCATGTTGATGTGTACCTGTCCTGCCTATGGGACTAAAGTCTTTATGATGGTCATCGAATGATGGACCATCCATATGGGACTGCGATGTCTGAACCTAACTTTGACCCTGAAGTGCCCGGATCATATCCAACAACTCTTAATGCTGCTGATCTCGCTTCTCATCACTCTTTCGGATAGCCTCCATCACATCAACTCGTAGAGATTGGACAACATCCATCACTTCAGTGAATTTACGGTCTTAGCCCTGAAATGATTTGAAACTCTATCAGCACTTAAACTGTTCACTCGATTGAAATTAAATAATGTGGTTATAATATTTTTTACATACCTGTGGATGCCCGCCAACGCCTCCTCAGGAATCATCTCCAGGTCGAGACTGTCTGGGCATAGTGAATCGTACCCGCTTATGCCTCTCAGGACTTTCACAGCGACCCTTCGGATCTGAATCACCCCCAAGTCGAGGTTGTCTGAGCAAAGTGAATCGTATCGACTGACGCCTCACTGGACTCTGACTCTCACCCTCCTAGTCTAAACCCTCTGTATCGTTGGGTCCGGAATAAGAACCCTCACAATCACTGGGTCCGGAATAAGGACCCTCCCTATCACTGGGTCCGGAATATGCACCCTCTCTATCACTGGGTCCGGAATATGCACCCTCCGTATCACTGGGTCCGGCACTCCTACGTCATTCGTGCTCCGGGACGTGACTAGGTATATCAGCAACATCGGCATCATACAGACTGCCTCCTAGGTTTATGCCTTCGTAGTAATGTTGAGCCATCTCAACACTCGTCAGCACCAATTCACGCCGCACAAACATCTGAAATCGAAGTTAAATCATTGTAATTTTATACACACTAAAAACTATGAAAATTAACGACAACAATACTTACCCTTTCAGTGAAAATGCCATCCAGTTTTCTCCCCCATGGTTGCTGAGTCAACTCCCATTTCATAATACGTGGGGGTGGTAGCTCGGAGATTGCCCTACGGGTCCCACATTTTTTATTTCCCAGCTCGTAAATATCTTTGTAATATATAAGTACGATAAGAAGTAAATATATTAGTCATATAAAAAAATTATAATTAAAATACGGATTCAAATTTTAAATTCTCACCAATAGTGCGTGCGGTAGACCATATATGCTGTACGTTTTAGTTGTGTGTACGTCAGCACCCCTTTCTTGCTGTTGTTGTTCAAACCGCTCCTGTCGACCATCCAACACATGCTTGAAACAATAAATTAACCGCCTATACACGTGTGCGCCCCACGGGAACGCATCAAAAACGTCCAAGTCCTCAACTGGCCTCCACTGCCATAATGGAACTTTATCTCGTTCATCTACCCCATCAGTATCCAGTTGAGCATAAACAATAAACATAGCTTTATCGCATCGTACTGCTACACAAAAATACCAATCCGCATCACCGCTCTCAACTCTTCAAACTCGATGCCTCTACCTTGGAAATACCGCTCGTGTATGCCATTCTCTACCATATCATACATTGCCATGTCGGGAATGACTCCGAACTTCAAACCAGTGATTAGACAGAACTCAACCTTCGAGAACCAGACCAAATGCTTACCTAACAAAAATCTCATCTCATCTCATCTTCCGGCCCATCATGATGCAACTCGCGCAAAAGCAGTCGATGGACAATCCCAGCTGAAAAATGAATCTCACGATGCATCTTTAGGAAATGACCAAAACACGACTCAGTATACCGACGTCGGTCTTCGATCCTCAAATGTTCAGGTACACTATTAAGTGTATTGTCGATATCAACCAGGTTATCGAAATGGTCATGCCGTATAATTTTTCCCTTGAACCATTCTCCCACTAGGGTTTTTAGCGACTCCTTTAGCTGATTCCTCATCTGCATTCACAGAAAAAAAACATACGCGTTCATGAAAAGGCTCGAACAAAAAGGCTCGGGCAATGTATGAAAAGGCTCAGGTAATGTATCAAAAGGCTCAAACACTTCAGTAAAAGGCTCGGGTAGTGTATCAAAAGGCTCGAACACTTCAATAAAAGGCTTGGGTAGTGTATCAAAAGGCTCGAACACTTCAGTAAAAGGCTCGGGTAGGTTATCAAAAGGCTCGGGTAGTTTGTAAAAAGGCAAGAATACTTCATTAAAAGGCTCAGGTAATGTTTGAAAATGCTCGAACAAAAAGGCTCGAATAACAGTTCAAAAAGGCTCGATTACAGTTCAAAAAGGCTCAAAATAAAAGGTTGAAAAAAGTTCGATAACAGTTGTAAAAGGCTCGATAACAGTTCAAAAAGGCTCGAAAGTACAGGTTTTAAAAACATTGTAAAAAAGGTACAAAAAGGTACGAAATCACTTCAAAAAGACTCGAAATCACTTCAAAAAGGCTCGATAACAGTTAAAAAAGGCACGACAACAGTACAAAAAAGCTTGAAATCACTTCAAAAAGGCTCAAAATCACTTCAAAAAGGTTCGAAATCACTTCAAAAAGGCTCGATAACAGTATAAAAGGCACGATAACAGTACAAAAAGGCTCGGAATCACTTTAAAAAGGCTCGAAATCACTTCAAAAAGGTTCGATAACATTTAAAATAGGCACGATAACAGTATAAAAAGGTTCGAAATCACTTCAAAAAGGCTCGATAAGAATTAGAAAAAGCACGATAACAGTTAAAAAAATCATGATTTCAAAAAGGCTTGATAACAGTTAGAAAATGCACGATAACAGTACAAAAAGGCTCGAAATCACTTCAAAAGGCTCGATAACAATTAGAAAAGGCACGAAAACAGTACAAAAAGGCTCGAAATCACTTCAAAAAGGCTCAATAACAGTTACAAAAGGCACGATAACAGTACAAAATGCTTGAAATCACTTTAAAAAGGCTCAATAACAGTTAGAAAAGACACGATAACAGTACAAAAAAGCTCGAAATCACTTTTAAAAGGCTTGATAACAATTAAAAAAGGCACGGTAACAATACAAAAAGGCTCGATAAATATTCAAAAACACTCATAAACCCAGATCTTCATCGTCTTCAGAAGAAATTTTTTTCTTAAACTAAAACACTAACCTAATCTCATCAAACAAACAAACATAATGAACAACAAATCAAATCAAACCTAATCTACATCAAATACATAAAACTTATCTAGAAAAAAAATGCATGAGAAACAAAAACTTACCGGTCTCATTTTTGTTCGCCCTTCAGTTCTATTCGAAATCGGTACTGTAGCGTTGTCGCCGGTGGTTCGCCATCAGATTTTGGTCCGCTAAAGCACTGTTGCACCGTCGGGGTTTCTCTCTCTGATCTTTTCTTTCAACGTTTCAAAAACAGACAAAGCGACAAAAAAGGGTAATTTTGTCTGGTCACATAAAATGGTGTCTTTTAAACTTAAATTAGTAACTTGGTGCCTATTCCCCAAAAAACGCCCCAAATGGTGACATTTAAATTCCGAACTCCCTATTAACTCCCTATTGTGTAACAAATACCTAGTCCGTTTGGTACATTGTTACGTTGGATTGTATTGGATTAGATTGTATTATATTCGACTGTATTATCATCAATACAAATCTGTGATCGTATTATATTGTATTAAGTTACTCCAATATGACTTTATTGTATTATATTATATTATAAAAATTAAATATTTAAAAAATAGGTAATAATTCATTTTAAATCTTCTTACCATGAATAAATCAATAAATATTTTTATATAAAAATCAATAAATATTTATTTTCATTGATACAAAAATTTAAATAAATATTTCCAATATAATTTGTAAATTTAAAAAAAAAAAATAGTCTAACACATATTTTCAGCAATATTCCATATTTGTTGAGAAGGAGGAGAAAATAAAAGTGTTTTTTTTTTTTTTTAATACAATACAATATAATCCCATCAAATATTATGTGTTAACTAATACGGTATTTGTTATAGTAGGCAATACATGACAACAAAGATTCCTCCTATCCACCACAAAATATAATTAAAGAAAGGAATCTTAATTTAGTTGTGCATTGTGTGGACATGGAATCTCAACAATGTTATAAAAGCTAGTTGTAGCTGTATCCCCGATCACTACTCACAATTTCACAAACGAAAATGACCAAAATCATTCCAAGTCCTGAAGGCAAAAGAAGCAGCAGTCATGTCCTAGTGATCCCATTCCCTGCTTCCGGGCACATTCTGCCGCACCTTGACCTCACTAACCAGCTAGCCCTCCGGGGATTAACCATCACAGTGTTGGTCACACCCAAGAATCTTCATTTTGTGAACCCACTTGTTTCTCTACACCCCACCACAGTCCAAACCCTAGTTCTGCCTTTTCCTAATTCTCACCCATCAATCATACCTCCTGGTGTTGAGAACATGCAAGATGTTACTATAGAGTTTATGCCTTGTATAGCCACTACTTTGAGTGGACTTCATGACCCTATTGTTCATTGGTTCCAATCTCACCCTTGTCCTCCTGTAGCTATCTTCTGTGATGCTCTCCTCAATCCTTGGACTCATCGTTTTGCTTCCGCTCTTGGAATCAAACTTATAGGATTTATGCCCGTCAATGCAAATTTTGTGTTCAATTGTTTGGACGTCCAACTGGATTACGATGCTTACTTCAAACAAGTGATCCTTAAAACCAAGGACAACTGGGGACTTGTTTTCAACTCATTCGCTGAGTTAGAAAAGGACAAATTCGATGTTATTAAAGCGTTCATGAAACATGATAGGGTTTGGGGTCTAGGGCCTTCGATCCATATCAAAGCTGGTTTGGAAAGATCAGGTGGTGGACCAACTGATCATAAGGTGATGGCATGGCTTGATTTGTGCCAGCTGGACAAATCGGTGGTGTACGTTGGATTCGGAAGTCAGATCACTTTGAATAAACAACAAATGGAAGCTTTAGGTGATGCATTGGAGAAGAGTGGAGTGAGATTCCTTTGGGCTGTGAAAGATCCAGTGAAAGGGGTGAAAAATGAAGATGATCAGAGTATTGTTCCAGCTGGATTTGAAGATCGTGTGGCTGGGAGGGGGCTTGTGATTAGAGGGTGGGTTCCACAAGCAATGATACTCAAACATAGAGCAGTTGGGTCCTACTTGAGTCACTGTGGGTGGGGGTCAGTTCTTGAGGGGCTCATTGGTGGGGTTTTGTTGCTTGCATGGCCCATGCAATGTGACCATTTTCTTAACACAAACATGCTTGTGGATGATCTTGGTGTCGCCATTAGAATTTGTGAGGGTTTGAGTATAGTTCCTAACACGGATGTTGTTGCACAAATCTTGACTGAGTCCGTCAACGAGAATCTGCCTGAAAGAATTGCATTCATGAAGCTACGTAAGAAAGCTCTAAATGCTATTGAAGAAGGTGGAAGTTCTTACAAGGCTTTCGATGATTTAGCCACACAAATTTCCAACTTGAATTAATGATCAATCTATACTGCTGAATTGTTTTCAGCTTCTGGAGGGGTATTTTCGGCAATTGGCATCTTCCTTCTTGTTGCATATGATAAGTACTATATATCTGAGTATTGAGGAGTTCCTCCTTCTGTGCATGTACTGGCGTTTATCTTTCGATTCACTTGTTTTTTGTTTTTGGCCTCTTTTGGGGTTTGTTTTTAATAATGCTATATGTCAGTTAATGTAAACATTTTATAGCATTTATAATAAGTTCTCTTTATGTGTTTTCACCTAAGGATATCGTTTAAAAGAATGATGATTTTTTTTATTAAAAAAATATTACTTTAAGGGATTAAAAATCTTAGATAGAAATATATATTTTTTCTCTTTGAAAGCAACATTTTGAAGTTAATTACATTTTTTTTTAAAAAAAAAAAAGACATTTTGAAGTTAATATTTGTACAAAAATCTATTTGAAATGTGAGCTTTTTTTTTTTTTTTTTTTTTTTTTTTAAATTTTTAATTTTTTAAATTTTTTTAAGAAGAAGAATTTATTAATGTCTAGCAAAGATTACAAATGAGAAGGGCGGTCGCCCAACACAAACGGAGTCACACAAGGAGGAACCTCCTCCAACCAGATCGAAGAGGACACACCAAACTTGGCTAAACAATGAGCAACCAAATTTGCTTTTCTAGCAACAAAATTAACTGAGCAATTTGAATGCAAAGCAAAAAAAATTAAGAGAGGAGGCTTTCCTGACTTAATGAAGCCCACCACAACCTGTGCATCAGCTTCCAACGAGCAAGGGGACAACCCCAAATTCTGGGCAAAGAGAAGGCCTCTCAGCACCGCCAGTGCCTCAACCACAACAAGAGAGAAACCAACTGAAAAAACTTGGGAGCTAGACACTAGGACCTCACCAACAAAATCTCTAACAATAATGCCAATCCCCACACGACCATTAACGGTATCAATAGATGCATCAATGTTGATTTTAAACCTTCCAGAGTCAGGAGGCCGCTAAGAGGGCTCCATACAACCACGACTAACAGACCCTAGGTTCTCAATAGAATTTGCCTTCTTGAAATCATTCAGGTAAGAGTCAGCCCAAGGGACCACATCCTTATCCACAACAGCACCATAATTATGAACTTTCAAGGGGGGTGAGCAAAAGTTAACTCTGTTTGAGTCCATTTTTGCTCACCCCCCTTGAAGGGGGGTAAGCATTACACCACCCACCCAAACATATGACATGTGTCTATGGAGGGGTAAAATTGTCTAAAAATTTAATATCGTTTGGACAAATTTACCCCCTCTATGGCATATGTCATGTTTTTGGGAGAAGGTAATGTCCACCCCCTTAAGGGGGGTGAGCAAAAGTAAACTCCTCTTAAAGATAACACATTTCCAATTTTAGCATAATTTTATATTTTATGAAAAAAAAAAAAAATTACCTATTACTTACGACAAGCAACTAAATAAAAAACATAAAACATAAATCAGGTCGTCACTTTCAATATTTATCATTTTTTTTTTATAATTATATACCATACCTTACTCATAAATAATATCTTATTAATGTTATATAAAAGTGGTTTAGGATTTGTTGAATTATTTTTATTTAGGTTTTTGTACCATATAAAATGAAAATACATAACAATTAATTGTAATATAGGTATAAATGTCAAATTTCTTGTTTTCAAGCCATTTTATCCTTAAAAAAACAAACAAATTGATACTCTATTCGGTGATGATAAAAATATGATGATAAAAATAAATAATAAATAAATAAAGACATAGTGATTATTTGGTCTTCAAAAAAGAATTAATAATAATAATAAACGACTTCCAAGTCTCGATTCAAATTAACTATAATGCCCTTTTCAGGCTTTTAACCTATATGGCTATGGGGTTCAAAAATTTTTTGTCACTATTTGGAGGGGCTTTTGTGAGAATGTCACTGGTTTACTAATGTAAGTTTAAAAGGCACTTATTTAGGTGAGCAGACAAAAATACCCTCATTCTTGTCAGTTTGCGTCTGAAGAGAAAAAAGTTGAGAGAGAGAGAACAGTGGAAAGAGAGACCTTGGGTGCAAGAAATCCGGTACTAAATCTCACGGGAAACCTGCCGGCGGTGGCGATACAGTCTTGAAATCGACGAGAAGGTGATATGATTTTCTGACGCGTTTTTGTTGTTGAAACTTTTATTTGCGTTTGATGTTGGATGTTCGTTTGATTTGATTTGTTGTTGATTAGGTTTGTTTGATTAGGTTAGGGTTTAAATTTATGAAAAAATTTTGTTGAACACGATGAAGTTCTGGGTTTTCAAGCCTTTTCCGAGCTTTTCACATGTAATCCGAGCCTTTTTCGAGCTTTTCACATGTAATCCGAGCCTTTTCCGAGCATTTTGAATAGGTTTCTGCTATTTGAATCTCCGAGCCTTTCACACTGGCTCCGAGACTTTTAAAATAGGATCCGAGCCTTTTAAAACATTGTCCGAGACTTTTAAATAGTAATCCGAGCCTTTTAAGGAATATGAATAGGTTTCTAGAATTAGAATCTCCAAGCTTTTCATATAGTCTCCGAGCCTTTTCATATAGTTTCCGAGCCTTTTAATATATTGTCCGAGCCTTTTCATATATTTTTCGAGCCTTTTCATATAGTTTCCGAGCCTTTTCATATATTGTCCGAGTCTTTTCATATAGTGTCCGAGCTTTTTCATATAGTTTCCGAGCCTTTTCATATATTGTCCGAGCCTTTTCATATAGTGTCCGAGCCTTTTCATATAGTGTCCGAGCCTTTTCATATAGTTTCCGAGCCTTTCCATATAGTGCCCGAGCCTTTTCATATAGTTTTCGAGCCTTTTCATATAGTGTCCGAGACTTTTCATTTAGTGTCCGAAACCTTTCATTTTTATATTATTTATTTTATTTAACTAGATATATTTTTTTTTATGTCAATATGTAGATGAGGAATCAACTAAAAGATTCGCTTAAAACTCCAGAGGAAGAAAGGTATTCGGGGAAAATAACTCGACATGACCATTTTGATGACCTTACAGATATCGACAACGCACTTAACAAGGTACCTGAACATCCTGCGGTCGAAGAACGACGTCGGTATACTGGGTCGTGTTTTAGACACCTCATTCGGATGGATCATGGGATGAAGTTTTCAGTTGGCATTGTACATTGGTTGCTTATTCGCGAGTTGCATCACGATGGGCCTGAAGATGAGATGAGATGAGATTTTTGTTAGGAAGGCATTCGGTCCGGTTCTCAAAGGTTGAGTTTTCTCTAATCACCGGATTGAAGTTCGGAGAACTTCCTGACACGTCGACCTATGATATGGTAGAGAATGACATACACTAGCGGTACTTTAAGGGTTGAGATGAGATCGAGTATGCAGAGCTGAAAGCCGTTCTAAGGATTGGTATTTTTCTGAGCAGTACGATACAGTTAAGTTATGCTTATTGTATATGCTTAGCTGGATACTGATGGGGTTGGACGAGAGAGAGAAAGTTCCAGTATGGCAGTTTCGCCTAGTCGAGGACTTGGACGCTTTTAATGCGTTCCCGTGGGGTGCACACGTGTATAGGCGGTCTATATACGGTTTCAAGCATGCGTTGGATGGTCGACGTAGGCGGTTTGAACAACGCCAGCGACGAAAAGGCGTTGATGTACACACCACGGAGACATATAACATATATGGGCTAACGCACGCCCTGTTGGTGAGAATTTTGAATTTGTTATTTTTTTCATATGACTTATGTATTGTATTGGATTCTTATCGTTCTTAGCTGTTTTGTAGATATTTGCTTTTGAGGTTATCCACGAGCTTGGCAACAGCGGATGTGGGAAGCGGAGGGAAATCGAGCTCTCCCCCCGAATTCTAAAATGGGAGTTGAGTACGCGACCGAGGGGGGAGAAGTTGAATAGCATTTTCCTCGAAAGTGTAAATATATATATATATATATTTTTTATGTTCATAACTATTAGTATGTATACAATTACAATGGTCTAACTGCAATTTCAGATGTTTGCGAGGGTGAAATTGGTGCCGACGGCAACTGAGAGGGCTGAACGGTACTTCGAGGGCATTTCCCAGGGAGGCAGTTTGTATGATGCTGATCTCGGTGATATACCTGTTCCCGTCTCTGACCCCGAACGATATACAACTGCTGGAACCAGTGACACTGAGGGTCCGTCTTTCGAACCCAGTGATACAGAGGGTTCTGACTCGGACCGTCGTCATATTTGTTTCGCGAGGACTAGGCGGGTTCGATTCACGTTGCCTAGAGAGCCTCGAACTAGAGATGACTCTCGAACTGGAGATGACTCACGAGGAGGCGTTGGAGGGCAAACAGAGGTACGTATAATTCTTTTTACCGTATTATTTAATTTCAATCGAGTGAATGGTTTTAGTACTGACAATTTCGAAATCCTTTCAGGACCGTCGTTATATTGAACTAATGGATGCGTTACGCGAGTTACAGGAGGAGGTGCGAAAGAGTAATGAGAAACGAGATCAACAGCATCAGGAGTTGCTAGATTTGATTCGAGGGCTTCAGGGTTCGACGTCGCACGCCCGTACTCGAGGTACACGGTTCGATGACCCACCCTTCGATGACCCAGACGGACACCGAGACTTCAGTCCCAGAGGGAGGACATGTAGTCATCAGGGTGATCAGCAAAGGCCTGGTGTGACACCACGAGAGGAGGTTACTCGTGGTACTAGTGGTACTAATACAACACCTATGGAGATAGAGGAAGAACCTCAGCAGGTTTTACCAGACCAACCTGTTCATTCTCAAGAACTGGTACAGAGCACCTCCTTACAGCACACCCCTCCGGTCGATCCTGGTGCAGAGCACCCCTTCATTTATTCCACGGAGACAGAGATCCCCAGTCTCAGTGCACCCAAAGAGCTTACACCTGCAGGCGATCGACGGCGACATAGTTCCAATGTACAGCGCACCCCTACAGGCAATACAAGGGGACATAGTCCGTCAACACATCGCACCTCTGGAGGCAATACACGGGAACAGAGTTCCTCCTTACAGCTCAGCCATCCAGTGGATCACATCCTTTCTGTGGACCGGATTACCCCACCCCTTCAACGTCAGGATCGGGTTCGCAGGGCAGGTTGGCAGCAGCGGACCCCATACACTGACCCCTATCGGCGGAAGAGGCCAAGGATTAGGCCACAACCAGCACATGTATGGACGCCCCACGCATTGATAGATCCTGACCACCTTGCGGCGTACCAAGCCTATAAGAGGAACTCGACTGGGGAATTGTAAGTATAATCGCAAATATTACAAAAATTAATTTGTATTTTGAAACTGCTAAGTAAAACGACTTTCTTATATAACTTTTTCAAATATTATGCAGGCGTGATGTGGATCTACTCGAGCCAGTTGGTGTCCCTTGGTTCCAACGATTTCAAAAGAACATCATGGAGTTGGAGGATACGGTATGATCCTTACCTGAACATTGTGTATAAGATGTTTCTGAAATAGTAGAATGCTAACAATACAAAATGTTGAAATTGTCAGCATATGGACGCGTACTTGCATATTCTGCGGAAGCGTCAGAGATATTACTCCACTATCTACGGTCCGAGGATCAACATACCGGATTCACAGTTCTATGTAAGTGTTTAATTTATACGGCTTTTGATCATCTATTTATGTGTTTCGTACATCTTTTATCTAACGTTTTATAAATTTTCTTTGTACAGTCATGGTTATTGAATGACTGGGAGAGATTGATGGGAAGTGGGGTCGACAAACCCCGCCGCAGTTGGTCTATGTTCAAGCATCAGTGGTCCACTGAGGACCTTGCGGTGGTACGTGGATTGGTCCCGGTAGGAACCAAACCATGGAACAAAGTTGACGTGGTCAGTGTTTTATTAATTTATTTTGAATTTGAATTTTAAATAAATTTCCCATTGATAACACTTTGTTGAAACACATACAGGTTTTGATCCTTGCAACCTTGGACGTACGCATTGGGCACTAGCCAGCGTCGACCTCACAACAGGGAGTATTTACCTGATGGACCCGTTCAGACAGGAGGTACCATTTCACCATAGGAAAACGCAGCTCGCTTGCTTACGATATTTTTTACCGTCGATGCTGCATGCGTTGGACTTTCACGGTCGCAACGGAGGGGCGATATGACGTATACATTGCAGAATAAGCCCTTTCCACTCAACATTGTGTCTAGAGACCGTGTACCCCAACAAGATAGAGGATATGACTGTTTAAAGATCTTATTCTATCCTAATCGGTTTTAATAACATTCAATTCTAACGGTTGTTTATGTGGTGAATTGCAGTGGTAACTGTGGTGCTCATACTTTGAGATTGATAGAGTGCGCGGCAGCGAACAGGGATACGTTCGACTGGTCAGAAAACGAAATGGGCACCATCCGAGAGAAGATGGTTGTGGAGGTTTTTTGTAACTCAAAGGATTGGTCTTCCAGTTAGTGATTTAGTTGATGTACATAACATTTGAGTAATGAAATGAAATTATTTTGAAAAAAAATTTAGTTGTTTGCAATTAACACTTGAACACACATTTGATATATTGAAATCCATAAACAATACAATGAATTGTAGACAATATAACAAAAGATACAGTATGGCATTAAACGAACAACCAATAAATATATCATAATAGTTCAACATAAAAAAGCATAATAACCAACGGTCTCATAACACAACTGTATCGAGCATGGTTCCCAATGTCTGGACGATGTTGGAAGACATCAAGTTGGAGACATGTTCCTCTTGTATTGCCTTGTTATGTTTGATCGCCTTCCTCGACGGCTCCATTCATTCCACGGTAGAGTCTTTCTTAGGGCACGTTTGTTTGTTGTGTCCAATTGAATGACAGATGCTGCACTTGCGACGGTATTCATCGGGAACACTTATGCTGGGACCTTCATTAACCATCGGTGGGTTGGAGCACCGCCTGCTATTATGTCCCGATTGTCCACATCTTCTACACGACTGTGTGGTTGTCCTCTCCGAAGACGAGGCATGTCGACCCTCCATCGGGCGACCCGATTGTCTCTTCGACTTTGGATTTAAAACCACCTGAGATGCGATGTCGGATGGCACTACCCATGAAGAAGGATGGCCAACAGGCATAATAGGAACCGAGTATGCATCAATAAGTGTCTCTCTCTTGTAGTAGTCCGCACACAGAGATGTGTAATCCAAGTTTCGCTCTCTACAACAATGAAAACAATGAGATTCACGAACCCAAATAATATAAATCGTTAACTGTAACATCTCATGTACCTTGCCGCTGCGAGTGCATGAGAACATGGGAAATGGTCCATTTGGAATTTGTTACATGTGCAAGTCTTCAAGTGTAAGTTAACCGTCCATTGGTTTCCCTTCAATTTGACGGAGAATATGTTCCGATCAACTGGATTTACGGTCATATAATTGCACTTCTCGACACGTTTTAGGATCACAAGATGTGCTGCGTCGGTCAGTTGATGACGCATGGACCCTGCAGCTACATGACGATCGTGAAACCACTTTTGTAGCATATTCCTAATGAACTCCGCCAGTGTCATCATTGGCAGTTGCCGTGCGAATTTTAGGCATGAGTTTATGCACTCAGCAACATTTGTGGTCATCAGCCTGTACCTTCTTTGGGGACGGTGTACGCGAGACCACTTGTGTGGACCGGCAGCAATGGCATATTCGAATGCACCCTTGTGTAGCCTATGTAACTCCTCCATGTGCCTGTTATAATTGAATTCACTGTACGTCCTAGCTGCTGAATCCATTATGTCGGCAACATCCTTTCTGTGGAATCGCTTTTTCATATTTTCACCAAAATGCCAGCAACATATAGTATGGGTTGCATAAGGGAACACTTTAGAAATCCCCGCTTCAATGCTTGCATGGCGATCGGAAATGAAAACCAGATCATCTATATGACCAAGGGCACCCCTCAAGCATTCCAAAAACCACTCCCATGAAAGGTTGTTTTCTGAGTCACCGTACCCAAAAGCAATTGGATACACCTGTTCGTTTCCATCTTGTGCAGTTGCAACAAACATTGTACTCCCAAATCTTCCCTTCAAATGGGTACCATCAACTGCAATCACATGACGCATACACTCCGGAAACCTCTAATTGAGGACCCTAATGACATGAAAAAGTACAAAAATGTATCATCGTCTGCGCATTGTAAGTCGGTGATTGTGCCAGGATTTTGCTGTTCCAAAACGTACGCAAACGATAGTAACAGTTTGAAACTTTCTTCATGCGTTCCATAGGTCAAGGACAATGCATATTGCAAGGCATCATGTGCCTTACTGTACATGACTTGGATGCCATACATTGTTTTCATATCGGCGATTATGTCCTTCGGACGCATGAGACGACCATCATGTTGTTGAAGTCTAGGTGCAATGACTTCTCCGATTATGACTGCACTAGCTTGTCGGTGGCGACGGTGAACCTCCTTCAAAGGACAACTGTGTTGGTTGACAAAACTTCTGACTTGGAAGTAAGTCCATTCATCTCTCCTCACCGCTCTTAATTTCCACGTACAGTTGTCAATGATGCAAACTAGATGTAACGTTGTCTTATTAGACCTTTTCACCTTCCATTCAAAGTTCTCGCGCATTGAAAAAAGGCCAACTAGCCTCTTCAAATCCTTTTTACTCGGGAAAAATTGACCTTTATAAATCATGCATGTAGGTTCTTACGTTGCCAAGGTGCTGCTTCTACTAATACCAAACGAGTATGAATCTGCTCCGGGAATAACCCACGTTATCGTATTATCAGAATCAGATACAGTTATATTATGTCGGACCTCGGAAGTCCCAGGCATATTTGGTACAGTGCAACTAACTCCTTGTACATGTCTTCCTTGTGTTTGAATTTGTGTACGCTCTTCATCCACATTTTCTAGATCATCTACCTGTTCATTATTTGCCTCATTATCCACCTCATGGTACTGCTCAATTCGACAACCAAACACATCGCCAAATTGACGTTCAACTACTTGGTCAACCGCTACCGGTGGGACACCACACATGTTTTCCCCACTTTCGGCGAAACTCCTTTGGGGATATAGTTGGTTGCTACCGCTAAAGGATTCAAATTGTTGGGTATTTTCAGGAGGAGGAATATCATTCCCTATCACATCTCCAGGTGTCCTCTGAGTTAGACTTACACATACTTGAGGGATCACCCGATCTTCCCTTAGCATAAACTGAACATCATCGTTATTTCTTATAAATGTACGACATGTACTGCCAGGAACGATTGATACTGATGCCAGATCAACATTGAATTTGTTTACATCATACTTCACAATGGTATGCACGATCGCCACCAATTCTTCGTAAGTCATATTCTTTGACACATACATTCCCTTGTTATCGGATCCAACAAACCTCTGACTTCCGTCAGGTAGTTGCTCCCATCGACCGTTGTAAGATATTACTATTCTAACTCGATTCATGATGCTGTCAAATTAATCAAAACTATTAATAAAAACTCAGGAGTACAAAATATTTTCATAAATTACATTTACAAAGGCTCGGGTGAGGATATTTAAAAGGCTCGGAGAACACTAGCAAAGTCTAGAAGAATACATGAAAGTTTCGAAGAAGACATTTTTGGTCTCGAAAAAGTCTTTAAAAGACTCGATTAGTAATTCAATAAAAAGTCTCGGAGAAGACCTAACAAGGCTCGATTAGTGATTATTTGAAAAGTCTTGGAGATGACTTGAAACGTCTCGGAGAAGACTTGAAAAGGCTCCATTATTGATTTTTGAAAAGTCTCGGAGATAATATGAAAAGGCTCGGAGAAGACATAAAAAGTCTCGATTAGTGATTTTTGAGAAGACATGAAAATGCTCGGAGATGACTTGGAAAGGCTCGATTAGTGATTTTTGAAAAGTCTCGGAGAAGACATGAAAAAGCTCGGAAAAGACTTGAAAAGGCTTGGAGAAGACTTGAAAAGGCTCGATTAGTGATTTTTGAAAAGTCTCGGAGAAGACATGAAAAAGCTCGGAGAAGACTTGAAAATGCTCGAATAGTTATTTTTTAAAAGTCTCGGAGAAGACTTGAAAAGTCTCGGAGAAGACATGAAAAAGCTCGGAGAAGACTTGAAAATGCTCGAATAGTTATTTTTTAAAAGTCTCGGACAAAACTTCAAAAGGCTCGGAGAAGACTTGCAAAGGCTCGGACAAGACATGAAAAAGCTCGAATAGTTATTTTTTAAAAGTCTCGGAGAAGACTTGAAAATGCTCGGACAAGAAATGAAAAGGCTCGGAGAAGACTTAAAAAGGCTCGGAGGAGACTTGAAAAGGCTCGATTACTGAATTTTGAAAAGTCTCAGAGAAGACTTGAAAATGCTCGAATAGTTATTTTTTAAAAGTCTCGGAGAAGACTTCAAAAGGCTCGAACAAGACATGAAAAAGCTCGGATAAGACTTGAAAAGGCTCGATTAGTGAGTTTTGAAAAGTCTCGGAGAAGACATGAAAAAGCTCGGAGAAGACTTGAAAAGGCTCGATTAGTGATTTTTGAAAAGTCTCGGAGAAGACATGAAAAAGCTCGGAGAAGACTTGAAAAATGCTCGAATAGTTATTTTTTAAAAGTCTCGGACAAAACTTCAAAAGGCTCGGAGAAGACTTGCAAAGGCTCGGACAAGACATGAAAAAGCTCGGAGAAGACTTCAAAAGCCTCAATTACTGATTTTTGAAAAGGCTCGGAGCAGACATAAAAAGGCTCGGACAAGACATGAAAAGGCTCGGACAAGACATGAAAATGCTCGATTAGTGATTTTTAAAAAGGCTCGGAAAAAGGTGACAAAGTCTCGGAGATCCACAATTGTCACAATGAAAATGTGAACAAATGAAAAGAAGTATTTACACGAAATATTACCTTGTTGTAATGAAGCACGTCCAGTTGTTTGGATCTTGAACTTCTATTTGTATTGAGAGAGAGATAGAGAGAGAGAGAGACTAACCCCGTTATCGTTTTTGTTGGAAGTGTGGAGAGAGAACCAGACAAACACAATAACATAAATGATTATCTAAGGGCAATTTTGGTAGTTCACCATAATAGGTGCCTTTTAAACTTAAGTTATTAAACTGGTCATAGAGTCACCAAATGAGTTGGAAAAGGTGATACTTTCCACCATTTCCACTATGGCTATATCCACCAAGAAGATATATATTTATAAAAATAAAAACACACTGTGGGGCGAACGGTAATGTCTGCTGCACGCCAGTACCGTGCTGCAGCCCCGTCTACCATTAAAAAATAAAAAATAAAAAATAAAAAATGTTAAGTAGGCCAAATTTATACAATTGCAAGTAGGCCTAATTTCAAGTTTTAAGCAACTTACATTTGCAAGTTTTAAAAAGGTCCAATAAAAGTTGTCAAGTGTTCAAGCCCAGTATTCTTTTATGTTAATTTAGAATTATCAAATTGCCACCCAGGACCCAACTCTTGAGTTGCGTGTCCCTTTGTTGACAAATCCAACTACTCCATCACTTCGTTTTTTTTTTTTTTTTTTTTTCTTTATTTTTTTCTTCTTCTCTCTGAAAGTTTTCTTTGTTCTTTTATTTATTTATTTAATCTCTATATACCCTACTCTGATTTTAAAAAAAAAAAAAAAAAAAATTTTTTTTTAAATAATCTTGCGACTACATTTGTAAGAACTCTCTCTCCATACAAGGTAAAAATGTTTATTCAACAGATATGGATTCCACTAAAATTATGTGATTGTATTTATATTATATTTCTTTATTTCTTGACATAATTTATGTTGTTAGAATATACATTTTGAGTGGTTAGATTTATTATATCTCATAATTCATTGTGTATTTACTTTCTATTAATGAAATTCATCTTCCTATTAAGATTGTTTAAAAATTTTTATGACTAGTATTTAATTCAATCTCGTCGAATAGAAAATCTTGGATTCACACCTGCACACATTGGATGAACTTTTGTATTATTTTGTGTGTTATGTAAGGATTGTGTATCCATTACATCTATGTTAGAAAGTTGCATGAATTTATAACGTGTTATTTTGTCCTATTAAGTTTTTTTTTTTCTTTTTTTCTTTTTGAATAAGAAATTAAACTTCCATCTTCGTTTACATGATACATTGTCTGATTAAATGATGATCCTTCACCGTTAAGCTTTTTTTATTTTTATTTATTTTTTATTTTTATTATTTATTAGTTCAGGATTAAGTATTTTCTTAAAAGCTTTCGTATTTCGCCATTGGTAAGATTTAAACTGCTGATTTATGAGCCATATCACAAAACCTTATTGTGATTATAACTTGGCTTAATTGCACAAACATCCCCTAAGTTTAGACGAAATTGCACTTTCAGGCAATCTTTCCGTTTACTGCACAAACATCCCCGGTAAAACTTTGACTAATCGTTGACCATAAGGGAATGACGAAAATACCTTTACACAAAATTATCATTTTCCCCCTGAGTTTTGCCATATTAGATAAATCGGTCCCTCCATTTTTTATAATAGCACGTAACCCCTTGAAAACCTTTGACTGCTAAGTAAAAAATTTAATCACCTTCAACCTTGTGAGTAGAAGCCACAAAGCCTTAACCAATTGAGCTACTTAAACTTATTGTTAGAGAAGTGTTGATTTAAATGTACATATGTATATATATATAGTTGTATATTGTATAATGTATATATGTGTCTATATATATGGGGTAGTCTATAGAACAATGGTGTACTAAACACAGCTACATGTTGTTTACCTGTAAACTTGTTGAGCAGGTTACCATTTAATCCAAGGCAATTTAAATTTTAACTTCATTAACTGTTCCTTAGATAAAACAATCATTTCTTTTCAAATTTAAAAAGCAATCAATACAGCTGACAAAAACAATAAATGCGTTTTAAATTTAAAAAGCAATCATTTATTTTTAAAATTAAATCTGTTCCCGTTATAAGATTTGCATTTGTACCGTGTGATAACACTCGATATGAGTAAACATCATTTGAAATGTGTGATAACATTCGATACAAGTAAACATCATTTGGAATGTGTGATAACAATTGATACATGTGAATAATTAAAAATATAATAGGGGTGGTGAATCTACTGTCCAACAAAGTAAGAGGATTGATAGAGCTTTGGGTACAAGTTTACAACTCCCTTGTCCTAGTGTCTAAGTTTGAGATATTTAATTTTTTTGTCTGGTAAGAGAAATACATATATATATATATATATTTTAAGGAAATCCTTGATAATAGTCCCACACCAAGCATACAAGCCCATTGTACTTACATCATACATATCAAAAACTGTATTATATATGGAAAAAAAGAAACAAAATTGTAATCCAGAAACTTGATTTCTTATCGTGCTTTTTATAGATCCAATATACATCTTTGTTAAGAAAAAAAAAAAAATTTTAAAAACCTTATTAAAGTCAGACTAACCCAGGTCTCAAATGGCTCTAGCTTGCCAAGAGACAAGCCTAAGAACCCCAAGACCCAAAACCCATCGTTACTTCAATAGGTTTATATGTTAGACCTAGTTAGGAGGCCTATTGTTCAATGTCTAGACATTACTTTGCTACTTATAAACTATTTTAATCCCATCTTATTTTTCGATGTGGGATTCGTAATAGTTTTTCAATAAAACTATTCCACCCTCTACAACGAGTGATATTTACATAATTACATTGTGATTATATTAAAATATTTACAATCACAAATACTATTTTAAGTTTTTTTTAAAAAACATTATTAAAGTTAGACTAGCCCAAGCATCAAAGGGCTCTAGCTTGTCAAGAGACAAACCTAAGAACCCTAAGACCCAAAGCCCATGGTTATTGTTTACGATTGTATTTTCTGTTAAAAAAGTTAATTTTCATATAAAAAGACACTTTTACCCTTCGGAATATAAATGGGTATTAAAAAATTAATATTCAAACCTAGATTCTTACCACCACAAGACATGCAAACCCAGATTTTGTTAATTCATATCCTACATACATCATAGTCTTCAAATACAAGAACCGGAAACATCAAATAATCACTAAAATAATATCCACATAACACAAACGAGTCAAGTTTCTATTGCGAAATTTGACTTCTTTAGAATCTATACTTTCATCTTTTCTTCCATCTACATAGCAACCACCTAAGTGAAGTTATGAGGAAGGAACAAGAACAAAATGGCAAACCACATGTACATGAGAGTACTAGGATACATGATGCCTCATCAATTAAATTAATTCCACATCCAAAAAAGAGAAAGAAAAAAAAGAGGAATTATTCACCTATATTTTGTTGACCAATCACCTCAATCAGTTCTTATTATCTTTATAAACAATAAAGATGATACAAAAAATTTGTCTTTGTTTTTTTATTGAACAAAGTTAACATAAAGATGATACAAAAAAAATTGGCTTTGTTTTTTGATTGAACAAAGTTAACTGGAAAACACCAGCAGAACAAACAAGACAGCAATAAAGCAACAAAGCAACAAAAGAAACAAAAAGTAAGAAACGAACAGGGGCCAAATTACAAACAGCAGCTCAACCCAAAATTGTTTTTGACTTGGTTCCTCATCATCTTCCTCCACCAAATTTGCAGCTCGGAAAAATAACTCAAATCACCTAAACCCAGATCACCACCAAATCGAACCACCTAAACCCAGAAAAGCACCAACTCGAACCACCTGAACCCAAGAAAACCACCAAATTGAACCACCTGAACTTCAACCAAAAAACAAATCCAGAAATCAGCTAAAACAAAATAATCCACATGGCCAAAACCCTAGCCCCCAAATCCACAACCACCACCACCAAAAATCACCCCCGCCAATAATGACCACCACTAGCGCCGATTGTTTCTCAGTAGAGGAGATCGGCGCTCGAGTCCTCACCGATGGTCAACCAAATTGGCTCAAATCCGGAGAGAAAGAATAGAGAAGCACGAGGAAAGAAGAGAGCAGATCTTCTCTTAACGGAAGAGATCGTCGCTTCTCGTCGTCGACGGGATAAAGAAAAGAGAGAGAGAGAGAGAGAGAGAGAGAGAGATAGGGGAGAACGTTGAGCGAGAGAGACTGAGATTTTTTTTTGATATCATTTTAGTTTTTTTTTTTTTTTTAACAATTTATTATTATTATTATTATTATTATTATTATTATTATTATTTTAAATATTCATTTTTTATTTTAATATTTTTTATATTAATTTTAATTTACCTTTTACGAAATTACCGTTCTAGTTTAACGGTCAACAAGTGGTTTAACGGAATAACTAACGGTAGGGGGGAATATGACTAATAGTTTCATTTTGAAGAGGGAAAATGGCCTTCACTGAAACTAGAGGGGCTAAAGTGTCTAATACGGCAAACGTTATGGGGGAAAATGATTATATCCCTAAAAAGAAAGATATGGAGGAGAATAGAAGGGGGAGGTCGGTCAAACAAGAAGAAAAAAGTGAGAAAGAAGGAGAGAAAACAGAGGACAGGCGGGAGAAGAAAAAGAGAAAGAGAAAGGGAGCAACTCGTGAGAAAGAAGAAGAGATGAGCTGGGAGGATCCATGAGAAGAGAAGGAAAAAAAAGAAGAAGGAAGAAGAGGGAAGAAGCAGCTCGTGAGAGAGGAGAGAAGCTGGACGGTGGAGAAGAAAAGAAGAAAAGAAGGAAGAAAGAAAAGGGAAGAGGGGAAATGAACCGATTCTATCTCCGGTGGCTGGAAATCATAATTTAGGTCAGTAGTTAGAATCCTCCCTGAATTTCATTATATTGTTTTGCCCTCTTTGTGAAGCCAATTCTCTCATGGATTAGAAAAATCCTTTTTATGTATGAATTATTGTTTCAAAAAAATAATTTATGGGAATCAATGAGAGATTTTATGTATGTTTTGATTAATTGATTTTATAATCCCATATTGATAGAATAATTTGCATAAGAGAAGTTATGGGTATTCAAGGATAATATCAATTAAAGAATTTTAATTGTTGAATTAGATTTGTGACAACATGTAATATTTGAGTGATTGGATAATTGAGTTAAACTTAGGATTTTAATCTTGATTGGAGCATATGAATATTCATGAATGAAGTAAATTAATGCCTATGTTGTGGTTTACAAGTTGAGTAGACAATTTTGGATAAGATTATTGAATTATTATATTTGGTATTGATTGATATCTTATGGTTATCAGGATAATATATTATAACTAGAATCCGAGCGATATACCATTGTTCCCTTAGGAACATATTAGAATTGGTATATGTTGGATATGCCTTTATTATTATAATAATAGCCTTGAATAGATGAATATATTATATACGGTTTGAGAAATGTACTTAACAATGATCTTTTGCGATTGATTTATTGTAAAATGAACTACGAGGGCTTTGATCCTTATTAATTATAAGGTACGTAGGCGTTTGGGTTGTGAAACTCAAACTCAAGCCCAATTGAAACTGTTAAATACGTACGCCGCTTGTTGAGCATACAAGTGATATTGATATACTTAAACTGTGTAATGAATGTTTAGTATAAGGTTGTTTATAGTGGTTTAATTTCATGAAGTATTAATGTAATCGTGAATTGAGTTGTAAACTGGAATGAGTGATACCGTTTATGCACCATTGTTTTGTCGGTTTGTGAACATTTATACCCGGCGGTATGCGGGTTAAATGCTTGGCGGTTATGTTTGATTTTCATGAACCCATGGCATTGTACATCCACGTGTGGGAGCACGTTGGTAATAATAAAAGGGTCTTGTAGATGAGTAAATTGTAATTGTTTGCGACGTTCGGAATTTATGAGTGATTAATTTTTATCTTATTTATTGAGATAATGATTTAAAAATGATGAGAGTATTAGATTTACTAGTTATTTACAAAATTTTTATTATTTTATTTTATTTTTAATTTTAATAACATACCCGGGTTTTGGGTCGTGACAATTCATGTATAATGTCGATATGTTTTTTTTTTTTTTTTTTTGAATAAAACAATGTGGATATGTTATAATTAGAAAACAGTAAACAAGAATTCTAACCAAGACCAAACAATAATTATCATCATACAAGAATAAATGACAATAAAACATAAAAAAATTATCCATCAAAACATATTCAAGCAAACATATTTGTACATTTCAAAACTTGCATCCAGAAGGTAATCATGTTCATATTGAACCGTTGCAATCAAATCTAACATTGACCATTTATCAAACACATTGCAGATTAAAGAATAAGCAATAGATAAATTTTTTTCGAAGAGCAAAAATTATCCATCGAAACATATTCAAGCAAATCTGGTTTCATTTTCAAAACTTGCATGTCGAAGGTAATCCTATTCGTATTGAACCATTACAATCATATCAAACATTGACCATTGAACAAACAGGTACTATCACTATAAAGCATTCATCAAACACATAACAGATCAAAGAAAAAGCAACACTAATAAATGTTTTTCGAATATGGATTCCATAATGAATAAGACATACATATTTTTCATGTTAAGTGTGTGCAAAAACATTTTACAAACATGAATTATCAAAATAAACCCTTTAACAAACACATGCAGAGATTACAAAACCAATCAAAACATCTTCAAACTTTGAAGTACAAAAGCTTGCAAAAACCTAAAAAAAACAAAAATATAAATATTTACAAAGATCAGACTGTGCGATTTTCACAAACCTCTTAGGTATGTCAATCTTATCACATAAGCCTCTCGTTAACTGAAGAATAATTACGTGATGTACAATGTTTAGTGATAGGAACAACAACGGCTTGATGAAAAGAGTTGTATTTATGGTTTCAAATCATGAATCGAAGATAGAGAGATGCTAAATTCTTTTAATGTTAAAAAAAATGGTAAAAAATGAAATTATATTTCGGCTTTGCATTGTAAATTGTTTTAATAATAAATTTTAGATTGTGCATGCGTTACACATGACTTTGTTTTAAATTCGGACCAACCCATGTCAACTAAAACAACCAATAGAAAGGAAATATTTTTAAAAGTTGAATATGAAGAGTTTGGAGTTAAGAGAGATCCCACTTAATCAATAGAGTATCAATGAGTACAATCTTTCATATTGAAAAATTAAATATCAACCAGCAAACAAAATTTTTATTGAAGAACATAAGAGATATGGATAAGCTTGTATCCCAATTGGCCACTTATTTTAAAAATATAAATAAAACAAAATCTAAACCAGATGCTACATCATTATATTTTTAGGAAACCCTAAACTCTTCACATATTTTATGCCCTAAACCAATGTCCTGCATAGTTCGTATATACACACCTAAATAAAAAATCCTGTTATATTTATTCGTTGGAAAGTGTAAATAACATTTCGTTTATGTAATATACTTGTATTATAAGCTCTTTTCAGATTGATCTTAGCCGTTGATTTGTTTAATATAATGATCATAACTTCCCACTAGTTGCAGTAAATGTTTACTGTCAATGTTATCAACGGGCCTATAAAATTAACATCTAAATATCAACCAGCCTATAAAATTATCATGGAAAAACGTAAGAGATATCAAATAGCCACCCATCCTAAGCGTAATGATTACTATATACTAATAACACCTTCCATGCATGTATAGGATCTCTCCGTCCCAATTACTCCATTCTAAACCAGAAGCATAAAATCTTTTAGATTTTTAAAATCTCTAAATTCTTCATACTTTTGAAGCCCGTAAACAATGTCTTCAAGTTAAGAAATCCTAGGTTATTGGCAAACTTTGTGTAGCCCTATAAATTTTCACGAAGTGATGGACAATTTGACCGAAGAACAAAGAGAATGCGTAGAGGATATGAGATTCGGGGTGTTAATGAACATGAGTTGTCTTCAATTATTTGGTCATTTATGCAATATGTTGCTTACAGTGATCCAACCTGGCACACAGTCTGTAGTGCTCCACGGTAAGTGGATCCCAATAAGGGTGACAGAATTCTCTAAGGTGATGGGCTTGCCAGATGGCATTGATGAAGTCAACTGTGACTCTGAAAAGTTTGACGAAACTTGTATTCGAATGAAAGCACTTTTGCAGAGTAGTACTGTTAAGGACAAGATTACACTTTCTTCCTTGAAAAAAAAAAACTATAGAATATGAGGGTCGCAGATGATGATTTCAAGATTTCATTTGTTTTGTTTACTATTTCAATACTTTTATACCCACATGTATCACCTAATGTTGATGAATCATTGCTGACCCAACTGAAAAATCCGAAATTAATCAAATACAAGAAATGGGAAACATTTTCTTTTCAGTATATAATGGATGGTGTGAGGAACATCTGAAACTGAGGTAAAACATTTTTCCAAAGGTGTCTTCCTTTTCTTTGGATCTTTTATTGGGGATGTCTTTCGCATAATAAAGTGTACGTGAACAGGCTTAACGTTCCTTTGGTTGCTTGGACAAAAAACAAGGCTAAATCACTCAATAGGTTGGTGGACAATGATGACGTTGTAGGTGGTTACTACAGCAACACCATAGAGGTTGACTAGCCATACTGGTCTGTCATGCACCGGGGTTTGTAACAAAGGGTAGAAACAATGACAGAAAATCTTGATTCCATAGGAGTTTCACTCGATTATTTTAAAATAGTCGAAGTACCTGACATGGTGAGAAGAATGGTCAAACCCTTACATGAGAGTTTTAGGCTTAACATTTTGAAATTGCTTCCAAACAAAGAAATGAGAACTAAGCATGTCTAATGCAATGATGTAGTATGGTTACTTAATCACTTTTTTAAAGTTCCACTCTTCATATTTTAACTAACCCCCCATGTTTACTATTTTTTTATATTACTTCTTAACATGTATCACTTAGGGAGATTGCAAAAGCGTTGAAATAATCAGTTCGAGTACGGAGTCTTTGTTACGAAGCAAGATTTTAACTAGACTAAAGAGTCGGAAGGCAAAATCCACTGTAAGGGAAGAAGGATCATCCTGTAAAACTAAGGTTGACACACCTTCGAGACCAAATGCCATATCTTCCAGGAGAACACTAGACTTTCCCCCAAATGACCATCTCTCGTCATTTGCAAATGAAGAACTTCATTTATTGAACGTTTTGTTCAGTCACCCAACAATAAAAAATGGAAGGTAAAACTGTTATTGCATTGTTGTTGATCGCTTTCCTCTGTAATAATCTTTTGTGCTTTGCGATGTATATGCGCGGTTTTATATATAATTTAACGTTTAGAAAATCGTTCAGCGGTCACACATTTTAGTATAGAAATCACAATATATGTTTCCTGTTTCAGTTAACCGTTTTTCCTTTCAGTCTCTCTATCATTACTAATGACGATATGCATTAAACTCGCGATGATATGACCAATCTTTTACCCAGGGCTGGTTGAATGACAGCATGAGCATACATACGTGCCTTTTATTTTTAATTTTTTAATTTTTCGTTTACATCCAATGTACTCACTTATTTTACATAATTAATCATAAATTGTGCAGCTAATTGATATGGCCATGTACAATCTATCCCGTGATTCTTCAAAACGGGTGTCGTATCTGTTGACATACTTTTCGGTTAGCTGCTTAAACCCGACATTGTTATTTTTAATTCTTCCTTTAACAAAACTTGTGGACAATATATATGTAGACGTTCAAACCATGCCCATTCATGATTGCAGTTTAATGCAATTGAGTCAGCCAAAAGTCAGTTGGCAGAATTGAGGTTGGTCGAACGCCTGATCTATCTCACATTTTATTATGGGTCCGAGTGTGAGTGTGAGTGCGAGTGCGATAAGGTTACGTTATTTAAATACAGAAATATTATTAATTTCAATACATAACGGAAAAAAACAATATCATTCTATCACGTGTAACTTGGTGAAATCACTGAACTTCATTAATCCATGTGTAGATTTATATTCCTATGAACGAGGGGAGTGTGCATTGGTTCTTGTTGGTGATAAATATTTCGATGAAAAAAGCAGAAGTCTAGGATAGCTTTTCCACGGATGATCATAATGAACAAATAATGCTGTCGACAAAAAAAGTTGTGCGTATCTTGAAGTAAGTATTGAATTTACTCAAGAATGAATTTGTTAATTTAATTTTGTTAACCGCCAAAATTTGCCAATGATCAAAGAAGAATTTTCTATCCAGGATTAGGAAGGAAAGGCTTCAGTGGGCAGCATCCGACTACCTCTTGGAGAGAATACAAACCAGTATATCGAGATACATATCAGCTAAGCCAAAGCAAGGTCAGAAGCACGAAGACTCCAAAGTATCAGAAGGAACAGAAATCGAGATCTTACAAACCATGCTACATTGACCTAGTACCCCGCTTCTACGTAGACTAGGTACCCCGCTTCTACATAAACCGGGTACCCAGCTACTATGTCATCTCGGTACCCCGTCACAACATTAACCGGTATCTCGAAACCTAGACGACCAAGGGTTCATTGGAAATCATGATCTAGCAAGAGGAAAAGCGCCTAGATACCCTGACACTGCCTAGAACTAGTTCGCCAAAAAGAAAAAATACCGAACAGGGATGCTACCAAGGTAAGACCGGCTCATCTAGAAGACTACAAAGAAGAATACTAAAACGCTAGTGTTTTATCATTAAAGAGGTGGACTTAATTCTCGCCATTTAAGAGTTCCAATTGAAAGTAGAGTCTGCCAGAATCCTCCTAAGAAGGAATCATTTGATTATAGGGATTAAACTTCATGCGACATTCTCGCTTATCGCTAAGGAAAGTCCCATAATTGCCAAAACCCTAGACCGAACTTATAGGAGTGCATGGCGAGAAACGGGGCCTATATATATATGACATTATACTCAACTAGGAAGTGGGCAGCTTTTCAATTCTGAAACCCTAAACCTACAATTTTCTTATACTTATTGACTTGTATGAGATCTCCATCGCCAATTGTGTCAAACTTCACCTGCAGTGATCGATGGAGAGTTATATTTTATATTGTATCTATACTACGTTAAGAAAAGCATTGTATTCTCCTTTTTTTATGATATAATACAGTCGTTTATCCTTCGTTTTAACCATTATTGCACCAAGTTATTTTTACGAGAAATCATAGGTATCGAACTACATGATACCCCTCTGATCGTGGTTAATTCCGATCATGGTCCTTTAAAGTCGTTAATTGTAAATCCACCCCGTTGGTAAATTTTGGTTAACATTTTTTGGCACTGTCTGTAGGAAACAAACTCCTATATCATTCACAAAAGCTATCCAGATCTACCCAACTAGCCAGAAGATGAGACTCAGATCCTTTAGGAGTTAGCCTGACCCCTCAGGACCCCATTCCCTCTCTTCCACTCAGAGAATCCAAAAGCAGGAAAGGGGATCACAAAATAAAAACCTGGTTTTGATACCTCCATCGAATGCGAGCTCCATGCCCCAAGATCCGGCCATCCAGAAGGTCAATCGGGGTATTTTGGAGCAGCAGGCTACATTTTACGTGGAGAGTATTCGTATACGGATGATCACCCAGGGGATAACCTTCGAAGCACCTAGGATTGTAGGAAAGGCTAGACTGGGTACTCGGGTACCAGTCTTCAACAAACTCGGACCACCACTTACGGTTCCAAACCGTCCTGCACATTTTAGACCCCGACAAGTAAAATCAGCAGTCAGTAGTCGACATCCCTCCTAGGAGGAATCAACCAACAGTTAACCTAATAGTAGAGGAGAAGGCTCCACATCCCGATGCTAGTGGTAATACCGAACCAAGAAGAAACCTACGAGACAACCGCTCTAGGAGAAATGAGCACAAGGAGCCAACCGTGATATCTGAAACTTTAGACAACAAAGGCTCAGTAGCCCGATCTAGACACAATGGATCCATGAACCTAAAGACCAGATAACCAAGATGGCAAAGGAACTCGTAGAGCCAAGGAAGGGAAAGCATCAGAGGACCCGAAAGAATCCCCTAGGGGAGATGAATGCACCCTTCTCTAGGAGAATCTGGGAAGTAAAACTACCCTCCAAATTCTTGATGCCAGCTGGAAAATATTCTGGATCAAAGGATCCCGTGAGTCACATGGAGAGCTTTGCTTACTAGATGGAGGTCCAAAACGCTACCCAGTCAGTAATGTGCAGGATGTTTCCCTCAACCCTAACCGATTGTGCCATGACTTGGTTCCAAAAGTTGACCTCGGGTAGTGTGGATTCTTTTACAAAACTTGCTATAGATTTTTATACTCAATTTCAGGGGATCAAGCCTCATCATAAAGACCCCGTCATGCTTCAATACGTGATCCAAAAACGGGGTGAGACGTTGAGATCCTGCGTAGAGAAGTTCCACAAAGAAGTAGTCTAGATAAGGGTATTTGCTAAGAAGAAGACCTTGACCAACTTCAGAAGAAAGCTATAGATTGGTAGGTTATTCCGGTCATTCACAAAACATCCACCAGAAACCTACCAGGAGGCTTATAACAGGGCATTGGAACATGTGGATTTAGATGAACAACTCCGGCTCAAGGTCGAGCATGATGAAGCCCGATCAACAAGCGTTAGAAGAAGGAAGCTCCGAAGCCCGCACCTGCAAAGAAATTCCAGAATCATCCTTCCAACAGGTCAACAGTCGCAACCTCCTTCCTAGCATCAGGATAGGTATCCTATAAGAAAAACCCCTTCTAGAGCGACGCCGCCACTAAGATAGGTAGCGCAGGTAGAGAGAGAAGAAGACTAGTACAATCATTACACCCCTTTCAATGTATCCCGAGAGACCATATACCTCGTCATCCACAATAATGGTTTGCTTAGGAAGCCTGGTCTTATAAAGATCCCGGCTGATCAGAGAAATCGTTACAAATACTGCGATTTCCATGAGGATATGGGGCATAACAACCTTTGTAACTAGATTGAAGGACTGGTAACAATTACGGGATAACATTAAACAAGGAAAGGAAGTGTAGAAAGAGATGCAGGGTGCAGAAGAGAGAAGGAGGGGTGATGGGAAAGATCTGATGCAGCAGATCCAGACTATCCGTACCATCAGTGGAGTTCTGACAACTCAAGGAAGAACCATGCTAGAAAGATCCCGAGGATTACTACCAGTCAAGATGTACTCCGAGTCTCCAAGGGATCATAAGAGTATCCTGGCTCTACCCAAATTATTTTCACGGAGAAGGATGTCTACAATATAGTTCAGCCACATGATGATCCAATGGTGATCACGGTGCAGATAGCCAACTGCAAGGTCCACCATGTCTTGATTGATATAGGGAGCAGTGTAGATATCCTATTCAAAGGAGCCCTAGAGAAGTTCAACCTGAAGAACTTTTTCTACAATAGTTATACCATGCCATTGTATGGGTTCATTGGGGACTCATTGATGCCGATTGGATCAAGAATCCTACCGATAATAGTCGGAGAGGCTTATCTCAAGCAGAACATAATGACAGAATTTATTGTGGTCGATACCCTATCTGCCTACAATTGAATCTTAGGAAGACCCTTTCTATTACGGATTAGAGGAGTATTGTCTATCTACCATAGCAACCTGAAATTTCCTGTTAGAGCCGGGGTAGAAAAAGCCAGAGGAGGCCAGCAAGCAACCCGAAGTTGTTATGCAATGTCTACCAATTCTACCACGCTAGCCAAGCAATGCGTGCAAGTGACTAGAGAACCAAACCAAAAGGTACCCGTGCAAGATAGCCCGATCCTTTAACAAAGATCAAACGAGGTCTTATATCCCAACTAGAAAGGTCCCTACTTGATCAAAATGGTAGTCCGTAGTGGAGCATACAAGCCAAAAGACGCGGATGGTTACCCGGTTAACCACACCTAAAATGCTAATCACCTCAAGAGGTTTTACCCTTAGGGCCCGTTTGGTGCACGGGATAGGATGAGATTATTTTTGTGGGATAGGATGAGATTATTTTTGTAGGATAGGATAGGATAGGATAAAATTGGATAGGATAGGATGAGATTAATTTTAATGTTATCTTATGTTTGGTGTAATATAGGATAGGATTAAAAATAGAGTAATCATGTGTTTGGTACAACACAAGATATGATTAAAAATAAACTAATAATTACACATACCTCCCCTGTGTTAATCTTAGTTAAACTTATCCAACAAAAAAAAAAACAAAAAACAAAAAACATTGACCGAATACTGCCACTCTTATCTCTCAACTCATCTCAGCTAGTCAACTCTTAACTCCTCTATAGCAGATCTCATCTCTTCTTCTTCTTCTATTTTTCATTTTTCATTTTTTTTTCTTATACCGGTGCAGATCTTCTTCTTCTTATATTTTAATTTTTTTTTTCCTTTCTTACACCGAAATTAGTGTGCAGATTTTCTTCTTTTATTTTTCTTCTTCTTCGTCTTCTTCTTCCATTTTTAATTTTTTAATTTTTTTCTTTCTTAAACTGAAATTAGTGGGAAGATCTTCTTCTCTTAATTTTAATTTTTCAATTTTTTTTTCTTAAACCAAAATTAGTAGATCTATGTAGATCTACTTGGATCTATGTAGATCTAAGTACATGTACACTGATTTTTGTATGTAATCCTTAATTTTTTTTTCTAGTGATTATTGGGGAAGCATCTAAGGAAGCTTTGAACAATCTCTGGAAAAAATTCTGGTTTACTATTACTATTTGTTGTTCTAGTTAACTTTATTCATAATTGAATTATTTTAATTAATCCAAACGATTTTCTGGGTAGCCAAACAAGCAAAAAAAAAAAAAAATCTCTATAGCCAAACAAAAAAAAATCTGGGCAGCCAAATTTTGTGTGTTGGTGTAATTAATTGATTTGGGTAGTTGATTCCCAACAAAACAGAAGAAAGAAGAAGAGGTCACTGATTTTAACCAAAAAGTAGCCGATCATATGAAGAAGAAGCTAATTAGAAGAAGATTTGTTAAAGAAGATGATGATGAAGATATGATAAAGATCCATTGAAGAAGACGAAGCAGATTTGAAGAAGATGGGTGTTTGTGTAATTAAGACATGGGATTAAAATGAATCCCACCATTTTAGATGAGATTCATTTATCCCATTAGGCTGGGATTCATTTTACTGTTGGGATTAATTTAACCCATCCCATTTGTGCAGCCAAACATGGGAATCGAACTAAAAATAAGTCGATTCCCATCTAATCCCATGTGCCAAACGGTACCTTAGTGGTTAGCAGGAGCATTTTTTTCTCGGCTGGTATGTCGTCAAATGTATACCCCGAGCTTTTCTTTGTATAAGTCTTAAAACTTAAATAAAAGAAGTCAGTTCTTCTCCTACATGAATCTCATGTATTTGCCTTGCAAATTTCGTCATAACAGAATCACCTTAAGACCATAAGAGCTATTTAGCATTCCTGATGCCTTGGACCGAGTCAATCCCTCTAGAAGGATCGCCATGATATAATCGCCTCAAGACCAGGAAAAGTCACATGTCTTTCCTGCTGCCTTGGTCGGGGAATACCCTCCTCCAAAAAGGATCCGGTGCACAAATGCATAAGCGGTATAGTTACCAGCCAGACTAAGGATGCGAAGTCATCCTCTAGACCAAGGGAACCTAGAAGGCAACCTTGAAGCCTCGGACGGGGAATACTCCTCTCCAGGACATATCGCCTAAGGATTAAGACCCCGTAGCGGGATACCTGATGCCATAAATTCACCATACGAAGACTTGGTACTAAAGTGGCCTCAGTTGCCTACCAAGTACAGTTCGCCAAAGTATCAGGATACCTGATACTCTTCTCCAGAGAACCTGGTGCTGAAGTGGCCTTAGTTGCCTACCAGGTACATATCGCCAAAGAATCAGAATGCCTTATCAGGATACCTGCTACTCTTCTCCAGAAAACCTGGTGCTGAAATGGCCTCAGTTGCGTACCAGGTATAGATCATATAAGTCTCGGGATACCTGGTACCCTTCTCTAGAAAACTTGGTGCTGAAGTGACTTTAGTTGCCTACCAGGTATGAATTGTCCAAATACTAGGATTCCTAGAGCAAGAGTACCAGGTAGCTAGGTTCACCAATCTTTATGTCTACGTACCAGGTTTCCTTGATACAGGAATATGAAGGACCATGATACGCTAATGGCGTTTATTAAGTATCAGGATTCCTAATTTGGAAATGCCTAATACCCCAACTCTTCAAAAGGGAAGCTAGATCTTGGTGACCTACTCGGATCATTCCTCAAATCAAGATCTTCCCTACAAAAGGTATTCATAGATCTCAGTCCACGTTGTCAAAGCAATTCTGGCCCTCTACAAGGATGAGAGTTTTCAATCAAGATTAAATCACTACTTGGTGAAATTTACTTGTTAACCAAAATTTACCAACGAGGTGAATTTACAATTAACGACTTTAATTGACCATAATCAGAATTAACCATGGTTGGAGAGGTATCACGTAGTTCAATACCTATGATTTCCAGTAAGGGTAACTCAATATAATGATGGTTAAAACAGAAGGATAATCGATTATATTATATCATAAAGGAGGTGAATACAATGAATTTCTTTACGTAGTATAAATACAATGTTGAACAATACTCTCCACCAGTCATTGTAGGTGAAGTCTGACACAGTTGGTGGTAGAGATCTCGTGCAAGTCAATAAGTAGAAAAAGGCTGTTAGTTTAGGGTTTCGAATTCCGATCCCTTCATAGTTGAGTATAATGTCATATATATATATAGGTCTCATTACTTGCCATGCACTCCCATAACTTCGGTCTAGGGTTTCAGTAACTATGAGACTTTCCTTAGCGATAAGCGAGGATATCGTGCGAAATCCAATCCCTAAAATCAAGTGATTCTTTCTTGGGTGGATTTTGGAAGACTTCACTTTTAAATTGGACTCTTAAGTGGCGGGAATGAGTTCTCATTTTTAATAAAAACGTTGGCATTTTAGTGTTCTTCTTTGTAGCTTTAAACTCCGGTCTTCTAGATCCGTCGGTCTTACCTTAGTAGCATCCTTATCTGATACTTTGGCTGTTTGGTGAGCTAGTTCTTTGTGGTGTCAGGGTGCCCAGATGCCCTTTTTCTTGTTGTATCATGAATTCCTATGGTCCTTTGATCACCTAAGTTTTGGTATACCAGTTGATACTGCGACGAGGTATCGAGGTGACATAGTGGCGGGGTACCCAGTCTATGTAGAAGCGTGGTACCCGGTCTATGTAGAAACGGGATACATAACCCACGCAGAAGCTAGGTACTTGGACAGTGTAGCGTGGTTTGTAGGATTTCCTTTTGTTATCTTGGAATCCTCATGCTTCTGATCTTGCTTTGGTTTTACTGGATATATATCCCGATATATTGGCCTGGATTTTCTTTAAGAGGTAGCCGGATGTTGCCAGCTGAAAACTTTCCTCCTTGATCCTGGGTGAAAAATTCTTCTTTGGTCCTTGCCAATTTTGGTGGTTAACAGAAGTCCCTCCTGACTTGAACACTAGTATCTGGCTTAGGGTTGAAGTTAGGATTCCTAGTTTTGCTTGAACGATTTAACATCCCGTTTATTTATGTACCTTATTTGGCTGGATTCCACTATCAGAGAGGAAATCTTGCTTGGATACTCAAGTATTAAATGCTCTACCCATGTGTTAAATAAGGATTGCTTAGTAAGTTTAAACGAGCCATTTTTGGCACTATTTTCTTGAAACCGTCTCTTGCACGTTTCCGCTAATTGATTATTTTTTTTCCTTTTTTGTTCTGGTAACCATCCACTAAGTGCCTAAAAATATCCATCTTTCATCCACTACTCATTCACGCCCACTTAAATCAAGAAATCAAGAATCATCTTTACTTTTCCTCGACTATTTACTCTCCCCAAATTATCATTTTCTCTTCTTCTCTGTAATGGCATCTTCGTAAAATCTTAACCCCACTTCACCACTACCTTCTAACAGTCTAGAAGCTCTTTTTGAGTTTACCAAGATTGAATCGGGCGATAACCCTATGTCGCTTAAGTGGAATAGGGAACTTGGTGAAGAGGCCACACAGAGTACTGCTTTCTCTCTACGTCGTCGATCAAATCGGAACCCTTGTCTCAGATCCAGTTTTCAAAACAAACCTTCATATCTCGTCCAGATCGTTGACGAGGAAGAATATGACGAAAACGTGGGTAATGAGTGTTCTTCTCCCTTAAGGAGTGGGATTTCTGATCCCTCTTTTGATTATAGGCTTATTCCCGACTTTATCTACTTTGCCGAGGATCTGTCGCTCTTAAGGAGGGACTACCAGATCCCAGATATTATATCTCTTATCTTACCTTACCTCATTGATCACAAGGTATATAACCCTCATGCCGGTAGCCTTCTCATTCATGTAGTGGCGTTCGAGTGCGGGGTTAGGCTCCCTTTTTACCCCACCCTTTGAAAAACGCTTATGGCTCTCGAGTTGGCTCTTTTACAGATCTCTCTAAGGTTTTAGAAACACCTGACAGGGTTCCTAGTGCTTTGGAATGAGCAATATGAGTGGGACAACTTGGTTGGAGATCTAGGTTTTGACAAGATTAGATACGTCTTCCAGGTTGCAAACATGGCACCTAGTCCAAAAGGGCAGTTCTATCTGAGGGCGTCCAACTCCATGAAGTTAATAGTACACAGGGCCAAAGTTAAGTTTAGTAAAAGCTGGAAAGATGAATGGATCGTGGTAGAAGGGGATTGGAGCCATTATGTATATATTGGTGGGACAGAGCGCCCGGTTCCTATCCAGTTCACAAGGTGGGATAAGTGGGATAAAGGAAGTATATCTTGAGTCCCTGGGTATCCTTCATCAGATTATGGACCGTGAGTTCGTAAATATGAAGTATCCCGATAACGATCCTTTCGAAGGAGCTAAGCTGGAGCGATACCTCAAGATTTCTATTGCTAGTCCAGGTATGTGGCTTTCTTTCTTTCTGTTTTTCCTTTTTCTTGCTTTTTTTTCTCCCTTGTCTGATTTTTATTTTTTGTTCTGACAGTATCTGCATCTCTTATTCTACCTTCTTTTCCTGCTCATACAAGACCCGGGCTTCAAATCTTCTCTCCCGGTAACTCTCTTCCTCTCTCTCCTAGTATTGGTATTAATATTGGTGCTTGTGCTGGGTTTGATTTGCCTGCAACTACCCCCACTTTAGCATCAACGGGGTTGCCTTCACAACTTCTTATCTTGTTGTCTGATTCGGTTCATGCGTGCCCTTCCATGAAGACTATGTTATCAAAGGCGGTCAAGGCTCGAGGGTCTCCTGTTCAGGCTAAGAAAAAGGCTCCAGTTGCTCCCGTTACTAAGTCCTTACCAATGGCTTCTCCTTCCATTCCCCATTTTCCAATCGAATCTACCTAGCAACGATCTAGGATGCAAAAGGAAAAGGATTATGTGGTCGTGGCGACTCTTGCTATTTAGCCATCTGGATCAGAGTCGATGGATAGAAGACGGTAGGAGCTGTTTTCCTACTTTGTTGTAGCTTGTTTCGGGGTTAGCCCCGATGCAATGGCTACCATGCCTAGGGACCTTCTCGTCACAAAAAGAGCTTACCTGCTTGCTGAGGTATGTTTCTAGACTTTCTACCTTACTTGGTTGATTTTTAGAGAGGTTCTCATTTCTCTTTTCTTTTTATAGGCTTTTAAATTAAATCTTACTATGGGGCATCAGCTGAAAACCTTATAGGAGGCCAACATTGCCGCCCGGGCCAAACTAGAGGAGGGTATGAAGGACCTAGCTTGATCTAAAGAGGATATGGGCGTCTTGACTCATTCTATAGCTGAGTTTGAGCATGGTAGACAGGATGCTTTGGTGGACCTGGAGAGGATGAAGAGCACTCTGGATTCAGAGACTATCAAGTCCGCACATTGAAGGGCTCAAAGGGAGGAACTAGCCAAGGAGAAGGCCATGCTCACAAAAGAAAATCGCCTCCTGCGGGATGTAATGCCGGCTTTAAAAGCCCAAGTGGATGAATCTTTTGAGCTATGATACTTCACTACTTCTTATGAGGTGGTCCAAGCCCTCCCTACTGACTTTGACTTGCAGGGTTCAATTGGGTAGGACCGAGGCGTGATTTTAGCCAAGGCCGCCCAATATTCCGATTATGATCCAGCCTAGGTAGACAATGCTCCCACTGCGGATCCCTCTTTGTAGCCAAAGACTACCACGCCAGCTATTTTTCCCACAGAAGAAACTGTGGAGACTTTGGATCCTACTACTCAAGACGACCGGATGCAGGATGTTGTGCTGCCTAGCGAGGTTATACCTATGGTAGAGGTTGGAGTTTTTACTGAAGCTGGTGTACTAGGAGCATGAGAGGTTCTGACTGAGGCTGAGGGGAGTGTAGTTGGAGTAGCAGATGCAATCGGTCAAGGAGAAAAGGCAGGGGAGAAACAAGACGATGCATGACCTTTTCATCAATTTAACCAAACATTTTTTATAGCCCAGAAACGGGGGTTGGGCACTCTGTTTGATCAATGAAATTTTTTTCTTTTTGTGGCCTGTATATTATCTTGCTTGTACTTGGTATAACTTGGTTGGAATGTTCACTTGATGGCTTACTCATAACCTTCCTCACTCTTAGTAGTAGTCTGAGTAATATTCATATTGTGAAACCTGATAAGAAGTTCTATGTAGGGGACCTTGATTTAGGGGGTGATCCAGGTAAGTCATCGGGATCTGGCTTCCCCTTTATGGAATTGGGGTATTTAGACATTTCTCATCAGGAACCCTAATAGCTAGCCCACTATGACAAGCGAATTAAAATACTTGGTGCCCTTGTTTCATGAATCCTAGTATTAGCATGACCCGCACCTGACAAGCACTTAAGGTCCTCCTTTGCATTCGGGTTCATATAGGGAGATGAGATATTGGGTGAAGGATTTTTCTATCTTGCTTAGGTGGCCCTCATTGTCTAGATGAATGGTCTTCTTGGTACACCTGCTTTTAATGCGTTGATTCGTGCATTAAGTCACGATTGGTTAGCTTACTTGAATGGGTCGTTTTTAACGCCTCTCTTCGTAACCGTCGCTCGTATGTCCTCAGTCATTATTACTTTGTACCGGTATCAACTTAGTTTCTCTACAAATAGCATATCTCTCTTCATTATCCTTCATTCTAAAAAAATTATAAAGAGTGAAGCAAGGTTATCCCGAGCTTTCTCCTTTGATGGTGAATCCATCCATTCCTACTGTCAGTCTTGGTGCTTCTCTTGATATGGAAAAGGTTGATGATTCATAGTCAAACGTAAGGAGGAAAAACATGGCAACCATGATTCCGGGTCAAGATTTTTCCTAATCTGGCCTTATCAATCTAGTAGGGAACTTGGTTCCCATAATATGATTGGGAACCTCGCCCGAAGTTACCGGATGAAGCCGGGATACTCCCCTCTTTCCAACTATCTAAAGGTTTTCTGAGTCGGCGAATCCGCATTCATCATGGTTAAAGGTGCCATTCACAAGGGTACCCAAGTACACAGTAGCCGCATCTGGAATGTCTCTAAGCGCGCTATCGGTGTTGAAGTCAACAAGCAGGTTGGTGATTGGATGATTAGAACAAAGATCCATGAGTGGGCGGAGCACGTTCAACCTTTAAGATGCACTGAGGATTCGAAGCTGAAGAAGAAAGGTGATGAACTCAAGGCAAAAGCAAAGGCAAGAGGCCTTTTGGCAGGATTTTCGTTGATACCATTCCAAAGGAATTGAAGAAGCTGATGTAGCCAATTTGAATCTAAAAGGCTACAGAGGAGAAGGATGCAAGATTTCGCTTGATCTTCCTGTTGTTTTTCGTTTATTCGCATCTTGTAGCCCGATTGCGGGGTTTAGGCCCCCTGATTGATCAATTGGATGTTTATTTTTTGTAAATGTAATGTCTTTTTATTTTTGCTAGGTCGTGGTAGGACCTTACATAACAATAATCCAGATGAAAAATTACTTGGATGACGATTATTTATACTTGCTTACTTATAGTATGTCTTATAGAGTCTAATTTATGCTTGGGATGTTGTTAACCTACCGCCCTACCCCCACTCCTTTTTTATATCTGGCCATAAAGGAAACTAGACCTAAATTACCCCCGAAGATAACTTGGTCAGTAGTCCCCTTGTAAGACTTGGTGAACATTTTGCAAGAAACTTCAATCCAGTGGTGCTTCGGACCTAGTATCAGGATATTGCAAAATTTTGAGCATTTGATTGATACCTCATGCATTAGGAATCCAGGGATCTCGGGTAAGCCGTTAAGGCCTTCTCAGCATCAGGTCTTCATATGGCGAATCGAGGTGTCAGGTATCAAACTAAGGGATCATGGTCTTTTGATAAATCTGTCATGTTGGAGGGTATTCCCCGACATGGTTCTTTACATGGCGAATCAAGGTGCTAGACATCATGCTAAGCGATCCTGGTCCTTTGATAAATATGTCATGGTGGAGGGTATTCCCAGACCTGGTTCCTTATATGGCGAATCAAGGTGTCAGGTATCCGACTAAGGGATCCTAGTCCTTTGATTAATCTATCTTGGTGAAGGGTATTCCCTGACCTGGTTCTTCATATGACGAATCAAGGTGTCAAACATCCAGCTAAGGGATCCTGGTCCTTTGATGATATCTGTCTTGGTGGAGGGTATTCCCAGACCTGGTTTTTCACATGGCCAATCAATGTGCCAGACATCCTGCGAAGGGATCCTGGTCTTTTGATAAATCTATCATGGTGGAGGGTATTCCCCAACTTGGTTCCTTCACATGGCGAATCGAGGTGCCAGACATCTAGCCAAGGGATCCTAGTCCTTTGATTATATCTGTTCCGGTGGAGGGTATTCCCTAACCTGGTTTTTCACATGGCGAATCAAAGTGCCAGACATCCTACTAAGAGATCCTGGTCCTTTGATAAATCTGTCTTGGTAGAGGGTATTCCCCGACCTGGTTCCTTATATGGCGAATCAAGGTGTCAGGTGTTCGATTAAGGGATCCTGGTCCTTTTATTAATCTGTCCTGATGGTGGGTATTCCTCGACCTGGTTCTTCACATGGTGAATCAAGGTGCCAGACATCCAACTAAGGGATTCTGGTCCTTTGATGATATCTGTCCCTGTGGAGGGTATTCCCCGACCTGGTTTTTCACATGGCAAATCAAGGTGCCAGACATCCTGCTAAGGGATCCTGGTCCTTTGCTGATTTGTCCCGGTGAAGGGTATTCCTCGACCGAGGCTTTAGGAATGCCGTATAGGCTTTCCTAGTCTTGAGGACTGCGACGGGCAACCAAGGCCAAGACTTCGCATCCCTAGTCTGGTAGGCAACTATGCCACTTAGGCATTTATGCACCAGATCATTCTAGATGAGTGTATACCCCATCCAAGGAAGCAGGAGTGCCATGTGGGTGTTCCTAGTCTTGCGGCGATTTAGTTGTGGCGATCCTCCTAGAGAGGCTGACCGGGTCTAGGGCATCATGAGTGTTGTATAGCTTTCTTGGTCCTGAGGTGATTTAGATATGGTGAAAGGTTCTGGATGAGGGTTGGAAAATCATGTAGAAGAAGAAATGACTTCTTTTATTGAATTTTCAAACTCATACAAAGCAAAGCTCGAGGTATACATTTGATGTCATACCAGCTGAAAAAAAAAAAAAAAGAATAACTATTCCTGCTAACCACTAAGGGTATAACCTCTTGAGGTGATCGGCATTCTAGGTGTGGTTAACCGGGTTACCATCAATGTCTTCTAATTTGTAAGCTCCACCACGGACTACCATCTTGATCAAGTAAGGACTACCATTTGCTCCACCTTCATGCCCTTGAATTTTGTCATTGCCTCTCAAACCTTAGCCAGATACGATACCATGTTATCACCATTTTCTTGATACAATCCCGATACTTGGTTGATAACCAACTGCGAATCACTCTTAACCAGGAGGAAACCCGCTCCTAGTTCTTCTGCTATTTTCAGTCCTGCTAGCAGGGCTTAATACTCTGCTTCATTATTGGTGGCTCTGAATTCAAATTTGACAGTGGATGCACTCGACCTCCTCTAGGTCGGTCAGGATAATCCTCGCTCCGTAGCCTGATTGGTTTGATGTCCCATCCGTGTACATTATCCAGATTTTACAATCATCAGGCCATTCTGGGTTCTTTAGGACAGGATCTGGGGTTGTCGTAGTATCCGATTTCAGAGTCATGCTGAACTCTACTATAAAATCTGCTAACGCCTGAGCCTTAATTGTTGTCCTTGGCATGAACTTGATGTCATGCTAGGTGAGCTCCAAAGCCCATAGGGCCAATCTGCCGGATACATCAGGCCTTTGGAGTAATTGCCTTAATGACTGGTATGTGATTACTTCAATTGTATGAGCTTGAAAGTATGGTCGGAGCTTTCTAGCTGCAGTCACTAATGCGCAGGTGAGTAAAATTCCCTATAGAGATGTAGTGTATATTATACCTAGAGGGGGAGGGGGGTGAATAAGTATAGTCTCAATTTCTTCCAACTTTAAAATTTACGGATTACAAGAATGAAATATACACTTGATATGATTTAACATTTGTATAGTATGAGTCAATTCATGTAAAAATCAATATACAAGAGATAAAATCAATACATGATATGGAAGATAATAAAAAGTAAACTGAAAATGGACACAAGTATTTTTACGTGGTAAACCTCAAAGAAGAAACATCCACGGGTTGATAACCACAACCACCGGTAAAGCAATCCACTATATGAAAAGGACTTACACACTCAAGGCTATCAACAAATGATATCAACCCTAAGCTATCAACTTCTAATCTATCCTCAAGGCCTAATGAACCACCTAGCCTACTCCCTATCCAAGATGTGTCCTACACCACTAGAGAGCAACTCTTTATCCAAGGCTCTCAAGCCTCTAGGAAGATTTATTTGCTTAGTTATCTAGATCACAAATGATCCTAGTCAAACTTCCCTAAATCAACAATCCGGAGTACCAAACTCCCAGTTAAGACTTTTGCTTAGTTATCCGGATCCTCTTGATTCTAACTAAGTCTTCGTGTTTGGCTATCTGGAACACTTTCCTAGCCAAGTCTTCTTGCTCAAATCAAGGCTTCACTCACCTTAACAAGAGACTTTAACATTTCCACAAGGCAATGATCTAAGTAATGCAAATGATGCAAACACAAATCAAATAAAGCAAGATGATCAATCAAACTCTATGAACATGCTTAGATATATTCTAGGATAAGCTTTCAACAAACAATCACAAATGTATCTAGAAATCAAGGCATGTATATCAATAAGAACAAGATGAGAATATTCAATATATCACAAAAATTCTTAGTTCTTAGATTATGAAATTGAACCTAGAAAATATCATGAAGCACATCATATATATCATTTCTAGAAACAATTTCAAGTTAAATCAAGTTTAGCAAATATATGTTCAAGAGATATCACAAAGCTAAAACTCAATAAATAATCAATCAAACAAATGTAGCATGTGATCTGCCATTCTTCTTAATACATTTCATCAATCAAATAGGAAGATTAAAAGAGATGAACAAAAGAGAAAGTAAGAAGAAGATGTTTCACATACAACACTTGAGTCTCGGGTTAAATCTTCCAACTATGAAAAATCACGAACTAAAATGACTCTAAAAATGCTTGAAGTTCGTAGCTCTCTTCAAGACTAACATTTTTGGCTTTTGGATCACTCGATTTTGAGTTCATATGAGAGAGTTATGATCGAAATAAGAAAACTAAAATCATGAAGAATTTTGCAGAAATTTTCTTTTCAATTTTCTTCTAGTTGTAATTTGGAGGGAAGGAGGAGAGCTTTTGAAAGAATTTAAGATAGGGAAAATGAGGACCAACCATAGCATGCCATGCCAGCAGCCCGTGTGGGGCGCGTGTGGCACATGTGGGCAGAGAGGGGTCCAACTCTTGTGCCACACGTGGCCATGCAAGGTTGGCCGTTGGCCAATCTTGCTCCTCTCGCGCATCGCTCGCGTTCTTCCATTGTATCCAGGTCTCCGAACTCTGATTTCGAATCCATCTTTAGATTATGAATCGTGACTCCTTACGCCAAATGAAGACTATAAAACTTTGACAAAAGGTTGAGAATTCATCTCAGAAAACGATAACGAAGACAACTCAACGAATGAGAATGCAAAGTAGCGTAGCTACATCGTTTGGACTCGAAACCTAATGAATGAGTAACCGAAATGACCGATACTCAATAAGGAATCATATGAGATCATGTTTAAGTCTAAAATACAATAAACACAATATCACACAAGTATGCCAAATTCAAGTGATAGCCACGAAACATGCAATTCTACAATTTTTTGTCTATATGAGACCAATACATGAGCATACTTAAATGTGTGTGAATATGTTATACCAAATGTTTTCACAATGATACAGGGACAAACATGAATGAATTTTTTTTTTTTTTATGCACTTACGCCTTGCAAAAGGAAGAATAAACTTGATACTTGAGCATCCAAGTATGAGATTTTCCTCTTGAAGATGATATTTGCATAAGACGTCACTTTTAACCTTTGAAGCTTCTTTTCACCAAGAACCACCTAAGCAACACTTATTACTAATGTAGAGAGTTTTGCAATGGAATCAAGCCAATACAAATCAAGGATCTTACAATCTCCCCATTTAGCTATTCCATGGCAAAACCCCATCCTCACCATACATTATTCACTCCAATAAATTCGATGTTGATAGCATTCTCTCATCCTCACATTACAAAAGGATCCCTAGACTAAAAAGTTTTCAAGTCTTCTTGAGTCTTCAAGAATCCCTTCTTTGAACTTCAAAGTAACTATGAGAAAAGAACCAAACCAACAAAAGATCTTCTTCCAAAGAAGAGTGTGAAAGATGATACCAAAAACAAACAAGAATTACCCTTATCTCAAACAAACATTTATCTCAAATAAATGTTCTCTTTATAGCTTCCCCTAATCTCCTTAACCTTTTAAAGCAAGAATTCTTTTCTCCCCCTTAAGACAAGAATTCTCTCTAGTAAGACAATGTCTCAATTAAGTACTAAGAGGAACAAGTCACACACATTTGGAACATTTCTCCACATATGGTGAGGTATACACTCTCTTTCTCCCCTATATCAAACATGGATTCCCCCATATCAAATATGGTGAGGTATACATTTTCTCCCCCTTTTTGTCAAGGAATAAACAAAAGACACGAGATAAAGACGAAATGTTAAGCAAACAAATCGTATAAAAGCGAAGTTGAATAAACTAAAGCTCCCCCTAAACATATGCTCCACATATTATCATCAAGTAGATTTGTTCACAAGGGACTCACACAATCACAAAATCAAGCAATAAGAGAAAATATTTCACCACTTTACAAAGTCCAAGAGAGAGTCATAGATTTTCATCAATCTCTCAAAAATATTCTCACATTGCTAATGAATCAAGCACATAAGCAAAATATGTGTGTGTGTGTGTGTGAATTCTTCAAACATATATAATAGGAGTAATTGTGATATCAACATACAAACAATTTTCACACCTATCCAATTAAAGCATTTCCAAAAATAGGTCAAACCGATATTCATCTGGGTTTTTTACTATAAAAGAATAGATATCAACATGTGAGTGTGTGTGTGCAAGTGGCTCGTTTACACATTTCTATTTGACAATCCGAGCATTTCACAATTCTTAACTATACACAGGCTATGAATCAAATATATTTTTAATTGATTCTTTTCCACACTTCTTTGATTTTTCTAACATAAACATATACACTGGTGGCTTTCACTCATCACAATGGCATAGCCCTTTCCTATATTGGGTGACTTCACAACCAAGGTGTGTAGCCCTTTCCATGAGGGTCCTCATTGAATACTATGTAGAGCCGAAGCAAAATGGATACATATCATAGGTCATCTATCATGTACTAAGCAATAGGCTTCTAGATGCATCCATAATCTACATACTTTCAATCACATAAACTCAAAACACTAAAACATATAAGAGAAGCATTTGTGCACTTTTCAAAAATAAGATTTTCAAGCTTAAGTGCATGATCTAAAAACAATAAAAGATATTTGTTTAAGATCATTACTTCTTAAGTGAGTAGCTCTCAAAGATATTCATATTCAAGTAAGTTTTGCTCATCAAGCCACTCATAATCACACAAAGACATCAATCAACACAAATCATGCCAATGGACATTCTAAGAGTTTTAAACCTCTCTTTGTCCAAGGGCTTTGTGAACAAGTCCGCAAGTTTATTTTTAGTAGGCATATGCTCTAGAGTAACAATTGAATGTTCAACTAGGTCTCTAATAAAATGATGCCTAATATTTATGTGCTTTGTGTAGGAGTGTTGAACCAGATTTTTAGAGATGTTAATGGCACTTAAATTATCATAATAAAGTGTCATTTTGCCTTGTTCTATCTCATAATCCTTAAGGATTTGTTTCATCCAAAGTAATTGTGTGCATGCACTTCCGGCCGTAATGTACTCGGCTTCCGAAGAGGAAAGGGAAACGAAATTTTATTTCTTACTAGACTAGGAAACTAAGTTATTCCCAATATAAAAACAACCGTCGGATGTGCTTTTACGGTCATCTACATTTTCCGCCCAATCGGTATCACAATAGCCTACTAGTATATCATTGGTGTCAAATGAGTAAAATAGACCAAGACTATGAGTTCCTTTGACGTACCTAATGATCATCTTAACGGCCTTTATGTGAGATTCCTTGGGGTTGACTTGAAATCTAGCACACAAACCTACACTAAAGTAAATGCCCGGTCTTCTAGCTGTTAGGTAAAATAGACTACCTATCATGATTCTATAGAGGCTTTGGTCAACACTATTCCCATTTTCGTATTTGTCAAGTTTAAGGGTAGCACTCATGGGTGTTTCTAAGCAATAGGTTTCTAGCATACTTAGATTGATTCAACATAATGCCCATGCTAGTTTGCTTCACTTACATCCCTAGAAAATAATTCAACTTACCCACCATACTCATTTCAAATTCACTTGACATAACATTTACAAATTCATTAACCTTGGTTTTATTAGTAGACCTAAAAACAATGTCATCAACATATATTTGTGCTACAAAAATATCATGATCATGATGTTTGATAAACAATGTTCTATCAATGTCATCTCTCCTATAATGATTGTCAATAAGATATTGAGTCAACCTATCATACCAAGCTTTTGAAGCTTGCTTAAGGCCATGAAGAGCTTTTTCCAATTTAAACACACGATTAGGAGAGTGTGGGTCTACAAAACCCTTAGGTTGTTTATCATACACATCTTCTTGAAGGTATCCATTGAGGAAAGCAATTTGACATCCATTTGAAATAATTTGAACTTTTTAACACAAGCAATGGATAACAAAAGTCTAATGGACTCGAGACGTGCAACCAGTGCAAATGTCTCATCAAAGTCTACACCCTCAACTTGAGTGTAGCCTTGAGCCACTAGCCTAGTTTTATTCCTCACAATCTTGCCACTTTCATCGGTCTTATTCCTAAACACCTACTTAGTGCCAATTACATTTGTGTCTTTTGGCCTAGGAACTAAGGACCACACTTCATCCCTCTCAAATTCATTTTATTCTTCTTGCATAGCCTCAACCCAATATTCATCAACAATAGCTTCATTAATATTTTTGGGTTTAATTTGAGAAGTGCAGCAAGCATATGAAATTTGGTTAGCTATTTGATTTCTAGTTCTAACCCCTTCATTCAAATCACCTATGATGTCTTCTTGATAAAGTGAGTTTCTAAGTCTAGAGTGAGAACGCTCAACAACTTAGTCATTTTGTTGGTTATCAATTAAAGCATTTTCATTCTCTAGACTTCCTACTTCATTAAAACTATCATTTTAATCTTTTTGACTAGATTCACTACTAGCCACATCAATAGGTGTATTGATCGAACCAAAATTGTTATGATTTTGACCTTCAATTCTGTATCCTTTAGCTTGTTTTCAAGTGTATTTTGGTGTCTAATGGCTCGTTTCTAGTCAATTATAGGCATTCAGCGCATTTCGGGCAAAACGTGAGATTTGGTGGAAAAATAGGCTGAAATTGTAAAAAGTGTATGCAGATCATCCAACTTCAAAGGAGCATATATCTCTCCTCAGATCGAACCATATTTTGGTTTATATATATTTGGAAGCCCTGGAAGTCTAATTTCCATTGGTTTTTACGGATTACGATTCCGAGTCTTCTAGAGAAAGTTATGTCCATTTTAGTAACACTGCATAGGGAACCTATTGCCATGGCGACACCACCGCGAACTGCACTTGCAAGAGCAACGAAAGGGACGTTTTCAAACCATTTTAGAGGGGTAATGTTGTCCTTCCATGCCTATTCTAAACCCTAGCCTTCAAAACATATAATTACACCATTTTTTATAGAGAATTTACAACTCTTGGAGATCAAGAAACCTCCCTCTTCCACCATTCCTAATCCCACCATTTCTCCTCTCCAATAAACACTTAGATTACTCCCCTAAATCACTCCTCTCTTTCCATTTTCTCCACACCTTTCCTTTGTGACTTTCCATTTGACTTCGCCTATCTATACACATCCTTAACACCCAATCTTTGCACAAGATTAAAGCAAGGAAGCTTAAGAAAGGATTAAGCTTACAAGAGAGACCCAAGGGTGATTTCTCTATATTTTACTTCCTTTCTCTTGTTTGTTATTATGTGTAACTAAACCCCCATTTTAGGTGGGTGATTTGAGAGAATTTTTTGGACATTGAGTAATCAAAGCTTGAATATTATGTTTGCATAATTATAGTTCTATTTACTTTTTAATTAGATCTTGCATTTATGTGATTGAATGAGTATTGACACATTTGTTAATTACAATATGTTGTAAGATTTATTTGTGATAAAATTGGTTAGGTTATTGAAACACTTGATTGATTGTAGCACATAGTGAATAGGTTAGGTTGTTGGAGGGGATATCACCCCAATTTCTTAGACCTTCGATCATCACCAACCGATCCCGCCTTGACCCCCTTTCCTTAATCGGTTAGGCATTTTGGTCGGAAGTTGTTTAGGTTTTGTAGTGACGGCCTAAACAACACTTCCGAGTGAGATCAGTCCTTGATTGTGTAGATTGCACGTTAATTAAGCTGTAAAGGAATTGCTCAATAGTCCATAGTTACTCTATCATCTCCTTAGGCTCCCAATTAATTGTTTAAAACATTTTCTTATCTAGGTTGTTTGTATTGGATTCCTATCTCTATTCATTTTCTCGTTACATTTTTGTACATTTAAATTACATCCATTGTTTGGTGGTTTCTCAAAACACACACCATCCAACTAAACCATAATTTATTTTCTTGCACACTAGTTAGACTAACTTAGATTAGATAGCAAATCAATTAATCTAATCTAATCCATGTGGAATGAATCTTTAGCTTACTGCTTTACTAGTTTTCAAAACTTAAAGCATATTGCGTAAGAATTTATTTATAAACGTCTTTTGATAATTCGCAATTTGGTAACGACACAAAAAGCGAGTCATCATGTAATAGTGTCATTCAGAATATTTTTATTAGGTTCATTGACACCATTACCATTACATATATCAAGCATGTTAAGGTCATCTATCTTCACATCGATAGACTCCATAATAGTCTTAGTAGTCAAATTGAAAACTCTATATGAACAACTATTAATAGCATACCTAAGAAAGAGACCAACATTAGTTTTAACATCAAACTTTCCTAAGTGATCTCTATCATTTAAAATGTAACACTTACTCCCAAAAGTGTGGAAGTAACTTACATTGGGCTTCTTGCCCTTCTATAGCTCATAGGACGTTAGTTTTGTACTGGGCCTCCTAAATACTCTATTCGACACATAACAAGGGGTATTGACCGCTTTGGCCCAAAGGTTTCTAGGGATTTTCTTACTATTGATCATGACCCTAGCCATCTCTTGCAAGACTTGGTTCTTTCTCTCAACGACACCGTTTTGTTGAGGAGTTCTAGGTGCGGAGAACTTATGAGAAATCCCTAACCCATCACAAAACTCACTAAATTTGGCATTCTTAAATTCCGTCCAATGATCACTCCTAATACGACATATTTTCTTGATATCAAAATCTTTTTCATTTTGAACTTGATTGCAAAAATTCTTGAAGTAATCAAAAGTCTCGGTCTTGTTTCTAAGAAAATAAACCCTAGTAAATCTAGAGTAGTCATCAACGTACACAAAAATGTAATTTTTGCCATTGATGCTCTCGGTTTGAATTGGCCCCATCAGGTCTATGTGCACAAGTTCTAAAGGTCTCTTGGTAGTTATGTGTAAGAATTCTTCTTGTGATACGTTTTGGTTTGTTTACCTAATTGGCAAGATTCAAAAAAAACATCTAGCTTTTTACCAAGATTGGGAATACCTATAACAATGCCTAATGCTTCAAACTTCTTTAAATCTTTAAAGTTCATGTGGTCCAAACGTTGATGCCATAAGTCAAGCTTATTGCACTCATGTGCCATATTGCAAGTTAGAGGGTCTATCTCAAGACAATAGCAATTGTCTATAGACCTTTTGACTTTTAGGACAACATTACCATTTTTATCAATTATAGTGCACATATCTTTGTAAAGCTAACTTGCTTAAAAATTTCACACAAGTGAGTGATGCTTATTAAGTTAGCTTGTAATCCATCAACATATAAAGTGTTGTGAACTTTAGACAATTTGAGGCTACAAATTGTTCCCTGTCTAGAACTTGCTTTTTGGTACATCACCAAAAGTGACCCATCCTCAATCCTTAAGAACAAGATTCTTAAAGAACTCCTTGTTCCCGGTCATGTTCCTAGAACAGTCACTATTTAGGTACCAAGAGTAGGAGGAGTTGGCCCTTAAAGCATATTGTGCAACTAGACATTTAGGAGTGTCCTTTCTAACCCATACACTCTTCATAATATGCTTCTCACTCTTACCACTAACAAGCTTTGACTAAATGTTAGACTTTTTATCATGCACCTTGACCTCATTCGTCACATTTTAAAAAAATATCAAACAAAGTATTATCAACTTTCTTATGCATGGTAGAGTGAGGCACAACATAAGATTTAGCAAGCAAGTCATCAACAACTTTCTTTACAACATGCTCTTCCAAGGTCTTCCTAGGTCTATTTCTATATCCATACATGGATGATTGCCTAGGTCCATTCAAAGACATATAATGAAAAGCATTATCAAGTTCGCATTTATGAATATATTCAAAGCACCTAGGTCAAATATATCCTATCATATTACAATGATGACAAATAGGAATAAACTTGAGAAATTTATTGCCTTTGCTTCCAAAGCCTTTGGTCTTCTCACAATTTTTCCTCTTTGAAATGCAACCCTTAATGCTTCACCTCTTGCATTAGAGGTTGTTGCTCCTTGACGTTGATCTTATTGAGTTCTTCCATTGAACTTCCTTGTTGATGTAGAGACACCTCCGGTAGCTTTCATAGCTTTACCTTGAGTGTGTGTACTTATATTTGTTTCAACACTTGTTAGTAGAAGGGGTTTCCTTCTCATTGATATAACCCAAACCTCTTTTGTCACATGGATGCTTAACTATAAGATCTTAGATTTGTGTTGGCTTGATTTCATTACAAAACTCTCTATATTTTTAATATTTGTTGTTTAGATGATTCTCGGTGAAAAGAAGCTTCAAAGGTGAAGAAGCAACATCTTGTGCAAATATCGTCTTCAAGGGGAACATCGTATACTTTGATGCTAAGGTATCAAGTTTTTTCTTCCTCTTGCAAGGCATAAGCGCACATACACACAATTCATTCATATGTGTCCCTGTATCATTGTGCAAACATTTGGTATAACAAATTCACACAGATTTAAGTATGCTCATGCATTTGTCTAATATAGACAAACATTGTAGAAATGCATGTTTTATCACTATCGCTTAGATATGACATACTTGTGTGACATTGTGTTCATTTGTTTATTTTTATTGTATTTTGGACTTGAACATGATCTCATATGATTCCTTATTAATGTTAGGATTATGCTCAATAGCAAGAGTGTAATGTTGTAATTAACAATCTTTTTCATATTAATAAAGTGATTTCTGGTTTAACAAATCGTATAGCATTTATAGTTTGTATTATAATTGTCAAAGTAAATAATCATAAGGTCTAAAGACTATGGGAAAAGAAGAATTGTTCGTACATCTGGATATGTATGTGGTAGACACAATTCTTTAGTTAGTCTTGAATATTGTTCACAACTTAAGTTAAAGGTTGGGCACCTTTATCTTGTTAAAGTTGTAGAATTCTTTTGCTAGCATTTGAGTGGGATCAAATGAGATATGATGAGTCTAAAATCATCGGAGTGTCTTCGAGCAAAAGGATCTAGTGCACTAGGTGCATTGAACTGGATCACAATGAAAAGCTTTATCTAGAACCGTCAATAGATAATAGTCTTTTCATTATCAGGACAATCGGAGAGTCTATCTTAATCCTGAGATAAATGATGGACTTATGGTTGCAAGTGATATCATTTGAGTTATCAATGAGTACGATTATATCGCATAGTCTATCCTCGATAGTTTGGTGATATTCATTTGTTAATCGATAGAGGACTTCATTTATAGATATGGACATCGTGGCTCCATTTAATTAAATGAGAGTATAATATCATCATATGGATGTTTTGGGGTAATTGGATATTAAGTCTCAACGTTGAGTTTTCAATAGTGTCTATTGAAAACATGGCTTCTCGACAAGTCAAAATATCCAAGTTCAAAACGTGGTCATATGAGTAAATATGGTAACTTGGAGAGTTATAGGCGGTCTATGAACTCTTGGAGAGTACTGATATTAATCACGAGGATACACTATCTCCAATATGATTGTGCAGGGTATGAATGAGGAGCATCTTCCTTTTCTATCTTTATTTAAGAGTTCAGTTTTAGCTCTTTAGTGGAATGAGTTAAAATTAATGGATCGGACCTAAGTGAATAATTTGTTGATTGTGATTAGGTTATGTTTATTGAAGCTTAAATTTAGATGGCCCGCCAAGATCCCCGATCCACACGGACTTGCATGGATCACTTGATATATTATACCGGACCAATTTAAGGGTCCATCTAGAATTGCATTTAATATATTAAGAATATAATTTGCACATTATTTAAGTAATGGGCTGCTCAATTATATTAATATATCAATGAAAGACATGTGGGCTTGTTTCTTTTAGTAAGAATGGGTCTGGTTCACATGTGGGCTTTTTTATTTAAAGTCCAATGGATTAAATGAAATAGGAAAATAATATTAGGCCCGTCTTATATATAAGTGGGGCGGCTAGGTTAAAGTTTTGACCTAAAAATATTATTTTGTTTCATTTGTTTTAATTAAATAAAATTAATTGATTTATTGATTAATTGTTTAATTAAAGAAACAAATCTTTCCTAAAAGTAAAAGACTTGTTTGATAAGTAAATAAATAAATTAGTATTATTTATTTAATCAAATAAGGAGTCTTTTTTTAGTCAAATAAAAGAATAAAAATAAAAGAGTTGGATTAGGGTTTGAAGTCTATAAAGTTAAAAAGAATTAGGGTTGAATTTCGGTCACCCTATATAAGTGACATGATGAAATTCGGCCAACCCTAATTAGATACTACATAGAATTCGGCAACCCTAAAGGAAAAAGAAGAAAAATTCGGCCAACCTATATATATGTTCTTATAGGGTTCGGCCACATCAATTCATTGGTGCTTGAGTTTTTATTTTCTTTCTTCTTCTTCTTAATTCTAAGAGAGTTTTATTCTAGAGAGACAAAAAGGAGTGAAAAATTATTCTTTGATAGTATAAAATTGCTTAAACATCAATAAGCTTGTGTATACGATATCGATCTAGGTTCACGCGAGTTTCGATCATAAGATTGTGAACTCAAAAGTGACCGGAATAATTTTGACATTCTTTTGATTGTTTTGTGACTAACAAAGAAAAGAAAGTATTTGTTTGGTCCATTCACAGGTTTGCAATTCAAAGGAAAGGGAGACCACGCTCCTAGGTGATCCACATTCGTGCTCGGATTGAAGGTCTTGCGGATTACCATCGACGTAAGTCAATCGGATCACGCGACAAAAGGTAATTTACTTTTGTTAACATATATGCATGTTTATTGATTAAAAGGGTTTAAGGTTCATAAAGGAAAAATTTTAAAAGTCACTAAATCGTCTTTAGTATCGCTTCCGCTGCGTGTAACGCTTTTATTTGTTTATTTTTTCCCTACAATTGGTATCAGAGCCTAGTTGAACCCTTTTAATTAATTAACGTATATATACGTGGATCTATTTCTTTTTATTGTGATTATGCATGTTTAGAAAGAGATGGCACTCTAGGTATTCAAATATATAATTACATGTGATGTATGGATTTATATATATTTTATGTGGTTTGTTATTGCTCGATTTTGGCCCTAGATTTTCAATGTAATTTTTGTTTCGGAGTTGTAACAAGAAGGGTGGTCTATTATCGCCATAATTCCTTCTTGGTAGATTGCTAGGTTTTATTTTTTTTTATATATATGTGCAGTATTTTTTTTAGGGTTACTGCAGTTTTTATTTATTTATTTTTAGTATGTGCAGTTTTTTGTTTGTAAAAATACTGCAGTGAATAAAAAAAAAAAAAAAATTAATACTGCAGTATTTATTATATATATACTGTCGTAATATATTTAGGTCTTGGAGATTCGAAGACACGAAGCCAAACGAAGCAACCGGAACCAAGTACGAGCACCGTGCTCACCCTAGGAGTGGATTGGGCTGCGCATGACAAGCCCAAACATTGGTGGGCTGCGCATGGCAGCCTTGTGTGGCCTTATGGGCTGCGCAAGGCAGCCCCTTTGTGGGGTTGTGGGCTGCGCACGCCCATGGGAGAAGGCCGAAGGATGAGCGTATGGTTGATGGGCCACCTGAAGATCTTGTATTCCTGACAAATTGTAATTTACTTGTTTTTCTAGGATGGGCCAAAATTGTTGCTATTTAATTTATGCTTAAATATTACAATATTTGTTATTGTATGATAACATGACATATAGAATAGGAGTGCCACGCATATATCTCTTTTGGTATAAACATGCATTGAATGAGTTAGGTATCTAAATTGGCATCTAGATAACTCGGTAAATCATTCTATGGGATTTAATCACACGCCTTAAATAATTGAGTGGGAGAAGGTGTTTTGGTAACACCTATGGCCTCCAAGGTTAGTTGAGCTTTATTATTTATTGGTAATCCCCCCAGGGGGCGTCCATGAATGGAATTTAGCAACATACTTCCTTACAAGGATAGACTAGACAATGGACTCAAACGAGATCTACTCCCCAAGGAGGGATTTTCGTGAGAGAAAATTGAGGGTCGATATCTTGGTAACACACTCAATGTAATTTTATTCATATCCTCCCAAGAGTTCTTGTCAGTAAAATTGCAAGGCTAAAATTGAAAACGCTGGTTGTTATGTTAACAATTAGGTGGGACCTAGTCTAATTAGTAAATGGTGCGAACTCCGAAAGGAGGCGTAACATTTATGGGTGTTAGATCACCGTTGAATTTTATGATTGAGTTATTTATTTAATTTAAGATAAATATTTAAAAGTGCTTTATCATGATTATTTACTTATATATGTTTTGTTCAGAAATCATGACCCCATCACTTATGAACATCCTGAAAGATAACACTTTAACTGGAGATAATTATGTCACATGGAAAAGGAAAATTGGGTTGTTACTGCAAAGTGAAAAACATAAGTTTGTTCTAACTACTCCTAAACCACCTGCTCCTAATAATGAATCTAGCATAATGTGTAGAGATGGGTATGAGCAGTGGAAGTGGATGATATGGCAAAATGTTACATTATGTGCCATCTCTAGACGTGTTGAGAATGACATGAAGGAATGGAGTCCGCTGCTGATATAATGATGTCTCTAGAGGAGATGTTTGCTATGAAGTCTAGGACGACTAAGAGAGAGGCAGTGACTGCTTTTATGAATCTTAGGATGAAACCTGGACAGGTTGTGAAAGATCACATGATGAAAGTCATAGCACATCTCAACATTGCTGAACTGCATGGCGCTGAGATAGATGGTGAGACAAAGATTGATATGGTTGTCAATTCATTGTCAGATTCCTTTGATCAGTTCAAATTGGACTACACTTTGAACAAAAAGGAATACACCTTACAAGGCATGATGCAAGATGTTCAAAGTGCTGAAAAGATCCTTGTGAAAGGCAAAGGTCAAAGAGATTCATATGGTTGGTAAATTTGCTACTGTTAAGGCCCGTCAAAAGGTCAAGAAACAACAGAAGAAAAAGCAACTTGGGCCTATCAAGAAGGAGACCAAGAAAGTAACCAAGATCAAAGGGAAATGCTTCCTTTGTGGTGAAAAGGGACATTGAAAGAGAAATTGCCCAAAGTCCCAGAACAAGAAGGAAGAAGGTAATTTGAATTATCTAGAAACATGTTTTTTGGCTGATTCTACAGATTCTTGGATCATAGACTCAGGAGCCACTAATCATGTTTGTTATTCCTTGCAGGGGTTTCAAGAAAGGAGAAAGCTGAGTAAAAATGAAATCAATTTGCGCTTGGGCGACGGAACGTTAGTGTCTGCAAGTGCAGTGGGAGATATTAGAGTTTATTTGGATTCTAGAAGGCATTTAGATTTAATAGACGTTTATTATGTACCTCAATTCAAGAGGAATTTAATTTCGGTTTCTTGTTTAAATAAATTTGGATATTCGGTTACTTTTAATAAAGTTTTTATTATTAGTAAGAATGACAAAATTATTTGCCAAAGTACATTGGAAAACGGTCTATACTTTTTGCATAGAAATATCTCTCACTCGTTAGACACAGAAATAACGGAACCTAATCATAAAAGAGTAAAATTATCAACAGATGAAACCTACCTTTGGCATTTACGCTTAGGTCATATTAACCTTAATAGGATTAAAAGATTGGTAAGTGACGGACCTTTAAGTGACTTAAAGGTTGATGAAGTCTATAACATGAATCTTGTTTGGAAGGTAAAATGACGAAAAGCGTTCTACACTTAAAGGTCACAGGCTGTGAATGTTTAGGATTGATACACACTGATGTATGTGGACCTATGAGCATTCAAGCTAGAGGTGGATATGAGTACTTCATCACCTTCACGGATGATTACTCAAGATTTGGTTATGTGTATCTCATGAGACATAAGTCGGATGCTTTTGACATGTTCAAAGCATTCAAAGCTGAAGTAGAAAATCAGCTTGAGAAACACATAAAAATCTTGAGATCTGATCGTGGTGGAGAATATCTATCTGGTGAGTTTCAGCAATATCTTATTGATAATGGGATAGTTTCTCGGTTTTCTGCACTAGGTACACCTCAACAGAATGGGGTAGCAGAAAGGAGAAATAGAACTCTTTTGGATATCGTTAGGTCTATGTTGAGTTATTCAACGCTTCTTATTTCTTTTTGGGGATATGCTTTACAAACTGCTATATACATTCTAAACGATGTACCATCTAAGTCTGTTCCTAAAACACCGCATGAGTTGTGGGCTGGGCGCAAGCCTAGTTTACAACACTTAAGGATATTTGGTTGTCCTGCGCATGTGTTAAAAGGAAAGACAGAAAAGATGGAGTCCCGTTCAGAAACATGTATATTTGTAGGGTATCCAAAAGAAACTAAAGGATATTATTTCTATAGTCCTTCGGATCTTAAAGTATTTGTTTCGACAAATGCTAAATTTCTGGAAAAGGACTATATGAATGATTTTGTGCCTAGAAGTAGAATTGTCCTGAATGAGATGTCAGGAGATACAATTCCACGAGAGGTTGCACAACCTAACCCAATTGTAAGTTTCGATCCAACACAAGATTAACAACCTACCATTCCTCGTCGTAGTGGGAGGGTTAGAACACAACCCGAAAGATACATCGGTCTGGGAGAATCAGTGAAGAATCTCCCGGACGACGATGATCCCTATACGTACAAGGAAGCTGTGGAGGATGTTGATAGTCGCCATTGGCAAAAGGCAATGCAATCCGAGATTGAATACATGTTCGATAACAAAGTCTGGTCCCTTGTAGACTTGCCTAAAGGGATAAAACCCATTGGGTGCAAGTGGGTATACAAGAGGAAAAGAGGTATGGATAGAAAGGTGGAAACCTTTAAAGCTAGATTGGTAGCTAAATGGTATACACAGAAAGAAGGTATCGATTACTAGGAAACCTTCTCTCATGTGGCCATGCTTAAATCCATTAGGATACTCTTATCCATTACAGCATCTTTAGATCTAGAGATTTGGCAAATGGACGTCAAGACAGCTTTTCTAAATGGAAGTCTTGACGAAAACATCTACATGATGCAACCAGAGGGATTCATTGAAAAGGGCCAAAAGGAAAGGGTATGCAAGTTGTAAAAGTCCATATATGGACTAAAGCAAACATCTAGATCCTAGAACATAAGGTTCGATCAAGCTGTGAAAGGTTTTGGATTTATTCAAAACCTTGACAAACCCTGTGTATACAAAAGGATTAAAAGGGACAAGTTGGTTTTCCTAATTCTTTATGTTAATGATATAATACTCATCGGAAACGATGTATGTGTATTGACATCGGTAAAAGAATGGTTAGCAAAACAATTTGATATGGAAGACTTAGGAGAAGCAAGTTATATTCTTGGTATCCAAGTAATAAGGGATAGAAAGAATTGAACGATTGCATTATCTCAAGCTTCATACATTCATAAAATCTTGTCTAGATTCTCCATGCAAGAATCCAAGAAAGGTATGTTACCTTTCAGACATGGAATCAAACTTTCTAAGGAACAAGTTCCTAAAAATGAGCATGAAGAACAATTCATTAGTAGAGTTCCATATGCCTCAGCAGTTGGAAGTCTCATGTATGCAATGCTCTGCATTGTACTAGATATTTGTTTTGCTGCTAAGCTTGAAGGTAAAGGTGTTTCAATCGAAACCTCGGACCCGATCACCGGATCTTGCTACCAAGCATATTTTCAAGTATCTTAAGAGAACGAGAGATAATTACGCTTGTATACTTCCGAGGATCTGTCTGTTGGTAAGGCTGCATTCGATTTCCAATCGATTCGACTCCAAAATCCACATCAGGGGCTGTGTTTACTATTGGAGGAGGAGCAGTTATATGGAGGAGTATCAAGCAATCTTGTATTGCTGATTCCACCATGGAAGCTGAGTATGTCGCTGCATGCGAAGCTGCCAAAGAGGCTGTTTGGCTCCGCCAATTCTTGATTGACTTAGAAGTGGTTCCTAGTGCGAACAAGCAGATCACTATCTACTGTGACAACAGTGGAGCAGTGGCTAATTCGAAAGAACCAAGAAGTCACGAGAGAGGTAAACACATTGAAAGAAAGTATCATCTTTTAAGGGAGATTGTTCAAAGAGGTGACGTGACGATTACCAAATCGCGTCAGCAGAAAATCTAGCGGATCCCTTCACAAAGGCTCTACCTCCGAAGAGTTTCGATGGGCATCTAGAGAATATGGGCTTGAGAGATATGACACATTTGCTATAGCGCAAGTGGGAGGTTGTTAGGATTATGCTCAATAGCAAGAGTGTAATGTTGTAATTAACAATCTTTTTCATATTAATAAAGTGATTTCTAGTTTAACAAATCGTATAGCATTTATAGTTTGTATTATAATTGTCAAAATAAATAATCATAAGGTCTAAAGACTATGGGAAAAGAAGAATTGTTCGTACATCCGGATATGTATGTGGTAGACACAATTCTTTAGTTAGTCTTGAATAATGTTCACAACTTAAGTTAAAGGTTGGGCACCTTTATCTTGTTAAAGTTGTAGAATTCTTTTGCTAGCATTTGAGTGGGATCAAATGAGATATGACGAGTCTAAAATCATCGGAGTGTCTTCGAGCAAAAGGATCTAGTGCACTGGGTGCATTGAACTGGATCACAATGAAAAGCTTTATCTAGAACCGCCAATAGATAATAGTCTTTTCATTATCAGGACAATCGGAGAGTCTATCTTAATCCTGAGATAAATGATGGACTTATGGTTGCAAGTGATATCATTTGAGTTATCAATGAGCACGATTATATCGCATAGTCTATCCTCGATAGTTTGGTGATATTCATTTGTTAATTGATAGAGGACTTCATTTATAGATATGGACATCATGGCTCCATTTAATTAAATGAGAGTATAATATCATCATATGGATGTTTTGAGGTAATTGGATATTAAATCTCAACGTTGAGTTTTCGATAGTGTCTATTGAAAACATGGCTTCCGGACAAGTCAAAATATCCAAGTTCAAAACGTGGTCATATGAGTAAATATGGTAACTTGGAGAGTTATAGGCGGTCTATGAACTCTTGGCGATTACTGATATTAATCACGAGGATACACTATCTCCAATATGATTGTCTAGGGTATGAATGAGGAGCATCTTCCTTTTCTATCTTTATTTAAGAGTTCAGTTTTAGCTCTTTAGTGGAATGAGTTAAAATTAATGGATCGGACCTAAGTGAATCATTTGTTGATTGTGATTAGGTTGTGTCTATTGAAGCTTAAATTTAGATGGCCCGCCAAGATCCCCAATCCACACGGACTTGCATGGATCACTTGATATATTCTACCGGACCAATTTAAAGGTCCATCTAGAATTGCATTTAATATATTAAGAATATAATTTGCACATTATTTAAGTAATGGCTGCTCAATTATATTAATATATTAATGAAAGACATGTGGGCTTGTTTCTTTTAGTAAGAATGGGTCTGGTTCACATGTGGGCTTTTTTTTTATTTAAAGTCCAATGGATTAAATGAAATAGGAAAATAATATTAGGCCCATCTTATATATAAGTGGGGCGGCTAGGTTAAGGTTTTGACCTAAAAATATTATTTTGTTTCATTTGTTTTAATTAAATAAGAATTAATTGATTTATTGATTAATTGTTTAATTAAAGAAACAAATCTTTCCTAAAAGTAAAAGACTTGTTTGATAAGTAAATAAATAAATAAATTAGTATTATTTATTTAATCAAATAAGGAGTCTTTTTTTTAGTCAAATAAAAGAATAAAAATAAAAGAGTTGGATTAGGGTTTGAAGTCTATAAAGTTAAAAAGAATTAGGTTTGATTTTCAGTCACCCTATATAAGTGACATGATGAAATTCGGCCAACCCTAATTAGATACTACATAGAATTCGGCAACCCTAAAGGAAAAAGAAGAAAAATTCGGCCAACCTATATATATGTTCTTATAGGGTTCGGCCACATCAATGAATTGGTGCTTGAGTTTTTATTTTCTTTCTTCTACTTCTTAATTCTAAGAGAGTTTTTATTCTAGAGAGACAAAAAGGAGTGAAAAATTATTCTTTGATAGTATACAATTGCTTAAACATCAATAAGCTTGTGTATACGATATCGATCTAGGTTCACGCGAGTTTCGATCATAAGATTGTGAACTCAAAAGTGACCGGAATAATTTTAACATTCTTTTGATTGTTTTGTGACTAACAAAGAAAAGAAAGTATTTGTTTGGTCCATTCACAGGTTTGCAATTCAAAGGAAAGGGAGACCACGCTCCTAGGTGATCCACGTTCGTGCTCGGATTGAAGGTCTTGCGGATTACCATCGACGTAAGTCAATCGGATCACGCGACAAGAGGTAATTTACTTTTGTTGATATATATGCATGTTTATTGATTAAAAGGGTTTAAGGTTCATAAAGGAAAAATTTTAAAAGTCACTAAATCGTCTTTAGTATCGCTTCCGCTGCGTGTAATACTTTTATTTGTTTATTTTTCCCTACAATTAAGTCCCGGTCATTTCAGTCACTCAATCATTAAGTTTCGAGTCCAAATGATGTAGCTACGCTACTTTACGTTCTCATTCGTTGAGTTTTCTTCGTTGTCATTTTTCGAAATGAATTCTTAACCTTTTTGCAAAGTTTAATAGTCATCATTTTACATGAGGGAGTCACAATTCGTAATCCAAAAACATATTCGAATGTCCAAATATGGCTGAAGAACGCGAACGGAGCACGAGAAGAGCAAGCATGGCCAATGGCCATGCTTGGAGGCCACGTGTGCCACACGGCCAGAGCACCTCTCTATCCACGTGTGGCACACACACCCCACACATGGTGCTGATGTGGCAGGCCGTGATTGGCTCTTCGTTTCCCTCTTTTTTCATCTCTTTTAAAATCTCCCATTCCCTCCTATTCATTATAAGAATATAAATTGAAAAAGAAAGAGTGCATAATTTCTTCATGATTTTTGATTTCTTATTTTGATCATAACTCTCTCATACGAACTCGAAATCCAGTGATCCAAGCCAACATTGTTTGTCTTGAAGAAAGCTACAAACCCCAAGCATTTTTAGAGTCATTTAAGTTTGTGATTTTTCACAGTGAGCTGATTTCAGTCTGTGACTCAACTTTTGTATGTGAAACTTATTCTTCTCACTTCATCTTTTGATAATCTCTTTTAATCTTCCTAATTGATAGATGATATGTGTTTAGAATATTGTTTGATCATATTCTACGGGTGGTTGATCTATTGATTGTTGAGCTTTAGCCATGTGATCTCAATTGAACATATTTAGCTAAACTTGACTAATCTTGAAATTGATTCTAGAAATGTTGTATATGATGTGCCTCATGTTATTTTATAGGTTAAATTTCATCATCTAATAACTAAGATTTTTGTGTGATATATTGAATATTTATATCTTGTTCTTATTAATTCACATGTCTTGATTTCTAGATACATTTGTGATTGTTTGTTGAAAGCATATTCTAGATTATCATTGAACATGTTCATAGAGCTTGATTGATCATCTTACTTTATTTGACTTGTGTTTGCATCATTTGTATCACTTAGATCATTGCCTTGTGGAAAGGTTGAAGTCTGTTTCAAAGTGAGTGAAGCTTTGATTAGAGCAAGAAGACTTGACTAGGACATGTGGTCCGGATAGTCATGCAAAAGTCTTAGCTAGGAGTGTGATACTCCAGATGGTTGAGCTAGGGAAGCTTGACTAGGATCCTTGTGATCTAGATAGCTAAGCAAGGAAATATTCCTAGAGGCTTGAGAACCTTGGATAGGGAGTTGCTCTCTAGAGGTGTAGGACACATCTTGGATAGAGAGTAGGCTAAGTGGTTCACTAGACCTTAAGGGTAGACTAGGAGTTGATAGCCTTGAGTGTGTAAGTCCTTTTTTGTATAGTGGATTGCTTTGCCGGTTGTTGTGGTTATCAACCCGTGGATGTTTCCTTTTTGAGGTTTTACCACGTAAAAATACTTGTGTCTATTTTTGCTTTACTTTTCATTATCTTCTATATCATATATTGATTGTGTCTCTTGTATATTGATTTTCACATATATTGACTCATATTATACAATTGTTAAATCATATCAAGTGTACATTTCATTCTTGTAATCCGCATATTTTTAAGTTGGAAGAAATTGGGACTATACCTATTCAACTCCCCTATATGTATAATATACATTATATTGCTTAAGGGAATTTCATTTGGTATCAAAGTGGGTGTCTAGAAGTAATTAGATAGATCCTTTTATAGTGTTTGTGTTGTGTTTTATGAAAAATACATTTTTGTTACTATGGGTGATTCTATGCCGGAAGGTGCTTCTAGTGCTAGACCTCCACTCTTGAAGAGTGATAACTACTCATTTTGGAAAATTAGGATGAAAGCCTATATTAGATCCATCAATGAAAAGACATGGATGAGTGTTGAGGTAGGTTATGAGTTACCTACCAAAAGGATTGAAGATGGCACTATGGTTTCGAAGCCTAGGGCTGAATGGACGGCCATTGATTTTGATAATGCTAAGTGGCATCATCGAGCGGTGAATGCTATTTTTTGAGGTGTAGATAGTACTCAATTTATCTACATCCAAAACCTTGAATCGGCAAAGGAAGCATGGGATACTTTTCAAACTACCAATGAGGGTACATTAGCGGTTCAAAGGTTTAGAGTACAAATGATTACTTCTCAATTTGAAAGTCTTGTTATGGATGAGGATAGGAAGTTAGTAGACTTCCAAACTGGACTCTTTAATATCCACAAACCAAAGTCAAACTTTAGGAGAGCTATATCCATAAGAGAGAATTAATTGGAAGATCTTGAGATCCTTGCCTAAGAGATTTAATGCTAAGGTGACCGCAATTGAAAAAAGCAAGAATGTCGATCTTATGAGGGTTTATGAGCTTCTTGGGTCTCTACAAAATTATGAGCTTGAGGGTAAGGGAATAGCACTCAAGGTAACTAATGAGAAGAGTGGTGATGATGTGGCTAGTATGGTGAGAACTTTCAAGAAACTTCTAAAGAACATATGTTATAAAAGAGAGGAAGTCAAGATGAAGAACACTCCAAAAGAGGTGGTAGATTGTAAGGATAAATCTAAGAAAAAGCTAATTCGATGTTTTGAATGCAAAGGGATTGGATTTATCTCTACCAAACGTGTTATTGAGAAGAGAGAGTCTAAGGAAGGCTTAGCAATGGTGGCTACTTTGAGTGATGTGAGTATGAGTGATGTAGAAGAGGAAGAGGAGTTCTTGGATGAATGAGAATATACTAGCAATTACATTGCTCACCCGACTATATATGAAGGAAGATTTGAGGATAGTAGTGAAAATCGTGAAATCTCCTCCTATCATGAAGAGTTTGAAGCCTTCTCAATTCAAGATTATGTAAGCTTCAATGACAAGATCCTTCAACAAAAGAATGAAGAGGACAACAAGTTGAAGTTGATCAATGCCAATTTAGTGGTGATAATTAAAGCTTTTGTCAATGAAAAGAAAATGTATTTGGAAAGGATGAGCAAGCAAAGTGAAGTCATCAAGGAGCATGAAAATACAATTGAAAAGTATTTTTCAAAGGTGGAAGAAAGTGCTCAAGAGCTAGATGATCTAAGAGAATACTTTACTATGAAGTTGTTTGTCATAGAGGGAGCGATTAAGCAAAAGAGAACTCTTTGACTATCATGAAGATAAAAGAGTGTCAGTTTAAAGATGAAGTCAAATCTCTTAAAGAGTCTATTAATGGCATGAAAATTAGAGCCATTAAGCTTGATAAAGTCATAAAACTTAGAAAGCATCATGGAGATATGAGTAGCTTGGGTTTTGTAGAAGAAGTGAAGAAGACTCCTACAATCAAAAACAAGTCAAGAAAGTCCAAGAAGAAGAAAGACTCAACCATTATTCCTTTCAACATCAAAGACAAAGAAAAGAAGAGCAATGGAACTTCTCAACCAAAGCATGCACATCTAAAAGGTAAATTTTCTAAATTCATTCCGGTTTCTCATTATTGTAATGTGATTGGTCACATTAGGCGTAAGTGTTATGAATATGTTAGGCAATGCAACCTAGGAAATGTGGAACATGATGAAAATGTGAAAGAGTTGCCTAATCATTCTCCTAAGCATAAGTTTAAGTCTAGAGCTAGACATAACATCTCTAAGTTTATCCCGGTTTGTCATTTTAGCAATGTTGTAGGACATATCAAACCTAAATGCTACAAGTATATTAGACAATGCGAACTAGGGAGTGAGATGCATGCTAGTGAGGTGAAAAACTTCCTTTGGTTGTTTTTAAACATGTTAGGGCTTTAGAGATTATGTATGATGAACATGCTATTGAAAAGAAATCAACAAGGAAAGTTTGGGTTAAGAAGAATAATGTGCATACTTGTGAAATGAATAAATCTTCTTTGAAAGTTTCTAAACATGATAATAGCTTTGATGTTTTAAGAAATGTGCATATTGATCATATTCATGTGAAGAAACATACTAATAAGATTGGGATTGAAAAGAATGACATACATGTTAATGATAATCACATTAAGAAAAATGTTGAGAAAAAATTGGTTAAGAAGAGTGTTAACCATGATCATTTGAAAAGTCTTGAAGATATATTTGTGTATGGCATTGTATTTATTTGTTTATATTTATTGTATTTTGTACTTGAACAAGATCTCATATGATTCTTTATTTAGTCCCGGTCATTTCTATTACTCATTCATTAGGTTTCGAGTCTATACGATGTAGCTACACTACTTTGCGTTCTCATTCGTTGAGTTGTCTTCGTCATCATTTTCCGAGATGAATTCTCAACCTTTTTGCACATTTTTATAGTTTTCATTCTGCGTGAGGGATTCATGATTCATAATCCAAAGATGGATTCAAAATTGGAGTTTGGAGGCCCGAATACAGCCGAAGAAAGCGAGAGGAGCGAGATTGGCCAAAGGCCAACCCTGGTGAGCCACGTGTGCCACACGGCCAGGCAGCCTCTCTACCCATGTGCCCCATAAGTGTAGGTGATATGTCATGCTGTGGTTGGTCTGTTTTTCCCTCCCTTGAATTCTTTCAAAAGCTCTTCTCCTTCTCTCCAAACATTAAGTGTAGAAATTTTGAAAAAGATGAAATCATAAATTTTCTCTCAATTTTAGTTTTCTTATTTTGATCATAACTCTCTCATACGAACTCGAAATAGAGTGATCCAAAAACCAAAATTATTGGTCTAGAAGAGAGCTAAAAACCCCAAGCATTTTTAGAGTCAAATGAATTTTTTATTATTTGCAGAAATCTGTTCTTTAGTCTGAGTTTCAACTTTCTTTGTGAAACTTCTTCTTATCACTTTATCTTTGATCATCTCTTTTAATTTTCTTATTTGATAGATGATTTGTGGTAAGAATGATGTTATATTATATCCTAGGGTGTTTGATCATTTTTTAATTGAGTTTTAGCTTTGTGATTTCTCTTGAACATATATTTGCTAAACTTGATTTAACTTGGAATTGATTCTAGAAATGTTATATGTGATGTGCTTCATGATAATTTCTAGGTTTAATTTCATGATCTAAGAACTATGATCTTGTGATATATTGAATATTCATATCTTGTTCTTATTGACTCACATGCTTTGATTTCTAGATAGATTTGTTATTGTGTGTTGAAAGCATATTCTAGATTATCACTAAGCATGTTCATAAAGTTTGATTGATCATCTTGCTTTATTTTACTTGTGTTTGCATCATTTGCATCACTTAGATCATTGCCTTGTGGAAAGGTTGAAGTCTCTTGTTAAGGTGAGTGAAGCCTTGATTTAAGTAAGAAGACTTGGCTAGGATAGTGTTCCGGATAGCCAAGCACGAAGACTTAGTTAGGATCAATTAGATCTAGATAACTAAGCAAAAGTCTTAGCTAGGAGTTTGGTACTCCGGATGGTTGAGCTAAGGAAGCTTGACTAGGATCGTTTGTAATCTAGATTGCTAAGCAAAGAAATCTTCCTAGAGGCATAAGAGCCTTGGATAGGGAGTTGCTCTCTAGAGGTGTGGGACACATCTTGGATAGAGAGTAGGTTAGGTGGTTCACTAGGCCTTGAGGGTAGATTAGGATTTGATAACTTAGGGTGGATATCATTTGTTGATAGTCTTGAGTGTGTAAATTCTTTTCATATAGTGGATTGCTTTTTTTACCGATGGTTGTGGTTATTCAACACGTGAATATTTCCTCTTTGTGGTTTACCACGTAAAAATACTTGTGTCCATTTTAGCTTTACGTTTTATTATCTTCTATATCATGTATTGATTGTATCTCTTGTATATTAATTTTTACATATATTGGCTCATACTATACAATTGTTAAATCATATCAAGTGTACATTTCATTCTTGTAATCCGTAAATTTTGAAGTTAGAAGAAAATGGGACTATACCTATTCACCTCTAGGTATAATATACACTACATCTCTCTACGGAATTTCATTTGGTATCAACCCGTAGACGTTTCCTCTTTAAGGTTTACCACGTAAAAAATACTTGTGTCTATTTTCGCTTTGCTTTTCATTATCTTCCATATTATGTATTGATTGTATCTCTTGTATATTGATTTTCACATGTATTGACTCATATTATACAATTGTTAAATCATATCAAGTGTACATTTCATTCTTGTAATTCGTATATTTTGAAGTTTGAAGAAATTTGGACTATACCTATTCCCCTCCCCCCCCCCCCCCCCCCCCCCCCCCCCCCCCCCCCCCCCCTCTTCCTAGGTATAATATACACTATATTGCTTATGAGAATTTCATTACCACTACTAATGACAATTTCAACCTTGTTTGAACTAGATGACATCTTGTTAATCATCTTACGAGTCTCATCAAGTTTATCACTAAGCTTCATATTTTTAATTGCATATTTTTCTAAGATGTCATCACTTTTCATAACATCTTCATGTGATTTTTTTAGCCATTGCTCATACTTTTTCTCTTGATTCAAGTGCTCACTAAGTTTGGCTTTAAGCATGTTTTCTAGCCTTCTAGCACTAACAAGATAATTAACCCTTTGCTCAATTTCTAGCTTCAAGATGTCAAGTCTATCATTACTATCCTTTAGGTTCATTTCTAGACTTAGGATCTTGATAACCACAACCACCAGCAAAGCAGTCCACTATATGAAAAGGACTTATACACTCAAAGCTATCAACAAATGATATCCATCCTAAGCTATCAACTCCTAATCTACTCTCAAGGCTTAGTGAACCACCTAGCCTACTCCCTATCTAAGATGTGTCCTACACCTCTAGAGAGCAACTCCATATCCAAGGCTCTCAAGCCTCTAAGAAGATTTCCTTGCTTAGCTATCTAGATCATAAATGATCCTAGTCAAGCTTCCCTACCTCAACAATCCAAAGTACCAAACTCCTAGCTAAGACTTTTGCTTAGTTATCTGAATCCTCTTAATCCTAACTAAGTCTTCGTGCTTGGCTATCCGGAACACTGCCAAGTATTCTTGCACAAATCAAGGCTTCACTCACCTTAACAAGAGACTTCAACATTTCCACAAGGCAATGATCTAAGTGATGCAAATGATGCAAACATAAGTCAAATAAAGCAAGATGATCAATCAAACTCTATGAACATACTTAGATATATTCTAGGATAAGCTTTCAACAAACAATCACAAATGTACCTAGAAATCAAGGCATGTATATCAATAAGAACAAGATGAGAATATTCAATATATCACAAAAATTCTTAGTTCTTAGATTATGAAATTTAACCTAGAAAATATCATAAAGCACATCATATATATCATTTCTAGAAACAATTTCAAGTTAAATCAAGTTTAGCAAATATATGTTCAAGAGATATCACAAAGCTAAAACTCAACAAACAATCAATCAAATAAACATAGCATGTGATATAACATTCTTCTTAATATATTTCATCAATCAAATAGGAAGATTATAAGAGATGATCAAAAGAGAAAGTAAGAAGAAGATGTTTCACATACAACACTTGAGTCTCGGACTGAAATCTACCAACTGCAAAACATCACGAACTCAAATGACTCTAAAAATTCTTATGGTTTGTAGCTCTCTTCAAGACCAATATTTTTGGCTTTTGGATCACTCAATTTCGAGTTCGTATGAGAGAGTTATGATGGAAATAAGAAAACTAAAATCATGAAGAATTCTACAGAAATTTTCTTTTCAATTTTCTTCAAGTTGTAATTTGGAGGGAAGGATGAGAGCTTTTGAAAGAATTCAAGAGAGGGAAAATGAGGACCAACCATAGCATGCCACATTAGCAGCCCATGTGGGGCGCGTGTGGCACACGTGGGCAGAGAGGGGTCCAGCCCGTGTGCCACATGTTAACAGTTTTGTCTTAGACATTCCAAACACAATATGGAACAACTGTCCCGTCCCATCCTGTCCTGTCTTGTTGCGTCCTACCCTGTCCTGTCCCATCTTTGTGCCAATCACACCCTTAGTGTTTGAAGCATATTCATCAGTAAAGAAATTGTTTTTTAACCTCATGAGTGCCCTATCGATTTGAGGGAATAAGTCAAACAATTTCTCACGACTGCAAACATATTCTTTCATGTAATTATTCATTGACTCTGATCTTTGAGTGTTGTGCATTTCGGTAAAAAAAATGGCCCTTAGAATATGTTTTTGTCCATCTATGCCTCTTTTCATACATCATATTAACTAAAACGTTGTCTTCGAGACCGTGTGTTTTATCATTTCTTTCCAACATTCATCGAATTTGTCCTTGTCTATGTGGTCAAAGATGAAGGATCTAAATGTCGATGACTTCTTAGGGCCGTTAATGTAACCACATGCATTTCTTGATATGTGCCATCCACATACCTTATGCCAACAGTTTGGAAATACCTCGTCGATTGCCTGTCGCATTGCTTCGTCTTCGTCTGTCATTATAGAAAGGGGATGCTTGCTGCCCATTGAATCCATAAGTTTAGTAAGGGCCCATTTGTATGAAGTAAACGTCTCGTCAAACAAAAGTGTAGCACCAAATACACAAGTAGCACTATGGTTGTTTGCACTGATATATAAAACCAAAGGCTTGCCATAGGCATTTGTCATGTAAGTGGTGTCAAAAACAAGAACATCTCTGAAGCACTTGTACTTGAATAGAGAATGGAAGTCCCTCAAAAATATATTAGCAAGCCTATCATCATCATTTATGTTGAACCTGTAATAAAAGTTTGGTTCATTAAATGCCTTTGACTTGAGATATGAAATTGCTACTTGTGAATGCTTTCAAAAGCTTTAGATCATCTCATCTTAGCAATCTTGTTATACATGTCCTTCTGAGTGAATCCAATTTTGGAGTATCCTCCTATATGGTCAACCATGTACTCAAATGTTTGACAACCTCTGATGCGGATCAGCCCAAGGCAAAAAGGCAATTGGCAAGATGGTCTGTGGCAACAGGGGAGCAAATTTTGGGGAATCTTCGTGGGGCAAACAGACTCAAAATCAACATTATAATATGTTTCCGGAAAGCCCAAGACAAGTTATACAAATGTTATGAAGACTTCATCTTCAATAACAGGCTACAAAATATCCAAATTTGGCTATTAAATTTCGTTCGCGCCAAGACAACTGTTGCTTTAATTATTGTTTCCAATTATCATCATAATTCAATACGAATATTTTATTTCCTTGTATTTTATATGTAATTAGGTTATTAATTATTTTATGATTTGGTTTTATTAAATCAAATCCTATTTCCTTATTACATAGATTTTTAATGTTTTAAAATTATTAGGTTATTTGATATCTCTTTTTTTTTAATCCGGGATTGTTTCCCGATTTCGTGGAGTTGTTTTAGGAGTCTAAGAGATTAGTTTCTCTATTTATTTGGTTGCAATCGCTTTGCAATATGGAGATTGGAATGAAAAAAAAAAAAAAAACTTCTTGAGTAGTTAACTCAATTTATCTCTTATTTTCTAAAATATTGTGGGATTACAGAAAAACAGAAACCCTTGTGTGTTTGAATGAGTGTGAGTTTCATTCCGATCTACATCAGTTTGGTATCAGAGCTGATGTAGCGGAAGCTCTGTTGAGAAAAACCTGCAAGAAAACAATTAGAAACAATGATTTGGATCCGTTGATTCACGCACGAATACCGTATTATTAGGCTTCAAATACGATAATCAACTTTGCAGACGAAGGATAATGTAATTGGATAGTTAAGAAACATCTCTAAATTTAATTTAATCAAAAAGCTCCCTTTTAAACCCTAGTACAATCTAATTAAATAGAATTACAAAACTTGACTAACAAGAAAATCCTATACAAACGGGAAAGAATCTTAAATAGAAAAGATATCAAATCTCCTAAAAATCAAAATAATCCTAAAACATTAAAAACCTATCTAAAAAGTAAATAGGATTTGATTTAAAAATCAAATCATAAAATAATTAATAACCTAATTACATATAAACTAAAAGGAAATAAAATAACTGTACGGAATTATGACAACAATTAAAAACCATAAAACAAGAAATTGTAGTGTTGGTGCTCATGAAACTTAATGGCCAAATTCAGATCATTTGATTCCTTATTGAGTTCTGGTCATTTTGATTACTCATTCATTAAGTTTCGAGTCCAAACTAGGAAGTTATACTACTTTACGTTCTCATTCGTTGAGTTGTCTTTGTCGTCATATATCGAGTCAAATTATCAACATTTTGTCAAAGTTTCATAGTCGTTCTCGTGCGTGAAGGAGTCATGATTCATAATCTGAAAACGGATTCCAATTTAGAATTCGAATGCCTGAATACTGCTAAAGAACGCAAGAGGAGCATGATAAAATGGCCAAAGGCCATTTTGGGGTGCTGCTGTGAGGCTCATGGGCCAACCATCTCTCTGTCCTTGTGAGGCTCACACCCCCCTCATGGAGAGTTGAGGTAGCAGCCCCTGATTGGTCCTGAAAATCCCTCTCTTCATTCATTTTAAATATCTCATTTCCCTCCCATTTCATTCTAAGAAGAAAATTTGAATTTCATAAAATACAAAAAAAATTTCTCCAACTTTCCCAACTTTCGAACACCATAAATTTCTCATTCGGACTCCGAATTGAGTGATTCAAGTTGAAGAATCTTTATATTCAAGTCCCCTACCTTATCTAAAAAGGTTTTCGCTATTTGATCAAGTTTTGTGGTGGTTTCATCATCTAAACCGAACCAACTCGGGATTCCTAGGTATTAAATTAAACTTTGTGATTTCATCTTTTATGATCTTCAATTACCTTGGGTTTTCTTCTTCTATATTTATGTGTATGTTTTATGAAAGCTATTGAGAAGGATAGCTTCAAATCAAAGCTAATCAAGTCTAATTAGAGACAAATGTGAACTAGTTTTCTATTATTCTAGTTTTTCACATGATTGAGAGTTGCATTGTACTTAGCATGATATCTAGGGTTATTTGTGACTTGATTAATTCATTTTATGATTAATAACCTTAGCATATGCTTGAATCCTTTAATTGAACAAATTTAGGATTAGCACATTTGATTTTATGTTTAGAGCTTTCTAGGATTTAATTGATTATTTAATTATATCCATGTTCTAAATACTTGCTAGAGTATCATTGATCATATCTTATGATTCTAGCATTTTTGTTGTTTGTGTTCTAAAGTCTTGAATATATGCTTGATGAACCTGCTTTGATTTTCAAGCTTTAGTAACATGAATAGAATCTAGGATTTGGCATGTTTAAGGTGTTTTGCATGCTCTAGATTTTTGTTCATGTTTAAGGTCTAGACAACTTTGTTTTGTGAACTTTGTTGCCTTTGTCTAGATCTTCATGAAGTGTATTTTATCCATACATTTCATATGCTCATGCATCATTTTGTGTGGTGTCATGTTTTGGATCATAAATTAGAAAAATTTACATTGTATGCTCATTGATTATTTCTAGTTTCCATAGGATGTATTGATCATATATTATATGTTGCATGTGTTTGCATCATTTGTATCACTTAGATCATTTGTCTTGCAAAAGATTGAAGTCTGTTGTTAAGATGAGTGAAGCCTTAATTTGAGCAAGAAGACTTGGCTAGGAAAGTGTTTTGGATAGCCAAGCATGAAGTCTTAGATCAAAGGGATCCGGATAACTAAGCAAAAGTCTTAGCTAGGAGTGTGATACTCCGGATGGTTGAGCTAGGGAAGCTTGACTAGGATTTTTGTGATCTAGATAGCTAAGCAATGAAATCTTCCAAGAGACCTGAGCATCTTGTATAAGAAGTTGCTTCCTAGAGGTGTAAGACACACCTTGGATAGGGAGTAGGGTAGGTGGTTCACTAGGCCCGATGGTAGACTAGGAATTAATAGCTTATGGTGGATATCATGTGTTGATAGCTTTGAGTGTGTAAGTCCTTTTCATTATAGTGAATTGTTTTGCCGATGGTTGTGGATTCAACGCGTGGATGTTTCCTTTTCGGAAATGTCTCTATCTCTATCTCTCTATATTTGTGTGTATGATGAATATATCTTATTTAAGATCTTTATGTCCTCACTTCCTTGTTAACAAGATATTTGTAGAGAAAGAGATGCACACATTATTTGTTGAATCAATATTTGTCTCTTGTATTTTGTAAGTGTTTGAATATTGTATCTTGTGATATTCTATATCAAGTTGTAAAGTTTACTTAGTGTACTTACATTGTAATATTCAAAGTACAACTTGTGGAATTTACTCTTCATTGAATATACTTGTATATAAGAAACATTTTCTCTTGTTATATATTGTGTAGACTAAGGGTGATGAATTGATCTTACATGAGTTAACTGTTTTCTCATAACAATCATGTTAAAAGGTTAATTTGTATGTTCACCAAGGTTTTGACAAAAGTCTCGAAAGAGTTTTGAAATTACAGTGTCAACCTATTCATCCCCCCCCCCCCCCCTTCTCCCCTCACTGGTTGTTTAGTATAACTTTGTTGGTATTTTCAGTTATCAGCAGTCATGTTTAGGCCATTGGCAACGCATGCAGAGAGGAATGGCGTTTTCTGGTGGTATTGTGCATCGAATGCTATTATGTGAGTTACACCATGACGGACCTAGTGATGAGATGAAATTTATGTTGGGTCCACATAGCGTCCGGTTTTCTAAGTTCGAGTTTTGTTTGATCACCGGGTTAAAGTTCGTAGCCATTTTGGACACAGATCTATATAAGGATGTCCCGAATGGCATACACCATAGGTATTTCCATGGTCGAGAGGAGGTCACTTTTACAGAACTTGAAACAAAGATTGAACAAAGTCAATGGGAGTAACACTTGGATGCAGTGAAGCTATGTCTCCCGTACATGGTGAATTGTGTTTTGATCGGTACGGAAGAGAGGAATTTTGTCCTGATATGGCAGTTACACCTTGTTGATGACTTGGATGCGTTCAATACATTCCCGTGGGGTTCGCACATGTACGAATACACTATATATGGGTTCAAAAAGGCAATTTTTAGTCGTCCGAAGAGATACAATATTTACAGGTTGGGATATGCGCTACTGGTGACCCTTTGGATTCATAATTACCATAAATTAATTAATTATCAAGTTATTATGTTTTCCAACTAACCAATAATATTTCCGTTTGTAGGATTTAGATTTGTGTTGGCTTGATTTAATTGCAAAACTCCCTTTATTTGTATTGGGTAGTTGTTTAGGTGATTCTTGGTGAAAAGAAGCTTCAAAGGAGAAAAGCAATCCCTCATGCAAATATCATCTTCAAGAAGAAAAGTGCATTCTTGTATGATAAGGTATCAAGACACTTCTTTCTCTTGCAAGGCGTAAACGCACACACACATAATTCATTCATGTGTGTCCCTGCATCGTTGTGCTATATTTGGTATAACACATTCACACACTTATTGAAGTATGCACATGCAATGAACTCATGTTGACAAACATTATGAAATTGCATATTCTAGGACTATCTCTAGGAAATAGCATACTTGTGTGACTTTGTATTTATTTATTTGTGTTTTTTTTTTTGGACTTGAACATGGTCTTATATGATTCCTTGTTAAGTTTCAGTCATTTCGGTTACTCACTCATTATATTTCGAGTCCAAACTAGGAAGCTACTCTACTTTACGTTCTCATACGATGTATTGTCTTCGTCTTCGTGTATCAAGTCAAATTCACAACCATTATGAAAATTTTTGTAGTCTTCCTTGTGCATGAGGGAGTCATGATTCGTAATCCAAAAACGGATTCAAATTCAGAGTTCAAAGGCCCGAATACGGCCGAAGAACGAGAGGAGCACGAGGGAAGCAAGCATTGGCCAATGGCCAAGCTTGGAAGGGCGCGTGAGGAGGCCGTGAGCCTCACGGCCTCACCACCTCTCTTCCCTATGAGGCTCACACGCCTCTCACAAGGTGGTGAGGTGGCAACCCCTAATTCGTCACTGAATTCCCTCTTTCTCTCTTTTAAATATCTTTCTCCTTCCCTCCAAATTTTAAGTGAAGAAAAATTGAAAAAGAAAGAGTGCAAAAATTTCTTCAATTTTTTTTTTTTTGATCATATCTCTCTCATTTGAACTCCGAATCACTTGATTCAAAAGCCAAAAATATTGTTCTTGAAGAGAGAAACAAACCCCAAGCATTTTCAGAACCAAATGATATCTTAATTTTTCACAATGAGAATATTTCAGTCCAAGATTCATCATTTGTAGGTGAAATATCTTCTTTTTACTTTCTCTTTCGATCATCTCATTTAATCTTCCTATTTGATTGATGAAATGTATTAAGGATGATATTAGTTCACATTCTAGATTTGTTTGATTCATTGATTGTTGAGTTTTAGCTTTGTGATCATTTTTTAATATCTTTTAACTAAACTTGTTTAACTTGAAATTGATTCTAAAATGACTTGTATGATGTGCTTCATGATGATTTCTAGGTTTGATTTCATGATCTAAGAACTAGGATTTTTGTGTGAGATTTTTGAATATCCTAATCTAGTTCTTATTGATTCACATGCTTTGATTTGTAGATAGTTTTGTGATTGATTATTGAATAGCATAATCTAGGTATCATTTGCATGTTCATAGAGTTTGTGTGATCTACTCTCTCTATTTGATTGTGTTTACATTATTTGCATCACTTAGATCATTTTGCCTTGCAAAAGGTTGAACTCTCTTTCAAAGTGAGTGAATCTTTGTTTAGAGTAAGAAAACTTGGCTAGGACATGTGGTCCAGATAGTCAAGTGTGAAGTCTTAGTTAGGATCAAGGGAATTCGGATAGCTAAGCAAAACGTCTTATCTATGATCAAAGGGATCTAGATAGATAAGCAAGAAAGCTTCTGAAATAAATTTAAGGTGTGTTCTAATATTAATCTAGAGGGGGGTGAATAGATTTTAACCCTTATTACCAAATTTTCGCGTTTAATCAATTTTACGAAAATACCCCTAACTAGTCAATATAATATAGCAAGTATAATATAGTGCGGAATTTAAATAACATTTGATATATACGTGGAAACCCAACCACTGGAAAAAACCACGGGCTGTATAATGCTCCACACTCGGAACTCGAAATCACTAATTGAAATGAAGTTTACAACCTATGTAGATCTCGTATAACACTCTGGTCAATAACCCCCCACTTCTACCACGCGGACCTTTAAAAGTGGTCCTATTCCAATTTGCTTGAGGCCTAAGCAACATTAGCCCCAAATCTTACTTCTCAATGAAGATATAAAAAGTCCTATGTGAATATATGATGATATTCAAAGAACAAACAAGGCTAGGGAACCTTATATGCTTATCTAGGATGATAAGTTGACAATTAATGCAATCCTAAATATCAATGGCTAGATGACATGTCAAAAAGCTTAGATAAACATAGATTATAAAAACCTAGATATTTATCACACTACAACACTCGATCAATTCATCACAAACAATTTCTATATTGTATTTAGCATATGATCTAAAAATATACAAGTGAATAAAGAAATGACTTGTTAAGAAAGATACTAAAATTAGATGAAGTTAGTGAGAATCTTACCAAGCAAGATGTGATGATACAAAACCATGCATGGATGCACTCTATGTGAGCATAGATGATGCAATATGAAGTTTGATGTAAAAAGATTTAGCTTTGAGTGATTAAAGGTGAATTCTTGTGAATTTTTCTCTTGAAATATTTTCTAAGTGAAAAATATGCTTTTGGAACTTTTAAAAACAACCTAAAATGAAATAGGCATATATATAGGATTTCAAAATGAAGTGATGTCGTTTTGATAATTTTTTCAAAAATATGCCTTGGGCACCCTACACACGCCCTACGTAAGGTGGGTGTATAGCGCTTCACCTGGAAAATTAAAGAACAAGTTCTTCAATGTCGTTGTACGTAGGGCGAAAATGGGCGAACCAAAGGTAATTGCTCTCGAGATTTGAGACCCGACATTCATCCACTCTACATAAGGTGGGTGTAGGGCGAAACACCAATGAAAATAAATTCGATCAGGTGCCCCGCTGTACGTACGGAGGACGTACATCGGATAGGTGCGACAGTGCATCAGCATCAGTTTCAAGCGCCTCAAAACATGACCAAATGATATCAAAACCTTTTGTATGATATATTGTTGGAAAGGCATGGAAGTCTACTTTCTACTCCATTTTATGGAATGAATTTTAGATGTCCGTAGTAAAAGTTATGGTCAATATAGTGACCAAAGGTCAGAAACGGATAACAACAGAGTTGCTCTGTTTTGGTGGTTACTTTGGAGATTTCAAAACTAACCCAAACGGTCATGAAATATTACTAATAATATACAGTTGGAAAAGTATGGGTGTCTAGTTTGTCAAGAATTTTACAAAACTCAATTTAAATCTTTTTATAAAAAGTTATGGTCACAAGACCATACAAAGGTCAATTTTGAAAAATATTTAAAACATTGAAATCTAATATTTTGAAACTAGACACTTTACTCCAAACAACCAAACCAAAACTTACACATATCCAAGAGAAGAATGAGACCCTCTCAAGTGGTCAACCATCTTGCTAAAACATGCACACCATCATGCAAGCGTAGACATTTCCGATCACACACAGAAACGAATTACACCACACTTAAGACTATCATACATGAAGTGCAAGTGTGGGAAGTGAATGCATCCTAATGCCTAACATGTCATGGCATTTCAATGAATTAGATGCAATCAAATAAACATGCATGAAGAGATATTCAATAACATGAATGCACACATATAAAAACACACAACATACAATTATTAGAGATATGCATGAGTTGTGAATGTGTGCAACTAGATCTCTTCAAAGCAAGTAAGCACAATAATCTACCTTTGGTGCTTATCAACCTTGAGGTCTTGAACAAGGGCATTTGAGCTTGATCCTCAATCACCTAAACTATCTTTACAATTCAAACCCCAATTGTAGTTTGTCCACGAAATAAGCCAATCACAATATGGGAATCCTTACAGCTTTCTAGAGACGTGAGCATCTTGGATAGGCAGTTGCTTCCTAGAGGTGCAGGACACATCTTCGTTAGGAAGTAGGCTAGGTGATTCACTAGGCCCAAGGGTAGACTAGGAGTTGATAGCTTATGGTAGATATCATGTGTTGATTACCTTAAGTGTGTATCTTCTTTTCTTCACAGTGAATTGCTTGCCGGTGGTTATGGTATCAACCCGTGGACGCTTCCTCTTAAAAGGTTTTACCACGTAAAAATCCTTATGTCAAGTTTTGTTTTACTTTTCACTATCTTCCATATCTTTCAATGATTGCATCACTTGTGAATTGTATCTTAAAATTGTGTTGTTTGAATCAATCTATTTGTAAGACACACTAAGTGTGCACATTATTGTTCCGCAAAAAGGATTTTGGAAGAATTTGGACATATACCTATTCAACCATCCCACCCCCTCTTTCTAGGTATATATTACACTATATTGCTCTAGGGAATTTTACCGTTGGTTGTATTGTAGGTTGTTGCCTATGAAGTTATTCCAACCCTTGCCATGAGATTCACGACTCTCAAGCAAGTTGAATAACCCTTCTCGCGCATTCTGAAGTGGAAGTTGACCAAGCGACCGATGGGGGATAAACTAGATAAGATTTTCACCGCAAAGATAATTATCTAGCTAGTACACATCTGAATGTAATTGTCAATCCAAGTTTTTGATGTCAAGGATGTTTTTATGGTAAAATTTCAGATGTTCACGGAGCCACAGCTGATCCCCACAGAAACGAAGAAAGGTTTATGGTACTACTAGAGGATTGACGAAAAGGCAATCTGTACCTTGATAACGCTTCGATGGCGACTATGTTATGCGAGGGAGATATGTCACTATCTACCGAACATGATGCAAGTTAAGAGAGGTAGCACAGTCAGACAGACTAGGCCAGTTCTCATGCATCCCAACAGCAGAAAACTGATGATGCTGGACTAAGTAGTGTCCATGTTGCAGATACAGGTGTCCCTATTGTACTGAGTAGTGTCCCTATTGCAGATACAGGTGTCCCTACTACACCTAGTAATATCCCTGCTGCACTTGTCAGACGGCGTACCTGTTTGAGATTCATGTCCTCTACTCAGACGGTGGGTCACAATACAGAGCGATGATCTCCTGTACGAGAGGTATATAAATTGTTATTGCAATAGGTCAATTTGAGATAAGAATTTGAATTATAAATAAGACTTGTGATGATTTTCTCCTTCAACCAGTACCAAACTATTTGGAACGTCGGTTTGTCGAAGTCATCAATGTGGTAAATGCATTACGGGAGGAGGGTCTGCAAGAGCGATAGGGAAAGAAAGGAGAGTGACAAGGTCAGAGAGGAGCAACACAAGGAGTTGGTCCGTATGATATAGACACTTTAGGGGATATAGACTCATATTCATACGAATGAGCTATTTCATTATGATGCTCCAGGGGTAACAGCCCGGCAGGGCATAGGCAGACAGAGGGACAGTGCAGCTGATCCAGTACCTCTTCCTCATCATAAGGATGTTGCAGCGTTGCCTAGTGTACAGCATAAAGTACTTCCTCTCCAGCAGGACACTGTTGCAGCCGCTTCAGCTGTTATTGCACAGATTGAGCAGGACACTACAGCCGCTTCAGACGTTGGTGCATAGTCTGAGTAGGTCACTACAAGTGCTTCAGCTGTTAGTGCATAGAATCAGCAGGACACTGCAGGCACTTCAACTGTTAGTGCACAAAGTCAGCAGGACAGTGCAACCGCTTCAGACGCTTATGCACAGACTTAGCATGACACTATTGCAGCCGCTTCAGATGTACTAGGAAACCCTAGTTTGCAGGTGGACCGACTAGTGCGGTTACACAAACGCAATTTGCAAACGACTACTCCCTACACTGATCCATGTAGGCGAAGGAAGTCTAAGACTGAGGCCCACAAATTTCGCCTTAATGATCCAGTTCACCGGGAACACCTGGACGTGTACCTGTAGTTCAAGTGGAGCAGAACGGAAATGTATAACATACTAAATTTTTGGTAATATTTTCCGAGATTTGTTCTAACTACATCTTAATTTTAATGTTTATTCTTCTTCAATGATACAGGCGTATTGTGGATGAGGAGTATGAGTTTGTAGTCCCTTGGTTCGAAAAGTTTGAAACCAACCATGCGGAGTTGGAAGATACGGTATGAATTTAGTACATCGGCTCCTTTTTTTTAGACTTTTTAATGTATTTTAATGTTAGTTTTTGTTCCTTTTGTCAACATATGGACACATATTTACAGATCGTGCGGCAAAGCCAGCATGCATTTCCTCAAGTCTACAATCAGAGCGTAGAGATCATTGATATACAATTCTATGTAAGTTCTTTGTTAATTGTTATACGGTTATAAAGGTCTCAGATGTTTATATTAGCAATTATTATATGGTTACAAACGTCTTTGATGTTTATATTGTTAATTGTTATACAGGCATACATGTACCGCCAATGGGTGAGTATGTTCGATGATGCCGAGATACCACCAGACGAACAGAAATGGTCCATGCTGACTCGAACTTGGGACGACGAGGGCGCTTTTGTTTGGGCCAACAGACTCAGATCACCTAGATGTCAGCCAAGGCACGAGGTTGACACGATGAGTGTATTGGAAACAAATCTTACATGACTTTATATTGCATTGTAGCTCACATGACTTTATATTTCGTTGTAGCTTTTGGTGTCGTGCAACGTCGAAGGGTGCCATTGGATTTTGGCCAGTATTGATCTCGTTGGTTAAGAGATCCACCTTTATGATCCATTTATGCAAGAGGTTCCATTTCAGCATAGGAACAAATAGGTGGCCTGTTTACGGTGGTTTTTACCATCGATATTAGCATAAGCGGGATTTTATGCGAATAAAATCAGTGACCAACCACTCTGTAAGGTGGAAGCTGATCACATACATATGGCCATAATCCGGAAACCTAGAGTGCCACAACAATCAAAGGGGTAAGTCATAAGTGAAATCACATTGTTGCTTTAATTCCAATCAGTTTGTTGATTTTGCGTTTTGTTCACATTTGATGTCTTTTTTTTTTTGTTTTGTTTAATAGGGGTAACTGTAGTCCCCATACGCTGCAATTAATCAAGCATATAGTAGGAAAAAAAAAAGTTTGAGTGGAAGGATAAAGATATAGAGGTAATACGGTTGAAGATGGTCGTTGAAGTCTTTTGTAACTCCAAGGCTTTGCCTTCATGAGTGGAAATACTGTTTGTACTATTTTTTATTGACTACACTTCTATAATTTTTATGCACTAAAAGGCATCAAAAATGAGTATAGAAATTATTGTCATTTACTAGTCTCGGACCAAACACATAAAAAAAGTCTTGGAACATATTTAACTAAAGTCTTGGACCATACACATATAAAAAAATCAAGGAACATATTTAACTAAAGTCTCAGACCATACACAAAAGTCTTGGTCCATACACATAAGTCTCGGACATATACATAAAAGTCTCGAACATATACACAAAAGTCTCAGACCGTATACACAAAAGTCTCGAACATATATACAAAAGTCTCGGACCATAGATAAAAGCCTCGGTTTTCATTTATACCTTTTGAAAACAACATTTCTTTAGTCATTCTAGATTACTGGGTCCTATGGTACCTTTTAAAAACAATATTTCTTTACTCATTCTAGATTACTGGGTCCTGGGATGTCTGTCTCCTTGGTCGGGCATGTTTGTTTGTTATGCCTGACTTGGTGGCACATGCTACACTTGCGATGAAATTGGTCAGGGATAGGTTGGATACTACTGCCTAGAAGCATCGGAGGGTTAGTACACCGCCTACTTTTATGCCCGGTTCCGTGACATCTTCTATACTTCTGTGTGGATGTCCTCTGTGATACGGATTGAAATTGATGCTCTTGTGGGTGTCCCGGAGCAGCTTCTTCTTGTTTATGCTTTTTGGATTTTGGAGGTAATACCACACGCTATCTTACATCTTCAAGCACTTCCCAAATATTAGGATGCCCAACCGGCATGATAGGCACCGAATATGCGTCCACAAGTGTTTCCCTCTTGTAGTGGTCTGCACATAGGGAAGTGTAATCCAAGTTTCGCTCCCTGAAATATTAAGAACAAAACATGTTAAAATTAAAAATCATAGGAATATATGAGAAAATTAAAAATATTTCACAAAATGAAAACTTACCTAGCCGTTGCAAGTGCATGAGAACATGGTAGATAATCCATTTGGAATTTGTTACGTGTGCAAGTCTTTTGCAAGAAGTTCACCGTCTACTAATCTCCTTTCAATTTAACCAAGAATGTGTTCCAATCAACATGACTTATTGTCATGAAACCACATTTCTAAATACGCTTCGAGATCACCAATTGTGCAGCATGAGTTAGTTGGTGACGCATAGAGAGTGTAGCTCGATGACGGTTGTAATACCAACATTGCAGCATATCCCTTATGAACTCATCCAAAGTCAGTATTGGCAGTTTCCGTGCAAATCTCATGCATGAGTTCAAGCACTCAGCAAAATTGGTTGTCATCAACCTATACCTTCGTTGGGGACAATGGACACATGACCACTTTTTTAGGCCGGCATTGACAACATAATCATACACATTCTGGTTCATATTACGTAACTCACCCATTATATGTTTATATTGCAATTCTCAGTAATTTTTTGCTGCTGCAAACATCAGCCTTGCTACATCCTTTCTATGGAAACGTTTATTTACATTTTCATAAAAGTGCCAAGCACATATGGTATGGGTTGCATATGGAAAGACGCTAGCTATCCCGGCTTCTATGCTTGCATGTCGATCGGAAATGAAAATCAAATCTTCAATATGACCGAGAGCACCTTTCAAGCAATCCAAAACCCATTCCCAAGAAGCATTGTTTTCTGAATCCCTGTAACCAAAAGCTATTGGATATGCTTGTTCATTGCCATCTTGTGTTATTGCCACAAACATTGTACCCCGACATGTCCCTTTTAAAAAGGTACCGTCAACAGCAATCACGGGACGTATACACCGTCGAAAACCTCTAATGAAGTCCCTAACGTCATGAAGAAATACAAAAATTTATTGTCCTCTATGCATTGTAAATCTATGATTGTGCTAGGATTGTGTTGCTTCAGAACATAACCAAAAGATGGCAATAGTTGGAACGTTTCTTCATGACCTTCATAGGTCAATGCCAATGCATAATGCAAGGCTTGATAAGCCTTACTGTATATAAATTGGATGTCATACAATGTTTTCATATCTGTAATTATGTCTTTAGGTTTCAATAGACAACAATCATGTTGTTTGAGTCTAGAGACTATTATTTCACCGATTTTGGCTGCACTAGCCTATCGATGACGTCGGTAGACCTCTTCTAAAGGACGACTATGTTCACTTACAAAACTTCTCACTTGAAAGTATGTGCCTTCATCTCTCCTCACCGCTCTTAATTTCCACGAATAGTTGTCAATCTTGCACACCAAATGTAGAAGCGACTTGTTAGACCTTTTCACCTTTCATTCATAATTTGGATGACATACATTGTTTTCATATCCATAATTATGTCTTTAGGTTTCATTAGACGACCATCATGTTGTTGGAGTCTAGGGGCTATTATTTCACCGATTATGGCTGCACTAGCCTATCAGTGACGCCGGTAGACCTCTTCTAAGGGACGACTATGTTCACTTACAAAACTTCTCACTTGAAAGTATGTGCCTTCATCTCTCATCACCGCTCTTAATTTCCACAAACAATTGTCAATCTTGCGCACCAAATGTAGAAACGACTTGTTAGACCTTTTCACCTTCGATTCATAGTTCTCCCTCATTGCATGAAGACCTACTAACCTCTTTAAATCGCTTCTTTTTGGAAAAAAATTTACCTTTATAAATCAAAGTGTTAGATTCACGTGATCCCAAGGTGTTGTTCACTTGACCAAACAAATACGCTTCGGATCCGGGAATAACCCAAGTTGACTGATTATCGGAACCTAACATATTAAGATTTTCTGGGACATCGGATGTCCCCGCCATATCTGCTGCACTACAACGGGGACGGTCACCTTATACACACCTTCCTTTAATTTGACGTTGTACAGGTTCTTTAACAACGTTTTCACAGTCACCTACATGATCATGATTGGGTTCTATATTCGGCTCTATATTGACCTCAAATTGACGCCCAAAGTAATGGTCAAAATGATGTTCAATGTCAGATGTAAGGTCAACTGTTACAAGCACCTTGAGGATTTCCGTCGTTATCGGTCCCACTCTGTTGTGTCAACATTTGGTAACTACCACTGACGGATGGATAATCTTATGGATTTCCATGAAGATGGATGGCATCACCCATCACACCTCCACATCTCCTTTCAATTAGGCTAACACATATTTGAGGAATCACCTTATCTTCCCCTAGCATAAACTGAACATCATCGTCGTTCCGTACAAATGTGCGACATATAGTGCCAAGAATGCATGATATTGATTGTAAATCAATATTGTATTTGTTTAGATCATAGTGGACAATGGACTGCATGTGCGCCAAAAGCTCGTCAAATGTCATATTCTTTGACATGTATAATCCCTGATTATCCGAGCCAACAAACATCTGGCTTCCGTCTGGTAGTTGCTCCCATCGACCGTTATAAGATATAACTATTCTAACCCGATCCATTTTCCTGTACAAAATATTAACAAAATGAAGTTGGTATAACATAAGACATAACAGTGGGGATTATACAATAAAAATGAATAAAATCTTATAGTTAATAAGTGTTTGAAAACAGTTAATAAGTCTTGGCATAAAGTCCATAAGTCTCGGAAAAACCCGAAGGACTTTGAAAAAAATTTCCGAGACTTTAAAAAACAATGTCCGAGACTTTTATACTATATGCCCGAGACTTTGGTAACACTCTCTGAGACTTTTATGTTATATGACCGAGATTTTGGTAACACTCTCCGAGACATTTGAAAACAATGTCCGAGACTTTTATGATATATGTCTGAGACCTTTGTAACACTCTCCGAGACTTTTATACACTGTCTGAGACTTCCATCCAAGACTTTAATACATTTTTCGTCCAAAACTTTGGAACCACCATTCACCAAGTTGTTATCTCAAACCTTTGAATGAATTTTGTTATACATTCACAAGCCGACAAGATGAGTGAGTTCAATTCACTCACCATAACAATTATTGAATAACATAATTCACACAATGAGAGGCATAGTGGAAACAGATATAGGCAACCAAAGAAGATTAAAGTCTTGCAAAATTATAGCTGATTCCAAAGTCTCGGAGTTGGATGAATTTTGTTATACATTCACAAGCCAATAAGATTAGTGAGTTAAGAGAAGGTATAACAATTATACCTTCTCTCAATTCACTCACCATAACAGTTAGTGAATAACATAATTCACACAATGAGAGGCAAAGTGGAAACATATATAGGCAACCAAAGAAGATTAAAGTCTCGCAAAATTATAGCTGATTCCAAAGTCTTGAAGTTGAATGAATTTTGTTATACATTCACAAGCCAACAATATGAGTGAACTTAGAGAATGTATAACAATTATACCTTCTCTCAATTCACTTACCATATCAGTTAGTGAATAACATAATTCAAACAATGAGAGGTATAGTGGAAACAGATATAGGCAACCAAAGAAGATTAAAGTCTCGCAAAATTATAGTTGATTCCAAAGTCTCGCAGCCTTTTGCAAAGTCTCGAACATACAATTGAAAAGTCTCGGACATATTAACGAAAGTCTCGAACATACAATTGGAAAGTCTCAGCCATATTAACGAAAGACTCAGACATATTAAAAAAAAGGTCTAGGAACATGGTTAATAGGTCTCGGACACTACATTAACAAGTAGCTTTTGAAAAGTCTCGGAACTTATTAAACCAAAGACTCCTAGACTTTATATTACATTTCCCAGATCTAGTCTGGTTTAACTTGAAGAAGATGAAGTCGAAACATATTAAACACAAGAAATGGGATTAGTAAGTGTGATTGAAGACAAACAAACAGGAGAACAAGACCATGAGTTACAGAAGAAGGAGGGGATGAAAATCGACCTACATTTGGAGAAGGAGATAACTTACGCGACCACAAGTTGGAGAAGAAGATGAACTTGGATCTCAGTTTACAGTGAAGAAGATGAACTTGGATCTCTGTTTATACAGAATTTAAAGTTAGTGAGAGAATTAGATTTCAGACAACATAAATGTAGGAGAAAGTTAAAGTCAAAGATATAATAAAAAATACTAAAAGTAAGGGTATTTTTGTAAAACACTTACTTTGATGTGTTTAAAACATAAGTTATTAAAGTGATGATAGTCTTGAAAGACCAGCTAAAAAAAGTGATAAAAGTCTTTATTTCCTCGTCATGTCTGCCTCTCTATCTATTTACATGGATGCCCACCTCTTTCAAACAATTTAGGTTTTATTACAAACAAATTAGGTTTTTTAGGGGGAATTGCACAAACATCCCCCCGAGATTTGATAAAATTGCATGGATATGGCAGTTTTGGCCATATATGCACAAACTTCTCTCAACATTTGAAAAATGTTGCACAAACATCCTCTACCATTAGATGGATCCACTAATCAATGGTCAAACATGTAAAAAGTATAAAATACCCTATATTTTCATTTTAAATAAACTAAAAATTTTAAAAATAAGAAAAAAAAATATTAAAAAATCTTTTACAAAACATGAATGTGTCCTGAATCTGAAACCTGTAAAAAAATCCATCTTCAAAAAAAAAATTTGTTTGTGCAATACCCCATAAAATTTAATTATTATTAAATTGTTTAAAAAACTAATTTTTGAAAGATGAACTTTTTTTCCAGGATATAGATTTAAGATACATTCATGTTTTCTAAAGTATTTTTTTTTATATTTTTATCTTATATTTTTAATTTATTTAAAATAAAAATAAAGGGTATTTTAGACTTTTTACACTTTTGACCATTGACTAACGGATCCATCTAACGGTAGGGGAAATTTGTGCAACAATTTTCAAATGTCGAGGGAAGTTTTTGTGCATATGACCAAAACGGCTATATTCGTACAATTTTATCAAACCTCGAGGGATGTTTGTGCAATTTCCCCTTTTTTTTTGAAAGAGAAGCATTTTAGACTATGTAACTTATACTTGGTTAAAAACAATAATTTTAATACTTTTAATTAAGAACAATAATACATTTCCTGATTCTAAACTTTTACAAATGTCCAAATTAATAAACCATCTGAATATACTTTATTATAAACGGATGTTTTATATAATAAAGTTTAAATGCATTTGATTTCAAGAAAACGAAAATGACAAATCAGAGACCCATAAACAGCCGAAATACTGTGTTATACAAACAACAATTTTTTCTTTTTTTTCTTTTTTTCTTTTTTATAGTATTAAAACACCAATTATTTCCTCTTCTTTTTCTTTTTTTTAAGTATTACATGAATTCTTACAACAATAACTTTGTCCAAATTTGATGCCTAAATTTGTCCAAATTTGATGCCTAAATTTGATGTATAAATGATGTGTCATCACTATAATCCATTCATTTAAGGGTACGGATATTGACACCCATAAAAATGATAAGCACACCCATATTTATAATTACACCCATGTCTAAAATTTAAAATTAAAACATTACTAAAAGCATCCATCTTAATGTCAATAGTACCCTTATTTAAATGAATATTTTCATTTTAATACAATTTATTTATAAACCCTCATAAGTTATTAATACATCCAATTTTACAAATGATAAATTTTTAAGATCTCCAGACTCGAAAACCCTCATAAGTTATAGAAAGCTATTGTCCAGATTTACTAATCATTAGGTGAGAATTGACGATGAAGAAGTGAATTTTTGTTGAGTTCGATACTTAAATACTTCTCAAGTCCACATTTTAGCTACCACATTCACATCTTGGGAGTACTTAGCCTATCAAAGGTTCCTTATACATAGTTGCACAAGTATCACTAAGACGTAGTTTGAAGCTGCATGCTATCTGACTTGCTTGAGAACCATCGGCTAGATCTGTTACTATTGATGTTTGAAGCTATTTTGAAGAAACGTGAACGGGGGATCATTAATAAATAAAAATAGTAAATATTCAAAATAAAATTATTAAGAATATTCAAACTGTTAGTAGCACCAATAGAAATTCAGAAATACAATTCAAGAATTCTAAAAACATCATGTTGAATTGTCAAGGACAATCCCTAAGAAAACTCACCTGGATCCATGTTACAAGGCAATAGGTGGCAAGGTCTTCACAAGGGAATGAATGGCAAGGTTCTTCCACAGCCAAATCCACTTTAGAGTTCTTAATGTGCTGTATGAATTTTCTAGAATGGGAGTGAAAATTCGAGAGCAATCTTCACATACATATATAGGATTTGACTTGGGGACCATGACCATTAATAAGCAATCTTTATATACTAAACCAAAATGGACTCCCATCAAGCCCATTTCATTTAGCATTGGTCTCTGTACATTTAACCCACACTCAACCACATTTTCGAAGCCCAATAAGATAGCCCAAACAATTGTCATTCAATATGTGAGCCCACAAAGTTCTAACAATCTCCCACTTGGGCTACATACGATTCCTGGAGCAATTGTTACAAATAGTCTTGAGTGCGCACCAGAAGCTATCTACTTCGAAATATCTCTTTAGTTACAATCTAGTCCATCTACTGTATCAGCATGGGATCAGAGCGATCTTCGCAACATATTTTCGTAACTAGACCCATCAATGGTCACCATACCAACACATTCAATGACATAGATCGAGTATGGATGCATAGCATGGATATTACATGTAATGTGATCTTAAACATGCCTATTTCCAACTGGTCCAACTTTATTCTTTAGTGAGATTAAACATAAATAACATTCAGAGTTTATAAATTAACAATATACTTTATTCTGTAGAAATTAAACACATAACGCGTCTATAACATAGAACATCATAATACAAACTCCCACTAAATGTGCACATCATCAATCAAAACAACACCCATATGAGCAGTGTGCTCATAAAAGACCTTAGGTGGTAAACCTTTAGTAAGCGGATCCGTAATCATGGAGTTTGTCCCGATATGTTGTATAGCCACCTCATGACTTTGAACTCTTTCTTTAACAACGAGAAACTTGATGTCTATGTGCTTCGACTTTGTAGTGCTTCTGTTGTTATTGGAATAAAGCACAGCCGAATTATTGTCACAATATATCTTTATCGGTCTTTCAATACCATCCATAATTCGTAGCCCAGTGACAAAATTTCAAAGCCATACTCCATGATTAGATGCCTCATAACAGGCTATAAACTCAACTGCCATAGTGGAAAAGGCTATGTTTGGCACTCTTCCAGGAGATGGCTCCTCCAGCTAACAAGTAAATATAGCCCGATGTGGATCTTTTACTGTTTTGGCATCCAACAAAATCGGAATCAGAATATCCAATGATGTCTAAATGATCTGATCTCCGATAAGTGAGCACATGATATTTTGTTCTCTGTAAATAATGTAACCTGTTTGGCTGCCTTCCAATGATCCATCTCTCAGTTACTTAGATATTTGCCCAACATTCCCATTATGAACGCTATGTCTGGACGCGTGCATACTTGAGCATACATAAGACTCCCTACAGCTGACGCATAAGGAATCTTTTGCATTTCTTTCTATTCCAACTCATTCTTAGGGCATTAGCTGGGACTGAATTTGTCTCCCTTAACCACAGAGGTATCACCTGGTGCACAGCTTTTCATGCCAAATCTATCAAGAATTCTTTTGATGTAGCTCTTTTGCGATAACCCAAGGATACCTCGATAGCGATCTCAATGTATCTGTATTCCTAATACAAAAGAGACGTTCCCAAGATCTTTCATCTCAAAATTCTTGGTCAGAAATCTCTTGGTTTCATGCAATAAGCATATATCATTGCTAGCAAGCAATATGTCATCGACATATAACACCAGGAATATGTGCTTACTCCTACTGAACTTATGGTATACACAATCATCAACCTTATTTACCTTAAATCCATACGAGATAATAACTTGACGAAATTTATGATACCATTGACAGGAAGCTTGTTTGAGACCGTAGATGGATTTCTTTAGTTTGCAAACCATTTTTTTTAGGTCACCAGTTACAAAGTTTTCTGGTTGCATCATATATATTGTTTCATCAATGTCACCATTGAGAAACGCAGTCTTTACATCCATCTTAAGTGCCATTATAATCCTGAAAGAGTCTTTCGTTGACAATGGAGAGAAAGTCTCTTTGTAGTTAATGCCTTCCTTCTGAGTGAAACCCTTGGCAACTAGATGAGCCTTATATCTCTCAACATTGCCTTTTGAATCCCTTTTGGTCTTGAATATCCATTTGCAACCAATGGGTTTCACACCTTCAGGCAATTCGACGAGATCCCAAATGTCATTGTCCTTCATGGATTTCATCTCATCACTCATGGCATCGATCCACTTTTGAGAATTAGAACTTTGTTTGGCTTGATGAAAGTTGATTGGATCATCTTCCATCACTCTTATGTCACCCTCATGTTCTTGGAGAAAAACAACATAGTCATCCGGCATCGCACTTCTCATTTCTCTAGTGGATCTCCTCAATGGCATATCCTCTTGAGGTTGTTGAGTTTGCACTCCAGGCATGATTTCTTCATTTTCACAGGGAGTTCTTCTACATTGTCTTGATATTCAGGATTTGCATTTCGAACAATGTCAGGAATGGAAGTCTGATCATTATCAATTGCAATAAGAAGAGAAACAAATTCCTCTTAAAAAACAATGTCTCTAACCTCATCTCCCCCTTACAAACTCAACTTCCTCAAGGAATCTAGCATTTCATGTCTCGAAAAATGTCGTAGCAGTGGGATCGTAAAATTTTAAACCCCTTGACCATTTAGAGTATCTAACAAAGTAGCAGCTCATAGTTCTGGAGTCCAGTTTCTTTTCATTTGGCATGTAAGGCCCTGCCTTAGCTGGACAACCCCAAATGTGTAGATGCCTAATACTAGGCTTCTTGCCTGTCTATATAATTCATAAGAGGTTTTAGGAACTGCTTTGCTTGGAACTCTGTTGAGGATGTAGGCTGCAGTCTTTAGAGCTTCTCCCTAGAGGGATTCTGGTAATGATGAATGATTAATCATACTTCTTACCATGTCCGTAAGCGTTCTATTCCGTCTCTCAGCAACACCATTCATGCTGGGTTTGCCCGGCATTGTGTATAGTGAGACAATGCCGCATTCCTCTAGGAATTTCATGAAGGGTCCTGGACGTTGTTCACCAGATCCGTCGTATCTGCTATAGTATTCACCACCATGGTCATATTTGACAGCCTTAATTTTCTTGCCAAGTTGGTTTTCAACTTCAGCTTTGAAGGCTTTAAATATGTCCAGGGATTGAGACTTCTCACCATTCAGATATAGGTACCCGTACCTTGAATAGTCGTCTATGAATGTAATAAAATATTGTTGACCATTCCAAGAACCCGTAGGGAATGGTCCGCAAATATCAGTATGAATTAATTCTAAGACGTCAGAACATCTGTTGGCACCTAATCTCCTAATGTTTGTCTGTTTCCCTTTTATATACTCAATACAGACTTGGAAATCTGTCAAATCAAAAAGATCAAGAATCCCATCAAACATAAGTCTCTGAATTCTCTATTTAGAGATATGGCCTAAACGTTTGTGCCATAGTGTGGCAGAATCCCTATCAATTAATTTTCGTTTTGTACCATGTGAACTTGTTTGCAAGGTTTCATTAAATGAGGCAATTGTATTCAGCAAATATAGATTATCATGCAAAGATAAAGAACTAGTACCAATAAGATTCGAATCTTGAAAGAGACTAAATTTATGATTTCCAAAAGAACAAAAGTAACTAGATTTGTCCAAAACTGAAACTGAAACCAGATTTGTCCAAAACTGAAACTAAAACCAGATTTCGTCTAAAAGACGGTACTACATATGTCTTTTCCAAACTCAAAAATTGACCGGTCTTTAACAACAACCTAAAAGTTCCTACGGCCTCTACTGTAACTGCTTTGTCGTCGCCCACATAGATGAATCTTTCAGAATCACTTGGTTGTCGGCTCCACAGGCAACCCTGTATGGACACACTTATGTGAGTAGTAGCACCAGAATCTATCCACCAAGTGTGTCTGGGTACAGAAGCTAAATTAATTTCAGAACAAACCAAAGTGAGAAGTATACCTTTCTTGACACACCAGTTGGCATACTTGGGACAATCTTTCTTCATGTGTCCAGCTTTCTTGCAAAAGTAGCAGGTAAACACCTCATCCTGCTTCTTTTGTACCTTATGCTGTGATGTCCCAGCTACAGCTTCTTTTCCTCTTTTCCTTCTCTTGTCCTTGGAAATGGTTGCTAAGTGAGCACTTTCAATTCTTTCTCGCTTAATCCTCTCTTCTTCTTGCATACAGTGAGATATGAGCTTATTAAGAGTCTATTTGTCCTTTTGAGTGTTGTAACTCACTTTAAATTAACTATATTGTGCAGGAAGTGAGATGAGAACCAGATGCACGAGCAGGTCCTTAGACAGCTCTAACTTTAGTGCCTTTAGTTTGGAAGCGAGATTAGACATCTCCATGATGTACTCCCTTACGTTCCCATTTCCTTTATATTTCATTGAACAAGATTATACAAAATAGTATTTGTTTCAGCCTTTTCGTTTTTCGCAAAACATTGTTCTATTTCTTTAAGGAACTTTGTAGCATTTTTCTCTTCAGACATAGAGCCCCTAAAGGTTTCCGGAATGGAACGTTTCATGATCATAAAACTCATGTGATTAGAACGGTCACAGCTCTCCATGTTCCTTTTGTCATTAGTGGAACTATTCTCATTGAGAGGTGCAAGCTGTTCTTCCCGAAGCGCAAGGTCAAGATCCATACAACCGAGAACAATCATAATGTTCTCTTTCCAATTCTTAAAGTTTGTGCCAATAAGAACGGGAATGGAATTGATATTGGCCGATATTGATGAAGCAGAAGCAGTAACTAAATTGAGAACAAAACAAAATTACAAGCTCACAATCAATGATCATGTCACAATATAAGAATATTCAATAATAAATTCATACATGACATGATCAAACAACTCACACAATGGTGGGCCTTAATACAAGATACCTAGCACAATATTGACATTTAATCTTTGGATAGAAATGTCAACAGTAAGTGGTACTCTCCATGCAGTAATCAAATATTGAGAATTAATCCTATCAAGCAATAAGCCTTTTTTTAGACCGACTTATTGTTCACAAGGAAAGCCTAATAATTATCACATATTTATCACCATAAGCATGCCTACTATTTGGCCAAACAATAACCTTCCTTTGGGCCGGTCATCATTCGTATAAATAATCGACAAACATATCTTTATGTTCCAAAATAAATAAATTTACATTATAGAGGTAACTTTGGTAACATATAATTTCAATCAATTTATTTTGAAATACTAAACTTTCATTTCCCAAAAGGAAACAATCACATAGGTATCTAATATGCTGCATATGGATATATAACAATTAAACATACACATTGTTATGAACACAGTAAAGTGAACTCAAACGAAAATTAATGCCCAATATTTCCTAATAAGACAACTGACATATATTCCAAAAGAGACTGTCACATGTGCATATATAAAACAAAACACATTTGCACACAGTTTATGAGTTCAGCAAATCCAATTACACATATGTACAACAATAGCAATCACACGATTTTTCATCGAAAGAACCCATATGCACACACGCCCCTTTAAAAGTTGCTGCAGTAACTCGAATTCAACAAAAAAGTATACATGTGCACAAGGTTTTTTTTAAAAGAAAAATCTGCAGCATACCCAAATACATGGATATACATCGAATTCATATGAACTTTGGGAAATTTATTGCTCAACAATTCAACATGAGTGGCTCTGATACCACTTGTTAGTAGCTCCAATAGAAATTCATAAATACAATTCAAGAATTCTAAAAACATCATGTTGAATTGTCAAGGACAATCCCTAAGAAAACTCACCTGGATCCATGTTACAAGGCAATAGGTGGCAAGGTCTTCACAAGGGAATGAATGGCAAGGTTCTTCCACAGCCAAATCCACTTTAGAGTTCTTAATGTGCTGTATGAATTTTCTGGAATGGGAGTGAAAATTCGAGAGCAATCTTCACACATATATATATATATATATATATATAGGATTTGACTTGGGGACCATGACCATTAATAAGCAATCTTTATATACTAAACCAAAATGGACTCCCATCAAGCCCATTTCATTTAGCATTGGTCTCTATACATTTAACCCACACTCAACCACATTTTCGAAGCCCAATAAGATAGCCCAAACAATTGTCATTCAATATGAGAGCCCACAAAGTTCTAACACAAACTATTAACATAACCCATGTTTAATTACAATTAACGCGGTTTTCACCTTTTCTTTTTTTTCTTTTTTTAATATTGGCTATTTCTTCAGCTTTAATCTTGGAAAAAGCAAATCACACACCACTAATCCCTAAATCCACGCCCTTAGATCTTTTTTTTTTTTTTTTTTGAGAAAACAAGAAGAGCAGCTAAGCTACCAGCAGCAAACAGAGAAACACCAGAACAAAAGACATAGTAAAGAAGCAGAGCAAGCAAATCAAAGCAAACATGAGCTATCCAGGCTTATCCAGCTCAACCAAACTACTAATGCACTCCGGAAAATCCTCCATCCAAAACCTGTCTTCAACAATTTGAATTGCAAATTTCACGAGACCCAACGCTGCTCTATTAGACTGGGAAGGAATATGATAGAAACTTAGACCACCCATAGCAATACCCAAAACATCAATGTCAGATAAAATTGTTCCAACATCCGAGTCACGATTCAGTCCCATATTGATCCATTTAACGATCATACCATCATCCAACTCGATCAACCACGCCCTTAGATCTTTACTTAGGTTTAAAGTTTGATACTTTAGCTAAATGCACACATCTTTTCCCTTCAAATTTCCATTTTGCATCCATAAACCTTTTCCTGTGAAGAGGGTTTATTTTATTTTTAATAAGAAAAACTAGTTCCTAGATTTTTATGTTTCATTTTGGTTTTTTTAATTTATAAATAAAGGGGATATAATCATTTTCCCCCCTGAGGTTTGTCATATTAGACATTTTACCCTCTCTAGTTTCAATAATGGCCATTCTCCCCCCTGAAATGTAAAATATTAGATATTTTACCCCCTACCGTCAAAAAATACCTAAAATACCCTCAACAGTTAACTATTCTATTATATATTTAAAATAGTTAAGGGTAAAAAAGTAAATGGACACAAACTTACATTTAAAAATATTTAACAAATTAAATATATATATAATTGTTTATTATAGGGATATTAAATATTATTAAGAATATAATTAAACATTATCATCTTCTAGACTTCCACCATCACTTTAATATTTCTTCCATAATCATCTTCCACCATCTCTCAGCCACCACATCTTCTCTCTAACTTCCATTCATCCACCTCTCTGTTTCTTTCCATCTATCTCTCTCTCTTCACTCAAGTCAAACTAGGATTTGGTTCGAACCGGACCCAGTTTTGCTTCGATTTCTTTGATTTCTTTTCTAGGTCGAACCCAGTTGTTTGTTTGTGTGTATGAGTGATGACTGATGATGGCGATGGTGTATAAGAGATGGTGGTTTGGTGTGTGGGATTAAGAGTGCGATTTTTTCATTTGTTTGTGAATCCGGTGTGATATGAAGCTAGTTTGGTGGTGGTATGTTGGTCCAATTGTGGGTTTTAGGTATGGTAGGGATGATGTTGGTGGTTCAGTGCTCTATGTTTGATGGTGGTTTGTGGGTTATGTCATGTTTGATGGTAGCTATTTTCTTTTTTAAGAATAATGGTGGATTCTAGGTAGTGCTTGGTGGTGGTGTGGTAGAGTCGTAGAAATGATGGGTTCTAAGTGTTTGGGTTTGTGTTCTTGAGTATTCTAGTAAAAATACTTCCCCTTTTTTTTTTTTTGGGAGATCCAATCATCCACATTCTTTAAAAAAAAATAATTGTTTTTTTTTTATTTTAAAAAAGAAGTTGGATCTCCGGTCTCCACAGGTAAAGCAGATATTCATTAAATAAAATATATTTAAACAAAAATAGAAAAAAAAAATTAATAAAACATAATTATAAAAATAAAAATAAAAAGAGATAGATCTCCATTTGAAGGGTTAAATAGTCATTTTTAGATTGTATTAGGGTAAAACGGTCATTTAACGTCAGGGCTGATTTTTTTTTAACGGAAAAAGTAACTGCAGGGGGGTAAAATGTCTAATATTTTACATTTCAGGGGGGAGAATGACCATTATTGAAACTAGAGGGGTCAAAGTGTCTAATATTGGAAACCTCAGGGTGGGGAAATGATTATATCCCATAAATAAAATGATATAGTTAAAGATATGGTGTAATTAATGGGTATAAATAATAATTTTTTTTTTTAATTAAACTAATTTGTCCTTATTGATAAATTCCTATTGGAATATTTTTGTAATTTAAATTTTTATTAAAATATGAGTGTGCTTATCATATTTATAGGTGTCAATATCGGCTCCCTTCATTTAAATTGTATTAGATTTGTATGATTTAAATGAATGGATTACAGTGTTGCTACATCATTTGGACACCAGGTTTAAACAAAGTTGCATTACTCTACAATAGGATTACTAGGACCCGCCAAGATCAAACAATACGTATATACTGTTGAGATGTCTGCTCCCATAACGAGACACAAGTGATATAACTACCTCACAAACCAAAAAGAAAACTCTCTACACATATTTATAAAATACGCATGACGGAGTTTAAACCCCTCATCACTAATGTGTGGAAAGGAAGTGAACTATAACATGTTCTAAGAGGTGATGCGCACAAACACCAATTATTTCAATTCTTGATTATCCAACACCCAGCAAAAAGTAATGATATCCATTGATCATAATAATACTACCGGAACTTCCTTTCAATGCATTAAAGCACAAGTTGGAATTATTGAATAAACACAATTTTAAAAATCATGATATCTTTGTGAGAGAAAAAAAAAATACAAAACAAAACAAAAATCAAAATCCAGTTACATTCAAATCATCACTTCCTATGTTTCTTTATTATCTTACATCAGTAAATTTTGTAATTCAACATATCTTCATACACTCAATCAAATAAACAACAAGATGACAAAGAAACAAAAAAGAAGTTAAAAAAATATAACAAACAAATCACACAAATCGGTTAAATGGCTTCCTTCCAACTGTTGCAGGCATCGAAACGGTCGAATCCACACTGAGATTTCCTATAGATTGCAGTGACTGATTCTTATCTAAACCCCTTTGAGAAGCAGAGTCCTTGCCGGAGAAGAAGGAACCTTTTTTCCACTTGAAAGATCCAATGCCTTGTGTCAATGGGAAAGAGAGCCTTCTCTGTGACTCACTGTTTGGAGTTCCCGGATACCTCTCCTTGGGGTTACTATTAGCTCTCGACTTTGCTTTCGCTGAAACGGTAGGCGTCATGTAGTTTGGCACCGAAAAGGGCGGGCAACTTATGAGGCTATCATCATCCTTTAGAGGTAAGTCGAAAGGAGAAGCAGCTCCACTAGCTCTTGCTCTTGAATATTTCGACAAGCTTGGGCTGCATTGTGGGATTTTACTTGAAGCAGCTGGACTTCGAGCATATCTCGTGGGAAGTATAGTTGATTTTGTAGATTTTGGCGTGGGAGTATCCATATTGTCAAACGTAAAACTCTGTTGCTGCTTCTGGCTGCTGGCTTGTGGTCGCGGACTAGGCTTAAACTCAGAATTAGGCCTTGGTGGGGTAAGCTGAAAATTCTTCAGGGGTTGGCTTTCAGGAGTGTTAGCTGGAGGAAGTTGACGTTCTAACCAGTTCCACCACCATGGAAATCCCCCGGATCTGAGATCCGTTAGAGATGTTTGTGCTGATTTAGGAGTGGATTTCCACAACTGTTTTCAGAAAGACAACAAGAATAATATAGAAACGTTAAATTCTGCATAGCAATAACCTGCCTCTCATCAATAATTCACTTTCAAGCCAAATATTTTTCGTGACATGCCAGCAGATAAATCTTTCAAACAGGCTGAAGACTGTTTGATCAGTATCATTTGGATTAAAGCTAGCCACTTGCCAGCCTCTAAAGCTAAGTTTTAGTGTCTCATAAAACAATACCAGATCTGTGACACCATCTAGTTACCTATAGGCAGGTGCAGGTGAACACAGGAATCTATACCCAAATTCTATTTTGACCTAATATGAGAATTATGAAATGTAAACAAGGGAAGTAGAGATGCAATTGTAACGAAAGTTGAGAAATGAAAATAAGAGACTAAGCTCTAGAAGTTTTACCTAATATAAGAAACAACAACCAAAACATGATGAAAAGCAAAATAGAAGCATATGGGGCAAATTATTTGATTCAGCAAGCAATTATAAGGATCGTTCACACAAAGGACAGGCAAAATTAATAGGGAAGTGTTTGTGAGCCTTGATGGGCTAGACGGAGATGCAAATTGACCGAGTGCAGAACATGTTACTCAATTAGAGCTGGAATGGGCTAAAGCTCAAACAATAGAGAATTACCTGGTGGGAATATGCATAAGCCATGGCTCTTTCTCTTTTGATGACTGCCTCCACCTTTCTCTGCAGCCTTGCCTCCATTTGGTCTTTTGTCAGCAAGCTATCATCCCAATCTTCGTTGTTTCCTGCCTCAGACTATACCAGTTTCCAACAATTGATGTTACTCATCGAAAGGACTTCAAATGTAATAAAATAAAATAAACATTTTGAAAACAACATGGCCCATATTAAGTATCTTAGGTAGATATATTAAAATCAACATGCATTTGATTCCTCACATAACTTCGACTGAATTGAGCATTGGATCACAGTTATCAGACTAACAGGACCTAAAGGAATCAAAAACTGGGCATGCTTAAAAATCAAACAAAGTTAAACTTACCGCCTGGCTGAAGGTCCATTTGCCCAAGGTACTTTCCCCTTCATTCTTGTATTGAGCTTGACGGCGTGCTTGGTTTTCTAACATCTGGATTCTCCTCGACTGAATCTGAGATTGAACCCGAACCAAGAGCTGCATGTATTTCATGGCATTCACTGTTTGGCGCTTCACATTCTGTCCTCTCACTACTCCTTGAAGCCTCACTAACCCCTTCAAAGCTCTAAAGCTCCTCCTTGCCTGTATAACAAAGTTGTTATTATTAGTTTTGTGGTACTCAGGGCATGCTGTTGTCCTGTACTGGATGTTGATCTATATGTATTAACAGATTGCTCAACCTATTGGTATGTATACTTGGGAGCATTCAAGAATTTAGTATATCTGAATTCAAGGTGCTTTAGCAGAGCACACTTGACAGATTAGAGTTGAGATAATTAGTACCTCATGTCCACTCGTGAATGTCATTAGCAGAAAACAAGATAAAATACTGTGCCTAAGCCAGTCTGAATATATTAACAGGTTTGTTTTCACAAATAAATACTCTTTGCATTAATTGTTCACAAAAAAACTAAAAATCTTCTACAGGGCATTTACGAATAGCTAGATACTGAGTTCCACCTAAAAACATTCTGGTTTTTGGTCATATTTATCATGAATCTAACCAGCCCTTAAACAATTGCACTTAAGTTTTTCAACCAAGGGAAAGTAGAAGCTTACCATATAGCCTCTATAGACTGCTTGGATCTTTGTAGCAGAAGCATGACGATATCTTAGAGTTGGTTCTGGTCTTTCTCTTCGGTGATGAACAATCCTAGGAGAAGCAGCTCTTGGAGAGGCAGCCCTTGGAGAAACAGCTTTTGGGGAAGCAGCCCTCGGAGAAGCAACCCTTGGAGAAGCAACTCTCGGAGAAGTAATCCTTTGAGAAGGAACCCTGGGAGAAGCAACTCTTGGAGGCACAAAAAGTGGTGTTCTCGGTTGTTCAGGAGGGGTTGGTGGCCTGAATATTAATTTATGCTCTCTTTCAGCATCCCCTAAAATTTTCTCAATACTGCTTGGCTCTCTGAAGAGTGGAATGAATGAATTGGTCTCTCCATGCCTTAGTTTCCCTAGCCCTTTCTTTCTCTTTTCTTTTGTGCTTTTCTTATCCGATTCCTGCAATATGATAACGAATTAGCAAGATAAGGTATCACTACTTGTCATTTTGAAGCACAAAATATACTCTTATATGCAAAACTATTGTATATTTGAACATGAATCATGAAGAACAATAATGTAAACGTCATGAAACTTGTTAAGCATTCAGCTTTCTTTGTCCAGACAACAGAACTACATAAATTCCAACAGTTGACAACAGCAGGGAAGCGACTTCAAAATAAAACAAATCCGAATTGAAATTTTTGTCTAATTGATTCTGCCTAGGGAGAAGTGTGCATGCCAACTGATTTATAAGTCCATCAAATTAAAAACATATTCAGACATTTTTTCACAACCTTTGCAAACACTAAAAGTATTAAACTGGAACTTGAGAGAATACAGAATTGGGTTACAAGTCTAACATCACAACACAGACTTCAACTGTTTTATCGACATAAGAAAAATCTAGAACTGTTCCAAACACACGCAAGAATCAGGGTAATACACTTACATTGGCTAGTTTCTCCTTGGAGTGGGGTGTAAAAACCCGCTTGATTGCGGAAAACCAACTCCCTTTCTTTCCCATATCCCTAGCATTCCTCTTTCAACCTGGATAATAAAATAAACAAAACAGTTATATGCAGCTCCAAGTACATATGGATTCATGTGTATGCATACAAGTTATATGGTAAGTTATGTATAAGTAAACACACCTGCAAAAGTAAAATAAGCATTTAAACAATTACTCAGAACATGGTATTTGAACATTTTATTGTTCTAAAGGATCCTTGACCTTGAGACATGTTAAAGTTAGAAAGCCGAAAGAGTACCTAACAAGCACATACTTCTTATTGTTTTTCATGCCCTTATGATCCAAACAGTCTATCGAACAAGTAGTCATACAGAGACATGTAATTGAATGAAATCGCAGAGATGTTATGAATTAGCATGATATTTTGAAGAAACAAAGACCATCAATCAATTCCCACAAGTAAACCTTCAAAATATAACTATGATTAAATTGATTGGTAACAAAAAAGCTGCCACCACTGAGAACAAAACATAACCGAAACCCTAAGATGAAAAGAAAATAGAGGAATCTTCCAATTGATCCGAAATCCGAGTTAAAGAACACAATTATCTGCCATGCTTTAACATGACACTATCAAATGTGTGGGGTTAAACTCCAACTAGTTTCTTTACATATAGATCACAATCTGAGGCCAAAAGCTAAATACGAGAATAACTAAACAGACAAACACAAACTGCCAAAGCAGAATTGTACTTAAACATACATGATAGGGAAGTTAAACCTTTTAATAATGATTAAAAAAAATATGCAAAACAAGTCCTTGACAAGCTTGAAACCCTTTCTCTGGACAAGATTCTTATCTATTTGGAAAAACTATAAGCTCTATCCGGTAAAGATCAAACAAATAACTAATCGACAGAGATAACAGTCAAGATTGTTAAAATTTCCAATTTCTGTGGCAAACCCAGAAAATATTCTGAAGAAGATCAATTCTTTACAATTTAAAAGACAAAAATTCTCCAAGGAAACAAAATCTGACACTGAAGGATCCCAAGACACAGAAGAATTAAATATAAAAATAACTCCAGAAACCCCAAAAAAAAAAAAAAGACCTTTTTACCCGAACAAGACCAGAAAATCCAGAAACCTTAATTGTTTGTCTAATTAGAAAAAAAAAAAAAAAAAAAAAAAAAAAAAAAAAAAATTGAGTATTTGCATCTCCAAAAAGCCATAATCACACATACCCAGAAAGAAAATGATCACAAATAACATAATTAAAACATACCCAGTAATGAAAAACATAAATAAATCACGCACTAAAAATGAGATCATGTACTGTGTAGGTACCTCATAGAAGTTTTGAGTTTCGAAATTCCTCCAAAGAAACTTCAAAAAAGCTGTTCAAAGCCAAAAAGGAAGAGGCAGCCAGAGAAGACTATTTCTTTTGTTTATTTGTTCCTTGCTTTCTCTCCTTTCCTATACAACATGTTTTCCGATTCTTCCTTTGATCAACTTTTACACAAAATAATAGTATTTTTTTTTTTTTTTGGTAAAATAAGTGTGATTTTACTTTTAAAATCTCTCTCTCTCTCTCTCTCTCTAGAACTTTGAATCTGGTTCTTGGCTGTCTGAATTTACTTTTTCTTCCTACCAGGTACCACCTTTCACCTTTTGTTGGATTTATAATTTTTTTGATTTGGTATTAGAATTTAGAATTAGAATACAAAATGATCATCATTAAGACAGAGAGAGAAAGAGAGGTTGGCCACTTTATTACTCAATGTCTGTGGCCAACTTCAACTAACTTTACTTCAATGGGAAGACTATTTGGACAGCAACTAGGTCCACTGATTGATTCAGCAACGGTTGGGTTTGGTAAGCTGTTTTCCTTTTTTTCATTTTTTTTTTATTAACATTCATCATTATTACGTTGGTAGGAATTATGTATTACAATTTTGTTTTGCAAATATTTATTTTATTTAGGGTTTGATGTTTTCTCTATTTTATATTTGAGATTGAAACTCCATTAAATCATTTCAAAATCTTATCAAAATATTTTCCAAATTATATATATATATATAAACTCATTAATTTTTTCTTAATTTCAAAATTGATGAAATTTGTCAATATTTACTATTCAACTCAAATGATTTTACACTAAATTCATTATAAACGAGTTGATTGAAATTTATACGACAATTTTAAGTGAAATATTAATTGGTATAAGTTTTTACACATCTCCTTCTAACTCATGTTGTGCACCATAGAGATTCGAATCCCTCATTTATTTATTTGAGAAGTGAATCCCTCGTTTATGTTATGGAATCAATATCCAAACTATTTAGAATTTGATCTCAGGAGATACGGATAGATTCTTCACTAAATATCCATGGATAAATTTTTTAATATACAAAATTCTTGGACTAAGTACAATTACTCTACCAAAGATCAGGACCAAAAAAATAGTGACCCTTTCAAAAAAAAAAAAATGACAATTTCTCACTTATTTACAAACACAGAGAGATTTTTGTTTCCTTTTCTACTTGCTCTTATTGACGCGTGAAATACACGGTCCAGTACAATTAGTCAATGTGGCAACAGGGGAATATTTTAACGAGAAAATTTCACTAAAAGTCGGAGTAAAATGGTCATCCATTCAAATATTTTGTTATATTAACGAATTTAGTTCCTAATTTTTTCAAAATAAATTATTATAGTCTTTCCATCAGTCATAGGTTAGCCGAGCTTAACGAAACTTTGGTCATTTTATTCTTTTGCATAATAACACATAGAATCTAGATTTTAAAAAAATTTAAAATAAAATTTAAAAAAAAAACAATAGATCTCCACTGTTGGATCGATTCGGATTGAACAATGGAGATCCATTTATTTTTTAGTTACATATTATTATTATTTATTTTAACTGCTTATAATATTTTAACTAATATTATCGATTATTTTTTTTCTGTTTTAAAATTATTATATATTTTTTGTGAAAATAATTTTTTATTGTTAATTTAATTTTATAAACCATTTTAATATTATTTATTTTTGAAACTCAACCAATAATTTTAAAGTTAAAATCTTGAAAGTATTTGATTTATTATTATTATTATTTGAAAAGTAAAAGTGTAATAATGAAATATGTTGAGGGAAAAAATTAACCTTTTCAGCTTGTATTATATTATATATTACAAGGGCAACGTCATACTTTTATATAAATTATCAAAGTTGACTGTTAGTTTTTTGGTCAAAGAAACTAAAAAGATATATTTTGATGAAAAAAAAAAAAAAAAACCTAAGAACTGAAGTTACTAATACGATAAAGATGTTAAATAGTTTATATTTTTTTAAAAAGTGGGGACTTTAGTGAAATTTATCTAATTTTAATTGTGTATCGTTGGTGAGATTGATTTGGCCAAGAAGGAGAAATTTTTTGTTGGAAAAAGAATGTTTTTATACAAAATATGAATAATTTGTTTTTATTTTTTACTTTTTTTGAAAGAATTGTTTTATTGTTTTGGTGCAATATAATGACCAGTTGGGGAACAAAACAGAATATTGTCTTGAGTATTGACCCGGTATGGAGACTTTATGACCCACAAGAATGAAGTGTGGCGAGTGGCTACTTATTCTTAACCAAATTTCAAGTTGTGGTCAAGTCCAAGTCCTCTTTTGAAATTAATAAATTTGGTTCATACTATTTAGTATTCAATTCCTCTTTTGAAATTTCAATTCAAACGACGCCCAAAGAACCAAACTAAAAAACCAGCTAATAAGCAACAAGCTTAACCAAGGCCCTCCCAAAACAAAAGCAACAAAGACCCCACGAAACCAGAGCAGCGAAAGCCAAGCACCAACTCCTGTGAACAAAGCGTCAACCAGCGGCCAAAACGAAACCTGAAACAAGAAAAAACTCAAGAAAAAAATAAAAAAGAACAACATTGTTTCAACACAATAACAACTAGAAAAGAAATTGCTTACAATATCATTCTCAGACAATTACTGCAGATGTTGTTATCATTGTCAGACAATTCTTGCATGTGCTTTATATCATTCTCAGATAATTCTTCTAGATGTTTGATATTATTCTCAGACAATTTTTCCATATACGTGACATCATTCTCCAACTCTACCATAATATTTTATATGTATGTAAAAATCAAATTTTAGGGTTTAAGAGTTGAGAATTTTTTTTTTTTCAAAATATGGATTGTAAGAGCACGGATTTATTCTTTTTTTTTTTTTTTAAGGGATATTGGGGTTTTATTAGATTTACTTATAAAAGAATTTTTTTTTTTTTTTCTTAAATTGTACGTCTCTTTAAGTAATTTTGATAAAGGAAAAAAATACTTAATAATTAAAAAAGTGGTTCTATTGGCATACTCACCGCTAAACTATTTATACCTCACTTTTATATTATTTAGTTTTTTTTTTTTTTTCCTTTATTAAATTACTTAAAGAGATATATAATTTTTATTATACCTCACTTTTTAAATTATTTAGTTTTTTTTTTTTTTTCCTTTATCAAATTACTTAAAGAGATATACAATTTTTATTAAAAAAAATCTTGTACAAAGTAAAACTAATAAAACTACTTTCCTTATTTCAAAACCCTAATGACATAGATTATTTTAAACCGCTAAATATTTACTATTTTTGTTTATATTTTCTTTCAGATCTCAATCTTATGTTTGTCATATTTAGTATTTATTGATTTTATGGTTTCACATATTTATTACGTTTTTTTTTTTCAAATTCTAGATCCATGTTAGTTATTTTTTTTCCTCTCGATTTATTTTCTTTCTGATCTTCTAGGCATTCTATAATTTGTATAAATTCTTTTGTAAATTTTATTCTGGATCTCCCAATGTTAATTTAATGTTATTTACCAAAAAAAACAAAAAAAAAAAAAAAAAAAACAACAACAACAACGAAATCGCACCAAAAATCACAATAAAAAAAACCTAATCTCTGATTAAACGAAACCACACAAAAACCCTATCTCAATCGCTCAAAAAAAAAATCTTTATCAATATCACACCTACAATCTGCCACCAACAATCCAATCGACTACAAAAAAAAAATCGCATCTAATAGGGATGATTTCACCATGAAATAAGAAGAAAAAAGAAGTCATGTGAATTAATGTGAGAAACTGTATATAAAAATCAAAGATGATGTGTGTTTTTTTTGTTTTTTTTTTTTTGAAAAAGATATATGGTGTATTAAGTTTGAAAAATATATAAAAGGGTAATCCTAGAAATAAATCAAAAAAATTAATTAAACCATTTAATTTTAGAGAACTTCTCCTTACAATCCACATATTATCTATTTACACCCCAATTTATTTATTTTTATTAATGACAATTTTAACTTGAATTAAAATTACGATAAAAAAAAATCTAGAGACACTAGAAACTAATTAAATTATTAAAAAAAAAAAGAAATTCACTCTCCTAAATCATTAAATGAAATATTATGTATTAAACTCTCTCTTCTAAATTTATTATTATTATATTAAGCACTCTCTCCTAATCTCTCTTTCTCTCTCTCTCTCTCCATTTTTCAAAAAATCAAATCCTATCTTTATACTTTCTCGATCAATCTCTGATTAATAGTTAAAAAAAAAAAAAAAAACTAATGAATAATTTTGTTTTTTTACTAACAATAATTACATACCTACAAAAGTAACAAAAAACATTTTCATATTTCGATTTAAATTATTAAAAAAAAAAAAAAAAGGTACTTATTCTTTGAGTTTTTTAATATATATATATATATACATATATTATATATACGGTTCCTAAAAACCGAACTTATCCGTAAGTTTTTTTTTTTTCTTAATTGTTAGTCCTGCTTGAGAAAGAATAGAGATATACAATTAGATATATCATATATGTATTGGAGGAGAGAAAGTTTAATATGGTAATTAAAAATTTAGGAGAAAGTGTTTAATATGTAATATTTAATCTAATTATTTAGAATAAATATATATATTTTTAATAATTTAATTCAAAAAAGATTACTCATCAAATGAATCCAAATGCTACGATGATTTGCCCTAACTTTTATTAAAATAAAATGACATGTCTTTAGAATAGGAGTTCTAAAAGATAAAAGGATAATCTTGGAACAAAAAAAAGTATCTTTGGAATTTTTTTAAATTTAAATTTTGAAAATGGAGTTTTTTAGAAAAAAATGTGTAAAAAGAAAAAATTGGATTGTCAAAAGAAGCTCTCTTAATTTTATATAGTTAAATCAAAATTTTAAAAAGTGAGATATAAATAGTTTAGTTGTTGGTGTGTCAATAGCACCACTCTAATTAAAAAAGTGAGGTATAAATAGATCGGTAAGGGATACCAATAGCACCACTCCTAACAATTTATTTGTATCGCTTTTGAAGCATTAATAGTTCAAAGAAATTTATCATATAAAAAGAATTTAAAAAACAAAACAAATATACCCACAAAAGAATAGTGTTGATTATATATTCAATAGTAATCGGCAAGTAACAATTTTAATCTGATCGAATTTGATCTTATTTAATAAATTAGAATCTAATATAATTTCAAGATATCGTATCAATAAGAACATTTCATTCCCTAAGATAAAAACAAAAAATTTTGCAAGACATTATAAATATGTATTTATTTTTACTTCGAGATAAAAATAAATAAATAAAAATTATTAGTAGGGTTTGAATAGTTGCTTTCACTACACGGAGAATAAATCTCCTCTATTTGTTTTTCTATTAATAAGATAGACTAAGGGCATGTTTGGTATGATTTTTCAAGTAGAACTTTTAGAATAGATTTTTTACAATAGAGCTTTTACTGAGTAGGGTTTTTAACAAATTTTTTTTTTTTTTATTGTACAAATTATAAAAAAGGTGTTGACAATACATATTTAATGAAAGAGTTGTATGGTGGAATATCTAAAATTTATAAAGAGTACTTGAGACGATTCATATATTTTTAAAAAGCTAAAAAAAAAAAAAAGAATGGCATTTTGGGCTTCTCCTGTGAGACATGAAATAGTTTTTATAAAGGGTAGTTGAGACAATTCATATATTAAAAAGCTTTTAGTGTATGTTTGGTATGACTTTTAAAAGTATCAAAAGTGTTTTTTTTTTTAATTTTATTTTATTTTATTTTATTTATTTATTTTATAGCTATTTTAAAGTTTTTTTTAATAATTTGGCAAAACTCAAAACAGTTTTTTTAATATATATGCTGTCTCAATTACCCTTTAAAAAAATCATTTTATGTCTGCTTGGAGAAACCTAAAATTTGGGCTTTCCCAAAAAACTTTCTTTCAGCTTTTTAAAAATATATGAATTGTCTCAACTACCCTTTATAAATTTTAGATATGCCACCATAACTCTTTTATAATAAATACATTATCAACGTTTTTTTTGTAATTCACTCAACCAAAAACTATTTCTAAAAATCCATTGTCAACACCTTTTTTTATAATTGACACAATCAAAAGTCTTTTTTGTTAGAAGCCCTACTACAAAAAAATCTACTATAGAAGTTCTACTTGAAAAATCATACCAAACACAAGCTTAATATTAAAAAAAATATTTTTAACCCTTACCAAAGTGATACCAAACATATACTAAAACCCTCATTAGTGGCTATCAATACGTGGCTATCAATATGACGGAAAAGCTGCACAACCACTGAATAAAAATTGGCTTGCAAAATAATTACATTTCTTCAAACTCAATAAAATAGAAATTCGCTAATCCTTCTTCAAATAAAAAATAATAAAAAAGTAAACAATATACTAAAAAATTAATGAATTGAAGCGTGTAAAATCTGCTACAAATAGAGAATCATTTCCTCTCTATTTGAGTTAGGAGCGTGGCTACACGCTCTGTTCATTGCAGTGTGACTGAACCAGTGGTCCATAAGTCATTAGAAAGACAAAAGGCTACCAACCTGTAACTTACGGTATGGAGAAAAAGATAGTGTGTGGTGGACCTCAGCGTTAAAGACGTGGGGGCGGAGGATATCAAATTTATGCATGTGATCTCAGCCATTGGATATCTGAAAAGTATGAAGAATCAGCGAAGCTAGAACTAGAATCATGATTGTGTTTGCACTATAACACTATAACACTATCTTTGCACGTGAGACTTGCAAGTTAATTTTTTTTAAGGAAACATAATATGCTTCCACGTGTCAGTCGGGTCCCGACCATGTCCACATTGAAGTATACAATACTTTGGTCTTGGATACGTAACAAATGTTATCTTGCAGTGCCACCACGTGGCGTTATTTGAGTGGGCAAGTATATTGTATCCGTCAAAAATATGGTCACAAGTCACAACTCATAACAGACAAAAAAACTCTCATATGCTACATATGTATAATAGAGCTCGAATAATATTGAAATTAAAAATGGTTTTTACAAGAAAAGTTTATGGGATATTTAGAGCCTTCCCATTGATATTAAACAATTATTGAGATTATTCTTTTAATAATATATATATATATATATATATATTTTAATATTATTGTAATTTGTAAAGACAATCTAATTGTTTTTTTTTTTTTTTTAAACTATAAAAACTATAAAAATTACACGAACCTCAGTAGTATATGTTTTTATGAGGTATACTTTTGAATAAAACTCATCTTATATCTAATTACTATTATTCTTAGAAATTTGTGTTTTGATCACCGACTAAAAAACTTCATAAACATATTTGAAGAAAAAAGTAGCTTCAACAACTCTTATTTGTACGATTTGATCAATTTATCTCATTAATGCCATGTGTAATTTAAAATATATATTTTTTCTTAAAAATTTAGTACGAATTTTAATATAGGAGTACATTTTATTTTATTTAAATTAAACTTGTAGGGTCTGTACATATCATATCATAGGATTTAGTTGGACAGGAGCGGAACTCAATATAGGCATGACCGCATGAGTTAATGGCCCCGGCGCCCCGGCCCCAATTTTTTTTAAGAAATTAATTATTAATTTTTTAATAAAAATTATATTTTACAATTTAACATTAGCAATTGTATATATTAGTTTGGGTTTGCAATTTGTGTTTGGATACAAGACCACTAACAACAATTTAATAGGATGTGTACATTATTTTGTGGTCCATCCCATTCCCATGTTAATTAATGCCAAACTAGCTACTTACAATAATTAGTGCCGGATTGTTATGTGTTAGCCATCAATTTTAATCTTTGAATTTCATACCTTATGAAATTGATTCGGTGATAAATTTCTTACACTTATATCTAAGAGATTCTATGTTCGAGTTATACCCCTTTCTACAATTTTAAAATATTTTAATAGTTCAAAAATAAAAACCCTCAAATTTCAAGAAAATTAGAAGTGATGCAACTTTAAAGTTTTAGTGGGTTAATTATGTAAATTAAATACTCCAAAATCTCGCACACAAGACCTTCTGGGGTATTATTTGTTTTAGTTCATTGGGTCTCATGGTTTATTCTTAAAATAGCTATTGTTGGCTTAAATCTAACATTTTTATTTGTTTATATCAAAGTCTAGTCTTGACATCAACAAAACCCTAACAAATATATTCTCATTGTCATCCTTACATATGAAATTTTCAAATGTTTAATTGATTATGACACGACACTACAAGAAAAATGGCTTTTAGTAACATTCAAAAGGCAATGCGTATTCTGTGCGTGTTGTTAAAAGTGGTCTATTGCAACGCGCAAACTATGAACGTTGCTAAATATCATTTATCGCAATGCATAAAAAATGTGTATTGTAGAAACCACTTACGGCAACACACAAATGAATGTTGCAAATAATTGAACACATATGGCAACGTACAACAGTTGCACGTTGTCGTATTTAAATCATTAGACTATGTACATTTTGTGCACGTTGCTATAAACATACTTTTAGCAACATACAATTGTGCTCGTTGTTGAAAAACTAGTATTTAGCAACACACACGTCATGGATGTTGTCATAGGTCTTGAGCGTTGTGAAAAAAGTCTAATATTCCGCAATACACATATTATGCACATTGTCGTAGGTGTCTTTAGCAACAAAAAGATGTGTACGTTGTTGAAAAGCTAATATTTAGCAATACACACATCATGGATGTTATCAAAGGATTTGCGTGTTGTGAAAAAAGTCCAGTATTCCTCAACAGACATATCATACGCGTTGTTGTATATGTATTTTTAGCAACATACAGATGTGCACATTGTTGAAAAACTAATATTTAGCAATACACATATCTTGAATGTTGTTGAATGTTGTCATAGGCTTTGTGCGTTCCGAAAAAGTCTAATATTCTGCAACACACATATCATGCATGTTGTCGTAGGTGTTTTTTTAGCAACATATATACAAATGTGCATCTTGTTGAAAAACTAATATTTAGCAACACACATATAATGGATGTTGTCATAGGTCTTGCGCGTTGCGGAATAGCGTTGCGAAAAAACCTAATATTCTGCAACACACTTATCATGCAAGCTGCCGTATATGTCTTTTTAGCAACCGTTGGCTTGCGTGTTGTTCAAAAGCTAATATTTTAAAACTCACATATTATACACATTGTTGTAGGATCCTTTTTATCAACTATTGGCTTACGCGTTGCAAAAAACTAATATTCAACAACACACATATTACGCACATTGTTGTAATAGTCTCATTAGCAATTATTTGCTTGTGTATTGCGAAAAAAGCTAATATTCTGCAACACATATATAATATGCACGTTGGTGTATGTGAAATTGTTCACTTGTGTGTTGCAAAAACGTTAATATTTTGCAACATACACATCATGGACATTGTTATCACAAATATTAAATACACAACCATCATTAACAAAGTAATGTACTTTCTCTTCTCTTTTATGAAAATGATTTGAATCTTACTTTTGCCCATTTAATTGTAAAATGTGGAGGATGTCTTTATATAGTGGGAGCTGCATTATGAGTCATTAGTTTTCAATAGACTCTTAACTCGATTGCTTTTTTTTTTTTTTTTCAAATAAATAATTTAGCTATTATACTTAACATATATAGTTACATAGGTAGTTTTGATAGAAAGTTATTTTATTTTTAAATCCTTGATTTTTGTAGATTATTGGAGAAATCCAACGATAATATGAGATTGGCCTAGTGGTTTGCCCTCACACCAACACCATGAGATTGTGGGTTTGAGTTTATCCCCCTCCCCTAAATCCTAAATTATTGTAATAATTCAAAAATAATAATAATAAAAAATTAACTTGTAACTATAGGGAACCTGTATAGTAACCAAACCATTTGATTAAATATTCGGTTAAAATTTATAATATTTAATTGTTTATCATGAAAATAATTACAATGATTATTATAATGAGTCTAAATGATTAATTAATAAAATTAATAATTTTTTCAATAAAATGTTGAATTAATGTTTTCTATAACATATGTTATATATAAAAAAGTGTGTAATATATAACAAAGTTAAACTCACAGCATAAGGGCAAAGACTCTCATGGTTGAGGTGATTGCCACAGGTTCAAACCCTCATTTGAACAAAAAATGAGATGTAAGGTGGTCAAGGGAGCTCTATAATGATTAGGTAGTAGAAGGGTAGGGAGGCCCGGTCTAAAGAGATCAAATTTTTTTTATTATTTTTTTCTTAACCTAAGACAACGTACAATACACATTGCAAAAATTATTTTAGGTAACGTATCATGCGTGTTGCGATAAAATTGACAAAGATAACGTATTAGTAAGGCAACATACATCAACCGTGTGTTGCGTTAAATGTCAATGACAACACGCATAGTACATTGTTATTATTCTACGATTACACACATTGCACGTTGCCAAAAGCTCAAAGCTTTTGGCAATATATGTATCAAAAACATACACCCGTGAGTTGCAAAAACCTTTCGCAATGCATTTTGCACATTGCGAAAGGCCAAATTTCTTGTAGTGCGAGTAATGCTAGGTTATCCAAATTAGTTGTCCAAATTCATACGCAAATAAATATAGTATTTGAATTGTCTCAACACCATGTAGATCATAATATAATGCGGTGAATGATATGTTAATTATAACTTATAAGTCAGATCATTTGCGTATGGAATTGGACATTAATTTGAAAAATATAGCATTATTCTATTTTAAAATTTTTTTTAAAAAATAGAAAGATATTTTGTTTGAACTTTTGAAATTATTTGAATTTAGCATATATCAACCAAAAAAAATGGAGATCAATGATATTTGTTAGAATATAAATACTATCATTAAATTCTAATCTACAAATTTAAACTTTTAAGAGTAATCAATATTATAACAAAGATAAATAATGGGGGATTTTCACTTTGGTCCTCAATTTTTCCCAGAATCTCCATTGTTGAGTGGAAATTTTCATTATTCGCTTCATTTTGCTTTTGTAATGCCAAACTCAAAATTTCCACTAAATTGTTTGTGAAAAGTTGAGGACTAAAGAAGCTAATATGTCAAACTCAAATAAAAAATGACTTTTCCCAAAAACTTAGGGATCAAAGTGAAATCCCCCTAACAAAATTTATTAATTTTTGATTTGCACTTTGAACTCTCAATCCACATAAACACGCATGTCAATGCTTTGTGTTGATTAATACTGCAAGGCTCTTACATCTAAACTTACATAGAAATAACTTAATTACTGTAATCACAAGTATCTTTTTGATATACTCGTTGTGGTGTAGTGATTTGAAAAACCACATTGCAAACAAATTATTGACAATGCATTTCACTTCCTCTTTGTTTTTCTAAACTTTATATAACTGCCAAATTGTCTTAAAAGTTAAAATATATATGGAGCGCTAATTAAGTAAAGAAAGGAAAGCTTGAATAAGATAATTATAAAGTGTGTTTATTTAATGATTGTGCTTATGGGAATCTCCACTAACTTGTAATTAAATTGACAATGACCGATTCCATTTACATCAAAAGAGATAATGGTGATCATTTAACAAGTGTGGCACAAATACAATTCAAGATATAAAGTTGTTTTCATACACACATTTTGAAAGTGAAGAGCCGGGTCACTATTAAAGATCATTGTGGTGTTCAAAATTCAAATTCCCTTTTATTTTTATTTTATTTTTTATTTTATTTTATTTTTATTTATTTATTTATTATTTTTTTAAGGATATGTAAAGTTTGGTCACCGACCCAGATTTATTTCACAACCTAGCTATCTAGTTTTAAATGATGTTGGATGTTGGATGTTGTATTTTGTAACATGTGATCATAATTATTATTAATATTCCCGTTAGCTCAATTTTTAAGATTTATATAGGTGGATAGATGGATAGATAAATGCTATTAAAAAAAAAAAAATTACATATGAGTTAGAGATGCATGTTTGGGGAATGAGGATGGATATAGATCTCCCCATCCCTATCCCCATCCCCATTTCTCAGGCCCTTCCTCCATCTCCCCCCATTTTCCCATTTGGAAAAAATGGGGATGGGGAATTTTGGGGGGACTTATATTCATCCTCATCCCCATCCCCATCCCCAATTCCCTATTTTTTCCTTTTTTCTTCGTTTTTCTCAATTTCTCCGTTTCCCTCGTTCCCTCATTTTCCCATTTGACTAAAATATATAAATTAAACTAAAAAAGTAAACATTCCATTACAAATACAATATATTAGTATATTTTATATAAAAATACTTAGGGAGTTAGGTTTTCAAAGAATAAGAAAAAAATTAAAAATATATATTATAATTATATTTATATATGTTTGGGGGAAATGGGAAAATAGGGATGGGGGATCTCCCCTATCCATCCCAATCCCCATTTCAATATAATTGTAGGGAAAGTGCAGAAATGAGGATGGGGAGGGGTCTTCCCATCCCCATCCCTCCACATTTCCCCATTCCACACCCCCCCGGAGTCACGGGAAAAAATGTGCATCTCTAATATGAGTTGAAAGGAAATTTCAATTAGAATCCTACATTATATTGAATTTGACGGATGTGCGGGCAAAAAGAGTGCAGCTGTAATTCAGATGTATTATACTATTATAACATTCACACTATCAAATGGTACCAAAGGGAGAGTTACTTTTAATTAAGATCATTAGAGTATATTCGGTGTAAGTAGCTTGTGAAAAAAAAAAAAAAGATGTCACATAGGATAAATAAACAGTCTATTAAAAAATGTATCTTCAATGCAAGTGCACATATTTAATCTCACAATGATGTGACAAAAAAAAAATATTAGACATCGTCATCATGACCGTTTACTTTCAAACGATCTATTACACAACTATTTTTTCGGTTGGCTCAACAAGTATTTAAAACTAACATTAATTTTTTATCTATTTTTAGTAAGGAAATAATTAAAAAAGAAAAAATGAAAAAAAAAAAATAGACACGTTATTAAAAATAAATTTGTTTTAAACAAAATCATTAAAGATAAAATTTTGAGTTGATTGTTTATCAAGTCTACTTTTTTACCACATAGGAAATAAGCATTTTGATATTGTTGTCATGTCAAACGATTTTTGGTATTTAAACCCCTTTTGCATTGAAGATGCTTATATATAAGTGGAGGTTTCAAGTCCTAAATTTTGGGTCATGGATATACTAGTGTTGAAGTGATCATACATTTATTAATTTATTAATTAATGTAATTAATTAGTGATTAATTCGACTCCCTAGGGTAGGTCAACCATCTTTTCTCTTGAATTTCGGGTCAACAAAAAATATATGTTCAGTAAGATTTGGTAAAGAAAATCGTTAGAGAAACATGATAATCGATAAATGTATCAAGAAACCAGACATTTAGATAAAGTTTGGTATCCAATGTTTGTACCTATAACGTGCTCTCATATACAACCATGCATTTATATAATATATATATGTACGGAAATTTTACTATGAGAATGCGCTGATAGAATTATATAAGGATATTAAATGTGAACCACTCGTTTTACATATTTTGACTTGATATGTATGCATTTGTCAAATCACTTTTATAAATGAGTGACTCACATTCAATATCCTGATAAAGTTATATAAGGATGTTCTGATAAGAATGAAACCGTATATATATATATATATATAGCAATGCTATTACACCTTAAAAAAAACTAACCCGAATTTTTAACCTAGCTGACATGGAATAATATAACTATGCATTTATTTATTGTCTTCATGTCTACTCTTGGACCATGGTAATGGAATAATATATTTTCATGCCTTAATAAATTTAATATATATGGTGTTGGTGATCTATTTAGATTCATTAACGAGGATAAATCATAAATTAAACTTTCTTTTTGTTAACAAGTTTCATGTAATTAGGTGATTTTGATATCAATAATGTTACTTTGTCCAACTTTAGTGCTTAAATGATGTGACATCAATATAATTAATTCATTTAAATTGTATTATATTTGCATGATTTAAATTAATGGATTACATTAATACCACATCTTTTGGATACCAGATTTTGGTAAAGTAGCTTTACTTTTCTGATATTGCCATAAATTGCAATGAAACCCCTTTAGATAGTCATTATTATATTCATTAAAAGAATCTTTTTCCAACAAACTGTCTCTTCAAAAGGAAAAGGGTGCATATGTCAGATTTTCTCTTATGAGCACACAACTTTGAGCATATCTTTAGTATACCTATATACATAACCACACTTTTACCATATCAATAATATAACTTCAATCATGATAATACACATAGCAAAAGTATGATGATGTGTATTAGTATGCTTAAAATGTCCTCAAAGTATGTGCTTGAGAGAAAAATTGGTACCGATATTGTCACTCATAAAACTAATTGGTACATCAATATTTTATTAAAAAATTTATGAAATATCCCAATAAAAATTTACTAATAAGGACAAATTACTTTAATTAAAAATAGCACAAATACTATATATACTCATTAATTACACACATATCATCTACTATATCTCTTTATTAAAAAACAAAACAAAACAAAACAAAATAAACTTATGAACTCTATCTATAAGAGAATTTTAGATTAAAAATCTCTTGACCCCATATATAATTCAGTTCTACATTTTCTCTTTTATAAGACTCCTACATTCAAAACATTTTCAAAAGTAAATTGGACAATTATTAGAAGATGATTTAATTCCAAAAATAATATGATTTTTTTATATATATAAATTGGGTGTGTTAATAATTTAAGATGGTTTATAAATAAAATGTATTAAAATGAATATATTCATTTCAATAAGGATAATATTGGCATTATAATGGGTGCTTATAGTAATATTTATTTTTTAAATTTTAGACATGAGTGCACTTTTATAAATTAGTGTACGAATTAGGTTTACGAGTGACAATTTCTACACCCAAAAGAAAATTCATCTTGCTTGATTTAAAAAAATAGGTCAAGCTAAATCAACTTAAATTTGTGACATAATTTTTTGACTTCAACATCTCAATCACTGTTGTGAAAATTACGTTTTACTAAAATTGCAAGTGCATAAATAGTAGAGATACGTACATCGTCAAGTAGAGTTCGTTCCACAGGGAAAAGCAATTATCTACTATAACTAATTCTAATTGAAGTTAAACTAAAGTAACCAAGTTGTTAAGATTTGAATTGAATTAAATTATGAATTAAACTAAGAAAGCAATTAACAAGAGATTGATTGAATGTGATTAAGATATGAGAAGAACTAGGTCATCAATGATCCCCAACATAAATACTCAATGTAAGGAATTAATTTAGTGAACAAGATTCAATCAATTCAAAGGTTCATTATTTAGCTTTAATATGACTATTACTATATGGTTGCGGGATGAGTCACGTATTTCCAATTATTATTCACCGTTGACCTATGGTGTGAACAACGATTGAGAACTCATTAAAAATAAGAACTAAGAACATAAATCGATACTTTGCTTAGGCCTATGCTAAAGATAAATTTCATCCATTCAAGTGAGCATTAATTAAGATTAGGTTTGGTCTATACTCTAATCTCAATCCTCAAATAATCTTAACCCTAAATTCGTGTCCATAAATAATCATCCACCCTTGGTCTATGGTGTGAATAAAAATCAAAGACAACCAAAGAATCAAGAAGGTAAGCACAATGAACAAATCAATAATTGAATTGATAATTAAATAAATTGTTAACCCAAACATGAGCATTGACATAAGGTTCACATTGATTCCCTAATTATGAAATTAGTTACACATGATGGAATTGAAAGTAGAAGAGATTGAAATAGATGATGAACACAAAGAGATTCTTCAAGCTGATGAACTCCACTTGAGCAAGTTGAAATCTTCTTCTTCTTCTCTCTAATTAATCTTCAATGTGCAACAATGGAAGTTGTGTTTTAGTGATGGAAAGTGACTTGGAGAAGTAAGACTTCGGTTGGGAGTTGATAAGGTCTAATCTTTTGAAAAGAGAAGAGGTTGTATATATACTTTCCCAAATTTAGGGCTTCACATCACTCCTTATCCAATGAAAATTACGGTCGACCATAGTTTGTACCGTGATCGATTCAGCAGTGGACTCACTAGAATTGACAGCCATTTGTACTGCGGTTGGTGCTTCGCCTAAGCTATGGTTTTTTCAGTGAAAAACCTCTAGAATTTGCCGCGGTTTGTCCTATTTGCCTTGGCTGCGGTTTATACCCATTTTACCATTTTCTTCATGTTTTGGCCCATTTTATTCTTGAATGCTTCCAAACACTTTCCTTAGGGAAAACAACCTGTACATTCTCACTAAACATATAAAAACACCTAATTTACTCAAGAAAAAAAACTCATTACATAGGAAATTAGGGCCAAAAACATATATAGAAATAAACCGATCAACTACTCATGTGCTCTTAATCCAATGATTGAGATTTTAATGCATTTACAACTCTTAGATTAAGAGCACATGGGTGGTTGAGGTGTTGAAGTCAAAAAATTAAGTCACATATTTAAGTTGGTTTAGCATAACTGTAAAAAAAATATAGAAAATCAAAATTAAATCTATACAATTTCGTATCTTTAATTGTTTAGTAGACTATACACATAACCTTTTGGCATAAGTAGTAGTGCACCTCCCTTCCACACCGTAAATTACTGAATCGATTAAATATTGATATGATTTGAATATAGTTAGAAACAATCCAAATCAATTCATGCCCATCCGGGAGTTGAAAAAAATATATTAAAGGTATATATAAATTTAATTAGCTAATGCTAGGTCTTGACTTTTGAAGAATATAATATTAAAGGTGGATATCACATAGAACATCAATATTCAACTAATTATTGTTTTAGTCTAACTTCTCATCATGAATTAAAGAACTTAAAGATATTTATACTAATAATATAATATATTGATTTTCTTATATGAAAGGTCTATATTTCTATCTGTCAAAAAAAAAAAAAAGGTCTGTATTTCAAGATGTGTGATCTCTTTAGTTATAAAATTAACACGTCCTACTCCTGCACAAACACCCCAATTTTTCATGATCATGTCAAGTTTGACCAAACCATGATAAATATATATACAAATTCCATCACCTATCATCATGTTAATTTAGGGAGTTGTGATAATAAATTTTACATAATTCATTATATATATATGAATAATATTCGGGATGATCCACAAATATGATTAAAGGTGAAAATGTTTTGACATGACATGAGCAAATAAGTAAATTTAACAAGTTAGGATTGTACTTTCTTATATAATTAACTAAACATGTTATATTTACGTTAACACTAATATGATGGCATGTAAGTAGCTAGAAGTACTCGTCATAATTATTTGCATAATTTGTTTAATAGAAAATATTGATAATCAAGACTTGTTTTATACAACACATGACTTAGTAATTAATAATGAATTAAGATGGCTTCAGGTAAAGCATGAAATGTGACAGTTACTAGGAATGATACAAGTAATTATAGAAAATGAATGATGAATAAGATCAAAGAAGCTGTTAAAAAGAGTAGTACTGGTGGGGTTGTGATTTGAGAAGAAAACATAAGTCTAAGTTTGAGGTTGACATTTGTAATTTGTCAACAAAAAAAGTCACCTAACTTGGCAAATGCAAGTTTGATAAGGATTAATTAACCACTGATTAGCTTCATCTTTAAGTTAGTAATGATTTTTTTTTTTTTGGTGATAGAGTGGCGTATAAGCAAACCCAGTTTTTGAGTTAGCTTAACAAAAATTAGCTTCGATCCGCTTCAGGAATAATCACAACTGAATTAGTTATATACAACTTGAAAGTAAACCCTTTAAGGATAATGGTGCTCTGTGTATTCAAACATACAGCCATAGCTTCTGATAAGAAAACAGCTAAAAAAGCCAGAAGAAAAAACAACTGCAATTACTTTTGAGTGCAGTTTATCATCTAACCAATAACTTGTTACATACAGAAAGCATTTGGACAATGTATTTTTTTGAGTTGTATAATATTGTTGATTAATGTAACTACTGTATGTATGTGTTTGGAAATGTAAGTTTTCAAACTAACTTTTGGATAAAATTTCCATTTCAAAGGATATAGCAATTAAGTTGGCATTACCTTATCACTTTCCAATAATGGATTTAAACAACTAGATGGCATAACAAGTGATGTCAATTTGGTAAACAAGCATATCACTTGCATTGAAAATGGAGAGAGAGAGAGTTTTGAGTAATCCCTTTAGATTTTGAATTATTACATAAAATTGTATTAGAAAATAGTGTTAAGAATAAAGATATATTCATCTAAGAGGGGTGTATTCAACTTGGAGTTTGTTGGATTTGATTTGATTTTGTTGCATTTTAGGAATTATGGTGTACTCAGATTTCATTGGATTTATTTGAAATCTAATAAAGTCTGGGGGTATTCAATCTAGATTTTGTTGGTGATTTCGTTGGATCAGGTGTATTCAACTCAGACTTTTAAGGATTTCAAACAAATCCTACGGGATCCGGGTGTATTGGAAATCCAATGGATTTGGATGGATTTGTTTAAGTGATTGATTTGAAAGGGACAAATATAAATAAAGAGGTAATTTCTAAATCTTGGCCTCCACCCAAAGATTTGTGAAGATTTCAAAATTCACACCTCCATCTCTCTCGGTTGTACATATCAGAGCTCTCTCAACCTCTAATCCTCTATCTCTCTCGCAGTCTCGCTCTTCTCACTTCGAATCTAGGTGATTTTGTTGTTTTGAGTCTGAATCCGATGATTTTCAAGGTCTCGTATCAGCAAATCTGTCCTTGATTGCTTTCTTTTACACGTGATTTTGAGGTTTCATTTTATTTATATACATATAAACTAATTTGGCGAAATCTATTGTGTTTGGTTGATGAGAAAGTGCAGAAAATTGGTTGATGAGAAGGGAGAACAAAGGGATGAGAAAGTGCAGAAAATTGATGAGAAAGTGTAGAAAATTGGTTGATGAGAAGGGAGAACAAATGGATGAGAAAGTGCATAAAATTGATGAGAAAATGCATATAATTGGTTGATGAGAAGGGAGAACAAAGGGATGAGAAAGTGCAAAAAAATTGGGGATTTTGAGAAAGTGTAGAAAATTGGTTGATGAGAAGGGAGAACAAAGGGACGGTTGAATGGTTGAATCTGGGGGCAAGGTGGAATCGGGCTGAGAGTGAAGAGTTTGGTTTGTGGTGGGTGGATTACAAAGGGATGGTTGATTATTATTATTATTATTTAATAAATCCTTACAAATCCATTCAAATCCATCCAATTATACTAATGATGTGTTTAATAATCAGGAATCTTACTTTAGAAAGGGAATTAAGTTTCTGATTTTAGAATTCATGTGTTTACTAATTTTTGATTTTAGAATTCATGTGTTTACTAATTTTTTTTTGGAAATTAAGTTTCGTGGACCCCCTACACATATTAGGAATTAAGTTCCTGATTGAAAGAGATCTTGATTCCCCTCACTCACTCTAGGAATTAAATTCATTTTTCTGATTGAAAATGGAATTCATATGTTTTTACTAAAATATCCCCACTTATTTTTTTTTAAATAACTATATATACATATATAAATATATAAATAACTATATATATTTATATTTATATACTTTGCAGTTGATTTTTACTTTACATATGTGTGAATTGTTAATTACAAACAAAAAACAAAAAATAAAAAAAACAAAAAAATTGTTTGGACTACAGCCAAAAAAATAAAAAAAAATGAACTGACATGAATTCATATCGCTTTTGCTTTGTATTTCTATTGTTTTTTTTAAAAATATAAATTTTATTTATTAGTTACAGTCAGTCATACATCTCATATATATCTATTTTGTGCATAATGGGTATTTTTGTGATCAATTTTGTATAAATTTGATTCCATCTCTAATTATAAGAAAGTTAGTAAACACATTAATGGAATTTAATAACTTAATTTTAATTCCCTTTCATTCCCTTTTCGATGGAACTTGTTTCCGATTATTCTCATTCTTAATTAGTAAACGCGCCCTAAATAAAATCCAATGAACTCTAACAAACTTTTTACACAATTCCAACAAAATCTAATGAAATCTGTGGGATTTTTGAATTCCACCAAGAGGAGTGCTAGAATCACTCTTTCAACCCGCTCTCTCAACTCACTCTCTCTTTATAACATGCAAACAACATTTACTTATCTGAATCAAACTTAGAGCCATTATAAATGATCTGCTTTTTCTAAATATTTACAAATCAAACCAATTATTAACTTCCTAAATTACCCTTTATTTATTTACCAAATTGCCATATAATATCTGATTTTTTTTTTTTACAGAAAGAAATATTTAAATAATAATAACAAATGCATTTTTTTAAAAGGAAATAACAAAGCATTTAGTTGTTTATCTACATAGTGATATAAGGAAAAAAAAAAGTTAAATATAGAAATTTAATACAACACAATTAAATTATTTAATAAAAAAAATATTAAAAAAATTACATGTAATAATTGTGGAAGACGATTTATGTTTGAAAATGATGAGAGTTGGAGTGAAATTCAAAAAATAAATAAAAAGAAGTTCATTGGTTGACTAGGATTGATAATCTGGGAACCGTAGAAAAAAAAGTTTATTAAAAAAAAAAACTTGATACAATATTAAATGATAATTTGGTAAAAAAAAAAAGAAGGGTAATTTATGAAGTTAATTGTTGGTTTAATTTGTAAATAAATAGAAAAGGATGGTCATTTATAATGACTTCAATTTTGATGTAGAGAAATAAATGTTGTTCACATGTCACAATATAAAGAGAGAGTGAGTTGAGAGAGTGGATTGAGAGAGTGATTCTAGAACTCCTCTTCCATGAAAATCCACTACTTAAAACAAATCCATCAAACTCTAACGAAATATGGGTTGAATCACTACTACAAAAAAACACAAAAGAAATCAGTTTTTAAAATTTATAAAACCGATGTCTTTTTGAGTGTTTTAGAAAATACGCACAAAAGACATCGGTTTTTAACTGATGTAAAAATAAGGAAAAGAAATCGGTTTTAGTTAAAACCGATTTAAAAACCCTGATGTAAAATTGATATATTACAAAAATTAATCCCACCGTCGCCGGCCCGCTCCACCGTCCGGCGACCGTAGTCCGACCGGCCCCACCGTCTAGCCACCGTAGTCCGGCCCCATCAAACTCCAACGAAATATGGGTTGAATCACTACTACAAAAAACACAAAAGAAATCGGTTTTTAAAATTTATAAAACCGATGTCTTTTTAAGTGTTTTAGAAAATACGCACAAAAGACATCGGTTTTTAACCGATGTAAAAATAAGGAAAAGAAATCGGTTTTAATTAAAATCGATTTAAAAACCCTGATGTAAAATTGATATATTACAAAAATTAATCCCACCGTCGCCGGCCCGCTCCACCGTCCGGCCATCGTAGTCCGGGCCCCGGTCAACCCCACCTCTGATATTAATGAGGATTAATTATCATTATGAGGAGTTGAACTTGCAACCTAAAAGTCAAAGTGGTAAGCCTCTACCGCCTGACTACAAAATTGGATGTGTTAACAATTGCACAATATTTATATATAACCTATATGAGTTGTTAAAAAATAAATAAATAAATAAAAACTTGTTTGATAAATTTAAATTTACTCAACTAATCAAAATTTTAATTTCTACTACAAATATATATATATATATATATATTAAATAAAATTTATTGGTGGGTTTATTTTTCATTTAATTTTTTATTGTGTGGTTTAGTGTTCTACTAGAGATATTTTTGTGCAAACATTTTCCTTAAAACTGCATTTTTTGGAAATGAAATAATTTTTTTTGTCCACGTTGGATTCTTTGATTTTTCGATACGAATCAAACGGTATAAAAAACGTAAAATTCCGGGCGATATTTTGAAAGTTATGATCAATTATTCAGTCAAAGGTCAGAAACGATTGGATATATTTTTGTGCAAACGTTTTCCTTAAAAATGTATCTTTTGGCAACAAAATAAATTTTTTTTTTCCATGTTGGATTCTTTGATTTTTCGATACAAATCCAACGGTCTAAAAAACGTAAAATTCCGGGCGGTATTTTGAAAGTTATGATCAATTATTCAATCAAATGTCAGAAGCGATTAGAGATATTTTTATGCAAACATTTTCCTTAAAACTGTATCTTTTAGAAATGAAATAATTATTTTTGTCCATGTTAGATTCTTTGATTTTTTGATACAAATCCATGGTATAAAGAACGTAAAATTCTGAGTGATATTTTGGAAGTTATGATCAATTATCTAGTCAAAGGTCAGTAGCGATTGGAGATATTTTTGTGCAAACGTTTTCCTAAAACTGTATCTTTTGGCAACGAAATAATTTTTTTTTTGTCCATGTTGGATTCTTCAATTTTTCAATATGAATCCAACGATATAAAGAACGTAAAATTCCAGATGGTATTTGGAAAGTTATGATCAATTATTCAGTCAGAGGTCAGAAGCGATTGAAGATATTTTTGTACAAATATTTTCCTTAAAACTGTATCTTTTGGAAGCGAAATAATTTTTTTTGTCCATGGAGGATTCTTTGATTTTTTGATACGAATCCAACAGTATAAAGAACGTAAAATTCTGGATGGTATTTTGAAAGTTATGATCAATTATTCAGTTAAAAGTCATAAGCGATTCACAAATCTGCGAGGAAGCTGTTTTCATCACTCATTTTCACACTTTTTCAAATCGATTTTTGGAAGTGTTTGTTTTCATGTCTACTTTCTTGTGTCAAAATTTGAGCAAATAACGTTGAGTATTTTTAGAGATGCGTACTTGAATGTGGACATAGGTCAGATTTGCATTGTAGAATTTTTCTTTTGAATCCACATCAATTTTTATAAAAAACTGATGTCTAAATGCTTTTTTAAATATCGGTTTTTATATAAACCGTTGTCTTTTGAACGCAAAATTTGGTTTTCCTAAAAGCCGATGTCTTTTGAAAATCCAATATTTAAGACATTGGTTTTTATAAAAACTGATTTCTATTTTTTTTTTATAAAAAAATCGGTTATATAAAAACCGATTTAAACTAGTGATTTATTTTAACAATTTTACAGTAGTGATATACACCCCCCAAAGCCTAATAATCATTTTTTTTTAAAAAAACAAAATCACTAAACGGACCTAAGCTAAGAATTTTTGCCCAATGTAGCCCAACCTTAGCTTTTAACCCATCTCTTAACAAAGTAGCACACAAGCCTCTCCATGAGAGTCCATTATGTTTTAATTTTCTTTCGAAAAGCTGAGTTAATTAATTATATCATCTCTTTTCAATTTTGGTTTTATGATTCATTTCTTTTTTTTGAAAATGAAAATTCATTAAAAGAAAACAAAAGTTACAAAGAACTTGGGACATCACCCAAAACCAGACTCTCCACAGATAACAGACATTCATCCAACCAAATATACTCGCCTATATAGTCAAGGGTAAGCTTTGCTAAGCCATGAGCCTCCTTATTGGCTTATCTAGGCACAAAAAAACCGACACAATATTGACATTTAAAAGCAAATTAAGGATATCTTGAATAACAACACCAACTTTAGTATGGGGAACATCTTTCCAGCAGATTGCTTCCACCATCGAGAGAGATATGACTCCAAGACCGCAGGCAAGAGGCCCTTGTTGAAAGCCAAATTAATACCTTTCAAAATAGCCAGAGCCTCAACAATCTGGGGTTGAAAATTTGCATTTAAATTTTGACAAAGAGAAGCTTTAACATATCCATGGCTGTCACGGATCACCACACCAATACCAGAAACCTTATCACTATAGTGAATTGCAGCATCGATATTAATCTTGAACAACGCCATATGACAACGGATGGGCCACTACCTGGTTCTGGTGCCTAGATTTGACAGCATCATGAAACTCAAACACAAAAATATTCACCCACTCCCAAATATCAGCATTGTAAGCACCTTGGTTTTTAATTGACTTATTTCGTTGAACAAATCACAATGGAGTTCAAATATGTAAGGTTAGCTTAAGATTGAAGAAATTCTCATCAAATGCTAATGGACCTTATTGTGGACATCAAGAACTTCAAGGAAGGTAGATTACTTGTCTCAACTCTTAGTTGAAGAGATTTAGTTGCACACACACACACACACACACACACACACACACACACAACTCTAGCATTCATCTGTGATTTTTGCATTTTGAGTGTATGTATGTCACAATTCACACTTTCATAAATTTTCTATGTTTGATTGTGTATAAGTGCAGCGTGCTAGTCCTTACACCCATGCAGACTTGCGTAGTGCACTAGTCGTCATGCGCCGGACCAGGGCACACACCAGCGCAACCTTGGCAGAGGATGTGCGCTTGGCAGAGGATGTGTGCTGGACGTCATACACAGCATACTAGCGCAATCTTCCCAAAGGTTGTGCACTGGTCGTGGGCATGATGACCAGCGCACAGACCAGAGCAATAGGCGAGAATCTAAACCGTTTTTTTCCAAAACGACAGCACTTCACTTGGATCTAATATATATATGTCTTGATAGCCTTTTGTCATTTTTAAGAGAAACAATTACATATTTTTAGAGCAAAAGAAGTGACTTCAAAGCAAATGTATCAATACTTGATCTTTATGATTCAAAACACAAAACCCATCATGCTTTCATGATTCATACATAATCTAGCATGTTCTAGGTATGCTTTATGAGGGGTTTTCATTGTTTCTCATATGACTTGTAGTTAGAACATTATCTTTATCTTTTACATGTTCTTGCTTTACTAGATTGCATCTTTATTACTTGACTAGTTTCAAGAATGCTTTTTTATTGTGTTTTGTGAGTTGTTTGTGATACCTATTGCATATAGGACTTGGTTTGCACATATAGCTAAGTTGTATGTAAGTCATATAGCTACATGATATCTAGGATTATCTTTGACATGTTCATCCATGTCTAGATAAGCTTAAATGTTTGACCTTGGATTAATGCACTTGAATATTGCTCATATTCACCTTAGGTTGTTTATCTTTTCTTTTTGAGAGTTAAGTTTTGTGACTACTGGTGTGTAGTGCTCAAGCATATTAGGTCTAGAATCACTAAAGAAAAATTGGTAATTAATTTGATTAAAATCTATTCACCCCCCTTCTAGATATTAGTAGACACGTTATATATATATTTTCAAGCGTCATGAAGCATCAGCTGGCCATGGAAACTTTGATTTCTTATATGCCACACGCCACCACATGACACAAAAAGTTTCAAAAACCTGGATACCCACCCTTTCACCACAGGAAATAGCAAAGTCGATAAAAGAACCAGACTCCAACCATTTGTTGCCACCATTGATACCGCAAGCTAAACGTAAATTCGCCAATAACGAGCAATTCCAAAGCACATGCAACGTAATCTCAGATTTTTTTCAGACAGGTGGGGCAAACAACATCCAAGTGCATGCCATGTGAAGCTAAATTAACTCGAGAAGGAATCCAATTATTGTAAGCTTTCCAAAAGAAAAGCTTTACCTTTGAGGGAAGATGAAGAAGCTAAAAACATTTCCAACATAACTTAGTATAATTCAAACCCGAGCATCTAGGATTAGAAATAGAACCCCGAGCAACCCAACAGTCACTCTTCACCGTTAAACAACTAGCCTTATCAAAATGCAAAAAAAGACTATCCTTCAAGTCAGTAACACATGGAGGAAGACTCAAAATTGCATCTGCCTTCTCCGAGGAAAAAGAATTTTTCACCAAAACCTCGTTCCAGCCACCAGAGATTAATTTGAGGGAATCTACATTGGCCTCTTCCCCAAGTTCTAGAAGAGAAACAACCTTAAACGTCGACATAGGAGGAATCCATCTGTCTTTATAGATGCAGAATATCGCCCATTCCCAACTCTCCAAGCAAGAACTTTTCTCCATAAGATCTTTCCCCCACATTAAACTTCTCCAAATGAAGGAGCATGACTTACCCCTTTTAGCATCCAGGAAAGAAGTGTTAGAGAAATAACACCCCTTCAGAACTTTGGCCACTAGAGAGTACAAATTATTATAAAGCCTTTAGCATTGCTATGTTAAATGCACCAATATCCTAGAAGCCTAAGCCAACCAAACATTTAGCCTTACAAAGATGATCCAAGGTACACCAGTGTAGCTTTCGTTTCGTGCCACCCCCACCCCACCAAAAATTCACAAAAATCCGATGGAGATCATGAATAAGAGAAATTGGGAGCCTGAATAGATTTATAGAGTACACCGAGATCGATTGGATAACCGCTTTAAGAGGAAGCTCGTGACCACCAAAAGAGAAAAAACGGTTACTCTAACCCTGAAGCTTACTCCAAACACTCTGTTTTATACTATCAAACATTACCCTCTTACTCCTGCTAGTCTAACACGGAAGCCCCAGGGTAAGTCTTATGGGAATCCACCAACTTCATACCAAGCACATCCGTTAGCCCTTTTATCAAACCTGAGGGAATTTGCATGCTGAAACAAATCGTCGATTTGTTAAAATTGATAAGCTGACTCGAAGCGAAGGAATAAGCTTCCAACAAATGTCTAATATTAAAGCACTCATCCGAATTTGTCCTAGTAAAAAGTAGGCAATCATCAACATAAAAGAGGTGTGTGATCTTTGGACCATAACGACTACATCAAAAACCAGAAAAATCCCCAACTCTTTCTGACCTTGCTATCAGGCTAGAGAAATCCTTCACACAAATAAGAAATAGGTACGGAGATAGAGGATCCCCTTGTCTCAAACCCCTGATAGGTCAAATATTCCCTCTTAATTGACCATTAAGAATAAAATAATATTGTACTGTAAACATACAATTTATAATCTTCGCCGAAAAACCCATCCGGCGTATCATGCCTTCTAGAAAACTCCAATCTACCCTCTCATAGGCTTTCGTCATGTCCAACTTGAGGGCCATAAAACCTTTTTGGCATTTTATTTTCCAATGTGAAATTTCCCTTAAGCAATATAGTGTAGAATATACCTAGAGGGGGATGCCGAAGGGGGGGGGGGGGGGTAAATAGTTATAGGTCAAAATTCTTCCAATATACTTTTTATGCGGAACAATGATATGCACATTTGATGTGTCTAACAAAAGATTGCTTGTTAACACAAATTAGAATATAAAACATAAGTGATACTATCAATGAGAATATGGAAGATAATGAAAAGTAAAAACAAAACTTGACATAATTGTTTTTACGTGGTAAAACCACATAAAAGGATACATCCACGGGTTGAATCCACAACCATCGGCAAGCAAATTCATTATGTAAAAAGAGATACACACTCAAGGCAATAAACACATGATATACTCCCCAAGCTATCAACTCCTAGTCTATCCAAGGACCAAGTGGATACACCTTACCACTAACTTCCTAACCGAGACAAATCGTTTGCCTCTAGAAAGCCATTCCTTAGGCGAGACTTATCACAAGTCTCTAGGGAGAATTCCTTGCTTAGTTGATCCGAGCCCCTTACTCACAACTAAGACTTCTTTGCTTGGTTAATTGGACCTCACGTCCTAACCAAGACTTCGCTCAGACTTACTTAGAAGCCTCACACAACTTAGCCAAGAATTCCCTTGCTTATCTAACCTGAGCCTCACACTCCTAGACAAGACTTTGTGCTCGGACTTACAAAGAACCTCACACTCTAAGCTAAGACTTCCAATGCTCACTGTTGAAGAATCACTCAACAACAAGAGACTTCACACCTATTACAAGGCTTATGATCTAAGTAATGCAAATGATGCAAACACAATCAAATATAGAAAGTTGATCACACAAACTCTATGAACATGAAAGAGATAACTAGATTATGCTTTCAACACTTGATCACAAAGTTATCTAGAAATCAAAGCATGTTAATCAATAAGAACAAGATTATAATATTCAATATTGCAATAAAAAATCCTAGTTCTTAGATCATGAAATTAAAACCTAGAAATCAACAATCAAGCTTATCAAAAATATTTCTAGAATCAATTTCATGTGAATCAAGTTTATCTTTCAAATATTGTTCAATCAAAATCACAAAAAGTTATAACTCGAAAATTATTCAAAAAGGTTTAAAGTAGGAGAAAAAATCATTCTAGACATTTTTCATCAATTAAGTAATAAGAACAATTAAGTTGATCAAGAGAAAAATGCAAAGAAGATGATTACCTTACAAAAAAATGAATCACGAACTGAGATCAGATTGCTATGATTTATACGGAAATTTTTTGACTCTAAATTTTTTTGGGACTTGTTCCTCTCTTTAAGACCAAGGATTTTGGTTTTTGAATCACTCAATTCAGAGTTTATTTGAGAGAGATATGACAAAAACAAAATACCAAAAATTGTGTTGAGTTGTGTATACAGGATTTTGAATTATATAAGGAGGAAAGACATTTAAAGAAGGAAGAGGGGGAAAGTGGGAATTCCTCCTCACCACCCTTGATCCCTATGGAGGCGCGTGGCCACCATGGGAAGGCCGAGAGGCCTTCTTCCTATGGTGGCCACGCGCCTCCACGGAAAGGAAGGTTGGTGGCCTTTTGCCACTTCTCATATCTTTCGCTCCCTATTGCGAACCTTGCGTGTTCTTTGACCGGTAATCAACAAGAATCATATAAGATCATATTCCAGTTCAAATACAACAAAAATTAAACAAATAAATACAAGATCACACAAGTATACAATTTGCTAGACATAGTTTTAGAACATGTAATTCTACATTGTTTGACAATATGAGATCAATGCATGAGCATAATAAATCATGTTTGTGAATGTGTTATTACAAAATGAGCACTACTATGCAGGAACAAATATGATTGCAATGTATGTATGTGCGGGTTGCTCAATGATGCAGGGATATACGCCTTGCAAGAGGAAGAAGTATCTTGATACCTTAGCATCCAAGAAAGCGCTTTCCTCTTGAAGACGATATTTGCATTAGAAGTTTCTTTTCTCCTTTGAAACTCCTATTCACCAAGAACCACCTGAGCAACTAACCATTACAAATAAAGAGAGTTTTACAATGGAATCAAGTCAATACAAATCTAAATCCTAACAATCTCCCCATTTGGCTATTCCATTGGTAAAACCTCATCCTCACCATACAATATACACTACAATAAACTTATAGTTGATTGCATTCTCTCATCCTCACATTACAAAAAGATTCCTAGACAAAAGGGTCTTCAAGTCTTCACGAGTCTTCAAGAATCCCTCTTTGATCATCAAGGTACCTATGAGACAAATAGCAAACCAAATAAGAGATCTTCTTCCAAAGAAGAATGGTGAGATATTTTACCAAAAACAAAACAATAACTTCCCTTATCTCAAACATAAATGCTTTATATCTCAAACAATGAATGTTCACTTTAAAGTACACTCTAAGTCTACCTAAGATCTAAGTCTCCCAAGGACCTTAACATATTTAGGAAAGAATTCTTTTCTCTCCCTTAAGACAAGAATTCTCCCTCTTAAGACAAAGTCTCAATAAAGCACAAGGAGATACACTTCTCACACATTTGGAACATTTCTCCACATATGGTGAGGTGTATATTTCTCCCCCTTTTTGTCAAGGAATAGACAAAGGACACCCGAGATAAAGAACGAGATATTAAGCAAACAAGTCATATAGAAAGCGAAGTTGAATAAACTAAGCTCCCCCTTAACATATGCTCCACATTGTAATCACCAATTAGACTTGTTCACAAGAGAATCACACAATCACACATTCAAGCAATAAGAGAAAATATTTTATCACTTTTCAAAGTCTAAGAGAGAATCATAGATTTTCATTAACCTCTCAAAAATATTCTCACATTGCCAATGAATCAAAGCAATATAAGCAAAATGTGTGTGTGAGAATGCTTCTAGCATATACAGATAGAGTAATTGTGATATCAACATGTAAACAATATCCACGCCTATCTATCTAAAGCGTTTCCAATCTAGGTCAAACCGATTATCATCCTAGTTTTTGCTTTAAAGAGAATAGATTTCAACACACGAGTGTGTGTGTACATGTGGCTCAGTTACTCATTTCTATTTGACAACCCAAGCATTTCACAATCTTCAACTATACTCCATTAAGCTTTTTATTTTATTTTATTTTAATTTAATTCTTTGAGGCTTAGAATCAAAGATATATATTTTTTTAAATGATTCTTTTCAACACTTGTTTGATTTTATTAACATAAACAAATACTCATCATGATGGCTTTCACTCATCACAATGATTTAGCCCTTTCCTACATTGGACGGCTGCACAATCAAGGTGTGTAGCCCTTTCCATGAGGGTGCTCGTTGAGTTCTATGTAGTTACCGAAGAAAAATGGATACATACCTTAGGTCATCTATCATGTACTAAGCAAAAGACTTTTAGATGCATCCATAATCTATATATTTTCAAACTCAACCACTCAAACATAAACATATAAGAGAAGCATTAGTACACTTTTAAAAATAAGATTTTTAAGCTCAAGTGCATGATCTAAAAACAATAAAAGATATTTATTTAAGATCATTACTTCTCAAATGAGAGGCTATCAAAGATATTGATATCAATTGAAATAAAGTTTTGCTTATCAAGCCACTCACAATCACACATAGACAATAATAAACACAAATCATGCCATTGGATCTTTGAAGAGTTTTAAACCTCTTATGTCCAAAGGGCTTAGTGAACAAATCCACAAGTTTATTTTTAGTAGGCATATGCTCTAGAGTAACTATAGAATGTTTACCAAGTTCTCTAATGAAACGATGCCTAATATCTGTGTGCTATGATGTCATGCACATAAAGAGTTGAAAAGATGAAATAGAAAGCAAGCTTTTAGAGTAAAGAAATACCTTAGCAAGCTTTTTCAACAATGAAAGGTCTCCGCTTTTTTTTATGAGCTCTCTTGGCTTGTTTGTCCTCATGACAACAAGTTGTTGGTGTGTCATCCTAAGAGAATAAAGACTAAACACTTTCAATTCAAACAATCACATGAAAATGACTTTCTCTAAAAGTTTTAACAATAAAAAAAATTCACCAAATAGATTTCAAAATTCAACTTCTTTAAAGTTAATCAACAAATTTTGACTATCATAGTGATTATGTGAGATAGCTAAGTTCATGTCAAGTTATAGAAATACAAAGCTAGCTAGCTAAGTTTCTTAACAACTTGACATTGATCTTATAGCTAACTCATATGTGCAACTTACACTAAAGTTAAGAGCACTCACCCTTGACCAATTTGGTCTTGGGTGCACCAACACAAGCAACATCATTATCATTACGCATGGCAATATGAAATCTTGAAGATAAATCATCAACTATCTTCTTCATGAAAATATCACTCATATTAAACTTATCATTGTTGCCACGCACAAATATTTCATCAAGACTCTTCAAATGATCATGGTTAACACTCTTCTTAACCAAACTCTTCTCAACATTTTTCTTAAAAGATTATAATTAAGATGCATGTCATTCTTTTCAATCCAAATTTTCTTAGTATGTTTCTTCACATGAATATGATTAATATGCACATTTCTCAAAGTATCAAAACTATTTTCATGTTTAGAAACTTTTAAAGAAGATTTATCCATTTCACAAGTATGCACATTATTCTTCTTAACCCAAACTTTCCTTGTTGATTTCTTTTCATTAACATGTTCATCATGCATAGTCTCTAATGCCCTAACATGTTTAGAAACAACAAAGGAAGTCTTTTCACCTCACTAGCATGCATCTCATTCCCTAGTTTGCATTGTCTAATATACTTGTAGCATTTAGGTTTGATATGCCCAACAACATTTCAAAAATGACAAACCAGGATAAACTTAGAGATGTTATGTCTAGCTCTAGACTTAAACTCATGTTTAGGAGAATGATTAGGTAACTTTTTCATATTTTTATCATGTTTCACATTTCCTAATTTGCATTGCCTAACATGTTCATAACACTTAGGCTTAATGTGACCAACCATATTACAATAATGACAAACCGGAATGAATTTAGAAAATTTACCTTTTGAGCGTGCATGCTTTGGTTGAGATGTCGGTTGAGAAGTTCCATATCTCTTCTTGTCTTTGTCTTTGACTTTGGAAGGAATAGTAATCAAGTCTTTCTTCTTCTTGGACTTTCTTGACTTGTTCTTGGTTGTAGAAGTCTTCTTCATTTATTCTACAAAATCCAAGCCACTCATATCTCCATGATGCTTTCCAAGTTTTATGACTTCATCAAGCTTAATGGCTCCAATATTCATGCCATTAATAGACTCTTTGAGAGCATTGACTTCATCTTCAAGTTCACACTTCTTTATCTTCATGATAGACAAATAGTTCTCTTTTTGCTTAATCTCTCTTTCCATGGCAAACAACTTCATAGTAAAGTCTTTTTTTAGATTATCTAGCTCTTGAGCACTTTCTTCCACTTTTGAAAAATACTCATCAATGGTCTTTTCATGCTCCTTGATGACTTCACTTTACTTGCTCATCTTCTCCAAAGACATTCTTTTTTCATTGTCAAAAGCTTTAATTATCACCACCAAATTGGCATTGATCAACTTCAACTTGTTGTTCTCTTCATTCTTTTGTTGAAGGATCTTGTCATTGAAGCTTATTTCATCATGATTTGAGGAAGCTTTGAACTCTTCATGATTGGAGGAGACTTCACTATCTTTACTACTCGAAGAGTATTCACTTTCCTCATTACTTGAGGAGTCTTCACTACTATCCTCAAATCTTCCTTCATATATAGCCGGGTGAGCAATGTAATTGCTAGTATATTCTCATTCATCCGAGGACTCCTCTTCCTCTTCTACATCACTCACACTCACATCACTCCAAGTAGCCGCCACTGCTAAGCCTTTCTTAGACTCTCTCTTCTCATTAGCACGTTTGGTAGAGATAAATACAATTCCTTTGCATTCATGGCATCTAATTAGCTTTTTCTAAGATTTATCCTTACAATCTACCACTTCTTTTGGAGTGTTCTTTTTCTTGACTTCCTTTCTCTTAGAACATATATTCTCACCATACTAGCCATATCATCATCAATTTTCTCATTGGTTACCTTGAGTTTTATTCCCTTACCCTCAATCTTTAGCTTGAACCCAAGCTCATATGTTTGTAGAGATTCAAGTAGCTCATCAACCCTCATAAGATTGACATTCTTACTTTCTTCAATTGCGGTCACATTTGCATTAAACCTCTTAGGCAAGGATCTCAAGATCTTCTAATTAATTTTCTCTTATGGATATAACTCTCCTAAAGTTTGAGTTTGGTTGGTGATATTCAAGAGTCTAGTTTGGAAGTCTACTAACTTCTCATTCTCATCCATAACAAGACTTTCAAATTGAGAAGTAAGCATTTGTACTATAGACCTTCGAACCGCTAATATACACTCATTGGTAGTTTGCAAAGTATCCCATGATTCCATTGCCTATTCAAGGTTTTGGATGTAGATAAATTGAGTACTATCTACACCTCTAAAAATAGCATTCACTGCCCGATGAGGCCACTTATCATTATCAAATTCAATAGCTGTCCATTCGGCTCTAAGCTTCGCAATCTTAGTGTCATATTCAATCCTTTGGGTAGGTAACTCATAACCTACCTCAACACTCATCTATGCTTTCTCATTGATGGATCTAATGTAGGCTTTCATCCTAATTTTCCAAAAGGAGTAGTTACCACTCTTCAAGAATGGAGGTCTAACATTATAAGCACTTTTTGGCATCGAACCACCCATAACAACAAAAATGTATTTTACATAAAAACACACAAAACAAAACACAAACTCTATAATATGGATCTATCTAATTTCTTCTAGACACCCGCTCTGATACCAAATGAAATTTCTCTTAAGCAATATAGTGTGTATACCTAGAGGGGGAGGGGGGGGGGGGGGGTGAATAAGTATAGGTCCAATTTCTTCCAATATACTTTTTATGCGGAACAATTATATGCACACTTGATGTGTCTAACAAAAGATTGCTTGTTAACACAAATTATAATATAAAACACAAGTGATTCAATCAATGAGAATATGGAAGATAATGAAAAGTAAAAACAAAACTTGACACAATTATTTTTACATGGTAAAACCTCCTAAGAGGAAACGTCCACGGGCTGAATCCACAACCACCGGCAAGCAAATCTATTATGTAAAAAGAGATACACACTCAAGGTAATAAACACATGATATACTCCCTAATCTATCAACTTTTAGTCTATCCAAGGACCAAATAGATAAACCTTGCCAATAACTTCCTAACCGAGACAAATCGCTTTCCTCTAGAAAGCTACTCCCTAAGCTAGACTTGTCACAAGTCTCTAAGGAGAATTCCTTGCTTAGTTGATCCGAGCCTCTTGCTCACAACTAAGACTTCCATGTTTGGTCAATCGGACCTTACGTCCTAACCAAGACTTTGCTTGGACTTACTTAGATGCCTCACACATCTTAGCTAAGACTTCTTTTACTTATCTAACTAGGGCCTCACACTCCTAGACAAGACTTTGTGCTCGGACTTACAAAGAGCCTCACACTCTAAGCCAAGACTTCCAATGCTCAATGTTGAAGATCACCCAACAACAAGAGACTTCACACCTATTACAAGACATATGATCTAAGTGATACAAATGATGCAAACACAATCAAATAGAGAAAGTTGATCACACAAACTCTATAAACATGCAAGAGATAACTAGATCATGCTTTCAACACTCGATCACAAAGTTATCTAGAAATCAAAGCATGTAAATCAATAAGAACAATATTAGAATATTCAATATTGCAATCACAAATCACAGTTCTTAGATCATGAAATTAAAACCTAGAAATCAACAATCAAGCTCATCACAAAATATTTCTAGAATCAATTTCTCGTGAATCAAGTTTAGCTTTGTTCAATAAAAGTCACAAAAAGTTATAACTCGAAAATCATTCAAAAAAGTCTAAAGTAGGAATCAAATTCATTTTAGACATTTTTCATCAATCAAGTAATAAGAACAATCAAGTTGATCAAGAGAAAAATGCAAAGAAGATGATTACCATACAAAAAGATGAACCACGAATTGAGATCAGATTTTTACGATTTCTGTGGATATTTTTGACTCTGAAAATGTTTGGGACTTGTTCCTCTCTTCAAGACCAAGGATTTTGGTTTTTGGTTTTTGAATCACTCAATTTGGAGTTGAGTTGAGAGAGATATGACAAAAACAAAATACCAAAAATTGTGTTGAGTTGTATACGGGATTTTGAATTATATAGGGAGGGAAAACATTTGAAGAAAAAAGAGGGGCAAAGTGGGAATTCGGCCTCACCACCCTTGATCCCCATGGAGGCTTGTGGCCACCACCGGGAGGCCGAGAAGCCTTCTTCGTGTGGTGGCCATGCGCCTCCACGGGAAGGAAGGGTGGTGGCCTTTTGCCATTTCTCTTCTCCTTCGCTCCCTATTGCGCACCTTGCGCGTTCTTTGACCGTTCTTCGGCTTTCGAACTTGGAATTCAAATATGTCTTTGGATTACGAACCGTAACTCAATGACACATGAGAAAAACTATGAAACTTTGACAATTAGATATGAAATAGACTCGATACACGATGACGAAGACAATGTATTGTATAAGAACATAAAGAGACATAACTTCATCGTTTGAACTCGAAATCAAATGAGTGAGTAATCGAAATGACTGGTACTCAACAAGGAATCGTATAAGATCATATTCTAGTTCGAAAACAACAAAACCTAAAAAAATAAATACAAGATCACACAAGTATGCAATTTCCTAGACATAGTCTTAGAACATGCAATTTTACAATGTATGACAATATGAGATCAATGCATAAGCATACTAAATCATGTGTGTGAATGTGTTATCACCAAATGAGCACTACTATGCAGAGACACATATGATTGCAATGTATGTGTGTGCGGGTTGCTCAACGATGCAGGGACACACATGTATGAATTGTATGTGTGTGCACTTACGCCTTGCAAGAGGAAGAAGTATCTTGATACCTTAGTATCCAAGAAAGCGCTTTTCCTCTTGAAGATGATATTTGCATGAGAGGTTACTTTTCTCCTTTGAAACACCTCTTCACCAAAAACCACCTAAACAATTAACCATTACAAATAAAGAGAGTTTTGTAATGGAATCAAGCCAATACAAATATAAATCCTAACACGACGTATATCATGCATACATTTGAAACCCACCATTGCATTATCCGTGATTAACCTCCTTGGAATACAAGCACTTCGGGACTTAGAAATAACCTTTTCAAGCACTTTCTGGAGCCTATTTGCAAGCACCTTTGAGATGCACTTGTAGAGAACGTTACAAAGGCTAATAGGCCGTAGATCAGTCATATGCTACACCTTTTCAACTTTCGGAATAAGGCAAAGCAAAGTGTGGTTAATCATCTCCATAGACCGACCCTCTTTAAAACACTCTGGGCATAACCTCGTCACATCATCACCCACCACCACCCCTCAAAATTTATGGTATAAATCCATAGGGAAACCATCCTTTCCATGAGCTTTGAAGGGCTCATCTGAAAAAGAGCCAGTCGTACCTCTTCAGCAATAAAAATAGTGTCTAAAAGTCTCGAGAAGATGACAGAAGTCTTATACTAGTTGTGTCAATAACAGTATTCAAATGGAGTTGAGAAGGACAAGAGCTGGACAAAATATCCAAGAAATAACATCCAATAATACCAGCTATATCATCTTCATTCTCTTTCCAAACGCCATTAACATCAAACAAACAGTAATATTATTACGAATCCTTGTCGACGATGCCTTTGCATGGAAAAATTTTGTATTAAGGTCACCATCCTTCATCTACGCCACCCTAGATCGCTGTGGCCAGAAAATTTCCTCAACTTTCAGCAGCTCATCAAGCTCATTCTCAACTTGTCTTCCCCTTTCCCAGATATAAGAATGAAGTTCACCAATCCTACCCATACATGCTAGCTCTCACTTCTTGTAAACATATCCCTTTTCATAAGCCATTTGTTCGATTTATTCCAGCTATCCAAATCCTTAGAATAGACAAAAAGTTTATTTACAACATGATCCATAATGTCCCTGCCATTACTCTTTTGCCAAGCACTTCGACTCAACTCTAAACAGACATCCTTACCAGCCCAACACATGTCGTAATGAAACCGTTGACCATTTCAAATACTCACATCTCTATCCGAAATTTCAAGAAGAACTAGTCGATGGTTAGATTTCCAAAAATCAAGATGTTTAACAGAGAAGACCAGAAATAATTTTTTTCCATGTAGCATTACCAACATAGTGATCTAACCACTTATGCACTGCTTGAGGAGCCTCCCGTCAATTAGTCCATATGAAGGTGGGCCTAAAGAAACCCAAATACCTTAAATCACAGTCCTCCAAAGTCATGCGAAAATTATTCATTTGGCCATCCCGGCGAATGTTTCCTCCTAACTTTTCAGCCACACACAGAATTTCATTGAAATCCCTTCCAACCAGCCATGGGAGGGACCATATCCTAGATAATCTTCTCAACAAAGTCCAATCATGAACTCTCTGAGTCACATTCGGGTGCCCGTAGAAACCAGTCAACCTCAACTTTTTGTCATTATGCGAAACAACTGTAGTATCTATATGAAAACTTGAAATTGAAATAAGGCCATGTTTGGCACGCAGGTTTGGACTGGTATTGGACTATTTTAGTCCCAATCCTATGTTTGGTGCTGCTTTTGAAAATGGGATTGTTAGTCCCAACGGCCAAATAATCCCATGATCATGGGACTAAATATGTCTACCTTCAACCACATCTCTATTAGTCATAGGACTATCTTACATGTGGACCCCACCCATTTAATTCATCTCCACCGTTTCTTTCATCAATCTTATCTCTCATTACTTTCTTTGCCAAAAAAAATCTTAGCAAATTCTTTTATCTTCGATCAAATAGTTTCTTCTCTCCCTCTTCAACCAATAAGCCTTCATGTCCTCATTCTTGGAACAATTTTTTTTCTTCCAATAATCTGGTTTCCAAACTCTTAATCAAAGAAGAAAGATGAACAGTTATTTGATTTATTTGATTTTTTTATTTTTTTTATTTTTTTGTGATTGGTTACCAAGAAAATGAAAATAAATAAATTATAAAATTTAAATTTATTTAAAATCAATATAACTTTGTAATCGAAAAATCAATATCCCTAAACAAAAGAAAACAAACCAAAACAATTGAAAATTCGATTTAGCAATTAGGCTATTAGGTTATTGTCTTCTATCAAATAGATCTGACGTGGAATTGAAAATAATATTTAGATCACTTCCAAAATTTTACATTTTTTTTGTTCATTGTCGATACCCATCTGCGATTGAATGGCTTCATATGGAGAAGATCAATCTATCTAAATCCACACCAAATTAACCACCACCAAATCCACACCCAAACCACCATAAAATCCATTTCAGTAAACACGTATATCAGAAGAGAGAGAGAGAGAGAGAGAGAGAGAGAAAGAGAGAGAAAGCCGCGGCTAGGGGTGGTCACGACCAGGAAGACGAAGGCTGGTGCGGCAACGACACTGCATGACAAAGGGTCAAAGCTCTAGTTTTTGGCGGTGGTTGGTTTGATGGCAAAGATGATGATGGGGTTTGATGAGAGCGTTAGTGAGAGGAGAGAAAGAGATAATGGTGGTGTTTGGGGTTTGATTCCAAATCTGAAAAATTATTTTTAAGACTGATTTATTTACTTGGCTTTAAAAAATATTGGGGTTGATTTATGGGTTTGGGTTGAGAAGGAGAGAAAGATAAAGGTTTTTTTTTTTTTTTTTTTTTTTTTTTTTTTTTGATACAACCAGAACAGCAAACAAGAAGATAAACATGAAAAATAATAAAACACAAAGCAAAAGTAAAAGCAAAGAAAAAAGATATCTGCCTCCAACTCCATTGTGTGTGTTTGTGTGTGTGTGTGTGTTTTTTTTTTTTAATTGAATTCGGTTTGTCTTTTAATTAAAATATATATATTTTTTTAAAAAGTTTTCATTTTAAAAAATATATATTTAGTCCAATCTCATATTTCATCAAACAAAACATGGTATTAATTTAATCTAGTCCCAAGTTTCTCCAAACACAGCATAATATTAATTTAGTCCAGTCCAGTCCAGTCCAATCCAATCCAATCCCAGTCCCATCTTAATCCAATCCAATCCCGCACACCAAACGGAGCCCAAGAGTAATATCTATCCCAGCCTTCCAAAAAAGGCATAAGTGATCGTGCAATAAATATTCACATTTAGCGCTCCATTTTCCTATCTTTTGTGTTTGTTTTTGAGTACTTTTATGTATTTAATATGTGTTTTAGCCTTGTGTAGGTTCATTTCCCTAAAGTTAGGTGTTTGAGCCTAAAGTGAAGATTTGGAGGCAAAAAAGAGGAAAAAGAGCTGAAATTGAGATGACTTGTGAAGAATGTCTGACTTGCGAAAGCTATATCTCTCTCTTCGGATTGAAATGGGTGTTGAGCTATATGTTTTCGAAAATCCCCAGGAGTCTAGTTTTCAAAGAAGTTACACCCATTTGAGTGATTGGTGTGTAGAGCAGAAAAATCTATGAGTTGGCACTGCGAGTTAGTCTTCACCGCTAGATAAATCTGCGAGTTTGCCCTCGCTGAATGAAGTCGTAGAGCTTTTCCAGAGCCCTTTGCTAGATGAATCTATGAGGAAGAACTGTCAAAACAATCTGCTAGATGGATTTGTGAGTTTGTCATTGCAGAAAGAAGTCATAGATCCATTCCAGGCCCTTCCGCTAGTTAAACCTAGCAGCGCGAAGTAGTAAATTTTCTGTGAGTTAAAACTACGAGTTTGTCCTTGTAGAAGGAAGTCACAGATCCATTCCAGACCCTTTTGCAAGTTAAACTCGTAGATCTATGTCGTGGACCCATATCTACTTCCAGATCACGTGATTTTTAAGGGCAAATTTGACTTTTCAACCCTAATTAATACCCTAACCTTCAACCATTATAACTTGTTGGTCTTTAAAATATCCTATCTAATATCTAGATATTTCATACACTCTTTTAGAGAGAATCCAACACTTTCTCTTGTTCTTCAACACAAAATCAAGAGAGAGAGAAGCTTCAAAGCTTCCATGGAGGTTCTCCTCCATGAGAAGCTCACCATCACTACCTCTACTCTTCCTCCATCCATCTTTGAAGTAGGTCCAAGGAGAAAGGAGAGAAAATGAAATATAGATCTTGGTTATCTTAAAATTCTTCTTTTTGTTTTATTTTCTATTTCTTTAATGTGTAATCCCCATTAGGGAATATTTGTAGCCTAACACATGAGCTTGTTATATATGGTATTTAATTAGATTTTATTTGGATCTTGACTCTATTCTTTGAGCTTTGCTATATCTTTCTTTTCTTGACAAGTATGTTGGTGAATGAGTAGAAATTGATTTGTTTTGCATAAGTGAGACTTTAGATTAAAACAATGATGTAGTGTAAACAAATGATATAGTGTAACTTAGTGTAAACAAACTTTATAATGTAACAGTAGAGTCTCACTCTTGTTTGCATGTTGGTGACGAAAGGGAATCGATATGTATAGATTGATTTGAGTGAAAGAGCACATCCGGGTTCCAATTGATTAATTGTGAATAGGTCTTGATTGTTAACTCTTGAATGGAGGGAACTTGATTTATGCATGATTCTGCTAGATTAGGTTGTTTGGTGTATTGTTCTTGTGTTTAATGGGTCTTTGACCAAGAGACACAATTGCTCACTCTATGATTTTGGGTGAGTGATGAATAGATTTCGATATTCCTTAATCAACAAATGATTCGTTATAATAGATGATTTAGTTTCGGAATTCTTAATTGAGTGAACTAGCCCTTGAATCTGAATTGAATGATGTTTGAATGTTTATTATCAACATGACTTGCTTGTGTATTTGGTGAACTTATGTATCTATTGTAACCACTATCTTGCATCTCTCCTAGCCACCATTATTTTCATAGCTAGGGTGTTTGGCCTTTAAGGGTAGACTAATTTATATTGCTTTGTAGTGTAATTTATTTCCATGTAGTTAGATTTAGAAAGGCAAGCACCCGGTTACATTTCTATCCTTAATGTAATTTAATTTAGTTTAGTTTTATTCACATTCTCACACACCACCCGCATTATGCATACACTTCAAATACACCATTATCATAATTTCCATATTTTATTTACATCGCTTTCAATAACGCTTTAGCTAGAGACAGTTATACGAATACCACCGCTCTGTGAAAACGACCCTTGCTTACTTACTATACTAGTCTTTTGACACGTTGCATTTGCGAGGTAATTAGAATAGATAAAAATCTTTTTTGACAGGTGCCAACGACCGCCTTATCAATAAGCCTCCACTATTTCCATCACTATCCACCACCAATTTCGAATCAAAACCCAGCTTCAATCGTAAACTTTCCATAAACCTATGATCACTAATTGTCTCCATTAAAAAAAAAAAAAAAACCACATCCAGATGATGATCCTGCATCATAGAATGTAGAACCAGGAACGCTGGACCTCCACATGCTCCTCGGACGTTCCAAAATAAAGTTTTCATTTTGTTTGGCAAGCCGGGGACCCTTCCCGACTCGCCGATATCTCAATTGACAGATTGTCAAAAGCCAAAGTGTTTTTTTGTTTCTTCCCAAATTCTTGTTTAGAAAGACCTTGAAAAGCCCCACTCCATTTTTTTCCTTCCCTCTTGCCCTCCCCTATAGGATCATTACTCCTTACTCCAACTTCCCGAGCCCCCAATTTCCATCTTCCTTTCGTTATTTCTAAACCTGACTCCATCTTAGCCATAGTGCTTGAAAAACGGTTAGGGAAAACATAAGGTAAGTTGTCAACCTTTCCACCCATATTTGGCTGACCCACCGGTCACACCAAATCCACCCTAACCTCATGCTAACCCTTAGAAGAATCAATATCTGTAAAATAATCCCTCTTTTTTCCCATTATAGGAGATTCGGGTACGCAATCCTCCCTCATAACATCATCAACAACAGTCTCCTTTCTTTGACAACCATGAACCAAATCTTGGTTACCGCCCAAATCCTTAGATGTTGCCATATCTCTCAAACATTGATTCCCTTTTTTATTGCTTGTCTCCTCTCCACAACCAAATCATTCCTTCCCTTTAAGGGTGATTCAGCGCAGCCCTAAACCTCTTCCACCTCTCTACTATAGCGGGCTGTCCACACGGAATCACTTCTACATGGGTTTGTCTTCCTCTGAGATAAGCCAGTTCTTCTACCACCACGGAAATAAGAACTCTCTCTAAGTCCATAATATTGTCTAGAAAATGATTTAAGAATACTTAGGGGGTTGGATGCTCGCATCCAATGGATAAAGTCAAATTTTGTATTAGCATCCCGAACACCACTCTTTTTTTTTAACAAGCATTCCCACAATTCCACAACCGAAATAGTATTCCGGTAATTTCTTGTAGCGTAGAAGCAAGAGAGATTCTTTACTGTCCTTCGATAAATCCATTCTTAGGAAATGTTTCAAAGGTTTTGAGACATCAATAACAACTCTCACCCTCAAATATTTCCCAAAACATTTCCCTGTCGAACCTACATCACTGTCCACTAGGTCTCCAATAAGCTTGCCTAGGAATTTACCCATCTCCTTTGTCATACATAATAATAGAGCGTTATAAACCTGCATCCAAAATTCAACCATGTTAAAACCCAATATACCAATGTCCCCTACCTCATTCAACTTTTCCAGGACCAATAGACAATTGTCAAAGCACCATGGACCCCCCGCCAGAGTATGAATCCTAGCTTCTTGATTACGAAAATAGAAAAGAAACGTATTTTCTTGCACAACTTCAATCTCCAAACCCCGTGTCCTCCATATTCTCGGTATGACTGCACGGAAAGCGTCTCTATTAATATGTTTGTTAGACAAATACGAGAGATCTCTTCCGGATCCATGATGAAAATAAGAGAACAAAGACTATTGGAAAAAACTTGACAAAAAAAAAAAAACCCGGCCGCTTTCACGTTAGGGTTTCAAAGAAAAACCCTAAACCATAGGAGAAGAATTCTAGTTCAATATACCAGTGGTTTTATGATTCATTTCAAAATAACATTATACATTGTATCTTAATTTTTTAAAAATAAAAAACAAAACAAAAAATTACATAAAAAAGGGCAAATTGCACAAACTTTCCTTGAGTTTAGACCTAATTACAGCTAGATGGAACCTTTGCTTAAGATTGCACAAACCTCCCCTCCCGTTAGATTTGACACTAATTGTAGATAAAATCATAAGAGTGAACTTCATTTATGTACAACAAGAGATGTTACCGGTGAAATTAATTAGTACTTAAGTTACGATACTCTATAACGTACACATAACAAGATAAATTAAAGACAAATTATCAAATTTCATCTTTTAGATACATCTAACTAAATAAATAAATATATATATATATATATATATATATATATAAAGGTTTATGTTAATGCTTACGATCCTTTATGGTGAAACTTCTCCCCACTTTGAACAAGTCATCCGATTGTTATCTACTCAATAATAGATTTTTAGTTTATTTGTTAATATAATCCTAAATATCTTGAATTAAGATGTTTAGTTTCTATTTTATTGTTATTAGCCATTGCATATTTGATTCTCCCAATTATTATCTATCATATATATAAAAGATTTTATTTTGTTACCCTTTGAATATGAATATGAATATGAATTTAAGTTTAAATTGTTACCGTATTATATATATGTATATATATATATATATATTAAGTAAAAATAATGATTTATTAATAAAAAAAGAAATACAAGAGAGTGAAGAAAAACAAAAACCTATAAAACTAGTTAATAGATAAAGAAGCACAAACAAAAATAGATTGAATTGCACATTAATTTCATTGGACGTGATTGGAAGATCTTCCCTTACTCAATTAAGGATTGATATTAATTACAGATAAAATTTTAAAAGTCGGCTTTATTTATATACAACAAGAGATGTTACCGATTAAATTAGTCGGTACTTGAGTTATGATACCCTATAGCACAACACATAACAAGATATAAGAACAGACAAATTTTATATTTTAGATACATCCAACGGATTAAAAAAAAACAAGTTTAAGTCAACGCTTATGCTCCTTTATGGTGAAACCTCTCTCGGCTTTGAATAAATCATCCGGTTGTTATTTACTCAAGAATATATTATTTTAATTTATTTGTTTATATAATCCTAGGTATCTTGGATTAAGATGTTTAGTTCCTATTTTGGTGTTATTAGCTATTGAATATTTGATTCTCCCGATTATTATATACTATACATAAAAGATTTATTTTGTTACCTTTTGAATATGAATTTGAATTTAAATTTAAATTCATTGGACTCGAGCTTGGAAGGTCTTCCCTTACTCAATTAAGGCTTGACATTAATTGTAAATAAAATCTTTAAAATTCGGTTCCACTTATACATAACAAGATATGTTATCCGTTAAATTAGTTAGTACTTGAGTTACGATACCCTATAACACAACACATAACAGAATAAAAGAGCAAACAAATTTCATCTTTTAATACATCTAACAGTTTAAAAAAAATAAAAAAAAATTAAAAAATTAAAAAAAAAATTAAAAAAAAAAAAAAAAAGTTTAAGTCAACGTTTAAGCTCCTTTATGTTGAAACTTATCCCCTCTTCAAATAAGTCATCCGGTTTTTATCTACTTAAGAATATATATTTTTTAGTTTATTTATTAATATAATCCTAAGTATCTTGGATTAAAATGTTTAGTTCCTATTTTGTTGTTATTAGCCATTTAATTTTTGATTCTCTTAATTATTATCTACCATATATAAAAGATTTTATTTTATTACATTTTGAATATGAATTTTAATTTTAATTTAAATTGTTTCCATATTATTTTATATTTCCATTTGATTTAATATCCTAGGTCTATAAATAGACTTATAATGTATAGAATAAGCATCACGAATAAAATTATTCTCCTCTCTTGTATTTTTACATTATTTGTTGTGTTTACTACACTTTTTTTTTTCATCAGTTTTGCTACTAAGAAACAATCCACTCTGTCTGATTTCGCTCTCTCCCCCGCACCACTACACTCTGCCTATTCTCGTTTACTTTCTCATAGTACGTTTAGTCCACACTCTTTTTCTTCCATTTTGCTTTGCGGATGAGTTCATTTTGGAATTTTAGATAAAATTTTGTGGGTTCTTTGTAATTCAACTTCTACTTTGTTGGGGCTGTTTTAATATTATTATTTTTTTGGTGTAATTGAATCTGATTTTCCTTCTTTATATCTACTGTTCTTTGATGTTTAATGTATGATTTTCTTTTAAATTGAATATTTTGTGTGAATATGTGTATGTAAGAGTGGGATTTTTGCAAAGGAGCTATGTGGGTTGATGAAAATGTTTTTTATTTTATTTTTTTAACTATCATGAAAATTTTATAAAAATTTCAAATATGTAGTAACTTTTAAGCCTTTGATTTGAAATTTTCACATGTGTTGATTCATTGATTTAATGTTGTATCAGTTAGACATGCAACACCAGAGACGAGTGCAGGGATTCCTGAGACAAGAGAATGGATAATGTAAGGTACAATATAACTACTTCAAACCACATTCATTTTCTTTTTCAACTCGAAATTAAAAAATTTATCATATTGCATAAAGACACAAAGACATAACTTGAGTAGCATGTGCTTTAGTTCAAATTTGCATCTGCATATGCTTTTCAAGGAGCATTAGTCGAATCTAGCCTTTGATATTGATTACAAACTTTGCTAGGATCAAATTTGATGTCTATTGGTTTCTTTGACTCCCTTAAAATTTAGTTTTCAAACAGGACCAAGGAGTATCATTGTAAATTAAGATATATGTGTGTGTAGCAAGAATAACTATCCTTCCTAGAGCATTAGAGAAAGAACAATTTTCAAGTTCTAATCAAGTTCTTGTACTTTAGTAAAATATAGTACAGTCTTTTTATCAATATGTTGCCACATTTTTTTTGTTCCATTATAATTGGGAATTGGAAATTGGAAATTGGGAAGAAAAATCATATGATAAGAAAAATCTGTAATGAGGCACAATTTTTGCAAATCCTTAAATCTCCGTTTTTGTTTGATAAGACAAATCCTTTTGTTATTTTGATAAGTTGTTTCTGATATGAAGTGGATATCTTTGATGGTTCAAAATAATCTTGATTATTCTTGGAATTTGCAAATTTAGAATTCTGTTATGGAGTTTTCAACAACTTTCATAATCCAATAATTTTTAGGTGATGGATACCCTTGATTTGAATTTAAAACTATAGCTCCATTGACTAGGCAAACATAGCATTGGTTGGATGTGAAACTAGTTTGCTTTATGACGTTTTTATTGTTACTTTGAAAACAAATATTAAATCTAATGAAGCTTGCTTAGTTCACCCTTAGACCATCGGGCTGAAATGTTGTTATTGTATGGTATTGCTGGCAGATTTTTTTACCTTAAGAAATGATGTCGAAGCTGCATTAGTTGTTGTTGAAGAGATCAGAGCCTCCCTCTTACAGTTTGTAGAAATTAGAACGAGAACTATCAGATTAGGAGTTGAAAATAATTGATAGCTCATTTTGGGATGATCGTGCTAAAGGTTTGAAGTGCTATTACTTGAAGAATAAAATCTGTTTTATCCTGGGAGACAATTACTCACAACCTTAAACATAATTTGTGGAGAGAGCAAAATTGTCTTAAGGAAATTGTTTGTGAGTATCACACGACTCGATTTTTAATCTCTACATATATAAAATTTTAATACATAACAGATCTACTGTTTTAATAATTTATTACAATCTTTTTTTTTTTTATAACATTATTATAATATGTTTTGTTTATTAAAAATTACACGAATATCATTTTGTATGGTATTTTGTTGTGTAAAGTTCATGGGATGAGATGCTATTGGAAATACATTAAAGTTTGAAATACACAAAATCATTATATTGAAAAATAAGCCATTACATCATAGTATGATTATTGCAGTCACAATTGTGTAGCTGAAAATTGGTGTTTCTTTGTCATGTTGCAACCTTTTCATATACTTTAATAGGAGTTCTATCATTGCCAATTAAAATCAGATCTTCTTAAAATTTTCGGGATGAATGCATTGCTCATAAAGTCTAAAGGTATTCAATTCAAGATTTAACATTATATGACATTATATTACTTAATTACTAATGAGTACTGCATCAAATCACATATTTATAGTTCTCATATACATGGTTATGATCACATCCATGCAGATGAGAATATTAAAAATATTAGTTTGATTATTAGAAAAGAAAAAAAAAAAAAAAAAGTTACCGAGAGTTTGGGATCAAATCCTAGCTTGCATAATGCATCATTCGATATTATTTTGTCCTTCTTAACATTGAGAAGGCCCTCGTGATTATTTTCAAATGTTTTAAACAACTATTGACTAGCAGCATATTTGAGAAAACGGTCTCCAATGGTCTATAGTGATTCTAGATGGAAGGTCTCTTGGCATTTCTTAGCTGAAAATGCAAAGGGACCTTTCATCTAGAATCACTAGAGACACTTTTCTTAAATATGTTGCTAGTCAACAGCTGTTTAAAACATACGGAAACAGTCACGAGGGTCTACGCAGTGTTAAGAAGGAAAAAATAATAGTGAATGCTGCACTATGAAAGCCAGGATTTGATCTCAAACTCTCGGTAATCTTTCTTTCTGTTCCTAATAATCAATATAATATTTTCAATATTCTCATCTGCATGGATGTGATCTAGTCATAATCGAATCACATCCATGCATATGAGAACTGGAAATATGTTTTTGGATGCAGTACTAATTAGTAAGTAATATAATGTTATATATTGTCAAATCTTGAATACCTTTAGACTTTATGAGCAATGCAGTCATTCCAAAAATTCTAGAAAGATCTGATTTTAACTGGTGATGATAGAACTCCTGTTAAAGCATATGAAAAGTTGCAACATGATAAACAAACACCAACTTTCAGCTACACAATGGTGACTGCAATAATCATACTATGATGACATGGCTTATTGTCAATATGATGATTTTGTGTATTCCAAACTCTAATGTATTTCCAGTAGCATGTCATCCCATGACCTTGACACAATCAAAATACCACACATAATGATGTCGGTGTAACTTTTAATAAACAAAACAGATTGCAATAAATTGTTAAAACATTATATTTGTTAAGTATTAAAATTCTATATATAGGGACTAAAAATCTGAGTCTTGTGATGCTCACAATTTTACTCCTTCGATGAATTATGCTTAAGGTTGTAAACAATTATCTCCCAAGATAGAATGAATTTTGTTCTTCAAGTAGTAGCACTTCAAACCTTTAGCATAATCATCCCAAAAAGAGCTATCTATTACTTTCAACTCCAAATCTTCAAGTTCTCATTCTAATTGTTGCATATTAGAGGAGGGAGGTGACTCGCCCGAGCCGGTTCTAATTAAACTACACTAATGAGGATAACTAAAGCCAAGCGGATCCCTAGTCAAGGACGCTAAGCAACTAAACTACAACGGTGAATTAAAGGGGCACGCGGGTGGTTCACCCATCACAAGTGTACAAGTCGTACGAGTAGTAAATGGTACACTAGTAAGGGTGGTCGTTCCCACGGGAAGGTAACTGAGCTAACAAGTAATTCTAGGTTATCATTGATTATCGGTTTCTAATTTCTAACAAGTTCACTAATTAATATTATCTAAATCAGTTATACTAAGCTTGCAATAAACTAAATTACCAAATCTACTACAACAATATGAGATTAAGCTAGATTAAAAGATGTTAGGGGATTGATTCATTCAAGTACAACCATTGCATTGAACAATCATTCATTAAGCACATTCACAACCATTCTAAGGCATGCATTTCATCATCAATAATATAAAGCACCAAATTCATCATCTTATACATAATCTAAAATTATAGATAAGTGATTAAGAGAGAATTTCAGAATAGTGATGTAGAGATTCTCTAACTAACCAAAGTTATGAATTACTTAGAGAAATCTCTATGAAATGGATAGTGAAAGGTTCATACACATAATAGACACTTTATGCATGAATATCAGCTACCAAGTGTGTACAAATATATGTATATGCAAGACATATCATCCACATATCATTATAGCTCATAATACACACATACAAAACCTTAGAGAGTGAAATAACAAATGGATTGATTAAACAATGGTTTAATTATAAGAGTTACATCAATCCCCCAACAAAAGGGTTTAGTTATACATAGAAGTATATAAACTAGAAAGTACAAAAGAAGAGCAAAACAAACCCATTTGGATCGGTTTCTTGGCCAAGATGACTTCTCCTTACAATCCAAGCACAATATCCTTCTAGAGCAACTTCAAAGGATCAAGTCTAGGTACCTAAAAGTAGTGTTTGGCTACCTAGAAAGTGATGGGAAAATGTTTAAGAACTAAAACCAAGTGAGAGAGTTCTTCTCTCTCTAAGATTCTACAAACTAAAACTAAGGTGTGGTGTCACTAAGTTGTCTAAGGTAAGTTATCTATAAATATTTATATTGGTAAGGTGTGTTTTACAAGTTTTAGGTGATAGGAGAGGCAAGTGGTGATGGGATAGGCAAGTTGGGCGAGTTGACATCAGCTGGAGGAGTTCCGGCGGGTTCGTTCACTCTGTTTCACGGGTTTATTCCCGCCGGAGTGAACTCGCGGTGAAAACGAAAGAATTCCCGCGAATTGAGCCTGTCTGGCTCGCTGGACATGTCTCTCGGCATGAAACCGCGGATCATTCATGGGTTTGGACCTGTTTGGGCGGCTAAGAACCAGCTGGGAAGAGCTTGAAGCTTGGACTCGGCCATGGAGGTTTTGGAGACTTGGAGCTCTTGGAGGAGAGAGAAATCGTGTGCATCGGAAGCTAGAAATAGGTCCATCATGACCGTCCGAATGTGGGCTACCGATCTGGCTAAAAAACCGCTAGAAATGGTGTTGAAAAATGGCCGGAAATGGTCAGGAAAAGCTTCGGGTCAAAGTAGGTCAACCGCGGGCGCGCTGGTTGCAGCAGCTTGAAAATGACCAGACGTCAGCATGACGTCATGCTGACACGGTCACTCCCAAAACGGCACCGTTTCTCTGGTGACGTGGCGCTGACGTTGTTCTTTGCATGGCGAATCACAAATCCTTGAACTCTTCCTTAATCACTGAATCTGTAATAATTTCTTCATATTTTCACTTTGACCCCTGATTCTTCATAATTACGTAATTTCCCTTTTTTTCCCCTGATTTTGCTAACTTCCTCTAGTTTGGTCTAAAATACCTCTGATGAGCTGAAATAGCTGAAATACACTTATTTACTATATTAAACACCAAAAAGGCTCCGAAAACGGTTACGAAAGCTAAGTTAGGGAACGCTAAATGTGAGCATTTATAGCATGATCGTGAGGCTCTTATCTTTTCAACCGAGCTGATGTAGCTTTGACATCCTTTCGTTAAGATATAAAAATTGTTAGTCATACAATAACACCATTTTAGCCAGATGATCTAAGGGTGAACTAAGCAAGCTTCATTAAATTTATTGTTTGTTTTCATAGAAATAGTAAATATGATTTAATGGTAGAGTGCATTTTATGTATTTTTTAATGAAAGGGGAATAATGGAGAATAGTGTGCACTATAATATAACTAGTGAGGTGATAATGACGAATAAGCCAAACTACATGGGGGAAACTCGAATCCATAACCTTATGGTGTAAGCGTGATGAGAAAACCATTAGATCAACCTCATCTTGTCTGAATATATGAGGGGCAATATCGTCATTTCTCCATTAAAATAAGATAATTACATGTTTCATATCTAAATAATAATTAAATAATAAAAAAAATGGATGGACTGATTTAAAAAAGGAAAAAAGCAAAACAAAAAAAAAAAAAAAAAAGCAAAAAGCAAAAAACAGAAGAAATACAGATGGTGTATGAGTAGATAAAGCTATCGGTCCTCGTGGAGGAGCGATCCACTCCTCCACAAGGAATGAATCTACAGATGGAGGAGATGTAGATCGATTCTTTACCTAGAGTGATCGCTTATCGTGGAGGAACGATTTGCTTCTTCGTAAGTGGATCCACTCCATTCCTAGCAGACGAGTGCTGCTCTGTGAGGAACAGTTCTACTCCCCTTGGAGAAGCAAATCACTTTTCCACATGAAGCTATCACTCATTGTGGATGAGGGATCTACCCATCTGCGGAATAGATCCACTTTGTTCCTCACAATCGAAGTGCCCTACCTATCCATGGAAGTCACAACTCTAACAATCAAATCAATAGAGGTGGTCGGCGAAAGAGCCATTGTTGAGTGTGAAATTGTGGAAGGGTGTGATGGGTTTATGTGGTAATGAGTTTATTATTATTTTTAAAAAATATTGAAATGGATTTGGATCTAGGTTTAAATTGGGTAGCTTAATGCCATTGTTATGGATTTGGAGTTGATTTGTGTGTGATTAGGGGAAATTTGTGTTGAATCTAAGAACTGTTTGGTTTTGACTTTTGTGTTAAGGCACGAGGAGAGATCCTCCATTGCGGCAATGCCTAGAATTTTTTTAAATTCTAATTTAAGAAAAATAATAAAATAACAAGTTAAATATCTCTTTAAGGGTATTCCTGTCATTTTATATCAAAAGTTGATCAGCAGTTATGTTTGACGGTAGTCAACTGATTGCAAGGGAGGTTTGTGCAATTTTAAGCAAATGGTCCATCTAGATGCAATTAGACCTAAACTCGGGTGAGGTTTGCGCAATTAGCCCTTTAAAATAACCCCACACCCCTACTGTGAGTGAGAGTGTGAGCATGATAATTTTTGAGGAGTGCTAGAATCACTCTTTTAATCCGCTCTCTCAACTCACTCTTTTTTTATAATGTGACATGTGGACAATATTTATTTGTCAGCATCAAATTTGAAGCCATTATAAATTACATGTTTTTTTTATTTATTTACAATTCAAACCAATCACTAACTTTCTAAATTACCCTTTATTTATTTACCAAATTGCCATCTAATACTAGATTTTTTTTTACAAAAAGAAATATATAATAATAACAAAGGCAGTTTCTTTTAAAGAAAATAAATAAGGCATTTAGTTCTTCATCTACATAGTGATATAAGGAAAAAAAAAATTCAATATAGAAATTTAATATGACACAATAAAATTATTTAATAAAAAAAACTATTAAAAAAATTACATGTAACAATTTATGAGAGTTTGAGTGAAATTCAGAAAAAAAAAAAATCAGAAAAGAAAAAAAAAGTTCAATTGTTGACTAGGATTGATAATTTGTGAACATTAGAAAATTAATTTATAAAGTGGGATAGAACTGCCTATTAAAAAAAAAAAAAAATTTGATACAATATTAAATGGTAATTTGGTAAATAAACAATAGGTAATTTAGGAAGTTATTTGTTAGTTTGATTTGCATTTTTTTTAAAATTTTTTCTTTTTTAAGTGTGAGCATCCTCAAAGGACTCTTCTATTTTCACTCTTTAAATGTCTATTTACTTATCTATGTAGCAATTTGAGGGGTGAAAAAAGAAAAACTTTTCCAAACGACTCTTCGATTAGAAATAAATTCATATTTTTTTTTAATGAAAGCACTCAAATTCCTCCATCCTCACCAACAAATCTAATTACTTTTAGGTGGATATGAAAATCATTTGAATGATCTTCCAAATTATTAATATGTTATTATTAAATATTCAATATTAGTTTCATTTTAAAGATCTAGATGAGATCTTTTTAATAGTATAATTTTTATAATGATAAAATTTATAAATTAAAACTTATTATTTATTAATTGAATTTAATTAAAAAGATTAAAAAGATATAGATGTTAAATATTAATGATGATGTGATATAAAAAATAATATAATAATAATTGAAGAGTCTCTTCAATATTGAAGAGAGAGAAGTAAAATCGTATCTGAAGAATCTCATTTGAAGAGTCTGTAAGAGCTAAATATGCTGATGTGGTTTGTTTGACTTTAACAAATATCTTATTTGAAGAGTCCTTTGGGGATGCTCTTACAAAAACTATTGCAATAGAATTGGCGGGGCCTGCCGAGATCAAACATTACATGTACGGCCCAGATAACTACTCCCACAAGCCGAGAAGAAAACTCCCCACATATGTTTGTAAAATACGCATTGTGGGATTTGAAAACCATAGAAAAACCAAGTCATTTATAATGGTTTCAAATTTAATATAAAGAAATAAATGTTGTCCACATGTCAAATTATAAAGAGGGAGTGATTTTAGCAATCCTCTAATTTTTTATACTAAAACCTCTTGTATGATAATAAAAAATATTCTCAAATTTAGGGTTTGAAAGTTGAGAGGCTGCTAGTGCTGAATGGAAAAGGTTAACAGAGATATGAAAATTTTGGGATTTTTTTTATACGTTGGATCTCGGATCGGCTTACAATTCGAGGCCACGAAATGAAAACTGAACCGAGATCATTGGATTTTAAAATTTTATACCAAACTGAACTGGTCAACTTAATAAAACCGGTTGGACTGATTCGGTTTGCTAGTTCCGTCCGGTTTATTGGTTTTTTTCCCACCCCTACTCACATGTGCAAACTCTCTCTCAATCACTCCCTCCCAAATCTAAGGAATAAAATATCGGTATCGGTATCGGTATCGGTATCGATATCGGGCTTCTAAATTTATGAATATATCGGGGATATTATCGATATCAGTGGATATTCGGTAAAAAATAAAAAAAAAATGATGGATATTTACATCTAAAGTTAGAATTTTTTTATGAAACTTTAGGACAAGCTTAAATTAGTAATTATACATCACATGAATCATATTTCAATGATAAATTAACATAATTATGAGTTTAATATAAATTATAACATATATAGAGTCTGTATATAATTTTTAAAATTGAGTATTTAATAGAATAATATTTTGTTTCACTTTTAGAATATTATATACAATATAAAGAGATTAATTATCATTAAAAAAAAATATATAGTTCCATACTTCCAAGATTATATCATAAATCATAATTCATATATAATAATACATTGCATGTCTGAAATTTAAAACCAAAATGAATTCCTTACTGGTTCAAATACATAAGATATATTTCTATGTTGATTCAAACAACAATTTTCCCAGGAAAACGTGTTAGCATAGTTTTCAAGATAGTTATTAATATGTTACATGTATGTTGTTTGATCTCTTCCAACTGATCCATGAATTGGGTAGTTTTGATTTACCCAACTTAGTGGATATTATTGATCTGATGTATAGGTATTGCATATGACATTTGTGGAGAAGAATAATCAAATATACTGCAGCTACCATAACTACCATAATATGGTACATGAGAACCTGACCTTGTCTACGAATCACCGAAAGAACTATTTTCTGTGTCTATACTCAATGAGGAGAGAGTCATATTCAAAGGATCTTCATCAATTTGACTTGTTCCTCCATATTGTCTACCACAATTTTGATCAAAATTACCTACATGAGCATCCTAACCTGCCGCACTAGCATTTCAACATGTTACACCAGAATCCCAACCTCCGGTACGAACATCTCAACTTGTTGTACTAGCATCCCAACCTCTTGCACCAGAATCCCAACCTCCTCCATCATCTCCATCATCTTTTCCTCCACTATTTCCATCAGAGGTATGTTGGTCATCGGAAGAGCTGCTAATAGTAACTCCACGATCTACACCAACTTTTTCTCTAATCATTTGTTCAACATTTATTCCTATGTCTCGAGCATGAAAAGCAATTTGTGGATCGGGATTTCCCTCATCATCATCCAAATAGGCAAGTTTAACCCAATCAAAAAGGATTCTCATTATTGTCCCCTGCTTCAGCAGCTACTTAAAGTAGATCCATAAAATCAGTTTCATCTACTTTATCTTTTTCAGCTGCCATATCCCTAAGTTTCAATTTCATATTATAATAACAATAAACAAGTTGTTCAAGCTTAGAATAGACAAGACGATTTCTTTGTTTTGTATGGATTAGAGTAAATGTGGACCAATTTCTTTTGCATGCAGAATATGATGCTGTTTGTGACAGTATGCGAACTGCTATTGCACGCAATGATGGAGCACCATTTTCATATATTACCCACCAATCAGCTGCAATAAAAATTATTAAGTATTATAAGTATGAATACCATTTCAATGATATTATTAGTTATTATTATTACATAGATTTTTGTAACAAAACTTGTATACCCGATTGCTTTTTGCTTCTAGCCGACATGACTACTCGTTCACCAAAACTTTTCTTTCCATCCTTAAAGTATGTAAGCTACATTCATGACTCATGAGATCAGTATATAAATATTAGTATATGACACAATACTCCCATGCAAAGAAGTTATAATATTGGAATTATAAAATTGATTGTAAGTTGCAACTTTTTACCTCATTTCCAAAATTAGCAATCCCTACAGTTTCACGGTCTAATTACGTATAGATAATATGTACGGCTTTCAAAAGATCTGAATTATCCCAAATATTGTCTCTATATTGGTACTTTGGGTTCAAATAGTAAGCTAGAAGAATAAAAAATATTAATTTTAGTATAAATAATAAAATAATTTTCAATATAGATTATTTGAACAATAATTTAAGTGTTTAAGATTAATTTTTTTAAAAAAAAAATTGCAAAATATCCCTAGATTTCGGGATGAAATTCACAATATTTTGGGAATATCGGGATATTTCAGGAATATCGGAAGATTTTTAAGGATATTTTTAAATCGACTGGATATTTACTAGATATTAGATATTACCCCTGTTTCAATATCGGTCCCTCCAAAATATAGATATATCGGTGGATATGTCGATTTTAAGTTCCTTGCCCAAATCCCAATTCTTAACTCTCTCCCTAATTAATAATTATCTTCATCCCTCGAAATTCTCAATATTCATATTTGGTTCCTCTGTTCAGTTATTTTTCATAGTTAAAACTTATTTTTTTTTTAATTAACAAATTAGGGTTTTGAGTTTGTTATTCATTATTTTAAGTTAATGTATTTTGTTATATTTTTTATGAATTTAATTTCCGATTGCAATTTAAAGGTAAGACTCATTATATCCCTCTATCTAGGTGTATTTTTGTTTTTCAATTAATGAAGTTTTCTGGTAACTCTGAAGTTCACTTTTTGTTGTTGCTGTTTATATATATAGATTTGTTTTAGCCCATTCTAGCAAAAAAAATCATGGGTACGCTCTATTACACAAATAAAAAAGTGCTTGTTATAATACAAAATTTTTAGACATATGTGAAATTAATTGTTCATCAACATAACTGGTTTTTCAACGTTTCTTCCTTTTTTTATTTCTTGCATATAAATGAACTCTTGCACCAATAACTGGCTAGCTGATTCTAGGTTTGTTTGATTTTACAGAAAACGAGGACATGATCAATCATCATCATCATAGAAATTACTTCCACATAAATTACAAACCATTAATTAGACCCATTAATTGACAACAAAAAAAAAAAAATTACTGTGATGATTAAGCACAAGCAAATTTGAAAAACCTTTTCTTAATCAATAATAAGATTGTTGTTCTTCCTCTTCAGCCACAACCATTCTACTAAGAGGACTAGGACCAAGCTTCTTCCTTCTCATAATATTTCTCCTCCTTATAACTTCCATTTGATTTCTCCTCTTTATTTGCATCATTGCCTCTTCTTCAATCACAAACCTTCTCATCAATACATCGTCTGTCAACGATTTCCCTCGAAAAACTCTTCTCGATCCTTCCATGCTAAGCCTCGCTCCAGAATTAGGGTTTACGCTCATCATCCTTTCTTGGGATGACGCCGGAAATGGCTTGGATCTTGGATAACTGTTGCTTCTCCTTGGAGGAACATTGTGATGATGATGATCAGCCCGGAAAACCTCGTTGTAGGAAGAAATCGGTGCACATAAACAAACTCTTGTAAACGAAGTTGCAACCCTAAGAGAGGTGCATTTCCTCAGCTTATTATTATTATTGTTGCCGTTGTTGTTATTATTATTTCGAACTTCGGGGGTGGTCTTGGAAATGTTTTTCCAAAACATAGAATTTGTTGCAGCAATTTCTGAAGGCTTGCTAGAAAGAGTAATTCTCCAGGGAGTTGCAGCCATCTCCATTGCTCTTTGATACCAACGTAATTTCCTATAATTATTTCCAAGCAAATGCATCTCATGAATCATTTCTCGAGGAACTTGTTGCTTTTTTACAATATGCATACCAGAAATCAATGCAAATATCATTTCTGAGAACAAACAACAACAATAATAAAATAATTTGTAATAATTTCTTTAACTAATATAAAATATTTTATTGTGACTCTTATATTGTTTCTAAATTCTAAATATGTCTAATGTATGTAACAGCACAACTTCCAAGTTTAGCTTGGTTAAAAACAAAAAAAACTGAAATATGTTCTTGACAACTTCAATTTTGATTAATGCAGTTACATTATCATTTTGTATTAGTCTATGAATAAATTATTAAATTAGGAGATTTTAAATTCTTGATATCAATCGACTAGGTCAAAAATAGATGTCTGTAATTAACTTATAATTTTGACTCGATCTATGGTACCGAATTTGAATTATTCAAAATATTCCCTAGCAAATTTTGAATAATTCCTTATGTTATCTCCAATATCCAAAAGTAAACATTGACAAATTATTCTACAAATGACTTCTAGTTTTAATTTTAACATTCCACATATCTCCTTACATGCATATTCAACAAGTTGATATCAAGAATAATCATTTTAAGGCAGATTAATTACAAAATTATCACTTATAATATTTTACAATTAACAAATTAATTAGTTGATTTTAGCTCATACTTTACCTAATTTAGTCCGTTTGGAAGAGATTCTTCAAGTAAATCTTTTAAAGTAGACATTCTACATGGTAGGATTACCAAAATATTCAAAAACTATATTAAATGATAGGGTTATATTAGACATTTTAATGTTAATAAAAAAAACTCAAAAATATCTATTTGGAAAAGTCTAAACTTTGAGTTTCTCCAAATAGACGTAAAACAACTTTTTTAATCATCCAAAAGCTCTACTATGTGACAATTAAATGATACAAAAAAATTTAAAAGAGTTTATTTATTTATTTATTTATTTATTATTTTTTTTTTTAATAAGTAAAAAGCTCTTCCAAATGGGTAAGTATTTACCAAAGGCCCAAAGCCTAAGCCGTTTGAGACTAGTTTATATTTTTAATCTAGAATTACCTATTTAATAGTACATCATTTAAAATTCAAACCAAAATGTATTAATTATAAACCATATAATTCAACTCATTCCATGCTGTCGTAACGTTTCAAAATCGTGACATTTTTTGGGTGTGAAATTCAGGCTAACGTTATAAAGCCTGAATCATGCACGGAAAAATGTGCATGATCTTACATCTAACAGTTTTTGTGTGTAGAGTACTGACTCTGCAATGTTACAAAGTCAGAATCATACACAAAAATAACGTGTGGGATCCGGCTCCGGCTCCTAATAATTTAACATAGTATATGGAGCCAAATACATAAAAATATAGAGCCAGCATGAGATGGGCCTGTGGAAAACGGGACATTGAGTAGTGGGCCTAGCTAAACAGACAAGCGCATTCTTGCCGTACAAAGCACTTGTTAAAAGGCTCATGGCTTATCAATTATTATGGCCTCTAAGTGGCAGACAAGAAAACAGCTTTTTATTACGCTCCTCTAAAATGAGTTTAAATCCAAATTAATTAATCAATAACTCTTAATTTAAATTCTACAGAATTTCTGAGGTATCCCATGTAATATTTCAACAAAAACAAATTTCATGGAAGTTCTTAATTATTTACAAATTATGTTGAATATATCTTCTTTTTTTCATGTTTTTCTTTGAGTACGTAGATTAATCTACAATATCTTCAATATATCTAGCTACGATTATAGGTATGATTTGGAGAGGCAGAAATCAGATTATGACTATAGAAAGCACTATTACAAAATTGCTTTTCGAATAAACATGATAATTAAGGAAGAAAGAAAACAAACAGTAGTAATGTACTATAACTAAGAAAATTAAAGAAGTGCTTTTGATTAATTGCAAACAACATTGCAGAAGATTTATTTGTTAGAGATTGAAGGAGGACATACCTTGAGTGAGAGTTCTTTGGATCTTGCATGAACAAAGAAAAGAAATAATGAAGTAATAATTAAAAGAATGAAAAAGCAGGAGAAGATGAAAAGAGCAATGAAGTTTCATCTATTCTGGATAGCAGAGAGAGAAGCTAAGAAGAAAAGAAGAAGAAGAAGAAGAAGAAGAAGTTCTTTTTGGGGTTGAAGTAAGTGAAGAAAGAAAATGGGGTACTTGGCAGACTGCTTCTTTTCCTTTTTTTCTCCATTCTTTATTACAACCAACCCCTCTCTAGGCCTCTACTCTTTTGCTTTGCCAGCCACCAGCCACCAAGCATCATTCATTCAATTCATAAACTAATTTTATTTTATTTTATTTTTTTTCAAATTTCAAACCCAACAAAGTTAATTCTTCACTTTTCATGCAATTACTTCTCTGCCCTCGTCACCTTTTTAAATAATAATAAACGCCCAATATACTATATACTTTATCTAGTCATGATCATGTTTACCTTCAATGTATATAATATGATTATGAGCAACTAAGCATGTAAGTGAGATCAATTTATTTCTTTTAAACATGCCTGGCCTGCCTTTGTGTTACAATAATAATCATTCAGCATTAAAGTCATTTTCTAATTAAACTCCTCTCTTTTAAGTTTAGTAATGTTTATGAATTTATATATATTTCTTACATCGATTTGAGATCTCCTAGCGTGTCTAAGAACTATTTGAGATTAATTAAGTTGATTTGGTTTAAATTTCAACCCTAAGAAAAAGTTATAGACATTACTATATTGATTTTGCATATGATGGATTCCTTGATAAGGTTTCATATATATTTTTTTGGTATTATAATAATTAATTATGTAGATTCTAATTTTGATGCAAAATCATGTAATTATATGGGTTACACTCCAAGAGATTTGTAAAGACAGATTCCATTCTTGTCCTAAAATTGCTTTCATTTTTATGGAATTTTATGTTTTTCTCTTGCCACTTTGGGAAAGTGCAAAAAACTTATAACCAGCCCTGGTGAATTAATTTCCATACGGAATAATTATAGGTTCTCTTTGAGTCATTCTGTTGTTTGTCACTTCAAAGGGCGGCACAATTAATAATTAACAGCTAGCCATGAAAGTGTTTTTGTATAATATTGACTTATAATTACAGAAAAAGTACTTATCAATTGTTTCTGAAAAGCATTGCAAATATTTAACTATCTATTAATAATTAACTAATCCTCTAAGAAAAACACTCCTATCCAGTGCTTGTTTATAATCACCAAACTATATAAGATAGACGCAAAACATTTTTTTAATTAACATTTTTAATGATACCAAAACCACTTCAAAACAGCACTGCTGCTAGCTTGATGCTTGAAACCTTTAAAAGCCAAGTTCTGATTATTAATTAGCCTAATTTAATTAATTAATTAATAGGCATTGTAATACATATTGTGAAAGATTGAACCCAAAAAGGAGAAAATCCTATTTTTTTTTTTAATATAAAAATAGTCCCAAAAAGGAATTGTGTGTAAATGTGGAGAGGAAGATCAGATCCAGAATGGCATCATCATTCATTTATTCATTCATCCATTTTCTGTGGGGTGGTGTTATATCCAGAAAACTAACATGTAAAAAGGCTGCTCCAAACACACAAAAGAAAAAAAAAATTATTAAAAAAAAAAAGTTATCATCATTGTTCATGCTGGATTCAAGATTGCCCCCCTCCCAGTACAACTCACTTCTTTATGTTTATAAATTAAAAAAGACTTGTGTGAGACTATTATGAGATATTTTATGCAATTCTGATCTGATCTGATCATCCCATATATGGTAGCCTATTTCTCATCAATAATTATAGGTAGTTAACTTTCATGTTTCAGAGATTAGAATTGTAAACTAAAACAGATTGGATTGATTCAATTTTGGCACAAATCCTATAGGCGATTTGTGATAATTTTCTTAATTATAAGAAATGTTAATGATAAATTTCAAAACTAATAAATTTTTATGAGATATATTTTGGAATTATATATATATATAGTAGCTCATGCACTTGAAAAATTGAATTGACTGTAAAAATATCGTTTGAAATATCACAAGGACTCAAGAAATTAAACATGAGCATTTGTATTGAGAAAATTAATGGTCTTTTTATTTAATTTTGTTTGGGTCAAAAAGCATTAGAGAGTTTTCAGTCATGTTTAGCTTTTTTGTAGATTGTAGACCATAGAAATCATTCTGTCAACTTTGGACTGCAATTTGAAGAGATCTTCCCCACCAAAGAGAAGAAAAGGTGACTACTAACTCACTTCTATTCAAACTTTTACAACTTTATTAATTCCTCAATTTAAGCTCAAGTAAATTATAATTCACTTCAGTTTAAATCAAAGTACTTAAGATTATTGTGATACGTTTATACAGAACTTATATCCTAAGAACACGCAATTAATGAAGCCATAGATAGTCAAGTTAAATTCGATTCATGAATATTTCAACAACAAAAAAAAAATCTTTTTTTTTTTTTTTTTGTTGAAAATTTCAATCCATAATTTGATTTATGTATAGCATCATTCATTGTAGTAAAAGTTGTAATACCAGAGTGATCATTATAGTGGCCAGTGGGATATTGAAAAGTATCACATAGAGTGAATAAGAATTAAGATATTTGTTTATTTTAATCAAGCATTTATAAGAAGAATGTTATTAATAAGTATATGATAATTTATTTATTTTTTGATAAATAGAAATTTCAATAAAACCAGAACAAGATAAACTAACCAAGACAATCGTCTTGGATAAACCGCTCCACACACGGAAGGTAAGAATCCATCCAAAAAAGATCTTGAACAACTGTTAAGACCATTTTCGAAAGATTATGTGCGACAACATTCACATTTCTATAAGCAAAAACTACCATAGAACCAGCCATATCCTGAAGACGATCTTTGATATCCGCAATTATTAAACCAATATCAGCGCAAACCAGACTATCAGAATTGATCATCTTCACCACCATCAATGCATCGGATTCAATCACAACTGGCTCCAAACCAGAATCTTTAGCAAAGATCATACCTCGCAAGATGCTCAAAGCTTCAGCAACTTGAGGAGGATAATGCTTCCTAATCTTCTCTGTGCTAGCAGCTAACACCAAACCCTGATCATCCGTTATCACCATGCCAAGCCCCACACATATTTTATGAATATCAATAGCTGCATCAGTGTTCAGCTTAAACAAACCCACAGCAGGTGGTGACCAACGATCCCCAGCTGGGCGAGTACTATCACTAATACTTACAGCAGGTAAATTAGCCTTTCGAAACTCAACTGTTTTCAAAATTATATAGAACTATAGAAAGCATGAGCTCAAGGATATTCAAAATAAATAAATATTGATTTAATTCTTTAGAAAAACAGAAAGAATTTGTTTTAACTAACATTTATAAAATAAACAAAGATATTTGTTTTAATATGGGTAATGTTATAGCATTCAAAAAATGTAGTTTAAAATTTATTTTAATGAAATGATGAATGATATCATAAATAAAAATTCATTAATAACTTATCAATATTTTAAAATTTTATTAAATCATAGAAAAAATGATATATATTTTTTTAAGTATTACTTAAATTCAAGATATTATTTAGGGGATTTAAATCTGTAACCTCTTGATATCCAATCTCATATCTTCCGGGGGATTAATTAATACCACATTTTCTGAAAAAGAGTAAAATAATGAGTTTGCTCACACATCATGTGAAGTGCGGTATGAACACGTGCATCTTCTGTCAATCATCAAGTGCTTACAATGATGGTCCCATCTTTTCAAAATACGGTCCCATTCTCGTCACAATTCACACACACAAAGCCTGCATTCAGCAATTTATTATTTCATACAATTAAATTTGATTTTGTTTCCATTTTTAAATTAAAAGTGAAAATCGTCGTCTCAGGAGCATAGTTTAACTGGTAGAGAGACGAGTTTAGAACTTGAGTAAATGACTCATAAGTCAGTGGCTTGAATACTACTAATAGCAAAAGTTTCAAAAAAAAATACCCGATCTAAATAAATGGATAGATAATTACTATCAAAAATGACAATTATTTAATTTAAAATATGAACTTCTTTTAACTTGGGAAAATTACACTAATATTTCCTAACTTTAGGTGAAATTAGACCTTTAGACATAAGATCATTTTATTACATAAACCACCCATGGATTTTATTGACCAAATATTGACCACTATTAAGATTAACTGTTGACTAGTATTAGCTCATGAAAAGTCACTTTTACCCATAGCCTTCAATCTGAATAGTCAGATTTACCCTTATCGTATGATAAATAAAAATAAATATTTTTAATATTTTAATATAAAAGAACAAAAAAAAATGGATATCCACCATCCATCTCAAAATGGACAATGGAGATCAAATAATAATAAAAAAATATATTAAAGAAATTGAAAAAGAAAAAAGAAGATGATAGAGAGATTAGATCTCCATGGATGAGACTCATGTCGTCATTGTTGTCATTTTGGTGGTGGGTTTTGATGATAATGACTTGGATTTGCCTTATCTATCTCTTCATTGGGGTCATTTTGGAGGTGAGTTTCTTTCTCTAGATGCTTGTGTTTGCTTTTGGGTAAAGTTTTGGTGGAAAAAACTGAGTAATCAGTGGAGATGAGAGTTTGCAGTGAGAGAAGGAGTTCGTAACAGAGGGAGAAATTCGTGGCGAGGAGAGAAGTTCCATCTTTGGATTGAGAGATTGCGTTTTTTAGAGATGGGTCCATGGAGATCCAATCTTCATTTTTTTCTCTCTCTTTTAGATAAATATTTATTGAGATCCATCTCTAGATGAAGAGATTTTGGTGATTTCCACAACCTAAGAATTTTATAGTCTTCCAAATCCAAATATTTTATTGCTAGCACAACAAGGTTTTGTTCTTGATTTGCAAAACAGAGGTATGAACAAGAACATTTTCCAGAAGCACATTTTTCTTATAAATTAATATTTGTTTTAGTTTATTAATTGTTAATTTAAATTATGAAAAGCTGATGTGTCCGATTATGATTAGACAAGGGTTATTTTCCCTTAATTTATTTAATGTCACTCTTGAAAAGACTATTTTACCCTTTCAACCGTTAACTTGTAATTAATCAAACGTTTGGTCAACGAAATCCAATGGAGGTTTGTGGAATAAAATGATCTTCTGACTACTAATCCAATTTCACCTAAAGTTAGGGGATATTAGTGCAATTTTCTCTTTTAACTTTTTCAAAATATTAAAAATACTATTTTATCCTTAAAATTTACATTTTATTAATTTAATGGGGTGTATCAGAGTTTTGTGGATTTTTTATTTTTATTTTTTGAGTTGTTATTATTATTATTATTATTTAAGTAATACATTTTGGTGGAGTGCATATATCTCGTATTTGGCGAATGTTCGCACATGATTGGACTATTTACGATCCTTGTCCAATGTTTGGTAACCAATCTGGTGGACCTACAATGGTGTGATTATAATTTATATGTATATATATATATTAAAAATAATTAATAATAAATAAATCATAGAATTAAAAATAATATAAAACCATAGTTTTATTTAAAATTAAATTTGAATATTTTTAATTTAATAAAATATATATTAACAAATTATTTTATTAAAAATTATTTCAATAATTTGTTATTCAATTTTTACACGATTATAAGGGACTAAGATTACAAAGAGAATTTAAACTCATTTAGTCAATATAATCACACCTACATTTTTTTTATTAAATAAATAAATTATAAAATTGAAAAATATTTAAAACAGTATATATCTATAATTTAAAAATGTTGTTAGATAATGCCACTTTCATATTATTATATTTAATCCAGTCTCACCAAAAAAAACATAATATTAATTCAGTCAAGTCTCGTGTTTCTCCAAATAGAACATAGTATTAATTTAATCTAATCCAATGTCATCTAGGGCTCTACAAATTTTTAGCACTCTTTACTCCTCTGCTTTTGGAACTAGAACCAACTTGATAATTTAAGTTTTAATAACGCCAAAAATGTGTTTTTAACAAAAATACCCTTAAAACATAATCACAAAAATAAGTCTCATGTTTTTTTTATACAAGATTTATTTTTGGTATTTTCGAGACTTGTTGGGTAATGCAAAAAAAAAAAAAAAAAAACTTTGGCCAATAAATCTTTGGTGGGGCACCCGAGACTTATTGCCAAGCACCAATTTTTTTATTTTATTTTATTTTATTTATAATGTCTTATTCATTGACCTCCATTTAAGGTCTGTTCAAACTCCATCAATGAAGGTTTTTGAAAAAAAAAAAATAATAAGAAAAGAAATGATAGAAAGAAAAATTAAGTAAAAATGGGGGCAATTTTGTCTATCATCATACTTTGGTGCAATTTAAACTCTAATTATTAAGTTAATTAGTGCTGGTTTCAAAAGTAGAGATGTAAAAGTGCTATTTATCTAGCCTAAAAAAAAAGAGTGATATTTATCCCTATTCTCTCTATCATATAATCACAATCTCATTTTAATCCTATCAAATCACATAAATAGTCCAATCCAACCCGCACACTAAATGGTGACTGCAGATTTTGTTGGACTTTTACAGTAATATAGAATCGAATTACTTTGAAATGATATGCATTATAAAAGTCAAATCCATCAAAATTTATGCGATATGACAAAATTTGTTATGGCCTTATGGGTATTTATATTTGTAATTCTCATTTTAAAATCTTTTTTTTTTTTTTGTTATTCGTGGGTGTCCGGACCATCTTGCACGCACCTCGACTAATCTCACGAAGCCCTGAAGTTAACAGCAGGGTAAACCTCCAGTGGTTCCAAGAGAAATGTGGCTGCCAGGGATTGAACCCAGAATGTTCGAGTTTACAGCTCTCCCCAGTGACCAGCGGCACCACCCCTTGGGGTTAGATTTTAAAATCTATTACTTGGGCAATATCTGTAAGTTAATGATTTTTTTGAATACATCTGATTTCAATGGAATCTTTAAAAGTTTGGATGGAATAACTTTTATAGACTTTTTTTAAACCTTTACGCTGTGTTTGGTTGGGAGGAGAAATGGAGGGAGGGAGAGGGTTAGAGGGATGAGAAAGAGGGAGGGGAGGAGAGGAGAGAGAGCAAATCCACTTGGGCCCACCATTTTGTATCCTTCATGTGATGGGTGGATGAGAGGAGGGAGAGTAGATTGGAGAAAAATTACTATTATACCCTCCAATTTTATAATACCCTCTAATTTTTTTTAAGGGTAATACAGTAATTTTATAAATTAAATACCAATCCATCCATCCAACCCTTATTTCAATACCAAACAATATGGAGGATTGATGTTATCCTCTCCATCCCTCCTACTCTCTCTCCCTCTTAATTCATCAATCCTTCATACTCTCTCTCCCTCTTACCAAGCATAGCATTATACTTTTAAAATCTTTTAAATTCCAACAATTTATAGTTTGAAAACACCCTCCTAAATAAAGGATAAAATTAATTTTTCTCATCTAAATTTAAAATATATATTAAAAATATTAATAAAATATAAAATCATGTTGTGCCAAACATCTTATACTCAGCCCAATCCATATTAAGTCAGATGTTGTAAATAAATGAAACAATAAATAATAATAAAAAGAGAGAAGATTAACTATAGTAATTTTGTATAGAAACTGAACAACAAACTTACAAATGGGAGAAATAATGATCTATTTATAGTGCTTTGAGAGCACAACTTGCCCGCTTGCATTTGAAATGATGATGAAGCCAAGTGGAGAGAGGGATCAAGTGGGGTAAATGTTTTAGGTGGTGGAATTTAGGTGATGGAGAGTCATCCAATTACAACACTCCCTTTGGGATTTCCACCACTTGTATTGTAATTTTCTAGGAAAAATCCAATGAGACGAAACTAGGCAAAATAAATACAATAATCTTTTGGATCTAGTGGGGTTAGATATTCTTAAAACTGTCTCGTTAAAAACCTTGTTGGGAAAACTTAGTAGGACAAAAACCTGAACGAAGGGAAAAAGAGTATAGTACATATATTTCTAGATTTAATGTTTTCTTCAAAACTTAACTCCAATTTATACTTTGCTAGGAAAAACTCAGTAATATTTATAATGATCTTTTGGATCAAGGTAACATATATACGATGATTAGCAAAATCAAAGTAATATTTACAATGATCTTCTTGATCAAGATAACATATATACGATGATATACTGGATCAATATAATATTTATGATGATTTTTATGAATCAAATGATTTTTGGGTGTGATTAGATAATTGCCTCATTAAAAATCTTATTAGGAAAACCTAATGGGATAAAAACCCGATTGAAAGGAAAAAGAATATAATGTACATATGCCTCAAAATAACTAATATACTTCATTTGATATGCTCCCCCTGATACATAAGCAAAGATTTGTTTTATGAAACGTTATTAAATTGATGTGCCATTTCAAGTAAAAACATATCTCATTTGTGAATGAGCCTTTTGTGGATCATATAGATATCCGACATCAGCATAACCAAGTAAATATGAAAATTTGTTAGATTTTGTATAAAATAATCCCAAATCTTTCATTTTATGAAGGTAACAAAAACGATGTTTTGATATAGATCGGAACGAAACCCACACTCATTCAAACACCCAAGGTTTTTGAAAATATATAAAGTGTCTGTGGGGCGGGGAGAGGTGAATAGGTTTTAATCAAGAAGTTAATTACCAATTTTTCTTGATTTGTCAATATTCAAAAAATTAACCCAATACAAAGAAATACAATCAACGTAATTAAAGTGCGGAAAACAATAACAAGTTGATTAATTTATGTGATAAACCCACAACTGGGAAAAACTCATGGGCTATCCTTCTAGCCACACACGGTCCTCAAATCCACTATATGTAATGATGTTTATAACCTAGATTGACCTCTAGTCATACTATTCTCGGTCACTAACTCACCACTATTACCCTGCGGGCCTTTTATGGTGATTCTAGATCAATTGCTTGTGCACTAACCACTTAGTCACAAGACTTAACTCTCAATGAAGAGATAAACAACATATGTGAATATATGACAATATCCAAAATGCAATTAATGCTAGGCTACACTAAATACTAATCTAGAGATTAAATGATGGCAATTAAAGTAATCATAGATATCAATATGTCTATATGAAAGCTCACAAATACCTAACTAGATATAGATATGAAAATCTAAAATCTAGTCATTAAACAAAAGCCAATCAACACAAGTTGTCATTAAATATGGCAAGGACAATAAATGCAATCAATGAGTCATAATCAACAATATCTAAATGTACGTTAATTTCCTAAATGCAAGCTATCATAATACAAACCTAAACAATTAACACAAAAATCCCAACTTGTAGATAAAAACTTAATTTAGATGCAAACAAGTAATAAAAGAGATTTCTTGTTAAGCAAAAACACTAAAATGGATGAAGATGGTGTTCTACTTATCAAGTCATGTGTGTTAAAGAAGACCCAAGCTAGAACACAACCTAGATGAAGCTAGATGATGCTAGCTAATCATGGAAATGGGTTTGGATGAGTAAAGGTGAGTTCTTGAGAGTTTTTCTTTCTTGGGAAACACTTTCTTTTTCAAAGATGTGATTTTTAACACTTAATAGCATACGAGAGAGAAGACAACATATATATAGGAGCCCTAAATGAAGCTATGACGTTTTGGATAAGAAAACACTGATATCTAGCAAAAAAAAATGACTTAAAGGCGACTTGGAGGTCAGGTCGCTTCAAGGTTGCTTTTCTCTCGGGAAAATGACTATAAAAAGTGACTTGAAGGTTAGGTCGCACCAAGGTCGCTTTGTTCTCGGGAAAACGAGACAGCACAACATCTCTAGTTTCGAGCGACCCAAAACATGATAAAACGATATCGAAAAGTTTGTATGATATACTGTTGGAAAGGTATGGAAGTTTGCTTTCTGCTCCTTTTTACGGAATGAGGTCTTGATGTCTATAGAAGAAGATATAGTCATTTGAGTGACCAAATGTCATATTTGGATAGCAACAAGATTGTCTAAACTCATGGTATAAGACCATGTAACCCAAGACCAATCCAAGAGAGGGTAAATGGACCTCTTTAGTGGACACACAACGTGCTAAGACAAGCACACCATCGTGTAGCAAGGACGTTTTCAAACATACTTTAGGAAACGAAATGCATAACACACAACCACACCTAAGTCTACAATGAGGTGCAAGTGTGAGATATGTAATGGATGCACACATATAAGCAATGAACACAAATGCAAGATGAATAAAACATGCATGAGTAGTGTGTGTATGCAACTAATCTCTTCAAAGAGTTAAGCACAAGTGGGTGTGCCTTTGAAGCTTGATCAAGCACAATGAAGGCTTAGTCTACCTTTACACATTTAAATCCCAAATATGGTTTGTCAACGAAATAAGTCAATCAAAATATAAGGAACTTATAGTTTTCTTTGATCTATAATTCCATAGAAAATAGAAAAAAGAGAGATAATATTGAGAAAACTCAATAAGTTTTTTTGTTATTCATCAAAGTCTGTCTTCCAAAACCTAATACAAGCTATTTAAATAGTAAAAGTAAACTGAATCCATATGGATTATGTTTCTCTTAGAATTCTAATGGCTTAGGCTTTGTAAATGAGCAAGTGGAGTCTTCTACAACTAAAGGCAAATCACGAAGGAATAAGAGAATTTCAAAGGCTAATTCTTACAAGGTCAAGAGCAAAATCAAGAATAGTAAGGAGCCTTCACCATTGGTACATTCTCACCTAAATGATAACTTTAATGAATTTATTCTAGTTTGTCATTATTGTAATGTAGTTGGTCACATTAGGCCTAAGTAGTATGAATACATTAGGCCATGCAAACTTGGAAGTGTGCATCATGAAAATGTTGGTAAAAAGTTGCCTAATCATTCTCTTAAGAAGGAGGTTAAATCTAGAGTAAAAAATAACATCTCTAATTTTATCCCGGTTTTTCAATTTTGCAATATAGGGCATATTAAACCTAAATGCTATGATTATATTAGACAATGCAAACTAGGAAATGAGATGCATGCTAGAGAGATGAACAAATCTTCTTTGAATGTTTCTAAACATGATAATTGCTCCGATGCTTTGTATGATGTGCATATTGTCTATAATCATGTAAAGAAACATACTAGGAAAGCTTGGCTAAAAAGTATGATGTGAAAAAGGGTCCTAGTGTTGCTAATGATAACACTTTGAATTTTGTGCATGATAATGATAATCATATGAAGAAGACTGTCAAGAAGATTTTGATGAAAAATAGTGTTCACATGATCATATGCATAGTCTTAATGATATTTTTGTTTGTGACAATAATGATGTATTAAATTGAAGAAGATCATGATGATGTTTTATCTTCTAGATATAATATTTTCGTGAAAAAAGATCATGATGATGCTTTTGTTAGTTCACCCAATACCAAATTGGTCTGGGTGAGTGCTCTTACCATTAATGAAAATAAATAATATGTGTCTAAACTAACCTAAAGGAGAGGGGGCTTGGGTGAATAAGTTTTAATTGATTAATTACCAACCTTTTGTCTTGGGGGGGGGGGGGGGGGGGGGGGGGGGGGGGTAATAATTAGGATTCTCGAGAAGATTTAAAGACTTTATAAATCCTTGTGTATTCAATTCGAACATTTAAAGACTTTAAAAGAGTCTATATTAATCCAGTGATATTTAATTCAGATTTCTATGGACTTTTAAAGAATCCATCCAAATCCGGGTGTATTAAATTGAGACTTTAAAAATGTTTGCAAAAATCAAGGTATATACAATTAGACTAGATTTCAAAAGGATTTTCTTAGGTTTTAGATTTTGGTGGACTTGATGGTGAGAGCTATAAATATCAAAGGCCATAATAAGTCTAGCTTTGCCCCCCAAAGATTTTGGTGGACTTGGATTTGTATTGCAAGAATCACAAGAACTTTCATGAAAACTGGAGTATTACACTATGGATTGTACAGGAATATTTTCCCATTGGCAGCTCTAGCACAATATTGTAGGAAAGTTCCACAGCCTCAGAAAAGCTTGTAAAATTAATGAGAGAGTGAGAAAATAATGACATAGAAACACTAAAAATGTAACATATAGTGTTGCTAAAATTTGCTTCTTTTGCATCTGAATCTGCAACACTATCACTCTATTAGCTTTAAATTTTTGTAATTTGGTTTTGCAACATTATCTGTCGTTTTTGTTGCCTTTTTTGTGTGTTTTGTATATCAAAAATTGAATATTTTGAGAATGCCTTGAACATGTTTGATAAAATTCCTCTGTGAGAATTTGATTACAAAAGATTTGTGTTGAATCGTGTACCCATTTGTCACAATTCCTAGTTGAGTTTATTTATCTCCTGAAATGGTTGTAGGCTTGGTATTGTAATGTAAAGCAAAACTCATCATCGGATATAATAATCTTGTAATGTCTGGATATATGAAAATAAAATTATAATGTCTGTATTTTCTTTCTGGCAACATCTTTATCTTCTTTGTCTTTGTTTTCATGCCAATTATATGTCTTTCAATATAAACAATACAATTCTTCCCTTTTGTTACCGGTTTGTTTTTAAACATCAATTGTATTGTAAAACATTGAAGCAAGCCAAAGCGTTTAAAGTTTTGATCAATTTAAAAAACTTGAAATGTCTGAATGTATATACTTGCAAGAGAAAGTGGTATAATTAGAAAACATTGAGAAAATGACAACAAAATTAGAAAACTAAACCCACCCATTTGATCAAAAACACAAACATGGGTACAATTGAAATATATTTAATGATGCCACTACAATTGAAAGACAATATAAGATTGGTACAAACAATCCAAGAGAATAAGAACTAGGATCCAAATGACCTATCTAGAGTTGAATTTGATGTTATAGTATGTGACAAGCCAAATATTAAAAAACTTATAGTTGGAATAAAAAGCGGATATTTTGATTGTGACCATGAAAGTTTGGGATAGATGTTTAAACAAATCCATAAAAGTCTGAGATAAATATCTAAATAAATTAATGAAAGTCCATGTGGATTTATAAAAATATGTAAAAATCAATGAAAATTTGTCACTTAAAAAATTTCTTTAAATGTCCTCAAGAATCCTAATTGAATACACCCTCCTTAATCAATATTAACAACTTTACCCCATGATGACTAGCAATCAAACAATAACAACAATGCGAAAAACAACAAACAACACATCAATTGATTTACATGAGAAACCCTACAATTGGGTAAAACTCACGGGCTATCCATCTAGCCACACACGGCTCAAATCCCATATATGTAATGATGTTTACAACTTAGGTTGACATCAAGTTACACCATTCTTGGAATGTAACACACCACTGCTACCCGCACACCTTTTATAGCGATCCTAGACCAATTGATTGTGCACTAATCCACTTAGTCACTAGGCTTAACATACAATGAAGAGATAAACAACCTATGTGAATATGTAACAATATTCTAGTATGCAAATAATGCTAGGCTACACTAAATGCTTATCTAGAGATTCATAATGGCAATTAAAAACAATCATAGATATCAATATCTAAATGCAAGGCATAAAGATTTAGCAAGAGGGCAATATTGTCCTAAATACAAGCTATCAATGAACAACTAATCTCAACCAACACAAAAAGACTCAAACATATTGGAAACAATATTAGGCAAGGAGTCATGCATTTAATCAATAAAATAAATGCTAATTCTGTTGGGTTTTGCCCTAAAGCTTGTAATATGTAAATAATTATTAATTATAAATAAAAGAAGTAGTCATTTTCATTCTATTTATATGTCTCATACTTTTATATCATATTTACTAAACATCCAAGAGTGTCGGATGTAATCTCGAACTGAGTATATGAATGTCATATACAGAGGAATTCAGCTTGAGACGTGCAATCTAAAGAGTCTGTAGAGAGCAACTGAAGTTGGGTACTTTATTTATGATTAATCTATAGTTGTGGTCAATTACATAATATACGGTGGTCTTATCCTAGACTACTCATATGGTGATATGAGAATGAAGGCACCTTATATGATGTGATCATATAGGTCTGGGCCACGATTTATATGAATCTCTCTCCAATATCCGTTTCAATGGGAGATTCATATATATCGATAAATAGTGGCTACATAAGGGTGATATTAATCCTGAGTGTCTTACTGACTCCTTTAGGTTAGATCGTGGTTTTTGATTTACCATGGATGAGATTGGAATAGCATTCCTGATCAATATCTCTGAATCTTGGAATTGGGGTTTGGCTTATGGTTGGGAAGGTCTGTACACAATATTGGAAGAGAATTAGTTCCCTTAAGGGTTGATTCAGGGCTTGAAAAATTAAGAGCACTCTCATTCTTCCATAAAGGAACGAGGGATATAATTGTTCAATAGAGAATCAATGGTACTGTAACTTTCTCATTTTTTGATTGGCTTATTTCGTTGACAAACCACAATTGGGGTTTAATTATGTAAGGGTAGATTAGTGTTTCATTGCTCGTGATCAAGCTTAAGTGCTCATTGAAGGTATATCACTTGTGCTTAACCCCTTTAAAGAGACTAGTTGCACACACACACACACTATCATTTCTATGATTTCATTTTCACATATTGAATTCACTTGTGTGTGTATTACATGTTTGGCATTTTTTTTTTCATGTTTATATCTTCCCATGCATTTTCTTTACTCAATTCACACTTGCACAACATTCAAATAGGATAGGTGTGTCTTATTGAGTTGAAAAAGATAATTTTTCTCTTTGCTGCGGTCGGTACTGCTATGGGTACCGCTATTGATTCCCTTGCCTGTATCGTGGTTTATGTCAGGTGCAGCCTCTGATATTTTTCATCGTGCATACCACAGTTGGTACACCTTGCCTCTGGAGCGGTTTCAACCACGTAACTTTTCAGAGCCCACACGTTGTGTGTACTGTGGTTTGGACACCTTGTCCGTACCACGACATGCACCGCGGTTTTGACGGGATTTAGATTTCCAAGTTCAAAACGTATCTTTGGCTAGGGCTTCATATATATATATATGTTATGTACTCTTGTTGGCCAAATAAGAGCTTATAAAATCACATCTTTGAAAGCTTAAGAATGTCTTACAAGAAAAGCCACCAAGATTCAAGCTTTATTGATCAAACCCCAAATACCCATCATTCATTCATGGATTCTATATCATCTAGCGTCATCTAGGTTATGTTCATGTATGGCTCATCATCAACACACATCACTTGGTAAGTATAATACCATTCTCATTCATCTTAGTGTTCTTGTTTAATTAGAAATCTCTTTTATTACTTGGTTGCATCTAGATTATGTACTTAACTTCAAGTTGAGATTTTTGTGTTGTTTGTGGATTGTTGTATTGGGATAGCTATTGCATCTAAGATTTTTTTTATTCTATATAGCTAAGTTTTTATATAACATGTAAGAACATGATTTATAGGATTATTTGACATGTTATTCATGATTAGTTGAGCTTAAATGTGTTGACCTAGCATGTATGCATTTTATATTCACTTAGGTTGTGTTCTCTTCTTTAAGTGTTAAGCTTTGTGACTAAGTGGTTTAGTGTACAAGCAAGTAGGTCTATAATCACTATTAAAGGCCCATTAGGTAGAGTGGAAGGGTTAGTGACCAAGTATGGCTTGACTTGAGGTCAACCTAGGTTGTAAACCTTCATTTAAGCAGTGGATTTGAGGACCGTGTATGGCTAGCACAATAGCCCGTGAGTTTTTCCCAGTTGTGGGTTTCTCACGTAAATCAATCAACGTGCAATTTATTGTTTTCCCACTTAGATTTAGTTGATTATATTATTTATATTTGGGTGGGTTTTTTGAATATTGAGTAATCATGAAAAATTGGTGATTAACTTGATTAAAACCTAGTAACCCCCCCAGGTAATTTAGACAAACGCTTTAAGAGTTTCAGGTACTTTAATGAAAAAGATATAATTAGAGGGGTATAATGGACTTTATGACCGGACTCTAATTATGAACTACTTGTAGAGGATCATAAAATATGTAGTGGCTATATTGATGGACACTAAATTTAGGTTTATGTAAAAAAATCTACTGTTACGAAAGTGCAGTCTCTGATTTTTAGTGGAGTAACTCCGAGATTAATAATCATGAAATATTAATTAAAGAGTTTAATTAATTTTTTCTAAGGATTATTAGAGCTCAAGACTATGGGTTAATTAGGTCCCCTTGCTAGTCTGGAACGTTGATGGTAACAAAGGTCATGGTTAATTAATTGGATGGTCCAATTAATTATGTTACGAAAGTAACAAAGATTTTATTTAGACTATTAATTAAATGATATGATTATTTAATTAATGGATTAATAATTAATTATATTAAATTATGTGATTATTTAATTTTATTAATAATTATGAATTATGAATTGAATTAATTATTTTATGGAGGTCAAGAGTTCGAGCCAAGACCAAAACAAAGATGTATAATAATATTGATTATTTAATCTTTAGCAGGTCATGGGTTCAAGTCACAGTGACAACATTGAATTAAATTGGATTTAGAATCCTATTTAATCTAGGTCACTTGTAACCTTATCATGATATAAGATATCAGGATATTTTGTTTTTATTATTTGATTTTAAAAACAAGATAATTGATAGTTAATTTTAAATATTTGATATTTAAAATGATTCTATCATATCAAGTGGTTGATATCTTTAAAACCTTTTAATTAATGTAATTGAGAGATTGAAAAAGATACAGTTAGGATTTTCGTTTGTGTTGGCATGTATTCCATATCAAAACGTTGTTTATCTTGTACTGTTTAGTTGTCTTAGTTTCATGATGATTGAAGCTTCAAAGAGTACTTGGCAACTCTTCATGCAAGATGGTGTCTTCAAGAGGAAACGAGCTACATTGCTCATCAAAGGTATTATAGACCTCTTTCCTCTTACAAGGCATAGGCACACACGCCCATGGCATTCGTATGTGTCCATGCATAGTTGTACACAATTAGTATAACACTTTCACACACTTGATAATGTATGCACATGCATTAGATTTTATTTTGATAAACATTGTGATTTGCATGTTCTAGGACTATGTCTAGGAAATGGCATACTTGTGTGACTTTGTGTTTATTTGTTTTAGTTTTATTGTTTTTGGACATGAACATGATCTCATATGATTCCTTATTGAGTCCTGCTTATTTCGGTTACTCACTCATTAGGTTTCGAGTCTAAACTAGGAAGCTACGCTACTATACATTCTCATTCGTTGAGTTGTCTTTGTCGTCATGTACCGAGTCAAATTCTCAACCTTTTGTCAAAGTTTCATAGTTGTCCATGTGCGTGAGGGAGTCACGATTCATAATCTGAAGACGGATTCAAAATCGAAGTTCGATGGCTCAAATACGGCCGAAGAACTTGAGGGAAGCAAGCATTGGCCAAAGGCCGCTTGGTTGGCGGGTGAGGAGGTCGTGAGCCTCACCACCTCACCACCTCTTTGCCTCATGAGGCTCATGCACCTCTCATGGGGTGGTGAGGTGGAAGCCTTTGATTGGTTGCCTCTCTCCCTTTCTTCATTTCATTTAAATGTCCTCATTTTCCCTCCCATTCATTTCAAGAAGAAAAGTTTGAAAACACCAAGTGCAGAATTTTCTCTCCAATCCTTCTCAACTTCCAAACACCATAAATTTCTCATTCAGACTCCGAATTGAATGATTCAAGTTGAAAAATCTTCGTAATCAAGTCCTCTACCTTTTCCAAGAGAGTTTGCATCTGTTTGATTGAGTTTTCTAATGGCTCTACCCACAAAACCGAACCAGCTCATGATTCTCAAGTATTTGACTTATCTATGTGTTTTCTTCTTTTATAACCTTCAATTACCTTGGGGTTTCTTCTTCTGTATGTGTAGGTATGTATGATGAATGCTATTGAGAAAGATATCTTCATAATCAAACTTAATCAAGTCTAATTAGAGACAAATGTGAACTAGTTTTCTATGATTCAAGTTTCTCACATGTTTGAGTGTTGTATTGTGATTAGTTTGATACCTAGGGTTATTTGTGACTGTATTGATTTATTTTATGAACAATAACCTTGAAATATGCTTTGATCCTTGATTGAACAAATTTAGGATTAGTACATGTGTATTTGTTTTTAGAGCCATCTAGGATTTAATTAATTTATCATTTTATCTATGCTCTAAATCTTTGACTAGAATATTCATTGAATTCATTTTGTGATTCTAGTATTTTTGTGTATGCTTCTAATATCTTGAATATGTGCGTCATGAAAATGATTTATTCACGTATTAGATTTGTGAATGAAACTAGGAGCCACATGTGTTATGTCTTTTTCATAGGCTCTAGGTTTTAATTCAATTTGTATGACTATACTATTTTGACTTGTGTTCTCACATTATTAAGTCTTGTTTATATGGAATGTATTGATTATATGTTTTATGTTGAATTTGCTTGTTTGCATCATTTGCATTCTTTGATCAAACTAGGAAGTCCTTGTAAAAGGCAAGAAGTCTTGACTAGGACAAGAGATCCAGATAGTCAAGCGAGGAAGTCTTTGTTAGGACAAAAGTTCCTGATAACCGAGCAAGAAGTCATGGTTAGGATCGGGAAGGTCAGAATATCTATGCATGTGAGGCTCTCTAGAGGCATGAGTGCTTTGTATAGGGAGTTGGCTACAATATTGGTAAGCCCGAGCGTTTGGTTAGACATAGACTCCAATAGAGAGTGTTGCATGGGATGTACATTGGCTTTTGAAGAATTTTTAATCTTCCAACGATGTTGGCTAGAGATGGACTCCAATATATGGTGGTTTCGCATCATTGAGGGATTTCATATCTACCAACAGAAATTGGGTAGACATAGACTCCAATAAAAAGTAGATCATAGGATTGGTCACTTTTGATGAAATTCTAATCTATCATCCAATATATATAGTATCCAATGGTTGTAGTTCAACCCGTGGATGTTTCCTCCTTAGAGGTTTTACCACGTTAAAAAATCTTATGTGTGAATTCTTTCTATCTCTCTCTTTTATACTTGTATATGTGTATGTTTCTATCTTGTTGCATAATATTCACTTGTGATATATTTTAAGACAAGATTTTGTTAAGTGTGATTTGTAAACAATTCATTTTGATCATAGTTATATATATATATATATATATAATTCTTTCATTCAGATTCTTTTGTATAACTATATTTTGATTGACACTTGTAGCACATTGAACATTATTGGAAATACAAGTATTATTTGTTATTGTATTTTAATGTTATTCTTCCTCTTGTTACATGATGATATATAGGCAATGGTTTAATGATCACATGCTTATCTTGTCTATACATGTATGGATGGTTTATGTGTTGTAATGTAAGCTATCTTGAGGGACAAACTTGCGTTTGTTTCAAGGGATTGAAAAAGGTGTAAAAACCTATTCCTCCCCTCTTGGTATGCTTTATGCAATTTAACTACGATTGTATATTTCAAATACAACACAACATGAAAAAAAAAAAAAAGAAAAAAAAAAAAACAAAAGAGAGGTGTGCGGTCAACAAAAGAAAAGAGAGAAAAAAAAGTATTTTTCTTCTAGGGTGGCCGAACCCTACCTATAGAAGGCAAGAGTTGCTTTCATGTTTTTTCTTCTACCTCCATTCTACCTTCTAAAGCATATGACGCGCCCACACATAGTTGTCAAAACGCGGGAGATAGCGGGGAAGATTCAGCGGTACAAATCGAAAGCGAAATCAAGAAGTGAAAGAATGAAGGAGTTAGCCTTGACGTATTATTACAAATCTTACTTACTTATATTCTTATATATTGTATAGGTTTATTAAGTCGCTTAAATTATTTTTTAAAATACCATTTTGTTCGAATATGATTCAAACAATTTATTCAATAAAATTTCTTCCGCTGCATGACTTTTTAAAACCGTGGCTTACAAATTCTAGGCAAATATGAACATATAAATGAAGCAAAGAGTTTTAGGGCATGTTCAACTTACCTGGTTAAAGAAACAAGAAAATACATGATGAAATGATGCTTGAATGATGCTAGATGTACATGAGAATGAGTTTAGTTGAGTAAATGTGAGTTCTTAAGAGTCTCTCTCTCTTGAAGAACACTTGGTCAGTCTAAATATGGATTTTAGACTCTTAAAGACGAAGTAGAGAGAAGACAATGCATATATATGAGGTCAAAATGAAACTGTGTCATTTTGGAAAAATAGGCATGACCGCTGTATAGGCGTTGTACATAGGGCGACTGTACATCGGTTGACCTGGGAAACAAAGTCAAAAATCCCAAAAAGTTACAGTACTAAGAGTGACTCAAGAGCAATCCAACAACGGTGATCCTCTTGACACAACTCGATGTTCAAACGCTGTTCGTAGGGCGATTGAATAGAGATACAACATCGGGTAATTAATGCAATTAGGTGCCCCGCTGTACGAACAATGGGTGTACATCGGTGACGAGGCAAGAAACACAAAACCTCTAATAGCCACTATACGAACAGCGTTCCACCAGGGGGTGAACAACGAACCATAATAAAAATCCATCCTAAAGCCTAAAATGACATGGCAATGATCAAACAAGATGCAAGATAAAAGAACATGCATAAGGAGAGTTATAATATGAATGTGCACCTACATGAAACACACAAAGTATAAGAGATAAAAAATGCATGAGTTGTGTGTGTGTGCAATTAAATTTCTTCAAAAAGTTAAGCACAAGTGATATACCTTGAAGTGTTTTTGATCTTGAGGTCTTGAGAAAGCCTTTGAAGCTTGATCATGCACAATGAAAGCCTAGTCTACTCGTACAAATTAAACCTCAAATGTGGTTTGTTAACGAAATAAGTCAATCAAAATATGAGGAACTTACAATTAATGTAAGTTGCACATGTGAGTTAGCCCGAAGCTTATGTTAAGTTGGAAATCATAGTTAGCTAGCTTTGTTTTTATATCACTTTGACATGAACTTGGCTATCTCACAATTCACTATGATAGTCAAAATTTGTTGATTAACTTTAGATAAGTTTATTTTTGAAATCTATATGATGATACATGTTGTTAATACTTTTAGAGAAAGTCATTTTCATATTTGTTTGAGTTGAAGTGTTTAGCCTCTATTCTCTTAGGAAGACAGACCAATAACTTGTTGTCCTAAGTATAAACAAGCCAAGAGAGCTCTTAAAAAAGGTGAAGGCTTTACATTGATGAAAATCTTACTAAGGTATATCTTTACCTGAAAGCCTGCTTTCTTGTTTCATCTTTCAACTCTATGTGTGCATTATATCATGTGGCGTGTTATTTTAAAGAGAATTTGTCCAGGACACATATGGTTCTCATTAATCTATGCCCTCTAGAGATCATTTAGTGAAATTGGTCACAAAGGTCTTTATACATGGTGCATGAATTATTTCTTGTACTTGTGTGAATGTTGAGTGATATTTTTGAAAATTATGAGCTCATATTCGTTGAAAGCTACTCTTTTGAGAAGTAATGATCTTGAGTAAATCTTTTTATATTGCTTTTAAATCATACGCTTTTAAGCCTTGAAACTTGGTTTTTAAAAGTGCACATATTGTTTCTCTTATATGTTCTGTTTAAGTAAGTTGAGTTTGAAAATATGTAAGTTATGGATATACCTAAAAGTCTTTTGTCTAGTACATGAAAGATGACCTATGTTTAGTATACATTTTGCTTCAGCAACTACATAGAACTCAACGAACACCTTCATGGGTGACGAGAGTCATTTTTTGCATGTCAAAATATTTATATTTATAGTTCAACCTTGCTAGAGCTAGTGACTAGTATAGCAGCAAACTATCGTTCCGCAGAGAGGTGTGATCCGTCAACCGTCTTAAGTTTTAGTGTTTTTTGTAAGCATGTAAATAGAATTCGGAGGTGGTGAGAATGGTATGTGTGGGGTATGTGCAATGCGGTGTGTGTGTGAGCAAAATGTAAAAAAAATGTAAATAAAACCAAATAAAAACAAAGAGAATATGAAAGGGTGAGAATGGTGTTTAAAGTGACAAATAAAATGGTGGATAGGAGAGATGCATGAAAATGGTCACACAAGGTACATAAGTTCACCATATATAAGTGCACAAATATTGGTTGTTAGGCATTAAGTGCATCCAATTCAAGTTAAAGGTTCGTTCTTGCCTCAATCCGATTTATACCCATTCATAGAGCTAACTATTGATGAGTGTGCTGAGAGCCTCTCAAACGCGATAAACATTTGTGAATCAATTCTACAAACAAAACTACATTGAGCCCCAATGATAGCTTTGTATGGCAACGTGAAAGTCTAATGAATATGGAAAAAGTGATTATATCTCTGACTATAACTCATCTAGAACCCCTAGAATAAGAAATAGCCAAAGACCAGTGATTGTAACTCCAACAATGACTCACCTAGAACCCTTATAATGAAAAATAGCCAAAGTCCAATTAATTAACGAGAACAATGAACCAAAACTCTTCTAATATGGCAATTATTAGTTTCATCCATTCTTTCTAGCTAATTAGACAAGAATAAGCCAGGAGAGGCCCTTCCAAAGGCACGACCTAACTATAATTCAATTACATTAATCTGTTCCTAATCCCATCTGTGAACACATATCAATTTTCAATCTCTATACACAAGCATTTCAAGATAATATATATAATCAATAAAAGCAAGAATGAATCAAAACACAAATTAGATATAAAAACAACCAATATATATATAGCACAAATTAGGTTTACAAATATTCCCAAGTGGGGATTACACATTTAAGAAAACAAGAAATACAAAGAGAATAATGGAGAAGAATGAGGGTGTTTTGGCATAGAATTTGCCCAATGGGGAGATTGTTAGTACTTTAAGTCATGCTAGCATTATTCTATATCAAAATGATATTTCAATTGTTTTGGTTAGTTGTCTAGGATTCAAGGTTTAACAAGCCTCAAGGAAATTGGGCAACATATCAAGCAAAGTGAAGCCTTTAAGAGGAGAAAGCATAAAAGGTATACTTAGACCTTTATTCTCTTGCAAGGCCTTTAGGCACATACACATATGACATTCATTTGTGTCCTTGCATAGTTGTACATCATTGGTATAACACATTCACACACTTGTTGAAGTATGCACATGCATTAGATTTTATTTTGATAAATATTGTGATTTACATGTTCTAGGACTATGTATAGTAAATGGCATACTTGTGTGACTTTGTATTTATTTGCTTTAGTTTTATTATTTTTGGACTTTAACATGATCTCATATGATTCTTTATTGAGTCCCGGTCATTTCGGTTACTCACTTATTAGGTTTTGAGTCCAAACTAGGAAGCTACGCCACTTTACGTTCTTATACGTTATGTTGTCTTTGTCATCGTATACTGAGTCGAATTCTCAACATTTTTGACAAAGTTTTATAGTATTCCTTATGTGTGAGGGATTCACAGTTCGTAATCCGAAAACAGATTTAAATTCGAATTTCAAATGCCCAAATACGGTCGAAGAACGGGAGAGGAGCGCGAGGAGGCAAGAATGGCGGAAGGCCATTTTTGGGGTGTGTCTTGTGAGGAGGCCATGAGGCTCACGGGCCAATCACCTCTCTGCCCCATGAGGCTCACGTGCCTCTCATGGGGTGGTGATGTTGTAGCCTCCCATTGTTCACCGAAAGTTCCCTCTTTCATCTCTTTCAAATATCTCATTTCTCTTCCATTTCATTATAAGAAGAAAATTTGAAAAAGAGAAGTGCAGAATTTTCTCTCCAACTTTTCCAACTTTTCCAACTTTCAAACACCATAACTTTCTTTTTCGGACTTCAAATTGAATGATTCAAGTTGGAGAATATTCGTAATCAAGTCATCTACCTTCTCCAAAAGAGTTTGTAGTTATTTGATAACGTTTTGTAGTGGTTCTTCACTCAAAACCAAAACTGCATGGGATTCCTAGGTATTGAACTAAACTTTGTGATTTCATCTTTTATGATCTTCAATTACCTTGGGTTTTTTTCTTCTATATGTATGTGTATGTATGGTGAATGCTATTGAGAAGGATAGCTTCAAATCAAAGCTAATCTAGTCTAATTAGAGATTTGAATGTGAACTAGTTTTCTAGAATTATATGTTTTCACATGTTTGTGAGTTGTATTGTGATTAGCTTGATATCTAGGGTTATTTGTGTTTTGATTGACTCATTTTATGATTAATAACCTTAGCATGTGCTTGGATCCTTTTATTGAACAAATCTAGGATTAGCACATTTGATTTTATGTTTAAAGCTAACCGGGATTTAATTGATTATTCATTATATCCTTGCTCTAAATACTTGTTAGAATATTCATTGATCATATTTTGTGATTCTAGCATTTTTTATATATGTTTCTAATATCTTGAATATGTACTTCATGTGTATGATTTATTCAAATATTAGCTTTGTGAATGAAAATAGGAATCACATGTGTTAGATGTTTCACATGCTCTAGGTTTCAATTCATGTTTTGTAACTAGACAATTTTTGACTTGGTGCTCACATGACTAAGTCTAGTTTCCATAGGATGTATTGATCATATATTCTATATTGCATGTGTTTGTATTATTTGCATCACTTAGCATTTGCCTTGCAAAAGGTGGAAGTCACATATTGGAGTGAGTGAAGCTTCAACTTGAGCATTAAGTCTTGGCTAGGAGTGTGAGGCTCCGGATAGTCACGCAAGGAAGTCTTGGTTAGGACAAGTGGTTCGAATTACCAAGCAAGGAAGTCTTAGTTAAAAGTAAGAGACTCAGATTTACTAGGTAAGGAAGACTTGGCAAGGAACTAGGCTTCATGTAAGTCCAAGTAAGAAGTCTTCCTAGAGATGTGAGTTGAGTATCTTGGATTAGAAGTTGCTTTCTAGAGACATGAGTGAAGTGAATAGAAAGTAGACAAAGTGATTCACTGGGCCCGAGGGTAGAATAGGAGTTGATAGCTTAGAGAGTGTATCATGGGATTGGTCATGTCTTTGAGTATGTATCTCCATTTGGTCATAGTGGATTACGGTTTGTAGGTGGTTGTGGATTTAACACATGGATGTTTCCTCTTTAAAGGTTTTATCACTTAAAAATCAATGCGTCAAATGTCTCTATCTCTCTATATTTGTATGTATGATGAATATATCTTGTTTAAGATCTTCATGTCCTCACATCCTTGCTACCAAGATATTTGTAGAGAAAGATATGTACACATTGTTTGTTGAATCAACATTTGTCTCTTGTATTTTGTAAGTGTTTGAACATTGTATCTTGTGATATTCTATATCAAGTTGTAAAGTTTACTTAGTGTACTTACATTTTAATATTCAAAGTACAACTTGTGGAATTTGCTCTTCATTGAATATACTTGTATATAAGATACAATGTCTCTTGTTATATGTTGTGTAGACTAAGGGTGGTGAATTGAGCATACATGTGTCAAGGTTTTGACATAAATCACAAAAGAGTTTTAAAATTAGAGTGTCAACCCATTCACCCCCCCCCCCCCCCCCTAGGTTGTTCAATATAACCTTGTAAGTATTTTGAAGAAGAGTCAATTCATTTCAAGCAAACTTTGAAGCATCATGCTTTTACCATTCTTTGGTAAAATTGGTATTCTTTCTCTTGCCTTATCTTTAATAGAAATTGGACTAACTTTGTTGAATTGGCATAGGGAACCTAAAATTGATGCTTGATGCTTAAATGAAGTTTCTTTCCTTTAGAATTTCTTTCTTTTGTCTTTCCATGAGAAATTTTGAAATAAGAAAGAAATATGTGCTTGAATGCTTAGTAATTGAGAAATATATTGTGCTTGTTGTCTAAAGTTTGAGAAGCATTGATTTAGAGGGAGTGCTTGCTCAAATTACTTTGTTAAGTATACATATATTATAGTCATGATGATATATTCTGAATTGCTTTGTTTTGGTTCATGATTATCTTTTAGGTATCATTTCTTGTTCTCTTAGGCTTCTTTCATGTCAAAGAGAGGGAGAAGAATTGGTTTCATGAACTATGTATGGTTTATTTTTCATTGATATATTTGAAATTCTTATGGCATGTAGTAACTTGGATGAGATTTATTTGGATATTATGCATGTGTTTAGGGGGAGTATACATGTATCCATTTGAACTTAATTGTTTTATTCTTGTCAAGTATGTATCTTGCCACATATATTCTCTTGTATATGCTTGTTTTTCAAGCTAATTTTAGATGATATCAAGAGAAGATCAAATGAAGAAGTTTAAGACTTATTAAAGATTAGTCTAGGAAAAAGAAACTCATTGTAATGTGATGGAGTAATTTGCGACCAATCTTCATTTTTTGTATATATAAATATTTGTACAGGTGTTTTGATATGAAATTTGCTAAAGGGGGAGATTGTTAGGTTTTTGAGTCATATTGGCATATTTTCATATCAAAACGACATTTCCTTTGTATTGATTAGTTTTCTAGGATCATGTTGACTCAAGCTTCAAAGAGGAATGACAATACATCATGCAAAGTGAAGTCTTCAAGAGGAACAAGCTTTGTTGCATATCAAACGTATATCTAGACCTTATCCCTCTTACAAGGTGTTTAGACACACAAACACTTTGTATTCATTTGTTTCCCTGCATCATTGTGCTAAACTGGTATAACACATACACACTTATATTGTTGTATGCACATGCATTACATTTATATTGACAACTTTTATGAAATTGCATGTTCTGGGACTTTTCTAGGAAATGGCATACTTCTTGTGTTCTTGTGTTTATTTGTTTGTGTTTTATTGATTTCAGACTTGAATATGTTCTCATATTGTTCTTATTGAGTTCCGAACGTTTCGGATACTCATACATAGGTTTTTGAGTTTGAGTTGGATTTTACGAAACTTTCCCTGTGTTTATCGTACATGGTTTTCGTCTTTATGATCAAGTCAAATTCCAAGTTTTTGGTTGAAGTTTCATAAATTTCCATGTCCGTGAGAGAGTCCCAATTTGTAATCCGAAAATAGATTCAAATTCAGATTTTGGAGGTCAGAGAACGGTTGAAGAATGTAGTAGGTGCGCGGGAGGAGCCATGGGAAGAACGGATGGCAAAGTGCCAAAAACCCCTTCTCTTGTGGAGGCATATAGCCTCCACGGGAAAAAAGGCCTTATGCCCATATCGAAGCCACGCGCCTCTACGGGGTGTTGAGGTGGCGTGTCCTCATTCCTTTCCTATGGGCCCCCACACTCCACAACATCTTCCCTCTTTTTTTCTTTTAAATTGACTCTCTCTCTCATTTTGATTTTTGAAGAAGACAAGTGCATAAATTTTTGTATAATTTCCTCTCAACTTCAAAACTCCATGTCTCACTCATTTCTCAACCAAATTGAGTGATTCAAAAAGTGGGAGATTCATATTGAAGACTACTATCTTCTACAAGTAAATTTGAAGTCAATTGTTCAAGTATTTTTGGTGTTCCACATCAATTTTGTGGCTGCACTAAAGTCATCAAGGTATTTGCTTATCTTTTGATTTTCTAAGCTTTAAAATGTTCAAATACATTGGGTCTTCTTCCTATCATTGTTTATGTTACTTGAACAAATGTTGTTTGGAGATAGAACTTCAATTATAAGCTATATTTGTCCAATTAGAGTAGAGGTGGCCATGGTTTCGGTTAAATCGACGGTTTTGTCCGCGGTTTAACCGAAACCAGACTGCCAAAAACCGCAACAAAATCGGAACCGAAACCAGCAGTTTCAAAACCGACTGGAAACCAGTCTAACCGGTTACGGTTTAGATTTGAGGCGGTAAAAAACCGGTTCAAACCAGCGGTTTTAACCATGGTTAAACCAAAGGTTTAAAAAAAAAATTAATTAATTAATTCTGGACGAATCAGAAAATGACACGTAGCAGACGATTTGAAAAAGTTACCATTGAACCGAACCGAATCGGTTAAACCACCGGTTTAAAAAAAAAAAAAATTTTGCCCAATGAATTATTGACACGTGGCACAAAATTTGAAAAAAAAATTAGGTGTCGTTGGCCAACGGCACCTGGCAGCTACAGCTGTCAGCTGAGTGCTGCTGCGGTGCAGCACCTCTGCCAACGCCCGTTGGCCAACGACCACTTTCTAAAAAAAAAATTAAACCCTAAACTTTTCCTAATTGCAAACATACCCCTCTCTATAATTCTATAAATACCCCCCCACACTTCATTATTCTTCACACCACTCTCAATCTCTCAACTTCTCTCAATCTCTCTCATTCTCAAATTCTCAATTCTCTCTACAATCTACAATTTTATTTAATTTTCATTTCACATATAAATTCTTTATTGTATTTTTTAGTTTTTACTATCATCTATTTTTTCAATCATCAAATTGATTAACAATATTTATTTCTTCTATTTTTTACTATCAAAATATTTTTTTTCATCACAATTATTTCAACAATATTTTTTTTTCAAACATCTATTTTTTTTAAAGTGTTACATTGTTACCACTATTATTCCAACAATATTTTTTTTTTACAATCTTCTATTTTTTTTTTTACTTGTTTACCACTATTATTTCAACAATATTTTCTTTACATATATCAATATTTTTTGTATTATTAATTTTTCAATGGCTAGTGGGGGAGATAGTTCAAGAAATTTGAACAAAGAAAATGGTCCAATGCACAACTTGTTGGAACACATTGGCGGTGATGTTAATTATGATCAATCATACCACGAGTTCCTTCAAGACCGATTTGGATCCGATCACCCTTCTAGTCCTAATCCCCCTCTAATAATTCCCGAATTCGACGGACTCAATCACGATCCCAATACCCCAAATACTAATGAAAATCTATCTAACCCCCCACCCCCTTCAAATGATTTTTTTTTCAGGTGAAGGTGGAGAAAAGCAAATGAAGTCCATCCTCTTCAGAATGCATATGAAGAAAACAGAGTTAGATGGTGGATTTTTCCATATACAGTGCAATTACTGCTCCAAATCATACAAGACTGCCAAATCCTTTGGATATGACACGTACTGGGCTCATATTAAAAGAAGTCACCCGTCCGAATTTGAGAAATCCAATAACCAAGCCCAAATTGCCAGGTACGCAACCTCTTGTAATCAATTATTTCATTATACGTCTGAAAAAAAATAGGGAAGAATTAGCATCAATGGTTGCAGTAGAACACTTACCTTTTGGTTTTAGTGAGAAAGTAGGTTTTGTTAATTATTGTCAAAATGCATTAAATCCTGCAATGCAACGTGTTCCTAGATCCACTCTCACACGTACACTAAATGCCATTTTCAAAAAAGAAAAAAACATATTGAAATCTTTTTTTTTTATCAATTTCAAGGTCGTGTTTCCGTATATGCCGACATATGGAGCGACAATTATGGTAGTCATTTATATTTGGGTGTCACATGTCATTATATGGACAATGACTGGGACATGCAAAAAAGAATTCTTGCATTTCGTGTTTTCGATGACTCACATTCAGCTCAAAATATTTTTCAACTCCTTAAAATCATTTTTCAAGAGTATAATATCCTAAACAAAATTTTTGCTATTGGCTTTGATAATGCTGCAAGTAATACCGCATCTATTCCTATGTTACAAGATTTGTGCAATCCCTATTTTGGGGGTAAATTATTTCATCAAAGATGTGCATGCCATGTTTTAAAATTGTGTGTTCAAACTGGATTAACAGAGCTTTCTGCTTTTATTAGACCAATTAGAGATAGTATTAATTATATTTGGAGGCATAACAAAATCTAGAAACAATGGTTAAAATATTGCTCTCAGAATAATATGCGTCCCAAAAAATTTTCTAGAGATATTACCACTCGTTGGAATTCTACTTATAAGCTGCTTAATGAAAGTGTTAAATATAAGGAATTATTAGTTTCTTTTATTACTTATAACGTTCCTTCAATTTCTCTTCAATTGAACCATTGGAATGGATGTATAAAAATTCTTGAATTGCTACGTGTTTTTAATGATGTTACCAATGCTTTATCTGGTGTTTACTATCTCACTACTCATTTTTTTCTTATTCAAAGTGTTAATATTGCTAGTGCATTTAGTGACTGTAAATTCGATGTTCAATTGAGTCCATATGTTGCAGCTGTGAAAACAAAATGGCTAAATTATTATGGGGAGATTCCAAATATTTATTTGCTTGCACCGTGTTTTGATCCACGTTTTAAATTAGAAAGTTTGCAGGATTATTTAACTCATTATTACAAATGTTTAGGATTAGAAATTGATGTTCTTCATTATTGTGATTCCGTTAAGACTTTGCTTTATGAATTATACGATGAATATCTTAGAATGTATGGTCCGCCTTTGAACTTGCCGGTTTCACAACCTCCACCCATATCTGGTGGTACTAGCACTTTCGTAAAATTTCAATTAAAGGGTTTAGGGGATCGACTGTTTTCCCAAAGAGCCAAAAAATTAAGAACATCTTCATCCTCATCTGTCTCTGAGCTTAACCGGTATTTAGAAGACACTCATGAATTTTTAGAAGAAAAATTTAGTCTCCAGGTTTGGTAGAAAACTCATCAACAGGATTATCCAATTTTGTCTATTATTGCCAAACAAATTCTTGGAACAACGGTTTCTACCGTTGCTGTGGAACAAGAATTTAGTGCAGGTGGAAATATTTTGGAACCAAGACGGTCGGTTATGTCTCCACAAACACTTGAAATGCAGGCGTGTGTTGATGATTGGACAAAGGCAAAATACAGACAACAAGAACTTCAGCCGGAGATAGTGAACGACTTCTTTGAAGATGACCAAACCACCGGTACGGAAGGAAGCGACTAGATTCTGTTCCAACTTCCAAACTCCAACACTGAGCAACTAATTAAAGGTAAAAGAACTACGTGGCATTTGATTCCTCTACATTGGTGGAGGATACGTAGACAGCTTAATTGTGGTAAAAATTAAGTGCAAGGCCCTATTTTTTTTTTTTATTTATTTATTTCTTTTTTTTTTTTTTGTTTTTTGTTTTTTTAAATTTTAACTTTGTTACTTTGTAATATTGTTTCTTTGAATTCAAGTCTTCAAGGCCAATCTCTTATTTATTTATTTTTTTTTGTGAAATTGTAAAGTTGTATTTATTAATAAAGGTGAATTTCTTTTCTTTTAAATATTGTTAAATACTTAAATACTTCAATAAAAATGTTTGTAATTATTTTTTTTATTTTAAACTTTGTTCAATTGTAATTATTTTTTGGCAAGATTTTATATTTACAACCAATTTTTATGATTTATCTCACTTGGAAAAAAAGTTGAAAATTAAAAAAAATAAAAAATAAAAATAAAAACGAACCGAAACCGAAACCGTCCAAAACTGAAACCGAAAAATCGACGGTTACAAACCGCCTCCAAACCGTGAACCACGGTTTCGGTTTTGGTCTTAGTGGACCTCAAAACCGAAATCGCCGGTTTCAAACCGAAACCAAACCGAAACCGAACCGTGGCCACCATTAAATTAGAGACTTAAATATGATTTAGGTTTTGTTAAATCTAAAACCTCACATGTTTGGATGTCGTATTGTGACTAGCTTATAATCTAGGGCTATTTGAGTGTTAATTGAATTTATTATGATGATTGATAGCCTTTACATGTGCTGGGATCTTTTAATTGAATATATTTTAGGTTTAACAATTTAATTTTATATTTAGAACCTTTGAGATTTAATTTATTATCTTTGTGAATATGTGCTCAATATATTTGCTAGAGAAACTTGATTGAACATTTTTTGTATTCTAGCATTTTTCATTTTAGTTCTAAAGTCTTGAACATGTGCTTAATGAATATGTTATGTTTCAAGTTTTAGTTAGCATGAATAAAATCTAGTATTTAAGTGTGATTTGGTTGGATAACATTTTCTAGGTTTTTGTTCATGTATAGAGAACTAGAAAAATAATATTTGTGATCTTTCATGTCTATTTCTAGTTATTCATGACGTGTACCTAATCCATACATTTCATATGTGATTTGCATCATTTTGGGTGATGTCAATTGTTTGGATTATAATCTAGAAAAACATACATTGTGTGCATGAAGTTTATTTCTAGTTTCCATAGAATATCTTGATCATATATTCTATGTTGCATGTGTTTGTATTTACACACTTTTGATCACGTTAGGAAGCCTTGCATAGGCATAAAGTCTCTTGTTGGAACATACGATTCTAGCTTGAGCAATCTAGTCTAGACTAAGATTATGCAGATTCGTAGGTTGAGCATAGAGAACTCAATTAACGCATGCGGCTTCTAAGTATAATGTCGGCAAGTTTTTCATTAATAAAAGACGCAAGGGTAGGATAGAAGGGATATCCAATATGAAGTAGACAATCAAGCGGATTGGTCACTTTGAGGGTGTACTTTTATCCAACTAGTGAAAAATGAGGTTGCTCGGAGGTGGTTGAATGGTTCAACCCGTGGATGTTTCCTCTTCGAAGGTTTACCATGTAAAAATAACATGTCAAATGTCTCTAACTCAAACTCTCTTATATTTGTGTTTTGTGATGTTTATATCTTGTTGAATCCATTAGAATTTAATATATTTGTAAACAAAATTCTTGATAAGTTTGAGTTGCAAACACTTTGTTGAATAAATATTTATCTCTTGTATCTTTTTGTATGGTTTGAACATTGTATCTTGTGAAATTCTATATCACTTTGTAAAGTTCTACTTAATGAATTTACATTGTAATTTTAAAAGTACAACTTGTGGATTTTGCTTTGCATTGAATATATTTGTTATTGACGGTGATTTTTGGGTTATATAAAATTAACCACATGTCCAACAAGTTACTGTTAATTGACAATATAAACTATAAAGTAAAACAGAAAATTGAGCATGCAAAACATGAGGTTTTACAAGGAAAACCAAAAAAGGAAAAAAATCACGGTTGCCAGAGACGGCGAGAAGAAGATTTCGCCATGTAAGGATGAATTACACACTCAATCTCTCTTGCACTCTTGCTCTTACGTGTTTTTTTTACCACTTCTACTAATGGTATTTGAGGGTTTATTTATACATGCATATAACCCTAATTCTCTATTTACATGTACTGGAAGTTGACCAGGTTTAATAGGACTCTAGCTTGTTAGAGTCGTCTTTATCTTCTTTCTTGTTTTGCATCTTTTGCGCATTTAGTGATATTAGATTCTCTGTTGAATTCAAGATCTAATATCTCTAAGGAAGTTTGTTTCCATGTTGTAGTGTATCACATGGTTCTTTGCTTGGGTAGGATTCTTTCTTTGTGTATTTGAGTTGTGGTCGTTCTATACTTAACATCTTCCAAGTATCGTTGGCTAACAGGTCATCTAACTCGACTGAGTTATATTGACTCGATTGGTTACTCAACCCTGACCAATACATCATTTGCTTGCTTAGTTATCTCACCTGATCAACCTCTTTAATCCGGTCAGTTAGATGAACCCGATCAAGCCATTTCTACTTGATCGATCTAGTGAAACTGGTCAGGTCATCTCTACCCGATCGATCTAGTAAACCTGGTTAAGACATCTATGTATAAACCTGACCGGGTCTTGTCGAGTTTTAAGATCATCCGTGGGTCAACTTGACTTGGTATTTTTCTGGTTGACTTTGATGACGTAGCAAAATTAGTCACCGCCTTTCTGTGACAATAACGCTGACCTGTCAGTTTTTTATATTTTACCAAAAACATTTGTATATGGTATACATTGTCTCTTGTTATATGTTTGTGTTAAGTGTATCACATTCTTTCATATTTGCAAGTTTATGTTTATAGACTAAAGGTGGTGAATTGAGCTTACATCCTATTTACCCCCCCAAAAAAAAAAAAAAATGTTGATTAGTTCATAACCTTGTAGGAATTTCAACGATGTCTCTCAATCTCTAAAAATCGCAGTTCGTAATGTAAAAGATGATGTCTTTGAGTATTTATAGGATTCTTATGAAACTGTGTCGTTTTGAGAAAAACTTTTTTTTGCAGTACACAGTTCGCGGTCCATCAAGAAAAATCATAATCGCAAAAACGACAGACGAAAGGTCGCCTATACTTCGTGGTCCATTTTCGTGGACCAACAAGACAAGGACACAACCGTTAAAATATCTGGTGAAAACTTCACGGCTATATTTCGCAGTTCACCAAGATGAAACCAAGACCAAGAAAACCTCTGGAGAGAAGTTCACGCACATACTTTGTGGTTCATCAAGATGAGAACCAGACCGTAAAAAACCTTCCAACGGTGACTTTTCACAGTTCACCAAGACGACACTTGGATTGCGAAAACCATTGTAAGGATTTTCGCGGTTCATTACGACTATACAAAGACCGCGAAAATGAGAATTAAAGGCTTTCTCAAGCGACCAAACACACTAACCTATATGCATTATGTGTAAGTGTGGAATTGGTGTGATGCACACTAAAATGATAAGAAAAACACTAATACGACTATACAAAGACCGCGAAAATGAGAATTAAAGGCTTTCTCAAGCGACCAAACACACTAACCTATATGCATTATGTGTAAGTGTGGAATTGGTGTGATGCACACTAAAATGATAAGAAAAACACTAATAAATGAATTTTGTGTACCTCTTAATATATTTAAAACAATTTGGTCTTATGTGACCAATCATACCATAAAATTGACATATGGGCACAAAAGGAAAGATATACCATTGCCTTGAGTTCTCGTCGAGGCTTTACCATTTCGATGATATTGCCTTTGGTGATGCATCGGTTGGCTTCTTCTTTAAGCTTAGGCCGATGGTTGTTTTCATTCTTGTTTGGCTTGTTAAGGTGGTTGAGCTAGTTGATCATGCCTTATAGGTTAATGGAACTTGGATTGAGGCATCCTTGAAGGTTGAGCTTGTGCAAGACTTCTTGGGAGCATCTTTAAACTTGCACTTTTTGATGATTCCCCTAGCTCGATAGTTTTCATTTGGTGTTGAAGAGGTGAAGGTCCTTTGGTGTCCTTTTCTTTCACAAGCACCATTTTGTCTAAGGATGGTGTTTCCTTGTTAGTGACAAAACCAAGGCCCCTCTTGTAATTCGGCTTCTTCCGATAGCCTAGCATAATATCGAGCTTCTTTAAACCTGAGGCTAACTTGGCAAGTGACTCCCTTATTTCTTCAAGTTCTTTCTTCAACTTGTCCTCATTCTCTCTTGCCGATCTTAGCTCTTCATTAAAATGAGAATCGGACCATGAAAACCACTAGAAGGATTTTTGCTATTCAGCACTATGACACTAAGGCCGCAAAAATGAGAAGAAGAGGCCTTTTCAAATCTCAAGCGATCAAACACACTAACCTAATGCATGATGTGCAAGTGTGAAATTGGTTTGATGCACACTAAAATGATAAGAAAAACACAAATTAATGAATTGTTATGTATGTGCATCTAATCCCTTTAATAGAACAAGTCAAGTGGATTATACCAATGAAGCTCTTACTCTTGAAGTCTTGAGATGCCAAGAAGATTACCGATCATGATCACAATGTTGAGCATATGAAGATCCTAATTTACCCATTACAAAAGCATCCCATTGTGGTTTTCCATAGATATAAGCCAATTACAAAATGGAAAACCTTACAATTACATTTAACATATTGCTCTTATAATTATTTCAATTAACTAATTCAATATTTTCATTTTAAATTTTTTATATATTTAAAAAAATTTGTTGTTTTTTTGTTTTTGTTTTTTTTTTTTTTTTTTTTTATAGGGAACACCACGATTTATTTTTATATTAATATTTTTCAAACTATAGTTTAAATTTAGATGAGATAAGGCACAATAGGCACAATAGGCATGACATTATACAATACGACTAGGGTTGAACACATGATTTTGTATCCGGCGAGGCAAAACTAAATACTAATTATAAAAATTTTTAAGACAACCTTAGTAGTAAGATGAAATCTTAATAATAAAAAGTAAAAATACGAGTCATTGAAACATAGTAAATCCAACCACTCAAAATGCATATTCCCACAAAATACAAAAACTATGTTCGCTTGACATTATAATCTATAACATATATTAATTTTCATTCTAGGAAATCCAGAATTATTTTGATTGATTTCAAAGTTCAAACATTTTTTAAAATGTTCCTCATTGAATTCTGAGCCTTTCGGTTACTCATTCGAGCAAATCCGAGTTCCGATGTCGAAGAATGGTCGAAAAAGGTGAAGAGAGTGCATAGGATTATAGTAAGAACATGGGAAAGGGGGATGGCAAATTTCCAAAAACCACCTCTGTCCCGTGGAGGCGTGTGGCTTCCATGGGAAAGACACCTCTTAACCCAGCCAGTGGAGGCCACATGTCTCCTCTGGGAACTGAGGTGTCACCTTCCCATTCGTTGCTTCTTCCTCTTTTGTTTTTTTCCTTCCCATTTATATTTGAATTTCATGTAGAATTTTCCTACAAGTTTTCATTTTTTGTTTTTGTCATATCTCACTCATTTTAGATCCAATTTTGGTGATTCAAAAGCCAAAATTTTCGTTTTTCAAAGGAGAACAAGTCCTAAGTTTTTAAAGAGTTGATTGGAGTCCAAATTTTGTGATTTGCTTGTGTTTTCAAGAAGTTTCATGAGTTTGTAAGTAAATCATCTTCTCTTTATCTTTTTGTGTTATTATTTCTTCTTAATGCTATTTTTGACAAACATGAAGTAGATTCTATAAAACTTGTATTTGTGCTTGATTGTTGATTTTTAGGTTTGAATCACATGTTTTAGGACTAGAATACTTTGATTGTGATTTTGATTATATGAATCTAGTTCTTCTAAGAGTGAGGTTTCTGTGGAATTCAACTTTTGAATTTTTCCACTTGATTTGAAGCTAGTGTTGTGCTTGATATTGTAGATTTAATATCCTAGATTTAATTGACAAGTTTTTAATTTTCTAGAAACATTTATGTAAGGATTTAATTACATATTCTAGATTTCTAATTGCATGTTATTAAAAGTTAGATATTTTTTTATTGCGAGCTTGATTTGATTGGATCTAACTCTACATTGAGTGTACTTGATCTATATACTCTATTTGCTTCTGTTTGCATCATGTTTGCATGTTTGCACTTCACTTAGATCTTTGCCTTGTGAAAGGTTGTAAAGGAATCTCAAATAAGATTTCAAGCATAAATCTAGGAATTGAGTGTGCAAGCTTCCATTAATAAAAGGCCCGCGGGGTAAGGTATTTAGGGACATTCAAATAGAGTAGATCATATGAGTTCGGTCTCTTAAGGGTGTACTAATATCCATATTAATGAGATGTGGCGTTGTAAGAATAGTTGTAGAGCAACCCATGGATGTTTCCTCTTAGGAGGTTTACCATGTTAAAAAAAAAAAAAAAAAAATTGTTGATTTTTCTTTTATTGAATTCATTTACTTTACATTGTAGTAGTTACTCTTAATTGCCATATTTGTTAAACTTGTTTGTAAGGTTTTAGATTTGTAATGGCTTGATTCCATTGCAAAACTCTCTTCATTTGTAATGGTTAGTTGCTTAAGTGTTTCTTGGTTGAAAGAAGCTTCAAAGGAGAAAAGCAACTTCTCATGTAAAGATCGTCTTCAAGAGGAAAAGCCCTTACTTGGATGCTAAGGTATCAAGATACTTCTTCCTCTTACAAGGCGTAAGCGCACATACACAAAATTCATATATGTGTGTCTCTTCATCATTGAACAAAACGCACACACATACATTGCATTCATATTTGTCCCTGCATCATCATGTTCATTTGGTAATAACACATTCACACACTTATTAAAGTATGCACATGCATTAGTCTCAATTTGGCAAACATTGTAGAATTGTATGTTCTTCTATTTATTTATTTGGATTTTATTGTTTTGAACTTGAATATATACTCATATGATTCCTTGTTTAGTTCCGGTCATTTTGGTTACTCACTCATTAGATTTCAAGTTCAAACGAGGAAGTTACGCTACTTTACGTTCTCTTACAATGCATTGTCTTCGTCGTCATGTATTGAGTCGAATTCATAACCTTTGGTCAAAGTTTCATATTCTTTATCGTGTGTAATTGAGTTATGGTTTTTAATCCGAAAGAGGATTTGAATTCATAGTTTGGAGGCCGGAGAACGGTCAAAGAACATAAGAGGTATGCGAAATGAGCGAATGAGAAGAGAGGTGGCGAAGGGCCAACCACCCTCTCTCCCATGGAGGTGCGTGGCCACCATGGGAGGGACACCTCTCTACCTCCCTGTGGTGGCCACGCACCTCCATGGGAAGAATGAGTGGTGGTGGCTCTTTTACCTATTTGCTCTTCATCTTCTCCAATCGAATTCCCTCCCTATATATTTCAAATTTGTGCTGAAATCTCTCACAATTTTTGCATTTTTGTTTTTGTCATATCTCTATCATCTCAACTCCGAATTGAGTGATCCAAAAACCAAAATCGTTGGTCTTGAAGAGAGGAAAAAGTCCCAAACATTTTTAAGGTCAAAATATTTCCAGATTATTCGCAGAAATCTGATCTTCAGTTAGTGGTTCATCTTTTGTATGGTAATCATCTTCTTTGCATTTTTCTTATGATCAACTTGATGGATATTATTACTTGATTGATGAAAAATGTTTAGAATAATTTTGATTCCAATTTTAGATTTGTTCGAATGATTTTTGAGTTATAGATTTTTGTGATTTTGATTGAACATATTTGAAAGCTAAACTTGATTCACATAAAATTGTCTCTAGAAATGTTTTGTGTAATGAAATTGATTGTTGATTTCTAGATTTGATTTCATGATCTAAGAACTAGGATTTTTAATTGTGATATTGAATATTTTAATCTAGTTCTTATTGGTTCACATGTTTGGATTTCTAGATAACTTTGTGATTGAGTGTTGAAAGCATATTCTAGTTGTCTAATTGTCTATTCATAGAGTTTGTGTGATCTACTTTTTACATTTGATTGTGTTTGCATCATTTGCATCACTGAGATCATTTTCCTTGCAAAAGGTGTGAAGTCTCTTATTGTTGAGTGATTCTTCAATATAGAGCAAGGAAGTCTTGGTAAAGAGTGTGAGGCTCTAAGTAAATCCAAGCAAGGAAGTCTTAGTTAAGAGCAAGGGGCTCATAATAACTAAGCAAGGAAGACTTGGCAAGAAGCTAGGCTTCAAGTAAGTCTGAGCAAGGAAATCTCCCTTGAGACTTATGGAGAGTCTAGGTTAGGGAGTAGCTTTATAAAGGCAGACCATTTGTCTTGGTTAGAAAGTTGTGGCAAAGTGACTCACTAGTCCCCGATGTTAGATTAAGAGTTGATAGCTTGAGGAGTGTATCACATGTTGATTGCCTTTGAATATGTATCTCTTTTTCGTCATAGCGAATTGCGGTTTTCCGGTGGTTGTAGATTCAACCTGCGAATGTTTCCTCTTAGAAGGTTTACCACATAAAAATATCTTGTGTCAATTTTTGCTTTAAGTTTTCTTACTTCTATAACTTGTATTGCTTGTAACACTTGTGTAATTGAACTCTTACTGACTTGTTAAAGCAATCCATTTGTTAGACACACCAAGTTTGCACATCCTTGTTGGGTTGAAAAAGGAGTTTGGCGAGAATTGTGGGCCTATACATATTCTCCCCTCCCCCTCCCCCCCCCCCCTAGGTATATTTACACTATTCATTGTTACTACTAACCATCTTGTAAAGCTTTTCACTACAACAAATTAGGTCTACCACAACATGCAATGTGTGTTGTGAAAACTTTTCACAACATGCCTTGCCTGTTGTTGATACTTCTGTTTCCAAAAGATGATATGCATTTTACAACTTACACTGCGTGTTATCGTAGATATAATAACAACATGAAGCGCGCATTGTTAGAACTAATAACAACGTCTATGTATGTTGTCATAGATATTTATAACAATGCACCACGTTCGTTTTCAAAAATATTTATTGCAACACACAATGTACATAAACGTCTATAACAACACGCGTTGTGTGTTGCTGTAGATAAGTACCACAACAAATGCAGTACGTTGCCATAGATGTTACACTCCGCCGTCGTCATCCGGCCAGCACCCGACGTCGTCTGAACGACCACCACGTCACCGCCTCCCGACCACCATCGACGTCCGGTGGATCGCCACCGCCCGGACGGCCACCTTGCCTGCCGCCCACGCCCACTTCTGATAATAATGACAATTGTCATTATTAGAAATTGAACCTAAGACCTCAAGTCAAATGTTGTAAGTCTTTACCACTTGACTACAAGATTTGATGTGTTAACAATTGACAATATTTATATATAACCTATATGAGTTGTTAGGGAAAAAAAAAAAAAACCTTGTTAGATAAATTTAAATTTATTAAACTAATCAAAATTCTAATTTCTGCGACAGACATATATTAAAAAATATTTATTTAAACCTTTAATAAAATTATATTTTTTAAAACATATGTAGTTGAGTTATTAGTCAATACTCTATAGTCACGTTTGGCTACATGGTGGAATGGTAATCGAAATGGTAATGAGAATGAGAATGAGAATGGAAAGGAAAGGAAAGGAAAACTAAGTTTTTTGATTGGTTGGAATTTTAGAATTATTCTCTGAATCAGTATTATTTTTTTTGGTTAACAATGGAATGGAATGGAGTTAACTGTTTTTTGACCAAAATATCCCTAATTATAAAACATTCATAATAACATAATATATTATGGATAATACTAATAAAATATTATATAATTATATATTATTTAATATAATAATATTATATATATAATACATATAATAATATATATCTATAATATAATATAATATATATATATATAATTTATAATTTATAATATATATTATATTATACAATATATATAATAATATATTTATATAATATAAATATATAATATATACCCCTAATTATAAAACATTCATAATAACATGATATATTATGGATAATAATAATAAAATATAAAAATATATTATATATATAATTATATATTATTTAATATAATAATATATTATATATATAATATATATAATATCTAATAGATTTATATCGCTGAGTTGAATAAAAATAAATAACTAATATTTAAATAATAAATTTTAGTCAAAATTTTAAGTTTTTTAATGTAGCGTAACCATCCTAATAATTATGTTATTGCTATATATCTGTCTATTTTGCTACAGTAAACATCCTTTAATAATATAAATAAAATGATCAAATATTAAATTTTTATTTTTATCTATTTAGATTAAATTAATTAGTATAAAAAAATAATGAGTATTAAAAACACCATATTTTGAAAATGAATATTTAGTTATTTTTAACATGCATAATCTAGTTGTAAAAACTCTAAGTTTTGACAACATTAAAACAAAGTATATTGTTAAAGATAAGTCTATGACAACAATAAGATTGGTGTGTTGTAGAATATATTACTTTTAACAGCAAGCAAAGTTGCGCGTTGCGGAAGATAAACCCTTTTAACAGCGTGCAGATTGTGTGTTGTGAAATGTAGGAAATATAGCAACATGCATGTTTGCATGTTTGCGTGTTGCGAAACTTAAGACATTTAACAACATGCGGGTTTGTGTGTTGCGAAATGCAAGAAATTTAACAACATGCAAATTTGCGTGTTGCGAAAAAATAATAGTTTAACAACATGCGAACTTGTGTGTTACGAAAGACAAGTCGTTTAACAACTTGTGTAAAATGTGTGTTGTCATATATTGTGATTTTTTAACAACTCGCATTGCGTGTTGTAATACGTAACCTTTCGCATCATTCATCAGTTATATGTTGCAATATGTCTCTCATTATTGACTACTTACGCATGTATGTTGTTGTAAATCACTTCCACAGCATGCATTTTTCGCGCGTTGTGAAATGTGACTTTTGACAACATTTACCTGATGTATGTTGCTAATTGAATGTAGTCTTAGACTATTTTTCTTGTAGTGTTTTGGTGTTTGTTTTTAAGAGTGCTTTGATTGTTTGTTTGTACAACAATCAAAGTTCGAAAAAGTTGTTGAAATTGGATCCAACTAGTTTGTTAGATATCCATCTTAGGAAGTTTCACCCTCAAGCGATCAAATTCATGACCTACTCCTATTTACATGTCCCATACTACTCTACATTCGGGTCTTTTACTAATGGAAGCTTGTGAACGCTCAACCTAGACTAATCCTAGTCTTATTGAGATTTTTAACCTTTTAAAAGGCTTGATCTAAGTGCCCAAAATGACAATATGCAACATAGATTTCAATTAAGCATAAATCAAATCAAATCTAGTTTAAACTAAGCTAGATGCATTTAAAGCACATTCAAAAAATACCTAGCTAGCTCTAAGATAAAGCAAGAAAACATATTAAGCTAAAAATCAGAAGTTAATCTAGCTTATTAATGAAAGCAATACCACCAATCTATATATGTTCAAGTCATAAACATTAAAATCAAAGTAACAAATAAGGATCCATACAAGATAAAAGATATCAAGTTTAAGTTTCACTGAATACCTTGAAAATGTGAAGTAGACTCCACCAAAACTAGAGTAGATATCTAAAAATGATTGGGCTTTGTAGAACTCTCAAAAAAGAATCTCTCAGTCTTTGAATTACTCAAATCGAAGTTTGTATGAGTGAGAAATCAAAGATTGAAGAAATGAGAGAATCCATGAAATTTTTGAAATTTTTGGATTATAAGGCAAAGGGGAGGCCCTTGGCGTTAGCTGCCCCACACCAAGGCCATGGCTTTATGTGTATTGCTATATGTGTGAGCAAGCTCACGCCAATCCATGGTGTTCACGTGGGCAGCGCCTATGGCTTGGCATGGCTAGACCAATTTTGACCTAAACTTTCGGAAACCAAATTCGGGCGACTCAATAATCCAAAAATCGATCGCAATTTCCAATCAACACTCGGAATGTCCCAATGATCTTGGAAAATGTCTGAAACACCTTCGAATTTTCCAAAATACCCCCGAATCACAAACTAACTCAACAAGGCTCGAAAACACTTGTGTGAGTCATCGAATCGCTTGGAAATCAACTAGGGACAAAACCTAACCTAGTTGAACCGTATAAACGGAAAAATCTCAGGAAAATAATTTCCATGACGAGATATTCAACCAATAAATAAAATCAAACAAATATAAAAATCAACAAACATGAAAACCAAACATCAAAATGCATAAACACATTCAAGTATGTCATTCCTTAATTCTAATTCGTAGAACATGTTTAATGAGAAATATTTACGAACTAATGCATGAACATACGAAATGTGAACATGTATGCTAAATAAAATTAGCACAACGATACATGGACACAAATGCATGAAATGTGTGTGTGTGCAGACTTGCAAGAGATTAAGGTCTGGTTTACCTTAACTTGACAATGAAGCACCACCTTTTGAAGACTTGCTTGCTCAGAAAGTTGCCATTCTCCTTGAAGCTCAGAATCACACGAACCATCTCAGCAACTAAACCGTTACAAGCAAAGAGTGTTTTGATACGGAATCAAGCTAACACGAAATCTAAACCTAACAATGTGTCCAATGAGAGACCTTCTAAGGGCTAAGCACCTCCAATGAAATTGATATGCAGTTCAATAATTTAGTTTTAGTTTTAGTTTTAGTTTAAGTTTTATTGTTTGTTTTCTTCACTCTCTTTGTATTTCTCTCTCTTTGAATAAAGTTCATATATTCTCAGTTATTTTAGTTCTGTTATTTATTAATTTGTTTCTATTTATACCGTGTCACATCAATTTTGTTATTGTTAATTATTTTCATTTATTAAATGAGTTTTAGTGGATTGAATTATGTAATTAAATTAAAAGGTTTAAATTACTTAAAAATTAAGTAGGAAATGAATGAATGTAATGGTAATTTATCATGAGATTCATAACCTATAAATTAATGGGTTAAATGGGTGTTATAGGGTAATTCGTTAATTTAATGGGCTGTGTTTGTGTTTCGACCTATGATAAAATGATAAGCTTAACAGGTCATGTATGGGTTTGATAAAAAAAAATATTGGGCCATGTTTGGGTTTAAACAAAAACGACATGATAGCCCATATTGCTACCCCTAAATAAAGGATTAGGATCCTCTCCTAAGCTAAGCGTTGTCTAAGCTTTTGAGGATCCTATTACATGTGGCAAGTGAAAGAATGAAGGGTCAAGATTCTTTAATTAATTACTACCTTAAAAAATGTCAAAACCCCTATCATCTAAACTATCAATATATTTCTCTCTCCTATCACAGTTTCTTTCATATTTTCTTATCAATCGACTTTTAACCACACCACATCCATTAAATGATGAAACTTTTTAAAAAAAGGTGAGAAAAAAAAAAACATTAGAAGTCAGAATCGACGATTTCGACTATTGATGTCAAACAAGATTTTGATCAGAGGATTTGATGTGTCGATCGAAATTGAAGACCTTAATTTAAGAAAGAAAATCATGGTCATTGATATGAAGAGTGCTGAATATTTGATAAAGGATTGGTTTTTTGTTGTGATTATATAAAAACTAGTGTTTATTCATTTCACTCCCTTTGTTTTGATTTATGGTTTTCAAATTCATTCAATTTGTCTTGAATTTATAGTTATTATTTAAACTTTTATAGAGTTTGATGTAAAATAGTGCACAGAGAGATAATGAGAACAGGCTAAGGAGGAGGAAGAGATAAATAATTATTGCTTTAAAAAAACAATTAGACTTACTAGGATGTTACGGCAGAAAAAAAATGTAAAAAAAGATTTTTATTTTTTATTTTTTATACGGTAGTGTGATGGGGTGTTTTCCGAATACAAATTAATTAAATGAATACTGATCCTTCATTCCTTCACTTACCACATGTAACAAAATCCTCAAAAGCTTAGCTAGAGCTTACCTTAGGAAAAGATCCTGATCCCTAAATAAAATGGCCGTTGTTGAAGAATTAGTTTAACATCCAACAAGGAAATAATTTATATACTCAAAATCAAATTTAACATAACAAACCTATAAAAGTGAAATTTATAGTCCTTAAGAAGATCTTTTATCAATGTTCACTTACATTTTCATTGAAATCAATTTTTAGCGATCAAAACCATAATTATTTCAAGTAATTTCGATTTCAATATTTTTTATATATTTTTTTTATGTCTTAAAATTTTAATTTTTTTTAAGTGATTATGGTAGGTTTGAAGATGTGTGGCTACAATGGTCTAAGGAAGGTATAAAGAAAGGGTAAGGTTACTATCAAGAGATAACCCTCATTATTTATATAATAGAAAGGTAACCGTTAAGGCTTATGAGAGGAATAAGATGTAGATGAAAATTAAACGGCAAATGTACGTAATCGTTATTTCACATTTTAGTAATTTCACATTTTTTTTTCCTTAGAAAGTACATGGTGAGGCACAATCTCCTTGGAGGAGGAAGTGGAAGTGGCAAGGATGCTACCGTTTTTTTTTTTTTAAATTAAATTTACTAATAAAATATAGTAATATTCTAAGAGTATTTAATAAATGCACTTTATGATTAGGTTTTTTATTAATATTTTAAAAAATATAATTAAAATTTAGATGTGATATGTTTTGCACATACTATTCTCTTCAAGAGAACAAGTATTGCTAGAAGCTTACCGATGCACACGATCTCCTTGAAGATACCGATGATGCTTGTAAAGTTGTTTGAACATTGAAGCTCAATCCCAAAATGGACAACCGTAAAGCAATAATCATTGTAATTAAGTTAGTCAATTGTAGTTAATGTATTTCCTCAATTATTTCCTATATCACTGTAATTACGTAGAATAGGCTCAAATCATTCCTTGTTAGAAACTTTCCTTTCTAATATATATTGTATATATTCACCTCTGAATAGTAATAAAAAAGATACACCTTCATATTCTCAAAAACCTAAAACTCTTTATGGTATCAGAGCTCCACTTGCTCTAAGCAAGATTCCTCCCTCTGTTATTCCTCTCTTTTATTTTCTCTTTTTACTCTGTCAATCACATTTGAAACCCAAACCATGTCAACTGATTCATCCTCTTCTCCTTCTTCTAATAGCCAAACTGTCATCACCGTTGGAAATAATCCTACAACTCAAACCTCCTTTGTCATCTTCATTAATGCCTCTAATCTCATGCCATTCAAACTCTCCAAAGGCGGAAACTATTCCTCTTGGAAAGCTTAATTCACCAATCTACCATATGGATATGATTTATTGGGCTATGTGGATGGATCACATCCTTGTCCACCTAAGACCATGGTTGTGTCAGGATCTACCGACACAGTAGCTAATCCGAATCACAAATTATGGAATCGTCAAGATCGTTTATTCTTGCTTGCCATCCAAACCTCCGTGTCTGGATCTGTGATCTCTCTTGTCAATAACACCCGCATGGTCGAAGCTTGAGACAGCCTTTGCCAATCGCTCAAGCACTCGCAAACTGACCCTTCTCAATACTCTTATGAATGTGACTAAAGAAGACAAATATGTCGATGATTACTTACAAACCCTCAAAAGTATTATGGGCAATCTCACCATGGTCGGACATATACTAAGTGATGAAGAGGTGATTCATTACTCACTTAATGGTCTTGGCCCTGAGTTTAAAGACATAGCAGCAGCAATAAGGGCTCGTGATTCATTTCTGTCATGAAGAGCTTTATGAAAAACTAGTGGATCACAAAACCTACCTTAAGCGTGAAGAAACCAAACGAGTAAGTTCCTCAATCACCGCTCAGTTTAATCAAAAGAACTCTAACAACAAAGGTAGAGGAGTTCAATCAAATGGAGGCAATCCTTATAACAAAACATATGCTGGAAATTTTGGTAACAAAAATTTTCAAAACCACCAAAATTCTTCAAGCAGTCAATTCGGAAACAAGAATTCTCATGTGAACCATCAAAACAATCAAGGCAATCACCAAACTTCATTATCTCATCCACAACAAGGTTAGCACCCAAATTTCCATACCAACCAAAGCAAACCTGTGTGTCAACTATGCGACAAGATTGGTCACATGGCCAAAGTATGTAGGTCTCGTCCACCTCCAAACCTTATGCAAAATTGGCCACAAGCCAACTACACAGCCAGTGATCATAGTGGCTGCAACAATCATAACAACAACTGGATTGTTGATTCTAGAGCGTCGCATCACTTCACATCTGACCTAATAAACTTATCCCTTCACTCGGCATACAGCGGTAACGAAGATATTATGATCAGTGACGGTAATGGTATTCCAATCACACATAATGGTTCTACTGCAATTCATTCTAAAAATTCCACTTTCAAGTTAAATAACGTTTTGTGTGCTCCTCAAATTAAAAAAAAAAAAAATTGTTGTCTGTTTCCCAATTTTGTTCTCACAATAATACATCCATCGAATTTTTTCCTACGTTTTTTCTTGTGAAGGATATGAGTACGGGGGGCATCCTTGGTCCGAAACCGGAAGAATGAAAATATCTATGAATGGCCCGCCTCATCCAAAAATCATACTGCTCTTCTCACCACAACTATCTCTATGAATCATTGGCATCATTGACTTGGTCATCCTTCAGTCCAAGTTCTCAAATAAATTGTGTCAAGTCAGTCATTACCTGTGTCATCTATAAAGTCAATAGGATCTCATTGTGATTCTTGTTTAAGCAATAAAAGTCATAAGTTACCATTTGGTCTCTCCACTGTATCATGCTCTTAACCTCTTGAGATTATTTATACAGACATTTGGGGGCCTGCTCCCATTGTTTCCTTTGATAAGTTCCGTTACTATATTATTTTTGTGGACTACTTCACCAAATACACATGGTTTTATCCTATGAAATTTAATCTTATATTTCAATTGTATTTGACAATTTCCAAAAAGTTGTTGAGAATTATTTCCAAACAAAAATAAGGATTGTATACTCAGATTGTGGCACCGAATATCAAGGTCTAAGTCATAAACTTCAGTCTTGTGGCATTCAACACTTAAAATCTCCACCATATACTCCTGAGCTAGTCAGTACAGCTAAGCACAAACATCGGCATATTGTCAAAACCGAGCTCACACTTCTCCATCAAGCTTCTATGCCACTTTGTTTTTGGTCTCTTGCATTTGCCACCGCTGTGTTTTTAATCAATCGCATGCCAACTTGAATTCTTAATTTCCAATCACCTTATCAAATTATCTTCAACACCTCTCCAAACCATCAAAAGTTGCATGTTTTTAGGTGTCTATACGAAGCATAAACTAGAACAATGGTCCAAACCTTGCGTATTTGTTGGTTACTCCCTCGAACACAATGCATATCGTGGTTTCGAACAGTCTAGTGGCAAATTTTTTGCTTCCAGACACGTTGTATTCATTGAGTCAAACTTCCCATTTAATAGACATTCCCAAAATGATACCATGATCTCTAAAGATACTCTTAATCAATGGATTTGCTCATCTACTGATTCTTTCTCCAATTTGACTCAACACCACCCACCATCATTACCTAGTCATATATTAGTCGATCCTCTTACCTTACCTAATCCACCAAATCCTCTCCCATCATCTCTTATTAATAACTCTTCCCATTTAGGTACCCCTCAAAATCCTCTCCTACAATCTCGTGGGTCAATTTCTTACCCACAACAATCACCTAAATTAAACTCTATACCCTCACATGCAACTGTCAATGCATCTTTCTCACCTGTTATTCCGCTTGCCAATGATGTCGCCGCACTTGATTCAACATAGGTAAGTCCACTTATCTCATCTCATTATATCTCTTCTTCCACCTTTCCTCCAACCACATCAATACCACAGCCATATCAAATAGTCACCCATTCCAAAAATAATGTCTTTCGGCCTAAACCCATCCTCGGCCTTCATGCTCAGACCCAACCATCTTTTATACACAAAAAACCATCCACAGCCACTCAAGCACAAAAGCTTCTGCATTGGCACAAAGCCATGTGCATAGAATATGATGCTCACATTGAGAATCACACCTGGACACTCATCCCACCCCATTGTTCTCAAAATGTTGTTGGCTCGAAATGGGTTTTTAGAATTAAAAAGAACCCAGATGGTACCATTTCTCGTTACAAGGCGCACCTTTTAGCAAAAGGTTTTCACCAACAACCTGGCATAGATTTCCATGATAAGTTTAGTCCTGTTGTCAAACCAACAACTATTCGTATCATTTTAACTCTTGCAGTGGTCCGAAAATGGCCTTTTCGCTAATTGGATATTAACAATGCACTTTTACAGGGAACAATTCATGATGATATTTTTATGCAGCAACCACAAGGATTTGTTCATCCACAGTTCCCGAACTATGTGTGCAAGCTTAAAAATGCAATTTATGGTCTCCATCAAGCCCCTCATGCTTGGTACCAAGAATTACGCCATTTTCTTCTTCAAATTGGCTTTCTAAACTCCAAATTCGACAGCTCACTTTCCATTCTTCATCATCCAGATTATGTGATCTATCTTTTGGTGTATGTTGACGATATCATTGTCACTGGTTCAGTCATGGCACAAGTTCAATGTTTCATTCAACAACTTTCTGATCAGTTTTCTCTTAAAGACTTGGGGCACCTCAGCTATTTCTTAGGTGTTGAGGCAGTGTTCACACGTCTTTAGGTCTCTTCCTTAATCAACAAAAATATGTATCTGATTTCCTTGCCAAGAACAAGATGCTCGAAGCAAAAGAAGTAAGCACTCCTCTCAATCCTTCTGAAACTCTCAAATTGGATGATGGCAGTGCTTCATTTGATGCCACTTCCTATCATCAAGTGATGGGTTCATTGCAATATATGTCCCTTACTCGCCCGGATATTTCCTTTGTCGTGAACAAACTCTCACAATTTATGCATTGGCCAACTAATATTCATTAGGCTGCAGTGAATGTCTTCTTCGCTATCTCAACGGTACTCTAACTTATGGTCTGCTGATTCGTCACCGGTCTCTATTAACTCTCCATGCTTTTACAAATACGGATTGGGCAAGTAATCATGATGATCGCACCTCCATTACTGCATATGTTGTATTTCTTGGCTCAAGTCCTATTAGTTGGAGCTCCAAGAAACAAAAAACAGTGGCCCAATCTTCGACAAAAGCAGAGTATCGTGCAATTGCCTCCACTACAGCTGAATTAAATTGGATCATGAATCTTTTTACTGAATTGCATGTCAATCTTTCCATACCAATGATTGACTGTGATAATGTGGGTGCTACTTATCTTTGTGCTAATCCAATTTTTCATTCACGCATGAAGCATGTGGCAATTGATTTTTATTTTGTTCGTGATCAAGTCTCAAGTAAGAAGCTTCGTGTTGCTCATGTTCATGCTGCTGATCAACTAGCGAACTCTCTTACAAAACCTCTCTCTCGGAAACAGTTCCTTACTCATCGCTCCAAGAGAGAACCTCAATCTTGCGGGGGCATGTAAAGCAATAATCATTGTAATTAAGTTAGTCAATTGTAGTTAATGCATTTCCTCAATTATTTCCTATATCACTGTAATAACGTAGAATAGACTCAAATCATTCCTTGTTGGAAACTTTCCTTTCTAATATGTATTGTATATATTCACCTCTGAATAGTAATAAAAAATACACCTTCATATTCTCAAAAACCTAAAACTCTTTAACAACCTATGCAACTAAAAAGATTACAAGCAAATAAGTGTTTTTACATAAGAATAAGCCAATCTAGAATCATTGTTCTCACAAATAGAATATACAAATTTTACTTAAATTTCTAATAAACAAGAGTATCATACCTAGCAAAGAAGAATTTTCATAAATAAACCCTCGATTTTGTTAAAGAGTATTGCAGGTCAGGTGTTGTTGAATTTAGATGTTTTTTTCGGGTGAGAAAATCGCGAATGCAAGTGATTGGAAAATTTAATTTTATTGGTACATTAAATATATTTATAAATTCGAAAAACTCAGTTTAAGATCTAAACAAGGAAGAGTATATATATACACCCAGCAGATTTGTTCACATCTATAGCCGTTTCGAAATTCGTCATTTGATCAACCATAACTACATCTTGTATCTAATAGGATTACTAAAAAATAAAACGATTGCAACTAATTTGATTAATAACTTGAATAATTAAAATGGTTTGAGGCTTGCAGTACTTCCTCTAACAATTTGAGGAATATTAACACAGATCTCAAGTGATTATTGTCTTTCTCTTTGGCAAGAAAAACTAAATATTTTTGATTAAAAGCTTCATGTTCACTCTTCAAAGAATGAACCTGAGACCTAAAGTCAAGCACAATTCTTTAGGAACCAAGAACAGATCATTATACCTTGTGGTACCTTTAATGATTCCGTAGTAGTTTTTCTATCGCGTGTACTAATTGCAGATAAATTCATTTTTTTTATGACCTACTTACAATTACTTATCAAAGAGTGCAAGTCTTCAAGATCATGTGTCCAATGAAAATGTATTCTAAATTATTTTAGTTTTGTTATTTATTAATTTTGTTCGGTTTAACAAAAAATCATTTGACCGTGTTTGGATTTATACAAAAACAACACGATAGCCCATATTGCTACCCCTAAATAAGATAGTCAAATAAGATGGTCATTGTTGAAGAATTAGTTTAACATCCAACAAAGAAATAATTTATATACTCAAAATCAAATCAAATTTAACACAATAAACCTATAAAAGTGAAATTATTAGTCTTGAAGATCTTTATCACAATTCACTCACATTTTCATTGAAATCAATTTTAGCAATCAAGATCTTCATAATTATATCAGGTAATTTCGATTTTAATTTTTTTAATATAATATATGTCTTATATTTTTAATTTTGTTCTTCTTTTTAAGTGATTTTGGTAGGTATGAAGATGTGACATGAGGCTACAATGGTCTAAAGAATGTATAAAGAAATGGTTTGGAGTAATTATGTCAAGAGACAACCCTCATTTCTTTTATAATCGAAAGGTAACTGTTAAATGGCAAATGTACGTAATAGTTATTTAACATTTTAGTAATTTGACATTTTTTTTTTTCCGTCAAAACTGCATGGTGAGGCACAATCTCCTTGGAAATAGAAGTGGAAATGGGAGTGACAAGGATTCTACCATTTTTTTCTAATACGTATTTTTTTTTCTTAACATATTTACAAATCCATTATAGTAATATAAATATTCTAAGAGTATTTAATTTATTCAATTTTTGATCAGGTTTTTTATTAATATTTTTAAAAATATAATTAAAATTTAGATGTGATATATATGTTTTGCATATATTATTCTCTTCAAGAGTGCAAGTCAAGCTAAAAGCTTAACAATATGCACAATCTCCTTAAAGATTCTGATGATGCTTGTAAAGGTTCTGACAAGGTCGTTTTTGTGTGGAAATTCATTGTCAAAAGATATTTATAAAACCTTAGCAATGCCTCAAAATGTTTTCAAAAACACAAGTATGATGTCAAGTAGGGTATCATTCCACAAGGATCGTACGTAAGGTAGATAGTGATCAAATTAAATTCTAATACTAGAAGTGCTTTAAAAGTAAAATGAGATGGTTGGTTTTTGTAATTATAAACTAGATGCAATTAACAATTAAACTAAACTAGAATGCAACTAAGTTAGCAAGAATATGAAATGATAAGATATGATAAAAAATATGGGAGTCGATGCAAGTTATGCATGAATAATGGGCAATCCAATCTTTAAAAACCGATTTGATCTATTTAGGGTCAATTCACCTATAAGTGAGGGTGTGAAACCACTTTATCCTCATCCACTACCTAACCATTGGAGTGTTGAATTGAGTGTAGAGAAGAGTCTAATTAAGCTTAGGTAGTTTACATAGCCAAGATGGCTTGGATTAGGTGCTCACAATCCATCCCTTCCATTCAAGTGACCTTGTTTAAAATCACATTTAGTGTATATGGTTAAAAATCATTAATAAACATCTAACATGGGCTAAGAGCTGGAGTGTCTACTCAACTCAAGAAGACATCACAATTTAACATCTAACATGAATTGAGAGTTGAAGTGTCTACCCAATCCAATAAGAGTATCAAATGCATTACAAGCTCAAATTTAACCTCTAAATGATTTAAGAGTTGGAGTGTCTACTTAATCCAAGAAGAAATTCCATTAAAAGTTCAATAACTTAAATAAGTTTAATATCCAACAAGGATCAAGAGTTGGAGTGTCTACTTAATCCAAGAGGAGCATCAAACACAATTAAACACAATGAACAAAACTATATAAATCAAATACTAGAAATGGTGGAAAGCCCACAATCCATGAATTATTACGTCAACTCCCACAAAGGGGTTTAGCTACTCATAATATAAACACAAAGGAAAAGTAAAGAATAAAGAATAAAGAAAGAACCCATTGGAGTGCTGAGATTTCTCTTACTTCAAGTCCTCTCCTCCTCCATAGTTTGCAAATCCAAAGCTCCTTGAGTGGGTAATTGGGTTTTGGTAAAATGGAGGTTGAATGGGTGATGTAAAGAATGATTTACTGAGGGAATTGGATAAGAAATGGGTTTGGATGATAATGGAGATGATTTCTAGATCCAAGTGATGTAAGAGTCTGAAAAGTGTGTTGTGAGGGCATGTGGGTGAAATCAGAAAAGGACGTATTTATATCCATGCCGAAAATAGGTTTGAAATGCTAATGTAAGCAAATCTAGGCCCAATATGTGCTGGTAGGGACCTGCGCACTAGGTAAATTCTGGATTTCTCATTTCTCGGTTCGAGGGTCCATTGAGTTGGTTGGGACCCACGCAGTACCTGCCGCCTAGGCACTTTTACAATATGTTGACTCTTAGTTGCATGGTTGAGGCATTGGTATGTACCAACGAGGTCTTGGAAGTGTACGGGTAAGGTCACTTGTGCAATAAACGCACACTGACACTTGCAATTCTTCTAAGCCATTGTGCGCTGGTGTCCTTGCTTCTTAAACTGGTCAAGACCCGTAATGGGACCAGCCAACGAAGCTCCATTCCTTAGATTTTGACTTGTTTCGCATTCAAAAATCCCACTTTCCATCACCAATACCTGAATTACATCGAATGCCTGCAATCACTCAAAAAGAGCATATTAGACCCACAAATACACACAAAAACGAGACAAATGACATGGAAATGAGGGCCAAAATATAACAAAATTTTGGCAAGATCAGGTTCTTGAACATTGAAGCTCGATCCCAAAACGGACAACATATGCAACTAAAAAGATTACAAGCAAATGAGTATTTTGACATAAGAATAAGCCAAACTAAAATTAATGTTCTCACAAATAGAATATACGAATTTTATTTAAAATTCCGATGAACAAAAGTATCATATCTAGCAAATAAGAATTGTAGGTCAGGTATCGTTGAATTTAGATGTTTTATTTTTGGTGAGAAAATTATGAGCGCAAGAGATTGGAAATTTAATTTTATTGGTATATTAAATATATTTATAAATTTGAAAAATAGAATTTAAGATCTAAACATAGAAGAGTATACAAATACCTAGCAAATTTATTCATATCTATAGCTATTTCGAAATTCATCTTCTAATCAACCATAGGTACATCTTGGATCTAATAAGATTACCAAAAAAATAATACCATTGTGTAAGTTCCTCATATTTTGATTGGCTTATTTCATTGACAAACCACATTATGGTTTATTTTGTAAGGGTGGATTTGGTTCTTCATTGCTCGTGATCAAGCTTCAATGGCCTCCCTAAAACTTCAAGCTCAAGAGCACTTCAAAGGTATACCACTTGTTATTGACTCTTTAAAGAGATCTAATTGCACACACACACACACACACACACACACACACACACACACACGATATTCATCTTTTTTCATATCTCTTGCATTTGTGTTCATTGCTTATATGTGTGCATCCATTACACATCTCACACGTGTACTTCATTGTTATATCTCAGTGTGGTTTTATGTGGTGTAATTCATTTCCGGTTGTGTGATCGAAAATGTTCATGCACGCACGATGTTCTATTCATGTTTTTTCATATCTTTTGCATTTGTGTTCATTGCTTATATGTGTGCATCCATTACACATCTCACACGTGCACTTCATTGTTATATCTAAGTGTGGTTTTATGTGGTGTAATTCATTTCCGGTTGTATGATCAGAAGCGTCCGTGCACGCATGGTGTTGTGCTTGTCTTAGTGCGATGGTTGATCTCTAGAGAAGGCACTTTCTTCTCTTGGAATGGTCTTGGGTCATATGGTCTTGAACCATGAAAGGGGATATCATTTCCTTCATGGAAATTGTTTTTCTTGTGCTATCAACTAACTGTACCGTGCTTTTGTCTCCAGTGACATTGGGCGGGGTCGTCGTAGTGTATTGCACTTGTACGTAATAGTAATAGTATAGTCAAATGAGTGTTTTGACACAAGAATAAGCCCAACTAAAATCAATGTTCCACAAATAGAATATACGAATTTTATTTAAAATTCTGATGAACAAAAGTAACCTATCTAGCAAAGAAAAATTTTCATAAACCCTCGATTTTGTTAAAGAGTTTTGCAGGTCAGGTATCGTTGAATTTAAATGTTTTATTTTTGGTGAGAAAATCGCAAGCTCAAGAGATTGGAAAATTTAATTTTATTGGTACATGAAATATATTTATAAATTTAAAAAACACGATTTAAGATCTAAACAAGGAAGAGTATATACATATACCCAACAGATTTGTTCAGATCTATAACCGTTTCGAAATTCATCATTCGATCAACCATAACTACATCTTGTATCTAATAGGATTACTAAAAAATAAAACGATTGCAACTAATTGATTAATAACTTGAATAATTAAAACGGTTTGAGGCTTGCAGTACTTCCTCTTATAATTTGTGGAATATTAACACAAGCCTCAAGTGGTTGTTGTCTTTCTCTGTGGCGAAGAAAAACTAAATGTTTTTAAGGGTCGTTATCATTTGGGTCCCTAAGTTTTTCTAAAGATCAATTTTTTAAATGAGTTTGCTTTTTTAGCAATATTTTCTCTGACTTTTGAAAAGTATATCAAATAGATCAATCTGTTAGTCAGCTGCCAGTCAAACTTAACATTTACAGGGGTATTTTTATCTTTGAACCAAGAAAAAATAGAAATAAAAAAAATATATATATATATAATCCAAAAGATACAATTTTAAAAAAATATTTATATAATACAAAAATAAAATGATTTATTTTATTTATTGAAAAATTTTGTTAAAATTGGAATTTTCAAAAAACAAATAAATATTATTAAATTAAATAAAAAATATTTTTAAAAAAAGAATTAAATAATAAATTAATTAAAATTAATTTAACAAAACCCATCGTCATCATCATCAAATCCATAAATTAAAATAAACCCTACCACCAACCCCAATCCAAACCTAGAAACAACCGGTCTCTCCCACCATCAATCTTGAAGACACGTGTTATCGTTTTTCATCTCCATCTTCAACATCACTTCTATTTGCTCTCTCAACTCTTCTTATTCTTCCATTTTTCCTTATGTGTAGTTCGTGAACAACCCTAAACCTAAACTCAAATGTCAAAACACCTAGATTTGTCAAAATCTTTTAGTTTTTTAAATTTGTTCTCTTGTTCAAATTCTTGCTAAGTTCAAGTTTTCCATCATTCAAATTCTTTTGAAATGGTTCCTTGTCAAGTTGGTTCCCTTTTTCTCTCTATAGAATACCTCTCTTTGTGAATCTCTCTCTCGAATCTGTCTCTCATGAATCCATCTCTACACCAATTTTTTTTGGTGCTGGTTGATTTGGTGGCTAGTTCTTGATAGGTTTTGGTCAAACAAACCTAGTTTTTTTTTTTTTTTTTTTTTTTTTTACTTTGGTTTTATATGGTTTAATGATGGTGGTTTGGTTCGATTGTGGGTCTGGATGTGGTGTTGTGGTTTGGTTTTGGGTCTGGGTATGGTGTTGTTCTAAGGCTATGGGTTCTAGGTCTAGTATGGTGATGTTCTAGGGTTATGGGTTATGGGTTCTGGATTCTGGGTTTGGTGTTGTTTTTGATTAATGGTTGTGGTTTGGTGGTGGTGGTATTGATGATGGTGGTTGTTTCTGTAACTTGGTTTTGTAATTTGGTTTGGGGGTTTTTTAAAAACAATTTTTTAAAATAAAATCAAAAAAAAAAGAATCAAAAGAAATCTAAAAAGTTCCCGCAACCATCTGATGGAGAACTCCATCTGAGCATCTGGTCAACTATGTTGCCGGTCTGGGTAATTTTTTTTTTCCAGATTCATGAAAAATGGAGTTATTGATGGTGTTTGATTGAAGATGGATTTGTTTTTCCAGATAAAAGTTTGAAAAATAAGAGATTGATAAACAATGGTATTAGTGATTGTTTCGTAGAAGAAAAAAAAAATGAATTGTTTTTTGATTAATTTTTTATTAAATAAAAAAATTATAAATTATAAAATATTTTGATCTTGAGATCCATTTTTTGTTTTGCAATTTTTTATTTTTAAAAAAATGGATGTTGATTGGATTATTTGAATTGTAAAATGTTAGAGGGTAAAATTTGTATTTTTCAACTCTTTAATTAAGTTAAGGGTAAAATGGTCGATTTATATATTATGCCCCCCACCCCCACCCCCCCCCCAGAAAAGACCTTTTCACACAAGATGCACTTCATTTTTATCTTGATTTTTCTCATCAATCAAAATTCCAAACTCCCACCCAACATCATTGGATTTCCATTTCCTTCCGACGAGAACTGAAGTGGCGTTAGAGGCACTTGAAGATACATTAACATTACCAATGTCATTAGGGGCGGCACTACTATTGGCCAAAGAAGTCATGTCTAAATAAATCCCAAGCATGTTCAGAATTTATCTAGACATGACTTCCTTGCCCAATAGTAATGTCGTTGGTCCTTGTTTTTTCTTGGCATTCTTCAAGTAATTCAAAAGCCAAAAATGTTGGTTTTAAAGAGGGGAACAAACCTCAAGCATTTTCAGAACCAAATGATGTCATGATTTTGAGCAGTGAAACGTTTTTAGTTCATGGATAATCATTTGTAGGTGAAACGTTTTCTTCTCACTTTCTCTTGTAATCATCTTATTAAATCTTCTTATTTGATAGATGAAATGTGTTAAGGATGATGTTAATTCATGTTCTAGGTTTTTTTTGATCGATTTTTTATTGAGTTTTAGCTTTGTGATCTTATTTGAATATCTTTTAGCTAAGCTTGATTCATATGAAACTGATTCTAGAAATAACTTGTATGATGTGCTTCATGATGATTTCTAGGTTTAATTTCATGATCTAAGAACTACGATTTTTAAGTGTAATATTGAATATTCTAATCTAGTTTTTATTGATTCACATGCCTTGATTTCTAGATAGTTTTATGATTGATTGTTGAAAGCATATTCTAGTCATCAAATAGCATGTTCATGGAGATTGAGTGATCCTCTTGTTCTATTTGATTGTGTTTGCAACATTTGCATCACTTAGATCATTTTGCCTTGCAAAAGGTTGAAGTCTCTTTTAAAGTGAGTGAAGCTTTGTTTAGAGCAAGAAGACTTGGCTAGGAAATTGTTCCAGACAGCCAAGCAAGAAGCCTTAGTTAGGATTAAGGGGATCTGGATAACTAAGCAAGAAGTCTTAGTTAGGAATGTGATACTCTGGATGGTTAAGCTAGAAAAGCTTGACTAGGATCTTTGTGATCCGGATAGTTAAGCAATAAAGCTTCCTAGAGACGTGAGCGTCTTGGATAGGAAGTTACTTCCTAAAGGTGTAGGGCACATCTTGGATAGGAAGTAGGCTAGGTAATTCACTAGGCCCGAGGGTAGACTAGGAGTTGATAGCTTATAGAGTATATCATGTGTTGATTGCCTTGAGTGTGTGTCTCCTTTTCGTCATAATGAATTGTTTGTCGGTGGTTTTGGTATCAACCCGTGGACATTTCTTCTTAGGAGGTTTTACCGTGTAAAAATACTTGTGTCAAGTTCCGTTTTATGTTTTATTATCTTTCATAACTTGTATTGATTGCATCGCTTGTGTATTGATTTTCTGCTTATGTTGATTAAAACAATTCATTTGTTAGACACACAAAGTGTGCATATCATTGTTGTGTTTGAGAAAAAGGAATTTGGAAGAAATTGGGTCTATACCTATTGCCCCCCCCCCCCCCCCCCCCCTCCTCCCTAGGTATATATTATACCATATTGCTTAAGGGAATTTCAGTGACCATTCTTTGCATAAGGGGAATGCAAAGTAAAAGCTCATTGAGGATAACCATGTTGGTTGATCTACTTTGATATTAGGGTCAAATGATTTCAAGATCGATCAAAATGGTCATGTCTCACTTAAACTTGCTTTACATATTGCAAGTGAATGTAATGTGATTAAGAATGAATAGGTTTTGTTACAATACCAAAATGCATGTTGACCTTTTTTTGGTCAAAGCTTGTATATATGCATTGTAGATATTTTTGATGTTTTTCATTGTTTTAGTTCCTATTTACATGTACAGCTTTTAGCATTGGTGTTTGTTTTTAAGTATTATTTCAATCCCAAGATTTTCCACACCGCGGTATAACGAATCATTTAATTTGTGTTTGGAACCTTTATTCATGGGATTTGGTACTCGTTTGACACTAATTCTAGTTGAGTTGGTTTTAGTGATGTTGTTGGGCAAGTACCTTATTGATTGACTGGAGAGCACATCTGGAAGGTTTTTCCATCTGGAAACAACCTAATGTCCGAGTTGTACAAGGAGCAGATCCGGATATCATTGACCACTAAGAAGACGGGATGTACGTAGTCATAAGGAGCGCTTGCACACAACTCCTCTTGATGTAGCGATTGCTTGCTAATGATGGTAAGGATGAAGGTACTCCTATTTTGTTAGTGATATCTTGAGTTCATTAAAATTTCATGAAATTCATGCTTAGCACTCTAGAAAATAGCATTAACATTCATCACCATTTCATTAGGGAACTAGTTAATTTGTTTACAAGCCTTTTGGATGTATCTAAGTTTAAAACACTTAGTTAGTCTATTAGGTTATGTTTGGTTGGAATGATCCCATAAAGGGAGATCAAGCAAAGAGAGCAAGTTTGCATGATTCTTATATGCTCAAAGTTGATTAATTTTATGCTCAAAGTTGATTAATTTTATACTCTTTTGTGATTGCTTAAGATGCATGGTGAATAAACTAAATAATGTTGAATTATTTTTTTTATGATATCGTGCACAGTTTATCTAGCATGTAAATGCATGTTTTTCTATGTTTACTCAAGTATGCCTATCTTTTTTAAGAATGTTCTTTTTGATAGTACATTTGATTGACCTCATATTGTTCTCTATGTTCATGATTTTTAGGATGTGCATTCTTAAGCTCTCTCTTAAAAAGGGTTACTGGCACATGATGTATAGCCACTCAATAAAAGAAAATGCTACTTATGTGCAACTAAGTGTAAGTCATCAAGAGAGTCACTTATCCATGAAAAACATAAACACATGCATTCTAGGTTTAAAGGAGAAAAACATAATTGGTTGAAAATTTGGTGTTGATGATGTGTTGCGATGCATTGCTAAATAAGACCTCAAATGTTGTTGATTAATGATGTGCCTTGCAATAAATAAAGTTGATACATATATATATTTGATGTGATTAGTTCACTTTTCACACAAATGCTTGGATATATATCTTCTAATCATAACAAAAGGGTTTAAATTGGTTTAACTTCATTTGGAAATCATTTTGATTGTTGCTTTGATTGATTCGTATGCATGAACTTGATAGTGCTTATATTACATGTCAAGCAACACACACACACACACACAAATGCTTGGATATATATCTTCTAATCATAACAAAAGGGCTTAAATTGGTTTGACTTCATTTGGAAATGTTTTTGGTTGTTGCTTTGATTGATTCGTATGCATGAGCTTGATAGTGCTTATATTACATGTCGAGCAACACACACACACACAAATGCGTGGATATATATCTTCTAATTATAACAAAAGGGTTTAAATTGGTTTGACTTCATTTGGAAATCTTTTTGATTGTTGCTTTGATTGATTCGTATGCATGAGCTTGATAGTGCTTATACATGTCGAGCAACACACACACCTTTTCTGAATAAAATCTCATTAAATCTCTCTCAATAACTTGAGCTGCATAAAGTGTGTTTATATGAGTATTCATATTGGCTTTCAAGTAGCTTTCTTTGCCGAGGCAACCCGAATTGGGGAGCTCCTACACACACACTATGATTATGTATCTTGGCTTGCAAGTAGCTTTTTTTTTCCGACACACACTATGATTATGCATCTTGGCTTGCAAATAGCTTTCTTTGCTGAGGCAACCCGAATTGGGGAGCTCCCACACTCACACACACCCTCACACACACCTTTTCTGAATAAAATCTCATTGAATATCTCTTAATAACTTGAGCTGCAAAAAGTGTGTTTATATGATTATTCATCTTAGCTTGCAAGTAGCTTTCTTTGCTGAGTCAACCCGAATTAGGGAGCTCCTTTACCTATCTCATGATAAAAATGGGGTGAAATCTTGAGAAATTTAGGAGTAGATATATTTTTGTTAGGATTATGCTCAACAGTAAGAGTGTAATGTTGTAATTGACAATCTTTTTCATATTAATAAAGTGATTTCTGGTTTAACAAATCGTATAGCATTTATAGTTTAATATTATAATTGTCAAAGTAAATAATCATAAGGTCTAAAGACGATGGGAAAAGAAGAATTGTTCGTAAATCTGGATATGTATGTGGTAGACACAATTCTTTAGTTAGTCTTAAATAATGTTCACAACTTAAGTTAAAGGTTAGGCACCTTTATCTTGTTAAAGTTGTAGAATTCTTTTGCTAGCATTTGAGTGGGATCTAATGAGATATGATGAGTCTAAAATCATCGGAGTGTCTTCGAGCAAAAGGATCTAGTGCACTGGGTGCATTGAACTGGATCACAATGAAAAGCTTTATCTAGAACCGTCAATAGATAATAGTCTTTTCATTATCAGGACAATCGGAGAGTCTATCTTAATCCTGAGATAAATGATGGACTTATGGTTGCAAGTGATATCATTTGAGTTATCAATGAGTACGATTATATCGCATAGTCTATCCTCGATAGTTTGGTGATATTCATTTGTTAATCGATAGAGGACTTCATTTATAGATATGGACATCGTGACTCCATTTAATTAAATGAGAGTATAATATCATCATATGGATGTTTTGAGGTAATTGGATATTAAATCTCAACGTTGAGTTTTCGATAGTGTCTATTGAAAACATGGCTTCTGGACAAGTCAAAATATCCAAGTTCAAAACGTGGTCATATGAGTAAATATGGTAACTTGGAGAGTTATAGGCGGTCTATGAACTCTTGGCGATTACTGATATTAATCACGATGATACACTATCTCCAATATGATTGTCTAGGGTATGAATGAGGAGCATCTTCCTTTTCTATCTTTATTTAAGAGTTCAGTTTTAGCTCTTTAGTGGAATGAGTTAAAATTAATGGATCGGACCTAAGTGAATCATTTGTTGATTGTGATTAGGTTATGTCTATTGAAGCTTAAATTTAGATAACCCGCCAAGATCCTCAATCCACACGGACTTGCATGGATCACTTGATATATTCTACTAGACCAATTTAAGGGTCCATCTAGAATTGCATTTAATATATTAAGAATATAATTTGCACATTATTTTAGTAATGGGCTGCTCAATTATATTAATATATTAATGAAAGACATGTGGGCTTGTTTCTTTTAGTAAGAATGGGTCTGGTTCACATGTGGGCTTTTTTATTTAAAGTCCAATGGATTAAATGAAATAAGAAAATAATATTTTGGCCCATTTATTCTAAGTGGGGCGGCAAGGGTTAGTTTAACCTAATATATTATTTTGTTTCATTGTTTTAATTAAATAAGAATTGATTAATTTATTAATTAATTGTTTAATTAAAGAAACAAATCTTTTCTAATCAGAAAATATATTTCCTAAAAGTAAAATTAAAAGACTTGTTTGATAAGGAAATAAATAATTAGTTTTATTTATTTAATCAAATAAGAAGTCTTTTTTATTTAGTCAAAATAAAAGAATAAAAGATCTATGAGTTGGATTAGGGTTTGATGTCTTAAAAACTAGATGGAAATTAGGGTGCAACATAAGCCTATGGTGGGCATGTGATTTCGGCAACCCTAGTTATTTCTAGGTTAGGATTTCGGCAACCCTAATAATAAAAGAAAAGAAGAAGCAAACTTAGGCCACCTATATATTGACAAGTATAGAATTCGGCCATAAAAATATGGGTTCGTGATACAAATTTCTTCTTCTTCTCAATTTATAGAAAGCTTTTTATTCTACTAAAACAAAAAGGAGTTTTAGATTATTCTTTGATAGTATACTATTTGCTTATTCATCAATAAGCTTGTGTATACGATATCGATCTAGGTTCATGCAAGTTTCGATCATTAGATTGAGAACTCAAAAGTGACCGGAATAATCTTAGTCATTCTTTTGATTGTTTTTGTGACTAACAAAGAAAAGAAAAGTTTGTTTTGTCTATTCACAGGTTTGCAATTCAAAGAAAAGGGAGACCACGCTCCTAGGTGATCACGTTCGTGCTAGGATTGAAGATCTTGCGGATTACCATTGACGTAAGTCAATCGGATCACGCGACAAAAGGTATTCTACTTTTTGTTATTGTATATATATGTTTAATTAATTAAAGGGTTTTAAGGTTCATAAAGGAAAAATTTTTTAAAAGTCACTAAATCTAATTTTTAGTATCGCTTCCGCTGCGTGTACTTCTTTAGTATTTTTCCCAACAATTTTCTTATTCTTGTGAATAAAGGAGGTTAGCTACATTTTGAGGGAGAGTAACTCATTTATAGTGAGCATTACATAGTTTTGCATGTTTTGAATATCTCACATGTACTTGTTGTTTGGGTAAAGTTGTTTGTATTTATTTCTCAAATGTGTGCTTGTAAGAGATTGAATACCACTTTGCAATATTAGATTAGGCATCTCTCTGTAATGTGAGGATGTGATACATGTGTTGTAGTAAATAGTTTTTTTCTTATTTTTGTAAGATTTGGGTTTTGTGATGAAATAGCGAAAAGAGGAGATTGTAAGGGAAATTATTTTATGATTTACTTATTTGTGTCAAAACCATTGGGGTGCTTTTGTATGGGTATTGTAGGAAATAACCATTTTGAAAATAAATGTATTAAACTTTAAAAAAAAAAAATCAAAACATCCCTGATTGAGCCAAAAAGTAAATAATTTTGGCCTTCATTTCCGACTCTTTTTACTTGTTCTCGGGCGATATCCCATGTCTTAATTGTGTGAATCGAGTGTTTTCAAGTTTACTTAAGCCACAAAGGCATTTATGAGAGATGGAGGAATTAAAATGCAAAAAGTGCAAAAAGAAGAAAAAGGGGAATGTCACGATTTATGTGTCGTTACAAAGATGTTGCGACAGAAATCCTAGATTCAACGAAGACAAGTCCAAGGCCATTGTCTCGGTTTATGTGTCGTTATAAAGAAACCGCGACAAAGAAGAGAGAAGTCAGTGAAGTTTGATGTCGCTAGCTTGGTGTCGCTGGCTTGGTGTCGCATGTTTGGCAACCACGACAAAGAGGAGAAAAATCAGAAAATCAATGAGGTCCAAGTATCGTTGTCTACCAACCGCGACAACACTTGGAGAATTCAGATCCAAAATGTCGTTGCGTCAATGTCGTTGGCTTGGCACCGAGAGAAAGATTAAAGATCCCAGATCTAAATGTTGCCTCCAATATGTCGTTATCTTGACGACTGCGACAACCAGATCAAAGGTCGTATAACTGTCTGTCGCAGCCATGTTCACTAGGGCCAAACTACGACAATCGGACAGGAACACATGCCACATCAGCGAATCTGACGGTTGCAAGACATCACATTAGAACCATATATATATATATATTTCCTTTTATTTTGAAGAAAAAAAAAACATACAGAGAATAGAGTAAAAACGAACATAATAGATTGAGAGCATTTCTTCATCCATTTTCTCCCAATCTCACCCTCACCTATTTCTAATCTTGAACTATCTTTTTCCATCCAAAAACTCAACAATACACATCTGGATTACCTTCCCATAATAATTCCTCCCTACCCACTTTCTACACACTTATCCTTTGTCACTTTCCATTAGACACCCATTCCACTACACAACCTCATGTACCACTCTTTGCATCAGGATTCATCAAGGAACTCAAAGGGATCAAGCTTAACGTAGAAGGCTCAAGGGTGATTTCCTTATCTCTTGCCTTTGTTCTTTGATTGTAATCATGTGTAGCTAAACCCATCCCTACGGGATTGATTTGAGAACCTTTGGATTTTGGGTATTTGTATTGGTTATCAATAATATGTTTTTCTTTTATGTTTTATTCACTTTATAATTAGATCTTGCTCTTATGTAATTGATTGAAAATATAACTTGTTAATTGCAATATTGGTAGGATTTATTTGAAATAAAATTGACTGAGAATTGACAACCTAATTGATTGTAGCTCATAGTGAATAGGATAGGTTAATTGGTGGGTATATCAACCCTAATTGCTTATACCATTGATTGTAATTAACCGATCCCCCATTATCCCCTCTCTCTACATATCATGGGTGGGAAATTTTGATGTGAAGTGGTTTGGCTTTGTTTCGACGGCCACTCCAAACTTACGAATACAATCAGTCCGTAATAGAGAGAATGGTTCTTTAATGAAGCCATCTATACATTGCTCAATATCCATTAGAAACTTAAGCAATCCCTTAGTTTCTCTTAATTGATTAATCCATTTTACTTATCTAGATAGTTGAGTCTTCTATTTTTCTTACCATCTATTTTTCTAATCATCTATTTTGCTACTCTCTTATTATCTTGTTATCTTGCTATCTCGTGTATGTTTTTTGGTTTTCCAAACCAACCACTATCAAACCAATCTATGATTTACATTTATTCTATTAGATTAGTTAAGATTAGTTAATCACTTCAATTGTCAATATCATTCCCTGTGGACGAATCCCTTACTTACCGTTTTACTAATTTCATATTTTAAGTGTGGTTGCAAGTGGTAAACAACTTTGTTTTCTAAAATGAAATGTATCTTTTTGTTGAGTACAAAACCGCCTCTAAAAATGGTACCGCTGCCAAGGAATGGCATATAGATTATTGAATTGTTTAACTTGTCTTGTTTATTAGTGTTTAATTTTCGTTCTTTGTAGTTTTGTAAATTTTTGGTTTTGTTAGGGTTTTTTACTTCTTGGTATTGTGTTTTTGCTCTACATTTTAGGGACAATGGATCCTCTCGCCCTTGCAAATGGCAAGTTTTACTAGGGATAATGAATTGTTTGCCTCCAAATCTTCAAAAGTAAGAGAGGTTTAAGATGAAAATGTCTATGATGGGAAATCGTCGGTTGGGAACTCAAGATTTGAAATGAAAAGAAACATCCGGGTATCTCAAGACTCTTATGAGAAGATTTTGAATGGATTTGTGGAGGAAAGCGAGTATGGATTCTCAAGACTAGAAGTTTCAATGAAGAAAATTGAAGGGCACATAGGAAAAATCACAAAGGCAACATTGAGCAAAGAGTTTGAGAGTTCAAAAGAACCGTCCGAGTAAGGTAGTGCTAGGGCAGTTTTGAGGGGCAGAAGAATTGTGAATAATGGATGGAATCGATAGATCATTGAAGAAAAACAAATTCAAGAGAGGTTGAAGAGGTAGAAGCCCCAGCTAACAGTGAAGAACAAGAAGTTGAGCCACCAAAAGAAAATCAAGTTAATATAAATTACCTTTTTCCTTCTTGCTCACTAAGTACTTAAGGCAATTTCTTTTCCAATGCCCATTGATCCCACAATGGAAACACTTTCCTTTGTCTTTCCCATCCTTCTTGGTCAACGTTTTGGCAGGCCCAAGAACCTTATTCTTCTTTTACTTCTTTCATTTTCTTTTGGGATTGGGCATAGCAAAAGACTTATATTCCTACTTGTCAAAAGTGTAGACCTCATTATCCATACTTTTAACAAGAATCTTTTTAGCACTTTGCACATCTTGCATCAATCCTTACAAGGTGTAATCCTTATTATTCAAGGTATAGTCTAACTTGAATTGATCAAAGAATTCTGAAAGTTAATTCACGACCATGTCAATCTGTGTTTCACTATCTATCTCAACGTCATGGATCTCTGTTGTGGTGAGATGTGCTATAACATTCATCATATGATCATTAACGGCTTGTCTAGGTTTCTGTCTAAGATTCATAAAAGCAACTACAACTTCTCTCTTAGCATTCCTAAACCTCACAGCAAACATCTCTCCAAGAGATAGCATAATTTCAGCATCAATATTAGTCTTTTCATGTTGTTATTGCAACACGTCGTTCATGGTAGCTAGAATATAGCACTTGACCATTTCATTGTGTCTCTACCACTTACTATATGCTTCCCACTCTACATCAGTAGAGTTTTCATTAGGAGCGGGAGGGCATAAAGTGTCTAACACCCAAGTGAGTTCATCAGCTTGTAGCACAATGCCAATCTTACGTTTCCATTACATATAGTTATTTCCCTTTAAATAGTTATCTTTGAGGATGTTAAATAGGGATGACTTAGTTATTTGCTTAAAACAAATAAGCTAAATATAAGCAAAAACATTCATAACTTTTTTTAGAATAATAAATTTATCTTAAATACATACCACAATTTATGATAATTATTATTCAACGGTGATCTAACTCAATAAACAACATGCATCTTGGGGGAGTACACATTTGTTTATTAGTTAAAGATTTCATATATCCTTTTTATAAATGCTCATCGGTAACAACATATCTGGTAATTCCCAAGAAAGGGAGGTGGGACACGACCGTCCACTTAAAAACTAAGTCTTTCCTTGCTAGATACGTTTCCAACTTTGCATTTATTAATTGGATTTGAAATGTTTTATTATTATTATATCTTGAATATCCAATATTCAATATTAATTATCACCATCAATTTAGCCTTATGGATTTTATTAACAAGAACTTGGGAGGATATTAATAAATCCATATTGGGCGTATTACCAAAATTTTCGACCCTCAATTTTCTATCACGAGAATTATTTCCTATAGGATTATAATCTTGATCAAGTCAATGTCTAGTCTCTTGCTTTACGAGATCTCTAAGATTCCATTCATATGATCTCCTAGGGGAGTATTTAATGAAACATCTTATTAGATCATCTTTGGAGGCCACTGGTATTTTATACCTTCTCCCACTCAATTTTTGGCATTTGTGGACTTACACTCAAATGATTAACCAAGTTTTCGTGATGCCTTTAGAAACCTAAACCTTTTGATACATGTCATGGTATAAAAGAGATGAGTGGCACTGACCGGTCTGTATGACATGTTATTTTATGCATAGCAATCATATAATCATCCAAATAATAAAATAAATGATAAATAACACATTTGGAGCTTTCAACAAGGCATTATGGGAATTAGGAAATGTATAAAATAAAAAATTTCTCAATGGAGATGAGATATGAGATCTGAGACCATCCCATTCATCAATTTATGCAATCAAAATCATAACTTCACAAAACATAACTATTTTAGTTTACTGTGCATGTTCTAAGAAAACAACAGTTCTAGATTATCTGACAAGTTCTCCATCAATGAGAAAATCGAAAAAGTAAATTATGACTGCAGTTTCCCCTGGGAGGACCTGAAAAGTGAAAATCCCCACTGGCTCCAATCCATTGCAAATTTTGATTAAATAGCTAGGAGATGATTGGATAATGCAACATCAGCCATTTACAAGGCAAAATTGGCCTTAGAGGAGTACCTTGTATTTATATTCCAAGCTCTAAATAAGTTCCTTACAGTACATAAAAGAAACATGACTTGTGCCTATAATGTTCATCAAAGTCTAAAGACAAAGTACTACTTCTCTCCTGATTGAACTGTCAGGCTCAGAGTTAAATAAACTTAACAACAATTCATCGGAGTTTAATCTGACCACTTGCTCCAATAAGGCTGAGATACTATATTTGCCACAGGCATGAACTAAGGATGGTTGCTATCAACTTACTGAAAGATTTCATCATTATCAAAGTAATGAACTAGAAAAAAATGTGAAATTTCCACAACTCACTGGCTATCAGGCTCACCTGATCCTTTCCTACTCCAACTGCCCGTACCAGCTTTGCGCTCCCCTCTCTTTCTCTTGTTTGTAGGAACATGGAAATCTGATGCTAAACATGATTTCAGAGTTGATTGCTCCTGATACACCACGGATTTTGCCACAGTATCAGGTTCTGATGATGGAATTAGAGAAGGGCCGGTGCTTTCTCCTTCTTCTCCTTTCTCCGATTCGTGATGCTTCTCTAGGGACTGATTACTTGTCCCTAAAAGGGTGTGCTGCTCTTCACCAGCTCCATCATTTTGCGTCAGAATGTTATCCAAAATCTGCAGATATCAATAAATATATATAGAATGAAGTAATTATTGAATTCGGCATTCTTAACAATTATCTTCAGAACTGTGGTGCCCATTTAACTTATAAATCACATATATCTGATTAGGGGCAAAATAAAGGAATTAGAAAGTCACACAGCCCGAGTGAAAACCATTAAATAAAGGAATTAAAAAGGAATAAAAGTTAACAAATTATGAACACATATGGTGGGTGAAATATCAATTCAAGTCTAAAATTCTATATTTTCCCCTAAATTTCCTTATGCTATTTGAAATTTGACAATGCTACAACTGTATAGAGTATTGCAATATTGGTAATCCTGTAGAAGATGCCAGTTGTGTCTTCTAGAGAGAATAAGGTAAACCAGTTATGTGCCCGTTATTCAGTCACAGAAAACAAAATGAAAATATTCACTTCAAAAATCTAATATGAATAGCCTATCAAAGTAAATTACTAGCATAAATTTAAAACCATATTTAACTGCATACTGAACAGTGCTTCCACGGTCATATCTGGTTAATGTAACCAAGCAAGAATAGTATATAGATCGAATTAATTATTTTAAGAGATCTTACATCTTCACATGAATCTCCAGCTTGTGGCTGATGGAACGTAACGTCAGCAGCAGACAACAGTCCTACCGTACTTTCTATTATATCTGGAACATGGACAGCCTCCACATAAGTTAAAATAGCCCCTTCTGGCATAACAAGATCTCCAAGATCATAATCTGAAATATTCTGAATTGGATTATACATAGCCCCCACTGATGTTGTGTCTGCATTGCCAGCAGAGAATGTAGGACTAGGTGCAGAGCTGGTCTGTGCATCACAAGGAGCAAGAAGGCTCAAGTTTTCGGAGGAAGAGAACTTTGAAGCATTTTTAGACATGACCATGTCGAGTTGACTCTTCAGCTTGTGAACTCGAGAGTAGACAATCTCGATTTTCCAAAGGACCTGCTCCAATAAATTATCACCATCTCTGACCGCAAAAGATGAAGGATCGTCATTACTGCCAAATTTGTCATTGCAATCAGTTTGTTGGTCCACAAGTGCTGCCCCAACATTAAAACAAACAAAAAGGTAGCATTCAGTGTCAATATAAAATGCCGAACACTTCAATACATCTGAAATGCCTTCAGAATCTGAACAAGTTTCAGTATTCTTCAATAATATTTTGGTCTGCCAAATAAGAATCAATATGAAGTATAAATGATACCTGTATTACCAAAATCGTCATTTGCAGAGTTTCCATCTGGATTGGACCTCTTGCTTTCTGCAAAATCACACATGAACATTGTCTTTGGAAGAAGGGAGATGTAGATAATCAATGAGAAAGAAGAAGGACAAAGCACTCACACCATGATGTACAAATACAAAGAACAAGCATATACCAAGATAGGAAAAAAGGTTATGATGCGACATGTATGGTGTTATATCTATCGTGTCTTCAACTCTTTTCCGTTTTCTCCTCTTCATGGCCTTCTTTCTGTACAATTGACTAGAAAATGGAAAAGACTTTGATCCAAGCCCTTCCAGAGCAGATTGATCGATTCTTGAGCGTTTCCTCTGGTCATGTGCTTCAAGCTCCCTGGTATATTTTGATGCTTGAGACTCAATCTCTTTAATTCTCAATTCTGCCCATTTGCAACGCCACATAAGAGGACGTATAAAGCTCCTCCAGTGAGTTGTCAACTTCTTCTTCCTGAATTTGCAGCAACACAAGCAGTTTTAGTACATAAATCAACTAGACAATCTGTGGACATAAACTATATATTCGGAGGAAATTAAAATGAATTGTATTGCCACTATTCTACATTAGATAAGTATGCCAAAAAATAGCTAACTATACCACGAAAAGAATGAGTTAAAAGGAGTGATGTAGAATCTGTAGCAAACAATTCTATTGTCTCCACCCACGGTGAACAAAGCATTTGCACAATACCAAATCAAATAGTTTAACCATTTGGAGCATGATTGGAGACAATTTAAAGGCCACCAGATATATATAAATTTTGTTAAGCACAAAAATGTCATTCGACACATTGGCCTGTATAAGATACCACAGACCAAACATAAGTTCTAGACCAGAACTATTTTCGAAAGAAAAATTAGACTCCCAACTCAGGACTATATATATCAAATTATGCGGTTCTTAAACCAAAACTATATCCGGAAATAGCATAAGATAATCCTGATTCAAAATAAATGAAGTTCTTGGCCTTCAAAGCAATTTCTTAATATATTTATTTATCATTCGACATATTGGCTTGTATAAGATGCCGCAGATCACACATAAGTTTTAGGCAGGATATATTTTGGAAAGAAAAATTGGACCCCCAACACAGAACTGTATATACCAAATAATGTGGTTCCTAAACCGAAACTATATCTGGAATTAGCAAGAGATAATCCTAGTTAGCAATAAATGAAGTTCTTGGCCTTTAAAGTAATTTTTTAATAAATTGCTATTTCATTAATAATTTGGAGGTTTCTAACACAGAATTGCACATACAGCAAAGACTTGAGAGAATTTAGTCATTTACATCAACAAAATTGATTATGGGCCATATTGATCTCAACATATGAAGTTATGAAATGATTTAAATTAAATGGTAACAAGCATATATTACCGGATAAAAACTATGGCTCGTGTAAATGTTTTTACACTGAAAATATGGGAAACAGAATCTAAATAAATCATAGATAAGGAACCACAACACACCTCACGTTAAACATGCTACTGAATGCATCATATGTGGATGGCAAACCACTGTCACCAAAATATTGTGATTCCACCTCAGTTTCACTCAACCCAGAACACCTTTCGTTATCAGATTTACTGTTGCCAAATGAGCTTGAATATTCTGTAGCATTAGGGTCTTCAGCTTCAGCCAATCTGGATTTATCAATATCTGTGAATTTAATTATATCAACCTCCACGTCTTCAGGGACTTCCTGTACCGTGGTTTTACCAGTCAACAGAGCTTCCTTTTCACCACTGATCCCGCCACAGCCATTGATGCAGCTCAAACCATTCTCATCCAGGTTTGCCAAGACACGCTTGCTTTCTTGATCAGGTTCAACTTTGATGGTATAGCGTGGTTCACTGTCCGGATTGATATCCATCAATGATTGTGCAAGAGCCATATCACAATTTCACTGAAACTATATATTTATTAACTTATAAGGAAAGTCCTTAACAGTTTTCCTGAAAAGAAAATGAACCAGCTTATATCAATAAATAAATTTAATCAGTTCACCAGTTCAAATTGCAACAAATACTTTTCCAAATCCATTCCAAAAAGAAGTAAAACAAATGAACTATAAAGTTAATGGATTCCATTCATCATCAGTATGGGGCAAAGGAAACTGACATATAGTTTCAAAACTTTGTGATTTGTTTCTGTTCAACTTCCTTTGCAAATTTTACTAAGTTATTAAAGGAAATCATTCCCAATCTTTTAAAAACCAGAATTATATTCAGAAATTGGTCCTTGAAACAATAAAAAGATTGGTCGGGCCCAGTAACCGCAAACTCTAAACAACTGTATATATTAGATAAAATTAAATCCATGAACAGCCAATTGAGTAGAAGACTGACGACAATCAACAGTTATTAGAAAATGCAAGAGAGGATGAACCTAAAACAATAATTATACCCGTAAAACCTCTAGAAGGAACAAGAACCACGATACAATAATTTCAATTTTTCAGTATTAAAACAATTCAAAACAAAATTAGAGGAATGAATACCAATGGTACAGATATATAAAATCTATTAGTTGATAGGTTCCCTTTCGATCCATGGTGGTTTTTGAAAAGCCGAATCCATCTTAGACATAGAACTATCTGACATAACTAAACAGACCACAAAAACGCGGACGAAGGGGAAATATTTCACAATTTTTAGGGATAATCAGCAGAATAACATTAAAAATACATTTATATTTATGGAAGATGGAATGTAACAGAGTTCTACAAAAATAACAATAATAACAAAAATCTAAGAACTAAACTGTATATTATAACACGGATATTAAGTTTCTAACGCATATGTTAACGACATGCCATTCTCTGTAGCAAATTGTAATAATCCACCGGAAAATAAAATTTTAACAGTGTGTGTTTCTCTTCATAATCGAATATAATGCAAACATCGTATCTAAATTGAAGCAGAATTGTGATCGAATCAACCAATTCTTGTATATCTAAAATTATATAACATGTTTGAAGATTTCCAAAAGAAAAAGAAAAAACTGGTCTCTTCTCATAAACAAAACCATAACATTACATGAAGTGGGTTTCCATCATTTCACCAGCATGTGACAATAACGATAAACTTAAAAACCATTTTTACTTAACAATTCAAAAATCTCCATGCACATATATAACTACAATTATGAAAAACAGACAAACATGTTATAGAGATAAAGAGTCTAGGAAGTGATGAAGATAGTTTAAACGGAAATGAAAGGCATTTCGAAGCAATCACAGACGTAAAAATGAAGAGCAAAAACAGAGACTATGAAGCACAACAAGAAAAGAAAATTTTTTAAAAATAAAAATAAAAATAAAAAGGAGGTAAAGCAATGAAACAGAGGGTCATTAGAAGAAAGATGAATTTTGCAGAAACATAAAGAGAAGAGAAAAGCACCTGAAGTTAAGAATGTGTTGAAGAAGAGGAAGAGGAGGAGAGAACAGCGCGCAGGCACGCAGGCGGCTGTGTGTGAGTTTGAACGTTATAAACCTAAAAGTTGCCAACATTTCTCTTTTTTTTTTTTTTTTTTTTTTTTGTCCTTTTTTGTTTTGCTGTAAGAACATCTCGTACAACCTTACATGCCTAACTGATTTACTTCGATTATTTGATTTAATTTCCACCGGTAAAGCCCAACATAAAGGCCCAAACTCCTACGTAAGGTCCAACATTAATGAATGGGTCATTGGTTTTCCGTTACACTAACATAACATATTATGCTGTTAATGGTCAATCTGTTTGGCTTAATGGTTGACCAGAGGTTTGAGGTACCTATTAAGAACAATATAAAATGTTAAAAAGAAAAATATTAAATCTACTAAAGACTAAATATAAAATAACCATACGATTTGTAATAATTATAATTCTAATCACAAACCAATAATAATAATAGTAATAATAATAATAAAATTCACTCCATCTCCACCAATAGTGGAGAAGATCTATTCCTTATTCGGGAGGTCGAGTTCCATAGAAAAGGAGATTGAACTCCATCGACAGGCGGTGGTGGAGTTTTTCTTTTAAAAAAACTTAATTGTTATTATTTTTAATTAATATTTAATGTTTATTTATTAAGTAGATGTAATTTTTTTCCATTTCAAAATCAAGGGTTAGAGTTCATTGTTGATCATTAACAATAGGGTATATTTATACGATTAGCGGCAAATTTTTTTTTTTTTTTTTTCAAACAGTTTGACAAAAGTTGAATATTAAGCATTTTCTCAATACTTCAAGGTTGTTTGTGCAATCTACCATTTAACAGGTAAAATTTAGCTTTTTAAATACGAGGATAATAAAATAATTAATATCATGATTATAGACCGGTAAATATTGGACCCGATGGTCGTTATGATTAGCCAAACCTTATTACCAACTTTACCCTCTCCATTCTCCAAAACTTCAACCCACCTACAAACGCTCAACCGCAATTAAATTAAAAATATAAGGATAATTTCGTCATATAGCATTAGTTTCTTCTTCTTTCTTCTTTTTTTTTTCTTTCGAATAAACATTACTTTCTTCTATTCGCCTGCATATTCAAGCGTTAAATGTCACCTCCCAACGGTCCAAGTCTCTTTCTCTGACTTTTTTTATTTATTTATTTTCTCTGTAGAAACAAAACCCCGAAAACTCTTTAAAAATAAATTAAATTAAATTAAATTAAATTACTCGAAGAGGGAGGTTCGAAACGACGACGGAGGAGAGGAGGAGGATGGTTGAAACGGTGACGGATGTTCTGCTGCCGTCGTGGTGGGAGATACAGGTGACGGTGGCGGCGTCGCTGTTTGTGATCTTCGCCTACTGGTTTTTTTCTTATAGAGGCGGAGATACCGACGTCGAGAATCTGCCGGCGGATGCGATCGATGACAAAGACAAGGTCAATTCATGTAGTTTTCTTTCTTTTGTTTTTTTTTTTCATAATTTGTGATGATGGATCTTTTTTTTTTTTTTTTTGTCATGTTGAAACAAGACTGGAGTATTCTTTTGATTTTGTGCTTGTAGAAGATTCGTATAATTGATTTCTTTTAGTGTTGATAAAAATATGGAAATGAAAAAGAAAAAAAAATAATATTTGAAACTAGGAAGTGCTTAGTTCTTGAGTTGAGCTTTTTAGTTTTAGGTGTTATTATTATTATTATTATTGTTTTAAAAAAAATACAAATTCAAGTAGTCTTGGTTCGATTTGAATTAGGGAGCTTGGGCTGGTTTGTTTGACTGTTCCGGGGGTTAATTCAGTGCCAAACTTTAGGAAATAGATTATTTTTTTCATCCTTCTTGTTATCTGTTCATCGAATGTTTCTTACTCTATAATTTGTATTTTCCTGATGTGACTAGAATGTGTACTCAATTTGACCGAATATCGCTATTTGGCTCAGTTGGTACGGATTTGAAAAGAAAAACCTTAAATTACTGTACTTGAGATTTCATAGAAAGAGAATGGAAGACTTATTGTCAAGGTATTATAGTTATTGATCGAAACAGTACTTTGCTCTTGCTTAAATTTGTATAATTGTAGGATGAAGTATTTGGCACTTGTCTCTAGTGTGATGAATGTTATTATTCTTTGTTATGGAGTCATGACTATTGCCTAGAGCTGTTAAGTTATATGCTGTCTTTATGCACGACGATTCAAATTCTGTATGTGCTGTAATACTCTATATTCTGTTTGTTGCTTGTTTCATGGAGTAAATTTTCACTTCTTTGACATGCAGTTCTGCACTTATTTTGTAGATGGCCCAACTTAAAGAAGAGGCCCAAACAAATTCTGCATATATAATTAAGGTATTGTTCGGATCTCATACATACGTTTTATTCTGGTATTAATGTTATCCTCTGCATGAATACTGTAACATAGAGAGTTAGCATTGTTTTAAATTTATCTGTTGATGCTATGGATTTTCCTTTCGGTTGACAATGACATTTCTGTGCTCTGTTTTTCAGCTGGAATTGTTGGCGGCTAAAAATCTCGTTGGTGCAAACTTAAATGGCACATCAGATCCATATGCTATGATTACTTGTGGTTCAGAAAAGCGATTCAGGTTAATTGATGTGTTTTCCACTTGCTAATTTTTTAGAATGGTTGATAGCTTGAACTGTTTTCTTGTATTTACCCTTCAGAATCGGATCATAATGGATATGGTATTTCAGCTGTCATTGTTAGATTTTGAGGCAAGCAAATAGACACATTTACATTTAATCATCTACATCACAGTTTATCATTGCTGACAGCCTGACACGACCACTATCAATGATTATATCTAACTAAGGAACCATTGTCCGTAGTTTTGACTTTTGAATCATGGGACTAAGTAACAGTAGATCTAGGTTTTAGGGGAGTCCAGTGTAGGTTTCTGGGAGATACTTAATTGTTTAGAATTGGTAAGATGAGTAATTGGGTAGCTTTTTATGTAAAGCCATAGTGTTTCTTAACATATATGGCTAGGATTTTTTTTTTTTTATGCTTTTGTGGTTATAATTTGTAGATTTCATGATTTTGAGTATACATGTCTAATCTTTTAGGGCTGTATGGTTAGACTCATAGATTTAAGCAAAGTTTTGGAAATCATTTTGGTGTCACTTGACATCATACTGTGCTATGTACCTTTGATTACATGTTTGATTAGGCTTTCATGGAGATAATAATTGGGGTTTCAAAAAGGAGAGATGAATATTGAACAGATAATAGAGCATTTACTGGGTTTTTGGTCGAGGAACTCGTGATTTTGTAATTACAGTAATGTCAGGCTGGGATTGATGTATTTTCTATCAACAAATTCTTTGAAGTTTTAAATATCTTTATTTTTTTTTTCTCAATATCGGAAACTAATTGAATTCCTAATTTCTAAATAGCTAAAAGAATTTATCTAATGCTTTAGTGAAGATCTTATACTCATAGCTATGTCTTCGTGGGATTTATATAGTATTGTTGTAACTCCCTGCTGGCAGTTACATTTTTTTTTTCCTTTTGTTGCTCTTGCAGTTCAATGATCCCTGGTTCAAGAAATCCCATGTGGGGAGAGGAGTTCAATTTTTCTGTTGATGAGCTTCCTGTCCAGGTTAGTGTATCATTTATCATTGTTATGATTTTCTCTTAAGTATTATTGACTGATTAGTGTTTTCTATTGCTGAATGACGGAGACCAGTGTCAAAGTCTATTTCTGATCTAAGCTTTTAGATGCACAAGATTACTAAGTTAACTTCCCCAGTAATAATCATTGTTAAGTTGCTTGGGTTAGAGATAACTCAAAACAGTCTCTTGTTTACAACTTGCATGTAGTTGGTTTACAACCTTGTAAAACCCAAAGGGTTGGCCTAGTGGTTGAAGGGTGGGGATTTCAACCAAGTGGTCAAAGGTTAATTCCCCCTTGGATTTTTAAATCTTACAAGTTTCATGGTTACCAAGGTTGTAGGATGCGACAGTAGTTTCTAGCTGAGGAACAAGGAAAAGCTCAAGAAACTTAAGGGTATCAAATAAAGAAAAATGCTTTGTCACCTTGTAATTGTGCCCTTAATTCTCATATGTTTAGTGGATAGTTGTGTCACTTGTACATTTTTCCTCAATGGAAACATAGTTGCTCTATCTGATAAATTTCTCTGATCCCTTAATAAGTGTTAATTATTTATCTTGTTTCTGGTTTGGACAATGCTATTTTAATTTGTGCAGTTAATTGTATTTTAATTTCCTAAATGAATTTGTTCGGTTTACCTGATGTATAATTAAGTTTTTAGGTAATAGTCAATTTTACCATTCAGAATACTCATACATGCTACAAGGTCAAGAATTAATGCATCTGTTGATGTCTCTGTAATGTGACCTTTGACGTTATTATCAAATTTAACTTTTTTGCTATTTCTTGAAAAGCTAATATTATAGTTATGATAATACTAGTTAGGGTGGGCACGGTTTTGCGATCCGTGGTTAACCGAACCAAACCGAAAATATATGTTCGAGTCAAATCACCCTGTCGAGACTAGTCAATCGCGATTCAAAAAAATGAAAACCGAGTTTAAGTCAGTCATGGATGGTTCTGCCTTGCCAAAAACCGAACCAATCCGACTAAACCGAGTAAATATTAAATATATAAGTATATATATTATAAAACTAAATATAAATAAATATAAGGTTTATTTTAAGTAATTATATATTATTTTATTAAATATTAGATTTATATTGATTTAAGTTGATAAATATTGTTTTATTAATATTACATATATATTAAGTATTAACTAAAATATAAATAGAATAATACATTCGGTCATGATTTGGACTATGCTATTAACATTCAGTCGTGATTGTTATTATTATTATAGACTATATTTTGAATTATGATGGAATGTATTATGGATTATTTGGACTTCTGTTTATATTATGGAGTTGTTGAACTATGGTTCAAATGGCTGATACGGTTAAACACGTAGGTAAAATTTTCATTAGGCTCAAAAGGCCCACATCAAGCCCATCCGGCCTAAAACCATATTAAACCGAACCAACTTGAACCGGAAAAAGCATGTTCGAATCAAGTCGAGTCACCCTATAGATACAAGTCAATCCGATTAAAAAAAAATGAAAACCGAGTATAAGTGAGTCATGGACGGTTTCAACCGAAAACCAAACTGAACCGACTCGCGTCCACCCCAAAGACTAGTGTTGATAATATGATTAGTAGCTAGAAATCCAATGAATTTTTCTCATTTGTAGTGAGTTAATGAAGAGATATTTGTTGTGTGTTTGTTTTTTGCACTGATATATTTTTTTCAACTGACATAGCAGATTAATGTGACAATATATGACTGGGATATAATTTGGAAAAGTACTGTTCTTGGTTCAGTGATTGTGACAGTTGAAAGAGAAGGTCAAACCGGTGCAGTATGGTATGCGTTAGATAGCACTTCTGGGCAGGTAGCTTTTCTTCTTAAATGTTTATTATATCTTATAGTAGTATTTTTTGTTATATCCTGGCCCTGTAGACTTTTTCTAATTCCATCCAGAGACTAATAAAAACCTTCTAGTGCTTGTCAGGTTTGTCTCCATATTAATACAATGAAACTCGCTGTAAATTCTCCCAGGTATTCTTTTGGTATACTTTATTTTAGCATTTTCTTTCTATTTGTGCTCTTTTTTTCCATCGTTATAATCTATTCATTGCATTGCTCTTTAATTATGTTGGGTACAATTTTTCTTCTTTAGTTTATTACACTTGGTGTTTGTACTGTGTGGAATTCGTAAATTATAATATACATTAATTTGTTAAATGTAGGGTTGGTGATTAAGGTTATAAACTTATAATTCTTTTTGAAGAATTTAGAAATTTGTCTTACAATATTGGTTTTCTAGAATGTGTATTTACTACAGATATGGTTGCATTTTTGTTGTTGTCATTGTTATTGTTGTTCAATTAATTTGACAAATCTTTAACTGGCAGGGACATGAATGGATATGCTGGAACTAATGTTCGAAAGAGGGTTTCTTCGGATAAACAAGGGCCTACAGTGGTCCATCAAAAACCGGGGCCCCTACAAACAATATTTAATCTCCTTCCCGATGAGGTGAGTCGCATAAAACTTATTTCTTGTTGGAATTGTTTGCATTTCAAACTTATATTTAGTTAACTTCAAACTGTAGATATGAATGAGTCCCTTAGTAATTCAGTTACAGGCTGACAAATGGAAAATTTGTTTCAGGTAGTTGACCATAGTTACTCATGTGCACTAGAGAGATCATTCTTGTATCATGGCCGTATGTATGTCTCTGCATGGCATATATGCTTCCATTCTAATGTGTTTTCGAAGCAAATGAAGGTCAGCCGTTCCTTTTCTTTTCCCATTCACCAATTTTTAGCCTACTTTATCATGATATGTTTCTTCTAATGAATAAGCTTGAAATACATTTGCAGTGTACTGTTATAAGGTTTTTAGTGGATTGGACTGGGCTAGAAGATAAATGTTTATGTTTTTGCAGAGTTTTTAACCACTTAGGAACAGTAACTGAATTTGCATTTGTCAAACAGACTGCATATATGTTCTCCTTCCAAGAAGACTTGTCAGCAAGGCCACCGGCGGTGCTGGAGGATGCCGCTAGTGACCTCCAATCAAATGAAATAATAATCTCAAAATCAACCACATTCAAACACATCAGCACAACAATTAAAATCAATTTTTACCCAAATCAAAGCACATCACCAAGCCACTACCAAAATCAACTCATACCCAAACCAGTATTTCTTACCCAAATCAAAGTTCAGGATGTGAGAGACTCTATAGAGAGAGGGAGGGAGGGGGAAGATGAGAGGGAAGAGGTTTAGTTTATTTTTTATTTCTTATATTTTATTTTTAATTTACTTTTTGTTTATTTGTTATAAATTATTTATTTATTTGTAAAATGACTGAAATGCCCTTCAAATGTTAAGCCTTGAAGGATATTGTGTTTTAAGACAAATATACATGCGGATTCGTTAGGTTTGACTATTGAAAGACTAGCAGAGGGGCCAAATTGATGTAAATTTTACCGATTTATGGACCAAATGAGTTAATACGATAAAGATAGTTAAAAAAGTGATAAATTACAATAATAGGCACCAAAATGAAATTTTCCCTCTTTTATCCGGTCCAGCCTAGTAACACCCTTTCCCAACGTACTTGTTAATCCAGCTTGAACCGAAAAAGGGAAGGTTTTCAGAAAATCCAATACGGAATTCTTGCCATACAAGTGTTGGACTAAATTTGTCCAGAACGGTTTCGTAGTCCTATCCAGTTTGGTGTGCCTAATTACACCTTGCATGATTTCTTTGCAGCATGTTTAATGCCTAAGAAATTACCCTTTGATTTTTATGTTTAGATTTAGCTCCTTTTTTGAAGTCACATTTTAACAATGTTTATGTACACTTGGCAGGTGGTTATACCATTGGCAGATATTGATGAGGTAGACCATGTTACGTACCACTAAACCTAAAAGTTTAGGTTTGTAGATGCAGTTCCGACAATATTCATTTAAGCTCTAATGCACTCCCTTGTACAAGATAGACAGGCTTGTCATGAGGATCAACCGCGAACACAAAAAATGCAAAAAAAAAAAATATATATATATATATATATATGATAATAATAATAAAATAAAAACAAATGCAAACACATGAAGAAGGATGCAAACACAGATCATTTTGGTCAAATTGGTTTTGATACCGTGTTAAACTACCATTGAACCCAAATGCTTGACATAGCATCAAAATTACTTTGATCAAAAGGTCTTGTATTTGAATCTCTCCACATCATTACATTTGCATTTGTATTTCTATTTGTTCTACATTTATATTTGGACACGTGTAAGAGCTTAACTACTATTGTTGGGACCATACCCACAAGCTTAAACATTTTGTTTTAGTGGTAACTCAACAGACTATTCCATTATTTCTTACTATGAAGATAATCTACCTGAAAATATTTTATATATTTGGTGCTTATGTTGGTGAATGATGTGAAATGCTTATGTGCAAAAAATATTTTGGTTTATGCAGATACGTAAGAGTCAGCATGCATTCATAAATCCTTCTATAACAATTATTCTACGGATGGGTGCTGGTGGACATGGTGTACCTCCTTTAGGAAGTCCTGATGGTTAGTGGCCAATTCATTGTATATATTTAATTGTTTGTGAAAAATTAAATCTCAGTTATAGTTATGTTCTTTCTGTTAACTTTTACTTAGGAGCAAAAAAGTTGTAGTTTTTGTATCAATCATAAAGTACGTACTTCCATTATTAAAAAAAGGAGCATATGCTTTTGCATTTGTGAATATGTGCTTCCATAATACACAATTTTATATGTTACGGTCTAATATCTTATACAATGGCTTTCTTAGATAGGGTCTATTATCATTAATATGTTCTGTTTAAGAATTAAATTAAATTTTTACACCATAGGGGAGCATATTATGCATGACTGACAGACCCAGAATCTTTTTTTCAGCTTGAACTTTTTTTTTCTTTTGAAAAAGGCTTGAACTTATGTTTTGGTGTGTTTATATTCTCTTATCTTTCTTTCTCATTTTCAGGTAGGGTCAGATATAAATTTGCATCATTTTGGAACAGGAATCATGCTGCGAGAACATTGCAACGTGCTGTAAAGAATCACCATGCAATGTTAGAAGCTGAGAAGAAGGTCCATTTCTTGGGCTTCTTTAATTACTGTTTCTGTAACTTCTGTTATTATTTTCCTTTTCTATTTTAAACACACAGAAATATATCATTCTTTCTTTGTTCTTGGACTTTGAGGAACTCCTGTCAAACCTTACAACTTTGGTAGTTAGGAAAATTGTGGGATAATATCCCCAATAGGTGGCCTCTTGGGCGAGTTGAATATCTGACCTCTTGATTAGTTGATTCAATTGGCAACTAAGGTATACGAGATTGGATAATTTTTAGAATATAGATGGGCAGTCCCACGTTTGGCTTGACAAAGAAATAGGATAATTTTTATCCATGCAGTAACTTTTAACTTGTCAGTCATGGAATGTATATTATATCAATCTATTTTATTTATAAAATAATTAATAAATTGTTGATACCTGAAAAAGGCCAACGATCGAGATTGGATGTGTTTAGGAAACTATCTTCTATTCAAGTGTCGAGCATGCTAGAGAAGTTAGGGCTAAAAAACTTGATTGAAGGCTTGAGCTATATTTGAAGGTAAAATAATATCTACAAAAGAGAAAGAAAGGTCAGGGATGCAGGCGTTGTCGCCGGCGCCGGCGATAACCATCTCACGCTCAAGTTAGGCTTTTACATTACACCAATAATGGACTAAAAGGTCTAGCCTTAAGTGGATATTGTAATCATTTTTATCCTACCTCTTTACCTGGTATACAGTTACCTTCTATATTCATGGGATCCGTTGGACCATGGGGACGCATGTCACAATCAACGCTACCCTCGTTGATGCATTTGTCCCGAAGTGGCATAGCTCTGAAACCCACACGTATTGGTTCCTCGTCGACATGCGTCTAATAAGTCGTTATGTCTGGGAGGACACTTTTTGCCAATACAAGGTCGACCTCTTAATGTCCTAGGTGAGCCAACTTAATTGAGGTAACGAGGCGGCCATCTTGGATCAAGGTGACCACCACCACCTTGGATTGAGGTGACCATTTTGGATCGATGTGATCATCACCACCTTTGATTGAGGTGACCACCGCCACCTTGGAAACAGACTATGCAACGTTACAGAGTCATTTTATAATGTTACAGAGTGATTATGAAATAATTTGCATAGTAAACAAAGACTCCTAGGAAAGTTGCTGACTCGTCTCTAAACTTGATATTAATGAGACACACATGGTAGAAAATCTGCTTTCAATGAATAAGCTTATAAATTTAATGCATTCACTCGAGATGGTTATTTTTTACTATAATCATTTCCTGTAGGAGCAATAAAGAGAATGTCCTTTTGGGTATACAAAGGTGACCAGCTTGGATCCTTGTTGATTCAGTTAAAAGAGTCTTAAGTAATTCACTTTAATTTTTCTATATATTTCTGAACTTTTGACTTTATAAATTTATTTGTGTTTAGTAATTTCAAAAATTGTCACAGATGAATCTTCACAATACTTGTACTCATAAGAAATTATTCTTTATTTCTTATGATCCTACATGTCTTGCCTGTGCTGTTCTCCATATTTACCGTAGCTATTTCTGTTCGACCTTCTCACTATATCTGATTGGATGAGAAAATAAGAAGGGAAAAAATCAAATTTTTTTTTTTTTCTTTTGCTTATTTGTAGGAGAGGGCTGAGTCAGCATTGCGTGCACGTAGTAGTTCTGTCAAAGTTAGTGAAAGGCAGGCGAAGATTCCTGAAGATAATGTTTCCAAAATGGAAAAGTTCCAAGCATTTATCAAAGAAGAGGTCCTAGTTGGTATATACAATGTATGCGTCATCCTTTTTCCCCATTCTTTTATGGATCTTATTTATTATTCCATTTCCATATAATTGATCAATCTCTCTTGCAGGATGTTGTTCCATGCACAGCAGAACAATTCTTTAGCTTATTGTTAAATGACAATTCTAGTTTCATAAATGAATACCGTTCAGAACGAAAGGATACTAATCTAAATGTAAGTGTTAGTCTTTGATTATTCTTATTATTCTTGATATACTTTATGTTTGGCCAACCTAGATTACTTTGCCACTGCAACCAAAAAGTAAGTAAATAAATAAGACTTTCTTATATGGTTATGCATTCATACTCTTTAACGTTTAATCTTGGTGTACGACATGGAAGAGATATAAGAAGTTATGAAAATATTGTCTAAATTCAGTATGTAGCACTTGGAACCTTGTCTAGTTGGTACCCATTCATAGTTTTAGGCTTTCTCAAGTTAGTATGGTGTTGAATTTGCTTTGCTTTAAGGGTTGTTTCAGTTAACTGTCTTGCTTTGTATATGTTTTGGAGTTTAGGTAAGGACCACTACTTGTTGCATTGGTTAAAATCTTGGTCCCATTAGTCTAAGCGACTGGGTTGAAATCTTGAGAGCATCTCTATACTTGGGGAAAAAAAAACTCCCACTTGGATAAGTAGCACACTTTTTCTTGGTTCTGCTCAAAGAAAACTCTTGAAGTGTTTCTTGTCTGAGTGTCATACTAGGTTACCACTTTACTAATTACTTGTGGTTGTTCTTAATTTTCTTTTTTCTTTTTTTTTTGTTTTGAAATGGAAAAAAATAATTAAGAACAACCACGAGTAACTAGTAAAGTGGTTGTTCTTAATTTTCATGTACTGCATGCATTTATTGAAGCTCAGACTGCTTGATCATTGCAGCTTTTTGCTGAATGAGTAACAAGCCTTTAATGGTACACTTGCCCTGCATTCTGAATGATCACCCAGATTGGTGTTCAATCTAGCTTATGTATCCTATGAGTGCTGTGTACCTCCCTCTATCACAACAAGAATATTTAAGTTTTGAATTATAGATTGTTTGATGTAAAACATCTGAAAATTTGTGGTTACTATTTTATGTCTTGTCAGGTGGGACAATGGCATCCTGCAGATCAATATGATGGTCAAGTAAGAGAGATAACATTTAGATCTGTCTGTAACAACCCCATGTGTCCTCCAGACACAGCCATGACAGAGTGGCAGCATATAGTTTTATCACCAGATAAGGAAAAGCTTGTACGGATCTTTGTCTCATGATCCCTTATAAATTTTTATTATTGTTGATAATCTACTTGTTCTTGTTTTGCCTTAATAATTATCACACAATTTTCCAAATCAGCACTATCTTTCTTTCCATCTTATGAACCTCAAAGACTCTTTGCTTTTCACAAAATTGACTGCCTCTATTTCTTTATTTTTAAAAAAAATTAGATTCAATTTGTATTCTTAATTAAACGTGTCCTTTTTTAGGTTTTTGAGACAGTGCAACAGGCGCATGACGTTCCATTTGGGTCTTACTTTGAGGTACGGAATATGTTTGAGTTTTGAGGTTATACTTTTTAATTTAAATTCTCATTGAACATCTGTTTTAATTCAACTTAAAATGCTGGAGATATTTCTATGGCTACATGGCCTTGACCTTCTAGTTCCCAAGTACCAATCCTGGTTTCTCAATCAAGTGCTTGAATTCACTACTATTTTTGCCCAAGTCTCTGAGTCTTGTCTTTTATTGGTTATACATTTCGTATGCCAGATAAATTAGCTTATTTGCCTTTTTTAAATTCTGGACTTAAAAAATGCTCAATTCATTTTGCTACTTTGTGTCCCTGACAAATTGCAAATCAATTAATGCGCCAAACACCTCAGGGATCTTTACCGGGCACTCCTATATTTTAGCAATGGAGAGAGATGCTATGCTCTTAAGAACCTGTCATTTGGATTTATGGTTGACAGACTATTCCACATGTACTAATGTGTGCATAAAAACACAACTAAGGGTCAATTCAAAGGGCAAATTGCTGCCTAAGGGTCTACAGAACAACAGCTGGTATTTATTTAGTACCTGGACCATTGGGTTTAGAATAATCCCTTCTTTAACTGCATTTTGGACATACAAATAAGACAAAATGAAAATTAATATAAGTATCAGATTTATAGTTAAAATTTGTCCGGTCATAATTATTTGGCATTATCTTCTATGCCAAGATAGTTAAATGCTCATCACACAACATTTCAGAATATATTATTTTCTGATTATATTCGTTTGTGTTAGGAACCAAAGTCTCATAAGCTTAAGCTATTAGGAAATGACTGAACAATAATATTTAAGCACTCTAATACACACCCCTCACATGCAAGACCAACAGGCTTGCCATGTTGCTCAAGCCCAAACACAAACACACAACAAATTCAAAAATATAATAAATTCAAACATGATCACGTGGGGGACTCAACCTAGAACTTGTGGCATAACAAGGTTCCGATACCATGTCAGTTACCGCTAGACCCAAAAGCTTAAGCTATTAGGAAATGACCCAACAATAACATTTAAACACTCTTAAGTCTTAACAATTTGGTCTAAGAACATTCTAATTTACAGAGATATTATCATCTGTACTGACATCTGTTATCTGTATCAGGTTCATTGTCGGTGGTGTTTGGAGACCAATGCCGAAAACTCATCTACTATAGATATTAAAGTTGGTAAGCTTGGGGTTGGCTTCCCTCCATTTTACTTTCTTAATTTGTTGTCGAGTAGATTTATGATCCCTTAGAACATGCATTGGTTACTTTCTTAAGTTGGTAACCCAATGCAGGTGTGCAGAAGCACAGACATTAGAGTTTTTCATCATTTAAAGTGCTAACAGTTGCATGGAGTTCCGCCCTTTGAATCAGATAGCTCTAACGTCTTTTTGTATTTCATTCTAGATTCCTCCAATGGTGGCTTTGGCCACCAGAAAATGTCTGCTCCTCAGTTTGCTTGAAATTCTGTATACTCGATAACTTCTAGAAGGCAGCTTGATAGCCATTACTTATGTTACATTAGAATAATCATACTCCTAGAAAGAGCTTTTGTTGCAGTTACCTTGAAAGGTTTTTTTTTTTTTTTTAATAGAGGGAATATTGATTGGTCTAGGATAGGGGCGGAGGTACTTGAAAGCTTCGGCCCAGGCCCCAAGCCAGCTTTTTCTATAAAAAATAAAAATAAAAATAAAAAGTTTAAATTAAAAAGTTTGGTTTAAAAAAAAAACAAGTAGAAAAAATATTACAAATTTAACATTCTTGATAATTCACAAAAATGGTATATAATTTATAATTTAATTTAATTAAGATAATTTCAATAGATTCATTAGGGTGATATTAATATCTCAAACACATTAAAGTTTTCATTTCCTATCGGTTTATTCCGTAAATAAAAGAAACAAATTTTAAATTCCATACTTCATTTGGTAAAGTCTGAACAAATATACATTTAGTTTATATGCTTGCTATTTTTTTTTTCTCTTTTTTGTAGTTAATCATTTTAAATGTTTTTAGTGACAAGAATCATTATATCTTTCTCATCTATGTACCTACTTTTTAATTGAGAAAATATTATTGTAAGGTTTGTTTAAAAAAAAATTGTAACAAAACTTTGTACTACTGCCCGGTGTGGCTTGGGTAGAAAATCTAACAGTGTCCCAAGTTCAAGTCGCTGCACCGCAGGTGATATACGAAAAAAATATATATGTACTTAATTTAGCTCACCCGGACAATAAGCCCTGGCTTCGCCCCTGTCTAGGATCATACTTTGTTATATTGTTTAGTGATCGAGGAGTCATGATCTTAAGGTTTTATTTTCCATTACCTTTTTCTTTCTTCTTGGAATTTGGAGGTGCTTTGTACATTCAAGGAGTAATTTAAGGGTAGACGGGGTAGGTCTTGGGAGGTGTTTCCATTGTGTTTGATGTGGTTATTTGTTTTAAGATATGCATATGAGGTAGTTGAGTAAGTGTTCTTGAGGTCTTGTTTGGTCCTTTTACTTACAGTGAGAACAATATATAAAAGGAATGCCTACCTTTTTAAATAGTATGTTTCATATAGTTTAGGTTTCAAGGCATTCTGTCCTTTGTTTCTTTGAGTGCAAGTCTCAAACAACCCTGCATCAATTGCACATCATATTTTATTGAACCTCTTCTATACTTGTTTTCGTCAGTGGTTTTTATAAGAACAAACCATTTACAGATACTAGTTGTCTCATTTCGCACTGTTGAAAATATAATATGTTTTCTATGTGAAAATTGGGAAATTTTCTAATCTTACAATATCTACAGGTGCACATTTTAAGAAATGGTGTATTATGCAATCCAAGATTAAAGCAGGGGCGATTAACGAGGTTGGTACTTTGATGGAACCTCTTTTTTTTATGAATCTTTCTTTTAGGATAATAATCAACTCAATTCCCTCAAAATGTGAATCATAATGGTAAAAAGTTAAAGATTAATCATAACTTTTATGGTGAATTGTGTAGTACAAGAAAGAGGTAGATTTGATGCTAGAAGTGGCACGTTCGTACATCAAGTCGCATACTTCCAAACCCGATGGTGAGATTAAAAAGCTGTCATCTTCTACCTCTGTAACTGAAGATTGTAACTGATATTGACAGCATCTTAATTTGAGTGATATATAGAGTTCCAATGTTGTAGAATTTGCCTTTCTAAGTTGCCTGTATGTAACTTGAGCATAGTGAATCAGTGATATAATGCAAATTATTTTCTTCTTTGCTTTCTCAAATTTGTGTTATGGGAAACGCGGCTTCTGAGACTGATAAGTTTGTGTTAACAAGAACTATTGACGCTATATTTGACAGGAAAAACAAATTTTGGATATATACTATCACTTTTTTGTTCTTTTTTTTTTTTATGGAAATTGATATGTACAATCACCTGCAAATAGTATTACATCAAATGAAGTTGGTATTTTTGTGTATTGTAAAACTGAATGGACATAAACATAATTTTACGTTCTGCTTTGAGTAACATATATTTTATTTCTTGTTACTGATGCATTTGCCGATTGCTGTTGTACCTGGTTAATTGCGATGAATGCTTTTCCAAAAAAAAAAAAATAAGAAAAAAAGGTTAATTGCGATGAATGACAAATATTTCAGCACTTGGGAGTCCCATAATCTTAGTCATTTATAAGGTTGGCTTATGATTGTCGACACTTAAATAAGAAAATCTTTGGTGTACTGGTGTATTGTATAATAACAAATGGTAACGTTTCATGATTTTAGTGGTTTCGTCCAATCAAATGATCCGCAGCTGCCAATACATCTCGTGGTAACAAAAATATATTGTTTTTGGGTATATTAAGATTCAGCCTCTGGTTCATATTTCGTCGACCAATCCTTCCTAATTCGCATCTTTGGTGAAAAAATTTCTTTTGTAATTCCTTACATAAGGATTCAGAAAATACCGGATCTCCGCCTACACAAGCAAATTGTTGATAAAACTCCAAAATGGCATTTTCTTTTGACCCAATTTTTTTTTTCTCTTTATCAGTCAGGAAAGACAAGAAAATTTCAGAGTAGCAAATATTCTCTAGAATTTCTCTTAGATTCGAACCCATAGCTGAGAGTTTGACTAAACCTAATACAACCTGGTTAGTAATTTATTTTTTGTTCAATTTGAACACACAATTACCTGGTTATTTATTTATTTTTTGTTCAATTTGAACACACAATTATAAAATTGTGTGTCTAGGGGAGTAATTCAGCCGGTAGATGGACGAGCTTAGGGCTTAGGCAAAAATATATGATCTAGGTACGTAGATAATTTCAACAAAAAAAAAATTTATAAAATTGTGTCAATTCTCTCAACTTGGACATGTATTTATTAAACAGGCAACACGACATAACTTTTTTTTTTTTTATGAAAGATCGAAGCACAACATAACTTGTAAGTCATATTGTGTCATGTGACACATTTAAAACATATAATTTGATTAACTCGAATTTTACATATTTACCCATTTAATTTGTCCCATATAACAAAAAAAAAATCTGTATATTAATTCAAAGGGAGTTAATATTGACACCCATAAAAATGTTAAACACACCAATATTTTAATAAAAATTTTAATTACAAAAATATCTCAATAGAAATTTATCAATAAAGACAAATTAGTTTAATTAAAAAATAAAAATAAAAACTATTTATACCTATTAATTACACTCATATTTTCAACTACATAAAAAATAATAAAATAATAAAAAAAATAAAACCCTAATTCTATTTTTTTTTTTAACCCCTAAACTTTATTGGGAAACTGCCGCTTGTTTTCATTTACTGACAATTTCAAATTATACAACAATCGAGGAATAATTATAATGTCGTTTCTGTTTTTGGAACAGATTATATTGCGTGTGGAGGGGGGTTTCGAGTTTCGTTTTAAAGTTGCATTTGAAGGGGTGAATAGAAGATGTCATGCATGTAATTTGTGTACAGCGCTATTGCTTACTATGATTGGGATGAAAAAAAAAAAAAAAAAAAAAAAACTTTATTAAGAAGAGAAGAACAAAAGATCAACATAGTGCCTAAAAAGGCTAGTTGAGTATATGCTAATGAATGTTGTGTTGCAAATGCAAAATGTTAAGGCCGTATTTGATGCTGCTATCAAGGTCATTCTCCGGCCTCTAAAGCCGAAGAAGCAAAAGAAAAAATTAAGTATTTGCTTAGTTCTTTAATCGATTTTCAATTAGTTAATGATCCTCTCTTTCCTTGCAGCTTCTATTCTGTTCATTCTTATTCTTTCTTTTGTATAATTTTTTTTGTTCTTTATCCTATTTTGATAGAGGAAAATCTGTCGATTTATGTTTAAAAATTTGTGTAGGAGCTGTGCATTTGTAAAATTGGGTGTGTAAATAACTTATGAAAGTTTATAAATAAATTGTATAAAAATGAAAACATTCATTTAAATAAGGGTACTATTGGCATTAAGATGGATGTTTCTAATAATGTTTTAATTTTAAATTTTAGACATGGGTGTACTTATAAATATGGGTGTGCATATCATATTTATGGGTGTCAATATCCGTACCTTAATTCAAAACCTATAATCATACCATCAATTAATCTAAAATAACAAATTTATCCCTAGTAATCATGCTAACTCATTAGCTTTTTAAAAAAAATAAATAAATAAATAGTCACTAACTATTAAGTTCAAGGAAGAAAATATCGGTATCGATTTCGGGTTTCCAAATTTATGAATATTTCGGGGATAATATCGATATCGATGGATATTCTGTCAAAATTTGAAAAAAAGATAAATATTTGCATCTAAAGTTAGAAATATTTTTATAAAACTTTAGAACAATCTTAAACAAGTAATTAGACATCAAAATAATCTTATTTTATCAATAAATTAGCAAAGTTATGAGCTTATTATAAATTATAACATAGATAGAGTTTGTATATAATTTTAAAATTAAGTATTTAATATAATAATATCTGATTTCACTTTTACAATATTATATACAACATAAAGAAATTAAATATTTAATAAACAAAATTATCATAAAAATATATATATAGTTCCATGATCATGATTCTATCATAAATTCATAATTCATACATAATACATTGCATGTTTGAAATTTAATACAAACACAAATTCCTTGGTGATTCAAAGACATAAGGTATATTTCCATCTTGATTCAAGCAATAATGTTTGCATGAAAATGTGTTTGTATAGTTTTCAAGGTAGTTATTAATATGTCATGTGTATATTACTTGATCTCTTCCAACTAATCCATGAACTGGATAGTTTGGGTTTATCCAACTTGGTGGATATTGTTGATCTGCATACAAAGGTATTGCATATGACAATTGTGGTGAAGGATAATCAAATATATTGTAGCCACCAAACTACCATAATATTGTACCTGAAAACCTGACCTTGTTTGTGAATCATCGAAAGAACTATTTTATGCGTCTATACTCATTGAGGAAAGAGTTGTAGTCAAAGAATCTTCATCAATTTGACTCATTCCTCCTTGCTGTCTACCATGATTTCGAAATTACCTGCACCAACATCCCAACCTACCGCACTAGCATTCCAACTTGCTGCACCAGCATCCCAACCTCCGACACAAACATCCCAACTTGTTGCACCAGCATTCCAACCTCTCATCTTTTCTACCATTATTTCCATTAGAGGTATGCTAGTCATCGAAAGAGCTGCTAACAGTAACTTCACGATCTACACCAACTTTTTTTCTAATCACTTGTTCAATATTTATTCCCATGTCTCAAGCATAAAAAGCAATATGTGGATCAGGATTTCCCTCATCATCATCTAAATAGGTAGGTATAACCCAGTCAAAAATAGGATTCTCATTATCGTCCCCTGTTTCAACCGCTACTTAAAGTAGATCCATAAAATCAATTTCATCTACTTTATCTTTTTCAGCAGTCATATCCCTAAGTTTCAACTTCATATTATAATAACAATAAACAAGTTGTTCAAGCTTAGAATAAGCAAGACGGTTTCTTTGTTTTTTGTGGATTAAAGCAAATGTGAACCAATTTCTTTCGTAGGCAAAAGATGATGTTGTTGTTTGTGACAGTATGTGAACTGCTATTGCACACAATGATGGAACATAATTTTCATACATTACCCACCAATCAACTGTAATAAAAATTATTAAGTATGAATACCATTTCAATGGTATTATTATTACATAGATTTTTGTAATAAAACTTATATATCCGGTTGCATTTTACTTCTAGCTGACATGGCTGCTTGTTCACCAAAACTCTTATTTCCATCCTTAAAGTATATGAGTTACATTCATAACTCATGAGATCAGTATATAAATAATATATATATGAGTATATGACACAATACTCATGCAAAAAAGTTATAATATTGGAATTATAAAATTGATTGTAAGTTGTAACTTTTTACCTCATTTCCAAAACTAGCAATCCCTACAGCTTTATGGTCTAATTGCACACATACAATATGTACGGCTTTCAAAAGATCTAAATTATCCTCAATATTGTCTCTATATTGGTACTTTGGGTTCAAATACTAAGCTAGAAGAATAAATAATAATAATTTTAGTATAAATAATATACTAAATTTTAATTATGAATGACAAACAATTGGAAATAAAATTTACCTACAACATGTAGTAGGTGATTAAGCATTTTATCCCACCGATTTTGAATAATGTTTAGAATCCATTTAGTATTCTCTATTTGCTGCAGAACTGCATCTTTCATCACACACATTAACTCATATAAGATAAGTATAGTGGGTACAACTTCTGTATCAACCAATCTCAGAACATGGTATAGTAGCTCATATATTTTAACTACAAAAGTCACATTATCCCAAAACTCTTAATCTAAAATAAGCCATTCTATTCTTTTTCCATTTGTGGTTCGACTCAATCAATTTGTAGCTCATGCATCACTTGTAAATAGATGTTTCAAACTTGTCTCTTTTTTTTCAAAAGACTATTAAGGGCAATATGATTAGTCGCAAATCGAGTTGCACCAAGTCACACTATCGCCCCTTTACAAACCTCCCTCATTTGCGATAGTAACCATCCATGATTATATATAAAGTTTGTCACAACCCTAGTATCATGAATTACACTTGCAACAATGTCCTTCTTTCCAATATCCTCAAAAATCAAATCTATACAATGTGTTGTACAAAGAGTTCAAAATATAGAATATTTTTTTCACAAATGTAGAGCCATTGTCGGTGACAATTTGCACGACGTTCTTCTCACCGACCTCTTTCACCACATATTTGAGCAATCCATAAATATATTGATGATCCTTAATTTTATCGGATACGTCAACAGATTTTAGGAAACTTGTGTGACATTTACAATGTAGGGGTTTTGCCCTAAAACTTGTAATATGTAAATGATGATAAATTATTAATAAAAGAAGTAGTCCTTTCATTCTATTTATATGTCTCATATTTTTATATCATATGTGCTAAACATCTAAAATTGTTGAATGTAATCTCGAACTGAGTATATGAGTATCATATACAGAGAAATTCAGTTTGAGACGTGCAATCTAAAGAATCCGTAGATATCAAATGAAGTTGAGTACTTTATTTGTGGTTAATCTACAATTACAGTCTATTCCGTAATGTACGATGGTCTTATCCTGAACTACTCATATGGTAATATGAGAATGAAGGTACCTTATATAATTTGATCATATAGGACTGGGCTACGATCTATATGAATCTCTCACCAATATTTGTTACATGGGGAGATTCATGTATATCGACAAATGATGGTTATATATGGGTGATCGTAATCGTAAGTGTCTTACTGACTCCTTTATGTTAAATCATGATTTTTGATTTACCATGGGTGATGATGCGGAGCGGGTGGTGAGTTCATACGGATGGTGAATTCGTATTTAAGTCGCGTGGGCAAACCAAATCCGGGATGAACTTCATGGACCTCTACAGAGGGAATATGGGGTCTAATCGTCTATTATATTATGTTTTCGAAAAGCCTAAGACAAGCCCTACAAATGCTATGAAGATTTTGTCCTCTGTAACAGGTCACAGCAGGCCCAATTTCGGCCATCTTGTTTGTTGCACAAAGACTTTTAGTTTTCTTCCGCAACAATTTAGTAGTTTTCATTTTTAATTAGGATTTGTTTTCATTTTAAATTAGGATTTGTTTTCTTTTTTTTAGATAGGATTTCTTTTCCGATTTTGTTTAGCTAAATTAGAATTTTATGAGATCTCGATTCCTTGTGGAATTCAAATTATTGCTTTTTCTATTTAAGTAGTTTGTATTAGGTTTTGGAAATCGGTTTTTGATGATTAATAAAATTGTAGAGACAGCATCTCTTTTTATCCATTTTCGGTACCTTTGCAGGGGTCGACGAATTTGAAGCCTATTATTCTGATATATATGTGCGGATCAACAGATTAATAGTAGGGTTTGTTTCCGGTATTCATGCACGAATCAACGGATCCGAATCGTTTATCATATATTTTATCGATTGTTGTTTGCGTTGAATTTTCACGCTGCATCAGCTTGGTATCAAAGCCATCAAGTCTACCGTTGTGCTAAACTCAACATCCAGAGACCACAACAAACTACTTCCCCATTAAATATTCAGCTTCCATATTTTTCCCTTACAAAAAAATAATAATAATAATAATAATTCTCATGAACCCTCAAACACAATTATCCTCATGTCCTTCGGTGTTTTTCGATGATACATATGTATTGACGAAGGTTTTTTGTCGATTTTGATCCACCGGTTTTTGATAAAGAGGAATCTGATGATGACTCGGATAGTTGAGAGAACGTGGTGTTTGGTGAGTACAGATCCCAGGGATTGGCATCGTTTCATCACCGTCTGAGGATGATGAACCTTTGAATTCGAGGGCAACTTCCGTCCAGCCCGGAGAGGATGATACGGATCAAATTAAGGCAAAAGGGTAATTAGATTGGTGAGAAGGTCAACTCTAAACCCTACTATCTAAGGTTGCTCAGACATATTCGTACAGCTGATATTTTTAATGTGAAACATCTCGTCCCTTACAATCGTGATTCAACTTTAGAGGAAGAAAGGGTGCTGAATTCGAGGCCGAATTCCTTCCAGCCTGGGGAGGATGTGCAAAGCGGGTGGCGAGTTCATACAGATGGCGAATTCGTATTTGGGTCACATGGGCAAACCAAATCCAAGCTGAACTTCGTGGACCTCTACAGAGGGAATATGGGGTCTAATCGTTTATTATATTATGTTTCCGAAAAGTCTAAGACGAGCCCTACAAATGTTATAAAGACTTCATCCTCTGTAATAGATCATAGGAGGCCCAATTTCGGCCATCTAGTTTGTTGCACAAAGACTTTTAGTTTTCTTCCGCAACAATTTAGTAGTTTTCGTTTTTAATTAGTATTTGTTTTCTCGTTTTTAGATAGGATTTCTTTTCCAATTTTGTTTAGCTAAATTAGAAGTTTAGGAGATCTTGATTCCTTGTAGAATTCGAATTATTGCTTTTTCTATTTAAGTAGTTTGTATTAAGTTTTGGAAATCAGTTTTTGATGATTAAGGAAAATGTTGAGAGAGCATCTTTTTTTATCCATTTTCGGTACCTTTTCAAGGGTCAATGAATTTGAAGCATATTATTCTGGAATCTATGTGTGGATCAACAGATTAATAATAGGATTTGTTTCCGGTAATGGATCCGAATCGTTTATCCTATATTTTATCAATTGTTATCTGCGTTAAATTTTCACGCTGCATCAAGTGAGATCGGAGTAGTATTCTCGATCAATATCTCCGTATCTTGGAATCGCAGTTTGGCTTATGGCTATGAAGGTCTATACACAATAGTGAAATCTATTCCTCCTTGCAAGAAGTAGAGAAGTAATTCCCTTAAGGATTAATTCGAGGTTCGAACAATTAAGAGCCCTCTCATTCTTCTGTAAAGGAATGAAGGATATAATTGTTCATTAGATAATCAATGATACTTAATGGAAAAGATATAATTAGAGGGGTATAACAGACTTTATGATCCACCTCTAATTATGAACTACTTGTGGAGGATCACACCATGTGTAATAGTTATATCGATGAACACTGAATTTTGGTTTGTGTAAAAACATCTACAGTTACGAGAGTGCAGCATCGGGTTTTTAGTGGAATAACTCCGAGGTTAATAATCATGACATATTAATTAAAGAGTTTAATTAATTTTTCTAAGAATTATTAGAACTCAAGACTATGGGTCCATTAGGTCCCCTTACTAGCCCGGAACATTGATGGTAACAAAGGTCATGGTTAATTAATTAGATGGTCCAATTAATTATGTTACGAAAGTAACAAGGATTTGATTCAGGCAATTAATTAAATAATGTGATTATTTAATTAATGGCTTAATAATTATGAATTATTAATTGAATTAATTATTTTATGAATATACAAGGTTCGAACTAAAACCAAAGCAAAGATATTTAATCTTTAGCAGGTCACGCGTTCAAGTCACAGTGACAACATTGAATTAAATAGGATTTATAATTCTATTTAATCTAGATTACTTGTAAACCTATCTTGATTTTATGAATAGATATAATATATCAAGATATTTGTTTTTTAAAATTTGATATTTTAAAACAAGATAAGTGATATTTTTTTTTTTGAATATTTGATATTTAAAAAACTATTCTATCGTATCAAGTATTTTGTAACTTTAAAAACTCTCAATTAATGTAATTAAAAAAAGGGTTAGAAAAAAGAAAAATAGAAAGAAACAGAGAGAGGGTGTGCGGCCAACAAGGGGAAGAATAAAAAAGGTTTTCTCTTGGTACTCTTGACAAGGGTTGCCAAACTCTACCTACATAAAACAGGAGTTGTTTTCGTGTGTTTCTTCTACCTCTATTCAACCTCCTGAAGCGCGTGACGGGCCCATACACAGTTGCTGGAACACAGGAGATAGAAAGGAAGATCCGGTGATACAAATCGAAAAGTGAAATCAAGAAGTGAAAGAATGAAGAAGTTAGTCTTGAGGTATGATTATTAATCCTACCTATATTTATTCTTATATATCGTACATGTTTATTAAGTCACTTAAATATTTTTTTTAAAGACCGTTTTTGTTTGAATATGATTCAAACAATTTAGTTTATCAAAAATTCTTCCGCTGCGCGACTCTTTAAAACTAAGGCTTACCAATACATCATAAAATTAATTATCGACAATCTTATTGATCCCGTCCACCCATCACACATTATGGCGCAACCATATTTCTCCCATTTTGTTTTGAAGTTATCAATATACTCTTTCATTTCCTTATACTCGATGCCCAAGTACTTATACCTAATTTCAAATGTTGATGGTGATTGAACTCCAACACCTATATATACTTGCATGTTAAATTTAATTGTGAGATAAAAAATAAAACAAATAAAAAATTTCAAAAGCATTATTATTTTTTTTTTAAAAAAAAAATACATGATTTTTGAGCACCAATAATCATTTTCTTAAAATGATGAGAACCAGCTTTATGTGGAAGCACATTATCATAATAAAAAACTTTGATACTAGCCTCCCCAATTTTTCTCTAATACTACCTCCCTTGAACATATCTTTAATATTATTTTGCTTTGCACCTGATGATTTGTACAATGAAGGTTCAACTAGAGGTTTATAATGCGGCTCTCGTCAACTTTGAGTGCAACGTACTTGTTATGGTGGTTGGCCACTACCACCGGCTCCTGAACTCTCTCCTCTCTTTGACCTCCCTTCAAAGCTTCTTACTACTTGTTCTCTTTGCCATTCAGATGCTTTGGATGCATCTATTGCACAACGATAATCATCTCGCTCATTAGGATGCAAATCTTCAGGATAATAATACATGTCATCTTCCTCTTCTGTATCAGGCAAATTTCCCCTTATTTCTTATTGAATTTCCTCAATCTCCTTTGCAATTTTTTTTTTTTGGTTATTTCTTTATTTTTTTTATTATTATTATTATTTTTTTTTTTTTTTTTTGCAATTGAGATATTTATTTTTTCACTTCTTGTGGCACATTTGGGCATACTTTTACATTTTTGTACTCCTCTTTACCGGATAAATGAAATTTAAACCGGGCAATTCCCCCACTTTGCATTATGTGACCGCAAAACGAGCATATAGTACCATTTTTATTATTCGGTATTGGTTGGCAATACTCCCATGCTGAATCATATCTAGTACCAAACATCTTATGCAATGTAATTTCCTATTAAAACAAAATTAAATTTTGTACAAATCAATTTATAAATATGAAAAAAATTCTAATGAGTTTTAGAAACAATACCACAAAACATCAAAGTGAACATTTACGTACCGGATTATTTGATGAAGATTTTAAAAGAAACTTGTGAATTGTGATGTAAAATTTACTGTGTAGTGTAGCCATGTAGGATGAAAACTTAAAAGAGAAGAGTGAAGATGATGAAATGAAAACTGATGAACAAATTTGTTCTTTATTCTAATAATTTATATTCTCTACAAAGATTATATAATGATGATTTTGTTTTTCCAAATGCATCGATTACATTTCACTTTTTCAAACATATGCATTGTACTCTCTGTGAATAATTGAGGTACTTTTTTGTTTTTTTGTTTTAATTTTTTAATAAAAAGAATTGGGATTCTTTCTCTACACAAAGTAACATAAAAAAAAAATTATGGGTTTTATACATTTTACACAAACAAATCATATTGCTTTCATGACCCAATTCTGCTTCAGTAATTCTACTATTGATTATTATGTTGGAAAATTTTATAAATTTGTTAATGCTTCTTCTAAAATAATTTTCAATATAAATTATTTGAACAATAATTTAAGTGTTTAGGATTAATTTTTTAAAAAATAATAATTTGCAAAATATCTCTGGATTACGAGGTGAAATTCACAGTATTTTAGGAATATCGAGAGATTTTTATGGATATTTCGAAATCGACCGGATATTTATTGGATATTGGAAATTAGATATTTTTCCTGTTTAGATATCAGTCCCTCCAAAATATGGATATATCGATTTTAAGTTCTTTGATTAAGATAAATTTGAATACGACTTATTTATTAAATGGGTAAAACTAGATGCACCAGCATGAATTCGACACAATTAAATCAATTCAAACCCATTATAGTTCGTATCGAATTGTCACGTTATAACTCAACTTGTCGGTCCAATATAATTGTTAGAAGAATGCTCCGTTGAGTGCATATCATGTGGCATAGATAACACATGTGATTAGTTATGTACACATGGCATGATATTATTGGGGCCGAACCCAAAGTAAGGGGGGTGTATTGGATTAAGATTTTAATGGATAATTTTTTGGTGTAAGGATTTAATAGATTTGCAAGACTTTATAGACTATTAGGATTATATAGATTAGACTTTTAGGATTCTTAAAGAATCTTTGGACTTTATTCAGAGACTATAAGATTATCTGGACTTTGTTTCAAGACTTTTTAGACTTTATTTCAAGATTTTTGTTGTTACAATGTTGCAATTACTTTCAAGACAGTATCTGAACCAGTTTCAATAAACTCAAATACTTCTCCGTTGACTCCTCTTTGTCTCTTCCTTTACTTCTCGCCATAACCACTTTTCTATGAACTCTTATAGGCAATTCATCAAACACATAAACAACAATTCTTGTCAATCATCTTATTCATAGAAAAAAAAAATACTGACTATATCATTTCTTGTTAGCCAAATGGTCTAAAGAATAAATACAAGTTTATTCTTATTTATACACAATACAACCAATTATTAATCTTTACATTGAAGCTAGTCTGATTTACATATAATAAAAATCAAATGCATACTTTTATATAGTTAGAAATATTACGATAAAAGACAAGAAAGATCTAAAAATAAATTCAGTCTTATTTTCCAATATAAATGCATTAACACATGGATGTTGGCTTTTCATATTCTGCTGTAACACCAAGATGTAGCTTGGACTATGCAAACCGGAGATTAGTCACTCAAGTCATGTGCTTCTCATCATCCCACACAGCATGCTTCACCATAACCAGATCTGGGAGAATTTTTAAACTTTTTTTTAGGTTATGATAGATTTGTGATGAAGATCGATGGGTATGAAAGTTGAGGAAGCTAAAATTTTTTATGGTTAACATCCGATGAGTGATGAGAATTGCAGAGCATATTTGAGAAGCAGGAAAGTCTAGAAAGTATTGTGGGTGAGAGCAAGACAATTCCGAAGTCCAGCTATTTATATAAATCATTGAAAAAGTCTGGATAATTCATTTTGTCATGAAATCCTAAAAATCTTAGAAGTCTGGATCCAATACCTCAAGACTTTTAAACAATCTTAGAAGTCTGGATCCAATACCTTATGACTTTTAAAAAATCTTAAAAGTCTGAATTCAATACCTCAAGACTTTTAAAAAGTCTTAGAAGTCTCAATTGTCTAATAAAATCATGAACCAATACACCCCTCTCAATGTTTCAACCTAAACAAATTATTTAAAGTGGATATTCATTACAAGAAAAATGTTTCAATGCCACTGCCCACTGGATGGAGTACCATATGCTTTTCATTCAAATGTTATACCAAGTAAATGGTAGAAAAAATAAAATTAAAATACTAAAAAGAAAAGGAGGCAGCTTTGGGAAGACTTCCAGTTGTATTTTTCTTTCAAATATTTTAGTTTAGTGTAATGCCCCTCCAACAAAACGGCTCCGTTTAGCTAGAAAGAAAACGACGCCGTAGACTTGCAATCATTGTTGACTGACTCCATGTCTCCATAGTCCTTCCCTGCCGACCTTGCTCTGATCGTAAAGTAGAGAGAGAAAGAGAGAATTTTGAAGAGACCCAGAAAACAAAAATGGGGGCGTTGAATGAGTATATACTTATAAAGAGAGTGGTAATTCTTTGGGTGATATTCATGACAATAACAGCAACAGGAGTGGCAGCTAAAGAGCAACTCACCACTAGACAATGCGAGACTCTGGGCTTCACTGGCCTCGCTCTTTGCTCCGACTGCAATACTTTCGCTGAATATGTCAAAAACCCAGGTCTCTCTTTTCTTTTTCAACTGGGTTTTTTTTTTTTTAATGCTCTGATTTTTGGATTTTTATGCACTAATTCATAATACCCTGATGGGGTTTTCATTATTATTAGATTTTTGCTTTATGTGTTTACCATACACACATCAGTATATCAATATACTCATTGATGCTCTATTTGTTTTGACACTAAACTTTCTCCGTCAACTAAACAAATTTAATACACAATTCAATTGTTGATCATAATGTAATTTCAATTAGGAGCTTGAGAGAATGTTGGATGTTGACATCGACTCTAGTTTGAAGTAACAAATTGTTTTCTTCAAATGTGTTTGTCTTATCTATTGGACTCCAAACTCATATTTATAAAATGCATGAGCATGACTTGCTAAACTCCAAGTTTTTGTTGCAGAGCTGTTATCTGACTGCTTGAAATGTTGCACGGAGGATTCTAATGATTCCATGAGCAAGGTATGGATCTTTTGGACCGAATAATCAAATTCTTGCTGCTCAATATTTCTTTGTGCTCTTTACAGTTACCTTTATTTTGATGATCCTTCGTTTTGTCTGAAAAGCTTATGATTTATTCCATTAACATAGGGAAGCATAAAATGTAGATTCCATGGTTGTTGAATGCAAGTTGATTACATCTGATCTGTTTTGCTTTTTCTTATTAAAGAACAAAGACATGCAAGGAAATATGTAAGTCCAGATGGTGGAAACAAAACCTAGTGTTTAAAGAAACAGACATGGTTAACTTCCCTAGATGACAACATTTTGTTTTGCATTTACCACAGTTGAGAAACTTTCTGCTCCTCACCCTTTGAGCCTAACCAGACCTGTTCACTTGTATGCAAATGTTCATGGACTCTTTAAACAAATTGACATTCCTGCAGCCGCTGTACATTATATAGATGATGGGCAATCTTCTAGATGCTTATCGAGCATTTAAAAAGAATGTTTTCTATAAACCATGATGATAATAACTATGAAAGTTCCCATGAGATGACGTGACTTTGATTTATAAGAAGTATATACAAGGGCATGGTCTTTTTAAAGTTTATTCTTTGAGATCCATCATTGCATATTTAAAACTTTCATGTAGCATGAATTTCTTTAACTTGGTTGCATTCGGGTAACCATGGTAATTTCGACCCTTTTGAATTCTTTCAACATTAGAATATTGATTTCCCCTTACTACATCATTTCTCTGTAATTGCAATACTCCTCTTTATGAGTTCTAAAATTATTTTTTATTTGTTATCCTTTTCTCTTTTCTTTCCTTGGGGAAAAAAAGGGTTGAGCTCGGAAAAAGAATTTCAAACTATTATACTGCATCTGGTGTAATCAATAGAAGCTTTTTTCTTCTTTTTTTTTTTTCTTCTCATTTTTGTTGTAGGTTACTTATAACTGAGTGATAAAATATTTGAAAAAACTGTCAACATTTTTCATTTCCTCTTAGATTAGGTGATTGTGTTACTAAAATGACAGAAAAATGACGTATAATACTCTGGTGAAACTGCAGATTACCTATTCTGGTGCAATACTGGAAGTTTGCATGAGGAAATTGGTTTTCTACCCTGAAATTGTTGGTTTCATTGAAGAAGAGAAGGATAAGTTTCCTACCGTTAAAGTTCAATATGTTTTCAATTCTCCACCAAAGTTGATCATGCTGGATGATGAGGACCAACAAAAGGAAACCATAAGGTGAGCTAGTTTTTGTTTATATTAATCACGGGTCTTACAGTGTGTTGAAATTATGTGGCACTGGATATATAGGAAATGGAGTTGAGAGAGATGCTTAATCTCTCTCGTGATTGTTTAAGTGATGATACTGAATATTTTAAGCTAGCAGTCAAGCATAGCATCATTGGTCAATGGGCCAGCTTTTCTTGACCACCAGATCCCCTCACCTTTCCCATGCCTTAGCGCAGAAACATAAGAAATAGACGAATAAAAAGTATAATTCCCGCCTGAAGCATGCTTAAGATTTCTTACCTAGCCACAAAGCCTCAACTAAACCTTAGGCAGTTTTCTCATGTCATTTATATCTCTTCTTGATTTTGCATGAACGTCATAACCTTTGTAGTAACAGTGGCTATCAATTTCCTGTCAGAGTGAGATTTTGCTGCTTAAGTGCATTGGAGGTTAAGGGACAGTTCAATGGTGGCATTTAAAATGCATAGACCACTTTCTTTTTCAATAAAATATATAGGTCATGTTTAGGTTTTCCTTTGCTATTAATGCCTCTCATACCATATTTAATTGCAATTTTATGATACCTTTCTAAAGAATATTGAAGTTTAAAACACAATCAGATTTATTAACCATTTCTCATTTGCAGAATTGACAATTGGAAACGCGAACATGTGCTGCAGTTCCTACAAGAGAAGGTTAAGCCTACTTCGGCAGAAGATTAGAATGGTTTATAATGTCACAATCTCCATTTTAGTTGGCATGTTTAACTCTTGTTTACCTTTTTTTTTCCAGAAAAATATCAGTTTACACATACTGTAAGAGAGCATATAACTCATTATCTTTCGTCTTTTATTCGTTTTCAAGTCCGAGGGACATGAATTGTGCAACTCTACTGTGATTTAAATTGAAAACCTTAAAGGGAATTCATTTGGTTTTAGGATGAATTGTGCATCTCTTCAATGGAAGATCATCTCCCAATTATTGAATTAAATTGTAAAGAGAGCAGAAGATTTCAAGTGTCGAGAACAAATTCAGCATGAAATTCGCAGCCATATTTCTATCATTGAATATTAGGATCATTATACATCTCAAGTTCATACATATACATTTGCCTTGATCTGTTGATCAGAATAGAAAACAACATACTAGATTTAGAAAGCCATAATTCCACCCCCAAATGACTAACTATTTCACATACCACATATCCCATTTCCAGCTTCTGTTATAACTGTCTAACAAAAATTTGTTATGCAATGAAATATGTGGTAAGTTGGTTAGTTGATGCGTCGACACGGCTTGTATCAGTGATATTGTGTGATAGCTTTCTCAAATTTAGGAGAAGTTGTCTTGATGGGAGCCCAAATATCTGCACCGTTGCTTCGAGCAACTCCAGCAGTACAGGAGATTGGAACAAGACATAAACCTCTGTTTCTCAGGCTATGATGCTCTACTTCCTGCAAATGCAATTAACCCTTTTACTTCTTTTTAAGCTCTCATTAAATCTTTAAAAAAAAGGAATCCCACTTCCTTTAAATATCATGATTCTCAGCTCATGCTTACCTGAACTGTTGGTGTACTTTGGAGGTATGGAGCACTCAACACCTGAAACCATACCAAGAAAACAAAATAATTTACATCAAAATCTTGTTCAATTATGGCACCTATCTTGTTCTTTTCTTCTTTGTTTATGATACATATTTTTTGTATTTTCTTCTTATCGGTGATGGTACGAATTCATATTTTCTAAAACGAAGAGGACAGCAAAATTTTCCAGTTTCAATGGGGGATTTTAATCTGCAATGTCCTCAAACTATAAAAGCTACAAGACCAACAAAGCATTCATTTTCAACAAGCCATTTCTTATCATTAGAGGGTATTCATATTTGAGTCACTAAGTAGAAAAAGTCCGAACCTTAACTTGTTCATGCAGGAATTGTATGTATTCCATTGCCTCACAAAGGACAGATGCAGTATCCGTCTGCACCAAAAAAATTATAAAATTCAACCGATAAGTTATAAAATTACACAACACTAAACAACTTCAAGATTGAAAGCAACAACAAAGGAGGCATAGAAAGAATAACATAAGCATACTGGAAGACAAAAAGGTCAATGGATTTTTCACCTCAACTCAAGCCCAACAAGCAATTTGACAGGGAAATATTGAAATCAATAATGCCATTAACTTATTTACCTTTCCATAGGGTGAAACAAGCTGTTGCAGAGCCACAATTCGTTCACCGAGCTTCTCTTTCCTCTCCTATAGCCAGTAGCAAATCCAAGAATTAGTAGGAGTGTAGGACAGATATACTCAACAAAGCAGTTACTTCAGGACTATATTTAAGATTCATCTAAGCAAACGTGATTCCAGATGGATAAACTAGAAAGGGAGGGACAATGATCTAGATATAGAAAAGGTGCTACAAAATGATCCAAGTTAATCATATTATGGCAACTGATATCAAGCTTAGTTGTGAATTCAAAACGGCATTTATAGTTCCTTACGTAGCCTTACAATGTCTATCAGAAAAGTATTGAAAACCATACCCCAAACGGAAAAAAGTTAAAAAGGGAAGGAGAAAAGGAGAAGAAACCTTTGCGGAAATGGATAGATCAGCTTTGTGTCGTTTGGATGCAAGAGTAGTGATACTGCCTTGGTCGACAGAGCAAGGACTTCGTTTATTTTCCATCATCTTTGCCACTTTTATTCCTTCTTCTCCCTGATTAAAATTTCAAAATGAATTAACATACACAATAGAAAATAAAGTATCCGCTGAATCATATTCATCCAACATCATATCTCTCCGGAAATGAGTAGGAAAAAGTTCCAAGTCAAACATCCAGCCAGACCATATAGTATTATTATTCATTATCCATTATAATGCTTACAGTAGCAGACATTAAACAATGGTGATTGACTTCAAATAAACATATATCTAACTGTGGCTTAATGAAATATATAGGATCTTTCACACTCACTACAAGCTCAATTTCACATGGCAACCCAGTCTCAACAATGATGTCTTCTTGTTATTGACTCGATTTTGAAAGAATAGATGCTCTCTCACCTAGCCAAGAAACAAGTACAAACAAGCAACATAACAGGTGTTACAACCAAAAAATCATCTACATCTTAGTTAAACTAAATTAATTGACATCTTTTATTTGTTTATTATCAGCCATGGTAAGAAAGCTAGGCCAATCAATGTTCAACAACAAAAAAAAAAAAACAAGGTTAATCAATTCAAAAAAAGAAAAAACAGGGAGTCTAAGTAAAACAATTACAGAGATACAATATGTTAAGTTTCTGATCATCATTTTTCATGAGGGAAAAACAATAACGAAAAGTCCTCGAAAGATTTGCATTCCTCGAGGTAGTTGGTTCATCCCTTACCCCCAATGAGGTAGGTCACCGCTGGAGATTTTGAATCCCACAGAACACAGGTGAAGTGTCCACCTAGAGAAAACTGGCAGAACGCACTCATGTAGCAATGAGGTTAATTTTATTAAAGAAATATGTATGTAAAACACGATATTGTTTTCATTCTAATTACAGTTAAAAATAATGAAATATCTTATAAACACACACGATAGGCGACAGCATTAAAAAAAAAAAACTATCAGTAAGAACCATAATCTGTAGATAAACAAAACAAACATGCACTGTTCCAGTCAAAAGTTAAATCCCCCATCAGACACAAGACAAAACACTAATACTCATTTACATTAAAAATAATTGAACTTGCACGATCAAGATAAGAATTCACCATTGTTAAATAATAATAAGCTCACAAATAGACAAGATTTCCATGAATCAATGAAAACCACAATTACCTACTTATTATTAAACTAAAACGACGTATTGGATTGATAATCTCAACACAATCTAGAGCCTCCAACAAATTTTAAAATGGTTAAGGATTCATTACTATTAATCACCCAAAGCACATAAATTATTTAGGATTATAATTATATTTTGTTGTAGGTTTGATGGGGAACAAACCCAGATAAATAAATAATCTATGTGGTCCCATATTCAAAATTAAAACTTAGCATGCATGAATCAACCAGGTATTTATCTGATTACCATATATGATCTTCTCATCCACCATTATTTAATATCATCAGAGAATACAATCTTAACCTAATAGTACCAACCAAAGAACATATTTTATTAAAAAAAAAAAAAACATCATTAAATAAATAATTACCAAGAAGTATCCAAAACTACCATGTAATCGACTTGGCAAAAACTTACTCAGAAGAAAAGAATGCTCACTTTCTTCAAGTTGATGGATAATTAAACAAACTGTCAATAAACTGGCTCAAAATAAGCAGAAAAAAAAAAAAAATGAAGAGACTCAGGGAAGTAGAGTTCTTTTAACAGTTGAAGAACAATTACAAATTAAGGAAAAAATAATCAATTTTGGCAACTCACCAAGAGCAGAGAGTCAGCATTGTCAATGGAGCTAACAACAAAACTTCAACTTTATAAGCCAATAGCCTTCAAACCCACTTCAAAAAAACACTAAAATTCTCCACTCTCAAGTGAAAGCCGAAAGAAATGGCTTTATTTGCAGTTTTCTCAACAGAATAATACCCCCCCAGAAGACAGTTTTTGACAGCAAAACGGTTGCCCAGATGTCTCTCTCTTTCTCCCCAAGGTTGAAACTTTATACTAAATTTTGTCAGTTTTTGCGTCTAAAAGTTGAAACTTTACTCAACAATTAAACAACATTAATCCAAAATTCAAAAAAAAAAAAAAAAAGTCCACTTAAATGACTAAAACTGAGTTATTGCCAGAAATGGGTCTAAGAAGTTGCTGAAACTATATGGGCACTCTGAAAGAGAAAGAAGAAGAAGAAGAAGAAGAAGAGGTGTGTGAAAAGTATGGGAGGGGAAGAAGAAAAGGGATTCTGAAAGTGTTTTATAAGGTTTTGAAAATAATAAAATATTTAAGTGACAACAAAGTTTGTCAACAAAAATAAATAAATAAATGTTTTATGTTTTATGAATTATGTTTATTTGTATTTGACAGCTAATATCCAACCCTGCAAAATGAAAGAGCCAAGAAAGGAGAGGTCAGAGGAGAGGAGAGGAGTTGTTAGTTTAACACTTCAACTATTATTACATGATGATGTCATTTTTCATCACTATTTTCCAATTTTTCTTCTCACATTTTTTATGTTTGATAATTAAATTAATATTTTTTATTTTTTATTTTTTATTTTTTATTTTTATCCAAGGACCTAGGCTTATATTCACACATCTTTATTATTAAATTTGGGATTTCATTGCTCTTATATTTACAAATGAAGGTTTTCAAAAAAAAAAAAAAAAATTACAAAGGAAGGAAATTTAGTTGTAGTCTTGTAGACTTGTAGTGAGGGGCGGGGAGATAGGGGGCCCAACAAAAATTGTTCGGTTGTTCCTTGTTTTTACAAAATTTCTAAGTTTGATTATTTTAAAGGTAAAATATATTATATCAAATTAGTCCCATAATTATTAGTTTATTACAATATATAAATAAAAGGTCTAACATCACTAATATATCTAATTTTTTCTTATCTACAAACGTTTACAAATTGGGAATAAAATGAAAGGGAATTAAATTCCATAGGAAATGAAATTAAGAAAGGGAACTTGATTCCTTAATGGGACGGGGAATTAAGTTCCATTTCCGAATGGAACTTAATTCCATATTTATGTGTGAAATCCATATAATTTGATTTTCAACTTATTTTGGTAAAAACAATAATCACAAATAAGGAATTAAGTTTCTTTTTCATAATTAGAATTCTTAATTAGTAAACTCGCACTTAATGTAAGAGCCAACATCTATTATTTTTAGGATTTGGTTTCTTATACAGTATACAATGACCTGGCAATGGGTCATGTTATTACGAATGTGTTTGGGTCGTGTTAAAATTGTTCCACCCGAACCCGACCCGTTAGCTTAATGGGTATATACAAACCCGAAACCATTTGTTAAATTAATGAGTAACCCGATCCGGCCCGTTGCAAAATATTATATTTGAGATTTATTAAAAAGTAAAAAATAAATAGTACTGGAGCATGATCAAACTCATACAATCAAGTTCACCATAGGCACCTAAAACTTTTAAAAAATAAATAAATAAATAAAATCCACCATAGGCACCAACAATCAATCAAAAACATCTAATTTAAAAAATAAACAAGTCCAAAATAAAAATAAAAATGAAATCTTCCATTAATCTTCCTCGTGAATCTTCAATATGTTACGAGTGGGAATCTCAATTCTCATTTAGACCTAAAAGGTTAAATTACTTGTATTAGATGCTAAGAAAAGAAGAATTAACACACATTAATAAATCCAATACCTTTGTAAATAAAATCATACATTTTCAATTTTCAATTTTCAATTAAGCATAACAGACAAGTCCCTTGAGTTGAATTAATAGCAACCTCGATATTCAAATTTAAAGTCCTGAAATTATGTTGCATGAAACGGTGGCACCATAGACCATAGTAATACAAAAATCAAAATGCAAGAAAGAAAACATACTTGATTGAATTTACTATGATCGAATTGACGATAACTGATTTCAAAAAAGTTGATGACCACTAGCTACTTTTAAAGTTTTAGGATTAGGGTTATAATATTGTGAAATAATTGATTTAGAGTTTATGAGTTTTTAATTTAGAAATTGAAAAAAAAAATAGACATTTTTACTCTTTCAAAAAAATAAAAAAAAAATTAGAAATTTTAAAAAATTAATTAGTAAAATATATTATAACCATAATTATAGAGATTTTTTTTTTATATAAATTCCACAGCGTGATGCCGTGACTATACAAAGATTTTTTTAATAACTTTCATAAACACATTAAAATATATATATATTTATATTAACGGGGTTATCAAATTAATGATTTTTTTAATAATAAACTCAAAACCAACCCATTATATTTCGTATCTTAATGGGTTGACGTATTAACAATCCGATCCGATAAACTTGACCCACCAACCGCTATTTTCGAATGGGTTTGGGTCATATAAAATTTTGTCATGTCTATTAACATCATGAACTCTCTCTCTCTCTATATATATATATATATATTATTAAAATAAAATGGAAATGTGTTACATATTTCTTTGATTTTCATATGAGAAAGTCATCGACAATTGATGGATTTTATATAAGAATAAAAATCTCAATTCGTCTTCATCAACATTTAAACTATATTACATTTGATTTTTTAATACCTTAGTTTTTAAATATTAGTATATTTATCCTGTGTTAAGTCATTAACTTGACTCCCAAAGCCAAAATTCCGGTTTCGCCACCGATTATAGTCTTGAGATTTCATGCTAGATAATATTAAAAACTCTTGTTTGAAGATGTTTGTAGCTTACACAGTTATATATTTTTTATGGAGTGGACCATGGCAATTCAAAAATTCGATTTAAATTTATAATTTCAATAGTTAACTATCATTTTACATTTTTACTATTGATCCAATGATAGAGAAGTGTAAATAAATTAAAAGCACATGTAAAACCTTGGATTAAAAAAAAATAAGATTTATATATTTTTCCAAAAAAAAAAAAAAAATTATATATGAAATATAAAATCCTAAATGTAACTTAAAATTATGGGTGGGCAACCGCTAAACCGAACGTTTGGTAATCAAACCGAACCGCTTGATTTGATCCGGTTTTTTACTTTTAAAAAAACCATACTGTTTTTTTATAATAAAACCATATGGTCCGATCTGGTCTATAGTCCAAGCTTATCAAACCCAGATCGAACCGTAAACTGAATATTTTTTACACACATTTTTATTCTATTACATATCCCACCCAAACTTCAAAACTAAAATGTTAAAGTGAAAAAAAAACCCTAATTTATTATTTCATATTTGTTTTATTCAACCACCAATAGTCTCTTATTTGACTTTCTGAAAAGATATTTGAATTTTAAATTTTATATGTGAATATATTTTGTTTAATTTATATTTTATATATGAATTATTCAATAACTCATCATGCCATATATTTCTTTTAAATGATGGACCATTTAATTAAATTGCATAAAAATTTAAAAAGAAAATTTCAAGCCAAGAACTATTAGACCGAATCAAACCGAACTAAACCAATATAATTTGGTATAAGAAGAAGATTGGTCCAAACTGATCCTATTTTATAAGAAATCAAAAATTTTGATTTGATCTAGTTCCAATTGAAACCGGACTGTGCCCATTCCTACTTAAAATTTTAAATTAATATAATTTGACCCGTTATATTTAATAGAATGTATGAGGATTGAGAGAAAATATTGGCTGAGACAGCCTCATACACATGGATATTGGATTGATTAATGAGAGTGTGCCACAATTGCCACATTAGAGTTCAGACATTATGTCCCTTTTATTCTTTATTATTATTGACTAATTTTCATTATTTACACAAGAAAATATGTACCGAGTAACCGAGAGCACATATTAGCATAATTCATTTTGAATTGACCTTATTTAATGATGGCAGTGGAAAGTTCATGTGGAAACGATGGGAAAAAAAAAAGGAGAAATAAAATTGTCATATCAAATATCAAAATCTGATTTAGATTGATTAATTGGTTAACGGCGTATTTAAAAATATTTTTATAGATGCTTTTTTAATAAAAACAAAAATATTGAAACAAGAAATTGCTAGTTGTCGTAAGTTTTTGTGACCCAAACAAATCTAGCCGCCCGTTTGGAAGGGATTTGGATCCTCTACTGATCCAATTTTTTTCATGATATTTTTAAAGTATGTGATTGGTTATTAATAAAGTGATTATAGAAACCAATCACATATTAACCACACATTCATTGCAATATTTATGTGTCATGAGATTAGATGATGTCAGAAAAAATATCAGATCAGTAGAGGATCCAAATTCGTTTGAAAGAGCTTCTCTATCAGCTAAAAAAGTTGTTTCAATTAAAAAAGTTCTTTTCAAATTTTTTTATAGTGGAAATGGTGGAAAATGTCACATTTTTTACCAGGCTTTGTAAGAAAGTCACACTTTAATAACTTAAGTTTAAAATGCACTAAAGTAAATGATTTCCAAATATGCTCTCACTTTACTTATTCTCTTACTTTGAAGTTTTCTGAGATTTTATTCTTTCATATTCTTCATAGAGGTCTGTTAAACAGACCTCCAATGGAGGTTGAACATTATAACATTATTAATGCATTTTCATTGGATAATTAGTTTAGTAACGTTACGCAGAAGCCTTCGGGGGGTCGGAGCTTTTTTTCAATTTAAAACCCAAATTGGGTTCCTTTTCATTTGTTCTCCAAGTCTTTTATAAACCTTAAACTGGTTGTGTGAATTTTGAATCTAATTGAAAAGGCTCGGAGTTCCGAGACTTTTCATTTGTTCTCCGAGCCTTTTTATTTAGTCTCCGAGCCTTTTTATTTAGTCTCCGAGCCTTTACACATTCTCTTACTTTGAAGTTTTCTAAGATTTTATTCTTTCATCTTCTTTTACTTTGAAGTTTTCTAAGATTTTATTCTTTCATCTTCTTCATAGAGGTCTGTTTAATAGACCTCCAATGGAGATTGAACATTTTAACATTATTAATGCATCTTCATTAGATAATTAGTTTAATGGCGCTACGCAGACGCATTCGAGGGTCGGAGCTTTTTTTTCAATTTAAAACCCAAATTGGGTTCTTTTTCATTTGTTCTCTGAGTCTTTTATAAACCTTAAATTGATTGTGTGAATTTTGAATCTAATTGAAAATGCTTGAAAACCCAAATTGGTTTCCTTTTCATTTGTTCTCCGAGTCTTTTATAAACCTTAAACTGGTTGTGTGAATTTTGAATCTAATTGAAAAGGCTCGAAGTTCCGAGACTTTTCATTTGTTCTCTGAAACTTTTCATTTGTTCTCCGAGCCATTTCAATTGTTCTCCGAGCCATTTCAATTGTTTTCCGAGCCTTTTCATTTGTTCTTCGAGCCTTTTTATTTGTTCTCTGAGCCTTTTCATTTGTTCTCCAAGACTATTCATTTGTTCTACGAGCCTTTTCAATTGTTATCCGTGCCTTTTCATTTGTTTTCCGAGCCTTTTTAACAATCATTTTTTTTGTTAATTTTGAACCTCCGAACCTTTTTCATTTGTTCTTCGAGCCTTTCTAAGCTTTGTCCAAGACTTTTCTAAGATTTTTTAACAAATTTTTTTTTTCACACAATCAGCTTAAGGTTTACAAAAAAAAGTTTTAAATTGGAAAAAAAAAAAAAAAAAAAAAAGAGAAGCAACTAACAAGATGGTTTTTATCTCAGATGCAACTAACAAAGGCTCGAACATAAAAAAAGTCGCTATTATGTTTGGTCATGGTCGTCGACGGCGACATACGCGTGTTCATGGTCCACCATTGTCTATTGATGGAGGATTTTGAAAAAAAAAATGGTGAAGAAGGTTACTGTGGAGGGTATTTTTGTCTGTTGACCATAATAGGTGTCTTTTAAACTTAACTTATTAAAATGATGAATTTCTTACAAAACCCGGTCGAAATAGTGACAAAAAAATTTTGACCCCTTTTTTTGTATCGTTTGGTTGTCACTCGGTAGAGCTTTTGGATAATTGAAAAAGTTGTTTTACGTTTACTTAGAGAAGCTCAAATTTTTAGCTTTTCCAAGTAAATATTTTTGAGCTTAAAACACTAAAATGTCTAATATAACCCTATCATTTAAAATAGTTTTGAATATTTTGGTAATCCTACCATTTAAAAAGCTTTTTCTAATTGACAATCAAACGACCAACAACTTCTAATTAAAAGTTCTACTTGCAAAATGTCTACTTTAAAGATCTACTTGAAGAAGCTCTTCTAAACAAAGTCTAAATCTTCTCCAGAACAAATAATTCATAGAAAACCAACATGCACAAAAAGAAGAGTGAAAAATAAACTAAAGTCAAAAAGACTAAATTGAGATATTTTTTTTATAAAAAAAAAAAAAGAGATAAATGACTTTAAAAATGTTGATGAATCAAGTTAAAGAGATTTAATCAAGATTAATTGCTTATTTAACGGTATAAAGAGGGGTGGGTGCCTTATGTCTAGCCGGACAAGGAATACTTAGGATCAACGAAGCATCATCCAGATATAAGGAGATTCGAACAATCTTTTCATTTCAAGCCCCATATTGGGTTTTTAAAGACTGGATCGTAGCTAGCTCTCTCAAGGTTGGAGGAGAGATAATCCTAAAGGTTAGTGGTCGAGGTAGCTAGCGATCCTTGAAATTCGAACTAAAGAGCCACCTCTAATTCTCCAACAAGACCTGGCCTCTAACAAATCACGCCTCCATAAGAAGCTTTTCCATATAAATGAGTTAGAACCCTTTCTGGTGGCCTGCAAAATAGATGAATCAAGGAAGTAACAACGCTTCAACACCTTGGCTACTAAGGTATAGGTGATGGTGGATTAATCTCCAACATTGATTGGCAAAAAGGGCTTTATTAAAAATGGAGAGGTCTTGGAATCCCATACCACATTTATCCTTACTAGCACACAATTTCTACCAAGAACCCTAATGCATTCTCTACCTTTCCTCCTATGATCACTACCAAAACCAGGCACTAAGCTGGTGAAGATCATCAATAAGGCTTCGAGGTAACCTAAATAAGGACACATAATAGGTTGGGATACTCTGAATGATTGCTTTGAGCATCACTTCTTTTCCCCCAACACAGAACAACTTGTTTTGCCAACCTTTCAATCGATTCGAGACCTGATCTTTGATGTTAGAAATGATTTGTTTCTTGTTTCTGCTTGCAAAACTAGGTAAATTAAGGTATCTCTTGTGGCATTCCACAAGCTTCACCCCTATCATCCTTGCCAGATTTACCACCTGATGCTTAAGGACCTTCTTGCTAACGCACATAGCTGATTTGTGAAAATTCAACATCTGGCATGACACCATAGTACACCCCCAACACTTGTGTAATAAACTGACAATCCCGCTCCAAAGCTCTAGTAAAAAGCATGTTGTCAACCACAAAGAAAAGGTGTGAAATTTTCGATCCATGTCTACGACATCGAAACCCAGCAATATCTCCACTCCTCTGCATGGAAAAGCAACCGAGAAAGACCTTCTGCGTAAATAAGGAATAGGTACGGGGACATCAAGTCACCCCCTGGAAGGCTTCAAGTTACCACGGATCTCCCCATTCATAACGAAAGAAATGGAAACCGACTTAACGCATCTCATAATATGGTCTATCCAAGAATCAGAAAACCCTGGCTTTTTCATCATACCTTTCAAGAAATCCCACTCTACCCGGTTGTAAGCTTTTGACATGTCTAACCGTCTAGGTATGGAGTGTAAATTGTTAGAACAACAACTTGATCACCAAGAGCTCATCATCTCAATCAAACATGGTCGTAATACTCTTTTGTAATTCTTCTATGCCGTAGCTAATTTAATAAAATTAGTACATTCATCTTATATTGTGATCACGTGACCTTGTAATTATTATTAATTTTTAGGGAAAATTGTATAAACTACCCTGACCTTTACTAATATTACAACTAGACCATACTTTTGTCAAAATAACATATCAGTACCTTTGACCAGATGGTTGACCATTAAAATTAACGGTTGACCAGTCAAATATTTCAAAATGACCAAATTGCCCCTAAGCATCATATTTAAACAATTATTATAATAATTTATTTAAAAAATATATAAAAGAAATAGCTCAGAAAAAATTGAAATAACTTTATTAGAGGAGGCTCTAGAGATCAGAACAACCTCAATGAAGGAGCTCTCCTCAATGGAGATCGAGATCTCCTTCAGAGGAGATCTTTTGGAGATAAGATCTCCATTTATGAGAAATCTGAGATCTCCCTTGATGGATACATGAGATCCTAGATCGATCTCCCTCTCCCACTCTTGCATTTTTTTTTTTCGAACTTCCTTTTGTTTTCTTTGATTGATTTTGATGATTTTGAAAAAAAAAAAAAAAATGGCGATGATGATAGAAGAAGAAAATGGAAACCGAACCCAGATTTTCCAAAAAAAAAATGGAGATTTGGGATGGAGATCTAGGTTTCTAGATCTCAAAGGAGGAAAAAAAAAAAAAAAAAGTTTTTGTGTTTTTTTTACTTGATGTTAATGATGATGGAAAAACAAAAGTTTATGATTTTATTTTTTTTCTTTAGTTTTGTCTACTAATAAAGAAGATGTGCTTAAAAATAAAAATAAAAAAGAAGAAAAATATGGAGATCCGGAGAATATTATTTATTTATTTTTCTTTAATGTTTTCTATCTTTTATAATTTTTTAAGGGAAAATTATGAACCATATATATATATATATATATATATTTTCATATTTTAATATTTTCTTTAAATTTTTTATTGCTTCAATTTATTTAAGGATAAAAAGACCTTAATACCTTTCTTAAATAAAAGGTCAAGTTAATTATAATTTATAAATTTATAACAATCAACTGCTTGGTGACTTGGTCTAAGGTACTTATCTGTCCTTTTAACAAAAGTGTGGTCAAGTGCTAATTTCCCTAATTTTTAAAGACCTATTAGTAGTCATTAAATTGTAATAAATTTTTTGTCAAGAAAAATTACAATATAATATAATTTATTTACCACTTTTTTAAAAAAAAGTTAATAATTTTTAAGGAATTGCTTACAAAGATACATAAATGATTTTAGTAAAATTAAAAATACATTAATTTATAAAATACTTTTATATTATGATGTACATAAATGTTTTTGGTAGAATTAAAAATAAATTAATTTATATTTTTTTTTTTAAAAAGTATTAAAAATACTTTTATATTATGATGTACATAAATAGTGTAGTGAGTTTGATGGTTTTTGGATTGTGTTTAATAACAATGGCGGGAAATCGCTGTCAGAGCAGTTTTGTGAATTCAGGTAGGTGTTAGGTCCCACTCAACCTGTCTTTTATAATTTCCCTTTACTCTCTTCAAACTAAAGTCATAATAGACGGCCAGCCCACGTGAAAGATCAGACACGTGTTCGAATATTAGTTGGAGCGTGGTTCAACGGTATACAATTGGAGGGTGGATTTATAAGATTTGAAATGTGAGAAAGGAAAGGTAGGTCCCATAGAGCACTGTCAGTCTGCGACCGTGCGCACAAAAGTCCACCGTTTTCAGGATTTTAGTTGTAAGCCTTGTGGGACCCACGCGCTTTTCCTTTTGTTTTCTTCCTCTCGTCTTCTCTCTCTTCCTCTCTCATCATCATATATACACTTCTACTTTTAAAACAATAATTTTTATTTATTTAATACCTAATTTTTATATCTTAAAAAATTAAATTATTCTTTTTTTTTTTTTTTTTGACCTTTTTCAATCTTTAAGTCATGATTCATGAGCACCTTTAAATTGTTTAAATATTTTATCGAAAGTAAAGTTTGTCTAAATAATTTGTAAGTGGTATAAAGATCATGAAATGATGAAATTAATAATGTGTTATTTCATTTGACAAACTTTATATTACCGTTTACATATTATTTCATTTGAAAAAAAAAAAAAAAAAAAAAAAACTTTGAATTACTCTAAGTATTTATAAATAATTTTTGATTTTTTTTTTTTTCTGTACATAGAATCGGTATGAAGGGGTGTCCTGAAAATGTATATTAAAAGGTTTTATACGATAATAAAAAAAATATGTTTCAGTTTCAAAAAATAAAATAAAGAATAAAATAATAAAATATGATTCAATTATAATATATGGCATATTGGCATCGGCCTTTAATTAAGTAGGTAAACATATAAATTTTTCATAGAAAAGTATATGATGTAAGTTGAAATTGAAACAGAATTAATAGCATTTGCATATTTAGAAAAATTAATTAAAACACCTAATTTTACTTCGTATGTATATGAAACAAATGATAAACCATTACATATGGTTTAACGCTAAGAGCATTCATTCAGTTTGATACCGGTTTGAGTTTGATATATATTTTTATAATATAACCAGTAAACCTATGCCCTCTCGGCCTCTCACACCTACCTCCATCCATGAGGTTGTGCGTTCAAATCATGCCCTCCTCCCTCGTCTTAAAATATTGTAATAAATAAAAAAAATAAAAAATAAAAAAACTCATTTTCATTTATAAATATAAAGTGCCATTAATTTAATTTTTCATAATATCCAATTTAAAATTTGTTTAGTAGTATGGTAATGCATTAAATAATCACTTGCCTCTAATATTAAAGTATAAGGCAAAAATGATTATAGACCTTTAGTAGAGAGGTCAATGTAGCTAGCTTGGGTCACTTTTAATTCCGATGCCCGTTTCTTTGTTTTTAACCATTAATGGGAGGAATTATTTGCTGTCGTGCTATAAAGCTGGTTATCAAATACGACAATCTAAAATCTCATACGAAATCTAACACTCGATACATGTATATAGAGAGAGGGGTTTATATTATATACCTTAAAATAGTAAATACCTACTTAGTTACCCTCTAAAGTAGAGCAAGGGATTGTTAAAAGGATTTCATGATTCAAATGCATAATGCAATCCCATGAAAATTAAGTTATATAATTTTATTGGATATACACATAATATATGAGAATGAGCTTGATATACATGTATAGTTGGTAATTTGTTGAAAAGAGAAGCATTTTAATTACATATATTTGCTTTAGAAAATGAAACCGCCGGAAATTGAGGCAGAAAATATGGATATTTAATATGTAGAAAAAGTCCAATGAAAAAGACACCAAATCTTGAATTTAGCATGGGATTAAGATTCTTTGATAATGAAACTTTGATTAAATTAACTAATCACATACTTATCCTTAATTAATTCTTCTTTTTTTTTTTCTTTTTTTTTTTAATGACCGCCACAAAGATTTCTAAATCTTAGATTCAGTTTTGATTTCAAATGTTTTTTAAAATTGTATCACGGCTTCTCATTACTCATTTCACCAAATATAAAGTGGAATTTTCAGAAATTTAGTTTTTGTCTTTAAAAGCCTGAATATGTTTGGATGTTATATCAACTTAAAAGTTTGATTTAAATTATGATTGCCCTTAATTCAATGGCAGAGAATAACGTACATAGTTAATTACGTACGAGGGCTTCACGGGCAACAAATCATTGTTTTATTTTGCGGTCATAGTCCTTTGATTTTTATTTTTTTATTTTATTTTTTTTTTTGTCCGACACTTATCGTGTTATTAGTCTATACAGACCTAACAAAATCAACTACGAGACTCCACCTACATTTTTTTTTATTTTATAGACAAATGTGAGACTAGAGTCTCGTATGCACGTAAGAAATACACAAGTACTCAAACTATATGAGCGTATGTCCATTGATTGTTAACTAGCGCAGGTTGCGCGACCAGTTGTTCAGATCAAGTAATTAGACCAAAATTGACGTGAATAGGTCCATCCAGATTCCAGACATGATAAAAATATATTTTAGTGTGATAATTTATGTATTTAGGCAGATGTGGTTGAATAAGATCAAGGGTAGATGGATGGGTCAACATCTGTCTTTTTTTTTTTTTTTTTTGAAGAGATGAAGAAATAAAAGGTTGTGAAGAAGGAAGGTGCTAAATCCTTGTCAAGGCACAAGCTTTTTGTTATGAAAACAACCCACATCTTTTGTTCTTTTTCTATTTTCTTAATGATGGCATTAGATACCTTCCTTCACTCACTTGAACCAATTTCATTTTCTACATTTAAATCAAAAAGAAAACAAATAGGTACCTATGCTATATTATTATAAAAAACATTTAATAAATTTGCTACATTTTGCTACCTTCACTTGTCAGTTGTCACTCTCCCTCCCTCTCATTAAGATTCTTTCATGATTTTTGCTAAACTCTACATTCTTTATATTCTTTGCTTCATCAAATTATTCAAGAATTGTTAATTCATGTTTAAGAGAAAGACAAAAATAAATAAATAAATAAATAAAAGGTCTTGTTTTTCTTTATGGCTGGTTATCCTTCAACCTTTTCAATCCACCGAATTCTAAAATGGAAACTATCACCTAATCTTGGTAATTAAGAAACTCGGAGGAATATAACGATATTGAGGTTGTAACTTGTGAGTTTGAATCGTATTCCCTACCCCCTGAACCTAAGCTAAAGTAGTTTACATGTAATGTAAACTTTCAAAATGAACACTACTACCCTTTCTACAACGGCACAATCCTGCAAACATATAATATAAGCAAAGAAATTACATTGCAAGCCTATGATTATTACATCAAAGATTGATGAGGCTCAAATAAACTTGACAGATGATTTATTAAAAGGTAAATCATAAGAGCATAACTAATAGAAATGCAGATAACACAATAACCAACTGTGAGGAATCAATTCATAGTATTCATTTGACATATTGGTAATTGGAATGCACATAGTAAAAGTAAAATCATTGACACTAAATGAATCAATCCAAGAAGTAAACACACATAATAGGTAAGGATATATCTAAAATCCAAGCACAAAATAGCACAAAACAAGAAGATATTTGGGGCAAATTGGCTTAAAATTGAAGTTATCAACAGTTTTATTATTTATTACAAGTACTTTAGGAATATGCCATCATTTACGGTTTATAATTTTTTTTTTATAACTCGATTCTATACAGCTAGTTAAGCATTTTTTTTTTTTTTTTTTTTTAAGTTCAGTTAAAAGTAACTTAAATAAGTTAAAACAAAGAGATAAATTGTAACATCAACACACAAGGCAGATTTATTTGCTATGCCAACAAAAATTGACAAGGAAAAGATGATATTACAATTATGCAGAATATAGGAGAAACATAGGGGAAAAAAAAAAGGTACAGAAATACCATGCCAAAACTCCCTAGCATTTATACAATCCCTAAATCCCATAATTCCCAGGTTGGAAGTAGGAAACAGGTTCAAATCTGTCAAACATCAGTTTTAAAAACTCCCAGTAGAATATGATCATGAGTTCAGAACATATACGCCATCACCACCTAACAAAAGAAGTCTCATATCATAAATAAAATCTATTAATCTAATATTGCACAAGATTGGAAAAATGAAAAATAAATATAAACTAAAAGCCCCTAATGAACTCAATATTCACATTTACAATTGTTCTGAGCTCTTAGGTAGCTAATGTAAAACTACAAAGGATTTTCCCCCCTTTTTGGTAGATGAGAAAGCTTGAAGGACTTCCTCAGCAATATATTTCAGCCTATTTTGGTATCTTTTGACATTACTAGAAATAACATTTACAAAAGAGCTCGACTGTTGGAAGCAAGGAAAGGGTCACCATTTTGTGTGAAAAAAAGAAAGAAAGAAAGATCAAAGATCTACATCAATGTTGCCCGAAGAAACCCTGAACAAAAGAGAAGATATAGAAAAAATCATATAACATTCCTTTTACATATAAACAGAAAATAAATTTATAATCGGCAGTCATGTTATCTCAACAAATAAATGATGATTCAAACCACTAATGATTTGAGCTCAATCTTTCAGCAAAGGACATCAAAGAAGTGCGCAAAAATCTCGCTTCAAGAGAATCTTAAATTTGGGTATGCAGAGCTCTTGAGATAAATAGTTTAGAACCATTTTATCATGCTCACACTTGGCTGTCAATTGTTCTACATTCTTCTATGCATTTTTCCAATCTCGTGAGCAAGTTTACACCATTTATTTAAAGTTCAAATTTTGAAATTTGACTTCTAAGCTGCCATGGACAAATATGCATGAAGCAGTAGATTATGCATTCATTTAATTCAAAGTAAGCATGGATAGAATGTCATTGACTACAACTACAATCTGTCAATCCTTTCTAATTGAACAATATTGAGTTTGGTTTCCACATCGAGAGATGCTACATACACTCTCCCAAGACACTCTCCCTTCCCATTTTGACACATCCACGTTTTATTTTTTGGACATGAAACTTGGAACCATCATAAATGGGTTTTTTTTTTCATTTTATTTACAACTCAAACCAGCCACCATCGTCCCAAACTGTCCTTTCTTTCGTTTTACCAAATTGTCATTACCAAACATAATTTGTAATCTATTTCGCTCGATTCTTTCCTAAAATACTTTTAATGCTTTTTACTCCCAAACATCATTTATACTCCTTTAAGCCAATTCCTACATTGGTAACCAAAGCTCTCAATTATGAGCTCAACAAACAAGCTTCTTTGGAAACCCAAAAAAAATTCAAATATTCTTTGCATCTGCAATACTTTGGAACCCCAATATCATCATTTATCATCCCCATAAATGATCATCTAGAAACCCATAAAAATTCAAATATTCGATCATAATATTGCAGATTTATTGCTTATATAGATGATCTGTAGTACTATGATCAAATATTGTAAATACAACTCGAATTTTGTGGTTTAACTTATGAAAAATATCAATGGACAAGATTATTTAGAGAATAAATTATTAATTAAAGTTGCTAATTCATATATATATATATGTTCAAGTCAATATGCACTAATATAACTTCATAGTACGTTGGATGTGGACCATTAGATTTACATACTTTAACTCAAAATGTATGCACTTGTCAAAGTTTCTCCATAACCAGTGGTCTACATGCATTGATACTGATGTAGTTACATCAGTGCGTACTGACCAAAACGGGACCGTATATACATATATATATATATATATATCCTCAATGTATTTGTATCCTATTTTTTCTAGAAAAAGTTGTATTTGTGTTGTATCATATCCAATCGTATCCAAATTGTGTATTCAAATCGGTGCTTCTTTGGGGTCGACTAAGAGACTTGATCTTTGAAATCAATGATTATATATCCTCAATGTATTTGTATCCTATTTTTTTTAAAAAAAGTTGTATCCGTGTCGTATCGTATCCAAACTGTGTATTCAAATCAGTGCTTCCTAAGGGTCGACTAAGAGACTTGATCTTTGAAATCGATGATGTTTGGTAATAGCAAGTAATTACAAATTGGTAAAAAGAAGGTGCAATTTGGGAACTGTAAACACAAGGTCAAGAAAAAAAGAAGTTAATAGGTCAACTAAGAGACCTGATGTTTGAAAATGGTGATGTTTGGTAATGGCAATTTGATAAAATGAAAAAAGACAATTTCGGAAGATTGTAGTTGGTTTAAGTGGTAAATAACACGAAAAAACAACTCATTCATGATGGCTCCAAGTTTCATGTCCAAAAAGTAAAGAGTAGATGAGACAAAATGGGAAGGGAAAGTGTATTGGGACAGAGTGTATGTAGCATCCCTCTTCGACATTATGTTGAGAATAAGAAACACATTTAAAAGGGGGAAATTCCAAAAATCTTTTTCATTGTTTGCAAATTAACCAAAATGATCCCTAACTTTATATGAAATAACAAAGACATCCCTCAAATGGATGACCGTTAGCCTCCGTCTATTTATTAAGGGGAAATTTTGTACTTTAAGATGAAAGCAAAATGGGAAAATTCCAAAATAGTCCGCATGGTTTCATAAAATACCAAAACAATCCCTCATGTTTAAAAATAAAACATTTTAGTCCTCTATTCAATTTTTTGTCGGTCAAATTAAACATTCAAAAGGTATAAGGATTTTACATTCAAATAAAAGTCTAAAATTTAATAACAAAAATGTAAAGAAAAAAAAAAATACAAGAAGCTAAAAAAAATTAAAAGTTATTAATAATAATCCAAAATATCAAAACAAAAATTAAATAATCAAGCAACGGAGTAGGTGTAGGTGGGATCCACCGGTCTCCATCAAAGAAACTAGAAGATGGGTTCGTGAAAACCGGAAGAAAAACAAAATGGTGGAGCTCACGTCCAATGGCGTTCCACCAGTCACCAAAAACCGAAGAAAAAAAATATATATAAGTAAAAAATATGAAATCATTAAACAATCTCCTTCCTTGATTTGAAATAAAAAATAAATAATTTGATTACTTCTCATTTTCATGAACCGACTGAAATCCATCTTTTATTTTCTTTGATGGAGACAAATAAATGTCTATACAACTTCATCCCTAATTTGATTTTCTTTTAAAATGCTTCATACACAGATATATGTGTATATGTGTTAAAGCAAGAAAGAACATGTCATGTAGATTCAATTGGGTTGCATTCCATGATGGGATTTTTTTATTATTAAATTTTAGATTTTTATTTGAATGTAAAAAGCAATTATGGCATTTAAATATTTAATTTGATGGACAAAAAATTGAATGAAGAACAAAAATGGTCTATTTTCAAGCACAAGGGATTTTTCAATATTTATGAAACTATGGGGACTGTTTTGGAATTATAACCTCGGTAAATAGAAGGATGCTAACTTTCATCCACTTGAGGGATGTTTTTGGTATTTCATAAAAGGTTAGGGACACTTTTGGTCAATTTGCAAACAACAAAAAAAAAATGGTATTTCGCGAAGCCATGGGGATGTTTATGGAATTTCCTCTATTTTAAAGTAATTTGGCACTATACTTGAAATGAATATCCAACCAAGTATAACAAAATAACCTAGTAAGTAATAACCCACCTGTCTCCTCCTACGGCTGTGCATGATGTACCATGAGCGTGCCATCACATAGCAAGGCAGAAGAAAACCAGCAAACTGAAGAAGTGAAACCTGAAACTGATATCCAGAATTTCAATTTTAGTGTTCAAGATCCACATAATAATAACAATAGCATGTAGAGTTTATAAGTTTTATAACATATTCATCAAGAAGTTTTCTCACAAAAGGACCTTTAAGGAAGTTGTAACTCAAATTGCATTCATACGTGCATCTAGGTGTATAGGTAGGTGTGTGAGTTATGAACATGTGTCCATGCAAAAATCATCAGTGTGCAATAAATAATTTTGTGCCACTGTAACTCACATTGAAGAATGTTGATGATTCCTGCACCATCCCTGAATCTCTCGTGGCCATTAAGACTTGACGTGTTAACCAAACTATCAGCAACTGTACATATTAAAAACCAAATTAGCTGCCAAAAGACCATATGAATGTTAAAACTTAAGCAAACAAGAACAATTAGAAAGTTTTGCTTACAATTAAGGCAATAGATCGAAGACAGGCAATGCTGCTTGTATTAGCAACAGCATAATCCTCATACTCTGATTGCAGAAGCTGATGCTCAGCTGCAGCCAGTGCTAGAAGATGAGAATCACGAAGATCAATGTGTGGTCCCCAAGCTTGCCTGACATGCCAAGTATTATGAAACTTAATAAATTTATTTCAGATATACAAAGAAATCTTGGGATGAACTGAAAAAATTGCTAAAATACAGAACAAGAACCATATATAAGGCATTTCAAGCAGCTTTTGTAAACAGATATAAACAAAGAAAGATCATATCCCATTTTTCTGACTAAATGTAGGGTTGCGTCTGATCATCATTGCTTTCGTATAAACAATGATCATAGCCCATTCCGATGACTAAAAGTTGAGCCATATTGATGATGAAATCAAATATGGGCAATGAAGCAAGCCTCCAACAGTTACCTAATATCAATTGCCGTTACATCGGGATGGCTTCTGGCTGGTGGGAGAGAATAATTTGGTGAAAAGACCTGCAATTGCTTATCTAATCACTTTAGTTACCATTTTCTGTAGAAAAAAGCTATCATAAGAACTGAAAACATTCACGGTATCTTTTACCTGATTACAGATTTCACAAGTGATATTACCCTTTTTGTTACACCATCTCTGAATGCATTTCCTATGAGCAAACTACAAACAAAAATCAAACACATCAGCAGATTATTTTTCAAGTGCCAACTAATGATTATATCCCGATCGTCAAGTAATCAAGAAATTTAAAATAAATATAAAAAAAAAAGTCCATTCCAGGACCCTTGTTACAATCCATTTCCACCATTAATCTAAACAGCTTAAGTACAGAAAAGCAACAGCTACAGCAACAGAACTAACAGACCACATAACTTGACAATGCAGAGTAATTGCCAAGAGCAGTAACCCCTTTTACAGCATTAGATATTTAATTCGAGGGAATGAGTAAAAGAAAATGACATTTCAACCTCCAGCTATTCAGATTAGTCCAGAAAATGACTCTTAAACATGTAAATATCAATTAAAATGCCAGAAAAGAAATTCACTTGAAAAGATTTCATATTATCAACTGTTTAAATGAACCCAGATAACAAATTCAGGTTTATAATATAATCAAACAGATATCAACATAAAGAACCGGTTGATTTAATAAGTTAATTTAAAGATTCTGAATGTCAACACGCACAATGTCAATGATCCGCACCAAAAATTCAAAATACAAAAATTTTAAAAAGAAAAATGAAAAATGAAAACCCAAGCAAAGGCAAAACACTGGAAAAAAAAATGAAGCTTAAGATAAAACCCAGAATGAGAAAGAGCCAAGAGTACGAAGTACAAGACTTAAAAATCAATAAATGCAAACAACGACCAATACCCTCAAGAATAATTTTGAAATTCAAGATTCAAACTTCAAAAATAAATAAATAAATACCTTTCCAAAATTTGAGAGAGAATCAAATCAAAGATGTGCCAAAAATTTTGAAAAAAATAAAAATCTACTCATGACTAAGAAAAGTTGACAAACTGAAATAGCAACAAAAGGGGGAAAAGAAGCATTGAAATAGAAGAAAAGATGAGAAGACCTTGAGAGTGCCATTACAAGCACAAGGAGCCTCCATTGCTTTGACATCATCTTCCTCCTGACATATCCTACACTCCACCGCCATTTCTCCTTCTCCATTGTGATCATTCACACTCACAACGCTCTCTCTCTTCTTCTCAGTCTCTTGTTCCAGACCTACAACAACATTCGGGCTCTCTGTTTGTGGGCTCTCCAGACAAGCCGACGCTATGATACTGTCCACGCACACCATGAAATCGTCCACCATTTTCAATCTTTTCACTCCCACTGCAACTCCTCTTCTTCTCTCTATATGGGTTTTTTTATATATAAATTATCTGTGTTTGTGATTTTTTGGTGTGTGTATATATAATATATATACAGTTTCTCTCTCACTATTTGTATTGAAGAAGAAAAAGAATAGAGGAGTGAGAGAGAGAGAGTGTGCGTGTGAGGCGGTGTGCGTTTTTAAAAAGTGGAAACATTGGTGGAAGCAGAATTTACGAAATGGACCTATTTTATTTGCATGGACTTTAATGTCCCTCCTTTTTACTTTTATTACGGTTTTGGTTCTTAAAATATCTTTCTAAAAGTTTCCTACTTTCTTTATTTTAAAGTGGGCTAATTGCAAAAATACCCTCACGATTAACAAAATTACACGAATATATAAATATTGGATATATATACACAAACTTTCCCTAGCCTTTTAAAAATGTTACATCTCTATCGTTAGATCTCTTCCGTAGTTCTGTTAACTCCTAACAGACAGGGTAACAATGTTTAAATGTCCAAAATATACCTAGATCTCTTCCGTAGTTCTGTTAACTCCTAACAGACAAGGTAACAATATTTAAATGTCTAAAATATACCTAAAAGTGACATGAAATAATATGAGTGATTTGACAAGTCACATGGGTTCTGTATGCGTTGGTTAGATAACATTTTACGATGCATTTCAAAGATAAAATCGATAACATTCTAGGACATTTTTTCCCTTTATATTTATAATAAATTACAAAAAAAAAAAAAAAAAAAGTCAAAGCCTATTTACATAATATCCTTGTATTATTACAAAATATGTATCGATAATATTTAAATATTTAAATAATATAATAATTCTTTTAATATTCAAATATCATTTTCAAATTTCCTATATTATAAATCCAATCATATTATTTATTAATATTTTATGTTAAATAATATAATATATTTATAACATTAGATTACTTAATTAATTCTAACTCTTACAATATTCTAGCATCATTTTCAATTTTCCTAATTTCTTTTTTAAGTATTACAAGAATATTATATTAGGACTGTCGAGACCTGCTGAAATCAAATTATATATGTGCGGTCCAAATATCTACTCGTATAACGGGAGATAACTACTCTCACAACCCGAGAAGAAAACTCCCCATACATACTTGTAAAATGCACATGATAAGATTTGAACCCCTTACCACTTATATGGAAGGGAGGTGCACTATCAGTTCTGCTAAGAGGCGATGTGCCTTTTTCAATTTTCCTATTAATACATTAAATTAGATTGCTTATAATTTTCCTACTTAATATAACTACTTTTCCAAACATTTTCCAATTTAGTAATCTAATACAATAATTGCATATATGTATGCAGTATATTTACATTTTTTTTTATATATGATAAATGTAATTATATTAAGCATATTATTAGACATCTCATCTTCATATCCCAACTTGCGTGTTAATCTCGTATGTGATAATTGATAAATGAATACACATAAATAGAGATGAGCATTTATCCCCGGGGACCCAAATCCCCACATCCCCGTTTCCATTTGGGGGAGAATTTTTTGGAAAAATTAGAAAAACGAGGAGGGATGAGGATGATTTTTATCCCTAAATTAAAATGGGGATGGGGATGGATGGGGTGGGGGGGTGCCTCCCCATCCCCATTTCCCCACAGATTTGTGGGGAAATGGGGATGGGGATGGGGATGGGAGAAGGTGCCCCCATCCGCCCCATCCCCGTTTCCCCAATTCCCCCAAACATTATATATAATATTTTTATTCTTCTATTTTACTAAGTATATATACATCTTTTTAACATAAAAAATCTAACCCTAAATCATAAAACTTGTCTAATAAACTTTATTTTATAATGGATTAAAACGCTTTCATTTAAAATTGTAATGGATTTTATTTTGTATTTGAATTTATAATGGATTTTGTGTTTTTCTAGTATGTGGTTTTTAGTTATACAGAGAAAATGGGGAAGATGGGGAAACTGGTAAAATGGGAAAAAACGGGAAAACAAGAAAAAACGGGAAAAATGAAGAAATGATGATGGTGATGGGAGGACCTCCTCCCGAAACTTCCCAATTTTCCCTAAATGGGGGGGGGGTTTGAAAGTGGGAATAGGAATGGGGGGACATATATCCATCCTCATTCCCCAAATGTTCATCCCTACACATAAATAGTTTTCATTTTACACTTGTTATGTTACTCCAATTGACACATCATGAGTTGGAATACATGTAAGATACAAAAGTAGAATATCCGATAGTACTCTTATATTAAATATTATTATCATTACATCCTTTATTAGTATTATTCTAAGAAGTTCACTTTTTCTATAATTTAAATGTAATTTTATTGTGTATTAATATTTAATAGAATGTATCATTGTACTATAGGTTCTTATACATTAAAGCCAACTCTAACCATGCACCAAATTACAGTTCCCCAAGAAAACAAATTGTGTTATTGAACAGAAGTACACCAGTCTTGATGCTCACCGTTCACAACATCAACTCTTTTATTTTATTTTTAAATTTTAATTGTCAAATCAATGTTTAAATTTTTTTCAAATCTCTAATTTAACTCTCCAATACTTAATTCCAACGATATATATTCCAAAAATATATATACCGTTGAAAAGATCTCATTAAGATCTTTAAAATGGCACCAATATTGATATACATATTCGAATCAAATATTACGCGTGCGTCTAAAACAACCTATAAGGGGGGTGAATGAGTTGTTAATCCAATTATTACCAACTTTTTTGGATTAGTCAATATTACAAAAATAACCCAATTCAACGATCAATAAAATTAAGTATAAAATGCGGAAATTAAAGAACACTTGATTTTTACGTATAAACTTTCAACAAGGAAAAATCACGAGCTATTATGCTAGTCACACACAGCCACTGAAATCCACTATATGAATAAAAGGTTACACCCTCAAGTGATACATGGACTCTAACTCTAGACAATCTTTGGCTATGGACACTACCACTCACCACTCATGATTCAATCCTTAGTGATATCCCCCGATACACTACTCTTGGCGTGAGCACCTCCTACTCTAAGCACATGGCTTTTACAGTGACACTTGACCAATTGCTTGAGCACTAAGCAAATTAGTCACAAGACTTAATTCTCACAAAGAGATCAATAACCTATGTGAATATGCAATGCTATTCAAAATGCAATTAATGCTAGGCAACACTAAATGCTTATCTAGAATTAAATGATGTCAATAAAATCAATCCTAGATATCATATTGCTATAAGTCATGGCATACAACTTAGCTATGTAAATGATAATCAATCCTAGATACATTAGCTATCACAATCAATCTCAATCAAACAATGAGATAAATTAGCTAAATGTTATATAAACTTAGAATCCTAGCTATCACAAAATAATTCAATCAATCAACACAATAATCTCAATCTTGTAAATAGAATATAATCTAAATGAATACAAGTTAAAAATAAGATTTTTTGCTAAGTAAGAACACAAAAATGAATAGATGGTGTTCAGTTTACCAAGTCAAGTGTGTTGAAGAAGATACATGCATAGATACATTCTAGATGATCCTAGATGATGTTTAGATGATGTTTGATGCACATGGAATTGAGTTTGTGTAATCAAAGATGAATTCTTGAATGATTTACTCTCTTAGAAAATACTCTAAGTTAAAAATATGATTTTAAACTCTTAGAAACAACATAAGGATAAAGAGGCATATATATATATATGATGTCTAATTAAAGCTACGGCATTTTGATAAATTTATTTAAAAATTTGCCTTGATCTCTGTACACCTACTCTAGTAGGGCGGTTGTACAGCGGGTCACTTGGAAAAGTGAAGAACGAATTCTCTAACAACAGCTGTACGAACATCGACTTTTGGGCGGGTGCACAATGGTTTAAAAAATCAATCAGGTGCACGTTGTACGTAGGGCGAGCGTACAATGGTTTGGACGCAACAGTGCATCAGCTTCAACTTCAAGCGCCTCAAAACATGACCAAACAACATCGAAACATTTTGTATGATATATCATTGGAAATGTATGGATGTCTACTTTCTACTACTGTTAATGGAATGACCTTTCGATGTCTATATAAAACGTTATGGTCAATTGAGTGACCAAAGGTCAGAAACGGACAACAACAGAGTTGTCCTGTTTTGGTGGTCACTTTGAAGATTTCAAAACCAATCCAAACGGTCATGAAATATTATGAATAATATACCGTTGAAAAGGTATGGGTGTATAGTTTGTACATAAATTTTCAAAACTCATTTTGAAGCTTTGTATAAAAAGTTATGGTTAGAAGACCATACAAAGGTCAGTTTTGAAAATCATTTAAATCATTGAAATCCAATCTTTTGAAACTAGACACTTTACTCCAAACAACCAAACCAAAACTAACACTTATCCAAGAGAAGAATAAGACATTCTCAAATAGTCAACAATCGTGCTAAGACATGCACACAATTGTGCAAGCACAGACGTTTCCGGTCACACAAACGGAAATGAATTGCTAGACACTATCACACAACAAAATCTAACAAAGAGGTGCAAGTGTGAAGTGTGAAGAATACACACATAAGAATTGAAGCACAAATGCAAGATGAATAAAACATGCATGAAGATGTGTGTGTGTGTGTGTGTGTGTGTGTGTGTGTAACTAATCTCTTCAAGAGGCAAGTCAAGTTATTTGCCTTTCGCTCTTGCTCATGAAGTCACCGAGATGCTTTGAAGCTTGCCAATAAGGACCTAAGCTACCCATTACAAAATCATCCCCAAATGGTTTGTCAATAAAATAAGCCAATCAAAATATGAGGAACTTACAATCTCCCCATTTGGCTATTTCGTGACAAAACCACCTCTCACAATTGATCCTCACAAAATTAAAAGTTAAGGGTCAACAATAGTTTATTCTACATTACAAATTGAAGCCTAATCAAACTAGATCTTCAAGCATTCCATCTCTTGTAGAATAAACATCCCTGCAAAATAAGAACTACACTTTCCAAAATAAGTGAATGTGAGGTAATCAAGTGAGATAAAAACAAGCATTTGTATTAAAGAAAATACATAACATCCATGCAATGAACGTGTAATGCAATGCTCCCCCTCGATAGGCATTCTCCCCAATATGCTAATTAGCTACTCTTCATTAGCAATCTCCATTACCACATACTATGTTGAGGTTGAGTTACACCCTTTACATAGATATCTCAAAATGTGGTTTGTCAACGAAATAAGTCAATCAAAATATGAGGGACTTACAATATTTAGTTTATTTAATTTACTCATTAATTATTTATTGAAATAATGTTAAACTTTTATAATAATTTAATATTTATTGAGAGAATATTCTTTAAAGTTATTTTTTGGTGTTAGTGGGAAAAAATTGGTATAACTATATTCCTAAAAGATTCCTTTTCAACTCTAAAATGAAGGAGAGTTTGGTGCAATACATTGTAGTTGCTCAGACTAGTACATTCATCCATTGTATATTTATACAGTAGTTCTAATAAAATATAATATAATTTACATTTAAGATGAAAAAAAATTAATATATGTTTGAAGTGTATTATTATGTCTTTTTAGATCTCTTAGTACCGAATATCAAATGGACTTTCTAACTTTAAAAAAAAAATAAAATGATACCAAATAGGTGAACAGTATATATCAAGATCAAACACTATATTAGTGGCCAGAATATATACTCCCACGATCGGAAAATATCCATTACCACGATATCGGGAAGAAAACACCAATACCTAAAATAAGCATGTAGTAAGCATTAATTTAAGTGGAAAAAAAATACAATAACAAAACAACAATGAACATCCACTTTATGTTTGGTTCTAACATCTACCAGAGTTAGACAACAGAACATGCCATTTAAAAGATTTATATTTTTAATTTTTTAATTTTTCTTTGAAAGATGAAACTAAACAAGTGTTTCACATGAAGTTTTAATGGCATATGATAATACAATGAACTCAAGTCAACTGTCAAATTTTAGTGTCTCAATTTGTGTCTAACCAATTAAATTGGGACATGTATTCACATTTATAGAAGCAGTTGAAAAAAAATAAAATTAAATATGCACACATATCCCAATTTGATTAATTAGACACAGATTGAGACATCAAAATTTGACGACCGATTTGATTCCTAATACAATTGCCAAACCCAAACTGCAATGATTTCTTGTTTGATTTAATAAATATACACCGACTGTGGTCCAAACTCTAATGTGATTTGATGATAAAAAAATGTTTATTTAGTTTAATAATATTCTAGATTTAAATCCCTATAACACTTGTGTTAATATCAAGAGGCAAAAAAAAAAAAAAAAAAGCATACGCCAAATTCTCGATTAAAAAAGAAAAAGTATTTCCTGCTTTTGTGGAAGGCATACCTATGTCCTCTTTGGTTACTTTGTTTTACATGTTTTAGGGCACAAAGCTAAAAATACAAAAGTGCTAACCTGTTTAATTTTTTTTTTTAAAATATTTTGTTTTTTCAACAATGAATATACACCAAATCAATCCACTTCGATACGGGCCACACTTAAATTTTACACATTGCATATGAGGATAAGAGATTTGACAAGTTAAAGCTATTTTTTATATATGATTATGTTTATATAATTAAATATGCTTATGTATATGTCATAGCGTTTGATTAATTAAACAAAAAACATTTTTTGAAAAAAAAAAAAAAAAACTTTTAAGATGTTTCTTTAAAATATTTGATGTTTTTTTTTATAAAAAAATTAAAATAAAATGTATTTTAAAATGGTTTGTTACTTTGTTACCATAAAATATTTGATGTTTTTTTTTTTATAAAAAAATTAAAATAAAATGTACTTTAAGATGGTTTGTTACCAAAATCATTTGCAGTCACATCACACCAAATGTACAATGGTCAACTTAAAAAAAAAAATCATAATTAATTAAAATATGTATACTGGTGTAATTGCAAATGTACCCTCTGGAATCCTGGATGATGAAGGAAGCAGTTTGTTGATACCAAGGGTTAATTTGGTCAATCAATAAAATGTAGTAAAAAGAGTGGGTGTTCTAGTAAATATATGAAAGGCCGAGCCTGTTTAGAAATAACAAGGATTAATTGAGGGTAAAAGAGGAAGATGGAGTAAACTTCTGATAACTGTACTAATTAAAGTTTTGTTTGTGTGAAAATTGTCAACGTTTAAACTTTAAAGTTGGAGAGAGAGAGAGAGAGAGAGAGAGAGAGAGAGAGAGAGAGAGAGAGAGAGAGAGAGAGAGAACAGGGATAAAAATAAAATACATAAATAAAATAAAAAATTATTAATGGATTTGGGATAATTCTACACAAGCCCTCTTCATTTAATGAAATTTCAATTTTGGGGGTTTTTACAATTTGCTCACTATCTAATCGGAAACATCAGTTTTTTTATTTGTTTTTTGATATTTTGTCAAGCCAGTCTTTGTATAATTAAAAATAGCTCATTTTAATCATCTAACAAAATTTTTAACTGTTAACTGTCACAAAATTAGTAAAAAGTCAAGTTTTCCCTTGGAATTTGGTTGACAAATAAAAAATTGTGAAAATTAAAAAAGAACTAATAAAGGAGATTAAAAAAAAAAAGACTAATTTTTTTACAAATAAGATAAAACTGAAAAAAATAAAGATAAAAAAATTGAAAAATAATTCAAACTAAAAACCTAAAAATTAAAAAATTATTGGATGAATCTCCATTGCCCATCTCAAAGATGGACGATGGATCTCCAACTCCATTGAATGGAGATCCACCACTAAGATGGAGATCCATTAGTTTTTCTTTTTCTTTTTCTTTTTCGAAAAAAATAATTGTTTTTTGATTTGATTTCCACCGCAGTGGAGATCATCCAACTATTTTTTTTTTTTCAATATTGTTTTAAAATTTGATCTTCAATATATGTCTTATATATGGACGGTGAAGACCCATGTAATTATTTTTTAAAAGTAATTATTTTTTAAAAATAATTATTTTTTAATAATGACATGTGGTAAGACCAAAATACCCCTATCACCGTTAGTTTTGACTAACAATATGATTGAAATGAGCAATTACTAATTATATAAAAACCTGTTTGACGAAAAATCAAATAACAAGTGAAAAATTAACGTTTCCCAATTAAATAGGACCAGATTGTACAAATCCCTTTATTATTTTATCATATTTTGACATACATAGTGATATAATGATATACACATATAGGCCATGCACGGTTTTCCAAATTTGAAAGGGGAATTACAGTTTGGTCCATATATTTTAAGGAAACCTCACTTTTTATTTATTTATCATATTTAGGTGTATCTAGGTCTTTGATCCTCATCTTTTTGGAAATACATCAAATTGGTCCTTCAGTTAGTCAACCGTTAGTCAAAGTTAATTGGTCCATGGTAAAACGGTACTTTTGTCATGTTTTAATGTTTGGTGACATGTGACAATTTTTTTTATATAATTTTAATTTGTAAATAAAATCTTTTTTTAAATGGATCTCCATCACCCACATTTGAGATAAATGGTGGAGATCAAATTAAAAGACAATTTAAAAAAAAAATAATTGAAAACTAAAAAAAAAAAAAAATTATCTCCAATTGTCCATCATTGTGATGGATGGTTGGTGATTAATTAATAATAATTATAAAAAAAATAAAAATAAATAAAAACTTATGGAGATTCAATCTCTCCATCCTCCTAGCCACGAAGTGGGGGAGGTGCGGCGAGGGAGGTCTCCATCATCCCCCATCGTGAATCGATGAGGCTCCAGCCTCCCTCAGTTTTGAGTCGGAGACGCCCGTGCCGTGAATCAACTCGACACCCTCAGCCACTACTCATTTGACGGCGCATTGCAGCCCGAAGGTTGTTTCATCAAGTATGATTACATTTCGTTTTATGGGTGTGGAAGACAAAACATTGGTTGTCAAGAAACGTGGGTCGTTGACATCGTACGACTCAAACGGGTTGACCCGGCGTGACGATGGGTTATATTGAATTGGTGGGTCTAGTAACGTAAACGATGTCGCACAGTGCGTGGGTGATTTAAGCTTCAACAAGTGCCAGGACTGTTTGGATACATGGAGATCTCCATGGATATCGTGGAGATTCAATCTACACCAGTTATTTTTATTTTTATTTTTTTTATAAAACAAAATAGTATTAATTAATCACCAACAGTCCATCACAATGGATGAACGGTTGGACATTAAAAAAAAAAAAAATTTATTTTTTTTATAGTTTTGATTTATTTTTCTGGATTTCAGTAGGGTTTTTTTTTTTTTTTTTTTTTTTGGATTTCAATTTGCAATTCTTTTAAATTTTATTTGATCTCCACCATCCATCTCAACGATGGATGGTAGAGATCCATTAAAAAATATATATTTTTTCAATGTTTCAAATTAATTTTGAAGGGTGTAGGGGATCGCTCTACAATTATTTTGATGCAGACACATGCAACATGTGTATAGAGCTAGATAGAGGAAGAGTCGTCGATTGTTCGAGAAGCCTGTAAAGTAAATAAACAAAAAAAGAAGCAAGTGGGGGCGGTCCCTTGGGGGACTCTCCGACACTCAAGTCAGTGATATATTCGTAGAATATGAATATTATTGAATGAAATAACAAACTAATTGAAAAGACTGTTATATTGAATATTTGAATAGCAAATCACCATAGTACGCTTGTTAGTCATATTGAGCGCTCGTTGAAGCAATTAAAGCTTTGATAGAGTGACAAGAGCATAGAGATAGGTTAGAATGGAGAAACTTGGATGCAAGAAAGTAACGGTTGTTGAATTAGAAAGTAACAATTGTTTAATTAGATGATTAGAGTCTTATAGATGAATAATTCTGGTGGTCGGATGAGAAAATTTGGCAAAGTTTCAGTACACAAGTAAGCTTGTGTTGTTGGAGAAAATTTAGAACCCCTTCTTAATGAGAGAGGGCCGATATTTATAGCTCTCAAGCTGGGTTTGTTTCGTGATGAATCATATGCGTTATCCTCGAGATCATCCCTTGATTTCATGCAATTCGATCTTCTGATTGAGTCAAACTTGAGTTGGGCAGTTATCTCTTATTTAATAACTACCTGACTTGGTCAATACTCAATAAAAATTGATGGATATAGCTACTTGGGCCTTGGTTGAACCTTCGTGCTTGGGCTTGACCCAGATTTACAAAAAATAGATGTGGGTCTAACTGTTAGGCCCAAGCCAATTTTTGGCTACCACAAAGTGCAAAACCGTAATTTTCACATTTCTCTTAAATTGATTGTCACTTTCTTTGGTCAAAGGGATCAAGTTGATTTATTTCCAAAAAGATGAGGACCAAATACCCTAATACACATAAGTGAGGTAATAAAATGAGGTTTCCTTAAAATATAAGGACCAAACTCTAATTCCCCCAATTTGAAAATATAAAAGGGGTTTTTACAATTTGGTCCTAATCTAATTGGGAAAATACACTTTTTTATTTGCTAATTGAGATTTCAATAGATTGGTCCTAATATAATTCAAAATACAACAAATTGATCCTAAAATACAACAAATTGGTTCTAATATAATTCAAAATACAACAAATTGGTTATAATATTTTACTCATCTTAGGACCAATTTGTTGTATTTTGAATTATATTAGGACCAATTTGTTAAAAAATCAATTAGCAAATAAAAAAATGTATTTTTCCAATTAGATTGGGACCAAATCGTAATATAAAATCAACCCATGAAATTTAAATATTTCATCAAACTATAAAGACTTTTTTGCACTTCTTCTCGTAACATAGGTGTAGTACACATCTCTTCCACATTGGTGGTGAGGGCTTCAAGTCATACCATGCTCATTTTATAAGTATGTATGAGGAGTTTTCTCCCGGTTTATGGAAGTAGATATCCAGACCTACACATGTATTATCTAATATTAGTAGGTCCTGACAATCCTCTTATAAAGAATTTAAAAAAAGACTTATATATATTATCATTGTGAATTATGTTAATATGAATGGACAGTCCTTCTCTACTCGGGTCTTTAATAAAATGGAGTATTTATTTATCTACTCAGACCTCCTTTGCTTTTCAAAATTGACTTTGATTGACAAAATACTCATAATTTTATTTAAAAATAGTATATATATATATATAAATGAAGATAATTTTAAAAAATTTTTAAATAGTTTTTTATTTTTTCATTTTAAAATTCTATTTTAATTTATATTCCATTGAAAATTTTGAAAATTCTCCTTCATCAACTTATCCATAATTAAGAGTAGACAAGGTCTAAAATTTTAAATTATTGGTACTAGTCTTTACTCTTTTTTTTTTTTTTTTTTTTTTTGAATTTATAAATATTATCTTCATTTTAAAGTTTAATATACCGGGCAATTTGGTCTTCTTATTAGTCAATTTTAAGAATATGGGAGGTTTTAATAGGTAAACGTATATTTACTCCCTAATTGCATTTATAACAAACTTAAGAGGTTTCAATGTATTTACCCCTTAATAAAATCATGATATATATATATATATATACACAGAAATTTTCCTATGAGGATGCTCTGATAGAATTATATAAGGACATTAAATGTAGGTCACTCGTTTTACATATTTTGACTTGATATATATGCACTTGTCAAATCACTTTTATAAATGAATGACTCACATTCAATATCTTGATAAAGTTATATAAGGATGCCCTAATAGGAACATGACCATATATATGTACAAATTGGATTTGTTTATTTATATATTTATTTTTGTGTAGAACAATGAAAAAACAAAGTCAAATCTTATCCATTACATATATCTAATGTTGAGTTAGAAACGCGATCTAATTCGAGAAATTTTATGTATAGTCGAAACATTTTAATTATATAACAACTGTTAGTTAATTGTTTTATGAAATAGAAATTTGGGTATTTATGTTTTTTTTTTTTTTTTAAAAATAAAAAAAGCTACTATTATTAATTAATAGGATATCAAGTAGACAAGATGCGGTTTGCTTAGGGGTAAGCCCATCATACCCACATCCCCCATGAAGCGCTGAGTTTAAGTCATGCCTTTTATCCAATCCCAAAATATTGTAAAAGTAAAATAAAAAAGATATCAAGTAAATAATAATAATAATAAAAAAAAAAATTGGAGTAAAAATATTACTCACTTAGAAATGCAACGAAGTTTGGTTTTTCATTTAAAAGGAATTAGGTTTGACTTACCTAAAACATGTTAAAGATTGAATTTGGTGGCATGTGGGCACGATTGGACATGAAACTTATTTTGTATTAACAATACAACAATACACATGTTTGGTCTTGTTCGTGATATTGTATCGGCTTATCCATAATAATTGCTCTATTGCATCATTGTTCCATAGTTACATTATATTAGTATTAAAATATGCACCAAACATTGTATTATTTTATCACATTTTAATTATCTAATACAATACAATACATGGTAAGAAACATGCTCTTGTATAAACATTGTTTTGTATTGTTTTAATACATTTTAATTGTCTAATACAATATACAATATATGGTAACAAACATAGTCTATAATTGTTATAGGGTTGGCAAAAGTCCTTTTTAACCTTACACCATTAACCACTAAGGGCTCGTTTGGCATATCGTATTGGATTGTATTGAACTGTATTGAATTGGATTATATTGTGTTGGATTATATTATCATTAATACAAACCTGTGTTTGGTGATACACTGTATATATCATATTAAGTTATTTTTATATGACTTTATTGTATTTTATTATATCATGACAATATAATATATATATTTTAAAAATAGTTAATAATTAATTTTGAAGATCCTTACCATGAATACATCAATAAATATTTATTTTAATTGAAACAAAAATTTAAATAAATAATATTTTTATAAATAAATAAATATTTCCTATATAATTTTGAAATTGTAAAAAAATATTAACAACTTAACATATATTTCATCGATATTCCATATTTATTGAAGAAAAAAAAAGTATTTTTTATAATACAATACAACCTAATGCCACAAAATATAATGTATTAGTTAATATGATGTTTGTTGTATTAGACAATTAAAATGTACTAAAATAATACAATACAGTGTTTGGTTGGTGCAAACACTTCATTGTATTATTTTAGAACATTTTAATTGCCTAATACAATACAATAAATCTAAACAAACAAGGCCTAAGTAGTTCATTTGTGAATGTATAAGCAAGAGAACATATGAGGTAGGATCAGTGCCGTGGTAAGCCCGGGGCTATAGCTCCCCGTCCAAAAATAAATAAATAAAAATATCTCTTTAAAAGATATATATTTATAGCCAGTTCGATATTGCTTTTGAAAGTTAAAATAAACTTATTTTATAATTTTGACATAAAATGATGTTTGATAAAACTTCCAAAAGTGATTAATTGATAATCTGACAAGTTTTGACAGCGATTTTGAGAAGTAGGTAGATGTTACTTTTTGAAAGTGATTATAAAATAATTTATTTAATCATTTAATGGATATTTAAAAATATCATTATTATCCTTACGTAATAAAGTTCATCTCAAAATTAAATATTCTACGTAAATATTGATTTGATTTATAAAATCTTTTAAAAATATTTCTATTGTTCTTATGGATTTTTTTTTTCTAATTTAAATATTCTACTTAAATATTGACTTAATATATATAATTAATAATAATAAAAAATGAAGTTGAGTTCTAGAATCATGCATATTTTAGTCATGTAACTAATTTCAGCACTTTTGTAATAAAATTACCAAACATATATATATATATATATATATATATGTATATGTACTACTTTTGAACAATACAATAGTTTTAAAATATAATTAATCAAATATCTGCTGATAGCACATCTAATACTGATTATTATAAAAATTATAGCAATACCAAACTGTCCCTTAATATATAATTTTATAAAATTTTACTTTGATCCCTAAAATATTATAATTTATTACACTGGCTCCCAGAATAAGATTTTCTAGCTCAGCCCCAAGGTTCGAATCATGCCCCTTTCCCCAATCCCGAAATATTGTAATAGCCCAAAAAAAGTATGAGAGTTTTTGAAAAATAATAAATGTTATGGTGTTTAAATTTTACAAAAATATTTGTTTGATTTTTTTTTTTTTAAATTAATAATAAGTCTAATATGTTTATTCCATGAAAATTGAATAATTATTTTATTTGTCCAAGTTAAATATATCTAAGTTTTTAAATTTACTTTACTAGTCAACAAAACATTAAACAATACAATCACACGCTAAACACAAAGTAAAATCTAATGCATCGTATCATCAAATATAAGGTGTAATAAAATTGTATTAATAAAGGGGTAAATACACTGTCCTCCCCTGAAGTTTGGCATAATTGCAACTTAAAAATAATTATGTATTTATCTACTCAGACCTCCAGTACTCTTATATTGAACTAATAAAAAAACCAAATTGCCATTAATTATTAAAATTTAAAAATGAGGAAAATATTTAAAAAAAATTAAATTAAATTAATCGAATATAATCCTTTCATTGGTATATAAATTAAAAATAATAATTTTATATTGAAAAAAACAATTTAAAAATTTTAAAATTATCTTTATAATTTTTTTTAACTATTTAAACTATCTTCATTGTTAAATTAAAATTGCATTATTGTTTTTTAAATTTAAATTTTTAATAATTTTTTTTCTAAATTTTAAATTATTTGTACTAGCTTTTACTTTTCTTTTTTATATAAAAAGATTATCTTCATTTTTAATTTTAATAACCATAGGTAATTTGATCTTTTTATTAGTTCAATATTAAAAGCATAAATAGATAACTACATATTTACTTTTTTTATTGTATTTATGATAAACTTTAGGGAAGGTCAATGTATTTATCCCTTAGTTTAATCCTCTTTAGTTTAATCAGGTGTTATATAATATTGTACAATAAATTAAGGAGTAATGTTAGACGTCCAAATTTTTATCCCAAATTCTGTCCAATATGATATGGTATATGTGGTGTCAACATCATATAAGTTACTATATAATTTTATGATTTATAAAATATTGATATCTCATATACCACATCATTTATGACGTAATTTGAAAAAGAAAAGAATTTAAAACGGCTAACATTATTCTAAAATAAAATAGGTTGCAGTACCTCAAAAGGCACAACTAGGGACCAGATAACCCAATATAGGTGGAGGTGGGTCTTAATCATGCACTGTTTGTGGGAGGGATTTTATAATTAAAAAAAAAAAAATTTAAATAATGATGAATTGGTGTGGTGTGGTGTGATGTGGTGTGATGTGGTGGGGATGCATTTTCTATTGTGTTATTTTATACGGTGGGAGTTGAAGGGACAAGTTGGATAAGGAAGAAAAACATGTCCCAAAACATTATCATTATTTGGTCTACTTCTCACATGTATATGTGTATATTTGAATACGTAGACGTACGTACAACAAATACAAGTTACAAATGATTGTTTTTATTATTGTTGACAATATTTTAGATTTTTTATACCAATGACCTCTTGCCTTGGTGGTTGGAGTCCTCCAAGTGAGGTTCCACTATTAAGGTTCAAGCCTTTTATATGTACATAATTGTCTTACATTTGACTATTAAATCCTAAAGTATGGGAAGCTATCTCCCGATATAGCGGGAGTTGTTCTCTCTCTCCAGTTGTGATAGTTGTAATCTATTTGTAATATCTCCTCAATAGTGAGAGTAATATTCCAGGCTATTCTTATAGAGTATAATCTCGCCAAGTCCCAGTTATAGTTGTACTTAATTTTTATTTTTTTTTATTTTTTATTTTTAAGTAATTGTGATTAAATTATTAATAGGTGTAATATTTTTCAAATATGTCAATCAATTTATAATAATGTTTGGTTGTAAATTGAGATCGAGATATATATTTGTTGGAGCTGGGTGCTTTAATTAATAATAATATTATTATTATTTTAAGAAAATTGAAATAAAGTTAGTAAATTGAGCCATCTCTAATGGAGAGTGAGAGTTATAGTTATATTCGGATCTCAAGTAATACTGAGAGATACTTATATATATTTTTGCCCTAGTGGTGTTGAGAGTGATATTTTAATAACAAATTTAATTATGCCTAATTTATAATAAGTGCTCAATAAATTGTAATTTATAAACTTTAATGTTGATAAAAATAATACCATTGTAAATTTCTCAATGAAATCTTTAAAATGGTACTAATATTTAATATATTTAAATATTTATAAATTATTACCAAGTTTGATAACATTAAAAAATTTTGATTTTTAAATAAGGAAACATCGTAAAATTTAAATTTTATAGATTAGAAAATACTGATCATAAACACAAACATATTGAAAAATTATATTTACATGCATAATTGAAAGCACGAACATATACGTAAATCACAAATTATTATGTCGCAATTGAGTATATATAGGCCATTTTGGAAAATTGGCTTTTTGTGTTTTTCTATAATTTTTATATTTTTATTTTTTGGATCAAAATATATTTGTTTCAAATTTTAATATTTGAAAAATTATAGACCGTTCATCTTCAAGGGTTAGCAATTTGATCTGTGCATCTCTAACAGTCATCAAATCTGATCCGTCCATCTTCAATGGTCAACAAATCTAACCGAATCACTCACATTCTTCTCTCTTAATTATAGCATGAGTACAAAAAAAAAAAAAAACAAACAAAAATATTACTATTTAATTCATCCAACACATAGGTCTCATCATATAACTCCCACTCTCACATTTACTAAATATAACTCAACCAAATAATTCTCAACTTATTTTAACTATCACCTTAACTCTCTATTGGAGGATGATTTTGATAGTTAAAATAGACATATAACTCTCCACCGAAGATGGCGTTACCGATAATTGTAAGAGCAACTCCAACCAACACACCATAAACACCACAAAAAAAATATATATTGGTGTATCAAATCCTTTTTTTATTTATTGTAAATGTCACATTAATCTATTTTTATTTTTTAAAATTACTAATTTAATCCTCTTATACTTAATTATAACAATATATATTCTCAAAAAAGAAACCGTTGGAAAAATCTTGTTTAGATTTTTAAAATGACACAAAAATTGATATAAATATTTAATTTAATTAATTTACTTATTAATTATACTTTAACCAATTAAAAATTTTATAATAATTTAAAGATTTATTGAAAGAATATTCTTTAAAGATGATTTTTTATGTAAAATTTGGTATTGAAAAAAAATTAGTGTAAAATTTGATATGGAAATTCCAATTAACACACAAAAACCCAAATAAAAAAAAAAGGGTGTAGCTACGGCACATACCAAATTTGGTATAAACTGTAGCTACACCAAAACCTTATCTTTTTTTTTTTATATATATATATATTTTTATAGTAAATGTGACATCAATTATTTATTTATTTATTTATAATTACTAATTGAACTCTTCCATACTTAATTATAATAAGGGATACTATCAAAAAACCCCTATAGTTTGGGTTATTGCTAAAAAATGACTCTCTAGTTTCGTTATTGGCCAAAAACCACCTTTCATGGTTTAAATTTTTGTATTTTGTTATTTGTTTTTGTATCCCTTATAACAATATGTATTCTAAAAAAATATATCATTAGAAAGATCTCGTTGAGATCTTTAAAATAACATCAATATTGATATATATATATATATTTAATTTAATTAATTTACTTATTAATTATATATTTACCTAATTTAAAATTTTATAATAATTTAAAGATTTATTGGGAGAATATTCTTCTAAGATGTTTTTTTATTTTTATTTTTTATTTTTTATTTTTTATTTTTTATTTTTTGTATAAAATTTAGTATAGAACATTAGAATGAAATTTTTTTTGATGTAAACATATTCTCCTAAGATGCTATTTTAACATTAAATTGTTATAAAATTTGATGTTATACGTTGAAGGATATGCTCTAATCAGAAGCAAATAGCCGATAACATTTGGGATTGAAAAGGATTAGGATCCTCTTTTTGATATTTATTTTTTCTTGACATTTTTTTAAGTGTAATTAAAATATCAAGTTGTATACAAGAAAAAAAAGTGATCACATTTTAATTATGTATTTTTTATTTTGTTTAGATAACATTAATTTATAAAAAGTAAATAAAATAAGGGGAGAATCGTGATCCAATTAAAAATACATAGATAATAGTCTCCTTTTGGAATATGGAAGGGACTTGGTTGCAGGAAGTAGGAACCCATGCTTCTAGGTAGCCCATTTCAAGCAGTTTGGTCCAATCATTAACCTTTTCCTTATTTTTTTATAAGAATCAGAGCCAATTGGGTTCAGACTTCTGGGTGTACTTTGAGTCTGACTTATCAAAATGAATGAGCCAGTGCCAGAGACTACCTAGTACTCTAGTTCCTACACATTTATTACTATTAGTATACTACCTACTACCTACTGTCTACTGCAATAATATAGCATCTTATTAGACAGAATTGCCGTCACGCCTAGGGATGTGTATGGGGTCTATTCCCAATTAGAGTATTAAAACAACCCTAAAAACCTTTTCTAATTTCACTTTTAAAATATTAATTTATAACCTTTCTAATTTCTCTTTTTAAATATTATTTTGTCTACTTTTATGACAATTTAAAAAGCGATTAAAATACTTTTCAAATAGAAATAATCATATATTATTTTAATAAAAATATTTAATAAACTGTTTGTAATTGTTTGAAATAAAAAATAGTTGTTAAATTTAAAATAAAATAAAGTTGTTAAAATATAATAAAAAGTAATAAAATAAGATCTGAAGAGTGATAAATCACTCGGTAATATTGAAGAGTGAGAAATAATTTCTCAATTAAAAAATACTATTTAACAAGTCTGTTGAAGCAACATTTGTTGATGTGTTTCTTCTAACTTTTCCAACAACCTCAATTAATGTGTCTGTTGGAGTTGCTTTTGAGGTGACCGAGGTTTAATTCGAACTGCACACTGTTTAAACTGTAAGCGGAATCAAAATTTCCGGTTTTAGTTTAAATCGGAACCTAACTGGAACCTTCGGTTCACTATTTCCAAAAATTGGACACAAACCAACAGTTCCAAACCGACGGTTCATGTATTAAATAATTTTTTTTAAAAAAAAAACCAACGCTGTGGGCCAAGCCCAACTGCCCAAGCCCAACTGCCCAAGCCCAAATTGCCCAGCCCAAGCCCACATTGCAATCATATTATCAGAATTAAAATTTTTATTAAAGCAACTGTTGGGCCACTGTTGCAATCAGAATTTTTTATTTTTTATTTTTATTTTTTAATTATCCCTTTTTCTAATTCCCTATAAATTCCCTAATTCCCAATATATTGATTTAATATGTTTTTTTAAATTTTTTTTTCTATTGGAGCCGAATCGGTCGGAACTGGAACTGTGGTCATGTCCATTCCCAATTCAAAAATCTGAATTCAGAATTTAAAATCCAACTATTCCAATCTATAGTTTGACTTTATTAATATATTATTATTATTATTATTATTATTGTTTATTAGACTATAGATATGGAAAAATGGGGGGATGGGGTGGGGTGGGGCCCCCACCACCTCCCCCATTTATAAAGTGGGGGTCAAATTTGCCCCTACGCCCACCCGCAAAACCTATTTGGGGACAAAATTTGCCCCCAAAACACCAATGGGGTTCTATAGGGGTGAGGCCCCATGAGGAAATATCCATCCCTAATCACACCTTGCTTGCTGGATTAATTGCAATCACACACCTTCATATTCTCTAATAATACATTTTCTCCTTATAGGGAACCGCAAAAATTACTCAATTTCTTAGAGCATCCACAATAGTAGGACCTAAAAATAAGATCTATTTGTTACCACATCATTAAAAATGGGTCTTGCCATTTGGATCCACTTGGGTCTCTTTCCCCCACAATGAGACTAAATTGGAAAATTAAAAGTGCATCCATTTTTTTTTTTTTTTTTAAATTTTTTTCCAAACAATCATTACTCTTTTTTAAAATATTATATATATATATATATATATATATTAATAAATAAATTATATAATATATTTTAGATATCAACACTATCAATAATTATTTAACAAATTATAATTAATTTAAAATAATTTTTTTTTATTAATTTAAAATTATTACAATCAAATTTCATCAACGATAAAAGTAAATATTTAAAACAAGATATTGTATATGATTAGACATGGCGTTGGTTTCGGTTCGTTTCCAGTTTTGGTTCCCCGGTTCCGAACCTTCAAAACCGGTTCCGAAACTTCAAAACCGGTTTCGATTCCAGTTTTGAAGGTTCGGTTTTGGTTCCGATCTGGTTTTGGCAGTTCCGACGGTTCGGTTTCAGTTCCAGTCCGATTTTGGATGGTTTAGTTCCAGTTCCGGTTCCAACGGTTCCGGTTCTGACGATTTTATAATTGAAATTAAAATTATTTGTATTTTTTCAGTATATATATATAGTTATTGAAATTAATAATAATATATTTAAGTTATAATAATTGATATATATGTATATTAAATTTATTTATATAATTTTATTATATATAATTATTGAAATTAATAATTATATATTTAAATTTAAATTATATATATATATATAAGCCTAACCCAATGATTGGGAGGTGTTGGGAACTCAATTTCAATTATTGGATATAGTGGTGGCCACGGTTCGGTTTCGGTTCGGTTTCGGTTTGAAACCGGCGGTTTCGGGTTCCGTGGCCACCCAAAACCGAAACCGTAACCGGAAAACCGGTTTGGCACACGGTTTCTAACCGGCGGTTTTACGGTTTCGGTTTCGGTTTTTCAAAAAAAAATTCAAAAAAAATACCGCGTGTCAGCTTTTGATTAGTCGATTTTTTTTAATTTTTTTTTTTTATAAAAAAACCGGCGGTTTAATGCGGTTAAAACGCCGGTTTTTGGCGGTTTTTGGAAGTACCCAAACCGAAACCGTAACCGTTGTTTCCGACCGGTTTTGAAACCGCCGATCTTTCGGTTTAACCGAAACCATGACCATCTCTAATTGGATAAGACCCAAATTGAGTTCCAAATTTAGAACACAATTTGGATCTAGTTGGGTGGAGCCCACTTTTAAATCTCTTTTTTTGGGTCCATTAGATCCAAATAATAAAGGATCTAGTAAAAGTAGGTCTCTTTTATCCACGTTGTAGAGATTCTTGACCCTTAAATTATGATGGTTTCAATGGTTCCTGCTTTCCTTGTTTGATCAGGTGGCTCCAATTTCTGGCCCTGCATCGACCATCCACCATAAATGATGAGGAAATGGGTCGAAATAGCATCAAATTCACCTGCCTTTTTATGACTAACACCATGTTATTAACTGAAGTTTATGTAGCACCAAATAAAGTGAGTGGATTTCATTCTTCGCATTTACTTTTGATTTTTATTTTCTTCACTTTTTTTCTGTCTTCGACATCTTATTCTTCATCAATGACAGTTCTCTCCCACCTTCACTTTCTATTTTTTCTTCTTCTTCAACGAACACTTCTCTCTCACTTTCTTTTTATTTATTTTTATTTTTTTCTTTCTCACTTCGGTTGATCTTTGTCCGAAGTTGAACTCCACTACGTTGATTTGTTGTTTGAAATATGATACAGAAAGTATAGAAATGAACACAAAATAATTTCCAGAAAATAAGTTTGGAAAAATTTGGAAAAAAGGGTAAAACATATATCTGGAAAAAAAATGATTTGAAAAAACTTTAAGGAATCGAGACTTATAAGTCTCAACCAAAGGATAAAAGATTTGACTTACCGGTAAGTTTCGAATAGAGGATGTCTCTATTTCGAGATTTATTGGTTGATAGAAATTTTTTAATAAAAACAAATGCTGTCGTTCGTCTTCTCTAATTCAAGATACCCATACCCATCAACACAAGACCGATTTCAGATTTTAATTTATTATTTACAAAACATTCAAAATACAGCCTAAATCTCAAAATCAGGAAGTGGGTATCGCTTATCTCCTCTTCCCGACAACACTCTTGTCGTGGTGTGGCCAGCATTTTGCAGTTGCTGTCGCAATCTTCGCCGTTACAGTTATCGTGTAGATCGAGTTTCACTCTTGAGGTTTGTCGATGGTCAATACACAGATTAAAAGAAAAAACTAAAAAAAAAAAAGGAAAAGAAACTGATTGATGGTATAAAGCTGACGGGCCTTAATGTGAGAGGTATTTTTGTTCCAATCTGATTTTAGGTAAGTTATTAATGCAGTGCACTGCCAACCCTACAAAACACTCACTAACCTCATTAATGATGTTAGGATCAACCGGCTCATCCTCGGAATCCAAAAAGAAAACAATCTTTATTCCCTTTCTAGTAAGCATAATGAAAAATGAGAGAGATGGACGAGAAAGTTATTTCACCGGTTGCCTGTAAAGCATGAACACATTGAGACAACAACCGGTGGAGACCTTCAACATGCATTTGTTTGATGCAATCAGAACTATTGGCGTATTTGCGGAAATCATAAGTAGCACTAAACTACCGAAAACATACCATCGATATACTACTTCAGATCTCATGTCGGAGTCATATAGTCCCCTACTTTGGAATTTTAATCCACTTAAACGATATCGGTGAAATTACATGTAGAACGACACTTGTCACCTCACTTACGACATCTGTCAAGCTCAACCAATAAGGTAAAAACAGAAAACTCTTGATGTCAAACGAGACACTATATAAACACCATTTCACCTCCATCTAAGGTAACTTTTTCCTTACTTTTACTTGGAAAATACTTGGTTCATCATTCGGTATTAAAATAAAAGATCTGACTTAAGCATTGAAGGGTGTCCCCCAATGAATCCCTCAAACCACCTAAAAGTGTCTTTGTTTTTGTATTTGTAGGAGATACTCAACCACCAAATTAGGCCATCGAAGGCCTCATCCACCACATATATTCGAAGGTTCGTTTCCAACCCCAACAAGAACTATCAAAAGTGTCTCAACAACAGGTACTGTTGAACTTGTGTGACAATATTTGGTGCTAAACCTTACTTTAAAGTTTGACCATCGTGCGGAGTTTTCTAGTTTGAAAATAGGTAGGCTGTAGACACCTTCAACAAGAGAGGTTTCTGACATTTATCAAACTTTAGGGTAGGTCTCTTGACATTTCTGATTAAATGATGTGTATACTGTATAAGGAATAATGAAGTATTTTGATATTTTTTTGCTTATTATATAGGTGGAATTGCACAAACATCCCCGAGGTTTGATAAAATTGCATAAAATAACAATTTTTAAACATATGCACACAAACTTCCCTCAACATTTGAAAATTGTTGCATAAACACCCCCGACCGTTAGATGGATCCGTAAGTCAATGGTCAAACGTGTAAAAAGTCTAAAATACCCTATATTTTTATTTTAAACAAAATAAAAAATTCAAAAGTAAGATAAAAAAATATTAAAAAATATTTTAGAAAATATGAATGTATCTTAAATCTGAAAGTTGAAAAAAAAATTCATCTTCAAAAAATAAATAAATTTATTTTGTGCAATTCCCCCTTGATTTTAAATAAATTTAAAATTTAAAATTTATTTATTATTAAATTGTTTCAAAAAATATTCTTTTTTTATTTTTAAAGATGAATTTTTTTCAAACTTTCAGATTTAAAATACATGCATGCTAAAATATTTTTTTAAATATTTTTTTATCTTATTTTTTAGTTTATTTAAAATAAAAATAAATGATATTTTAGACTTTTTTCACTTTTGACCATTGACTAACGGATTCATCTAACGGTAGGGGATTTTTGTACATCAATTTTCAAATACTGAGGGAAGTTTGTATGTATATGGCCAAAACTGCCATGTATGTGCAATTTCATCAAACTTCGAGGAATGTTTGTGCAGTTCCCCTTATTATAAATAGAACCATTTTAATGTTGTATTAGGTATAAAGAATATGTTTATTGAAGCTTACATGTGGGATGGTGTTAATTGCGCTGTGATAACGGCTCCAATCCACCTAGAATTATATCCTTGTAAGTATATTCATTGACTGAGCTTACTAATTTTCAGTTATTATGATCTCTTCTTATTATTTAAATTGTTGAATATGAATTCAGGAACCTATCTTCAAGTGGATTGAAACTTGAATGGGGATGAGGTGAGATTGATCCGGTGGTAAACTCCTGTGGTGAGATTGATCAGGTGATAAACTCCTCACACCTGCACCATGAGTTGCAGATTCGAATCTTCCTCAAAAAAAAAAAAAAAACCCCAAATTTATGTACTAGTTTAAAAAAAGAAAAAGTTGGATTGAAAGGGGAAATAGCTCCTCCCTTTTCAAATCTCACACTGCTTGAATATTTGTTAGTATCTCAATATAATCTCTCATGAAAGTATCATTAAGGTTTCTGAATGTTCCAGATGGACTCCTTGAAAGATCAAATAATGGTTCACTATCATATCATTAAGGTTTCTGAATGTTTTCTGACATTCATATAATATATGATGGCACATATATAAATAATTTCAATATCTCTCCCAATTTTCTAAGTACAATGTTAGAGCTTAATTTGTTATAATAGCCAAACTTTTTCATTATAATTGATGATTCCAGTGTTGGTGGAAATCCGAACCTTTGCTCTTCACTCTCCAGTTTCATGCGAAAAGAAGAAGAAAAGCAACATAATATAGTTCCTGTGGCAGCATCAGTTGCTCATAGGAGCAGCATTTTGCAATCGTTTTTATTCTTAGAAGGAGAAGACAACAAGGTATGCATATTAGAATTTGCAATATGCAAATATTATCTATATAACTATTATCATGTAGGAAATAAATGTTAATTAATCTGATAGAAATTTGATTGTCAAATTTGTGATGACATTACCAGTTGGGAAGGTAGAGACAGAATCCAACAACAATGTGGATTCGTTTGAGTCCAAGATTGGCGGTTTTCATACTCAGAGGTCCTGACAAATGACCAAATTTTTTGAGAGAATTCTTGGTAAATGAGGATTTGGAGGTGGCTGTTAAGATGCTCTCTCAGTCACAGTTCATGGCATAACCTGATTGAACTTTATACTTTATAATCTGGTCTTACTCTAATATTATCATATATATTCATCTAAGATTTGAATTTAATTGTACAGGTGAAACTCCTGCTGAGATATTTGGAAACCCGCATGCATGTTGAAGGTATTGGATGATAAGTGTTCTAGTCGTAGTAAACCTCTGTGCATATCTTTCAGTTGTACAGTTGTGTTTGAATTGTACAGATATACTAGAATATAACTTATCTCTAGTAGGTTTTTAAGTTCTCTCTATATGGGACTCTGATGTATATATATTCACAAAGCTATCAATGAAAAACGTGTGTGAAACTTTACACAAATACTGACCAAGTTTACATGGTATCAGAGCACACGATCTATACCTAATAAAATTCTTTGCTCTTCTCCTTTTTCACCCACACTGAGCGATGACTATCTTACCCACATGTATCTCTTTTGATGACAGCTCCTATGCAGCGCCTCCTACCATTATCAACGTCACACCAGCCACTTCAACTTCCCTGCGTTCCAATGAATTTCACCTTATTACCATCAACACCTCTGCTCAGGCACCTCTAAAACTCACCACCAACAATTATATGTCATGGAAAATTCAGTTCCAAACCCTCTTCACTGGTTATGATCTTCTGGGTTTTATTGATGGCTCCAAGCCTTGCTCGCCGGCCTCCATCACTGTGGCTGACATACCAACTCCGAATCCTGCCTACAACATCTGGACTCGTCAAGACCAACTCATCCTGAATGCTATAATTGGCTCACTATCTCCTACAATCATCTCCTTCGTAGCCAGAGCCAAAACGTCAATGGAGGCATGGACTATTCTTACGAATACGTATGCCAAACCTTCCCGTGGCCGAATCAAACAAGTCAAAGCCCTTCTCAAAAATTCCACAAAAGGTACGCAGTCCATCACTAATTTTCTTCATTCAGTTAAGGCTCATGCAGATGAACTTGCATTACTTGGTGCCCCAATTGATGACGATGACCTCACTGAGAGGATCCTCGATGAACTTGATGATGATTACAAGGAATTGGTTTGTGCTGTTCAAGCCAGAGATAATCCCATATCCTTTGATGAGCTCCATGAGAAGCTTCTGACCTTTGAGGCTTCGCTTCAGAATCACAAAAAGGAGACATCACCATTTCCAGCCACAACAAATCCTACAACTAAGTCTGCCACGAACTGGCGCTCGCAGCAAGGTGCCAACACCTAGCGTCCGTCGGCTCCTGGCAACACGGGCCGGCGTCAATCTTCCTCATTAGCAACTCGGCCTCCATCCAACAGCAATGGTCCATCAAACCGAGGTTATCAACATGCACCCTGCCCCTATCTAGGTCATTGTCAGGTATGTGGTGTGCAAGGTCACTCAGCCAAGCGATGTCCTTCTTTTCGAATGATACCAATTCAGTCATCCGCTGCACCACAGAGTGTTAATTCCACGATGCCATGGCAACCCAGGGCTCATTATGCTGCCCCTACCTCTCTTCACAACCCATTCTGGTTGCTTGATAGTGGGGCTTCGCACCATGTGACGATAGATTTGAACAATTTGTCTCTCCATGCACCTTACAATGGATGGGACGATGTCATGATTGGGGATGGCACAGGTCTTTCAATCACAAATACTGGTTCCACATCTATTTATGCTTCAACTAACAAATTTACATTGCAGGATGTTCTCTGTGTGCCCACTATGAAAAAGAACTTGATTTCAATTTCTCAATTTTGTGCTACTAACGATATTTCTGTGGAGTTCTTATCATCCTCTTTTCATGTGAAGGATCTTCATATGGGGGTGATCCTTCTGAGAGGTACAACCAAGGATGGCGTGTATGAGTGGCCAACCTCCAGTCTCGTGTCCACACCAGTCATAACCTTCTCAAGTGTCCGAACTACCTCCTTAAACTGGCATCATAGATTAGGCCATCCAGCATATCCTATTTTACAACGTATTGTTTCGAGATTTAATTTAGATTTGTCATCTCCAATGTCGAAATTGTTTCCATGTCATTCATGTCACTGCAATAAAAGTCATAAGCAATCTTTTTCGTATTCATCTCTTGTCTCGTCTTAACCTCTTGAAATAATATTTTCTGATTTATGGACGTCTCCTGTTATATCTCATGATAGTTTTAAATACTATGTAATTTTCGTTGACCACTACACAAATATATCTGGCTTTATCCACTTAAGAGAAAATCGGAGGTTAAGGAAACTTTCATTCGCTTCAAAGCCATTGTGAAAAAATACTTTGCCCGAAAAATCATCACACTTTACACAGACAATGGCGGTGAATACATATCACTCGAGGACTACCTTGCCATGAATGGTATTTCCCATCTCACAACCCCACCCCACACTCCTGAACATAATGGGTACTCAGAGAGGAGACACCGTCACATTGTTGAGACGGGTCTTACGTTACTCACTCATGCCTCACTTTCGCTACTTTTTTGGCCTCATGCGTTTGCCACCGTTGTCTACTTAATAAACAGAATGCCAACCCCCACCCTTAATCTCTTGTCGCCCTATGAAATAATTTTTGGTACAACTCCAAACTACTCAAAATTGAAAATTTTCGGGTGTCTTTGTTATCCTTGGCTTCAGCCATATTCGTCTCACAAGTTAGATAAACGGTCCACTTCGTGTATCTTTCTTGGCTATTCGTTATCACAAAGTGCATATCTTTGTTTTGATCTGTCCAGTTCCAAAATGTTTGTCTCCCGCCATGTCCAATTTGTTGAGTCAGTTTTCCCATACAGGTCGCTATAAACTGATCTCGATTGTCCAAACACTACCAGCATCAGCTCATGGATTCCACCTGTCCTCAACGTGTCTGTCCCACAATCCAGTTGCCCACCATCGTCTCCCTCCTCTACTGTGCCCTTTCAAGTGTTGTCGCCATGTGAAGATCCCGCTCCCACATTTCCTGAGTTATACTTTACTTTCTTATCTATGTTGATGATATTATTCTCACAGGAAATAGCTCAGCTTATGTGGATCAATTTGTTGAGAGTCTTGCTCATAGATTCTCTCTGAAGGATCTTGGTCCTCTTTCCTATTTTCTTGGTGTTGAAGTGGTTCCACACGAACATGGAATTTTGTTGTCACAGAGGCGTTACATACTTGATCTTCTCTCTTGCACCAACATGTCCAGTGCCAAGCCTGTCCAAACTCCCTTGCCTACTAGTCCACCTCTCAGTATTCACTCAGGTACACCACTCAATGACCCCACCACATACCGTACGGTTGTAGGAAGTCTTCAATATCTATCGCTCACTCGTCCGGACATCTCTTATGCCGTCAACAAACTGTCACAATTTATGCACCAACCCACATCTGACCATTGGGACCTTGTGAAGCGTCTCCTGCGCTACTAATGTGGATCATTGAATGAGGGTGTTGTAATTCACCGAAGGTCTCATGTTGTTCTTCATGCCTTTTCCGATGCCGACTGGGTTAGGAATAAAGATGATTTCTCTTCCACAAGTGCTTACATTGTCTACCATGGGCGAAATCCTATATCGTGGAGCTCGAAGAAGAAAACTACTATAGCTCGCTCTTCCACAGAGGCTGAGTATAAGTTAGTTGCAACTACAGCAGCAGAGCTCAATTGGATATGCTCTCTTCTCACTGATCTTGGTCTCACATTGTCCACTGCTCCAGTCATCTACTGTGATAATGTGGGAGCTACTCAATTGTGCTCCAATCCTATTTTTCACTCCCGAATGAAACATGTCGTGATTGACTTTCATTTTATTCCGGACCAAGTACAGTCCGGTTGTCTTCGTGTCTCTCATGTTTCTTCCAACGATCAACTAGCGGATGCGCTCACAAAGCCTCTGTCTCGTCCTCTATTTCAGGCTCTCAAAGACAAGATTGGACTCTCTTATCGTGGTCCATCTTGAGGGAGCATATTGGATGATAAATGTTCTAGTCATAGTAAACCTCTGTGCATATCTTTCAGTTGTACAGTTGTGTTTGAATTGTACAGATATATTAGAATATAACTTATCTCTAGTAGGTTTTTAAGTTCTCTCTATATGGGACTCTGATGTATATATATTCACAAAGCTATGAATGAAAAATGTGTGTGAAACTTTACACAAATACTGACCAAGTTTACAGAAGGAATACGAGCCATTTTACAGGTTCATTAGCTTCCTGATATTCGTAACCTTTTCTTTATTGAAGGATTTGTGGAGCACAGTAATAATTAAGAATAATGAATAAATGAAAGAGATGGAGAGAGTTATTTAATCAGTGGCTTGTAAAGCATGAACAAATTGATTGTAAAAATTCTTTGTATAGTACACATTTTGCTTTCCGTTTTTAATGTTTTTTATTTATTTTATATAGAGTAAATTACTCTGGTGGCCATCAATTTTAGGCAAAATAACCTGTTTAGCTACCAACATTTCCAAACGTACCAAACTGGCCACTCTTGGCACACATATTGTTAACGGTAGCCATTTTACTAAATTTCTGACCAATTTATAACAGAAAGGCTGATATGGGAAATAGAGTTCCTTATATCTATATGAAAAGCCATTTTTGCCCTTACCATTTAACAAAAGCCATTAGTGTCCTTAACATTTACACGGTTCGAAATTAGGGCTCAAATTTGGGAATTATTTGGTTTGGTTTCTTCAAATTAGGCTTCCATTTATCTTGTCGATTTCTTCTTGTCTGAAAAATTGAAGATTAATGGTGGGGTAGGGCTGTCAAATGGACGGGGACAGCTGGTTCGAGAGATGGTCCTAAAGAACTAGGACATCAGATATGAGGGCTTTAAGAGGTAATATTGGTGGGGTAGGGAAGTCTGATTTGGGTTCAAATTAAATCACTTTTGGAATGCTATGTGCTATACACAAACTTGTTTTGGTAACTTGGACACTTGTACATAAGCAGATGAATGTGCTATATATAAGTTTGTTAAGTTATTGTTTGATTTGGAAATGCTAATTTTTAAGTTCTTGTTTTGGAACATTGAACCATGTTTGTGTTGTATTTATGCAGCCAGTGGATTCTTCGATCCCTACACCATGGTTGTGTATCATGGTGGTATGTTTGTTTATGCTGATGACAACATAGTGGGCTACACAGAAGGCTTATGTGATATTTTCGAGGAAGTTGAAGTCATGTCCATAATGGATTTGGATAAGATGTGTGAGAAGCTTGGTTATGAAGACCATGCTTTTTATTGGTATGTTACTCATGGGAAGTCAATTGAAAATGGATTGGTCAAGCTTAAAGGGAATGATGATATAACTAGAATGTTGAAGGAGTTAGCTGGAGACAGAAAGGTAACTGTTTTATTTGAACATTTCCGTGGTGTGAATAGAAGGAAAGCTCCTAGTGAAGGGTCGTTTGTTCCAATTGAAGAAGAAGAAGTGTTGGCTAAACAAGGAGGGGTAGCTGCTGGTTCTGAGGGTTTAGGTGAACAGGAAGGGGTGGAAGAAACAGAAGCTACCATTCATATTGAAGATGTACTATATAAAGATGCATGGAGTTCTGACAGTGATAGTTCAATAGATTTTGATGATGATTTTGAGGAACCTGAGTACATGGAGACATTTGAAGATGAAGAAGTGGAAGTCCAGGTCCAGGGTGTTATTTTTGATAAGCCAAATGCTAATGTTGAAGAACAGAATGAAGAGCCAGTTGTTAATGATGGAGAATTAGATGATGAGCAAATGCAAGCTTTGAGAGAGTTGAGAAGACTTAATAGAAAAAGGAATAGTCAGAGGACAAAATTAAGGCCCAAATATGAGTTGTATGATGGTGTGTTTGAGTTGAAAGATGTTAAATTGGAGGTGGGTCAGGTTTTTGCAAGTTCAAAAGTGTTTAAGGAAGCTGCTAAGGAATATGCAATTAGGTGTGGAAGAGTGATCTGGTTTCCATGCAATGAGAAGGGGAGGGTGAAAGGCATTTTTAAGGGTAAGAATACTAATTGCCCATGGTCTATTTGGGCTTCAAAGTATGAGAAGAATTCATATGCATTCATGATCAAGACCCTGAATGACAAGCATACATGCCCATGGATTAACAAAAACATACATGCCGGCCAATTTAGATTGGCTGTCTATAGGGTACATTAATGAATTGAGGCCTGGAGGAAACTTCAAAATTTTTTAGGCCAAGTGAGGAAAGATTTTGTTGTGCAACCTTCTAGAACTCAAGTTTACAAAGCTAAGTTGAAGGCAGGTTAGATTATTGAAGGTAGCTTGATACAAATAATGGTGTGCTAATTATATCTAGGGGGGGGGGGGGGGTGAATAGATTTTAATCCAGTTATTACCAAATTTTCGCAATTAGTCAATTTACAAAAATAACCAAAATCTATTCAATTCAATAAATCAAGTGTAAAGTGTGAAATTTAAATGACACTTGGTTTTTACGTGGAAACCTTCAACAAGAAAAAATCACGAGCTTTTATGTGCTCCACACACGATCTTTGAAATCACTATTTGTAAAGGTGTCCACAACCTAGGTTGACCACGTCAAACCCTACACGGTTACTAACCCACCTCTACTACCCGCATGCCTTTAATAACAACCCTAGATCAATTTGCTTGTGGCTTAAGCAACTTTAGCCACAAGACTTACTTCTCAATGAAGAGATTAAACAACCTATGTGAATATGCAAAGATATCCAAATATGTAATTAATGCTAGGTTACATTAAATGCTTATCTAGGATTATAAGATGTCAATTAAAACAATCATAGATATTAATTGCTATATGACATGACATACAACATAGCTAACATAGATTAAGCAATCCTAGGTATAACTATCAAAAAACAACTCACAATCAATCAACACAATAATCTCAATCTTGTAAAATAGATATTAATCTAAAACCATACAAGTAATAAAAGAGATTAATTGAAAAGTAAAAACACTAAAATGGATGAGTATGGTGTTCAACTTACCAAATCATATGTGTTGAAGAAGACCTATGCTTAGATGTATCCTAGATGATGTTTGGATGATGTTTGATGCACATGAAAAAGGGTTTGGAAAGTTAAAGAAAAGTTCTTGGGAGTTTCTTTCTTGGAAATATTTGTCTCTTAAATTTTTTTCTTTTTTTTTTGCTCCCTTGATCCACGAAGATAAGAGAATTTTATATATATATATATACACACATATATAATATTGCACCGTTTCAGATATTTGAGAAAAAATCAATTAAAAATAATCTAGTGCGGTGAGCTCATGTGAGAGGAATCCAGGCAAACCAATAAAAGATCATGTCAAGTGAATGTGTGCTGCACAAGAATCATTACACAAGAGGTTGCATGTGGAAGTGAAACACTCAATAAAATGACCTTGACAAAACCAAATTCAAATTGAAATTAGGTGTTGGCGTGAGGCTCGCGTGGCCGAGAGAGAAGTTGGGCTTGAGCAGCGCGCGCCCTTCACTGCAAGCTTCTCTAGGTGTGGCTTTCATGCCATACCATGCTAACTAGCCAACTTCTGTTCCGAGCGTTTTTTGGTCCAGTTTTGATTTCGGAATTCGAAATTTGATTCCGTTTTCAGAATATAGACCTGGACTCAAATATAAACACGGAAAATTATATAACTTTTCACTCGAAGCGCAGAATTCGATTTTGGTTTTCGACAAAAACACGGAATGTCCCAAATGTCTCGGAAATCATCCGAAACACATAGACAAGTCTCTGAATCGCTCGAAACTCATCTAGGGACAAATCAACACACGGTTGGACTCATAAAAAATAAAAAATCTCAAAAATATAATTCTTTGAAATACAATGAGATTTTACTAATCATACCAAAACAAACACAAATACTAAAATACATGAGTTGTGTGTGTGTTCAACTAAGTCTCTTCAATGAGATTAAGCACAAGTGATTTACCTTTGAAGTGCTTATCATCTTGAGGTCTTGAGAGAGCCTTTTGTTGAGCATGATCTCCAACAATTAAACGCCTAAACTACCCGTACAACATAACCCCAAATGTGGTTTGTCACCGAAATAAGTCAATCAAAAATAAGGAACTTACATAGCTTATCTACTCAGTATGCAAAATTATGGGATTATGTTGAAGAACTGAAGAAAACAAATCCCGAATTTACTGTTGTGATTAACACAGAATTGGGGCTTGATGACAAGAATAAGTTCAAGAGAATTTACATTTGCTTCAATGCTTGTAAGCAAGGTTGGTTGCATGGGTGCAGGAAGATCATTGGGTTGGATGCTTGTCATGTGAAGTCTTATCACAAGGCGCAACTAATGTGGGCTATAGGTATTGATGCCGATAATGGGTATTATCCCATTGCTTATGGTGTAGTTGAGAAAGAATGGCATGAGAATTGGAGTTGGTTTTTTTGAAGCTATTAAAGGAGGATATGAATTTGGAAGATTCTTTAGGCATCACATTCATGACAGACAGACAAAAGGGTCTTGTTGAGTCAATTGGTGACATATGGCCTAATCGTGAACACTGATTTTGTGTTAGACATATGTATGCTAATTTCAAGAAGAAGTTCAAGGATGACATAATCAGGGGTAAAGTGTGGAAGGCAACCAGATCAACCAAAGTTGAAGACTTCCAGACCTGTATGGTAGAAATCAAGGAGTTGAATGAGAAATCATGGAAGTGGTTGAATGAAATTTCTCCTAGTGAGTGGTCAAAGAGTTTTTTCTTGGTTTAATTTAAGTGTGACATGACACTTAACAATCTATGTGAGATTGTAAATAGAGACATAGAGGTGCTTGAAGCTAGGAGTTCTCCAATATACTCATTGTTGGAAATGCTTCGTATCAAGATCATGAATCGAATGGCAAGTAGAAGAGCAGACTTGAAGAGGTGGTATCAAGACATTGGCTATAAAATTTCAGAAATATTGGACTTGGAAGCAAATAAATCTGGGAATTTTGTGGCTCATTGGGGAGGCCAGGGACATTGCTAAGTGAGCATCAACCAAACGCCTATTGCTATGATGAACTTGAAGGGAAAAAACTGCACCTGGAGGAAGTGGAATCTGACTGGCATACCCTGTCAACATGCAATTGCAGCCATCTATAGTGAATATGAAGATCCAATGAAGTATGTGGTCATCTGTTACTACGAAGAGAGCCAAATGAAGTGTTATGGTGATGTTATGTATGGGATCAAGATGAAGAAGTATTGGACTAAAATAGGAAGGCCACCATTAGTACCACCCATGATTGTCAAACAACCTAGTTGTCCAAAGAAGTTGAGGATTAGGGAGATTGGTGAAATACCACAAAGTGAGAGAAAGTTCAAGCAAGTGCACAAGTCATACACATGCAGTGCTTGCAATCAAGAAGGTCACAACTATAAGAGTTGCTCCAAGTGTGTTGAGCTTACAACAAGAATCAACAAAAAAGTGAAGTCCTAAATTGTAAACTCTTTTATTGCTATTCCAAACTCATTTTTTTCTAGTCACTTTCTATTTCACAGAAAACAACCCAAACAACCCAGAGTAGCAGGAGCCATTTATCTCTAACAGAAGTTAGCAATGCCCCTGAAACAGACCATGACGAAGATGATGCTGAGGTAAATTTCTAAGACTACATTATAAATAGCTTAAAATGAATTTGGTTGAGTTGAAGTATTTGGTTCAGGTGCAGGTTCGGAATGAAGATTTCTTCAGTGAAATGATTCGACAAACTGCTAGCCAAAATAAGGCGATTCTATCAATCTTGAAGAGTTACAAAGAAATGGCATTGAAGAACAAGAAGAAGAAGACCCAGTGAAGTGCCAATGAAGATTTTGAACATATTAATATGATATTATTTAGGATTTAGGATTTTTTGAACCGTACTACAGTAGTATATTTAGGATATTATGAAGATGTTTAAATTGGAAGAATGCCAATTGTTTTTGTTATGTTTTGTTAAAGTTGTGTTTTGTTGATGTACAAAATGAACAAGATTATCTGGTTCATGTGTTTGGAATATGTTTTGTCAATGAACAGTAATATTTGCAATCAAATTATGGAATTCAAGTTGTTTGCTTATGCTTGAAATGTCTCCATTTTGTTGGCCGTTTATGCTTGAAATGGCTTTTTATATAGATATAAAGAACTCTGTTTGACACATCAGCTTATCCGTTATAAATTGGACGGAAAATTCATAAAATGACCATTGACTTGGAGTAAACCGAGAAAAAGCTATTTTTTATAATCTCAATTTTGTTACAAACATGTCATTATGGAATAAATGGAACCTCTTATAAACAATTGGCATTCAACAATCTCTTTTATTCAACAGAAAATTATCTTACAACCTCTTTCATTCAACAACCTTTTACATACAGACATTTTCTTCATACATAATCTCTTACGTTCAATCACACCTTTAATAGTCCTTATCTTTCACAAAACAACAACATCCTAAACCAAATCCAATAATTACACAGAAAATAATAGCAACACCCAAAATGTATCTTAGATAACGAATATCATCTTCGTTCTTCTCCAATGCCTTCACCATGTCTTGAACAATACAACTTCATTGGACTTCCTCCCTTGCAATCTCGAAACTATTGTTGTCAACCTACTCGAAATAACCACACCCCTTAACATTTCCATTCTGCAAAGTTAAACAAAGAAATTGAACACAAATTGAAATGAAGAAATTGAAGCAAAGTGGAAAATTTGAAGAAATTTACCACAAAATTGGGGCAACCATAAAACCTTCTTCCTGGGTTTCGAACAGTTGTTGAAGTCCTTAACTTAGCATCTAGCCCACAATCGCACTTCTTCGAACCAGAGCTCATGACCTCGCCATCACCCTCCGAAAAACTTGCATTCATGGCAGAAATTTGTGAGCTTGAAGGAACCCTAACGCACCTTGAAGCCATAACAAGAAGAAATCGAGAAGAAGAAATGGAAGCCTAATTTTTTCAAGAAACCAAACCAAATTATTCACAAATTTGAGCCCTAATTTCGAATCGTGTAAATGGTAAGGACACTAATGGCTTTTGTTAAATGGTAAGGGCAAAAATGGCTTTTCATGTAGATATAAGGAACTCTGTTTGCCACATTAGCCTTTCCATTATAAATTGGACGGAAATTTGGTAAAATGTCTACTGTTAACAATATATGTGCCAAGAGTGGCAAGTTTGGTGTGTTTGGAAATGTTGGTAGCTAAACTGGTATTTTTGTCTAGAATTGATGGCCACCAGGGTAATTTATTATTTTATATATAACCATTGTTTTTACTGATTGTCTATAATATTGGAGCCAAAAAAAATTAAATGTTTGGGGGGAGCCAATAGCTGACCGGCCTGTGATTATCTTTGAGAGAACAACTCCGAAAATAAAAAAAACCAATGAGTTTCTAACAATTTTAGTTGTAATATGAAGAGGACACAAGTAACAACAACATGTTTTGTTTTTGTTCTTCATTTCCTGTGTCTATAGATTTGACAATCATTTCAAATAAATTATTATGTACTAATTAATGATAAATGAACTAAATTCTACAAACTCAATATACATTTCAACCCCTATATAGAACTGCACAAACATACAAACATACAAATATCATCGTTATTGTAAAGTCAACCATATAATAAAATACTGCAATTTTAGTGCTGCTGCTAAGTATTTCCTGATTATTGCTAGTGCCACCACCCAAACTCACCAATCTGTGGCATTACCTGATTTGGTTTCACAAACCACTTTAATGAAGTTGAGAGATTGTGTTGTTGATTGTATTTGCTCACTGAAAGTGAGGGGTTTTGGGTTTGATCACTTTAATGGTGACATAATAGGTTACTTTTGGTTTTATGGGTTGATCTGGGTAGTGTTTGGCTTTTAAACAACTTTCATACAGTGGAGTGAGTCTCTCTGTTTGTCTCAACCTGGATGTAGGCTTGTTTTAAGCCGAACCATGATAAAATCCTCTTGTGTCATTTCTTTACTTTCCTTTCCTTCTCATTTCCCTTAAATTCTTGTTTTTTATCTGCTATCGTTTGCCTTTGGTATTTGTATTGTTCTTGTTTGTTAAGTGAATATTGCAGGTTAAGTACAAGAACAGGTCTCGCTTAGGGTTTTGAGTTGACCAAAATTCCTAACAGTGGTATCAGAGCCGAATTAGAACCAAAGACAGACAATGAGAATCCAAATCCTCCAATAGTGGACTCTTCGAACTCTGAAGAGTCATCTGGAGAAGAGAAAAGTAGTGAAGCTGCGAGCAGTCACGGGAGGTAACTCAACACAAATTTTGTAATTTCAAATATACTTTTATGTTAATGAAATTCGAAATAGACAAATTTGATGGCACTAGAGATTTTGGCATTTGGAGAAGAAAGGTGAAAACCCTTCTTTCTCAGCAGAAAATCCTTAAGGCCATTGAAAGCCCTGAAAAACTACATGTTTCATTAAATGTAGAATATAAATATGATATGCTTGAAATGGCCTTAGGTACCATAATATTGAACCTATCTGATAATTTTCTTAGAGAAGTTAATGATGAGACAACTGCTAGTAATGTCAAGAAGAAATTAGAAAGCCTTTACCTCACTAAATCTTTAACGAATAAGATATACCTTAAAGAAAGACTTTTTAGTTTTAAAATGGATCCCATCAAGAATCTAGGTCAAAATCTTGATGAATTCAAGAAGATGACCATAGAACTTGCTAATGCAAAGGGCAATGCGAAATTGAGTGATGAGAATGATGCTATCATTCTTCTGAATTCTCTGCCTGAATCCTCTAAGGAAGTAAAGGCTGCCATCAAGTATGGTAGGTCTTCTTTGACACTTGAAGAGTATATTTAAGCTCTTAAGTTTAAAGATTTAGAACTTAAGACTTAAAAGAAAGATGGAGGTGTAAATCTGTTTGCTAGAGGTAGACAAACTGTAAGAAACAATAATAATTCAAACCTTAAGAATAAGAGCAGAAGTAAAACAACTAGTCATAATAGGTCTTTGTCAAGAAACATAAATGGCACTAGAAAGTGTTACTTCTATGGAAAAGAAGACACATAAAAAAAAAATTATACTATGAGTTAAAAAATAAATACCAAGAAAAGACTTAAAATGATGGAGATGCAGCTGTTGCATCTAAATCATTTGAACCTAGTAAAGTACTTGCTGTAAGTACTGAGGATATACAGACTGAATGGATATTAGATTTAGGTTGTTCCTTTCACAAGAGTTTTAGGAGAGACTGGTTCATAGAGTTCAAATAACTCAGTGGAGGTAGTGTGCTGATGGGGAATAATCAACAATGTAAGGTTGAAGGGATATGTTCTGTGGCTATAAGAATGTATGATGCAATGATGAGAGTCTTTAGGGATGTTAGGTATGTGCCTATCTTAAAGTGAAATCTAATTTCTCTTGGTGTCCCAGATGAAGAAGGTTACAGTTATAAGGATAAGAGGGGTGTCTTAAAGGCCTCTAGAGGTTCTATTGTCATCCTCAATGGTGATAAGAGAAATGGTTTTTATGTATTGAGAGGTGAGACAGTCACTGATGATGTTGCTAATATGGCATCCAAAAACAGTGACAAATGGGTCTTATGGCATATGAGACTTTGTCATATGAGTGAGAAAGGTTTATATGAGTTGAGCAAGAAAAATTTTCTAGGTGGAGATCAAGTGACTAAGTTAGAATTCTGTGAGAATTGTGTCTTAGATAAGCAACATAGGTTTAGTTTTAGTGCTGTTCAACATACCACCAAAGAGGTCATTGAGTACATAAACTCGAACATTTGGGTACCTACCAAGCTTCCCACTCATGGTTATTCAAGGAAAGTTTAGATTTACCTCTTAAAATCCAAAGATCAAGCTTTTGACAGTTTCAAAGCTTGGAAGAAGTTGGTTGAAAACTAAACTTCTAAGAAAATCAAAACTCTAAGGATAGATAATGACCTTGAGTTCTGTAAGGGTTAGTCCAAAACTCATCACTTTAGTTCATTTGATCAAATATTTGAAAGTAAACTATTTTAAAACTTGTGAAAGTACACTTTTTTCGTTATTACTTTTTAATTTAGCTAAAATCTAAAATGATTATCTTAGTTTTAAATTAAAATGAAAAACAATAAAATTCTCAATAATAAAATCTTAAATAAATAATAAAAAAAATCCATTAATTTTTTCTTATTTTGTATTTTTTTTCCATAATGGATTTTTATTTGCCTAAAATGATTATATTAACTTTAAAATAAAATGAAAACCAATAAAATTCTCAATAATAAAATCTTAAATAAATAGATTACAAAAAAAAAATAATAATAATGAAAAATAATAATTTAAAGTTAAGATAATCATTTTAGCTAAATAAATATCCATTATGAAAAAAAAAAAATACAAAGTTATGAAAAAAATAATGGATTTTATTATTATTATTTATTTAAGATTTTTTTTTTGTAATTTATTTATTTAAGATTTTATGATTGAAAATTTTATTGTTTTTCATTTTAATTTAAAGCTAAGATAATCATTTTAGATAAATTAAAAAGTAATAAGGGCAAAAATGTACTTTCACTGATTTTAAAATAGTTGACTTTCAAATATTTGGTCAAATGGATTAAAATGATGAGTTTTGAAAAAAATAGGGACTAAAGTGGTGAATATAGAAAGACATTTATAAAGGTAATTAATCACCAAAAAAGTGGAAATTCTGCCAAAACAAATAAATAGAGGATCTCCACCGTTCATCTATGAGATGGATGGTGGAGATAAAATTTTAAAAAACAAAAAATAGAATAAAAAAGGGTTAAGACAATTGATTGGATCTTCACCATTTTTATTTTAAAAAACTTTGTTTTGAATGTTTTGCCACTAGGGGCGTACCTAGAAAATATTTGCTGCCCAGGCTAAATTATATGTATAAATGTCTTTTTTTTTTTCCTTATTACACACTAACATTACAATCATGACAACTCATTAACTATCAATAATTGGATTTATCCGCTTTTGTTTAGTTAATATTTTCTAAAACTTAATTAATGGCTCACAAACTCACACTAAATTTATTAAATTTGATGTGCAATGTAGAGAAAACTCTTGTGATTTTCCATTTTTCCTCCTCCATGCACATTGATATAATAAAGTCAGTGCAAGACATACGAACCATTGATTAAGAATAACAAAATTTTTATATGATTCTTGATGATATTATTTGCTTGATTTTTTTAATAATAAGATGATACCGATAATAGACTACTAAATAATATAAAATACATTGTAAAATTTATGTATAAACAATTATATAAATTTGTAGTTCAAATTTTTTTTTTATTTAAACTTACAAATGACTTAATTCTATAATGTTAAAAGCCATAATATTATCTGTATTTTTACCACTTTGAACAATAAAATATTTACATTTCATTAAATTTAGACAAAGAAATCATATTTATACAATATTATAAAACCTTAAGGGCTATTTCTATAATTAACCTTTTATATATTTAATTTTTTTTTTTTTTCAATAGGGCTGCCCGGGCTACAGCCCAGGGCAGCCCTCTCATTGTTCCGCCCCTAATTGCTACCATACTTCTTGTCTTCTTGAGATGGCCGCTTTCAAGGGATGGAGGTATCCGTTAATATACTCTCTCAATCATCAGTTTGAGTTTTTAGCAGTACCAAGCAAAGGTATAATCATAACCTGATTGAACTTTATAGCTTATAATTTGAATTCTTAAAATATATTTGAACTCTGCAAATTATAAGATATTCATCCAAGATGAGAAGTGAAGTAAAACTCGTGATGGGAGTTTATCATAGAAATTTGACAATCCTTGTTTGATACGACTGAGATGAGGGAGACAAATTGTTAGTCATTTATGAATTACTCAGAAGAGCATTTAGCAGGTTTATCTTGTGATAAATTTGACTTTTTTACAAGCTATTAATAGTTTTATGACATTGATGCAGAGTCCGGCACAAGCATCATGAGTTGGGAATGGAGACTCCGAATAGCAGTGTTACTGTGGTCGTAAAAAGTATTAATGTACTTATTGGAATTCGAAATGTAGGATTGGACTATTTGCACAATTATGGTTGCAAGCTACCCATGATTCACAGAGGTGTGAAGTCAACAAACATCTTATTGAATGACAAATTTCAGGCCAAACTTGCTGATTTTGGATTGTCCAAGTCTTTTGCAGCCAAATGTCACTCATGTTTGTTGGCACCCTTGGATACCTGGATACTGAGTGACTAATGACATCTCTTTTGAAGTACATGAGTTTATCTCGTAAGGGCACGAATCGTTTGAAATATTTGTATAGCGGCAAGTACGAGTTTCCTTCCACGGGGAAGTGTAATCCATCAATCGTTCCTAGTTTAAAGAATGGAAAACATGTAAAAGCGAGTTGTGCATTAAATGTAAAGAGTGTGTGAAATTGTAAAAGCAACAATGAAATAAAACTGACGAGATAAGGTTGGTTCAGTGGTAAACCCCTCACACTTGCACTATGAGGTTGAGGGTTCGAGTCATCCTCTCACCAAAAAACCCCAAATTTATAATTTAATACTTCAAAAAAAAAAAAAAACAATGAAATAAAACTAAGACAAATAAAAGGGTAGCTAATGGATCGGAGACAGCTAGGTAAGGATATACACTAGTTACTTAGTTGAGTTCACCATAACATTCACACTAATTGTAATGATCAACCGCACCGACAACTCAAGTTCTAGGGTTCGTTCCTCTCTTAGATATGGCTATTACCGCTTAGGTCACGGGCTGAACTTGATGTTCTCAGATTTCTCCCGATGAGGTCACTACATGAGCCACAATTTAGAACCCATCAAGTCCGAAGAACTTAAGAACTGAAACCATCCTAACACGATTATGAATAGAACAGACTCATCCATTCAAGAGAACTTAAGGGTTAGGCAAAGATGGTCACTCAATACACAAGCTCTAATTCTAATACAATCCCTAGAATCTATATCAAGAGTGGCCACACATGAACACAAATCCTAAGAATCAGAATTAAGCTTAATGAATTAAATTATACAAAAAAGCATTAGTGTTAGGTTTACAACAATTATGTAGTGGATATGGTACACATCAAAGATAAAGTAAACAAAGAGAATTGAATAATTAAAGAAAGAAGAACCCATAAAGTGCCATGGTCACTATCCCCCACACGAGTCTTCAATCTTCCTTGATGCACTACCTAATGCTTGTTTGGTTGAGATTTCTATTACCTCAAAAACTTTGCTAATTTCTATTTGAGTTTTTTTAGAGTTGTTTGGTTGAGCTTTTGAGATTGTCTATTTAAATTCAGTAGAGGCTAGTAGAGTTTAAACCTATACTAGGCAAAAACTCATGGGGATGAGCTTCTTCAAAATAGACATTTTTTTAAAGAAAAAAAGTCTACCAACCAAAGAACTATGTTTTTTTTTTTTTTTTTTTCAAAAACTCTATTTCTAATAGATCTACTATAAATAGACCTTTTACAAATAGAGATTTTTTAAAAGCCCAACCAAACAAGCTCCTCCATTTGGCAGAGCTTCTTCAAGTAGATCTTGTAGGAGTAGATCTTTTAAAGTAGACTTTCAACAAGTAAAGCTTTTAATGGGAAGATGTTGGTCGCTTGGTTGTCAATTTGAAAAAACTCAAAAACTATTTTAAATGATAGGATTATATTAGACATTTTAGTGTTATTAAAAAAGCTCAAAAAGATCTACTTGAAAAAGTCTAAAATTTGAGCTTCTCCAAGTAGACGTAAAACATTCTTTTTAGAGTCCGTTTGTGAGAGCTTCTCAAGTAAATCTTTTTGCAGTAGATCTTTTTGAAATAGAGCTTCCACAAGTAGAGCTTTTAGGGAGTAGATGTTGGTTGTTTGATTATCAATTAAAAAAGCTATTTTCAACCGTAGATCATTTGGTTAAAGAAAATTTAAAATCTCTTTTAAATGATAGAATTACCGAAAACGATATATAAAAGAATTTAACACTTCACCAAATAAATATAAGATAATGAGAACATATCATTTTATTTTTATTTTTTATGTTTTTGAAAAAAAAAATTGTATTATAAAATAAATTTATAAACAATACAAGCTCAATTGAAACTCCAAATAGAAAAAGATACAAAAGAGTTGAAAAATATAAAATTTTAGTTTTTTTATTTTTATCACAATTTATATTGCTTTGTTTGCTCATTGCTCTTTTTCAGTCCAAATCGAATTTCTAATCTTAAATAATTAAATGAAATTGCAAAATATTATAAAGGAGTACGAGAATATAAGTTTGAAATAAATTACTAAAAATTCAAAACATAACAATAATAAAATATTTCAATAACATAAAATCAAAATCAAAATAAATAACCTAAACTAATTACAAAGATGTAACATAAATAAAATTTTACTAAAGAAAAAAAAAATTGAAAGGAGAGATCTTGAAACTTACAGGTTAATGATGATTCGTCAAAAGTTTGAAGTGAAACAGAAGCCAAAGTGATGTAGGGGAAGCTCTGTTGAGAAAAACCTGCAAGAAATAAATTGAAAACAACCTACTAAAGTTCCGTTGATTCGCTCACGAATACCGGAATATTAGGCTTCAAATTCGTTGATTCACAAAGAATTCCAAAATTGGGAGATGATTAGAGAAACTCTAAATTTTATAAATCAAAAACTTTCTTTCAAACCCTAATACAATCTACTTAAATAGAATTGCAAAACTTGACTAACAAAAAAATCCTAAACAAGCGGGAAAGAATCCTAAATGGAAAAGATATCAAATCTCCTAAAAATTAAAAGAATCCTAAAACATTAAAAACCTATCTAAAAAGAAAATTGGATTTGATTTAAAAATCAAATCATAAAATAATTAATAATCTAATTACATATAAACTAAAAGGAAATAAAATAACCATACGGAATGATGACAACAATTAAAAACCATAAAACTCGAAACAGCTGTCTTGGCGCTCCTGAAACTTAATGGCCGAATTCGGATATGCTGCGGCCCGTTATATGGCTACACTCTTTAGTGACATTCGCAATAGGACGAGGTCGAAGAGTGGTACAATGGTATAGTCAAATTTGTTCCCACAGGGATCGAGTGATCGATTGCCGAAATTGATTAGCGTAAGTGCTATTCAAACAATCAAAGTGGAAGGTTTTCATACTTGAATATTTTAAACAACTAAATTTAACCAATAACAAGATTTATGCTAATGAAATAGATAAATAACACGAAATAAACTCGAATGTGATAATGGAGAGAAATATGCTAGGACTTGACTACACCCCACCCTCTATTGACTTCCGCTCTAGACTCAATTGAACTCTCAAATTATGCTTATGTAGTTCATAGATTCATGCACCCTAACATTAACCTAATATCTCGGTCGAGTTAAATAGGTTACACCTAAAATCATACCCAAGCTTATCTTTCAATTACTCAGAATATATGAATAAATTCGTTAAGGATAATGGCACACTAACGAATCCTATACGCTAGCCTAAGTAGGTCTACTTTTCTAGACATGCATAAAGGGCATTTCGTCGAACACGTGGTATACGTCTCCGGTCAGTACATAACACACTATCGAAAGAACAATCAATAGGAGATCAATCTATTAATATAACATTAAGCATACTAAAACATCCATACAAACTACAAGTTGCACAATAAGGGATAAACAAAGGTTAATATAAATATGTAGTCATGGGTGGGGTTTCATCAAATCCTAGCACTAAGTGTTTAGCTCATATCACAAAGTGTAGTCATACAATGAATAAACTCAAATGAATACATGGCTAATATAAAGAACATGGAAAAGAAAAGGTGATAGAAGAAACTATGTAGAGTAGCTCCATATTTGCTTTGCTCTTCTTCTTCCAAGCTCCTTCTTCAACTCTCTTTTGCCCAAAAGATGAGATGATGGTAGTTGTGGTAACGAGAAGTGATTGATGTCTTTGGATGTTAGGGAAATTCAAAATCTTGGTAGGTTTCGAAAGATGGAGGTGATGATGTAAGAGGAATGTCAAAGGTGAGGTCTAGGTCTAATTTAGGAAAAGAGTTGGTGTCTTTTGAATATTCCAAAGAGTGGTATTTACATGGGAGCCAAAAATAGGGCCAGGCTGACGATGAGACGGACTGGCACAGTTGGCATTTCCTCAGCCACCAACCGCGGCAGTTGAACCACGGCAGTTGAACCACGGCAGGCTAAGGAGAAAACCGTCGCTCGACTGCCGCGGTTCCTCCGACCGCGACACTTCAATAGCGGCACCATTGGAGGGCTGCTGTCACTTGGATTCAGAAGAAAGAAGACCGCGACACTTCACAAGCGACACCGTTTAGAATCACTGTTGCTTGACTGACGCGGTTCCTCCGACCGCGGCACTCTGGCCCAATGCTCAAATCTTTACATATTTGCACATTGACCTCTCAAATCTTCTCTTTAGCACCGAGACACCCCTGCTATCCAGAAAAACCTGCAAAAACCTCAAACAAGCCATCAAACACTTGATTTTACCCGAGAACGAACTCAAAAAGATATGGAAATTGGGCTACACTTTGTGTAGAAGTGAAACAATCATTATAGAAGACGGAGTCTTCATAACATTTGTAGGGCTTGTCTTGGGCTTTCTGGAAACATATTATAATGTTGATTTTGAGTTTGTTTGCCCTCTGAAAAGGCCCCCAAAATTTTTCCATTCTGACAGTTTCGACCATTCCGAGTCTTTGCTTCCTTCTTTCCGCATCCTTCATCTTTGAGTCGATTCCTCTGCTCCATGAAATCCAAACCTTTGTTTGCCGTATCGTCTTTGCTTACTGTATAACAAAGTCAAACGTTATTGTTGAGAAGTAATGTTTTACATGTAAAAAAGATATGTTTGATTAGGGTTTTAAAAAGATACTGTGTAATTAATAAAATATAATAGGGTTATATTAGACATTTAATGTTTTTTAAAAAAGCTCAAAAAGGTCTACTTGGAAAAGCCTAAAATTTGAGCTTCTCCAAATAGACGTAAAACAACTTTTTTAATCTTCGAAAGTTGTACTGGAGAGTCAACCAAACGATACGAAAAAAATTGAAAAGAGTTTTTTGTTTTTTCTTTTAACCAGTATACAAGCTCTCCCAAACGGACACTTAATCATCCAGCTCTACTGAGTGATAACCAAATGACACAAAAAAATTTGAACAGAGCTTTTGTAATTAAAAAAGCTCTTTTAACCAGTAGACAAGCTCTTCCAAACGGACACTAGGTAATCTCATAGACAAGAGATCTTCTTCATTTTCTCTCTAAGTATTTCTCTCTAGGATGGATGGAATGAGGTAATGTGGTGGCTACCAAACCCCCTTGGGTGGTGGGTCTTCAAAGAATTGAAAATGATATCATTTAGGGCACATAAAAGGGGTTTAAATAGGCTCAAATCAAAATCGGGTTCTCGCAGTCCAACATGACGAGAACTGGACCAAGGAAATCTCTAGAAAATTCTCGTTATTGATTTCTTGCATTTTCTTCGGCTTTTGAGCTCCAAACTTCTCCAATCAAGCCATGCACATTATTTAGGAAAAATAACCTACACATGGCTCACAAAACACATTAAAATACCTGAGAAACGATCGCAAGCAATAGGAAATGGGGGCCTAAATCAAGTATAGAAATGACGTCAACGAGTATACAAAAAGCTCCATTTTTAATTTAATCTGCAAACTCATTGGCATTCTAATCATAATTATTTCCCAAATATAAGTTAAAAAAATGTAGAAATTCATAATTAATTAATACCAATTCAAAAAGTTGTTTGAATCCTACAGCAAATTAAAGAGGTTAAACCTAACACATGTTTTGCAATGTATGTATGTAGGTATTACGTGTCAAACACCGTTGACCGAAAAGAGTGACTTGTACAGTTTTTGGGTTTTTCTCTTAGAGATAATAAATTTAAATCAGCGATAACAAGTATCAATGAACGTGAGAAGACTCACTTGAGTCAATGGGTAGATTCCTCGCATGCTTAAGGCGATATCAGAAAGATGGTATGTTGATTCAAATTTATTTAATGTAAGCATGAATGTTTAATTAATGACATATTACATTCTTGATTTGTACGGATGAGGTGATGTTAGAACGATGAGGTCAATAGGAAGCCAATGGAGAAAACTGGGTCAAAAATGGAGGTGGTAAGTCTGAAAGGTCCTCATTTTTTATTGGCTTATTTCGTTGACAAACCAGATTTTGGGGTTTATTATGTAAGAGTATTTTATGGGTTCATTGATCATGATCAAGCAATTGGATTTCAAGCCCTTAAGCACAAGAGCTCATTGAATGTATATTCATTTGTGCTTTACTCTTATTTGAAGAGAATAGTTGCACACACACACACACACACTTCTCTTGTCATGTGTGTTCATTACACACACACACTTCTCTTGTCATGTGTGTTCATTGCTTTTTATGTTCATTTTCTTCACACTTCACATTTGCACAACTTGCATATAGACTAGGTGTGACTTGTTGTTTTGAAAAGAGAAGTTTTCTCTTTGCCTTGGTCCTTACTGCCATGGGTACCGCTGCCAGTGCCCTTGCCTAGACCGCGGTGCATGTTAGGTGTAACCTTTGATAAGTTTTGCCGTGCATACAGCTGTGGGTGCACCTTGCCTCTGAAGTAGTCCTACATCGTGAAAGTTTCCAAGGGCCACACGTTGTGTGTATTACAGTGCAGATACCTTGTCCGTACCGCGACACTCATAGCGGTCGTGACGACTTTTAGTTTTCCAAGTGCAAAATGACGTCACTACACTTTGGATCATGTTCTTAACTATTCTTATTTCTCAATTTACTTCATCTAAAACCTAATATTTTATACATGTAATCACTTGCTCATTTCCACTCTCCTCTTTTGTTTTATTGATGTTTTTTAATTTTATAGATCAAGTCATGTATTCATTGGTAGTTTTTCATTGAATTACTTATTGCTCCTAGTTTTTATTTTACAAATATTAGTATAAATAAAATCATGTACGATGTTTAACTTTAAAATATTAACAAAAATATTAACAAGACCAATACAAGTGAAAATAATTTTGTTGTACAACTTTACAAAATTACACCACATAAGCTAATGAAATAAGAAATAATAAAAGAGTAAAAGAATAAAAAAAAAAATTAAAAAGAAAGAAAATAAAAGAGGAGAGTAGAAAGGAGCAGTGATTACATGTATAAAATTTATGGTTTTAGACAAAGTAAATTGAGAAATAATAAAAGTAAAAAAAAGAAAAAAAAACAAAATAAAATGATTTTAAAGATGTGGAAATGGTGGGAAATATCACGTTTTTGAGTTGGTGTTGCACGTGGGACACGACTTTAATAACTTAAGTTTAAAAGGCACTAAAGTATGTGATTTCCAAAAATGCCCTTACTTTACACATTCTCTTACTTTGAAGTTTTCTGAAATTTTATTCTTTCATCTTCTTTATAGAGGTCTATTTAACAGGCCTCTAATAAAGGTCGAACATCATAACATTATCAATGCATCTTTATTGGATAATTAATTTAGTGGGGCTACGCAGACGCATTGAATAATTAGCTTTTTATTTTATTTTATTTTTTTTTGTAAATTTAAAACCCTAATTGGGATCCTTTTCATTTGTTCTACGTGTAAACAAAAATTCTACATGTAAACAAAAACAACAAAGAATGATCTTTTGGTCAGCAAATTCTAAAACCCTAGTACCAGTACAATATGTGTCAAATAGTTTCAGAGATGATAAAATCAACAAAAATCAGAAGTAAATAATAACATTGTTCGTGGATCTACTCTGAGGAGCAGATCAGCGGCCCCAACGCCGAGGAGCTGAGATCCTCGGGTGTCGGCTGCACCAAATTTTCTGTCATGGAGAAGAAGAATGGAGGCCAACCATTCAACGGATGAAGAACAAGAAAAAGAATGAAGGCAAATCAGTCCATGAAGGAAGAATGAAGGCGAATCAGTCAACCCTTTTTTTTTTTTTTTAAAACAAAATGAAAAACGTTTAACGAACGTGATTTTAAAATTGTTTTTGGAAAAAAAAAAAAAAAACAAAAAACAAAAAATAAAACACTCATAAAATCACCTACCGGACAGCCCCATAGTTTTGACAAATATTGCAATTGAATTTTGTAATCAAATGAAAACATAAGTACATAAGGATTCGTTCAAGTTCAATCTTCTGTCAAAATTTTATACAATCTGTGTATAGCCTCCTCATCTCTGAATTGAAACTACTACCAAGGCGTTCATGTACAAAATCATATGCATATATTAACGTGAACATATGCATATATGAGCAATGAATTCATGACAAAAAAATTGAGTCAAAAAACCGCCAAGATTGTTACACAAAAACCAAGCCAAGGGATAGTACCAGCTTCCTCTAAACTTTAAAATTACATGTTTACACCACAATCCAGCACATGCTCATCCTGAAGCCCCCTCAGCGGCCTTTTTCTCCCTCTGTTTCTCCCTTTTCTTCTTGTTTTTGAGCGCGTTTTTGCTCATTTCCCTGAATTCGTATGTAACAAATCATGAGCAATTTAACTAACATTCAGAGAACATCAGCTATGCCTATGTTAATTAAGGACAATTACACAAGTATAGAGTGAGTCTACTTACTGCGTAGGGCTCTCTCCGAACAGCTGCCAATACAAGATCATTAAAACCATTAGAATAACATAAAACAATAAATAAATTCAGTCCAATTACACTTAACTGATATAACATAACAACTACAGATGCATTTATTTATTATCACAAAAATCCATCACTTCATTAACTCAAGGCCCTGAATAAAGAAGCATATTTAACAGGTATATTGGGAACCGTCAAAGTGTGCAATTGTTTTATCAAAAAAAAAAAAAAAAAAAAAAAAAAAGATAAAAAAAGTGTTGCAATTGTTTGGCATAAATCAGACAGCACATAGAAAACAGAAGCGAAATACTTACAATCCAGGAAAAAGCTGTTAAACAATAAAACAGTAACTTTTTCCCAATTATTAAACCCTGCAAGAGATTGGTCGAGTCTATGATCTCTAGGGAGTGCATCAAAAAGACACCATGGGAATGTTTGGAGACTACAGAGAGACCAATCCGAGAGGGAAAGTTTTTAATAATTTTACAAATCTTCAATAGTGGTCAATAACATCTTTTTGGGAGTTCTATAACAACCATTTAGAATTTCAAGGGGGTTTAAGACATCTCAAAATATATAGAGTCTACATGTATTTTAACCTAACCTCAAGGCAAGCAGATGAAATTTTCCCTTATAAATGTTAAACAAAAACAATGTTTATCGACCTTGATAGAAAGAACTTGATTAACTTACATTTTGAATATAAGGAAAAGATAAAATGTTCTTCTATGGAAGAGGAGTTTCTATACCCCCTTTAGCTTATGAGAGAATTATTTTCATACAAATATGTAAACCGCATCCAAATGATTAGCCTAACCAAGGATACATAGACAAAAAAAAAAAATCAATCCTATGAATACCAAGCTGCAGTTTGCATATATACCTCCGCTTGAATGGCAGCTGCAGTTTTGGCATGTGGTGGGCGATAGGCATCAGGTTTAGCTGCTGGAGGGTTATTTGATGCAGTCTGTCTAGAGGATGACCCTAGAACAAAAAAAAAAATAAACAGGGTTCTTTAGTAAACCCAACAATTAATTGCAAAAAATTCACAATTGAATAAGTTCATAATTATACAAGAAATAGAACCTCGTGGTTTGGCTTCTTCAACCTTTAATGAGTCAATTGACTTGATAAGTTCAGTAATTTCACCAAACCTATCAGGGGACTCAGGTTTCCACTCAGCCTGGACAGAACGTTGAGATTAAATACCGAGGTGCTAAATGAAACTAACTGATATACATCCAACTAAGTTAATTTTACTTTAGTTGTGACAACACTAACCTGGAATAACTTGTCGAACATCTTCTTGAAGTATAATGATCCATTGTGGTGGAAAATTTTAATCCTTCGATTACAAACCAAAGAAGTTCACTAAACAATTTTAATAACCTATTGGCAGAAAATCTAACCTTCGATGAAATTAATTCAACTATGCCCCAAATATCTTCTAAATGCATATGCCATTGGCATCTATGGAAATGTCCTATTGAGATAATATATGGAAATTGGTCAACATGTTGGCACTATCCTTGACCCAAAACAAAATGCAGAGCCTCTATTCAATCAGAAAGGACTCCTACTACATGATTAGATGCATTAGATAAATGCTCAATTTACATCATCATTTATTAATCAGCCCAAAAAAAAAAAAGGTTGGCATCCAGCAAGCCAGAGAGTGGAATTTCAATAAGGACCGAAAATTAACTATAAACCTATAATACCAATCTGCAAAGCAAGTGCGGGTGAATTCAATTTCTGATATGTAATTGAGAGTTCCTCCAAAGTGTCTATATTGATATTTATATTATTTAAAAAAATTATTGCCTTTCAATATCATGCATATGCATGTGTGCATGTGAGCTTGTGTGCATGTAATGAAGGATGCCACCTTATAAAGAAAAGTCCCGACCATAAAGGGGATGGGCAGTGGGGAAACCTATGGTTGTTAACTTAGTCTGACAACATTTATAGATTGAAAACTCTTTGTAATTCTCTACTTTGAGAGCACAAGATCAAGGCTTGGTAAAGCCTTATTGATCCATGTAGACATTCAGAGAGAAGAATTAATTAATTTTATTGGAGAAAATATAAACCTATTTATACAAGAGAAAAGAGTAGTAACTAATAATTACGGCAGACCTAGGAAACATACTAGAGTAGCTAATAATTACTACAGATACCTAGGTAACAACACAGTAAAGTAAGTAATAACTACAACAATAGGTAGTTGTAGACTTGTAGGTAATTAAAGCTAAGTCATTTCTACACTCGCCCTCAAGTTGGTTCAAATATGTCTACCAATCCCAGCTTGCATATAAGTTTGTCAAATTGAAATTTGTGTAGCCTTTTAGTGAAGATATTCGCCACTTGTTCCTATGTAGGAATATAAAGCATACATATTGCACCTTCTTCCAGCTTTTCTTTAATGAAATGTTTGTCAATCTCCACATGTTTGGTCTTGTCATGTTGAACAGAATTATGAGCAATGTTAATTGCTACTTTATTGGCACAATAAAGTGTCATAGGCATGGGGCTTGAAACTTTTAGATCTTCCAGAAGCTTCTTCAACCACAACAGTTCACAAATTCCATGAGAAACAACCCTAAACTCAGCTTCTGCACTACTCATTGCCACCACTGTCTGTTTTTTACTCCTCCAAGTCACTAGGTTACCATAAACATAGGTACAATACCCTGAAGTTGATCTTCTATCCATCACTCTTCCTGCCCAGTCAGCATCTGTGAATGCTTCAATTCTGGGATGTCCGTGACTCTCAAACAACAAACCTCTTCCAGGCTTCCCTTTTAAGTACTTAAGAATTCTGTAGACTGCCTCAAAATGTTCTTCTCCAGGTGAGTGCATGAACTGACTCACTGCACTTAAGGCAAATGCAATGTCTGGTCTAGTATGAGAGAGGTAAATAAGTTTCCCAACTAGTATTTGAAACTGCTCTTTATTCATAACCCTATCTGAGTTAGCTGCCTCCAACTTCAAATTAGCTTCCATAGGAGTTTCAACAGGTTTGCACCCAAGAAGACCTGTCTTCCTAAGTAAGTCAAGTACATACTTCCTTTGAGAAACAAAAATGCCTTTCTTGGACCTTGCCAATTCCATTCCCAGAAAGTACTTCAATGCTCCAAGGTCTTTTATCTCAAATTCCTTCGCAAGAAACAACTTCAACTCTTCTAGTTCTTTCATATCATTCCCAGTCAAGATCATATCATCCACATACACAATAAGAATAGCAATCTTACCATCATTGGAATGCTTAACAAACAATGTGTGGTTAGCTTGACTTTGATGATATCCACGGCCTTTAACAGCTATAGTAAGTCGATCAAATCATGCTCTAGGTAACTGTTTCAAACCATAGAGTGACTTCCTCAGCTTGCAAACTTTTTCTGACCCGAGAGACTCCAAAACCTGGAAGCAATTCCATACATACCTCCTCTTCTATTTCTCCATTGAGAAATGCATTTTTTACGTCTAACTGTTGTAAAGGCCACTCTAAGTTAGCAGCAAGAGACAATAATACTTTAATGGAATTTACCTTCGCAACCGGAGCAAAAGTTTCTTGGTAGAAGAAACTATTCCATAGGTTTGTGTGAAACCTTTAGCCACAAGCCTTGCCCTGTACCTTTCAATATTCCCATTAGCTTTGTATTTGACAGTAAATACCCACTTGCAGCCCATTGTTTTATTCCCACTAAGCAGCCTAACGATATCCCAAGTTCTGTTCTTTTTAAGAGCATTCATCTTTTCTAAAACTGCAACTTTCCACTCAGGTTAACTCATGGCTTCCTGTATATTCCTAGGAATTGAAACACTGGACACATTAGTGGTAAAAGCTTTATAACTCGGATATAACCTATGGTAGGAAACATACTTAGCAATGGGATGTATAGTACAAGCACGAGTATTTTTTCTAAGAGCAATAGAAATATCAAGATCAAAAGGAAGGTTTTTTTCTTTGCTAGTTTTAGTATTTAGAGAGGGATTTGGAATTGAAATACTTGTTTCATTCAAGTTGCCTTCATTCAGAGAAGATTCTTGATAGGTAGGAGGTTGATTTTCCCTGTTTTGACTCTTATTCCTTCGAGAGTAAACTAGCAGCTTAGATTGCTGCATGTTTCGTAGTGTTTCTCCCCCTGAAATAGAATCTATAATGTTTGACTCAATAGGTAATGGCAAAGGTAAGACGCTTGCTGTTTTCCAAAAATGATCTTCTTCCCTAGAATTACTCTCCCCCTAAAGAGTATTTTTGATGAAATAGGTTGTATCCTCAAAGAATGTCACATCCATGCTCACAAATATATTTTTTTTGAAATAGGATTATAACATTTGTACCCTTTCTAGTTTAGAGAATAGCCAGCAAAAACACATTTTTCAACCCTAGGATCAAGTTTAGACCGACTCTGTTTGTGAATATGGACAAAAACTGTGCAACTAAAAATTTTAGGAGGCATGGAGGTAAAAATCCGAATGTGAGGGAAGGTTTCCAGCAATCTGAGTTTGAAAGTCTAATATCAGTTGGCATTCTATTGATTAGGTATGTGGCTGTAAGGGCAGCTTCTCCCCATAGGTACTTAGGAACCCCCATAGTGAACATGATTGCTCTAGCAACTTCAAGCGAATGTCTATTCTTTCTCTCGGCAATCCCATTTTGTTGTGGGGTATCTATACAAGTTGCTTGGTGAAAGATACCTTTTTCTATCAAGAAGCTATTAAGGATTGAATTAAAATACTCTTTTCCATTATTAGTTCTAAGAATTTGATTCTGAGTTTGGAATTGATTTTCAATCATAGATTAGAAATCTTTACACACTTTAGCAACTTCTGCCTTTTCTTTCAACATATACACCCAACAAATTCTAGTGTGGTCATCAATGAATGTGATAAACCACCTAGTACTAGAAATATTTGAGACCCGAGAGGGTCCCCATAGGTCACTATGAATCAAATAAAAAGGTTTAGAAGCTTGATAAGGATGAGATTTATAAGAAACTTGATGATACTTTGATAATTGACAAGATTCACATTGAAAAGACAACAAGTTCAAGCTAAGGTCTTTGCCATAACTTATTTTATTCTTAGCAAAATCTGAAACATTACTACTTGCAGCCCGATCTTGTCCACTCTCAAAAGTCAAATCATCAAAATAATACTCCATCAACCATCCTAGCATTGCCAATCATCTTCTCCGAATGTAAGTCCTAAAATTCACAGCGAGAATCAAAAAATTTTGTTGAACAATTAGAATCATTGGTGAGTTTACTCACTGACAAAAGGTTACATGATAGATTACGAACATGTAAAACAGATTTTAAGGTAAGACTCTCTGATATAGTAATTGAACCTTTTCCTGCAATTGGAGAAAAGCTCCCATCAGCAATTTGAATTTTAAGATTACCAGAACAAGGAACATAAGGTAAAAAAATGAGATGAACTGGTCATATGGTCAGATGCACCAGAATCAATGATCCATGGTGTTGAACTTAAAGAACCGGTAAAAGTAGTGAATGAACTACCTTTTTGGGCAAGAGAACCTGAAAGAGTGTTAGGAAAATGAGTCCGACTTAGCATTTTGTAAATCTGATCAAGCTGTTCTTTGTTGAAAAAAGATGTGCGTGCCTCAGGTTCAATAGCAGCTTGCATTGCATGACCACTTCTGTCTCCAAAATTTTCTTTCCATGAATTTTCCAGAAAGTTGCTCAAGTGTCTTGGCCTATTATGGAAATCACACCAAACTTTGACCTTCTCAACAAATTTCTGGGACTGAGTTGGTTGCTCTTGGATTGAATGCATCTGCTGCCATTTCTGTAGCATTAAGTGCAAAGGTTTCATTAGACACATTTGAGAGTTTTCTTCCCATCATCACCATTCTGCGATTCTCTTCCCTTCTAACCTCTGAGAAAACCTCCCTTGTAGAGGGCAGTGGCTCTTTTCCTAGAATACAACCTCTAACTTCATCCAACTCAGCATTGAGGCCAGCCAAAAATTCAAATACTCGATCCTTCTCCATAGTCTTTTTGAACTGGGCACTATCCTTTGAACATGCCCAACTAAGATCATAGAACAATTCCAACTCTTGCCATAAACCCTGCAGCTTATTATAGTACCTTGCAACATCCATCTCCCCCTTGGTTTTAATCTCATAAACTTGTGCAGAATTGCCCAAGTCAGAGTAAGTAGCACATACTGCATCCGAAACTTCCTTTGCTGTGGAAAGATACATGTAGTTTTGCCCTATCTCCTCAACCATGGAGTTCACAAGCCAAGTAATGATTGTTAAGTTTTCTACATCCTAGGAAGCATATGCAGGGTCTTCCTTTTCAGGAGCCTTCTTTGTTCCTATTAGATAATCGATCTTCCCTCTTCCTCTAATAAACAGCTTCACTGATTGAGACCACCGTAAGAAGTTTTGTCCATTCAATAGATGAGTAGTGATTTGAAGGATAGGTTTATCATTGAGAATGAGAGAAGACATTTTAGGGTTTTGATTTCCATCAAAAGTTACTTCTGAGGAAATTTCAGTCATTTTGAAAGATAGAAACTAGAAAAAAAGTCTTATAAGAAGTCTAGTATAATTGACCAGAAAATCAAGCCCTAGCTGATTAAGTCAGCTGAGCAACAGAGCAACAAGAAAAGCTAGTAATGGCAGCTCTGATACCAAGTAGATTTTCAGAGAGAAGAATGAATTAATTTTATTGGAGAAAATATAAACCTATTTATACAAGAGAAAATAGTAACTAATAATTACAGCAGACCTAGGAAACATACTAGAGTAGGTAATAATTACTACAGCACACCTAGGTAACAACACAGTAAAGTAAGTAATAACTACAACAATAGGTATAGCTGTAGGTAATTAAAGCTTAGTCATGTCTACAATCCAGCTGACTGAATTTTGCTTTCTAATTAGGGATATGCACTACCAAGAACTTTGCATCCACAGACTAAATGGTGGATACAAATTGAACTTTAAATCCGCAAACTGCAGACCACTTTTGAGGGTCCTACCCATGGATTAGATATCTACATAAACTTTACAATGAAAGACTGTCTACATAAACTTGAACAACAAAGAACATCTGTGGAAGTTGATGATGTAATGAAGTTTAGCTACAGATCCTTCTCTCCAACCCAGCAAAATACAACGATAAAATATAATATAATTTAAGATCAACATACCCATTGTCAACTTGTAATCTTGGAGCTGTTGTGGCCGTCAAAAAGTAGCATCCATCTGGGGACCATTCACTAGTTACAGACCATTCAGCCCTCGTTGTTCCAAGCTGTTTTTTGCCTACATAGTCCCAGAAAGCCTGAAAAGTAGCAGTAAAACATAACATTTACTAAATAATACCACTAGAAAAGGAGTCATCTAAATGAAAGAGACAATCAAAGATGCAATTTTTTTTTTTACAAAAAAACATCATTAGCCAGAGAGTACGTCAAACATTAAATTAAAACAGATGTGGGAACACACGTAAATTCACCAAAACTACTACCCTCAATAATGGATACTGTCAAGTTGTTTATTAAAAGAAGAAGAATGTTATTATTTAATTGGTTTCTTTAATAAAAAATTATTGCTCTTAATGGGAGGGGAGAGGGGACTCTAAAGGCACTTCACAAGAACCTAATATTGCCAGAAGTCCTATAAACAAATATAATAGAGAATTCACAAAAGACAAAATCTAGGCATCTATATAAACGTACCATATCACCTGGTAAATTTCCAAAACCAGCCAAGCATAAAACTGCATACCAGAGAATTAAGGCCACAAATATACATAGGTAAAAGGATAATAACGGAGCTGCTTCATATTCTCAAATTAAGTTCACTACAGACGAGTAGGAATTCAAATCTTTGGTAAAGGATACACTTCCCTTTCGGGTTCCATCGAACAGTGTTGTAAGGACCTGTTCCAAGTTCCAGTAAAGGCTTGCACTTCTTGTCAAACACCGTCGCACATGCAGGCATAACTATTATAGGTCAAGGGGCGACACAATATTAACAGCAACAACTGCAAAAAGGAATTTTGACAGTGAATGTTATATGGGAGGGTAACAAATACCCTAAGTTCTTACACAAGTTTGATGAGAAAAATTGAAATTCGATAGCAATTAAATAATGGAAAAACTAGCAAAGAAGCCACAAAGAGGGCTGGAAAGGTGATTATCATTAATGATTTTGCTCAACTGATAATAATAAAAAAAAAAAAAAAAATCCTAGGTAGTGATAAATTGAATTAAATGAAAGAGTCAAAATCATTAGGTAGAACCATTAAAAATTGATCCGATCTTCTAATTCGAGTGAACAAATGTCTACCAATGTCCACAAACATTTGATTCTAGATATGCCTTTCAAATAACATGTAATTCACAAAATATCAAGTATGTCAAACACCTTGGATGTCTAGCTAAACTTTCTATAAATTTTTTATCTTTTATAAGAATAACTAGAGGAAAGGATACATCCATAAACAACAGCAAACTCTGAACCAGAATGTGACCACTGAACATCATGAACAGGCCCCTCTTTACCTGCCAATTTATCCAAGAATCAGTAATGTTCAAGGAGTGTCAAATATGCACAGATTAAGTTAGAACATACGAAGAGGCACGAGGCCTTCATGCGTCCCATCCGTTGTAAGGTAGTTTAGCTTCGACTCCCCATAATAGCTCTGGTTAGTCTTATCAACATCTGACTGCACCACAACCAGAAGGCCAGTAGAACCATGATTCCAACTCAGTTGCACTGTAGAACAACGGAAAAAACTCCTTCGAGCAACTGGTTGACTTTGCAAATCCTTCTCACAAGCATATATATGAACACTGGCTGGAGTTCCCTACATTATAGTAATAAAAAAGAAAAAAATAGTTTCTTTTAGTAAGTTAAATACAAAAATTTAATTTTAAAAGTTTCAAAGCAAAACAAAACCTAGGACAAAAAAATGAAATATCAGATATATTTATACATGCCACTACACCAAAATTCAATGGAAAACATCTTAGAAACCTTGAATGGAGGGCTCATAACAGATCTACCAAACCACAAGACACTATATCATTTCCTATTATGATGCTCAAGTAACAGTAATGTTTGAAACTTTGAAATGATTAATAGATTGATCACTTTTTTGGAACTTTTTAACTAACTCTAAGTTGCTCCTCCACAAAATTTAAGCTTCCAAGTAAACTTTCAATTTTGAACAAAATGAAATTAGATACTGTAGTCACCCTTAGAACTGTGACATAATTAACAATCAAACTTGGAAAACTTAGGTGCATCTTTCACCTGGAAAACTAACTCAAATAAGATATATCGTATATCTAGTGGAAACTTGCATGCATTGTAACTTTGCATTCTGTTTGACCCTATACATCCAGGATATTACAATACTGCATTATTATCCCTTCTGTTATCATATGGAGAAATGAGCTCCTAAAACCTCCCTAAACCCGTGGAGCACAAACCTTGGATTCTGGAACAAATGCTGCCACATGGGACCCAGGTGCTTTAGAAATCTCGAATGCAGCCACACTAGGAACTCTTAGGCGACGTATAATACCCTTAGAAAAATCTCTAGCATCAAAAAATTGTATTTCATTTGTGGCCAGTCGACAGCCAACAGCTTCATCAGAACTAAATCGGATTGAGGGCCTGAAGGGCAAACATTTATGAAAATATAAGAACTTAATACCAGATTGCGCACAAAGAAGAGCACACCAGAGAGAGAGAAGGGATTAGAATTCTGAGTTACACTTTGACATCATACCGAAAATAGTATAATTGAATTGGAATAGGTTAATTTAAAAATAATAATAATGAATTTCATTGATACACAAGAAATAATTATTAAAGAGAGAGAGAGAGAGAGAGAGAGAGAGAGAGAGAGAGAATAAAATAGATTTGAAAATTTAGTTTTCTACTGAAATAGAATACGTCAACAATAATTTTACTTACCATGTGGCTTTTGTCATGTTCTTCTGGAATAGATGATAAACAGCATCACCAGTGTCCGTCTTCCACAAGACTACATTTTTCTCTTGCGGTGTTGAAGATTTCTGGAATGTCTGAAGATAAGTCCCACAGGGTGACAATGTGGCAGCAGCAACATTTGGGACTTGAAAAGATTTTATCTCCTTAAAGCTGCTGCAATCATAGATGCCAATAATAGAGTCGGATTTCATCGCCATCAGTCTGGATCCATCCTCACTGAATTTTACATTGGTACATGCAACTCTTTCGAGCTTGATACTGGGTTGACCATTGCCAAATGGGGGCCCACTCCAGACAGAGAAACCATCAGGTTCTCTAACTAGGAGAGATGAAAAGGACAGTATGAGAAGAGGAAAAAATGTACTGTTAGTTACAGAGAAGTTTGATCAAGTACCTAAAATATCCAATGATGGCATAGCATTTCCTGTTGTCATTGGAGGCAAATGCCGGTATACGTGAAGGAAAGGCTAAACAAATTCCTGATGGTACAACTGCAAAAGTCCAAGTGTCCAACTTAGTAAAACAGTTCTTAAAAGCTAACAACAATTATCACTGAACTTCAACTCAACAATGAAATACTTAAAAATCTAATAATAGATAGTACAGAACTTACAAAACAAATAAGAAATACATACACGTATATGGAGAGATGGGAACCTAACTCTGACCCAAATATGTTCTTATATAGATTACAAGATCCAACTAGTGCGTCAAAGTTCAATCAAACAATGTTCAATCTAATATAAATTTGAACATGTAAGGATCTGAATCTAGTAAAGGAAGACATAAAAGTAACAACATTAACTATTTTCGTAGATAAACATAAAAACTACAATCAATTGAGATTCAGATAAAATCTATTGTAAAACTTAAATGCAGTCACAACTCACAACATATTTGAGGCAGACTCAAATATCAGCAATGGAAACAAACTATAAGCTAAAGTACAGCAACCAATCCATTTACAACCCTATTTACGCATTCATGCTTTTCTAACAGAATGCAGCCCCGCAGTTTCATACATAAAGTGCAGCATCAAAGTTTTAGAATCAGCTAAAATTCTACCACAACAAAACTGCTCCCTCATATTTGTAATTTTTTTTTCTAAGATTGAAATTACTATTACTTGACTGCCTCCAAAAGTAATCAATAAAAACTATATAAATTTAATATGAAGTTTCTATCTTTACATGTTTCTCATACAGTGATTTTCCCGATATTCATCGATCAATCAATCGAGAAGTAATTGAACAAAAAGAAATTATGTCTGTTGTATCATTCATGCAGTTTCTCGGCAGCCAAACACAAGATAATTTCAGAAAGAGAGAAAGCGAAATACCGGAATCGGAGTACTCAGAGAAACGACGTCGACTTAATGGACTGGGAGTCTGGGACTGAGAAAACAAAATGGTACCCGACCGATACCTAGTAGTAACTAGTAATTGGCAAAATGCGGCTCCAAACACGGACAGCACCCCGACCCGCAAAAGCCCGCATAAAATAAAAATGGTCCTGACCCTGACGGGACCCTTTTTATGAATGACCGGTCCAGGTCTGAACCCGACCTGCAACAAAACTGTGTCTTACCCGGACAAGTTTAAACCCGGATATTTTACCCATACAGTATTTTTGACCGCAAGTTTTGACCCATATTTTTTATCCGGATTTTTACCCGAAATTTTTAGGCCAAAGTTTTACGACTCAAATCAATTACACAGACAGAAGTCCACTTCCTGATTTATTTTTTCAATTTTCCATTACATTAATTCATTTTTCATCGTGTAACGCTAGACATCTCAAATTTTTTTTTCAAATTCTGTCCCAAATGATATGGTACATGAGGTGTCAACATCACATCAATCACTATATAATCTTATAATTTATAAGATGCTAAAATCTCACGTGCCACATCATTTGGAATAGAATTTAGGAAAAAAATTTGGGACGTCTATCATTATTCTTTTTCATTTCATTATAGATCAGTAAACATGTCCTACCCAAGCCAAATTAAAATTTACCATTTTACAACACAAACTAACATAAATTATAGCCAACAGGGCGTAGCTCAGCTGGTAGATGAACGAGCTTGAGGTTTGAGTAAATAACTCACAGATCAGCTGTTCGAATTCTATCAATGACAAAAGCTTTCAAAAAATATCTGGTTCTAGATTAATAGATATTGTTAAAAAAAAAAAAAAAAAAAATAGAGCAAATTACACCCAACCTTCTCAAGGTTTGGCCTTTGACACACAAAATCAACTTCTGCAAAAATTGACATTTTACTACCTTGCCACCGTTAAAACTAGCGGTTGACTTAGTTTGATCATAAAAATATAAAAATACCCCTACTATTAGAAAGAGAAAAATACCAAAATTCCCCGAAATAAATTATTTAAACTATTTAAAATATATATATATATATATATATACAGTCACGTTCCTATCAGGACATCCTCATATAACTTTATCAGTATATTGAATGTGAGCCACTCATTTATAAAAGTGATTTGACAAGTGTATACATACCAAGTCAAAGTATGTAAAACGAGTGGCTCACATTCAATGTCCTTATATAATTCTATCAGGGCATCCTCATTGAAAAATTTCCGTATATATATATACAAAACAAGGAGGCCACCATAGCAGGTGGCCCTCTCCTATGGAGGCAAACGTCGTCGTCGCCGGCGTTGTCCTCCAATGGAGGAGGCTGGAGCTATAGGTGACCATGGTTATGGTTTTGGTTAGAAACGGACAGTTTTAGTTTCGGGGAGACCAAAACCGTAACCGGCCAACTGGTTTGGTGCACGGTTTGTAACCGCCGGTTTGGCGGTTAAGGTTTCGGTTTTGGTCAAGAAATCGCCGGTTTTGGTCATAGTTTTGGTTTTGGGTTGTTTTTCATTTTTTTTTTTCAAAAAATGTGCCATGTGACAGCTTTTGATTAGTCTAAAATTTGTATTTTTTTGTTTTTAGAAAACTGGCGATTAAACTATCGGTTTTAGGCGATTTTTTGAACTCCAAACCATAACCGAACCGTGGGTTAACCGGTTCCTAACAGGTTTTCTAACCGTTGATTTTGGTCTCCTCCAAATATATAATATATGTTTTTTCATTGTATATAATTTATATGGTACCAATATAGAAAATTGATTTATGTTTTATTGCTTGATAACAGACTTAAACTGTTTTAAATCGGGTTTTATATCATCATAATACAAAATTCATAATATTCATCAAACTAGTATATTCCAAAGAGAAAATAGAAGTGAGAAGCGAAAAATAACAGAGCTCATACTACTTGTCTTCTTGTAGTTGGATCTCCAAGTTTTTGGAATGCTCCAAATTCCACTTGAGCATCCAAATATGGGTCAATACCAGCAAAAATATCTTTGAATAAGATTGTAGCACCATGCCAAATGTGCCCGTAGAAGAAGAGCAGAGCAAATGAAGCATGTTGTCATCACCACACACAATATGAGATGATGTGGTTAATGAAAAAACCACCTATCACATTATTTAGGTTGAAATTTGGGCTAAATTTTTGGGTGGTCTAACATTAGTGTATTCCAAATGATTTACCTTATTTTTCCTCACTGCATTCATCCTCTTAAAGTCCACTTTGCAACTTCTATTAAATTCAAGAATCTCCATATTAGTGCTTTATGAAATTGAACTTAACTACGTGCATATGTTTGGATTTATTTTTTATTTTTATTTTTATATTTAACAAATGTTTGGACTTTTTAAAATTCAATGAACTCTTAATATTTACACTGAATTTGATCACGTGTATATGTTTTTTTTTTTTAAGTTACAAATTTATTGTTTTCAATCAACTCTTATATTAAGAGTAATTTTATTGTTTCAATCAACTCTTATATAGTTAATAGTTTTGTCAATTAATTGAAACTTACTGACTTACTCTCATAAATTTAATATCCATAAAAATCAATGTATCAACATAAATGGACAGTAGTCGATTCCAAATCACTTAAATTAATATGTTTGTTTTCTAAGTTTTTATTGGCTCATTTTTTTTAAACAAACGATTGGATCGGTCTGAAATGAAAAAAATGGATCCATCATTTAATGCTAAAAGAGTGACGATATTTACACCTCTTTGAAACTATATATACACACAGATTAATATTTTTTTCAAAAATTCCAACACTACCCGTAAATGAAACTATTAAAATGATAATTAATGCACCTTATATATCAAATAGATGCAATAATTGATATTTTGAACATATATAAATTTTTTTTGAACTTAGCTAAAAGTCTGCAACTATCATGCTTATGATTGAAATCTGATGTAGGTCGGTAATATCATCGTGGAGATTAATAGTTATAATTCTTTATTGAATAATTATGGTGTTGTAAGTTGTAACCGATGATGTAAGGACTCGAGAGTTGCTAAATGCCTTCATGTTTCTCGTCAGAGAAATGGCATGGCTCAATCTCTTGTTTCCTTATGAGAAAAAGTTGTGACTTAGTGAAGTCAGATGTGTTTGCAATTCTTTCTTTTATTTTTAAATATATAAAAATTTATTAATTAAATCTAAATAGTGATGATTTAAATTACTATATTAAAAAACCATTATTAAATAGTTTAAAAATAAAAAACCATTTAATTTAATTAAAAACAAGTTAAAATAACAATTAAATATAAATAAAAAAAACAAAGGAGGTGTGGTGGGACCGCGGGAGGTTGGTAGACGAGAGGGAGAGGCTTCGCTCCTCCACATTTATGTTTTTCTTTTAATTATTTAATAATTATTTTAGTTTACATTATTTAATCAAATGCTAAAGAGAACGGATATTTTCGGTAATGTTTGGTATGTTTGCGATTTATAGCATTAAACAATTTTAATCGGGTATAAATATAAATGGGTGCACACACGAATTTTTAGGAGTCCAAATATCGACACTCATACTAAAAATAAGTAACTCTGTGATTGAGCCTTTCATTAAAAAAAAAAAAAAAACATTTGAGCCCAACATAATTAGTTTTGCACTAAATTTTTTTTTTAGGCCTTTTGATGTTGGGCCCGAGTCGGGTGCACCTAGTGCACCAGCCTAGGGCCAGCACTGAAGAGGAGGTGCCTCCTTTATAAAACCTCAGGTCGTCAGCCAAAAAAACCCAATTTCAACCTCCACAATACACCTAGATTCATCCACCAAATCAATCTAAAATAAATATTTACACCAAAAATATTCAACTTCCACCATGATTACCTTTCAACTTCTTCGACAAACACCAACACAGGGACAACACAAGGATGATGACGATGGTGATGATAACGGCTTCGCGATTCAGCTTATTCAACGATCGGGTTACTGAGAGAGGAAAGTTCTAGTTTTTCTAGAGAGAGAGAGAGATTCGTTTTCCATAAGTAATTAGTTTATATATTTTTTCATTTTCAATTTTCAATTTAAAATTCAAAAGTGATTTGAATCATTACAACCACACTAAATGACAAAATTACCCTTCAAATAAATGGTCAACTGTTAAATTGGACGGCCGTTGACTAACGGTAGGGGAGTTAAGTGTCAGTTTTTAATAAAGTCGATTCATCTTTTGTCAAAACCTTGATGATCATACAAATTAACCTTTAACATGATTGTTATGAGAAAATAATTAACACATGTATGCTCAATTCACCACCCTTAGTCTATAAAACATATACCAAGAAACAATGTATCTTATATACAAGTATATTCAATGAAGAGCAAATTCCACAAGTTGCACTTTGAATATTACAATGTAAGTACACTAAGTAAAACTCTACAACTTACTAATGAATGAATTATATTAAAACTAAAACAAATAATACTTGTATTCACAATTATGTCCAATATGTACAAGCACTAACCAAGATATGATTATGCACAAATAGGTCAATATACAAAAGAATGATATTTACTACTTTAATCAAAATGATGTGCTTGCATCTCACACTTAATAAAATATTGTTTCCAAATACATCACGAATGAAGATTATGAAACAATGATTAAAACATACACATATACAAATATGAAAGATAGAGATAGGAAGAATTAACATAAGAAATTTTTTGACGTGGTAAAACCTAGAAGGAGGAAACATTCACGAGTTGAACTACAACCATTGGGTACTATATATAATGGATGATAGATTAGAAATTCCTCAAAAGTGACCAACCTATGATCTATTTCCTATTGGAGTTTATGTCTACCCAATCCCTATTAATAGATAAGAAATCCCTCAATGATGCGGAGTTACCATATATTGAAGTCCATCTCTCTACAACATCGTTGGAAGACTAGAAATTCCTCAAGAGCCAATGAACATCCCATGCAACATTCTCTATTGGAATCTATGTCTATTCAATCGCTCGGGCCTACCAATATTGTAGTCAACTCTCTATCAAAGGCACTCATGCCTCTAGAAAGCCGCATATACATAGCTATCTGGACTTTCCAGATCCTAGCCATGACTTCTCGCTTGGTTATCCGGACCTCTTGTCCTAACCAAGTCTTTCTTACTTGACTATTCGAACAACTTGTCCTAGTTAAAACTTCATGTCTTTTGCAAGGACTTCCTAGTGTGATCAATGAATGCAAATGATGGAAACAAGCACTCAACATAAAATATGTGATCAATACATTCTATGGAAACTAGACTTAGTTATGTGAGCGCACACAAGTCAAAAATAATCTAGTTACAAAACATGAATCGAAACCTAGAGCATGTGAAACACCTAAACACATGTGATTCCTAGTTTCATTCACAAAGCTAACACTTAAATAAATCATATACATGAAGCACATATTCAAGATATTAGAAACATACACCAAAAATGATAGAATCACAAAATATGATCAATGAATATTCTAGCAAGTATTTAGAGCAATGATATAACTAATAATCAATTAAATCCTAGTTAGCTATAAATACAAAATAAAATGTGTTAATCCTAAATTTGTTCAATTAAAGGATCTAAGCACATGCTAAGGTTATTAATCATGAAATGAGACAATCAAAACATAAATAACCCTAGATATCAAGCTAATCACAATACAACTCAAAAACATGTGAAAACCTAGAATCCTAGAAAACTAGTTCACATTTAAGTCTTTAATTAGATTAGATTAGTTTTGATATGAAGCTATCCTTCTCAATAACTTTCATCAAACATACACACACACACACACACACACACACATATATATATATACAAGAAGAAAACTCAAGGTAATTGAAGATCAAAAAAGATGAAATCACAAAGTTAAGTTCAATACCTAAGAATCCCGTGCAGTTTCGGATTTGAGTGAAGAACCACCATAAAACGTGACCAAACAGTTGAAAACTATTTTGAAGAAGGTAGGAGACTTGATTATGAAGATTATCCAACTTGAATCACTCAATTCGGAATCTAAATGAGAAAGTTACGGTGTTTGGAAGTTGAGAAAGTTGGATAGAAAATTCTGCACTTCTCTTTTTCAAATTTTCTTCGTAAAATGAAATGGGAGGGAAAGGAGAAACTTAAAAGAGATGAAAGAGAGGGAAGTGAGTGACCAAGGGAGGGTGGCCACGTCACCTGCTCGTGAGAGATGCTTGAGCCTCACAGGGCAAAGGGGTTGTTGGCCCGTGAGCCTCACGCGCTCCTCATGGCCACACCCCAAAATGGCCTTTGGCCATTTCATGCCTCCCTCACGCTCCTCTCGCGTTCTTCAGCCGTATTCAGGCATTCGAACTTCGAATTAAAATCCGTCTTCAAATTATGAACTGTGACTCACTCACGTACAAGGACAACTTTGAAACTTTGACAAAAGGTTGTGAATTTGACTCGATACACTACGACGAAGACAACATATCGTATGAGAAAGTAAAGTAGCGTAGCTTCCTAGTTTGGACTCAAAACCTAATGAGTGAGTAACCGAAATGAATGAGACTCGATAAGGAATCATATGAGATCATGTTCAAGTCCAAAAGTAATCAAACAAAAAATAAATAAATACAAAGTCACACAAGTATGCCATTTCCTAGAGATAGTCCTAAAACATACAATTTCACAATGTTTATCAAATCAAATCTAATGCATGTGCATACTTCAACAAGTGTGTGAATGTGTTATATCAAAGGTGTAAAACTATGCAATGACACATATGAATGCCATGTGTGTGTATGCCTAAACGTCTTGTAAGAGGACTGAGGTATAAATATACTTTTGATGCTTTCTCCTCTTGAAGGCTTCAATTTGCTTGATGTGATGTCCAATTTCCTTGAAGCTTCATAAACCGTGAATCCTAGACAACTAATCAATACAAAGGAAATATCATTTTGATTTAGAATAATGCCAACCTAACTCAAAATCCTAACACTTCTTCCTTTTGCAAGGCGTAATCACACACACACATTGCATACATTTGTGTCCCTACATCATTGTGCCAAATTGGTATAACACATTCACACACTTGAAGTATGTATACGCATTAAATTTAATTTGACAACTTTTGTAAAATTACATATTCTGGGACTATCTCTAAGAAATAACATACTTGTGTATTCTTGTGTTCTGTTTGTTTGTGTTTTATGAATATCGGTCTCGAATATGTTCTCATATCATTCCTTATTGAGTTCCGGTCATTTCGGTTACTCATTCATTAGGTTTTGAGTTTCGAGTTAGAAGTTACAAGACTTTTCGTGTGATGATCGTACATGGTCTTCGCTTTTGTGTATCAAGTCGATTTCCTAATTTCTGGTCAAGTTTTCATAGTTGTTCATTCATGAGGGAGTTATGGTTTGTAATCCAAAAACGGATTCGAATTCGAATTCAGAGTTTGGAGGCTGAAGAATGGTCGAAAAACACGAGATAAGCGTAAAAGGGAGCAAAGGGAAAATGGGATGGTAAATTGCCAAAACTACCCCTCCCCTGAGAGATGGCACGTGGCCATCTCGGGAAGACCACCCCTCTACCCCATGGAGGCCATGCGCCTTCTTGGGGAGCTGAGGTGGCATGGTGTGATTGCTTGCCTGAGTCTCTCTCCTCTCCACATCATCTTCCCTCCATTTATATTCAAAATTCGTGCAAAATTTTGTATAACTTTTCAATTTTTGTTTGAAGAGAGGAACAAGCCCCAAGCATTTTTAAAGTGAAATGATGTCCAGAATTTTCGTAATGATCTAATCTCCATTCATGTGTTGATCATTTGTAAGTGAATCATCTTCTTTCCATTTTCTTTTATGATCAACTTGATGGATCTTCTTATTTGATTGAGGAAAAATGTTTAGAATGATGTTGATTCAACTTTTAGGTTTGTTTGATTGATTTTCAAGATTAGCTCTTGTGATTTATGATTGAACATCTTTGAGCTAATCTTGAAGAACATGAACTTGAATCTAGAATAACTTTGTGATTTGATCTTGATTATTGATTTCTAGGTTTTAGTAACATGTTCTAGAACTAGGATTTTTGACTGTGATCTCTATCATCTAAATCGTGTTCTTGCTTTGTTGAATGCATTGTAGATTTCAAGTGTTAACTTGTTCACTTGATTTCAAAACTAATTTTGTGATTTCTATTGAACACCTGTTGTTCTAGCTTTGATTGACATGTTTAGGTTTCTAGATATTTTTGTGAATGATTTTGAATGCTTAATCTAGATATCTAATCACATATTCATAAGGATTAGTTACATTTACTTGTGAGCTTGATTTGTGTAAATCTAATTCTTCATAGAGTGTGTTTGATCTACTTGCTCTATTTGCCTGTGATTGCATGTTAGCACTTCACTTAGATCATTGCCTTGCAAAAGGTGGAAGTCTTGTGTTGAAGTGAGTGAAGATTTAACTTGAGCAAAAAGACTTGGCTAGGATAGTGATCCAGATAGCTAAATAAGAAGTCTTAGTTAGGATCAGGGTGATTCGGATAACTAAGCAATAAGTGTAGTCTAGGATTAGGAGGATCTGGATAGTCTAGGATTAGGAGGATCTGGATAGTCAAGCAAGGAATCTTCCTAGAGACATGAGCGTCTTGGATAGGAAGTTGTTTTCTAGAGGTGTGATAGTCACATCTTGGATAGGGAGTAGGCAAAGTGGATTACTAGGCCCGATGGCAGAATAGGAGTTGATAGCTTGGAAAGTGTATTATGTGCTGATTGCTATTTTAATGTGTATCTCTTATCTGTCATAGTGAATTTTGGTTTGCCGGTGGTTGTGGTATCAACTCGTGGATATTTTCTCAATTTGAGGTTTGACCACGTAAAAATCTCTTGTGTTGATTTTAGTATTTTAGTTTCTTTACATACTTTAATTTGTATTGCTTTAACTCTTACTTAATTGATTTCATATTAACTAGTTGAAGCAATCTACTTGTTAAAGTTTCTAAGTGTGCATAAATTGTTTATAAAGAAAAAGAAGTGCAAGAATTTGAGCCTATACCTATTTACCCCATAGGTATATTTACATTATAAGTGGCCGGTTAAGGGAATTTCAAGAGAATGAAGGATGATATGTGTGTCTTTTCCGAAACATATTTTTTGAACAGGTTTAATATGAACCCTTAACTTACCCGCAAATAATGAGGGTCTGAAAATTGGGGTAAAATGTATGTCTTGAGATTTGCGGTTCGGGTTTGTACGCAGACTGCATTCATACAAGTAAGTGCCGGGTTAGCTGGACCCGACCTATTTTTCCATTTGTTTAACAATCTTGATGGTTTTTTGACTAAAATTTTTAGTCATGAATTCATTTGCTCATATCTGCCGTAAGCGTATTTTCACGTTTATATATGCATATGATTTTGTATGTGAACATCTTGATAGTTTCAGTTCAGAGATGAGGAGGATATTGTATAAAACTGACTTAAAATGAACTTTCACAAATCTTTATATATTTATATTTTCATTTAAAGCTAATTCATTTTAATCTTTCATGTGATATTGTTGATATTAGTGTTATTTTATTAGTTTTAATTCTAAAAAAATTATTCTACTAAGCAATATATTGAGAACCTCTTTTTGAGAGTGAAATGGTTTTTAATTTTTATTTTTAGAAGTTTTTCATATTCGTACACAAAATTTGTACTGACATGGTTACATATCAAAGTTAACAGACAAACAATCACATAATTTTAGTACTGAACAAAAACAATAATACTATAATTTAAAACTATAAAACAAATTAGAAAATTAATAGAACAATAGAATCTATAATTGATTCTTCTAATCATATTGCCTTGAGAAAACTCAAATAGTATCAATGAGTAGAAATGTAGTGAAAAAAGAAATGAGTAGGATGGTTGAACATTTCAAGTATTAAAAATCCCTTGATACTATTTTGGTGTAGATTTTCATATTATATATGGCTGTTCTCTTCAAAGGGAAATACACCAAAATGTTTGTTAGTTGGAATTAGTTTTTGAAGCAGAATCACTTTCTTTGAAAGGGGGCACCTTCCATAGAATTGTGATAATGGTAGCATAAAGCTATAAGGAAACAAACCAGGAACTTGATATAATGATCCTTCCTTGTCCCTCAAAATTTACACACTTGGGTGCTTGGTTACATGTCTTGTCTTCAGTTTTATCACCTTCTTTCCCAATGCATTCCTTAGCTTCATATAGTGATGAATCATTTTACAATACTTGGCATTGATGAACTGCAACCATTAGTATGTAAGTTTCTTACACAACAAAAATTAAATGTGACCCAGAGACAGATAAAATCATACAGTCTATATAATCCTTGGATTTGAAATTCACTTTCATCTTATTGTTACTTGTTATCACAACAATTTTAGCTGATATAAAGAAGAGTAGAAATGAGGATATGTGAAAGTTCTTTCACTTCTTTGTTAAACAAGTAGATGCAACATTGAATGCTAAATAGTTAAAAAAAAAAAAAAATACACAACATAGTTCTATAAAATCATACCTGATGAGTGATGTCCCTACTACTTCCTCCCCAATTACAGTAAGCTCACAATAAGCTTTTGAAGTTGCCACACACCTCTCAGGGCCAACTGAGCTACAAAATAATGAAATCATAAGAAATGTTGCTAATACAATAATGATAATTATTAACCTGGTTGCCATGTCAGAATCATGGGTACTTGTTCTCACACTCACTATTGGGTTGTGAAGACTGAATCCAATTATGTTTAGGATTGGTTCTCTATCCTATTTAACAGTGTTTCATTGTTTTATTTAGGAAATGATTCCTACTAGTTTTAGACTAAAGCTTTATTGTAAATACTCATGTAATTCTTGTGTGTAAATTGTGATGAGTTTTGTGATGTGAGTGATACACAAGAGAGAAAAAAAATGTTAAGAGTCGTAGGGAGAGAGATAATGCATTATTATTGTAAACACCGATTTCATACTAAAAGTATAGTGAAAGTGCACTTCGTGAACGTAAGCGAACCACGTAAAATCTTGTGTCTCCTTATTTTCTTTGCTTGTGTGATTTGATTGCACGTATTCCCTAAGCATGTACATCCCAAACAATTGGTATCAAAGCCTGGTTTCGAGGCTTATGGAGCACTATGGTAAGATCTAGAGTTGAGGATCCAGTAGCATGAAGTTCCTAGAGTCCGAAATAGCAGCCACGCACTAACGTGTCGACAGAGTAGCCATCGTTGGAACCACCGCTGCCAGAGCAATCTCCGCCGGTAGTCGCGAGTGAGAAGTCACCACTACCACCAAACGATTCAGAAAGAGCCGATCTATAATAAACTCTTCTAAGTCATTATCAAATAAGCACCGAAAAAGTGTCGAATCGGTTGGCAATGTTTTTTGGACTAGTTGCATGATTCGAAGTGTGAATAGTCACCTTCAACACACTAGAAGTAGAAAGTACTGATCTACAAGTTTTCCTTTTGGGCCATTGTCAACTAAGCATTGGAACGTCATAAAATCGGTCGATGAAGTTTTGTAGAAGAACCCGAACGGTTATCGTTAGATCTACTCCGACCTGTCGCGAATCTGAGAAACTTAACACCACTAGCGGACTAAGTGTGGTCAAGTCTTCCAGATCTGGTAACTTTGATGTTGAAACAAAAAGCTTCAGAATTTGGTTGGATTCCGCCCTAGTTTGACTTTTTTTGACTAGTTCAGTTTCCTTGCCATTCTTGGTTTGAGTGGAAGCAATAGGGTTCGATAATGAGTCATACAAGGTTGAGAAATCCGATGGTGCGAATGTCAGCTTTTGGAAGATGCTTATAGAGGATTATTTGTACCAGAAGGAGATCAGGATGTGTGAAAAAGAATCATGGGCATCATCTTTAGCACTGAACATGGAAGGTAGAGAATGCAGAAACAGGAATTGAAATAAAAATTAATGGGTAGATCAAAGTCAATAGGAAGATCCAAGTCCAGGAATCGTCAAGGCAACAATTCGGGTAATCAGTAGTGAAGCAAGAAGGATATCGAGTATTCGAATTGTGGTAAGATGAAACATTACTCGAGTGAGTGTATGTTTGCAAAGAAAGACAATGGCAATAGTAGTGTGAAATGTGTTTCAAATGACTTGGACGATTGCCTCATATGCTCATTAGAAAGCAAGACGGAGTCTTGGGTTTTGGACTCAGGAGTGTCATTCCATGCCACCTCATATAGGGAGTTATTCGAGAACTGTCTCCGAAAATTTAGGTAAGGTGTATCTTGGTGATTATCAAGAATGCGACATTATTAGGAAATGTGTCGGGGACACCGCAGCAGAATGGTATAGCAGAGCGGATGAACAAAAATGTTATTTATTTTGTTCTTTAAATGTTATTTATGTGTGCATTTCACCATTCACACACTTGCATATCAGCATATAGGTTAGTGTTTTAGACTGCATGAGAAGTCTTTTTTCATCTTATTGTCGCAGTCTTGGTGTCGTGTGGTGAACCACGAAAACCATAGCCATTTTTTGTGATAATCCAAGATGACACTTGAAGCACGAAATCCTTTAGAAGGAATGTTGAGCCCATTTGTTATAGTTGTCCACGACAGCACTTGAACAGCAAAAAAATTAGAAATTTTTTTGCGGTTCAAGTGCTGTCGTGGACAACTGCAACAAATGGGCGTGACATTCATTTTAGAGGATTTCGTGGTTCAAGTGCCGTCTTGGACCACCACGAAAAATGGTCGTGAAAAACCCTCCAGTAGTTTTCGCTGTCGTTATGTCTTCATGGAGAACCATGACTTTTGGCACAAAGTTTTCTTAGGTGGTTTTTGCGATCCATGTGTCGTCATAGACCACTGCAAAAAAGGGATCGCGAATGTTCGTTGATGTTTCAGTTGCTTTTGTCATTACGGATTGTTGTCTTGGTTAACCGCGAAATCGAGACCACGACAATTCGTTGCCAAAACGAAGTAGTTTTGGTTATCCCTTATTTAAAGCCCAAGACTTTTTCTTATTCAACAAGAACTCTGAAATTCTGAGATTGAGAGAGTATATTGAGTTCTTAGAGAGAGATAGATTAATTCAATCTTGTGTGACTCTCCAACCCTAAATCCATGAGCATCTAAGCATCATCAAGCATCATTCAAGCATGGTCTCATAGGTTTCTTCACTTGGTAAGTTATTACAAACATTTTACTTCATTTATTGTTCTACTTAATCAAGACATCTCATTTATTGCATTTTGTTTGCAAAGACTTCATTTTAAATGCATATTTGTTGAATTCATGATGATTGATTGGGGTTGATTAATAGCCAGCATGTTAGGTTGCATTTTATTCATCTAGCTACTTGTATGTTTATTTAGATACCTTTGATAACTAAGATTATTAGATTGCATTTCTCTCTTTCTAGTTAAGCATATTGTGTGTTTTCTTGCACTATATTGCATATAGGACATTGTTACATGTTCACCTAGACTTAATTCTCTTCATTAGAGTCAAAGTCTTGTGCCTACATGTGATAGTTGCACAATCATTGTCAAGACCAATTTTAAAAGCTTGCGGGTAGAATAGTTTGTGTTATGAATTTTGAGAAGAGTGATTAGGATATCAACTTAGGTTGTAAACAAATATTCAATTAGTGTATTTTTTATGACTAAGTCGCTAGCAAGGCTAGTCTCATGGGTTTTTTCCCGGTTGGAGGGTTTCCCACATAAAAACCAAGTGTCATTTAAATTTCGCACTTACATTTGATTTTTTTTTGTTATTTTGATTTGGGTTTTTGTTATTAATTTTGACTAATCGAAAAACTTGGCAATTAATCGATTAACAACACAGTTACACCCCTCCCCCCCCATTTAGGCTGTTTAAACACATATTATGGTACTTTAAGGAAGAGATTAAAAACTTGAAGAAGCAATTGTCTAGTGAATTCGAGATAAAGGATTTGCATACAGCAAAACAGATACTTAGAATGAGGATAAGCAGAGACTAACAGAGAGGTACTTTGCAGCTATCTCAAGCAGAGTACGTTCGTAAAGTGTTGTTGAGGTTCAACATGGGCAATGCAAAGCCAGTGAAAACACCATTGGCTAGTCAACTCAGATTGTCCAATGAGCAATGTCCAGAGACTAACGAAAAGAAGGACTTCATGGCTAGACTACCATATGCCTAAGCCTTTGGAAATCTAATGTATGTCATGATTTGCACGGGGACTAGATATTTCCCATACAGTAGGAGTTGTAGGCATATACATGTCTAATATAGGCAAGCAACACTGGAAAGCAATGAAATGGATCCTAAGATACCTGCGGGGACGAGAGAGAAATGTCTGACCTTCATAAGTGATGAGATCAAGCTAGAAGGTTATGTGGATTTCGATTTTACTGGAGAGTTGGATCACATGAGGAGTGATATAGGATATGTGTTCACAATGTGGAGTACCATTTTTAATTTGGTTTCTTAGTTGCAGAAGATAGTGACGATATATACAACTACAGCGGAATATGTGGCTATGATAGAACCAAGCAAGAAGCTTATATGGTTGCATGGGTTGTTAGCAGAATTGAGATTCAAGTAAGTGATGAAAGTACTGCACAGTGATAGTTAGAGTGCAATGCATTTGGCCAAGAATTCAGTGTTCCATTCTAGGACCCAACATATAGGCATGTGTTACCATTTCATACGATCGTTAATCGAGGATAAGGTATTGAAGCTTGTGAAGATCCCAAAGAGCAAGAATCCGACTGATATGTTAACCAATCCAATAACTATAGAGAAACTGGAGCTGTGCGTAGCTTCAGTGGGTCTTTAAGAATGAAGACATGAAGGATGAGCGCACCGTACCTATCTACTAGTCATCGAAGAAGAAGGAAGAAGTCTACTCGAGTTTCAGTCTTCAAGTGGGAGAGTTTTGGATTGTTAAGCCTGAGTCCTATTATGTTTAGGATTGGTTCTCTATTCTACATAGAAGTGTTTTATTGTTTTATTTAGGAAAGGATTCCTACTAGTTTTGGACTATGGCTTTATTATAAATACTCATGTAATTCTTATGTGTAAAGTGCGATGAGTTGTGATGTGATTGATACACACAAGAGAAAAGAACAGTGAGAGTCGTAGGGAGAGATATAGTACTTCACTATTATAAACACTGATTTCATAGTGGAAGTTGAGTGCAGGTATGCTCCGTGGACATAGGCTTACTCAAAACTGCGTAAAATCTCATGCCTCTTTATTTTATTTGCTTGTGTGATTTGATTGTGCGTATTCCCTAAGCCCAAACATCCCCAACACTTACCGGAGTGACTACACTTCACATTCCCCTGCAAGCTGAACTGTGGAGATAAAGTTAGTTTCAACTTGGAACCAAGTGTAACAAATCCATCCACAAAGGTGATTTTGGTAAGAATATTTGTTGTTTGTTTGAAATTCAGAATAACAAACACTCCAACAACAGTATTCTCACAAATGAAGTGCACATTGTTAGGTCGATAAATATTTGTATTTGAGACCTCTAATTTCTATGTTTTAGGTTATGTTCTTGAGTGAAATTGGATATTTTAACGTGTTTGTTAACATTGCGTAGAAGATAGCTCCTGAGATAAGTTCGAAGATAAAAAGATGATTTTAGTAAAGTATTGGAGAAATGCCCATAACGAACGTCTAACTTGTGAAGACCATAATTCTCTCCTTATATTGAATCAGGTTGAGATCCATATATATTTAGAAAGCCCTAGATGTCTAGTTTTTGATGAATTTTACGTTTTATCGAATCGAATTTTCTAGAGAGAGATATTGTCGTTTTAGTAACTGAAAGTTAGAGTTAAAAATGTCACCAGTAACCTAAGCAAGTTCCTCAACTCGCCTCGCAACTAGCTTCGCACACAGCCATCAAAACCAGTAAGGCATGCAACTTCTTAGGCAAGTTCTAGGCAATTTGCAGTCCAGTTGGCGGAAATACACTCCTTATTAGTCCATAATTGTTCTGAAACTTCTCAAATCAAATTCTAATGACTCTAGAAGATCAATGGATATTTGGGAAACTTCCTAAACTCAAATTAAGAGTCGATCATAAAAAGAGGAAATTCAAGTTAGGAAAGAAATCTTATTCCTTAATTCATTCTACTTTCCTACTTGGTGGATTTCCTAAACCTAAAAAGAATTGGGAGCTCACAAGGAGAAGTCACATATGATTATATAAATACCAAAAGTTTTCTACAAGAGAGGGATTTCAAGGTTGGAGATTGAAGATCAAAGACTCCATCAACATTCTCTTTTTTATACCTTTCTTTAGTTTAGACGTTTTTATTTAATTTTCTAATTTTTATTTCTAGCTAATTTCTTGTTTGTTAGGGCTAACATTCTCTAAACATGATTTCTATTCCATGGACAGGTTTTGTGTTTTAATGAAGTAATATTTTCTCAATATGATGGTTTCAATTTCTCCAAAATAATTGTTTTTTTTTTAATTATCTTTGTTTCTTTTATTGGCCACTTATGAGCATGATTTTAGGATCTATGTTGTAGGATAGAGTTCAAATACCTGACAAACATATTATTGCATGCAATAATTAATTGAAATAAGACCCAATTATGGGAAATTAATTCATGAATTACCTAGAATAAATATCATGTTTTAGGGTTCATGTGATATTCATATTATCTTGGTTCTTAATGGGTTCAAATTATTAAATCTTGTAAATATCCATGCTAGGTTATAGTTTGAAATACTAGTATTTATGCAAATACCATGCAATCTACATACTAATTAAGAGAGAATCAATACAATTTGCGTGGAATACCCACCGTCATGTTATGAATATCTTCATCGTGTTTGGCATCTTTAACTTTTTTTGAAAAGAAAGTATATTCAAAGGAGCCCAAAGGCCAAGAGAAACAACAACAAACAGCCAGCAATAGGCCACAGCCGAAACCAAAACAAAACCGAAACCCCACGAACCCCACACCACAACCCCAAAAACAAAGGCAAAATGCCCACCCTTAGACAGAAGCAACCAGAAAGACCGCCACAAAAAGGGAAAAGAGAAAAAAAAAAAAAAGATACTGTCTATGAATTGGATGAATGTTTAGTGGTGATTGGAAGCCCTAACTAGTGTTTTTCTACACATTTTTCCTCATTAATTTTCTATTGTGTTTTAGTTAATTGTTTCTTTAATTTTCTTAGTTTTAATAATCAAATCAAAGCCCTCATTCGTGTGTATGCGTTAAGTGTTTTTGTTTTCTTGTTTTTAGTTAGAATAGAGTCCTAGAGTGCCGTAGATTTAAACTCATTATTTTTAGTAGGTAATTAATTCTTTGTGGGTACGATCCTTACTTTTCTGTCGTGCTATTATTTTTGATTTGTGCCCTTGCAAGGTTTATGGCTAGTTTGGTATTGCTGTAACTTTTATAATAATCATTATTATGACGTGTTTACTAATCAGGAATGCTACATAGGAAAAGGAATTAAGTTCCTGATTTCTAAATTTCACTGTTTACTAAATTTTTAGGGAATTAAATTCTATGGACTCCACCCACAAATCAAGAATTAAGTTCCTGATGGAAAAGGAATTTGATTCCTCCCACCACTCTAGGAATCAAGTTCTCTTTTCTGGTTGAAAAAGGAATTCATAATATGTTTACTAAAATAACCTCACTTAAAAAAAACAATCGTCTTCTTTATGATTATTGATTTTTGTTTTTAATTTACGTAAATCATATTATTTTACTTTTTTTTTTTAATCTTCATATTGGTTTACATAATTAATAATTTATATTATTCTAATTGTGTGATTTATAAAAAATTTCATCTATATATATTACAATATCATTTATGAAATAAAAATAACTACAACACTTTTCAAAATAATAATAATAATAATAATAATAATAATAATAATAATAACTATTGCATATTCATATCTCTCATTTATATATTACTTCCATTTCATTTTTTTTAATTAAGACATTTCTTTATCAAATGTTTCATTTTACTATTTATGAACTACGTATTCATGTCTTTTATATATATATATATATATATATATATAAAACTCTCTTTGTGCACCCTTATCATATTCATACCCAGGCAGCTCCATCCAATGATGTGGGGGAAAGGGATAATGGACAGGGTTATGATCGGTGAACAAAGGATGATGTCCACTGCAGTGATATTGCGGTGATGGTGAAAAATGAGGCAAAGGAGGTCGGAAACTATAATAACCAGGGAAGTTTCCATGGTTGTCTCATGTATGACATGGCATCTGGTAGGCTCCATGAGGCCATGATTCATACATTGCCGGAAATTTAGCTTGATCCATGCTTAATAGTACTGAGGAAAAGGCACTTCGTTTCTCTGGTTAAGGTGTGAGTCTGTGTGCCTATAAACATGCATCAGTTCTACAAATTACTTGATTAACAACGCATAGAGTTCTTCAAAACACTTGTAAAGTTATGCTTTGAGAACCTGTACCAGAAATATCCTGATGAAAAAAAAAACAAGAACTACATTAGTAACTACTGAATTTTAACAAACAGAAAAGATACAAAACTCCTGAGGAAATTAGCTGGAAGCTCTCTGCTGCATAGCAAATTAGCTTTGTATTATTTTTCACTTAAAGGTCTAAGATATCAAACACATGCTAACAGAACACTCTTCTTTCAAAGGAATATTTGCAAAGACTTGTCCTCCTGTCAATCAAGTTACCATTACTTTTAGGGTTAATAGCACCAATGCCCCTTGAACTTATAGCGCGGTAGTAAAGTTCCCCCTAATTTTTTTTTCTTTGTACTAAACCCCCTCAACTTCCATAAATGTACAAAAACTGACGAATTACTAACTTCCATCCAATTTTTGGTCATGTGCAACCATACTTAGGGACAAAGTTGGAATTAAAAAAAATAATTAAAAGTACGGATCCAAAGAAAAAAATAAAATAGTTTTCTTCCCCAAATCCAAACAAACCAACCACCAAATCTCCCACCACCAAACCTTCCAGAAATCACCATCATCACAAACACACCCATAACCTTTTCACACTTATCAGTTTTTCAGAAATTACCCAAGAACACACACACACACACACTCTCTCTCTCTCTCTCTCTCTCTCTCTCTCTCTCGCTAAATCCACACTTCTCTCAACCTCTCTAACCACCAAAACCTTCCAAAAATCACCATCATCACAAACACACCCACAACCTCTTCACACTCACCAGTTTTCCAGAAATTACCCAAGAACACACACACACACACACACACACACACACACACACACACCATCTCTCGCCAAATCCAAACTCCTATCTCGCGAAATTCACACTCTCTCTCGCACGATTCCCTTTCTCTCTCTTTAAACCTTTGGTCTGATTTGGTGGTGCGAGTTTGATTTGGGTTTGATTTGGCTGTTGGTGGTGGATTGATTTGGGTTTGATTTGGCCGCCGGCTGTGGTTTGTATGGGTTTGAGTGATTCCCTTTTTCTCTCTTTAAACCTTAGGTCTGATTTGGTGGTGCGGGTTTGATTTTGGTTTGATTCGGCTATTGGTGGTGGATTGATTTGGGTTTGATTCGACTGCCGGTTATGGTTTGTGTGAGTTTGATGGTGGTTGTATGAGTTTAATAGTGATGTTTGGTGTGTAAGTTTATGGTGAGGTTTGGTGATTGATGTTGAATGTGGTTATTGACTGATGAATCTGAAGAGGTTGGAGCTGGGTTTGTAATGATACTGAACATGATCTGGTGATGATTTCCATATAGTGTTCTTGAATTTGTAATTTTCATTTATTTAATTATATTGACATATTATATATATTTAGTACTTCAAAAAAAATTATATATATTTAAAAAAATTAATTTTTTTAAAATTCCAACTTTGCCCCTAAGTCTGGTTGCACATGAAAAGCACGTGACCAAAAATTGGACGGAAGTTAGTAATCCGTCAATTTTTACAAATTTATGGAAGTTTAGGGGGCACTTTGCCACCACTATATGTTTAGGGTTATTGGTGCTATTAACCCTTACTTTTATTATTGTTGCCTGTCTCTGAATTGAATGATAAATGATCCCAAAATATAAGCTCTCACAATAACATGACAAGGAAAATTTTCAAGCAGAAGAAATCCCATAAAGTTACACCACAAGTCTCCTCAAAATATCAACTTACAAAACTACCTATACATTTTAACATGAATAAAATTTGGTCAAAGCAAAACAATCACATTCGCATGATTATCCCAGAAATGCATATCAACAACTTAAAATGGATGAAATCAACACGAAATATAACAAATTAAGAACCTTTAACAATAATAATAAAAAAAAAAAAAAAACTTTTTTTGCTTCTATAAGTATAATCTAAAAACTCTAGTTCTTGTCAAATGGGAGGAAAAAATTACTAACAGTTTATATTCTAAAGAAAAAATTGTAAAATCCACCAAAACGTTTCCGCAATCTAGATGACTCAGTTTTCAGCATTAATTCAATCCGTGAACCCAGAAAAGCGTTATTCTAGTGCATTTTGTGACCTTTCTTATGCGGTTATAGAATCTCTTGATAATATATTACTATATGTTTCGATATTGATTGGAGACTTCAAAATGCACCTCCACAATAACCCTCGAGAATAAGCTAACATTTGACCATTAAACTACAAAGTACTCGGAGATTCCTCCCCTTGGGTGGAACTGTGGAAGTTACATTCCAGATTATACATGCAGGGTCTAATCTTGCCATGTTTCGATAAAAACCACATTGGTGTCGTTAAAAAAAAATAAAAATAAATTACTAGTTGTTTCAATGACACAATGAAAATCTAGATTTACTTCAAAAAAATTTTAAATTAACCCTTAAAAAAAGGTATTCTTCCAATTCGTTAGTGTATTTTTTTTTTTATTACTTTCTATATATCCAGGTTATCCATTTGATTTTTTTTTTTTTTTTCACTATAAGATTTATTGCCTATTGTATCTTAAATTAAGATAAATCAGCTTGTTTGTTTTTCCAACTTATATCTATTTTAAGATATATATATATATATGTCTAATTGAAAAAGTACAAAAATTTAACTTTTATCTTATTGAAAAAGTAATACAGTAGAGTATTTTAGTAAAATTTCATAAATGTCATATTACAATTAATAGGTTTACAATTTTATTCACATAACAAAATCCTAAAAATCAATTTTCCAAAAATTCCCAATTTTGAATAAACCCTAACATAACCTAACCAACTCCAAAGGAGGCGACAGTTGTCTAAAAAGTGAAAATAAATAAATAAATAAACATATCATAATATTTTAATTTGTAAGACTTATTCATATGTCAAAAAAATTAAAGTCTTATAAGACAATAGATAAAAAAGCAAACACCACCTTAGTATATTAACATTTCTTTTCAGTTTTTATGTACGAAGTATTTGTATATAAATTTGCAAGGAAAAAGATGGACAAAATAGAAAACCAATGAAAATATCCATGCGTATCTGTAGGTAGTCACTAGTCGTAAAGTTTGAATTATTCTACCTTACATGAACTCAGCATCAAAACTATAGAAAACTTGGGTTGAAAATGACCAAAAAGAAAAAAAAAAATTGATAAGATATGTCCATATGATAGTATTAAAATCTTTTACGTATCCACCCAGCAAATAGCAATGTAAGATTAAAATCTTTTATCGTTTGATTCACATATGATGATGTACGTTGAAGCATTCAAACGTTCGTTTATTTGTCTTCAATTTACTGGCCTAATCAAATATTTGACTTTATGTATAAATTTGGATTATTATTTTTAACTACAGGAAACCTTCTATTATAGAAATTTGGTATGATATTATATACAATTATTAAAAAATTGAACTTGTAGACTACTGGACTAAAGCAAAGTCAAGGTAAGTTACGTGTTATAACTTGAACGTCTTGAGTCAGATTGGTGTAACAGTAAATTTTAGGAGATACTATATTGGCGAAAAAAAAACAAAAAATATATCCATATTAAATAATAATATTTGACAGCTTGGACAGCTGGACTTTATGTGTATATATATATTTTTTAAAGATTATTTTTTTTTTTTTTTAATATTTTGATTAATTGACTAGTCAATTTGAGGCGTAATATACAAATCTGGCTTATTATTTTTAATTACAGTAAACAGTCTATTATAGAAATTTGTTATGATATTATATACAATTATTATTTGTCATATAAAATTTTTGTTTTGTATCCATTTCTTTTTTTATAAATATTATAATATTTCGGGGATTGGAAAAGGAAAAAGACTCGAACCAATAATTTCATAGCATAGATGTAAATGGTATACAACTTGACCAACCTTGTTTTATCATTTTACATCTGAGTTGCATCTTGGTTTTAACGATTAAGAGTAACTTAAACCGAAAAGACGGACAAGCAACTGAGAAAGGTCAGTATAATTGCCTTCCAAGCAATAGACCTGGCAGACGCAGTCTATGCAAATTTTTTGTCATCTTTTGCTATTTTTTAGATTTCCAAATGAGGTGTTATTAGGTGAAGCTATAATGGTTCAAACTTCAAACACAAAATGGTTGGGTAGATAACTAAGAGAGTGCCAAATGGGATTGAAAATAATTTTGCATCGATACATATTATTTTCTACAGTCAACAAAATCGCATCACATATATTGAAAATTTATAGTAAATTTCAATAGAAAGATTAAATAAGAAAGAAAAGAAAAAAATGGAAATGATAAAGTAGTTCGTCAACCCGGCAGCATTGCATGTGATGGGTTAAACAAGTTGATTCAGAAGCTTCTGCAGTCGTCGTATGTACCAAAGTTGACCCACCAAAAACTATGAAACAATGACCTGGTTGGCAAGTTGAAGTTGAACTCCATCATCTAGGGTTTATGATCAAAACTACTTATTGGCTTTGCAGAAACATATGGTATGGCTTCCCAGCTTGCTATAATCTGCCTAAGGGGGATTCCTTGGCATGATCATCCACCAACCAGAGGCCAAAATCGTGGAAACGTTTTAACTTCTCCTTGAAACCTACGATATAATTATTATGGACGATTGCATGCATTCCCTTTGTTTCTTCCACCCATGTCTTGTTCTCGAAATATAGTCCTCCAGTTGGGAATGCTGCCTGGGGCAGCAGGTAGAGATCCACCTGAAATATCAACGCGGTACTGAGACACATAGCTTGAGTCCAAAATAATTTCACCGATGCCAAAAATGTTTAAAGCAGATATATACCTGTCCAGCAGTTTTCATCAACGCCCTGTTAAAGCCAGGCTGATCATTTGTTTTCATTGTTTCAGCTTCAAGCTCCTCAATCCATTTCTTCATAACTAATTTCCCTCCAGATGTGGGCCGCATGTAAATCATGCAACTACATATGTTAGGCAGCTGCCCTTTTTCTAGATCATGGGAGTGATCAAGAGGCTTCACCGTAGTCCAGTCATCGGAAAAGTAGACATCATGATTTCCCTTCATATATGGAAAGGGATCTTTCAACCAGACCATATCAACATCATTGTACATAACATTATATCCCAGCTCCAATAACTGCAGCAGGTGACGAGGTCTTCGTGATGTCAAATTGAAGAATCCCTACACCAACAAAATGCTGATTATTGATTGTCAAGTAAAATGATCATTAAAAGTACGTACTAGATAATAGCATCATATACTAAACTACTAACTGCAAAATCTAAATAATATTTTTAACCTTAGAACCGTAGTTTTGAGCAGTTGGTGAATCGGGAGCTGGAGGGACGAGGACGGCGTGACCAGGCCATTTCTGGTTAACAGTGTAAAGAGTAACGTAATCCTCTGCAATGACAAGCACTTGATCCTGATGTTTCTGCATCGTAATGCTAATCAACCAATTGTTCAAAAACGGCAAGAAAGGATGACTCACAGTACACACGATCACAGTCCCGTTCTTGGCCACAAACGACGCCGCTTGCGGCAGAGTGTAGTTGCGCCATTTGGCCTTGGCTAGAGAAAAAGGGGTGTTTTGGAACAAGAATTGGGGGGCTCCAAACCAGGGCAGGATAACTACGATTAGAACTAAGAGGGAGATTAAAAGTAGGAGAGTTGTTCGGTTGTGAAGAAATTGTGACATTGCTGCAACTATTCAATTAATCAATATACTAACGATGAATTTTATTTTGTGAATAAATAGAGAGATGAGAAGAGAGACGAGAAAATTCTGCATGACTGCATTGACCGTTAGAAAATTCTGCATGACTGCATTGATAATGAGGTGGTTGCCTCTGTGGTCCAAGGCTTAGGATGAAACCCAAGTCCTTAGTTTTACTCTTGGCAATTACATTGTGGCCAACCATCAGAGTACTAGCTCAGCTGGTGGAAGGACGGGTTTGAGGCACGAGTAATTCCTAGGTCAGCAATTCGAATCCTACCTAGGCGAAAGCAAGTTCTGATTTACACACTTGCATTTTTGTGTGGCCGGGAGAGTTGGATGAGTTTCCCATATGTTCTACTTCACAACAATCAACAAATAGACCATCAGAACTAGCAAATTGGCCATGGGTGTGTCATGTAGTTGGGGAGAACAGACTGATGGGTGCCTGGACGAAGTCCAGGATCCTCGATATTGAAAATTCTACATTTTTTATCAATAATGCTAAACATCTCATCTAAAATTCTACATTTTTTATCTCATCACATGTGGTATGTGAGGTGTCAAATTGTAAGTAGATAGACATTAATGATGATTTATCTCACCTGCCATATGTATCCACTCATCATTTGACATTTCAAGTGTCACATATGTTGGGATGAAAAATGTAGAATTTTAGGTGGGAAGTGTAGTATTATTGTTTTTTTATTAAAAAAAAAACCGTTATATATATATGTATATATTAAAATACTTAAAATATTTTGAATTTAATGTCCTTAATGATATTTCAATTTATATATATTTCATTTAAAACTATTCTAAAGAATGGAAACAATTTAAAAAAGAAATAATAAATATATTAATAGTAAGTGTTGATTTTTATAATTTTAATTAATAAAATAATAAAAAAAAAACATTTTAAATAGAACTCTATATGTTAATGCTAAATTGATGTGTCAAATATAGCAATTTATTATTTTAGTTTCAAATTTGACATTGACATTAAGCCATTAATACATACATTGGAGGTAGTCTTATTGAGATTTATAGGAAAAAATACTTGGTTCAAAGAGAAGAGAAGAGGCTGACAATTATGTATGGGGAGATAGTCTTATTGAGATTTATAGGAAAAAATACTTGGTTCAAATTCAAAGAGAAGAGGCTGACAATTATGTATGGATGAGGATGAGCATGAAGCAAAAGTAATGGTATTACTATGGAGGGATATACTTGTAAACTAAAACGACTAAAGAGATGAAGGAGATGTGAGAGATCTGTATTGATTTGCTTAAAAACAACACAACTTCAGAAGAACATTTGTGGCCAAGTGAGATTGTAATCTATAATAGAGAACAAAGGAATAACTACTTGAGAAGAAAAAAAAATAAAAAAATAAAAAAATAAAAACATATGTGGCCAAGTGAGATTGTAATCTATACTGCTAATGGAGGAACAGGGCAGTGACCGGTGGTGACTTGGTGAGAGAGCACATTGGAAGGGCAACACCGTCATTTTGCATTATGCTCACGTTAGAAGAACATTTTTCCATCCAAATCTAATGGCAGTTGAAAATGACCAATAACGAAACAAAGGGGATCAAAATGACTAAAAATCAGGGGAGAAAATAATTATATCCCAAAAAAATGAAGAAAAAAAGAAAATAAAAAACATAGCTAATGGCAACAATCTCACAATTCTTAACAATCCAAATTAAACAAAACCCTTATATAAAATGGAAAAAAAAAAAAAAGAAAAAATCAAACTTTGAAATAAACTGAGTGACCTGCAAGCTGAACTGCGGAGATAAAGTAAGTTTCAGCTTATCTATACAATTAACGAAGATTTAAAACGAAAACCAAGTTCCAGCCTTTAAGACACTTGAGACTTGAGAGTTATCAACCAAAAAAAATTCAACTGGATCCAAGCATGCTTATGGGAATCCTGAGTGGTCTTTTCATTGGTTTATTAAAGATGTTATTTCAAAATTTCCACGCTGTCCTTGGTATGTACATAATTGTTCAAGCCTCAAGTGTAGGGAGCTGCCCTCTCCCTGTTGTTAGAGTTGTAATCTACATTATTATCAAGCCAAACAACTGTTTTACTTATCTAAATTACAATGTTCAGTTCAGACAATCAAACAATGAATTTTGATGAGTAAAAGCAACAATTGCCCTTCACTTTGTGAACCAAAAAACTATATATTAATAAATTATCGGTATCAAAATTGTTGGGCTTACAAATCATGATATATTATTCAATATAGCCTCTGCTAATATCAATTAAAAAAAAAAAAAAAAAGTAGAATCAAAGCAACAACATTTAATTTTTGAATCTTGTGCTTCGGCTGATCCCTGCATTGATTCCAGAGGCTTCTCCACCATAAGGACCAGCCGGTTTCTTGATATCCCGCACTTGCCCCTTCCGACGCACAACTGCCTTTTCGTGCTTTGACTGCACATTCCAGAGTGTGAGAGAGTTAGTAAGTAAGAGAATCAAGATTCTATTACAACCATAGTAACTGTATATACAACACACATACCCTGTATTTCTTTCTCGGATTTTTTAATAGCTTCTTGCGTGCGCGAGTAAGACCTCTGTTCTTCTCAATCTAATGTAAAATAGCACAACAATATATAATCACAAGTTTGGAGGAAGTGAAGAAAAAGATCTAATAAGCAGATAAGAATCAGGTTTCCTCACCTGATAACTGATCTGTCGTTTTCCATCTACAGATTCAGGCAAAGATGGGATTGCTGAAGTCCTGCAAAATCAAACAAGTTTTAACTTTTAAGGATACAAGAACCACACATTGTTGTACATAAAAATGAGTACCAAAGGCAAAAAGGAACTTAAATGAGCCAGATTATACTTGAACATTACATATCCAAGTAAAAGGAAAATCATATCAGGGAAAATTATAAGCTAGCAAAACCTGGCAATAGTTTTAGTAAGAAAACTACAAGAAAGGTCAAGAACTAAAAACAGTGCATGACACACCTTGTATAAATCTCAGCTTTAGCAGCAAGTTTTGCAGCTCGTTGTTGTTTCACTTGTTTGTAAAATTCATCTTCTGATTCTCCTGTATCTCCATCCTCCATGTCACCATCTTCATCACTAATAGGAGTTCCTAGTTCGTCCCCAGCATCATTATCCTCAGACTTAATTCCAGCTCCAGCCAATACTCTGAGCTCATGTTTCCTCCGCCTTTCTCCAATATCATCCCTTTTAGGCAAATCATCATCACCAGAAATAACCTTTCAAAAAAATAAAAAAGAAACAAGCACACTAAAAACCACCTCAACAAAATTAATCAGGTATACATCTAAAAAAGAATAGTAGGTTACAAGCAACACACTCATTTTTTTTTTTTTGAAGCAAGAGCAACACAATCATTAACAACTCAAGATAGATCATTTGGATTTCAGCCTCCCAAAAGATCATATGATATAATTAGCGGAACAAGACCTTGTGTGTCGGGTCTAAGTGGTACAAAGGTTGTTAGTGGATCTTGAGTTCATAATCATCTAATTTAAATAGAGTTGTCCATTGGAAGTGAGTATAGGGGGGATCACTGCCTGATAAGGAACAAGGAGGAATAAATTATCTACAGGATTTCTATATTGAATATCATATCCAAAGAAATGAGAAGTTATTTAAATTACGTTTTGTTCATCAATTCAAGGAGCGAAACAATAACTCAACACCCTATGCAACCTGTGGCGAACACTAGGAATTTCAGCAATACTATAAGTTTTGCTAAAACCTCAAAATAGAAAAATCAACCAAGTGAGTCAAATGCGAGCTTGTGACAAACTGACAATTGTGGTCTTTTTAAAATTTAATTTAACACATCAAGCTTTTAAGCAGCTTAAGAGCTCAGCTGCTAGAGAGTTATAATACTTTCTCCATTAATGAGTTCAGCAGCGATGATTTTGAATACCTTCTCAATTAGTTGTGCAGACTACATTTGCCAAAGACAAAGTCCAGGTTCCTAATAAAATTATATTAAAGACACACCAGAATAATCACATCAAGTTTTTTACCTTTGTCTTGTTTGGTCGAGCAGTGGCAAGTTGGGAAAGTTTACTTGAGCGCGTTGAGCTTACATGCCCATTACTCAGTCCCAAAGTACTCCTCTCGATGTCCATAGCATCATCATCAAAATCATCATGTGTCTCAAGTTGTCTGCTCCATTTTATGTTGAACAAGTTAGTCTTCAAAATATCAACAGAAGCATAAATTGGGGATCATAAGACTAAAACATACCCATTCACTGGTTTCAAACGTTTCTTGGCTATATCAGGCTTTGGAGCTATAGAACTAAAGACTCCCTTCTGCTTCAGTTTTTCCTCAAGGGCAGCTCTAATTTTTAACATTTCCAAGCTCTGTACACCAACTTGATCGTTCTGCTATATTTTTAAGTCTCACAAATTAGACACACATCAGCAAGAACAACAAAGAAGATACAAAATGCAGTACGAAAAATAATGGGGAGAGAAAATATGAACTGTTTGGACTGAAACATGAAATAAATTACCTGATGTTTGCGTTTACCTCCTTTATTCTCATTATTTCCTAAGGACTCCCCTTTATCCAACTCATTTGGGTCAGAAGCCTGTAGGAAGTGAAAAAATAAATTAAAAAATTACTTTTCAGAAGACAAATATAGTGGTAGAGCACATTGAAATTGCAAGTACCAGTGACGCTTGTTTTGCATCAGCTGAGAGATGAGGTGTTTCATATTGATCTTTTGCGACTGGAGCAGATGCCACTACTTCATTCCCCACAATAAACTTGGCTCCTGTTTCAGCTGTATGATCTTTCTTTAAAAATTCATCAACTTCAAATGGCAAATTCCCATCAAGTTCTTTCATCTGTTATGTGGAATCATGAATTCTTAATATTTACCAATCTTAAGTAGGAAGAGCTAAAAAAGATACTAATACAATTTCCTTATGGATATGTAGATTCTTGGGGGATTTATGGGGTCTAAAGGCTCCGGGGATAAAAAAAGATAATCCTAGCAGATATCATTTTATTATGTGCTCTTAATATAGTAACAAATGTACTGTAGAGTAAGGTTTAAAGGACACACGTTGTCCAAAAGTGTATGATATTGGCATAATATTACAAAATAGGAAATTTTCAGTCGAAAAGGTATTTTTCAATGCTTTGGAAATGAAAAATTCACTCACGGCCATTGATAACAATATAGGCTTTCTAGAAAAGTAGTAGACCTTATCTAGCAAGCCCTTGATCTCCACAAGACGAGCTATGACAGGATGATCACGAACTGGCTGCCCTTCCGACTTGAGAAGAAGATAAAAGGTTATGGCTTGGCAATAGGCTAGCAAAAGAAGTTGCTTCACCTCCAAATAGCGCATCCCACCTTCCAGCCTGACCTCCTGCTCCTTAACCTTCACAAAAACAGTAAAACATTATAAATAAATAAGGCACCAATCAAATGCAAAATTATTTTCCCCTAAAAAGACAGCACAGAAACTCTGAAGAAACTGCATTATGTGAATGCTGGTAAGATGATGGTATTATAGGCCATTAGGATTACGTTAAAAAATCAGATATTTGCATATCAATCCTTTCATAGAAAATATGAAGCCTTAAATTAAATATACAAAAAAATAAATAAATAACACAGGATTGTCATAATCCTCTCAAGTCAAAACTCCACAGGGTGGTCAAAAGTGAACCTATGAGTCTAAGCCAATGCCATATAGACATACTAGACAACATAGACTCTAAAACATTGACATGATAGAAATCTTTGATAGTAGATAAAACAAGCCTGCAGAATCAACTAGCACATGTATTGTTATGTGACATTTTTAATAAACCTTCAACAGAATGGAACAGCAAGAGTGATGTACCCAGCAATCGAAAATAGAGCAATTAAAGAAGCATATTACCTTGCTTAAAAGCGGATTAACTTTGTTTTCAAGTTGTTCAAGGGCATCATTCAGCTCTGACAGCAAGCCAATCAATTCTGGAGCAGAACTGGTAAGGGAAATATTAGCCAAGCAAGCAAAAGCATTAGATATAAGTGAGCTATAATCAAGGAAAAGCAGAGAAGATGATTTTAAATTAAAGCACCAATTACAATCTCATAGAACAAGCTAGAGTCGGACATTTAAAACTACCAGAGCCAAAAATATATATGTCCTTCTACATTGTGAACCGAAGACTTGAAGAGCTACTTGCCACTCTACCACACATAATGAACAAGCGCCTCCCAACTATTAATGGGTGCCTAATATACTAAAAACTGGTTCACCACATTGGGAGGTAAGGGATAACAGTTAAGTCTACAAATACAGCAAGCAATGAAGGATCTCACATATTGAAACAACAAGTTTTTTCAGTAATATATTATACTGAATAAGACATACAATAGCAGTTTACCTATATACCACATCCATTTGCTCCTCCTTCGACAAAGCATTCAAATCTTTCTTGACCTCCTCATATGTTGTGCCTATGTCATCTTCAGTTTCTTTGCGAGGTGGAGATTTTCTTGTGCTTTTTCCTTTAGCCGAGATTTCCTGCACGAAATATTGTTGATAATATCATTCAACAAAAATTATAGTTTATCCAACCATTCTGAGTGATAAAATTTCCAGAATCAAACTACATTCCATTTTAAGGAAAATATTGATAACAACATCAAAGCAACAAGGTATGAGCAACACCCACCTCTAAGGTTAACTCCCTGTCACTATCACTAACATCTTGAAGGCCAAAGTCTTCCATTTCTAAAGTTTTGGCCCTCTCTTTTTGCATTCTTAACACCTCTTCCTCCTCTTCAGCAAGGGACTCATCATCGCTTGACTTAAGCTATAAGAGTATATTTAAAAGAAGAAAAAAAAAAGTTAAAATCAAACAAAGAATAATTCAAAGTGTTACTGAATATATTAGTCTACAATCAGTAATGACATACAATATTGATTGGAAACAAAATGCTACTTGCATGCATAAGGAGCGGGGAGCAAGGAGAACAAGAACCAAAATGCTTCATTTTAAATCCTAACCTCAAAATCACGATTGTCCCCATAATAATACTGGTTCTTCATCCCACCCCATAAAGCCTTTTTTTCTTTCTCATCTTCATCCTCGTCATCATCATGCATTTCATCCTCAACTCCACCAAATTTTGCCTGTAAAAATTTTTGCTGCCTCACAACTGCAAATAACATAACATGCAATAAATACTCAAGCGAAATGTATCTTACAACCTAGTGTGAACTCCAACCAAATGTAGGAGACACCAACAATTAAATGAAAAGGAATATTCTTTTAGAAATATTTATGCACATACAACAAACACACTACAAGTGTACAAAAAGAAGAAAACTAGTTATTATCATGGAACAAAATTGGTACCACTCTGGAGCCTGTTCAACTTATAAATTCTCTGTTTTTTTTCTATTTAGTCCGGCTGTCTCTCTTAACCACAACATCTGAATGTGTACTTGGCCTAATCCTTTTGTAATTTTGTACAGCTGTTTCTCTTATCGGCCCCCTCCCTAATGTGTACTTAGCCTAGAGGGTTCTTTCTCTCTCTCTCTACACCATCTGAATGTGTACTTGGCCTAATCCTTTTGTAATTTTGTACGGCTGTTTCTCAAATGTGTACTTAGCCTAGAGGGTTCTCTCTCTCTCTCTCTCTCTCTCTCTTTCTCTCTCTCTCTCTCTCTCTCTAACTCTCTCTCTAATAGGACACCATTAAGTAATCTTTTAACAGAGGATATTGTTATTTAAAAAAAAATTAAGATTAGTCTGTTAGCTAATTAAAGCAACTTTAAGTTGATAGCTATATAAATGCAGCTATAAAATACTTCATTAGTTGTAAAGTTAACCCAGCAAAAAAAAAAAACTAAAACTTGTTCGTGAATAAAATTTTGATTTGCGATCGCAAAAAGATATTTGCCATCGTTCTCTAAAGCCATTTTTATAAGTATCCTAAATGTGGTGGTTACATGTATAAAACCGGTGCTAAACATGTTACATCATCTTATGAAATAATACGATACATTTGTAGGTAGCAATGCAAGTTTTTTTTTTTTTTTTTCACATTTGTAGGTAGCAATGCAAGTATTTTTTGTATTCACATGAATGCACTAATGAAATAAACCAAAAAAAAAAAAAAAACCACAGCTTTATTTTTATGTTAGGATTCAGGAAATTAAGACAAAATGAAAAATATTCCAAATCCCCATCCTTACTTCTTGCTGCCATTCCAGTATCCCAGGCATCATCAATATCATCGTTGTCATCATCATCATCATCATCTTTATACTGTAAGAAGAATTAGGGGCAATGAAATGGGAAAATCTGAGAATCCATTTTTCCCGCACTAAATAAAATAATAAAAAGTTTCCATAAGTGATTGGACATAATTGGAATTCCTAAATGTTTGCTCAACACAGATTTACTTAATAGGGCCACATTAGTTTAGTTATGACTCCATGATCGAATAAAGAAAAATGAAAACAAGAGCATATTTGTTACGTTCAAACGCAAATAGCTAGGAATTTTGGGCAGAGAAAGGAACTAAAGACATGGTTGATTTAAAAGAACCACTTCTGACAAAATCAAAGTTTTTAGTAACAGAAAAAACTTTCATATGCCATTACCACGTAATTAGAAAGCCAACTACACTGCCAGGAATGCAAGAATTCTATTCAATGCACCACTTCCACTTGTATACCCATTACCTTCACATACAATGTCATCCTTAAAAACTATCAATGAATGGGAGTATGGGACATTGTCAAATTATCTTAAGATTAAGGCAGTGTTTCAACAACACTCAAATCTCCATCAGACTGTACCATATAGTTGTGGCACATTCCTGTTAGTGACAAATGGTTTGATACAGCAGGCATAAGCTGACTATATTAGTCAAAATCTATTATAAAGCAATTAGGCGGCTTAGATAATTTACTAATTTGTTGGTGCAATCAACATATTATTATTGTACATGTAAAATTGCCATTGTTTACAAATAGAGAATCAAAATTAGTAATTTTTTAACACAATAAAATTTTGATCGACTGTTGTATTTTAACTATAGTAAGATTAATTTTTTAAATGCCTATAATTTGTTTCTCTATTCAGAGACAAAAAAACCAACACAAAAGCTAGAAGCAACAGAAGGTAAAAGAAGGACTAAGGAACCTGGAAATCAAAGACGGGATGGTCATTGTCTTCATCGGAATCCCCAACATCAGCATTAATATCCAGAGGAACAACATCCCTCATCTTGTGAACTGGGAAAAACAAAATAAATTACATCCCAGCTCTAATATTCTCCAACAAAATCACTCCACAAAGCAGAATTAATAAATAATGACCAAAATAACAAAAATAAAGTGAAAAGGAATATACAAGCATCGATTTCGTCGTCCATGTCTTGCGGGTTGACATGTTGGTCTCGGGGTCTTCTCTTACTAGAACTAGGGTTCTTGCTGCCTTTCTTCTGGCTACTTCCTCTCTTACCCATCACTAAATCACAACACAGAAAAACAAATTCGTTAACAATGTTGGAGAGTGCAATTGAAGTTGAAGACGAGGCTCTTTGGTTTGTCTATAAAACCCTGTTTGTTAATTGTCAGTAGGGGGGGTGGGCATTTAATGGATCGGTTCACTCGAAGAGTGAACCCCGATAATATTCAATTTTCAATTAAGTGAACCGATCCGATAAACTTGACAATTTCAACCGATCAAACCGATTGAATTGGACCGGTTCGGTTCCCTTTTTATGGTTTTGGCAGAAAAAAGTAGACTAAACAAGCAGCTAAGATTCATCATCTCATACGCAGATACGCTAATACATACACTGATACAATGATACATATTAGGCAGAGATGAATGGGGAAATCAAACATAAGAGAGATTATAAATACATAATATAATTAATCGATTATAAAGCCTGTAATTAATTGTCCAAATTCAAATGAAAATTCACATGAGATTGACCAAAACTACATAAAGATTTCAAATCAAAAACTTATACACATACATGTAACTGAGAGCACAAATTGACGAAATTCGAGTGAGACTTATCCAGTTATCCAAGAGAAGTAAACAAAGTCCTCTAATTTATAGGGAACAAAACAAAGAACAATGCGATATATGAAGAATAATATTAACGAAGAGCAATAAACATATAAACACATATACAAATTCATAAAAAACAAACAATAAACATATCAACACATACTAATCCACAGAAATTATCCTATCAACACGCGACAAATGCTTTAGAAAAATGCTTCTAAAATCGCTGATTTTTTCTCATGTAGTGAATTTCAAACCTTCCAAATCAAAAGTCTCGGCAGTTTTTTAAGAAGAAATGATTCGAACTAATTCGAGCCACAACAGTCAACACAACGCAGAAATCAGAGAAAGGGCGTGGTATTTTTGGTATCAAAAATCGGATTTGCTAAAAAAAATTTATATTAATATTTTTGGTAGACAAAACGAAGAAATCAGAGAAAGGGCGTGGTATCACTTACTAAAAAAGGAAACCCACAAGCGGAGGTTGTACAGATGGCTTGTCTTTGCTCTATATAGAAATGTTTGGTCTCTTTCCAGAAGAAGAGAAAAGCCAGGACGTGGTCTCTTTGCTCTATATACCAAGAGATCAAAAGCAGATAAGTGGTGTCGCACCAGGATGTCGGACGAGAGAGAGACGGCGGACGAGAGAGAGACGGTGATTTGAGAGATTTAGGTAGACGAGAGAGGGCTGTTGTTCCTGTGCGGCTGTGCTGATGAAAACTAGGTTTTTTTTATATATATTAATATTAATATTTATATTAATATTAATATATATAAAAAAAAAATCGGATTTGCTAAAAAAAATTTATATTAATATTTTTGGTAGACAAGACGAAGAAATCAGAGAAAGGGCGTGGTATCACTTACTAAAAAAGGAAACCGGTCCTCAGTTTGGTTCTCGGTTCAAGCCATAGAACCGGAAACCGAACCGTAAAATCCGATAAAAAACGAACCGAAATGAACCGGATAACGAAAAAACCTAATTATATCGGTTGGATCGATTCGATTCGGTTCAATGGATTTTTACCCACTGTCAGTAACAGTGTATTGACGTTAGGGTTTAGATTTTAGAGACAGACAACCGGGTTGGTCATGACATTGGGTAGATCCGAGCCCATTACTGTATTGGGCTTTATTTTAGAATTCATCAGACCCAACTATGCTGTTGAAAAACACATCTATAGTGTCTCTCTCCGGGACTTGGCTGCAAAGCCAAAAAAAATGGTTTTGGTTAATATGTAGGTTTGTACTAGGGATTGCAACGGGGCAAGTCGGGGTCAAGGAATACTTTACCATCCCCATCCCACCTCCCAAAACCATCCTCATTCTTGTCCCCTTCCCCGTATTTAGAGAAGCGGGGCCGGGGTTGGGGATTCTCCGTTGGAGGGGCCTTCCCCATACCCGCCTCATTCTTCGTTTAATATAATTATATAATTAAAAATTACAACTTAAAAAAAAAAGAAAAAAAAGTATAAATTCAGTTATATATTATAAATATATAATATATATATATTGACAAATGTGGTGTCAAAATATTTAGTTATATATCGACAAACGTGGTGTCAATATATAAATATATATATATATATATATTCAGTTATAAAAATATATATATATATAATACATACATATATTAAATTATATATTCCAACAAATCACAACCTAGCTAAACCTGGTGTCAATATATATAAAAGATTAAAAAAATCTGAATATTATATATTATATTATAAATATATATGTATATAATATATATATAGGGGCGGGGATGGGGCGGGGAGTGCTTCCTCCGTCCCTGTCCCGCTTCAACTTCGGGGACAAGACCTTGTCCCCATCCCCGAATATTATCTTCCATCCCCGTTCCGTTCGGGATAGAGCCTCGCGGGACCGGGAATATTGCCATCTCTAGTTTGTACGGTCGTGGCACTTGTGGGTAAATTTCAAACTTTTAGATTTCAGGAGTATTTATAAATTAAAGATTTAAAAATTTAAAAAAATAAAAACAAAGAGTAAACGATTATTAACGATTAACAAAAGAGATGCTTTTTTAAAAATAAAAAATTAAAAAAGATGCTTAAAAAAAACAAAAAAAAAGGATTAACAAAAGAGTTCTTGTATAGTTGTATTAGTTAAACAAAAAAATTGGGTCAGTGATATCTAAAACCATTGATTTGGTGAGGTAATCCCTAATGACCATAAATTTTTCAAAATGGCTTAAATTAGTCATTTCATAGAAAGAATGTATCAATTATTGCCACTTTGCCCATTAATTATTTGAAGTCTGTTTGCTTATATTATAACTTTTTAGAATATTGGTCAAAAATTAGTAAAACATGTTTTGTATCGATTTTTGAATTGGTTTTGAACTGTTTTTTTTCTTTACTTATATTTTGAATATATATTTTATCATGATTACTTTATAAAACAAGAAATATTTCCCATAAAATTCTAATAATTAAATCATTACTTTATATAAGTTTGATGTCATCCCAAATTAATCAAGAAATTAATTAGGAAAAAATAAGAAGTTTGATGTCACACATAAACAGAAAATATTACCTATAAAAATAATAAATTAATCAAATCATTAATTTGTATATATAATCAAATAATCAAAATACATAAAATGATGAACATAAAATTTTTTATGGGTATCATGTCACAGATAATGTTAGCTTTCTGTTAGATTTCTGTTAGATTTTAACAGAACAGTTGTCAATGAACAATGTTTTGTCAAAATGATGATTTTGGAACAATGTTTTGTCAAAATGATGATTTTGGAACAATGTTTTATCAAAATAATGATTTTGAAACAATTTAAATAATCAATGATCTTTTTAGGACTCCACCTACCAATTAATGGTGTCTAGTGCTATTTTTTCAAAAAAAAAACACAAGAGTCAGAAAGTACAGAGCTTTTTGTGAATTATTTGCAAATAATTATTTTACTGGAATCCATTTTTGCTCACCTTTCTACAAGGGGGGTAAGCCTGCATAGATGGCATGTTTTACCCCTGGAATCCATTTTTGCTCACCTTCCTACAAGGGGGGTAAGCCTGCATAGATGGCATGTTTTACCCCTCCATAGACACATGTCATCCATGCAAGATGGGTGTAATACTTACCTCACTTTAAGGGGGTGAACTCTCATTTTACTATACATGAGTATCTGTTAAGAGAGTAAAATCAATTAAAATGGGAATTCCGAAGCGTTTTTTCTTGAATTGGTTGGTGTTGTTGGCGAGCAATGGCGGGTACAGCGGCGTCTCCCCTGGTGGATGTGGTGTGCGACAGACTCGACTCCCACGGCAGAGCTTTGAGCAAGAACGCCTGCTTCAGAAATAGCTTCTCAAGTTGGCCGAACTACAGGCCCTTCTACCGAACGCCGAATGTCTTGGATCCGACCCGAATTCCTCTATCAGGGCTTGGCTCTTCACCATCCTCAGAGACATCGCTTACGATATTGATATGTTGATCGATAACTGGGAGCTCTCTAAAGCAACCTCCTCCTGCTTCTCATCGATTGTTTACTTTTCTAAATTCGACAAGGACCTCAACGCCATTCTTAAACGGTTGGATTTTCTTTTGGATTCCTTTTATAAGTTTTTCCCTGATTAAGATGATGATATTGGAATAGCTTTTGATAAGTCCAACGTAATTGATTCTCGCTTATCTGATGATGACATTGTTCTTGGAAGAAATTTTGATTTTGACGATATTGTTAGTACTATGTTCCAAAACAATGATGAGGATAAATTACGTTTTATACCTATAGTGGGTATGGGAAGAATCGGAAAGACTGTTCTCGCCAGAAAAATTTACAACGATGAGTGGGTGGAATCTCACTTCCAAATTAGGGTTTGGGTTAATGTGGGTGGGTATCTTGATATTGCAACAGTTATTGAGGCAATAGCGATTAAGCATAAAACTCTAACTTCTGAGAATAGGTTGGAACCTAGGGAGGTGTTGGGGGAGAAGACATTCTTGATTGTGTTGGATGATGTGTGGGATGAAGATGGTATAAGATTGGAGAAATTAAAAGCATGATTAAATGTTGGCCATCCGGGATCTTGTGTTTTGGTGACTACTCGTTCTACTCATGTGGCAGCTTTGATGGGCACAGTCCCAGCAAAACACTTGACATGTTTGTCTGATGAGGAATCTTGGGCTCTTTTCAAGTATTGGGCATTGAGATCTATGGAACAATAGAATGCTGAATTTGAAAAAATTGGCCTAAGTATTGTTGCCAAGTGCAAGGGATTGCCTCTTGCAGTTAAGACTATAAGAGGCTTGTTGCGTTCTAAGAGTGTGCAAGAATGATTTTCAATCATGCGTGATGGTTTATGGAAATTGCCAGAATTTAAATCTCGTATCTTGCTAGTTTTGAAGCTGACCTATGATCGTCTACCTTCATATCTCAAGCAATGCTTCGTGCACTGTTTGATATTCCCAAAAAGTTATTGGATAAACAAGGAGAAGTTAGTGCAGTTGTGGATTGCTGAGGGTTTTGTTAAACTGACTTCTGGAAGTGAAGTTCTAGAAGATGTTGCCAACTCCTACTTCATGGGATTGTTGCAGCAGTCATTCTTTCATGATGTAGTGAGAGATGATTTTGGGCAATTAGTATCATGCAGAATGCATGATTTTATACATGATCTTGCACAGTTTGTTGCTGGGGTTGAATTCTCAAGCATGTCTATTGGATATCCACGTAGTGTTTGTGGATATGTTCAATACTGCTCCAGTAATTCTACGCAATCCACGACTCCAAAAGCCGAAAATTGCGAACATTGTTGCTATTATTCGGTAAATTAGAAAACGTTTTTACCCTTCTCGAAATGAGTAATAGTGGCCTGATTGAGTTGTCAGCCTTAATTGGTACTTTAAAAAATTTGAGGTATCTTGACCTCTCTCAAACATATATAAGAAGGATACAGGGATCCATCCGTAGGCTAAAGCAATTGCAGACGTTGAAGCTTTTCAGTTGTTACAACCTTGAAAAGTTACCAAATGCTATTTGTCAGTTGACAAACCTCAAAAATCTAGGTATTGAATCATGTTCTTCTTTACTTCACACGCCATTGGATATTCGGAAACTAAGGCTTCATAGGAAGTTGTCAACATTATTTTGGCACCGTTGGATATGATAATATTTTGAACCGAATTTCTATAGTTAAATAACTTCAGTGCGGAAACTTGATGGCACTGGATGTGCGAAATTGAAACCCCGTCCGGCTCTAAATACTATTTTATATTCTGAATAATATATTAGAAATATTTATTTTATTTCTAGAAATATTTGTTAATTTAATTTGTAGTTTCAATTCAAATAACTGTTTATTGATTATTAAAGAAATTTATTGCTTTATTCATGTTAAGGATATTTCAAATAAATTAATAACAAATTTATGTAAGAGGAAATATGGGGAAATAGCACCAAATCCATTGGTTTTGTGGTAATATCACCAAGTTATTAAGTGTTGTGGAAGAGTGGTTCTATTGGCACACCCCTACCAATCTATTTATGCCCCACTTTTAAAAATTTTAATTTAATTAAATGTTTTTATTAATCTTTTAAATTCATTTCCAAAATTACCCTTTTTACTTATTTTTTAAACTTAATATATCTTATCTCTATCTCTAATCTCTATATACGTTTCTCTCTCATCTTCATTGAATGATTTATTTTTTCTTCTTATTTCTTTTTTTTTTTAGTTTTTTTTTTTTTCTTCTTCTTATCTCATGGTGGAAAAGAAAAAAGAAAAAAGAAATAATAGGGTTCCTTCATAAGGTTAATCAAATAACCATAAAAAGAACCAATAAAAAAAAATACTGGAATCTTTACATGAGTATCAAAAATATAAAAACCTTGACATATAAATATAAAAGTCTCAATCTATGTATTTATTTCTTGATGTGCTTCACTTTGTAACACCCTTTTTGAAGGAATCTCGAGCAATCGTATTTTTTTTTTATTGAAAATACTTTATTGAAGCAGATAAAAGCGAATTCTAAAATAAGCAGAGTTCATCATTCAAATAAGCAATTCATAGTAATTGCCCAACAGTCCATTATCATAAGAAAAATATACAACATGATATAACAATTAAATTTCTAATTTTTAAATTTAAATCTAAATTTAAATTCTAAAAATCTGAATTTAAATCCATTTAAATCTAAATTTAAATTCTGGAAATCGGCCATTTTTAATTTGTTTGACAGAGATATTTTTGATTTTTTGACAAAAAAAAAAAAAAAAGTAAACTTTAAACTCGCTTCAATGTTTGATTTAACAATTCTTGTAGGTGCTTTATATCATTCTCAAACAATTCTTCCAGATGTTTATATCATTCTCAGACAATTCTTTTACATGCTTGATATCTTTGCCAAACATTTCCATAATAATTTTTATTTGTGTAAGAAGCAAATTAAGAGTTAAATACTTTTTTTTTGTTCAAGAAACGGATTACAACAATATGGGTTTTTTTTTTTTTTTTTTTTGGAAAAAGAATATGAGGTTTTAATAGATTTACTTTGTAGAAGATTTTTTTTCCTTAAATTATATGTCTCTTTAAGTAATTTTGACATATAATTTTGATAAAAAAAAAAGAAAAAAGAATACTACATAATTAAAAAAGTGGGGTATAAATAGACTAGTAGGAGGTGTGCCAATAGCACCACTCGTTGTGGAAATACCACCAAAGTATGTGATCTGCCAAAATTACCCCTCACTTATTCTTTCTTCCTCTCCCTCTCTCTTTGTCTTTCTTCTTCTCTCGCTTTCTTCCTCTCTCCTCTTTTTTTTTTTTTTTCAAAAACCTCTATTGATACATCAATGGAGATCAAAATGACCTTCGTCGAAAGGCCGACTCCATTAGATGTGCTCGAAACGACCTCCGTTATTAAAAAAAATTCTGGATATAAGTCTCGGGTATTTGGCAATAAGTCTGGGGTATTTGGAAATAAGTCTCGGGTATGTCACCCGAGACTTATTTCAAGCTATTTCCAGGTACTCGGGACTTATTTCAGCTACTTGAGACTTATTGCCAAATACCCCAGACTTATTTAGTTATTCCCATAAAAATATTTATGACAAAGGTCGTTTCGAAGACCTTTAACGGAGTTGACCGTTTCGACGAAGGTCGTTTTGATCTCCATTGATGTATCAATAGAGGTTTTTGAAAAAAATAAGGATGAGAGAGGAAGAAAGCGAGAGAAGAAGAAAGACAGAGACAGAGGGAGAGGAAGAAAGAATAAGTGATAGGCAATTTTGGTAGATTACATACTTTGGTAGTATTTCTATAAAACTTATTAAGTTTGTGACTTTTCCATAAATGTCTTTGGAAAGAGTGTCATAACATTTTTTTTAATATATTTTTATAATATCATAACATACAATAAAGTCATAAATGATTAACTTAATACGATATAACACATTGCATCACCTAAAACATGTTTATAATACGGTCCAATAGAGTCCAATACAATCCAATATGGTGTGCCAAAGTGTTTTGTGAGTGTTTTTTTTTTCTTTTTTATTAAACTGTTGTGAATATGCAAAGAACAAATATATGAAAAATTATATTAAAATGTAAATGATAATTTATATATGTAATAAAAATATGAATTATCTATTAATTATTAATTTTTTAAATATAATACAACACATATATATTTTAGAATATATTTTTTTATTCTACAACTCTATTCATTTTATTATTTAATAAAATATCGAGTAATAAAATTCACATCCAAACCTTGTATAATTTAATACAATGTAATATGAAATATCACCAAACACATACATTGTATAAAAACAATATAGCCTTATGCAAATACAATACAACCCAAACGAATCCAATACAATCCAGTACAATACACTACAGTATACAAAACGGAGGTCGTTTTGCTCTCAATTGTAAATAACAAATCTTATCCTCATTAAACATTTGATTATATAACTGTTATTTCATATGTTGCATCAATATACATAATTTTTTTTTGCTATGTGGAGGCAAGTTTCTTGAATATGTATGCACGATGTCACTGTGCATTAAGTGCTCACATCAGGGTAATGCAAGCACTGTTTTTAATGTGGCTGGATAGTGGTGTAATGCACCCGTCCAATGCATTCATTCCATGTGGTAAGGAAACCAATAAAATGAGTTCTCCATGCAACATGACATGAATGCATTGGTTAGGGTGCATGCAATATTTTTCTCGTCGGTTATATGGTTGTTTAGTGTTTTTTGACGGTAATATTTATATACAATCAATTAGAAGAGTTTATAGTTTATTGTGGTAAGGGGTAAATAGAACCTGATGTTGCCTTCCGTCAACTGTATGCACATACGGTGTGTGTTTTCTTCTAGGGGCCAGTCGTCTCCTTTATGGTTTTCCTACAAGACAAAGGATCCATGCGACCAAAGCAATTGCATAAGCTATATTCCTCTTGGGGAATGTTGAAATGGCAATCGTATGTCGACGAGAAGGTACAACGTAATTTTGTTATTACATTTTTTTTTTGTTTTACCAATCAATTCAATTGTTATATAATAGTTTCAATTTGTTATAGATATAAAGGCAAAAGTATATATTTCAGATGGCATTTGAAGCTACGCTCCCATCGAAGGCGATTGATTTGAATGATATTTCCCCAAATAATTTATAGGAAGTGTGGTGCCATATAACTATAAATTGTTGAAATAAGCAGTTATCTTTAATCTTGCAGGTAACAACATTATGTTCTGTGGATGAGACATTGATATTTCTGAGCAGCTTGAGAAGGCTCGACAAGAAGTAGGAGAGTCGAATCTAGAGCAGCATGCTCTGATTGATATTCTCCAAGAAGAAAGGGAGCGAAGAGAAGAGACAGAGGAGAAAATGAGGGATAAACTGAGGGAAGCCTCCAACACCATCAGTGATCTAGTCGAAAAGGTTAAGCATCTAGAACGCAGGTGCGAGTAAAATTGCTACGATATCTTGGAGATGGGGAGATAATTGTCATTCAGTTAATGATGATGCTCATCACACAACAATTTTGTAAAATTACTCGCATTCATTTTGTAGTTTAATGATTATTTTAATGATGCATGCTAAGTTTATTTATATATTTTGCTGTTACTTGAAAAAATAAAAAAATAAAAACCCCGATATTTCTGAAGGAAGCCCCTGGTCCTAATTTGTAATGGTATCTTTTGAACCATTTAACCCAAAATATTTATACTAATGTTTATATTTGCCTGTATACATGTGTGGTGTTTACTACCTTTTGGATATCATCCATTGTTGGATCGTGTAATCTTCTAGATTATTCCTCATCATGCCATCATTAAGAGTATTCCTTATTGTATGAGAGTAATTGAAAATTTAATGTCTGTTTTCAATATGCAAGTTCCATTATTGTAAGTGCACTTGTGGTCATTCTAATATTACATAAACGTCTTGTTTAATTTATTTTTATCTAGAAAAAAATAAATTATCTTATAGTCATGCCAAACAACGACAATTTAGGCCTACTTCTTAGCCAAATGATGTGGCACGGAACGAAGGTCATTTGATGCACATTACCATACTTTTCAATTCCACTGTACTAACTTGATGCACTAAATCAAGTAAAAAGATTTTCTAAAAACGTAGAATAATTACCTTCTATCATATAATGATGTTTCCCCTTACAGATACCTGTCAAATAATGAATTCAGTCGAAATCAATCCAAGAGAGAAAATCAGTTCGGTTCCCTATGTAAACTTCATAAATAATATATATGGCGCTTGTCCACGTAAGCGAGGAGAACTCATCTTGGAGAAAGTCTTTGACGCTTGTACTTGATGGTTGTGCTGATCCAGTCCATCGCATTTTCATAACTGTGCATTGAGTGGGTCACATCAAGGAACTATAATTTTTTTTATTTTCTCATAATGTTCACACTGTTTTACAGTGGGTGCATTGAGTTTAAACATCTTTGGGATTATCTCTGTACCCTTTGGACAATATTTAGTAATGAATTAAAAATTTTATTATAATCGGGAGAATTATAGCCTACATGCTTCTCAAAGGAGTATGCTCTAAATTTAAATTCTGCGTGTTTATCGAATATGGTTTTCATTGTTTAATATTCAATAATATTACACTGGAATACAATGGGTATTTTTTTACTATTATTTTGTTTTATGAAGGGGCGCGACTGTCTAGTAAACAACACCTTCGAAGGGTAATCACCTCCATTAGAATGATGATTTTGTTAATGATGTTTTATCTCACCTACCACATGCATCCCTTCACCATTTTACATTTCAATTACCACGTGTTTTGTGATGAAAACGATTGAATTTTAAGTGGTATGTGTAGCATTACCTGATTACATAAACGTCTTGTTAAATGTAATATTATCTTTTTACGGTCATGGTTCACAACGACAATTTAGGCCTACTTCCTACCCAAATGATGTGGTACAGAATGAAGGTCATTTAATCAGTCCATTTTTACTCACCCCAGTTCAAGGGTGTAAGCATTACCCCCTCTCCAACACTTGATATGTGTCTTGGGAGGGGGTATTTTTGTCTAAACACATGACATACTTTGGAAAAATACCCCTCCTTTGACACATTTCAAGTGTTGGGGAGGGTGTAATCAAAAGTAAACTCTCATTTAATTCACTTTAATTTTTTTTTCATTCCACTGTACTAACTGGATTCACTTTATCAACTAATAAGTTTTTGTTAAAAACGTAAGGTAATTACCTTTTATCATGTAATGATGTTGCCCCTTGCAGAAACCTGTCAAATAATCAGTTCAGTTGAAATCAATCCAATGCGGAAAAACAGTTCGGTTCCCTATTTACAATGACCAAAGAAATAATATATCGCGTTTGTGCACGTAATCGAAAAGATCTGATCTTGACATTTGTACTTGATGGATATGCCGACCCAGTCCATCGCAGAATCATTACAATTGTGCATTGAGTGGTCATATCAAGGAACATTTCAGACTATTTTACAGTGGGTGCATTGAGTTTAAACATCTTTGGGATTATCTTCTATATTTAATGACAGTTGACTTATGGATAATATTTAGTAATTTATTTTAATTTTTAATATAATAGGGGGAATTATAGCCTACATGCTTATCGAAAATGGTCTGACTTTAAATTCTGCATGATTTGATATATATCCTAATACTAATCGTAAAATGATAATAGAAAATTCCACACTATCCGGATGATGCAATGAATACATAACATTGATATTCATAAACACCACGATTTATTGATTGCGAGAGATCACCAAAAACTATTTATACAATTTCATCATTATCTCTTGCCTATTTGTACTAATAAAAACCTTTATTAGTGTACTCCTCCGATCGAATACTACAATCCTCGTTCATTGACTTTGAAATAGGTTGGAAGTTAGACGTAGAGCTAACGCATAACAATTGCATTCAAAATTATTACACGGATCATCACAGGGTAAGCAATACATGAGTTGAAGTTCCCAATGTAATCCAATGGACATATATTACTGTGATGTTATGGTAATCTTTTATAATATACGTGTGGGCCGATGCAATCAATCACTTACGACGAGTTATGACGTATCTATAACAAAGTTAAAATGTTAATTTTTCCATTTTGGGTTAAATCCTCCAAATAAATACCGATAGATATTAGGAACACAGTCGTCTTCCATCGGGGCATCGAGCCACCCCCACACACACAACCTTTACTAAAGGATTTTAGCCTAAAAAGGTATATACGTTACCATCATTACTTGTATATGGTTATATCAAAAAAAAAAATTAATTGGTAACCAAATTTTTTTATCAAATAAGTAAACAATATTATTGAAGTGAGACTGCACCCAAACTGTCGTATATGACTTTAATTTAATTAAATCATAAACCACTTGTAAAAAAAATAAATACACTAAAATTGAACAATTAAAATGTTTGATGGTTTGAATAGGATGACATGTTGAAAACATTTGTGACCCTGCAACGTAAACTGTAATAGTGAATTCAGCGAATCACCATAAACTATTACCGAACATCGACTAATTGGATTTGGTAGGTTTTGAAAATGTTGAAATAAATATATATTATATAGGGGGTGTTTTCATTTCATAGTAGAAGTACTATATTGTATTACGAAGATATCGATGAACTATTAAGTTCAAATGAATGGTTGGAATAATAACAAAATCGATAGAACTACTGATGATGTGATTTTAATAGTAGTTGATTTTTCAAAGCAAACTGTAATACTGTATGCAGAACTCAATGAAAGTGTTTTATTTCGGACCCGGTTGGATGTAGGTGCACAATATTCTAATTTTAATTGGAACAAAATAATTTATTTTTTGAAATTGGTATAAGATTGAAAAAAACCAAACCAATTATTGTAGATATTGGGCAATTCGGATTAAAGGCCAAGATGTATAATACAATACTTTTTGTTTGTAGAACTAGTATATTAGAAATGCCAGGATGGAAAATCTTTCCCAAGATTGCGCAGGGAACAGAAGGATATTGTGACGGGAAAAATCTAGGTAATGGTTTTAAATGGCCTAACAGAAGGTTGCGTTGGGAACAGAAGGATATTCTAACGGATGGAGTGTTGGAGATATAAACCGTCCTTTCACTTTTATTAATGCATCAACTTCATTTCTGAGAAATGAAATATATAAAATCAAATGTACAAGTTAAGAATACAAGTGTCATGGTAATGGAGTTACCATGAAATATACTATATTTGAACTTATTTTAAAATAAAATGATTTTTTGGTTACCATGAAATATACTGTATTTGAAGTTAATTTAAAATGAAAAGATGAGTAAGTTATATAATTTTTTTATTCATACTAGTTATAATTACAATTACCACAACAATAAAACTAAACTCCAAGGATTGCACGTTTTCTCACACCAACCATGGGAACATATCGGCGTTGATATAGTGACACATCTTCGTGTCATGTATTTTAATACACGATTATATGAATTATATGAATAGAAGTAACAATGTGATGTAAGTTACTGCATTTTAATAAAATGTCAAATTGTAAAATAGTTAACCAAGGGTTAAGAGATAGGTTTGTAACAAATTTTGATGTATTGTTGTTAACAAAAATAAAATATTAAACTACAATCATAAACAAGATTGTGTTATCTTCTCCTTCTTCTTGGGTTCTATATAATTTTGAGTGTTTCAGGGGTTATTGGGAGATTATCGTGCAATAATATTTCACCTATCGTGTAAGGAGTAGTAACCAATGTTTTATATTATAACTAAGGGTAAATAGGTAAATTTAATAAATAAATAAAAATTTTAACAATTGTTATTAAAAAAATTAAATCAGTCTCCCAATTTCCTCTCTCCCTATCTCCGAATATCTTCTGTCATCGTCTTTTGGTTCCGTTCCGTTAACTCCAAGTCGAAAACATACAAGGGGTTGAGTGGTAACGGTGGGGATAATTTTCTGGGTTTTGTATGTATGTTTTCAAGTGTTCTTATGTTTAGATTAACAAAAGTTTTGTTATAACAAGTTTAATTACTAACCAGGGACGGGGGTAATGCTCAACCCCCTTAGATAGGGAGTGACTGGGTCAGCAAAAATGAGCTTAATGTTATATTTTAGAAGGTTTCGTCAGAAAAAATGTGACATAGTGACCATTTGTTTCGTGTATATAGTACGTCCAAAGTTGTTGGTTGCATTTTACATAATAGATTTTACATCGCTTGCCACTGTGTTATCTACAACAATTGTTTAAATCGTGTAACATGGGAATTACAGGTTATTGTTCGTGTTAGGTTGTGGTGTGGACCATGTCGTGTCAATATTGTAACGCATGTGATGGCGTTTTCCGCTGGGTGCAGGTGGGGGTGGGGGTGGGGGTGGGGTGAGCAAATAGAAACTTAATGTTAATATTTGGTTGTTCTGCAAGGAATGTTTTGTATACAGGTAAGTTACATCGCTTTGAAGTTGCAATCTACTACGGAATACAATTTTTTGTCCGTGTAACATGTGTACACTTTTTTTAAATTGGAAGAGATGCATGGGAAAGGAAGATTGCCCAAGGAATCGTCAAATCGTTTGTAAAGGTAATCGTTGATTACTTTACAGTAACATAATGAATATGACACAACGTATCTATTAAGTGATCGAGGTATTAATAAAAATCAGATTAATACAAAGATTAATGAGACCACTGTGTATCTATGGACCATTTAACGTGTTAGCTTGTGGTGTGGACCAAATCGTGTAATTATTGCAGCACATGTTATATCGTGTTAGGTTGGAGTAATAGTTGTCATCGTGTTAGATTGTAGTGTTGACAATGTTTTGAAAATGTACATGTTACAGACGAGTGCACTGTCCAGTGATAATGTGATTGGGTAAGGACATAGGAATGTGCAAATGGTAAATAATGATTACTGGTTGGTTATGCTGTAGACTTAGTCCGTTGTTGCTTTGTGAAAACCTCATGTGCCATCCATGCCGGAATCAACATCACATTCGAAACGTGGATACTCCAAGGTTCTCTCTTTCTTTCTAATATAAATTCAGCAAACTAGCACATGTAGACACCGCACTGGATACTGAAAAGTGAAAACATATACAGAAAGTATGAAAATAAATACATATATAAAGACTGAAGACAAAATTAACTGTTGCAAAGGGATATGAGAGAAACGACTATTAATTACATACCCATCATCCTGGGTTGGAAGATTTTTTCTGGCGTACTCAAAAACCCTGAATGGCTTTGTACGTACTTCTATCCCCTTATGCTCATAGTACCCTAACTGGTGGAGAAGAGAGGGCATTAGGTAGCTAATACAGTCCATTTCCGTTACCCTCTCCTTTGCTAAACTTTTGCCACGCAGTGAGTCATACAAAGTGAACGACCCATCTTTAGGGAATAGATGGTAGAGAACCCAGTGGTTACCCACATTATAGGGGATTAGAACCTATGCAGGTGAGAAAAAGATAATAAACGTGTTTAGCAATTGATGTCATGAAACGTTTGTGATAAGGAAAAAATGGTATATGAAAGATAACCCACTGACTCCATATTCCACCACTCGGATCAAACTTTAACTGATCCACCACCTCTCACAGCATCCAAACAAAGTTCATCGTGGAAAAGGACATGACATCAATGTCCAGAAAATCAATCCTAGAATCACTACAAAAAAAGGGCTACTTGGACGATTTTTTTTCGCCCCAATAGCCCAAAAATCGTCCCAATAGGTCTATAAGAACAAATTTATTCGTCCCAAAATACGTCGCCTCAGGTGGGTTGCAATAGGTTCTTTGAGATGAAAATTGAAATTCGTCCCATAAAACTACCTATAGGGACGATTTTTGTTCGTCCCAATTTATAATGTATAGGGACGAAATTATTCATCCCAATAGACTACTTGTAGGGATGAAATATTTCATTCCATTGGATAAATTTTCGTCCCTTTAGATATCCTATAGGGACGATTTTTGTTCGTCCCCTTTGACAACCTGTAAGGATAAAATATTTCGTCTCATTAGATAAATTTTCATCCCTTTAGATACCCTATAAGGACGATTTTGAAATATATATATATATATATATATATATATATATATACTTGGTTTGTTGCCAAATGATACCCCACCCACAACCCACGCCCACACACCAACACAAACCCACCCAAGCCCAAATCACAATTTAATTGTTGCGATCAGTGTGTGTCGAACCCGACACTCAAGAGTGAGGTGTGACAAGCTTTATCCACATTGCTGTTTTGAATGTGCTAATAAAAGCATAGTTTTTATATATAACCTCTACTTTTTATTAAATTTTTATTGATTTTTTTTCAATCAAAATTTTATTTGTAGGTTGATTCCATTAATTTAAATTTTATTTTTATATGATAAACAAATTGATATTAAAAACGTTTATTATAACATTTAATTAAACTATTTTGTTCAAATCATATATTGTCAAATCAAAGGGTTAATCGTTAATCGTACACGAAATTAGACATGACCTTGGTTCCGGTTCTCAATTCGGAACTAGTGATTTTGATTTCCGATTCGGAACCAACAGTTTCGGTTTCGGTTTCGATTCCGACAGTTCAGTTTCAGTTCTGACGGTTCAGTTCCTTTTAAAAAAAATAATATAAAACCTTTCAAGACTAATAGTTATTGATCCTTATGAAAAACTTATTGGGAAAAAATAAAATTCATCTCGATAGAGAACCACTTTGGACGAACAAAATGATCCATATTGCATCATTTTCTAATTTATATAGTAATTTAATTATTAATCTATCTTTAAGGAAAAAGCTTCAAAAAAATCAAGAATTTTCCAAAAAATTAATTAATTATTATAATTTTAAATAAAAAGAAAACATATTTGGACAAAAATAATTTGTCCCAATAGGCGTCATATTGGGACGAAAACAATTCATCCCTAAAGGTCAACAAAATTAATTAATTAATTATTATAATTTTAAATAAAAAAGAAAACCTATTTGGACGAAATAAATTCATCCCAATAAGATGTCTATTGGGACGAATTATGTAATTCGTCCCAATAGACATCCTATTGAGATGAAAAAAATTCGTCCATAAAGGTCAACAAAATTAATTAATTATTATAATTTTAAATAAAAAGAAAACCTATTAGGACGAAATTATTTTGTCCCAATAGACCTCCTATTGGGACGAAAACAAAAACGTCTCAATAAAGTTTCGTCCCAATAGGCCTTTTTTCTTGTAGTGAATCAACTTTTCTCCTATCCCTCTTTCATACTGGTTTCAAGGTTGCCTTGATCTGGCCCCATTTTGTAGCAAGGAAACGTTGTTTAAAGGATTGGTGTTAGTTTGTCAGAGACAAGGATGCGTTATACTCATTAAATGACTGATGGATACGCAGTTAGTTGGATATATATACTTACGTAGAATGAACACTCAACCATTGTGATGTCTTGTGCATACTCGGCATCTTTGGAACAACGCCGCCTCCATAGAACATCCATAAAGCTGTCGACATGCTGATAGAATTTTGGTTTGTATTAAAAAGGATTGTTTAAGGTGTTCAGCAAAAACATTAAGGGATAAATAGCATATACAAAAATAGTTATAGTTACCAGGTTGGAGAACAGTGCCGATGGGCACTTCATTTTGAGAAAATCTGTCTGAGTAAATCGCTCTTGTTGACCCACGTAAAGACTGTGGTAGCACACGAAACGTATTAAATGCAAGTGATCGGGGTATAAAAGTACATATTTTATACCCCTAATTCTTATTCCTTTGTGTTTGTTTCTCGAGTAAAACTGGGTATTTAATGGATTAAATAAGTTTTTCAGGTAAGTAGGGAAGTTTAGTAGCATTGTGGTAATTCTGGAGAAATAAGGGCTAAAGGGCAAATATTCGGGACTTTATTGAAGATTCTGTGAATAAGGAAAAAATCAGGGGTCCATTCTACAATTCGCCAGCCAAGCAGCATATCAGCGCCACGTTACAAGGTAGAACGATGTCGTTTTGACATTGCACGAGTCAGCCTAAAGTCATGATGACGTCAGGTCTTCTTCTTTAGATAATCGGGTCGACTTGGACCTGCAGTAGACCCGACCCGAACCTAGCCGAACCGAACCGGAGGTGACCCGACTTCAATCCAGCAATTTTCCAATGATTTGTTTGACGTTCTCTGCCCAGATCGGAAGCCCTCTTCCTCCCGGTCGAGATGGACCCACTTTTAGCCTCTTATGCAAGAGTTTTTTTCTCTCTTCCAAGACCTCCAAACTCCATGGCCACTAAGCTTGCAAGCTTGCAAGCATGATCCCAGCGGCTCGCTTCACGTGAACGAGAGCTTCTAAGAGTGCGGAATCTCCACGGTTTCATGCCACGAGAAGGAACCCACGAAGCAGAAGGACTGAAGTCGAGACCAACTTCTGTAAATTCACCGCGACTTCCACCGACGAGCAAGAACCCGCGAGCCTAGGGTTTAGAACTGCGAGCATCACGTTTCAGAGGGAGTTTGTGGTCTTTTCCACTTCCAAACTCTGCCCAACATCTTCCTCTATAAATATACCTCTTTTGTGCACAAAAACACAATCCCTAATATCCAACAAATTGCCTAAATAGCTTAGAATACCTAGAAGCTCACTAAGCCACCATTGTTTCTAAGCTTGGGAAAATCAAGGAGTAGTTGAGCTAGCTTGAGGACTTCACCAAGTGTTTGTTGTCTTATTTATCTCCTTTTTTCACTTTGCTTGTTGTTGTCACTATATGTTTATGTGTGGATTTTGGTGAGATTGTAATAAAGTCCATTATTTGGTTGATGTGTTTATGTGCTTGAGCTTAATATATACATGTTAATTGATTAACCAATTAATTGATATGTAAAGGATTTAGACTAATTGAGACCTCAATATCATGCATGGATGACCATTTATGTATGTGTCTTTATCCTAGTTTAGATTGGTGAAGACCAATCTTGTGAGCATATTTTTGCCATCAATTAGGAATTGGATTAATTGCATGAACATCACTTTCCTAGCATTCTCATATCCTATCCTCACTCTTGCATGACCATGAATGAGTTAGTTAATTAAGTTAGTTAGTATTAATTTAGTTAATTGTAGTTTGATTTAGTGTAATTTAGATAATTGTCATCTTAGCATAATCTTAGCCAGTATCTAGTTAAATGCCTTGCAATCATCCTGCCTTTACTTTTCATGTATGTAATTAGTGTATATATTATATAGATTATATAAGACTAGAGTTAGCTTAAGGGTACTTCACTCCTTGTGGGAACCAACAGTACTTGCTGCTACACTATCGTAATGATCCGTGCATTTGCAGATAAACAAGCACACTCACATATTTTAAGGAACTGTCCCGAGCATGTCAGCAAGTAAAAAATATAGATAATAAGAGGATGGAGAGGTTACAAAAATCAAAGTTTAAATTTATGAAATATCATCGCCGGTGGTTTTTAGGAAAACGTCATATTTGGGGTCCAATAAATCGTTATCATCACTAATATCACGGAGCTGTCCGATTTTTACTCGCTTTCACTTCTTCCTCATATCAGGATTGATCCAAGTCTGTTCAAAAATTTTGATCTTTTCCGCTTCTTCACAGTTTCTAAATCTCTTTCTGGGTAGTTGTCTGACCGTTTTTCCAAGAGAATTATACTTTGTTCCATTGTTGGGACCATCAAGTTGGGAACCAGAGATCTGTAAGATTCGAGATCGATCGTACTTTTGTAGCCTATAGGGGACCCTGTACGAGCATGTGTCACAATTAATGCAATTAACAACATTACTATATGATCAAAGAAACATTGCTATAATCAAATAAACTTGAAGAGTGACTAAACCGTAACTTGTATGTACTCATTTGTATAACGCGGAATAGGTAATAAGAAAGCCAACAATAATAAACGGGTAACGCGGAATAGTTATTAAGAAAGCCAAATAATATATACTATGTAAGGACTTGGATCAGAATATGTGTACCTCAACTGCAACTTTAAATTCATCAACTTTGAGAGCATGTTCATCCGGTTTTGGGGCCTCGTAGTCCTTATTATCAACTTCCTCAAGTTTGTCTTTTTTGTCGGCAGATTCATTGACTTTGGGAGCATTTCCATCTGATTTTGTAGCCTTAGAGTCCTTATTATCAACTTCCTCAGTTTTGTCTTTTTTGTTGGCAGAGTCAGAGGCAGTCCCATGCACATTGTACAGATTCTGGTGCATCGCCTTCTCCAGAAAATTAGGCATCACCTTCGGAAGAATGTTATTCAATGCTTGAGGGAGGACCTTAGGGAGCACATCATTAAGTGCCTGAGGAAGCACCTTGGGTAAAACGTAATACAACACCTTTATTATCACCTCAGAAGTATTTTTTTTCCGTAACCTCATTAGGCAACACATCATTCACTATTGCCTGAGGAAGAACCTTGGGAAGAACGTCAAACAACACCTTTGTCATCATCCCACACATACTTTTATATGTAACCTCCTTTGGGTCAAGGTCATCCATGCCGTTTGGATTAGTTGAAGTCTTAGGAGATTCGTTGTTGAGAAACAATGTCCTCTGAACCGAAGGTGGACACGATTTATGATAGGAATCTATTTGTTCCTTTTTCTTTTTGGTTTCCTGGTTGTCCAAATCAGGAATAACACCAAGCAATTCACACCCTACTTGATCATCAGTAATATACTCAGTTTGATACCCCTGGGCAGGGCATCCCCTATAAATGAAACTGGAACAGATGAAGTCCATGTCGATTGATTTGTAGTAGGTTTGTTGTTTTTCAGCGGGAGTAGGTTTCATGTCGACTGTTACCAATTGCAAATATCAGAGGATTACCGTTAATGTTTAAGTGAGATAAAAATCTAACATCACAATTAAAGGTTGCAAGTGACATGGGTATATATATATATATATATATACATACATACACTGCGTTTGTCAAAATGTTTTTCATCGAACCCAGTCGAAGTCTTAAAAAACTCCCAGTTTTTGAACCGTGGATAACTCGAACCACGGTGAATGCCAATTACGCCGGTCAGAAAAGGAAATCTTTCAAGGGCCCAAACCTATTAACGTTTTCATTAAGTAACGTTATAAACTTGTGTTAGGAAATGGATCCAGTCAATCGGTATTTAAGCCACAGTGGTCGATGTACATACCTAAAAACAAAGAAGAAACCCAAAAAGGTTGTAAGTGATGGTAGGTTTCGGTTCGGGTTTGCCTTTAGTCTTTTTTCTTCCTCTATTTTTTGCATTTCCTTTGGAAGGACCTGCATCCTGTGATTCTTGTTTACCTTCACCATCGACAATTGATTTGATGGTTTTAGAGGCTGACTCGTTCTTATTTGCTTCCTTTGATGGTTGGAGGTTGTGAAGGTTTTTGTGTATAGCATTTTTAAGCCAGTGCAAAGTCAAATTATACACGTATGAACCCCATGAAAAACCTTTGAAAGCTTCGTCGTCTTCCACTAAGGCAAACATCCATAGCGGTACACGGTCACGTGTGTCGACAATGCATAAGATATAGCCTATAACCAACATATTTGTCATATTCAAGCCACCTTCACCTTGCTTGTCGGTCAGTCGTTTAAAAGTTTCGAACAACGATGCATACATAGGTTGGTTCTCGAAATGTCTTGTGCATAGGCTGTTCTCCATTGGAGTATAGTTCGCCCTTGTTAATCCTTCTCACAATTTACCCATTTTTAGCCCAGAACATAGGCAAAACTCAACTTGACCGAAACGATATTGTTGCATACCTAGCCCAAACCACATTTCGTCATCTCGAGGTGGTGATGCATTAGCAGACCTAGTGGTAAATTTGATCTGCCTTTTGAGAATAGAATGCAAAACATTTCCATGTATAGTGACAAGAAAATGCAGACCTAAGTAATGGCCAAAAGGTCCTTGCTTAAACCCCTCTGAAACGTGTAATCTGCCTAAAACTTCGTCAATGTCACTAAGAATGTCACAGTGCTGTCGACTTTTCGAGTTTATCCTTGTATTGATCCATCCCTCATGATCCGAATATAAAAAGGTTTTCGCATTTTGGTCCAAAGCCATCTGAAAATAATAGGGGGAATATATATGAAATAATGGTAGCTCATGTAAAACCATAGGCATATCATGAAAGCATGGAAAATCATATTATAAGGGGCTAACAAGAACATGTAATGAAAAGTAAGTGAAAGTCATGAAAGATGATTGTGATGGCATCATGGAAAGTCATGTCAACATCATGGAATCTAAAGCATCATGGAATGTTAGCCTTGGTCATGGAAACGTCATGGTAAGTCATGTAAACATCATGGAATGTCATGGCATGGCATGGCATGTAATGGAAAGCATCATGGAATGTCATGGATGCATCATAGACGTATTCATGGCATGGCATATCATGGAATGTAATGGAAAGCATCATGGAATGTCATGGCATGTCATGTCATGGACGCATCATGGAATGTTAATCTTCGTCATGGCATCATGTTTGGCAACATCATGGAAATTGATAAAGATATGGCAGCATAATGGAAACCTCCATGTAAAGTCATGACAACGGCATGGAATGTCATGACAAGCATCATGGACGCATCAAAATCATCATGTGCGCATCATGGAAAGTTGAAATCATCATGAGCACATCATGGAAAGTCAAGATCATCATCGACACATCATGGAAAGTCGAAGCAACATGAAAAGAAAGTCTTGGCAACATGGTGGAGGAAATTCATATGGGATGGAAAGGCTACATGTAAAGTCATGGAGCACATCATGACATGTAATCTTGGTCTTGGATCCATGGGGCACATCATCAAATGCATCATGAGCACATCAGAGGAAATCAGGGTAGAATATTGGATGCTTCATGGAAAAGGGGGCTTTTTTTTTTCAAACCATGGAAATCACGAAGATCACTCTTGGGAAAAACGACTCTTGGGAAATCATGAAAAATTGGGAAAATCATGGTAAAAATAAAGACGCAAATGGGCAAGTAACGCAAAGTAATTCCAAATTTCAAAAAAAAAACCCTGATACCACATTAGGATTAACACAACAGAAAAAGGGATAGAGGACATATGTCCCTTATATCAAATCAAATGTTACGGAAATAATTAGGGATCGTGTCGATTAAGAACACAGCTAATTCAATTCTACCTCGTCTCCACACATTGTGGTCGTTGGGGTATTTGGTGGTCACCTGCGGTCGTCGTTCTTGCTTTCCCGTTTTCACTTTTCAAGGTTTTGTTACAGACTGTGGCTTTCCGATTATCCTTTTCAAGTGAGAATCCATTACAAGGGGTAATTTAATCCGTTAGGATAACACTTACATCTCAGGTCAGAACAATTAAATAGGGGTACAATTGTAAGATCAAGTACTTAAATACAATCAAATGGTCAGAATTGGTTTTTTAATAACTTCTGGCTATATATGGTTTTGGCATATTCGAAGTGGCTATATTTGAAAACCCCCCAAAATAATATATATATTACATATAATAATTTAATATATAAATATATTATATTATATATGTTTATATATCGTTATATAATATATAGTACATATATATATATATAATATATATTGATATATCATTAATATAATATATACTAATAATATATTATTTTTTAAAAGGAGAGTATTTTTGGAATGAAGTTGGGGCATATGAGGGTATTTATGGAATATAAATTTAAGTTTGGAATGGAAAGACATTTCATTGGTTTTTTTGATGGAATGCCAATTCCACCAAAATGGTGAAATCCCCATTCCAATAGAATCAACATTCCATTACATTTTAACAAACCAAACGAATGGAATGACTTTCTTTCCATTCCATTCCATCCAACCAAAAATGGTCTATAGGAGACTCGTGACATCAATTGTAATAAGCATGATTTGGAATACAACTCTCACTACATGGAAGATATTTCTCGACATACATCTTGCAATTTAATGAACAAATGTAAGACTCATATTACTAATTTATACGGGTAATTGAATTATTAACATGTCTCTCAATATGAAACAAGAGGGTGCAAAAATAAATAAACAATTTTTTTAAAATTATTTTTTTGAATTTTTTTTAAAGTGAATGATTTAAAAGTAAATTTATTAAATTTAAAATTTTACTTATCCAATATCGGTTTGCCCAAAAACCGATATCTTATTGTAAAATAAATCCGTATCGGGATTTTGTTTGGTGTTGAATAGGAAGTAAAAGTTTAAAAAAATTATTAAAGATAAATAAAAAAATTTGAAAAAACTGTCAAGAAAAAATTGTCAACAAAGACATTTTTTCTTGTAGTGAAGTCACTTACTTTGGTGTGTTTTAAACTTAAGTAATTAAAGTGGTGATAGTCTTGAAACACCAACTCAAAAAAGTGACAAAACCCATCATTTCCACTAATGAAAGCAGATATTAATTTAATTATATAACAAAAAGTTTACAAAATGAAAAGAGAAAATTTATTATTCATTACAAATTAAAGTCTTAATTATTATTAAAAAGATTATGTTTAGGTCAACGATTGTTGTTTAAAGTATGTCAACTTGGACACAAATTCATCAATATTTTTATCTGTGGTGCCACCTTCACTAACTGCCTTAATAGCCAACTCTCTCCATTTCTTAGAATTCTTTCTCATTTCTCTTCCTTTCTCTCCCTCCATCACTTCCCTTATACAATTCTCAATCTCTTCCCTTCTCACAATCCCATCCTCATCAACCCTAACCCTAATTCCGACCTTCCAAACGTCCTCGACACACTTGGCGTTCATAGGTTGGTCGGTCCATTGTGGCATTACCACCATTGGCACCTCCAAGCACAGTGCCTCAATACTTGAATTCCACCCACCATGAGAAAAAAAGCACCCCAAAGCTTTGTTAGAAAGCACTTCCAATTGAGGGCTCCATTTCACTAACAATCCCTTATCGGCTATTTCTCCAATGAATTGTTTTGGGAGCTTTGGTTCCTCAGAAGCCCTAACCACCCAGAAGAAGTAGAAGTTGCTTTGCTTTAAGCCCCATGCAAGTTCTTCCATCTGTTCATTGCTTAAACAAGCCATACTTCCAAAGGAAACATAAACGACAGACCGTTCTGGCTTTGTGTTGAGCCAATTTGTGCAAATGGATGGATCCAATAATTTGTAGAGATTGAGATCGTTGTCTTTGTCATTTTGGACTCGGTTGTCTAAATAAAATGATGGAACTGTTGGACCGATTGTTAGCAATGGACAGAATTTAGACATTGAATCCACCACCTGTACGGAAGTCACATGAAGAAAATGATGATCATCAATTTGCAATCAGATATGTATTCATGTTAATACACATTAAATTTAATGATCGTACTATTAATATTTGTATACTATATATTACTATCAAATTACACTTTAAGATTTTAAATATATATATGCCACCTGCCAACTCAAACAGAAGAAATTGTTAGGATGAATGAGCCTCCTTCATCACCAAGGCACATCGGGGAGTGAAAACACCTTAAGTTTGACTGTTAGATTTATGAGGAAGTATATATACTTCTGTAGAAATGTTTTTATTTGGATTTTAATATTTATTGGGACATAATCACATAAATTAGGGGGGTTTATTTAATTAGGATTCTTGAGGACATTTAAAGATATTATAAATCCTGGTATATTCAATTCAGATATTTAAAGATTTTAAAAGAGTCTATATTAATCTAGTGATATTCAATTCGGATTTCTATGGACTTTTAAAAAATCCTTCCAAATTTTGGTGTATTGAATTGAGACTTTAAAAATGTCTACAAGAATCAATGTGTATTCAATTAGGACTAGATTTTAAAGGATTTTCTTAGGTCATGGATTTTGGTAGACTTGATGGCTAGATATATAAATATCAAATACCATAATATGTCCGGCCTTCTCTCCAAATATTTTGATGAACTTCGCTCTTGTCACGACCCAAAACTCGGGAACGTGATTAAAATATTATAATTAGATAGAATAACAGATAAATCTAGCATTCCCTTCTCCTGCAGACCATTATCTCAATAAATTACATAAATATCTACTATGTCAAAATCTTTCAAAATCTGATCAACTTAGAGTTTTCAAAATCTTCCGAGCTTCAATCATCATGAATTCCAAATCATATATATACACAAGAAGTCAATAACCAAGTAATTACTTATGATTCTAATAAATCAGAAAAAGTTCTTAAGTCAAATATTTAGTTCAAATTAACTCGAACAACAAACCATCTTAAAATGAATTACTGTATAGACTACCTTCAAGAATCAACCTTGAACATTCTCATAGCTTAACCAAAGATCTTGACACATAAATATCAAGAATTACGATTAATGTAGTAACGCAAGCACAAAAGGAATTTCTCCATCACAATTTAAAATTCCCGAAAAGAACAATCCTTCCATCAAAACATCTTTAACCGACTAGATGGATTGAAATCTATAATAGATGTCATCCATGCCATAACCTCATATCAATTTATTATAGTCATGAATAGATTCAAAAATTAAAACTTTAAGTGAAAATCTTATACAAAAACGAGCATTTGATTTTTAAATCCTTACTAAGAAAAGGCTTAAACCCTTGATAATTTCTTATATAAGAAAATAAATAAATAAATTTTTGGTCATATACATATATAACAGCTCAATCCCCTTTTTTTTTCACCCTTTTTTTAATCTATCAACCACAATACAACTTACACACCAAGATTCAACTACACAAGGTCTTATCTTATTTATTATTTCTATATTCAATTGCATTTAATCATTTCTTTAACATTTCATAAACACAGCCACATTCAAAGCATGATTCACAATCACAAAATCAAGACGCATGGACGTAATCAAGAGACATACTCTCAATTGTGCATTAACAACAACATTTTTTTATAATTCCATTTATTCCATATATTTCATATTTTTCAAAAATATAACACAAGGGATCACTAGAAAATAATCCAAAGACATTTTACCAAATCACAGTTCATATACAGACACGTGAAATACAACCAAGTCTCTATACTTTACATGATATAATATTCTTTTATAATAGAAGTTAGAGATAACAAATTCATGAAAGTCTATAGATGTCTAAACAAATCTATAAAAGTCTGAGATAGATATCTAAACAAATCAATGAAAGTCCATGTAGATTTATAAAAGTCTGTATAAATCTATGAAAATCTATCACTTAAAAAATGTCTTTAAATGTCTTCAAGAATCATAATTGAATACACCCCCCTTAGTTACCTGGAGAATTTATCAGATAAATTCTGTACCCAAAAAGTTCATATTTTTAATATATATATATATATATAATATTTTGACATTCAGATTGAGAAATTACATCTAATGTCCTCATCAGAATGACTTTATATGTAGTATGTCATGTTTACAGTGAATGACTTAAAAGACTCATATTATTATCCAACGAAAATTCCCTAGCAATGAATATTAATTATAATAAAAATGAAAAAAATAAATGAAGAAATGAAGTAAATATACGCACCTCTTGTTCTAAGTTGTAGAAGGTATTGACAAGAACAAAATGAGCTTTATCTGCATTGGAGAACTGGTTCAACACCATGTCAAAGTAAGCTGGATATTGGCTTTGAACATAAATGAAAGAAGGCATGTCTTGTAGCTCAAGCAAAGGTAACCCAGGAATAGACACCGGAGTCTCCACTAATGGAAGCTTCAACAATCCATGATGAACAAGATAATAAACATAATTAACTGAACAAGGTTGAGTGAAAAAGGCTGCTCCAACCAACCCAAACTTGTTGACGACGTCCAGAGCCCAATAAAGAAAAGGGTCGTAAAGGATGCAGTCAATAGGATTTGATGAGCTTCTGTGTTTTGTGATAATCTCAGTTAGGGTTTTTGAGCCGCAAGCTTCCATCCTTCTAAGATATTCATGGATGCTCTCAGCCTCTGCGAAACCGCCTTCATCGTAGCCGTCTGATATGGTTTCAATTTCCACAGCTGAGTCGCCGGAGCGTTCAGGGACAACATTGAAAGACTTGGAGATGAAAAGGGTTATGGCAAAAGTGAGTTTGAGGCCTTTAGATGCCAAGCGTTTAGAGAATTGAAGCATTGGATTGATGTGGCCTTGGCTTGGATAAGGAAGGACTAGAACATGAGCTCTATACACCTTTTTGTCTTCCATATTTTTTTTTTTTTTTTTTTTTTTTCTATGTTTTAATTCTCTGCCTCAGAGATGTGATCACAATATACGGTGTATGGGAAGAAGATATAAAAAGTGGCTTTATTTTTTTAGAATTAATAGGTTTGGTTATACGTGCAAGGCACGTGTTTTAATAGAAATTAATTTTGATATAATATTAAAAAAATGAAAATTTTATATAAAACTAATTATGAGGCCACAAATTATAATAAATAAATAAAGCATAATTCAATCATACAAAAATAACTCCCATAATACATCAATTTGTAGAGGCAATAACATTATTTACAAAAAAAAACAAAAAACAAAAAACAAAAAAAAAAAAAATTAAGAAAAAAAATAATGTCTTATACCTAATTGCAAAGGATATAAATATATGCATGCTTCCCGTTAAAATGAGCATCCTCACGGAGAAAAAAAATTTTCAATCAAAATAATTCAAATACAATCACAATATTTCAGCCGTATTATAAAAATAATAAGATTTCAGTCATAATTTCTCATAATTAATTGATAAGTTTTGAGAAATGAAAACAAATACAAAAATGAATTAAACCCTAAATTGAAGAGAAAATAATGAAAGGAAAAAAAGAAGTAGAAAATCAGAAACATACCATTTTTGAAGGAATTGAAGAGGAAAGAAGACATGAGTCTCTTCTGATTCTTTAACGTTTGATTTGTTGAATGATGTGATCTTCTTCGATGTTTAACAGACACCCAAATAATTAAATCTAACTGAAATTTTAGCATAATTAATAGCAAAAATAAAGAACCAACCTTTTCCTTGATGAATCATGCAGAGAAATTCGTTGGGAATAAGATGAGAGAAAGGGAAAAAAATGTTTCAATGTTTATCTCTCATTTTGTCTAGAGGTGGGAAGGACCCAGAAGGAAAATAATGAGATTTGTATAAAAGAGAGATATCTAATCCACCGCTTGGACTCTAATAGTTTTTTTTAATATATTTTTTCTTTCTTTCACTTGTATATTTCAAGTCAATTTTACTTTTTTTAAAAAAAAGGATGCTTTAATTAAAAAGCTTCTTTTCAAAGAAACTAATTTAAAAAAAAAAAATGATGTTATAATTAACTGGCATATCGCTCTTTTAATAACTATTGATTTGGGTCCAGTCCATATCATTACATTTAGCCTCTTAGTAAATAACCATCTAAAGTCATAAATAATTGGGGTAAACTATTTAACAATGATTTAACCTATTTAGAATTTTTAATTTTAAATTAAGACAAATTTTGGAAATTACTATACAATCCATGTTGTGTTACTATTACGAAGACATGTCTATTAAGTAATTCTACAAACTCGAAGGCTTGTATTTGTCATTTGATTTTAAAAAAAAAAAATGCTATAACTATGCATACCAAAAGCTATCTATTAAGTAATTATATAAAGTTTAAGGATTTTATTTGTAATTTTACTTTTAAAGAAATTAAAAAAAAAAAAAAAAAAAGTCAAAGAAATTAAAAGAAAAAAAAAAGGGAGGCTATAATTCTAGCTGGCCACTTCACACTTTTTATATATAGTTAGGTATTGGGGAACATGCAAAGCATATGCTTAAATTAATATTTGAGTTTTATATTTGTAAATATACATATCCTTGAAAAATAAGAGATGTTAATATAACACGGTATAGTTTTAATTATGTAAATGTTATTACATTGATATAACACCATGAGGAAGTCTTAAATTCATGGGTTTGACAAGAAACTCATCTACACTTGCCTCAAAAAAAATTCTTTTCATGATGATTTAACAATGGTAATCCATATATAATTGTTTGCAATATTGAATATCTCAACAATTTAAATTCAACAACTAAATTATTTTTTTTTTTACATCCAAAAATACTTTTCGATTAAATTGCATAAATTGTGATGAAATGATTATTTAAATCTTTAATAATCGATATCAATATCTTCCTTATCAGATGAATCTACTGCTTGCAGTCAAATCTCTTATATATATATATATATATATATATATTCTTTCTTTCACTTTACAAACTTCTCATGTATATATATTTAATGACTGACTTGACAAATTAAATGTATACCTCTATAATATTTCTTATTTCTTTTCAAGTCATTAAATGTATAGAAAATTATATTTTCATACCATATCTTATTTTACAACATAAATTAATCATCAATCCAAATACCTATTAATTTGGGTCCAGTCCATACCATTATATGTCACTATTACTAAGACATTTCTATCAAGTAATTCTACAAACTCAAATAAATTCCATTTCAATTTATAATAATTGGGGTAAACTATTTAATAATGATTTAACCTATTTAGTAATAGTAACACAATGGAGATTGAAAATTACAACTATTTAATAATTGTATTTTTAAAGAATTTTTTTTTTTTTAAAGGCTCAAACAAATTCAAAAATCAAGGGGGGCTATAATTCCACCTTAGCAAACTCTCTCTTTTTATATAGTGTATAGATAGCTCTATTATATTTGATGTGCAAGTTATTTAAAGACGTTTTTAACCTCCAAATATTTAAAATTTACTAAGAAAAGTGTCTAGGTTATTGGCAGACAGGGAAGGATAAATGAGTCATTTCAAAATTTATGTCTTTTTTAGAGAGTTTTTCTTTACAATCCAATGTTTTTCTTTTTATACTTTATTTCTGAAAACACTTCATTCTCAAAATTTAAATTTAAATAAAATCTAAAAACACTACATATTTTCTAAAATTATCCCTTTTATCTTTTGACACTATTATTATAAGAATAATGCTAAACATCCCACCTTTTTTATCCCAACACATGTGGCATGTGAGGTGTCAAATTATGAATGAATGCACATTAATGATTATTTATCTTACCTACCACATTTATCCATTCACCATATGATATTTCAAGTGTCACTTGTGTTGGAATGAAAAATATGAGATTTTAGATGGGATATGTAGTATTACTGTTATTATAAAGATACTCCAATTTTTTTTTTTTTTTTTGAAAGGTAGAATTTCATTCAACAAAAACCTATTTACAAGGAACAGGAACAACAGGACATAGGGGGCACCAAAGAAAAACAACACCCGCACCAAAGGCAAAAAACAAGCCCAAAAACATATCAGTGAACCCTACAAAACAAGGAAGAAAAGAACAGAAAGAAGGGAATAACCAACCAGCAAGCGAACCGAAAACTAGAGGAAGTCATCACGACCCAGCCAACAAACTCAAATAGAACTCTATTGCAACACATTTTCATTTGAACTAGACCCTTGTTTCACCAACCTATCAGCAAAAGCATTAGAGGCTCTTAATTCGTGAATAACTGTCAACCTCGGCAGAGAATACATACAAAGCATAGAACCTTTCGTATCTCTAAGCACACCTCCAATACCCACCGGCCCCGGATTGCCTCTAGAGGAGCCATCAACATTGAACTTAAGACTGTCCGCAATCGGAGGAATCCAATCCATAGTGTTTAGATTTCTTTTATTTTTCGGTTTGATGCAAAGATCCTTAAAGTTCAAGAGGAGGGTTGTTACCGGATCGGAGGACCCTCTTTTATAATGCTTGAATCACCACACAATCTGAAATTTGATCATATCAATTGCTTGATCTATTGTGGTGAGTTTTCCTTCGAACATCTTCTGATTTCTACAATCCCAAATAGTTCAAGCAATAGCATAGAAGAGGGAGCACCATATACGTTCAGAGAGACATGATTATGTTAATTTACAAGAGCAACGTTGGTTGGACCTTGTTGGTAGTTTAGATATCAAGAATCTTGATAATGTAAACAATTTGGTGGATGCACACAAAGCAAAGCTGCATGAAAAAGTAAACATTAATTCATTGGTTGGAGCGGTGTTATATCTGCTCAAGTTTTAGAAGTCTTCAGGCCGGCCTTGAATCTAGAAGTTTTGTGTTTAAAAGGCTGCAGAGGTTCCATGTTTTCGTCATGGATAAATACCGAACTTCCAAATCTAGTGAAGGTTTCTCGAATCAATTGCAATTGTCAAGGACTTCCACCACTAGGGCAACTGCCAAACCTTAAAGATCTTTATGTAAAAAGAATGTCTGCAGTAGAGATTATAGGCTGTGAATTTTATGGGAATGGTACTATCAAAGGATTTCCATCACTGCAACAACTTGAGCTTCATGATATGCCTAAGTTGTTGGAATGGAAGAGCATTGCAGTGGAGGAAACAGTTGGATTGACTAGCATTCAAGAACCATTCCCCTGCCTTGAGAAACTTATAGTTGAAGGATGCTGTGTTTTGAACTTCTTACCATCTATTCCAAATCTCAAGAACTTAGCTCTATGCAACAACAATATGATGCTATTGTACTCACTGTTCCGTTTACCATAACTTTCCTCCCTTGTAATGGACAACTTTCAGGCATTTAATCGCTTGCTTAGTGATTATGGAAACAGAAACATAAGCGCTGTCATGAAATTGACCTTACATGAATGTCCGTTTAAGTCCAAAAATTAAATGGCACTTTTTGGAGTTGGCTTTTCAACACCGTCTCCGTTTTCGTAACTTATGTTTAAAAGGCACATAAAGTGGGTTTCTTCCGAAAATACCCCCACAATCAGCTTTTGTAATTTAGTTTTGTTTAAAGTAAAGAGATAAAGTCCCGTTGAAACCCAGACGATCACTCGAACGATGACGGCGACAGCGACAACGGACCACGAACATGATTACGTCAACGTCGTAGAACACAACCAACAACTGTGGCAAGTTTCGAGCTCGATCAAAAGTCTCGGAAAGCATTAAAAAGCATTAAAACACAGGTTTGAAAATTTTTCACAGGTCTAAAAAGCATCAAAAGTCTCGGAAAGCATTCAAAAATCTCGAATAAAAGTCTCAGAAAGCATTCCAAAGTCTCAGATAAAAGTCTCGGAAAACATTCACAAGTCTCGGATAAAAGTCTCGGAAGGTTTATGAAAAGTCTCGGAAACTAAGCTATTGTTCATCCTATTCCCCACTCGAAAATCCCAACCCTCAACAACTTTTAATAATGGAAGATTCAAAACCAAAACCCAATTTAGGTTTTAAATTGAACAAAAAGCTTGACCCCCGAGTGCGTCAGCGTAGCGCCACTAAACTAATCCAATAAAGATGCATTGATAATGTTATGAAGTTGGTCAATCGACCTCCAATAGAGGTCTATTTCTATGAATAAGATGAAAGAATAAAATCAAAAAAAGAAAACCTGAAAAGTAAATAAAAAAAATAGAGTAAAGTAAGGGTATTTTTGGAAGTCATTTACTTCGGTACCTTTAAAACATAAGTTATTAAAGTGGTGATAATCTTAAAACACCAACTTAAAAAAGTGACAAAAACCCTTATTTCTTCATATCCGTTTTGGGCTCATAATATGTCTATTTATCTAATTTTTCTCTTATAGGTATACAATTTAAGTATATTTATAACATATTAATGCACACAACCACATTTCTGTCATGTGTGTAATTTAATTTTTCTCGGCACACAATTTAGGCATACTAACACATCACCACATTTTTGTCATGTGTATTATTATAATTAAAGTTATATTGCTTACATGGCAAATGTATGGTGATGTGTATTAGTATGCTATAAATATACCTAAATTATATGCCTATGAGAGAAAAATTGGTATATTATTAAAATTGAAGTTATGTTTCTTATGTGGAAAAAGTGTGGTGTTGTATGTTAGTATGATATAAATATGGTTAAATTGTGTGTCTATGAGAGAAAAATTGTACATTTACCCCCGTAATACGTTGCTATTTTCCTAAAATATATATATATATATATATATATATTGTTTTGACCTTTTTTTTATTTATTGTTTTTTTGTTTTAGATGTGTTAGGAGGTTTTCTTTTGTTTTTTCAGGAAGTTTTCTTTTCTTTGTTTTTGTTTAGGAATACAGTGTTAGGTTTTGGAAATAACTCAAAACTACCTTTCCCGGTAAGTTTTGAGCTTTTCTTATTTTAGTTTAATTAGGAATCTCGAATTCTAGAGAAGAGTTGTTTGTAACTTTTCATGATATTAATAAAAGATAGAAAATCAAAAGTGACATCCCAAAACATTAAACGTTTTTAACAATATACGAAAGTTTAATCGTTGATAACCATATTTGTGAGAAATTACTTGAATACCTTTATATAAAAACCATCATCAAACTCTATCTCATCTTTTATTCTCTCTTTCCTCTTTTCTATCCCAAATTCCTGTCAAACCCTTCGTCAAACGGTGTTGCTTGAGTGAGCGCTGCCCAGCCAAGGTGATGCCGTGCCCATGCAGCCCCGGCAATGCATTTCCGAGCCATGCGAACCTGACGAAGTCACCTAGCTTCTCGAACCAGGCAAAGTCACCAGGGCTTCGCGAACCAAGCAACTCACCTAGGCATCGTGCAACCAGGCAACATTGTGCTTAGGCAACACAAGCCCAACCGAGGCTTTCCTTTGCCGGCAACGCTGTTCAACGAAAGAATAAACTCTAAGTGACTAAGGGACTCTTACCGAAACCTCCCTTATGATGGGAGGTTCTAGTAATTTTACTATATAAAAAGTCTAAAATATGATTTTTAAAGGGGTTGTTTCAGTAATTTTACCCTTGAAAAAAAATGTTGACATTTCAATTTTTTTTCAACATCTCAAGCTTTTTCTTTAGATTTCACGTTTTTTCTCCATATTTCAAGTTTTTCACAACATTTCAAAAAAAAATTCAATAGATCAAGTTTTTCGCAATTTTTTTTACAAAGCTAAGGAGCCATTCGGTAACAATTTTTTTTTTATTTTTTATTTTTTATTTTTACTGTTTCTCGTTTTCATTTGTTTTCAAAAAATTGATTTTTGGATTTTTCATATTCGAAAACGCATTTGGTAGCAATGGTTGAAAACGATATTCGGAGAATTAAAATATAAAAAACATGTCAAGTAAAATATTTTTAAAATCATTTTCAATACAGTATTATTATATAATAATTTCTTAAATCTGGATGATGTGTTTGTTTTTTTTTTTTATTGATGATGTCTAATATCAATATTTGAAAATCAGTAACATGATAATTATACCCTTATAATTGTTAATAGATTTATGTATAATGGTAAAAATATAAATTAAAATGTTTTAATAAAGGATTATTCAATAACTTTACTTTGTTTTTTCTTTTTCTCTTCTTGAAGTTTCTCTCCGTCCAAACACTCATTATTTTTTTTGTAAGAAAATCTATCAATCGATGCGTCGATTGATGCTACCATCTATCTCAATCGATGCCACCACCCTACAATGCGCCGATCTTCTCCAGTCGAGGAGATCGAACCCAACCAAACCAGCTTCTCCCACCGCCGATTTCTCTCTATCCTCACATATCTCTATTTAATCCGACGACCGCCGACGATGGTCTTCGAGATCTGGGTTTGGTGCAATGTGGGTTTGTTTATTGAATGATGTTTGAAGATGATGGTTTCGATCTGGGTCTTGGTGATGGTGTGAGTGGTGATGATGCTGGGTTCGACAATGGCAGGGGATGGTGGCAGTGCTAGGTTTCTTCATGAAGATCCAAGAGATGGATCTGGTGTGGATCCAGATTTGATCTCAACAAGATTATTTTTTTATTTTAATTTCTTTTTTGGTTTTTGGATTTGTACTTTTTTTCTTAATATATTTTTTTGGCATAGATCTATGAAGATCCAAGAGATGGATTTGGTTTGAGTAAATTTTATTTATGTGGTAAGAATAATGATATTAAGAAAACTAAGAACTATAAATTGTTGTTCTCAGTGTTCTCACTTTTTTGTTCATTAAAAGTGAAAATTGTTCTCCCTGTTTTTTTATTTTGTTTTTGGAAATCTTCCAACTAACAAGTTCTTACTATTTTTACAACTCAAAAAACAAAAACGCGTTTCGAAAACATTATCGGGCGCCCTAAGTTATACTGATTTTTTTTTTTTTTAATGTGGTTATTAACAATTAAACTATCGTATGTGGTTAAAAATAAAATTTCCAACTGTATATGGTCATTTTTAGCAATTTCCATTTAATAAAATGGGTTCTTTTAAATTTATAGCACTCTTTAAATATGCATTTTTGAGACTAACATCAACTTAATAATTTAAGTTTAAATGACACCAAAATATGGTGATAGACAAAAATACCCATATTTTTACTTTTATTCTTTTATGTATCCTTTATTTTCTTTGATTTTTTTTTCCTTAAAAACCTCCATTGAGGAGGTGACCTCCATTGCCTCCATCAATGGAGGTACAGTGGACCTCTAGTGGAGGTCAAAAAGACCTCCATTGGAGATCGAAAGGACCTCGACCTCCAATCGAGGGTTGAATGGAACTTGACCTCCAATAGCTATATACATACGTATAACCAAAAAAAAAAAAAAAAAAGATTTTTTAAAACACATGTGAAACTCGACCTCCAATTGTAGGTCAATGGAGGCCTTTTCGTCCTCCATTGGAGGTCGACGAAGATGTAAAAAAAATAAAATAAATTTTTAATGGCATTAAGTCTCGGGTTTTTTTTTTAATTTTTTTTAATTACATCCAATAAATCTTGGAAATATCAAAATATGTCTCGAAAAAACCAAAAAAAAAAAATCTCAGAGACTTATTTCCTTGAATAAATTTTTTTTGAAAATTTTTTCAGATCCATTTTTTTCATTTTTCTTTTGATTTTATGTTCGTTCGTGATTTTTTTGTTTCCTCTTCTCGTCGATTCCTCTTCTTTATCTCTTAAAAAGATAAAATCATAATTCCTCTACAACTTTCTTAAAAGATTCTTTCTTTTTTCTATTGAAAAAGTGAAGGAAAAAGTTGTTTTCTTGAGAGAAAGAGAAAGAAGAAAGAAAAGTGAAGTCGTTTGCATTTTTGTCTCATTACATACTTTGGTGTTAAAAAACATAGAATTATAAATTTGGTGCTATCCCACAAGGTCAAACCCATTTGGTACTATTTACCCATATTCCCTCTAATGAAATTCGTTCTTTTGAACAAAACTCTCGTGGAATCGAGAACCTATCGCTTTCACTTCGTTAGTAGAATCGTAATTTAGCATAATTTTCTTGTCATGATAACCGATCTTATAACCGATGCCCTTGGCCTTGCAATAGTTGGTTATTACTTGTATTTCCTTAGAGATGAATAGAAACAAAATTCTGTTGGACGTTATTGAATTAAAGATGATAACTCATCCTGTTTGAGTAAGCACCACCCACTCATTTAAATTTGATTATGACTAGGATCCTCTCATCACCTCACATTTTTAAAGAATGTTGATGATTTTATTTGAAAAAAATATTTTTATTGACATGATAAATATATATAATTTTTCTAAAACAAAGTGTACATTATATTTAAAAATCAATGAAAGTCTATAAATGTCCATGAAAGTCTACGAAAGTCTTTTGAAATGAAAGTCTTTTAAAGTGAAAGTTTATGAAAGTTTATGAAAGTTTTTTTATAATTCTGTAAAGTCTATAAAAGTCCATAAAAGTCTATAAAATCTGCAAAAGTAATCCACTTTAAAAGTCTTTAAAAGTCTTTTGAAATCTTAATTGAATACACTCCTTAAGTGAGGTGAGGATAAGGTGAGGTGAGGAGAAAAGAGGATCCAAGTCCTTTTATTAATGGATAATCCGTAAAGTTAGTTTAGCTTTTCAAGTTTAATAAATTTAAAAATAAAAAAAATAAAAAAAGAAGTTTGATAAATTTTTATTATATAAGAGATAAGATTAATCCAGTTGTATTTCTCCCACACCCACATGTACACAATGAAGTTATGAGTTCAAATTCTGTTCCCATCCTTCCAACTTTGAGTTTATCGTAATAATTCAAAAGAAATTAAGAATTTTTTCTTATCAAAGATTAATAATAAACGAACAAACTTTAATTTTTAGAGTAAATGGTACTATTGCCTCCAAATTGTTTGCAAATTGCTACTATACCTCCTGAATTCTTAAAATGGCCACTAAACCCTTTGAACCCTCTGAAATTGGCAACCACCGATGGAAGGGGAGACAGACGTCTAGGAAAAATTGCACTTACATACCCTGATTATATGCATAATTGTATTAAACTGAAAAAATATAATAATAACACCACACACCCTTTGACCAGTTAACTAATGTCCAAAAAAATAAAAATATAATAATAATAATAATAATAATAAAAAATAAATAAATAAAATAATTATAATTATAATGGATGGTGGAGATCCAATATGAACATTTGGAAATATAATTTTAATTTTAATTTTTTTTAAATTTTCTAGATCTCTTCGAATCTAGAAATTTCCATATTTGAAGAAATTGGTTATTAATATATGTCATGAACCTCCGCCATAAGTGTTACGTTATAAACTACAACCCCAACCAAAACACACGAACTGACTTATGGGATGGAATTGGAATAGTTATGGCTAAATAACTATGACTTTCAAATATATTTTATTATTATTATTATTATTATTATTATTATTATTATTATTATTATTATTATTATTATTATTATTATTATTATTTTATTACTATTATTATTATTATTATTATTATTATTATTTTATTACTATTTTTATTATTATTATTATTATTATTATTATTATTATTATTATTATTATTATTTTATTACTATTTTTATTATTATTATTATTATTATTATTATTTTATTTGTTCTTATTATTTTATTATTATTATTATTATATTTTATTTTATATTTATTATTATTATTATTTTATTTTATTTTATTTATTATTTATTATTATTTATTTATTATTATTATTATTATTATTATTATTATTATTATTATTATTATTATTATTATTATTTTAGACATTAGTCGACTAGTCAAAGGGTGTTTGTGTTATTATTATATTTTTCTAGTTTTAATGTAATTATGCATATAATCAGAGTATGTAAGTGCAATTTTCCCTAGACATCTATCTCCGTTCCGTCACTTGTTGCCAATTTCAGAGAGTTCAAGGGGTTTAGTGACCCTTTTAAGAATTTAGAGGCACATTAGCAATTCACAAACAATTTAGGAGGCAGTAGTACTATTTACTCTCATTTTTATTTCACATTTAATTAAAGATTTTTTTTCAAGGGTTAGTTTTAAATAAAACATGATTTCAAACAAATGTCCAAAATTAATACAAACACCCTTGGGGGTCGTTTGGTATAAAGTAATCAAAATAATCTGATTCCTGAGAAAGTTAAACACGGTAATGTGATTCCTAGGAAACTTGTATATATGTGTTTGGTTGTGTGTGGGAATATTAGGTCAAATTCTTGAGAATGTTAGATAATTGTGTTTGGTTGCACATGGAAATCTTTTTTGTCTTTAAGCATAAAAATATGCCAAAATTAATTTTAAATAAAAAAATTAAACTTTTCTCAATAAATAAAAGAAAAATAAAAAATAAAACAAAATTCATATCGATTAATCATCTGGTCTTCATGTCTATGATTAAAGCAGCACAATGAGTTATCGGCTTCCATAGTGAAAGATGCATAGATGGTATTCTCCAAAGAAAGCAAAAACTAGCAGAAGAAGAAACCCACCATAAGAAAAATTGAACCGATTTCAAACTCAAATAAAAAGCAAAACTGGTATCTAACTTGATGCAGAAATCAAATAGGTTTGCCTTTTGAAATCAAATAACTATTTTTAGAGCCCCAGATTGGATTAGACCTGACAAGGTTTCGGTTCCAACCGTGGAACCGGAACCAGAAAAACCTGAACTGGAACCAGTGGTACCCGGTTCCGGCTCCGGTTCAAATATTTAACGAACTGTTCGGTTAGAACCGTGCTGAAACCGGCGGTTCCGGTTCGGTTCAAACCGGTCGGTTTTTTTTTTTTGGGACCGTTGAGGCCCAACAGTATGCTGATGTCAGCATGACGTTGGGCCCAACGGCATGCTGACAGCTGACGTCAGCATGCCATTGGGCCCAACGTCATGTTGACGTCAGTATACCGTTGGCCTCAACGACCAATCCTTTAATTTTTTTTATTTTTTTATTTTTCTATAAATACCCCTCCTCCCCTTTCATTTTTTTCTCACAATCTCACACTAATTTCTTATTTTCCTCTCATTCTCTATTTCTCTCAAATCTCAATTCTCTCTATTCTCAATTCTCTAAATCTCTAATTCTAAATTTCTAATTTTTATTTCAAGTTTCATTGTTTCAATACTCAACTCTCAAGTCTCGACCACTCTCCAACTCTCCAAGACTCCAAGACTAAAGACTCCAAGTTTCCAAGGTTTTTATTATTTATTTAATTTTGCAATTTGTTTTATTTGCAATTAATTTTATTTCCAATAAATTTTATTTGCAATTAATTTTATTTTCAAAATTCCAATTAATTTTATTTGCAATTAATTTTATTTCCAATATATTTTATTTTATATTTTATTTCCAATATATTTTATTTGCAATTAATTTTATTTTCAAAATTCCAATTAATTTTATTTGCAATTAATTTTATTTCCAATTAATTTTATTTACAATATATTTTATTTCCAATATATTTTATTTGCAATTAATTTTATTTTCAAAATTCCAATTAATTTTATTTGCAATTAATTTTATTTCCAATTAATTTTATTTACAATATATTTTATTTCCAATATATTTTATTTGCAATTAATTTTATTTCCAATTAATTTTATTTACAATATATTTTATTTCCAATTAATTTTATTTGCAATTAATTTTATTTACAATATATTTTATTTCCAATATATTTTATTTGCAATTACAATATCTTATTTATAATTTATTTAATTTCCGAATAACTAATTACTATTTAGTATTTACTAAATACTAAGTTTCCAATTTCATTTATTTGCAATTTATCTTATTTCTAGTTACTACTTAGTACTTACTATAATAGTACTTAGTACTTACTAGTTACTACTAATCTACTATTATAGTATTATATTATTATAGAATATAGATTTATACTTTATAGTATTATTCTTCTAAGTTCTAAGTTTTCAATTATCTATTTCAGATTTTCAGTATTTCTCTAATCCCAAATTTATTCCGTCCAATCCAATGACAAGTGATGGAAATGGAAGGGGTCACGGCCGTGACAATCCTAAGTGTTCGATTTCCATGAAAGGTAAGGGTTAGATGGTCGTTAATATCGGTCGTAACGACACCACCTATCACGATTATCTGCAACGCTGGGCTTATACTGAAGACCTAGGCCTAAACATTCCTAATCCCCCTTTAATAATTTCAGAACCCGATCATAATGCCACCCCCCGGCCCTAATTTGACAAGCCATTTAGAAAATATGCCTGATATTGGTACACCTCCGGATTATGATTTTGATCCATCGGAAGTAGATGAGGACGAACTGGATCCGAAGCAGAGCAAATCTGATCTATTTGTCAAACATATGAAGAAAGTTAGGCAAGAAGATGGAAGCTATGTAGCGGCTTGCAATTATTGCAATAAAGTATATAAGTGGTCCAAATCCAGAGGATATGACTCTTATCGGAATCATATTCAAACCTAACATCCAGAAGCAGAGACCAGATTGAGGTCACAAACACAAATTCCCAGGTACGCTACTCCTAACCAACAATTAATTCGTTATACTGATGAACAAAATAGGAAAGAATTAGCTAGAATGGTAGCAGTAGAACACTTATCATTCAGTTTTGGTGAAAGGGTTGGTTTTATTAATTATTGTCGACGAGCATTAAACCCTGCTGCATGCCGTGTTCCTAGATCCACTTTTGTATATACACTTGAAAAGATTTATGTAAAAGAAAAAAAAAGTTAGAAAGATTTTTTGAAAAATATAACGGTCGTGTTTTCGTATGTGCCGACATATGGACTGACTATTGGCGATCACATTCATACTTGGGTGTCACTTGCCATTTTATGGATGATGCATGGAATATCCAAAAAAGAATTCTTGCATTTAGAGTTTTTGATGATTCACACACTGCTCAAAATATTGTTAGAATGCTTAGAATTATTTTTTCAGAGTATAAAATTGAGAACAAAATATTTGCAATTGGTTTTGATAATGCTTCTAGCAATATTGCTGCTATTCCATCTTTAATTAATTTATGCAAACCATTTGTTGGTGGTGCATTTTTTCATCAAAGATGTGCATGTCATGTTTTAAATTTATGTGTTCAAAAAGGATTAGAAACTCTTGTTCATTTTATTCTACCTATTAAACAAGCCCTTCGGTTTTTATGGAAACATTCTTCTATAATGAATGCATGGGTAAAATATTGTAAACAAAATGGTAGACGTGCCATTAGATTTCCTTGTGATGTTCCAATACATTGGAATTCTACTTATAAATTACTTGCTCAAAGTTACGAGTATAGAGATTTAATAGTTTCTTTTATTCAATTTCATGTTATTGACATTCAATTTTATAAATATCATTGGGATGCTTGTTACAACGTTTTCAATTTGTTAAAAGTTTTTCATACTGCTACAACAAATTTATCTGGTGTTTATTATCCTACAACTCATTTATTTATTATTGAAAGTCTAAATATTGCTGGTGTATTTGCTTATTGTGAATCCGACCTAGAAATAGGGGAAGCCGTTAATGCTATGAAGGAAAAATGGTTACATTATTATCATGAGTTGCCAGATATTTATTTGATTGCCATGATTTTTGATCCACGTTGTAAATTACAAAATTTTTGTTATTATCTCAATGGTTATTATAGCATCCAAGGTTTAAACATAGAATATAATGTTAATGCATGTTATGATAGAATTAAGAAATTATTGTATTCTTTATATGATGAATATCTTTTAGTTTATGGATCTTCACTCAACTTAGATGTTACACGAACACAAACTGCACAGCCCACATCATCATCCTCCGGATTTTTGAATTTAGGATATAGTCTATTAAAAAAAAAAAACAACTCAGATCTTCTTCTTCATCAAGCATTGACAAGTATTTTGAGCTTGAATCTTATCTAAATGATTCTTATGAGTTTATAGAAGATACGTCAGACAAACAATTTGATATATTACAATATTGGAAAGAGTACGCAAAGTACTATCCAATCATGGCTATCATAGCCAAAAATATTTTTTCAACACCAGTTTCTACAGTGGCGGTGGAACAAAAGTTTAGCGCCGGGGGGAATATCTTGGATGAAAGGCGTTCATGCTTGACTCCGAAAGCACTCCAGATACAGGTTTGTGTAGATGATTGGACAAAGGCTCAATATAGACAACAAGAAATCGAACATGAAATAACAGACGATTTCTTCAAAGATGACGAACATGAAAGTGGAGAGACAAGTACAACGGGCCCGGAATAGAAGATGTGGATCACGTATTCACGTCATCACAAGTCCATGTCATAAACAAACCTGCAATAAAATGTAAGAGAACTACGTGACATTTGATTCCTCTAAACCCCCAAGAGGATACGTAGGCAACTTAATTGTAGTGAAAATTAAGTGCAAGACTAATAATTTTACATTTTTTTTTTGTTTTATTTTAATTTAATTTTGTAATTTATCATTTATTTATTTTATGTTATTTTCGAACTTCGGGTGACCTAATTCCCAAATATCCAATGAAATGTAATATGTAATTTGTAATTTGACATTTTGTTTATTTCATTTTAATTTCCTTTTGTATTTGTATTTTTTCATTTGTTTATTTGTAATTTGTCATTTATATATTTTATTTTATTTAATTATTTAAAATTACATTATTACAAGTTTAGTAGTTTACAATTTAGAAGTCTTTTTTTTTTTAAATTAAAATTAAAAACAAAAAAAAAACGGTTCAGGACCGCCGGTTCCATAAAAACCGAAACCAAAACCTCCGATTTCACCCAAACTGGGAACCGGAACCGCCGGTTCGGAATCGGAACCGGAACCGAACCGGAACCTTGCCACCATTGGATTGGATGACATTTCAAGTTTTGACTGCAGTGAACCGGAAGCTTTACTTTATTTTAGAACCTAAAACATTCAAAAAAATATATATATACGCAGAGACGTTTGAGTGAAATCAAATGAGAATCGGTCATAAAGAAGAGAAAGAGATTATAAAAAATAAAAAGAGAAAAAATAAACAAAGGGATTAGAATCAAAAACCGAGATTCAAAACCTAAATTCAAATATACACAACCCAGATTCAAAGACATCCCCAACAAAAAGAATATATTTTTCCAAAGACTCAAAAATCTTTTTTTATATAATTATATCATAACCAAAAAACCCAAAAACAGTGACACGCACACAAATGTCGATGTGAATTTTCTGATGGAGGTCTCGACATACTCCAATGGAGGTCACAAACCAGAAAAAAATAATAATTAATAAATATGAATAAGAAGAAGAAAATAAAGAAGATGAGAAAATGGAAGGAAAAAAAAAATCGCGAACCAAAAAAAAACATAGAAAGAGGAGAAGAAGAAAATAGAAAGGAGGAAAAAACAAAAGAAAAAAATTGGAAAATAATAATAATAATTGTTTTTTTTTTTTTTTTGAATGAGGATGGGTTCCACGGTGATAATCAGATGAAGGGTAATATGATTCCCATGAGATTCATTTTCCCATGTTTAAAAAAACTCAAACATGCTACCAAACATGAGAATGCTATCGGATTCCTATTCCCATACAAAGATTACCTCATACCAAACGACCCCTTAACTTTTAACGTAAGTAGGGCATTTTGATCATTTTTGTTATAAAAAAATAATAATAATAATAAAATAAAATAAAATAAAATAAAATAAAAACTGATATTGACACCCATAAATATGATAAGCACACCTATATTTTAATAAAAATTTTAATTACAAAAATATCTCAATAGGAATTTACCCATAAGGACATATTAGTTTAATTAAAAATAAACAAAATACTATTTACATCCATTAATTGCACTCATATCTTCAACTATATCACTTTATTAAAAAAAATAATAATAATAATAAAAAACCAAACTCTAATTCATCCTTAATTCTATATTTTTTTTTAAAGAGCGAGAAGAACAAAAGCTAGGGATGGCAACGGGGCGGGTCGGGGCGGGGAATGCTTTACCATCCCCATCCCCGCCTCCCAAAACCGTCCCCATCCCCATCCCCGTCTCCGCATTAAGAGAAGCGGGGCTGAGTGCGGGGATTCGCCGTTGGAGGGGCCTTCCCCATACCCGCCACATTCTCTGTTTAATATAATTATATAATTAAAAATTACAACTTAAAAAAAATATATATAAATTTAGTTATATATTATAAATATATATAATATATATTGACAAACGTGGTGTCAAAATATTTAGTTATATACTAACAAACATGGTGTCAATATATATAATATAAATTCAGTTATAAAAATATATATATATATATAATATATATTCGGTTATATATTTCATATATATATATATATATATATGTATATTCAGTTATATATTCCAACAAATTACAAGCTGGCCAAACGTGGTGTCAATATATATAAATGATTAAAAAAATCTGAATAATATATATTATATTATAAACATATATGTACATAATATATATATATATATATATATATATATATATATCGGGGGAGGAGGGGATGGGGCGGGGAGTGCTTCCTCCGTCCCCGCCCCGTTTCAATTTCGGGGACAAGACTTTGTCCCCATCCCCGTCCCAGTCCCCGAATATTATCCTCCATTCTCGCCCCATTCGGGGCGGAGCCCCAGCCCACAGGGAATATTGTCATCTCTAACAGAAGCTCAACGGAGCCAAAATCTCCAAATATCATATAACAAAGTAATGGAACAAGAATTTTTAGAGAACTCCGATTATACAGAGATACGTATTTATTTATTTATTTTTGTTATGAACTCTATCAATGAAAAAAAGTGAGAAGTATTTTTTTTATAAAAAAAAAATAGCAGTACATATCCCATTGTTGGAACAATTATCGAATTTTTGTGAATTCTCAATAGAACATGAACAATATTGGAGTTGAATGTATTCATGGGTGGATCTAGAGGGAGGCTGACAGGGGCCATGGTCCCCCTAAGAAATTTCAAAGAAAAAAAAATCAATTAAAAAAATCTGCAGAAGAAGAAGTTTTGAGAAGAAGTTAAGAGTCTTAGAGATGAGATGTTAAAGCTGGCCGAAAGAAATGGAGAGAAGTGAGAACTAATAGAGAAATCTCATGAGTTGTGAGAGAGGAGAAAGAGAATATTGGGTAGTGTGTTACTGACTTGGGTTGTTGGACATTAATTTTTATTCTTTAAATAAAACTTGACTTTATTTTTTATTTTATTTTTTGAAATTAAACTTGATTTTTGTTTTGGCTATTGGATTATCACTCATTCTTGGAAATACACTTTCCTTATTAGTTTTTATTTAAATCTTTATTTATTTTAAAAAAATTTAAGTTAATTTGATTTGAGATAATATTATAAAATTAAATTACAAATATTTAAATAATTATGATTGAAATATATTAATAATACAATGGTAAATTTAATATGTTATGATGAATATATTTGTTTTATGTTTTATGTCATTTAAATTACTGAATATTTATTATCAGTTTTTTTAATGTTTTAAAAAAGCTATAAAAATTTATATTTTATTAGTTGAAAACTATTAAAAAAAGAATAATGTTTGGGTACTGACTGATCAGTACCCAAAATACTAACTCCACCAATGAGAGTGTAGCACATGGTTTTTTTTTTATATTATTTTTTTATTATTTTTATTTTTTTACATTTATCTCACAAATTAGGTCAAGTGCTAAACTCCAGTATTTTGGGTATTGACTGGTCAATCCCAAACATTATTCTTAAATAAAACCATTCTCAAATATGTTAATATTAGACATTGGTTTTGCAAAATGAAGAAAGACATTTCCTCACAAACTAAATCATTATGTAATTGAAATGAAAATCGAACTGAAAATTTAATAGATTTAGTTATAAATGATTTTCGATATATAAAACAATGACTGGTTACAATTTGTTTTGCGTGACATTGAATATTAATTTTTGTCTTGGCCCCCCCGAAGCTAAAATCCTGGCTTCGCCCCCTGAATGTATTATGGATTACAGTAGTGAATTTACAAATTACGATGTATAGTTATGCTTATACATTATATCAAAATTTTAGTTTTTATAGAAGAGAAAACAAACTTAAATTATATTTTACTTGAAAACTGAATTTTGGGTGTTCTCTCTGGATTCGAAAGAATCAAAGTAAGGTTTCAAATTGTTATTCTAGTGGGTGTTTGTTAGTTGGGTTCATTGTGGCTTGTTGGTTTGTTATTCCTATGTTCCCTGTTTTGGTTGTCAATAAAATCTTACTAAAAAAAAAAAAAAATAGGTTATTGTCATAGAAGAAAGTTTGTATTGGGTAAAAATTTGATCACGTAGTGTTTGCTTGTTACTTTTTTTTTTTTTTTGTTGGAAGAGAACTCCGTTTCTTCATTGCTACTTTTTTTATTATGTTTTTCTTTTCTTTCCTTTTTGTTTTTGTTTGCTTACTGAGTTCTCATGCATTATATTAGAAGATTAATTTTGTTTTTATTTGTGAATTGTATTATTACTTATATTAGTATGTACTATATGCAGGTATTTAAAAGCAGAGAATCTTTAATTCAATAGACCCGTGAAGTAGGAAAAAAAATGGATTTGTGGTTGTACTAAAGAGATCCGACATAGGTGACGGTGGTACCCAACTTTAAATGCATATGTTGATGCATTTACAAAAGCATTCCAACCATTCATTCATCGAGTCCAGAATGTTATAGGTGATGACAATTGTAGATTTATAGCTATTGCTGACTTTCTAGGATTTGGTCAAGATGGATGGTTACAAGTAACGAAGGATTTGTTAAATGAATTGCATTCTCCTTTAGGTAATTACAAAAATTTATATAAAGCATCATAGAGGATAGAACAATTGACTCAACAACTATCACACTTTGAGGAATTTCCAAGAAATGATCAATGGATGAGTATACCTGACATGGGGCATCTTATTGCATCACGCTATAATGTTGTTCTATTTCATTTGTCAATGCAGCAATGCCTTACTTTTCTTCCTCTTAGATCGTTGTCAGTCGATCTAGTGTCTAGCAAAGAAATTGCTATTGGATTTGTAGACGACAATCACACTTCGTAGAGGTATTATAATTTGTTTTATTAATAGTTTTTACTGTTTTTTTTTTTTTTTTTTGGGAATTATGGTGCTCATTGTTGTTATTTGTCACCTATTGTCTTTATTTTTTAATACATATTTGTCACTTATTGTCATAACAATATATTTATGATTTTATTTTAGGTATTCTTTTTACCGGATCATCCTGTTCCATAGTAACTGTTTGGCATAGATGTCATCAACACATTGCAGAAGGATGGGAAACGACATATACTTCTTGTATACAATATTTTCAAAACTGCAACCAATAAAGATGGTGGTAGTGAGAAAACAATAGATCTTGCTACTGATTAAACTATTTTGCACGGAAACTCTTATCAGCACTTTTTTGTTTTTCAGAACATTTCAATACTTGTTTATTTACATTTAAGAATTGTATTCATTTGCATTAATAATCTATGAAGAATATTTTTTGTTTAAAAGTTTTCTAATGATGGTCCTTTTACTAGTGTAATAGTGTAATATTGTTTTCCTCTGTTGTTAGTAAAGAACAAATAGCAGGGTTTTACTTTGGAGGAAAGCTTGATAGCTGAAAGTCTTGATATTTCTTTTGTTATTACTTTTAATATTTCTTTTGGTAAAGAACAAATAACGAGACTTTACTTTTCATAGCTGCACGCTCAAGCACTATTGTTCATATAATAAATATAATAAGTATGTCTTACGTAAATACACATCCTGAAATTGGCCTGAAGTAAAGATTATCAAAATTTAAAAATTTAAGAATTTAAGAAATCCCGAGACTATATTTTCGAGTTTGGAGAACTTAAAAATTTATCATTTGTAAAATTGGGTGTGTTAATAACTTATGAGGGTTTAAAAATAAATTGTATTAAAATGAAAATATTCATTTAAATAAGGGTACTATTGGCATTAAGATGAGTGTTTTTAGTAATGTTTTAATTTTAAATTTTAGAAATGGGTTTACTTATAAATATAAGTACGCTTATCATATTTATATGTGTCAATATCTGTATTCTAAAAAAAACCTTGCATTTTTCATAGCAGGGGTAATGTCGATTTTCAACATTAGGGTAATTTCGTCTTTTCAAAAGTCAATGTCTAATGGTTAATTTTAACGGTGTTGACTAACGGTAAGGGGTGTTTGTGTTATTTTTATACATATATTTGAAATCTTGCTAGATTCGATAAAACATGGATGTTAGTGCAATTAATCCTATTTCAAAGAAACATTTATGTTGACGTTAACAGTTGACTGATGGGTTTGTTGTGTGGAATTCAGACTAGATGGAAATAAAGAAGAAGAGTGAGATCTGATCTGATACGATGTTGGTGGTTTTAGCTTGTCCGTAAGAGACATCATTTGGTCTTTATTATTAGGTTTCCATTAATAAAGCGCCATGCCGACTTTCTCTGGTTACATTTCATTGTTTCACCATTACCTTCCATTTGTTCCCATATGTATCATAATTGATTTTATTGAGAAGAAAGAGTAGCAGAGTAGTAATTTAGATCCCTAATGAACAATTGGAAAAAAGAAGAAAATATGTTCTTTTTTTCTTAATTTAGAATCACATATATTATATTGCCTTTTGATTCAACAGTGGTTTTCAAACATTGCAGGTGAGATGGAATTGAGGTGGAGTGGGCTGAATTCACATGGTTAGAGAAGGTATGAAAGGAATTTCGAATTGCTTAAACAGAAAACTGAATATTTGTATGATATGAGAGATTCTGTGAAGGATGAACAAATTAAAGAATTGATGCTTGGAACTATTCCTTCAAAGGAATCCCATAAATGGCTCAAAAAGGAGAGAGATCTCCAACCCCGTCTCAACCATTTACTTATATTTCATAGGGAGAGACATGAGGATCTCATCACTACATTGGATGAGGTTACCCAACATTTGGAGAATTTCCCATTCAGAACAATTAGAGCTAAAACTTATGGAGTGTTTGAAAAGGCAAAGAAAACAGAAGCTGAGACCAAAGGTCAATCGGATTTTATTGTGCATGCACGAGACAAGGAAGCAGTACAGAGTGCTAAATTTGTAGTTGTTGAGAGATGAGTTGATGCAAAGCAAGAACAATTGAAAACAAAATTAAAGAAAAGACAAGAACACACATAATTTATACTGGTTCAGCTCTCAAGAAAAAGAGCCTACATCCAGTTGCTGGTGTTGTTACTAATCCACTATGAAGAAATGTTTACAGAGGTACAGAGCATTTCCAGATTATACCAACAGAGACTTCAATCCCGGAGTAAACCAAGAAAACAAGAAAACTCACACCTAAGCCTTTTATTCTTTTCCGGAATTTTCTCTCTAGCTAACCAGCTATTGTATCTCTCTAACTGCTCTCTCTCTCTCTCCCTCTCTCTCAGCTTCCCGCCAATCCCAAATACATCATTCTCTCAATATATCTCAACCAACTGCAGCATTCCACGTGGAAAAAGTCTGATGTACAGAGATCATGCTGATGTAAAATGGATACACAATTCTTGTAGAGGAAGAAACAAACTTGACAAGTTGTACAACACAAAGAGTTTCACAGCTGGACCACTCAAGTTGAGCCACCTCTCACAAAATCTCCACCTTGGATCAAGCTTGAGATGCCATATAACTTCATTGCAGATTACACCAGCAATTTTCACCAGCTAGCTTTCAGCAACAACATTTATCAAGTCCAAGCATGTCTTAAACTTGATACTTGTAACAGGTTTTGTAAACATGTCGGCTGGATTGTCATTGGTATGAATTTTCTCTATTGATACTCTTCCTTGAGAAATAATATCCCTGATAAAATGCAGCTTGATTTCTATGTGCTTCATCCTCTCATGATACATTTGATTTTTGGTCAAATGTATTGTGCTTCAATTGTCACAGTACACTGTAATCTTCTTCTGCATGATTCCTAGCTCTCCAATAAGACTATGAAGCCACAATGCTTCTTTAATTGCTTATGTGGCTGCAATGGATTCAGCTTCAGTTGTAGAAAGAGTTACTACGGGTTGCAAGATAGTTTTCCAACTTACTGTACAACCAAAAAGAGTGAACACATAACCTGTTAATGATCTTCTCTTGTCTAGGTCCCCTACATAATCTGAGTCCACAGATCCCACAAGAGCATTTTCTGTGAAACAAGTCTTCTGATACTTCAAACCATAGCTGCAAGTTCATTTTAGATATCTAAAACCCACTTTACAGCTTCCTAGTGATGTTTACCAGGTTTTGCCATAAACCTGCTCACTAAACTTGCAGCATAGGCAAGATCTGGTCTGGTGCAAACCATAGAGTACATGAGACTTCCCACAGCACTTACATAAGGAATTCTCTCCATATAATTTTTCTCGTTTACAGTTTCAGGTGCTTGAGCTGCTGAAAGTTTAAAGTGAGCAGCCAAAGGAGTTTGTACAGCTTTAGAGTCAGCCATACCAAACTTCTTGAGGACTTTCTCAACATACCTCTTTTGTGACACAAACAACTTGTTGTTTCTTTTATCCCTAGATATATTCATCCCCAAGATCCTTCTTGTTGCACCCAAGTCTTTCATTTCAAATTCCCTACTCATCTGTTCCTTTAGTTTCTTGACTTCTGTCATGTCTTTTAAAGCAATTAACATATTGTCGACATATAATAACAAGAACATTGTAGGCTTTCCATCAATGCATCTGAAGTATACACAACTATCATACATGCTTCTTATGTACTTGTTTTCGATCATAAACTCATCAAATCTGAGATACCATTGTCTAGGACTTTGTTTAAGTCCATAAAGAGATCTTTTAAGCAAACAAACTTTGCTTTCATCACCTTTGCAGATAAACCCTTTAGGCTGTGACATGTAAATTTTTTCTTCTAACTTTCCATGGAGAAAGGTTGTTTTAACATCCATTTGCTCTAGCTCTAATCCAAACTGAGATACAAGAGCCAACAACACTCTAATAGAAATGTGTTTTATAACAGGAGAATAGATTTCATTGAAATCTATCCCTTCTTTCTGTGTGAATCCTTTTGCCACCAATCTAGCCTTATATCTTGGCTTTTCAACACCACCAATTCCTTCTTTTCTACTAAAAATCTAATTGCATCCCACTAGTTTTTTATTTGCTGGTTTGTCAACTAGTGCCCAAGTTTGATTTTCGTTTAAGGATACCATTTCATCTTTCATAGCAGCTAACTAGAGATGTCTTTATTTACATTTTACAGCCTCTTGAAAGTTTCTAGGTTCATTCTCATTCATGTCTTCAGCTACTGATAGTGCGAATGAGATAAGGTCAGCATAACCATATTTTTAGGGAGCTCTTCTATCTCTTCTTACTATGTCTCTTACTAGTTGATAACCTTCCAACTCATTCTGAATTTCATAAGTCTCTTCTGTAACATTATCATTAAATTCTTCTCTGTCATGAACCTCCAATTCATTTCCCAAATCTAAAACTCCTTGTGGTGGCTGAAAATTAAGATCCTCATATTGCTCCACCTCAATTCTAGCATCATTTTTAGTGTTAATATTCTCATAAAGAGAAGATGAGCCAGTGTTGCTCATGTACATCTCAATTTCTCTAAAAGTAACATCTCTACTGTTGAAGCTTTTAGAGTTGTTTCTTTCATAATACCCAACAAACATGCATCTTCTTGCTCTAGGTTCCAATTTGCCTTGCTTAACGTGAGCATACGCAACACACCTAAATACTCTTAGGATTTCATACTTTGGTGGTGTGCCAGACCACACTTCTTCAGGTGTTTTGAATCCTATAGCAGCAGAAGGGCACCTGTTGATTAGATAGGCAGCAGTGTTCACTGCTTCAGCCCAAAATATATTTGGTAGGTTTGCACATGAGAGCATACACCTAACTCGTTCTAATAATGTTCTATTCCTCCTCTCTGCAAGGCCATTCTGTTGGGGTGTGTTAGTGACTGTTCTGTGCCTTACCAGACTTTCTTTATTGCAAAACTTGTTGAATACTTCATTGAGATACTCTAGACCATTATCGGTTCGAAGCTTTTTAACCTTCTTTCCGGTTTGTAGCTCTACCATTTTCTTCCATTCCTTGAACTTCTGAAATGCTTGGTCTTTTAATTTCAGTATGTACACATATACTTTCCTTGAGCAGTCATCAATGATTGAGATAAAATATCTCCCTACACCAAGTGAATCAATCTGGATGGTCCCTAGAGATCCGAGTGCACATAACTAAAAATCTCTCTGGTTTTATACATTGATGAGCTGAACTTTACCCTTGTAGTTTTTCCATAGATACAATGTTCACAGAAATCTAGTTTTCCCAATTTCTGACCACACAACAGCCCTTATTTTTGAAGTTCTTGCAGCCATCTTTCACTAACATGTCCAAGTCTCTTGTGCCAAATTTGAGTAATTTCTGAATCATTAGAAACAACTGGTGAAGCAACTCCAATCACTGTAATACCCTGTAGAGTGTACAAACCATTTCCTCTTACACCTTTCATAACCACTAGAGAACCTTTACAAATCTTGAGAACACCATCTTCACATTTGTAGCTATATCCATTCTGATCTAACATACCAAGAGAAATCAAATTTCTCTACAGTTCTGGGACATATCTAACATCAGTCAAGAGTCTTTCAATGCCATCATGAGTTCCAATTCGAATTGAGCCAATTCCTGTTACTTTACAAGCTTTGTTGTTTCCAAGTAACACTTGTCCACCATCTCTACTTTCATAAGAATCAAACCAATCTCTATTGGGATGCATATGGAAGGAACACCCAGAATCGTATATCCATTGCTTGTCAGAGTTGTTTGTTGTTACAACTAGGACATCAACATTTTCATACCTGTCTTCTACTACTGCAGCATCTCCAATCGCGGTATCCTTTTCTTTGCCTCCCTTTTTCCTCTTAGGACAAAAATTCCTGATATGGCCCTCCTCATGACAGTAGTAACACTTGATACTCTTCTTGTGTCCTCCTCTAGACTTTGATCTAGATTTCCATCTAGATTTCTGATCTCTTTTATCAGTTCTTCCCCTTACTATTAAGCTTTCACCTTATTGTTCTTTCATCTCACATTTTCGCTAAAAATCTTTTGAGTTCAAAGCACTAATAACATCTTCTAGGACAAGGTCTCTCTACCGTGTTTCAAAATGTTAACAAAATTTTCATAAGATTTTGGAAGAGAATGCAACAACACTAAAGCTTTGTCTTCATCTTCATATTCAATCTGAATGTTTTCCAAGTCTAAACACAACTTATTAAATTCATCAATATGATCTTGGATATTCTTTCCATCTTGCATCTTAAAAGTAAAAAACCTTCCCTTAAGATACAAACGACTAGATAAAGACTTAGTCATGTATAAACTCTCAAGTTTGAGCCATACCTCAGCTGCTGTCTTCATTTTTGCAATCTCTCTCAGGACCTTGTCACTAAGACTGAGAATCAAAATATTGAAGGCCCTCTTCATAGTATCTTTCTTTTTCTCCTCTGTGTAAGTTGAAGGCATTTTGTTCTCTCATTCCAGAGCTTCATCTAACCCCAGATTGCCAAGGAGAGCCAACATCTTCATTTTCCAAACAGCAAAGTCATTTGTGCCATCAAACTTTTCAACTTCATACTTAGTTGTTGAAGTAGCCATTTCAGGACTTTAATCGAACACCTAGCAGGCTCTAGAACTCAGACAAAAAATCTTCAGGCAAATCTCCAGGAACCATGCTTTGATACCATTTTGTTGAGAGATGAGTTGATGCAAAGCAAGAACAATTGAAAACAAAATTAAAGAAAAGACAAGAACACACACAATTTATACTGGTTCAGCTCTCAGGAAAAAGAGCCTACATCCAGTTGCTGGTGTTGTTACTAATCCACTATGAATTGAAGAAATGTTTATAGAGGTACAAAGCATTTCCAGATTATACCAACAGAGACTTCAATCTCAGAGTAAACCAAGAAAACAAGAAAACTCACACCCAAGTCTTCTATTCTTTTCTGGAATTTTCTCTCTAGCTAACCAGCTATTGTATCTCTCTAACTGCTCTCTCTCTCTCCCTCTCTCTCAGCTTTCCGCCAATCCCAAATACATCATTCTCTCAATATATCTCAACCAACTGCAGCATTCCACGTGGAAAAAGTCTGATGTACAGAGGTCATGCTGATGTAAAATGGATATACAATTCTTGTAGAGGAAGAAACAAACTTGACAAGCTGTACAACACAAAGAGTTTCACAGCTGGACCACTCAAGTTGAGCCACCTCTCACAGTAGCATCACTAGATGAGGTTAATTCGGTACTTGGGCATGAAACGGGTATGGGACATGATGATGTGGGGTTCAAGGCAGTACAGGCTCTTATTTTCGATGATGATTCAGTGGCTCAATCACAAGATAGGGCAACTGGAAGAAAGACCAAGAATGTGAAGCACAATATAAAAGCTGATACAAGAGATGAATCTGCTGTGGAAGTAGTTGCACAGGGGAAGAAAACTACACAGAGGATGAAGGGTAAATTAGCAGTTGAAAAAGATGGGAGATTTGAAGCACTAGAATCTGATGTGATGGCTGTAAAACATAGAGTTTCGTCTTTAGGTGACATAGAATACCAAAGTGAGATAGTACCTGCTGCAGTTACAAAATCTGTGCTGGATGCTGATCAGGTTCCTGCATCATGCGTAGAAACTGTGATTGAAGATGAGATGATGCGTCCCCAGCAATCATATACTTCACCCTTATATGAATATGAAATTCAGCGTATTCATGAAAGAAAAGGGGAATTAAATTTGCATGTGAAAGGAAGTGTTGGTGAAAATAGAAGGATGCTGCCCATTCATGAGACTGTACCTTCTCTACCTGATGTAGAAAGTCAGATGAATGTCAAGCAATCAGTTGGCCCAGTAGAAACCTTCAAAGCAGGCCCAAGTAATACAACTGCAGTGGAACCAGCGACAACTTCACCTTTCAGAAAAAAGGATGAAATTCCACTGGTGATTGAGTTACCTTCTATAACTGAAGGAGATCGAAGGTTGCTTACATCTGGTTTAGATGTCAAGACATCAACTGGCAGAACTGTGCTGAAGATCTTAGGATACATGAATGATGTTACAGCTGGAAAAGTTGGTGTCCATGGTATTGACGGGATTGGCAAGACTAGTGTGTTGGAAGCTTTGATCAATCACATCGAAACAAAATGCATATTTGACATGATCATGTTTGTCTCTGTATCAAGATATTGGAGCATAAGAAAGATCCAGAATGAAGTTTTAAGACAGTTATCATTGTCTCGTGAAGATTCTGAAACTGATACTCAGGTTGCAGAAAGGTTATTCCAAGTTTTAAGTGGGAGGAAGTTTTTGTTACTTCTGGATGCTGTTTGGGAGCAGATTCATTTAGAGGCCGTGGGTATTCCTGATCCTTGTTCAGTAAAAGGTTGGTAATCTGTCTGACCTCTAGTATTGGTTCTGAAGTCTCCTGCTTTCCAAATAGAAGAATAAAAGAAAAATAGAAACCTCAGACCATCATTCTTTTATTAAAAAAAAAAAAAAAATGTGACTTGATTGATTTCACAAGATGCTACAAATATTCAGTCCAAATCATGTGGTCTATGTATCAAATAGAGTAAATTGATTGGAACTTTGACGATAAGGCCAAAACTAGCTAGATGTGGGTCAAGGGCAAATTAAAAAACTAACCCTATTTAAAATCATTTTAAAATTTAAATATCCAATTATAATTAGGGTGTCAATTATTAATCCAAAAAATTATAAGAGAACAATCATGTAAAGATGCGGGCTAATGTCAAAATCATTGGTTTGTTGTATTAATGGAGAATCGGGGTTAGTTCCAATGGGATGTAAAGTTGGCTACCATACCAATTAATTTCATTTTAATAAGACACTTGAAAGCAATTTAAACATCAATATTTTGAAATGCTTAACAAAGTTTGATTTAGTAAATCTTTATGTTCACATGTAATTCACCTCTTAGCAGGGATGATAATGCACCTCCCTTTCACACCCTTTCACAGTGGGTGTGAGGGGTTCGAGTCCCAGGAATTTTACAAGTATGTGTAGATAATTTTCTTCTCTGTTTATGGAAATAGTTATCCAGACTGTACATATTTGTCTTATCTTTGCGGGTCCCAGAAATCCTTTTATAATACTTGTAACTTGTAATACTTCAAAAATAAAAATAAAAAATAAAAAATTGTTCACATACTTTAACGAGAATATATACTAAAACTATGAAATGCAATTAAAAAAAAATCTCAAAACTTCCATCTAGATTCTAGAATGATGGAATAATTATATTTAAATTAAGAATTAATGACAAATAATGTGATAAATATAAATTGAGTTAATCTGAATTAACTTAACTTAAATCTGTGAGTTTAAGATAAAAATTATAAATTTAAAGGGTAATATAATAGCGGCTGCCTTTTCTATGATACAATTATAGAAAACAACTTAAAATCATTACCATTTTTTTTTAATTGTTATTATTATTATTTTTTTTTGGAAGAAATCAAAAGTAAACTTAGGTAACATAAGAAATTGATTTTTAATCGTTAACAAAAAGTTAATTGTTTGTAACAACATTTTATTAAAATTAGGGTTAATATCATTTGGGTCCCTATCTTTTTCTAAAAGATCAATTTTTTAAACGAGTTCGTTTTTTTAACAAAACTTTTCCTGACTTTTGAAAAGTATATCAAATTATATTTAGAAAAAAATAGGGACCCAAAGTTAGTTTTTTGATCAAATGGACTAAAGTGATGTATTTTGAAAAAAGAAAAAAAATTAAAGATACTAATATTAAAAAATAAAAATAAAAACGTTTAAAAAAAATATATTTTACAAAAAAGTAGGAACTATCCCTATTTATATACATTTCGTTTGTAAAAGTCTGTTGATGTGGATCCAGCTTCTATTTCCTATCACATGTACGATAAAATGTATAAGAGACAGAGAAGAGAGCATCGAACTCGTCCTTTGACTTGATCGTCAGTTGGGTCATTGAGAAATTCAAGGTCACATGTTCGAATGATAGTAATAATAGATAGATAACGTAAATAAAAAAAAAAGCATCCTTAAAAAATGTGGTTAACATAAAAATTTTGAAGAACGTTATCTATATTTCTCATTCATTACTTACAGCAAAAAGTAAGAATTTTTTTTTTTTTTTTTATGAAAAAATGTACACATATCAAGTAACGAGTGAGAAAAGTAAATAAGAAATATAAATAGTCCTGTAAAAAAATAAAAAAAATAAAAACATGGGTGCAAGTGCAGCTAAAAATGACGTGGACTCTTCAATAATAAAAAAAAGAAAACTATCAAAAAACTCCCTCTAGTTTAGGTTATTAGCCAAAAACCACCATCTAATTTTGTTAATAACCAAAAACCCCCTGGATGCTTTAAATTTTTAAATTTTGATTTTTTTGTTTTTGTATTCCGGTTGAGATATATATTTTTTATTTGTTTTTGTATTCCATTGGAGATATATATCTCCACTGAATGAAAAAAAAAATATCCAAATACAAAAATTTAAAGAATAGAGGGAGGTTTTAAGCTAATAACGGAACTGGAGGGTGTTTTTTGACTAATAATCCAAACTAGAGGGTGGTTTTTGATAGTTTTCCCAAAAAAAATATGTGCGGGGATGTGACACTTTTTCAGGTAGCCGACACGCCATTACATTGTTCCTCGCACCCTTATAAACCCTTCTGGAAATGGCTATTATGCAGTGAAAAAAAATCGCTGCATCATGTAGCGAAAAAAATGTGAAGCATGTTGTTCGTTGGATCTATTTTTAAATGGATCCAACAACTTGTATTAATTGTGAGGATAAAAATCTAATCGAAAAAAGGAAAAAATGAAAAAACCTATTATCCCATTCCCCGATCACTTTTAGTGTTGTAAAAATGGACCGGGCCCAAGTGGGTCGATCCGTTTGGCCTGCCAAGCAAAACGGGCTGGATCAGGTCTGATCCGTGAAGGGGATGTGCTGGATCAAAACCGGTACAGAGGCGTGCCGCGTGCCGGTCTGTAGGGGTCTGGTCCGCCGGACCAGCCCGCCACGGCAAGTCAAGCCGGCGGACCAAGCCAGGCGGACTGCCGTCGAACCGGTCAGACGGGCCGACCCCAAGGTCCGGCCGTTTGATTTAAAAAAAAAAAAAAAAATCTCTCTCCATTCTACAAATCTCTACACATTTTCATTTAATTTCATTGTTTCTCTCTCTCTATATATATATACATTTATTACATTTTATAATACTATTATATTAATTCCCTATTGACTATTGTTCTCTTCATTTTCTACCGACACACAAAACTTTTAAGGTACATTGTTCTTTAAATATTATTATTTCTTTATGTGAGTAAATTTTTAATGTTATGTAAACACTTTAGCTAATTTTTTAAATATTTTTGTTTATTTAGTAAATTATTTTTATTTTTTTCAGTAGTTAATTAATCATTATTATGTGTACTTATGTAGTAGTTAATTTTAATATTTGTGTTAGTAAGATAAATTTTTTAAAGTGTACTAGTGTATTAGTTAATGTAAATATTTTTTGTTAGTAAATTATGATTTATAAGTGTAATAGTTAATTTAAATATATTTTGTTAGTAAATTATGATTTTTATGTGTAGTAGTTAATTTTAACATTTTAAGTTAGTAAGTTATGATTTTTAAGTTTAGTAGTTTATTTAAATATATTTTGTTAGTAAATTATGATTTTTATGCGTAGTAATTAATTTTAACATTTTAAAGTTAAAGTTATGATTTTTAAGTTTATTAGTTTATTTAAATATATTTTGTTAGTAAATTATGATTTTTATGTGTAGTAATTAATTTTAACATTTTTAAGTTAGTAAGTTATGATTTTTAAGTTTAGTAGTTTATTTAAATATATTTTGTTAGTAAATTATGATTTTTATGTGTAGTAGTTAATTTTAACATTTTTAAGAAAGTAACTTATGATTTTTAAGTTTAGTAGTTTATTTAAATATATTTTGTTAGTAAATTATGATTTTTATGTGTAGTAATTAATTTTAACATTTTAAAGTTAAAATTATGATTTTTAAGTTTAGCAGTTTATTTAAATATATTTTGTTAGTAAATTATGATTTTTATGTGTAGTAGTTAATTTTAACATTTTTAAGTTAGTAAGTTATGATTTTTAAGTTTAGTAATTTATTTAAATATATTTTGTTAGTAAATTATGATTTTTATGTGTAGTAGTTAATTTTAACATTTTTAAGTTAGTAATTTATGATTTTTAAGTTTAGTAGTTTATTTAAATATATTTTGTTAGTAAATTATTATTTTTATGTGTAGTAGTTAATTTTAACATTTTTAAGTTAGTAACTTATGATTTTTAAGTTTGGTAGTTAATGTAAATAATAATATATTAATGACTAATGAGTTCATATTTGTATTTCAGGAAATGGATCATTTTTTCACGGACGGTTTGAACATGCTGAATGATGATCTTGATCTTTCAGAATAAACGGAACCCCAAGCGAGAGGTTCATGTTCCGCCGCTACTGGTACTGGTACCCCAATATCACGTCGAAAAAAATTTACATCAGATGTTTGACATTGTTTTCACATAGTACAAATGACACTCCTAGGCGGGACGACGGGCCCTAGAGCTAAATGTAAGTTTTGTTCTAAGGACTATTCCACTAGTAGGAATGGAACCGGTCATTTGAGAAGACATATGCTCAAATGCATGCCTGCACATGGACAGGTAGACACTAGAACCCAAACACAACTACAACGACACCTATATGGGTCTGTTATGACATGGAGGTACGATCCCGAACACGCTAGAAATTACTTAGCACTATTCATTGCACAAACTGATCAACCAATCAATTTTGTTGACAATGTTTTTTTTTCAAGAGTTGATCACATCTACATTCTGCCCCCAATATCAACCTGTTTCTAGAACCACCACTAGAAACGATTTGATAAAATTGTTTGGAACCGCTAGAGATGACTTAAGTGCTGAATTATACCATTTAAATGTCTGTATTGCATTAACCTTTGATATTTGGAACGCATGTTCGAAACAGGACTACTTATATGTCACTAGACACTACTTAAATTATGATTGGAGGATAACAAAAAGAATTATTGGTTTTCGTCCTATTGATTTTGCACATACCGCTAAAAATATTTTTAATGTCATTATTTCTGTTTTAGAAACATATAAATCACAGATCGCATCCTTTCTATTACATTAGATAATGCATCTGCAAACACTAGCTCTATTGCATTGTTTGTTGAAAGAAATATCCCACAAGATGGAGGTTATTTCTTCCATCAACGGTGTGCATGTCATATTATAAATTTAGTTGTACAGGCTGGTTTGAAGAAAGTAAACGACCATGTAGATCGCATCAGAAATGCCATTTCTTGGATTGGCAGCTCTAATCCTAGATTCCAAGAATTTCGTAGACACTGCAGATTAAACAATCTACGCCCCCGACGATTCCAAACTGATATGCCGGTAAGGTGGAACTCTACTTACTTAATGCTGGAAAATTGTTTGCCATATGATACAACTATTTCAGGTTTTTATAACATGAAGTTGGCCGAACTTGGCCTTCCACAAGCACAAGCACTGACATCAGACGATTAGTATGTGGCAAGGGTTTTTGTTGATTTTTTAAAGATTTTTTATGATGCTACTGTAACTCTTTCCGGGGTCTATTACCCCACATCTTATAGGGAAGATGTTCATTTAGGCACTGCAGTTGTTGCCATGGAGGCAAAGTTGAAAAAATATTGGGCTACCATTCCTTTACTTTATGCCTTAAGTGTTATAGTAGATCTTAGAGTTAAATTATCTGGTTTAGAAGTTTTCCTTGAGGTTATTGGTACTAATTTGGAAATAGATTATTCAGAACAGGTTACTGACATTCGAAACAAGTTGTTCGAAGTTTTTGTAGGTTTTGCAGTATAGACACCCAACCATCAGCAGAACCGGAGACACACCTGAAGACATCAAGTTGGAGCATTCTCAAATGCCGAAAAAAGGACAAATCAACAAGTACTTCTTCAACCCAAAGATCTGGCCCATCTTCTTGTGCCGAACTGAATAGGTATCTTGAAGCACAGTTCGATGCTGTCGAAGACAAGGAAGATTTTGATTTGTTGTTATGGTGGAAGTCTTATACCTACAGGTATCCGATTCTGTCACACCTAGCACGTGACGTAGTAGTTATCCCCGTGTCCACGGTATCTTCAGAACAAGTATTCAGCACTAGTGGACGCATAATTGAACCAAGAAGAAGCTGTTTGTCTCCAGACATGGTGGAGGTATTAACAAGCCTTCGAAATTGGGAGCATGCTAAAAAGAGGTTGCAAAACCAAATTGTAGATAATGAACTTATTCAAAATTTCAACAATCTATATGTTGATGAGGCTTCCGGTTCCGGTAGTAACCAGTTTCAGAACTTGTAAATTGTAATATGATTGCACTCTTTTTCCCTTGCCAGGTTTTTATCCCATTGGGTTTTTCTTGATAAGGTTTTTAATGAGGCAATCATGTAAATATGTAATACTGAATTCCATAAGTTAGAAATAAATAAATACTTCTTCATTTCATATTTTCATAACTTCATCTATTTTATATTTTTGTAATACTTTATCTTTATTCATTTTTTGAATTATCTTATTACCAAAAATAATAAATCTATCTAACTACATTTATATAATTCAATTGTTAAAATATTAAGTATTTTAATTTGTAATTATGTATTTTATTTTTCTCTAAACCAAAAATCCAAAAAAGAAAATTAAATAATTAAATAATTAGTGGTCCCGGTCGAACAGCACGTTGGCACAATCCACCAGAAACGGTCCACGTGCCGTGCCGGGCCAGGATTTTCGAATACGTGCCGGACCTAGTCTGATCCGCCTATCGGCGCTGCTCAGACCAAGTCCGGCCCGTTTTCAAAAACGGACCAGGCGTGCCGGATTGAATTGGGCCGGACAGGTCCACTTTTACAACATTAGTCACTTTCTATACAAAATATCTTCTTCTCTTGTCTCTACGTCTCTCGTCTCTCTGCTCCTCCTCACCCAAAAAACCCTAGCGGCCTCAGATCCAACAGGATGCTCTCTCGTCTCAGCTTATCTTCCCATTCTAATTTCCAATAATGGTGGATGTCGATCCTGAGGTGGCCACGGCGGTGCAGCCGACGAAGAGAACATTCAAGAAGTTCAGCTTCAGAGGTGTTGATTTGGACGCAACCCCTCCATTTGAAATCTCTCTTACCAGTTACCAAATCTTTTGCTCAACTATATCTTTGTCATTTTCTATCCTCCTTTTATTATTCTCAAATCTCAAAATATTAATTTGAATTTTTTGTTTGTTTGTTCATGATGTGACACTACTCATTTGAAGAATCTACCTGTTCATTATTCAACAAACCCAAATCCGAGCAACAGAAGCATTTTCAAGTTTGGATTTATTGTCATTATTCAAGTTGTTTCTACACCGGCGACCAGATATAGAAAGCTGAGATCTTTATTTTAAGGTTGTTACTCTTTTTATTTTTTACTTCTTACTTGTTGAAAAAAAAATTTATATATATATTTTTTCTATGTCACTCTCTCTGCATTTGAAGTTTGAAATGGGGTTGTGTTGTTTTGTTTTCTTGTGTTTGTTTTTGGGAGGCTAAAGAGATGCAAAAAAAAAAAAAACAAAAAAAAAAAAAAAAAAGGAAAAAAAAGTAACCCCTTATTAGTCTGTTGATGGAATCTGAGTAATTTGAAAAAAAAAATTGTTTTTTTTTCAGGGAAAAAAAGGGACCACTGAGATCTGTCCTTTGGATTGTTCTTTTGCTTCTTCTTTCTTTGAGTTATTCACTTCATCATTGTCCCATAGATTGGAAAAAGCATATACCCCTATGCTATTTTTATTTGATGCCAGTGCCAGTTAGAGGTTCGTCTTTAGGTGACATAGAATACAAAGTGAGATAGTACCTGCTGCAGTTACAAAATCTGTGCTGGATGCTGATCAGGTTCCTGCATCAAGCATGGAAAATTTGTTTGAAGATGAGATAATGAATCTCCAGGTATCAGATCTTTTACCCGCATATGCAGATGGATTTCAGCGTATTTATGAAAGAGAAGGGGAATTAAATTTGCATGTGAAAGGAAGTGTTGGTGAAAATAGAAGGATGCTGCCCAGTCTTGAGACTGTACCTTCTCTACCTGAAGTAGAAAGTCAGATGAATGTCAAGCAATCAGTTGGCCCAGTAGAAACCTTCAAAGCAGGCCCAAGTAATACAACTGCAGTGGAACCAGCGACAACTTCACCTTTCAGAAAAAAGGATGAAATTCCACTGGTGATTGAGTTGCCTTCTATAACTGAAGGAGATCGAAGGTTGCTTACATCTGGTTTAGATGTCAAGACATCAACTGGGAGAACTGTGCTGAAGATCTTAGGATACATGAATGATGTTACAGCTGGAAAAGTTGGTGTCCATGGTATTGACGGGATTGGCAAGACTAGTGTGTTGGAAGCTTTGATCAATCACATCGAAACAAAATGCATATTTGACATGATCATGTTTGTCTCTGTATCAAGATATTGGAGCATAAGAAAGATCCAGAATGAAGTTTTAAGACAGTTATCATTGTCTCGTGAAGATTCTGAAACTGATACTCAGGTTGCAGAAAGGTTATTCCAAGTTTTAAGTGGGAGGAAGTTTTTGTTACTTCTGGATGATGTTTGGGAGCAGATTCATTTAGAGGCCGTGGGTATTCCTGATCCTTGTTCAGTAAAAGGCAGCAAGATACTAATGGCATCTAAAAATTTGAATGTTTTCTGGGACATGGACGTGAGTAGGGTGATTGAAGTGGAAACTATGTCTAGGGAGGAAGCTTGGGAACTGTTTTCTAAACAAGTGGGTGGAATCATCGACTCGCCAGATATCCAGCCCTTTGCACGAGCTATAGCTAATGGATGCGGTGGTTTGCCTCTGCTTATCATCGTTACAGGAAAGGCCCTAACTGGGGAAGATAATGTTACTGTCTGGGAGCAAGCATCGAGGATATTTTCACTGCCTGGTACTACGGGAACATATCAAACCGAAGATGTAATCCAACTACTGAAATTCAGTTTTGACAGATTGAGAGATTATGACATTAAGAGTTGTTTTCTTCATTGCAGTTTGTTTTCAAAAGACCGAGAGGTTTCAATTTTTGAACTTATAGAATATTGTATCCAGGAAGGTGTAATTGATGGGAGTGGGGGTGATGTACATAGAAGGGGACTTGATATAGTTGATGATCTAAAACTTGCTTCTCTGTTGCAAGATACAAAAGACGACAATTCCATCAAAATGCATGATTTAATCAGAGATCTTGCATTTGGAATCTTATCTTCAGTGGCAGAAGGTAGTCAGTATCTGTTGAGAACTGGTTCCCTAAAGGAACCATCAAATCCAGCAAGTAGTTTGTCCCCCCCTGAAAATAGCAGATTGAATATTCCTGAAGGTCATCAGTTCTTATTAAGAGCTGGCGCAGGTCTAACAGAACCACCTTCTGAGGAGGAGTGGAGACAGGCCAAGATGATCTTCTTGATGGACAATGACTTGTGCACTCTACCTGTGAGACCAAGTTGCCCAGAACTTTTGATATTGTTCCTACAAAGAAACTATCGGCTGAGAATGATACCATCGTCTTTTTTTGACTTCATGACCTCTCTCAAAGTCTTAAACCTATCCAAGACTAGAGTCAAGTCCCTGCCAGAGACGCTTTTTAAGCTTGTAGACCTCCAAGTTCTGATTCTACGTGATTGTGAACGTCTAGTTATGCTCCCTTCTGAAGTTCGTCATCTTAAACATCTCGAGGTGCTTGATCTTCAAGGTACTGAAATTAACAAGTTGCCAGATGAAATTGGCGAATTGACCTCATTGAGACATTTGAAGGTATCCTTCTATGGATCTATCGACTACAGTGAGTATGTTAAACTGCCACATAAATTGATTTCAAGTGGGATTTTATCAAGGCTGAAAGCATTGGAAACTTTAAGTATTGTTGTATATCCGGGAGATCAACGGTGGTACGAGGACGTGAAATATGTTGTAACAGATATCAGCAACTTGACAGACTTGAGTTCTCTTTGTTTTCACTTCCCTGAAGTAGAGCTTCTTGAACCGTTCCTTCGAACAAGTGAAGCATGGAATTCCCGACGTTTAACTGAGTTCAAATTTGTGATTGGCCATGATGTCAAGAGCATCACCTCTCGTGTGCCAAACTTTGTGGAATGTGATTATTATCGACAGGGACAGTGCTTGAGATTTGTAAATGGTGAGAAGATATCAGATGCGGTTCGTAAAGTATTAGCTCGTAGTACTGCTTTCTATTTAGATCATCATCTTACCATCAACAGTCTATCTGACTTTGGGGTTAGTAATATCAATGGGTTAAAACTTTGTATAATAAGTGAATGCTCCAAGATGGAAACAGTTGTTGATGGCAAGGAACTTACAATGACCGTGTTTTCAAGCCTTGAGAACTTGAGAATATATTATTTGTGGAATTTGACTAGTATCTGGGAGGGGAACGTACCAAAAGGAAGCTTTGCAGGGCTAAAGATATTGTCACTGTGTGCATGCCCAAAGTTGAAAAATGTCTTTAGCAGCTCAATGATTGATTTTGTCTCAAAATTAGAGGAGTTGGTGGTTGAAGATTGTCCAGCCATTGAAGAAATAATACTGGAGGGTGAGATAAATGGATCTGATTGCATTTTACTCCCCAGTTTGAAGAAGTTAACACTTCACGATCTGCCTGAATTGGTTAACATTTGGAAAAGTGATTGGCCTTCATTGGAACATATCAGCTTCTACAATTGCCCCAAGTTGAAGAAGATTCGTTGGGATTCCAAGTTGAAACGCACCCTAAGAGAGATTGAGGCAGAGAAGAGCTGGTGGGACGAATTAGAGTGGGAAGATACTGATTTACGGTTGTATCTTCAAGATCATCTCGCCACAATTTGTGAAGATGATCTGTAGAATAAAAAATGATTTGTACTAAGGCCATGTGTGAAACAATGTATTATATTGTGTTGTATTTAATTGGATTTGATTTGATTGTATTGTTCTTTATTATTTGTATACATTTTAGTGTTTAATGATATTTTGTATTAGGTTGTATTGATTTATATGATGCTTGGACTTTGGATGTATATGTGTTCTTGAAAGATTGATATATTTTTAGAATAAAAAAACATATCATAAAAATTATATTTGTTATAATATATTTTTTAAATAATAATTAATATTTTTATTATATAAATTATTATTCATGTAACAAATTTCGACGATATTTGATAAAAATTTTAAATATTTTATTTAACTTATATAATTTTTAGATTTATATTATTAGAATAATATTTATTTTTATTTTTATTTAATTGTATTTATATAATATTATTTTAAATTAATATTAAAATAAAATAAAATTATTTTTGTATTATATTTAAAATCATTGTTATTATTGTACTATATTTCAATATTATTATTATTATTATTATTTTGATACACCATTTTAAATGACGACGACTCAAACATGAGACATTATAAGGTGAATAGGTGTTTTTAATGAAGTGGTATCACTATTATTATTATTTCTCTTCACATTTATTTCAGTTAATACAACCTCTACTCTTTGTATTAACTAATACTATTAAACCAATTAAAATATATTAATATAGTCCAAAACATGTCAAACATTATATTATATTGTTCTAATACATTTTAAATTCTTAGGATGTGTTTGTTTCTCCGCATTCGATTGTATCGGAGAGTTAAAACTTAAAACACATTAAGTAATGCAACTCTGTTGTTTGAGGAGCAACTTGGTATTGCATTAATTAATACTAATAGTATCTCTAATACAGCGACGAAGAGTGGCTGTATATAGCTGTATTATATATCAGTATAATACAAAGCCATAGGTTGTATTATGATATTATAAGGACTTAAATCGGCTAGTAAAAAATAGTGTCTTACTGATCAAATTGGGACATATGCCTACATTTAATTATTTTTTTTGAGTAGTACTATTGGTACACCCCATACTGATCTATTTATACCTCACTTTTTTAATTATTTAGTATTATTTTTTTAGTGATACTATTGACACCCATACAATGACCTAATAAAACCCCACTTTCAAGAATTAAATGTATTTTTAAAATTATAATCATTTATGCCCTAAAATACCCTTAAACTCATCCCTTAGATTTAACAATTAATAACACCCAGCGATACTTTAATAAAATTAAAAAAAATTAAAAAAAAAATCCAGCTTGTTCATACACCCCTTCTCTCTATATTTTGCATCTCTATGTAATTTGCTGCATTGGCTTCTGGCTTCCTTCTGTATATTATCATTTTTCTTATCTCAATCACACATCTTAATAACCTTTTTTCTTTCTTTAGTTCTAAATTGATTATATTTTAATGTGAAAAAAAAAAAAAAAATTCTCTCTCCATCGTTTTTATATGTTTCGACCTAAATTGGAGTTGTGACTTTTAATTTTATTAAGTTTGTTTCTTTGTGATATTCTGTATATACGGAAGAAACAATTGTTTTTTAGATTATTATTTATTGAAAAACAAAGAATTTAGGGTCTATAATGTTAAAATAACTTTTCTAAAACAACATAATTATTTGTATAGATGAAATAAACAGATATACTTTATTTTAATTTTGATTGAAAATAAAGAATTTGGGGTTTATAATATTAAAAGAAGTTTACTGGCAATGAAATTATAAGTGGAAGCGAAGTTTTACCGGAATTCAATTGGTAAAAGAGTCAACTATGTAATTGGATATTTCTTAAATAATTTTGATAAAGGATATAAATGTAATATAAATAAATTTTGAAAGTGGGGTATAATTAGATCAATAAAGGGTATGTCAATAGCATCACTTTTTTTTTTTTCCTTTATCAAAATTACTAAAAAAGACATACAATTTAAGAAAAAAAAAATATGTTCTATAAAGTAAATCTAATAAAACTTCACATTCTTTTTCAAAATATATATATATATATATTCAATTAAAAAATTCTTTTAATACTCTTCTTGATTTTTTTTTTTTTTTTCATAACTCTCAAACCCTATTTAAACAATAAATCAAACACTTGGGGTGCATTAGACAGATGAGATATTGATTATTATTTAATTTCATTACTCTTATAGAATCTGAAAGTAAAATGATGATAACTAAAACAAATACTTACTTTTTGCTTCTTGTTCAGTTTTGTATGTGGACTGTTTCGTTTTTTTCTCTACGTGTTTTGTCTTGGGTTGCTCTGTTCTTTGTTCTTTGTTATTTGCTCTTTTCTTGGGGCTGTTTGTTTGTTTGTTCTTTGTCTTGTGACTTCCTGACTTTTTCTATAAAGCATGATGTTAAAAAAAAAAAAACCTAAAAGAAAAGTAAAAAGAAAAAAAAAAAAATTCATTCATGGGATGTAAGAGAAAAACGAAACCAGAGATAAAGAGATTTAAGATAGATAGAGATATTAGATATGGGGTTTATTAAGTTTGAAAAATAAGTAAAAAGGTAGTTTTGAAAATAAATAAAATAAATTAACAAAAACATTTTACTTTATTTAATTAAATCAAAATTTAAACAAGTTGGGCATAAATAGATCAATAGGGGGTGTGCCAATAGTACCATTCATTTTTTTTCAACTTTTTCTATAAATATAGACACATATCCCAATTTGGTTGGTTAGACACAGATTGAGACACTATTTTTAGACAACTAATTTTAATCCATATTATTATTATTATTTTCAAATCAAAATTCTCTTTATAATAACAACTTTTGTTTCTTAAAACTCTAATCACAACACAAAAAAAAAAAAAAATGAAAATGAATATATTAAATCATGAATAATGTTTTTATATATTATTTATTTAGTTTATTAATTGTTATATTATTATTTTGAAAATCTGAGTACAAAAAATATATTTTTTAATTTATTTTTATTTTAAAAATTTTGTTATTTTTTATAAAAGCGTAATACAATGCGATATTCATATACAACAATAACCAAGTAAATTAATACAAGCTAATACAACATATAATCAAACACATGGTTGTGCTGATATAATACAATTCAATCCGGTCAAACCCAATTCAATACAATAATACAATACAATACAATACATCGTCCAATCTAATTCAATACATAGTATAAGCAACCGATAAATTTATTCAATCAATGAAGACTGAAACTACCGGTTGCTTCAGCATCTTATTTCAGCTTTATTTAGTGCATTTGGGTTCCCTCATATTACTATTGATTGTTGAAAGCTCTGAAAACGGTTTTTAACATTGTCATCTGGCCAAACTAATTGGTTCCACCAACCTTGAGTGCACCTGATGACTCCCAATTTGGCTGCTTTTTCAAACGTTGAAGGGAAATTTTTCAGCTCCTCGCATGTCTTGATTATTGTTGTCTCCAAGGAGGGCCATTCCAATGACAAATTCTGGCAAATGTTAGACAATCTTGGCAAAGAACAGAGCTCCAGTTTCTTCAATTTGGGAAGTACTTCCGGTTCAACTACACTTCCATCCTCAATAATCTTTTCAATCTCTTTACAGTCTTCAACTTGCAGATGCTGCAGCTGTTTAAGTTGTATGACAATCTCTTGCGAGAAGAGCGTTTTCAAGCTTTGGCATCCTTTTAGGGTCAAAGTTGTGAGCACCGGGAAGCTTCCAACTTGTATAGAACCTTTCCAGATATGCACCAATTTTGGGAGATTGTTTATGTGTAGTTCCTTCAATCTTTGAACTGCAGCATCTCCTGTATGGTTTCCATCGATGATGCTTATCATTTCATTGCATTCTTCAATTATAAAAGCTTCAAGCCCTCCTAATTTATCAGCACCTAAGTCTGATAAGTTGGCAGCAGTACGGTGACCAATGAGCTCGAAAGCACAAGCCTCCTTTAACATCTCTGATATTTCATCAGTAAATCCATCACCTGCAGAAAATCTTAGATGTTTTTCAGCCGAGCATCCAGAGATATCAAATTTAGTACAAGGTTGGTGATAACCAATGAAGATGCTGAATGATCTCAAGTACTGCTCGTTGTTTCCATTCAACGATTTACTTGTGTTGATGAATTTCTGAAAACAGTCCACATCAGGAAAGTTGAAACAGAGACAGGTCAAGTTTTCCAATGAAGCGACTTCAACAGCAATATCTCTTAGAGTTTGATTCCATCTTCCATCGTTGGGGTTCAAATCAATGCTCAATTCTTCTAGTGACACAAGTCTTGCAATTATATCCCTTGGTCTTGCTTCCACTTGGTTGTGATTCCCATCAAATGAAACTCTCAGACATTTAAGATCTGTCAATTGTCCAATTTCAGCGGGCAAAGCATGAATTCCAGTATGACGTATATCAAGGACTTCAAGACTACAGAGATCCCCAACCTCAGCGGGGAGCTGCATTAATTCCCTACAATTATTTAGGAATAGCACTGTGAGTTTTCTTAAGCTGGAGATAGACGAAGGAAGCAGCCTGACTTTTGTATCACGCAAGTCAAGAAGTCGGAGACTGCACATATACTCGAAGAATGATTCTGGGAATTCCACCAAGAAACTTTCTTCTTGAAGTAACAATGTTAAGATTTCACCACAGTTAGGCCTTTCTGGCAGAGTGGATAAGCGCAACCGAACCAATGAGATTCTGTTTGCAAGTTCCCATTCTTCATCTCTGATCTTCTCTCCCTCTTTTACCAAAATTCTGTACCTGTTCTTATCCTGATTGGCGATTCTTAATGCTACACGTTGAAAATGCTCAAACATCTTATAGTGTCCCACCTTTCTTCCGTTTTCCAGTAGAGATTGATCAACAAATTCTTTTAATATGGCCCGACCTTCGTCACGAGCCTCCCCGAGCTTACTCCAATGTTTGAAACACCCTTCTGCTCTCCAGCACTCAATAATGTAATCTCGGTGAGGTTCATAACCAGCTGGGAATATTGCCCAGGATAGTAAGCAAGACCGCTTATTTGGGGTTAACTCGTCACATACAAGTTTAAAGGACTTGTAAAATTCTTCCAGATCTTTCTTTGTTTCCATACTTGGTGATCTTAATTGAGACAATGTGTTCCGCCATATTGCAGGATCTTCCACTTTTTTCAAACGTGTTCCTATTAACTTAATCATGAATGGCATACCCCCGCACTCATTAACAATTTTTGTCGCCACACGTTCGATATCTCTACAATTCTTCAAATCTAGATGGACTGTTTCCTGAAACAACTTCCAAGCATCCTCATCTGACAATCTCTGAACATTGATGTGCTCGTCAGCTTGGCTGCAGATATATCTGTACCTGCATGCAAAGACCACCTTTCCATCACTGTGGTGTTCATGAATTCCAACTTCTTCCAAATTAATCTCTGAAGAAACTTCATCAAGAAACAATACATATTTCTTATTCTTCAGCTCTTCAGATATCATGCCTGCTCTTTGGTCATCGCTGTGTCTCTTCGCTTTTAGCTCTAAACGCTTCAGAAGTACTTCCTGTATTTCTCTTACATTACTGTTCATATTCACATTCACCCAAAAGATAATGTCAAATTCAGGAGAGTCACCAACTGCATTATGCAGGTTTGCCATTATTGTAGTTTTCCCAACTCCCGGTGGTCCCCATATGCAGATTCTTTTCAATTCTACATCTCTTAGATACTCTTGTAGCATTTCTACATGCTTATTAAGCGACGGGAACTCCTTAATGTTCTTGGCATTCTTCTTAATCACTTTATCTGGTGGCTTCTCACACATTATGTTTATTTCCCCAATTTGATGCTTCAGATAAACTACAACTACAGTCTTTTCCAACATCTTTTTACCAAGCTTCATCAAAACAGGAAGTGGGCATAAGCCACAAAAGGATTTGCCGATACTACTGTACTCGGTCTTCAGCTCGTTTATCTTTCCTTTCAGTTTTCCCACATCATTGAGCCAGTCTTTACATGTCTCTGTCGGCTGCATTTTCAGTCTATTCTTGTCCAGTTCTGTCATTACATCTTTCTCTAAACTCATCAAATTATTTTCTTCCTTTTCAAGCTTGGTACCTTTGTTGTTGAATAACAAAACATGGATATAAGTGAGTTGCCGAGCTTCGTGCAAATCTGTTGCATCCTTATAAAGTAACAATTTATGTTGCATGAAATGTCTATTTATTTTCTAGAAGGCCTTTTTAAAGGCCTTTAGAGGTGCTTCCATCCAAAACGTAGAAATCTATTACTTTATAGACTGATCAAATCATGTATTATGCAATTTGGCTTTTTTTTGGACACTAAATTGTATTGCTACTTACGCTATTGCTGAGTAAGAAATGTTAGGAGAATGTATCTAATGTAATTGGTTGCTTGTATTCTTTCCATTGATAATCTGTTTTGTTGCAATGTTCAAATGGGCACACGATATGTTCTGAATGCAAGCCCAATGTGCGCAATCGCTGCCCCACTTGCAGGCACGAACTAGTTAACATCAGATGTCTTGCACCAGAGAAGGTGGATGCTTCTCTCGAGCTTATGTTTGCATTTCGAAGCTTTTCAGCTTGGTAGGGCACCTGCTGCTATCTACATAGCATTCTTGCGGTTTATGGGAGACGATAATGAAGCTAAAAACTATAGTTACAATCTTGAAGTGGGTGGTAATGGGAGGAAGATGATATGGCAAAGGGTGACACACAGCATTCGGGATAGCCGCATAAAGGTTCGTGACAACTTCGATGGTCTCATAATCCAATGCAAGGCTCTATTTTTCTTTGGAGGAGATTAGAAAGAATTGAAGCTTAGAGTGACCGGTAGAATCTAAAAAGAACAATGATTGGGATTGATTTGTTCCTTACATATTAGTTGGTAGATTGGTTTATCTTATTAGTCACTAGAGCTGGCAAAACGGGCCGGGCCCAAGTGGGCCGGCCAACCAAGCCTGTTTCGATTGCATGCCAGGGTCGGCCCGGCACGTCGGCTTAACAGGTCAGGCCCAAGCCTGTTAAGCCAATGTGCCGTGTTAGGCCTAGGTGGCACGGCCTACGGATCGGCCTGTTAAGGCCCGCCAGAATTCAAAATTTTAATTTTTTTCAAAGTTTGAAATTTAAAATTTGGGGGGTAAAAAACTGTCCAAAACTTTTAAAAATTAAATTTTTTTAAAATCTTTTACAATTTTTTCCAATTATACCCTAACCTAACATTTTCCTATAAATACCACCATCACCTCACCTCATTTTCTACATTTTCTCTAGTGGAATTATGGAAATGGTGGGAAATGTCACATTTTTGATCGGGTTTTGTAAGAAAGTCACCAAGTAAGTGATTTCCAAAAATGTCATTACTTCACACATTCTCTTTTTTATTTTGAAGTTTTCTGAGATTTTATTCTTTCATCTTTCTCAATAACAGACCTCCAATGGAGGTTGAAAATCTTAACATTATCAACGCATCTTCAGTGGATAATTATTAATATGTTTATAACTAATGTTATTATTTGTTATGTTGTTAGGTACCCAATTGATTAATTAATTCAACACTCTCAACTCGCAAGCCTCCAATTTGTTATTTAATATTTCATATTAAAATTATTACATTAATAATTACACAAAATTATTACAATATATAAAAAATAATATTGTATAAAAAAATGTAATTAAAAAAAAAAAAAACGAAGCCCGTGGGCCCGGCCTGGCACACCCTTGGATAGGCCACGTGCCCAGGTCGGGCCCACCCTTCGCCCGAAACAGGCCGGCCTAGCACAGCTTGTCTCTCTAACATGCTGTGCCTGGCACGACCCGTTAAGCTTACGGGCTTGACAGGCCGGGCGGGCCTGTTTTGCCACCACTATTTGTTATAGTACATTTGGAAGAGCTTCTCAAGTAGATATTTTTACAGTAGATCTTTTAAAAGTAAATCCTTTAGAGGTCGAGCTTGTAAATGAAAGTGGTTGGTTGTTTGATTGTCAATTAAAAATGATCTTTTTTTAATTATAGAATTACCAAAATACTCTAACAAATATTAAATTATAAGGTTATATTAGAGATTTTAGTATTATTAAAAAAACTATAAAATATCTACTTGGAAAAACTTTAAATTTGGGCTTCTCAAAGTAGACTTAAAACAACTATTTTGATCACCTAAAAGCTCTACTTAGTGACAACTAAACGATACAAAAAAAAATTGAAAAGATCATTTTTAATTAAAAAAGCTTTTTTAGCTAGTAGACAAGCTCTTCCAAACGGATACTTAGTAAGTCTTCTAGTGATGCATATTTTGATTTCAAGGAGGAAAACTCTTTGCTTGTTCAAGTTGTTTGAATACATGGGTGAGAAGATTATTCTCTGCCTACAATTCTATAATAATTTATCTAATATGATTTTATCTCGTGTTGCTTGCTCACTGTCATATTTCATGGTCTAGAATTATATTTCAACCAGTAAAAAAAAAAAAAGTTGAACATGAAAAGGGAATGATTTTTCATATCCTATTGAAACAAGTTTTATATTTCTCACAGTTTTATAAAAAAAAAGTTGAACATGAAAATGAATGATTTTCTTACTTTGTCATTAAGATTTATTTTAGAACAATTATTGTACTTAATTTGTAGTAAATTATTATGTACGAATGTATTTATTTTAGTATATATTTTTTAAGGAGATATAATTGAAAGAATGTTATATTATATCATATGAAGTAAACTTTTATTTTAAGAAAAATGTAAACATATTATTTATTCCAATTAAGGTAAAAATGTTTTATTATAGTTAGAAGTGATTTTAATTATTTAAAACCAAACATGCTCAAAAGCTCTTCTTCAAGCGTAAAAATGTCATATTAGGATTCTAAGAGATTTTAAAATGTTCAAACCAAACAGTCTCAAAAGCTCTTATGGAATATGTCATCCAATCAGTAACTAAAAAGTTCAAGCTTTTACTTCTGTTCTTCTATTACCAAAAGCCAAAAGTAAAAGTTATTCCAAATTGACCCATAGATTCAAACAAGCATTGTGTGTGCAAAGTGTTACAAAATCATATTTTCTTTTTCTTTTTCAAGACTTATTTGGTCTTGTTATGCTTATCCCCTCACCGTCATCACAAATATTTAACTGTTTCTATTTTTCTCCATTTATATGCTGAAAATACAATCACTGTTAAATTGCCTTAAGCTAAAATTTGGGGGGGGGGGGGGGGGGGGGGGGGTGTTGAATTGTGAGGAGCTGTGAAAGGTTTTAACGTCTTTTTCAATTCCTTGTAACAAATAAAAGTTTGTCTCTCTAGATAGCTTATATAACACCACAATAAACGGAAATGAACATGCATAGACTATTAACAAGCATTTTCAACTTAGTTCAAACATAGCCTATGAACACATGTGGAGGGGATACAAAGATATAGATATTCCCAAATACTTGTATTCAATATATATGTCTCAATAGTACAAGTACATACAAAAGATATCAATACAATCAAAGATCTTGTCTCACAAGAATGTAATCAATTAAATGTCTTCAAGATCAATTTGATTAAAGAATACAAAATATGAAAGTTACAATGAAAGAGAAACTTGACACACGATGTTTTTTAACGTGGTAAACCTCCGAAGTGGAAATGTCCATGGGTTGAATCCACAATCACCGGCAAACTATTTTTCACTAGTTAAATAAGAATACACCCTCAAATGTAATCATACAAAAATGATGCATGAACATATGAAATGTATGGATTAAGTACAAATCATGTAGACATAGACTTAATTGTGAGAGCACATAAGTTAAATATTGTCTAGTCATAAAATTAATAAATTGAAACCTAGAATATGTGAAACACCTAACACATGTAATTTCTAGTTTCATTCACAAAGGTAATACTTGAATAAATCATATTCATGAATCACAAATTCAAGATATTAAAAACAAACACAAAAAATGATGGATTCAAAATATATTATCAATGAATATTCTAGCAAGGTTATTGATCTTAGAATGTTAATCAAATCACAAATAACCCTAGATATCAAGCTAAGCACAATACAACTCTTAAACATGTGAAATTCTAGAAACCTAAAAAACTAGTTCACATATGTCTCTAATTAGACTTGATTAGATTTAATATGAAGCTATTCTTCTCAATATTTTTCATCAAACATACATACACATATATGAGAAGAAAACCCAAGGCAATTGAGGATCATCAAAGAAGAAATCACAAAGTTTGACTCAATACCTTGAAATCCCGAGCTGGTTCGGTTTTGACAGTGGAACTGCTCTAAAACTCGATCAAACAATTGCAAACTCTTTTGGAAAGGGTAGGGAACTTGATTATGAAGATTCTTCAACTTGAATCACTCAATTTGGAGTCCGAATGAGAAAGCTATGGTGTTTGGAAGTTAGGAAAATTAGAGAGAAAAATTCTACATATTTTCTTCAACATTTCAACAAGTGAGAGAGGGAAGATATTTAAAAGAGATTGGGAGGGAAAAAACTAAAGGAGTGGGACCCACTTGGGAGGCCAGCCAAAGGTTGTCCCCGTGGAGGCGCATGACCACCACGGGGAGGCTAAGAGGCCTCCTTCCCATGGTGGCCACGCACCTCCACAGGAAGACCTCCTAAGGTGGTCTTCTCTCTTCGCGTACCCTTCGCGTTCTTCGACCATCCTTTAGCCTCCAAACTCGGAATTCGAATATGTTTCTAGATTATGAACCATGACTCACTTACACACGAAGATGACTATGAAACTTTAACAATTGGATGTGAACTCAACTCGATATACAAAGACGAAGACAACACATTGTTAAAGAACGTAAAGTTTCGTAACTTCCTAGTTTGAACTCGAAATCAAATGAGTGAGTAATCGAAATGACCGAAACTCAACAAGGAATCATTTAAGAACATATTCAAGTTCAAATCACTTACACTTAAATAAATAAACACAATATCACATGAGTATGCAATTTCCTAAACATAGTCCTAATACATGCATTTCTACAATGTATGGCAATGTGAGTTCAATGCATGAGCATACTAAAACATGTGAATGTGTTATACTAATATGGCACAACTATACACGGACACTTATGAATGGATTGTGTGTGTGTGCCTAAGCCTTGTAAGAGGAAAGAAGTCTAATTACCTTTGTAGACATTTAGCGATTTCCTCGAACGAAGGCAACACTTTGCTTGAAACGTTGTCCAGTTTGCTTGAAGCTTTACAAACCATGTAATAAGGAAAACATTAAAATACAAAGAAAATATCGTTTTGATATAGAATAATACCAACTAATACCCAAAATCCTAACATATGCATTATTTTTAAACTTAGAAAGCATGTTATATATTTTTCATGCATATGTAACTCTCAAGAGAGAGCTCAAGAAAGCATATCTTACAATTTCAAAGACATGGATAGAAAATTATGGGTCAATCAAATGTACTATCAATGAAACATACCCTAATCCAAGCTAAGCAAACTTGAACTAAAAAACTAACATGCATAACAAGCAAAGCAACAATGCACGATTTATTCAAAAGAGTTTTATTGGGAGACCAAAACTGTGAATCTCAAACAATCAAAAAAAAAAAAAATTCAAAGATAACCATTAAATATGCACTTACAATTTAATCATGCAAGCTTGCTCTCAATTATTTTAATATTTTCTAAATAATTGTGAAAATAAAAAAAAATAAACAAAAGGTGGAGAGAATTCACTTGAGAAATTTAAAGTACATAATTGGCTTATAAGTAGAGCTATATAGGCTCTATGTTTTCTTAGCAGACAAGTGAAGAGTGAAGTAAATGACAATGAGTGCATGTGATTTACATTGTAAGTGCAGAGAAATCAGTCCCAATTCCCACGTTATTCATTTGTTAATGACTAATTAGAAAATTTAACTCCAAAATTAGGAAATTAGGAAGTGAGGTAGAGAGTGAACGAGAGGCTAGAGGGTTTCTTTAGAAAATTAACTCATTTGTTATATTTATTTATTTTTGAGTATATTCAAAGTTTTCTCATGGCTTACCTGCAAGAGAACACTATATCCAAGAATTTTTACCCGAATAGTTTTCTTTTGCATGTTGGCCGGAGTGCAAAGCTCTAGAAGTGCTCAGCTGACAATCATAAGAATCCGTACATTTCAAAATACCGAGAATTAATGATAGTGCTAAATAAGAATCTCATAAGTTTTTTTATTTTTAATTTTTTAATTTTTTTAATTTTTACTGATGCAATCTTTTTTATGGTTACTAACCTTTTAATTTGTTGGTTGGTTGATGTAGATTAATTGACAGCCTTACAAAAGGCTACATCGATCTTGAGTGCGCAATTATAGACCTAAATTATTGAGACTTGCATTGTGCAAAACAATGCTTATATGCTTTGAGAAACTGGTATGGTATGAGCCTCGTGTTGCCTCTAGGCAATATGGAGCAAGCTGTATTATACTGGATAATATCCGTCATCTTCCAGAACCTCCTACCAAAATCCGTATTGGTAGTAAAGGTAAGGACTGGGTTGAGAAACCTGAGAAACAACCATTTCTAAAAGAGTGGTAAGAGAGGCACTAGCAAATTGTCGAGGAATGGCGAAATTACAATTTTTTTGGTAATTAATTTACTTTCCTTTTTCCTTCGTTATTTTTTATGGTAAAAAGAAATATACTTATGTGCTTTTTACATAGATTTTGATGATGAGGCCGATGTCTCAAGTTCTTCCGACCTAAATTTGGATGATTTGGAAAACACCACTAGGTTTGGTAAGTAAACAAACTTGTAAGCAAAAATAGTTTAAATTTTTTTTGGTAAGTAAATTCCTTTTCTTTTTCCTTTGATTTGTTTTTGGTAAAAGAAATATACTTATGTATTATTTTGACAATTTCTATAATCGCTAATTTGGTGAGAAACTGTGAAGATAATATTTGTTAAATCCTTCAAACGAAAAGGACATTGCTAGCTAATTGATTCTTATGAGACTAGAGGTCAAAATAAAATACTATCTTGAAACCTTGTCTCTATTGTTTAGGACTTAGTAAACAAAATTAGTTCAGACATTGACCGGATCAAGAGCATGTATCATAGGCTTTCTGGCCCAAAAATCATTAAATAAGTTAAACTAGAATCTATTAGACCCCTCTCCTATTAATAATTTAACATGTCGGACATATGCGGCAGTGTCACTCATATGAGAAAGTTTTTAGTATATAAATGCACCTCCCTTTGACTAAATATTGGTATTATTATGTTGGTGATGTACAAGTTTTGTTATAGAGCTTTGAAATACTTAAAAGCTCGATAATTTGCTTTTGTTTTTTTTTCAAGTAAGTATACCAGACTTGAACTCGAGATCATTGTAGGAGCTCCATCACGTCAAACAATCTTGGCACTGATGTAGTGGTTGAATGAAAATGCAGACAAAAATGTTCAACAGATGATAAATGAATTAAGTCTACTAAAGTGACAAACTATCAGTAGGGTTATCAATGGTATCAAACAGATATCAATTGTAAGAGGATCTTAATAACAAAACCTTTAGTTTCCTTTAAAAAAAAAAAAATTCAATAAATTAAAGAAAAAAGAAGGAGGAATGTCTTCTTTTTAAGAGTAAGATGAGAAAGGTCTTCTTAATATAGCATGTGGGGTTTCTATTTTAGGAGAAACTTGAATAATAGAGAGATTGAGGAATTGTCTTATCTTCTCTCTATGTTGGACGATGTCTCTTTAATTATGGGAGGGGAAGATAGAAGGGGCATGGTCTATGGATTCTAAAGGAATCTTCTCTTGTAAGTCTTTCTTTGAGTGGTTGGTGAATAATGAGTCTCATAAATTGTTTGAGCATGCTAATGTAGTTTGGGAGTCAAAGGTCTCTAACAAATTCAAATTTTTGGGATGGTTGATAGTTCATGGGCAAAGTTAATATGAATAGATACCCTAATCTTTGTCTTCTCCCCTCTTGGTGTGTTATGTGCCAAAATTTTGAAGAAAATTTGAATCATCTTTTTCGGTGTACAGAAGTCGACGACTAGGGCCAACTAGTCGTGCGACGGTAGTCAGCCGCCATGATTCGAGGCTAATCAACTTAAGTAGGCGGTTTCCTTCAAAGTCGGTCCAAGTCGGACCTAGTCAACGCAGCTGTCAACGTCTATCAAGTCGACTTTGATTGTCAATCATTTTTTTTAAAAAAAAAAGGAAAAAAAAAAAAACCCAAATTGACGTCAGCTATGGGTGTATCATTAAAAAAAGAACTATTTGATCGATGAAACATCGACCAAACAGTGAAACAAAACTTCATAAAACTAAAACAAAACAGTCGAACCTTCTTCTCTCTTCTTGCTCGAGTCTTCTTCTCTGTTTTTGCTGCCGTCAAGTCACCGTCGTCGTCTATGGCTGTTAGTCATCGTCGATCGCCAGTTGTTGCCTTCTTTTCGTCGGTCTTCACTTCTTCTGATTCTCCAATTCGTGAGTTTATTTATAATTAAGATTTTAGGGTTTAAAACTTTTAACTTTAATTAAATTTAGGGGTTGAATTTGTTTAATTGAGTACTTTAGATATTATTTATGATGGATTTCATGCATAGCAAATAACTAAATACTAAATGGTAAATACTAAATAGTAATACAGTATATAAGACTAATATCATTAGTATAAAGTTTATTGAGTATTTTAACAATTCTTATTTATTCGGTTTAATTTTCTACTTTTCATGCTGATTTTATTTTATTTTTTTTTTATTTTTTGAGAAAAAGGAATTCATTAAAAAATAAGATCAAGCTACAAAGAACTTGGGCAATCACCTAAGACCTAACTCTCTATAGACAACGGATAGTCATCCAGCCAAATCGCTTCACCAACATGGTCGAGGGCAAGCTTAGTTAAACAATGAGCAACCGAATTGGCAGCTCTAGGGACAAAACTAAATAAAGAAACAATAACATCAGCAAGAAGATTCAGAATATCCTGAACCACCACCCTTCGATAAAGGCACCTATTTAGACATAATAGCATTAACCACTGAGAGGGCATCCAACTCTAACATGACAGGGAACATACCACAATCAGCAGCCAAATTAATACCCCTCAAGATAGCTAAGGCATTAGCAATATGAGGCTCAAAATAGGCATTCAACTGCTTGCAAAGAGAAGCTCTGACACGGCCAAGACTATCACGAATAACCACACCTATCCTCAAAATCTTATCAGCGGAACGAGTTTCATCATCGGTGTATAAGGGGCCTGCCAACTGTCCACAACCTGAGCCAAAAGGCTTGCAAGCATTTCCAGAAAAGCTGGCGCCTCTAAAATCCTAAATGAAAGAAATCACCCACTCCCAAATCTCACTAACAAGAAGGAGCAAACCCCCATGAACCATCTGATTCTGTCTCTGCCACACTCTTTACATTACCACGCAGAGAATTTCAACCTCCCCAGCGTTGGATGTTTTATTGCAGGTGATTAGGAAGTCCATGAATGAGGAAGAATCTAGCCAAGAGCAAACCCCGTCAATACAACAGAAGGACTGTAAGAGACGCAGATCAGTGTATAACCATAAGGCATGAAAAGTAGTTTCAGCTTTCTTCAAGCAAATAGGACAGCAACCCCCTAACTTCATACCATGAGCGATCAAATTCACACGGGTAGGTATCCAATTATAACAGGCTTTCCACATAAAAAGTTTCACCTTTGAATGAAGACGAAGGCTCCAAAAAAACTTCCACCAGGACTCAGTCAAACTAAAACTCGAGCAACTGGGATTCAAAAACGAACCCCGTGCATGTCAGTACCCACTCTTAACCGAATAACTACCATACTTATTAAAATGCCACAAAAGGCTATTTTTCACCGCAGAACCACAAGGAGAGAGGCTCAGAATGGCATCCGCCTCATCCGGATCAAAAGACCCCACCACTAACGAATCATTCCAACTGCCAGAGGATCGTTTAAGACAATCCACCGTAGCTCCCTTACTAAGGTCCGGAGGAGAAGAAACCAAAAAATTCGACAACCAGGGAATCCATCTATCCTTGTAAATTCGAATAGAATCACCCACCCCAACTCTCCATCTAGATGCTTTAATCATTAACTCCTTGCCCCACATCAGACTTTTCCAAAGGAAGGAACCAAACTTGCCCTTTTTAGCATCCAGGAAAGAAGAAGTAGAGAAATAACAGCCTTTCAGGACTTTGTTGTGTGCTGATTTAATGAATGTATAAAGTCTTTAATTAGTGAAAAATGTAGGGAATTCAATCTAGTCAATTGATATAACCATGATCTTATAATATGGGTGCATGATTTTGTTTTGTTTTGCAATTGGAAAATTCTATTTTATCATATTCCGACCATAGTTTTACTCCTAGATGTCATGTCTTGAGTATTGACTAAAAAACTATAAATGTTATAAACTTATAACTTTATAAGTAGGTCATAAAATGTATGTGTATGGACTATTAACTATTGACTATTGAGAAATTGTGGACATATTATTTATTTAATAGGATTTTATTTATTTATTTTTTATTTGTTTCATAATAAATGTTTCATTATAAATTGTGGTTGTGGTTAGGACTTAGGAAATGACTATAGAAGAAAACATGACCAACACCAACTTTCGTTCTGAGGGGAACTGAAATGGAATATTACTACGAAGATTGCATTATACATCCAGAATAGTCCTAAGAAGACATGGTCCCAAGCTGATACTTGACATGTCCCCCCTTTTCTGGGCCCATCACAAGGGAAACGAAACCTCTAACAAATCTATTTTGAAACATAAATCAGATGATATTGGGTGGGAGTATGGGAAATTGATTGATTCCTCCAATTTTGATAGAGTTAAGTGTAACTTGTGTTCAAAGGAGTTTTCTAGGGGATTATATCGGTTGAAACAACATATTGCCTACAAAGCAGGAAATGTTTCTAAGTGTTCGAAGTCAACGAAGAAGGATCAAGTTAGATGTAAGAAAATCATCGAAGATGCAAGAACTAAAAGAAAAATAAAAATAAGGAAGAACATGAGATTAGAGCGGAAGTTGATATCGTCAGGAATAGGGAAGAAGAAGAAGTTGAAGGGTTAGGGTTAAGGAAAGACCACTACTTTCTTAGCCCTATGGATAAATTTGCAAATAAAATCAACCCTGTATTCGTCTAATTCAATTCCAAATTGATTAATAAGCATACAAGGTTAATGAATAAGGAGTTAAACATAGATGTACTACTAGCAAGCGATGGCGATGCTAGTAATGCATAAGGATGGATAGTTGATGATGGTGATAAAGAGGTGGGCTGGATACTGGGCTTACTTCCTAGAGGTCTTGAAGAAGATTTTGAATCTGAAGATGAACCAGTAGAGGAAGATAATTTTGAGTTCGAGTCCAATGAATAATAAGTGTTGGAAAAGATAAGGAGAAGAATAAGATGAGCTAGACACTTAGAGGCTTAGAGCTAGACATTTATTTCCTTATTTGTTTACTAATTACTACTTTATGAACTTATTTGTTTACTACTTTACTTCTTGTTATTGCCTTGTTTGAAACTTGGATATAATTGAGTTTGGCTTGAACTTGGAATTTAATTGACTTTGGTAGTTTGGTTGGAAATTGATTGAGTTTAATGGATTTTGTTTAGTTGTTTATAGATTTTAATTTTCAATCATCAATAGTCAATATTGAGGCTTTTGGAATTTGATTTTCAACATGAGATTGAATATATGAAAATATATGAAGTAGTATGAGCTATGACACTTACTCAATTACAAGTTACAAATATATATATAGAAAAAACTATAACAAATTTTCCGACAGGCTAACTTCTGGCCATCCGCCTTGTCCCCGCCTAGTCCCCGACTAGGTGGCTTAGGCACTAGGCAGGAGTTGCCACCAAACTAGCACCTAGCGACTTTTGCAACATTGATCTTTTTACCCATTGCCTAGTGGCTGTAAAGTTTGGAGTAAGTTGTTTTTGGTTTGGGGGGGGATTGAAACGGGATGCTCCTTGGACTGTAATCTCTTTCATTTTTTAATATTTTAAAGCTTTTGAGAGAGGAAAGTAAACTATGATTCGTTGGTATTGTAGAATTTTTACTGTTTTATTGGTTATTTGGTTAGAGAGAAATAGAAGGATTTTTTAGGAAGCTAAAAAGGAGAACCGTTTTTTATGAGTTAAAGCTTATTATTTAGCTTCTCTGTAGGCATCCATCTCTAAAGAATTTATAGACAATTCTCTATTTTTCATCATGTTAGATTCGAAGGTTGTTTTTTTTTTTGATTGAATTCATTGTAATATTTATTTTTGTTTAGGTTGTTGTGTTGGGTGGACTACTAGTTCACTAATGTACTCTCTTCATTTTTCAATAAATTTTTTGTTTCCTATCAAAAAAATAAAATAAAATACAGTGATACAGAATCTTTGAAAGGAAAATGGTGATTGTTCAGTAAATGTGTACTCAAAATGTTATAGCAGTTTTTTTTTTTCTCCATTTTTTCCTTGGTTCTCCTTGTCTCCCATTCTTATTATTATTATTTTTTTCACCTTATAATTTTTTTTTTTTTTTAATTTTGTGTTAATAATTTCTTTCCCCTTCTCCCCAATAGATTATCTTTCTTGTCATTCTTCATACAAGTGATGTTTGACAACATCATGAATTGGGTTAGGATAGTAATATCTTACAACGGTCGATGAGAGCAGTTACTCGACGAAAGTCAGAGGTTTGTTAGATCCAATAACCAGGGAATGTATATGTCAAAGAATATGACTTACGAATAATTTATGGCGATCGTACATAGCATTGTGAAGTATGATGTAAACAAATTCAATGTTGATCTGGCATCAATATCAATTATTCCTAGAAGTACATGCGCACATTTATAAGAAATGACGATGATGTCCAGTTTATGCTGGGGGAAGATCGGGTGATCCCTCAAGTATGTGTAAGTGTAAGTGAGAGGACAGCTGGAGATGTGATAGGGAATGATATTCCTCCTCTTGAAAATACCCAACAATTTGGATCTTTTAGCGGTAGCAACAAAATGTACAGCCAAAGGAGTGCCACTGAGGGTGGGGGAAACATGTGTGGTGTCCCACCGGTAACGGTCGACCATGCAAATCTAGTTAACCTCAATTTGGTGATGTGTGTGGTTGTCGATTTGAGCAGTACAATGAGTAATACAATGAGCAGTACAATGGGCAGTACAATGAGCATTACAATGAGCAGAACAATAACTTGAACCATGATATGGATAATGAGGCAAATAATGAACAGGTTGATGATCTACAAAATGTGAATGAAGAGCTTGAACAAATTCAAACAAGTGGTAGACGTGTAGAAGGAGTTAGTTGTACTACACCAGATATGTCTAGGACGTCCGAGGTCTGGTATAATGTAACATCATCTGATTATGATAATGTGACAACATGGGTTATTCCCGGAGCAGATTCATACTCGTTTGGTATTAGTACAAGCCGCATCTTGGCAGCGCAAGAACCTAAAACCATGATTTATAAAGGTCAATTTTTTCCGAGTAAAAGGATTTGAAGAGGTTAGTTGGCCATTTTGCAATGTTTCAGAACTTTGAATAGAAGGTGAAAAGGTCCAATAAGACAACTTTACACGTGGTTTGTATCATTGAAGACTGTACATGGAAATTAAGAGCGGTGAGGAGAGATGAAGGGACTTACTTTCAAGTCAGAAGTTTTGTCAATGAACACAGTTATCTCTTGGAGGAGATTCATCGTCGCCACCGACAAGCTAGTGCAGTCATAATCGGTGAAGTCGTTACACCTAGACTTCAACAACACGATGGTCGTCTCATGCGTCCGAAGGACATAATCGTCGATATGAAAACAATGTATGGCATCCAAATCATGTACAGTAAAGCACATGATGCCCTCCAATATGCATTGTTATTGACCTATGGAACACATGAAGAAACTTTCCAACTGCTGCCATCTTTTGCATACGTGTTGGAACAGCAAAATCCTAGCACAATCACTGACTTATAGTGTGTAGACGATGGTAAATTCCTTTACTTTTTCATGTCATTAGGGTCCTCAATTAGAGGTTTTCGGAGGTGTATGTGTCCTATGATTACAGTTGATAGTACCCATTTGAAGGGAAGATTCGGGGGTACAATGTTTGTTGCAACTGCACAAGATGGAAACGAATAGGTGTATCCAATTGGCTTTGGGTACGGTGACTCAGAAAACAACCTTTCATGGGAGTGGTTTTTGGAATGCTTGAGGGGTGCCCTTGGTCATATAGATAATCTGGTTTTCATTTTCGATCGTCATGCAAGCATTAAAGTAGGGATTTCTAAAGTCTTCCCTTATGCAACCCATACCATATGTTGCTGTCATTTTGGTGAAAATATAAAAAAGCGATTCCACAGAAAGGATGTTGCCAACGTAATGGATAACGCAGTTAGGTTGTACAGCGAAATGAAGTATGATCGCCACATGGAAGAGTTACGTAAGTTGCACAAGGCTGCATTCAATTATGCCATTACTGCCGGTCCACACAAGTGGTCCCCCGTTCACTGTCCCCAAAGAAGGTACAGGGTGATGACCACAAATGCTGTAGAGTGCATAAACTTATGCCTAAATTTTGCACGACAACTGCCATTGATGACACTGGCAGAGTTCATTAGGAATATGCTACAAACGTGGTTTCACGATCGTCATGCAGCTGCACAGACCATGCGTCATCGATTGACCGACGCAGCACATCTTTTGATCCTGAAACGTGTCGAGAAGTACGGTTATATGACCGTAAATCTAGTTGACTGGAACATATTCTCCGTCAAACGCAAGGGAAAACAGTGGACATTTAACTTAACTCGGAAGACTTGCACATGCAACAAATTCCAAATGGACTTTTTACCTTGTTCACACGCACTCACAGCGGTAAGGTACATGACAAGTTACAGTTCACACTATATATTACCCATACGTGAATCTCACTGTTTTCATTGTTGCAGGAAACGAAACTTGGATTTCATAACTCTATGTGCGGACTACTACAAGAGGGAGATACTTATTGATGCATACTTGGTTTCTATTATGCCTGTTGGCCATCCTTCTTCATGGGTAGTGCCTTCCGACATCGCAGCGCGGGTGGTTTTAAATCCAAAGACGAAGAGACAATAAGGTCACCCGATAGAAGGTCGACATGCCTCGTCTTCGGAGAGGACAACTACACAGTCATGTAGAAGATGTGGACAACTAGGACATAATAGCAAGCAGTGTTCTAACTCGCCTATGGTCAATGAAGGTCCTAGCAGAATTGTCCCTGTCGAATACCATCGCAAGTGCAGCATATGTCACTGAAATGGACATAACAAACAAACATGCCCTAAAAAAGACTCTACCGTGGAATGAATGGAGCCGTACAAGAGGAAGGTGGTCAAACATAACAAGGTAGTACAAGAGGAAGACAAATTGCCACCAGAAAAGCTTGTGATTGAGGAACATCTCTCCAACTTGATGTCTTCCAACATCGTTCAAACTTTGGGAACCATGCTTGATATAGTTGTTTTATCAGACCCTTGGTTCTTATGCTTTTATGTTAAACTATTCTTATTGATTTTATGTTCGAAAAGTAGATTTGACTTTGTAGTGTTCGTAAATTTCCTGAATTGGTTATTGATTTAAATATATGAAATGTGTGTTGAACTTTAAACTGTAAAAAATGAAAATTAAATCTACTTATTACTCAAAATTATGTACATCAACTACATGGGCCTGGTGTTACAAAAAACCTCCACGACCATCTTTTCCCTGATGGTGGTCATATCATCCTCAGACCAATCGAACGTATCCTTGTTCGCTGTCATGTACTCTATCATCCTCAAAGTATATGCACCACAGTTTCCCCTACAATTCACCACATAAACAACCGTTTAAATGGAATGTTATTAAAACCGATTGGGATTGAATCAAATCTTGAAACAGTCATCCCCTATTCGCTATTAGGGCACACGGTCTGTAGACACGAGCAACATCTGAAAGGGCTCATCCTTCTTCTTGTACATCTTATCACCCCAACGCCTGTTCCTATGAAAGTGCACCGCATGCAGCATCGAGGGCAAAAACCACCTTAACCATACGAGTTTTTTTTCCTGTGCGTAAATGGGACCTCCTGTCTGAACGGGTCGAACACGAAAATGTCCCCTGCAGTGAGATCGACGCTAGCCATGACCCAATGCATACGTCCAAGGTTGCAAGGAATCAAAACCTGCAGGTGTTTCAACAAAATGTTATTAGTGTCAAATTTTGGATTCAACATATAAACGCCATGTAAAATATACACTCACCATGTCAACATCGTGCCATGGCCGGTTTCCTACCGGGAGCTCTCCACGTACCACCATAAGGTCATCATAGGACCACTGGTGCTTCAACACAAACCAACCTTTTGGGGATTTCCTGTCTTTACCAGAGGTGATTCTGTCCCATGCATGATCTAACAATGACTGTACACAGATAATTTACCGATACGTTAGGCTACAGATTTATGAAACAACCTTTCATGGCAGTATTGAAAATCGTACAATAAAAACACTTATATAGAATTGTGAATCCAGTATGTTGGTCCTCGAACCATAGACAGTAGGGTATACTCGCTGACGCTTTCGGAGAATCTTCAAGTACGCGTCAATGTGCTGACAATTTCATCATTTTCTATTGTTAGGATACTACCATTTGTGAAAGAAACAAACTTATAAAGACAGTTAAATTAATAAACATACTGTATCCTTCGACTCCATGAAGTTGGATTCAAACCGGTGGAACCAAAAGACATCAACTGGCTCGTGTAGATCCACATCACGTCTACAAAATTGTTGAAAAAGTTAAATAACCAGGTTATTGGACGTAGGTCCTTGAAAATAGTATAAAAAGATTGTAATTTCTACGATTATACTTACACTTCCCCCGTCACATTCCTCTTGTAGGCTTTGTACTCCTGAAGTTGTTTTGGATCTACCAATCCGTGTGGTGCCCATTAATATGGTGGCTATGGCATCTTCCTAGGCCTCTTCAGTCAATAGGGGTCTGTGAATGGGGTCCGCTGCTGCTAACCTCACTGTCGAATCTGGTCTCCACGCCTCAGGGTGGGGATCTCCAGTCACTGGGGTCTATACGTGTGAGGAGGAACTCCCTCCCAATTGATCAACTGGGATAGACCGGAGGGGTATGTCGTGACGGACCATATCTTTCCCCGTGGATCGTCTAAATGGGTTTGCACTGCTGGGATCAACCGGAGGGTCGTCGGGGGGGTGCGCTACGACAACCGGTGCAATGTGAGATCATGAAAATGTATAGGATCATGCAGCAGCTGCGACTCACCGTGTAGTGTGAGGTCCGGGAAATGTACAGGATCATGTAGAAATTACGACGATCGGTCCACAGTGAGCTTCTGAGGTAGTACCTACTGTGTAGAAACACGCACCTGCTGACCTTCAGTAATAACTGGCTCCTGATGATCAGGTGTTGTCTCCATAGGTACAGTACCCCCCCCCCCCCCGGTCCGGTGTCATAGTCTGTCCTATCCTGATGACCACTTCACCTGTCTGTGGGAGTAAAGTCTCGGTCATCGAATGGTGGACCATCACGATGGGACTGTGAGGTCGAACCCTGTAATGCTCTAATCAAACCCAGCAACTTCGTATGCTGCTGATCTCGTTTCTCGTTACCCCATTGGACATCCTTTTTTAAAACTTGTATTTCCTCCTGTAATTCTCGGACGGTATCCATCATTTTAGCTAAGTTTTGCGTCCATCCTGAAAGGAGTTCCAACTCCATTAGTACTAAAACCGTTCATTTGATTGAAATGAAATAAAGCTGTACAAATATTTTAATGTACCTGTGGATGCCTTTCAACGCCTCCTCGTCTGGGCAACGAGAATCGAACCCGCCTATGCCTCCCACTGCCACCCTCCGAGTCAGAACACTCTGTATCACTACGACCAGAAGACTGACCCTCAGTATCACTAGGTCCGGCAGTGGTATGTCGATCAGGTACATCAGCGGAATCGGCTTCATACTGACTGTCTCCCTCGTAAATGCCCTCGAAGTACCACTCGGCCATTTCAACTGTCGTCGGTACCAATTTATCCCTCGCATACATCTGAAATCGTAGTTAAACCATTGTAATGTAATACATACTAATAACTATGAACATTAACAAAAAATTTACTTACGTTATCATTGAAAATGTTATCTAGCTTTTCCCCCTCAGTCGCTGACTCAACTCCCACTTCAAAATATGAAGGGATAGCTCTATTTCCCTGCGAGTCCCACAATCTCTAGTGCCAAGCTCGGAGATAACCTCAAAAGCAAATATCTGTGTAATAAATAATTACGATAAGAATCCAATACATCATTCATATGAAAAAAAATTAAAATTAAGTTCTGGTTATTAAATTCTAAATTCTCACCAACAATACGTGTGTTAGACCATATATGTTGTACGTCTCCTGTTTGTGTACGGTAACACCCTTTCGTTGTTGGCATTATTCGAACCGCTGCCGTCGACCGATCAACGCATACTTGAAACCATAAATGGACCACCTATACACGTGTACACCCTACGGAAACGCATCAAAAGTGTCCAAGTTCTCGATTAGGCGAAACTGCCATACTGGAAATTTCTCTCTCTCGTCCAACCCCATCAGTATCCAGTTAAGCATATACAATAGGCACATCTTAACCGCATCGTATTGCTCTGTAAAAACACTATTCCGTAAAGGGCTTTCAGCTATCCATATTGATGTCATCTCGACCTTGAAAATACCGCTGATGTATACCATTCTCTACCATAGCATAGGTAGATGTGTCAGGAATGACTCCGAACTTCAATCCGGTGATGAGACAAAACTCAATCTTCGAGAACCGGACTGAATGACCACCTAAAAGAAATCTCATCTCATCTCATCTTCCGGCCCTTCGTGATACAACTCACGAATAAGCAACCGATGGAAAATGCTACTTGAAAACTTCATGTCATGTTGCATTCGAAGGAAATGTCCAAAACACGACTCAGTATACCGAAGTCGTTCTTCGACCGCAAGATGTTCTGGTACCCTGTCAAGTGCGTTGTCAATATTTGAAAGCTGATCGAAATGGTCATGCCGAGTTATTTTTCCTGAGTACCATTCATCCTCTGGAGTTTTCAGGAAATTTCTCAGCCGATTCGTCATTTGCGTATTCAAAGAAAAAAAAAAACATTTAAGTTCATTAAAAAGCCTTATATAATTGAAAGAAAAAAGGCATATAATTGAAAAGGTTCAGACTAAAATTGAAAAGGCTAGGAGACTAATATGAAAACGCTCGGAGAGCATCTGAAAAATCTCGGACAATGTGTGAAAAGGATTGGAAAAGGCTCGGAAAACATTTTAAAAGTCTTGGAGATTGAACATTGAAAACGATTGGAAAACTGTTACCAAGTCTCGGAGAACGTTATAAAAGGCTCAGAAAAGGATCGGAATACATTTTAAAAGTCTCGGACATTCGAAAAGGAAAGAGCTCGGATTACTTTTGCAAAGTCTCGGAAAATGTTTTAAAAGGCTCGGAAAAGGCTCGGACAACATTTTAAAAGTCTCGGTGATTGAAAATTTTTAAATGCTTGGAAAACTGTTATAAAGTCTCGGAGATCGTTATAAAAGGCTCGAAATACGTTTTAAAAGTCTCAAACATTCGAAAAGGAAAAAGCTCGGATTACTTTTACAAAGTCTCGGAAAACGTTTTAAAAGGCTCAGAAAAGGCTCGGACAACGGTTCAAAAGTCTCGGAGATTCATCATTTACAAACCTTTACATATTCCCTAAAAAAGCTCAAAAAGCATTTAAAAAAGCTCGGAAAAGGCTCGGAAAAAGTTTTAAAAGGCTCGAAAAACCATAATCTACACAGCTTCATCGTCTTCTACACAATTTTTTTATACATTCAACCCCTAATCTAAATCTAAACTAACACACAGACATAATCTAAATCGAAATCGAAACATAAATTTATCAACAAAAATGAAATCAAAACATAACCTTACTGTGAGATTGTAAGTTCTCATCGATTTCACCACTGTAGATCCACCGCCGGTGAGTTCGCCGTCCGATTTATAACCAGATTTCTTGCACTGAACCTTTCTCTCTCCATTGTTCTCTCTTCTCATCCTTTTTCTTTCCACATTTGAAAACACAGAAACTGCTAAAAATAAGGGTATTTTTGTCTGGTCACCTAAATAGGTGCATTTTAAACTTATATTAGTAAGGTGGTGTTATTCTTACAAAAACACCCTCACATAGTGACAATTAATTTTTTTCCCCATATTAAAATCGTAGATAAAGGAACAATTAATATATTATAGAAAAATTTAGACTGACCAGAAAATATCGGCATTACGGTTGATTGACAAAGACAAAATTGATGCCTTTCACATATTCAAAGTTCCGGTGACCTGACCTACCTAACCAAACTTTGATTTTTCAAAGAATTGCAAATAACCATGTCCAAAGTTTCAAAATGGTCATTTTACCCTCATCCAATTTGTGAAATTACCCTATTTAATACTTTTGAAATTAATTTTAGGTCTAACACGTATAAATTAGGATCTATAATTTTAACCCTACGATGAGGTTATGAATATAGCCGCATACTTTGATCCAACGGCCAAGGATTAAAACCCATATAAAACCTTTTGAAGATTAGCAGGGTCTCCACTCTGTCTTCATTTTGGCGGGCAACAACACTGTCTTTGGCTCTCTGCAAAAACTTATCTTAGTTGAGGGTTTTTTTTTTTCCTTATATTTCTTTACATTGTTTTTTGAAAAGTCCATTTCATATTCTTATCTTTCAAACTAGTTGTTTCTTGCTCTTATTTTGCTAGTAATAAAATAAAATAAAAAATGAACTTTAGGGTTTTTGTTATCTGGTAGCACAAGAAATGAAGAAATGGTTCATTAATTTAAATGTAATGCTACACATCCCACCTAAAATCCCACATTTTTCATCCCACTACATGTGGCATGTAAGATGTCAAATTATGAGTGTATACATGGGGTAGATGAGATAAATCATCATTAATGTGTATCCACTCACAATTTGATACATCACATGTCACATGTAGTGGGATGAAAAAGATGGGATTTTAGATAAGATGTTTAGCATTATTATTAATTTAAAGCCCAATATCAATAGAAAAAACATATACCTTATGCGACATTGATATTTGAGGAACATTTCAATTTGTTGCCATGATATCTTTATTTTTTCTTTGATAGTTTGATTATGTATGTGTAGTTTTAAGCTATATTTTTTTTTTTCATGGGTCATTCACTTACATTTAAAGTTTCACTTAACCTATATATATATATATATATATATATATATTTCATGCTGATCACTGTAATTTTCATGTCATTGATACGAATGGTGTGGTGCATGGCATGCATGCAGAGCAAGGGAAAACGTGTGTTGCTTGTGAGACTTCCAAAGGAGGACTAAGTTTGGGTTGTTAGTTTTTGTTATCTGATTGAGTCAAATAAATAGTTGTGGGTTGAGTGGATGCTTGAATCTCTCCACGTCTTAAGCACATTTTAAACCTCTTGTTATTTATTATCTTTGTTATTTGTTTACATGTAATGTAAGACGTAAATAGGTTAGTTGGAATTGAATAAAAAGACTATCGAATATTATAACACAAATATCTCTTCTTCTCCTGAATTCTTTTCTGACTCTCTTCTTAGTCTCTTTTCTTCTTCTTCTACTGATCCAATAAATTAAGCTGTAACAAATTGGTATCATAGCCTATCATCCATGGAAACTCGTGAGAAATCGAATGCGCAATCCACAAAATCCTTACCAGCCACGAATTGTGATTCGACCAAATACTCAACAAACTACAGGCACTACGCCTACAACAAAACCAAACAGTCATAGAACATATTCGACCCACCACTGAGAAGGAAAATAATCCATTCGTAACCTGGAAATTGTCACAAGGCAGCCAGTCCGCCAACACCAATCCCAATTTTGACCGTAACCACAAACAATTGAAGCTGAATCTTTCGACTTATGGTGGCGATGATCCAACGGGATCAATTTTCAAGGCCGAATAGTACTTCGAATTCAAATGTATTGCTTCCCAATAACAGGTACAATTAGCGTCATTCCACTTGGAGGGAGTAGCGCTTCAATGGTACCGTCGGTACACCAAATTATGAGGGCCATTGAGCTGGAATAAGTTTACCAAAGCCATCCTCCATCGATTTGGACCAACCGATTACGATGATCCTTCAGAGGCCCTTTCACGCCTCAAACAGACCACATCGGTAAATCCTATCAGGAATCATTCGAAAAATTGTCACATAAAGAGGACCACTTACCAGAAAATTTCTTAGTGGGGAGTTTTATAGCTGGACTACAAGATGAAATCCAACTTGATGTTCGTGACAAGCAACCAAAAACACTATCTGAGACCATCAATGTGGCACATTTAATTGAAGAATGAAATGAGTCTGCCACAACCTAAGTCACAATCGAGTACAGTAATAGGTCTCCTCGGACCTCCTCCTCAGCGGGCTTAAGGCAATTTCCAGGGATCCATTCATTGGATCACATGGCTAAAGGCGCGAGAAAAGCAAGAAAAAGGCTCTGTTTTTATTATAATGATAGGTACACGTTAGGGCATCGCTGTTCTCGGCCCCAATTGTTTATGATAAAAAATGTTTTATCATGGTAAGAAGCCACATATGTGGACATGGAAATAAAGAACATAACCAATGACACCATTCCAAAGATCTCTTTCCATGCGATAGTTGGCACAACAGACCCGTAAATGTTTCGAGTCATAGGCAAAATGGGTAACAAAGAGTTGACGGTACTCATCAATGGGGGGAGTACCCATAATTTTATTAATCAGAAATTAGGGTTACCAGTGATATGAGATAAATTTTTTCAGATAACGGTGGGGAACAAAGAAAAAATAGAATGCACATGCCATTTTATGGAACTTTCTCTCAACATTCATGGATATACGGTTCGGGTAAATTTTTACGTTTTGCCAGTAGCAGCTTGCCAAGCGGTTTTAGGGGTATAATGGTTAGAAATGTTGGTCTAATAGAGACAGATTACAGGAAACTTATCATGACTTTTGCTCAAGATGGGCGACCTTAGATGCTGCAGGGTATGACACGAACTGAACTTGCACCGTTAAGTGATAAGGAACTACAACACCTATCGGGTATGGGTTTTTTTTTCCATGTTTTGACACCACTCCAGCCAACATAACCCGTTGAAGGTATTGATGTTCTCCTCAAATTACTAACTAAATTCTCTCATATTTTTGATGGACCAACGGAGCTGCCACTAGTCCGTAGCCACGATCAATAGATATATCTCTTGCCAAATCACTAACTACTAAATGTGAGGCCGTATCGGTACCCTAATTATAAAAAATATATATATGAAATAGAGAAGCTGGTCCATGAATTTCTATCTTTCGGCATTATCCGACCCAGCCGCAACCCGTTTTTTTCCTCGGTTTTACTCATTAAAAAATCGGATGGAACTTGGCGATTTTGTGTGGACTATCGAGCCTTGAACACTATCACTATTAAAGACAAGTTTTTGATTCTTGTAATCGACGAATTGTTCGATGAACTTCATGGCGCTCAATACTTTTCAAAATTGGACTTACAATCTGGGTACCACCAAATTCGGGCCCGAAATGATGACATTCACATGACGGCTTTCCGCACACACGATGGTCATTACGAATTCTTGGTTATGTCGTTCGATTTGACGAACACCCCAGCCACTTTTCAGTGCCTCATGACTGACATTTTTCGACCATATTTGTGGAAATTTATACTGGTACTTTTTATAGATATTTTGGTTTACAGTAGGACTTGGAGTAACCATTTGCACACCTACAACAGGTTCTTATGATTTTGTCTAACAACCAGTTATTTGTTAAGCATTCAAAATGCAAATTTGGTATGTTACAGGTGGAGTATTTGAGCCACCTCCTCTCACTAGTAGGGGTAGCAGTTGACCAAATAAAAATTCAATCGGTCCAAGACTGGCCGGTACCAACATCCGTAAAAGGTGTCCGGGGGTTCCTTGGGCTTGCTGGATATTATTGTAAATTTATCAGGTGGTTCGGATCACTCACAGCCCCGATAGCACGATTACTGACTAATAAGGGGTTCAGTTGGCCAATGGAAGCAAGTCGTGCCTTCAATCAATTAAAAGCAGCTCTCACAACTCCTTCTGTATTATGGCTTCCAGATTTCTCACAATAGTTTGTGATCAAATGCGACGCAAGTGAAGCCGGATTGGGGGCGATTTTTTCCTAACATAATCAGTTGATTGCCTTCTATAGTGAAGCTTTAAAAGGAGTAGCTAAGTCACTGTCCACGTATGAAAAAAAGATGTTAGTGATTGTGAATGAGGTACGAAAGTGGCGACTGTATCTCTTGGGGAAACCATTCGTCATTCGGACAAATCACCATAGCTTAAAATATTTACTTAAACAATAAATCACTACACTAGAGCAAAACGAGGTGGCTATCGAAAATCAAGCGGTACGATTACACCATTCAATACAAACAAGGGAAGAAAAATTAGGGGGTTGATATGCTTTCGCCTGTGTCTTCGTTTCAATTTATGGCTGTTTCGTTTCCCATAGCTGACTGGTGGAAGTTGCTTCAGCTGGAAGTGACTCAAGATACATATTATGCAACACTAGCTGAGTCTCCTTTATCGCAAAACATACAACGGGATGGGGTTTGGATATTGGGCGGGAAAGTTCAGTTAAGCCCTAATTCAGCCTTGTTACCTGTTGTCTTAATGGAAGGGCATGCGTCACCCGACGGTGGTCACTTTCTCCAAAAGACCCTTTGTCTGATCAATGGCAACTTTATGTGGCATGGATTACGCTCATCAGTGAAAGAGTACATTAACAATTGCGATGTCTACCAACAGTGCATATACAACAACTTACGTCTAGCCAGACTGCTCTAACCCTTGTCGATATCGCAGCGCGTATGGTCGAAAATCTCCATGGATTTCGTGGAAGGTTTACCCATGTCGCAAGGTCATGATGTGATAATGGTGGTTATTGATCAACTCTCCAAATATGCTCATTTCGTGCCTTTAAAGCACCCATACACAACTCTCACAGTGGCAAGGGCTTTCGTCACTAACATTGTCCGCTTGCATAGTGTACCAGCCTCCATCGTGAGCGATCGAGACAAGGTTTTTCTCAGCTCATTTTGACGTTCTCTTTTCAAGTTACAAGTCACACATCTCAATTATAGTTCAAGTTACCACCCACAGACCAACGATCAAATGGAAGTGGTCAACCGCACTTTAAAGCAATATCTCAGGTGTTTCACCGGTGATCAACCAAAAAAATGGATGGAGTCGCTCTCTTGGGCAGAATATGGATACAATACAGTATTATGTTCTTCCACTAAACTGTCCCCTTTAAGGTTGTATATGGGGTTCCGCCTCCATCATTGATATCATACATTCCGGGAACAACTAGGATACATACAATTGGAGGGAGTCCTTACGGTTCAGAGATGACATTCTTCGTGACTTGCGACATAATTTGCTGACTGTTCAGAACCGTATGAAGTTGCAGTCGGACAAGTATAGGCGTGAGGTCAACTTTTATGTAAGAGATTTATGTTTATGTTCGTTTTCAACCTTATCGTCAAAAATCGGTGGCCTTCCGCAACTCTTTGAAGTTAGCACCAAGGTACTTTGGACCATACAAAATAATAGCTCGAATTGGCACAGTGGCGTATAAATTAGAGTTTCCAGTGGGTGCACGGATACATGATGTATTTCATGTTAGCTTGCTCAAGAAAAAGTTGGGTCCAATTGAAGTTACATGCATAACTCTTCCTCATGTGGCTGATGATGCTTCCTTATTGCCCAACCACAGTCCATTTTGGATCGTTGTATTGTTCAAAAAGGGAAATATCGATCGAAGACGGAAATTTTAATTCAATGGTCAAGGGCACCTAGGAAAGATTCTACTTGGGAGAATTTATGGCGTTTCTCCAAGACGTATCCAAACTTTTGCCATGAGGACAAGGAACTTCTAATGGGAATGGAATGATACGAATGGTGTGGTGCATGGCATGCATGTAGAGCAAGGGAAGGCATGTGTTGCACGTGAGACTTCCAAAGGAGGACCAAGTCTGGGTTGTTAGTTTTTGCTATTTGATTGAGACAATTATTACTTGTCATCGTGTACGATATTGATATTTTTTTTTTTTTTAAGAAGTATTATACGCAAATGGTATCAGAAACTTCTTGGTTTAATTTTTTTTTTTAAGAAAAAAGCATATTGAGGAAAGTGCTCAACTTAAAAAAAAAAAAAAATATATATATATATATATATATATAATGTTTTTGGTACGCCCATTGCACATAGAGATGACACAACCAGAATGCCAGATTATAAAATATATATATACACGTTTTTGGTCCCATTAATAATTTTTCTCTATAAAATTATTCTGAAACTATATATATATATATATATATATATATTTGTGTAGATAGAAAATGATCAGATTTATTTTGCTCAAAAAGATCAAAAGAAAGCTGTTTTTTTTAGAGAATTTAGGAGAATTTAAAATGAATTCTGAAATTTCTCTTTATGAAAATATTTGGTCATTTATGAAAATAGCGGAACAATTGTGGCCATTTCGAAATCTTACTACTTTTGAGTATTGGATCACAATTGCGAAGATATTGCTAAGAGCTCTCCTACAAGAGTTGCAATACATATAGCACATTATTCTTAAAAACAATAATAAAGGCAAAATTGACTTGCTTAGTGATATTATTCTTGAAATAGAAATAGCAAAGGAATGTCGTGTTATGATGAACATGAGGCGTACTGCAGCTTTGAGTATGTTTTCGAGCCTTCGTAGCGCAAAGCACATAGGTCATTGCGCATGCGAAAAAGGGTCCATGGTTTGGAAAAGTGGCAGCTGCAAGGGTTAAGAAGTCAGAGAAATTATGCATTCAATGTGATAAATGTTCTTACAAAAGGCATGATAGAACTAAGTTCAAAGTTCCTTATTTCAAAAATAGTTATTAGATTTACATTATGAACTCTTTGGTTTATTTATGTTTATTTAAATTTTCATTTGAACTTATTGAATCATGCTTGAATGTTATTGATTAATAATTATATTTGTTTAATGGGAGTTATATGAATTGATTAGAACTGTTATAGTTGCGCAATATACACTATAATTGCATACTAGCTTTTAAAATTGGAATTAGATGATGATTAGAAGCCTCGACTAATTTTTAAATCTATTCCTACATATTATTCTATTATATTTTTTAGTGTAAATGTTTGATGCAATAAAAGAAGTGTGAATTTGAAATATGCTAGCGCTAAAAAATACATCCTTTTTTTTGTCTAAATTACAGAAAATGTCTTCTGCTACTAAAAACATTGTGGCCGAATTGAACAAACGAGAGAAACTGAACGGTGACAATTATGACATTTAGCACCGCAAGGTTCAGTACATCCTTACAAAGCAAGAGACTCTTGAAACAATAACCAACACCATGGTTGAACCTGCAGCAGGAACTACTGCTCAACATAGAAGGGATTTGGAGGCTTACCAAGTCTGGAAAAGAAAAAACAGCATAGCTCGTATAACGTTGCTGAGAGGTATGGCTGATGACCTGATGTGTGGTTTTGAAGAGTATGAGACTGCTCAAGCAATGTGGATTGCCTTGAAGGATAAGTTTGGTGGTACTTCAACCACTAAACTTAAAAGGCTCACAATCAAGTTCGACACATATAGGAAGCGCCAAAATCATACAATGATGCAGCACCTAAAAGAGATGTCAAACATGATGCATGAATTGAAAAGAGCAGAGCATGTCCTGATTGATGAGCAACAGGTTCAAGCTATTATCCGATCTCTCTCTAATAGCTGGGAACACATGAAGATCAATATGACGCACAATGATAACATCAAAACTTTTGATGATATCTCGCGCCATCTGGAACTAGAAGCTGAGTGCCTAGAGGCTGCTAAGGTTTCTGGCCAACTTTATATGGCGACACCAGAGTCGCGTAAAGTTTCAGGCCCAAAACGCATTGGAGGAAAGAAACCTTTCCAGAATGGAAGAGGTTCTGGTGTCAACAATAAGAAAGCTAGGATAGAAAAATAGAAGAGAGGCAAGCTTGCTGGAATTAAGAAGGATAAGGCTAAGGCAACTTGCTACAACTATGGCAAACTGGGTCACTTCGCTCGTGAATACACTGAACTGAAAAAGGTAAAACCTAATTCCATAAACAAATATGCTTATGTTTCTAACACTGTTTTACTAAATAAATATCGTCCTTTGTGGACTGTGGACTGTAGACTTAGGAGCAACAGACCATGTAGCTAGAGACTAGGGAGCAATTGTGGAATATCGTCGGATCCCACAAAGAACGAAGTGGATATACGTGGGAAACAACTCAAGAGTGGAAGTCAAGGGTATATGCATGAGCAAACTAGAGTTTCACAATGGCAAAACCCTATATCTCTATGATGTGTTGTATGCACCAGAGATCCAACGAAACTTAGTCTTCGTTACTATTCTTCTCAGCCTAGATTATGCTTTAAATTTTCATGGGAATGATTTGAACATTTATTTGAATTCTATTAAAATTGGTACTGGTTATTTGTTAAATGGTTTCATGGTTTTGGATACTGGTTTTAACAGTATTAATAATGATAGTAGTTTTTCCTTTATATCTGCTTCTGATAATATCAATATTGATGTTTATACCTGACATGCTAGACTAGGCCATATTGGGCAAGATAGAATGAGTAGATTGGCCAAAGAAGGGCTATTAGGCTCACTCACTAAAATAGAGATGTCTATTTATGAGAATTGTCTAGTAGGAAAAACTACAATGAAACCATTTGGTAAAGGAACTTGAGCTGAAATTCCAATACAGCTGATTCATTCAGATATCTATGGTCCAATGAATGTAAGAGTGAGGCAAAGAGCTTCCTACTTCATTACATTCATAGATGATTTCGTACGTTTCGGTCATGTCTATTTGATTTCTCATAAATCTGAAGTATTGGATTGCTTTAAAATATAGATGAATTTAGCTGAAAATCAATTAGACAAGAAAATAAAAGTTTTAAGAACTGACTGAGGACGTGAATATCTTTCCAATCAATTCAAGGAATTGTGTAATGAGAAATGTATATAAAGGCAATTGACTATTCCTTACACTCCGCAACAAAATGGTGTAGTGGAAAGAAGGAATAGAACATTATTAGAAATGGTTAGGTTTATGATGGCACAAGCAAATTTACTAGTATCATACTAGGGAGATGCTTTATTGACTGCAACCTATATACTTAACCGTGTGCCTTCAAAATCAGTCACTTCCACCCCATATAAGTTATGGACTGGTAGAAAACTTGTTTTAACAAACCTGAGACCCTGGGGGTGTGCAGGTTATGCTCATGATCTATCCAGTCAATATGGAAAATTAGGTGCAAGAGGAAAAAAGTGTATCTCTACTAGATACTCTGAGCATTCCAAAGGATATACACTGATGGGTGAGAATTCCAATGGAAGTGTGACTGAACTGGAATCATGAGATGTCAATTTATTGGAAAATGAATTTTCAAACAAAGGTGAAGTTGATAAAGATGTTTGATTCTTTGAATTGGATGATCTTAATGATAATGTAAATCTAAACACTCCAATTGAGGTAGATACAAATTTACCTGGGACTTCTGTCCATAGTGGGAGTAACACAACTGTTGAACTAGCTTTTAGAGATTTACAAACTCGAAAGAGTAACTGAAGAGCTATCCCACGCCGTCGTTTTGAGATTGAGGGGGAAATATTTATGGTTGCTTCACATGACAGTGATGAACCTAAAAATGCAAATTAAGCTCTCAACTCACCTGCTAAGAAATTATGGATGAAAGCCATGGAAGAAGAGATAGAGTCGATGAAAAATAACCATGTCTGGGACTTGGTTGATTTACCGCCTAATCATCGAGCCATTGAAAATAAATGGGTTATTCGCATCAAACAAAAGACGGATGGTACAATTAAGAGATACAAGGCGCGTCTAGTCGCAAAGGATATACTCAACAATAGGGTATAGACTATGGAGAAACCTTTTCTCCTATAGTAAGGTTTGCTTCGATACGCCTTATTCTGGCAATCATCGCAAATATGGACTCAGAATTACATCAAATGGATGTAAAGATAGCATTTCTCAATGGAGAATTGGAGTAAGAAATTTATATGGTACAACCTGAAAATTTCGTTTCAAAAGGTCAATAGTGCAAAGTTTGCAAGCTTAAAAGATCTATATATGGTTTGAAACAATCCTCGAGATAGTGGTATCTTTGGTTCCATCAGGCAGTAATGTCGTATGGATTTACAATGACTGAAGAAGACCACTGTGTCTATATAAAAAAGTCTGAAGGAAATTTTGTGATATTGTCGTTATATGTGGATGACATTTTGTTTGTTGTAAATGATAAGAGTTTTGTCATAGACATTAAAGAATGGTTATCTTCAAATTTTGAGATGAAAAATATGGGTGAAACTGCCTATATTTTGGGAGTAAAGATTACAAGAGATCGTTCAAAGAAATTTCTAGCTCTATCACAAGAGCCTTACATTAGAAAGATTCTAGAACAATTCAATATGGCTAATTATAAGTCTATGGATACATCTATCTCAGAAGGACAAAAGCTCAGTCTCAAAATGTGCCTCAAGACTCCAGAAGAACGAGATAAAATGAGTAGAGTTCCTTACCCCCAATGCCATTAGGAGTCTCATGTACGCAATAATGTGTACTAGGCCTAATATATGTTTTGCAGTTGGGTTTGTGAGCAGATTTCAATCCAACCCTGGGTAGAAACATTGGCATGCAGTCAAAAAGATCTTAGCATACCTCAAGGAAACTGCAAACTATTCTATATGCTACCAAGGAGAAGATTTACGATTAGTCGGATTTACAGATTCTGACTAGGGAGGTGATCTAGATGAGCGAAAATCAACATCAAGGTATGCATTTTTGCTCAGTCGAGGCGATATCTCATGGTGTAGCAAGAAACAAACATGTATTGCATTGTCTACGATGGAAATTGAATTTGTGGCATGTTCAGCAGCAGTACCGGAGGGTGTTTGGCTCAAATGATTCATTAAGGATCTAGAGATTGTTATCGGTGCTTCAAGACCAGTAACTATTTACTGTGATAATCAAGCAGTCATTGCTTACACAAAGGATTCGAAATATCACAGTAAATCCAAATATATAGAGACAAAATATAATTTTGTCAGAGATGTCATAGGAAAAAAGGAAGTGATTATTTAATACATATATATGCATGAAATGGTAGCCGATCCATTTACCAAAGTAGTGACTAGAGATGTTTACTCGTCACATGCTAAGTCCTTAGCGCTACGTAGATTGTAATCATGATGATTTGTTTGAATTTCACTATTTTATATGAATAAATCCTTTTTCTTTTGCTAGCATTTATTTCACAAAAATGTTAGTTAAATATGTCATTAGGTTGAGACTGGCATTTTTACACGTGCAGTCGCCTAAGATGCTAAGATAGTATGCTGAGATGAGACATATATATAGAAGAGAATGAAGTAGAGACTTTATTCTCATAGAGCTTATATATATGAATATGTCATCTTGACCATGTCAAAATGAGGTTCTTATATTCTTTTGAACCGATCATGAGTCAACCCCACAATCATGAAACCTGATTAAGCCAGATGTGAGAACATAATTGACGCCCAAGTAAGACATGGCAAGCTTTATGAACTCAGGTTAGGAGCTGTAGATAGCGACTGAACTCAGATCTGTACAATGAATAGTTTAGACATACATTCTTTATAAGAATAAAATTCACTGTAGCACGTGATTCATACCATGTGTGATATGTGATCAAAAGGAAAAATGAGAGAATGATCCCTGCTTCCTCATTGTGTAAGTTCATTGCGGTTTGATTAAGCCTCAAATAGTGTCGTTATGACCACTGACTTTGATTAAAAGTGACAAGACAATGTTAGCTTCTTTAGCGTGTTTTTCTATGGCTATAGTACTATTCGGTCTATGAAACACAACTAGAATAGCAGTTGTTTTTGAAACTGAGATACAAGTGTTCAATGGGAAGATATAATGTTTCCTCATTAATTTTTGGTATTCTTGTTGACCAATTATATCGTCTATGATAGACAAGAATACAATTGTGAATACGTAAAAATTTGATATAGTCAAGCATGACTTTGTATACTGAGGGTTAAGTATGCTTAGACTAATGAATGAAAATTAAATCTATGACACATATGAACAATGCATTGTGTTCTCCAATACATTTGTAAAATATTGTTCATCGATCACATTGTGCGTTTGTTTGTATGAATGATTTGTGATTGGATCCAAAAGTTTGAGAAACATGACTCTGTAAAGTTTTCATTGCTCCACTTATGCGAGTGGGAGATGTTGGAATACGCTCAAGTGTTTAAATATATTTATCAGTTAATTAATTGATAATTACTGTTACTGATATGGATTAAACTATCTAATAGTTTGAATTTTAATTATCAAATATAGTGATAATTATGTTAAATTCAAACTAATAAGATAAATGGTTAAAAGAATAAATATGATATTAAATTTAAATATCATTTTAAATTTGAATATCATAATCCATCCAGATAGGAGTCTGGACCCCATAAATAGCAAGGTGTGCTATTCATTCCATTCATCACATTCTGAGGGTACTATTACAAAGAGTTAAATACAGAGAGTTTATTATTTCTCCTTTTGCCTGTCCTCTCCAAGTAACAACAAATAACACGGTGAGTCGAGTGTATTTTTCTTGTAATTATACACCGATCGTGTGTAATAATCCCGGTATCCTTTCCGCTGTGATGAACTTTGATATCCCACATCTCCACATCTTCAGCACACTTTAAACCTCTTGTTATTTGTTATCTTTGTTATTTGTTTACATGTGATGTAAGGCTTATATAGGTCAGTTGGAATTGAATAAAAAGACTATCGAATATTATAACACAAATATCTCTTTTTCTCATGAATTCTTTTCTGACTCTCTTCTAAGTCTCTTTTCTTCTTCTTCTACCCATCCAATAAATTAAACTGTAATAGTCATTTTTATTCTGTACATGATAAGTTTTAATTGCTTTGGAAAAGACTTCTCAAAGCCTCAAAGAATTGGAAATAACTATCTTAATATCAAGAGATTTATTCATACTCATCCTTCATCCTCGCAATCCACCAAGGTAATTCTCAACTACATAATTCATTACAGCTTGGAAGAGGTTTTTCTAATTTTTTTTTTCTTGTTTTGTTAAGATGAGAATATGATATTACTATTATAGCTTCCATCTATTGTGTATAATTTATGTTGACTGTTTGAATCTATCTTCTTACTTTACTCCTAGGGGATGGAAACAATCTTAGCCATGCTCCATCATGAAGATTATGGAGATTCTTATAAGAAGGTGCAAAAAGTTTGTTAACAAAAGTCAACGTTGTTTATTCAAACCAAACAAAATGTAGTTTTATTGTCTATTTGTAGATGACTAAGGATTGATTCCAGTTCAACTAGAGGTTAGATTTCTTAAGATGAAATCTAGGAAAAGCCTTAATCAAGAGATCACCAGTTTGAGAAAATTCCAAGGATTTACTTGTTAGAATTCATTACATCTAAATTATCCATCTTATAATATCTGTCTTCAACACATTTAATCTCTAAATTAATTTAATTTGCATTACGTTTAGAATACGATTCGGCGATGTTTTGAATTTTTTTTTTAAAAGTTCCACAAATACATTTATTTTCAAAACGGTCATTTTTCCTTACAATAGGGTAGTTAAAGATAAATTATGACACTGCGGATGATGTGGAAGGTAGAAAAATTGGGATTGGTATTGTGATTAATGATCATTCTTAGTTTGTGATGGCTTCTTGTGTCCACAAGATTGATGCAGGTTACTTCTTGGTTGTTGCGAATGTGAATGCCATTTTTCGAGGAATTCAATTTGCAAAAGATATAAGATTGGGGCCAGTTGTGGTAGAGTTAGACACAAAGGTTGTGGTGTCTCATGTCAACGCCTCAAATCAAATTTGTGCTGATTTTGGGTTTGATTGTTTGAGACATTAAATATTTTCATGCTTTATAATGTTTGTTTATTAATGTCTTATGTTTCCAAGCATTGTAATAGGATGGCCCACGATTTGGTCAAATATGCCTTAACTTTAGGTGAGGATCAGTTCTGGATGAAAGAGTTTCCCCTTTTGTATAGGACATGTGGTTTTGGCGGAAAGTTGAAATTGTTTATAGTTCGTTTATGTTTTTAATAATATATTTCTGCTTCAATTCAATTTTTTTTATTTTCTTTTTTATTTAGTTTTTTATTTTTTACATCCGTTATGTGTTTTGCAGCTATATTTGGTTGGGTAGTATATTATTTTATGAGAGAAAACCAAATATAACCTCTAGAAACATAAGACTTTTGTTTCTGACCACATATGTAAGTTCGATTGTTAATAACAATATTTATTTCAAATTACCCAAACACCCACATTTAAATATCATCCATTGACTTCTACAAAAAAAATCATGAATCAAATCGTAGCAGAGAAAGAGAGAGAGAGAGAGAGAGAGAGGTTATGTCACAAGCGGTAGAGAAGAGAGTGATGTCGCCATTGCCGTCGCACCCTAGAGACGAAACCTAGATTCACCGAAGAAACTTCTTTCACTATTTCAATTTTTTTAGATAAGATTTTCTCCCCAATTAGCATTTTTTTTTTTTTACTACGATTTCATGTTAAGAACGTGTTTAAGGAATAATAAATCTTGAAATGTATCAAATTTTGATGTTAATTGGGTTGACTCATATTATTTTGGATGATTTGGGACGAACAGCTGGGAGTTTGGTTTTTTTTTTTTTAAAACTTGAAACCTAACGAAAATCATAAAATCTTTCAAAAACTTGAAATGTTGCCTAAAAACATGAAATCTTACCTAAAACTTGAAATATTCGAAAAAACTTGAAATCTTTTGTATGAAACTTGAAATGTTACCCAGAAAACGTGAAATCTTCCGCAAACCTTGAAATCTTCCAAAAAACTTGAAATCTTTTTTAAAAGCTTGAAATCTTTTGGAAAACATGAACTGTAACATTTTACTTCAATAAATTCTGAAACATTTCACGTTTTTATTAAAGATTTCACGTTTTTTATTAGTGAAACTTGAAATATTCTGGAAAAAAAACTTTCCACAAGTTTAATTTGATTCTTCACAAAATACAAACAAAAGTGATACATTAACGCTAAAACCATGTTAATTTAAGTGTTTGCAACTAAATTAATGAACAAATGAAAAGATTTATACATCTTAAACATATTTAGAGCAAATTAGATAAAATTTTCTTCAATAACTTCTTCAAATCTTCAACACAATTATGAGGTTAAAGCTTATTCTAGTGGACCAAGTTGCACGAACAGCAACGTGGTTCTTTTATTGTTTTCTAAATTTTTCTGAGATGTTCTTTGGATTTCATGAGGAAGAAGGAAGAGAGAAGACGGTATAAAAAAAATAGAAAAATTGATATTGAGGGATATTTTTGTAATTTGTGGAAATACACTGAATATATAAATTTTTAAAATATGGTTGATAATAATTAAGGGCTTGTCCTGTAGCTGTTTTTCAGCCATTTTTCATTTTCGTTTTTCAAAAACGATTTTGAATTCACATTCGTTAACTGTTTTTCATTTTATTTTCAAAAATAAAAAACAAAATGGAAAACAAAATTAGTGTTAAAAAAAAATAAAATTGAAAAACAACTTTTAGATGTTTTCTATATTTTTCATTTTATTTTCACCTTTTAAAAAAAAAAATTCTCCTTCTCCTTCTCTTCTCTTCCCCTTCTTCTTCATCTTTTTCTTCTCCATGATAGAAAATGGAGGAGTAGGCATCGCCAGAAGAGGTGAGATCCTCCTCCGACAATGCCAATCTGACCAAATCGCCGATGACGATCAGAGCTCCAATTGATATGCTCATCTTTTTCTTCTTCCTCTTTAGCCGATTTGGAAAGACTGTCATGTCTGTCCAAAACAAAGCCCTATGAGCCGTCAACAGCTCATTAGATAATGTCCAATTCTCTCCAACATCGAACCCAAGCAGATCAAAGTTTGGTTCCAATTTTTTTTATTTTTTATTTTTTTTGTTTTTTGCTTTTGTTTTTGTTTTTTGTGTTTGTGTATGGTAATCGATTGTTATATATATATATATATATATATATTATAATTTTGTTGTTACACGTGCATGTGTAAAGAAGGAAAGAATATATATATATATATATATATGTATTATAATTTTGTTGTTACATGTGCATGTGTAAAGAAGGAAAGAAGCTTCACGACTTCAAGTTGTGAATAAGGAGTTGACAACTATGAATGAGTTGTTAATGGAGGAGAATTTATAAATTACAATAAAAAAATTATATTGGTTAATTATTTAACCAATTTGTTTTATAATTGTTATAATATTAAACAAAATGTATATATGATATTTTAATTTTTGATATTTTCGGTTAATTTATCAGACGCGTTTTTTCCGTTTTCATTTTCAAAATATAGCTTCTAGTGTATGCTACTAGACGCGTTTTAAGAATTCGAAACCGAAACCAAAAACAATGTTTTCATTTTCATTTTCATTTTTGAAAAACAACAAATAAAAAACACTTAAACTTTCATATATGATCAAAAACGAATTTCTCCTATTTTATGTGGCCACTTTTGGCAATTCTCACTTATTTTAATATAGTACCTTCATAAACCTTACATAATGCAACACAAATTAGTTAACGCAATTTCAGATTATTAAAATATTGAAATAAATGATGTTGATCACCTACTTCTCAATTATGTACATCCATCGATATTATACTAATCCACAAATTAAAATATTTTTATTTTTATTTATATTTTTTAATGATTTAATTGCTTTATTTATATTTTTAAGTATTTAATTTTTTATTAAAACAATTTTTTATTTTTTTATTTTCTAACATATTTTTAGTGTATATATATATATATATATATTTCATTTTCTTAAATTTCAGTTACTAAACAAAATCACTTAAATAATTATATTTTATTAAATTTAATTAAAGTCGATTAATAGTTGGCTAATGGTAAGGGTTACTTGCCGGTCGTTCAAACTAGATGGTTGGATTTGTTGTTATTAGCACATCCCTATCAACCTATTTATGCTCTACTTTTTAAATTTTGATTTAATTAAATAAAATTAAATATTTTGATTGATTTCCAAAACTATTATTTTTTACTTATTTTTTAAATTTAAGCACCCATCACTAATCTCTATATCTTTGATCTCTGTATATATCTCTGCCTCACCTCCATTGAACCTTTTTTTTTTTTCTTATTTATTTAGTTTTTTTGAGTTTTTTTTTTTCTTCTTCTTATTTCATGGTGGAAAAGAAAAAAAATAACATGGTTGCTTCAACACAACAACATTTTGATATCATTATAAAAAAATAATAATAATAATTCAAACTTATTTCTAGAGAATGAATTGTTTCCAGATGCTTGATATCATTATTAGACAATTCTTGTAGATGTTTGATACCGTCTTCAGACTCTTTCATAATATTTTGTATGTTTGTAAGATGTAAATTTTAAGGTTTAGGAGTTTTTTTTTAAGGAAAAAAAATTACATAATTAAAAAGGTAGGATATAAATAATTTTGAGAGAGTGAAAAAAAAAAAATAATAATAATGATGGTACATAAATAGTCGGCAGGGGACGTGCCAACGGCACTAGTGCATTACTCTTGTAATTCTCTCTAAAATCAATTGCGGCAGATTTTGATCCAACGACTTATAAAGAGAGCTCGTTGTCTCTAAAACCCATATAAAACTTCTTAAGATTAGAAGGGTCTCCACCCTCCCCTCTCCACTCTTCATTTTGGGATTTGGCGGGCAACAGCAGTCTATGGCTCTCTGCAAAAACCCTAAATTTCATTTCTGTTAGTGAAGGTTTCTTCCTTTTCTTTTTTATTTCTTTACTCTCACATTCTATATTCCGCTTCCGATATTATATAAATTTGTTATCTTTCATAATAGTTTTTTTTTTTTTTTTGGCTTCAATTTTGTTTGTAATCTAAAAAGAAATTAAATTTAGGGTTTCTGCTCTGCTTAATCTTGGTGCTCTTCACTGTAAATTTTATGTAAGCAGCATTGTGGAATTTCGGGTGATTGCAACCTTGAGAATCACTTTTTCCATGCCGTGCTGTAGTGAGGTTGCTACAGTCATGGCTCTGCAGTCGTTGCATCTTCGTGTCAATACCTTATGGAGAAGTTTTAACTGCTTTGGAAGAGACTTCTCAAGGCCTAAAAGAATTGGAAGCAACTCTTCTAATATCAAGAGATATATTCTAATTAATCCTTCATCCTCGCAATCCACCATGGTAATTCTCAACTACATAATTCATTAAGCTTGAAGAGGGTTTTCTAATGTTATTCCTGTTTTGTTAACATGTGAATATTAAGATGAGAATCTACTTTCTACTTTAATCTTGGGGATGGAAACAATCTTATCAATGTTGAAATGCTCCATCAAGAAGATTATGTAGATTCTCATAAGAATTTGCTCATAAATTTGTTAACAAAAATCAACGTTATTTATGTAAACCGAACAAAATGTAGTCTATTGTCTATCTGTAGCAGACTAGGGACTGATTCTACTCCAACTGGAGGTTAGTTTTATTAAGATGAAATCCAGGAAAAGCCTAGATGAAGAGATCGCCAACTTTGAGAAATACCAAGGATTTACTTATGAGAATTCATTACATCGTGTTTAACCCTTATTCCCCCTTATGATATCTGTCTTCAACAAACTTCTTGATGAATTATAAATGATTTCAAGGATTATTACATGACCAGAACATTTTCTATACTACAATTTGTACTATTTTCTGAAAACAAGGCTGACTTTTGATTGGACTTGTTGACTCTTCAGAAACAAAATTATACTCATGTATTTAACGCTTGCATAAATTTCAGAGGCGCATCAACATTTATAACCTCTTTACTGGTCATTTATAGGAAAGATGCAATATTTTCTTCTTCTATTGAAGTATTGATATGACATCGTTGAATATGTTTAATATACATTTTTTTTCAAAATTTGTTTATGAGTTAACTAGCATTTCAACTATCCCTTGATATTATTCTTGGGCATGGTTTTGTTCTCAGGGATATTGTAGTCTATCTAATAGTTTGAGTTCGACTTGCCCTGGAGTTGCTCATGCAAATTTCCATAGTAGTGTAGCGACTTCTCCTAGAAGTGAACAAACCTTGAGCCAAGAAGCGCTCTTTCCTTCAGTCAAGGTTCAAGAAAGAGGAGTAAATGTTAATCCCTCAAACGGTAGAGTAATGCTTCTTGATGGCACATCGATCATATATAGAGCTTACTACAAGCTTTTGGGTATGTTATGCTATTCTTCTTTTGCTTTATGTCAAATGATTTGATTAGGTTGAAATTGAAATTTGTCTCGTTTCTTGTACCTTGTAATTACAATAGCAAACGGTAATCAAGATAGCAGCTTGTTACTTCTTGGTTTATGTATTAAATGTATTATATATCTTTAATAACTTCATTTCAATATGTTAAGTGGAAAGGTATAAATCCTTGCTAACTTGAAATCATTATATCATAGATTGATTGCATAACTTGGTTATTTAATAGATTGGAAAGCTTAAAATCCGAATCTTGCATTTTTCCTTTTCCTAATTTTTGAGAATATAGAACTGGTAACATGTATTTAGCAACTTTCAACTTTTCTGTTTGATAGGAAATAACCTCAAATTCTCAACATGCTTGGTAGTAATGAGTTTTTCTGCATAAATATTATGAAAATATGTTTGGATGAGCATGTCATTTGTGCAAAAATGGGCACAGATTCATTTATATTTTCAGAGGAAAAAATACATTACTTGTAGAGTACAAAATAACACAAAATAGGAGAATAACCTAGAAATATTCTACCCTACAAACTATGATAACTGATTTACAAATAAAAGGAAAATACAAAAATAGGAAACTGAAATAAACATGTGCAATCTAAATTTAATTCCCTTTCATTACTTGTAATATCTTGAAAAGAATGACCCTAAGTCTGAACATCATTCAAGTGCAGATTTTTGAGTGAAAAAAATGTAGGGGTTTAACACAAAAAATAAGTTATAAGGCTGAAGGAAATTCTTTGGCTATGAAGATCGGGGAGAGAAAAGTTTTCTTCTGCCAGCAATGAAGGCCATGCAAATGCAGTATCTTTCACGGCAATTATGGCCAAGAAAGAAAAAGAAAAATGCAGGAAGAGCGGAAGAGAACCCTAGCTCCGATACCATGTACAAAAATAGGCACAAATTCATTCATATTTTCTGAGGAAAAATTATTTATTTATAGAGTAGAAATTAACACAAACTAGGAAGTTAACCTAGAAATATTCTACCCTACAAATTAGGAAAACTGATTTACAAATAAAAGGAAACTGAAATAATTATGTGCAATCTAAAGTTAGTTTCTTTAATTTTATCAACCAAATTATAAGGAATCCATCAACATCATTTTATATGTTTAAATTAATAATATGGTTGATTTCATAAAAGTTGAGAGAGTGGCGGTTCCATTGATGGCAGGAGGGGGTCGATTGTGGCGGTGGTGCAAATTAGGGAAGTAGCATGAGGTGGTGTTTTTGATGTTCAAAGTTATAGAATAATGATAGTTTTTTGGTCCCAATGATTGAGAGGATTAGTTAGAAAAAGGAGGGTTGGAAGGGAGTATTTTTCAAAAGGTGGTTTAGGTTAATTTTTTCATATCTAAGGGTTTTGGTCTTTAATCTCAAAGGTCGGTTAGTTTTCAATATACAAAGGTTAAATGTATATCTACTGTCTTATATGACTTCATATTCTTGGTAAGCCTTTGCTTCATTTTATCAATCTTCATATTCATTTATAAAATTTATTTACAACTATAGGGCAAGTTATTCCTTCTGATCATATTGTTTTCTTCTGACTGAGAGCAGCGAAGTTGCACCATGGTCATCTTTCTCATGCTGATGGCAATGGAGATTGGGTTTTAACTATATTTTCAGCTCTATCTCTTGTGAGTGATGTTTATTTTTGGGAGTTCATGATATTTCATATAAATAATTTCTCTTTCACTGTACTTTTGTTTTTAAGGTTTAGATTAATCTTAGATAATTGATTTAGCTGCCAAAATTGTACAAATTTATGTTTGTAAATTTCTCGTATGAAACACTTGAATTGGTAGCATCTAGCATGTGTAATGTTATCAACCCCAAGCGGTGGGTTTAGTGGTAAAAGACTTTTGGTTCTATCTTAGAGGCTATGGGTTCAAATCCTTTAAGGTCACCTACCTAGGATTTATAATTTCCCATGAGTTTCTTGATTACAAAGGTTGTAGGATTCAACAATAGTCCCCCACTTTTATTCCAGTTAACAACGGAAGGAGAGATTTCTAGGTATAAAGAAAGTGTATTATTATCAGATAGAAATACTCTCTTTCTAGCTTTTGTGTATAAACATGGTCCTAGATTGTGTAAACCCTGGATTAACAACATTTAAGGTCAAAGGCTATTTTTATTGATGCCAAAATTTCCTAGTCATTAGTCTGATCTATTCCTAAACATCTATTTATATCAAAAAATATATATATATATATATATATATATATATAATTTAGAGATTCAAATGACTTAAATAGCCTAAATTAAAATGGAAAAATTAAACATGATTCTTGCAGTATTTGTGGGCACTAAAAAATATTCATGCACAGTACTGCTATAGTCGCCATAATTAGTAACTGCTTTCTTTTCTTCCAAGCCATAGCTCAAGCATCAACCATGGGCTTGAAGAAGACATTTTTCCACATTTATAAGCATGCAACAGTCTACAAATTTACTGGACACCCTTTCCAATTATCTATGTATTTGTCATCTTGATAAAATTGGTAAACTTCGCACGAGACTTATTTTGTGATACATCTTGCGCATTGGAACAAGATAAGCCTTGTCTCATTAAAAATCTTGCATATTGGAAATGGAGTTATGATTGTTAACTGATAACAAGAATAGAGGTTTCTCTAACATGAATTAGCATTATGATGTTTACTATCATGAAGTTAAGCACATCAAATTTTAATCACTATTGTCCTGAACATTAAGCCCTATATCTTAAATAAATCAAAGTTTTTATCCTGCTAAATAGAAGAAATGTTTGTTGTCAAATTATTTTGAAACATTTGTTGAATTTGACAATTCTTCAAATCTAACATTGTTGATTAAATACCAAATCTCCAGTGTTGCTCTAATGACAATTGTTAATTGATATCTTGTTTCTGATTACTCTTTCCTTTGCAGATCATTGATGTTCTGGAATTTACCCCTTCACATGTTGCGGTATGGTTTTGTCTATTGTGCACATACATGTTTGTATTTGATGTTTCTCTTTAACATTTAAATTTATGCATGTGTTGCCAGTTAATCATTTTCATTATCATTATCAGCTTTAGTGTAACTTTATAATTTCAGTAGATCTTATTCAATTTGGTAAATGGTCACCAACAGAATCCCGACTTCTTGTTACTGCCCAGATTACTGGTGAGAAACTATGAAGATAATATTTGTTAAATCCTTCAAACGGAAAGGACATTGCTAGCTAATTGATTTTTATGGGACTAGGAGTCAAAATAAAATAGTCTTAAAACCTTGTCTCTGTTGTTTGGGACTCCGTAAGCAAAATCAGTCCAGACATTGACCAGATCAAGAGAATGTATCACTAGCTTTCTGATCCAAATATCATTAAATAAGTTAAACTAGAATCTATTGGACCCCTCTCCTATTAATAATTTGAGATGTCAGACTTATGTTGGTGCTGTACAGGTTTTGCTATAGAGCTTTGAAATACTTGAAAGCTCAATAATGTGTTTTTTTTTTTTTTTTAATTTTTTTTTAACAAGTAAGCATGCCAAGCTTGAACTCGAGATCATTGTAGCAGCCCCATCATGTCAGACAATTTTGGCCCTACTGCAGTGGTTGAATCAAAATGCAGATAAAAATGTTCAACAGATGCTAAATGAATTGGGTCTACTAAAGTGATAAACTATCAGTGGGGTTATCAACGGTATCAAATAAATATCAATTATAAGAGGATCTTAATAACAAAACTTTTTGTTTCCTTTTAAAAAAAAAAAAAATCAATAAATTAAAGAAAAAAAGAAAAGGAATGTCTTCTTTTTAAGAGTAAGATGGGAAAGGTCTTCTCAATATAGCAGGTGGGGTTTTGATTTTAGGAGAAACTTGAATGATAGATAGATTGAGGAATTGTCTTCTCTTCTCTCTATGCTGGAAGATGTCTCTTTAATTATGGGATGGGAAGATAGGAGGGGCATCTTTTATGGATTCTAAAGGAATCTTCTCTTGTAAGTCTTTCTTGAGTGTTTGGTGAATGATGAGTCTCATCCATTGTTTGAGCATGCTAATGTAGTTTGGAAGTCAAAGGTTCCTAACAAATTCAAATTTTTGGGATGGTTGATAGTTCATGGCAAAGTTAATACTTGTGATATTATCTAGAAGAGATACCCTAATATTTGTCTTCCCCCCTCTTGGTGTAAAATTTGAATCATCTTTTTCTTCATTGTCCGGTGGTTGTAAAGTTTGGAGTAAGTTGTTTTTGGTGGGGAATTGAAATGGGATGCTCCTAGTCTCTTTCTTTTTGGAATATTTTAAAGCTTTTGGGGGAGAAAGTAAGCTATGATTCTTTGGTATTGTGGAATTTTTACTGTTTTATGGGTTATTTGGTTAGAGAGGAATAGAAAGATTTTTGAGGAAGCTAAAGAGGATGGTTTTTTATGGGTTAAAGCTTATTATTTAGCTTCTCTGTGGGCATCAATCTCTGAAGAATCTAGCGACAATTTTTCATCATGTTAGATTCGAAGGTTGTTTTTTGATTGAGTTCATTGTTATATTTATTTTTGTTTAGTTTGTTGTGTTGGGTGGACTAATGGTTCACTAATGTATTTTCTTCATTTTTGAATAAAGTTTTTGTTTCCTATCAAAAAATAAAATAAAATACAGTGATACAGAATCTTTGAAAGGAAAATGGTGATTGTTCAATAAATTTTACTCAAAATGTCATAGCAGATTTTTTTTCTCCATTTTTTCCTTGGTTCTCCTTGTATGTCTCTTAGTGTGATATGATTCTCCCAGTCTTATTTTTTCACCTTATAATTTTTTTTATTTGATGTTAATACTTTCTTTCCCCTTCTCCCCAACAGATTTGTCTTTCTTGTCAATTAATTATTCCTTTTTCTTCATACAGGTGGTGTTTGACCATGATGGTGAGACATTCGAAAACTTTTATTATGTACTTAATTTTTGTCAATTCTTGGTTGTTTCCATCCTCGTAAGTGCTCTATGTTTAGTCACTATAAGCTGTTTTACATGTCACTTCTATTCTATTCAGCTTTCAGTTTGAGCAAGTTGAAACTAATGACTTATTTCAGTTAGTGGTTTGGCACCATCTCTCTATGGATATATCTATTCAAATTTTCTCTGTTATCTGTCATACTAATTACATTGGTAGTTTTGCTTATAAGATCAATTTCTGGGATTTTTTTGGGGGTTGAGGGAACATGCGGATTGCGGAATATGTCATACTGATATTAGATATGCTTCAGTGTTTTTGGAGTTGCATATATAGAGAATTCTAAATAGAATCAAATCTAATTCAGGTCATAATCTGCACGAAGCATGTTGTGCCCTGTGGTGAAATGTTATTTAGAGCCGTTAGGGACAACAGTTTGCAATCCTTTTTTATACTCCTATGCTTTTTTCTGTTTGTCTTTCATGCCGTCATTGTGGTTCGGCTGATGAATAAGTAATTTTTCTACATTTTCTTGAGTTGGTAATTGATAATTTGACAAAGGTGAAATAGTTTTTGCTTCAGAAATGGTGGATGTTTCTATTCTTTCCCCCTTCTGTATCATCCTTTGCCCTTCCTCCATTTGCCCCCACCCAATTGGCCGAAAAAGTTTGTAATCAATTGCCCCATATTTCATGTACCCATCTTATAATCTCTCACTAATAGGCTTTGAGGTGCTCAATTTTGGTGTTATCATTCTGTTGCGGCTTTTGTTGAACAATGAGTATGTGCTCATAGAATATAATCTTCATTGCACATATCCTTTTTGGTGTTTGAAAGTCACTTTAAATCTAGGCACTTTTACACTCAATATCTGGTAGAAAATGGATAAGAGGATCCTCCATGAAAAGCATAATTTTGTGGTTTGATTAGTCTCTGGTAAAATTCTTGGGTCTCCTTCAGATTCAAATTTAAAGTTCTTGCTAGTTCTTACTATATCACATCTTCTTTTCTATTGCGTTTTCCATTTTTTTTTATTCCTCTTCTTGTTGGGCAGTCAAAATTAATTGCTGATATTTCCTGATTATCTCCATTCTTGTCTTTACTTTATTACACTCAATTAATTCATTGTCTCGATCAACATATAAAAGGGGAATATGTATTTGGTCACCACCTCTCAGTTATTTATATTCAGGATACAACTAGTGTAACTCTCATTTTTAACTGTCAGAAGACTCAAAACTGCCAACCCATCAGCCACTTGACCCAGTGACTTAAAATCCTATGTAAAACTCTATTTTAATTGATTGCCTTGCAGTTATAAGAGAAGTGAATAAGAAAACATTGTATGTGGTCAGGTGCACACATATTGTGTGTTGCATGTTGAGTTGGAATTTAAACAAAGGATTATTGAAGTCATAGAGTGAATAAATACTCATCAAGATTTCATCATTTATCTGAGCTTGATCACAGTAATCAGATGTGTGTTTATGCATGTATGTATGTATGTGTGTGTGTGTGCGTGTCTCCAAATTTTAGCTAAAATTTCAAGATGCTTCTCAAGTTTTACCCAGAGTAGGCTGTGCATTCCAGAATCAAAAAGTAGTTTTTCCAGATTAGCATTTAAGCAGAGCATGAGATTATAGTGGAATCTTTCTTCTTTCTTCTGTCTTCTTTTCTGATCGAGTACTCTTTGGCATATTTAGAGGGAATATGTCACAATGCTACACTTTTTACTATACACCCCATACCTCTTTTCACCATTAGAATTTTTTTTCTCTCTCCTCTGAATCAGTGATGCTGTTTTGAAACTGTTGCTAGCACCATCTTATTGTTTTTCAACAATTGTGGAAGAGTTTGCTGCATTTGGACTTGTAACTAAAGATAGTGTTATTGAGGTGTAATTGTAATGGCTACTTTTTGGGTTATTTGTGTGAGAGAACCAATGCGGACGTCATTGTGGGAGGAAACAGAGTACTTGCTATAGAGTCGGTTTTTCGGTTTTGGTGTGGGCATCAGTTGATTAATAGTTCAGAGTTATTCCTTTTCGTTTTCATCAATCTGATTGCTTGACTGTGATTTCTTTATCTTTGGTTAGGATCTTCATGTTTCATGATTCTTTTCTTAGGATTATTTAGTTGAAGGACTTTCTATTTGGCGGAATTCTTGTCAAGTTCAATTGTAACTTTCGTTCAAAAAAAATGTTAATCAATGCATAGACATGCAACAATATAGCATAAATTTTTATTTGGTTTGTTTAAAATTGTCATTTTACTCTCTTTTTTGTCGCGCGTTTCTTGCACTCTTGTTTGCATAGAATTTTAAACCTGTTTAACTGTTTTCTCGTTGGATCAATCTGACTGTTCATCGTACTTTAAGTTTATTGATCTACTTAAATGAAAGAGGATATTTTTGTTAGTCGCTCAATTACTCCTCGCATGATGTTCTAAGGTTTGAGTTATGTTTTCATACCAACTGAAACCCTTAATATGCTAATGCTTCAAGAAGTAATCAATTTCCAGACTGTCTTATCCTTTACTTGTTGGATGCTGGTTTCCTTGTCTGATGTTCCCTTCTGTCAGAGGAGAAATGACAATTTATGGGGTACTTTGGTTTGTGAATCTGTCGTTTAAAACACAATTTTGATAAAGAAAAACCTTCTCCTTTCAGGATTTCCATTTGGTCATACTTCTAATTCTTCAAAAGAAAATGTCATGGCAAAAGGTAAGTTTGTTTTCTATTGTTATTAATTTTCTTTTTGTATGATGACGAGTTAATATATTGTGTTTTTTCGGATAAAGAAAATCACAGTTTTGAGGTTGTCTTGAATGTATACAGTAACATGACATCTTTTTTTTTTTTTTTTTTTTGGAAACACTGGAAGATTCAGTTTTTCTTTAATTGTGTTGACAAGTAGATGATATATGGATTGCAGGCCGGTGTCTGTCCAAATTTGTTATAGTGATCAGCATAGCACTTGAAAGGAAAACCCATGATTGAACTTCCTAACAACTAAAGCTTATATTTGTGTGCACGGGCACACGTATATACCTGTGAACTTTAACAAAAGATCATATGAATTTTAGAGGATGTGTCCTTTACAATCCTTTTTTCATCCTATATCTTGCAAATTGTTTAGATACTTTATTCCTTTTGAGAATTTCTATCTGTTCCTCTGGAGAACAGCATTTAGACATGCAATACTATGAAGTCTTCAACTTGTACTCCACCTAGATGCAATTTCTAATTTGTGAAACTCTGAAAGTTAGAAAAAGAATTTTGTGATCTAGCGCTGCTTCCTTCAGAATTGGTGGATATCTTTGTTTTTTTAATTTTTTTTTTTCAATTATCTTTTGATTTTCAGTTATGCTTGTTCCGATATTTCTTCCTATATATTTAATTTAAAGTAATTTGATTTGCGCAGTTTAATCTTATATGCTGAATGTTATTAAATGCTAATCTTTTGTATTTTATCTGACCTCATTCTGAAAGATGAACATTCTCTCAGCCTTTTTTCTTGTGTCAAAAACATTTCCTCTCTGCAGATGATTTGAATTCTAAAGCTTCTATAAGTTAATCTTGTGGAATTCCAAGTAATTAGGATGTAATTTAGTAGCTTAGCTGTTATTATTCTGTTTCCTAGTTTTTAGAGATTTGATTGTTATTTCTCTATTTCTTTAAGGATTGTGATTATCCTCTCTTTAGAAGGAAATCAGCTTCCTTTCTTGTATATATATGATTGTCATCTGGTATAATAAATAATACAAATTTCCTCTAAATTCTTCATGGTATCAGAGCCGCCTCTGAACCCGAAATAAACCCTAAATTCCCTACTGCTCTTTCCAGCAATAAACTCTATTTTTTCCCCTAGTATTATTCCCGACAGATGGGTCTTCAAATAATTCAGCATGTCTCACGATCCTCTTCAGAAGTCTTGTCTGGTTCAGATCCTTCTAACTCTTACAACAATGGAGGCTCTGACCAGACATCCTCTTGTCTTAGTTGCTCATATCCAGTCCCAAGTTGACTGATAAGAACTATCTTCAATGGTCCAAATCGATCCTCATCTCCATTAGCTGGAAAGGAAAGGATGAGCACCTTACTGGGGAGGTACAAAAACCAGCCAAGGAGGACAAAGGATATCGTCGGTTGAAGACTGAGAATAACTTGGTGATGTCATGTCTACTGAATTCAATGAATGCTGATATTAGTGAGAATTTTCTGCTGTATGAGACAGCAAAGGAGATATGGGATGCATCACAGGAGACTTTCTCTACTCATGATAACACAGCTGAGTTGTTTGCGGTTGAAGGGATTCTACATGATCTGCGTCAAGGAGAGGATTCCGTCACTCAATACTACACTAAGCTCTCTAGATTATGCCAGCTGGTTGACATATTTGAGAAGGATGTTTTTAAAAATCCAGGAGATGAGGCCACACACAAAAAAAGTATTGAGAAAAAGAAAATTTTAGGGCTGAATTGTAATCTTGATGATGTGAGAGGTAGAATCATGGCAATCAAGCCATTACCTACTCTCGGAGAGGCGGTTTCTGAGGTGGTGCTTGAAGAGAGCTGAAGGAAGGTAATGCTTGGCTCTGACAACAACATTACACAACTAGAGGGTAGTCCATGGAGGAAGAATCAACCGGCCTAGGAAGAGCCGACCGTGGTGTGAGTATTGCAAATGGCTAGGTCATCTCAAAGACATTTGTTGGAAGCTTCATGGAAAACCAGTTGACTGGAAACCCAAGAATAATGGTGACAGAGATACAAAGGGTTACATGGCCAGTGGGAATGAACTTGTTTGAACAAATTCAGAATGAACGTGTTTGAACAAATTCAGTTGTACACATTCTGGAGCAATTGCAGTTGTAGAAAATGGTTTCAGGTTTAAATGCCTCAGCGGTTGGTGCCGAGTCTGTTGCTACTAAAGGTACATTCTCCATTGCTTTGAATGTGAAAAAAGAGGTCTTAGGGACTTGGATTGTGGATTCAGGTGCAACTAACCACATGATAGGTGATGCTAGGGTGTTTAGTACCTTTGAGCCATGTCAAGGTAACTATAATGTAAAAATTGCAAAAGGTTCTCTATCCAAAGTCATAGGGTGTGGTACTGTGATCATCTCAAAAACTCTCACCCTTCATTCTGTGTTATATGTTCCCAATTTAGATTGTAACCTTCTATTTATATCAAAACTCATTTATGATGAAAAGTGTCTAAATTTTTTCCCACTTATTGTGTGTTTCAGGACATGATTTCGGGAAAGACGATTGGAACTGCTGAGATACAAACTGGTCTCTATATCATCAAGGCTGAAGCTTTTAAGGGTATATAAGGTCATTCTGATGAGTCCAAGATTTTTTCCCTTGAGTCAATGTTTGAGTCTACGTCTAAGTCCAATAAAGAGAGTGCTATTATGTTATGGTATTATAGGTTAGGACATCCTAATTTCTTGTATCTAGAAAAGTTGTTTCCTGACTTATTTCTTAATAAAAGTTCAAAAGATTTTCATTGTGATTTCTGTGAGTTATCAAAGCATACTCGTTTTGTTCAATCCTAATAGCTACAAATCGTCCAAACAATTTGCATTTATTCACAGTGATGTTTGAGGGCTCTCCAAAGTCCCTAATATCACTAGGGCAAAATGGTTTGTCTCATTTGTTGACGATCATACTAGAGTCGCATGGGTTTTTCTGATGAAAGTAAAGTATGAGGTCACCAATATTTTCAAAAAATTTAATTCATTGATTAAAAATCAGTTTCAAACCAAAATTCTAGTGTTCATATCAGATAATAGGAGAGAGTTTGTAAACCAAGGGTTGAGAGAGTATTTTTTTAGTGAGGGGATTGTTCACCAAACCTCATGTGTTAACACACCTCAACAAAAGGGGATCTATGAGAGAAAAAACCGTCACCTGTTAGAGGTGTCCAGGTCCTTGCTGTTTTGTATGAAGGTGCCAAGTCGTTTTTGGGGTGAGGTTGTTCTCATAGTTGTACATCTGATTAATAGGCAACCCCCTAGAGTATTACACTTCAAAACTCCATGTCAAACCCTACTTGACACATATCCTAACACAACTTATATCAACCATTCCTCTCCGCGTTTTTGGTTGCACAGTGTTTGTGCATATTTACCACATTACAGGGGTAAACTCAATCCTAGAGCCGTTGGGTGTTTGTTTTTGGGTTATTCGCCTACTTAAAAAGGATACCGATGCTACAACCCAGAAACTAGAAAGATTCATATCTAGATGTTACGTTTGTTAAAGATGATCAACCTTTCTTCCCACAAACTAAAATTCAGGGCGGGAGTGAGGATGAATTTCAGTTTTTGGATATTGGTGGTCCTTATAGTCATGTTTTCTATGGAATTCCTGGTGCAAGTTCATCTCCTATAGGGTCCTCTAGTCTTATCAATAGTCTCAACTTCCTAATGTGCCTGAAATTCCTCTTTTTGAGTCCAATATATCTCCTGTAAAATGTGAGTCCAATGTCTCCCATTCAATAGCAAATACAGTCTCCTCAACCCTCTAATCATCTGGACATGACATGTAAGTTCCAAGCAAAACTTGTTGTATACTCGAGGAGGCCAAAGGAAAATAAAGATGGACTAGACAAGGTTGTATCTCAGCAAGACCAAGAGCCTTAGCAGGAATTTGTCCACATCTGATCCCAAGTCCCAACATTGAACCCTTGAGTGATCCTGGCACCGGCCGAAACACTAACCAGATCAGTGAGGAAGTTCCTTCAGATACTGAAGTACCAATCGCTCTAAGGAGACCAGTAAGGGAGTGTAGAGCAAGACCCCTTTACCCTTTAAGTAAGTACATATCCTATGATGGCCTTTCATCTAATTACAAAATTTGTGCCCACAATAGTTCTCAAGTGTATTCAGCAAACATCCAAGAGGCCATGTTAATTCCAGAGTGGAAAAATGCAATTATGAAGGAATTAGGAGCACTTAAAAGAAATAAACCCAAGAAATCACAAAATTGCCGAAGGGTAAGAAGGTTGTGGGGTGCAAATGGGTTTTCACTGTGAAGCATAAAGTTGATGGCAGTGTAGAACGTTACAAGGCTAGACTGGTGGCTAAAGGGTTTACACAAACCTATGGTATTGATTATAAGGAGACATTTGCTCCGGTTGCTAAACTAAACACAATCAGAGTTCTTCTATACCTAGCAGTTAATCTCAACCGGAGGATTCATCGAATGGATGTAAAGAATGCTTTTCTAGATGGAGAGTTAGCGGAGGAAGTTTATATGGAAGGTCCTTTAGGTTTGGAAAATGTGTAGGGGGACAAAATCTGAAAGTTAAAAAAGTCTTTGTATGGGTTAAAACAGTCTCTAGAGCATGGTTTGAAAGGTTCACGAAAGTCGTAAGAAGGTTTGGTTATACTTAATGTCAAGCTGACCATACCTTGTTTGTTCATCATGCCACAGTTGTTATTACTATACTCATTGTGTATGTGGATGATATGATTGTTACTGGTAACAGTGAGGAGGAAATTCAGAGGTTAAAGTCCTTCCTAGCCAAGGAGTTTGAAATCAAGGATCTAGGAAGTATGAAATACTTCTTAGGAATGGAAGTTGCAAGATCAAAAGCAGGAATTTGCATAATCAGAGGAAGTATATCCTGGATTTGCTCAAAGAAACTGGAATGACAGAATGCAAGCCGGCCGATACACCAATAGACTATACAACAAAGTTGGGCCTTGAAAAAGGAAGTCCACCAGTGGACGAAGGAAGGTATCAACAGGTGGCGGGGAAATTGATTTATTTGTCCCACACCAGACCGGATATTGCATTTCTGGTGAGCATGGTTAGTCACTTCATGAACAATCCAAATGAAGAACATATGGGAGCAGTTTTGAGAATCCTAAGGTACTTGAAGATGACACCAGGATAAGGTATCTGTTTGAAGAAAAGTGAGGATAGAGGTGTTAAAGTCTTCACAGATGCAGATTGGGCTGGTTCGGTTGTAGACGGGAGGTCTACTTCTGGGTACTGTTCATATGTTTGGGGTAATTTGGTCACTTGGCGAAGCAAGAAACAGTCTATGGTCTCCCGTAGCAGCGCTGAGCAGAATTCCGAGCAATGGCTCATGGAATTTGGTTGCAAAGGCTACTGAATGAACTCAAAGTTCTTATGGTCACGCCAATGGAACTGTTGTGTGATAATCAAGCAACTATTAGCATAGCTAAGAATCCAGTTCACCACGACAGAACAAAATATGTAGAGATAGACCGGCATTTTATCAAGGAAAAACTAGAAGCAGGGTCTGTCAAGTTAAGCTACACACCTACCAATTTTCAGCCAGTTGATGTGTTTCCTAAGGCTCTACCAAGAGCATCTTTTGAAGGGCTGTGTTCCAAGCTGGGCATGATCAACATGTACTGCCCAGTTTGAGGGGGGGTGTGGAATTCCAAGTAATTAGGATGTAATTTATTAGCTTAGCTGTTATTATTCTGTTTCCTAGTTTTTAGAGATTTGATGTTATTTTCCTATTTCTTTAGGGATTGTGATTATCCTCTCTTTAGAAGGAAATCAGCTTCCTTTCTTGTATATATATATATATATATATATGATTGTCATCTGGTATAATAAATAATATAAATTTCCTCTAAATTATTCACATCCGTTATGAATCTCTATGAGAGTTAAACCGAAGCCTGGGCATTGACCTCCACTAGACCTTCCACTGAGCTTAAGGCCTTCTTTTGATCATAATGTGTCTAACTGGGTAATCAGATATGAATATCAAGTTTTAGCCAACTTGGGCTACGGTGTTTTCTTTTTTGAGAAGTTACATAGAAGCCTTTTTTTCTTTATCTTTTTAGAAGCCTTTAAAACATAACTGGGAGGATAAATTAGATGACTATCATACCCTAGGTGAAGCGGTAGATTTCAGTAAAAAGTTGCTGTTGTTGCTTTCAGAGGTTACTGGAACAAGTCTCAGTAGTTGGCACATGTTTCTCGAGTTTTGGTTTATTTCTGTCGCTGTTTGAAAGAGAGGTCTTAATTTAGTGCCTTTTTATGCATCTCCCACAGCATGGCTACAATTGTAAACTTTCATATCACCAAATTCTTGTTATTACTCTGTTTAAATGTTAGTCCATCACATCTTCTAAGTTCTAAGTTTAGATTTTTCTGACTTCACATATATTTAAACATTTCCTTAATTGATTTATTATGATGATTTTTCTTGTACGGCCTTTGACCTTTTGTGTATTTTTCTGTTGGTCTTTTTTGATTGTATATTTTTGTTTTGATGTTTCCTTTTTAATTAACTTACTTCATGCTTCTGAGTAATTATTGTGTTTATTATTCATTCTTCAAAATCATTATATATCTGATTATAAATGCTTAAATTTTATTGAAGGCATGAATTTCCGTCATACTCTATACCCTGCTTACAAGAACAACCGTCCTCCTACACCTGATACCATAGTTCAGGGGCTTCAATATTTGAAAGCATCCATCAAGGCTATGTCCATTCAGGTGATTGAGGTAATTATCATGTACCAAGATGTAACCATTAGTTGACTCCTGATGCTCTATGATCACTAAACATGATAGCTTACTAAAAGGCAGGTACCAGGTGTAGAAGCTGACGACGTGATTGGAACATTGGCTATAAGAAGTGTTGAAGCTGGGTTCAAGGTGATTTTAGCAAATATATAATTAGAAATTTGATGAGCATTTTGATTTCCTTTGTCTTCCAAATTAAAATTTGCTACTTGATTATTATTTTTTCTAAAAATGAATAAATATCAGAAGGCCACTTGATTAAATGTAGGTCTCTCCTTCATCTTAAGACCAAATATATCCCTCTCTCACCCTATGAGAGGAAACTCTTTTTTCGTAGCATTAGTCTAACAGAAGTGTCAATTTAAACTAAGTTTGGTAAGAAATTGTTTAGAGAAATATTCGAGTTAACCAATTTAGAGTTTGAGAAAACCAGTCTAATTTTCATCCTCTCAACTTGTTTCCATCTTTTGTAAACTCGATTTTTTCAGCAAGACATCATTCAGAGCATTCAAAGTGAATAAAAATTGTACAAGTTCCCAAAGCAATTTCTATATTCACATCATTCAATGCATTCACATTTAATCATAAGAATGTAGAGAGGATATTAGGAATGTTGCACAACATATATGTCAGGTTTTAGTGGGCAACGTTATTGGATATCTAAACAGTAAAGTTGATTAAAACTTGGATGAAGGGTGTAGTATCTACTTTTCTGCTTATTTTTTGATTATTACATGCATGACTGCATGAACTTTATATATTCCTGTATTTGATCATAGAGATTTGCTGTGGGTAAATATTTCACAATAGATGATTCGGTTGCTGGCAAGTTGTTGGATGTTTGTGTCCTTTATCTTTTAAGATTTATCGATGCTTTAGTTTGCTCTGGATCATTGAATACTTGGGGCACACAGTCTCCTTTTGCTTACCTATAAAACCAGGTTTGGTTTTGTAAGAACTCTGTCAAGTTTTCTGACTGATACATATTCCAGGTTGACATACACAGAAATCAAAATTGGTGAGAATCCATCAAAGAAAAATAATGTTATTGGAGATTCATTTAAGAGCAGAATTCTTGGTGGCATAATGCAATAAAAAGTAAATATGGGTTACATGAAATGATTAAATAAATTTCTCTTGTTTGTACATTCTCTCTTATTAATATTACTTTTTCAGTTTTTTTTTTTTCAAACAAATAAAGTTATATGAGCGTAGGATGGTTTGCTGATTCTCCTTTTATTTTTTATAAAAAAAACTATAGTAGCTTATGTTTTATTTAGTAATTTTAAATAATTTGTCTGACTGTAAGTGTTTTATAATGTATGGTTGTAATCTATTATGAGGCTCCCAAAAAATCTTGCTTACTGTGTGTTCATCCCCTTGCACCGTTCTTTGTTTTCTTTGAATTTTACTTATTTTGTCTGACAGGTACGGGTTGTCTCTCCAGACAAAGATTTCTTTCAGATTCTCTCTCCTTCATTACGTCTTTTACGAATTGCACCACGTGGATTTGAGTTAGTAGACATTTAATATGCAGCTTTGTAGTAGATATTCAATATGCAACTTTACATTTTCTTTTCTCTTTTAAATTAAATGAAGAAACCGTTTGAATTTTGACACCTGCTTGCTTTTAAGCATGTATTCTTCTTCTTTTCATTTTAAGCATGTTAATTTTTTCATATTTTTTGTTTAGCTTATAGAACTCTTTACACTTGAATTGCATTAAACCACGATGAACTCTAACCTTGTCTATGATTTAAAATTAACATGTCATTTTGCTCTTAATGAGGCTGTTATTCTCTGTTTTTTATTTTTTTATTTTTTATGTTTCAGTATTCTAATTTCTGACGTATTATTGAGTCTGACCTTGTCTGATGTTTGATTAAGGTAAATAATGTATGATCTCAATTCCCAAATGAAACAAAGAATATCAAGAAACTGTCTCACTTTTATACTTGCATAGCTTGTGTGGAGAGATTATTGACCAAAGACAACCCTACAAATGGTCAAAATGAAGTATTTGCTAATGTGACAAAGAAAGAATGGAAGCTGTTAAGAAGCATGTGAAGTTTATATTACTAATGTATAACTTTTAATTACTTCACAACTTAATATATATATATATATATATATAATAAGTGCAAGATCCCGTGCAAAAAATTCATGCGGTTTCATTGATGGCATTAGTGAAAAAAATTTACATTGATTCAAACCGGTTGCATGGAAAATTCGTGCGGGATCACGCATTAGATAGTTACTAAATATATATTTATATATATTCTTTGCTGTTAAGTTCTAGGTTCTATCTCTGTGAGCTGGCCCATCTTTATATCTTTATTTGCTTGTTTTTGTTACTTTAATTTTGCTTACATAACTTGGCTTTTCTTTTTCAAAAACAGACACATTGATATATTTGGTTCCTTATAGACCTGGGGCTTTATTGTTTATTAATTTGCTTGCCAGGATGGTTTCATTTGGAATGGAGGATTTTGCTAAAAAATATGGAGAATTGGAACCTTCACAGTTTGTTGATGTAATATCTCTTGTGGGCGACAAATCTGATAATATTCCAGGTTATTTTGTAATGCTCTGATTTGCTCCAAAAGGGAGTGAATATTTCACAACTCTCTCTCTCTCTCTCTCTCTCTCCCCCTCATTGTTTATATTTTTTGAGATCCAAACAATCTCAAGTTTTATTATTGATGCATCATTACTTTATAAATGCAGGAGTTGAAGGGATTGGAAACGTTCGTGCTGTACAACTAATCACTAAATTTGGTATGTTAGTTTCATGTAGCGGATGTTTTCTTCTGAAAATGTAAAAATAAGTTATATGTGTAGCTTCATCCTTTATATTATGAAATTGGTGAAAATTTCTATTACCATCTAGTAATTTGAAGTTGAATGCACCCTAATTGCTTATTTTAGTTTTTTTTTTTTTTTTTTTCTCTTTTATGCTACATTTTTTTTTTCAAAGCTTTTATGCTACTTTTTGAGTTTCCCTTTTTGTAGTTATTGGGCTATACTTTTTGTTTTCCCTTGTGGAATTCTGGTCCTTTCTTTTCTTCCCTTAGTAAATCCCGCTTCTTTTTACAAAGTTGTGTTTCTGATTATTTTTTTTAAAACGTGAATGCAAATTGTGATTAATAATTTATTCTTATTTTATTTCGGTAAGTAATTTTACTTATAACGAAAGAGATTAGTATTATGTACATGTAAAACTTAAAATCTGAACCTACTCAAGAATCAAAGAATACAACATAATTAATTGAAGAAGCTCCATCACTCTTGGGAAGATTAATACATGTGATGACAGCCTCCACAAGATGGTAAAATTGTCACCCATGTTATTCTTCATTTTCCTTTGGCTCTTACATTATGGCTCAAAATTCTTCTCTAATTCAAAGCTAAATTGTATTATTCCCTGTTTCATGGATTGTTTTTGGTTGAGACGCATGCCTTTGGAGGATTGAAGAAGGCTGATGTGTTTGGAAGTGTTCTGTCATCACTGTATTTTAGGTTATTTGGACGGCAGCAATACAAGAATTTTTGAAGATTAAAGGAGAGGATGTTAGGTTGCTATGGGATGAAGTTTGTTTCTTGGCTTCCGTATGGATTCATGTTTCTTCAAATTTTGGGAATTTCTTACTCATTTTTATAAAAAAAAAACAATTGGGAAGTGGCTGTAGTTTCCTACACTGGAAGTTTGTTCTCAAACCCTATCCCATGAATGCTAGCATTTTCTACCTGTTTATCACCTTTTAATAAATCTTCTTTGCCTCCTATGTTAAAACTAAGATGGAACAAAGAGAAGACTAGTATCATCATAAGAGATGTTAATTGGTTTTGAGTTAGCTCTCTATTAGAAATTAGGTTATACTTACTGACTAGACTGTATAAGTTATTGTTTTCTTTAGATCCTATTCCGTACTGTTTGTAGTCTTCTTTTTCTTTACTTTCTCTTCTCAGTATTTCTTGATATGCTAACTTGTTAGTATCCTCAATTCAATGGGCAGGCACTTTGGAAAATTTGCTGAAATGTGTTGATCAAGTTGAAGAGCAACGGACTAGAGAGGTAGCACTTAATAGTTACAACATGATTAGGGGTTTTCTTTTTCTAATTACTTTCTCTATTGTGAAGTAGTAAGCCATTAGATGAGGTTTGTTGGTCTGATCCAGTTTCACCATGTCTTTAGTTTAGCCCTTGTGATGGGACTAAATCTTTGTCTTGTGCATGGGTCATTCAGATGTGGCCAGGATCTATTTGAACATAAATGTACCTGCCAGGCAAATGGATATTTGCTTATAATGCTGTATGAATTACTCATCTCATGGACCAAAAACCGGTGAACAATACTAGTGTGTTTAGTTTCAGCTTGACATTTGCTTCGTGTACAGGATTAATGGACATTGCTTATATTATAACGTGAGGTGCTTACTTTTTTAGGTTATTTAATCACTAAAAGACAAAATTGTTGTTTTGTTTGTGTAAACAGTTGTCTTTTAGTTAAAAAAAAGGAAGCAGTTCACTTTATAAAGTGAGGTGCCCCTTACAAGAGAAAGCCTTTTGCTTATTTAGCAGTCTATAGTATGAACAGTTTAATTGGCTGTCCGTTCTTTTATCATTTTGTTTATTTCATGAGGGCTACTGACAATTGCTATAGCTAGTGAATTTCAAGGAATTGAAAGACCTTACTAGCGTATTTACGGAATTTATTTTATTTTTTCACATTTATATGTTAACAACCCACTGACAGTATTTATTGGGGTTTTTCTGCGTGCTATAAGTTATATACTATAATACTGTTGTAATGGTTTTTTATATTTAAGACTTTTAGTTGCCTATTATTATATTCTTAGCTGGCTGATCGATACTAATCAGTGGTCCCACATCTTATGTCTTTGACTTATTGCAGGCCTTGATAACACATGCTGATCAAGCTGTCCTGAGCAAGAACTTGGTAATCTTGTCAAACTTTGTACTCACTTGTTCTTGGAACTATTTTCTAGTCAAAAATGATTATTTTGAATTCATAAACAAATTATCCTACCTGTCAATTTCTGTTTCATAATTCGTTTGGCACGGTTATACACATCCATGCCATTGCCTTACATAAATTGCAGTCTTGCATATCTACGAACAATTTCTCCTACATAATTGCTACATATTTGATATCTCCTTTCCCATCGTTCAACCCCACTGGATGATTTCTACTCATTTATTTGATGATGAAAATATCTATCATCTGGAAATTACAATTGATTGTTGAAGACAAAGAGTTATGCTTCTTCATATCTAGAATAACATTTTGCAGATTTCAGCACTTTGATTGCCTTGATTATCTATTGTCTGAACTCTTGACATAATATTTGGATTTCTTATGTTATGGCAGGCATTGATACGTTCTGATCTTCCATCTTACATGGTACCATTTACTACCGGAGATCTCAACTTTAAAAAACCAGAGGTTTGTGTGACCATAATCGGACGAAGTTATCTATCTTATCAATATTTATTCTTTTACCACACACCCTAGTACCCTACCCTATGTACAAACACAAAGTAACTTGAGTTCCCCTCCAAGGTTGGTAGGAAGTATTTCCTATTCTTGCTCTACTGTGAGATACGAGGCTGTCACCTTGGGATCAATCTAACGTGTCCATATGTTTAGATCATTTGTGATATCTAACCAGTTTCTTCGCGTCTAAAGAGCATCAGCTATTACCAAACACTATGCTACAAAAGCAAATCCTAAATATATGCTCAGTGTGCAAAAATAATTAAAAAAGTTTTCCAGTTAAAAGATATGTGGATTAAAAGAAGTGTTGAACTCAGGCTTACCAGCCGTGTACTCTTTACCGTCATTTATTCTTTGAGCTCAAGAATGATGTTAGCAATAAGTAAGGGTATCCTTTAGCAATAGGCATTGCTATTTGTCTCATCAGAGGCATCTTCTTACCGATTCAAGTGATAGTTTTATACTATTAGAGGTTGCTCAAGGAAGTTTATTCCTTTTCCTCTCCTTTTTTTTTTGGTTCTTCTTCGCCTTCATATTATAAATTAGTTTTTCAACTGAATCAAATGTTTTTTTGCATGATGTACTCTTTTATCAAAATTGGAACCCGATACAATAAGAGTTGTCTTTGGAGGACTAAATCCGTTTTGCCATTACCTCTACTGGTCTTACCAACTAGAGTTTCTTTTGCAATCTTCATGCTTGTTCCCAGGGTTGGTCTCATGATCGGTACCATTTAAATGCTTTTAGAAGTCCTTTTCCATTCTCTGTTAAGTGTACCATGAGCTCTCACTGGTTCTCTGTTCGTGGTTTGTAATCTTGAACATAAATAATAGCTGTGTAATGGTTCCTTGGATATTGTTTATTTCATCAGAGCACCTCTAACACAATGTCAATGATGACACATGTAGAGCATAGAATAAGAAACTTGTGCACTGTAATGAAAACGGGTTATATAAGTAGTTGTTTATATCTAGATATATGTGGATCTTTTGGCTGAACCTGAATCGTGATGGGTGCAGGACAATGGGGAAAAATTTACAAGCCTCCTGAAGGCCATAAGTGCTTATGCAGAAGGATCTTCAGCTGATCGAATAATTAGACGAGCTATCTATTTGTGGAAGAAACTTGAATCACAGAAATGAATTGAGTTACAGGCTTAGACTCTCCAGGATGGATTTGCTAAGGTTGTTTTGGAATCGAAGATTGCTAAGCAGAGCGTAGAACTTGTAAATTGATTGATTTTGTTAGAATATATATAGGCGCAACACTGGCAAACACATATATAAGAATTCTCTTGTTCTTTTGATGTTAATATCATGTCCTGATAGGGAATTAAATTACCTCTTGCCATTCCAACTTCACAATAAACTTGATGTCTCTTTATTTCTTTATGCTTTGGTTCAAAAATAAATAATCTTTATCTAGTGCAAATTTCAACCTTTAGAAGCAGATGCTGTTTTTTGAAGGCTCATCAACTAGTTTAATTTGTATTTGACTAAAATGAATCATATGATACAAGTTCTGCCATTCCACTTTTCATCAACTAGAGCTCTACAAAACCATTTGCATCACTCAACAAGAAAGGGTAACGGTGTAAGCACTAAAAACTCGAGGAGCTTGAACTTGATGTTTCTTCGTCTTCTGATTTTTCAAGCTCTATTACAGCATTAAATCCAAATTCTTTTCCTGGAGTAAACAGCTTCCTGAGTTCTTGTGCCGATTGGGATGTGTTAATTTTCTTGTCCTTCACCTTCAAATTTTCCTGTTTAGAATTGAAAAAAAGGAAAACTTACTGTCACTCCCAACTTAATACAAAAAAGAAGCTAGTAACAAGTGAAAATGACTCACCTTCTTTGTATAATCTGTCATGGTTGAGCTAACTATTTCTTGTATAACAAATTTCGTTACACGCTCTTCACCAAGGAGTTGCAAGAGGAGGCTCTTTGGGACCTGTGGAAATAAGATTTATACACATGAAACTGCAACCACTTATCGACTACAGCTTTTAATTTATGTAGTAATTATCATGTTCAACAAGGACATGCAATGGAGGCATGTTAACAAAGGCAACCCATTCCAAAATAGTAGAAATCTAGTAAATCATCCAAGATCAGTACTCAGTAGACACTCACCTTAGATGTTTTCCCTGCATTCAGCCCCAGTACATGCAAAACACAAGATTGTCAGAATCAATGATAAGACAAATCGACTATCAAAGCAAAAGCAGAATACTATATTATATGAAGTTTGATGGTTTTCTACAAGTTGTTATCTAATACTATAAACACTGGTATGAAGAAACTGCATACCATGACACATTCACATAAAGAAAGGATTGTACTAAAGCAATCTAATCGTTTAATAATACTTGAAATCAAGGTATTACCTCCTTTTTCTCTGCGGAATCCCGGAATAGGTGGTGCTGAACGAGCCAAATTAGTTATCACCTTATCAAATACTTTTTGTGTGTCATCGCCAGTCAAGTCAACTCTTACCTGATAATTGAACATCATGAGACTAGCAGGATATAGGCAACTAAAAGAAGCACTTAATATGACAATTATTATTGCCTTCATTTCCTAACCACATTCATCAGGGTCTTAAGAGTCCGAATGGCATAACCTCCTAGATAAAATAGATACCAGATGTTGCCCAGAAACAAAATGACAAAATTAAACAAGCTAATCCTGCAAGCCTCACTCACCTGTATCTTATTTTCATCTTGAGACTCTACAACAACCTTAGCATCTTTCAAGGAAATCAACTCCTCCTCCGGGTCTGTAACAGACACCTCTAGACCTAACAAATGCAACATATAAATAACTTGTACAAAACATAGCATATGATATTATAGAATGTGATGTGAAGATAACCTGAACCCACTGCAGATATTGGCTTGGTGACATGTTGCAGCCCTCTCCATTGGGTATTATTACAAGATAACAACAACCACCTTAATCAAAAGTAGACAAACTATATAAACACCATTGCATTGCATTTCATCAACTCATTCAAACATATAAAATATTTCTACCTGGGTTTCTGCATATCAACACTTGTTCCATTTTGGTGGAAAAAGCCTTGATTGTTGCAGCTCCTCACAGAAAACCACTGTAAAGGGAAATCAAATTGTAAGTCAATCATGAAACAAAACAAACAAATAAATTTGTAAACAAAGAAAATAAATTACTCTGGATGCTGTTGATATCATCATGGTATTGGTGGTTAGTGAAGCTGAGGCCATTTCTACTTCACTCCGTTTCTCTTTTCTCATCAACAGAGTCTCTCTTTTTATCCCACCCAAAACGACATCGTTTAATTCTTATCTTCTAACTTCTGACAAAAACGACACCGTACTCAACCACATGGAATGCCATTTAAATGGTAATATTATTGGTATTTTTTCATTTGAGTTTAATAGTGAACTATTGAAGAAGACGATAAAAATGGCGATGGCAGTTAAAACAGTCTTCTTGAGTATAAACCCCAAAGTAAGTAACTTTTGTTATTTTTCAAGTTATAGAATCATTTACTTTACTTTAACAAATGGGTTCTATCTACTCATGATTGAATACTGAATCATTCCAGTTCCAGATAATCAATCATAAACAAATAGTGGATGTCTCCATTCCCAGAATTTCTTGTAGAAGACCATGTTTTTTCCCTCTAACGACAAGGTAATGCTTATGTCTTCAATTGGGTTATAGCAAATTAGCAATGCTTTATCATTTTATACACTGCTTAATGCTTATTAGCTCAGGCTGGTCTGACCTTATCTGTTTATATATTTGAACCCACAAGTAATTTGTACACATGATGATGGTGGACTGTACTTCTTATTCTATTCTGTGGTTTACTTGGTATCTTAAGTATTAAACATGCAAGTTAGTGGTTTCAATATGGAAGCTACTACCTTATAGATAAAACCCAGTAATCATTTGGGGTACAAGACGATTTTTTGTTTTTGTTTTATTTTTCTATCTCTCTTTGATAGTTTGATCTTGCAAGTGTTAAAGATACAATAGAGCAAAAGGCAAGGTGGAAATATTTTTGAAACATCTAAAAACGGCATCAGCTGACTAATTTACGGGATATCTACATTTTTCTTTGGCAAATTCACTTAATAAATCAACCGAAGATGATATTATTAGTGTAATTGTGTAATCTAAATATCTAATTATATGAGTTTGCAGGTGCTTTATTTTATTCACAGTAATGCTGTGAGGCCTTGAGCTTTCAAACATCCTATTAAACTAAAAGTTGATTACAACATGTAATAGATATTTGAAATCCTTTTTAATTTTTCAGGAGAAGTCATAAGTATCCTAAGGCTGCTTTTGCTGTGTTGTCAGGTCCATATCCAATGCCTTTCTTCCAAGTTGAACTTTGTCTCACTTTCTTCCTTGTGTTATGGTTAAGATTTTCTGTTATTAAATTTTTTAATTTGAATTAGCTGTGGAAGATGTTGGAGTTTCTTCTTCTCAATTTGAAGACTTCTTGGTTACTACTACTGGAACCAATGACGCTAGAGAACTGAAGGTACATAAGAATTTAAGTGTGAAAATAATATGAAGTTTCACATCAGAAGTAGAAAATGAGGGGACATCTTGGGATGACCTTTATGTTCCTCACATTCTTCCTGTTGGATTTGTGCAAAAGCTTTTATGCAAATGTTTAGAATTTAGTTGGTTTTAAGTACACAATAAATCATGTTCATAAATTCTGTAACTAGGCAAGCATAGAAGTATCAGGTGCTAAAACTCGAGCAATTTTTGATGATGTATTTGACAAAATGGTTGCTGCTGCCCAGCCAATTCCAGGCTTTCGAAGAGTAAAAGGAGGTAAGATTTTCTATGTACTGCACAATTACTAATGAAGAAACCTTATTTCTTAGGCTATTTAAAACAAATATTGATCATCTTCAAAAATCATTAAATCATTATAGTCAATCTAGCAACTTTCTTAATTAGTCTTTACTCTAATAGTCTAATGACACACTATTTTTGGCAAATTGAGTGTGCACACACATGTGCGTGCATGTTTTTTTTTTATATCATTGCACTACCATAAACTAAGATGGTGTTGCCGTTTTTGTTCACCACTTACATGGTTATGTTTGCTCACTATTTTTGTTCCGTGTCATGATGATGCATTATACATGGACATATGTTTAACTCGGTTTACGGATTTCAAGCCTAATGGGTCTTATAATTAGTAGTTGGCACTAATAATTAGTGTAGAAAATATGTTTACTTGGTAGAAAAAAAATTAATTTTTTCAAATAAGAAAGCTATTGCTCTATAATGAACTTGACGATGGTAAGCTTTTTGGTTTTCTTCTGTTTGAGATTTCATCATGGGAAGGGATACATCTTCTGTGTATCTGGGCGTATATACCTAGGTCACTCTTATCATGCCATGTGGCATGGGCCTCTTACAGCCTTACTTGATTGGAGGCCTATGTCACATGACATGATATAAAAGGCTAAGCATATATGCCTAGTCATGCTAAAGTTTCTCCATTGGAAGCTGGACACTATAATTATAATAATTTTTATAATGCAATGAAAAGTATCATTGATTTTATTTGAAACTTTGTAATTGAGAACTTGAGATGCAGTTAAACTCCGTATAAAGAATAAGTGCTTGATTTACTCTAAATTTGGAAAGTTATCATCCTGTCAATAGGACTTCTAAATCGCATATTGCTGAAAAGTTATAGTCTATAGTTCTGAAGAAGTGATGCATCCAATTAACTCCATAGTATTATTATTTTATCATTGCATTGTTTTATAACTTATATATATATATATATATCTCACTTCTTCCTCTAATGGATCATTATTTGTTTTCCATGATTTCTTCCATTGGCTGTTTCGTATCTGATAAACAATCTGGACGCTGACAGGAAAGACACCTAATGTAAGTTTATGTCTCATATTATTCACCCCAATCAATTTATTGACTTTCAATGGCAGTGCTCTTTTTCCTTTACAATATATTTTCTTTATGGTTTGCTCTTCTGGCCTCTGGGCCTGAAGAAGAAGATTGATAAATCTAAATGGGAAGTGAATTTAATTATTTTGGATTGAAGATGCCATACTCCTGACATGTTTAAACATTGTCCACAGCCCTGACTGTGATTTATACACAAGGCATACGTCATGCGTCATATTGATAAACTAACCGGGGAAGTAAATCATCATTACGCGCTTACTTATCGATGTAATCTTGTACTGCACCTGCGAAGTAGAGTGCTGTATACAATTCATGCTTATGCTCACCAAGCAATGACAAAGTTAGAAATCTTTGTTTGTAGATAAAAAAAAAAGACTTATTCTGGCCCTCTTGTTTTCTGACGGCACTTCTGCTTCACCGCATTGTCCGTCTTTGTTTTCTTCCTTTACCCTCCTCTTTTTTTTTTTTCAAATGATGTGTAGTCGTGTGTTTTGTACCCAAATTCTTGCGGCTGAGCTGAATGTATTCAGACCTGATGGATTATGAGGTTTTGTTTTGTCACATACTAATGCATATTACATTAACATGTACTTATTTGTGCATCTGTAATTCCATATAGACACGGTTACAATAATGCAGTATTGCACACAGACGATCTTTTACGTCTTTGACTACATGGTTCTGAATTTGAGCTTTTCATTTTGATTTTTTAACTTTTTTGTGCTCAGAAACAATTATAGATTTTTTATGCTTTATTCTTGTGTCAAACAGATACCTAGAGACATTTTGTTAGAGGTCCTTGGATCTTCTAAAGTTTATAAGGAAGTCATAACGGAAGTCATCAACTCCACCATTGCTGAATATGTTGAAAAGGTGACCTGTTATGCACTACATTTTGTCATTTCAAATTTTCTGCTCGTACGAGCTTCATTTAGAATTTGTTTGCGTTTTTGCTTTAACATGTTAGTGCTCGAATGAACCTCTTAAGTAGCCCTGATATTCTGCCATTTTCTTATGTTGTCCCAGGAGGATTTAAAAGTAAGTACAGACTTGAGAGTTGAACAGAGCTTTGAAGAACTTGAAAACATGTTTGAACCTGATGAAAAATTCAGCTTTGATGCTGTAATTAAACTTCAGGTAACTGACTGAATTCATTCAAAATATATTCTAGAAGAAAGTTGTATACACTGTTAACATCAAATAGAAATGGTAAAAAATTCTTGCTCAACGCTCTTTTTTATTTGTTGGGTTAATTTGTGAGATATTTGTTTTGGAGTTCTTATATACCTTTCTCAACATTGTTGTTGATTTCGATTCACAATACCGGTTCAGGAATCCGCATCCTTGGTGCAAAATTGTCCCTGTTTCCTCAACTTGGTCCTGAATCCTGGTCATCTTTGTTTTACTATTTAGAATCGGGACCAATTGACCAAATGACTTCATCCGTTCATTGGTGTTAATTATTTAAGATAAAAAATAAATAATTATCACTTGAATTTTAGGTTAACAAGAATTGATATCTACTTCTATAACGAGAGATAACTACCCCTATAAACCGGGAAGAAAACTCTCATACATACTTATCAAGTGCGTATGATGGGATTTGAACCATCACTTGGAGGTGCACTACCGGCTCTGCATAGAGATGATGACACACATTTGGAGCATACGTGTCCTCCATTGGAGGCCAAGGCAAGTGATGCTCCAAATATCATCACAAATCTCATTTCCAACATCTCTTGTAAGTTTAGCCTATTTTGATAGAGATTTTATTACTCTCTCTTTGTTAGCTGTTTTCTCTTATTGAAATATTTTTGCACTTGTCTGTGGATGGTCCTCTCATATTGAGGGTTTTACCACGTAAATATTGTGTAAATTTCTCATTTTTATTCTCTATTTTGAATTTACATTGGGAGTGGAGTGGAAACTCATTAGTTTCCTAGCAAGAGAGATGTCAAGCTCAAGCAAAAAGAATCCGCATACTCTGGCTATCCCATGGCCAGCTTCCGGACCAGCTAGCCATCCGTGGAATAACCACCACATTCGCTGTGACACCGAAGAATCTGAATTATCTGAACCCACTTATTTCTCTACATAAAAAAACCAGCATCCAAACATTAGTTCTTCCGTTGCCATCTCACCCTTCACTCCCAGCAGGCTCAGAAAACATGCAAGATGTCACTCAAGATTACTTTCTTGACATGATCCTGTCATGCAATGGTTCAAATCTCACCCCTGTGATAAGAGGGTGGGTTCCACAATCAGTTATAAGCACAGAGCAGTTGGGTCTTACTTGTGTCATTTAGCTTGGATGGCCAATGCAGTCTGATCAATTCTATAACAAGAACTAGAAGCAGCTACTCCAGTTTGTGAGGGTTTGGGTACCTTTCCTCACTCTGCAAAACTCGCTCAAATCTTAGCTGAAAGAATTGACATTGATTTGTGAGGATTTTTTCAAGCTTCTCTGCGTAGATATCTTTTTTTTCTTTTTACTACAACTACTACTAGGACCTGATGATATTAATCAGACCCTACAAGAACGGTCCGGAACAATACTCCCTCTATCGAGGAGAGGTTACATATGGACTACAACTCTCACAACCAGACAAAAGGCCACTCCCACAAACTGGAAGAAAACTCCCTACACATATTTGTAAAATGTGAATGGTCGGACTCGAACCCCTAACCACTAGGTGTGGAAGGGAGGTGCACAACCATTTCTACTAAGAAGTGATATGACATAGATATCTTTTTTAATTATCCAAAAGCTCCACCTAGTGACAACCAAAAACCAAAAAAATAAATAAATAAATAAAACTATTTTAGCTCAGAGAAACTCTTCCGAACAAACACTTAATAACACTAAAATGTTTAATATAACTCTATCATTTAAAATATTTTGATAATCCTACCATTTAAAAGAACTTTTTTCCAATTGACAATCAAACGACCAATAACTTTCCTTTAAAAGTTTTGCTTGTAGAAACTCTACTGAAAGATCCTCCACTAAAAGATCTAGAAAAAGCTTTCCAAATGGTGCCTAAGAGCAGGGGACGGGCTAAATTAATTTTTTTTTTTTTGGTGTACATCTTCAATGAGGCAACTTAAACTTAGGACATTGTCAGACTGAATGAACATAATTTATTACCGGTAGTACAAAGGTTTTTTAAGCAAACCTTACAATAAAATTTTAATAATTAAAAAGTATGTATCTAAATAATAAAAATATAATAATCTTTGTTCCTATGAACTTTAGTAAATAAAGTAAGAAATTCAAAATTTATTTATTTTATTTATGGAATGAAACAGGAATGGAGAGGAAATTAAAACTTTAATGTGTTCAAATGTAAATAAAATATTCAGTATATCACTCTAATTAATATATTAAAATTAATTATCTCAATTAAATTAAATTATAAACTAGATCATTTTTATGAATGATCAAGCGTCGTTAATTTTGTAATTTTAAATAATTTTACTCTTTTTTTATAAAAAAACAAAAACAAATATAGTATCAAGAAACAAAAAGAAAACAGAAAAAAAATAATAATAATAAAATAAAACTTTCTATTTTGGTCAAAAAAGTTAGCCTAGGCCAAATACATCCGTCCCTGTCTAAGAGCATTTCTAATGTAAGAGTGGCTAATAAAAAAAAAAAAAAAATGCCACATAAGATTAATAAATGGTATATTAAAAATTGTATCTCCAATATCATTGTGTATATTCAACCTCACGATGATATGGTAAAACAAATATTAAACGCCGTAACATAACTGTCTACTTTCTGACAGTCTATTGCATATCTATTCTTTCAGTTGACTTAATAAATATTTAAAATTGACATTAATTTTTTACTTATTTTTAATAAGAAAATAAAATAAAATAAAAAATATAAAAAAGGAAAAAAAAATTGGACACACCATTAAAAATAAATAAATCTCTAAACATTATTATAATTTCAACATTTTTAATATACAGACCACTTTAATATCAAAAATGCTAAATGGACAGTCGAAAATTTGAACTTACTAAACTTGGAAGGATCGAGGCTTACTGCAATACTGCTTGAACTCATTTATTATTTATTTTTTTTGCTTTTGTTTTGCTTTTTCTGTCGGTCACAAGAGGATTTTGTGTGGCTGTGTGATTTAACTCATTTGAAAGACTTTATGTGGCTGTGTGTGATTTGATTTTGCTTGGCCAAAATCGTGGTGATGTGCGTGCCACATATTCCTCTTTGTAGAGCTTTGTGTGATTTGGTTTTAAGTGGCGCTATTGGTATCCACCTGCGGTCTACTGACCCTATTTATATCATATTTTTAAAATTTTCTATTTAATTATATAAAATTAAATATTTTTATTTATTTTATTTATTTTTTAAAATTACAGCTTTATTTATTTTTCAAACTTAATACACTTCATTTTTTTCTTTAAATGCACTCTCATCTCTAAATTTTTTATATAAATTTTTTTTAGAACAATCTCTCTCAATACAGTTTCTCACCTCTATCGCATAACTTGTTTTTTCTTTTTATTTCATGGTGTAACCATCTCTCTTGGATGTAATTTTTTTTTTTTTTTTTGAAGTCAATTAGATTTTTGGTGGTAGATTGAGAGTATGGTATTGATCATCTCTAATGGTTTTTTTTTAGCGATTGAGTTAATATTTTTGTGTGGTTTTGTTTCGTTTTGTCAGAGATTATGTTTTCTTTATAGCGATTCTTGGTGTGATTTTGTTGTTTTGGTTGTTGTTAGTGTGTGTGGTGCCGTTTGATATCATTATTGGACAATTCCTCTAAATGTTTGATATCTTTTTTAGACAATTTTTTCAATATTTTTTTAGAGAAACACTTTAAACAACCGGGTTACGACACCATCGTGGCCCCGTAGTACAAAAAAGAAAAGAAAAAAAAAAACACATGGGTCTCATGTATTTATTACATAGGTCCCACATGTTTTTTCATTGTTTTACACTACAGAGCCACGGCGGTGCTGCGACCTCAGTTGTACGTAGCAATGCTTTTTTTTTTTTTTCTTATATATCATTCGCATACTCTTTCATAATATTTTTTAGGGTTTAAGAGTTAGAAAAAAATTTAAGAAAACAGATTAACAATAAGTGTGAAGTTTTTTATTTTTTGAAAAGGAAAATGGGATTTTATTAGATTTACTTTGTAGAAGATTTAAAAAAAAAAAAAAAAAATGGTCCGCCTCTTTTAAGTAATTTTGATGAAGTTAAGAAAAAAAACAAATACAAAATAATTTGGAATGTTGAGCATAAATAGATTAGCATAGAGGTGCTAAATGCCAATATCACCACTCTTTGATTTTGCTTGGCCAAAATTATGGTGTCCGATATTCTTTTGTGCATATCAATCTATGAACTTTTATAGAATTATGAAAAAATTTCATAAATTTTCATTTTAAAAAACTTTCATAGATATTCATAAACTTTCATTGAATTTTAAAAATAATATATACTTATTGTAATTCGTAACATAATTATATTTCTCAGGTAAATAAAAAAATTTTTTTTTTTTTTTGAAAAGAATAAAAACCAAAATCACCATTAATATCTATGAAACTTGACGACAGAATTCATGTCTATTTATGTGATTTAAAAAAAAATTATTTGATTTTTTTTTTTATATTTTACATCATAAAGACATTTATGTATCTAAAAGCTTTTATAATTATTCAAGATACGTGTGTAAAATATAATTACTCAAAATATTATAAAATTTCCTTTAAAATAAAGGTAGCAAACCGACAATTGTATTAAAACTTACCTGTCTATACAAAAATATGATAATGAGTATAAATAATTAATTCAAGTTATTAAGACAAAACTTAAAAACCACACATAATTGTTAAGCAAGACTCGTGCTCAAAAATGGGTAGCTTGATATTGACCATATTTACATGGAGTCACGTTCATATATGGCTTTGATTATGACGTGGTTAAATAGTGGTTTTTGCATTTTATTATTTTTAATTAACATAAATAAAATTCGCTTGATTTGTTTGAGTATTGTTTAGTTGTTTTAAAAATTAAGGTTAAAAAAAATGAAAATTTTCGTCCTTACTACATAATTGGTAGAGAATTGTTTTATTTTATACTGTTATAATATAGGTGGCTTTTTACCACATGTGTAATATACACAATATCTTTACCGCCTCTCACCCACTTGTACACCCACTTGCCATCTTCTCTTTTGCTTGCTTATATATATGATCATCATATCATTTGTAATAAGGTTAGAAATAATCATCAAAACCAATTACAAGTAAATGCTCTCTCTCTCTCTCTCTCTCATCTCACTTACTTAATTCTTCTCCCATCTCTCTCAATTATTTATTAATTGTTGTTCAACTATTCTCCATCTATATTATTTCTTCCTTTTATTTTATAACACGTTATCAGCACGATTGTATGTAAATAAAAAGGATCTCTGATGGGTGATTTAATTGCATCCCAATATTCTGAATCTATATATATTTTGTGTCAACGGAACATATATATGTATATATATATATATATAGTTCTGAATTTATTCACTTTAAATCCTAATATTCTGAATCTATATATATTTCGTGTCAACGGAACATATATATATATATATATATATATAGTTTTGAATTTATTCACTTTAAATCTCAATATTCTGAATCTATATATATTTCGTGTCAACGGAACATATATATATATATATATATATATATATATATCAGTTTCGAATTTATTCACTTTTAAATCTCAATATTCTAATCTATATATTTACCAACATGAATATATATATATATATATATATATATATATATAGTTCTGAATTTATTCACTTTAAATCTCAATATTCTGAATCTATATATATTTCGTGTCAACGGAACATATATATATATATATATATAGTTTATTCACTTTAAATCCCAATATTCTGAATCTATATATATTTCTGAATTTGTTCACTTTAAATCTCAATATTCTGAATCTATATATATTTCGTGTCAACGGAACATATATATATAGTTCTGAATTTATTCTCTCTAAATCTCAATACGCTTGATCTATTTATAGTTTTGTATACAAGATGGCTTATGTCGTCAACAGATTATCTATAGTTCTGGATTTATTTTAATGCACATAACAGGTGAGCTCAGCCTCCTGGAACTGTTAAATTACAGGACATATATACCGTCCTGGAACTGTTAAATTAATGCACATAACAGGTAAGCTCAGCCTCCTGAAATTGTTAAATTACAGGACATATATACCGTCATGAAACTGTTAAATTAATGCATATAACAGGTGAGCTCAACCTCCTGGAACTGTTAATTTACAGGACATATATACGGTTCTGGAATTGTTCAATATACTCTTTACTTATATTCACACTAAATTAAATTCACAATTTTAATTTACAGAAAAAGAAGCTATAAGCATGTCCAAACTAGTAAATTTGAAGTTCGATGCACTCAAAGTGTCGGGAGACAACTATATGTCATGGGTTATTGATGCCGAATTATACTTAAAATCCTAGGGCCTATATTACACTATTGATGATAGTCAGGCTAATGAACAGGATAGATCCACAGCTATGGTCATAATCCGTCATCATCTACATGAGGATTTGAAAGCTCAATATCTTACTGTCACAGAACCTGAAGATCTATGGCAGGAGCTAAAAGATCGCTATGATCATCAACAGGATGTTACATTACCAATTGCAAAGTACGAATGGCTGAATTTACGGTTTCAAGACCACAAATCAGTCTCTGATTATAATTCTGATTTATTCAGGATCACCACAAGATTGAAATTGTGTGGTGAGGAGGTATCTGAAGAGGAAATGTTAGAAAAAACATTCACAACTTTTCATGTCTCGAATATAATATTGCAACAGCAAAATCGAGAACGCAGATTCTCGAAGTATTCAGAATTGATCTCGTGCTTACTAGTAGCAGAAAAGAATAATGAGTTACTAATAAAAAACCACGAAACACATCCGACTGGTTCTAAAGCATTTCCATAAGTGAATGCTAATACCGTCGGATACCATGGTTGTGGTCGCAATCGTGGTCGCGGTCATGGACGTGGTAATAATCATAATCCATATCATAGATGTGGTTATGGTAGTAATAGTGATCGTGGCCGTGGTAATGGTCGTAATCCGGGTAGTAATCCTGGTCGGGGCTATGGACGTAGTTCCAAAAGAGGACGTAGTTATTCCGGACCAAGTGAATACAAAGGAAAAGGTGTTTAGAACAAGCCAAATGCAAAAGAGGGCGTTTGTTATAGATGTGGTTGTTACAATCATTGGTCAAATGAATGCATCACACCTAAACATCTTGTTGAGCTTTATCAAGCATCAATCAAAGAAAAAGGGAAGAAACCCGAGACACATTTCATTGAAGATCCATATCCTATGGATGTTACACATCTTAATGTGACAGACTTCTTTGACGATCCAAGGGACAAACCAACTGCTTCAATTGGTGATGGGAATGTCCATACCAATTAAATACTACCTCAGTAGTATTATTTTGTTATTTTGTCTATGTAAGATATTTCTCAATATAATTTATGCATTTAAATCATTTTGTCTGATGTACATTTTATTTTTCCTTTATGAAGCATACAAAATGAATCTAAACGATAAATTAAGGATTATCGAAAAGCTAGAAGTGGGAGATATATGTCTAGCCGATAGTGCAATAACTCATACAATTCTGCGGAGTCAGAAATACTTCATGAATTTAACTTTGCTCAGAGCAAATGTTAATACTATATCAGGTCCAACAGACCTGATAGAAGGCTCTGGAAGAGCCATGATATTGTTATCAAACAATACAAAATTATGTATTGATGATGCATTATATTCAAGTAGATCCAGAAGGAATCTGCTTAGTTTCAAAGATATACGAAGGAATAGATATCACATTGAAACTATGAATAAAGAGAATGTTGAATATTTATGTATCACTTCTCATGATTTAGGCCAGAAAATCATTATAGAAAAGCTGCTTGCTTTATCTTCTGGATTATATTACACTATTATTAAAAGTGTTGAAATTTATGCAGTTATAAATCAGAAGTTCTCAGATCCAAAAATATTTGTACTCTGGTATGACCGTCTCGGTCACCCAATATCTACAATGATACGTAGAATCATTGAGAATTCTCATACGCATCCATTAAAGAACTAGAAGATTCTTTTATCCCATGAAAATTTATGTGCTATATGTTGCCAAGGGAAATTAACAATAAAACCATCTTTTTCTAAAGTTGGTCTTGAATCGCTATCATTTTTACAAAGAATTCAAAGGGATATATGTGGACCTATTCATCCACCAAGTGGACTATTTCGTTATTTTATGGTCCTGGTTGACGCATCTGTCAGATAGTCACATGTATGCTTATTATCAACACGAAATGTTGCTTTTGCAAGATTACTTGCACAGATTATCAGGCTTCGGACTCATTTTCCCATTACTCAATTAAGTCCATACGCCTTGATAATGCTAGTGAATTTACTTCTAAGACATTTGATGAATATTGTAAAGTGGCTGGGATTGATGTTGAGTATCCAGTTCCACATGTTCATACTCAGAATGGATTAGCAGAATCACTTATTAAACGTGTCTAGATAATTGCAAGGACTTTATTATTACGAACGCAATTACCAATTTCTGTATAGGGGCATGCTGTTTTACATGCTGCTGCATTAATCTGGCTTTGGCCCACTGCTTATCATCAGTATTCACCAGTACAACTTGTACTTGGTAATCAGCCAGATATATCTCATTTACGTACATTTGGGTGTGCAGTATATGTCCCAATTGTACCAACGAAAAGAACTAAAATGGGACCCAAAGGCATTTAGGAATATATGTTGGTCTTGATTCACCATCAATTATTAGATATCTGGAACCTTTGACTAGTGATCCTTTCACAGCAAGGTTTGCGGATTGTCATTTTGATGAAACAAATTTTCCATCATTAGGAGAAAGAAAAACTTCTTATGAAGAAAAGCATGAACTTTCCTGGAAAGTTCCAAGTCTAATTCATTTAGACCCATATACATCTCAATGTGAGAATAAAGTATGTAAAATAGTACATCTTCAAGCAATAGCAAATCAGTTACCAGATGCATTCACAGATGCTACTAAAGTAACAAAATCATACATCCCTGCTGTTAATGTACCAGTACGGGTGATTGTTCTAGAAAAACATTCTAAACAAATAATAACAAAAGAATCATCTTTTGCACGCCAGAAGCGTGGTAGACCGCTTGGTTCAAAAGATAATGTTCCTCGAAAAAGGAAAATAAATAAATCCACTTTTTCTAAGTTAACTCCAGAAGAGTTAAGTGTCCCTTCAGGGACACACGTTACTAAAGTGACAAAATCCCATGTAGGGGAAGGAATCTCTGAAGAGATACAAGAGTATAGAAATGAGGAAATTTCTATAAATTATACAAGAGAATTGTGGAATCGTGAAGAAACAATCATTGATGATATATTATCATACACAGTGGCAACTAAAATTATAAATGATGATTATGAACCTCATAATCTCGATGATTGTAGGCAGAGGTCTGATTGGCCTAAATGGAAAGAAGCAATTCAAACAGAATTGACTTCATTAGCCAAACGTGAAGTATTTGGACCTATAATCCAGACACCTGAAAACGTCAAACCTGTTGGGTACAAATGGGTTTTTGTACGAAAACGTAATGAGAAAAACGGGTCGTGAGATATAAGGCACGACTCGTAGCACAGGGTTTCTCGCAGAGACCTGGCATCGATTTCGATGAAACGTATTCACCAGTGATGGATACAATTACGTTTCGGTTCCTAATAAGCATGGCTGTCTTGGAAAGACTTGAAATGCGTCTGATGGACGTAGTGACCGCTTATCTATATGGTTCACTGGATTCAGATATTTACATGAAAATCCCTGAAGGGTTTAAAATGCTAGAATCATGTAACTCAAGATCTCGTAATTTGTATTCGTTAAAATTACAAAGATCCTTGTATGGATTAAAACAATCTGGGCGGATGTGGTACAACCGTCTCAGTGAGTATCTGATAAAAGAAGGATATATTAATAATCCTATATGTCCATGTGTTTTCATTAAAAAATCAGAATCTAGATTTGCTATCATAGCAGTTTATGTTGATGATATGAATTTAATTGGAACTCTTGGGGAGCTTCTGAAAACTGCTGAATATTTAAAAGGGAAATTCGAAATGAAAGATCTGGGAAAGACAAAATATTGTCTTAGCCTCGAGATCGAGCATAGATCAAATGGAGTACTTATCCATCAATTATCATATATTGAAAAGATTTTAAAAAGATTTAATATGGATAATGCTCATCCATTAGGTACTCCTATGGTTGTTAGAACTCTTGATCCTAAAAAGGATCCATTCCGTCCAAAAGAAATGATGAAAAAATACTTGGTACTGAGGTACCATATCTTAATGCCATTGGTGCTTTATTATATCTGGCTCAGTGTACTAGACCAGATATTGTATTCTCTGTGAATGTACTGGCTAGATTTAGCTCAGCACCAACTCAAAGGCATTGGAATGGAATCAAACATCTTTTCCGTTACCTTAGTGGAACGAAAGATTTAGGATTATTTTATACAAAGTCTAACATTTTTCCAGGTTTACTTGGTTATGCTGATGTCGGGTATCTGTCTGATCCCCACAAAGCTCGTTCACAAACGGGATATGTTTTTACATATAATGGCACAGCAATATCCTAGCGTTTCACAAAACAGACTTTGGTTTCTACATCTTCTAATCACTTTGAAATTATTGCACTTCACGAAGCCAGTCGAGATTGTGTTTGGCTAAGGTTAGTTATTCATCATATTCAGGACACTTGTGGACTTTCATTATCTACAGAAATGCCAACACAGATATTTGAAGATAATGCGGCTTGCATTGCTCAAATTAGAAGGGGATATATCAAAGGAGATAGAACCAAACATATTTCTCCTAATTTCTTCTATACTCATGAGCTTCAATAGAGTCGACAAATTGATGTTAAGCAAATACAGTCTACAAATAATCTTGTAGATCTGTTTACTAAATCATTGCCTACATCAACTTTTGAGAAGCTGGTATACGGAATAGGCATGCGTCGATTTTCTAAATTACAGGATTAAATGCTGAAGTTTGATGAAGGGGAGCGTTCAATCAGGGGGAGCAAAATTCAGAACAGACATATGTATACTATACTCTTTTTCCCTTCGTTCAGATTTTGTCCCACTGAGTTTTCCTGACAAGGTTTTTAATGAGATAGTTTTTAATGTCCAACCCTATTAAATCCAGGAGATCATGGTATATATTTTACTTAGGTTTTATCCCATTGGATTTTTCCCTAGAAAATTAATACATGTGGTATAAATCCAAGGGGGAGTGTTATAATATAGGTGGCTTTTTACCACATGTGTAATATACACAATATCTTCACCGCCTCTCACCCACTTGTACACCCACTTGCCTTCTTCTCTTTTGCTTGCTTATATATATGATCATCATATCATTTGTAATAAGGTTAGAAATATCATCAAAACCAATTACAAGTAAATGCTCTCTCTCTCTCTCTCTCTCATCTCACTTACTTAATTCTTCTCCCATCTCTCTCAATTATTTATTAATTGTTGTTCAACTATTCTTCATCTATATTATTTCTTCATTTTATTTTATAACATATACTGTATTTTAGTTTGTTTTTTTGGTTATAGATCACTAATGTTTGTACGTTTTTTCTTTTTAATGATCATGTTTTTTCATTTTAAAAGTTTTATCGTGACTTTTAACTTAATTCCAAATCACTAAATTACAATTAAAATATTCTCTTCCAAGTCTATCATCCCAAAGAAGATATATTTCTAAATTTATTATAATTTGATATGGTGTAGAATTCTTTCTTTTAAAATATTTCTTATTTTAAACGGCTTTTAAAAAGCAAAACAAAAACCTAATCACTTCTCATAAAGACTGATGCATATAATTTAGGAACTTATTTCAAAAAAAAAAAAAAAATCAATAACTTTTTTTTTTTTTTTTTAATTTGGTTTTCAGTGCATATGATCCAAGAAACCAAAAAAACAAAAATAGTTTCCTCAGTTATATACACTAGAAACATGGACAATATGCAAAATAACTTGAACCTTTTTTTGACAATAAATTGAACTTGAACTTTGCTTGCAAAATATGTAAAATTATATTCCTTGATGAATTTTTTATTTTGTTAAATTGAACTTTATTTTGTAGAAGAACATGCAAAATCTTATAAAGAATTATGCATGTTAAATTACTTTTTTTAATTAACATGAGTATGAATGTAAAATTACTTATTTTCATACAATTTTATTTTTAAAAAAACAAACATGTTGATAGGACAGACATGTGTGAGAAAAAAAAAAACATGTTGTTTATGTTCAGATTTCAGTGTTCAAATAAATTTAGGACCATACAGTCATTATATATAAAAAAGAAACAAAAGACCCCTTAGTTCTGGAAATAATTTAGAATTATATTTAGTGAATGGTGCGGATATTGCCAGCCATAAAACTAATTAGTCACCTTTTTATAATTACATCAATGTCTAAAATTTAAAAAATAAATATTGCTATAAGTACTCACCCTAATGCCAATTTTACCCTTATTGAAATGAATATTTATTCATTTTAATACTTTTTATTTATAAACCCTCTTAGATTATTATCAAACTCAATTTATTAAAAAAACTCATATTATTTTTGGAATCAAATCCTCTACTAATAATTGTCCAATTTACTTTTAGAAATGTCTTGAATGTAGGAGCCTTATAAAAGGGAAGATATAGAACTGGATTGTATATGGAGTCGAGAGATTTTCAACCTGGAATTCTTTTATATATATAGTATATTAAAAAAAAAATTAAAAATTAAAAAACTCATTGATATCTACAACTATCTTTAAATATATATATATATATATAAATTGTTTATTGATAGAGTTCATAACTAGACATAAAAGAAAGATAAAAATAAAATAAAATAAAATAAAATAAAAGGTAAAGAAATACCTACAATTGTATGATTAGAATCCTCCGAATTTTGTTTATTTCATTATTTAGTTATATAATAATCATGTGATGATGGGAAAGTTTAATACTTGAAATAAAATTAAAATTTAATTAGGGTTTATCATAAATTTTTTTTGTAATAAAGAGAAATAATTGAAGATATGAGTGTATATAGTATTTGATTTATTTTCAATTAAAGTAATTTGTCCATATTTGTAAATTTATATTGGGATATTTTTAGAATTAAAATTTGAGAGATTCTCCTTACAATCCACAAATTATCTATTTACACTCCAATTTATTTATTTTTTATTAATGACAATTTTAACTTGAATTAAAATAACTAAACAAGACAAAAAAAAATTTATTTTTCCTAAATCATTAGATTAAATAATAACGAATTAAATATCTCTCATAAATCTGTTATTATCGTATTAAACACACACACACACACACACTCTCTCTCTCTCTCTCTCTCTCTCTCTCTCTCTCTCTCTCTCTCTCTTTCTCTCTCTCTCTCTCTCTATTTTTCAAAAAAAAATCATAAATCCATACTTTCTCGATCAATCTCTGATTAATAGTTAAAGAAAAAAAAAATTATAAATATTTTGGTTTATTACTAACATTAATGTATATATATATATATATATATGTAGTCTTTCTATTGTCTATTCGAACAGATATAAGATATATGATCATGTCCTTGCATGTGGGTCATTGGATTTAAAAGATGCTTTGACAAGTGCATGTAGCCAAGTCAAAACATTTAAATTCAATGACCCACATACAAGGAACTGACAATAGAAAAACAATATATATATATATATATATATTAAAAAGTCAATACAAATACCTTGTTTAAAAATATGTATATATATATATATACATATAAAAAATTGATTTGTTGCAACTAAATTCGATAAAACTCATAATTTCTAAAACTAATGAAAAAATTAAAGTTCTCTAGGCAATCACATATCTACAAAAGTAACAAAAAACATTTTCATATTGACCCACATACAAGGAACTGACAATAGAAAAACAATATATATATATATATATATATTAAAAAGTCAATACAAATACCTTGTTTAAAAAATATATATATAGATATATGAAAACTTGATTTGTTGCAACTAGATTTCATTAAATTCAGAATTTTTAAGACTAATAAAAGAATTAAAGTTTTCTAAACAACCACATATCTACAAAAGTAACAAAAAACATTTTCATATTTTGATACTTTTGCTTTTTGATTTTTAATAAATACATTATACTGTTCCTAAAAATCAAATATTCAAAAAAATTAAGCCCTGTTTGATTTTTCCATTTAACACTGAATGACACTTAATATGTTTCATTCAATTTTGTTTGATTTTTTAAGTGTTTACTTAATTAAACCATTTCTTAATTGGAATTTAAATAGTTTTACTTTCAAAACTATCCTTACTAATTTAATCTATTTCCATTTTTATCTTCTTAAAATCCTATATATTTCCATGGATACAATATATATATATATATGTGTGTGTGTGTGTGTGTAAATTAATAATCGTAAAATAAATTTATTTAATTATTAATAATATTTCAAATTTATATTATTCTAGATAGGTTGGTTGTTTGTTTGTTTGTCTTTTTTTTTTTTTTTTTTTTCTAACCTAAATATCACAGTAATGATTAATGTTGTTGATTTACATCCACCAATACAATTTAATTGATAAAATGCCCACCAGTATTACTTAATTGATAAATGTTCCAATACCACCACTTTATACTCAATGATGTTATATAAGAAAAACCATAATGCCACACACACACACACATATATATATATATATGTAAATCAACAACATTAATCATTACTGTGATATTTAGGTTAGAACAAAAAGAAAAAAAAAAAAGACAAACAAACAAACAACCAACCTATCTAGAATAATATAAATTTGAAATATTATTAATAATTAAATAAATTTATTTTACGATTATTAATTTACATGTTAGAGTTGTCTTAATATATTAAAATGTAAATATACCACAAATAATAGTTAGAATGACATATATGTAAAAGTATTTATTTTCAGATATTTATAACTTAAAAAAACGAACAACTTATCACTTATATTTAGTTTTCAGTAAAAAAAAAAAAACAAACATGTTTTTTAGTTTTCTATTTTCAGTCACTATTCAGCCTTTAGTAACATTCAATACTATTCAATTTTAAGACAAAAATATCAAACGGTGCCTTAGTTTGGAGGAGAGAGAGTTTAATATGGTAATTAAAAATTTATGAGAGAGTGTTTAATATGTAATATTTAATCTAATGATTTATGAGAGATAGTTTCATTTTTTAATAATTTAATTCAAAAAAGATTATTCAGACGAATCTAAAGGCTACGATAGTACAGTGGTTCGTCATAACTTTAATTAAAATAAAATGGAGTATCTTTTAGAAATTTATTTTTTAAAATGAAATGTCTTTATAATAGGAGTGTTAAAGAATAAAAAGGATAATCTTGAAGAAAAAAAAAATGTGTCTTTAGAATTTTCTTAAAATTTAAATTTTAAAACTAGAATATCTTTAGAAAAAAAGTGTAAAATAAAAAAACTGGATTAGGAAAAAATATATATATTTAAATTTTTTATTAAAATATAGATGTATCGGCACCTTTTAATGAAATAATTTCATGATCGTATGTATTTGAATTATTTCTTTAAACCGAACCATGTTGAGAAGATGTATAATTTTAAATTAATCACAACGAAGGATGCATGCTGTTACAATAATTACTAAACAATTCCTTATGGGAATGGGCGCTTGTTAGATCACGAGTGCCAAGAAAGTTTGACCTTGATGAATAGATTAGATCTGGGTGTTAATAACTCAACTGTACTGTTGGATTATACCGACTGATTTTTGAGTTAGGACTTTTTATTTTTTTATTTATTTTATTTTATTATTATTATTTTTATTTTTAATGTCACTTGCATGAGAGAGAAAGTATTTATATTTAGATGTGAACTACTTTTGTAAAAAAAAAATGAAATCACGTCCGATTCAGACGGATTCAAATCAACTGTCAAATTTTAGTGTTCCAATGTATGTCCAACCAACCAAATTGGGACATGTGTGCATATTTATGGAAGTAGTTGAAAAAAAAATTCATAAATGTCTACACATGTCCCAATTTGGTTGGTTGGACATAAATTGGGACACCAAAATTTGACAGCTGATTTGAATCCTCGATCGACTACATACAATTCTTTATTGTTCCTTATGCACCAAGCTAGCATTTAATTATAAATGCCAAACAATATTGCTAAAATGTGAAACACACTTTACAATTGTATATTGTTCTCTGTAAACCTAGCTAGCATGCTGAACTTTGTGCTCAACCTTGTTTGTGCTGAACCATGCTGAATTTATAGGATCTGTCGTCATGTGGCTTTAATGAAAATGTGTGGTCAGGATTTATTTTTTTTATTTTAGCCCTCAGAGTATAAGTAAAACTACATCGTTATGGTACACAAACCTGGCCTCCCTATGACAATATACACTGAATTCTCAAAATTAACCTTCTACAAGAGGCGAATGGTGGTGTTGTCTTCATCATCCTCTTTCCCTTTGGACAATCTGCGAATTGTGGTGATGTCTTTGTCTTCTTTCCATTATGTTCGCGAATTGTTGTGTTGTGCTCTGTGGGCCTAATTTTTGGATTTTGTCAAATTCTCTCTTCAAATCATAATAAATCTATATTTTTTTCTTCTTTTATAATTATTACAAATCTTCCAAAATCCAATAATCCTAGAATGTTAAGTTTGGATGTTATTTTTCAATTGTGATCTAAAATTGAGTGTTGTTGGGTAAAAAATATTGAACTAGAGAAAGGGATATTTGTTGTTAAAATTATCAAGAGACGAATGAATTTTGAAAAAATAATCATAGAATCTTGACCTAGAGAAGGAAATATCTGTTGCGGGTCTGCCGATTTTGAAAAAATTTACCAGTTGCCGAAATCTTGGGAGAGCAACTAGAGGAGAAGGAAACTTGAAAGGGATTTTACGTTTAAGAATAAAACGACCTTGTCTTGGTACTAAATGAAACAAAAAATTAAATAAAAAAATCTTGGCCATAGATTTTACAATATGCCACGTGTTTGCTGATCATTAAAAGATCAGTATAGTTCAGTTGAGAAAAAACTCAGAGGATCCTAACCCCATTTAATTAGCCAAACAATATTGCTAAAATGTGAAACACACTTTACAATTGTATATTGTTCTCTGTAAACCTAGCTAGCATATGATATAAGGCACACAATTGGTAAGATGTACTAAGCTTAGAATATTTCTTAGATTACAATCACAAGAAATACCGAGAGAGAGATCAGAGATGTCAAGCTCCATCAGCAAAAAGAATCTGCATATTCTGGCTATCCCATGGCCAGCTTCCGGTCACATTTTGCCGATGATAGACGTAGCCCACCAGCTAGCCCTCCGTGGAATAACCATCACATTCGCCGTGACACCGAAGAATCTGTATTATCTGAACCCACTTATGTCCCTACATGACAAAACTACCATCCAAACCCTAGTTCTTCCGTTGCCATCTCACCCTTCACTCCCTGCAGGCTCAGAAAACATGCAAGATGTCACTCAAGATTACTTTCTTTACATGGTGGAGGCCTTGAGTCAACTCCATCATCCTATTATTCACTGGTTCAAATCACACCCATCTCCTCCTGTAGCAATCCTCACTGATGCTATGAACACCACTTGGACTCATCCATTGGCTTCCGTTTTAGGAATGAAAACTATTTCTTTTCTCCATTCTAATCAGTATATAGCGTCTACTGTTTGGAGTTATTACAAAGAAATGAAAAAAGAGTTTTTCAATGGAGAAATGTTACATAACACCATTGAGAGTTGGGGAATAGTGCTCAACTCCTTCACTGAGATACACAACAAGAGCTTTGACGCTTTCAAGGCCATCGCCAAACACGACAGGGTTTGGGGTGTGTCGCCTTTGCTTCCTGTCCAAGCAGCTGGTTCAGAAAGAGGTGGTCCAGCTGCAATGCCGTCACATGAGGTCTTGGCGTGGCTTGATTCGTGTCCGGTGGACAAATCAGTTGTATACGTTGCATTTGGAACTGAGATCACCTTGAACAAACAACAAATGGAGGCATTAGGTGATGCATTGGAGAAGAGTGGAGTGAGATTCATTTGGGCTGTGAAAAAACCAGGGAAAGGTGTTGAAAATGAAAGTGGTGATCAGAGTGTTGTACCTAATGGATTCGAAGATCGTGTGGCTGGGAGAGGACTTGTGATTAAAGGGTGGGTTCCACAATCAATGATACTAAAGCACAGAGCAGTTGGGTCCTACTTGAGTCACTTAGGGTGGGGATCACTTTTTGATGGTTTGATGGGTGGTGTGCTCTTGCTTACATGGCCCATGCGACCTGATCATTTCATGAACAAACAATTGATTGTGGATGAATTGGGAGCAGCTATTCCAGTTTGTGAAGGTTTGGATACAGTTCCTGATTCTGCAAAAGTGGCTCAAATCTTAGCTGACTCACTCCACCTGAATCGACCTGAAAGAATTGCGTGGATGAAGATACGTGGCAAAGCTTTAAATGCTGCCAAACAAGGTGGGAGCGCTTACAAGGCTTTGGATGATTTAGCCACACAAATTTCCAACTTGACTCTTTGAGTCATGCGCATGCATGCTTTCTGTTTTCCAGATCTGTTTCATCAGTTTTTATTTCATCTAATAATCTTTTTTATTTTCATTATTATTACTTTTTTTGTTCCTGTACGCATCCGATATTTAGTAAGCTTACTTGTAACATACGTGGAAGTTCGATTTGCTTTTCTTTGAGGTCTAGGGCCATGATGCATACTTTATTACTTGAGACTTTGCATTGAAAAAGGTTTCCATGGGCTTGCGCTTGTGTCATTGGACATCATTATCTTTTATCGAAAATTTTCATTAATTCCTTTTCTTGCTGCAAAATTGTATCATAATTCGATCTTGAACCAACACATACTTAAAAAATGATTTCAAACTGTACATTTATTTATCGAAAAGGTACCCTAAAGCAGGAACAAGTGTACGTTGAGGCTGTTGAGCCTATGCTATGATGAAAAAGTTGTCCTTATGAGAATACACAATCTCTAACTTGCAGTAAAAGGATAAATAGTTGGGGAGTGGACACAGGATAACGACCTTCCATTAAAGGAAATAAAGTGAAGTCAACACCACTCTCCTCTTTGACACCCAAGTTAGTAGAATAATCATATTAGTTCTATAATTGTCTGATTTGTTTTGAGATGTCAAGGCCACGACCGGTCTATGGGAGTAGCAAACCCAGCATTTTGTTAGGGTTCCCAAAAAGTCTAATCTACTTCTTCATGTTTTATAAAATAAGGGGTCCCAAATGGTCTAATATACTTCTTTATCTTTTATAAAATTAGAGGTCTCAAGTCCAATCTATTTAAGTTTAAGAAATGTTTTATAAAATAATGGGTCTCAAATGGTTCAATCTACTTCTTAATCTTTTAAAATTAGGGGTCTTAAGTCCAATCTATTTAAGTTTAAGAAATGTTTTATAAAATAAGGGGTCCTAAATGGTCCAATCTACTTTTTCATCTTTTATAAAATTAGGGGTCTCAAGTCGAATCTATTTAAGTTTAAGAATGATCCAATCTCAAACATTTCTTCATTTTTTTTTTTTAATAAGGCTCCATTATCTATATCTAATTCAATTTAATAAAAATAAACATCAAAACCCAATTGAATTCTAATATATCAGACTTATGGGTCGTTTGTTTTTTTATCTGAAGACTGAATAGTCTTGAATTTTGCTGAAGACTAAATAGTGGCTGAAACCTGAATCTGAATGACATGTTTGGTTTTTTTTTTTTTCTCACATATGAATATACTGTCAACATGTTTGTTTTTTTTTTAAAATAATTTATCTGAAAAGAAGTAATTTTACATCTATATGTTGGTGGAATGGGAATGTTGAGGTCACTTGTGGTGCACCTATGAGAGAGATTGTAACACTCAAAAACGGAGAAGCTTTAAAATTTATTTCTCTCTTGAAATTTTCTTACACCACTCCACTAATTTTACAACACAATCTAAGTCTCTTTATATAGGGAACTGAGTTGAGATTAAAGACAAACAAAAATAAATGCAAAACCAGCAAATTCAAACTGAAGTTGGGAGATGGCAGTTGGGAAGAAGGGAGTTGGGAGATGGTTGTTGATGAGTTTGGACGGTGGAGGTGGTCAACAATATCAGCTTCTAGAAGTCAGTTGAAGCTGCTGAAAGTGGTTAGCTGGCAAGTTTAAACTTTTAACATCCCCCCTTAAACTTGACTCTCCGTGTTTCGTCATACCAAGCATTGTCTTTAGTCTTGAAAACACATCATGTTTGAGCAGCTTTGTGAAAATATCAGCAGCTTGATCATATGTCCTGCAAGAGACTAGTTCCACCTCTTTATTCTTCACATGCTCTCTGATGAAATGATACCGCGTATCAATATGTTTGCTTCTTTCATGGAATATTGGATTCTTTGCTAGTGCAATCGCTGACTGATTGTCAATGTAGACCTCTGTGGGATTAACTTATGGAAATCCCAAGTACTGCAACACATTCCTGATCCAGATACCATGACAAACAGCTGAGCAGGCAGCAACATACTCAGCTTCACATGATGACAATGTCACAATGGCTTGCTTTTTGGATGACCATGTGAACGCTGTATCTCCCATAAAATACGTAAAACCTGTGGTGCTTTTACGTTCATCCAGATCTCTTCCCCAATCACTATCTGAATAGCCAATCAACCTGCAATCTTCACATTTGGTATATAAAATACCATCATTAATAGTACCTTTTATGTACCTGAGTATCCTCTTTGCTGCATTCAGGTGAGACTGGTCAGGAGTCTCCATGTATCTGCTGACTAGTCCAACTCCATAGAGTATATCTGGCCTGGTACACGTCAAGTATCTCAGGCTTCCAACCAAGCTCTTGAAATAGGTTGGATCAACATCTCCCCTTTCATTCTTTCTTAACTCTAATCCTGTTTCTACTGGAGTTGTGACAGGATTGCATTTTTCCATACCAAATCTTTTCAGAATTTCTTTTGCATAGATACTCTGAGAGATGAAGATACCTTTTTCGCTTTGCACAACTTCAATACCGAGAAAATGAGCCATTAGACCAATGTCAGTCATCTCAAATTCTTTCACCATCCTCCTCTTGAAATCTTCAAACATGGCTGGATTGTTGCCGGTGAAGATCAAGTCATCAACGTATAGGCATGCATATAACAAGCTTCCGTCAATCTCCTTCTTCATATATAGTGCATGCTCATACGGGCATTTCTCAAATCTGTTCTTTTGGAAGTAATCATCAATCCTCATATTCCATGCACGAGGCGCTTGCTTCAAACCATATAAGGCTTTCTTCAGTCTACACACTTTATCTTCTTTTTCTTTCTTCACATATCAAGGTGGTCGTTCCACATAGATTTCTTCTTCAAGAAAGCCATTCAGGAATGCTGACTTTACGTCAAGTTGGTAAATTTTCCAACTTTTCTGGGCTGCTAATGATATTAGCAATCTGATGGTCTCTAGTCTGGCAACTGGCGCAAAGACTTCTCCGTAGTCAACTCCTTCCTTTTGTTTATAGCCTTTTGCTACAAGTCTTGCCTTGTATCTCTGGACTTCTCCTTTTGCATTCCTTTTGGTTTTGTAGACCCATTTCACTCCGATAGCTTTCCTGCCTTTTGGGAGATTAGTCAACTCCCACGTCTTGTTCTTCTCAATGGATCGAATCTCATCATCCATTGCACTTCTCCATTTTCCTTCTTGGTTAGCCTCTTCAAAGCTAACTGGATCACTTGTCATCAGCAGACAATACAGAGTAAGATCTTCTTCCACCTGTTCTGTATATTCATACAGATCTTCTAGACTGCGTGTTCCTCTAGGCCTCATATCTGAGAAATCACGATCAATTGGTAATGGAGTATCATACCTTTGTGGTGAAGGGGAACCACGTTGAGGTGTTTGCTGATCTCTGGGTGTTTGTGTCTCTATAGCCACTTCTCTTGTCTCTTCTTCAGGTATCAACTCTGTGCTTCTGGAAGCTTTAATTTGATCTTAATTCTAGGATTCATTTTCTTCAAAAATGACATCTCTGCTGAAGATTACTTTCTTGGTGGTGGGGTTATATAGCCGGTAACCCATAGTTCTGTCACCGTATCCAACAAGGATACACTTCTCTCCTTTACCTTCAAGCTTGATTCTTCTCGGTTTTGGGACTTTGATGTAGGCAATAAAGCCAAAAACTCTAAGGTGGCTGACACTTGGTTTGTGAGTGCTCCATGCTTCGCGCGGTGTCTTTATATCAAGACTATTTATAGGACATCTGTTTTGCAGATATACCGCACACAAGACTGCTTCAGCCCAAAAACTTTTAGGCATGTTTTTATCCTTTAACATGCTTCTGGCCATGTTAAGGATTGTTCGATTCTTCCTTTCAGCTACACCGTTTAACTGAGGAGTATAAGCTGGTGTAAACTGATGTCTGATTCCTTGTTGCTTTAGGAACTCCTGGAAAGCACCTGCAGTGTATTCTCCACCTTGATCTGATCTTAATGCTTTGATGTGATAGCCACTTTGCTTCTCCACAAGAGTTTTGAACTCTTTGAAGTAGCCAAACACTTCAGACTTCCTTTTTAGAAAATAGACCAAAGTCTTCCTGCTGCAGTCGTCAATGAATGTAAGGAAGTATTGATTCTGTCCATTTGATACTGGCGTCAATGGACCACACACATCTGTGTGAACGAGCTCAAGTGGCATGGTTGCTCTCCAATTTGCCTCCTTTCCGAAGCTATTTCTGTGTTGTTTGCTAAGAACACAGCTTTCACACATCTCATTTAGGTGATGGATGTTTGGCAATCCTTTCACCATCTTCTTACTTCCCAGTTGCTTTAAACTTTCAAAATTGAGATGTCCATACCTGAGATGCCACAACCAGTCTTTGTTGTCGATGATGGTTGTCAGACACTTTGGCGTATCATGATGAATTGCGAGAGGAAACATCCTATTCTTCGTCATTTGGACTCGAGTAACCAGCTTTCCTCGAGCATCTGTGATGGTGAGTTGCATATTTTGAAGACTAATGTGATAGCCTTTCTCCAAGAGTTATCCGAGACTTAGGATGTTTGTCTTCATGTCTGGAACATAATAAACATTGGAGATGAAAGCATGATCTCCATTCTTCTGCTTTATCATTACATCTCCTCTTCCTTAGACATAGATTTTAGAGAGGTCACCAAATGAGATTTCTCCATGAACTTTCTCATCAAGTTCAGTGAACAAGTCTTTTCTGCCAGTCATATGGTTACTGGCTCCAAAGTCAAGAAACCACACATCTTGATTTTGATAGGTTGAGTTGTGTGCCATTAGCATCAACGATTCTCCTTCAACCTGCTCTTTCTCTGCAAAGTTAGAACTTTCATTTACTTCATTTGGGATACCTCTGCACTCGTTGCTATAGTGCCCATATTTGTGGCAATTATAGCATTGAATGTTTCTTTTGTCAACGTTCAGACGGTAATTGTAACCGCCTCTTCTTCCTCGTCCTCGTCCTCATGAGACATGATTTTGTTGTCCACGTCCTCCTCTACTTGCGTCTCTTCCTCCTCTGCCTCTACCTTTGGTTTCAGCATTTCCAGAACCTCTTCCACGAGATCCTCTACCTCGTTCTCTTCCTTGTTGTGAGGTCCCCCCTTGCTCATATCTTTTTTCATGGAGGGATAACTTTGACTGGAGAGCTTGCTCCAATACTCTGTCGTCACTTCTTCTTGTGACTTTCTGCTCATGGGCTTGCAATGAATCCACCAGTTCTTCTACAGACATCGTCTCTAGATCTTTTGTTTCTTCTAGGGCCACCACTATAAAGTCAAACTTTGGATCCAATGATTGCAAAATTTTCTCCGAAATTCTCATGTCTTCGAGAGTTTCTCCATTTCTTCTTAGCTGATTTGCAACAACCATGACTCGTGTATAGAACTCTGCAATGGATTCATTAGATTTCATTCGTAAAGATTCGAACTCACCTCGTAGAGTTTGAAGACAGATTCTTTTCACTTTGTCAGCACCTTTGCAAGTCTTGTGAAGGGTGTCCCAGACTTCTTTAGATGACTTGAAGGAAGCTATGAGCTTAAACGTGGGTTCGTCTAATCCTTGATAGATTATGGACTTTGCTTTACAATCCTTCTTTCGATCGACTCTGAGAGTTGTTGTCTAAGCTTCTGTCATGGTTCCTTCAGCTTCTTTGGATACGGGTTCTGCGTATCCATCTTCCACAATGTCCATAACATCTTGAGAACCTAGTAGGGCTCTCATTTGTATGCACCAATTGTCATAGTTGTCTTTGGTGAGTTTCGAGATGACAACTTGCGCGTTTCCTTTGGCCATCAAGCTTGAACTACTTAGAACACTGATTTGGAGTCTGAATTTGCAAAAAATGAGTGCACGGTTGCGTCCGGAATGGTCTAAAACCTTGGAAAATAGTCCGGGTTTGTCAAAACACGAGTTCGGAAGTGTCCGAAACGGGCGGTCAAACTTTTTGACAAAAGTCAACCAAGATAACGGAATATTCCTTTTCTTACGGAATATTCCAGACGGACTAACGGCGTTAGTGACGTCAGCAACACTCACGGACCGGGTCGGATGATTGGAATTCGGGTCGGATAACCGGGTCGGATCAGGTGACAGGTCGGATCACCGGGTCGGGTCGGGTCAGGTTACGGGTCGGACTTCGGGTCGAACCCTGAAAACCGGGCGAGGAAGACGACCGGCGCGTGTGCGTGACGCTCTGGACGATGTGGCTGCGTGTGGCGGCGCGTGAGGCCTCACTTGTACTCCGATTTCGATGAAATTTTCACCGATGCACTCCTTGAGACGAGTAGAACACACTGGTATGCTCAAATTTATATTTTGAGCACTTTGATTTCTGGGCCAATTTGGTTTTGGCCACTGTTCTTCAAATTTCCGGCTCTCCTGGGCTCTGATACCACTGTTGGTGGAATGAGAATGTTGAGGTCACTTGTGGTGCACCTCTGAGAGAGATTGTAACACTCAAAAACGGAGAAGCTTTAAAATTTATTTCTCTCTTGAAATTTTCTTATACCACTCCACTACTTTTACAACACAATCTGAGTCCCTTTATATAGGGAACTGAGATGAGATTAAAGACAAACAAAAATAAATGCAAAACCAGCAAATTCAAACTGAAGTTGGGAGATGGCAGTTGGGAAGAAGGGAGTTGGGAGATGGTTGTTGATGAGTTTGGTCGGTGGAGGTGGTCAACAATATCAGCTTCTAGAAGTCAGTTGAAGCTGCTGAAAGTGGTTAGCTGGCAAGTTTAAACTTTCAACACTATACCCATATTAAACAATTATATATATAATATAGAATAAAAACAATCCAAAAATAATTATTATTATATGAACACATATGATCATGATTTTCTTCTTCGATTACAAAAAAACTTTATTTTTACTAAGAAAAAAAAAAGGTTTTTTTTTTTTTTCAAAAAATAAAAGGGGTAGTAGGAAAACTCACATAAAACACTAAAAAAATAATAATATATAAATACATCACCCTAATATCATAATAAAGTATTGATATTAAACACCAATATGAGAAGTGATTAGGGTTCTTTTTTTATTTTTAAAGCTATTTAAAATAAACACTATATTAAAATAAAGATTTATATACAATATATAATTATGAATAAATTTGAGATATGTTATATATGGAGGATAGTATCGGAAGAAAATATTTTGGATTGCATTTAATGCAATTCAGTGATTTACAATTAAGTGAAAAGTCAATATTTTTTACTTTTTTATTTTAAGTTATTTTTTGGTATTTTAAAGTTGTTTGACCATTTAAAAAAACAAACAAAACAACTTAATAATTATGTTCAGACTCATTAAGTTTTAAGTGGAAAAAACAAACGATCCGTTAGTTTGAAATCGTCTAAGTCAAAATTGACCGAGTCCAATTGAATTTTTTTTTTTTTCCTTTTAAAAGAGATTCCAATTAGTAATCTTGATGGTAGTAGTATAACTAGTAAATTTGCACTTCAGAAAGCAAGAAAAATAAAAATGTAAACAATGTTTTGTTTTTATGTTTTTAGATACTATTAAATCTTTTTTGTTTAATTTATGTGGATTACATTGTATTTAGTAAATGAAGAATTATTATTATTATTATTTTTATGTTAATGGTAATAATTTTATATAAGGCTCCAATTTTTGTTAATATCATAAAATCGTTCAGGCTCCAAAATGTCTAGAGACGGCCCTGGTCAAAGCATCTATGATGATGAAATCCATCACTGCAAAAGTAGATGCAGAATTCCCGTTGGCTCCAATTCTAACGTTCTTATCGAAAACATTCAAATAAAGAACTCCAATTCCAATTCCCTTAATAAAAATCAATTCATACTATTTTTGAAGAGATGAATAAGTAGTCACAAGATATAAGATGTGCTACTAGTTATATATATGCATACATAACTAGTCCCTAATTTTTTTTGTTACTTACAAAATTTTCCATATATATATAGTCATTTTTTCATTGGTGCATACTAATATAAAATACATCAGTGCATTTCATGTGAGTCATAGATTATGGATAAACACCGATAAGTGTATGTAGACTGAGCCAAAAAAAATTGAATCTAATGGTCTATATACAAGACACTGATATACAAGGGCGGAACAATGAGAGGGCTGCCTTGGGCTGAAGCCCGACAACCCTTTTGAAAAAAAAAAAAAATATATATATATATATATATAAAGTTAATTACAGAAACAATGCCTAAGGTTTGATAATATTATATGAATATGATGTGTTTGTCTGAATTTAATGAAATATAAATATTTTGTTGTTCAAGGTAAGTGGTAAAAATACACATAATATTATGACTTTTAACATTATAGAATTAAGTTATTTGTAAGTTTAAATAATTTTTTTTTTTTTTGAACTACAAATTTAAATAATTTTTTATTCATAAATTTTACAATGCATTTTATATTATTGAGTAGTACATTATTGGTGTCATCTTATTATTAAAAAATTAAACAAATAATATCATCAAGAATCATATAAAAATTTTGTTATTCTTAATCAATGGCTTGTATGTCTTGCACGGACTTTATTATATCAATATGTATGGAGGAGGAAAAATGAAAAATCACAAGAGTTTTCTCTACATTGCAGACCGAATTTAATAAATTTAGTATGAGAGTTTATTTGTGAGCCATTAATTAAACATTAGAAAATATTGACTAAAGAAAAGCAGATAAATCCAACTATGGATAGATAATGAGTTGTCTTTGTAATGTTAGTGTGTAATGAGGAGAAAAAAAAAAAGACATTTATACATATAATTTAGCCTGGGCAGTAAAATATTTCCTAGGTACATCCCTTCTGTATATATATCTATCAGTATGCACTAAGGAGAAAAGTTTTATATATATATATATATATATATATACATAGGAAGGGTGCTAGATACACTCTCCCAACTCACTCTCAATTCATGTGATGACATGCGGACAACATTAATTTTTATACATTAAATTTGTTGCCATTATAAATGGCCTCCTTTTTCATTTTATTTACAATGTAAATCCTAGATTGCCCTTCTTTTTTAACTTTAACATATTGTCATTTAATATCAATTTTATATTATTTTTGTATTTTAAATATATGAATTGCTTAGATGTCTATTTATTTTTACCAAATTTACTCAAACAATTTTTTTTTTTTTTACATCACTTGCTAATTTGATGGTTGTTATATAAAATAATAAATAGTAAAATAAATTAGAATTAACTAGTTTTAAAATATATTATAAAAAAATCATAAGACAAGACAAGATAATATCTAAATTAAAAATAAAAAATACATTTAAAAAAAAAATCACATATAGAGAAAAAAAAAATTCTTTCATTAGCTAAATCTTGAAAGATAAAGATTTTAACTTAAATACATACACAAATAGGACGGATCCAATAAGAGTAACTGAGGTTCACGTTCCTTTCCTCGGAGTTAAAAATTAAAATAATGAATTTTAGTTAATATGAATTTTTTATAATATATTTTTAAGTTATTTAACTCTAATTTATTTTACTATTTATTTATTATATACAACAGCCATCAAATTAGCCGATGCTTGGTAATGAAAATTTGATAAAAAGAAATATCCAAACAATTCAATTTGGGACCGTAAACTCAAGAAATAAAAGAAATTAGAGGTTTTTTTTTTTAAAAAAAAAAAAAAACACACACACACACACACACCTAGATATGCACATTTTTCCCCGGGGCCCAATTCCCCGCGTCACCATCCCCATTTGGGGAATTTTTTTTTTTTTTTTATAGGGAAAAATGGGGATGTGTGTGTGTGTGTGTGTGTGTGTGTGTGGGGGGGGGGGGGGCGGAATCATCCCCCATTTTCCCCAAAATTATATTGAAATGGGGATGGGGATGGGACTCCCCCTCCCCATCTCTATTTCCCCATTTCCCCCAAACATATATAAATATAATTATAATATATATTTTTATTTTATTATTTTTATTCTTTGAAAAACTTAACTCTCTAAGTATATATACACATTTTATATAAAATGCACTATTGAATTTTATTTTGTATCTGTAATGAAATGTTTGTTTTTTTAGTTTAATTTGTAAATTTTAGTCAAATGGAGAAATGGGGGAATGAGAGAAACGGGGAAATGAGGAAAGACGGGAAAAATGGGGAATTAGGGATGGGGATGGGGATGGGGATGGATATAGGTCCCCCCAAAATTCCCCATCCCCATTTTCCCCAAATGGGGAAATGGGGAGGGATGGGGGAAGGGTCTGAGAAGTGGGGATGGGGATGGGGAGACCTATATCCATCCCCAGTCCCCAAAAGTGCATATCTACACACACCTGATATATATATATAACTGATATTAAATGACAGAGTAATACTACATTGCCTAAATCTGGTGCCTAAAATGATGTGACAACACCGTGAGCCATTTATTTAAATTGTATTAGATTTGCATGTTTTAAATGAATGACCTAGAGTATTACCACATCATTTGGACACTAAATTTGGGTAATGTAACATTACTCTAAATGACAATGTTAAAGTTGAAGAAGAATGACAATCTAGGAAATAAGTTGTTGGTTTGTACTGTAAGTAAAATGAAAAAGAAGACCATTTATAAAGGCTACAAATTTCATGTGAAAAAATTAATGTTGTTCACATGTCATCACATGAACAGAGAGTGGGTTGAAAGAATGAGTTGAGTGAGTACATTTAGCACTCCTCATATATATATATATATATATATATATATATAGTGCCAAGAAAGTGGAGCTTATGCAAAGATCTGGGTGTTAATAACTCTACAGTACTGTTGGATTACTTATTAACAAATTATACCGTCTGATTTTTGTAAAAAAAGTAAGTCACGTGGATCGAGTGTTCGACTACATACAATTTTTTATTGTTTCTTGTGCACCCAGCTAGCATATAATTAGCCGAACAATTGCTAAAATGTAAAATACACTTTACAATTATTGTTTATTGTTCTCTGTACACCTAGGCCCTAGCTAGCATATGATATAATGCACAGTGCAATTGGTAAGCTTAGAATATTTCTTAGAAGAAAGAGATGTCGATGAGCAAAAAGAATCCGCATATTCTGGCTATCCCATGGCCAGCTTCTGGTCACATTTTGCCGATGATAGACGTAGTCCACCAGTTAGCCATCCGTGGAATAACCATCACATTCGCCTTGACACCGAAGAATCTGTATTATCTGAACCCACTTATGTCCCTACATGACAAAACTACCATCCAAACCCTAGTTCTTCCGTTTCCGTCTCACCCTTCACTCCCTGCCGGCTCAGAAAACATGCAAGATGTCACTCAAGATTACTTTCTTTACATGGTGGAGGCCTTGAGTCAACTCCATCATCCTATTATTCAATGGTTCAAATCACACCCATCTCCTCCTGTAGCTATCCTCACTGATGCTATGAACACCACTTGGACTCATCCATTGTCTTCCGCTCTGGGAATCAAAACCATTGCTTTTCTTTCTTCTAATCAGTATATTGCGTCTACTATTTGGAGTAATTACAAAGAAATGAAAAGGGAGTTTTTCAAAGGAGAAATGTTACATAACACCATTGAGAGTTGGGGACTAGTTCTCACCTCCTTCAGTGAATTACACAGCAAGAGCTTTGACGCTTTCAAGGCCATAGCTAAACACGATAGGGTTTGGGATGTTTCACCTTTGGTCCCTGTAGAAAGAGGTGGTCCAGATGCAATGCCGTCCCATGAGCTCTTTGCGTGGCTCGATTCGTCTCCTGTGGACAAATCAGTAGTGTACGTTGGATTTGGAAGTGAGATCACTTTGAACAAACAACAAATGGAGGCATTAGGTGATGCATTGGAGAAGAGTGGAGTGAGATTCATTTGGGCTGTGAAAAAACCAGGGAAAGGAGTTGAGAGTGAAAGTGGTGATCTGAGTGTTGTGCCTAATGGATTCGAAAATCGTGTGGCTGGGAGAGGACTTGTAATTAAAGGGTGGGTTCCACAATCAATGATACTCAAACACAGAGCAGTTGGGTCCTATTTGTGTCACTTAGGGTGGGGATCATTGTTTGATGGTCTCATGGGTGGTGTGCTCTTGCTTACATGGCCCATGCAGTGCGATCAATTCATGAACAAACAATTGATTGTCGATGAACTGGGCGCAGCTATTCCAGTTTGTGAGGGTTTAGGTACCATTCCTGACTCTGTAAAACTCGCTCAGATCTTAGCTGACTCACTCCACCTAAATCGCCCTGAAAGAATTCAATGGATGAAGATACGTGACAAAGCTTTAAATGCTGCCCAACAAGATGGCAGCTCTTACAAGGCTTTGGTTGACTTAGCCACACAGATTTCCAACCTCACTCCTTGAATAATATCAGTCTTGCATGCTCTCTGTTTTCGAGATTGATTAAATCACCTGTTTGAGTTTTTATTTCATCTAATAACAATAAAAAAGCAATAACCTCTTTTTTATTTTGAATAATAATTTTTATTATTATTGTTAAATATTTAGTAGCCATTGAAAAGACCAAAGAGCTAGCTGTTTTATTTAGCAACTAAGGAGCAAGAATTTACAAACAGTTAAGAATGTGTTTTTGTGTTTAGTATGACAAGAAAAATGACTTTTAATGATATTCGAAAGACAACGCACATATGTAATCATATAATTATGGTCTTTTCATACATCAGTTAAAAACGCACCATTATTATCATTGCAACAATGTTTATTTAACCTATTAAAGAGAAAACACTGTTGGCATAAAGCCTAATGGGTCTTTTAATTAGTTTAGAAAGTGTTTATACATGGTAGAAAAAAATTGATTTTTCAAATAAGGAAACTATTGTTGTAATAATAAACTTGACAATGGTAAGCTTTTAGGTATTCTTTTATTTGAGACTTCATCATGGGAAGGGATAAAGCTTTGTTGCATCTAGAAGCATGGGCGAATCTAAGATTTTGGCTTTGAGGGGCTAAAACAAAAACAAATATTAAAGTTGACGGAAGACAAATATACTAATATTTAAAATAAATAAAAAATCAAATGTAATAATATATAGTCTCATATTTAAATTGTAATAGTAGAACAAAAAAATTAATAAATAAAATAGACACAGCTTTATGAATCAAAATGGAACCCGATGCTCTTTTAAATTTATAAAATTGCCTTTAATCGAATATATACTAAGTTGTTATATGATTTCCCTTTCAATATACATGATCAAAGAGTTTGTAAGAAATGCATCTTTCATCTTGTTACTAAACCTAATCTTGACAATACACATAGCTGGACTAAGTAGTTGAAAACGTTTAAATAACAAACTATATAATAAATAAGCTAATTGGCACAGATGCCCCCTGAACTCTTCAAAAAATTTCACACTGCCCCTTGAACTTTTTTTTTCAGCACTAAACCCCTTAAAGTAACGAAAATTTGTAAAAGCTGACGGAATGGCAACAGAAGCCACATTCCGTCTGTTTTAATGTCACATGCGCCTCACGTGACAAGAACTAATTACACCAACCTACCCTAAGGTTTGTCCTAATACTTTTTTTTAAAAGAATTTTTTTAAATTATATTCAATAAATAGATTTTTTTGAAAAAAAAAAGATTGATCTCCACTATCCATGAATCACCATGGATGGTGGAGATCATATCATATCTTTTTCAATAATTCATATAATTTAATAATTCCAAAAAAAAAAATCCACAAATCTCATTCAATAATTCATATCTTCTTCCTTCTTCTTCAATCAATTCCAAAAGGAAATCACAAAAATAAAATCCACAAATCTCATCTTCTTCAATCAACTCCAAAAACAAAATAAATGGTCATAATAATTTGGAAAAAAAAAATTATTAATATTATTCAATCAATTATTGTAGAACCCAGTAAGCCACCAACTCCATACAACTGATGAGCTTGAATCATCTGCCTCAATTGCTCTTATTGAAGCTCATCTGTTGCCGACAAAAACATCACCATCTTCATCGTCATCATCCATCATATCATCATTTTTTTTTCTTCAATCAATTAAAAAAAAAACCCAAAATGAAGACCCCTCCATCGCAAGAGATTGAGCAAGAGATGGAGCTCCCTCTCCATCGCAGATGAAGACTCGACTCCATCTGAATTCGACGGAAGGAGCCGCCGATCCAATTGGATGCACCTCCCTCTTCATCGTAGATGAAGACCCGACTCCATCTGAAGCCGGCGGAAGGAGCCACCGATCTAACTAGATCGCATGGGCATGCAGCGTTGTTCCATCTGGAGTAGAGATGGGGCTCTTTCTAACGCCAGCGGTGGAGCGTCGAGCCAACTCATGCCGGCGATAGGAAGGTTGTGGTCTAGTCGATTCAGTCGATTAGTCCTTTAATTTCCTTTTTTTTTTCTTTTCAATTTCATAATATCTGGGTTAGATAAGAGTTTATGAAATCCCCTTTTGTTTTAGAGTTGTTGTTATGATGAATTGATGATGATTATCGATGAGTGTTTGATTGGTTGTTGCTATTGAGTAGGTTTAGAAAATAAACTGATAAACTGATTCAAATTTTTTGGAACACCCTCTTAAATTTGAAAGAAATGCAGTCATATTCATTTTATTATTGTCATGATATGTGGACGGTCTCAATATTCCTATTATGGATTGTATTATAATATGGCTATTCTTCCCAAAATTCATAAACTTTTTTTTTTTTTTTTTTTTTGAGAAAAGGAATCCCCTGAATTCATAAACTTAATTGAAAAGAAATTAAACAAAAAAATTTAAACCTTATTAGGGCAAACTACACCAGATCGTATTAGGGCAAACCTTAAGGGAAGTTGGTGTAATTAGTTCTTGTCACGTGAGGCGCACGTGACATTAAAACAAACGGAACGTGGCTTCCGTTGCCATTCTGTCAACTTTTGCAAATTTTCGTTAGTTTAGGGGGTTTAGTGCCCAAAAAAAAAGTTTAGGGGACAACATGCAAAATTTTGAAGAGTTCAGGGGGAATTTGTACCTATTATCCTAATAAATATACCAAAATCATATTAATAACCTAAAATATTTATTATTTGGCACCTGAAATTATTTGGATAGAGAATAAGAAGAATTTAGTTATAATAGTAGGAATAAAATTGCTTAAGTGAAAAACATAAAATTTTTATTAATTAACAATTCCCAACCTAAAATCTTGAAGAGTAATATAGATAATGTGAAAGATCAAATTGAATAATTACTAATAAACAAACTATTTAGTGTAAAGACTTGTGGCAATATAAAATAAGTATTTTAATGATTTATTTATTATTATTATTATTTTTTATTTATTTTTTTTTTTTTTTGCATTGAAAATTAAAATTAAGGAAGGAAAATAGATTGATTTTATCTCTTAATTTCATGGACAATAAAATAGGGAAGATATTTATTAATTAATTTATACAAATATTATCATAATGTATTGCCTACATACTATAATATTAGAATTTATGTATAATAAATACATGTAGCAATTTCATTGGTTGGGGGGTGGTTGGGGGGTGGGGCATAACCCCTAATTTCACCCCTGTCCGGAAGTATATACCTATATCATTCTTATCATGCCATGTGGTATAGACATCTTCTTTAATCGGAGATCTACGTTATATGACATGATATAGTTTGGTCGACCATCATACTAGCTCAACGCCTAAGAAACGAATCATAACATTGCCCAACTTGGCATCTATTGAGGAAATGAGGACACCTTCTTCTGAAAAGCTTACTGAAGAGGAGAATATTTCAAACAACATATCGAAATTGGGTCACCCGGAAACCAAAACTCAGCAACAGCAACTATTGGATATGGCAGCTTCACCCAATATACAGAAATCCTTTCACATATGTCAACTGAATAGAACTCCTTTCGCAGATGTCATCTGAATATTCACTTTCACAATGATGATAGGAAGGCAAAATAATAAAGTAGGAGAGGTGCTGATAGCTTTGTTGTACAATGTTGCAGAAATGCTCATCTCTGATGAGAGTGTAGAGTCCATTTTAGATAAAATTCTAGATAGCTATGTAAGCCTAGATTTGGTATTTTGGTTAAGCAGATGAAGATGATATTATATTAGATTAATTATGGTAAGTAATTAATTCTTGTTAAAAATAAATAAATAAATAATTAAAGGCTAAGCATATATGCCGCTAAAGATTCTCTAAACAAAACACACATTTTGTGTGTTTCAGTAGTTTAATTGACTCTGTTTTACTTCTCTCATTTAGCTGATGTATGAAAGGGATGACATGATATTAGAATATGGTTACAACAAGGAGATATGTGTTGGAATTTTTTCTTGTGCATTCAGTATTTAGTAAGCTTACTTGCAACATAAACTTTGCATTGAAAAAGTTAAAATTAACTATTTTTTTTAATTTAAAATTTTCTTTATAAATACCATTTTAACCTCAATTTTTAATATCTATAAATACCCCCCTCCAAATCAAATTCTCTTCACACCTCTTTCTCTACTCTCTCAATTTCTCATTTTCTCTTATTCTCTAATCTCTCTCTCTCTCTCTCTAGTCCCTCAACCATAAGGTTTTTAACGATGCAATCACAAATCTGAATAAGTAAATAAAACTCAGCTCTTTCCTAATTCTTACATCTTTATGACTTTATTTATTCTTTGAATAATTTTAGTAAATAAATAAAATATAATTTAATCTATTTCTTACATTTAATTTCATTACTCATTAGACTAAATAAATAAGAAATAAATTTTTAACATAAAATAAAATAAGAAATACATTTTATACTTTTTTTAAACTAAAATAAATTTTTAACTTAAAAATTAAAATACATAATTTAAAATAATAAATAAATTTTTAACTTAAAATATTAAAATATAAATAAAATTTTAAGTCAAAAAAATAAATAAAATTGGAAAAAAATTAAAAAAACAATCAATTGATTAATTAATTATTTATTTTATATCTTTATATAAATTATATATAATATTTATTATTTTATTTAATTGGAAAAAAAAAAAAAAAAAAAGTGGGCGAGCCTATTTAGGCCCGTAGGCCGGCCTAGCCCGACCTGCCAGCACGGCTTGCTATGGCCATGCTTCGGGCCTAGGCCAGGCCGCCCCAAAGCTTATCATGTCGAGCCTAGCCCGGCCTGTTTCCTCCTTCAGGCTTTTTTGGGGCCGACGGGTTAAGGGCCCAGCACGCCCTTACCAGGCCGGTCCATATTGCCACAGTTAGATCTGTAATCATTACTGAGCTATAAAGCACGAACATGGACATAGGGACACGACAGGATATGATACTAGGATACAGAAAATCTTAAAAAACTAGGACACGGACAGGGTAGGATACGCCAACTAAAATAATATTTTTTTTATTTTTATTATATATATATAATTCAATAAAGATAACAGTTGGACAACACTCACAAATAAAATTAATAAACAATTGGACAACACTCACTTTCTCTCTCCCCTATATCCTCTTCCTTTGCGACATTTATCTAAAATTGAAATCTTCCATCTCTCACGATCATCTCTCTCTAAACCTCAATCTCTCATGTAGTCTTGCCTCTCTCATCTCTCTCTCTCTCTCTCTCTCTCTCTCTCTCTCTCTCTCTTCATTCTGGTCCTAGGTTTTCTGGTGGTGGCAAATGGTGAGGGTTTTGGCTTGGATTTGGTTTGATTTGTGTGTGATTTGGGTTGGTTTTGACTTTTGATTTTGGGTTGGATTTGATACAATGTTCGTAGAGCCCCAAATGTGTTTGTGCCGTGTCGGAAAGTCAATTTCATCAAAAAGTAAATGGACATAAGAAATTACATGTAGGACACATGTCCCATGCGTGTCCAACACATGTTACCTCTAAAAAAAACATGTTCGTGCCTCACAGTTCCTGAGTTTTTAAAATACTCTAGTAATGTAGAGCTTGGAAAAACTAGTTGCGAAAGTGTTCTCTCTTTCGGTATTTAAAATACCTCCATGAGTAGGTGTGAAGGGAAAACCACTAAGTCAACCCCCACATAGAGGGTTTCTTAAGATCCACTTTGGTTGATTGTCACCGTGTGATGAATTTGACAAGGTGGTGTCACCAATTGATGAACCATGGTCACAGTGACACCAGCGACCACTCTTGGACGCTCTAAGCAGGACATGAAGATTATTGTCACTATGTGACATAGTCGTTTCAAGGTGAAAAGTAGAGTCCTTTAAAGCATCTCATAGTCTCCCTTGGAGACTCCCTTATTTAAGGATGAATGTTGTTGTAAGGGGTCATTAAGGGGGTATATGTTCCGAAAATACTCTCTTAAATGACTCATTTATAATTTTTTATTATTATTTTATGTGGAACCCACTTATTCTTTATTATTATTAATATTATTATTATTAGACTTAAAGGTACTAGTGCCCCCTGAATTATACCTGAATTGCTCATTTGCCCCCTGAATTCGAAAAATTGTCACGAAACCCCCTGAATTATCGAAATTTGACAACAATGGATGGAATCCAAAAGAAAACCTATTTCCGTCTCTAAATGAAGTCACGTGACTTCCATATGAGACTATAATGAAGGGTAAACTAGGTATTAAAAACTTAAGTCATGAGGGGTAAACTGCATATCTTTACTTTGAAAAAAAAATTTCCCCAAAATTCCCCATATCCTCTCGATTAGGGTTTCCTTATTCGAAGCTTGTTTTCCCTGATTGAGGTTACATTAGCTTGTTTGTTGCTATTTGTTGTTATGTTGATGACCAAATCCTCTCGAATGGTTGGACCAAGAACAGACGATGGTGAACAACCGCAATACGGCAAGTTTTCTGTTGATTTAGATGACGAACGATGTTTTATGTGTGTTTTATGTGTTGTTGAGGTTTAATTTGTGTTTTATGAGAACGAGGTTTGTCTATTTCTTGTTGTATGTGTTTTTGGAGTGTATTTTGGGGTGAGTTTGTATCTAAAGGTTTTCGACATGTTTTTTCATGAGTTTGAAATATTGTTCTATAATATCATTGTCTATTACAGAACATACATAAATACAAAAGGGAGGGGACCACTGCTGAAATAAAAAATTTCTCATGTCAAACCTCACTGTCAACTTGAAATATCATTTTCAATTACAGTGTGCTGATTTCTTTATTGAATGTTTTTTCCTAACCCTCTTTCCACATGCCCTGTAACATTGACATGTTTGTAGACTTGCAAAAGGTACACCTTATTTTGACAGTAAAATTGAATGAGTGGTTTATTCGTTGACTGTGTGTTGACTTGGTTGCTATTTGTTGACTGTTTCTTGACTTGCAATAGTGACAATGACCTGTTAATTTGTTAGTTAGATTAATGTTATTTATTTAGATGCCATTACCATTATTTACCTTGATTAAATTTCTTGTAATTGCATTAATTAGTTTGATTTCTTTTGCAGATCTCGATGGCCTAGAGATATTTTTCAGCTTTATAGTGCATCATGGTGGAGGGCATGATGGTGAAATGGAAAACTATATTGGGGGAAAATTAATTTTTTTGACTTTTTGAATCTTGATGAATTGTCTTTGTTGAACCTTGATGATATTACCTTAGAGTTAGGGTATAAGGCTGCCTGTTGGGTATTGGATTCAATTGCCAGGGTATGGAAAACCCTTATATAAATTGTGATCAGACATTGTTGTCGATTGGTCATATGATTCCCCATAATAAGGTCTTAGATTTGTTTCTTGAGCCTATAAAAGTATTGTAAACAGTCAAGGGAGATGAAGTGGTTCGGTATCAGGACCTAGAGGCTGATAATGATTGGGTGGAAACTGATGTGGGTGGTAGAGGGCCTGATGTGGTTGTTAATGGGCTTGATATGGTTTGGCTTAATGAAGAGAGTATAGATGAATTGAATGGAGAAGCTGTAGAGAGATAGATAAGTTGAAGAGGAAAGAAAAGGGGAAACAGGTAGCAAAAGAGGTAGAGAGTGATAGTGAAGAAGAAGCAGAAAGTGATGGTGGTGATTAGGACCTGGTGGAGTCTGATTATGAGAGGGAAGAGGAAGAAATAGCAGCTGATACATGTGTGGATCCTATAAGAGGTTGGGATTCATTACATTTTGTAGATATTCCACGTCCAAAAAATAGAGTTGGATTTGATAATGATGAAGGATCAGAGGATCTGAACAGCTTAGATGGATATGATTCTGATACTGAGGAGGGTTATGCAAGACCTATTAGTCAATTTAAGAAGAAAATGTACCATGAATTCAATCCAAGTCGTGACATGCAAGATCCAAAGTTTGTGCTTGGTATGGAGTTTGGTAGCGCTAATTTGTTTAGAAATTCCATTAGGGCATATGCTGTGAAAAATAGGAGAGCTATTAGATTTAAGAAAAATGATCATAATCGGATTATAGCAGTTTGCATGAATGAGGGTTGCAATTGGTTTGTCTATGGATCTTGGTTAAGTGATGAGAGGACTTTCAAGATAAAATCTTTTAGTGATGACCACACATGTTCATTGTCATTTAAGAATAAGTTTGTTAATTCAAAATTGATTACTGAGAAGTATGCAGATCAATGAAGGGTAAACCTCAATTGGAACTTTGCAGGAGTGGCTCACCAATTGAGGGTAGACACTAGTGTGGATATGTCAGTTTGGCAGTACCATCGTGCTAGGAAAAGAGCTAAAAAAATGATCCAGGGTTTTATTGAGAAGCAATACTCCAAAGTTCGGGACTATGGTGCAGAAATTATAAGAACCAACCTAGGAAGTACATTTAGTTTGAAGTGTTATACAAGAGAAGGAAAAGAAAATCCTAGGTTTCAAAGGCTATACATTTGCCTTGATGCATTGAAGAAAGGATGGAAAAAGGGTTATAGGCCAATTTTAGGCTTGGATGGTTGTCACACCAAAGTAGTTCACCTTGAACAACTTCTGACAACAGGTGGCATTGATCCTAACAACCAGATGTATCCTATAGCCTATGCGTTGGTGGAGTCTGAGTGTAGGGATACATGGGTTTGGTTTCTAGAGTTGTTGGCTACTGATTTGGGAATCAACAACTCATATAGGATTGTATGGATTTCAGACAAACGAAAGGGATAAATATATGTCATAAGTGAATTATTTTCACATTTTGAACACCGGTTCTGTGTCAAGCACTTTCACAGCAATTTCAAAGGTGAACACACGGGCTTGCTACTAAAACAGATCATTTGGTGTGCTGCAAGTCCACAACTAAACAAGAGTAAGGATTTTTCTTTCCTTAAAGTTACAATTTAATTTGTTTTCATTTGTTACAATTTTTTTTCATTTGAAGTTACAATTTGTTTTCATTTAACTTGACAGATTTAAAAGGAGTATGGAGAGGATCAGAAGTTCAAGTGAAAATGCATACAAATGGTTAAAGATAAGGATCTAAAGCATTAGTCACTAGCCTTCTTCACAAACACTGCATTATGTGACATGTTATGCAATAACATGTGTGAAACTTTCAACTCAGCCATATTGAAAGCTCGTGACAAGCTAGTGCTCACTCTGATAGAGATTATCAGGACCTACTTGATGAAAAGGCTTGTGAGGAAGAGAGCTGAACTTAAGAGGTGGTAACATGAAATAGGTCATAAAGTGTTCAAGTTTGTTGAGAAGGTCAAGCTAGAGAGTAATATCCGTCGCTCTGAATAATGTGGAAACCACAAATATCAAGTCTAAGGTTATGGAGATGAGCAGTATGTTGTTGACATCCAAAACAAGACTTGTGCTTACAATAAGTGGCAGCTGACAGGAATTCCTTGTATTCATGGTATGTCTGCCCTGTTGAATTCCAGCCATGGCCTTATTCAATTCGTACATAACATGTATAAGAAGGAAACGTTTATGAAGGCGTATAATCCGTCATATATCGAATCAATGGTCCAACCATGTGGCCAAACACCAATGAGAAACCTATTCAAGTTCGAAAATTCAGGAAACATAGGGGTAGGCCAAAGAAGGCAAGGAATCTTCAAACTGATGAGGTTAGGGTAGAAGGGAAAGTCCAGCAGAGGAGGAATTACATAAAGATTAAGTGCAACAAATGTAACGAAAGTGGGCACAATAAGACCACTTGTGATAGAAGGAAAGGAACTGAAGCTACTGAACCAAGACAAGGAACCTAGACAACCAATAGGAAAAGGCAACTTTTTGTTTATGGGTTTTTGTATGCCTGATGAAAAGGTAACTTTTTGTTGTTGTGCTATTGCATAAGTTTGTTGATATGTAATCATGTACTGTTATTTACATTAGATAGACCAGTTTAGGGGATTTGCTTTTGTAATGCATGATATGTAATGTTTGTTGATGGTTGGTTGATGGATTTTAGATTGTAATGTTTGTTGATGGTTGGTATCAATTCGAATTGTAATGTTTGTTGATGGTTGCATTTGATATGTTTGGTCTATTGTATTTGATTATGGTATATTGTTTTTGATTCATGTTTGTTGGTTTCATGAGTCATGCATTGACTCATTGCTAATAATGTGCACATTAGTTAGGTAGTTTAATTGCTATTAATTGTTGGACAGATCAAGTACAGTGACAATAGAAAGAATTGTTGATGCCAAATTGCAACTTCATTGCTGTCAATGATATAAATTAGATTTGTGGAACACAAAACTACAACAACTTGTTACAGTAGATTCATACATTCAGCTGAAAATCTCAGAGACACTTTTTGACAATAATAAACAATATCCCTATTGCTAAAACCATAACACCAGACGACTTTCTCCTTCCACTGTCAACATTTTGCTTTCTTCTCTTTCATGCAGAACTAACTTCTTCATCTACACCAACTGTACTAACATATATAGAGCTTGTACCAATGCCTTTAAAACCATTTTCTTCTCCCATTTTCATCTCCAACTCCCTTATTCTTCTAAGTAATCCTGGAATAATATTCTTCTATCTTGTACAAATATGAGGGTCATACCAACTGAAGAATACACATTTCACATCACCCTAAGAATCACAAAACAAACACAAAGACTCATTTATTGATGAGATTATGGAAGAATAAATAACCCATTTAAACACCCACAAACCCGAAAATTTACGTAGCCTCAGAATTGTCTTCTTGGGTTTGAATCCGTCCAAAATGTGCAATGAGTAGCTCTTTTCCACAAAAACACATTGGGTATAAATCCCCAACATTCAAGCTTCCATCACTCATCTCTGCCCTAGAAAAAAAATAAATAAGCGATAAACCTTTGATCCATTTATCCGATGTTTAATTTTTTTAACACCAATTTTACCCTTCATTATAGTCTCACATGGAAGTCACGTGACTTTATTTAGAGACGAAAATAGGTTTTTGTTTGGACTTCATCCATTGCTGCCAATTTCTGATAGTTCATGGGGTTTAGTGACCCTTTTTCGAATTCAGGGAGCAAATAAGCAATTCGGGTATAATTCAGGAGGCACTGGTACCTTTAAGTCTTATTATTATTCATTAACTACATTTCTTCTTTATATGTAAAACCCACTTAATTAAGGGAGGTTGAACCCACACTTTAATTAAGGGAGTGAGCTCTACTAGATTATAATTAAGGGAGTCATTAAATAATCTATTTGTAGCTCCTCCTTTAATTAAGCTAATGGGCTTGATTAAAGGATCTATCGGAGATGCTTTTACTTCACTTGGTCAGACACTACACCGTTTTTGGGTTGACATTTTTCGTGGTTAACATGTATCATTCTGATTTCTTAAAAATTTAGGTTTTCAATTTTTAGATGTTATATGCATTTGATTGTTGGATTATGTTTGTTTTCTTGTGTTGTTTTGCAATAAATAAATAATTTTTATTTGTTAGATGTAACTCAGACTCGAGAATTCAAGGATCGCATTGTAAAAAATCATAATAATTATGTCATAATAATTATGTAAATGTATGTAAAAAATCATAATAATTCAGACTTGAGAATTCATGGACAGCACTCACTTTCTCTCTCCCCCATATCCTCTTCCTCTGTGAAATTTATCTAAAATTGAAATCTTCCATCTCTCATGATCATCTCTCTCTAAACCTCAATCTCTTACGTAGTCTTGCCTCTCTCATCTCCCACTCGCACGCCCTCTCTCTCTCTCTCTCTCTCATTTTTCTGGTTGTGGTTAATGTGAGGGTTTTTGCTTTGATTTGGTTTGATATGTGTGTGATTTGGGTTGGTTTTGGGTTGGTTTTGACTTTTGATTTTGGGTTGGATTTGATACATTGTTCGTAGGGCCCCAAATGTATTTGTGCCGTGTCGGAAAGTCAATTTCGTCATAAAGTCAATGGACACGGGAAATTACATGTCGGACACATGTCCCACGTGTGTCCAACATGTGTTATCTCTAAAATAAAAAAAAATAAAAATAAAAAATAAAAATAAAAATAAAAAACATGTTCATGCCTCACAGTTCCTGAGTTTTTAAAATACTCTAGTAATGTAGAGCCTAGAAAAACTAGTTGCGGAAGTGTTCTCTCTTTCAGTATTTAAAATATCTCAATGAGTAGGTGTGAAGGGCAAACCACTAGGCCAACCCTCACATAGAGGGTTTCTTGGGATCCAATTTGGTTGATTGTCACCGTGTGATGAATCTGACAAGGTGGTGTCACCAATTGATGAATCATGGTCCCAGTGACACCAGCGACCACTCTTAGACGCTCTAGTTAGGACAGGAAGATTATTGTCACTATGTGACATAGTTGTTTCAAGGTGAAAAGTATAGTCCATTAGATCATCTCATAGAGTCTCCCTTGGAGATCCTCTTATTTAAGGGTGGATGTTGTTGTAAAGGGTCATTAAGGAGGTATGTGTTCCGAAAATACTCTCTTAAATGACTCATTTATAATTTTTTATTATTATTTTATGTGGAGTCCACTTATTCTTTATTATTATTATTATTATTATTATTATTATTATTATTATTATTGTTACTGGAAAATTATCACTATGGTGAATCTCTAAATAGCAACTTTTAGGACCAAGATCGAGATAGATTCTGGTCGGAGGGGTATCACGTAGTTCAATACCAACAAGACTCCTGTCAAACCAAACAAGAGCTTACACAAGAAAAGACTAATAGGCACGATTCTATTAATGAGAACATGTGAACAATCAATGAACTTAGAACTATGGTGATATATGACTATATTCAGGGTTTCAGTAGGCAATGGCAATGGCGATGGCGATGGAGATAGTGTGCTCATGTCTGTCAATAAGTAGAACTTAATGTGAGTGTAGGGTTTTATGAGGCCAATTTTTGATCATTTTTCTGGTGAATATAGTGTCGTATATAAAGTTCTCATTGCTTGCCTTGCACTCCTGTAATTTCGGTATAAGGTTTTGGCGATCACATGACTTTCTTTCCTTCTAAGAGACATTCTTGTAGGAGTTTTAATTATCCGAATCAAGTGATTCCTTTTGAAGATGATTCTAATAAAAGTGGACTCTTTATTCGAATGGAATTCTTAAGTGGCGGGGAGTAGTCTACCTTTTTATCGGGATTTGAACGACAGCGTTTCAACCCCCTTGCTTTGGAGCTTCAAGACTTGTCTGTCTGGACATATGAATTTGAAATTTTGTGAGTGTTTCTTATGGTTATCTAGCGAGAGGATCCCAGGAGGTATCTGGGTTCTCGTGTACCCCGCCTCTTACTAGTTTTATGCTTTCTTTGTTAGGTGCTTCGTCGACAGGATATCCTGATATCAACTGTTCTTGCAATGGGATTGCAGCGGGATAATTGGTTGATGTAGTATCTAGATGGATGTTTGATGCGGCAACGGGGTACCCTACTGATGTATGAGCGGGGTATTTAGGTGATATAGTAGCAGGATACCTGTCTGATGCAGTAGCGGGGTACCCCACTGAGCTCCGTGACAGGATTCTGAGTATAACTCCGCGTCGGGATACTTAAGGGTTATCGGGATTGCTAGGCTTGCTGGTTTGATCTGAGGGAGGAGGTAGGTATCCAGATTTGAACCAGCATTCTTCTTTCTAGCAGTAGCTAGATGGTATCTTGGAATGTGTCTCTTTCTCATATATGGGTGGAAAATTCTTCTTTGGTCATTCGCCAATTTTGGCGGTTAAAGGAAGTCCCCCCTAACTTGAACACTGATGTCTTGTAGGGGTTGGAGTTAGGATTCCACTATTGCTTGAAGGATTTTCTACCTCATCTGTCTGCCTATCCATTGTCTGGTTGGGTACCACTGCTGGGAAGGAAATCCCCCATAAATACGTTGATAATCATTGTATTAGTCACCTGTCATATGGTGATTGGCTTACGGATTTCAAAAACGAGTCGTTTTAGCACGATTAATGCGAAACCGCCATTGGCACATCTTCCAAGCATGTTACCGGTCATCAACTCCTCATCAATTTCGGTTTCTTTATGTGTAACCGCCTATCTCTGTCTATAAATAAGCCAAAATTCCTGGTTTTTTTCTTCATCACTTTCAAAATTCAAAACCAAAAAAAAGAGCCCTAACATTTCCTCTCTCCTCTTCTTACCAACGATCTTTCAAGCTTTCTTCTTCCTTCTTCAATGGCATCTCCTCCAAAACTTCCCTCTGCTACTCAAGAACAAACCCTCGACATAACTCTCCCTGACCCCACCTCCTTAACCCCACTCCAACTTCTCCTACCTCCTCTGACAGTCTTGGTGCCTTATTTAAAATGGAAAAGGTCGATTTGGAGGAGGACTCCCTGTCGTCGAAAGGGAAGAAACGGGATCGAGATGATGGTGATGTGGCTAGTGATACCTCGCGGACCCAGCGTCTTCATTCTACCAGAAATCCCCGAATCAGGTCAGGTTTTAATAACAGACTTAAGGACCCGGTCCAAATTGCTGACGAGGAGGGTGTTGCAGATGTCGATGGCAATATGGGGAGTGGTGAACTTGAAGTTACCCTAGCCAGGGTCCAAACCGGATCCTTTGCATCTTTCCACGACCGCAGAATCGTTCCTGATTCGGTGTACACTGTGGAAACCCTAGCTAAGCTACGGAATGAGTATCAGATTCCGGATGACATCAGTCTCTCCCTTCCTCATCGGGGGTATAACATCTATACCCCACCGCGTGATGTCCTCCTCATCCACAAAACGGCTTTTGAATGTGGAGTCCAGCTCCCCCTTCATCCTACTCTACGCCGGGCTTTGGTCTCTCTAGAATTAGCACCACTCCAGATCTCACCGGGCTTCTAGAAGCATTTGACGGGCTTCTTGGTGCTCTAGAGGGAGTAGTGTGCGAAAGACAACATAGACAGGGGGAGCCGGGCCTCGCCGAGCTCTGCTACTTATTCCAGATAGCGAACTTAGTACCCCGGGGTCAGTTCTATTTAAAGGTTTCCAATGAAATGAAGTTCGTCATTCCTGGTGCGAATGTGAAATATGCTGCACCCTGGAAGGAAGAGTGGCTTATCATTGAAGGAGAATGGGGGAATATAGCCTACATTGGAGGATCTGAGTACCCCGTCGCAACCCAATTCAAAGCTAAAGACAAGTGGGCAAAAAGGGTACTCCCACCAGAATCCCGGGATATCCTGGAAAGGATTATGAAGAGTAGGTACACCAACATGCAGTATCCTACTCTGGACCCCTTTCAAGGAGCCCGGCTAAAGAGGTACTTAAGGATCTCCTTTACGCTTCTAGCTATTCAAACTTCATCTGTCTTCTTTGTTTATGTATACGCATCTCATATTCTCCTTTTTCTTACTATGTTATCTTCCTCTTAGCAATCTCTGCTACCCCGTTGGTGACTGGTTCTCCCACTTCCTCTAGGACAGGGGTTTGACTTTGCCTCTTTCTACTTCCTATGTTCCTTCTCCTCCTCCTTCTCCCTCTAACACTGCCAAGGTTACAACCAGGTCTACTTAACCTGACGCAGACCCTATCCCTTCTCTTGTTCCGGCTAAGTCTTCTGCCAAGATCCCACATCTTCCTGCTTATGCGGGATCACTTGCCAGGACTCCTGCTCGTCCTTCTACTCGTACCCCGGCACGCCCATCAATAAAGGCAATGCTGGCTCGAACAGCCAAGGCCCGAGGCTTTTCAAAACAATCTCAAAGGAAGACCAGTAAAGTCGTTGCTCCTCCTGCTACGAGCACTCCTCCTATTCCTCCTCCAACAGTAATGCCTTCCAAATAGCAGCCTGAAATTACAGAGAAGGAAGCTGCTCTTGTTTCTTACCCCGCCGATGATATTCCTTCGGGATCGGGTTAGAGGGTGCCACCCATGACGAGGTGGTATCCCGGTTCATAGCATCCTGCCCCGGAGGAAGCTTAATGAGCATGGTGAAGCTTCCTGCTAAAATTTAGCGGCCAAGGGGGCTTCAGTCTTGTCTAAGGTAACTTTCTACCCTTCCTCTTGTTGTTCTTCTCTCTTTTCTGCAAGTGCTGACTCTTCTTCTTCTTCTTAAAGGTTTTAAATTTGCCTTGCCCATGGAGAGGCAGCTGCTAACTTTGAAGGAAGCCTACATAGGGCTTCAGGCGAGCTTGGAGGATACCTAGCAGGAGCTGGCTCAAGCCTTGCAGAGTGTTGCCCATTTGGTCCAAGCTGCTGCAGCATCTGAAGAGGGTAGGTAGGCTGCCATGATGGAGGCACAATGCTATCTACGCTGTCTAGACATTGAGACAGTCCAGTCACTACGCCGGCGTAAGGAGATGGAATGCTTGAAGAGGGAGAAGAAGTTGTTGCAAGATGAGAACCGTCTTTTAAGGGAGACGGTTCAAAACTTGAAGGCCTGAGAGGGTCCTTCCTTTGAGGATGAGTACTTCACGGCCTGCTACGAGGTGGCTACAGCTTTGCCTCCTCCATTCGATCTTCAGGCGGCCTTGAACTGGGATCGAGAACAAATTATGGAGAAGGCTACCCAGCTTGCAGGCGAGGACCAGGCTTAGGAGGATCCTTCACAAGATGATACACATCCAGATCAGGGGTCTAACCTTCCTACTAGAGCTCAAATTGACCCTCATTCTACTCAAGAAAAACAAACATAGGACCATGTGCCTTCTTCAGAGGTTATTCTAGTGGAGGAGGAAGAGAATGATCCAGTTGGAACCGAAGTTTCAGAAGTTGAGGCAACCCAATATGGTATAGCAGCTAAGGAAGAGGAAGAGGAAGAGGAAGATATGCTAGCTGGATCCAAGGTTCCAGTAGTAAAGGAGACCCAGACTGGTACTGCAGTTAATGTGACAAGGGCAGAAGCAGCCGGTCAAGGAATAAACCTGGAAGAGGAAGATAACACCTAACTTGGCATTCGTGTATTCTCTTTTATTTCTTTTTTGTAGCCTAAAAAAAGGGAGTTAGGCACCCCGCCAGTTCAATGAAAACTCTTCATTTGTTGATACAAATAGTATCTTGCTTGCTCTTCTGATTTGGAAAGAAATTAACTTAGAAAAAATCTTGACTTAGGGGAAATCTTGCCGCTTGCACACTTGTGAACGAATGAAACTAAATTTGGAAACATGTTCCTTGATCGGGATACTTGATAGCCATATAACAATCTTCTACTTTGTCACTGTAAACACCAGCGAGATCTAGCACGTGAGCACATCCCTTTCTTTAATCGGCTTTTAATGAGCATGTAGTAGTTTGAGGTTCTGGATACCCCGATTGATAATTAAGCCTGTTTTAGCTATAAGTGTTCTTTGAAGAAGCAATATATCAGGTAGCTCGGTAAGGTATCCTGTTTCTTCTGATAATCTGTCATGATAGGTAGTTTAGATTGTTTTAGCACCAGGCTTCTCAGAGGTGGGTATACCCTGACCAAGGCAGTTGGAGTGCCCTAAGGTCATTTCTTCTTGGAGAAATGGAGAAGTAAGGCACTAGGTACCCCGATAAGGTATCCCGATCCTTTTGATGGTCTGTCCTGGTAGGCAACTTAGGCCACTTTAGCACCAAGCTTTCTGGCGGAGGGTATACCTCGGCTAGGGCAGCAGGAGCGGTCTAAGGCTATTTCTTGGTCTTGAGGATGCGGCGGGCAAATAAGGCCGCGAGTCCGGATCCTTAGTCTGGTGTATCAGATCCTTCTTGGAGAAGGGTATACCCCGACCAAGGCAGCAGGAGCGCCCTAAGACTATTTCCTGGTCTTGAGGATACGACGGGCAACTAAGGCCACGAGTCCGGGTCCTTAGTCTGATAATCCAGAATCTTCTTGGATTATGGTATATCCCAACCAAGGCAGCAGGAGCGCCATAAGGCTATTTCCTGATCTTGAGGTGATTCAGTAATGGCGAAAATGATCTGTCCTAGTAGGCAACTTAGGCCACTTTAGCACAAGGCTTCTTGGAGGAGGGTATACCCCGACCAAGACAGCAGGATGAGTTATAGAAGAATCATGTAGGGGAGATCGCAGAGTGAACATTGGAGAATGATGTAGGAGAGATAATTGATTTTATTGAATTTCTCAAATAGTACAATATAAAATCAGGGTATGTATTCCAGCCGATATAAATTGAATTTCTAAGGGTAGAACTTCCTGAGGTGATCAGCATTCCATGTGTGATCTACCGGGTATCCCTCCATGTCTTCCAGCTTATATGCGCCACCCCGAAGCATTGCTTTAATCAGGTAGGGGCCTTCCCAATTAAGGGCTAGTACCCCATCGGACCTTTTTCGTGTGTTCTAGGTTACCTTCCTAAGAACCAAATCTCCTTCTTTGAAATTACATATCTTTACTCTCTTATTGAAGTGTCGGGTTATCTTACTCTGGTACACTACTACTCTTTTGGCAATCCTGCATTGTTTCTCCTTGAGTAGATCCAGATTGGCTCTCTACTTAGCCTCATTATCTTCCGATTCGTAATTTTGGACCCAAAAATATATAAGCTTGTGCTCGATGGGTAAGACTGCTTCAGTTCCTAATACCAGTGAGTAAGGGGTCTCCCTTGTTGCAGTCCTCCTGGTTGTCCTGTATGCCCATAGCACATTGGGTAATTCTTCAACCCATAATCTTTTCTTTAGTTATCCGGATAAGTGCCTTAGCTTCCACCCACCGGGTGAAGTAGTCTATTGCTACTACTGCATGTTTGGCCTGGCCGGGTGCAGTAGGAAGCGGGCCAATTAAATCTAGTCCCTAGATAGTAAAAGGGTAAGGTATACTGATTGAGGAGAGCCTTTTCGGAGGGAGGTAATGGAGGTTTGCCGTCTTCTGGCAAGCCTCGCATGAATGCGCAAACTGTTTTGCATCCTAATATATAGTCGGCCAGAAGTAGCCCATTCTAAGTATCTGGTAGGCTAGTGTCTCGCCCAATGCATGATTACCACAGTCCCCTGAATGTACCTCGACAAGTGCACAACTAGCATTATCTAGGTGAATGCATCTGAGTAGAGGGAGGGATTTCCCTTTACGGTAAAGGTATCCGTTTACAAGGCAGTACCGGGTGGTGATTCTCTTTAGCTTGCGTGCTTGATCCGGGTCTGCAAGGAGAATGTCACTTTGGAGATAGTCCGTTATTAGATCCATTCAACAAGGGAGTCGATTGACTGGGAGGATCTCCGCCCCATTTGTTATTCTGGAGCGGGATATTAGTTGGAGGGGTACCCCTCTTGATAAGGTATGCCCCTCACCTGCTACGATCTTGGCCAGGACATCTGCCCGGTGATTTTTCTCTCAAGGTACCTGTTTCATCCTTACACTTTTGAATCCCGTCATGCTTCTCGGACTTTAGCCAGATACGTTACCATATTGTCACCTTTTGCCTGGTACAACCCCAACACCTGATTAACCACCAATTGAGAATCACTCTTGACTAGGAGGAAATCAGCCCCTAAGGCTTCTGCTACTCCCATTTCTGCTAGTAAGGCTTCATATTCTGCTTTGTTATTAGTAGCTCTGAACTCGAACCTGAAGCAGTGACTGCATTCAACCCCCTCTGGGTCTATCATGACGATTCCTGCTCCGCATCCCGATTGACTTAATGCCACATCCATGTATAGAACCGAGGTCTTGTTATCTTCAGGCCAGTCTAGATCGATCTGATCCGGACTGGGGTCGGGCTTGGTGACTGGGTCTAGATTCACATTAAACTCCATTATGAAGTCGACTAAGGCCTGTGCTTTGAATGTGGTTCTTGCCTTGTACTTGATGTCAAACTCGGTAAGCTTTAGGGCCTATAAAACCAACCTGCCTGATATATCCAACCTCTGGAGGAATTGTCTTAAGGGTCGATCGATGACTACCACCATAGTGTGTACCTGAAAATAAGGCTGGAGCTTTTTGGCTGTAGTTACCAAGGCATAAGCAAGCTTCTCTATGAGGGTGTAGTTTTTTTCAGACTTGGTGAAAGCACGGCTTATATAGTATACTGGTCTCTATACCCCGTCACTGCATTCCTTCACTAAGGCCCCACTAGTGGCAGCTTCTGAGATCGCTAGGTAAAGTTAGATTTCTTCTCCTACAAGGGGCTTGACCAATAGAAGGGGACTGGCCAAGTACTCCCTCAAGGCTTGGAAAGCCTGTTCACTTTGCTCATCCCACTTCAGCTTCTTTACCTACTTGATAATCTTGAAGAACGGGAGGCACTTATCTGTGGAGCGGGATATGAATCGGTTCAATGCTGCTATCCGGCATGTCAATCCTTGTGCCTACTTGAGAGCTGTGGGGGACTTGAGGTCAAGGATGGCCTTAATCTTCTCGGGATTGGCCTCAATTCCTCTTTCATGTGCCATGAACCCCAGGAACTTTCTTGCCACCACCCCGAAAGCACACTTTGCAGGGTCAGTCTCATCTGATTCTTTCTTATTACCTAGAAAGTTTGGCGTAAATCTCTTGGGTGTTGTCTGGCCTCCAGAGATTTTGTAATCATATCATCTATATACACCTCCATGGATCTTCTTATCTGTTGCTTGAACAATTTGTTCACCATACGCTGGTATGTAGCACCTGCATTTTTAAGTCCGAACGGCATTACCTTATAACAGTAAAGGCCTTGTCTGGTGATGAAGCTGGTCTTGTTTTAATCTGAGGGATGCATCATGATCTGATTGTATCCCGAAAAGACATCCATGAAGCTTCGAAGCTTGTTTCCCGCGGTAGAATCGATTAGCTAGTCCATCTTGGGTAGTGGGAAGCTATCTTTGGGGCAAGCCTAATTGAGGTCGGTGTAGTCCACACACATTCACCGTTTTCAATTAGATTTGGTTACCATGACCATATTGGCGATCCATTCGGGGTACCAAGATTCCCTGATGAATCCGGCTTTTAGGAGCTTGTCAACTTCTTTCTGGACTATGGCATTCCGTTCGACGTTAAAATGTTACTGCCAACCTATGAGTAGCCAGGCTAAAAGGAATGCAGACATTTCCTCATGGCTCCAAGCAAAAATATCTTTGTATTCTCTGATGAGCTTTATCAAGTCTTCCTTGACTTCGGGATCCAATCCCCCTCCAACTTTCACCACATTAGTGAGATCTTCTCCCTTGATAGGTATTTCTTCTAACTGATCTGTTGGATGACCACTGGTCCAACCCCGCTCTTCATCCTCATGCTCTTCTATGATTATGTCTAGCACCTCTCCTTCTTCCATGACGTAACGACCCTGTCCCGGCGTACCCGGGTTCATTTCACTGGCCACATGCGCGCACTGTCTAGCAAGTGCGGCATGATTGGTAGATACCACATAGCAGTTGCGGGCTGCCTGCTGATCCCCTCTGACTTCTCCCAATTCTGCCCCCACTGGAAACTTTAGGACGTTGTGGTAGATCGATAGTACCCCCCCTCCTAATCCTTGAGAGGAAAGGCCTACCCAGAATGATATTATAGACAAATGGAGTATCCACCACGATGAACTTTGTCATCATGTTCTGTTGAAGTGGAGCTTCTCCGACTATCATTGACAGGATTTTGGATCCTATTGGTATTACAGAGTCCCTTGTGAATCCATACAAAAGTGAGGTGCATCAATTGTAAATGGAGTTCTTCAAGTTAAGTTGTTGATGGGCTCCCTTGAATAGGATGTCAACACTATTTCCAGTATCGATCAAGACACGGTGAATGCAGCAGTTGGCAATCTGTACCGAGATTACCATGGGATCTTCATGTGGTCTGACTGTATTGTAGACATCTTCATCTTTGAAGATAATCTTGGTAGTGAGGGATGGATCTCAGGATCCATTGCCGACTTTGAGTATCTTATGACCTGTGTTGAGCCTGGGGATTTTCCTTGCATGATTCTTTCTCGAATTATTGGAGGTTCCAGCCAAGGTGGGGCCTTCACTAATGGTGTGAATCACCTGAATCTGCTACATCAGATCCTTCTCTCCATCCATCCTTCTTTCTGCCGCCTCTCGTATCCCACATCCCGCATCCCACATCCTGCTTTCTACCTATTTCCCTTCCTTGATGCTATCTCGTACCTGCTGTAAAAATTCTGTCAACAGGCCTCCCATTACCAATTCTTCGATCTGGTTGCGGAGGCTATAGCATTCAGAAGTGTTATGTCCGATATCCTCGTGGAAATCGCAATACTTGTACTGGTTGCTTCTATCAGCTGGGACTTTCATGGGACCCGGCTTCCTGAGTAGGCCTTTATCCCGAATGGCAAGGTAGGTGGTTTCTCAGGAAACATTGAGATGGGTGTAGTGATTCCTCCCTTACTACCCGGGCTAATTCTTTCAGAGGGGCCGCCCTAAAGGGCGATCTCCTGAGAAGGGATCTTCTAACCGGGTACCTTTCCTTATACGAAGGAATATGAGGCAACCTGTAGGTTGACCTGTTTAGGGGCTGATTCTGGAATCTCTTGATTGGTACGGGTTTTGGAGCCTTCTTCTTAGGACGCGGGGTCAACCGAGCTTTATCATGCTCAACCTTGATCCGGAGTTACTCTTCTATGTTTACTTGTTCTAAAGCTCGATTGTAAGCTTCCTGGTAAGTTTCTGGAGGATGCTTAGAAAAAGAGCGAAATAGTCTGCCTGCCCACAAGTTTCTTTGGAAATTAGCCAAGGTTTCTTTCTCGTCGAATACTCCCATCTGGATAACTTCCTTGTGGAATTTCTCCACATAAGACCTCAAGGTTTCACCCCGCTCCTGGATCACATACTGAAGCAAGATAGAGTCCTTGGGACGAGGCTTGATCCCTTGAAACTGCACACAAAAAGATGTGGTAAGTTTAGAAAAACAATCAACACTACCTGGTGGCAATTTCCTGAACCATGTCTTGGCACAGTCGGTTAGAGTCGAAGGGAACATCCTGCACATGGCTGACCGGTTATGGACTTCCATCTGGTGGACAAAGCTCTCTAGGTGGCTGACGAGATCCTCTATTTCGGAATACTTCTCAGAAGGCATCCTAAATTTGGGGGGTAACCCCACCTTCCTGATTCTTTTGGAGAAAAGTGCATTCATCTCACCCAAGAGGTTCTTCCGGATTCCCTGGTGATTTCCCTGGTGATTTCCCTTCTTCAATTCCTCAAGCTCCTTTGCCATTTTGGCCATCTAATCTTCCAGGCGTTGAGATTTCTTATGTTCGGATCGGGCCATTGAGCCTTTTTCATCCGAGGTCTCTAAATCAATAACCACTTCCTTGCGCTTAGCTTCCTGGTGCCTACCTCTAGGGCTTTTTCTAAATCTAGCGCTTCCTTCTGAATCTAGCTGTGGATCTTTCTTCTCTCATCTTGGCCTTACTGGATGCTGGACTCTCCTAGGTGGAATCTAAATCGCGGATTTCACCAATCGGGGTATGAGATTAATCTGACGGACCGGGGTTGGTGGAGATGGACCTAGTCGGTCAAACACTGGTACCCGGGTACTTGGGCTAATGTCTCCTACGGTCCTGGCTGCTTCAAATGGGATTCCTTGAGCTATCATTCTGAGTCAGATGGCTTCTATGTAGGCCGCAGCTTGTTGCTCTATGATATCTCGATTGATCTCCTACCCCACCAGATCTTGAGGCAAGGGGCTTGCAGCTATAACTAGAGGAGGTATTGGAGCCGGGTTATCATTCCTGGATCATTTACCCCGTCTTTGAGCTCTCTCGGTGGAAGCGAGGGACAAGGGTCCTGATGGATTTGGATAAGCCTAAAAGGATCGGTGTCTCATTCTGAAAGACCTTTGGGTAGAACTAGGCTGTTTTTAAAGTAATGGGTTGGAATAATTTCTTCCAATAGACGGCGCCAAAAATGTTACTGGAAAATTATCATTAGGGTGAATCTCCAAATAACAACTTTAAGGACCAAGATCAAGATAGATCCTGGTCGGAGGGGTATCACGTAGTTCGATACCAACAAGGCTCCTGTCAAACCAAACAAGAGCTTACACAAGAAAAGGCTAATAGACACGATTTTATTAATGGGAACATATGAACAATCAATGAACTTAGAACTATGGCGATATATGACTATATTTAGGGTTTCAGTAAGCGATGGAGATGGTGTGCTTATGTCTATCGATAAGTAGAACCGAACGTGAGTGTAAGGTTTTAGGAGGCCAATTTTTGATCCCTTTTCTGGTGAATGTAGTGTCGTATATATAGGTCTCGTTGCTTGTCATGCACTCCTATAATTTTGGTCTAGGGTTTTGGCGATCACAGGACTTTCTTTCCTTTTAAGAGGCAATCTTATAGGAGCATTAATTATCCGAATCAAGTGATTCCTTTTGGAGAGGATTATAGTAAAAGTAGACTCCTTATTTGAATGGAATTCTTAAGTGGCAGGGAGGAGTCTACCTTTTTATCGGGACTTGAATGACAGCGTTTCAACCCCTTTACTTTAGAGCTTCAAAACTTGTATGTTTGGACATATGGATTTGAAATTCTGTGAGTGTTTCTTATGGTTATCTAGAGAGAGGATCCCATGAGGTATCTGGGTTCTCGTGTACCCCGCCTCTTGCTAGTTTTATGCTTTCCTTGTTAGGTGCTTGGTCAATGGGGTATCCTGATATCAGCTGTTCTTACAGTGGGATTGCAACGGGATACCCGACTGATGTAGTATCTAGATGCATGTCTGATGCAGCAGCGGGGTACCCTACTGATATAGGAGCAGGGTATCCGGTTGATATAGTAGCAGGATACCTGTCTGATGCAGTAGCGGTGTACCCCACTGAGCTCCGTAATAAGATTCTGAGTAGAACTCTACGTCGAGATACTTAGGGGTTATCAGGATTGCTAGGCTTGCTGGCTTGATTTGAGGGAGGAGGTAGGTATCCATATTTGATCTATCATTCTTCTTTCTAGGAGTAGCTAGATGGTATCTTGGCATGTGTCTCTTCCTCGTATCTGGGTGGAAAATTCTTCTTTGGTCATTCGCCAATTTTGGCAGTTAACAATTATTATTATATATTCATTAATTACAATTCTTCTTTAGAGCATCTCCAATGAAATTATGCATTTGGAGAAAATGGAGTGCCACATAGAATAGATATTAAAAAAATTAGAAATACTCACTCCAATGCTATTATCTAAGTTGAATATGGAGATGATGTGGTAAAAAAATAGTTAGAGAATATGAAATTGGGTTTCTAATTCTAGAAACTCTCTTAGAAATACTGACTAGGATTTCTAATTCTTTCCACCAATAAAATTAAAACTCATTTAATTTTAAAATAAAAGAGGAGTGAGAGTGAAATAATTGTTTTATCATGATTGGTCATAAAATGGATGCATATTTGACTTTAGATAATTGCATTGGAGATATGAATATGCATTTCTCTTATTTTTTTTTTTTTTCAAAAGTGAACCCATAATGAATAAAAATACTAATGTGGCACTAATTAGGAACTCAAAATTGCATATTTGCATTGAAAATACTCTTATATGTGAAACCCACTTAATTAAGGAAGGCTGAAGTCACCCTTTAATTAAAGGAGTGGGCTCCACTAGACTCTAATTAAAGGAGTCATTAAAGAATCTCTTTGCAGCTCTTCCTCTAATTAAGCTATAGGGCTTAATTAAGGGATCTATCGAAGATGCTCTTACTTCACAAGGTCAGACACTACACCGATTTTGGGTTTGACATTTTTTCTGGTTAACATGTATCATTATGATTTCTTAAAAATTTAGGTTTTCAATTTCTAGACGTTAGATGCATTAGATTGTTGGATTATGTTTGTTTTCTTGTTTAATTTTGCAATTAAGTTTTCTAGAAAAATTTAGGTTTTCTTGTTTTATTTGTTAGATGTAAGTTAGACTCGAGAATTCAAGGATCTAATTGTAAAAAATCATAATAATTCTGTAACTGTCTAATTTGTTTTGAGATGTCAAGGCAACTTTGATGAAATCCATCACTGCAAAAGTAGATGCAGAATTCCTGTTGCTCCAATGCTAACATTCTTATTGAAAACATTCAAATAAAAAACTCCAATTCCAATTCCCTAAATAAAAATCAATTCATACTATTTTAGAAGAGCAAGATATAAGATGTGCTACTAAATACCCACACATTTGCAGCAAAAATCAACAAGCTACTGTCAACCAGTCCAAAAAGGATAACCAACATATTTTTAACAAAGCCAAATAGACAGGGCTGAGACTTTATCCTAGTTTCTGGTAAAAACTGACGATTTTACACATTTCTCACATCCTCAAAAACATAAACAACACAACTGCTTTTAAGTTTTAACAAACTTATCATCATCTACAAATGACATTATATCTTACTTCTTCCATTGGGGGAATAATTCTCTATTCTTAGTCCAATTCCATGTTTGCCAATAGCCTTTAACCCTCTCTCGGTGTCTGCATCAGGAATAAACAATAAACTAATTATATATAATTATATATATATATATATACATGCATACCTAATTGCTATAAAAAGAATCCAGAAAGAATAAATCAGATATCTAGTGAGTTGGGCCATTTTGATCTATGCAATAATATAGCTACTCTCATATCACAGCCTGTCAATAATCGGCTACATGCATTTTATAGACCAAACATTTTAATATATGCAACTGCAAAACCAGGAGTCATTACTCATATTACATACCTTCTGGCTTTGTCTCTCTCAACAGAAGATATAAGAGAGCAGTATTAGTCTCGATGTCTGCCCCGATCATCACTATGCTTGAATTCGTATCTCTTTCTCTCACTTGACCATGAATCATCATATCTGCCTCTCTTGGAATAATCTGTTTGTCTGTCACGCTCAAGACTTTTACTACCTCCCTCTACTTCCTCCCCTCTTCCATGCCTGCGACTTCCTTTTAGCAGCTCCTCATCATCTTTCTCATGCTTTCTATATTTATAATCCTCTTCTTCATCTCTTTGGCGCTTTCTCATTTTATGGTCCTCTTCTCCATCCCCTCTTAGATGCCTGCGACTTCCTTTTTGCAGCTCTTCATCATCTTTCTCATGCTTTCTATCCTCTTCTTCATCTCTTTGGGGCTTTCTCAATTTATGGTCCTCTTCATCCTCCCCCCTTACATGCCCGCGACTTCCCTTTTGCAGCTCTTCATCATCCTTCTCATGCTTTCTGTATTTATAATCCACTTCCTCATCTCTTTGGCGCTTTCTCATTTTATAGTCCTCTTCATCCCTGCCGTGCCTTCTTCCGCCTACATGCTCTTTATAATCTCGATCATCCCCCCTCCTACCGTCCTTGTTCCCATGTGATCTAGTATTTAGATCAAACTCATTTTTAGTATCTGCAGAGTGATCTATGTTCTCTGTGTCCTTCCCAACAATCCGACTTCTTAACTTTGTTTCGCGTCTCTCCTCCTTGTTTGCATCATCAAAATTCCTCTTACTTGTGATCACTTCTTGGTGTCGGGAGCTGGATCTATCCCTATCCCCAGACTCTCTCCTTAATTGGTGCAGACTTTTCTCCTCCAATTTCCTTAATGTGTCTAATGCATCATCATTGTACTGACCACTTCTTCCTCTGGGTTTATCACCTCCACCTCTATCACCCCCCCTCTCTCCATGTTCACGTTCACATTTGCTTTTACCCACAAGAGTCTTCCCACTTCTAGCATATCTGTCATCACTTGCACTGCTGTCAGAATCACTGTCACTGCTTCCCCGACCAGTGTCATCACTATTGATATTGCTATTTTCACTGTCATCAGTCATAGTGGCTGGCTTCTTTTCAATTGCTTTTGGCCTTCCTGCTGTTATTTTATTGTTTTTCCTCCCATAACTGGAATCTGAATCTTCACCATAAGTATCATGCCTTCTACTTCTACTATGCTTCTCAATTTGATCATATCTGGCAGCATCAGACTTATCATCAACAGTATCATTCCTTCTGCTCTTATTTCCCCATTTTTCATCATCAACATCATACTTTCTGCTGCTTGGCCTATATCTATCATCAGCATTCTGCTGCTGAGGCTCCACATCAGAGCGGTTTCTCTCTCTCCTGAAGCTTCCACCCTCCTGTTTACTCTGCTTCTCAAGTTGACTTCTTTTCTTGTCCATCTCACTATCAGTATCAGCATCATGCTTTCTGCTGCTTGTCCTATACCTATCATCATCACTCTTCCGCTGAGGCTCTGCATCAGAATGGTCTCTTTCTCTCCTGCGGCTACCACCCTCCTGTTTACTCTGCTTCTCAAGTTGACCTCTTTTCTTGTTCATCTCACTATCAGTATCAGGGTCATCTTCAGAATCATGTCGTACTCTTGTTTTCATATGCTGCTTCCCTCTCTGAGTCCTATGTTTAGATGAGCCTTCATCGAAACCAGGAACATTATCCAAGTCATGCCTCTGAGATTTTTCATATTTTTCAATTACCTTCTTGTAACCAACCTCTCTGATGTCATCCTCATCATCAGCAGAAGAATCCAAACTGTCACTAACATGTTTTCTGCTTTTCTTGTGCTTCCTACTAATGTCATCATCAGAAGAAGAATCAGAACTGTCACTATAATGTTTTCTGCTTTTCTTGTGCTTCCTTGAAGATTTGCTTTTTTTCTTATAGTTGTCAGAATCAGTGTCACTCTCATGATCATCACTCCAACGACTAACTCTATAATGCTTCTTTGAGATCTCTTCAGCATGCTCACTACCACTATCTGAATCAGACGAATCATCCCTATGTCCTCTTCTCTTTCCACTATCTTTCTTGCTGCGATGCCTTGTCTCCTCCTTGCTTTTCAAATCTTTAACACGCTTTTTCTTATCATCCTTAGGTTTGCCATCTTCTTCTGTAAGTCTCTTCCGGCCACTCTCTCTATCCAAAAAGGCATGTTCACTTCTCTCCTGCCATTTGTTATCATCATTGGGACCGTTCTTAAGACCACTCCTTGGTCCTTCATCACTTCCCCCAGCTATTGGTTCATCAGGTTCAGTCATCCCTATTCCAAGAGCAGATCTAAATGCTTCCATCTGTTTCTCCTTTCTAGCAGCAATCTTGTGGGTCTCTGTCTCTGAAACCCTGATAAACCACCAACGTATATTCACCGAATCAATAACCCATTACCATAGAAAAAACAATTATCAAAAACAGTTAACAAGAGCATCAGACCCAAATACAAGCATACAAGTCATAATAAGAATGATCGTCTCAACTGCTAAAAAATATATTTTCGAACCGAATTTTATAACAAGGAAAAAGTAAGGACATATATAAGAGTTGAAAAATCTTCAAGTTCTAATTTAAGATGTAAAGGAGGATAAGTGTCTGAAAATTATTTCCATTTCGAATTTTACACAAAAAGAAAAGAAACATATCCTGATAAACGTGAAGTTTATCAAAGAAGACGCTAAAAGATTACAACAATTACAGAAAAAAAACAAAAGGAATTCCTATGGTTAACTTACTAGAGAGCTTCTCTAGTCAGAAAACAATTATTAACTCCATTCAAAAAAATTCAAAGTAGCCATGTAAAAGAAATGAAGTAAAATGACCTAACAAAATTTTAAAAATAAATAAATAGAAGAATAGAAAAAGAAGAATTTTCCAGAGTCTAAGATAAGGGGAACTATAGAAAATAAATCCCGTCTAAAAATCCCAATCTGAATTACATGTACGCCCCCAGAACAAAGCTATCAAGGAACACACATAGAAATGACCTTGCAGCCGAAAGAAGAGGCGAAATTGCCTATTCAATAACTAAATATGCATCTGAGACATGCTTGGCAATTAGGACTAATACCCAACAAACATTTCAATCAATCTTTCAGGTTCAATACATATATACCTTCAAACTAATTAACTAACCCATTTTGATCATTTAACACTACAAATACAAAACAATATCATGCAAACAACTTATTTATTAAACCCTACAAGCATATCAATAAATCATTCAAAAAACGGAGAAAGATCAGTTACTTTGTCCCAGCAACCACAATGGCAGTCGATCCACCGCTGTCTTCGAAAGCCGCAAAGGACTCCAAGGTCTTTCTAGCCTCCTGCAGTTTCTCAGCAATCTCAGCCTCTGTGTAACCCTGGTCTACAAGCTTGTCTTCGAGCACCGTGAGCTTGAGCTGAATCTGACGCTTTCGCTCATGCTCCAAAATGTCCTTGTTTGCCTTCCTGGTGACCCCTGCCATGCCCTGACCTGCCTCGAACCCCTTTGTGTTCTCAGTAACCCGACCAGTTTTCGCTCTCACGAAGAACTTGTTGGTCTGTATATAGCCATTGGTCCCCGATCCTCTCGGGGTCTGTAATCCGATTCCGTTGTACATTATCGGTCACTCCACACAATTAAACAACCTTGAATTCAAAATCAACATAATAAAATGTCATTACAGCGATAAAAACACAAAAAATTAATACGAAAAATTAAATTAAAAATAAACATACCAGTTTCTATTACACATAATCTGTCACTTGATACAACAAACAATCTTGAATTAAAAATCCAGATAATATAATATCAGATTAAACACTTAAAAGAGATTTAATCGGACAAAATCCATATGAAATTTTTTATAAAATAATTAAATAACAAAAATAATAATAAAATGACAGATTCCATTCGATCTATGAAAATAATACTAAAATCGCATGAATAATTGAACTTTAAAAGTTAAAAATGAAAGAGATATTCGATATCGACGCACCTAATCTGTTCTTCAATAGACGAGAGAGAGATTGATATTTTTTTTTTTTTGAAAACTAGAGAGATTGCGATTTGGTTCGAGTGAAAACCTAAATTGTTTTTATTAATGGAGTCAATTCTCAATTGGATCAGTCGAGTGAACCAAGAGTTGGGCCGGGCTTTCGATACGAAACTAAAGCCTGGTTTGTTTAGGATCCGATTAGGGTGCGGATATTTTTTCTCAAAATTCTCTCAATTCAATATCGTAGGAAAAATATTTTTAAGGGTGCAGATATGATCGACCGAGAAAATATGATTTACATAACCGATTTATAAGTACACCCAGTATTAAAATTTAAAAATTCAAATATTACTATAAGCATCCAATTTAATACCGATTGTAATCTTATTAAAATGGATTTACTTATTTATTTATTTTATTTGTAAATCCAATTAAATTATAAATAGACCCAATTTGCTATACCAAATTAATAAAATTGAAACCTTTCAAAAATAAAAATAAAAATAAAAAAAATCTAATTGTAAGCATAGAGCTTTTGCGTCCTATTTGAGTCACTTAGGGCATCTCCAACCCAACTCCAAATCTCTATTTTGCAGCTGCAATCATCTCCAACCGGACTGTATTTTCATCGTCATTTTGTAGACTTTAAGTTTTCGTCGTCAAATCTAACGACCGTTCAAGTGCAGCGCTACTTTTACAGTTATTCTTGGTTTTTTTTTTTTTTTTTTTATTTCAATCCTTTCATTTTTCATGTAACTGAAGTAAGACGTCACTCATCTGGGCTTCTTTTTCTCCTCCGCTTTGAGTGTGATGAACCGATTGCGCATTGATTGTGCTTTCTCTTTATTCCGAGCCATGGTGTTAGGGCTACGATTGATGAGAGCCCTTCAAGGTTTGCAAATTCAAATAAAAATTATGGGTTTAAAAGAGAAAAGGAGAAGATAGAATTGTAAGAGAAGTCAAATTCTGGGTTTACCAGAGGCGTTAGAACTTACCGGTGAGTGACTGTGTGAGAGAGAGTTTAATCAAAAGGAGAAGAAAATGAAACAGGGAAGAAAATAGAGCAAAGAGATGATGCGTGGGGACCTTTATCAACATTTTTCTTTGTTATTTGCTCACATCTTTTTGGATTATTTACGAGAATGACACTATCACTTGCTGTTGAAATTACCTTCTTGTCCCTTTGTGTTGACTCCATTATTTTATTAATTTATTAATGAATTAAATTTATTAATTTATTCATCTCTTAACTTATCGTAATATTATGTTAATTTCTAAAATTATCGTAATATTATCTTAAGTAAGGGGTGCAATATTAATTGTTATAAAATAATAAAAAAAAAAGAATATTTAGAGAATATTCTTTTTAGAGTTGCATTTTAGAGTTTCTAGTTGGAGATGGAAGTATGAAAGTTGCTACATATTGGAGCAAAGTTACTGCATTTTAGAGTTTCTGGTTGGAGATGGTCTTACACTTAGGCTCCAATAGTATTTTAAGTATCAAAACCATCCCTAATAGAGAGTTAAATTTAGAATTAAAATAGATCGAGAGTTATTTGGTTGAGTTATATTTAGTAAACTAGTTTTTCAACCCGAGCGTTGCATGGACTTTGTATTAAAAATTGTTTATAAAATATTATGTTGTTTATACCGAATTTTTTGATGTAAACGTGTTTAAAAAAAAAAAAAAAATGAACATACATTTTTTCCTTTAGTTACCTAAGTCATGTTAACCTCAAAAGGTTATAATTTGTTGTTAGATGATAGGAATATTTATACTTCAACCGTTTGTAAATCTTTGAGAGTATATTCACCTCTAATAATATAAAGCATAATGCACGGGTTTTGATTATAAAAAAAAAAAAAAAAAAAAAAATGATATTGCTTTGGGAATAAATATTCTCGTAAGAGTCATGGCGTTTCACAGTTCCTTTTGCACTTGAGAGTATGAAGATTTCTCCTACAAAACTTAAAATCAAAAACAAACAAGTTTTGTGCTTGCAATTAGACAATCAATGGTTTTTAATGGTTTTTGAACTGATTCGATTAATGGGAAAATTAAGAAGTACAATGTATATACCTTTCATTTTAATTGAATTATATAAGTTTCAATCAATTATTTTTTAATTTTAAATTGAGTTCAATGTATATTAAATAAGTTTCAATCAATTATTTTTTAATGTATTTTTTTAATTTTATCTAGAATTTAATATCAAAGTTCTCTCACGGCGACATGTGGCTCTGTAAAACTCTGTTATTATTAATATTATTATTATTATTATTATTATTATTATTATTATATATGATGTGCGAGTGAGTTATATTGTGAGACTCATGTGTAAGGTGGTGGGATCTATGTGTTGGATGAATAAAATAGTGGTATTTTTTCGTGGGACCCATACCATAATTAAGAGAGATGAATGTGTGGGATCTAGTTGAATTTGTTGACCATTGGAGATGGACGGATCAGATTTGCTGACCGTTAGAGATTGACGGATCAAATTTGTTGACAATTGGAGATGGACGGTCTACAATTTTTCAGACATTAAAATTTAAAATAAATATATTTTATCTAAAAAAAAAATAGAAAAATCAACAAAAAAATCCAACAAAAAAATTTATTATAGAAAAATATAAAAAGCATTCCAACGGCTGGTTTTTCAAAATTGCCTATATATAATTTTACATCACATCCATCCATAGTTTCAGTTCCTAAATTTTCCAATAATAATTGTGTATATGTTCATTGTTTTCTAATCTATGAAATTTCAATTTTATGATGTTTCCTTATTTAAAAATTAAATTTTTTAATGTTATTAATCTTGGTAATAAATTCTAAATATTTAAATATATTAAATTTTAGTATCATTTTAAAGATCTCATTGAGAAATTTACAATGGTATTATTTTTATAAACATTAAAGTTTATAAATTAAAATTTATTAACCACTTACTATAAATTAAGCATAATTAAATATTTAAATTTGTTACAAAATATCACTCTCAGCACCACTAGAGTAAAAGTACATATAAGCAATACTCTCAGCACTATTTGAGACCCAAATATAACTATAACTCTCACTCTCTATTGGAGAGTAAGAGTTGTAGTTATAAATAGGGGTGTGCAAAAAACCGTCAAACCAAACCAAACCGACCAACCCAACCCATAAAATTTGGGTTGGTTCGATTACAAATATAAAAAATGGGTGGTTCGGGTTGTCGTTTGGGCAAACCGATTAAAGGTAGTTCGGTTTGGGCTAAGTGAAATAATCCACTAGCCCAAACCAAACCACATATTTTAAAAGGTAAAATTAAAATATAAAATCCACCTACGTTTTCTATTCATTTCATGTTTATAACTTTTACCGATTTACTTTAAACTTTTATAGTTTATTTATTTGTTTTGATACAATTCTTCTAATTGATTGATGTATCAGGGTTCCAACAGCATAGATACTCTTAAACATATCTTTAATCAGGGTATATATGTATATATAATTAATATTTTATGTTATGATTTTTTATTTAAATATTTTTTATAATATAATACCAAAAAAAAAAAAAAAAGGTTTTTGAGTTCAAATCTAAACCGTTAAACCTATCCAAAACGAACTCGACCTTTGTTGATTTTGTTTGAATCGGTTTGAAAAATCACATTGGTTTGGTTTGGATTGAAATATAGCCAAACTGATCCATATTGGTTTTGTTTGATATTGAGTTTCAACCCAAACCAAACCGAAAAAGCACTATTTAAAAAAGCTTGGTTTTTTTAAAAAAAATAAATAAATAAAAAATTGAGAGCACTATTTTCAGACCAATTAAGAAGAAAAAGATGATGAAAATGGATACCTGGGTGCAGGGGCGAAGCTAGAAAAAAAAATGGGGGTGAGCTAATCTAAATTTTATTTTCTTATCTAAAAGTCCTAAAATTTTGAACTAATTACTAAATAAAAATTTTATTTATAATAATCAAATCAAAACGATACGTGAGAAATTTCATTAAAAAAAAAATAAAATAAAAATAAAATAAAAAATCAATAATATACCTACTTAGGGGGACACAATAACCTTTACCCTAAAATACACCGTATGCAAGAAAAACACAAAAACTAATGCGAAAATATACATTACATATACAAGACTTTAATAAATATTAATCATAAAATATAAAACCGAAAATTAAATCCATTATAAGAAAATAAAAAGAAAAGATTAAAGGAAAGGAAATTACATTCTTGGCTTTTGAGTTGTGACTTGAGAGATTCAAGAGAAAAAAAAGAAGTTAGGGTTTGGAATCTGAAATTTGGAAAAGTGAAAAAAAAAAAAAAAAAAGGTGGGAAAGTGATTGAAGCTAGGGTTATGCAAAAAACCGTCAAACCGAACCGAACCGAACCAAACCGACCAACCCAACCCATAAAGTTTGGGTTGGTTCGATTATAAATATAAAAAATTGGTGATTCAGGTTGTCTTTTGGACAAATCGATTAAAAGTGGTTTGGTTTGGGTTGAGTGAAATAATTCACCAACCCAACCCAAACCAAACCACATATTTCAGGAAATAAAACTAAAATATAAAATCCGCCTACATTTTCTATTCAATCGAGGTTTTATAACTTTTACCGGTTATTTTAAGCTTTTATAGTTTATTTATTTGTTTTGATACAATTCTTTTGATTGATTGATGTATTAGGTTTCAAAAGCATATATGTTGTCAAACATGTCTTTAATCAGGGTATATATACATGTGTAAATATATAATTAATAATTTATGTTATGATTTTTTATTTAAATATTTTTTATAATATAATACCAAAAAAAAAAAAAAGATTTTTGAGTTCTAATCTAAACCGATAAACCTATCCAAACCAACCAAACCTTTGTTGGTTTAGTTTGGATCGGTTTGAAAAATCACATTGGTTTGGTTTGGGTTGAAATATAGCTAAACCGATCCATATTGGTTTGGTTTGATATTAATGCTTCAAACCAAACCAAACAGAAAACACACACCCCTAATTGAAGCTGTTGCTGGAGAGTGGAGAGTGGATCAGTGGAGAGAGGAATCTAGGAAAGGAGAGTTAAAAAAATAAAAGAAAATAAAGAAAATGGGGCTAGTTGTAATTGAGCCATTGGGTTTATTTTAGTTGTAGAAAGACAAGAGGTAGTTGGGCTGTTGAGTACATTTAGACTATAACTATTTTTTTTTTTTCTTAATTAATTCAAACTTTGAATTTTTTTTTCAAAAAACTAGGGTGGGCTCCCTAGCCCCTGGAAGGCTCCGCCCCTACCTGGGTGGATTCATTCTACGAATGAGTTTCTCACCTTCATCATCACTATCATATGAAAAATCACATACTGATCTCTAAAGGTTAAAAAAAATAGAGGAAGAATAATTTGTGTTTTTTTTTATTTTATTGGTTGATTTATAGTTATGAGTTGGGTGAATGGTGGTGTGGTGTTCATTGTAGTTGTGGTTAGTGTTTGTTTTTGTGGGTTATTTCCCTTTTTTTCTAGGATTTGGTGTTTATGTTATGTGGTTTTCTTCATCTTTAATTGAGAACATGGCTAATTCAAAATCTGTGTTTTGATACTTGGTTTTCATTTGAACTCTATAATTGATGTTCTAGGTATTTAGGTTTTTAAATGTTTTGCAAGAAGTCCTTTTTTAGCGTGGTTTGTTTTTGATCTTTTTTTTTCCTTGCATTCTATTTTTAGTTGAGAGTATCTTTGCTTTGATTGGTCTTGGAGTATAAACATTGACTTGTCTATTTTTATTCTTCCTCTCTGTTTTCTTTTTTCTTTTTCTTTTTCTTTTTTAACCTTTAGAGGTCAATATGTGCTTTTCACATAATAGTGATGATGAATATGAGAAACTCATTCGTAGAATGAATCCACCAAAGTATCAATTTTCATCTTCTTCTTCTTTTTCATTGGTCTTAAAATAGTGCTCTCAATTTTCTTTTTCTTTTATTTATTTTTTTTAAAAAAAAAACAAGCTTTGAATTGAAGTTGCATTGAGACTTAAGCTGCTTTGTTCACTTTGCCAGGGTTGTTAGAAGGTGTAAGACAAGCTTTTTCGGAGGCATTCAGCAAGTACAGGTCATGTGAATAAATTCCTTCACCAATCGTCTTCCTTGTTTTTCAATCCTACAATATAACAAATGATGGAAAAAAAAATGACATCAGAGTTCAAAGAGTTAGTGATTTTTCTAACAGATAAAAGCTGAGTAGGAAACAAAGGAGCAACTAGAACATCAGAAATGGAACTTTGAGGGAAAAAATTAATTTTTCCACTCCCAGATATAGGAATTGTGGTTCCATTGACAATAGAAACCTAATGCTTATCCTTTTCAAGAATAAAATCATGAACAAAACAAGAATTATTGGCCATATGATTAGTGGCTTCAGAGTCAATAATCCATGGATTCGTATTGTAAGAAGAAGTAAGATAGGCTTGTAAATTACTTGAAACGTGAGTAGAGGCAGATTGAGTAGTTTTAGGCAGCATAGACTAATTTGTTGGAAAATTTGAGTCAGCTGATTCATTGAGATATTGATGTGTATTCAACAATAGAATGATCCTTCTTAATCCTATCAAAATTAGGCTTTAGGTGTGGATTCAACTCCCAACATCGATCTTCAGTGTAACCATTTTTCCCGTAGTAATCACAATGATAAGCTTTTTTTCTTCCTTTATTTCAAGGATTGTTCCTCGATTTTTCCCTTTTATATTTTTTTCTGTCACTAATGCATGAGATTCAGCCTTCTCATATATGAATTTTGACTATGTTTTCATTATTTTGCGACGAGTTTCTTCTCGTTGAACAATAGCACAAACATTGGTAAATGAGGGAACCTAAGAACCCATGAGAATATTGCAAATGTTCATATTCTGGCCTCAAACTGCTAAGTAGGGAAAATAATTTATCTTCTTCTGTCTTTTGTAAAATAATATTAGCATCAGCAGTATGAGGACGATACATATTTAGTTCATCCCATAATTTTTTTAAGATGCCGCAAATGCTCATTAAAGCTTTTATCTCCTTGCTCAACTGCAACAATTTCTCATTTTAATTTAAAAATGAGTGCAATATTGTTATTACTGCAATATAACTCAAACACCGCATCTCACAAGTCTTTTGTAGAATCAGATAAGGTAAAAATCTCAGTAATATGAGGATCAATAGAATTGAAAAGCCAAGATCTAACAAGTTGATCATTAGCAAGCCAATCCTCATATGCTGAGTCTTTAGTGTTAGGGAAAACAAATTTGCCATCAACATAACCAAATTTTTTCTTTCCACCAAGAGACAATTTAACAACCCTTCACCAAGGGACATAGTTCAAACCATTTAAAAGAAACTGATGAAAGTTTCCAGCTAGAACTAGAATCTAAATCACCCATATTGACAAAGGGAAAAAAAAAAAAGCCTCACTCAAAGAAGATGCAGCAAAACAAAATGTTGATCAAATAGATAGATTGTAACGGAACCACATTTTTCTTTGAGATCACTTGAAAGTTTGATCAAATGTTCTTCAATGACATTTAATCGAATAGATGGTAAGCGGTGGTAACCTAAGAACTAGGCTCTAATACCATGAAGCAAAGCACAATATAATAAATAGTAAAGTAACACAATACAAAAGGATTTACGTGCTTCGGTTGACAGTGAAGCAACCTACATGCACGGGAGAAAAGGAGAGGATATTTTTCTTATTCATTGTGAGAAGAAAAGAATTATAGAGCTGGCAATAATTATTGCAATTACAAATAAGAAAGTTTTATGTATTTGGAAATAAAATCAATATTTTTCGTTCAGTGGTAAGATATTATTCCTCAATATCAGAATATTTCCTCTTCTCCACCAACAAAACATATTAAATTAAGAATAATCTTAGGCTATCAAAAATGTTTACCAAAATCTATACCCAAATGATGTGATAAGTAAGTTGTCAAAATCACATCACTCACCCTAGAATCTCAAGATTAACAAGATGTTGACAACTTACATGCCAAATCATTTGGGTATGAATTTTGTTTATTTTTTAACATTACTCTTAAATTAAGGGATATAATCATTTCCCATCTGAGGTTTGCCCTATTAGACACTTCACCCCCTCTAATTCTAGAAATTTCTGTACTTCCCCATGGAAGGCAAAATATTAGACATTTTCCCCATGCTGTTACCTTTTCCGTTAAAAAAGTTAATCCTCCCATTAAATGACCATTTAACCCTCAAGATTTTAATTAAATAAAACACTATTTCAAAAATGTAAAACATAAAACAGAAAAATAAAAATAACTACAAAAGTTAAGTTCTTCAATTTTCTAGAAAATCAAAGTCAACAATCTTCTTCAACAATCTATACCACTTTCATCAACAATCTACATTCAACAAATCCTAGAAAGTCAAATCGATTTTCTCCTTTCAAAAACAGTTTTGAATTTTGATTCCATTCACCAGAAATCAAACCTTAAAAATCATTTGATTCAAAAGAAATCAAACCCAGATCAAAATTCAACACCAAAAATAAAACCCATCCATCTTCAAAACCAAAACCCACAACTATCCATCTCAATCACCAAATCCAGAAACCCCATAGACCACAACCATTTTCCATAAACCCAGGACCCTCATCACCCCTTTTCCACCAGTTCCCAGAGACCAACAACACCACCACCCCCAAACTTAGAAATTGAAACCCGGAAACCACCAACACCACCACCCAACATATCGAAAACCACCACCACCACCACCAAGAAAACGAAACCCATGAACTAACTCCTCGTCAAAAAATTCAAAACCTAGAAACCAATCGACTCCTCACAAGAAAAACGAAACCGAAACCACCCAACTCCCCACTCAAATCCAATTAGATTCAAAGTAAAATTGAAGGAAAAGAAATAGTCAAAGTAAAACCAAAATCAAAGTAAAAATCAAATTCAAAGTAAAACCAACCATATTCAACACTCAAATCCAACCACCAACAACTGAAAGCACCCAACCAACCCCACCAATCGATCTCTTCTCAACGAAGGAGATTAATGTTTGATCTTTTCGCCGGTGGCCACCCCAAACCAAAACCCAACCACCACAATCACCACTACCCCATGAAGAGAGATGGTGAAGTAAGAGAACCGTGAAACGACATCCCCTCACCTCGCGGCAGCGACCACCTCTCTATCGAGGGAAAAAATAAGGGCTTAAGAAAGAGAGGGGGATTGGCGATGAACAGTAGGAATGAGGAGATTGAGCTTCGATCTCCTTGGTTGGGAGAAGGTCGGTGCTCATAGGGGGTGGTGATTGGTGTGATTTCGGTGGGTTTGGTGATTGAGTGGCGGTGGTGACGGCTAGGGTTTGGGTGTTGGAGAAGATGGTGATTGGAAAAAGATGATAGAGAAAATAAAATTTGAGTTTTTAAGTTTAGGTTAGGGGTTTTTTTATTGAATTATTATTAAATATGATTTCTTTAATTTTTTTTTTCATTTGCTAAATAATATATATAATCAATGATTATATATATATATATTTAATTTCTTACATATTTTATTTTTGTAAAAAAAATTCTTAAATATTTTCAAATTTAATTTTTTGCCCATTTACCTTTTTACCCTTACCTATTTTAAATATATAACAAAATAATTAACGTTTGAGGGCATTTTTGGTATTTTCTTTAACGGTAGGGTAGAACACGTCTAATATTTTAGTTTCCAAGGGAAGATTGACCATTTTTGAAACTAGAGGGGGTAAAGTGTCTAATAAAGCAAACCTCAGGAGGGAAAATGATTATATCCCTTAAATTAATTATATGTTATTAAGGGTTTTTAGCAAAAATACCTCATTTTTAGATTACAATTGCAACAATACCCTTATATGGAAAAAGTTGCAAAAATAGTAAAATACCCAATTTTTCCCAAAATGCCTATTTATTAATACTTTTACCGAGTAAACACCATCTAACCAATAATTTCTTTTTCTCCTTTACAACACTTTCTTTCCCACAATAATTTCTTTTTATTTATTTTGATGTATTAAAGTCATGGAGAAGATTATATAATGTGGTTTAAAGGTTGTCTCAAAGGTTCGGGTAGAGGTGACTCGATATCGGGTTACCCTATGTCGAAACCCTTATATTGTGAGTCATCTCCCAAATCTCTTCAAATTTCACATAATTTCTACAATTATTCCTCTAAATCAAAAAAATCTAACAAAAATTTGAAACCCATTAATCAATTTCAATTTAAAACCATAAACCTAAATATTTGTGGTTAGAAACTCAAAATACCTTCAACCAATTACAATGATACCCAAATTGGCGGTGTATCGCTGCATCGGAAAGAGGAGGCTGTCGGAAGAACACGAAAGGCGACAACAAATGACCCTCATGGCATCGGTGTGCCCGTTAGGTGGCTGTCGGGCAACTTGCCAACAAAAGTTTTGTGCTGTTGGTTATGGTCTAACGACGAACCTGTTGGCGACAATCTTGTTGCTATCGAAGTCGTGGTGACAACGATGGTGGCTAGCAATGGCAATGGTAAGCCTTGAGCCTTGGGTTGGGTGGGACTTGAGATGGATTCGGGATGGGTGGGTAGGTGGCTTTGGGATGAAGTTGACCATTTGAAAGACAAATTGGGGATTTTATAATTAAGGGTAATATAGTCATTTCAGGGTAATTTTGCAATTTTTTCATTTAAGGGCACATATGCAAGTCTCCTAAAAAAGGGTATTTTTGCTAAAAACCCTTTTATTAATAATAAATGATTTTTCTTAAGATTAATAAAGTATATTTTTCATCGTAATTTTTTTTTTAATTCTTTTTAAAAGACATCAATTAAATTAATTCAATTATACACTTTACTCTTATAATATTTTCAAAACATTACACCCAAAACATAATATATATATATATATATATATATATATATGAATAATGCAAAACATCCCACCTAAAATCCAATATTTTTCATCCTAACACATATGGTATGTGAGGTGTCAAATTGTGAGAGGACACACATTAATGATGTTCTATCTCACATATTACATGTATTCACCCACCATTTGACATTTCAAGTGCCACATGAGTTGGATGAAAAAAGTGAGATTTTAGGTGGGATGTGTAGCATTACTATATATATATATATTAAAATATTGTTTTCAATTATTATTATCGAACAAGTTTTTAGATACTAAAAATATGAAAATTGATTTCTTATTTTCAAATGAAAATCGATAAAATAGAGAATGAAAAACTGAAAATATTACCAAATAGACCCTTAATAACTTAATTTGTTCTCTTTCATTCTCATTTTCAATTAGTAAAAACGCCATTAATATGTTAAAAAAAAATGCCATTAATAGAAATTCTAAAAATCAAAAAAGAGATATATAATTTAATCAAAACCACTAATATATTATTGATTCAAATGCTACAAAATCGTATCAAAAATTGTGTTAAAAACGGTACCTTATAGTTTCAGTATATATGTGGATATTTTATTGAATAAGGAAACCGATTATAGCCTTTACGATCCACAAAGTCATTTGTTTTTAATATTGATTAGGCCCAAACAAAACCGTATTAAAATAGATGGGATGAGGTTGGTCGGTATCTGAAACCACCCCTAATTATAGGGTTGAGTAGTGATATTTACACCCCTTTAAAATTGTATGTGCACCCCAAACAATTATGTTTTCAAAAATTCCAACTTTACCCCTATCTAAAACTTTTAAAATGATCTTTCAAAAAAAAAATCTATTAAATACAATTTCACTTTAAAAAAAAAAAAACTATTAAAGGAAAAAAATCTCATAAATCATATTAATACAACATTTAATGTTTTAAAATTTTTAACAAAAATTATAATTTGTTAAAAAAATAAAGATTATAATATCTTTTTATTAAAATATTAATTAAAACTTAAATAGTGATTATTTAAAATTAAAAAAATAAGAACAAAAAACCATTTAATCTAATTAAATAAACTAAACTAAAAATTTTAAATGAAATAAAAGAAAAGATGGGGAGGTTACCGAACTAGAGGTTTTCGATTCTTAAATAAATAAAATATCCATCTCAAATCTGGAAAGGGGTCAAATTTTTCATCTTCGATCTTTTTATTTTAAAAACTATCTTCCCTATTTTTGTTTTTCATTTTTCATTTTTCATTTTTATATTAATTATATATCTTATTAAATTAAGGATAATGGATACTGACATATCAATGGGATATTGACACGTTTTTTATTTATTTAAATTTTTGCTTTTTACATTTACTTCCGAGACCCTTTTTGCTCACCTCTCTACAGGGGGTAAACATTGCCTCCCTCCCAAAAAGATGACACGTGTCTAGGGATGGATAAATTTGTCTAAAATAATAACCATGTTTGGATAAATTTAACTTCTCTATGGATACATGTCATCCATTCAAGAGGAGGGTAATGGTTACCTCCCTTGAGAGGGTGAGCAAAAATTTTCTCTTTTCTTATATTCTTTCAAAATGAGTTATATATCAACAACTTATTGGTAGGATTAATACATTGAGTACTAACCAATCGGTAGCTAAGCATGGTCCTTAAATTAATATTGTTTTTTTAAATTACAAGAAATGGTATATTTTTAATATGTGAAGTTTTATTATCATTTTTATTTGTTTATATTTTTTACTTTTTAAATTACTGTTTTATTTAAACCGTTAGATTGAAATCCAAAGGATATTAAAGCGCACTTCATTGTTAATTTTCCTATATAATAGCCACATCATAATCATAATTATAATGTTTAATTTTCAATTACCCGTTCAAACTTAACCATCGTTGTTGCTGATTCGTACTGGGCAAAAGAGATCACAGACTTCGCTATGGTAATTCTCAAATTGAGTCCCAATCTCTTCCTCAGTATCTATTCTTGAAACTTGCATTGGGTTCTTTTTCTTTTTCAAAAAACAATTATTAATTATTATATTCATGGTGAATTGGAAAATTGATAATTGCAGTAAACTGAATTGGGGTTCTATGTCTTATCTATGTGATTCTAAGGTTTTAGTGTAAGATTTGACTTGGTGCTTTTGCGATTTTGTACTGATTGTTTTGTTCTCTTTGAATTTTCAAGGGTTTTCTGCAACCAGATCCGTTTCTCAATGAACTGACAAGCATGTTCGAGCGAAACAGAGAGAAGGGCTCTGTTTGGGTTACCTTCAAACGATGTAAATACACAAATTTTCCTTTGTCTTCATTTTCTTTTTCTGCTTTTGTTGATTTAAGTCAATTTGGTCTGTGAAAACCGGAGGTGTTTGTGTTTATTGTATGTGATATGTGTTGATTTTTGGATATATTTCTTGCGTGTTTTAGCATCAATGAAGTCTACGGTTCAAAGTAATAAATTGATGACTGCTGGACAATCCATAGAATATAAATGCCTAATCCGTGCAACCGATGGCAAACAGAAGATTTCTACTACTGTATGTCTCCTTTTTTTAGACAATTCTTTCATGTATATATTATGGGCAATTTGAATTCAATTAAAAACGGTCTTGTCTTTGAATACTGAAATGATGTCTGAGTGCATATACATGGTTTTTTGTGATGGTCAAATACAACTTATTGGATGAAATTGATTGAAGTTAGACTTTTTGTTTCTTCGACTCGTATTTAAATTTTCACCAAAGCTGGTAGGAAAGATTTGCCAGATGGATTGAGTGATCATAAACTGTATTTATGAAAAAAATTCTAGTTGCGTGTTTAAGTTGGGTAATTGGTGGGACAATGTGGGGCTGGTCTCCATATGAGATTTGTGGGAGTGAGTGATTTTGAGTCTGGAAGGTTTTGTATCAGAAACAGCTGCGCATAATCAGTGACTTGCTAGTTATTCTGCACTTAATGGTTGGAAGTGGAAGCCCATATATATTCTCGTGAATCGGTGAGGGGGTTGTTAGAGTGGGTTCTTTCCAGGACTCTGGTATGAGGACATTAAGAAGTAGATAAAGCATTTGTATATGGCCCTGAAAAGAAATCTGGGTCATAGGTGGTAGATCATATATGTAGGAAGGGTAGGGGTAACTAAGTTTGTTTTTGTAGTTTTACAGGATTTTTCAGGTGGTAGAAGAGTGCAACTAAAACCTTTTCACTCTGTTTCACTTTCTTTTTGCGTTGAACTTTGTTCCTCCTTCAAGAAAGCTATTTATTGGCAATTTATACGAAATAGGTTTGAGGGTTTTGCCTTGTAGCATTTTAGGCTGTGATCTATTTTGGTAACATTGATGCAGAGTACATCCAGGTTGATATGTGATCTTGCAGACTGAATATTAAGGAAACTTCAATTTTATGAAGAGTTGCATTTCTTTTTTAATGAAGAGGTTGAAAATGGTGATTTATCTTTATAAACTCAGTGACTGTAATATTATACTAGATTTGGGGGAGGATTGAAGTGTTTTTCTCTATGACAATATGTGTTGAAATTTTGAGATGGAACTTTTATTGATCTTGTCTGAAAGGTTGCCAATTTTGCGTATGTCTACTCTTTCCTCTTGCACTTGAGTGACGAGAACATCTTTTTCAAGTGTCTAAATTCCAAAATTTGCAAGAACTACAGTAGTGTTATTATCTGGTTTAAAAAGGTTATAATTAACATGGATCTCAGTGTTTACTAGATGCATGGATCAAGCTGTAGTAATAATTATGTGATTCGAGAATTGCTTCTTAATCGCTTACATAGAAAAGCAGTTCCCTAGTAGAGTAGGATGTTGTGAATTGCGATGCGTTTACATTCTTTCCTTCTCAGCTCACTTTTCCCCTAACTGCTTTTATTATTATTATTATTTTTGTAATGTTTTGTAGTGGATTTAGATCTCATAGCTAATCACTACTCTTGGTTCTGTGAAAAGGTTGGGGCGAAGGATCACCAGCGCTTTCAAGCTTCTTATGCGACTCTGCTCAAAGCTCATGTGGCTGCTCTAAAGAAGAGGGAGAGAAAGGACAAGAAAAAGGCTGCAGAGGTAGAGAAGAAGGATGCCGGTCCAAAGAAGCCAAAGAGGGTGTGAATAACCCGACACCTATGTATAAACCGGAAAAGCAATGATTTTCTTCTGATATTTTGCTACTTAGGCCCTTTTGTTTTAAAAGAAAAGAAGAATATAATGACTAGGTTCTTTAAATTTTGACTGATTACAGAGGTTGATGATATGGAGTTTTGTTTAACTGCCCATTTCAGAGATGCGTTTTCCATTCTTTGATTAGTTTTCACATGATATGATAGAATTTGCAGATGTTTTATGTTTAGCTTGTTGCAAGATAGATTTGATTTGTGACCGTGAACTTCCTGAATTAGGTTTGATTTTTGTTTAGACAAGAATTGGCACATCAATGATTTTCCTTTTCAAATTGTTGAGCTGGTTCTATTTCTTTGACCTTGATCACCACAGTGGATTGAATAAATTGATATCCTCTTGTATTCTTGGTTGCGTAAGGACGGTCTCCATGTCTAAACAGGATGGGAGTTTATTGCAGTATCAAGGAGGAGTTACCATTTGAATTTAATGGTACTAAGGCTGGTTGATTCTATGCATCCATTGCCTCCCCACATAGAAATCTCTGGTTTCTTCTGTTAAAACTCAAAAATAATCTCTGCAAAGTTAAATTCCTCATGAAGTTGTCTGTTTGCTCAAATTTGTAATTCATTAATCTGACATCAAATAATTTGGTAGACTCCGTTCTCTCTGTCTATTTCAATAATCTCACAGGAATCTGCCCTAACCTGGGCTTTGTTTTCAAAACCATTTTAAAGGGCCAAAACCAGTTTCATTACCAATAAACCATTACAAGATCTCAATATTGGTTTTATCAGCTATTCGAGATTCATACATACTTTGGCTTGTTTTCTAACTTAATTGGTAAACTCAAGACTATTGCGAAGGCAGATGATCACCTGTTCCAATCCTTAATTTTTAAGTTAGCTTGTCTGATTAGCCTTAGATAATTTATGATTTGTTGATTTGAATATTAATGGTAAACTTCGAACGAAAACTGTATAAAACTAGAAAATTTGGTGTATTTTCACAGGTCGAGGAATTCAAATAGAAACATCACTGAATTGCATTATACTCGCATATAAAGGGTGAAATTTTATCTGCACTACAATTTGGAATCCATAGTCCATCTCCATCTCCGAAAAATCATGAATTTAAAGATCTACAATAATCAGGTTCAAAACTTAAAGATGATTAATGTTTCAACTGCCGTACACAAATAGAGTTAAAGCTTGCGTGATATCAAAATTGAACTAGAACTCCATCTAAAGTTATAAGGAACATTATGCTAGTTTCACCTCAAAGTTGCATAATCTTGCAAGTTGAGCAGAAAAACCAATAGTTAAAGGCTGGAACGGAAAATATAAAATATTGGATCATTAATCATCACTTTTTGATGCCTTGTGAGATTTGAGAAAACTTGTTGGGACTGTTGTACCATGTTTGGGTATTGATAATCAGCTTCTCCAACCAATTCTTATCATACATCACCTTCTCACCGAACTGCTTCCATGAGTACATTGCATTCTTTAAACGAATACTCTTGTGCCCTCCATAGAGATACCTTATATAGTCCTTTCCTAGCCGAGTAAGTTCCTCGCCACGAATGATGTAAATGTACTGCAATGAAACCATCAAAGGAGAAACATATAGATCATCGATAATAGAATGAAAGAGAAATGATATTTACTATTTAGTACCCAATGCTGCTTGCTCGATTGAGATAAACAACAAAGAGATAATCCTAATCTGTCATGAAATGCTGGAAACCATAATGCTTGTTTTACCGTGATAATTCTAAGTACAATTTGATCATGTTTCAGTTGATTAATAAAGTGCAATCAGTAAACTTCCGGAAACATCAAAACAAGCAGACCATCAATTAATATAAATATATATACATAGTTTGGCTTTGTACTCGTATTGAAATCACGAAATGGAATACTTCCACCATGTGCACCTTTTCTGTAAATCCACTAATTATTTTGAAAAGAGAAAACAATTTGAGAGAAACAGATATGCTTAAGACGTGAATTGAAGTGTGTAAATATGATTACTAAGGAAGTGGCCCAAAACAGGGCCAGGATAGAAAAAGAGACAAAAAAGAAACAGAACATTTTACCAGAAATATAAAGCCAATGGTTGCTAATATCACTTGCATTGTTTCATTCATGACCCCTTCATCCTCTGATGAGCCTCCAGATCCATCCCTACCACCACCACCACCACCACCACGAGGCGGATTTTTGCCACCATTCCCACCAACATGATAATCTTTGTTTTCCATCTGCTGCCGTAATATATCCTCTATTGACTGTCCCTTGCTAAACTTTTCCATAGCTTTACCAAAAGATTTCCATGCAGCTCCCTGATGACATATAAGAAGTAAGTTTCAAAGTAAATATTTATAACAAACAGGATAATAGAACTTTCTTTTTCTACAAAGGCATGGAATATGAACAATCCTCGGGTCAAAAAAATCCCTGTTGTATTCTTCAGAACAAAATATCGTCTTCCCATCATTCCCATAGTAAATATGGACAATACAATAATTAATACAAGATGATGTAAAGCTGCTACATTTACAATGGAAAAGAAGATAACTCAGATAGGTACAGAGATAATGAAACAGATTCTGTAGATATCTGAAGTCTCAACTTAAAAACACCCAACTCAGAAAACCAATCAGACATTAGAATGCATTTCATGATTATTGAATAAGAACAAGAAATATTGTTCCTAATAAAAATATAATTATATCATTTTTTTCTCTGCCATTAAGAATGCTCTTTTTTTTTCCGCAGCCCTCAAGTTCAATCTTATTCAATGATAATGAAGGAACAATGAACAAGTTATAAACATAGTTTGTACAAATGTCGGTGAATCTTCTATAGATACAAAACTATACCATGAAAGTCCTCCGGTGTCTTTTTCATGGAGAGCAAAATAGTCTGCAAGGACTCCGTTTGCTTCAATACTGCCAACAGATTTCCAATTACCTAAGTTTTTAGATTCTTTAATAACCGGTAACCTCTCAAACAGGCGTTTCGAAATTGTGAAACTAAAGCGAGATTGAACCCATGAAACAAATATTTTCACAACACACACCAATAAAACAAAAATCAAACAAGAATTTAAAAACAAATATACCCTACAATACCATCTAAAAATTGTACACATAGAAAATACAATTAGCCATTAAAAAGAAAAGAGGAAAATTGAGGATACCTCATCTTCAGCCCTGTCTTTGCCACCCATTAAACAAAGGGGTGGACGTTTGAGAGAGACGCAAAGCTTCTGATTGTGTGTTTTTGTTGGCCTGAAAAAAGTCTGAAACGGCGAGGAAGGTCGGCGTTTGGAGAGGGGTCTGATTGGTAGATTGGTGCACAGACCAGTAGCCTGAATACAAGTCATTCTTTTGATTCCAACATCAATTCAATCAAATTCTGCAGAAAACACAAACGATTACTATTGACTTCCAATTTAGTTCACCAAATACGTATGTAATTTACAAGATTTATCAAAAATTTTGGCTTACATGTTTATGTAACCCAATCTAGGGCTAACCCTAGATATTCTACCCAGAACTTCCGTAAACTCAAAAACCCAATTTTGTAAACTTCATTTCAATTTCTGGAAGACTCTCCTTATTTATATACAGTATTTCCCTTATCTTTTTCGTTAACAATATATATTTACATAGGTACCCTCGACCATGTTGACAACCATTAAACAGATCAAGGGTAGAATAGTCATTTCATCCATGGATTTGTGTTTAATTATATAATAAAACTGTGTTGTTTATGGGTTTAGGTCCTCTGTGATTTTTGCTGAGTGAGAAAGATAGAGTGAGAACAGAGATGGAGTTGGAAGCAAATTACGAAATTGCAAGCACCGCCGATTTCATACACACTCGTAACTTCACCAGAATCGCTTTACAGGTTTTTTTTTTTGGCTAAACCCTACCAAAACCTCTCTTTCTTCAATCTTCAAATTCATTTGATTTGTTTTAATTGTCAGTTCCCAGATAATTTATTGAAGGATTCGATAAGGATAGTGCGTGCTCTGAGGGCCAAACTTAGGTTACTCAGAGATTCTGATGGCGATAACAAAGATGTTGGCTTGTTTGTAATGGCAGACACAACTTACGGCAGTTGTTGCATTGATGAAGTCGGAGCATCTCACATTGATGCCGATTGTGTCATCCATTATGGACACACCTGCCTTAGCCCGTGAGTGTTTCTATTAACTCTTTTTTTGTTGTTAAATTTCATTTTTATTGCTGTTTAGGTTGTTCTGTTGTATGAAAATGAACCAAACCTTAATCGCTGATTTTTTTTAATTTTTTTTTAGTTCGTTTGGTTGGCTGTGACTATGACCATTTCCTGATTAACAAAACCTGAAGAACAGCTGAAATTCGAATTATAAAACTTGCCAAAACTTTGATTCTTAGGCATCCGTTTGGATTTGAGATTGCTGGAAATCACGGCAGCTAGCGAAGTTCATCATAGTTTGTTTTTACGTTATGAAAATGATTAAGGCCAGTGAAATTTTCGAGGCAACAAGACTGAGTAACAAGTATGGGGTGGAATTTTTTGTTTACCTGTGTTTGAAGGACTGATACTTGGCTTATTTCATATTTTGCTTGGCTTATTTCTTATTTTGCATGGTTTTCATAGCTACAGTTCTGGTCTTTCCAGCAATTGTATATTTTGAATGTGATAATTTGATTTACTTCATCATTTTTCTTTTTTCCGTACTATTGTAACCGTTGAACTCTACTCTAAAAGGCACGCGTTTTTGCTCACAGGACAACTAAGCTACCTGCATTCTTTGTTTTCGGAAAAGCTTCCATCGATATATCCAAATGTGTTGAGAATTTATCAAAGCATGCTTTGACAAATGACAAGCCTGTCTTGGTATGATCTCTGTTCTACAATTTCTGCTTTTCACTTCTAGATTGATTTTGATTTTTATGTTGTGACAAACATATGTATGTGATTAAAATTCCTTTTCTTTCTTTTTAGTTCAGTTGATGTCAACAATGACAATTTAGGCCTTATGCTTTTGTCTCTGTTTATTATTCTTCTGATGCTTTATGCTATCCCATCTTATGAACATGCAGCTGCTAGAGATCACAGAAGATACTCATATATTTGTTGATAGGATGTCATGCATAACACAAAGATTATAGAAATTTTCTTTTCTTTTATCATGTTTTTGTTAGTTGCATCAGTTGAGTATGCATCATTTTATTGCTTGTATTATTTCTTTTTTCAATTTTCCTCTTCTTTATATTACAACACTTTGCCAATATGATCTGATAATTTCATATTTTCGGAAAAGGGTACTGCATACTTGTGCTGTAAAGGCAATGGTCTAATGTTCTTTTTGAAATACAGGTGCTTTATGGGCTGGAGTATGCATATGCAATCCCTCATATTAGAGAAGCACTGACAGAAGCATCAACCTCCTGTGTGTCTGGATCTAAATTAGAAATCAATTTTGCTAGTGTTATTTGTTCAGTTATAAATCCAGCTGAAGATCATAAAAGCATACATGGATCAGCCGGTGGCTCTACCACTAATGAGAGTTTTGGTAAGGAAGCTGGTACTAGGTATGCAATTGGGGGTTTGAACTGGAATATTCCCAAGGGGCACAGAATGGAGGACTACTTGCTTTTCTGGATTGGTTCTGACAATTCAGCTTTTGCAAACGTTGTATTGACATTTAATGGATGTGAAATAGGTAGATAATTTCTATATTTCTCTTATAAATTATTGCTAATATTTTCATATATTTATTATGTACATATATAACATGTATATATATATATATATGTATGTATATGAAGAGACACGTACACTTCATGCTTCATACCTTATATTTCTGTGGGTCTATACAAGTTCATTTAATTGAGTAGTGCAGTTGGAAATACATGTATTGATCTTTCTTCTTCCATCTTGTTCAGTAGCATTAAACTTTACAAGGCCAATGCCCAAGCACTTTGATTATAATGCAGTAGATATGTGGTCCACATAACATGTATTCTTTTTCGCTTGGAAACAAGTTTACTTTGCTTGTGATTGAACTTTGTAGTTCCTTTCTCCCTAAATCCTGGTGATCAGATTATAATTCTACTTTTATTTCTCTGGAATTTCTTTCTAGATTACAATTTATATTTTATAGTCTCGAATCATGCAGCGTGCCAGCGTCAATAATGTTTCTCTATAAGTCTGTCTTCTATTTATCATGTTAGTTTAGGCTTATTGATTATAGTTCTTTCTCAATTCCCAGTGCAAAATATTCTGTTGAGAAAATTGATCATAAGAATTTTTCTGATATTATATTTAGTTTGCTTCACTATTTATGACAGTCAGAACCTAAGAATGATTTGTTATAATTACTCTTCAGTTATTTAGTTATTTCCCTTGTTCAGTTGTTTTTACTGCAGTATTGTTTGTATTGGGGAAATAATAATTAGAATTTGTAATTATCATCGCTTGAGATACTTATAGTGTAATAGTGTATTCAATCAACTACCTGTATATGCAAGTATGACACTAGGTGCATTATTTTCTTCAAATGATTATTTTTTTAATTTTGTTGATGTCGGTTCTAGTCAGATATGATGCAACAGAAGATTCTTTGGTGACTGATGTATCTCAACAGTTAAGAATTCTTAAGCGTAGGTATTATTCACAGCGATATCAACTTCCCCCAACTCCCTTTCACCTTATATTTCCTTCTGTTCCCAAAGTTTGTATTCTATATAATTTAGGGTCCGTTTGGAAGAGCTTGTCAAGTAGATCTTTTAAATATAGAGCTTTTAAATAAAAGTCGTTGGTCGTTTCGTTGTCAATTAAAAAAAAACCTTTTTTAATGATAGGATTACCAAAATACTCAAGCTAATATTAAATTATAGGGTTATATTGGAGATTTTAGTGTTATTACAAAAACTCCAAAAGATCTACTTGGAAAAGCTTTAAATTTGAGCTTCTTCCGGTAGACGTAAAACAACTTTTTTAATCATCCAAAAGCTCTACTCAGTGACAATCAAACGACAAAAAAAATAAAAATGAAAAAGCTCTTTTAGCCGGTAGACAAACTCTTCCAAACGGGCTCTTAATATAGCAGAACGTATTTATTGTATGTTCATCCTTATGTGCATTTTTAGTTTGCATTTTCTTGTGTGATTCACTGTATTGCTAATATTTACTGCAGATATTATCTGGTGGAGAAAGCAAAGGATGCAAACATCATTGGAATTCTGGTAGGAACTCTTGGTGTAGGTATGTTGAGCTCTTTGATTTTGTAGTCTATTTCTTCAGGGGAAAATCATTACGTTTCTTGGTTGAGATGCCAAACTCCTTAAATAATTTCTCATTTGTACATGAAACAATTGCAAGATTTGTGGGATTTAAACATGTTGATAAAGAGAGTCTTCATATTGTTGCATTATCTGACAATTTAAATCTAAATTCTCTGCCTATTAGTTGTTCATTTTCTGCTTTCAAGTCTTAACTTTACTTATATTGATATTTATGTAATGATTTAAGTTTGATTTTGTGTCATGATGCAGCCGGTTACCTTGATATGATTCATCAGATGAGAGAACTTATCACAAGAGCTGGTAAGAAGGCGTACACTCTTGTTATGGGAAGACCAAACCCTGCAAAACTTGCCAACTTCCCAGAGGTAAACTTAATACATGTGTGATGATTAAATGCCTCCTTTTCAGAGAAGTTATTGGGGACAATTTTGACCCTTTTCCATTTGTGGCAGTGTGATGTTTTCATTACCGTCTCTTGTGCCCAAACTGCTCTTTTGGATAGCAAAGAATTCTTTTCTCCAGTTATAACCCCATTTGAAGCCATGCTGGCTTTCAACAGGTACTGCATAGTTTCACTCATTATTTCTGGTTATTACATCAACTTTGATTGTTCATTATAGTTTAAATTCCTTGTTATTACTTTAGTTTCCACCATTCCATAGCCTCGATGTTACCCAAGAGACAGATCAACTGCAGAGTATCTAGAAATACCTTTAGGAGATGGTGTATACTCTATGGAGATATTATGAAATGTTTAGGCTACCAAACACTTGTATAAACTATTCATCTTCCTTCAGTACCATATCCGTTTTATCCTTAGATTATGTGTCATGTGCCATTAGGTAACTTCTTAAACAGTTCATGTTTCCCTTTTGCATAATAATTTGAGATTTATTGAGAAAAGTTTTTGGTTTGTTTTGTATCCCATTTTCCATTCTATCGCATTGAAATCTGTCTGGAAAACAACTCCTGTAGCTTCAGTGGTGCCATATTAGACAATGTCTTTTGTTTTTCTACCTGAATGAAACTTTTTAATTTTTAATCCAAAGCTATTGAGTTGCCTTGGAAAAAGAACTGAATGTTGTTGTGGGAGCTCAATACTTCTACAAGGATACTGGAGGCATAAGGCATTTCTTAGTGTTTAAAGATGCTATATATTATTCAAGAAATTTGGCCTTCTCTTCCCTTAATGCACAAAGTCTAATGTTTTTTTTTTTTCTTTTTCCTAGAGGAAGTCAATGGACAGGTGCATACGTGATGGAATTTCGGGATTTGATTAGCTCTTTGCCAGTAGAAGTAAGGGATCAATCAGAAGCACGGTTTTCCTTTATTAAAGGTGGATATATAGAAGATTTTGACCAGCAAGGTATGTTACTCACTTTCAGTTTGATGCTTCATGATGTACTTTTTTTTTTTTTTAAAGAACTTCATGATGTTCTTGAAATTCTTTTTTGAGGTTTTAAGTTTAGAGATCTATAATGATGCATATTTTGCCTGCTTTCAGAAAAAAACACTGGAATATTACAAAAAAAAAAAAAAAGGGTTTGGAGATTTGATGCTGAAGGTTAAAAGCCTATTTATTTTTCTAGGAGTTCCCATAAACCGAAGTTTAGCCCTAAAATGTTGAGTTAATTAGATTTCAAGTACATAGGTAGACAACATCTTATTTGCGGCAAGATATTGCATTTTTGATAAATGTATTGTTGCAGATACAGTAATTTGGAAGGAAGATAATGAAGGAGCTCTTGCTTTGGCAAATGCTACAGAGAAGGCTCTGAAATTGAACGATGGAAATCTGAATTCTGTCATCAAGGGAACTGCCAAATCTGGAGCAGAATTTTTCTTAAGCCGATCATATCATGGTCTTGAAATCAATGGTGACAGTTCACCTGAGCCATACGTGATTGGTAGAAGTGGGAAGGCCTCCGGGTATGAGGATGAGAAAAGCAAACAGGAAAGTTAAGGGACAACAGAAAGAGTACAAGAAATTTATATTTACTGTTTACTGAGTGAGCTAGGTTAGCTGAGATTTATTGATGCAGCATCCAGTTTGATTAGGGGTGAGTGATTTATATATCTAGGTCACCGATACGATATACTTGGAAAGTATTAGTCTACATGATTTTGTATCAATGTATACGTAATTTATGTATTGTTAATAGGATATTGTAGAAAATTTTGATGAAAGTAATTATTAGTTTTTGTACTAATATAGATTTATCACTGAAAATTCATTTTTATAAATGTGAAAATAGATGAGTGAAATATGCATGTTTAATATTGCTTCATTATATGGTTCTCCATTAGAACTTGAAAAGATTGTATATGTGGTGTAGTGTAAAATACATAAAAGAAACAATTTTCTAGATACAAAAACTATATATATATATATATACATAAAATGAAAGTGATGATGATCAGTTAAAAATTGAAAGATTGATCAGCTAACAGTACCAATAGTGATGGCTAGTTGGTTTGTGGTCTGATCAGTAGATATATATATATATATTAAGAAGTTAAAAACTTTGAAATGTAATAAACGAGTCAAATAACCCATAACTTACGCAACCCGCATTTCTTTATTCAGATAGCCAGCCAACCAATGTTTTGATCAACTGTGTCAGTCAAATAGCACATAATAGACTAATAGTATGCAAAATTACTTCTTTAATGCAAATTATTTTATATTCACATTATTCATATCAAAATTAAATTTAATTAATTTTAATGAGATTTTTTTATTTTATTTTATTTTGATAATGAAAGAAAAGTGAGAGAGACATGTATGCTTGGAAAAATATTTTAAAATTTTCTAGTTCCGATTTTCCAAGCTAGTTGTTTTCATTGCAAAGTCAAGGTGGGTGTTGTAGAAGACCCGTAGTCAACAGTCAACACGCGTTATTCATCGAACAGTGATTTCATTAAAATTTTGATTCCTTCCTTTACACTATAAATATATGTACTACTCTCAACCAGATTTAACACATCAAACACTTTTGTAGCCAAGAATGTCTCTGCTTAACATGAAAAAATATCTTCAAACCATTGTTTTAGTTCTGGGAATTCTTGGCCTAGCTGCCATTCCCAGAAATGTAATGTCTCAAAACTGTAACTGTGCCCCCAACTTATGTTGCAGCCAATATGGTTACTGTGGCTCCACCGAAGAGTTTTGTGGGTCAGGGTGTAAAGAGGGTCCCTGTAAGACGCCAGCTAGTAGCGGCATTTCCGTGGCCAGTCTGGTGACGCAGGACTTTATAGATGGGATCAAGAGTCAGGCAACGGGTGGTAATTGTGTTGGCAAGAGTTTCTACACCAGGGATGCTTTTCTCAATGCTCTCGGTTCATATTCTCAATTTGGTACTACTGGCTCTCCCGATGACTCTAAGCGTGAGATTGCTGCCTTTTTCGCACACGTTACACATGAAACTGGATGTAAGTTCTCTCCCTTTTGTTCTTTGTTGGCAGGGTTTCTTCCACGTCGGTCGATGTCAAAACTAATATGTAGTTAGTTTCGTTTTTTGTTTTATGGGCTTTTAGCCCTCCCTCTAACCCATAAAAAAAAAAACCACAATCCCCAATGGTCCAAAGTGGACAATAGCTCGTCGGTGATCGTCCTGTAGGCAAATATATAACAAGCAAAATGTACTATTTTTGTTTGCAGATCTTTGCTTCGTAGAAGAGGAAAAGAAGACAGACACATACTGTGATCCAAACAACACACAGTTTCCATGTGTTCCAGGGAAGTTCTACTACGGCCGTGGCCCGATTCAACTAACCGGTAATGGCAATTACGGAGCAGCCGGACGAGACATCAAGTTCGACGGGCTAAACTCTCCGGAAACGGTGGCAAACGACCCTATTATCTCGTTCAAGACGGCCTTGTGGTTTTGGATGAACAATGTGCACTCGGTGGTAAACCAAGGTTTCGGTGCTACAATTCAGAGAATCAATGGTGCTGTTGAATGCGGTGGCAAAGAAACAGATAAGGTTCAGGCTCGTATTCAGTTATACACTAATTATTGTCAGAAATTTGGGGTCTCTCCAGGACAAAACCTCTCCTGTTAGATTTTAATTTTCACTGCTGCTCTTGATGATACAAACAAATAAATAAATAATTATATATATATATATATATATATATATATATATGTTAATTGTTGCTTACGATTTTAAAATAAATATGCAGGACAAACTCATGTAACTTTAGAATTTTATGTGAAGTTGTTGTGTGTCTGTTTATGGATGTATAATTGTTTTAATGATTTTCTTTTTCAATAAAGTTAATTTTTCTCAACGAATTTTCTATAATTGTTCATGTGAAGATCATAATCCAATATATGATTATATTCATAACAGCTGTATTTGGAGAACAAATGTTAGAAATTGAAAAGGCATCAAGAGGGAGCAGGCCCAGCAAGGGCGAATCCAGGATTTTTTATCTGACGAGGCTGAACCAAATAGTCAAATATTACTTATAAATTTTTTTAAACAACCTTAGTAAGAAGATGAATTTCATTAATAAAACATAAATACAGAACGAGTCATGAGATATAATATAATGTAAATACAATCAAAGAATTTTAGTGGAATCCACGTCTACGAGACTTCTCATCAAACTCATCTATTATGGAATTAGGGATGACAATTAAACTCGAACCCGTGGGACCCGTCCGAACCTAACCCGTTTAAAGAGGGTTTGGGTTGGGATAAGTGTATCCGTGGATGGGTTTGGGTTCAAAAATTGTACCCGTCACGGGTTCGGGGTATGGATTTGGAAAAAAATCCATACTCGAACCCCGTGTACCCGTGAACAATAAAAATTATATAATATTTTATTAGCCTTAAAACACCCTTGTTTTAGTATTAATGTTTTCCCCACTTAACGACATTACCATGGTCTAAACAGGGTACTCACAAAGTAACGCGACAAGGATGGTTAAGGACCTTAAGCCAAAGAATCAAAATCCTATTTCTGATGTGCAGGATCCTCAACTAGAGGCAAGCACAGAGCATATTAGGACTATTACAAGCTGTTTAAACTTTAATAAAAACTTTTTAATTATATAGAGAATAAAATGTAAATATTTCATTCTATTAGATGTTTTTATTTTTTAAAATTATAATATTTCATATATTTAAATAATATAGAAATAATTCTTTTTTAAAATAAAATTGTCGTGTTCGCAGGTTTTACCCGTGGACCTGCTTGTGTTCACGAGTTCATGGGCGGGTTTGGGTTTCCCCCAAACCCGCGGGTAAAACCCGAACCTGTTTATTTTCGCGGGTTCACGGGCGGGTTTTGTAGACACAAAATTTCACAGGTTTGAGTTAGGATTTTACCAAACCCGTTCGAACCCGCCCTATTGCCATTCCTATATGGAATCCACATCTATAGAATCAACAAACTCTCTCTCAATTAATGCAATATAAGAATTAATAAATTTTATTTTATGATATTTGGTAAGTATCGCATGTAGGTCTTCAACAGATCCATTATTTTTGCCCACACATATTGCATCAAAATTATTTAAACATGTGATCTATACCAAATAAAAGACAATAATCATATTATTAGTCTAATAGCACTATCTAATAGTTTCAAATTTGAACTAACTATCTAATTAATTAAATAGAATGAGACATAATTATTTTTATTAATGTTTCAATTCATCAATCTCAAATAAAAAAGCTTTTTTTTTTTTTTTTTCAATTATTGAAAATAACAAATAAATCATAATTATTTATTTTGTTCAAAATAATTTTAATCACTAAATAATGAAAATATGTTCCAACAAAATAACAAACAAATAAAGTGAAATAATTGTATCGGTATGCCCTATAGCAACAAACAAATCACCTAAATCAATATTAAGTAATAAGGAAACCCTAGCAAAAAATAATAAATAAATAATAAAATAATATACAAGTAAATAGAAAAGAATAAACATTTTTACAAGAGAATTCTTACGAATGTTGTCCCAAGATCGTTAAAAAGTAATTCAGAGTAGATAGAGTGAGATTGAAGAACTAAGAAAAAAACAACAAGAGAAAAAAAGAAGAAGAATGTCTATAGAGAATAGTGGTGATGTGGTGGGAAGTGGGAATAAAGAGTAAAGGCCAAAGGGCGATGCAAAAGTCGATGCAATAGTCAGAAAGCTACAATTAATTGCACACGGTGGGTCATGACTCATGATATGGTGTGGATCACTTATGTTGGGCATTTGGGGTGCGTTTCGCACTTTCGCATAGAGATGGTACATATCAGGGTAGGATGAGATGAGATAAGACAAGAACATGACAGTTGTTCCATATTGTATTTGGAATATTTGAGATAGAACCTTTAACTGTACTGTTATGCATTTGGTATGGCTGAGACAAAATAGGATAAGAGGTTCAAATGACCAGAGTACCTCTCATATGTATATATAATATATCATAATATTATATTATTGTATATTACATATAATAATCAAATATAATATAGATATAATATATTTATAATATTAAATATATTTATAATAATATAAAATATATAATATTATTGTATAATAATATATATATATATGTGTGATATATTAAATATTATTATAAATATTTATTAAGACTAGAATAAGACGGTTCAAGCTCCCTGCCACCGCCATGGTATCAGAGCCTTTAATCTCTGGAGTCCAGGAAAAGAGTTAGACTTTTTTGAATCAAATAAAGAAAATATTGATGGAAGGTATCTCATCTTATGGCAAATACAACAAACACCTCTTCAGATGTTTCCAATTTAGATCCTGTTAGACTTTCCTCTTCCATCTCTTTACCTGCTTCTATTAGACGAACTCAGTCTTCCAGAATCCAAAACCTTGTAGAGTATACCCATATTCCAGAAGCCGCCCAAATTAATGAAACCTCTCTACCACTGCTAAATCCATATACTATCTTCAAGCGAAGTAAATCGCATGCTACATGGATCGACCATCTTGTTTGTCATAGATCTCCTCCAACTAAGGAGTACATACAATCTATGGCTCTTGAAAACTGCTTGGTCCCAGCCACTTCAGCTGAGCAGTATGTTGATTTCGAGATCGGTCAACCACTGATTGATCATTGGATCAAAGAAGGTTATTCTCACCTCCACATCTGAGCTGTTAAAATCATCCTCACTCTACATGGCAGAAAATGTTTACCTGTTACTGCTCGTGTTGCTCTCCTCAACACCATCTACAAGGAATATGAGTATGCAGTTATTGGTACTTGTCTATCCACACTCCATGCTGATAGTATATCACTTACATACTACCCTAATTTCAATATCCCTTTGAGGGATGCCAATCTCCACAACTGTCTCAAGATACAACTTCAGATCTTGGGAGCACCCATGTTACCAAATTCTTATTTGGCAAATTTCCATTACCAGATCGCCTATCAGCTTCAAGATCATGCCCTTGATCTCCCCAATCCTGGCCATAATGGTGACACAATCTTCATTAAGGCTGAACGTGAAGAAGAAGTTCTCACCATCATATAGATTCCAAAACAACTGCCCCGAGATAAACTTAAAGAAATCATGCCTCTCAAATGGATCACAAACTATGAGAAGGCTTTCCAGAACATAACTCCTATCGTTGCTTCTAACACCAAATACATCAAAGAAGATGATGGCTCCATTAAGACTGTTTATGAACCTCTCTCAAACACAGGTTTTTCTTCCAGCTCCAATACTAGCGCTCCCCCTGTGTTTTAGGCACTAATGATCCAACCAGTCACTACTGAAGATAACATCCTAATCCATAGCTTTGAAGCTAATGGATCTCCAATCTACACTAACAAAATCAATGGTCATTTCATTTGGGACGACGATCCCAACATGTGCGATGCTGACTGCATTTGTCGTGACTGTTTACCAGATCATACTCCATGTAAAAATTTACATAAAATACACAAACCAGATGATCCAGATAGTCCATGGATAGGTTTGAAACCTATCAAAAGGAAACCCCTTTCAATTTATGACAGAGCTTTACAAATCCTTTGATCAGAAGGTCTTTTACCTTTACCTACCGATGCTATTCCATCTTTGCCTCCACCTATACCCTGCTTTATAGCTTCTAACTACGACCAAGACTTACCTCCTTTGGAACCCATTTCAAACCCTAAAAAGAATCGGTTCTCCAGACCTTATGTTTAAACTTCTTAAGTCTCACTTGATGGTTCCCTCAAACAACCTACCCACAACTAAACAAGTTCTTAATTGGCAAACTTACAATGCTAAAGTGCAAAATAGAGTCCTCAGCTCTATTGATCAGAAGATCGATCGGGTTATACACCATGTTTCCCGACATGAGAATCAACTCCAAAGTCTCGATATTGTCTGCCATGACATGTTTTCTGATCTTCAAACCCGGATCACCAAACTCGACGTTGATATTCACCGTTATATCAACCATGGATATTTTGGTCCAGAATTTGATAAAAAAAAAAGAGAAATCAGACGTCTCAAAGACCAATCTGAACAAATGAACAGAGACCATTCATTCTCCACTACTCCTCAATTCGTGCCAAAACCTTACTCTTCTTCTCAGTCTTTGTTCTTTCCTACATCTCCACCATACTCTCCTCCCTTTAGACCTCCGGACATTTCTCAGTGTTTCAAATCCATTGGTGAATTATTTCGCAAGTATCCTCTTTTATCCTCTTCACTTCGGAAACCTACTTCCAAACCCTATTCTTCCCGATTGAAAGACAAACAGCTTGCTTCACCAATTGACCCAATACTGTATACTTCTCAGTATCCCTTCCATACTTCCAACAGATCCCTTCCATCGGACGAATCAGACATTGACACCTATTCAAATGTCTCCTCCCAGTACTCCTCTGACATTTTTGCCACAACTACCTCACAACATTATGATTCATGAATTTCTAAGTATTCTCTCATTCTCTTCAATATTTCTTTATGAGATAATAAGCAGTCTGTAATAATCCTAGTATGCTCTGTGCTTACTTCTAGTTGAGAATCATGAACATTAGAAATGAGATTTTGATTCTTTGGCTTAAGGTCCTTAACCATTTTTGACAAGTTGCTCTGTGAGTACCCTGTTTAGGCCATGAGAAGGCCGCCAAGTGGGGAAAACATTAAAACTAGAATAAGACGGTTCAAGGCTCCCTGCCACCGCCATGATTATAATAATATTTATAATAATATTATATATTATTATATTATTATATATTATAACAATATTATATATATTATAATAATATATATTATTAATATATAGATATTAATATATATATTATAATTATACATATATATAATACTGTACAAGTTTGTGATTTTCTGAAGATTTAAGGGTAAAAGGGTCTTTTTGAGACTTGTCCCATGCATGGGACAAGTCTAGTTAGGGTCTTGGGTGGGACAGAATTTGATGATTTTTGTCCCACCTTGTCTCGTTCTATCCCATACTAAAGTCGCGTCAAATGTGAGACAAGAAGAAATTGTCCTATATCATCCTGTCTCATTCTGCGTACCAAACGCACCATTGAGCTCTATAAATATAAGTATATAACATACTATTAAAAACTTAATTTTTTTTTATTTAAAAAAAAATGGACAAACGGGGCTATAGCCCCATGTAGACCCTAAGGATTGGCGTGGGGGCCCATTGGGGCGGGGGAGGGTTCCCACACCCCCGCCCCCATTTAGGAATGGGCATTTCCCTCATGGGGCCCCACCCACATTTGCCCCCAAATGGGATTTGGGGGTGGCGATAGGGGAAATTTTACCCCCAAAATCTAAATGGGTGTGAGGTGGGGGAATCTTACCCATTCCCCCATTTCTGTTAATGGGGATGGGGCCCCATTTTCCCATATATATTTATATATTTTTACTTTTATTTAAAAAAAAAAAAAAACTTTAACTCTTTTACTCATTTACTATCTGCCCATTTCCCTTATTTTCCCATATATTTATGTGTAATACTATATTACTATAGTTAATAGTATTAATTTTGGATTAAATTAAATCAATTATATATTTTAGATTATTTGTTGGATTGAATATTGAAACATGGTGAATTAAACGATTGGAATGATCGAATTTCGAATCCTCAATTCTAAATTTCAGATTTCAGATTGGAAAATATTATACTTAAAAATGGGGGAAATATGGGTGGAGGTGGGGGCAGGGGAACCTCTCTCCAAACGCTCCCATCCCCACTTCCCCCAAATGGGGTTTGAGCCCTTTTGGGGGCGGGGGTGGAGGGAGGTTTTATGAATGGGACTACACCACTCATATATTTCAAGTTTTTCATTCTCTCACCCTAACCATATTATAAATTTTTTTTTTTTTTATTCTCACATTTAGGAAAAATTAACAGCCAAGTTTTTGATTTCCAGCTATATTCTGTTAATAACCTTTTTTTTTTTCCCTTCATAATTTGGTTAGTTTTATTTTAGAGTTTGACATCTCTTTTATTTGTACAATATAATGTGGATCGATCATTAAAATTATCGAAGTTCCATGTACTCTACCACACATGAAAACTAAAGTGAGGGTCTCAAACTATAAATGTCTTATATATATATATATATATATATATTAAATTACTTGTTTTTTTTTTTGAAGTATTTAAATTACTTGTTGTATATTTTCTTTTAATATATTCAAATGTAAATATACAAATAATAGTTTAAAGGATATAGATGTAAAAGTATTTATTTTTAGATATTTGTAACTTTAAAAAACAAACAAATTATCAATTATATTCAGTTTTTAGTGAAAAAAACAAACATGATATTCGGTTTTCAGTCACTATTCAGTTTTTTTGGTAATGGGATAGCTAATAAAGTTTGAGGGCATATTTGTCTAAAAACCTTCGAAATAATAAAAAATTTCGAAGCCGGTTGGGCCCTGCCCGTTAATGCCTTAATGAGTCGGCCCGCCCCACCCTGGGCACATGCCACGTGCCCAGGCCAAGCCTACCTTTCCCCCAAACAGGCCACCTAAGCACAGCTAGTCTCCCTAACAGGCCATGCCTGGCACGGCCCATTAAGCCAACGGGCCTAATGGGCCGAGCTAGCCAGTTTTGCCAGCACTAATATGATCTACTAGATTATTCTCAAACTAAATTTTAATGCTATCAACAGTGAATGTACTTTATACTTTATGCTCTCTTTAATATCTTGTAATTGAGAATATTAATTATTAATATTATAAAAAACTATCTAAATGATGTGTACTTTCTCAGCAACGAATTATAACTTCCTTCGTGAGAGTGACAATGACAGGAACAAGTGTTTTTTTTTTGTTTTTTTTGTTTTTTTTTTCTTTTTTAATTTACTGTTTTTAAATGAACATTCACGTCAGCCTTGTGCTTAAATCACTAGTAGACATGACTGTGGTTCGGTTCAAACCATGGAACCAAACCGTAATCATAGAAAAAAAACCGAAACCAGAATTGAAATTTTGATTCCGATTCTGAAACCGGACTAAAACCATGAATCATAAGGAGAGCAAATATAATAGTGATACCCATAAAAAGGCTAGAGAGAGTTTTATAGAGAGAGTTTTCCGACCAGCAGGGAATGGAAGTAGGAAAGACTTCCGGGACAATTTATTTTTTGTGTTTGTCGATAATTTAAGTCATGAAGTAGGGGTGGTTGGCTTATGGGGAATTTTCAAGCCATTCGGGAAGGTTAGAGATAGAGGTGGCAAGGTTCCGGTTCCGGTTCCGACTGAACCGGCGGTTCTGAACCGGCCAAATTTTTATTTTTTTTTTTACAAAATATAACATTTTATTTATAAAAACATAAAATGTTAGAAAGAACATTGTAGAGTATTGAGCCATGACCCATAACCCTTGTCCAAGTAATTATGTTTTCCATTCTCTTCTCCTCCTTTTTTTATAGGTTAGACATCTCATTCACTTTTCTATTTTTCCAATGTGGGATGTGGGATAAAAAGAAGTCATTAACTTTTTTTTTTGATACATTATTAACTAATTTCATATATTAATAACCTATTGGAATCATTAACTATTTTTTTTTGAACTATTACAATATTCCATATTGTGGTATAATTCGAAACTAAAACAAAAAGAAATAATTGAAATATTTGTTAAAAATGCATAATATGACTTCTTATCATTCATCCCACATCCCACATCCCACATCCCACATTGGAAAAATAGAGAAGTAAATGAGATGTTTAATCTATATAAAAAGGAGGAGAAGGAAATGGAATACATAATTGTTTGGACAAAGGTTATGGGCCATGGCTCAATACTTTACAATGTCCACTCTAACATTTTATTTTTTTATAAATAAAATGTAATATTTTGTAAAGTAAAAAAAAAAAAAAAGGAACCTGGCGGTTCGAACCGAACCGGAACCGTCGGTTCCATCCCGGTTTGAACCGCCCGGTTCCGAAAAAATTGGAACCGGAACCGAAACCGGCCTCCCCCGGTTTCGGTTCCGGTTCCGGTTCTGATTTTTTCGGTTTCGGTTTCGGTTTCGGTCCGGTTCCACGGTTGGAACCGGAACCTTGCCAGGTCTAGTTAGAGATGTATTCCTCTCTTCCAAGTCTAGAATGAGGAAGAGCTTGTTTGCCTTCATTCGTTTTGCGTCTTTAGAGGAGGCAAATAAGGTGGCAAAAATGGTGGAATATGGCATGCATGTCTAGCTATGGATGGCTCATTCGTGCGAAAGTAGCTTCCTATGGATGTCTAACAGAAGAATCACGGTGACATCCCACTTAAGGAAACTGATAGGTGGTGTCGAGCTAAAGGAGGGATTCTCAGATAAGGGAAGGGTGATTGGGGTTCAGCCAAGACAACAGGAAATACGCTCTTTCGCTGAGGTGGTTGATGGCAGGAAAAGTTAGGATGGTAAGGCTGAAGATAAGGTTAAGACGTTTCAATGGAGGAGTCAATAGACAAATAGTGAATAGCTTTCAAAATGTGTAGTGGGGGTTCTTAAGCAATTCAGCAACATTAGCAGTGTCAACAATCGCCTAGAAGCTAGAGACTTCTCTTTCTCTTCTGTGTATGTGGGAGGAAAACAAATACTTTGGTTTTTCGAATCCCAGCTCGGAAGGGAGGGATTCATTATGAATTCTTTTTTATGGGAAGATTGTTTTGTGTCAATGATGAGATGGTCTGAGTCTCATACAAACAAGGCTAAATTAGCATGGGTTAATTGCTAGGGTGTACCTCTTAGCTGTTTTCTGCTGTGTTGTGGCCTTAGTGCCGTGACCTTTTTGGCTTCTTGAATAAATTTCGGTAGTTCAAAAAAAAAAAAAAAGGAGAGCAAATATATATATATATATATATATATATATATTTGGGAGAGCAAATAGTAAAGAAAGCAAATTGATTTTCTATTTGAGGTGAGATGAAACTAGCTTGTAAGAAAAAAAAATGAAAAAAAAAAAAAATCAATTGAACTCGACAAATATGTGAATCTCCCTACTATTTGTGAGGAGTGAGGTGGTGGTTTAACTACTTATTATGTGCATTAAGTGGAACTTAATTCGAACTTCTTTACATGTGATTTATTAGATATCAACAGTGAAGGTACTTTTTACTCTCTTTAATATATTGTAATTGAGAATATTAATTGTTAATAATATGAGAAACTACCTAAACGATGTGTTTCTCAGCAACGGATTATAGCTTCCTTCGTGACAGTGACAATGACAGGAACAAGTGTTTTTTTTTTTTTTTTTTAATTAACTGTTTTTAAAAGAACATTCACGTTAGCCTTGCGCTTAAATCACTGGTTATAATAGTTAAGGCTCTTTCCGGTACCGTTTGTTTTTTGTTTTCCGAAAATAATCATGAAAACGCGTTTGAATTAATTACTTTTTTATGAATTTTTTAATTTCTAATAAATTTTCCAAATATTTTAAAATAAAACACATCATTGTAACCCTCAAAAATTGGTTTCAACTTTGAAGGCACCGTGCCCACAATTCACTAAAAAAAGGAGTAAATATTTATAATATTTTCGTTATATCTCCGGTATTTCCATAATTTTGGGGTACCAGTATTTACATAATTAATTTAATTTTAAAAATTTTATTTTAATTATAACAACTTATTTAATTAATCTTTTATTTATTTGACTCTTCCTCAAGATAAATGTCCGATACTTTAATATGGTTTTCCAGAATCTCTTATATGATTGTAAGATTTTAGGTATGGCAGCAAATTACGCAGCAATTCGAGGAACGAAAATTAGTTGATTGGTTAGTCAGAAGAAAGCAACAAGAAGTTTACTTTTAGTGAACACCATATTTTGTTTACTTCTACACTTTATGGAGGAAATCATCTGTGCACAGTGCACAGGTGACGAGTGTAATGCATCCGGACAATTACATCATGCTATGTGATAAAAAAATTCATGTGATAGATTATTTATCATATGACATGATTTATTGGTTATAAGGATACCATTATGCACGGGTGCATAGAAGTTTTTCTTCGTAGAATAGAGAGGAAGAGTAAAGCCATTCTCAATTTTCCTATAAAACCTGCCGCTGTTAGATCGAATTATGTTAAAAAGACCTAAAGTGGCTTAATTAAAACGTGGGATCACTGGATGAGTATTAGGGATGCATTGATAGAAGAAATTTATTTTATTTATATTTATAAGCTCTTTAAATATAATTTTATGTTTTGACCTTGATCGGTTAGTTAAAATTAGTTAATATATATAATATTAAATAAACAATATTTATGAACTTAAATAAATATTAATCTAATATTTAATAAAATTGTATATAAATATGTATAAGAGCATCTCCAATGCTATTATGCTATTAAAAAAGTTAGAAAAATACTCTCCAATGCTATTATCTAAGTTGAATGTGGACAAAAAAAAGTTAGAGAATATAGAGTTTGGTTTCTAATTCTAGAAACTCTCCTAGAAATGCTTACCCACTAATAAGATTAAATCTCATTTAATTGTAAAATAAAAGAGGAGAGAGAGTGTAATATATTGTATTGGAGATACGAATATGCATTTTTTTTAATTTTTTTTAATTTTTTTTCAAAAGTGAACCAATAATAAATAGAAATGTTGATGTGGCACTATTTAAATTTAAAACCATTCCTACCCTTAGACTTAGCTTTTATATTAGAATAGTAATTTCTTTTAGTTTTAAATTTTTTAATTTAAAAAAAAAAAATTTAATTTAATTTTTGTAGACCATGAATTAAAATCAAATAACATCAGTAGACCCGGACCTTAGATATTTTTCTTTTTCTTCCGTTTATGTTTTTTACTTTTTCATTGAAAACTGATCTTTTGGAAGACCAACACGTACAATGCAATGATTACAATCAAGTCAAGCCCAAACTAAAAAATAATTCTTGTCCAAATGCATTGTAAAATCTTCCAACTATTGCTTTACTCGTAATTCTTGCCCTAGTCATTCCCGAGTTCCATTTGGTAGCCCACCAGATTGGATTATATTCAATTAAATTAGATAGAATTTAATTGAATATATGTTATGGTGTGTTTGGTGCTTATTAAATTTTAATATATATATATATATATATATATATATTTTAAGTATTATACTATTGAATAAATTCGAAAGAACTAACCTCGCCTCATCAAACTTTAATATAATTAAATAAAAAAGGAATGTTACACTTCCGAATACCTATCTAAATTGATTGTTCAAATAATGTAACAAACTAATTTGTTATATGTGATGTAATTATCACATCATCTTATAATTGTTACGATTATTGAGAGTCAGCTTTTCACATTTCGATGAAGTTTTGGATAGTGTAACCTTATTTTAAATAAAATTATCTTCTAAATAAATAAAAAATATTTAAAAAATCATTTTTAAATAAAACAACAATATTATAAAACATTTTTGAAAAATAAAAAATATATTATTAATAGTACTCAAATAAAAATATTCAGATAATCATTTTAAGATTTAAAAAAAAAAAAATTAAAAGTATTAATATTTATTTGAATTAAATACTATTTTATGAATTTTTTTTTTTTTATTTCTAATAAATTTTCCAAATATTTTAAAATAAAACTCATCATTGTAACCCTCAAAAATCGGTTTCAATTTTCAAGGCACCGTGCCCGCAATTCACTAAACATTAGATTTACTACAAATAATAAAAAAAAAAAAAACAAATTTATAATATTTTCGTCATATCTCCAGTATTTCCATAATTTTGGTGTACCAATCGAAAGTTGGGATATATGGGTGATATTTACTTAATTTTATATTAATTTAATTTTAAACAAATTTATTTTAATTATAACAACTTATTTAATCTTTTATTTATTTGACTCTTCCTCATTGTTTTCCAGAATCTCTTATATGATTCTAAGAATTTAGGTAGAGGCAGCAAATTACGCAGCAATTCGAGGAACGAAAATTAGTTGATTGATGGCTGCTGGACTTTTCAAATATATATATCCGAAATCGAATAGATAAAATTTTGTCTTTTATGGTGCCACCTTCTTATCAAAGTGCTCTTTTTTATATATTTTTTAGTAACTTTAAAATTAATAATTGCTCTACAAGAACAAAAAAATGTTTTTTGTTTTCAAGCATATCTTTTTTTTTTTTCTTTTTCTTTTTCTATTTCTATTTTTTTTCAGTGGTGTACCGATTTAAACACGTTTATTTAACTAAATAAAAGTAATTTACCACTAACCCCGCATTTGACGGTTGTTTCTATGCCACCATCGACGATAAGAGTTTAACAACAAAAGAAACTAAAAAAAATCACACGTATTATAATAAGTAAGGTGAACCTTATATACAATTAATAAGAGAAACATGTAATTGATATTGTATTAATTATCTGAATTCTCAACTGTAAATGTCCTAATTTTGCATTCATCGATCTTTAGAAAATAAATTATATATGCTGTCGATTACAAACTCAGATTTATCCCTACTTTTTATTTAGCTTTCTAGAGTATTTTGAAGTTTCATGAAAAAAGAAAGTGAAACTTATCTTCAAATTGTCAGAATGTTCCAACTTCATTCTGAGCAGACCCGTAATGAACACACACACGATTAATAGACAGAGAGGAAGTCAAGCCAAACCTAAAAAAAAATTGTAAGTATTCCAATTTCACCACAAACATCATTTACTTTTCTGTACTCCTAACCCTATAAATACCCACCTCTCTTAACTAAATTTTGCACATCAAACACATTGGTCTTCTCTCTTTAATTCTCACCCAAAGCATATTCTCTAGAAATGGCTCTGAAAAATGATCTTTGTATAACCTTTCTTTTACTAGGAATTGTTGCCCTAGCCATTCCCAGAAATGTCATGTCTCAAAACTGCAACTGTGCTCCAAACTTATGCTGCAGTCAGTTTGGTTTCTGTGGCACTGGTGATCAGTACTGTGGGACGGGCTGTAAAGCTGGTCCCTGTACCTCAAGCGGGGGCGGTTCCGTGGCGAACATCGTGACAGCAGATTTCTTCGATGGGATAAAGAATAAAGCCGGGGGAGATTGTGCTGGGAAGAGCTTCTACACGAGAGATGGTTTTCTGAATGCTGTCAATTCATTTCCTGAATTTGGTTCTGGCTCTGCTGATAATTCTAAGCGTGAGATTGCTGCATTTTTCGCACATGTCACGCATGAAACTGGACGTAAGTTATATTTATCTCGTTTTTTGCATGCATGGACCAAATTGCATATATAGCAATTAGCAACCAAGATCATATACTATTTGAGAAATTCTTGATGCCGGCAGTAGCACATAATTGTTTTGTTATTTACAATTTTCTATTAAAATTTTAATAGTTTTTCAAATTGTCCCTCCAGATTCCTGTTGCAAAATTTAATAATTACTTGTTTTTGCAGATCTTTGTTTCGTAGAAGAGATTAACAAATCAAACAAATACTGTGATCAAGGAAACACTCAGTATCCTTGTGCTCCAGGCAAGTTCTACTACGGGCGTGGCCCGCTCCAACTCACGTGGAACTACAACTACGGAGCAGCTGGAAAGGCCATCGGGTTCGACGGGCTAAACTCACCTGAAACGGTGGCCAACGACCCTGCTATCTCGTTCAAGACAGCCTTGTGGTTCTGGATGACCAATGTCCACTCAGTTGTAAACCAAGGTTTTGGTGCAACAATTCAAAAGGTCAATGGTGCTCTTGAATGCAATGGCAAACAACCTCAAACGGTTCAGACTCGTATTGGATATTACACTGATTATTGCCAGAAATTTGGTGTCTCTCCAGGGGAAAATCTCTCTTGTTAGTTTCTTCAATTCACTAATGAATTAATAATTGTTATTCTCATCATAAAAAAGTTGTTTTAGACAACTTGTTTGATTAGTACCCTGCTTGGGATTTTATGTTACCTAAAATAAAATTGATGTGAAGGGAAATAAAGTACGTAGCCAATATTATATTTGCCTATACACAATTAATGTTTCATCTTTACAAAATGGGGACTTGAAATCTTTTCTAGCATATGACAATGTTATATCCTCGATCTCTTTATTATTATAAATATTGCTTGTGGTTGTGGCCCATGTGGGGAATACTAAATGGATTAATGCAATTTAATTGTCCTCCTTCTCTTTATAAGTTAATTTCTTCACATACAAATGCATACCTTCGCAACAATTAAAAAGCATTTTAACTCAGCTTTGTAAATTGATTGGTCAAAATATGTTTAAATCTTGAACCCCTTTGGTGAGAATGTATACTCCTCTTCCCGTACTGCGGTTCTGTTAGGGGTGTTTTTTAGTATATGATCGTATGTGATGTTTTTTCCCTCCAAATCAGTCCGATTTAAAAATATTTGAATCCAAATTTTATACAAGTATTTACAGTAACAGAGACCTTGAATGATCATACATGCATTAATTGTAGAAGAACTGATTTTTACATTTCCCAAATCATCAATTATATATATTTAAAAGACATGTATATAAATTTTATTGAATGAATAAGATTTCAATTAGTTAATCAACTGATAAGGTCCTTTCATTTTAGGGTTAGATAAGAGATATTGAGCTCATGAAAATCATCTACATGCCAGAGTAAGATAGAAAATTGATTTTCCATTTGAGGTGAGATGAAGCTAGCTAGTAAGATAAAAAAAGGAAAAAAAAAATCAGTTGAACTCGACAAATATGTGAATTTCCTTACTATTTGTGAGGAATGAGGAAGGTGGTTTAGCTACTTATTATGTGCATTAAGTGGAACTTCTGTTCATTTGATCTAGTGGTGGCAAAATGGGCCAGGCCTCGGCGGGCCGCCCAGGCCGGCCTGTTTTGGTCGCTTGCCTTAGTCGGTTCGGCCCGCCAGCTTATAAATACTCCCAATTTTTTTCCAATTTTTTCTCTACTTCCTTACGCTCTTATTCTCACTATTCTTTACAATCTCCAACATCTTTCGCTCACTCTTTCAACTATAATGTAATTTCTTTTATTTATTTAATATATTATATACTGTATACTATATACTATTATACTAATATACTATACACTATACATTATATATTATATACCTCTCACTCTCTAGTCTCTACATATTCTAAGACTCTTACTCTAAGGTATTGTCTTGTTTTTTTATTTTTTTATTTTTTATTTTTTTATAATTTACTTTATTTTGTTATTTAATTATTAACTATTATTAATATGTTTATAACTAATGTTATTATTTGTTATGTTGTTAGGTATCCAATTGATTCATTAATAGGATAATTACATTGGTAGCCATCGAATTGATGATACATTATCAAAATGGCAACTGAATTGGAAAGATTACGTTTTTTTTTTTTTCATAATTTTTGAAATTATTATTATATTAGAAAGATTATGTTTTTTTTTTTTGTTTTTTTTTTGCAGAGTGTAAGAAGAAAATAATAATTTACAAAAATTAATTTAGAATTTTTAAAATTTTTTTTTAAATTAATAATATATTAGAATGATTATGTTTTTTTTAGAGTTTAACAACAAATTAATAATTAAAAAAAAATTAATTCCTAATTTTTTCATAATTTTCGAAATTATTATTATATTAGAAAGATTATTATTTTTTTTTGTAGATTTTAAGAAGAAAATAATAATTAGAAAAATTAATTCTGAATTTTTTTTTAAAAAAAATTTGAAATTAATAATATATTATAATGATTATGTTTTTTTTTTGTTTTTTTTTGTTTTTTTTTTTGTAGAGTTGAAAAAATAAGAAGAAAATAATAATTTCGAAAAATTAATTCCGAATTAAGTATTGAATTTTTTGTTGATTGGTATGTGGCCACTGCTTTTGTGAATTTTTAACTGTTTTTTATGATGCTACTGTAGAATTTTCCTGGGTTTATTACCCCACATCTCCTCTTTCACTTCATAAACTTTATGACACGGCTCATTTACTTAAACAATATAGTGAAAATGTGATACTAGCTTTCGCTGTTACTGCTATGCAAGAAAAATATGTAAAATATTGGGGGAAAATTTATTTTTTGTATGCCTTTGGTATTGTTGTAGATCCTAGGTTCAGATTTAATGCATTAGAAGTTTTTTCCACTACTTTGGGTGAGGCTCTGGGATTAAGTGAAATGGATGTTGCTGAACATCTTAGTACACTGATTTCCAAATGTTCGAGGTTTTTTCCATTTATGAGAACATGTATAACGACGGAACAGTGGAACCGGCGCCTCCTCAGCAAAAATCACAACAACAATCGAAGCTCATGAGGATTTTTTTTGAACAAGGCCACAACTTCTTGTGCTTTAGGAAGTTCGAGTTCGAGTTCAAGTTCGAGTCAAAGTCAAAGTCAAGGTCAACGACAACACGTGGAGCTAAACAGATATCTGAGTACGGAGTATTCCATCATGGAGAACGATGATTTCACAACCAATGATCTTCTGAAATGGTGGCGGAACAAGTTAAACAGCTTCGCCATTCTATTGAGATTAGCATGTGATGTCTTTGTTATCCCGGTTTCAATAGTTTCATCGGAGCAAGTGTTCAGCACGGCCGGACGAATACTAGAAGAAAGAAGAAGTTCATTAGCCCTAATGCAGTGGAAGCTTTGACATGCCTTAAGGACTGGCAAAATGCAAGTTTGAGACAACAATATCAACTAGACAACAAAGAACTCATGGATGACTTCTCCAACATGACCATCGAAGAGAGTTCCGGTAGCAACTAGTCGGCAAGCTGAAGTAATTGTAAATACTTAAATTTTTTTTTTTCTGATTGTACTCTTTTTCCCTTTCCAAGTTTTTATCCCATTGGGTTTTTCTTGGTAAGGTTTTTAACGAGGTAATCATGATTTGTAATTTATACTTTTCACCACAAATTTAATACGAAATTACAAAAATATTATTCATTGAAAACTAATTAAGTGTTGTATGAAATGAAAAATGTTATATTTCATATTAAAATTATTACAATAATAATTACACAAAATTATTACAATGTATAAAAATTAATATTGTATAAATACAATGTTAAGAAAAAAAAAATTTCGAAGCCCGTTTGGCTCGGCCCGTTAAGGCCTTAACGGGTCGGCCCGCCCCGCCCCGGGCACATGCCACGTGCCCAGGCCGAGCCTACTTTTCCCCCAAACGGGCCGCCCCATCACAGCTAGTCTCCTTAACAGGCCATGCCTGGCACGGCCCATTAAGCCAACGGACCTAATGGGCCGGGTTGACCAGTTTTGCCAGCACTAATATGATCTACTAGATTATTCTCAAACTAAATTTTAATGCTATCAACAGTGAATGTACTTTATGCTCTGTTTAATATCTTGTAATTGAGAATATTAATTATTAATATTATGAGAAACTACCTAATGATGTGTACTTTCTCAGCAACGAATTATAGCTTCCTTTGTGAGAGTGACAATGACAGGAACAAGTGTTTTTTTTGTGTTTTTTTTTTCCTTTTTAATTTACTGTTTTTAAAAGAACAATCACGTCAACCTTGTGCTTAAATCACTAGTAGACATGACTGCGGTTCGGTTCAAACCATGGAACCAAACCGTAATTATAGGAAACAAACCGAAACCATGAATCATAAGGAGAGCAAATATAATAGTGATACCCATAAAAAAGCTAGAGAGAGTTTTATAGAGAGAGTTTTACAACCAGCAGGGAATGGAAGTAGGAAAGACTTCCAGGACAATTTATTTTTTGTGTTTGTCGATAATTTAAGTCATGAAGTAGGGGTGGTTGGCTTATGGGGAATTTTCAAGCCATTCGGGAAGGTTAGGGATGTATTCCTCTCTTCCCAGTCTAGAATGAGGAAGAGCTTGTTTGCCTTCATTCGTTTTGCGTCTTTAGAGGAGGCAAATAAGGTGGCAAAAATGGTGGAATATGGTATGCATGTCTAGCTATGGATGGCCCATTCGTGCGAAAGTAGCTTCCTATGGATGGTCTAACAGAAGAATCACAGTGACATCCCACTTAAGGAAACTGATAGGTGGTGTCGAGCTAAAGGAGGGATTCTCAGATAAGGGAAGGGTGATTGGGGTTTAGCCAGGACAACAGGAAAAACGCTCTTTCGCTGAGGTGGTTGATGGTAGGAAAAGTTAGGATGGTAAAGTTAAAGATAAGGTTGAGACGTTTCAATGGAGGAGTTAATAGATAGATAGTGAATGGCTTTCAAAATGTGCAGTGGAGGTTCTTAAGCAATTTAGCAACATTAGCAGTGTCAACAATCGCCTAGAAGCTAGAGACTTCTCTTTCTCTTCTGTGTATGTGGGAGGAAAACAAATACTTTGGTTTTTCGAATCCGAGCTCGAAAGAGAGGGATTCATTATGAATTCTGTTTTATGGGAAGATTGTTTTGTGTCAATGATGAGATGGTCTGAGTCTCATACAAACAAGGCTAAATTAGCATGGGTTAATTGCTAGGGTGTACCTCTTAGCTGTTTTCTGCTGTGTTGTGGCCTTAGTGCCGTGACCTTTTTGGCTTCTTGAATAAATTTCTGCAGTTAAAAAAAAAAAGGAGAGCAAATATATATATATATATATATATATATATATATAAATTTGGGAGAGCAAATAGTAAGGAAAGCAAATTGATTTTCTATTTGAGGTGAGATGAAACTAGCTAGTAAGATAAAAAAATGAAAAAAAAAAAAAATCAATTGAACTCGACAAATATGTGAATCTCCTTACTATTTGTGAGGAGTGAGGATGGTGGTTTAGCTACTTATTATGTGCATTAAGTGGAACTTAATTCGAACTTCTTTACAGGTGATCTATTAGATATCAATAGTGACTGTACTTTTTGCTCCCTTTAATATATTGTAATTGAGAATATTAATTATTAATAATATGAGAAACTATCTAAACGATGTGTTTCTCAGCAACATATTATAGCTTTCTTCGTGACAGTGACAATGACAGGAATAAGTTTTTCTATTTTTTTTATTTTTTTTATTTTCTTTTTATTTTTTTTAATTAACTGTTTTTAAAAGAACATTCACGTCAGCCTTGTGCTTAAATCACTGGTTATAATAGTTAAGGCTCTGTCCGGTACCGTTTGTTTTTTGTTTTCCGAAAATAATCATGAAAACGCATTTGAATTAATTACTTTTTTATGAATTTTTTAATTTCTAATAAATTTTCCAAATATTTTAAATAAAACACATCATTGTAACCCACAAAAATTGGTTTCAACTTTGAAGGCACCGTGCCCGCAATTCAATAAAAAAAAAAGGAGTAAATATTTATAATATTTTCGTTATATCTCCGGTATTTCCATAATTTTGGGGTACAAGTATTTACATAATTAATTTAATTTTAAAAATTTAATTTTAATTATAACAACTTATTTAATTAATCTTTTATTTATTTGACTCTTCCTCAAGATAAATGTCCGATACTTTAATATGGTTTTCCAGAATCTCTTATATGATTGTAAGATTTTAGGTATGGCAGCAAATTACGCAGCAATTCGAGGAACGAAAATTAGTTGATTGATGGCTGCTGGACTTTTCAAATACATATATCCGAAATCGAATAGATAAAATTTTGGTGCCACCTTGTTAACAAAGTGCTCTTTTTTATATATTTTTAGTAACTTTAAAATTAATAATTGCTCTACAAGAACAAAAAAATGTTTTTTGTTTTCAAGCATATCCTTTTTTTTTTTTTTGTTTTTTTTTGTTTTTTCTTTTTCTATTTCTATTTTTTTTCAGTGGTGTACCGATTTAAACACGTTTATTTAACTAAATAAAAGTAATTTACCACTAACCCCGCATTTGACGGTTGTTTCTATGCCACCATCGACGATAAGAGTTTAACAACAAAAGAAACTAAAAAAAAAATAACACGTATTATAATAAGTAAGGTGAACCTTATATACAATTAATAAGAGAAACATGTAATTGATATTGTATTAATTATCTGAATTCTCAACAGTAAATGTCATAATTTTTACATTCATCTATCTTTAGAAAAAAATTATATATGCTATCGATTACAAACTCAGATTTATCCCTACTTTTAATTTGGCTTTCTAGAGTATTTTGAAGTTTCATAAAAAAAGAAAGTGAAACTTATCTTCAAATTGTCGGAATGTTCCAACTTCATTCTGAGCAGACTCGTAATGAACACGCACACGATTAATAGACAGAGAGGAAGACAAGCCAAACCTAAAAAAATTGTAAGTAATCCAATTTCACCATAAACATCATTTACTTTTCTCTACTCCTAACCCTATAAATACCCACCTCTCTTAACTAAATTTTGCACATCAAACACATTGGTCTTCTCTCTTTAATTCTCACCCAAAGCATATTCTCTAGAAATGGCTCTGAAAAGTGATCTTTGTATAACCTTTGTTTTACTGGGAATTGTTGCCCTAGCCATTCCTAGAAATGTCATGTCTCAAAACTGCAACTGTGCTCCAAACTTATGCTGCAGTCAGTTTGGTTTCTGTGGCACTGGTGATCAGTACTGTGGGACGGGCTGTAAAGCTGGTCCCTGTACCTCAAGCGGGGGCGGTTCCGTGGCGAACATCGTGACAGCAGATTTCTTCGATGGGATAAAGAATAAAGCCGGGGGAGATTGTGCTGGGAAGAGCTTCTACACGAGAGATGGTTTTCTGAATGCTGTCAATTCATTTCCTGAATTTGGTTCTGGCTCTGCTGATAATTCTAAGCGTGAGATTGCTGCATTTTTCGCACATGTCACGCATGAAACTGGACGTAAGTTATATTTATCTCGTTTTTTGCATGCATGGACCAAATTGCATATATAGCAATTAGCAACCAAGATCATATACTATTTGAGAAATTCTTGATGCCGGCAGTAGCACATAATTGTTTTGTTATTTACAATTTTCTATTAAAATTTTAATAGTTTTTCAAATTGTCCCTCCAGATTCCTGTTGCAAAATTTAATAATTACTTGTTTTTGCAGATCTTTGTTTCGTAGAAGAGATTAACAAATCAAACAAATACTGTGATCAAGGAAACACTCAGTATCCTTGTGCTCCAGGCAAGTTCTACTACGGGCGTGGCCCGCTCCAACTCACGTGGAACTACAACTACGGAGCAGCTGGAAAGGCCATCGGGTTCGACGGGCTAAACTCACCTGAAACGGTGGCCAACGACCCTGCTATCTCGTTCAAGACAGCCTTGTGGTTCTGGATGACCAATGTCCACTCAGTTGTAAACCAAGGTTTTGGTGCAACAATTCAAAAGGTCAATGGTGCTCTTGAATGCAATGGCAAACAACCTCAAACGGTTCAGACTCGTATTGGGTATTACACTGATTATTGCCAGAAATTTGGTGTCTCTCCAGGGGAAAATCTCTCTTGTTAGTTTCTTCAATTCACTAATGAATTAATAATTGTTATTCTCATCATAAAAAAGTTGTTTTAGACAACTTGTTTGATTAGTACCCTGCTTGGGATTTTATGTTACCTAAAATAAAATTGATGTGAAGGGAAATAAAGTACGTAGCCAATATTATGTTTGCTTATACACAATTAATGTTTCATCTTTACAAAATGGGGACTTGAAATCTTTTCTAGCATATGACAAAATTATATCCTCGATCTCTTTATTATTATAAATATTGCTTGCGGCGTTGTGGGGAATATTAAATGGATTAATGCAATTTAAATGTCCTCCTTCTCTTTATAAGTTAAGTTACAATTTGAATATTTATTTACAACCTAAGTTGACATCCTAGTCACTCTTCTCAAGATTTGTTAGTCACTCTTCTCAAGATTTGTAACACAAATTATTTTACCCGCAGACCTTTAAAAGTGAGTATTGACAATGCTTGTGCAACTACCACATATAGCCACAAAACTTGGACTCAATGAAGATAATTAAGTTTAAGTGAACCTGTAACAATGTCATATATGGAATATAGTACGTGCAATTCAACACGCAGTATGCTTAACTAGAGAGATATAAATAAAATATGACAATCGTAGTTATCAAAGGTTTTTAAATGAACATACAAATAGACTTAGTGAATAAAATGCAACCTAACATGCAACCTATTAAACAACCCCAATCAATTATTATGACTTCAATAAATATGCATTTAAGATGAAGTCTTTGCAAACAAAATGCTATAAATGATGTCTTGATTAAGTAGAACAGTAAACAAAGTAAAGTATTTGTTCTAACTTACTAACTAATGAAACCTATGAAACCATGCTTGAATGATGCTTGAAGATGTCAAATGCACATGGATTTTAGGGTTGGAGAGTTAAAAACACAATCTTGCTGATTTCTCTCTCTAGGAACTCTATTCTCTCTCTAAGGAATCTGAAATCTAGAGTTCTTGAAGAACAAGAAAGAGTTTTGGGCTTGAAATAGGGGGCAACCAAAACTACATAGTTTTAGCCAAAAACGGATTGTCGCAGTCCCGATTTTGTTGTTGACCAAGACGACAATCCGCCGCGATAAAGGCAACTATAACGTCACCAGAAAGTCGCGGTCCTCTTTTTGCGATAGTCCATGGTGACACATGGACCGCAAAAACCATGGGATAAAACTTCGTGACAAATGTCGTGGTTCTCTATGATGACACAACGATAACAACAACCACTAAAGGGTATTTTGCGGTGGTCCAAGACGACACTTGAACCCCGAAATCCTCTGGAAGGAATATCACACCCATTTGTCGCGGTGGTCCAAGAAGACACTTGGACCATGAAAACCACTGGAAGGTTTTTAGTGGCTCACCATGACGACACTAAGACCGTGACAATGAGAAGAAAGAGGCATTCTTATGCAATCAAACACACCAACCTAAATGCAACAAGTGCAAGTGTTTGACAAGTGAAATGCACACATAAATAACATTAAAACAACACAAATGAATGTCATGAGTATGTATGTGTGCACCTAATCTCTTCAAGAGTACAAGTCATGTGTTATACTGATGTAGCTCTTCTCTCTTGAAGCTTTGGAGATGCCGGAGGGTGCTTTGATCATGATCAAGTTCACTCACCTAAATCTACCCTTATAACATTAACTTCACGAAAATAAACCAATCACAATTAAGGAACTTATACATGCTAAAACCTATGCTTGAAACAAGGAAAAAGAACATTAGGAGAGTCGACTAGTGGCCGGCGTTTATACTCTGACGCCTAAGTCAATACCAAATCTTATAGAGAGGGCAAGACAATTGTAAGTAATAAATGCATTTACTATTTGCTCTATTCTTTTAGTGTAAAAATTTTGGTAGATAGGAAACCCATAAAACTTCTTTCAAGGAATGGGCCAGACCGGGTCATTTCTCAAATGAAGTTGGTTCACCTGCTTGTATCCAAAAGTTAACCAAAGGTTAGCAAATTAATTATTATATATTTTATATATCATTCTACAAAATTTACCCCTATTTATGTAAAAGAAATTAAAAAAAAAAATATATGTAATCTTTTATTAAAATAAAAAATTAATATGAAGAAATTATATATATATATATATATATATATATAAAATTATGGACTAAAAGTCTAAAACATCATCATCTTCTCCACCATTATCTCAAACACCAAACCTTAGCCACCACTACCACTCAAGCACAAAACCCTAGCCCATCCGTTCTAAACACGTTTTTTTATTTTTTTGTAACTCTTTTTCTCTTCTTCTCTACTCTTCATCTTCTACATTCAAAAACCACAAACCATAAAGCAAAAGATTAAACTTTTATAAAAGGGTTCTTGAATGGTTTCTGTAAAGAAAAGAAAAAAAAAATTGGCCCCCAATTGGATTTTGCTACAAAAGAGTGACGAAAATGTTAAAGATGATATTTTGAATGCAAAATCAGAGGTGGGTGGTGAATCTAAAAGTGGGAAAGATGAGTTTTTGAAGGGTGTCAATCGAGTGGGTTTTGGAAGTAACTAGATGGGATGGTGTACTGGTAATGTCTGGTCTTCACTAAGGAGTACTAGAGTCAAAGTGAGGAGGTTGTGTTTGAAGAAGAGAAATAGCTGGAGAAGCCGATGTGAAGAGAAAGAAATTTTGTTTTATGATTTCTAATTTTGTTTTTTTAATTTTAATATTTGTTAAACAAAATTAATTTAAGTTTATTTTATTTTATTTTATAAATTTACCTATTTACTCTTATTTAATTAATTAATTTCTAACTGTTGAGATATTTATTAACCCATGGTTAACTCTTGGACACATGACAACATGTGGGGAGGGGGGTAATGCTCACCCCTAGTTTAGGGGGTGAGCAAAAATGAACTCCTAAAATAGGCACTTCAATTAAGGTTTCTATCTCTAAGTTTGAAATGTTTACATGTTTGTTTAAAAGTTATTTTCCCACTCATTTTACTCTCTACACCCATATTAAAATAAAAATATTTTTACTCGATCTTCATACCCTTTAAAATATCAAAACCAACCCTAAATATTTTAATTACTTAATTTATGTTATTTTTTTTTTCCTTTAAATCATATTATTTATACATTCATCAAGTTCCCATAAAAACCAAATAACCTTAACTGGAAAATCAATCGTCCATTGCATTGTTTTTTTGTTCTTAATAATCAAAAAAGTAGAATAACTTGTGTTGATACACAAAAATGTGCTAATACTAAAGTCAAAGATAAGGCCTACCATGTATGCAGAGTTTGACTTATCTTTGAAATGTCACTTGTGCGGTTTGACCTAACAAGTGAAATTTACATAAGGTGTATGGGAATGGTGTGTCGGGTCGGATAGGTCTCGAGGAATTTGTGTGGATTTTGGATAAGTGTGGTTGATTTTTGGTACCGATCGTGGCTGGTTTTTACACTCCAAGGCTTTTCTACAAGATAAATCTCAAGATATCAAGCATGATCAATAGTATTTTTTTGGCCCCTTTAGACTTCCATTATTTATAGGTGGGACTATGTGAATCCTCTTTCACATTTGAATGCTAATACTGTCTTTTTGTTGGTTCTGTTTATAGTGACCTCAGCCTTTGGTGGTGGGTTGGTCTAGGTTCAACTTCTTTTGAAGTGTTGAGCTGGGTTACTTCATACACCGTGTCTTCCTAAGACCTAGGAAGGCTAAAAACCTTGATGGGCACAATTTTTTAGGCAAAAGGTGACACTTGAGGACTAAAAACACTTACTTAGCCAATAATATTTTTGAACTCTAGACGTCCCAAGCGAGACTGATGTTGGGCTCTTTCTTTTGGATTGTCCAAGTGAGGTGGGCCTTTCGCTTTTTGATAATTGGGTTTCTTCTAGACTTTTCTCTTGGGCTTTTATAATGTGTAGTTTATGGAAACCCAAATTGTCGGGCCCAATCTATTCCAAAATCTTAGAATAGAAGGATTTTGACTAGCTAATAATTTCATGAAGTGGAGTGGGATGAACCTTTGACTTCTCAATGCTATTGATGTGACATTTTAACATGCAAAATTCCCTTATAACATTTAACCCTAGCTCTTAGGAAGGGAAGAATTTCCCGTCCCGGGAGATAATCCTATCATGTACCTCAGGTTATCCATTCGTTGGGCCTAGCGGTGACGTAGAAATACTAATGTTATTTAAAAAAAAAAAAGATTTGTCGGGCTTTATGGTGGCATTGAAGTACTGATGGTTTCTTTACCCATTTGTCAGGCCTGATGTTGGCATTGGAATTCCCGTCCAGAGAGATAATCTTACCATGTACCTCAGGTTATCCATTCGTTTGGCCTAGCGGTGGCGTAGAAAGACTAATGTTATTTTTTAGAAAAAAAAGATTTGTCGGGCTTTATGGTGGCATTGAAGTATTGATGGTTTCTTTACCCATTCGTCGGGCTTGATGTTGGCATTGAATGATTGATAGTTTTCCTACCCATTCATCTGGCTTGATGGTGACATTGAATGACTGATGGTTTTCGTACCCATTCGTAAGGCCTGATTGTGGCATTGAAGGATTGATGGTTTCCCTACCTATTCATTGGGCTTAATTGTGGTATTGAAGGAGCGATGGTTTCTCTACCCATTCTCGGGGCTAATGGTTTCCTAGAGATGCAAGTATTTAATGCAAAGTGATCCATGGCTTACGTGTTGCGCATTCGTCTCCTGGGACGTGGTAACAACTATTACCTGAAATGATGTGCATGTTCCCTACATAATCTGGAGCCATTAGATCTCACCTCTTCTTTTCAAAAGTTGAGATGAGAAAGGTTTTTTTTTTTTTGTTTTTTGTTTTTAAATAGCAGAGGCTCTTCTCATTTTTTCCCATTCTTACCTAGTCTTAACTTCTAGAGACCCAAAAACTCTTTATTTTCAAAACCAAAAAAATCCTAAAAAATCTAGGTTTCCTTCGTTCTTGCTAGAAAAAGACTTTGATTACCTCTTTCTTGCTTGTGGGTTTCGACTTCTGATAGTTTCTTTGTTAAGTTTTCATTTTCATTTTCTTGATAACGTTTCGTAGATTCTTTGGATGATTTAAAGATAAATGGTTTTGAATTTTCAAAAGATGAGATTTTTTTGTGATTCTTTGGGTGATTTGGAGAGAAATGGTTTTGGATTTTTGAAAGATGAGACTTTTTTTTGTGATATTTTGGATGATTTGGAGAGAAATTGTTTAGGGGTTTTCAAAAGTTGAGATTGTTTCTTTGATTCTTTGGATGATTTGGAGAGAAATGGTTTTGGGGTTTACAAAAGCTGAGATTTTTTTTCATGATTCTTCAAACCTTTTGTGGTCGATTCTTCTAATTGGGTTTTTGTTTTTCCAAATCTCTTTGCTCTTTTGACCACAGATTCATCACCAGATATGGCATCCAAATCTCCAAAAGTAACCAAGGGTTGACACATGATAAAGCCTTAGGTATCCAAACCATCAAATGACGATGATAATGAGAAAAGCCGACAGAAATTTTTGTTTGACCATCCTTTATTCACAGATTTCCTAAAAACCCAAGTTGGCCAAGAACACTTAGAGGAACATCGAGAGTAGTTTCGGATCTCGGCGAATGTCAACCTGATTCACCCATGTGATTAAGCCGCTTGGAACCCTCTTGAGGGTTTTGTAGCCATTTTTAGGTACATGCTGGCCTGTGAGGTCTCTCTTCCCCTTCCACCCTTTATCACAAAATTTCTTGCATTGGTAAAATTGGCTCCTATATAGCTATCGCTTAATGGGTATCGCTCTTTGCTCGACACATATTGCCTTTGGGAAATAAGTTAACGGAATCGAGCCAACAGTGAATGAGCTAAAACATTGATGTTTGGTAAGACCTATCTCTAATGAGTCGAGATCTTTTTTCTTGGCCTCTCCACTACTCGACAAATGGATGCCTGTCAGACCTGACCGCAAGAGAATGCAGGGCTAACTGGACCTTCAATCGGGCTTCATCTAGAGTTATCTTATTTGAATAAGTTCTAGAAGGGCAGCTGGTTCTTTATTGGTGGGAATTGGGGTCGATTAGTTAAAGGTGATGACCCGAGTGTCACTCTAAAAGTCCCTTACCATTTTTGTGAAGTAGGTAGACATTCTTAGATACTCTCTTTGATTCATACTAACTTTGATTCTAATGAATTGACTTCACCCCATTTTTTTATAGTATCGTATAAGTATTCTACGGATTTGTCTGATGATGAAAGGAAGAGGGTGGCCAAGTGATCAAGCCAAATTTGTATATTATTTTTGCCCCTATTTTTGCCTATTTTTGCCTTTCTTAGGTAAAACCCGATTATTTAATAGCTTGAATCAAGTTATGCAGGTGAAATTGTGTCATAAGGGCATTAGAGCATGGATTGAAGAATTGTGGGGTAGAATTGAAAAAAGAGAGAAGAAATCAGGCAAATAGAAGATGTCGCTAGAAACATGCAGTGACCATAAAACTAGCGGATGTTGCTCTCTTTGCGTCGCTGGGTGGCGACTGTGACAATTGTGCTACAAGCTAGTGAATCCTAAACAAAAAGATGTCACACTTTTGTGTCACTGGGTGGCGATCGCAACAATGAAAGATGAAGACAACGAAGCTTGCTTGCCTATCTACTTGCAGTTTGTCAATGCCCTCTCGTAAGCGCTGAATCTTGCCTACCATTGGGTTTGGGGCTTCGCTGCTTGGCTTGTCCCTAAATCTTACCGTCGTCAGGCTGCCAGTCTGTCGGGTCTTAGGTTTGACGTTTGCCCGCTTAGTGGGAGGGTGTTAGACCGCCTTGACCGTCGACTCTTTTGCTTCTCTTTGTAGTTTTAGTTACGAGGGTTTCTATTACCACTGTTCGTTGGTCTAGATCATCTCTTTGAACCTAAAGAATTGGTACTTTCTGAATATGATAACAGATAAGTTTTGCTTGGCTCCCCTCTTAATATTTTTGACTTCATTTTTGGTTGCCGCACTGTGAGTTAATCGTTTGGCGTCCCACCAACCCTTTAGTCGGGACAATTTCCTCTCCTGCCTTTGCAATAGGGACTGGTGGAGCTGTTGGGGTTATTCATTGGCCTACTATCTCCAGGAATCTTTACAGATACACACATGCTTCCAGCATGGCCTGGTTGGTGAGGTTAAGTGAAGCTTGAAAAGTAAGGCTCGGCGTGAATTGCAGTGTTTGTGGATTATCGGCTTGATCTTTTGAGTTATGGGTATATTCTATAAGATTCGAGGTACCCTTAACTATTTTCTCAGGTGGAGTCATGGCTAGTATTTCAAGTTTTTCTAAGGGTATGAATTAGCCCCTCTCATACTAGCACCAAATGTTGATACAAAAAAATGTGCTAACATTAGAGTCAAAGGTAAGGCCTACCACGTATGTAGAGTTTGACTTATCTTTGAAATGTCACTTGTGCGATTTGGCATGACAAGTGAAATTTACATAGGGTATATGAGAATGGTGTTTCAGGCCGGATAGGTCCTGAGGGATTTGTGTGAAATTTGGATAAGTGTGGTTGATTTTTGGTATTGACTGTGGCCGGTTTTTACTCTCCAAGGCTTTGATACAGGTTAAATCTCAAGATATCATGCATAATCAATAGTATTGTTTTGGCCCCTTCATTTATGAGGTGACTTCCTTTATTTTTAGGTGGGATTGCGTGAATCCTCTTTTACACTTGAGTGGTAATACTGTCTTTTTATTGGTTCTGTTTATAGTGATCTCAGCCTTGGGTGGCAGGTTGGTCCAGGTTCAACTTCCTTTGAAATGTTGAGCTGGGTTACTTCATACACGCTGTGCATATGTCCTCTTGAGACTTAAAAAGGCTGACAACCTTGATTGGAATGGTTTTTTGGGCTAGAGGTGATGCTTGAGGACTAAAAACACTTACCTAGCCAATAAGTTTTTTGACCTTTGAACGTCCCAAGCGAGATTGATGTCCCGAGCGAAACTGGTGTTGGGCCCTTTCTTTTGGATTGTCCAAGCGAGGTGGGCCTTTCGCTTTTTGATAATCGGGTTTTTTCTGGACTCGTTTCTTGGGCTTTTATCTTGCGTAGTATACAGAAATCCAAAGTGTCAGACCCAATCTCTTCCAAAACCTGAGAATAAGAGGCTTTTGACTAGCTAATAGTTCCCTGACGTGTAGTGGGATGAGCCTTTGACTTGTTAACGCTATTGTTTTATCATTTTAACATGCAAAATTTCCTTATAACAACTTTGATATTAAGAATCGATTATAGTTGATTTTGTGAAAAGTTAAATTGTTATGAATATAAAATTTTTTATTTTTATCAAAATTGAAAACTCACTACAAGAAAATATTACATTTATTAACAGTTAAAAACTGTCAATAAATGTTTTCTTGATAGTTTTTCTAACTGTCAAGAATTCTACTGTCAAGGATATTATTAGCATTTTTTATATTTGTACACCACCGCACCTTTCGGCCACCGCCGCCATTTTTTATATGTAATATAATATAAAGTACATATATATAATATATATTTATATATCATTAATATAATATATAATAATAATATATTGTTTTTGGAATGGAGTTGAGGCATAATAGGGTATTTATGAAATATAAATTTTAGTTTGGAATGGAACGAGCATTCCATTGGTTTTGGATGGAATGTCCATTCCACCAAAATGGTGGAATCCCTATTCCAATGGAATCACCATTCCATTGTATTTTAACAAACCAAACGAATGGTATGACTTTCTTTCCATTTCATCCAACCAAACATGGCTTATAAAAAACTCGTGATATCAATTGTAATACGCATGATTTGGAATACAACTTTCATTACATGCGAGATATTTCTTAACATGCATCTTGCAATTTAATGAACAAATGTAAGATTCAGATTACCAATTTATATAGGTAATTGAATTATTAACGTACCTCTTAGTATGAAACAAGAGGGTGCAAAATAAATAAACAATTTGTTTAAAATAATTTTTTTAATAATTTTTTTTTTAAAAATAAATGATTTAAAAGTAAATTTATTAAATTAAAAATTTTACTTATCCAATATCGGTTTGCCCAAAAACCGATATCTTATTGTAAAATAAATCCATATCGAGATTTTGTTTTGGTATTGAAAATATAAAGAAAAATTTTAAAAAATTATTAACGATAAATAAAAATTTTGAAAATAGTTGACTGTTTTTTAATGACAGTGTTACAAAACTGTCAACTATTATAAGTTTGTTGACAGTTTTGTAAAACTGTCATTAAAAAACTGTCAAGAAATATGATTTTTCTTGCATTGACTTCCTTGCAAATAAAATTATTCTTCAAATACTTCTTGAAAGCTTCTAATTTTGTGGGAAAGAAAAAGACATGCAAAGTAATGCAGAGTAATTGCAGGTGTTTTGTTTTGTTTTATCGTTGTTTCTCTTGAATTTCATGTGCCAAAAGAATGAACTAAGAGAACTAATTTAGATAGAGGTTCAAATTCTTTCATTATTGTTTTTAATTAATAGCTATGTAGTATGGATACGGATACTGATACGAGATATGGATATGGTACGATATGGGGATATAGTAAATCTCCAAAAACTAAGATACAAATATGGCAGGATACGCCAATTAAAATAATATATATTTATATTTAAAAAATAATAATATATAAAAACATATTTGATAATTCATTTAAAATCAAAACATATTCGGAATCTAAATAAAACATGTTACATAACTATATAAGTCATAACAATGTAATATATTACAAGACCCAAATAAAACATGTCACATAAGTTGTAACATATTATAAAATCCAAATAAAACATTCATCACATAAGTCATAACATATTGCAAAATCCAAATGATACAGAAAAAAAAAAAAACTCATAAAACATATTTTAAATTCCTAATTTATTTCATTATCATTATTCACATTGTTAAATGAATTCGGCCTCTAACTCCAGTTTATCAAGATAAAGATTTGCAATCTCAAGTATCTCGGCATTCTCGATTTCCATGGAATCAAAACTATCTCCTCCAACATCCCACAATTAGAACGCACCTTTATTGTAAGTTGGGTTTCTCCTTGATAAAAGCGAATATTATTGTGTGCATATACCAAATCTTCAGCTCTTTGTGGTGTTATCTTCTTCCTTTTTGAAGTTTTTTCTGTCTTTAAGTTGGTTCTTCAGAAAAAATTATGAAAAAAATATGATATATGCTTGATAAATGATACTGATCGAAGCTTTTTCGGTCTTTAAGTAGATTCTTCTTCTTCCTCTTCTACTTCTCCTTCTTCATTTTCTCTTGTGAAACTTGTGAAAAAATCAAACTTGAGAAAAAGTCAACGGATACGTATCCCCCAAATATCCCCAAGTGTCCCCTAAGTATCCTCTGGTCAAACTTGTGAAAAACGTCAACTGATACACCATTTGGTGCAACGGATACGGATCCTGAAGTATCCGGAGAGTATTTGAACCGGATACGAGTTACCTTCACCAAATGCGGTATCCATGCTTCCTAGATTAATAGTTGTTGAACGGTGTTTGTTCAATGGTAAGTTTCACATTTTATTATTAAAAAAAAATAAATCAATTTAATTACAATAAAACTGGATTTTGAATTTGAATATAATATTAGTGTATCTTTAATGGTATCCTCAAAAGTATAAGAGTAATCAAAATTTGATTATTTATCCCAAAAACACCGTTCAACAGAGTCAATTTAGCAATAGTTTTAATCAATAATCAAATTGCCTCTTCAATAATCAAATTTAAAGATTGACTTTCAATCATCTGATACAAACTTAACCATATTGTAATTTTATTTTTTCTCTCATTTCAATCAGGTAAAATTCACTCTTAATTACGAATAGATCAATACCCATATTATATAACTTCTCTTGTCTTTTATACCTTTTTTTTTTCTTCTTTTTTTACCCTGTTTGGCTAATGATAAATTGAAGGAAAATTTTATTATAATTTTGTACCACTGTGGACTACACGATCATCAAATTTAGCAATCCTTGAAAATAATCCTCAAATGCTGAGGTGACAACTTTTGAGGATCCAAATTTACTTATACCATTAGAGATGCTCTTAGGGTTTATGTTATTATGGAGTTGAATAGTTGAAACACATATACAGAGTCATTTTTTTTTCATCACCTAGTTTTGCACTTTTAAATAATTTAGTAAAAGGATATTTTTAATGATAAAAACATTTATTTTAAAAATGGGTGGCAATAGAGCCACTCAGCCACCCTCTGTTTACGCGTTCAATGGCGTGGCAGTTACTAACTTGTTGAAACAATCAAACAATCAATGTTTATTAATTGATGAAAAGGATTTTAGAAAACAAAGAAATTTGAATACATTAAGAAAACTTCTAGTTTATTTACTTATTGAAAACTGGTTAGGGAAAATTTTCAAAATTCTCCTTAAATTATTTCTCTTGGCTAATAAAAGAAAAAAATTTCGTCAGTAAATATTGTTAAAATTTTTCACTAATTTGAAGATTGTAGTGAAAATTTTCCCTATCCAGTTTTCAATAAATAAATAAACTAGAAGTTTTAGTAATGTATTCATCAATTAATAAACATCGATGGTTTGAAACTTTGAATATTGTAATTTTCCTTAAAATACTCTAACAAGTTGACCCAACCGAAAAATGAATGTATTACGATTACGATTTTATTAAACATTTATATGTCATGCAGTTCTAGTCTTGTATATGGATCAGCAATTTGCAATTTTACCTACTTATTGTCTGTAATGTTTGGTCTACTCTACAATTTTACCTAAAGAGTGGCTTTAATGTTTGTCCCAATCACACTCCCACAGCAAAGACAATTTCACTTTTGACCTAAACATTTTAATATAGCAATATTATTCTAAACTAAGGGGTCGTTTGTTTTTTTGTCTGAAGATTGAACAATCCTAAATTTTTTTAATGACTGAATAGGGACTAAAATCTGAACTTGAATGACATGTTTTTTTTTTTTTCCTCACATCTGAATGTACTGTTAATACTTTTTTTAAAAAAAAAAAATTGTTTGAAAATAAGTAATTTTATATTTATACATATGTTAAACAATTATACATATAATATAGAATAAAAACAATCAAAAAATAATAATTATATAGAACACATATGATCATGATCTTCTTCTTCGATTACAAACAAACTTCATTTTTACTAAGAAAAGAAAATGTTTTTTTTTTGTCAAAAAATAAAAGAGGCAGCAAGAAAACTCACACAAAACACTCTAATATATATATATACATCACACTAATATCATAATAAAGTGTTGATATTAAACACCAATATGATAAGTGATTAGGGTTCTTTTTTAGTTTTAAACCTATTTAAAATAATTAATTTATTAAAATAAAGATTTCTACACTATATAATTATGATGAAATTAGAAATATGTTATATACTAGTGTGCGACCCGTGCAATGCACATGTTTCGTTAAAAAATTACGTTGTGTAATATAATTTTACATATCCAACATGTTTCATATTTTTAGGAAACTCTTGGGTAGAAAACGTGATATGTCGGGTTTAGTTATTATATATATATATATATATATATATATTAGGGGACTCTTGTGAAAGGATGTAATTTTATTTCATTATACACGAAATAGAACAAATTTCTTATCATTACAATTATAGCAAGTTGCATTTTTACACTTACGAAAAGATTCAACAGAAAAAACTCAATCTAAAGTTCCATTCAAGTCAAGTTCGATTGTTAGCACTTATAAACCTACGGGATTATTTTTATTTTAAAGGCTAATTGGCATTGATGCCCCTTAAACTCTTCTAACATATGCACTATGCACCCAATACTTTTCTTTTTTTTTTGCCACTAAACCCCTTGAACTCTCGTTTTTTGGTAAACACTTGGGTTTTTTTACCCCCCTGTGAGGAGGAAAATTTCGTCACCTATTGTCAATTTATGAGAGTTCAGGGGGTTTAATGACGAAAAAAAAGTATAGGGGGTAAAATACAAATTCAAGCATAGTTCAGAGGCCATTAGTGCCAATTAGCATATTTTAAATTATGAGTTGTTTAAATCAGTAAACTTACGCATATATATTACGGAATACAAAATTATATATTACAAACTGTAATATAACATTCATGAGTAACGTATGAAGATTGTTAGCTGCTGAAGATATGTATAATCTCATACATAATTAGTTTTTATTTTTATTTTTATAATTACTATTAGGGGTGATGACTTTTTTTTGCAAGCAAAATTATCAATTTTATACAACTAATAGGAACTTAATTTGAATGATTACAATTAATAACTTGGCCTTAAAGCCGATGTTATTACATATTGATGGTCAATAAAACTATCCTAGTAATGCCAAATGCTGTTATTTAAAGTATGCATACATCAGAGTAATTAAAACAAACAAAGTGAAGCCTGAGCAGAGTAATTGAATAATAAAATATATTAAAAAAATAAAATGAAACAAATTGGTACAATAAATCAAGATAATAAAATCTATTAAAAAAAATGAAACAAAATGGTACAATAAATTCAACACAACTGTTTTATTTATTTATTTATGGAAATATATCAAAAGTAGAATTGAATTCTTACATGAATCAGATACCATCATCAGGAATGTCAAGAACCCAAACAAATGGAAAGAAAATATGAGTGACTATTAAAAACAAACAATTTTTAAGGATGGATAAGAGGCAAATTCCAATGATTGGTCAATGAATAAAACTAATTGCATCCCAAACCCGCTGTAGATTCTGAAATAAAATAAAATAAGAGGTTATATTTCCTTTTCTTCTCAATCTCTCTGGTCACCAAAGTTATTGCTTTCCTACACATTCCTCTGCAATTAATCAGCCTCCTCCTTTGCTTTTCTAGGGTAATTAGCCTTAGTTTGTGAATTTATTTTAACGTAATTCATGTAAAGTTTTCGTGGAAATTCAACTTGATGGTTGTAAATAGACCGAAAAATTAATTCCGATTGAAGCAAAAAATAAGATCAAAGCAATTGTTAATATCTTACCATTCCAGCAGTCATAGAACCCGAGTACTCCATCTGCAAAAATTATATATATACAAACTTTTGACAGAAACATTTTATTAAAATTAAATAATTGACATTCGTATGACTAATAATAGGAATGCTTGAAAAAGCTTTTAAAAATCGAAAAAAAAAAAAAAATAGCATTGTTATACGTACCTTCCAGTGATCTCTATTAGTAGTTTCGATGTAAGCTCTATTTTCATAGGCTACTTTTGATGCCATCATAGATATTTAATGTTGCAAAAACCTTCCATCTCCATGTTTAATGTTACTGTCCAGATGTCCAGGTCCACTCGATCTCTTGTCTAAATTTCCAATAAACAATATGAATTTTATCTTACTGCATGATAATTATGCTTCTACCATCATCATACAAACCCAAAACACTATATATACCTAGGGCTGACTGACTTCAATTTACTCAAAACTATTTAAATAGTAGGTTTGCTAGGAGTTGAAAGGACTTCAGTAATTAATTAATAGTCTTTTGAATTTATATGAATTAAAAAAGAATACGATAGGCTTTGTGAAGTTAAGAGCATCTCCAATGCAAATATGTATTTTTGAGTTTCTAAGTAGTGCCACTTCAGCATTTCTATTTATTATGGGCCCACTTTTGAAAAAAAATTAAAGAAATGCATATTCACATCTCCAATGCAATTATCTAAAGTCAAATATACATCCATTTTATGTCCAATCATAATAAAACAATTATTATACTCTCTCTTCTCTTTTATTTTACAATTAAATAAGGTTTAATCTCCTTGGTGGAAAAAGTTGAAAGCTTTAATCTTATTGATGGAAAGAGTTAGAAATCTTAGTCAGCATTTCTAGAAAAGTTTCTAGAATTAGAAACTCAACTCCATATTCCCTGATTTATTTTTGGCCACATCATCTCCATATTTAACTTAGATAATAGCATTGGAGAGAGTTTTTCTAACTTTTTTAATATCTATCATATGTGGCATCCTATTTTCTCCAAATGCATAATAGCATTGGAGATGCTCTAATATTGGCATCTTGCAAGATACATTTCACACCCATCTTTCATTTGAAACGGTTTGTTAATATAAATTTATTAATATTAATATTAATATTAACTATTAAATGAGAATATGATGGGTTTTCACTTTTCACACTCATCTTTTATTTGAAACAAATAGTTAATATAAATCTATTAATATTAACTATTAACTATTAACTATTAAAAGATAATATAAAGCGTTTTCACACTCATCTTTTGTTTGAAACAAATAATTAATATAATATTAATATTAATTTTTAAACACTACAAAGATATGTTACCTTCATGCATTCTATTATATATGCAATGTATTTTTCAATCTAATTAAGTTTGGTTAAATAATTATTAATCAATAATCATATCATATTATTGGTCTAGAAACCGAAAAGTTATACCTTCAATTAATAATATTAAAAAAATAATCAACAATCAATATTTCTATATCAGTATTACTAACATAGAGGAATAACATGAATATTCAATGCATTATAAATATTTAAATATATAAAAATGAATATATAAAATTTAATGTCAAAGCTCCCTCATGGCGACACGTGGTGCATTGAGGTCCAGCTTCAGCATATTAAATAGAAAATATTTAAATATATATGAATGAATATATAAAATTTAATGTCAAAGCTTCCTCACGGCGATACGTGGTGTCTTTAGGTTCAACTTTAGTATATTGAGAAAAAGGTGAGGATGAGGTGAGGTGAGAAGAGGATCCTGGTCCATTATGTAGATATAAATATGTAGATTATATAGATATAGATAAAGATATAGATATATTGGAAAATGAAACAATTGATATAATATATTTATGATTATTTTTTGGTCATTATATTCATGAATGCATGCATTATACATATAAGGTATTTAAAGAATGTTAGTACAGTAGAAATATTAGTAATCTCACAATATTAATTAGTTTATAATGTTGAAATTAAAAATCGTAGAGTACTCCAATGACCATACATTGGATCCATCCATTGGAATTTAGTTTATAATTTAATGACCTCTAAGTGGCGGTATAAATTTTATATATTATATAATTATATATCTATACAAATAATTCTATATATTATATATATTAAATATATTATAATTAATAATTAATGTTGAAATTAAAAACTATAGAGTATTCCAATGACCATACATTGGATTCATACCTTGAAATTTAGTTTATCATTTAATGACCTCAAAGTGGCTGTATAAATTTTATATATTATATAATTATCAGCAATGCTATACATCCCACATACAATCCCACAATTTCCATCCCAACACATGTGGCAGCTGAAGAGTCACTTGGTGAATGATGAGTGAACAAACATTAGTTGGCAAGTGAATACATGGGTAAGAGAGATAAGTATCAATTAATGTTTGTCCACTCACCAAGTGACACCTTAGTTGCCACATGTGTTGGGATGAAAATGGTGGGATTGTAAGTGAGATGTTTAACATTATTGTATAATTATATATCTATACAATTAATTCTATATATTATATTATTAAATAGATTATAACTAATTATTAATAAAAATTTAATGATAAAGCCATCACACGACGACACGTGTCAATGTGAGGTTCCATTTTACTATGTTATATAGATAGGGGATAATATCGGAAGAAAATATTTTGGAATTCAATGATTTGCAATTAAGTGAAAAGTTAGAATTTTTTACTTTTTATCTTAAGTTTTTTTTTTTTTGGTATTTTAAAGTTGTTTGACCACTTAAAAAAAACAAACAAAACAACTTAATAATTAAACAACTTAATAATTATGATTTAGACTCATTAAGTTTTAAGTGGAAAAAACAAACGACCTCTAATTTCTTTTTGAAATGAATTGTAAACTACAATTAAGATGTGTTTCAATATATATGCTACACATTTTAAAATAAATTGAAAAAGTGTTTTTCATGTTTTCCTTCAAAAAAAAAAAAAAAAATTTTACAAAATTTTGAAAAGTACCTTTTTTTTATAAAAAACTTTTGATTATAATTAGAAATACTCTCGAACAATAGATATCAACTAGTTTAGCAAATGAGTTCTCTTATAGATTTGTTATATACCAAGTTTTAGGGTTGAAGCTAGCTGACACTTACATCGATCTCAGAGTTTGAGGGCCTCATTTATTTATTTTTATTTTGACAAACATCATCAGTACTAAGAAAACTTTTTATAAAAGAAAAAAAAAGGCAGAAAATTGTTTTTTATTTAATTTTCAATTAAAAAAAAAAAAACAACAACTGTGTCCCTAGTAAACATACATGAGCAGATTTTTTATTTTGGATGGTTGTAAATCTACTTGATGCATGCAATTAAGGGATGACTAGTTGCGTATGAATGCTCAAAAATCAACAATAACGACATAGTAGTACTGGACACTTCTTTTTTCTTTTTCTGAAACTTCATTTTTACATTTGATCAGTACGTTACGTTTTTCTTAATTATTATAGATATACAGTACATTGTAAACATTTTGACGCAGAACTTCAGTCTTTTAGGTGGGATGTACAGGGAATCAAATTTCCTCCGCATCGAAGTTGGAATAGTCACCGATAGGTTCCTCATTCAAGTCATATAATTATCTCTTTAGAAATTTTATTATCAGTTCAAACTGACAAAAATTATATTAGTTCCTTATATGTGGGCTACTGGATTTAATAGTTTGACATGGCTGTATGCACTTGTCAGTCAAAGTATTTAAATCCAGTGACCCATATGCAAAGAACTGATATAACTTTTGTCAGTTCGAACTGATAATAGAAAAACTAATTGATTATCTCCTAAGTCCTAACTACTAAATTTTTAGTTTTTTTTTTTTCTAAAAAAAAAAATAAAAAATTAAAGCTGCCCTATTTTCTTGACCCAAAAATTAATTATTATTTTTTATTTCAATCAACTCTCTTCAGTAACTATGAAATTTTTTATTTTATTTTATTTATTTTATTTTCTATTTAAGACGATATTAATTACTTTACTGATACGAAAAGTGCTTTCAAACAACCACCAGGGCTCTTGCCAATGTGGTGAGGCTATTCCCTAGGAACCCCCACCACCACGGTTCAAACCTGGTGGTATACATATATATATATATATATATATATATATATATATTTGTCTTGTCCCTTCTTGCCTAGTGAGGGTGCCCTCTCCCGACTATGGGAACTGTGTGCCGGACTATGCTTCCAAAGAATCATCTTGCCAAGTCCCGGCAAGATGTTGTAATATTCAAAAAAAAAAAAAAATGCTTTCAAACAACTCTTAAGACTTGATGGTATAATTAATTTTAAACTTTCAAGTCAAGTTGAACCTAGAATTAAAAATAAAAAAATAAAAAAAATAAAAAAAAAAAAATAATAAAAAATAAAAAACTTTTAATTTCAATTAAGAATTCTCATTTGCAAATGATTAATAATGTGATTAAGAATGATTAATTATACCACTAACAATGCAATAAAACTTCACCATTGCTCAATATGATTTGATGGTAAGTGTTAGATGTCATGTGTTTTAGTTAGTATTACTCTCTGTATATATCAATTTAGGAGTTTTCCTATTTTCAATTGTATTCTTGTTCAGGAAGAATTGTATCTCCTTAGTAATACTTAGTCAAGTAGGGCTCTCATTATTATTACTTAGTCAGGTAGGACTAGAATTATTGTTGTATATATATAGTTCATAATTCAATAGAAAAGGTGTACAAATATTTCACAAAAATCTGACCTGTTCTATATGGTATCAGAGTCACCGATCTTCATTCTCCCTTAAACAATCCTCCTTTTTTTTTTTTTGTTTTTTTTGTTTTTTGTTTTTTGTTTTTTTTGTTTTTTTTTGTTTTCTCTTAGTCTGATAAGCAACCACCATGACCATAAACACCAATCCGCTCACAGCCATAACGGCCGAACCAACACCAACCACTATCGCTGCTGCTGCAATAGATTTTTCCATCATCAATGTCATTCCAATTAGTTCTACAGCTCTTCGCATGAATGAATTTCACCTGATTACCATCAACATCGATGCCTAAGCCCCACTCAAACTCACCACCACCAACTACATGTCTTGGAAACTGCAATTTCAAACCCTCTTTTATTGATACGATCTCATTGGATATATAGATGGCTCTAAACCTTGCCCACCAGCCACACTCACCGTGGATACGGTGATCTCTCCAAATCTTGCCTACAACATCTGGTTCTGTCAAGATCAACTCATTCTCAATGCCATAATCGGTTCTCTATCACCCACAATCATCTCCTTTGTTGCTTGAGCCAAGACATCAATGGAAGCATGGAACACACTTGCCAATACTTATGCCAAACCATCTCGTGGACATTTAAAACAAGTCAAAACTCTTCTCAAGAATTCCACCAAAGGTACACAAAATATTACTGATTTTTTTCAAAAGCTCATGCAGATGAACTTGCTCTACTTAATGCACCAATGGATGATGAAGATCTCATAGAAAGAATTCTGGATGAACTTGATGATGACTACAAGGAACTAGTTCATGCTGTCCAAGCCCGGGACACTCCAACCACCTTTGATGAGCTTCATGAGAAACTCATGACTCAGTAACAAGAAGGACCCAGGTTCGTTTCCAGCCATAGCCATCCCGAAAAATAGATCAAACAACCAGTGGTGTTCTCAGAACACCACTGCTAATTGGCGTCCCCAGGCACCTACCAACGCGGGCTAGCGCCCCGTCGTCCAACATAACCGGTCACCCACCTTCCACCCAGGCTTTCAGTCCTCTAAATCGTGCAGCCCAACGTCCCTACTTGGGCCGGTGTCAGGTATGTGGCACTCAAGGTCACTTGGCCAAACGGTGCCCCTTATTCCAGATGGTACCAATTCAGCCTTTAAGCTCCACATCTTCTCATACCCCTTCTCCGTCACCTTGGCAGCCCCGGGCTCATGTTGCTACCAATGTCGCTTCACCGAATAATCTATGGCTACTTGACAGTGGTGCTTCGCATTCTGTCGTGGCTGACTTGGGAAATCTATCTTTACATGCACTGTACATTGGCTTAGATGATGTCATGATTGGTGACGGTACATGCCTTTCCATCACGCACACTGGTTCCATATCTCTTCACACTCATACCAAAACTTTTACATTAAATGATGTTCTCTGTGTACCGGATATGAAAAAGTATTTAATTTTTATTTCACAGTTTTGCACCACTAACAATGTCTCAGTTGTATTCTTATCATCTTGTTTCAATGTGAAGGATCTTCGTTAGGGGGCAATTCTTCTGAGAGGCACAACCAAGGATGGCGTCTATGAGTGGCTGACTGTCAAGTCCGTGTCAACATCTATCCTAGCCTTCTCCAGCAACAAAACCACATCAGTCAATTGGCACCACCCATTAGGTCACCCAGCTTATCTAGGTTTATAGCACATTATTTCAAATTTTAGCTTAAATTTATCATCCCCCATGTCAAAGGAGTTTCTATGTCATGCTTGTCAATGCAATAAAAGTCATAAGTTATCTTTCTCTAATTCATCTCTTGTCTCATCTCAACCTCTGGCAATTATATTCTCTGATGTTTGGAGCTCACATGTTACTTCTCATATTGGCTTTAAGTACTACGTTATATTTGTTGATCACTTCACCAAACACATCTAGTTTTATCCACTCAAGAAAAAATCAGAGGTAAATGAAACTTTTATTAGATTTAGAGCCATTGTAGAAAACTACTTTAAACACAAAATTATCACACTCTACTCTAACAATGGAGGGGAATATCTGTCTTTTAAAGACTACCTTGCAACAACTGGTATCTCTCACCTCACAACCTCACCTCATACCCCTGAACACAATAGGTACGCCGAAAGACGTCACCGTCACATTGTTGAAACTGGCCTCACATTCCTGACCCATGCCTCCCTTCCGTTGATTTTTTGGCCTTACGCCTTTGTCGTAACAGTTTATTTAATAAATCGTATGCTGACTACAACTCTTGCCTTCTCATCTCCCTATCAATTTTTTTTTTTTTTGCAAATCCCCCAACTACACAAAACTCAGGATTTTTGGTTGTATGTGTTATCCTTGGCTTCAACCATACTCTTCTCACAAACTTGATCCTCATTCCACCTCATGTATCTTCCTAGGCTATTCCTTGTCGCAAAGTGCTTATTTATGCTTTGATCCATCTACATACAGAATATATGTCTCCTTTCATGTTTAGTTTTTCGAGTCTGTCTTCCCATACAAGTTGTTTAGTACCACATCACAACGCCCGACATTTACCACACTAGAAGCCTAGATTTCCCCAATTCTCACCGTAAATATTCCCTGTCCGAGTCAGTCGGCTCCGTCTCCTATTGTGCGCTCACCTGAACTACCACAGTGTGTCAACTCCACACATCTTCACAAGCTGCCGCCGATCATGTCTCACTACTGCCAACTGTGCCTTTACCAACCATCCTCGACTCCATCCCTGTTACTGCTGTATCAAATCCGGCACCAGCTGCTACAACATCAATGGACTGTACAGTTGCGATAGAAACTCCACCTGGTCCGTTAACTACTACTGGTAATCCAGTAGAACTTGGTTCTCCACTGCACCTATTCCCGTCGCATCAGCCATCCTCATTGTCGACGACACTAGCATCTCTGAACCGGTACCACATGATCACTTGCGCCAAGAACGACATTTGTAAACCTTCTCAAAAACTCAATCTCCACACTCAACTTTAATCCTCGGAGGACTTCAAACCTACATCAATTACACAGGTACTAAAAGACTCAAATTGGCGTAAAGCCATGTCAGAGAAGTGTGATGCGCTTGTTAAAAATGGAACCTAGGAGCTCGTTCCATTTGATCTGTCCATGAATGTTGTTGGCTGCAAGTGGATCTTTAGAATCAAGACGAAATCTGATGGCTCACTTGACAAGTTCAAAGCTTGCCTTGTTGCGAAAGGATTCAATCAAAGACTTGGGGTTGACTACTTCGATATCTTTAATCCAGTTATCAAACCCACTATGGTAAGACTTGTCGTTAGCATAGCCACCAGTCATGGTTGGTCCTTCTGCCAACTCGATGTCAATAATGCCTTCCTGTAAGGCCGGCTTGCTGAAGCTGTGTACATGGCTCAACCTCTGGGCGTCGCTGACTCATACCACCCTATGCATGTTTGCAAACTTCAAAAGGCAATATATGGTCTCAAGCAGGCTCCACGTGCATGGTACCATGAGCTGCGCCAATTCCTTCTAGCGTCTGGCTTCAAGAACTCTTATGTTGACACTTCATATATCTCCTCATTTATGTTGATGATATTATTCTTACAGGTAGCAGTGCAACTCTAGTTGAAAGAATTGTTAGCACACTTGCTTAGAGATTTTCTCTAAAAGACCTTAGTGATCTCTCGTATTTCCTTGGAATGGAGGTGGTTCCACATAAAGATGGCATCTTGCTGTCTCAAAGGCGCTATATCAAAGACCTTCTCTCTCGCACTAACATGGCCGGTGCTAAACCGGTTCAATCTCCATTACCGACAAGTCCTCCATTCAGTTTTCACTCGGACACTCCTCTTGGTGATCCTACAGCTTACTGCAATGTAGTTGGCAGCCTTTAGTATCTCTCGTTCACACGTCCAGACAGCTCTTATGCAGTCAACAAACTGTCCCAATTTATCCATCAACCCACAACTGACCATTGGAAACTCGTCAAAAGGGTGCTGCGATATCTTTGTAGATCTTAGATGAAGGAATTCTTCTGTATCGTGACTCTCCAGTCACTCTTCATGCCTTCTAGGATGCCGATTGGGCTGGGAACAAAGATGATTATTCTTCCACAAGTGCCTATATTGTCTACCTCGGTCGAAATCCCATCTCTTGGAGTTAAAGAAGCAAAATACTATTGCGCGTTCTTCCACAGAGGCTGGGTATTGCACGGTTGCCTCCACTGTCGCTGAGTTAAATTGGGTGTGTTTCCTACTCGTTGATCTCGGTCTTACACTTTTGACAGCTCCGATTATTTACTCTGATAATGTAGGTGCAACTCAGCTGTGCTTGAATCCGATTTTTCATTCCCGTATGAAACATGTTGCTATAGACTTTCATTTCAACAGAGACCAAGTTCAATTTGGTTTGCTGGGAGTGGCTCATGTGTCCTCTAAGGATTGGCTTGTGGATGCACTTATAAAGTCGCTTTCTCGTGCTACATTTCAACCACTGAAGTTCAAGATTGGCCTTTCTAGTCGTGGCCTATCTTAAGGGGGCATGTTAGATGACATGTGTTTTAGTTAGTATTACTCTTTGTACATATTGATTTAAGACTTTTCCTATTTTCAATTGTATTCTTGTTTAGGAAGTATTGTATCTCCTTAGTATTACTTAGTCAGGTAGGACTCTCGTTATTATTACTTAGTCAGGTAGGACTAGAATTATTGCTGTATATATATTGTTCATAATTCAATGGAAAAGGTGTGCAAATATTTCACCTAAATCTGACCTGTTCTATTGTAAGAACATTTATTGAGCTTGATAATGTCTTAAGTTTAGTCACATCCAGAAGTTAGGGTCCTCTCCTTGACCCTTTTTTTTCAAGTGTAATTGAAACATCAACTTGCATGAGAGAGAAAAATATGATCAAATTTTAACCGTATATTTTTGTTATGCTTAGGTGTCACTAGATTATGAAAAGTTAAAAAAAAAAAAAAAATGATAGGGAGAGAATCCGGATCCCGCATCTAGACCTAAACGTATTTAAAAAAATAAAAAACGAAGGAAGTAAAACTTCAACCCTGAAGTGGACTTTTATCATGTTGACAAAATATTGGCATAAATATGTAAAAAGCGATGATCCATTTGCAAATGATTAATAAATATGTAAAAAATAATCTTTTAATTTCAATTAAGAATTCTCATTTGCAAATGATTAATGATGTGATTAAGAATGATTAATTATACCACTAACAATGAAATAAAACTTCATCACCGCTCATTATGATTCTGTGTTAAAGAATATTTCTTAAACCCAATAATGTCTCAGATTTGAATCGTAGCTACATATGATATTTAAAAAAATTAAAAATTAAAAAATAACAAGGAAATAAAACTTCAAGCCTGATGTAGACTTTTCTCATGTTCACCAAATATTGGCATAAATATGTAAAAAGCCATGACCTATATGTCTATTAGTGGTGTAAATGTGGACTGGCACAACCCATTTGTGTTGGGCTAGTTGTAAACAGGCTTGACCTGGTGCAGCCCACTTTAAAAAACGGGGGCTGGCAAGTGCCTGATGTGCCGTTCCAGCGGATTGGGTTGTGTCGGCACGTAGGCCTATAAATTTTTTTTAAAAAATTATAATTTAAATATTTTAATTCAATTGTACTAGTTTATAATATTGTTTTAACAATTTATCTTATGTATTTTTAATTGTAATTTGTCTGTCTTATTTATTATTTAGTCTAATAAAAAATGTAGAAAATATATAGATTTATTATTTTATTTAATAAAATAATTCAAAGAATGAATAATGTTAAAAGTTTAAAGAAAATAAAAAATAGATGAAATTATGAAAATATGAAATGAAGAATTATTTATTTATTTCAGAGTCTCGGTATTACATATTTATATGATTGCCTCATTAAAAACCTTACCAAGAAAAACATAGTGGGATAAAAATTTAGTAAGGGAAAAAGAGTGTAATCGTATTACAAGTTAATGTACATGTATAACCTAGAAGTAGATATAGTTATTGTCGGAACTCTAATCGACATATAAATTACAGAAATTTTGAATAAGTTGTTTGTCTACCATTTCATTTTGCATCCTCTTTCGAGCACGCTCCCAATCCCACCTTCACCATCTATGGAGACAAAGAACTTCTTCTTTCTTTAACAATTCTTCCAGTCATGCTGAATACCTGTTTTGAGGAAACAGTGGAGACATGGATAACCAGTACGTCACGTGCTAGGTGTGACAGGATCGAATATCTATAGTTGTAGGTCTTCCACTATAACAACATATCAAATCCCTCTTTGTTTTCGAATCCATCGACTTGAGCTTCAAGGAAGCTTTTCAGTTCGACACCGGAAGTTGCACCAGCTCGTGAAGAAGAAGAACTTGATGAGCCTACTTTTTTCTGTGTTTTAAAATGTTCCAAATTATCTAATTCGGGAGTGTGTCTGGTTCTGCTGATGGTTGCACGTCAATACCGCCATACCTACATTCATAAATACTAAAAACTTTGAACAACTTAGTTCGAATGTCAGTAACCTATGCAGAATAATCTACATCAAATTATTACCAATATACTCTAGCAATGTTTCTAAACTAGATAATTTAATCTTATGATCTACTATAACACCTAAAGCATAAAGGAAATGAATTGTAGACCAGTATTTTTTAAACTTGGTCTCCATGGAAACAATTGCAGTGTCTAAAATATTATCACCCATATAATTTTTTAACAGTTTAGACATTTCCACAATATAATGGATTGCCTAGGAAGATGTGGGGTAATAGACCCCGGAAAGAGTTACAATGGAATCGTAAAAAACCTTTAAAAATTCAACAAAAATCTTTGTCACATACCAATCATTTGGGGTCAGTACTGGATGGCCAATTTCGAACATTTTCATTTTATAAAAACCTGAAATAGTTGTATCATAATTCAAACAATTTTGTAGCATTCAGTAAGTAGAGTTTCACCTTACCGGCATATCTGGTTACAGTATCTACCAAATTCTTTTAATCTTGGATTAGAACTGCCGAGCCAAGAAAAGGGCATCTCTGATGCGATCTATAAGATCGCTTACTACCTTCTTACCAAACTATACAACTAAATTGATGATATGACATGCACATCGTTGATGGAAGAAATAACCCTCATCTCACGGGATATATTTTTTTAAAACAATACAATAGAGCTAGTGTTTGTAGATCCATTATCTAATGTGATAGAAATGATACAATGAGTTATTTTAAAAGTTTCTAAAACAGAAGGAATGACATTAAAAATATTTCCTGTGGTATGTGCAAAATCCATATGATGAAAACCAAGATATATATATATATATATATATTGTATCCTTCAATCAGAGTCTAAATAATGTCATGTGATAGTTAAATATTCTTGTTTGGAACATGCATTCCAAATATCTAAAGTTAATACAATAGAGATAGTTAGATGCTATAATTCAGCCTTCAACTTATCTCGTTGGGTTTGAAAACATTTTAACAATTCGTTTCTAGTAGTGTTTCTAGAAACAGATTTAAATTGAGGGTTGTATGCACTTTAAATAAATTCTTTATAAAAAAAATTATCACCGAAATTAATCGGTTGATCAGTACATGCAATATAATGTGGCACGTGCCAAGCACTTTTTAGCATGCGAGGTATCGTAACGCCATTTTGTAACGGACCTGTCTGGGTGCAGTTGTAGTTGTATCTGAGTTGTAATGTCTACCTGTCCGTGTGGAAATATGCACTTCTCCATATGCCTTTGCAAATTACCGGTCTCCCCTAGAAGTGACATAGTGCTTAGGACAAAACTTACATTGAGCATTGTCCATGACTTGACCGTCTGTCATAGTCTTATGTACTACGTCAAAACACTGCCATACCTTTGATGTGTGCTTTTTAGGATTGTGTCCAATGGGAGGACGTGATGTCAATGCTACGCCAAAACCAAAAGGTCCTGCTGCGGTTTCCGTCAACCCGAAAAGGTCAAAATAATCGTCCTCTATATTAAGACCGTCCAGAAATTGAGGATGATTATGATCCATTTCCTACAATACAAATATTAACTTATTAGTCATTAAAAACTAAGCATAAAATCATAAATATACTAAGCATAAAAATATTAAAATTAATTGCTAAACATAAAACCATAATATACTATGCATAAAAATATTAAAATTAATTACTAAGCATTTAATCATCAATTTACTACGCATAAAAATATTAAAATTAATCATTAAACTTAAAATCATCAATTTACTAACCATAAATATTAAAATTAATTACTAAACATAAAATCATCAATTTACTAACTAAATAAAAATATAGTACGTACGCATAAATTAAAATATACAAATATTAAAATTAATTACTAGACATAAATTCATAAATAATAAATTTACTAAAATCTAAGATTCTAAGAATAAATATTAAAATTTATAACAAAGTATAAAAATATAAACTCATAAATATACTAAGCATAAAGCCATAAATATTATATATACATAAAACATAAGAATAAATATCAAAATTAATAGTTAAGCATAAATATATTAAATATAAATATAAAATTTAAAAACTAAAACATAAAACTAAATAATAACATTTAAAGGAAAAGATACCTTTGAACTTTGGTGGAGAGATTAGAGAATAATAGTAAATTAGTAATATAGTATTAGAATAGTAGATTAGTATAGAGAGAGAGAGAGAGAGAGAGAGAGAGAGAGAGAGAGAGAGAGAGAGAGAATGAAATTTTGAAATGGTGTAGAGAATAAAGATTAGAGAGAGTAATGGAGAGAATGAGAGATTGAGAGATTGAGAGAGAGTGTATGGAAATTGGAAAGTGTGGGGGTATTTATAGAAAAATTTGAAAAGTAGGTAAAAATATAAAATATAAAGAGATGAGAGGAGAAATTGTAATTTTTAGTCGTTATTTAAAATTTTGACTATTTGCTGATGTTAGCAACGGTCAAAAAGCTTTTTTTTTTTAAAAAAAAAATATAGGTTCTGTAACAATAGAAGAAAATTTTTTTTTTGGTGGACCCAACGGCCGGTCTGCCAGGCCGCCTCGCGTGCTGGCCTGACGGGCCGACCGTTGGGCTTAGCAAGCCGGCCTTGCATGCATCAGGTGGGCCGACAGTGCTAGGTCCATCAGGCTCGATCCAAATTTACCACACTGATGTCCATTAATGATTATTCAAAAGTCTCCATGTTTAGATTGATTTTCACATTCACATCGCCCTATTGAATTACATAACTTCTTTCTATCCAATCACAATCCTTTACTTATCCCGGCCATTTGTAACCTCTAACTGACCCTTCCCAGTGCCCACTTTATATATATCTATACCCCTCCCACCATTATTTGCACAAAAAAAAACTAATCTCTCATTGATCATCTCAACCCAAAATGGTGTCCTTTAATATGAAAAAAAGTCTACTTACGATCATATTCATAGCCGGAGTTCTTGCCGGAAGCGGAAAGGCACAGAACTGTGGGTGTGCAGCTGACCTGTGTTGCAGCCGGTGGGGCTTTTGCGGAACCGGGGACGACTACTGTGGCACAGGATGCCAACAGGGACCCTGCAACCCTCCGCCAGCCACCAACGACGTGTCGGTGCCCGATGTTGTGACAACAGAGTTCTTTAACGGGATAATTGACCAAGCAGCGGCCAGTTGTGTGGGGAAGAACTTTTACTCTCGATCAGCTTTTCTCGATGCTCTCGGTTCGTATTCTCAATTTGGTAGAATTGGCTCCGAAGAAGATTCAAGGCGCGAAATTGCAGCTTTCTTTGCTCATGTAACGCATGAAACTGGACGTAAGATCTCTGCTCTCTCTTCCAAATTATTTATTAAATTCCATCTTTTTTATACACCAACATTAATAATACGGGTGATTTAATATCCTTTAGATTTTAATATAATGGTTTAAATAAAAGAGAAATTAAAAAAAAAAAAAAAGATAATATCTCTCTATTTTATATAATAAACCACAAATTAATCTTGTTTTTAACATATTTGGGCAGATTTTTGTTACATTGAAGAGATAGATGGTGCTTCTAAAGACTATTGTGATGAGACAAACACTCAATTTCCATGCAGTCCCAACAAAGGCTACTACGGGCGGGGACCAATTCAATTGTCCTGGAATTTTAATTACGGACCGGCCGGAAACAGCATCGGTTTTGACGGATTGAACTCGCCTGAAACCGTGGCCAATGATCCCGTCATATCATTCAAGACTGCCTTGTGGTTTTGGACCAACAACGTTCAACCGGTGATGAGTCAGGGGTTCGGAGCAACCATTAGAGCCATCAATGGTGCACTTGAGTGTGATGGTGGCAACCCTGCTACGGTTCAAGCACGTATCAGATATTATAGAGACTATTGCAGCCAACTTGGTGTTGCTCCGGGGGATAATCTTGAATGTTAGGATACATTATCTTAATTTTAACTTACGTTGTACTTCAAGGATTAAATAAAATAAATGAATTTGGATCCTCTGATGAATAAATCCTAAATAAATATAATATATATATATATATATATATAGTTTTTCTATTATCTGTTCGAATTGATATAAAAGATATCAGTTGGTTATTAGATTTAAATACTTTGACTTGACTGTATGCATTTGTCAAAGCATTTTTAAAATCCAATGACCCATATACAAGGAACTGATATATTTTATATCGGTTCTTACTGACAATAGAAAGACTATATATATATATATATATATATACAGTGGTTCTGTAGTCAAGATGTCATGACTTTATAATTTCAAAATGTCGAATCACAGCCATACATTCACATTGAGCCCACAACCTCACATTAACAAATACCCACACCCAATGTGAATGTGTGGCTGTGGTTTGACGTCCTTAACTTATAATTTCAGGACGTCCTTACCAGAGAACCACCATATATATATTCATTTTGTTATAACATATAGCATTTTAATTTAAGTACGTAGAAACAATTTCTACTCGTCTTGCTTGAGGGTTGGCTTAAATATATGTGGGTCAACACCTAATTTGTTTTTAAATTTTAGGATGTGTTTCATATGGCTTTCAAGTAGAGCTTATAGAGTAGATATTTTACGATAGAACTTTTATATTTATAAAAATGAAAAAAGAAAAAAGCTTTTGATACAAAAAAGACGTTGACACTAATGTATTTTTAAAAATAGTTTTTGATTGTATAAATTACAAAAAAGGTGTTGGCAATGTATTTAATAAAAGAATTGTATGGTGGAATATCTAAAATTTATAAAGGATAGTCAAGACAATTCATATGTTTTAAAAAAGCTATAAAAAAACTTTTAGAAGAAGTTTAAATTCCTAGTAGACATAAAATAGCTTTTATAAAGGGTAGTTGAGACAATTCATATATTAAAAAAAAAAACTGTTTTGAGTTTTGTTAAAAAAAAAAAAAAAAAAAACTTCAAAACAACTTCTAGCATTAAAAAAGTGTTTTTAACTCTTGTAAAAGATATACCAAACTCAAACTTAAAGACTTGTCTTCAATATCGTAAAAGGTGATATTTTTTTGTAGTGATTTATCTCGTTTTTTTGCATGCATGGACCAAAATTGCATATATAGCAACCAAAGTCATATACTATTTGAGAAATTCTTGATGATGGCAGTAGCACACAATTGTTTTGTTATTAACAATTTCTATTAAAATTTTAATAGTTTTTCGAATTGGCCCTCCAGATTCCTGGTGCAAAATTTAATAATTACTTGTATTTGCAGATCTCTGTTTCGTAGAACAGATTAACAAATCAAACAATTACTGTGATGAAGGAAACACTCAGCATCCTTGGGTCCAAGAAAGTTGTACTACGGGCGTGGCCCGATCCAAATCACATGGAACTATAACTACGGAGTAGCTGGAAAGGCCATCGGGTTCGACGGGCTAAACTCACTTGAAACGGTGGCCAACGACCTTGCTATCTCTTTCATGATAGCCTTGTGGTTTTGGATGACCAATGTCCACTTAGTTGTAAACCAAGGTTTTGGTGCAACAATTCAGAAGGTCAATGGTGCTCTTGAACGCAATGGCAAACAACCTCAAACGGTTTAGACTTGTATTAGGTATTACACTGAATATTACCAAAAATTTGGTGTCTCTCTGATGTGTTTCAGGTCAACCACATACCTTACACAACACATGTTCTACCAATTAAAACCTGCAAGAAATAATCTAAACAGCTAGAACATAATGTATGCAGTACCAAAACTATATTTTCTATAACCTGTCCTTATCCTAATAATATGCAAGAAACTTTTACACAACAATAACAGATATAATCTGCAGCAAGTAAAGTTACAACCAATCTGTTAATATTACTTTGCAACAAGAACAACCGAATAAGAATGTATCGAGAATTATAGTTGACAGTTTTCTAACTGTCAAGAATGCTCATGTCAAGAAAGATATGGACAGTTTTTTATTTTATTATTATTATTTTTTATTTAATTTTTTTTTTATTATTTTTTTTATGATAGTTTTTAAAATTAAAAAACTGTCAATATATCATTAACATTTTGTATATTTATACACCACCGGCCGCCGCCCTGGGCGGCTTAAATTGTCATTATTAGGAATTAAACTTGAAACCTCAAATCAAAAGTTGTAAGCCTTTACAACCAATATTTATATATAAACTATCTGAGTTGTTAGAAATTTAAAATAAAAAAAAAAAACTTGTTAGATAAATTTAAATTTATTAAACTAATCAAAACTGTAATTTCTACGACAGACATATATTAAAAAATATTTATTAAAACTTTTAATAAAATTATATTTTATAAAACATATATAGTCGAGTTATGAGTCTATACTCTATAGGAGACTAGTGACATCAATTGTAATAAGCATGATTTGAAATACAACTCTCGCTACAGGGAAGATATTTCTCTATATGCTTCTTGAAATTTAATGAACAAATGTAAGACTCAAATTACTAATATATATGGGTAATTGAATTATTAACGTGTCTATACTCTATAGGAGACTAGTGACATCAATTGGAATAAATATGATTTGGAATTTTGTATGTGCTGTAAAAGAAAAAAAAAAGAAAAAAAATCGGTTTTGTGTTTGCTTGTTTGGTAGTGGCAGCAGCGACCTGGTAGGTGGGTTTTGCCTAGATGAAGATGGAGGTGGTGTGGCTAGAGCTAGAAATGGTGGTGGCGATGTTGGCAATGTGGTGGTTAGGAACCAAAGGAGGCCATGATCGGGGTCGCAAACAGCGATTGATATGCCCAAACGGTGAGCAAACGGCGATCGAACTAGGCCGTCGAGAAAAGAGAAGGCTACCATGGTGATCTCTCTTTGGATTTAATAAAATAGAAATAAAAAAAGAAGCTTTTTTTTTTTTTTTTTACACTTTTATTTGTTTTTGTCAACAGTTGTATCTGAATTTTGTTGAAATCTATATGAGAATCCAATTCCTAGCTTTGAAGCTGGATTTCTATTCGAACAAAGAAACCCATTTTGTTATTGTTTGTGTTGTTCGAAGAATCTCGAGAAGCTCATCACCGAACGCGGTTTTATGTTTTTATTCTTGGAATATCGTTTTCAATAATCGGTACCAGACGTGTTTTCAAACTCGAAAAATATAAAAATCAATTTCTTGAAATCAAATAAAAACAAGAAAACTGTAAACCGAAAACAAAAACATTACCGAACGGCCCCTAAATATCCTTGAAATTCCCTAGAGAGATGTAGTGTATATTATACCTAGAGGGGGGGAGGGGGGGTGGATAGGTATAGTCCCAATTTCTTCCAACTTCAAAATATGTGGATTACAAGAATGAAATGTACACTTGATATGATTTAACAATTGTATAATATGAGTCAATACATGTGAAAATCAATATACAAGAGATATAATCAATATATGATATGGAAGATAATGAAAAGTAAAGCGAAAATGAACACAAGTATTTTTACGTGGTAAACCTCAAAGAGGAAACATCCACGGGTTGTATAACCACAACCACCAGCAAAACAATCCATTATATGAATAGAACTTGCACACTCAAGGCTATCAACAAATGATATCCACCCTAAGCTATCAAATCCTAATCTACCCGATCGACCAATAAATGATAGGCCAGAGGGATGGGCTCATTCTACAAATCAGAGATCCCTGGCCCTCTGTCAACGGGGAGCAACCTCATTCTCGAACGAACGACCACTTATCTTTCTGTCTAGGTCTGCCTCAACGAGCTTTGCTACTTCAACAAGGAGTGGAAAGGGGCCCCCTATCATAGGCGACCGAAGGCACAACCTGTTTAACAACAGCAAGAAGAAGGACATTTTTCTCTTCTCTCTATACGAAATTTCTGATACGCGAAATCTGGCCGAAAAAACTCAACATGTGAGAGCTCATTCCTTTTTTTAAGCAATGAATGATTTTTATACGACGATAGGATACCATCGGATGCGGTTTTTGTTATGAACTGACAAGATCTAAGTCTCCCATTCCGTAGCTCACTAGAGTGACTTCCGCTCACTCGGGCGCAATACCAATTGCCCCCTTCTTACGCTTCACCTTGATGTCGCAGATTAGCTGTGTACAGATAGCCTTACAGAGGGTTTAGAGAGAGAAATAAGACAGCAAAACAATCCATTATATGAATAGAACTTGCACACTCAAGGCTATCAACAAATGATATCCACCCTAAGCTATCAACTCCTAATCTACCCTCAAGGCCTAGTGAACCACCTAGCCTACTCTCTATCCAAGATGTGTCCTACACCTCTACAGAGTAACTCCCTATCCAAAGCTCTCAAACCTCTAGGAATATTTCCTTTCTTAGCTATCTAGATCACAAAAGATTCTAGTTAAGCTTCCCTAGCTCAACCATCCGGAGTACCAAACTCATAGTTAAGACTTTTGCTTAGTTATCTGGATCCTCTTGATCCTAACTAAGTCTTCGTGCTTGGCTATCCGGAACACTTTCCTAGCCAAGTCTTTTTGCTCAAATCAAAGCTTCACTCACCTTAACAAGAGACTTCAACCTTTCCACAAGGCAATGATCTAAGTGATGCAAATGATGCAAACACAAGACAAATAAAGCAAGATGATCAATCAAACTTTATGAACATGCTTAAATATACTATAGGATATGCTTTCAACAAGCAATCACAAATGTACCTAGAAATCAAGGCATGTATATCAATAAGAACAAGACGAGAATATTCAATATATCATAAAAATTTTAGTTATTAGATCATGAAATTAAACCTAGAAATTATCATGAAGCACATCACATATAACATTTCTAGAATCAATTCCAAGTTAAATCAAGTTTAGCAAATATATGTTCAAGAGAAATCACAAAGCTAAAACTCAATTAACAAATGATCAAACAACCCTAGGATATAATCTAACATCATTCTTAACACAAATCATCTATCAAATAAGAAGATTAAAAGAGATGATCAAAGAGAAAGTGCCAAAAAGAAGTTTTACATACAAAGATAAAACTCGGACTGAAGAACAGCTTGCTGCAAACAATCACGAATTCATTTAACTCTAAAAGTTCTTGAGGTTTGTAGCTCTCTTCAAGACCAAAAATTTTGGTTTTTGGATCACTCGATTTCGAGTTCGTATGAGAGAGTTATGATCAAAATAAGAAAACTAAAATTGAGAGAATTTCTGATTTCATCTTTTTCAAATTTTATACACTTAATGTTTGGAGGGAAGGATGATTGTTTTTGAAAGAATTCAAGGGAGGGAAAAATGGACCAACCATGGCTTGACATGTGACCTCCACGTGTGGACGCATGTTCCACACGTGGGCAGAGAGGCTGCCTGGCCGTGTGGCACATGTGGCCCACACGTGGCACACCAAGGTTAGCCTTTGGCCAATCTCTCTCCTTTCACGCACCTCTCGCGTTCTTCGGCCGTATTCGGGCCTTTGAACTCCAATTTTGAATTCTTTTTTAGGTTACGAAACATGACTCCCTCACGCACAAAGAACACTATAAAACTTTGTAAAAGGGTTGAGAATTCATCTCGGAAAACAACAACAAAGACAACTCAACGAATGAGAACGCAAAGTAGCGTAACTACATCGTTTGGACTCGAAACCGAATGAATGAGTAACCGAAATGAACGAGACTCAATAAGGAATCATATGAGATTATGTTCAAGTCCAAAATACAATAAACGCAAACAAATAAATACAATGTCACACAAGTATGTCATATTTAAGGGATAGTGATAAAATATGCAATTCTACAGTGTTTGTCTATATGAGACCAATGCATGAGCATACTTAAATGTGTGTGAATGTGTTATACCAAATATTTGCATAACGATGCAGGGACACACATGAATGAATTGTGTGTGTGTGTGTGTGTGTGCACTTACGCCTTGCAAGAGGAAGAAGAAACTTGATACCTTAGCACCCAAGTGTGCGATTTTCTTCTTGAAGACGATATTTGCATAAGATGTCGCTTTTAACCTTTGAAGCTTCTTTTCACCAAGAAACATCTAAGCAACACTTATTATAAATATAGAGAGGTTTGCAATGGAATCAAGCCAATACAAATCAAGGATCTTACGGTCCTCCTTATCTTTATAAGTTAATTTCACCTAGAAATGCATACCTTCGCAACAATTAAAAAGCATTTTAACTCTACTTTGTAAATTTGGTTGTTCAAAATATGTTTAAATCTTCCACCCCTTTGGTGAGAATGTATACAGTATACTCCTCTTCCTGTACCGCAGACCAACATTTGCTTTTTGTTTCTTAATATATATATACGGTTCCGTTCATATCAGTGTGCATTGATTTAACTATATCAGTACCAATGCATTTGGACCACTAATTATGAAGAAGCTTTGACAAGTGTATACACTTCGAGTCAATGTATGTAAATCTAATGGTCCACATTCAATGTACTGATGAAGTTATATCAGTGCGCACCGACTTAAACACACACACACACACACACACACATATATATATATATATATGAGGAAATAGACCTTTTAATCCAAAAATTTAGGGGGTTTATTAAATTTATCCAAGATTAGCAAGTTGATTGTTTTTGGCAAACAATCCACTGTAGAGACTAAATTGCCCCTCATTTTCCTATTTTATTATTTTCTTTGTTTTTATTTTTTATTTTTCCCACTTGTCTCTTCTACTTCTTCCACTATCCGAACCCAAACTTTTTCTCTTCATTCCCCCTCTTCATTATCTATCTTCATTTTCTCTTATTTTTGAACACCATCATTATCTCTCATTTTTGAACACCATCTTATTAGAATCTAAAAAACTCAATTATTTTTCTCCATAATACACAAAACCCATATTTCACTGATTTGGCTTTTTAATTCACGGATTTAGCATTAGATTTCATGAAGAATCGAGATCATTCCAATCCTTCTTCTTGAGGTCTTTATTTCAAACCCTATTTTAATTTGTTTCATTTGTAAATTTAATGATGAATTTAAGATGAAGAAGATGGTTTGTGGTATGATTAATTGATTTGTAGTGGTGTGTTTAATTGTGTTACACCCTGGTGTGTTTAATTGGGTTGCTTTAGTGTGTGTAATTGATTTTCCATGGTGTGTGTAATTGATTTACACCAGGTATGTTTAATTGGGTCACCAATATGTTTACATGTTTTTCCATGGTGTGTTTAATTGATTTTCCATGGTGTGTGTAATTGATTTACACATGTTGTTGCCCTAGTGTGTTTAATTGGTTTGCTCTGATGTGTTTAATTGATTTCCCCTGTTGTGTTTAATTGATTTATATATGGTGTTCTCCTGGTGTGTTTAATTGGTTTGCACTGGTGTGTTAAATTGATTTACATATGGTGTTCCCCTGGTGTGTTTAGTTGGGCTGGCCTGATATATTTAATTGGTTTTTCCTGGTGTGTTTGATCGGGCTGGCATGGTGTATTTAATTGATTTTCCCTGGTGTGTTTGATCGGGCTGGCATGGTGTATTTAATTGATTTTCCCTAGTGTATTTGATTGGTTTACTGTGGTGTGTTTAATTGATTTGTCAGTGTGTGTTTAATTGGTTTACACATGGTGTTCCCCTAATGTGTTTAATTGGATTGACCTGGTGTGTTTAATTGGTTTACCCTGGTGTGTTTAATTGATTTACACTTTGTGTGTTTAATTTTGTTGCACTAGTGTTTTTAGTTGTGTTGTGCTAGTGTGTTTAATTTGGTTACACCTTGTTTTATGTTTTACCCTGTTTAATAAATTGAAATCTAAATGCGAGATTTTTGTTGGTTGACATGCAGGAATGGACCTAACAAAATCGGTAATCACTTATGATGGCAAATGGGTAGGGAACTTTTACAAGGGTGGTGACAGAGTTTGTCATAGTGGCAGAGTTTGGTGGTCTAAGTCGAGATACATTCGAAGATGATAGCATTATTGTTGACAATAGTGTGTTATTCAAAATCGTGTTTGTGTTATTAAGGATTATGTTAAAATTGTTATGGATTTAGTTGTATTTCATGAACTATGTTGAAATTATGTTAGAATTGTATTTCATGAACTGCTAGTAAGGATTTTGCATTTAATGTTTTGTGATTCCATGAACTACGTTGAACCCACATTTTCGTGATTCCATTTATTCCTTTTTACTTTAAGATACCGAGCATAATCGATATTTTTAATCTACACAATTCAAATAACTTGGGATCAATAAATTAAACACATCATGTTTCATCAATTAAACACACCTATTTCCTACCCAATTAAATACACAAGTACAACCAAATTAAACACTGACGCTAGTAATACCTAATTAAACACACTAATACTATCTAATTAAACACACAAGTATTACCCAATTAAACACACATATTTCCAACCCAATTAAACAAACTAGTAATACACACTAGTAATACCCAATTAAACATACATATATTTCCAACTCAATTAAATACACTAGTTCTACCCAATTAAACACACATATTTCCAACCAAATTAAACACATCGGTATTACCCAATTAAACACGCCAGTACTATCCAATTAAACATACCAGTTCAGATACATTACAGACCTCAAAAACATATGTCACCAAAGATCCGAGAGCAACAAATTACAAAAAATTTCCAAAAGATGAAAAAATGAAAATCCTAAATCATTAAGGCGGGTGTATTCAATTAGGATTTCAAAAGACTTTTAAAGACTTTTTTTTTTTTTTTTTTTTAGTGGATGACTTTTGCAGATTTTATGGACTTTTAAAAAGATTTTATAGGATTATGAAAAACTTTCATAGAATTTTATTTAAAAGACTTTCATAGACTTTCATAGACTTTCATTTTAAAAGACTTTTGTAGACTTTCATTTTAAAAGATTTTCGTAGACATTTATAGACTTTCATTGACTTTTAAATATAGTGCATACTTTGGTTTAACAAAATTATATATATTTATCATGTCAATAAAAATATTTTTTTTAAATGAATAAAAAAAAAACATCGTTAATTAAATTTGACAAAAGCATTCATGTCTATATATGTGATTTTAAAATTTGTATTTGTGTTTTAATTATATTTTGTATTATAAAGACATTATGCTCATTTTTTTTTTAATAATTAGTCAAATTTTTATTTGTTTTTTTATAATTAGTCAACGTATTATAAATTTTCTTTTAGCAAATATATAGCAAACCGTCAATAATATTAACGTTTATATGTCTCTACGAAAGTATGACAATGAGTAAAAAAATCTACTAAAAATTCAATCAAGTTACTAAAGATAAAACATAAAAACTGCACCTAATTGTTGAATGAGACCCATGCCTAAAAGTGGGTAGTTTGATATTGATCATAATTATATGGAGTCACACTCATACGCGACTTTGATTATGACATATTGGCATGGTTAAGTATTGGTTTTTGTCTTTTATTATTTTTATTTAACATAAATGAAGTTCATTTGATTTGTTTCAGTGTTGTTTAATTGCTTTGAAAATATAGGTAAAAAATATGAAATCTCTCGTCTTTAATTGCATATTTAATGGAGAGTTGTTTTATATTATTTTTTAGTTAAATTTTTTTTGTTATAGATCGTTAATGTTTGTACTTTTTTTTTATTTTTATATATAATGTTTATTTATTTTAAAATATATTCATTTTATTTTATTTATGAAATTTGTTAAGAATGAGTGCTTTTATTTTAAAGTGGAATTCTTTCTATATATATTTTTTAAAAAGTCATTCAAAGTCTTTGATATGAATGGAAGACAGATTGAGAGATTTGTTATAGCTAAAAGTCATTAAAAATCATTGATATTATAAAGTCATTGAGAATTTGAATACCTCATAACTTTCATAGACCATTCAAAAGTCTTGATTGAATACCACATGATTTTTAAAGACTTTTTTAAAAGTCTATGAAAGTCTGTATTAAATATTCCATGACTTTTATAGAGTCGTTAAAAGTCTACACTGCATACATATAAACTTTTTAATTTCATAAAAGTCATTAAAAGTCTTTTGAAATCCTAATTGAATACATCCTCCTAATATTTTCAGAAATTACAAACTTGTCTGATATATATATAAAAAAAAATTCCTAAATCTATTTCACTTTCCCTTTCTCAGTCTCTCTTTTTTCTCTCCTTTCGATCTCTTTATATTTCAAGTGTCGGGGTTTTGTTGGTGTTCTAATTTTCGTTTGTGATTTTGTTCATCTAAGGTCTTGGTGCCTTTTGTTTCTCTGTGGGGGCTCTTGTGTGTTGTTGTTGCCTGATATGGTTTTTGCCTCTGCTTTGGGGTGTGCTATTTTTGGTCTTCCTTGCCTCAATAATATTTTTAGCTGTTCAAAAAAATGTGTTTGGTTGTTTGTGGGTTTACTTTCTTTGAGTCTCTGTTCTGGGTGCGTGTTTGGATGATAAAAGATGAGTTTGAAGATGATGAATGATGAAGATGAAGAATGATTTTGGATGTTGTTCCGTGATGATAAAGATGAAGATGAAGATGAAGTTGGGTGATGAAAGATGATTTTGAAATATGAAAATGGTGTTTGGGAGGTGAGAAAATGAAAGAGAATGAAAAGGAAAAATAATTTGGAAAGAAAAAATAATTAAAAAATAAATAAAATTTGTAGATGCCAAACGGTGATGGTCTTCAAAATGATTCACTATATATATATATATTTTAATTATTTCTGCTTCTTTTTGTATGGATATGTTTGGGAGATGACTGATGAAATATGGATGATGAAGATGAAGATGAAGTTGGAAGATTAAAGATGAAGTTTTTTTTTTTAATTTTCTTTTATTTATTTTATTTCCCAACACCGACAACTTTATGGTTTTTTATTTTTATTTCAAATACTCTCTTTAGTGTGCTTGCTTTTGAATTGTCATTTTTCTTTGGTTTTTTGTTTTGTTTTTTTTTCATTTCATTTTTTAATCAATTTTAATGAAGGGTATTTTTGTCCCCAAAGGTGGATTGTTTACTGGAAACAATCGAAATGCTAATGTTGGATAAAATTAATAAAACCACTAAATTTTTGGTTAATTTTAAATTTCACCCACAATATATATATTTATATATATTTAGGAGAGCAAATAGTAAGGAGAGCAAATTGATTTTCTATTTGAGGTGAGATGAAGCTAGCTAGTAAGTTAAAAAAATGAAAAAAAATATCAATTGAACTCGACAAATATGTGAATCTCCTTACTATTTGTGAGGAATAAGGGAGGTGGTTTAGCTACTTATTATGTGCATTAAGTGGAACTTAATTGGCACTTTTGTACATCTGATCTATTAGATTATTCTTAAACCAAATTTTAATGCTATCAACAGTGAATGTACTTTTTGCTCTCTTTAATATCTTGTAATTGAGAATATTAATTATTAATAATATGAGAAACTACCTAAATGGTGTGTACTTTCTCATCAACGGATTATAGCTTCTTTCGTAAGAGTGACAATGACAGGGACAAATGTTTTTTTTTTTTTTTTTTTTTACCTTTTTAATTTACTGTTTTTAAAAGAACATTCACGTCAGTATTGTGCTTAAATCACTAGAAGACATGACCGTGGTTCGGTTCAAACCTTGGAACCAAACTTGAAACGTAGAAAAAAAATCGGAACCAGAATCAAAATTTCAGTTCCGGTTTTGAAACCAGACCGAAACCATAAGTCATAAGGTTCCAGTTTCGGTTCGTTTAAAAAAAAACCGGACTGGAATCGACAATTCGGTTCTGGTTCTGGAACCGCCAGTTCCACTACAATATATATATTTATAAATATATATATATATATATATATATACTATTTTTTAAAAAACCTACGCTACCTACCTCGTTCTTTCTCTCTCTCTTTCTTTAGACCTCAATCCACTCTTTCTTTCTTCAGACCTCAATCAGATATCTCTCTAGTCTCTTCCTTTCTCTCTTTCTCTCTTTCTTTATTCTTAAATCCGGTTCCATCAAATCTCTCTCTTCCTTTCTCTCTTTCTTTCTGCAGATCTCTCTCTCTCTCTCTTCTTAAATCCGGTTCCATATGATATCTCTCTTCGATCTCTCTCTCTTCTCTCTCTCTCTCTCTCTCTCTTAGATCTATCTCTTTGATCTCTCTCTTCGATCTCTTACCTTTGATGCCTGTCAAGGTTTGCAATTTCAAATAGAAATTGTTGGATGTGTTTGGAGTTATTGAGTTTTTGATTTTGGATGGTGGGGGTGTGCTTTTATTCGAATGAGGATGGTGGTGTGTTTTTGATTTTTTTGGGTTTTGATAGATGATGGTGGTGATCGGTGGGTGCCTGGAATTTGGAATTCTGGATGGATGATGATGATTATTATTAAATATTATTATTGGAATTTTATTTTTAAAAAATTTGATTTTATATATTTTTTGTCTTTTACAATAACATTTTTGGATCATTATAATGCAAATTGTAACAGGTGAATGCACCCAGACAAAAATCTGTGTCATGTTTGTGGACATCTGGGTTGGACAATTAATTTTTTTTTAATGGAACCGAACCGTCGGAATCAGAACCGAACCGCGGTCATGTCTAGTTATGATGGTTAAATTTTATGTAATTTCTACCTCAATTTTTTCTTAAATATTTACATTTTTTTTTTAGATATATATTTTGTCATGACTAGTGTTCAAAAAACACGCCTAGGCGCTACGAGGCCTCCGGACGTCTCGATTAGGATAAAATCGACTGTATTAGGCTGTAAGTAAAAAAATACGGTTGATTTGGCCAATTTATTGGTCGATTTTACAGATAAATCAGTCTAGACAGAATTAAAGTCTTTTTTATATCCTAGTTACACACTTTAAAATTTGAATATTGAATTTTTTTGAATACATTGAATATTGGTTTTGTATGTAGGAAAAATAATTAAAAATAAAAAATAAATTTTTGGCTATCTAGGAGCCATCTAGGTGCTGTCTAGGCACCGCTTAGGCGCTAGGCGTTGCTCTATCGTCTGATTAGTGCCTAACGTTTACTAGAACACTGGTCATGACTGTATACTAGTGTTTTAAATCACAAACAAATTCAAATGGTCAAATCCAAACAAAATTCTTTCTATAAGGTCCTTGATTTGTATTGACTTAATTCCATTGTAAAACTCTCTATATTTGTAATAGTTGTTGCTTAGGTGGTTTTTGGTGAAAAGAAGATTCCAAGGTGAAGAAGCAACACCTTGTGCAAATATCGTTTTGAAGGGGAACATCGAATTCTTAGATGCTAAGGTATCAAGATTCTTCTTCCTCTTGCAAGGCGTAAGCGCACACACGCATAATTCATTCATGTGTGTCCCTGCATCGTTGTGCAAACATTTGGAATAACACATTCAAATTCATTTAAGTATGCACATGCTTTGGTCTCAAATTGACAAATATTGTAGATTTGTATGTTTTATGACTATCGCTTAGATATGGCATACTAGTGTGACATTGTATTTATTTGTTTGTGTTTCTTGTATTTTGAACTTGAAAATGATCTTATTTGATTCTTTATTGAGTCCCGGTCATTTCGGTTACTCATTCATTAGATTTCGAGTCCAAACGATGTAGCTATGCTACTTTGCGTTCTCATTCATTGAGTTGTTTTCATCATTTTTTACCGAGATGAATTCTCAACTTTTTGTCAAAATTTTATTGTCTTCGTTGTGCGTGAGGGAGTGAAGATTCATAATTCAAAGATGGATTCAAAATCGGAGTTTGGAGGCTCGAATATGATCGAAGAACATGAAAGGAGCGCATGAGGAGCTTTCTCCGCCAAAAGCCAAGCAAGGTGTCCACGTGTGGGCCACGTGTGACACACGACCAGCACCACCCTCTGCCCATGTGTGTGACACGTGGTCCACACATGGATGGTGATGTGGCAGCAGCTGGTTGGTCCGTTTTTCCCTACTTTGAATTCTTTTAAAAGCTCTCCCCTTTCCCTCTAAATTATGTGGAAGAAAATTTGAAAAAGAAGATAGCAGAAATTTTCTCTCAATTTTAGTTTTCTTATTTTGATCATAACTCTCTCATACGAACTCGATATCGAGTGATCAAAAAGCCAAAAATGTTAGTCTTGAAGAGAGCTACAAACCTCAAGCCTTTTCAGAGTCATTTGAGTCCGTATTTTTTTACAGTGAGCAGATTTCAGTCCGAGCTTCAATCTTTGTATGTGAAACATTCTCAACTTACTTTCTCTTTTGATTATCTCTTTTAATCTTCCTATTTGATAGATAAAATAAGTTGAGAATGATGTTAATTCACTTTCTAGGTTTGTATGATTGATTGTTAATTGAGTTTTAGCTTTGTGATTTCTCTTGAACATTTATTAGCTAAACTTGATTGATCTCGAAATTGATTCTAGAAATATTGTATATGATGTGCCTCATGTTATTTTCTAGGTTTAATTTCATGATCTAAGAACTAAGATTTTTGTGTGATATATTCTAATATTGTTCTTATTGACTCACATGCTTTGATTTCTAGATAGATTTGTGATTGTGTGTTGAAAGCATATTGAAATTCCCTTAAGCAATACAGTTTATAATATACCGAGGAGGGGGGGGTGGAATAAGTATAGGCTCAATTCTTCCACATTCAAATTTCACAAATGCAAGAATGAAATGCACACTTGATCTATCTAAACAAATGAATTGTTATAGTCAACACATGTGGAATATCAATAAACAAGTGATACAGTCAATAGAACATATGGAAGATAATGAAACATAAAAACAAAAATTGACACAATAGTTTTTACGTGGTAAACCTCAGAAGAGGAAACGTCCACGGGTTGATACAGCAACCACTGGCAAATCAATTCACTATGATGAAAGGGACTTAAACACTCAAAGCTATCAACACATGATATCCACTTTAAGCTATCAACTCTAAATCTACCCTCGGGTCTAGTAAACCACCCTGCCTACTCCTTATCCAAGGTGTGTCATACACCTCTAGAGAGCAACTCCCTATCCAAGGCTATCAAGACTCTAGGAAGATTTCCTTGCTTAGCTATCTAGATCAGTAGGATCCTAGTCAAGCTTCCCTAGCTCAACCATTCAGAGTACTACACTCAAAGTTAAGACTTTTGCATGACTATCTGGACCACATGTCTTAGGCAAGTCTTCTTGCTCTAATAAAAGCTTCACTCACTTTGAAAGAGACTTCAACCTTTCCACAAGGTAACGAAATGATGCAAACGATGCAAACACAAGTCAAATAAAGCAAGATGATCAATCAAGCTCTATGAACATGTTCAATGATAATCCAGAATATGCTTTTAACAAGCAATCACAAATGTATCTAGAAATCAAGACATATGAATCAATAAGAACAAGATAAGAATATTCAATATATCACTCAAAAATCTTAGTTCTTAGATCATGAAATTAAACCTAGAAAATATCATGAAGCACATCATATATATCATTTCTAGAATCAATTTCAAGATTAATCAAGTTTAGCTAATATATGTTCAAATGAAATCAAAATGCTAAAACTCAATAATCAATCAATCAAACAAACCTAGAAAGTGAATTAACATCATTCCTAACACATTTCATCTATCAAATAGGAAGATTAAATGAGATGATCAAAAGAGAAAGTGATAAGAAAATGTTTCACCTACAAATGTAGAATCTCGGACTGAAATATACTTGCTGCGAAAAATCACGAAATCCAATGACTCTGAAAATACTTGGGTTGTAGCTCTTTTCAAGACCAACATTTTTGGCTTTGGATCACTCAATTTTGAGTTCATATGAGAGAGTTATGATCAAAATAAGAAATCAAAAATCATGAAGAAGTTCTGCACTCTTTCTTTTTCAATTTTTCTTTTTAGAATGAATGAGAGGGAATGAAGAAGTTTTAAAAGAATTCAAGAGAGGGAAAAACGAGCCAATCAAAACATGCCAAATCACCTCCACGTGTGTACCGCGTGTGACACACATGGGTAGAGAGGTGTGTTGGACATGTGACACATGTGGCCCACACGTGGACTCCAAGCTTGGCCTTTGGCCACGTTTGCTTCTCTCGCGCTTCGCTCGCGTTCTTCAGCCGTATCCAGGCCTCCTAATTCCGATTTTGAATCCATCTTTGGATTACGAATTTTAACTCCCTCACGTACAATGGTGACTACAAAAATTTACAAATAGGTTGGGAATTCATCTCGAAAAATGACGATGAAGACAACTCAACGAATGAGAACATAAAGTAGAGTTGCTACATCGTTTGGACTCGAAACCTAATGAATGAGTGACCAAAATGACCGAGACTCAATAAGGAATCATATGAGATCATGTTCAAGTCCAAAAATAATAAACATAAACATATAAACTCAATATCACACAAGTATGCCATATCTACGCGATAGTGATAAAACATGCAATTCTATAATGTTTGACAATATGAGACTAATGCATGTGCATACTTCAATGAGTGTGAATGTGTTATACCAAATGTTTGCACAACGATGCAGGGACACACATGTATGAATTATGTGTGTGTGTGTGTGTGTACGCTTATGCCTTGCAAGAGGAAGAAGAATCTTGATACCTTAGCATTCAAGTATGCGATTTTCCCATTGAAGATGATATTTGCACAAGATGTTGCTTCTTCACCTTTAAAGCTTCTTTTCACCAAGAACCACATAGGCAAAAACTATTACAAATATAGAGAGTTTTACAATGGAATCAAGCCAATACAAATAAATGATCTTACAATCTCCCCATTTGGCTATTCCATGGCAAAACCTCATCTTCACCATACAATGTTCACTCATATAAACTCAATGTTTAAAACATTCTCTCATCCTCACATTACAAAGAGATCCCTGATGATCATGTCATTCCACTTGATGTGAATAACTTAATTCAAATAAAATCTAAAGATGGTGAAGGTTTGGAAAAGGAAAATAATAAGAGGAATCTTGAAAAAGATGACAAACAAGCAATTAAGAAGAAGAAAAGTAAAAAAAAATGGTTGTAAAAAGTGGGAAAGTGGGAGGTGCTCCAAAATTATCACAACAAATTGATCGCCTCATTGATGCAGTTGAGAGTAAGAAATAAGCCAATTTTTGTTTTTCTAAAGTAATGAAATTGGTTGAGTCGTTGCCTGGGGTAGAGATAGGAAGTGACTTGTGGTTATTTTCGACTCATTTGTTTTTAGCCAAAGAGAAGAGAGAGATGTTTTCAATCATAAAAAATCCTGAGATCATGCTTAAATGGCTTAATTACGAGAAGTCTCGAGAGTCACTTAACTTGGATATCATATTATTGTATTACTCAGCTTTACTCAACTTCATTAACATTTAATTTTTATCATATTAGTTTTTTTGCTTTTAACTGTTTAAGTATTTTATATGTTATGGGAAAAAATTACTTCCTATAAGATTCTAGTTTATTGAGAAATAAAATGGGCTATTGTTTTTATGATTTTTATATATTATATTAAGCTTTCTTCTTCATGAATAATGATTTGTTGTTTGTTGGGATGACTTTGTGCTTTGTGAATCACTTCAAGTATTGTACCTCCACATGGACCTTATGGGTCCCATCTAAACCGAAAGCTTAGGTGATATAAGGTACATTCTTGTGGTAGTTGATGACTTCTCTAAGTTCACATGGACTTACTTTCTTAGAGAGAAGTTCGAAGCCTTTGAGAAATTCAAAATGCTTTGTGTTAAAATTCAAAATGAGAAAACTTCTCATATTAAAAGCATTAAGAAAGTTAGAAGTGATCATGGGAAAGAGTTTGAAAATACTAACTTTGAAAGCTTTTGTGATAGCTTAGGTATTTCCCATGAGTTCTCGACTCCTAGGACACCTCAATAAAATGGTGTTGTTGAGAGGAAGAATATGGTCCTTCAAAAGATGGCCAGTGTGATGTTGCTTTGCAACAAAGTCTCTAAGAACCTTTGAGATGAAGCCATCAACAAGGCTTGTTATATAGGGAATAAAGTTTTTCTTAGGCCTAGGACTAAACAAACATCCTATGAGTTATGGAAGGGTAGGAAACCCAATATTAGCTACTTCCACATGTTTGGAAACAGGGGTTATATATTTAATGATCGAGATCAACTTGGTAAGTTTGATGCCAAGAGTGATGAGGGTATTTTCTTTGGATATGCACTTAATAGCAAGCCATATAGAGTTTTCAATTTAAAAACTCAACGTGTTATGGAATTATCAAATGTTGCCTTTGATGATTGTAAGCACAAACACGATGATCATGAAGGAGATGTTTGTGAGATAGATGACCTTTCCTTGAAGAAGTGTGGTGAGACTTCAAGTGATGTGAAGTCAAACCTAAATGAAGAGGATGATCTACCTCTTAATAGAGATCCATCTTTGGACTCTAGTGAACCAACTCCTTGGTTAGGAAACTCCATGATAAAGACGATATCATTGGAGAGGTTAATAAGGGTGTTAGAATTATGCGTTAAATAGCAAATCAAATTAGCTACACCTGTTACATCTCTCAAATAGAACCCAAAAAGGTTGATGATGCCTTAAATGATGAATTTTGTGTTCTTGCCATGCAAAAAGAGCTAAACCAATTCGAAAGAAATGAGATTTAGACTCTGGTTCTTAGACCTAGAAACACCAATGTCATAGGCACCAAATGGGTGTTTAGGAACAAATTTGATAAGGATGGCAATATTGTGCGAAACAAGGCTAGGCTTGTTGCATAAGGATACTCTCAATTTGAGGGTATTAACTTTGAGGAGACTTTTGCTCTCGTTGCCCGTCTTGAGTCCATAAGGCTTCTCTTATCCATTTTATGTGTGTACAAGTTCAAATTACACCGAATGGATGTCAGGAGTGCCTTCCTTAATGGCTTATTGAATGAGGAAGTTTTTTTTGTTAAGCAACCTAAGGAGTTTGTGGATCCACACCACCCCTCTCATGTCTATCACCTCAAGAAGGTTTTGTATGGGCTGAAACAAGCACCGAGGGCTTGGTATGAGCGTCTCACTCTTTATCTTGTTAACAATGGCTACTCAAGAGGTAGTGTTGACAAGTCTGTGTTCATCAAGTGCAATAAAGATGAGTTATTCATAGCTCAAATTTATATTGATGACATTGTGTTTAGTTCCACTAACAAATCTAAAATGCAACAATTTGATGATGACATGTCTCATAAGTTTGAGATAAGCATGGTTGGTGAACTAAATTACTTCCTAGGTTTGCAAATTAAGCAAATGCATGATAGAATCTTTAAATCCCAAGCTAAATATGCAAATAACCTACTGAAGAAGTTTGGCCTTGAGAATGCCAGACATTGTGACACACCCATGAGCATCACCTTGAAGCTAAGAAAAGATGTTAGTGGAAAGGATGTTGAGCAAACTTATATCGAGGATGATAGGTAGCTTTCTTTACTTAACTGTAAATAAACCCGATATATCATTTAATGTAGGTGTTTGTGCTAGGTACCAAGCTAATCCCAAAAAATCTCACCTTGCTACGGTGAAGAGGATCATTCGGTTTGTGAATGGTTGGTGTCTTGGTTTTGCAAGAACCAAAACTCAATTTCCCTATCCACAACAGAGGCAGAATACATTGTCGTTGATAATGCTTGCACTAAATTGTTATGGATGAAACAAATGCTAACAGATTATGGCTTAAAGCAAGGTACTCTCACATTGTTTTGTGATAACATGAGTGCCATTAACATTTCAAAGAATCCCATCCAACATTTTAGGACAAAGCACATTGACATTAGACATTATTTCAAAAGAGAGCTAGTTGAGAACAAAACCATTGCATTGGAGCATGTGGGAACAAATGACCAACTAGCGGATTTGATTACAAAGCCCTTAAACACTTTTAGATTTGGGAACCTTAGTAAGTCTATTGGGATTTGTCACTTGGGTTGAAATGGTATGTCTTGACCTCATATAGGGAGCTCAAGCAAAGAGAGAAAAGTTGCATAATCTTGCATTGTGCTACATTAAAATGTTTTGTGCCTCTTTATTAATTGTTTGCGATGATTAGTTGTACATGCTTATATGTATTTTTCCTTAATAAGTGTGCTACATTGCTTTGCTTGCAATTCATGTCATATTTATGCACAAACATGCATTTTTGGACTTGGAGATTTCCTTTGGGAGTACTCCTTGAATGACCTATAATTGATCTCCATGACATGATGATTCTTTCTAATGACATGCTTCAGATGAAAAGTGTGAAATGTTTGCTTAATTTTGAATGCAAAAATATGTGTGAAAAAACAACATTGAGACTAAAATCAATAAGGATCATGTATCCATTCAAAAGATTTTAAAATCCAATAGTCTCTCTTTCTTTATTAGTTGAACATGGCTATTATCATATGGGTACCTTACCCGAAAAAATCGAATAGGGTGCAAAAGTCACTCATGCCTTATTTTGCTTATAATGGTGGATATAGGTGCTATTTGAATTGAAATGCTTATAAGATCTATATCCTTGCTTTAATCCATGACAAAGGGTGAAATTGGTTTGAATTTTTTTAAAAACCTTTGTTGTTTTCTTTGTCAAATACCATTGGTTTTGGTCTTGAATGCATCATGTCTTGCATGCAAATCATCCTTATCACACATTTTTCTTAAAATAAAATTCCTTGAATCTCTCTTACTTGATTGAGTTGCATAAAGTTGCTTATATGGTTATATATGTGTGTGTAAGATCTTAAGGGAATTTCAATACGTGTTTGTGCTACAAACTCTCCTTGCTAATTCTTACCTATTAGGGGAGACTCCCTTTGCCTATCTCACGACAGATAAGGGGCAGTAAGGTTTGTTAGAAATAGTGCTAAATAGTGCTATCTTAGGTACTGCATTTATGGGGAGCTGAGTAGAGAGAGTAACCTATTTTGGGATGTTGCATTTAGGGGGAGTTGCATTACATCGCACGATTACATTCCATGACTGTATTGATTTATTTATTTTTGTAAGGAAGTTACAAATGCTCTTGTCATAAGTACCTCACACACACTTGCTCTTGGAAAGGTATCTTTCTTATTGATTGTGTGTAGGTTGGATTTTTATACAAGCGTGGAATTGACTTGAAGATGTTCAAGATTTAGATTAGAAGCTTTATTCTAATGTAGAAAAATTTGTTGACTAACCATTTTTTGCATTTGTGAGATTGCTTTGTGAGTAGTGGTTTTGTCACGAAATAGCCAAAGGGGGAAATTGTAAATGCCTCACTTTTTGATTGGCTTATTTCGTTGACAAAATCACAATGGGGTTCAAAATTGTAAGGGTGGCTTAGGTTTGAAGAATTCTTCTCAAATGCTATTGGACCTCAATGTGGACTTCAAGTGCTTCAAGGAAGGTAGCTTACCTGTATTGACTCTTAATTGAAGAGACTTAGTTACACACACACATATCTCATGCATTCACATATCTTGTATATTTTTGTGTGTTTCTTGTTGATGCATATTCTATGATCATTCTATTGCATCTTTTTTTTATCATTGCCATGCTTATTAGGTTTTGAAATGCATGTTTTTCCCTTAAAGTTTGAAGTTTGCTTGTCACCTCTGTCATGATAGCTATGGATTTCCACAGCGGTAGTCTCATCTTTTTTTTGGACAGAATGCACTGCTTCCACTACCGCTCCCATTACCTCTATTGTTTTCCAAAGCGCTTCTTTACAGTGTGTGTACCACTATCAAGATCGATGTGGCTTTCACAACGGTATCGACAGCATGTTCATTTTTTTTAAAACGACAACCTTTCACATTCCACACACATCCCTCTATAAATACATCTTATTCTCTAGTTCTTTTCAAGGTTTTAAGATTCAAGTCAACTAGAGAGAGAGAGAGAGAGCGCTTTAGAGTGCCTTCAAAGAAAAGTAATCAAGATTTTATCTTTCTTAACCAAAACCCAAATGACCATCATCCATTGTTGTTTCAAGCATCATTTAGGTGTCTTCTTCATGGATTTTCTTTAATCACACATGACTTGTAAGTAAAACATCATCTTCATCTTTTCATATGTTTTTGCTTTACAAGATATGTCCTTTATGACTTGATTTGTATCAAGATTAGATTTTTATCTATATATGGAGATTTGTGTGTTGTGTGTTGAGCTTTATTTGTGATAGCTATTTCATCTAGGGTTTTTATTTGCTCTTATAGCTAAGTTGTATGCAAGTCATATAGCAACATGATATCTAGGAATGTTTGACTTGTTCATCCATAGCTACATAGGCTTAAATGTTTCACCTTACATTTATGCTATTTGAATATTGTTCATATTCACTTTAGGTTGCATATCTCTTCTCTTTGAGTTAAGTCTTGTATTTACCTTTGGTAGTTTACAAGCAAGAGCTTAGAATCATTATTAAAGGCCCGCGAGTAGCGAAGACGAATTAGTAATCATATAGGTGTGATGCGGTCAACCTAGATTGAAATCGTATTTACAAATAGTGGATTTAAGGGTTCGATTGGCAATTATGCCCGTCAATTTTTTACCCTTTTGGAGTTTTCTCACGTCATTGTGTCATTTAGATTATTTCTGCACTTATTTTACATGATGATTTGTATTAGAGTTTAGGGATGTTTGCGATTAGTATTGACTAACCGAAATAGTCGGCGATTAATTTAGTTAAAACATATTCACCCCTTAACTAGGTTTATATAGACACTTTAGTATATATATTTTCAATACAAACCCTAGATGGACTTTGGAGTTGTGTAGACAGGAGGAAGACCGGCAAACCGGCGACAACATACGGCAGCTTTCAGCGTTATATAAGGGTTTATGTTGTGTCGTTGTGATGGAGTTGAATAGTTGATACACAAATGCAGAGCAAATTTGTTTTTTCATTAACTAACTGGTTATGTAATTGACGAGATGAGGTTGATTCGCTGGTAAAACTCCTCACACCTACACCACGAGGTTGTGGGTTCGAGTCCTTCCCTTCCCCCAAAAACCCCTAATTTATCTAATTTTGTAATACTTCAAAAAAAAAAGTTATATAAATTTTATAAAATGATGTTTTAATAATATAAAAATTTATTAAAAAAAAAATGGACCTTTTGTTTACGCGTCCAAGGGTGAGGCAGTTACTTGAATTATATATCTAAATTGGATGAAGACAGGAACCCTAGCCGCTGCAGTCACTGATCGTCCAAGATCCAGCCCGATCAAGGACAGTTGTAGTCATTCGAACCTCAGTAGTCCGTCGCCGACCTCGATCGCATCACCAGTTCCGTCGTAAGTTCCGTCAATCAGATCTCTCACTTTAGTCACTTTCCGATCGTCCGACCGTCGCTGCTCTCCGATCTCACTTTCGATCGTCCTGCCCTGCTCTCCGATAGCACTTCAGTCGTCACTGCTTGCTTCCATGACCTGCCACCGTAATTTGCAGTTTCTCTTTTGCTGAGATGAGATCATATACTAAAAATATAAATCTTAATTAAAAAATTATTGTTTAATTGTTCTCACTTGTTTGGTTTGACCTATGGCTTCTATGAAGTTATCGGATCTTTTTCCAGAGCTTGAACTACGGGGTTAGAGCCCCTTCAATCCAAACAGACTCTCGCATGGATGGACTTTCAAATCCCGCACCAGTAATGAAATCTTATGCCTAAACAATATCCTCCGCCATTGCTCCAGTGTCTTCGGTTTCGTAGAAAAATGGTGATTATGTGGCAGTCAAAGTCAACCCGAAAGCTTACGAAGAATGGTTGAAACTTTGTAGTTACTCTCTTATTCGACTAGTTGTCTTGTCAAAGGGAGATGAACCATGGAAGATATTGGTTCTTAAAGAGAAACTTCAATCTATCTAGAAATTGAACTCTCAATGGCATCTCATCTCTCTTGGATGGGGATTCTTCCAAATTCTTTTGAATTCTAAGGTAGATAAAGCACGAGTTTGGGGCATCAGATCACTTCATTTGAAACCTGAAATTCTAAGGCTTCAGCCATGGACTCAGAATTTTAATCCCAACACACAACGCATGATGAATGCTCAAATATGAGTGCCGTTTTACGATTTACCATGGGAGTTTTGGCACCCTCAAATGCTTTCAGACATGGCACGTGAGATCGGAATTCCTCTAAAGTTTGATAGAGCTACCCGAGAGAGTGATTATGGCCACTTCGCTTACATGCTGATTGATGTTGACCTTTCTAAGCCTTTGCCTGATTCCATCATGATAGAGGTTGGGGAAGATTGTTTGTTTCCAACTTTTTACTTTGAGAATGTTCCAACTTTCTCCTCAATTTGTTGCTCTATTGGTCATTCGGCCACCTCATGTCACCATGCGGCTTGATTTACAAGAAATATCACCACCGAACCAAAAGACAAGAATCTGGAAAGAGGAAGATCCAGAATTAGACAAGAGTACAGATCGAAACACAAGTCAAGAGATGTTCTGACCTCTCGAGTCTTTGAGACTATCAAATCGGGTATTGATGCCATTGCGACTAAACTCGATGAAGCTGCAACCTCTTTTCCAAACAAGACAACTTTAGACTTGGCTGCCTCTTCTAGTTCTCTTAGGCCAATCATTCCCACTAGACAAGGGGAGGCCTTGAAAAATAATGTTTATTTAGATGATTCTACATAACCATTACATACAGAACATATAGATATTGATGCCATGACAAATCCTGTTATTGCTCATATGGAGCCATTGATAGATCCTCCTATGGTAGAGCCATATTTACACACTCTTGAGAGTGAAGTTAGCTTTGACACTGATAGTGAATGCACCGAATCAGACTTCAGCCATCTCATAGCTTTAGACATCACATACATTCAAGGTGAAGTCTCTTGGGCAGATCAATTGGAAGATTCAGGTTGGAAAGACGTTACTGCTAAAAAAGGTAAAAAAAAAATAAAAAACAGGTTACCAGTGTTGTTTCGCTAAAAACTAGAGCTGCTAAAAATAAATTATTACATAAATGATTGTCCTTTATTGGAACTGTAGAGGTATTGCAAACAGTGATACCCAACATATTTTGAAAGACCTTTGTTTTCATCATAAGCTGAATTTTGCTTGCATTGTTGAACCGTTGTGTGCTTTTGATTCAATTTCTCCTACTTTTTGGCGCTCTACGGGGTTACACTTTATTTGTGCTAATGCTAGAGATACTCCTAGTATGTGGATTTTGGGGTATCTTGCTTTTCAAGATGCTACTATTGTTTTGTCTCACACTTAACATGTTACTATTTATGCTAATTTTGGTGGGATTGTCCATCGGATCTCTTTTATTTATGCCAGTGTGAACTATATCACCCGTAGATCTCTTTGGAGCTCTCTTATTGACATTGCTAGTTCGGATGATCTGCGGCTTATGCTTGGGGATTTTAACTCAGTTCTAGGCGCTTATGAGATTACTGGTAATGTTTCTTCTATCTCCTGTGATGATTTTCGTGCTGCTTTAACGGTCTGTGATCTTATTGACATTGAAACAAAAAGAGTTTTTCATACCCGGATCAACTGGGGTAGGCGTGGTATGGTTCTTTCTCGATTAGACAGAGATGTATGTTCCCATTCTTTTCTGGCTGCTTGGTCACAATAACCTGTATTACGTTGCCTAGATCTCATTCAGATTATCACCCTTTATTGGTTTCTTATTCTGCGGATGTTTCGTCTGGTCCACGGCCCTTCAGGTTTCAAGGTATGTGGGTTTCTCATCCCTCATTTTTTAATTTCGTTAGATTAGTTTGGTCATCCTTTATTATTGGAAGCAGTACTAGGATTGTTGTTCAGAAGTTGAAGCTGTTGAAAAAGACATTAAGGAGGTGGAATTGAGAGGTGTTTGGGGATATTGCCTTGAATGTTACTAATGCTAATGAGAAAGTGATGCTTATTCAGGGCAAGATTGATTCTGAAGGTTTTTCTGACGATCTTTTTCGTCTTGAGACTGCCGCTCTTGAAAATTTAGATAGTGTTCTAAAAAACATGAGACTTTTTTGAAAGAGAAAAGTAAAGTCAGGTGGCTTGCTGAGGGTGATCGAAACTCTAATTTTTTTCATTCATTGTTGAAGCATATAGGGGGAAATAAGCCCATGTCCTCTATTCAAATTGGTAAGAATATTTGTCATAATCCTGCTGAAATTGGTGAGCACATTTCCTCTTTTTATTAGCATCTCTTTTCGGATCCTAGCAACGATAGTTTAGACTTCTCTTTAATTCGAGAGCATGTGCCTTCTTTGGTTACGGTTGATGAGAATGCTTCGATTATCCGGGTTTCCTCTTTGATGAAGTGAGGAGTATGGTTTTTGCCATGGATACTCTGAGTGCTCCTGATCCTGATGGTTTCTCGTGCAGATTTTATTCTCATTGTTGGGAAATTGTGGTCCATAATGTGGTTTAAGCTGTGTAGGATTTTTTTCATGCTAGTCGAGTTTTTCCAGGTCTGAATTCTAATTTCTTAGTTCTTATTCCGAAGTGGTTTTTTCACGCTGCTATTTCCCCTGTTCCCATAGTGTACGGCAAAGTGATCCTCTCCCCCCATTCCCCACCCCCTTTTTTTTTTTTTGGCGGAAGATTTTTTAAGTAGATATCTTACGTATCTAGTAGACTCGGGCTTTATGACTTCTATCTCTTCTCCGGTTGGGATGTATGCCCCTTCGCATTTTCTCTATACTGATGATGTTATCCTTTTTTTCCAAGCTTCTCCTCAGAATTTGCAAGTGATTTTAGATGCTTTTGCACTTTATCGCTCTCTCTCGAGTTAACAAGTTAATTGGGAAAAATCTTCCATATTCTTTGGCAAAGGCATATCTAGGCCTTGAATTACTAATTTTCTCTCAATGTCTAGGATGCATAAGGGCAGTGATTCAATAACTTATTTAGGGATCCCTCTTTTTATTGGTGCGCCTAAACGTCGATGACTGATCTCTTGGGCTGATAAAATTAAAAGTAAATTGAAATCGTGGAAGGTTTTCTCTCTTTCAATGGCAGGTAGATTATGTCTTATTAATTCAGTGATTATGGGTTCCTTCCTGCATTCATTTCAAGTTTATCGTTGGCCTTCTTCTCTTTTGAAAGATTTAAATGCTACTATTTTGAATTTTTTTTTTTACTGGTTCGATTGATGATAGTAAATCTGTCCAAACTGCTTGGAAATCTTGCTACAGTTCTAAGGATAGTGGTGGTCTTGGTGTTAAAGACCTTAGTATTCTTACAAGGCCATACTTAAGAAGTTCACTTGGAGAATGTTGACTGAGGAGTCCTTTGTATTCATATATCTTTGGGCTCGGTTTTTCACCCAGGATCACAGACCTAGAACGTGGTATATTGTTTCTTCTGTTTGACCAGGTCTAAAATTGCATTATACTCCCCTAATGATTGAGTCTAGGTGGTTGGTTGGTCGGTCGTCATTCTAAGGTTCGTTTTTGGACGGATACACAACACCAAATATCACATATAATAGCAGCAGAAAAATGCTATCAAAAGTAAACAATAGCATTCAGTTTCATGCAATGACAACCAATGTGATTAAAAGTTTTATTTTTTCATAGCATTATTTGCATGGTATAAATTCAGTTTTTTTTTTTTTTTTAATGCTATAATTATTCTTTTATAGCATTTAACTGATGTTATATCATTAATAAAAACATGTTATTATTGTAGTTATTATAACTTCTTAAAAATGCTATTGCAATTGTACCCAATATAAAAGTTGTATATTTTAAATTTTTACTTAATTGTTCGTTTAAAAAGTTTTATTGTGCACAAAAAAAAAAATACAAACATTAAAGTAAAAAATATAAATATTTATTAATGAATCAAAATAATTATATGGTTCACAAAAATATCAAACGTACAAGGAAATTTCTATATACACAAATTTGAATTTAGTTTTATAAGAAAAAAAATTACAAGAACATGATTTTTTTTTTTTTTTATAGCCAATTACAACAACATGATTGCTCCACCAATCTTCATCTTCTGCTTTTGATAAAACACAGAAATCTTTATGTTCATAACCTGAAAGACATCAATAAAATAAAGTTATATTTAATAAAAAAAATGAATAAACATATATGAATTTACATAGCCATTACAATTATGAAATAGAGATTGTAGAGATTGTAACTAAAATGATCTAAGATGGAAAAGAAATCAAATATTGAAATTAAAAAAAGAAAAAGTCTCTTACCAAGAAATATAACTTCACAATGGAAGACATATAATACTTCTATATGTAGATTCATAACCAGATTTTCTAACTTAAATATATATATATATATATATATATATATATGTATATATATATCAAATAATCAGATCTGTAGTTAAACAAATAATTAACAAGAATTAAACATGAGTTTTCAAAAAAATCAATGAAAGAGAGAACAACTTACCAAAAAAATATGAATTTTTTTAATGAAAAATAGAAGATGAAGACAGTTATTGATGCTTGAGAGCTTTGTGGTAAAAGTAGGGATTTTGAGTTGGTGGTTTGGTGGCAGTAAAACAACTCTAATAATAGGTGAAGAGAATATAAAGCAAAAGTTAGGGTTTCAAATTTTGAAAACGGAAATAAATTTGTTTTCCCTCATTATCTTTGGAAAAAAAAAATAGAGGGATAAGAATTTATTTTCCCTCCTTATATTTAGAGATATTTTTAACATGTATTATAGCATTCTTAAATGTTATATAATTAGTTTTGTAAAATACTTAACTTTTTTTTTCAAAAAAATTGATATTTTATATTATACGTACGTTAAATTGTGTTTTTGTTAATAAAAATTTAAAGCACAATAATAATAATAATAGGTTGAAATTTTAAATAATAATTTATAATAGCTTATATGATTTCATAACATATCATAGCAAATTTAAAATGCAATTAAATTATTTTCTTAAAAAAAATAATAATTAACATTTGAGCTATATAGTTTAATAACATTAAAAGTGCTATATTATTGAAATCAAAATGCTATTTAGACTAAAGTGTTATCTATTAACATCTTTTTATAGCATTTTATTATAATATGCAATAATATAGGAATATTTGATAGCATTTTAAAATAGAATGCTATAGTGCAATGCTATAAAAAGTCATATTTATTGTAGTGATAACTGGTTGGGAGATCCGTTGATTAACCTGGTTGAGGATAGGTCTTCGTTACAACCTCTACTGGATTCTGTTGTCGGTGATATTTACTCAAATGTTACGGGTTGGGATATTTCTGCTTCTTTTCAAGCTTCTCATCCGAATGTTGCTTCTGAAATTGAGAAGGTGGTGGTAAGCATTGACCCAGACTCATTAGTTTGGACATGTTCCTTGGATAGTGTTGTTTCTTATAAATCTGCTTATGATTCTCTTTTTGAGGTTAAGAGTTCTGTTTCTTGGGGTAAGCAAATTTGGGCGTCTTTTATTCCTCCCTCTCGTTCAATCCTCGTTTGGCGCTTGTTTCATAGTAAGATTCGTAAAGATATTGTGTTGGGTACCAGAGGTTATATTTCTTCTTCTCGTTGTCGGTTTTGCTATGCTGCAAAGGAAAACATAAGGCGTCTGTTCTTGACTGCCCTTTTGTTCGTGGGTTGTGGGATTTTGTATTCTCTACTTTTGACCATAAGTTTAAGTTGGATAGTACTTATTTGGAACTTTGGCAGGAGGTAATGAGGGTTGTCTTTAGCACTCAACTGAAAGTTCTCTGGCGGGTTTCTATCATCACGGTTTTCTGGGTGGTGTGGTTCCTTCGGAATCAAGCTACCTTTGAGGGTGGCAAGCCTGTTTTTATCGATGCTCTTTCCTTGATTTGGAGGTTCCGTTCGCGAGGCAGACTCCCTTCAATCTGGCACTATGAAGAATTCAGTGGATAAGCTTCAGACTCTTCAACGGCTTCATGTCTCTAGTCGTCCTTCCAAGGCTCCTCGCATTTTAGAGGTTATTTGGCTTCCTCCCCCGTCGGACTGTCTTAAGGTTAACACGGACAGTGCTGCTTTTGGTTGTCCTGGTCTTGCTGGTTGTGCAGGGGTTTTTCGCACATTCAGGGGTTTCGTTAAAGGTTGTTTTGCTATTCCTCTTGGTGTCTGTTTTTCTTTTAAGGATGAATTGACCGCTGCCGTACAGGCTATTGATTATGCTTGGACTTTTGGCTAACGTCGGTTATGGTTAGAGAGCGATACGACTTTTGTAGTGGATACCCTTCGTTTTAGGTCTCTTAAGGTTCCTTGGCGTTAGCTCCTCGCTTAGGATAAGTGTTTGAGTTTAATCTCTCAAATGGACTTTGCTGTCACTCATATTTATCGGGAAGGTAACTAAGTTGCAGATAGTTTAGCATTTAGGAGCCCCAGTATCGTCTCTCATATATGGTGGTGGACCGCTCCAAATTTTTGCAACCCTTTTATTTTCAATGATTTTTGTAGCACATCTTCTTTTAGGTTCTGTTGATCCGTTTTCTTCTTTTGTTTTCTTTCGTTTTTATTTAATAAAATGTTGGGATGAGGTTGATTCCGATCCCTAACAACCTTATAAAAAAAAAAAAAAGGGTGTTGTAGTTACTATACTTATTGAAACAGTTAGCATTTATTAATAGGATATTATTATTTTACCCTATGACTTTTGAGGTATTAGACGTTTTGCACCCCCCTTGTTTCAATATTGGTCAATTCCCACCCTAGCATTTCATTTAATAGTTAAAATGCACCCTCCCATTAATAATCGTTACTCAGTTGTTAAACATTTGAAAATCAAAAGGGTAAATTGGTAACTTTATCCTAAAACATAAATAAAAATAAAAATTGTATAAAACAAATTAAAATAATAATAAATAAAATTAAAAACCCCGGCACTTTCTCTCACCACATCTCATCCTCATCGTTTCTCTCTATATTCTTTTCACCGTTTCTCTGTTTTCTTCCCATCTTCTCTCTCTCTCTCTCTCTCTCTCTCTCTCTCTCTCTTTCCTCATCGTCCCAGGCGAGGATAGCTGATCTCCTTTGCTTAGAGGATATTGGCACTCTCTTATATATATATATACCTCTAATGGTTTCAGTTCTAGATCTTGTTCTATTGAATTTTTTTTCCAGATCTTTTATAATTTGTATATCATTTTTTTTTTGTTGCCTTTTGTGGAGATCAAATGGATCTTTACTGTTTTTTTTTTAATTGTTTTTTTTTTTTTTTTTTTTATATAAAAAAGAGAGATAAATCTCTATTGTCCATCTCTTTTTAAAATAAATAAATTCCATTTTTCATTTAAATTTTAAATTTTAAAGTTTTAGTCTTTTATTTAATAGAAGGGCAAAATAATATTTCTGATGAAAAGTTAACGGAAGTTAACAGAAGGTGCAAAATGGCCATTACTAAAATTAGAGGATGTAAAATGATCAATACCTCAAATGTTAAGGGGAAAATAATAATATCATTTATTAATCTATGAAAAGGATTTTAGAAAACAAAGAATTTTGAATACATTACGAAAACTTCTAGTTTATTTATTCATTGAAAACTGGAATGGGAAAATTTTCAAAATTCTACATAAATTATTTTTCTTGGCTCAAACAAGAAAAAACTTTCGAGAGTAAATATTGTTAAATTTTTCCCTAATTTGAACATTGTCTCTATTCAGCTTTTCATAAATAAATAAACTAGAAGTCTCGGTAATGATTCAAAATTCTTTGTTTTCTAAACTGCTTTTCATCAATTAATAAACATTGGTTATTTCATTATTTGAATCTTATAATTTTCCTTAAAATACTCTAAAAAGTTGAACCAACCACAAATGAATGTATTACAATTACGATTTTATTAAACATTTATGTGGAATGCAGTTCTAGCCTTGTATATGGATCAGCAATTTGCAATTTTACCTACTTATTGTCTGTAATGTTTTGTCCACTATACACTATACAATTCTGCATCATTCACCTTACCTAATGAGTGTCTTTAATGTTTGTCCCAATCATACTCCCACAGCAAAGACAATTTCACTTTTGACTTAAAAATTTTAATAAAACAATATTATTCTAAACTATATATATATATATATATTTATTTATTTGAAATGAATTATAAACTACAATTAAGATGTTTCAATATGCTATACAATGTAAAATAAATATTTTTGCGCAAGTGTTTTTCATGTTTTCCTTTTTCTAATTTTTTTTTTATTTTTTTTTTTTACATAATTTTGAAAAGTACATTTTAATTTTTTACACAATTAAGTGTACACAATGTAAATTGCTTTTTATTTTATTTTCAATTAAAAAAAAAAAAAACAGTTGTGTTACTAGTAAACATACTTATAGTACACTTATTCACATCATCACTTTTTACGATATAAGCATTATTTGACTCAATTGTATTGTTTTTTCTGGTAAAAAGTGATGAGGTGGATAAGTGTGCTATAAGTATGATCATAGTTATATGCCTACTAGAGAAAAACTCTTCAAAGTATACCTAGCAAACTGTTTATAAATATATATATATACAGTCTTTCTACTGTCAGTTCATCCTTATATAAAATATATTAGGACGAAGAATGTGGACCATAAATTATATATGGAGAATTTTTGATAAGTGCATACACTTTAAGTCAAAGTATATAAATCTAATGGTTCACATTCTTTGTCCTGATATATTTTATAGGATTAATATTAAAAATCTTCCCTCACCTTTGAACTATTATTAGATGTATAGTTACAAATGTTTTTATTTTAGAAACCTCCCATATGGACTAACACCATTAATATTTTGTTTGTGTTGACTGAATCTGATCATTAAAAAGTCTAAAATGTCCCTATTTAAGCTTCAATTGTATGAATTGACTATTATACCCTCATACTTTTATAAAATAAATTAATAAAATGGTACAAATTAAAAGACATTAATATTAACTTGTAAAGGAGAATTTATTTTGTGGATAATTTTATTACAAATGAACCAAAAGCATTAAAAATAAACCAGAATATGTATTTATTTATGTATTTATTTATCTTTTTATATATATATATATAAATCCAAACAAATACTCATTTTCAATGTTTTTGGTTCATTTATAATTTTGTTATTTTTAAAGATAAAATTGTCCACAAAATAATTTTTCATTTGCAAGTCAATATTCCCGTCTTTTGTATCATTTTATTAATTTATTTAGTAAAAATATGAAGATATAATGGTCAATTCATACAATTGAAGTTTAAATAGGACATTTTAGACGTTTTAACGGTTAAACTCAGTCAACATAAACGGAATGCTAACGGTGTTATTACATAGGGAAGGTTTCTAAAATAAAAGCATTTGTAACTATACATTCAATAATAGTTCAATGGTGAGGGGAGGGTTTTAATATTAACCCTATTTTATATAGGGACGAATTAATAGTAGAAAGAATAATATAACACGTGAAAACACATCGGTTATATTTAAGATGTATTACGAAAATTAATCACGCCGTCCGACTGGCCCCACCTCTAATAATAATGACAATTTAATTGTCATTATGAAATATTGAACTTGCAATCTCAAAATCAAAGTGGTAAGCCTTTACCGCCCAACTACAAGATTGGATGTGTTAACAATTGCAAAATATTTATATATAACCTATATGAATTGTTAGAAATAAAAAATTTTGTTAAATAAATTTAAATTCATTCCACAAATCAAAATTCTAATTTTTACGACAAACATATATTAAAAAATATTTATTGGAACATTTAATAAAGTTATATTTGTTAAAACATATATAGTCGAGTTATGGGTCTATACTCTATAGGAGACTAGTGACATCAATTATAATAAGCCTGATTTGGAATACAACTCTCCTTACAATGGAGATATTTTTCTACATGTATCTTGCAATTTAATGAACAAATGTAAGACTCGGATTACTAATTTATATGAGTAATTGAATTATTAACGTGTCTTTTAGTATGAAATAAGAGGGTGTAAAATAAATAAATAATTTTTTTAAACATTTTTTTTTTGAATTTTTTAAAAATAAATGATTTAAAAGTAAATTTATTAAATTTAAAAGTTTACTTATTCAATATCGATTTGCCCAAAAACTGATACTTTATTGTAAACGAAATCTATATCGGTTTGCCTAAAAACCGTTGTCTTTTCAAACGGCAATATTTAAGACATCAGTTCATATAAAAATCGATGTCTAAACTTTTTTTTTCTTTAATATCAGTTTTCCCAAAAACCGTTGTCTTTTCAAACAGCAATATTTAAGACATCGGTTCATATAAAAACCAATGTCTAAACTTTTTTTTTTAATTTTTAAATATCGATTTTCCCAAAAACCGTTGTCTTTTTAAACCACAATATTTAAGACATCAGTTCATATAAAAACCGATGTCTAAAAGGTTTTTTAAATCTGTTACCTAAAAACCGATGTTGTTTAACATTTTTGTAGTAGTTATATATCAGTTCCTTGCACGTAGGTCATTGGATTTAAATGCTTTGACTTGGCTGTATGCACTTGTCAAAATATCTTTTAAATCCAAGAACCTACATGCAAGGAACTGATATAAAAAATATAAAGACGAAGAATGTGGACCATTAGATTTACATGCTTTGACTCAAAGTATATGGCACTTGTCAAAACTTCTCCACCTGAAAGTATGATCACAGCTAGTCTTTCTACTGTCAGGACGAACTGACAGTAGAAAGACTAGCTGTGATCATACTTCTAGCACACTTATCCACCTCAACACTTTTTACTAGATAAGACAATACAATTGAGTTAAATAATGCTTATATGACAAAAAGTGATAGGGTGGATAAGTGTGCTATAATCATACTCACAGTTGTGAGCTGAGTTTTTCTCTGGTGGTATAACTGTGAACATACTTATATCACACTTATCCACTTCATCACTTTTTGTCATGTAAGCATTATTTGACCTTAGTGCATTTCTTTTTCTAGCAAAAAGTGATGAGGTGGATAAATGTGCTATAAGTACACTCACAATTATATGTCTACCAGAGAAATACTTTGCACACACTTTGAGCATATATTGCGCATAGTAATACATATCACAACACTTTTGTCATGTATATTATTATGATTGATATTATGTTTATGACATGGTAAAAGTGTGGTGATGTGTATTAGTATGCTCAAGATATGCTCACAGTTATTTGTTCACAGTTATTTGCTCATGAAAGAAAAAATTGATACTTTGACGCCGAACTTCAGTCTTTTTCCTCCACACCTATGTTCAAGGAATCAAATTTCCTCCAAATCGAATTTTGATCGGTCCCTTATTCAAGTCACATCATTATCTCGGATTTGAATCATTTACTGATCTGATATTTTTCCTGACCGTTTTAAAGCATGTCATTGGTTGTTGATAAAGTGGTTGTTGAAACCAATCACATCTTAATCACACATTCATTGCAGTGTTTATGTGTCATAAGATCATGTGAGGTAAGGAAAAATATCAGATCAGTAGAGGATCCAAATTCCATTATCTCTTAATTTCTAAATTTGTAGTCTTTTTTTCTTTTAAAAAAAAAATTAAAAATTAAAGCAGCCCAAATTTCTTGACCCAAAAATTATTTATTATTGTTTATTTCAATCAACTCTCTACGGCCTCTGCAGTAACTATTAAAGTTTCTTTCTTTCTTTCTTCCTATTTAAGACGATATTAATTAATTTACCGACACTAAAAAAAAAAAAAATTTAATTTCAATTAAGAATTCTCATATGCAAATGATTAATAATGTGATTAAGAATGATTAATTATACCACTAATGGATCAATACCCATATCATATACCTTCTCTTATCTTTTATAATTTTTTTTTTTAGCATAAAAATCTAATATACTATTGTGGTACCATTACAAGTATACCATTTTGGACTGTATAATCATCAAATTTAGTAATCTTTGAAAACAATCCTCAAATATTAAGGTGGTAATTTTTAAGGATCCAAATTTAATTATATCTTTAGAGATGCTCTAAGGGACTAACAATACAATAAAACTTCCTCATTGACATTTATTGAGCCCGATAATTTCTCATATATGAGCCTCTTATTTAAAATAAAAAATAAAAAACAAATAAAACTTCAACCTGAAGTAGACTTTTCTCATGTTGACAAAATATTGGCATAAATATTTAAAAAGCCATGACCCATAAGTCCATTAATGATTATTCAAAAGTCTCCCTCGGACTTCCGGTGCTCACACGCCATCTAGAAAAAAAACACTGCATGTTTAAATTGACTTTCACATTCAAAACATCGCTCTATTTAATTACATCACTTTTTTCTATCCAATCACAATCCTCTCTACTTATCCCAGTGCCCACTATATATATCTATCTCCCTCCCACCCTTGTTTGCACAAAAACACTCATCTCTCAATCGAAAATGGTGTCCTTTAATATGAAAAAAAATCTACTTACGATCATATTCATAGCCGGAGTTCTGAGCGTAAAGGCTCAGAACTGTGGGTGTGCAGCTGACCTCTGTTGCAGCCGGTTTGGCTTTTGCGGAACCGGGGACGATTACTGTGGCACAGGATGCCAACAGGGACCCTGCAACCCTCCGCCAGCCACCAACGACGTGTCGGTACCCGATGTTGTGACAACAGAGTTCTTTAACGGGATAATTGACCAAGCAGCGGCCAGTTGTGTGGGGAAGAACTTTTATTCTCGATCGGCTTTTCTCGATGCTCTCGGTTCGTATTCTCAATTTGGTAGAATTGGCTCCCAAGAAGATTCAAGGCGCGAAATTGCAGCTTTCTTTGCTCATGTAACGCATGAAACTGGACGTAAGATATCTCTGTTCTCTCTTCCAAATTATTTATTACATTCCATCTTTTTTATACACCGAACATTAATAATACAGGTGATTTAATATCCTTTAGATTTCAATATAATGGTTCAAATAAAGGAGAAATTTAAAAAATATTTGTGCAGATTTTTGTTACATTGAAGAGATAGATGGTGCTTCTAAAGACTATTGTGATGAGACAAACACTCAATTTCCATGCAGTCCCAACAAAGGCTACTTCGGGCGGGGACCAATTCAATTGTCCTGGAATTTCAATTACGGACCGGCCGGAAACAGCATCGGTTTCGACGGATTGAACTCGCCTGAAACCGTGGCAAATGATCCCGTCATATCATTCAAGACTGCCTTGTGGTTTTGGACCAACAACGTTCAACCGGTGATGAGTCAGGGGTTCGGAGCAACCATTAGAGCCATCAATGGTGCACTTGAGTGTGATGGTGGCAACCCTGCTACGGTTCAAGCACGTATCAGATATTACAGAGACTATTGCAGCCAACTTGGTGTTGCTCCTGGGGATAATCTTGAATGTTAGGATACATTTTCTTAATTTTAACTTACATGTCTCTTTTTTCTTTTTTGGGCTTTTATGAGAAAATTTGTTTTTCCTCTTTTCTTGTGCTTTGACTATATACGTTGTACTTTCAAGGATTAAATAAAATAGAATAAATACTATATTTATTCATTTTCGTATAACATATATAGCATTTTAATTTAAGGACGTAGAAACAATTTCGGTTCGTCTTGCTTGAGGTTTGGTTTAAATATATAAAATTTGGATCTCTGAACACCTAATTTGTTTTTAAAATTTAATGACTTGTCATCAATGCTCAAAAAAAAAAAAAAAATTTATTAAATACCATCCTAATAAAGTTTTATAAAACTTATAAATTGCCTCACAGGAAATGAAGTGGCAATTTCTTACCGGGGTTATGTTGGATACAACATAGATGTGATACAATTTCAGCAAATTTAAGTTGTGTGAATAATTTACCGGGGTTATGTTTGAGTTTGGATTGATACAAATATGTCTAAAAAATATTAAAATTATATTTGACATGATTCATGAATCATAAAGGCCACACAATTAAACTGAAAGCGATTTTAATTAATGGGTTAGGACTTTTAAAGTCAAATCATTCGGTCAACAAGAGATTTAGAGAGAATACCTTTTACTTTTACCATTTACCCTTCACAAATGATAAAATAAATAATGAAGATATTTACACCTCTTAAAACCGTTTAGACACATATGCAACCGTTAAAAATTTTAAAATAACTATAATTTTTCATTATACCACATTTAATACCAAAATTACCCTTTTATCATTTTATTTTATAACAGGTATTCTACTATCTACTCCACCTTTATTATTATTTAAAAATGGTATTGACTTTCTCTTTCTAAAATTTTGATTTGTTGTCAAAGAATGAATAATGGAAAAAAAAAAAAAGTTAATGTTACATTGTCCAAATTTAGTGTTTAAATCTGGTGTCCGAATTTGGTGTACAAATCTGATGCCCAAATGATGTGGCAACATTGTAGACCATTCATTTAAATCATGCAAATATAATATAATTTAAATGAATGATTTACAGTGTTACCACATCATATGGGTACCAAATTTGGTCAATGTAGTATTACTAAAAAAAAATACAAATCTATTCGGAACTAGTAAAGTCCTTTAATTTTTTTTCCACATATATCAATCAATTAGGTATGTCAGCTGAACTCCATTTTCTTAAAAGAAAAGTAGCAATTAGATTCTAAAATTTTTTTTAAAAAAAAAAAAAAAAAAACACTAAGAAGAGAAATGTTTCATTTTTCTCTCGCTTGCAATGATAGAAATTGTTTTTCCATTTGCTAGTCGTTGGATCAAATGGTTTAAGTAAGGAGAAAATAGTGTTATAACGTAATAAATGTAAAGAGAATATGAAACAATTTTTTTTTTTTTTTTTGACAGTATATATTTATTCACCTATCTTGAGTAGGTATTTTTTTTTTGAAGTTTTTTGTCATTAGTAGGATTCGAGATTTGGAAGTCATTTATCCAAGCCCTAAGCTTGTCCATCTATAAGCTGAAGTACGCCAAGGGGCGGACGTAAGAAAGGCTTGCCCAGGCAGCCCTCCAGAAGAAAATTAAATTCAATACATAAAAGTCTAATTACATAAACATCCTCTAAGGTTTGATAATATTACCAAACTATGCTAATTTATCTAAATTTAGTGAAATGTAAATATTTTATAGTTCATTGTAAAAATACACATAATATTATGGCTTCTAACACTATAGAATTAAGCCATTTACAAGTTTAAATATATATTTTTTAACTACAAGTTTAAATAATTGTTTATGCATAAATATTACAATGTATTTCATATTATTGAATAGTCAATTATTGAATTGGTGTCATCTTATTATTAAAAAAAATAAACAAATACTTTTATCAAGAATTATATAATTTTTATGTATTCTTAATCAATGACTTGCATGTCTTGCACTGACATTATTAATTCCGTTTACAACGAGGAAGAAAATCATAAGAGTTTCCTCTATAATACACAACGAATTTAATAAATTTAGTGTGAGAGAGTTTGTAAGTCATTAATTAAATATTATAATATATGGACTAAATAAAAATAGATAAATAATTATTGATAGTTAAGAAGTTGACTTTATAATATTAGTGTGTACCGAGAAAAAAAAAATCATATATATATATATATATATATAATTTAACCCGGACGATAAATATTTCTTGGCTGGGTACGCCCCTGTGGACAAATATGAAACAAATTAAAGGAAGAAAATTTAACAAATTAATTTTGAATGTTGGACATGAATAGATCCATTGAGTTTAGATGGAATAAAGTTGATTAATTGTATGACACTGCGATTTTATTTATTTATTATTTTTTATAATTAATGTGATTACAATTCAGCACTACTCTTTTCTTTTTGTTTTTCAATGATATCACTCATGGGCAATAAATGAATTATAAAATTATTACTAATTTGAGGTGTATATATGATTTTAAATGTGTGCATCGTCACTCTAAAATAAATCATATATACTCAGTAAAAAGCCTTCCAAATTCATCAGCCTAAAATTAACATTACTATTATACATCTGGCCTCGTAATGTCCCAATTTCAAATTGACTTTTGCTCTTCTTTCATGATAAAATTGCATGGAAAGATTATTTTCTAAACCAATATTTACGCAGTGGAAAGTAAAATAAAAATAGTTTAAAAAAATTTGAGCAATGATCGAATTCATTGAACAAATATTAAATCAAAACTAAATAAATTGGTACCTTTATTATGTGTATCAACCTCTTGATCTTCAACTCACGGAACTTTTTTTGATCCAACCATTAGGTACTAAATTGTGTATAACTTTCTTTTGAAAACTCGGAATCATGAAGCGTATAGTGTACCGAAAACTAGACTTCCATGATTTTCCGAATATATGTGGATCGCAGCCCATTTCAATTTATGGAGAAAGTTATGGCCTTAGCAAGTTAAACGTTCTGCATAGGTCTTTGTGTGTATCAACCGCTTGATCTTCAAATCTTTACATGAATGTGAATTGTCTATAAGTGTGGGCTTCTTATTCCTTGAATCAATATTCCTCCAAGCTCTTAAGAAAAATATTAGACCCCAAGAAAGGAATAATTGATTTACTATTGTGTATATTTATGTTAGGATACTTAGATAGTTGAAGCACAATAAGCACAGTGAACACAATGAAGACAGATTTATTAGAAAATAGGAACTTATTATCTCCTTTCAATTACTCTGTTATTTGAGTATACTGTTTTAACAGCTTGTGTTGTTTTTTCATACTTCCAAATTGTAATTTATCTTGTAATTTTTTTAATTTGACAACTTTTTAACTACCTTTAATTTGTGGCTACATAATTCAATTTTATTTTATATTAAATTATATATTATTGTATTAAACTTTTATTATTTCTAATAATTTTAATTTGAAATACCTAACACATCCAATCAATATACTCTAAAATCTCAAATGTTAATTTATTGTATTAAAATAGTTCATCTATTATTATGATTTATTTTATTTTATCCTTAATATTTTTCTTTATTTTATAATTTAAATGTTTTTAGAATCAATAAATCAATAATTTATCAATAATTAGTAGAATAAAAGAATCAAAAATACGTTTAGTAATATTTATTAATCAATTATTTTTGTATAAATTTAAAGTGAATTCATTATAAAAACAAAACAAAAATTCTTATTATAAAATTATAATGTAATTTATTATTTTAGGAATAAATATTGTAAATTTTAATTGTTTATGTTGTTTTACTTGTTATTATTATTTTTTTAATATCCCTTTTCTTGTTTTTATTATTATTATTTTTAATGTAAGATTATTTAGTTCAGCCTAAATATGTGTTCTATTTGTTTTATTTTATCTAAACTTTGTTATACCATCAATATTTCTTTATATATATAACTAATTATTATTATTATATATATAACTAGTTTTAGTTATAAAAAAAATTTATAAAAAAAAAAAAAAACTCATTTTACAATTTCTTTAATTTTTCATTATTTTTTATATAAAATTGTTATTTTGTACAAGTGCCCCACCTGATTAAAATTCATGGGTCCGCAACTGGGGTACAAGATGGGTATTTTGTATTTTATCTCAATTATCATAGCTTCTAGAATTTTCTCCTCTAAAATTGCTTTTAGATTTTTTCCACCCAGATCCGGATTTCTGAGGCTGAATATTTAATTTGGATTGAAAAGCACTCTCTACAAAGTCTTCGTTTCTTTGACTAAGCCTATTTTCATAAGCTTCTAAAAAGCCCATTAATTGTGTCACTGAAAGTTTTGTTATATCTTTCGACTCTTCTACAGCAGTAATTATTGGATCATATTTTCAAGTGACACTAACTAATATTTTTTCAATGACTTTCTTATCAGAAATAGTTTCACCATAGACTTTCATTTGATTAACTAACTCTTTTATTTTAGCATAATAGTTTTTTGCAGACTCGGAATCCTTCATTTTAATATTTTCTAACTCTCTTCTTAGAGTTTGTAGTTTTACGGCGCGTACCTTCTTACTACCATGGAACTCCTCGTTCAAGATATCCCATGCTTCCTTGGCACTGATTGCTCCCATGATCCTCAGAAACATCTGATCTACTAAAGCTTGTTGAAGAAAGAACAATGCCTTGGAGCCTTTTTTCTTTTCATCTTTTGAAGTTCCGCACCCATCTTAGACTATTTCCCAAAGATCTTGAGACTGAAAGAATGTCTTCATCTTAAAGCTCCAAAAATCATAGTTGTCGCCATTGATTTTTGAAACCGACGTCGAAATTGTTGAATGACTTGATTCAACCATGATTATAGCTTACAAATGAACGCCCAACAACAAATGTTTATCACTATTAGGATTCGTAGATAGTTGAAGCACAATAAACATAACGAACACTATGAAGACAAAGATTTAGTAGTAGGAGTGATTGTAGAAAATAGAAGCTTATTATCTCCTTTCAATTACTCTGTTATTTGAGTACTCTGTTTTAACAGCTTGTGTTGCTTTTTCATACTTCCGAATTTACAATGGTGAAGCCTATTTATAGGCTCACTATGTCGGTTATTACAAGGTTAGGAAATTGATAGAAGATTCTAGTAGCTTATCTATCATTCTACAAAATTCTTTTAATTGTCTTTATTTAATTCCCTAACTCAAGAACTAACTTGATGAAAATATAAATAACTAGAATTTTGTTTGGTTTTATTTCTAGAATGTGCATCACATGTTTCATCAGTTTCACGCTAATAAGAATAATTACCTTATTATTCTTCAACTAATGCCATCTATTTATAGCATTTAATAGATGAAGTTTGAATCCTTATTAGATACACAAGCATAGTCCTACTATGATTCATAATTTTAATCTTAATAAAATTGTATATAAATAAATATTTATTTAATTATGATAATTATCCCATATTTTTTATTCTTTTCCATTTCTATTTCCAAATAAATAGGAATCTTTTCCTTCAACACTACAAATTTTTTTTTTTTTTTTTTTATCACCGAGGGCCAAAAGCGTGTGTAATAACGAATTGCCATTGAAAATAGCATTTTTCGACGGCAAGTGGTCGTCGAATGCCGTCATTGATAGTGTCGTTGGAAATGTTTTATTTTTCGACAAGCCACCAAAGATAAATCTATTTTCGACTGCATCTTATCATCTTTAATAATCCTGTCGAAAATAAACCTATTTTCTACTCATCGATAATAATTTCATGTGCATCGAACATGTCTTGCATCGAGGGGAGACAGTGGTCAAAAATTCAATTCACAACCGTTGGAAAAGATGATATCGAAGGACTTTTGACCGTCGAAAATAATAATAAAAAAAAAATTATTCTTTTGACATCAGGTGGCCTTTGAAATATAATCTTGATTCTCGATAAATATATTTCTTTTTCGACGGTGTTAGCTAGATGAAAATAATATTTTATGTTTCCTTGCTTTCTATTTATTCATATTTAACCATTTTATTTCACCTGTTTAGAATAACAAATTGTAAATTAAAATTCTCATAACTATTTTTTTTATCATTAAAATTCAACATAAATCAAACAAATTAACAATCTTGGTAAACTATAAGTTTGAGATACTCAAATTATAGAAGAGTATGATAGTAGAGTACATATTTAGTAGGTTTTACATATCTAGCTGTGATATTTGCATGTAATATACAAAAGAGATATTTATAGAAGAAGGTTGTAGACCTAGCATATCCCTGTCATTTCCATAACCAAAAAAAAAAAAAAAAATAGCTTCATCTCTCTATTCCAGGTACTTGAATCAATCATGCATTGTGTGTTCCACACTATTGTCTAGTAAAACATCAGCCTATACGAAATATAATATCAATAAGCAATTGAATAGAAACAATCTCATATATATCTCCCAAACAATTAGAGATATAAAGCACAAAAAAAAGTTATATTAAATTAAATATATTGCTAAAATCACATTTCTTAACCGCAAATCAAAGTATGAAAGCAAGTGATCGATATTGAAGATTAATTAGCAAGGTAATTCAACAACCATATCAACAAATAATGCTAGGAAAAAGTATGCATGCCGTAGTAGGTCACAAATGTATATTTCATTGAGACATCATGACTTTCATTAACTCATGCATTTGCTTCACTTCTTCTTGCGTAGATTTGAACTATTCCAATTCATCTTTCATAGGTTTATATTGCTGCAATTCTTCTTCCAAATTCTTAATATTTAACTCCAATTCTTTGGTCTTGTCAACTCTTGCATGCTTACAACTTCCTTCACAACAACCATACACATCCTTAGCTTTAATGCACTACAAGAGTTTTAGTCTTTCCAGATAGGGTTTTAGTCAACAAAATTTTGAGTTTCGTCGGCTAAAACAGGTTCTAGCAGACGAATGTCAAGTCTTAGCCGACGAATGTCTTTTGTGTAGATTTTGGAACTTTAAAAATTAATCCACCGTCCGGCCATCCCACTGGAGATGGTCGCCGAACCACCCTTGATAATATTGACAATTAATTATCGTTATGAGGAATTGAACTTGCAACCTCATATCAAAGTGGTAAGTCTTTACCGTTGAACTACAACATTTTATCTATTAGCATTTGCATTATATTTATATATAACCTATATGAGTTGTTAGAAATAAAATATAAACAATAAATAAATAAATAAATAAACTTGTTAGATAAATTTAAATTTATTCAACTAATCAAAAATATAATTTTAATGACAAACATATATTGAAAAATATTTATTGGATTGCAAAAAATTTCAGGTTTGGTAATAATGTTTTTTTATTTTATTTTTAATTTCTATTATTTAATTAAATGATCAATACCTCAAAATGGTAATCAATTGAGGTGGTGCTAATCGAGAATGTGATAAGAGTTAATTAATTAACAATTAAGGACAAATTTAGGGTTACACATTGGGGAAATGAGGATGCATATAGGTCCAACCATCCCCACCACTTTCATAACCCACCACCCCCCCACCCAAATCCATTTCGCCATTCGATTAAAAATTAAAAATTAACAATAAAAAAAAACAGAAATTCCATATATTAATATATATAACTGTATAACATATTAATATAATTATTTATATATAATTATATCAATATATATATAAATATATATATATATATATATGTGTGTGTGTGTGTGTGTTTTAGGGTAAATGGGGGACCACCCCCCCAATCCTCATTTCAATATATTTTGTTTAATCAAGTTTTATGTACCAGGTGTCCACTATTGATTAGTTTGGTGGTGGTGGATTTATCCATTAACTTTTAATATTTTTTAGCATATATATTTTAAATTAATTAATTAATTAATTTTAGTATATATATTTTAATTTTAATTAACTTTTCCCTACGAATTTTGAGTTTGGTGGGGAAAGGTTACCTTTCTTGACGAAAATCATTTTGTGGGGGGAAATTTTGTACCATTAGCCGACGGATTATGAGATTTGTGGGGAAAGGTAACCTTTCTCGACGAAAATCGTTTTGGGGGAAAGGTTGGGAAAAATTTTGTACTCTTAGCCGACAAATTTTGATATTTGTTGGGGAAGGTAACATTTCACGACGAAAATCGTTTTGTGGGAAAAGGTTGGAAAATTTTTGTACCCTTAGCTAACAAATTTTGAGATTTGTGGGGAAAGGTGACCTTTCCCAAAGAAAATCATTTTGTGGGGAAAGGTTGGGAAAAAATTTATACCCTTAGCTGAAGAATCTTGAGGTTTGTGGGGGAAGGTAACCTTTCCAGACGAATTTTGAGTTTTGTGGAGAAAAATAACCTTTCCCGACGAAACTGGTTTTGTGGAGAAAAGTTATCTTTCAAAACAAATCTTGTTTTGTCTCCTAAAGTTTTGTCTGGAAAGACTAAAATTCTTGTAGTAATGCTTGAACCCATACCAAGGACCCGACCATGAGATGCCTTTCTGACTATTTCACGATATATGTTCAACTCATCTACTTCAAAACCTTGATCCTGAGCAGCTGGTTTCTTAGCTTCCAATTTTGTCTGCATTATAACCATTCATATTATATAAAAACTTAAAAAAAATTGAAAACATGTTAGCTTAGAAAACATTATACATAAATGCAACGCTTCTGCTTATTCACTAGCCCACTCTTTTCCACCATCCTTTGTCTTTGACATATGAAACATTTTAAAACACTCAATTGGACTAGGTTCAATCCATGTTGTTTTAACCTAAAACCATATAAGCAATTAAAATAAGAGTTTATCTTGTTGAATAATAAAAACAGTAATCTAGGTGTAAAATAAAAAAATAAAAACATTAATCTAGTTATTAAATAAAAATAAAAACATTAATGTTTAATATATACTTGTTTTTGTTTATAAATTGCAATGGGAATTGAACCTGCTGTATAATGCATTTTTAAAAAATCTCGATTAGATTTATTTCTCTGGCTTTGTTCCTACATATAGCATTTTAAATTATATTAATATGTATTATAGAAAAAAAAAATGATAGATAACTTGAATGTAAGAATAATACCCCTCAGTCTTCATCTATCAATTGGTTAACCATTTTCTCCCATACCTTCATTGGTACATTATCGGGCGGACATGTTTTTTGAGCTTCTTTGTTAAATACTTTTTGAAAATTGACTTTCTCAAAAGAAACATCCAATCTTTAAACAAAATTGAACATGTTTTTAAGAATGCAGCCTGAAGTTCCTCTTATGTACATGTGTATGCAAACTTAATTTCTTTGAAACGTGCAAATAATGTTTCACGTTCATCTTCCAGATATTCAGTATATCTTATCAAAGGCCCTATTATGTTTTGTGAGAAAATGATAGAAATTTCTCAACCTCCGATGTGACTATCCTAAAAAGTTCAAGGTTCACATCTCAATGAATTTATTATAAGTGACTAAATATATTTTTTCGCACAAATGTGTAAAAGTGACTAAATATATTTAGTAAAAGAAAAAAATGTACAATTTATTTGTGTAAGTGTCTCACTTTTTGATTGGCTTATTTCAATGACAAAATCAGAATGGGGCTCAAATATGTAAGGGTAACTTAGTATTGAAGAATTCTCCTCAAATGCTAATAGACCCTCATTGTGGACATCAAGAGCTTCAAGGAAGGTAGTTTACTTGTCTTGACTCTTAGTTGAACAGATTTAGTTGCACACACACACTACTCTAGCATGCATATGTGATTATTGCATTTTAAGTGTATGTATGTCACAGTTCACACTTGCACAATTTTTATGTTTGATTTAAGTATGTGTTCAATACGCTGGTCTATTTACTTATGCACACCCGCGCATTACACTACTCTTCTAGCGCCGGACCAGCGCAGCAACTAGCGCAATCTTGGGAGAGGATTGCTACTAATCGTGTGCTTGATGTCATGCGCAGCACACACCGGCCCAACTTTCATAGGCGTTGTACGCTAGTCATGCGCTACTCGATCAGCGCACACACCAGTGCATGAGGCAAGAAATTGAAGCGTTTTTTCCAAAACAACAACACTTTGATTGGATCTTATATATATATATATATATGTCTTGATAGCTTTTGGTCGTTTTAAAGAGAAAAAATTACACATTTTGAGAGCAAAAGAAGTGTCTTCAAAGCAAAGTCATCAAGACTTGATTTTTATCATCCAAAACACAAACACCCATCTTCCTTTCATGATTCATACATCATCTAGCATGTTCTAGGTATGATTTCTTATGAGTTTTCATTATTGCTCACATGACTTGTAGTGGAACATCATCCTCATCTTTTACATGTTCTTGCTTTACAAGATAGCATCTTTATTACATGACTAGTTTCAAGAATGCTTTTTTATTGTGTTTCGTGAGTTGTTTGAGATAGCTATTGCATATATGGTTTGATATGCACATATAGCTAAGTTGTATGCATGTCATATAGTTACATAATATCTAGGAATGTCTTTCACATGTTTATCCATGCCTAAATAAGCTTAAATGTTTGACCTTGCATTCATGCACATTGAATATTGATCATATTCACTTTAGGTTGTTTATCTCTTCTCTTTGAGAGTTAAGTCTTGTGACTATCGGTATGTAGTGCTCAAGCACCTTAGGTCTAGAATCACTATTAGAGGCCTGTTGGATAGTAGTGGTAGGTTAGTAACCGTGTAGGGTTTGACGTGGTCAACCTAGGTTGTAAACACCATTACAAGTAGTGGATTTAAGGACCATGTGTGGTGCACATATTAACTCGTGATTTTTCCTTGCTAAAGGTTTCCATGTAAAAATCATTTGTTATTTAATTTTCGCATTTTACGCTTGATTGTAGTTTTTGACTAGATAAGGGTTTTTATTGAATATTGACTAATAAAGAAAAATTAGTAATTAAATTGATTAATATCTATTCACCCCTAGATATAATTAGACACGTTTTATATATTTTCAATTGGTATCAGAGCGGGATCCTTAACATAATTAGGAGATTCCTTGCTCTTGTTAGAGTGTTTTGCATTTGTTTGCATTTTTTTTTTTTTTTTTTTGTGTCTTGTGTGAATTGTTTATTTGTTTGCATTCATTCCATTCTCACCCAAACACAATGAGTGGAAACGGAATTGAAGGCGAGGGTGCTTCTAGCACAAGACCCCCTAAAATAGTACTGACGTAGTTAAATTACTTAAAGCATACCTGGAAAAAGGGGAGGGGGGGTGCTTAATAGGTTTTTACACTTTTTTCAATCCTTTGAAACAAACATTTGTTTGTCCCTCAAGGTAGCTTTCCATACAACACATATCCAAAAACATCCATACATAGACAATATAATCATGTGATCATTTAGGCAATGTCTACATATATAAGGAGTTGCATGAGGTATAAAACACAAAAATCTCAACAACAAAGAATACTTGTATTATGATATTGTTCAAGTAATTACAAGTGTTAACAAATATAGCTATACATCAAAATAACAATATACAAAAGATTAAGAATATAAAAATGATTGAATATGTATTGCTTTACAAATCTCACTTAACAAATCTTGATTCTAAAACTTCACAAGTGATGAATGTACTACAAGATTAAGAGCAAATATATATATATATATATATATACAAGTAATAAAGAGAGATAGGAAGAATTAAAACATGGATTTTTTAATGTGGTAAAACCTCCAAGGAGGAAACATCCACGGGTTGAACTACAACCATTAGGTACTATATATATTGGATAGTAAATTAGAAATTCCACAAAATGACCAATCCTAGATCACCTACCCATGTAGAGTCTATGTCTACCCAACCCTATTGGAAAGTATGAAATTCTTCAATGATGCGGAGCCACCATATATTGGACAACATACCAAACCAACATCGATGAAAGATTAGAAATTCCTTAAGAGTGCATACACATCCTGTGTACCTTGCTCTATTGGAGTCTATGTCTATCCATACACCTAGGCCTACTAATAATGTAGCCAACTCTCTATCCAAGGCACTTATGCCTCTAGAGAGCCTCTCTTGCATAACTATACGGATCTTCCCGATCCTAGCCATGACTTTTTGCTTGCCTATCCGAGTCATACCAACTCTAAACAAGACTTCTTGCTTGCCTATCCGGACATCCCGTCTTAACCAAGACTTTATGCATTTCACAAGGACTTCCTAGTGTGATCATGTGAATGCAAAATGATGCAATCAAGTAATTCAACATAGAACATGTGATCAATACATTCCATGGTACAAATAGACATAAACATGTGAAACACAAGTCTAATAGTCTAGATACAAAAACATGAATTAAACCTAGAGCAAGTGAAAACACCTAACACAAAAACTCCTAGTTTCATTTAAACAAACAACATTTGAATAGATTATATTCATGAAGCACATATTCATGATGTCATACACATACACAATAAAATGCTAGAATCATAAAATGATTTCAATGAATATTCTAGCCAAAGAATTAGAGAAATGATAAAATGATTACTGAATTAAATCATAGATTTCTCTAAAAACATATACACATACAATAATCCTAGATTATATCAATCATAAGATCAAAACAAAAATTCAAGGTCATTTATCATCAAAAATGATTCAATCAAGTCTCAATCAATCTTAAATATCAAACTAATCATAATACAACTCTCAAACATGTGAAAATCATAGAATCAAATAAACTAGTTCACATATGTCTCTAATTAGACTTTTGATTAGGTTTGATTATGAATCTATCTTTCTCAGTAGCATTCATCATACTTATACATACATATTGAAGAAGAAACCCCAAGAAAATTGAAGGTCATAAAAGAAGAAATCTCAAAGATAAGACCAATACCTAGGAATCACGAGCTGTCACGGTTTTCAGGGTAGAACCACTGTAAAACTCAATCAAAATGCTGCAAGACCATTTGGAAAGGGTATAGGACTCAAATACAAACAATCTCCAACTTGAATCACTCAATTCCGACTTCGTATGAGAAAGTTATGGTGTTTGGAATGTGAGAAAAAGTTGAGAGAAAATTATGCACATAAGAATTCTAATTTTTCTTCTTGGAATAAATGGGAGGGAAAGGAGAACTTTTGAAAGAATTCAAGAGAGGGAAAATATGGACCAACTAGAGCATGACATGTTAGCAGCCCGTGTGAGGCGGGTATGGCACACGTGGGCAGAGAGGGGTCCAGCCCGTGTGCCACACGTGGCCATGCAAGGTTGGCCGTTTGCCAATCTTGCTCCTCTCGTGCACCTCTCACGTTCTTTGGCCATATCTAGGTCTCCGAACTCCAATTTTGAATCCGTCTTTGGATTACAAATTGTGACTCCCATACACACAATGACAAAGACAACTACAAAACTTTGCAAAAAGGTTGAGAATTCATCTCGGAAAATGACGACGAAGACAACTCAACGAATGAGAACGCAAAGTAGCGTAGCTTCATTGTTTGGACTTGAAATCTAATGAATGAGTAACTAAAATGACCGGGACTCAATAAAGAATCATAAGAGATCATGTTCAAGTCCAAAAACAATAAAACAAAAACAAATAGACACCAAGTCACATACATATGTTGTTTCATGGACAATCCTAGAACATGCATTTTCCAATGAGTATCAATTTAAATCTAATGCATGAGCATATATTGCCAAGTGTGTGGAAGTGTTAAATAAATGTTGTTCGACTATGAAATGACACATATGAATGACATGTGTGTGCGTGTCTAGCCTTGTAAGAGGAATGGGGTCTATTTTACCTTTATTGTGCAATGAAGCACATTCCTCCTTGAACAACACCAACTTACATGAAATGTGGCCGAGTCTTTCTTTGAAGCTTCAAATCATCTATCCTAAGACTACTAATCAATACAAGAAAAACAGGGCTTTGATGTGGAATATATTTCAAGGCAAACAAAAAACCTAACACCCCCTTGCTCACCGGGGTGAACTACGCCTCATGGAAAGGCAAAATGGAAGCTTATGTGTGCCAAATTCATGACAGCATGTGGATGGCGATTGAATATGGGTACACGCCACCTATGATGACTCCTACGGGAGATGGAGGGGAAGTCCCTAAGCCAAAGGCACAACGAACTCTCCAAGAGTTCGAGGCATCCAAGTGGAACAACAAAGCCATGCACACAATCCTTTGTGCCATGGATGACAATCAATACAAATTGATTCAAACCATAAGGATTACAAAGGAAGCTTAGGATATTCTAGAGACGACTCGTGAAGGAATTGAGGTGGTCAAGGACTCCAAGCTCCAAGTCCTCTAAACGCAATATTAGACCATTATGATGAAGGAGGATGAGTGCTTCAATAACTTCCAAGTGAAGCTTATAGATATAGTGAATCAAAGTCACCAACTTGTAACCCTTACTCAGATAAGAGGATCAAGCAAAAGATCATGAGATCGCTTCCCGAGAGATTCGAATCCAAAGTGACGGCCTTAGAGGAAAATAATAACTACACAAAGATGAAGCCAAGTGAAATGATTGGAAGACTCTTAGCCTATGAATCTAGGAAGGCTCCTACAACTACACCTCCAAAGAAGCAAAAAAGTCTTGCCTTTAAGAGTATCAAGGTGGAAAAAGAGGAAGATGACTCGGATGAACAAATTGCTTTGATGATACAGAAGTTCAAGCAATTTATGAGATTTGAGAAGAAGGGTTTTTGATCCAAGGGAAAGTTTGTGAAAAAGAAGACTCTTTTCAAGAAAGTGGAGCAAGCTCAAGAGAAAGACCACAAGAAAGGTGTCCAATGCTATGAGTGTAGTGGCATTGGACATATTGCTCCTGAATGTACAAATTTGAAGAAAAAGAGAGGAAAATCCATGTCGGTTACTTAGAGTGATAATGATGACCTAAAAGAGGATGATGAGTCTTTAGATGATGATGAAGACCAAGTTGCCAACTTCATTGCTTTTTCATCCTTTCACAATAGCAATGAAGTTTTGAGTGACAAAGAAGAGGAAGAGGACAAACAAGAAGAAATTGACTCAAATGGTGAGAGCAACTCTTCCAACTTCAACTTTGACTTTGATGAAGAGATAGACTATGGTGACTTCATGAGGTTCTTTGAGAACTCTAGATTGAAGAAGAAGAAGGAGATATAAAATCTAAAAGGGGATAAGCTTGAATTGACTTCCAAAGTGACTCATTTGAATAAGCAAATAAGTAGAGCAAAAGAAATGGAAGAAGGATTGAAGATAGAGCTAATCTTGGCCAAAAAGAATGAAGAAACCTTGAGGAAGAAGCTCATGGAAGCAAAAGGGTTGATTGCTAAGATGACTTCAAGAATCGAGAAGCTTGATAAGATGTTATCTTACGGGAAGAGTTCTAGTGACAAGAAGAGGTTAGGATATGTGGAAGAAATGGAGGTCACATCCTTGAAGAAGACAACATTTGTTAAAAGCAAAGAGATTGAAATTGCTCAAACCCATCAACAATCAACCAAATAGGTTGAAGTTGGTGAATCCTCAAAGCAAGCTCAAGCAAGGGTTCCAACAAGAGCTCCATCACAACATGTTTGAGCATTATAACCAAGACCTCATCAACCAAGGATCCCACAAACTCAACATAGGGTCCTTCATGCTCAACCAAGAATACATGCTAACTTGGCTCAACCACAAAGGAGAGAGTTTTCTCAGCTTCAAAGAGCAACTCAAAATGGAAGGAGGCCACAAATGCTTGCATAAGGCTATGGTATGAACTCCTGTTTTACTCCTACTTGCTATTTTTGTGGAATTAAAAGCCACATTAGGCCTAATTGATTTAAATATATTAAATTGTGTAAAAGAGAAAGCATGATTGAGAAAAATATGCTTAGAAGAGCCACAATGCATGCACCTAGGAAATTTAGAGCTAATGGATCAATGGCTTCTATGAATGACCATGTTGCACCTATGATGAATAGAAATGATGAATATTATTGCTATATGGCTCAAGTAGCCTTAAAACAAATGCCTCCAACCCTTGGTACCTTGATAATGGGTGTTCTAGGCACATGACCTGAAACAAGAGTTTCTTTAAAACTCATGTGATGGAGGATGGTGGATTTGTCACCTTTGGTGATAGGTCAAAGAAAAAAGTCATAGGAAAAGGTAATTTATTTATTCCCGGTTTGCCCTCCTTGCCCAATGCTCTTTATGTAGATGGTTTGTAAGCCAATCTCATTAGCATATCATATTTAAGTGATAAAGGGCTTTTGGTTATGTTTGGTAAAGCCAATTGCTTTATTCTAAAAGAAAATGGGTAAGTTTTGTTGAAAGACACGAGATCAAGTGACAATTGCTATTGTCTTAAGTCTAATCTCATCTCTGGTAACTTGTAAACTTGTGAGAAAGTTGAGTTGTGGCACTAAATATTTGGCCACATGAACAATAAGGACTTGAAAGTCCTTGATAAGTTGAATGTAATGAGAGGCCTTCCCAAGCTTGGGAAAAAGGTTAAGGGAGTTTGTGGAACTTATCAACAAAGGAAGCAAACCAATAGTGTGCGTAAGAAAGGCAAATATCTTTCCACCAAAGAGCTATTGGAGTTTCTCCATATAGACCTTATGGGTCTTATTCAAACCGAAAGCTTAGGTGGTAGAAAGTACATTCTTGTGGTAGTTGATGACTTCTCTAGGTTCTCATGGACTTACTTTCTTAGAGAGAAGTCTGAAGCCTTTGAGAAATTCAAAATGCTTTGTGTCAAAATTCAAAATGAGAAAACTTCTCACATTAAAAGCATTAAGAAAATTAGAAGTGATCATGGGAAAGAATTTAAAAATGCTAGTTTTGAAAGCTTTTGTAATAGCTTCAGCATTTCTCATGAATTTTTGGCCCTTAGGACTCCTCAACATAATGGTGTTGTTGAGAGGAAGAATAGAGTCCTTCAAAAGATGGATCGAGTTATGTTGCTTAGTGACAAAGTCCCTAGGAACCTTTGGGCCGAAACCATTAATACGTCTTGTTATATAGACAATAGAGTGTTCCTTAGGCCTAGGACGGAACAAACATCCTATTAGTTATAGAAAGGTAGAAAACTCAATGTGAGTTGCTTCCACATCTTTGGAAGCAAGTGCTATATACTAAATGACGGAGATCAACTTGGCCAATTTTATGCCAAGAGTGATGAGGGTATTTTCATTGGGTATACATTTAATAGCAAAGCTTATAGAGTTTTTAATTTAATGACTCGAAATGTCATGGAATCATTAAATATTGTCTTTGATGATTGTAGGCCCAAACATGATGACCATGAGGAGGATGTTTGTGAGATAGATGACCTTCCTTTGAAGGAGTGTGGTGAGACTTCAAGTGGTGTGAAGTCAAACCAAAATGAAGATGATGATCTACCTCTTAATAGAGTTCCTCCTTTGGACTCTAGTGAACCCACTCCTTGGGTTAGGAAACTCAATGATAAGGATGATATCATTGGAGATGTTGATGAGGGTGTTAGGACTAGCGTCAAATAGCTAATCAAATTAGCTATACTTGTTACACCACTTAAATAGAACCCAATGAGTTTTGGGTTCTTGCCATGCAAGAAATGCTAAACCAATTTGAAAGAAATGAGGTTTGGACTCTTGTTCATAAACCTAGAAACATCAATGTCATATGCACCAAATGAGTGTTTAGGAACAAATCCGATGAGGATGGCAACATTGTGTGAAACAAAGCTAGGCGTGTTACATAAGGATACTCTCAAATTGAGGGTATTGACTTTGAGGAGCCTTTTGCTCCCGTTGCCCGCCTTGAGTCCATAAGGCTTCTCTTGTCCATTTCTTGTGTGTACAAGTTTAAATTACACCAAATGGATGTCAATAGTGCCTTCCTTAATGGCTTTTTACATGAGAAAGTGTTTCTTGAGCAATCCAAGCGGTTAGTGGATCCACACCACCCCTCTCGTGTCTATTGCCTCAAGAAAGCTTTATATGGGTTAAAACAAGCACCGAGGGCTTGGTATGAGCGCCTCACTCTTTATCTTGTTGGCAATGGCTACTCTAGAGGTAGTGTTGACAAGACTTTGTTCATCAAGTGCAATAAATATGAGTTATTCATAGCTTAAATCTATCTTGATGACATTGTATTTGGTTCCACCAATAACCTAAAAGTGCAACAATTTGTTGAAGTCATGTCTCATGAATTTTAAATGAGCATGGTTGATGAACTAAATTACTTTCTAGGCTTGCAAATTAAGCAAATGGATGATGAGATCTTCATATCCCAAGCTAAATATGTCAAAAGCCTAGTGAAGAAGGTTAGCCTTGAGAATGCCAAACATTGTAACACACCAATGAGCACCACCTTGAAGGTAAGCAAAAATGCTAGCGGAAAGGATATTGAGCAAAGTCTATATTGTGACATGATAGGTAGCTTGCTTTACTTTACCGCAAGTAGACCCAATATTTTATTTAATGTAGGTGTTTGTGCTAGGTACTAAGCTAATCCCAAAGAGTCTCATCTTGTTATGGTGAAGAGGATCATTCGGTTTGTGAATGTTACCTCAAATCATGGGATTTAGTACTCCTTTAACACTAATCAAAGTCTTGTTGGATTTAGTGATGTCGATTGGGCGGGAAATTGTTATGATAGGAAGAGTACATCGAGTGGTTGCTTCTTCCTTGGGAACAATCTTGTATCTTGGTATTGCAAGAAGCAAAACTTAATTTCTCTATCCATGGCCGAGGCAGAATACATTCCTACCATAACAATGAATCCAGAACACCATACACACCATATTCTTAATAAAATTTAAAATTCAGAACTTCAGGTTCTAATCGGTTTGTAAAACCGTGCCAACTTAAATATCACAATAATAAATCCAGAAAACTCATGTTCTAATTAGTCGGTCAGCTAGTATGGCATTCATGTATATTATAATGAATCCAGAACTTCAGGTTCAAATCAAGTTGTAAAACTGCGCCAAATTAAATATAACAATAATAAATACAGAAAGCTCATGTTTTGATTAATCTGTCGGCTAGTATGGCATTCATGTATATTACAATGAATCCAGAACTTCATGTTCTTAATGAAATTTAAAATTCAGAACTTCAAGTTCTGATCAGTTTGCAAAACCGAGCCAACTTGAATATCGTAATAATAAATCTAGAAACTTCAAGTTCTGGTTAATTGGTTTAATCAATCTCATATATTACATATAAATAAATACGAATATTTAAAGAGTATAATAATTAAATCCAGAACTATATATATGTTCTGTTGACACAGTTGTAGCCAGTGTCTGTCGACACAACCGCAGTTAGTCTTATATACTGCTTATAATTAATTGCAAATATTTAAAAAGCATAATAAATAAATCCAGAATTATAATAGGTTCTGTCGACACAGTCGTAGCCAGTCTCTGTCGACTTAGCCACAACCAATCTTATATATTACAAATAAGTAAATGCGAATATTGAAAAAACATAATGAATAAATCTAGAACTATATATAGGTTCCGTTGACGTTATAAGCCATCTTGTATACGGAGCTGTATATAGATTCTATCAGGGGCCAAAGCCAACCTTATATATTGCATATAAATAAATGCGGATATTTAAAGAGCATAATAAATATTATCTAGAATATTGAGATGTAAGTAAATCACTCAGGAGATCTTTTTTACTTACTTGCAATCATACTGATAACATGTTGTAAATAAATGGAAGAACAGATGAATAAAAGAGATGAGAAATGTCAGTAACAATTAACAAATGAAATAAGAGAGATGGAAGAGAGATATATGCTCTTATATATTGATATCAAGTCATCAACCTTTTATGAAGAAATGAATCACATATATATAGGCCTTTATTTGCATCACTTGGCCACATGCCTTAAGTATTTAATTAGTGGAGAAACAAAGGAGGTGGGAATACAATTTATTCATAACAGATTGTTTCTTCGTTTGAATCTTATAATTTTCCTTAAAATACTCTAACAAGTTGACCAACCACAAATGAATGTATTACAATTACGATTTTATTGAACATTTAGGTGGCATGCAGTTCTAGCCTTGTATATGGACAGCAATTTGCAATTTTACCTACTTATTGTCTGTAATGTTTGGTCCACTATACAATTCTGCATCATTCATCTTACCTAATCACACTCCCACAGCGAAGACAATTTCACTTTTGACTTGAACATTTTAATATAACAATATTATTCTTTTTTTTTTTTTTTTTTTTTTTTTTTGAAATTCTAAACTACAATTAAGATGTGTTTCGATATGCTACACATTTTAAAATAAATATTTTTGAAAAAGTGTTTTTCATGTCTTCCTTTTAAAATATATATATATATATATATATTTACAAAATTTTGAAAAGTACATTTTTTATTTTGGATTGTTGTAAATTGTTTTTTATTTTATTTTCAATTCAATTAAAAAAAATAAAAATAAAAAAATAAAAAAATAAAAAAACAATTGTGGTACTAGTAGACATACATGAACAAATTTGTTATTTTTGGATGGTTGTAAATCTACTTGATGCATGCATTTAAGGGATGGCTAGTCGCGTGTGAATGCTCAAAAATCAACAATAACGACCCCGTAGTACAATTTAGAAACTTCATTTTCAAATTTGATTAAAATTAAGGACAATTTATAATATAATGGACGATTTGACTTTCTCTCTTCATATTTTTTTTTGTTGGTTTTTATTATTTGTTTTGGGTTTTTAATAGAGGATTTAGAAACCAATGACCCATTGCATTGGTGGTTGGAGTACTCCACCAGCAAGGTTCAAGTCTTGCTTTGGTATATATATATATATATATATTATTTGTCTCACCTTGGCTATTAAATTCCAAGTTTGGGTGTCCTCTCCCGGTTCTATTGGGAGCAACCCCCTCTCCAGTTTATGAGAGTTGTAATCCATTTATACCCTCTCCCCGATAGTGAGAGTAGTATTCCGGGCAGTGCTGGTAGAGTCTAATCTCGCCAGGTCTCGGCAGTTGTTGTAATTCAAAAAAAAAAAAATAGAGGATTTAGAATTTTTTATTTTATTTTTTATCACAGTAACATCCAAATGTTAAATCTCAATTTGAAATATAAAAATAAAAATGCTAAATCTCATATTAGGCTTATTATATGCATGATTCTACTTTGATTACTTTACGCTACATAAGAGGAATCTCTTACACGAGTTAATTTGAGATTATCTTTTATTGTTATGCATTGAAAGAGTACAACAGCTTTCTCTTCACCAAGGGTGCAACTCTTTCAACCCCAACTCAATATTGGTATGCCAAAATACGGTTTAGACAAACTTGAGGAAAGGAGAGAGTATGCCCAAATCAGGAACGTGGCTTATCAACATAGAGCAACCAGATATTACAATTCACATGTACGTCTGAGAAGATTTGCACTCGGCGACTTGGTGTTGAGAAGGGTCTCACCCGGAACCAAGGATAAAGCCGTAGGATTACTTGCAGACAAATGGGAAGGATCGTATCATGTTGCCGGTATAGCAGGACATGGAGCCTATCGCATAGCTCGGGTGGGAGCTGGCAAGCTTCCTCGACCGTGCAATGCTCAATACTTGAAGATATACTATCCATGAGTCTTTTAAAGACCATACTCTATTTATTTTTTGCTTTTAGGATTTCTTTCAGCATTTTCCCTTTAAACAGTTTTAGAATTGCAAGATTTATTCAATAAAAAATAATTTATTACTGAAGTACTTAAGACGCTCATTGGAGTAGCCTATTGCCAAAGTACTCAAGATATTCAATAAAGAGTAATTTATTATCAAAATACTTGCGAGGATCAATAGAGTAAACCATCACTAGAGTATTTCACTAAAAAAACTGAGTGTTATTCGCCATTGTAAAGGGTCAAAGAGCCCAGCAACAAAGAAAGGCGACTAAAATATTCATCCAATATGGCAGTGGTTGAGGCAAATACGTCGAACACCCTGAGCTAGAAAGATACCATACGACCATTGGTGCTCGCTACCCTTGGCGAAGTATAACCCATAAAGATGCAATTAAAGCACTCGAAAGCAATGCTTAAAAGAAACAGTTGTAAAGAAGCACTAGGGGTTGGATAAACTAGCAACTATAACAATATAAGCAAAAGTAGGAGACGTCCCAATAGTATGCTTAAAGACTTGGTGTATGGTCGGACACATCCTAACAAACACTGAGTAAAGCCAAAAACTTAGCAATGGCAGATGAATAAAAGTCAGAAAGACTAAGCCAAAAACTCAACAATGGCAGCTGAATAAAATAAAGGCATTAAGCCCGGCGACGATAGCAAAACCAGAATGATGAAGAATAAATAAGTCATTCAATCATATTAAATAAGAAGAAAAAACTGGTTTTTATAGATAGAAGATCATGCACATTTACAAAATGGCGAGATAGATTAAATAAAATGAAACAGCTATCAAGTCATGCATCCGCCCCACCAAAGTCCTCATATTCATCTTCGATCTCATCCTCCGATGGCCAGACAATTTCTTCATCTCCCACTGGCATGGAGGATTCATAGTCCCGGCCCGTAATGGGCCCCAAATCTGGTTCGCTACTAGTGCTGGTAAGGCTCCCTTTCTTCTTGGAATAATATGTATTGAAAGCAGACTTCAAAGGGATCTCAAGGTGCATTGGGTGGGGCTCAGTCCTTGTGTAACAACAATGAGCCTTCCACCTTTTTATCTGGGTTTTGATTGAGTCCACCGTGCCATCCATATGCCAAGGATTTGTCAAAACACCTCAACGCCTTCTCATTCGAATGGTCCTTCATCGCGAAGAATTTCTTAGATTGTCTCATACCACACTCAAATTCCCGTAGAAGAAGGGCATCATAAGCAGGAGATCTCTTGAATCGATCAACGGTCTGAACCTCGAGTTCATTTTTTAAATCCCTGAAAATGGCTTCACTTGATTCCTGCTGATTTCGTAAGTCTTCAAATTCTCACTCGGCTTTTTCCCTGGCTTCCTTAGCCAATCTTTCAGTTTCCATGTGAGCTACGAGCAAATCCTGGCTTGCAGATAGTTGATCTCTCAAAACCCTGATTTCTTCCTCAGTTGAGAGCAATTTTTCTTCGGCGGCTAGCTGAGTAGCCAAAAATCTATCGGCAGATTCTCTCACCTGGTTGAGTTGTTACGAGAGTGTTTCTTCAAAACTTAACTTCTCAGCTGCCAGATGCGACATTTACTCTCGAAGACACCTGTTTTCTGAAGAAACTGCATTCCTACGCCTATAGTTATCGGCCATCTTAGACATCATCTGAAAAAAAAAAAAGGGAGATGACACATAAAAAGATAGCGAAAAAGGGAAGAAGGTGTGAAATAATTCAGAGACTTACCAGCGAGTGGCAGTTGAAGAAGAATTCCATCTTTTGGTTGCATGATTTATTCTTCACATACTCCCAGCCTTGCCCAACATAAACATCATTCTGGATCAAATGCGATAGGATTTCGAGAGTAAAGAAGTCCGAAAGAGAAACAAAACCAAAGGATTCACCTGCATTAGTTAGAGGAGTACCAGGCCCTTCACGAACACCTTCTCTGACGCCGACGCTGATGGGCTAGGCAAGTGTGTGTGAACAGAAGTGTTGGCCGGCTGAGCAGGAGGATCTGATAGAGGAATGACTAAGGCGTTCGAATCTGTTGGAACATTGACCAAAGGGATAGGAATAGAAATGTTTGGAACCGATGGATCTGACGCAGGAGGAGTTGAATTTTACGGAACAAAAGATGAATCAGGCAGACTGCCGGTTGTGTCTGAAACAAGAATGGAACCAGTAACCTCAACCCTAGGGGAAGGAACCTCTGGGTTCACTCTTTCGGTTGGGATAGTCTCAGCAATCCATGGCTCACCATCCTCTTCCTCGTCTGAGGAAATCATATATTGCACCACCCTTAATGTTCTTTTTGTAGGACGAGCGACGTGCTCGGGGGTATTCTCAGCCACCCGTTTCCCACGGCTGACTCTGGGATTTAAGTCATCCGTAGGGTCCTCGGGAGCTTCTGGAATGTTAGCATCAAAAATAGACATGTCCTCTCTCGCCCTAGAAGAACCGACTTTTTCTTTTCCCATTCAACTGGGCATGTGACTCACAGCAATTTCTTGATTTACCTGCTGAGGATCTTTAACAATTCGTTCGGGGCCTTCACCCACTTCCTCGCTGTCCACATAGTCGTTGCCATCAAGGGCGACGATTCCTTCCTTAGCCAATCCGGTAGCATGCTTTTGGCTAGTAGCCTCGGAGTTCTTCACTGCTGGAGCAGCTAAATCGCACACCACATCAAATTCGTTCACTGCAAGAAAGAATATAATGTCACTAATGAACAATAATAGAAAACGAGACGACAGGAAGTAAACTTTCAACACTTAAGCCGAGCATGTAAACGAGGAAAAAGCCCCTTCTTAATCATCTTCTCCTCATTCAAGAGGAACGGTTCACCCCTTTCAACCATCGGAAGTGTGGCTACCTTCGCGAGGCGAGAAACCTTGCTATCCAGCAATACTAGTGAAGTTTTTAACCAAGAATTTGGAAAAGTGAAATGTCTCAGAACCTTCCTCGCTGGAAGGTTCCGGTGAACATTTTCTAGTGCATTCTTTCCCCATGCACCACTGACAAAGAACCAGCTGTTCTTCTAGCGCTTATTTAAAGATAGCAAACCCCAGATAAAGCCTTTTTTCTTTTTATCATCTGAGGTCTCCACTAGACCTGGATTCACTGCGCCCTTGGGAATCCAATTTTCCACAGTAGAAGAAAGGAAGAAGTAAGTCCCACCGTGCCCTGATGGTCTGAGTGTATAGAGGTGACGGATTTCGCGAGGAGAAGGAGGCCCAAAACCCTTCAATTTCCACATCAAACATAAACACATGAGAATCCTATAACTATTAGGAGCTAATTGAGCAGGGGCGAGCTTAGCATCAGTAAGGAATCTTGCAATAAAGGGTTGAAGGGGAAGGGTGATCCCATAGCTAAACATCTAGCCATAGAAGGCGTTTGCATTTTGAGGAGAATTCCATATGGCCCGATCGCCAAGAAGTATCAGATTCACGGTATCAGGAATATCAAACCGGCGCTTGTACTTCTGGAGTTATCGCTCGCCAACAACAATCACCTCACTATCAAAAGTACTCGGCCGATCAAAAGAAAAATGTAGTCTATCTCTCTGATGATCCTCAACATCTAAATCTACTATAGTTTGGGCGTCGACCAAGGATACCTTGGGAACCTTGGGTGCCCTTCGCTTACTACCACCGGCTTTTGAAGATTTCATCATTTCTGAGGAATTACTGTCAAAAGATGAAGCAGAAGAGAAATCATGAGCACTGGTTTCATGAGCAGTAGGAATATAAAAGGATATAAGAACGGTGGAACTTGGGTCAAAATTGCATATCAATAATTCGATCTTGTCTGCGGTATTTTTATCACCAAGTTCCAGGGCTCGCATCATTTGACTAAAAAGTAAAGAACGTTGAAAGGGATCCATGGGAACTCACCAGAAAAACCCACTGAACAAATGATGCATGGATAGCCCGAAGAGATAAGCAGAAAAGCTCAATCGAAAATCTCGAGTCGTCTGATAAACAGAACGAGAAACAAGAGGGAAAAATGCTGGAAGCTTCAAACTTAGAAAAAAGAAAAAAAAAAAAAAAAAGGAATGGAAGTCTGCAATTCTAGGGTTTATAGAGAGACAAACAGGGATACTAAGAGTAAAGAGGTAATTGAAGCGATGTGGAGCTTTTAAAGGAGAGTTTCAAAATTCAAAACTAGAGTTATAATGATGGAAACCGCTGAAACACAGGGCGATGATTCAATTGCCCATCAAAAAGAAGACACATGGCACCCTAGGGAACATTTTGCAGTCAGAACATCACTTTGATGTCAAGTCGTACGTTTTTCAAAAAAGGAACTTGTGGCTGAAATAAAGTGTATTGTGGAAGCTTTTAACGTTTGAGATCAACAATCCGAGACCACGTGGATGAAAAAGAGAGAGTGACAAAAGTAAGAAGTAAGAGAAAAATCTTTTAAAAGAGTCTCCGAAACAAAGTATGATATAAATACTACTCGCAGGAACAAAGAAGACAAAGAGGTATGCCTTATTTATCAGCTCAAAGTATTTATGGGGGTATTGTGGTATATATGTTTTCGGCTTGGGGACACATCAGCAATTTGTACAAGAAGCACGTGAGAATAGTTCTGAATCATACATTCAAAACGGTCAACGGAGGGAGTATTGACCGTTATGCCACATCAGTAGAAGTCAATGAATCAAATATGCTAGCCAAATAAGTCAACTTGTAGCCAAAGACCATGTTCGCCATAACTCCCACTCGTCTCGAAACAAACAATGTATTCGCCACAAGCCTTGCTCGCCAAAGCTTTACTCAGCTAACAGAAGCAAGTTACTTTATTACCAATGCAAAAATCCCATAAAACGAGGACTCCCGGATTCAGATTCCAGTAAGGAAATATCTTTATTTCCTCTCGAGACAAAGGAAGCCCAAATAGGAAAGGACTCAAGACTTCCGAGAAACTAGACGTTAAGTTGAAAACGAATCCTAATCAGCCAATAAAATCTAAAATCCTAAAGCGACTTTGTTTGGGAATCCACCATCTACACGACAAACAGAATAAGGGAACCCTAGTTCACCTATTATAAATAGAACCATGTAATCGACAGAAAGGGAGTCGAAATTCTAGTTACTTGAGAGCTATTGTATGAGAGAAGAAATTGATACCAAAGTGTAACCTAAAGAAGATCATAGTATTATTTTTCCTGCCCTCAAGTGGCCCCGTTGTTTTTTCCTGTTTTTAGGGTTTTTCCACGTAAAACCTGTGTTTTGCATGCTTTCATTTACATTGCTATTTATATTATTATAACCTTATTGTGAGACGTGTGACAATCCAAAAATCGCCTTCAACTGATATGTTCCTCATTCAAGTCATATCATTATCTCCTAACTTCTAAATTTGAAGTATTTTTTTTTTTAATCAAAAAAAATTTAAAGCCGCCCAAATTTCTTGACCCAAAAATTAATTATTATTGTTTATTTCAATCAAGTCTCTGCAATAATTATTAAAGTGTTTTTTTTTTTCTTTTTCTATTTAAGACCATATTAATCTACGGATACTAAAAGTGCTTTCAATCAACTCTTAAGAAGTGACGGTATAATTAATTTGAAACAATCAAGTCAATTAAGTTGAACCCAGAATTATTAAAAAAAAAAAAAAAAAAAAATCTTTTAATTTCAATTAAGAATTCTCATATGCAAATGATTAATAATGTGATTAAGAATGATTAATTATAGGGATAATTACTTCGGTGGTCATCAATTTAATGACATACTATCAAAATGACCACTAAATTAAGAATTCGTTTCAAAATGGTCATTTTTAACGAAAAGTGCAACACTAATAACCATTCCATTCAATTCCATCTAATGAGTGGCATTGTGGTAAATAAGAGAATAACATTAATTTATTTTAGATGCTTTTTGGAAATCAATTTTTTCTTTTGTTTTTTAAAACGAATAATTATATTTAGTGTGTGTATATATGTATAACATATCTCGAATATATATAAATATAAATGTTCAAGTCGGTGCACACGTGTATTGATCTAAACCATTTCTTTTATTTTTTAAAACGAATAATTATATTTAGTATGTGTATATACACATAGCATATCTCAAACATATATATATATTTATTTACACACATTAAATGTAATTATTTGTTTCAAAAAACAAAAGAAAAAATTGATTTCCAAAAAACTTCTAAAATAAATTAATATTATCTCCTTATTTACCAAAATGCTACTCATTGAAAAAATTGAATTCCAAAAAACATCTAAAATAAATTAATGTCATACCCTACTCATTGGATGAAATTGGATGAAATTTGATGAAATTAGATAGAATTGGATGTAATGGTTATTAGTGTCACACTTTGCGTCAAAAATGTCCATTTTGAAACCAATTCCTACTCTAGTGGTCATTTTAATAGTGTGTCATCAAATTGATGGTCACTGAGTTAATTATCCCTTAATTATACCACTAACAATGCAATAAAACTTCACCATCGCTCAATATGATTCGGTGATAAGAACATTTATTGAGCTTGATAATGTTTTAAATTTGACTCGCATCCAGGACTTAGGGTCCTTTCCTTGACCTTGTTTTTCCTAGTTTTTATTTTTTTTATTTTTTTTTATTTATTTTTTATTTTTTTTCAAGTTTAATTGAAATACCCACTTGCATGAGAGAGAAAAAATTAATCAGATCTTAACTATGTATTTTTTGTTATGCTTAGATGTCACTAGATTAAGAAAAGTCTAGAAAAAAAAAAAGTTAGAGAGAGAATCATGATCATGCAACCAAACCCAAACGTATTTAAAAAAAAAAAAAAAAAAACAAGGAAGTAAAACTTCAACCCTGAAGTGGACTTTTATCATGTTTACAATGTGCTAGTAGAGCCCAATCTTACCCATCCCGTCAGTTGGTGTATAATCAAAATATATATATATATATATATATATATTTATATATCGGCATAAATATGTAAAAAGGATGACCCTTACCCATATGCAAATGATTAATAAATATGTAAAAAATATTTTTTTAAAATTTCAATTAAGAACTCTCATATGCAAATGATTAATGATGTGATTATGAATGATTAATCATATATACAACTAATAATGAAATAAAACTTTATCACCACTCTATGGTTTGGTGTTAAAAATATTTTTTGAACCCGATAATATCTCAGGTTTGAATCATAGTTACATATGACACTAAAATAAATAAAATAAACTTCAACCCTGAAGTAGACTTTTTTCATTTTGACAAAATATAAAAATGTAAAAGACATTACCTATGTGTCCATTAATGATTATTCAAAAGTCTCCCTTGGACTTCCATTGCCCACACGCCATCTAAAAACAAAAAAAAATAAAAATAAAAATAAAAAACTGCATGTTTCAATTGACTTTCACATTCAAACATCTCTCTATTGAACATTTGAATTACATAACTTTACTTATCCCAGTGCCCACTATATATATCCCCCTCCCTCCCTTATTTGCACAAAAACACTATCTCTCAACCCAAAATGGTGTCCTTTAATATGAAAAAAAGTCTACTTACGATCATATTCATAGCCGGAGTTCTTGCCGGAAGCGGAAAGGCTCAAAACTGTGGTTGTGCGGCTGACCTCTGTTGCAGCCGGTTTGGCTTTTGCGGAACCGGGGATGACTACTGTGGCACAGGATGCCAACAGGGACCCTGCAACCCTCCGCCAGCCACCAATGACGTGTCAGTGCCCGATGTTGTGACAACAGAGTTCTTTAATGGGATAATTGACCAAGCAGCGGCCAGTTGTGTAGGGAAGAACTTTTACTCTCGATCGGCTTTTCTCGATGCTCTCGGTTCGTATTCTCAATTTGGTAGAATTGGCTCCGAAGAAGATTCAAGGCGCGAAATTGCAGCTTTCTTTGCTCATGTAACGCATGAAACTGGGCGTAAGATCTCTGCTCTGTCTTCCAAATTATTTATTAAATTCCATCTTTTTTATATACCAACATTAATAATACAGGTGATTCAATATCCTTTAAATTTTAATATAATGGCTCAAATAAAGGAGAAATTTAAAAAATATAACAAATAAAAATAGACAGTATCTCTCTTGTAAGTTGTAACGGTCCTGTTAATTTTCCTGTATATTTGCAAAACTCTTTTATATGAACCACAAATTAATCTTGTTTTTAACATATTTGTGCAGATTTTTGTCACATTGAAGAGATAGATGGTGCTTCTAAAGACTATTGTGATGAGACAAACACTCAATTTCCATGCAGTCCCAACAAAGGCTACTACGGGCGGGGACCAATTCAATTGTCCTGGAATTTCAATTACGGACCGGCCGGAAACAGCATCGGTTTCGACGGATTGAACTCGCCTGAAACCGTGGCAAATGATCCCGTCATATCATTCAAGACTGCCTTGTGGTTTTGGACCAACAACGTTCAACCGGTGATGAGTCAGGGGTTCGGAGCAACCATTAGAGCCATCAATGGTGCACTTGAGTGTGATGGTGGCAACCCTGCTACGGTTCAAGCACGTATCAGATATTACAGAGACTATTGCAGCCAACTTGGTGTTGCTCCTGGGGATAATCTTGAATGTTAGGATACATTTTCTTAATTTTAACTTACATGTCTCTCTTTTTTCTTTTTTGGGCTTTTATGAGAAAATTTGATTTTCCTGTTTTCTTGTGCTTTAACTACATACGTTGTACTTTCAAGGATTAAATAAAATAGAATAAAGAGGCATTCTTAAAAGTAGTCAAATTAATAAATGGGTTATTGTTTTTAATTAAAAAAATTTAAATTATTTTTTTTAGAGAGTTTCTTTTGACAATCTTTTTTCTTTTTTTTTTAATACTTCTTTTCTAAAAACACTATATTCTCAAAATTTTAATTTTAAAAAATTCTAAAGACACTTTATTTTGTTACAAGATTATCCTTTTTATCTTTTCTAAATTAAATTATTAAAAAAAGAAATTATCTCTCATAAATCATTAGATTAATTATTACATATTAAATACTCTCTCCTAAATTTTTAATTACTATATTAAACTCTCTCTCCTACACTACATATCTTAGAAGAGATAATTTTTAATCATTTAATAATTTAATTAGTTTTGAGTGTCTTTAAATTTTTTAATATATTATATTTTTAATCTAATGATTTAGGAGAGAGAATTTTTTTTTAATAATTTAATCAGTTTTTAGTGTCTTTAAATTTTTTTGTCTTGTTTAATAATTTTAATTTAGGTTAAAATTATCATTAATAAAAAAAATTAAATTAGACTATGAATAGATAATTTTGGGATTGTAAGGAGAAGCTCTCTTGTTTTTAACCAGATGGAAGTTGTAAAGTCTAAAATACCCTTTTTTAAAAAATAAAAAAAAATCAAGTATGTTTGTAAAAATAAACCTAAATTATTATTAATACTTTTTACAAACATAAATCTAAATCGGTTTGTCATTATCAATAATAAAAAAAATAAAATAAAATAAAAACTATCATTATCAATAAAAAAAGAAAAACTATCGTTTTCAACTACATACTACAGTGAGAGAGGCAGGGGTGATCGGAGAAGAGGTGGGCAACCGGTGACGGCGACGAGATAAGGGTGACGCCGACCAAACACTAACGACGAAGAATCGGCTTGCTGAACTAACCAAACGCCGACAAATTGTTCTTTCTCACTTTTGACTCTCTCTCTCTCTCTCTCGCTAGACGCGAAGCTTAGACTTATCCGATTTAGGGTTTCTTTTTGATCTTATCAGACATCTTTAAATCGCAAACCCTAATCCTCAAATCAGGTAATTCTAATCACTCTTGATTGTGTATCAGTTTATGTTTCTCGATTTGTTGTGTTTTCTTTTCTTTCTTTTTTTTTTTCTTTTTCTTGTTGTAATTTTTGGTATGAAAAATTGGGGGTTTTGGTTATTTAATGATTTGATCGTATGAATCTTGAATTTATTGATGTATAGAGAATTTTGAGGTTGATTAGCGCTTCTTTTTTTTTTTTTTTTTGGTTTTTTGAACAAGATTAAATAAAATTACAAGTTGACTGTCTAGGAGTTCAGTTAATTCTCCTTATGAACTACTTTTGTTCTGTTGTTTCTGTTGTTTCTGCTTTGTTTGGCTCTTGTTTTGCTCTGCTTTTTAGCTGTGTGCAATGCCCTGTTTTTGTTTTTTGGCTTTGGGTGTGTTTGTCTGTGCCTTTTGTCCTTTGCTTGTGTTTGTTTGGGTTGGTTGTGGGTTTCCTGTGTCTTCTCTTGGCTCAATTGGTTACTTGTTGTTTGGTGCTCTGTTTTTGTTTGATTTTTGGCCTCTAATAAATTTTAGTTGTTCAAAAAAAAAAAAAAAGTTGATTCTTGTTTAGTGACATGTAGGAAATTAGAAAGCACAAAATCTGGTGCACAGTTTCATTCATGACATCATTTTGGAATGACTTGTTACTCAAAATCAATAATGCCCACACAAAAAGCATAAATGTTGATTGTGAGATATTGCTGACTTGTTTACTTCAGTCTTTAATGCATTTCAAATGGTGCATATATACGTGAGTAACACCGGAAGACACTCAAGTAAAAGAACATGTTTGACTTTATTATCCTTAAATAACTAGTGGATGATAATAAAGATCAATCTAATATTACTTTTTAATTAATAATAATTCACAAAATTCAAATAGAATTACAGTCAATTTTACACACAAATGGAAATTAAAAATTTAAAACATACCTCAGTAACAGATGATGGTACATGGCTCCATTACCATAGCTTGCTTATTTGCACTAGGATGTAGTCCCCGTTTCCTGATAGATCAACAATTACTGTTTGCTTAGCTTAGCACCCATCTTGAAGAAAACGAGCAGAAGATACAAATTTGTGAGATTGATAGCAAACATATATGTCTAATTCACTAATTTTTTTTTTTTGGATAGTTGTCTAACACTAACATTATTACCAGAATGAATGAATAAATAAATAATTGTATATGTGATATGAGTGCTCACAAGTACATGCCATCAATTAAAATACATCAAAGAATGAATGAATAAATAAATAATTGTATATGTGATATGAGTGCTCACAAGTACATGCCATCAATTAAAATACATCAAACAAGAAAATAATGAACGAATAAAGTCACAAAATTAGCAGAAATCAGTAAAATATTTCATTAAAATACAAAATGCATATATTTGTGGGTCATTTTACAAAAATTTTGTATGATCAAGTGATGACGATCATCAACTCAACAACTACAATATAGAGAATGAGACAAAAAATGAGCATCTACATCTTATGTATTTTGTGCCTGATTATGTTGTATGAATGTGGTGAATTGTGCTTGGTGACAAACTGTTAGTATGTGAGTTGTGTTGATTGAAACCTTGAAAATGATATGTCTTTTATGCTCTATATAATTATCTATCTATATTTTTTAATAGAAAAGTTGGATGGTTTTTCATGAAAGGCGTCATTTATAATTATCTTCGAATTATAGGCGGATATGTGAAAACACCTAATAATCATGTCACTTTGTGGGCTTCTGGTCTATTATTTTTATTTAGAAGATAACAAAATTTATAACACTGAGAATGGGCAGAGTTTTAAAGTGGAATGAAACAAAACTTTGATATTAATGTCAATTTAGTGAGTTCTTTTTAATTTAATATGTCATTTTGTTTTAAAAGAAATTATGAAATTTGTGAATGTGTACTATTAAATATTAATATATCATTGTTGGTGTTTGTTGTTACTGCATTAGCTTTTATTGTTTTGGATTTAATTAATGTTTTTTTCTTCCAATTTTATTGAAACGCAATAGATCACATCTCAGCTTATTGAAGACTGTTCCAATTTTATTTGATGTTTATAATTGTAGATAGCCGAAATACCATATGTATACCATCCATCGAATTGGTTTCATGCAAGAATATTGGTTCATTAAAGGTTTACAGAATTGAATAGAATGAGAGATTCTTTGGATAAAGTTGGGGAACTAAAGCGTTTACAGGATGGTGTATTTAGACAGTTTTTAGAATTACCTCGCCTCAGAATTTTCGATGGAAGGTTATGACAATTGCTATTGTGTAGGGAGGTTAATCACTCGGGTGAGAATACAAATGAGATGTGGTTTCGGGTGGGCCAAACAGATATACAATTCGGCAAACTAGAATTCTGTTTGGTAACCGGTTTGCAATTTGGAATGATACCTACCAGTGTTGTCTGCGGCTATGAGGATGTTTAAGGGGGTGTGATAGATAGATGTTTTGATAGAAAAGTACCGACATTTCATACGATTCTAAATTGGTTGGATGAGGGAAATTTTGACAAGTCTGATAATGCTATCAAGTTGTCATATTTGTTTCTATTAGGACATGTGCTTCTTGAGATTGAATACGGAAAGACTGTCCCTAGGTGGGCTTGTATGTTCGTAGAGAACTTAACGACTTTCGAGTGGTTTCCATAGGGAAATTAACGGTTTTTGGAAATACATTGACTCCGACTGCAGATGAATTACAACAGGATTATATGGTATTTTTTAATCCAGAAAATGTCATGAGGGACGTTCCTGAAACATCAAAAGACGATGTTATGGTAATCGAGAGAGATAAAGAGTTATTGTCGGAGAGTGTCACTCGGGAGATGAAATCAAATGTCAATCAAAACCGAAGAAAAAAAAAAGGTAATGTAAACTTGTTAGTTTGCCAAATTATAAATGATTATAACATTATTAAGCATGATACTAACTTTGAAAAACATCATGTAGACCTATATTGTTGACCCTCGAGAAATTGCCGCTTCTAATATGTGGGAGAAATTATTCGCCCATGTTACATATCAGATAAAAGCTGCTAAGAAATGGATGACTGCGAGTTTTACCCAGCAGTTCAATATTTTACGTCAGGAGGTTCTGTCACAACTAAATGCACCATATGCTCAATCGCCCAAACAGACTTCTGTCTATGATGACCATCATGATTGGGGCAATCTCTAGGATGGAGTTTTTCCCGATCATGATTCCATAAAAGCTACCGTAGACAGTTACCCGGCTCCTAAATCGCAACATATGGAATCTGCTCCGCATGAATAAATCGTATGCTTATGACAGTCATTTTCAAATACATTTCATAATTAACCTAACTGTTAACTTGTCCAGGTGACGTAAACCATACGGAGGCAGGACTTCTAGGTGGAGTACTCGACGAATGCTTTTCTCCAATCCCAAATATTGAAATTAAGAAGGCAGACCTAACTGTGGAGTCAATAGGGAAAAAACAGTGAAATTGTCGAATGGTTTTTTCATGCTTCGAAGCCATGTCAATGACATTAGATAGATGTTGCCATGTAAACAGAGGAAACTCAAACCAATATTTTTGCTTCAAATGGTAGTAACATATACAATGGTGCACGGTGGGGGTACACATTTCTCATTCTGTTTGCAATGTTATTATGACGATCGGATATAACCACTAAATGTTCAGGCGTGCCGATCACTTCACATATATGAAGTAGAAACCAAGTCCACGCTTCATCAGTCTAGCCATCCCCAAAACCAAAAGCAAGCGGGTAAACCATGTTCGTGCCATCCTTGCATGTGGCAACAAACATAACACCTCTATAATCACTCTTCAAATGGGTGGCATCAATAGCAACAACTAGCCTAATAACCGATTGAAAACCCTGCAATGATTGTCTAAAACTGAGAAAGGCATAGAAATCGATTCTGCTCATCCGTCTCAATAGTTATAACTGTGCCAAGATTTGCTTCTGCCAACATGTAAAAGTTGCCTGGAAAGAATTGGTACGATTCATCAGCCTTACCGTATACAGTTGACCGCGCATGTTGCGTAGCCATCCATACTTTCGTGTACAGTAGTTCCACACCTTGCTTCTCCCTCATATCTCTCATGATATCTTTCGGACAAATGTTAGCACCGCTGCTCAATTTAAGGGAATAAAATTGTCCAATTACATTAGCACTAACAGCACAAAATTGTCCTCCATACACATCTTCTTCACAAGTGTGAGTACTAATGAATGACATGCCAAAACATGCAATGCTCCTTCCTGATAGTTTATATCCTTATAGCCGGCCTCAAATTGATATTTTGTCGAACGCGTGACTCTTATATCAAATCTCTCATGCATATTATAAAGTCCCAACTCGGTCTTAAGTTTATGCTTATCCTGAAAAACTTGTCCCACAAATAAAGGTCCCTCTTGTGAATTAGAGGCTGCTGGTGTGGTAACAGAAGAATACCGACTTGCACAAGGGAGGATTCGGCGTGACGGAGCTACATGAAATGGATCATGTGATGGACCACCAAAAGTAACCCCTCTGGTACTACCACAATTCTTAGTTCCTCCAATACCATCCTCAACACCAGCACTATGCTCAACTTCGGTGAAAGTATCATCTGCATTAATAGGATAATATTGCCCATTTGGTTTCTTGTCCGCAATATTGAAATCTGTAGTGTAACACCCAACATTATCGTACTTGAAAAATGATGGTGGAAGTTTGTGTACATGTCCATCTCCACCTCCACCACCATCCACTCTCTTCTCCATATCAACATAAATCTCATAGATCGGTGAATCATCGTGAAACACAAAATCAATATCATTGTCGGGTTTCACGCAATATTTTATCCAACATGATCGTAACTTAATCACCCTATAAATAATGATGTCATAAATATTTCTATCAATCCTAGTCAATATGTATGTCTTTTCCACCAACTCATTGTATGACAACTTGTTTTCCACCAACTCCCCAATAAGTTGCCCATCCACGTAATCTAAATTGTCTCATCGACCGTTGTAATTGATTGCTAACCTAAAGTTTTTCATAGTTCCTGAAGCAAATAATAATTGAAAAAAATTAGTTCATAAAAAAAATTGTAAGAAAAACAGTGTTTCAAATTTCCCAATGATATATAATGTAAAACATGAAATATCTCATGTATGTTATGTTGAGCATGAAATATCCTATGTATGTCATGTTGAGTATGAAATATCTCAATTATGCAGTACTTCATACAAGGCATGAAATATCTCATGTATGGCATGAAATATCCCATGTATGTCATATTTGATATGAAATATCCCCATTATGCAGTATTTCATACAGGACATGAAATATCTCATGTATATCATGTTGTATATGAAATATCCCATGTATGTCATGTTGGGTATGAAATATCCTATATATGTCATGCTGGGTATGAAATATCCCTATTATGCAGTATTTCATACAATGCATGAAATATCCCATGTATATCATGTTGTGCATGAAATATCTAATATATGTCATATTGGGCATGAAATATCCTATATATGTCATGTAGGGTATGAAATATCACTATTATGCAGTATTTCATACAAGACATGAAATATCTCATGTATATCATGTTGTGCATGAAATATCCCATGTATGTCATGTTGAGCATGAAATATCCTATGTATGTCATGTTGGGTAGGAAATATCCCTATTATGCAGTATTTCGTACAAGGCATGAAATATCTCATGTATATGATGTAAAACATGAAATATCCCATGTATGTCATGTTGGGTTTGAAATATCCTTATTATGCAATATTTCATACAAGGCATGAAATATCCCATATATATCATGTTGTACATGAAGTATCCCATGCATGTCATGTTGGACATGAAATATCCTATATATGTCATATTGGGTAATGAAATATTCTCATTGTGCGGTATTTCATACAAGGCATGAAATATCTCATGTATATCACATAAAACATGAAATATCTCTAGTATGTCATGTTGGGTATGAAATATCCTCATTATACAGTATTTCATACAAGGCATGAAATTTCTCATGTATATTATGTTGTGCATGAAGCATCTCATGTATGTCATGCTGAGTATGAAATATCCTATGTATGTCATGTTAGGTATGAAATATCTTCATTATGCAGTATTTCATAGAATGCATAAAATATCTCATGGATATCATGTTATGCATGAAATATCCTATGTATGCCATGTTGGTATGAAATATCTTATGTATGTCATGTTGGGTATGAAAATCCTATTTATGCAGTATTTCATGTAAGGCATGAAATATCCCATGTATATCATATTGTGCATAAAATATCCCATGTTTGTCATGATGGGTATGAAATATCCCATGTATGCCATGAAATATCATATGTATGTCATGTGGGGTATGAAATATCCCCATTATGCAGTATTTCATACAAGGCATGAAATATCCCATGTATATCATGTTGGGTATGAAATATCATATATATGTTATACTGGGTATGAAATATCCCAATTATGCAGTATTTCATACAAGATATGAAATATCTCATGTATATAATGTTGTACATGAAATATCTCATATATGTCATATTGGGCATGAAATATCCTTTATATGTCATGTAGGGTATGAAATATCAATATTATGCAGTATTTCATACAAGACATGAAATAACTCATGTATATCATCTAGTACATAAAATATCCTATGTATGTCATGTTGGCTATGAAATATCTCTATTATGCAGTATTTCATACAAGACATGAAATATCACATGTATATCAAGTAAAACATGAAATATCTCATGTATGTCATATTGGGTATAAAATATCCTATATATGTCATGTTGGAAATGAAATATCCCTAGTATGCAATATTTCATACAAGGCATGAAATATCTCATATATATCATGTTGTGCATGAAGTATCTCATGTATGTCATGTTGGACATGAAATATCCTATATATGTCATGTTGGGCATGAAATATTGCCATTGTACAGTATTTCATACAAGGCATGAAATATCTCATGTATATCATGTAAAACATGAAATATCTCATGTATGTCATGTTGGGCATGAAATATCTCATGTATGTCATGTTGGGCATGAAATATCCTATGTATGTCATGTTGGGTATGAAATATCCTCATTATACAGTATTTCATACAAGGTATTAAATATCCCATGTGTATCATGTTGTACATGAAGTATCTCATGTATGTCATGCTGATCATGAAATATCCTATATATTTCATGTTGGATATGAAATATCCTCATTATGCAGTATTTTATACAATGCATGAAATATCTCAAGTATATCATGTTATGCATGAAATATCCCGTTTATGTCGTGTTGAGCATGAAATATCCTATGTATGTCATGTTGGATATGAAATATCCTATTTATGCAGTATTTCATGTTGGACATGAAATATCTCATATACTTCAAAAATATATGATTACATAATATTAGCCGATATGTCACGTTAAACATGAAATAACCAACTTATATCATTTTTACCATGACACATTACATGAAATATAATTTCAAACCGAAATCAAAGTTTCTTCTATTGTCAACAAAAAAACTTCAAAATTGAAACAAAATAACAAAGAAACATCAACAATATCATCTAAAAAACATAATAGTACTATTGAAATTGAAGATTTACAAACCTTGAAGTTTTGAGTAGAGATTCAATCATAAACTCGAAATTTTCAAAAAACTCTTCCCAAATCTTGGTTTCCTTGCGATTTCCCTTCAAAATAACTTTAATTTCTTAACAAAAATTAGTTGAGAACTAAGATTTGATAAAGATATGAGTAATAAAAAGATGGGTAATAGAGATGAGTGATAGAGAGAGATGAGTAACAGAGAGAAAAAAAAAATTAAAGGGAAAAAGAGGATAAAAGGGTAGTTTTGAAATTTATTGACTAAAAACAATAATGTATTATGGTGATTGATTACAAACAATAAAAAGTTATAATTTTGTTAGAAACAATAATCCATACTATGGTTAGGTTATTTTTTACAATTTTCGCTAGAATAAATACTATATATATTCATTTCTTATAACATATATAGCATTTTAATTTAGGTACGTAGAAACAATTTCTGTTCGTCTTGCTTGAGGGTTGGTTTAAATATATAGAATTTGGATCTCTACTGAACACCTAATTTGTTTTTAAAATTTAAAGACTTGTCATCAATTCTCAAAAAAAAAATATTAAAGACCATCCTAATAAAGTTTAATAAAACTTATAAAAATGCCTCACAGGAAATGAAGTGGCAATTTCTTACCAGGCCTGTGGATACAACATAGATGTGATACAATTTTAGCAGATTTAAGTTGTGTGATTAATTTACTGGGGTTATGTTTGAGTTTGGATTGATACAAATATGTCTAAAAAATATTAAAATTTGACATGATTCATGAATCATGATCGCCACACAATTAAACTCAAAGCGATTTTAATTAACGGGTAATTAGGACTTATAAAGTCAAATCATTCGGTTAACAGGAAATTTAGAGAGGATACTTTTTACGTTGGCCGTTTGCAAATGATAAAATAAAGAATGAAGATATTTACACCTTTTTAAAGCTGTATATTCACTCCATTAAAGATTTCAAAATAATTATAATTTGTTAATGAACAACACTAATACAAAAATTACCCCTTTATCATTTTATTTTATAACAGATATCCAACTATCTACTCCACCTTTATTATTATTTAAAAACGGTATTGACTTTCTTTTTTTAAAATTTTGATTTGTTGTCAAAGAATGAATAAAAAAAAAAACGTAAATCTGTTCGGAACTAGTAAAGTCCTTCAACTTTTTTTTTTTTTTTTGGCATCTCCTCCACATATATCAGTCAATATATCAGTCAATTAGGTATACAATTGGCTAAACTCCAATTTTTTAAAACGAAAAGTAGCAATTAGATTGGAAAAAAAAAAACACTAGGAAGAGAAAAGGTTTTCTATTTTTTATTTTTTTTTTATTTTTTTATTTTTTTTTATTTTTTTTTTACAGTATCTTTCTATTCACCTATCTAGACTAGGTATTTTTTTTTTTGAAGCTTTTTACCATTTGTAGGATTGGAATAATTGACTTGTGAGTCATTTACTCAAACTTTAAACTCGTCCATCTATCAGCTGAGCTACTGTTAGAATTTTAAGTCATGTTGACATTATTCTACATCAAAACAACATTTTCATTATATTGATTAGTTGTCTAGGATTCACCGTTTGTGGAAATGGTGCGAAATGTCACATTTTCAAACTCATTTGGTGATATTGTCAGTGGTTTAATAAGTTAAGTTTAAAAGGCACATATTATGGTGAACTACCAAAATTGCCCTTAGATAATCAGTTATGTTATTCTCTTTGTACTTTTCTCTCTCCACACTTCCAACAAAAACGACTCTCTCTCTCTCTCTATCTACAAATAAAAGTTAAAGATTTGTGGTTGCCTCGAGTTTCATCTTCAACTTATAAAATAAGGTAATATTTCTTGAACTTTCTTCTTTTAATTTGTTCACATTTTGTAAACCAGCCATTATGAGAATTTTTAGATCTCCGAGCCTTTTCATGTGTTACCCGAGCCTTTTCATCTATTCACTATCCAAGCATTTTCATGTGTTTCCCGTGCCTTTTCATGTGATTCCCGTGCCTTTTCATGTGTTCACTATCTGAGCCTTTTTATGTGTTTCCCGTGCCTTTTCATGTGTTCACTATCCGAGCCTTTTCATGTGTTTCCCGTGCCTTTTTATGTGATTCCCGTGCCTTTTCATGTTTCCCGTGCCTTTTCATGTGTTTCCCGTGCCTTTTCATATGTTTCCCATGCCTTTTCATGTGTTCACTATCCGAGCATTTTCATGTGTTTCCCGTGCCTTTTCATGTGATTCCCGTGTCTTTTCATGTGTTTCCCGTGCCTTTTCATTCACTATTCGAGCCTTTCGAAGAATTTTCGAGCTTTTTTATGTCTTTCCCGAGCCTTTTCATTCACTATTCGAGCCTTTTGAAGAATTTTTCGAGCCTTTTGAAGAAATTTTTGAGCATTTTCATGTGATTTAATCGAGCCTTTTAAAGAATTCTATGAGCATTTTCATGTCTTCTCTGAGACTTTTCAATATCCTTACCATAGCCTTTGTAAATGTAATATTTGAAAAAAGTTTGTAGTCCTGAATTTTCATTAATGCTTTGTGATGATTAATTTGACAGCATCATGAATCGGGTTAGAATAGTAATATCTTACAACGGTCGATGGGAGCAGTTACCCGACGGAAGTCAAAGGTTTGTTGGATCGGATAACCAGGGAATGTATGTGTCAAATGATATGACTTACGAAGAATTGGTGGCGATCGTGCATACCATTGTGAATTATGATGTAAACAAATTCAATGTTGATCTGTCATCAATATCAATTGTTCCTGGCAGTACATGTCGCACATTTATAAGAAATGACAACGATGTGCAGTTTATGCTAGGGGAAGATCGAGTTATCCCTCAAGTATATGTCAGTGTAACTGAAAGGACAACTGGAGATGTGATCGGGAATGATATTCCTCCTCTTGAAAATACCCAACAATTAGGATCCTTTAGCGGTAGCAACCAAGTGTTCACCCAAAGAAGTGCCACTGAAGGTGGGGGAAACATGTGTGGTGTCCCACCGGTAGCGGTCGACCATGAAGATTTAGTTGAACCTCAATTTAGCGATGTGTTTGGTTGTCGAAATGAGCAATACAATGAGCAAAATAATTACCCGAACCCTGAGGTGGATAATGAGGCAAATAATGAACAGGTTAATGATCGAGTTGATGATCTACAAAATGTGGATGAAGACCCTGCACAAATTGAAACACAAGGTAGACATGTACAAGGAGTTAGTTGCACTCCACTTGATATGCCTGGGCCTTCCGAGGTCCGGTATAATGTAACAGCATCTGCAACGTGGGTTATTCCCGGAGCAGATTCATACTCTTTTGGTATTAACACAACTAACACCTTGGCAACGCCAGAACCTAGAACCATGATTTATAAAGGTCAATTTTTCCGAGTGAAAAGGATTTGAAGAGGCTAGTTGGCCATTTTGCAATGCATCATAACTTTGAATGGAAGGTGAAAAGGTCCAAAAGACAACTTTACATCTGGTTTGCATCATTGACGACTGTACATGGAAATTAAGAGCGGTGAGGAGAGATGAAGGGACATACTTTCAAGTGAGAAGTTTTGTCAACGAACACAGTTGTCCCTTGGAGGAGATTCACCGTCACCACCGACAAGCTAGTGCAGTCACAATCGGAGAAGTCGTTGCACCTAGACTTCAACAACATAATGGTCGTCTCATGCGTCCCAAGGACGTCATCGCCGATATGAAAAAAATGTATGGCATACAAATCATGTACAGTAAGGCACACGATGCCCTTCAATATGCATTATCATTGACCTACGGAACATATGAAGAAGCTTTCCAACTCTTGCCATCTTTTGTATACGTTCTGGAACAGTAAAATCCTGGCACAATCACCGACTTACAATGCACTGACGATGATAAATTCCTCTACTTTTTCATGTCATTAGGGTCCTCAATTAGAGGTTTTCGGAGGTGTATACGTCCTGTGATTGCAGTTGATGGTAGCCATTTGAAGGGAAGATTCGGCAGCACAATGTTTGTGGCAACTGCACAAGATGGAAACGAACAGGTGTATCCAATTGCTTTTGGGTATGGTGACTCAGAAAATAATCTTTCATGGGAGTGGTTTTTGGAATGCTTGAGGGGTGCCCTTGGTAATATAGATGATCTGGTTTTCATTTCCGATTGTCATGCAAGCATTGAAGCAGGGATATCTAAAGTGTTCCCTTATGCAACCCATACCATATGTTGCTGGCATTTTGGGGAAAATATGAAGAAGCGATTCCATAGAAAGGATGTTGCTGACATAATGAATGATGCAGCTAGGTCGTACAGTGAATTAAAGTATAATCGTCACATGGAGGAGTTACGTAAGCTGCACAAGGTTGCATTCGATTATGCTATTGCTGCCGGTCCTCACAAATGGTCCCACGTACACTGTCCCCAAAGAAGGTACAGGGTGATGACCACAAATGTTGCAGAGTGCATAAACTCATGCCTAAAATTCGCACGGCAACTGCCATTGATGACGCTGGCATAGTTCATTAGGAATATGCTACAAAAGTGGTTTCACGATCGTCATGCAGCTGCACGGTCCATGCGTCATCGATTGACCGACGCAGCACATCTTGTGATCCTGAAACGGGTCGAGAAGTGCGGTTTTATGACCATAAATCCAGTTGACTGGAACATATTCTCCGTCAGACATAAGGGAAAACAGTGGACGGTTGACTTAGCTCGCAAGACTTGCACATGCAACAAATTCCAAATAGACTTTTTTCCATGTTCACATGCACTCGCAGCGGCAAGGTACTTGACAAGTTACAGTTAACACATTATATTACCTAAACGTGAATCTCACTATTTTCATTGTTGCAGGGAGCGAAACTTGGATTTCACATCTCTGTGTGCAGACTACTACAAAAGGGAGACACTTATTGATGCATACTCGGTTCCTATTATGCCTGTTGGCCATCCTTCTTCATGGGTTGTGCCATCTGACATCGCAGCGCAGGTGGTTTTAAATCCAAAGACAAAGAGACAATCAGGTCGGCCGATGGAAGGTCGACATGCCTCGTCTTCAGAGAGGACAACCACACAATCGTGTAGAAGATGTGGACAACTTGGACATAATAGCAGGAGGTGTTCCAACCCACCTATGGTTAATGAAGGTCCCAGTAGAATTGTCCCCGAGGAATATCGTCGCAAGTGCAGCATCTGTCATTCAATTGGACACAACAAACAAACGTGCCCTCATAAGAAAGGCAATCAAACATAACAAGGCAGTACAAGATGAAGACGAAGACGAAGACGAATTGTCACCAGAAGCACCTTGAGGAACATGTCTCCAAGTTGATGTCTTCAAACATCGTTCAGACTTTGGGAACCATGCTCGATACAGTTGTGTTGTTTAAATTGTTAAGCTTTAGTTGTTCATTTTCATTGTATTTTTTAAATCGTGTTGCAACGCACTAAATTGTTCACGCGCGGGTTAGAAAGTGAAAAAAATTAATTCATTAATGAAAATAATACATGAATCTGTTATGTACATCAATTACAACTCAGGGAACAACCCATATATAAATCATCTATACAACAGTGTTGTGAAGCGAGTTACAATAAACCTCCACAACCACTTCTCCCGGATGGTGCCCATATCCTCTTCTTTCCAATCGAACTCCTTCTTGTTTGCCAACAAGTACTCTGCCAATCTCAAAGTATGGGCATCACAGTTACCGCTGCAAATCACCATATGAACAACCATTAGAATGGAATTTAATTAAAACCAAGTGAGGTATAATAAAATGTTGAAACAATCATACTCCTGATGCTGTTGGGGCACCCCACGGGATCCGTCCATGATGCTTATCTGGAAGGCCTTCTTCGATAAACTGTATGTCACATCATCCTTTGTTCGGTTGGAGTGAAACTCGACTTGATGCAACATCGAGGGTATAAACCAACGTAGGCACGTAACCTGCTTATTCCTGTACTCCCATGTGACCTCCTGTCTGAACGGGTCTAACAGGTAGATCTTCCCTTGGGTGAGGTCGACGCTGGCCAGTACCCAATGGTTGCGTCCAAGGTTGCAAGGTATCATAACCTGTTAGTGTTTCAACATCGTGTTATGTGCCTGAAATCTAAACATAGTATTAAACATATTGAAACCTTGTAATTTAAACACTCACCCAATCAACCGCGTGCCATGGCCGGTTTCCTGATGGGACTAATCCTCGGACCGTCTTCAGGTCATCATCGTGCCACTTGTGTTTCAGCATAGACCACTCCTTAGGGGGTGCGGCCACCCCACTGCAGAACATCCGCTCCCACTGAATATCTAACCATGATTGTATATAGAAAATTAACCACAATGTTAGGTAATAGATCTAGTAAACACATCAATTAAAAAATGAAAATCGTACTGTACAAGAACTTACATAGAACTGGGAATCCAATACGTTAACCCTCTGAGCGTAGACAGTGGGGTATGCTCGTTGACGCTTCCGTAAAATCAACAAGTACGCATCGATGTGCTGACAATGTAAACATTTTATATTGTTAGGATTCTACCATTACTGATAAAAACTTATACAAACAGTTAAAGTAAGGAACGTACCGTATCCTCCAACTCCATGAAGTTGGTTTGGAACCGTTGGAACCAAGTGACACCAACTGGTATATGTATATCCACATCACGTCTGCATAATTACTGAAGAAGTTAGATGACCAAGTAATATTAATTAAAAGATTGTGTAATGAACGATTATACGTACAATTCCCCCGTGGTGTTCCTCTTGTAGGCTTGGTACGCAGTAACGTGGTCAGGATCTAACAAATCATAGGGCTTGAATGCATGCACTGATGACGCTGGCCTGGTCCTTGGCTTCTTCGGCCTACATGGGTCAGTGTATGGGGTCATCAGCTGCCAACCTGGCCTGCGAACCCGCAACTGACGCTGAATCTGGGGCGGACTACAGGCTCCAGAACTAGACTCCACCGGAGGTGTGCGCAGTGAGGAAGATCTCTGCCTCTGTGGATTGCTGTGAAGAGGGATGCGCTGTGAGGACGATCTGTGTCGCCGTGTATCTCTATGAGGAGGGTTGTGATGTGAGGAGGATATATCCCGTCGTGTATCTCCCCGAGAAGGGCTGCGCTCTGAAGAGGATCTATCCCTCCGTGGATCGCTCTCTCTCCCTGTATCGCGCTGATGAGTGGAAGAGTTGCGCCTGGATCGCTTCAAGGGTCTCACTGCGCTGGGATCTACTGGAGGTGGTGTGCGCTGTGAGGATGAACCATGTGCTAGGTCATGTGGAATAACATGTGGCATAGATCCACCAGTTAGCTCCCGTACTAGAAGTCCTGTCTCTGTACCAGCACTGTAGTCGAGTAAAACTGGAGGAGGCACCTGCTCTAATAGTGATATCTCTGTACCACCGGGAACCTCTGTTCGTTCTGTCATAACATGACCCGGGTGATCAGATACTGTGTCTGCAGTATGTGCCTCCGTAGTAGGTGCCTGCTCATATGTGATCTGTGGGTCTATCCCATGCTGATGTGTACCTGTCCTGCCTGTGGGACTAAAGTCTCCGTGATGATCGTCGAATGGTGGACCATCCATACGGGACTGAGATATCTAACCCTAACCTTGACCCTGACCCTGAAGCGCTCGGATCATATCCAACAACTCAACATGACCCGGGTGATCAGATACTGTGTCTGCAGTATGTGCCTCCGTAGTAGGTGCCTGCTCATATGTGATCTGTGGGTCTATCCCATGCTGATGTGTACCTGTCCTGCCTGTGGGACTAAAGTATCCGTGATGGTCATCGAATGGTGGACCATCCATACGGGACTGCGATGTCTGACCCTGACCCTGACCCTGACCCTGAAGCGCCCGGATCATATCCAACAACTCCTGATGCTGCTGATCTCGCTTCTCATCACTCTTTCGGATAGCCTCCATCACATCAACCCGTAGAGATTGGACAGCATCCATCACTTCACCGAATTTACCATCCCAGCCCTGAAACGATTTGAAGTTTTGTCAGCACTTAAACTGTTCACTCAATTGAAATTAAATAATGTGGTTCTAATATCTTTTACATACATGTGGATGCCTGCTCGCCAACGCTGGGTCCGGAATAAGGACCCTCCCTGTCACTGGGTCCTGAATACGCACCCTCTGTATCACTAGGTCCGGAATACGCACCCTCCATATCAATGGGTCCAGCACTCCTACGTCGTTCGTGCTCAGGGACGTGACGAGGTATATCAGAAACATCGGTATCATACAGACTGCCTCCCAGGTATATGCCTTCGTAGTAAGGTTGAGCCATCTCAACACTCGTTGGCACCAATTCACGCCGCGCAAACATCTGAAATCGGAGTTAGATCATTGTAATTGTATACATACTAAAAACTATGAAAATTAACAACAATAATACTTACCCTTTCAGTGAAAATGCCATCCAGTTTTCTCCCCCACGGTCGCTGACTCAACTCCCATTTCAGAATACGTGGGGGTGGTAGCTCAGAGATTGCCCTACCGATACCACATTTTTTATTCCCAAGCTCAGGGATAACCTCAAAAGCAAATATCTGTATAATATATAAGTACGATAAGAAGTAAATACATTAGTCATATAAAAAAAAAAAACTATAATTAAAATACAGATTCAAATTTTAAATTCTCACCAATAGTGCGTGTGGTAGTCCATATATGTTGTACGTCTCAGTTGTGTGTACGTCAGCACCCCTTTCTTGCTGTCGTTGTTCAAACCGCTCCCGTCGACCATCCAACGCATGCTTGAAACAATAAATTGACCGCCTATACACGTGTGCGCCCCACGGGAACGCATCAAAAGCGTCCAAGTCCTCCACTAGCCTCCACTGCCATACTGGAACTTTATCTCGCTCGTCTACCCCCATTAGTATCCAGTTGAGCATAAACAACAAGCATAGCTTTACCGCATCGTACTGCTCCACAAAAATACCAATCCGCAGCACTGCTCTCAACTCTTCAAACTCGATGTCTCTACCCCGGAAGTACCGCTCGTGTATGCCATTCTCTACCATATCATACCTTGCCGTGTCGGGAATGACTCCGAACTTCAACCCAGTGATTAGACAAAACTCAACCTTCGAGAACCGGACCGAATGCTTACCTAACAAAAATCTCATCTCATCTCATCTCATCTCATCTCATCTTCCGGCCCATCGTGATGCAACTCGCGCAAAAGCAGCCGATGGACAATCCCAGCCGAAAAATGAATCTCACGATGCATCATTAGAAAATGACCAAAACACGACTCAGTATACCGACGTCGGTCTTCGATCCTCAGATGTTCAGGTACACTATTAAGTGCGTTGTCGATATCAACCAGGTCATGGAAATGGTCATGCCGTATAATTTTTCCCTTGAACCATTCTCTTACTGGGGTTTTAAGCGACTCCTTTATCTGATTCCTCATCTGCATTCACAGAAAAAAAACATATGAGTTCATGAAAAGGCTCGAACAAAAAGGCTCGGGCAGTGTATGAAAATGCTCGGGTAATGTATCAAAAGGCTCGAACACTTCAGTAAAAGGCTCGGGTAGTTTGTGAAAAGGCACGAACACTTCATTAAAAGGCTCGGGTAGTGTATCAAAAGGCTCGAACACTTCAGTAAAAGGCTCGGGTAGTGTATCAAAAGGCTCGGGTAGTTTGTGAAAAGGCATGACCACTTCATTAAAAGGCTCGGGTAGTGTATCAAAAGGCTCGAACACTTCAGTAAAAGGCTCGGGTAGTGTATCAAAAGGCTCGGGTAGTTTGTGAAAAGGCACGAACACTTCATTAAAAGGCTCGGGTAGTGTATCAAAAGGCTCGAACACTTCAGTAAAAGGCTCGGTTAGTGTATCAAAAGGCTCGAGTAGTTTGTGAAAAGGCACGAACACTTCATTAAAAGGCTCGGGTAACGTTTGAAAAGGCTCGAACAAAAAGGCTCGAATAACAGTTCAAAAAGACTCGATTAAGTTCAAAAAGGCTCGAAATAAAAGGTTGAAAAAGGCACGATAACAGTCCAAAAAGGCACGATAACAGTCCAAAAAGGTACGATAACAGTACAAAAAGGCTCGATAACAGTTACAAAAGGCACGATAACAGTATAAAAAAGCTCGAAATCACTTCAAAAAGGCTCGATAACAGTTACAAAAGGCACGATAACAGTTCAAAAAGGCTCGAAATCACTTCAAAAAGGCTCGATAACAGTTACAAAAGGCACGATAACAGTACAAAAAGGCACGATAACAGTACAAAAAGGCTCGAAATCACTTCAAAAAGGCTCGATAACAGTTAAAAAATGCACGGTAACAGTACAAAAAGGTTCGAAATCACTTCAAAAAGGCACGATAACAATTAAAAAAGGCATGGTAACAGTACAAAAAGGCTTGAAATCACTTCAAAAAGGCTCGATAAAAATTCAAAAACACTCAGTAACCTAGATCTTCGTCGTCTTCAAAAGAAATTTTTTTCTTAAACTAAAACACTAACCTAATATCATCAAACAAACATAATGAACAACAAATCAAATCAAACCTAATCTACATCAAATACACAAAACTTATCTAGAACAAAAATGTGTGAGAAACAAAAACTTACTGGTCTCGTTTTTCTTCGCACTTCAGTTCTATTCGACATCGGTACTGTAGCGCCGTCGCCGGTGGTTCTTCGTCAGATTTTGGTCCTCTGTAGCACTGTTGCGCCGTCGGGGTTTCTCTCTCTGATTTTTTCTTTCCACGTTTCAAAACCATACAAACCGACAAAAAAAGGGTAATTTTGTCTGGTCACAAAAAATGGTGCCTTTTAAACTTAGATTAGTAACTTGGTGCCTGTTCCCCAAAAAGTGCCCCAATGGTGACATTTAAATTTCGACCCCTTCACGGTTTATCAAGCTTTAATGAAATTGGACAACACATCAAGCAAAGTGAAGCCTTCAAGAGGAGAAAACATCAAATATATAGTTAGACCTCATTCCTCTTACAAGGCGTTTAGGCACACACACACATTGCATTCATATATGTCCCTGCATCTTCATGCATAATTGGTATAACACATTCACACACTTGTTGATATGCACATACTTTAGATTTAATTTGATAGACATTGTGAAATTGCATGTTCTAGGACTATCTCTAGGAAATGGCATACTTGTGTGACTTTATGTTTATTTATTTTTGTTTTATTGTTTTTGGACTTGAACATGATCTCATATGATTCCTTATTAAGTTCCAGTCATTTTGGTTACTCACTCATTAGGTTTCAAGTCAAAACTAGGAAGCTACGCTACGCTACTTTACGTTCTCATACAATGTGTTGTCTTCGTCATCGTGTATTGAGTCAAATTCACAACATTTTATCAAAGTTTTGTAATCTTCCTTATGCATGAAGGAGTCATGGTTTGTAATTTGAAGATAGATTCAAATTCAGAGTTCGGAGGCCCGAATGCGGTTGAAGAACACGAGAGGAGTGCGAAGAGGCAAGAATGGCTGAACGCCATTTGGGGTGCCACCCCGTGAGGGCGAGTAAGCCTCACGGGCCGACCACCCCTCTGCTCCATGAGGCTCACACTCCTCCACAAGGCGGGGTGACATGGATGCAGTTGATTGGCCACTGAAAGCCCTCTCTTTCATCTCTTTTCTCTCTTTTCTCTCCCATTTAATTTTAAAAAACAAATTTGAAAAAAGAAAAATGCAAAATTTTCTCTCAAACTTTCCCAGCTTCCAAACACTATAACTTTCTTATTTCTTATCCGATTTGAGTGATTCAAGTTGAAGAATCTTTGTAATCAAGTCTCCTACCTTTTCCAAGTAAGTTTGCAGCCATTTGATCGAGTTTTATGGTGGTTCTACACTCAAAACCGAAACTGCACGGGATTCCATATGTATTGATCTAAGCTTCGTGTTTTGATCTTTTAAGCCTTCAATTACCTTGAGTTTTCTTCTTTTATAGGTATATGTTACTATGATGAATGCTATTGAGAATGACAGCTTCATATCATAAGCTAATCTAGTCTAATTAGAGACTTGAATGTGAACTAGTTTTCTATAAATCTAGGTTTTCACATGTTTGTGAGTGATTAGCTTATTATCTAGGGCTATTTGTACTTTGATTGACTTTATTTCCTGATTGATAGCCTTATCATGTCCTAGGATCCATTAGTTAAACAAATCTAGAATTGACACATTTGATTTTGTATTTAGAGCTAATTAAGATTTAATGATTGTGTATATATATTTGTTTTAAATACTTGCTAGAATATTTATTGAGCATATATTGTGATTCTGGCATTTTTTTTTTATTATAAAGTCTTGAATATATTCTTAATGAACATGCTTTGTTTTTAAGCTTTAGTAACATGAATAGAATCTAGGATTTGGCATGTTTTAGGTGTTTTGCATGCTCTAGATTTTTGTTCATGTTTAAGATCTAGACAACTTTGTTTTGTGAACTCTATTGCCTATGTCTAGATCTTCATGGAGTGTAAATAATCCATACATTTCAGATGCGCGTGCATCATTTTGTGTGGTGTCATGTTTTGGATTATAAACTAGAAAATCATACATTGTGTGATCATTGATTATTTCTAGTTTCCATAGGATGTATTGATCATATATTATATGTTGCATGTCTTTGCATCCTTTGCATCATTTGCATCACTTAGATCATTTGTCTTGCAAAAGGTGAAAGTCTTAGCTAGGAGTGTTATGCTCCGAATAGTCAAGCAAGGAAGTCTTGGTTAGGACAAGTGTTCCAGATAACCAAGCAAGAAGTCTTAATTAGGAGTGTGATGCTTCGAATGGTTAAGCTAGGGAAGCTTAATTAGGATCTTTGTGATCCGGATAGTTAAGCAAGAAGTCTTGTCTAGATTCGGGAGGATCGGGAGGATCTGGATAGACAAGTAAGGAATCTTCCTAGAGATGTGAGCGTCATGGATAGAAAGTTGCTTCCTAGAGACGTATGAATCACATCTTGGATAGGAAGTAGGCAAAGTGATTCATTAGGCTCGAGGGTAGAGTAGGAGTTGATAGCTTAGAGAGTGTATCATAGGATTGGTCACTTCTTTGAGTGTGTATCTTTTATTCATCATAATGGATTACGGTTTGCCGGTGGTTGTGGATTCAACCCGTAGATGTTTCCTCTTCAGAGGTTTTACCATGTAAAAATCAATCTGGCAAATGTCTCTATCTCTATCTCTCTATATTTGTATGTATGATCGATACATCTTGTTTAAGATCTTCATTTCCTCACATTCTTGTAAACAATATTTTTATAAAGAAAGAGATGCACACATTATTTGTTCAATCAACATTTGTCTCTTATATCTTTTGTAAGTGTATGAACATTGTATCTTGTGATATTCTATATCAAGTTGCAAAGTTCTACTTAGTGAACTTACATTGTAATGTTCAAAGTACAACTTTTGAAATTTGCTCTTTATTGAATATATTTTACTTGTATATGAGATACATTGTTTATTGGTATATGTTTTGTAGACTAAGGGTGTTGAATTGAGCATACATGTGTTAATTGTTTTATCATAACAATCATGTTAAATGTTAATTTATATGTTCACTAAGGTTTTGAAAAAAGTCTAGAAGAGTTTTGAAATTAGAGTTTCAACCTATTCAACCCCCTCTAAGTTGTTTATTATAACTTTGTAGGTATTTTCAGCTACGCCTCTAAGGGCAAGTATGAAACAAATTAAATGAAGAAAATTATAGAAATTAATCTTGAATGTTGGACATGAATAGATCCATTGAGTTTAGATGGAATAAAGTTGATTAATTGTATGACACTATGATTTCTATTTTTCTTTTTTTATAATTAATGTGATTGCAATTCAGCATTACTCTTCTTCTTTTTTTCAATAATAACAATTAAGGGCAATAATGGAATTATAAAATAGTTACTAATTTAGGGTGTATATACGATGTTAAAGAGGTGCAAATATCATCACACTAAAAGAAATCATATATGCTCAATAAAAAGCCTTAAAAATTCATCGGCCCAAAAATTAACTTAAGTATCATTATTCATCTGGCCTTGTAATGTCCCAATTTCAGATTGACTTTTGCTCTTCGTACATGATAAAATTGTAGGGAAAAATTCTTTTCTAAAACCAATATTTACGCAGTGGAAAGCAAAATAAAATAGTTTAAAAATTTTCGAGCAAGGATTGAATTCATTGAACAAACATTAAATCAAAACTAAATAGATTGAACAAACATCGAAAAAAATCATTCTATTTTGACTAATTTGTCACCATCAAAAAATCTTTTTTTCGACGGCCGGTGGCCTTCCAAACATCATCTTGATTCTTGATAAATATATTTCTTTTTTGACGGTGCTAGTTGGTTGAAATTTTTTTTTATGTTTCCTTACTTTCAATTTATTTAATATTTAACCATTTTATTTCGTCTATTTATAATAACAAAATGTAAATTAAAATTCTCATAACTATTTTTTTATCAATAAAATTCAACATAAATCAAACAAATTAACAATCTTGGTAAACTGTAAGTTTGAGATACTCAAATTATAGAAGAGTATGATAGTAGAGTACTTATTTAGTATGTTTTAAATATCTAGATGTGATATTTGCATGTTATATACAAAAGAGATATTTATATAAGAAGGTTGTAGTCCTAGCATATCACTAGCATTTCCATGACAAAAAAAATAAAATAAAATAAAATAACTAAATTGCTTTATCTCTTTGTTTCATGTACTTGAATCAATAATGCATTGTGTGTTCCATACCATTGTCTAACAAAACATCAGCCTATACAAAATATAATAACAATAAGCAATTGAATAGAAACAATCTCATATATATCTCCCAAGCAATTAAAGATGTCAAACACAAAAGAGTTATAGTACATTAAATATATTGCTAAATTCACATTTCTTAACCACAAGTCAAAGTATAAAAACAAGTGATCAATATTGAAGATTAATTAGCAAGGTGATTCAACAGTCATATCAATAGATAATGCTCGGAAAAAATATGCATAACATAGTAGGTGGCAATTTTATATTTGATTGAGACATCCTTAGCTTCACTTCTTCTTGCATAGATTTGAACTGCTCCGGCCAACTCATCCTTCATAGCTTTTCTTCCAAGTTCTTAATCTTTAACTTCAATTCTTTGGTTTTGTCAACTCTTGCATGTTTACAAGTTACAACTTCCTTAGCTTTGATGCATGACCCCATACCAAGGACCCGACCATGAGATGCCTTTCCGACTACTTCAAGAAATATATTCAACTCATCTACTTCAAAACCTTGATTCTGAGCAACTGCTTTCTTAACTTCCAATTTTGTTTTCATTATAGCCATTCATTTTATATAGACACTTCAAAAAAAAAAATTAAAAACATGTTGCAAAGAAAACATTATTCATACATGCAATGGTTCTACCCGTTCACTAGCCCACTCTTTTCCACTATCCTTTGTCTTTGACATATGAAACATTTTAAAACACTCAATTGGACTAGGTTCAATCCCTATTGTTTTAGCCTAAAAGCATATAAGCAATTAAAATAAGAGTTTATCTTATTGAATAATAAAAACAGTAATCTAGGTGTAAAAAAAATAAAAACATTAATCTAGTTATCAAATAAAAATAAAAACATTAATGTTTAATATATACTTGTTTATATTTATACTTTGCAATGGGAATTGAACCTACCATATGATGCATTTTCAAAGAATCTCAATTAGATTTATTTCTTTTGCCTAGTTCCTACATATAACATTTTAAATTGTATTAATATGTACCGTAGAAAAAAATGATAGATAAATTTAATGTAAAAATAATAAATGTCAGTCTTCATCCATCCATTTTTTAACCTTTTTCTCACATACCTTCACTGGTACATTATCGGGCGAATGTGTTTTTCGAGCTTCCTTTGTTAAGTGAAAATATAATTACTTGCGTCTAAAACAACCTAGAAGGGGGGTGAAGAGGTTATTAATCGATTATTACCAATTTTCGATTAGTCAATATTAGCATATAAAAACCCAAACACACAATTAAATAAATCAAATGTAAAATGCAGAAATTAAAGAACACTTGATTTTTACGTGGAAACCTTCAACAAGGAAAAACCATGAGCTATTGAGCTAGCCACACTCGATCCTTGAATCCACTATATGTAATGATGTTTACAACCTAGATTGACCTCAACCATTCTTGGTTACTAACCCACCACTACTACCCGCAGACCTTTTATAGTGAACCTAGACCAACCCTAGACAACCTCTATATGAAGAGAAGGTTACACTCTCAAGTGAGCACCTCCTAATCTACCCTCAGGCCTTTGACAAAGGAGCTAGTACAATGCTTGTGTAACTTCACCTAGAAGCCACAAGACTTTGACTCTATAAAGAGAATTACAAGACTAAGTGTATATCACAATGATGCTCAAATGCAATGAGTGCTAGACTAAACACTATATGTTTAACTAGATGTTATAATGTAAATCAACATCCTAGTTATCAACAAAACCTACATGCACATACATGAGGTGTCAATTAGTTGTAGAAATTTCTAACAACCTAATTGTCAACAAACAAAACCATTTCAACACAAGTTGTCAATTAATCATGGCAAGACCTTAAAACATGCAATTAACTAATGCAATCAAGAATTTGTCAATCAAAAGGCCAATAAACACAAGTTGTTAATGAGCATGGCAAGGACACTAAATGCAATTAACAAATGCAATCAATGAATCCTACATATCAATGTCTAAATGAAAATCATATAGACTTAGCTAGAGGACAAAATGGTCCTAAATGCTAGCTATCAACAAACAACTCATCTTAACCAAACATCAAAGACTCAATCATGTTATAAATAACATTAAGTAAAGAGTCATGCATTTAATCAACAACTAAATGCTCATCCTAGGTAAACATGTCATAAATATGAAACAAAAAGATTTAGAACATGTAGAGATTACCTAGTCAAAGAAATCAACACAACCCATGCTTGAATGATGCTAGGAAAATGTTAGATGCTCATGGGAAGGAGTTTGGTTGAGTAAAGGTGAGTTCTTGGGAGCTTTCTCTTTCTAGGGTTTGGTTTCTCTCTCTAATATGTGTATTTTGAGCTCCTTGGTTGACCAAAAGAATAAGAGAATGCATATATACTAGGGCAAGATGAAACCACGTTGTTTTGGAAAAGAATAGACTAAATCCCGTCAATTGCCCTGGTTTGGCACTGGTCAACCAGCGCAGACCTGTTGTCCAAGTTGCGCTGGTGATTTGAGCATGACGACCAGCGCTAGACCAGCGTTCAGCTTCTGCTCAAGATTCAAGTGCCCCAAACCATGACCAAACGATATCGAAACCTTTCGTATGATATACCGTTGGAAAGGTATGGATGTCTACTTTATACTCATTTTTGTAAAATGACATTCGATGTCTGTAGAAAATGTTATGGTCAATTGAGTGACCAAAGGTCAGAAACAGACAACAACAGAGTTGCCCTGTTTTAGTGGTCACTTTGGAGATTTCAAAAATAATCCAAACGGTCATGAAATATCACGAATAATATACTGTTGGAAAGGTATGGGTGTCTAGTTTGTACAGAAATTTTCAAAACTCATTTTAAAGCTTTGTATAAAAAGTTATGGTCACAAGACCATACAAAGGTCAGTTTTGAAAATACTTAAAACATTGAAATCTAATATTTTGAAACTAGACACCTTTCTCCAACCAACCAAACCAAAACTACCACTTATCCAAGAGAAGAATGAGACCTTCTCAAGTGGTCAACCATCGCACTAAGACATACACATAATCGTGCAAGCGTGGACGTTTCCGATCACACAAACGGAAACGAGTTACACCACACTTAAAACTAACAAACATGAAGTGCAAGTGTGGGAATTGAATGCATCATGATGCCTAACATGTCATGGCATTGTCATTAAACAAGATGCACTCAATTAAAACAGGCATGAATAGAATTCATGGCTTTGCATCCTAATGCCTAAACATGTTATGGCATTTCAATGAACAAGATGCAATCATTTTAATATGCATGAAGAGACTTCATGAATAATCACCAAGCATGTGACACACAAAAGATATGCAATATAAGAAAATGCATAAGTGTAATGATAAAGAATATAAGCACACAATTAAGAGAAACACAAATCCAATGAAAGTGTGTGTGTGCTAAATGACATAGATGCACGAAACAATGAAACACACATGTATGGCAACAAATGCACGATATATAAAGATGCATGCAAGTGTGTGTGTGCACCTAATCTCTTCAAGAATCAAGGTCAAGTGATATATCTTGAAGTCACTGGGATGATTAGAAGCTTGTCTTGATAATCATCAAAAAGACCTAAGCTACCCATTACACAATCATCCCCAACGTGGTATGTCATGAAATAAGTCAATCATAAAAAAGAGGTACTTACATTAAGTACTTTTTAAAAATTAGCTTTCTCAAAAGAAACATCTAATATTTAAACAAAATTGAACATGTTTTCAAGAATCCAGCCTCAAGTTCCTCTTATGTACGTGTATGCAAACTTAATTTCTTTGAAATGTACAAATAATGTTTCACTTTCATCCTCTGGATATTTAGTTTATCTTATCCAAGGCCCAATTATGTTGTGAGAGAAAATGTAGAAATTTCTCGAACAACCTCCGGTGTGACTATCCTAAAAAGTTCAAGGTTCACATCTCAATGAATTTATTAAACATGACCAAATATAATATATTTGGCACAAATATGTAAAAGTTGTTGGAATTTTGAATAGAATTCAAGAATCATGTCTTTTCACTAGAAAATTGTATCTCTTCGTCGAGAGATGCAACTCTTCTAAAAGAAGTGTCTTAACTAAGAGACACATTTGAGTCTATAAATTCGAATGAAGTTCATTCCAAAATACATGAGTCTTAAACAGAGTTTGACAGAAGTTCTTTTTTAGTTAGTTTGTCTGCATAAACTATGAGTTCACTGCATTGAGAGAAAATATACAAAGTTCGCTATGATTCTATTTTCTAGTTCTAGAAATTAGAATACATATAGTTTTATCCTGGAAAACAATCACCTGCAAAACTTCAAACATAAGAGAATGGATGAAATACTGTTTTAGGACGATGCTAGTATTGCAAGCCTCTATCTACTTATCAAGTCAGTATTTCAGTTTTACTGTATTTGTTCTTTTATTTATTGTTAGTTGTTATTCAATTGTAGTATCTATTCAATTAAGATAACAAGTTTATTGCAGTATTTTTCTTTTCTTTGGTGAGTTAAAATATCTCTATATACATATGGGGTATTATCACCAAAGTCCCTACGTTTTCATAAATTGTCACCTTTTCAAATGTCTTTATCATATTCATCTCTTTAGTCCCTCATTTTTTCAAAACACATCACTTTAGTCCATTTGACCAAAGTTTGACAGTCAACTTTAACAAAGTGGATTAAAGTACATTTTTGCCCTTGTTATTATATAATGTAAATGAAATGACAATTTTAACCTTAAATTAAAATAAATCAGAAAAATTATTAATAATTAAATCGTTAAATAAATAATAATAATAACAAAGTAACAAACCCATATTTTCTGACATTCACCTGTTCCTCTTCTTCTTCCTCATGCCATTTTCATCTCCTCAAATCCCTTTAATTTCTTTTTCTTTCAATCTTCTAAAGATTAAATAAATTTAAATGGTATGTTTTAATTTTTTTTCGTTTGAAGCAGATATATCGCACAATAACACTAATCTACATATAATCTAACAAATTAGAGATTTTTAACATAAAATTTTTCATACCTAGTTTTCCTTCTATTTTTCTTCTCTTTTTTTATTCTTTTTTTTTTTTTGGTTCATCATCATCGACATAATATAATTTCCCCATAAAATCAGAAACTTTAAGAAAAATAACACATAAAAAACATGATCTATGAAAGTTTGATTTTGTTATTTGAAAATCTGGATATAATCCAAGAAAAAAGTTAAGATTTTTTATACAAATAATACTAACCCAGATTAATACAAATAATACTAACCCAATTAAAGAAATAGGAGAATATGGTGATGATGATTGATAACCTAGATTTTCTTTACTAAATATGGTCTATGAAAGTTTGATTTTATTATTTGAAAATCTAGGTTTTGTTGTTTTTTGTTGAAAATATGGATTTTCTTTTAAAGACTAGATTTTGTTGTTAGAAATTTTGGATTTGGGGCTTCCTTGGCTAGGTAGATTTCGCAGCGTTCCCTACCTCTAAACAACCACAACCAAACTCTTTTGATTTTTCAAAATTTTGAGGTGGAGATGGGAGATTGAGACTGAGATGGAAAAGAGATAGAGATTAACACTATGTTTGGTAAGAGGGAGGGAGAATATGAGGAATGGATGAATTAAGGGGGAGAGAGAGTAGGAGGGATGGAGAGGATAACATCTATCATTCATGTTGTTTGGTATTGAAAAGAGGGTTGAATGGATGGATTGATATTTAATTTATAAAATTACTATATTGCCCTTTAAAAAATTGGAGGTTAGTATAAAATTGGAGGGCATTATAGTAATTCCCATCAAATCTTCTCCCCCTCCTCTCATCTGCCATTAATTGGAAGGATCTAAAATGGTGGGCCCAAGAGGATTTGATTTGCTCTCCCTCCCTCTCATCCCTCTAACCAAACAAAAGATTTGATCTCTCCATTCAACCATCTCCCTCCCTCCATTTCTCCATCCAACCAAATATAGCCTAAAAGAGAGAAACGAGAGAAGAGGAAGCGTAGAGAAAAATGAATAAAAAAACGTGCGTCCTCTCTTTTTTCCTCTTAAATTGATTTCCCACTTCCCAATCCCTCTTTTTGGTTTTTTCAATGGTCTTTTTTGTCTTTTAAATTTTTTTTTATTATATTTAGTAAGGTCCACATGTCGGAAATCATGTCAGTAATTTGAAATTTAATGTTTTAAAGACTAAATTTTCCTTGGATCATTTTTTTTTTTTTAATGGAAGAACTAAAGTGATGTATTTTATAAAAATAAGAGACCAAAGTGACTAATATAGTAAAGACGTTTAAAAATGTGACAATTCGTAAAAAAGTAGGGACTTTGGTGATAATACCCCTATACCATATTTTGTTGTATAAAATTTCTATTTTTCTTCAATTTTCTATAACTGATTGTTTTATACCCAACACACTAAAACAGTATATCATTATGGACTCACAATCAGTGACCATGAATGGAATTTTAGAAGTGCATGAAAATACACTATTGAATTTGAAAAGTCACAAAACTTTGCAAATGTATAAGTGTATTGCAAGCACTAAACAAACACTCATAATAATTGACCGAGTTGACATTGGTCAAATTTATTTGGAACCATTAATTTTTTATTGGAATTTATAATCCAAAAGAATGGGGAGTTGTGCATACAGTGCATACTATACCTGATACATGCACTACGAATTCTCCTGCATTTTATGAATTGTGTGAGTTAGACACAATGCAAGAAATTGGCATTATGTTTTGTGAATAAATGTGTAATGCAAGGCGGTTCACATTTTCAAACATTCAAATGGATTATGTTGATAGATCCGACATGAGTTTGCGTATGTTGGTTCAAAGGGCCACAATAATGTAGAATATTATGATAGTAAGGATTCTCATTTATTGATTAGCTTATTTCATGAACAAACCATATATTGGGGCTTGATGTAAAGGTAGCTTAGGTATTTAATGGTTGGTGTTTTGCATAACCAAGGCCCGCTCAAGACCTCAAGAGAAGAAGCACCAAAGGTATATTCTAGTGCTTTCTTGCTTTGAAGAGATCTAGTTGCACACACACACAACTCATGTATATATCTTATGTTTGTATGTTGTGTGTTTTATATGAGTGCATGCATGTTCTTGAACATATCTTCTTGCATGTTTTAATTGATTGCATCTTGTTCATTGAAATGTCATAACATGTTTAGGCATTAGGATGCAAAGCTATAAAGTCTCTTCATGCATGTTTAAATTATTGCATCTTGTTCATTGAAATGCCATAACATGTTTAGGCATTAGGATGCATAGCCATGAAGTCTCTTCATGCATGTTTAAATGATTGCATCTTGTTCATTGAAATGTCATAACATGTTTAGGCATTAGGATGCAAAGCCATGAATTCTATTCATGCATGTTTTAATTGAGTGCATCTTGTTTAATGACAATGTCATGACATGTTAGGCATTATGATGTATTCACTTCCTACACTTGCACTTCATGTTAGTCTTAAGTGTAGTGTAATTCGTTTCCCAAAGATGATCGGAAACATTCGCGCTTGCACGATGGTGTGCATATCTTAGCGTGATGGTTGACCACTTGAGAAGGTCTCATTCTTCTCTTGGATAAGTGTTATATTTGGTTTGATTGTTCAGAGTGAAGTGTCTTGTTTCAAAAGATTGGATTTCAATGTTTCCAATGTTTTCAAAACTGACCTTTGCAAGGTCTTGTGACAATAGCATTTTTTACAAAGTTTCAAAATGAGTTTTGAAAATTTCTATACAAACTAGACACCCATACCTTTCTAACGGTATATTATTCGTAATATTTCATGACCGTTTGTATTGGTTTTGAAATTTTCAACGTGACCACTAAAACAGAGCATCACCACTGTTATCTGAATCTGACTATTGGTCATTCAACTGACCATAACTTTTTCTACTGACATCAAAATGTCATTCCATAAATTGGAGTAGAAAGTAGACTTCCATACCTTTCCAACGATAAATAATACGAAAGGTTTCAATGTCATTTGGTCATGTTTTAAGTCGCTTGAAAATCCAGCTCTGTGATGTGCTGCTTTGCAGCGGTTCAAGTGCCGCCTTGGATGACAGCGACATGCTAGCGACTGCAATTCTCCATGGTCCAAGTGCTGTCTTGGCTGACCGTGGCACCTAGACCGCGGCAAACATGATTCCCGACCCTGTTTCATAATTTGGCCATATCTCACTCATTAGGAGTCCGATTTGGCTCATTTTTGTAGGGCAAGTCATGAAATTTATAAGGCTATCATATTAGCACCATAAATATATCTCTCTCTCATTTGTAAAAGAGGAACAAAAACATACAAAACCCTAGAGAAAGCATTAAGATTGCTTCTTTAACTCTCCAAACTCATTTCCATGCATAAATCATCATCTAAGCATCATCTAGGTTTATCTAACATGTGCTAATGCATGGGTCATCTTCAACGCACATGGTATGGTAAGTTGTTCACTATTATCTTACATAATTAGTGTTCTTACTTAGCAATTTATCTCATTCATTACTTGTATGTTCTTAAATTAATTTCTACATACAAGATTGAGATTATGTATTGATTGTTTGGGTTATTTGTGATAGCTAAGTTTTCATGCTTATATGTCATCTAGCTAATTGATCTCATTGTATGATTGAGATTGTTTTCGATAGCTAGGATTTCATGTTGATATATATATCTAGCTAATTTATCTCATTAAAATGATTGAGATTGTTTTTAATAATTATTGTATCTAGGATTGGTTATCCTCTACATAGCTAAGCTTTATGACTTATCATTTAGCTTTTGATATCTATGATTGATTTAATTGTCATATTATCATCCTAGATAAGCATTTAGGGTTCCCTAGCTCTATTTGCACTTTGAATATCATATATATATATATATATATATATTCACATAGGTGGTTTGATCTCTTCGGAGAATTAAGTCTTGATCTAGGGTTGCTATTACAAGCCGGTGAGTAGTATTGGTGAGTTACATACCGGGATTAGGTTGTAAACATCATTACAAGTAGTGATTACGAGAATCAAGCAATTGGACTATGTCCACTTTTACAGGCTTGCGGGTAGTGGTAGCGGGTTATTGACCGTTAGAGGTTAAGGTCAACCGAAGTTGTAAACGTTATCGCAATTAGTGGATTCGAGATTCGTGTGTGGAGCACATAAGAGCCCGTGGTTTTTCCCAGTTTGGGTTTCCATTTAAAAATCAAGTGTCATTTATAATTCCGCACTTTTTATACTTGATTTATTATATTGACTAAATTGAGGTTATTTTCGTAATATTGACTAATCGCGAAAATTTGATCGAAAGGGTTAAAATCTATTCACTACCCCTCTAGATAGTTTTATACACACCGTGAATTATCAGTTTCAAAACTCAAGATTTCAAAGTACCATAAATAGCCACACGGTGAGCCGTCAATTGTTCGCTTATTGTTTACTTATCATTGGTTCTTTCCCATATTTGTTGACTAGAGTTGACTAGACACTAGGATGTGAAAAAATCTTCTTAGTTAAATTATTAATTTATGCTAGGAATAACGTACGACTTACCAGATATTTGCATAATCTGTCTTAGATGAGGAACATGGGTGTTTGATGATTGGTAGCAATTGTGAACATACTTCACTATAGCAATCACCGAGTTTCATTAAAATTCAAATGCATATTTTATGTTTAATATTCAATCATGTTGTGTTCCCCAATAAATGTAAAATTTAAAATTTCATGTAAAAGTTACCTTCAATTTCCAAGGACTCTCAATCAAGAGTTGGATTAAGAGGTAAATCTTCATCAATTAGGTTTTATCACTACAAGAAATTTGGTCTCTCGCAACGCGCAAAATGAGTTATGAAAAATTTGCAATGCACGAGCATATGTTATTAATACGTCTATTGCCAAAAGTTCCAAAGTTTTTCGCAACGTACAACGTATGTAGTCATAGAATAATTACAACGTACTACACGAGCTGTCATTGACATTTACCGAAACGTGCGATTGATGTATGTTGTCTTACCGTGCGTTGTCCTAGACAATTTTTCCATACGTTGTCTTAAGTAGTTTTCGCTAGGGGTGTGTGGCTAATCGGATCCAATGGATTTGCCATGATCCAAGATCCGAACCGATCCGATTGGATCGAAGATATTGCAATCCGATCCGATCCAATTTTATATTAGGATCCAATCCGATCCAATTACTATTTGATCCAATCCGATTATAAAATACTTCAATCCGATCCGATCCAATTACTATTTGATCCGATCTGATTATAAAATACTTCAATCCGATCCGATCCAATCCGATGGATCGAATTAATTTAAAGTCATTTGTAATATATAAAGTTATAATCTGAAATAAATAAAATCAAATAAATTATTCAAACATTACTAATTAATTCAAATAAAATTAACAATAAAAACATACATGACATAAATTGTAAACTTTATATAATTCAAAAAGTTTATAAACATTATACACCAGCTCAAAATGTAAACTTAATAAGCCGTGATGTTTATGAAGAAGAAGAGAAGAAAAGAAGATGGTGCATTGTTAGCAGTAGAGAAATTGAGAAAGAAAACTCAAAATAGTAACATTAGAAATTGTATTTTGGTTGGGCCTTTACATTAAAAAGTAGTAAATAAAATAAATTGTCCAATATAAAAATAAGGCCTCATATTTTAGGCGGATTGGCGAATTCAGCCGATTTTCAAATGGAAATCTAAGATCCGATCTGATCCAATGGATTGGATCCGATCCAATTGATCAGATTGGATTGGATTGGATCATGCACTCCCCTAGTTTTCGCAACGTGCATTATAGGTTGCATTATACAATTTTCACAACGTGCATTGTACGTTGTCTTAGATTAAGAAAAAAATTAATAAATAAGCAAAATTCATACCCCATTGGTCTGCCCCCTACTAGGCCCAATCACTATCCAACCCAGGCCCTTTGACTTTTAATCACACACATATTGTTCAAATGGGGGTTTGAACCTAAAACAAACACCATCCCCATAAGAAATTATACCATTCTACTAAGAGTTTAACTTTGTTAAATATTACACACTTATTTATATATATATATATAACATATATATGTTAAAAAAAAATTAATTCAGTAATTTAGTGAAAAAATTAATAATTTTTATTATTTATATATTTTTTTGAAATACAACTACTGCTGGTCCGGAATACTACTCCCACTATCGGGGAGAGGTTACATATGGACAACAACTATCACAACTGAAGAGAGGGCTATTTCCACAAACCAGGAGAAAACTCCCCACACATGCTTATAAAATGCGTATGGTGAGACTCGAACCCTTGACCGCTAAGTGTAGAAGGGAGGTGCATAACCATATCTACTAGGAGGTGATGTGCAATAATTTTTATTATTTGATAAATTAAACTTCATTATGATAATCATTTTTATGATTAACAATTAAACATTATCAAAATTTTATCCCAGCATTTAATTAAAAAGCTTAGTTACTATACAGTATAACTACCCATGTAACTATACATGTAATGTATAATAAGCTAAATCTTTTATTTGAAATTTTTTTAAAAAAATAATCATATTAGGGGTCTATCGAAACTTAATGATATTAATCGTTGCAAACACACGGCTCATAATGCAACTCCAATTATATGAGACAGGTCTCCACATTTTATAGTTAAAAGGGCAAAATTAGAAGTTAAATCATTTTTAGAAAAGAGAAGGGAAACTGCATCACTTTGCTAATGATAGTTGTGCATTTTAATATTTACGATAACAATGTCCATAATGTGTGTGTTGTCAAATATTAGCATTTTCATAAAGTACAATTCAACAATTTCTTATACGCCAACATTTATATTATATATTTGTTGCGGGATATTTGATGCGGGATATTAGCCTTTTTCGCAGCGCACAAGCAAACAATTGCTAAAGAGACTCCTACGGAAACGTGCATGACATGTGTGTTGCTAAATATTTAGGGATCGTCCTGTAAGCTGTTTTCAGTTGTTGTTTTTTTAAAAGAAAAATGAAAATGAAAACAGTGCTTTTGGTTTCAGTTTCGAAATTCGAAAACGCGTCTGGTAGCATATACTGGAATCCGTATTTTAAAAATAAAATTGGAAAAAACGCGTCTGGTGGACCAATAGAAAAAAATTGAAAATCCATTTGACAAAAAAATTCAAAAAAACTGGAAATATCCAATGCCGACATAGATAAATTGTTGAGCTAAAAACTCAGCCTATACTCCTCATTTTTTTAAAAAATATTAATGCTCGAATACAAAGTATACAACCATTATTTCAAAATTTAGAGCATATGCTCTATACGATTTGTTGGGATGATGACTCCTCCATCTTTGAACCCCATTCAAATACAAACCTCTCTTTTTCTTTTTCTTTTTTATTTCCAGAATTTTTTTTTCTCTCGAGATCTTTTTATTTTTACCAATCCTCAACCATCTCAATGAACCCAAATGTTGGAAATCACACAATGTATATCTCAAGACCAAATCACAAAAAAAAAAAATAGAAATAAAAACAATTCAAGTAAAGATCTATATAATTGTAAACCCAAATCAAATCTCCAATTAAAGTTCAGACACATATCAACTCAACAATCAAAAAAATAAAGAAAATACAAAAAAAAAATGGAATAACACCTGAGGAGGTGAGATCCCCCTACGGCGATGCCGATCTGGCCAGATCAGTAAGATTGGTGTCACTGGGGGAGGATCTCACCTCCTCCAGCGTCGACTCATGGAGAAAAAGAAGAAGAACAACCTGCTCCGTTTTTGTCATGGGGAAGAAGAAGAAGAAGAAGAGGAGAAGAAGAGGAAGAAGACGAAGAAGAAGAAGAAAATAAGAAGAGGAAGAGAAAGAATACGAAGAAACGAAGAAGAAGACCTGTGAAAAGAAGAAGAGTAGAAGACAAAATGAAAAAATGAGAAAAAAAAAAGTGATTTCGAAGTAGAAAAAAAAAGGTGAGAAAAAAGTGGGTTAAAGAAAATGAAAAACAAAAACAAATACAAAGAAAACAACTTTTTTTTTTTTCAAAATTTCTACTTTTAACACTGGTTTTGTTTTTCATTTTATTTTTATATTTTGAAAATAAAATGAAAATTGGTTAACGAACGCGAATTCAAAATTATTTTTGGAAAACAAAAACCAAAACAGGCTAAAAACAGCTTGCAGGACAGGGTCTTACTTTTTGCAATATGCAAGCAATTAATTACTAATGAGTCTCATATGGCAACGTGCATGACATGTGTGTTTCTGAATATTAGCTTTTCGCAACAAGCAAGTAAATCAGTTGTTGCTAAAAACGATCCTATGACAACATGCATGATATATGAGTTGCAAAATATTAGGTTTCCAACAACACGCAAGCCAACTGTTGCTAAAAAGAAACCTACGGCAACGTGCATGTTATGTATGTTGCGGAATTTTAGACTTTTTTCAAAACGCGCAAAGCCTATAACAACATCCATAATGTGTTGCTAAACACTACATTCTCAACAACGTGCACATTTATATGTTGCTAAAAAGACACATACAGCAACAACGTGCATGATATGTATTTAGCTTTTCAACAACGTGCATATTTGTATGTTGCTAAAAAAGCACATACGGCAACGTGAATGATATATATGTTGCAAAATATTAGACTTTTTCGCAATGTGCATGATGTATGTGTTGCTAAATATTAGTTTTTCAACAACAAGTACATTTTTAAGTTGATAAAAGCATATTTATAGTAACGAGCATAAATTGTACATAGTTTAATGAAATAGCTACGACAACGTGCAACTGTTGTGTGTTGCGATATATGTTCAATTATTGGCAACATTCGTTTGTACGTTGCCGAAAGTGGTTTTCACAACACACTTTTTTTGCACATTGCGATAAATGACATTTAGCAACTTGTATAGCCCGTGTGTTGCGATAAACCACTTTTAGCAACACACGCAGCATGCGCGTTGTCTTGTTAATGTTGCTAAAAGTCATTTTTCTTATAGTGATGGTGCTACTAATGTTTAAGGTAATTGTCCGGTACGAGATAAATCTTCTTCCTGGACTTTGACTTTACCTCTTTTAGCCATGACTATCTGTTGATTACATCCATTATTAGTATCCACACAATGCAAATAGTTAACATCTATTATTACTTCTTTGCATATATTTTTAATATTAATCATATACCAATGCAAGAAATTGTTAATACCAATTGAAGTTGTTAAATTTCACTCCACATCCATATTGTGACTATTGTCTTTAACATTCCTGCTCAAATCTATTTCATTTTCATGGTTATCATGCAAGTTAGTATTTGTGTTAGTGCATTGCATCTGTTCTTCTTGGTATAGATCCCCTTCATCCATAGGCATCTCAAAAAGATTTCTAAGCTTAACTTCAATTGTTGTACTCCATGTAGGATCATTGATCCCTTCCAGATAATAAACACGAATCGCTTGGGATGCTAACACGAAAGGCTCTTTAGTATTTAACCTTTTTTTCATATTAAGAACAATATTCCTGCAAGATCTCTCTTGAAACCTATCAATTCTTTGGTTGTATCAAACCACTCACAACTAAACAGTACAACTTTATTTTCTTCAATGTAGCAAAGTTCAAAAATATCTTTTAGTATTCCATTGTATGACACATCATTTTGGTTTTCTCTATGCACCATCAATACATTATTTTGAGTTTTTTTTTTTTTTTTTTCATCGCCTTGTGCAGTATGAAACTTTTACCTATTTATATTGTAAAATGGATGATAAGTAACACGTCTTTCTGGACCCCGAGATAAGAAAAGCATGCTCTTGTTAGTTTGTCCTTCATTGTAAAGTTGTTTGATCGAAGAAAAAAATATATACAAAAATTCAATAAATAAAAGTTAAAGTTGAAATAGAAAATTTGTAAGTTGTCAAATGTATTTATACCCACTTTTTATCTAAACCAGCATATAAATTCTTCTCTATATATTTACCCTACATTTCTAAAACCTGAGGTTATAATGAAATTCGTATGTTCCCTACACACATGAATAACTCATTCTAATATTTGCAATAATGAAAATTGATAATTGTTTTTGGAAAGGTCTTATTGTATAAAATACAATGACTCATCGCAATTTTGCAATACATAAAGCACTTATGCATTGTGAAGTAATAGATTTAACTCATTTACTTCCACCTTTCCGTAAGACTGTCCAAATGTTATAAATATCAATAACATATTAGAAGAGTGTTGACCTCCATCATAATTTTCTCGGGCCTATAAAATTTAGTTTCCACCCCATAAAGATATCGATAACTAAAAGTCAAACACTCATCAGCTAAATAACCTTCTACGATGGATCCCTCAGTTTAAGCCTTGTTACGAAGATAACCCTTGAGCTTACGCAAATATCTAATCAAAAATTAAAAATCATGTAACTATAAGTTATTGAAAACATAACCTAAACAAGTTGTTAAATCAAACATTTATCTTTCAATTGGATACATCCACCTATATTGTATTGGACCAACAACTTTAGCCTCCCATGCGAGGTGAATAGGTAAATGCATCACTATATCAAAAAATGTACGAGGGAATATTCGTTCTAACTTGCAAAGTATTAGAGCAATTTGATCTTGAAGTCGTTCAAAGTCATCTTTGTTCAATACTTTAGCACACAATTCTCTAAAAAAATTGCTTAGTTCAGTCAATGCATCAACTACATGTCTATATAAAAAATCTCTCACAATCAATGCCAGTAATCTCTTTTAAAAAACATGACAATCATGGATCTTCATGCCTGAATTTTTACGTTCCCCTACATTCACACATTGAGTCAAATTGGAAGAATATCCATTTGGAACTTTTATATTTACTAACCACTAACATATAATTTTTTTTCTCTCCATTAGTAACTGCGTAATAAGCAGTTGGCAGCACCATTTTTCTATTATTATCCACCGGGAGGAATTCACGTCTTATACCCAATGCTTGTAGATCGAGACAAGCATTTAAAGAATCTTTTGTTTTGCCATCAACATTAAATATAGTTCTTAGACGTTATCAAAAACATTTTTCTCAATGTGCATAATGTTTAAATTATGGCATAATACAAGTGTTCTCCAATATGGTAGTTAAAAAAAGATACTATGTTTATTCCAATTATGGCTCGTTCCAAACCCAACTATTTTTTTGCATTTTTACACGTTTGTCAAATGTAACCGGGGTCAAACCTTGAAGTTCTTTAAAGAGTTCATCACCAGTTGACCGCTTTGGTCCATCTCCTGCCTCTTCCTTACCATTAAATTGACTCATTTAATTTGGCCATGCAGGATCTTCAAGCAAAAATCGACAATCAACCATGTAGCAAATTTTAGACCCATTAGCTAAATTAAAGAGATCTATTTCCTTTGCACAACATGGACATGTCAACCTTCCTTTCGTACTCCATCTAGACATGTAAGCATTTGCCGAAAAATCATTGACAATCCACATAATCGCGGCCTTCATTTGAAAATTTTGTTATGTTGAAATGTCATATGTATTCACTCCATTCTCCCATAATTCATTCAATTCATCAATTAAAGGTCTCAAATATACATCAATGTTATTACCTGAACCCTTCAGATCTAGTATAAGTAAAGACATAAATGTATATGAATCTTTCATACACATCAAAGGAGGAATATTATATGGAAATAAAAGGATTGGCCAAGTACTGTGCCCAACATTCATTTTACCAAAAGGATTGAACCCATCAATAGCAAGTCTTAGTCGTACATTTTGAGGATCTTTGACAAATGTCTCATGCTCTTCATCAAACTTTTTCCAAGATTCAGAATCCGTAGGATGCCTTAACAACCCATCTTTTACTCGATTTTTAAAATACCATCTCATACAAGCATCTATTTTAAAAGACATAAATAATCTTTGTAGTCTCGATGTGATTGGGAAGTAGCGCAAAACCTTCCACGGAATATTTTTTGTTAGGTTTTTGAGTCTTATTGGCATAATTTCATATCAAAAAAACATTTCCTTTGTATTGATTAGTTGTCTATGTTCATGCTGACTCAAGCTCAAGGAAGAATGACAACACATCAAGCAAAAAGAAGTCTTCAAGAGGAACAAGTTTTATTGCACATTAAAGGTATATCTAGACCTTATTCCTCTTGCAAAGCGTTTAGGCACACACACACATTGCATTCATATGTATCCCTGCATCTTTGTGCTCAATTGGTATAACACATACACACATATATTCTCGTATGCACATGCATTAGACTTATTTTGACAACTTTTATAAAATTACATGTTCTAAGACTATTTCTAGAAAATGGAATACTTGTGTGTATTTTTGTTTGTTTGTTTATGTTCACTTGGTATCGTACTTGATTATATTCTCATATTATTAGTTATTGAGTTCCCAACGTTTTGGTTAATCATACATAAGTTTTCGAGTTCTGATTTGGATTTTACGAAACATTTATGTGTTTATCGTACCTCTTTGGGACTCGAATTCCAAGTTTTTTATTAAAGCTTCATAAATGTCCATGTCCGTGAGTTCGTGAGTGAGTTAGGGTTCGTGATCCGAAAATGGTTCGAATTCTGAGTTTCAAGACCGCAGAACGGTCGAAGAACATGAGAGGAGCGCGAAAAGGAAGAGAAGGAAAAAAGGGTGGAAAATTTCCAAAACACCTCTCTCCCGTGGAGGCCACGTGGCCTCTAAGGGAAAGGAGGCCCTCTACCCCCATAGAGGCCATGCACCTCCATGGGGTGTTGAGGTGGCGTGCCACACCTCCTCTCTCATGGTCTATACACGCCACATCATTTTCCCTCCCATTTCTTTTAAATATCCCTCTCCCTTTCATTTTGTTCTTTGAAGAAGATTTTGTGCATAAATTTTTATGTTTTTCTCTCAACTTCAAAAAACCATATCTCACTCATTTCTCAACCAAATTGAGTGATTCAATTATTGAGTTCCCAACGTTTTGTTTAGTCAAACATAAGTTTTCGAGTTCTGAGTTGGATTTTACAAAATTTTCCGTGTGTTTATCGTACCTCCTTGTTTATCAAGTTGAATTCCAAGTTTTTTTATTAAAGTTTCATAAATGTCCATGTCCATAAGTGAGTTAGAGTTCATAATCCGAAAATGGATTCGAATTCTGAGTTTCGAGACCAGAGAACGGTCGAAGAACGTCAGAGGAGCACGAAAAGGAAGAGAAGGGGAGAGGGGTGGCAAATTGCCAAAACACCCATCTCCCATGGAGGCCATGTGGCCTCCAAGGGAAAGGAGGCCCTTTGCCCCCAATCCATGGAGGCCACGCGCCTCCACAGGGTGTTGAGGTGGCATGCCACACCTCCTCTCCCATGGTCCCTACACGACACGTCATTTCCCTCTCATTTTTTTAAATATCCCTCTCATCTCCCTCTCATTTTGTTCTTTGAAAAAGATTTTATGCATAAAATTTTTGTGTTTTTCTCTCAACTTCAAAACACCATATCTCACTCATTTCTCAACCAAATTGAGTGATTCAAAAAGTGAGAGATTTATATTGAAGTCTTCTATCTTTTCCAAGTGATTTTGAAGTCTTTTGTTCAAGTATGTTTGGTGTTCAATGTCAATTTCGTGGCTGCACTCAAAACAACAAGGTATTTTCTCATCTTTTAATTTCTAAGCTATTATGTTGATTAATAGCCTCTACATATGCTAGGACCTTTTTAGTTGAGTACATTTAAAATGGCACATTTAATTTTATATTTAGAGCCCTTGAGATTTAATTGATTATTTGGTGAATATGTGTTCTAAATATTTGCTAGAGAAACTTGATTGAACATATTTTGTCTTCTAGCATTTTTTAATTTAGTTATAATATCTTAAACATGTGCTTAATTAATATGTTATGTTTCAAGCTTTAGTTTGCATGAATAAAATCTAGGATTTAAGTGTGATTGGGTTGGAATGTATTTTCTAGATTTTTGTACATGTATAAAGAACTAGAAAAATATTATTTGAGAACTTTCATGTATATTTCTAGTTCTTCATGAAGTGTACTTAATCCATACATTTCATATATGATTTGCATCATTTTGTATGATGTCAATTGTTTGGATTATAAACTAGAAAAACATACATTATGTGCATAAAGTTTATTTCTAGTTTCCATAGGATATCTTGATCATATATCATATGTTGCATATGTTTGCATAAGCATACTGTAAGACCCGAATTTATTTTCCTCTTTATTAATAATAATAATACATAAATAGAAGTGTAATGTTAGTTTGATAGTTTAATCTATCTAGGAGATTGGTAAGTGGTTTATTAGCACAAAACCACTAACTCCTTAAACTGATTATCTTATCACAATGTGTATAGATATTAGGAAATTGAATTTGATTTGTATTTATATTCTTCTCCTTAAAGAGAGATAAATGAGTTTTTAGGTTAAAACTTTTATATTATTTTCTACACTTTCTTTTCTGAAATTGATATTCTCACAAAAGAATATAGAAAACTAATATTTTGTAGATTGAGTCAGAGTGTTTTCAAGATAAAGTTCTTAAACTTTGTTTCTCTTTAAACATTTATTTACATCTTTAATCTCTCTCAAAACTCTTCGTTTTTTTTAATCATTAAAGATATCTCATTAACAAAGATCGGGCCTCTATCAATTGTTCGATTTTAGTTTTTTGGATGGAGATGTCTTAATGCATGGATTTTGGAGTTCATTAAAGAGTTCAAATTTGAGTGTTAGTATAGGTTGTAATTTTGATTTGTTTTAGTATTGGAGAAGCAATATATTGTGTTGATAATTTTAATTATATTTGTAGATTGCAGTTGATGGTAAATTTTGGTATGAGAATAGTATACATTTATATTAACTTGGATTATAATTTTCGGAATTTCTGGTGGTGATTATCTTAGGAAGATTTTATTTCTAAAATCGGTGACATATGCAGATTTTTCTTAACATCAAACTGACCTTGTTGTGTTACAGTAATTTTAGATTGAAATTGGAGGATGCATTTAGTTTTGATTTTTAGTACTATGGTTTTAGGGTCATAATTGAATTAGTATATAAATTTTTGTGAATTTTAGTGATATATAATTATTTTAATTCAGTGGGTATATTTGATGTTTAAGCCATAATAGTTAGGCTGACAGTCATGATCTCTTGGTGTTGTAGGAAATTTAATTCACAAACGGAGATATATTAAATTCTGATTTTCAGTATAGAGATAGAGTACTGGTATCTTAGTCTATAAATATAATTTTGGAAATTTTCATGGTATGTAGGGTTGTTAAACTTTGATACGAAATATGGTTGGAGGATCAAAATTTATGCTGTCAGGTTTGACCCTTGGGTGCTTAGAAAATTATAGAAATCCATAGGTGTTTGATAATATTCTGATATTTTGAAGGGAATTAGTAATCTGATGTTTAGGTTTATTGACTAAGTTTTGAAATATTTTGAGGCCCTTAAGATTTTCGAATCACTAACATTTGTACACTAAAATCTATTTTACTGGAATTTCTACAATAAAATGAATAAAAATGAATCTTCTTTAAAGAAACGGAGTCAAATTTCTTTTATTTCGTTATTTTGATTGAAGGATTATTATTCTAAATGTTTAGGTTCCGCATGTGACTTTCAAATATCGTTAGTGAAGCATTAAACTTGCTATCTTCCAAGGTAAGTGGTTTTTGCATAGTATGTTGTTACAAAAAGAATAAAATAAAAAATATATATATTTTTCATATGAAACAAATTTAATTATTATATTATTATATTCTGAAACGATTTATATATATATATATATATGCTTATACTTATGTAAACTCATATTTTTCTACTCATATATTCTTTACTTGCACGTTATTTATCCAAATCTTTAAATGAGTTTTGTCTTTACTTTAACTCTTGTTTAAAAGTTTATCTATTCCATTCTTTTGTGCTTTAGTAATGCAAATGTATTATTACACATATATTTTGAAAGTAATGTTTTAGCTCAATGTCAATAGTAAATGAAATGTAATGAAATGGTGATCACTAGTGAAAATGTAAATGCAGCACGCACGACAAATGAAATGTTATGATTTTGGTCTTGTACCAATTTCTAAAATGTAAATGACCGGGTCACCGATTGTATTGGTGACACTACTTGACTTGAGCTTATTTTTATAAAATGTTATTAATCGTTATCGTACAATGAAAATGTTACTTTTACAAGTTTACTTGTATATGAATAATTTATTTTTGCTTTTATGTACTCTTTAAAAGCTTTTGGTATTTGTTATAAATGTTTTCAATTGCGTATTATGCAATGCTTACTGAGTTGATAGCTCACCCTTTGTCATTTAACATTTTGCAGACAGAGTTTCTTAAAGCTTAACGCTAGGGCGATAGACTTGGAGTTGAAAGTGATTGAGATTTTATGTAACAACTCCCTTTGATTTTGTTACTTAGAATTTGAAGTTAGGATTCTCAAAATTGTTTTAATTTCCTTTATGTCGTTTTGAACCTTATTGTTGGTTTTATTTGGAGATATATTTACGTTGGAGAATGATTTATTTGAAGGTATTTTATAATTATTAATTTTCTTTGGTGAATTAATTTATGGTTTATGACATAACATTCCATATCAAAGTGCTTGATTACTCTTTGAATTTTGGGGTGTTACACATACATTTGATCAGGTTAGGAAGTTTTGCATAGACATAAAGTCTCTTGTTGAAACATGTGGTTCTAGCTTGAGTAAGGGAGTCTTGACTAGGATCAAACGAATCCGTAGGTTGAGCATGGAGAACACAATTAGAGGCATGCGACTTCTAAGTTGAGTGCCGGCAAGTTTTTCCCTAGTATAAGGCCCGAAGGTAGGATAGAAAGGATACCCAATAAAAAGTAGACAATCATGCGGATTGGTCATTTTGAAGGTGTACTTTTATCCAAATAGTGAAAAATGGTGTTGCTCGAAGGTCGTTGAATGGTTCAAACCCATGGATGTTTCCTCTTCGGAAGTTTACCACGTAATCTACAAACTGGGCATTCTAATGCTCCTCCATACTCCTTATAGTAAATGATACAAATCATTATCGCATGCATCAATCTTCTCATAATGATGGCCAAGATCTTTTATAATTTTTTTTGCTTCATAGTAAGAATTAGGCAATTTATCACACATCAGAAATGCATCCTTCAACATTTCAATAACATGTTGAATGATTTGTTACTCCATCCATCGATGCGTTTAATATTCATCAACTTGTTACTTGACAACAAACGAAGGATTTGAAAACTTATCACAAATTGGATATAAAGGCTGCTCACATTTTTCTAGCAAATTGTAAAATTCTTTTGTATAACTATTTGGTTCTTGGAGATAAGCTTATTTAATTAAATTGCGCATGCCATCTTTTTGGGTGTCATAGGGTTCACTATCTATTCACTTTCATAATCACTCTCTCCATTCTCCTCATGGCAATGCCAAGTAGTATAGCCATGTTTCGTTCCCTTGCACACAAGATGTTCTTGTACCTTGCTTCTAACTCTTCTAAATCTATTTTACATTTTACACAAGGAAACTAAACCTTCTAGATGATTGCTTTTCTTGTTACATTAGGAAACTAACTTTCCAAAATAAGAAATCATCTATAAGAAGTAGACTTGGGTGGCACTCCACCTAAGTGTAGTAACCGTCCACCTTATCCATCAAGGTGGATTCGTCTCACCTTACTCAAAGGTGGCCAAATCTGCTCTTTAGAAAGAGTCCAATTAGACTCTTGTTTGTTCCATTAAGCCCAACTCTTAGGCCTTTTGATCCAAGTTAGGCAATCCAAACAATTTCACGAATATTGGGGATAGAGTGGGCTATTTTAAGGAGTTACGATATTTACATTCATAAAAAACTGTATGTACCACCCTTTTGTATGAACACTATTAATTATTTTTAAATGCTTAGAATTAAATGTGGTGTATTTAAAACTAATATTAAAAAAAACAATTTTTTTTTTCAAAAAGCTAGGGTGGGATACATTCCACCCTAGTCATTCCTAATCCCGCAACTGAATACCCCAAAAGACTCATAAGGTGATATTTACTTTACTTATAATAATAACCATAAAGTCCATATCTAAAAATATATACACTATGATAAATTAATTAATAATACCAAACTATTGAGAAATACACTTTTATGATTAAGATAGACATCCTTATTGCCATAATTATGAATATATTATCCTATTAATGGTAAATATAATTATATTATTCAAATGATTCAATTCAATACATCTCATGTACTAAGTCCTTTTGTTCAACGTCTCCACTTTGATGAATCTAGACTCTTCACTCCCATTTGAAACAAAAGGAACCTACGACTTTATCAAGATATGGTGCACAACCTCTATCTTAAGTTGTGAATAATCTTATACTAGATAAAAAAATTATGTCAACCACACCTAACAAATCTATGTAAATAATTCTTTATTCACTTTTAGTCATGAATCCTTAGAATATTTTCATTTGACATAAATCATTTTTTATTATAAATGCTACATGATTTAAACATAAACAAATGACTTTATTGATATTCTAAAGATTAATTCCAGAAATTTCATATTTTGGGGCATATTTCCTAACAACAATAAGTCATGTATGCTTAATAAAAAAACCTTCCAAATTCATCGGCCCAAAAATTAACTTTGGTATTATTCATCTAGCCTCGCAATGTCTCGGTTTCAAATTGTCATACAACATTTTGTATATATAAAAGAAATTAAAAATTAAGCACGTTACCAGTGCTAGCTATTAGGCAAAGCAACCAAAGCATGAGCTTATGGTCTCAAATAAAAACAAACAATTAGGGGCCTCATATATTTTAAATTTTAAAAATATTATTAAAAAAAATTACTGATCAAAATATATTAAAGGGCCTCTTTTTTTTGTTATTATTACTGCCTATAAAATAGGATTTTTCATTTTTAATTTTTATTAAGCCTAGAAAATATGATAATATTAATAATATTATAAATTATTTATTAAATCGATAACCGTCGGAAATAATTATTGAGTATCAGATTATCATAATCTTCTTTTCCAGCATCTATATTATCCCCTTAAAAACCATTTTTATTATTAAAATATATATATTTTTTAAACTTCCCCTCATTTATTTTTTTACCGTTTAAAAATTATCTATATATTTTTTAGAAAAAAATCATCATTTATCTAAGACAATCAAGTACAACACTACAACTACAACTCTTTTTTGATAAAAGTTTTTGTTATACTTACAAATTAAATATCTGCGATCATTTTTTAAATATATTATTTATATTATTTATTTATCTTTAAGAAGTGCCAAAGAGATTTCAAGTATGTAAATTCAAATTTAAAAATTTAGCTTTTGTTTTAATTTTTTCTAATTTTTTGATAAATCAAGTGGTTAATTTTCATTTGGTTACTACTTACTAATTGTGTTGTTTAATCTTGAATGTATTTTAAAACATGATAATTGTTCTGTCATAGATGATATTGATTTATTTTGAGTTAAAATCTTAAGAGAGATTTTGGATAGTAAAATACAAACCGCAGTTGAAACATTAAATTTAAAATAAAAATAAAATTGATTCTTTTCCAAATACATGTATAGCCTATAGAATATCATTACAATACATGTCATGGTTGCTTCAACTAAAAGAAGATTTTCAAAATTAAATTTATAAAAACTTATTTAATATCAACTATGTCACGGAAAAGATTAAATGGATTAGCTATTTTATCTATTGAAAAAAAAAAATTTGGAAAATCTTGAATACAAAAGTTTGATTAAAAATTTCACATCTCAAAAAGTACCAAAAGTTCATTTTTATTAATTTATTAATTTTTATTTTATATATATAATCGGGGCCTATTTTTTTTTTCCTTCCTTAGGGCCTCAAAATCTATTGAGCAGCTCATGCACATTACCAGGGCCAGCCTTGAGATTTTCGGGGCTCGAGGCGAACCATAGAAAATGAATTTACGTGATTATGAATTTTCGTAGTAAGATTTAAGAGAGTTTTGAAAAACTCTAATTTGATTTTTGATTTTTTGATTTTTGTTTGATGTATGTTTCTCGTTGTCTAATAAGTGATATAAATAGTGTTGTAGTGTTATTTTCCCGTTTTAGATATATAAAAGATAATTAGTGCTATAAATAGAATTCAACCCACGTTTGACTTGGTGTAAGAACTTGAGAATAATAATTGAGTTTTATAATTTGTGGGCCTTTCTTAAAATATATATATATATATATATATATATATATCTTTAGTAGGTCTATTTTAAACTCAATTATGAGTTTGTTAGTTTTAAAAAATTAATTTGTAATTTTTAGTCAAACAGAGAAATGAGAAATCAGGGAAATAGAGAAAATGGGGAACTGGGGTTGGCGATGGAGGTACCTCCCTCCAAAATTCTCTATCCCCATTTTCCCCAAATGGGGAAATGAGAGGGATGGCGAAGGTTCTGGGAAGTGGGGATGAGAATGGGGATGGGGAGGCCTATTCTGGTCTGAAATGTTAAAGTGCATTAGGATTTTAAATCAGATTTAGGCTCAGCTGTGTTACTGTTCGGATCGGATAAACAGTATCAGGCCAATTAGCAAGCCCAGCCCTAGGCCTTTTACTGTTAGGATGGATTGGGCCAAATTCATTTGAAATTTGATGGACCAACAACAAATAGACTATACATGGGTGTTGATCCTAATTGGGCCCATAATTCATGGTTAATTGGGTTATGTGTTTTGGTATCATCCATGACCCACCGAACCCAACAATGAGATTACGGCAACATGCCTTAATTAGCTTGAGCGTCAACAGGCTTGGCCCAAATTCATTTGAAATTTTTCAAAACCAGGTTTTCAAAAAATTAGAGGACTAGGATTCGCACAATTAACATGCAGTGATTTGAGCCTTATAACTTATCCACCACCATTGCACTTCTTAATCATCAATATTCAACACTTAATTATAAATAACATATAAATAAACAAACATATAGCTAAATCGAAATGAACAACTGTCAGATACATTTAAACTGAAAATCTATTTATTAGTTATTTTTATTTATCATTAATTTTTTGTAAATGTTATTATATATATAGAGTGAATCTCTTATGAGGGATCCTTAATTTTAATTTCGGTAAAGACCATGATGAAAACACATCGATTTTAATGAATTTTAATCTGATTTTTTTTTTAGGATAATGGGTTCATTGAAATTTACCTATGAACAAAATTTGAGAATTTTCCAAGTACTAGAATTATTTTATCCAAATTTTGTTAAATATGAAGCATCGGAAAATATGTGAAATATAGGAAAATTCATGAATAACAGTTTTAGTACTCGAAAAATTCTCAAATTTTATTTATAGGTAAATTTCAATGAACTCATCATCCATAAAAAAATTCAAATTAAAATTTTTTAAAATCGATATGTTGTCATTATGGTCTTTACCAAAATTAAAATAAGGGATCCCTCATGAGAGACTCACTTTATAAATATATATATATATATATAATATTTCACCACGCGGGTTGGAAATTTTTGGGTTTGGGCTGGACCTGGCCTTCGTAGTAATTACTAAATGTTAAGCCCAAAATCGGGCTTCTATACAATGAATCCAGACCAAGTTCGTACCCTCTACAGTACTAGACCTGATCGGACTAGACCCGATTCGGACTAGTTCAGCCCTTTTGACACCTCTACACCCGACCTCCACCTTTGATCAGCCCCCACACAAACATCTAGTCACCATCCCACTCGAAAGAGAAGAAAATCTTTCATGGGTTTGTCTCATAGTAAATGCTGGTGAGACGGATCCAATTAAAGTGTAGCATATAGCACAACCATTAAAAACAAAATTTACCTTTTCATTTTCCAATCAAACAATGACATATGGTTTATAAAAAATATATATTTAATTAAAACCACGGTATATAATTACTTTTCTTTTAGTCAACTATCATTCTGTAATCTTTCTAAAAAAAAATTTCCATTTTTTTATCTTCACTTTCTTCTCAATTTTTTTAATCTAAGTTATTCTACTTTCAGTTTTTTTTTTCCTCTTGCTTTTTTTCCCTCTTACTCTCACGTCTCAATTTCATCTGATAATGGAAAAGGAGAAAAAATATATATATAATTATTTTTCATTTTTTTAAATGAAATATAAACAAGTCTGAGTTGTTAGTTGAGTACATGAGGAAATAAATGGATTGTGTTTATGAACAGAAGATTTGGTGCATCTGGATCGAAATGATATAAATGTTTCTTCATTTTTGAAATTAAATGATATAAATCTTTCGCTAAAAGAAAAAATATATATATATATAAATCAGATAATATATTATCTAGAAAAAAAGAGAAAAATAAAAAGAAAGTGAAATTACCATTGAAATCTTTTTAATCTTAAGATTGAGAAGAAAGAGAAGTTAATGAAGCTTGACATTGGTGAGAAAGGGAAATAAAAAATTTTATTTTCAAAAAAAAAAAAGCAAAAAATTATGGAAAATATTGTTTCAGTTTTAGCGGCCTATCTTACGGATCCATGGTAAGAGTAAAAGTTCGGTTTTAATTATTGTGCCACATGTAACTTTATGATTGGAAAAAGAAAAAGTAAATTTCGGTTTTAATTGTTGTGCCGACACTTTGATTGGGTCCATCTCACCACAATCAGATGTGAGACGGACCTATAGAAAATTTACTCATAACCCACCCTCAGTGAAGAGGGTGTATCATTTCTTAATCGATCACTCTCTTAACTCACTTTCTCTATAATGTGATATATGAACAACATTTATTTTTTGACATTAAATTTAGAGCCATTATAAATGGCTTGATTTTCATTTTATTTATAATTCAAACTAAACATTATAAGCATCCCAAAAAGACTCTTTTATTTTCACTCTTCAAATGTCTATTTACTTATGTATTTGGCAATTTGAGGAGTTAAAAAAGAAGAGCTCTTCCAAAAGACTCTTTAATTAGAAATATATTTATATTATTTCAATGGATAATTACCTCGGTTATCATCAATTTGATAACACACTATTAAAATAGCCACAAAGTTGGGAATTGGTTTCAAAATCGCTATTTTTATCGAAAAGTGTGACACTAATGGTCATTCTATCAAATTCCATCAAATTCCATCCAATAAGTGACATTTTGGTAAATAAGAGGATGACAATAATTTATTTTAGATTTTTTTGGAAATCAATTTTTTCAAAGAGTGGCATTTTAGTAAATAATGGGATGACATTAATTTATTTTAAAGGTTTTTTGGAAATCAATTTTTTTCTTTTGTTTTTGAAACGAATAATTATATTTAGTGTGTAATATATATATATATATATATATATATATGTATATGTATATGTGTGTGAGTGTGTGTGTGTGTGTGTGTTTGTGATATGTCATGCATATATACACACACAAAATATAATTATTCTTTTCAAAATTTCAAAATACAAAAGAAATGGTTTAGATCAATACACATATCTCTTCTTTGTTTTTTTAAATTTTTTAGATTTTGTAGCTTTAATTTTTCAAAAAAGAAAATAATATATATATATATATGTTTGATATATATATATATATACAATTTTTCTATTGTTAGTTTATCCTGATATAAAATATATCAGAACGAAGAATGTAGACCATTAGATTTACATATTTTGACTTAAAGTGTACGCACTTGTTAAAACTTCTCCATAATCTATGGTCCACATTCTTCGTCTTGATATGCGAAGCATATATACACACACAAAATATAATTATCAAAATACAAACGAAATGGTTTAAATCAATACACATGTCTCTTCTTTGTTTTTTTTTTTTTTTTTTTTTTTTTTTTTTATCTTTTAGATTTTGTAGTCTTAATCTTCTCAAAAAAGAAAATAATAATATATACAATTTTTCTATTGTCAGTTCGTCTTGATATAAAATATATCATGACGAAAAATGTAAACCATTAGATTTACATACTTTGACTCAAAGTGTATGCACTTGTCAAAACGTCTTCATAATCTATGGTTCACATTCTTCGTTCTGGTATTTATATCAGGTTGAACTGACAATAGAAAGATTGTATATATATATTTGAGATATATATATATATATATATATATTTGAGATATGCTATACATATATACACACAATAAATATAATTATTAGTTTCAAAAAAAAAAAAATTGATTTCCAAAAAACAACTTAAATAAATTAATGCCATCCCCTTATTTACCAAAATGTCACTCATTTTATGGAAATGGATGTAATTAGATAGAATTGAATGGAATGGTCATTAATGTCACACTTTTCATCAAAAATGGTCATTTTGAAACCAATTCTCAATTTAGTGGCTATTTTGATAGTGTGTCATTAAATTGATGGTCATCAGGGTAATTATCCTTTATTTCAATGAAAGCACTCAAATTCCTCCCTCCCACGAACAAATCTATTTACTTTTAGGTTGATATGAAAATCATTTGAATAACCTTCCAAATTATTAATATGTTATTATTAAATATCTAATATTAGTCTTATTTTAAAAAGCAATAATTTTTTTCTTCTTCTAGGGTTTCTCTCTAAACCCTAGAGTGGAAGTAGTTGTTGGAAAAAGTGGTTGCCGGTAAATTTTCATTAGTCTACGTTTTCACAACGCTATCATGGATCAAGAGGAAATAACAAGATTGTGTGCTTCTTTTTCGTTGAAAAGTAAGGAGGAATAACTTTGGAGTGTCCAAGATTCGCTAAAGGACTCTGTAGGAAAGAAAACTTGATTTGTGCTTTGTTGGAAAAGTTTTTTCTAACAAACTTATTAATAGGGAAGCTTTCCGGACGGTGATGCTGAAGATTTGACAAACAACCTTAGATGTGGAAGTAGTGCAGGATAACATTTTTTTAATTTTATTTTCGCAACCAGGGTGATCGGTTTCGAGTTTTTTCTAAAGGTCCCTTGAGTTTTCATAAGTGCCTTATTGTTTTGTAGAAACCGGCTGGAATAGGGAATATCGCTAGTTTGGCATTCAACCAGATTGCCTTCTGGATTCAAATACCCAACGCACCCTAGATGTGTGTAACAAAAGAGATGGGGGATTTTATAGGGAGACTAATAAGGGAGTTAAGAGATATTGATGTTGGCTTAACTGGGGAATGCTTTAGTAAATATATGCGGCTAAAAGTGGAGGTGGATGTTTCGAAACCCTTAAAGAGATTTTTACGGTTGGAATTGGAGAAAGGAAAGGAATCGATACTACTTCTAAGGTATGAGAGGTTACCTGAATATTATTTCCATTGTGGTATAGTTGGTCATTCCTACTAGGAATGTCGGCAGCAACAGAATGAAAATAGGGTGACCCAACGGATTTTGAGTATGGTGCGTGGATGAGAGCATCAGATCCGCCGGGAAGAAACAGTTATGATGGATCTCACCGTTTTCGTGGGGAGGAATCTAATACTGGTAATAATGGACATCATTTTCACAATGGAAATCAAGGTCAAAATGAGGGTCTTTGGAGGCCAAGAAGAGATCCGGTGGTTACCATACAACATCAGTCAACGGGAAAAAATAGTCTGGAAGGTGTAAGGATGAGCAACGGTCGGGTTTTAGAAAATATATTGATTTCATCGGCTCCGAAAGCTATGGAGATGGGTAGTGATCAGGTTTTGGATGGGGGGTTGAATGATCGTCATGGGACCCAAGCTGGTGATGAATTAAATGTTGGAAACATTGCCATACAAATGGAGCTTTTGAAAGAATATCAAAACGTGAGTTTAAATGGGGGAATGCAGGCAGATGTCAGTTACGTGGGTAGGGATCCTAGTGGTATTGTTACTAGTGGTGTCCCTAATTCTACAAGCTCTATTCCTGGGACAGGCAGTGTGGAGGTTTTGGACGTGCGTCAAAAGAAAGGAAGTTGGAAAATGAGGGCACGTGAAAGGGGGCAGAAGGAGGTCGGGTCTTTTGATGTTCTAAGACTAGAAAAAAGAGAGGTAGGGGCGGTTGCTAATATGGGCCCCGATATAGAGGTAAAGAAACAGAAAGTTATTGAAGCTTTTGATTATGTATCAATTGAGATATCGACGAGTCGGGGAAGAGAACCCGGCTTACCGGACTCAATGAAAACATTGTTTTGGAACGCTCGAGGTATGGGAGGGGGCCGAGTGTTCCTGATCTTGTACTCGTTAGTACAGGATCATCGCCCTATGACAGTTTTCTTGATGGAGACTATTTGTGACCAAAAGGTGATGGAAGGTTTGCGTATTAAGCTAGGTTTTGACGCTAAGTTGGTCGTCGAGCGAAGTGGTAATAATGGGGGTTTGTGTTTGTTCTAGAAAGCCATTGTGGAGGTTAGCTTATTATCTTATTCTCGTTTTCACATTGACTCTATGGTTGTGTCTGATAATAAATGTCGTTGGAGAATTAGTGGCTTCTATGGAAATCCAGTTACGACTCTTCGAAATCATGGTTGGACTCTCCTGAGAATTCTTACGGGAATGTCTTCCTTTCTGTGGCTAGTGGGAGGGGATTTCAACGAGATTATCAATCTGTCTGAGAAAGAAGGAGGAGCGGTTAGGCAAGATTTCTTGATGGATAACTTTTGGTCAGCCTTAGATGATTGTGGATTAAAAGATTTAGGTTTCGAGGGGCCTCTTTTTACCTGGACTAATAAACGGGGAAATTCCCAGCTGGTTTAAGAAAAATTGGATCGTTTTGTGGGGAATTTGGAGTGGATGTCAATGTTTCCAGGCTTTCGGGTTAAACATTTAGATTTTTAGAAGTCGGACCATCGACCAATTCTTTTGGAATTTTCAGTCAAAGAGGAAAGATATAGTGGGGTGAATCGTTTTCACTACTAGCTTTGTTGGGCAGAAAAAAAGGAGTGTTTAGAGGTGGTGAAGAAAGGTTGGTTTGTAGAAGATAGAAGTAATTGTGTGCAGCGGGTGGTCAAGCGTTTAGATGTTGTTTCAAATTCTTTAAAAAAAATGGAATGAAATGAATAAATAGCAGATGAAGGAAAATATTGTGGGTAAGAAGAGAGAGTTAGCAGCGTTAGGGGATAAAGGACAGGTGGATTGGGGCTTGCGGTAGAAATTAGAGTTGGAATTAGATAATTTATTACGTTGTGAGGAGAATTTCTGAAGACAAAGGTCAAGAGTGGCTTGGCTTAAAGATGGGGATCAAAATACAAAATTTTTTCATGCCACGGAAAATGTCGCAATAAGATTCAGGGGCTTTTTTACTCAAGAGGAAATTGGGTGGAGCATACAAACAAATGGAAGGCATTATCGAAACGTATTTCAGGGAAATATTTAGTTCCTCTCAACCGACTTGGGAGCTGCTTGAGAGGGTTTGCAGGTCGGTCACGGCAAGGCTTCCTCCTAATTTGGTTGAGTTTTTTTCAAAGAGTTTTACTGCGGAGGAGATTCGGGTGGCTTTGTTCCAAATGAGTTCCTTAAAAGCGCCTGGTATTGATGGTTTCCCAGCGGATTTTTTCCAACGATTATGGGATATTGTAGGGGAGGATGCCACTAAAATGTGTCTGGGTTACTTGAATGATGGAAAATCGATGGTGTCTATAAACCATATGATTTTGTGTCTTATTCCGAAAATAAAATTTTTTGAGAAAGTGACAGAGTTGAGACCGATAAGCCTGTGCAATGTGGTGTACAAGTGCACTTCAAAGACTTTGGCCAATAGAATTCGGACAGTGTTAGATTGTGTTATTTCAAATACTTAGAGTAACTCTTTGCCTGGAAGACTGATTACGGACAATGCTTTAGTGGGATTCAAATGTATGCATGCATTACGTCGAAAGAAGGGTTTTATGTCTCTTAAGTTAGATATGTCCAAAGCTTATGACATGGTGGAATGGGATTTTCTGGTGGGTATGTTGAGGTGTATGGGGTTCCTTGTGAATTGGATTTCCTTGATAAGAGAGTGTGTTTCGTCAATTTCTTATTCTTTTATTCTGAATGGTAAAGTTACGGGTAGTATTCATTCCTCGAGGGGATTACGACAGGGGGATCCGCTATCTCCGTATTTGTTTCTTATTTGTGGGGAAGATCTATCGAGCCCAATTTCGTAAGCTGATGGTAGGGGTGAGTTTTCTGGTTTCAAGTGTAGTCGTCTTGGTCCAAAAATAACTCATCTTTTCTTCACAGATGATAGTCTACTATTCACTAAAAGCTCTTTGAGGGATTGTGCTTCTATTATGGGTATTTTGGAGGATTATTCCCATGCTTCAGGTCAGGTGGTTAATTTTGACAAGTCTGCTGTTTGTTTTAGCAAGCAGTTTCCGAATAAAGACAGGAATTGGTTGGTTGGTATTTTGGGTATGACGGTGGTTGACGCTCATTACCGTGTCTGACTGGGAAGTAAGCGTCTTATGTTTGATGACATTAAAACTAGAGTATGGAAAAAGCTTTAGGGTTGGTGCAATCGTTTTTTCTCGGCAAGAGGGCGGGAGAAAGGCTATTATTCAAGCTATCCCGGCTTACTCGATGAACCTTTTTAAGCTTCTAATTTCCTTGGTTCAAGATCTTTATCGCTTAAGTGCTAGGTTTTAATGGAACGGGAGTGGCAAGAAACAAAAAATGCATTGGTGTACTTGGGAGAAGTTGTGTCGACCAAAATGGGAGGGTGGTTTGGGTTTCCAGAATCTTGGGGACTTTAACAAAGCCATGTTTGCAAAGCAGTGTTGGCATCTTATTCGTTTTTAGGAGTCTCTCGCAGTGAGAATGTTGAGAGGCAATTACTATCCTGATTCTAATTTTCTTTCAACTGATTCTGGTGTGGGGTTCTTCCTATGGAAGAGCCTTCTTTAGGGGAGAGAGTTATTGGAAAAAGGTTCGAGGTGGAGAGTTAGAAATGGTTCCTCTATTCGCGCATATAAGGATCGCTGGATTTCACGAGAATCTACTTTCATGACAATGTCTCCGATAGTGTTAAGAGTAAATGATACGATTGACTGTCTGAAGGTGAAGTCTGGAAAGTGGAATGAGGTTTTGATTAGGGAGTCATTTGTTGAAGATGAAGTTGAAGCTATCCTTAGTTTGCCTTCTTGTAATGTTGCCGCGGTGGATAGTTTAATGTGGCATTATCAAAGCTCAGGGGACTATTCGATTCGTAGTGGTTATTGGCTTACTTCGTCATCAGTTTCAAATCCTAGCGGCTCTAGTTTGTTTGGTTATGAGTCTTGGTGGAAGTTTTTCTGGTGTTTGAACCTCTCGCCTAAAATTAAAATGTTTATTTGGAAGGCTTGCAATAATTGGATTCCGACTCACTGTAATTTGGTGGATCATGGAATGCATTTGGAGGTCGCATGCCCTATTTGTGGAAAAAAAACTGAAACGTCCTTGCATGCTTTGTGGCGTTGCTCCTCTCTGAAGGATGTGAGATACTTATATGATTTTGCTGTTGGTGACTCAAGTCTGGACAGTACTTCTTGTATTGAGTTTGTTATGTCTTGTAGCTCTCGGTTGGAAATAAAAGAGTTTAATATGCTTGGTGGAGGGTTTGGCATCGTCGAGACTTGTTTTTCCATAATAATATCATTCTTCCTGCCAAGGATATTTATGTTTGGGTGGAGAAGTTCAGTACTAAGTTCCGGAGTGCTAATGAGAAGTTGTCTGTGCAAAGGAAGTTAGAGGACTTAATCCCTCATAAGTGGCAAGTTCCTCATTTTGGTTATGTTAAGATAAACACTAATGCGGCCCTAAATTCTCAAAGGAAGGTTGTGGCTTTCGGAGTGGTTGTGTGTGATTGTAATGGTCAAGTTTTGACTTCTCTGTGTCGGAATGTGAGAGCTAGTTACAAGCCTCAAATTGCGAAAGCTTTTGCCATTCTTGAAGGATTGCGGTTGGCAGTTAACAGAAACCTCTCCCAGGTGATTATAGAGTCTGATGCTTTAATTGTGATTCAGGCCATCAACAATAGGAATCCTTCCTCCTCTGAGATTGGTGTGATTCTGAATGATATTTTCTTGTTGATTGATAGTTTTTTTGAGGTGTCTTTTAGATTTGTTCCTAGATTGCTGAATAAGATTGCTCAGGTTTAGCTAAATTATCCTTGAACCATAAGGGTGTGTCCATTTGGATTGATGATTGTAATTCGTTTTTCCTTTAATGAATTCCCTTTCAAAAAATAAATAAATAAATAAATGAGATCTTTTTAATGTTATAATTTTTATGATGATAAAATTTATAAATTAAAACTTATCATATATTAATTTAATTTAATTAAAAAGATAAAAAAGATATAGACATTAAATATTAATAATGATATGATATAAAAAATAATATAATAACAATTGAAAAATGAAAAGTTGCTCTTCAATATTGAAGAGAGAGAAAAACAAAATCTTATTTGAAGAATCTCATTTGAAGAGTCTGTTGTAGCTAAATATGCTGATGTGACTTATTTGACTTTAACAAATATCATATTTGAAGATTGTTTTGGGATGCTCTAACTTCCCAAATTGCCAATTATTTATTTTTATCAAATTGTCATTTAATATCAACTTTTTTTAACAACTTTCTTTTTCTTCATTTCCCAAAATATCAAGTCTAGTCGATCATTGAACCTTTTTTTTTATTTAATTTTTTTCAATACAAAATAATAAAATTATTTAATAACTACAAAAGCTATAAAAATATATATATTATCTTCATTTTTTAAATTAAAACTTTTAAAAAAAAAATTTACTGTTTTTTTTTAATTTAAAGTTTTTAATAATTTTTTTTTCTAAATTTAAATTATTTGTAATAGCTTACTGTTTTTCTATTAAAAAAAAATATTAACTTCATTTAAAATTTTAATAATTAAGAGCATCTCCAATGCAAGTATGTATTTTTGGGTTTTTAACTAGTGACACATAAGCATATATATTAAATATTGATCCATTTTGTCAAAAATAATATTAATTAAGAAATGTATATTCTTATCTCCAATTCAATTATCAAAAATCAAATATGTATCCATTTTTGACCTATCATCTTAAAACATTTATTTCACTCTCTCTCCTCTTTTATTTTAAATCAAATATGTATCCATTTGTTTATTAATCATCTTACAACATTTATCACATATTTTCTCCTCTTTTATTTTATAATTAAATTAGATGTAATATTATTGGTGGGAAAAAGTTAGAGTAGAAGAGTTTTTAAGAGCATCTCAAATGCAAATATGCATTTGGAGAAAATTGACTGCCGCATAAGATAGATAATTAAAAAGTTAAAAAAAACTCACTCCAATGCAATTATCTAACTTCAATACGAAGATGATATAAAAATTAAAAATAAAAATTAAAAAAATTAAAAAAAAATAAAAAAAGTTAGAGAATATGGAGTTGAGTTTCTAATTCTAAAAACTCTCCTAGAAATGATAACTAAGATTTCTAACTCTTTTCACCAATAATATTAGAGCTCATTTAATTGTAAAATAAAAAAGGAAAGATGGTAGAATAATTTTTTTATTATGATTTGTTATAAAATAGATGTATATTTGATTTTAGAGATGTGAATATGTATTTCTCTAAAAAAAAAAAAGAGGGTTTATAATGAATAGAAATACTGATGTAACATTATTTAGAAACTCAAAAATACATATTTGCATTGAAGATGCTTTAACTTTAGAAACTCAACTCTATATTTTCTATGAAAAAGTTTGTCAAATCACCTCCATAATCAAGTTAGATAATTGTATTTGGGAGGTTTTTTCTACCTCATTATCTAACTATCCTATATGGTACTTAGTTTTCTTCAAATGCTTAATAGCATTAGATATGCTCTAAGGCAATTTGGTCTTTTTTTTTTTTTGAACGGTAAAAGTTTATTCAAAGCAACCGCCAAAGTTTCGAAGAACAAGCAAAACAAGAACAATTGCCCCAAGCAAAGCACAACAGAGAGCTAAAACAAGAACAATTGCCCCAGACAAAGCACAATAGAGGGCAGGCCAACGAACCAAAACAGCCTAAAAACAAAGAGCCAGAGCCAAAAACACAAACTGAAAACCAAAAACAAACACAAACCAAAAACTAACAGGAGGCACCCAAAATGACCATAGCAAAAACAGCCACCACCAGCACCTCCCCCTCATAGAACAAAGAAATCCCCACCAAAACAGAGCATTAAAAACCAAAAAACGCCCGCCAACCATGACCACAATCTAAAGAGATTATTGAGCATTCACCATTTTCAACTTAATTCCCATCAACTTCGAATAAGCTTTAGCAACATTGTTTGCCATCTTTACTTCCTTACCATTGAAATTAAAACCCACAGCTACGCCAAAGTCTATAACCTTGAGATCTCCTTCTCAAGGTTCCAAGACAAATTCAAACAATTCTTGGAGCTTCTTAACTTCATACCATAACCCTTAACAACAAGGCAATAATCCCTACCATTCCTCCTCTTCGAATATTTAATGGCGTCATCATTGTTTTCCCACTTCACAGGGATTGTAATTAACCCAGAAGATAGGGGCATCTTCTTGATATCCTTATTTAACAGCAACACCTTCGAAGCATAATCAGAACATGAGATCAGCTCCCCACCAATATTAGATTGAAACTTATTGGGACCAATATCAGACTTCAAACTATTGATCCTATATCTAATTTCCTTTTCAAAACTAGATGAGCCTTTGAAACCAACCCCCTTCCTAGAAACCGAACCTTTTCCACCCCTCTAGATTGATTGCCAAACTCTGACCCTCCTTCACTTTTCAAAATAGCTCTATCACGTTTCAAAAAATTGGAATTCAAAAACAACCCCATTCCATCCACGATATCACCGTTAACCAAGATACTTTTATTCTTACAAGACAACTTGGAACTACACTTAGAAACACCCAATGACTTCTTTTTCGAAAAACTGTGACAGCTTTCTTTAACTTTATCATATTTGGACAGCTCACCAAAATCATTACCCATGTTTAGCTTAAATAAGCCACTTGATGAGTCATTTCTTACTCTACCCTCAACATCACATGCTTTCTTGTTAGAATCCTGACATGCATTGAAACTTATTGGGACCAATATCAGACTTCAAACTATTGATCCTATATCTAATTTCCTTTTCACAACTAGATGAGCCTTTGAAACCAACCCCTTTCCTAGAAACCGAACCTTTTCCACCCCTCTAGATTGATTGCCAAACTATGACCCTCATTCACTTTTCAAAATAGCTCTATCACGTTTCAAAAAATTGGAATTCAAAAACAACCCCATTCCATCCACGATATCACGGTTAACCAAGACACTTTTATTCTCACAAGACAACTTGGAACTACACTTAGAAACACCCAATGACTTCTTTTTTGAAAAACTGTGACAGCTTTCTTTAACTTTATCATATTTGGACAGCTCACCAAAATCATTACCCATGTTTAGCTTAAATAAGCCACCTGATGAGTCATTTCTTACTCTAGCCTCAACATCACATGCTTTCTTGTTAGAATCCTGACATGCAGACCCATCTAAGACCATTTTGTTTTTGTGATAGACCTGAATGCTATCCTTTCCCTTATTCAATGAAAAGCTTTCATGATCATAAGCAAAAAAAGCCAACTTGCAGGCCACTTTCCCAGTAGACAAGACAAAACTATCCAAAAGCTGCATATAATTCAAATTTTCCTCCTTCCAGCTCATATTGCCCTTGTTTATGAAAAGCTTCTAGAAGCTTTCGTCACATTTCTCATATTGCCCTTGTTGACCTAACGGAAGTCAACAAAATTCTAATGGAATTAGATGGCAAGGACTGAAATATGTATTGTCAAAGAACTAGTGGACTGAACTTAGTAATTCCTAAAACTAGTGGACCAAGCCCATAAATGCAAACTGGAGGGACTAAAATCATAATATCCCTTAATAATTTGAAATACAACTAGATCTGATCTCTAATTGACGTACCCAAACCAAAATCTAAGTCCAAAAATATGACCAAAGATCCAGTTTAATAAACTCAGCTCACCAGGATATAAAATAAATAATTAAATAATTAAATCGTCCACATATCATCATAGGACATGTGGCAATGCATGATGCAATGAGGTGGTAAAATGCAATGAGGTGGTAAAGAGAATTGGATGTGTCAAAGGATAGTGAGAGGTGACAATAATATAGAATAAAATAAGAATGAAAAAATAAAATAAAAATAAAAATAAAAAAAGAACAAAGGGTTATTAGCACAAAGGCCCATAAACTATAGGCGAGTTTGCATTTTACCCCTTGATTTTTTTTTTATATAGGCATTTAACCCCATAGACTCATGGAAATTGGCAATAAATGACGGAATGGGGACGGAACCCTTATTCCGTCTTCTGACCTAGACACGTGTGCCTCACGTGTCAAACGACTAATGGCAATTTAGGCATTTACAGGTTATTAGTTGAGGGGTATGTTGCAAATATTACAATTGTTTTTGTTTTTTTTATTAAAAAGAAATCTTATAAATGTATCAAAATCTTAAAAGTTATTAAAAAAAAAATTATTATTAAAGAAATTTAATGAATTAAAAAGAATTTAAATATATTAAAATATAAAACCCAATATGGTTTTCGTAAGAGAATATTGAAGAAAAAAAAACACCATATCAGATTCAATTCAAGCCAACCCCAAAAGAAACCCAACCAAACCTTTATCATCATCAAACCCAATTATCATCAAACCAAAATCCAGATTCATCTTTAGCAAACCCAAGCCAATCCTCATATGATCAAACCCAAAACCAATCGAACCCAATCGGTGCCGGTTAGAGAGAGAACTAGACCTATTACATATCTGACTTTGAAATGGTGGTCTCTTATGTTGATGAAAAAGAACTAGACCTATAGAGAATCAAATTACACATATCATGAATACAACAAAGACAATGTTATCATCAACAACAATATACAAATATTAATATTTCGAAAAAGCAAAGTAACACAAAGAAATCGAACATGGAAAATTTGCTAGCAACCTAGCTTGAGTAAACACCATTGTAAACCAAATCAATTAAATTATACAGCTACTGCAGTATATATATTAAACAGAATCAACAAACAAATAATCATAGACTTTTATTCAAAAAAAAAAAAAAACCCAGTTATAATAATGACATTATTGCAATAAAAATCAAATTTATTCATTTTTTCCTTTATCTATTACAAATTTTGAACCTAGAATCTTATCAAAATTCCACCACAACTTCTGTCATAAAAATCAAAATTTTATATTTGCAATGTGATTATGGGTTGACTTGAAAACTTTTCAATGGAAATTACATACCTTGCGTTTGGTGTGTAAGGTTTTTGAGTGTTTCGATGGTCGAAAACGTCTTCGAATCACCAACAAAAGAGAAAAAAAATCGAAATTGAATCAAGTAGTGGTAGAACAACTAGCTTTTGCTAGCGTGAGAAACACTAGATACAGTCGCCGGAACTGTCAACCTTCGTGACCGTCACACAGCGATGCTGCTAAAGAATTAGCGATGGCGACTGACTGATAAAAGTCGGTGTTTTCTAGAAATAATTTATTTTAGATTTGGTGGTGGTTTGTGGTTTTTTTTTTTTTTTTTTTATGGGTTGTCTTTGGTGGTGGCGGTGTATGTTAGGTATTGTGTTTAGTGGTGGTGGTGGATGCTAGGTACGGTGGCGATTGACTGATAAAAGTCGGTGTTTTCTGGAAAGATGAAGATGAAGATGAAGATGAAGATGAATCTGAGTTTTTTTATTTATTTTAATTTTTTTTTTTTTAGGTGGAGATCCATATCCACCATTTGAATAAGATGGACGGTGGAGATCCAATATGGATCTCCCCATTTAAACTTAATTTTTAAAAATATAATTTCAATTTTGCCTTATATGTGCAAAGCATGTGATGAGAAACCAAACGGAATCAGGGTTCCGTCCCTATTCCGTCACTAGTTGCCAATTTTCATGAGTCAAAAGGTTTAACGTCTAAAAAAAGTTCAGACGGTAAAATGCAAACCCGCGTATAGTTTAAGGGGCATTTGTGCTAATAACTCAAGAATAAAATAAGAAGAGAGAAAGGTGGCAAGCAGTTGGATAGGGAGAAGAAGAATAAAATAAAATAAGAAAAGAAGATGAAAGAAAGAAAATTGAAGAGGAGAGAGAGAGAAGGGTCAGTCGACCAAAACAGAAAATAGAAATAGAGAAAGAAAGAAGAAGAAACCAAGATAGAGAGAGAGAGAGAGAGAGAGAGAGAGAGAGAGAGAGATTGAAAATTATGATGAGAGAGACCAACATTCAGAAAAAGAAAGAGAGATGTTTTGAGAGACAAACAGAGGAATAAATAAGTAAATAGAAATAAAAGAAAACAAAGAGGCTCGGACAAATAGAAGAAAAGAAGAAGAAATGGAGAGAAATAATTAGAGAGAAAAAGAAAGAATAGCTAAAGGAAGAAGAAATAAAGTTATAGATAAAGAAATATATATTGGGTATATACCATATAAGTGATTTCAATTTGGCCTCTAAGTTTGGGATACAATAAAGTTTATTAGATTATCTCAATAGATACTAAATTGATTTTTATGTATTTAAGGGTGGATTCAGAAATAGATGAATTTCGTAGGGAACTAGTCCTATACCAGATTTGAGCGCATGAGTTATGTGGGTGGATACTTTTATTAAAGTTATTTGGTAGTGAATGATCAAAGTTACCAATGGAGTACTGCTGATTTTATTCTCGAAGATGTTACGAGTCTTATTCAAGGAGGTTGGGGTTTTTAAATACCCAGCTATTTCCCACAATGCAAATGGGGTGGCCCATAACATTGCCTCTGGCTTTGTCCTCTAGAAGGAATGAAGGATTCAGATGTGGAAAGATGACTTTCCCAATTTTTTTGTTTCTTAGTTTCTCTGTTTTGTTTTATCATGTTTATATCAAAATCAAAAAAATAATTTACTGTGTGATTTGTGTTTTTAGAATTGAATTTTGTTTTATAAGAGTTGAAATGTATTGTAGGCTTGTTTTGAGGGAAATACATTTAAGATAGTTCCAGAACCTTTCAAGCTCTTTTAGCGGTGCATAAAATCTAAACTTGGGTATATAGTGTTTAATATTTGATTCTGAGATGCTCATTTGATAGATTTATCATAAATTTTCTTGGCTCTCAATTTAGTTTACTAATTGGTAATTGCTATCAATGATAGACAACCTCTTGAATTGTTTTATTTTTCAGTTTGATTGTGTAAGACATTTAAAATAACATAATATTTACATGCATGATAAACAATGAAAAACTTTAAATTTGGGGCATTGCAATTTGGTTAATGAGGCAAAGGAATATGTTATATACTGATAGGACTATTTTATACCTATTTTAGGCCCCCCATTTTCGATCGTTTGTCTCGTTTTCGAGCGTATTTTAATATATAATGTTTTGTTTGAGCCTTGTGTAGATCTATATTCCCTAAAACAAGGTTTTGATATTAAAGATTAGTTTGGGAGGCAAAATGAACCAAAAATAGCTGAAATTCTATATGCTCGTGCAGAACACCCAACTTTGGAAAGTCACATCTCCCTCCTCAGATCGAACCACGTTGATATCTTTATAGATTAGGAAAGCTCCGGAAGTCTAGTTTTCAGAACATTTTACGGATTGTGATTCCGAGTTTTCTGTAGGAAATTATGCTTATTTCCGTAACAGTGCGCGTTGCTAAAATGCTGAAATGTTGAAATACTGTCAGGTCAAAACGGCTACTTTAAACGGCGGCCAGGCCGCTGATCCAAACCGCCGATCCACTTCAGAAAGTCATTTTTTTGCTCGAAAATTGAAGGGCAATCTTGTCCTTTCACCCAGCTTTTAGCCCTAACCTCCCCACACTATTTAAACACCTTCTTTTCTTCTCTCCAATAGAATCCGCACACCACACTTCTTTTTCTTCATCTTCTTCCACACCAAAAGAGAGAGAGAAGCTTTCAAGGGCATCCATGGAGGTTTTTCCTCCATGGATGCCTTCCATTTCATCTTCTACCTATCCTCCACCACATTTAGGAGTAGATTGCATAGTGATAGGAGTGGGCTTTGGCCAATTTCGAGCTAGCAAAGGAAAGAGCTCTTGGAGGAGGTTTTCTTCAAGGGTTATATCTATTTCTTACTTTCTCTATATTTCTTGTTTTCTTGAATGTGTAATCCCCACTTAGAAATATGTAAACCTATTTTGTGTTCAATATATGTGATGGTTGTTTTTATATCCAATTTGTGTTTTGATTCATTCTTGATTGTTATTGAATATATCTCTTATCTTGAAATGCATGTTTATGGATGATTGGAAATTAATATGTATTCATGGATGAGATTAGAAGTAGATTAATGTAATTTAGAAGTAGATTAATATAATTTAAGAGTAGTTGTAATCAAATATCCCATTTTGTGTTTGTATGTTGATGGAAGGTTGAAATTAACTTGTATGAATGGGTTTGAGTGACTTAAAGTTAAGATTGTACCTTTGGAGGGGCTCTCCGGGCACAGTCTTGGCTAATTAGCTAGGAAGAATGGGTGAACCTATAAATTGCCATATTAAAAGGGTTTGGTTCATTGTTCTTGTAAACAGTTGGACTTTAGCTATTTTTCACTCTAGGGGCTCTAGGTGAGTCATGGTTAGAGTTACAATTATTAGTCTTTAGCTATCTCTCACGCTAGGGGCTCTAGGTGAGTTATGGTTGGAGATACAATCACTCTTTCCACAGTCATTGTACCTAACGTTGCCATTTTACATTACCGTGTTAATATTGTGACTCAATTTAGCACCAGTTTGTAGAATGTGTTCACAAATGTTGGTTGCGGTTTCGTGTACGAGAAGCTCTCGGCACACTCTTCAACCATTAGCTCTTTGAATGGGTATAAATCGAATCGAGACAAAAACGAACCCTTAACTAAAATTAGATGTGCTTAATGCCTAACAACCAACTATTTGTGCACTTATGTATGGTGAACTTGTTGAACCTTGTGTGACCATTTTCACGCATCTCTCCTATCCACCATTTTATTTATCACTTTAAACACCATTCTCACCCTTCCATATTCTCTTTGTTTTTATTTATTTTCATTTCCATTCTCTACACACACACACACACACACACACACACCGCATTGTACATACATTTCACACACACCATTCTCACCTTTCCGCATTCTATTTACATGCTTACAATAATCACTAGAATTTGAAACAGTTGATGAATCACACCTCCCTATGGAACGATACACTCACTTGCCGCTTTACTAGTCTTTTGATAGTTTATAGCATATTGCGTAGGAAAACCTCTTTTGAATGAAACAATCTTTTGATCCTTGCGATTTTTTAACGACAGAAAAAGCGAGTATCATATACCTAGGTATATTATAACTTTTATCATCAAATTATAAGTTATTGATGGGATTGAAATCTTTTTAAATTTTGGTTTTTGTTGGTTGGCACTTGGCAGATTATGTAATATAGATATTGATTGTATCTTTGTTATATTAAGTGAGTTATACAAAGTAAGTAATTTTGGTTCTTTATAATTTCTATAGCAAATAGATTATTCAATTTTGTTGTATTTTCATTCTTATATTCACATGTTTAATTGTGATAGTTTCTTTTATAAATTCTTGGAGTATCTTTTTTTTTTTTTAAATCATTTGGTTTTCATTAGATGCATCCATCTTCATTAATTGTTATTGTTAACATCTAGAGGGATCCTGGGCCAGGTGGTATTGGAGGGGTTCTTAAATAACTCTAGAAGGAAGATTCTCTGTTTTTTCTCTTCTTCGGTAGGTTCTCAAGACTCTAATTCAGCGGAGATCATGGACATCTATAAAGCTTGTGGGTTAAGTGCTTCAAAAGCCTCCCTGCAGGGAAAAATATTGAGTTCTCTAGTGATTCGAAGGTTGTTGTCACTTGGGTGAATAGTTGTGATAGTATCGAAAATTTCAGTCATGTTAATTTCATCTACGATATCAGGAACATTCTTCAGCACAATCCTGGTTATGTGGTCACGTATAGTTCAAGATCGACGAACTTCTTTGCCAATGGCCTCGTTAAAAAAAGGTCAGTCAATATCGTGGAAAGGATTGTTTAGGGAGATATATGATTTCGCTGTCTTTTTCCCTATGGCTTTGTTTTTTCTCTTAGTCTCTTGCGTGCCGGTGTTGCCTCTGTCTTCTTTTGTTTTTTGGGTGGGTTTCCTTTGTTTTGTGGCTTGTTACCTCTGGTGTCTTGCCTCTGTTCTTTTATTTGGTTTTTGTGTTGTTCTGGCTGTTTCTTTTTGGCCTTCTCTTGGCTTTCAATAAACTTCTGCAGTTCAAAAAAAAAAAAAATGCATAATACATAAGAAGAGTTGTAGAAGCATGCAAAATCATTTTACTTTATCGAGTATCAACTATCTTAAATAACTTATAAGTTGAAAAAAAAAAACACAAAAATTATAAATATAAATATAAATGCTTTGTAAACAAAAAAAAAAAATTATAAATATAAATGAAAGCACCGAAGCACATGTCTTACATGTGCTACCAAACCTAGTATTACCAAACATCTTTGTATGTATTTTTAATATTTTTTTTCATAACATTGTTTTCAATGATTTCCACCGAGCCACATTTTTGGATTCTAAAATATGAAAAAGTCAATTTTCTTATTTTAAAATGAAAATTGGTAAAAGGGATAAAGATTACAGAAAATGCCACTGAATGATTTTGGTCTGGTGGTAAAGTTTCTCACACCCACACCACTAGGATGTGGGTTTGAGTCCTCCCCCTTTCCCATAAAACCCCAACTTCAATTAGTGTAATATTTAAAATAAATATTTTTTTTAAAAAAAACAAGAATATTTTTTAGAGGAGCTTTAAATCCTCTCTTGATTTGGTTTTTTGCTTAGTTATTTTTTAAATGAAGAAATGACTATATATATATATATATAGAAAGAGAGAGAAGTAATAAATTTTATGATTAGGTAGGTGTGAGTACAATAGCAAAAAAAAAAAAAAAAAAAACAAGCAATAAGCCAGCAAGCAGAAAATATAATACAAACTCTTTCCGGAGGTGCCTGGCAAGGAAGTGGTGAGCCGCACAGGTGTAAAGAATATATTGGGGGTACTAGAAAAGACAGCTAGCTTCTTGAGCTCTACATATTCATGTACAGTAAAAAGGGGTACTAGAAAAGACAACTAGCTTCTTGAGCTCTACATATTCATATACAGTAAAAAGGTCGCTTCAGCAGTATAATAACGTATGTAAACAAGTCAACCCAGAAAAAAGTAGCAAAGGGAGTTTATAAGATAGATTTATCATTTATCATATAGATAGAGAATAGGATCCTATGTGAACATTCAGATATTATTAAAAGGAAAATGATGTCTGATCGGTCAGACTTTAATTTCATACATGTGATCACAACGGACGACAAAGTCATATTAGTTGACATTCAATAAGATTTTTATTACGTATACAATAACATATGCTCTTACAATACTCAAAAACGAATTCCATAGAAATATATTCATAAAACAATAGACAAAGTCAATAAAAGAGCAGAATCATTGTTCCTTCCTGCCTCTTCTTGAATAAAATAAACCAGCCGTATTTACAAAATTAAGCTAACAAAATTTGATGCATTAATGCCACACGTTTAGATGAAATTCAATTATATAGAATGATTGAATATCATCACTGCATATATATTCAAGAACAGGAAATTAAAAACAAAAGTTTACTAATCAATTAATTGAACAAAAGAATCTTATTTTCTTTATTTATTTATTTATTTATTTTCATTTACAAATTGTATTCTATAATATCATAATCTCATGTGTAGCAATATTAAAAAAATTAAAAATTAAAAAAAAAAAAAATCTCCTATATAGCAAAAGTACGAGTAGATTTTCCTTTCTTTTAAAATAAATTTATGGGCTAGCAGGTTGCGGCCATGTCGATTGTGTAGTTAGTGACCGGGGCCTTTAGGGCTGGGACCTGACGCCAGCTTTCCAAGCCAACAACCCATGGTGGTCTTCGCCTTCTCGTAAACCGATGAATAAGTCTCCAGGTGATTCTCATTGGCAAAGTCCTCCGGCAGAACCCTCGTGGCTTCAACCCCAACATGGCTCAATATGGCCACTGATATGACCAAAACAATCAGAAGGGTGCTTAAATTTCTGGCATTCATTGTCGGAAAATGATTCGAAAAGGTGCCGGAAAATGTGATGCTTGATTTCAGCTGGCTGAGTATGAGCTGTGTTTTGGGATTTGAGTATGAGATGATTTGAATGAGTATGTGTTGATGTATTTATAGGGGAAAAAGAGCTTGGACGAGTGTTGTTGGACTTTGTGACTTAGGATGGCTGATGGATTCATTAATTGCTTACGTGTTGACCAAGGTGCTTTGAATTGGTCATGCAGGCTGAAAATTCAGGTTTTGTGCGTTGCTGCGAAAGCTGAAGCCTTTAGAAATGCATAAGATTGAATGTGTCAACGTGTTTATAAGGTTTCTAATATTTTGAATTTACTTTCAAAATAATGGTGCATGTAAAAAAGGTTTTTATCATACGAGATGAGATTGATCCAATGATATATCACATACCTATATCAAGAGGTTGTGGGTTCAAATTCTCCCGACCCCTCCTCAAATCTTGAATCTATACGATATTAAAAAAGAAAGGTTTTTACCATCACTCAATGTGGATCGATAGTAAATGACAATGTCTCAGATTTGAGTTGCCACACTGTACATATGTTATATTAAATAAAGTTTTTGTTATAGTCAAACATGCTTTCGAAATAATTTTAAAATATTATAAAATATAAAAAAGAAGAAGATTGATTTTGGTAAATTGTGAAGGAGGAGACTAGAGATGTTGTGGGTGGTTGAAGAGGAAATGAAGAATGTTGGTGAAGTCGAAGCCATAAGGTTGTGAAATTTGAATTGACATAGTGTGACTGTTGTTAGCTTTGAATAGAGACTTGTACAATAATAATATGAAAAAGGTGTAACCAAAGCTGACTGTGCCTGTCATGTGTTTGGACTTTGAAAAGCTTGCTGGAGCCTTCTCAGAAATTTCACAACCAAGTTTGAAGGCCCTAAGTGTGACTTGGACCCCGAGGCCCATACCTTTATATATATATATATATATATTATTTTTTTTTAATTTTTCTTTTTAAAATTATTTTAGGTATTACGCTATTACATAAATTAAGGATTTTTTAGAGACGGGAGGACTCGAACCAGCAATCTCGTGGTACAGATGTGAAGGGTTTACCACCGGACCAACCTCATCTCGTCTTTTGCTTGAAATTATTCTTCCTATTCTGTTTCTCACTTTGATTTTTAATTACTAAGCAGTCAGCACACATTATATACATGTCCTTTCTTATATGTCAGCCATGACAACATGTATATATTTGAATTTTCTTGTTTGTCAGACTACCAGTAGTCCAGTACCATTAATCTAAAATCTTGACTTGTTTAAAACAACTTTGATTTCTAAAAAATACTTCCTTAATTAGATATAGTTTTGTTTTATTTCATATTAAAATATTGGAGGATTGCAAATCAACTCCGGTTTTTGATAAAATTTTAAATCAAACTTTCTAGTTTGAAAATTCAACAAAAAAAATCTTATGTCGTTATTTGACTATTCTACGGAAATATGATTATTTAAAATATATCTCTATGTCTGAGCTAAAAAAAAAAATAAAAAAAAATAAAAAAACATAATATATGAAAAAAGTTTTAGAAAAATAAAAAATATATATAACTTCTTTTTTTTTTTTTTTTTAACTTAAAAATATAAAAGCTATATCATAACTAAAGAATAAAATCATAAATAAAAATTTAGGAAAAATAAATAAATTATTTTAAAATATAAAAAATATTGATATTCACAGACAATTTTATCTTGGACAAAATGACAAATGCATGTTTTCTCCATAGTTTTTATTTCTATATTAAATATTAATTTTTTTTTTATCTAAAAAATGTTATTATTTATTTATAATATATCTTATATTTTTTTTAGAATTTGATTTGATTTTTTAATCATTTAAATAGTAAAGGATATATGAATAATGCTTAGGTACTGACCGGTCAGTATTCAAAATACTGAATCTACTAATGAGAGTGTAGCACGTGGCCCAATTTATGAGATAAATGTAAAAAAGTAAAAGAAAAAAAAAACCACATTTTACACTCCTATTGATTGGGTCAGTATTTTGAATACTGATCAGCCGGTCAGTACCCAAGTATTGTTCTATAAATAAGCATATTTTATTATATTTGACCGAAATCAACTAATAGCTAGAGGTTTTATTTTATTTTATATTTTTCTAATTTTTTAATCTATAAGCTTTAATTTGACATTTCATCAAAATTTAGAACGCTATTTGCAATTCTCTCTTAAAATATATTTGGTGTGTTTTTCAAGTAATTTGATCAATCGGATCTAAACTTAATTGTTAGACACATGTGACAAGTTATCGTAGTGTCCATATGGTAACAATTCTACAGAGAGTGAGAGAGATTCAAAAACGACTGGTGAACTCAGTTTTGCAGCCAAATTGTCAAGTCCAACTATCCAAGTCCGTTAATACGTGAAATCCAATTATACTTAAGAAATTAATTGAAAACATAGCATGAAATACATTTTAACAAATGTGATTTAATTAAACAAATGTTATAAATCATTTCAATTTCATTTCGACAGTCATGCCATGCTCATGGTGCCAAGTCAGGAGAAACATACAGTAATTGCTAACATGCTTACCTAGAAGAAATCTCGAGGTGGACTGCTGAGTAATACAACCTACTACTACTAAGGAAGAAACATGCGACAGCCATCGCATAAGCTTTTCCATCCACATGTCTCATGCACCAGATTATGTACCAAATCAATAAATTATCGTATCCTAAGATAAAAGTAAATACGTTGTAATAGTTGTACATCAAATCCAAGCACATGGATGGGTTACCAACGCTGCTAACAAGAAGACAACGGCGTGTAAAATAATATTCATTAAAAAAGTAGGCAGAAAAAAAAAAAAAAAAAAAAAAAAAAAAAATCTTAATTTGAGTTTAGCTACTAGCTATACAATGTTAATCTCTTAGGCTTTTTTAGCTTTACAGAGTTGATTTCTAAGCACAAAACTTGTTTCCTTTTTGAGCTAAAAATACCAATTCAAGAAATTGCATATACTGGGTATCAAGTTTATAAATCCTTTGCTCTCTGCCTCAATTCATTCAGCTCGTTCTCAATTTCAGCATCTCGAAATGGAAAGGAGGTGTTTGAGCTCGTAGCAACCGGCCTTCCAGGTGGAAGCTCTCCTTTCTGTACGTGGAATAAAAAGAAATTCCTATAAATGGCAGCCAAGAAAAAGAACAGGAAAAACCATTGCCCAAAATGATTTTGAATTTCCATCATTTCTTGTTCTGTTTATATGTTCAACAATCCGAGTGTGTAATAACAATTGCATGAGTTAACAATTATTGATGAAAAAAAATAAAATAATGAGAAACAATAAAAAATTATATTACCTTTGAGCTGCCAGCTAGTTCCTTTTTAAGGCTTGCAAGATCATCATCAACTGAGGTGCTCTCAAGTAGTTGAAACTGTGATGTATATAACAGGTATGGGTGAAAAAGGACATATATCAGTAACAAATCAATTTTACAGCCAATAAACATCACATGCAAGTAGGAAACTAAAAGGGCTATCTTGCATATTCTCTTTGTTTTGTTTTGGCATGGGGACAGTTGACAGGATATTAAAATGATCTTATCGATACTGGTTTTGTATTTGAGACATATTCTAATCATTTGATGTTACGTTAATGAATCCTATGCTAGCTCAACCCATGATTGAAATCCAATAACATTTTTCTCTCTCTCAGATCTTGTTGTCATATTATAATAGCCATGGAAAAACATACCAATTTGTTTCATATTACAATATTTCAGTTTATTAAATTATCAGTACAATAAATTGTAGTAGATTTTCTATTCTCGTCTGCCAGCATCCCAAGAAAACTTGACAAACTTGCACAAAAGCACACATTATATATATATATGCTTGGCAACTATCATGCACCTGATGCACCCACACAGGAACCCACAAACCCACAATCCCACAAACTCACAATATGTTCCATACTTGTTGGAAAGGACAGAGGTGATGCTACTAAGCCCATAACCCTAGCAAATAATAACATATACACTGATATTTATTGACACCTAATCAATCAAATGAGGTTAAAAGGACCAATAACAAAAATTACATAAGAGAATCATTTTATGATTAAGTTTTGACTCGGAGCACCATCCATTATATCAGAGGCATGAAATTAAAGATGAATAGAGACATAGAAAAATATAATTTCTACCTTCCCTTCTAGATCGTCAGTAGTTAATTGGTTAAGGGCTTCTGCTTGGGACTCCATTGTCATCACTGTCAAGATGAACATTGAAAAAAGAGATGGAGTTAACTATTTTTTCTAACCACTTGAATATCCACCTAAGAGTGATGTAGTACCGGGTATACAAAAAATAACGGTCTCATAGTGAAATTTTAGGCAACCAAAAGCCATATTTGGAGAGGAAGGACAAGCATACAAGGTAAATGATGATGATGATTGTAGTTATATGATTATCATTCATACTGCCAACACAACAATGCTTCAAGGTAAAAAATGATGGATAGTTATTTTTTTAAAACAAAAAATCATCTTCACAAACAAGATGAGAGGCAATGCTGAAGAGAATAGTAATCTGAAAGACATTTGAGAAAGTAGAGAAGGCATATATTCAGCATAAATTAGGGTAAACTCAGCTGGGGTAATCTGCACAAACAACACCAAATAACTGCAGGATACATCAGGAGTCTTGCTTATAAGAATAAGGATGATATGTGCAAGGGGGAAAGAACAAAACATATGGAGGTTTGGGAAGTGAAGAATGTCAGGCTGGACCTTGAATGGATAGAATATAACTACAGAAACTATAGGATGTCCAAACTAAATAAAAACGCTTAAAGTTACATAGAATGAATATATGAAGCCAAAACAACAAAAACCCCATTATTGTATAATATCTTGAGTAAATACTATACAACCCAAAAAATTAACCCAAATGATGTGGCAAATGAGTTGTCATCACCACAATATGGGGTGATGTGGTGAATGAAATGATAAGGACAAATCATCTGCTACATTATTTGGGTTGGTTTTTGGGTGAAATTTTTTGGTTGACTAGCATTAGTGTAATAGCTTAGACATCAAATATTATCTGCATATATAGAATAGATTAAACATGTCCACCCAAGTAGCTTTAGTACCATTTGGAAAAGCTATACAAGTTAGAATATTGGTCATTAATGTATAATATTAGTAATTAATGTATAGGACTTCTATTTTGTTTAGGATTCAATTAGCTTAATTATAGGATTTCCTGTTTCTTTCCTAGTTGTATTTCACTATCTATTTTGATTAAGGAATCAATTAGCTTAATTATAGAATTTCCTGATTCTTTTCTAGTCGTATTTCCCCTATAAATTACCTCCTATACGGAGAAGAATATTAACAAAAATATGAATTTGTTCAATACATTGCTAATAACAAAATATCACAGTTATGTGCAGCAGACAAATCACAAATGAGGGCCATAAAATTAGATAATTGTTCTAGGGCCATATGAACATGCTTTTTTAGTGCAAATTATATTTTTGCCAGAGCCTTATGATTTCTAAAACTTGCAAGATATATTTTTGCCAACCTTATAAATTTAACTCAATGGATGCTCACTATGAACAAAACATACATTATAGGTAATCTTGATAGGTGATCATACTCATATCAAAATGTGTCATAAATTCTCAATGGATCATCTACATTTGCAACAAATCCATTACAAATGCCAAAGTGCTCAAGAAGATCACCCAAGACACATTATAAAATGCAGAAATATGATAAAACCTCAGTCAATAATCAAGATATGTCTTTTAGCGAAGATAACATATTTCCTTTCAGTAGGGTGCAATTGCAAACATGGTTGAATAATTCAAGAATTAAATATCCAATTATCTCACCTTTCTCTTCCATTTTTTCAAAAGCTGAAAGAGCACTGCTTGTATTAACATTCCCCAACATCTCACTCACTTTAGTTGCAGTCCTAATTAACACAAATGTTTCCATTAAAAGTAACATTAAGGATTGTTACACAATTAGAAATAAGAAAAAAATTATTGATAGAATTAAGCGGTGGAAACAAACTTGGCAGACTGGGCACGAGCTTTCAGAGTATCTTTCTTTGATTTTGCCTCCTGTATCTTGCTCTCCAGAAGCTACACAAAATCGGATTGGTGGAAAGCAACTATAACTATATTAATATTATTTCAAAAAAAAAAAAAACAACTCCATTAATATGTAAATAACTATACTTATCAACAAGGCTGACATCAGTATCATGGAATCATTTATGAAGACAACCAGCAAGATGACCCAAACAACCAGTCAGTCGCAGACACCAGACTCCAGAGGAATTCCTAAAATGTCAACAATACAAAGGATATCCTTGATTTGACAATTTTGTTTGTCTTATTTCTAAAGGCAGCGATGGCAAATGAATCAAATTATTGACCTTTCAGTTAAATTTGGCACTTTCTAACAAAAGACATTATATAAGGCAATATGTTGCTTGCCTCTCCACCTCTTCCTGTTTCTTGCTCAATCTGATACCTTGAAGTCCAAGTCATCATACTACAGACATTAAAGCATTTATGCAGCCAAAACAAAAATGCCTGTATAGTTTTTTCTTTATTCTCCTAATTGACACCATCTGATGGGGAAAAAATGTTCCATATTGGACATCCATACCCGGTACACAAGTGTATAAATAAATTGCTCTTGTGAAACAATAGTATGCCAAAATAATGGTTAGAGGCTCAGAGCACTCCGATCGCAAGTAATATAAAATCAACATACCCGTGTATTAGAGACCAGATTCTCAACAACACTCTTCTGTTGATCAAGTTGAGTCTTCAAAGCACTAGCATTATCCTGCAAAATTTTGAAATTGGAGTATTCAAATGAGTAATTCTTATATCTGTTGCACTTAAATAAACCATTTCAGAAAAGCATCTCGACCCCCTACATAGTTGATTTAAAGCATTTCCTAAAAACATCCCTATACTCTACTTTGTTGTATTTCTAAATTGCACCTCTCACATGAACAACCAATGGCAACTAACTAATTAAACATTCTTTCTCACCCCATATAAGGCGTTGTTCATTAGATGCTTAACGATGCATATGTAGCTCGTCCTCAGCAGAGAGACAAAGTTCTCCCAAGAATCTCCTTATTACTCTTTTTAAATTCTTGTGAAGGGAGACAAATAAAAGAAATTATTGGATGTAAATTTATTGAATTATATCTCTGTAAGCTTGCCAAATATACATTTCTAATTTGTCAACCCACTTAAAAATAAAAAATAAAAAATCAATCTGTGCTTCACAGAGGAGATCTGTACCTAATGTTCTGGCATCTTTATCATTTTGATTAATAATTACTAAAACACTTCTACAACAATTTAATACTGTAAGAAATTTAGTTATCACATGTGAATTGTGATGAATTAATGAAAAATAATACTGTAAGAAGAAAAATATACAATTTCTGTAAAGAAAAAAAAAAGGAGAAGTACAAGAGGATAACATAAAAAGTTGTAGGGAATAAATAACTGGTAAGATGCTGCCATAGAATCCACATATGCTGTTAGAACATGCAATCAGAAATAAAAATGAGAAACTTGAACAAAGACCTAGCATAAACATTGAGCACTTACTGCATAGGATTTACGCCTCTTGAGAGCTTCACGTGCAAGATCTTCTTCACCTTTTTGAAGAGCAAGCTGTGCCTTACGGTACCTATATAAATCTCCAAGTACAATCATGTCACCTATCCAGAACTAAAATTAGGAGAATTAATTAACAATTACATCACACGTTAGGATATTACCAGTCTTCAGAAGATTGTTGTGCAGCTTTGTATTTATTTTCTAACCGCTTTTGGGATGCCAGCACCTTCATGCGGAGAAGAACAAGCAATATTTCTTAGAAGATCATGAAAGGCAAACGGAGGAGTAGAGGGGAATTAACTTTCACAGCAGTGATAAAGTGTTGAGACTTGAGAATTCATCACACTACCCACTATTACAATTAACAGTTAAATATAGCTTTTTTTCATCGAGGACTTATATAACATAGTTCTACTCAATATTTTATGACAATAGGAAATAAGCAATAGTAAAAGAAAAAAACAAAAATGGGAATTGAGAAAATGAAATTAAGAGGCGGCAACGGTACTAAGAGTGTTCTAAGCAACGTCAAAATGTGGCTTACTTGTGCCGTGGCTTGACGCATCTTTATCAAGTCATCATTCATTTCAAGTACTGCTTGATCTAAAATCTTCTCTGGATCTTCAAAGGAACTTAGGACTGCATTTGCATATGACTGCACTTAGGAAAGAGGTGACATCATGTTACTTATGTAAGGTAGCAAAAGTGGCAATCAGCAGTTTTGATGATCATATTCAGTACCATAATACTATTCCATAAAAGCCAATAAATCTCACCTTAATAACCCTAGCAAACCGATCAAAAAGGTTTGCACGACAAGCAAGTCCACCTTGTCTATAACCAGATGGTCGACTGGAAGGAGCAATCCTCAACCTCGTAACTTTTAGAGCTCCCACTGCATAATATGCAATCCCACATGCACTGATTATGACTCTAAATAATTTGGTAGATGCAACTACTATGCGCAAATAGAATTTCCCATTATGCTGTCATCTCTCCTTGATGAACGTTTTACATTTTTGATCCTTTTCACTTTCAGCTTTTCCAAATGAACTCATGCTTTAACCTTTATAGTCAAATGATGTAGCATGTGAGTAGTCAATACTATGTAAATCATGAGAGTATGAGACAATGTGGTGAATGATGTGTTAGTTACAACTCACATATCACATCATCTCTGAAAATATTATGGGCAATCTAGCATTACTCCTGAACAAAATGATCAATTCCAAACACTTCTAAGATTTCCTTCTTATAACAAGAACCAAATTAGGATCAAATACAACTAAAATTACTACTGAAAACCATCCATCTTATCTCTATCAACTTCACATCTAATTTCATATGCAATCAACTTAACAAGACAGTTCTAGGCCAACGCTTTTCTCACCACAATCCATTATTTTTCTATATAGCTGTGATCTTCCATCATTCCACATACACATTATAGCTTCTTGGAAATCCGTGACTCGTAATTCGAAAAAAGATAAACATACAGCAAGTTAAGTTCAGTTCCATAAGCACTAAAAATAAAAGTTACATGTTGGCATTGATTTCCAATGTAATCATTATAATAAACACACCCAGAGAGTGAACTTCACCAAAACACTACAAAACAATAATAATTCAGTAACACGAAAATCTCTAACAGCAAATAAAACTACACACAATCGAAAAAAATATAACAAAGTTCCCAACTTCACTAATCCAGAAAAAAATTAAAGAAATTAAAAGGATAAAACTTAACATTTATTTATTTATTTGTATATTTCTCAGTTTCAACAAAGAGTGAGCTGAAAACGGCAAGAAAATACCTCCGCCATTGAAAAAGGACGTGGTGAGTGGTCGCTTCACCATAGAGAGACAGTTGCTGGAGGTGGAGGAAGAGGAGGAAGCAGGTGTTAATGGCGGCAAGGACAATCCTGTAATTATCTGCGACTTCATGGCCATTTTTGGGGGGCGAATTAGGTCAAGAAACAGATTGGTTTTTGAAAAAAAAATTTGGGATAGAAAAGAAACAAATTAGCATCACTTGTTAATAATTGCTTTTAACATTTTTTTTTGTTTTCACTGATTTTTATATGAATAGTATCAACCGCACTGTACCCAACCGGACCGACCAGCTTCAATTTTGGGCTCGTTTGATCCGAAGACCAGCACCAAGCCCAACCTCGTGCGACTTGTTAACGGAATATTTAAATGTTTTTAATAATAAAAAAAGAACATTTAAATGTTAAAGAATCTATTTTATCTGTTTATAGTTCTTGTGTTTTCATTTATTTAGTACCTTATTTTATTTAATTAAAAATTCAGATTTTTTTTTGCTAACAAAAATTCAGATTTTTATGCTATTAATATTTAATTATTTTTATATATTAAAGTTGTTAGAGCATCTCCAATGCTATTATGCATTTGGAGAAAATGGAGTGCCACATAGGATAGATATTAAAAAAGTTAGAAAAATATTCTCCAATACTATTATCTAAGTTGAATATGGAGATGATGTGGACAAAAAAAAAATTAGAGAATATGGAGTTGGATTTCTAATTTTAGAAACTCTCCTAGAAATGCTTACTAGGATTTCTAACTCTTTCCACCAATAAGATTAAAGCTTTTAACTCTTTCCACTAATAAGATTAAACGTCATTTAATTGTAAAATAAAAGAGGAGAGAGAATGTAATAATTGTTTTATTATGATTGGACATAAAATTGATGCATATTTGAATTTAAATAATTGTATTGGAGATGTGAATATGTATTTCTTTAATTTTTTTTCAAAAGTGGGCTCATATAAATAGAAATGTTGATGTGGCACTATTTAGAAATTCAAAAATGCATATTTGTATTGGAGATGCTCTTAATAGGAAAATCTGGAAACCGAAAAAGTCAACAGCCACGTTGTCAAGTCACAAGTGTGACTGCCATGGATTGGTCAACAATCAAAGTGATGAAATTGAATAACAAAATCCCATTAGTTGCCATACAACGTCGTGTCGAGTGTTGTATCCGACGAGTTGTGAATCTCTTACGAATGCATATGAAATCAAATTCTTAGCGAGAATTGTTATAGTGGAATAATGGCTAGGATTATTTGAAAGGCATTATGGTATTAAGATTGCCAACAAGCGTCTACTATTGAATTCATCCGATCTGATAGTACCAATTTTGGGAAAGTCTAGTGCCAAAGTCACTAAACGGGTTCCCCAATCCCTAAAACGGACTATTCAATGTACTTTATCTGCTGGGTTATAGGTGCGCATTTTATAGCTCTAAAATTTAATAGAAAAGTTAATGGAAACAACTTACAAGGACTTGTTTGATAACATTAGAGACTTTTTTGATACTCAATGAAATAATAAAGACTAAATTACTTTCCCATTTCCTGTTAATCATACACACCACAAAATAATCCATATCGAGCTCCAACCTTCATTGACAAAAGCTACAATCATTAATAGTAGTAATTGAAAAAGGCCCGATGAATCAAAGAATCAAATGATAAAGCATACTTATGAAGTGTTTCCTTGAAGTTTTCTTGGTCAATAAACAAAAATATAAAGTAAACAAGTCCTTCCTGCAGCTAATATGTGGTTGGAACTAACTTACAAGACAATTAAATCAAAACTAATCGTAATTATAGAAAAAACAAATGACTCAAAAATCAGATATTTGTTGTGCAGATTTTTTTTTTATAAGTTTATTTTTCATACTAGAAAATCAGCACAATAGTGTAGATTTTTGTTGTGCAGATCTAACATTTAATTGATATTTAATTCAAGTTCATTTTTGTCGTGCAAATTTTTGTTGTGCATATCTGATATTTAATTCAAGAACTTGGGGAAGAAGAAGAAGAAGAGCAGATCGGCGGTGAAGACGAAGAGCAGATCGGCAGGCCTCTGGCATTGGAGCTAGATATATGTCACCGACAATGGGTGCTCCAAGAAGTTTGGAAGAAGAAGAGAAGTAGAAGAAGTAGAAATGAAGAAGACGAAGAACATCGTCAAAGAGGAAGAAAAAGAAGTTAAAAAAGTGATAAAAAAAAGTGAAAAACAAAATGAAAAACATTTCAAAGTTGTTTTTCAAATTTTTTACTTTTAACATTGGTTTTGTTTTTCATTTTTGCTTTTGTTTTTTGAAAATTAAATGAAAAATGGTTAACGAATATGAATTCGAATACGTTTTTTAAAAACAAAAATGAAAACGGGCTGAAAAACAGTGCATGATAGGCCTTTAGTTTTTCAAACTTTGAACTTATTAAAGTTGTCACTTTCTTGAGAAAGTATGAGAAAGTAACGAGAAAATGAAAAATGAAAAATGAAAAAACTCTATAAGAGAGAGTTGAGAGAGAAATCTAGAATCTCTTTCATTTCTAGAAAATCATATTACAATTGCAATACTGAGTTGAATAATTACATCTACTATTTATAGAGCTAATTCTGGCTGGGAGTAGTCCTGGCTTGATCTCTGACGTGGCATAAGCCAATTGGTGAGGGCAGAGTCTGACATGGAAATATCTGTGACTGCCTAACAAACTTTCCCGCCAAATGTAATGTTGAGCTATAATCATCCATGATCATCCTCTTATTTATTATGGTGCATCTGATCTCTTTTACACCGATGTTCACAGTGGTTGACTTGATGAATCTTGGAAGCTAAAACTGGTTAAGCTTAACCAGCTTGACCAGAGATTGAAGCTTGATGAGAATCTGCTTGATGGCCTTGATGTATATCACTAACATCCCCCGTCAAACTCAGTGGGGAGACCTTAACAATGAGTTTGTTGCACAAATATTGAAACCGAGGAGTAGAAAGAGCCTTGGTAAAGACATCTGCAGTCTGGTCAACAGAAGGAACATGATTGACTAGAATTTGTCTTTGAATCACCTTGTCTCAAACAAAGTATAAATCAAGCTCGATGTGTTTAGTCCGAGCATGGAGCACTGGATTGCTCGACATAGTAACTGTGTTTTGATTGTCACACCAAATAGTAGGAACTCTAGGCTGAGGAACCTGAAGTTTTGCTAATAGCGAAGTTAACCAGGTGACTTCAGCAACTGTAGCTACAAAACTACGTTATTCTGCTTCAGTGGAGAACCTGGAGATGGTATGTTGTTTCTTGGTATTCCAAGTAACAAGATTAGGACCAAGAAAAATACAATAGCCAGAGGTAGACTTTCGATCATCAGGATTTGTGGCCTAATCAGCATTAGAGAAATCAACAAGTGATAGAGCCTGGTTAGCTTGTAACTTAGATTTTGTAAAATCCAAACCGTAGGTAGATATGCCTTTCAAGTACCTGAGAATCCTTTTAACTGCCTTCCAGTGATCATCTAAGGGAGTTTGCATAAATTGACAAACTCTATTTACAGCATTGGCAATATCGGGTCTAGTTATTATGACATATTGCAATGTGCCAACTATACTTAGATGCATTTTGGATGGGACTTCCTTTATATGCAAACAATCGGAAACCAGTATTACTCACCATTGGTTAAGGAAAAACCCTGGCGGTTTGCATATCTGTCTTGGATAGGAGATCCTGAACATATTTATGTTGAGAAAGATGAATGCCATTGTTAGTTTTCTACACCTCAATCCCTAGAAAATAATGCAGGTGTCCTAAATCCTTTAGTGTAAACCTAATATTCAATTGTCGAACTCGAGCATAGATCTCTATGACATGATTACTAGTGATTATGATGTCATCAACATATACCAAAATGTAAATACAAGAGTGACTTGTAATCCTAAAAAAGAGAGAGTGATCAACTTTGGAGGGAACAAAGTCAAGTTGGTGCAATGCTTGTTTAAGCTTGTCAAACTAGGCGCTAGGTGCCGGTTTAAGGCCATAAAGAGCCTTGTGAAGCTTGCAAACCAGTTGTTGATTTGAGTCAAGGAATCCTGGAGGTTGGGTCATAAAGACATCTTCCACAATTTCACCATTGAGGAAAGCATTGTTCACATCAAGTTGTCTGAGATGCCAACCTTGTGTCACTGTAATGGATAAGGTGACCCGAATTGTTGTTGGTTTGACAACAGGACTAAAGGTCTCTGTGAAGTCAAAACCTTCTACTTGATGGAATCATTTGGCTGCTAGCTAACCTTATACTTCAAGAGAGTTCCATCTGGGTTCCTTTTAATTTTAAAAACCCATTGGCAACCAATGACTTTCCTTCTATGTGGTGGATGCACCAAGGTACAAGTCTTGTTTCTCTGAAGTACTTCTTCTATCATTGTTGCGAACCATTTTGGATGAGCAAGAGCTTGATGTACATTGTTTGGTTCTTTGTCATCATAATGAGCTAACCAGGCTTTAGGCTTAAAAATACTAGTTTTTGATATAGTAATCATGGAATGTGTATTGCCCGGTGCTTCAATAGGTTAAGGATGTACAAAACTTGATGGAGAACCTGATGTTGGTGACTAAGAAGGTGATAGGGCAGTAGAAGTCAGTTACTCAGAACTGACAATAATATCATTGATCATAGGAGGTGTATCATTCAACCTAGAAGTGGATGAAGCAGAATTTGTTGTAATAGGAATTGAGACTGGTGGAGAAGGGTCATTACTAGAAGAGCATGAATGATGAACTGTAGGAGGAAATAGACTAGTGTTGCCTTTATTCATGTGGACATTTCCAAATTCAGATCTAGCTTGAGTGAATGGAAAGCTAAATTCATTAAACATTGCATGTTTGGTCACATATATCTTATCTTATGGACTAAGACACATGTATCCTTTATGTTGATTGTTGTAGCCAAGGAAAGTACAAGGTTGACTTCGAAGCTGATGTTTGTGTCTATTATATGGCGTGAGATAGGGATACACCAAGCAGCCAAATAGTTTCAAGGTTGAGTAATTGGGCTCAGTCCCAAACAGACAAGTAAAGGGTGTTGATTTCTTCAGTACTGGTGTAGGCATTCTGTTGATGAGGAAGGTAGCCATGAGGAAAGCTTCATCCCAGAACTTTAGAGGCATAGAAGCCTGAACTAGTAGACTTAACCCAGTCTTAACTAGGAGTATGTGTTTTCTTTCCACCAAGCCATTTTGCTCATATGTATAGGGACAACTGTGTCTAAAGGTAATACCACATAAAGCTAGGAAATGAGCCAAAACCATAAATTCTTTTCCACAATTTATTTGAAGTGTCTTAATTTTGTGAGAGAGAAACAAAGTTCTACTTGAGTTTTAAATTGCTGGAAGACCTTGTAAACTTCAGCTTTGGTTTTGAGAAGAAAAATCCAAGTGTATCTTATGCAAGCATCAAGAAAACTGACATAGTATTTAAAACCATTTGAATAGACAATAGGGGCAGGACCCCACACATCAGCAACAAGTAATTCTAGAGGTTGATTATAAACTATTTTAGAAAGATTAAATGGTAGTTTATGTGATTTGCTTAAATGGCAAGCATCATACAACAAAACATCAGAATTAGAGAAAGAAACCTTACATTTATTCAATATGGTGTGTACAATGAGAGTGAGGGATGTCCTAACCTCATATGCCACAAATGCAAAGGTGAAACAATCTTGCAAACATTATTTGCAGAAGGTAAAATATGACTGTGACAAGAATTAGAAAAACAACATTTCTTAGATGAAATAGAGTGAAAACCTGATGATGGCCGATTTGTGTGTTTTGAAGTTTGACGTGTAAAGGAACTAGAGCTGAGTGATGTGTTTAGCGGAAGATCAAAAACATACAGTCCATTTCTAAGGACCCTTTGAAGAAGAACCTTCTTCGTAGTTTGGTCTTTCACAAGACATAAAAAGGGATGAAATTCTATGTAAACATTATTATCTCTCACAAATTTAGAGACACTGAGTAAATTTGTTGTGATATGTGGATGTGCAAGATATTTTTGAGAAGAAAAGTGTGCTTATCATGAACAAAAGTATTATAACCAATAGAGTTGATGTTCAAACCTCCCACATTGCCTATGTAGATCCTTTTTTTGCTAAGATAATCTGCTTGCCTCATGAGATTGTTGTTGTCTGGAGTACAATGGTCAGTGGCTCCACTGTCAGTGTACCAAAGAGAATCAACCACAGTGTCTGGTGAAGTAATCATAGGGGCCATTTGTCCATCACCCCATGCTGTGTGACCATTACCACCTGTAAAACCTCCTCCATTTTGTCGAGTGTTTGCCTGAGGTTGAAAGGATTGATCAAACCAATAGTAATATATAAGGGCTCCATGACCAGTTCTATGACAAATCTGACACTAAGGTCTGCTATTAAAATTATTCATCCTTTTCCCCTGCCTCTTCTACCACCATTAGAGCCATTGTAATTACCTTGACCACTGTTTTGTGAAAAACCTCTCCTAGAACCTGATTGACCACTATTGTTTCCTTTTTTGTTGACAGTAAGATTCACATTCAATGACTCAACTTGAGAATGGAATGTCCCTTAATTAGCTGTTGTGCTTCCTTGGAATATTGTCCGTATAATTGTCAGTATATATACTGGTAAGTCGCATTGTGATCCTGATAGAGCTATTTGGGGTCTAAATAACGCTGGAGAGTTTACTGTGAAGTCTGCTTTTCATATCTTCTATAAGAATAGTGGTTTCTAGATATGGTCATGGAGGTTTATTTGGAAGCTTATAATTCCTCCTAAAATTCTTTATTTCTTGTGGACTCTCCTTCATGGGAAGGTTCTCACGAATGGTTAATGGGCTATGCGTGGTATGACTACTGATGGCTCATGTTCTAGATGCAATTCTGGTATTGAAACTATTGATCACCTCTTACGCGGGTGTAGAGTATATGTTGATGTTTGGGAAAATGTTGCTAAAGGAAGTACCAAATCTATGACTTTTAAAGGTGATCTTGATGTTTGGTTGACAGGTAATCTGCGTAATGGTAAAGTGCATAATGATGGCCTTCCTATCTACCTCAAGTTCTCTACCGTGGTTTGGTGGTTGTGGAAGTGGAGGTGTAATAAGGTTTTAGATCTTAATTTCGTTGTTCCTCAATTTCCTTCTATGGTTATTAATAATTGTGCTACCGATTGGATGAAGGCGAATGTCTCTGCTATTGTTAGAGATGAGGTCGTTATGTCGAATTTATGGCTGGAGCCAACTGAGGGTTGGGTGAAACTAAATGTTGATGGCAGTATGAACAATGTTTCGGGGATGATAGCAGCTGGTGGGATGTTGCGGAGTCACTTGAAAAATTGGTTGAAGGGTTTTGCGATGAAGAAATTAAGGTAGAGGGAGCGTTATGAAAGCTGAGCTCTAGGGTCTTATGAAGGTCTGTTGATGGCCTGGAATGCTGGGTTTAAGCAAGTCTGGGTGGAATCCGACTCTCTTAATGTTGTCCAGATGATGCACAGTGTTACCAAGCAAAACCATCATTGTTTTAGCATCATTCAGAGCTGCAAGAACCTTATGCTTGCTAACTGGGACTGCAGTATAATTCATATCTATATAGAAGGCAATAAGCTCGCTGATGGCCTGGCAAGCATGGGTCAAAGCATGGCGAATGACATTTTCTTCTTCGACAACCCTCCCTGTGAGATTGCTCCGATCTTTGAGGCTGATTTTAAAGGCCTTCCTTGCTTGAGACAGGTCTCTATCTCTTCCTCCCTTTAATCTTTTTTCTTTCTTTCGTTCTGGGCTAGCTGGCTAGGCCCTCCTCTGTTCCAAAAAAAAAAAAAAAAGATGAATAAAATTATTAAAATATATATATATATATATATATATTATATTATATATAATGTTTGGTGGAATTGGGGAAACAGGGATGGGGACACCTCCCCCCATCCCCATCCCCATCCCCATTTTAATTTAAGGATAAAAATCATCACCCCTACCCCTTACTTAGACCTGACAAAATTTTACACGACCCAAACCCATTTGAAAATAACGATTGATGAGTTAAGTTTATCGGATCGGGTTGTTAATGGGTCAACCCATTAAGACACGCAATATAATGGATCGGTTTTGGGTTCACCCTTAAAAAAAAAAAAACAATTAATTCGATAACCCATTAATATAAAGATTTTTTTTTTTTAATGTGTTTATGAAAATTATTAAAAAAAAAAAAAAAATCTTTGTATTGTATAGTAACATTATGGAATTTATATATAAAAAAAAATCTCTATAATTATGGTTAGAATATATTTTACTAATTAATTTTTTACAAATTTCTAATTTTTTTCTTTTTTAAAATCGAAAAAATTTCCAAATTAAAAACTCTAAAACTCTAAATCAATTATTTCACAATATTATAACCCTAACCCTAAAACTCTAAAAGTAACTAGTGAACTTGATTGCATGAGTTTGATCATGATTCAGTGCTATTTATTTTCAACTTTTTAATAAATTTCAAATATAATATTTTGTAACGGACTAGGTCGGGTTACCCATTAATTTAACAAATGGTTTCGGGTTTGTATATTTCAACCTATTAAGCTAACGGGTCGGGTTTAGGTGTAACAATTTTAGCACGACCTAAATACGAAACAATACGAATTCACAATAATACGACCAATTGCCAGATCTACCCCTACCCATTTCCCCAATTTTCCCCAAAAATTCTCTCTCAAATGAGGATGAGGATGTGGATGTGGGGATTTGGATCCCCGGGGATAAATACTCATCCCTAGTTTTGGAGGGCTATGATTTACATTTCAACTATATTAATAAATAAATAAATAAAAAAGTTCAGTTGTATTCCAAAAGTACACCCCAAAAGTGGTACTTCAAATAAAGCACAAACTGCACCCAAATAAATATAAGAACATGCAACTGTGAAAATTTCAAGAACATATATACTCTATTATTAGGTATTTTAAGATAACCTAATCAGTTTGTTGGTAAATAAATGTTTATTTAGTTTGATAATGTTTTAGGTTTGAATCAACACACATTAGAGGTGACCATGGTTTCGGTTAAACCGAAGGTTTTGCCCGCGGTTTAACCAAAACCGTACTTCCAAAAACCGCTCCAAAACCGAAACCGGAACCGGCTGTTTCAAAACCAGTCGGAAACTGGTTGAACCGGTTACGGTTTCGGTTTGGGTGCTTCCAAAAACCGCCAAAAACCGACGGTTAAACCGTCGGTTTTTTTTTAAAAAAAAAAAATTAAAAAAAATCGACTAATCAGAAACTGACACGTGGTATTTTTTTTGAATTTATTTTTTTGAAAAACCAAAACCGAACCCAAAACCGTCGGTTTTTAACCGAAACCGTAAAACCGCCGGTTAGAAACCGTGTACCAAACCGGTTTTCCGGTTACGGTTTCGGTTTTGGGTGGCCACGGAACCGAAACCGTCGGTTTCAAACCGAAACCGAACCGTGGCCACCACTAACACACATCATATGGTAAATAAAAAAAAAAAAATTTTTAAAAGTACTTAATGACAAATTTCCTGAAAAAAATATTACTTAATAACAAATTTCTTCATCATTCACCCAGCTATTACAAAAATTAGAGTCACAAACCGGTAATGTGAACAACTTGTATATATTTGACAGGAAATCTTCTAATCTTCTGCCTAAAGAATAAACCAAATTCAAACTACGTACGAAATGTACTATAGACTATAATTATTATCTACAGGTAAATTTTGTTTTGTAACCAAAAAAATTTCAAACGGTGATCACTACAATATAAGGGTTAGCAATATTTATATATTTTTCCAATTATATATAGGAAAAAAGGGTAAAGTCTATAGAAGTACTGTCTAATATTATAATAATTTTGTGAAATGGTATATCAATTATTCTAGCAAAATTCTTTCAAAAAAAAAAAAAAAAAAAAATTATTCTAGCAAAATAATCAAACTCAGCAGAAATTGTAGAGGAGTAATTAGAATTCAAAATCAAAAGTAGTTACTTGACCCAAGATTTTCTTACGTTGCTGATCATGATCCATGACCAACAACATGCATATATAGTTAATCATTGTTAGAACCAGCTTGACAAGAACCCGGGTGGTTTTCTGGTAAGATGGCGGGGTGGTTTCCGGCGGCAGCCCATTCGGAGGGCGCTCCAACTGTTCGTTGGTTGTACAGAGTGCACAATTGATGGAAAATAAGGGCATGTCCTAGAGTCAATTAGGTGACATCTTCTTGTTGAGATCCTTGGTTTTTCTAAAGTAGTTGTTCATGTTCTCCCATTTCTCTTTTGCAGTCCTCTTGTAACCCAATCCTGACTTCCCTTGTAAGATTCTCTCCCAAAGTGGATTCTTTGCTAATTGTCCTTCCTTGTTTTGATGATTATGATTTTTTTTTAGAAGGCAAATTTAATAAAGCAAGAGCAAACAGCCCAAAGGCACCAGAAAGGCACCACACAAAACAACACAACCAGAACCCACCAGACCACACCAACAGCCACAGCAAAGCAAGCCAACCCAGAACAACCCACAAAACAAGAAGGACACAAAACAAAAACAAAAACAAAACAGCTGCCAGATATCAAAAAACCACGACAGAGGCATAAAACAGCCACTGTCACTGAACTTTGACAGCGCAGCACCGGCCAAACGCACCCAATCAGACGCACCACCGTACCTCCTCACAACCATCGGCACCCTTCTTTGCTAAATAATCCGCAAAAGGATTTGAAGCTCAAGAACAAAACACAACCGAGGCTTGCTCAAACTTATCCAGGCTATCACAAATAAACTGCAGAATTTGAGACTGACTAGAGCAGCCCTTTCCCGTGCTTGTCACCCATTAGCATTGTTGATTTGAATTCTTTTATTTAATTCCAAGAGTAAGAGTTAGCTAGGCAAAACATGCAATTACATGCAAAAGCATAGTTTGGAAAAACATGAGAAATAGAAAGTAAAAACAGATTGCATATATCAATGTTCTTTGATGAAAATTTTAGAGCCTCCTCATGCAGAGAAACAGCTTCTGGTCAAGCTGAAATTCTGAGACATAAGAGGGGTTCCCTTTCAGCATCATCAGCAGCCCACTAAATGATATGTATATCTCCCTGAATACACAACCCACAATTAGATCCATTTGTGTTTGAAATTGCTTTTATCCAAAGCACTTTCGAATAAAAGCGATTTCCTTAAAAATAATTGAAACTGTTTTTTTTTTTTTTTTTGTTAAATCACGTAGCGAACTTCTTTAATCTAGCAATTAGCAAATATGTTTCAGAAAAGTATCTATCAGTTGTTCCTCTAAAAACTACTCGAGTAGTATATGCTGTATATCTTCCGAGAAGTACTGTTTAATTTATTTCAATAAAAAAAAAAAAAAAAAAAAAAGATAGACTCAAAAGCATAGTTATTGAAGGTGAAGGTGCTAGGTACATCAAGGTGCAAGTGTCCTCGGCGCCAAGGCGAGGTGCACCGTTTTTTAAAATTGTACACAGTAGCTTTTTATGAATTTTTCAAAGGGAAAATTCATAAAAGTTGTAACGAACTAAGCAAATTAATATACGCTGAAAGCAACAATAGTTTGAAAAGTAGTATATATGGATGTTTACTTACACTTTAATTTGTGCTCCTGAACCTTCCTCTTGAATCTTGAATATCTTCCCATACATTACATATTCAAATTTGTCTGCTATTGAGTCCCTCCCATTGTTCTGAAATTAAATATGTGTCACAGAATCCTCATCAAATGGAAATAATATATGACCGGCGTTCCAGAAAAGATTTGTGTAAAAGCCGGGTTCTTTAATGAACATAGCTTCTCTTTAGAGTCCAGCAGGAGTCCTCAATTTAAAGCTTGGTAACAACAAGAAAAGTAAAGTTTTTTTTTTTTTTATTAATGTGCCACATGTGACATTGGTAGACAAGCAACATTTGGAGTGAAGATAATTTCTGGGTACTTAATTCAAAAAACAAAAAAGAAAGAAAAACATAACTTTTCTTTAAATAATTTCACACAAGCTCTGAATTCATACATAAACACTTGAGATCGATTAATATACTGATCAAGATTTGTGGAAAGCAGCATGTTTATACTAATTAAGATTATAATTATATATATATCAGCAGTATTATAAATTATAAAGTAGCTAAAGCAAACTGATGAGTGAAAGTTTTAGAAAATGTAAAAGCAAGAGCAAATTTGATACTCAGCAAAGACATTCCAGCAGCTTAAACTATTAAAACGAACAAATATTAAGATTACCTGAGTGTAATATTCAGAGACAGCTGACCCATCTTTGTTTAATGTTGAAGTTAGCAGAACCACAAACTTCTCATTTTCCTTAATTGGATAAACATCAGTGTTCACATCCAGCTTCATGTACATTTCAAGGCTCTCGCTATCTGCTTCTATGCGAGATACTACAGAAAACACGTTCAGGAAACAATGATATTATAAGACTTGAAACAATTACAGAACCGAAAACAAATTTCGAATAATCAAGAAAGCTCATTGATATTTTGTAAAAAACCATTGAATGACCTCAACATTAATTATTAAAGTTACTACTTAACGTGCTAAAGACGAATTTTATAAGCTAATCATAGAAAGAGAAGTCAGGTTTCCCCAAAAGAAGTTTGTTCATGCTGATAGATCAGCTATAATAAAAAGTTGAAGAATGCCAACTAAAAAAATCATATCTACATCAATATACAAAAGTGTTTTTTTTTTTCTTTTTTTCTTTTGTTTTTTTGTTTTTTTTTTTTTCCCTCACTTTTTGGCAATTAATGGAGTGAACACAAGAGATCTACAAGCCAATAAGAGCTAAAAGGCAGATTTTACATTTCAAAAATGCTGCCCAAAAGCAAAGACATATCACCCATTTATTGCTAATAACATCGGTGTGTCGCAACATCTTTAAAGACATTGGTGTATGACAATATCTTTAAAAGCTTAGCAAAACAATCTCTTTTTCACGAAATATTCATCAATTCATATATTATTACCCATCTTGAGACTTGGAAGTCTGCATGAATTAAATTTTCATTCTTTGAAGCAACCATTGATAAGAAAATCAAAATAACAACGAAAAAAGCAAAAGAAATGATGATATAGAGCATTGTTAATTAAAGCAGACATTATCAGAGAACTAAACACGAACTCATCGAAACGACATCGAAGCAAAACTCATCAAAGAGCAAAAAGCATTTATATATAAACAGACTACGTACCTTTATCAAATTTTTTGCCATCTGCATTTATTTTGCTAACTTTGAATGTATCCTGCATTTTTACTGCAAAAGTCGGATTTTTCTTTAACTGCAAATATACCAAGAATTACAAAAATGATAATTAGAACTCTTTTTTTATATAATATATGCACGTAGGCTGATTTTGTTCAATGGCCAATAAAGAAGTTGAGTTGGTGAAAAAATATAGTCAGATCGAAGAAGTAAAGAGAGTCAAATAAAATGGTGGAAATTCTTAGAAACCAAACCCAGATAGAAGTGAAAGTGATACGAGGAGGCAGACCTAGGAGAATATATTAAACTCTGAAGATCCTAGACGTACGCGGCCACGTCTCTCTTGTTCAATACTTTTAGGCTTTTAGGTGTTTTATATTCAAGATCGGCTCTATTGCCACCCACAATATTTCTCGCCATACTCATTTACTCTACATGTAGTCATGTACACCCATTATTTAAATTAAAAAATTAATTAATTTCTCTATACACCCTAGAAAATGCTAAAACTACCCTTATGTTCTAAATTGTTTTTCTACCTACACCCATGTTACTGTTTTTGTCATTCACCGGAAACAGCAAAACAAGGCAAGATTAATTTGCTAACAGCCACCGGTAAACCTATTTTACTAGAAGCAAAATCTCTTCAATTCTATTTGGAATTGTATATATATATATATATATATATATATATCCCAAGAAATATATTAGACAATATTATGGTGGATTTGTGGAGTCACTCAGTCACCAATTTTAAATATATATATATATGAAAATAACCTATAATCAATCATATGCAAAGTTTTATTTATTTATTTTGAATTGCACTGCAGAGTTTTTCATTTCTTCAGATTTATGCGTTTCTTCATTTCTTCATATTTATGTTGGGAAGGTATTTTGATTTACTATGTTATCTAGCTATATATATAGAGAGAGAGTTTAATAGGTATAAATTTTTAGAAGAGAGAATTTATAAATCTTTAATTATTAGTTCGATCTTTTAACCGATAGTAATGGTCAACCTAACAGAAGTTAGACTTGGTCAACCTAACAGATCTCATAAAGTCTGTTAAGTCTAGGAGGTGTTAGAATAGAAAAACCATCTTGGCTCATCTAGTTGCAATTAGGTTAAACTTTAAGAGTTTTGAGTGCAATTCTCCCTTTTAAAAATCCAAAATTCCTATGTATTTCTTCCTTTGCATTTTCCTTGTGTACAAGATTCTTCTCATACAGAATTAGGATCAATTCAAACTACATCTCTATCAATTGGCATGAGATTTCAACAAGTCAATTTTCAAAAATCCAAACTACTCTTCATTATAATTCCTTCAAAATGAGTACGTAGAAGTAAAACCATTAAAATTTTAAACTCTAGTAATTTTCTAATTGATGTATCTACAGTTTACTTGATTCTAGTTGAATGAACATTCGATCAATAAAGTGTCCATCGAAAATTACAATTATTTTATTTATTGATGTTCATCATTTTTGTGCTTTTACTTTGTAAATGAATAAAAGCAATTCATTTATTTGTCACAGGTCTCCTGCGCCTGAAATTGAATGAGGTGGCCAACAATGATTGATAAAAATCACTCTATTAGCTGTGACTTTTACAAATTTGTCAATGGATTGGTTTTTATTTTGATTTTTGTTGATGTTTAATACGTAGTATTTTGCCTTATGTCTCAACTCCAACAACAAACCAATTTGTTACTCTGTGAAAGAAAAATTCAGGAAATATACTTACGTTAAAATTTCGACGCTCCTTAATGGAGGATTCTCAGTGCCTCCCCAGGAGAAAGCCCCCACAGAAACTCTTCGAAGGAACCCCCTTAAAGCTACCCCAATGGGATCCCCTCATGTTTTCCCCTGAGGAGGCCCGCTCTGCATGAGATATTGTAAACTATTACATACCTAACTGAGTTCTACAATGACTAAGTATGAGATTAGTTGCGACTTGTGAGTATATAACCCATTGAGTATTCTCACCCATTAAGTATTCTCTCCTTCCAAACCAGTTTTTAAAAATGAGTTCTATATGGGTTCATATCAATTGATATCGCAATCTTTACCATGGTAGGGCTGCTATCCAACTGGAATGATGGGCTACCGTCCCTCCCCTTACAAGCCGGTTTGATCACTTTTGTAAATTTCGAAATATAGTTAGAATGAAGTGAATACTAAGAGGTTTATTTAGTATTTGCCCTATGTTAAAAGACTATATAATCATATCTCATGAAAATTCAACTACTGTCATCTCACTAAAACATGCAGGTTTTCAGGCGGTTCTTGAAATTAATATATAAATAGGGTTAACAAACCAAATGAAGCACAGAAATCATAGCTTTAATGGTCTTTTACATTAATATCACACAGAACACATTTTTACACTCCACCAATTGTACTGGTAGTATATTTGCATTCACGTACTGCGAGATATAACAGTAGTTGACAGATATTTCATTTGAGCTAATATTCTTCATTAGCCATCGAAGAAAATTCATTTAGCAAAGCAGCAATGGTTTCGGCATCTTCGTCACTCCCATCACGGATGAGCTTATATGATGAGTTAACATTCAGGAGGAAGAGAGTGTCCAGTTTCTTCACCAAAGAATTCATTCCGGATAACCCATTGCAAATTCCCGAAGTCATCACTAAAGCCACTGGAAATTAGTGACTGCAACCCATAGAGTGCATCCCACTCTCCAGTATCCAGAGGTTCTAGCTGAAGAAAGAAGAATAGACAAACAAATCAGTTCTATATACATTTCCCGCAAATTATATGTACAGGTTAAAACTGAAAACGGCAGGTAAGACATGTGCTTTTTCACCTCTGAAAAAATGTCTTTTGGTTTTGGTAGCAGCTGAGATTGGTTCTGAAGCAGTAATTAATCATAGACAAACAAGTACATTAGTATTCTATATGTATATCATGCATTACATATAAGAGCTGATATTGAAAATTGTCTGTATCACCTCGGAAGAAATATTTTTTGCAACAAGATCTCCTCCATTAGAAGATATATGTTGTTTTGTGTGAAGTTGTAAAGAAATTGAAAAGCAGAGAGAATAGCAAATGAAATGAAGCAGAGAAAAATGATTCTTTTGATTAACTGAATAATTACATCAATGGTGCTCTGCTTATATACTATGAAATTACATGAAGAGTATTCAGAGTAACAAACTCTGTAACAAACTCCAGTCACGTGAAGGCTATGTGAAGTCAGCTATTGGACAGCCGAGGTGTCAAAGTTAGTTACAAGGAAATGCTCCTTGTACAGCTCTAGCTGAATGCCATTGTACTCCACTTGATTGTATTGACATAGAGCTGACTGATCATCATCATCAAGCTGATGTAGTTGAGTTTGATGTCTAACATCCCCCCTCAAACTAAGCTTGGTTTTGTCCAAGACTAATTTGTTTCTTAAAACGATGAACCTGTTGATGCCAAGAGGTTTAGTGAGTAAGTCAGCTATCTGATCTTTAGTGGGGATGTATCATACATCTAACTCTTTCATTTCAATCTTATCTCTGATGAAGTACAAGTCTAATTCAATGTGTTTTGTTCTTGAGTGAAAAACAGGATTCTTGGCCAAAGCACCTACTCCTGTGTTATCACACCAAAGAACTGGCATTGCTGATAGCTGAACACCAATTTCCTTCAACAGAGCTTGCAACCATACAGCTTCAATGGTAGCCTGAGCTAATGATCTATATTCAGCCTCACAACTAGATCAAGCTACCACTTTTTGTTTCCTAGAGCTCCAAGATACTAAATTATTTCCAAGATACATACACCACTCACTAGTAGACTTTCAATCATCTAAGTGTTTAATCTTCCAGATCATAGGGATTAAACTCATTAACGTGTCACGATTAACCAGTTTATTCGATAGGATTTTTCCCACCAAACATATAGCAAACCTTTTCTTACTATCATCTTTCAGGCCCTTCAGAAGTTGCATCAAAAGACCTTCTCTCAACCTCAACGATAATGACTCACATAGTTGAGCAACCTCGTCCTCATTCATTATTTTTCTCTTAAAACACACAAGCACCCAATAAATAGCCACCAAACTATAGCCACCAAACTACGTTCCTAAATAATGAAGAAAACCGTGATCCCTAAGGATCTGTCGACTACTTTCACCGGCAGCCTCTTAAGTTTTCGAGAGAAAACCTAAAGCCCTACGGGAAAGAATGATTTGTCAACATTGTCAAGCCAATTGCTTCATATGTGGCATGTAACTAAACTTGATAAACATCCAAATGAAAAAATGGTCTCATGTATTAACATAGTTAAGTTTGTGAATTTGTAATAGCTAAAAAAAAAATTAAGAAACTTGTTCCTTAAGTTGGTTTAAGGCCCCACTTTGAGGTTCTATACTTTTATATCCAATTGATTACTTGACTTTGGCGATAAAGAACAATTAAAGAGGTCAAGAGAATTAGTGTTTGGGTGGCTCTATTCCCACCCACAAAACTTCTCTGTACACCCATCAATAAATTTAACAATGAATTTTGTTTCTGTTATTATCAATTATAATTCCAAAATAACCTTAATTTAAAACTTTTATTAAGTTTTCGTCGTTCCACATGGACTGTGTCGGAATACATCTTCCACAGTGGCTATTGAATTTTTGTTACTTTGGTAGTGGAAGACTTATGTGTTAGTGAACAAGTTACTACGCGGAAGCGTTTCTGGATAGAACATAAACAAACACAATAGTAAAGAAAAATAAGATGAAGAGATAATCAAAATCCAATCACATACAATACAAGAATTTACGTGAAAACCCAAATCAGAAGAAAAAAAAAAATCACAGTCGTTAGGACAACAAGAGAAAGTTTCAATATATAGTAAATTGTTACAACCACACACTCAGGATTCTATCTCTAAAAATACCTCAAACCCGATTACACCTAATGCCCACTCTTTGAGATTTCTCTAGTATTTTCTATTTTGCTCCACACATAATAACCTAGCTATTATGTCCTATTTATATGAATTACAGAGAATTTAAACCTATAAGAAAATCTATCTCCTAGTCGTACAAGATTTACTTATTTCATATAAATACTATTTCCTCTTTATGGTAAGTCTTCTTGTAAGGAGAAACCATTTTTCTATAATCATAAGAACTTCTAGAAGCAACATATTTTCTTTTCCATGAATATTTCCTGATTCAACGCATGTTTGTGATTGACTATGATTTAAGTTGCGGTTAGCCACCCACTTCCTAAACTGTGTTGAACTTGATCACTCAAAAAACCGCGATCCACATGCTGCATCACCGAAGACTGTTGTCACTGCCGCTGTGAAAGCCACAATGCTTTCCATAGCATGACTCACTAGAATTGAACCGCTGTCTATGCCGCTGTGAAAACCACACAACACTGATTACTGCTGTCATTACCGTTGTCAAAGCCACTGCGGTTTTCACAGCTCTTCGTTTCTTTAGTTTTTCAAGTCTTCAAGCCTCCAAGCCTCCTTCAAACATGATCTCATACTTCCAAACGTTCTAACGTCTCTAGGAAGTCTCCACATTGATAAATCATATTTGATAACCATTGGAAATTCAACCTATATCCAACAATCCTCTCTTATGGCGAGGATTCCCAAAACTTGTCCACAGCTACAACTCTCATCACTAAGAATCGACCCACCCACCATTAGGCATAACCACATTGGAAAACCCATCCTAAGATTTCACCGGCACATGTCAAAATTTAACTTGTTGAAATTGTAATTCAACTCCTCACGTTAGGTTCCTAGGGAGTTCGCTCAGCCATCGACATCCTTGTCCACCACGCACCTTGCATCACCTCCTAACAAATGACCGTGCGTAATTATGGACCTGCTATCAGCAATACATTCTAAATTATGGAAACTAGCGGTCATGCCATAAGAATGTTTTATGCCCCTTTAGAGAGCATCGTTGTAGTCGTCATTCTCAAGAGAGGCGATTGCTGGATCACCCTCTTTGGAGCCCTTAGTCGCACTGTTTTCTTATTTTAACAATCCTTCCTTACATGTCCAGACTGTCCACATCACCAACAAGTGACTTTCCATTTGGAGTTCCCATTTTTCCTATCAATTAAAATAACAGAGTTATCAAAAGATTTACTTTCACTTTTTAGCCTTAACTCCTCAGAGATTAGTTTGTTTGCTATATCTCCAAAACATATGGTTGAACTGTCATGCATCAAGATTGGCTTCATATGCGCATAGGACGATGGAAGACACCAAATGAGTCTCAGACCTTTGTCTTCCTCATTGATTTTAACTCCAATCGACTCTAATTCTGAAACTATTCTATTGAGCACTCCCAGATAATCGAAAATTTTCATACCTTCAGACATCTGCAGCATGTGAAACTGCTCCTTCAGGTAGAGCCGGTTGTAGACTCTATTAGCTTGATACAATTCTTCAAGTCTCTCCCAAAGTTCTTTCGTTGAATATGTTCCATGAATATTTGTAAGAACGTTCTTAGCCAGACAAAATCGTATCGCACTCGTAACCCTTTCATCCAAATCCTCCCAATCATTATCGCTCATCATAGGTTTTCCAGAACTAGTATTAGCCGTTTCTTTGTAGAGTCTCTAGAGCCAGCAAGGTTTACAAGGGTTGACTTGCCCTTCAACACCTTGTGTAAACCGTATTGGATTAGTAGATCTTTGACTTGAACTTACCACAAGCCAAAGTTAATCTTTCCATGGCTCTGATACCAATTGTTAGCGAACAAGTCACTACGCAGAAGCGTTGCCGGATAGAATACAAACAAACACAATAATAAAATATATATAATAAGATGAAGAGAAGTAATCAAAATCCAATCACACACAACACAAGAATTTATGTGGAAACCCAAATCGGGGGGAAAAAAAACCACGACCGTCAGAACGACAAGAGAAAGTTTCAATATGTAGTAAATCGTTATAACCACACACTTATGATTCTCTCTCTAAAAATACCGTAAACCCGAGTACTCATAATGCACACTCTTTGAGATCTCTCTAGTATTTTCTATTTTTCTCCAGATATAATAACCTAGCTATTATGGTCTATTTATATGAATTACAGAAAGTTTAAACCTACATGGAAATCTATCTCCTAGTCGTACAAGATTTACTTGTTTCACATAAATACTATTTTCTCTTAATGATAAGTCTTCTTGTAAAGAGAAATCATTTTCCTATAATCATAAGAACTTCTAGAAACAACATATTTCATTTTCCATGAATATTTCATGATTCAACGCATGCTTGTGATTGACTACGATTCAAGTTGCGGTTAGCCACCCACTTCCTAAACCATGTTGAACTTGATCACTCAAAAAATCGTGATCTACATGTTGCATCATCGAAGACCGCTATCACTGCTGCTGTGAAATCCACAGTGCTTTCCATAGCGTGACTCACTTGAGTTGGACCAATGTCCATGCCGCTGTGAAAACCCCACAACACTAATTACCTCTGTCAAAGCCATATCGGTTTTGACAACGGTTTTCACTGTTCTTCGTTTCTTCAGTTCTTCAGGTCTTCAAGCCTCCCGTAAACATGATCTCATACTTTCAAACGTTCTCACATCTCCAGGAAGTCTTCGCATTGGTAAATCCCGTTTGGTAACCATTGAAAATTCAAGCCATATCCAACATTATGTGATCTACCTGCTATAGAAAAATACAAGATATTCTTCAATTTATTGAATTTTCCAACTTTTATTATTCTTAATTAGCAAAAGGACTCTGTTATAAGTTGACCATTATATATCTTCTCCATGTTAATTAAACTTCAAAGAACTAGTATCTCCAAGAGAGGGAAGATTAGAAGATGGCTATGTTGAGTTGGTTATTGTAAGAAAGCACATAGTCACAGGCTCTCCTATACATGGAGATGCTTTGATTCTTAAAAACCCATAATGTCTAATCCATAAAGGAGATCTAATAAAGAGTGGTGGGTTAGTTTAATAAATTAATTAATTAATTATTGAAGTTCTTATGGTGGCCTTTGTTTTGTTTGTTTAATTTTTCAGATACAACTTAGTTTGCAAAAAAAAAAAAAAAAACTCAGGTTGCAGAAGAAACGTTTCAGTGGAGAAAATCTTGTATGCACCAGATGCAATGCATCCACCAATTGGGTGCATTGCATCGGGTGCATACAAATTTTTCTTTGTTAAATGATGTTGTTCATTTGTTTAGTATTGTAAGCAATAACTACTTCATCTTTTATCAAACAAATCCAAGTGCTTCTCAAAACCCAAACGATCATAGAGGCTCCTCACATGAGGTGGATTCCAGCACAATCACTTGAGTTGAGATCATGGAAAAATATTGTCGAAAATTGAGAAAACTTAATAAAGGTTATTAATTAGGGTTATTTTTGGAAATACAATTGTATTGAAAGAAAATAAAATTAATTAGGGGGGGTGTATTGGATTGGGATTTTAATGGACAATTTTTGGGTGCAAGGATTTTATGGATTTGCAAGACTTTATAGACTATTAGGATTATATGGATTAGACTTTTAAAATTCTTAAAGAATCTTTGGACTTTATTAAGAGACTATTATGATTATCTAGACTTTGTTTCAAGACTTTTTAGACTTTATTTCAAGATGGGTTTCTGTTTTTGTTGTTACGATGTTGCAATTACTTTCAAGACAGTATCTGAACCAGTTTCAACAAACCCAAATACTTCTCAACTGACTCCTCTTTGTCTCTTCCTCTACTTCTCACCATAACCACTTTTCTTTGAACTCTCATAGGCAATTCATCAAACACATAAACAACAATTCTTGCCAATTATCTTATTCATAGAAAAAAAAAATGATTTCGAAACATAAAAAAGATTGAATCTCTACAATTGGGTTTCCTGCAAAATAATAAAAATTTTGTTTTTCCAAAATCAAAATTGAATCTTTACTTTGTTTATAAAAAGGTTTTCTGGAAAATCACAAAAATAAAATAAAATAAAATAAAAAGATTTGCAAGTCACCCACACCAATCTTCCCAACAAGTCCACCACCAACTCTCTGATCATCATCTTCCCCCACCTACTTTCAATTTTCTTATTAAAAAGCAATAGGCCAAAGCCAACAAAGAGAGAAGAAAAGAACCTAGATCTTCACCAATTTTTTTTTTTCCATAATTTGGTGAAGAGATTTTCAAAAGCATGCTTCACCATAACCAGATCTGGGAGAATTTTTAAACTTTTTTTTTAGGTTACGGTAGATTTGTGATGAAGATCGATGGATATAAAAGTTGAGGAAGCTAAAAATTTTTTATGGTTAACATCCAATGAATGATGAGAATTGCAAAACATATTTGAGAAGCAGGAAAGTCTGGAAAGTATTATGGGTGAGAGCAAGACAATTTCGAGGTCCAACTATTTATACAAATCATTGAAAAAGTCTGGATAATCCATTTTGTCATGAAATCCTACAATTCTTAATTTCAATCCAATACCCCTAATGGATCCAATACCTCATGACTTTTAAAAAATCTTAAAAGTCTGGATCCAATACCTCAAAACTTTTAAAAAGTCTTAAAAGTCTCAATTGTCTAATAAAATCATGAACTATACACTCCTTTAAGAGTGATGATATTGACAATCCACTAAATATATTTCTACACTCCATTTTAATTTTTTTTTTTATTATATGACAATTTTATCCTAATTAAAATTAATAAAGAAGATAAGTAATTCTAACTAAACCACAAAAAAATTTTGACTCCAACATTACTTTATTATTATTATTATTTTTTATCTTTTTGTGTTTTACAAACCTTAAAACAATTTTTTTTTTTAACATCATTAAATCTTAAAAGTCTGGATCCAATACCTCATGACTTTTAAAAAATCTTAAAAGTCTCAATTGTCTAATAAAATCATGAACTATACACTCCCTTAAGAGTGATGATATTGACAATCCACTAAATATATTTCTACACTCCATTTTAATTTTTTTTTATTATATGACAATTTTATCCTAATTAAAATTAATAAAGAAGATAAGTAATTCTAACTAAACCACAAAACAATTTTGACTCCAACATTACTTTATTATTATTATTTTTTTATCTTTTTGTGTTTTACAAACCTTAAAACAATTTTTTTTTAACATCATTAAAGTTTTAGATTACAAAGTAATGTGAATGATTTATAACAAAAAATAAACTTTTTTTTTTTGAAAAGTTGATTTTGCAGTTTTTGTTTAGGTATGTATGACAATGTTGTGAAGGAATTGCCAAAACTTCTGAGTGAAAATTTTCCACAGCCAATCTATGGGTGGGAATGGTGCCCTGACAATATATCTGAAGAACGTAGGCAAGTATAAGTCAGTATCTGGAATTTGCACCGATTGCCAATCCTGGGGACACAAGGCCTTCTCAAATTATCTAGGTAGCAACAAAGCTTGGGATCCCTTATTTTTAAGTGCATCAATGTCTTTGCTACTATTTTGATTTTTATAGTTTTTTTACATGAACAAACAATTCATTTTTTTTTTTCTTGAGTGTCAAATGAAGCAATAATTAAAAAATTGTCAAATTCTATATTCAAACAAAATAATTTATTTTTTTATTTAATTTAGGTTTTTATGATGGAGTATAAAAGATAAAAGGGATAATTTTGGAATAAAATAGAGTGTATTTAGAACTTTTGCAAATTTAACTTTTTATAATTGAGTGTACTTAGAAAATGAGTGTAAAAAGATAAAACTGGATTTAAGGAGAAAATCTCTCAAATTAATTGTTAAATTTAAATGATGGATGTATTTTAAATTAGTTGTTTTGTGGGTGGCAATAGAGCAACTATTAGTTTTTGTTTTTGTTTTTGTTTTTTTTAATTGGGTTACCACCTTTTCTAAATTTTTGGAAATTATAATGATATGTTCTTAATTAATAATTTCACATATTATATAAATAAAAGTATTTTTGTATTCAATTTGTTTTTTTTTTTTTTTTTAATATTAACAAGCTAATAAGCACAGAAAAGAAAATCTTAAAAACTTATTTTGGATATCAATTGTAAATAAACAATGTTATATTATTCTCTTGGACTTCTCCTTTTTATTAATAACTTACTCTTTCTACTTTAAAAATAAAAAATAAAAAATGCTATATTATTGTCCATTTGTTTTTTTTTTTTTTTAATTTTTTTAAAAGAAACTCATTGGTGTCTCTTTCCATTCACAAAAGTTCAAAGGACATTTCAAACATATTTCTATGTTTTCCCCTTCTTTGATAAGTTATAAATTGTATAAGTTATAAATTGTAATGGTTCTAGGATCTTCTTTTTGCTTTTTGAAATCCAATATATATATATTTCTTACATATAAGTGAAATCAAAGTTTGAATTTTCCTATTTTAAATGACTCTTTAAGTAAGATTCCAAAATAAGTGACTATTTACTTAATTCTAATTTGTGATGATTTTTTTTTTTAAAGTAATTAAGCTGGTCCCTAATTTAATTATAGATTATTAAAAATAATTAATGAAGGGATCCACCTCTATTGCCAATGGAGGTTGACTATGGCCATCTCCTAAATCGGAGGAGATGTAGCAAACTACTGAACTAGCAGTCCCCTTCCATTGGAGCAGATCGCAGCAAGCCACCATCATAGTGGAATTTTCATTTTAAAACTTTTTCTTTCTTTCTTTCTATTATCACAGTCAAACATATTTTTAATTTAGAAATAAAGGTTTTTTTAAAAAAACAAAAATTATAATTGTTTAGTTGGTAAACTTTTTTCTATCAAACAAGCACTTAGTAATTGCCTAATGAAAATTCAACTACCACCTACTGGCATCTAACATTTAGAAGAAAATTATAAATAGAACCATATTATCTTAAAAGATTTCAATGCCACAACCCATAAAACCGTATATAATTCAATGCCACAGGCTTCATGAATTTGCAATTGAAACAAAAATATGCTGGTTTTCAGGTTCTTGAAATTAATATTAAAATAGGCTTAACAAATCAAATACAGTATAGAAATCATAGCTTTAATGGTCTTTTACATTAATATCACACACAACACATTAGTTTACAACTCAAACAACCTCTACCATTTGTACTGGTAGTATATTTTTCGTTCACTGCGAGATATAACAGTAGCTGACACATATTGCAATTGAGCTAATATTCTCCATTAGCCATCGAAGAAATTAAATTCATTTGGCAAAGCAACAATGGTTTCGGCATCTTCGTCACCACTAGAAATTGGCGACTGTAGCTCATTGTAACCAATGATCAGTGCATCCCACTCTGCAGGAACCAGCAGAGGTTTGACCTGAAGAAAGAATCATAGACAAATTTACAAATCAGTTCTATATATGTTTCTGGCACATGAGCAGTTAAGGCATATATATATGTGTGCCTTCTCACCTCTTTAGCAACATCATCTTCAGTATTATTATAAGACAAATACTGATTTGACAGTAGCTGAGATTCTATCTGAAGAATTAATCAAAGACAAAACAAGCATTAATTAGTTCTAATCCAACATCATCTTATGAATGTATATTGAAAATTTCCCTCAGAAGATAAGATCGTTTTTACCTCAGGAACAATATAATGTTGTGCAACATTATTTCCAGAATCATAAGCCAAATTGTCATCAACGGCTGAAGAAGGCCCATGATGCTTCTTATTTGGTTTTCTTTCTATGCGACAGACAACAACTTTACCCTAAAGCCAAAGCAGATCAAAGAAAATTATATGAGCTTCTCCATATCTAGAATTTTTTACTATCAACTTGTGAATTGAAAGCAATTAAAAGTGCATCAACTATCTTAATGATCAAAAATTAAAAAGAATGAAAAGAATGGGAAATTAATGATCAAAGCATATACTTTTAAAAGAGGGTCTTTGTTGCAATGGTACTCATGCATGATCCAGTGGTCATGTTCTCTTTTCTAGTATTGCTGCCCTCGTAGAAAACCAAAGTGTTTTTAAAACCAATCGGCTTATTGCTGTGTTTGGCCTTGACATCAAGCTTTGTACCGGTGATTTTCCAAGATCCTCCCATGGCTGTTCTACTGGCACGATCAGTTTTGGCATACTTATTGTCAAGTGTACAGAAAAAATACCAAACTTGTTCATCAGATTGAATTGATGCAAGCCCTGCAATTTGTAGACAAAATAATTATGATGGTGATATGTGTGGCACCTGATTGACTGATACAAAATAACATACATGATACATACCAGGCAATTCACAAGGATGATGCTTGTAAACATTAACATCCCTAATTGCTGGGTGGGTAAAAGCAGGGTCTCGACTCTTCTTCTTCAGGAAATGACTAACCAATTCTTCAGAAGTTGGCTGGAACGTTAACCTGTAACCCACAAGACTGCCCATAAGATTAGAGACAGAGGGAAAATTATGCTCCACAAGATGGAGAGGAGAGGAGAGGAGATGAGTGTAAGTAAGTGATGACTTACAATTTATAAAAGCACAATTTTCACTCATGAATCTCTCTCCTTTGATCAATGTCACAGTGCTAAGAAGATTCCAGACAAGTTCTAACATATGACAATTGTATAACCGTGTCAATATGTTCTTCTATTGGACTATGTACAGTAGAATATAAGTGTAAGAAATTGTGACTAGCAATACTTCTACTTACGACATGAGGTTACCCCTCACATATCTATATCTAGTAGCATATATAAAAGTGTGAGTTGAGAGTTTGAATTATAGCATCTTTTTTAATTTCTTTGACCCTTTTTTTTTTTTATTTTTTATTTTTTTATTTTTTATTTTTTTTATTTTTTTATTTTTTTTATTTTATTTATTTTTTAAGTAAACATATAAATACAATCATTAAACTTTATATAATTACTTAATAGATAGTTTTTAGTAAGATTTTTAATTATAGTATCTTTTTTTTTTTTTTTGGAAAGTCAAATGACAAATATAAGCCTTCGAGTTTGTAGAATTACTTAATATACATATTTTAGTAATAGTAACACAACATGGATTATATAGTAATTTCCAAAATTTGTCTTAATTTAAAATTCTAAATAGATTAAATCATTATTAAATTAGTTTACCTTAATTATTATGATTTTAGATAGTTATTTACTAAGAGGGTAGAGGTAATGATATAGACTTAACCCAAATCAATATCTATAATATATATAAAAGTGTGATATGTCGGTTCAATTATTATGACTTTAGATGGTTATTTGCTAATAGGCTAGAGGTAATGATATGGACTGGACCCAAATCAATATATATATATATATATATACTCTCAATAGCATCCTTTTTTAATTTCTTTGACCCTTTTTTTTAAAAAAAAATTTCTTTGGCCCTTTTTTTAAAAAAAAAAATTCTTTAAAAGTAATTTTACAAATACCACCCATAAACTATATATAATTACTTAATAGATAGCTTTTAGTAAGATTTTTAGTTGTAGCGTCCCTTATTTTTTTTTGGAAAGTCAAATGACAAATACAAGTCTTCTAGTTTGTAGAATTACTTAATAGACATGTTTTAGTAATAGTAACACAACATGGAATACTATATATAAAAGAGTGGTGGGGCTCTTGAATTATAGCATCCTTTTTTATTTTCTTTTAATGTCTTTTGATATTTTTTTATTTTTTTTATTTCTTTATCCTATAAAATTACAAATACAACCCTTAAACTTTATATAATTACTTAATAGATAGCTTTTAGCAAGATTTTAGTTATAGCATCCTTTTTTTTTTTCTTTTTTAAAGTCAAATGACAAATACAAGTCTTCGAATTTGTATAATTACTTAATAGATATGTCTTAGTAATAGTAACACAACATAGTTGTATAGTAATTTTCATAATTTGTCTTAATTTAAAATATCTATATTTATATATCTATATATCATATACTATATCTAAAAGAGCGGAGTGGTTCTTTATTTATAGCATCCTTTTTTTTTTTTTTTTTTCTTTGAAGGATTTTCCATTTGCTTTAGAATCTAGATCTATATACTATATCTATATATCTATATACTATATATACAAGTGTGGATGGCCACTTGGAATTATAGCATCATTTTAATTTCTTTAACTCTTTTTTTTTTTTTTTAATTTCTTTAAAAGAAAAATTACAAATACAACCATAAACTTTATATAATTATTTAATATATAGCTTTAATAAGATTTGGTTATAGCATCCCTTAATTTTTTTTTTTTTTGGAAAGTCAAATGACAAATACACACCTTCTAGTTTGTAGAATTACTTAATAGACATGTCTTAGTAATTATTATGATTTTAGATGGTTATTTGCTAAGAGGTTAGAGGTAATGATATAGACTGGATCCAAATCAATATCTGTATCTATACTATATATAAAGGTGTGATATGTCAGTTCAATTATAGTATCCGTTTTTGTTCTTTTAATTTCTTTGCATGTAAAATTACAATTACAACCTTTAAAGTTTATATAATTACTTAATGGACAGAGTTTAGTAATATTTCAATTATAGCTTCCCTTAGATTATTGAATGATGATTAACAAATACAACCCTTCAAGTTTGTATAATTACTTAATAGACAGGTCTTAATAATAGTAACACAACATGAACTATATAGTAAAGATTTTTTATTATTTTAAATTGTAAAATGGGACTGGAGATGAAAATATAATTTTCTATATATTTAATGTGTTGGAAAAGAAAAGGGAATTATACAGGGGGGGAAATGTAATTTGTGTTAAACTTTATAACTTTGTAGATTATACAATGGATGTGTGTAAAGTGAAATACAGTATAAAAAAAAAGGGTTTTGGAAAAAATCCAAACGCTGGTTTCTGGTCAAATAGAAAAATAATTAAATCATCCATATGAGTTTAAGACTTCCTCAAGGTGTTAAATCAATATAATAACATTTACATGAACTAAAATTATATGTGTTATATTAACATTTATTATTTCTCAAAGATATGTATATTTACAGATATGAAACTCAAATATTAATTTAAGTACATGTCTTGCATATGCTCCAAAACTAGTTATATATAAAAGAGGGAGTTTGCCACCTAATTATAGCATCCTTTTTTCTTTTCTTTTAATGTCTCTTGACCTTCTTTTTTTTTTATTTCTTTATCCTATAAAATTATAAATACGACCCTTAAACTTTATTATTTTTCTTTTCTTTTAGTGTCTTTTGACCTTTTTTTTTTTTAATTTCTTTATCCTATAAAATTACAAATACAACCCTTAAACTTTATATAATTACCTAATATATAGCTTTTAGTAAGATTTTAGTTATAGCATCCCTTTTTTTTTTTTAAGTTAAATGACAAATACAAGTCTTCGAGTTTATAGAATTACTTAATAGACATGTCTTAGTAATAGTAACACAACATGGATTGTATAGTAATTTCCATAATTTGTCTTAATTTAAAAAAATATATATATATATATACTATATATAACAGTGTGGATGACCACTTGGAATTATAGCATCCTTTTAATTTCTTTGACTTTTTTTTATTTTTTAAATTTCTTTAAAAGTAAAATTATAAATACAACCCTTAAACTTTATATAATTATTTAATAGATAGCTTTTAGTAAGATTTTGGTTATAGCATCCCTTATGTAATTATTATGATTTTAGATTGTTATTTACTAAGAGACTAGAGGTAATAATATGGACTAGACCCAAATCAATATCTATAATGTATATAAAAGTGTGATATGTCGGTTCAATTATTATAACTTTAGATGGTTATTTGCTAATATGTTAGAGGTAATGATATAGACTGGACCCAAATCAATATATATATATATATATATATATCTATACTATATATAAAAGTATGATATGTTGGTTCAATTATAGCATCCCTATTTTTTTCTTTTAATTTCTTTGTATGTAAAATTACAATTACAACCCTTAAAGTTTATATAATTTCTTAATAGACAGAGTTTAGTAAGATTTCAATTGTAACATCCCTTAGATTATTGAACATCGATTAACAAATACAACCCTTCAAATTTGTATAATTACTTAATAGATAAATATTAGTAATAGTAACACAACAAGGACTATACAGTAAGGATTTTTTATTATTTTAAATTGTAAAATGGGACTGGGGATGAAAATATAATTTTCTATGTATTTAATGTGTTGAAAAAGAAAACAGAATTATATAGGGGTGGAAATGTAATTTGTGTGAAACTTTATAACTTTGTGGATTATACGATGGATGTGTGTAAAGTGAAATGCAGTAAAAAAAAAAGTTTTAGAAAAAATCCAAACGGTGGTTTCTGGTAAAATAAAAAAATAATTAAATCATCCACATGAGTTTAAGACTTCCTCAAGGTATTATATCAATATAATAACATTTACATGAACTAAAACTGCACATGTTATATTAACATTTATTATTTTCAAGGATATGTATATTTGTAAATATAAAACTCAAATATTGATTTAAGCACATGTCTTGCATGTGCTCCAAAAACCAGTATCCTAAAAATTTTTGAGTTCGTGTTACATCATCTTTTTTAAACCCAAATTATTATAATATTTCAAAACACAAAAAAAAAAAACAAAAAAAAAAACAAAAAAACGCTTCTATTTATGATATAATAATGATAATAATCTACTATTATTAATTATATACTCTTCACTGAGGCTGAATATTCGAATCGTCTCTTTCTCCTAACCTAGAACTCATTATAATAACTAAAAATAAAAATAACTAACTTAATTTGGGGACTTAATATTACTACTTGCCAACCACATCTTTTTGATAAATTATAAGGGCATTTAAATCGACTATCTAAAAATTGTGTCTCAATTTGTGTATAACCAACCAAATTGGTACATGTGTCTACATCTAATTATTATTTTTTCAACTTCTTTCATAAATGTAGATATATGTTCCAATTTCGTTGGTTAGACACAAATTGAGACACCATTTTTAGATAGTTGATTTGAGTCCAAATTATAAATATATATTTGGGTATGCAAATTTTATAATGGATGGTTGATGACGTGTCAAAATATATATCGTTTAATGAAAAAAAAAAAAAAAAAAAAATCAAGTTCAATCCTTTTAAATTTAAGAAACTTGCTTCCGAAGTTGGTTTAAGACCCCACCATCTTGTTGCACTCAATATTCCTTTTGATTTTGGTCTCCTTCTTGAAGTTACCTTTTAAGTACTGCTATGTTATTCGCCGATGGTTCCTTCTCAAGTTCAAAGGAGAATTCAAACATATTCCCTCTTCCTTCACAAGATGTAATCGTTCTAGTATCTTCTTCATGCCTTTTTATTGCTCTTTGCTATATACTTTTAGATACAAACGTATAGAATTGATCAAAATCTGAATCATCCTTTGTAGATATATAGCAAAATTTTGATTATAAAATCCATCGATATCAATTTCCTTTTAAAGATGGATGTTAAGTTATCAATAGAGCAGGTTGGGGACGAGTCACGTTTGACCTACCTTGTGATTCCGCTTTGGCGGAGTGTGCGGTGCACCCCATTTCAACTTGATTTTTTCAATAAAACAAACCTAATAATTCAATTTTAATGGATAATAATAAATCAATGAAACAATTTTAATTCAATAATTCATGAGGTCGAAACGGCCAAAACGAAAACACAAATTTTTTTATTTTTTATTTTTTATTTTTTATTTTTTATATTTTACAATTACACAATATCTAAATATCTACCTTATCAGTCAATTGAAGAAAAGCTTTTGTGTGATGGTTTGTCGAGTGATGAGATCATCCAATTTTAATATTTTAAATTTTTATTTGAAGTCAATTAATGATAAAATTTTCACGAGTCTATATTTCTTATCCTCAATTCTTAAATTTGTAATGACTAAAAAAGAAATTATTATTTAAGTAATATAATCATCACATGAACTGAAGTTAAAAAAATACAAATAAAAACATTATAGATTTTTCCCAAAATTTTGAAATACCCAAGTCATTTGATAAATGTATATTTTTTAAATATAGCCATTTGAAATTTAAAAGAAGGGGAAACATAATTCAAGCCTATAACTTTTTTTTTTTTTGAAATATTACAATAGAAATGTCGGGACCTATCGAGATCAAGCAATACATATACGTTTGAATATCTAATCTCATAATGGAAGATAATTACCTCCACAATACAATTTATTAATGTAGATATGAGTAATATACATCGGTCAATCTCATCTTACCAAATCAATGTATATTTGTGGTCGATGATAGATAATATGTAAAAATATTAATAATTTAATAAAAATTAAGTAAAATTATTTTTATTAATCTTAAAATCAAGAAACTTTCTCCCCAAGTTGATTTTAGGCCCCACCACGATCAAAATTCTTTTCACTTCCTAAAGTTAGCTTTAAAGTCTTTGTTATGATTCCCCACTGCCACTGTCCTTCGTTCACACAAAAGTTCAAAGGAGAATTCAAATATATATTTAGGGATGCAAAAATTCCCCGAGAACGGGCCCACAGGGATCTGTACTTTGAGGGTAGGGATGAGTTTTAATTTGATAGAGATGAGGTGGTAATGAGAATAGATAATCTAACCTGTAATAGGTATGGGGCAGGTATGAGTTTTATACTCTCCACCCCACCCCATCCCGTTTAAAATAATACTTAGTTAAACTAAGTAGTTTCAAAGAAAATAAATATATCTAAAAAAAAAAAAAGAAATATAAATACATTAACCATAATTTTACATCTCCTTACTATTATTTAACATAAAGTGACAAAACAAAATACTATTAAAAAAACTCAAATGTAGTTGATCGTATAAAGAGAGATCTAGAGAAATAAATTCAACTATTAGATTATTAGCGTTATGATTTCGAACATTTTGACTTCAAACTTTATGTTTATGTTTGAAAATGATTGCACTGGTTTGTAAGAATTATGTTTATGAAATGTTTTTTAATAATTTCTTGGAATTATTTACTACTTTATATATTATATCATATTAAATTGTTTGATACTTATTATTTAAATAAAAAAAATATAAATGGGGTAAATGGGTGAGGATGGGGAAAGCACTCCCCATTGTACCCTGCCTCGCCCCAACCCACTCCATCTATGGTGGGGTTTTATGAAGGGATGAGTTTTCAAAAAATAAATGGGGTGGGGTGTGGGGAAGACCACCTCGTTCCGAACCCGCCCCATTGTCATCCCAATATATATATTTCCCCTTACTTCACAAGTTGTTATGGTTTTAGTATTCCTTTGCTTTTTCAATTGTTAGATTTGAGATGCTAATATTTGCAACCGATCAAAGCATTTGGTTTTTGGATTTGGATATCTGATTTTTTTTTTTTACCTAAAACATTTAAAGATAATAATCTACATTTAAAGATAATGGAAGTAAAGTATAGTAAATAAATAAATCTCAATCATTTATTACACATGTCACCGGATATGTATAGATTGGGACAAAAATCATATCAGCAAAGGATCTAAATTCTTGTTTTTTTATATGAAATAGGGTGTCGATACTGACACTTATAAATATGATAAGAACATCCATATTTTAATAAAAAATTTAATTACGAAAATATCCCATTAAGAATTTACCAATAAGGACAAATTAGTTTAATTAAAAATAAACCAAATACTATATACACCCATTAATTACACCCACATCTTCAACTATATCACTTTATTAAAATAAAAATAAAAAACTAAACCCTAATTCTATTTCTATTTTCAAAATTTTAGTTTTTGTAGAAGAGAAAACAAACTTAAATTATTTTTACTTAAAAACTGGATTTTGGGTGTTCTCTTTGGATTCGAAAGAATCAAAGTAAGGTTTCCAAAGTCTCCCTAATTGATGCTGGTACAACATGATGTTCTCCAATTGAGTTGGGTGATGGACCTCTTTTCCACTCTATTTGGAAAAATATATCCTCAATTAGACGATGTATTTCAGAACCAATGCACATTATCCATGTACTCTCCATGCCTTTTGCAAGAAGCTTTGCTGCATTGGCACTGTATTTCTCATTTATTGCCATAACCAACTTCATCAATGAATGAACAAGTGAGGCAAGAGTAGGTTTCACAAGACTAGGAAACCAAATCAACAATGCTATTGCAACAATGATATGAGATGTCATTGCACGCATCTTGACTCGTTCCACCAACACAAGAAATCCAATCTTGCATTTCAAATGATTCTAGCCATGCCAATACTTAAATTTCCTCAACCTGAGAAAATCCTTGTGTTTGAAGCGACCATTCAAAATCTTATCCATCTCTAGATGCTAGTTCTAGAGAAATTGAGTGTATTAATAACTTAAAAGGGTTTGTAAATAAATTGTATTAAAATGAAAATATTCATTTAAATAAGGGTACTATTAGCATTAAGATAGGTGTTTATAGTAATGTTTTAATTTCAAGAGCTTCTCCTTACAATCCATAAATTATCTATTCACACTCCAATTTAATTTTTTTTATTAATGACAATTTAACCTAAATTAAAATTACTAAACAAGACAAAAAAATTTAAAGAAACTCCAAACTAATTAAATTATTAAAAACAAAAATTCTCTCTCCTAAATCTTTAGATTAAATATTACGTAGTAAAATCTCTCTCTTAAATTTGTTATTATCATATTAAACACTTTCTCCTAATTAATCTCTCTCCATTTTTCAAAAAAAAAAAAAAATCATGTTTCCATACTTTCTCCACAAATCTCTGATTAATAGTTAAAGAAAAAAAAAAAAAACTTATGAATATTTTAGTTTTTTACTAAAGTAATATATATACATATATATTAAAAAGTCAATTTTCAAAAAAAAAAAAAAGATATATTAAAGATTTAATTGTTTTAACTAGATTCGATTAAACTCATAATTTTTAAGACTAATGAAAGAATTAAAGTTTTCTCGGCAATAACATACCTACAAAAGTAACAAAAAACATTTTCATATTTTAATTTTTTTTATAAAAAAAAAAAAAAAAAAACAAGGTTTTTATTTTTTTTTTCCTTACATACATATGGTTCATAAAAATCAAGCTTATTAGTAAGTTTTTTTTTTCTTAACTGTTAGGGGTCGTTTGTTTTTTTGTCTGAAGACTAAATAGTCTTGAATTTTACTGAAGACTGTATAGTGACTGAAACCTGAATCTGAATGACATATTTGTTTTTTTTTTTTTCTCACATCTGAATATATTGTCAACATGTTTGTTTTTTAAAAATAAAATTGTCTGAAAAGAAGTAATTTTACATCTATATCCATGTTAAACAATTATACATATAATATAGAATAAAAACAGTAAAAAAATAATAATTATATATGAACACATATGATCTTGATCTTCTTCCTCGATTACAAACAAACTTTATTTTTACTAAGAAAAGAAAATATTTTTTTAAAAAATAAAAATAAAAAGGACAGTAGAAAAACTCACACAAAACACTCTAAAAATAATAATATATAAATACATCACCGGATCACCCTAATAAAGTATTGATATTAAACATCAATATGAGAAGTGATTATGGTTCTTTTTTATTTTTAAAGATATTTAAAATAAGCAATATATTAAAATAAATATTTCTATACAATATATAACTATGATGAAATTAGAGATATGTTATATATGGAGGATAGTATCGGAATAAAAGATTTTGGATTGCATTTAATGCAATTCAGTGATTTACAATTAAGTGAAAAGTCAGGATTTTTTACTTTTTATTTTAAGTTGTTTTTTAGTATTTTTAAGTTATTTGACCACTTAAAAAAAACAAACAAACAACTTAATAATTATGATTCAGATCCATTAAGTTTTAAGTGGAAAAAACAAACGACCCCTTAGTCTTTTTTGAGAAAGAATGGAGATAAAAAATTAGAGATATATATATTGGAGGGGAGAGAGTTTAATATGGTAATTAAAAATTTAGGAAAGAACATTTAATATGTAATAATTAATCTAATAATTTATGAGAGATAATTTATTTTTTTAATAATTTAATTCAAAAAGATAAAAATGATAATCTTATAACAAAATGAAGTGTCTTTAGAAAAGAAGTATAAAAAGAAAAAATTTGATTATCAAAAGAAACTCTCTTTTAAATTTTAGATATGGGTATATTTATAAATATAGGTATTCTTATTATATTTATGGGTGTCAATATTCTTACTCTATAAAATATTTGAATAGATCTTATTGTTTTTTAACAAATATCTGAAAATTTATAACAAGACTATTTTTGCTTTTCGATAAGATGAGATCGGTTAATTGCTATGCCCCTCAGACAGTTGTGGGTTTGTCTCTCCCAAAATTATAAATGAAGAAAGAGAGGTCACTTCCACCATAAGTGGAGTACGTGGACCTACAACCGTGGTCGATCGCCATTGAAATTTACAAGTGATCTGCCGATCTTTAGTAGAGATTGATCATACAATTGATTGTCGGATATCAACAACCGAAGGGATTTAAAAAAATAAATAAATAAATAAAAATTAGGTAAGAATAGATAGATTGTTCTAAAGGGGCAAACCCATTAATTTTTTTAAAAAAATGACTAAATTCAATACAATTTATTTGAAATTTTTTTAGGTAAATCAATTGTTAATTTTTCTATTTCTTTTCCTAAGTGCCGAACGCCCAGTTTACATCTTCTATGAGAAAATACTCAATTTTCACATTGTCTTTTTTTATAATATTTAATTACCACTCATAAAGACATAAATAAACTCTAAGGCCGTTAATTTTGAATAACGATTCACTAACGAAAAGATAAATTTACAAACCAAAAAAAAATATGTGAAAAAGCATGTGCAAAACGAGAACATTTTTGTAACAACTAAAAAACTAAATTATAAAAATTCCACTTTGGTCAATAACATTACACTTGTATTATAAATTTATAACATTACTTTTTAAAATTATTACAATGATTCAGGATTTTTTGAAAGAGGAAGATATTTAAACCCATAATTTTGTGATGTATGTATGAGGGGCATACCACTGAACCAATCTCATTTTGTCAATTTATAACATTATTTGAAAATGAATCTTTTGATAAATCACTACCTAATCTATACAGTGGCAGTGATTTATAACGTTGTTGATGGTTGATGATGTCTTGAAATATTCATTTGTTGTTAATAGACTAACAGTTACCTTAAAAATTTTAAGCTTTAAATAACCTCAATATTCAGAAGGGAAAAAAGTAGCTAATTTTAATGGTCAAAATGTGGGAAGACCCCTCCACTAGAGTTGAAATTGTATTCAAAATCATGCTTTTAAAGTCTAATCTTATCAAATCCTGATAGACGTAATGGTGTTGGCTTTAAAATAAAATACTTAAATTAAATTGACATTGTGCATCGAAGAAAAACAAAATGAACAAGAAAAAAAACGTGTAATGAAGTAAAGAAATCATACTGAAACTGAAAGCAGTTTAATGGTGTACATAATATCATAAATTAGGTTATAACTTAAACAACACCACCAATTTGCAGTGGTAGAATATTTTCATCTTTTGAAATCGGGAGGATGAGATTAGGATAAGATTGTCCGTCTTCTACACCATAGAATTCATCCTGCACAATCTATTGAGAACTTTTCTTGTGATCTTCATGCTCAATGTGATTTGATAGTATAGTATTAAAAGAAAAATAGTGATAAGATCATATCCAACCCAAAATGTTAAATTGGTGTAACTTTACAGTAAATTGCAGCAACTTATACACCAATTTTTTTTTTCTATCTCCAACTCATTGCATAAAATGTTACTAAAAAAGAATATTCCCTTAAATATTCTCTTTTTTTTTTTTTCCAACGATTAACATTTCCCCCTTAATTAATATAATATTACGATGAGTTAAGAAATTACAAAATCCAAATGATACGAGCTCAAAATAAGTCAAAAAAATTGGTCGTGGCTGAATTACGTGAGGAATAAAATTTTACTAAAAGATTTGAATTCCGTAACTGATCCAAGCCTACGCGAGTTTTTTCAAAATGAACAATCAAGAATTGTGTAAAAAAGAGTTCAACAACAAGGCTGAGGATCTCAAAATACCTATGGTTTTTTTGGCTAAGATTTCAATGATTTTGGAGGATCCGTAAACGATCTCTTGAGCTACTAAATTGTTGTTGTAATTTATGTTATAATTCTCCTTAATGTTTTTAATGTTTTTATTAATATTGTGTGTTGTTTTAATTGTTTTGTTTTCAATTTAGTGTTTTTTTAATTAAAATTTAGTAATTGTTGTATTATATACTTAATTTTAGTTTATTATAAATATTAATATAAATAATAATTAAATTAAAATAAATATAAATTAAACAAAAGCATTAAATAATAAAAAAGGATACAATTAGAATAAATTTGATTGAATAGGGCTAAAACTATGATTAAACAAAACATTTAAATAAGGGATACAAACAAAATAAATTTTATGGAATATTGATCAATTTATAAATAAGTAAAAAATTTGGGTATAAAAAAACAAAAAAGCGAAAAGCCTGCGCTAGAACTACAAGCTGCGCCTGATCAAGCGCAGATGTTTCGACCAACACAAAGTAGCGCATGTTTCTTGTGCAAGGTTGGAGAGCCAAAATTGCTCTACATTGCCTTTTGCGCTAAAATACCTCTCGGTTGGAGATGGTCTAATCTTCATTCTCAATGTGATTTGGTAGCATAGCTAGCCTGAGATTATATATCGAAAAAAAAAATCGTGATGATCTTCTTGTTCAATGTGATTTGGTAGTATAATCTGAGGTTCCTATTGAAAGAAAAATCGAAATGATCTTTCTGTCAATGTAATTTAGCAGTGTAGCCTAAGATTTGTGTACTTCTACCTGTTGCATGAACAAACAAGCATCAGTTCTAAATATGTTTCTCGAAGTAACAAACACAAATTTGATAGCAAGTCTGCCATCATAATACACAATCTTTCTTACCTGTAAAGCAACATTTTATGTGTATTGATTTCCATAATTAAAATCCACATTATGACTTGGTATACCTTCATTAGGTGACTTGGTATGACTTGGTATACCTCCATAATTGTTTATGTGGTTGCTTTTTATGTGAACCACAACAAATTCCCCCCACACAAATTCATAATGATAGCTTATTATATAGAATCACCAATCCACCGTATATGTGTTCTGAATAATCGATTTGGTAGCTGAGATTCTATCTAAAGCAGTCAATCATAGACAAACAAGCATTGGTTTTCTATATGTTTCTCATGCATCACATATTCACATGCAACACTTGATATTAAAAATTGTACATGAGGCAAGCTCTATCTCACCTCTTAAAATAGATTTTTTACAACATCATATTTTATATTAGAATATATAAATTGATTCGGTAGTAGTTGAGATTTGAGATAAGGTAAGAATCCTAAAAAAAATTAAACATTAATTCTAGTTATGTTTTCCACGCACTAATAATTTAAAATTCCCATTATGGCATATGCTCTTCCTCACCTCTTTGAATATAGTTTCAGTGACATGCAATATATACCAATTTGGTAGTAGTTGAGATTCAAGCTAAAGTAAGACTCACACAAGAAGAAAATGTATTAGCTTTAGGTATATTTCTCTTGAAACAAGTGTACAACAAGCTGATATTCATAATCTATACAAGGCATGCTCTTCTCACCTCTAAATAAATGTTTTTTGGCACACTCGTATTATGACCGTTTGGTATGGTAGTAGCTGAGATTCCAGCTATAGTAAAATAACAAAACAATTCAAAAAAAAAAAAGAAAAGCATTAGCTTTAGCTATATATGTTTCCCTGCCATATGTACAAGGTGATATTGAAAAAATATCTTCAAAGGCATGCTCATTCTCACCTCTACAAAAACTATTTGCTTTTGGTAGTAGCTGAGATTCCAGCTGAAATGAGAATTACAAAAGAGAGAAGCATTAGTTTTAGTTAATATATTTTCCCTGCACCTCATCTACAAATTGATAATGAAAAATGTCCACTAAGGTATGATCTTTATATTTTGTAACTTGTGAAATATAGTAATTTGGTAGTAGTTAAGATACCTACAAAATTTAAGAATCAGGAAACCCAAAAATGTTAGCTCTAAATAAGTTTCCTTGAACCCTAGGTAAAAATTGGCAGATTTATTCATATGGTAAAATCTCTAAATCAAACCCAAAACAAAAACAACAATAAAGCAAATTTATACCAAAGAAAAAAAAGATCGACTAACATGGATACTTACCGGGTAACTCGTAAGGTTGGCCACCAACGGTGTTAACCTCATTGATTTTTTGGACAGAACAATCAGGGTCAAGTCTTTTCTCTTGATGAGTTCGTCATGATTTGGGTGGAACCAGTGTTCCACAATTCTTCCCATATCTCATTCAACACAGCACAAAACAGAGCACCACGAAACAGAGTAAGCTATCTCTGGTTTGATGGGAAATTTTTGGTGTGTATGAAGAAGCTGTAAGCGGGTGATAGCTATCATTAATTATATATATATATACAAATAAAGGAAAATGCATTTTGAGTCTTCTCCATCTTAATTTAGTATAAAACTTGCTTGACACGACACCATTTAAAAGATACTTTTCTATTTTGATGTAAATCACTTTTATTCTCCATCTCACCGTCCTCTTCTTGAAAGTGGGCCCAGGAATCAAATGTTTTAAAATGAAACTGTCCAATGGATGCAACTCCTTCTTGGAGAGTTTGTTAGAAATTCACTTGTTAATGTTGTACTGTTTCTAGAATCTTCTTTTCTGCTTTGTGATAACTGATATCATCGCTCGTTTCGTCTCAAGAACATAATATCGGAGAATGCTATCTATTTTTCCCATTTATCTTTTTTATTTGTCTTTCTCACTTATTACTTGACACATATATACTTTTTTATTTAATAAAAAGCTCTCACTTTTTTGTACAAAACTTGTTTACATATTTACCTTTAATGTATGTTTCTATCATTTCATTAATAAGAAGTAAATACGTAAACAAGTTTTGCACAAAAAAGTTAGAGCTTTTTATTAAATGAAAAAGTGTATACATGTCAAGTAATGAGTGTGGAAGGTAAATGAGAAAAGCAAATGGGGAAGGTAGATAGCATTTCCCTATAATCTCATGGTCATATTCAATTAGGATTTTTGAATATATTTTTAAAACATTTTTTAAGTGACATATTTTTATAGATTTCAATAGATTTTTATAAATTCACATGAATTTTCACTGATTTATTTAGACATCTATTTCAGACTTTTATGAATTTGTTTAGACATCTATCTCAGACTTTCATAGATTTGTTATCTCAGACTTCTATTATAGATGGTTGAATTATATCAATATACGGCCCGATCAGTCAGCCAAAGAGAGCTTCTATTTCAAAGCTCAATTTTTACAACGATCTCAACTTTCATGATAAACCAAAAAATAAATAAATAAATAAATAACATATGAACATATAAAACTTCACGTATGAATAAACATTACAAAAAAATAATAATAAAAAAAAAATAATAAACTAATGACTATAATTTCCACTTAATTACTAAAGTTAATCATAAATGAAAGAGAGTGATATAGTTTATAACAATTTTGAGAGCAAAATTAAAAGGAAAATACTCAACATTCATAATTTATCTTCATTAATTCTCATTGTTATTCAACTAATTAGATAAACAAATAATAATCAATTAATCGAATAACCAAGCAAAGCTATACATAAACTATTGAAAAAAAAAAAAAAAAAAAAAGTATAATCCTAACTCAAACCTTGTCACAACTGACCACCATTTGATCCACGATTTTTAATTTATTCTTTACAGCCCCAAATCTTACAAAATTTGACATGGATAATATAGACATATAGAAAGTACTACATTAAAATTATCAATTTAATCCATGATCATTTGTATATAAAAACATTCATTATTTTTTTATTTTCCGAATCTATCCAGCAGAAATCAATATTGACTTTTGTCCACTCCAAAAATTATAAAAAATTTTATATTCATTTAAAAATCACGAAATTTTGTAGAATAACAGTAGACATAACATTCTATCTACATATAATTTTTCATAATTTTCTAGATAGAAGAACCCACCCAAATAAATTTAAGAATTCTAGTCATTTGTCAAAATAAAGGGGCTCCAGCAAGCCTTTGTATATTTCGAAAACACATAAAAACTAATAACTGCCACCACTATCAATTGATTAGGCTATAAGTTACCATCATGGTCTCTACTTTCATCAAGTTAAGCATATCAAGAATCATAACGTAGCATATTCTAGAAGTTCAATCATAAAAGATATAAACAAAGGAAAATAGAAGCAACAAACCCTAATAACAAGAAAAACTCAAAACCCTTGGGGAGAAGGCTGGACTTGTTATGGTCTTTGATATTTATATCTCTCACCATCAAGTTCATCAAAATCCATGACCTAAGAAAATCATTTAAAATCTAATCCTAATTGAATACACCTTCATTTTTGTAGACATTTTTAAAGTCTCAGTTCAATACATCTGGATTTGGAAGGACTCTTTAAAAGTCCATAGAAATCTGAATTGAATAGCACTAGATTAATATAGACTCTTTTAAAGTCTTTAAATGTCCGAATTGAATACACACAGATTTATAAAGTCTTTAAACATCCTTTAGAATCCTAATTCAATACACCTCCCTAAGATCTCCAAGACTCCAACCATTTTTTGAAATTTTCTTCATTGCGAAGAATATTCCATCTCTACACATTTAGGGGTGTTTGTTAAAGTAACATAATCAAAGTGTTAGAAATCATTTTTAATCAATATGTAATGTTTTTTATATTTAAATGGGTTGAGTTTACAAAGTCTAAACTACCAATAATTTTATAAAAAACCTAAATAGTTTGTGAAAGAAATAGTGGAGAAGAGAGAGAGGAAAGAGAAGTTACATCAGAGGAAGAGGTTACCGAAAACTAGAGTGTCGGTGATGTGCATAGAGTTGAAGAGAGGAAGAGATCCCAACGAAAAAGAAGAGGAAGTGAGGAAGATACTGAAATTCAAGATTTCCAGAAGTTTCACGTTAAACTGAACATCAGTCAACATGAAGCATATGCTACCATATGCTTCCATAAGTTTCATGGGAATATTTTGAAGAAATTGATGGTATTTTAATTTTATTCAGTATATCATTTCAGAATACACAAGGATGCTTATATAACATGTTACAGAAATCTATTCTAGGAAGACAATAACTACTGCACATAATTCTAGGCTAGAATAATTGTATTACATAATCAGTGGAAACTGATTCCTATAATCTCTATAATTCCTATAATCTCTCCACAAGATCCTCAATTTACAACTCACGTCAACACTCTCCCTCAAGTTGGTGCATAAATGTCTCCAATGCCCAACTTGTCTAGTGAGTTGTAAAATACCCTGCTTAAGACAGCCTTTGTAAGAATATCCGCCAACTGATCTTCTGATTTTACAAAAGGAAATTAAACTATCTTAGCTTCAAGCTTTTCCTTGATAAAATGTCGATCCAATTCAACATATTTTGTTCAATCATGTTGAATTGAGTTTTGTGCAATATCTATAGCCGCTTTATTATCATAAAATAGATTCATTGCAGAACCAGATGAATAGCCAATTTCTTCCATTAACCTTTTTAGCCAAAGAAGCTCACAAAGTCCTTTAGCCATGCCTCTAAACTCAGCCTCTGCACTAGACAGTGCAACCACCTTTTGTTTCTTGCTTCTCCAAGTGACTAGATTGCCTCCAACGAAAGTTAAATATCCTGATGTAGATTTTCTATCAGTAAGGCTTCCAGCCCAGTCAACATCCGTATAACCATCAATGTTTAAATGATTATGTTTTCTGAACATGAATCCTTTCCCTGTGGAAGATTTCAAGTACCGTAGAATTCAGAGTACTGCATTCATGTGATTCTCACTAGGATTATGCATGAATTGACTCACTAAATTCATAGCATAAGCAATATTTGGTCGCGTATGAGATAACTAGATCAGTTTTCCCACAAGTCGTTGGTACCTTTCTCTATTTGTAGGTGTTTGGTTTGAGTGTTCACCCAATCCATGATTTTGAACCATTGGCATGTCAGCAGGTTTACAATCAAGCATTCCTGTTTCAGCTAGCAAATTAAGTACATATTTCCTTTGTGATAAAAATATGCCTTGATTTGACCGAGCAACTTCAATACCCAGAAAATATTTTAATCCCCCGAGGTTCTTTATTTCAAATTCGTTTGTCAGATGCCTTTGCAAACTAGAGATTTCCTCATTGTCATTCCTTGTAATTATGATATTGTCAACATAAATTATTAAAGCCATTACGAACCCTCGTCAATGTTTCAAGAACAAGGTATGATCTGAATTACTTTGTTTCAAAACCATGCTTCCCCATAGCCAAACTAAATCGTCCAAACCATGCTCTAGGTGATTGTTTCAATCCGTATAGCGCCTTCTACAGTTTGCATACGACTCCCATTTGTAAAGAGGTAGTAAAACCGGGTGGAATATCCATGTACACTTCTTCTGTGAGATTCCCATGAAGAAACACATTTTTTACATCAAATTGATGTAAAGTCCAATCCAAGTTTGCAGCAAGAGATAGTAATACTCTGATAGTATTTAGCTTTGCTACTGGTAAAAACATCTCCTGATAGTCTATACCATATGTCTGAGTATATCCTTTCGCTACAAGTCTCGCCTTGTATCTCTCTATTGACCCATCTACCTTGTGTTTAATGGAGAACACCCATCTACATCCCACAGTTTTCTTCCTTTTAGGTAGTGGCATAAGCTTCCATGTATCATTCTTCTGCAATGCTGTCATCTCTTCAGTTATTGCTTGGGTCCATTTGGGGTCGTTCAAGGCCTCTTATACAGTACTTGGAACATGAACGGAAGATAGCTTGTGCACAAAAGCTTTGACAGGTTGCGATAATCTCTGGGTAAAGACATGATCAACAATTGGATGTCTTTTCTCCATGGTTTGGTAAGTATCTATTTAGTGGTTTATCACGGTTGTCTCTGAAAGGTAATTTGTAACCAATAGAATTATCTATAGGATTATTAGGAGAAGAGTTTAGATATTGTACCTCAGGAGTATTCTCAAGAGAGTGATCGCTTAGTAGTGGGGTTATATCACCGATAGCCTTTCTTATATGTTGCATACCCTAAAAAAACGCAACGAACGGCACATGGATCAAACTTTGTTCGCTGATTTTTATGAAGGTGAACATAAGCAACGCATCCAAATATTCGAGGCGGAAGCATCAAGACAGAAGGCAACGGTACATGATAAGCAAGAGCCTATAATGGAGTTTCAAAGTACAAGACTCGAGATGGCTCTGATTCGATAAATAAGCAGTAGTAACAATTGCATCTGTCCAATAACATCGGGGTGCATGTGCTGCTGTTAAAAGTGCTCAAGTTGTTTTAAGAATATGTTTGTTATTTTGCTCTGCAACACCATTTTGTTGTGGTGTTTGAGAACAAGTGGTCTCATAATAAAGACCATGTGCTTGGAAATATTCTCGTAACTCATTATTATCATATTCTACGCTATTATCCGATCGAAGAATTTGGATTTTAGTTGAGAATTGTGTCTTGATCATATTATAAAAATTACAAAAAATTCTAAACACCTCATTCTTATTTTTCATCAAATAAAGCCAAGTCATACGTTTGCAATCATCTACAAAAGTCAAAAACCATCTAACACCCGAAGAAATTGAAATAGGAGTCGGACCCCAAACATTTGAGTGAATCAACGTAAATGGGGTTTCACATTTTTTTTAGACTTATTGGGTAAGGTACACGATGGCTCTTGGCTAGAATGCAAGTTTCACACCTAAAATCATACTCATGTAAGTTGGAAAACAAATTTGGATACACATGCTTCAAGTAAGAGAATGATGGATGCCCCAATCGACGATGCCACAACCAAATATGTCGTTCATTATCACCAGTTCAATGCACGGTATTTGCCCTGCCAAAGCTATAATCATCCATGTAATACAACCCCTCTCTTTTAGTACCACGACCAATAATCTCCTTGGTGAGAATATCCTGAAACAAACAGAAACTCGGATACATTAGTACACAACAATTTAGTTCCTCGGTAGCTTGGCCTACAGATAATAATTTATTCGAAAGGGATGGAACTAATAAGGTATTTGGTAATAAAAAAGAGGTTGAAAGAGCCACTCTTATAGCCCCTATAACTGGATATGTCACTCCATTAGCATTGGCAATGCACATTCATTTTGGTTTAGTGGATTCGATGAAATCTTGCGGATCAAATGTCATGTGATTAGTTACCCCTGAATCGACAATCCAACCTAGGTTACTTGAATCATCGAGAGCCACAGATTTGTTTGCAGCAGTAGGAGTGGAACCCCTTTATGGTATAAGGTATAATTGAGGTTCAGTGTTCACGAATGCGGCTCGACCCGAATTCTCACTTGCTCCTCCTTCACATTTTTTTTTTTTTTTTTTTTTGCTTTGAGTTCGTGCCACCACTCTAGATATCCATGTAGCTTGAAACAGGTGTCTTTGCTATGTTTCATATTCCCACAATGTGTGCAACCCCCTCCCTTTGCTTGTGTCTTCGACTTTGTCAATGTGTTAAGCTTTACACTGGTCGAAAACTGAAGTGAAGGTTGCTGCTGTGATTTCTGTCCCCTTTTTGAAAGCATAACAGCCCCGTGCGTCGTATCTTCTTTTGTCAACATCACTGCTTGCCTTAGATATTCCCTACGAACATGTGTGTAGGCCTGCTCTACCGTAGGAAACGGCTTAATTTGAAGCACATCTCCTCGGATCTTATCAAGACAATCATCTAGTCCATCCAGAAAAGTGTGTTGCATATGGGCTATAGATTATGGAGAAGTTTTGACAAGTACATACATTTTGAGTCAAAGCATGTAAATCTAATGGTCCACATCCAATGCACTGATAAAGTTATATCAGGACGCATTGACGAAGTTATATCAGGATGCATTGACGGAGTTATATCAGGACGCACTGACTTGAAAATTTCCAAATATATATATATATTGTTATGATTTTTTTTGTTATGATTTTTTTTTTCATAATATAATACCAAAAAAAAAAAAACAAAAACAAAATTGAGTTCAAATTTAAACCGATAAACCTATCCAAACCAACCCGACCTTTTCTGGTTTGGTTTGAATCGGTTTGAAAAATCACATTGGTTTGATTTAGGTTAAAATATAGCCAAACCAATCCATATTGGTTTGGTTTGGTTTGACATTGAGCTTCAACCCAAACCAAATCAAAAACACACATCCCTAATTTTATTTGTGTTATTATTATTTTTTCTTGAATATTACAATAATTCAGGGGAGACTCAAACCCACAATTTAATGGTGTAGATGTAAGGAGTATACCATAAGATTCATCTTGTCATTTAACTTTTTATTTTATTTTATTTTTAATATTAATATATTTGTTGTAACCTTGAATATTAGCTTTGACATTTTGTGCACCAATCATCCTATGTAGATATATGGTGTGCTAAATAATGATTGTCATTATTGTATTGGTTTTAACTTAAAATTATAATTTTACCCCTATATATTTAAAGTTGACTAATGAAATGGTTAATTTGGCACTTGAAAAAAATTATGAGGACCAATTTGATATTTTATAAAAGTTGCAAACTACTTATAATTTTTTTATTAAAAAAATGGACTTGTTGGTAATTGCACTACATCAGAGGAGAGAAGAAGCCAAGTCAGCACCTAAAACAGAAGAGAGCAAGATTTCGTTATCCACTTTCAGCAAACCTCAGAAATTATGGCTGCTTCTCCTTCTTCTCTGCTTCTTCCACTTGGTAAACTTTTCTCTTTTCCTTTTCTTTAACAAATTCTCATTATAAGTTCTCCACCATGTTTTAACAATGTATTAAACTGGCGATTATCTGTGTAAACATGTGCTTTTAAGGGTTTTTTGGGGTTTTTGGATTTTTTTTTTTTTTTTTTTTTCCTGATAAATGTGATTCTGACCCAACTGTGATGAAGCTAACTTAAATGTGTTTAATGGGTCTGTGTGTTTTGTTAACTTAATGGTGTATTGAGGGAATTGTTGGGATTCTGGTTGCATTTGACATATTTGTAGAAATGCTTTTGTAGTATGTCCATTGCATGTCACTAAAATATGTTGAATTTGCTTCATGAGATAGCTTTTTATTTTGTTAATTATGGTGCATTTAGAAATCTTTTGTCAAAGCTTTTGTGCTTCACAGGCAATACTGCCTGGTAATGTGAGATGAAAACGTTCTTGTGTTTGGTTCTCCAGAAAATGAAGCAAATTGTATCGTTTAAACTCTATTTTTGTCAAAAATGAAGATGATGCAACATTTACCTTATTAAACTCGCCAAACTAATTGGATATTGGTCGGTGACATACAAAATACTCAGTTACTGCTTCTCATTAAGTAGAACGATGATGCTGTAAAATGCCTACTCTTTTTATTTGAAGTTTTGGAAAATTTAATCTGAAAAGGTTGTTATTCCGGCATATTCTGATATATTTTGTTAATAAAAATTTGTAAGAGAAAATTTTCAGCTGTAAAATGCTCTAGCAACAAAAATCTATTTTGTTAATATATTATTTTAATTACCTCATTTCTTTACTTTGACATGCTTCGTTTGATCTATTTGAACCTTAAAGAGCAACTGGAACAGCGTCTTATTGAAGTCTAATGTTTCATGTCATGCGCATAAGATTGATTAACAATATAATCTGGGCACTACTGCCAATTGTTGTTTTGCTATTAAATCTATGCCCAACTTACTTTCTTTGTATTATTGTAGGTTCTGCTTCTGGAAAATCTCTGTCTACCAATCGCCAAGGCATTTCTTGTGACAAAGTTCAAAGCAGATGCTCAAATGTGAGACTTGGAGTTAGAGCTTCAAGGACCAGAATAAATGGGGATGAGATGAATTTAATCAAGCGTAGGGATCTGGTTGGGTTGGTTTTGGGCGTTTCGAGCATCCTTTTAGAACCATTTGATGCGATAGGAGCTGGCTTGCCTCCTGAACAAAAACCAAAACTATGTGATGACGCCTGCGAGAAAGAGCTTGAAAATGTATGGTGAGATTACATTGCCCTTATCTGTAACATTTCCTTTGTTTCTGCCAGTCCAATTACTGTAAACAAGTTTTTAGTCTCATCCCAAAATTAAGAGTTTGCTAGGCACCGACTTCTATAACTCCTTAGTCCATACATCTTAGGCACACCACTATAAATTCTCACCTGTGTTTTAGATAATTTCATATGCTCCTTATTTTTCCCCTCTCTCCTTGCAACTGTTCTCATATTACTACATGAATACTCTCTAAATGATCTTGAGATTTAAAGACATAACCTAGTTATTAATCAGAATGAAGACCACCCTTTATCTTTCTTGTTCCTGTACCTACGACATGACAGATTCTTATTCCAACTCAACTTAACTAGGTAAAACACACTCTGCATGTAAGTTTTGGTTTGAACTAATTTAAGTTTCAGTGTATATAATGTCTTTTTTGATAGCCTAGGTGGACTGCTTGTTCAATTTGGTATAGTGGCTGTGTTTGTTTATTCAGTAAATTTTGTTGAAGCTTGATTTTCTCTTTTTTTTCAATATATTTTGTCAGTTTCCTACTAGAAAACAGTTATGCCTCTTGAACTTACTCTGTTCTTTTTAATCTAAATCTTCAAAATCGAAATGAGTTTAATTTATATATAAAATTCATTATTACATGAATTTACTAGAATAGCTGGTGCAGATCTAGAACAGGAATGCTAAGCCTTAGAAAAACCTGGAGTGATTGTCATTGTTTTGGAATCTACCATTGTCTGACCTCAACTCCTTTTGTAGATGTGCAGAAAGTTTGTAAACTGGAGCAACATAGTAATCTTGCAGTGTTAAACCTAGTTCATGCTATATCTCAGCCACTCATTGTTGTCCGATTGTCACACTCTTGCTCATTGATTGCATGGACACCATGAAGTTGATTGAATGTCGGTCAGACATCAGTTGTTTAAGCTTTATTTGGGAGATATTGTGCTCTTAAACCTAATTGTTTGTTGATGTTATGATCATATGTAGGTAGATTATTTTTATATATAGTTTATTACTGATTGTGCATTTAGAAAACATGGGTTTTGAATTACATTTTTTATCAATAGTTACATATTATAGTACTAAATACAAGAACAATTTCCTGTGATGAAGGTACCTATGGTGACTACAGATTCTGGTTTGCAGTACAAGGATATCAAAGTCGGTAAAGGCCCAAGTCCTCCTGCGGGTTTCCAGGTGTGCAAATTATTCTGGTTTGTAAATATAAGTGTATCTGCAATATGAAAGACAAAGATGTTATAATCCCAAGTATAAAACTCTAAAGAAGCTGTAATAATTCAGAATATATACGATGATTGAAGTTCAAATGATGAATCACAATTTTAGCACTCGTATAAATTCCATTACAGACTTTTGCCTATGTCCTGTGCAGCTTCATCGAAGTCTAATAATTTTTATAGGCTTTTGGCAATCACTTGAAGACCCATAGGTGGTTGCATGGCTATTTCCAGTTTCTTTGCTCCTCTGCACTTTAAAATGTTAAGATAGTTCCCAAAGATAGTTCCCATTTCCCTCTACAGGACTTGGTGCTAAAATAAGCCTGTGATCCTTCATCCTTTCTTAATTTACATATATGGATGTTTGCATGGCAGGCATAATGAAATTAGGGTTGTTGAAATATAACTTCAGCTTATTATATGGTGAACCAGATCAATAAGAATCAAATGTGAGGACTGATCATTTATACCAGTAGAACATTGCTGAAAACAAATGTACTTAAAGCAGCTGTATCACCGCTTAGCAGATAGAGAGAGGGAGAGAGAGAGTGTGTGTGTATTTGCCAGACAGACTAGCAAACTAGATTAGATTAGGCCTGTTTAAAATTAACTTTGTTTTAGCATATAATGTACTTTGAGCAAGACCTATTGCCACTTTAAATCCTATAAGACCAGATTGATATTGCGGAAGAATAAAAGTACTAGAAATAAACAATGAAATCTTTGTTGCCTAATCATAATTTCTCAGTATCCCTAATTGGCAGTTCTCGTTTTAAGTTAACGACTGATATGTCTATGCATATCTATGGATGACAGGTCTGCCACATATTCGTTGGCTCACCGATATATTGAGAATTTCTGCATTTTCTTCATTTTTAATTGATCTACCTTACACAAGTAAAAATTATCTCTCACAGGTTGCTGCTAATTATGTTGCCATGATACCATCTGGACAAATATTTGATAGGTAAGTATATCGAGTTGACGCATTCAATGCTTATTTTTAAGATTTCAGCAATGAAAGTAATATTAGTTATCATGGATAATTTGTATGTAAATTATTTTGCATTAGAGCACCCAAACTCATACAAACCAACCAACCAACCAGTTTATATGTAGCCTGCAAAATGAAAAACCGGATTAAACTACAATTGGGTATTATTAGAGAATAACTGTCTGTATTAAAGATTTGCTATATTGATATTATTTAACTCGACTGAAGTACTAATCCTCAGTTCTAAATTATTTGAGTTTCGCTGTACTCTTGCCAATTTTTTATTTCCGCATATCCACCGTATGTCCCTCACACCTACACCATGAGGTTGTGGGTTTGAGTCGTGTCCCCTCCCCTAAACCCCGAATTATTGTAATATTTCCAACAAAAAAAATGAATAAAAAACCTTAGCATCCTCATTTTGGCTGCATACATTTCATGATATGTTGTTCTCACACTTATACCATGAGGTTGTGGGTTCGAGTTGTGTCCCTTTCCCAAACCCCGAATTATTGTAATATTTCCAAAAAAAATATATCAAAAAAAAACCTTAGCATCCTCATTTTGGCTGCATACATTTCATGATATGTTGTTTCTTCTAAAAAAAAAAACGTATGAATCCTATTAGGGTGCAATTTGTAGCAGTCTTTTATTGAAAACGTCTCTCTTTTCATAATAGTACTTGAGAAACTATAATTGGGATATGAGGCACTTATGCTGGTTTCATACTCTATTATTTTTGTTTCAATTCACAGTTCACTAGACAAGGGTCAGCTATATATTTTCCGTGTTGGATCTGATCAGGTAAGCTCCATTAAAAGCTCACAATCAGTATGATATTATAATGCTTATCCCGTTAGGATCATTCAGGTAAAAGAGCTAATTTCTATTACATGGCACTTATGTCTGATCCATGTTACTGGTTCAAGCACGTTTGGTACTTTCAATTTTGCTTTTTTCTTTCTATATCCAACTATATCCTGTTCCATATGCTTTGGTTCTCACCTTAAAGTTAACTAATTTAAACAGGATTCCTCTTCTCTGCACTTATGCTCACCAAATAGAGTATGAAAGAGACATGGTTACAAGTTAATCTAAAAACAGAAAAAATAATATATATATATAGGGTTAGGCTATATGGTAAATTTTCATAGTGTTGCATGATGATATTCATATCAGTGAGTAAAAAACTAAATAAATCTGAGTATGTTAACCTGCAATGGAGCTTCATCTTCGTAAATCTTTAACATTGTCAATTTATGGAGTCCATGACAATTGTTAGAGATTACTGACGCATTTTCTTTGTAGTTTTTCTATAATAATTTTGCTCACTTGGATGCCTAGAATAGGTGATCAAGGGACTTGATGAAGGGATATTGAGCATGAAAGTTGGAGGAAAGCGCCGCCTTTACATTCCTGGATCGGTAATTTTCAAAACCTTGCTTGATGAATTATAGCCTGGTGCCTCAACTTTTGTTTGTGTCATTTGGATCTGAAAATTAAAATTGGCACTCACCAGTAAAAGAAACTATTATTCTTAACCTCAGACCACCACCTTGTGGTTTAGCCATGAAGCAGGGCCAGTTCCTATCATTCTGAAATCACTTATGATGCTCACTTGCTTATTTGCTTTTCTTCATCTGATACGTATTAATTTCTTATATGTTGTTTTAATCAGTCCTCTTCATTTCTTTCACATAATAGTATATTTGTTTTGGTTACCAAGAACAACTTTCAGGATCTCCAAGCTTGATTTTATTTCAGTGTCTTTTTAACAATGTGAAAGCAATTCCCATATATCATGTAGAAATTATGTTACTAAATCTTAGTTTCTAATACTTGGGTGCCTCTGTCTTTCTTTTGAATAGCTGGCTTTTCCAAAAGGCCTCATTTCAGCTCCAGGAAGGCCAAGAGTGGCTGCAAATAGTCCCTTAATTTTCGATGTTAGTCTGGAATACATTCCAGGTCTCGAAGTGGATGAAGAGTAAGAGTATTTATTGTTTCCCAGTTTTTCCTTTTCATCACAGACAAGCTTGAAAATAGATCCATATATGAGTACTTTCATGTTATACTCCATTGATTCTTTCTTCTTTTTTTTTTCCTTGAATGTTGTACAAAAACATACTCGTTCATTTGAAGACATAGGTCTTTATAAATGTTGAATTTATTTTACAATCAGTTTTTCTTTCTAGAAACCGTGATGAAGTTCAAGCTCACGGCAAACTGCAGATTATATAGACAGTACTACAACACAAAATCAAGATTGAATGAATGATGATATTGATAATGTTAGAGACTGTTGAGATGATGTCCAGCTGCTCCAGCAAGAGATCCATAGTGATAAATAAATAAACAAACAATATGACATTTATGGTATGTTTGGTAGGAGGGAGGGAAAGAATAAGGGATGAATGAAGTAAGAGGGAGAGAGAGTATGAGGGATGGAGAGGATAATATCTATCCCTCATGTTGTTTGGTATTGAAAAGAGAGTTGAATGGATGAATTTGTATTAAGTTTTTAAAATTACTATATTACCCATAAAAAATTAGAGAGCAATGTAAAATTGTAGGGCATTATGGTCATTTCCCTCCCATTTTGCTCTCCCTCCTCTCATCCTCTATATTTGGGAGGATGCAAAATTGTGGACTCGGATGGATCCCACCTCCCTCCTCTCATCCTCTCCTTCCTCTTATCCCTCCAACCAAACAAAGGAGGGATTTGATTTCTCCCTCCAACCCTCTCTCTCCCCCCATTTCTCCATCTAACCAAACGAAGCCTTAATGCAAGGAAATAACTTAAAATTAATTGAATCTAGGGATTGTAAAATCCCAGGCCGGGTCCGGATACATCCATGCCCGGCCGAGTACTCAAGTCTTTTTAAAAGAAATTGAACCCGATCCATGCCCGGGTTTGTGAAACCTAAGTATCCATCCAGGCTTGGGTTTTTGGGTATCTAATATTTGGATTTTATTCGGGTTTTACCTAGATTTTTTTAAATTAACTTTTTTTCTTTCTAGTTTTAACCTTTTTGTTTTCTTTTTTTAGTAGGTGTTAAATATGTATTCAATACACTATGATTATTCTAAAAAATAAATGTTTTTCAATTTTAATTAGAGTTGAAAATTTATATAACACTTTTAGAGAGTGATTTATGGAATTAGCATCACTTTAATAACTCTAGTTTAATCTAATGACCATAGAAGAAGACACAAAAAAAAAAAAAAAAAAGTTTTTCTGTAATTTTGTTTATGAATTTAGTGATACCCAAACCATAGCCAATGCCATTTTTATAAGCATGAGTTTAAAACTAATAAATACAAAAACATTGAACCCAACCCATTATTTAAGAAAACACTGAATTTGGAAACCTAACTAGAATCTAAGAAGAATTCCAAAAGACAATTATCTAATAATAATAATAATTTTGAGTTGTAACATTCTTCGTCCATTCTAAACGGCCTTGTCCTCACTGCTGAAATCTTGGAAAATTTTGCTACATTTTGAAGGCATCTTCCCAGATTGCATCTTCAGGAAAGGAATCAGACGACAAATGTATGAGTCATTGAGCAACAACTCTGTTGTTCCTCTTGACTATGCACCTTTTCAAAACTGCTAACTGTTCCAACTACATTCTTCCATCCTCTTGAACTATCGGTAGCTCTATTTGTTGGATATTGGTAGCTCCTAACTTCTTTTTCAGGCAAGAAACATGAAAAACAGGGTGAATATTTGATTGTGAAGGTAGTTCTAATTTCTAAGCCACATGTCTAATCTTTTGCAACACTTTATAAGGACCATAAAAACGAGAAGCCAACTTTCTATTGGTTTAAGAGCTAGTGAGGTTTTCTTGAAGGGCTGTAGACAAAGATACATCGAGTCGCCAACTTCAAAAGTCATTTCTGGCCTATATTTATCTATCATCTTTTTCATTCTATTTTGTGCTTGATGCAAGTTTTCCTTAGAAGGCGTATCATTGAGTCTTGATCCCTAGCCATACCTCATAGGTAGCCACCCATGAAGGCATGAATGGAAGACTCAAGGGAAGACTCCTAGCTCTCTCTTGCCACTTAAGTATCTGTTCTTTAGTCGGTTGTCACGACCCGCTAAGTTTCCAAACAACCTAGGAGCCCAAAAAGCCCATAGTTATGCCAAACTTCTACAAAATTTTAAAGACTTCTACTTGGTTCTACACACTCATACTTCTAGAAGTCTCTAGCTACTGAAGTATTCTAGAGCATTATTGTACATATCTAGATATATGTAGAAGTATCTATACACATGTAGAGACATGTACAAGGATTCTAGAACTTTGTACATAGGGGTAGAAACTTTTGGAGGCAAATCCTCCACCATTGGATCAAATTGATCACAGCCATTCATTGAGGAGGTGTACTATAGATAGCTTGCCCGTCTCATTTTTAAAAGGCATCCAAGCCAAGTATACTCAAAACATTATAAAGCTCTCTTGTTATCAATATAAATCTCATTTGTTTCCACAAAGCTCTTATAGTCTCTTTCTCTAATCTCTCTTGTGTGTGAGAGTGACAAGCAAGACTTACTTAATAACATCCCCCACAAAGTTGTCTAAATGTTGCACGGGTGTGCTGCGCAAATTCTAAGCCCGCAATAGTTTGTATTAGAGTCTCATCAAGCAACAAAGCTAGTGTGCATGAGTAATAGCCTCCGACACTAAAGTTGTTGCTAGAATGGAAGAGCTTGAGTGTGGTTTGGCGAGCAACGCACCCATACCAAGCGTACCAAGTCCAAGGGTCCGTTTAGGGATGCTTTGGAGACTCGAATTACCGGCTTGGAAGACACCCTTTCAAAGGTTATCGATCATCTTGATGGTCTAAAGACAAACTATGCTGAAATCACTAGAGCGGTAAAATTTTTCATCGAAGAGTTCAGTGAATCCTTCAAAGGAGAATTACTCTCCCTTACATGAGAAGTATTGGCCTTACACATGTTCATCAAGCATGAACTATAAGTTGTTCGCGTAGAGACGGAAGAAGTTCGCTCAAACTGGGCCTCGCACAAATGCACTTCATCCACCTGTTATGGAGCCATCAACACAAACATTGCGATCACTATCCAAGTACCTAAGCCAACCACTTTCAACGGCAGCCACAATGCCATGGAAGTGGAAAACATCCTCTTCGGCCTGGAGTGATACTTTAAGGCCATGGTAGTTAGGGATGATGCGACCCAAATCAGCCTTGCCCTAGTATTCCTTCGGGATTTGATCCAACTTTAGTGGCGTCGAAAGTACGGAGACATGAGCAAAAACCTCTATGCCATCAATACATGGGCAGACTTCAAACGTGAATTCAAAAAGCAATTCTCACCAACCAACGCCGAGAAAGAGGCACGTAGTTGCCTTTGTCACCTCAAGCAATTGGGATTCATCCCTGAATACATCAAGGAGTTCACTACCTTGATCTTGGAGATCGAAGGCATGTCCGACAAGAATTTTCTCTTCTACTTTATGGATGGCCTCAAATATTAGGCGAGAATGGAGCTAAAAATGCATATTTGCATTGGAGATGCTCTAATATATTAATACTTTCTCTTTCATAATTTTATGGGTTGGACTAAATCAACTTAAATTTGTGATTTAATTTTTTTACTTTAACATCTCATCCACTCATTTGCTCTCAATCCAATGGTTGAGACAATTGCTGAATTTGAATACATTTATAACTTTTGGATTAAGAGATACATGGATAGTTAGATGTTGAAATTTAAAAAAAAAATAAAAAAAAAAATTAAGTCACAAATTAAAGTTAGTTAATATACAGCATTTTCTACTTTATAATTGTTTATCCTATTATATTAATATAATCAATAATGCTTTGATACTTAAATCTGGTGCTCAAATGATGTGACATTCTTGGTGCTCAAATGATGTGACATTTTTGGTTTCTTTGTAATAAAATTTCATAATTGAAATGATTGGATTTTAGGGATACCACATTATTTAGGCATCAGATTTTTACATCAAATTTAGACAAATTAGCATTACTCTAATATTATTGAGTATACTTTGTATATTCTACCATATTAATATACTTGTCTTGTTTCGTTGCATAAACCATTTTTGTGTCATAAATGATGTCCATTGATAATGGAATCCAAGTCACGAAATATAATATTAAAAAGAAAGAAACATATGAGAAAAATATCGGACAAACTATGTGAGGATATTGTAGATATATAAACTATACAGTATTTGATAATGGTGGAAATAAAATAATAAATTTAGGTTGCGTTTGGTTTGTGGAATTGGGTTGGAATGGGGAAGGGAATTTCAATTTGTATTTTATTTTGGTTTATATATATATATATATATATATATATATCCCATATATTTTGTATACCAAATTAATGAGTTGTAACTCTAATTCAATTATATATGGGTGTAAATTAATTTAACAACCGCATCCGCATGCCAATGAAATTAAAGTTACATTTTCAAATGCAAAATCCAAATACACATGGATTATAAAATAGTAATTTTGATTTTAGGTTTAAGAATAAATGCATATATGTTATTTTATTAGACAAACGTATAAATGACATGGATAAGACAAATATTATTATGGTATGATAAGAATATAGTTGAATAGTAAATTCAAATGTTATAAATTCAATTTTATATACAAATTTCACTTTCTTATGAGATTGAGATTATTTTGTTTTAAATCAAAATAAAAGGAAAAGAAAAAGAAGATTTCTGTGAAAGTGAAACCAAGGCTACCAAGCTAAGTCATGTGTGAGGTATGAGGAATCCAATTCGACTTCGATCCTCAACAAGAAGTGATAACAAGTACGAGAAAATCTTCAATGGGATGGTCTTATTACCACTTGGTGAGACTGTCATAATGAAATTGTATCATTTATCTCGAGAACATAGATATATATTATTAAATTATAATTTGGTGCAAACTATAACAAGAAGATTTTCTCAACAAGTACAACTGCCAACTCCTGACTAACCAATCAAAAACAAGAGTCCATGTGACAATCGACGACAAGTGTTGAAGATCTCAACAAACCTTTGAGAGTCATGCAAAAGTAGAGAGAGAGAGAGAGAGAGAGAGAGAGGATATAAAAGAATCTCAGTTAGTGACCCCTAGTGGTCCCAGTGGTCATAGTTTCCATACTTTTACATAAAACAACATCTATAATTCACTTGTCACAAGGAAAGAGTTCTTCTACAACACAATAAAGTGATAAACCTAACTTTTTTTTGAATATATTCCTAACAATTGAAACAAATATTGGCAAAGTAGGTTGACATAAGATAAAACTTAGGTATTCCGTATGAGTTCCCCGATCTCTTTAAAAGATAGACCATAGAGCCTTAAAACTTCAGGGTGCTCCGCATGCTGATTTTTGAATTCTAAGAATGTCGCTCCGGTTTTCGTAGGCCCCTGGTCTAGGCTGAGCAGCCTTATATCCTGATATAATTCGATAAAGTTATTTTTCTTGATGGAAAGTGCATTTTCTTTGCCATTAAGATACACTTTAGTAAGCAAGTAGGACTTACATACTTCATCTCCAGTTTTTTAGAGTGACCACGGTTTTTTTTTAGAGACTTAGGTTTTCAATTTAGCAGTGACAGTTGTTTGGTTTGGAGAGAGACTTAGGTTTGTAGTGGGAGTGTTATGCTTTCAATATAGGGTTTACAAAGGGTTTATAAATAAAAAAAATAAAAAATAAATAAAAAAAAAAGTGGGGTGTTAAGTGTAGATTATAAAGTTTTGGGCTTGGGCTAACTTTAAAAAATAAAATCGGGTTTTAACTTGATTCTTAAAAAGACTTGGTTTTATCGTCATATTTCATTTTTATGTTCTTTTTGTGAGTTTAATTCCATACAAAAGGTTTTTTAAAAACTAGTTAAAAAAAACCATAATATACATTTATTATTTCAACAATAGAAAAAGCTATTACAAATATTTTACTCTCCCATTACTCATATATTAGTCCACCTTAGGCCATGAAGGGGAAAGATAAACTTCTCTATGGTCACCTTGGATGACTACCGGGTAGTGCCATGAAGTTGTTCCACCATACGAACACCTTCCCCTTACCCATTGCAAGCTCGCTCAGAATTCTTAGTAGAGGCAAAGTGTGAACTATCACAGCGGAGCGCCTGTCCAAGTCAAAGATCAAGACACTATATGTCGAACAACTCGAAGAGACATCAAGTTCTCCCACCACTTTGAAGAACGACACTCCAACCGAGTGTGTTCAAAAGAAGAGAAGACATGCTAATTCTAGGAGGCAACACCCGGTTGACTCGAAGGCAACCAAGCTTCAGTCTCATTAATGTAAGTCCAATTGCATTGAACATAATAGGTCAAAACGAAATAGCGTAAGTCAGACTTATCACAAGAAAGGGGAAATCCTTCTAAAACGCTTCCCAAGTCGAAGTCTATCATCTTTTTCATTCTACTTTGAGCTTGATGCAAGTTTTCCTTAAGAAGGTGTATCATTGAGTCTCAATCCTAGCCATATCTCATTCCCATAAAAGCATGAATGAAAGACTCAAGAGAAGACTCCTAGCTCCCTCATACCACTTAAGTATCTGTTCCTTAGGGGGTTGTCACAACCAGCTAAGTTTCCAGCCTAGGAGCCTAAAAAGCCCACAATTATACAAATCTCCTGAAAAATTCTAGAGACTTCTACTTGGTTCTACACATTCCTATTTCTGGAAGTCTCTAGCTACTGAAGTATTTTTGAGCATTTTTTTACATATCTAAATAGATGTAGAATTATCTAGACACATGTAGAGACATGTAGGAAGATTCAAGAATCTTGTACATAGGGGGTAGAAACTTCTTGAGGAAAATCCACCACCATTTGATCAAATTGATCATGACCATTCATTAAGAAGTTGGCTCATTATAAATAGCTTGCCCTTCTCCTTTGTAAAAAACATCCGAGCCAAGAATACTTAAATCATTGTAAAGCTCTCATGTTAGCAATACAACACTCTTTTGTTTCCACAAACTCACAAAGCTCTTCTAGTTCCTTTTTCTAGTCTCTTTTGCTTGTGAGAATATCAAGTAAGGCTTACTTAGCAACATTGTCCAGAAAGTTGTCTAAGTGTCGCATGGGTATGATGTGTAAATTCTAAGTTTGTTATAGGGCACTTCATACTCATGGCATTGTTATTGCGAAAGGCCATACTACTGTCTTTAGGAGCTGAAAACGAGTATTAGTAGCCGGCATCATTACATGTCTTTTAACGGCCTTACTTTGAAGCAAGAAAAGAATAAAAAGGTCTTTCTTTATCAAAAGAACATGGCATTCCCCTAAAGCTACTATGAGATCCAAGAGTGTATCTTCTGAGTTGTCCCTCCTTGATTCAAGGATTCTTGAGGAGCAAATATAGAATAAAAAAGTCTTTCTTTATTAAAATAACATGACATTCCCCTAAAGCTACTCTCCAAAAGTGTACCTTCTGAATTGTCCCTTATTGATCCAAGGATTCTCGAGGAATGTTTGAAGTATAAGAAGAAGATTTTCGACCATAGACCACCTCAAATGGTGTCATCTTTGAAGAGAAATGGAATGAGGTGTTGTACCACCATTCAGCTAACGGTAACCACTTACTCTATTCCTTAGGCTTATCTACAATCATGCACCTTAAATACAGCTCCAAGCATCTGTTAACAATTTCTTTTTGACCGTCGGTTTGGGGGTTATTCTACATCAATACGTCATTTCCTTTGTATTGTTAAGTTGTCTAAGTTGTATGGTTTATCAAGCTTCAAAGAAGATGGACAACTATTTAAGCAAAGTGAAGCCTTCAAGAGAGGAAAACTTTATTGGCTACAAAGGTATAATAAGACCTATTTCCTCTTACAAGGATTAAGCGCACACACACATTGCATACATTTGTGTCCGTACATCGTAGCACTAAATTGGTATAACACATTCACACACGTGTTGTAGTATGCTCATGCATTAGTCTTAAATTGACAAACATTGTAGAAATGCATGTACTATGACTATCTCTATGAAATTGCATACTTGTGTGATCTTGTATTTATTTGTTTGTGTTTTATTGTTTTGAACTTGAATATGTTCTCATATGATTCCTTATTGAGTTCCATTCATTTCGGTTACTCATTTATTAGTTTTAAGTTCAAACTAGAAAGTTACGAAACTTTACATTCTCTTACAATGTATTGCCTTCGTCTTCGTGTATCGAGTCGAATTCATAACCTTTGGTCAAAGTTTCATTATCTTTCTTATGTGTAAGTGAGTTACAGTTCGTAATCCAAAAGCGGATTTGAATTCGGAGTTCGGAGGTCGAAGATAGGTCGAAGAACGTGAAAGACGTGCAAGGAGAGAAGTGAAAAAAGAAAAGGGCCTTCAAGAGGTCCTTCCCGTGGAGGCGCGTGGCCCCGTGGTGGCCACGTGCCTCCACAGGAAGGCAAGAGGCTTGCCCTTCTTGTGGACCCCACTTCTCTTTTCACTTTCCCTCTCATTCTCCTTTAAATGTTTCCCTCTCTCTCACTTGTTCATTGTAAAAGAAAATGTGCAGAATTTTTCTTTGAAATTCTTTCAACTTCCAAACACCATAACTCTCTCATCTCTTATCCGATTTGAGTGATTCAAGTTGAAGAATCTTCGTATTGGAGTCATTTACAAACCCCAAGCAACCTTGTAATCCTACACCCAATTGCTGTAATTAAGGCTGGTGGCACCTAGAGAAGGGGATTTTCCTACAAAAGATGAAAAGTGCTTAGCTTCAAATGGGATGACTTGTTTACTTCCTTTGAGCCCCATATACACCGTCACCTCTTTTTCGACTGCTAAAGATTCAAGCGAACGAGTCTGCCTAAGGCTTATGCGTTAGCTCCAACCGATGAAAGGTTTCCAATTCCTAACCGTTTTATGGATTCCTTCTTTGTTACCGAGGTCGACCCCAAAGCCATAATGTCTCAAAACGAGGAGGCCATAGAGAAACTTGCTTAGACGTGCATGCTAGCCGCTACAACCTAAATCGAAGAAGTGTATCACAAGGCGGCAGGCTTCGCTAGATTAAAAACCGGCCGGAAAGGGAAAAGGCTGCTACCCACTTTTCAACATAGTTCCACGGGTAAGGGGAGAAAGGCTAATAAGTTGAAGGGGCCCACAGGTTGATCTGATCCCTTGTTTCGACCTCAACCTGAGATTGAGATTTGATAAGCAATGGACTGGGCATTTGATCGAGTTTTCTTTTGGCTCTACACCATTTTTGTGACTGCATTTCTTGTTCTAGATAATTGTTCAATCCTTTGAGTTTTGAGCTTGATGATCTTCAATTACATTGAGATTTCTTCATTTATATGTGTATGTTACTTGATCAAATGTTATTAGGTTTGAGAGCTTCAATTAAAAGCTAATTGTGCTTAATTAGAATCTTGAATGTGAGTTAGGTTTTTCTAAAACCTATATTTTTACATGCTTGTGAGTTGTATTGTGATTAACTTTGTATCTATAACTATTTGAGATTTGATTATGAATATTCTTATGATTAATAGTTCCTAGTTGTGCTATGTGTCTTTGATTGAATATATTTGGAAATAGCACAAGTTGTTATATGTTTAGAGCATTGATTAGATTCAATTGATTGATTTATGAATATATGCTTTAATTGATTTCTAGAGAAGTTTGTAGATCTAATCTCATTTCCCTAGCATTTTAGTTTTTGTTCTAAAGTACTGAATATATGCTTCATGAACATGTTTAATCTCAAGCTTTAGATGCATGAATCAAATATAGGATTAAAGTATGTTTGGTGATTTGACATACTCTAAATTTCGGTCTTTATGTTTTAAGACCTAGACTATTTTTTGTTGTGAACTTTGTTGCCTATATTTAGTTTTTCATGAAATGTACATAATTCATACATTTCATATGTTCATGCATCATTTTGTGTGATTGCATATTTTGGATTATAAACTAGAAAATCATACATTGTGTGCTCATTGTCTATTTCTAGTTTTCATAGTTCATGTTGATCATATGTTCTATGTTGATTGTGCTTGCATCATTTGCATCACTTAGATCAATTGCCTTGTAAAATGTGAAAGTCTCATATTGGAGTGGATTCTTATATTTGAGCAAGGAAGTCTTAGCTAGGAGCACGAGGCTCCGAATAGCTAAGCAAGAAAGTCTTATCTAGGAGTAAGAGGCTCCGGATAGCTAAGCAAAGAAGTCTTGTCTATGAGCATGAGGTTCCAGATAGACAAGCAATGAAGTCTTGGCTAGAAGCACGAGGCTTTGGTTAGTCAAGTAAGGATACTTTCTAAAGACATGTGATGTGTCTCGGTTAGAATGTAGGCAAGTCTCTCTCTAGTAGGATTAGATAGGAGGGATATCTAATAGAGAGTGAGTTATAAGATTTGGTCACTTTTGAAGGTGTACTCTTATTTAACAAGTGAAAAATAGTTTTCCGGTGGTTGTGGATTCAACTCATAGATGTCTCCTCTTCAGAGGTTTATCACGTAAAAAATCATGTGTCAAGTTTCTCTACCATTATCTTTTTGATACTTGTTTATTTGAATCAAATTGATCTTGTATGAATTCTTATTGATAATATCTTTGTAAGACAAGATCTTTGATTAACATTTTTTCCATTACATGTACTTGACAATATGTGCCATTTATAAAAGAATATAAGTACTTGTTGTTTTATGTTTTTATTATAAATATTTTCATGCAAATCATAGACTATGTTTGATCTTTCAAGTTAAATATACTTATCAATAATCTATATGTTCTTGTATGAGCTTATTGAAGTGTGATACAAGCCATCTAGAGGGACAAACTTTTGTTTGTTCAAAGGGATTAACAAAGGCTTAAACCCCCTCTTAGCCCTCTAGCTTAGCTTAGCTTTAGGCAATTTAACCATAATTGTATTTACAATGTTGTACCACCATTCAACTAACGGTAACCACTTACTCTATTCCTCAGGCTTATCTACAATCATGCACCTTAAATACCGCTCCAAGCATCAGTTAACAATTTCATTTTTACCGTCGGTTTGGGGATGATAAGCGGTGCTCATTAGTAATTGAGTACCTTAGAAGGTGAAATGATGTTTCCAAAGTTGGCTAGTGAAAATGTGATCTCTATCACTCACAATAGTTTGCGGCATGTAGCTTGTAAATATTACCTAAGAACAACTGTGCAACATATTTTGATGTAAAGGGATGTGACAAAGCTAGGAAATAAACATATTTACTTAATCGATCCATAACCACAAAAATAACTTTCCTCCTATGCAACTTTGGAAAGCCTTTTATAAAGTTTAGAGAAATATGGGACAAAATCAATTCTGAACATGAAGTGGTTGCAACAAGCAAAAGAAGCCACGTTTTCACTCTTGCTCCACTAACATGTGTTTCATTCTGCAACAAATCTACAAACTTCTCTACTCATCTTCTTCCAATAAAAAGACTTTTTTTTACCCTTTATAAGATTTTTTATTTTTTTTTAGTTCCAGAATGACTACATTCTACCCCACTATAAGCTTCTTATAGTATCTTTGCTTTGAGTTTAAATTGATCTCCCAACCATAACCTCATTTTATACCTTAATTGATTATTTGTCCAAGTGAACTTGGAGTGTGAAAATGGTTCTGCGATAATCTCTTTTATAAGTTGCTGAATTCTCTCATCCTTTTTCCATTCTTCTTGAAGTATGTTGAGCCAATCAACTACAGAAAATGATGGGGCCATAATGGCCGACTCTTCAATCTAGACAAAGTATCTACTACTTTGTTCTCTTTACCACTATGATAGACAATTTCATAGTTATATCCTACCAAATTAGTAGCATTTGAGTTGAGATCCGTTGATCCAACAAATATTTCAAACTAAAGTGGTCGGTGACTATCCTGAAACGTCTTCCTAGTAAATACAACATCCATTTTTGTACAGCTATCACGGCTGCCAACATTTCCTTCTCTTATATTGAAAGGCTTAATTCTTTTGGTGTGAAGGCCTTGCTTATGTAAGCTATATGTCTGCCCTCCTGCAAAAGAACTGTGCTAGCCCCATATCCTGATGCATCACATTCAATCACAAAATCTTTCTAGTAATTCGACATTGCCAACACTGGTGTAGAACACATGATTTGTTTGAGTTGCTTAAATGCATCTTCAACTGATTGTGTCCACCAAAAGTTATCCTTCTTCAATAAGGCAATAAGTGGTTGATTAATTTTGCCATAATCTTTGATAAACCTCCGATAATACCTAATTAATCCCATAATCCCTTTAAAGGTTTGAGAGAATTAGGTTTCGGCCATTGAATCATACTTTGATTTTTTGTTGAATCGATAGTTACTCTTTTTGAGATGATATTCCCGAAGTACTCAATTTTTGCCTTGCCAAAATCACACTTGGATCTTTTAACAAATAGTTGATGTTGAGATAACACCTCAAGCGCTAACTACAAGTGTTCCAGATGCGCCTTCAAATCATGATTATATATCAAAATGTCATCAAAAAAATACAAAGACAAACTTCCTCAAAAATGGCTTGAATATGGTATTCATTAAACTCTGAAAGATAGATGGAGCATTAGTCAACCGAATGGCATAACCAGAAATTCATAATGTCCCTTATAGGTTCTAAAAGTTATTTTGTGAATATCTGAAGTATGCACTCTAATTTGATGAAATTCTGATCTAAGATCTAACTTCAAAAAAAAAAAAAAAAAAATCTCCATGCAATTCATCTAATAACTCATTAATAACAAGAATAGGAAACTTATCTTTAAATATGATTTTGTTGAGGGCTCTATAATCAATGCACATCCTCAATGTACCGTCCTTCTTAACCATTAACATCGAAAAAGAAAATGGACTCACTTCCCCCGTTCGCCGTAAGGTTCCAACTTTAAGGAATTCTTGCACTAGCTTTTCAATCTCACTTTTCAATGTGTGGATACCTATGAGGCCAAATATAAGGTGGGGATGATCATGGTTAAAAAGCCATTTTTTGGTCTTTTTCCTTTTGTGGTGGTAACCCCTTTGGCTAAGCAAAAATGTTCGAGTATTAATGGTAATTTGTTTCTTAAGGAAATAATGGTAAATTTTAAAAACATATCAACGGTAATTTATTAATGATAACATAACAAAACAAAAATAAAATAATAATTTTTAATAGAATATCAATGGTAACACATTACAAACATTAATTATTGTTTTTTCGAAATATATGAAATTCACTCTTAATTTATTTTATAAGTGGTAATAAATAAATATTTTTTAAGATATGACAAAAATAACTTTGTCCAAGTTAGGGTTTTTTTTTTTATTTTTTTATTTTTTTTTTATTTTTTTTTTTTTTTTTAAAAAAAAAAAGATTGAATAGTCCTGCATTTTATTTAAGACCGAATAGAGATTGAAACCTGAAACTTAATGATATGTTTGTTTTTTATTTTATGAGTTAAACTAACTTCAATAAATACACAATTAAGATATTAGTTCATGAAATACTATAAAAACATGAATTGTCTTTCTTCATCTTATAAATAAGTCCTTCCAACATTAAACTTCATCAAGTCAAAAAAAAAAATTAAAAATAAATAAACAAAATAAAAAAAATAAAAAATAAATAAGAAACTCTCTACCATAACAGTATAACACAAAAGAAAACAATATTTATACGGAAATACTATTACCTGTGTGTGGTGATCAGATCCAACAAATCTTATACGGAAATGAAACTCTTTGTTAGTTGTTTCCATAAAATTGTGACTGTAGGATGACTTTGCCATTATGAATATCTAATATTAAGAGTAACTCTACCTTATAACAGCAGAGTAGATCCATCGAAAGTTTAGGCAAAATATATAGTGATTAAATTTGGAAGGATTGTGCAGCATCCTCCGCTTAAATAGATTTAAGTACAGTTTTCTTTTTATGAACAATGTAAAACAACAACATAGGGATGAAGTAATATTACTAATTTCATTATTCTAAGGGGTTTTTACTATTGGATGCCTATGTAATTGGAAAAAGTCAGATTTTTACTTGTTATTTGACTTTTCATTAAACAGGTTTTTACATAATTCAAAATAGCCCATTTTAGTCATAGCCAAGGTTAGTCAAAATTAACGGTGAAAGGGGTATTTTGGTCTTACCATATGTGTTCATTATTGAAAAAAAAAAATTTTGTTTTATAAGAAAATAGTTAATTAGATGGATCTCCACCTTCCATCTCGATCAAATTAAAAAAAAAAAAAAAAAAAAAAAATTTGAAAGAACCATTGTCTATCTTTCAACGATGGACACTAAAATTCTCTTCTCTTCTTTTTTTTTTTTTTTGTGTGGTTTTAATCATATTTCAATTTTTTTCCGTCATTTTTTTTTCTTTTTTATCTTATTTATGAAAAATAAAAAAAATAATAAAAAATTAGTCTTTCAACTCTCCTTTATTTGCAATTTTTCTGTTTTCTTTTTTTACAATTTTTTAATCGGTCAACCAAAGTCCGAGGGGAAAATGGACTTTCTATTGATTTTGTGATGGTTGACTGTCAAAATTTGATCAAAGGGTTGAAATGAGCTATTTTTAATTATACAATGACCAATTTGATGAAAAATCAAATAGAAAGTAAAAATCTAATGTTTCCCAATTACAAAGGGACCCAATTGTAAAAAATCTCTTATTCTAAATTACCATGTATAAGGATATGAGCTCTTTCATTGCACACCCTTTTTGCAAAGATTTATCATTCATCGTCTTTCACATATTTAGATTGCATACTAACAGAAGATAATTGGTCAGAAGCATTCATTTTAGCTCTAATTGGTGTGACCAGCCGCCGCCTATGGCGAAAACCTTGAATTAGGCTTATATATTGAAACCAATAGCAAACAATCAAATAACTAAAATAATGAACAAAAACAAAAACAATAAATTTTAGAATAATAGCAATTCGAAAAGAATTATTCTTCTTACCACGTTGCCTTCAAATAACTTAGATTATCAATATTAAACTTTCAATAAAGTGAGTGAGCGAATTTGAAACTAAGTTAAGTGAGAATTGATAGTATCAGTATCAATGAGTAGAAAAAAATAGGAATAAGATGACCGACAATAACGTTAAATTATTACTTTGATTTAACACATTTTGGGTTAGTGCTCTGGAATTAGAAAAACATTTACTTTTTTTTTTTTTTATTTGGAACTAGGTAACTATTAATTTGTAGATATTTTTTTATGGGAAAAAAAATGCGTTACTAGTTAAAAAAAAAAAAGAAAAAAAAAAACGTTAGAAGTTTTTAATTTATAAAAATAATTAAAATTGGGTCATACTATACTAACTTAAATTTCTAATTTAATTTTTTAAATTCAATATCTCAATTACTAATGTGCTCATGTATTGTGCTCTTTAATCTAATGGTAGATATGTTAAAGTTAACAAATTAAATCAGAAATTTAAGTTAATATAGTCTGACACAATTAAAATTTTTTAAAAAGTATTTTGTTTCCTTATCTTTATGAGGCATTATATCTTTTATGGCTAGATTTTAGGAAGCCTCCAAGATTTGTCTACAATTCATCAATTAAAATAAAATAAATTGAGGCCTTAGGCAACCTCCTAAGTTGCCTAATGGTTTAGTCAGTCCTGGGTGTGACTGAGCTTCTAAGATCTTCTTTTCTAACCCAAAAAATTTTCATGGTTTTACGGTTGAAATTTCTATGTGGAGTGGGTGCACTAAGCCTTTTTGGGCTTTGTTTGCCATGACTTTATCACCTTATTATGAGATTGTGCTTTGGTCATGGACTTGCACATAGATGAACAAAATTAAATATTGCATGTGCACAAATAGCAAGTGGACTTACACGTCGCGACATGGCGTCAGAAATGGGATTTTAAGTGACGTTTCCACCAACTATTTCCATCTCAATCGTATTTTTTAGGGTTTTCACGACCCTTATAAAAAGAAAAGGATTTGACTCTAAGAGAGAATATACAAGTGTATAAGAGGCACATTAGAGCTTTTTACATTTAGAGTTTTATAGATCAAATCAAAAGCACACTCATACATCATTTCATTTCCAAATACACTCATTTCTCAAGTCACTCTTTGAGCACTTTGGAGTAAATCTCGAATCTAACTCTAGGTATGAATTGATATCTTTCCCTTGTTGTTATTTGTTTATTTGCGTTATGCATTTTTGGGAATTGATTGTGGATTGAGTGTTGATTTTGTATGATTTGTATTTCTTGATTTAGACTAGACAATCTTTGATTTGCATTTCATATGTTCATCCAGTCTTAAAGGGTGTATTGATCATGCATTCTATTCGTTTGATTCATGTTTTCATGAAAACATATATCATAAGCCTTTATGGATTGAAGTCTTACTAGTTCATAGTGTTGATTTGAGAAGTAGATCTGCTTCTCATGAAGGAACTGTTAACCCTTCACGGAGGACCGATCTTCTTCTTCGTGGATCAGCCCCTTCGCAGATTTCTATTGAGGAAAACCGGTAGCGATCTGTTCCTTTGGAGGAGTCGATCTGCATTTTCTTTTCTTCTTTTTCAATAGTGATGATTTTGAGTTATTTTTGGCGATGTGTATATGTTATGTATTTGGACGGTGTTGATGTTTAATCAACAATGTAAAGTGGAGATCTAGAGCATAGAAATTCATTAATAGAGATTAACAATGATTTTTTTTTTTTTTTGAAAGAATCAATATTTATTTCTTAATTATTTGATTTTTTATTGGTTTTTTTTTTTTTTTTTGGAACTATTATTTGTTTTAACATTTTTATTATTATTATTCTCCGAATACAAATACATGGGCAGGGGTAAAACTAGTATTATCCCTTTTCAGTGGTTGACTAATGGTGGTCAACCATTAGTCAACGGGTCAAGGGATAATCCGTGTAATTATTATTGATTTTTTAGGTTTTAGTGTAATTATCCATATAGTTAGGGTAAATTAGTGCATTTTGCCTTTTTTTTAAAAAAAGAGAAAAATTGATTGATTTAAGAGCATCTCGAATACAAATATGCATTTGGAGAAAATTGACCGCCGCATGGGATAGATAGTTAAAAAGTTAGAAAAACTCTCTCCAATACAATTATCTAACTTCAATATAGAAATGGTGTGGCAAAAAAAAAAAAAAAGTTAGAGAATATGGAGTTGGGTTTCTAATTCTACAAACTCTCCTAAAATGCTGACTATGATTTCTAACTCTCTCCAACAACAATATTAGAGCTCATTTAATTGTAAAATAAAAGAGGAGAGAGAGATAATTGTTTTATTATGATTGGTCATAAAATTGATGCATATTTGATTTTAGATAATTGCATTAAAGATGTGAATATGTATTTCTCTAATTTTTCTTCAAAAGTAAGTCTATAATGAATAGAAATGCTGATATGACACTATTTAAAAACTCAAAAATACATATTTGTATTGGAGATGTTCTAAGGCATCTTTTAATCCATTTCCTCTATGTAAATTCAAAACCTTTGCTTTCTAGAATGAACTCTAAGATTTAAGAAATCTCAATCTACATTATCATAAGTCTTCTCTAAATCATTTTTAAACACAATCTCCTCATTTTTTTTTTCCTTATTCAATACTTTTCCACCCCTTCTTCATTTGCTATTAGGGCAACATAATGGGTATGACTATCCTTCACAAATGCTCATTAAATAATCAAAATAGTATCGTTTAGCACATTCGTTAATCTTAACGACCAGGGACGTAACCAGAATTGAACACTAGGGTAGGCTAGAATTTTTTTTTTACCGAACATTGACATCACCTAGTTATGAGAACATCATAATGGGTATGACTATCCTTCACAAATGCTCATTAAATAATCAAAATAGTATCGTCTAGCACATTCGTTAATCTTAACGACCAGGGACGTAACCAGAATTGAACACTAGGGTAGGCTAGAATTTTTTTTTTACCGAACATTGACATCACCTAGTTATGAGAACATAGTGAGACGTCCCTCTAAAATGTACATTCTAAATAAATACGTTACAAAATTTTATTTTATTTTTTAAAAAATCAAATTAAATTATAAGAGAAACATAAAATGTAAATGCAAACACAAATTAAATTATACAATATTTTTATATTAGTTTGATTCATTCGAAATATACTAAAACAATATTCTGAGAAATTTAATAAAATTCATTTAACAATATCATTACTTTGTAAATTTAAAATTGAATTAAATAATAATTAGATTACTCTTAAAATCCCATTATCTATATTTAACAATAATCCTAAAATTTCAATAACAATTTTTTTTTAAAAGTAACAAAATAAAATATTTAAATTCATAATATCCACTCAAACATATCTAAATGTTGATGTTGATAAATAGATTGAACCAATTTTGAAAAATGGGGAGAAATAATTGTTATTATAAAAAGAAGAAAAAGAAAAGAAAATTTAATTTTTTTACTTTAATTAGGAATTAAAATTAATTATTTAATTAATTTAATTTTTTTCTTTACTTTAATTTTTTTTTTTTTTTTTAAGTGGGGTAGGTTGGGCCCCCACAGTGGTCCGTCCCTGTTAACGACATGACCTTAGCCAACAACTTGTAAAGGTTGGTTATAAGGCTAAGGGCTAGGTTGGTTGATATTGTCATTAACACTGTTGTTATATTCCAAAGCAATATGTATATGTTTGGTAAATTATAATATTAGTTGATGTGAATTTATATAATGAAGAAAAAAAGATGTAAATTGAAATGTTCAAATGTCAAATAAAAAGATAAATTAATTATATAACATTTAATTCAAATATTAAAAAAATAGAAAATATTTTTTTTATTCACATTACCAACATGTGTATTAGTATTAGCAAATAGGTATTAGATCTTCTACTAGTTGTACAATATTTTTGTAGTTTTGAATCTACTTTTATTTTATGTATTCTTGGAGTAGGAAAAAAATAGTCTACTAATTATCATAATAATAGATTAGAAAATTTATAAAAATAAATAAAAATATCATTTAAAAATAATTATTAAAAAAAACTCAAATTACAGTAGTAAATAATAACAATATATTTATATGAAATAAATGTTGGGATAAAAATGTCTTTAGGTTAAATTAACAAAGATAATTTGGTCTTTTAAAATATTCATTAAATCTCATATCAGATTATTCCACAATCACTTTCAAGAAATAACTCATCGCCTACTTCTTAAAACTGCTGGAAAATTATTAAATAATCACTTTTTCTTCTTTCCATACCAAAATTATTAAATAATCGGATTTTAATTTCTCAAAAATAATACCAAACTGACCCAAATAGGTCTAAATTCTTTCATTTTGATTGCTTCTGATTCTTTCTTCTTAGATAAAACAAATGAATTTGGCATTTATGTTGATATTGAATATACCTTTATTGGGAAATTAACAAAAACAACCAGCAAATCCTAGCTTCCTAATTATGTCCCAGCAATCTTAAAAACTTTATTTGGCATTTGTGTTCTTACAGTTTAAATATAGGCAAATCCATATGATCACTTGGAAAAAAGGTAAAAACTTACTTTTCCTATAAATTTTACTATACTTTAGAAAAGTCTTGCACAATATTTTTTTCAAGAGAAAGTTTGTTAGAAATTTTATTTAAACCTCAAGATAGATTATTTACAATTTTCTTTTTTAAAAATAAAAATTGCTCCTTTTTTTTTTCCTTGCTAATTTTTTTTTTTAATTTTTATTTTTGGTGCATTTGGAATAATAAATATGTGATTTTATTTTAATGTAGTGAAAAGGATGGAGATGGACTCGAGTGACAATTCCAAAAGGAAGAGAACTTCAGACGGAAAACAAATTGCAATTAGTTGGCCTTCTATTTCTCTAAAATTTGTTTCCAAGGAGAATGAAAAGAGATATCATGCAAGTCTTTCAAGGAATCTTATCTTTGAGAGAGGTATTGATTTGATTGATATAGTTGAAGATGATATTCTTGATGTTGTTACTGATAGAGTTTGGTTTAATTTTGTTGCTCAAGCAAAAGATGCATGTGAAAATTTGGTAAGAGAATTTTATGCCAACTTTGTTGAAGAAGATTTTAATGAAGGAAGAGGTATTTTGTTAAGGGGAACCATGGTGAATATCACTCCTTCAAAGATTAATCAATATTTTGAGTTATCTCATGAAAGGTGTTGTCTTGATAATTTGTGTTTCTCCAAGGAGGATCTTGCGCAATTCAAAGGCAACATGGCCTAGTAATAACAACTACTTGCCTCATGGGCACTTATTTTGTAGTTGCTCATTGGATCCTTCAACAGATCGGTCGGAGATAAATCTTAGAAGGGCAAAACTTATTTATGCCATTGGTATGAATAAGCCTATTAATATTGGGAGATATATACACCAAATGCTGCCTTGGTGTTTCCGTGTTTGATTGGCTGCTGGGGTTCCGTTAGAGAAATCAGATACTTTCATGTCTCCACCTCCTATGTTGGATTCGAAGGTATTGAAGGAAATTGCATGTCCGGTTGCTAGAAGAGTTTCACAAGATACTCCGACAACTCTTCCTTCTCGAGTATCTACTTCTAGAACTCATCGTTCTCATCTACTCAAGTTGAAGAAGGTACATCATCCTCTCATCCTACTCCTAGTGTTGATAGACGGCAAGGATGGGTTTCGGAACTTTTCAGGAAAATTAAAGAGGGCAATGCTTCAATTCTTAGTCGACTTGATCGTGTTGAAGCAAGTAATGCCATTATACTTGATAGGCTTGATCAACAAGGTGCTCAAATTGGTTTGCTTTCAAGGAATAAGGGATTAAGAGTTAAGCCAAGTCATGATCATACCCCCTAACCTTAATCTTCACAAAGATGATGATGGAACCAATGCATGATGTGTTCTTTGTTCCATTTATTATAAGTTTTATGTTTTAAACTTTATTTTATCTCCCGGAAATGTTTAAATGGTATGAGCGCAACTTATTGGATTCAAATTTCTTATTGAATTTTATGCTTTATTTTGGAATTTAATTGTTCTTTTTTTTTTTTTTTTAATTATTCATGATGAATATAATTAATATTTCTCTCAAAAAAATATAATTAATATTAGAAAATATGAATATAATTAGACATATATTCATGGTATATTTAAAATAAATAGAATTATTAAAATAATTTTTCATAAAGTTTTGCAACTACTAAAAATACTCTAATTAAATTTGGGAACAACATTCCAAAAATACAAAATATTTACCTATAACTAAAAATACTTTACTCTATTATCTTTAATTCAAACTTGGTAAAATTCCGAGAAATTTCTAAATTAAAAATAATATACTTTTTTTTTTCTTCTAATAATTTAATAAACAAATTGAGAAAAGTGGGAAATTAATCTCCATATGCATTTCATCACCATATCTTTTTCATTTTTTTATTACTAACCAGATAAGCTCAGGTAAATCCAAGTCGCGACACCCACCGCGTATGCTCCAGCCGCGGTCCCGATGAGTTCTCTTCGGGACCGAGTCAGGGCTCCGATTCCAGCGATTCCGGCGATTCCAATTGGAACCTGACTCAGTACAGCTTTCCCGGCATTCTCAACAACAGCATCCACGTACAACACCACGGCCCACTCCTTGAACCGGGTCGACCCGATAACATCCGATGACTCGTCCTTAGGGCGGTCGAGGGTCACCTTTTTGAAGGCCGAGTCAACCTGGGCACGACTTGGGGGGTCGGGGACCCACTTGAGGATGAGCGAGTGACGGCGGTGGTCGGGGAGAGAGAGGAGAGAGTGGTGGATGTGATCGGAGGCAGTGAAGAGCTGATAAGGGAGGACGCCGTCGAAAGCGTGCTGAGTGAGAGAGAGGCAGTGAGTGAAGGCCGAGTCGCAGGCTGTGTCGAACTCGGACGATTTGACCAGCGACGTCTTGACTCGCTTGGAAGCGGACAATCCCATATCTCTGAAGTCTGAATCTCTCTTCTTGTTAAAGTTGTTGTCTTTGTAATTTTATCTGGATTCGATGGTCTTGTGACTCTTGTAGGTGGAACTGTGGAAGTGATGACTCAGAAATAAAATATGTTGCACGTGCAATCTTCTAACGTAGTCACGTGACTTGCCTAGATATTTAGGAAGAATAGTAAATCAAACCCTTCGGTTCGAATCATCAATAAAAAAACTCTCATTAGTTGACCATTAGCTTTATTTAAATTGAATATGACAATTTAAATAATTGATTATAAACTGAATAAAAAAAAAAGGAAAAATATAATAAAATATATACTAATAATAATAAAATTAATTTATTAAAAAAAATTATATCATAAATAAAAAATAAAAAATAATAATAATATTTGATATAAGGAACAAAAACTATAGAGAAGACATCCACATTGCCGAGATGGATGTGTGTCTTTAAGAATCTCATTTATATATATATATATATATATATATTTTTATTTTAGAATTATTTTTTTAAAAAATTTATAATGATTTTATTGCTTTATTATAGTATATTTTAATTTTTTTTATTAAATTTTTTTTTATTTGTTTTATTTTCATACATATTTTTAGTGTATTTTTAATTATTTTTTAATTTAATTATATGAAAAATCACTTAAATAATCATATTTCAATATATTTAAATAAAGTCAACTAATAGTCAATGGTAGTGGGTTTTTTGTTGATTCTTCAAATCAAAAGGTTTGATTTGGCATTTGATCAAAATCAGGAAGTTATTTACAATTCACTCTACAATTTACTATCATTTTTAGCGGGGAAATATCACAAACATAACCAAATCTTGAAAATTTATCAATTTAGTTTAAACAATTTAAGATTTAGGCAATTTAGTTATTGTATCATTTATTATCAAATTAGTCTAACTTACTAGAATTTCTCAAGTCATATATTGTTAGGATGTTTTGTTAAGAGAAAATTGGATAATTTGTCTTTGACACTTTAAAGAATTAAAAAGGGTGGTATATATATAAAAAAATTAAAAAAAAATTAAAAAAATAACTTTTAACAAATTAAGAAAAATAATTTAAATATAAATTATCATCCTATTAAAACAAATCATGATTACTTATACCAAATCATGATTATATATACCAAATTATAAAAATTTGATAAATGTAAGAAGGAAAAAAAAAAAAATACTTCGTATTGTCTTTCCTTTCTGGTTTTTGCAATTTGAAAAAGATTAAAACCAAATCAACCTTTATTTACTCTATGGCCATTACCAAATAGCTCCTAGAATTTTTTTAAATTCCAAAATAGTTACGACTTTACGAAAGTAATCGAATTGGTCCCTAATTTTTATTGACGTACCAAATCAGTCCTTAACTTTTCAAAAATACCAAATGGATCCTTGTTGACTGTTAATTTTGACTTTTGACCTTCGTGATCTGAGTTTTCCATATTGTGGATGAGTCCTCCATGATCTCAACTCTGGTGATCTCCTTAACTTGAGAAGATCAACGAAATCCACCTCCAGCAGTGGAGGTGGATTTTTTTTAAAAGAAATATTATTATTAGATTTTATCATTATTTTTTATTAGAAAATGATTTTAGATTTTATTTTTATTTTAGTTTTAGTTTTGATTTTGTTTACACATTTAAAAAAAGACTAACATACCCTTGGATCGTTAAGTTTGACTAATGAAAAGTTAATGGACTGACCAATTTGGTACGTCTATTAAAATTATAAACCAATTTGATCAGTTTTGTAAAGATCACAAATAATTTAGAAGACTAATTTGGTAATCGCTCATTTACTCTGTTTCAAAAACACAAACTAAAGTAGTAAAAATGCATAAATAATTATTTTTATTTTTTTTGATATCATAATTATTCTAATTGTGTAAGATATGTTTATAATCATCATCTAAAAAATAATATTCATAAAAGTTTCCCTTAAGTCTCCAACCTCTAAAAATAAATTACAACTATTCCATCGACGATTACAACTATTCCATCGACGACAAAGAGTTTTGATCGATTTTTACTTATGAAAGCTAATTTTATTATAAATAATCATTTTTAAAATCTGATTTTAAGCAAATTTTATAAACTTTGAATAGTTATTTCAGCAATTTATGCAACTTAAAAGGTAATTATATCTTTCACTTTAAGTGATAATGGATAAGAATTTGAGTCATTTTATCTATTAAATCGTAAAAGTGTGGGGGGAGACTTCACTCCCTCTTGTGAGAGATGAATTACAAGCAATGCTTGCTACGGTTCAGTGAGAGCCTGCCTTGATCATATTGGTTTAGCTTAAAAACCTAATAATAACAAATGAGGTAACTATATTAGGCCTCTTGCCAATGTGGTTTGACTATCCTTTTGTAGACTCCTCCACCACGGCCCAACATGCATATGTATATATACTTTATTCTTTTGTCCCACCTCTTGTGTGGGTCCCAGTAGATGTTGTACATTAAAAAAAAAAAAAAAAAGGAGGGCTCAAATAAATGAGAAATTTAAAATATACAAATAAATAAGTGTTAATATTATAAACCTCCACTCACCTTTGAACTATTATTGAATATATAGTTACAAATGCTTTTATTTTAGAAACTTCCCCTATGAACTAACACCGTTAGCATTTCGTTTGTGTTTACTGGATTTGACTATTAAAAAGTTTAAAATATCCATATTTAAGCTTCAGTTGTATGAATTAACTATTATACCCTCATACTTTTACCAAATAAATTAATAAAATAATACAAAGGCGGGAATGTTAACTTACAAATGAGAAGTTATTTTATGGACAATTTTATCCCTAAAAATAATAAAATGACAAATGAACCAAAAACATTGAAAATGGGTATTTGCTTGGATTTATTAAAAAAAAAATGACAAATAAATAAATATATATTCTGGTTTATTTTCAATATGTTTGATTCATTTATAATTTTGTTATTTTTAGAGATAAAATTGTTTACAAAATAACTTTTCCTTTGCAAGTTAACATTCTTGGATTTTGTATCAATTTATTAATTTATTTGGTAAAAGTAAGAAGGTATAATGATCAATTCATACAATTGAAGTTCAAATAGAGATATTTTGGACTTTTTAACGGTCAAACTCGGTCAACATAAACGGAATGCTAACGGTGTTAGTTCATAAGAGAAGTTTCTAAAATAAAAGTATTTGTAACTATACACCCAATAATAGTTCAAAAGTGAGAGGAACTTTATAATATTAACCCAATAAATAATGACTATCTTGTAAACTACTTGTATTGCCAATTTACTGTATACTAGCTAAACCCACAGGCCCAACACCAGCATCTCTGGCTTTTTTTCTCTCGACCGCTTCCGTGCAATCAGCTCTAATGGGTTCTCTTAGATTCCAATTTCCTCAGTTGGGGTTCCACCAAAACCCTTCCTTTTCTGTTTCTGTTAATAAACCAACAAGCTTGATTATAAGCTGTGGGCTCAGAGATGGAAGCAGAAAGCAGATGTGGAAGTCGAGAGTGTTGTCAACAGAAGCCATACAGGTAATCCACGCCATGAAATTGGCTAAATCAGACTCCAAACTAGAAGAGGTTTTTCATGGCAAAGTCTGTAGGCTCCTCAAAGCTGATTTGTTGGACACTTTGACTGAGTTTCAGAGGCAAAAAGAGTTACACTTGGCTCTTAAGGTGTGTACTATGTACAACTTGTTATTTCCCTCTGTTTATTGATTTTTTGTTTTTTTTTTTAAAGTTTGGTTAGGTTTTGTGTTGTTAATTTGCTTTTCATGTTGAAAATTGGTAGCTGTTTAATGCATATTAGAGAAAAGAGAGTAAAAGAAAAACAAAAGAAGAAGATGATTTTGTTATTTGAATTTTGTATATAAAATGAGTTTACTTATTCACAAAATTTACAGCTTTATGTATGTAGTTGAACAATTCTTCAATGATACATCCTTATGACTAGTTAAATTATTGCTCATGGAAAGAAGTGCATGTTGAAAGATTACTTTTTTTTTTTTCTTTTTCTTTCTATTATTGCACTTCTGTGTGTTGCAATATGAAACTCCTTTAAATTCTTGAAGAGTTTTTTGGTTAACAGTCAAATCTGTGGACAATTGATGTCTCTAGAGTGAGGAAAACATATTACGAATGGTGTGTGTGGGGGAAAAATAGATGCATAAAAGAAAAAGGAAATATAGAAGCAGTTGCACAGTTTTTCTTGGTGATTTCTTTCCCCTCCGGAGTTGGATTTGATCGTTTCTTTAATCTTTCAATAAATAAATTCATTGTTTTTCTTTTCTTTCTTTTTCTTTTTAAATGAAATCAATGAAATATGAGTAGCTCATCAGTTTGTTGTGGGATTAATGGTTTTACCTTGACCTTTATAATTCAATCTTGAAAATTTGGCAAAGCGATGAGAAGTCGCAACCTAATGGCATTAAACCAGGCTAGTTGACACGCATAATACTTTGAATGCTTGCCATTGAAAATGATTTTGAATTAACATGATTAATGATTTTTAGAAGTTACATGAAGATGCCAATCACTTCCTAATTATACCTGATCAATTGGCAAGTTTAACACTGTACAATTGTTGAGCCTGGTGATGAGAACTAATACTGGTTACTAGTAGCCTACTTTTAAGTGTTTCTTGAGTTCTTTCTTGGATTGCTCAATTGTTTCTGTCGAAATTACTTTTCTTTCTCCTTTATATTCTATCTGAAACAAGATCAGGTTTTAGGTCTTCCATTTTGTGCGGAAGGAACTGTGGTATACTCCAGATCTATCCTTATATTGTGACATGATTCTACTGTTGGGAAAGAAAAAACAAATTACAATGGCTGAAGAGCTCTTTTGTGAACTCAAGAAAGAAGGTTTGGAACCAGACACAAGGGCTTTTACTGAGATGATCGGAGCTTATCTGCAAGTGGGTATGACTGAAAAGGCAATGGAGACATACGCAACAATGAAAGCATCAGGTTGTGCCCCAGATAAATTAACAATAACAATTTTGCTCAGGAGCCTTGAGAAGGCTGGGGAAGAGGAGCTTGCAGCTACTGTAAGGAAAGAATGTGCCCAGTTTGTAGAGTATCCCGAGAAATTCCTTGAAGAACTTAATCAGAAACATGTAAGAAATCCTACCTTTTAAGCACTTGTGGACGTCTTATTTTTCTCTATACTTCAAATATGTCATATGGTTAATTAAGTATGTGCATTTCATATGCCGGGCTGAAATATGGGAAGATTCGTTACCTGCATCTCATTTGTAGTTACATTTATTCGATATAATGACAAATTAAAACAAGTTTATGGCCACTGTCCGGAGAATTCTTATTCTATTGGCTGGAATTTGTCTCCAAAATATTGTGGGACATTTGGGCTAGTTTAACATATAGTTAGTTGCTCCTAACTTCCTAAGAAATTATTTGTAGGAACACTGTCACTCTAGTTTGATTAGCATACCGATCAAATGCATAGGATTATGCACGGTAAATAAGGTCTTTGATTAGTTTTAGGCCCCTTATTTGATCTGGTCAGGAATCCCAAATGAAAGATTAAGTAGATTGAATGATAAGCTTAGAACATACTTATTTGAAAGAAATGGCAAAAGTTTTTGTTTCCTGTTTGACCAGGAAAGGAAGCAAAGAAATGTTTTTTAGCTATTTTATTTAGACCTTGGTAATTCCCTTTCATAATTTACAAAAGAAAAAAAAAAAGGAACGGAATCTTGGATTTGCAGATTGCTTTTATTAGAATTAATGAAAATACTATGTAATAAGACTATTTGCCCTGCATTCTTGTTTTAGATGGAAATTTTGATTTTGTTGGAGAAGTGGAAAAAAGATTAGGGACGTTGCTGTTTTCGAAAGAAAAAAAAGATTAAATAAATGTTTTGAGAAACATTCATCAAAGCACAGCACATTCAAGTTCATAGGATATATTGAATGACAATGTACTTCATAGTTTGCATAGGATTTTAGCTTATTTTAGTATCTAATTTGATTGTCTTTCAGATGTTACAGCGAAAAAGAGTAGTAGATCCTGTTTGAAGACTTCTCGCGAATGAAGGCAAACTAGAGCTGAGTTTCTGTACGAGCTTCCAAAGGGCATCGGATTTTGCCAACTCTCATTGGAGCGTTGGTCAGACTTGTATGGAGCTAGAGAAATTTTTAGGAGGCTATCGACAAGTTAAAAATCATTGTTTGTGTTGAATCTTGGATATCTGTTATAGGATAATAAGCAAAATTGGATTCAGGGAAAGGTTTTAGATTACTTGTTCAATTAGTTAGATCTGTGAATTGTTTCTAGAAAATTTATTTTTCTGCTTTTTAAATACAATTTGACTGAAAATTCAACTCTAAAATGATGGAAACCATCTTTCTTTTTTTCTAACAGCCACGCTAGTTCTTGAAGTATCTCTTTTTGGTACATGCCATTGCTGTCAGCTTACAGCACATATGACCATATATGATTGAAACATATTTCATTAAAAATAATAGGAACATTTTAATGGACCTCTATTTAAGTTTGGCTAAGATACAGTCAAAGGTTTTGTTGTTAAAAGCTTTCCTTTGCAGTTCAGGAAACTTTAATAAAATTTAACACAAACCATCCCCAATACTCCATTGGAATATCTGCCTATTTTATGACCAACTCTAAGAAAAAGGGAGACTAGGAAAATAGGGTTGCAATTGTAAAGTTAACCTAGATAAATTTAAGCAAAATATGACCTCTAACTTTTAAGGAATGGAGATTTGTATTTTTCTCCCATTCATGCATCATAGATCAATATATCTTTATTCCTTACCCGTTCTTTCTTTCCTGCATTTTCCGTATCACAGAAATTAGGATTTAAGAATATATCTTAAAGAAAGGTCTGATGCATTGGTGAATTGGGTGAAAAACTAATCATAAGTTCTTCTCTCTATCAGAATAATAGGGCTGTTATGCTCATTACTAAACTTGTTGAAGAGATGAAATAAAAACAAGGTATATCTTTTTTATCAGAGGTTGAATCGATCATCAGAAGAATAATCAGACCAAAAATTGGGGCACATTATGGGAAAATAAAACTTCCATCCAAGAGAAGAAAATGAAAGACTTTCATAACAATTCTCGTACAATCAAGAATGAAGTTTTTATTCTTTTCATGACAAATCATGAATTAATAACTACATTCAATCTCTAAAAGAATCCCAATTGTTTCTAACTTTCTATTTTTAGAATGAAATATTTACGGAATCTCTATGAATATGATCAAACCATATTCCGTGGTATTTACAGAAGATTCCTCTTTCTTATTTTTAAGCAAGTCCCCGAGAGGGATTAGTTGTATAAATAAAATGTTATTTTTGTAATGTAAAAAAAATAAAAATAAATAATAATAATAATAATAATAATAATAAAAAGGTTTCAAAATTAATCAAAAAATTTAATCACCAAAATCCAAGATAGGAAAAGCCCTTTTCAATAATTTCTATGGAAGGAAAAATCATAATCATATTGAATGAAGAGGGCAATATACTGTTTTCTCTCAATTCCACTTATGGAAATTCAAACTTGTTATACATAAGAAAATAAATTAAGTTTTTTTCTTTTTCTTTTTCCCTTCAGTCAGCTAAATATACAAAGGAATGCCTGAAAATACATATATTATAGGCCACAATTGATGATACAAATAGGAACAGGTGTTGGCATCTTCTAAAATTGGACAAAATCATACACTCTGCAAGTAACAAACCACTTCAAGGGATAATCAAACAGAAAATGAAAACAAAAAAAAGGGAAAAGGGAAAAAAAAAAAAAAATTAAATTCAAGCCGCGATAAAGAGTAACGATTACTGTTTACTAGTTCCTCTTCAGCTAGCTAAGTGGCTAGGCGAGCTATTAAACATACTGTGCCACATATACGCTCTAGAAAGCACCATTTCAAGCTCTTGGTGCGTCCAGTTTTGGGTCGGAAGGTGTTGAAGGAACATTACCATCTCCTGGAAGTCCAGCTTCTGAAGCTTTTCTGACCACTGAAAAAGGGATAACAGGATATGTTTATGGTATTTGACATTTCCGTGGAAATAAATGTTAACTCATCTCATTGAAGTGATTTAGAAATTCATCAGGACCATACAAAAATAAAAAAGTACAAAGCTAATTAGTAAAGATATTATTTGTTTCAGGAATCATTAATACAAGAACCATCTTCATATTCTCTCTATTTTCAGCATGCCTTATGGATAGTATACTTAAGAGTACTAAGAAAAGGTGGGAGGTGGAAGCATAGTAAATCATGGCAAAACTGAGGATACAGATCCTAGGTGGGCCAAGAGGTTTAGCATTACAAACGGTAAAGACAGTTCGACTGCAGTCACTCGCTTGCCAATACAGACATGTGACTTGGAGATTGTGCACTACGTGTGTGTTGCACATATACGAATTAACCACCAGCTCATATTCCTATTAGTGGATAATGGAATTCAACCTGAAGCTTCTAAATTTACAGAAACCTCTACTCAAATTCTAGACATGAATGATCACAATATGCTCCTGAATTATTCAGTATGTTTCTCCTTTCTGGATTAAATTAGGGGAGACCATGTACAAGTGAAAAGCTCAAATAAAAGTTGTAACTAGCAACCATAGAAGAAATTGAACAATCAAGTTCAAAGTAGCACAATGACCAGAGTGTTATGATTCACAGAATCACACTAACTTGTTTCTTACATTAGAAGAAAACTGGTACAGATTTTCACCTTCCGTGCAATTGCAATCATTACCTTATCAGAGCAATAATTCAATCTCAAGCAACACTAAGAAAATTATACCAGTGCAAAGGGAGACAGTCTCTCACCGTTAAAAGAAAACTGGCAAATATGTACACAAGGAAATCTGGTAATGCATCTCCTTCAGCAAGATATGTGTCCCACAATCGAGTAACAAGATGAAAAGGGATCTAAGAACACAAAACATGTCATCAACCTCACAATTTAATATAAAAAGCACATGGAAATGACGATCATATTGATATGTCCACCGCTGCAAACTTACATCGGCCACAAAGATTAGAGATTTGGTCACTTTATTAATGGTACAAGAAAAATTAGAAATGAAGGAACCTATGATTATACAATAACACTAGTAGTGGATGCTGAAATCATACCTCACGTATTAAAAGACAATTAAACCATCGAAAAGCAAACTGAAGAAATTCAAGCCCCTGCTCTTCGATGTGTCTTGAAACAGGTTCTGGTTAAATGACAGACTAGTCAGTAGGGCAGAGCACACTATAGTTGAATAACAGAGCTTAGAAAAAAACTAAATAGGGCTATGCATAATACAAGGCAAATGAGGTAATAAAAAAATACATATTTTGAGGAGCATGCTATAATAAACTCCCATAAAAACCACTGGGGACAAACCAAGAAAGCTATTTTAGTGGCAAAAGGTGGGGTTGCTTGGCTGGGGGTAGAAGTCACCGTAAAAATCCAGACAAGAAGTTATGTCGGACCACCAACTAAATCAATATATAAATGGAAAAGCTGTAAATCATTTGGCAGACTGAATTTCACTTGAAAAAGTCCAACGAAATTTGGTTCATAAGAAGGGATACTAGTAAGAGGATATAAAGGCCATAAAATAGTTTTACCATCAATCCGTCGAACCAATTCCTTCAGCTTAAACACAAGCCTTTGGATTCCTGGTTGAGCAAATGTGTAATGATCTTGCATACCATCAAGCAATTTTGATAGGCACCAATAGCAATCAGCCTCTATGTCAGAGATTTTCTCAGGAGATAGATTAGAGACTGACCAATTATCGACATCCCCTTCTAAATATTCCGACAGAAAAACAACAAGAAATGGGGTAACAAGATCATTTATCCCCTGAACATATCCACTTGCAGGATGTCGAATGGCCCTGGAAAACAATTGGAAAATATACAATATGAAGAGAAAAAAAAAATTGCCACTAATATGATGTAACGAAATACTCTAGTGGCGACATTTTTCATGAACATATACTGCAACATGACGAATTTCATTTCCAGCCAAATATTAGTATACCAGCGCCAAGAACTCCAGAAATCCAATTAAACTCACGGTAGTAGACATTTGCATAATACAAAATAATAGTATCTAACCATGTATAAAGAATGCGTTCCAAGGATTTCTGAACTTGCTCTTGCTGAAAGAAGGTAACATCAGGTACTGTTCTTGGACAATCAACAGCAATCTAAGAGGGAAATAAAGACAAATATCAGGTATCAGGTGAAAAATCAATTGATCAAACAATAACAATGACATGTAGTAAGTTTGTGTTGAAAATACCTGGCGAAGCATGTTAATCTCATCATCTGAACGTTCAGTGTCTGGAATGTCATAAAATTGTGCAACACAGTCAAGATATTCAAGGCGCTTCCTTCTTAGAACTCCCTCCCTTCTATCTGAATTAGGTGGTGCATATCCCTGTTGTCAGTTCATATTTAAATTTCAAACAGCAACAAAACTATGTTCATAAAGTATTCATAGTAAGGAGCCATATTAGGTTAGCCCCAGTATTCACATGGTGATAGTTCCTTGAATGCATGCTCTACAAATAGACACCTTCAAGCTTTGACAATCGAAATCACAAGGCAAAGAGAATCCAATGAATTGTAACAAGACAAACATGTGAACGAAGCTAATTTCCCATAGCTCAATCACAAGGCAAAGGATAGATACCTTAAGTAGGTAGCCCAGGGGGAACCTCTTGGTTGGAGACCAAAGGTCCTACCACCTAACCCATGCCTTTAGGTTAAAGGCTATACTACGTAAACAACAAAAGACTAGATTGATTGATATATTAGCACCATTTGGAAAAGAGGACTTTTATAGATGAAAACAACTTCGAACGCATGACACTAATAATATACAGGAATTGTTTGACCAGACTTGTAAAAGAAAAGTACTGTAAAAGCAAATTTCTCATCAACAGAAGCTGATATCTAATGGTATTTATTATTTAAGCAGTAATATTTGACCATCCATATTTTCCAGTCATTGTGTTTCCCAAATTTGATAGCATCAGACCAACTGAGCTTACCAAGAGAAGTCTCCATACAATGGGGCGCATATATGGTGGTACACCACTCCAACCTAACTCACGTAATCTCTCTGCAAGATTTGGAAGAATTGTATTAAAAGTGTGAAGCCAATACTCAAAATCCCAACTCAATTAAAACAAATGAATTCCAAGCAACTTTTAAGCAGTTATGAATTTCAAAAGACCAGCTGAATTACAAAAGGAAAACAAAATTGATGATATTACAGTACTTAAATGCATCTATCCAAATGTAGAATTATAAATGTCTCACCAAATCTGCAAACAGCATTTTGAATCTTAATTTTGGGCAAAAAAGTGAATAAAATAACAATGAAAGGAAATATACCCAAAAAAAGGACAAAAAAATCCAACATGTCAACTCAAATGGGTCCATTTTGGACAGAAATTATTCAAAATTCCAAAGAATCTTCAGCTCCTTCTAAATGATCTTAAAATATGAATTATTAGACTGCATTCAATTTTCTGGATCATATACTGCTCCTCAAAGGTCCTAGTGTTTACTTTTTCCCAATAACCATGCACAGGATCCAGTTTCATGAAAAGAATCTTGAAGCATCTTTTAGAGGATCTAAACTTAGAAGTAACAAACAAAAAGTTTGTTTTTCCATATATAACATGGCCACACCCTTCCTCACAAGTCATGTTTCTTTCCAAGGGACACAGAAACGGAGACCATGTCCTATGATACTAGTCTACAACCATATAACATCATGGAATAGAGATCAGGCATCTCAAAGAATTGACATAAATTAAGTGTGCACTTGACGCACCAGATAGCATTGGGATTAGATACTCTCACCCTCCAATCCCAAACCAGTGAAGGGACACTTTGGGAATAGATAATTTCAATCCCAAGAGGCCCCATTTGTGCCACTGCAGTGGGATTGTTTAATCCCATACCCCCCAAAAGGATTGTTTAATCACACTCTCCACTTTTCTCTCTTAAATTATTCTATTTAAAAACCTCTTAAAATACTTTAATTTTATTCAATATTTCTCATGAAAGATACTAAACAAGGAACGCCTCAACAGTTTGATAAAACATTCAAGATACTGTACTGTGATTCTTGTTTAAAAAATATGTTTTTGACGAAGCCAGAAGACAGTAAATACAAACATCATGATTAAACTCATCAAGAAAAACAAAATCAGCCAATGGACTCTGAGCTTTTGTGTGTGTGTCTGTGACAGGGTGAGAGAGAAAAGTTATAAATGCACAATAACAATGGCTACTGAAATAATATTAAACCTTCGTCCAAAGCATCTAAATTTACACAAGCAAATCCATACACAACAAAAATAATTATACATCCATCGCCAGAAAATATAAATGAATTTAACAATCAAGAGAGAATCTATATAGCCATGATACCTAATCTGACTGTTGGTACAGAAAGCTCCTTTGTAAATTTTGTAACCCTTGTAGAATCCGTGGCTCTAGCAGTCATGGGGGACTTATGAGTTTCTTTGGATGTATTATCAATATTCGATGTTGATGGGTTTAACATATTAGCACCTTCATTGTTTCGCTTGCTTGTACTTTGATCCTTTTCCTGCATTATAAGTGAAATAACTCAGTAAGTTATTATTAAACTGCATCGCATCAGATGATACTTTCTTTTATTTAATACACAGACACCCAATTCCTTCCAGCACCCTAGTTTGAATGAGTTGACCCTAAGACTTCTTATCTTACACAACAAAAAGAAACCTTAACAGCTACACCAATAAGTTCCCACAGCATCAGATGATAATCAGAGTGCAATTATTAGAGAAAATAAAAATATTACTCAGATAATACCTCCGTGGACTTGTGCATGTGGTCTCTACCGCCAGCATCATTCTCAGAGAAGCTCCTTCCAAAAGTTGGGGATTGTATGCTCGGGTCATCTGGTGGTTCTGCTCTTCTGGTCAGCAAAACTTTACCTGGAATACTCCGACCTTTGAGTAACCTAGATCCCAAGCAAACAGAACAACAAATTTATAAATTAATCTAAATAGTTAGCACAAAATAATGATACTGAACACGTAGTTCAAAAAAGAAAATAATAGTGGGGCTGCCACAACAGCAATACAGGCATCATATAGGTAAACTAACTAAATATAAGATAAAACTGCTCTACATAACAAATATCAGCATCATCACTTTAATCTAAAATATAAATTGGAATGGATTAAATTTTTGAAAATTTTTTTTTTTGAAAATTTTAGAACCATACATTATACAATAGAAGCAACACGCCAGATTATTGGAAGCCAGAGAGAATACACTGCAAAGTGTATTGAATTTCAAAAAAAAATAAGTGTATCTCCTCGATATCAAAGCAGATAGCTTGTTTAAAGGTTTATGGGCCTTCCAGAAACAAAATGATAATATCTACAACCCATAGCTACCAGTGGCATATTTTTTTTAGAAATGATACCTCACACCATATTAAATCATGCCCAATCAAGCATACAGAGTGATGTGCAATCTAAGCGACAAGGTGCCAAATGAGTAGGTAAACAAATTCGACAAATACAAGTTCACTTTTGTCAATGTCAAAGCAAGTCTCATTTCGCTAGCTCTCAGCTATGATATGCTAAAACAATGCCACACCCTATATAACTCATTCTTATTCGGTTGCTACGGAAAACTGAGCTTATGTATAGAAATAAACACCTGCATCCATGAGGTTGCCGGTTCTAGTCATGCACCCTCCCTCAATCCCGAAATATTGTAATAGTTCAAAATAAATAAATAAACACTAAGCTTCACCCAATTTAAGATCCAAATAAATCCTCTCTCCTCACATTATCTCAGGAAGCAATGAATTCATCAAACTTTAATGCATTATAAAAGTTTCTCTCTCTCACTGATTGTCATCCAAATCAACCAAACCCACATCAATTTTTTGACCACGTCACGATATTTGAAAGATCAATAGCTGAACTCAACAACCATTGAACCATTTTACACACTGACAGTTAGAATCTGAAATCTGTCTGGATTTCCAAGTCTAAATTTGAGAGATCCGATATCATCACCCAAAAGGGTCCTCAAATCTCAGTTAAAACGACAGTAATCAAACAATAAATACAAAATTCCTTGCCTAGAAATTGAAATTCCCGTAATGGGTATGGAAAAAATGAAAATTTAAGAGAAATCAGAGAAGGGAAATAATCTAATATACGCACCCTTGAACATTCTTGAGGGTCTGATTGAATCGGGAATCGATGCTGGAAACGGTACTGGGGTCGTTCTTGGGGTGATGTTGTTGTTCTTCTTTGTGATGATTAATGTTGGTGGTGGTGCTGTTCTTCATGCTCACTCTTTCTCTCGCTGTTGTGTAAAAAGATCACATGCTCTGTTTCTCTCTCTTATGAACCTCAATAACCTGTGACTATGTGAATATAAAAGTATATCAATCGAATTGAAAATCACAATTTCATTTATTTTGTACCAAAATTTGAATGGAAATTTTTTTTTAAATAACAAATTTGTGTAGGGAAATGTTAACATATTATGAAATTGTCTGTGTTATATGACTTTTTTCTTTTGAATTACACCTGGCAAGATTAGATTATATGAGTTTGATTTTCTCGACGGTATTTATCTCTACGTATATAGATTAGGTATTTATTTATTATTATTTTTTTTAATATTTTACCGTACGTAGAATCCTTAAACCCATCTATCTATCAAACGGGGGTGGGGGGCAAAAAAAATTCAGAGCTTAAAACTCTTCGGTGGGTTTATATAATATATAATATATTTAAAAAGGCAATAGGCCCTGTGTCATATTTGGGCTGTCACTTTTTGGAGAAAAATTATCAATTTTATTTTGAAAAACAGTGATTACTTGGTTTATTATATTTAAGTGGTGTAGCCGTGTAGACGGTCTGACGATGTAGAATAGTTTTAAATTAAAAAATATTATTTTAATTTTATGTATTCCACATTCTTCTAATAGAGAAAACATATTTAAAACTCATTGGTGGGTTTATATAATATATTATATATTTAAAAAGGCAATAGGCCTTGTGTCATATTTGGGCTGTCACTTTTTGGAGAAAAAATTATCAATTTTATTTTGATAATTTGGCAATATAGGTTAGTTTTAAATTAAAAAATACTATTTCAATTTTATGTATTCCACATTCTTCTAATAGAGAAAACATAAACCTTTTAGGATTTAGTTTCCTATACATACTAAACTTGTCTAACCTATATATACTTGATTATTATTATTTTTTTCTAGTTTTTCACTTAAGAAATTTCATACTTACTACTACAATTAAATTCTTCGTATTCTTCGGTTCATCGATCAGAATAATTTCAGGTACGGGATTACAAATCAATAAATATTTTAGATTTTTTCAAAATTTTTATATTTGTAACTTTCTTAGGTTATTAATATGATTGCTTTAATGAATTCTTCTTTAATATGTATATATATATATTCTTTGTTAGTTTTCTTTTGTTTTTGGTTTCTCTATGTTGCGTTGTAATTTTGGGCTTGTTTGCTTACTTGTGGTTGTTAGTTTTGTTCTTTTCTTGCTTCTTTTACCTTGTCTTTGACTGTTATATATATATATATATATATACCGTATATATATACGGTTCCGTTCCTATCATGGAATCCTTATATAACTTTATTAGGATATTGAATGTGAGCCACTCATTTATAAAAGTGATTTGACAAGTGCATACATACCAAGTCAAAGTATGTAAAACGAGTGGCTCACATTTAATATCCTTATATAATTCTATCAAGACATCCTCATAGGAAAATTCCTGTATATATATATATATATATATTTATATGATTTTGCTACATTTATTATACTAATTTTTTATTTAAACATTTATTTATTTAAATTAATTCAAAAAGAAATTATTTGATATTCAGATGAGTAAGCCATCAACAATTTATAGATTTTTCAAAAGAATTAAAACCTCAGAAGCCGGTTCATCTTCTTTAACATCTAATATCAATATTCCAGCTTCTGAAAATCAATCCACAAAATCTCCAACAAATGATATTAACCAAGATAATAAATCTTTGGTGTATGACCTAGGATTATGTCGACAAATATGAGATTATCCTGTTAATGAACGTGAAGAAATTCGTCAAGCTTATATTAAAGTTGGTCAATTCCAACCCATTTTTGACCATTATAACAAATCGGGACGAGATTCTTATAAACGCAGCTTCCAGAGTTCTTGGTTTACATTGTTTTCTACATGGTTGGAATATTCTCCTACAACAGATGCAGCTTATTGTTTACACTGCTTTCTCTTTTGTAAGCCAACTAAACACCTTGCAGCAACCGCTTTCACTGTTAATGGATTTAAAAGTTAGAGAAAAGCTAGGGATGACAACAAATGTGCGTTTTAACTCATGTAGGACCAAAAGATAATCATATGACCCCTCACAAGATTGCTAAAATAGCATCTACAGACTTAATGAACCAGTCTCAACATATAGAAAGAGTGGTCGAAAAGTATAATTCTCAAGAAATTGCAAACAATAGGCCTAGAGTCAAAGCCACAATTGAAGTTGTTTGATGGCTTGCATTTCAAGGGTATGTTCATTTTATGAGGCACGCAACATAGATGTTCCAAATATGAATGCTCGTTATGTTGCAAGACGAGGTCGAGCTTGCCAACAACAAGCAAATTATACAATTGAGCAATATTACCATGTAGATATATTTTATACTGCAATTGATTCTCAATTAAAAGAATTAAATAATCGATTCAGTGAGTAGGCAATTGAGTTGGTAATTCTTAGTACAGTTTTGGAACCTCGAGAAGGATATGAGTCTTTTAGAATTGATGATATATGCAAATTGGTAAACACGTTTTATCCACATGACTTCGCTGATCATGAGAAGTTGCAATTGAAAATGCAACTTCAACATTATGAATATAATGTAGATCAACATTCAGAATTCAGAAATTTGTTAACTCTTTCTTCCTTGTGTTAATGGTTGGTAATGATTAGAAGATCAACAATATATCCATTTGTTCACAGAATAATTATGCTTGTGCTTACTCTTCCGGTGTCAATTGCAACTACTGAGAGATCGTTTTCAGCTATGCGTATTGTCAAGACTAGACTTCGTAACAAGATGAAAGATGACTTTCTTACAAACTCTTTGATCATGTATAGTGAAAGAGAAATCGCAGAGAAGCTTAGTATAGATTCAATTATAGATGATTTTAGAGATTTAAAAGAGCGACGGGTTCCATTTTAATTTATAAAGACGGTGTCTATTTGGTTTATTAATTAATTTATTTTAGTATTACATATGAGACTAGACGCTATTATATTTGTTTTTTTTTTTCTTTCAATAAATTTGTTTTTAAATATTAACATATTTGTCTAGCATTAATTTGAAGAAAAAAAATTGTCTTAGACCCCCTCAAAGCCGAAATCCTAGCTTCGTCCCTGCTATCAACTAAGCTACGCGTAGTACACCCATGAGACTATGAGTTTGATTTTATTTTTCACATTTTACATCAAATCTACTTTTATTTTTAATTTTTTATCCTGTTTAGCCTTTTAGGTTTGTGTTAGGTCAAGTACAACTAACTAAGCATATTTATCAACGGGTGTGCTGAGAAAAAAAGTTAAAAAAATTATAAAATACTTCTAAAAAAATATGTATTTTACAATCTATTTTCCTTAAATATTATATAAATTTGGGGTTATAGGGGTAAATGATATACTATTATACCAATATCATCTCGTGTGTATTTTATATTTTAGTTTTATAAATTTTATGTTTTTATTAGGGTTAATTGCACAAACACACCCTCTATTTATATAATAAAGTAAATTTTCAAACAAATACCCTATTCAAACATAAACATACCCTGCCATTAAAGTCAAACCGTTATCTTTAACTGTTGACCAGTCAAATCTCTAAAAGGACAAATTTGCCCTTGTCACCTCATCCAACATAAACTTATTTATTATTTATATTTATTTACTAAGAAAAATAAATTAGTTAATTATTTATTTATTTATTTATCTTTTATAGAAAAGGCAAAAACTTATTTATATTTCCATCCTCATCTCTAACATCATCACCAAATCCATCCTCATCACCAGTATCTTGAACCCACCCAAAATTAACTCAACAAATCAAGCAAAAAAAAAAAAAAAAATTAAAAGCAGAGAAAAATGTTGGACGATGAGCATAGCTGATGGAGTCTTACTATTGAGTACATCATCACCAAATCCATCCTCATCACCAATATCTTGAACCCACCCAAAATTAACTCAACAAATCAACAACAACACAAAAAAAATAAAATAAAATAAAATAAAAATAAAAATAAAAACCAAAAAGCTGACAAATCAACCCTCCAATAGACGATGCAAATCTCTGTTTGGAGATCTGCGTTGGGTATCCTTTGATTGGAGGAGATCCGCGTTAATCTCCACAAAATAGAGGAGTTCTGCATCGACGAACTGGAAATTAATTTGGAGATGAAATAGAACCTGATCTCATACAAATGGAGGATATTGGAGCTCGCCATGAAGGGGGGGAAGTTGAGGTGGTGATGGGTTTGGTGGGTGGGTATTTCCAATAATGGAGATTTAAGTTTTTGTTTGTGATTTTTCTGTTATTTTTTGTTGGTTTGTTTGAGAATGAAGAAGATGAAGTTGATGTTGATGATGATTGAGAAGGAAAAAAATGGTTGTGACTATGATTGAAGGAGAATAAAATGGAGATTTGGATTAATAAAAAATAAAAAATAAATAAATAACTTTTATTTTCTTTCTTTAACTGACGTTTGATGATTTGAGGGAAAAAAATGATGTTCATAATATTGAAGAAGAAGAAGAAGATCATCTAGATCTAGGATCAGGAAAAAAAAAAACCTTTATCTATTATTTTTTTTAAAAAAAAATTTCTTTATTGAGGTTGTTGATGATTCTTGAAGAGATGAAGATCGAGAAATTTTTTTTATTTTTTGAAAAAAAAATTCTTTCTTATATTTTCTTTAAAATATTGTGAATTGAGATTTGATATCTCCTAAAAAAAAATCTTGCATTTTTTCTCTTTTTTTATTTTTTATTTATTTATTTTTTTATATATTGTGAATGGCTGAATTTTTTTTAATTTTAATAAATGAATATAAATATAAGTAATGTGGCAGGGGTAAATTTGTCATTTCATAAATTTGGTTAGTCAACCGTTAAAGATAACGGTTTGATTTTAATGACAGGATATGTTTATGTTTGAATAGGGTATTTGTTTAAAAATTTATTTTATTAGATAAATAGAGGGCATTTAGTGCAATTAACCCTATTTATTATTCATTCATTTGGCCCCTAACTCTAAAATTCCGGTTCCACCCCTACACGAGAACCACCTTTAGTTTCGAATATTTTAAAAAAAAATATATATATATATATATACATATATAGTTGCAAGTTTTACCTTCCTTTATTCATTTTCACTTTTCTTCCATTTAATTTCTGCTTTTCAAATTTTATTTTTGATTTACTTATTATTATTTCACGTGTTCTTTTTCTACTTACTTCCATCTTGTAATAAGGAAAGGAAGTGTTTACTTTTTTTATTTTCTTTTTATTAAATGAATATCGTTCTCATCGACTTTTATATTTATAACTATTCTTAGTTGGACTTAATAAGCTAGTCAATGAATTAAATCGGTACAACAAACTTATTAATTTATGATCATTTATTCAATAATACAAATAATATCTTATGTTTACTATCAATATGTGACAAATTGATAGATATTACCAGATCAACAAAAAATTATTATGAACTTATGTTTGATTTTTAATTTTGTTTTTATTACTTCCAAGTTGTTTAATTATTTTTAAATAGATTAAAATGATTTAAAATATATGTAAGAGAAAAAAAATTTTAGATTATAAATTTGTAATTGACAAAAAAAATTGAAAAATTATGGAGAGACAATTTTTAATTTTGAAACAGTGGAGAGACATTTTAAGGATTGTATTAACGTGTGTCACGGAGGATTGAAAAAAAATATAGAACAATTTCTTATTTATCTTGTCAAGAAATGGGAAGGTTTGTATTCATTTATTAAAAGAATATAAATGAGTTTTTATTTTTATTTTTTTTTATTTTATTACAATAATATTATACAACCCAAAATATTAATCTAAATATTAACTCAAATAATGTGACAAATGATTTGTTTTTATCATCTCATTCACCAAATGCTTCCATAATTTATATGATAAATGAGAGAAAAACAATATCTATAAATGAAATTTTCAAGTTCTTGAAGTTATCTTAGACTAGAGAGAAAAATGTAATAATCAAAGTGTACAATTTAACATAAATTTCTAGGTCCATCATTAAATGTAAGTATTTGGATTCCGTATGTTTTGATTGATCTTAGCAATTTTGGTAGACCTCGACTTGCCCACGATATACATTTATATACATTTATAAGCATGTGTAGTTATTTTTTTCATAAGTGTAGATATTCAGTTGTGCTTAAATAAAAAATAAAAAGATAAAAAAATAGAAAACCAAAAAACCTTTAACCCACGGTCTCATAGCGTAAGTGTAAGTGGGTATACCACTACACCAACCTTTGTCTCATACCTTTGTCTCATCCTATCATACACTTCCTTGTTGTTTGCTTAATTTTTTGTTAGCTTGTAATAAGATCATTAATTTATAGTTATGGTATTCCTTTTCCTTTCGAAATGTATGATATTCTTTAAATTTTATATTTATTCACAAAAGGGTCCTGAAAAATTATAACCCTTCTCACAAATGGAATAATATTCTTCGAGTGATGGAGCGCGTTAAAAATGAGAGAGAGTTTTACAAAGTCCAAATTATACTAAAGATTTTCGTTTATAACATAATATTTTTAAAAAATTCATAAAAACTGGCAATATATATATATATATATATATATATAAAGACATTTAATTTACCTTTAATATATGGACTCAAATCAGCTGTCAAATTTTAGTGTTCCAATTGTATTCAACCAATCAAATTGAGACATGTGTGCACATTTAATTATTTTTTTTCAACTATTTCAATAAATATGCACACATGTTCTAATTTGGTTGGTTTGACACATTTGAGACACTAAAATTTGACAGCTGATTTGATTTCTTAATATATGTACCCTTCCTGTAAATCCTGCTCTTAGTTGACCATTGTCACGTAATTGCTGACTCGATAGTTAGAGAATAAAATTTTTATTTTATTTATTAAATAAAAAAAAATCTAAAATAACTTCATAACTTTTATAATTACATAACTATTTAAAAATTCTAAAATAACCTATATTATACAATAATTATAAATCAAAAATAAAAATGAATACTAATGGAGTGTTTATATCCTCCTTTGCAAAAGAGATCTTTGATGTCGCTACAAGAGGAGATCATAGATCAGAGATCACCGATCTCCGGAAATTTATATATATATTTTACATCATTTATAAGGACAATTTATTCTTTTTAAAGTCGATGATTAATCTAACTGTGGTCAACTTATTGCAGGGTTGTTTATATGATTCAAAAACTCAAGGATTGTTAGAATTTAAATATCATTTAGGGCTCTTTTGGTGTACCGGATAATATATGATTATTTTTATGAGATTGAATTGGATTGGATTAGATTGGATGAGATGTGATTGGATTAAAATTAGTGATATAATGTGTTTATTGATGTATGAGATTTGATTAAAATAATATTATTTCTTATTTGGTGTTATAAGATTGGATAAAAATAATTTTATCATATATTTAATACAACGTGAAATTGATTAAAATAAAATAAAATAAAATTATTTTTAAATAAATTAATCATTTAATTTTTTTAAAAAATAATTTAAATTTATATTAATGAAAATAACATTTTTAATTAATATTTAATATTTTTAAATATTATAATAAGATATATTAAATAAGGGATATTATCATTTTCCCCCCTTGACATTTACCCTATTAGAAAGGTGAGGACAAATTTCCCCATATTAGCCTAAAATCACCCCCAAATAGAATTAATGGAAAATGAACCCCTTCTGTTAGGAATTCTGTCCAAAAGTTAAGTTGATCATTAATAATAAAGGGTAATTTCATAATCTCATTGGTGGGAACAATAAGGGTAATAAGTGTTGAAGGTTAAAAACGTAATTTGATATTTATAATATATAATATATAAAATCAAATGAGTGGTGCAAACAAAAAGGAAAAAAATAAAATAAAATAAAATGAAATCTGGATCCATATCTCATCTCTAATCTCTCTCTCTCTCTCTCTCTCTCTCTCTCTCACACACACACACAACATAAACTTCTATTTATCTAATAAAGCAGATTTTTAAATAAATACCACTATTCAAACAAAAACATCCCAACTGGAATGAGTTTGGGGTATGTAAAGTTAATAGTACCATTGGGTAAAAGGGAAATGTTATTTTGGTGGGTAAATTTCACAAACAACCTTAAATTTAGGTGTAATTGTATAAATATTCATTTTTTTCTAATAATTACATAAATATACCCTACCGTCATTTGACTTTTGTTAATTTTAACCTTTAGCCACATTTGTATCATGAAATGACTAAACTATCCTTGAAAACTTATTTTTCTTTTCTTTTATTATTTAAATATATTAAAAATATATACTTAAAATTTTGAAAAAATCAGTACAATTTTTTTTGTTGCTTTTATTTTCTTTTTCTTTCTATCATTTATTTATTTATTTTTTACATTTTCCATATCCCCAAACGCCAAATTTTTAGATTTCAAAAACCAACTTTATTATCAAAACATTCAATTTCATATTCATCAACCCACAAACAATTCATTTCATCAACACAATCAAAACTCACCAATAATTATATTTAATCAACATAATCGAAACCCACAAAACTCACTAAACACAATCAAAACCCACTAAATACAACCATTTTTCTAGTTTTGTGGGTTCTGATTGTATTAAAAAAAATGATATAAAGAAAGCAACAAAAAAATTGTACCAATTTTTTTTAATTTTTTAAGTAAATATTTTTAATATATTTAAATAATAAAAGAAATTATAATTAAGTTTTCAAGGGTATTTTAGTCATTTCAGGATACAAATGTGGTTAAAGGTTAAAGTTAACAAAAGTCAACTGACGATATGATATATTTATGTAATTTTTAGAAAAAAATGAATATTTATACAATTACACCTAAATTTAGGGTTGTTTGTGAAATTTACCCATCAAAATAACCTCTCCTTTTTACCCAAGGGAACTATTGACTTTTCATACCTTAAACACATTCCAATTGGGATGTTTGTGTTTAAATAGGACATTTATTTAAAAATTTGTTTTATTGGATAAATAGAGGGTATGTTTATGCAATTAACCCGACATTTAAAGGTATAGAAGGGCAATTTCATCTTTTTATCCATTGTTCAGTGTCAGAATTAACTTTACCGTGTAAAAAGCTAACATAAGGGGATCTTTTAACAATATTTTGATTTTGAGGGGGAGACTGGCCAATATAGACAAACCATGTCCTCACCTTTCCAATAAGGTAAAAGTTAGGGGGTAAAACGATTTTTTCCTATTAAATAAATGTAAAATTTTATTATTAAATAAAAATAATAAATGAAGAATAATTTTCTTTAAAATATGGACTAAATAGGCCCACCTCACCTGGATAAAATGGTTACATAGAATTTGATTGGTTAAAATAATTATTTAAATCAAATTTTGAATTTTTTTTTTAAAAATAGTTTAAAATAATTAAAATATTTAAAACCAATTTTAAATAAAATAATATTTATTTTTATTTGTTAAAATTGAAAATTATTATTTTTAAAATGTTTAAAATAAAATATTTTATTAATTATTAAATTATATTTATATTTTAATCACATAAAAAATAAAATAAATTGAAACTGAAAAAAAAAAAATTTAAAAGTATAAAATAGTGGGACTAATTCTAGTCCCATAATTTGTGGTGGAATTAATTTGTCCCACATTAGTGGGATAAGTTGTTTACATGGGATTAAATAATCTCATCTCATGCAAGAAACAAACATAGGATATATGACTGAATTTAGTCATATCCTATCCTATCTCATATAATAATCATGGTATTATAGTAATTATACTAATAATTGTATAACACAAGTATACAAAAGTTGATGTGTTCTTGTGGTAAGCCATTCACACTTGCACTAATGAAGTCGTAAGTTCAAATCATTTTTTCTCTCGATTTCTAAATTTGTAGTTAAAAAAATAAAAATAAAAATTGTATGATATAAGTGAGTCACTACCATAGCTGTTAACATTACTATATATAATACTTTTGGGCAATAATTATCAAAAAAATAAAATAAATAATAATAATAATAATAATAATAATAATAATAATAATAATAATACTTTTGGGCAATAGCAAAAACTGTCTCTATAGTAATTTATCTAACTACAAGGGTGTTACCATAATTTATTCAAACCTAGCAAGAGAAGTGAGGGTGCGTTTAGTATGCGGGACAATTTCCTCTTGTCCCACGTTTGACACGTCTTTAACATGGGACAAGATGAGACAAAATGAGACAAAAAACACCAAAATTTGTCCCATCTAAGACCCCAGGACAAGTTGTACCATATCATGAGATAAGTGTCAAAAAGACAAACTTACACTTTAAATTTTCAAAAAATTACAACCATGTCCAATATATACTATATATTGTTATATATATTATAGAGGAAATTGCATGAAATGATCAAAAAATTGATTGACTTATTGTTTTTAGTCAAAAGTTTATTTTTTATTATTCTTGTCATCTTTATGTTTGAATTACCAAAATTACCATGAATTTTGTTTTACTTGCACCCAAATTTCTCTCCCAAAATTTGTCAATCTCTTCACCTGATATAAACAAAAGTCTGTGTTCCACATCTTTCAAAATCAGATATTCTCTCTCTCTTTCTCTCTCTCTCTCTCTCTCTCTCTCTCTCTCTCTCTCTCTCTCTCTCTCTCAACTTGACAGCTTCAAGTTGAACCCAGCGACGATGACGGTGATCTCCATTTCGTCGACCTATAACTGATTTCATCCACCCCCATTTCATCTCTTCCACACCATTTCGGTTCTTCCACCGAAATCGAAACCCATTTCGTCAGCAACAGACTGAAACCTGGCAGCAATAAAAATACAAATTCTTCAACCCAAATCTCGTTTTGTGGTCTTTTCTCTCTCTTGAAGTAGATTCGAAGCCGAACAACCTTCTAGAATGTATGTATCCCTTTCCTAGTTGTTTTTTTTTTTTTTTTTTTTTTAAAATTATAATTATGTTTGATATGAAAATTAAGAGAGTAGCCTGGATTTTTTTATTTTATGTACTGAAGTTACATGCCAGTTTGTTTTAAAGTTACATGCCAATTGTTGTAGACTTTACATACTAGTTTATTTCTAACTTACATGTGATTTAGTAATTTTGATTTATAGTGAAATTGATCTCCTGTTGTTTTTTTACAATTATCATTATGTTTGATATGAAGATTAAGAGAGTGGTTTCGATTTTTAGTGAAACCCAGATTTTTTTTATTTTCTATACCGAAGTTACATGCCAGTTTGTTTTAAAGTTACAACCATGTTATTGTATACTTTACATGCTAGTTTATTTTTAACTTACATGTGATTTGGTAATTTTGATTTATAGTGAAATCAATCTCCTGTCATTTTTTGTGCCCATGTTACATGCTAGTTTGTTTTAAAGTTACATGCATGTTATTGTAGACTTTACATGCTAGTTTATTTCTAACTTACATATTATTTGGTAATTTCGATTTAGAGTGAAACCCATCTCTTGTCATTTTGAAATTTTCATGTCAAATACTTGACATGCAGGAATATGGATACAAAGAGATTGGTTATCTATCACAGTGGAAGTTGGATGGGCAATTGTTACGAGGGTGGTTTGACAAAGTGGGTCCATGTTCCTAGAGGTTTGACTTATGATGCCCTGGTGAAGTTGGTACAAGATGTTGCCAAAGTTGATGCTGATAGGTACACCATAGAATTATGCTCATTGGTCTATATGAATAGTGGTGTTGCTCGATCGATAATTGAGAATGACAATGAGGTGTCATGTATGATGGATAAAGATAAGTTGATACTGGAGGTTTATGTCACCATTTATCAGAAGGGACCAACAAATTGTGTGTAGAATGGTACTACAGTGGATGAAGATGACAACCTACTACAATCAAATTTTCTTCAACAACGTAAACAACCTACTTTACAACCTGGGTATGGTAGGTTTCTCCAGCAACTGGCAGCATGTGGGTTCATTCCAATATCAAACCCAATTGTATATACTGATGAAACCATTCTTGATCTCAAACATCAGACACCGATAACTCGGATGATGTGTCGATACCTGACGTTGACATCGATAACTCAGATGATGGTGTGGGTATTGATTCTACTAGTGGTGGTCTATCGGGTTTTGCTACCTTTGGTGGAGGTTCCTTTAAAAAGGATGGATTGGGTGAGGATGGATCGGGTGAACATCCAACCCCATGAGCTTGGAGTATTCCTGGATCCAAAAGGTATTCCTTAGAACCCAATCGCATGGACGAAACAATTTCAAATGATGGTTGCTTATACAAGGGTAAACTCTTTCGATGCAAGAAAGATCTTAAGCAAACGGTAATGAGAATTTTGAACTCCGAATTAGAAGGTCTAGTAAGACTCGTTATGAGGCTGGATATAAGGATGGCAAATGTAATTCCAATTACATGCATTTAAGATGCAAAAAGGAGAATATTGGGTGGTTCGAATTTCGGTGCTCCTGAAGATTCATTCAAACTATTGCTTGCTTACTGTCACCGATTGAAGGAAGTAAATCCAGAGACTATTACTGCAATGAAGATAAATGATTCAAATCAGTTTGAATATATATTCATCGCTCATGCCGTTTCACTTCATGGATTTCGTACTGTGATTCGGCCGGTTATTGTCATTGATGATACTCATTTGAAGGGTAAATTTTATGGTATTTTGTTTGTAGCTATATGTCTAGATGTAAACAACCAGGTTTTTCCTTTGGCATATGGCTTTGGGGACGTTGAAAATGAACTCTCATGGACTTGGTTTTTAAATGAGCTTAAAAATGTTATTGGTAGTCCTGAGGATTGCATGATCATATCCGACCGCCACATTGGGATCAAGGCTGTAGTGGAGAAAGTGTACCCTAATGTACCGCATGGATATTATGTGTTTCACATGGCTCAAAACATAAAAAAAATGATTACAAAAGGAAGGATGTGAGTCTTCTTTTCAAACAAGCATGGAAGGCATACCGAAAATCTGAATTCAAGGAAGTGTTGTTAGAGATGATGAAGGTTAATAGGGTAGCATTCCAAGATTTAATGAATGTTGGGCCTGAAAGGTGGTCTCGTGTTCACTCTCCTGTTACGTGTTATCGCTTGATGACATCTAGCATTGCTGAGTCGATGAACTCATGTTTGGTACATGCTCGCCAAATGCCAATAACAACTATGATTGAGTATATTAAAGAGATGATCCATAAATGGTTTTATAAGCACCGTACCAAAGCTGAAAAATTTCGGACACAATTGACTCCATGGGCCACCGAATTAATAAAAGAAAGGAATTATGATTCAAAAAAGTACATGGTTTGTCCAATTGATTTGGTTAACTTCAATGTGAAGGATGGAAATAAAGATGGTTTGGTGAACCTTTCTGAAAAGACTTGTAGTTGTATGAAATTTCAAGTTGACAGACTGCCATGTCGCCATGCATTAGCCGCAATAAGGTTATTATCCTCTTATTCTATTGTATCTTATCTTCTTACCAAATGTGATTCATTTAATTACTCATACGCTTTAATTTCGTAGGTTCGTGAAGAAGTCTTTTGCAGATTTTTGTGGGGATTGCTACAAAACTACTAGTTGGGTTAAAGCATATTCTAGAAACATCTTCATTGTTAGCCATCCTAGTGAATGGACTATTCTTGAAGATGTGAAATCAAGGGTTGTTTATCCGCCTTTTTTTCGTGCGCAAACTGGAAGGCCAAAAAAGAAGAGATTTAAATCTGCCGAGGACATAGAAATGGAAAGACAATAAATTGCACGATTTGTGGTAAATTTGGTCACAACAGACAAAATTGTCGGAATGCTCAACCATGTCAGATTCCTATACCATTTGCAACATCTGCAACATCGAAGTGACCAGGTAGACCGGACATGTGCAGGAAATGTGGAAAAGAAGGCCACAATTCACAAAAATGTCCATTGACACCAGAAGTTGGTGGTACAACTTAGTTATTAGCAATGATGTTTTAATTCTTAAATGTATTTGTGAAATACTATATTTTGTATTGCAGACTTTCTGAAGTTACATAACAGTATTGAATTCATGTATTTTTCAGATCAAATTCCAATATTTTTACATGCTAGTGTCTGTTAACAAGTCACATGCCAGTTGATTTTTAAGTTATACGCCAGGACATACTTGTTTCCCTACTTGAAAGACACTCAGTTAAAAGATGAAATTCCAGTATTGTTACATGCTAGGGTCTATTAACAAGTTACATGCCAGTTGGTTCTGAAGTCACATGCCAGTGTATTTTGAAGTTACATGCCAGGATATTCTTGTGTCCCTACTTGAAAGACACTCAGTTAAAAGATGAAATTCCAGTATTGTTACATGTCAGGGTCTGTTAACAAGTTACATGCTAGTTGGTTCTAAAGTTACATACCAGTGTATTTTGAAGTTACATGTCAGGCTATTCTTGTTTCCCTACTTGAAAGACACTTACTTAAAAGATCAAATTCCAGTATTGTTACATGTCAGGGTCTATTAACAAGTTACATGCCAGTTGGTTATGAACTTACATGCAATTGTATTTAGAAGTTACATGCTAGGCTATTTTTGTTTCCCTACTTGAAAGACACTCTCTTAAAAGATCAAATTCCAGTATTGTTACATGTCAAGGTCTGTTAACAAGTTACATGCCAGTTATTTTTAAGTTACATGTTAGGCCATACGTAAGTTACATGCCAGTATAATTTGAAGTTACATGTTAATTGGTTATTAAGTTACATGCCAGTTGATTATGAAGTTACATGCTAGTAGATTATTAATTATGTATCTATTTGTAAGACTCAGTTGAAAACTAAACATTCCAGTAGTTTTACATGCCAGCACCTATTAACCAGTTACATGCCAGTTGGTTATGAAGTTACATGCCAGTTAGTTTTGAAGTTACATGCCAGTAGACTAAACTTTAAAGAGTACAGAACCTTATACATTCCAATTAGTTGTAATCATTCCATGTACATGACCGTTTATAAACTTCAAAAACAAAGATGAAGCACCAACAAAGTTATCATTCTACCGATATACTATTTGCAAAAATTCCTATTGCCATCTCCTCTCTAAGCTTTGGGACGTTTTTGGTTCCCCATCCCCAAAAACAACTATGACGCATCAACATGTCTGCGTATCGACATATGAAGACCCCATAACTATCATTGTCTAATTGTTCTGGTAACTTCTTTGAAATAGATTGTTGAACAACAAACACCTTCCCATTGGGTGGTATACCTTTTTGTTGAAAATATCTGGAACATTGTAAAATAGCTAGAATGAAATGTAAAAGTGGGGCGATTTGCTTCCGACATATGGCAATCTTTGTTGTCTTGTATAATGGATCATAAATGCAAATATTTTGTTTTAGCAAATCAACGCGACATAATATCCAATGTCCATCTGGATTGCCAACCGCACACGGGACTAACAACTGCAAGAAATGAGTAGAAAACATTAGTAACGTTTAGTGTACTTGCATTTTCAAAATGAGTAACGTTTAGTGTACTTACATGTCGAACAGACGACCAACATGTTCCCCACCCAAGCTTGTCACGGGAAGCATACAACATCCAATCGTCCGGACATTGATATGATAGTAAATCGAATTCACATGTCAACAGTGCACCCTCAGACGGTTGGAATTTCTCCCATCCTTGACACAAATTTGCCTACAAATTATACTTATATTATGAGCATATGTACAAGTTTATGCCAATTGAATCTAACAATAAATTAATAATAAAGTCCTTACAAAGAAGTCCGTGCATAGCACCGTAACGTCAGGTTTATACTTGGTCGCTTTCAACACTTTTTGCTTACAGAATAAACTCATATACGCATCTATACGCTACATGAACATTTATATAAATAAAAATTAGTAACTTTGATTAAAAAAACATTAAAAATGTTTACAAGATTATATAAGTTAAAATAACCAACCTCGTGAGACAACCAACAGGTTCGAGATTACAACTCGACAAAGAAATCCTTTGATGCAAAGTATTCGGAACCGACGTTCAACCTGCATTGAATAGTAAAAATATTTAACTTACAAGTCTTTTGTTAACAAGTGTTAACAAGTGAGAGAGACTTACGCTATGTCATTGTTGCGTCTCTTAAAACATCCATATTTTGCCCTTAATTTTTTGCTTTCCTTGTCCACCTCTTGAAAAGGGTCAGTGTACGATGAACTCATGCATAGATGCTTAAGCTCATCCTTCACAGCAAGGTACTCTTGCAATGTTCCATCCATATCCCCATCCCAAACTGATGGGTCAACTTCCAATAGGGGAGGTATCTTTACCAACATTAGGGTACCTTGGGTGCCATCCCCATTGGTACCATCACCATAGGTAACATCTCCCCCACCATGGATGTTATCTCCCTCACCATGGGTACCATCTCCCCCACCATGGGTACCATCCCCCTCACCATGGGTGCCATCCCTAACTCCCCTACCATGGGTATTATCAATATGGGTGCCATCCCTATCATTATCATCATCTCCCTCACCATGGGTACCATCTCCCCCACCATGGGTACCATCCCCCTCACCATGGGTGCCATCCCTAACTCCCCTACCATGGGTATTATCAATATGGATGCCATCCCTATCATTATCATCATCTCCCCCACTAAGGGGACTACTAATTCCTCTATGGTCATACTGATGTTGTGGCGTTAAGAAGTTATACACCTCAGGTGTAGTCTATATTATTTAAAATAAAATAAAAACAAATTTACATGCTAATACAAAACAAAAGTTACATGCCAATTGGTAAGAAACTTACATACTAATACAAAAATAAGTTACATGTCAATACAAAACCAAGTTACATGCCAGTAAGTAAGTAAGTTACATGCTTGTAAGTAAGTTACATGACAGTTAAACAACTAAATTAATTAGTTACCTAACGACGCGCATTAACAAATTGAGCCACACTTTCCTCCACCCGGGTAAGACATCTTTTTATACGACGCTCCATTGCTGAAATCTCCTTCTTAATCTCCTTCTTGACTATGTCTTCAAACCGATCTGACATTTCCCTCAAGAGTTCCCTCATTGTTTGAGAAGAGATCGTTAAGTCATCATCCACCTGAAGATTAGAAAAGAATATAAAACAATTATTATCGGTTTGTATTTAACTTAACACACTTCTTATCGGTTAGTAATCAACTTACTGGTGACGTGCTCCTGATGTACGCTGCATTTTTGTCCTTGTTGTCAGTTTTTGTTTACGAGGTGACATCTTCATCTTCACTGGTTTTTCCTTCTTTTGTTTAGGTCGTGACTGACCTCCATCATTATCATCATTGTTAACCTCATTATCAAGTCTTTACTGACCGTCGTCCTTTTCGTAATTAAGTGGCACAAACTATGGACCAAAATATGTGTCAACACCAACCAAGTAAGGCTGTTCCCTTTCATTGTCTGTTGGATGTAATTCCTCCAAGATAACATGTTGTACGGTTAACACAAATGTCATTCTTTTTTGAAGTATTAATATAAATAAAATTGAAATGACATAAGATTAGGAAACAAAAAACGATACATGTCCATCTTTAACTTCTTGTTCATATGTTGTAAATTTGGAAAAGAAATTGTAAGGCCTCTTAAATATTCTCCAATTCCTCAAATAATGATGTGTGTGGCCTAAGTTTTCTCTCTTCAAGCCAATCAAAGATCCTAAAGTTTCCATTGCCCATATCTACATTTTGAACAAATTTAAAATAGATTAAGTTCAGTAATCAAAGTTCGACGAAATGTTTTAATATAATATCTAAAAGCTCACATCTAATGCCTAAGGAAAGCCGTACAAGTTATAATGCGCAATGAGCTTCATTGGTGCATTTGAGGCCCTAAATCCTTGTCGAAGGTAATGACATGTCATCATGTATACATAACTTTTCCATTGAAAAGAGTTGAACGATTCTAGATCCTCCACCAACTGAGAAGTGCAACTCATTCTCTCCGGTCACACCGGGTACATGTATTAACCGCAACAAAAGGTTATGAAGTACGCCGGCTGAAAAAGTTAAGTCTTTAGGGATATTAACTAGGTGCCCAAAACAGGTGCTCCGAAACTCATTTAATTCTGAGAACTTTTACAATGTCTGGAAGGGCTTTCAAATTATAGTACACGTTCGTGGTGGATTTTTTAATCTAGTCATCCTTCGGTTTTATGAGGAAATCCTCATAATTAATATTTTCCATCTACAAAATCACATAAAAATAACGTTAGTTACATGCTGGTGTCTATGAAAGTTACATGCTAGTAAAGTAAGTTGCATGTCAATACAACAGACAACTTACATGTCAGTACAAAAAAGATACATGTCAATACAAACAAGGTACATGTCAACACAAGTAGGTTGCTTTAAATTTAGTGATACTGTAGATACCATAACAAGATAATTGTCTCAAGCTTAAGGCCATACTGATTTCCCTATTTGAAAGGCCATACTGTCATTATCAAGGGGACTAAACATGTAAACAAAAGACAATGTGACACCTTTACGATCCTGATTAAAAGGAATAAAATTCACAGAAGACAATGTGACACCTTTACCCAAGTTTATACATCTTAATATCAGCTCAACAATAACATTACTAAAAATTATAACGTGACTAGAATGATAGACCATGTCATAGTGCTTAGGGCATTTTGGATTTCATTTGTTATGATGAAGCTCAAAACCCTCTAAATCACATGTAATTATAATTACGAAAATAAGAATAAATCATCTAATTCACAACCTTATAGGATCGTGAGTACTAAGTATATAGTACACTGTATACAAAGGCTTTTTTTTTTTTATTATTTATTTTTTAATGTTGAATCCTCTTCAATTTCTAATTGAATTCTCAATTTGACAAATCCAATTTAAGGTTCTATATCATCCTTAACTCCACCCACTTCAAAAATTTCAAGTAAATCCAATACTAGGAATTATAGCATCAGAATTAGCTCAAGACTAAAACTTTATCACATAAGTGATTCAGTGATTGTGTGTGTAGATCAAATAGTCATAGAGTTTATTATAATTGGAAAATTAAACATGCGATTCAGGTACTTGTATAGTTATACGATGTTTCGTTCAATACTCAGATTAGCAAACAAAAGACAAATAATAATTAATAAGTGAATAGATATAACTTACTGTCGAGTGCATTCTATTGAGCTTCACAGACAATACTTGTTTTGTTTTGTCGAGAAACCCTAGGAATCTTCCAACTCAACGAAGCTGCTGAAGATGACTTCAAAGGCAACTGAACCTTCAACCCTTTGAATCTTGGTAAGGAATTCACTCTCTAGACACTAAACGACGAGAATTTGGGAGACGTGGATTTGGCGACAGCGACGGGGAGAGGAGTGGTGAGCCGACGGTGAAAGGCAGCGACAGCGATAGAGGTGCGAGGCGACGGTGAACGACGAACGGCAACGATGCGATCTCTTCTCTTCCTATCTCTCTCTGTAGCGACGGCAACAGAGGTGCAACACAACGACGAGTGGCAGCAACGACGAGCAACAGTGACGGCGATCGACAACGACGGCGAGCAGCGGTTGAAGGCGACGACGATCTCTCTCTTCCCTTCTCTCTTTTTTCTTTTTTACTTTTGATCATTTTACCGAGGGATGGTTTCAACCCTAACAAGTTAAATGATGCCTCATTTTTTCCACCCACCCACTGACATTTTTTTTTTCAAATTTCAAATTTAAGGGCATTTCTGTCCAAAAGTGGTAAAAAGTAACGAAAATAGTAAAAAATCCCTTATATTATATTATTAATATATATATATATATTATTTAATATATCCTATTGTTGAAAAAATATTAGTCCATCTTAATTCACCTTAAGGCCCATATCAGAAGACCAAGGAAAAGCCCAGAAGTGAAGCCCATGAAATAACCCATCAGCTGTCCTAGTTTGAAGCTGCAGTCAACTTGGTCAACCTCAGAAGCTTTGGTAAATAAAACGATGCGTTTTATTTGGATGATAGCTGGAGAGATCAGATTTCAAAATGGAGCTGAGTCATAAGGAAATATGTGTTGGCACAATATTGCTGGCTTGATAGGATTTGTAAAATCTTGGATTTGTGTTGCCTTGATTCTATTGCAAAACTCTCTTTATTTGTAATGGTTAGTTGCTTAGGTGGTTATTGATGAAAAGAAGCTTCAAAGGCGAAAAAATAACTTCTTATGCAAATATCGTCTTCAAGAGGAAAATCGCTTATATGGATGCTAATGTATCAAGATTCTTCTTCCTCTTGCAAGGAGTAAGCGCACACATGTACAATTCATACGGGTGTGTCACTGCATCATTGTGTAAACATTTGGTATAACACATTCACACACTTGATAAAGTATGCACATGCATTAATCTCATATTGACAAACATTGTAGAATTGCACGTTCTAGAACTATATCTAGGAAATAGCATACTTGTGTGACTTTGTGTTTATTTTGTTAGGATTATGCTCAATAGCAAGAGTGTAATATTGTAATTGATAATCTTTTTATATTAATAAAGTGATTTCTGATTTAACAAATCTTATAGCATTTATAGTTTCATTATTATAACTATTAAAGTAAATAATCATAAGGTCAAAAGACTATGAGATATGAAGAAATGTTCGTACATCTGGATATGTATAAGGTAGACCCAAATTCTTTAGTTAGTCTTAAATATTGTTCACAACTTAAGATAAAGGTTGGGCACTTTTACCTTGTTAAAGTTGTAGATTCTTTTGCTAGCATTTGAGTGAGATCAAATGAGATATGATGAGTCTAAAATCATTAAAGTGTCTTTGAGTAAAAGAATCTAGTGCACTAGTGATGTAGCAGAAGCTCTGTCGAGAAAAACCTGCGTAAAATGATTAGAAACAACCTACTAAAGTTCCGTTGATTTGCGCACAAATACCGGAAAGTTAGGCTTCAATTCGTTGATTCACGATGAATACCGAAATTGGAATAATTAGAGAAAACTCTAAAATTTTATAAATCAAAAGCTGAATGGCCAATTCGGCCTACATCATTATTTAAAGCAAAATAAATCCTAAACCTAATCGAATTCCTTGGAAAGCAAGAAAAACGACTTAAAAACGGAAATTTACCAAAAAAGGCAAAAACGAAATTAAAGCAAAAACTAATTCTACTGAGAATCCTAAACACTCCAGAATTGACGGAAGTCGATTCGGAATTGGGAAACTCAAATTATTGCGAAAAAAAAACTTTCCTAAAACGGCAAAAATTGCAACTTCAAGGCCTAAACGACGGAATTTGCCTAAAAAAGGACGTGCTTACGCAGCAAAGCTTCGTAGTAGTTCCGGAAACGCCGAAACGCATCAGCTGTCAAAATTTCAAATCATTCTGATTCCGCCGCCCGGGTTTAGCCTTACTTGGTTTGTTTCAAATCCCACCCTTCCAAATAATCTAATGCCAGTTGATCCGCCGCATCATTCTCCCCAGGTTGGAGAAAATTCGTCCTCGAATTTATCGCGGTGTCATCATCAGAGGAGTCGCTATGGAAAGGAATCAAATGCTTGACATTGAAGACATTATGAGTTCTAATATGGCTGGGTAGTTTCAGGCGATACGCATTTGGATTAATTTTTTCCACAATTTCCAGCGGGCCTATCTTCTTAGCAGCAAGTTTGTTATACCCCCCCACAGCAAACCTGTCCTTTGTGAGGACTGCCGACACAAAATCGCCCACCTCAAACTCCAAATGACGCCTTTTCTTGTCCGCGGCCAGCTTGTATTTCTCTACCGATTGCAACAAATTTTCTTGCACCTGCTTATGAACCTCATGTAACCCTTGAACGAAATCTTCAGCTTTCCCATGAACTCTAGTCTTGCTAGGTAGAGGAATCAGGTCTATAGGGCTTCGAGGAACCAATGAGTACACGACCTGAAAAGGACTGAAGCCGGTACTCCTATTGACAGCATGGTTGTGGGCAAATTCGGCTTGGCTCAACTTCAGATCCCATGACCGAACATTTTCTCCTACCAGACATCTCAGCAAATCTCCGAGCGCTCGGTTCACCACCTCCGTCTGCCCATCAGTTTGCGGGTGATATGCACTGCTAAAATCCAACCTCGTATTGACCATCTTCCAAAGGCTCCGCCAAAAGTGACTGAGGAATCGAGTGTCCCGGTCAGAAACAATTGACGAAGGTAAACCACGAAGGCGATAAATCTCTCGGAAGAACAATTGGGCTACCTTGACAGCATCAGTAGTTTTTTTGCACGGGATAAAATGAACCATCTTGGAAAATCGGTCAACCACTACATAGATGTAATCACATCCACGTTGGGTTCTTGGCAGTCCCAAAACAAAATCCATGCTCAAGTCCGTCCATGGTTGAGTAGGAATCGGTAATGGTCTGTACAAACCAGCATTAGTCACTTTCCCTTTGGACACTTGACAAATCCGACAACGTTCCACATATCTCTCTACTTCCTTCCGAATTGTTGGCCAAAAGTACGATGCCTTAACTAACTGAAGCGTGCGATCTCTGCCCACGTGACCCTCCCCATGTATTTCCGTAATAATTTACAGACGCAAACTACACTCGGGAATACAAAGTTGATTTCCCCTAAACAAGAACCCATCTACCAATACAAATTCTGAATTTTTTTTCTCTCGAACAACAACCATTATCTCTGAAAAGTGTGGATCTGAATCATATAATTCACGAAAAGAGTTAAAACCTGGAACCTGGACAACCATTGTTGATAACAGATTGACTCTTCGACTCAGGGCATCAGCCACCCGGTTCGTAACACCTGCTTTGTGCTTCAAGACGAATGTAAATTGTTGAAGGTAAGCTGACCATGAAGCATGCCGGGAAGAAATTTTTTCTTGACTGTGGAGATGTCTCAATGAATCATGATCGGTGTATAGAATGAATTCTCGGTGGAATAAGTAATGCCGCCAATGTTTCACCGCTTGGACCACAGCATAGAATTCTATGTCATATGTGCTATAACGTACTCGAGACCCCGACAGTTTCTCACTGAAATATGCCACCGGTTTTCCACCTTGACTCAAAACAGCTCCGATGCCCACCTTGGAAGCCTCACTATGCAGCTCGAACGGTTGAGAAAAATCTGGTAGAACGAGTATAGGGGCTGTTGTCAATTTCTCTTTGATTTGCTGAAAACCTTCTTCAGCTTCGGTCGTCCACTGAAACTTGACTCCTTTCATACACTCAGTGACAGGTGCTATAATGCTACTAAAGTGCAGGATGAACCGGCGATAGAATGATGCCAATTCATGGAAACTCCGTACCTCAGTAATTGTTTTCGGTTGCGGCCACTGCCTCACTGCCTCTATTTTGGACTCATCCACCTGTAGACCCTCTCCAGAAATAACATATCCCAAAAATAACACCTTTGGTGTCATAAAATCGCACTTCTTGGCTGCAGCAACAAATTTTTCTCTACGCAACACACATAACACTTCCCGAATGTGCTGAAGATGCAGCTCGGGGTTTGCACTGTAAATTAAGATATCATCGAAGTAAACAACAACAAACTTACCGATAAATGGTCGAAGGGCTTGGTTCATCACTCTCATGAAGGTGCTAGGCGCGTTTGACAACCCAAATGGCATGACTAGCCATTCATATAACCTCTCTCGCGTCTTGAACGCTGTCTTCCATTCATCCCCAGGTCGAATACGAATTTGATGATACCCACTCTTCAGGTCCAATTTGGTGAACTCATGTGCCCCGCTCAATTGATCTAACAAATCATCTAGTCTCGGAATTGGAAAGCGATACCTTACTGTGATCTTATTAATTGCGCGACTGTCAACACACATCCTCCATGTTCCATCTTTCTTGGGAATTAACAAGGCGGGAACAGCGCATGGACTTAGACTCTCACGGATATGCCCCTTTGACCGAAGCTCCTCAACCTGCCTTCGTAACTCTTCGTGCTCAGTGGGACTCATTCTGTAATGTGGTTTGTTTGGCAACATAGCTCCTGGCTCTAGGTCGATATGATGTTGAATGTCACGTAGAGGTGGTAGTCCTTCAGGTAATTCTTCCGTAAACACATCAGCAAACTCCGAAATCAGAGGAGCTGCCGCACTAGGAACCTCTATATTAGCCTGTGTTTCTTTTCCCATTAACACATACACCGTTTCTACTTCCTTTATCTCCAACTCGAATTTTGCATATGATAATAGATTAGTATTATCGCCATGCGCCTTAATCTTCTCAAATGGTTTGCTCGGTAGTAGCACAATTTTTTTTTCATGGAAAACGAAAGAATAGGTATTCTTAAACCCATCATGATACACTTTTCTGTCATATTGCCACGGCCTCCCTAGCAGTAAGTGACATGCATCCATGTCCACCACATCACACCACATCTGATCCTTGTAGTTGGTTCCCATCGAAAACGAAATTAGCGCCCGCTGTGATACAGTCACCTCGCCCCCCTTTTGCAGCCAAGCTAGTCTATATGGTTTTGGATGTTTTTCTGTCGTCACCCCTAACTTTCGTACCGCTTCGACTGACACAATATTCTCACAACTTCCCCCGTCTATGACAAATCGACACACCTTACCAAGGATGGTACAAGTAGATTGAAATATGTTATTTCGCAGCCACTCTCCTTCTCCAGTTCTTGGTGCCAAGCAGGTACGTCGCACCATCAACATCGTTCCGGTGTCACCATCTACCAGTTCTTCACTCACTTCCTCTACTCCTGATTGTGGTTCTTCAATTATTTCCGCATCTTCCTCATTAAATTCTGCCGGGTCAATAAATAATACCCTCTTTGCTGGTCTTGGACACTCAGACAGCCTGTGACCCGTTTCTCCACATCCAAAACACCGAAATCCGCCAGTGGTTGCCCTGGGAGTTTGAACGTTGTTTGTCGGGTTCCGTGGACCAGTATATGAACCACTGCTAGCACTAACACCTGGTCGACTTCCAGTATTTTCACTGGAACTACTTGCTCTGTTTCGACTGCTCATTCCTCCTCCGAAATTCAGCGTCTGTCCACTATTAGATTTTCGCGACAATGTCTTCTCTTATTGTAAAGCCCTCTGATGCGCCTCAGTTACTATCACGGGATCGAAAAGATTAACCATATCAAGGATTTGTGTACGCAACCCACCACAGTAGCGCGACACCAACTGATCTTGTGTCTCCTCTATATCGTTTCGCACCAACAACTCATAGAACTCGGTTGTATATTCATCAATAGACCTCATACCTTGACGCAGATTCTGCAACCTCTGGTACATCAATCTCGTAAAATTGTGAGGTAGAAACTCTTTACGCAACTTTTGTTTCATCTTCTCCCAGTCAGAAAGTTTGGGTTTTCCAGCGCGATTCCTAGCGAGTTTAAATTGTTGCCACCAAGCCGCGGCTCTACCCCGAAACCTCGTGGCCACCAATGCCACCCTCTCATTCGCAGGAACTCTTTTGAATTCCAGAATCTCGTCAGCGATTCCAATCCATTCCAGGAACTCTTCTGGCTGCATGCTTCCACGGAATTCCGGAACCTCAGTCCGCATCCCTGACTCCCATCGCCTGACATCTTCAGTTCTGTCATCAACCCTGTCATCAGTTACAGGCACTCTCTGTCGACGTCGTGGTTGCGGATCCCCTTCCACTTCGTCACTACTTGTCTCAGGATGTAAGGCCTGAATCGGGTTTTGGTTGGCTCTTGACGCCGCAAGTTGCGCCGTTAATTGCTCCACCTGTCGCTGCAACTGTATCACACGGTCACGTTCGATGGCTAGGTCTACAGGAATCTGGTCTGGTCGTCTTCTCGGCGCATGATGATGTCGTCCCGAACGAACACGGCTTTGATACCAACTGATGTAGCGGAAGCTCTGTCGAGAAAAACCTGCGTAAAACGATTAGAAACAACCTACTAAAGTTCCGTTGATTTGCGCACAAATACCGGAAAGTTAGGCTTCAATTCGTTGATTCACGATGAATACCGAAATTGGAATAATTAGAGAAAACTCTAAAATTTTATAAATCAAAAGCTGAATGGCCAATTCGGCCTACATCATTATTTAAAGCAAAATAAATCCTAAACCTAATCGAATTCCTTGGAAAGCAAGAAAAACGACTTAAAAACGGAAATTTACCAAAAAAGGCAAAAACGAAATTAAAGCAAAAACTAATTCTACTGAGAATCCTAAACACTCCAGAATTGACGGAAGTCGATTCGGAATTGGGAAACTCAAATTATTGCGAAAAAGAAACTTTCCTAAAACGGCAAAAATTGCAACTTCAAGGCCTAAACGACGGAATTTGCCTAAAAAAGGACGTGCTTACGCAGCGAAGCTCCGTAGTAGTTCCGGAAACGCCGAAACGCATCAGCTGTCAAAATTTCAAATCATTCTGATTCCGCCGCCCGGGTTTAGCCTTACTTGGTTTGTTTCAAATCCCACCCCTCTAAATAATCTAATGCCAGTTGATCCGCCGCATCAACTAGGTGCATTGAATAGGATCACAATGAAATACTTTATCTAGAACCGTTAGTAGATAAAAGTTTTCATTATGAGGACAATCGAAGAGTCTATCTTAATCCTGAGATAAATGATGGACTTATGGTTGCAAGTGTTATCATTTGAGCTATCAATGAGTACGATTATATAGCATAGTCTATCCTCGATAGTTTGGTGGTATTCATTTGTTAATCGATAGAGGACTTCATTTATAGATATGGACATCGTGGCTCAATTTATTAAAATGAGAGTATAATATTATCATATGGATGTTTTGAGGTATTGGATATTAAATATTAACGTTAAGTTTTTGATAGTGACTATTGAAACATGGCTTATGGACAAGTCAAAATATCCAAGTTCAAAATATGGTCATATGAGTAAATATGGTAACTATGAGAGCTATAAACGGTCTATGAGCTCTTAACGATTATTGATATTATTAACAAAGATACACTATCTCCAATAAGATTGTCTAGGGTTTGAATGAGAAATATTTACTTGTTATATCTTTATTTAAGAGTACAATTTTAGCTCTTTAGTGGAATTAGCTAAAATTAATAGATTAGACTTAAGTGAATCATTTGTTGATTGTGATTAGGTTATGTCTATTGAAGCTTAAATTTAGATAGCCCACCAAGATCCCCAATCCACACAGACTTGTATGGATCACTTGATATATTCTACTGGACCAATTTATGGGTCCATCTAGAATTGTACTTAATATATTAAGAATATAATTTGTACATTATTTATTTATTGGGCTGTTAAATTATATTAATATATTAATGAAAGACGTGAGTTTGTTTCTTTTAGTAAGAATGAGTCTAGTTCACATGTGAGCTTTTTATTTAAAGTCTAATGGATTAAATAAAATGGAAAAATAATATATGGCCTATATATAGTAAATGGGCAGCAAGACTAAAATATTATTTTATTTTATTATTTAATTAAATGGAAATTAATTAATTAATTAATTAATTATTTAATTAAGAATCAAAATCTTTTTCTGACTAGGAAATATGTTTCTTAGTAGTATACTATTGTTGGTAGTATAAAAGGAATCAAAGACTTTATTTGGTAAGTAGATAAATAAAAGAAATTATTTATCTAGTCAAATTAGGAAGTCTTAGATTAAGTCACAAATACACTAAAGAGTTGGATTAGGGTTTGGAAATTTAGAGAAATCTACCTAGAGTTAGGATTTTAGGTCTAAAGACATAAATCCTATATGGTAAAGGATTTCGGCCACCACCTTGTACACACAAGGAAGATTTCGGCCGCCCTAATTATTTTAGGGCAAGGAATTCGGCCACCCTATGGTTTCACTTGAGAGATTATTTTCTTTTGCTTAAAAAATAGAATCCATCTCTTAGTCTTGTGTGAGAAAATTCGGCCAAGAGAAAGAAAAATAGTAGAGACGTTTTATTTCAATAGTGTACTAGAAGCTCTTACATCAAAAAGGCTTTGTGCACAACTTTGATTTAGGTTCACACGAGTTTCCATCAAAAGATTGATAATTCAAAAGTGACCGGAATGTTCTTTATGATCTCTTGTGAGTTTTTGTGACTAACGAAAAAGAAAAAGTTTTATGTTTTCCATCCTTAGGTGCTCAATTCAAAGAAAGGGAGACCACGCTCCTAGGTGATCCATGTTTGTGATTGGATTGGAAGATCTTACGGATTACCATCGACGCAAAGTCAATCGGATCACGTAGCAAAATGTATGGTACTTTTGTTTATACATTAATTTAATTAAGGGTTAAGGTTCATCTTTTAAAAGGGAAATTTTTTGTTATATACCAAACCTATTTTCGCATTCCGCTGCGCATATAAACCGTTTTCCCCTGCATATTTGTTTGTGTTTATTTTGTTTTTGGACTTGAACATGATCTCATCTGATTCCTTATTGAGTCCCGATCATTTCGGTTACTCATTCATTTGGTTTCGAGTCCAAACTAGGAAGCTATGCTACTTTGCATTCTTATACGTTGTGTTGTCTTCGTCGTCGTGTATCAAGTCGAATTCTCAATCATTTTACAAAGTTTCATAGTCATCCTTAAGCGTTAAGGAGTCACAATTTTTAATCCAAAAACGGATTCAAATTCAAAGTTCGAAGGTCCTAATACAACTGAAGAACGTGAGAGGAGCGCGAGGGAAGCAAGCTTGGCCAACGACAAAGCTAGGAGGGCGCGTGAGGAGGCCGTGAGCCTCACGGCCCACACATCCCTCTGCCCTGTGAGGCTCATGCGCTTCACATGGGGCAGAGTGATGTGTCCTCCTCTGATTCATCAAGAACCTCTCTTCTTTCTTTCTTTTAAATATTCTCCTTCTTCCTTCCATTTCGCATGTGAAGAAAATTTGAAAACCAAAGAGCAGAAAATTTCTTCAATTTTTGATTTCTTGTTTTGATCATAACTTTCTCATTTGAACTCGAACTTGAGTAATTCAAAAGTCAAAAATGTTGGTCTTGAAAATAGGAACAAACCTCAAGCATTTTTAGAGTCAAATGATTTCATGATTTTTCGCAACAAGCAGATTTCAGTTCGAGTCTTATCATTTGTAGGTGAAACATATTCTTCTCACTTTCTCTTTTGATCATTTCATTTAATCTTCTTATTTGATACATGAAATGTGTTGAGAATGATATTAGTTCACACTCTAGGTTTATTTGATCGATTGATAATTGAGTTTTATCTTTATGATTTCATTTGAGCATATTTTAGCTAAACTTGATTTACTTGAAATTGATTCTAGAAACATCTTGTATGATGTGCTTTATGATGTTTTCTAGGTTTAATTTCATGATCTAAGAACTAACATTTTTTGAGTGAAATATTGAATATTGTTATCTTGTTCTTACTGATTCACCTATCTTGATTTCTAGATACATTTGTGATTGTATGTTGAAAACATATTCTAGATTATCTTTTAACATGTTCATAGAGCTTGTTTGATTATCTTGCTTTATTTGATTGTGTTTGCATCATTTGCATCACTAAGATCATTACCTTGTGAAAATGTTGAAGTCTCTTGTTAAGGTGAGTGAAGCCTTAACTTGAGCAAGAAGACTTGGTTAGGAAAGTGTTCCGGATATCCAAGCATGAAGTCTTAGTTAGGATTAAAGGGATCCAGCTAACGAAGCAAAAGTCTTAGCTAAGAGTGTGATACTCTGGATGGTTGAGCTAGAGAAGCTTGAATAGGATCTTTGTGATCCGGATAGCTAAGCAAGGAAATCTTCCTAGAGATGTGAGCGTCTTAGATAGGAAGTTGTTTCATAGAGGTGTAGGACACACCTTGGATAGGGAGTAGGCTAGGTGGTTTACTAGGCCCGAGGGTAGATTAAAAGTTGATAACTTAGGGTGGATATCATATGTTGATAGCCTTGACACTACAAGAAAAATGAATTTTGTTGGCAATTAATTTTTGACAATTTTTTTAAACTGTCAAATAATATTAATTTTTTTGATAGTTCTTACAAACCGTCAAGGACTACTTTTTAAAAAACTGTCAATGTTTCTCAAATTTTAAATTGCCTCCATTATTTTCAAATATTTCAATTCTCATAAAAATTAAAAGAACAATCTCAGCTTTCGAATTTTCTCTATAAAACCACGTTCTCATTTTCTCTCTCCGTCCCTCTTTGTGCAAACAAAATTCTCGCTCTTGTGGGTTGCGAATCACTGTTGTGCTCGGTGTTTTTGAAAACCCAGATTGGAGGACGTAAGACTCCTCCACTCCTATGAAGACTGGACCGAGGACAACTTACTTAGAATCGAAGAGGGTATGAAGAGAATTCAAGTGAAAATCACGGGGATGACCTGCGTGGCCTGTTCGACCTCCGTCGAGGGAGCTCTGATGGCCGTCAATGGCATCGCCAAAGCCTCCATCACATTGTGTCAGGATGGAAGAAAGAAAAAGAAGGAATTTGGGCATTTAGTGTTTCGAAGGATTTGATTTAGGTTTTGAAGGATTTGATTTGGGGATTTTTTAGAGACAAGCTACGCTAGGCTGTCTGAACGAGAAGAGATAGGCATCATTTGCAACTCAAACGATGGCGTTTGGTGATTAGTCAATTGAGTCGTGAAACGGAGGTGTTTCACTTATTGTATAAGTCTTTCATGCTTTCAATTAAAACGACCCCGTGTTTGAAAGCTACTAAGAGTCTTTATTAAGTAGGATGTGTCGGCGCTATAGGAGATCGCTTTGTTAGTTCTTATCAGGAAAGGGGATCGTAAGAATTCAGGCAAACAAATCTCTCTAACAAATCTCACTTCTTTCTCTACAATTCTCTCTCGCTTCTCTCTAAAATTCTCGATCGGTTTTTTCTCTCTCTTTATTGGTTCTTCATCTTCAACCTTCAATTCCAGCAACATTCAAACCTGCAAAATACACAAAAATATATCAAAATCCAATTAAATTTTCTAGGGCATGACACGTTGCTCCAGAACAAAGCTGATGTCGTTTTTTATCCCAATTATGTCAAGGTGAGTCCTTTTTTTTTTCAATTAATTTAATTTAATTTTTATAATTTTTGGGCTATGTTATTGTTTGAATTTGTGAGCTTTTTTTTAGTAAAGTAGTTTTTAGTTGAGCTATTTAATTTAAATTTTGTTGGATTGTTAATTTTTTGGAGGTTTTGTATAATGAGTTTGGTATTAGTTTTATAAAATTTGGAGCTTTATATGTTGGCCATGATCAGTCTTAGTTTTGCTATTTTTTTTTTGTTAATTTAGGTGGTTCTACTGGATTTTTGATTGGTTTGATTGTGGATTTTTGGTTTTTTAGATGATGGGTTGCTGTAAGTTCTTGAAATAAAAACATAGCATTATGTGTTATTTTGATTTTTAGAATCTGTGTTTGAGTAAAGGTTTCTTGATTATGCACCATAATTAAAAATTGAATTTATAATAAATGGATTTACAAAAAAAAAATTTGGGTTAATGTGCTTAATTCTAAATAGTTGGTCGATAGGAGGTTTGTTGAATTTACTTACAAAAATTAAAGCTTTACGAGACATTTATCGGTTTTGTCAAGTTTTGGAAGATAAAATTTTAAAATTGTTTAATTTTGAAATTTATGATATAAGGAACATCATGGCTCTTATGGGAGAGATTAGTATTTCTCAGCATAACAAAGCTTCTAATACCTTTGCTGATAATTTAGCAAAGCAGGGTGCCAGTTTGAGAGGAGACTTTGTGGAATTGAGTGATATGGACTGACTTGTTTATTTGTTTTTGCTATGTTGTATCGCTGTTTGGTAGAGGGATTTCTTGTTGGGGCAGCTTTCCTGTATTGGCTGTTTTTGTTATTTGTTTAGTTGCGTTTTTGTTGTTTATGGTGCTTGTCTGCGCCTGTTTCTAGTGGCTCTGCTTTTGTTTGTTTTTTGCCCTTCTGTGGCTTAATAAAATCCATTGTTCATTTTTTTTTTTTTTGCAGTATGCATTTAATTTGTTCTCGCACAATGCACCTAATGTCTCAAATGGGTACAATGAAGAGGGAATGAAATTGATAAAAGAGATAAGGAAAATCTGGGTAAGTATTGCAAGTGTTCACCTATAATATAATATCTTATTTGATGGATTGAGAATTTTAGAATTTCTACTTTGGCAGGATAATGGGTTCCAAATCTCTTTTAATCTTTATATAACATTGTTTTTATATTCTTTGTGTTACAGAATGATAAGTATGTTAGAGTGTCTGCGACATGCATATGAGTTCCAGTTATGTGTGCACATGCTGAAAGTGTGAATCTTCAATTTTAGAATCCCCTTGATGAGGTAAAGCATGGCTTGGGCACATTTAAAAGCAGTCTCAAGGGTGGAGTTCACATTGTCAAGGCTGATCAGGTTGAAGATTTAGCTGGTAAAGCCTTCTTTTCCTTTTATCTTTTTAGGGAATGTGATTTTTTTAGGGTTTATTTACTATATATCTGATAATTAGAAGATATAATTATTTTTGTTGCTAGTTGGGCTATAATAGGACGATATCTCTTGCTTGGCTAATGTGATTTTTAGCTTTATGTTGTGTGTGGCTGCCAAAGTCAATTGATTGTTTCATTGTTATAATATAACTAAGTAGTATGTTCGAATGCCGAGTGTAATGCATTGGTTAGTCCATACTGAAAATACTTGCAGTTTTTTGGGATTATTATGTTATATAGTAGTTGGCTAAAAATAATTCTTCTTAATTTTGTGTAGGTCAGCTAGAATGTAAAATTTGCTAGAGTTGAATGGAGAGATTGCAACTACAAGTACTATGTTATGAACTTGTCGACTTTTTAGCTTGATGATCTGGTGAAATCAATTTAGATGTGTACAATGACCTTGAGAATGATTGTTTAAGTTATTTTTTATTTTATTATTATTGTAGTTTGATGTTGGATTATTGCATAATGTAATGAAATGTTGAAGTGTTGGATTTTGAATAAAGCTTTTGATGGTGTGTATATGATTTATATTACATATTTTGTATATTTGATTTTTTGTAAGATATTAATTATATATAGAAAATTATAATAAGATTCTTGATAAATTTTACTATATATTATATTGTTGACAGTTAAAAACTGTCAAAAGTTGCTTGACAGTTTTTTCACTATTCAGGCCTTTCTTGACTCAGCCTTCCTTGACAGTTTGAAAACTGTCAACAAGGGGGTTTATTGACAGTTTTTAACTGTCAAGAAAATTCATTTTTCTTGTAGAGTGAGTGTATAAGTCTTTTTCATCATAGTGAATTGTTTTGCCTGTTGTTGTGATTATCAACTCGTGGATGTTTCCTCTTTGAGGTTTTACCACGTAAAAACAATTGTGTCAATATTTGTTTTTATGTTTCCTTATCTTCTATATCATGTATTGATTGCATCATTTGTATATTGATTTCCGCACGTGTTGATTCAAACAATACAATTGTTAAGACACATCAAGTGTGCATTTCATTCTTGTATTTGAGAAATTCGAATTTGGAAGAAATTTGGAAGAAATTTGGCTTATACCTATTCACCCTTAGGTATATTATACACTATATTGCTTTAGGGAATTTCAGGATTACACATACACATGAAAGATAAGAAGTATAAAAAGAAACAGATAGATAGAGAGGCCATCAATTTTCTCATTTGTTGAAATTAGGGTTCAGAATTCTATCTCTCTCGCGATATTCTCCCTTGTGTTCTTCACTATCTTAAGGGTTTCTTAGTCCTTTGCAGATCCGAGTATCTGGTTGTAATACCTGTGTGTATTCTTGTGATTTGAGTTGAGAGGTCGAGTTTTATTCAGTTTTGTGAGGTTGATTGTTCATGTGTGAACTGGTTAGGTTGTGTGGTGTAATCTGGGCTTGTTCTAAGGCTGTTCTTGGTTTGTAACTGACAATATATAGTGGAGTGAGCCTTTTTGCCTAGCTCAACGTGGATATAGGCCGATTTGGCTGAACCACGATAAATTGGTTGTCTCATTTTACTTTCCACTCTTTTAATTTATGTTCTTACTTATATCTATTTCAGATTTGTTCAATATTGTTAGTACTGCTTCTTTCTCGTTCTTTCTTGTGTTTTTGCAAGTGAATCTTGCAGATTTTAGGTCAAGAAAGGTTGTTAGGGATTCGTGTGTAAACTGAATCCCTATAACTGTTGAGTGGATCCTGAATATCAATTGTTGTACCTTTAGATTTTATTTCATGTCTCTATTAATTGTTTGTAAGTGAATACTGCAATGATAGAACAAGTGTGTTGTTTGGGGTTTGAGTTGACCAAACTCCCAACAGTGGTATCAGAGCCGGAACAGTACAAGGATCCTTTGGTGATAGAGCCTTCAATCTTTGAAAACTCAACTGGAGAAGAAGAAACCAGTACCAGTGAGACGTCCATCAACCAGGAAGAAGCACCAGCGCACACCTTTAGTAGCTAGAATTTGCCCATTATGTCTTTAAAATTTAATATTGATAAATTTGATGGCTTTGGGACTTTGGCGTATGGAGAAGAAAGGTTAAAGTACTCTCTCCCAGCAAAAGATTCTCAAAGTCATTGAAGGTTCTGAAAAGTTGCCTGAGTCTTTAACCTTAGAACAGAAAGAAGATATGTTAGAAATGGCTTTATGAACTATTATTCTAAATTTATCTGATAATGTGTTAAGAGAAGTAAATGAGGAAACTACTGCCTATGGTGTTTGGAATAAACATGAAAGCCTTTATATGACTAAGTCACTTACTAATAAAATCTACCTTAAAGAAAGACTGTTTGGATTTAAAATGGACCCTAGTGAAAGTCTAGGATAGAATCTTAATGAATTCAGGAAAATGACCATAGAGTTAGTCAATACAGGAGAAAAAGAGAAGTTGAGTGATGAGAATGAGGCCATCATTCTCCTCAACTTACTGCATGAATCCTTTAAGGATGTCAAGGCTGCCATCAAGTATGGTATGTCTTCTCTGTCACTCGAAGAGTGTGTCTCTACCCTTAAGTCTAAAGAACTTGAACTGAAAATTGAAAGAAAAGACAATGGGAAAACTTATTTGTTAGAGGTAGGCAGCCTATCAAAAATAGTAATAATAACTCTAACAATAAGTCTAAAGGTATAAGTAAGACACTTAATCATAGATCCTAATCTAGAAATAGAAATGGCTCTAGGAAATGCTACTTTTGTGGGAAAAAAGGGCATATTAAAAAATACTGTTATGAGTTTAAGAAAAAGTTACAAGATAAGACTCAAACATATGGTGATGCAGCAGTTGCATCCAAATCTTATGAACCTAGTGAAGTATTAGTTGTGAACATTGAAGACATGAGTTCTGAATGGATTCTTGACTCGGGTTGCTCATTCCACATGTGCCCTAATAAGGGATGGTTCACTGAGTTTTAAGAACTCAATAGTGGATGTGTGCTGATGGGAAATAATCAACAATGTAGGGTGGAAGGTATTGGTTTTGTAGCCATTGGAATGTATGATGGGATGGTTAGGATTCTTAGAAATATTAGGTTTGTTCCAACCTTTAGAGAAATCTAATTTCTCTAGATATCCTAGATGAAGAGGATTACACCTATAAGGTTGGAAAAGGTGTCCTTAAAGCCTCTAAAGGTTCACTTGTTATCCTTAAGGGTGACAAGAAGATTGGTTTATATGTTCTTAGAGGTGAGGTAGTCATTAATGAGGCTGCATGTATAGCCTCTAAAATAGGTGACAAAGGTATTCTTTAGCACAAAAGGTTGGGTCACATGAGTGAGAGAGGTATTCTTGAGTTGAGTAAAATGAATCTCCTAAATGGGGATCAAGTTTATAAGTTGGATTTCTGTGAGTGTTGTGTGCTAGGAAAACAACATAGGATCAGTTTTAGTGCAGCCCAACACACCTCAAAAACAGAATTTAGAATATGTTCACTCTGACCTTTGGGGACCTTCTATGGTCCCCACTCATGGTGGAAACATATATTTTCTATCCCTGATTGATGACTACTATAGGAAACTTTGGCTTTATCTTTTAAAATCTAAAGATCAAGCTTTTGAAAGCTTTAAAGCTTAGAAGAGGTTGGTTGAAAACCAAACCTCTAAGAAACTTAAAATTCTAAGAATAGATAACGGGTTAGAATTTTGCAATGAAAAATTTAATAATTTTTGTGAAGAATAAGACATTACTAGACATAGAACTATGAGGCACACTCCACAACAAAATGGAGCGGCTAAGAGAATGAATAGAACACTTCTAGACAAGGTTAGATGTCTGCTTATAGGGTTGGTTTGAGTCAGAATTTTTAGGGAGAAGCTGTTGCCACATTAATCTATCATATCAATAGGTCCCCCTCTATAGCCATAGCTCTTAAAATCCCTAAAGAAATCTGGACAGGGAAGCCTTCTAGTCTAAAACACTTAAGAGTGTTTGGGTGTGCAGCCTATGTGCACTAATATGAAGGAAAGTTAGAACCTAGGTCCTTAAAAAGAGTGTTTCTAGGTTATCCTTAATGAGTTAAAGGTTATAGAGTTTGGTTGAGAGACCAAAAGGGGTTTAAGGTGATTATAAGTAAGGATGCCATTTTTGATGAGTCTAAGATGCCTTGTAAAGACATGGACCAACCTACTTAATCTAAATCAGATCCTTTAAATGATGATAGGAATACAATTCAGGTGGAAGTTGACAGCCCACCACTTGGTTCAGTCACTGTTGATGATGATCCTATTGAGGATGATAAGGCTGCCCATTCTGATAGTATGCATCAGGTGGGAGAGAATCAGAATCAGCCAAAGATAAATGATTCTCTAGCTGATTACGAGTTGGTTAGGGATAGAGCTAGGGCTTGGAAAATTATTAAACATAACAGTAAGTTTTCATATGCAGATGTGATTTCGTTTGCACTATGCACTGCCCAAGAATCGGAGAATTCTAAACCTAGGACATACAGTGAAGCTGTCAATTGTATTGATAAGCTGAAATGGCAGCAAGCTATGTTAGAAGAGATGAATTCTCTTGAGAAAAATCAGACATGGTTCTTACTGAGAAAACCGAAAAAACAGAAGGTTATAACTTGTAGGTGGCTTTATAAGATAAAAGATGGTGTAGGGCAGAATGATCCTATGTGGTTTAAAGTTAGGTTAATGGCTAAAGGGTTCACACAAAGGGAAGAGATAGATTATAATGAGATATTTTCCCCTATAGTGAAATACAAAACATTAGGATCATTCTTGCTATAGTTAGCTTTTATAACCTAGAATTAGAGCAATTAGATGTTAAGACAGCCTTTTTGCATAGAGACTTAGATGAAACCATCTATATGTCTCAACTGGAGGGATTTGCGTCCAATACTAATCCCTTAAATGTTTGTTTTCTTAGAAAGTCTTTATATGGGTTGAAACAGACCCCTAGACAATGGTATAAAAGGTTTGATACTTTTGTTACTAGCATAGATTTTATTAAAAGTAAATACGATGCATGTTTTTATTTTGATATTGATAACGTCAATAATTCTGTCTATTTGCTTTTATATGTTGATGATATGTTTCTAGCTAGTAAGAACATGTTTAGGATTAATGACTTAAAAAAGAAACTCAAATCTAAATTTGATATGAAAGATTTAGGAAATTGTAAGATCTTACATTTGTGTTGGCTTGATTCCATTGCAAAACTCTCTATATTTATAATAGTTGTTGCTTTGGTGATTCTTGGTGAAAAGAAGCTTCAAATGTGAAGAAGCAACATCTTGTGCAAATATCGTTTTCAAGGGGAACATCGCATTCTTGGATACTAAGGTATTAAGATTCTTCTTCCTTTTGTAAGGCGTAAGAGCATACACACAAAATTCATATGTGTGTGTCCTTGTATCGTTGTGCAAACATTTGGTATAACACATTCACACTCATTTAAGTATGCACATTTATTGGTCTCGTATTGACAAACATTGTAGAATTGCATGTTTTATCACTATCGCGTAGATATGGCATACTTGTGTGACTTTGTGTTTATATGTTTGTGTTTCTTGTATTTTGGACTTGAAAATGATCTTATATTATTCCTTATTGAGTCCCAGTCATTTCGATTACTCATTCATTAAGTTTCGAGTCCAAACGATGTAGCTACGCTACTTTGCGTTCTCATTCGTTGAGTTGTCTTTGTCGTCATTTTCCGAGATGAATTTTCAATCTTTTTACAAAGTTTTGTAGTCATCATTGTGCATGAGGGAGTCACGGTTTGTAATCTGAAAATGGATTCGAATTCAGAGTTCAGATGCCCGAATACGGTTGAAGAACGTGAGCGGATCGCGAGATGAGCAAGCGTGGCCAACGGCCAAGCTTGGAGGCCACGTGTGCCACATGGTCAACACACCTCTCTGCCCACGTGTGCCACACATGGTCCACATGTGGAGTTGAGGTGGCATGTCTTGATTGGCTACCCGTTTTTACCTATTTCTCTCTTTTAAATGCTCTCCATTCCCTCCCATTCATTCTAAGAAGAAAAATTGAAAAAGAAAGAGTGCATATTTTCTTCATGATTTTTGATTTCTTATTGTCATCATAACTCTCTCATACGAATTCAAAATCGAGTGATCCAAAAGCCAAAAATGTTAATCTTGAAGAGAGATATAAACCCCAAGTATTTTCAGAGTCATTTGAGTTCATGATTTTTTGCAGTTGGCAGATTTCAGTCCGAGACTCAAGTGTTGTATGTGAAACTTCTTCTTCTCACTTTCTCTTTGATCACCTCTTTTAATCTTTCTAATTGATAGATGAAATGTGTTAAGAATGATGTTAGTTCATACTATAGGGTTGTTTGATCAATTGTTAATTGAGTTTTAGCTTTGTGATTTCTCTTGAACATATATTAGCTAAACTTGATTGATCTTGAAATTGATTCTAAAAATATTATATATGATGTGCCTCATGATATTTTGTAGGTTTAATTTCATGATCAAAGAACTAAGATTTTTATGTGATATATTGAATATTCTAAATCTTGTTCTTATTGATTCACATGCTTTGATTTCTAGATAGATTTGTGATTGTGTGTTGATAGTATATTCTAGATCATCACTAAGCATGTACATAGAGTTTGATTGATCATCTTGCTTTATTTGATTGTGTTTACATCATTTGCATCACTTAGATCATTGCCTTGTGGAAAAGTTGAAGTCTATTGTTAAAGTGAGTGAAGCTTTAATTTGAGCAAGAATACTTGGCTAGGAAAGTCTTCAAGATAGCTAAGCAAAAGTCTTAGCTAGGAGTGTGACACTCTAGATGGTTGATCTAGGGAAGCTTGACTATGATCTTTGTGATCTAGATAGCTAAGCAAGGAAATCTTCCTAGAGACGTGAGAGTCTTGGATAAGAGGTTGCTTTCTAGAGGTGTAGGACACACCTTGGATAGGGAGTAAGCTATGTGGTTCACTAGGCCCGAGGGTAGACTAGGAGTTGATAGCTTAGGGTAGATATCATATGTTGATAACCTTGAGTGTGTAAGTCCTTTTCATCATAGTGGATTGCTTTGCCGGTGGTTGTGGTATCAACCCATGGACGTTTCCTCTTCGGAGGTTTACCATCTAAAAACTATTGTGTCATTTTTAGTTTTTATGTTTCTTTATCTTCCTTATCATGTATGGATTGTATCACTTGTATATTGATTTCCGCATGTGTTGACTCGTACAATACGATTGTTAAGACATATCAAATGTGCATTTCATTCTTGTATTCTGCATATTTTGAATTTAGAAGAAATTGGGACTATACTTATTCACCCCCCCCCTCTAGGTATAATATACACTATACTGCTTAAGGGAATTTCATTTGGTATCAGAGCGGGTGTCTAGAAGTACTTAGATAGATCCATCTTATAGTGTTTGTGTTTTGTTTTGTTGTATTTTTGAGAAATGAGTGATTTGATGTCGGAATGTGCCTTTAGTGCTAGATCTCCACTCTTGGATAGTGGTAACTACACCTTTTGGAGAAATACAATGAAAGCCTACATTAGAGCAATCAATGATAAATCATGGATGAGTATGAGTGATGTAGTAGAAGAAGATGAGCACTTGGATAATCTAAAATCTACTAGCAATCACATTGCTCAAGTGGCTATATATGAAGGAAGATTTGAGGATAATAGTGAATACTCCTCAAGTAATGAGGAAAGTGAAAACTCTTCAAGATCCTTCAACCCACTAGTGAAAGTGTCAAGAAGAATGAAGATTGAAGTTGATTAATTCCAATTTAGTGGTGATAATTAAATCTCTTGTCAATAAGAAGCTTGAGAATGATGGTCTAGGCTCAAAAGAATTCAATGAACTTAAAAACAAGATCCTAAGTCTAGAAATGAACTTAAAAGATATCAATGATAGGCTAAGCATTTTGAAGCAAGAGATTGAGCAAATGGATAGTTCTTTTGTTAGTGCTAGTAGGCTAGAAAACATGCTTAAAGCTAAACTAAGTGAGCACTTAAATCAAGAGAAAAAGTATGAGCAATGGCTTAGTAAATCTCGTGAAGATGTTAGGAAAAAGGGATGATATCTTAGAGAAATATGCCATTAAGAATAGGGTGCTTAGTGATAAACTTGATGAGGCTAGTAGGATAATTAACAAGATGTCATCTAGTTCAAACAAGGTAGAAACCCTCATTAGAAGTGGTAAGCATCCATGTGACAAAAGAGGTTTGGGTTATATCAATGAGAAGGAAACCCCTTCATTTAACAAATCTATTTTTGTCAAAGTAAGTGTTGAAACAAATGTAGATACTCTCTTTCAAGGTAAGGCAATGAAAGCTACCGGAGGTGCCTCTACATTAACAAGGAACTTAAATGGATGATCTCAACAAGCTCAAAGTCAAAGAGCATCAACCTCAAATGCAAGAGGTGGAGCATTAAGGGTTGGATCCCAAAGAGGTAGAGTTGTGAGAAAACCAAATGCCTTGAAAGAACATGCAAATGGTAAAATTCTCTATATGTCATCATTGTAACATGGTAGGATATATTCGACCTAAGTGCTTTGCATATATTTGGAAATACAAATTTGATAATGCTATACATAATATGTCTTTGAATGGTCCTTGTTAGGTTTTTGGTTTGTCTTGGCATATATTCCATATCAAAGCGATGTTTTTCTTGTATTGATTAGTGGTCTTAGGATTGATGATTTGAAACTTTAAAGAAAGACTCAGCCACATTTCATGCAAGTTGGTGTTGTTTAAGGAGGAATGTGCTTCATTGCACAATAAAGGTAAAATAGACCTCATTCCTCTTACAAGGCTAGGCAGACACACATACACACATGGCATTCATTTGTGTCCCTGCATAGTTGAACAACATTTATTTAACACTTTCACACACTTGGCAATATATGCCCATGCATTAGATTTAAATTGATACTCATTGGAAAATGCATGTTTTAGGTCAAAGTCTAGGAAAAGGCATATGTGTGTGACTTGGTGTCTATTTATTTTTGTTTTATTATTTTTGGACTTGAACATGATCTCTTATGATTCCTTATTGAGTCCTGGTCATTTCGGTTACTCATTCATTAGGTTTCAAGTCCAAACGATATAGCTATGCTACTTTACGTTCTTATTCATTGAGTTGTTTTCATCGTCGTTTTCCAAGATGAATTATCAACCTTTTTACAAAGTTTTGTAGTCGTCGTTATGCGTGAGGGAGTCATGATTCGTAATCTGAAGAAGGATTTGAAATCGGAGTTCGGAGGCTCGGATACGACCGAAGAATGGGAGCGGTGCGCGAAAGGAGCAAGATTGGCCAAATGCCAACCTTGCATGGCCATGTGTAGCACACGGGTTGGAACCCTCTCTGCCCACATGTACCACACGTGCCCCACATGGGCTATTGACGTGACATGCTTTGGTTGGCCAGTTCCTTTCCTTCGCTTTCTTCATTTTAAATTCTTTAATTCCCTCAGATTCCATTCAAGAAAGAATTTCTCATTGCAGAATTTTCTCTTAACTTTTTATCACCTTCCAAATATCATAACTTTCTCATACGAAGTCGGAATTGAGTGATTCAAGTTGGAGATTGTTTTTATTTGAGTTCTCCACATTTTCCAAGTGGTCTTGTAGCAGTTTGATTGAGTTTTCAAGTGGTTCTACCAAGAAAACTGTGACAACTCGTGATTCCTAGGTATTGGTCTTGTCTTTGAGATTTCTTCTTTTATAACCTTTAATTTTCTTGGGGTTTCTTCTTCTATATGTATGTATATGTATGATGAATGCTATTGAGAAAGATAGCTTCATAATCAAACCTAATCAAAAGTCTAATTAGAGACATATATGAACTAGTTTCTTTGATTATCTGATTTTCACATGTTTGAGAGTTGTATTGTGATTAGTTTGATATCTAAGGTTGTTTGAGACTTGATTGAATCAGTTTTGATGATAAATGACCTTGAATTTTGTTTTGATCCTATGATTGATGAAATCTAGAATTATTCTATGTGTATGTGTTTTTAGAGAAATTTAGGATTTAATTGAGTAATCATTTTATCATTTCTCTAATTCTTTGGCTAGAATATTCATTGAAATCATTTTATGATTCTAGCATTTTATTTTGTATGTGTATGACATCTTGAATATATCCTTCATGAATATAATCTATTCAAGTGTTGTTTGTTTGAATGAAATTGGGAGTTTTTGTGTTAGGTGTTTTCACTTGCTCTAGGTTTAATTCATGTTTTTGCATTTAGACTATTAGACTTGTGTTTCACATATTTAGGTCTATTTGTACCATGGAATGTATTGATCACATGTTTTATGTTGAATTGCTTAATTGCATCATTTTACATTCACATGATCACACTAGGAACTCGTTGTGAAAGGCATGAAATCTTGGTTAGGATGGGATGTCCGGATAGCCAAACAAGAAGTTTTGTTTAGATTTGGGATGACTCGGATAGGCAAGCAAGAAGTCATGGCTAGGATCGGGAAAATCCGGATAGTTATACAAGGGAGGCTCTCTAGAGACATGAGTGTCTTAGATAGAGAGTTGGCTATATTATTGGTAGGCCTAGGTGTATGGATAGATATAGACTCCAATAGAGCGGGGTACACGAGATATGTATGCCCTCTTGAGGAATTTCTAATTCCAATAGGGTTGGGTAGACATAGACTCTACATGGGTTAGTGATCTAGGATTGGTCACTTTGTGGAATTTCTAATTTACCATCCAATATATATAGTACCCAATGGTTGTAGTTCAACCCGTGGATGTTTCCTCCTTGGAGGTTTTACCATGTTAAAAAATCTCATATGTTAATTCTTCCTATCTCTCTTTATTACTTGTATATATATGTTTGCTTTTAATCTTGTAGTACATTCATCACTTTTGAAGTTTTGGAATCAAGATTTGTTAAGTGTGATTTGTAAAGCAATACATATTCGATCATTCTTATATTCTTTATTCTTTTATATGTTGTTACTTTGATATATAGCTATATTTGTTAACATTTGTAATTCCTTGAACAATATCATAATACAATTATTCTTTGTTGTTGAGATTTTTGTGTTCTATACCTCAAGCAACTCCTTATATATGTAGACATTGCTTAAATGATCACATGATTATATTGTCTATGTATAGATGTTTTGGATTATTTGTTGTATGTAAAGCTACCTTGAGGGACAAACGAATGTTTGTTTCAAGGGATTGAAAAAGACGTAAAAACCCCCTCTAGGTACGCTTTAAGCGATTTAACTACGTTTGTATTATTTCAATTGGTATCAAAATGGGTTGTCGGACGTTACTCGACGAGATCCAGGTTATACTGATCGCTACAAACTGTGACGCTCGCAATAGTACGAGGTCGAATTGTAGTGTAATGATTAAGTAGGTTATTGTCCCACAGAGACTAAGAGATTTAATGATTATTGGCGTTCGAAGGCACACGTACTATTTGAACAATACGATTGAATAAATTCCAAACTTATCACTAAGTTAACCTAAAGCTAACTTTAAGCATATGTTAAGCAAAGTAAGTAAATCACACAAGAAAACGATGTTTGAAATATGATGAAATAATGCTAGAATTTAGAATCCACCTCACCCTTGTAATTACGAATTCGATTCGCTTCGATTCGCCTAATCTCCCAAATTACGCAAGTATTTGTTATAGGTTCATGTCCCCTTTAACTAACTCCTAATCTCTTTCGAGCAATAGAAATCGCACCCAAACATAAAAAATATATTTAGGCTAATCTAGCACAGTGGGACACACACATGATCCCTATACGCCGGCCTAGTGATCTCTCATCTTTCCGGTCAAATACAGTGGATATTGTGACGAGCACGTTTAGCGCGTCACCTCTTAGTTCATTCACACAACCAATAAATCGATTACAAGATGATCAATCAAGCAAAAGAATTAAGCATACAATATCCATATTACAACCACGGAACTTAAAATCGATATATCCACCGATATATCCATATTTTGGAGGGACCGATATCGAAACAGGGGCAATATCTCATATCTAGCGAATATCCGTTCGATATCGAAATATCCTTAAAAATCTTCCGATTTTCCCGAAATATCCCGATATTCCCGAAATATTGTGAATTTCATCCCGAAATCCAGGGATATTTTGCAAATTATTTTTTTTAAAAAAATTAATCTTACGCACTTAAATTATTGTTCAAATAATATATATTGAAAATTATTTTAAAAGAAGCATTAACAAATTTATAAAATTTTCAAACACAATAGTTAATAGTAGAATTATTGCATGGCATTGTGACACAAGAGACAAGACAAGTCCCAAATTCCAACAAGATGCAGTTAAAACAGCAAAGAGGGAATACTAAATGGATTCTAAACATTATACAAAACCGGTGGGATAAAATGCTTAATCACCCACTACATGCTGCTGGTAAATTTTATTTCGGATTGTTTGTTATTCAGAATTAATATTTAGTAGTATTTAATTATTTATACTAAAATTAATATATTTTTTTTTCTTCTAACTTACTATTTGAACCCAAAGTACCAATATAGAGACAATATTGGGGATAATTCAGATCTTTTGAAAGCCATACATATTGTCTATTTGCAATTAGACCATGAAACTGCATGGATTGCTAATTTTGGAAATGAGGTAAAAAGTTATAATTTACAATCAATTTTATAATTCCAATATTATAACTTATTTGCATGGGAGTATTGTGTCATAAACTCATATTTATATATATTATTTACATATTGATCTCATGAGTCATTACTGTAGGTCATATACTTTAAAGATGGAAAGAAAAGTTTTAGTGAACGAGCAGCCATAGCAGCTAGAGGCAAAATGCAACCAAGTATATAAGTTTTATTACAAAAATATATGTAATAATAATATCATTGAAATGGTATTCATACTTGTAATACTTAATAATTTTTATTGCAACTGATTGGTGGGTAATGTATGGAGATTGTGCTCCATCATTGCGTGCAATAGCAGTTCGCATACTATCACAGACAGCATCATCTTCTGCATGCGAAAGAAATTGGTCCACATTTGCTTTAATCCACACAAAACAAAGAAATCTTCTTGCCTATTCTAAGCTTGAACAACTTGTTTATTGTTTTTATAATATGAAGTTGAAACTTAGGGATATGGCAACGAAAAGGATAAAGTAGATGAAACTGATTTTATGGATCTACTTCAAGTAACTGCTGAAGCAGGGGACAATAATGAGAATCCTTTTTTTGACTGGGTTAGACCTACCTATTTGGATGATGATGAGGGAAATCCTGATCCACAAATTGCTTCTCATGCTCAAGACATGAGAATAAATGTTGAACAAGTGATTAGAGAAGAAGTTGGTATAGATTGTGGAGTTACTGTTAGCAGCTCTTCCGATGACCAACATACCTTTAATGGAAATAGTGGAGGAAAAGATGATGGAGATGATGGAGATGATAGAGATGATGGAGGAGGTTGGGATTCTGGTGCAAGAGGTTGGGATGCTGGTGCAACAAGTTGGGATGTTCGTGCCGGAGGTTGGGATACGGGTGCAACAGGTTGGAATACTAGTGTGACAGGTTGGGATGCTCATACAGGTAATTTTGATCAAAATCGTGGTAAACAACATCGAGGAACAAGTCAAATTGATGAAGATTCTTTGAATATGTCTCTCTCCTTAATGAGTATGGACACAAAAAATAGTTCTTTGAGTGATTCGCAGACAAGGTCAGGTTGTCATGTACCATTTGGTAGTTCTGGTGGCTGTAGTATATTTGATTATCCTTCTCCACAAATGTCATATGCAATACCTATGCATGCAGATCAACAATATCCACCAAGTTGAGTAAATCCAAACTACCCAATTCATGGATCAATTGGAAGAGATCAAGCAACATACGTGTGGCATATTAATAACTACCTTGAAAACTATGCTAGCATGTTTTCCTAGGAAAATTATTGTTCGAATCAAGATAGAAATGTATCTTATGTATTTGAACCTGCAAGGAATTCATTTTGGTTTTAAATTTCACACATGCAATGTATTATTATGTATGAATTATGATTTATGATAGAATCTTGGAAGTATGGAACTATATATATTTTTTGATGATAAATTTGTTTATTAAATATTTAATATCTTTTATATTGTATATAATATTGTAAAAGTGAAACAAAATATTATTCTATTAAATACTCAATTTTAAAAATTATATACATACTCTATTTATGTTATAATTTATAATAAACTCATAACTATGTTAATTTATTATTGAAATATGATTCATTTGATGTATAATTATTTGTTTAAGCTTGTCCTAAGGTTTCACAAAAAAATTCTAACTTTAGATGTAAATATCCATCATTTTTTTAATTTTTTACCGAATATCCATCGATATCGATAATATCTCCGATATATCCATAAATTTAGAAGCCCGATATCGATACCGATACCGATATTTTATTCCTTGATTACAAGAGAAGCATTTTAAGAGAAATTAGGCAAGTCATTACTAAAGGATTAAGGGTTTGGTATCATCATAACTCTAGCATAAAAGTGTTTAGCTCATATTACAAATCCAAATCATTTGAATTAATAAATTAAAGCAATCCATAGCAATTACACAAGTAAGAGAGAATAAGTTTCAAGAAATTCACTAAGATGAAGAACTTCTTCTTTGCAAGTGCTATGTTCCCATGACTTGAGCTTTCCTAGCTCCCTTGATGCTCCAAGGTGATGATTGATGATGGGTATGGTGTGTAAGGGAAAGTTATGGAGTGGAGGTAATGGATTTGTGGTGAATTGTGGTGAAGAAATGATGAAGTTTTTGATTATGTGGAGGCAAGTATGGAGGATTGATGATGGCGTGAATTTGAGCAATTTTGAGATCTAGATTATGTGTCACACCCTTTAAAACAATTGGTAAAGTTATATGTATATGCAGGTCAAAAGTGGGTCCCAAGAAAGGTGAAAAGCAGGCAGTGGCTTTCATCTCGTTGTATGTCTCGCAGTACGCTTCAACGAAACTGTCTGACAAAACCAATTTGGACACATTGCCAAATCTCGCGGTACACCATTTTGCCTTTCGCGATACGTCTTATAAGACCAATCGCAAAAGTTGGTAGTGTGTGTTGATTTCTTCCAATCTCGCGATACGTCTCACGACACCAATCACGAGAGTTGGCAGTGTTGCTATGTTGATTTTTCGCTGTTGGACGTAGAACGCAATTTTGCCTTTCGCAGTTCATCTTACGAAGACTGGAAATCTCTTCTAAAATGAAAGCCCCGGATTCGCTCAGAAAATCACTTTTACCGCGCAACGACTCCTTCTCGGACAAATAGACCTACAAACACATTATTTAAACATTAAAACATGATAATTCCAAGGCAAACTAGATCAAAACATAAGAAAATAAGGGATACGCAAAGCATATAAATTGAATTATCAACACCCCTAAACAAACATTTTGCTAGTCCCCGAGCAAAACCAATAAATAAAAACTAATTTGAAAAGATTTTATACAACACAAAAAAATTCTGCCGAGCCAATTGAAGAATAAAGATGCGATTACTGGGCGAACTAAACATAGATACAAGCATGCTAGAACCATTGAGAAGTGCAAACCAAGGTGCTACAACACTAAGGATTTCAATTCCAGACTTTAATGTGACCCTAGCTTCAAAAGTATCGAACACAAGAGTTTTATAACTGCATTTCGCTTCAACTCAAAGCCTTTCCGGATTTCTCTCATTTTGCACATAGAACTTAGGCTCACTCATCAAACATATGCGTTTTTTGGGAGTTTAAACACAAAATGATTTGAAGTATACGCATATGAGAAAACAAAATCGTTTGTTTTTATTAGCAAGGAAAACATTTTTCAACGGAAATCAAACACTAAGAGATATATCTAGCACATCGTGGAAGCATTTTCAAAACACACAAGTCCCTTCTTTAAGATCAGCTAGGACTTCTTTTAGGCTCATTTGGGGCAATGGTTAAATGGCTATGGCAAAGCCGGGTGGATATGGAATTTAGGGAAATTATGATCATAACCCACACACTGTGCACTTTATACACAAAAGACATAAGAAAAATATTTACACATTTTAGCTTTAAAAGCTTTACTGACTTTGTACAAATTGACAAGTTTATATACATTGAAATACTCTGCCATGCTTTTTTTTTTTTTTTTTGAACTTACAACAATATACACAACTGATGTACACTGTTTTACTGGCTCATCCCACTGAAATATTTACTTGAGCACATTTTTATTCATTTCTATACACGATCATAGCAAAAGGGGTTGGTAATGTGTTTTGGGATATTTGTGGTGGAGTGTGATATGGGGTATGCCATTTGAATTTGGTCAATTAAGCACACGGTTATGGGACGTGTTTAGGCCATTTGAACGGTTACAAATATGCCTACTTCATCTCTAAAGGCTTGGGAAAAGCGAAAACGAAACCACGGCAAAACTGAACACAAGCTCAAAAGTGTTTAATTAAAATAAGTTTTTCCTAGATTGCCTAATTGATAAGTGTATTATGACGCCAACAGAAAATTTCAACCAAGTGACGCAATATAGGCTCTGAAAACGCGCACGGGTAGTCTTCACTAATGGTCTAAACTTCTTAAACGTGCTACCCTCTTAACTGGGACACTAATGAGTCTGGTAGGATGTGTGAAAGCCATGTGGTGCAACTTTGGCAAGCACAATCCTAGCGACTCAAAACATGCAAAAATGTTTGCACTAATCCGACCCAATAGCATCTCAAACGAGTAGAATAAACTGCTCAAAATTTGACTCGAAAGGCAGAAATACTTACGCACAAAAAATTTCACCAAAACGATTTAGTGTAGGAAAAAGTAAAATTTAAAAAAATTTCACAATTTCACATGGCAAAAAGAAAATAAACCAACTAAACCGAAATGATTGTACCCCCAAACCGAAACCAACATTGTCCACAATGTTATCAACATTTAATTCAGAAAATTGGACAAATAAAGCATAGAAAGGGGAAAATGTACCTAAGACATCCTAAAATAACAATTTTACAAGGCCAAAAAATGAACTGAAGTAAGTACAAGTATTAATATAAAAACATCAAAATAGTTCAGCAACTAAGAACTTAAACAAAAGCTGAAAATAATTAAAGCGATGCATGTAATGCTTGGTGATTCATCCCTAAACTTTCGCCTTTCCCCTCAATGAATGGGCTGCCCTATCCTCTGCTTTTTTCTTTTCCGCCTCCTCTGCGGTACTTCTGTTGGGAGAAACTAACCACACAAAAACACAACCATCATTAAGCATCTAACAAAACAGAACATCACATTATGACTTCAGTTATTCAAAACAAAACCCAATTAAATTTAAGCATTCTTCTTAAATTTATCACGAAGCCACCAAATTTGACGACACGTCGTTGCGGTGTAGGTCAAAAGATGAACAATTAACTCGACCTCGCTAGCGCACGAGTTATAGAGACTAGCACAGCGGCAAGTAAGGGTATCGTTCCGTATGGAGGTGGAATCCGTCGATCATTACCAATTCTAGCTATTATTACAACACGCCGAGCGGACTCGTGTGTTGCAGGTTTGGAAAAATGTAAATAATAATATAAATAAAATATAAATTACATAACATAATATTTACATGGATAGGATGGAATGGAGAGATGGCATGAAATGTGGTTAAACTAGGAAAACGATTCAACCGTAACAATCCTCTTAATTAAGTGCTAGACTCACTTAGTCCCTCAATGTGCAAGTATATAATAGACTCGCGTCCCCTTAATTGATCTCTAATCTCTCTCGAGTCTTAGAAATCACATCCACACAGACGTATAGATTCATTAAGTACCGTGTGACACAAATAAGAGCCATGTATACCGGCCTAGTGATTTCTCAACTTTCCGGTCAAGTACATTGGTTATTTCGTTGGACATGTAATGTGCAACCGCATGGGCCATACTAAAGCCAATAATTCATCTACGAGGCTAATCAAATACAGGATGGCAACCAAGTGAAAGCATTAAGAATACGAGATACCCGTATAATAAGAATGTTATATGCTCGTGTCCCCTTAATTAATCTCTACCTTTTCTCGAGCGACATAGAGATTACATTCATGCATAAATGCTTGAATTCATTAAGGACTGTGGGACACACACGAGCTATACACGCCAGCCTAGTGATCTCTTATCTTTCTAGTCAAATGTAGAGGATATCATGCTGAGCTTGTCAATGTGACACCATGCGATATATAATACACAACCTAAATATTATTCACAAGGTGGCTAACCAAGTGAAAGCATTAAGCAATGAAATACTCCTATAACTACACAAGCACAAGAGGAATTCAAAGGTCATTACTCTAGATACGGATTTGGTTTTATCAATCTCCCTAGGATGGCTAAAAATGGGAAACAAGTTTACAATACAAACATACGCAATAAGTTGATTGTTTTACATTAAAAACATTCAATCTAGGTTAAGGGTTCATTCTCTTGATTTAGGAATTCTTCCTAAATCAATTTATTACCCAATCCGGCCAAGAATGGATAATTGTGCCTTAAATAAGACCCCATGAAGCACAAGAATAAGAACCTAAAGCCAATTTAGCACCTAAATGAATGAACTAAGCCTTTTTTACTCTTTGGGGATAAAATCCCTAACACTCAAATTACTCTAAACATGGTAATTTGGTCATCTATTAACATACAAACAATTATGGGATGCTAAATTACATTACTTCTAATTTAATTTAGTCTACTCTTAATCTCATTCAAGCATACATGTCAATTTGGACCTCCACACATATGGATATTGCAATTAAAGCTTAAATCATGAAATTAACAAAGATTAGAACAAAACCCAACCAAATTTAAGCACAAACAACATATTGTGTAGGTTTACAAAATTCCCCAAATCGGGGTTACACATCAAAGATACAAGAAATTACAAAGAAATGAGTAAATTAGAGCAAACCCATGAAGAAAATCCTCTAAAGTTGCTCTATAGCTTTCCTAGCTCAAAATTGCTCCTAATTCCTAGAAATTTCGTCTAAAATGGATGGATGGATGAAGTGAGTAAGGGGTGGTGGAGATATATGGTGAGCTCCCATGGAAGAAGAACCTCCATGGGAGCATGGGTCTCTCCTTTATTGGGTGGAGGAGATGATTTAGATGAAGAAGATGGAAGAAATTGGTGTTTGGCGTGAAAGAGGAGAAGAGAAAGAGATGTGGAAAGTTAATTTGGGATTCTAGGGATTTTTATTTAATGAAGCACTTGAAAATAATTGGTAAAGTTATATATATATATATGTAGGCCAAAGTGGGTCCCAAAAAAGGTGAAAAGCAAGCGGTGACTTTCATCTCGTAGTACGTCTCGCAGTACGTTTTAACGAAACTGTCTGACGAAACTAATTAGGACACACTGCCAAATCTCGCGATACACCATTTTGCCTTTCGCGATACGTCTTACTAGACCAATCGCGAAAGTTGGCAGTGTGTGTTGATTTCTTCCAATCTCGCGGTACGTCTTACGACTCCAATCGCAAGAGTTGGCAGTGTTGCTATGTTGATTTTCGCGGTTGGATGTAGTACGCAATTTTGCCTTTCGCGATACATCTTACGAAATCTGAAAATCTTCAATGAAAATTCTTTCGTCTTTTGGTGTTGCGTTTTGGCCCGGAAACACCCCGTTTCCACACAATGACTTCCCAAAATAAAATGAACCTACACAAGGCTCACAAAACATATTATATTCATAAAAACGCTCGAAAACGAAAGCAAACGACAAGAAATGGGGACCTCAAAAGATGTATATATCATTCCGATAAATACCCTCAAACCTATCTTTTGCTCATCCTCGAGCAAACCAATAGTAGAAAGCAAATAAACAAACAACACGTGAAAATAAAAATCAAACTAGGCTAGTCCACTTCCGTAGGAAACACGATGACACTTAGCACGTGCCTCATGCCTTTCAACCACTAGGTACAGCTACGACACCCACAAACGTATACTTTGCAAGATAAGCTGAGATGCATTCCATACATACCAAATAAAGACTACAAGCATGCTGATATCTCAAATATACAAATTAATAACAATGCATCACACAATGCAAGTATGCCAATACTTGTGATGTTTTTGGTTTACAAAACAACTACGCTCGAATTGCCTAAGATGAAATTCGCCTCGACTCTAATCCTCTCTGGATTTCAGTCGTATTTTTTCACTCAGAACCTAGGCGATCACTCTCTATCAAACATATGCGAATTAGTTTATGTACATGAATCTAATATATCACATATGAGTATTTCAATAAAAGCACATTTATAGTGATAGATCTCATGGAAGGAATTGAAATGCCATGAACGTGGAAAGAGCATGCATCGACTCACATTCCCAATATAGACTTCATAAGAGATCAAATGGATTTTTCCTCCCTTGTATTGGGGCCAGGGTGATGTGTAGTGGTGTATGGGATGGAAGATATGGTAGGAGTGGATAGGATAAAGTTACTAACCATATCAAGGTGTGTATACACATTACAATTTACACAAAATTAGCCATATTTCACATTACAATACAAGCGTCTAGGCTATAAAATTTACATTGCACAATTGTGCGACATTTGTACTCATATTTAAGAGTAACTTTACAATTGAAGAACTAGAAGGCTTAAGTGTTTTATAATTCAACACCTATTCTATTTTTTTCTTTTTCATTTTTTTTTGTTTCTTTTTGTTTTCTTTTTCTTTTTGTAAGCTTTATCCTAGCACAATTACATATATTGCCTAAGTACACGCTTGAGGCTTTACATGACTCTATTAAGCTACACACCTCAACATGATCAATAACTAGGAAATGGTTGGGGGTGTAGTGTTTGGCCTCAATTTGTAATGAATAAAGGGGTATGAGAGTGTTTAGGCTATTTTAATAGTTACGCACACACTCAAGTCCAAAATCATTTCTAAAAGTCCATCTAACAAGGGAATACAAATCTCAACAAGTAGTCCACATTATTTTAGTTCTATGGCAATCAATGCAAAATGATGTATGATGAGATCATAATTAACAACAAAATCGAAGAGTGTTTAAAGAGTAGAAACAATTATATACCCTCTGAATTTGAAGCTAATAGGCTCGAAAACTCACTAGGGTAGTCTCCACTATTTTCCTAGGCTAAACAAACATAGAGGTCTCATCCACCTAAACATCAAAAGATTGGCATTTTACAAGCAAATTTAAGCGATGCACGGAGCTAAAAGCATACAATGCATGTCTCTACTGGCACACAAAGAAAAGCAACTCAACATAGAGGCCAAAGATTTCAAAAACTGTTGAAATTTAAAGTCGTCCAATGTCCACTTTCTGGTGCATATCTTTAAAAGAACTTAAAATAATCTCCCAAAATTTTTACACCATAGAGTAGACATATAAATACACACTTTTCATTTAAAAAATATTTCAAAATTCGAATTGGAAAAATGTGAAAATAGACGATGAAAACAGTGAAAGTGCAATTTCAAAAAACAGGGCATCGCCCATGACCCTTGGTCGAAGAAATACTCATAACTTTTGATCCACAACCCAGAAGTTTACGTTATTTATATATTCAGAATCAGCACAAAAAATAAAAGAACGTAACGCAGCCGAAAAAATTAATTTCTTCACCAATGAGTACAGTTTTAATGAAACATTTGCCTAAAAATATTCAAAATAAGGCGATTTTAGCAGAGATTTGAAAATTTCTAAAACAAGCATAACAAAAAATGCCTGAATCTAAAAGCACAAAACATATCCCTCTTAGATCTAAACAAAAATAAAAAATCACAAAAATAATGACATTATACCCTTGAAGTGTAAGCCCTTGGAGCTGAGTTATTCGAACCAATGAGGAGCCTTCGCGAAGCTGTTGAGTTGTGTGGTCATTCGACCTGTAAGTTTCCTTTCTTGCACAAAAACTCAAAGAAAATCAGTATACCCAATATACTTTTAAACAAAAAATAAGAAAAATACTTGACTTGCCCCAAACCTAGCTTAAACATTGTCGATCACACAATGAAAAGCATGGTTAAAAGAGATGTTCATTTTTAACATGACAATCTAATCCGAAAAGCAATAAAAAGCAATTAATCAAAGATATTTACAAAAACTACTCTAAAACTAGTAACTATTAACGAATAAGCCACTTCCCAGGTAGCGACGCTAATTTGATGACACGTCGTTGAGGTGTCGGTCAAAAGATGAATAATTAAGTTTGACCTCGCTAGCGCGCGAGTCACATAGACTAGCACAGCGGCAAGTGAGAGTATCATCCCGCAGGGAGGTGGAATCCGTCGACCGTTACCGGTTCTAGCAATTATTACAACACGCCGAGTGTACTCGTGTGTTGCAGGTTTGGAAAAGTGGAAATAATAATATAAATAAAATATAAATTACATAACATAATATTTACAAGGATAATATGGAATAGAGAGATGGCATGAAATGTGGTTACACTAGGGAAACGATTCAACCGTAACAATCCTCCTAATTAAGTGATAGACTCACTTAGTTCCTCAATATGCAAGTATATAATAGACTCACGTCCCCTTAATTGATCTCTAATCTCTCTCGAGTCTTTGAAATCACATCCACACATACAGATAGATTCATTAAGTACTATGTGACACATAATCTAGATCTCAAAATTGCTCAAATTCACGCCATTATCAATCCTTCATGCTTGCCTCCACAAAATCACAAACTTCATCATTCCTTCACCACAATTCACCACACATCCATTACCTCCACTCCACAGCTTTCCCTTACACACCATACCCACCATACCCATCATCAATCATCACCTTGGAGCATCAAAGGAGCTAGGAAAGCTCAAGTCATGGGAAAATAGCACTTGCAAAGAAGAAGTTCTTCATCTTAGTGAATTTCTTGAAACTTATTCTCTTTTACTTGTATAATTGCTATGGATTGCTTTAATTTATTAATTCAAATGACTTGGATTTGTAATATTAGCTAAACACTTTTATGCTAGAGTTATGATGATACCAAACCCTTAATCCTTTAGTAATGACTTGCCTAATTTCTCTTAAAATGCTTGTGTTGTAATATGGATATTTTGTATGTTTAATGCTTTTGCTTGAATGATCATTTTGTATCGATTTATTGGTTGTGTGAATGAACCGAGAGGTGACGCGCTAAATGTGTTTGTCACAATATCCACTGTATTTTACCGGAAAAATGAGAGATCATTAGGTCGGCGTATAGGGATCGTGTGTGTGTCCCACTGTGCTAGATTAGCCTAAATATATTATGTATGTTTGGGTGCGATTTCTATTGCTCGAGAGAGATTAGGAGTTAGTTAAAGGGGACAAGAACCTATAACAAATACTTGCGTAATTTGGGAGATTAGGTGAATCGAATTCGTAATTAGAAGGGTGAGGTGGATTCTAAATTCTAGCATTATTTCATCATATTTCAAACATCATTTTCTTGTGTGATTTACTTAATTTGCTTAACATATGCTTAAAGTTAGCTTTAGATTAACTTAGTGATAATTTTGGAATTTATTCAATCATATTGTTCAAATAGTACGCCTGCCTTCGAACTCCAGTAATCATTAAATCCCTTAGTCTCTATGGGACGATACCTTACTCTATCATTGCACTACAATTCGACCTCGTACTATTGCGAGCGTCACGGTTTGTAGCAATCAATTTTTGGTGCCACTGCCCGGGAAGTGGCTTATTCGTTGATAGTTACTAGTTGTAGCTTAGTTTTTGTAAATATCTTTGATTAATTGCTTTTTATTTCTTTTCGGATTAGATTGTCATGTTAAAAATGAACATCTCTTTTACCATGCTTTTCATTGTGTGATCGACAATGTTTAAGCTAGGTTTGGGGGTGGAAGTCGTGTTATTTTTCTTATTTTTGTTTAAAGCATATGCATTTGATTTTCTTTGAGTTGTTTTGTTTTGTGCAAGAAAGGAAATTTACAGGTCGAATGGACCACACAACTCAAGAGAGCTTCGCGAAGGCTCGGTTGGTTCAAATAACCACTCGCGAGGGCTTACACTTCAAGGGTATAATGCTTTGCTTATTTTTGTGATTTTTATTTTTGTTTAGATCTAAGAGTGGATATGTGTTGTGCTTAGATCTTAGGAGTTTTAAGAGTGTTGTTTTAGAAAATTTTCAAATCTCTGCAAAACTCCTTATTTTGAATATTTTTTAGGCAAATGTTTCATTAAAACTGTACTCATTGGTGAAGAAATTAATTTTTTCGGCTGTGTTACGTTCTTTTATTTTTTGTGCTGATTCTGAATATATAAATAACATAAAATTCTGGGTTGTGGATCAAAAGTTATGAGTATTTCTTGACCAAGGGTCATGGGCGATGCCCTGCTTTTTGAAATTGTGCTTTCACTGTTTTCATCGTCTATTTTCACACTTTTCCAATTCGAATTTTGAAATATTTTTTAAATAAAAAGTGTGTATTTATATGTCTACTCTATGGTGTAAAAATTTTGGGAGATTATTTTAAGTTCTTTTAAAGATATGCACCAGAAAGTGGACATTGGACGACTTTAAATTTCAACACTTTTTAAAAATCTTTGGCCTCATGTTGAGTTGCTTTTCTTTTTGTGCCGGTAGAGACATGCATTGTATGCTTTTAGCTCCGTGCATCACTTAAATTTGCTTGTACAGTGCCAATCTTTTGATGTTTAAGTGGATGAGACCTCTATGTTTGTTTAGCCTAGGAAAATAATGGAGACTACCATAGTGAGTTTTCGAGCCTATTAGCTTCAAATTCAGAGGGTATATATATTGTTTCTACTCTTTAAATACTCTTCGATTTTGTTGTTAATTATGATCTCATCATACATCATTTTGCATTGATTGCCATAGAACTAAAATAATGTGGACTACTTGTTGAGGTTTGTATTCCTTTGTTAGATGGACTTTTAGAAATGATTTTGGACTTGAGTGTGTGTGAAACTATTAAAATAGCCTAAACACTCCCATACCCCTTTATTCATTGCAAACTAAGGCCAAACACTACACCACAACCATTCCCTAGTTATTGATCATATTGTGGTGTATAGCTTAATAGAAGTTATGTAAAGCTCTTATTTTTGTAAAAGCGTGTACTTAGGCAATGTATGTAATTGTGCTAGGACAAGGCTTACAAAAAGAAAAAGAAAAAGAAAAAGAAAAAAAATAGAATAAGTGTTGAATTATAAAACACTTAAGTCTTCTAGTTCTTCAATTGTAAAGTTACTCTTAAATATGAGTACAAATGTCGCACAACTGTGCAATGTAAATTTTATAGCCTAGACGCTTGTATTGTAATGTAAAATAGGGCTAATTTTGTGTAAATTGCAATTTGTATACACATCTTGATATGGTTAGTAACTTTATCCTATCCACTCCTACCATATCTTCCATCCTATACACCAACACACATGACCTTGGCCCTAATACAAGCGAGGAAAATCCCATTTGATCTCTTAAGAAGTCTATATTGGGAATGTGTGTTGATGCATGCTCTTTCCACGTTCATGGCATTTCAATTCCTTCCATGAGATCTATCACTATAAATGTGCTTCTATTGAAATACTTATTTGCGATATATTAGATTCCAATACATAAACTCATTCGCATATGTTTGCTAGAGAATGATCGCTTAGGATCTGAGTGGAAAAATCAGATTGAAATCCATAGATGATTAAAGTCGAGGCGAATTTCATCTTAGGCAAATCGAGCGTAGTTGTTTTGTAAACTTAAAACATCCTAAGTTTTGGCATACTTGCATTGCATGATGCATTGTTATTAATTGGTATATTTGAGATACTAGCATGCTTGTAGTCTTTATTTGGTATGTTTGGATTGCATCTCAGCTTAACTTGCAGAGTATACGTTTGTGGGTGTCATAACTATAAGCCCTCAGAAGACAAAACTTCTCCATCTAGGGGTCGCTTAGTGGTTGAAAGACTTGTGGCACGTGCTAAGTGTCATCGTGTTTCCTACGGAAGTGGACTAGCCTAGTTTTTGATTTTGATTTTCAAGTGTTGTTTGTTTATTTGTTTTCTACTATTGGTTTGCTTGAGGACGAGCAAAAGATAGGTTTGGGGGTATTGATCGGAACGATTTATACACCTTTTGAGGTCCCCATTTCTTGTCGTTTGCTTTCGTTTTCGAGCATTTTTGTGAATATAATATGTTTTGTGAGCTTTGTGTAGGTTCATTTTATTTTAGGAAGTCATTGTGTTGAAACAGGGTGCTTCCGTGCCAAAACGCAGCACGAAAAGACGAAAGATTTTTCATTGAAGATTTTCAGATTTCGTAAGACGTATCGCGAAAGGCAAAATTACATACTACGTCCAATCGCGAAAATCAACATAGCAAAACTGCCAACTCTCGCGATTGGAGTCGTAAGACGTACCGTAAGATTGGAAGAAATTAACACACATTGCCAACTCTCGCAATTAGTCTCATAAGACGTATCGCGAAAGGCAAAATGATTTACCGCGAGATTTGGCAGTTTGTCCTAATTAGTTTTGTCAGAAAGTTTTGTTAAAGCGTACAGCGAGACGTACTACAAGATGAAAGCCACCGCTTGCTTTTCACCTTTTTTGGGACCCACTTTGACCTACCTATATATATATAACTTTACCAATTATTTTCAAGTGCTTTATTAAATCAAAATCCCTAGAATCCCAAATCTCCCATCTCTCATGCCTCTCCTCTTCTCTCTTCCATTTTCTTTCATTTTCTTCTTTTTCTTCTCCCAATAAAGGTGAGACACATGCTCCCATAGAGGTTCTTCCTCCATGGAAGCTCACCATATATCTCTACCGACTCTTTCTCACTTCATCCATCCATTTTAGATGAAATTTCAAGGAATTAGGAGCAATTTTGAGCTAGGCAAGCTATTGAGCAACTTTGGAGGATTGTCTTCAAGGGTTTGCTCTAATTTACTCATTTCTTTGTAATTTCTTGTATCTTTTATGTGTAACCCTGATTTGGGGAATTTTGTAAACCTACACTTGTGTTATATATATTGTTTGTGCTTAAATTTGGTTGGGTTTTGTTATACTCTTTGTTACTTTCATGATTTAAGCTTTAATTGCAATATCCATGTGTGTGAAGGTCCAAATTGACATGTATGCTTGAATGGGAATAGGAGTAGAGTAAATTAAATTAGGAGTAATATAATTTAGCATCTCTTAATTGTTTGTATGTTGATGGATGACCAAATTACCATGTTTAGAGTAATTTGAGTGTTAGGGATTTTATCCCTAAAGAGTAAAAAAGGCTTAGTTCATGCATTTAGGTGCTATATTGGCCTTGGTTCATATTCTTGTGCTCCATGGATCTTATTTAAGGCACAATTATCCATCCTTGGTCGGATTGGGTAATAAATTGATTTAGGGGGAATTCCCAAATCAAGAGAATGAACCCTTAACCTAGATTGAATGTTCTTAATGTAAAACAATCAACTTATTGCATATGTTTGTTTGGTAAACTTGTTTCCCATTTTTAGCCTTCCTAGGGAGATTGATAAAATTGAATCCGTATCTAGAGTAAAGACAAATTGAATTCCTCTTGTGCTTGTGTAATTATAGGAGTATTTCATTGCTTAATGCTTTCACTCGGTTAGCCACCTTGTGAATGATATTTAGGTCGTGTTTTATATATCGAGTGGTGTCGCATTGACATGCTTAGCGTGATATCCTCTACATTTGACCAGAAAGATGAGAGATCACTAGGCTGGCGTGTGGAGCTTATGTGTGTGTCCCACATTCCTTAATGAATCAAAGCATTTATGCATGGATATAATCTCTATGTCGCTCGAGAAAGGGTAGAGATTAATTAAAGGGACACGAGCATATAACATTCATGTTATACGGGTATCTCGTATTCTTAATGCTTTCACTTGGTTGCCATCCCTTATATTTGGTTGCAAGTGTTATCATTTGAGCTATCAATGAGTACGATTATATAGCATAGTCTATCCTCGATAGTTTGGTGGTATTCATTTGTTAATCGATAGAGGACTTCATTTATAGATATAGACATCGTGGCTCAATTTATTAAAATGAGAGTATAATATTATCATATGGATGTTTTGAGGTATTGGATATTAAATATTAACGTTAAGTTTTTGATAGTGACTATTGAAACATGGCTTATGGACAAGTCAAAATATCCAAGTTCAAAATATGGTCATATGAGTAAATATGGTAACTATGAGAGCTATAAACGGTCTATGAGCTCTTAACGATTATTGATATTATTAACAAAGATACACTATCTCCAATAAGATTGTCTAGGGTTTGAATGAGAAATATTTACTTGTTATATCTTTATTTAAGAGTACAATTTTAGCTCTTTAGTGGAATTAGCTAAAATTAATAGATTAGACTTAAGTGAATCATTTGTTGATTGTGATTAGGTTATGTCTATTGAAGCTTAAATTTAGATAGCCCACCAAGATCCCCAATCCACACAGACTTGTATGGATCACTTGATATATTCTACTGGACCAATTTATGGGTCCATCTAGAATTGTACTTAATATATTAAGAATATAATTTGTACATTATTTATTTATTGGGCTGTTAAATTATATTAATATATTAATGAAAGACGTGAGTTTGTTTCTTTTAGTAAGAATGAGTCTAGTTCACATGTGAGCTTTTTATTTAAAGTCTAATGGATTAAATAAAATGGAAAAATAATATATGGCCTATATATAGTAAATGGGCAGCAAGACTAAAATATTATTTTATTTTATTATTTAATTAAATGGAAATTAATTAATTAATTAATTAATTATTTAATTAAGAATCAAAATCTTTTTCTGACTAGGAAATATGTTTCTTAGTAGTATACTATTGTTGGTAGTATAAAAGGAATCAAAGACTTTATTTGGTAAGTAGATAAATAAAAGAAATTATTTATCTAGTCAAATTAGGAAGTCTTAGATTAAGTCACAAATACACTAAAGAGTTGGATTAGGGTTTGGAAATTTAGAGAAATCTACCTAGAGTTAGGATTTTAGGTCTAAAGACATAAATCCTATATGGTAAAGGATTTCGGCCACCACCTTGTACACACAAGGAAGATTTCGGCCGCCCTAATTATTTTAGGGCAAGGAATTCGGCCACCCTATTTTATTTTAAGGAAGAAAATCAGCCACCCTATATATACCACATTATAGGATTCAGCCACCATATGGTTTCACTTGAGAGATTATTTTCTTTTGCTTAAAAAATAGAATCCATCTCTTAGTCTTGTGTGAGAAAATTCGGCCAAGAGAAAGAAAAATAGTAGAGACGTTTTATTTTAATAGTGTACTAGAAGCTCTTACATCAAAAAGGCTTTGTGCACAACTTTGATTTAGGTTCACACGAGTTTCCATCAAAAGATTGATAATTCAAAAGTGACCGGAATGTTCTTTATGATCTCTTGTGAGTTTTTGTGACTAACGAAAAAGAAAAAGTTTTATGTTTTCCATCCTTAGGTGCTCAATTCAAAGAAAGGAAGACCACGCTCCTAGGTGATCCATGTTTGTGATTGGATTGGAAGATCTTACGGATTACCATCGACGCAAAGTCAATCGGATCACGTAGCAAAATGTATGGTACTTTTGTTTATACATTAATTTAATTAAGGGTTAAGGTTCATCTTTTAAAAGGGAAATTTTTTGTTATATACCAAACCTATTTTCGCATTCCGCTACGCATATAAACCGTTTTCCCCTGCATATTTGTTTGTGTTTATTTTGTTTTTGGACTTGAACATGATCTCATCTGATTCCTTATTGAGTCCCGATCATTTCGGTTACTCATTCATTTGGTTTCGAGTCCAAACTAGGAAGCTATGCTACTTTGCATTCTTATACGTTGTGTTGTCTTCGTCGTCGTGTATCAAGTCGAATTCTCAATCATTTTACAAAGTTTCATAGTCATCCTTAAGCGTTAAGGAGTCACAATTTTTAATCCAAAAACGGATTCAAATTCAAAGTTCGAAGGTCCTAATACAACTGAAGAACGTGAGAGGAGCGCGAGGGAAGCAAGCTTGGCCAACGACAAAGCTAGGAGGGCGCGTGAGGAGGCCGTGAGCCTCACGGCCCACACATCCCTCTGCCCTGTGAGGCTCATGCGCTTCACATGGGGCAGAGTGATGTGTCCTCCTCTGATTCATCAAGAACCTCTCTTCTTTCTTTCTTTTAAATATTCTCCTTCTTCCTTCCATTTCGCATGTGAAGAAAATTTGAAAACCAAAGAGCAGAAAATTTCTTCAATTTTTGATTTCTTGTTTTGATCATAACTTTCTCATTTGAACTCGAACTTGAGTAATTCAAAAGCCAAAAATGTTGGTCTTGAAAATAGGAACAAACCTCAAGCATTTTTAGAGTCAAATGATTTCATGATTTTTCGCAACAAGCAGATTTCAGTTCGAGTCTTATCATTTGTAGGTGAAACATATTCTTCTCACTTTCTCTTTTGATCATTTCATTTAATCTTCTTATTTGATACATGAAATGTGTTGAGAATGATATTAGTTCACACTCTAGGTTTATTTGATCGATTGATAATTGAGTTTTATCTTTATGATTTCATTTGAGCATATTTTAGCTAAACTTGATTTACTTGAAATTGATTCTAGAAACATCTTGTATGATGTGCTTTATGATGTTTTCTAGGTTTAATTTCATGATCTAAGAACTAACATTTTTTGAGTGAAATATTGAATATTGTTATCTTGTTCTTACTGATTCACCTATCTTGATTTCTAGATACATTTGTGATTGTATGTTGAAAACATATTCTAGATTATCTTTGAACATGTTCATAGAGCTTGTTTGATTATCTTGCTTTATTTGATTGTGTTTGCATCATTTGCATCACTAAGATCATTACCTTGTGAAAATGTTGAAGTCTCTTGTTAAGGTGAGTGAAGCCTTAACTTGAGCAAGAAGACTTGGTTAGGAAAGTGTTCCGGATATCCAAGCATGAAGTCTTAGTTAGGATTAAAGGGATCCAGATAACGAAGCAAAAGTCTTAGCTAAGAGTGTGATACTCTGGATGGTTGAGCTAGAGAAGCTTGAATAGGATCTTTGTGATCCGGATAGCTAAGCAAGGAAATCTTCCTAGAGATGTGAGCGTCTTAGATAGGAAGTTGTTTCATAGAGGTGTAGGACACACCTTGGATAGGGAGTAGGCTAGGTGGTTTACTAGGCCCGAGGGTAGATTAAAAGTTGATAACTTAGGGTGGATATCATATGTTGATAGCCTTGACACTACAAGAAAAATGAATTTTGTTGGCAATTAATTTTTGACAATTTTTTTAAACTGTCAAATAATATTAATTTTTTTGATAGTTCTTACAAACCGTCAAGGACTACTTTTTAAAAAACTGTCAATGTTTCTCAAATTTTAAATTGCCTCCATTATTTTCAAATATTTCAATTCTCATAAAAATTAAAAGAACAATCTCAGCTTTCGAATTTTCTCTATAAAACCACGTTCTCATTTTCTCTCTCCGTCCCTCTTTGTGCAAACAAAATTCTCGCTCTTGTGGGTTGCGAATCACTGTTGTGCTCGGTGTTTTTGAAAACCCAGATTGGAGGACGTAAGACTCCTCCACTCCTATGAAGACTGGACTGAGGACAACTTACTTAGAATCGAAGAGGGTATGAAGAGAATTCAAGTGAAAATCACGGGGATGACCTGCGCGGCCTGTTCGACCTCCGTCGAGGGAGCTCTGATGGCCGTCAATGGCATCGCCAAAGCCTCCATCACATTGTGTCAGGATGGAAGAAAGAAAAAGAAGGAATTTGGGCATTTAGTGTTTCGAAGGATTTGATTTAGGTTTTGAAGGATTTGATTTGGGGATTTTTTAGAGACAAGCTACGCTAGGCTGTCTGAACGAGAAGAGATAGGCATCATTTGCAACTCAAACGATGGCGTTTGGTGATTAGTCAATTGAGTCGTGAAACGGAGGTGTTTCACTTATTGTATAAGTCTTTCATGCTTTCAATTAAAACGACCCCGTGTTTGAAAGCTACTAAGAGTCTTTATTAAGTAGGATGTGTCGGCGCTATAGGAGATCGCTTTGTTAGTTCTTATCAGGAAAGGGGATCGTAAGAATTCAGGCAAACAAATCTCTCTAACAAATCTCACTTCTTTCTCTACAATTCTCTCTCGCTTCTCTCTAAAATTCTCGATCGGTTTTTTCTCTCTCTTTATCGGCTCTTCATCTTCAACCTTCAATTCCAGCAACATTCAAACCTGCAAAATACACAAAAATATATCAAAATCCAATTAAATTTTCTAGGGCATGACACGTTGCTCCAGAACAAAGCTGATGTCGTTTTTTATCCCAATTATGTCAAGGTGAGTCCTTTTTTTTTTCAATTAATTTAATTTAATTTTTATAATTTTTGGGCTATGTTATTGTTTGAATTTGTGAGCTTTTTTTTAGTAAAGTAGTTTTTAGTTGAGCTATTTAATTTAAATTTTGTTGGATTGTTAATTTTTTGGAGGTTTTGTATAATGAGTTTGGTATTAGTTTTATAAAATTTGGAGCTTTATATGTTGGCCATGATCAGTCTTAGTTTTGCTATTTTTTTTTTGTTAATTTAGGTGGTTCTACTGGATTTTTGATTGGTTTGATTGTGGATTTTTGGTTTTTTAGATGATGGGTTGCTGTAAGTTCTTGAAATAAAAACATAGCATTATGTGTTATTTTGATTTTTAGAATCTGTGTTTGAGTAAAGGTTTCTTGATTATGCACCATAATTAAAAATTGAATTTATAATAAATGGATTTACAAAAAAAAAAATTTGGGTTAATGTGCTTAATTCTAAATAGTTGGTCGATAGGAGGTTTGTTGAATTTACTTACAAAAATTAAAGCTTTACGAGACATTTATCGGTTTTGTCAAGTTTTGGAAGATAAAATTTTAAAATTGTTTAATTTTGAAATTTATGATATAAGGAACATCATGGCTCTTATGGGAGAGATTAGTATTTCTCAGCATAACAAAGCTTCTAATACCTTTGCTGATAATTTAGCAAAGCAGGGTGCCAGTTTGAGAGGAGACTTTGTGGAATTGAGTGATATGGACTGACTTGTTTATTTGTTTTTGCTATGTTGTATCGCTGTTTGGTAGAGGGATTTCTTGTTGGGGCAGCTTTCCTGTATTGGCTGTTTTTGTTATTTGTTTAGTTGCGTTTTTGTTGTTTATGGTGCTTGTCTGCGCCTGTTTCTAGTGGCTCTGCTTTTGTTTGTTTTTTGCCCTTCTGTGGCTTAATAAAATCCATTGTTCAATTTTTTTTTGTTTGCAGTATGCATTTAATTTGTTCTCGCACAATGCACCTAATGTCTCAAATGGGTACAATGAAGAGGGAATGAAATTGATAAAAGAGATAAGGAAAATCTGGGTAAGTATTGCAAGTGTTCACCTATAATATAATATCTTATTTGATGGATTGAGAATTTTAGAATTTCTACTTTGGTAGGATAATGGGTTCCAAATCTCTTTTAATCTTTATATAACATTGTTTTTGTATTCTTTGTGTTACAGAATGATAAGTATGTTAGAGTGTCTGCGACATGCATATGAGTTCCAGTTATGTGTGCACATGCTGAAAGTGTGAATCTTCAATTTGAGAATCCCCTTGATGAGGTAAAGCATGGCTTGGGCACATTTAAAAGCAGTCTCAAGGGTGGAGTTCACATTGTCAAGGCTGATCAAGTTGAAGATTTAGCTGGTAAAGCCTTCTTTTCCTTTTATCTTTTTAGGGAATGTGATTTTTTTAGGGTTTATTTACTATATATCTGATAATTAGAAGATATAATTATTTTTGTTGCTAGTTGGGCTATAATAGGACGATATCTCTTGCTTGGCTGATGTGATTTTTAGCTTTATGTTGTGTGTGGCTGCCAAAGTCAATTGATTGTTTCATTGTTATAATATAACTAAGTAGTATGTTCGAATGCCGAGTGTAATGCATTGGTTAGTCCATACTGAAAATACTTGCAGTTTTTTGGGATTATTATGTTATATAGTAGTTGGCTAAAAATAATTCTTCTTAATTTTGTGTAGGTCAGCTAGAATGTAAAATTTGCTAGAGTTGAATGGAGAGATTGCAACTACAAGTACTATGTTATGAACTTGTCGACTTTTTAGCTTGATGATCTGGTGAAATCAATTTAGATGTGTACAATGACCTTGAGAATGATTGTTTAAGTTATTTTTTATTTTATTATTATTGTAGTTTGATGTTGGATTATTGCATAATGTAATGAAATGTTGAAGTGTTGGATTTTGAATAAAGCTTTTGATGGTGTGTATATGATTTATATTACATATTTTGTATATTTGATTTTTTGTAAGATATTAATTATATATAGAAAATTATAATAAGATTCTTGATAAATTTTACTATGTATTATATTGTTGACAGTTAAAAACTGTCAAAAGTTGCTTGACAGTTTTTTCACTATTCAAGCCTTTCTTGACTCAGCCTTCCTTGACAGTTTGAAAACTGTCAACAAGGGGGTTTATTGACAGTTTTTAACTGTCAAGAAAATTCATTTTTCTTGTAGAGTGAGTGTATAAGTCTTTTTCATCATAGTGAATTGTTTTGCCTGTTGTTGTGATTATCAACTCGTGGATGTTTCCTCTTTGAGGTTTTACCACGTAAAAACAATTGTGTCAATATTTGTTTTTATGTTTCCTTATCTTCTATATCATGTATTGATTGCATCATTTGTATATTGATTTCCGCACGTGTTGATTCAAACAATACAATTGTTAAGACACATCAAGTGTGCATTTCATTCTTGTATTTGAGAAATTCGAATTTGGAAGAAATTTGGAAGAAATTTGGCTTATACCTATTCACCCTTAGGTATATTATACACTATATTGCTTTAGGGAATTTCAGGATTACACATACACATGAAAGATAAGAAGTATAAAAAGAAACAGATAGATAGAGAGGCCATCAATTTTCTCATTTGTTGAAATTAGGGTTCAGAATTCTATCTCTCTCGCGATATTCTCCCTTGTGTTCTTCACTATCTTAAGGGTTTCTTAGTCCTTTGCAGATCCGAGTATCTGGTTGTAATACCTGTGTGTATTCTTGTGATTTGAGTTGAGAGGTCGAGTTTTATTCAGTTTTGTGAGGTTGATTGTTCATGTGTGAACTGGTTAGGTTGTGTGGTGTAATCTGGGCTTGTTCTAAGGCTGTTCTTGGTTTGTAACTGACAATATATAGTGGAGTGAGCCTTTTTGCCTAGCTCAACGTGGATATAGGCCGATTTGGCTGAACCACGATAAATTGGTTGTCTCATTTTACTTTCCACTCTTTTAATTTATGTTCTTACTTATATCTATTTCAGATTTGTTCAATATTGTTAGTACTGCTTCTTTCTCGTTCTTTCTTGTGTTTTTGCAAGTGAATCTTGCAGATTTTAGGTCAAGAAAGGTTGTTAGGGATTCGTGTGTAAACTGAATCCCTATAACTGTTGAGTGGATCCTGAATATCAATTGTTGTACCTTTAGATTTTATTTCATGTCTCTATTAATTGTTTGTAAGTGAATACTGCAATGATAGAACAAGTGTGTTGTTTGGGGTTTGAGTTGACCAAACTCCCAACAGTGGTATCAGAGCCGGAACAGTACAAGGATCCTTTGGTGATAGAGCCTTCAATCTTTGAAAACTCAACTGGAGAAGAAGAAACCAGTACCAGTGAGACGTCCATCAACCAGGAAGAAGCACCAGCGCACACCTTTAGTAGCTAGAATTTGCCCATTATGTCTTTAAAATTTAATATTGATAAATTTGATGGCTTTGGGACTTTGGCGTATGGAGAAGAAAGGTTAAAGTACTCTCTCCCAGCAAAAGATTCTCAAAGTCATTGAAGGTTCTGAAAAGTTGCCTGAGTCTTTAACCTTAGAACAGAAAGAAGATATGTTAGAAATGGCTTTAGGAACTATTATTCTAAATTTATCTGATAATGTGTTAAGAGAAGTAAATGAGGAAACTACTGCCTATGGTGTTTGGAATAAACATGAAAGCCTTTATATGACTAAGTCACTTACTAATAAAATCTACCTTAAAGAAAGACTGTTTGGATTTAAAATGGACCCTAGTGAAAGTCTAGGATAGAATCTTAATGAATTTAGGAAAATGACCATAGAGTTAGTCAATACAGGAGAAAAAGAGAAGTTGAGTGATGAGAATGAGGCCATCATTCTCCTCAACTTACTGCATGAATCCTTTAAGGATGTCAAGGCTGCCATCAAGTATGGTAGGTCTTCTCTGTCACTCGAAGAGTGTGTCTCTACCCTTAAGTCTAAAGAACTTGAACTGAAAATTGAAAGAAAAGACAATGGGAAAACTTATTTGTTAGAGGTAGGCAGCCTATCAAAAATAGTAATAATAACTCTAACAATAAGTCTAAAGGTATAAGTAAGACACTTAATCATAGATCCTAATCTAGAAATAGAAATGGCTCTAGGAAATGCTACTTTTGTGGGAAAAAAGGGCATATTAAAAAATACTGTTATGAGTTTAAGAAAAAGTTACAAGATAAGACTCAAACATATGGTGATGCAGCAGTTGCATCCAAATCTTATGAACCTAGTGAAGTATTAGTTGTGAACATTGAAGACATGAGTTCTGAATGGATTCTTGACTCGGGTTGCTCATTCCACATGTGCCCTAATAAGGGATGGTTCACTGAGTTTTAAGAACTCAATAGTGGATGTGTGCTGATGGGAAATAATCAACAATGTAGGATGGAAGGTATTGATTTTGTAGCCATTGGAATGTATGATGGGATGGTTAGGATTCTTAGAAATATTAGGTTTGTTCCAACCTTTAGAGAAATCTAATTTCTCTAGATATCCTAGATGAAGAGGATTACATCTATAAGGTTGGAAAAGGTGTCCTTAAAGCCTCTAAAGGTTCACTTGTTATCCTTAAGGGTGACAAGAAGATTGGTTTATATGTTCTTAGAGGTGAGGTAGTCATTAATGAGGCTGCATGTATAGCCTCTAAAATAGGTAACAAAGGTATTCTTTAGCACAAAAGGTTGGGTCACATGAGTGAGAGAGGTATTCTTGAGTTGAGTAAAATGAATCTCCTAAATGGGGATCAAGTTTATAAGTTGGATTTCTATGAGTGTTGTGTGCTAGGAAAACAACATAGGATCAGTTTTAGTGCAGCCCAACACACCTCAAAAACAGAATTTAGAATATGTTCACTCTGACCTTTGGGGACCTTCTATGGTCCCCACTCATGGTGGAAACATATATTTTCTATCCCTGATTGATGACTACTATAGGAAACTTTGGCTTTATCTTTTAAAATCTAAAGATCAAGCTTTTGAAAGCTTTAAAGCTTAGAAGAGGTTGGTTGAAAACCAAACCTCTAAGAAACTTAAAATTCTAAGAATAGATAACGGGTTAGAATTTTGCAATGAAAAATTTAATAATTTTTGTGAAGAACAAGACATTACTAGACATAGAACTATGAGGCACACTCCACAACAAAATGGAGCGGCTAAGAGAATGAATAGAACACTTCTAGACAAGGTTAGATGTCTGCTTATAGGGTTGGTTTGAGTCAGAATTTTTAGGGAGAAGCTGCTGCCACATTAATCTATCATATCAATAGGTCCCCCTCTATAGCCATAGCCCTTAAAATCCCTAAAGAAATCTGGACAGGGAAGCCTTCTAGTATAAAACACTTAAGAGTGTTTGGGTGTGCAGCCTATGTGCACTAATATGAAGGAAAGTTAGAACCTAGGTCCTTAAAAAGAGTGTTTCTAGGTTATCCTTAATGAGTTAAAGGTTATAGAGTTTGGTTGAGAGACCAAAAGGGGTTTAAGGTGATTATAAGTAAGGATGCCATTTTTGATGAGTCTAAGATGCCTTGTAAAGACATGGACCAACCTACTTAATCTAAATCAGATCCTTTAAATGATGATAGGAATACAATTCAGGTTGAAGTTGACAGCCCACCACTTGGTTCAGTCACTGTTGATGATGATCCTATTGAGGATGATAAGGCTGCCCATTCTGATAGTATGCATCAGGTGGGAGAGAATCAGAATCAGCCAAAGATAAATGATTCTCTAGCTGATTACGAGTTGGTTAGGGATAGAGCTAGGGCTTGGAAAATTATTAAACATAACAGTAAGTTTTCATATGCAGATGTGATTTTGTTTGCACTATGCACTGGCCAAGAATCGGAGAATTCTAAACCTAGGACATACAGTGAAGCTGTCAATTGTATTGATAAGCTGAAATGGCAGCAAGCTATGTTAGAAGAGATGAATTCTCTTGAGAAAAATCAGACATGGTTCTTAATGAGAAAACCGAAAAAACAGAAGGTTATAACTTGTAGGTGGCTTTATAAGATAAAAGATGGTGTAGGGCAGAATGATCCTATGTGGTTTAAAGTTAGGTTAGTGGCTAAAGGGTTCACACAAAGGGAAGAGATAGATTATAATGAGATATTTTCCCCTATAGTGAAATACAAAACATTAGGATCATTCTTGCTATAATTAGCTTTTATAACCTAGAATTAGAGCAATTAGATGTTAAGACAGCCTTTTTGCATAGAGACTTAGATGAAACCATCTATATGTCTCAACTGGAGGGATTTGCGTCCAATACTAATCCCTTAAATGTTTGTTTTCTTAGAAAGTCTTTATATGGGTTGAAACAGACCCCTAGACAATGGTATAAAAGGTTTGATACTTTTGTTACTAGCATAGATTTTATTAAAAGTAAATACGATGCATGTTTTTATTTTGATATTGATAACGTCAATAATTCTGTCTATTTGCTTTTATATGTTGATGATATGTTTCTAGCTAGTAAGAACATGTTTAGGATTAATGACTTAAAAAAGAAACTCAAATCTAAATTTGATATGAAAGATTTAGGAAATTGTAAGATCTTAGATTTGTGTTGGCTTGATTCCATTGCAAAACTCTCTATATTTATAATAGTTGTTGCTTTGGTGATTCTTGGTGAAAAGAAGCTTCAAAGGTGAAGAAGCAACATCTTGTGCAAATATCGTTTTCAAGGGGAACATCGCATTCTTGGATACTAAGGTATTAAGATTCTTCTTCCTTTTGTAAGGCGTAAGAGCACACACACAAAATTCATATGTGTGTGTCCTTGTATCGTTGTGCAAACATTTGGTATAACACATTCACACTCATTTAAGTATGCACATTTATTGGTCTCGTATTGACAAACATTGTAGAATTGCATGTTTTATCACTATCGCGTAGATATGGCATACTTGTGTGACTTTGTGTTTATATGTTTGTGTTTCTTGTATTTTGGACTTGAAAATGATCTTATATTATTCCTTATTGAGTCCCAGTCATTTCGGTTACTCATTCATTAAGTTTCGAGTCCAAACGATGTAGCTACGCTACTTTGCGTTCTCATTCGTTGAGTTGTCTTTGTCGTCATTTTTCGAGATGAATTTTCAATCTTCTTACAAAGTTTTGTAGTCATCATTGTGCATGAGGGAGTCACGGTTTGTAATCTGAAAATGGATTCGAATTCAGAGTTCAGATGCCCGAATACGGTTGAAGAACGTGAGCGGATCGCGAGATGAGCAAGCGTGGCCAACGGCCAAGCTTGGAGGCCACGTGTGCCACATGGTCAGCACACCTCTCTGCCCACGTGTGCCACACATGGTCCACATGTGGAGTTGAGGTGGCATGTCTTGATTGGCTACCCGTTTTTACCTATTTCTCTCTTTTAAATGCTCTCCATTCCCTCCCATTCATTCTAAGAAGAAAAATTGAAAAAGAAAGAGTGCATATTTTCTTCATGATTTTTGATTTCTTATTGTCATCATAACTCTCTCATACGAATTCAAAATCGAGTGATCCAAAAGCCAAAAATGTTAATCTTGAAGAGAGATACAAACCCCAAGTATTTTCAGAGTCATTTGAGTTCATGATTTTTTGCAGTTGGCAGATTTCAGTCCGAGACTCAAGTGTTGTATGTGAAACTTCTTCTTCTCACTTTCTCTTTGATCATCTCTTTTAATCTTTCTAATTGATAGATGAAATGTGTTAAGAATGATGTTAGTTCATACTATAGGGTTGTTTGATCAATTGTTAATTGAGTTTTAGCTTTGTGATTTCTCTTGAACATATATTAGCTAAACTTGATTGATCTTGAAATTGATTCTAAAAATATTATATATGATGTGCCTCATGATATTTTGTAGGTTTAATTTCATGATCAAAGAACTAAGATTTTTATGTGATATATTGAATATTCTAAATCTTGTTCTTATTGATTCACATGCTTTGATTTCTAGATAGATTTGTGATTGTGTGTTGATAGTATATTCTAGATCATCACTAAGCATGTACATAGAGTTTGATTGATCATCTTGCTTTATTTGATTGTGTTTACATCATTTGCATCACTTAGATCATTGCCTTGTGGAAAAGTTGAAGTCTATTGTTAAAGTGAGTGAAGCTTTAATTTGAGCAAGAATACTTGGCTAGGAAAGTCTTCAAGATAGCTAAGCAAAAGTCTTAGCTAGGAGTGTGACACTCTAGATGGTTGATATAGGGAAGCTTGACTATGATCTTTGTGATCTAGATAGCTAAGCAAGGAAATCTTCCTAGAGACGTGAGAGTCTTGGATAAGAGGTTGCTTTCTAGAGGTGTAGGACACACCTTGGATAGGGAGTAAGCTATGTGGTTCACTAGGCCCGAGGGTAGACTAGGAGTTGATAGCTTAGGGTAGATATCATATGTTGATAACCTTGAGTGTGTAAGTCCTTTTCATCATAGTGGATTGCTTTGCCGGTGGTTGTGGTATTAACCCATGGACGTTTCCTCTTCGGAGGTTTACCATGTAAAAACTATTGTGTCATTTTTAGTTTTTATGTTTCTTTATCTTCCTTATCATGTATGGATTGTATCACTTGTATATTGATTTCCGTATGTGTTGACTCGTACAATACGATTGTTAAGACATATCAAATGTGCATTTCATTCTTGTATTCTGCATATTTTGAATTTAGAAGAAATTGGGACTATACTTATTCACCCCCCCCCTCTAGGTATAATATACACTATACTGCTTAAGGGAATTTCATTTGGTATCAGAGCGGGTGTCTAGAAGTACTTAGATAGATCCATCTTATAGTGTTTGTGTTTTGTTTTGTTGTATTTTTGAGAAATGAGTGATTTGATGTCGGAATGTGCCTTTAGTGCTAGATCTCCACTCTTGGATAGTGGTAACTACACCTTTTGGAGAAATATACAATGAAAGCCTACATTAGAGCAATCAATGATAAATCATGGATGAGTATGAGTGATGTAGTAGAAGAAGATGAGCACTTGGATAATCTAAAATCTACTAGCAATCACATTGCTCAAGTGGCTATATATGAAGGAAGATTTGAGGATAATAGTGAATACTCCTCAAGTAATGAGGAAAGTGAAAACTCTTCAAGATCCTTCAACCCACTAGTGAAAGTGTCAAGAAGAATGAAGATTGAAGTTGATTAATTCCAATTTAGTGGTGATAATTAAATCTCTTGTCAATAAGAAGCTTGAGAATGATGGTCTAGGCTCAAAAGAATTCAATGAACTTAAAAACAAGATCCTAAGTCTAGAAATGAACTTAAAAGATATCAATGATAGGCTAAGCATTTTGAAGCAAGAGATTGAGCAAATGGATAGTTCTTTTGTTAGTGCTAGTAGGCTAGAAAACATGCTTAAAGCTAAACTAAGTGAGCACTTAAATCAAGAGAAAAAGTATGAGCAATGGCTTAGTAAATCTCGTGAAGATGTTAGGAAAAATGGATGATATCTTAGAGAAATATGCCATTAAGAATAGGGTGCTTAGTGATAAACTTGATGAGGCTAGTAGGATAATTAACAAGATGTCATCTAGTTCAAACAAGGTAGAAACCCTCATTAGAAGTGGTAAGCATCCATGTGACAAAAGAGGTTTAGGTTATATCAATGAGAAGGAAACCCCTTCATTTAACAAATCTATTTTTGTCAAAGTAAGTGTTGAAACAAATGTAGATACTCTCTTTCAAGGTAAGGCAATGAAAGCTACCGGAGGTGCCTCTACATTAACAAGGAACTTAAATGGATGATCTCAACAAGCTCAAAGTCAAAGAGCATCAACCTCAAATGCAAGAGGTGGAGCATTAAGGGTTGGATCCCAAAGAGGTAGAGTTGTGAGAAAACCAAATGCCTTGAAAGAACATGCAAATGGTAAAATTCTCTATATGTCATCATTGTAACATGGTAGGATATATTCGACCTAAGTGCTTTGCATATATTTGGAAATACAAATTTGATAATGCTATACATAATATGTCTTTGAATGGTCCTTGTTAGGTTTTTGGTTTGTCTTGGCATATATTCCATATCAAAGCGATGTTTTTCTTGTATTGATTAGTGGTCTTAGGATTGATGATTTGAAACTTTAAAGAAAGACTCAGCCACATTTCATGCAAGTTGGTGTTGTTTAAGGAGGAATGTGCTTCATTGCACAATAAAGGTAAAATAGACCTCATTCCTCTTACAAGGCTAGGCAGACACACATACACACATGGCATTCATTTGTGTCCCTGCATAGTTGAACAACATTTATTTAACACTTTCACACACTTGGCAATATATGCCCATGCATTAGATTTAAATTGATACTCATTGGAAAATGCATGTTTTAGGTCAAAGTCTAGGAAAAGGCATATGTGTGTGACTTGGTGTCTATTTATTTTTGTTTTATTATTTTTGGACTTGAACATGATCTCTTATGATTCCTTATTGAGTCCTGGTCATTTCGGTTACTCATTCATTAGGTTTCAAGTCCAAACGATATAGCTATGCTACTTTACGTTCTTATTCATTGAGTTGTTTTCATCGTCGTTTTCCAAGATGAATTATCAACCTTTTTACAAAGTTTTGTAGTCGTCGTTATGCGTGAGGGAGTCATGATTCGTAATCTGAAGAAGGATTTGAAATCGGAGTTCGGAGGCTCGGATACGACCGAAGAACGGGAGCGGTGCGCGAAAGGAGCAAGATTGGCCAAATGCCAACCTTGCATGGCCATGTGTAGCACACGGGTTGGAACCCTCTCTGCCCACATGTACCACACGTGCCCCACATGGGCTATTGACGTGACATGCTTTGGTTGGCCGGTTCCTTTCCTTCGCTTTCTTCATTTTAAATTCTTTAATTCCCTCCGATTCCATTCAAGAAAGAATTTCTCATTGCAGAATTTTCTCTTAACTTTTTATCACCTTCCAAATACCATAACTTTCTCATACGAAGTCGGAATTGAGTGATTCAAGTTGGAGATTGTTTTTATTTGAGTTCTCCACATTTTCCAAGTGGTCTTGTAGCAGTTTGATTGAGTTTTCAAGTGGTTCTACCAAGAAAACTGTGACAACTCGTGATTCCTAGGTATTGGTCTTGTCTTTGAGATTTCTTCTTTTATAACCTTTAATTTTCTTGGGGTTTCTTCTTCTATATGTATGTATATGTATGATGAATGCTATTGAGAAAGATAGCTTCATAATCAAACCTAATCAAAAGTCTAATTAGAGACATATATGAACTAGTTTCTTTGATTATCTGATTTTCACATGTTTGAGAGTTGTATTGTGATTAGTTTGATATCTAAGGTTGTTTGAGACTTGATTGAATCAGTTTTGATGATAAATGACCTTGAATTTTGTTTTGATCCTATGATTGATGAAATCTAGAATTATTCTATGTGTATGTGTTTTTAGAGAAATTTAGGATTTAATTGAGTAATCATTTTATCATTTCTCTAATTCTTTGGCTAGAATATTCATTGAAATCATTTTATGATTCTAGCATTTTATTTTGTATGTGTATGACATCTTGAATATATCCTTCATGAATATAATCTATTCAAGTGTTGTTTGTTTGAATGAAATTGGGAGTTTTTGTGTTAGGTGTTTTCACTTGCTCTAGGTTTAATTCATGTTTTTGCATTTAGACTATTAGACTTGTGTTTCACATATTTAGGTCTATTTGTACCATGGAATGTATTGATCACATGTTTTATGTTGAATTGCTTAATTGCATCATTTTACATTCACATGATCACACTAGGAACTCGTTGTGAAAGGCATGAAATCTTGGTTAGGATGGGATGTCCGGATAGCCAAGCAAGAAGTTTTGTTTAGATTTGGGATGACTCGGATAGGCAAGCAAGAAGTCATGGCTAGGATCGGGAAAATCCGGATAGTTATACAAGGGAGGCTCTCTAGAGACATGAGTGTCTTAGATAGAGAGTTGGCTATATTATTGGTAGGCCTAGGTGTATGGATAGATATAGACTCCAATAGAGCGGGGTACACGAGATATGTATGCCCTCTTGAGGAATTTCTAATTCCAATAGGGTTGGGTAGACATAGACTCTACATGGGTTGGTGATCTAGGATTGGTCACTTTATGGAATTTCTAATTTACCATCCAATATATATAGTACCCAATGGTTGTAGTTCAACCCGTGGATGTTTCCTCCTTGGAGGTTTTACCATGTTAAAAAATCTCATATGTTAATTCTTCCTATCTCTCTTTATTACTTGTATATATATGTTTGCTTTTAATCTTGTAGTACATTCATCACTTTTGAAGTTTTGGAATCAAGATTTGTTAAGTGTGATTTGTAAAGCAATACATATTCGATCATTCTTATATTCTTTATTCTTTTATATGTTGTTACTTTGATATATAGCTATATTTGTTAACATTTGTAATTCCTTGAACAATATCATAATACAATTATTCTTTGTTGTTGAGATTTTTGTGTTCTATACCTCAAGCAACTCCTTATATATGTAGACATTGCTTAAATGATCACATGATTATATTGTCTATGTATAGATGTTTTGGATTATTTGTTGTATGTAAAGCTACCTTCAGGGACAAACGAATGTTTGTTTCAAGGGATAGAAAAAGACGTAAAAACCCATTCACCCCCTCTAGGTACGCTTTAAGCGATTTAACTACGTTTGTATTATTTCAATTGGTATCAAAACGGGTTGTCGGACGTTACTCGACGAGATCCAGGTTATACTGATCGCTACAAACTGTGACGCTCGCAATAGTACGAGGTCGAATTGTAGTGTAATGATTAAGTAGGTTATTGTCCCACAGAGACTAAGGGATTTAATGATTATTGGCGTTCGAAGGCACACGTACTATTTGAACAATACGATTGAATAAATTCCAAACTTATCACTAAGTTAACCTAAAGCTAACTTTAAGCATATGTTAAGCAAAGTAAGTAAATCACACAAGAAAACGATGTTTGAAATATGATGAAATAATGCTAGAATTTAGAATCCACCTCACCCTTGTAATTACGAATTCGATTCGCCTAATCTCCCAAATTACGCAAGTATTTGTTATAGGTTCATGTCCCCTTTAACTAACTCATAATCTCTTTCGAGCAATAGAAATCGCACCCAAACATAAAAAATATATTTAGGCTAATCTAGCACAGTGGGACACACACATGATCCCTATACGCCGGCCTAGTGATCTCTCATCTTTCCGGTCAAATACAGTGGATATTGTGACGAGCACGTTTAGCGCGTCACCTCTTGGTTCATTCACACAACCAATAAATCGATTACAAGATGATCAATCAAGCAAAAGAATTAAGCATACAATATCCATATTACAACCACGGAACTTAAAATCGATATATCCACCGATATATCCATATTTTGGAGGGACCGATATCGAAACAGGGGCAATATCTCATATCTAGCGAATATCCGTTCGATATCGAAATATCCTTAAAAATCTTCCGATTTTCCCGAAATATCCCGATATTCCCGAAATATTGTGAATTTCATCCCGAAATCCAGGGATATTTTGCAAATTATTTTTTAAAAAAAAATTAATCTTACGCACTTAAATTATTGTTCAAATAATATATATTGAAAATTATTTTAAAAGAAGCATTAACAAATTTATAAAATTTTCAAACACAATAGTTAATAGTAGAATTATTGCATGGCATTGTGACACAAGAGACAAGACAAGTCCCAAATTCCAACAAGATGCAGTTAAAACAGCAAAGAGGGAATACTAAATGGATTCTAAACATTATACAAAACCGGTGGGATAAAATGCTTAATCACCCACTACATGCTGCAGGTAAATTTTATTTCGGATTATTTGTTATTCATAATTAATATTTAGTAGTATTTAATTATTTATACTAAAATTAATATATTTTTTTTTCTTCTAACTTACTATTTGAACCCAAAGTACCAATATAGAGACAATATTGGGGATAATTCAGATCTTTTGAAAGCCATACATATTGTCTATTTGCAATTAGACCATGAAACTGCATGGATTGCTAATTTTGGAAATGAGGTAAAAAGTTATAATTTACAATCAATTTTATAATTCCAATATTATAACTTATTTGCATGGGAGTATTGTGTCATAAACTCATATTTATATATATTATTTACATATTGATCTCATGAGTCATTACTGTAGGTCATATACTTTAAAGATGGAAAGAAAAGTTTTAGTGAACGAGCAGTCATAGCAGCTAGAAGCAAAATGCAGTCAAGTATATAAGTTTTATTACAAAAATCTATGTAATAATAATATCATTGAAATGGTATTCATACTTGTAATACTTAATAATTTTTATTGCAACTGATTGGTGGGTAATGTATGGAGATTGTGCTCCATCATTGCGTGCAATAGCAGTTCGCATACTATCACAGACATCATCATCTTCTGCATGCGAAAGAAATTGGTCCACATTTGCTTTAATCCACACAAAACAAAGAAATCTTCTTGCCTATTCTAAGCTTGAACAACTTGTTTATTGTTTTTATAATATGAAGTTGAAACTTAGGGATATGGCAACGAAAAGGATAAAGTAGATGAAACTGATTTTATGGATCTACTTCAAGTAGCTGCTGAAGCAGGGGACAATAATGAGAATCCTTTTTTTGACTGGGTTAGACCTACCTATTTGGATGATGATGAGGGAAATCCTGATCCACAAATTGCTTCTCATGCTCAAGACATAAGAATAAATGTTGAACAAGTGATTAGAGAAGAAGTTGGTATAGATTGTGGAGTTACTGTTAGCAGCTCTTCCGATGACCAACATACCTTTAATGGAAATAGTGGAGGAAAAGATGATGGAGATGATGGAGATGATAGAGATGATGGAGGAGGTTGGGATTCTGGTGCAAGAGGTTGGGATGCTGGTGCAACAAGTTGGGATGTTCGTGCCGGAGGTTGGGATACGGGTGCAACAGGTTGGAATACTAGTGTGACAGGTTGGGATGCTCATGCAGGTAATTTTGATCAAAATCGTGGTAGACAACATCGAGGAACAAGTCAAATCGATGAAGATTCTTTGAATATGTCTCTCTCCTTAATGAGTATGGACACAAAAAATAGTTCTTTGAGTGATTCGCAGACAAGGTCAGGTTGTCATGTACCATTTGGTAGTTCTGGTGGCTGTAGTATATTTGATTATCCTTCTCCACAAATGTCATATGCAATACCTATGCATGCAGATCAACAATATCCACCAAGTTGAGTAAATCCAAACTACTCAATTCATGGATCAATTGGAAGAGATCAAGCAACATACGTGTGGCATATTAATAACTACCTTGAAAACTATGCTAGCATGTTTTCCTAGGAAAATTATTGTTCGAATCAAGATAGAAATGTATCTTATGTATTTGAACCTGCAAGGAATTCATTTTGCTTTTAAATTTCACACATGCAATGTATTATTATGTATGAATTATGATTTATGATAGAATCTTGGAAGTATGGAACTATATATATTTTTTGATGATAAATTTGTTTATTAAATATTTAATATCTTTTATATTGTATATAATATTGTAAAAGTGAAACAAAATATTATTCTATTAAATACTCAATTTTAAAAATTATATACATACTCTATTTATATATACATCTTCTAAGGTTTCACAAAAAAATTCTAACTTTAGATGTAAATATCCATCATTTTTTTAATTTTTTACCGAATATCCATCGATATCGATAATATCTCCGATATATCCATAAATTTAGAAGCCCGATATCGATACCGATACCGATATTTTATTCCTTGATTACAAGAGAAGCATTTTAAGAGAAATTAGGCAAGTCATTACTAAAGGATTAAGGGTTTGGTATCATCATAACTCTAGCATAAAAGTGTTTAGCTCATATTACAAATCCAAATCATTTGAATTAATAAATTAAAGCAATCCATAGCAATTACACAAGTAAGAGAGAATAAGTTTCAAGAAATTCACTAAGATGAAGAACTTCTTCTTTGCAAGTGCTATGTTCCCATGACTTGAGCTTTCCTAGCTCCCTTGATGCTCCAAGGTGATGATTGATGATGGGTATGGTGTGTAAGGGAAAGTTATGGAGTGGAGGTAATGGATTTGTGGTGAATTGTGGTGAAGAAATGATGAAGTTTTTGATTATGTGGAGGCAAGTATGGAGGATTGATGATGGCGTGAATTTGAGCAATTTTGAGATCTAGATTATGTGTCACACCCTTTAAAACAATTGGTAAAGTTATATATATATATATATATGCAGGTCAAAAGTGGGTCCCAAGAAAGGTGAAAAGCAGGCAGTGGCTTTCATCTCGTTGTATGTCTCGCAGTACGCTTCAACGAAACTGTCTGACAAAACCAATTTGGACACATTGCCAAATCTCGCGGTACACCATTTTGCCTTTCGCGATACGTCTTATAAGACCAATCGCAAAAGTTGGTAGTGTGTGTTGATTTCTTCCAATCTCGCGATACGTCTCACGACACCAATCACGAGAGTTGGCAGTGTTGCTATGTTGATTTTTCGCTGTTGGACGTAGAACGCAATTTTGCCTTTCGCAGTTCATCTTACGAAGACTGGAAATCTCTTCTAAAATGAAAGCCCCGGATTCGCTCAGAAAATCACTTTTACCGCGCAACGACTCCTTCTCGGACAAATAGACCTACAAACACATTATTTAAACATTAAAACATGATAATTCCAAGGCAAACTAGATCAAAACATAAGAAAATAAGGGATACGCAAAGCATATAAATTGAATTATCAACACCCCTAAACAAACATTTTGCTAGTCCCCGAGCAAAACCAATAAATAAAAACTAATTTGAAAAGATTTTATACAACACAAAAAAATTCTGCCGAGCCAATTGAAGAATAAAGATGCGATTACTGGGCGAACTAAACATAGATACAAGCATGCTAGAACCATTGAGAAGTGCAAACCAAGGTGCTACAACACTAAGGATTTCAATTCCAGACTTTAATGTGACCCTAGCTTCAAAAGTATCGAACACAAGAGTTTTATAACTGCATTTCGCTTCAACTCAAAGCCTTTCCGGATTTCTCTCATTTTGCACACAGAACTTAGGCTCACTCATCAAACATATGCGTTTTTTGGGAGTTTAAACACAAAATGATTTGAAGTATACGCATATGAGAAAACAAAATCGTTTGTTTTTATTAGCAAGGAAAACATTTTTCAACGGAAATCAAACACTAAGAGATATATCTAGCACACCGTGGAAGCATTTTCAAAACACACAAGCCCCTTCTTTAAGATCAGCTAGGACTTCTTTTAGGCTCATTTGGGGCAATGGTTAAATGGCTATGGCAAAGCCGGGTGGATATGGAATTTAGGGAAATTATGATCATAACCCACACACTATGCACTTTATACACAAAAGACATAAGAAAAATATTTACACATTTTAGCTTTTAAAAGCTTTACTGACTTTGTACAAATTGACAAGCTTATATACATTGAAATACTCTGCCATGCTTTTTTTTTTTTTTTTTGAACTTACAACAATATACACAACTGATGTACACTGTTTTACTGGCTCATCCCACTGAAATATTTACTTGAGCACATTTTTATTCATTTCTATACACGATCATAGCAAAAGGGGTTGGTAATGTGTTTTGGGATATTTGTGGTGGAGTGTGATATGGGGTATGCCATTTGGATTTGGTCAATTAAGCACACGGTTATGGGACGTGTTTAGGCCATTTGAACGGTTACAAATATGCCTACTTCATCTCTAAAGGCTTGGGACAAGCGAAAACGAAACCACGGCAAAACTGAACACAAGCTCAAAAGTGTTTAATTAAAATAAGTTTTTCCTAGATTGCCTAATTGATAAGTGTATTATGACGCCAACAGAAAATTTCAACCAAGTGACGCAATATAGGCTCTGAAAACGCGCACGGGTAGTCTTCACTAATGGTCTAAACTTCTTAAACGTGCTACCCTCTTAACTGGGACACTAATGAGTCTGGTAGGATGTGTGAAAGCCATGTGGTGCAACTTTGGCAAGCACAATCCTAGCGACTCAAAACATGCAAAAATGTTTGCACTAATCCGACCCAATAGCATCTCAAACGAGTAGAATAAACTGCTCAAAATTTGACTCGAAAGGCAGAAATACTTACACACAAAAAATTTCACCAAAACGATTTAGTGTAGGAAAAAGTAAAATTTAAAAAAAATTCACAATTTCACATGGCAAAAAGAAAATAAACCAACTAAACCGAAATGATTGTACCCCCAAACCGAAACCAACATTGTCCACAATGTTATCAACATTTAATTCAGAAAATTGGACAAATAAAGCATAGAAAGGGGAAAATGTACCTAAGACATCCTAAAATAACAATTTTACAAGGCCAAAAAATGAACTGAAGTAAGTACAAGTATTAATATAAAAACATCAAAATAGTTCAGCAACTAAGAACTTAAACAAAAGCTGAAAATAATTAAAGCGATGCATGTAATGCTTGGTGATTCATCCCTAAACTTTCGCCTTTCCCCTCAACGAATGGGCTGCCCTATCCTCTGCTTTTTTCTTTTCCGCCTCCTCTGCGGTACTTCTGTTGGGAGAAACTAACCACACAAAAACACAACCATCATTAAGCATCTAACAAAACAGAACATCACATTATGACTTCAGTTATTCAAAACAAAACCCAATTAAATTTAAGCATTCTTCTTAAATTTATCACGAAGCCACCAAATTTGACGACACGTCGTTGCGGTGTAGGTCAAAAGATGAACAATTAACTCGACCTCGCTAGCGCACGAGTTATAGAGACTAGCACAGCGGCAAGTGAGGGTGTCGTTCCGTATGGAGGTGGAATCCGTCGATCATTACCAATTCTAGCTATTATTACAACACGCCGAGCGGACTCGTGTGTTGCAGGTTTGGAAAAATGTAAATAATAATATAAATAAAATATAAATTACATAACATAATATTTACATGGATAGGATGGAATGGAGAGATGGCATGAAATGTGGTTACACTAGGAAAACGATTCAACCGTAACAATCCTCTTAATTAAGTGCTAGACTCACTTAGTCCCTCAATGTGCAAGTATATAATAGACTCGCGTCCCCTTAATTGATCTCTAATCTCTCTCGAGTCTTAGAAATCACATCCACACAGACGTATAGATTCATTAAGTACCGTGTGACACAAATAAGAGCCATGTATACCGGCCTAGTGATTTCTCAACTTTCCGGTCAAGTACATTGGTTATTTCGTTGGGCATGTAATGTGCAACCGCATGGGCCATACTAAAGCCAATAATTCATCAACGAGGCTAATCAAATACAGGATGGCAACCAAGTGAAAGCATTAAGAATACGAGATACCCGTATAACAAGAATGTTATATGCTCGTGTCCCCTTAATTAATCTCTACCTTTTCTCGAGCGACATAGAGATTACATTCATGCATAAATGCTTGAATTCATTAAGGACTGTGGGACACACACGAGCTATACACGCCAGCCTAGTGATCTCTTATCTTTCTAGTCAAATGTAGAGGATATCATGCTGAGCTTGTCAATGTGACACCATGTGATATATAATACACAACCTAAATATTATTCACAAGGTGGCTAACCAAGTGAAAGCATTAAGCAATGAAATACTCCTATAACTACACAAGCACAAGAGGAATTCAAAGGTCATTACTCTAGATACGGATTTGGTTTTATCAATCTCCCTAGGATGGCTAAAAATGGGAAACAAGTTTACAATACAAACATACGCAATAAGTTGATTGTTTTACATTAAGAACATTCAATCTAGGTTAAGGGTTCATTCTCTTGATTTAGGAATTCTTCCTAAATCAATTTATTACCCAATCCGGCCAAGGATGGATAATTGTGCCTTAAATAAGACCCCATGAAGCACAAGAATAAGAACCAAAGCCAATTTAGCACCTAAATGCATGAACTAAGCCTTTTTTACTCTTTGGGGATAAAATCCCTAACACTCAAATTACTCTAAACATGGTAATTTGGTCATCTATTAACATACAAACAATTATGGGATGCTAAATTACATTACTTCTAATTTAATTTAGTCTACTCTTAATCTCATTCAAGCATACATGTCAATTTGGACCTCCACACATATGGATATTGCAATTAAAGCTTAAATCATGAAATTAACAAAGATTAGAACAAAACCCAACCAAATTTAAGCACAAACAACATATTGTGTAGGTTTACAAAATTCCCCAAATCGGGGTTACACATCAAAGATACAAGAAATTACAAAGAAATGAGTAAATTAGAGCAAACCCATGAAGAAAATCCTCTAAAGTTGCTCTATAGCTTTCCTAGCTCAAAATTGCTCCTAATTCCTAGAAATTTCGTCTAAAATGGATGGATGGATGAAGTGAGTAAGGGGTGGTGGAGATATATGGTGAGCTCCCATGGAAGAAGAACCTCCATGGGAGCATGGGTCTCTCCTTTATTGGGTGGAGGAGATGATTTAGATGAAGAAGATGGAAGAAATTGGTGTTTGGCGTGAAAGAGGAGAAGAGAAAGAGATGTGGAAAGTTAATTTGGGATTCTAGGGATTTTTATTTAATGAAGCACTTGAAAATAATTGGTAAAGTTATATATATATATATATGTAGGCCAAAGTGGGTCCCAAAAAAGGTGAAAAGCAAGCGGTGACTTTCATCTCGTAGTACGTCTCGCAGTACGCTTTAACGAAACTGTCTGACGAAACTAATTAGGACACACTGCCAAATCTCGCGATACACCATTTTGCCTTTCGCGATACGTCTTACTAGACCAATCGCGAAAGTTGGCAGTGTGTGTTGATTTCTTCCAATCTCGCGGTACGTCTTACGACTCCAATCGCAAGAGTTGGCAGTGTTGCTATGTTGATTTTCGCGGTTGGATGTAGTACGCAATTTTGCCTTTCGCGATACATCTTACGAAATCTGAAAATCTTCAATGAAAATTCTTTCGTCTTTTGGTGTTGCGTTTTGGCCCGGAAACACCCCGTTTCCACACAATGACTTCCCAAAATAAAATGAACCTACACAAGGTTCACAAAACATATTATATTCATAAAAACGCTCGAAAACGAAAGCAAACGACAAGAAATGGGGACCTCAAAAGATGTATATATCATTCCGATAAATACCCTCAAACCTATCTTTTGCTCATCCTCGAGCAAACCAATAGTAGAAAGCAAATAAACAAACAACACATGAAAATAAAAATCAAACTAGGCTAGTCCACTTCCGTAGGAAACACGATGACACTTAGCACGTGCCTCATGCCTTTCAACCACTAGGTGATACCTAGATGGAGAAGTTTTGTCTTCTGAGGGTTTACAGCTACGACACCCACAAACGTATACTTTGCAAGATAAGCTGAGATGCATTCCATACATACCAAATAAAGACTACAAGCATGCTGATATCTCAAATATACAAATTAATAACAATGCATCACACAATGCAAGTATGCCAATACTTGTGATGTTTTTGGTTTACAAAACAACTACGCTCGAATTGCCTAAGATGAAATTCGCCTCGACTCTAATCCTCTCTGGATTTCAGTCGTATTTTTTCACTCAGAACCTAGGCGATCACTCTCTATCAAACATATGCGAATTAGTTTATGTACATGAATCTAATATATCACATATGAGTATTTCAATAAAAGCACATTTATAGTGATAGATCTCATGGAAGGAATTGAAATGCCATGAACGTGGAAAGAGCATGCATCGACTCACATTCCCAATATAGACTTCATAAGAGATCAAATGGATTTTTCCTCCCTTGTATTGGGGCCAGGGTGATGTGTAGTGGTGTATGGGATGGAAGATATGGTAGGAGTGGATAGGATAAAGTTACTAACCATATCAAGGTGTGTATACACATTACAATTTACACAAAATTAGCCATATTTCACATTACAATACAAGCGTCTAGGCTATAAAATTTACATTGCACAATTGTGCGACATTTGTACTCATATTTAAGAGTAACTTTACAATTGAAGAACTAGAAGGCTTAAGTGTTTTATAATTCAACACCTATTCTATTTTTTTCTTTTTCATTTTTTTTTGTTTCTTTTTGTTTTCTTTTTCTTTTTGTAAGCTTTATCCTAGCACAATTACATATATTGCCTAAGTACACGCTTGAGGCTTTACATGACTCTATTAAGCTACACACCTCAACATGATCAATAACTAGGAAATGGTTGGGGGTGTAGTGTTTGGCCTCAATTTGTAATGAATAAAGGGGTATGAGAGTGTTTAGGCTATTTTAATAGTTACGCACACACTCAAGTCCAAAATCATTTCTAAAAGTCCATCTAACAAGGGAATACAAATCTCAACAAGTAGTCCACATTATTTTAGTTCTATGGCAATCAATGCAAAATGATGTATGATGAGATCATAATTAACAACAAAATCGAAGAGTGTTTAAAGAGTAGAAACAATTATATACCCTCTGAATTTGAAGCTAATAGGCTCGAAAACTCACTAGGGTAGTCTCCACTATTTTCCTAGGCTAAACAAACATAGAGGTCTCATCCACCTAAACATCAAAAGATTGGCATTTTACAAGCAAATTTAAGCGATGCACGGAGCTAAAAGCATACAATGCATGTCTCTACCGGCACACAAAGAAAAGCAACTCAACATAGAGGCCAAAGATTTCAAAAACTGTTGAAATTTAAAGTCGTCCAATGTCCACTTTCTGGTGCATATCTTTAAAAGAACTTAAAATAATCTCCCAAAATTTTTACACCATAGAGTAGACATATAAATACACACTTTTCATTTAAAAAATATTTCAAAATTCGAATTGGAAAAATGTGAAAATAGACGATGAAAACAGTGAAAGTGCAATTTCAAAAAACAGGGCATCGCCCATGACCCTTGGTCGAAGAAATACTCATAACTTTTGATCCACAACCCAGAAGTTTACGTTATTTATATATTCAGAATCAGCACAAAAAATAAAAGAACGTAACGCAGCCGAAAAAATTAATTTCTTCACCAATGAGTACAGTTTTAATGAAACATTTGCCTAAAAAATATTCAAAATAAGGCAGTTTTGCAGAGATTTGAAAATTTTCTAAAACAACACTCTTAAAAATACTAAGATCTAAGCACAAAACATATCCACTCTTAGATCTAAACAAAAATAAAAATCACAAAAATAAGCAAAGCATTATACCCTTGAAGTGTAAGCCCTTGCGAATGGTTATTCGAACCAACCGAGCCTTCGCGAAGCTCTATTGAGTTGTGTGGTCCATTCGACCTGTAAGTTTCCTTTCTTGCACAAAACAACTCAAAGAAAATCAAATGCATATGCTTTAAACAAAAATAAGAAAAATAACACGACTTACACCCCCAAACCTAGCTTAAACATTGTCGATCACACAATGAAAAGCATGGTTAAAAGAGATGTTCATTTTTAACATGACAATCTAATCCGAAAAGCAATAAAAAGCAATTAATCAAAGATATTTACAAAAACTACTCTAAAACTAGTAACTATTAACGAATAAGCCACTTCCCAGGTAGCGACGCTAATTTGATGACACGTCGTTGAGGTGTCGGTCAAAAGATGAATAATTAAGTTTGACCTCGCTAGCGCGCGAGTCACATAGACTAGCACAGCGGCAAGTGAGAGTATCATCCCGCAGGGAGGTGGAATCCGTCGACCGTTACCGGTTCTAGCAATTATTACAACACGCCGAGTGTACTCGTGTGTTGCAGGTTTGGAAAAGTGGAAATAATAATATAAATAAAATATAAATTACATAACATAATATTTACAAGGATAATATGGAATAGAGAGATGGCATGAAATGTGGTTACACTAGGGAAACGATTCAACCGTAACAATCCTCCTAATTAAGTGATAGACTCACTTAGTTCCTCAATATGCAAGTATATAATAGACTCACGTCCCCTTAATTGATCTCTAATCTCTCTCGAGTCTTTGAAATCACATCCACACATACAGATAGATTCATTAAGTACTATGTGACACATAATCTAGATCTCAAAATTGCTCAAATTCACGCCATTATCAATCCTTCATGCTTGCCTCCACAAAATCACAAACTTCATCATTCCTTCACCACAATTCACCACACATCCATTACCTCCACTCCACAGCTTTCCCTTACACACCATACCCACCATACCCATCATCAATCATCACCTTGGAGCATCAAAGGAGCTAGGAAAGCTCAAGTCATGGGAAAATAGCACTTGCAAAGAAGAAGTTCTTCATCTTAGTGAATTTCTTGAAACTTATTCTCTTTTACTTGTATAATTGCTATGGATTGCTTTAATTTATTAATTCAAATGACTTGGATTTGTAATATTAGCTAAACACTTTTATGCTAGAGTTATGATGATACCAAACCCTTAATCCTTTAGTAATGACTTGCCTAATTTCTCTTAAAATGCTTGTGTTGTAATATGGATATTTTGTATGTTTAATGCTTTTGCTTGAATGATCATTTTGTATCGATTTATTGGTTGTGTGAATGAACCGAGAGGTGACGCGCTAAATGTGTTTGTCACAATATCCACTGTATTTTACCGGAAAAATGAGAGATCATTAGGTCGGCGTATAGGGATCGTGTGTGTGTCCCACTGTGCTAGATTAGCCTAAATATATTATGTATGTTTGGGTGCGATTTCTATTGCTCGAGAGAGATTAGGAGTTAGTTAAAGGGGACAAGAACCTATAACAAATACTTGCGTAATTTGGGAGATTAGGTGAATCGAATTCGTAATTAGAAGGGTGAGGTGGATTCTAAATTCTAGCATTATTTCATCATATTTCAAACATCATTTTCTTGTGTGATTTACTTAATTTGCTTAACATATGCTTAAAGTTAGCTTTAGATTAACTTAGTGATAATTTTGGAATTTATTCAATCATATTGTTCAAATAGTACGCCTGCCTTCGAACTCCAGTAATCATTAAATCCCTTAGTCTCTATGGGACGATACCTTACTCTATCATTGCACTACAATTCGACCTCGTACTATTGCGAGCGTCACGGTTTGTAGCAATCAATTTTTGGTGCCACTGCCCGGGAAGTGGCTTATTCGTTGATAGTTACTAGTTGTAGCTTAGTTTTTGTAAATATCTTTGATTAATTGCTTTTTATTTCTTTTCGGATTAGATTGTCATGTTAAAAATGAACATCTCTTTTACCATGCTTTTCATTGTGTGATCGACAATGTTTAAGCTAGGTTTGGGGGTGGAAGTCGTGTTATTTTTCTTATTTTTGTTTAAAGCATATGCATTTGATTTTCTTTGAGTTGTTTTGTTTTGTGCAAGAAAGGAAATTTACAGGTCGAATGGACCACACAACTCAAGAGAGCTTCGCGAAGGCTCGGTTGGTTCAAATAACCACTCGCGAGGGCTTACACTTCAAGGGTATAATGCTTTGCTTATTTTTGTGATTTTTATTTTTGTTTAGATCTAAGAGTGGATATGTGTTGTGCTTAGATCTTAGGAGTTTTAAGAGTGTTGTTTTAGAAAATTTTCAAATCTCTGCAAAACTCCTTATTTTGAATATTTTTTAGGCAAATGTTTCATTAAAACTGTACTCATTGGTGAAGAAATTAATTTTTTCGGCTGTGTTACGTTCTTTTATTTTTTGTGCTGATTCTGAATATATAAATAACATAAAATTCTGGGTTGTGGATCAAAAGTTATGAGTATTTCTTGACCAAGGGTCATGGGCGATGCCCTGCTTTTTGAAATTGTGCTTTCACTGTTTTCATCGTCTATTTTCACACTTTTCCAATTCGAATTTTGAAATATTTTTTAAATGAAAAATGTGTATTTATATGTCTACTTTATGGTGTAAAAATTTTGGGAGATTATTTTAAGTTCTTTTAAAGATATGCACCAGAAAGTGGACATTGGACGACTTTAAATTTCAACACTTTTTAAAAATCTTTGGCCTCATGTTGAGTTGCTTTTCTTTTTGTGCCGGTAGAGACATGCATTGTATGCTTTTAGCTCCGTGCATCACTTAAATTTGCTTGTACAGTGCCAATCTTTTGATGTTTAAGTGGATGAGACCTCTATGTTTGTTTAGCCTAGGAAAATAATGGAGACTACCATAGTGAGTTTTCGAGCCTATTAGCTTCAAATTCAGAGGGTATATATATTGTTTCTACTCTTTAAATACTCTTCGATTTTGTTGTTAATTATGATCTCATCATACATCATTTTGCATTGATTGCCATAGAACTAAAATAATGTGGACTACTTGTTGAGGTTTGTATTCCTTTGTTAGATGGACTTTTAGAAATGATTTTGGACTTGAGTGTGTGTGAAACTATTAAAATAGCCTAAACACTCCCATACCCCTTTATTCATTGCAAACTAAGGCCAAACACTACACCACAACCATTCCCTAGTTATTGATCATATTGTGGTGTATAGCTTAATAGAAGTTATGTAAAGCTCTTATTTTTGTAAAAGCGTGTACTTAGGCAATGTATGTAATTGTGCTAGGACAAGGCTTACAAAAAGAAAAAGAAAAAGAAAAAGAAAAAAAATAGAATAAGTGTTGAATTATAAAACACTTAAGTCTTATAGTTCTTCAATTGTAAAGTTACTCTTAAATATGAGTACAAATGTCGCACAACTGTGCAATGTAAATTTTATAGCCTAGACGCTTGTATTGTAATGTAAAATAGGGCTAATTTTGTGTAAATTGCAATTTGTATACACATCTTGATATGGTTAGTAACTTTATCCTATCCACTCCTACCATATCTTCCATCCTATACACCAACACACATGACCTTGGCCCTAATACAAGCGAGGAAAATCCCATTTGATCTCTTAAGAAGTCTATATTGGGAATGTGTGTTGATGCATGCTCTTTCCACGTTCATGGCATTTCAATTCCTTCCATGAGATCTATCACTATAAATGTGCTTCTATTGAAATACTTATTTGCGATATATTAGATTCCAATACATAAACTCATTCGCATATGTTTGCTAGAGAATGATCGCTTAGGATCTGAGTGGAAAAATCAGATTGAAATCCATAGATGATTAAAGTCGAGGCGAATTTCATCTTAGGCAAATCGAGCGTAGTTGTTTTGTAAACTTAAAACATCCTAAGTTTTGGCATACTTGCATTGCATGATGCATTGTTATTAATTGGTATATTTGAGATACTAGCATGCTTGTAGTCTTTATTTGGTATGTTTGGATTGCATCTCAGCTTAACTTGCAGAGTATACGTTTGTGGGTGTCATAACTATAAGCCCTCAGAAGACAAAACTTCTCCATCTAGGGGTCGCTTAGTGGTTGAAAGGCTTGTGGCACGTGCTAAGTGTCATCGTATTTCCTACGGAAGTGGACTAGCCTAGTTTTTGATTTTGATTTTCAAGTGTTGTTTGTTTATTTGTTTTCTACTATTGGTTTGCTTGAGGACGAGCAAAAGATAGGTTTGGGGGTATTGATCGGAACGATTTATACACCTTTTGAGGTCCCCATTTCTTGTCGTTTGCTTTCGTTTTCGAGCATTTTTGTGAATATAATATGTTTTGTGAGCTTTGTGTAGGTTCATTTTATTTTAGGAAGTCATTGTGTTGAAACAGGGTGCTTCCGTGCCAAAACGCAGCACGAAAAGACGAAAGATTTTTCATTGAAGATTTTCAGATTTCGTAAGACGTATCGCGAAAGGCAAAATTACATACTACGTCCAATCGCGAAAATCAACATAGCAAAACTGCCAACTCTCACGATTGGAGTCGTAAGACGTACCGTAAGATTGGAAGAAATTAACACACATTGCCAACTCTCGCAATTAGTCTCATAAGACGTATCGCGAAAGGCAAAATGATTTACCGCGAGATTTGGCAGTTTGTCCTAATTAGTTTTGTCAGAAAGTTTTGTTAAAGCGTACAGCGAGACGTACTACAAGATGAAAGCCACCGCTTGCTTTTCACCTTTTTTGGGACCCACTTTGACCTACCTATATATATATATAACTTTACCAATTATTTTCAAGTGCTTTATTAAATCAAAATCCCTAGAATCCCAAATCTCCCATCTTTCATGCCTCTCCTCTTCTCTCTTCCATTTTCTTTCATTTTCTTCTTTTTCTTCTCCCAATAAAGGTGAGACACATGCTCCCATAGAGGTTCTTCCTCCATGGAAGCTCACCATATATCTCTACCACCTCTTTCTCACTTCATCCATCCATTTTAGATGAAATTTCAAGGAATTAGGAGCAATTTTGAGCTAGGCAAGCTATTGAGCAACTTTGGAGGATTGTCTTCAAGGGTTTGCTCTAATTTACTCATTTCTTTGTAATTTCTTGTATCTTTTATGTGTAACCCTGATTTGGGGAATTTTGTAAACCTACACTTGTGTTATATATATTGTTTGTGCTTAAATTTGGTTGGGTTTTGTTATACTCTTTGTTACTTTCATGATTTAAGCTTTAATTGCAATATCCATGTGTGTGAAGGTCCAAATTGACATGTATGCTTGAATGGGAATAGGAGTAGAGTAAATTAAATTAGGAGTAATATAATTTAGCATCTCTTAATTGTTTGTATGTTGATGGATGACCAAATTACCATGTTTAGAGTAATTTGAGTGTTAGGGATTTTATCCCTAAAGAGTAAAAAAGGCTTAGTTCATGCATTTAGGTGCTATATTGGCCTTGGTTCATATTCTTGTGCTCCATGGATCTTATTTAAGGCACAATTATCCATCCTTGGTCGGATTGGGTAATAAATTGATTTAGGGGGAATTCCCAAATCAAGAGAATGAACCCTTAACCTAGATTGAATGTTCTTAATGTAAAACAATCAACTTATTGCATATGTTTGTTTGGTAAACTTGTTTCCCATTTTTAGCCTTCCTAGGGAGATTGATAAAATTGAATCCGTATCTAGAGTAAAGACAAATTGAATTCCTCTTGTGCTTGTGTAATTATAGGAGTATTTCATTGCTTAATGCTTTCACTCGGTTAGCCACCTTGTGAATGATATTTAGGTCGTGTTTTATATATCGAGTGGTGTCGCATTGACATGCTTAGCGTGATATCCTCTACATTTGACCAGAAAGATGAGAGATCACTAGGCTGGCGTGTGGAGCTTATGTGTGTGTCCCACATTCCTTAATGAATCAAAGCATTTATGCATGGATATAATCTCTATGTCGCTCGAGAAAGGGTAGAGATTAATTAAAGGGACACGAGCATATAACATTCATGTTATACGGGTATCTCGTATTCTTAATGCTTTCACTTGGTTGCCATCCCGTATTTGGTTAGCCTTGTTGATGAATTATTGGCTGTAGTATGGCCCATCGGTTTTTATGAAATCTATGTGGTGACAATCATGTTATGTCTTTTGGAGAAAGTTAATATCTTTGTTGTTTGAGTTGAAATGCATAGTCTTTAGTCTCTTGGAATCGACACACCTATAACTTGTTGTCATGAGGACAAACAAGCCAAGAGGACTTATAAAACCGATGAAAGCCTTGCATCTGATGAAAATAGCTTCCAAATGTATCTCAATATCATATTGCTTGCTTTCTTATTTGTCATCTCTCAACTCATTGTTTATACCACTTCATGAAGCATGTCATATTAAAAACTAATATAGTGTTTATATGGTCCTTCTTGACATTTGCTTATTTAAGATCTTTTGGTGATAATTGTTCATATTGATCTTAATCATGATGTGTGTTATTGCTTGTATAATTGTTGAGTGGCATGTTTTGAAAAATATGAGTTTCATATTATTTGAAAGCTACTCTCTTGAAAAGTAGAGATCTTAAGTAAGTCTCTTTATTTGCTTTTTGATCATGTGCTTTTAAGTTGAAAAACTTGGTTTCAAAAATACATTTTGCTTCTCTTGTATACTTGGTTGAGTAAGTTGAGCTTGATATATGTAAGTTGTGGATACACCTTGAACTCCTAGGACTAGTACATTTAAAGATGATCTATGGTTGGTATCCATTTTCTTCGGCAACATAGAACTCAACGAGCACCTTCATGGAAAGGGCTACACACCTTGGTTGTGAAGCCACCCAATGTAGGAAAGGGCTACACCATTGTGATGAGTGAAAGTCGCCATGAAGCGTATATGTTTATGTTAAAAAAAAAATCAAAGAAGTGTTGAAAAGAATCAATTAAAAAAAAAATCTTTGATTCAAACCTAAAACAAAACAAAAGGCTTTATGGAGTATAATTGAATAATCAAATTAGCTCAGGTTGTCAAATAGAAATTAAATAACGAGCCACAACGCTCACATGTTGAAATCTATTCTCTTTTAAAGCAAAATTCCGGATGATAATCAGTTTGACCTTTTTTATGGAATGACTTAAGATGAATAGTTGTTGAAATTGTTTGCATGATCGATTATCAAATTACTTCCATAAAACATATACTTGAAGCAAAATATTCACACACTCACTTTTGCTTATTTGGTATTTTGATACCTTAGCAATTTTTGAAGACATATGAGAGTGATTGAAAATCTTGTTGTAACTCTCTTTGATATGTGGAGCTTATTTGAAAAAATATATTGCAATTGCTTGGTGATGTGAATGTGTGGCTAATTTTTTTGTGAACAATTGTCTATCTAGATCTTAGATGAGGCATTTATCAAGAGGGATCATAATATTTTAAATTTGTGTTCTCTTTTATGATACGTTCACATGTGCTTCAAGATAGTTGTTTGTTGGCATTATTCTTATTTTTGATAAATCTTTAAGATGTTATGCTAATTCTTGATATGCATATTGATTTATTCAAAAAATAATGATGATGGTATTTTGTCTTTGATATATGTTTATTTGTCACAAACGTGCTTGACGTTTCCACTCATATTTGTTTTTTAGTGTTTGCATAATATAAGGTCATGGGAAAAGCAAAGAAAGTTGGGACTAGCAATCGTACAAAGCCCGTTGACAAGTCAAAACCTTCCTTCTCTTCCAAGAAGTCCAAAGCCGACAAGTCAAAGCAATTGAGAATTTTTAGGGACAAAAAGTTTATTCAAGAGAAAGGTATTGATTTAGATTCTTATGTCCATAAGATTATCATTGATCGGAATTGGAGTACTTGGATCAAAATGCTAGGATTGGTTAATGAAACCATGGTTAGAGAATTCTATTGTATATTCGAGAATAGTAATACCTTTCAAAATGCTCTTATGGATATGAGAGGTGTTGTCTTTAGAGTTAATGCTTGGAAATTGAATGAGTTTCTAGGATTTTCTAATGATATTGAATCGGATTTCCTTGATGTTGGTATCTTGGAGAACCTTGATTTGATGGGAAAAACTCTATATGACAATGTTGATTTTGAGTGAGGAAAGCGTGTTTTTATTAAGCAAAGTGAGTTGACTAAGATAAATGCTTTTTGATTTGTTTGTACCAATCTTGTTGTATCTATTAATGCTACCGAACTTAATAGAGAGAAGATCAAGATTGTGTATGCCTTAGTGACTAACAAACCCATAAATCTTGGTGAAGTGCTTATAGAACATATTGAGATTGTGGCTTGTTCAACTCGTTTGGAAAAGAAATTAGCATTTCTGGGTTTTATCTCTCATTTGTGTTTAGCTAAAGGGTTGAAGAACCAGATGATGATGTGCTACTTCTTCCCTTAGAGAAGTTTAGTGATAGACGTGTTGCTACCATGCCATATAAGGAAAAATGAAAGTCTAGTGATACATTTAGGCTTTTTGGTGAATCTTATGATTCAAGCCATGTATCTAGCACACATATTATTCCAAGTTGAGCTACGTAATTGAAAAATGAGGTTGAAGAGTCACGTAGGATGATTGAGGCATTACAAAGGAAGATTGAAGAGCTCAATGCTAAGGTAGTGCTACAAGATGCGAAGATCAAGAGTAGAAAAGCAAAACATCTACTTCAAAGCATTATGTGAGATCAACCAATCACACAACTTTCCATGGTGACAAAAGTGGCTAGAAATGGTCGTGAGGTATATTTTCTTACTCTTTCTTTTTGGCTTCATATCATGTCAAAAAGGTAGAGAAATATGGGGAGATATAGAGAGATTAATGATAGTTTCTAGCTTGCTTAGTCTCATTTGTAGTTTCTTTGTATTTGGTGTATTTTGGTATCAAGTTTGAACTTTATGGCATGTAATATTTTTTTGGTGATCTTGGTTAGAATATTTTGTTGGATAGCATGTATTAAGGGGGAGTATACATAATCCATTTGAACTTAAATGTTTTATTTTTCTTGCCTAAGAATGAATATTGCCATATGTGTTGTCTTTTGTATATTCATGTGCTTTCAAGTTATTTTTAGGTGATATCAAGAGAAGACCAAGATGAAGTTCATTACTTGTTGTTGGAAATTTTGTCTAGAAATGTGTAACTCATTGTGACCAAATTTTCTTTGTAATTGTTTTAGTTTATGTATAGGTATTTTGACATGGAATTTGCCAAAGGGGGAGATTGTTAAGGATTTGGTTTGTCTTGGTATATATTCCATATCAAAACGATGTTTTTTTTGTATTGATTAGTGGTCTTAGGATTGATGATTTGAAGCTTCAAAGAAAGACTCGGCCACATTTCATGCAAGTTGGTGTTGTTCAAGGAGGAATGTGCTTCACTGCATAACAAAAGTAAAATAGACCTCATTCCTCTTACAAGGCTAGGCACACACACACATGGCATTCATTTGTGTCCCTGCATAGTTGAACAATATTTATTTAACACTTTCGCACACTTGGCAATATATGCTCATGCATTAAATTTAAATTGATACTCATTGGAAAATGCATGTTCTAGGTCTAAGTCTAGGAAATGGTATATGTGTGTGACTTGGTGTCTATTTGTTTTTGTTTTATTATTTTTGAACTTGAACATGTTCTCTTATGATTCCTTATTGAGTCCCGGTCATTTCGGTTACTCATTTATTAGGTTTTGAGTCAAACAATGTAGCTATGCTACTTTGCGTTCTCATTCGTTGAGTTGTCTTCGTCGTCGTTTTCCTAGATGAATTCTCAACATTTTTACAAAGTTTTGTAGTCTTCGTTGTGCGTGAGGGAGTCACGATTTGTAATCCGAAGATGAATTTGAAATCGGAGTTCGAAGGCCCGGATACGGTCAAAGAACCTAAGCGGAGTGCGAGAGGAGCAAGATTGGCCAACGGCCAACCTTGCATGGCCACGTGTGAGCCACGTGTGGCACACGGGCTAGACCCCTCTCTGCCCATGTGTGCCACACGTGCCCCACACGGGCTGTTGATGTGGCATGCTATGGTTGGTCGGTTCCTTTCCCTCTCTATCTTCATTTTAAATTCCTCTATCCCCTTCCACTTTATTCAAAAAGAAAAATTAGAATTTCTCATTGTAGAATTTTCTCTCAACGTTTTTTTTACATTCCAAACACCATAACTTTCTCATACGAAGTCGGAATTGAGTGATTCAAGTTGGAGATTGTTTGTATTTGAGTCCTCTACCTTTTCCAAGTGGTCTTATAGTAGTTTGATTGAGTTTTCGAGTGGTTCTACCAAGAAAACAGTGACAGCTCATGATTCCTAGGTATTGGTCTTATCTTTGAGATTTCTTCTTTTATAACCTTCAATTTGCTTGGGTTTTCTTCTTCTATATGTATGTATATGTATGATGAATGTTATTGGGAAAGATAGCTTCATAATCAAACCTAATCAAAAGTCTAATTAGAGACATATGTGAACTAGTTTCTTTGATTATCTGATTTTCACATGTTTGAGAGTTGTATTGTGATTAGTTTGATATCTAAGGTTGTTTGAGACTTGATTGAATCATTTTTGATGATAAATAACCTTGAATTTTGTTTTCATCCTATGATTGATAAAATCTAGGATTATTGTATGTGTATGTGTTTTTAGAGAAATTTAGGATTTAATTGAGTAATCATTTTATCCTTTCTCTAATTCTTTGGCTAGAATATTCATTGAAATCATTTTATGATTCTAGCATTTTATTGTGTATGTGTATGACATCTTGAATATGTGCTTCATGAATATGATCTATTCAAGTGTTGTTTGTTTGAATGAAACTACGAGTTTTTGTGTTAGGTGTTTTCACTTGCTCTAGGTTTAATTCATGTTTTTGCATCTAGACTATTAGACTTGTGTTTCACATGTTTAGGTCTATTTGTGCCATGGAATGTATTGATCACATGTTCTATGTTGAATTGTTTGATTGCATCATTTTGCATTCACATGATCACACTAGGTAGTCCTTGTGAAAGACATGAAGTCTTAGTTAGGATGGAATGTCCGGATAACCAAGCAAGAAGACTTGTTTAGAGTTGGGATGACTCGGATAGGTAAGCAAGAAGTCATGGCTAGGATCGGGAAGATCCGGATAGCTATGCAAGGGAGGCTCTCTAGAGGTATGAGTGTCTTAGATAGAGAGTTGGCCATATTATTGGTAAACCTAGGTGTATGGATAGACATAGACTCCAATAGAGCGGGGTACACGGGATGTGTATGCACTCTTGAGGAATTTCTAATATTTCATCGATGTTGGTTTGGTATGTTATCAAATATATGGTGGCTCTGCATCATTGAGAGATTTCATACTTTCCAATAGGGTTGGGTAGACATAGACTCTACGTGGGTTGGTGATCTAGGATTGGTCACTTTGTGGAATTTCTAATTTACCATCCAATATATATAGTACACAATGGTTGTAGTTCAACCCATGGATGTTTCCTCTTTGGAGGTTTTACCACGTTAAAAAATCTCATGTGTTAATTCTTCCTATCTCTTTTTATTACTTGTGTATATATGTTTGCTTTTAATCTTGTAGTACATTCATCACTTGTGAAGTTTTGGAATCAAGATTTGTTAAGTGTGACTTGTAAAGCAATGCATATTCGATCATTCTTATATTCTTTATTCTTTTATATATTGTCACTTTGATGTATAGCTATATTTGTTAACACTTGTAATTCCTTGGACAATATCATAATACAATTATTCTTTGTTGTTGAGATTTTTGTGTTTTATACCTCATACAACTCCTTATATATATAGACATTGCTTAAATGATCACATGATTATATTGTCTATGTATGGATGTTTTGGATTATGTGTTGTATGTAAAGCTACCTTAAGGGACAAACGAATGTTTGTTTCAAGGGATTGAAAAAGACGTAAAAACCTATTAACCCCCCTCTAGCTATATCTTGTTCTTATTGATTCACATGCTTTGATTTCTAGATAGATTTGTGATTGTGTGTTGATAGTATATTCTAGATCATCACTAAGCATGTATATAGAGTTTGATTGATCATCTTTATTTATTTGATTGTGTTTCTATCATTTGCATCACTTAGATCTTTGCCTTGTGGAAAGGTTGAAGTCTCTTGTTAAAATGAGTGAAGCTTTAATTTGAGCAAGAAGACTTGGCTAAGAAAGTGTTCAAGATAGCCAAGCAAAAGTCTTAGCTGAAGTGTAACACTCTGAATGGTTGAGCTAGGGAAGCTTAACTAGGATCTTTGTGATCTAGATAGCTAAGCAAGGAAATCTTCCTAGAGACGTGAGCGTCTTAGATAGGAAGTTGCTTCCTAGAGGTTTAGGACACACCTTGGATAGGGAGTAAGCTAGGTGGTTTATTAGGCCTGAGGGTAGACTAGGAGTTGATAGCTTAGGGTGGATATCATGTGTTGATAGCCTTGAGTGTGTAAGTCATTTTCATCATAGTGGATTGCTTTGCCGGTGGTTGTGGAATCAACCCGTAGACGTTTCCTCTTCGAAGGTTTACCACGTAAAAGCTATTGTGTCATTTTTTGTTTTTATGTTTCTTTATCTTCCTTATCATGTATTGAATGTATCACTTGTATGTTGATTTTTGCATGTGTTGACTCGTACAATACGATTGTTAAGACATATCAAGTGTGCATTTCATTCTTGTATTCCGTATATTTTGAATTTAGAATAAATTGGAACTACATCTATTCACCCCCCCTAGGTATAATATACACTATATTGCTTAAGGGAATTTTAGAAATGCAAAAAAGATTTTAGGGATTGAAATAACTAGGAACATAGCTGAATGCAAACTGAGTTTAAAACAATGCAATTGTTTGTTAAAACTTATTAATAGATTTGCCATGAAAAATTGCAAACCTGTAAATGTACCTATGTTCCCTAGTTTTATTTTATCTGCTGCTTTATCATCTAGATCTATTGAAGAAAGCAGATTTATGGAGTCAATCCCTTATTCTAGTGTTGTAGGGTCAGTTATGTACTTCATGGTTAGTACAAGACCTGACCTTGCTGAAGCTATTAGTGTGCTGTCTAGATACATGTCTAACTTTGGAAAGGGTCATTGGAATGCCATAAAATGGCTGCTAAGATATATCAACTCTACCACTTATAATGGCTGATTTATGATTGCTCAAATTATGTTATACTCCTTGTAGGTTATGTTGACTTTGATTATGCAGGTGATAGAGATAAGAGGATGTCCACATCCTCATATCTCTTCACCATTGCAAGTTGTTGTGTCAGCTGGAAAAGTCAACTTCAGTCAGTTGTGGCTTTGTCCATAACAAAGGCTGAATATATTGTTGTTACTGAGGCAATTAAGGAAGCAATTTGTTCAAAGCCTCTTAGAAGAGATTAACATTTTTGATGGACAGGCTGTGATTTATACAGATAGCCAAAGTGCATTGCATTTAGTTAAAAATTATGTGTTTCATGAGAGAACAAAACATATATAGGTCAAATATCATTTTATTATAGACCAAGTCTCTAATGGTATAGTCCAAGTGGAAAAGATTTCCACTGGTGATAATCCAGCTGACATGGGTACCAAAATCGCATCTTATAGCAAGTTTAAGCATTGCTTAAACCTGCTTAAGATAAGAGATTATGGAAAATGTTTCTGTTTTGTGTTTTTTGAGCCAGGTTAAAGAAGCTTACTCTATTGTATGAATCAAGATGAACTAAGGTGGAATTTGTTGAAAAAAATATTAGTCCATCTTAATTCACCTTGAGGCCCATATCAGAAGACCAAGGAGAAGCCCATGAAATGAAGCCTAGGAAATAAACCATCAGTTGTCCTAGTCTGAAGCTGCAGTCAACCTGGTCAACCTCAGAAGCTTTGGCAAATAAAACATTGTGTTTTATTTGGATGATAGCTGGAGAAATCAGATTTCAAAATGGAGCTGAGTCATAAGGAAATGTGTTAGAACAATATTACTGGCTTGAGAGGATTACACATACACATGGAAGATAAGAAGTATAAAAAGAAAGAGATAAATAGAGAGACCATCAGTTTTCTCATTTGTTGAAATTAGGGTTTAGAATTCTCTCTCTCTCTCTTTCTCTCTCGCGATATTCTCTCTTGTGTTCTTCACTATCTTAAGGGTTTCTTGAGTGTTTTGTGTAGTCTTTTGCAGATCTGAGTATCTGTTTGTAATACCTGTGTGTATTCTTGTGATTTGAGTTAAGAGGTTGAGTTTTATTCGGTCTATTACTGAAAGTAAGGGATTGTGAGGTTGATTGTTCATGTGTGAACTGGTTAGGTTGTGTGGTATAATCTGGACTTGTTATAGGGCTATTCTTGGTTTGTAACTGACAATATATAGTACAGTGAACCTATTTGCCTAGCTCAACGTTGATGTAGGCCGATTTGGTTGAACCACGCTAAATTGGTTGTCTCATTTTACTTTCTGCTCTTTCAATTTCTATTCTTACTTATATCTGTTTCAGATTTGTTTAATATTGTTAGTACTGATTCTTTCTCGTTCTTTCTTGTGTTTTTGCAAGTGAATCTTGTAGATTTTAGGTCAAGAAAGGTTGTTAGGGATTTCTGTATAAACTAAATCCCTATAACTGAATCCCTATAACTGTTGAGTGGATCCTAAATATCAGTTGTTATACTCTTAGATTTTATTTCATGTCTCTATTAATTGTTTGCAAGTGAATACTGCAGTGATAAAACATGTGTGTTGTTTGGGGTTTGAGTCGACCAAACTCCCAACACCTATATATATTATATTATATTATATTATATTATATTATATTATATTATATATATGATGCGTTTAGAAAGCCTTAGGTTGGGCTTCCAGCTGTTCAGCTGCAAGTTAGAATGTGTTGGACTGGTTGCACTGCTTTTAACCTGGTCTTTTACCATTTTGAAGCATACTCTCCTCCTTAATTGATCAAATATCATTTCTAGCTTGATTTTAACCCTTTTGCTCCTGTTTCTCCAAAATTAATCCATCACTCTTTCTTGAAAATTACGACCTTTTCAACCCCAATCTTCTCCAATTAAGCTCTAACACCTTATTTAGGGGTAATTACGTACACAAGCTCAACAAACATATAAAAACACCAAAAATTCCTAAGAAATGAGCGAAAACAATAGGAAATGAAGGTCGAATTTTCGTATAAAATAGCCTTAACAATGGTAGATGAGAGCGCCAACTTCCATGAATGAAGAAGACCAAGATCAAATCAGTGAGAGATGAGAGAGGAGAGAGGAGAGATGAGAGTGGCGGCTGTGAGAATGTCTGATTGTGGAAATTTAGGTCTAGGGTTTTTTGTCACTTAATATATACACTATCAGGTTGAGTTATCGGGTTAGATATCTAACCCAACCCAACTCAATATAATATCGGGTTATAACTTGTTAACCTGATTTCAGTATTTCTTTTTAGCTAACCCAACCCAATTCTACCATTTCGGGTCGGATCACTAGGGTTGGGTTGAAAGTGCCCACACCTAGTGAGCTCTCAATTCTTCTTAGTTTAGAAAATCCTCCAAGTAGGAAATTCTTATGAATCAAGAAAATAAGATTTCTTTCCTATCTTGGCTTTAATGCTTGAAGAATTTACTTTTAATTGAGTTTAGAAAGTTTCTCAAACATCCATTTGTCTTCTAGAGTCATTAGAATTTGATTTGGCACAATTTAGACCAACTTTGAAGTTCATTCCCACTAAGAATTGCATTAGCGTGATGATGTTCGAAAAACTTATATCAACTTGGGTCTATATAAACCTATATTAGATAAATATCCACCCATTATGGATGGTAAACAAACTCAACCATTTCTACATTCTTGGTTCCATATTAGGGGTTTTTTTTTTTTTTTTTTTTTCAATTTGTTATTTTTGTCCATTTTTGACTTAAAAAAACACAAAGTTTTTTTATGCCTTTTTATTTAGTATCATGTTATTACTACGTGCTAATAATTAAATTAGCCTTTAGTTATTATAACTTTACAGTTTATTATTTTGAGTCAATTTTCTATTTTCTATATAATATAAAAAAGTTCGGAAATTTATGCCTCTTGTCTCTTCATTTGTATCTTGAATATTCAATAAAGAATAATATAGCATTTTGTTTTCCATGTTATCTTTTTGATAGTGTTCCATCAAAGCATCGCACATTTATAACGAATGGTTTTCAAAGTTGGAAAAGAATCAATTGTGGGAAAAAAAAAAAAGTTCATTTGTGCAACAAGAATGGAAACATAATTCACAAAATAGTTGTAATAGATGTATTTTTCAAACCGAATTAAATCAAGAAATAAATAAATTCTTTCTATATTAGTTAGTCAACCCAAAAATCTTGCATGGAATAATAGCAAATTGAGACATAATTAAATCTTAATAAATGGAGTTTCCATTCTTGAGTAATTCCTTAATGAGTTAGTGTTTTGAATATATACTCTTGTTATATATATATATATATATATATATATATTTATATATATATATATATATTATATACATTCTTTCTATTATCAGTTCAAACTGAAATAAAATATATCAGATCCTTGCATGTGGAACATTGGATTTAAAAGATGATTTGACTAGTGCATGCAGTCAAATCAAAACATTTAAATAAAATGGTCCACATGGAAGGAACTGATATATTTTATATCAATTCGAACTGATAATAGAAAAAGTAATATTATATATATACATGCACCTTATACAAAAGATGAGCTCCTTATAATATTAAGGGAATCAGGTTCAGTTTTTAGAAGAGGGTTCATGTGATTTTTGGTGTTTAGATGTAGAGCTAAATTTTTATACGGATTCAAGGTAAGTAAACTCACTCATAACTTATTACGTTCACAGATGTATCTATATTAAGTAAATTTATTATTGGTGTACTGTTGTTTATGTTTGAAATTTAGAATTATAAATATATTGTATATTCATTGTTTGTTGTTTCATTGTTATTTATTTAACATGTTTCAATAATATTATTTTGAAAAAAAGTTTATATGAAACATTTTCGAACCAGTTCTTTTTTTTAAAGATATTCAAAAATTTATTAAATTGTTTTTCAAACAGATTTAGATGAAATGACCGTTGTTATATATATATATATATATAGAGAGAGAGAGAGAGAGAGAGAGAGAGAGAGAGAGAGAGAGAGAGAGTTTAAGATGTCCTTTAAATTTATTATTGGTTTGTGGTTTGATTATTAACATGTTTGGATTACATGCCATAACAAGTCAATGGAGACATGTATTTCAAAGAATAGATGTATTTTTTGAAACACTATTTTACGGCCCGAAATATTTTAATATAAAAATATACATGTCGAACAGTGGTATTTTACTAGAAAACTTCAGCGATTCAATTTTTTTTACAATGATTTTAAATGCTGAAAATACAAGTCCAATGTTATCATAATTTTGTGATTTATTTGATAGAGCAAATGATGTTGGAAAATTCTGAAACTTTTTATGTAGTATATTATTGGTGTCTAGTTTCGTGTTCTAAAATTTCATAATTTTTAGAAATGTATTCAAAGAGTTTTGATTTTAACGGTATAAGTGGTTCGTGGCACTACCTTAAAGTATTTGGGCCGGGTCACTGAACTACAAGTGACACTATTTAAATTATTTGGGTGGGTCATCAGGCTATAGGTAATACTATTTGAATTATTTAGACTAGGTCACTGGGCCACAGGTGACACTAATTGGAATTATTTTGGTTGGGTCACCGGGCTACGGGTGACAATATTCTGGATTTGTGACACTATGAGACATAAGCCACTGTTTTATAAAATGATTAATTTGTATCGATTATTTCCATTAAATTAGAGAGCATTAAATTATGATTTTTTTTTAAAAGATCTTTTTATTTATAAATGTCTATTGCTAATGAATTTCTTATGATTTTAGATTATGAATATATAAATGATTTATAAAGGTTGTTTCATTTGTTATATTGATATATATATTTTTTTGAACATTGTTATATTGATATTTATTATATGAATTGTATTAACGGTTTTTTTTATTTTTATTTTTTTTTTATAAATATTATCTTGATTGAATTATTTTACAAAGACTATTTTATTTTATATGTTATGTATGAATTTACTTACCGGGTTGATGGCTCACCCATCGTCACCAATATTTTGCAGATTAAGTTCTTGGACATGGAAATGATGAAGTTTGAGTTAGCAATCTTGGAGATATGTATCTCATATTTTATTTCATATGCGTATATGTTTAAGATTTATTTAATGTTGTAAATACATTAGACTCTCTAAATTTTAGTAAAATGAATGGTATCAGGTTTGAGTATTTAATTTGTGGATATATTGTTGAAGATTCTAATTGTTAATATTTGTGAATTAAGGTTTTTATAAGGTTTGAACTTCGTAACATCTCGATTCTTGGGGTACTGGATTTGGGGCGTTACAATAGTTTTACCATGCAAAGTTAGAATAACTTAAAATATTCGTATCAACATTTCGACAAAGTCATGAATACACTATCAATTACCAAATATTTAGAAATCCTAGGACACCCACAAAAGGGTAGGGAAAAGCATTTGGAGAATGGGGATGGATATAGGTCCCCCAATCCCCATCCCCACTTTTGAAACAAACCCCCCCCCCCCAATTTGGGGAAAATGGGGATGGGCGAGTTTTGGGGGGAGGAGCCCCCATCACCATCCCCATTTCTCAATTTCCCCTGTTTTTCCCTATTTCCACTATTTAACAAAAATTTACATACTAACAAAACACAAAATCCATCATAAATTCAAATACAAAATAAAATCCATTACAAATTCAAAAGTGAAACTAATAATACACGGTGTGTTCTAATATTAATCTAGAGGGGGTGAATAGATTTTAATCCTTATTACCAAATTTTCGCGTTTAGTCAATTTAAGAAAATACCCTTCTAGTCAAAACAATACAACAAGTGTAATATGTGCGGAATTTAAATAACACTTGATATTTACGTGGAAACCCTCAATAGGGAAAAACCACGGGCTGGTAAGTGTGTCACACTCGAACCTCGAATCCACTAATTATGATAACGTTTACAACCTAATCCGGTATGTAACCCTCTACCACTACCCGCAGGCTTGTAAAAGTTGACCTAGTCCAATTGCTCAATTCTCGCAATCACTACTTGTAATAATGTTCACATCTTAGGTTGACCTCAACCATGCTCGGAATGTAACCCACCACTACTATCCGCAGGCCTGTAATATCAATCCTAGATCAAGACTTAATTCTCCGAAGAGATTATACACCCTAAGTGAATATGCAAAGATATCCAAATATGCAAATAGAGCTAAGGTACACTATATGCTTATCTAGGATGATAATATGGCAATTAACACAATCTTAGATATCAAAAGCTAAATGACATGTCATAAAACTTAGCTATGTAGAGAATAACCAATCTTAGATACAATAGCTATCAAAAACAATCTCAAACATTTCAATGAGATTAATTGGCTAGATTTATATATCAATCATGAAATCCTAGCTATAAAAAAACAATCTCAATCATATAATGAGATTAATTAGCTTGATGACATATAAACAATAAAACCTAGTTATCACAAAATAACTCAATCAACACATAATCTCAATCTTGTATGTAGAAATTACTCTAAGAACATACAAATAATAAATGAGATAAAATTGATAAGTAAAAACACTAATTATGTAAGATAATAGTGTTCAACATACTATACCATGTGTGTTGAAGAAGACCCATGCATTAGCACATACTAGATGATCCTAGATGATGCTTAGATTATGATTTATGCATATGGAAAAGGTTTGGATGATCAAAGATGAGTTCTTGGGTGAATTTCTCTCTTTGAAAATCCTCTCAATCAAAAATATGGGTTTTTTGAGTCATTGGAAACAACCTAAAGAAATCACAATATATATATATATATATATAGGTCTCAATTAGATGTAGAGATTTCTAACAACCTAATTGTCAACAAAACACCACATAAACATTCAAAGGCTTAACTAGTTGATTAAAAGACAATCTATCAACCTAGTTATCAATAAATCACAAGAATGTTTATGACTTAGCTTTTAGGCAAAAATGACCTAATCAACTAAGCTATCAAAATATAAACTCAATTATGTTATCAAGACTCATAAATATATGCAATAAATAGAGTCTAGGTATTTAATCAAGCAATAAATACCTAATCTAGAGTAAGAAGAGCATTAAATGACATTCAATAAAGTTCTAACTTACCTAGTCATGAAACAATGAAGACCCATGCTCAAATGATGTTGAATGATGCAAGATGGAGATGGGTTTTGGGTTTGGAGAGTTAAAAAAGAAAGCTTTGTGCTTTCTCTCTTAAGAATATGGAGCCTCTCTCTCTAGGGTTTGATTTTGTGGTTCTACCCTCAAAATGATGAGAAATATACGTATTTATAGTGCCCAAGTGAAACTATGTCGTTTTGGAAGAAATAGAAAAATTATGGGCATTTCCGCGGTACATTAAACAGTGCATAAGCTCAAGATTTGAGCGCTCCGAAACATGACCAAATGACATCGAAACCTTTTGTATGATATATCGTTGGAAAGGTATAGATGTCTAGTTTCTACTAGTTTTTACAGAATGACATTTTGATGTCTATAGAAAACGTTATGGTTAATGGAGTGACCAAAGGTCAGAAACAGACAACAATAGAATTGCCCTGTTTTGGTGGTCACTTTGGAGATTTTAAAACCAATCAAAACGGTCATGAAATATTATGAATAATATCCCGTTGGAAAGGTATGGGTGTCTAGTTTGTACAAAAATTTTCAAAACTAATTTTAAAGCTTTGTATAAAAAGTTATGGTTATAAGACCATGTAAAGGTCGGTTTTGAAAATACTTGAAATATTGAAATCCAATCTTTTGAAACTAGACACCTTACTCCAATCAACCGCACCATAAATAACACTAATCCAAGAGAAGAATGGGATCTTCTTAAATGGTCAACCATCGCGTTATGACATGCACACCATCATGCAAGCGCGGACGTTTCCGATCACACAAACGGAAACGAATTACACCACACTTAAAGCTAACAAACATGAAGTGCAAGTGTGGGAATTGAATGCATCCTAATGCCTATCATGCCATGACATTTTAATAAACTAGATGCAATCAATTAAAACATGCAAGAAGAGATGTTCAAGAACATGCATGCACTAAAATAAAACACATAACATACAAGAATAAGATATATGCATGAGTTGTGTGTGTGTTCAACTAGATCTTTTCAAAGCAAGAAAGCACTAGAATATACCTTTGGTGCTTATTCTTTTGAGGTCTTGAGCGGGTCTTGGTTGTACAAAACACCAACCATCAAATACCTAAGCTACTCTTACATCAAGCCCCAATATGTGGTTTGTCCACGATATAAGTCAATCAATAAATGAGAATCCTTACAAAAAGATGTATCTATACATAGTAAAATAGAAGAATAAAAATATTATATATATATATAATGTTTGGGGGAATTGGGGAAACGGAGACGGGGGCACCTCCCCCCATCCCCATTTTAATTTAGGGATAAAAATCATCCCCATTTCCCCAATTTTCCCCAAAACATTCTCCCCCAAATAAAATTTTGTTATATTCAAATTCAAATTTAAAACAATTTTTCACCCTAATATTATATCACAGAGTTTAGAATTCTTAAAAGCATCAAAATCAAATCACAATATATAATACAAATTGTTTAAATATATGTTGCATAATTAAAAAATAAAAATATAACAATTTATCTAACGTGGAAAGTCTCCATCTAAACCTCCCATCTATTTTACAGTTATAATCACTTCGTCGAATATCTCATGGCTGGATAATCTGCTATTTATTTCAATCAATATAATAGTTTGAGTTTATATACAGTTATTACTCCTTTATATATATATATATATATATATAACCAAATTCTTAATCAAATCCTAAGGAAAAAAAAACATTTTAAAATATAATCAAGGATGTACCAATTAATACAAAAGATGAAGACAATATAATTGCATATTTTTAATAAATGTATTATATATTATGGTATAAAATATTTAAAATTATGTATTTGTATTTGCCATTTATAATATTATAAATGGTAAATGAGTAACATTTTTAAATATTTAAAAAAAAATGAGATTTCATATTAAATATAATAATAAATAAAATTATCTTACTTATTTATTATTATTTATGTCGAGTTATCGGGTTCTGTTAGGTTACATTTTATTAACCCAACCCATCCAAATCTAGTCGGGTTGGGTCGGGTTGACGGGTTGGTGCCCACCCCTACATATAATAGGGAGGTAGTTGTTGTCTTGATCATGTTTACTTCATGATCGATCATCACTTTGACCTGCTCACAGTAAAGCTGCCTCTATCTCTTTCACTACACTGGCAATGCTTTTAATTTCATGTCAAAAAAATTTCTCTCAATTTTCTTAATAATTAACTTTCTTTCTCTAACTTGCAACTTGCTCTTTGGCCTGGTTACATTTATATACCAGTATCAACAAGCTGCTTCTTTTGGATATATAGTTCTTTCATCTACACTTACAATGCTTATAATTTCATATCAATATTTTTTTTCTCTTTAATACACCTATGGCTCTATCAACAATTTCCATGCAGAGGAATATTGTAAACCAATATAATAGGTGTTTATAAACTAGAGAAATCTTCTTCTCCATTCAAGGATAATATTATTAGTCATTAATTTGTTGTCAAGAATAACTTATCAATCTATGATTAAATATTTCTCTACTCTTAATCTTTTGTTATATAATGTGTGCTTCTTGTTGGCTTTTTGCAAATTCAATTGGCAAATAAGATTATTATTATAAGCTGCCAGTTCAGAAGATTCATCGCACTCTTCTTCAAAGTGTATGCTTTTCAGATGCTCTTACATATAGCACTTTATTCAAACCATTATAAATGATTGTTTTATTTTATTTCAAAGTGATGTATTCGTGTTAACTACACCAAAATTATGTGTTTCAACTTTTGTTAACTTCTACTAATTCCATTCACATAAATCATAAATTTAGCAACAACAAAAAATATGTGAGAAAAACTTCATTGCCAAGTATGGCAGCAATTTAATTACAAGTTACAACATACAACCAATTAAAAAATAAACCTCTTATGACTCTATCACACAAAGCTAGGGGTGGGCGTTTTCGAGTCGGGTTGGTTGGGTTGAAATTTTTTCAACTCAATCCAACCTAACGTAAATTTTAACCCAACCCAACCTAACCCAATAGTTGTCAAGTTGGATTAGGTTGATCGGGTTGGGCTTTTTAAACTCAATAGAAAAATATATTTGAATTTAAATTTTGTATTAAAATTCAAATTTAAAATAATTTTTCACCCTAATATCATATCATCAAAATCAAATCACAATATATAATACAGATTGTTTAAATATCTATTGCATAATTAAAAAATAGAAATATAACAATTTATCCAACCTCGAAAGTCTCCATTTAAGCCTCCCATCCATTTTACAATTATAATCACTTTGTTAAATATCTCGTGGTTGGATACTCTGTTATTTATTTGAACCAACATAATAGTTTGAGTTTATATACAATTAATAGACTTTTTTTTTTTTTTTTACCAAATTCTTAATCAAATCCCAAGAAAAAAAATATTTAAAATATAATCAAGGATGTGCCAATTAATACAAAAGATGAAGACAATATAATTACATGTTTTTAATAAATGTATTATATATTATGGTATAAAATATTTAAAATTATGTATTTATATTTGTCATTTATAATATTATAAATGGTACATGAGTACACTTTTTAAATATTTTAAAAATGAGATTTTATAATAAATCTAATAATAAATAAAATTATTTAATTTATTTATTATTATTTATGTCAGATTGTTGGGTTCAGTTGGGTTATGCTTTATTAACCCAACCCAATCCAATCTTAAAAGCAACCCAACCCAATCTAGTCGGGTTGGGTCGGGTTGGTGGGTTAGCGCCCACCCCTAATTCCAAATATCTCTACCTTCGTCTCCATCAAACTCTCTTGGTAGAACCTTCTCTTTTCCCTTCTTCTAGAGACACACACATCATTTGTCGCCTCTATAACCCGTGACATCATTCACATTCGGAAGGCATACACCCACCTAATCCCCCTATCCATGCCACGAACTGACAAACAGGAAAGCTATCCTCTGTTTGTGGCCTTTTAAAATAATAATAATAATAATAATAATTCCATGGAACTATTTTTTACGAATTTTTTTTTTCAATAATGAACATGTATTAAGACCATGTAAAAAAAAAAAACAGGTGGTAAGACCAAAATACCCCTCTCACTGTTAGTTTTGACTAACCTTGACTAACAATAGGACATAAATGATTAATTTTTATAAATATAAGGATATGTTTGATGAAAAATGTAAAGATAAGTAAAAGACTGACGTTTTTGAGTTATATAGGGACTAAATTATAAAAACCCCTATTATTTACGTGATGGTTAAAAAAAAGAAGAAGAGGAAATTACACCCACCTCCATGAGGTTTGGGGTCAAGACACCTGTATGGAAGAGTTTGCTTAATCTACACTAACACCCCTACATTTAACATTACTTAACCAATCTATTAAGAAGACAAAGGTTTATCCACGAAAGGTCTAAAATGCTCTTATATAAAAATAAATAAATATAATAAAAATATAAAACAATAACACTAAGGGAAATTTATTTATTTTTATAAAAAAAGTTAAGGCCATCGGCAATTGCCCTCCATGAACTATGGCCATATATAGACTACAGGTGACCTGCACACATGATGAAGGCTGCCATCTAAAATGGTCTCAAAGAAAGAGGCTAATGGCTTGAGGAAGCATTAGCTCAAAGAAAAATAAATCATCCATTTTATGCAATTTTGATCCAAACCACATACAAATGAACATAGATACACAACAATCTGCCATCCATACTTATTCAAACCCAACTCCAAAAATTATTTCAAATGCAAAACCTTCACAACATCAAAACCCACAAACCCATATGATATATTGATATAACACCAAAAACTTTCTCACATTTCAAAGAAAATGGAAAAGTCATGCTAAGAATCCGACCTAAGATCCCAAAATTCTTCACCTTCGAGTCCCCATACCAACTCTATGTCATGACTCTCTTGGTCTCTCCTCCTCATACACCTCATCCCACCATTACCACCACATCACTTTTGGCAGCTTCATCGAGGACTTCAACAATTAGAACGACATCATTTCATACTACCTAGAAACCCTCTTGATCAAAACGCTCCTGTCTGACTTCAACAATTTGGCTAACGTCTTCTTTTGTTTTTCTTTAGTTTTTTAGGGGTTTTTTTTTTCCAGTTGTAAATGAAGTCATCAAAAGAAAATATTAATCCCTTCAATGTTAGATGTTAATAGAGATCTATTAAATACTAGGTAGTAAGGTGTTATTGTAGAATATGAAAATCTTACCATATAGGTGTCTCAACCTCAAACCTTAAGGGGTGAGTGGTAATTTTTCATAAAAAAAAAAATATTATTTAATTGAAATTTTTTTCGTAAACCAAATAAATATAAAATAATATCAAAATAAAATGATAAAATAATAATATGTGGCATTTTAGACTTTTCAAACCAATACAAAAGTCGAAAAGGTTAAAACTAATCGTCAACGAGTAACGGTAGAGAATGTTTGTGTAAATTTATACAAAAGTTTCGTATTAGCTGCAATTACACCTAAAATGGGGAAAGTTTGTGCAATTGTTTTTTTAAATTTTTTTTTTAACAAAAATTGAGTGTCGAGGCAGAGGTTTAACAACATCACTTAAACCCACCACGAAGAAGAAGAAGAAAGAGGCAGCCGCCAACCAAACCAATTTCATCAGTTCTGCCGCCGATTTTTCAACATGGCGGCCGATACCGGAACAACGGACCAGTCTCACAAGACTCACCGGTCTCATCAGTCGGGTTCTTCCGCCAAGAAGAAGAAATCCAAATCGGACAAAAACGACCAAGACAAGAAACAAAACCCTAAGGTTTTTTTTTTCTTCCCTTCAATCTGTACTTTGTTTTAACTTCATTTCACCTTTTGTGATATTATTTTGACTTATTTTAATTTAATTGTTGAGTTACTTTTTTTTTTTTCATTTACAGGCGTTTGCTTTTACTTCGTCTGTGAAAGCCAAGAGATTGCAGTCACGCGCCGTCGAGAAGGAGCAGCGTAGACTTCACATTCCCACTATAGACCGTAGTTACGGTGAAGCGCCCCCTTATGTTATTGTAGTCCAGGGACCGCCCCAGGTTTGTCTATAGTTTCAATTTTTTGGTCTAATTTTGATTACTAATTAGTTTGAAATTTGTATAGTGATTTCCTTTTTGGTTTTGTTTTTTCGGGTTTATGAATTGGTGGCAGGTTGGCAAGTCATTGTTGATAAAGTCTCTTGTTAAGCATTACACTAAGCATAATGTACCTGAGGTTCGAGGACCGATTACTATTGTATCAGGTTCGTGTTAGCTCTAAGCCTCTAACCTGTTATAATCATTAACTTTAAAGTTGTTGGAGGTTTTTTTTTTTTTTTTTTTTTTTTTTTTTTTTCCTTTTTCCTGATGAGGGTTGATAATATATGTTAGGTAAGCAAAGGCGGCTGCAGTTTGTGGAGTGTCCGAATGATATCAATGGCATGATTGATTGTGCAAAGATTGCAGACTTGGCGCTGCTTCTCATAGATGGAAGTTATGGGTTTGAAATGGTAAGATTTTGTTGTCAACTACTACTGCTATCTGGTTTAGACTTCGCTGTTGATTATTGCGGAGATTGTTTGTAAAACCTTATTTTAGGATTATTTGAGCTGACTGGTTTGATCTGTTGCTTTGAGTTTCTGAATTTATTCTGCCTGTACAAAACTTTATGCATTAATTTGAAATGTTTTTGTTTGATTGTTGATGATCTCATCCAGATTATTTTATGGTTGTGCAGTGACTGTTCTGCAAATAACTTCCATGTGAATTTAGCTAGGTGGATTACTGTATTTTGTTATTTTCTTTTTTGTTATCTGTATTCGGTTTATGCCTTTTGGAACTGCCTGGTTTACTTTCTATTATTATTATTAGTATTATTTTGATCTCTTCTTTTTCTTTTGTTTTTTCCTGCCTGAAGGATTGATCAGCAGACATGTATGTTGATCATATAACTAAATAAAATTGGGTTCCTATAATTGATTTTTTTTTTTTTTTTTTTTTTGTAGGAAACCTTTGAATTTCTTAATTTAATGCATAATCATGGATTACCAAGGGTTATGGGAGTCCTTACTCACCTTGATAAGTTCAAGGATGTGAAGAAGCTGAGAAAAACTAAGCAGCGCCTCAAGCATCGCTTCTGGACAGAAATATATGATGGAGCAAAACTGTTTTATTTATCTGGTCTCATTCATGGGAAGTAAGTATCTTCATAATGCTATTTGTATGAACCACACACTCACTATAGATGGTGATTGCTTTTTTGTTTTTTTCAAAAAAAGAAAAAGAGTCTAGTTGTTTCTTTCTCATCCCCTGATTGGTTAGGTACTCAAAGCGTGAGGTTCACAATCTTGCACGGTTTTTCTCTGTTATGAAGTTTCCTCCTTTGTCATGGAGAACTTGTCATCCTTATGTTTTGGCTGATCGTTTCGAAGATGTTACTCCTCCTGAAAGAGTGCGACTGAATAATAAATGTGACAGAAATGTCACTGTTTATGGTTATTTGCGAGGTTGTAACTTGAAAAAGGGAACTAAGGTATGTGCTGTAAACCATCTGATATCATTATTGCCTTTTTATTTTTCTTAAATGTGTAAGCTAAAGGTTTTTTCACATAAACTTGAGAGATGGATTCTTTTTTCAATAGGGCAGTGGTTCCTTGATAGTTGTATATACTAATGATCGCGTTCTACGTGTTGAAAAAAGAAAAACATACCACATCTTTGCATGTTTTCAATCTGAAATAGATTTATATATGATGTAGTGTAGCAATTGTAATCAGCCTGTCTTGGACAAAAAGGGCTTCGTTTCTCTAATTTTGTCCCCACATATAGTGATTTGTGAAAGAGAGGAAACCTTATACTACTTTTGAGCAATTGATGACTGTAAATATTTATATAGTTCTCACTAAATATTAGTGTTGCAGAATGCGCTAGTTGCTAGTCGGGTAGTGGCCCGCTGCCTAGGTGGCTGGATTTTTTTTTTTCAAACCCTAAAGAAAATAATCTGAAAATTTATAAGATTCACGAATCACGAAGAGTCGAAGATTGCTGCTGCTGGTAGAGGTTGTGATTGTCGGAAGACAGCAAGCTCCGGTGGCAGCGATGCCAGTGGCTGCGATGAGGGACGGACGATGGATGAGTGGCTGGTTGGAGAAGTAGAGAGGAAGGCTGCTTCGGTTTGGTGTTGGGTGGTCTGGTTCGAATAGAAGGAGGCGAGAATTTTTTTTTTTTTTCTCTTTTATTGAAACACCAAAACGACGTAGTTTTGGGAGTTTAAAGAACCTCTAAACTATGTTGTTTAATGAATCCCAAAACGTCGTAGTTTTAAAGTTCTTAAAACCACCAAACTGCGCCATTTTGGGGGTTTCATTTTAAAAAAAATATTAAACCGCCTAGGGCGCGTTTGATCGCCTAGGCGGTGCCAGACGCCGATTAGCAGCCTGGCCACCTAGGCAGGCCGATTTTGCCAAAATTGGTGCAGCTGCAGCCTAGACCGCATTTTGCAACACTGCTAAATATTAGTCATTTGCAAAGAGAGGAAACCTTAAGGCATTTTATGGCTTTGGTGACATTTATATGGTTCCTAAATTGTGGTATAATGTAATGCATAAGTTACAGTTGTCGTAATTTTGGGTGGTCCTACAGGGGGTGGGTTCCTCTACTCAATCTACAATTTGATTCCTGGCTTCCCCCTTGGCTCATTGTGTTTCTGTTGGTTCTCCTTTTCATTCATTCTCAACTTCTTGTTTTGTTTGAAATAACTAAATTTTTTGTAATAGCAAAACATTATTTATTAAATCTTAACAAAAACATCTCATTTATTAAGATATACATCTTGATTCACAGGAAAAAATAATGCTTTTCTTGTTTGGTTTCTGACCCAAAATTTTGGTTTTGGTTGCCTTGACGATAAGTTGCAATACGCATTGAGATAAGACATTCCTTCACTTTGCTTTTCCCCTTAAATTATAAACTTGTGATCTGATGTTTCAGTTTGTGAATTAGGTGCATATAGCTGGGGTCGGTGATTACAGCTTAGCTGGTGTGACAGGCTTATCTGATCCTTGTCCTTTACCATCTGCTGCCAAGAAGAAGGGATTGCGTGACAAGGAAAAGCTTTTTTATGCACCCATGTCTGGCCTTGGGGATCTCCTGTATGACAAGGATGCTGTCTATATAAACATAAATGACCACTTTGTTCAGTTTTCTAAAGCTGATGACGAGAATGGGAAAACATCTCAAAAAGGTTAACTGGTTTCTTACTTTTCTTGCTCTTTCTTATGTTGTTAAGTGTAATAATTTAATGTTTCTGTAGTAACTTTAGTTTTTATATGTTCTCAATTGCATCAAAGTGGACACATCTTTGTTTTCTTAATGTGGTTTTCAATTCTATAAGTTATAACTTATAAATATATATTTTATACGTATTTCTAATTATGATGTTTTAGATGATATTACCCATGTAGGATAGTGCACGAGGCAATAGGCAAATATCTCATTGTTTTCTACTGGTTTCAACTTCTATACATTTCTTTGCTCAAGTGTTTTTGCTCCATTTTGACCAGGAAAGGATCAAGATGTAGGTGAGGCTCTGGTAAAATCGCTTCAGAACACAAAGTATTCAATTGATGAGAAGTTAGAAAAGAGCTTCATTACTCTTTTCAGCCGGAAGCCTAGTAGCTCATCAAAAACTCTAAATGATGCAAAAGATGCTGATGAAGATTCAGATCATATTCATGGCATGGAACCTTGTAAGCAATATCAATCTGGGGAAGAAATTAATGCTGATGGGTTTGGTGAAGAGCATGGTGATGAGGATGTGGATGGTTCAGATTCTTCAGATCAAGATGGAGGTGTTCAAAAAGATGATTTAATTAAAAGTGCCAGTGGCGGTTCTGATGAAGACAACTTGATGGAACATGTTGAATTTATTGGTGGAAGACGAAGAAGAAAAGCCGTCTTTCTAAGCGATGGTGATCATGGTGATCTGAAGGTACTTGATGGTGGCTGCTACTTGTTTCTTTCCTTGAAAGAATTATCGTGCTAAAAGGGAATGGGTGTCATACTGTCATGCTATATCCTCTTTTTATAGCCATATATACAGATACTTGTCATGTTCCATTCTCTGTTTAGGTTTCTGGTGAAGAATGGAAACCAACATAAGTTTTCTTTTGAGACAATGCCTATGCTTATAATTGATCCCACTTGTTTAAATTGAATGCATGTATGCCTTACACAACTTCTTTGATTGTTTGATAATATCACTTGCAGAGAGAAATATGATATAATTTAACTCAAAAAGTAAAACTTATTCAAACCGTTTTTTGGAGCAAGCTCTAGAAATGGGTACCAAATATTTGACGATTTTGTGAGTCATCAGATTTTTATTTTTATTTATTTTATTTATTTATTTATTTATTTTAACAAGAGTCCTCAGTTTGTTTTTATCTTCTTAATTTGTTTAAGCAAATATTAGTGTTTTTGCGTAGAAATAGTTTAGATTCAATATCAAGTTGAATTTTTTGTTTACGATAATAATAGTCTATCTTTTACTTCGATGTAGGATTCAGATGAAGAGGATGAAGATGATGAAAATGATGAGGATGAAGATGAAGATGATAAAAATAATGTAGATAATCGATCTTCTAGTTCAGATTTTTCTGATGGAGAGGATGAGGGAATAGATGGTAACGTAAATGGGATACATGTTTTGTCTTGTAATGTTTAATTTTGGGCTTTCAGGAATCAACTGTGCTTTCTTCTATGTATCTATAATTTATTTTACCTGACATGGAAACTAACTTGAGATGGATACTTGAAGATGGCATGGGAAATATATCAAAGTGGAAAGAGTCGTTGTTGGAAAGGACTGTCTTGAGACAGAGTACAAACCTCATGCAGCTTGTATATGGGAAATCCGTATCAGCATCAGCAGCTTCTTTCAATGAAGCACAGGATAGTAGCGAGGATGAAGGAAGTGAAGATGATGAGTTTTTTAAGCCAAAGGGAGAAGGGAATAAGGTTAATTTTGATGCCACTTGTTACCATTTCCATTTTTGTTTTCCATTTTTTCATAAGTGGTAAATGTTATTGAGAGGGATATGTTTTCTTTTTTACATTGATATTTATTGCTTGATCTGAAATAAATGTAATTTTGTACCATTCACTCTTATTTTTGCCTTATTTATTGCAGAAATTTAGCGAAGGACTGGATAGTGGAAATTTCAATACCGAGGACTGTTCAAAATTTAAAATTTATGGGAGTCTCAAAAACTGGAAAGATGACGAAATATATGAAAGCATTCGAGACCGTTTTGTTACGGGTGACTGGTCGAGAGCTGCTCGCAGAAATCAAGCTTTAGAGGCTAACTCTGACGATGATTCCGTTTACGGTGACTTCGAAGATTTAGAAACGGGTGAGAAGCATGATAGCCATCATATAGATGGCAACGGTGCAATCCAGAATGAAGATGAATCAGCAATTGAGGAGCGGAGATTGAAGAAGCTCGCGCTTCGTTCAAAATTTGATGCTCAATATCCTTTTTACTTAAGCTATATTGATATATATATATATATATATTTACCTGTACCTGTCTTCTATATGGATCGATTGGATTCTACTATATATTCGGTGCAATTGTTGTGATATAATGTATTCGGCTCCTTTTGGTAGTTTTGATGTTTTTCAATCCATTGTTAGATTTGTTGGGTGCTGGTCTATATCTTTTATCGATGTGTATGGTATTCTGGTTGCATTGCGGTAATCTTGTTTTGGTTTTCTAAATAAATCTGCTGTTTTGCATACATGGAAGCAATGCAAAATCAGTTTTGATAACCTTAACTTTGATATACGTATAATGGATCTGAATCACCAGAGGAGGAAACTGATAAAGATGTGGCCAGGTTCCATCGTGGGCAACCTAATGAAATTGGACTTATTGACAAGGTAATTTTGTTGTGTATCTCAAAGAATTGTGTGCGGATGTTGAGGCTTGTTTTCTAACCCATGCTTGATTCTTCCAGATGAAGGAGGAGATAGAACTTAGGAAACAAATGAATATAGCTGAACTCAATGAACTTGATGATGTCACTCGAGTAGAGATAGAGGGCTTTCGAACAGGGACATATCTAAGATTGGAGATCCATGATGTTCCTTTTGAGATGGTTGAATATTTTGATCCTTACCATCCTATTTTGATTGGAGGAATTGGTCTCGGCGAGGACAATGTTGGGTACATGCAGGTAAGAAAACCCACATTATCTGTGCAATGCTGAAATTTAAATTTCCACTTCTCCCTCCTATTGGATTGTCTTTAATTGTTTTCTGGTCCTTAGTGGTTTACTGCTCGAAATTTAGTGTTTATAACTGGGTATAATTTTTTTTTAATAAAGTTTTTGTTTCCTATAAAAAAAATAATAATAATAGCTGGGTATAATATGTTTAGGCATGTAACATGCTTCTGTGCACTGAATGCTTTCAACAACTGGCAGGCTCCATCACATTGACGAAAGGAAAACTGAAATTCATAAATGCAAACGTCTTCTTATAATACTTTAGTTTCCTTGACTTCTGAAAGCATAATTTTTTTTATTTGAACTAATAAATATAAACCTCTTCTCATTTATTTTAGCTTCGCTGTTATCTGAAATCATATGCTGTAAACATTAAAGTTTGAAACAGCTATAAAACAGTCATTCCAAAATATTGATCTAGAGGTTGAAGGATCTTTCTTTTTGTAAATTGATAAAGCAACATCAATTTTGCCAAGAAAGAGATGGCATAATGGTTTCTCATTTTCAATTCTTTAGTCAAAATTACTGATTTTTCACTTGGTGTCAGGGCTTGAGATCAGTCTAGCCAAGATTTATTGGCTGGTGGAAAGTTGATTTATTGTCCAATTCTATTGGGTGTGTGGTTTGTGCTGGTCTTTGAAATATTTAGGTTTTCCTTTGAGGGTAATCCGAGATCTTTTGGTTTTGGGCTCCAATTGTTGAGAAAGTCGAAAGGAGATTAAGAGGGTTGGAAAAATGCTTTTATCTCCCGGAGTGGTAGATTGGTTATAATTCAAGCGGTGTAACCCACATACTATTTTTCTTTTTTTAGAATTCTTTTAAGGGTGGCAAAGCGAATTGAAAAGCTTACGAGGGATTTTCTATGGGATGCCATTGGTGAAGGCAAGAAGGCTAATTTAATTAATTGGGAGATAGTTTCTTGAACTTGGCTACTCGGGATAAAGGTGGTTTAGGGATTGGGAATATTGTTAAGAAAAACTTGGCATTGCTTGGATAATGGATGTGGAGATTTCCTTTAGAGTCTAATCCATTGTGGCATAAAGTTATTAAAAGTATGGTCTCCAAGAAAGTGGGTGAGATTCTAGTGTGGTTGTTAGAGATTTTAGATGCTGCCCTTGAAAATTTATAATGCAAGGATTTAACGATTTCTCTTGCAATTTGAAGTTTGTAGTTGGGAATGGTTCCCGGATCCATTTTTGGGAGGAACTTGAATAATCGAGAGATTAAGGAATTGTCTTCCCTTCTCTCTTTGTTGGACAGTGTTTTTTTAAATATGGGAGAAGAAGATTGGAGTGCATGGTCCAAGGATTCTAAAGGAATCTTTTCTTGTAAGTCCTTTGGGTGGTTGGTGAATGATGAGTCTCATAAATTGCTTGAGCCTGCTAATGTAATATGGAAGTCAAGGTTCCTAACAAAATCAAATTTTTGGGATGGTTGATAGCTCGTGAAAAAATAAATACTTGTGATATTATTGAGAAAAGAAATATTTATTTTTGTCTTCTCCCCTCTCACTGTTGTTTTGTTTAAGAAATTTGAAAAAAAATAAATTGAATAATCTTTTTCTCCGTTGTTTAGTGTAAAGTTATGGAGTAGGTTGTCTTCAGTGGGGGATTGAAGTGGGCTGCCCCTTGGTCTCTGGTCTCCTTTTTTCTTGGAAGAACTTAAAGCTATGGTCCTTTGATATTGTGGAATTTTTTCTATTTGTGGGTCATTTGGTTAGAGAGGAATACAATAATATTTGATGAAGCTAGACTAGAGAAGACAGTTTTTATGGGATAAAGCTTATTATTTAGCTTCTCTATGGGCATCTATCTCTAAAGAATTTAGAGACAATTCTCTATTTTTCATCATGTTAGATTGGCTGATGGTTGTTTTTTTTATTGAATTTCTTTTAATTTTTATTTTTTTTGTTTAGTTTGTTGTTTTTGGTGTACTACTAGTTCACTTTTGTACTTTCTTCATCTTTGGAAAAAGGATTTTGTTTCCCACAAAAAAAAAAAAAAAGGTAATAATGGGATCATAACCGAAAGAAGATCATCAAATTTTAAAATTCAAGCTTGTTTACTTAACGAGACTTAAGTAGTGGCTTACATGTTTCAGCTTTATATATATCAGACTATATGATGAAATAGCCATATGTTCATTTGTTGTTTTTTTGATAGTTAATCTTTTCTTGTTTCATAAATCTCCATGCTATGAGATGTTTTGTTGCTTTTCTTCTAGGCTAGGTTAAAGCGTCATAGATGGCACAAGAAGGTTCTGAAGACTAGAGATCCCATAATTGTTTCTGTTGGATGGAGGCGTTTCCAAACTATGCCTGTTTATGCCATTGAGGACCAGAATGGAAGACATCGCATGCTGAAGTACACTCCAGAACATATGCACTGCCTTGCCATGTTTTGGGGTCCACTCGCGCCTCCCAAGACAGGTGTTGTAGCTGTCCAGAATTTATCTAACAACCAGGTAAGTTTTGTCTTCTTGTTGCTATTGACTCGTTGAAATATAAATTTCTGGATTTAGAAAGGGCAAGTTTAAGCCCTTCTCAAGTTAGGTGCATACGTGCCCTCTTGTACAGCATCACTAAGTACATATTTGATCTTTCAAATATCTTCTTATAAAATTTAGGGCTTTATGATGTGTATCGTTTATAATTTGAAGAGTACTTCTGGTAAAGGATTATTCATATTAAAGTAGGAAGGGATGGGGCAAATAACATTCTCTATTTATTATCCGAAATTTAAATTGTCTTTAATCGGTGACAAAAACATCCTCGAACATGTTTACGCTCGGTCCGGTAGTAGCCTCTTCTTGAGGCTGTTTCCTTTTTGTATCACTTTCTTTTCTTTAATACAATTTTGTTTACCGATAAAAAAAATCCTTGATCTCTTCATCAAGTTTATGTACCTGAGTGAAAAATGCATGAAGAAATAAAGTGAGCTAGAAAAGGTGGATATAAACTGAACTTCCAATCTCCGCACTGGTTTTGAATGTTTATATGATTCTGATTTCGAGTATCGGTGATGGGTGCTTTTCAAAATAGGAAGAGTGACAGTATTTGTTATTCTTGGTTCAACCTTAATGAACATTGGAAGATTAGCTGAAAGACTAGGCATGCAGTATTTGAAATTATGCTGATTTCCATCCTGAATGCATGAGTTGCTTTTGTACCTCAGACTTGGATTCGATCCCAGTGAGAGCTATGTTTGATGTTTGCAATCATTGAATTACAAGGAAATCCCACGGACACCTCAGCCTACAAATGTAGATTAAATTGAAGGTTACCTATAGTTTTCATGAGTTTAAGTTGATATGGACAAAATAATAAGGATGAAATTTGATTTTAACTTACTTTAATGGCTCTGTTATTTATACTCTAGATAAATGATTGAGTTGGCATAGCAACTTAATAGGTTTAAGCTTATGAGAGCAATAGTTTCTCATCTAAATGAACAATTAATTTTTGAACATTGATTTTGGGTTACATTTGGAACAAGGCTTTTGGTTGTTGAGTCTTCGAGTTGAACTACTTTTATGACCTGTTTAGCATTAAATTCCTTTGCCATTGATTGTATTTACTATTTAATGCTTTAGTCACATTACATGCTTTAACTCATCCTTTTGGATATATAGAAGTACAGTTGAAGGATCTATTTGTTGTTTGCATAATAAAATTTGATATTTTATGATTCACAACTCCTGTTTGCTTTAGGGGTAAACTTTCTTTGTTTTAACCTTGGTTTGTTGTTTAGTTAATTCACTTGTTTCCTTAGTCAACAAAATTTCTTTCATTTGTTTTTTTAGGCTGCTTTTAGGATTACAGCTACTGCAGTTATACTTGAGTTCAACCATGAAGCGAAGATAAAGAAGAAAATTAAGCTCGTTGGTTATCCTTGCAAGATATTCAAAAAAACAGCTCTCATAAAAGATATGTTTACTTCAGATCTTGAAGTCGCCCAATGTGAAGGTAAAGAGATTCGTACCGTCAGTGGAATCCGTGGGCAGATTAAAAAGGTATGTGTTTAACGTAGAAGTTTATTTTCATGTTTGCAGTTCTTATTATGTTGTTTTGGTTTGTGTGGTTGCATGTGTTTGTCACCATATTCATACCCAAAATGCACAAGTGCCGTTTTCTCCTCAAAAGCTTTTTTTTCCCCTCAAATAAACCATTGATCATAACTTATCAAATGGAAAACAATCTTTATCATAATTGATGAGGATGTTGGCTTGTTAATGTTTTCTCTGATACCAATGAAGTCTGGTTGACTTGTTTGATATCTTGGCAGGCTGCAAAAGAAGAAATTGGTAACCAACCCAAAAGAAAGGGTGGGCAACCTAGAGAAGGAATTGCCAGGTGCACCTTTGAGGACAGAATTTTGATGAGTGACATTGTTTTCATGCGTGGATGGGCTGATGTTGAAGTTCCCAGCTTTTACAACCCACTAACCACAGCCTTGCAACCTCGTGATAAGGTCTGGCAAGGAATGAAAACTGTAGCTGAGTTGCGGAGAGAGCACAATCTGTCTATTCCTGTTAATAAGGATTCACTCTACAAGGTAATTTTTTATGTGAGGCATGTTATTATGTTAGCCCACTGTTGCTTCCCTCTGAAAATGCTGGTGCAGTGTAGCTTTTTATTTTATTTTATTTTATTTTTCTTGAATATTTATAATTACTTGTTTGTTTATTTTTTTTGGCAGCCAATTGAAAGGAAACTAAGGAAGTTCAACCCATTGGTAATTCCTAAGACATTACAGGCGGCTCTCCCATTTGCATCGAAGCCCAAGAATATACCTAGCCGGAAACAGCCACTTCTTGAAAATAGAAGAGCTGTAGTTATGGAGCCTCACGAAAGAAAAGTTCATGCTCTTGTTCAACATCTTCAATTGATTAGAAATGAGAAGGTCAGCATTTTTTAGATTAATCTTTATATTTACTGTACATATTTGAAGTTACCATTCCTTTGATCATATTCGGGTGAAATACCAGCGAGCACAGAATTTAGGTTCTCTTGAATGACTGTTTAGAGGAGTCAAAAGTTTTTATTTTGGGATCAGTTAGTGTAATCACTCCACTGCATATCTGGAATGGTGGACCACCTTTGAATTTAGAGACCAACTACTTTTGATCTTTCCAGCTTGTATACTCCTTTTGATCATTGGAACTGCAACATTTGGTGGTAATGCAGAGCTTGATAAACCGTAAGCTTTTGTATATATTAGTTCATATGAAACCAATTTGCTGTCGGTTACTGTCAAAGAAGTGAGCATGATAAAAAGTTTAATTTCTGGTTGCCACACAAATTTCTTAGGGTCATGCATATATATTGAAATGTCAATGAAAAGTTTCTGGGGTATTCTCAAATATAATAGAAAAAGAGAATGATATCTCACACTTTGAGTGGTTTTGATGAAATTGGGATTTATAAATGGAGCATATACAAATTTCCTGTCAGTAGAATTTTATTAATCCATATTTATATTGGGGATATGCAGATGAAGAAGCGAAAGCTTAAGGATGAACAAAAGAGGAAGGAGATTGAAACAGAGAAAGCTAAAGAGGAGCAATTAACTAAAAAGCGTCAGAGGGAAGAACGGCGGGTGAGATATCGAGATCAAGATAAACTAAAGAAGAAGATGCGGAGAAATGCAGATGCCTGATGGTCGAAAATCAGAAGCATCCTATAAATTAATTGTACACCTGGTTGTGATATCAAATCCATAGTGTTGCATCTGGTGTAAAACATGACATCAATAGAACTATAGAAGAGTGAACCTTGTGATTATTCTTGGCAGAGTTTTGTAAGAACCGATCTCTGAGAAAGACTGACGGAGCCACATGGTAGTTGATTGTGCTGTCAAAAGACGTGCTTCTTCCAGGAATCAATCGTGATGGAGCAATCTCCTTGTGCCCGCTAGAATGCGCGCAGTTCATGAACATAGATATTGTTTTTGTGCAACAGTTGTGATGCTATTAGATATCTGGTGGTTTAGTTATAATCTGTAGACTGTAGGTGGTGGAGTTGTAAAATCTTTTGTTGTAACTATTTTGGCTTCTGCATGTGAGACCAACAAACTCAAATTCAGTAGGTAAGTAGAACTTTTGGAAGGAATTTTTCTGTTTATTCTTCCCCATTTTTGGAGTTGTTTGTATAAGCTACTACCATGACAAGAATTCGTTTATAATTTTCAATTAAGAATCTTATTGATCAAGAGGGGTCTTTGATACATGTACAGCAGCTTTGTGCTTCATTTGATATAAGCAAATAGATTTTGAAGAAAACGTAACTACCAGAATCTCAAAATCTGCAGCAACATAAGAAAGTAAATAGGGAAAATAACAAACTGTTGAAACTCTGTGTCACTGGCAAAAAAAAAAAAGATGTTACAAATTGACTGTGGACAAGTACCGAAGAAAAGTTGCATATATTGAGGCATAGACCATAACTATCAATCATTCGATTATTCATTTAAACCTCAGTACAAGAGGAGATCTTTTCAGTGTTTCCATTTAAATTTCTGAACACCAATCTGAAATTTTCTGGGGGGTTCCACAATCTGGTCCCCGGAAAAACCAGCCTGAAATTCTGTAAAAACAAGGCAGAAGCCAATGCCGTGAAAAGCATGGAAATTATGAAATAGAATCTTCTAAATGTTGCAAACTTGGGCTTGTTTCTGATAAACAACCAGCTGAATGAACACGTGTAAGATAAGATTACACAGATTACGAAGGCTTCGAACACAGAAGGGCATCCCTGAAATATGCGAGGTATAACACGCTTTCCATTTCCAGATTGGTGATCATGGAGTTGGAACAGAGTCAGAGCAACTGATACGGAAAGAATCAAAGTAGCCTTTACCAACCGAGTTTGTAATTCAAACTCTGGAGACAAACAAGATGCATCAATTTCTTCAACTTGGCAGACCATCTTCTTCCTCTCACAATCCGTTTTCATTCAGAGCCAATAAACTTAAGTGAAAAACAATGACCAAGTAGTAGTTTTTTTTTTTTTTTAGATGTATATGTGAATTGTATTATCTTGTAGATTGGATTGAATCTTTGGAGTGTTGGAAGAGTTGTTTCTGAGGCGGAAACTTCAATCTTTTGATTTTATTTTATTTGGTAGGCATTGATATTATCGGGTGGATTAAATATAGCTTAGAGTCAAAAACGGCATTGCAATCTATGTTGAAGAACCTTAACTTGTGAATTGTGATTGAGTTGTTCCTCTCCACTCAAACCTCAGTCCTCAGCCTTTGTGCCCTCTTCCTTGATTTACACGATCCAATGTCTTCTGTAACTGATGAAAACACTGTGATCCGTATGATTTTTCAGCGTCCGGAGACTGTCCGCTCTTCTCTGTTGAACGATGTTGAGCTTTTTGATTATTTTTCCTTTCACACTGAGGAATTTATTGACAGCCTGCTGTTTCGATGTCGTCCTACTTATATTAAATTTCTTCGAGGTCGTTCTTGGCTGAGGTGCTATCGGGAATTTTATAGCCATCTAGAGATTCTCCATAAGTATCAGAATGATTCAATTTGTTATATACACGATGAGCATTTATATGACGGAAATCGGTCTTGTATGTCTGATTATATGCAGCTTGTTGATACTGAATCTAAAATCCTTAGTCTTCTTGACAAGATCATTGCTAGCTGTGTCATTCATAATCAGGATGTAGAGATCATCCAGCGCAGATCAAATTGTCGCAGTCAGGCAGGAACTCAAAGCTGACTTCAATTCATACATTGATTTAAACATAACTACAGAATTCAACAGGTATCGTGTTGGGGGAGCTATTAGTCCTTACAATATGATTGCTACCGGTAGTCACTCACGCTCTGCGGTCCATAATCAGGATATAACACAATGTCACTATAGGGATGCACCAGTCACCCCAGATTCAGTGAGTCACCCACATATGCAAGTGTTGTCACAGCTGGCAAGAACTTCAAAGTTCAAATACGTAGAGCGGTCTATCACATCCAAAACTCAAATCGACTGGCATCTGCAGTATTTAAAAGCTAGGGGTTTCAATGAGGAAGCTTATAGTCTTAACCAGACAAACGACGCTACCAGTAATCATCAGAATATAACACAATGGCATCCCGGTTGGGATTCAGGGATCATCCAGCTAGTCACCTGTGGATCCAGCGACTCACTCACTGATCCAATTGTCGCAAGCAGGGAGGAACTCCAAGCTGACTTCACAACTCCATTAAATTCAGAAACGACAGAGGCAAATAATGTTACCGGTAGCCATAATCAAGGCTCCCCGAATAGTATAAGAGTAGAAGAACAACCACTTTTCAATCAACCAAGATTCTTAGAGACATTACTGGCGATAACATCCCAGGCAGCTCTGACAATACTGACTATCCAGACCAGTGGTGGCAGCACTAGTTTCTCACAAAATCAGAAAATCCTCTTCTGCTCTTCTGCAGCTTTTAATGTTGTCAGCTTCCTGTCTTTCTTGTTTGCCATACTTGTACGTGGCAGGAGACCTGAAATTGCAAGAATTATGACAGGAACAGGATTCATTTGCTCTGCATATGCTTTCATTGGCATCATGGGCATGCTATTAAAGGACAATATCATCTTATGGGTCACTGCATTGGCTGGTGTAGCCCTCTTTCCAGTTTTCGCCTCTGCATTCGTGAAATAGATTGATTGTCCATGGCCTTCAGGTATCAGGTCTCTTCAGAGATCCTAAATGTAAGACCCAAATTCATTTGCTTCCCTAAGCGTTCAGGTTTTAAAAACACTTTTTGTTAGATGTGTTTTCAAGAACTGGTTTTCAAGCATTAAAAAGAAAGAGGTTTTCAAGGTGTGTTTCTTTTCATTTTTAGATGTGTTTTCTCTATTACTCAAACTCATAGTGTAATGAAAGTTAGGGTTTTGATTGTGCAGTAACCATAGAGTGATTATTGGTTCCTATTTTTCGGTATCAATGTATTTAGTGCTAGCCAGTCCCTATTCCGAAAATTTTAGTTAATTTAATCGTGATATTGTGATTTATCTTTTGAGCTTTTTAACTAGACTATTTAAGGGTTCCAAATAAATTCGTTTCGTTTCAAAATAATAAATATTGTATTTTTTATGAATTTTTGAGTTTGAAACAGTATTGTTAAAAATATCGGTTTTTGTTATATAGTTCGATTTTGAAAATGTTTTTCACAATGTTATACTTATTTAAAAATTGTAAATTTTGGTACATATGTTTAAAAACACGTTAAAAGAGTTTCTGAATCTATTTTACTATTTTTAGGGTTTTATTGAATTAGTTATGAATTTTCGAAACATGTCACTACCATATGTCCTGTATTAGATAGATTCCTAAATATACGTATTTGAATAATTTCGCTTTGAAACTTTTATTTTGGATACTTATATGTGTTATTTACGTTATTTTTAAATATTTCATGTCAATTTGATTTATGTATAAATTTTAAAAATTCAAATGGTGAGTAGTGTTCGGAACTGTCCATTACTGGACAGACTAGAATAGTACAAAAAATTAATTATTTTAAGGTATCTACGGATTTTATAAAATTCTGAATATTTTTATATCAATAGATATGTTTGTTTAAAGTTTCTTTGCAAAATTATAGAATTTTCCAGTATGTTCATAATAAATTAAAAATTCTACATTGGACACTGTTCGGTTTCAAATAGCAATGATTAGTTCTACTATTAGGATTTCGGTTGGAACGTTATGGCAGCCCTTATTCCAGTCCTAGACTCTATCTAGACTTTGATATTCATATGATTATGTGATTTTAGGTAAGGATTGGATTGTTAGCTTCGCGGGCGATTGCTTTTATGTGGATTGCTGAAAGGCAGGTATATTTTTGCATAGTATGTAGTTGCATAAATGTTTTTCTTAGGAAACAATTTTATTTACCTTATTATTATGTTCTGAAAATATTTTAATTTGTATATATATACACACACTCTTTTTCCTACGTATGTAGTCGATATTTACTTAACATATTGTCACCCAATTCTTTTTAAAAGAGATTTGCCTTTACTTGAACTTTATGTTTAAAAGCTTATATATAAATTCGGTCCTTTTGTGCTTTTGTAATGCAAATGTATTGTTATATACATATTTTGAAAGTAATGTTTTAGCTCAATGTCAGTAGTAAATGAAATGTGAAATGAAATATTGATCACCGGTGATAATGTAAATGCAGCGCGTGTGACAAATGAAATGTTATGATTTTGGTCTTGTACCAATTTTTGAAATGTAAATGGCTGGGTCATCGGGGTATTGGTGACACTATTTGACTTGAGCTTATTTTTATGAAATATTATTAATCGTTATCGAACAATGAAAATGTTACTTTAATTTTGCAAGTTTACTTGTAAATGAATATTTGATTTTTTACTTTTATGTACTCTTTAAATGCTATTGTAATTATTATAAATGTTTTCAATTACGTATTACGCAATACTTACTGAGTTGACAGCTCACCCCTTGTCATTTAACATTTTGCAGACTGAGTTTATTAGGAGCTGACCGCTAGGGTGATAGACTCTCAAGAGTTGGAAGTGATTGAGATTTTATGTAATGTTTTCCTTTGTTTTGTTACTTAGAATTTGAGTTAGGTTTAAGGTATTGTCTTAATTTCCTTTAAAGTGATTTGAACCTTATTGTTGGTTTTATTTGGAGAATGATTTATTTAGAGTTATTTAATGATTATTAGTTTCTTTTGGATGAAGTAATTAATGGTTTATGTTATAACATTCCACATCAAAGTATTTAAGTATATGTTTGGAATGACTTTTGTAGAGGTCAAAAACACTTTTTTAATGTCTGAAGCTATTTTAAGTTTTTTTTTTTTTTTTTTGGCAAATTTCAAAAACAGCTTTTTTAATCTTAAAAAAAAAGTCATTTTGTGTCTATTGGTAGAAGCCCAAATTTTGGGCTTCTATCAAGAAGCTCATTTTGAGCTTTTTTAATAGAGTTAATTGAAAATTGCCAGCAGGGTGGAATCTCAATTAATAACATTTAAGACCGTGATCTGGGTAGACCACGGTCGGAAGGGTACCATATAGTTCAGTACCTGTATGATCTCAATAAAACAGGCTAAAAACAAATAGTGATTGATGGTGAAAGATGATCACTTTATTATACTATAAACAGGTGAAATACAACTCTTTAAATTGATGAACACTCAGTACAAGTACAATGGAGATTTCTGGTCTACTCTGGTAGGAAGATTATGACATAGTTGGAGTTGGCAAAACCGTACGAGTCGATAAGTGGCAAAGCTATATGGATCTCTCTTCTTCAAATTCGGGATCCTTTGTCTGAATGCAAACGTTCTCTTTTATTGCCTCCATATTGCCAATCAAATCCCTATAATTTAGACCAATTGATTGGACATGTTACCGGAATTGATAAGCGTTGATGGAGGATGTCAATTTATGCGGGAATTGCTCCCTTTAATTATGTCATGTTTCCGTTTATATTTGAAAAATGAATCAGTTGACTTGTCAAGTCTCATTTATGGCGCTTTAACTAGCGAAGGGGTCAACCCTTTCCTTCTACGTTGCTGGAGAAGAATTCTAGTCATGGACTTACATAATGTTCCTCTTGTAGCTCGATATCAGATCCTTAGTGTAACATTCTTACCTTGATAGCCTATTCTTCTGTGGAAAGGGGTGCAATGATTGTACCTGTCCTCCTCATCTATTATTCGGGCTACCTCCTTTGGTGGAGGTGTTGTTCGGGGAGAGGTCTTTCGCACGGGGTATCTATCTCGATGTTGGGAAAAAAGAGGTGGCATGTACGTGGATCGGTTGGGAGGTTGATTCTGGACTTTTTTGGTTGATGCGAGCTTCTGAACCTCCTTCTTAGGGCACTTGGCCAATCGGGCTTTATTGTGCTTGATCTTGATTCAGAGTTGTTCCTCTATTTCCATCTGTTCTAATGTCATGTCATAGGCCTCTTGATAGGTTTCTGACGGATGTTTGGCGAACGATCAAAACAGTCTTTTGGCCCATAGGTTCTTTCGAAAGTTGGCCAAGGTCTATTTTTCGGTGAACACTCCCACCTAGATCACTTATTGTGGAATTTCTCCACGTAGGACCTTAGTGTTTCACCCTGCTACTGGATCACGTATTGGAGAATGATGGGGTCTTTGGGACGAGGTTTGATCCCCTGAAACTGCGCATAGAAATCTATAGTAAGTTTAGTAAAAGAATCCACACTACCTGGAGGTAACTTTATGAACCAAGTCTTGGCACAGTCTGTCAAAGTCAAAGGGAACATCTTGCACATAGCGGACCGGGTAACGTTCTAAATCTCCATCTAGTGCACAAAGCTCTCTAGATGGCTTACGGGGTCCTCTGATCCAGAATACTTCTTAGTCAGCATTTTGAATTTGGGGGATAATTCTGCCTCCCTGATCCTCTTTGAGAAGGGTGTATTCATCTCCCCTAAGGGGTTCTTCCGAGTACCCTGGTGCTTGCCCCTTCTCAGCTCGAGTTCCTTCACCATTTTTGGCCATCTAGTCTGCAAGACGCTTAGACCCATCGTGTCTGGACCGAGCCTCTGAGCCTTCATTGTCCAAGGTTTTTGACACCACAGTTACCTCTTTGCGTTCTTCCCTCCGAGGAACATTCCCTTTAGGATTCTTCTTAGGTTTGGTACTCGCATCTGCGTCGGGTTGTTGAGCTCTTTCCTCTGCTACTGGTACAACGAATGGCTGGTTCCTTCTATGAGGGATATTCACTACTGATCTCACCTGTCTGGGTCTAAGATCTACATGGCGGTTTGGAGCTAGAAACAGTGGTCCTAGTCTATTGAAGACCAGTACCCGGTCCAACCTCTCCCGTGGTCTTGGGTGCTACGAAGGGTATCTCCTGGGCAATCATCCGGAGGTGGATACTTTCCACGTAAGCGGTAGCCTAATGCTTAAGGATATCCCGATTGATTTCTTGGATAGTAAGAGCCTGAGGCACGGAGCCCGTATTTGGTGGAGGGACTGGTGCTGGGTGGTTATTCCTCAAACCTCTTCCCTGCTTTTGGACTCTCTGAGTGGAGACAAGGGATTGGGGTCCTGAGGGGTCGGGATGCCCTTGGGAGGATCAAAGTCTCCTCTTCTCGCTTGCTGGGTAGAACCAGATGGCTTATTTGTAAATGGATGAATGGATTTTCCCACAGACGGTGCCAAAAAGTGTTAACTAAAAATTGTCGGCGGGGTGGAATCTCAATTAACAAAGTTTAATACCGCGATCTGGGTAGATCACGGTCGAAGGGGTACCACGTAGTTCGGTACCTGTATGATCTTAATAAAACAAGCTAAATAAAAATAGTGATTGATGGTGAAAGAGGATCACTTTATTATACTATTAACATGTGAAATACAACTCTTTTAATTGATGAACACTTAGTACAATTACAATGGAGATTTCCGGTCTACTCTGGTAGGAAGATTATGACATAGTTAGAGTTGGACGAAATCGTATGAGTCGATAAGTGGCAAAGCTATATGGATCTCTCTTCTTCAAATTCATGATCCTTTGTCTGAATGCAAACGTTATCTTTTATTGCCTCCATATTGCAAATCAAATCCCTATAATTTAAACCAATTGATTGGACGTGTTACCGGAATTGATAGGCGTTGATGAAGGATGTCAATTTACGCGGGAATTGCTCCCTTTAATTACGTCATGTTTCCGTTTATATTCGAAATATGAATCAGTTGATTTGTCAGGTCTCATTTATGGCGTTTTAACTGGCGAAGGGGTCAACCCTTTCCTTATATGTTGCTGGAGAAGAATTCTAGTCCTTGACTTACATAATGTTCCTCTTATAGCTCAATATTGGATCCTTAGTGTAACATTCTTACCTTGATAACATGTTATTCTGGCGCTCTTACTGCTTGTTAGACTGGTTCTAGGAAGAATCAGAGTACCTTGGTATCCCGTCTCTTATTGGAGTAGGGTATCGGTGTCCTTCGAGTGTTGGGGTATTAGGATTCCAGGATACTAGATTGTTAAGTCAGCAAGGCACCAAGATAGTGTAGTAACGGGGTACCAGGATGACGTAGTAGTAGGGTCCTTTGGACCTTGTAGTAACGGGGTTCCAGGATGGTGCAGTAACGGGGTCCTTTAGACCTTGTAGTAGTGGGGTCCTTTAAACCTTATAGTAGTGGGATCCTTTGGATTTTGACCTATATATCCTAGTACTTGGAGAAATCTAGGTGATCCCGATGTGGATTCTGACAGATTGGTACCTTGGTATATCAGTCCAGTCTTCTTTTCGGGGTTGCAGGATATTTCTTGTGGCCTCCCTCTACTTCTAATCTGGATGGAAAATTCATCTTTAGGCCCCTGCCATTTTTAGCAGTTAAAAGGTTGCATTATCAATACTACCCTCTTGTAATCTTAAATATTCATCATATTCCCCTTCTATTACACAACCCTATTATATTTGAATACTTATCTAACATCATTTTTGTCTCCTCATCTTCATTGGCATTCGAACGAAAAGTTTTCATCTATCACCTGTAAGTTCAAATCAACACTTGGAGTTTTGCGGGGACTGAACTATCTCCATACACAAGAGAACATGATACATGGGAATCTCACATCCAGCAACATTCTTCTAGATGAGCACACTAGTCTTCACATTTCAGATTTTAGGCTCTCTCGTCTTATGACCGCTGCAACCAACACCAATGTGATTGCCACAACTAGAAAACTAGGCTACCGTGCACCATAGCTCTCAAAGCTCAAGAATGCGAACACAAAGACTGATATGAAATGAAATGTTATATACATATTTTGAAAGTAAAATTTTAGCTTAGTGTCAGTAGTAAATGAAATGTGAAATGAAATGTTGATCACCGGTGATAATGTAAATGCAGCACGTGCGACAAATGAAATGTTGTGATTTTGGTCTTGTACCAATTTCTGAAATGTAAATGGCTGGGTCACCGAGGTATTGGTGACACTATTTGACTTGAGCTTATTTTTATGAAATATTATTAATCGTTATCGTACAATGAAAATGTTACTTTAATTTTGCAAGTTTACTTGTATATGAATATTTGATTTTTACTTTTATGTACTCTTTAAATGCTATTGTAATTATTATAAATGCTTTCAATTACGTATTATACAATATTTACTGAGTTGACAGCTCGCCCCTTGTCATTTAACGTTTTTCAGACTGAGTTTATTAGGAGTTGATTGCTAGGATGATAGACTCTCAGGAGTTGGAAGTGACTGAGATTTTTTGTAATGTTTTCCTTTGTTTTGTTACTTAGAATTTGAGTTCGGTTCAAGGTATTGTCTTAATTTCCTTTAAAGTGATTTGAACCTTATTGTTGGTTTTATTTGGAGAATGATTTATTTAGAGTTATTCAATGATTATTAGTTTCTTTTGGGTGAAGTAATTAATGGTTTATGTCATAACATTCCACATCAAAGTGTTTAATTGTATGTTTGGTATGGCTTTTGTAGAGGTCAAAAACATTTTTTTAATGTCAGAAGTAGTTTTGGCGCTCTTACTGCTTTATAGACTGGTTCTAGGAAGGATCGGGGTACCTTGGTACCCTGTCTCTTATTGGAGGAGGGTATCGATGTCCTTCGAGTGTCAGGGTATACCAAGATGGTGTACTAGCGAGGTCCTTTAGACCTTGTTGTAGTGGGGCCATGTAAACCTTGTAGTAATGAGATCCTTTAGATTTTGACCTTTGTATCCTGGTACCTGGGGAAATCTAGGTGATCCCGATGTGGATTCTAATAGATTCGTACCTCGGTATATCGGTCCAGTCTTCTTTTCGAGGTAGCGGGATATTTCCTGTGGCCTTCTTCTACTTATAATCTGGATGGAAAATTCTTCTTTGGACCATTGCCATTTTTGACAGTAAACAAGTTGCATTGTCAATATTACCCTCTTGTAATTTTAAACATTCCATCATATACCCCTACTATTACACAACCCTATTATATTTGAATACTTATCTAACATCATTTTTGTCTCCTCATCTTCATTGGTATTCAAACGATAAGTTTTCAATCTATCACTTGTAAGTTCAAATCAACACTTTATTTTTTTATTTTTATAATCATAAACAATAATATATATGTATGTTTACTGTTTACTGTTATAAAGTTATAGTTATATATATATATATATATATATATATTTTTGGCTGAATTTTTTTCTTAAAAAAAACTCATCTACCTGTGATTTAAAAAATAAATAAAAAATCATATACCTGTATTTTTGTATTTGTGATATATATTTTTATTCTGATTTTTTTTAAAACTCATTTACCTGTGATTTGTTTTATTTGAAAACAAAAAAAACAAAACTCATGTGTTTGTAATTTTTGTTTTTTAAAACTCATGTACCTGTGATATTTTTATTTTTATTTTTTAAAAAAAAAACATCATATATCTATGATATTTTTTAAAAAACTCATGTCACAGATAGGTATACATATTTTTAAAAACTCAAGTATGTATGATTTTTTATTTTTTTTTTTCTTTTTTGTAAACTCCTATATCTACGCTATTTTCTTTTTATAAAACTTACTTACTTGTGATTTTGTTTTTAAACTCATATATTTGTGATTTTTAATTCATGAACCTATGATTTTTTTATATAAAAAAATAAAATTCATCTATATGTGATTTTTTTTTAAAAGCATATTGATGTATTTGTTATGTATCTTTGTTTGTTATGTACTTTTGATTTTTTTTTTTAAACACCTGTATCTATGAATTTTATTTAAATTCAAATACTTTTGATTTTGTTATGTACTTATGTATCTATGATTATTGAAGGATATTAATATGTTTGTTATATACTTGTGATTTTTTTATTTTTTTTAAAAAAACTCATATATCTATGATTGTTATTTTTTTTTTTTAAGAAAAAAACTCATATATCTGTGATTGTTTTTGTTTTTGTTAACCGCCAAAATTGGCCAAGGACCAAAGAAGAATTTTCCATCCAGGATCAAGGAAGAAAGACTTCAGTGGGCAGCATCCGGCTAACTCTTGGAGAGAATCCAAGCCAGTATATTGGGATACATATCGAGTTAAGACAAAGCAGGATCGAAAGCATGATTATCCTAGTACCCCGCTTCTACGCAGACCAGGTATCCCGCTTCTACAATAGACCGGGTACCCCGCTATTATGTCTCCTTGATACCCCGTCACAACATCATCCGGTATCCCGAATCCGAGACGACCAAGGGGTCATTGGGAACCATGTTCCAGCATGAAGAAGAGTGCTTGAGTACCCTGACACCACCTAGAATTAGTTCATTACAATGCCGGTAAAGAATGCTACCAAGGTCTAGCGCATCTAGAAGACCCGAATTTAAAGCTACGAAGAAGAATACTAAAACGCTAGTGTTTTATCATTAAAGAGGTGGACTAATTCCCGCCACTTAAGAGTTCCAATTAAAAGCAGAGTCTGCCAGAATCCTCCCAAAAAGGAATCACTTGATTCTAGGGATTAAAATTCATGCAACATTTTCCCTTACTGCAAAGGAAAGTCCCATAAATTGCCGAAACCCTAGACCGAACATATAGGAGTGTATGGCAAGAAACAGGACCTATATATACAACATTTTTCTCAACTGAAAAAGGGGGGCTGGGATTCGAAACCCTAAACCTACAGTTTTTTTTACTTATCGACTTGCACGAGATCTCCATCGCAAACTGTGTCAGACTTCGCCTACAGTGATTGGTGGAGAATTATATTTTATGTTATTTCAATACGACATCAAGAAAAGCAGTGTAATCTCTTTTTATGATATAATATAGCCATCCATCCATCGTCATAACCATTACTACATCGAAATTCTTTTTACTGGAAATCACAGGTATTGAACTACGTGATACCCCTCCGAGACTCCAACCGTGGTCAATTACGATCATGGTCCTTTAAAGTCGATAATTGTAATTCCACCCCACTGGTAAATTTCTGTTAACAGTTTTTAAACATAAGTAGTTGTGATTTTGTTATGTATTTGAAGAATATTGATGTGTTTGTTATTTACTTATGGTTTCTTTTTTTTTTAACTCATGTATTGTGATTGTTGATAGATATTGATGTGTTTGTTATTGATTTGTGATTATTTTTTAAACTCAAGTACGTGTGATTTTGTTATGTACTTGTGTATATGTAATTGTCTATTTATATAATACCTTTGATTATTTTTTTGGCTTGTACCGGTTGATTTGGTAATCTTTTTTATTTCTTTACAGTCATAATATACAAATCCATTGTTTATACTCTTATTTGTAATTTATCACAACCAATAGCACTTTTGGAAATATACTGCCAAACAATCCAGTTACTGAAAAGCACTTCTGTAATTGAATACCAAACAACTTATGACTTTTTGTTAGAAGCTCAACTCTAAAAAAATCTACTTTAGAAGCTCAATTTGAAAAGTCATACCAAACATACCTTAATTACTCTTCGAGTTTTGGGTTGTTACACTGAACTTGTGTAAAAAGGCTATAACAGGTAAGTTTTGGGGGGAATAATTTGTGTGATCTATATCTAATTAATTATGTATTTTAAATTATGAGTTTCGGAGTGAAGAATTTCTTGATTTCGTATCCTTTTTTATGAGCATTTTTACAGCATCCTATATATATATATATATATATATATATATCTATTATCAGAACCATTGTAAACAATTGCAACTCTAAATGGACCTGTTCAAAAATTTACTTCAAATTTTTAGACACATAATAAAAAAAAAACATGACCTATTTTTAACAGTCCCTCCAGTCATAAAAATTTCAAATCAATCTTATTCCTGTGATATTTCTGAAACTTCAATGGAATTAAATCTAGAAATCCAAATGTAAACTGTTGACAATGCGAAGCGTAATGTCCTCTTGTCTAACTTTTATTCGTCCTACTTCCAACTTTCATTCAGTCCTCTTTAACCTTCTTTCAACCCATCCACCTTGGGAGTTGCCTGATTCGCGTTATCACATATCACGGGGGAGACAGATTCGATCAAGCATCTCATATCCTAGCCTGGCAGCAGATCCCACCAGGGAAGTTTTTGGTGTTCTATCTGATAATGAAATGACTGATATTAGTAGCTGGGGTTATAACCAGAGCTCTCAGGTCCATATCCAAGTTTTAGATGAGCTCGTATCCAAAAATGAAACACAAATTCCAGATCAATTCAGTGTCTCTGGCTTCATATACATTTTTTCCATTTCATCCTAATATGTACTTTGTTGCTTCCATATCAATGCTTTCAGAGGGGTCTATTATATGTAATAAACAAATAGGTTTTGAAGAAAAATTCACAACCAGAACAGAACTTCAAAACCTGGAGCAACAACTTAAGAATATAAAGAGGCAATCCAACAAGTGTAACCTTTTCTTTTTAGGTATCTAGCTTATCAGGTAAATTAAATAATTTATCAGAAAAAGGTGTTGCTTCATGATGAAGCTTTCAGTCTTCATTTGTGAAACCTTAACGTGTGACTGAGCTGTTCCTCTCCACTCCAACCTCAGACTTCTAACCTGGAATTGCAAGAATTGTGACAGGAACAGGATTCATTTGCACTGCATATGCTTTCATTGGCATCATGGGTCACTCACTGTATATCCAATTGGAGTGAAGAATTTCTTGTTTTCCTATCCTTCTTTATGAGCATCCTATATATATATATATATCATTCTTGGGCTTGTTTCCGATCAACAACCAGCTGTCTGAATGAACTAGTGAAGATGATGGAGATTACAAAGGCAGATATCTGGGCATCCTATACCATATTCAGATATCTGGATATCTGGACATCTATGAACCAAACTCTTGAGAAATACAAACAGCATCCACTTCATGATTACTATTTTATATACATCTAATAATACAGATTAATTATTAAATCTGTTCTTTCTCTATAATTAAAATCCATTAAACATTGAAGACTTCCAATCTAACTATCCTTGATACAAATCAAACAACAAAAGCGCAAGGAGCAGAGAAAGGCTCATGAGCTCGCATCCAAAGATGGAACACAAATTCCAGATCAATCCAATGGGCTAGTGACCTTATTTTGCCACAGCAGAAAAAACTACAACTAATTCAGTGATTTTTAATATTTCTTTAAACCATCATGACAGAATCTTACATCTATGACGGGGTGTCTCTCGCTTCACGTACATTTTTTCCATTTCATCCAATGGTCGGCTGGATCTATCTGGCAAGCTTACAAACTTCCAGCCACCACCTCCTCCACGCTTGCCTCATGGTCCTAGTTTCTCCACAGTGAATTTCCAGCCATCATCAGGACGACGCCTACTATACCTGTGGCATTTCACCTTCCCTGCTATCTGTAGACAGAAAAACCACATCATTAACAGTATATAAAGGTAACAAAGAAGTCCATTTGTACAAGACTGAACAGCTACGTTGATCTGAGGAAAGATAGACAAGAGAAGCACAGAGAAGACCCATGCAAAGCTGACAATAACAAACTAGTGTTCCATTCACTAGTTTTGAATAGTCAAATTACAATACAGCCTTTGAAGAACAAAAACTCATACCATCTAAATACTCTTTCACTGGTCATCTGGGAAAAAAGGATATGATGCTTCAAACAAAAAAAGGAAAAAAAAAATCTGAAACCATGCAAATTAAAAGTGATCTCAAGCCCTATTTTTATATAAATATATTTGATAATTATCTCTCCATTTATTACTTGGAAAAAAAAAAATCCATGAATATGTAATAATTTACAACTTCCCCTTTGGCTCCCTTCTATTATTAATATCTATAAGAAAAAAAAAACTTCAGTTCTTGTCATCAGCTAGGTTATTACAGTGACTAGAAGAATTGGATGACAGAACAATAAATAGACAGATCTATATGCAACACCATTGGAAAAATTGGTAAATAAAAAGACTTTACTTTTTAAATGAGATATGGCAGTATGGCACTCAAATTTAGTCACATAATTTGTTGGCAGAACAACCTCGCCATCACCAGCAATATCAGTAACAAACAGTGTCTCCAATTTACTATCAGCCTCATCTCAACCATCCAACCAAACCAATTTCTCCTATCAAAACTGATCAATTATTATCAATCTAAAAGCAGTTCACCCAAAACAGTGTGTGTAAGCATGTGTGTATATCATGTGTTTCTCTCTCCCCCTCTGTGTGTGTGTGTGTGAGAGAGAGAGAGAACCAAACAACAATGAGCCTAATGAAAAAAAAAATAGCATTCTAAATAATAGCAAATTTTGTACTATTATTGCCCATTTTCACTTCTACTTTTACAAGGCAAAGGCAGAGAGGAATTGAAAACTTACTTTCATTTTGTTGAAGTTCATCTGCTGGACAAATTCTTGATAAAGCATTTCATCCTCTTTCTTAGAGATCTCATAATGGACTTCATCCAAATCTTTGATAGTACCATCCCAACCCTCAGGCATAACCTTGAAATCAGGTCTGTAGGGAAGGGATGCCACATGAAACTCCCGGTCATGGGAAATAAAAAATCTGTAAGAAGTAACAGTAAGAAGATGCCATGGGAAATACAAGGTATTTCTTATAGAGACAAGACACTTGCATAGGTTGAAGCAGCAGTAAGATATGAAACGAGCCAAGTAACATATTATGACAAAATGAATAGATGTGCCATTATTTGCAATAATGGAACTCTGTTTAATTCATTTATTTATTTTGGGTTTTTAATACATGGACATATTTTTTAAAAGAAACTAATATTTATATCAATAAATTGAACAAAACGTTGGAACTCAGTAATGTGAAAAGGAAAAACAAACATATAGGTAAAAAAATTTAAAGAACGCCAAACAAAAGAAACAAAAAAAAAATTGCAAATTTCCTCTTTCTAAACTTTTGATACTTTAAGATAGAAAGACCATCATATAAGAAAAGGTCACATCTGAAACTACACAAAGAGCAGCCAACAGAGATGGGCCTCTGTCACCCCAGTCTCAATATCGAAAAATCCATGATTAAATAAGATATTGACATTCTGCCTTATGCTCAATATACTCAGAAAAGTCAGACAGGAAATACACTGCATTGTTTTCACATAACAAGGCCAATTAGGCCGAAGATGAAAAAAAAAAAAGGAAGCAATATTATATATATCAACACACGCACTCACTTAAGTTATGAGACTAGTCATTAACAGGCTTTATGGAGATGTTGAGGATTAAAAAGGCTCGGACAGCAAGCAGACTTAAAAATGGATGATCATAATCATAGTTATTGATAAACATGAAAATGCATATGCAAAAAAAAAAAATAATTAAATAATAAAAAGAAAGCATCTGAGCTTAGCCATCAAAAATCCATTCCCCATTATCTACAATTCTATATTCCTCGTGTGAAAGGCACACACCATTGTATACTTGATAGATTGATTACTAATTTCCCAAGTGATGCAAACAAGTATTAGTAATACAACGAATAACAGAATCCAATAAGCAGACTAATCACGCACTAAAATCAATTTAGAAATTCATGTCAGAATCATATAACGCATTGAATCTTCAAAATAAACAAAGTGCAGATGCAAAATCCTACTCAGGACAGGTATCAAGCAGGAGCTCAACAGAGTCATCCAATGGATGACCAAGCTTTTTCTCCTCTTCCTCCTCAAGTTCCTTCAGCCACAGAATAGCATGCACCCTCTGCCTCATAATCCTATAATCTTTTGCAAGCCTCTCAACTGTATAAACCTCAGGATTCTCCTTGTGCAACCGATACATCTCTGCCTTCTCTGAATCCTTGAGATAAGAACCTCTTGCACCAGGCTCTTGTACTTGCTTCAACAGTACACACATCTCACGCATTCTCTCACCCCATCCATCCACAAAAGCCTTGCTCTTACGGTTCTCTGCTTCCAGTTCCTTTATCTTATCTTCAATATCTTGCATATTAGAGACCACTGAAGATTGATAATATGAATCCCTTCCACTATCACTAGAACCAGTCCTATGTCCAACAGCCTCTCCATCAAAATGCTCCTTAGTCAATCCAGTTGACCACAATGAACTTGTTTCCTAACCCAGATCATTAGAAGCAGTCCCGCCCGATGATCCACCACCTAAAATTGATTCCCATTCATTGGTACCATCATCACCGCCCGATTTCGCTGAAAATGGTCGGGAGCCAATTATCCAGCTTGTCTCAAATCCACCCTTTAAAGCAACTGTTGCATCGTTCCATAAAATGGGTATGATTTTTTCCTTCAAAATTCCTGTTGTATTTGTGGCAGTGCTAAGATAAGTAGTTGAAAAACGAGATATGATACGAGAAAGATTATGCATTTGCAATAATTATTATACTTTCCCCAGATGAGCACTCAAAATCGGTTTCAACAATGTCACATTACAAGAAAAAGATCCCTGAAACCAAAATAACACCACTTTTAGCAACTAAAAGACTCCATGACACTTGAATCAATCAAAAACAGCCCACAGATTGTAAATAAAGTTACATAGATATGTTCGTTTTTCCCTGTAGGAACTAGAAAGATGTAGTTAAATAAGTATAAAGACTCTAGCAAATGTTAACCACAAGAAGAAAACGCATTAAAAAATTAAGATAATAATCAAAAGAAACAGCAGCCCATGTCTTCAAGCTGTTTTAAAATTACTGACACATGATTTTGATTTAGGAAATAAAACGAAACAAAGGGAAACATGTCTGTGAAATCTTCCATTCGGACATATCCGTATGAAAGAATGAAAACAAAATCACAAGTGTGCAAACCTGAACAAGGTGCAGCAAATTTTTGGGTGAAGTAAGTGGCAGTACCCAAGAGAGAACCAAAACACCCCCAAAACAAAACCCAATTGTAGTTTACAAAAACAACTACATATGAAACCACCAAACAATCAAATGCATAAATTACAAAACTTCGACTCTCACTGTCATTTCATCGAACACGTTGTATCTATTTATAAATCCATTGAATCCCAAAACATAAATACAAACTATACAACATTTCTAGTTCCAAATTCAAAAGCCAGACCTAGAAAACCACAAAGAAAACTAAAAATCCATAGTGAGAGCTTGAAAGTAGCTAAAAGTGGGGATCAGATTTGAAGCTTGTCTTGTAAACTCTATGGCTGGCCAAGTTCTTGAAACTCAACAATGGAAATAAATTTCAGCTCAGTTTGAGGTGGGTTTTGGTACGCCAAAGTACCAGCTGGGTTTTTGCTTTTTTCATTGTGCACAAGGGTCGATACGTTAGTCAATTTCCATTTTTATTAATTGTAAGATTTTCAACGTTTGTTGGCTATTTTTCATTTTTTTCCTTTTACATGCAATTTACATGCGTAAAGGGTATATACGTCTGTTAGTTTACATGTCGCTAGTTTAAGTTATTTTTATGATCCAATTTTTTCTTTTTATATATATATAATTTTTTAAAATATTTTATTCTTAAAATTTAAATTTAAAAAAACTATAAAGATATTCTTTTTATTTCATAATTATTTTTTTTATCTTTTGGCACTCATATTCTAAAAACACTCCATTTTAAAAAATAAATTTATAAAGACACTCTATTTTATTTTAATAAAATTTAGGACGAACCATCGTAGTCTTTGGATTCATTCAAGAAGTAATTTTTTTAAAAAATTAATTAAATTATTATAAAAAAAATTATCTCTCCTAAATCATTAGATTAAATATTGCATATTAAATATTCTCTCCTAAATTTTTAATTTCTATATTAAACTCTCTCCTCCAATACATATCTCTAATTTTCTATCTCCATTCTTTCTCAAGTAAGATTAAGGTCCGTTTGATTTTTGTCTGAAAACTGAACAATACTGAATTTACTAAAGAACGAATAGTAATTGAAAACTAAAAACTGAAAATCATGTTTGTTTTTTTTTTTTTTTTTTACTGAAAAATGAATATAAGTTATAAGTTGTTTGTTTTTTTAAGTTATAAATATCTGAAAATAAATATTTTTACATCTATGCGCTTCTAACTATTATTTGTTATATATTTACATTTTAATATATTATGAATAACTCTAACATATAAATTAATTCTAAAATAAATTTATTTAGTTATTAATAATATTTCAAATTTATATTATTGTATAGAATCTAATAATTATTAAACTCTTAGCTAGTGACATTATAAAACTAATGGGCTACTTCATGTGTGTATTACGGTCAAAATGAAGTTCATCAATATGTTCTTATTTGCAATCTACTTCATATGTATAATTTATTCTTTAATTGATTTGGAATAAACTTGAATAATTATATCATTTATAGATTTCATATGAAAATTAAAAATAAAAATAAAATAATATTATAGAACAAATGGTTAGTTTTGGAAATAGATTAAATTAGTGAGGATAGTTTTGGAAGTAAAACTTTACATTAAATTCTACTGGATTTGTGTTAAATGAAATGAAAAGTAAAAATTTTTCACTTTTCAAAACAAGTGGTTTTAGAGGTTTATTAAGTGATTTTAACACTTAAAAAATCAAACAAAATAATTGAATGCAACACATTAAGTACCATTCAGTGTTAAGTAGAAAAATTAAACAAGGCCTAACAATTAAGGAAAAAAAAAAAAAAACTTATGAATAAGCTTGATTTTTAAAACTGTATATATGGATATATTAAAAAAATAAAAAATAAATAAAAAATAAAATAAAAAAACTACCCTATTTTTCGAAAAAAATATATCGAAATATGAAAATACTTTTTGTTACTTTTGTAGTTATGTGATTTCCTAGAGAATTTTAATTCTTTCATTTGTCTTAGAAATTATGAGTTTGATTGAATTTAGTTGAAACAAATCAAGTTTTCAATTATCTTTAAAAAATAAAAAATAAAAAATAAAAACAAGGTAATTGTATTGACTTTTTAATATATATATATTACTCTTAGTACAAATTATGCATAAGTTTTTTTCATTAACTATTAATCAGAGATTGATCGAGAAAGTATGTTAAATATGGTAATAAAATATTTAGGAGAGAGAATTTCTTTTTATAATAATTTAATTAGTTTGGAGTGTCAATATATATATATATATATATATATATATTTGTCTTGTTTAGTAATTTTAATTCAAGTTAAAATTGTCATTAATAAAAAAAGAAAAATAAATAAAAAAATTAGAATGTAAATAAATAATTTGTGGATCGTAAGGAGAAGCTCTCTTTTTCAAAACTAGCTTCACATATACAGCATCATCAAGCTTCAGGTGTGTGTACCGATAAAACTTACCGTTTAGCTCTTGCGGATACTTACAATATTTTATATAGATATTTTTTTTCTTAACGCTTAATTTTTTAACTTCAATATTTCAACGACCCGCGTGCTCTTAATCTAAAAATTATAAATATATTCAAATATCAATCAATGGATTAAGAGCACATGTGTGGCCGGGGCAAAGCCACCTTATGACGAGGGGGGCCACTGTTCCCTGAAGTTTTGTAATTTTATAAGAATTTCCCCTAAATTTTAGAATTTTTATATTTCTACCTTTATTTCTTATTTAAGTTTTTTAATTCTTTTATAAATTACATTATTAATAATTTTCTCTTAATCATGTGGAGAATATATTTGATTTTAAATATACTATTAGAATAGTTTTTGGATATTATAAAAATATTAAGAGTACAATTTAAATTTCAATTTGTTTTCAAACTCTTAAGCACTGTTGTTGAATCTTGAATTAATAGCTATAAATTTTAGTCTATATTATTTGTAGAGTAAAACTAGACATACCCCCAACTAATTGTGTGTCGATTGACAAATGGATATATAGATATTAATAAAGATTTATTTCACTCGTCACATTTATATGAATTAAATTGTCTAAATTACAAGTTAAGATGTAAGTTGAAATATATAACATTTTTCTTATTTTTAATATGTTTTTATCATATTCAATTATCATTTTAAATGGATAATATGAGCTTGTTCTGGTAGTATACCACTCATTCCTATGCTATGAAGTCGTGGGTTTGAGTCTTCCTCTCTCCAAAAAAAATACCGAATTTATGTAAAAAAAATTTATAAAAAAAGATCATTTTAAATGTTTTTCATAAATGTACAAATTAAGATAATTTATCTCAATAAAAAGTTATTATTCAATTGTAAACAATTAATAAAAAATTAATGTTTTAAAATATAAATAACAATATTTTTTTAATTAATATTTTGTTTAACATAACTTCTAAGATATATATCGATTTAACTCATTATTTCACGGTACCGATTAGAACATAATTTTGGCTCCGTCCCTGATCGGTGGTTGAGATTTTAAAGTAAAAAAATTAAGTCATAAATTTAAGTTGATTTAATTTGACTTTTTTTTTTTTTTTTTATAATGTTAAAGGGTAGAGCAAATTCATTCTATGACGTTACGAAGCAAAAATTTCGTAAGGTATCTTATATCTGATATATATTTTTGAAAGGGCTTCTACAAATTTGGGTACATTTATTTAATATCTCAGATTAAATATAATAACTGAAATTTGCCTTTGGAAAAAAAAAAAAAAAATTGTTTATAGAAATGTTAAAGGTAATTAGAAATAAATAGTAACAACCCCACCACAACTAAAAACCTTTAAAATTTTTTTTTTTTTTTAAAGTCTCTCTTTTAGGTCTTCTCTCTGAAACCTAAGGTGTGAGTTGTTTAGTTTTGTTTTCTGGTTAGGTTATTTTCTGTCTCTAATCCTTGATTATGAACGCTGAGGAGTTAGAAATGCTTTGTGGAACTCTCTCCATTAGAGAAAAAGAGAGTCCCGTTGGAACTCTGGATGAAGGTCTTAAATCCAAAGGAAAACAGAGGTTAGCCTTATGTTTGGTGGGTAAGGTGATGGCTACAAAATTAGTCAATATAGATGCTTTTATAGAGGTCATGCAATCGATATGGCGGGTGAACGAAGATGTTGAGATTGAGGTGGTGGAGGGGAACGTGTTGTCTTCCATTTTCGAAACGTTGAAGATCGGAAACGCATCTAAATGGGTGCCCCTTGGTCTTTTGATAAAGCTATGATTGTTTTTGAAGAACCCACTGGCACTGGTGAGGTTTCTGATCTGAATTTTAATGCAGTGGAGTTCTGGATCCAAATACATAATCCTCCTTTAATATGTATAACGGAAGATATAGTGTTTTTTTTAGGACGTATGATCGGACAAGTTTAGGATATTGATATGGGTACTGCGACCGATAGTTCTGGGCATTATGTAAGGGTTCGGGTTGTTATCAATACCAACGATCCATTAATGAGAAGTATCAAGATTGATTTAATGGGAGATGGTCAGATTAAAAATTTACTTCTGAGATATGAGAGACTAATGGATTATTGCATCAAGTGTGGTCGTTTGGGACATTCCCCAAGGGGATGTGTGGAGACTCGAGATGTTAAAGAGATTATTTCAGAAGCTCAAATGTGCATAAATGTTTGGCTCCCGACAGTGAGTCCCCCAAAACGTTTCTAACATAAGAAAGTTTTGTCTGATAGAAGAAATTGGAGTCCAAAAGGTGGAAACACAGCTCCAAATTTTTTAAAGCAAAACAGCTGGAGAAGCGATGAAGATTGGAAAGGGAAAACAAGAGGTAGGTCGGAGGATAGCTACCGGAACCCAGGTGAGAAGAGATGATTGCTCAGAGATTCAACGAAGAGGGATGGGACTTTACGTGGCACCCAAGACTTGCATTAATGGCATTAACGGCGCCGTGAGAAAAGAGACATCTTGGAATAAAGTTAGTGGTGATGTCATTATTGCCAAATCCAATGATGAGCGGTCAGAAGATATTGGAGTGGACGAGAGGATTGTCCAAGACCCGATGGTGAGTGGGTATGAAGGGCATATAGTTATGGAAGTGGGTGAAGGCTCTAACACTTATTATGGGCCTAACCCAAGTGTTATACTTGGATCAGTTTATATAGCTAATTCTTCTAATCAGATTAATATGAGTAGTTTGGCCCATGGTAGTGTGTTGGACAGTGCTAGTCCTTGTACTCCAAAGTTAATTTGAGTCCGGTCCAGAAGCCTTTTAGCTGGAAACGGTTAGCTCACGTGAAGAATTTTAATCAGGAATTGGGGGAAAAATCCAAGTTAGATAAAAGAGAGAAATCAGAGGAAAGAATAGCTGAGAGTTCTTTTGAGAAGAGAGCGAGGAAGGATGGTCATAGTAAGGATGATGGTAACGGCGCCGTGAGAAAAGAGACATCTTGGAATAAAGTTAGTGGTGATGTCATTATTGCCAAATCCAATGATGAGCTGTCAGAAGATATTGGAGTGGACGAGAGGGTTGTCCAAGACACGATGGTGAGTAGGTATGAAGGGCATATAGTTATGGAAGCGGGTGAAGGCTCTAACACTTATTATGGGCCTAACCCAAGTGTTATACTTGGATCAGTTTATATAGCTAATTCTTCTAATCAGATTAATAAGAGTAGTTTGGCCCATGGTAGTGTGTTGGACTGCGCTAGTCCTTGTACTCCAAAGTTAATTTGTGTCCGGTCCAGAAGCCTTTTAGCTGGAAACGGTTAGCTCACGTGAAGAATTTTAATCAGGAATTGGGGGAAAAATCCAAGTTAGATAAAAGAGAGAAATCAGAGGAAAGAATAGCTGAGAGTTCGTTTGAGAAGAGAGCGAGGAAGGATAGTCATAGTAAGGATGATGGTGGTAATCAAGGTGAAATTTTTGGGATAGGAGTGGATAGTAAGCTTCATTTTCCGGACAATGTGGCCATTGAGGGAACTTCTAGGTCGGTGGGTAGAATTACTAAGATTATGTCTCGGATTGGTGTTTTTGAGCTAGAGGAAGGCATGACAACGGTTTGTGAAGCGGTTCAAGTGGAAGTTGAAGCTGTTGAGATGGTTACCACTGCCACGGTTTCCTTATCAGTAGAGTGTGTTCAAGAATTATCGGCTGGTCGATATTTATCAACCCGTCGTATCTAACGAAATTTTTCGTTTAGAACGCTCGGGGGCTTAGGAGTCCTCGGGCGTTCAACATTCTACGGAAGCAAAAGGTGGAAAATGATCCGTCTCTAATGTTTATGTTGGAAACAAAGTGTCAGCATGCTTAGCTTGAGTATTGGAGAACAAAGTTGGGTTTTGTGGGTAAACTTGTTGTAGATAGTGTTGGTAAGTTAGAGGGTCTCTATCTATTTTGGTCTTAAGATATTAGTGTTGAATTATTGTCTTATTCGGCTGCCCATATTTATGTTAGTATTAACTAAAATCGGAAGAGGAGTTGGAGGTTTACCGGTTTCTACGGCGATCTAGACGGAACTCAGAGATGTCACTCATGTACTCTTCTCAGGCGGCTGGCTGGTATGTCGAATTTGCCTTGGATTTGCATGGGTGATTTTAATGAGGTATGTTTTGATTGTGAGAAAATTGGTGGTTTAAAGAAACATGGACAGTTATGGCGGATTTCAAAGAAGTAATTGATGATTGTCAGCTCAAAGATATGGATTTCAAGGGCCCTCAGTTTACTTGGAATAACAAACGGGAAGGGAACGGTCTTATTATGGAGTGTATCGATAGGGGTTTGTGTAACAAGCATTGGCGTCTCCTTTTCCCTAATTTTGGAATTCATCACCTTGATTTCTAGGGGTCGGATCACCGTCCATTATTGTTAGAATTTTCTGAGAATCTGAATGACGGCCATTGGAGAAGTGGTAATAGGAGGAAGAGATTTTATTTTGAGGAATGTTGGGTTGATGATAAGAAGTGTCAGGATATTGTGACTTCAATTTGGGGGGTTTCGCAGCAGGATGGGAATTCGTCACAGATTTCGAGCAATATCCAGACTTGCAGAAATCTTCTTCATAGCTGGAATTTAAAGAAATAAGAAGCTCATAGAAAGGATATCGTAAGTAGAAGAAAAGAGTTACATGCAGCCAACAATGTGGACATTCCTAAGTCGTGGTGAGATGTCAGAAAAATTGAAGATAAGTTGGATAAAGCTTTACAGGTGGAGGAAAGGTATTGGTGTTAAAGAGCCAAGGTTGAGTGGATGAAGTGTGGTGATCTTAACTCTAGATTTTTTTCACTCCAAGGATTCGAATAAGAAAGTTCGTAATAAAGTGTGGGGTTTATTGGATGAAACCGACCAATGAATTGGGTCAAACCAGGGGATGGAAAAGGTTATTGATGGTTATTTTTCTAAGCTTTTTACAACTTCTAACCCAAGTCATGATAACATTAATGAGGTGCTTGAGGGTGTTCAGTCGTCCCTGTCAGTTCAGATGGTCCATATGTTGAAGATGGATTTTTCTGCTACTGATATCAAGAAAACAGTGTTCGATATAGGTCCGATGAAGGCCCTCAGAAAAGATGGCCTCCCGGCTCTCTTTTATTAGTAGCACTGGGACAAGATAGGTCAATCGGTTACAAATTGATGTCTTAATGTGTTAAACAATGGCGGGTCTGTGGCTGAATTCAATAGCACTATTATTACCCTGATTCCAAAGGTTCCTTCGCCGAAAAGAATGTCTAATTTTAGGCTCATCAGTCTCTGCAATGTGCTTTACAAAATCGTCACCAAAGCCATAACTAATCGGTTCAGGAATGTTTTGATGGTGTTATTTCGGAAGCCAAATGTGCCTTTATTCCCCGGCCGCCTTATATCGAATAATAATATAGTGGGGTTCGAATGCATGCATAGGCTGAAGAGGAGAAGAGGAGAAGAAGGAAATATGGTTCAATGACTATTAAACTTGATATGTCAAAGGCATATGATAGAGTTGAGTGGATCTTCATTGAAAATATGATAGTTAAGATGGGTTTCCCCGATCGGTGGATTAGGTTGATTTTAAGGTGTATCTCCTCGGTCTCCTATTCCTTTACGCTTAACGGTGAGGTGTGTGGAAATATCATCTCTACTAGGGGTCTTTGGCAAGGCGATCCGCTTTCGTCATATATGTTCATCATTTGTGCAGAGGGTTTTTCTTGTTTGATCCGTTCGGCTCAGAATAATGGTAATCTTAATGGTTTTAAATGCTGCAAGAATGGCCCAGTGATCTCGCATCTTTTTTTTCATCGATGACAGCTTGTTATTTTTGAAAGCAAATGAGGCGAATTGCAGGGAGGTTCGGCGGGTGTTGGGTAGCTATAAGAAAGCGTCAGGTCAGATGATTAACTATATGAAATCCACTATGTGTATGAGTCCTTCGATGTCCCATTCGGAAGGAAAAAGAATGGTCGGTTTAGTTGGGGTGAATCTGGTTGTGTGCCATGAAAAATACCTAGGCCTTTTTCACTGGAAGGAGTAAAAGGAAGCTTTTCATCGATATTGTTGACAAGGTTTGGGGTAAGATTAGATGGTGAGGCGAAAAGCTTCTTTCGGTTGGGGGAAAAGACATCCTCATAAAGGCAGTTATTCAGTCAATTACCACCTATGCTATGAGTATGTTTCAGCTTCACAAAACCTTAATTTTGGAGATTCATCGCTTGTGTGCCCGGTTTTGGTGGGGCGATTCTAAAGAGAAACGGAAGATGCACTAGGGAAAGTGGAGTAGGTTGTGTATGGATAAATCTGATGGTGGTTTAGGCTTCAAGAATTTGGAAACCTTCAACAGAGCTTTGCTTGCCAAACAAGGATGGAGTATCCTCAAAAATCCTGAGTCTTTTTCAGCTAGAGTCCTCAAAGGGTGTTACTTCCACAATGGCGATTTTTTGACCGCTGGAAAAAATCTTGCAGACTCTTTCGTTTGGAAAAGCATTATGTGGGGTAAAGGTATTTTGAATAAAGGGTTGAGATGGAAAGTAGGGAACGTGTCCTCCATCCATATTTATAAGGATATATGGATTTTGAGACCTTCCACTTTTAAGATTCTCTCTAATCCTAAGTTGGATAGTGAAGCAAGAGTAGAGTGTCTTGTCTCTCCATTGGGTGGTTGGAATGGCCAAATGATCAGGAGTCATTTCGATCATGATAATGTTAAGAATATCCTTAGTATCCTTCTTGGTTCCATCCAGTCTTAGGATACAATTCTATGACATTTTGATGAGAAGGGTCTGTACACTGTCAAGTCAGGTTACAGGATTGGTCAATAGTTGATTGGTATTCCTAGTGCTTCCAACAATTTTGATATGAAAAAGTGTTGGTCCAGTTTATGGAAAATTAACATCCCTCTAAAAATTAAGATTTTCATTTGGAAGGCTTGTCACGATTAGATTCCCACCATGGCCAATCTTTCTAGGAAGGGAGTTCAATCGAATGGCAGGTGCCCTATCTGTGATAAGGAGTATGAAACAACCCTTCATGCCTTGTGGGATTACAGGAAGCTTAGGTATGTGCGAAAAGAGTGGTTGTCTTCTGCTCAGGTGTGTGGTGGTAAATATGATAATTTCTTTGATTTCATCTATGCCTGTTTTCATTTTCTGAGTATCATGAAGTTTGAGGAGCTTTGTGTTACTCTGTGGAGAGTTTGGTGGATGAGAAATTCTTTTGTTCACAATCAGAAAAGACCTGTTGTTAGTGATGCTTTGTGTTAGAGTAAAGCCTTTTTGTGTGATTTTCAGAAGAAGGACCCTGTTAATTCTGTGTTAATATGGAGGTTCCCTTCGGTGGTAGTTAAGTGGATTCCTCCTCATCAGAATGGTTACAAGTTAAACTACAAAGCGTTGGTGGATGATGTTAAAGGATTAATTGGTTTTGGCATGGTCATTAGGAATGCCTCTGGTCAGATAATGGCTTCTTGAGCTTTGCGTATTGCTGCTGGTGTTGATTTTTAGGTAGCAAATGCCTTGGTCATCTTTAGAAGTATCCATTTTGGTGCTGAGTGTGGTTTGATTCCTTTTTGTATTGAGTCCAATGTTAAAAGGGTGGTGAATCGAATTAACAATTCCAGCCATTTGAATTCTGATTATGGCAATATTCTTAATGATATCGATACTCTTCTTTCTTTTGGGAAAGTGTCCAATATCAGTTGGATTCCGTCTGAGTGCAACAAGGTGGCTTTCGGTCTCTCGAAGATGGCTCCTAGTGTGATAGATGACTATTTCTGGATGGAAGATTTTTCTATGTGTGTTAGAAAGGATTTAGAAGCCGAGCTTCATAGATAGCATGGAACCAATTGTCTTCTTCTGGTTTTTCTACTGTTTTTCCCTTCTGTTTTTTTTTTCCTCTGCTATCCATTATTTGTTGGTTGGTTTGGGCTTTGCCCTTCGTTGCTCTTTTCAGAGCTTTATCAAAAAATAAATAAATAAATAGTATGAGTTGACTTATATTAAAGAGATTTTATTTGTTTCATATTTAATTGAATCTGGGTTGGAAACCTATTGGGATATATATATATATATATATACACACACATTATATTGACAAAGAAAAAAAAATGATAAATGGAGAGAGGCTATTTGCCCTAGATACTGTTGGAGAAAAATTCAAAATGTGTGTACCTTACATCGAGAATTGTTGAATTGAACCGAAAACTTATTCGAACTATATAACTTGTATCGAACAGAATATTGCTGCAACCTGAAACAATAGAAATTGTGTGCTTCAAGGCACGTCATTATTAACGTTTTCCTTAAGACACTATTTGCCCCCACCAATCGGGTGTTGCACCGGGTTATGCAAACATACCTCCAAGATACAATGAAGCATCAGTGTCTAACGTCATTATGCACTAATAATATTAGACCGTGAACACCTTTGATGTTTGTAGACTTGCCAAGATACGAAATTCTATCATTGAGCATATAATAAAATATCAATAATTTAATGCAAAAAAACAATGTAAGAACATGGTTTTAATAAATAAGAGAAAAGAGATAGGAGATATTAGTGGTCTAACTCTGTAAGTTTGCAACCTTTGTTGCTTTGCACCCATTCATGAAATGATGCAGCCTTTAAGCATAAATTTGTGTCTTTTCACTCAATAAGACACATATACACCATTTGAAATAGTTGAAATTTGAAAATGTCTTGCATACGCCTGGAAATCTTATGCATAAATGAAGGTGTCTTTTGGACTTGAACCTTCACTTAGTGAAAACACATCAAAGTTAAGTTAATGTCACATGGTAGACAAGCTTTGAACTAGTGAACTTATATGACTAACCGGACACATCTCACACATAATCTTTCTTTATCTCAAGTATTCATATTCGCTGACGCTTGTAAATACATTGCGTCTATATCTTGGTTTTTCATAAGAGCCTTAGTAACCAGCCAAGCTATATAGAGGACGGCACCATCCTCGACACTCATATAGGTAGACAATATAAGAAATGCCCATGTAAAAGCATTCCAACAGAAAACCTGTTATAAGTCTATTAAATGCTTAAAAAATTAAGCTTATCCTTCCCAGTTCATACAGGTACCAAGAACTTTTCCTTTGGGATGCATATATAAAATATTATAGTGATTGCAATCACAACTTATGATGTACTTTGCTCATTGAACCCAAGATCTTGATGCTTCAAGTGTTAGGTTGAGGTTCCATCATTGGTGATATTTAAATGCTGGCATTAGTCCCACTCCTCTTAAAGTTTTAAGTAATTTAATTTCTTGCAAGACTTTCTTTAAGAGGATTTGCTGATTTTGGCAAGAGTTTACAAAATCATTTATAAGCAATTGTATCACATAATTTTCTCTTAGGCCATTATGCCTACACTTACTATTATATATCTGGCTACATATTTTTACAAAGCTGTATCATTATCACAATTGATAATTTATGAGACATTGGTTTTGGCCACCAAAGAATTTATAATATAAATTTCTTAACCACGGTCTCTTCTTGATGCCATTACAATTTCAACAATTATGATGAATCTGCTATGCAGGTCTGCTTATTCCTTGAATTAAAAAATAGCTTATTCACCAAATGTGAGAATCCACCCACTTTTGGTATCATGATCATTTTTGTCTATTGATTCAAATAGCATCTATAAATCCTTCCTATACTAAATGATAACCAAAATATGTAAATCAAAATTCATAGTATATATTAGTTTGATACTTAAAATAATATACACTACTCTTAGTATGGATGACTAAGATAACATTTTTTTTGAAAATGGCAAGCTTTATTCAACAAAGCCAAGAGAAAAACAGCAACACAAAACTAAACTCTACAAAACAACAACACACCAGACCCAGAATACAACAAAAAAAAAAACCCCAAAACAGAGGCCAAATAAACAAAAACTCCCTAACCAGAAAACTACAAATAATTCCACTCAATAATCTCCTCATCTGACGCCAAACCCCTTTTAGCAATCCATCAACTAAGATAACATGTATACACATTTTTCCTTTATATGGCAAAATATTATCATGTCTAGTATATATCATGATATACATAAGACAATGAGTATACTCAATTTGAGATATCATTTTCCTTGTACAACCTATGTAATATCTGCTTGCAATGTACTTCATTCTTAGTGTGATTGGGTAAACACTAGACCATTATCATTTTGATAATTTCAATACTTAAAATCACATACACAAGCTACATGATCATGTCTTTCACATGAAAATAATTCAGTGAGTTCTTACTTCTCACTAATTCTAATATAACATGTCATTCACACAAAGGCATATAATTGCATATACTTGCATTGAATTGTTAGATTCATGAATTCAAAATTCATTATTTTATTCCTTCCTTATAGGTGAGGGAATCTAACTTGAGACTATAATTTGTCTCATATGTATATTTCTAGTTTATTTTACTATACATAATTTACTGAAGGCATAGTTTTCACACAAATGTATATACAATAAATATAATTTATGCATTGCAATGAATCTAGTTTGATAAAATAAAATATCTAGATTTTTTGAAAAATATTAATCCCATTAATTATATGTTAGGCTTATTCACTGTCAACCTTTATAAATACTGTGTACAAACTTAGAATGACATGCATTTCTTATTTGTACTTTACTACTCATGTGGCTAAAATCAGTGGAAAAATAACAAATAAAATTTTCATGTACTGCCAAATAAAATTAAAATAAATAAAACAATTTACTTACTATATGTTCTACGTATTATTCACTATATGCATTTTATTTTAATTTTACTTCAAAGATTCTAATCTTAGAATCACATACATTTTCTATTTAATGTTATCAATTTGCATTTTATTATTCAATACAGGTAAAATCTGTGCAAATAAATAAAAGCAAATAAAATATGTAAGTAATAGTGCTAAATAATAAAAAGATAAATAGATTTTCACTTACTGTACTAAGTTGAACATCAAGTTTAATAAAAACATATATTATTGTGGCCTTTTGAACCAACATGCTCAAAATCACACCATTTCGATCACATATATAGTCCACTTGACTCACTTAAATGTTTGAAAATGTGTAACGCATTGCATTACAAGATAGAATCCCAATATTTTGGACAAAATAATCTTGTATATTCTTTTTCTAAATTTTGTGAATTTAATATGGAACTCTCAGAGTCATAATTTTGGTACTACCATAGCAAAATAGTGTCTTAAGATTGTTGGAGAAAAATTCAGAATGTGTGTACCTTACATCGAGAGTTGTTGAATTGAACCGAAAACTTCTTTGAAATATATAACTTGTATCAAACAGAATATTACTACAACCTGAAACAATAGAAATTGCGTGCTTCAAAGCACATCATTATTGACGCTTTTCTTAAGACACTATTTGCCACCACCAATCGGATGTTGCACCGGGTTATACAAATATGTCTCCAAGATACAATGAAGCATCGGTGTTTAACGTCATTGTGCATTAACAATATTAGACCGTGAACACCTTTAACGTTTGTAGGCTTGCCAAGATACGAAATTCTATCATTGCGCATATGATAGAATATCGGTAATTTAATATAAGAAAACAATGTAAGAACATGGTTTTAATAAATAAGATAAAATAGACAGGAGATATTAGTGGCCTAACTCTCTAAGTTAGCCAAATTCTAGTCTCTCTCAAATGGTGTAGGAATGGACATTTTATAGATTGGTTTGCACTCATTCGTGAAACATTGCAACCTTTGTTGCTTTGCGCCCATTCATGAAACAATGTAACATTTGTTGCTTTGCACCCATTCATGAAATGATACAACCTTTTGCAGGGAAATAACATGGCTGAAGTGAAAAAGTTTGATTATATATTACAAAAAATTTCCACGATTGACGTTGCGTTGATAGTAAACCGCAAGACCTTCCAATCTAATCACAAACGTGAATCACCTAGGAGTGTGGGCTTCCTTTCTTTGAATTGTGTACCAAAGGATGGATACCAAAAAAAAAAAAAATTCTTTTGTTAGTCACTATAAACTTCCTAGAGAAGAACGAAGAACTTTCGGTCACTTGTGAATTCTCAATCTATTGATCGAAACTTACGTGAACCTTATTCGAAGTTGTGCACAAAGCCTTTTGATGTAAAAGCTAGTAGTGCACTATCGAAAATAAAACGTTTCTTCACCTTCTTTTCTCTTGGCCGAATTTCACACTGTCTTAGAGTTGGATTTCTATTTTTGAGCAAAAGAAATAATTCCTTCTAAAAGAATTAGGGTAGCCGAAATCTATACCATAGTATATATAGGGTGGCCGAATTCCTTCTTTAAAATTATTTAGAGTTGGTCGAATTCTACTACCAAATAGGATTTATGCCTTTGACCTAAATCCTAACCCTAGGTAGATTTCTTTATAATTTCAAACCTTAATCCAACTCTTTAGTGTATTTGTGACTATATCAAAGACTTTCTAATTTGACTAGATAAATAAATTCTTTTTATTTATTTACTTACCAAATAAAGTCTTTAATACTTATTATACTACTAACGATAGTATAATACTAAAAAACATATTTCCTAGTTAGAAAAAAATTTTGATTTTTAATTAATAGATTAATTAACTTCCATTTAATTAAATAATAAAAATAAAACAATATTTTAGGCCAATATTTTCAACCTTGTCGCCCATGTCCAATATATGAGTCATATATTGTTTTTCCTATTTTATTAAATCCATTATACTTTAATAAAAAAAAAAACTCACATGTGAACTAGACCCATTCTTACTAAAAGAAACAAGTCCACATACCTTAAATTAATACATTAATATAATTTGACAACCCATTAAATAAATAATGTGCAAATTATATTCTTAATGTATTAATTACAATTCTAAATGGACCCATAAATTAGTCCAGTAGAATATATCAAGTGATCCATGTAAGCCCGTGTGGATTGGGGATCTTGGCGGGCTATCTAAATTTAAGCTTTAATAGACATAACCCAATCACAATCAACAAATGATTCACTTATGTTCGATCTATTAATTTTAGTGCATTCCACAAAAAAACTAAAATTGAACTCTTAAATAAAGATAGAATAAGTAAATGTTTCACATTCATACCCTAGACAATCTTATTGGAGATAGTGTATTCTCGTGAATAATATCAGTAATCGCCAAGAACTCATAGACCGTCTATAGCTCTTCTAGTTACCACATTTACTCATATGACCACATTTTGAACTTGGATATTCTGACTTGTCCAGAAGTCATGTTTCAATAGATGCTATCGAAAAATCAACGTTAAGATTTAATATCCATTACCTCAAAATATCCATATGATATTATTATACTCTCATTTTAATAAATGGAGCCACGATGTCCATATCTATAAATGAAGTCTTCTATCGATTAGCAAATAAATACCACCAAACCATCGAGGATAGACTATACTATATAATCGTACTCATTGATAGCTCAAATGATAACATTTATAACCATAAGTCCATCATTTATCTCATGATTAAAATAGACTCTCCGATTGCCCTCATAATGAAAACTTTTATCCACTGACGTTCTAGATAAAGTATTTCATAGTGATCATATTCAATGCACCTAGTGCACTAGATTCTTTTACTCAAAGACACTTTGATGATTTTAGACTCATCATATCACATTTGACCTCACTCAAATGCTAGCAAAAAGATCTACAACTTTAACAAGGTAAAGGTGTCAAACCTTTATCTTAAGTTGTGAACATTATTCAAGACTAACTAAAGAATTGTGTCTACCTCATACTTATCCAGATGTACGAACAATTCTTTGTTTCTTATAGTCTTTTGACCTTATGATTATTTACTTTTGACAATTATAATATTCAAACTATAAATGCTATAAGATTTGTTAAACCAGAAATCACTTTATCAATATGAAAAGATTGTCAATAACATTATTACACTCTTACTATTAAGCATAATCCTAACACCTTTAAGCATGAATTTGTATCTTTTCACTCAATAAGACACATATACACCATTTAAAATAGTTGTGACCTTTTGTTACCAACATCTGGAAAGTTGTGTAATTTCCATTCCAATTCAATTTATTTGAAAATGTTCCAACATATATAAAAGAAGAGGGGATATAAGCTTCGATAATCAGGTCAATGATTTATGTTTTACCTATATGATGTTAGAGATTATTCATAGTTTTATTAGGGATTTAATGAACCATTTGTATGAGAATTAAGGTATGATAGTTGAAACGATTCAAAAATTTTATTGTTTTCATTAATGATTTTTTGTTTGTCTTTCTAATTATAAAAATAGACATTTTTGCAAGTATTTCAAAATTTATTTCACTCCAAAAGGTTAAAAACACTATTTTCAGTGGATTTTCAAAGTGAGTCTAGCATAACTGAAATTTCTCTATTTTAACCGTATAAACTTATTTCGAAAATTATTTGGTATGCTTAGACATTTTCAAAAATTATGAAATTTAACACATTGAAATTTTTATGTGTCTAATATTAATATGTTAAATTTCGTGATTTGTCAATTTATATATAAACAGTTACAGAATTTTGAAGTATGTTGGGTCATTAGTGGAATCCCTTCTTTTAACAAGATGAGCCATATTTCGTAAATTGTTTTGAGTTGGTTGTTCATGTTAGAAAATTATGAAAATTTATATGTAGGTATTTTTATATATCTACCATCAATAAGAAAATTTTCATAATTTTTACATGAATATAAATATAGTTATGAATTTTGGAGTGGACAGAGGTCGACTTATGGTCTTAGCTGGACAGATTTGAAAAACAAGAAAATAATGAATTTTGGCATATTCTAATGACTATGGATTAATTTGAAAATTTTACTGTAACATTTCCTATATTTATTTAAATTATCCATCTCAAATTTTGTAAGTTTTGGAGCTATAGGGAATTAATTAAAAATAGTGGATTAGAGTGTGGTCAGTTGTAGTAATTAGTTAGAAGAATAAATTCTAAGTCTAATTCAATATAAGTCATTAATGCCGATTAAATTGTTATAGTGATGAGGTTATGACAATAATTTAGTTTGTAATTGTTTAGGTTTGAGTGATTCTTGAGCTTCTAGAACTAGAGCGGATGCATACAGATTCGAGGTAGGTAAACACATCCATTGTGTATGATGTTTTCAAATGTGTATATATTATATAAGTAAACTCATCCATGATATATTATGTTTTAAAACGTGTATATATTATTTTGAAATAAGGTTTTTGTAAGTTACGAATTCCGTAGCATCCTAGTTTGTTGGGTATCAATTTGTAACACCCCAAATCCCATAACATAATATAACTTGGATGAGTTTACTTACATAATATATACACATTTGAAAACATAATACATCATGAAAGATTTTACTTACATAATATATACATATTTGAAAACATACGTTGGATGGATGAGTTTACTTACCTCGATCCCGTATGAATCCGCTCTAGTTCTAAAAGCTCAATAATCATTCAAACCTAAACAATTACAAATTGAATTACAGTCATAACCTCATCACCATAACAATTTAATCGACATAAATGACTTATATTGAATTAGACTTGAAATCTATTCTTCCAACTAATTACTACAATTGACCACACTTTGATCCACTATTTTAAATTAATTCCTTACAGCTCCAAATCTTACAAAAGTTGACATGGATAATCTAAACACATATGTAGGATGGGCACAAAAACTGAAATTGAATTGAACCAAACCGAACCGAACCGAAAAAGGGTGTTTGGTTCGGTTCGGTTCGGTTCATAGCTTCTATTCGGTTCAAATCGATTTGAAATTTGAAAACTGAATTGAATTCGGTTTCAGTTTCGGTTTCAGTTTTGGATATACAAAACCTAACCAAACCGAATAAATCAAATTGTCATAATTAATTATTTTATAAGGTTCAATTTTATTATGGACTTTTTGTTGATGATGTTTTCTTTTGGACTACATTATGTACTACATTTTTTTACTTTTATTTTATAGAAGTTATGAAAATTTTATATTTTGAATGAGTATGTAAACTGAATATGATTGAAAATTTAGATCTGGATTGAAAATTGGGTTGTATTTTGTTTAAATTATTTTTTTACATATTATGTTTTCTTGAAAAAATTTAAGCCTAAATGCCAAAAAATGCAACTTAAAGGCCCAAATATATATATATATATATATATATATATATGTATGTATGTATATAAATAATCATTCAAAGCCCAATTGGTCCAAAAACAAATTGAGCCGTTGAACCAAACCAAGATAAAGGTGTTCGATTCAATTTGGTTTTCAGGTTCAAAACGGTTCAAACCGATTCACATTTTCAAAAACCGAATATATGTCAGTTCAATACGGTTTTAGCCAAAACCGAACCGAACCGAACCGAACTATGCCCACCACTATATATATATATATATATGATATGCTACAGTAAAATTTGCAAATTAATCCATGATCATTAGAATATGCAAAAATTCATTATTTTCTTGTTTCTCGAATATGTCCAGCAGAGACCATATGTCGACCTCTGTCCACCTCGAAAATCATAAGTATATTTATTATATCCATGTAAAAATTACGAAAATTTTTAGATTGACGATAGACATATAAAACTACCTACATATAAAATTTCATAATTTTCTTACATGAATAACCAACTCAAAACAATTCACGAAATATGACCGATCTTGGTTAAAATAGGGGATTCCACCAATGAACCAACATACTTCAAAATTTTGTATGCAAATCGACAAATCATGAAATTTAACATATAAATACTAGACACATAAAAAATTTCAATGTGTTAAATTTCATAAATTTTGAAAATGTCTAAGCATACCAAATATTCTCGAAATAAGTTTATATGGTTGAAATATTGAAATTTCAGTTCTACTAGACTCGGTTTGAAAATCCACCAAAAATAGTGTTTTTAACCTTTTGAAGTGAAACGAATTTTGAATATTTGCAAAGATGTCTATTTAATAATCAGAAAGACAAACACAAAAATCATCAATGAAAACAATAAAATTTTCGAATCGTTCTACTGACATACCTTAATTCTTATACATATGGTTCATCAAATCCCTAATAGAACTATGAATAATCTCTAACATCATATAGGTAAAACATAAATCATTAACCTGGTTATCAAGCTTAGAATCCATCTTCCTTTGTATCTAGGGCAAACTGCATCTCGTTATTTATTCTTTTTTATTTTCTTTGTGAATATTACATATGTGTGTGTGGATATATATAGTCCAATAGGTTTCTAACCCTAATTCAATTATACAAGAAACAAATAAATCTCTTTATTACAAGTCAACCACTCAACTCCTTCTATTTGTTTCTGATTGCCTTTAATATTTCCATAAACATTTATTCTTTTTTTTTTTTTTTCAAGACAAATTTTAGGTATTACATTCCTCTCCACCTACAAAAAATTTTATCCTCGAAATTTGCGTAAGCCTCAAACTTCAAAATATTTGTATGATAAAAATAATCATAACCTAATATAATATTGTCTGTTTTATGCTTTACGCACATGTCATTCATCATCACATATTTGCTTTGGATCATGGGTTTCACGCGAGCGTCCTTCACCCATGACCCGAAGCACGTCCATTTAGTTAGGAGAGATCAAGGCTTATATACAAGTTATAGACCTCACTTGCTAGTGATATAGGATGTGACATTCAACCTATGCGAATCTTGCACTAATGATACAGGGAGTTGAAATAAGTTCATGGAAAATGTAGTATCGACTAAACCACTGCTTTAATCAAAGTTTCTTTCCCCCTAGCCGAAAAAAGCTTATTGTTTCGGCCTTTCAACTTATGCTAGACTCGATCTTTAATTGAATTAAAGGGTGTCTTTTATTTATTTTTTTTCTTGCATAATTGGGCAACACCAATTGCATTACATGAGAACTGACTAGACAAATCCCAAGAGTATTCAACATCGCCTCATTCTCATTTTCACTCTTAAACGTACATCTACTAAAGCATATAACTTTCTCAAAATTTATCACTTGGTCAGAAGTTGCTATATAAAAATTAACCATATGTGCTCCAAAACTCGACAATCAACAATCTTAGCCCAAGTGAAAATAGACTATCATATTCAAGTAAAAAGATGAAAAATATGTAGTCCCGATCACCACTAGCAAATATCATGTATTTTCTGCTCCCATCAACAAGCTGAATAAGAAAAGAAAGCCCCTCAACACATAATCATAATTTAAAAGAAAAAGTAAGGAGAAAAAAGATCTCCTTAACTCAAACTTCTGTACGACGTAAAATTTCCATGAATCTCTCCATTAATAAGAAACATAATTAATAAAACTCATAATTATGTTTTGATATACCACATGTGATGGCGGCGATTCGATTCTGAGATATTACCGGTTTAAATGAGACCATTTTCTACCATTTTCTACCATTTACAAAATAATACAACTCATAATCTTACCTACCCAAGTTTTTAAATTTTGTTAAGTTGTCACCTTTTAAATGTTAAATCTTTATTATTATTATTATTATTATTATTATTATTATATATCTTTAATCTCTCTTAAAAAAATTTTTATGATCAATGTTACACAGTTTTTGTAAAAAAAAAAATATAATTTTGCTTTATATAAGATTAATTAAGATAAAGTGAAATGTATCTTTCAAATTTGCTAATACGACAACAACGGTTAAAATATGACATTTCATCAAAATATAAGGACGTTTAGGAAACTGCTCCTATATTTGCCGTACATAACCAATCATCATTATCGTCAACGCCGTGAAGCAGTCCGTTAAAATGAGTGGGCGACCCAGTAGGTAGGCCAGGCCAGTACCACTACCTACCCAAAACCGGAAACGCGAGGAAGATCCAAATCCGGAAGATTCCGGGTCAAGTATTAAGAAAAGGTAAAGTAAAAAGTGTAGGCTCCTTCACTTTATCCACCACACCTTTTATAACTCGACAATTAACACTCTTCACTGTCTGAGCTAAAGCTCCCATTTTAGGGTTTCCAATTAACAAAACTAAACCCAATTTTTTTGTTTCCTCTCTCGATCGACTCTATGACGACTTCATTTTCCGGTGTTTTCGCTTCTAAACCTTGAAATTTCTGTTGTATGGGTTCAACATCATCTTCGGGGTACGTTTTTTTTTTTTTGTTTTGTTGGTTTGGTAGCTGAGAAAAACATCGGAAATGGAGTGAAAATTGAAAGGTTGAGTACTGATTAATTATTTTCTAGTAATTTTTTGTTTGATGTAGTTCATTATAACTGTTTAGCTTAGTTGTTTGTTTGATAGCTGAGAAAACGTGGCAAAATGTAAGGAAATTGAAAATCTTAGTCTTTGATTTTTCATTTTTGAGGATAGGTGTTGATTGGTTGAGGTTTCTGGTTGGTAGCTTAGAAAAATTTGCTAGAGGAAAGAAAAAAAAAACTGAAAATTTGGGTTTTAGAATTTATTCTATTTAGGTAAAACATATATATTCTTAATGAGTTTGTATGAGTGTTTAGCTTTGTTGGGTTTTTGTTTATGTTTTGTGAACATACACGTACCACTGTACTAGTTTGTTTGGTAGCTTGAAAATGTGGAAAAAGAAAAGAGAACTCAAAACATGGGTATTGGATTTTTTATTATTTGGAAATATTTTGCTTAATTGAGCGTAGTAGGTTTATTTGGCGTAGTTGACTTGGGTTTTATCATTTTGTTTCTTAAAGAAATGTCTGTTTACATGTTTAGTAGCCGGAAAAATGTGGGAAAAAAGAGGGTAAAACTTTCAGTTTTAAGCCTCTTGTTTTCATTTTTGGGTTTTGTAATACCTTTATTTGAGCTTAACATTGGCTCATTCTGCTGGTAACTAAAAAACAATTGAAATCTGCTTCTTTGATGACTCTATATTTGAAACTATTGCATAGTTTATCATGGTCTGTAATTAATATCACTTTTCTCCTGCTTATATTTTGCTAATTTTACTTATTAATTATCGAATGATAAGATTATGGAAGGTCTAATATTTTAATTCTCTTTTCATTATTATTCTTAGCAATTATGCATTTTATGTTATAAGCTTGAAATTTAAATTTTTCTCGGAACCAGTTGTATTTGATTGTTTTGGAAGGGCTTTGTGTATATTTTTCACATTTTTGTCCTTAACTTTTTGGAAAATTTAGTGTTTCAGTGGATAAAGCATACACTAGATTTCTTGTTCAGGTCAAGATGACTATAATAAGGGCTGGGTTATGTTATGTTTTGTTGAGGTGGTTAAGCAGTAAAGTGCAATATGCTTTTGGGTTTTGAACCTGTTACAGAGAGACTTGTCTAAATACTTTGAACAATATTTGTTCAGAATGTTTTCCCTTGTATTGTGGGTTCTCTGTGAATAGTATGAGACGTGATGAGAAGAATGCTTACATAAGCTTCGGGCTTGTAGTCCACAACTCATTAGACTGTGAGGCAGCAGTAATTTTGATATTTGTTTATGCCTTTAAGTTTTCCCTTTATTTGTTTTTTAATGGCATTGTTAATGCGTTTCTTTAAATTTTGGTCCTAATGCTTGAAGATGGTGCAGGTATTGCTCTGAACAATTTCGTGCTAAACAATATACCAGCCTAGGGTTTTGTTTTGTGTAACTCAATGGTGCCAGAGGGCTAGCGGAGCTATGGACAGTATGCAGACTGTCGGTCATCTTAAAGGTAAGATTTAGAATTCATTTATTAGTGAGTACTGCGGCCTATTTGGAGAAGGCATTCCTTAGTTGGAAAGGCAACTTTTAAGATCTTGTCCTTGCTTCACCATAAAAGTGACTTATTAAAGGCTCGCCTTCCATATGATTATATCAAGTTTCTTGGTCTGTGGTGTGTCCATGTTGTTGAGTTCATAATGCATTGCTATCATGGCCCTGAGATTTAATAATCCCTTATATTTGTTCTTTTAGCTTCCCAAAGATTTTGTAACCACTAATGTCTTGTGATGATTGAGTAAAGTAGCTTGCTTCAATTTACAATGCATCACGAGATTTTCTTGCCATTGCTTTCTTTCTTTTTTGTGTGATTGTTACTTTTTCATTATGGTCCATGCTTTATTTCTATATTACAAGGGGTTTGGATATGTGATTGAATGACTGGCTTGCATTGTATATGATTGCAGGTTCCCTGTTCCAGCCTTTGTTAATATTCATCATCTGGTTATTTAGTTTCCAAGATGTATTAGCGTTGCAGTCCCTAGTCGAACCTAATCATGTTTCTTCTACATCCGAGCTGGCTAATCCACCTAGTAATGGACTTTTTGAACCTATTGAAATATCACCTGCTGTCTTTCCACATTACCCAAATCCTGGTGAACCTTTGCCACCATGGTACCCAACTTTCCCTACAACATATGAACCAAATTTAACTGGGAGATGTCCAGTAAATTTCTCTGTCATATCAAGTATCATGGACAAAACAGCATCTGATTGTGCCCAACCTATGGCCTCAATTGTAGGCAATGTAATTTGTTGTCCGCAGCTTAGTAGTTTACTCCACATATTTCTGGGTTATCACAGCATGACTTCCGGTAAACTTGTTTTGCAAAATGCAGTTGCTAATGATTGTTTTTCAGATATCATTAGTATATTAGCTAGCAGGAGAGCCAACAACACAGTACCTACAATTTGTTCTGTAAAATCATTGAACCTTACGGGTGGGTCTTGTCCAGTGAAAGATGTTACTAGTTTTGAGAAAACAGTAAATACAAGCAAATTACTGGATGCCTGCAGCACTGTTGATCCTCTTAAAGAGTGTTGCCGACCAGTTTGCCAACCAGCTATTATGGAGGCTGCTCTTCAAATTTCAGGAACACAATTGACCATTAATGAGAATAAAAAGACAGTTGGAGGCTCAAATCATATTGATGCACTTAATGATTGTAAAGGGGTTGTATACTCGTATCTTTCTAGTAAATTGTCTGCAGATGCCGCTAATACTGCATTCCGGATATTATCTGCCTGCAAAGTTAACAAGGGTACATAGTTATTATTGTTATCTGCTTACCGATACTGAATTTTTGCAATAGCTTAATCATATAGTTTATTTTCTTCTTCATTAAATAGTCCTATCTTGTGTATAATCTTATGGTGTGTAATAATGCTAGTGTAAAGAATATAAAATGGCCCCACGTACTCAGCTTCATGTATTAGGCTAACCTACATTGTCAGTCTTATGTGACATTTGCATTTATATTGGGGGGGTGGGGAGTGAAGGCAGGTTACACAAATTTCTTTCTTAGAAACAGTTCAAAAGAGATTTTATAAATTTAGAAAATTTCATTGCCTTTAGATTTCATAGACTTTGAGTGTAGGCTGCAACTCTACTTTCTTAAACATCTTATAATATTGTGTCTGCAAACAGACTGCTAGAGATCACAATTGTAGGTTCCATTTATTTTGCATTAGTATGTTGCAAAATTGATAGGTTCTTGATAGGAGCTGCATTGTTAGTTCTGTTATCTATGTACCGACCATAGTAATATCCTGTGCGGTCTCTTCTTTTGTGCCATGAAATGATGAAAGTTTCAAAGTTAAGGAACATGTTATTATAGCTTTTGCAACTCATTTTCCTTATTTGTTGATGTGGAAAATAAAAAATTCAACATCTGTTAACTGATATAACAACCTTATGCAGGAAAACTAAGACAAAAGTGTATTGAAAGACTGAAAAAGTATTAAAAACACTATTTTCAGTTGTAATAATAAAAGGCGTAATAGAAACAAAGTAATACAGGAATGGTACTAGCTATAAAAAAATTATATTGCGGTGGTAAAAAACTAAGTGATCAATCAAGGACAAGGGTAAACTACAATTATATATAGCTAGATATGATGTAGATTGACTCTGTTTTATGTACAAAACTGCATGAAGATAGTCATTTTGCTTTTATGGTGTAGATTTTAAAGTCTAATAACTGATGCTAGGCACAACATAAGTTTAAGCTTCATATTTGTGGAATGCAGGCAATGAAATACACCTCCAGTTTGTTAAATGAAGAATGCTTGAATCAGTCAAATGGTGTAATCTTTTGTGTTCTGTGTGATACAGATAACAATATTACTTGTTAATGATTTATGAGCCATTTCAACTATTTTTTTTTAATGCTGATGCAACTATTGTGCTGCAGTTTGCCCTTTGAATTTTAAGCAGCCTCCTCTGGAAGTAATTAAAGCATGCCGTAATGTTGCTGCTCCGAGTCCTTCCTGTTGTAGCTCGTTAAATACCTATATTGCGGGGATACAAAACCAAATGCTAATTACAAATAAACAAGCCATAATCTGTGCTTCATTATTAGGGTCTATGTTACGAAAGGGAGGTGTCATGACAAATATTTATGAGCTTTGTGATGTTGACTTGAAAGATTTTAGCTGCCAAGGTATATATTCATGTTATGATGTTCTTACAGATTTCCCTTTTTCTACTTTTATATTTTATCTGACGTGTTTTCCTTCTTTTTTGTCAATTCCTTTCGGTGTTGGAGAAGCATTTGAACAACAAGGTTTGCTTCTGCTTCTTCCTCCCCCCACAAACCTCTCTGTTTTTAGTTTATACACTCAGCATTGGAAATTTAAATGCTACTATTTTAGTTGGCAGTTAACACTAAAAAAATATCAGTGATCCAAAACTAAGATTGCTGTGAATGTCAAAATGACAAGAATTACTATTAATGTTCTGTATTCTTATCCTTTGAGAAGACGAGATGGGCACAAGGGAAAAAGTAATTATTTATGGTAAAAAAAGTTTTAATCATCTTGGTTATCTACCAAGGATAAATAAGACAAAGAGTATAAGAAAGAAAACATGGGCTTTTGAGTTACAATTATTATATCTGAAACTTGGAAAAATGGACACATCATTATTGTCATTGGAAAGTTCATTTCCCGCCCCCATCCCCCTCTTTTTTTGATTTATGGAAATGTCTATAGATTTACACTAACAGACTTCAATCTTGATGCTTTGTGAATTTTTTAAAGCAGAGCTACCATTATTTCATACCTATTACTGATTTTCAAACTGGAATGGCCAATCCCCAAACGTGGATGCATTTTGATCTGGAATGTCACATTTTATGTTCCCTGACATTTTTATCCTAAATAAAGAAGACCCTAATTTTAATGAGTCAATTGTGCATATAAACTAACTGGCTTTTCTTCATTCAACAATGTTAGACTTGTCAAGCTGAGAGGATACCACATCATATTGCTTCTGCTTTAAGCAATTTAAGTGTTCCCATTCCCATTTGATTAAATAACATAGGTTTGAAGTGTGCTTTAGCGGGTGAGGGTGGACATTGTTTTTCATATTTATTTATGGATGGTTCAGTTTTTTTTTTTTTTTTTGGGGTGACTTTTTCAAGGAAACAACTTTGTACAATTGATAAATTCTATATTCTTATTACAGAAGGATGTCTACTACGAAGCTTTCCTGCAGATGTTGTATTTGATAATTCAACAGGATACAGCTTTACATGTGACTTGACTGACAACATTGCTGCCCCATGGCCTTCTTCTTCCTCAATGTCAACGTTGTCCCTTTGTGCTCCCGGTAACTCGTTGGGAAAGAACGATTTATACATTATTTTTTTTCTTGCAGTTAAATTAAAATGAGATATGTCGGGAATGTAATTACCTTTTCGTTACGTTCAAATCTAATAGCTACTACTGATTTTGCAGAGATGTCATTGCCTGCCCTACCAACATCACAGACTTTAAAGAATCCTGGTTTGTGATTGCCTTTGCTATCCTTATACCTTGTGTTAGCTCTTGCTATATTGGTCTTATAAGTCATCAGTTGCTTTTAAAACAGAAGGCCATACAAAGAAGCATACATGAATATTAATGCATCATGTAAGACAAGAAAATGCTTCCTATAAAAAAGATTAAAATAAGCAACTAATTGTTCAAAAAAATATTTTGTAGTAAAAAAGACATTGTAGCTACTCCGAAAATCATGGCTAACCTGTATAATATCTTCAAGGACAGCTTTGGATTTTGTATTGAATTAGTTGTGGGTTGCTCATTTTTGAATTTAGAGTTGCACATCACAAAGCTATTCACAAAAACAAATAATCATGCTACCAGCAAGTTTCCTGTTGATTTTATTCTGTTAAAAAAAAGAGGAAAAAAAATGCTCCCCAGCAAATTTATTATCGGATGTGTAGAAGCAGACATTAGATAGTTCTCTTGTTGAATTTTGCAGTGAAATTAGGTTCTTTGTCCCAATAATTGCAGTTGCTAAGCCTAGAGTGTTAGTTTAAGCTATTTGGAAATTTACATTCCCATTTGTTCTTCTCTGGCCTTGAAGGGGATTATGACGAATCCATGTAATTCTATGATGCAGGTTGTCGAGGTTGTGCATTGGAAGTCTTGGTTCCCATTTTTTCATTTTTTGTTTTCGGTGCATTGTTGTACTGAAGAGTTTTAGTAGGCAGGTTGAGCTGGTTTGAGATAGGGTCTTTTAGTAATTGACCGTGTGGGCAATTTACATGTACATTTTGAGTAATGCAAGCCTTCTTCATGTATAGCAGATGCTTTTACTTTCCCTTTTTTTTTTTTTTTTTTTTTTCTCATCTTTACTGCATTTTGATCTTCATTCCTCTCAGTTTTTTATTATGTTGTTCATTCGTTGGAAAGACTTATTAAGTTAACATTTTCCAAGTGTGGTGTAAATCTTTTTGGTATATTGAAGTTGCATGATACTTCTGAGAATGTTTATATAGTTTAGCTTTGGTGAACGTTTGGAAGGGTAGTGGAAAAGTATATCTACTGGCAAAAATAGTTTTTTAATCCCAAAAGCTTTTTTTTTTCTTTTTCTTCATCGTTTGGTTGCCACTCCCTGTGGAGGCGTAGAGCTCTTGGAAAATCAATGTTTTAAGTCTACAGGGAGAAGCTCAGGGAGAAGCTCGGTTATGTTTCTTTTCGCTTTCTGTTTTATATATTTTCAGAAATTGGTTTTCATGTAATCTGAAAATGCGTACGGTAGTATTAATTGAAAAGAATGCTTTATAAAAAGAAGTTTCAATATTGTTTTAAAAATATAATTAATCAAAAATTAATTTCCAAAAAAATAAAATAAAAAAGTTACTAATTAAAATAAAATAAAATGTTGCATTGCTTGTACAGAAGATTTTATATTATGCTGAAGTTGGAAACTATGAGGGGTGTGTTCAAGTAGGATTCTTGAGGATATTTGAAGACATTTTTTAAGTTATAGAATTTCATGGATTTCTATATATTTTTAGACTTAAAAGCACTGGACCCTCCTGAAGTATACACGAATTTGCAATGTGTTCCCTGAATTTTTTTTTTCGACGGTAAATCCTTGAACTCTTCTTTTCTTTGCACTATCCTTATGGAGATGCCCTCTCTTCAGGGAGCAATAAAACAAGCAGATGCAAAAAAAATGAGAGTTCTTGGGATTTACCGTCGAAAAAAAACATTCAGGTGACACATTGCAAATTCGTGTACACTTCAAGGAGGTCCAGTCCTATTAAGTCATATTTTTATAAATCCATATGGATTTTCATTGATTTGTTTAAATATTTACTTTAGACTTTAATGGATTTATTTAGATATCTATTTCAGACTTTTATATATTTGTTATCTCAGACTTCTATTACAAATGGATGAATTATACATGTATATGGTCTAATCAGTCAGCTGAAGAGGATTATACCCATATATGGTCTAATCAGTCAGCTGAAGTGAAGCTCCATTTCAAATCTCAATTTTTACAAAGATCTCAATTTTCATGACAAACCTAAAATAATAATAATAATAATAACACATGAATATATAAAACTTCACGTATGAATAAACGTTGTAAAAAAAAAAAAAAAAAAAAAAAGGATAATAATTTCCACTAAATTACTAAAGTCAATTACAAATGTAAGAAAATGACATAGTTTAAAACAATTTTGAGAGTAAAATTAAAAGGAAAATACTTAACATTCATAACTCATCTTTACTGATTCTCATTATTATTTAACTAATTATATAAACAAACAATAACCAAGCAAAGCTATATATAAAATATTGAGGAAAAAAAAAAAAAAAACCTCTAACCCAAACCTTGTCACAACTGACCACCATTTGATTCACGATTTTTAATTTATTCTCTATATCTTAAAATCTTACAAAATTTGACATGGATAAACTAGACATATAGGACATTCTCTAGTAAAATTATAAATTTAATCCATAGTCATTTGTATATGAAAGCATTCATTCTTTTCTTGTTTTCCGAATCTATCCAATAGAAATCAATATTGACATTTGTCCACTTCAAGAATTATAGCACTTTTTACACTCATTTATAAATCACGAAATTTTGCAGAATAACATTAGACATAACATTCCATCTACATATAATTTTTCATAATTTTCTATACAGAAGAACCCACCCATATAAATTTACAAATTCTGGTCATTTGTCAAAATAGAGGGGTTCCAGCAGGTCTTTGTATATTTTGAAAACACATAAAAACTAAGAGTAATTCCACATACAACTGCGGTTGTGCAACTGCCGCGCAACCGCTTAGGAAAAAAGTAAATATACATGTGTTTATTACGTGGGTCTCATGTGTTTTTCCAAAGCGGTTGCACGGCGGTTGTGCAACCACAGTTATATGTAGAATTATTCAAAAACTAATAACCGCCACTATCAATTAAATAGGCTATAAATCATCATCATGGTTTATACTTTCATCAAGTTAAGCATATCAAGAGTCATAACTTGACATATTCTAGAAGTTCAACGATGAAAGAGATAAACAAAGGAAAATAGAAGCAACGAATCCTAGCAACAAGAAAAACTCAAAATCCTTAAGGAGAATGCTGAACTTGTTATGGCCTTTGATATTTATACCTCTCACCATCAAGTCCACCAAAATCCATCATCTAAGAAAATCCTTTAAAATCTAGCCTCAATTGAATACACATTGATTTTTGTAGACATTTTTAAAGTCTTAGTTTAATACCTGGATTAGAAGGACTCTTTAAAAATCCATAGAAATCTAAATTGAATACCACTAGATTAACATTGACTATTTTAAAGTCTTCAAATATCCGAATTGAATACACCCAGATTTATAAAGTTTTTAAATGTACCCGAGAATCCTAATTCAATATACCCCCCCTAAAGTTCCCATCGAATTCTACGATTTTGGGAAAGATAAAACTATGTTCTTTGGCCATATTGATTATGACCATCATAATGATTAGGAGATTCGTTTTAATTATAGTAATTTAAATTTATTAAACTTTGAAATTAAAAATATTGTTATTTTTGAAGCATTTATTAATTTTTTTTAATATTAGAATAATTTAGGGATTAGGGAGGGCGAATGGGAGAGATTCGAATCCATAAGCTCATGATGTGGATGTGAGGAGTATACCATTATACCAACCTTATATTGTCAACTAAAAATATTTTTATTATTATTTTTTTAATTTAAATTAAGGTCTATTTATTAAATAAATAAATACATGTTTTTTCCTTCTATTTATTTTAAAATTTGACATTGATTGATCAAGTAAGGATCTATTGCAATTAAACACAATATATCATTTTATAAATGATATGTTGTGGTTCTTTCATGAAGGATCCCTCATTTATAGAATTCTAAGAACCGCATTATTTGACCGTTGGATATATCTAATGGTCATAAATTAATGAAAAATCAATGAATACGGGTAGTTAAAATTGAGAAAGTTACCCACTAGAATATGGAAAGAGCAATTAATGTTTCCTTGATTCTTTATTTTATTTTCCATAACCATTATATTTAATTTTAAGCATTTACTTATCAATGTTTTTTTAATTAATTTTTTTTTTACAGTGGCTAAATCCTCTTCTATGCCACTGATTTCCCCTTCCTTTTCGGATCATCTTTTGATTTCCTTCTTTTGATTTCACTTTTAAGTTGCAAAGAATTGCCTGCAATTTTTTGCATATAGACAAAAATAGAGTACTTCTACAACTATTTTTCCATCTAAACAAACTACTTTCCCTAGAAATAATCTTGGGATAGAAGATTGCAAAAGGATTGAAGTCAATTTGAGGCCGAGAAAGAAGGTGAAACTCTATTGTTATGCTTGTAAATTAATTAGATAGTATAGTATGTTCATATTTCATGACAGCTTTTATTTGCATTTTTTTTCCAGTGAAATGGATGACACTTCCATGATAATCGGTCATGTTGGTGTAGTTGAGGACACTTCCATTGTAATCAATCATGTTGGTGTAGTTGAGGACATTTCCATGGTAATCAGTCATGTTGGTGGTGCAGTTGAGGACACTTCCATTGTAATCAGTCATGTTGGTTCAGTTGAGGACAAACCATTCAATTTTTTAATGTCAACTAACAACATTCAAGTGCCTAAAGTCATGTATGATCACAAGGCTAAAGTTGGCCAAGAATTTGCATCATTAGATGAAGTGCATGACTTTTACAATAAATATGCAAAGGAGGTCGGATTCAATGTCATAATTAGTTTGAGTAAGAAGAATAAGAATGACGAAATTACCGGAAAAGAGTTTTGTTGTTTCAAAGAAGGAATATCATGCAAAGGAATACCTTGTGAAAAGAAAAAGGCGTCGAGGAATAATTCGGGTGGGTTGTAATGCAAAACTAGCTGTGGTGAAGAAAATATCAGGTAATTTTGTTGTCAGCCTATTTGTAGAAAAGCACAACTATTCATTGGTAAACCCTTGAAGAGTTCACTTTTTAAAGTCTCACCGTAAGGTGACAAAAACCCAAAAGTCATTAACCAAACATGTTTTCTCCGCCGGAATGTCAAGAAGCCAACGAGTAGAAATTTCTCATGCCTTTTTCAAGAGGTACGTCTCTAAAAGGAATTCCTTATTTGATTTCATAACAAGGTTTAATAGGGCACTTGCACATCAAAGACATGAAGAGTTGAAAGCTGATCATGTCGACATCAATGAAAAACCTGTATTCAAATTGCCCTTACCTATAGAGAAGCCAATGTTTGAAATTTATACCCGTAAGATCTTTTATAAGTTTCAAGATGAATTGTGGAATAGCTTGTTATATGTGATGAATTTCATGAGAGAAGATGATAGTCACTGTCTTTATAATGTTGAAAAAAATCAAGAAGGTTCTCGAGTACACCGTACACGAAATTTTATATCAAAAGGAGGTGAATTTGGCATTATGTAGCTGCAAAAAATTTGAAAGCGAAAGATACCATGTAAACATATTTTGGCATATTTAAATAATATGCAAATTACATGTCTACCAGATCAATACATATTGAGGAGGTGGACCAAAACTGCAAAATGTAATATAGTCTTAAATGGTTTTGGTATGGAAAAAATTGATTTTTTCGACCAATCAATTCTTATAAGGCTAACTAGATTATTTGAACTTGCTTCAAATATAATTGATAAAGCAGTGACACGTTCAGAGGTGAGTAAGATCGTTGAAGATGATTTAGAAAATGTGCTCCAAAAGGTTAGTCAAATGATTATAGGCATGGAAAATTCGACACAACTTAGTGTTGCTTAACAACGTTAGCAAATATGTAATGAACTATTGGCTGTAAGGGCAAAGGGTTGTGGTAAAAAGATAAAAGGAGGAAAAGAGAAGAACGGAGTTAATGTGAAAGCAAGGCGTTGTGCTGCTGTGGAAAAGTTGGACAATCACATGATAAACGAAATTGTCCAATGCTTAATGATCGGTAAGAATAGATACTATATGTTTATTATTATTATTTGAGAAGAATTTATTTATTTTTTGATACCATGCTAACTTTTTTTTTTTTTTTGTTATGTTTTATTTTATGTAGATCTTCTATTAATAATAATGAATATTCAAGATTATCTAATATGGATGCAGATAATTCTTCCTCGACCTAGAGTGGTAATGTTTAGTTTTATACATATATTTTTGTAGTTGTAAATATTTTATGAATTGAATAAAAATACATGATGACTTAAATTATTTTTCTCAGGTTGAAACTTCAAAGAGGAGAAATATGTGAACAGTTTGTTGATGCTCTAGAAATAAATGTGATTATTCTAGTCATGTCATTGTGATCACTTTGAGCAAAATTAATTTTTATGTTTGTTTCTTTTGGTATTTGAATTAGTAAGCCACATTGAGCAAAAGTCATTTTTTATGTTTGTTTCATTTGGTATTTGAACTTGTAAGCTACTGATGGCTGCACTTTATAGATACATTAGGGATGTTTCATTTTATGCGGTTTATGTATACAAAAGGGGATGTTTTATTTTATTCTTGGACAACATTATGTCGACAAACAATTATATTTTCAATTCCTGACTTCTAATTCAAAGATACTAAATACAGTAGAGTTTAAGACTTGTTCTTGCTCCATAAATGTTCTAGTAATGTATATATTCTCTCATATGGCTGTCATATTTAGAATTGTGCAGTGCTTCGTGAACACCATTACATGAAAAAAAAAAAAAACACACACACAAACAAATTATTGCACATGAAGGACTATGTCGACTAGTTGCACATGAAGGTGAATAAATGAGAGAAATCATAACAATAGAGTTTCACCTTCTTTACAGGCCTCGAATTGGCTTCGATCCTTTTACAAATTATTTTCAGGAAAGTCGTTTGGTTACTTTTCAAGTAAAATCATATTTAACTTGTTTGTGACAAATATGAGAGAAGAATTTGTTTAGATGGAAAAATAGTTGTAGGAGTACTACTCTGTTTTTGTCAAGATGCAAAAAATTGCCAAAAAAAACAAAAAAAAAGAGAAATTAGATGAAAAAAATTCCAGGGAAAGTATTTTGTTTAGATGGAAAAATAGTTGTAGGAGTACTCTATTTTTGTCTATATGCAAAAAATTGCAGGCAATTCTTTACAACTTAATAGTGAAATCAAAAGAAGGAAATCAGAAGATGATTCGAAGAGGAAAGGGAAATCTGTGGGATAGAAGAGAACCCGGCCACTGTAAAAAAAAATTACTTAAAAAAAATATTGATAAGTAAATGCTTAAAATTAAATATAATGGTTATGGAAAATTAAATAAAGAATCAAGGGAGCATTAATTGCTCTTTCCATATTCTAGTGGGTAGCTTTCTCAATTTTAGCTGTCCGGATTCATTGATTTTTCATTAATTTATGACCATTAGATATATCCAACGGTCAAATAATACAGTCCTTAGAATTCTATAAATGAGGGATAGAATTCTATAAATGAGGGATCCCTCATGAGAGAACCAATATATATATATATATATATATATATATTTATATGGGCGAAATTAGGAGGGGCCCATAGGGGCCATGGCACCCCCAACCAATAAAATTGCTACATGTATTTATTATATATAAATTTTGACAGTATAATGAGAGTTTCTCCTTACAATCCAAAAATTATCTATTTATACTTCAATATAATTTTTTTTATTAATGACAATTTTAACCTAAATTAAAATTACTAAACAAGACAAAAAAAAAAAAAAAAAATTTAAAGACACTCCAAACTAATTAAATTATTAAAAAAAAAAAAATTTTCTCTCCTAAATCATTAGATTAAATATTACATATTAAATTCTCTCTCTTAAATCTGTTATTACCATATTAAACACTTTCTCCTAATTAATCTCTCTCCATTAAAAAAAAAAATCATGTTTCTATACTTTCTCAATTCATCTCTGATTAATAGTTAAAGAAAAAAAAAACTTATGAATATTTTAGTTTTTTACTAACAGTAATATATATAAATATATATTAAAAAGTCAATTTAAAAAAAAATGATATATTAATACTTGAATTGTTTCAACTAGATTCGATTAAACTCGGAATTTATAAGACTAATGCAAGAATTAAAGTTCTCTTGGCAATCACATACCTACAAGAATAACAAAAAACATTTTTATATTTTGATTTACAAAAAAAATATATATACTTGTTTTTTGAGTTTTTTTTTTTTTTTTCATTAATATATACATACATATGGTTCCTAAAAATCAAGCTTATTAGTAAGGTTTTTATTTTTTATTTTTTATTTTTTATTTTTTTATTTTATTTAATTGTTAGTCTTGTTTAAGAAATAATGAAGATAGAAAATTAGAGATAATTATTGGAAAAGAGAGAGCTTAATATGGTAATTAAAAATTTAGGAGAGAGTATTTAATATGTAATAATTAATCTAATGATTTAGGAGAGATAATTTCTTTTTTTAATAATTTAATTCAAAAAAGATAAAAAATGATAATTTTGTAACAAAATGAAGTGTCTTTAGAATATTTTAAAATTTAAATTTTGATGATGGAATGTTTTTAGAAAATAAGTGTAAAAAGAAAAACTTGGATTGTCAAAAGAAGCTCTCTATTATTGTATGTAGACAATAAATTATGATATTATTAGTATAAATTAATTAATAAATATCTTCCATATATTATTGTTCATGAAATTAGGAGACAAAATCAATCTATTTTCCTTTCTTAATTTTAATTTTCAATGCAAAAAATAGAAAGAAAAAAATTTCATTAAAATACTTATACTCATCTTATGTTGACACAATTCTTTACTTTAAATAATTTATTTATTAATAATTATTCAATTTGACATTTGACATTTGACCTTATCTTTATCGCTCTTCAAGATTTTAGGTTGGGAATCCTATATTAATAAAAATTTCTTGTTTTCCACTCAAACAATTTTATTCCTACTGTTATAACTAAATTCTTCTTATTCTCTATCCCAATAATTTCAGTTACTAGATAACAAAATAATAAATATTTTAGGTTATTAATATGATTTTTCTACGGTTATTATATAGTTTGTTATTTAAACGTTTTCAATTCTAACTACTTAGATGTTGTTTACAGCTATGCGTATTATCAAGTTTAGGTTTCGTAACAAGATGGATGATGTATTTCTTACAAACTCTTTGATTATGTATATTCAAAGGGAAATTACATAGCAACTTGGTATATCGATTTTATAAATTTAAAAGAGCGTTTGTATTTCTGAAGCTGTCTATTTTATTTATTAATTTATTTGTTGTACTATTATAATTTACATATGAGACTATACATTATTACAATTTTTTTTTTAAATATTAGTATATTCGTCTTCCATCAACTTAAATATTTATTTTTGTGTTGACCCCCCTAAAGTTAAAATTTTAGCTTCGCCCCTAAATATATATATATATATATATATAGGAAAATTTTCAAATCAGTGCGTTCTATTATAACTCTATCGGTGCATTGGATGTAAACCGTTAGATTTACATGCTTTTGACTCAAAGTGTATTCACTTGTCAAAACTTCCCCATAATCTATGACCCACATGCAACACACTGATAGAGTTATATCAAGACGCACTTAAGAGAAAATAATTATATATATATATATATATATATAACACTATCGCATGTTAGTCAATATGCATGATAAGATTTAAATCCTAAAATGTGAAAAGATGAGTCGTACACCGTTTAATAAAAGAGTAAGTATAAATTTGAAGTAACCATAATATACAAAAGGGTACGGATATTGATATCTATAAAACTTATTAGTATACTCATTTTATAAATACATCCATATCTAAAATTTAAAAAATAAATATTACTATAAACACTCATTCTAATGTCAATAGTACCCTCATTGAAATAAATATATTCATTTTAATACATATTATATATAAACACTCTTAAATTATTTTCACACCTAATTTATATATATATAAAATCATATTATTTTTGGAATCAAATCCTCTTTTAATGATGATCTAATTTACTTTTGAAAATATCTAGAATGTAGGAGCCTTATAAAAGGGAATATGTGGAACCGTATATGACTATATAAGGTTAAGAGATTTTCAATCTGTAATTATCTTATTTATACAGTTATTTCAAAAAAAAAAAAAAATACTTATAGATGTCTATAGTTATTGTTAAAAATATGTATATATATATATATATATATATTTGTTTATTAAAAAAGACAAAAACAATATGATAATGAGAAAATTTGAAACCTGAAATAAAATTAGAATTTAATTAGAGTTTATCATACGTTTTTTTTTTTTTTTGGAAGGTATGTTTTTTTTTAATAAAGAAATATAGTTGAAGATATAAGTGTAATTAATGAGTGTATATAGTATTTAGTTTATTTTTAATTAAAGTGAGTGCTGAGTACTCTTATTTTTAATTAAAGAAATTTGTCTTTATTGGTAAATTTATATTGACATATTTTTGTAATTAATTTTTTTAATAAAATATGGGTGTACTAATAAGTTTTATGGATGTCAATATCGGCATCCTACACAAAAATATATATTTAATATATATATATAAATATATATATATATATTAAATATTACAATTAATTCAGGATTAGAAGGGTGACAGACTCGAATCTACGACCTTATAGTGTAGGTACAAAGGTAAACAACTGGGACAACCTCATTTTTTCTTAATATATATTTTTTATTTAAATGTTTTTATTTTATTTAGAAATCAATTTAATTCAATTATATCTAATATATATTTATTATTATTATTTTTAGTTCAATCTGACCGGCAACTGGGACAACCTCATCTTCTCTTAATATTTTTTTATTTAAATGTTTTGGTTTTATTCAGAAATTAATTTAATTCAATTATATCTAATATATATATATATATATATTTTATTATTATTATTTCAGTCCAATCCGACGGTGAACAGTCCAGTTTGACATATTAAACGGACCTTGATCATCCCATAAGATTTAAGCCGAGACACAGTCGAGCTGAGTCATTGTGTATTCGGCTGCTTAGAAAGCCAAGCTGACACTTTCAGCTCAGTTTTTCCTTATTCGGCTTCCAAAACCTCTCACCTCAATACAAACAAATCTCAGAATTCTGATTTAAACCTTTTATAAAAAAAAACCCTAACCCGAATTCTCTCATTTATGCATTTATATAGATATCAATCTCACAAGACAATTAACATACATTGTGTGTTCGCAATTATATATGCAAAGATGGAAGACTCAAATTTCTTCTTGACAGATTGCCAATCGATTTTGTCTCAAATCAAAGACCAAGACAAGCAGCTTCAACTCAAAAGACGGTCAGTTACTTACCCCTTTTTGTATTTTGTATTTTGTATTTTGTTCATTTGATTATGAATCTACTTATTCACTTAATTTCTGCTACAATAATATACAATTTTATAAATTTAAGCTGGTCAAAATTTAGATTTTTGTGTTTTTTCTTTTTTCTTTTTTGAAAAGAAAAGGTTGGGAGCATTTTACTATATAAGTGTATATTGATATAATAAATGGGTTCTTGCTTTGTCAGGTTTAATATGAGATATTTAACGAAATATTATTTAAACACAATGTGTTTTATAAAGTAAGCCATATGTTCTAGATTTTATTTAGTTTTGCTTGAAATTACCTGCATTGGGGTGTCAGTTAGTTTTTCTTTTTCCATTGATTTTGTAGGCATTAGTGGTTTTGTTCCCTTTTGCCAATATTTTTGTCAATTTATGTTGCTCATAAGTGAAAATATGGCACTTATAGATTAGTTTCGTTTTAAATCCATAGTGCGAGTAGTTTAGCAACTTTAGTAGTCTGCTGTGTTGCTTGAATTGGGTACTTTTTTCATCCAGCCAATTCCCCAGATAATCTCTTTGTTGTAATTTTTTCAATTTTTTTTGGGTTTTACTTTTAGAATTTGTTGAGAAATAGCAGGATGCTGGAATTTATTGTGACTGTTTATGTTATCCACATTTGAAATGACAAAGAGTGTTGAATGGTACTATATTTGGCGAGCATGCTATGTTTTGTTTAATGAAAAGTATGTTTTGTTTGGTCATTCCCTTAAATATAGCTTAATACTACTGTTTGTGTCTAGAGGTGTTAGAATGCAATGTTATTGTTTAGGCCTTTACCTACTAGTTGGGTCCAGCAGTTACTTAACAAAGTTGACTTTAATTTGATATAACACTATTTATGCTGTTTTAAAGTATACAGAATGCATAGGGGTAGACAAACTGCTTTCCATATTGTCTTGGATGCTCTTTTGCCAAATTTTATGTTAATTTAATTCATTATTTTGTTAATGTTCTCTCTTCAGGACTTGATTCCTAACTAAATGGTTCTATGCAGGTGGTTGATGGGACTCCCTACATCCAAATCGAAAAGAAAGCAATTAAGAGGACCCGAGTTCTTAAAAGAATATAGGTTAGTGGTGCAGACCTTTTCCCCCACTAAAATATAGCATGCCAAGCCCAGTTAAATGAAAATTAAAAGAAAAAGATGTCAATGTTTACTTCAGATTCCTAACTGTAATAAATGGTTTTGGTTTTGATTCCCCAGGTCACTGCCCGAAACAATGCTTAGGGAAGATGATGTAAGTTATTTTCTGTAGCAAACAGTTCTTGCTAACATTTAATTGATGAAGAGTTAAAACTTAAGGTCGAGATGTCTGCAATAGGAACATGACTGATGACTCTAATTAATTAAGAAGGATGTTGGCATTTTAACCTGATTATGCTTCTTTTCTGTACATATGAAAACTATATACCATTCTAAATGCTGTTAAAAGAATTATTATTATTTTGTTTAATATTATATTACTTAATATGTATTTTGTATGTTGTACTGCCTTACTATTTTGATCATATGGTTGAATAAATTTTTCTGTGAGAGAATGGTTGAATCATTTTAATGCATTTTCTTGCTATCACTGTTGTGTTTTAGGAGTCTTATTCTCTTCCTTTTCGGTGACCGTCTCTTCATTTAATGTTCTTTATATAATTTAATTAATTATAATAAAAGGGAAAAAGGCTCTTTGCTGTGGCAAGGAAATTAGTAAAATAAGCCTTCGTATGGATCAAGGATGATGTTGTTAGAAGCTACATTTTTTAATTATATAATTTCATCTTTATCCAAATTTTTTGTGAATTCAAGTATAATAGGTTTGATTAGAAAGAAAATTAAAAGTAATTAGATTTTGTTCCTATCCAGTTCCATATTTTATTCAAATGATAAATTTTTTAACGAACTTGCCCATTAACCTTCTATAAGATGTTGTAAAACTAAGTTCCATACAATTTGAATGCCCGCCTTATGGGAAACCCAGGATATTTTTAGACGACTGCTTCTGTCTCCTGATTCCAGGTTACAATTTCCATGTTCTTATTTTGAGCTCCCCTATAGCCATTTGGGCAATGTTTATACAATCTTAATTTTATTGAACTGGTACGTGTTATTGTTTTCTATGAAAAGAAAATACAAAGTCATACAAATCATCTCTTAGTTGCATCACATTCTACTGAAAATCTGGTATTGCAGAGGGAGTATTTGTCTCATAAAATCTAAAGTATATGCTGTAGATAGAGTTAAATTGCAGTTCCCAATTTCTTTCCAAATCTTTGGTTGAGTGAACTTAATGGTTTTGGGGTCTTAATGGTTCCCAAAATTTTAATTGATTGATTTATTATTAAAAATATTTCCCTTGTTGAACCTTTGTTATTTTATGTGATTACTTTTTCATGATTGAGTGGCTATAGCATTATGTCAAGCATTGATAGATGTTAATTTTTTGGTTTTTTTAGATATTCTATGAGACCATAAAAACACGTGTCGAAGAATCCTTTGGAGCTTGTACTGCTGAAAGAGAGAATAATGTTGTTCAAAACAGTTCACAGTTGTTTGACACACGTAAGTTAATAAGACGACTCCTCTCATGTCTTGATGCTTTGACCAATAAGGGACTTTTCCAAGTAGCTACATTACTAACAGGGGGGTCTATCAAGTTTGAGAAAACTCAACTACAATTGAAAAAGATTATTAGGGAATCTCTTCTGAAAGATACTAAAAACCAAAATCATCATTGGCAGAAAAATGTTTTCAAACGTCTATCTCTGATTCTAGATGACCAAAGAAATTTCCGAGAGAATTGTGGGAAATTTTTAAGTCCTACATTTCAATCTCATGGTGCTGCTGCTAGCATGGTACTGGATGGACTGGAGGATTTGCCTTTCCAGGCCTTGATTTCCATTCACAGGAAACTTAGAGGTGTTCAAGGAGTCATTCCCAATTTACGGTGCTACAGACATGGTAAGAGTCGCGCTCATGTAATCAACCAGGTGAGGAAAATTAGCAAGAAAATGCTTTCTGAACTTGGTAAAGAGGATGAGCTGCAAGAGCCATTAGCCAAAGCAATGGCAGTAGCAGGCTTATCACTAAAGCTAAAACCAGGCTGTCAAAATTCTTCTGACCTAGGCTTCTGTCAATTTTCACCTGAAATAAAAAGTTTGCAAAATGAGATTGTGAAGGCTATTTGGTTGCTCAAGACAAAGGTTAGATTCCGAGAGCTGAAAACTGTGCAAAATTTGTTAGACCCAAACTCTGATGTCTCCAATGGTAGCTTACGAACAGCAATTAAGAAAATGTTTATTGAGTATCTTTTTGAGAGCAGTGACATGGATACCATTCCAAAGTCTTTATTAGAAACTCTTGCTATGATTAATAGGAGTTCTCGAACCGCACCATACAAATGCCTTCCAAAGGAGGAAATTGAAGAAGAGGTAGAGTGTGTACTGAGTGTGAGTGCTCAGACAAAGCAGATTGTCTGGGATTTGCTTCCTGACCATGAGTTTGATCAGGATTTCGCTGATGCATATATGGAGGAATTAGAAGAAAGTGATGATGGTGATGATTGTGATTTTGATAATGGTGGTGGTGGCAGCAGTGATGGTGGTATTGATAATGATGTGGAGATTAAAAATTCTCAATCTTGCTGGTTCTCTTCTCTTGAGTCAGATGATCTAGCAGAAGGTTTTGGGGATTCAGTGGCAGTTAATTCTGAGCTGCCTATCTTTGCAACTAGTGGGAATGGATCCTGTGCCCATCTCACACCTGGCAGGAGGGTTAGTAGTGATTCTGTCGAAAAAGTTGAACAAGAGTACCTTGCCAGTGTTGATTCTGATCTCCATGGCAGCATTTCTACCCCACAGTTCATGGAATCAAAATTTCATAGTGGCACTATTAAAATGAATATAAATCACTATCAAGTAGAAAATAAGGACAATGTTTGCTTATCTAGAACTGGTGCAAATAGTTTCTCCTCATTTGCTACACCAAAAGAAAGGTTAAATAGCAATTCGTTTGGCAAACACGAAGCTGAATTGAATACGACAAGGGATACAAGAAATTTGAGGGATTTCTTTTCTTCTAACCTTTTATTTGAGGATAAAAAATTTATTCCCAGCAAGCAAAGAACACGTGGAAACCAATATGTCACAATCCAAGAAGTTTGTGATGAAACAAGTGTGGTTGCATATAATCTCATTGGTCACATGTTGGAGAAGTTCGCACTGGAAGAAGAAGTAGATTTAGACGGGAATGACAGTTCATATCTCAGAAGCAACTCTTTGATTCAGGAATACACCCAAGGTATCTAAATTATCTTGCATCGTAAATTTTAAATATATGTTGGCAGAAGTATTATCTGCATATCAGTGAATTAATGTTAATGTCCTTTACATCTTGATTTATGCTGTTAATTTATAGGTTTATGTTATTAAATTACAGTAAACTGGAACATATTATAATTTTCCTAACCTATAAATTAACCATGGAATCTTAATACTTAAGCTGCAGTTTTCTTGGATTTTAAATAAATGGTAAAATGGTCTCTGTATCCAGCTGTGTCATACTTCAATAAATGGAACATAGCTCAGTCCTCCATATAAGACTTGCATATAATTCCGCATTTACTATAGCTAATTAGTAAATTATTAATTATGTTTCTCATCTTATTGTGCAGTTTCAGGGGAAAAGCATACTTTATCTCAAGAAGATGTGGGTACTTCTGTTATTGTTAAAATGGTTGAAGAGCTATTGCCTTCCCTTCCAAGGAGGTATTTCCTAGATTCCTTAGATATAGGTTTCTTAATCACTTCTCTCCTTCCCCCTTTGCCTTTGTGAGTGCTTTGGTGATTAAGCTTTGCGCCATTTTGGTGTGATCATATGTTATGCATCAGATTCAATAAGACTAAGCTATGCATTAATTTAGCTTTGTGTTTAACATACAATTAATTTTAGAGAATTCCATAATATATTTCCAAATTTATATCTCAAAAGATGTTCATGGGATAATGTGTTAAATGTAGTTACAAGTAAGATGCCAGGTGACATGAGATTGGATTATGATTTTATTTATTTATTTACCTTGAGATGTCAAGCTTTAATAGTATCATATAGTTTAAATGAGACATTGTCAAATTGTTAGGCCTACTTAAATGTGGAGTCTTGAAACATCTTGCATGCATGTTTGTGTATTTGCATAGCTCATTCATTGAGTTGACTTCATAACATTTTGTAAGTATCTGCTGTTGTATGTTTATGGGTGCAGTGGAATAGAAAAACTGAAGAAGTTGATGGATGCATAATAGCAGTCGGTATTGGATGCATATTTTGATGCGCAAAGAGTTTTTTGGTAGCATCTTGGGTTGATTGCAGATGTGTGAGCTGGTGAGCAAGGAGCTCAGAAAAAAAGATCAACGAAATTCATTGATTACCATAGTTTTACAGTACATCTAATTATCACACTAGTCACTACACTGTGATCTGCATAATCGTCAGAATGGAAAATGTAAAAATGTTATGCTGGGGAGGGAGAGCAGTCCAGAAATATGGAAGCCATCAATGCAATGCGTTATCCTTTGTAGATGTCAATTAATATAACTATTTATTTGTTTATTCAATTATTTTTCTTGCTACACAACCAATTGTTTGCCTAATACAGATAAATTGGAATGTAAAAACACTGCAGAGAATATAGTAATAAGAACCCTCAACATGTCATGTTTTCTGTCCAGTCCCATGACAACTGTTTCTGCAACCTGTATAATTTCTGAAAAATGTATTTTTCCCACTGCAATGCAAGCAATGAAGGGAATCAACAGCATCAACCCATATGTATATATATTCTCTTTTTTTACTTTCTCAAAAATAATATGTAAACTGTACAGATTAGTACTAGGGCACTACAGATCATTGTGCCTGGATGCAATTCTACAACCATTATTATTTTCTATTACTACTTCTAGCATGTACTCTATACATTAGGAGGAAAAAAAAAAACTATAATCTAGACTTCAAATCTTCTCCTTTCAAGATCTCTTGAAACAAAGAAGCATCAAGCGACATGTCTGAGGACTTTGGACATTTTATCAATGTCTCATTTCATGACTGGTAGTCTGGTACGGCGTAAACTTGGAGAGGAAGAAAGGTGTAAATTTTGGGACATTATAGACTTTCCACCTTGATGGATATAACATGGAAGCTTGAGCGGAAGACTGTCAGTGTCAAGAGTTGTCCCATTCATTATGATCTCCTAACATACTATCTTCTCATCTAATATGAATTTCCTGCCAAAAAGCAATTGCTGCTGCTGGAGCTGCCCACAACACAAGCAATATCACGAACAAGAAACTTCACATTCCGTGTGCCAATGGAATCCAATATCTCAAGACACTCCTGAAAATCCGATTCACTGACCAACATCACCCATTCCTCCTCGTCATCCAAATACCTTAGCTGGAATGTACCAATTTGCAATTTGAGTCTCTTTCCAACTTCTTCATACAGTTGGTAGCACCCTGCAGAAGCCTCAAACTTGAAGCGGATAATATCTTGTTTGTATGTAGCTTTCACAGTAATTTTTGAACCACTGTCACCTGAGTTTGGTTGTACTGTTGAATGTTTGCCATCCTCAAAGCTTGGAGAACTTGATGAACTACCATGCACCAATGAACCAGAGCCATTTGATGAGTCTGTCATGCTGGAAGTAGTAGGCTGATTATGTTCTACAATTCCATCATCACCCTCCATTATGGTATCCATCTCCTTAGCAGCAGCAGCCAATGACCTAAAGCTCCTAGACGCAGAGTGGCAGTCAGAATTCTCTAATTTCATGTTATCCTTATTTAAAGCCCATTTTTCGCATCCATTTGCAATATCAGAACATGTGCAGCCATTTTCAGGACAATAACAAGTCGCTGTATCAAGCCTAACTGGCTGGAGAGGTCCTTCGTCTATTGTAACCATCTTAGAGTCTTCACTACAATCAATCAGATAAATGCTAGAATTATCTAGTTCTTCCTCGGAGGTATTTGGAATAAGCATACTTTTCACTGGACCTGCTTGGTCTTGGTCCATAAAACACTCATTCCCCTCCACTTTAATGGCCAACTTCTCCCCATCGATACAATGTGCAGGAAGCATTGAAGCTGCATCTTGAGTTATCAGCTCAGGGTGCAGGTTTTTGTCGGGAAACAGAAAACTTTTCTGAGCATCATATTCTTGCGTGATTGAGCCCACTGCCACAAAGCCACCTGAGGCTGGGTCAAACTTTAATCCACCTTCCACACCCTGAACAGAGTCGATCACAGTTTGTATTTTCCTTAGCGAACGGTTCACCTTGTTTATCTTACGGGATGGCCATCTAGAGATCCCATGTTGTCTGCAGATCCTTTTCAATGTAGTAGGGCAAACTACAGGAAAGCAAGAAATTCAAAGAAAAAGTTAACTATAGTTGTTCAGAAGTTCTGTACCATGACAGTTTTGCATAGTGGTCACATAATGTTGGTAATTAACCAGCATTGCCGTTTTATGTCGTTTTATGTCAGCATTATTTACCTGCACCAATTAGTCTCTTGACGTCTTGTCTATTTTATCTATATTTAAAGCATCAGCAGGAAGAATTAAACCAGTGTAAAACTTTATAAATTTAAGAGGTCCATACCCAGTGCTGGTCTGGCCAAAGAAGTATGTCAGAGTGGTGATTCATATAGGTAATAATCTTTTAGGCACAAAATGGTGGTCTTTATAAAGACTCATAACCATGTGTACATTAGACTTGCACATTAACATGAGGCAAATAGTGAAGTGTAAATAAATAAATTAGGAAGCTTTTTCGTCACTAGGAAGGGTTTGATCTTATTTGATAGAAGGTAATTGATTATGCATAAATCTTTTCAGACATTCAAAACATCCATTAATAAGATGCCTACACAAATTTAACAATGAACAAACATGACTTTTCATTTTCTAGCCCTCACATTTTTTTTTTCTAAAAAAAATTTTGTGATGATTTTTCAAGAACCTGATATATGCAACTCAAGACATTGCCATTATAATACAAGAACTAAAAAATTTAAAGGATAAATTCAACAATAACAATATGAAAGAACATGCAACATGAAGTCTCACCCCCAATGCTTTTTGCAGCATCCTTAAGACTGCCAGAAAAGTATTGTTGAAGAACACTCAAGCTCACATTTTTCTCTGCTGTAGTCCTCTTCTTCTCCAAATGTCTTTTTGATCTACTCATCACCTGCAAGAAAGTTAATACGGTTATTCTTTGCTTACATTTTCAAGGCTTTTGTTATTGTACAATGTTTTTAGCTTACATGCTAATTAGATAGAGAGCAATCCATATATGTAATTTCCTCAATATCTCCAACTAAGAAGCTATTAACTTTAAAAATATATGAATGTAACTGAGACAACTAATGTTGACTGAACGCAACCCCAGAATGTAGGCTTGATCTTCCCTTCTATGTTGCTTAGAGATTGAAGAAATGATAAAGGTTTTCTGCGCTCTTAAATCATGGCAAAGTACAAGCAAATGCATATTATATCCTATGAGCTATCAAATGAATTGTATGGTCAAACCCATGTAACTTGCATCAATATTACATGGAAAATGTATAACACAAATAACATAAATTAAATAATCAATAGAATTTTATTCAATGCTAAAATATATCTAGGACCTATCAAATTCATAATTTCACTCTATCTATCTAAACCAAGTAAAACATTTTTACAAATTACTAGAGAAAACATCTAATATCTTTCATCAAACTCAAATTATATTACAATCTCAACAAAGGCTCCTTCAGGAATCATTCCCCCTGGAATAGTTCTTGAAAGCAACGACAATTACAAATTATAGTGAGAATACTACTCTTACATCATTGAACTTTTGGCTCTTGAAATTAAAAATAAGCACTTGAAATAGAAATAGAAATAGAAATGAATATTCTCTCCTATAATGTCTTATGGTTAACTAGATAATAATACCATGACACCGCATATTCAATTTACACAATGCCAACAGCAAAGCCATATCAGACTATTGTTACACTCACATGTAAATGTGGGGAAATTAGACAGAAGTTTTAAAGCTCTTTGAAAAAATAAATTGTTGTTTTAAGAGAAAATAAATTGTTAAAAAAGAATGAGGAAATGGTTAAGAACCATACCTGTTCATGAGGACTATCTGCTTCTATTCCATCTTTTTTGGAATTTGATACATTCAAAGACATCCTGTCGAGTGAATTCAAGTCACTATCTGGTAATGTCTCATGAGAGCTTCTCCTAGACATTTCCATTTGTGGAAAGTTTGGAACTAATGCCTTTTGGAACCTAACTTTAGAGCCTTTATCCCCAACCAATTCTGCATCTGAAACCGTTCTCAAACCCTTACAAATCCTCTGCATCGTACCCGAGAGATTGTTCAACAAGAGTTGTTGTTCAAAACTCCCCGTCATATTGATAGGAAGGAAGAACTCAAGTATGTAATCATCATCACCGGTGTAGGTACTTCTTAGCCTAATTGCAACAGCAGCATTCAAGCCCAACTTTCGTGCATGATGGACAAGTGGATATTCACTTACGTCATATGATTTTACATCAGGGAAGAAAAAAGGGTGATTTGATTGAAGTGCTTTTCCAGCTATACCTTGCCCTTCCTCAAGATAATGCTTTGCACAGGCATACACAAATCCTTGCATTTCTCTATCATTCACATAACAAGCGGTACTCTCAATGCACAGAATGTTTTTCCCACCTGGACTTTCACTGCGTCCTTTAACACGAACTTTAATATCATCAATAGCTTCTTCGTTGTACTTACAGGGAATCCATGTCAAAGCCAATGGTAATCTATGTGCATGGCATACTGCTCGCAGAACATCAGTTATTTCAGCTAAGGCAACACTTTGATTCCTTGAGATGCACTGCAGAGCAAACAGATGAATTTAAACAAAATAGAGCATTACTAAATAAAAGTAACAAAAAAATTACTCATTTATACTTTTTGTTAAAAAAAAAATAGTAATAAAAGTTGCCTCTTCATTTTATATATACTTATTAAGTAAATGTAAATGAATCAAAGGAAACAATTACAGGTTCTGATAAAACCTGGGGAAGAAGACGAGGAGTAGTGGTCCTTAAATTCACATCCTGCAAAGAGTAACAATAAATTTATTTATTTTTAAATCCAATATCATTGCAAAATATGCACAAGGCATAAACAAAATAAATGCAAAATGGTTAAACGTCCTAGCATCTTAGGTGCACACTTTTTTAGATATTTTAACCCAACCAGTAAACTTAATTCATAAAGCAAATCATAATCTAACATCTTCAAATTAGTTTAATAACAACGGTAGAGGAGGTGCAACCAAAAAATACTGGCCATATAAATTTATCTTTTACTTTTGAAACTGATATTAAACACCAGGATGCATTACCTTAAAACTTAAAAGATATCAAATTCACAGAATAAAAAATTGGAAAAAGGGGAAGCACTAAAGATATCAAATGCACCCTATTAAATGACATCAATAATCTTGCATAAGCTAAAAGTCAATAATAAGACCTCATGGGAGATTTTATTTTTAAAAACTAACCTGAAGAGCATTGCAAACGCTTTCCATCTCCGAATCAAAATCTGGCTTCTCTTTTACAGTGACAAGTTCCAACACAGCACAGCACGATGACATTCCAGGTGACTCAAAGATGGGTACGGCAATAGAACCATGAACAGCATGTTTAACTGCATGTGTCACCCTTAAGTACTCAGTCTCATTATAATAAACAACATCTGAAGTCCACTCGGGAATTTTAGACATAAATACTCGACCAGGAAGACCAGGAAAAGAACCCGGCTTCACTTCTACAGGAAAGGTATATGTCCTTGACACATCACGATACCCTGCAAGTATTTGATCAAGCAAATATGGTTGATCAGAAGTGCTCAACATATACTGATCTCCAAGCTTTATTGGAACCCAAACTTGAGCCAAAATCCCCCCACGACATGACTCTCTAAAAACGGACAAGGCCCTGAGCATCTTCTCATCAAGTGACAATGGGAGTGGCCTAGAAACCAAACAATGAGAAGTATCTGAGATATTTTCTCTATAACCATCGTTAGTTGATTTAGGAACCAAAACATTTGCATCTTTAGGATCTAATGGGTAATGAGACTCAGCAGTTGTTTGTTGGAAAACCATATTGTCTCCACAACTGTAAAAACTCCCCATACCATTTGATGCACCAACACCAGAAGAATTTTGACCCATGATGTTTAAGGCATCAAAAGATGTATAAGACAATGACTGAACTGGTGGCAATCCACAGGATGCAACCATATGTTCGGTTGCGGTTGGGGTATTGCACCATCCAGCATAAGCATCAAAATTCATCAGCTCTGTGAAGTTGTTGAATGGATCTTCAGAAATCGAATTCCTAGTACCATTATCATATAGCACTGGACTCTCCGTCTGGGATTTCGGAGAAACCAAATAACTAGACCCCTTTTCTTTAGATGGAAAGTGGTATTCCATATTCTAAGTAATTAAAAATAAAAAAATAAAAAAAAACAAAAAGAAAAAAAAAACTCCTATTAGAGTTCTATCAAAAAGCATTTGTTTAACCCAACCTTTGTTTCTATATCTTTCCGCATTAAATTATATATTCTATCAAATGTTTGCCTTACACTCAAATCTTATCCACTCCTTCAAACAAACATCTCAATTCACTTGTAAACCCAAACTTTCCAAAGTGAAACAGCACTAAACCTGCAGTAACCACGAAGAAAAACCACACTTCAATTTTTATAAAAAACACGAACCAAATAAAAATAAAATCAGGAATCAATCACTGATCAAACACTCAAAAAAAAAAAATGATTTTCTATAAATAGCAATAAAACGTTTTAACACTCTGTATTCACAGCCTTCAAAGCTGCAGGAAAACACTGCAAGAAAAGTCCACACCTCTAAACTCAATCAATAATAACACACAAAACCAACTTAGATTCATCATCTCATACGCTAATATATCACATTAGGCAGAGATGAAGGGGGAAATCAAAACATAAGTGAGATTATAAATACATAATATAATAATTCGATTATTTCTTTTTAAAGCCTGTAATTAATTGTTCAAATTCAAATGAAAATTCACTTGAAGATTGATCAAAACTACATAAAGATTTCAAATCAAAAGCATGTAACTGAGAGTATGAGAGCACAAATTGATGAAATTCAAGTGAGACTTATCCAAGTAAAGTAATAAAGTCCTCTGATTTATAGGGAAAAAAACATCAAGAAATGTCCAAAAAGCTTTGAAATGATAAAATTGAAGATCAAACCCCCAAAGAGAAAAAAAGTAAAAAAAATTGGAACCCTAACTCAGTAGCGGTGAATCCATATAAAACCACCGGCCTCAATCAATAAACCTCGAAACTCAGCTAAATTTATTTTTATTTTTATTTTATTTATATATATTAATAGTTTTGGTAGGCAAGACGAAGAAATCAGAGAAAGGGCGTGGGATCACTTACTAAAAAGGGAAACCCACAAGCGGAGGTTTGTAGTGATGTGCCGACTTGTACAGATGGATCGTCTTTGCTTTATATATAGAAATGTTTGGTCTCTTACTCTCTTTAAAGAAGCAGTTAACTATGGGTTTAGCGCCTGAACATGTTTTCAAGACTCAGCTCTCTTGATTAGAGACAGTAGAGACAGAGACAGAGAAACACAGAGAGACACAGACAGACAAGAGAGTCTTTGTTCGGTTTTTTATTATTTATTATTTATTATTTATTTGATTAGATCCAAGAATACAGAGTGGCTTTTTAATGTAATTGTTATTATTTTTGCTAAATACCGATATTACCCTTGGTGGTTTGATACACATTCTCTAATTATTATTAATTTATTATAATTATTATTATGTATTTTTTATTTCGATATTTAATTTGTAGGATTCAGCTACAATACATGACTTTAATGGGTGAAAATGTTAATTTTTTTTTTAAATTTTTTAATTATTAATTTTTTATACATCTAAAAACTAAAAATTGACACAACAACCGTAGTTAAACCATAATTTGTAAGTCTTATTGTCCTAATTTTATCAAAATCTGAACTATTAAAAAAAAAAAATTGAATAGAGATATTTGATCATTTCTATTGAATTTGGTATCTCACTTATTTTAAATAAAAAAATACAGTAGCATGGAGTCTTTGTAATTCCCACACCTCAACACAATGACTCGAGTTTTAACTTTTAAGACATTGTAGCAATCTAAAAGGGTGGCTTATATGTGTTGATTAATAATAAACTAATAATCCTAATATTATTTTGTTTAATATACCGTAGTTCGATAGTGTCTTCAAATCATTATTATTATATTACTAATGGTAGATATCAATTTCACCTACTTCTTGTTTTTTTTATTGTTATTTTTTATTTAATATATAAATTTAGGGTTTTTAGGATAACAGAACTAGAACTAGAAGCCTCGTAATGATGTTTGAAAGGTTTACCATAAGACTAATACTTCTAGTTTTTTTTTTTTTTTTTTGGGTCTATCTCATTCATGAACTCATTAACTTGTAGTATATCTGAGATTGTTTGTTTTTTTGGTGAAAGCCAATCTGAGATTGTTTTTATGAATTAAAAATGCTACACTTATAAATATTTTGTTAAAAAAAAAAAAAAAAAAACACATGATGCTTCTTTAATCTGAAAAAGGAAATATAAAAAATTTATGTATTAAATAGAAATTTTTTATTTGTTTGTACAAATTTGATCACTTTTATCATCGGGTAACCTCGATTTTTGTCATATATTAAAAACACTAAATATATATGGCGGTTTTTTTATATTAACAAAATAATATACAATTTAACTGTGTTGTAAATTTCCTCTTACATCGGAGATCCGTGAAAAAAATATATTTACAGATTTTGAGGATGAAATAGAAAAACTATTAAATGCTGCATTATCACCTTTCAAAAGGAGTATTTAGTTTCAGATAACTTCTTTCTTGTCAATTATGACATATATAAATTTTAATTTTTGCCATTCACGGCTATTATCAACTTTTGGAAATGGCTGTTTTAATCTGTATTTATATTGCAAGTAGCCGATATTTTATACACGATATTATCAGTGCCGGTCTTGATTATTCCGAGGTTTCTGGATGAAATCTAAAAAATTGGTCACATACCAATAAAATCATCCCAACTCATCATAAAATTAAAATTAAAATTAAAATGTATCTGGTTGCTTTTTTTTTTTTTTTTTTTTTGTCTTTGGTGGGTGGAGAAGAAATAAATAATATATAGGTAATAGGTGATAAGAAAGTATGAATCTTTAAAAAATTAGGTTTTGTACTAGAATAAAACAAATTGAGCAATGTTTAATTTATTTTTGGTATTGTTTGAGCCTTTTTTTTACAACTTAAACCATAACAAAAACTCACATAATATATTTGGAGCCCATAAACATGATAGGCTTAGGGTGGCCGCCCCTCTCTGACCCACCCCAAGGCCGCCCCTGGTTTTGTTACAAGATAAGTTACATATATAATGTTGTATTGAAGATTTACTTTTGTTTACGTGAGGTGTATGATTAAAAAAAAAATCTTATGCAAGATATTAATTTTAATGGAATGCAACTATACTTTTTTTTTAATGTACAGTTGCATTCGGCGGCATAAGTAAATTATAGAAAAACATTTAATTGATGGGGCAACTCATAACTCATTATTAGTAGAATGTATCAAAACTACATAACTATGTATATGAATATATCTTTTTTTAAAAGTATTACAAAAACTATTATAATAGAACTGTCGGGATCTATCGAGATCAAACAGTACATGTGCAGTTCAGATATCTAATTTCATAACGGGAGATAACTACTTCCACAACCTGGGAAGAAAACTCTACACACATGTTTGTAAAATGAGTATGTTGGGATTTGAACCTCTCACCACTTATATGAAAAGAAAGTGTACTACAACTCTACTAAGAGATGATGTGCTATGCTATGTATATAAACATATCATCGAGAGGTGACCCAATTTTAAAATTTTATAGAAGGCAAACAATAGCTGGAGATGTTTGCAAGGGAAATGCAGAGTGGATAGAGGTTCCTCATCCCCATTTTTAGACCCCTTACCCATCCTCGTTTGGGAGAAATGGGAATGAGGGTGTTTGGAGGAGATATCCCTGCCCCACCATTTCCTCCCGTTCGTCATCTTTCGTGTGACCTTGTTTGATCTCATTTCCCCTGTTTGATCTCACTTGACTTGAAATTGAAAATAATTATATATATACAAGTACACATGAATATAATTCAAAGTAAATAATTTTAATATTTAATCCAAAATAAATACAAGTACTCCTATTATTACATGATAAAAGTTCAAAAAAAAAAAAATTAAAGCGATCAATTAGCAAAGATAATAAGGCAAACAAAATCTAGGAAATCTCGAGTTCCATGTTAACTTCACATCTCTTGTCCAGCATCTACAACTTCACATTTCTTGCCAAGTAGCGGATGTTAAACTGATAAAGCATTTTTGGTGGGCTGGTGATTAAACTGTATTGTATTGTATTCAGATTTAAGAGTTTAATATGTATTAGAATAATACAATACAATATTTTATTTGTTTTATGCTATGCATTACATTGTATTAATAGCGAATATTTTTTAATTAATCTAATTCGATGTATAAGCTAACACAACTCTTAAGGGTATGAGTTGTATTAGCTAATACAAAAGGGGAGAGAAATATTAATAAATTTGAATAATAATAATAATAATAATAATGATGATGATAAATTTTAATAATAATAATGTGAAAATAAAATATATTATTAATAAAAAAATTAAATAACAATACTAATACAAATAATGATAATAATAATATTGATAGTAAAAATATTTTTAAATATAATACAAAATAAAATAATATAATTTTATTTCAATATTTAACTTAAAATAAAATAAAATAAAATGTTATTATAATACAATAAATGTTAAAATTTATAAATTAAATAAAATATTAAAAATAATTGTCAAGTATTATTGAAATTCATTACATGAATAATAATTTATGCAATAAAAATATTAATTATATATTAATTATTTTTTAAAAAAATATAATACAACAAATATATATTTTACAATATGTTTTATTCTTCTAAAAATATTTCAATTTATTAGTTAACAAAATATTTAGAAAAAAAAATCGCATCTAACACAATATAAATACATCTAATGCAATACAATACAATAAAGTGTGCCAAACGAGTCCTTCAAGTTAGAAAATTTTTTTAAAAAAATAATTTAAATAATTAAATTACAAATAATTAAAGGTAATTTAAAATAATTAAATTATAAAATATTAAAGTTAATTACATTATAAATAAATTAAAGATAGTTTAAAATAATTAAATATTTAAATAAAAAAAAATTTAAGAAGAAAGCTTGGGGAAAATGAGGGAAATGGGGATGGGGAACCTCATCCCCACTCCCATTTGGTGGTGAAATATAGTGATATATCCACAAATGGGATAAGGTCTAAAGATGTCAAAATTACCCATTGGTCCGGGAACTTGTATCATTTAAGTTGTGGTATAGGGCCGGTATTTTTTTCAATCCCCGATTTAATTTTGGTACAGTTACGGGATTTCAAGTCCTCGTCCTGTCCCATTCCGCCCCCCGTACCTATTATCAGTATATATATATAATTTTGCCTCATATTTTCCCTCTCACTAACATAATTTTACCTCTCTTTTTTCCTCCATTGAAACACTACTCCATAGTCCATACCAAATAATTATATATAATATACCTCTCGCACTATTATTTTCATATTATTCAATAATATTATATGATCTTTATCAAAAAGTCACAAAAAAAAAAAAAAAAATACATTAATGGGATGAGGATGGTATGGGGCAAAAACCGATCCCCTAATGGGGAATCCTCGTACCCTCACCGTTTATTTTAAAGCGGGTATTCATCAGGGATGGTATTTCTCATATAAATTGGTATTGGGGATGGTAATAGAAAACTCGTTCCCCACCCGTATCATTGATATCCATAATAGGGTCCTCGAAGGGATGGAGCACGTGGGGGGTTTTTGGGCAACTCTAACAATAGCTGATTAAAAAAAAAAAAAAAAAAAAAAAAAAAAACCTTTTATGTAATTTAACTAAAACTAAAAAACAATCTTACACTTTTGAAAACAAATCTTTTTATCATAAGAATTAATTTTGTTTTTGGACACACCTTACATATTGTGAAAAGGCCAAATTTTGCTAGGGCAGGGTAAATGAAGATAATTGAATGTCACATCTTCTTTTATCTTGAGTGGTGTGAGATTTAAGTCTTGCGTTGTACAAAATGCATGAAATTTTAGAAAATTAGATGGATATTGGGGAAATCGATTAAAGTCAAGGTATGCTAAAAGCCTAAAACACTATACTTAAAATCAGATTGCATCTCTCTAGAACAATGTCAATCTCTCTAGAACAATGTCAATCTAATCAGGTTAATTGCTCTGACCTTCATCATTGAATGACCTATTAATAATATAAGGGCGCACTCCAAATACAGTATTCCATAACAATTAGAATATATATTCACATTCCTTTTTTTGTAGCTTTGAAGAGATTCAGTCTTCTTCCAAAATGACTTCGATTGCACTGTATATGATTGGAAATCTGATTACCATTGCACATTAAAATCACCATTAACAAAACCATTGATTTGAATAATGGTCAAATATTTATTGTTATAAAATCATCATAACAGTCACATGATTGCTCACATAAAATCATTATTTAGTGACATCCTCATCTTGGATTATAACATTCTATTGCACTCTCATTATTTGTGAGTACAATACTTTAACATTTTAAATAAAAATCACTATCTCTTCGTTATTAATGTTAGGTCGTCGAGTGTGTTTAAATTTCAAGAGTAGTTTTTAGAAGACCCTAGAGGTGGATGAACATTAAGATAATATTTGTGAATTATAGAAAACCGGAAGTAAATTTGTCAAACAATAAAAGAAGATGGCCATAAAGGAATATGTTGAGTGTTGATTGTATTTATGGCAATTTTTCTCTTATGAGCATACAACTTTAAGTATATTTTGAGTATATTAATACACATCACTACATTTTTGCTATGTCAGCAATATAATTTCAATCATATGATGTGTGCGCCACGGAAGCACCATGCATATGACACCAAGTCAGTCCAAGTCAGATTTGCATCAGTCAGTATTGCATGGTCACTTTGGTTCACCTTGAAGACTAAGTTAGTATTAGTTAGTTTGTCACAAATAAATGGGTCCTTGTTTCCCGATCAGTATGTTGATTGTGGCATGGATTCAGCTTTGTTTCTTTCCCATTATTTCCCATTTACTTGCACGTTGTTTTCAGTTGTTTCACTCATTCGTTTGCATGGCCTATAAATATGCCAACAGTATTTGGATGAGGTTATGCATAATTTATTTCCAATAACTCCTCTATATCTTTTCTGATTCTTTTCTCTTTTATCAAATTCTGTTGTCTTTTGCCAAAGTGTTAAAAGTACACAACAATGTGGTATCAGAGCTAGGTTATCCGTGGACACCCGTGGAAAGTCGAACGCGGAGTTCCGCAACGAAGTTCATGAAACCTTTGCTAGCTATGAGTCAAGTTTCGACCAAATCCTCACAAAATTATAAGCTTTACGATTGCAACAAACCAGGGCCGGCTGATGCTATAGGCAACTAAGGTAGTTGCCTAAGGCCCCACCTAAAATCAAGGCCCCATATTTTCATTATCAAAAAATATGCATATATATCTTAACAATTAATATTCAGTATTTTTCTTTCTATTTATTATTCAAAAAATATCTCTTTTTTACTTCTACATTACCATTTATTCCTATTTTCAAGTAAAATATTCCTATTTTCAAGTAAACCACATTTAAGTGGACTTAAATACTCATTAATGTTATTTATTTTTCTTTCAAGTTTCAACGGTTATATATATTTTTTATTATATATTGTTAATAAATCTATTGTTTTATATATTATATATTCAATCAAATCCTTCTATTGCAATCTGCAAATTGAAATCAAACCTGTTGCAATCAAACTCTCTTACTATATCTTCTTTCTATCAACATTCCGGCCTTCCAGGTTTTATTGTTCTAAACTCTGTTACTTTAATTTTTTTTTTTGTCATTTTATTTATTTATTTTCATCTATAACTTAATTATTTGTTTTTTTTAAGTGTTTATAATTGATAATCTGATATTAGACAATAGATAGAAGACATGTCTAATAGAAAATACGAATCCGGATACGAAAAACTCAAAAAAAGGAGAAGAATAGAAAAATTAGTTGAATCGCAAAAAGGGGCTCTGGATAAATTTGTCACAAGTAGCAAAAAAAGTACAGACTTGAATGAAAATTTAATGGCTGAACAATCAAATCCAACTGAATTGATAGATAACATTGAACAAAATGAAGAACATGAAAAAAATACAGGGGAAAATAAAAAAAATGTAGAAACAATTATCTCCGATAGTATCTATGATCCTGGAAATTGGGATAACATTGATAATAAGATAAGAGATTTAATAATAGAAAAGGGCCCAATTAGAGAAAACAATATAATTTTCCCAAAAGATGAAAATTGTAGGCATTTCTCTGCCACACACTATATTAGAAAATTGCCCAACGGAGAAAAACATGATAGAAGATGGTTAGTGTATTCCAAAGAATTTGATAAAGTCTATTGTTTTTGTTGCAAATTGTTTAACACAAAGTTTAACAAAAATCAACTAGGTAATGACGGCACTAAAGATTGGAAAAATCTTAGCACTAAGATTAAAAGCCATGAAACAAGCAACGAACATATAACTAATATGAATGCATGGGTTGATCTACAAGTAAGATTGTTAAAGAATAAAACAATTGATAAAGATATCCAGGAAAAGATTAACAAGGAAAGAGAACATTGGAAAAAAGTATTAATAAGGATTATTGCTGTGGTGAAAAATCTTGCTAAAAACAATTTGGCTTTTCGTGGAAAGAATGAGAAAATCTATCAAGAAAATAATGGAAACTTTTTAAGTCTAATTGAAATGATAGCAGAATTTGATCCAACAATGCAAGAACATATTCGACGAATTCAAAATGGTGAAATTCATAATCATTACCTTGGACACAATATACAAAATGAGTTGATACAAATGCTAGCACTTGAAATTAAAAATTCAATTATTAAGAAAGTTAAAGACGCAAAATATTTTTCAGTTATACTTGATTGTACTCCGGATGCAAGTCATCAAGAACAAATGACACTTATACTAAGATGTGTAGATGTTTCAAAAATTCCAATAAAAATAGAAGAATATTTTTTAGAATTTTTAAAAGTAGTTGATACATCGGGAAAAGGCCTTTTTAATGAACTTGTGAGTGCAATAAAAAGTTTAAAACTTGATATCAATGATGTACGAGGACAAGGATATGATAATGGGTCTAACATGAAAGGAAAAGAACAAGGTGTACAAAAAAGACTATTAGAAATAAATCCTAGAGCATTTTATACTCCATGCGGTTGTCACAGTCTTAATTTAGTTCTTTGTGATATGGCAAAATCTTGTCCTAGAGCTATTTCATTTTTTGGTACTATACAACGTATATATTCATTATTTTCTTCTTCAACAAAACGATGGAAAATTTTACAAGATAATATCCCCAATTTAACTGTCAAATCTTTGTCACAAACACGATGGGAGAGTCGTATAGAAAGTGTTAAAGCAATAAGATTTCAAGCTCCACAAATTAGAGATGCTTTAATTCAACTAGCGGAAACTAGTGAAGATCCTAAAACAAAGAGTGAAGCAAATTGTTTAGCAACATATGAATTAGAAAATTTTGATTTTTTGTTAGGTATGATTATTTGGTATGATATATTATTTGCTGTTAATTCTGTTAGTAAGAACTTACAAAATGAAGATATGCAAATTGATGTTGCCATAGATCAATTAAAAGGTCTAATTTCTTTTTTCGAAAAATTTAGAGAAAGTGGATTTGCAAATGCTATGATTTCAGCTGTAGAGATTGCAAAAGAAATGGACATTGAACCTATTTTTCATGAAAAACGTGTTATTCGGAGGAAAAAACAGTTTGATGAGAATGATAATGATGAGAGAATTCTGTCTATGGAAGAGTCTTTTAGAATTGATTATTTTTTATACTTAGTAGATCAAGCTATTTCTTCAATTAGGAAAAGGTTTGAGCAATTTCAACTGTATGATAATATTTTTGGGTTTTTATTTAAGTTTAAAAAATTAAAGTCATTAGATGATGACAATTTGAAAAAATATTGCCAAAATCTTGAAAGTGTTTTGAAACATGACATGCTTTCGGATATTGATGGTTTAGATTTATTTTCTGAATTAAAAGTTTTAAAAGAAGTTTTACAAGATGACATAGATACTCCTCTTGAAGTACTTAACTATATAAAAAGAGTTGATTCTTTTCCAAATGCATTCATTGCTTATAGAATATTATTAACCATACCAATAACTGTCGCTTCAGGAGAAAGAAGTTTTTCAAAATTAAAATTAATAAAATCTTACTTGAGATCAACAATGTTACAAGAAAGATTGAATGGATTAGCTATATTATCTATTGAAAAAAAATTGTTAGAAAATTTAGAATTCAAAAATTTAATAAACAATTTTGCATCCCAAAAAGCAAGAAAAATTAATTTTAAATAAACTGTTTTTACTGTATATTTAATATATTTTGACATACACATCCAAGGCCTCGTTTTATAATTTCGCCTAAGGCCCCGGATACCCTTGAGCTGCCCCTGCAACAAACCCAACCAACAATACCACAAACCCAACCTACTAGTGAAATCAATCCATTTGCACAAGGTGAAACATCCCAGAACCACACCTTTTCTCAAATCTCCTTGCCAACAGACCGACATCAAACACAGCTCAAACTATCATTCCCTAAATTCAATAGCGAAGACCCTCATGGATGGATATACAAATCCGAACAATACTTCGAATTCAAGGAAGTTGTTCCACAGCAACATGTGCAGCTAGCATCCTTTCACTTGGAGGGAATTGCCCTTTAGTGGCATAGGTGGTTCAACAAATTCGGAGGACCTCTCATTTAGGGAGAGTTCACCAAGCCTGTGCTCTATCGGTTCAGACCCAGTAACTATGAAGACCCTTCCGAAGCACTCACCTGTCTCAAGTAAGTCACCAGTGTCGGAGTGTATCAGGCTGAATTCGAAAAGTTGTCACAACGGATAGATGATCTGCCAGAGAATTATTTAATTGGTTATTTTGTTGTAGGCCTTCGTGATGAAATTAGATTGGACATTAAGGTCAAGCAGCCTCGAACCTTGTCAGACGTAATCAGAGTCGCAAGACTAATTGAAGAACGTAACCAGTTACAAAAGAAGACAAGCACTCCGTATCGGCCATCAACACTAACACAAACTCAAAGAGTTGCATCAAATTCTTCTACGGGATTACTAGGGCCACCACCTACTCAAAAACCGAACCAAAACATACCTTTTAGGTGTATTACTAGTTAAGACGCGAAAGAACGTCGAGAACGTGGGTTATGCTTCTACTATGACTAAAAATTCACACTTGTACAACGCTGCCAACATCCATAACTCTTCATGATTGATGACCTATCACCATCTGAGGATCTTGAAAGCAGCGAAAATATGGAGTCATTAGAAGAGGAATCATTTCCAGAGATCTCTTTCCATGCAATTTTCGGCACGAATCACCCTCAAACAATCCGTGTAGTAGGGAAATTAAAAAACACAGACATTACTATACTAATTGATGGAGGGAGCACGCACAATTTCATCGATCGACGCGGTTTGGATTTCCCATGGTGCAGGATCAGACCTTCCATGTAATGGTTGCTAACCATGAAAAAATCGAATGTGTGGGGCGTTGCTTGGGACTTACGCTGCTCATCCAAGGATATATAATACATGCCGATATTTTTGTTCTACTAGTTGCCGCATGCCAAGCTGTACTGGGTGTTCAATGGTTAGAAACACTTGGACCTATCGAAACAGACTACAGAAAACTAACTATGACCTTTGATCAGACTATTTTATACCTATTTTAGGTCCCCCATTTCCGATCGTTTGTCTTGTTTTCGAGCGTATTTTTGCATATAATGTTTTGTTTGAGCCTTGTGTAGGTCTATATTCCTTAAAACAAGGTTTTGATCTTAAAGATTAGTTTGTGAGGCAAAATGAGCCAAAAATGGCTGAAATTGTATATACTTGTGCAGAACACCCAACTTTGGAGAGTCATATCTCCCTTCTCAAATCGAACCATGTTTATATCTTTATATATTCGGAAAGCTTCGGAAGTCTAGTTTTTAGAACATTTTACGGATTGTGATTCCGAGTTTTTTGCAGGAAGTTATGCCTATTTCCGTAATAGTGCATGATGTTGAAATGTTGAAATGCTGTCAGGTCAAAATGGCTACTTCAAACGGCGGTCAGGCAGCTGATTCACTCCAGAAAGTCGTTTTTTGCCCGAAAATTAAAGGGTAATCTTATCTTTTCACCCAGCTTTTAGTCCTAACCTCCCCACACTATTTAAACATCTTCTTCTCTTCTTTCCAACAGAATCCACACACCACACTTCTTTTTCTTCATCTTCTTCCACACCAAAAGAGAGAGAAGCTTTCAAGGGCATCCATGGAGGTTTTTCCTCCATGGATGCCTTCCATTTCATCTTTTACCTATCCTCCACCACATTTAAGAGCAGATTACATAGAGATAGGAGTGGGCTTTGGCCAATTTCGAGCTAACAAAGGAAGGAGCTCTTAAATGAGGTTTTCTTTAAGGGTTGTATCTATTTCTCACTCGCTATATATTTCTTGTTTTATTGAATGTGTAATCCCCACTTGGGAATATTTGTAAACCTATTTTGTGCTCAACATATGTGATGATTGTTTTTATATCCAATTTGTGTTTTGATTCATTCTTGATTGTTGTTGAATATATCTCTTATCTTGAAATGCATGTTTATGGATGATTGAAAATTAATATGCATTCATGGATGGGATTAGGAGTAGATTAATGTAATTTAGAAGTAGTTGTAACCAAATATCCCGGTTTGTGTTTGTATGTTGATGGGAGGATGAAATTAACTTGTATGGATGAGTTTGAGTGACCTAGAGTTAGGATTGTGCTTTTGGAGGAGCTCTCCGGTCATAGTCTTGGCTAATTAGCTAGGAAGAATGGGTGAACCTATAAATTACCATATGTAAAGGGTTTGGTTCATTGTTCTTGTAAACAATTGGATTTTAGCTATTTCTCACTCTAGGGGCTCTAGGTGAGTCATGGTTAGAGTTACAATTATTGGTCTTTGGCTATCTTTCACGTTATGGGCTCTATGTGAGTTATAGTTGGAGATATAATGACTCTTTCCACATTCATTGTACCTAACGTTGCCATTTTACATTACTGTGTTAATATTGGGACTCAATTTAGCACCGGTTTGTAGAATGTGTTCACAAATATTGGTTGCGGTTTCGTGTACGAGTGGCTCTAGGCACACTCTTCAATCGTTAGCTCTATAAATGGGTATAAATCGGATCGAGACAAAAACGAACCCTTAACTAAAATTGAATGTGCTTAATGCCTAACAACCAACTATTTGTGCACTTATGTGTGGTGAACTTATTGAACCTTGTGTGACCATTTTCACGCATCTCTCCTATCTACCATTTTATTTATCACTTTAAACACCATTCTCACCCTTCCATATTCTTTTTGTTTTTATTTATTTTCATTTTCATTCTCTACACACACACACACTTACACCACATTGTACATACATTTCACACACATCATTCTCACATTTCCGCATTCTATTTACATGCTTACAATAATCACTAGAACTTGAAATAGCTGACGAATCACACCTCCCTGCGGAACGATACCCTCGCTTGCTGCTTTACTAGTCTTTTAATAGTTTATAGCACATTGCGTAGGAAAACCTCTTTTAAATGAAACAATCTTTTGATCCTCACGATTTTTTAATGACGGAAAAAGCAAGTATCAACCTTCCATCATAATGGTGTTGAATAGACATTCCAAGGGCTCAACCGACAATCGATAGAGGTATTGAGTAAAAAAAAGTTGTTGAACTTGGAAGGATTGATATTTTTCTTTAAAATGATATCCGTAGATTCTTTTGACAATTCTACTAGAAATCTACACGAACTCCATCAGCTCTTGGTAGAGTATTAGATGATTTTTTTCAAACCCAACCGAGTTGCCACCAAAACGGATGCTAGACCACCAAATACCGCTGCTACACCACCAACAACCCATAAGTGTTTGACCTTACCGTTATCCGTACTACCAAAAACAGAGATTAAAAGAATGGTAAAGGAGTTCCTCGACTCCAGCTTAATCCGTCTGAGCCACAACCCTTTTTCATCACCGGTTCTCCTAATGAAAAAGGTTGACAGTAGTTGGTGATTTTGTGTCGACTATAGGGCATTGAACAACATCACAGCGAAGAACAAATATCCAATTTCGGTCATCGATGAGTTGCTAAATGAGTTACATAGAGCCATCTGTTTTTTGAAATTAGACCTTCGCTTAAGATACCATCAGATACGAGTCTGCAAGGAAGATATTCATAAGACGACATTCCATACTCATGAAGGACACTACGAGTTCGTAGCCATGCTATTCGGACTCACAAACGCCCATACTACCTTCCAGAACCTTATGAACGACCTTTTCCACCAGTATCTCCGATGATTTGTCCTTGCTTTCTTTAACGACATATTGGTGTACAGTAAGTCTTGGTCCAAATATCTCTCACACCTCCATAGTGTTCTATCAATTTTTTCTAATAATTGTTTATTTGCAAAGATATCTAAGTGTCGTTTTAGAGTCACTGAGGTGAACTATTTAGACCATATTATATCTGGGAAGGATGTACATGTTGATCCATCAAAGATTAAGTTGGTCAATGAGTGGTCGGTTCCAACAACTGTAAAATACGTACAGGGATTTTTGGGTTGGTAAGTGTCTACCATAAGTTTATTCGCGGTTTTAGCAGTCTAATAGCTCCCCTTACCCGATTGCTTTCCAAGGAGAGTTTTTGATGGACACTTGAAGCAGCTTCAGCCTTCACATAGTTAAAGTAGGCATTGGTTTCTTCACCTGTTTTATGCTTACCAGATTTTAATCAACCATGTGTTATCGAGAGTGATGCTTCTGGATTGGGAATTAGGGCTATTTTAACCCAACATGATCGACCCATAGCCTTTTATAGTGAGGCCTTGAAGGGCTCCGTTTTGGTCTTGTCCACCTATGAGAAGGAGATGTTGGCCTTCATCAAGGACATCCAAAAATGGCGCTTATACTTGCTTGGGAGACCTTTTATTGTGCACACCGACCAGCATAGCTTGAAGTACCTCCTCGAACAGAGAATTACAACTCCAGCAAACAAGACGGTTGTCAAAAATCTTGGGTTATGAGTATGAGATTTAGTATAAAAAAGGGAAAGAGAATCAAGGAGCAGATGCCTTGTCAAGAGTAACTGAGTATGAATGTTCCACAATTTCACTACCCATATCAAATTAGTGGACAACCCTTCAACAAGAGGTTACCCAGGACTAATTTTATGCCCAACTAGCCAACTCAAGTTCCACATCACATGCTTAGCGATATTCCTTTCGTGATGGTGTTTGGTTCAAAAACAATCAGGTTTGTTTGAGTTCTAAGTCATTTTTAATACTTGCAATTTTAGTTCACAGTCACTTATCTACTGTGAGTGGCCATTTTGGTTATTATCGGACATTACAATGCATCAAACGGAGTTTTTTTTTAATTTTTTGCTAAACATGAGGTCGACGATCAAAGAATTTATCAGAGAGTGCTACACTTGCCATCATTGCAAACATGACAACCAGAGCCTAGCTGACCTTCTTCAGCCGCTACTAATTCTGCGGACAATTTGATCAGAAATCTCTATGGATTTTACAGACGGATTGCCTCCCTCTCAATGATATACGGTCATTATGGTCATTGTCGATAGACTGTCGAAATGTGGCCACTTCATTCCCCTGAAACACCCTTATACGGTTGTATATGTTGCCAAGGCCTTCGTCGATAACGTCGTCCGTTTACATGGCATACTGACCTCAATTGTTAGTTACCGAGATAAGGTATTTGTTAGTTTGTTTTGGAAAACATTGTTTCAGTTGCAAGAAACAACTCTTAACATGAGTTCCATCTATCACCTGCAAACGGATGGACAAACTGAGGTGATAAATTGGACGTTAGAGTAGTACTTACGCTGTTTCACAAGTGAGCAATTGAAGGAGTGGATGGAATGACTATATTGGGCATAATATAGTTACAACACTTCGGTCTATTCCATCACACAAATCTCACCTTTCGAAGCTGTCTATGGTATTCCGCCTCCCTTCTTGCTTTTGTATATTCCAGGTAACACTAAGATTCAAGCATGGATGAGTTGCTTCGTACTTGTATGAAAATTTTACGGGATTTACGTCACAATTTGACGGTAGCTCATAATCGGATGAAAGTACAAACTGACCAACACCGGGGAGAGGTCACTTTCAATGTCGGGGATTTCGTGCATCTAAAGCTTCAACCTTATAGGCAGAAGTCAGTGGTCTTTCGCAGTTTTCTTAAATTGTCACCTCGTTTTTTTTTGGGCTGTTCCGTGTGTTGGCTAAGATAGGGATAGTTGCTTATAAATTAGAACTTCTGTCATGATCTCAAATTCATGACGTGTTCCGTGTGAGTCTTTTGAAGAAAAAAAATCTAGCTCGTGCCTCCAGCCTCTTCAGTTCTTCCGCCCACTTTAGAGACTTCCCACGTGTTACCACAGGTGGAACTTATCTTGGACCGTCGTATTATTCGTAAAGGGTTGTTTCGGCCTAAAACAGAAATTTTGGTTAAATGGTTGGGAGCTCTGCTTGAGGATGCCTAGTGATTTTCGAAGACGTATCCAGATTTCTTCCTTGAGGAGAAGGATAATTCGAGTGGGGTGGAATGATGTGTGCGCCACGCAAGCACCATGCATATGACACCAGTTCAGTCCAAGTCATATTTGCATCACCTAAGTATTGCATGGTCACGTTGGTTCACCTTCAAGACTAAGTCAGTATTAGTTAGTTTGTCACCAATAAATGGGTCCTTGTTTCTCGATCAGTATGTTGATTGTGGCATGGATTCAACATTGTTTCTTTCCCATTATTTCCCATTTACTTACACGTTGTTCTCTGTTGTTTCACTCATTCGGTTGTATGGCCTATAAATATGCCAACATTATTTGGAAGAGATGATGCATAATATATTTCCGATAACTCCTTTATCTCTCTTCTGATTCTTTTCTCTTTTTTCAAATTCTATTGTCTTTTCCAAAGTGTTAAAAGTAAACGACATTATAATAATACACATGGTAAAAATATAATGATGTGTATTAATATGTTTAAATATGTATATATTATATGCCTACTAGAGAAAAATTGGTTAAAATGGTTTGCATTAGTAAATTAATTTAATTAATGTATTTGAATTCGTCAAATTAAATGATATTGTTTTTCGAGAGAAATGCTTTCTTTATTATTATTTTTTATATATGATATAGGTTATTTTAGTAATAAAATATTTTTTTAAAAAGTAGACGTAGATAGACATTTTATGGAGGGCAACATAGCCACCATAATAATAATGAATCAAAAAGTTAAAGAGAAATGTATCAATCAACCAAAGATCATTATCAAAACTTTTTTTTATATAAAAGAATAAACTTTCTTTCCCTTTTTTTTTATTTACAAAATTTGGCTAAAACAAATAAAAGTGCATTTCTAAACAAAAATAGAACTTAAATTACTTTTTTGAAATAAGTATCCAGTATCTTCTTTCATAAATGTATACTTTACAAATATGAATTTATAAAGTAACTGTATTTAGGATTACTTCTTACAAAATCATTCCTATATTTATCTTCAAATATATAATGAAGGTAAAGAAAAAAAAAATACATATATTGTCACGTAAGGAAAATATAACAACGGTTGAAATCCATAATTCAATATATATATTGGTTCTTTCATAAAAGGTCCCTTATTTTAACATAAACTAAAGACCTTCGTGAAATCCACCGATCTTAATGAATTTTAATATGATTTTTTTTTTTTTTGTTGTGGATTACAAATTTAATGAAATCTACCTATAAACCAAATTAAACCAAATTTGAAATTTTCTTAAGAACTATAACTATTTTTTTCCCGACTTTATTAAATATGAAGCAACGGAAAAGTAGCGAAAAATAGAAAAAGTGAAAAACAAATAATAATTCCCCTTGTTAGAAAACCACAACAATGAGTTACTGATGTGGTAATTAAATATATATATATATATATAACTACTATAATAAATTTGAGATTTAAAAGAAGAAGATACAATTTGAGTCTACAAATTAATAATATAAGTGTGAGAAGCATAACCAATAATATAATGGCAAAGCCACCTCGAGATATGAGGGGGCCATGACCTAGGCCCACATAATTTCTTAAGCTTTTTTTGTTACTCACATTTTTTATATTAAAATTTTAACAATTTTTCGAATTTGTCCAAATCTCTCCAAATTTGATGAAGTTAGCTTTGCCTCTAGACATATCTTTGAGCTAATCTAATTATATCTCTTAAAAATTGTTGGAGAAAAACTTGGATGGAACGGTTACATTGACATGGTAATGAGACTATTCAATCAAAATGTGTTATTTATATCAAGAATATAAAAATATATTTTTTAAAATATTATATAACACATTTTGATTGTACTGTTTTAGTGACATATCAATGAAACTTCCCAACCACGTTTTTTTCTCAAATTGTTGATGTGTCCCTTACTTCAAAGTAAAAAAAAAATAAAAAAGTAAAAAAAAAATGTAGAAAAGAAAGTCATGCATGACAATAATGCAAAACCAAAAATACCAAAATAGTAATAAAATAACAAAAGAGGTAAATGGTGATTTCGCATAAGAGAATGTCAAATGGGCTTTAACGGTGGAAGGAGAGAGATAATGGGCAAGTGAGTGACACGTGCCACGATGACCGAATACTGGATCTTGGAATCTTTTGAGCTAGGCAAGAAGTAGAGAAGCAAATTTCATGGGAATTAGATTCCAAAAGTCCTTTTACCTTACCACAGCAAAGCAAGAGCTGCCACGTTAAAAAGCACTTATTTTAATAGCGAGGTGCCAAGGAAGAGTGAGGGAGGGAGGGAGACGTGCAGCAGTAAAATTTTCAGCATTCAATGCAAATAGGGGAGGAGAACAATGTATAGGGGAGGAGAGAGGATCTATGGCCCCATCCAGAATATTTTTAATAAATTTTTCATGTATAAAATTATTATAATGTATTACATAAATAAGGGTAGTATTCAACTGTAGCCTCAGGACATATAATAATAACTACTTTATTTCTATTTATATAAATAAAAACATAGGTCAACTGGTGTATTTATTATTTTGTTACAATAAATACAATATTTTTATTTCTATAAATAAAAATAAAGTAGTTATTAAGAGCATATGTTAACACTACCCAATAAATATATATATTTGATCCATCACATTAATTTTTTTAATTATAAACATAATTATTACTATTTAAAGTCCTGTTTAATCAATATATCTAAGAAAGTTTGATGTGAGACGGCGTCAGCAGCTATGAGCAAATTATTCATATGTCTCTATTCAATAATGTATTTAATGAATAAATATCATGGAGATTATTAACCACGATCACTGAGAAATATTGAATGTGATAGATTATTTATTAAAGTAGTAAGTTCATTTTGTGAGATATGCAACATAGATGTTTTAGATATTAATGCTTGTTACATTGCAGTACGAGGTCGAACTCATCAGCAACAGGATAATTTTACAATCTATATAATATAGTAAAATGGAACCGTCACGACGACATAAAATGGAACCCTCACGACGACACGTGTCGTCGTGAGGGTTCCATTTTACTATATTATATATATTCAGCCATAAATTCTATATATCTATATTTAAATAAATATATTAATTATTTATTTATTATTCATCCATTATTTAATATTAATGATACACATATTTAATTGAAATGAAATGAAAGGTTACTCTCTTTATACATTAAACAACATCAAATTGATGGTCTCCTATTTAATCACATATTTAATTGAAGTGAACCCCTCTTATACATTGAACACATTGAATGGATAATCCTTTTATTTAATCACATATTTAACTGAAGTGAAATTATATGTTTCTTTTTGTATACTTTGAACTCCTTTGAATTAATGAACCACCTATTTATTTGAAGAAAATGAAATGTCACTCTACAACAAATTTCTTAAAATACATGCTTACTTTCTTAATTAATGGTTCTTATAATGATCAACAATGGAATACCAAAGTTTTCAAAAAAAAAAAAAAAAAGGAATACCAAAAACTCATCACATTATCTCTTTTAAATCAAACTTTCATTAATTTAAACAATTAAACCACTTAATCATAAGGCTTATTAGTCTTTAATCAAAAGTCATTTCATCTCCCTCAGTTTTCTCTATAAAAACCACAATTAGCTTAATATTGAACATATTGTTTGGAAAATTTTAAGATTCTTCACTTCTTTTAACTTCGGAATTGGCCTATAATAGCTCAATGCGTCCATAATATTCTTAAAGACTACCCTTAATTGTATAGTTGTCTAAAACCATGTTATAGTAATTTGAAACTTTTATCTCTAACTAAAATGTTATAGACTTTTTTTTTGTGTGCTTAAATTCCAGGTTTTAGAGGCCAGACACATCCTGAAATTGATTGGAATAAGGGAAAAGCAATTGATTTTCTGTTTGAATCTCTTGGTACCTTTTTCTCTTACTCTCTAATTACAAATACCTCCTATCATCACATGCTGCAAAATTTGATCATCACATATTTCCATTTTCATGTGTTTGTAATAGTGATGGTGTGCTCCCAATATTTATTGGAGACTGTAAGACCGATGAGGATGCATATAAGTAGTACCACTTTAATTTCATTTCTTGGATTCTCTAGAGTTGGTGTGATTACTTTGTGCCGGGTTTAACAGATTAAGTAGTAATACGAAATCTAATATGATATCTCAGGTTTTATAGGAAGGGAATTAAGGATATTAAATCCTTATATCTAGGGTCCCTAAAGAAACCAATGCATTTTACTCTCTCAGGAACGAGTACCCTTCAGAGATGCAAATTTTGCTTTTATGCAAAGTATTTATATCTATTATCATATTTTCTATTTGTAGGTCAAGGAATCTCTCTCATCTTTGGTGAGATCGAAGAAGTTGGAGGAATTGAATAAACCATTAAAATATAAGAAGAGGAGCATACAATAGTCTGCATAGATTGAAAATTAGTTATAAATAAATCAAAAATGCATTTGGAGCTGCTACCTAATTTGCAGTCGGAGTGAAATCCAATTTCAATGATTAGTAAAATACATTAACTCATTTTTATTTACTTTCATAACTAGGTTTTTAACTAGGATTTATGTTATTATTTTAGAATAAAGCATTTATAATATTAATAAATCATTCCATGATTAGGAAATTATATTACACAATATAAAAAAGAAAACATATGTGAAGATGGGTTGTCTTTAAACAAATGCAGCAAGTTCTATATAATTTGATCAGTTTGATAGCATATACAGACTATAGTGCAACAAGCCACCTACTATTTTATATGTGATAAAACATTGACGGTTTAGGTGCAATAGTGTATATGTTTTTTGAAATACACTTTAAACATATATAGTCGTGAACATATATAAATTGACTATTGTGTATTACAACATCTTTATAATTCAATAAAAATGAATTTTTTTCCTTATTTTCCTACACACATCTTTCAAGGAAAATAAAAGATCATAATTCTATTGTCGGTTTGTCCACATCTACATCTCCGGAAGGTGATAATAATAATAAAATAATAATAAAGAGAGGAACAATTTGGACAAACATTATCAAAAATTAATTTTATTTTTATTACTTTTTTCTTTATAACATTTGTTAATTTTTGAAAATCAAAAAGTTTACATCATAAATTGAAAATGAAAGATTGATACAAGAGGCACTTGAAGAAATTAGAACATTAAAAATGCTAAAAACTTTTAAAACATAAATCTTATGACAAGCGTTATATTTTACGATACTCGCACATCGTGTGGGCTACAAACTAATTAAACAGTATTATTGGATATGGATATATTTTTATGTTGCAATTGATTCTCAATTACAAGAATTAAATATAAGTACAGATTTGATTATAAATGATTTTTTAGATTTTAAAGAGCTTCATTTTGATTCATAAAACTTATGTTTATTTTATTTATTAATTTCTGAGACTAAACTGTATTATATTTGGTTATTTTTTTTTTAATAATTTAGTTTTTAAATATTAATATATTTGTCTTGCACAAATTTGAATTTCTTTTTATCTCGGTCTTCCTAAAGTTAAAATCCTAGATTTACCTCTGACCTCAATGTCAAAAAACATGCATTCTATATGTAAATGTATAGTTGATACTTGATAGACAACCAAATCAACATTTGATCTTCAATGGCTTCCATTTAAAACACATTTTTTATTTTATTTTAATGATCTATCTTTTTTATTTTGTTTTTGTAACAAACAATATTATTATTTCAATAGAAACATCAATCACTTTTTATGTCATAAATGTATTTGTTGATTCAATCATACTTTTTATATGTCATAAATATACTTATTGACTCAATTATGTTGACAATGTCCAACCGTTTAAAAGTAGATAATCATTTTGATAGTTTCTATTCTTTTTTTACCATATCAGCTTGATATTGAATAGAGATGATTGCAATATATAAATATATTTAAACTCAATGTCTGGTTGTCATTGTTGGCATCCGCAGCTACATTGAAGATGTTTTTAAGTGCTTAATTAATTGACATTTTAGTACTTGTGCTTGCGGCTACAATTCTGCTTTTGAGTTTAAATTTGTGGGTTCTCTTAAACAATTGACTACTTCTAGTTTTTAATTTGTTATTTATTTATTAAAATCTATTTTTTAATTTTTATATTTGTTAAACAATTTTTAACTTAAGTTCTTTTTTTACCAATTTGCCTATTTACCCTTGTATCTTTAACAAAATTCCTGATGGTAGGGGTATTTTGGGTCTTTTTTTAACGGCAGGGTGAGAATGGAAATAAAATGAGTTTGTAGATGGATTTTGGCCAATTTTACAACAAAAGGGGCATAATAGAGAATAGTGTAAACTATAGGGGGAATGATAATTTCCCTTATTTATATAAATTGTTAATATATACACTTAGCACACACAGTAAATATTGGAAAAATGAATATTATTTTTCGTGATACAACTATACAAGCTGTGTATAATTGATATATTGAAGGTATAAATATAAATTATTTATTTAATTTTTTGATTGTTAACATGTGTTCTTATAGCACATACTAACACGACCCCTGATTTAATTATTGATAGAATTGGATGAATTTGAAATATCAAATACTTTCTTTTAATTTTCAAAATTTATAAAAAAATGTGCTTTTTCTTTAATGAATTGTATCAATCAAGAAGAGAAAAGTATTGGAAAACTTGAGGAATCTCAACTAGGGTGTATTCAATGAGGATTTCAAAAGACTTTTAAATTATTTTTTTAAATTGATAGCTTTTGCAGAGTTCATGAACTTTTATAGATTTTTATAGACTTTACAGAATTATAAACAACTTTCATACACTTTCATTTTAAAAGATACACTTAGCACACGTGTTAAATATTGGAAAAATGATTTTTTTTTTTTTTTTTGGGTGATACATCTATACAAGTTGTGTATTGATATATTGAAAGTATAAATATAAATTATGACGAAATTGCAAGATATGATAAAAAAAATTATGGATTTATTGTTTTTAGCCGCAAATTTATTTTTGATTATATTTGTCACTTTTAGGCTTAAACTGACAAGTATACCTTTCCTTTTATCTTTACTTCAACCAAAATTTCCCCCCAAAATTTCCCTCTCTCTTATTTCTGAAACCCTCTATTTTGTTTTTCATTTCAGATTCTCTCTCTCTCTCTCTCTCTCTCTCTCTCTCTCTCTCTCTCTCTTTCTCTCTTTCTCTCTCTCTCTCTCTCTCTCTCTCTCTGTATTGAAATCAGACGAATTGGGCAAGAGCAGAGCAACTTCATTTTTGTTCGTTTTGGGCAAGATGAAGGTGGAAGAGGAAGTGGAGAGAGTTGTCGAACAGGCTAAAGTGTCGTAGGATTCGACTTCTTCTTTGAGCAATCGCACTTTCAACGATGAGCAATCCATCAAGCAACGCGATCTTGTCTTAGACTCTAATATTCGCCGATGCGTTCCTCTCTTCATCTCTTTCTTCCAAGTTGGCCGACAAGCTCGAAGATGATTTGCACAGAGCCACTTGTTTAATTTATGATGGCGACGCCTCCTCTTTTCTTCCCAACAAAGCTTATGGTACCTGATTCTCATCTCAATTTTTGGTTTTTTTTTTTTTTTGTTTTTTTGTTTTTTTTTTTCCCATTTGATTCAACTTGTAAAAACCGAATCTTGATAATTGTTGCTGCTAGGTCGGTTCTTGAGAATGTTTATTGGGCCAATTAATGTCAGAGCCTCTCACAACGATGTTCAGTTTAAGGTTAAAAAGGAATACAACATTTACAGGGTAGGTGCTCTTTTTGTCTTCTATATTATTTAATTCAATTCAATTTGTATGTTATGCTATTATAACTGTGTATGTGTACGTGTGTGTTGAGCAGGATAGGACAACCCTTTTGTTCCTTCTATTTCCATCAACGCTTCTTATTCTGAGATATTGAATCTGGGATGAATGCTTGCCTGCATTCCCAGTTCAGCTCTCCCAAGTATTTATATATTCCCTTCACTTCTTCATTTTGTTCCCAGGTTACATGCCAGTTTATTTTAAAGTTACATGCATGTTATTGTAGACTTTACATGTAAATTAAAAATGAACAGGCATGTAACTTTTGAATGACACTGGCATGTAACTTATAGCAAATAAAACTATTGAAATTTTGTTTTAAAATCAGTCTTCCAAATATGGTAATTAAATGAATTGGCATGTAACTTTTGAATGACACTGGCATGTAACTTTTAACATATAAAGCTATTGAAATTTTGTTTTAAAATCAGTCTTCTAAATATGGTAATTAAATGAATTGGCATGTAACTTTTGAATGACACTGGCATGTAACTTCTAACATGTAAAGCTACTGGAATTTTGTTCTGAAATCAGTCTTTCAAATATGGTAATTAAATGAACTGGCATGTAACTTTATTATTAACTGGCATGTAACTTTTGAATGACACTAGCATGTAACTTCTAGCATGTAAAACTAATGGAATTTTGTTTTGAAATCAGTCTTCCAAATATGGTAATCAAATGAATTGGCATGTAACTTTATTATTAACTGGCATGTAACTTCTAGCATGTAAAACTATTGAAATTTTGTTTTGAAATCAGTCTTCCAAATATAGTAATTAAATGAACTGGCATGTAACTTTATTATTAACTGGCATGTAACTTTTGAATGGCACTGGCATGTAACTTCTAGCATATAAAACTACTGGAATTTTATTTTGAAATCCGTCTTCCAAATATGGTAATTAAATGAACTGGCATGTAACTTCATTATTAACTGTCATGTAACTTCATTAACAACTGACATATAACTTCTAGCATGTAAAACTACTGGAATTTTGTTTTGAAATCCGTCTTCCAAATATGGTAATTAAATGAATTGGCATGTAACTTCATTATTAACTGTCATGTAACTTTATTATCAACTGACATGTAACTTCTAGCATGTAAAACTACTGAAATTTTTTTTTGAAATCAGTCTTCCAAATATGGTAATTAAATGAATTGGTATGTAACTTCATTATTAACTGGCATGTAACTTCATGTATAGAGATCATAACCAGAAGAGGGGCATTCATGAGAGAAGATTTCCAACTGTGTGCATGTAAATTTTTCTGCAGTTACAGCGAGAGAAGATTTCCAAATTAAAGCAAGCTTGAACTATTATGCATAGACAAAAAAGCACAAAGATCCAGTGAGAGAAGGATTTTATTTGGGCAGTCAAAGAAGAAAGATTCAAAGAAGAAAACAAGCTTCAAGTCTGGTGTTTATTCATTGAAGAAGTATTGGATTTAGTTTTTCTTGCTTTTAACTTGTTATTTTTAATGTTTTTTTTTTTAAATATTTTGTTTAATGTTTTTTTTTATTTATTTTTATTTTATTTATTTTATTTTATTTTTATTTTTATTTTTTTTTTATCATAACTATCTTATAGGGACACCTAGATATGGAGTTGAATGATATTAGGAGACAGCAAGCAGCTGCCGTAAGTTAATTTTGCTTCTACTGCTGTTTCCTTTGTGTGTTGTACTTGCTGAACTACCTGCTTTTTTGTGAAGGTTGCTGATCAACTTTCAAAGGAAGAGGCAGTCTCGGATTGTGTACTCATCTGATTTGAAACGAGCTTTTGAGAATGCTAGTATTATTGCTAACAGACCTGGGGTTGTGGAGGTTTATTTCTTTAACAACTTTTGTTACATTTTATATAGCTTTGTTAGAAATTAGCATGGTAGCGACTGTTAGATTGTTGGAAGTCAATAACATGAAAAATCCAAAGTAATACCTTTATTAACACTGTTCTATGATGGTTTGTTTATCAACACTATTCTTTTTGACAAAAGATAGGTCTGTCTATACTCTATATTAACAATTGATTTTGCCGAAACTTTGGATAATGTAATTGGCTTATGCGTTTTGAATTTTTGGTCTTGGTTTTTGTAAAAAAATTGAGTATTAGATAGTCTATTGCAATCGAATTGCCATGTTCTTTTCTTCACTGTATCTTGAATTCATTTTGTATTTGTCAAAGGCCTTATAATATTTCTTCATAATGTTTGTTTTTCAATTGTAGAACTGTCTCAACTTGGTGGCCTTCATTTAAGTGATGGGTGAAATTTTTTAGGTTTTGATGTACAAATAATTCTATTTAATGTAAAGAAAAATATAGCAAGTCTGTATATGAAATTCCAAATAGTGAGTCTATATCTGGTAATTGTTAATAGAAGATGGGCTTGTGTTCCTCTTGTTACACACAAGGACCTGGAGCCTTACATTCAGAGAATCGCCGACGGTGACACTTCACCTATTCTCACTGGAAAAACCATAACTACCATATCATTGAGGTACTTCTTGTGTTTTGTGAGTTGGATTCAAATATTCAAGGTTTGTAGCTAAATTGTCAAAAATTCCTTTTGAATTTTTGGCTATAATAGTTTAGATAAATTGTCAAAAGTTTTATTTTTTATTTGAAATCTAGAGAATGGAGCCAGAGAAGAAAATGATAATTTATGGAGGGCGATGAAGGAAGAGATAGTAGAAACGAAGATCAGTTTCGAAGGGTTTGATATGGCTGTCAGATTGGGGCAACTTCCTTTGTGTATAGAAGTTTTATGTTTTGTTGTTGCATAGCTTTTGTGTTATAAAATTTGTTCATAATCCTAGAGCTTGTAACAGTGTCGCATATCTGCAGTTGGTCTGGTTAGTTGGCTAGTGATATTGGCCAATAAGGATTTTTCTTCTTGTAATCTTTATGTTGTTTAATGAAAGAAGAAGGCAACAATTCACAGAAATGTCCGTTGGCATCGGAAGTTGATGGTACAACTTAGGTATTAGTAATGATGTTTTAATTCTTATATGTATTTCATATTGTAGACTTTATTCAGTTAGATTCTAGTATTTAATGAATTTATTTTGAAGACCAAATTCTAGTATTGAATGAATTTATTTAAGTGATCAAATTTCAGTATTGTTACATGTCATTTTAATTGTAAGTTACATGCCAGTTGAATCTTATGTTACATGCCAGTTTAATTTTAAGTTACATGCCAGCTGGTTGTGAAGTTACATGCCAGTTGAATTTTAAGTTATATGTCAGTTCAAATTGAAGTTATATGCCAGTTCAAATTCACTTTCACAGTCGATATACACTGATTCCAAAATAAAATTTCAGTATTGTTATATGCCAGTGTCGGTTCTTAAGTTACATGCCAGATCAAATTGAAGTTACATGCCAGTTGGTTGTAAAGTTACATGCCAGTTGATTGTGAAGTTACATGCCAGTTTAATTTCAAGTTACATGCAAGTTGAGTACCAACTATTCGGAGTTACATGCCTTTCAAGTTACATGCTTGTTGTGTTTCAAGTTACATGTCAGTTGTATTCGAACTTATATATCACTATCAAATTGAAGTTACGTGTCAAGTTTGTTTCAAGTTACATGTTCTTCGTGTTCCAAGTTACACGCCAGTTGATTTTTAAGTTACATACCAGTTGATTTTTAAGTTACATGCTAGTGTATTTTTAAGTTACATGTCAATTGATTCTTAAGTTATATGCTAATTAATTCCGAAGTTACATGTCAATCATTGTAATTTACATGCTAGATGCATTGCAATTAACATTCATTCTTAAAGAAAAAAAAAAATCAAATAGATAAAGAAACCACTCAACTGATTTAAGAGTATAATATTATAATGTTTTATTTAAAATTGAACTTTACATTTTCCAAATTGAACTTAATATTTTTCCAGGAAAGAAGAATTACAACTCTATATCTAATATATTTCTGGTACACTACAAAAACTTATTCACGGGTTTTGCTTTAGTTACAAATAAAGACACCACATTTGTTATTGTTTTGTTATGTGGACACTTCTTTGGACCCAAGTATTATTTGAATCATCAATGGAATCACATAATTTGGTAACTGTAGGTTTGGGCTCCCCAACTTCTGAACTGCTTTGCTGTCAACTAATGCATTTGTATATGCTTCATTTGCGTTAATGACCCCTCTAGCTGCAACCCTATTTTTTTTTCTAGAAAAAGCTACTAAAAAACATGAAGCCCATACCTAAAATAATTGAAAGAAAGAACCCAATACAGATTATCCGAAATATTTAAACAAAATCACACAGTCCAAATATAAAGCTGAACAAATCTAAACTCAACAAGAACTGAAAATAAAAGAAGCAACACAATGCCTACATGCAAGAATATCCCAAAATACTAAAATTTTGGCAACCAAAAGAGAGGAGAAAATCAAAAACAAAATTCTCACGATAATCAAAGTAAATGTGGTTCAACATACTCACACTGTAAAACCACATGCTAGAGAAATAAATACACAAATTCTAGTCTAAGAAAGAGTTCAAAAAGACCGACAAAGCTAGCTCACTAGAATACAATCAGTTTATTTAATGGGAATTTAATTTTTAAGAACAGTAAAAAGAAAGAATAGACTTAAGTGGAAGACAGATAAACATCAATGAAATCAACTTCAATTGGCAGTACATGATAATACATAAAAAAAGTAAAACCTAAAGTCTTCATACGATCATACCACATTGTCATACGAAATCATCATAATTTATATTTTCCATCTACAAAATCACATAAAAAAAAACGTATTAGTGTACAACAAACAACTTACATGCCGATATAATAGACAAGTTACATACCAGTACAAACAAGTTACATGCCAATACAAGTTAAACACATTGGACATAGATTTAAACCCTATACCGACACACAACCCCTATCCATAAAGTGCAACACACATTAGTTAAATGAGAATCATTCACCACCGAAGCATCTGGAACCAATTGAACTGCACAACACATCACAATAAAGATATATAACACTGGCACTAAGAATCACTAATTGGTTTATTTTTAAATTTACAATTTCAAACTATCAAATCTTATTAAAGGAAATCCAAAATCAACGTTATAAAAGCAAAAAACATAAACAATTCACATCAGATCAATGAAAACAAAAACACAACTTTGACAACAAAACCTATGAATCCAGAGCAATAATGGTACCCCACTGCCCCTATATCAAAGCTATTAATTTACAAACAAAACTCAGATTATCGTTCCGTCACAAACAATTTCCAGAGAAATACATCAATACATGAAAACATATACACATACAACAAACGATCAATGCCATTTACATCCTCATTCCATGCCTAGAATTTCAAATCAAACAAAAACAAAAAATTGAAAATCACATTCATAATTTAATGCCAATTCAGCAAATACCCAGATAAAAAATAAAATAAAAAACCAGATCAAAACCAAAACCCATATGAAAAACAACCCAATAGAAGTATAGAACCAAAAACAACAACAAACAAATCAAATCAAAATGATCTATCACTGTAAGAGAAGAAAGACAAACCTGAAACAAAGAAATAGTCGGTGAATTGAAAGATTGTCACCTCACCGTCGGAGGTGCGACGCCGAGAGGTGTTGAAGGCAAAGAGCAGCGGTAGAGATGACGCCAAGAGGTATGACGATGCCAACAGAGGTGCGACGACGGTTGTCTCTTATGTTCCTTTCTCTTTCTGCAAAGACGGTGAGCGGCAGCGACTGGAGGCGACGACGATCTCTTTCTTCTCTTCCTTTCTCTCTCTTTCTTCTTTTTTACTTTTGATTGTTTTTATTGGAAGATGGTTTCATCCCTAACAAAAAAAATACCTCTTTTTTCTATCCACCCATGCCACTGACATCTTTTTTTTTTTTTTTTTAAATTTCAAATTTAAGGGTATTTTTGTCCAAAAGTGGTAAGAAGTAACGAAAACAATAAAAAATAAATCCGTGGCTAGAAACAATAAACCTATAAATTTTTTGGCTCATTATGATTTCACCCCATAAATTATTTATTTAATTTTTTTTATTGTTAACATGTGTTCTTAAAGCACGTACTAACACGACCCTTGATTTAATAACAAATAGAATTGGATGATTTAGAATATCAAATAGTTTCTCTTAATTTTATAATTTTATTAAAAAAAATGAACTTTTTCTTTAATGAATTGCATCAATCAAGAATAGAAAAGTATCAGAAAACTTGAGGAATCTCAACTAGGGTGTATTCAATTAGGATTTTAAAAGACTTCTTAAAAAAATTTTAAGTTGATGACTTTTGTGGAGTTCATGAACTTTATTTTACTTTTATAGACTTTACATAATTATGAAAAACTTTCATATACTTTCATTTTAAAAGACTTTTATCGACTTTCATTTCAAAAGACTTTCATAAACATTTATAGACTTCCATTGACTTTTAAATATAGTATATACTTTGTTTTAACAAAACTATATATATATATATATATATATATTTCTCCATGTCAATAATTTTATGTTTCAAAAGAATAAAAACAAAATCATGTTAATTAATCTTGATGAAAACATTCATGTCTATTTACGTGATTTTTAAAATTTTAATTGTTTAATTATTATATTTTACATCATAAAGACAATTATACATCTTTTTTTTTATTTTTATAATTGGTCAAAACACATATGTAAAATATAATTAGTCAAATTTTTATTTGATTTATATAATTATTAGTCAAAATTTTATAAATTTTCTTTTAGAATAATGGTAGCAAACTGATAATAGTATTAACATCTACATATATCTATGAAAGTGTAACAATAGTTATAAAAAATATACCAAAAATTAATTCAAGTTACTGTAGATAAAACCTAAAAACCGTACTTAGTTGTTGAACAAGACTTATGCCTAAAAGTGAGTAATTTGATATTAATCATAATTACATTGAGCCACATTCATACGCGACTTTGATTATAACATATTGACATGGTTGAGTAACAATTTTTGTCTTTTATTATTTTTAATTAACATAAATAAAGTTCGTTTGATTTGTTTCAATGTTGTTTAGTTGCTTTGAAAATGGAGGTAAAAAAAATTAAATCTATCGTCTTTAATTGCATAGCCGATGGAGAGTTGTTTTGTATTATTATTTTTGTTTATTTTTTTTTTGTTATAGATCACTAATGTTTGTATGATTTTTTTTTTTTTTTTTCATAATTCGTTCATTTTAAAAGTATTTTTTCTTATTAGAAAATCAAATGTCACATATTTTTTTAAGCAGTTTTTTTTTTTTTTTCTCAAGTAAACGTCATCCAATGTCACCTCCGAGAGCATAGCTCAGCTAGTGGATGGACGAGCTTGAGGTTTGGGTAAATGATTCCCAAATCAGCGGTTTGAATCCTACTAATGGCAAAAGTTTCAAAAAATTACAAGGTCACAAGGTCTAGATAGGTGGATAGATAGATAATGTTAAGAAATAAATAAATAAAAAATAAAATAAAAAATAAAAAAATAAAAATCCATCCAAAGTCTTTTATGTGTTTAATATAACTAAAAGTTATTAAAAGTTATTCACATTTTAAATATCTCTAAACTTTTATAGACTTTTTAAAAGTCATGATTGAATAGCTTATGACTTTTATAAAATCTTTAAAAGTATTTAAAAGTTTAAATCGAATACACCACTTAAGTAGGCACCCGTAGAGTATTAAAAAGTGTACTTGAATTTTGTCTAATGGTTCATTTAAAATTTATCTAAAACCTTTTTTAAGTAAGTTTCATAGAAAGTTCAAAATTATAGAATCATTTATATTTAATCCAAAATTAATGTGAGGTCATAACATAAATAACGGAAGGGATTTTTATTCCGAACTAAATGGATTATTATTATTATTTGGTACAACTGCATAAATATACCCTAACAAATAGTAAAATTGCATTCAGAAAAACGTGTTTATTACACTAACACCCCCATAAACAGTTGACTACATTTTAGTTAGGTAAAATCGCTAAGAGCATTTCTAATGGGGTGCACTAAAAATTGCACTAAATAAAAAGATAATCTTGTAAGAATATTCTTACACTAAATTTTTTCCACTCCAATATATCCAACACCAATTTAGTGTAAAAGAGTATCTTTACAAGAATATTCTCTCAATAAAACTTTATACAATATTAATTAATTTGAATTAACTTTAAAAAATTGATTAATTTTTTTGACATAAAAAATATTATTCTTAAATAATTAATTGTATAATATAAAAAAATAAAATAATTACCATCATAATTTTACCCCATATTTTTCACCATAATATTATTCAACTTATTTATCAAACTAATTTTCACTAAATTATTTCAACTAATTTTTTTCATATTAATTTGTTCTCATGTGCCTTTTTTTTTATTTATGAATTTTATCATGTCCTTTTTCTTTTATATAAGTATTCTGTCGTTTCTTTAATTGCACTAAATTAAGTTAATATAAAAACTGACCATTAATTAAATGCATAATTAATAAGTAAAAAATAATAATATATATATATATATATATTAGAACCCTTCTAAATTAATATTCTTGAGATCCATCTTGGAGTATTAATTTAGAGGGGTTATTAATTTGAAGAGTTTTATGTTATAAAGTATTATTTTATCTTAGAAAACATATGAAAGTCGATTTCTAATTTAGGAAAGGTTCATTTTCAGGATTTTTTGTTTAGTCGGTTTTTTTCTATGGGGAAAGTTCCTTTTTTTTTTTTTCTTTTAGGATTTCTCATCACAATTGCATTGCCCATGGCAATTGAAAGGTTTTGTTTTTCCTCGCAATTGCACAGCCCATGTACCACTTACAGAGCTACATAATCACATCCAACTCAGGAACACCATAGTGCACTATCTGCCACTAAATTTGAAGAACACACTAAATTTGAAGACGTGTGTTACACTCCAACTGAAGAGAATATCATCAATGATATCACAAGACAGAATAATGATAGTGTGGTTGAGATAGATGATGATAACAACGATAGTCATGAGGTACCTAAAATCTTTACAAGCAAGGCTATACAAATGCTAAATTTAATTGAAACTTTTTGGCTACAACAAGAGGTGATCACAATAACTTATTGAGGACAATTTAAAAGATGAATGATAAAGTCAAGAATATCAAACACGGTGGCTTAGTGCAAACTATCATCTTGAAATACTTTCTTAGTTCTTGAATAATTTGTAATATATATTTTACTTTTATGAAATTATTAATTTATACGACAATTGGGACCAAAATTTTGCACTAGGTTTCAAAAAATATATATTAATTATTACGATAGAAATGTTTATTAATTTTTACACTAGTCCGAGTCGGGACCGGGGTTTTTATTAATTTAGAGAGAATATTAATTTATAGGAGATTAATTTATAGGGTTCTACTGTATATTAATATTAGTGTCATTTTAAAAATCTAGACGAGATCTTTCCAACGGCATAATTTTTGAAATAACTATTATTATAAATAAGTGCGGGAGAGTTAAATTAGAAATTGTAATAAAACAATTAAGTGTTGATTTGATATTTTAATTCTTTTTTTAAAAAAATTAGTGTTGGTGTGAAAAGTGCTCTACTAAATAAAATAATGGAGTACTATTCACACCAATACTAAACTTATCTTGAAATTTGGAATTTAGTGTTGCAATGGAGCAACATTTTACACTAAAAAAAAAAAAAGAAAATTTACACTAAAATAGTGCTAACATAGTATTTTTACACTAAGTTAGTGTGCCATTGGAGATGACTTAAGGGGCAGCATAGTTTTTCTTTTTCTAAGTTAGATAATAAATAAATAAAATAAAATTGATTGCCCAATTGCACATCGCTACATCAACTTATAACATTTTAAATTAATAAAATTAAAAGCTAATAAATAAAAATAATATTAATTTAATTAAAGATCTCCTCCATTTTTGGTCTTGATCACATCTCCTAATCTTCTATGGTGGACTCCTCCAAAAATGGAGGAGATCAAATCGATCTCAATTGAGAGAGAGAGAGAGAGAGATGAAAATGGAGGTGTTTTTAATTTATCTAATTTTTCTTCCTTCGTATATTTATTTTTTCTCTCTCAAAATTTTATGATTTCTTTCTATTTTCATGAATTTATTTTATTTACCTCAAGGGCAAAAATGTCTTTACCCATCTACCATTGCTAACAAACGGAAGTCAACCGTCAGTGAAACTATAGGCTTGATTTAATATTTCATAGAAAGTCAGCAGTTATATGCAATTTTTCCTGAAAAATATTATTTTCTGTCAACATGTCAAGATTCGGAATCGAGATGTTGATTCTCCAGTATCTTTTGAACACGTGTGAACAAGATTATGTTTTTTCCTACTTAATTCAAACTATCTCATTAAACTAAATCTTACTAATGAAATAATAACATTTGTAAGTGGAGTTCATTTTTGAATTCTTAGTATTGCACCTCACTTACCTTAATTTGCAGCAAATTTGGACATGAAGCTGTTGTTCTTGTTTTTGTTATATATATATATATATATATATATATATATATATTTATATAATAAAAATTGAACTAAAAGAGTCGGTGTCTACTGAGTCTTTTCAATATCAAACGTTAATATATCTACTCTAATAGCATTAAGGGAAGAAAACCCATCACTAAAATACATACCGACATACATCAAGGTGCCCTCTATTTGAGCAAAGATCATGTCTACATAATATGACTCCCACTTTATAGACATATAATTTTATGTTTCCTTGAAAATATGCTTACTTTGTCAATTGTGATTATTAACATGATTGTAATCTTGTGTGCTAATTCATAACTCATAAGCAGGAATGAGAAATCAATATTATATGTAAAAGTTGGATTGAGTATCAATTAATATTATATATGTAACCTTTTGGAAGAAAAACATGTATCTCAAGTGTGCTTCAACTCAAAATTCTTTTTTGACGACGAAGACGACGAAAAAAAAACTCCAAGTGAAACCTTAAATCATATTTAAAATCAAAAGGGAATTCTTTATCTGAAAAATAAAACAAAAATTAGATTAAAAAAAATTACATTTGAATTCACTTTAATAAAGCTTAATCCTGTAGTGCTTGATTCCAATATCCAATTTTGATAAGTTTATCAACAAGATGTCCCACTTTTTGGGCTGTCTTTGACCTTTTGTAGTTTGTACCTACTACGTACTACAAAAAGATTATAAATATTACATTTTTTTAAGAATATATCACAGTTAATCACAACTGTCCGATCTGATTCTTTCTCAAGATTCATTAAAGATTCTCTACTTTATAGAATTTTGTTTTTCAAGAATATATATAATGTTTGGGTATCTTGAACGTTCTTAGGTCTCCTGGATTCCTTCAACCATGAAGTTTCTTCTCTGGAAGTACATACAACTAAGGATTCTGAATTTAAATTAATTTAATTGAAACTACATAATAGTGGAGAAAAACTTGCATATCATTGTGCCCACCATGAATACGTGGGAATATAGTCACGAGTGACATTTATTTATTTATTTATTTTAATTTACAACAACTGTCGGGACCCTACGAGAATTAGACTCTATTAACACAGCCCGGACAAATACTCTCACAAGGGAGAGAGGGCACCCACACAAGAGGTGGGACAAATAATGAAATTGTATATATATATACACATGTCAGGCGTTGAATCGTGGTGGTAGAGTCTTCCATTGGAGAGTCACACCACATTCGTAAGAGGCCATTTGCACAATTTTTTTTATTATAGCAAATTGCAATAAACCTTCCTATGGTTTACCTTCTTGCACCCATAAATAACTTTATTAAAAATTGACATTCAACCTCCTACCATTAATCAAATTTAACTGTTGATCAAGTTGAACTCAAAAAGACTAAGATACTGTTTAGAACCATTTTTTAAAAATTGTTTTCTATTTAAAAAAATAAAAAATAAAAAACAACTTTAATATCGTTTATTTACACGTTTTATAAAATTGTTTTTGAAAACAAAAAATAACTTTTTAAAATTTATAACTAAAAAGTTAAAAATAATTTTTTATTGTTTTTCACCTTTTTCAAAAACACCATTTCAAAACAAATCAACTTTTCCCTCCAAACAACTACTTTACTCATTTTAAAAACAACAATCAAACACTTATATCGTTTTCCGTTTTAAAAAACTACTTTTAAAAAAACACTACCAAACACATTACATTTTAAGAACATGATTTCCATTTCAAAAACACCATTTTAAAAACAAGACTTAATAGCCCCTGACCACCCCTCTAAAGTGTACGGGAATTTATAATGTGTCCCTTGAATGTTTTTTTTTAACGGTAAACCCCTCGAATTCTCATTTTTTTTTTTTGCACTTGCTTGTTTATTATCCCCTGAGGAGGGGGCATCTCTATAAGGGTGATGCAGAGAAAAGGAGAGTTCGAGAGGTTTAATGCCAAAAAAAAAAAACATTCAAGGGGCACGCTGCAAATTCGCTTACACTTCAGTGGGGTTTGGTGCTGTTAAATCTAAAAACAATACCAAACGAGCCCTAAACTATCCCCGATCCTTAAATTAAATATTAAAAAAAAATTCAAATTTTAAAAATGAATCTCCATTGTCCATCTCAAGGGTAGATGGAGATGGATGGTGAAGATCAAATAAAATTTTAAAGAATTGAATTAAAAAAAATTAAAAATTCAAAAACTTTTCACCGATCAACTCACTAAAACTTCTGCAACAACAACAAAAGAAAATAAAAAATCAACATTTTGATCCAATCTCATAGAGAATCCAATCATCAATTTAATTAGAGAAGACATGAAGAATGCGAGTCGACAATTTGTTGTGGAGAAACCACTTATTCTTGGGGCCCTGGGAACCATAACCAGGACAGGTGTGCTTCTCATCATCAGCTTGAGCCGAACTATCAACAACTCCTCATTCACTTGTACACCAACAACGGCGAAGTTGCCTCCAACACCATCAACCAGACCCAATTCCTTGCCATCATCCACCATGCCACGTCACGTGACATCCCAGAGTTGGTCCATCCAGAGATTCGCTCTAATTTCAACGTTGTAAATCTGCCCTTTGATGGCCATGCAAATCGGTTTTTTAATTGGAATCGAAGCCGTCGTACCGCTTCAGCTTGTCCTTTGTGATCTCGCCGAGCTAGACAGGCAATTGCGGAGATGAGAGGTTACATCTCCTCCTCCAGCCTTAACGGTGGGGGAGGATGGAGATCCATCCATGGATCGTTGTGGAGATATCTTTTTTTAATTCCTTCTTCAAGCGATATTTGGTCAATTAGAACCTCCATTAATTAATACTGATAGATTAATAATATCTATAATATAATAATTTTTTACGATCCAAACTTAGACAAATTAATAATTTTGATAAATTGAAAAGATAATACTTAAAAAAAAAAAAAAAAAACATAAATAAATATGTGGTCTCATTCATATCATAAATTAATAATCTGTTCAAATTTCAAATATAAATTACTATCATATTTTCTTGAAATATTACTCTATTGTTGTTCCTTTTTTTTTTTGAATTTAAAATCTAGTTGAATCTCATCATTAATTTTTTTTAATGCACTTAGAAGTTCTAGAGTTGAATTCTCAAACAACAACAAAAATTATGGATTGTTGTTGATGCTTTGAGTGCTTCTTTACGCATAATAGGCTATACAGTTGTTGTATCATCCCAGCTAAGTATAATGGAATTAATTTTTTATTTTTATTTTTATTGAATTAATTTATTTTTAGATGAATAATGACTTTCAATTAATTAGATTAGTTGAATCTTTAATTTTTTTTTTTAACAAGTTAAATCTTTAGGTGGTTCTTTTTATATTGAATTATAAATACACTCTATAAATTAATAAATTATTAATTTATTGATTAATTAATAACTCTAATACTTAATAATTTTTTAACGGTCCAACATTATTAATTTATAAAGGTTTTACTGTAATATACCCCAAGTTTAATATATATTCATATGTCATATTGTCATGAATTTATTGAAATAAGATTTTAGGAGAAAAAAAAAAGTAGAATTGTGGTAATTCCAAATCAAAATTTAGCTCAACATAGATAAAATTATCTTAAAAGTATTTTTTTAGTCAATTAAATATAAATGATTTTATAAAATATAGTAAAATCATAATAAGATGTGTTAAACTGATTAAATTATAATAAAATATATTAACTTTAATTTTGTAGTTCTAACATTCAATTATTTATAAGTATTGCTAGACGTTCCATATGTTTTTCTTAAATTCCGTTCAAATGATGTGACATGTGAAATGTATTGACTGATGTGATGTTGACACCTCACGTGCCACATTTTTTGATAAAAAAATTTAAAACATTTAGCATTACTCATTATTTATTTAGTCTTTGATCCGAGAGTCAAGGATTTATAATTTTATATACATTCTTAAACCTTTAATTAACAATAAATAGATTCTCATATAATTAAAGTCACAGAAATAAGTTGATATAGCCCCATTTTATATAAAATCTAACAAAACTTTTTATCGTGAAGTCGACAATATAAATAAATAAATATATATATATATTTATATTGAATAATAATTTCAATTAGTATTTCAAATATATATATATTATTAATTTCAACTCTTTCAATAATAATAATAATAATAATAATAAAAATATTTTGAAATTGTAGTAGTCTTCCAAGACTAGACTGGTGTCCTACCTTGTGGTACAGTTGCATAATTAATCTTAAATAATCCCAAAATCCACTCAGGCATCCAATCTAACTTAGGGGATAGTTATGGCCACGATCCAAGTTTTTATATAAATATATATATATATATATATATATATATTCAAGTCGATGCGTACTGAAGTAAATATATGAGGATATTGAATGTGAGCCACTCGTTTTACATGCTTTGACTCAACTGCGTATGCACTTGTCAAAATTAGTGGCTCACATTTAATATCCTCATGAAATTATATCAGTGCGCAATATTTAAGTCAGTGTGCACTGATGTAAATATATGAGGACATTGAATCTAAGCCACTCATTTTCCAGGCTTTGACTTAGTGTGTTACCACTTGTCAAAACTTCTCCATAATGAGTGACTCACATTCAATGTCCTTATATATTATATTAGTATGCACTGATGTGAACGAGATCGTGTATATATATATATATGTATATATGTAAATATTAAAAAGGCTATGATAAGTTGAATATGATATAACATGCATCCCATTTTATTAATTATATAATTAGCAAGATATTTTTCAGTAATTACATCATGAAATTAATTATTATTAAATCAATAATTATTAGTTGACCATGTTGTTAATTGATCCAGATCGGCAGTAGAAAAAAGAATGGAAAGTTACATGCAAAGCTACTCTTACAAGAATAAATTAATGATATAAGATGCTTGTAGATGCATCATGCATCCAATCTAACTTAGGGGATAGTTATGGCTACGATCCAAGTTTATATATATATATATATATATATATTCAAGTCGGTGCGTACTGAAGTAAATATACGAGGATATTGAATGTAAGCGACTCGTTTTACATGTTTTGACTCAACTGCGTATGCACTTGTCAAAATTAGTGGCTCACATTTAATATCTTCATGAAGTTATATCAGTACGCAATATTTAAGTCAGTGTGCACTGATGTAAATATATGAGGACATTGAATCTAAGCCACTTATTTTCCAGGCTTTGACTTAGTGTGTACTCACTTGTCAAAACTTCTTCATAATGAGTGACTCACATTCAATATCCTTATATATTATATTAGTGTGCACTGATGTGAACGAGATCGTGTATATATATATATATGTATATATGTATATATTAAAAAGGCTATGATAAGTTGAATATGATATAACATGCATCCCATTTTATTAATTATATAATTAGCAAGATATTTTTCAGTAATTACATCATGAAATTAATTATTATTAAATCAATAATTATTAGTTGACCATGTTGTTAATTGATCCAGATAGGCAGTAGAAAAAAAAATGGAAAGTTACATGCAAAGCTACTCTTACAAGAATAAATTAATGATATAAGATGCTTGTAGATGCATCATCCATCCTATTTTATTAATCTATGTAATTAGCAAGATATTTTTCAGTTTACATCATGAAATTAATTATTATTGAATCAATAAGTATTAGATGACCGTGTTGTTAATTGATCCAGATAGGCAGTAGAAAAAAAAAAATGGAAAGTTATGTGCAAAGCTATTCTTACAAGAATAAATTAAATTTTTTGTATAGTATTATAAATTATTGTATCTATTATTGTATTGTATCTATCAACTAATTTGGTTAGTGAAATTCTTTTATGATTAATCACATAGGAGTTTATCGAATGAAATTATGCCTCCACCAAAGTTTTAGGAGAAGAGATTTGATATGTATTTAAGGTGTACTTATGCATACATACATACATATATATATATATATATATATATATATATATGATTATATATACAAGAAAATATTATGTAAATTTGAAACTATCCATTATCTTACATTATTGGTTATGTTATCTTATAATTTTTTCTTTAGTTTTATTTTATTTTTATATTTTTTAGGCATAATCCAGAACTATATAAATAAAAAAGAAGAGAACAAAGAGTAGCGTAGGCCAAACTGGCCACAAAAACACCGGGAGCAAATCCCCAACTAGAAAAAAGGCAGGCAGGCCACACAAGAAAACAAAAAATCAAGAAATACGAAAAGACTCCCTACCCATACAGTTAACACAGATCTTTGAGAACCTGTTTCGTGGAACCATTCTCAATCCTACGACAATTTTAATATATGACACTAGTCATCAGAAACCCTTGAAAAAGCTCGGGACTCTGACTTATAAGAAGTCAGTCTGCGTGCAATCCTAGTGGACCTTCGAGTAATAGTAATATTATTTAACTCTTCTTCCCTAACCTGGTCAGCCCAGGAAGAATTAGCAATGAGGCGACGTTCAGCTTGGGAATTAGACAGTGGACGCTTAAGACCCTGGACCTAAACATCAGAGTCTGCAGCCAAAATATGGGAACATGAAGATCCATATCCATTCTTCAAAACAAGTTGATCGACCCTCTCAACTGAAGGAGAAACTGTACTCACCCTATCGTCCAACTCATCAACCGAAATCACTGATTTAGTAAAAGAAACCAATGGAACATTATCCTTACCAACTTTCGACCCCTGCCTAACCATCGAAACAACTGAAGAGATCGAGACAACGGTACCGGCTAAAACATCAAGAATCAAAAAGGGGCTATCTGAAGAAACATGCCCTGTTCCCACTCTAGAGGAATGAACAGGGACATCAATAAAATAATCCTCACTCCGCCCCACCTTTTAAGACAGACAGACCTGAGTAGCTACCACCGAAGTAGTAGGAGCCACCAAAGAAGTTAAATCTGACGAATCAACTAGACTAGCAGAAGAAACCATACCCAAAATTAGATTTAAACCTGCCAAAGAATGAACAACAACTGAATCCAGAGACCCGAAATCCTGCTGAATATCGACAAAGACATTAGAAATCAAAACTTTCACTTGAGGAAAAACTAGTTTAGAAGCACGATTGCAGGGAACCTGAAACTCCTCATCAGTAACAATCATGACCGAACCATCTTTAGCCGAATCGAGCTTACCAGAACTAACAAGAATCCCTTTGCCGAACCTGTTCTAACGACAAGCATTGAAAAAATGACCAATAGAGGAACAAGTAGAAGAAAAAGCCGGGAGATTCTCATATTCTACCGAAATGAAAGAACTATGAGAATCATCTCTCTCAAGAAACAAAGATTACGGAGGCAAAGTAGACACATCAATATCCACCAGAACATGTGTAAAATGACCTAAATCACCCTCCATAGTAGCTTTGTCTAGCTGTAAAGGTACTTCGACCCCTCTAGCTAAATCGGAAATAATCTTCGGATGCCGGTATTCCTATGACAAATCATAAAAGCAGATCTAAACCTGAGCATTTGAAGACTTATGTAATGCCGGGTTAAAATCTGGAATCCAAGGCTGAAGTCATAAAACACTTAGTTTGAGACCCCAAACTCTAAGCCATATTCTTATCAGCATCTGAATTCAACATAAAATGAAAGTACCCCTTACCTAAAGAAATCAGCCTCTAAATAGAGTTCAACTTCCAAATAGACTACAACTTGGCTTTAAGATCAACCAACTTCCAAGGCTTCTCACCACTAGAAAAGACAACTCTACCAATGAGAGAAAACTTACAAACCTCCAATCTAAACTTATAACAGAGGGATCCACCCGAACAACCACATAACCACCATTTTCGAAAGAATCGAAGGACTGAAAACATTTTCCACCTGAATGATTGAATGAAGTTGGGTGAGGATGCAGATAACTGAGTTTTGTCTAAGTTATGTTTAGTTTTGTATTGATGAATCTGGGTTTTATGTTGATGAATCTGATTTTTGTGTTTTATTGTGTTAACGATGGTGTGTTCTGGGCGGGATTGGTGATGGCGGGTGGTGGGTTTGGTGGCAGTGTGCCTTGTCTGGTGGAGATCTAGACACTTAATTAATATTATTAAAGTTTTTTCTTTTATATTAATAAATTATTTTTAAAAAAACTTTTTTTTTTTCCTTTTTGCATTATTTTTTTGAATTTTATTATTATATTTTTTTGAAAGTAAATTATATCATAAATATTTAAAATAAATTATTTTCTATTTTGGCTACACGTGTTAAATTTTGATTGGATCATATCAAAGTTGAATTGTAAAATTTTAAACTGTTAGAGGGTAAAATTGTATTTTTAAACTCTTTAATTAAAATTATGGACAAAATGGTCAATTTATATATTCTGTCACGTTTGACCGTTAAAAAAAAAGTCAAAAGGACATATTTGATATATTTTTCAAAAGTCAGAGAAACTTTTGCTAAAAAAGCAAACTCGTTTAAAAAATTGATCTTTTAGCAAAAGTTAGGGAGCCAAATGATATTAACCCTTAAAATAAATAAATAATTTTGTGAAGTGTTGAATTATTGAATTGATAAATATGCCTATTAGATGGTGATGACACACTTTGGATTCAAAATTCAAAGCCACCAAAAATGGTATAAAATTATGACTTAATAGCACCAGACCCCCGAAGTGTAAGTGAATTTGTAATGTGTCCTATGAATATTTTTTTTCGGATCCCTCAAACTCTCTTTTTCTTTACACCACCCTTATGGAGATGCCTCCTCTTCAGGGGGTAATAAAACAAGCAGGTGCAAAGAAAAGGAGAGTTCAATGGATTTACTGCTGAAAAAAAACATTCAGGGAGCACATTGAAAATTCACGTACACTTTAGGGGGGGTCTGGTGCTATTAAGTCTAAGAGTGGTGCTATTGGCACACTCCCTACCAATCTATATATACCCCAGTTTTTAAAATTTTGACTTAATAAAATAAAATTAAATGTTTTTATTAATTGTTTTAATTTATTTCCAAAACTACCCAATTTACTTATTTTTTAAACTTAATACATCTCATCTTTGTGTAGGGAAAAATAAACAAATAAAAGTGTTACACGCAGCGGAAGCGATACTAAAGACGATTTAGTGACTTTTAAAATTTTCCTTTATGAACCTTAAACCCTTTTAATCAATAAACATGCATATATATCAACAAAAGTAAATTACCTCTTGTCGCGTGATCCGATTGACTTACGTCGATGGTAGTCCGCAAGACCTTCAATCCGAGCATGAACGTGGATCACCTAGGAGCGTGGTCTCCCTTTCCTTTGAATTGCAAACCTGTGAATGGACCAAACAAATACTTTCTTTTCTTTGTTAGTCACAAAACAATCAAAAGAATGTCAAAATTATTCCGGTCACTTTTGAGTTCACAATCTTATGATCGAAACTCGCGTGAACCTAGATCGATATCGTATACACAAGCTTATTGATGTTTAAGCAATTGTATACTATCAAAGAATAATTTTTCACTCCTTTTTGTCTCTCTAGAATAAAAACTCTCTTAGAATTAAGAAGAAGAAGAAAGAAAATAAAAACTCAAGCACCAATTAATTGATGTGGCCGAACCCTATAAGAACATATATATAGGTTGGCCGAATTTTTCTTCTTTTTCCTTTAGGGTTGCCGAATTCTATGTAGTATCTAATTAGGGTTGGCCGAATTTCATCATGTCACTTATATAGGGTGACTGAAATTCAACCCTAATTCTTTTTAACTTTATAGACTTCAAACCCTAATCCAACTCTTTTATTTTTATTCTTTTATTTGACTAAATAAAAAAAAAAAAAAACTCCTTATTTGATTAAATAAATAATACTAATTTATTTATTTACTTATCAAACAAGTCTTTTACTTTTAGGAAAGATTTGTTTCTTTAATTAAACAATTAATCAATAAATCAATTAATTCTTATTTAATTAAAACAAATGAAACAAAATAATATTTTTAGGTCAAAACCTTAACCTAGCCGCCCCACTTATATATAAGATGGGCCTAATATTATTTTCCTATTTCATTTAATCCATTGGACTTTAAATAAAAAAAGCCCACATGTGAACCAGACCCATTCTTACTAAAAGAAACAAGCCCACATGTCTTTCATTAATATATTAATATAATTGAGCAGCCCATTACTTTGATTTGAGTTTTTTTTCTTTCTTCTTTTTTGGCTGGGTGTGTTGCTGAAAAACAGTTTCCTAGATTTTTGTTTTCTTCGATTTCTTTCTTGTTGCTTCCCTGTTGTTGCTAATAAACAGTTTCCTAGATTTTTTTTTTCTTCGATTTCTTTCTTGTTGCTTCCCTGTATGCACACTTTAGGTACTTGAATTGATAACAATATATAAAAGGAACAGGATTTTTGTTTTTCTTTGGCATTTTTCAAGTGTAATTAAAACATCAAGTTGTATGAGAGAGAAAAAAATGATCAGATCTTGACCATGTATTTTTTATTTTGCTTAGATGTCATTAGATTATGAAAAGTCAAGGAAAAACAAGACAAAAAGAGGATCTAAATAAAATTAGGTAAATAAGACACCAGTAATCATAAGTAGACAATTATTTATTTATTGTTATGAAATAAATAAAATAAACAAGAACATAATAGAATAAATATAAAGTAAGAAATGAGAGAAAATAGTAGCCCAAGAAAAGAGATTCTTTTATTCCTCAATACTTCTCAATCTCTCATACATCAAGATGAAAGCTCTTATTTATAGCTTTATAAATCTTTACAATCATAACTTACACAATAATGGATATAAATTACAACATAAATTGACCATAAATCATTTGGGTGTTACAAGAGAAGTTAGGAAGATGATAAGCTTGATTTCTTAATGTGGACATCCACTCACATTAAAACATTGAATAATGTTTTTATAACACTCCCCCTTGGATGTCCATCATATAGAGAATATGCCTCATTAAAACCTTTGCTAGTAAAAACCCAGTGGGAAAAAAAAAACTAGTAGAGGAAAAAGAGTACAGTATTCATCTACTTATCAAATTAACCTCTGAAGGAATTTGGGGTACAAAACTGCCTCGTTAAAACCTTACTAGGAAAACTCTATGGGATAAAAACCTAGTGAAGGAAAAAGAGTACAGTATGTACAATTTTCTCCAAAATCAATATCTCTCCCTGATAAGGTGATAAATACGCTCCCCCTTATTCTGACGTAGATGCTTCAATATTTTGTAAAGATATTGCATCCCGATATTTTATACCAAGATTTTATTTGTTGCAATTGATAGTGTATTTATAAATAAATCTTCAGGATTGAAAACTTATACGTATTTTTTATAACCACCTTTTGGAGATCATATGTAAAGAACTTTAATAAAATCGATTTCTGAATTGGTCCAACTTGTTATATACAACATCATGTTGTTTTATTATAAAAACACAAGTTGAACCTATATTTGGTACTTCAGGACCTAAAGTTCTTCAATAACAAGAGGAGATCATACATCACTTTTAAGTTATGAAATAAATATCGAGGAATTCATTCGATGTGTTTTATCCATGAAAAAGTACTTCAGGACATTTTCCTTATATATGTTGACTCATGTTTAATGTCAAACTTATTAGCTGAGACTAAATATTATTTTCCAAGACTTTCATCTTTAGAAATTATTTCTTTGATATATATAATTTATAAACTTAGCATAATTTTTACTAAGCTTTACACAATCAACATATAATTATTTTAATAAATATTCACCATGACGAATACACTACATACATTCTGATTGTTTAATTTTCACTATATAAAACTTCATGTAGCTTTGAATAACCAACTTCAGACATTTAAATCCTTCGAGGATTTTTATTCATTGTCAAACTAGGTTTCTGCAATAAACCTTTTATCTTAATTCATACGAAAAAATATTCAATAAGTTTGATGTCATCAAACATGTGGACTACAGGTCCAAAGCTTTCAAATTTTACATTAATATAGCTTTGTCTTATATTTGCTAATAATTTCTATGTCGACATTTCTATAATTTATAATACAAGTCTTTCATCATTTTTCATAATATGCAAAGCAAATAATATATAATCTTAATTTCTATACCAATATATTTCATTATGATTATGTAATTCATATGCCTCTTCAAGGGCTTATTCTAATAACTTTACTGTTAAATATACACTATACATGTCTTTCTATACAAATATCTCTCTAGGAGAAGTATAATCACATTAAATTTAATACACGTGTCTTTACTGGGACAATTGAGATTCTTTTATTTTTTTCAACGGTCTCATAGGGGAGATTAACATTTCTATATAATTCTTCAGGATTTTATTTTTACTTATGATACTAGCTCTTCAAGAGCCTTATATGATGATGATTTATCTATCACTTGAGTATTATTTTAAATATGATCATAATTTTTAAAATTCTAGTTCTAGGAACCATATCCTTTGAACCAAAATCATCTTTTACGACTTTGCTGTCTAACAGATGATTTTTGCTGCTATTTCATAAATTGTTCTACAGGAACAACCACCCGGGTTTATATATTGGCAGAATGTAATTTTATTATTTTATTTGAATCATCTGAAAATTTATTTGCATATCATGCAATTCATAGGATGATGCATACCTTGTAATTTTACGTCGTTTATCAACTTATGATATTCTCCCCCTAACGACGATAAAATTTACTTTAAGGAATTATATGCATCATAATAATTTTATACATAAAATCATTTATTTTGTCATATTGTCCTTTAAGGACTAATTTACATGGTCTTATTGTCCTTTAGGGACATTCACTAGCAAAAACTAATTAGTTATGAAATGGATATCCATATAAAATATTTTAATATTTCGATGCATCGTTTACTTTTAGTAAAGCTTATTGTCCTTCAGGGACATTCACTAACATGTAATCATATAATATAAGAATATGATAAATTCTTTTGGCACGAGACAAAATAAATTAGATATAATAAGAACTTCAATTCTTCAAATTTCATGTTCTTATGTCAAGTTCTTAAACACTCACATGTTTTTTTGGAACTTCTGGTTCGTGTAGGAACTGCTGGTTCATAAATGTAAAATCATATGTTTAAAGCTTCGCGTTCTTAAAATAAAATCACAATTTTACTTTTCAAATGAAAAGAACTATTATTAGATCAAATTTAGAACTTCTAGTTCTAATTAAATTTGATATCAAAAATTAAATACAGAACTACAAGTCTAATTAGTTTGAAATCGATAACATCGGATTTTAATAAGATAAATATTCAGAACTTCAGATTCTGATTTGTATTAATATTAAGAGCTTTAAGCCTTTGTATTTTACTTTTCAAATATTTGAGTAGCCAAATATTCATCTAGCAATAGAAATTTAGATCATCTTTTGATTTAAAACTTCAGGTTCAAATTTCAGAACTTCGGGTTCATATTCAACAATTTATATTCAAATTTAAAACTGCAGGTTCTCAATTGGATTTGATTTTGAAACTTCTAGTTCTATATATATATCGATCAACTCCAATAACATTAAGAACCACAAAAAAAATAAAACTAAATTTCTTTTTTGATGTGGAAGATCCAATGTAGTGGCAACCACAGAGCATACTCATAAAATTAGTTGTATGGAATCAATTAAATCAAAATAACAATGAGTAAATTATATTGAAATACTTACTTAGCCGGATATGACCTTCTTAATTGTCTAGGGACAATTTCTTATATTGTAGATCTTCCAGATCTAACAAAATACAAAGTGTTAATATTCATGTAATTTGTTTTAACTTTGTGTCATATATTAGCTCTTCTGGAGCGTTCATTATTCTTGCTAAAAATAAACAAAATATTTTAGATATAGCAAGCAAACTTTTATAATTATTAGAAGGTGTATTTTACATCCTTTCAATCTTCTTGTTTTGTTAAGGTGTTATTCCACTTCTGGTGGAACAATTTGAATTTCTTTATAGTGATCACCTTGACATCAATAATTATTTGATTACAACAATATCCACGATCATCACCATAACTATATGTAACATTCACTTCAAGGAATGATATTGATCAAACTGGGTAATGTCAATGATTTTATAATCAAAACTAATTATTTTGTTCAACCATGAAAACCATGATATAAACTAATAGTATGCTCAAATATATACGTTATTAATATTGCCACTTCTAGAGCAAATTTGAAGCATAAAATAGTGAAATATGTATTTCTACTTCTGGAACAATATTTGAAACAATATAAACTCATTATGTTTCATCGATCATGTTTTTATCTACTTGGTGATCAAAACCATTTTTAAGCAAATATATATGGACAAATAATTCGTTGATGATAAGATATTTCTATTAGAAAAGAACAACTAGACCTTTTTTTTAACAAATAAAATAAAATATAATTCATGATATATCATACAATTTACTAAAAAAAACAACAAATATCTAGCATGATATGAAATTGTTTTCATGATTTGTTGCAACTTGCAATTACAAGTTTAATTCTAATATAAATCAAAGCAATAAAAAAAATCTCATCTTTGAAAGAATAATGGAATATAAATATTATATTACTAAAACTACATGAATGTAAATCAACTTAAAATAAAACCAACAATTTTAAAATACAAAAATCAATGAACCGTAAAACTATATCACATGGTGAATAAATTCAAATGTTAATGAATAAACAATTGAGACATTTCGTGATTAATAGGTGTGTGAAATATGAAAATTTATATTTTTCTAGTATATGAAAATATAAGATTTCACACCTTACATACCTTAATAAGGAGGAAGAAATAAAGAAGAAAAAATATTTCATTCATAGTAGTTGGGTCTCTTAATGTGAAATATAAATAACCAATACAAAATAATAGATCAAAAATGTCAGATTCATGATCATGTGAAATATAAACAATCAATTATAGATAGATAGATCAAAAATGTTTGAAAACAAAAGGCAAATTACTTTTGCACTTTTTGGTCATATTAATATCGAAACTTAATGTTCTATTATATCATAACCTTATGATTATGATTTGCAATTCTAGAACTACAGGTTCCAAATAAAATTAATATTTGATGAAAATGTTGAATTCCATCGGAACTTCAAGTTCATATATAAACTTCTTGTTTATAATTGTAAACCATGAATTGAGAACTTCGGGCTTCAAAATTAATCACATATGTCAAAATTCAGAACTTTGGGTTCTTATTCGATAATTCAAAATTTTCATATTTTGGTTTGATTGCAATCCATATTTTCTAATGAGATTATGTTAAACTTCAAGCTTTTTAATTTTGTAATCTCCAAACACTAAATTGAGCTTCAAGCTTTTCGATTTTACAATCTTCGGACATTATATCAAGCTTCAGGCTTTTTGATTTAACAATTATCAAATATATATCAAATCGAGCTTCAGACCCTTTGATTTTGTGATATTTGGGTTGCAATATAATTAATTTCATTTTTGCAATCTTCTAGTTGCATTACAATCATTTTTTTTCTTTTTATTGGCAACCCAATGAATATTAAGAACAAAATTAAGAAGAGAAATAATATAAACCACTTTTTTTTCTTAGCCTAAAATTAGAGAAAGAAATAATTTACAATTGCTTGGATCTCTTGGTCTCATCAAGAACTCTTGGTCTCATCAAGAAATTGTTATCTCTCTTATCACTCATAGAATTTGGATCATATGATATCTTGTCTTCAAATAATAAACTTTCAAATCTGAAACTTGAAACATATAATGGTTAGAGACTCGTGCTGATAACGTGTTATGAAATAAATAAAATAAACAAGAACATAATAGCATAAATATAAAGTAAGAAATGAGAGAAAATAGTAGCCCAAGAAAAGAGATTCTTTTATTCCTCAATACTTCTCAATCTTTCATACATTAAGATGAAAGCTCTTATTTATAGCTTTATAAATCTTTACAATCATAACTTACACAATAATGGATATAAATTACAACATAAATTGACCATAAATCATTTGGGTGTTACAAGAGAAGTTAGGAAGATGATAAGCTTGATTTCTTAATGTGGACATCCACTCACATTAAAACATTGAATAATGTTTTCATAACATTTATTTATTTATTTTTTTAAATTTCTACAAACTTCAATAAATTCATGAAACAATATTTAACACTTTAATAATTTTAATTAATAATTCTAGAAGTTATATTTGCATTTGCTAGTTTCGATATTTGAATTTTTTTTATTTTTTTATTTTTATTTATTTATTTATTTATTTTTACTGTTTTATTCAATAATTCGACGCTGTTTTACTTAAAATTAGGTAAACAAAATACCATGATCATTACTCTATATATAAAAAAAGACACTATCATCAGAAATAGACATTTTTTTTTTTTCTATTTCTACAAACTTCAATAAATTCATAACTCAATCTTTACATAATATTTGACTCTTTTTATAATTATAATTAATAATTTTATATGTTACATTTGTATTGGCTAGTTTCTATGCTTGAAATTTTATCTTTACTGTTTTATTTTTAATCTGATTGCATTTATATGTGTATTTAAAACTCTGATTAATTAATTCTTAAAGAATAATTTAGTTGATTAGATATTTAACAGTAAAATAAGACGTGGTCAATTTTATCACAATAATCTTGAGATTTATTTAATTTATTTCGTTTTTTATAAAAAGATGTTGAAAATTAATTATTTTAGTAATATTTTTTGAATAAATTGTAATTCAACGTATTTTTGCAACAATAATAAATTAAGTAGTTTATGGTTGTAGCATAATTTTTTTTAAAATGCATAATATATTTTATTTGCATTAATTATTTCATTTCCAAACCAGTCACTTACATATACAAAGTTTCAAGGAGGTTTGATTTTAATATATGATTCATAATAGTTTAAGAATTTAGCATAAGTTATGTTTTACTTTAGCATGTTTCAATGTTTGCTTCATAACACTAGTCATTGTTTTATAGATTATTATTATTATTTTGGTTTTTTGGAGGAGTTATGGTTATTTACATGTAATGTTATTAGTTTAATTGGTAATTTAAAAATATAATCAATTTTATATTGTTAGACTTAGATTTCATTAGATAAATTTTTAGAATTTCTTATTTAAAGAAAATATTTTATATTGTAAACTAAAAAAAAAAAACATATAAATAATGTTTGTGTGCATTTTATGTTGTAAACTAAATGAAAACTTATAGATAAAATTTTAGAATTTCTTGATTAAAGAAAAGATTTTATGTTGTAAACTAAAAGAAATGTGTTTGTGATTTATGTTGTAAACTAAAAGAAAACTTATAAATAATGTTTGTGTGCTTTTTATGTTGTAAACTAAATGAAAACTTCTAGATAAATTTTAGAATTTATTGTTTAAAGAAAATATTTTATGTTGTAAACTAAAGTGTTTTTGTAAACAAGAAAAGATTTTATGTTGTAAAGTGTGTGAGTGTGCAGTGGTCGGAGCCAAGATTTTGGCTTTTGGGGACCGAATCAAACTAATTATTAAAATTGGATTGGTTGTTTTGGGCTAAGCTTGAGTTTGTCTGAAATCTGAATTTGATTTTTTTTAGCAGTAATTAAATGCATGACTAATTATCAAAATTACTCGCCTTCTTCGGATCTTATAATAGATTAGTGAATTGTATTCATAATCTATCTACTTTAAATGTGAAATTCACTCATATACTCCGAGAGGGTAATTCTACTGCATATCAAATGAGGTAAGTCTTGGTTTGAGAAAATTTTGTTGAGACACCTTCCTTCTAAAATAGAGTTATAGTAGTTGCGAGATATTTATGAATGACCAAGTTGCCGATTTATGTTTCTTTGGCTTTATTTTGTGAGTGTTTTTAGGGGTAATTACCTTGGTGGCCATCGAGTTTTGTCACCACCATCAAAATGGCCACCAGATGGGGAAATGGATGAAAAATGGCTATTTTTGACAAACATTGTTACACTAATGACCATTTCATCCAGTTCCACCCATTTTCATCAAATTCCATCCGATAAGTGACATTTTGGTAAATATGAAGATGATATTAATTTATTTTAGATATTTTTTGGAAATCAATTTTTTCTTTTATTTTTTGAAACAAATAATTATATTTAGTGTATACATATATATATATATATATATGTATATGTATATGTATATGTATATACATATATATTTCTTTTCAACCTATCTCAAATATATTTTATAGAATTTTTAGATTTTGTAACCTTAATCTTTTCAAAAAAGAATATATATATATATATATATATATATATATCTTTCAACTTATCTCAAATATGTTTTTTAGAATTTTTAGATTTTGTAGTCTTAATCTTCTCAAAAAAGAATATATATATATATTTCTTTTCAACTTATCTCAAATATATTTTTTAGAATTTTTAGATTTTGTAACCTTAATCTTCTCAAAAAAGAAATATATATATATATATATATATATATATGTTTGAGATATGTTATACATATATACACACTATAATTATTTGTTTCAAAAAACAAAAGAAAAAATTGATTTCCAAAAAACATCTAAAATAAATTAATGTCATCCTTTTATTTACCAAAATGCCATTAATTGGATGAAATTGGGTGGAAATGGATGGAATGGCGTGTAACAATGTTTGCCAAAAATAGTCATTTCTAAACCAATTCCCCATCTAGTGGTCATTTTGATAGTGGTGGCAAAACTCAATGGCCACCAGGATAATTACCCCGTGTTTTTATTAGCCACCTATATTTATTTCTAGAAAAAAAAAAAAAAAAAAACCGTTTTATGCATGTTTCGTAGCTATGTTTTGCCTCCCCTAAAAATAAAAATAAAAAAAAATAAATAAAATTAAGTCAACCTAAAATAAGTATTGTAATATCTAATTTTTTTTTTATTATTAAAAACCCAATGTAATACTATTTAATCAAAATAATAAATATAATGGAAGAAAATACCAATAATAATAATAATAATAATAATAATAATAATAATAATAATAATAATAATAATAATAATAATAATAATAATAAATAGAAAAAAATTATAATTCATAAAAATATTCAAAATACCATTTACCAATGATAAAATCAAATAATAATTATTCACATGGCTTATAATTTAAATTTATCATTATTCTTATCAAACAAAATTAACTTATAGTAACTTCCATTAAACAAAAAAAGGGTCAATTAATTGAATTTTATTTTATTTATGAATATATGAAATATATAAAATTGGTTGGGATAATAAATAAAAGTAACCGAAACATCGGGACAACTGAAGAAATAATCAGCTGTGAAATTAATCAGCAAATGTTTGGTTCATATACTTTTAAAATTACTGTATAACTCAAACACAGTATACATATGTTTGGTAATTTATTTTTTGAAATTAGTTACAATGACTAAAATATACTTGATTTTAGAACCTTATTTAATTTTTTTCATTAATTATATATATTAAATCAATATTTAAGTAGAATATTTAAATTAGAAAAAAAAATCCATAAGAATAATAAAATTATTTTAAAAATATTTTATAAATCAAATAAATATTTAATTAGAATCTTTAATTTTAAGATGAAATAAGGAATATAAATAATTTTAATTTAATTTCATAAGGATAAAAATGATATTTTAAAAAATTCATTAAATGCTGAAATAGATTATTCTAAGATTACTTTCAAAAAGTAACCCTCCACCTACTTCTGAAAATCACTGTCAAAACTTGTCAAATTATCAATTAATCACATTTATAAGTTTCACTAAACTTCATTTTATGTCAAAATTATGAAACAAACTGATTTTAATTTCTTAAAAGCAATACCATACTAGCCCATATTCTTCATGAAATAATTATATGTATCATTAAAATAACAGGAGGGGCCATTGAGTTATAATTGTATACATTATAAGCATATGTTAAATTTTAAACATTAAAATTATTGAAGCAATTTTATTGGTCGGGGGCTATGACCTCTGTGGGTTTTCCCTCCTGTCTATGTGTGTAAACAAGAAAAGATTTTATGTTATAATGTGTGTGCAAACAAAAAATGATTTTATGTTTTATTATGTGTTTGTGTAAACAACAATTTTATTTTTATTTTTTATTTTTATGTTTTAGACTTGTAATGCGTGTGTTAACAAAAAAAGATTTTATGTTGTAATGTATGTTTGTGTAAACAACAATTTTTTTTTAGTATGTGTGTAAACAATAAATTTTTTTGTCGTTGTAATGCTTGTGTGATTTTATGTTGTAAACTAAAATGTGTGTGGGGGATCTGGACCTTTTTTTTTTTAATTTTTAATTTTTAATTATTATTTTTTTTATACGCATCAGTATACGGGATCATACACGTTTGGCTTGGTACTCAAGAAAAAGTGTTGGTATGATACAACCATTTTTTAGGAACAACTTTATGCTTCAATTCAATGTGAAAGTGGTTTCCAAATATTGAAATTGTTCTAAAATTAATTCAGAACTAACCTTGAGTTGTTTTCAAAACTTGTAGCCATCATACCATGTGGGTAACATAGCCAAGCCCATAAATTTTGCTTATCTGGAAATACATTCAACTTAGGATTCTGATATTAATTTAAATTTAAAGACGGTGTAGTACAAATCTGCTTACGACCTAAGAAATTTTTATTTTTTAATTTTTTATAAATACAAAATGTTACTTTATTTAAATTTGGTGCTCAAATTGTAGAAATAGAGGGTTTTGTCACTTTTTAAAAGTGGGTTAAAAGTGGGTTTGTAAGACTATCATCACTTTAATAATTTGAGTTTAAATAGCACATATTATGGTAAATTGACAAAAATACCTCAACAATTTTGATTTTTTTTTTTAACTTTTTAGTTTTCCAATTTTTTTTATAAATTTTTTGTTCTTCTTCATCTTCTTCATTGGACCTCCATTGGAGGTCGAAATCGAGCTCTATTGGAGGTTGATTCGACCTCCAATGGAGGTCGATAAAGAAGAAGATGAAAAAATAAAAATAAAAATATTGGAAACTTTCATTTGTGTCTAATAAGTATCAGAAATTATAAAAATATCATAATAGTCTCGGAAACTATAATATAAGTCTTGGAAATATCCAATAAGTCTCAGAAATATCTCTAAAATCTCAGAAACTATAAAATAAGTCTTGAACATTTTGATCTACATTTAAGTTTTATATAATATATATACACACAAAAATGTTTCACCAATTTCTTTGTTAATTTAGAACACACGAAAGCATTGAGATGTGCACATTTTGGTTCACCATCTCATTTGGCCTTTTTTTTTTTTTGGGTACAAAGGAGGGCAACATCTCGAGCAAGAAAGAGACTAGAAAGGAGGACGAGAAGAACACAGCCTAGGAGGCAATACCATTCTGATCAGCCTGGAAGACCTCATAGATGCCGGAAGGGGGAGCAATGAAGAACTAGCAACCAAACTCCAGATCGTGCCTCAAATGAGCCAACACATCAGCAAGCCCAACTCCAATTAGCTACCAACAGAGCAATGCAGTCAGCAATAATACTAAACAGAGGGTGACAAGTAGATAAATCTTTGGAAAGAAGATGAACAACAGATAGATAATCGGTCTCAGTAATAATATTACGAAACCCAGCATTCCACGCCATAGTAAGACCTTCAAATAAACCCCAAAGCTCAGCTTCCACAATACTACCCACTCCTCTATTAAGAGCAAACCCTTTCAACCAATTCTTCAGGTTGTCTTTAAGCACCCTGCCAGCAATAATGGTACCAGAGTTGGAGTTACAACTCCCATCCATATTAAGTTTAACCCAACCAATAGAAGGAGGAGACCAGGCAATAGATATAAGAAAAGAATCTTTGCTAGCATGAACAAGATTATCATTCACCCAATCACAACAAAACCTACTGATACATTGAAAAGAGTTTTGAGGAACGGCAAAATCAACCTCAAAAACCTTCTTATATCTCAATTTCCAAATGAACCAAATAGTACAAGCAAATAATAAATGCACTAGAACCCTGTCAAAAGCCATATCACCATTCTTCAAATTCTTCATAACCCAACTGTCTAAATCCCCACTAACAGTAGAGACCGAAGGCACCTTCCTTAAAACACTATCCCAAATAGACTCTTTTGGCCTTTTGATTTGAGTGATAAATTCCTGTTAACATCCGATCGAAAAATAACTGTCAGCCTAAGCTTGACATAATATATAATGGATCTTAAAGATATTCAAGAGGGCTTAAATGAATATCATCAATAGTTTGCTAATGATGACCATAGTTGAATATTATTCAAGAATTAATAATAAAATCCAAAATTAAAGCATTATTTTGACGATCATAGAAGTATTGGATGTTCAACTTTCAATAATTTTGTACAAGTATAAAAATAAAGTGGAAAAAATCAAAGTAGTTTTGGGTACTTCGTATCAACTTTCTGAGCTCATAAACTTTATAAACTTTTAATTGAAAAGGATAGAGACAGTGACACAGAGAGATAAATGCCTATTAAAAATCACTTGTTTTAATACATTTCAAACACAGCCAACTCAAATAAGTAGTATATTATTTATTTGTAGCTGGAAAATAGAACACGCTAAAAAAAAAAAAAAAAAAAAAAAAAAAAAAAAAACTATATTGATACTTAATATAATAAAAGAGAAACATATCTACTGGCTTTCTAACCAGCTTTTTGTGCACACCATAGCTTGTAGAATCTGAATATAAGAGTCATCATAGTAAGCAATGTTATCATCAATTTCAGGCTGGTTAGTCCTCAAAAAAGAATATGAAACAGCCTCAGAAAACGGTATTGCTAAGTAATCATGAGCCATCCTTGCGAGAGTTGGGAAATTCGGATTATTGAGCCGCCACCAGCTTAATATGTCAAACTCTTCAACAGAACGAAATCTGGCCTCTTTCAAATACCGATCAAGTTCTGATTCTTCTGAATTTGGTGACACAACATCTTCAGCATCGCATGGTCTCCCAAGATGATCCAGCATCTTATAAGAAGCTGGACAATTGCTGAAGCAGCTGGCATATTTTTTATAAACACCTGCAAGATGATCACTGAATGTCTTAAGATGTGTCTCACTAGGGATGGCAAAATTATCCACGGATACGGATATCCGTAAGAATCCGCTTTATTTAAAATGGGGATAAATACTATTATTTCGGGGAAGGGGCGAGGATATATGTCATCCTAATATCCATTTTATTTTCGGGGATGGGGATGGATATCGTCTATGGATATCCATCCCCATCTGGATCCATCATAGATTTTAATATTTTAAAAATATAAAAATTTATTATGTAATTATTAATTCTAATTATATAAGTTATTATTAATTTTTATATTTGAATTTCATTGGATGTATTTGTTTCTCCTTAAATTGGATAAAATGTACTATTACATATGTTAGTTATATCTTTCTCTTGTAAACTATAAAAAATTAAAGTTTTTTTTATCGGATACGGATACAAACGGAGCGGAAATGAATATCTTTATCTTAATTAACGGATTATCCGAATCCGTCCCGCTTACTTAGAAATGGGGATTGATGCGGGGATGAAGCTATATATCTCAAACGGATACGGGGATGGATATTGGGGTATCTATACCCAATCCGATCCATTGCCATCCCTATGTCTCACTATCATTACCATAGATCTCCTTATACCAAGATTCTACAATTTCCATTTTGAATCGCGGGTCCAGAACTGCTGCTATTGTCAAAGCCATTTCACAATTTTTCCAATGTTTATCGAAAGCTTCCTCTTTGATCTCAGATGCAATACCTTTGACGTACTTATACTTCCTTCCAATTGAAGCAGCTTCGCATAAGTGTCGCAAAACATAGGAAAATACACATTTGTTGTTTGCGATTTGCTCTTTGAAAAACTTTCCACATCATCATTCAGAGCCTTCCAACAATCGTAAATGGTTTCAGACTCATCCCATTCCTCCTCTGTCAAATTTATTGACTTGAAATCAGGATGTATCTGCTCCAACTTACAGAAAACTTCTTTGAATCTCACTGCGCTCTCAAGTAATTCGAAGTCAGACGTAAACGTTTTTGAAATACCTCAGGAAGTCACTTTCTTGCCCTAGTTGATTATATCTTCTGCAACTGCAAACATGTATTCATTGAATGGCGTCTCCCTCACATAATCAAGACAAAGCTTTATCTTCTTAAACCCATCCAAATTTCTGATATTACCCAAATAAGTACAATTGCATTCAATAGTATTTATTAACCAACTGACGTTATATAATTGCCCAACAAAAGGAAGCGAACCGCAATAATCATCAAGATCGCTTGTTATCTCTCTATAGTCTTCGTAGCCATTATTTTCGGTTTCAACTACAACGAAAGAGCTTACATTTGTGTCAATCTTCCAATCCAAGATCAAACTTCTAAGGATTTCCAGGTAATGATCACAATCAAAAAATTCAATAAAGACACCCAGAATCTTCTTTCTTAGATCCCAACCATCATCAATGTAACAGATTGTGATAAGAAAGTAAGGGCTATCGTATCCTAGAATTTCAATTGCTAAACTAAAGCGACATGATAGCTTGCCTAAACTTTCTCGTAGTTTTTCTTTATCTTCTACATAAACACGTAGTATACGATCATTGTCTAACAACTGTTTGACAGCTTTACTAATTTTGCATTTTTTCATATGAATCTTGAGATTTGAGGTTTGGTTATCACCTAGATGAATCAACTTACTACAAAATTTACATTTGGCCCAAGCTTTCCCATCTTTTCCTTCATGCTCTATGTAGTAGTCTTCCCAAACCTCTGACAATTTTCTCCGTTTAGTGCATGAAAATTTCGGAGACTCTTCAACATCTGAAATCACCATTTTATTGTTGCCATCATGCAGACGACTGGATTCAAAATTATCATTTTGAGTGGATTCCTGTCAAAATACAGACAAGTGGTTCATTCAGTGCTTAAGCAATACAAGTAAAAGTAAAAATATACCTGAATATACAGAGAACAAAATAGCAATATCAATGTAGAGGAATTAGTAGACGGGAACAAACAAAATACTTACAATCATAGCTAAATTGATTAGATGGGCATTCAACAATGTTGCAGCTTATCAAATTGACAGAGATGAAAAAGGTCGATCTTTGATTCCGGTAGACGAAACCTTAGGGTTAAAGACTCGTATAGTCGTATAAGGAGCCTAATTATATATTCTACAGACCGAGGGAGAAAGGAAGTCAAAGATTGTAAAATATCTTTGTGGTAATTTCACAAATACTCCTGGTATTTGAAGAATTTACACATATATGGAAGTTAGGACATATGTGTAAAGGTGTCAATTGGGGCCGGGCTTAGCATGCCCGGCCAATTAAGGCCCGCCAAGGAGGCTGGTAGTGTCTGGGCTAGAACAGCACAAAGGCCCGTGCAATGCAAGGGCCCTAGAGATGCATATTTTCCCTCAAATCCCCACGTCCCTATCCCTATTTGGATAATTTTTTTTTTTGGAAAAAACCTCTTATCCTCATTTTCTCCATAAATATATTGAAATGGGGATGAAGATCCCCATTTCACTAATTTCCACAAAACATATATAAATATGATTATATATGTATTAATATATATTTTTTAATTTTTTTTATTCTTTGAAAACCCTAACTATATAAATTCATTTGAACCTTTGAATTATTTGAAACACTTTATTTTGTAATGCATTTTATTTTGTATTTGTAATGAAATGTTCGTTTTTTTTTTTTTAATCTGTAATTTTTAGTCAAATAGAGAAATGAGAGAAACTGAAGAAACGGGGAAGTGAGGAAAAACGAGGAAAAATGGGGAATTGGGATTGGGGATGAAGATACCTCCCCAAAAAATTCCCCATCCCCATGTGTATCTGGGGGGGGGGACCCTATATCCATCCTCATTTCCTCAATGTGTATCTCTATGTGGGATGTGGGGTTGAGAGTTTCGGCCGGCCCCCTTATGCCGGCACGACACGGCACACCAGGGGTGGAGAACCTATAACCATCCCCATTTCCCCAATATGTATCTATATGTGGGGTTGAGAGTTTTGGCCCCATTGTGCCGGCACGACACGGCACACCAGGCACCTATGCCAGGGCCAACAGTCGACACACTAGAATATATATATATATATATATATATATATATTTCCAATTACAACCATTGGTTGGAATAATTTTTTATTATTATTATTTTAAAAATTCGACTGTTGGCTTTAGTCACCAATGGTTGGATGCACAAATTTTCAAAAGAAAATTACAAACACTACCCTTATCACTTATATTTTACATTTTTACCCATATTTCAAATTTTCTTATAAATACCCTACCCATTCCAATTTTCATACACTTTCTCTCCATTACTCTCCCTCTAATCTCTATTCTCTATACTATTTCATTCATTCTCTTTCTCTCTCTACTCTCACTCTCTCTCTATTCTCTACACTACTAACTACTTACTACTAATACTATCACATTCTCTAATCTCTTTTAACTATTCTTTAACTATTATTCTCTGATCTTTCCACCAAGGCAAAGGCACCAAAGTTCAAAGGTATTTCATTAAATTTTATTATTTAATTTTATGTTTAGTTTTTAAATTTTAAATTTATACTTAATATATTTATGCTTATTTTTTAATTTAAATTTTTATGCACAATTTATAAATTTAGATCTTTATGCTCAATTTTTAAATTTATATTTTTATGCTTCATAAATCATAAAATTATGTATTTTATTTTATTTTATATATTTATGCTCTAAATTCAAAAATCGAAATGGTAAATTTTTATATTTTAGTTAATTTCAATTACATCATTATTATTTAATAATTAATATTTATGCTTAGTTATTAATTTTAATATTTATTCTTAGGTTTTAATATTATATTTTAATATTTTTTCTTTGTACATTTATGATTTTATGCTTAGTTATTAATTTTAATATTTATGCTTAGGTTTCACTTTATATTTAATATTTATGCTTAGTATATTTATGATTTTATACTTAGTTTTTAAAGTTAATATTTATTCTTAGGTTTTACTTTATACCAGTATGTAGCCTGCACGATGTGCGGGCATTGTAAAATATAAATTGAAAGATCATAAAAATTGGGCATGATACTGATTCATAATTTTAATTTATCATATTTTCATATTTTATTTATATATAAAATTAAAATTTCCACAATTATTGATTGAAAAACAATAATCACCACTCTTATTTATAAACTTTTAGTAAAGTATATCAAGTCAACTAATTCACTATACATGAACATCATGAACTCGAGGTAACTGTAAACACACAATTGTAACTCACTTATTCGTTTAAAATTCAAAAAGATATTTGATTCGTGATCCAATAAAAGTTTCCTTCAAACTATTTTCCCCCATATTTATGATTTTATACTTAGTTTTTAAAGTTAATATTTATTCTTAGGTTTTACTTTATACTAGTATGTAGCTGCACGATGTGCGGGCATTGTAAAATATAAATTGAAAGATCATAAAAATTGGGCATGATACTGATTCATAATTTTAATTTATCATATTTTCATATTTTATTTATATATAAAATTAAAATTTCCACAATTATTGATTGAAAAACAATAATCACCACTCTTATTTATAAACTTTTAGTAAAGTATATCAAGTCAACTAATTCACTATACATGAACATCATGAACTCGAGGTAACTGTAAACACACAATTGTAACTCACTTATTCGTTTAAAATTCAAAAAGATATTTGATTCGTGATCCAATAAAAGTTTCCTTCAAACTATTTTCCCCCTCATCTTGAAACAAATCATTCCCTAATGCATTGAGAAACAATATCCACCATAGAACAAGGATAAATCTAAATATAAAAATTCAACCTATCTTGTATCAGAAAGAAAAAAAAAAATTCAATGAAATCATCATTTTTGCTAGAAATACAATATTTACTAATTCTCTTCCGAACGTTTTCATAAATCATAATTGATCCAAAATAGACTAATATAATTATTAGAAATAATACAATTATTTTAATCATTATTAATTCACCGGATATATAAAACATAATCCCTAATTAGAACACAATTATTTATAAAAACAAAAACAAAAGAAAAAAAAAATTACAATACAATTTTACAAAAATACAATTTTAAGATTCAACTAATTACCTTAAATTTTATTTTTTAAAAACTAATTACTTTAAAATTGGAAAATCTAATTCTTCAAAATTCTATTTAATTTATTGGATCGGCTATTTAATTTTAATACAATTATACTAAAAGAAGAAAATATGTATTTTAAAAAAAATGTGTAAGAGTAAATCTTATATATAATTTAAATTTTAGCATTATTTAGGTTCAATTTTCCAAGATTTTCAACATTCTAAACCAATTTCAAATTATTCTAAACCAATTTCGGGAACGTATGATCGAAGACCTTCATTTAATTACCTTAAATTTTATTTTTTTTAAAACTAATTACTTTAAAATTGGAAAATCTAATTCTTCAAAATTCTATTTAATTTTTTGGATCGGCTATTTAATTTTAATACAATTATACTAAAAGAAGAAAATATGTATTTTTTTAAAAAAAAAATGTAAGAGTAAATCTTATATATAATTTAAATTTTAGCATTATTTAGGGTCAATTTTCCAAGATTTTCAACATTCTAAACCAATTTCAAATTATTCTAAACCAATTTTAGGAACCGTGCGATCGAAGACCTTCATGAAATCTATGGTGAATGTGTAAGAAAGATTTATTGACAAAAGTATAAGATCAAACATGTATATTTATGTGAGGGCATAGAAACAGGGGTGGATGAAGATCTATGGAGATCTCTAAGGATGTGAGGATCTCCATAGATCCATGTGGAGATCCATGCATCTATCTCGATATACGGTGGAGATCCAATATGCCTCTCTTCTTTTTTGTTTTTTTCATTTTTCATTTTTTTTCTTTTTTAAAGAATTTGCAGGTTAGATTTAAAGAATTTCACTAACACACTTAAATAAATGGCAGAACAAATCTAATAAGTCAAATTTTTATTAATTTAAAATAATATAAAATTAAGATAATAAGAATGTTGAAAAGAAGAAAAAAAAAACAACTTGGTTAAAAGGAAATGTGTATGACTTTTTATAGAAGAATTAATTATTGAATCGGATAGTCCGATGAGGCCAAACTTTACAAATTAAATAATCTTTGTTGTGGCTTGACAAGTCTTTTCCTAGGGCCACCCACCATCATAGAAGATAGCAGAGCAAATTATCGGATATCCGAAACAATACATAGAGACATTTATAAAATATCGGATTAATTCGAAAGCATTGGTCAAATGTCATTTAGTGGATCGGATTTCGGATTAATCTGAAAGCTCTATTAAGTGTCTACTCACTGGTCTAAGACAAGCATATATGGTCATTGCATGAAATGCCTTGATTAAAAAATTAAATCACTTGTTTTAGACTACATTTGAGATTGTTGTATATTTTAAAATAAATTTTCTTTTTTCATAATTTTGTACTTCAATAAATGTTTAAATCAATATTAGTTTAATATAAATTGAATTATCTATAGTTCACTTTTTAATTTTATTTCTCAAATATATTTTTGGTACCCACTTATAAAAAAGTGAATAATTTGAAATCTACAACCATACTAAAAACTATTGAATCAAAATTCAACTTTCAGTATTAATTCCATTCGGTTTCCTCAATTATATATATATATTTTTTGCACATTTAAACATTCCACTGTTCTTAGAATGTCTCTCTCTTTTTAGCAACGGTGGTTATACTATCTGTCTACCTTTCGCTTATGCTAATTCACGTTTCTCATATTTATCACAAAGGAAATCAAACGGCAGAATATTTAGCTTCTCATACACTTTCTCTTTTTCAATTTGTGTGGTGGTTCATTTGTCTTTTTGCACTGTTCTTGAGTTTTGGTGTTTCTTACTTCTTAGCTCCCTTTTTACCGTGTCTTACACAAATTATATTTTACTTTTATCTGGTCCACCTTCTTAGTACAAAATGGGATTAATCCGAATGCCTACTTCCTGTAAATTCCAAATCCATTGTCCGATCTGATTTCGGATTAATCCGAAATCAATTCGTCTCTTTTCCTGTAAAGTCCTTTAAAATATTACTCATCAAATCATCCGATTAAGAAATCAGACCAAATAAAAATAAAAATAAAAATCAAATCGGACATCCGATCGACTAGTCTTTCCAACTTGAACTCTATAAATACTGAAGAAGAGGAAATCTCCTGAAACACCCAAAAATGTCCATTACAGAGTTTCTCCAGGAAATTTACTCTCTAGTTATCAACCTCATGTCCCGAAGCCATCCAACCTCAGATCCTTCATCATCGTCTGGGCAGCTTTCTTCCTCATCGAGTGCTGATGATCTTGAAGCACAACAACCAATTACTGCTCCGGTAGTTGTTGTAGAACAGAATCACAGCCAGTTTTGGCTTCAATGGAGAAACATCGTAATGGCGTTTTGCTTCACATCAGCACTCGAAATAGCTCTCCTTTTTGTCCAAATTAAATCCCAACTCCCACTTTCATTCTATATCCTTTCTCTCGCTATTTTTCTCACCTTTCTTTGTCTGTTTGTAGCAAACTTCATTGGTCCCCATTTTACAAACACAAGTCAGGTGTTGGAGAAAATAGCAGTCCTGCTTGTTGCCACCACAGTTGTTTTCACTATTGCAATTCCGCTTCCACTGATCCTGAAATGTGTAATCTGGGCTCTTTATTCCATTGCAGTGTTCGCTGTTTTGCTATGCCAATATTATTGCTTTTAAGTGCATATATCAAATGTTATATGTATTTTATTGTCCTTGTTGTGATTTGTTGTACTGTTGATGTAACATATGGCTTGTCTGGCCTGGGAGCTTTCTTATTGTAAAACCTATTTGAGATGATTATTGAAGGTGCATGAACTCTGTTTTTGACTGCTTTTACTCTGTTTTTGCTTCTTCATGGAATTATTGGTTCTGTCAAATCTTGTATTTTTTAGACTTATATAGACATTAGGCGGTTATAAATATATAATTATTGAATCCCTTAATTTCAATAATTGTAGTAGTAAAAAATAGTAGGAAAACCCATTAAAAGACAGTTGTCGGTGGTCTCTCAATATCGGAAAGACAGTTCGGTAATTTTCAAGGATTAGAAGGCTCCCCCAGAGGGTTTAAACGGCCTCCGATGGATGACTCGACTTCGGTGAGGGTATGATTTCAGAGTTGAGAATTATTAGCTAACAGTAAGAAAGATAGCGAAAGAGAGCAAATGGAGGGAATTTGAGAGTTGGGAATTGGTTTGCGCAAACAAGAGAGATATTTCAAGAGCCGACGTGAAGCAAAACACCATGCCAATGTTTTTCCATTGGAGCAGAATCTAGTTCTGGTTCTCAACTGGAGTAGTCACCAGTTGCAATTCTATGTCGATAGGAGGGGACGATGGAGGTGTTGGTGGGTGTAGTCTGAGAGGGATTTGTGAAACAAAACTTGTGATAGAAGCACAAAATTTCTGGACACTGCTTGAAATGGAGGACATTTTTGTGTTTCTAGCTTGTTGCCCAACTGAAGCTTTTCCATATTTATAGTAACTTGTTTTCTGATTTGTAATGAGTTGTTATGTGAAAAAGAGGTCTTTCTAGGAAGTGGATTGTTTCGGATTCGGATAGACATTTGAATAGCTAAAGGAGTTTTTTTTACTATCAAGACGAGGCTTTTTGGATTTGTGCCGTATTCGATATTTGTCTTGCTGTGTTGTGCAAGTGCAATTAGATCCGAGAGAAAAAAAAATAACCATGAGCTGTGGTGCAATTGGTCACCGTACTTCCAGTGGGACGAATGGTTCATGCTCTGTCTGAGTTCAAAGCCCACTGGAAGTACCTCGTGGCCAGGTTTTATAGATCTCCCGGTAGAAGTGGGAATTAGTCTAACTCGTTAACAATCGGTTGTTGATCGGAGTGAGGTATACATCGTGGTCTAAAAAAAAAAATGAAAATGTTTTCTATATATTGTACATTCAAGTTAATTAAAATTAATTTAGGCATTTTGCAAAAACAAAACATAATAACATTATGGATTATGCTAATTTTCTTACATGATTTAGTTTTTAATTTTATTTCATCAACTAAATGTAAAATGATCTAATTTACAAAGCAATGGATTATATAATTCACTTTGTGAATGAGATTGGCTTTCTGAAACCGAATTTTTCGAATCATCCGATTCCGACTAAAATTCGTCTAAAACAAGTCATCAATACTTTTTATATTATTTATTAATTCTTACAGCACAGTCAGCACCACCCAAAGTTCGAATCCGTCACTAATATCCGGCACTGTACCCTCTTTGGTCCATGCTTGTTCTTTTCCTGATGTTTTAAAACCGCACACTAAAAACACTAATGCTAGATATCTCAAAAATTTAATTAAAATTTCAATTTAAATGATATGGTAAGTGGTTTTTTTTATTAACCACATCATTTCATGTTGTGTGTAGTGATAGTAACTCATTTATTACATCATTAATATTGAAATTTAGGTTATATAACATTACTCTACTAAAAAATATATGTACTAATGCTTCAATATATATATACACTAAAAATGAAGAAAGGACGTTTAATATATATATATATATATATATAATATGCTCTTCTAGCACATGTGGTAGTGTACTTCCCTTTCAAATTAGTGGTGAGAGATTCAAATCTCATCAAGTATATATATAAGGATGTATAAGCCATGGATTAATTATATGGAAAATACTCTAGCGTGGATAGTCTGTACGAAAAAATTTCAAGACATGCAGCATAAAAACATTTTTTTATATGTCAATTTTTTTATCCCTCGAAGGATATTAACCAATTACCAATATGCTCATTTTTATCCTCAACAGCAATTATCTCTCAATTTTTTTGATGAAGAAACCTGTTTTCGGATTTAGTCCGAAATCCAATATCCGCAAGGACTATTTGGCATCGCCTGTATGTGAAAGCGACTAACACAGACTTTATAAAAAGGAAGAGGGTTGTTTCGGATACTCCAAAATTCGAACAGCTAACGAAGTTTTTGACTGCATAGGACTAAGATTTTCGGATATTCGAGAATTGGCTTACGTACCAACTGTCTTCTCTTTTGTGCAGACCAAAAGAAAGAAAAAAGAAATTGCAATTGAGATTGGCTTCATGAGACCCAAACTTTTCGAATGATCCGATTTGAGTACGTAGAAATTGAGGTAAAACAAGTCAGAGCATGGAGACTTTATTATATGATTTATTTATTTATTCTTATATGCTATAGGCTAGCACAGTCATCACCGATGTCCGATTCACAATTCGAAGTTCGAATCCGTTAGTAGGATCCGACACTCTTCTCGCATTTATTTCCAATGGACCTTATTATAGGTCCACACCTGTTCCCACCACGTTTCAAGAAAACCTACAAAAGATAAATTTCGCCATCCATTTATCAATTTGTTTCTCTGTTCTTTTTATTTTATTTTATAAATTAATAAAATATATTAATTACAGTGACGTTGATGATCAAATACAATTTTAGAGCCTATATTATAAACTCTTCATTCTTCGCTCTTCAGCCCTCCTCTTGGTTACTATTTGAACCCTCATCGATGTATAAATTGATGAAATTTTGAATAACTTGTTCGTCCTCCATTTGATGTTGCATCCTCATTTGAGCATACTTCCAATCCTGAACTCATGTTAATACCTCTACCATCTCAAGAGTTAAAGAAATTCTTCTTAGTTTGATAATACGTCCACTTTTGCTGAATGTCTGCTCTAAAGAAAAGAAACAATGGACACGAGGATAACAAGTACGTCACGTGCTAGTTGTGGCAGTACTGGATATCTGTTGCTGTAGTTCTTCCACCATAACAGGAGATCAAATTCCTTCGTTGGATGGGTTGTTTCGAATTTAGTTCCAAGGAAGTTGTTAAGTTCGGCATTTTGAGTTGGAGCAGCTCTTGCAACTGGAGGTTAATTGGGATGAAGAATTTGATGAGCTCCTACTGGAAGTCCCTCGCCCGGCCCTTCAGAGGATGCTCCAACTTCTCTTCAACGGGAGTGTGTCCCGTTCTTCTGATGGTTCCTTGTTTGCACAGCCAAACTTGCACTCAAAAATAGCATAAACTTCGAACAACTTGGTTCGCAAGCCAGTATACTATTGAGTAAAATCTAAGTTCAAGTTAGAACCAATATAATAAACAAAATTTTCTAAATAAGTTAATTTAATCCTAGGATCTAGTATAACGCCTAAGGTACAAAGGAAAAGAATTTGACCTGTATTTTTTTAATTTTTTCTCTATGGCAACAACTGTAGTGCCTAAGATTTCATCATCTCTATAAAAGTTTAACATTTCAGACATTTCCACAATCTGATGGATTGCAAGAGAGGATGTGGGGTAATAGACCTTAGAAAAAAGTAGAGTGGAATCGTAAAAAACCTTTAAACATTTGACAAAAATCTTTGCCACATACCAATCGTTTGTGAGTAGTATTGGACAACTCATTTCGGTCATTTTTCATATTATAAAAACCTGTAATAGTGACATACATTGCAGACATTTCCACAATCTGATGGATTGCAAGAGAGGATGTGGGGTAATAGACCTTAGAAAAAAGTAGAGTGGAATCGTAAAAAACCTTTAAACATTTGACAAAAATCTTTGCCACATACCAATCGTTTGTGAGTAGTATTGGACAACTCATTTCGGTCATTTTTCATATTATAAAAACCTGTAATAGTGACATAATAATCAAAGCATTTTGCAGCATTAAGTAAATAGAGTTCCACATTATTGGCACATCTATTTGGAATCTACGGGGTCATAGTTGGCTAACTCGACAAATTTTGTAAAATTCTGCCAATCTTGGATTAGAGCTGCTAATCCAAGAAAGAGCATCTCTGATGCGATCTATACGATCACATAAAACCTTCAAACCAGATTTTACAATTAAATTGATGATGTGACATGCACACTGTTGATGGAAGAAAAAAATCCATCTTGCGGGACATTATTGTCAAAAAATAAGATAGTGCTAGTGTTTGTTCATGAATTATCTAATGTGATAGAAAAGATGCGTTGAGTTATTCTATAATATTGTAAAACAAAAGTAATGATTCGATAAATATTTTGAGCGGTATTTTGAAATTCCATAGAACAAAAACCAAGAATTCATTTTTGTATGTTCCAATCAAAGTCTAAATAGTGTCTTGTGATACATTAATAGTCATGTTTCGAACGTATGTTCCAAATATCAGAAGTTAGTACAATAGAAATACTTAGATCATGTAATTCAGTAATCACGTTGCTTGTTGGTTGTAAAAACATTTTTTCAAATAGTTCATAGTGGTGTTTCTAGAAACAGATTTAAATTGGGGGTTGTCGGCTTTTAGGATTAATTTTTTAGAAAAGGGACTTTCTCCAAAATTAATCGGTTGATCAATTTGTGCAATATAACGTGCTAGACATTCTCTAATATTCACGGAGTCATAACTCCACGTTGTAATAGACCCGTCTTGGTTCCGTTATAGTTGTGTCTAGGTTGTAGTATCTACCTTTCCATGTTTAGGCATACATATTTCCATATGCCTTATCAAATGTCTCGTTCTTGACCCATAACCAGTATATAAAGTGTTACAAAATTTACAACAAGCCATTGTTCTTACCTTACTGTCTGGGCCAAGTCCGTTTTCTCGGTCAAAACAGTCTCATACCTTAGATGTCATCTTTATGGAATGTGATGTCAGTGTGGAAGAGGAAGGACCTACTCTCACTTCTGGATTGGTAACACCGACTCCCGGTGTATAAAGGTTAAAATCATCATTGTCCATGCTAAAATTGTCCGGAAAAAAAAAAGGATGATTAGGGTCTATTTCCTACGATATAAATATTAACTCATTAATTAAGTATAAATATTAAATTTAAAACTAAGTATAAATATTAAAATTAAAAAATAAGCCTAAATATTAAATTTAAAACTAAGTATAAATATTAAAATTGAAAACTAAGCCAAAATATTAAATTTAAAACCTAAGTATAAATATTAAAATTAAAGACTAAGTATAAATATTTTAATTAAAAGCTAAGAATTAATATTAAAATTAAAAATTAAACATAAATATTTAATTTCAAAGCTATGCATAAAGCCGTAAATATTAAATAGAAAAACTAAGCCTAAATATTAAATTAAAGACTAATTAAATCTAAATATTAAATTTAAAAACTAAGCATAAATATTAAATTTAAAAAATAAACATAAATATTTAATTTGAAAACTAAACATAAATATACTAAGCATAAATATTAAATAGAAAAACTAAGCATAATTCATAAATATTAAATTTAAAAACTAAGCATAAATATTATAATTAAAAACTAAGCCTAAATATTAATTTAAAAACAAAGTATAAATATTTAATTTAATAGCTAAGTATAAATGTACTAAGCATAAATATAATTATTAATTATTAAATATATAACCTAAAAATACATATACTAAGTATAAATATTAAATGTAATACCTAAGAATAAAAATACTAAGTAAAAATATTAAAAATAAAATCTAAGCATAAATATACTAATTATAAATATAAAATTTATAAACTAAATATAAAATTAAAAAAAATAAAATTTAAAGCAAAAAGAAATTACCTTTTTAATTTTTACTTTGTAGAAGAAATGCCTAGACGTGAGAGAATGGGAGTAGAGAAATATTTGGTGGATAGGTTAGAGAGTATAGAATAAAGATAGAAAATAAAGAATTATTGAATAAATTAATTAGAGAATAATGGAGATTAGAGAGTGTGACATTAGTGTAGAGATTAGAGAGAGAGCATGTGCTCGTTCGGTTGAGCTTTCTACTGCCTCTAAAGGTCTACCAACGACTATTTGAGTTTTTTAGAGTTGTTTGGTTAGACTTTTGAGATTATCTATTTTATAGTAGAGGATAGTAGAGTTTAAACCTCTACTAGGTAAAAGCTCATAGAGATACTTCTCTAAGTAGACCTTTTTTTAAAAAAAAGGCTACCAACCAAACAATTATATTTTTTCAAAAACTCTATTTCTAATAGATCTACTGCAAGTAGATCTTTTACTAATAGAGATTTTTCAAAAGCCCAACCAAACAAGCTCTAAGAGAGAGAGAGAGAGAGAGAGAGAGAGAGAGAGAGAGAGAGAGAGAGTGTGTGTGTGTGTAGGGAGTGTATGGAATGGGTAGGGTATTTATTGGATAAGGGAAATGTGGGTAAAAATGTAACATGGTCATTTAAGAGGGTGAGATTTGAATTTTTTTTTTCTTTTTTTAATTTTGTGCCCCAACGATCATGGCCAACGGTCATGAAAAAAAAAATTAAATGCAATGCCAACGGTCAAAAATACCAGGCCAACGGTTGGCACGTCATGCTGATCGTTGGTCAAAGCACTCAGACATACTAGGCTGTGCCGTACAGTGTCAGCACGGCGGGCCAACTATTGGTGAAGGCACGCAAATCAATCGGGTCATGCCATGCCGACAAGCTCATCATCACGTGGCACATACCCTCATGCCGTGCCAAGAACGGCACAGCCCACTGGCAGGTCGTGCTTGGCACAACCTACCTCTATGCTAGGCCTTAACGGACTAGGCCCCTGGGTCCGGCCCAAATTGACAGCACTAGTGAGATATGGCAAAGCAAAAGGCGGATAAGAAGAATTAAAAAAAAAAGAAGTGAGGAGAGAAAGAGAGTGAGGAAAAGTAAACATAATAGAGTTCACAGACCAAAACAAAGAACAGAAAGAAAAACGTGGAAATGGTGGGAAATATCACTCTTTTGAACTCATTTGGTGACTTTGTCAGTACTTTAATAAGTTAAATTTAAAAGGCACCAATTATGGTGAACTACCAAAATTGCCCTTAGTTCTTCATTTATGTTATTCTGTTTATACTTTTCTCTCTCCACACTTCCAAAAAAAGAGACTTTCTCTCTCCACTTTCTCTCTCCACATCGACTCTCTTTGTTTATCGAAATAAAAATTCAAGGTTCGATCGACTTTCTTCTTCAACTTATAAAACATTTGGACTTGCTTCAGTACAAGAAGGTAATATTTCTGGCAAATACTTCTGTTAATTTGTTCACATTTTCATTTGTTTATATAGAAAACTGTAATATCTTTTGTTGGATCTCCGAGACTTTTGTTGCATTGACCGAGCCTTTTAATGCCTTGACCGAGCCTTTTTCGAGCCTTGTCTTGCCTTCATCGAGCCTTTTCCTTTTTTTGAAATGAATAAGTATAGAGCCTTTTGTACAAATTTCCGAGCCTTTTCTTGCCTTGACCGAGCCTTTTCCGAGCCTTTTCCGAGCCTTTTCTTGCCTTCATCGAGCCTTTTCCTTTTTTTGAAATGAAGAAGTATGGAGCCTTGTCTACAAATTTCCGAGCCTTTTATTGCCTTGACCGAGCCTTTTCCGAGCCTTTTCTTGCCTTCATCGAGCCTTTTCCTTTTTTTGAAATGAATAAGTATGGAGCCTTATCTACAAATTTTCGAGCCGGGGGGGGGGGGGGGGGGGGGGGGGGGGGGGGGGGGGGGGGGGGGGGGGGGGGGGGGGGGGGGGGGGGGGGGGGGGGGGGGGGGGGGGGGGGGGGGGGGGGGGGGGGGGGGGGGGGGGGGGGGGGGGGGGGGGGGGGGGGGGGGGGGGGGGGGGGGGGGGGGGGGGGGGGGGGGGGGCTTTTTTGGCCTTAATCGTGCCACTATTTTGGCCTTGACCGAGCCTTTTAGAGAAATGTTCGAGACTTTTGAAGTCTTCTCCGAGCCTTTTCAATATCCTCACCCGAGCCTTTATAAAAATATAAGATATGAAAATATTTTTTAGTCCCGTGTTTTTATTAATTGTTAGTGATGAATAATTTGACAGCATCATGAATCGGGTTAGGATTGTAATATCTTACAACGGTCGATGGGAGCAGTTTCCCGACGGAAGTTAGAGGTTTATTGGATCTGATAACCGGGGAATGTATGTGTCAAAGAATATGACTTACGAAGAATTGTTGGCGATCGTACATACCATTGTGAAATACGATGAAAACAAATTCACTGTTGATTTGTCATCAGTATCAATCGTTCCTGGCAGTACATGTCGCACATTTATAAGGAATGATGACGATGTCCAGTTTATGCTGGGGGAAGATCGAGTGATCCCTCAAGTATGTGTCAGTGTAACTGAGAGGACAGTTGGAGATATGATAGGGAATGATATTCCTCGTCCTGAAAATACCCAACAGTTTGGATCCTTTAGTGGTAGCAACCAAGGGTTCACCCAAATGAGTGCCACCGAAGGTGGGGAAAACATGTGCGGTGTCCCACCGGTAACGGTCAATCATCTAGTTGAACCTCAAATTGTTGATGTGTTTGGGTGTCGAATTGAGCAGTACAATGAGCATTACAATGAGTAGAACAATCACCCAAACCATGAGGTGGATAATGATGCAAATAATGAACAGGTTGATGATATGCAAAATGTGGATGAAGAGCCTAAACAAATTCAACCACATGGTAGACGTGTACAAGGAGTTAGTTACACTGCACCAGATATGGCTGGGACTTCCGAGGTCCGGTATAACATAACAGCATATGATTCTGATAATGTGACAACGTAGGTTATTCCCAGAGCAGATGCATACTCGTTTGGTACTTGTACAAGCAACACCTTCGCAGCGCAAGAACCTAGAACCATGATTTATAAAGGTCAATTTTTTCTGAGTAAAAAGGATTTGAAAAGGCTAGTTAGCCATTTTTCAATGGGGCAGAACTTTGAATGGAAGGTGAAATGGTCGAATAAAACAACTTTACATCTGGTCTGCATCATTGACGAATGTACGTGGAAATTAAGAGCGGTGAGGAGAGATGAAGGGACTTACTTTCAAGTCAGAAGTTTTGTCAACGAACACAGTTGTCCGTTGGAGGAGATTCACCGTCGGCACAGACAAGCTAGTGCAGTCACAATCGGAGAAGTCGTTGCTCCTAGACTTCAGCAACATGATGGACGTCTCATGCGTCCCAAGGACATAATTGCCAATATGAAAACAATATATGGCATCCAAATCATGTACAGTAAAACACATTATGCCCTGCAATATGCATTGTCATTGAGCTAAGGAACGCATGAAGAAACTTTCCAACTGCTGCCATCTTTTGCATACATTCTCGAACAGCAAAATCCTGGCACAATCACGGACTTACAGTGCGCAGACGATGGTAAATTCCTTTACTTTTTCATGTCGTTATGGTCCTCAATTAGAGGTTTTCGGAGGTGTATGCGTCCTATGATTGCAGTTGAAGGTACACATTTGAAGGGAAGATTCGGGGGTACAATGTTTGTTGCAACTGCACAAGATGGAAACGAACAGATGTATCCAATTGCTTTTGGGTATGGTGACTCAGAAAACAACAATTCATGAGAGTGGTTTTTGGAATGCTTAAGGGGGGCCCTTGGTCATATAGATGATCTGGTTTTCATTTCCGATCGCCATGCAAGCATTGAAGCGAGGATTTCTAAAGTGTTCCCTTATGCAACCCATACGATATGTTGCTGGCATTTTGGTGAAAATATGAAGAAGCGATTCCACAGAAAGGATGTTGCCGACATAATGGATAGTGCTGCTAGGTCGTACAGTGAAATCCAATACGATCGCCACATGGAGGAGTTACGTAAGCTGCACAAGGGTGCATATGATTATGCCATTGATGTCGGTCCACACAAGTGGTCCCGCGTTCACTGTCCCCAAAGAAGGTACAGGTTGATGACCATAAATGTTGCAGAGTGCATAAACTCATGCTTAAAATTCGCACGGCAACTGCCACTAATGACACTGGCAGAGTTCATTAGGAATATGCTACAGAAGTGGTTTCACGATCGTCATACAGCTGCACAGTCCATGCGTCATCGATTGACCGACGCAGCACATGGGGTGATCCAGAAACAAGTCGAGAAATGCAATTATATGACCGTAAATGCAGTTGACTGGAACATATTCTCCGTTAAACACAAGGGAAAACAGTGGACGGTTAACTTAGCCCGGAAGACTTGCACGTGCAACAAATTCCAAATGGACTTTTTACCTTGTTCACATGCACACGCAGCGGCAAGGTACATGACAAGTTACATTTTAACGTTTTTCTATAACCAAACGTGAGTCTCACTGTTTTCATTGTTGCAGGGAGCGGAACTTGGATTTCACATCTCTGTGTGCAGACTACTACAAGAGGGAGACACTTATTGATGCATACTCGGTTCCTATTATGCCTGTTGGCCATCCTTCTTCATGGGTGGTTCCATCCGATATCACAGCGCGAGTGGTTTTAAATCCAAAGACGAAGAGACAATCAGGTCGCCCCATGGAGGGTCGACACGTATCATCTTCAGAGAGGACAACCACACAGTCGTGTAGAAGATGTGGACAACCAGGACATAATAGCAGGTGGTGTTCGAATCCGCCTATGGTTAATGAAGGTCCCAGGACAATTGTCCCCGATGATTACAGGCGCAAGTGTAGCATCTGTCACACAATAGGACACAACAAACAAACATGCCCTCAGAAGGACACGTCAGTGGAATGAAAGGAGCCGTACAAGAGGAAGACGATCAAACATAACAAGGCAGTACAAGAGGAAGACGAATTGCCACCAGAAAAGCTTGTGATTGAGAAACATGTCTCCAACATGATGTATTCCAACATCGTTCAGATTTTGGGAAACATGATCGATACAATTGTTTTATGAGACCCTTGGTTCTTATGCTTTTATGTATAAGTAATATGATTGATTTTATGTTGGAGAAAAGCTTGCGATTGCTAATGTGTTCCAACATCGTTTAGACTGCAGGGAACCATGGTCGATGCAGTTGTGTTATGGTTTTATGTTGAATACTTTTGTTTTTTTTTTTTTTTTTTCTGAAATTGATTTGAATTTAGTTGTTTGTGTTGTGTAATGTCATACTTGATCCTTTGTTAATTGCAAACACTTAAAAAGAAACAAAAAAAAAATTTCATTACTGAAATGTTATGTACATAAACTAAATCACAATCTCGAAGACCAGTCCTTCGAGTTGCAAAAAACCTCCACAGCTATCTTCTCTCGAATGGTGGTCGTATCATTTTCCAACCAGTCAAAAGTATCCCTGTTCGCCGCCAGATACTCTGTCAATTTTAAAGTATGAGGACCACAGTTACCCCTACAATTCACCACATGAACAACCGTTAGAATGGAATTATATGAAAACGGATTTGGATAAAATCAGATCTTGAAACAGTCATACCCTGTGGCCTGTTGTGGCACACGGTCTGCATACACATAATAAAAAGTGAATGCTCTAGTAGTCTTTGAGTACGTCCGATCGCCCCTCCGTCTGTGATTGTGAAAGTTCACCACATGCAGCATCGATGGTACAAAATACCGTAAGCACTCGAGCTGCATTTTCCTGTGGCTGAATGGCACCTCCTGTCTGTATGGGTCAAAAAGGTAGATATTCCCTGCTGTGAGGTCGATGTTGGCCAGGGCCCAATGCGTACGTCCAAGGTTGCACGGAATCAGAACCTGCAGGTGTTTCAACAATGTGCGATCAGTGTGACATTTATTTTTCATAACTTTAATGGAAAACATGTAAAATAAACACTCACGGAGTCAACATTGTGCCATGGTAAGTTTCCTAGCGGGAGCTGCTCACGTATCACCGTAAGGTCTTCGTCGGACCAATTCTGCTTCTGTAAAGACCAACCTGTACGGGGTCTATCAGACCCATTTCCCATCTTCCTGTCCCAGTAGTTACTTAACCATGACTGTACAAAAACGTTAGGTTATAGATGTATGAAACACATCAATGCACAAGCAAATACCGTACAATTTAAACACTTACATAAAACTGTGAATCTAGTATGTTGATCCTCGGACCGTAGACGGTGGGAAATGCTCGCTGACGCTTCCGCAGAATCTTCAAGTACGCGTCAATGTGCTGAAAGTTTGAACATTTTCATTTGTTAGGATTGTACAATTTTTGTAACAACATATACATATATTACAGTTATGAACATACCGTATCCTCCAACTCCATAAAGTTGCTTTGAAACCAGTGGAACCAAAGGACATCTACTGGCAACTGTAGATCCACATCACGCCTGCATTATTGTTGAAGAAGTTAGATAACCAAGTCAAGTCAGTTTTACTAAGCTGTTTCAAAAAAAAATACAGAGATTGTAATATCTACGATTATACTTACAATTCCCCCGACGAGTTCCTCTTGTACGCTTGGTACGCCGCTAGGTGATCAGGATCTATCAGTTCGTGGGGCGCCAATACATGTGGTGGCTGTGGCATAGTCCTTGCCCTCTTCGGCCGACATGGGTTAGTGTATGGGCTTCGCTCTTGCCAAACTGGTCTGCGAATCCGATCCTGACGCTGAAGGGGTGGGGGACTCCGATCCAAACCATGGGGATCCACCGAACGTCTACTCTGTATAGAAGGACTCCGTCCCCGTTTGCTCCCAGCAGGGGTGCTCTGTATGGAGGGACTCTGGAATCGTGGATCGCCTACAAGCCCTGCTGGGATAGACCCGATGGGTGCAGTAGGACGGAGGGACTCTATCCCCGTGGAATGAATGGAGGGATGTGCTGCACTAGGATCATCCAGAGGGGTGCGCAGTATGGAGGCACTCTGTCCCAAGTCCTGGGGATGAAGAATAGGGTCTGGTAATACCTTATGCGGTACCTGCTCTATCTCCATATGTGCTGTCTCAATGTCATCAGTACCACCAGTAACCTCCTCTCTCGGTGTCACACCTAGCCCCTGCTGATCAGACACTGTCTGGGTACTAGGGTGCAGCTGACGCCCACTCTGTAAGTCTGCTCCGTCCTGATGACTACCAGTCCAGTCTCTGTCACTGAAGTGTCGGTCTTGGTCATCAATCGACGGGTCATCAAATGGTGGGTCATCGGACCGTCTGCCTTCAGTAGGTGTCTGCGCCGTCGAACCCTGAAGACCCCGAATCAAATCCAACAACTCCTGATGCTGTTGATCTCGCTTTTTTTCATTCCTTTGCACTTCGTCCCGTAACTCTCAAAACGCATCCAGCAGTTCAGTATACCTACGGTCCTGAAATGAAACAAAAATAAACACGTTGTGAGTACTAAAAGTTTCCAACTACTTTCAAATTCAATACTGCGGTGCAACTACTTTTACGTACCTCTGGTTGTCCTCCGACGCCTCATCGTGAGTGACCTTCAGGTCGAGGCTCTGTGGGGAACACAAATCGAACCCGCCTATGCCTCACGGGACTCCTACTGCGACCCTCCACGTCAAAACCATCTGTATCACTGGGTCCCGAATGTGGATACTCAGTATCACTGGGTCTCGAATACGGACCCTCAGTATCATTGGTTCGACAGTCGTACGGTGTTCGACATCGGCATCCGCAGCATACAGACTGGCTCCCTCCTCAATGCCCTCATAGTACCGTTCAGCCAGCTCTACCGGTGTCGGCACCAATTTCACCCTCGCAAACATCTGAAATCAATGTTAGACCATTTGTAATCGCATACATACTATTAACTATTAACGTTAACATAACAGATACTTACCCAGTTCAATGAAAATGGAATCCACCTTATCCCCCCTCGGTCGCTGACTCAACTCCCATTTTAGAATACGGGGGGATAGCTCGATTTCCCTAAGGGTCCCACAATCTTCGATGGCAAGATCGGGGATAACCTCAAAAGCAAATATCTGCGTAATAGATAAGTACGATAATAATCAAACACATCAATCATATGAAAATAAAAAATACAATTAAAGTATGGAATCAAATTCTAAATTCTTACCAATAGTTCATAAGTACAACCATATATGTTGTACGTCTCCACCTTGTGCACTTCAACGCCCTTTTCTCGCTGTCTTTTTTCGAACCGTTCCCGACGACCATCCAATGCATGCTTGAAGACAGAAATAGATCGCCTATACACATGCGCACCCTACGGGAATGCATCAAAAGCGTCCAAGTTCTCGATTAGGCGAAACTGCCATAATGGGACTTTCTCTCTCTCGTCCAAACCCATTAGTATCCAGTTAAGCATATACAGTAAGCATAGCTTAACCGCATCGTACTACTCAGCAAAACCACCGGTCCGTACAACAGCTCTCAGCTCTCCAAACTCGACCTCATCTCGACCCTCAAAGTATCGCTGGTGTATGCCATTCTGTACCACATCATAGGTCGACATGTCGAGAAGTTGTCCAAACTTCAATCCGGTGATTAGACAGAACTCAACCTTCGAGAACCGGACCGAATGCTTTCCTAAAAGAAATCTCATCTCATCTTCCGGCCCGTCATGATGCAACTCACGAATAAGCAATCGATGGACAATGCCAGCTAAAAACTTCATGTTGTGCTGCATCCGAAGGAAATGTCCAAAACATGACTCAGTGTACCGACGTCATTCTTCGACCGCAAGATCTTCAGGTACACTGTTAAGTGCATTTTCGATATCTCTAAGGTGACCGAAATGGTCATGCCGAGTTATTTTCCCCGGGTACCTTTCTTCCGCTGGAGTTTTCAGAAGATCTTTCAATGGATTCCTCATCTGCATATTCACACAAAAAAAAATAAAACAAATTAATATATATAACTTCATGAAAAGGCTCGGACACTGCAAAAATAAAAGTCAAGGAGACTTTAAGCAAAGGCTCGGAGTGAGGTACAAAAGTCTCGGAGACTTAATGCAAAGGCTCGGAGGCTTTATAAAAAGGCTCGGAGACTTTATTAAAAGGTTCGGAGATTCAAATTACAAAAACCTACATCATAGAATTAAAAGGCTCGAATGAAGGTTTAAAAGGCTCGGAGAAGGTTTTAAAAGGCTCGGAAATGAAAAATTGCACAAAACATAATCACATTAATTAAAAGGCTCGGATGAAGGTTTAAAAGGCTCGGAAAAGGCTCGGAGAAGGTTTTAAAAGGCTCGGAAATGAAAAATTGCACAAAACATAATCACATTAATTAAAAGGCTCGGATGAAGGTTTAAAAGGCTCGGAAAAGGCTCGGAGAAGGTTTTAAAAGGCTCGGAAATGAAAAATTGCACAAAACATAATCACATTAATTAAAAGGCTCGGATGAAGGTTTAAAAGGCTCGGAAAAGGCTCGGAGAAAGGTTTAAAAGGCTCGGAAATGAAAAATTGCAGAAAACCTAGTCACATTACTTAAAAGGCTCGGATGAACGTTGAAAAGGATCGGAAAAGGCTCGAATGAAGGTTTAAAAGGCTCGGAAAAGGCTCGGAGAAGGTTTTAAAAGGCTCGGAAATGAAAAATTGTACAAAACATAATCACATTAATTAAAAGGCTCGGATGAAGGTTTAAAAGGCTCGGAAAAGGCTCGGAGAAAGGTTTAAAAGGCTCGGAAATGAAAAATTGCAGAAAACCTAGTCACATTACTTAAAAGGCTCGGATGAAGGTTGAAAAGGATCGAAAAAGGCTCGAACGAAGGTTTAAAAGGCTCGGAAAAGGCTCGGATGAAGGTTTAAAAGGCTCGGAGAATGTTCTATTCATCGTCTTCAACAAAATTTTTACACAACTTTAAACCCTAATCAAACAAACCTAATGAACAATAAATCAAACCTAATCTATATGTCTAATCAAACACCAAACATCAAACGCAAATCAAATTAACAACAAAACGCGAGAGAGAGAAAGTTCAACTCACCCTGAACGCAGTTGGAGTCGAGTCGGGTACTGTAGCACCACCGCCGGTGATTCGCCGTCGCTTTTTTGGCCGGATTTCTTGCGCCGATAACTTCTCTTTTCTTCTGTTCTCTCTCTCCCTCAAGTTTTTTCTCTCACGTTTCAAAACACACAAACAGACAAAAATGGGGGTATTTTTGTCTGGTCACCAAGATTGGTGCCTTTTAAACTTACATTATTAAAGTGGTGCTATTCTTACAAAAACCCCTCCAAATAGTGACATTTAAATTTCGAACCCAAAGAAAAACAGAGGAAAGAAGGAAGAAAGAAGAAAGAGAAATTAAAGAGAAAGAAGATTTGTAAAACATAAATCATATTTGAACAGCATATTGAGAACACCAGATTGTACTTATAAGTGATTTATTTGATAAAATTTGAAATATATACAATGGATTAATTAGATTACTCAATAAATAAATTGAGTTTCATATGATTTTAGGATAGATCCGGAAAGAGATGAATTCAAAAATGGATCCCAATTCAATACAGATTTGAGCATGTAGTACTGTGAGTAGACAATTTTTAATTATAATTAAATTATTCTTTTTAGAATTACATGTTATAGTTAATTATTTAGAATTGGTTTAAAACAAATGATTTATTCTTTTGTTAAGTTAATAGATTAATATTATTAAATTTATTTTAACATTAAATTATGGAATGTTAGAGATTATTAGTTAAGATATTTTTTCGAGAAAAAGAAACATGTTATTTGAAATCAAAATTAAATTTATTGAACAGGATTTTACCGAGTTTATTAAGAAGAATCAGATAAAGAGAGAATAAATATTTTATTTTTATATGAGAACATGAAAAGAATATGCACAAGTATTTTAATCTAGATTTCCATATTCAAGTTAATTATGATATTTGTTAGAGTGTTAGGTTTAGTTTTGCGTTGGTTTGATTTTGTATCAAAACATTATTTGTTTGTATTGGTTTAGGTCGTCTAGGTGGTTCATGTTGGTTTCAACTTTATGAAGAATGATGGCTTTCCAAGCAAGCAATATGTCTTCAAGAATATGCATCTTCATTGAATATTTTGGTATTGAGACTTTATCTCATGCAAGGCAAGGCATGCGTTGCGCGCACATACATATATCATGCATTTGTGTAACTGTATGTTGTGCAATATTTGTTTAGTACACCCGTTCACTTTATATGTTCATGCATTCGTTACTTAATTGGTTTAAAATTCCTAATTAAAAATGCTCTATGATTTGCAATGTTCTAGAAATTGGCCTAGGTGACCGACTAGGCCCTAGGCGGTTCTGGCTGCCTCGACTAGGCCATATTCAGCCTTTCTAGGCGGCTGGCCGACTAGGCCGATTTTTAGAGCCGATTAATCGGCGAAATCGTTTATAAAAAATAAAAATAATTCATTAAAACAGAGTGTAGCCGCCATCGTCACCACCTCGCCAGTGCAACCGCAGTCGACGCTGAAGCCGCCATCGTCCGGTGAAGAGGAAGAAGATTAAGAAACAAAAAATAATAATAATAAGAAACAAAGCAGAGAATAAGAAGAAGAAGAAGACGAAGAAGAAAGTGAAAAAGAAGAAGAAAGTGAAGTCGTAAAAAGAAGAAGGTAAGTTGCAGAGGAAAAAAAAATAACGGAGAAGATGAGTTAGAAAAGAGAGATGGAGAGAGAGTGAAATATGGACACTTGATCCAGATTTGAGATGGTGAGATGGTGAGATGATGATGAGATTTGAGATGGTGATACGGTGATATGGTGAGATTTGTGTGCTGTAAATTGAGATTTGGGATGGTGAGGTGATAGTGAGATTTATTTTGTATTTGGGCTGGATTGGTTTTTATGGGCGTGAAATTGGAACCATAGTGATATTGGGCTTAATATGCGAAAAACTGAAAATAGTTGTATTATGAATAGTTGTATAAAAAAAAAAAAAAAAATTCCTTACCATCTAAGCGCGGACTAGTCGGCTTAAGCGCTAGGCAGCGGTCCACCGTACGTGTAGCGCATAGCATATACTAGAACATTGATGATTTGACAAAATTAGGTTGGTCTGGTGGTAAAACACTTCACACCTGTACTATGAGGTTGCGGGTTTGAGTCTTCCCCCTCCTCAAAAAAACCCCGAATTTATGTAATTGTATAATACTTCAAAAAAAAAAAAAAAAAAATCTTCTATGATTTAATTTTAGTTTAATATATATATATATGTTGAATGTGTTGTGTATATTTTTTTGATTTTGTGTTTTGATTATTTTTATTTTGTGGTTGGTAATCTCGTTAAGGAAATTACATTTTTGAGATTTTCCAATGATTTTCGGTCCAACTGTGTCTAGTTTTGTCCTGATACTAGTTCTGAGCGATTAAGAGACTTGTCTATATATTTTCGAGTGTTCCAAGGTTTTTCGGGTTCCCTTTAGGGATTCAAATGTGTTTTGGGATATTCAGAGGGGTCTCAGATGTTTTTCTGGACATTTGGGACATTTCGTATTTTTGGTCGAAAACATGGTTTGGTTTTAGAGTTTTTGGAGGTAACCAGGTCTGCGCCAAGGGCGAAATTGTCCGAACGGGAACGTAGTAGGCTTGGTCTGCACGCATCCCCCCACTACGCCGTACGCCGTAAGTGGCTAGAAGCCATGGCTCAGTGAGACGTGTTGCACGCTGGTGCACTATCTAGTGCACCGCGCAGCAAGGTGTTGTGCGCTTAGCACGGGTTGCACACATAGTTGCACACAAGGCTGTGAGCACAGCATAGCTGCGGGCTAGTGCTGGTGCGCATAGTGTGGACTGCGCCCCCATGCTTGGTGTAGCCCACGCTGCGTGGTGTTCGTCTCGTCGAGCCCATATATACTCTTTTGCATACTGATTTTCAAAATGTGATTTCTCATTCATTTTAGCTTCGATTTTAACGATTCAAAAAGTGAGAAATTCATATTAATTTAAAATAAATGGTACAAATCTAAATAAATCAAATTTGTATTAATTTAAAATAATATAAAAAGGGTTCAAAAATTAAATAGCAACTTATGTAGTTTAGTTTTTTTTTTTTTTCTTTACATTATAAAATATTACATTTTATTTATAAAAAAATAAAATGTTAGAAAGGACATTAAAATGTTGGATTTGGATCTTCTACTAATCTGATCTTTTTCCTAACCTTTTTAAAGCATATGATTGATTGTTGATAAATTGATTGTGAAAACTAATCACATCTTAACCACTTATTCATTACAATGTTTATGTATCATGAGATTATGTGAGGTCAAGAAAAAGATCAGATCAGTAGAGAATCCAAATTCTATAATGTTAGTGTGTGTTGTTGAAATGACACCACATTAATCAATCATGTATCCATGTATAAGACTATATATAGCACCACAGATTGAAGGGTTCAAAAATTAAATAGCACTTTTTGGGGGAGGGCTTATGCAAATAGCACCACATTAATAAGTCTTGTTTTAATAGCACAAAAAATAGAATTTGGACAAAAATGCCCCCCAGCTTCTTTTCTTTTCTCCTATGTGTCATTCACCTTCTTTCTTCTTCATTTTTCCCAAAACCTCCATTGATGGAGCTTCAATGGAGGTGCCACCGTAGATCGGCGAGTTGATCGACAAAACCACCGGCAAAACATCTGTCGTGCGCCACCCATTGTAACGGAAGTATCCATTTTCAGTTACGAACCGTGTGGAGAGAAAAACGAAGCCAAACCCAAACCGCCGCGATACTTCATCGTCTGATCTATGATATTCCGTCGCGAATCTGACGAAACCGATGGCACCAACGAACTCGGTGTTGTTTGATCTTCTAGATCCAACTATCTTCGGAGTCAACCGGTGTCGTCGTCAGATCGTCACTGTCACCATCAATAGAGGTCGAACAGAATAAGTCTCGGAAGAACATGTAATAAGTCCCAAAACGCAATATTAAGTCTCGAAAACTTATGAATAAGTTTCAGATATTAAAAAATAAGTCTCGAAAATGGAGCAAATAAGTCTTCATAAATTAAGTCTCGAATAAGTGTAATAAGTCTTGGATATTCATAAATTAAACCTCGAATAAGCGTAACAAGTCCCGAGTATTCATAAATAAGTCTCGAAATGTAACAAATAAGTCTCGAATAAACGTGAAAAATCCCAACTTCGTCTACTGTTCATGTTCTCTGATTTGACAAACCCCAAACTTTCCCACAAATTCCAGATTCAAACAATCTCATTCAGATTCAATAAACTCACAATTCATATCAAAATTGACAACAAATTCACAATAAAAACTCAAAATCAATACAAACGAAATTAATATTACAAAATCAACAAAAAAATTTGACTTTGTTCGTCGATTCGTCGCTTTCAGCTCGTGGATTCGTCGAATCTGACCAAAATCGCAAGTGTTCATTCTTTTGACAATGAAAGAGGAGAAAGCTAGGGAGAGAGAGAGCTTTAGAGCGAGAGAGAGAGAGAGAGAGAGAGAGAGAGAGAGAGAGAGTCTGTGAGAATGGAAGAAAGATAGAACAATTTACAAGTGGGGGCATTTTGGTCTCATCACATACTTTGGTGTTAATAAAACATCAATTATTAAAGTGGTTGTAGTTGCACAAATTCATTTTGGAAAAGTGCTATATACCCATATTTCCTCCAAATTGAATTGGGACAAAAATACCTCACTTTTATTTTTATATTTTTTAATCTTTTTCTCTTAGCAGTCTTTTTTCTTTTTTAAAAGCTTTCATTGATGGAGCTTAGATCCATCAATAGAGGTCGAACAGATCTCTATCAATAGAGATTTGACCACAACAGACCTCCATTTTTGGAGGTTTGAGAACAGATCTCTATAGTTGGAGAACAGATCTCCAACTATGAAATCTAGGAAAAATAAATTATGGAGGTTGAACTGACCTCCACGATAGACAATTATATATATTTTTTATTTTGCTTAGTAAATCTCAAATTTGTAAAAATGTCTAATAAATCTTGAATTTACAAAATAAATCTCGAATTTGCTCCAATAAGTTTCAAATTTGCAAAATAGGTCTCGAATTTGCTCAATAAGGGGTCATATGTTTTTTTATCTGAAGACTAAATAAGGACTAAAATCTGAACCTGAATAACATGTTTGTTTGTTTTTTTTTCTCATATCTGAATGTATTGTCAACATGTTTGTTTTTTTAAAATAAAATTGTCTAAAAATAAGTAATTTTACATTTATACCCATGTTAATTAAAATAAGTTATTTAACATGTACCATTCTTTATAAGATTTTATATGTTCTACAAACAAAGTTCATGTTCAATTTATTGTCAATATATATATATATATATATATATATATATTCAAGTTATTTTGCATGTTGTCCAAGTTTCCAATGTATATAATTGAAGAAACCATTTTTTTTTTTTGTTTCCTGGATCATATGCACCGAAAACCAAATAAAAAATATATATTGATTTTTATTTTTGAAATAGGTTCTTAAATTATATTCATCGGTCTCTATGAGAAGTGATTAGTTTTTTTTTTTTTTTTTTTTCCTTTCTAAAAACCGTTTAAAATAAGAAATATTATACAGCATATCAAATTATGATAAATTTGAAAATATATCTTCTATGGGAGGATAGACTTGGAAGAGAATATTTTAATTGTAATATAGTGATTTTGGATTAAGTTAAAAGTCATGATTTCTTACTTTATTTTTTAAATTGTGTTTTGATATTTTTAAGTTGTTTAACAACATAAAAATAAGGAGTCGTTTGTTTTTTTGTCTGAAGACTGAATAGTCCTGAATTTTTCTGAAAATTGAATAGGAACTGAAATCTGAACTTGAATGATATGTTTGTTTGTTTTTTCCTCACATCTGAATGTATTGTTAACATATTTGTTTTTTAAAAATAAAATTGTCTGAAAATAAGTAATTTTACATTTATACGTATGTTAAACAATTATACATATAATATGGAATAAAAACAATCCAAAAATAATAATTATATAGATCATGATCTTCCTATTCCATTACAAACAAACTTCATTTTTACTAAGAAAAAAAAGGTTTTTTTTTTTTTTTTCAAAAAATAAAAGAAGCAGCAGGAAAACTCACACGAAACACTCTAAATATATATATATATATATATGGAAATTTTCATATGAGGATGCCCTGATAGAATTATATAAGGACATTGAATGTGAGCCACTCGTTTTACATACTTTGACTTGGTATGTATGCACTTGTCAAATTACTTTTATAAATGAGTGACTCATGTTCAATATCCTGATAAAGTTATATAAGGATGCCCTGATAGGAACGGGACCGTATATATATATATATATATATATATAAATACATCACCCTAATATCATAATAAATATTGATATTAAACACTAATATGAGAAGTGATTAAGGTTTTTTTAATTTTTATTTTTTAAAGCTATTTACAAAAAGGTTTATATTGAAATAAAGATTTCTATACCATATATAATTATGATAAAATTGAAAATATGTTATATATGGATGATAGTATCGGAAGAAAAGATTTTGGATTGCATTTAATGCAATTAAGTGATTTACAATTAAGTGAAAAGTTAAGATTTTTTACTTTTTATTTTAAGTTGTTTGACCACTTAAAAAAACAAACAATTAAAAAAATAAATAAAACAACTTAATAATTATAATTCATACCCATTAAGTTTTAATTGAAAAAAAGCAAACGATATGTTTTTTTTTTTTTTTTTTCTAAATACTAAATAGTCCTGAATTTTTCGGAAGACTGAATAGGGACTAAAATCTGAACTTGAATGACATGTTTGCTTTTTTTTTTTTTCTCACATCTGAATATATTGTCAATACATTTGTTTTTTAAAAGTAAAATTGTCTGAAAATAAGTAATTTTACATTTATACCCCTGTTAAACAATTGTACATATAATATGGAATAAAAAAAATATCCAAAAATAATAATTATATATGAACACATATGATTATGATTTTCTTCTTCCATTACAAACTTTATTTTTACTAAGAAAATAAAAGGTTTTTTTTTTTTCAAAAAATAAAAGAGGCAGCAAGAAAACTCACTCAAAATACTATATATATATATATATATATATATATATACATCACCCTAATATCATAATAAAGTATTGATATTAAACACCAATATGAGAAATGATTAGAGTTATGTTTTATTTTTAAAGCTATTTAAAATAAGGTATATATTAAAATAAAGATTTCTATATCATATATAATTATGATGAAATTGGAAATATGTTATATATGGAGGATAGTATCGGAAGAAAAGATTCTGGATTGCATTTAATGCAATTTAGTTATTTGCAATTAAGTGAAAAGTCATGATTTCTTACTTTTTACTTTAAATTGTGTTTTGGTAGTTTTAAGTTGTTTGACCATTTAAAAAATAATAATAAAAAAAACAAATAAAACAACTTAATAATTATGATTCTGAGCCATTAAGTTTTAAGTGAAAAAAAAAAACAAAAGATCCCTAAGTCTCGAATTTGACGCAATAAATCTCGATTTTGCAATAAAAAAAATTAAAAATTACGAAGACAAGAAAAAAACTTACAATCGGATAATCAGAAAGGTTTAGTTCCATGAGGCCAAACCTTACAAATTAAATAGTCTTTGTTGTGGCTTTACGAGTCTTTTCCTAGGGCCATGCACCATCGTAGAAGCTAGCAGTGTAAATGATCGGATATCCGAAAACATTGATACATTTATAAAGTATCAAGTCATATATAAACACAAGAAAAGATTTTGGATTGCATTTAATGCAATTCAGTGATTTAGAATTAAGTGAAAAGTCATGATTTTTTACTTTTCACTTTAAGTTGTTTTTTGATATTTTTAAGTTATTTGACCACTTAAAAAAAACAAATAAAACAACTTAATAATTATGATTCCGACCCATTAAATTTTAAGTAAAGAAAAAAAAAAAAAAAAAAATGATCCCTAAGTCTCGAATTTGACGCAATAAATCTCGAATTTGCAATAAAAAAATTAAAAATTACGAAGACAAGAAAAAAACTTACAATCGGATAATCAGAAAGGTTTAGTTCCATGAGGCCAAACCTTACAAATTAGATAGTTTTTGTTGTGGCTTTACGAGTCTTTTCCCAGGGCCATGCACCATCGTAGAAGCTAGCAGTGTAAATGAACGGATCATCGGATATCCGAAAACATTGATACATTATCGGATTTCGGATTAATCCGAAAGCCTCTTCCTATACTATAAAGTATCAAGTCATTTTCTTTGTTTTTCTCTACTCGTTAGGTTGGTAAAATTACAAGTCTAAGTTCTACTTGTTATTGGTTTCATACAGACAAACATACGTGGCCATGTGACAAACATTGCATGTAATGCCTTGTGATTAACTATGAAATTAAATCACTAAGTTGTGTTAGACTGTGTTTGAGATTGTTGTATATTTTTAAATAAGTTTTATTTTTTCATAATTTTGCACTTTAAAAACTGTTTAATAATTAATTTCATAAAAAAAGTTTAATAATTAATTTAAATCAATATTATTTTTAATATAAATTGAGTTATCTATGGTTCACTTTTAAATTTTATTTCTCAAATATATTTTTCGTACCACTTATAGAAAAGTGAATATATAATTTGAAATCTACAAGACTACAACCATACTAATTGTTTTCAACTTTCAGTATTCCATTAACTTTCCTCAATTATATATATTAAGAAAAAATAATTGTTTTCTCAATTACCAAATTATATTTTCTTCAAAATTAATGTCGTATAGTCTTAAATCTTGAGTGTGGATGATTATATATTTCATATTTGAAATGTAATATAAAAAAGTCTTACGATTTATAATATTTATCTAGATGTCAATTAAATATGATTACACAAACTTTCTTCTCGTAGTGGCATCTTTCAAAACCTTGGAGTTTTTTTATTTTTATCAATTTAAATTGTCGTCTTGAGGGGTTGCAGCCTGGAGGTGTGAGATGTGAGGTTTTTGGGTTGCCAACCTAGTTAGGAAGCCTTAAATCTTGTTTGATGCTTTCCTTCTTTTGAGTGATGCAATTCATTAAAAAAATATATATATTAAAAAAAAAAATTAAAGACTAGATCAATAAATTTACATGATCATCTCATGTGAACGGTAATTAAGAGAGAAAAAAGAAGTTGGTAAGTGAATATGGACCACCTTCCCAATACCAAATCCAAGTCGATCAGTCAAGGAATATCGGATTAATCCGAATCCGAATGCCTACGTCGTACATTACGTCCAAAGTCCATTGTCCGATCTAATTTCGGATTTATCCGAAAACAATTGGCCTTTTTAATGTAAAGTCCTTTATAATGTTAGTCAACAAATCATCCGGTTAAGAAACACACAAAAATGTCGATTACAGAGCGTCTTCAGGCAATTTGGTCTCTATTTATCAACCTCATGTCCCGACTCCATCCATCATCATCAGGGCAGCTTTCTTCCTCATCGAGTGCTGATGATCTTGAAGCACAACAACCAGTTACTCCTCCAGTAGAACAGAATCAGAATCAGAGCCAGTTTTGGCTTCAATGGAGAAACATCGTGATGGCGTTTTGCTTCACGTCAGCACTCGAAATAGCTCTCCTCTTCGCACAATCAAAATCCCAACTCCCACTTTCATTCTATATCCTCTCTTTGGCTATCTTGCTCACCTTTCTTTGTCTGTTTGTAGCTAACTTCATTGGCCCCCATTTTACAAACACAGCTCAGGTGTTGGAGAAAATAGCAGCCCTGCTTTTTGCCACCACAGTTGTCTTCACCATTGCAATTCCGCTTCCACTGATCCTGAAATGTGTCATTTGGGCTCTCTATGCCATTGCCCTGTTCGTTGTTTTGCTTCTAAGGACTTAAATCAAATCTTGTGTTTATTTATATATATTTTATTGTTCTTGTTGTGATCATTTGTTGTACTTGTATTGTAACTATGATGTAACATATGGCTTGCCTTGCCTGGCCTGGTAGCTTTCTTATTGTAAAACCTATTTGAGATAATTATTGTAGGTGCATGTAACTCTGTTTTTTACTGCTTTTACTCTGTTTTTACTTCTTCATGGAACTATTGGTTCTGTCAAATCTTGTATTTTTTAGACTTATATAGACTTTAGTAAGCAATGTGTTTCAAATCACAAAATAATTTCAGTTAGGTTGTTGATTTTTAATAATTACATTCTTAATCACTTATTTTACTTCAATCAAGATTCGAAAGTTAAAAGTTAGATTTATTTTTCATATCATTACACGATTACAAATCTATAATTATTGAATCCCTTAATTTCAATAATTGTATTACTAATAATAAATAGGAAAACCCCTTAAAATCAAAAGTTGAAACACCTTAAAATAAGTGTTTCAATTTTCTACTGTACAAAATGTTCAATAATTAATTTAAATCAATATTTGTTTTACTATGAATTGAATTATCTAAAGTTCACATTTAAATTGTATTTCTCAAATATATTTTTGGTAGACTTATAGAAAAGTGAATAATTTGAAATCTACAATCTATTGGATCAAAATTCAACCTTCAATTTCCTCAATCGGATAATCCGAAAGGTTTAATTCCATGACTCCAAACATTACAAATTAAATAATAATTGTTGTGACTTGGCTAATCTTTTCCCAAGGCCACTAATGTAGAAGCTGGCATAGGAAATTATCGGATATCCGTAAACATTCAGACATTTATAAAATATCAGATTAATTCAATTACTTTGTCACCCCATACAGTCAAAAAACATTTAGCGGATCGGATTTCGGATTAATCTGAAAGCTTCAACCTATAATGCATGAAGTCATTTTCAAATTTCAATCATTTTCTCTGTCTTCAAGCTTCAACCTATTGTCATGGTGGTTGGAATTTTGAGACTTCAAATGAAGTTTTACCATCAGGTTCAAATCCTAGTATTAAGCTCATATTTGTCCGTTAACACAAAGTGTGGGAGATACTCTTTCCTTTTAAATAAGAGTTACATTTTAGACTATCCGTGCTCGTAGAGTCTAATATGGTCAGAGTGGTAGACTCTTGACCAAAATAGTGTTGGCCTTTAGAAAAAATAAAATAAAATATATATATATATATATATATATATTTATACACACACCCGGGCATTACATATCTTGACTTGATTAACTATGAAATTGGACCACTAAGCTATGTTATAGTGCCTTTGATTGGCGGACTCTTTTATTTATTTATTTATTTATTATTATTATTATTATTATTATTATTATTATTATTATTATTATTTATTTTTTTTTTCCTTCATATTCTTGTACTTTAAAATATGTTTAATAATTAATTTAAGAGTAATGTAGTATATATAAAAAATAAAATTAATCAAAATGATATGTGAAGTGACCCATCATTATTATATAAATCATAAGATGATGTAATAAATGACATTTAAAAATATATGACTTACCATATCATTTAGGTTAATTTTTATACTACTTTTTTTATGTTTTGTAGCATTATTGTTAATTTAAATCTACTTTAGTTTTACTATGAATTTTTTTTTTTTTTTTTTATATATACCACTTGCCACATTGGGTGCGGTAGTATTCACTATGAATTGAATTTCTAAAATTCACTTTTAAATTTTATTTATCAAATATATTCTTATTACCCACTTATTAAAAAAAAAGTGAATAATTAAAAATCTACAACCATATTAAAACCTATTGAATCAAAATTCAACCTTTAGTGTCCATTCAGTTTCCTCAATTATATTTTCTTATCTTATTTTTTATTTATTTATTTATTTTTTATTTATCTTAAGAAAAAATAATTGTTTTCTCAATTGCTGAATTATGTTTTCTTCAAAATTAATATCATATGGTCTTAAATCTTGAGTGTGGATGATTAATATATATTTGACATGTAAAATTAAAGTCTTACAATATATATATATATATTTTATCAAAAACCTTACAATTTTTTTTAGGGTGGTTTTATTGCCGCCCACAAAATATCTTCATACACCAATTTTTCTTTCTACATCCATATTATGAAATTAAAATTATTAATTTTACTCCCTACACCATTTAAAATACCAAAACTATCATTTAAATATTTTTCAAAGATCACGAGGTACCAGACTTGCGGAAAGCATGGGAGAAACAACCAATGGAGGAGGGTTGAGATCGGCCAAGAGAAACATTTTGCAAGTAAACAGGTCGCCGTGCACAGTGCCAACACTATTTTTACACCTGATTTCTCTCAAGGAGATCAGCCCCCACTATTTCAAACAATAATTGAATAAAGCTTCTTACAGACTACGTAGTTTCAATTTCAATTTTGCCAACAAGAGATGACTCAAACCTCTAGCTAACAAAACCTGCACAGTCAATAAATTGAGCTCAAAAAGCCCGTTTCAATTTCAAATTCGTCGTCAAGGCAGAAAGAGGACTCAAACCTCTAGCCAGTGCGACCAGCACATAAAACCAAGCTCAAAAGGTCAGGCAAGGCAACAAACTCACCTCAACCATTCACACATCAGCTCCAACACCTCGTTGCGGTAAAATCCGATTCATCCCCGCTAAACGCACGAGTAGCGTTAAAGACAGGGCATCACCTAGGATAAAGCACTGCCGATCTGACTCTATAAGTAATCTAGTCACCTCGTTATGGTAAAGTCCAATTCATTTCGGCTAAACGCTAGAGTAAAGTTAAAGACTAGGTATCACCTATGACAAAGCGCTGTCGACCAGACTCTGTCATTAATCCGGCCACCTCGCTATGGTAAAATCTGATTCATCTCGGTTAAAACACACAAGTAGCGTTAAAGACTGGAAAACACCTAGGATAAAGAGCTGCCAAATCGACTTTGTCAGTAATCCGCCACCTCGCTGCGGTAAAGTCTGATTCATCTCGGTTAAACTTGCGAGTAGCGTTAAAGACTGGGCAGTACTTAAGATAAAAAGATAATGGTCTGACTTAGTCAGTAATCCGGCCACCTCGCAGCAGTAAAGTTCGATTCATTTTTGCTAAATGCCCGAGTAATACAAAAGCCTATGATCTACCCTAACACCAAGCATTTAAAAACTGGGCAGCACCTGGATTGCCCATAACGCGCAAGCTAAATCAGTCGCTTGAGCCTTACTTATAGGAAACGAGTGGCTGACCTCGCCCAGCCCAAGAGGCTCAAAACGATATACTATACTCTCTAGCAAGAATAGGTCAAAAAATGCGCATAAAAGGATTGCATAGAATGTGAAAGGTTCATAAAGCAATGAGATGCAGAGAAAAGGTATAACGCTGTAGCAAAAATGAAAGGTTAATTTCTCATTTTTATTTTATTTTATTTTTTATTATTTATTTTTATTTTAATTTCTTTGTTGTTTCTCTCTCTAAACTCCTGTAAACAACTCACAATTGTGCTAGACTTTTAAAGAACTCATACATGATTGTATAATTTGTTATATGAGCTATTTTGAGTTGATGTTTGGCACAGCTAGGTCAAGCTACGATACCATGTTAAATTTCCATATTAGCCTTACAACCTAGAAATTAATCTATTGAGTTGTGACATTCTATTTATGCTTTTTATTTTTACAACATGAGATTTATCACATCTTTTTGAGTTTACACGCGGGTTCCTTAACATATGAGTGTTGATTTATAAGGTTGATAGATCTACACATATTTAAAAAGATTGAGCACGCAAAAACGTCAAATAGCATGGGATAGTTCGATGGATATATATCAGACGAATGAAAATTCTCTTCGGACATTGTGAAGACATTTTGAACTTCTTTGGATGGAGGAATCATAACAAATTTCTGATAATTGTTCGTGGGCATTAGACTTCATTGATCGAATGAAGGCTAATGGCGAACAGGTGTCAAATCTCCAAGTTACCGAGAAAAAATTTCGAACCTTGACAAAGGTGTAACATCCTATAACCCAATAAAAGCCCATTGTCTAAATCCAAACTCAAACCAAGTCACAGCCAAGTTTAACTCAAACCAAGTCACAGCCAAGTTTAACTCAAACCAAGCCCAGCCTAATTAATAAAAAAAATAAATAAATAAATAAATGAAGGCAATAACAAGCTGCCAGGACAGCTGGCAGTTCAAGAAGAAAACAGCTGTGACAGCTATTAGTGAGATGTGGCAAAGCAGGTGGATAAGAAGAATTAAAAAAAAAAAAAAAAAAAAAAGGAAGTGAGGAGAGAGAGAGTGAGGAAAAATAAACACAATAGAGTTCGTAGACCAAAACAAAGAACAGAGAAGAAAGAAGAAAGAAGAAAGAAGGAAGAAAGATAGAGAATAATTGTAAAACATAAATCATAGTTGAACAGCATATTGGGAGCACCAGATTGTACTTATAAGTGATTAGTTTGATAAAATCTGGAATATATACAACAGATTAATTAGATTACCCAATAAATAGATTGAGTTTAATATGATTTTAGGATAGATCCAGAAAGAGATGAATTCAGAAATGGATCCCAACCCAATACAGATTTGAGCATGTAGTACTGTGAGTAGACAATTTTTATTTATAATTAAGCTATTCATTTTAGAATTACATGTAATAGTTAATTATTTAGAATTGGCTTAAAACAAATGATTTATTCTTTTGTAGATTTTCATATTATTAGATTTATTTTAACATTAAATTATGGAATGTTGGAGACTAGTAGTTAAGATATTTTTTCGAGAAAAAGAAACATGTTATTAGAAATCAGAATTAAATTTATAGAACTAGATTTTACAGAGTTTATTAAGAAGAATCAGTATTTTCATCCAGATTTCTAGATTCAAATTATTTATGATATTTGTACAAAGTGTTAGGTTTAGTTTTGTGTTGTTTTGATTCGGTATCAAAACGCTATTTGCTTGTATTGGTTTAGTTACCTATATGGTTCGTGTTAGTTTCAAGCTTTATGGAGAATGACGGTTTTCCAAGCAAGCATGTCTTCAAGAATATGCATGCGTCTTCATCAAATATCTCGGTATTGAGAATTCATCTCATACAAAGCATAGGTTATGTACACACATATTATACATTTGTGTCCCTACATCAGTTAGGTTTTGGCTCGTATTTTCAAGTGAAACCAATGTGAATCAAACGAGACTCAACTGATGTGGAACTTCCTGCAAACATGGGAAAACATTTGGAAGTCTCAAAATTTGTAAAAATGCCCAATAAATCTCAAACCTTAGTTGTTCGATATAGTCGAGTCGTGCAATTGGTCAATCAAGGATTTGGTCGATGTTGATAGTCGAGCAATTTGATAGCTTGAATGAGTTGGTGAATCCCTTTGTTCGACTAGGATCGATAAAGGGTTGAGGTTGTCTTCGTTTGATGTTGGTGATCTCGAATTGACCAAGAGATGAACCAACAATTAATGCCGGAGGAGCACCACTGCAATAAATGCTAGAAATGAGTTTAGAAGAGACTTGAGAGATTTTTTAGAGCTTTCGCTGACCCCCTTCTCTGAGAAAGGGCCTTTATTTATAGTGATGACTAAGGGTCTTCAACATCTTGATCATTCAAGTGAGAACGTAGATCGAGGGCCTTTATTTGTCCGTTTTGGATCAATTGAATCTGACAATAAAGATCTTTGGCAGACGTTTTGGGGCTTTGTGCAACGTCTATATCAAATACAATTCAAATTGTATTTGACCACGTGTTTTGACCTCTGAATCTGATGGGTTGTGGGCCAATTTTTGGGCTTGTGTGCCCATTTCTGATGGTTTCTTTGAAACATTCAATCTTTTGACAGTGGGCTCATTTAATTGGGTCAGAGGTCCAATTTTGACCATTACAGTCATTGTTCAGTATTCAGTAAAATTCAAGACTATTCAATCTTCAGAAAAAAAAAAACGATGACTAAAATATAAAATGAGGGCATTTTTGTCTCAAACCATATATTTGGTGTTATTTAAACATAAGTTATTGATTTGGTGCTAGTTCCAAAAATATGAGAGTAAAGAGCGTTATTTCCACCTAGAGGTGGCCATGGTTTCGGTTAAACCGACGGTTTTACCCGCGGTTTAACCGAAACCGTGCTTTCAAAAATCGTCCCAAAATCGAAACCGAAACCGAAACCGAAACCGAAACCGGCGGTTTCAAAACCGGTCGGAAACCGGTTGAACCGGTTACAGTTTTGGTTTAGGTACTTCCAAAAACGGCCAAAAATCGGCGGTTAAACCGTCGGTTTTTTTAAAATTAAAAAATAAAAAAAAATCGACTAATCAAAAGCTGACACGTGGCATTTTTTTTGAATTTTTTTTTAAAAAACCGAAACCGAACCTAAAACCATCGGTTTTTAAACCGAAACCGAAACCGAAATCATAAAACCGTAGATTAGAAACCGTGTACCAAACCGGTTTTCCGGTTACGGTTTCGGTTTTGGGTGGCCACAGAACCGAAACCGTCGGTTTCAAACCGAAACCGAACCGAAACCAAACTGTGGCCACCACTATTTCCACCCATTTTCTGTAATAATATAAAATTAAGATGATAAGAATATTGGAAAAAAAAAAAAAACTCGGTTTTAAAAAAATTTCTAAGTTTTTATAGAAGAAGTAACTATTCAATCGGATAATCTGAAAGGTTTAGTTCCATGAGGCCAAACTTGACAAATTAAATAATCTTTGTTGTGGCTTGACAAGTCTTTTCCCAGGGCCACAATCGTAGAACGGTAGAAGCTAGCACTGTAAATTATCAGATATCCGAAAACATTGATACATTTATAAAATATCAAATTAATTTGAAAGTTTTGTCAAATGTCATTTAGCGGATCAGATTAATCTAAAAGCCTCTTCCTACAAGGTATAAAGTCATTTTCAATCTTTTTCTTTGTTTTTCTCTACTCGTTTCGTTAGGGGAAATTACAAGTCTAAGGTGGCGTTTGGTTAAATGGTGGAATGGTAATCAGAATGGTAATATGAATGAGAATGAAAATGAAAATGAGAATGGAATGGAATAGAATAGAATGGCAAGCTGATTTCTTTGTTTGGTTGGGACTTTAGAATTAGCATCTGAATCAGTATTATTTTGTTTGGTTAACAACTGAATAGAATGGAATTAAATGTATTTTGGCCAAAATACCCCTAATTATAAAACATTCATAATAATATGATATATTATGAATAATAATAATAAAATATAAAAGTTTATATAATATAATATTATAATTATATATAATATTATATATTATTATAATAGATAACAAATTATATATAGATATATATATTATTATAATATATAACAAATTATATATAGATATATATATTATTATAATATATAGCATATTATATATAATATATATATTATAATAAAATAATATATATATTACATAATAATATATATATAATATAAATATTATTATATATATATTTATATATAATATATTAGTAATATTAATATTATTGTATATTATATATTATATATTATATATTATATAATATATATTTATATATTATTATATATAATATATAATATATAATATATATTTTGGATAATAATAACAAAATATAAAATTATATATTATATATTATTTAATATTATATAATATAATATATATAAATATAAATACATAATATTTATATAATATAATATATATAATATATAATATATATAATATGTAATAATATAATATATATATAATATATAATACATATATATATAATGATAATATATTATTTTTAGAAAGGAGGGTATTTTTGGAATGTAGTTTGTACATATGAGGGTATTTATGGAATACATTTTTTAGGTTGGAATGGAATGGGCATTCCATTGGTTTTTGGATGGAATGTCCATTCCACCAAAATGGTGGAATGCCCATTCCATTGGATTTTAACCAACCAAACATTGAGAATCCATTCAATTCCATTCCATTCCAGTCAACCAAACGCCACCTAAGTTCTACTCGTTATTGGCTTCACACAGACAAACATATGTGGCCATGTGGGCATTGCATGTATGCCATGTAATGCCCTGTGATTAACTATGAAATTAAATTACTAAGGTTGTGTTTGTTTTTTTTATCTGAAGTTTTATAAGATTTTAATTTGTTTTTATTTTTTATTTTTTTTTTATATGAAGTCTTAAGATACCATGATATGTTTGTTTTTTCGTTTTGGATGACTTGTTACAAATGTAAAAAGTTTAACTTTTTAAAGTTTAACTTTTTTCATTTATAACCTTTCAATATCCTTTGATATTTGTAACAAAATAATTTTTATTTTTTAAATTAATAATAAAAAAATAAATATATATATATTTATATATGTTGGAGATCTATGATTGTTGCAAGGGTTTCATATTCTCTTCTGCAAATCTGCAAATCACATGGTTCAACCTTTGCAAATCGAATACTAGATCTCCATCTTCCCCGTCTATGTCTCTCCCTCCACTACCACCTTCGCGCTGCATCAATCGAAATCGTCTCTCTTCCTCCACCGCTTTTGCCACCACATCACTCGATTGTCTCTCTCTTCGCTTCCTTCACTTCCGCGTCACACGACTATCTCCCTTTCTCCTCCTCCTCCTTCTCATCACCCAACCATCTCATTTTCCTCCTCCATCCGCCGCCGACCTCCATGTTATCCAAAACTGATTTTCGGTATGCCCTTAGAAAATAATTCTGGTTCAAACTAATTTCGATTTATAAAATAAACAACAACGAAAATACACTAGGAACTTAGAATCGAGGCCTGTGTTTCACACGGTGTCCTTAAGACAAATTCACCGTCAACACCGTATGTGTTTGGCGTTTGTCTCCCAGGATACAACGATTCACAGTGGTTGTGTATTAACACCACCACTATCAGCGAACTCAAATTACAATATGAACTTACCACAGAAGAACATTAAACCGAGGAACAAGAGCAAGAAGTTGTAATACATAAAATAAAACTAATTTTGATGTCTATGAATTTTCGTGTGTATAGAAGAATGAGGGGCACTCAATTTATATATAGCAATTCATTATAGGGAGTATTTAATAGGAAATCAAGAGAATTAATTAGAAATTATTCTTATTAACAAGGCAATTTAAAAGTCAAAACGGTTTTGAATTTAAAATTTTAATATTTTAATTAATCCGGAATTAATCAAAATCAATTACCATTAAATTGGTAATTACAATTTTTATAATTCAAAACTTAAATTCTGATAATAACATAATTAATTTTGACATTAAATGCCATTCATTCTTTGATTTTGGAAAAATTAAACACATAGTAATATCATAATGAGTCACGGGTGCACACACATGTGATTTGTACTCATGCTTGTAAGCTACACAACAATAAACATATATTAAGCATTTATTTTCCTACCAATGTGGGACTCATTATTTTTCCCAATTCAACGGGTGCATTATGAGTATCAATTTCTCATTCACCCATTTACCATTTTTCCAACACTGCATACATAGAGGGGGTCCACATCATCCTCTCCAAAATCGAATGTGAGAAGGCCGGAATCTAGGAGGATGGTGATCGGCCTCCTCCGATCCCAAGAGGTGGCGCCGCCGTCGCCTTCCCTTGAGTTGGTTAGGTTGTATTCTGGTTTCTTCAAAATTGAGAAATTTTGGAAAATTGATTTTTAGGATTTTTTTTATGTATGGGTAAAATTGTAAATGTATGAATTGTTATAAGACATTTATGAAAATTTAACAACCTAACCAAAATTTTCATAAATATCATATAACAATTCATACATTTACAATTTTATCCGCATATAATAAAACCCTAAAAATCAATTTTCAAAAAATTCCCAATTTTAAAGAAACTCTAACACAATCTAATCAATTTTACATTTGTAATAAGTCATCCAAAATGAAAAAACTAACATATCATAATATCTTAATTTGTAAGATTTGTTGGGGATTTGAACCGATGAATGCAGAAGCGACATGCCTAATATTTGCCTATAACTCATAGCTATTAAAGTCTATAGTAGAAAAATAGGATGAGAGAGAATAAACAATCACACAATACAAGATGTACGTGGAAAAACCCTAAATCAGGAAAAAAACCACAGGCCGTCAGGATGACAGAGAAAATTCCACTATAAATTGTTACAACTATATACTTTAGGATTCTCTCTCACATCTCAACCCCAAACCATAGAGTCTCACCAAGTCCCCAAGCTCACAACTGAGCTTTACATCAAGACTTTCAACTCACAACGCTCACAAGATCCTCACCAAGAACCAACACCACCCCCCCCCCCCCCAATATCCCCTAGGTCTCCCTTGAATATCACCAACAGATCTCTAACTTGATCCACTGATATTCCCCGGATCCCTCCACAGATATTCCCTAAGGTTTTCCCAGGATCTCACCCACTTTCTCTGATGTTACATGATGTTCTTTTTGCTACACCCAAAATAACCTAATTACAAAGTCTATTTATACTAGTTACAAGGAGTTTAAGATAAAAGGAAATCATACTCCTAAATGTACAAGACTTACTTGTTTCACATAAATACTATTTCCTTTAATGACAAGTCTTCTTGTAAAGGGTATTCATTTTCCTTCAAGCATAAGGACTTCCCAAAAGAATACTTTCCACCTAAGATTTCCCCGTTCCATAAATGTTTATGATTAACTAAAGTTCGGGTCATATGATGGCCAGTCACACCTTGTACCGTTACAGTTACTGAAAATTACATCGCTCAAAAAACCACAATCCATAATCTGAAATGATCCTGACCGTTGTCACTGCCACTGTCAAACCACATCGCTTTCCACAGAGCTAATTTTCGGAACAAGGACCGTTGTCATCACTGTTGTCAAAAACACACAACGCAAAGCATAGAGCTATACCGTTGTCAAAACCACAATGCAACCCACAGTAGTTTGCTTCATTCTTCCGTTCTTCTGGTCTTCAAATCTCCCTCAAACACCATATCCAACTTCCAAACGTATCCCATGTCTCTAGGAAGTTCCATATTTGTTGAGTTTCGTTTGGTTAACATTGGATTTATTCGAGAATACAAGCCAAATTAAACCTAACAAGACTTATCCATATATCTAACAAATTAAGATCTTATAAAACTTTAGATAAAAAAACAAACGGTCCTAAATCTTGTCTGATGCTTTTCTTCTTTTGATTAATGCAATTCAATAAATAAAAAAAAAATTTAAAGACTAGATCATGAAATTTACATGTAAACTATAATTAAGAGAGAAAAAAAAAGTCGGTAAGTGAATATGTGGCTTACACAAATTATATTTTACTTCTATGATTCTATCTGGTCCACCTTCCCAGTACAAAATCCAAGTCAGTCATGGAATATCGGATTAATCCGAATGCCTACTTCCTATAAAGTCCAAAGTCCATTGTCCGATTTCATTTCGGATTAATCCGAAAACAATTCGTCTCTTTTCCTGTGAAGTCCTTTATAATATTACTCATCAAATCATCCGATTAAGAAATCAGACCAAATAAAAATAAAAATCAAATCGGACATCCGACTAGTCCTTTGTAATTCTTTCACACTTAAACTCTATAAATACTGAAGAGGAAATCTCCTGAATCACCCAAAAATGTCGATTACAGAGTGTTTTCAGGCAATTTGCTCTCTAGTTATCAACCTCACGGCCCGAATCCATCCAACCTCAGATCCTCCATCATCATCAGGGCAGCTTTCTTCCTCATCGAATGCTGATGATCTTGAAGCACAACAACCAGTTACTCCTCCAGAAATTGTTGTAGAACAGAATCACAGCCAGTTTTGGCTTCAATGGAGAAACATCGTGACGGCGTTTTGCTTCACATCAGCACTCGAAATAGCTCTCCTTTTCGCACAAACAAAATCCCAACTCCCACTTTCATTCTATATCCTCTCTTTGGCTATCTTGCTTACCTTTCTTTGTCTGTTTGTAGCAAACTTCATTGGCCCCCATTTTACGATCACAGCTCAGGTGTTGGAGAAAATAGCAGCCCTGCTTGTTGCCACCACAGTTGTCTTCACCATTGCAATTCCGCTTCCACTGATCCTGAAATGTGTCATCTGAGCTCTCTATGCCGAAAGAATATGTTTTATGAGTTATTTATTTATTTATTTTTTTTATATATAATATTTTATTTGGATTTTGTAATATGTTATGACTCGTGTGATTTGGATTCTGAATGGATTTTGAATGAATTGTCAATTATGTTTTTATATATTATTATTATTTTAAAAATATAAATATATATTAGTTTCATTGATGTATCATGTTGTAACTGTATCCTAGTTTTTGAAGTATTGTTGTATTCTCGTATCGTACTGTATCATATCCTCGTACATGTGTCCGTGCTGCATAGGGACTAAATATCGGCTCTATAGTTACTTTAACATACTCACTTTGATAATTCAAATATCATTTTTTTATTATCACCACCCACTTTAGTGTTATTGGATGTTCATTCAACCTGACAATAAATATACCAAGTTTGAGTCGTTGTACAGTAGTTGAAGTTTTAAAAATATATATATCATTTTTTATTGTTCTTAGAATTGAACAAATATTTCTATGACCTTTTTTTTTTCTTTCTCATGCACGCATTAATACATAGGTGCAAATTTAGTAGAGTAAGCGAATTATTAATATGTAATTCAATTGACATCTAAAATATCTTCATAGTTCAATTGGATGAAATTGTTATATCACAATCCAAGCATTATTGTATTTCAAAGTAATTATCATTATTATTTTTTGTTTTTTGACAAAAAAAATTCAAAGTAACTCAAAAGCTTTGTCCAATAGAAGCACGAATGTGTGGATACAACATGGTATGATAGGAGATTATAGTAAATTTTCAAAAATTAGAATACGGATACGGTATGATATATCAAATAAAATAATATATATTTGTATTTAAAAATAATAATAGTATAAGAAAACATAATTAATTCAAAACATATTCTCAATAAACATATGTCACGATGAGATAAGGTTGATCCGCTGATAAACCCCTCACACCCGCACCACGAGATTGCAGATTCGATTCCTCTAATTCTCTAAAAACCTCGAATTTTGGTAATTTGTAATACTTCAAATAATAATATATATTTGTATTTAAAAATAATAATAGTATAAGAAAACATAATTAATTCAAAACATATTCTCAATAAACATATGTCACGATGAGATAAGGTTGATCCGCTGATAAACCCATCACACCCGTACCACGAGATTGCAGATTCGATTCCTCTAATTCTCTAAAAACCTCGAATTTTGGTAATTTGTAATACTTCAAATAATAATAATAATAATAATAATAATAATAAACATATACCACATATAAGTTATAACATATTATAAAATCTAAATTAAATTAAATTTTAGATAAATTTTGACTTTTACCCCAAAAAATTTTAAAATTTTAAATTGACCCCCTTTTTACAAAATTGCCCCAAGCGTCAAATGTCATTTAGCGGATTGGATTTCGGATTAATCCAGAAGCCTCTAAATCAAGTCATTTTCATTCTTTTTTTCTGTCTTTATCTGGTCTCTACATTTTCTCGTTAGAGTGCGTTTAGGATTGTTGTATATTTTAAAATAAGAGTTTTTTTTCTTTCGCATTTTCGTAATATAAAAAGATTTAATAATTAATTTAAATCAATATTAGTTTCACTATGAATTGAATTATCTAAAGTTCACATTTAAATTGTCTTTCTCAAATATATTTTTGGTACACTTGTAGAAAGTGAATAATTTGAAATCTACAGTCTATTGGATCAAAATTCAACCTTCAGTTTCCTCAATCGGATAATCCGAAAGGTTTAATTCCATGACTCCAAACATTTCAAATTAATTAATATTTGTTGTGACTTGACGAGTCTTTTCCCAAGGCCACCAATCAATGTAGAAGCTGGCATAGGAAATTATCGGATATCCGTAAACATTCAGACATTTATACAATATCGGATTAATTCGAAAACTCGGTCACCCTATACAGTCAAATATCATTTAGCGGATCGGATTTCGGATTAATCTGAAAGCCTCAACCTATAAAGTATGATGTTATTTTCAATCATTTTCTTTGTCTTTCTCTACTCGTTATTGTTGAAGGATCTATTGTTTTGGTGGATGGAATTCGGAGACCTTAAAATAAAGCTTTATCATCATGGTTCAAACTCTAGTATTGTAAATATAAGCTCATATTTGTATATTAATGCAAAGTGTGGGGATACTTATTCCTTTTAAATGAGAGTTGCATTCTGGACCGTACGTACTTGTAGAGTCTAATCTCATTGAGTAGGTAGACCTTTGACCCAAAACAGTGTCGGCTTTTAGAAAAGGAAAAAAAAAAACAAAAAAACAAAAAAACAACACACACATATATACTTGGGTGATATAATTATGATATAATAATATGAGTAATGCTAGACGTCCCAAATTTTGACTAAGATGAAATATGTGAATCTAACGGTTGATAGTTGTGGAACTGATATAAATAAAATCAGTTCATCATAAGCAGAGAATACTATGTATATAGTAATTTTCCAATGAGGACTTTTTAAAATACACACTTTAAGCACCTTTCATGAAATTGCATATAATCGAATGTTTTTCAATGAGGTTTTTTGTATGTATCCTAAGAAAATTAAAATACACATTTGGTAAAAATTTGGAATTTTTTTGGATCTTAGAACTATTTTTTCTTTTATTTCTCTATTTTTAAATGTTTTATCTTCAAAAAAGTAGGAAAAAATTAGTTCTTGGACCCGAATGTTTTTTTTTTTTTCCTATAAATGCATTCAAGGCTTTTATCATCCATACAAAAAATCAAATAAAGATTCAATATATTTCATTAAATTTCATCAAATGTGCTTAAAGTGTGCATCGTAAAAAGTCATCATTAGAAAATTACTCTCTCTCTCTATATATATATGTATATAGTCTTTCTATTGTCCGTTCAAACTGATACAAAATATATCATTTCCTTGCATGTGGGTCATTGGATTTAAAAGATGTTTTGGCAAGTGCAACCAGCCAAATAAAAGCAGACCACTAAGCTATGTTTTTTTTTTTTTTTTTTTTTTTTTTTTTTTTTTGACAATATCTATTAATTCGGGACTAGGTATTTTTTTGAAAACTTTCGTCATTGGTAGGATTCGAGCCACTGACCTGGGAATCATTTACTCAAGTCCCAAGCTCGTTCATCTGCCAGCTAAGTTACGCCTCTATTGGCACTACTAAGTTATGTTATAGTGCCTTGATCGGTAGACTTTTTTTTAAAGTCTTTTTTTCATAATCTTGTACTTTAAAACATGTTTAATAATTAATTTAAGAGTAATGCATTACAAAAAAAAATAATAATAATAAATAACCATAATGATATGTCAAGTAACTTGTCACTATTATATAAATCATGAGATGATGTAATGAATGACACCTAAAAATGTATGACTTGTCATATCATTTGGGTTAATTTATATACTACTTTTTTATGTTGTTAGTTTTACTATGAATTTTTTTTTTTAATATACCACTTGCATCAACGATCGACAACTCAAATTTAAGACATTTTCAGGTTGTATGAGTGCTCCTGCCGCTTAGCTACATTGGGTGGCATAGTTTTACTATGAATTGAATTTCTAAAAATCACTTTTAAATTATATTATCAAATATATTTTTATTACCCATTTATGAAAGAAAAAAAAAAAAGAAAAGTAAATAATTAGAAATCTACAACCATACTAAAGCCTATTGAATCAAAACTGAACCTTTAGTATCCATCCGGTTTCCTCAATTATATATTATGATCTTTTTTTTTATTAAGAAAAACTAATTGTTTTCTCAATTGCTGAATTATGTTTTCTACAAAATTAATATCGTATAGTTTTAAATCTCGAGTGTTGATGATTAATAATTTAATATTTATTTGAAATGTAAAATAAAAGTCTTACAATTATTTTTAGCAAAAAACTTACAATTTATAATATTTATCTAGATGTCAATTAAAGACTAGATCAAGAAATTCACATGATCATCTCATATTCTCATGGAAAGTTGGAAACTGTAATTAAGAGAGAGAAAAAAAGTTGGTAAGTGAATATGTGAAGCAAATTATATTATTCTTCCACCTGGTCCACCTTCACATTACAAAAGCCAAGTTATTCTTGGAATATCGGATTAATCCGAATGCCTACTTCCTATAAAGTCCAAAGTCCATTGTCGGATCTAATTTCGGATTAATCCGAAAACAATTCGCCTCTTTTCCTTGTAAAGTCCTCTATATAATTAATATCGGTCATCAAATCATCCGATTAAGAAATCAGACAAGTTCATAGCTCAAGTGGATTAACATTTTCTCTTCAGTTTTGTGATAGGGTTCCAGTTCTATGTTAGTATGTAATATCAGTATATCACAAAGTGTATTCGAGTTCCATATTTGTTTATAATATCATAAAGTGTTGACCGCTGTCCTACGATGAGAGTTGCTTTTCATACCGTGCTTGTTGATGCCGGTACTAGCAGACGCAACTAATGTCTGACAAAAAATAATAATAAATAAAAAATAAAAAAATCGACATCCGACTAGTCTTTTGTAATTCTTCCCAACTCTATAAATAATACAGAAGGGCAATCTCCTGAATCACCCAAAAATGTCGATTACAATTTGCTCCCTAGTTATCAACCTCATGTCTCGAATCCATCCAACCTCAGATCCTCCATCATCATCAGGGCAGCTTTCTTCCTCATCGAGTGCTGATGATCTTGAAGCACAACAACCAGTTACTCCTCCAGAAATTGTTGTAGAACAGAATCACAGCCAGTTCTGGCTTCAATGGAGAAACATCGTGATGGCGTTTTGCTTCACATCAGCACTCAAAATAGCTCTCCTCTTCGCACAAACAAAATCCCAACTCCCACTTTCAATCTATATCCTCTCTTTGGCTATCTTGCTTACCTTTCTTTGTCTGTTTGTAGCAAACTTCATTGGCCCCCATTTTACAAACACAGCTCAGGTGTTGGAGAAGATAGCAGTCCTGCTTGTAGCCACCACAGTTGTCTTCACTATTGCAATTCCGCTTCCTCTGATCCTGAAATGTGTCATCTGGGTTCTCTATGCCATTGCCTTGTTCTCTGTTTTGCTCTGCCAGAATTATTGCCTCTAAGTGTTTAAATCAAACGTTGTGTTTATTTAAATATGTATTATTGTTCTTGTAGTGATTTGTTGTACTTGTATTGTATAAGGTAACTAACATATGGCTTGCTTGGAACTGAGAGGGGGTTCTTATTGTAAAACCTGTTTGGGAAAATTATTGGAGGAATGACTCTGTTTCTAGCTACTTTTACTCTGTTTTTGTTTTTTCATGGAATATTGGCTCTGTCAAATATTGTATTTCTAAGGCAGATATAGACTTTATTAGTAAGCAGTGTGTTTGGAATTGCAGAAAATAAAAATGTTTTAGATTCCAATAAAGTTGTTGATTTGATTATTAATAACTTAATTTACTTTACAATAATACTGTTTTGTCCAAATTTGATGTCTAACTCTAGCTATTTTTCTCTTATAGGTACACATTATAGACATATTTTTAGCATACTAACACACATCACCACACTTTTACCATATAAATAACATAACTTCAATCATAATAGAACACATAGCAAAAGTGTGGTGATGTTTATTAGTATGTTATATATATGTCTATAATGTGTGCCTATAAGAGAAAATTGATAAATAGAGTGTCCAAATGATGTGACATCACTATAATTCATTTATTTAAATCATGTAAATCTAATACAATTTAAATTAATAGATTATGGTGATGCCACATCATTTGGGCATCGATTTGGACATCAAATTTGGATAAAGTTACATTGCTCTTTACTTTAATCAAGATACGAAAGTTAAAAGTTATATTTATTTTTCATATCATTAAGCCATTACAAATCTATAATTATAGAATCCCTTAAATTTAGGGGTCATTTGGTATGGGGTAATGTTTGCATGGGAATAAGAATCTGACAACATTCCCATGTGTAAGGATCTCTATTTTATAATTGACTTATTTCATGACAAATCACATTGGGGATGATTTTGTAATGGGTAGCTTAGGTTCTCGATGACAAGCTTCCAAGCATCTTCGTGACTTCAAGAGCGAAATGTATATACATTTAACTTTGTCCCTTGAAGAGTTTAGGTGCACACACACACACACTTCATGTATGCTTTATTCATCTTACATTTGTGTTCTAATTGTTTATATGTGTGGACCCATTACACATTTCACACATGCACATTGTTGTTAGACTTAAGTGTGGTTTTGTGTGATGTAATTCGTTTCCTGATGATTGTTCAAAAACGTCTGTGCATGCACAATAGTGTGCTTGTCTTAGCACGGTGGGTGACCACTTGAGAAGGTCTCATTCTTCTCTTAGATTGGTTTTGGGTCACATGGTCTTATACCATGAGTTTGAGCAATCTTATTGCTGTCCAAATCTGACCTTTGGTGGCTCGAATGACCATTTCTCTTTCTAAAGACATTGAAACCTCATTTTGTAAAATGAAATAGAAACTACACTTTCATACATTTCTAACGGTATATTATTTGTAATATTTCATGACTGTTTGGATTGACTTTCAAATCTAAAAAGTGATCCCTAAAACGGGGCATCTCTGCTGTTATCCGAATCTGACCTTTGGTCACTCAAATGACCATAACTCTTTCTACAGACATCAAAATCTTTCTTTTTAAAAAACAGTATAAATTAGACATCCATACCTTTCTAACGGTATATTATACGATAGGTTTCGATATCGTTTGGTCATGTTTCGAGTCGCTTGAAAATCAAGTTGTTGTGTTGTGACGTTTCGCCGCTGTTCAAGTGCTGTCTTGGTAGACAGCAGCAAGCCTGATTTCTGCCCCTGTTTCATAATTTGACTCATTTTTGAAGGGCAATTCACGAAATTTATAGGGTTATCATCTAAACACTAAATACATCTTTTTCTCATCTTTTTCATTACCTCTCACGAAATTGAAACCCTAGAGTGAGAGAGTGTGAGAGAAGAGAGAGAGTTTCTTGAGAGAGAAAGCTTCATTATAACTTCCTTGACTCTCCAAACCCAAAACTCATGCATCCATAGCATCTATCTTTCATGGGTCTTCTTGGTTTCATGACTAGTAAGTTATAACTACATTCAATCTCATTTATTGTTTTCCTTACTCTAGATTAGATATTTATTGTTTGATTAAGTTCCTAGGCTCTCTTTATTGCATATACTTATGAGTTTTGGTAACATGATTGAGTTTGTTTGTGATAGCTTGCATGATTAGGTTGTTTTACCTAAATAGCTAAGCTTTGGTTATTCTTGAGAGATTAATTGATAACTAAATTGATAGATTTGTGTTTGACAATATAGTTAAGTTCTCTTGAATATTCAAGGTTGTTTGTTAACAATTAGGTTGTTGGAAAATCTCTACACAACTGATTGTACATGTATGGGCATGTAAGATATGTGTGATATCTAGGATTATTTTTCATTGATAACATCTAGCTAAGTTTTTAAGTTTTGCATTTAGACATTAATAACTTGGATTTATTGATTATCTCTTTAAACTCATAGTTAAGCAATTTGTGTCATCTAGCATACTTTGCATTGAGCATTCATACATGTTCACACCTAGACTTTAATTCTCTTCATTGAGTCAAGTCTTGTGGCTACGGTTGGTAGTTGCACATGCATTTGTCAAGCATCACTACAAAAGGCCTGCGGGTAGATTAGGAGGTGCTTACGCCAATAGTAATGGATTAAGGGATATCATTAGGATTGAACCAAGAGTGGTGAGTGGTAATGTCCATAGCCTAAGGTTGTAGAAAGTAAGAGTTCGTGTATCACTTGAGGGTGTAACCATCTTTTCATATAGTGGATTGTTGTGACTTAAGTGGCTAGTCCTGTGGTTTTTCCCAGTTATAGGGTTTCCACGTAAAAATCAAGTGTTCTTTAATTTATGCACTTTACTTAATTTTTGTTGTATGTTTGTATTGGGGTTATATTGTTAATATTGACTAATCAAAAAAGTTTGTAATAATTGATTAACAGTCCCTTCACCCCCCCACCTAGATTGTATTAGACACACCATATTTTATTTTCATCATGTTTGTTACTAGGTTTGTGTTTTTTGATTCTCAGGAAAGTGATTCTCATCCCAACATGTGGGCTTCACATACCCTTCATCTAATTCCCATCGTGGGACCCATCCTCATTAATAAAAAATTAGTAATTAAAAAAAATTTCTTCCAAGTCTTTTTTCATTTTTATTCTTTTATTCTCTTACACTTTCTCAACACGGAAATATCAAATTTTTAGATTTCAAAACCTAACTTTCATCAACTAAACAATACCCAACTTCATCTTCATCAAAACAAAATCATAACTCACAAATAATCTTGTATTAAACCATTACCAAATTACCATCAAACATCATCACCAACAAAAAAGAAAAAAAAAAGCAGCAAGTAGCAACAAACAAGATCTGCGTTTACTTGATGACGACGACGACAACAACGACAATGTGGAGGCAAGGATGATGACGACGTCTGATTACATTTATGTTGAACGCATTTGAGTTTCCAAAGAAACCTAGATCGAGAGAGAGAGAGAGAGAGAGAGAGAGAGAGAGAGAGAGAGAGAGAGAGAGAGAGAGAGAGATGAAATATGGCAAAGACAAGAAGAACAAAGAAACCCAGATCTGGAGAGAAAGACAAAGACAAGGAGAATTTTTCTTTTTTCTTTTCTTGAAATGGATCTGGTTTTTTTTTAACCATATAAGTGGACTTCGAATTTTTTTTTAAATTACTTTTTTAATAAAAATAAATAAATAAATTTTCATGTACAACCAAACACTGTTACTTGATATTGGACTCCGACATAATATTCTCATGCACAACCAAACACATGTATACAACTTTCCCAGGAATTACAGTATTAAGTTTTGCTTTCCTAAGAATCACATTATTTTGATTACCCTATACCAAACGACCTCTTAGGAATTGCAATGGATCGGATTGGGGATAGATACCCCAATATCCATCCCCATATCCATTTGGTTATTGTTTTTAAACGTAATTAAAAATGTCACATCTTAACAAACAGTAAGGACATTTGTAAGATTTGCACACAATTATAGTTGATAAAGAACTTTATGAACGAGATGAGGTTGGTCCGGTGGTAAAATCTCTCACATCTACATCATAAGGCTGCGGGTTCAAGTCCCGCCTCCTTAAAAAAAATCCCCGATTTATCTAATAGTATAATATTTCAATAAATAAAATAAATAAAAAAGATGAACGACTTTATGAGAAGTGGGTTATTTCGGATAAATTAGAAATTCGATCTTTCAAAAGGACTAAGGTTGGGAGATAATCCGATATTTTTTCATTTTAGATGTTTTTCTATTTTATTTATTTATTTATTTATTTTATTTTTTTTTTTTTTTCACGTCTGGAAAAACAAATAAGATATCTAAAGGGTCTGAACTTTAAGATTTTAGACCAAAAAACAAACACCCCTTTACTTTGACATCCTCACTTTGAAAATTCAGTTATCATTTTTTATTACCACCACCCACTATAGTGTTAATGGACTTTCATTCAACCTGTCAATATTTCAAATTTTAATCGCCACATTGCAGTTGGATTAAAAAAAATTATCATTTTATTTAATATATATATTTTTTGAATTGGTGGAGAGGGAATTTAAACTCGGGACTTAACTTTGTTGAGAGGTGTGGTTACCACCGGACTATACCCGCAACCATATATTTGTTTTTATTGTTCTTAGAATTGAACAAATGATTCTATGAACTTTTGTTTCCTCATGCCCACATATATATTGATACATACGTGCAGATTTAGCAGAGTAGGCTAATTATTAATTTGTAATTCAATTGAAATCTAAATATCTATTAATTTCACTTGTCAAAGCCTCATAGAGTAGTAGTTCAATTGGACGAGATTATCATATCACAATCCAAGCACTATTTTATATGAAATATCAAAGTAATTCAAAAGCTTTGTCCAATACACTCGAAATCGGACAAGATAAAGTTGGTCTAGTGGTTTGTCTTCCATACCTGCACGAAGTTGTGGGTTCGAGTATATCTCTTTCCAAAATCCTGAATTACTGTAATATTTCAAACAAAATACATTCGAGGTCATTTTTTTGATCAATTTTCTGATTAGTATATTCAGAATTAAGCCTCTTACTTCACACCTCCCAAATCTCATTCGCCTTTGTAGCTATTTTTATGTGTGTGGTTCCACCTACATAGTACAGAAGCAAAAGCAAAATAAAGAAAACTATGGAATACCGGATTAATCCAAATGGCCAAAGGGTCCATTTGGGATTGCTGTTGCTCAAGAATTAATCACGTATTTTATAAGTTTTGGGATCGAAGGTGTTTGGTAAACTGATCAAAATCAACTTATTGTATAATATGCTTTTCCAATAATCAGATTCTAAGAAGTTGGTTTTGAGTTATTTTTTGAAACTAATTAACTAATTATTGAAGAAGTTAAATCATTACTTATGCAATACCCATAACACCCTCACTAATTTAATAAAAGGACGATAATGCCCTAATGTTTAGTAATTCAGTGTGTTTTAGATGAGATTAACAATTCAGAAGACGAAAGAGGAAATAATAATTTGGTGGAGAATATTTCTTAACGAAAGTGAAGTCGACTTTTATGATTTTATCTGAATATAATGTTATTAATGTCAAACTCGTTTGAGTAATGGTAGATTTTCCAATCACGTCCAATGAAATTGAACTGCAGTTTAGTTGTTTATATGTGTTTCCTTTTATTTCAACTAGTTTAATTTACTGGTGTTCTCTTTTCCATCTCTCTTGTATTTATTATTAAAAAAAAAATAAAGTACATCTTAGAATGCTTAAGAATTTGTGTGACTTCTTAAGATGTTTAGTTTGATTTAAGAATATATTATAAAAATGATATGTTAAATAATATATTGCTTTCTATTAAAAATTTAACTGGTTATTATTAAAAACACCCTGTAGTTTGTGTTATTTGTCAAAAACCACCATATATTTTTAACCAAAATCCCCCTTCTGTTAACATCTCGAATCAAAATACAATTTTACCCTTATATTTAAATATAAAAAAGTAATTTTTAAAACATAAATGAAACAAGTAAATAAAAAATATTAATTTTTAAAAACGATGGATCCATCCATAAATAAAATTATTTTATAAAAAAAAAAAAGAGGAAAAAAGCGATGGATATGATGGAGATCCAAATTCATCCATCTAGAATTTGTTTTTTTTTTTCACAAAAAACTAAAAAACTAGATTAAAAAGAAAAAGAAAAGTGAAGGTTGAAAATCATCTGTCTCACAATGGAGAACTTGATCCATCTCCATGGAATAGGGACTCCTCCTGTTGCGGCGGCACCATTCACTGCGAACAGGGCCGCCGTGAACGCTCTCCATGGAGATGGAGATTCAAACACAAAAATCCAAAAAAAAAAAAACATATTATAACTCCACAGATCCCACCAAAATCACACATAGCCATCATATCATAATCCCACCCTGCACAAACCTCAAACCAACAACCATAGAACAAGACAAAAACTGCCCAACCACCACCGGATGGATCTCCATGGGCAGTGGTAGACCTAGAAATTTTAATCAGGTCGGGCACTTAAACAAAATATCAATTATATAAAAATAAAAAAATATTGAAAAATTGAGATCATAGTAAAATGAATATAAAGAAAAATCGATGGTATAACGAAATTTAGGGTATAAAATAAAACAAATAAATCACTTACTCAAAATGAACTAAATAATCTTATATTTAAAAAAGAAATAAAAACAAGAAACATAATATTAATAAATAAATAATATCAAGAAAAATAACATAAATTACAATCTAATTTTATAATAAGAAATTTTGTTTTGTATTTAGAATGAATTTATTTTAAATTTATATAAAATAAATGATTAATAAATATTACTAGACATGTTTTTGAATTTTTTTTATTGTTCTAATTATTGTTAAATTATTGATTCTAAATAAATTAAAGCTATAAAATAAAGAAAAATACTAAGGATAAAATAAAATGAATCATAATAATATATGAACTATTTTAATACAATAAATTTAAATTTGAGATTTTATGGTTTATTGATGTGATGTGTTAGGTATGTAAAACTAAAACTATTAGAAATAATAAAAGTTCAAAATAATAATAGATTATTTAAAATAAATAAAATTTAATTAAGTATCACAAATCGTGGGTAGCTAAGAAATTGATAATGACAAAAAGGAGAAAGTGAATTATTTTAGTTTTGAAGAAAATGAAAATTCAATAAAATAATTGGAAAAGATGATAAAATAAAAAAGATATAATTTTTTTTTTTTAAACCAAGCAAAATGCAATTGTTGGAACTTGAACCCTTATCAATGAAAATAGGAGGTACCCTACCCGTTGTGTTATCAGGCAGTGTTCGGAAAAGAAAATGGCAGCCTAGGCACCACCTAGACACTAGGCGGAGGCCGACCGTCCCATTTCAGCCAAATCGGCCATATTAGGCCGGCCGATATGGCTGAAAATCGGGCTAGATAGAGTCAAAGTCGGTTATTCCACCTAGTCATTCCAAACGTCATCGTTGTTCGCCACCACTGGCAAGTGTGAGAGAGAGAGAGAGAGAGAGAGAGAGAGAGAGAGAAGAGTTGAAGTCTGGAAAGTGGAAACAATGTCGAAGAACAGAGTGTTAGATTGGGTGATGATCTTTCATTGAGAAAGGTTTGAAGTAATTTTGGTGGAGAAGAGAATGGTCACGGTTTGGTTTCACTTTGGTAGAGAGAGGGCGTGTTTGACAAGAGAGAAAGATTTTGGAAAGTGAAGTAGAAGCTACTGAGTTGTGTCTGAAGAAAAAGTGGTTTTTATAGCTAGGGTTATCTAGTTGAGTTTTTGTAATTTCCCTAAAATGGCACCATTTGAGCTGCTAGCTCGTGGTTTACATTAGAGTGTGGGTTAGCTCTTAGGAATCTTTTCCCTGAGAGTCTACCGAATTCTATGTGAGTCTATTGTAGGGGATCAACTCCCAAATTACATTCAGTTATGCTTTTTGCCATGTAAGAGAGTCTAGGGAATTATTATAATTTATCCAAAAACTACATTCCATTCAAATTACATTTCTCTCTCTTTCTCGATCTAGAATAAAACAAAAAAATAAATATATATATTAAATAAAAGTTTCACCGCCTAGGTGCTAGGTGTTGGGCTATCACCCGATTAGCACCTAGAATTTACTAGAACACTGCTACCATATGTGTGTTAAATATTATATATAAATATATATATATATACATATACATAAAAATAATCTTCTTTTTTTTTTGAAAATTTGAGGTGGGGCACTGGCCCCACATGGTCTTAACACGGGTCAGCCCCTGTCCATGGGTGGGGGAGCTGGAGCATCCCTTGTTCACAACAAAGTGGTCGTGAACTATGCCGCTTCGCCGTGAACAAGGGAGGCTCCAGCCTCTCCCCACCATAGATCCCCTTCCATTGTCTTTCTCAACATACATATGAGATGAGAGAAACAGATGAGAGAGAGAGAGAGAGAGAGAGAGAGAGAGAGAACGGTTTGAATCAAGGTCGGAACCAGGATTCATTGTTAGGGGGACTAGAATAAATCTTTTTAATAAGTCTCTACAGAATGAAAAAAATTTAATAATTGAAAAATAAAGATGCACCTTGTAGTTAACAAGGTAAAATTGAAATATAGCAGAAAACCCTCTAAATTAATATTCTTAGGACCCAACATTGAGTATTAATTTAGAGGGGTTATGAATTTAAAGGGTTTTACCTTATTAAGTGTTATTTTACCTTTAAAAAAAAGTGTAGAATTGGATTTTCTTATTTAGGGAAGGTTCATTTTCGTGATTCATTGTTTTGTCGTTTTTATTCTTTAAGGAAAGTTCTTTTTTTTGTTCAGGATAAATTTATTAAGAAAATTTAATGTTGAAATGCTAAATTTAGTTGAAACCTTTTTGCTACAACAAGAAGGTGATCATAATAACTTTTTTAGGAAAATTCAAAAGATGAAGGATGAAATTAAATATATCAAACATGGTATCATTGTGAAAACTAGCATCTTGAAGCACTTTTCTAGTTCTTGAATATTATGTAATATATTTTTTAATTTTATGAAATTATTAATTATTCTGATAGAGATGTTTATTAATTTTTTACACTGGCCCGAATCTGGACTGAGATTTTTTTATTAATATAGAGAGTTTATTAATTTATAGGGGATTAATTTACAGGAGATTAATTTACAGGGGTTCTATTGTAATAATATATACATTTTAAAATATAGATTTTCAGTGTAAGGCAACTAATAATGTACCAAAGAATTTTTTGAAAAGTTTTACCTCAACTTTAACAAGGTAAAATTGAAATAACTTTAGAGAAGATGAGGTTGGTCCAGTGGTATACCCATCACACCTATACCACAAGGTTGTGGGTTTAAGTCCCCCTCCCATAAAATAAATAAATAAATAAAACCCGAAGTTATGTAATACGTAAAAAAAAAATAAATAAAAAAAAAAAATTGAAATAAATTTCTTAGTTGTTAGCTCATGCCACACCAAAACAATATCAACAAGATTTTTTCTAAATAATATATTATATAGTTATATTTTCGGTTGATGTTGCACTCAATTTTTATATCAATACTTTGTAATTTTGAAAGTAGATTAACCCTAACATTTTATAAACAAAAAAATTATAATAACCCTAAAATATATTTAAATCTATATAATTCACAAAACTATAAATTAGATAAACACTAAAATTTCCAAATAAAATAAATTAATAAAATACATATATATAATTCAATAAAATATATCTTTCTTTTTTTTTAGATAAAGAGTATAAGCCAAATTTAGAGAACGGGAGAGAGTAGTTAATAAAAAATAAAGTCCTTTTTATTTGAAGTTGTGGGAGTGAGTAAAAATTGAAAAAAAAGAAAAAAAAAACAAAAACAAAACAAAACAAAAAAAGTGAAAGGACATGCATGGTATTTTCTTATATTCATGATCTAAATAGATAATTAAACAAATTATAAGCACTATTTTACAATTTTCTCAATTTTAATTATTTTTTAAGATGGGCCATAGTGAATTTGAGCCCACCCTAGCCCTTGTTATGATTTGTCTCTGGTTTGAATTGAGAGAGTATTTTTAAATTTTTTTGGGGAATATTAATATTAGATTTTTTATTAAAAGAATTTTCATTTCATTTAATAATATTTTTAATTTATTTACTGCCCATTTACTATTATATCCTTAATGGTTTAATAGAAAATTCAAAATTTTAATGGAAAAACTAAATATAGGGTGGATTTGGGTTAAAAATGAAACTAGAGGATAGTTTTTTACCAATAAATCAAACTATAGTGTATTTTTAATAATAACCCAAATTTAAAATACTTCTTGTTTTATATTTTATATGAAAAAAATAAAAAAATAAAAAATAATAATAAAAAAAAGGGAATACAAATCATATTCTACTCATGTGACTTAATTTCACCGTTGAACATACTTCTTGTTTCTAGTATACAATATATTCTTAAAGATAATTTAATATTTGGTGTAAGATATATCTAGTGTTAGAGAAATTAACTCACATGTGAAGTTAAAGAAGATGTGAATGAATCTCACATTGAAAAGATAAAACACGAGCCAAGAATAGTATTGTATATTTGTATATATGCTAATTAATGGATGTGACAGTCTAAGACTATCTTTAATGGTTCTCTAAATATTTCTCCATTTTGGAGACTCAAAATGGAATATTTCAGAAATATTCCATCTCCATAAATTTACAACTCCAACTGTTCTTCATTTTACAATCTTCAAATTATAAAATATTATTAATTTACTTCATAAATAATATGTGAAACTTTCTTTAATAAAATTGTTTTCTCTTAATTATTTTAGATAATAATTTACTCACTCTTATTACACCTAAATTTTTCTAATGTTTTTTTTTTTATATAATTAGTTACACGTAACTATTTTTACATATAATTTGAATTTTTTTTTAACTTTATATTTTTTTATCTAATTTTTTGCCTAATTTTCTACACCTAAATTTTAGATTGCATATTTTTAATCGAACTTTCTTTCGCACCTAATATTTTCAAAAAATTGGAGATCCCAAAAATTAGAAATTCTGGAAAACAGAGCTCGCAATTTCCAAATACAAAGATTATATGCTAACTCTACCTATGTCAATTTTAATAGTTTTGGGTAATTTCAAGGTGGTTCATCAGTAATTTTAATAGTTTTGGTCCGTTTTCAGATTGATATGGTTGGAGTGGAAATGACTTATCATAATACTTGTGTTAGCTTTTAAATTTCAATGTTGTATTGGTTTTATTTTAATTTTCAATGTACTTTTTTTTTTTTTTTGTTATTTTCCCATTGTAATATTTTAATTTTAAGATTATCATGTTATTGATGATTTGAAAACATTGATTAAAATTGATGATTTGAAAACATTTGTTTTGAATTAAAATATTTTAGTTCATTGATTAAAATATAAGGTGTAATAAATAAAAATAAATAAATAATTATTAAAATATAGTCAATATTATACTCATATGAAAGATCTCAACAAAATATTTCTAATGGTATAATTTTTATAATAATTAGATTTATAAATAAAGAGTTATAATAAATTAATTGAGTTTAGTTAAAAAGGTGAAAAGGATATAAGAAGAATTCAAGAAAGAATGTGAGGGTAAAGTGGGATTATAAAAAGTAAATGGTGAAATGGAGATGAGGGATTTAGATCTCCGAATAAGGAGATGAAAACTTGATCTCCAAATTTATTCTCCTCATTTGGCACGATTTAGAGAACCATTGGAGTGGTTTGAATCTTTATTTTGAAGAAATGGAGACCCATTGGAGTTGACCTAATAGATTAATCTTTTGGGTTTTGAGACTATTCACAAATATATACACATAAAAACATCATAAGTATGAAAATTGAACAAATTGTGAAACAATACTTTTGGATAATTAAAATTGAAACTGATGAAAATATCAATTTGGACTTGGAAACAGCAAAATAAGAAATCACAAAGCAGTAAGATAAAGGGCATGGACAGAAGAAACAAAGATAATGCCCAATAAACTGTATAAAAATAGAAGCAAAGAAAAACCATTAATCATTATTTATATTCAGTAACTCAAGACCAATTTCTTGTACAAATCAAAGCTTCTCTGGTTTCAAAATCAGAGTCAAGCGAATAGGATTTTTCACATTCTTTCAAACCATAATCAGAGTTGCGTGAAATTGGTATTGCAAGGTAACCACGAGCCATCCTTGCAAGTGTGAGAAAACAAGTAGAATTGACATGCCACGAAGCTAGTATATCAAATTCTTCAATGGAAGGAAATTTGACATCTTTTATATATAGATCAAGTTCAAATTTTGATGATGACTGGACATCATCGTCACCATGAGAAGATGTGCATGGCCTCCAGCATTTTGTATGAAATTGACGAATTAGCTTCACCAGATACCAAATTGTTTGTGCTCCTCACTGCATATCCATTGTAAACATTATTGAAGTAATTGAAAAAGTTAGTATACTCTTTCTCACAATCACTACCATAGATCTTGTTGTACCAGCATTTCACTATATCAACTTTAAATCGTGGGTCAAGTAGAGGGCTGCCCGGGCTGTTGCCCGGGCAGTCCAAAGAAAAAAATTCAATACATAAATGATTAATTACACTAACATCCCCTAAAGTTTAATAATATTATAAGAATGTGATATTTTCTCTAAATTTAGTTAAATATAAATATTGTGTTCTTCAAAGTAAGTTATAAACATATACATAATATTATGGCTTCTAACATTATAGAATTAAATCAACCAAAAGTTTAAATAATTTTTTTAACTTCAAGTTTAAATAATTGTTTATACATAAATTTTACAATATATTTCACATGTTTAAGTAGTCCATTATCAAATTGGTGTCATCTTATAATTCAAAAAAATAAACAAATATTCATCGAGAATTATATATATAAAAAATTATGCTCACATGCCTTGCACCGACTTTATTATATATGTGTGCATTGAGGAAGAAAATCACAAAAGTTTTCTCCACAATACACACTGAATTTAAAAATGTAGTGTGAGAATTTGTGAGTTATTAATAAAACATTATAATATTTTGACTAAACAAAAGTAAATAGATCAAAATATTGACTTTATAATGTTAGTGTGTAACAGGGGGAAAAATATTATATATATATATAAATTATTTGCTAATTTTTCCTAGGTTCACCCCTGGGATTAGAGATGCACATTTTTTCCCGGGACCCCAATTCCCCGCGTCCCCATCCCCATTTGGATATTTTTTTTTTGGGGGGGAAATGGGGAAATGGGGGGATGGGGATGAAAATCATCCCCAAATTGAAATGAGGATGGGGATGGGGGGGGGGGGGGGGAGGTCCCCCATCCCCATTTCCCCTAAACATATATAAATATAATTATAATATATATTTTTAATTTTTTTGTCTATTCTTTGAAAACCCTAACTCCCTAAGTATGTACACACATTTTATATAAAATGCACTAATGAATTTTATTTTGTATTTGTAAAGGAATGTTTGTTTTTTTAATTTAATTTGTAAATTTTAGTCAAATGGGGAAATGGGGGAACGGGGGAAACGGGGAAATGGGAAAAAACGGGAAAAAACGGGAAAAGTGGGGAATTGGGGACGGGGATAGATATAGGTCCCCCCAAAATTTCCCATCCCCAGTTTTCCCAAATGGGGAAATGGGGGGGATGGGGGAAGGGTATGTGAAGTGGGGATGGGGATGGGGATGGGGGAACGGGAACCTATATCCATCTTCATTCCCCAAACGTGCATCTCTACCTGGGATCAAGAACTATAACAGTAGCAGAAATCAAACTGCAATTACTCCAATATATATTCATCCCTAAATTTTTCTATAAATAATTTCACTACACCATCTGACAAGTATCCCATTTTTTCCAATTCAAGCAATTCATATATAAATCGCATACCATAGGGAAATGCATATTTGCGGTGAGATGTCTAGTCTTACTGCAGGTACGCTCAGCGTCATTTAAAACTTTCAAAAGCTCATATATGGCAGCTGCCTCATCCCATTCCTCCTTCGTTAAATTTATTGACTTAAATTCTGGATCTTAAAGCTCTAACTCAGAAAGTTCATTTTTGAATTCCATTGCACTCTCAAGTGTCTCCATATCATAATCTGGTGCCCAAAGAACTCGTTGTGAACTCATGACTTTCTCGCCTAGATCTAGGGACTTAACATAATAAAGACAGTTGTATAAGCGAGCACAAATGTCCTTTGTGAGGTAATGAAACCTTACAAAATACATACTGTTTATGCAGAAAGCATGTAAAGAAAGCTCTGCAAAAGCAAGTGAACTCCAATCATTAGGCAAGCTTTTTATCTCTCGATTTGTGTCTTCAAAATGGAGATTTGAAACCATGGAAGCCAAAGAGAGTATATTCTCACCACCAATTTTCCAATCTAAAAGCCTATCATTCAAAAATTCGAAAAAGGGATGCCAAATATCTTTAACTTCAAGGTAACTAATAATAAGATTAAAAAGTGGAAATATGGGGGTAGTTCACCTGAAGCGAAATATACATGAGCGACTGCTAGACTAAAACTGCAGGAAAGCTTACCTAAATATGAGCCGAGTTTTTTCTTCTCTTGTTGGTAAAGCAAGACTATTTCATGCCTATATTCTACCCTGAATTCAGCCATAAAGTGGTATACACCATGTTTGACAATCATCCTGGCCGTGTCTAAGCGGTCCAATTGCGCAGAATTTTCATTGTTAGCAATTGGGGTTGCTAAATCACCACTATTAGTACTCTTTAGGCATATTTTGAAATGATTTCTAAGGTGCGTGGTTCCTTTTTTTGCTAGAACCATCAAACTTTTTATTACAAGTGGCTCATTCCTTGCCATCTTCATCTTGGTACTTTTCAAATTCATCCCAAACCTTTTACTTTAACTTTTCCTTTGGTCACATCTTTCTTCTTTTCACATCTCTAAACTTGGCTATCTCTAAACTTAGAGGTAGATCCAAACTTCCATTTTGTTCTCCCATCTGCTGATCAGTTATTTCTTGTCAACATACACACTATATATTGATTTTTCAAAATATTTATAAGTGAATATAAATGCTGAACATACTTAAATTAAAACACACATAACTAGATCAATAGAGTTAGAGAGAGAGAGAGAGAGAGAGAGAGAGAGAGAGACCTGTCCATGGAGAGGATGTGTTTCGACTACATCGTTATTACTTGCGTTGATAGTTATGAAGGATCTTGTTCCACTATTATCGGAAAAGAGAGCTGCTTCTGCTGGTGCACTGCTTCCAGTTGGCCAAGACATTGCTACGAAAATTCTTTCAAAAACAAGTTCAAATATTTATTCTTCTTCATATCTACACTAGTAGTTAAACCAAATATTGTACTGCACTTGAAAAAAATATAAATATATATAAATAAAGGATTCGCAGGCAATTGAAGGGATAAATAGGGATCAAGAATTTAAAGATAACTTTAAAAATAAAAAAATTAAAAATAAATTAAAAATAAAGATGACAATGGAAATTATTAATTAATTATAAGTTTTTAATTACTTGAAAGAAATGCGCGCTTTACCTGAAAATATGAAAAGGAAAACTGGAAAAGGCCGATCAGCTCCTTTCTATTTCGAAATTACTAATTTCTTGAATCGAAATTAATTATATTAACTTCAAAACATAACAAGAGCTTTTAATCAAGCATGTTGGCCTTAGACAAAGGTAGCTAGGTACGTCTCACTCTATGATCAATATTACTTTGAGAAAGTTGGTTGAAGAGTTAATTAAGGAGAGCCTCTTTTTTTTACTTAATTGGTCATCTTCCTCCCACTTGCAGAAGAGTTGTGATGTGTATCAAATACACGAGCAGAATTTAGAGAGAAGCATGGAAAAGTTATTTTTATATATTTCAACATAAACTCAATACAATAGCATTCAGCTATTTATAGGCTGAGATTGTTGTGAATGAGTTGCAATTACAATAACAAATGAATTGGTTAAACTAAATAACAAAGATGTGCAAACTAAATAATGGGGATGTGCACCACTCGTGTAATTGTGGGATTGTGGGTTTGTACCACTCACACCACTCCTACCATCGTGGCCATGATTCCTCATGATTCCCTCCCTTATGATAACAACTAACAATAACTGACAACTAACAATATTGGACTAAGTCCTTTCCCCTCTTCTTGGTTTGCATGGTGGATCATGCACATATTATTCCTGCCTCCTTAAATTATCCTTGTCTGCAAGGATAAATTCCGAATAGGGTGTTATGAGGTTCAAAATCTTCGATCTCTAAAACATCAAGAGACATGACCCTCTCAAAGATCAGTTGTTCAATTCTATCAATGAGATTGTCGCCACCAAGTTTGGGAAAGGATAACTTGTGTTGGGTGTGGTTTTGGTTGAAATTTGGTTTGGGAACAGTGGTTATGGTTGGAGAGTGTGAAAATGGTGAGCACGATAGAAGAAGAAGTAGATGATTTTGAACTGTGATATTATTCATTCTATGATTGTATAATATATAGACAGATTACAAAGAAGATTTAAATTTAAATAAGCAGATTACAAAGGAGATTTAAATTAAAATATACACAAAGCAGGAAACTAACTAACAAAATCAGTAAACAAAAACTAAAGATTATTACAGAACTAAAGGACATAAAATATAAGAGTGGACTTGGTCTTGATTTCCTCGTCCAACACCCCCCCCTAAAGTTAGAGTTGGGATTGAAATGTCAAGAACACCCAACTTGTGAAGTAGTATGCGAAAAGCGTTACCTCCAAGTGGTTTGGTAAAAATGTCCGCCAATTGGTCGCTAGAATGTAGGTAGGAAGGAGTAATGAGACCGCCTTGAATTTTTTCCCGAACAAAATGACAATTAATCTCAATATGTTTGGTGCGTTCGTGAAAAATAGGATTTTCGGTAATATGAATAGCAGCTTGGCTATCACAGTGAACTACAATTGGTTGCGAATGATTGAAACCAAGATCTGAAAGAAGATATTTTAACCATTGCAACTCAGAAGTAAGTGCAGCGAGAGAACGATATTCTGCTTCTGCAGAAGAACGAGAAACATTTGGTTGTTTCTTGGTTTTCCAAGAAATAGGACTAGAACCCAATATGGTAAAATAACCAGTGGTGGATCAACGAGAAGTAGGACAATCGGCCCAGTTAGAGTCAGCATATCCAACGAAAGAAAGAGAGCTAGATGCAGAAAGGAATAGTCCTTTACCAACAATACCTTTAAGATAACGAAGAACCCGGTTGGTAGCATCAAGATGAGTGGAATGAGGAAATTGCATGAATTGACTATGTGTGTTTACAGCATATTGAATATCTGGTCGTGTTACAGTAAGATATAAAAGACATCCCACTAGTCAACAGTAGATTGTCGGATCAGGAAGAGGAATACCATCCGTTGGTCATAACCGAAGATGTTGTTCCATAGAAAAATCAGATGGTCGAGAACCAGTCATACCAGAATCAGATAGGATGTCAAGGGTATATTTTCTTTGACACAAAAATTCCTTGTTTAGATCGAGACACTTCAATACCTAAAAAATACAAAAGATTGCCAAGATCTTTTATGGAAAAAGATTGAGCAAGAAATTGTTTGATTTTAGTGATGACATCATCGTTGTTGCCAGTGATAATAATATCATCGACATAGACGAGAACAAAAATAGAAGTCTGATCACGGATATATGTAAAAAGACTATAGTCTGAAATAGATTGTCAAAACCTCGGCGAATAAGCGTGGTTGAGAATTTAGAGAACCATTGACGAGAAGCTTGTTTGAGACCATATATAGACTTATTTAATTTGCACACACGAGTCTCCTCTGTACGAGAGAAACCGAGAGGAAGTTTCATATAAACTTCTTCAGTGAGATCTCTTTGTAGAAATGCATTGTTGACATCGAGATAGTATAGGGACCAATTTTTAATGGCAACAATGGAGAGAAGGAGGCGAACAGTTACTAGTTTGGCCACAGGCGCGAAGGTATCATGATAATCGATTCCTTCAACTTGCGTATAACCTTTGGCAACTAAACGAGCTTTATATCTCTCAATTGAACCATCAGATCGATATTTAATTTTGTAAACCCATTTACAACCAATGGGTGATTTTCCTTTGGGAAGGGAACATAAAGACCAAGTATTATTAGATTCAAGAGCCTGAATTTCTTTGGCCATGGCCTCACGCCATTCGGCAGATTTCATAGGTTGAGAATAAGAGCATGGTTCTTGATGTTCAATGATATTTGTTAGAAAAGCATGATGAGAATGGCTTAGATGGGACAAAGAAAAATAATTGGCTAGTGGAAAACCAGTTGAATATGAAATATGATTAGAAATATAATCCTTGAGATGACCTGGTGGGCGACGAACTCGGTGAGAATGAGTATCAATTATAAGACCAGGTGCCATTGAAAGAGGATTATTAGAGGTAGTATCCTCAGAAATAGGTGAAGATGTGTCATCAAGCTGAGAAGACGTAGGAATAGACTCTAGAGAATCATTGGAATAATCAACTAGATTATGAAGAATAGAACCACTAGAAAAAATATCTATAGGAACAATTGGTGGTGCAGTGTAGTCAAAAGTTACATCATCATTAATTGGAGTAATAGTAATTGAATTCTTTAATGAAGGAGATGGAAGATCGCAATATGGAAAAACTGACTGATGAAATATAACATCACGAGAAACATAGATTTTATGAGTTTCGAAATCATATATGCTATATCCCTTCTGATCGTATGGATAACCAAAAAAAATACCGGGTTTGGCTCGCTCATCAAACTTATGTTGAATATTCATATTTTTAGCAAAACATAAACATCCGAAAACTCGAAGAGATAAGTATGAAGGAACAGTTCCAAGTACAACTTGATGAGGTGATTTATATTTAAGGATTGGAGTTGGAAGTTTGTTAATAAGAAAATCGATAGTGAGTATACATTCACCCCAAAAAAGAAAGAGGCAAGTTTGCTTGAAATCGTAGAGCTCTAGCAACATCAAGTAGATGTCGATGCTTACGTTCTACAATGCCATTTTGTTGGGGGGTTGCAACACAACTACGTTGGTGAACAATTCCATTTTCGTGGAACCATGTTTGAATTTGTTTAGAAAGAAACTCAGTACCATTGTCTGAACGAATGGTTTGAAGTTAAGGATGAAAAATGTCCCCATTACCAGAATTGATACGAGAAATTTTTGTGTTGATTTGACGATTGATTTGATTAAAAAAATGAATTAACATGTTGAAAGTTTCAGATTTATGTTTCATTAAATAAATCCAAGTACACCTTGAATAATCATCAACAATAGTTAAAAAGAAACGTGATCCATTTTTGGAAGGAATAGAAAAAGAACCCCAAATATCAATATGAATTAATTCAAAGTAATGAGAGGAACAAGATGATTTGTGAGGAAAAGAAAGACACGGCTGTTTAGCACACGGACATACACCACAAACAAAATCTTTATTTGCAATAACACTTGGAAAGTTCTTGACAACGAAATCAAAACGAGACCTAGATGGATGACCAAGACGAGAATGTCATAGGTCAAATTTATTACAATTATTGAAAGAAAAAACAGAATTAAAAAACAAATCTGCATCTAGGTAAAAAAGACCATTTCGAGCATTACCTCGACCAATTTTCTTCTTCGTTGCTCGGTCCTGACATATACATTCAAAAGATGAAAAAAAAAACATCACAATTTGTTGAATTTGTTAATTGTGAAATAGATAACAAATTGAATTTAAAAGATGGAATGTGAAAGACATTCTTGAGAATAAGTGATGGTGAACAATGAACTGTGCCTATGTGTGTCACAAGCGCATGAGAACCATCAGGCAATTGAACTAACATAATTTTATAAACAGTAGAATATGAAGAAAAAAATGAAAGAGATGTACATATATGATTAGAAGCACCTGAATCAATAATCCAACAACAAGTGAGAATTGTACCTGCCAAATAGACTGATGATCCACCAGATTCCTCTTTGGATAAAAGTGCAAGAAGCTTGTTGTATTGTTCAGGTGTCAATTGACTAGCAAAAGTAGAGGAAGTGGATGAAAGTGGATCTGATTTCTTCATATGTTTATCTGGAAAGCCATGAATCTGGAAGCATGTAGCAAGAGTATGACCATACTTGTTACAATGTTCACAAAAAGGACATTGACGCTTTCTCGAAGGCCGAGAAAATGATTTAAACGCATGAAGTGCTGCCAAATTAATGGTAGAAGTTGTTCAAATATTAATCTCTTGTTGTTTTTCTTCTTGACGTACCAAATTGTAGATACGTTGGATTGAAGGGAAAGACTCCATCAAGAGTATTTAACTGTGAATAGCTGAAAAGTGATCATAGAGTCTTTGAAGAAACTCCATGGCATGATCTTGATTTTGTTGATCAATAATGCTTTTCGCATTATCACGGATACATGGAGTGACACAAACAATGGAATTGAGTTCGTCCCATAAGGATTTGAGTTGTGTGAAATAAAATGAAACAGACATCCTTCCTATTGAAGGGCAGAGATTGATTGTTTCAATTGATAGATCTTATGAGCATTTAATTGAGAAAAACGATCCTTAAGATCTGTCCAAATTTGTGCTACAGTTTCAGCATACAAGTTACTTGGACGGATCTCAAGTGAGACTGAATTAAGAATCCAACTTCCAACCAAATCATTACATCATTCCTAGTTGGAAATATCATTTGTCTCTTTCGATTTTGGAAGTGACCCATCAACAAAACCCAGCTTACTTTTTGCACGAAATGTCATTGTCACTGCACAACTCCATGATCCATAATTGTCTCCTGTCAATAGAGGTGTAACAAGAACAATAGAAGGGCTATCTGAGTGATGAATGGCATAAGGATCTGTTTTCATGGGTGTTGATGACTGCGGAGATGATGATTGTGGTGTAATGTTGGTGGCAGGAATTTTATTAGACATGGTGAAGAAACCAAAAAAATGAATTAAAATATGATTTTACTGCTTTGATACTATGTGAAAATGGTGAGCACGATAGGAGAAGAAGTAAATGATTTTGAACTGTGATATTATTCATTCTATGATTGTATAATATATAGACAGATTACAAAGAAGATTTAAATTTAAATAAGCAGATTACAAAGGAGATTTAAATTTAAAATATACACAAAAGCAGGAAACTAACTAACAAAATTAGTAAACGAAAACTAAAGATTGTTACATAACTAAAGGACATAAAATATAGGAGTGGACTTGGTCTTGCTTTCATCCAAGAGAGAGGTATGGGTGGTGGTGGAAGTGATATAGTGGCTGTGAGTATGGGTTGTGGTGGGAGTAATATGGTGGCTGTGAACATGGGTGGTTGGAGTGATCGATATGGGGACAGTGAGAGGTTTCTACCGGGATAAATGGGTGGGTGAGCTCCTTCTCGACGGTGTTACTATAACGGTTAACCCGTAGGACTCACAGTTCAGTCAAAACGGTTTGAAGAGTTATATGAATTTGATTGATTTTGTTGTTGAGGAGGTCAAATCTAGACTCATGACGAGCCAGAATTTTGTAAACTCCATTACGGAATTCGGCATTCATAAGAACCGGACTTGGCTCTGATACCAATTGATGTGTATCAAATACACATAAGCAGAATTTAGAGAGAAGTAGGGAAAAGTTTTTTTTTGTTTTTTTGTTTTTGAAATGGTAATTTTTATTGAAGAAAAAGAAACAACAGGCCGACTGAACTGGAAAAACTAAGCAAAACAAGAGAGAGAGCACAACAGCACTACCCAGACACAAAGCCACCGAAACCATAACCCTAGCAAAACAGAAGAAATAATCCAAAGGGCAAACAGTGCCCAACCAAAACAAAGCACCAAAGAAAACCAACAAAACAGACAGCACCCAAAAACAAAACTGAACCACACGCCAACCAAATAGGCAATAGAGGCACAAAGAATGCTAGCTAATTGAATAGCCATTCTAGTAACCAGCATATTTGAGTACCCCAACAATATTTCCATATCCATTTCCAAATTGAAAACTGAGCAGAAACAAGTCATAAGACAACCAACAAAAAGACCATGAAAAGTTATTTTTATATATTTCAACATAAACTCAATACAATAGCTTTCATCTATTTATAGGCTGAGATTGCTGCGAATGAGTTGCAATTACAATAACAAATGAACTGGTTAAACTAAATAACAGAGATGTGCAAACTAAATAATAGGGATGTGCACCACTCATGTAAGTGGGATTGTGGGTTTGTACCACTCACACCACTCCTACCATCGTGGCCATGATTCCTCATGGATTCCCCCTCTTATGATAACAACTAGCAATAACTGAAAACTAATAATACTGGACGAAGTCATTTCCCCTCTTCTTGGCTTGCATGGTGGATCATGCACATATCAAGTTGCTTATACTTTCAAGATTAAATCATGTTTGGAAGAAATATTCTGTGGGGGGTGTGGCCTTGATCATTTTTTGTTGAACATGTATCTTCTAAGATCGTTCCTTGTAGGCTGCTTCTTTGACAAGACCAACTAACTCCCTATTAAGTGTATGTGTTATATGAACCTGTTCCAATTATATGTATTTCAATATTTCATCATCTACTGATTATTATGTCTTTTTTGTACATGTGATTTATAATTTCCATGGCAGCTTCTATTAGTTCTCATTAAATGTAAATTCCTGAGGAGATTTACTAATGTTAGATCAAATGCATTAAACAGGTGTTAGATTTTGAGATGTTAATTATAATATAATAGAAGTAACACTTCCCAAGCGTGGATTATAGTGATGCCACATCATTTAGGCACCGGATTTTTGTACAAATTTTGGGTAAAGTAGTAAATTAATTAATAAATATCTTTCTTATTTTATTGCCTACGATTGTAGGATAAAAAATCAATCTCTTTTCCTTTCATGATTTTAATTTCCAATAAAAAAAATAATAACAATAAATAATTTCTTGTTATTTCATAGTTCATACATTATTGTCCGGTCTAGTATACATTATTATTTAATATATTTTCACTGTAAAAAACTAAGTAAATATTAAAGGTTTGATATCTTATTATACAATATTAGTCATTGTATCTTGATACAATTTCTTGATACAATTCTTTGAGTTTTACCTTACATTGTTTATTAATTACAGGGAAAAAACAAATTTAATATTTGGTTCTAGATGATTTTCGAGATATAAAAAAGCGATAAGTTACATTTTGATATCACATTTTTTTTAACAACTTATTTCTTAAGTATTAATATATTTGTCGTGATACTGAATATTAATTTTTGTATTGCCCCCGCCCCCGCCCCCGCCCCTACCCAACCCACCCTCAAACGAAAAGCCAAATTCCTAGCTTCGCCATTGCTTCAATGGCCCTATTTCTGGTTTAAGGAAGGTTGAAAATTCAAGAGAGTTAAAAAGGGATCCACTAATAATTTCCTCAAAAAATCCATTATAAATTTAAGTACAAATACAAAATAAAATCCATCACAAATTCAAATGAAATCTAATATTGTTATTTCATATGGAGATGGAGAGATGGACATAATAATAAAAGGGTTTTTTTTCGAATTGTTCATTTTTCTAATAGAAGCTTCTACTACATCACTTGTATTCCCAAGTGAACCAAACGAATTCAACTGATGTAACATTGTCCAACGATTTAGGGGGCGTTGGATAGAAGAAACCGATGCTGGTGTATGTACTAATATAACGAATATAATGAGCTCAAGAAATATGGAAATGGCTTGTATATTGTTTATGATACTTGAGCACAATTTATATAAATTTACATATATTGGATTAGGAAATAAATAACAGTAATACTACACATTCCACCTAAAATCCCACATTTTTCATCCCACTACATGTGGCATGTGAGGTGTCAAATGGTGAGTGGATACATGGGATAGGTGAGATAAATAATCATTAATGTGTATCCACTCACAATTTGACACCTTACATGCCACATATAGTGGGTTGAAAAAAGTGGAATTTTAGATGAGATGTTTAGTATTATTGAATAAATAAATATGAAGTATTCCTAAAAGTTAGGGAATTGCAATAAATAGCGATAGTACAAAAATAAAGTCTATAATCAAACGTTGACACTTGATTGCTACTACTAAAAATAAAGATGATTTATAACATAAATCTATGACACTTTTTAAAAACCATCAAAACGTTATAATGATTTTTTAAAATATCATAACATTATAACACTTTTAAAATAAATAATAAAATAATAATAATAAATAAAAAAACAATCACCACAATGGTTTTTAAAAACTGTTATAACATTATGATGGTTTTTAAAAACCATCGTTATGCTATGACGCTTTAAAAATAAAGACAAAACAAAAGTTTAAAAGTAACATAAAATTGATAGAGGGAAAATAAAAAGTTGAAAAGTAATTTAAAATTGAAGGGGGAAGCTTAAAAGTTAAAAAGTGATTTAAAATTGGAAGAGGAAAAATAAAAAGTTAAAAATAATTTAAAAGAGAAAGAGGGAAAAAATTGGGTCCCACTATTACCATTAGGTTTCTACAAATCACACAACTCACAACCCTAACATTTAATTTTCAAGTTATTGTGTTTTTAGAGTTGCTATAGCCCCCTCCCACTCAACCATCCTAAACCAAAAATAAAAAAAATTTAAAAATTTTAAAAAAAAAAATTCTAATTCTTCTTCTTAAATGTTATTGTGTTTTTAGAGTTGCAATAGCCCCCTCCCACTCACCTATCCTAAACCAAAAATTAAAAAATTAAAAAATTAAAAAAAAAATAACATTTTTAGAGTTGCTATAGCCCCTCCCACTCACCCGTCCTAAACCAAAAATAAATAAATTTAATTTAAAAAATTAAAATAATAATAATAATTTTTCTTCTTCTTCTTCTTCCAATTGTTGTTGTTCTTAGTTGTAGTAAATTAAATTTTAAGTTTGAAGTATGAATATGTTTTGTACTAATGACATCATGAACATGTCTTCTTTAAGTTTGAAGTATGAATATGTTTTGTACTAATGACATCATGAACATGTCTTCTTCTTCTTCTTCTTCTTCTTCTTCTTCTTCTTCTTCTTCTTCTTCCAATTGTTGTTGTTCTTGTTTGTAGTAAATTAAATTCTTCTTCTTCTTCTTTTTCCAATTGTTCTTGTTCTTGTTTGTAGTAAATTAAAGTTTAAGTTTGAAGTATGAAGATGTTTTGTATTAATGACATCATGAACATGTTTTTTTTTCCTTTTAACTTTATGCATGTTTTTTTTTCCTTTTAACTTTATGTTTGTTGCAGGACAATTATAGTGAAGAAATTCTTGGGATTATTTTTACTCTCTGGATTTAGAAGATCGGACGATGCCGAGTTCGTTGGCTTCATTAGTTTCGTCAAATTTGCGATGGATCGTCACAGATCTGCCGATGAAGATTCAATGCGGTTCGTGTTTGACTTTTTTTCTCTCTCTATACAACTCGAAACTGTAAATGAACACTTCGATTACAACGATTGGCACTCGATGAACGTTTTTTCGGTGGTTTTTTCTGTCAACTCACCGGTCAGTGGCGGCAACTCCATTGAAGCTCCATCAATGGAGGTTTATGAAAAAAGAAAAAGAAAAAAAATAAATGACTAATAAGGAAAAAGAATAGAAGGGGGGGACCAAATACCATCTTTGGTGCTATTTAAACTAGTGTTATTAATGTGTTACTATTTGTATAAGAGCCAACCCAAAAGATGCTACTTAATTTTTAAATCCAATTTTCAAATACAAACAATGTCTTGCAAACTTTTGTGTTCAGCAATTATTTTTGCAAAAAGAACTATTTCCGATTTTCCGTGCAATAATAACTCAAAATTCTTAGCACATGAAAACAATTTGATGCCAAAAATATTTGTCAAAGACACTTGTGTTTATAGACAGGATACACAGTCAATTCAAAAAGAATAAGATAGGTCATGTTAAACATCATATTATATATATTTCTTGGTTAAATCAAAAACTCCTTGGAAATATTTGCAATCCCCGAATATGTTATTTATCTATTTATTTTAAACGAATAGACAACAAGTAGAAGTGTAGAACCAAGATGTAATTAAGGTTACACAAATGGTAGAGACTAATAGAGAGACAAACGAAAAGATTGAAAATGACTTTACAGGAAGAGATTTATTTCGGATTACTCCGAAAACTCGAAATTTGTTAAACAGCTTTTGATGGTTAATCTGATATTTTTATAACATGTATATAATTGCGTGACTTAAGTCAAGACTTTCAGATTAGTCGGATGGGATATTCGATTATTTGCTTTATTGGTTATTGTATTTTCTTTTGTATGAACAAAAAAACAAATCACACACACTAGCCTTAGCCTTGGTGGCTTCTGGGCCTTTCTATGTCTCCCCACTAAGGATCAAATCTTGGTTTAGGTGTGTATTATAGAAGAATGGTGTTATTGGCACACCCCCTATCTATCTATTTATGTTCCATTTTTTTAGTTATATAGTATTCTTTTTTCTCTTTTATCAAAATTACTTAAAGAGACATACGATATTAAGTAAAAAATCTTTTACAAAATAAAGCTATTAAAACCCCACATTCCTATTCCCAACAAAAAAAAAAAAAAAAAAAAAGACTCACGTTCTTGAATTTTTTTTTCTTAACTCTTAAACCCAAAAATTTGCTTCTTACACACATACAAAATATTATAGAAGAGTTTGAGAAAGATATCAAACATATGGAATAATTATTCTTTAGAATGATATTAAGTTATTGTTGTGTTGAATCAACCTTGTTATTTTTTTTTTTCTTTTCCTATGAAAAAAATAAAATAAAATAAATAAATAAGAAATAAGAAGAAAAAATAAATCATTCAATGGAGATGAGAGGGAGAGACGAGAAAGACATACACAAAGATTAGGGATAAGAGATATCAAAGATGTGCATCTTTTATATTATATTATTGATGTATTTTTTTTTTTTTTAAGAAATCTTTGTCAAATAAAAAAAAAAAGATATCAGAGATGTGGAATATGAAGTTTGAAAATTAGATAAACAGTGTAGTTTTGTAAATAAATCAGAAAAATTAATAAAAACATTTAATTTTATTTAATTAAATCAAAATTTTAAAAAGTGGGGTATAAATAGACCGGTAGGGAGTGTGTCAATAGCACCACTCATTATCGAAATTTTCCCACCATAAGTGTGGGTCTTGTCTCCCTACTTATGGGAGTTTCGTTCCGGACTGTGTTTGTAGTGTTTCATCTCGCCGATCCTGACAGTTGTTGTATAATCAACAAAAACAAAAAAAAAACAAAAAACAAAAAAAAAAAAACAAATCACATTAATTATTTGAAAAGTGAAGATGTCAAAGTAATGGATTGGCCAATTTGCTTTTGTAACTGGGATTGGTTAGCCTTGTCGAACAAACTTTCGAATTATCCGATTGACTAATTGATTGCTCTATAACTATAACAAGTGATTGATATGAGACTAATTTCTTCAACTCTTTTTATATTATTTATTCTTAACAAGTTACAGCACGAGTCAAATTCGAATCCAATAGTATGATTCGACACTGTGCGGCTGTGCCCATAAATAGGGATGGCAAAAACCTGAGTCTGGATTATATTCATGCTTGGCCGGGTACCCGAGATTTTCAAAAATATTTATACCCGGTCCATACCCAAATTTTTGAATGAACGGGTGGTAATGAATGTAATGTCTTAATTTAAGATTTCTTTTTGTTTTTTATTTATCTTAATAGAAAACAGCATACTTTTTTTTTATTAACAAAATTACAATTTGCGTTCATTTTCGTTCGACACGATATAGATATGAGATAATTATCCCAATAGTCACTCATTTGATTGTACACTATCAAAATTGACATTATAGATGAATAGTGTGACAGAAATGGTCATCCATAGAAAAATTTACCCTAGTAGTCACTCATTTGGTGATACGTTACACCAGTGGCCACTCAATTCTTAATTAAAACTAAATTTAAAACAAACAAACAAAAAAAAAAACAATTTTATTTTATTTAAAAAAAAAATTCTCCAACCTTCCATCACAGACATCACTCAGAGGGATGATTGGAGATCCGATATATTTTGTTGAAAAAATAATTTTCAAAAAAGAAAAACATGTTGGAGATCCAATTCTCTAAATTGGATCCCCACCAATTTTTGTTTTTATATATATATATATATATATTTATTTATTTATTTGAAAAAAAAAATTTCTTAAAAAAAAAAAAAAAATTTGATCTCCAACCATCCATCATATGATGGACGGTTGGAGATAGATTTTAATAAGAAAAACTAAATAAAAAACTTTTCTCTTTTTATTACCAAGTTTTGTTTTTATTTTATTTTTTAAAAAAAAAATCTTTTTCCTTTAAAAAAAAAACGATCTCTAACCCGTGATTGACGGTTGGAGATAAATTATAATAAAAATTTTAAAATTTTGAATATAGTCATAATTCATATTGTGTGGCCACTAGGGTAAATTTCCCTACAGATGGTCATTTCCGTCACACTGTTTGCCATTAATGGTCATTTTGAACTGAATTTTTTATGTAATGACTATTTTAATAGGTCCCAATCAAATGGTTGACCACGATGGTAATTAGGGGTGGGCAAAAAACAAAAAAAAACCGAACCGAACTGATCCAATCGGTTTTTTTTTTCTTATGTTAGCCGGTTCAATTCGGTTCATTTTTAAAAAAACAGATTGAATTGGTTTTTTTTCCGGTTTGCTATCCCAAACCGGAAAACCGAACTGAGATATTACTTATATAAAAAAATTAATAATAATAAAAATCCTAGTTTAATGTTTAACGGTCTATAAAACTATAAAACTATGAAAGTGTGTCACATCATTTTTTTTTCGTTAAAATAATATTTTTAATTTGTTCAAGCCCATAATTTAATTTGGTTGAAAACCCAAAAGAATTAAAATATGAAAATATGCGTTATAATTAAAGCCCATGAATTTGGCCCAATAGGACCAAAACCCAAAAAACCGAACCGAACCGGTCCAATTCAGTTGGTTTTTGATCGGTTGAAACATTTGTAAATTTTATTGGATCTGTTCATAATTTCAAAAATCGAACTTTATCGGTTTCTTATCGGTTCTTTTGAAAAATGAACTGATCCATTAAACGTCCACCCCTAACGGTAATTACCCCTATAGATATTAACCGTCATTTTTTGCTGCAAGATCTCATATTTTGTTAAAATTCTAACCGTTAGATAGATAATGAGAGTAGAAAATATGTCTTTTGTATGTCATCCTATGTAGAAAATAATTTTATTAGAAATGAAAAGAAAAAAGAAGCAAGAGCATCTCCATATATACATTTAGAGAAAATTGAGTGCCACATAGAATAGATAATTAAAAAGTTAGAAAAATTCTCTCTAATACAATTATCTAACTTTAATATGAAGATTATGTGGCAAAAAAAAAAAAAGTTAGAGAATATGGAGTTGAGTTTCTAATTCTAGAAATTCTTCTAAAAATACTGATTAAGATTCCTAACTTTTTCCACCAATAATATTAAAGTTAATTTAATTGTAAAATAAAAGAGGAAAGAGTGTGGAATAATTGTTTTATTATGATTGGTTATGAAATAGAAGCATATTGACTTTAAATAATTGCATTGGAGATGTGAATATGCATTTCTCTAATTCTTTTTTTTTTCAAAAGTGGGCCCATAATGAATAGAAATGATGATGTGACACTATTTAGAAATTCAAAAATGCATATTTATAGTGAAGATGCTCTAAGTTTTTATAAATGTTAGAAAATGAACTTATTATGCAAAAACAACTCTCCAATATGAGAAAATCTTAGATGGGACGATCTCACTGCCACTTGGTGACACCGTCCAATGATATTGAACCAAATTAGATTTTTCTCTTCCCTTTTCTCTTTGAGAGTCAATGGTGTATGAGTAGTAGAGTCCTTTAGGGTGTGGGTCTTCCCAATAGAAGGAGTGGGTCTTTCTTCTAGTTTTTTTTTTCTCATTTTCTTTTTCCTCTGATCTCCTTTTTTGTTTCCTTTTCTTTCTTTTCCCATGGATGAATCTGAGATTGCAAAGTTGTGTGAGAATCTCTCTTTAATAGACGAAGATGTGACAATTCATGAAATGTCCGAAGATGTCTAGTGAGATGGGGATGCAGATGTCAACCACTGTTTAGTAGGAAGGTTCTATCGGGTAAGAAAGCTAATAGGGAAGCTTTCAAGAGTTTAATCGAACAACTATGGAGCCCTTTTGGAAATGTCAAAATTGAGGCAGTGGGGGATAATATTTTCATGTTCATCTTCAACAATCTGGAAGACAGAAACCGGATCTGGCAACGAGGGCCCTGGTATTTTGACAAAAATCTAATTGCTCTAGAAAATCCTTCGGGTGCTGGTAATATCTCACTTCTGGACTTCAATAAGGTTGAGTTATGGGTCCAGATCCATGATGTCCCATCATGTGAATGAATAGAATATCAGCGAGATGGATGGCAGAGCAAATTGGTGGTGTGATAGATATTCCTACGGAGCCCAAAGAGTGTTGGGGGAAGTACATGAGAGTTAAAGTTATTGAGATCTCAAAACCGTTAAAGAGATGGCTCCGGTTGAAACTAGACATGTCCGACAATATAGTGGTCATAGGCTTGAAATACGAAATACTCCTAGAGTTTTGTTACTCCTACGGTAGAATTGGGCATGGAATAAAGGAATGTCCTTATAATGAGGCCAGAGCAGAGGCTTTGAAAGGTGAAGTAACCAAGTTTGGGGTGTGGATGAGAGCGCCTGTTGTAGAAAGGATCAGAAAGAGGTATTAGTCTTTTCCAAATGGGAGTTTAACCGATAGAGAGAGATCTCTTGAGGGATCTCGTGATGTGGATGTGGAGGGTACCTTTAACTTAAAGATTGGCTCTCTTGAATCCCAGAAAAGAGACTCGACAGCAACACTGTCAACAAAGAAGAAGATGATGGAAGTGGCATAGTCAAAAACCCTAACAGTTTATAGTAGGTCTGTGCCTTCACGAAGAGAGGGCTTGAGGGTTGACGGCCCAAGTCAGAATACTATGAGTAATCATGATTATATGGTTAGTGATATAAATAAGACCTGGTCTGAATCTAAACTGGGTCTATGTGAGGCAAATGTCTCTAAGCCTATCCCTCTTAGTATTTTTGATAATCCTTTAGTAGAAGATGATGGTACTGCAAAGGGACCCTTGACCCAGCCTCAACAATCTGATATGCAAATTTCTCCTCCAAAAAAGGTAACCAGGAAATGGAAGAGATCCGTTAGGGAAGGAATTGTCCCTTCACTTCCTGGAAAGCTCTCCAACCCTCTCCATAAAGTGCTTGCGACGGGTAAGATAGGGAAAAAACCTTTAAGAGGTAACAGTCTATCTCCTAGAGGTATGAAGAAAAATGGTCATCTTGGAAAAGGAAAAGGCCCGGTTCATGTTACAACATCTACCAAAAAGACTCCAAAGGTGGTGGGACCCTCTCAACCTTCCATCGAAATAGGTACTCAAGTTTGTAAGAGGAATGTGAACTTTGATTTATCAGATGATAGCAAAGAATCCAAAAAATGTAGAAATTTGATCCCATCTTGTGAGACTGTCGGATCGACGGAACCTGTTTCACAATCCCGTCGGGAGCCATGATAGACCTTAGCTGGAATGCTCGGGGGTTGGGGAACCCTTGAGCATTTAAAGCCTTGAAGAGGTTGCTGAAATTTCACTCCCCTAACTTTATCATCCTCTCCGAAACTAAAGTTTCTGATCGTAAGGCAGGCAGAGTTAAAGATCTTCTTGGTTTTGGTGATGGTTTTATTATTGACAGCAGTGGTTCTAGCAGTGGTTTAATGTTGTTATGGAAGCAAGATATTTTGGTTAATATTATTTCCTTTTCTTCATGTCATATTGATGCCAGAATCCAGATGGATGATGGGTTTGTATGGCGTTTTTCCGAGTTCTATGGAGCTTCCTCTCCTAGGAAAAAAATGGATTCTTTGGCGCTTTTGAGGCTTCTTAGGCAGGTCGACAACCCTCATTGGGTGTGCGAAGGGGATTTTAACCAGTTGCTTAGAATGGACCAAAAATTGTGCGAGTTTGACAAGTCTATCACAGGTATGATCAGTTTCAGACAAGCTATCGACGATTGTGACCTAGTCGATCTAGGCCATTCGGGTCCAAAATTCTCCTGGAATAATAGACGAGATGGTACAAATAATGTCCAAGAGAGACTTGACCGTTTTATTACGGATATTCAGTGGAGGGATACTTTCGAGTTTATTAAGGTGGACCATTTGGGATTTCATTCATCTGATCACCACTTTATCCTCTTCACCTTCAACCATAACCCCTATCACCGTAAAAGCAGTAACTATGGCTTTCGCTTTGAACCCTTTTGGCTGAAAGAAGCGGATATTGGCAATGTTGTGGAAGGTGCTTGGAAAGACTCGGGCCCCCCTAACTCGGGAAAGGAATTTAATGGTAGACTCTCCCATTGTGCTTCCAGACTTTCAGGGTGGAGCAGTAATCGTTTCAAGAACATTCGAAAGCAGATTAAAGTCAAAAATAGAGAAATTGAACATCTTTACAAGTCTTGTGGTAATACTGGCATTATGCAGTCTTTAAGGTTCTAGAGAGATCTCTGGAACGCCTTCAAGATTGTAAAGAGGTTTATTGGAAGCAACACTCCATAACGGACTGGCTTGAGGCGGGAGTCTGAAATACTAAATATTTCCATGCTAGGGCTTCAGCAAGAAAGAAGTAGAACGCGATAGACTTTCTTATTGACAGTTCGGGTTGTATTCAGGATAAGGAAGAGGATCAAGCCTGTGTGATTCAGGAGTATTTCTCCACCATATTTAAGTCTTCCACTCCTTCCAATCAAGACATAAGGTCTGCTACGGTAACCATCAATACTAGTCTCGGTGAAGTAAGTAAGGATAAGTTGTAGTTTTGTTTCGCCAGAAAAGATGTCAATAGTGCCATTTTTTATTTGAGTCCAACCAAAGCCCCGGGGTCAGATGGATTCCATGCCATCTTCTTCCAAAAGTTCTAGAATATTATTGGCAGCGATTTTTCGAATGTTTGTCTCAAAATCCTTAATGGTGTCTCCTCCATCAGGGAGTTTAACAACACTAATGCTATTCTAATTTCAAAGATTACGAACCATACTCTTCCAAGCGACTTTCGACCTATCTCTTTATGCAGCATGGTTTATAAGACAGTTACTAAGGTTCTTGCAACCAGACTTAAGAATTATCTACCCGACCTTTTCTCTCCGAAACAATCAACTTTTGTCCCGGTTAGACAGATATTCGATAATGTTCTGGTAGTTTTCGAGACTCTTCATTCCATAGCTAGGAGAAAGGTAGGGAATCAAGGATTGATAGCTGTGAAACTTGATATGAGCAAGACGTACGATCGGGTGGAATGGAGTTTCCTCAAAGCGGTCCTTCAAAAGATGAACTTCCCCCTAAATTGGATTAATCTGATAATGGACTGTATTTCTACTATGGAATTATCTTTTTTTGTTTAATGGCCTTATAGTGAACAAGGTATCGCCTTCCAGAGGTCTTAGACAGGGGTGCCCCCTCTCCCCGTATCTCTTCCTTATATGTGTGGAAGCGCTCTCGTGTCTACTTCGAAAGCTGAGAGAAATGGTCAAGGTTAGGGAGTGAAATGCTATAGCGGTGGGCCTCTTATTAGTCATAGGTTATTTACGGACGATAGCATCCTTTTCAGCCGGGCAACTTCAGATTGCAACAGCAACATCATGAAAATCCTTAGTGTTTATGAACGCGAGTTGGGGCAACAAATTAATCTCCAGAAATCCATAATCACTTTCAGCCCTAACACTGATTAGAGAGTTAGTAGTGATATCCTAAACCTTTTAGGTATTGACATTCGGAATAGGCAGGACAGTTATTTGGGTCTCCCCTCAAGGATCGGCAGAAGCAAGAAAATTTTATCCAATGACAATAAGGGAAACGTTTGAAAGAAAATTAGAGGTTGGAAAGGCATTCTTTTCCCCTTTGGCGGAAAAGAGATCCTGATTAAAGCCGTCGCCCAGGCCGTCCTGACCTATTCTATGAGCCTCTTTCAGCTTCCTCTAGGGTTATGAAGAGAATTAAGTGATATGATCTCTAAATTTCGGTAGGGCTCGAGAGAAGGTAAAAGGAGAATCAATTAGGTCAAGTGGGATTCTCTCTGTCTTCCTAAAAGTCAAGAAGGGATGGGCTTCAAAGACCTGTCTATTTTTAATCAATCCCTCTTGGCTAAGTAGGCTTGGAGGATTTTACAGTGCCCGGATTCGATTCCTGCTAGGATTCTGAAGGCTATGTATTTCAAAGATAGGGATTTCTTGTTGGCTTTTGTTAAATCCGGTTGTTCCCATATTTGGAGAAGCTTGCTGTGGGGAAGAGAGTTGCTCTCTAAAGGTCTCTGCTGGGTCATCAGCAACGGTTCTAATATCAGAGTTTTCAAGGATCGTTAACTCCCTCGCCCTCATTCGTTCCAAACAGTCACTATCAACGCTAGATCCGACATTATGGTGGCAGACCTTCTGAATCCTAATCGTAGAGGCTGGGATATGGATTCCCTCAATAAGGAGCTGCTGCCTATAGATAGGGAGTGTATCCTCTCTATTCCTGTTAGCAGGTGTGGTAGCTAAGATTCATTTGTTTGGCATTACGACAAAAGAGGTATATACTCTGTCCAAAGTTGTTATGGCCTTGCTTAAATTCAGAAAACCATTGTCTCAAGCTCAAGCTCTTCACCACCATCAAATTGTTGGAATATCTTGTGGAAACTTCATCTGCTCCCAAAGGTCAAATTTTTTCTCTGGAGGGCTAGTTTAAATGTCCTCCATTCCCTGGATATTCTTTGGAAAATGACCATTACAGTCTCTCCCTACTGCCCTTTATGTGCTGACCCTGTTGAATCTTCTTGTCACTCCCTTTTCTAGTGTAAAAAGGCCAAGATTGTCTAGAGGTTGGCCTGTTTTGATAGTCTATTGTCAACTGTTCAGGGGTTTTCTGTCATGGATGTGTTCTCCTTCTCCTCTTCCCATCTTGGAAGGGAAGATCTCTGTCGGGTTGGCATGGTTGCTTAGGCTATATGGGAGAACAGAAACTCTTTTCTTAACTGTGGCAAGGTTAAAATTCCGAAGCTGGTGGTCTCTGATGCGGTTTCTTTTTGTCTGAATTTCAGAATTCTAAGAAGCTTCTGTGTTATGATCATGCAATCTCCTTGCCCAGGTCCCTTTCTGATTGGCTGACACCCTCCAACCCACCCACCCCACCCCCCATCGGGTCGCCTTAAACTTAATACTATTACTGCTTTCAGGAATAATCTTAGGTTCATAGGGACCAGTGCTTCTATTCGATATGATAAGGGATTGGTTCTTGCCGCTCAGTTCATTCAAATACCTGGTTCTTTCAGCCCTGTTATTGGTGATCTTATTGCTTTAAGGGAAGGCCTCTGGCTTGCTCAGTTCTACAATTTCTACGTTGATTTTGTAAAGGTCTTGTTCTCCTCAGTGGTGTCCTTACTTAATGACCCTTCCTCTTGTTTAGGGGAGTCTAAATTTATTGTTAATGATATCAAGGTGTTATCCCTTGTTGTGGGCATTTGTAAGAGTCAAGCTATTTCCAGTGCTGGCAACTCCTTGGCTCTAAAGCTTGCCCGTCTTGCTTTTTCCTCTGTTAGGGAACGTAGTCGGTTGTCTTGTAGTCCCTCTCGTTTTCTTTCTTTGTAATGTTTGTTTTCAAATATATATATATATATATATATATATATATTATTAATTAAATGTTAGATACTGTGTTTAAATATTAGATATTGTTTGTCAATTATGAGTTTTAAATATATAGAGTTTTTCAAGAAAAAAAAAATAATCTTAAATAGGTGGAGTCCACTTTAAGGGGGTCTGAAAACACCCCTTAATTAAGGAAGTGAACTTCATCAAAACACAATTAAGGGAGTCATTTAGGGACCTATTGGAGCTACAAAACTGCACATACTCCTTCAATTAAGTTAAGAGATGTCTTCAAGGGAGACTGTTGAAGATGCTATTACTTTGTATTAAAATAAAGATCCCTTATGAGAAAATTGCTCATATATATATATATATATATATAGTGGTTCTCTAATAAGGACGTCATGAAATTATAAGTTAAGGACGTCCAACCACAACCATACATTCATATTGTTGTGTGGGTATTTGTTAATGTGGGGTTGTGGGCCCACTGTGAATGTATGGTTATGGTTGGACGTCCTGAAAATTATAAAATCGAAACGGTCCTGATTAGAAAAGTATTATATTAATATATATATATATATGGATTGCTACCGGTACTTAATTATTGGATTACTACCGGTAGAAATCCAATAGCTACTAGTAGCTATCGACGATTCCGTACGGGATTTTCCACACTTGAAATTTTTTGTATATATATAGAAACTCATAAGGCTAAAGCACATCCTCTTGGCTCAACTGTTGTGAATCTTTCCTTTTAAATTTGTGATTGAGATCTTAAGTTCAACCATGCACATTTACTGGTATGTGTGGGGAGAATTATTCGGAGTATTATGAGAATAGTAGATATATCTCAATTATGGAAGTAAATAGTGTTGATCTCGGCTAACCCAACCCGATCAGTGTTAGATTTTAGTAAAATGTAAAACAAAAGATGGGCATACAACATGAATTTTTCTCCCATGATTCAGCTAATTAAGCTATACCCAATTTTTTAATGCCCCATCATCGAGAAGATCCATAAATTATGCAGTTACAAAACAGAGTAATTATCAGGTAAAACAGAGTAAAAATGAAAGAGAGTCAACATTCAATATTTCCCAAGCAATCCATATATTTTGCTTGTTACATCATGAAAGTGAAACAGTTACAACAAGAACAACACAATAAATATATGTATAAAAACAGCTACAACAAGAACAACCGAATATATATGTATAAAAACACAACATCAAGAACAATATAAGCAATAATACTGGCCAATCAGAACAACAATCAAGGAGATAGAATACAGAGCCCAGGTAACGCATTTGAGGTTCAGTGGAAACGGAATTGTAATGGTGAAGACAACTGCTGTGGCGATGAGGAGCACTGCTATTTTCTCCAGAACTTGAGCCGTTCTAGCACATTTGTGGGCAATGAAGTTTGAAACAAGGAGAAAAAGATAGGTAAGAAAGATAGCGAAAGAGAGCAAATGGAAAGAATTTGAGAGTTGGGAATTGGTTTGCGCAAACAAGAGAGATATTTCAAGAGCCGACGTGAAGCAAAACTCCATGCCAATGTTTTTCCATCGGAGCAGAATCTGGTTCTGATTCTCAACCGGAGTAGTCACCAGTTGCGATTCTATGTCGATAGGAGGAGACGATGGAGGTGTTGGTGGGTGTAGTCTGAGAGGGATTTGTGAAACAAAACTTGTGACACCACTTGAAATGGAGGACATTTTTATGTTTCTGTTTCTATTTTGTTGCCCAACTGAAAAACTTTTCCATATTTATAGTCGCTTGTTTTCTGATTTGGAATGAATTGTTATGTGAAAAAGAGGACTTTCTAGGAAGTGGATTGTTTCGGATTCGGATAAATCAGATATTCGAATAGCTAAAGGAGTTTTTTTGACTATTAAGACAAGGCTTTTCGGATTTGTGCAGTATTCGACATATGTCTTGCTGTGTTGTGCGATTAGACCTGAGAAAAATTATGTAATTTATTTTGTAAGAAGGAAGAAATTTTGTTCTTTCAAAGCAATGGATTATATAATGAGTGATGTTAAGTGTTCGAAATTTTTTTTTCAAATTCTACCTTAAATGATATGGTACGTGAGATGTCAATATCTTATAAATTATAAGATTATATAATGATTGATGTGATATTTACATCTCATATGTCATATCGTTTAAGACAGAATTTAGAAAAAAAATTATATAGCATTACTTTTATATAATTCACCTTGTGATTGAGATTGGCTTCATGGAACCAAATATTTTGGAATTATCCGATTCTGAATAAATTCGTCTAAAACAAGTAATGAAGACTTTTTATATTATTTATTAATTCTTACAGCACCGTCAGCAAACCCAAAGTTCGAATCGGTCACTAATATTCGACACTGTACCCGCTCTTGTCCTGTTCTTTTCTTGCACGTGTCAAAACCACATACTAAAAAATATATACTACTACTTCAAAAATATATATATATATATATATTCAGATTTTACGAAAACTATTACAATATTCTGTCGAACTTGCCGAAATCAAACAATATATGTATGGTTCAGATATCTATTTTTATTACGGGAGATAAATATTCTCATAAATTTGAAAAAAAAATTCTCCACACATGCTTTTAAAATATTCATAATGGGATTTGAAATCTTCACCGCTAATGTGGAAGGAATGTGCACCACCACATATGTTAGGGGTGATGTGCATAATATATATATATATATAAATTCTATTATCTATTCGAACCGATAAAGACCATTGGATTTAAATACTTTGACTTTGTTGTATGCACTTGTCAGTCAAAATATTTAAATCCAGTGACCTACATACAAGGAACTGATATAACTTTTGTCAGTTCGAACTGATAATAGAAAGACTATATAAAAAATATATATATATATATATATACACACTACAAATGAAGAAATGACATATAAGCCATGGATTATATAGAAAATACTCTAGTGTGGATGGTTTGTAAGAAAAAATTTCAAGACAGCATAAAAACATAAATTCACACATAAAATTTGTTATCTTGATATTTTTCTATGGGAACCTCTACACTATTGAAGCTATCAAGTTATATATAACCTGCAAATGCAATTGTTGGCAATAAATTACAGGAGGATCATTACCTAAATGACACTTGTCACTCATAGCTAGACAAGTGTCTCCCACACCTACAATGTTTGTTGACAACATAGTAAGATGTTAGAAATATACCCATAATTACCGCTTAGAAAGGTAAATCATGGGAGGTAAACAGTATACACTTACGGTGTACCCTTACTCTAGTACTTACGCAAGCATCATAGGGTGTTCGCCAACATCCCTGTTAACCATTTTAACCGTTTACTATTATTCTATTTTAGTATTTTTAGGATACTTCAAATGTAACATTCGAGGACCATCTTATGAAGGGAAGGGGACTCAAGATCCTCAAATAACTTCAGATGCATCCTCCGAATACTATCCCCGAAAGATATTAACCAATCACCAATATGCCTCATTTTTATCCTGAACAGCAATAATCTCTCAATTTTTTAAGGAAGAGACATGTTTTCGGATTTAGTCCGAAATTCCATATCCGCAAGAACTATTATTTGGCAGTTGGCATGGCCTGTATGGCTGTATGTGAAAGTGACTATTAACACAGGACAAGAATGATAAGAGAACTTTATAAGAAGAGGGTTGTTTCGGATACTCCGGAATTCGAACAGATAACGGAATTTTTGACTGCGATTTTCGGATATCCGAGAATTGGCTTACGTACCAACTTAGTTGTCTTCTCTTGTGCAGACCAAAAGAAAGAAAAAATGAAATTACAATTGAGACTGGCTTCATGGGACCCAAACTTTTCGAATGATCCGATTTGAGTACGTAGAAATTGAGGTAACAAGTCAGAGCATGGAGACTTTATTATATGATTTATTTATTTATTCTTATATGCTATAGGCTAGCACAGTCATCACCGATGCCCGATTCACAATTCGAAGTTCGATTCCGTTAGTAGGATCCGACCCTCTGCTTGCATTTATTTCCAATAGACCTTATTATGGGTCCACACCTGTCCCCACCACGTTTCAACAAAACCTACAAAAGATAAATTTTGCCATCCATTTATCAATTTATTTCTCGTTTTTTTTTTTTTTTTTTAAATTTTTTATTTATTTATTTATTTATTTATTTAAATACTAAACATACGGATATACCCTCTACAAATTAATAAAATATATTAACTAATTAATAAATTAGTATTTATTAATTTATGAAAAATATTGAATGTGTATATCAATAACATCATCGAAGAATCTTCTCAATGACAAAATTGATAATTATATACAATTTTAGAGCCTATTATACGTAAGGAAATACTCAAAACATCAATGACACTATTTTAACTGCATTACAAAAAATTACTTATGAGATCCAACTATATTTAAATTTCAAGAAAAAACAAACAAAAAATATATTCATATTTCAAGAAAATATCATGATCAATCTAATATATAAATTTATGAAGAGTGTGAGACTAGGGATTGCAATGGGTCGGGTTCGGACGGGTTTTGTAAAACTTAAACCTGCACCCATGAAAATTTTTCTCACCCACGTCTGTCTACAAACCCACGAAAATAAACGGGTTCGTGGGTCACACACCAACTCACAAAATATATTAATTTATAAATATTTAATATTTAATTATATTTTTTTATATATACAATACAGAACTCCTCTTTATTTATAATATATCATGGAGAATTGCAAATACAATAATATAAAGCACTACCAAGTAAAACTCCAAATGGATCTCTAAAGGCAAAACAAATAAGTAAGTACGACGTTTCATAAAAGTAAAACCAGCAAGTATAACATATCATTAGCTATATATAAATGAGAGTTGAGAATTGTAATTCTCAAACTTAGAATGAGTAGAGTTTTTATATTTTATTCTTTATATGGTTAAAAAGGTTCAATTAGAGTTTAAATTTATAATATTTTAAATAATAAATGTTATAAAAAATTTATTTATACGGGTTCGTTTTCCCAACCCACACCCGAACTCGTTGGATTATTATTTATACGGGTTCGTGGGTTCACGGGTCATAAATTCACCATCCAAACCCAACCTTACAAGGTTGGGTTCGAACGGGTGCCCACAGATGCGGGTCAAATTGCCATACCTATGTGAGACCACATATACTTCCACTGTTCCACATAAATTTGAAAATTGTATTATCTTATAATTTACTTAAAATTATTAATTCATCTCCTTAAGTCTTTAACCCAAGTTGAGATGACAAAAATTATTATATAATAGATGTTATACTGTATTACAATTTTGTAATTGGGAAAGGGGATGTGACTCAAACTCACAATCTCAATATGTGGGAAGATACAAGGAATAAATTGATTTTTGTCCTATGAAAATAATAATTTTATTTTCTAAAATTTTTAGTTTTTCGTTACATTCCCACTCGAAAATTTTATTTTAGTATTCTTTTTTAGAGTTATTTCGATTTTAGTCCTTCTAGTTTACGTTAATTTGAGTTTGGTCTATTAGTTTTTGAAATTACTAAGTTTAGTCCACTAGTTCTCTGACAATACATATTTCAATCCCTACCATCCAATTTCGTTAGAATTTCGTTGACTTCCATTAGGTCAATAAGGGCAATATGGGAAATGTGATGAAAGCTTCTAGAAGCTTTTCAATTAAAAAATTAAAATAATGTAATATATATATATATATATATATATATATTAAGAGTAAAGCCCTGTTTGATTTTTTCACTTAATACTGAATGGTATTTAATGTGTTCCATTCAGTTATTTTGTTTGATTTTTTTAAGTGTTAAAATCACTTAATGAACCCTTAAAACAACTTGTTTTGAAAAGTGAAAGTTTTTCACTTTTCACTTAATACAAATCCAGTAGAATTTAATACAAAATTTTACTTCCAAAACTGTCCTCACTAATTTAATCTATTTCCAAAACTAACCATTTGTTCTATAACGTTTTTTTTATACATGAAATCTATAAATTATATAATTATCCGAGTTTATTCCAAATCAATTAAAGAATAAATTGTTCATTGAATTTTCTTTTGGTAAGGACGTTGATCCTCAATATTCTCTAGTGGATCATTTTGTTACCGTTTGTCTATATGCAAGAATAAAAATAAAAACTCATTAGTTTTATAATGTCACTAGATAAGAGTTTTGTAATTATTAGATTATATACAGTAATATAAATTTGAAATATTATTAATAACTAAATAAATTTATTTTATAATTAATTTATATGTTAGAGTTGTCCGTAATATATAATAAATAATAATTAGAAGGGCATAGATGGAAAAATATTTATTTTCATATATTTATAACTTAAAAAAAAAAAAAAAAAAAAAACAAACAAACAAACAAACAACTTATCACTTATATTCAGTTTTCAATGAAAAAAAAAAAACAAATATGTTTTTCAGTTTTCAGTTTTCAGTCACTATTTAGTCTTCAGTAACATTCAGCACTGCTCAGTCTTCAGACAAAAAATCAAACGGGGCATAAGTCTCTCATAAAAGATCTCTTATTTTAATTTTGGTAAGAACCACCATGAAATTACATCGATTTGAATGAATTTTAATCTGAATTTTTTTTGTGAATGATAAATTCATTGAAATCTACCTATGAATAAAATTTGAAAAATTTTCAAGTACTTTAACTATTTTTATCGATTTTTTTAAATATGAAAGTATTATAGAAAAGTAGGTGAAATATAGGAAAATCAAGAAAAATTGTTTTAGTATTTGAAAAATTCTCAAATTTTCTTCATAGGTAGATTTCAATGAACTTATCATTTATAAAAAAAAAAATCAGATTAAAATTCATTCAAATTGATGTGATTTCATGGTAGTCCTTACCCAAATTAAAATAAGGAATCTCTTATGACATACTCATTCTATATATTAAACGTATTTAAACTAATAAATTTAATTAAATTTATAAATAAAAACAACTAAAAAAAACAAAATTAATAAAAACAAATAATAATGTAATAGAAAAACGAAATTAAAAAATTAAAAATTAAAAATAAACCCTAACTATAATCTCTTTCTATCTCCCTCAATCAAACCCTAACTTCCCTAACTATAATCTCTTTCACTTTCCCTCACTCTCACCGCCTCTCTCTCCGATTCAAAATTTTGTTTTAACAAAACAAGATCTTCAATCAAAAAATTTGGAAATATTTTTCATCCAATAATCCATATTTCACAATCAAAAAATAAAAACAAATCTGGAAATTATCAAAAATCTAGAAAAAAAAATTAAAAAATATCAAAAATTGGCTGAAACTGAGTTGCAAAGAAAGCAAGCTCAAAGTTGATATGAGCTTGAAAGAAGTGAATGACCAGAGGGCCCCACCCCTGATTTTTGTCCAAAATGACAACCCAACACACAACTTCTTCTGGTTTCTCATCGCCTGTTTTTCTTCTTCTTCTTCAATTTTTTTTATAAAATAAATTTTAACATTTGACAATTCACAATATGTATATGCAAAACCCCATCTCTGTTTCTACTCTCTCTGTCTTCTTCGATTCGATTCGACTTTTTCATTCGGAAAAAAATTTCATCAAAACAATGTATGTAGCAACTTTGAACATACCCACAATCAGAGACGGATCCAGGATTATGTTCTAGGAGGGCGCTGTGAAATAATAAGTTAAATTGACATATATGGTTAATTAAAAAAATATTATTTATATTTTAATACATTAATTTTTTTCATTAATTATTTTAAATGAATAATAATATTTTATTGAGATAAATTATCTTAATTTGTGCATTTATAAAAAGCATTTAAGATGATGAAATTTCACTGTTAAAAATTATCCTAGCCTTTTTCAAATATCCAAAAAATATTTTAATTGTTAAAAGTTATAAAAGTATGCTTGATAAAATTTCTTAATAATTAAACATAAATATATGACTATGTTTACTTGACATATTTTAATTATATATAAATCAACACATTCTTTTTTTAACAGCAAAAGCTATATAAATAACTTATATGTACTAGTGTGAGATAAGTAAGATTTGGAGAGAGATAAAATATTTGAAGAATATAATAAAATTAGTTAATATAGAATTGAGTAAGTGTAATTTTGATAAGAAAAAATTACAATTGACATATCAAAATATATATGTTGTGATTTTATTTATATTTTAGATATAAAGAAATAACAATAATATATCTAGAATCAAATATATTTTCTACATGATTATGAGAAAATTACAAATACTTAATTTATAAAAGAATTAGAAAATCTAAATATCAAATAAGGTTAAAAGCATGAAAATCAGAAAGTTTAGGGGATTTATTTATAAAAGTGTAAAACTTTAAGGAATATGAAATAAGGGTAAAGACATAAGAATATGAAAACTTAGGGTAAATTTCAAAAACCTGTAAAACTTCAGGGTGGCAATGGCCCCCTCTCGCCTCCACTTGGCTCCGTCCTTGCCCACAATCAATCCCCACCATTTCTCTTCCCATATCCCAACTGGGTTCTTCCTGAATGTCGGCACCGTTGTTTCGAGACCGACAAGGAGGATGAGGTCGCCGCCGGAGACAACGGCGGTGGAGAGTATTTTTGATAATTTCCAAATTTTTTAATTGAAAAATATGGATTATTGGATGAGATTTGTGGTTTTTTTTTTTTTTTTTTTGATTTGATTTGTTTTTCTTGTTTATGGGATTTAATTTAGTGGTGAATGGGGATGGTGGATGGTGGATCTGGGTTTGGTTTGGTGATGATGGTGGATGATTCTGGTTTGAGAAGGAAAGAGAATCAATTAAAAATGATAGAGAAGAGGGAGCACCAGATTATTATTTAATAATAATAATAATTATTATGTTTGATTTATGTTAATTATTTTAATACATTATTTGATAATAATAATTATTTATATTGGTTTTTAATTAAATACAAAATTACCTTACTGCCCTTCATTAGAAACCTTCATTAAGGGTATTTTGGTCATTGTACCGTTTGACAATGCCAGTCCGTTTGTTTTAACGCAATGACTGAATTTAGTAATTCCAAAAACTAGTGGACCAAACCCAGATTAACGCAAACTAGAGGGACTAAAATCGAAATAACCCTTTTTTTAATGGCTAACTTTGTTAAGACAATAATGTTAAACATCTCACTTACAATCAAACCATTTCTATCCTAACACATGTGGCAACTGAGGTGTCACTTGGTGAGTGGACACATATTAATTGTTACTTAGAGCTAATGTGAGTTGTGAAAAAATTAGATGCCACATAGGATGGATATCTATTTTGTTAAAAAAGTCATCTTCAATGCAACCTCTCTAGTACAACTTCAAGCTGAGGTAACAACTTTTTATTTAGAGTCTATCAACATGATTCTCTGATTTTAGAAGGGCTGTTGGACGATCGTCTTATTGACCCAGTCAGCAACCACTTTTATCTTTTATCTTATTTTATTAAACAATTCTAAAGTATATTTAAGGAGACCAATAATAAATTGACACGTCATTAAAAACATATATTTTACAAGTGAAAGCATTTATTTGGATGTCTATCAAGTTTAGTTACATGTCATGTCATCATTTTTTCAAATGCAAGCCACATTACCATTGGATATGCTCTTATCTCTCTTACCTATCTTACCTATGTATTCATTCATCAATTAATGTTTGTCTACTCACCAAATGACACTTCAGCTGCCACTTCAGCTGCTATATATGTTGAGATGGAAATGGTGGGATTGTAGGTGGGATGTACATCATTACTGTATTAAAAATGTCTGAAAAGGTACAAACAAAAGATAAAAAGCTGAAATAAAATAAAATAAAACTTAGACAAAGCAAATCCCAACAACCCAAATCCCAACGACCCAATCCCCAAACAAGCTGCAAAACTAGAGATATGCAACACAAAACCCCTAGCACAACATCAGGCCCATAAGGGCAAAAGCCTAATACCAGGCCACACAAGAAGACCACAGACGAAAAATAAAACCCTGCTCAGAATAAGGGATATAGCCTAATCCTATATATATATGAAAATTTTCAAGTCAATACGTTCTGATATAACTCCATCGGTGTATTGAATGTGGACTATTAAATTTACATGCTTTGACTCAAAGTCAAAGTGTATGCACTTATCAAAATTTCTCCATAATTTATGGTCCACATGCAACACACTGATGGAGTTATATTAGGACGCACAGAGGAGAAAAGAACTGTATATATATAGTCTTTAATAATTGATCCCTTATTTTAATTTCGATAAGTGCCTTGATCATTTTTTTTTTTTTTTGTAAATAATAAGTTCATTGAAATATATCTAAGAATAAAATTTGAGAAATTTTCACATATTATAACTATTTTTATTTAATTTTCCTATATTTTATCCATTTTTCCGATCCCTTCATATTTAATAAAACTGGGATAAATAGTTTTTTAATGATTGAAAATTTTTCAAATTTTATTCATAGGTACATTTTATTGAACTTATCATCTATAAAAAATTTCAAATCAATAAAAATCAATGAAATTTCATCAAGATTCTACCGAAATTAAAATAATAAATCTTTTATGAGAGAATATATATATATATATATATATAAACAATTTTCTTGGTACACTTAACTAATAATCACAATTTTCTAAACACTATATATTATGAATGATAAGAAGTAATCTTAATCTCACACCTTAAAAGGACAAATTGCAAACCTTCATCTTTGACAACTTATTTTCCAATTAAATTTCTAATAATTTTAAATCAAAAATAATAATTATCATCATGACATCATTTTTCACATGTTAGAAGTAATAGAGATATTTTTTCTCATTGTACTTTTCATGATTGTCAATATTACAATATGCCAGAAACCAAAAACCTATATAATAATACACTAAAAAAAATCCATATAATAATTGAGTTATAAATTACACAGAAAATAAAAAATAAAATAAGTTATGCGGTGAACGTGGATCGAACACGTGACCTTCAGATCTTCAGTCTGACGCTCTCCCAACTGAGCTATCCCCGCTTGATGAATAATTACTTTCCAGCTTTCTTATTTAAATTTGATTCAACTTGAAGAGTGTGCACTTCTATTTACACTTTAGTGGTGGGCGAATTCATCAACATTTTAAAAGTATGTATATATCGTTTTATATATTCGGGTTGCGTCTGCTGTGTTTAATTTCAACAAGTCTTGACATCTCTTAACTAATTCGTTGTTAAATTCAAAATAATAATAATAAAAAAAACATAATTAAACAACTTCCATGGTTTAAGACAAGTAAAAATCAAATATTAAACTTATAAAATAATTGAATGATGAAGGCACCCCAACACGCGAATCGGCCAATTTCATTAAAATTCTACCATCAATAGTCCCACATTAATTATCTTTAATTTAAAACAATTCGCTTGATAATAACGTGATTTCGAGAGCTAATTAGCTTTAACTTTGAATAATTCATTTAGTGATAAAAGTTGAGATAATTTCGTAAAAAAACAAAAAGTGGAGGTGACTCCGTGGTAAACTTGCACACACATCAACAAGTTATTGATTAAAGTTGCATCCTCCTCCTTCTAGTTTCAAATAATAGTTTGTTTTTTTTTTAATTTTTTAATTTTTTTTAAAAATTTTTTTTTTAAAAATTTTTTACACCTTCTTTCTACTTAATTACTTTCAGCAAATTTTGCCAAGGTTTTCTCAAATTTACCAAATTTAGTAGAGCACCTAAAATCTTTCCAATTATATCATACTTTAGCTCACTGTAATTTTAAGGTTAATACCGATGGATTTGCTAAAGGATATGAGATGTATATTTCTTGTGCTGTGTTTTCAGAAATTCCAATGGTGATATTTTGGTACGTTTAACTTTTTTTTTTAAGGTTTAGACTTTAGGTTTTATTTATTTTATTTTATTTTATTTTATTTTTAATTGAACTAATAAATCTCATTCTTGCCATTAAAGTTGCTAATACTCGCGTATATCACTTCTTAACACATGTGGTTGTATACCTTCCCTCCATATTGGTTGTCAGGGGTTCAAGTTCCACCATATGTATTTTAGAAGCATATGTGAGGAGTTTTCTCCCGATTTATGGGAGATATCAAGACCACACATGTATTGTTTAATCTTAACAGATCCCGACAATTCTATAATATTATAATAGTTGTAATACTTAAAATAAAATAAAATGAAATTGCTAATGCTCTCATGGAGTTACCTTTGGTTTGTGGTTTAATTGTCTTCGTCATCTCACATGGTCACATGGTCATATCGTCCTTCAATATGATTAACCCAAGTAGTAACACAATACCGATTTCGTTCAATGTGATCAACCCAAGTAATGACGATGAAGTGAAATCATCTGAGCCTAATGGAAAAGTACAACCTTTGCTCTACTTGTTATCTATTAATCTTGAGGAAAATAATTAACCTCATAATAAGGCATTACGCATTGATGGAATTATGTGTCAAATTATAAATGGAATTTGATTAATGCTTGATCGCAGTTTGAATTTGAGCATGCATTTACCGGATCTGGGGAGCAGCCATACGTAGCGTTTAGTTTTAATTAATTTTTTTTATGAAATATATATATATGTATTTGATCCCTAGAAAGTGACATTGAAAATCGTTGGGCTTTCTATCTTGAAGCCCGACCCAAAAAATTATCTCCTTCTCTCTGCCGCTAAGGGTTTATAAGGGTTTCTATTCATTTTTCATTGTATTGAAAAGTTTTCAAATTTTCAATAACCAAAAGACTCTGATCACTGTGGTGCATTGCTCAACATCTCCTCCAAAACAAAACTGGTACTATTTTGAATCCTCTATTTTTAAATTTACGTGATAGCCTTCTTGTGATTATGTTTTTCTGTGCTCTCTTAATTTGGTTTGAGATTTGGTTGTTTGGTTTGTGTAAACACCTTGTTTGGGTATTAATGATCTGAAAATGGTTAAACGGGCTTCTTAATAATTAGACTTTGTTGTTAAATTTTTCAATGGTTCTGATAATTTGCTAATGGGATTTTTCTCTTTTTAATATCCGATTCATTTTGATCAATGGAGTCAAGCTCTTGATCAAAGAATCCTAGTGCTAACATTGAAGGCTTATATATTTTCATGTTACTAATTAAACAAGGTTTAATCGCATCAAAGTGCTCATAAATTGAGTTTTCTGTGATCATATTGTTTTAAGTCTTGACTCGATCATCACCATGTACTTCTCTTTTCAGTTCCATGTTGATTGCCAAAGCTGTATAATTTTGTAGTTTACTTCGTCTTTTAGCTATTAAATACTTGATTGTTTTGAGCTTCTCAGAGAGAAATCAATGTAAATTCCTAGTTGCTCATGATCTAATTGGTTTTGCAATTTGCTGGTTGCAAGCTTCTGAAACTGCCCGTGGGCATGTCAGGGCCTAACAAAACCTTTCCACTGGCAATATAGACAGCAGTTTCCAACATTAATGGAACATCATCCTTCAATATGATTAACCCAAGTAGTAATGCATTACCAAACCAGATTTTCTAATATCAACGGAACGATTTCCTTCAATGTGATCAACCCAATAAATGATGATGAAGTGAAATCATCTTAGCGTAATGGACAGGTACACTTCTCACTCTCTTTCTAACCCTTTGCTCTACTTTTCTTGAATCTTGAGGAAAATAACCTCATAATAGGGCATTTACACATTGATGGAAGTATGTGTTAGTGTGCTCGAATTATAAAATATAAATGGTATCTTAGTATATGCTATATATTGTCCTAAATTTAATTCTACTTAATGCTTGATCGCGGTTTGAATTTGTGCATGAGTTTACTGGATCTGGGGAGCAGCCATATGTTGAGTTTAGTGTTAATTAATTTTTTTCTTCAAATTATTGAATGCCATTCTTTCTTAATTAGTTGCTGAAATTGATTAGGACCACCCTAAAAATATCAGGATCCATTCCTGTCAGGCCTAGACTTACTTTTGCTTCTAGTAGTTACCTTTACTATCACATGTTCTGATTCATGTTGACAGGAATCAGTAGAATCAGAAACCACAATACCAGTTTTGAACCTGATAGCGATGAGATTTGAAACGTAAAGTAGACCTCATCACTTTCATTTAATAAATGAAGAAAGTTGTTGTCAAATGTTTGGAAGGACTACACAAAGTATGGGGTAGCAAATGGGATAAAATGTCTGATATGTAAATATTGTAAGAAGTTGGTAGGTTTTAGCAAGATTAACTGAAATTTATCTTTTTATTTATATGCATTAAAATAATATCAATATTTATGATGATAGAGTTTATCAAAGAGCGTGCAATGATGTGCTACTTACAATGCATTTGCATCAAAAGGAGAAACTAGTAATCTCTGATATCAAAGAATACGGGTAGTTTTGTTTTCAGTTATGAGACTATTTATCTGTTTTTAAAAAAATCTCAAAAAGAGCTTCCTGGAAGAAGCTCAAATTTTGGTCTTCTTCCAATAGATGTAAAATAGCTTTTAGAATATTTAAAAAGCACTTCTTTAGTTTTGCCAAACATCCAAAAAAACCACCAAAATAGTTTTTAACATTCAAAATGCAATTTTGGCTAGTAGAAAAGCCATACCAAACACACACTTAAAGGTCCCTCTTTTTATTAACATTAAAAGCTTAAAAGTTTCAAAACTTTTCAACTTCCTTTTTTGATGCTTTCCTCCATTTGCAGAGGAGTTATATAAATACACTGAAAAGCTCTCTCAATTGTTACATAGAGACCTTTCATCCTCCATTTGCAAAAGAATTGTTACTGTCCATCTAATCGGCAAATCAGGTAACATTTGAATACTTGTTCGTTCATATTTGTTTATTTCAAATACTGTGTCTGTAGTTCTGTATATATTTACTTCATTTGGCCATCTGCCTAGTACATTTATCAAGTGTATTTTAAGTTTATTGTATTAGTTCATGAAGATGTGAATGACTTGGATGTGGCACGAATGATTATAAAGCATGGGGTGTTTTATCTTTAGGCTCGATTAAGGATGACATACTCAGTGTTCACTTAGAAGAAAAGAAAACAGTGCGTGAAGCTTTGAGTAAGCTCTCATGTCACTTCAGTTTACTATTCAATTTTTCTGAAGATCATTCCTTTTGCTTTTTGGCAATTTATTATATTGATGATGAATGGGAAATAAAGAAGAAGATTCTTCAGCTTAGCAAACATGAGCACATCTATAACTCATATTTCATGGAAACATGGAAAACTAAGGTTTCGGATTGGAACATTGACAAGAAAATATGCTCCATAGTTTGCAAAGAAGAAGTTATAAACGTTGGGTCTATAGAAATTGCTTGAGATTCTCTGCATTTTGTTGGGCAGTTGTGTCCTGTTGATTACCTTATTAAAATTCTGCATGATAAAATTACTACTGATCTGCTTCCTCAGCCTGGCCTGTCTCATAAGTTAGTGCCTGCTTATGATTATGTTGGTAAGATGTCATTGAATGAATGCAATCAGAATGTGATAGATAAAGCTGTGTCTCTATGCTCTAAAGTCATTCACGGATGGGACTATGAATTTAAAATTTGTAAGATTTCAATGGAGCTTAAAGAAGTATTTCGCCAGCTAGAACTTTTAGATCCAAATTTCAAGACAATAAATTTATCGAAGATGGAATGGGATGAGGAAACGGCTGAATACAAGTGTTTGACAGAATTAAAAGATGCTGCTAGTAGTTTTTGTTTGAGCCAAAATCAGACTGTAAATGCATATTTCTTCAAGGCTTGTGATTTTTATAAGAAATTGCTTCTTTTTGAAGAAAGTGACTACCAGGTCGTTCGAGAAATAGCATCAGATGTCAGAAAGGAATTTGTTGATAAAATTTGGAGCAATTCGCATTTAGTTTTGGCAATGTCAGTGATTCTTGACCCTCGTTTCTTGGTATAAAGAGATCTATGGTGGTGATGTTGAGAAAAACCTGAAGATATTCATTGATTATATTAATAATGTTTATGTTAAATATGTTAGTTCTTGCAGCAATTCTTCAAACCCAGATAAACTGTTAGATAATCTGGGAAGGCCATGTTCGAAATTGGAGCCCAAATTTCCTTCCGTTGAAGAGTTTGACATACTAGCTTGGTGGTGCGTTAACACCCTAAATTACCCTATCCTTGCAAAGATGGCTCGTGATTTCTTAGCAATACCTTTTGCTGTTTCAGATTTTACCATGATGGCTGAAGTTAAGTATTATTGGGTTAAATTTGATGTTATTACAAGCCATTGTATGCACAAAGATGTAGCTGGAAAACCCTTAAAAGGAACTTTTCCTTTGACGTTGAATCGTTTATATGCTCAATTTAAACCTTGTCATGCTGTTTCTGCACTTTAATGTATTATTCAGGATCTGTTTGGTGATTTCTATGGTTCACTATTTTTTTTTTTTTTTTTTTTTTTGAAGTATTATATTATTATATAAATTTGGGATATTTTTTGGAGTTGGTGAATTCGAACCCATAACATCATGGTACATGTGTAGGGGATTTACCTCTGGACCAACCTTATCTTGTTAACCTTACCCTGTCCAATTTATTTGTTTATTCTAATGTTTATATTGGTCTTTTTATTCTTGTAATACTCCAAAAAGCTAATACGGTCCAACAAGATTCAGAACACGGACTTGCAATTTATATTTGACTGTTATATAATAAGTTCTTACATCCTCCGATATAACTTAGGTCTTAGGGTATGTTTGGTAGTGAGGAAAAGGGAGAGAAAAGAAAGGGGTGGAGGGAAAAGGGAGAAGAAAATGGAGAAGTGTGTTTGGTATGGAAAGAAAAATGGAAAGAAAGGAGAAGTGGAGGGAAAATTTTGTGTGTTGGATCCACCATTTTTTTTCCTCCCAAAAGTGGGAGGAAATGTGAGGGAAAGAAAGACTAAAGCTTTTAGATAATTTAAAATTACAATTTTATCTAATTTTTTTAATATATAGAATATAATATAAGGGTAAAATAATAAAATTGATAAAATGATCTTTTCTTTCCTTCGTGTTTACAAACAACACGAGGGAAAATCATTTTCCTTTCCTTTCCTCATGTTTTCTATCCCTCCAAATCTTTCAATCCTTTCTATTTTATTTCCTCCCTACCAAACATTCCCTTAGAGTGTGTTTGGTAAGGAGGAAAAGGGAGAGGAAAGAAATTGGTGGAGGGAAAAGGGAGAAGAAAATGGAGAGGTGTGTGTTTGGTATGGAGAGAAAAATTGAGGGAAGAGAAAAGTGGAAAGAAAATTTTGTGTGGGACTCACCGTTTTTTATCCTCCCAAAAGTGGGAGGAAATGGAAGGGAAAGAGGGAAAAGCTTTTTGGTTATTTAAAATTACAATTTTATCTATTTTTTTTTAATATATAAAATATAATATAAGGGTAAAATAGTAAAATTTGATAAAAAGATATTTTCTTTCCTTCCTGTTTACCAAACAACGTTAGGGAAAATTATTTTCATTTCCTTCCCTCATGTTTTCTATCCCTCCAAATTTTTCTATCCTTCCTATTTTCTTTTATCCCTACAAAACATACCCTTAATATAATAGAATAAGGGTTACTTTGATATTGCTGTAACTTTTATAATAATCATTGTTAATTGTGCTGAAAGAATAATCAGTTGTGAATTTAATCAATAAATATTTGATTAATTGTATTTTTACAACTACTGTATAGCTCAAAAGCAGTAAACACATGTTTGGTAATTCTATTGTAAAAGTGTTGAAATTAGTTACAATGACCAAAATATACATGATTTTAGAACTCTACTTTCTTCTTTTTTTCATTAATTACATATATTAAATCAATATTTAAGTAGAATATTTAAATTTAAAAAAAATCTATAAGAACAATAAAAAGATTTTATAAATCAAATCAATATTCAAGTAGAATATTTAATTTTGAGATGAAATAAGGTATATAAATGATTTTAATTTGATTTTCTAAAGGTAATAATAATATTTTAAAATATTTATTAAATGTTGAAATAGATTATTCCATAATCATTTTTAAAAAGTAACCCCCACTTACTTTTTAAAATTACTATCGAAACATGACAAATTATCAATTAATCACTTTTGAAAGTTATACAAAACATCATTTTATGTCAAATTATAAAATAAACTGATTTTAACTTCTCAAAAACAATACTAAACAAACTGACCCAAAGTTCTATTATAGAAAGCAAGTGTTAAAGAGAGAATTAAGAATCCAAATATTTCAAAATTTCCAATTTTTGTGCGTTATAAACAAAAAGAATAATAAAAATACGTAACATTAAAGAAAGATGATCAGTAACATAGTATTTGGTATATAACTGGTGGGTTTTTATCTAAATTGTCTTAAATCTAATTAGGACTTAATATATGTTTAATCCAGTTAAGACCGATGCGTTTGTTTGTTTTGTATGTCAATTATCTTAAAATATGCATTAATTTATTTATTTTTATCATCCAACATTTTTTAAATTAAATAAAATCCAACTAATTAATTTTTTAAGTTGAAAAAACAAGCATATCTATTTATCTTAATTTAAAACTTAAGTTTTTTTTTTTTTTTTTTTTGACAGCTCACAAGAGCAATAACAAGGCAACAAAGACTCAGACAAGGCAGGGAAAGCCGGGCAAAACAAAGAAGCCAAGCAAGGCACAAAACAAATGAAGCTAGGGTTAGTTCTGAAAGTCATTACACAAACCGAAAGGAACACAAATAGAGCGGCCAAACTTCCAAGCCAGATCCTTTCTACTCAGAAGAGCCATCTTAGCAAGCTCAGAGACAGCCAAATTCGAACCCTTCTTGCCTAGAATAATAAAAGGGATGCCAATACCTCCCATGAGGCTATTAATATCACTAATGAGAAGCCCGCCGTTGGAGTTAAAATGAGAATCCTTATTAATCCTATCTACCACAAAAACAGCATCAGACTCAATAGAGAAAGGCAGGAGGCCACACATTTTCCAAACTTCAAAGCTCTAAGGATGGCCACCAAATTAGTTGACGAAAATTGAAAACCAGAATCCGTATACATACTGCAGGAGAACATGAGTAAACCTTCGTGGTTCTTTAACACAATGCCAAAACCAGTCTTCTTGTTCCCAAAATCCGTGATTGCCCTGCAGTTGATCTTAAAGGAATCAAATACAAGAGGGGTCCAGAAGTTGGGCAAAGGAAAGGCTACCACAGGGGATAAATCACCAACACTGTTGCTGCAAGAACTGAGATAATTTATGCTCCAACTAAAAACGGAATTGGTGTCTTCCCTTTTATCATCAAAAAGAAAAGAGTTCCTTACATACCAAGACCTCCACACAATTACACAGAGAAGTCCTAAATCATAAGAACTCGCCTTTCTGAAATTATCAAAAAAAAAAAGTCCTTAAAATTCGAATAAGTACCTGAAGAGTTTTGATGCAACTCAGTTCATTCTCTGCTAACATGTGCAAGCTTCCTACAATTCCAAAGAGCATGTAGAATAGATTCGTCATCTGAATAATAGATCTGACACTTACCATCCAGTTTGATGCCCTTTTTGGCCAGATTAACTCTTGTAGGAATCCAGTTATTCCAAGCCTTCCAGATAAAAATCTTGATTTTCATGGGAATATGTATTTTCCATAGGGTATTCCACCAAGAGGTATTAAGATTGGTACCAGAGGTGCTCGGATTGTTAACCAAATTCTGACCAATATTGTATCTGCTTCTAACCGAGTAATTGCCCGTATCTTCGTAGTGCCATATCAAAGTATCCTTGTGTTTGCTTGAACCCAGGGGAATGCTCAGGATATCATCTGCATCTTGTTTGGAGAAGTGCTGATTAATGCAACCAACATCCCAGCCACCTGAATCGGAGAGAAGGCTGTCAACTTTGACTTCAATACCTAACCTAGGGGAATGCTTAGGATATCATCTGCATCTTGTTTGGAGAAGTGCTGATTAATGCGGCCAACATCCCAACCACTCGAATTGGAGAGAAGGCTGTCAACTTTGACATCAATACCCAAAACCGGCTGAGAGATAATTTTAAAGCTAGAGAGCCTTGGAATCCACTTGTCCTTGTAGATGGAAGTAGTGGACCCATTTCCAATTCTCCACCTAATTCCAGAATTTAGAATTTCTCTCCCCTAAATGATACTATGCCAAACAAAAGAACCGGAAGAATTCCTAGGGGCCTCTATAAAGGATGAATCTTTGAAATAACAGCCCTTCAGAGTCCTGGCTGTAAGAGAATCGGGCTGTTTTAAAATCCTCCAACCTTGCTTTGCTAGGAGTGCACCAAATTACGTAGTTTTCCAAATTACGAAAGCCAAGACCACCAGCAGCCTTATCACTACAAAATCTATTCCAAGTACACCAGTGAATCTTCCGTTTCTCAGTCGAGCTCCCCCACCAAAATCTGACGCAAAGTCTTTGGATTTCATTAATCAAATTTTAAGGGAGTTTGAGATACCCATGGCATAGGTTGGAAGGGATTGAATCACGGCTTCATGAGAATATCCTTGTCGCCTACAGAGAGAGATTTTTCACCCCAACCCTTTAAACGATCCCAAACTCTGTCCACAATGTCCGCAAAAACCATCCTCTTACTTTTTCCTGTGAAGTAAAGGAGCCCCAAATAATTTTCATGGCAATCTACTAGCTGGATTCCGACAAGGGTAGCCAACCTCTCACCTTCAGAAGACGAGCATGACGGGCTAACACACAAGGCAAATTTGTTGAAATAAGACTTATTTTGATTTTTAAAAAAAAAACATCTTTTAAATCACATGTTTTTATTTGTTTTTTGAATCAGGGGTGTAACTAGAAAAAAAAAAATTGGGTGGGCTAATCTAAATTTTAATTTTTATTTAAAAGTACTAAAATTTTGTATTAACCACTAAACAAAAAATTTCCTTGTAATAATCAAATCAAAACGATACAAAATTTTTTTTATAAAAAAACATCAATGATATTTATATACCTAGTTATGGGAGACATAATGAGTCTTACCCTCAAATACATATCATATGCAAGAAAAACACAAAAACAAATGCAAAAATATGCATAACATATACAATAAGATACTATCGAATTAGTGCACTACGAAGTTTCAAAGCATAAAAAATATCAATTATTGATTCAGAATCAATAGTATCAGCAAGTTCTTTCTCAATGTAGATGATCAAACAATTCGCAAGAAAGTCGTCATCTATCTTGTTACGAAGTGATGTTTTTGAAAAACTGTAAATGAATAGGAATTCAAAATCATTTTTGAAAAACAAAAACAAAAAACAACAGTTTTTGATGCTATCAAACATCCTCTTAGTTTTTCTAACTTTGTTTTCCTATAATAAGGCTACATTAGAGTACAAAACCTAAATCTCAATCATAAAATATAATACTTAAATATCAATCGTAAAATACAATACCTAAAATAAAATTAATAAATAAATAAAAAGATTAAAGTTAAAGGAAATTACCTTCAAATTGTGACATGATTTAAGAGATTCAAGAGAAGAGAGAAGTTAGAGTTTGGAATTTGGGAAAATGAAAAAAGAAAGAAAAAGTGAGGTGTGGTTGAATGGTTGATGCTGAAATCAGAGAGGGTGATTTGGGAAAGTGAAAAAGAAAAAAAAGATGTTTGGGCACTTGGACTTATTTTATTATGTTTAGGCTATTGGGCTTTTTGTTTTAAGTTGAAGATATTTTGTTAAATAAGCTGATAAGAATTATTTAATTTGGGTTTTATTTTTATTTTTTTAAATAAACCCAAACTTAACATTTTTTTTCAAAAAACTTGGGTGGGCTACAGCCAACCCCAACCCTTGAAGGGTTCCGCCATTGGTTTGAATAATACTAAATATTTCAACTTTTAAACCCGATTTGATATACAACAATGGTTAAATATATGCACATATTTGTTTTTATATATCACTATACGATGACTGATTGAGTGTCATTTACTGATCGCACTCCATTTTCTTGCCTTTTTTGCTCGTTTCCGAGCATTTTTGTGTATATAATTTATGTTTTGGATAAGTTCAAGGAATACGCCATTTGAGAAGGTGTTTGTATGAAAGTTGGAGAAAAGAGGTCAAAATAGGAGAAAAAGACTTGGAAGAAGAACCTCGCGGGAAAGAACCCGCAGCACAAAGCCGCGGGAATCAGTAGAGAGACATTTCCCGCCAGCCAAAATACTTGAACTCGCTGGGAGTTGTCCCGCTGGTTCAGTTCGTGGGAAAGAAGCCGCCAAGCAGAAGGTGTGAAACCGTGGAAGAAGCTCGCTGGTTCATAATGGCGAGAAAGAACTCGCGATCCAATGGACCCAAAGCCGCGGAGGCTCTGAAAGAAGACCCTGTGGGATTTTTCTGCGGGATATAACCTGTATGATGAAGCCACGGACAACATGTCAGGGACATTTCTGGCTTTTCCCTTGCTCAACTTCAAACCAAATGATACAATTAGGCAGTTTTCTGATGGAATAGACACAAGTGAGAGTTTTAGAGAATAGTTAGACTCTCCCCTCAGCTTGGAAGAGTTCAAAGAAGTTTGTGCTCATTTTAGATTACTTTAGCTTAAAGATACTAATCTTAGTGGAGTAATTAGTTAAACCAGCTCTTGAGAGTTGCTTGTGATCATCTTAGGTTGTATTTGCTGTGGAGAAGGGTGTTGTTCGGCCTTGAAATCTATCAAGACTTCAAGGGTTGTATTTCTTCTTTTTCTTCATACTTATGTTATTCTTAGTTATCATGTGTAACTAACCCACTTATGTTGGGGGATTTATGAAAGTAATGATGTGATCCACTTTGTAACCACTCTTCTTTGTATTAATCACTTTGTGTTTATGAATGTTTTAATTGATGAAATCATAACATGTTTCTCATAGACCTTAGAAAATCATGTTTTGGTAATTGTACGAAGAGTTGATGAAATACCTTATTCATAACTTTTGAATCATGTATTGACATCCGATAACTCATTAAGTAGAGTGTGTTGATTAATGGTAATATCTTTATGACCCCACACTCTCAATCATAGTTCCTACCAAAACCTCACTTAATGTTCATCTAAGACTTTAGAGGATATTTGAGTGAGTTGTTGATTGCCCTTAACTGTAAATGGAACTAACCATAGTGATTTTGATCTAAAAAGCATAAAAGTGATTACTTAGTGGTGCATCATTGCTAATTTCATATCTCCCCTAGCATTTTTAGCTTATTAATCTTCAATCGTTTAAGTATTGCATTAGTTTAGGCTCATAACAATTAAATAGCTCTCTTATTCACTAATCGTCCTAGTTCTCATGGGAACGATAACCCTTACTCTTGCACCCTATATGAATTGAACGACTCGTACACTTGCGAATGATGAAACACTCGCACGTCCCTCTAGTATAGCCAAGGTAGAGTAGAGTAGAGTAGATTAGTGTAGTTTTTGTAGGACCGGTTTGGGCATGTCAAAATTCATGGCGCCGCTGTCGGAGAGGTAGGCACGGCTAGTTTAGAATTAGAAGTAGAATAGTTAGTTAACTGAGATCCTTCAGTTTACTTTTTAGTCATACTTTAGTATAACGCTTTCCTTTTTCGCATTTAATTTTTGTTACTTTTCTTGAATTCTATGTAGAACCATTACTGTGAACTCGATTGAGGATATACGCTGCATGAAAGAATTCTCATTGCCCACTGTGGGGCACATCTTTCAGCTATAGCATTAAATACCGCTCAGCGGGACTATGAGCTAAAGAACTTACATTACAACATCCTACCAGCCTATTTTGGGAAGTCTAACGAAAACGCTTCAGTTTATGAAGGAATACTACAATGCTATCACCACGATACCATTTTGCCAGTTGACGGAGGATTTACTGAAAATACATTGTTTTTCATACTGCATGAAATATCATGCCAAGAAATGGCTCATGGATTTGCCAACAAGGACATTCACTACTTGGGCTGAGGTTGAGCAGAAATTCTTCTCCAAGTTTTTCCCTTCTTGGAAAACCAAAGAAATTAAGGGACAGATTGCAAACTTCCAAAAGGAAGAAGCAGAAGCTTTTCATGAATCATGGGAGCGGTTTAAACTTCTCCTAGCTCAGTGCCCACACCATGATTTCACACTTCGGTCCCAAGTGCAGTCCTATTATGATGGTCTTACTGGACTCACACATGCGATCGTTGATAATACATGTGGTGGAGCGATGAAAGAGTGCACCACAGACTTTGTGTTCAACAAGTATGAGATGTTGGGATAGAATTCCCAACAAAGAAGCATAAAGGGAAGCATGGGTGGTAGTGTAAAGTTGGCCAAATGGAGACCTTGAATAACAATGTCAAGGCAATGATGGTTAATCAGCAAGGGCAGCAGAATGAGTAGGTCCACTGGTTCAGTTCGCGGGAGAGAAGCCACCAGGCAGAAGGTGTGAAACTGTGAAAGGAGCTCGATGGTTCATACTGGCGAGAAAGAACTCGTGATCCAATGGACCCAAAACCGCGAAGGCTCTAAAAGAAAAGCCCGCGAGATTTGTCCGCAGGATATAACCTGTTCATGATGAAGCCGCGGACGACACGTCAGGGACATTTCTGGCTTTTCCCTTTCCCAACTTCAAACCAAATGATACAATTAGACAGTTTCTAATGGAATAGACACAAGTGAGAGTTTTAGAGAATAGTTAGACTCTCCCCTTAGCTTAGAAGAGTTCAAAGAAGTTTGTGCTCATTTTAGATTACTTTGGCTTAAAGATATTAATCTTAGTGAAGTAATTAGTTAAACCAGTTCTTAGTTATCATGTGTAACTAACCCACTTATGTTTGGGGATTTATGAAAGTAATGATGTGATCCACTTTGTAACCACTCTTCTTTGTATTAATCACTTTGTGTTTATGAAGGTTTTAATTGATGAAATCATAACATGTTTCTCATAGACCTTAGAAAAGCATGTTTTGGTAATTGTACGAAGAGTTGATGAAATACCTTATTCATAACTTTTGAATTATGTATTGACATCCGATAACTCATTAAGTAGAATGTGTTGATTAATGGTAATATCTTTATGACCCCACACTCTCAATCATAGTTCCTACCAAAACCTCACTTAATGTTCATCTAAGACTTTAGAGGATATTTGAGTGAGTTGTTGATTGCCCTTAATTGTAAATGGAACTAACCATAGTGATTTTGATCTAAAAAGCATAAGAGTGATTACTTGGTGGTGCACCATTGTTAATTTCATATCTCCCCTAGCATTTTTAGCTTATTAATCTTTAATCGTTTAAGTATTGCATTAGTTTAGGCTCATAGTAATTAACTAGATCTCTTATTTACTAATCGTCCTAGTTCTCGTGGGAACGATAACCCTTACTCTTGCACCCTATATGAGTTGAACGACTCGTGCACTTACGAAGGGTGAAAACTCGCGTGTCCCTCCAATATAGCCGAGGTAGAGTAGAGTAGATTAGTGTAGCTTTTGTAGGACCGGTTCGGGCGCGTCATTTACCACCAAACTATGTTGGGTAGTTGTATATATGCATTAACAGTGGTGCTATTGACACCCCTACTACATAATTATTTATGCCACACTTTTAAAATTTTGATTTAATTATATAAAATTAAATAGTTTCATTAAATATTTTGATTTATTACCAAGATTACCCTTTTACATATTTTTCAAACTTAATACACTCTATATCTTTTTAGAAAAATAAAATTAAAATTAAAATACACTTCATCTCTAATCTTTATATACAGTTTTCTCGCATCCATTCACATGACTTTTTTTTCTACTTATTTCATGGTGAAATCATTCTTATTAGATGCGATTTTTTTTTCTATAGTTGATTTGATTGTTGGTGGTAGATTGTGAGTGTGATATTAATCGTCTGATGATTTTTTTTGAGCGATTGAGTTAGGGTTTTAGTGTGGTTTCATTTCATCGAAGATTAGGTTTTCTTGGTTGCGATTCTTGACACGATTTTGTTTTTGTTTTTGTTTTTTTTTTTGGTAAATAACATTAAACTAACTTTAAAAGATCCAAAATAAAATCTATAAAAGAATTAACACAAATCATAGAATGCTTGTAAGATCCGAAAGAAAATAAACCGAGAGAAAAATAATAATAAACATGGATCTGGAATTTGAAAAGAAAAATAAAACAAACATGTGAAACAATAAAATTAATAAATACTAAATATGGGAAACATGAGATTGAGATCTGAAAAAAAATATATATATAAACAAAAATAGTAAACATTCAACGATTTGAAATAATCTATGTCATTAGGGTTTGAAATAAGGAAAGTAGGGTTTTAGTAGTTTTACATTGTAAAGGATTTTTTTTATAATAAAAATTGTGTGTCTCTTTAAGTAATTTGATAAAAGAAAAAAAGAATACTAAATAATTTAAAAAGTGGGTATAAATAGTTCAGCAGTGAGTGTGCTAATAGCCATACCTTAATATAAATTTATTTCATTTGTCATATATTAAATATATTAAATGAATGAAATTATCATATAATAAATTGAAATACGAAGTAGAGAAAAGTGTTTTCTTTTTTGATAGATAAACATACACAAACTAACGAAAAACAGGGTTGGAGTCCAACCAAAGAAGCTCCTGAACAGAAGAGAATGCTAAGTGAGCCAGCTTTAAAGCTAAGGAATTCCTAGACTTGGGAATCACTTGGACCTTACAAATGCCGGCATCTAACAGGAAAGCCTTAATAACAATAACAATTAACTTAGAAATTCCAAAAGGATCAGCAGGATCATTGAAAGAAAAGGCAACATAGGGAGAGGCAATTTCAATCGAATTAACACAGAAATTATAGAATTGGGAAGCTTAAGATCTTCCCATATTGCAAGCAGCTCGCCAACCTACGCACTAAAATGCCCTATCACTTGGTTGGAGCGAGCGACTAAAACTTTTCCTTTGTCATCACGAATTGCAACCCTAATCCCAGTGGAATAAGAGTTCGAACGATAGGCAACCGCTGTATTTAGCTTAAAATTTCCCGTGGAGGGGTAGGGGTAATCCAATCAGCACAAGGTTGGGACGAAGGGGGAGGGAGCCTAGTGTGGGTAGCAAGTCGAGAATTTTGGAATTCTGATAGCAACGCTTCAGCACCAGACACCACTAGCTCAGGCCACTTGCTCTTACTGCAATTCAGGAGGGAATTCCTATTCTCCCAGATAGCCTAAGCTAGAATACAAAAACGGCAGAAATCTTTCTTCTTGGAATGGGAGAGGACAAAAGAGGAAACCTCTAAAACTGGAAGGTGATGAACAGTAGAGAGGATGCTCTCGAAATTGGCCAATCTCTAGATTTTCCTAGTTGCCTTACATTCAAACAGGGCATGCATGAGTGGAAGATTCAAAAAAGCCCACGCAACATTTACAACGAGGGGAGTTCACCACCTTCCTTTTCCACAGGTTCTTAAACGAGGGTAGCACATTCAAACAAGCCCGCCAAACAAAAATACGGACTTTTAGAGGCAAATTAAGGCTACATAAAATGTTCCACCATTTGTGAGATAGAGGAATTTGACATTGAGGCCTTTGAATTATGCATACGAGCTAGGTGATAGTCACTTTGTACTGTGTAGTCACCACTCTTGTCAAAATGCCATAAGAGAAAATCATTATCTCTTCTCCAACTGATCGGAATAGTGAGGACATCATCCCTGTCGATGGGTAGAAGGACATCAATATGTTTCCATATATCTCACCGCCCACGATCATTGTTAAGGAGATCTGCCACTCTGATATCAGACCTATGATCAAATGTGATAGGCTTCAAAGAGTAGGGGTGGGGCAGCTATTGGTCCTTGAAGACATTTATATTGCTATCATCTCTAACACCTCATCTTAGCCCTTTAACGAGAAGGGCCCTACCCCAAATTAAGCTTCGCCAAATGTGGGAACAACTTGCCTTAACGGAGGCCGAAAGGAAATCCCAATTCCTGAAATATTTTACTTTTAGGATCCTGGTGGTTCGCGAATCAGGGCCATTCAGGGCCATTCAGGACTATTCAGGACTCTCCAAGCTTGCTTTGCCAGCAAAGATTGGTTGAAAATGGAAAGATGTTTGAAGCCCAATCCATCATGGCTTTTCGGACGACAGAGATCATCCCATTTAACCCAACTAATTTTTCTTTTTCCATCTTTGGAACCCAACTAGAATTTGGATCACATTGAACTCAGATCTTGACATAAACCCAACGGTAACTGGAAAAGACTCATGGAGTAAGTTGGGATTGCCTGAGCAACAGCTTTGATTAGCACCTCCTTGCTAGCAAAGGAGAAGAGGCTGTTTTTCCAACCCCTAATCTTCTTCCAAACTCTTTCCTTGATATCGTTAAACATACGTTTTTTGTTCCTCCCTACCATAAAGGGAAGACCAAGGTACTTGTCTTTACAGTTCCCAATGGGTTTGGCATTTAGGCTTCGCCGATCTAACAACCTTAGAAATTTGGAGAGGAGTTCTACTCTTATTCTGTTCTCTACTTTCTTCTAGAAGATCAAAAATGACTTTCCGATTGTAAACTTGGGGGCTTATTCCCTTCTATGGTACCAGATTATAAACCCCCGCCAACGGAGACTGTCTGTGAAAATTTATCTGTTTGGAGGGACTTTTGCATTTACCAATTCTTCTATTAACCCTCTTACCGGTAAGAGAGGAGTCATTACCTCTTTGGCTCTTCTTCCCTATATTGCTCAAAGCTAGCACATGTTGAAGAGGGCTGGAAATCCCTTCGGTTTTATGTTGTTTTTGCCCATCTCTATCTGATCGTTTCCATTTCTTTGTAGCTTTCTTTTTTGGAGAAATGGGCATATCAAATGTGGTCAATAGAGGGGTTGTGTGTTCCATTTTATCAACACATTCTAGACTCCACGAATTGTAAACAGACTCACATGCCTCTGGGCCCGGTCCTGAGTGGACCTTATCGTTTACTTTCCTAAAGATTTGCTTATCACTAACTGCCTCTCTGGTGGGCCTTCAGCCTGCCTCTCATTAACTGTATTGGACCCGAGCTCACCCGGTCCACTATTTGTGTTTAGGGTTTTTGAACTTGTTCCTTCCTTCGATTTCATCAACGTCGTCGTAGTGTTCGCAGGTTCCCCTTTATGGACAATGTAGGAGCCGGCCTCCTGGTTAAAGGAATCAACTTTCTCACATTCTCTTGACCCTTCTAACAACCTGTCTTTATCAGTGGAGCTCTCGTTTGTGTAAGATTGATACCTGTTCTTTGATCTGTCTAGAATCGAAACCCTAATCCATGACCCAAATTTTGTAGTTTTCCCATCCAGAGCTTCTGTCCTTGCTTCTGTGTCTAGGCATTCTTTGATATTATGACCTATCTTCCCACACATGTAGCAAAACTCAAGGAACCTCTGGTATTTTAGACCTACCACCACGATGTTGTCAAATTTGTCCAGTTTGAGGCTGAGCCATCTTTTCAGCGGTTTGTTTATATTGATTTGGACTTTTACTCTCATGAACTCTTAACCCAACACTCTTTGGATTGTGTTGGAACGTCAATCCCCGCCCCCAACCAAAAAAAAAAAAAAAATTCTGCTAGCTATTTCGCTGTTTTTCTATTCATACATATAATGGGGACATCGTGGATCTGGACCCATAGTTCAACTTTGTTAAACCCCATGAGGGATATGTTCCCAGTTCCAACTGGTTTTTCTAGAGCTATTAAACTTTTGTCGAAGTATCAGAGCCCTCTTTGCCATATTCGGTCTCTGTCAATCTGATTGTTGAAGTAAAACATGAAAGTGTTTTCTCCTACCAGTTCGGCTCCACAGTCCGAAAGGGATCCATAGCTGCTCAATCAGTGTCATGAAAGCTTCCCTATTCACCTTTTTCCCGGATAGAACCTTCCCTACCAAGCAATGATCTACATCGGCCACTCCATCACATTGAGGGTCTTCAGACATTTCAAGGATAGAGCTGTCTTCATCCGCAAAAGAAAGATTCTCATAGAGCTTTGCAATATCTGAATCCAACATTGTTGAATCGGTAAGAAAGATCCCGTAGATCCCTCCGTTAAGACCCTCTCCTTCTTCAATGAAGAAGACCTATACCTAAAGGACAGAAAAAGGGAAAATACTCGAAAACTTTTCCCTTAAAAGTACTAGAGAAAAGTGTTATAAAATAAAAGGGTACTTATTATTTCCCTCCTTACTTAATGCCCCTCACATTTCACGAAACGTCATTTTACTTTTACCGCTACACATTTTATGTAACAGAAAAATCTCAAAAGTATTAGTCAAATTATTTCAAACACATCGATGAGATTATAGGTTGAGATCATGTATCCTTCTTCTCCAACTCCTAGATTTTCAATATCCCAAATAAGTTTCAGATGGTCTATAGGCCGTTAACGCGTGAATCAGCACAGAGATCACTAATGATCTTTTGGCTGATTTCCTTTTTGTTTAATTAATTGGCTTGATTACAAGATCAGATTCATCTAACTAGTTTAATAAATAAATTTTTATAAATGAATTTGAAAACCAATTGGATGTGCGTACATTTAGTCATACCTGGAGGCAGGAGGGAGCTTAAAATACTTATCAATTAACATGGCAAATCTTTGTATCGAATAAACACGCAATTACACCTATCATCTATCTTTAATACTGATGAAGAAAATCACAAAATATATACCCAATTAATTACTCTAATATATATATATATATATATATATATATATGTTTTACAATACTTTATTTTGGTCTGATCAATATTAATTTCTCTCTTCTAATTATATATACCATCCGATTGCTTCAACAATATGCTTTGCACGTCCAACTTAATATTATTAACTGAATAATCTTGAACTGGAAAATTTAAAATAAAATTAATAATATATGTATAAAAAAATCGTGTGGAGTACGATCATATCAGGCTTCAAATGCTGATTTGATCTCTCCACGTATGACTAAATTTCAACCAAAAATAAAGTCCTTAATTGTTTTTTTTTTTTTTCTTTTTAAAAAGTCCTTAATTGTTTTTTTTTTTCTTTTTTTTTTTAAAAAAAAAAAAACAAAACAAAAGGTTATATAGACAAAGGTAATTTATCAGAAAAACTGATAGCAGACCAGAAGTTTTATAAACAAGATATTAAGACATGTTGTGTGTCTTCACAATTAAACTTGAGAATTATTTGGTTTCACCTTACTGATCTTCTCAAATAAGAGATAATGCTTGTTACCATAAAATAAGCCATATATTTCAACAGAAGGATATGGATCCATAATTCCAGATATACAGTAATAGTAGTGATGATGATATATTTATTTAAGACCATGAAATTGACAAATGCGTATATTATACTTCTAAGCTCATGTGCTTGTAAGATACCATGTGATCATTAATTCTGCATATATATATATATATATATTTTTTTTTTAAATATGTACAATAGATAGATTCCCTCCGTAGTCAGTGTAAGCCACATGGGTAATTAAAAAACTTGAAGTCGCCCTTCAACAATAGTAATTAATGACATGAATCGATCGGGACCTTCTACTGACCATTTATTTAATTAGTTTTCAATAATCTTGTATAAGTTTTCAATAGAAATTCGGGGTTTTTTAAGGATTAGGAGGACTCGAATCCATAACCTCATTGTTGCAGGTGTAAGAGATTAACATCAAACCAATCTTATCTCGTACGATATATTTCTTGTTGGACAATACTTGGGTGCTGACCGGTCAACACCCAAGGTACTGATTTTGTGTTTTGATTGGTTGAAAAGATCATTTAAGGTACCTGATATTAAATTTATATGGCTGGTGTTGGTTTTTTCAACCAATCAAAATACAAAGTCAATACCTTAGATGCTGACCGGTCAGTACCCAAGTATTTTCCTTTCTTGTTATTCACCGTCAATGGTAGGTAAAAACTTATATCAATTAATAAGAGAACTTGCATTAAAATTTATATCTTGTGGTCACACAACATATCAACGACATAAACTTGAAATTTTACCATGCTTGCTTGATTGTTTAAACAAGCATGTGATCAATGATGTCATGAAGCTCGTAATAATTAATTAAAATGTAAGTACATTACCGTCATAGGCTAAGCTTTTGTTTAATTAAAAACTTGGGAGTCAACTTAATTAAAAAGCTTGATATATGATAAGATGTGATAGAAATTAATATCACCTAATGAATCAAGAACGTATTGGAACATGCATTTATTACATGAGATTCAGTGCAGCTGGGCGTATCCACCCCGGTGTTGGTAGTTGATTTCTTCTGACAATAATGCTAAACATCTCATCTAAAATCCCATATTTTTCATCTACTGCATGTGGTATGTGAGGTATCAAATTGTGAGTAGATATATATTAATGATGATTTATCTCACCTATCTCATGTATCCACTCACCATTTGACACCTCACATGCCACAAGTAGTGGGATGAAAAATGTGGGATTTTAGATAGGATGTGTAACATTACTGTTCTTCTAATTATAAAAGTAAGGGTAAATATTAAAAACCTCCTCCCACCTTTGAACTATTATTGGATGTATAATTATAAATACTTTTATTTTTTTAGAAACCTCCCCTATAAACTAACACCGTTAGCATTCCGTTTGTATTAACTGAGTTTGACTATTAAAATATCTAAAATGTCTCTATTTGAGTTTAAATCGTATGAATTAACCATTATACCCTCATACTTTTACCAAATAAATTAATAAAATGATACAAAATGTGTGAATGATAACTTGCAAAAGAGAAGTTATTTTATAGACAATTTTATTCCTAAAAATAACAAAATTACAAATCAGCCAAAAGTATTGAAAATGAGTATTTGCTTGGATTAATAAAAAAACAATAAATAAATACATATTCTGATTTATTTTAATTTCTTTTGGTTCATTTGTAATTTTGTTATTTTTAGAGATAAAATTGTCCACAAAATAACTTCTCATTTGCAAGTTAACATTCCCGTAATTTGTATCATTTTATTAATTTATTTAGTAAAAGTATGAGGGTATAGTGGTCGATTCATACAATTGAAGCTTAAATAGAAACATTTTAGACTTTTTAACTGTCAAACTCAGTCAACACAAACGGAAAGCTAATGATGTTAGTCCATAGGGGAGGTTTTTTTAAATAAAAACATCTGTAACTATACATCCAATAATAGTTCAAAGGTGAGGGGAGGTTTTTAATACTAACCCTAAAAGTAATTATCATTTGGGTCACACTATAGTCATTGATCTCGATGACTAGCTGATCAGCCATTTTATCAATTTAGCGTCAAATTTCAAATTTCAAATAATAATAATAATAAGATGCATTAAAATTTAAAGCTCAAGTTAAAATGTTTATATTGAAATGTTGATCTTGGTCAACGATTGCTGGGTTCTGGGGATTGTTATTTTTTTTAAAAAAGGAAAATGATGTAATGCCAAGTTGCCAGTTAGCTATGTCGAAAATCAAAGTCGTGCGAAGATTAATTAGAACAATAAAATATTTAATAAATAACTTGAAATATTTTATATAAATAGCTATTGCATGTATGGTGTCTTGGAGATTAAATATAGAGGGGAAGATTGAGTAGGCAACATCATAAGGCATGGCAATTCAACAAAATCTTCTTGTGTTTTGCCTACTAGCCTTTGTGCCTGCCTTATTAGCTACCACTAGTACTGATCATGGTGTTAAACCCAAGCCTTATTCAATGCCATTCAACCGGACCATTTTCCCCGCCGGTTTTACTTTCGGAGCAGGTTCAGCTTCTTACCAGGTATATATACATACAACCTGTATGCACTTTGTCTAATTAATTACCAAACAGTTTGTAATTCCTGATATAACTTATGTGTGGGAAGTCTAGATTTTTTTTGTTTGTCTTTATCATCCATTTAAAAATCTAGATGCGAGTCTTGATCATGCATGTACATTACTTGTCATGATGTGAGTCTTGATATATCATGTAAACCATATGTACTTCCTGCATGTCAAGGATTCTGCGGGACTAATTATATTTTGGGTTAAGATAATTTTTTTTAAATAAATAAATCCATTAACTGTATCTAATAGTTGAGACTAATTGAGACCAATGGCGGGGCCAAAAAAAAAAAAAAAACATTGGGGGTCAAATTTTTATAACATTTTGAGGAAAGGAGAGACATAGCCCCTATGGTTGAGAACAAACATTAGGTCAAGATTCATTTGTTAATATAAGGACATCTGGATTAGATAAAGATTATATATTTATTTATTTAACTATTACGATTTAGGGTTTTGATGGGAGCGATGGGAAGTGGCTCCACAGCTCAACCTCATTAAAATTGATACAAAGACATACCACTGAATCAACATCATCATCTCGTTATAAAATATACTTGGCATCGGACTTATAATTGTGTTTTCTTGAATTTCAGTCGGAAGGAGGTGCATCTATAGATGGAAGAGGTCCAAGTATATGGGATACTTTCACCAAAAACCATCCAGGTCTCTCTCTTTAGTCTTCTTTCTCTCAAAACCTTATCAATTAGCTCATGCATGTTGCTCACTATTTTAGTTAATATCAATGCCACTACCTTGATTCATACTTTCATATGATATCAATGTGAACTTCATCAAAACTTTTGCACCCTGTATGTATATATACATTTATATTGAACTTGATCAGTTGACTATATAATATTACAGATGTAGATTACATGCTAAAAAATGACAGAATCTTACGATTAAATTCTTTTATATATTTCATCCCGTATGAAAAAACTATTCTATAGAAATTAATGTTTTTTTTTTTTCTCCGATTGGATGGAATATAAATTATAAATAACACTTTAGCAAAGATTCAAAATTTCAACCATTGAAATTTTGTTCTTTCAACTACAAGTTGTTTTTTTCTTTTTCATTGAATTAAAGGATATTGACAAGTGAATCTTAATTATTATCGGACTTGACAGAAAAAATCTGGGATCGTAGCACTGGAGAAGTAGCGGATGACTTTTACCACCGCTACAAGGTACGTCCTTTTACTTGGTCTAAATTGCTCTAGAAAGATCAATTTTTTATATTTTAATTTGTAAAAAAATTCAATTAATTAATTGCTAAGAAATGTTTCAGGATGACATAAAAATAATGAAAAGAATTGGATTAGACTCCTTCAGATTCTCTATCTCATGGTCCAGATTATTACCCAGTAAGATGATCATGATCTTACTCAACCACTACCACTAATTAAATCTCAAATTAATATATATTAATTAACTTCTTTTTTTTTTTCCCTTTTTTTAGAGGGAAAAATTAGTGGGGGAGTGAACCCACTAGGAGTCAAATTCTACAATAATGTCATCGATGAGCTTCTTGCCAATGGTAACTAATTTATTAATTATCCTATATTAATATCTCGTGCATGCTCTCAATCTCATATATTATATTTGGTCAGGTATGAAACCATTTGTGACTCTATTTCATTGGGATCTTCCACAAGCACTAGAAGATAAGTATGGTGGATTCTTGAGCTCTGAAATCGTGTAAGTAATAAAAACAAAGAAAATATATTACATATATGTGTTGAATGTTGAAACAAATTGAATTAATCATATAGATTGTTGCTTGTTGGTGATGAAACAGGAAAGATTTCCGAGACTATGCAGATTTTTGCTTCAAAACATTCGGCGACCGGGTGAAGCACTGGGTGACAATGAACGAGCCATATTCATTCAGTGTTAATGGCTACAATGGAGGCACTTTTGCCCCCGGTCGATGTTCTAGCTATATGGGAAATTGCACCGCCGGTGACTCTTCCACCGAGCCTTATATTGTGGCTCATAATTTGCTTCTTTCTCATGCAGCTGCCGTCAAAGTTTACAGAACAAAATACCAGGTTTGTATACAATTATTTGAAGAATTTTAATAGATATAAAGTAAATATACGATCAACGTCCGATGTGACTCCGTGGTAAAAACGTTTATTCAGTCTGACAATATATCAGGTTCGAGTAAACAAGTTTATTTGTGGTTTCCTAAAAAGTTGAACATGTTACATGTTCAGGCTTATCAGAAGGGAAAAATTGGGATCACAATAGTAACACACTGGTTTATTCCAAAATCACCAAAATCAGAAGCTGACAAAGAGGCTGCCAATAGAATCCTTGATTTTCTCTTTGGATGGTGAGTGACCCCTTGATTTCGATTGATTGAAGATTACATGTATATGCATCAATTTATTTAATTACAAGATATATAAACAATTTTTGCAGGTTCGCTGATCCAATCACATATGGAAATTATCCCAAGATTATGAGATCTTTAGTGGGGGATCGATTGCCAAAGTTCACAAAAGCTCAGTCCGAAATGCTAAGAGGGTCATTCGATTTTCTTGGCGTAAATTACTACACTACAAATTATGCACAACATTCCCTCACAGTCCCTAAATTCAACAAAAGTTACTCCACAGATAGCCGAGTTACTGCCTCATGTAATTACCATCATCTTTTTTTTTTTTTAATCGGCTTCATACTACATATGAAACTAATCTTGGTTCTACAGCGTTCTTCTCTTGTCAGGACAGATCAACTCTATAACGTCATAAAAAGACAGTCCTGAGTACTAGAGAATTTTTAAAGTACTTCTATATATTATTATTTTATCATTATATATATAATAACGCAATCACGTAATTTGTTGTCACAGCATCGAAAAATGGGATTCCGATTGGTACCCCGGTATTTTCTCTTATTCTTATGTTCGGATTTCTGTATTTTTAATATACACACATTCTGACATTGAATTCTCAATAGTTGAATACAAAACGCTTGCTAATACATAGAATACGATCACCCCTTCTTCTTTTTTTACACAGACCCCTCTTAACTGGCTTTTTATCTACCCAAAGGGAATCAAACAACTTATGCTATATGTGAGGGACAAGTACAAGAACCCTCCAATTTATATTACTGAGAATGGTATGTATATATGATAACTTTAATTAATTCCTGTTTGAATTGAAGAGTAATTGAAATTAATGATGAATTGTGTTGTTTTTGTTTTGAAGGAATTGCTGAGGCAAATAATGATTCATTGCCAATTGGTGAGGCCCGTAAGGATAGTATGAGGATTAGATATTATCATGGCCATTTATCAAGTATTTTAGAAGCCATCAAGTAAGTTCTTATTAATTAATCACTATCTTAAATCTCTATCTTAGAGCCTCATTCACTTTGCAATATCCCTTCGAGTCACCGACATTTAAAGTAGTATATAAAAATAAATAAATAAATAAATACCTATATTATATAAAAAATCAAATACAAGTTATCAACCTATTTTTCACAAGTATCAAATAAGTCCCCATAACTTTTTTAGGTGACCAAATTGATCTAAAACTAACATTCGATTTTAAAATAATTTGTGAAAATATATTAATACCCCTTATTTCTCTTATAAAAATAAATAAATATATATATATATATATATATATAAACCTTGATTAAATAAAGGATAAAATAATATTTTTATTATTTAATAATATTAATATTTTGAAAAAAAAAAGGTTTTAAGTTGCAATAAATAAAATTAAAATTATAATAAAATAATATTAAAAATCGTACTAAATAATAAAACGCTGGATCACCTCAACCGATTATATTTGTATTTTATATGTCAAACATTATACACATGTCAATTTTGGAACGAATTTCTTCAATTAAAATATATTTCTACCCCAAAAATAATAGTTAAAGATGACTAACGAAAATTAGTAAGAGAAAAAAGTTTGAACTTATTAAATAATAAAAACTGGAGATGCGGGGTATCGATCCCCGTACCTCTCGCATGCTAAGCGAGCGCTCTACCATCTGAGCTACATCCCCACACGATAAAGAGAGTGAATATTATTTATAAAGATACGGTTGTAACACGAACGATGGGATATTTTGGCAGGGAAGGAGTAAATGTAAAGGGATATTATGCATGGTCGTTTTTCGATGACTTCGAATGGGATGCTGGATATACAGTTCGATTTGGAATTATTTATGTCGATTTCAAAAACAACTTGAAAAGATATCTCAAATACTCTGCTTACTGGTTCCAGAGGTTCCTTCTACACTGAGAAATCAAATGCCATTTCTTGTGCTTTCAGTGAGTTATAATTAAGTTTGATTAATAGTAATTAATCAGACAATCTTTGTATTCTTTTTTAATTTGTGTTCATCTTGTATAAGTTCAAACCATGAACTTTTGATCACGTTTCTCATTTCTGCATGCTCAAATTCCATGGACTTTTGGATAATTAAAATCTCTTTACTTAATGTGTCTTTTTCTTCCAAAAACAAATGTAACGAAGTAAAGAAAGAAATGACAAAGGAATTGATTAACTCAAGGAGAGTCACGACAGTGACGAAGTGAAAATTGGAAAACCAATCTAGCTAATTGGGTGGTAAGAACGCTCTGTCTTAACTCTTAAGCAACTTAGACGGTTGCCTAAGTCCCGCCTAAAATTAAGACCACATATTATCATTAATATTATATATAATTAATTAATTAGTTTTAAAATAAATATTCATATTAAATATTTTCCTGTGTTATAGCTTCTAAAATAATCATCGTGACTCGATGAGCAACTGTTTGATTAACATTGCTACTAACACTGTTTTTAGACTGAAAAGTGGTAAATTATAATGTTAATTGCTATGAATTAATTTATATAATGACTAAAAAAGATATGATTTTGTTTTTCAAAAGAAATGTATAGAAATTGAAATGTTATAATTTCTAATTGGTATCAAACGAATATTTAATTTAAATGTCAAATAAACAAAAATAAAACATCTAATTATATATATATATTTATTTATATTTATATTTATATATTTCATGTTTTTAATCTGTGTATTAGTATTAGCTAGTATGTACAAATTACTAGATCTTCTGTTAGTTGCAGTGTTCTTTATAATTATAGATCTACTTCTATTTTATGTATTCTTGGAGTATATAAAAAATGTGTTTATTAATTATTATAATTTTTTTTTGAAAAGGCAAATTTTATAAAAAAGCATGGAGCTCAAGCAAGGGAACAATACAACACAACCTAGGAAACAACGCAAGCCTCCCAAACAAAGAAAACAGCCCAAAGCAAATAATGAAAGAAAAAATATAATACAAGATAAAAAATATATATATATATAAGCAATAAATAAAAATGACCATTTCAAAATCATTATTAAAAAAAAACCCAAATTATAATAGTAAATAATAACAGTATATTTATATAAAATAATGGTTGGAATAAAAATGTATTTATATTAAATTAACAAAGATAATTTGATTATTTAAAAGATTTATTAAATCTCACAACGTATTATTTCATAATCACTTCCAAGAAATAACCGCTCACATGCTTCTTAAAACTGCTGCCAAATCAACTCAAATTATGAAATAATTACTTTTGACAATTTTATAAAACATATCTTTCATGCCAAAATTATTAAATAATTTGATTGTAATTTCTCAAAAGTAACACCAAACATGGCCTTGTACAAATAAAATAAAATAAAACAACATTTTATTTGTTTTAAAAAAATCCATTAATTAAAAAGTTTCCTATTTTCAAGTAAATAATGGACTTAAATTCTTTTAACATTATTCAATTCTTAAGTTTTCATGTAAACAACATTTAAGTTGACTTAATTTTTTCAATGTTATTCTGAAATAAACATTTAAGTGGACTTTAAATTCTCCTTGATAACCATATATTCACAATAAAATCTATTATTTTATATCTCCTACTACAATCAAAATATTTTATTTTGTTTCTGCATCACCCATGGAATTGGTGTTAGACCGTGAATTATGATATAAAAATGGAACTTTAGAAACTCCTAAAACTAGCTCAATTAGTGATGTTTGTGTGTTGAAGACAAATAACATTTGTAGTCGGGAATAGAATGGCGACTAATGGCTTAAGGAACGACAAGAGTTTCGAAGATGTAGAACAGCAACTAGTGGCTGCAATATGGCAATGTTATAATGAGATAGATTTTCTGATTCAATTTTGTGGTCGAAGTTCGGATGATATGACGACAAAATGACAAACAACGGCATCTAAGTTGGACACCAAAATCAGTGGTATATTACCTAGTTTGACAGGATATACGTAGAAGTGTCGAGACATCAGAACGAGCTACAGTCGGTACACTCTGACATTAAAGAGGGATGCTCGTCAATCGAATGATTAATGTAATGAAGTCTAAAGCCTTAGTTTACTTTTATGTGTGTTGGATGTTGATATTAGGTTTTTAATGAAGTAGGTGTACCCACTACTATTGAAGAGGGATGTAAGTGGAATAATGACGCTGCTTGGCTATCGAATGATTAATGTAATGAAGTATGAAGCCTTAGTTTTCTTTTCTATGTGTTGGATGTTGATGTTAGATAGGCTATCCTTTAGTTGCCTTAGTTGTTTATTTGTGTAAGTGTGTTAGCGATGTTCATTGTCGGGTATGATGTAGACTGTCATTTGCATGTATGTGTTTGGATCTTCAGTTGCTCAATTAGTCGAACATGGTGTACTTGCGAAAGTCTAGTTTAAATGAAATTGGTTGTGTTAAAGATTATAATTGATATGGACAGTTTTCGTGTGTGCCAACAATGATAATGGTGCAACTATCTTATTAATGAATTTAAGGAAGATATGTATAGGTTCGGAACATGAAATCTGGAATTGGTATTCTGTGTTTTTGGCTGATTACTAGAAGGAACAATAGAAGTCTATGTTTGTAATGGGCTCTTGGATAAGGTTTAGTTTGTAATGGGCCATTTTACTTTCCAAGGTTGGCCAATGGTTTGGCACATACCTGCTATAAGTATGGCATATTGTTTAAATGCAAATATGTGAATGCCAAGGTTCATTGAAACCAATTTAGGTTATGAATTTTCTTCAATAAAATAGAACAAGAAAAAGATATAAATATGGTGATGATGCAACATGTGTTTGCCTTAGAACAAAACATCGTGGAAATGTGATGAAATACGGATGAGTATCATAAACTAGCACATATCATGAATGGCTTATGTAAATCTAAAGGCCATCATAAATTACGATTTTGTACTATAAATTAAGTCCACTGATAGTCTAGTTACAAAATAATTTGTATGTAAAATACTTACAAAGCTTTGCAAGGCTTTAGCGTCCGTGGGAATTGACCATGGAAGGGGTATGCCATGAAGTATAAATTCTACAAATTTGAGCATGTAAGGTCCACAATTGTAGCTATGCATTAAAAACAGACAACCAATACATACAAGTTAGGTGGTTAAGTTTAATAAGCATTCATTTCTACTAACAACAATACCAAAACAAGAAAAGATATACTCATCGAGTTGAAGGGGAAGTGTCTTTGAAAACAGGTTTTGCAACGAACAGTTTGGTAACTGGTGATAATTGCTTATGCTTGTAATATCTGGCGTAGTGCAATGTGGAGGGAATCAAATATAATTGGCTACTTATTTCTTGAACCCTCATATTCAGTTTTGATGACTTCCACAATAAATTGTAAACAATTAACTTTCCATCAGACGGGAATAAATGACTCAACATCTAGTGATTGCCACCAGTGTTATAGAACCTGGACACATTGAATGAAGTTGTTGGTTAATGCACATAAAAGAATGAGAGTTGTATAAGAACCCGAGACACAGTATGTATTCAGACTCCATCTCCCACAATAATTGACATATGCAAAGACTTTTCATCTGGCTCGTAATCTAAAAGACTAAACTTCGGGTATTGTTCCCAAACCTGTCTAGGTCCAACAGGTTTTTTTTTCCCTCCTTTTGTCGGTTTTCGCCTCTTTTTTATCTTATTTACTTTTGATATTGTCTTATTTGCTTCTGTCATTGCCTTTCCCTATAGGTGAGTTAATTTGTAACGGTAATGAACATGCAGGCATGCAGCAGAGTGTTTCTCAGGTTAAGAGACGCTATCACCAACACAGTAACACACCCATTCCTTTTGTTGCACTGAATTGGTTGGTTAAGTATAATGAGAAAAATGGATTTCTTCTTTCAAAAGCCTAATGGCCTCCAACAATCGATTTTCCATGGGCATCATATACGCATGAAAGTAGAGATGGCAGTATTCCCCGCGAGGCTGGAACCCCGTGTGGCCCAGCCCCGAATGAAGCGGGGATGGGTGATAATATTCGGGTACGGGGATGGGGACAAAGTCTTGTCCCCGAAGGTGAAGTGGGGCGGGGACGAGGACGGGGGAAGCACTCCCCGCCCCGATATATATATACTTATAATAAAATATATAATATTCAGATTTTTAAAATCATTTAATATTAATTTTTTTAATATAAATAGTTTTTTAACTAAAAAAAGACTATTCATCTCATGACTATGTTTAGATTTTAAAATTTAGAAGTTTGTTTGTTTTATAAAATCTTTGATTTTGGATTAAATATGAATTTCTACTTTATTTTTTGTTTTAAGTTGTAATTTTCAAACTGCATAGTTATATTAGACGGTGGAATGGGACATGTATGGGGAAGGCCCATCCAATAGGGAATCCCTGGCCCCAAACCTGCTTCTCTTAATACGGGACGGGGATGGAAAAGTATTCCCCAACCCTGACCTGCCCCGTTGTCATCCCTACATAAAAGACATGAATGATGGATAGTGCGGAATGTGGCACATACATATGAAATTTCAATGAACAATGTACCCAAAGGAGAATTACAACGCAACTTACAAATCAATTAATAGTGTGAGAATTAAACAAAAAGAAGACTATATTTAGATCATACCGAAGGAGGGCTGTTCTTAATAGTGTCTTCATCCTCGAAGAGGGTCTTCTGAACTTATGGTTGACTAATCCCTAAATCTTGTCTTGTCAGGGCAATACAATTGAGTGTTTGGGACAGTGATAAACCAGTATCATTCTCGTTATTAGGCACTTTGCTAAAATATCCAGTGTTCTGCATTGCAATCGCTAGGCATCCATTATGAAGCATTTTTCACAGTGGTAGCCTAGGGTGAGAGACTTGTAGTTATAGATGTGCATTTATACCCGGATACTAAAATCCTCACCTCTCCATCCCACTAGGGGGATGGATATTTAGGGAAAATGGGGAAATGGGTAGGGATATGTATATTTTCATCCCCAAATTGAACCGAGGATGAGGATGGGGGGTTCCCCATTTTCCCCAAACCTTATATATATATATATATATATATATATATATCTCAATATTTTTTATTCTTTCTATTTTTTAACCCTAACTTACTAAGTATATATATTCTTAATATTTTTTATTCTTTCTATTTTTAATATTTTTGTATTTGTATTTGAATTAACCAATGAAATGAAATAGGTATACCTCCTCCCAAAACTTCCCCATCCCCATTTTCCTCAAATAGAAAAATGGGGATAAGGATAGGGATAGGGGGACCTATATCCATCCCTATTTTCCCAATGTCCATCCCTACTCGTAGTAGTCTTCAGACTATTTGAACTCCTTAGGATTCAATGGTAAAATTACCATCTGCATCGAAAGAAAAAAAATTACACTAGTGCAATAAAATTGCTGCTTCTAACAAACACAAGAAAGCAAGTTGCACTACAATAATTTTTGACTTTCCCTATGAACCATTTTCGTGGGGAAAGGGCGAAATTTGTAGGGAAAAGTATTACACGACAAAAAAATTTCGTCGACAAATTCGTAGGGACATCATGGTCAGGAAATGTATTACGCGATGAAATTTTGAGTTTCGTCGGCTAAGGGTATACATTCGTCGACAGAGATGTTAGAACTTTAAAAATTAATCCGATGTCTGGCCACCCCATTGTCAATAACCGCCAGCCAACCCACCCTTGATAATAATTACCATTAATTGTCATTATGAGGAATTAAACTTGCAATCTCATATCAAAATGGTAAGCCTTTACCGTTTGACTACAACACTTGATTTGTTAACAATTGCATAATATTTATATATAACCTATATGAGTTGTTAGAAATTAAAAATTAAAAAAAAAAATTAAAAAAAAAATAAAATAAAACATGTTAGATAAATTTAAATTTATTCAACTAATCAAAAATCTAATTTGAATGACAAACATATATTGAAAAATATTTATTGGATTGCAAATCGGGTTTGGTGATAATGTTTTTTTTGTCAATTTCTGAGATTTAATTAAATGATCATACCTCAAAGTAGTAAACAATTGAGATGGTGTTAATCGAGAATGTGATAAGAGTTCATTAATTAACAATTAATGACAGATTAGTTTAATGAGGACCAACTGTAAAGAAGATGCTACACCTTATATCTAAGAAGTGGAAATCTATTAGATAAGACTTTTTTTTTATAAGTGTATAGTATATATTTTCTTTAATCAAAGTTTTATGTACCAGGTGTCCACTACTAATTAGTTTGGTGGTGGTGGATTTATCCAAAAAATTTAATTTTAATTAATTAACTTTTAATATTTTTTTAGCATATATAAATTTAATTAATTAATTAATTTTAGTATATATATATATTTTTTAATTTTAATTAACTTTTTCCCTTCAAATCTATGTTTCTCTGGAAATTTTTTTGTTAATCCTTAGCCTACGAATTTTGGGTTTTGTGGGGAAAGGTTACCTTCGCCAATGAAACTAGTTTTGTGGGGAAAAGTTTTTTACCGTTAGCCTACGAATTTTGAGTTTTGTTACCTGCGCCGATTAAACTCGTTTTGTAGGGAAAAGTTTTGTACCTTTAGCCTACAAATTTTGAGTTTTGGGGGGAAAGGCTACTTGCACCGACGAAACTCGTTTTATGGGGAAAAGTTAACTATGCTTCCAAATCTTGCTTTGTCTCCTAAAGTTTTGTGAGGAATGACTAAAATTCTTTTAGTGTTGAAAATTAATAATCGACAAAGGAAATAACGTACATTGGCTTTGAATTGTTTATCCAAATTGTTTGCATTTTTGTATGATCAAAGTCCTTTGAAAAATTGATACTTGGAATAAAATTAGGGTTTATCATATATATATATATATATATATATTAATATATAATGAGTCTAATATAGTTGATGATATTATGTGTAGTTAATAGGCGTACACATATTTGATTTATTTTTAATTAAAATAATTTATCTTTAATGATCAATTTGTGCTTAGATATTTTTGTTATTACATTTTTTAATACAATATAAATGTATAAATCATATTTAATGGTAGCAATACCGACACTCTTAGAAGAAAATTCAGAGGTGAGAGAAATTGGGTTAGGGAACCCACTCAACCCCCGTTCCTATTTATATTTGGACTTGAACCAGAGACATTATCGAGCTAAATGAGTGATCTATCACCAAATCACATCGGACTATGATCTTGGCGTCCCGCAAGGTTTTTATGTTGATACACATTAATGATGACTTAACATAATTAATTGTCATATGCATATACTAACTAATTGCCACAGTAGTGGGATATATTACTCTTAAATATATTCGGCAATAATCGAGTTTGTTAGGGATCGGTCATTACTTTGATCATTATTTGTATGTTCATACCTTCATACAAACTTACTCATAATTAGAGACTAAGGGCCAGTTTGGTATTGCTTTTGAGAAGTTAAAATCATCTTATTTTATAATTTTGACATAAAACCATGTTTGGTAAAACTTCAAAAAGTGATTAATTGATATTCTGTCAAGTTTTGACAGTTATTTTGAGAAGTGGATAGGAGGTTATTTTTTTAAAGTGATTATGAAATAATCTATTTCAGCATTTAATGAATCTTTTAAAATATCATTATCATCCTTATGAAATCAAATTAAAATCATCTATATACCTCATTTCATCGAAAAATTAAAGATTCTAATATATTGATTTGATTTATAAAATCTTTTAAAAATATTTTTATTGTTCATATGAATTTTTTTTTTCCAATTTAAATATTCTACTTAAATATTGATTTAATATAATATAATTAATGAAAAAAAATGAAATAAAGTTCTAAATCATGTCATTTTAGTCATTGTAACTAATTTCAACACATTTGTAATAAAATTACTAAACATATGTATACAGTGGTTTTAAAAGTTTAATTAACCAAACATTCGATGATTAACTTCATAGTTGATTATTTTTTTTAGCACAACTAACTATGATTATTATAAAAGTTACAGTAATACCAAACCGGTCCTAAGCAAGTTAAGTGTATATAATATAAAGTCATGACAAAATATCTAAAAGAAAAATGTGAATATTTAAGAAAAAATTGAGGTGGAAATTACATAAAATTTAACTATCATAACTAGTGATTTAAGTACAAGACTTGTCCATGTCATTGTCATTGTCACAAAGGAAGTTATAATCCGTTGATGAGAAACACATTGTTTAGGTAGTTTCTCATTTTATTAATAATCAGCTGTTCAAAAATAGTGTTCTAATTTGTGTTTAACTAATCAAATTAGAACATATGTCTATATTTATGGTAGAAATTGAAAAAATAATAATTAAATATAGACACATATCCTAATTTAGTTGGTTAAACACAAATTGGGATACTATTTTTCGACAGCCGATTTAAATCCTAATTAATATCCTAATTAATATTCTCAATTACAAGATATTAAAGAGAGCAAAAGTACATTCACTATTGATAGCATTAAAATTTGGTTTAAGAATAATCTAATAGATCAGATGCACAAAAGTTCCAATTAAGTTTCACTTAATGCACCTAATAAATAGCTAAACCACCTTCCTAGTGGCTGCATCATTCCTCACAAATAGTAAGGAGATTCACATATTTTTTTTTATCTTTTTTTATCTTACTAGCTAGCTTCATCTCGCCTCAAATAGAAAATCAATTTGCTCTCTTACTCTAGCATGTAGATGATTTTCAACTCAATATCTCTTATCTAACCCTAAATGAAAGGACCTTATCAGTTGATCAACTAATTGATATCTACAGTTATTCAATAAAATTTATATAAATGTCTTTTAAATATATAATTGATGATTTGGGAAATGTAAAAATAAGTTTTTCTACAATAAATGCATGTATGATCATTCAAGGTATCTGTGACCGTAAATACCTGTATAAAATTTGGATTCAAACAATTTTAAGTCGGACTAACCTGGAGCCGGTTGGAGGAAAAAATCATCACTTACGATCATATACTAAAAATCCCTCAAACACAACCACATATATATATATATATATATATATATATATATTTATATAGAGGAATGTTGAAAAATAGCCGTTATCATTTGTTTGTTGCAGAGGACAGTATATATGTTTGTCTGGAATTAGAAATTATAAAAGTAAGTGAATGGAAATTATCTTCTACAGCAAGTTCACTGAACTACTATTAAATTAAAATATAGAATAATCTATTAACTGCTGACCACTTATTGACCAATTGTTCTGCTCTTCCAAAATGCACCAAGTTCAACACTATAAAACCCTCACTTCCACTTATACGCAGCTAATATAATATTCCCCATAACCACGGACATGCAATATTTATAATAGAGAGAGTGAGGATATAATTTTGTCATATGCTAGAGAAAGATTTCAAGGGCCGATTTTGTAAATATGAAACATTAATTGTATAAGCAAACATAATATTGGCTCCACTTCTCATCAATTTTATTTTAGATAACATAAAATCCCCGGCAGGGTACTAATCAAACAAATTGTCTAAAACAACTTTTTTATGATGAGAATTTGTGAAGAATCTAACAATAGAGATTTTCTCCTGGAGGGACACCAAATTTCTGGCAATAATCAGTGTAATACCCAATACGAGTCCGAACCGTTTGAGGTTGTTTGCCATTGCATTCAAGATTACCATTGACCTCCTGAATTGTTGCACCAAAACCTTGGTTTACAACTAAGTGGACTTTGGTCATCCAGAACCACAAGGCTGTCTTGAACGAGATAGCAGGGTCTTTGGCCACCGTTTCAGGTGAGTTTATCCCGTCGAACCCGATGGCCTTTCCAGCTGCTCCGTAGTTGTAGTTCCATGAGATTTGGATCGGGCCACGCCCGTAGTAGAACTTGCCTGGAGCACAAGGATACTGAGCATTTCCTTGATCACTACAGTAATTGTTTGATTTGTTAATCTCTTCTACGAAACAGAGATCTGCAAATACAAGTAATTCTTAAATTTTGCACTAGGAATCTAGAGGGGCAATTTGAAAAACTTTTTAAATTTTAATAGAAAATTGTATATAACAAAGCAATTATGTGCTACTGCCGGCATCAGGAATTTCTCGAATAGTATATGATCTTGGTTGCTAATTGCTATATATGCAATTTGGTCCATGCATGCAAAAAACGAGATAAATATCACTTACGTCCAGTTTCATGCGTGACATGTGCAAAAAATGCAGCAATCTCACGCTTAGAATCATCAGCAGAGCCAGAACCAAATTCAGAAAATAAATTGGCAGCATTCAGAAAACCATCTCTCGTGTAGAAGCTCTTCCCAGCACAATCTCCCCCCGCTTGATTCTTTATCCCATCGAAGAATTCCGCTGTCACGATGTTAGCCACGGAACTGCTGCCCCCGCCGCCCCCGCTTGAGGTACAAGGACCAGCTTTACAGCCCGCCCCACAGTACTGATCACTAGTGCCACAGAAACCATACTGACTGCAGCATAAGTTTGGGGCACAGTTGCAGTTTTGAGACATGACATTTTTGGGAATGCCTAGGGCAACAATTCCTAGTAAAACAAAGGTTATACGGAGATCATTTTTCAGAGCCATTTCTAGAGAAAATGCTTTGGGTGAGAATTAAAGAGAGAAGACCAATGTGTTTGATGTGCAAAATTTAGTTAAGAGAGGTGGGTATTTATAGGGTTAGGAGTAGAGAAAAGTAAATGATGTTTGTGGTGAAATTGGAATACTTAAAAAAAATTTTAGGTTTGGCTTGACTTCCTCTCTGTCTAATAATTGTATGCGTGTTCATTACGGGTCTGCTCAGAATGAAGTTGGAACATTCTGACAATTTGAAGTTGTTCTGTCATATGCAAGTTTCGGTTTCCCTTTTTATGAAACTTCAAAATACTCTAGAAAGCTAAATCAAAAGTAGGATAAATCTTAGTTTGTTATCGATAGCATCTATAATTTTGTCTAAAGATGAAGGTTAAAATTAGGACATCTACAGTTGAGAATTCAGATATTAATACAATATCAATTGGGTACATTTGTATATGTTTCTCTTATTAATTGCATATAAGGACCATAAGGTTCACGAGGTTAAATATAAGATTAAATAAATAAGTTGTTATAGTTAAAATAAATTGGTTTAAAATTAAATTAATATAAAATTATGTAAATATCATCCATTTATCCCAACTTTGGATTGGTACCCCAAAATTATGGAAATACCGGTGATATAACGAAAATATTATAAATATTTACTTTGAATTGTATTATAACATCTAGTTAGGCATTTTGTGTATGGTCTTACACATTGTTGCACTTAGAATATTCATATTCATTTAGACATTTAATTCTCTTCAATGAGTCAAAATCGTGTGGCTTCTAGGTAAAGTTGTACAAGAAAGTGAAGTCTTACAACCAAGAGTTGGTTGGTAAGCATTGCCAAGGCCTGCGGATAGATTAGGGGGTGCTCACGCCAAAAATAGTGGATTAGGGGATATCATCATTAGGATTGAACCAAAAATGGCGAGTGGTAATATCTATAGCCTGAGGTTATCGTGAGTGAGAGTTCGTGTATCACTTGAGGGTGTAACCGTCTTTTAATATAGTGGATTGTTGTAGCTTAAGTGGCTAGCATGACTAGTCCCGTGGTTTTTCCTTGTTGAAGGTTTCCACGTAAAAATCAAGTGTTCTTTATATTTCCGCACTTTACTTGATTTTTATTGCTTGTTGATTTGAGTTTTTATATGCTAATATTGACTAATCAAAAAACTTAGTAATAATCAATTAACAACTCATTCACCCCCTTCTAGGTTATTTTAGACACATTTAATACATATTATCAATAATGTTTATATATAATAAATGCCGGCCATGGCCAGACCCATATTAAAAGAATTTCAAAGCATTGTTTTTATTTGTTATTATATTCATGGGTGAAAGCATAGTTTTTGCTTCTCGAGTTCTCGGACAAAAGTTAAAATTAGAAAAAAAAAAAAAATATATATATATATATATATATATATATATATATAATATGCACACACCCCTAAATCCCTCATCATAAGAAAGCAAATATTTGTTTTGGTTTGACTGGAGAATTGAAAATTGACAAAATAGAATCTAGTGTACGACTGAATTGATGCTTGTTTTTATATTTGGATGATTTGTATAACACTATTTAAAACTCAGCTTCATAAATAAAATAAAAAATAAAATAAAAAACCTATTTAAATTTCAGTTCTATTTCATATATAATCAACTACATTTAAGGGTCTATTAGATTTTCCATTTTTCCCACTTAACGCGACACTTAATGATTCATTAAGTTGTTTTGTTTGATTTTTGTAAGTGACAAAATCACTTAAACAACTCTTAAATTTACTTATTTATAGATGTTTTTCACTTTTCACTTAACCAAAAAACAACTTGATTGATATCAATTTTATACTTCCAAAACTATCCTTACTAATCTGATAAATTTCCAGCTTTGTCTTCTCCCATAACCCTATCTAGAGATGATCGTGGTTCGGTTCGAACTGAAACCGCTACGATTGGTACCAAACTGGAACCATTAAGGTTTCGGTTTCGGTTTCGGTTCTGGTTCCGGTTCTAATTTTTAAAAAATCAGACTAGAGCCGACAATTCCAATTTTTTTTTCCTATCTCTCTTTCCAAAGTCCAGTCTTCACTCTCAACATCATCTCTATTCTCTATTTCTCCATTCTCCAATACCAAAAACCAAACCCTAGCCACCAAATACAAATTCTCCATCAATCTCCAAGTCTCCAACACCAAAACACAAACCCTAGCCACTACCACTCAAGGAGATCGTCGATCTGGTAGCTGCTCAGCCGCATAGTCGATCTAGGCGCTTCTGATTCATGATCTTTTCTTTCTTTCAATGGCAAGGTTGACTAATTTGAAATCAAAGAGATCAGAGATGAGATTGAGGGAGATGATTGTGATTTAGTGGTTGATTTGTGATTTGTGATCTGGGATGGTGGATTGAGAGAGAGAGAGAGAGAGAGAGAGAGAGAGATGAGATTGAGTTTTGGGATGGTGATGAAGGTGGATGGTGGATTGAGAGAGATCTGGGATGGTGATGAAGGTTTGAATCGGTCAGAACTGAAATCGAAACCGGAAATAAAACCGAAACAGATCCCCTTGGTTTTTGTTTCGATTATAGTTTCGATTGAAACTGAAACTATTAGTTCTGAACTGGAACCGTGGTCATCTCTAACCCTATCCATATTAATTTTTGGGAGACTATATTGCCACCCATGAAATATCTCTCCACAACTATTTTTTCTTTTAAAAAAGTATTATTTAAATAACCTATTAATCTGCCCCAATTGCAGTTGCGGAAAAAAAATTAATCTTCTATTATCTTTTATCTTTTATCTTTTATCTTTCGCTAGTATCAATATTCATTTGTTCTTTGATTTATTAATATTCTTGTTTTTTTTTTTTTAATTTATTTATAATTTGTTATTATCTTGTTAATAGAAGTAAAGACAACATCACATCATCAATATATATTTGCAATTCCCAACACTTTCTTCTTCATTTATAATTAGTTTAGTAACATAATTTCTCAGGACTCAATATGATGAACAAGATAATAATAATAATAAAAAAACAAACAAGAATATTAGTAGATTAAAGAACAAATGAAAATAATTAAATAAAGGAAATTAGTCAATGTTTATGTATTAAAATGTAAATATATAACAAATAGCAGTTGAAAAAGTATAAATATAAAATTATTTATTTTTAGATATTCATAACTTAAAAAAATAAATAATTTACAATCGCTTTAATGACCGAAACTATTACAATTTTCTATCCTTTTATACTAGACAAGACAAATTCAGATTTTGAAAAATCGGAAAGGACTCTCTCTTAATTTATATATATATATATATATATATTGTTATGAAATAAATAAAATAAACAAGAACATAATAACATAAATATAAAGTGAGAAAGGAGAGAAAATAGTAGCCCAAGAAAAGATATTCTTTTATTCCTCAATACTTCTCAATCTTATACATCAAGATGAAGGCTCTTATTTATAGCCATACAAATCTTTACAATCATAACTTACACAATAATGGATATAAATTACAACATAAATTGACCATAAATCATTTGGGTGTTACAAGAGAAGTTAGGAAGATGATAAGCTTGATTTCTTGATGTGGACATCCACTCGCATTAAAACATTGAATAATGTTTTCATAACACTCCCTCTTGGATGTCCATCGTATAGAGAATATGCCTCATTAAAACCTTTGCTAGTAAAAACCCAGTGGAAAAAAAAAACTAGCAGAGGAAAAAGAGTACAGTATTCATCTACTTATCAAATTAACCTCTGAAGGAATTTGGGGTACAAAACTGCCTCGTTAAAACCTTACTAGGAAAACTCTATGGGATAAAAACCTAGTGAAGGAAAAAGAGTACAGTATGTACAATTTTCTCCAAAATCAATATCTCCCCCTGATAAGGTGATAAATACGCTCCCCCTCATTCTGACGTAGATGCTTCAATATTTTGTAAAGATATTGCATCCCGATATTTTATACCAAGATTTTATTTATTGCAACTGGTAGTGTATTTATAAATAAATCTTCAGGATTGAAAACTTATATGTATTTTTTATCACCACCTTTTTGGAGATCATATGTAAGAACTTTAATAAAATCGATTTCTGAATTGGTCCAACTTGTTATATACAACATCATGTTGTTTTATTATAAAAACACAAGTTGAACCTATATTTGGTACTTCAGGACCTAAAGTTCTTCAATAACAAGAGGAGATCATACATCACTTTTAAGTTATGGAATAAATATCGAGGAATTCATTTGATGTGTTTTATCCATGAAAAAATACTTCAGGACATTTTCCTTATATATGTTGACTCATGTTTAATGTCAAACTTATTAGCTGAGACTAAATATTATTTTCCAAGACTTTCATCTTTAGAAATTATTTCTTTGATATATATAATTTATAAACTTAGCATAATTTTTGCTAAGCTTTACATAATCAACATATAATTATTTTAATAAATATTCACCATGACGAATACACTACATGCATTCTGATTGTTTAATTTTCACTATACAAAACTTCATGTAGCTTTGAATAACCTGCTTCAGACATTTAAATCCTTCGAGGATTTTTATTCATTGTCAAACTAGGTTTCTACAATAAACTTTTTATCTTAATTCGTACGAAAAATATTCAATAAGTTTGATGTCATCAAACATGTGGACTACAGGTCCAAAGCTTTCAAATTTTACATTAATATAGCTTTGCCTTTTATTTGTTAATAATTTCTATGTCGACATTTCTATAATTTATAATACAAGTCTTTCATCATTTTTCATAATATGCAAAGCAAATAATATATAATCTCAATTTCTATACCAATATATTTCATTATGATTATGAATTCATATGCCTCTTCAAGGGATTATTCTAATAACTTTACTGTTAAATATACACTATACATGTCTTTCTTTACAGATATCTCTCCAGGAGAAGTATAATCACATTAAATTTAATACACGTGTCTTTACTTGGACAATTGAGATTCTTTTATTTTCTTCAACGGTCTCATAGGGGAGATTAACATTTCTATATGATTCTTCAGGATTTTGTTTTCACTTATGATACTAGCTCTTCAAGAGCCTTATATGATGATGATTTATCTATCACTTGAGTATTATTTTAAATATGATCATAATTTTTAAAATTCCAGTTCTAGGAACCATATCCTTTGAACCAAAATCATATTTTACGACTTTACTGTCTAACAGATGATTTTTGCTGCAATTTCATAAACTGTTCTACAAGAACAACCACCCGGATTTATATATTGGCAGAATGTAATTTTATTATTTTATTTGAATCATCTGAAAATTTATTTGCATATCATGCAATTTATAGGATGATGTATACCTTGTAATTTTACGTCGTTTATCAACTTATGATATTCTCCCCCTAACGACGATAAAATTTACTTTAAGGAATTATATGTACCATAATAATTTTCTACATAAAATCATATTTTGTCATATTGTCCTTTAAGGACTAATTTATATGGTTTTATTGTCCTTCAGGGACATTCACTAGCAAAAACTAATTAGTTATGAAATGGATATCCATATAAAATATTTCAATATTTCGATGCATCGTTTACTTTTAGTAAAACTTATTGTCCTTCAGGGTCATTCACTAACATGTAATCATATAATATAAGAATATGATAAATTCTTTTGGCACGAGACAAAATAAATTAGATATAATAAGAACTTCAATTCTTCAAATTTCATGTTCTTATGTCAAATTCTTAAACACTCACATGTTTTTTTTGGAACTTCTGGTTCGTGTAGGAACTGCTGGTTCATAAATATAAAATCATACGTTTAAAGCTTCGCGTTCTTAAAATAAAATCACAATTTTACTTTTCAAATGAAAAGAACTATTATTAGATCAAATTTAGAACTTCTAGTTCTAATTAAATTTGATATCAAAAATTAAATACAGAACTACAAGTCTAATTAGTTTGAAATCGATAACATCGGATTTTAATAAGATAAATATTCAGAACTTCAGATTCTGATTTGTATTAATATTAATAGTTTTAAGCCTTTGTATTTTACTTTTCAAATATTTGAGTAACCAAATATTCATCTAGCAATAAACTTTAGGTTCAAATTTCAGAACTTCGGGTTCATATTCAACAATTTATATTCAAATTTAAAACTGCAGGTTCTCAATTGGATTTGATTTTGAAACTTCTGGTTCTATATATATATCGATCAACTCCAATAACATTAAGAACTACAAAAAAATAAAACTAAATTTATTTTTTGATGTGGAAGATCCAACGTAGTGGCAACCACAGAGCATACTCATAAAATTAGTTGTATGAAATCAATTAAATCAAAATAACAATGAGTAAATTATATTGAAATACTTACTTGGCCGGATATGATCTTCTTAATTGTCTAGGGACAATTTCTTATATTGTAGATCTTCCAGATCTAACAAAATACAAAGTGTCAATATTCAAGTAATTTGTTTTAACTTTGTGTAATATATTAGCTCTTCTGGAGCGTTCATTATTCTTTCTAAAAATCAACAAAATATTTTAGATATAACAAGCAAACTTTTATAATTATTAGAAGATGTATTTTACATCCTTTCAATCTTCTTGTTTTGTTAAGGTGTTATTCTACTTCTGGTGGAACAATTTAAATTTCTTTATAGTGATCACCTTGACATCAATAATTATTTGATTACAACAATATCCACGATCATCACCATAACTATATGTAACATTCACTTCAAGGAATGATATTGATCAAATTGGGTAATGTCAATGATTTTATAATCAAAACTAATTATTTTGTTCAACCATGAAAACCATGATATAAACTAATAGTATGCTCAAATACATACGTTATTAATATTGCCACTTCTAGAGCAAATTTGAAGCATAAAATAGTGAAATATATACTTCTACTTCTGTAACAATATTTGAAACAATATAGACTCATTATGTTTCATCGATCATGTTTTTATCTACTTGGTGATCAAAACCATTTTTAAGCAAATATATATAATGACAAATAATTCATTAACGATAAGATATTTCTATTAGAAAAGAACAACTAGACATTTTTTTTTAATAAATAAAATAAAATATAATTCATGATATATCATACAATTTAGTAAAAACAACAACAAATATCTAGCATGATATGAAGTTGTTTTCATGATTTGTTGCAACTTGCAATTATAAGTTTAATACTAATATAAATTAAAACAATAAGAAAAATCTCATCTTTGAAAGAATAATAGAATATAAATATTATATTACTAAAACCAGATGAACGTAAATCAAATCAATGAACCGTAAAACTATATCACATGGTGAATAAATTCAAATGTTAATGAATAAACAATTGAGACATTTCATGATTAATAGGTGTTTGAAATATGAAAATTTATATTTTTCTAGTATATGAAAATATAAGATTTCACACCTTACATACCTTAATAAGGAGGAAGAAATAAAGAAGAAAAAATATTTCATTCATAGTAGTTGGGTCTCTTAATGTGAAATATAAATAACCAATACAAAATAATAGATCAAAAATGTCAGATTCATGATCATGTGAAATATAAACAACCAATTATAGATAGATAGATCAAAAATGTTTGAAAACAAAAGACAAATTACTTTTGCACTTTTTGGTCATATTAATATCGTAACTTAATGTTCTATTATATCATAACCTTATAGTTATGATTTGCAATTCTAGAACTACAGGTTCCAAATAAAATTCATATTTGACGAAAATGTTGAATTTCATCGGAACTTCAAGTTCATATATAAACTTCTTGTTTATAATTGTAAACAATGAATTGAGAACTTCGGGCTTCAAAATTAATCACATATGTCGAAATTCAGAACTTTGGGTTCTTATTCGATAATTCAAAATTTTCATATTTTGGTTTGATTGCAATCCATATTTTCTAATGAGATTATGTTAAGCTTCAAGCTTTTTGATTTTGTAATCTCCAAACACTAAATTGAGCTTCAAGCTTTTCGATTTTACAATCTTCGGACATAAGATCAAGCTTCATGCTTTTTGATTTAACAATTATCAAATATATATCAAATCGAGCTTCAGGCCCTTTGATTTTGTGATATTTGGGTTGCAATATAATTAATTTCATTTTTACAATCTTCTAGTTGCAATACAGTCATTTTTTTTTTCCTTTTATTGGCAACCTAATGAATATTAAGAACAAAATTAAGAAGAGAAATAATATAAACCACTTTTTTTCCTTAGCCCAAAATTAGAGAAAGAAGTACTTTACAATTGCTTGGATCTCTTGGTCTCATCAAGAACTCTCAGCCTCATCAAGAAATTGTTATCTCTCTTATCACTTATTGAATTTGGATCATATGACATCTTGTCTTCAAATAATAAACTTTCAAATCTGAAACTTGAAACATATAATGGTTAGAGACTCGTGTTGATAACGTGTTATGAAATAAATAAAATAAACAAGAACATAATAGCATAAATATAAAGTAAGAAAGGAGAGAAAATAGTAGCCCAAGAAAAGAGATTCTTTTACTTCTCAATACTTCTCAATATTATACATCAAGATGAAGGCTCTTATTTATAGCCATACAAATCTTTACAATCATAACTTACACAATAATGGATATAAATTATAACATAAATTGACCATAAATCATTTGGGTGTTACAAGAGAAGTTAGGAAGATGATAAACTTGATTTCTTAATGTGGACATCCACTCGCATTAAAACATTGAATAATGTTTTCATAACATATATATATATATATATATATATATATATATACACGCTCAAATTCGAATAATTCTCTTCCATGTTCCTTGTATTCTACTTTAAACCAGATTAAATCAAATTTTGCCCTTTTCATAAAAAAAAAAAAAAAAAATTCAAATTTTACCAACATTAATTACTCCAAATTATTTCAACGACTCAAAAATTAAAATAACAGTCACAGGTATAGCACAGCCGAAACTGCACCTTTCAACGAAGGTTGAAATACTAGTTCAAATCCCCTCCCAAAATTTTTAATAAAAATCATAAAATTAAATAAATTATCTACCTTCTACACGGTGTTCATATAGTTAAGTGAAATATTACATAGTTCTATATAGAGCCAAAATGCCTTGTTTTATTTAAGTAATCCTCTTTCTCATAATTTTTTTTACTTAAATTTTTATTTTACTTAAATTTTTGACTTTAATATTTTTTTCATCTATTTCTTCAGAATTCAAGAGTTGTAGTATAGTCTAAATTATTTTAGTCTTTTTACTATTTGATTAAAATAAAGAATAAATGGACATGATGATATTAGTCGAGTGGTATATCCCACACACCAACGTCACAAAAAAAAAACTCAAATTTATGTAATATTTAAAAAATACATATAAAAATTTAAGTCAAATTTCAAAAGTTCAAATTATTATAAGTATATCTCAAATCATTACACCTTTTGCCTAAATCTTTCTTTTGATAAAAAATAATAATTTGATCATATAATTACTTCTCTTGGCAACATAATTAAGCAAGCATAGTAGTGTTTAATGTAAAAAAAAAAAAAAAAAAAAAAAAAAATCAACATGATTTCCTTTATTTCATTGGGTATGTCGTAAATGACTACAAATTAAATTTAAATAAATGGTATCCTCTTAAATAATTAATCACACGAATTAATCCGATTAGATTATTTGAAATTTGAAAGTAAATTTTAAAACGATTTTGATCAACTTAATGACATATAACATAATTTACGACTTGACACACCCTTTTTATTTTTTATTTTTTTTAAAGTTGGGCCAAATGGCATTAGCCAAGTCAAGATTCAAGAATCAATTTGTTTAGCAGATACAACCTTTTTTTTAAAGAAAAAAAAATTATATTGAAAAGTTTCATATCCTATTTTTCTTAAAAAAAAAAAATAATAAAAAGAAAAGAAAAGAAAATTCAGGTGAAGAAGAAAAAAGAAAGAGAATAGAGGAAACGGTCTGTTTGTGTGTAAATGGCGAGGGAGGAAGAGCTCCCAATCCCCATTCAACAACCAAATTTAATTTTCTTCCTTTTTCTTCAGGTACTCTCTCTCTGTGTACGTTTTTTTTTATACGTATTCCATAATACACGCCGGCCGGTAGATCAATCCATGATCCGGTTACTCTCCTCTCCGATTCCTCGCTTTGTTTTCTTTCTTTTTAAATAATTTCTGATTGTAATTATCTCCTCTTTGCAATGTTGTTGAAGCTCTGTTTTTTTTTTTTTTTTTTTGGAATGCGATATCCATTTTTTAGAATATATTGTATTCCCCGATTGAATCTGATATGATAACCGAAGATATTCTTCTTTTTTTTTTTTTTTTTTTTTTTTTTTTTTTTGTGTGTGTGTGTGTGTGTGTGGGTGGTTATTTTAGGCCTTCTTTAGGATTCATTTCCGCCTTTTGTAATTGAATGATGATTTTTTTTTTTTTTTTTTTTTGTTTTTTTTTTTTTTGTTTTCAGAGTTGTGGCGTTTTGCAATTAATGTAGGGTTTATATATAATTCTTTACTGATAAAGTCATAATTTTGTTTATTTTTTTTAAATATAAATAAAGATTCTGTCTTTTTTTTTCCCTCTTTTACTTTTCACGTTTTCTCTTGCTTTCATTGAATTAAATGGTTGTTTTTACGTCTGGTTAATCCCGTTCAGTGTATGATTTTGTTGTTTTTGCAGATGTTCTGTCTTTTAATATTTGTTTGAGTTTGTGATGATAGTCCATTTTGGGAAGGCAAGAGAGAGAGAGAGGGGTTTGTGTGAACTGTGATGTATTGTGGAGGGGGAGAGGCAAATCAATGGAGTTGCGGAACAGCAGGGACGGTGAATTTTCAAAGAGTAGGTTCTATCGTTCGAGACATTGGAGATCCTTGCCTTTCTCAATCGCCTATAAAGGTTGTTATAGCTGTAAGACACTTTCTTATCTTCTTCTCTATTTTATTACATGCTCTACTTAAACCTTAAAATACTATAATCAGAATTTAACTTAGTAGATAGTGAGCAGCTTCTTCAGTGTTTTGTATTGAAAGTTGTAGATGAAGTTATTGAGTATCATAGGATAAATAGGCTGATAATGGATAGCTTTGGGGTCTTTGTACAGTTAATACGTTCAATCTCTGCATACGTTTAACATTTTATGTTCTGCTAATTGATATCACTATAAGAAGCAAGCATCTGTGCTTGATATGGTTGCTGAGGAAGTGATGGAAATGATGAGAAAAAAAATAAAATTTTCTGGTTTGAGTTTCGGATAAATAAAATTCTTCTCAGAGATTGAGTTTGACATAATTGTCTTCATGGAGGCCCTGTTAATGAGGATGATTAGCGTTTATGAATGTTGTCAAGCAATAACATTTACTTGCTATATTACATGGTTTTGTATAAAGTTTTCATTAATATTTCTTTGTTCTATGATTAGTTACTGAAGATAAATCTGTGATGTCAAGATATGAAGAGACACAGTGTGTTGAAGCAATGCAAAGATATGAAGAGTAGGGTAGAGATTAAGTTGCAGACTGACAACTGACAACAATATGGAATTTGATGGTGTTATAATGATTTTGAGATCATTAACTATCGACATGCTTCTGGTATATAGGACCCTCTGGAACCAAATAAAATTCACCTATCATTAGGTTTACAGGTTGAGTTAGGAATAGGATTTAGTAGAAAACTGGTCATTTTACAATATGTCCGCAATATTGTTTAAAAATCATGTCATATATATTTATATTTTAAATATTTATTAATAATGGAGGCAATGGTGCAGCATGTTTGGCTGGTTTTGTGTACGCTGATTTTGGATGTAAAGATGATCTTTTGTTAATTTTAATTTCTCAGTTATATATCTATTATTGGTTTTAGTCCCTATTTCTGAAATGTGTTAATAAGATTTCAGTTTTGTTAATGGTGCAGGTAAGCAAAATGCTTAAGCCAGAAAAATGGCAGACAACTTTTGATAGTGATGGGAAGGTTTCAGGTTTTCAAAAAGCACTCAAGTTGATCAATTTGGGGGTATGTTGTTTGATTGTTTCACCTCCATCATGTATCTTGACACTTTTAATTACTGCTGATGTATTTTTACTTATTACGCATTTTGTTACAAATCATCCTTTTTGAAAAGGTATTTATTTTTTGCTTGTTAGCATAGTTATGCTCTAGCATTAGGGGAGTACGATTATGATAAGGAATCAACTCTAATTAGGATTCACAAGGATTAAGGCTAGCCACTTTATTGAAACATTTATGGGAAGTATATATTTAAAGAAGAAAATGGCGGAGATAAAAATTATGTGTACAAGTCATTTTTGTTCACGTTTGTTTTTATTATTTCCCATCCCAATAATTAAATCCTCAAGACAGCTATCTTGTCAATTTCAGAAAAAACAAGCATGTAACATGTTCATGAGGCCATGAGCATTCTATATTAAATTGCTATTGTTATGCACTTATGCTGTGCATCTTGGAATCTCTCCCTTGAGATATATTACTATTCCATGTCTCCTATCCGAATTATATGACTCTTTGCTTCTTTTACTTCACATTAATGTAACCACCATTTTGAAGGATTTGCATAGTTTAAGACATTCTTTACTTGGGATCAAACAATTTTAAATAGATATTTGTATATAATATATATATGCAGTGTCATCATAAATCTCAAAATGTCTGTCCTGCTATATTTTCATCATGAAAGTCCGTACTATCCAATCTAGAATTTTAGTATGTTTGGTATTCTCTAGTTTTCTTTTTGACATGAAAGTTTTGTGCTTCATTTTTTTTAGTTTCAAAGTTTTAGTTGGTCCATGCCTTGGATTATAGAAATTATTAGGTGCAAAAGTCTGCATTTTGTTAAAATACAGATTTTACAAACCTGTGTTAAACTACACCAGTTTTATTTTCATTTCACAAGTTTTTAATCTTTGCGATTTGCATAGTTTAAGACATTCTGTACTTGGGGTCATACAATTTTAAATAGATATTTGTATATATATGCAGTGTCATCATAAACCTCAAAATATCTTTGCTGCTATATTTTCATCATGAAAGTCTGTACTATCCAATCTAGAATTTTAGTATGTTTGGTAATATCTAGTTTTCTTTTTCACATGTAAGTTTTGTGGCATTTATTTTAGTTTCTAAGTTTTAGTTGGCTCATGTTTTCCTTTACCTTTCTATGTGTGTATGTTTATGTTTGTATGTAGTAAGATTTCTTGATTGAAGTGCCTTGGAAAGCCTTTATTTGTTACATTTTCCTTTATTTATTTTTTTTTTTTTCCTAAAGCAGCTCAATCAAGAACCTCTGAATTTTTATTTCTAATCACTAATATGCACTTTATTTACTGCATGGTAGGGTGTGGATCCATCTATAAGGCCAGAAGTTTGGGAATTTTTACTCGGTTGTTATGCTCTGGGGAGCACTGCTGAGTACCGAAAGCAACTGAGAACAGCTAGGAGGTATGGTGATGTATATCCTTTTAAGTGCTCCTTTTTGGTTGTTCTGGTATATGAACTGATTAAATTCGTTTGGTTAATTGAAGAGATGGATTTTTAATTTTTCTACATTCAGACAGCTCTTATAATCTGAGTTAGTAGCACTGTGTCATTTGACCAATGGCTTGCATTTTTGGATAACTGGATAGAAATGGCTTAATAAAGTAAACATGAGACAATGATGGATAAGAGGTAATAATTTGTCAATACTGCAGCAATGTCATATTAGTTTTACTTGAAATTTTTTAATTCCTTTACTTGGACAGGATTTTCGTTAAAAATATCTGTGAACAATTGTGTGTTTGCACTCCTATGATATCTGATTGTTAAGCGACCTAAAGAAACATCTAATTGGTGAAGGATGATATTTAGGATTTTATTTTAAAAATATTTAAATACGAATTTTGTTTTCTCATTTTAGGTTGATTTAAGTTGTTTTTGTTGCTGCCAGCCACTTCAAGGCTCCCTTGACACACAGCTGGCACAAGTCTAGAAAACTAGTCTAACTCGAACAAGAAACTGTTTTACTACAAATGAGATCAACTTGAAATAGGAAAACAAGATCTTTTGCAGAAGTTCTTAAATAAAATTCAAAATTTCTTCATTGCTAATGCAGGTAGCATCATTTATTCATGTGTGTATTTGTTAAGGATGTATTTTAAATTTTCAGGGAACGTTACAAGGACCTGATCAGGCAATGTCAGACAATGCATTCAAGCATAGGAACTGGTTCACTTGCCTATGTTGTGGGTTCCAAGGTTATGGACATGAGGACAACATCTAAAGATGATAGGGGAAGGGAAGCTAAAGTCGAAAGTAGACAAGCTTCTGTTGATAACACTAACCAGTTGAAGAGTGATAATGATTTGAGTAATAATTGTACAGATACGTCATATGCACATCAAAGGGAAAGTTTGACTGATTCAGCTGACCTTGTCAGTGTTAGGGGAAGCACAGATAGTGCAGCATACGACTCTTCTTGTTTTATACCTACTTCCAGTCCATGCAACCGCAGCTCACGTAAACAAGGGAGGGAAGTGCATGGATCCCAATATGTAACTGGAAGTTATTTTGATTTTCCTTCTTTACCAGTCACAGATTTGTTTGAGAAGAATGAAAAGTATGAGAAAGAGTATGACGTTTGTGAAGAAAAATCTTCTGCAAGACATAGATTGAGATTTGAGGATGAAAGAATGCACAGTTTTCAAATTAATAATAATGCAGATTTAATCATGGAGTCAAATGATTCACCATCTAACAACATTTCTGGCCCCGTGAGTTCAGAAATTGAAATGGCTTCTTCTGGTTCTCGTGAACATGAATTGTGGTCCAAAAATCTTGATTTCAAAACAGAAATAGCAAATGGATTGAGAATATCTGATGTTCCAGACACACCATTGGTGAATGCAACCACATCTCGAGGAGGGGCTGTTAGCGAAGATAGGGTATCTGAATGGCTTTGGACTCTTCACCGAATAGGTAAATCAGTTGTGAGTGTCTTACTGTATTTTAATGTTACAGCACTTCATGTTTGTGCCAGATTACCAACTTATTCTTTTAGGCTCACAAGATTTATTTTATTTTTTTTCCTTTTTAGTTGTTGATGTTGTAAGAACAGATAGCCATCTTGAATTCTATGAGGATACAAAGAATTTAGCTAGGATGTCCGATATCCTTGCTGTTTATGCATGGGTTGATCCTGCAACCGGTTATTGTCAAGGTTGTACCTTTGAAATTTCATGTTAATTTTGTTGAATCCCCATGAGTTATGTGTTTCTATTTCAAAGCTTAAGAGGATTAAATTCTATTCTTTAAACTCTATTTTCTATAATGATGGAAGATATGATTGTAGGTATGAGCGACTTGCTATCTCCTTTTGTTGTTCTTTTTGAGGACAATGCAGATGCATTTTGGTGCTTTGAGATGCTCCTGAGAAGAATGGTACTTTTAATCTTGACAAATATGTTATTTAGATAACCGTATGATCTTTTGCTAACAAATACCCTTTACACTCGCCAGCGTGAAAATTTTCAAATGGAAGGACCAACCGGAGTGATGAAGCAGTTGCAAGCGTTGTGGCATATCCTGGAACTCACAGACCGGGAAATGTTTTCACATCTGTCACATATAGGTGCTGAAAGTCTTCATTTTGCATTTCGAATGCTGCTGGTACTCTTCCGCCGGGAATTATCTTTTAATGAGGCTCTTCGTATGTGGGAGGTTAGTATATTGACAATTATTATCTCACTAGATACATGTGACTGGAGTATGAAAATATGGTGTGAGCTCATCATAAATAATTATAAGACAGAACTAGGAATGTTGTTTTCCAGGGTAAGCATGGACCACAATGTTCTACTTCATAGCATAATTAGCAGACTGCACTATAATTTTCGAGGTTAGTATGGACCACTGGTCAAAGTAGATTGATGTATAAGATTGTCACATCTCAACATCGAAAGCAATGGTCTTGGTTGGTTACTTACAGTGACCTTTGCACGTTGCACGTTGCTAGTTGCTAGTTGCACACACCTAGATAACTAGCAGGTTATTTGGAGAATCTTATGAAAGTTGTTTTGAAAGACCTCCTAGTCCTACTATTAATTTTGGCTTACTTGTTAGGCTGTTATGCTAACTTAAGTTTTTAGTCTTTGTATAGTTAGGGAATATATATTGGTTATCTGCTTACTTGGAGGAACTCCATTTATTGATGGATGGTACAATATAACACAGCTGATGCAGGTGGACAGATCAGTTTATAGGGAATGCAGTATTTTCTCCATATTTTGATTTTTCTTCGGTCTCCACTACTAGAGTATTGAATATAAGATATTAATTATTATTTATTTGTTGGATTAAGGATACTTTTTGTTTGATTTGGTTATATTTTGAATTTGATCACCTTTGTGAATTACAATTGATTTTTTTTTTTTGTTTAAAATAGAATTAGCCTTGATGTAATTCTTTAAGGTTACATTTTGATTAATTTTAGGGCAAATTGCACAAACACCCTTGGGTTTAGGCCTAATTGCACGCATATGGAATATTACTCATAATTGCACAAACATCCCCGTACCATTAGTTAATTTCCATCCAAATTAACCTTTGACCATACTTTTGGCATTAAATGTCTGAAATACCCCTATTTAATTATTTTATATTTTTATTACTATAAAATAAAAATAATTTAATAAATATACAATAAAAAAATTAAAAAACTAAAAACACGTGAAAGAGAAAATCCTTCCATGGAAACAGCAGCTCCACGATTGTTTTCCTTCTGCAAAACCAATGCCTCAGCAAGGTCAATCAGCTCATCATTCTTCTCTATCCTATCAAAACCCTTTTGATTTCTATTTGGTTTCTAAGAAATGATGCAAAGAGAAAAGTGGGTCTAAACTTGACTAGTTAAAGTATTGCTCTTCATTTTCTCAGTTCTGTTGAGCTCAAATGGGAGTGAAATACTTGAATAGTTAAAGTATTACTCTTTGTTTTCTTGGAATCATTATTTCTCCGTTCGGCCCAAATGGGACTAATTGAAAAATTTCGATGAGAATCTTCACCGAGAAATCATCACAACAATGGAGGAGGGAGGAGAGCAAGAAAAAGCGGAAAAAAAAAATTGGAAGAAATAGTTAAGAACAAGAAAAAATGAAGAGAAAATAAAGGAAGAATAGAAGAAACTAGAGAGAGAAGGAAGAACTCGAAGAGGTACAAGAAACTAGAAGATGAGAGAGGAGAGAGGAGAGAGAATGCCATTAAATACAGTGAATGACATTTCAATATGACATCATCTAGTACATGGACCATTCTACCCTTACACTGTTAATTTCTAACCGTTGACAACTAACGGCAGGGGATTTTTGTGCAATTTCAAGCAAAAATTCCATGTGGCTGCAATAACCAGTAATGTTCGGGGATGTTTGGGCTATTTGCCCTTGATTTTAAATTTTTAATACACAGAAACTCTAATCTCTCTCGTTTTCTTCTCTCATTCTCTCTCCTGCATCTCTTCTGGGTTTTCATCACATGGTTATTTGCAGATGTATTTTGGCTGTACAGATGATGAAAAGCTAATGTGTTTTTAACCAGCTTAAATTTGATAACACTTGATAAATTTTTCTGATTGAGGCAGTACATTTTTTTTTTTAGTATGATTTATTTTATGCTGAGAACAATATTTTTTGGCACAGATGATGTGGGCTGCTGACTTTGATGAATCTTTGGCTGGCAATTTGGAGGAAAACTGTCTGGAAGCATTAGTTGTACGGATTCCAAGTGAGTCTGGAGTAGAAATGAGGGAAGAGAACACAGAAGATGGTGGTGGTGATTTAAAGGGTGGTTTGCAACCAAAACATGGAAATGGAGAGGATTCCATGTCTGACAATGTTGAAATGAAATCAGCATCAGCTTATCCCTTTTGTGGCTTGACAAGGAGTTTTTGGTCAAGAAATGATAGCTGGCAGAACTGCACTGTAGTCTCTTTATCTGGGAATGGCAATGATGAGTTACCTGTCTTTTGTGTGGCAGCTATTCTAATTACAAACCGTCAAAAAATTATGAAAGAAACCCGTTCGATTGATGACATGATAAAGGCAAGTGCATTACTGAGTATTTATTATTAGTTTTTCCTTCTAGCTACTGTTAGGTTCTTGATTGTAGTTTTTTTAATTTGAATGAACTTGGTTTTAGTTTTCTCTTCTTTCTAATAATAAACATCAAATTTATGAAAATGCATGTGTCTGCCCATACATATTTTATATTTATACATTCATACCTAACACACAAATCATCATTGAAGTTCAAAGAAGTAAAGGGGATTAGTTATGTACATAGGAACAGTCAGAGTGTGAAAGTAGACTATGTTAATAGAGTTACAAGTGGAGGAAATAGTGTAGGAAGCTCATGGGGGTGGTGGTGTTGAAAAAAATATTAAATTGCTATCTTAACTTATTATTAACTTTTATGATTTAATTTTGAAGTCTAAAAGTGATGCATTGCATAATTAATTTAGTGATATCTGGGCTTGAATAGTCAAAGAAGCTATCTATATTATCTTGAAAATGCTGTCTCTAATTAATCGGACAAAGAATTCAGTCTTGTTATTGGTGTGGTCAATAATAAGTGGATTCTAGGTATATGAAAAAAGCTGATAAATGTCATGGAAAACATAAGAGTCATTTATGTAGTGTTGCCTTATAACAAGGAGACGGTTCTAGACTTCTAGTCTATGTAATCAGTTTTTAATAATATATCTGAAGTTTTCTTGTGAATTTTACTGAGTCTAGTTTGGCTCAAGGTTTTTTTTTCGTAAATTTCTCCTTTAAAGAAATCTAGGCTCCGATGGTGTTTGGAGGTTTTTTTTATTTTTTATTTTTATTTTTTTTTTTATAATTTACATCAAAAAAGACTTCACAAATAGTGATGTAGTAGTGTGCCAAAATTTTCGCTTGCAGATCACCTGGGGTATCTTTGCTGATTTATGATGTTGTGTCTGTTAAACAATAGGGAAGGCCCTCCCCTTTGCTATGAGTCCTTCCAACCCTCATCAAGGGAAGAATATTTCACAGGTTGTGCAACCTTTTGTAGAGCTTACGAAATGGCTTAGCGCACCTTGAAGTAATTTATTTTGTACCTGAACAAGAAATACAGTGTGGTAATACAAAATTGTTGATTAGAAGTTTTCTTTTTTCATATGTTAGTGACTTTTGTAATTTGCTTGATAAGTGGAAGAATCCGGTCCATGTTTTTTATTAGTGGAGCCTACAGAATCACTGGGACATCCATTATAATTTATGGCCAAAAATTGATCAGCCCAAAATTTGATTAAATCTCTGAATTACCTTTGAATTATATGGTTGGAAACTAACTTGAATGCTTTAAACGAAAAAGATTTCCCCAGCTGCTAATTAGTGACCGAACTCTTTGATGCTGATCTATTCATGAATTATTTCAATTTTGTTCTGAATTTTAAGAATATATTTGCATCTCAGCTAAAACTTACACTTATATTGAAAGCCAGTTCCAATGAAATGGAGTGTGTACATGTTTATGAACAATCCGACGACTGTTCCTTTCACCAGTTCCTCATCCATGCATGTATTATCTGAAGGTTACACTTTCTATTATTCCTTGATGGATTAAGAGTGTCCTTAACATAGTTAGATGATTTAGATTTTGAGTCTGAGATAGAGAGGTAAATGTTTCCCTGTTTCTGTAAGTTTGCTTTGCATCTTCGACAACTCTGTTGTTTGTATTTTCATTTGTCATTGTGGTGAAGAGCTGAGATAGAAATTTGATTCATTGCAGATTTTCAATGACAACCTGCTGAAAATCCATGTCAGAAGATGCGTCAGAACAGCAATTAAGATTCGGAAGAAATATTTTTACAAGGTATGGTGCTCGTATAATTATTTTCATATCCTGCCAGTTGTTTTTCTTATTATCACTGATTCTAAATTTAAGTGCAATTTAGCATCTTTGTTTTACACTTTAATGCTCATGCTTTTCTTTGAATTATGACATGGTATTTACTATAGCAATGGTGGTGCCTTACATCACAAGTAAATCTAATTATGGGAACAATGATGAACCATCTTGTTGTCCATTTTTTGATAAGAAACAAATTTTATTCATAGATAGGAGACATATACAAAATGCGGACAAGCAGTCTCTAAGAAATAAAACAAGATTACATAGGCAAATACAAGAAATTTATTAACAAATAACAGTGAATCAAGCTGAATAAAAAACAATAAATATATTTGAATTCCTTCGATAAAGAAGCCCTCGAAGAAACTAAATGATAAGCTTTAGCCAAAGAAAGTTGTTGACCATCTTGTTGTCCATTCAGTACGATTATTGTACTTTTGTGAAACATCAAAACTTGATACTGTTTCCATTTGATACTCAAGCACCACCACCTTTAGGAACAGTTCATGCTGTATTCTCCTGGCATTGGCTTATGTAAATTACTAAATTGGATTCTTATTTGAATCAGCTGATCAAGAGTAAACCTGCAGCTCAGAATGGTGAATAGAATAGAGGATTGTGCTGTTGCCTGTCTACTTCTCTAGCAGAAGCATAATAATGGAACTCTGATTTCATATTTACAAAAATGGATTCCAAGATTAAGTGTCACATGATGGAATTTATTATTTAACTCTTTTATGATGGAGACTAAAGAGGGGCTTTTGCGGTTTGAAGATAATGCTGACCGTTTGTACATCATTACTCTTTCACATCTTTTGCAAGGTAGTTACTATCTGCTCTGCTTTTGTATCTGTATTGTGTTTCCCAATTCCCATGTCTGTTGCAAGTGAAATGTGTAAAATCCAAGTTATAAAATCTCCTGTTTTGAGCTGACTCTGAATTACTTTTACAGGCTGAGTTTATAGTATTTTTTCCCCTTCTTTTATAGAGAGAGAGAGAGAGAGAGAGAGGTGATGGTGCCACCTAACAAATGGTTTTTGTACTAAACTGTAGTAACTTCAGTCCTTAACATAAGTAGTGATGGTAGTTAGCTGTAAAACTGGTGACATTACATCTTTTTATTGACTAAAACAGGGGTTTGAATCAGAAATTTTGAATGTCTAGAATTATTCCAAACTATGAATCAAAGATTGACATAGTGGTTTCAGCCTCAAAGTTGAATTCAGTCTGCTGCCACCTGTAACTATAATTAGTTTCTTGGCCATTGTTTTTTTGGTATCGGACAATGTTTATTTTCTGTGAATTGGGGAGAATAGATCTGGTAACAAATGGCTGGGATAGAAGATATTAACTAATAAATGATTTATAAATGATTAGTTTTCTTGAACATATGTAAAAAGATTATGTAAGAAAGGTTTTTTATTTTTCTATTTTTGGGTTGAGTATTAATTTGGAAGTGCTTATATATATGTCAACATGCTATAATACCAATTTTTCTACTTGTATGTATTTGCTTGTTTTCCTGCCACTTATTACTTTTATTACTATTATTATTTTTTGTCTCGGGAGATCTTGTAAACCAAATTAGTGTACCTCTACTTATATGCTTCCTCAGTATTCCTTATCTAGGTTTCCTGGTGCATTATGTTGAATCGAATATGCAACCCACAGTTGATCTAAAAAAAGCTTCTTCATTTTTTTATTTTTGTAAACAAGAATGAAAACATTCCTGCTTCATGTGTTTGAACAGAATATGCAACTCACAGTTGATCTCGAAAAATCCTTGCTTTTGCCATTTTGGTAAAAATCAGAACAGAATATGCAATGCAACCCACATTTGATTTCAAAGAAGCAGTTGCATCCTTTTTTCTTTAAATTGGGACTTTTTATTCCCCCCGTCATATTTTTCTTTTCTCTAGCATCTTCCTGTTTTTTGATGGGATATTTATGAGGAATCGGGAACTTCTATCTGGCCCCTGTAGTCTTATTCCCAGTTGGTCGGACATTTGTGTGCTAAATATCATAATTTGAGAGCTTTCGGAGTTCTCAAAAGAGATTCTTCAACAGTTGGTGCTCATGGCTTTCAGTGTTTATATTTAATTCTTGCTGAAATTACATTTAGGGCACTTGACGTTTTATTGGAATGTAATTCATTTCTTTCTTTTTCATATTTACGCCTCGTATTTAAGAAACAACATTATTCACGGATCTCCTTGTGCCCCTTTCATTCCCCCATTCATCAATTTCAAGTAGTTCATTGTTATCTGTTAATTACTCCATTCTCGAAGATGAATATGCCTGCAAGTATTATGAACATTATGATTATAGTACCTCGTTAATTACTTCATTTTTCCGTAGCTTACATTGTTTTCTCATTTTATTTCATCTTAAATTCAGTGGAAAGATTGAAAAGTGGGGATGGTGGCAACCAGGTCCTGACATTTAGCTATCATGGACATCTCTCACAGGTCAGGAATACACAATTTGTCATTTTATTTTGTTAATTTTACTGTACATTGTATACAGAGAACAGATTGTGTACGGATAATTTTAATTGCTTATCCTTTTTGGGTATGTCAGTTTTGGGAAAATCAAAGTTAGGATCAAAAGTCACTGGATGGTTATAGAAGACAATATTCTGGTGGTCATAATTGAAGATATTGTCATAAAAGTTTATTTGTGAATAGATTAATAGATTTTCTTTATGGATTATTCATTTACTCCAGCACAAAACAATTCCATTTAAATGATCATCAATAATTTTTATGATGACAATTCCACCCTGTTATTTGCATTAGTGCTATTGCAAGTTGTGCGAATCTCTCCCTCCTTCCCAGTTAAAACGTTAATGCTTCCCATCCTACTCATTGACAGAGCAAATGCTTGCCTAAAATCTTCGAAACCAGCTGCAAATTCATTAACGAGTTCAAGAGTAGTTGTATCACCATAGAGTAGTTGCTGATCAACTCCGAGGACAGCTTCGTGGGTGTTAATCCTAAGGTAGTAGGAATTGGTGAACCTGTAACCGGAACCAGATTTTGGGTTTAGAAATACCAGTGGGTCAGATTGACCTTTTTTGGTTCTAGGGGGACAAAGCTTTCTCAGTTGGTTTGCAATTGTTGAGTTCATGGTTGGGTCTTGCTTTCCGGTATTCTTGTAATTGTAGAGCCTGTCTTCTACGTAGCTGCAATGTGTTCTTCCCATTGAGTGTCCTCCTGAAAAGATTTTTATAGTGAAGAAGAGAGTAGATATATATGTTGATGTTCCATGCCATGAAACCTGGGAAACAGTCATACCTAGTAGGGTTACCATGTCCTGAAGGTCTAAGCCTTTTGATTTGAAGTAAGCCAATGATTGATCAAATGAGATGGATGGTAATGGGAGGTCCACTGATTCTCTGGTCGATTTCATACCGTCCCTTCTTCCTGTAAGCACAGGATAAGCCGGTGCACCCGCCTGTTGATTCATCGGTTAATAACAGTGTTCAATTGGAATATTTGTCCATGGTTTTTTAAGTAAACGTACCAGACGAAGGGCATCTCTTGTGGCTAGGTTGAGAATGTCAGCACAAGAGACGACCCCTGGGCAGTAGTGTTCAAGAACTTGTTTGATCTTATCGATGATAAAGAATGCTCCAAGCCCCCTGTTTTGTGCTGCTGTTTTCTCAGAATTTTCACCGTCCAAAAGAATTGATGCATCACATCCCTGCTCAAGAGAAACAAAGATATTTAAAAGACGAACCAAATTGAAAGCTAAGATAATTTCATAGGTGTCTAATAAGCGTAGACGTCAATACCATGCTTTGTAAATTAAAATAAACATCATGGTTCATTTGAACATCAAACAAGTAAACTCTACTTACAGTTACAAAGCAGTCGGAGTAGAGCAACCTGACAAGTTTAGGAGTAATGCTTTTATCTTGATTCCAGAAGTTGGTAATTTGGTGCCTTATGTACACCTCCGCATCATCACACGTATTATGAACCTTGTAATAATGCCATTCCAACTTCACCGGCTGCGGCAACGTCACCGCCCCCTCCACCTTCGCCGCCCACAACAAACTCATTGCAATCGCCACCACTGTCATCACCAACCTTGCCATTTTCTCTTCTCTCCCACAACCCTAGTTAATTGCACCAACCTCATGCCCACCTCACCCTTTATATAGGCTGGGGTTTCTGGCCTGGCCACGTGGCGTTACCGACAATGTCTAGTCTGAAAAATTATTTGAAAAATGGGTTGTGAGTTTTGGTGTTGAAGGCACCGTGTAACGGAGGAAGAGGGCCATGAAAGGGTGTTCATCACATGGAACAAGGTGTGTGTGCGCGCTTCAACATTCTTGTACGTTTTATTTATTAAAAGTTTAAAACTGGTTGAAATGTAACTTACAAGGAACGTGCATGCATGTGATTTCTACATTTTACAATGAAAACGATTTGGTGATCAAAAAAATTATTTGGGTATCCAAAGTTCATGTATTTTATGTGTGGTGGGATACGAGAACTCGATAACCAAGATTATAAAAGGTTGTTTTAATTAATCGAATTATTGGAATTGAACTTGTTGTGGTCTCGTGATCTTTCAAAATAAGCTACAAATTCTGTGTTAAATTATATTTACACAGATTCATACGTAGATATCGATATATATTTATATGTTAACGTTTGATATAGAGTTTTAATCTATGTAAAATTAATTAACAACTTGCAGCGATTTGAAGTCAATGGTATCAAAAGCGCGTTATAGTATTTAGTGTTATTTACTCATCTCTTCAACTAAATTTGCTGATCACACAGTCCAAATGGTTTAGATTTGCTAGGTAGTTGCTATTAGTATTAATGTTTGCGTGTGTGTATTATGTAACTTTTTAATTTCTTAATTAAAAATATAATAATCTTTTTTATTTTGTTTAAACAGTTTTAATTATTTAGCTACGTTTGTTTGTTTGTTTGTTTTTTTTTTTTTTTTCCTTTCTTTTTAAACAATTGTCTACCAAGATCAAACACAGTCTGGATGTCTACTTCTATAATCGAAAGAAGTTGACTCCTAAGAGCAACTCCAACAGAGTCAATAATTGAGATTGTTGGAAAAGTTAGATAAGCCATATCAGTACATATGGCTGCAACATACTGGTCAAATTGTATGAGAAAATCTTTCTCACTCTTCAATATTGCCGAATGATTTCTCACTTTTCAGATTTTATTTTATAATTACTATACCAACTGTCTTTAACAACTTTATCTGATTTTAAATTTAAACAACTCTTTCTAATTTCAACAATTTCAAACAACTGAATTTTAACAACAACCTTTAACAACAAACAACGATATTTTAATGGCTCTATGAATTTTTTTTACCCAATAAATATCATTAATTATGACTAAAAATTTTACCATAATTTTTATTATTTCAAATTTACTCATTTTTTTTCACTACATCTTATCAAATGGATCAATTTGATCATCCAGAATTTTCTACACAATATCCAAATGAATGAGATTTGATCCAATTAGTAATAGTATTTAATAATTAGCATAATATGTATATGTTTTGATACAGTGAAATTTTAAGAGGAAAAAAAAAAAAACAATAGAAAACTTTTATAAAAACAAGTTATAAATAAATTTTAATCTTGATTTTTTTTATTGAATTTGCAAGTTGTTTCAAATCCTATATATATATGATCTAGTTGTTTGAGGAAATGGTGGAAAATATCACTTTTTTCAACTCACTTGGTGACAAAGTGACCAGTTTAATAACGTAAGTTTAAAAGGCACTAAAGTAAGTGATTTCCCAAAATGCCCTTATTTTACACATTCTCTTTCTTACTTTAAAATTTTCTGAGATTTTTTTTTTATATTCCTCTGTAACAAACCTTCAATGGAGGATGGAGGTTGAATACCATAACATTATCAATTTATCTCCTTTGGATAATTAATTTTGTAGTGCTACGCAAATGCATTCTGGGGTCGAGCTCCCCGGGGGCAGCGCCCCCAGAGCTTTTTTTTTCAATTCAAAACCCTAACTGGGTTCCTTTTCATTTGTTATCTGAGTCTTTTGTAAGTCTTTCTCTGGTTATATGAATTTTGAATCTAATTGAAAAGTCTCGGAGAAAAAATGAAAAGGCTCGGACAGTTCATTAAAAGTTTCGGAGAAGAAATGAAAAGGCTCGGAGAAGTTGAAAAGTCTCGGAGAAGAAATGAAAAGGCTCGGAGAAGTAATGAAAAGGCTCGGACAGTTCATTAAAAGACTCGGAGAAGTAATGAAATTAACAAAAAAAAAAATTGTTGAAAAGTCTCGGAAAAGAAATGAAAAGGCTCGGAGAAGAAATGAAAAGGCTCGGACAGTTCATTAAAAAGCTCGGAGAAGAAATAAAAAGGCTCGGATATTCAAAATTAAAAAAAAAAATGATTGGCTTAGAGAAGAAATGAAAAGTCTCGGAGAAGAAATGAAAAGGCTCGGAGAAGTAATGAAAAGGCTCGGAAAAGTCTCGGAGACTAATTGAAAAGTATCGGAGACTAAATGAAAAGGCTCGAGCCTTTTCATTACTTCTCCGAGCCTTTTCATTACTTCTCCGAGCCTTTTCATTTCTTCTCCGAGACTTTTCAATAATTTTTTTTTTTGTTAATTTCATTACTTCTCCGAGCCTTTTAATGAACTGTCCGAGCCTTTTCATTACTTCTTCGAGCCTTTTAATGAACTGTCCGAGCCTTTTCATTTCTTCTCCGAGACTTTTCAACAAATTTTTTTTTTTGTTAATTTCATTACTTCTTCGAGCCTTTTAATAAACTATCCGAGCCTTTTCATTACTTCTCCGAGCCTTTTCATTTCTTCTCCGAGACTTTTCAACAATTTTTTTTGTTGTTGTTAATTTTGAATCTCCGAGCCTTTTCATTTCTTATCCGAGCCTTTTAATGAACTATCCGAGCCTTTTCATTACTTCTCCAAGCCTTTTCATTTCTTCTCCGAAACTTTTCATGAACTGTCCGAGCCTTTCTAAGCTTTTTCAGAGACTTTTTCGAGCCTTTTTAACAATATTTTTTTTTTCTTAAGGTTTACAAAAGAGTGTTTTAAATTGAAAAAAAGAAAAAGAAAAAAGCAACTAACAAGATGGTTTGTATCTCATATGTAACTAACAAAAGCTGGGACATAAAAAAGTCACTATTGTGTTTGGTCGTGGTCCACCGTCGTCCATTGATGGAAGATTTTGAAAGAAAAAAAAAAACAAAATGGTGAAGAAGGTTACTGTGAGGGGCATTTTTGTCCGTTCACCATAATAGGTGCCTTTTAAACTTAAGTTATTAAACCGGTGACTTTCTTACAAAGTCAGGCCCAAATAGTGACAAAAAAATTTTGAACAGTTGTTTTATATAATTAAGATTCTTATCTTTGTTTTGAAAAATCTTTTTAAATTTTTGTTTTGAAAAGTCTTTTTAAATTTTTTCTCTTGAAACAAGTACACATCCACTACCACTAGTGCTTTAAAACAAAAAAATAATAATAATTTAATTGATTTTGTATGTAGAATTTAGCTTACGTAAATTAAATTGAGTTTATTATTATTATTATTATTTATAGATTATGAATGCAAAGACACTGTACAAAGAAATCTTCAAGTCAAAATTTATATTCGAACATTGTTTGAATATATTTAGGTATTATCTAAAATGGTTGAATGATATTCAAGCAATAAAACAAACAAAAATTTAATTAAATTTGTTGGAGGGAAAAAATTAAATGCTTTCATTAAAATAATATAAGATTATTTCTACTTGAAGATTCTTTTGGAATGAGTCTTCTTTTTTCACTATTCAAATTGCCACATAGATAAGCAAATTAATATTTGAAGAGTGAAATTAGAAGAGGCTTTTGAGGTTGCTCTAACATTGGAAAAGATCTCTCCAACTTAGAGGTTGTTTGTTTTTTCCACTTAAAATTTAATGAGTCTGAATTAAAGTCATTAAGTTGTTTTGTTTGTTTTTTGAAGTGGTCAAACAACTTAAAAATAAAAATAAGAAATCTTGACTTTTAACTTAATACAAAATATACTAATTTGATATTCTTTTAACATATTACTTATTTTAAATGGCTTTAAAAAAATAAAATAAAAAGTTAAAAATTAAAAAAATAATAAAAAATAAAAAACCTAATCACTTCTCATATTGAAATCTTCGGGATTGAACAATTGAATTTCTCTCCTACCAAATCCTGGTAAGAACTTTTTATTTTTTTTATCTAACTTTTTGTGTAGTGCTCAATCAACTTGTCTATCATATTATGGTGTTTATTATCATTATTTTATCATGATATTATGGTTACGATCTTATGATATATTATTTTCTTCAGTAATCCAATTTTTTTTCCTGCATATATTGATACATATATTAATATTTTTGTCACCATGATTTATATTTAAGTTTTTAAGGGTTGTTGGATTAATTACTTCTAATTTCTTGATGTTGTTCCCTAAAATATTGTATCCAACCTCAGCTCATCTTTTTTTTTTTTTTTTACGATAAATTGAACTTGAACTTTTATTTCCGAATAACATGCAAAATTATATTTTTTGAGGAATTTTTTGTTTTGTTAAATTGAACTTTATTTGTATAATAACATGCAAAATCATATAAAGAATTGTGCATGTTAAATTACTTCTTTTAATTAGCATGGGTACAAATGTAAAATCATTTATTTTCAGACAATTTTATTTTTAAAAAACAAACATGTTGACAAATACATTTAGATATGAGGAAAAAAAAAACATGTCATTTAGGTTCAAGTTTCAGTTTTCAGTAAAATTTAAGATTGATCAGTTTTCAGATGAAAAAAACAAATGACCCCTTATTACGGTTTTATAGATAGTGATGATATAATATATACAATATGACAATGTTTGAATTTTGATTGATCAATGGAGAGTGTACATCTGCTGTCTCCAAGGTAACGAGCCTTTAACATTATATTTGGCTACATTTCAAAAGTTGTGTTCTTAAGAGATTTGGATCCTCTGCTGATATGATCTTTTTCATGATCTTTTTCATGATCTTTTTAAAACATGTGATTGACTGTTGATAATGTGGTTGTGGAAAACTTAACTGCATATTCATTGCAATGCTTAGAGTATCTCCAATGCAAGAGTGACTTATGAAAAAAATAGATGTCACATAGGATAAATAGATGATTTATTAAAGAATGTATCTCCGATGCAGCCGTGCATATTTAATTTCAAGCTGATGTGGTAAAAAAAAAATATTAGACATGTCAACATGACCGTCTACTTTCAGACGGCTTGTTGCATAGCTAATTTTTTTGTTGACTCAGGAAGTATTCAAAATTGACATTAATTTTTCATCTATTTTTGTTAAGGAAATAAAATAAAAAAGGAAAAAGGAAAAAATAAAATTAAACACATCATTAAAAATAAATGTGTTTTAAATAGAAGTATTGGAGACTAAATTTTAAGTTGGTTGTTACTTTGGAGATGCTCTTATATGTCATGAGATTAAGTGAAGTTAAAAAAAAAAAAAAAATCCAAAATCGTTTTTAAGACAGCTTTCTGAAGCCCAAAATTTGTATTTGTCTGAAAAAACAAATAAACTTAATTTGTAAATAACTGTATTTATATGGAGTCCATAAATAATAGAAACTGTTTGGTAAAAAGTGTGGAAGGTTTATATAGGTTCAGGATCAACTGTTGATCTACTCTCCTATATGAGTTTTTAATGATGCCGGTCACTTGGTCAAAATTAGTTTGTCAATCCCATTGGGCCTCTCTGGAGTTTTAAGAGATTTTTATTTATATTTATTTATTATTATTTTATTTTTTCATATTGTGCTACATTCATAAATTATTACTAATTTTATAATGCTAACAACATTGGATAATTAAAGAAGCTTAATTAGTTTTATTGACATATTCTAATGTTTAATACAAATACATAACTAGTAAGATTTTTAAAGCAGATTTGATATACTTTAACAATTGTAGCTGGAACCATCCAAATCCATTTATCATTGAGTAGTCATACATACTAGAGTCTAGAGCAACTTTTTTGAATTTTATCCAAATGCTTAAATTAACACAAATTAAATTAATTTTGTTCTAAAGATTGATTGGGGGAGAGTACCAGTAGATTCACATCTCTCTACATCTCTCTACTAATTACAAAGCTCCATCATCTGCTGATGAGGACATCCACTCATTTCTCTTGTGGAAATTAAACAAACAAATTAATTACTCTCACTAATTTATACCATATTACCATTCATTGTCTTTATCCCACAAAACAACCAAATTTGCGAAATAAACAACAGTCTTTGTTTTTTCACCTAACAATCATCAATATATAAATTGCTTTCTCCCAAGTGGACAACAAAAAGGGTGTTGAAACATGTTGCACTCAAGAAATAAAATATCGATATCGGTATCGATATCGAGCTTCTAAATTTATGGATATATCGGAGATATTATCGATATCGATGGATATTCGGTAAAAAAAAAATGATGGATTTTTACATCTAAAATTATAAGTTTTTTGTGAAACTTTAAGACAAGCTTAAACAAGTAATTATACATCACATTAATCATATTTTAACGATAAATTAGCATAATTATAAGTTTAATATAAATTATAACATATATAGAGTCTGTATATACTTTTTAAAATTGAGTATTTAATAGAATAATATTTTGTTCACTTTTAGAATATTATATACAATATAAAGAGATTAAATATTTAATAAACAAAATTATCATTAAAAAATATATATAGTTCCATACTTCTAAGATTATATCATAAATCATAATTCATACACAATAATACACTGCATGTCTGAAATTTAAAACTAAAATGAATTCCTTACTTGTTCAAATACATAAGATACATTTCTATCTTGATTCGAACAACAATTTTCCCAGGAAAACGTGCTAGCATAGTTTTTAAGATAGTTATTGATATGTCACATGTATATTATTTGATCTATTCCAACTGATCCATGAACTGGGTAGTTTGGATTTACCCAACTTGGTGGATATTATTGATATGCATGTATAGGTATTGCATATGACATTTGTGGAGAAGGATAATCAAATATACTGCAGCCACCATAACTACCATAATATGGTACATGATAACTTGACATTGTATAAGAATCACCCAAAGAACTATTTTTTGTGTCCATACTCAATGAGGAGAGAGTCATATTCAAAGGATCTTCATCAATTTCACTTGTTCCTCCATGTTTTTTACAACGATTTTGATCAAAATTACCTGATTGAGCCTCCCAACCTGCCGCACTAACATTCCAACATGTTGCACCAGAATCCCAACCTTTGGAACGAGCATCCCAACTTGTTGCACTAGCATCCCAATCTCTTGCATCAGAATCCCAGCCTCCTTAATCATCTACATCATCTCTATCATCTTTTCATTTACTATTTCCATTAGAGGTATATTGGTCATCGGAAGAGTTGTTAACAGTAACTCTACGATCTACACCAACTTCTTCTCTAATCACTTGTTCAACATTTATTCCCATGTCTCGAGCATGAGAATCAATTTGTGGATCAAGATTTCCCTCATCATCATCCAAATAGACAGGTCTAACCCAATAAAAAAGGATTCTCATTATTGCCCCCCTGCTTCAGCAGCTACTTGAAGTAGATCCATAAAATCAGTTTCATCTACTTTATCTTTTTCAGTTGTCATATCCCTAAATTTCAATTTCATATTATAATAACAATAAACAAGTTGTTCAAGCTTAGAATAGGCAAGATGGTTTCTTTGTTTTGTGTGGATTAAAGTAAATGTGGACCAATTTCTTTCGCATGCAAAATATGATGATGTTTGTGACAGTATGGGAACTGCTATTGCGTGCAATGATGAAGCACAATTTTCATATATTACCCACCAATCAGCTACAATAAAAATTATTAAGTATTATAAGTATGAATACCATTTCAATAATATTATTATTTATTATTATTATATAGATTTTTGTAATAAAACTTGTATACCCGGTTGCATTTTGCTTCTAGCTACCATGGTTGCTCGTTCACTAAAACTTTTCTTTCCGTCATTAAAATATGTGAGCTTCATTCATGACTCATGAGATCAGTATGTAAATAATACATATAAATATGAGTATATGACACAATACTCTCATGCCAAGAAGTTATAATATTGGAATTATAAAATTGATTGTAAATTGTAACTTTTTACCTCATTTCCAAAATTAGCAATCCCTACAGTTTTAGGGTCTAATTGCGTATAAATAATATGTACGACTTTCAAAATATCCGAATTATCACTAATATTGTCTCTATATTGGTACTTTGGGTTCAAATAGTAAGATAGAAGAATAAAAAATATTAATTTTAGTATAAATAATAAAATAATTTTCAATATAGATTATTTGAACAATAATTTAAGTGTTTAAGATTATTGTATTTGTTTGTGTTCTATTCGGTAACGCTTCCGCACGTATAGTGACTTGTTCGCTAACAAACCACTTGCCCTCTAACTATTAAACTAACTTCTTTTTTTAGTAGGTCATTATATATATTTATTTGAAATAATAATTCTCTTGACAGAAATATTCTACTTGTGCCATATATAGGTCTTGTATAGATTATTAGTTGAGAGATGTTGGGATTTATAAGTAGCGTAGGTTATTCCACCAACACCGTCATGGAGATTCAAATGATCAGCCCAACTCAAACTAATTTACTCAAGAGATTGGTATTCTACTTCTGCCATAGGTCTTGTCCACAACAAACAATCATATTTAAAATAAGATCAGGACTTGAACTTTCGACAATTTAAAGTTTAAACAAAAAAGTACTTTTCTGAAAGCAAACTCAAGTCTATTTTAAGATTGAAAGACATTGATCATCCCATACATATAACCCCATTACTTCAAAATCAAATTCTTGATAAAAACCTTCAAAATAAGAGAAACTCATAACATTGTCATTCACTAAGCTAAGTAAACAGCAGCCAGAACCCTAGACACCAAAAACTCTTACCTCCTGGCTTCTCTCTCTCTCTCTCTCTCTCTCTCTCTCTCTCTCTCTCACTGGTCCCTTCACGTTCCTCATGATGAATCGGTTCTGGTCATCCAAGAACTTGACTCTCACCTGAGTCACCTGCCCTCTTGAACCTATGCGGCCCATGACTTTCACAACCACAGCATGCTTAATCGCAGAATCCATTCTGTATGTACATATAACAAGAAGCATAATGAGCAAGCCATACATTTAAGGAGATGGATTGATCTATTTCAGGCAACAGCAAGGTGAATGGTGTGGGAAATGCTCCTATACCTTTACATTCTCTATTCACCAGATCGGTACTACATGCAGAAGTACAATGCCTACCTTCTTGTTTCTTTATGGAGCTGCATCATGCACTGTTTCGTTTCTGAATTGGCTTCAACATACACTATGTGCATCCCTCGTAATACTGATGTGCATGCAATGCGGCTTGTCATGTTCAAGTTAGATTCCAATCATGAGGTGATCAGGCAACCCGATACAAAGAAACACATTTTCCCACAAAAATGGAAGCATATAAGCCATGTTCAAGCAGATACGGACGGACACTTAAAGGGACTCAAAGGGGTGAGGTATCAATCAAGGCTTCCAGAATTTTCTTCTCCATTTCTTCTTCTTCAATCCACACGGAAGTTTTTTGACGTAAGAGCTTATTCTTCTCTTCCTTGTTCTCTTCTCTCCATTTTTCTTTCATCATCCAGTTTTCAAGCTTCTCAGCTCTTTCTTTCAACTGCATTCATAGAATACCATAAATACATGTGCAACTTGATAATGTCAGATGGAGTCAGTTTTCATATTAAAATTAACAAATTATGTCACACAGCAGAAATAACAAGTCATGAAATTCAAGTATATAATTCAGGATAAGATTAATGCAGATTCAAAATAAGATAGAAGAATATGAAAGCTAAAGCCGAAAGTCCTGCCATGTTCCTAACCAAGTCATCCTTCATTTCTCAACCATAGCACAGTTAACCATGTTCATTATTTGTAAATGTTGAACAAGACCTAAGTTGTCAAAAACTTAATTTATTTATTGGTGTATTCAATCTCTTTCATTTAAATGGATAGTGGAACTGTATTACCTACCGTATTTTTTCATTACACTGCTCAGCGGATTGGTCCAAGCTGAAAGGTATTTCTCAAACCATATGTTATCAGATGGAAAATGATATATTAGAAATCAAGCTGAATTTAGTCCTATTAACAAATTGAAAATTTTATATTCCATGAAATTTATTTCAAATACGACTTTCTAATATCAAGAGTTTTGGCAATATACTTAAAATTATTCGAAGTGTTATATAGGAATCATAGATTTTGACAGAAGGTGAAATCAGTTAATAAAAAATCACCTTGAAATCAATACCAACTTTTAAGCATGATAACAGTTGAATGCACAACAGAGACAACTATTACTGCCATCTAATGGTATTCAGCATGGAATGGTATTGAAAGGTCATTCATTCCGGATGCTGTTAATACAGGTAAATACTGATCACAGGATGGCATTTTAACGGTGATAATGAAACCGTTGAAGAAACACATTACTTTCAAATCTTGACTAAATAAAGCCAAGAGGGTTCTATTTGAGACCTGGGTTAACATCAGAAGATTTCAAATAGCAATTTAAACTACTATTTCATTAATTAATATGGAGCTTAATTTAGTTCGAAACGGGATGCGTCTCTAATCAGAATAAGTCTCGGAGAAATGCTTAGAAGTTTCCTATTCTGTTTCAAACTTCGGATAATCAAGGAATAGCCTATTAGGCTATCAATAAATATTCCTATCCCAGAAAAAAAGAAAAGAAAGAAGAAACTATTAATCTGAACAAAAATAAGATACATCCAATCATTAGGCTTTCTACAGTATTGACTGATTCAATTGCAGTTTCAACGTAATCAAGAGTTCGTCTAAAAGATAATTGTAAGGGGCAACATGTCTTAAACAGTACCTATATTGACGAAATCTTGATTACGTTGAAACTGCAATTGAAAGTAAGTCCTGTTGATGACGTTGTGGAAATCTTGCAGTTTCAACAGGTATAAAACTATTATATTGCAGTTTCAACCTAAATTGTCAAAGAGTGTAAGTCATGATAGAAAATAACAATTTCACGTACCAGGGTTTGTCGAAACTCTTCTTCGGCGAGCTTCCTTTCCTGAGCTCGAACCTTGGCTGCCTCGGCTTTCAACCTTTTGCGCTCCTCATTGGCGATCCGGAGAGCCTCCTGTTTCGCTTGATCTTTTCGCAGCTTGTCGAGCCGAAGAAGCTCCATTTCGTGGATGTAACCTTTGCGGGTCTCTTTGACTTGTTTGGCATAGTCTCTTCTCAGTTTGGCGAGTATCTTCTCGGCTTCTTTGGGGGTTCTGGGGGATTCCCAGGTTCCGATGAAGGAGGTGGGGTCAAGGAACTTGTGATTGTTGCTGCGGTGGCTAGGTCCGGCAGTCGTGCACAACGACCGACCTAGGGTTCGAAGGAGGGAGCGAGGCGGAGTGCCCATGAATGTGATGTGTGTCCTGTCCAAATTGTGTATTTTCTATTTAATAACAAAAAAAAAAAAAAAAAAAAATTAAAAAACTAAAAAATCAAAATAATGAAGTAATGAACGGAAAATGTGTATTTTACATTGATTAAAAAAACCCCTAAAACCAAGGAAGCACATATCGGACACGGATACGGGAATACAATAAAGAAATATGAAATTCTTTAAAAGTAGGATACGGATATGATGAAGATACGTCAATTAAAATGATATATATATATATATATTTATATTTATTTTTTCAAAAAATAATAATATATAAAAACATAATCCAATAATCCATTCAAAACATATATATTATCAAAATCCAAACATCACAAAATCCAAATATCTTGAAATCCATAAGTCATAACATATTATATAAAATCCATAAGTCATAAAATCCATAATTCATAGAAATTTATATTTTTCAGCAAAACGATCAACAATCAACAATAGAAATAATGTGACACATTACTGCTTCACTAAGTCACTAACGCAACAAGTGAACAATTAATGTTCTAAAAGGCGTTTTTAACATTGAGGCGTTTTCCTCTACTGAGACGAGGCGTAAGCCTCAAAGCGTAACGAGACGTAAACCTCGCTAGGGAGAGTAAAAAATTCGTAAATATATATATATATATATATATGTAAAGAAATAAGGCACATAAAAAATTCATAATTTATAAAACAGTTCATAAGTTCATAATTCATAATCCATAAAACAACCCACAAGGCCATAAGTTCATTACATGATAAAAATAAAAACAAGAACATAGCATGATTAAAATAAAAAGAGTTCACAAAATAAAGCCACTTCATTAACCATCACTCCATAGCAATCCATATTAGTATACAAATATATATATATATATATATATATAAAGTATAAAGTCCATAGCAGTCCATAATCCATATATTATTATATTAACATTCCTCAGTAGTCAGTCCATATTAGTATATTACCATAAGGGATCACTTTAAAAATTTTTGAACAAATTTTTTTTTTTTCATTGCAACTATACTAATAAGCAACTTTTAGTTTTTTACAAAGTTTTCTTGAAAAGTGAAAGCATAGAATAATTAATTTTTACTTAACAAAATTTAAATAATTTGATTTTGACCCCTAAATTTAAATTCATATTTCACCATATCCTTCGCATGTCCTTATTGTGTCCTCTGCGTGTCCCTTCTATTGACTTTCAAAAAAGTCAACAGACATGGTTTTGGAGTGTTGGACATGTATCCAGTCGTGTCTGACACGTATCGAGCCGTGTCCGACATGGATACGTGTTTGACAGAAGCCTCGTGACAATTTTGAAGTTTCCATGCAACCTTGCCTAAAACTAAAAAACCCTAGATAGTTGAGTGTAGAGGTGGCCATGGTTTCGGTTAAACCGACGGTTTTGCCCGCGGTTTAACCAAAACAGTACTTCCAAAAACCGCCCCGAAACCGAAACCGAAACCGAAACCGGCGGTTTCAAAACCGGTCGGAAACCGGTTGAACCGGTTACGGTTTCGGTTTGGGTACTTCCAAAAACCGCCAAAAACCGGCGGTTAAACCGGCGGTTTTAACCGCGGTTAAACCGCCGGTTTTTTTATAAAAAAAAAAAAAAAAATTAAAAAAATCGACTAATCAGAAGCTGACACGTGGCATTTTTTTTGAATTTTTTTTTTGAAAAACCGAAACCGAACCCAAACCGTCGGTTTTTAAACCGAAACCGTAAAACCGCCGGTTAGAAACCGTGTACCAAACCGGTTTTCCGGTTCCGGTTTCGGTTTTGGGTGGCCACGGAACCGAAACCGCCGGTTTCAAACCGAAACCGAACCGAAACCGAACCGTGGCCACCACTAGTTGAGTGTTATATAGGTTCAGGGTTTTCAAATGATGATTTTGTCCTAATTGATGTGTTTTTCTAGTCGGGTAGTTTGGACATTTATAATACAATTAATCTTAGGGCAGGATTTGTTGTGTTTGAGGTTCATGGTTAATATATGCGGATAAGTGTGTAAGCTTCGGATTTGGCATGTTGTAGCCTCAGACTTAAACTAATGAGAATTACAATTGAGGCCTTTTGTCAGAAGAAATGAAACCCCAATTCTTCCATGGCTACAACAACTCTGGTCAACTCTGGTTGTCCATAAAAACCCACCATTTTTCACAGACACCCCAGAAGCTATAGACAATAAGCAAAATGTTTCTCTCAAACTCTGGTCATTTGACTGAACAAAAACACAACATCATCATCACAACCTCGTTAACAGGAGGCTGGATAGAGATTGTTTAAATGTGTGTGTGGTGTAATTCAAGGAAGTAAATATCGTGATTAATTAATTAAAGTGACAATGTAAGTTTGCCAAATGAAAAAACTTGATAGAATCTATATGTTCAATAAACACAAGAAAAAGTTCATAATCCAATGAAATTTAATTAGGTTTCCCAACCAACCTAAAATAAGTCATGAATCGACCATCAAACTGTCCAACTTTTTTGTTCTTTTTATCAAAAATAACTAAATAAGTCAATATGATATCGAATCTAAGCCTAATCTGATCCCATCACAATTTTGACACCAATGTTGGGAACTCAATATATATACAAAACCGTCCACCACCAAAAAAGTCATATAAATAACATCAACCTCATCTCTCTCTGTAACAAAATTGGTTTCCAATATTATTATTTCATGAATTGTAATTGTAAATGCTTCAATCTAAAGTGACCATTCTCCACTTCTACCAGTTATAGAAGTACCAGTAACTCTTGTCAACTGTCACTTTCTAGGTCTTCCTTCCATGGAGTTAGATTATTTGATTGAGAAAACCATTTTCTCATAGCGTGGATGCATTGAAGTCAAAATTTTACATTAAAAAAAAAAAAAAACAGATAGATTAAAAACAAAAAGACAGAAAAATCACCAAAATACAACCAAAAGATCAAGTTTCAATGAAATATACAAATAAAGATATAGAGATGATGCAAAATGAGGTCGAGATTTAGAAATAGTTGACTCACTGAGTTGTGTTCTTGTGTGAGCTACAAAGGATCCAAGTACCAAACAACACAGAGCCTCTTCAAACAAAGCTATGCATATATCATATGCAAGAGAGTGTGATTAGTTTGTAGGGTTCGCGTTGTACCATATAGCTAAAAAAATTACTTTGTATCGTAGAAACTATTTCATCAAGCATTTTACGACCGTTGGATGAGGGAAATAGCAATCCACGGTTTAAATAATTACATAGATAATTTCATCAAATTACTATTAAAAAAAAAAAAATACAACCGGTTATGGACTGAAACAATCTCTCCTCTTAGCGGTGGACATATTTTTGTGATCCGTGGTTAATCAAACCGAACCGAAAATATGTGTTCGAGTTGAGTCGATCCAATTCAAAAAAATGAAAACCAAGTTTAAGTGAGTCATGGATAGTTTTGCCTCGCTAAAAACTGAATTGATTCAACTAAACCGAGTAAATATTAAATATATATATGTTATCCTAAAAATTTGGTTGGGACTTTTGAGACACTAGTTGACCACAAAGTACGGGTGCCTTGCGTTTGGGTTAGGTTCGGGTGTGTAGTTGGTGCAGTAGTACCGTGGTTGAGATACGAGATCCTTTCTGGGGGAGGATGTCGAACATTGGAATTTTGGTCCCCAAAACACGTTTGACAACAATGTGGAGTTATTGTATGGTATGAAGAGCAGAATGATAAATCAAAAATATCTAATCCAAAATATTTGGTGTGTTGTAAAGATGGAAAGATACCACTACCTCTTTTGAAAGATGCATCGCCATTTCTTGAATCCATAATGAGTTATGATGGTGGAAGTAGATCAACCAAGTTCAAAGAAAATATTAGAGGATATAATTCAGGTGCTAAAGTTGATAATAACATAAATGTTAGAGAAGGTCCTTATGTTTATCGGATTAGCGAACAGAACCACCACTTGATAGGTTTGTTGCTTCTAGCTATTGGAGAGAAGCTTAAGTTTGCACGACTCTATATAAAGTTTCATTTATAACTAGCGTGCCAAATTCCATTTACAACTATTGTTTAAAATTCCAATTATAAGTAGGGATGAGCATTGGGGAAAATGGGGATGGATATAGGTTCCCCTGATCACCATTCACATTTCCAAAACTCTTACCCATTCATTTCCCTATTTGGGGAAAATGGGGATTTTGGAGTTTTAGGGGAAGGTATCCCTATCCCCATTCCCCATTTTTTTCGTTTTTCTCTGTTTCCCCATTTTTCCTGTTTTACTAAAAATTACATACTAAAGAAAAAAAAAATATATATATAAATATATATATATATATATATATATATATAGATATATAGATAAGGTTTGGGGAAAATCCCCATCCTCATTCTCATTTTAATTTGGGGATAAAAATCATTCCCATTCCCATCCATTTCCCCATTTTCCCTAAAAAATTTCCCTCAAATGGGGATGGAGAAGTAGAGAATTTAGGTATCTGGAGATAAATGCCCATCTCTATTTATAAGTAGTCTTAAAATTTTAACTAGCGTGTAAAACTCCATTTATAAAGGTTGTGTAAAATTACTTTTGATAACTAGCATATAAAGTTGGTGGAAATTGAAATCGAGTTTTGTTCTTCATCGGTACATTATTTCCTCACTCCATAAACACTAAATATCGACATATCAAAGGAAAACTAATATGATTTGGGGAAAATTGCTCAAATTGGCCCCGAGTTTTACATAAAAGACAAACTATTAAAAATTTTGCCATAATGACACTAACATCCTCTGGTGTAGAATAGTTGGGTTTAACAAGTAAATGTAAAAAGAACAAATTGCCCTGATTCATTTATTATCACATAAAAATAATTAAATATTAATTTATAATTAATAAAAAAAAAACACAACATGAACTCCACTGGTGGTGGTCTCCACCATCACTTGAATTGAAGTCTGATATTCTCCTGTCACAGAAGAGATCATTCGAAGATCTCCTCAACATATGAGACTATCTCCTCATTTTGGAGGAGACGCCTCCTTGGTGAGATCTCGAAGATCCTCTAAGTAGGAGATCTAAGATACTCCACCGCTAGTGGAGTTAAGTTTTTCAAAAGTTGTCTTAGAGAATATATGTAATTATCACGGTAAACATTTATATATGAAAGTTTTCAGGGTTAGTTTTAGTTAATGGTAAAAAGACAATTGTACCCTCCAACCGTTTGATCAACTATTAAGTTTGACTTTGGTCAACTAATGGCATGGGGCGTGGTGTTAGTGTCATTAAAGCCAATAGTTGAACATTTTACATGTTATGTGAAACTCAGAGTAAGTTTGTGTCCCAATAATTTATGACATTTCAAGCTCTTTTAATGAATGGTTGATTGTATAAATATGGCATGAGTTTATCTTTTTTTATTTTTTATTTATTTTTTTATTTTTTTTTATTTTTTTTTTTATTATTTCCAAAATTTCATAAAGATACCAAAAATTAACACAAACATACCGTACCATAAAATTGTTTCCTTAACTTTTAATGTCGGATTTGGTCTTTTTACTTATTAAGTAAGAGAGCTTCTCCTTACAATCCACAAACTATCTATTTACATTCCATTTTAATTTTTTTTTAATGATAATTTTAACCTGAATTAAAATTATTAAACAAGATAAAAAAAAATTAAATACATTCCAAACTAATTAAATTATTAAAAAAAGAAATTCTCTCTCCTAAGTCATTATCTTAAATATTACCTATTAAACTCTCTCTTATAAATCTGTTATTACCATATTAATCTTAAATTTTTTTTTTTTAGACTAAAAGTGTCAAAAGATAAAAAGGATAATTTTGAAACAAAATGAAGTGCCTTTAAAAAAAATTTTAAATTTAAATTTTGAGAATGAAGTGTGTTTAGAAAAGAAGTGTAAAAAGAAAAAATTGGATTGTCAAAAGAATCTTTCATTAAGTAACCTAAAACTGTTAGAAAAGACAAATCTAACTAATTTTTTTCTTTAAAAAAAAAAAGGAATCCATAGTTATAAATCTATCCCAAAACATTGCTAACCAGACTGGAGATGACCATCACTAAGAAATTTTTATGCAATTTGAAATCTTTGAATTTTGAAATTTAAAAAAAAAATGTGGAGTTCACAAAAAAAAAAAAAAAAAAATGGGAATAATGTATATATTTTTTGTACTTGATGTATAATAAGCAATTCAAGTCTAAGCAGGTCCAAACATTTTAAAATGTTTGATGATTAGTATAAACTACAAAGCCACTAATAAGTCTCATTGTAGTTTTTTTTTTTGTTTTTTTTTTTTTTTTGGTGAATTTGTTGTTTGACCTAAAACCTTCTGTCCAAATAACAAGAGGAATCTTTGAAAATAAATAAATATAATCCAATTATGTAGAAATATTTGAGAGTGACATGTCAAATAATAATAATAATAATAAATATGCAACTCAAATCATTCGTATCATTTGTCTTCATATTTCAATTTCTCAAATCCAATTATTGTTTCATTGTTGGACTCTGCTGTCATTATCATTGCATAATATTGTCAAGACTCGAAAATGCTCATTGAATTTAATTAATTTTCTAATAAATTTGTTTAATACTTAGATAATTTTTTGAGGGTTTTGACAGATAACATGATTTTCAGATCGGTTTGGTCAAACAATGTAAGAATATCCAACAAAGAGTCAAAGAAAAGGTCTAATACTAAAATAACACACGTTTTATTCTAAATTTTCTTTGAAAACAAATTTTATTATTAAAAAGAAAGGGAAAAAAGGTACTATCTATTAATACAGTATAAGGGGACTTTATGGGCAGATAACTCTTATATCTCGTTTGGTACGTGGGATGTGATAGGATTATTTTTATAGGTTATGATAGAATATGATAAGATTGAATTAATTTTAATATTGTTATGTGTTTGTTCAAATGTAGAATAAAATTAAAAATAAAGTAATCTTATGTTTTGTGCACCATAGGATAAGATTAAAAATAGAAAGACAATTACCAATTAGGTTATTGATATATATTTTTTTAAATTTCAAATAGTATGCAACCTTTATAAAATGACAAAATTGGTCCTCGTATTTTTCCCAAGAGTCAGATTAGTCCCCAACATTTCAATAATAATACATTATTTCTTGTTAACAGTTACTATAGACGATTAATAAAATTGGTAAATTAATAAAATATTAAAAAAAAATCAAGTTAAAATTGTAAGAAAATAATAATTAACAAAAGAGGTAAGTGGTAAATAATAATTAACAAAAAATCAAACAGTATTTCAACAAAAGAAAAAAAATATCAAACACAATTTTTGATTCCCCAAATACAACAAACCAAAAGGTTATCATTAAATGTTTAGAATAATCAAACCCAGAGTTATATCAACTTCATTTGTGTTTCTAATTTTTTTTTTTTCTTTTAATATACACATGTATCCATTATAATCAAAATCTAGAAAACCCATATCACGATTTGGGTTCAAATCTAGAAAAAACAAATTATCACCCTTGGCTGACCCCTTGTAAACGAATCTCTTCGTAGAAATTTCTTCTACAAATTTTCGTAGAAATTTGTTGTAGCAAGTTGCAAATCTTGAAATTTATACGGTTAAGGACTCAATAGCATCTCGAAACTCTTAGGAAGAGGCAGATCTGAGAAAAAGAAAGTCAAAGTCCTCGTTAATAGAGAGTAGAGATGATACCAAACAGAGCCAACACTGGTTTGAAGAAGATAGGAAAATGGAAAATGGAAAATGGAAAATGGATGAGATTTTTTTTTCCAGATTTTTAAGAGTTGATCGATGAAGAAGAAGTCAATATTTATTTATTTATTTTAATTTGAAGAAGTAGCTGATCAAATGAAGAAGAAGCCGATCAAAAGAAGAAGTAGAAGACAAGGGATATTTGTGTAATTAAGATGATGGGAAACAAATTAATCTCATGCATTTAGTCAGCATTAATTTATCCCATTGTAATGGGATAAAAACAGTAGATAGGATAATTTAATCCTATCCGATTAACAAGCTAATCCCATCCTATCCCATTAAACAAACGGCCCCTTAAGAAAAACAGAGTCCATCAATCTTTTTCATTACTATTTTCTTAAAAAAAAAAAAACAAAAATAGAGTTGAAATTAAGTAATTGTGGGTAATATCACTAAACTTTTAAGGTAGGATGACTGCTAAAGTTGATTGTCATCTTATAATTAAATTCTTGAATTTGTACTGTAGCATAATCTTCAGAATAGACAATTCGCTTTATTATTGCTTAATAATTGATTAAGACGAATGGTATTGGACAAATAATTTCTGACTCCCCATTTATTTATCGAGTAAATTACCAAGATTTGGTTATCTATTCTGAATTTATTTCAGATCAAATTGGTATGTTAGAATTTTACTAAATTTTGTCTTTATCAAATTGGTGAATTATATGATATGCCCCATGTTTGAATTATAATAATAATTAACTTTAATGTTGACTTTACATCTTATCTAATTAGCATATAGTAAAACCTAGACTTGGCAAGGTTCCGGTTCCGGTTCCATTTAAAAAAATAAAATGTTCAAAAAAGAAATAACATTGAAGAGTATTGAACCATGGTCCATAACTCTTGTACAAGTATATATATTTTATTTTACATTCTCCTCATTTTTATATAGGTTAGGCGTCTCGCCACGTTTCTTCTTTATCCAATGTGGGATGTGAGATTTTCTTATCCTTTCTAATATAGTTGTGATTTTCTTATACTTTCTATTCTAGTTATAATTTTCTTCTCTTATTACATACAATATCTAATATATGATATAGAAAACTATCCTTTGCCGGAGAATAAATAATTTGTTTAAAATCAAAAGCAGAAGACTTTCAGAGAGTTAAAGATCCAATACACTCAGCCGCTTTCCCGCAAAGAGATAAGATATACAAAGAGTTTAGTTTCAGCAGCTCGTGATGCTGGAAATGACAATGAGAGGTTAGACATATATAGCTTATGTTAATTTGTGAATTCATATTTATTTATATATATATATATAACTTCCATTGTTACATTTATTTATCTTTTTTACATTCAATTTCTTTCTCTCTAGTATCAATTTGTTTCTTTTAATTATAATATTATGTTCGGATTGCACTTTGATTTCTGTTTGGAACTCCTATCAATTGTTTTTCATGCCCATTAACTTTGAAATTTTTGCATGCTTCGTCAATTATAGATTTGTTAGTTGGACATCGATCAATTTCTGTTTGGACATAGATTTGTTAGTTGGACATCGTCAGTTATCAATTGAAAGTGCTTGAATGAAAAACCATCTATGTACAAGAACAAAAGCATGTTTTTTAATCCAAAAGCTCACTTTCAATTCATAGCTTGTCACAATTATGTAATAAGAGAAGAAAATCACGAGTAGAAATCTAGAATAGAAAGGTATATAAGAAAATCTCACATCCCACATCGGATAAATAAGAAATGTGTAAAGATGTCTAATTTATATAAAAAGGAGAAGAATACAAAGGAAAATATACTTATTTAGTTACTTGGACACGTGTTATTGGCCACGGCCCAATACTTCACAATGTCTTTTTTAACATATTTTCTTTTAATTATAAATTAAATGTTATTTTTTTGTAAAAAAAAAAGAAAAAAAAAATTTCCGGTTCAAAACCGCCGGTTCCTTCGGAACCGAAACCGGAATCGGAATCGACCTATCGGTTCCGATTTCAGTTCCAGGTTCCGGTGGAACCGGAACCGAAACCGTCGGTTCAGAACCGGAACCTTGCCACCATTAGTAAAACCATACGGTATATATGTCAAACACTCAAACCCTCCTTAAAAGCCTAAAAGATAACTTTAAAAAAAAAAAAAAATTATACATTATTTAATAATACCAACTTTTTTTTTTTTTTTTTGAGGGAAACATAGAATTAAAAGCAATAACGGCGATCAGCCATTACCAAGGGACCAATACAAGGAGGATATTCCTCCAGCCAAAACAAATCTTTTACGCCTGAGAGACCGTTTTTAGCTAAAACATGGGTTACCTGATTAGCCAATCTGGGAACGAAATTAACAGAGACGCAACGAGTCTGTTCCAATAAGGAAATAATATCCATAATATAAACCCCAACATCGGAGCAAAGAGGAGTCCTACTATTAACCCAGTCGACTACAACTTCAGCATCAGAATCAATCCTGCAAGGAATCAACCCCGTATCAGCTGCCAATTGAAGACCCCTAAGAATAGCTCCCGCCTCTGCAACTTTGTGGGGAGAAAGAAGCTTCGATGTATTGAGAACTAGCAGCCATAACAAAACCCTCCACGTCACGAATCACTAGCCCAAACCCCACCACACAGCCGACCACATCAATAGCCCCGTCACAATTAATTTTGTATAATCTTGGGTCTGGAGGAATCCAAACAGTGCTTCTGGGCGGGGAGGAGCTTGGTAGCCTGGAATGCGTCTGCTTAGCACTAAGAAACTCAGCAATATAACTATTAGCCCATTCCACCACATCCACGCCCCTAACAAAACCAGACTCATGCATTACAGCATTTCGAAGAAACCAAACTTTCCATAAAAAAAACACATAACAAACCCATCTCTTCAGTAGTTAATCGACTATAGCAATCAAGAATAAAATCAAAAAATTGAATTTTACCCTTGTGAATGCCTGACAGTTTTTGTGACCAGTAACTGCGCATCTGTGATAAACACCTGCAACTCCAAAGGCAGTGAAGAATAGACTCATTCATCCATTTACACATAGGGCAAAGCTTATGAATTGGAACTTTTCGCCTGACCAGAGCCTCGAAAGATGGAAGCATGTTATTACACGCTTTCCATAAAAAAATCTTCACCTTTGTAGGTATATCAAAATTCCACAAAGATTTCCACCAAGAGATAGAGGAGGCGGAGAAGTGGTCAGAATTAGATGTACCTGGATCCGAATTAAGAGAGCAACCCACCTGATATCCGCTTTTCACCGTATAAATACCTTTTGACTCATAGTGCCATTGTAGAGAATCCGGCATTCGTTTATTTCTGATAGGAATGCTCAGAATGGCAAGTGTAGCGTCCTCCCTGAATGCACCTTTAATCAACTCAACATTCCACCTTCCAGAGATTGTCATTAGCTGATCAACCATTGCATTGTCGCCAAAAATTGAAGAAGAAAAATGACTAAACTTAGTAGGCCTCGGGATCCAACGATCCTTGTAGATACGGATAGAAGCACCATTACACACCCTCTAACGAATACCAACTGAAATAATTTCCTTTCCTTACATAAGACTCTTCCAGATAAAGGAATCCGTAGATTTGTACGCAGCATCCAGAAAACTAGCATTAGGAAAGTAGCAGCTTTTCAGCAACTGAGCAACTAAAGAAGATTCATTTTTCAATATCCTCCAACACTGCTTTGCTAACAGTGCTTTGTTGAAAACCTCCAATTGTCGGAACCCTATTCCACCATTCTCTTTTGGTTCACACAACTTAGACCATTTACACCGGTGGATATCCCTAGACTCACCCTTGCTACCCCACTAGAAACGGGCGCAAAGCCTGTAATTTTCATTCAATAAACCCTTAGGCAGCTGAAAGAGATTCATAGAATATGTAGGAATGGACTGGAGGACTGCCTTGATAAGCACTTCTTTCCCTCCAGTTGATAGAAATTTATTCCTACAACCCTTAATTTTATCCCAAATACGAGAAGAAATGGCCGAGAAAATCTCCTTCTTCTTCTTACCCGTGAAGCAGGGCAACCCTAAGTACTTGTCATGACAGTCCACTAAACAAACCCTTACTATCTTCGCCAACAAACCACAAACCTGAAGAGGGACAGAAGAGCTTACACATATAGCAGACTTATCGTAATTCACAATCTACCCCGACGCTAAGGCATAAGAATCCAAGATGTTCTTGAGCATATAACAATTCGAAACCGAAGCTTCAGCAAAAAGTAAACTATCGTTTGTGAAGAAAAGGTGAGAAATCGTCAACCCATTGCAATTACATTTGAACCCCTGTAAAGCCCCACTGTCAACATCCCTGTTTATTAAGTTGGAGAAGCCTGCGGCACACCTGAAGATATTCCTTCAAGTAGGCTTAATAATACCAACTAATTCATAATATTGATTTCGATAAATAAAAATCAATATTGCCACTCATTCATTAGCACAAGAAACACCCCGCTTTTCATGTTAACAGTGGAGGTCTGAATCTCTTATTATACATTTTACATTATGTTTGGTAGGAGAGAGAGAGTATGCTGGATGAATGAATTAAGAAGGAAATAGAGTATGAAGGATGAAGAAGATAACATCTATCCTTCATGTTGTTTGATAAGTTAGGAATGATGTAAGATAAGTCTCTGTTCCTTTGTTTGGTATTAAAAGTAGAGTTGAATGGATGAATTGATATATAATTGTAAATTTATTATAGACTTAATAGCATTGGACCCCCCTGAAATGTACGCGAAATTGCAAATTGCTCCATAAATATTTTTTTTCGACGGTAAACCCCTCGAACTCTCCTTTTCTTTGCACCAGCTTGTTTTATGGCGGTAAACCCCTTGAACTCTCATTTTCTTTGCACCAGCTTGTTTTATTAAACCCTTTGAATTCTCCTTTTCTTTGCACTAGCTTTTTTTATTGCCCTCTAAGAAAGGGGTATCTCCATAAGAGTGGTGCAAAGAAAAGGAGAGTTCGAGGGGTTTACCGCCGAAAAAAAACATTTAGGGGGCAATTTGCAATTTCATGTATACTTCAGGAGAGTCCAGTGCTATTAAGTCTTTATTATATTAGTATGCCATGAGGGAACTGAAGTCTGTCCTCTCTCTCATCTATCCCTTGAGGGAAGGATGCATTTTGGTGGGCCTTGAGGGAGCTGAGATCCCTCATTTTCTCCTATCCTCTCTCTTATCTCTCTAACCAAATAATAAATTAAAGCTCTTCTCCAAGCCCTCTCCCTCCAACCCCCTTCCTCCCTCCATCTCTCCTTCCTACCAAACAAAACCTTAGTTTAGAGTTTTCTTATCGATGTTGTGATAGTTAATATCTTCTATTATAAGATAGATATGATCTCGACATATCCTAACAAACTTTATTCTAATAATTGATGAAAATATTTACCCAAATGATGTGTCATATGTGTTATAAATAACACATCACCCTCCACATCATTTCTATTAGGAATGAATCAAAGGATTCAATTACTGAAGATCAATAGAGGAATGAATCCAAGGAATCAATCATTGCAAGTCATTAGCACCAAGATTTTATCTCCAATAACATATCCCTTGATAATAGCCATCACTGTAATCAAGGCCCTGTATAAGCAAATTCATAAATTATAGCCTAGCTTCATTTTGAAATTGTCTTAGAATCTGTATAAAATTGTAACAGTATGTGAATACAATCAAGCATCAATACATATTTCATTTATAGATTTTTATATGGTATCAAAGCATCAAAGCTTCAATGAGCAATTTTTATTTTATTTTTTTATTATTGCTATCTCTCAAACAACTGTAGAAAGTACTCCAACCCTTGTTGTAGTCAATGCTTCATCTATCCCAAATAGCAACCTTATATCATTGAATCCGGCTACTCAACTTCCTCTTAAGTTGACCTCCTCCAATTATCCATAATAGAGAGCCCGACTATTTGCCCTTATTTTCGGTTATGACCTATTGGGTTACATAGATGGAACTAACCATTGTCCATCTGTAACCATTACTAAAGATAATATAGAAACATAAAATCCTGATTATATCTTATGGAAGCATCATGATAGTTTGATTCTTCACCTCATTTTTGCATCATTTTCTGAATTTGTGATGCCACTTGTTTCGAGAGCAACTACATCACATGATGCCTGGTCTAAACTGGCTAAACTCTATTCCAACAAATCAAGGTCACACATCATGCAATTGAAAGATAAGATCTCTCTTCTCACTAAAGGTACCGAGTCTGTTACATAATATATGTGAAAAATTAAGTGCATTGCAGATGAGCTTGCTATCATTGATGTACATATAGATGATAACAATCTTATTATTCATGTTCTTCGAGGTCTTGGATCGGTCTTTAAAGATATTTCTACCGCCATCAGATCTAGAGAAAACTAAATTTCCTTTGAGGAATTACATAACAAACTAGTTAAGCATGAGGGATTTTTGAAATGAGAAGATGCAAATCAGGAATTGGCATCATAGCCAATTACATGCACAAACCCGGTAACAACAATTTCAAACCAAAAGGAGGACCATTCAACAAGTCTAGTCATTACAACAACAGTCACAATAGTCAGCCTTCCAACAATTGAAACATGGGACCAATTCCACCTTAAAATCAATAGTCTCAATTCACCAATCCCAACTAGATACCAAGAACTGTTTGTTAGTACTGTGATAAACTAAGGCACCATGCCAAGCAGTGCTACAAGATCCATCCTCCACCAAATAAAAATCTGCATGCAAACTACGCAAATAACCAAAAGTTCAACTCTCAACAATGGCTCATGGACACTAGTGCCTCCAACCACATTACCTCAGATCTACAAAATTTATCTTTTCACACAGACTACTCTGGTAGTGATGAAATCCTTCTTAGCAATGGCTCTGGTATCTCCATAACTCATACTGGCACATCACACTTAACTTCACCATCAAAATCTTTCACATTAAGAAATGTGTTGTGTGCTCCCTCTATTGATAAAAACTTAATTTCTGTATCTTAATTTTGTAAACATAACAAAACATCCATTGAATTTTCTCCAATTTTGTTGTTGTGAAGAATACAATCATATGGGCACCTCTATTCAGGGAATAAGCAAGGACAACGTATATGAGTGGATGTCCACCTACCAAGCAGCTCCTACCACACCAATGGCTATGACAAGCATCAAAGTTCCTCATGAAGAATGGCATTGACGGTTGGGACACCCTGCATCCAAAATTTGTCCCATCTTATTTTCTCTCATTCTTTACCTATGTCATCTCATTCTAGCTCTTTCAATTTTTGTAATTCGTGTAATTGCACTAAAAGTCATAAGCAAACATTTGATATGTCATCTCTTACAAGATCAAAACCTCTTGAACTCTTATTCATAGATGTTTGGGGACCTGTCCCAATCACCTTAGTTGATGGTTTCAATTACTATGTATTGTTCGTAGATCACTTTACCAAGTATTTATGGCTTTATCCTTTAAAATACAAATAAGATGTCCTACCCACATTTACCAGATTCAAAAGTGTGGTGGAATTTTTTTTCAAAACTTCAATCATCACTTTTTACTCTGATGGGGTGGTGAATTTGAAGCTCTCAAATGACTACTCCTTAAACCTGGAATCCAACACCTTAAAACTCCACCATACACACCAGAGCACAAATGATTCAGTCAAGAGACGTAAAATGCATGTGGTTGAGACAGGCCTTACACTACTTCATCAAGCTGACCTCCAACCAAAATATTGGTCTTATACCTTCCTTATAACCATATATTTGATTTATCGTCTTTCCACTCTACTCCATAACCTTCAATTTCCTTTTGAGAAACTATTCCAGAAAGCTCCCAATTATCAAAAACTGAGAGTGTTTGGTTATTTGTGCTATCTATAGCTTAAATCATATTCTTCAAACAAGCTTGATTCAAAATATAAACCATGTGTTTTTCTCAGTTATTCCTCCAATCAAAGTGTTTATCGGTGTCTTGACATATCGTCTAACCAAGTCTACGACATGTTGTATTTATTGAACATGTTTTTCCATTCTAAAATAACCCCAACTCTGAACCTATTCCTACAACGTCTACATCGGCTAGTGCGAATCTTATAATATCCCCTCCTTATTTTGATGTCCCTGTACAGCCTAACAAATCACTGTCGAATCAATATGAATATTGCACATCACTCATAGAACCAACATCCTCGAGCAGGCCACAACAAACAGTTGTACTTGCTCTTTCCTTTGACTTAGAGACACATATAGTAGATCCTTCACAGGTAAACTCTTTTCCCCTTCTTTACAACCTACAAGACCTCACCCGATGATTACCAGGTCTCGAAACAACATATTCAAACCAAAGCAGCTGCAGACCACCACATTACATCCACTTCCTGAATAAACAGAACCAACTTGTGTTTCTCAAGCAATCAAATATCCACAATGGAGGACTGCTATGAGTGAGGAGTTTGATGCTCTCATTCGCAACGAGACTTGAGATTTGGTTCTAAACTCATAAGCACAAAATGTCATAAGCTGTAAATGGATATTTCGAATCAAATGAAAGACACAAAGCTCGTCTTGTAGTCAAAGGATTTCATCAACGACCAGTCATAGATTTTGAGGCCACATTTAGTCCAGTCATTAAACCAACAATCATTCGAATAGTGCTAGCTCTTGTCATCTCAAACCGATGGCCCCTTCATCAACTAGATGTCAATAATGAGTTTCTACAAGGACACATAACTAAAGATGTTTATATGCACCAACCATCAGGTTTTATTAATTCTCAACATCCCACTTATGTATGTAAACTTCGCAAAGCTCTATATGGTCTCCTTCAAGCTCTATATGGTCTCCTTCAAGCTCCACATGCATGGTGTCAAGAATTAAGTCAATTTCTCATTCACTTTGGCTTTCAAAACTCTAAGGTAGATACTTCTTTTTTTATCTATAAGGAAGACAATATCATTATTTATTTATTAGTCTACGTTGATGATATAATTGTTACCGAAAATAATCTCATTTTCTCAAGAATTTTCGACAAGTACTAGCAACTCCATTCTCAATCAGGGATTTGGGCACTCTCAATTATTTTTTTGGTGTGGAAGTTATACCTTAGGCTGCAGACTTATTTTTGTCTCAACAAAAATACATTAGAGACTTAGCTGAACGCATAAACATGCAAGAAGCCAAGGAGGCATCAACACCTTTTTCCACCACTACTTCTCTCACACTGTATGATGGTTCAACACCTATAGATCCATCCTAATACAGAAGCATTATTGGCGTATTACAGTACCTATCCTTAACTCGTACAGACATCTTATATTCTATCAACAAACTATCTTAGTTTATGCATAAGCCAACAACAATACACTGGACAACTGCAAATAGAGTTCTTCACTACCTAAAAGGTACCATTCATCATGGTCTGCTTCTTTGTACCAACACACCACTACAGCTTCATGAATTCTCAGACGTAGATTGGGCTGGTAATTGTCACGACATAACTAACACTAGTGCCTACATTGTGTACCTTTGTGCAAACCCAATTTCATGGAGCTCGAAAAAACAAAAAACAGTAGCCAGATCATCTACAGAGGCGGAGTATCGAGCAGTTGCAGCAACTACAACTAAAATCAACTAGATTCAATAATTACTTCAAGAATTATTTATCACTTTGCACCGTTCACCGACAATCTGTTGTGATAATGTGGGCACTGCATACCTTTGTGCAAATCCGGTGTTTCACTCCAAAATGAAACACATAGCCATCGATTTTCACTTAGTTTGTGATCAAGTCTCCAAAGGGCAATTTCATGTCATATTTGTTTCATCTGTAGATCAACTTACTGATGCATTGACCAAACAATTATCTAGAATCAAACATCAGCAACTTCGAGCCAAGATTGGTGTCGTCCCTATACACACCATCTTGCGGGGGCATATTAGGAATGAATTAAAGGATTCAATTACTGAAGGTCAACAGAGGAATGAATCCAAGGAATCAATCACTACTAGTCGTTAGCCCCAAGATTCTATCTCCAATAGCATATCCCTTGATAATAGTCACCATTGTAATCAAGGCCCTATATAAGCAAATTCCTAAATTACAGCCTAGCTTTCTTTTGTAATTAGCTTAGCATCTGTATAAAGCTGTAACGGTATGTGAATACAATCAAGCATCAATACATATTTCATTTATAGATTTTTATAATTTCATGATTTATATAATGTTGACAACTCACTCACGTGCCACGTTATTCGAATATTTATTTGGAAGCAATGCTCTAAAAAAAGATATTAATAATTATAAATCACCAAAATTAGACTACTTATTAAAAAAAAAATTGAGATGCAAAATGAGTGCATTTTTTCTCACCCATATTTTTGTGGGTAAGCATTACCTCCCTTCCCAGCACTTGACATGTGTCCAGGGAGGGGGTGCTTTTGTTAATGTGTTTTAATAGAAGCACCCCCTCCCTGGACACATGTCAAGTGATAGGGAGAAAGGTAATGCTTACCCACAAAAAGTATGGGTGAGCAAATTCATTTTCATGCAAAATTGTCATTAATTACGGTAAATCATATATATATATATATAATAGAGTTTTAAAGCGCCACATGTCACCGTAAAAGAGTTTTGAATTTAAATGCTACATCATAATAGAGTTTTTTTTTTCTACTTTTAATTTAAATTAAACAATTTGATAAATATTAATTAGATAATATCAAGTGTTTCAACTCTATATCTTCATTCATGCATTTAAACGTTTATATAGATAATGCAGATTAATTGAATATAATGCTTTAGTGCAGATTAGTTGAATACAAGACTTCACTTCAGTTTATAGAAGAGGAATGGTTAGTTTAATTGAATACAATGCATTAGTTTATAGAAGAGTTCCAAAGCCAAGGTTCACTCCTTCATGAGTCCTATATTAAATACATGTTACTATATATATATATATATATATCTCAATCCCATCGATCAAACTTTTTTTTATTTATAAAAACTACTCTTTCTTTTTATATATTTACTCATAAATATGTGAAATAAATGTATGAAGAGTTGGTGTTGACATTTGTTGTTGTATACATGCTGGCTCAAAATTTATACATTTTTATTATCTAATTCTTTGCATGAAAATGGTCAAAGGTTAAAAAAAGCTGATTGGAAGATATAGTCGAAGCCTGATTAAGAATTGTTAACAAGATGTAACTTTTTATCTCTCTTCATATAATCCATTACGATGAGATTTAATTATTATGTTCTATATATATAACATCCAAATTTTAGTATTGGATTCGTTAGATAGTTAGATTTGATTATCAAAATATGTAATAATAAATAAATTTTGTTAAAATTGTGATTTTCTCTCTTGACAACATCCGCGTTTGTATAATTGTATTGATGTTGCCAACAAAAATGTCAACCTCAGATTTTTCATCACTTATTTTCTCTTAAAGACTATCATTGTAAAAATTGAGATTTAGAGGTTTTGGTAACTCCACCAAAAAATTGTAGTTTCTTAAGTTCTTATTCACTTTGATTAAGTGATATATATATACTGATATCGTCACTTATATATATGCCGCATATATTTATATATATTTACTTGAAGCTTTTTCTTTCTTCATAATAAGTAGATGCAATGGAGTTAAATTCATTCGTCATAAACAAAATGAAGATGGAAAAAAAAAAAATATCTCAATTTTAATGTGGTTTGATGGGTGATTTTGAAAGTTATTTTATCATTTCATTTTACATTATTTTGTTATTATCCGTGTTAATCTATAACTATCTTAGATGAATTATTTTATTTTATTTTTTAACAATACAAATTTACAAATAAAGAAAAACTGGATTATTGTTTAATGAGAGAAAATTTTGATAGATTAAGAGAGAGATGCAAAATTAGATTTAGATCTGAATATTTGATCATTACTCTAATTAGTGCACATTCATTTCCTAATATCACTTATTTTTTATGAATGTTTGCAATAAATAATGAGTTAATACTTAATAGCATATAATAACACAATAGTAAATAAAATCTTTTCAAAGGAGCTACGGTTCTAATTGTAAAATTATGAATATTTGTATACTCAAAATCCTTAATTGATAAAAAGATTTATAGAATATTAAACACTTTGTATATACAAAATTATATAACATGACGTATTTAAAAAATATATATTTTTAATAAAACTGTGCATTGTATGGATTACACACTAGTTATATAAATAAAGAAAGAGTAAATAATAAAATACCAAAAATATAACATAATTCTTTCAAAATATATATATATATATATATATATAACATAAAATAACAGAATGTAGTGAGATGAAAAATATGAGATTTTAAGTAGGATATTTAACATTATTGGTAACCTAATTAGTATAAAATATAAATATACAAAGCATAGTTGAGGTTGAAAACATGAAAAACAATGAAAAAAAAAAATAGGGAAGTTCCGTACAGGTTTGAGTCTCTTTGATAGTTGCTGGTGTTTACCAATCAAATCAATCACTTTTCTCTCGTCGCCCTCTCACATATATATACAGATACATCATACATGCACTGCCAAATAAATATTCATTTTTGTTTTTAATTATATAAAATTCCTCCTCTTCGATTCATCTATTCAATCCTCACTAGTAATTCAACAGCATACTCTCCAATTTCAGTTTCTTAGTGTGTATATCTATATATATATATTTTTTTTTTCTGGCGGGAAACACCATAAACGACGCTAACCAATCGTGGGTTTTTCTTTTTCTTTTTTGGGTGTGAATTGATTAGATAGAAAAAATATTGAAAAGATTTTTTGGAAGAATATATGGCGAATCCACCGGGTGTTCATCAAGAACAGAATCATGCTTCGTCTTCTTTCAGTGGAGGACCCAACCACAGCAACACCAATTCGGTGATCGAGAGGACGAGTGCTTGTATGAAGCACAATCCGGGAATCTCCCCGGAGTGGACTGCAGAGGAGCATAGAATTCTTGAAGATGGCCTGCGACAGTGAGTTTCTTTCTGGGTTTTCTCACTTTTGTTCAATTGGGTTTTTGTAAATTTGAAATGGGTTGCAAGATTTTCCTTTGAATTTTGAGTTTTGTTTTGTTGGTTTGTGGTTTTAACTTCAATTGGGTTTTGTTAATCTTGGTTGAATTTTGGTTATACCTGAGTTATCGGCTTGTTGATTGGCGTTTTGATACAATTAGTTCTCTGATGTTTGGTTCTCTTTTTATTGTTGAAATGGAGTGCATATGTGATTTTATTTGAGTAATAATTTTGAACAATTATCACTTGAGGCTGTCGGTGACTTTGAACTTTGCAGGTCCAGGTACCATCTGTGCTATGAGCCTATGAATTAGAAAATATTACATTGGAAACCTCTTCACTTTAACCTGAAAAATGATACAGTTTCTTTTTTCAAGTTTTTATGACTGTTCCGTGTCCCTCATTTTTGGAATTTTTTTGGTCTTTTCTTTATCATTTGTGTTTACTAACCTTCAGAGCATGAACAGATCAGGAATGAGAAGCATGATCGTACTGCCTCGCATCACGCGTGCAATAGATATTGTCTTTTGCAGATAAGGAAAAATTGAGCATTTGTAATTTGCTATGGATGTGTACAATCCCTTACTCAATGTTTGGAAGTTCCATTTGCTGTCTATAATCTATCCCATCCCTTCCCGCGCCCCCCCACCCTTTTTTTTTTTTTTTTAAATTATTATTATTTGGGTCAACAAGGTGCAGAAATGTGTCTTAGAATCTCCTGAGATTGGGGAAGGATCAATATTTCATTGATATCTTTTTATTTTGCTTGAACTCAGTCAATTTTTCTTTGAAGTACCAATTACCTTAGGTGGCTCAGCTTCATTAAGAGACACATAGGCCGGTAAAAATTGTCGGACAACTGCTTATTATTCATTAAGCTCCTTCCTATAGCTAATCTTTCACTATCTCAAGTTGAGATACAACTGAATATGTAACCTTGTCCTATGACCCGAAGTAGGAAGTAGAGGCAGACAAATTTTGCTTTCGGTACCTTGATTCTTCCCACTTTTCAAGTTCTTTCTCACTTTACACATTTAATATTGTTATATGAAAGTAGTATTTGCCTATAGTAGTTATAATTTCATTCTTTTTTAATTGAGGAAGTTGGTGATTTAGGAATTAATTATATTATGTACTTGAGGTAGATTTATATATAAATTGCAACTTGATTAGATGTGCTCCATATGGCAATATAATATTTACCTCATTCTTTCTGAATCTGTCTTTTTGCTCAATTTTCTACTTTAACAGCAAGTGGTGCTATACTAAAAACCTGCTTTATTGGATGACATGGCAATCTTATTCTCATATCTGCATTAACAGAAGAGCCTACTTGAAAAAACAAAGGCCCAAATTTCTTCTGATATCTTTAAAATAGCAGGGTTTATTACTTTCAAGAGCACAACGGGGATCAGCATTGCTTTATATTATAGCTATCTCTTTGATTTAGGGTTGGCATAATTACTTTTCTTATTAAGTCTTTCACAGTTTCATTGCCGGAGGCTGTCTGTAACCACCTCATTACCAGTCAGTCCACTGTTAGGGATACTTCCGCTTACATTTTGTACAAACCTGAAACCTGATGAACCACACCATCACTGTTTTCTGCATGAGCTCCATGGGATTGATCTGATTTTTATTTCTAAATTATCTGCTCTGTATAGAAACCATATGAAACATGGAAGCAGCACTTTTATTTGTTCAAACTGCTAAGTTTTACAATAGTTTCCTTTATCAAGCACTGGTACATGACAACACATTCCAACAATAGTCTTACAATAGTTATCTTTTGGTTGTGAAATGTAATCTCTGCATTTATTCTCCTATTTATGAGTAGTTCATCTGGTTGATGTTGTTCTATATTTCCCTGCAGATTCCCATCAGACACAAACTTAATTCGTTATGCTAAGATAGCTACACTGCTACAAAATAAAACTGTCAGGGATGTGGCATTGCGTTGCAGATGGATGGCTTTAAGATTTGTAATTTTCTTATTCTCTGGTTGGATGCTTTCCCTTTACTGAGATCAAACATGCAACATGTGTATTTTATCATGTGTCAAACCATATTACGTTTCCTTTCTAGCTGAGTGGCTTTATTCATTAGTTAGTGCTTTCTAATGTTTGTAGTCAAGTGTTTATCTAATTTATTTCTTTGTCCAGAAGAAAGAAAATAGTAAGAGAAGGAAGGAGGACTCGTCAAGGAAAAGCAAAGATAAAAAGGTACAATCTAGTGTTATTTTTTACCCTTTATTATCATTGGGACAGGGTGGGGGGGCAATTCATTTTTCTTAATTATGTGTCCATGTGTGGTTGGGAAAATATGCTTTCAATTTACCCATATTAGTCTACTTGGTTGATGAACATCCCTATTTACATCAAATGATATATATTCATTATAGGCTAAGGAACAGTAAACAATGGAAGTGTTTCTCCCTCTCTATAAAGATAGTAAATGGAAGAATAATATATCAGTTACAGTTCAGTAAAGTTTGTGATTTTAGCAGAATTAGTACTTAGGAGACGTGCATTGCTAATGAACCTACATAATAAACTATTGTAATTTTCTTTGTATTTTGACAAATTGTCATCATTATGAAGTGAACAACAATATTCACTTATATTCTAATGTGAAATCACATTAGTAAAGTGAAGTATAGAATTCTATCACTTAAATAAAAGATCTCTCTTCTTTTTTAGTTACTAAAGATAACTTTATATATGTTAAAGAAGGTAACTGAATATATTGCCGTGCCACTTCAGATTATAGAAACTAATTAAATGGTGAGATCTAACTGAATATATTTCTGACTAATAAACATTTTTGGCTGAAATAAGAGTCCTAAAAATATTTAGCTAGCCTCTGAAACACATTCTAAATGAAAACTAAATAGTGTGAGCGCACCAATACCTGGATTAGCTAAAATAGTTAACTTATACATTAGAGTCCACCAGTTACACGGAACTTATGATCAATGAAAGTTGGATCCCACCACATGTTGAGGTAATTAGTAATAGATAAACATTTAATGACATTTTTCACATTTTACAAATGTTTTTTGTCATCCATTGTTTTACAATTTATTTGCCAAGTAATAAGTAGTAAATATTTTACTTGTTTCATGGTTGTAATATTGGAATACTGAATGAATTGACTTTTGATTTCTGTAATCTGTACTCTTTATTTTGCACTTGGCGGAAATGTAATGTTGTTTCGTGTTTGTTGAGTTTGTTTCTAAGTGGTCACACAGCTTCAGCTGAAAGGTTGAGAGGCGACTGAGATTTTAAAATTTAACGCGAAGACTTTTCCCTAAAATATATTAATTTATGGCTGTATCTTGATATGAAGGGGTATAGAGCTGGTTGATACACCATATATTTATACAAATGTTTTAAAATATAATTGTGATAAACGGATCGGCAGGTGCTCAGTGAACATCTTTTGATTTTAATTGTTAGGAAAGAGTTATTGATTCTTCAGCAAACCCTGCTTACTTCACAGTGCAGCCCAATGTTCCTTCTTATGCAACACCAAGGATTCCTACTGACTGTGATGATGGCATTCCATGCAGAGGTCAGCTCTGATACATATTTGCACTTCTTTTTGTAGCTCTGAAGAATCCTAGCAGTATGGAAGCATAAGCTTTTATGTTTATTATATGTGAATTTTATATCCTTTAACATATTATATTGTCTTGTTGTTCCTTTAGGCTAAATTATGTTGTAGTATTAACTTACCATTCTGTTCATGAATGGTGCAGCATTCGTAGAGTTCCTCTACATTAACCCAAATGAATTGCAGATAAGATATAGAATATATGCATAATTGAATTAGTGGGTTTTTATTTTTTATTTTTTTATTATGAAAATCTGAACCTGATGTTTTTTTGTCCGTGGAACTTTAATGCAGCAGAGCAAGGCATGTACTTTTATATGGTTTACAAATTAAGATCTGGCCATCTCTAGGTTCATTGAATGCTACTGCAACTTCAGCATTTTTTTTTAAAGCTATTCAAATTGGTTTTGCTAAAAATTATGTTTGATCATGCATTTGTTTTGGTCAATTTGGACTGGAAAGAGATTAAGATTCTTATATTTTGTTGAGAATATGGTCAAGATTGTTGGCAAGAAAAAACGTATAGCTTTTTGCTTCATAGTTCATATTTCTAGAAGTTAGCTTAGAAGCATTTGTCAATTTGATGCTTAGGAAGGTTAAATTCAGGGGTGTTTGGTGAGTGGATGTGGAGAAGGGATATGCAGTAGATTACTTGGTCTGAGGATAAAGCTAGGAGGAAATTTAGGAGGCTTGTTGGTTTGAAGTAAAAAATTGAGAGCTATTTGATATAAGCAGGGATAAATTTGTATGGGAGTATTCTTTGCCCCACCATATCTTTGACTAATCTGTTCTTATAATAGTTCTGATTACTTTGGTACAGTACTTTAAGATTTGTGAATGGGAATATTTTTGAGGGGGAAATGTAAACTTAATGATGGTCAAGAACAATCCTTGACAGGTTTAGGTGATGGGTAAGATGCTCTTATATATTTATGAAGGTTTGAGAAAGTATATGGTTTGCTTTGGATCTTGAATCAGAACAATACTTGGATTTAGGAGTTTTGAGAGTTATCATACACAGTTGTTCTTGGTTGGAAGGGAAATAGAAGTACTTTTGTTCTGTTTATATAAAACAATTGAGGGCCATTTCATTATGTCTTTTTGTCTATGATAATAGATGAAAGCATGATGCAGAAGAGGGGTGTGGAATTTGGTTTTTACCAGTATATTGAGTGGAACAGAGGCACATTGACTTCACCGATTTCTAACAAAAGTGGTTTTCAAGCGTACTTTAATCGTGATAAACAGAAAGGGCACATGTGAAAAGTTGCCATGTTATGTTTAACATTTGATGCTGCTTTTGTGATATGCTATTTGAATGGAAGATTATTATTTTTTTCGTTCTTTTTTTTCATTTTTACTATACATAAAATGTAAGTTATTCTTTTTGTGTAGTTTCTTTTCTTTTTCTGTCATATTTATCAAGCATAAAAATATGGGATATCTTCTAAACATATTTATGGAATGTCACATTCAAAATCTGCATTTTGGTGTCTGCAGCCATTGGTGGAGCCATGGGAGAGATTCTTGAGCAGAATGCCCAGGTCATCCATCAAATTTCTGCAAACCTTGAATCTTTGCAGGTGAAATCTTATGTTGAAATTGGTTGATTTTACTTTACTCTGGCTATTAGTTTGGAAAGCATCTTATCCATGAAATGCAAATTCTTTGCTCTCATACTTGACTTTTGTGTATTCATGATGAATATCAATTCCTGTGTAAATGATCTTGATTTATATTCTGTCTACTTCTCAGAAAATTGATGTGAATTTTTATTTTATTGCTGTGTGTTTGATGTCGTCTTGCCTATATTCCTGTTTGTTTGATGTACCCTAAAGAGGATTGCCTATATTTTGCTCTCTCTTAGTGTAAACAACTTGGTTATATTTTGAAGTTACAACAATCAGGGAGCCATTTCACTCTGAATTATTGTCTCATTTAATCCTTGGTGGTTGTGTTCTCTCTCTCTCTCTCTCTCAGTAACTTATATCTCAGTCGATAGCACTTTTTCCTGTTTGGAGGCATGAAAAATGGTTTTTGTTTTGTTTCACTTATTGCATCCTTGGTGGTTCTCTAATCAAGCTTACCTTCGTAATCATTTATTTCAGATTGAGGACAACATCGAGCTCTTCTGCCAAACTCGTGATAACATCTTCAAAATACTTAATAAGTATGTCCTTAATATGCTTGATGTATTTTTCTTCAGTGTAATTTCTTTATGATTTTGTTTAGTGAAGTGTTTTCTCTATTCTTCATGGCAAGTTTGAGTGTGTTTTCATGCCTATATGTCTGTGTTTGTCTTCATGTGCCTATGCAGCTGACTTGCAAATGTTCATGTGTGCTGTACACTACTTTTATATCTGTATCCAAGCATTGTTTTTCACTGGCTTATATGGGTGTTATCATAAATATCATCGTATAATCTGGCAGCAGTCCCTATTAAAGCACAGTAAACTAAATGAGGTCAAATTACTTTGTTTTTTTTTGTTAGTGAAAAAGAAAATACTCTCATATTTGCCCACTACTTTTATTGTTGGCATTAGTATTTTAGATGATCTCAATAGTATTATTCACTGCACTTGTGGTGCATATGTTTCTGTTCGCATGATTGACCTCTGTAGGTGGATGTACTTGTAATTAGCTGGATCAAATGGATCTTCACATGTAATCTTCATCGTGGTTTTTTATAGCATAGTGTTTGTGGTACATTTTATTTAGATGTAATCATAAATGTTAAATAGAATACAAGAACATCAGGAAGTAGATATTTTATAGATTGTTAATAATCTCTGTATATTTCAACGGTTGAACAAGGAAGATAATATTTGATGGAATTTAAAAAAATTATTAGGAGACCACTCATTATAGACTTATAGGTCATTCTATTAATTATTTAAATGCGTTACTCGGTCTTCAACAAATGATTTATATTTAGGCTATAGACATCAATTTTGGATACATCTTCAGAAACTGTAGGTCATTTTTGGAAGTTCATATTCTGCAGAAAGATTTTTGAAGTGCATTATAGACTTGTTTGTTCTTTTCGGTATGGAAATGTAGAATGTAAGGAGTTGTGTTCTATCTTGCAAACTACATTTAATCCAAGCACAATGACTAATGCCAAATCTTGTACAAATTTTTACATTATCGTAGCTAGAACCTAATTCCTATGTGTTCTAAAACAAAAGTTGAGATGGTTATGGACTGTTTTTCTTTCTAGTCTTCATTGACAAGAACACTAATCTATTTCTTTGTATGTTTCTTTGCAGCTTGAATGACATGCCAGAAAAAATGAGGCAGATGCCTCCACTGCCAGTGAGGATGAACGAAGAGCTAGCTAACACCATCCTTCCTCCGCTAAAATATTGGAGGCTATCATGATCCCTCTCGTGGTTTTAATTAGACGATTGATCGGTCCGGAAACACAGGATTCAGCTTCCCATGCGATTACAATCCTGCCTTAAAATTTTAACCCCAGAATGAAGAAATTACTGGCAATCAAATTGGCCCCTTGTTTCCATTTTGAATTGAGCATTCTGTTCTGGGTTTTTCTTTTCTCTTCAACCATAGTCAACATAGTTGAATTTCATGGTGAAATAGTTTGTGCAGTAATTGATTTGGTTGGCATATCAGATTTTGTGTAGAAAATATGAATTAAAGCTTAATAATCATTGTTTAGTGATTTTATTTTCAATTTATCATTAAAGATGTAATACAGCTGGTTATAAAAGAAAACCCTTGAAGTTGAATTTTCATTTTCAATTTTTTTTTTAGTAAGTTTATATTTGTTTAGATATATATCGATTATTTTTAACAGACAACTTTTGATCAATATGTTTTCAAAAATTCAATATATTCAATTGGTCAATCATGGTGTTTACTACCTCAACTCTTGTTTAATGCAATGATATAGTTAATTGGTAGTTTGTGTAAATATATTTTTATAATCTTTAAACATTTTGAACCTTTGAATAATGAAATTAGAATACTATAAGTATTAATTGTTCCAATAATATGGTATTATTGTCAAGTTGGAAAAATACCATCAAATCATGTTCCATTTGCGATGATGTCATCATAACAAACAGAACCTAATTAAGGGATGAATTTTTGCAGTTCCAAGCCTCCAAGAGGTCCCTTAAAGGGCCATTTATCAGGTAGAACTCGTCCTCTTAATTCAGCCCCTTTAAGTAGACTCTACGTATTTAAGTTTATTTTATATTAAAAAAATATATCATATATTTAAATTTTAAATTCCAACGGCTCTTTTATTGTTGAAATTGTTTTTCTTTTTTTCACTATAAATAACAATAATAAATTAAAACATAAGATAATAATAATAAAATTATTATAGGAGTATTCTTAGAACACATACCCCTTTTTAACAACATTCACCATAAATAGGGGTCTCTTGGAGATATGCTTTTTTATATATATCAGTCTTTCTAGTGTCAGTTCATCATGATATAAAATATATCAGGACGAAGAATGTAGACCATAGATCATGGAGAAGTTTTGACAAGTGTATACACTTTGAGTCAAAGTATGTAAATCTAATGGTCCACATTCTTCGTTTTGATATATTTTATATCAGGACGAACTGATAATAGAAAAACTATATATATATATATATATATATATGGTGGTTCTCTAGTAAGGACGTTCTGAAATTATAAGTTAAGAATGTTCAACCACAGCCATACATTCATATTGGGTGTGAGTATCTGTTAATGTGGGGCAGGGCTAGCTCGGCCCATAGGAGCAGCAAACCCAACATTTTGCTGGAGCCCCCAACTGACCCAATTTACTTCTTCTTTGGGGCCTCAGAACCCAATAAATTTATGTTTAAATATGGTCTAATTCCAAACAGTTTATTGTTTTTATTTATATATTTTCCTTTTCGGCCCAATGAACTAGTTCAATTAAACAAAAAAAAAATACTTCAAGTCCAATAAACTTGTCATTATGATTTTGAGACTACAACACTACACTATTTAAAACAAAATCAAATAGTAAATTAATTAAAAATAACAACATTGACTTTAAAGGCTAAAACTAAAGTGCTAAACGAATTAAAGGGTCTGTCTTTCCTAGGTTTGATTTGCTTCCTGCTCTGTTTTGTTCTAGTTTAATAAATAAAAAAACGAATGTCTAGAGACAATTTTTGTTAGTCTCATAGGGTTCCGATTTTTGTTAATATCATAAAATCGGGCCTGTATTTACTAGGGCCTCGATTTTTATTAATGTCATAAAATCGCTCGAGCCCCTAAAATGTCTGGAGACGGCACTGATGTGGGGCTGTGGGCCCACTGTAAATGTGTGGCTATGGTTGAACGTCCTGAAATTATAAAATCAAAACCTGATTAGAGAAGTATTATATATATATATATATATATAGAAATTTTATTATCAGTTCGAACTGACAAAAATTATATCAGTTCCTTTGATGTGGACCACTAGATTTAAATACTTTGAATTGGCTATATGCACTTGTTAGTCAAAGTATTTAAATCCAGTGACCCATATGCAAGGAACTGATATAACTTTTATTAGTTCTGATAATATAAAGACTATATATATATGGTCTTGTTTCTATCAGGGCATCCTTGTATAACTTTATCATGATATTGAATATGAGCCACTCATTTATAAAAGTGATTTGACAAGTGTATACATATCAAGTTAAAGTATGTAAAACGAATGACTCACATTCAATGTCCTTATATAATTCTATTAGGACATCTTTATAGACAAATATATATATATATATACACATATAAAGAGAGGAAAAGGCAGCTTATACTGACTACGAAAAAATCATCATCTACATTCTTCAGAGATTTTCCGTTATTATTTAGTCTCGTGCGTTTATAGACTAATAGCCGACTTGTCAATTGTCTTATTTACCTAGTCATTTAATGGAGAGAAGTAAATGTTGAAATTAAAGTTCATACTTTGAAATTTTTTGTTTTTGTTTGACAAATGTTTTTTTTTTTTTTTTTTTTTGACGAAGTTCATATCTTAGTTCATATTTTCCTTCCTTGATTTGTAGTTAAAAAAAAGGTTCCTATATACATTTTTTTAAGAAAAAAAATTGTTTTATTTTTTTTTTTAACAATTTTTTTAGATGAAACTATTCTAACTTTTTGTCTCAACTACACAAAAATAATAATAACAACAAAAATATTTTAGTCATTGTGATCAAAGTATAAAAATGTTGTTAACATGACAAGTTAAAAAGTAGATTTTTATATCGAGGATCCTACTTTGGTGGTTGGAAACTTTCAAATAAAGTTATAATACCGCGGTTTAAATTTTGGTAATGTATTATTAAACTGTAAAGAGTGTGCCCCTATAGGTGTAGTTTAGCAGATAGATATACGATCTTGAAATTTGGTAAATGACTTCCAAATCAGATCGAATCCTATAAATGGTAAAAAACTTAAAAGAAAAAAAAAATACCGAATCTAGATAGATAGATAGTAAATATTGTCAAATAAATAAATAAATAAAAAAAAAATAAATAAAAATAAAAATAAAAAACCTACAAAGTGCGGTGAGATCCCTCGCTAGAGTTACATTTGTAACACTGCTTACGGTGTACAATCTCGCCAAGTACCCCCAACCCACAATGGTATCCACTTAAAAGAAAAAAAAAAGTAGATATTTTTATTTTGTAGTCTATTTTTCTCAAATTCCAAATAAACACACACTCACAGTACTGTAACTATTGTTACACACATTTGAATGGTGCAGAAAGTGTAGGTGCAGTAAACAAAGAAGATAATGCGATCAAATAAGACACCTTTTTTTAATTGATAATAATAAGTAAATATTATTTTAATAATATTTTAGGAAAATATTAAATTCATGTAATTCAAAATTAAATATGTCCCTTTTAATTTATTTATAACAAATTTATTAGTATCATATTGAGATTTTGGATATTAGTATAGGATTTATAATTAAGATAAAATTGGAAACATATTCAATTTAGGAAGGTAGTTTTGAAAGAAAATATTTTAAATATAATAGAGTGATTTAGTATTAAGTTATAAAATAATTTAAAAGATACATCATACATATAGGCAGTTTTTCTCAGACATATAAACTGTGAGCAATTGAATTAAATAATGCTTACATAACAAAAAATGATGAGATGAATAAGTGTGTTCTGTAAGTATTTTCACAGTTAATTATATGTCTACCAGAGAAAAACTCTACATGGAGGACAATCTTATGATTGCAATTTTGAATAGTTTTTCCAACTTGTAAATGAGATAAAGTAACGTGATCAGATTTTCATGCAAATTAAATACGTATATTAGCATCTTTAATTTCTTCCCAGTATTACAATTTTATTTATTTTATTTTTTTTGAAACGGAACAAATTCATTAAAAAACTACGGAAGACATTCTTCCAAAATAACAGACTCTAAGCCTGGAGGAACATACTCCATCTAGAAGCCCACACTAAAGCTAGCTTAGCCAAAGCATGGGCAGCCTTATTAGCCACTCTAGGGACAAAAGAAATAGTAATAGCAGAAAGAGTAGCAAAATCAGCAATATCAGAAATAACGGAATCGATATCAGCACAACAATCACTACCAGAATTGATCAAGTCCACCATCCATTAAGCATCACTCTCAAGAACCGTAGGGAGAAGGCCAGAATCACCCCCAAACCTGAGCCCTCTCAGGATCGCCATAGCCTTCGCCATAGAAGGCGAAAACCCAGCATAAATCTTTTGGACCGACGAGGCCATCACTTAACCTCTAAAGTTACGATTAATTGTGCCAACACCAACAAGACAGGGATCGTCTTGAATGGTTGCATTAGTATTGATCTTATACAACCCTTTATCAGGGACCACACCATTTCACATCCAATCCTGATATAGCAGAAGGAACAAACCCAAAATTAGCCACCTGATATTCCCGAAGGGAACCAGAGGCCCAAGCCACAACATCTAAATTCCTAAAGGTAGAAAGGGAATGAACCCTTTGATTCCTCCAAAACCAATTTCTCCAGAACACAACACAAAGAATCTCTAACTCTTCCTTACTAAGATTATGAAGGAATAAAAAGGAAGAAATCCCGAAGAGGAATGTCATCTCTCCAACCCAAACCATTAGTAAAGAAGCAAGCCGAGCGAGTTTTCTTCAACCCACCGCAACTCCATAGAGCATAAGTCGTCGTTTTTGGACTAATGTAGCAAACAGGGCACCAAACCGCAACCGGCACACCTCTGCCAGCAAGGTTAAGCATCCTATGGATCTAGTTATGGCAAGCTTTCCAAATAAAGCATTTAATCTTAGGAGGGATTTTGAGACTCCATAAGGAATTCCACCAACTGTTATCATTAGAACCAGATGCAGATGGATCATCTCACTTTAGCAATAGCTTACCAACCTTATAACCACTTTTCACAGCGTAAGTACCCCTTTTATCATAATGCCATAAAAGAGAATCGTCAACTTGAGTCGACCCAAGAGGAAGGCTAAAAATTGCTTCAGCTTCCTTAGAAGCGAAAACCGAACGAATCAACTGATCATTCTAGCACCCAAAAGAAGAAATCAAAGCTTTAACAAAGGCAACTCACCTAGGATCGACTGAGATTGGACTCTAAAGGAATGAGGCCTAGGAATCCAACGATACGCATAAATAGAGATATTCGAACGAATCCCAACCCGCCGTCTTGAGCCAGCCTCCAGCAGTTTACTGCTCCAAAGGAAGCTCTTCCAAACATATGAACCTGAATCACATTTATTTGCCTTCAAAATATTATAAGTTGGGAAATACCTGCCCTTTAATACCCTTACCACCAAAGAACCCATATATTTAATTAGTCTCCAACATTGCTTTGCAAACATAGCCTGATTGGAAATAGCAAGATCACGGAAACCCATGTCGCCACTCTTCTTACTATCACACATCTTAGTCCACGTGCACTAATGAATTTTCCTATCTGCCTCTGTACTCCCCCACCAGAAACGATTGCAAAGCCGATGGATCTTAAAAATAAGCCCTTTAGAGAGACGAAATAAACTTATCGCATAAGTGGGAATGGATTGCACAACCGCCTTTAACAGAACTTCTTTACCACCGCTAGAAAAGAGCCTACTACGCCACCCCTTTAACTTAGACCAAATACGATCTTTAATATTCTCAAACAATTGTTTTTTATTTCTTCCCGCAAAGCTTAGAAGACCCAGATACCGCTCATGGCACTGGACAAAATCAACCCTAACCAGACGGGCTAGTCGAATACCCCTCGACTTATTCACCGATCGGCTAACACAAATGACCGATTACTAAAATTAATAACTTGGCCTAATGCCATAGAGTAGTCGCATAGAATCCTCTTAATAGTATCACATTCTCTCTTGGTAGTCTTAACAAATAGGAGACTATCATCCACAAAAAATAAATGTGAGATAGAGGGCCCCGTACGACCACATCTAAACCCTGAAAGATCACCACAAACAGATGCCTTATTAATTCAGCTGGACAGCCCATCAGCACAAATTAAGAACAAATATAGAGATATAGGCCCCCTTGCCGTAATCCTCTCGAAGACTTAAGATTACCACAAGTCCCACCGTTAATAAGAAAGGAGAAAGAAACCAACCTCACACAATTCATCACCCTGTCAACCTACGCCCTAGAGAAGCCCAACTTCAACATCATAGCTGACAAAAAACCCCATTCCACACAGTGCTAAGCTTTTGACATGTCCAGTTTCAAATCCATAGACCCTTGTTTCCGAATTTGTGTACGAATCACATGAATACACTCAAAACCAATAACAACATTATCCGTTATAAGACGCCCATACACGAAAGTGCTTTGAGATTCAGAAATTACGTCCCCCAGAACCATATTAAATCTATTTGCTAAAGCTTTGACCACAATCTTATAGGTCACGTTACACAAATTGATAGGGCGGAAGTCACTTATACTGCTAGGCTCAGAGACCTTTGGAATAAGGGTAATCAAACTATCATTCACACCATCCAAAGGATCACCATCATTGAGACATCGGAGACAAGCAACCGTGACATCTCCACCAATCGTATCCTAGTATTTTTGATAGAACAGTGTCGGCATTCCATCAATCCCTGGCGCATTGGTTGGTGCCATATCAAAGACTACTTTTTGCACTTCGGTAGCCGAGAACGGTAAGTTCAGAAAATCTCTCCACCCGTGTGACAGTTTAGCCGGAACACATACAACCACAGATTGCCATTGTACATTCGAAGGCCCGAAAAGTACTTCATGACGATTCCTTCCAAATCATTCTTACCCTCACACTAGACTCCATTATCATCCAATAACCCTTTAATCTCATTTCTTGCCTTCCGAGTTGTTGCCTTCCAGTGGAAAAATCTCGAATTGTAGTCACCACTTTTGAGCCAATCCTATCAAGATCGCTGTTTCCAATAACATTCTTCTTTCTCTAGTAATTTGTCTAACTAATTTTCAACCAATCGGATAGGTTTCCAAGAATCCTGACAGAAATCCTTTGAAATATCAGCCAACTCGTTCTTAGTCATATTAATATCCCGCCACAAAGCACGATGACAGAACTTGTTCCATCTAGCTAACTAAACTGCACACATATGAATTTTCAACACAATCTCAATCATACCACCTCTACTACCCTGCCTACCTCAGTTCTCGCATACAAGATAATGACATTCAGTCTCCTTAGCCCAACAGGCCTCAAAGTGAAATCTTTTCCTTCTTCCATTACGATTAAAACACTGCAAAGGCTTCACATCTTGAACCTCAATCAAAAAAGCTTTATGATTAGAGAAACAGAAATCCAAATGTTCCACCTTCGAAAAAGCAAACAAATCCTTCCAATTAAAACTACAAACCGCATAGTCTAACCTCTCTTGCACCGAACCTCTATCCCTCTTATTCAACCATGTAAAACAGGGTCCCGAATAGCCCATATCCTCCAGCTCACAGAAATCTAAAGCCTCCCTGAAATTCTCCACCAGGTATCTTAGACGAGGAAAGCCGTCAAGCTTCTCTAACTCTATGAGTATTTCATTGAAGTCACCACAGCATAACCAAGGTAAAGTTGACATACCTTTCAATCTTCGAATCAGTGTCCAAGTATGGTGCCTCTACTCAGGCTCAAGATTACCATAGAGGCCGGGAACTGCCAAAATTTTGAATCATGAGACCTAACCTTTACATCAATGTGGAACCTAGAATACAATTATTAATTTTTTTAAAGTATTACAAGACTTATTACAATAGGACTGCAATCCATGTGTGGTCCGGATATCTACCCCATGATGGGAAATAACTACTCCCACAACCCATACTTGTAAAAGTGCATGATGGGATTTGAAGATGATGTGCCCAAAGCACAATTATTTAAAGTCTCAACCAATTTCTTCTTTGCTATTTTTTTTTACTCTAAGTTTTAAAATTTTCCTTTTTAGACAAAAAAAAAAAAAAAAAAAAGAAAAAAAAAAGAAAAAGAAAAAGTGAACTCTTCAAGCTTTTAGAAGTGTATTGATATGGACTTATGAGGTTCATTAATGATACAGGAATAGATAAACAATAGAGTATGACGGCTATACCCTTGACAAAGGTAGGTAGCTTGACAAAAAAAAAAGAAATTTTGTTGTTATTTGACTTTTAATACATTAAGTTTGGTTAGAAATCTGATGCAATTCAGACTATACCCCATCTACTTTATTTTAATTGAAAGGGATATTTTCAAAATTAAATTTCAACCCCAGTGGTTCTTCTGTTTCAAAAAAGTCCTAGTCCATATCTAGTCTCCACCATTCATGTTAAATTTTATGTTAGTGGAAGAGAGGTTTTTTTTTTTTTTTTTTTTTTTAAATATTACAATAATCGGGTTTTAGGAGATGAATAGACTCGAACCTACAACCTCATGATGTATGTATGAAAGAGAATGTTTTAGGACTTACTAATTCAATTTATTTAGTGGCAACTTTGTACTTTGTAACTTATAATTTTTTTTTTTTTTTGTTGTAATTTTATAGGTATTTTTTATAATTTATAATGAATAATATGGTCAATCTTTTCTTTTCTTTTCTTTCAATACGATGTCCATCCAAACCTACCAAGATCAACTCTATAGGGTGGCTTAGATGAGACAATATATACAATGTGTTAAGGTTTGAACTTTGATGGGTTGATGGAGATTGTGAAGTTTCGACCACCAGACGAGGGGCCTTTGACATGGTCAATCTTATTAGTCCAACTATAAATATGTATACATAATGGTGTTTTTCAATAAAAGAAATGTCTAATTATTGAAACAACAACAATTAAAATGTCTAATTATTCCTTGAAAAAGGAATTATTATTTAAATTATTGGACTAAATTAGTACATTTTCAAATAATAGGGATGATTTTGAAATCATCCCTAATTAAAATAAATATACTTATATCTTTAAAAAAAAATTATTGTACTTATATAGCAGCATAATTAGGAGTTGTTGTATTTTACTATTTTATAGTAAGTGGATTAAGTTGACAAAATCGCAAATTCTCTCTCTATCTTTATCTTTGTATATGACACGGTTTTTTTGGTCTTCAAGCATAGAAAGGATTCTATATTAATTAGGATTAATTTTCACTTGAAAACTTATTTATTTATTTACCTTTTTCATTTTTTTTAATGGTTTTTTTTTTATTATTTTTTTTTTAATAAAGTTTCAAAGTTATTAAAAATGGACCAATTAAATATCCAGGCTGCTTCAGCTGAGGTTCTTGACTTTCTTTCATTTCTTTTTATAGTCTTAAGTTTTAACAAGCAATTGAAAAGACTGAATTGAACAGTCCAAAAAGACATTCCTAGATTATTTGTACACAATAATAAACATGTTTGTTTCTATAAATAAGATTATTCATGCATGTGAGAAACAAAAGCTTTTGCTTAAGCCAAAGCAAGTTTGTGTTAGAGAGAAGCACTTGTTCAATCAATATATATATATATATATATATATAATATGTATTAAAGTTGCAGAGAGGTGGTCATTGAAGCTTTTGGAAGAGCTCTGTTTGGAATCTGGGAAAAATTCACGTAAGTTTTCATTCTCTTGAAATCCAGTTTCTTAAAAAAAAAAAAAAAAAAAAACCTTTTGGATTCTATAAAGTTATATAAAATTTTGGATTTTGTTTTAAATGTTGGTGTATATATCGTAGATTTTGTAGGGTATAATATAGGTTTAAAATGTTCTTTACTTGCAAAGAAATGATTCTAGTCTGCTTTTAGAAAAGTGTTGCATAAGATTGAAAACCTTTATCTGTCCCGTTCACTTGAAGCAAAGCTGCTTATAATAATAAAATAAAAATCAACGGTGATGGAGATGGAGTTTCCTTCTCTGCAACTCTGTTTTTCAAGAAAGCTCCATTTCTGTGTAACTGGTTAGGTAACTGGGTTCAGGTAAGTTGTTTGATTTGGTTATTGTGTTCAACTTGTTTGATGGGTTAGGTTGTTAATCCAATAAGCATGTCCATGTGGTTCAAAAATCACTTATAGAAATATAATGGTTTACTTTGAAAAATATGTTCTTGAGTTTGGTCCAATTCCTTATAGAAGTGTAGAATGTTGTGAACCATTAATTAATGTCTTGCCTCGTAATTTGATTCACAGGTCAAAAGCATGGGCTCCACAACCATAATCGTCATGTTGATGCTGACCATTTTTGCTGTAAATTTCCCAGAAATTTCAGGACAAACAGGCTCATCCAATGCCTCTCTAGCAGGTAAGGTTTTCAACATCAGTATTTGGTTGATCATTGAATTATGTGAGAATTCACTATTCAGGTTATTTTAGACATGAAAATATTATAATAGAGGAAAATGACCAGAAACATTGTCATGGGTTTCAGGACCGAAGTTGCATAGAGTTATGGAACCAGTTCCACAATGTTTGTAAACTAGAATTAGATGTTTAGTTACATAACGTCATGGAATTAATCCACAACTTTATATAACTTCGGTTCTGAAATTTTTTTTTAGGACCGACTTGACTAAATAATTATTATATGATTAAAATAAATTTTATAGGTGCAGGATCCTGATTTTGTTAAGTTACATGTTTTGTCTTTATTTTTATTAAGTTTTGGAGGGAGGGACCTAAAAGATCAATTAAATCCATTAAATTGAAATTTTTGTTTTCTCTTTCATTTTTGCTCTTTTGTTATGGATTGCATGAATTGGACAGAGAACTAAACATTATGTAAATTCCATTCTTCATTTTTTGTTGTTGTTATTTTCCAGAATTATTAAGTAGAAATTCGCTCCAAACAAACAATGTCTCACAAGCAATGATGAGACAGAAGGATGATACAGTGAGGGTGGATCCTTTAGAAAATTTGAATAAATACAGAGGAGGTTTTGACATCACCAACAAGCACTACTGGAGTGTAATTCTCTCTCACTGTAACTCTTTATTTCATCTAAATACAATTTTGTACTATAGATTAACATTTTTTATTTTGTTTTTGGTTTTCAGTCAACTGTATTTACAGGCATTTATGGCTATGCAATTGGAATATTGTGGCTTTTGGGTGGATTTGTATATGGAGGTTTTCTGTTATCCTCCTCCTTCTGTTGTAAAAGTAGAAGAAAAGGAAAGCTGAAGAAAAGGGCACCTTGCCATAAACATTGTTACCTTTTGCCCATTCTTCTAGCAGCATTCTTCACAATTTTAGCAATGCAAGTCACAATTCTGTTTAATTGTTGAACAAGTTCTAATTCATCCATACAAGTAGATATTGAAGTAACAATATGTGATTATTGTATGATCTTTATATATGTGCAGTGCTGCATCTGGGTTAGTTCTTGGAGGGAATGCAAAGTTCAATTCGCGAGCAAGATCAGTGGTAGACATTGTCATAAATACAGCAAATGAGGCATCGGAAAGCATATTTAACGCGACAGGAGCAATGAGGGGCATGGAGATTAACATAGGATCAAACGTCGAAATGAATCGAGCTTCTGCCTTCCTAACCTCAACGTCAGATAAACTTGATGTTGGAGCAGCAAACATAGAAAGGCAGGCGAGGAAGAACAGGCGACTGATCAATAAGGGTCTTAAGATAGTGTAAAATTCCCACTCCCTTCCTCTCTCCACACATAAAATTCTCATACATATATATATATATATATATACATGGATAACAATAAAAATGTTTGTTCTTACAGGTATGCGATAACCACAGTGACTATTTCCCTGAATCTGATTGCAGTCATTGCTCTGTCAGGTAACTAACTTTTATATGACTGTTGTGTAAAGATTGATTTAGCATTGTCCGACTATATTTTTTGCATTATGTACATGATTTTCACTCTAAAGATGATTCTTCCTGCTGCAGTTTCTGGAGTTCTGAGGTTACAACGAGCACTTTACCTGTAAGTGAACAATATCACTTCGCTGAGTTCAAATTTGTAAATTAGCTAGATACAAATTTTCACTAGTATTTTGTTTTCTTACAGGCTAATCACACTCTGTTGGTTCTTGACGTTTCTGTGTTGGGTGCTCTTTGGTGTGTATTACTTCCTAGAAAAGTAAGAACTTCAACTGCATTTCTCTCAAGTGTTTTTCTTTTTCCCTCATTTTGAAGACAATTTTTGATTGAAATCTTCTGTAATTTTGTCAGCTTCGCAAGTGATACGTTTACAGCTCTTGAAAACTTCCAACAGGATCCCAACAACAACAGCTTGAGTTCAATCCTTCCCTGTGATGAATTGCTTTCAGCAGAATCTATACTATATGATGTTAGCGCTGGAATCTACGACCTCGTTAACAAGGTAAAAGTTCATGATAATTTTCACAAACACCTAAGCACACCTTTATTTCCTCAATCACATCACTAAACTTTCCTTCTTGTCAACGATTTCAGGTGAACGTGAACATATCAATCCTGCAAGCAACGTCATCATTTCCAAGTATTCCAAATGTCTGCAATCCTTTCTCAGGACCACCAGCTTACCAATACTTGACAGATTACTGTCCTGTTAATACTATTAGAATCGGAGACATCCCAAAGGTAATGGAAAATTGCTTGTATTTTGATACATACTTTTGACTTTTGAGTTGGTAGTAATTGACTAATTGAGTGAGTTATTGTTTGTGAATAGGCATTGAAGTTTTTTACTTGTTCTGATGCTGGTGGCAATGGAAGCTGCAAAGATGGAGAATTCATATCAAGTAATGAATATAAAACAGTAGAGTCATACACAAGTTCGATTCAGAATATACTAAATGTATATCCGAATATGCAAAGTTTGATAGAATGTCAGTCAGTGAAGGATGCATTTTCTGAGATCCTTGTGAAGCACTGCAAACCATTGAAGAAATATGTTAACATGGTATGGGTAGCACTGGTTTTACTATCCATAATAATGGTGTGTTTGGTTTTGATTTGGTCTGCTCAGGCTGCTCATCAACAACAACTTCATTGTTTAGATGGGTCTGTCAAGCCCCATTCTGCTACACAAGAAGATCACCCAATTCCCGCTTCAGTCTAGAAATTAGAGAGCAAAATATATACACAGTGGAAGACCACAAAAGTGCTTCCAAACTAAAAGTTTAGTTTAGCAATTAGCTTTCTTTTAAGTTCAAAATATACAACACAGCTGGAAGACTAAAAAAAAAAACAAAAGGATTACAGATTAGAATTAGAAAGAACAAGAAAACACGTACCGGTGGATTTGTGTCCTTTGCAGAGAGGATCAAATTTGTATACGGTAACACTTTTTTTTATTTATTTTTTTTTTACAAGTGTACAGAATATTTTATTGGAAATTTGAGTATAATGACCGAATTGGGAGCCAACCCAATACTGGAAATTTGTTGAACAATATTTATTTATGTATTTATTTATTTTTAAATACATAGACGGTGACTGTGTATCAACGTATCGGCGTATCGAACCTAATTTTCAATTTAGTTGATGATGTCTACTTAACTAAAATTTCAATAGTGAAGGCTATGTTTGGGATTACATTGTTTAAAAAACTAAATTGGTTTTATAAATAATCAACTTAATAAAAAAAGCAAAAGTAAATAATCAAGTTAATGTTGTAAAATAAAAGAAGAATTGATAGATGAAGAATAATTAATTAATAATTGAGAGAGAGAGATGAGAGAAAAATGTAAACAAGAGAGGCGAGAGAGAGCAGTGCATTACATGTATTGATCTTGGATCATTTTTCTAACCAACAATTTACATGATAGACAAACATATATATAGGTAAAGCTAGTTGAACAAAAAGGGTGGCATCAGGTGAGAGGGACGGTGGAGTGGAGGTTTAAATGAAGATATTTTGTGGTGATATTTTGTGGTGATATTTTGTGATGATATTTTGCATGTGTAAGAGAAGATATTTTGTGGTGATATTTGTGGTGATATTTTGCATGTGTAAGAGGAGATATTTTGTGGTGATATTTTACTTGTTATCACATGTGGTAAAAACCACATATTATAACACTCCCCCTTGGATTTATACCACATGTATTAATCTTTTAGGGAAAAACTCAATGGGATAAAATCTAAGTAAAATATATACAATGATCTCCTGGATTTAACAGGGTTGGACATTACAAACTATCTCATTAAAAACCTTGTCAGGAAAACCCAGTGGGACAAAACCTGATCGAAGGGAAAAAGAGTATAGTGCACAAATGTCCATTCAAAACTTTGCTCCCCCTGATTGAACGCTCCCCCTCATAAAACTTTAGCATCAATTTTGTAATTTAGAAAGTCGACGCATGCCTATTCCATATACCAGCTTCTCAAAAGTTGATGTAGGCAATGATTTGGTAAACAGATCTGCAAAATTATCTGAGGACCGTATTTGCTGAACATCAATTTGTCGACTCTGTTGAAGCTCGTGAGTATAGAAAAATTTAGGAGAAATATGTTTGGTTCTATCTCCTTTGATATACCCCCCCTCTGATTTGAGCAATACATGCCGCATTATCTTCAAATATCTGTGTTGGCATTTCTGTAGATAATGAAAATCCACAAGTACTCTGAATATGATGAATAACTGATCTCAGCCAAACACATTCTCGACTGGCTTCGTGAAGAGCAACGATTTCAGAATGATTGGATGATGTAGCAACCAAAGTCTGTTTTGTGGAACGCCAGGATATTGCTGTGCCATTATATGTAAAAACATATCCCGTTTGTGAACGAGCTTTGTGGGGATCAGACAGATACCCGGCATCAGCATAACCAAGTAAACCTGAAAAATTGTTAGACTTTGTATAAAATAATCCTAAATCTTTCGTTCCACTAAGGTAACGTAAAAGATGTTTGATTCCATTCCAATGCCTTCGAGTTGGTGCTGAGCTAAATCTAGCCAGTACATTCACAGAGAATGCAATATCTGGCCTAGTACATTGAGCCAGATATAATAATGCACCAATAGCATTAAGATATGGTACCTCAGTACCAAGTATCTTTTCATCATTTTCTTTTGGACGGAATGGATCCCTTTTAGGATCAAGAGTCCTAACAACCATAGGAGTACTTAATGGATGAGCATTATCCATATGAAATCTTTTTAAAATCTTTTCAATATATGCTGATTGGTGGATAAGTACACCATTTGATCTATGCTCGATCTCGAGACCGAGACAATACCTTGTCTTTCCCAGATCTTTCATTTCGAACTCCCTTTTTAAATATTCAGCAGTTTTTAGAAGTTCTCCAGGAGTTCCAATTAAATTCATATCATCAACATAAACTGCTATGATAGCAAATCCAGATTCTGATTTCTTAATGAAAACACATGGACATATAGGATTATTAATATATCCTTCTTTTATCAGATATTCACTGAGACGGTTGTACCACATCCGTCCAGATTGTTTTAATCCATACAATGATCTTTGTAATTTTATCGAATACAAATTACGAGATCTTGAGTTACATGATTCTGGCATTTTAAACCCTTCAGGGATTTTCATGTAAATATCTGAATCCAGTGAACCATATAGATAAGCGGTCACTACGTCCATCAGACGCATTTCAAGTCTTTCCAAGACAGCCATGTTTATCAGAAATCGAAACGTAATTGTATCCATCACTGGTGAATATGTTTCATCGAAATCGATGCCAGGTCTCTGCGAGAAACCCTGTGCTACGAGTCGTGCCTTATACCTTACAACCTCGTTTTTCTCATTACGTTTCCGTACAAAAACCCATTTGTATCCAACAGGTTTGACGTTTTCAGGCGTCTGGATTATAGATCCAAATACTTCACGTTTGGCTAATGAAGTCAATTCTGTTTGAATTGCTTCTTTCCATTTATGCCAATCAGACCTCTGCCTACAATCATCGAGATTATGAGGTTCATGATCATCATTAATAATTTCAGTTGCCACTGTGTATGAGAATATATCATCGATAATTGTTTCTTCACGATTCCACAATTCTCTTGTATAATTTATAGAAATTTCCTCATTTCTATATTCTTGTATCTCCTCAGAGATTCCTTCCCCTACAGAGGATTTAACTTGTGTCCCTGAAGGGACACTTAACTCTTCTGGAGTTAACTTAGAGAAAGTGGATTTATTTAATTTCCTTTTCAGAGGAACATTATCCTTTGAACCAAACGGTCTACCACGCTTCTGGCGTGCAAAAGATGATTCTTTTGCTATTATTTGTTTAGAATGTTTTTCTTGAACAATCACCTGTGCTGGTACATTAACAGCTGGGATGTATGATTTTGTTACCTTAGTAGCATCTGTAAATGCATCTGGTAACTGATTTGCTATTGCTTGAAGATGTACTATCTTACGTACTTCATTCTCACATTGAGATGTGTACGGGTCTAAATGAATTAGACTCGGAACTTTCCAGGAAAGTTCACGTTTCTCTTCAAAAGAAGTTTTTCCTTCCCCTAATGATGGAAAATTTGTTTCATCAAAATGACAATCTGCAAACCGTGCTGTGAAAAGATCACCAGTCAAAGGTTCCAGATATCTAATAATTGATGGTGAATCAAGACCAACATATATTCCCAAACGCCTTTGGGGTCCCATTTTAGTTCTTTTCGTTGGTACAATTGGGACATATACCGCACACCCAAATGTACGTAAATGAGATATATCTGGTTGGTGACCAAGTACTAGTTGTATTGGTGAATACTGATGGTAAGCAGTAGGCCGAAGCCGGATTAATGCAGCAGCATGTAAAACAGCATGCCCCCATACAGTAATTGGTAATTGCGTTCGTAATAATAAAGTCCTTGCAATTATCTGGACACGTTTAATAAGTGATTCCGCTAATCCATTCTGAGTATGAACATGTGGAACTGGATGTTCAACATCAATCCCAGCCACTTTGCAATATTCATCAAATGTCTTGGAAGTAAATTCTCCAGCATTATCAAGGCGTATGGATTTAATTGAATAATCGGGAAAGTGAGCCCGAAGCCTGATAATTTGTGCAAGTAATCTTGCAAAAGCAGCATTACGTGTTGATAATAAGCATACATGTGACCATCTGATGGATGCGTCAACTAGAACCATAAAATAACGAAATGGTCCACTTGGTGGATGAATAGGTCCACATATGTCCCCTTGAATTCTTTGTAAAAATGATGGGGATTCAAGACCAACTTTAGAAAAAAATGGTTTTATTGTTAATTTCCCTTGGGAACATGCAGTACAAAAATTTTCATGCGACAAAAGAATCTTCTGGTTCTTTAATGGATGCCCATGAGAATTCTCAATGATTCTACGCATCATTGTAGATCTTGGGTGACCGAGACGGTCATGCCAGAGTACAAACATTTTTGGATCTGAAAACTTCTGATTCATAACTGCATAAATTTCAACACTTTTGATAATAGTGTAATATAATCCAGAAGATAAAGCACGCAACTTTTCTTTAATGATTTTCTGGCCTGAATCATAAGAAGTGATGCATAGATATTCAACATTCTATGTATTCATAGTTTCAATGTGATATCCATTTCTTCGTATATCTTTGAAACTAAGCAGATCCCTTCTGGATTTGCTTGAATATAATGCATCATCGATACATAGTTTAGTATTGTTTGATAACAATATCATGGCTCTTCCAGAGCCTTCTATCAGGTCCGTTGGACCTGATACAGTATTAACCCTTGCCTTGAGCAATGTTAAATTTATAAAATATTTCTGACTACGCAGAATTGTATGAGTTGTTGCACTGTCGGCTAAACATATATCTCCAGCTTCTAGCTTTTCAATAACCCCCAATTTATCGTTTAGATTCATTTTGTATGCTTAATAAAGAAAAATAAAATAAAATGCATATCAGACAAAGTGATCCAAAAAGTATATATTACATTGAGAAATATTTTACATAAACAAAATAACAAAATAATACTACTGTAAGTAGTATTTAATTGGTATGGACATTCCCATCACCAATTGAAGCATTGACAAAATAATACTACTGAAGTAGTATTTAATTGTTATGGACATTCCCATCACCAATTGAAGCAGTCAACTTGTCCTTAGGATCCTCAAAAAAGTCAGTCACATTGAGATGTGTAATATCCATAGGGTATGGATTTTCAATGAGATGTGTCTCAGATATCTTCTCCTTTTCTTTTATTGATGCTTGATAAAGCTCAACAAGATGTTTAGGTGTGCTACATTCATTTGACCAGTGATTGTAACAGCCACACCTATAACACACACCCTTTTTTGCATTCGGCATATTCTGAATACCTTTTCTTTTATATTCACTAGGTCCGGAATAACCACGTCCTCTTCTGGAACTACGTCCATGGCCCCAACCCGGATTACGACCTGGATTACGACCATTACCACGGCCACGATTAGTGTTACGACCATAACCACGTCCATAACCACGACCACGATTACGACCACGACCATGGTATCCAACGGTATTAGCATTCACTTCTGGGAATGCTTTAGAACCAGTCGAGTGTGATTCGTGATTTTTTATCAGTAGCTCATTATTCTTTTCTGCTACTAGTAGGCATGAGATCAATTCTGAATACTTAGAGAATCTACGTTCTCGATATTGCTGTTGCAATATTATATTCGAGGCATGAAAAGTTGTGAATGTTTTTTCTAACATTTCCTTTTCAGATACCTCCTCACCACACAATTTCATCATTGTTGTGATCCTGAACAAATCAGAATTATAATCAGAGACTGATTTGTGGTCTTGGAACCATAAATTCAGCCATTCATACCTTGCAATTGGTAACGTAACATTCTGCTGATGATCATAGCGATCTTTTAGCTCCCGCCACAGATCTTCAGGTTCTGTGACGGTAAGATATTGAGCCTTCAAATCCTCATGTAGATGATGACGGATTATGACCATGGCAGTGGATCTATCCTGTTCATTAGCCTGGTTATCATAAATGGTGTAGTATAGGCCTTGGGATTTTAGGTATAATCCGGCATCGATAACCCATGACATGTAATTTTCTCCTGACACTTTGAGTGCATCGAACTTCAAGTTTGAAAGTTTAGACATGCTTACAACTTCTTTTTCTGTAAATTAAATTGTAAATTTGATTTAGTTTGAATATAATTAAAGAGTATAATAAACAATTCCAGGAGGCTGAGCTCACCTGTTATGTGCATAAACATAAATAATTTCAGGAGGCTCAGCCTACCTTTTATGTGTATAAAAATAAACAATTCCAGGAGGCTGAGCTCACCTGTTATGTGCATAAACATAAATAATTTCAGGATGCTCAGCCTACCTTTTATGTGTATAAAAATAAACAATTCCAGGAGGCTGAGCTCACCTGTTATGTGCATAAACATAAATAATTTCAGGAGGCTCAGCCTACCTTTTATGTGTATATAAATAAACAATTCCAGGAGGCTGAGCTCACCTGTTATGTGCATAAACATAAATAATTTCAGGAGGCTCAGCCTACCTTTTATGTGTATAAAAATAAACAATTCCAGGAGGCTGAGCTCACCTGTTATGTGCGTAAATAAATAGATGATCCATTGTCGTCATAAGCCAGTTTATACGGAATATATACAGATTTAGAATATTGAGATTTTAGAGAGAATAAATTCAGAACTGTATATATATGTTCCGTTGTCGGCAAAAGCCAGTTTATACGGAATATATACAGATTCAGAATATTGAGATTTTTGGAGAGAATAAATTCAGAACTGTATATATATATTCCGTTAATCGTAGCCGTTTGCGGGAATATATACAGTTAGAATATTGAGATGTAGTAATCTGCCCGTGGGGGATCATTTTTATTTACATACGATCGTGCTGATAACGTGTTGTAAAATAAAAGAAGAATTGATAGATGAAGAATAATTAATTAATAATTGAGAGAGAGAGATGAGAGAAAAATGTAAACAAGAGAGGCGAGAGAGAGCAGTGCATTACATGTATTGATCTTGGATCATTTTTCTAACCAACAATTTACATGATAGACAAACATATATATAGGTAAAGCTAGTTGAACAAAAAGGGTGGCATCAGGTGAGAGGGACGGTGGAGTGGAGGTTTAAATGAAGATATTTTGTGGTGATATTTTGTGATGATATTTTGCATGTGTAAGAGAAGATATTTTGTGGTGATATTTGTGGTGATATTTTGCATGTGTAAGAGGAGATATTTTGTGGTGATATTTTACTTGTTATCACATGTGGTAAAAACCACATATTATAACAGTTAATACCACCTGTGCCACAAGTACAGTTTTTTTATGTTTTTATTTTTGGGATTTAATCATTTCCTCCTTAAGGTTTGCTATATTAAAAATGTGAGGACAGAGTTTCTTATTATTGGCCGTTAACCCTCTCAAAACTGACTTATTCATCAAAGACCCCCTTCTGTTAAGAAAACTGTCGAAATTGGACGTTGACCGTTACTATTGAAGGGAAAATATGTAAACTCACCAAGGAAATAGGAATTCTGATTTGGATTGAAGTCCACGTCATCAATTCGTGTGATCCCAAATCCACCACCATTTAATAATAATAATAATAATAATAATAGTAATAATAATATCTTCATCAATTCTTCTTCTCTCTCCAGACCACATCATCTTCAACCATCACCATCACCATCACCATCAATTCTTCTTCTCTCCCACGACAATTGTTCTTCTTCTCCACCTTACCAACATTTCATTTTTCTTTAAAAAAATCTAAAAAAAATTCCCTAAACAGAAAACAAAAAAAAAGTTTTGATCTCTTCAAAATTATTGTTTTTTTAATTGTTTTTGTTTGAAGAAATTGAATCCCAGAAACCACATCGACATCAACCACCACCAAATCACCACCATCAACATTGACCCAGAAAACACATCAACCCACCACCAAATTGATCTTCCCTGTCATCGCCAATTGCCGCCGCCAAGCACGAAACCAAGGCCGTCACTGCCAAGAGAGAAAGAGAAGAGGAGATCGACGGCGAGAAGAGATGTCGGCGGTAGTGGTTAGGGTTTGGTGTTTGAAATTGTTGAATGTTGTTGGTTTTGATACATTGCAGAAAGAAAAATTGAATGGTAGATTAGGTTAGGGTTTGGATATTAAAGACTGGTGGAAGATTATGATGATGAGTGGTGTTGAATTGTGTTTTACTTGGTGGATGTTTGGGTTTGGTGGGTGTTTCGAAAATAGATTTTGAGAAGAGATGAAGATTGAAAATGAAGATTTGATGAGTTGGGCAGCTAGGTTTATGCTTAGGTGAAGATGGAGATTTTTGTTTTTGAAGATGATGATGATGATTGTTTGGGTATGATTTTTTAATTTTCTGGGTATCATTTGTATTTTCGAATTCAAATCTGGTGGTGGTGGTGGTCCAATCTAAGGTCTGCTGGTGTAGTATGGTGGTTCAACTTTTTGGGAGGTGGTGTGGTGACCTAGGTTCTTGATTTGGTTGTTACAGGTGATCTGAATTTGGTGTTGGTGTTGGTGTTGGTGTGATGATGATGAATTGATGATGATGGTGGTGGTGGACCGATGGTTGTGGTTTGTGTGGTGGTTTCTAGATTTAGGTTGAAGAGATGAATTTAGGTTGGTGGTGGTGGTGTACCGGTGGTTGTGATGTTGAAAATATTATTATTAAATGTATATATTATTATTAAAAAATTTATGTTTTTTATTTTCTTTTGGGTTAATATTAAAGACCTCCCCTCACCTTTGAACTATTATTGGATGTCTTACTAAAAATGCTTTTATTTCATAAATATCCCCTGTGGACTAACAAACAATGATTCAATTGATCGATTTTTTATATTAAAAAGTCTATAATGTCCGTATTTAAGCTTCAATTATATTAATTGAATATTATATCCTCTTAATCTTACTAAATAAAGCATTGTTTGTTAGTCCATAAGGGGTGTTTCTGAAATAAAAACATTTGTATCTAGACATCCAATAATAATTCAAAGGTGAGGGGATGTTTTTAATATTAAACATTTTCTTTTTGTGTTAGTATCATTTGGATCCCTATTTTTTTTTCTGAAAGATTAATTTTTAAAAGCGTTTACTGTTTTATCAAAAGTTTCCCTGACTTTTGAAAAGTATATCAAATCAGTGTATTCGTTAATCAACTATCAGTCAAACTTAACATTTACAAGGGTATTTTTGTCTTTGAAACAAGAATTTCCATGTGTCACAAAAATAGAAATAATATATATATATATATAATACAAATTTAAATTTTTAATATAGAAAAAATGTTTTTTTTTTTCAAAAAAAATAAAAAAATAAAATCATCATGAACCTTCGACCATCAATTCCAGAAAACCATCAATCTTTCATCATCACCACCTTCAACCATCAATTCTAGAAAACCACACTCAAACCTACCAAAAACCCACACCCACCACACCGGGGTTGGTTTACTTGCCGGTGGCCACCACAAACCCAACCACCTCCGACTCAACTTCAACCATCCATTCTCTTTTCTATCTAAAACTCACAGAAAAATCAAACTCACAAACACCACCACCATCCAAACATAACTAGAAATCAATCATCCAAAATCCTAACACCACCATCACCAATAAATACGAAAAGAAATCGATTTTTTTTTTAAAAAAAAAAAATGTTGGACACAAACCAAAATCTGTCAAACACCACCATCCCACTAGAAAAAAACCATTACCAGTGCCAGAGAGAGAGGGAGAGCGAGATGGAGCGAAAGAGGGAAGTGGGAAGAAGGAAAAGAGGAAGAAGACGCGGCGGCCGAGATCGACGCGGCGCTTGTAAGGGTGGTGGTTGGTGTTTGATTTTGTTGTGGATGGAAAGAGACGGAGAGATGTTTGATTTTGTAAACAATATATGAAAGAGGTGTTTGATTTTGTGGCCAGGGTTAGGGTTTGTTGGAGTCTTGGAGATGGTTGTGGAGAAGAGATGATGGCTAAGGTTAGGATTTGTTCGAGAAAACAATATATGAAAGTGATGATGTTTGACCGACTCAACTTTTTTTATTAGTTTTGTTTTTAGTTGTTTTTATTATTTAATTTAATTAAATTTAATATATATATTATTAGAGTTTTTATTATATATATAAAATTTATTAATTTTTTTTAATTAGAGTTTTTAAATTTCTGTTAATATTAATGCCTTATCTATATTTTATTTTGATTTTTTTATAACAATTTTATTTAATTTTAATTTTAATTTTTTATTTTCAAACTTTGGTGGTGACATGTGTTACATTCTTATTGGATTAAAAATTAAAGTTAAAGTGTTAAATTTTAAATGTTAGAGGGTAAAACAGTATTTTTAGCCATTAATAAGGTATACAGGGGCAAAATAGACATTATACTAATTCTGTGACATTTGATCGTTAAAAAAAAGTTAGAAGGACATATTTGATATACTTTTCAAAAGTCAGGGAAAGATTTGCTAAAAAAGTAAACTCGTTTACAAAATTGATATTTCAGCAAAAGATAGGAACTCAAATGATATTCCTCCTTTCTTTTTCTTAAAAGCAATGGAGGGTAAAATTGTCTTTTAACCCACTTTTAAGTTCAAAATATACAACACAACTGGAAGACTATATAAAAAAATAAAAATAAATAAAAAAGATTACAGATTAAAATTAGAAAGAACAAGAAAACACGTACAAGTGGATTTGTGTCCTTTGCAGAGAGGATCAAATTTGTATCCGGTAACAATTTATTTATTTATTTTTTATTTTTTATTTTTTATTTTTTATATCTTTATTTATTTTACAAGTGTACATAATATTTTATTGGAAATTTGAGTATAATGACCGAATTGGGTACAACCCAATATTGGAAATTTGTTGTACAACGATATTATATCTTTCTATTTAGCTAAATTTTCATCTACTGAGACCTGAGTATCTTATTCATTTAATATATGGAATACAAGAAAGTGTTGCATTCCTCAACCATTATGATATACCTTAAAATCAATTGAGTAAAAACTCTAAGCTTAACGATGATAAAATCCTAATTACAAAGATGAATGTATATCATGGAGCAGTAATACATGGTGTTAACAACGAAAATTTCTCATTTCTCCAAGAAATGATTTTTTTCGAAGGTACCCCTTCAGGGGTCTCAGCAGTGGCAGAGAGCAGGTACCTTTATAGGAGCAGATCCATGTGGAAGATGAAGCTCAAGAAAAGGGGCATTGGGACACGAGAGGCACTCCAAACAAGTCGATAGCTGTGTATGCCCTAACAGGCCTTCTAGAAAGGAGGGAAAAGCCCTAAGGGCTTTCCAAGATCAGGTCCAAGGCTGAGGTAAGCCCTGCGGGAACTCCCCAAAAAAGAAGGAAGTCTACTTGAGACCACTTGGTAGGTGGGCAATTAATGGGTTGCAATACACATCAAAAAGGAAACCCTAGATCCAACGGCCAAAGCTCCTCGATGATCAACGGTGGAGCCAGTGCCATTTGAGCCATAGTATGTGTCAACAACTTCAATCACCAAGATGGAACCTGAATTCCCCAACAAAAAGAATACATAAGAGTTCCTAAGCCTAAGAAGGAAAGCATGGAGAAGGGCACCTTACAAGGCAGCGCTTGATGTGCTGATATTGTCCCCCTGATGCGTCAGATGGAGAAAATGACCTCTCTTGCCATCTAGAAGCGGAGCCAACCGACCAGGAAGTAAGCCCGAGCCACTAGGATGTCACTAGAGCACCTAGTATGCACTAGGGCACACGTGGACACATCATGGCCTTTCAGGGTATGTGTCTTACGTAAGGCACTCCTAAGGAACGGTGGAGATCGAAGGTGAAAGTTAGCTACTTTCATGCCTGGAGAAGATCCTCCCTATCTACCAACATAAGACAACCCTATAAATATCCCTTCCCACGAAAGGTAGTTGGTGGGCACATTTTAGATCATAGTGAGAACTATTAAAAAAAAGATGACGAGGATGACGTCATTAGCATCAAAACAAGTGCTGATGATGATGTCATAAAAAAAGGTGTCATCAGTCGATGATGACATCACCATAGTCGAGGATGATGTCATCGTAGACAAAAAAAGAAAAGAAAAAAAAAAAGAAAAAGAAAAAAAAAAGCTCTATATCTTTCGAGTGCAAACTAACATTTTGTTTTGAACTTGAAAGTTAAGGGGATAGTGTTATACCATAAAATCAACCCGAGTAAAAACTCTAAGCTTAACAATGATAAAATCCTAATTACAAAGATTAATGTATAATTGTATATCATGGAGCAGTAATACATGGTATTGGTGAAGCAGGGCCAAACATGCAAGAATCAAAATGTGGTCCTAAATATTCGAATCGATCAAACCTACCTCACCTTGGACGTATAAGTTTCTGTCCGAATTCATTTCGGAGAAGGAATTCGTCCTATGTACCAATCAAATGACGAGATTGACCTAGTAAATAAAGATATCCTACTCGGGTCCAATTCTTTTTGAAAGTCATCCTAGGTATCAATTCGAATGACGAGGTTGACCTGGCAAATGAAATATCCTACTCGGATCTAATTCTTCTCGGAAGTCGTCCTAGGTACCAAATCAAATGACGAGATTGACCTAGCAAATAAAGATATCCTTCTCGGGTCCAATTCTTATGAGAAGTAGTACTATGTATCAATTCGAATGACGAAGTTGGCCTAGCAAATGAAAATATCCTATTCATGTCTAATTCTTCTCGAAAGTCGTCCTAGGTACCAAATCAATCGACGAGATTGACCTAGCAAACGAACACATCCTACACTAGCAAATGAAGATATCCTATTTGGGTCCAATTCTTCTCGAAGCCGTCCTATACCAATTCGAATGACGAGGTTGACTTGGCCAATGAAGATATCCTGCTCGGGGTCCAAATTCATTTTAGAGAAGGAAATTTGGATGAAAACGCATAAGGTTATTGGATTCTAGCTGGAGAATGACTTTCGTATTGACACGTGTTCTAAAGGGTCCCCACAAAGAAACTCTAAAAAAAGAGAAGCTCATCAAGGAAAAAAGGGAGAACAAAATGAGAAAAGAAAGAACGTAGAGAGAGAGAGAGAGAGAGAGAGAGAGAGAGAGAGAGATACAAATTGTAACTTCTCCTAAGATTAATCCAGTATAAAAGTTTAATGAGAGCTATTTAATCTAATTTGTGAACACATTTATTTTAGAGTTTGCTTATAACAGTGGCTAGGTGACTATTTTAGTGCCTACCCACTTTCATTTCTCAAAACAACCGCCTTATATTATATCAGAATGATGTTGATTTAGTGATATGTCTCTCATACTACATTCAAGAGGTTGTGGATTCAAGTCACGTCCCTCCCCCAATTTCGAAATATTGTAATAGTTCAAATAAAAAAAACTTATGAAAAAATACTAAAGAATTAGGTTAAACCAATTTAAATTTTTGATTTGATTTTTTGATTTTAACATCTCAGCCAAATATTTATGTGCACATTAGCTCATGTATTCCTTAATCTAATTGTTGAAATGTTGAAGTCTAAAAAATTAAATAATTTAAGTTGGTATAGCCTTACCAAGGCTAACATAGATAGAAATTATGAGAGACTTGTGAACTATTATTTGTGAATGATAAATTTGAGAAAAAAATTTATATTAATTTAAAGTTTTGGATCAAACGGGGAGGGCTGTTACTGGGTTCTGGGTTTGGGTCTGGGCCTGGAGTTGGGTTACATCTCCTGATCCAAAATGACCCTTATTGATCCAAAACTCGAACCCGACTCTGTGTAACAAGTCGTTTTTCATATAATCATATTTCATTTGTGCATTGTGTTGTCGACTTGTGGGTAAGGTTGCACATTGGAGAAATAAGGATGGATTTAGGCCCCCTCCCCCCTATCCCTATCCCTATCCCTATCCCTATCCCCACTTCTCAAACCCTTCATAATCCTTAAGATTAAGAGTTATTCCAAATATCGTTGTCGTATAGCGAAGAACTGGTTTTCCGTTAGTCCCTTATTCTAATACTGAGAAGGGGAAATTGACTTCTTCATTATAATCTAAGCTCTAATAATTCCTTTAGGAGTCCATCCCAGGGAGTTTTATTTATTTATTTATTTATTTTTGGTCGAAAGGATGAATATAGGTCCCCTCATCCCCATTCCCACATTTTAAACCCTTTCCCTCATCCCTATCCCCATCCCTAGGGGGAGGTCCACCTATTTCCATTTCTCCATTTTTTCCATTTTTCTCCGTTTTTCCCTATTTCTCCGTTTACCCCATTTCTCCATTTCTCAATTTGGTTGAAAATTATAAATTAAACTATATATATAAAAAAAAAAAAATCTATTACAAATGCAAAAGAAAATACATTACAAAATAATGTCAAATATATATACATTACAAAATAATGTCAAAGAAAATATATGAGATATAATCATTTTCCCCCCTGTAGTTTGACATATTAGACACTTTACCCCCTCTAGTTTCAGTAATGACCATTTTCCCCCATAAAAACCAAAATATTAGACATTTTACCCTTTGACTGTTAGAAAGTCCATTAGTCAACATCTTTGACCGTCAAAAAATCAATTAAAAGACATTATCACCCTTCAATACATTAGTTATGCCCTCTAATGACACCACTAATTATTTTTAAAGAAAAAAAATTAAGAAATAAAAAAATTAAACTAATAAAAGTATTTTAAAAAAACATAATTGAAAATAAAAAATTATAAATTTAATTAAAATTTAATAAAAAAAATTCGGTATTTCAATAAAAAAATATTAATGTTTTTTACATTATTTTTACATTAATTAAAAGTTTTAATTATTTTTACATTTCACTCTTTATATTAATGTTTTGTAAATGGATTTTTTTTTTCATTTCATTCTTTATATTAATATTTTAAAAATAAATTATTCAATATTTCAAAACTATATATTAATGTTTTTTACATTAATTAAACTTTTTTGATTATTTTTATATTTCATTCTTTATATTCATTTTTTTAAATGAAATTTTTATTCTTATATTTTATTCTTTATATTCATTTTTTTTAAATAAATTTTTATTTGTACATTTAATTATTTGTATTTATTTTTGTTTAAATAATTTTTTTTATTAAAGTTTGATTAAATTTTATAATTTTTATTTTTAATTATTTTTTAAGAAAATACTTTTGTTAGTTTAATTTTTTTTTTCTTTAAAAACAATTAGTGGTGTCATTAAATGACATAACTAATGTATATAAGGGTAATAATGTCTTTTAATTGATTTTTTAACGGTCAAAGATGTTAACTAATGGACTTTCTAACGGTTAGGAGGTAAAATGTCTAATATTTTAGTTTTTAGGGAGAAAAATAGCCATTACTGAAATTAGAGGGAAAAATGTCTAATATTTTATATATCCGGAATTATATTATATTTTTAAGAAAATGGGGAAATGGGGAGAGGGGGCCCATTCCCATCCCCATCCCCTTCATTTCCCCCATTTTCCCCCAAAATATTTCCCCGGGAAGCAGGAAAACGGGGATCCGGGGAAAATGTTCAACCCTACTTGTGGGAAAATGGAGCAATCATCATCTCCAAGAACGAACCCAGTTGAGGTCAGAGAATGTATTGAAGAATTATTGAAGTTCACTTTGGAATCTCACTTGAACAGAACCCTTGAACTCGATCTTGGTCTCTCCGTGGACTTCTGCTCTAGTCTCCTTAAACATCATCCTCTCACTGCTGGTAAACAAATTTAACAAATATAAGTCATCTTCAAATCTTTATTGCTAGTTTCTTTTGATGTTTATTTTCAGCTAATTGATGTAATATTAAAGAGACTAAAAGGGTTTGAGAAATTAACAATTGGAGGAAAATTTTACTTCTTTTCTTTGAAATTTGATTCCATGTCTGCAAGATGGTTGCTTTATGGGGGTTATCTAATACCACCTATTGTGTTGTTGTTAGTGTTGGTTGTGCAAATCATGGCTAATTTGGTTAATTCTTTTCTTTTTCTTTTTTAATGTTTTTGGTAAAGTAAGATTGTTTAAATTGAAAAAATCGACTTGGTTTAGGTATGGAGTTGTTATTGGTTGTTATTTTATTTTATTTTATTTTATTTATTTATTTATTTTTATTTTAATCAAGAATTATGAATGTAGTTGTTGCAGCTTGTTGTGTTGGGTATTAAAAATCTGTCATATTATTATTGAGAAAGACATCATTTTTTTTTCGTACTCGATTTTGCAGATTCTGCTAATAATCCTGTATACAAATGCTTAGCATCAGCTTTGCACGAATATATAACTTGTGTGGCATCATGTGGGACATTTAACGATATTGCGTCACTGAATGAGGACAATGGCCTGAAGAAGAGAGAAGAGTGGAAAGAATTGGTTCTAAAAGAAGGGTCTGAAATAGTAAAAGTATGTATAAGTGTTGATATCATGTTTCCGGATATACTTTTGTCGTATCAGTTGTCTTTTATGAGGCTGAGATTTTCTTTAATGAACAATTTGTTATATTTCAACAGATTCTGAAGACTATAAACTTTCAACTTCATGTTCAGGAACCTTTCTTTACCCAATTAAAAGGTATTTATTTGGTTTTGCGCTCTGCATGTTTATGCCTGATAGACTTTGGATAGTGTATATATATATATATATATATTTATTAATTGGCATATGTTTGTGTTTATTTTCTTGATTGCTTGGGTATTCTGAATTGAAGGTCATTTATATTAATTTATGTTGTTTGTAGATGGCCTAAAAACTGTTGAAGGAAGGTGTGCTGTTGGTGCCTACAATAGGTATATATATCTAGTTTTACACTCACAAACAAAGATGCTATAGTTTATCAGTTTTTAGCATAATCTTGGTACCGGAGGCATGAATACAACTTCCTATTCAAATCACTGATCTGCCTACACCTCACAGAATCAATTCACAGTATGCTTCTCAAGCTTTAGCTTAATGATCAATATTCACTAGCTAGCCGAACTATGTTATTGTTAGCTTGTTACAGGTTCAGGTTGAGAGAAGATTTGCATAAAAATGTATGCATGTTGTAAAATATCAGTGTGATAAGCCCTTTGAGTATGTCTGAGATAAGCCTTTCAAAGTACATGCTTAAGTTGGGGTAAGAAGAACTGACGCAAGCATTCATGAAATCAGTTTCAATTGATATGTATCATATGATGATAATTGTGAATTTAGTAATGTATTTATTATTGTTATTGTTATTTTTATTATTTATTTGTATTTGGTCCAAAGCCTGAAGAAGTCCTCATCCATTAAAGCCGGTTCTGCTTTGGGTTTTAACATATTGTTCTCTTTTGAATTGGTTCTCTTTTTTTTTTTTCTGGTCTCAGAATCAGCTCTGGAGCCTTACTTCTCTTTAATAATTGTCTGGTGCTTGAGGTTGAGGTTAGAAGCATTCAAATTTACCTTGTTTTCTTTTCCAACTTGGGTTGTTGTAATTTAGCTTTCATTGCAGGATGTTCATCGATATGTGTCATTTTCAGAGATGTTGCACACAGAGAGTCTTGCAAAAGTCCTGCCTGGCATAAAAACTATTGATGAAGGTAACAACCGTGTAATTTGATTGGGAATAGATGTGTTTTAGGAAACTAAAACCGTTCTATCATTTATGCTGTGAGTATCACTTATAATGTTATTGCTTGTTGACTTTGTCTTTTATATTTGTAGAATTTAAATTAAAGTAGCATGACAATCAGGGATAGTTCGGGCCTATCTCTCCATGCAATTTATGCTCAACAGGAATTGGAGAAATTCACATTACTAGGATTCCAAAACACAGAAATGCTCTTCTTTTATTGTTCTGTGGAAATATATTTCTTGTTATCGTTCCTCTTCTCTTTTTCTTTCTTCGGGGTGGCTAAGGCATTTGATGTACTCACCCACCCACTGTTAAATTGTGAAGGGCTTTACAAACTATTACAATATAAGCAGTGAATCAAAATACTGTCATAATGGTGAAGAGGGAAGGATTTCCAATCAAAAAAGTGGGAAAGATATTTGCAGAAGATGGACAGTTAAGGATAGCGTGATCTTGACAATATACAGAGATGAAATTTAGAAAAGAGAACTGGGGGAGAAAAATAAAATTTCCTATTCATAGTTTGAGCAAATTTGATTGTTACTTAACTACAAGTATTGCAGAAGTGATACCAAAGTTTTATTTTTCATTAGTTAATTATATGTGATAACTTCAATGAAAATATGTAGAGGAAGTTCCCCTATAACCATCAAACTCCTTGCTTTGAAATGATTTCTTTGTTATACATCCCTAGTTCTCTAATAACAGAATGTTATCTTTTTCAGGGGTTCAAGTATACAGGAAGTTTTATACGGAAGAAAAGGAAAAGTCCAACGGTGTTCTTGCAATTTGTGTTGCAAAATCGGCTCTCCAGCCCCACCTTCATTTGGCCAAAATTCTTTCTGTGAGTGTAATTGTGTTTTATATGTTCTAAAAATTTAAAACTACGCATATTTTTGTTAAAGGGCTTGAAGATACAGAGAAGAAAGAAATTCACCGTAGAATGGTGGAATATCCAAATTTTAAATTGACCTTACTAAAATGGATTTGAAATGGCATCTTATTTATGTTTTGTGCTGTTGTGTTCTTATAGTTAAATGTACTGAACGGTGCAAAATTTTGAGATTGTAAGACACATTGTGAGGCAGAAAAACTTATTCTGGTTAAGATAGGCCTATTTAACCATTGATTTCAAATCAAATCATGGTCATGGATTCCAATCCTCTCCGGGTCACCTACATTAGATACATAACATACCATAGAATTTTCTAAATACCAAAATTGTACGGTCTGCTATTTAGAGCTTGTTGATCAAAGAAAGGTCTAGACTCTAGGATTTTTGGGTATCAAGAAATATATATATATATATATATATATAGTTTTCTCTCCTCAGGACGAATTGATTTTATTTATATCAGTTCTACAACTATCAACCATTAGATTCACATATTTCAGCTTAGTCAAAGTCTTTTTAAACTTAATCAATGACTCACAAGTCTCTTCCTAATCTTAAAAGTTTAGTTCGGTCCGGATGAGAGAAAAACTCTATATATATAAAATTTATAATGACAAATTTTTATGATGCTCACTTTAACCATTTTTAAGAATTTATCATCAATATTGAGTTGGAACGCCTTTGCTAGAGTTTTGATTGTCTTTATTAAAGTTTTGATTTTCTTCGTTCTTCAATTCAAAACTGTCAAGACTTTTTAAGTTTTAACAAAAGCGATCAAGACAGAACAGATTTTTGTTAAAATCAGAAATCTTCCGAGTTTGTTGATTTTAACAAAATTCTGTTTTGTCTTGATCACATTACTTATAGAATGAAGAACAAGTATTCAGTCTTCTCTTATCAATAGAGAGTGGCTTTTTGTTATTTTTATATGTAGATCATACCTTGTGCTGTGTGGGATATTTCATATTTGCAATGTGATTCTGAAAGTAGTGTGGACCCGGTTCTTTAACATTTATTGCAGGAGCTGAGTTATGAGGGTCTCCAAAGCTTGTTGGTCTGAATCATTGTGGTGCAACAACTGCGGTGGCACTGCTCACACCAGAACCTACTTTTCTCTCTACATCTGTGTTGCAATCTTACCCAAATGTGAGAATATGAGGTGATGAACTGGTTGAATTATTTGGAGTTTATAAAGACAATCCGTGTCAATAGATTCTTTCACATTCTTTTCTTTTATTTTATTTTATTTTATTTTTTATTGCTTTGACACATAAAATATTAAAGTTTTAGTCTTCTTCTTTGCTGCATGATATGATTTAAAAAAATTATTTTTCTTCACCTGTTTTGTTTCCTGAGCATATAGTTGAGTCCAGATGTGATAATTTTTACTTGCAATATTACAGGTAAACGCAACTTCAAAAGTGATTGAAATTTTTCATGTCTACATTGACTTATTCTGCCGAAATAGATGGAGCATATTTTAAAGGAGTATTTAAAGAATTGCAGTGAAAGATTCTGACACATTTTAAACATTTTATTAAACGGTTTTTGATCAATTTAAGGGATTGTGTTAGCATTAGAGGGTTGTTTTTAAGAAAGGTTCAAAATTTATTGGTATTTTGGTCTATTTAAAGAAAACAATTAAATTTAATCTTTTACCACTAATGACATTGGGTGTTTGTGCAATTAAGACCATTTGTTAAAAGCATCTCCAACCAATACTCTATCTCTATCTTTAAAATAGAGTTACAAATGATAATATTTTTTTCAGATTCCATCTCTAATTTTTTTTTGCTCCAACAACACTCTATCCCTATCTCTATCTTTATTTGCATCTTCAAATAATTTACATTTTTATTATTATTATTATTTTACTCCATTTAATAAATTTTTTATATAATTTTATTTTTCAACTAAATTTTAACAAATATTATTTTAATTTATTTTCAACTTTTTACAAAAATATAACATTTTTATTATGCATGAATATTAGTTTCGTCATCTTAAATATACTGTTTTTCAATAAAGTTCGCTTAATCCTACATTCCCACATCTTTTTCTTAATGTCCTTAGATATTTATTTTTAATTTCAAAATAGTGTATAATCGGATTAGTTACACTAACATACGAGATTTGTTAAATAATACTAGTTATGAAACTAGTGCATTTGTAAAACAATACTGGTTTCATGTGTATGAAACTAGTGTATTTGTCAAACAATACTAGTTTCACCGGAATGAAACTAGTGCTTTTGTTAAACAAAACTAGTTTCACATGTATGAAACTAGTAAATGTGTGGCATAACTTTCATTAAATAATATGTAAATTTAATTATGATGATAGATTTGGATTCTATAAAAAATCCCAACGAACGTGAATTTTTTGAACAAAGAAGATGGAAATATTTGAAAAAAACACTAGCAATTCCCAAATATAAGGTGGATCATTTTCAGGTGGATTTAAAAGTCACTCGGATGACCTTTCGAAATATTAATATGTCATGTTGTTATTATTTATTTATTTATTTAAATTTTGCTATCCTTATTTTAATATGTTTATGTTATTGTAATTTTCATTTGAAAGTTTTTATGTCTTTACTTTAATATTTACAAGTATGTGTGGGAGTTTTCTTCCGGTTTATGGGAGCAACTCTCTCCGGTTGTGAGAGTTGTAGTCCATATGTAACCTCTCTCCGATAGTGGGAGTAGCAACCTTCTCTCCGGTTATGAAAGTTGTAGTCTTAGTGGGAGTAGTATTCCGAGCTGTGTTTGTAGAGTTTAATTAATCTCACTTATGAATAAGTAAGTTTTGATAAATAAAAAACTATTAAATAAAAAAATTATTATTAAATATTCAATATTTGTCTAATTTTAAATATCTAGATGAGACATTTTTAATAGTATGATTTTTATAATGATAAAAGTTATAAATTAAAACTTATTATATATTAATTGAATTTAATTAAAAAATGTAACTATAGATATAGGGTAAAAATGGAATAAATAATGTTACAAAATGGTTTTAGAGTTTCAAATTTGGTACTTTAAATTCAAAGTACCGAATAATAAAACTCTAAAAAAATTTATTAGAACTAGAAAGATAGAATATAGTTGGAGTTCAATGTACTCTATTTTAGAGTTTATACTCTATTTGTAGTACCATCGGAGATGCTAACTTAGTGTAAGTTTGTGCAATTTCTCTTAAGAATTAGGCACAAAAAATCATTGACAAGCATGTTTATAGTGTGCCATTGCTTGACTGGAAGAGATTTTCGAATTTTGATGAAAAATCAATAAATATCGCTATTTTTGTTCAAAGGTGCAAAACTCTATTGCATCATTTTCTTTGTAACATCATTCGTTTGACGGTGGTTTGTTTCGGTGTTTTTGCATGTTGAGGTTTTCGAAAAAGAATCAACTGTCGATTGTCTCTTTCCCAAAACTTGATTTTAATTGTGTTTATTATGCTATATTTGTATTCCGCTGGGGTGTGTCGAAAATTTGGGTATAAACCAATTCACAGAACATGCATGTGAGTAGGGGTGAAACTAGGATTTTAGTCTTGGGAGAGTCAAAACAAAAATTAATATTGAAGGTCAAACATTCTTTAAAAAATATTCAGTAAGAATCTTGCACAAGAAAAAGTGTGAGATCCCAGCCCTCGATATTTTTCAACAAAATGTAATATTGTTCGGTGTTAAAAGTAATGATACAAATAAATAAATAAAATAAACATTAACTAATTAAAATGTAACAAGTCTATTTTATATCTAGAAAATTATTTATAACCAATTTCTTCCTAATTTTTATTTCAATTACATAATTAAAGAGTGTATGAGAAAACATATTTTATTTTGTTGCAAAACCTATGTCTATTCTTGACAGTATGCATAACTGAAAATAATATTTTAATAGTTCTCGACTTATAAAATCTAAATTTCAATAGCTTAATGAATACCATTGATATATTTACATCGCAATTATTTACATACTTGTAACTTAATTTTATAATATTCATGTCAAACCAAATTAACTTATATTAATTTTGAACAAAATTTAAATAATAAACTAATAAAATAAATTTATCAAAATCATATTAACAATTAACCTAACAATATAAATAACATAGATATTCGCTATAAGAGTTTTATATTATTTAGTTTGTTTTAGTGAAATCTATTCAAAAAATATATTATATATATAATACACACTAAATTAGGTAATAATATATGAAATAATAGAAAATTAAAATATTAAAATAGATTGATTTTGTTTCCTATTTTTATGGTCAACAGAATTATGGAAACAAAAATTATTAGTTAATTTATACTATTAAAATAATAAAGGGACAAGATAATATTATCATATATTTTGTATATATATCAAATTTTATGTACAATAGTTTTTATTTTTTTTATTTTTATTTTTTATTGGTTTACATTTTAATTTTATGTATAACATATGCATGTGAGTCACGAATGGATCACACGCTTTTCTTAGGAACATGAGAGAAAATGCACAAGTTTAAGAGTTCAATGACATTTAAAACCAGTTTTGGTTATATTTGATTGTTTTAAAACCATATTTTGTTGTAAATACAGTTTTTCAGAAAAGTATCTATATGTCAAAAAGGTGCATGGATTTGAGCCATTTTATGAAATTTCCTCAATCGGTTTAAATACACTATGGTATATACTCTAGGATGGAAACATGTCGGATTTTGCTAAATCCAAACCTGAACCTGCGAAGATTTTTGTCACCCAACTCGTGAAACTGCAAAGATTTTTGACATCCAAACCCATCTGCGAACCCATGAAATTAAATGGGTTTGGGTTTCCACCCACGAGTTTTGGCCTTACCTATACCCGCCTTACGAACCCAAGAACTTAAGCGGGTGGGTGTTTCACCTCCGGGTTATGTTCGATCCCACGATAATCAATAATCAACTTATTTCAATTTTGTGTCTTCCTACTCCGTGATTGACGTGATTCCCTTCTCACACAAATTCATATAGGAGTGAACTCATGCATATTTTTAATTGGGTGTATAAGTAGTAAGTACAGCTTTATTTATTTATTTATTTATTTTTTCTCTCTCTCAACAGTTTAGAGAAAATGATTTCAAGAATTAAGAAACTATGATCAAAGCTTGCAATCAAAAGTTTAGCACTAAATAATCACTTCTAAGAGCATCTCCAATACAAAAATGGTTTGCATCATAACAAATGAAAACATATCAACAATATCAAAAAACTTGCTTTAGACAACCAAATGAAAAATTTGTCTCCGACACTTTTGTTGAAAATACAACTTATTAATGAGTTATCTAGTTATTTTATTAATTTTAATTTTAACCAAAAAAATTTTTAACGGTTTTTTAATATTTATCCCCAAAGCTGAGTCACCTAGAAAACGGTTTTTTGCCACGTCAGCTTGACATTGAACAACAATGACTGAATTGTGGAGACATATTTTTATAGGTATTCTAGTAGGTGCTAAACGGAAATCGTATGACAAACTTGGCGCCTATCGGCAATGTTGTTTAGGTGATGAAGCCGAATAAGCCAAAATTGACATCGTTTTGAAAAAAAAAAAATTTGACCTGCGAAGTCAACGACGTTGACTCCGCCTAGCCCACCTAGGAGCCTAGCCGTCTAGAAAGGCCAATGGCCAGGTCCACCGAAGGCCTAGGCGACTGCCTAGGTCGATTACTAGAACAATAATTTTAACATATTGCCTATTTGTCCATTTTTTTTTTGTGGATAAGGATTTTATTCAAGAAGACCAGCAACCAAGAAACAAAGCAAGAGAAGCCCAACCAAACAAAGTCAGAAAGATACACAAAACACCCCACAATAAACAAAGACTAGGACCAAGCAAAAAAGCAGAGAAGCAATCCCGCTAGCACACACTAACTAGCAACAACCCAAAACAGAACAAAAGCTAAACACGCCCAGCGTAGGAAAGCAGCAAACCTCCAAAGAATCAGTCCAAGCTCCATTCTAACAAGTCCATATTCGAACTCGACGCCTTCTTTGCTAAGTTGTCCGCAAAGGAATTTGTCGATCTAGAGTTGTGAATAGCTGAGACATTCCCCCAACATATTAGAAAGTCACTGATTTCATATATAATGTTTACATGCTTAATGCTTCTATAACCACCATTATTTACCCATGAAACGGCCACCTTAAAGTCACTAACAATAAGAGTCTTATTCACTAATAAGGTTGGCTTAAAAGCACACAACCTGCATGCTTTTAGAATTGCAAGAATTTCTGTCGAATTAGAGAAGTTGGTGCCCATAGAAGAAGAGAAAACACATAAGACTTTGCCACATGTATCTCTTAAGACCCCTCTAATGCCTGCTACTCTGGGCGATCCTCTTGCCGATCCATCTACATTAAACTTAAGACAATTTAAAGACGGAGGAGTCCAGTCCTCCATTCTAGTAACTTTTAAAGGTTTGTTATCAGTGCAACAATCATTGATATTAAGAAAGATAGAAGTGATAGGGTCCTTGGAACCTTTTCCATGATGCTTGAACCACCAGCCACCCTAAATTTGATCATGTCTCCGTAATGTTCCAGGTCCACCATATCATACTTGAAGACAAACTTGTTCCTCACTTCCCAAACCGACCAAACAACCTGAAATTCCCTTAAGTGATATAATGTGATATATACCTAGAGAGAGAAGGGGGGGGGGGGGGGGATCGGGTCCTTGGAACCTTTGCCATGATGCTTGAACCACCAAGCCACCCTAAATTTAATCTTGTCTCCGTAATGTTCCAGGTCCACCATATCATTCTTGAAGACAAACTTGCTGCAAAACTTGACACAATTATTTTTACGTGGTAAAACCTACTAAGAGGAAACGTCCACGGATTGATACCACAACCACCGGCAAGCAATTCACTATGATGAAGAGGAGATACACACTCAAAGACAATCAACACATGATTCACTCTCCATGCTATCATCTCCTAGTCTACCCTCGGGTCTAGTGAGTCACTTTGCCTACTTCCTATCCAAGATATGACTAACACACCTCTTGGAAGCAACTTCCTATCCAAGACGCTCACATCTCTAGGAAGCTTTCGTGCTTGTCTATCCAGATCCTCTTGATCTTATACAAGTTTTCTCGCTTAGTTATCTGGATCCCCTTGATCCTAATTAATATTTTCAATGAAAGCACATTTTTTGAAAATAGATCTCATGAAGGAATTGAAATGCCATGAATGTGGAAAGAGCATGCATAGACTCATATTCCCAAGATAGACTTCCTAAAAAATCAAATGGGCTTTCCCTAATTGTATTGTGGCCAAGGTGATTTGTGGTGGTGTATTGATGGACGATACAGTAGGAGTGGAGAAGATAAAGTTACTAACCATGTTAAGGTGTTTACACATTACAACACTTTGGTTAGCTTTACTACAGATGAAGATCATAATTTGAGTGTCTAGGCTATAAAATTTATATTGAGCATTTATTACATTTTACTCTTATTTGTGAGTAACTTTACATTTGAAGAACTTGAAGGCTTGTGTGTTTATAATTAACTTTTTTTTTTGTAAGCCTTTTCCTAGCACAACTTACATAGATTTGCCTAAGTACATGCTTTTATGTAGGTGGTGTGGTGATTAAGTGTTTGGCCTCAATTTTTGCAATGAAAGCACATATAAGGGACATGAAAGTGTTTAGGCTATATTTGTAGTTTAAGTACAACACTAATCCAAAATCATTTCTAAAAGTCCATCTAACAAGAGAATACAAATCTCAACAAGCAGTCCACATGATAAATGTTCTATGACAATCAATGCAAAATTGATGTATAATGAGATCACAATTAAGAACAAAATTGAAGAGTGTTTAAATAGTAGAAATAAAACCCATAGATTTTCGCTATTTAGGCAAAGTGTCGCTCACGGGTAGTCTCCACTATTTCCTAGGCTAAACAAGCATAGAGGTCTCATCCACCTCAACAGCTCAACATCAAAAGATTAGTACTGTACAAGAAAATTTAAGTGATGCATGGAGCTAAAAGCATATAATGCATGTCTCTACCGGCATACAAGGAAAGCAACCTAACATGGAGGCCAAAAATTCTAAAAACTATCGAAATTCAAATTCGTCCAATGTCCACTTTCTAGTACGTATCTTAAAAAGCGCGCTACATATGTTGACAAAAGTTTTAGACCATAAAGTATATATATAAATACACACTTTTCATTTAGAAAATATTTCAAAATTCGAATTGAAAAAGTGTTAAAATGGACGATGAAAACAGTGTACGCACAATTTCGAAAAAAAACAAGGCATTGCCTATGACCTTTGGTCGAAGAAATGCTCATAACTTTTGAACCACCACCCGTAATTTTACGTTCTTTATATATTCGGAATCATAACAAAAAATCGAAGAACACAACGTGGGTGAAAAAATTAATTTCCTCACCAATTTGTATTTTTTTAAAGAAACATTTGCCTAAAAAATATTCAAAACAGAGCAGTTTTTGCAGAGATTTGAAAATTTTCTAAAACAAACACCCTAAGATCTAAGCACTACACATATCCACTCTTAGATCTAAACAAAAATAAAAATCGCAACACAATAAGCAAAGCATTATACCCTTGAAGCACTAGCCCTCGCGAGTGGTTATCGAACCAACCAAGCCTTCACGATGCTCGCTTAAGTTGTTCGGTCCATCCGACCTAAAAATTCTCCTTTTCTAGCACAAGACAACTCAAACAAAATCAAATGCATATGGTTAGAACAAAAATAAGAAAAATAACACAAACAAACATAAAAATTACACCCACAAACCTAGCCTAAACATTGCTTGCGCATATAATGAAAAGTATGAATAAAAGAGGTGTTTATTTTCAACATGAAAAGGCACACAAACTACTTTGCAAAGCAAGTAAATCTATGATATTTACAAAATCTAAGCTAAAACTAGTAACAATTTACGAATAAGCCACCTCCCCGGTAGCGTCATAGCAGTGCCAATTTGATGATAGGTCATTGAGGTGTATTAAAAGATTTATATTATATTCAACCTTGCAAGAGGCTAGTATAGAAACAAATAAGGGTATCATTCTGCAGGGATGTGCAATCCATCAACTGATCCTAGTTCTAGCTTTATTGGACAACACGGATAGAGATATGTGTTATGTGTGCAGAAAATATAAATATTGCTATGAAAACATAAATTATATGCATGATAGAATGGGTTAGAGAGATGTAAGATAAATGTGGTTACATTAAGAAGATGACTCAACCATAGCAATCACACAATTTCATACAAACATACTTGTTAATGTTGAAAGTCGTGCTCAATTAATCCTTGACAACATTCTCTCTCGAGCAACAAAGGCTACACCTACATGCACTAGCAACCTATCAACGAATGGTTACCTGAACTGCACATGAGTTCATTAAGAACTATGATACACATTTAACGACTATTCATGCAAAGCCTCGCGTATCTCTACCTTACCTTACATATAGTGGTCATCTAATCTTGCATGTTGCGTGCTTCTCCCTTCAGTTCATCAAAAAACAACCAAAGATTCATCTAAATGTTAGCTAGGCACCTAGAAGATCATTCAAGCGATGGTTGGCCACACAAAAACATTAAGGACTTAAATGACCACTCAACTATCAACAAACACATTTAATAAAAAAAAGGTAACAATGCTAGGTTTACATCAAATCCCAAATGAATTAAAATACACGACCAAGACGAGACAAAAACACAAAAAAAAGAAATACAAAATAGATAGAAAGGAAACCCCATTCGTACGGGGAATCGAACACCGGGTTCTCTCGGTTGTCAATCCGAGATGTCCTCACCACTAGACGATTATGGCAGTCTCCAATCTCTTGAATGCTCAACTCTCTCATAGAGAAATCTCTCTCCTTATCTCTCTAATATCCCTAAGATAGATGGTTAAAAATGGGAATAAGTTTACCAGACAACAATGCACATATAGTTGGTTGTTTATCATAAAGAACATTCAATTCAAGTTAAGAGTTCATTCTCATGATTAAAGGATTCACCAAAATCAATTCATCACCTAACCCAAGCCATGGGATGAGCAATTGTGCCTTAATACAAACATCCATTAAGCAGAAAAATATAGAACCAAAACCTAATCTAACATGTGAATGCATAATCAACCAAACTTTTTCCACTATTTGGAGCTAATACTCAAACACTCAAATCATTCTAAACATGGTATTTTGGTTCATTTATCAACATACAAACAATCTTGGGAAGCTAAATTAAACTACTCCTAATTTAAATTACTCTACTCCTAATCCATTCATGCATACATATTAATTTTGACCATCCACACACATGAAAATCATAATAAGAAAGAAAATTATGGATTTAGTAAAGAGTAGAACAAAACTCAAAGAATATAAGAACAAACATACATATATAGAACAAGTGTAGGTTTACAATATTCCCAAATTGGTGATATTCATCAAAGAAAATAAGATATACAAAAAGAAATGATTTGTAGAAAAAACCCTTGAAGAAATCTCCTCTAAAGCTTCTCTTTTTCTTTATTTTTGCTTGGCTCAATTTTGGTCCTTAGAGCCCCCCTTTCTCCTTGTAATCTACTCTAAGATGGTGGAAGAAGTGTAGGATGTGGTGGTGGAGATGTATTTGGTGAAAAAGATGGAAGAGATTAAGAAGATGTTGGGTTTCAGTTTTGGGGTTTGGGAGGTAAAGAAGTATGTGTAAGGCTGGGAAGAGAAGAGAAGAGAAAATGGGGGTATTTATAGAGTTGAGAAGTTAGGGCAAGAAGTTGAGTTGAAAAGACTAGATTGCCCCTCAAAACAGGCTATAAATGGCTGAACTAGGCAAAAGGCGACATCAGAGGCGACATGTGGAAGTAGCCTCACATGTAACCTTTCCCTCTGGACTGAAATTTGAGTTTTGACAATGCTAAAGGCGACTTCTGAGGCTACTTGTGGGAAGTCGCATTCCCAAGTTGCTTTTCCCTCTAGAGAAGAATTGCAGCATCGCGCACCGGTACAAAAATGACAATAACTTCCTCTAGAAAACCCAAAATTGCATTCTGTAAAATAAACTAGGCAGCCGAGGCTTTCCGAAAAATAGGTAGCACAAAACCTAGTTCGATCTGAAGTGGGAGATATGGCCCCCGAAATCTAAATGTTCTGCACGAGCATTTTCCATTTCAGCCCTAAAAACCTCCAAAACTCTTCAATTAAGCTCATGAATAACCTACACAAGGATTGATACTAGCTTTTTTGCATCGTTACCAAATTGTGATTTTCAAAAGATTGTTTATATTAAAAGTTCCTACGCAATGTGCTATAAACTAGCAAAAGACTAATAAAGCGGCAAGTGAGGGTATCGTTCCGCATGGAGGTGTACCATCGATCATTTCCAGTTCTAGTGTTCATTGAAAGCAATATAAATAGAATATGGATGTGGTGAGAATGGTGTTTGTGAGGTATGTACTATGTGGTTGTGTGCATGTGTGCAAGAAGAAATGTAAATGAAAAGAATGAAAATAGAAGGCAAAAGAATATGAAAGGGTGAAATGGTGATTAAATGAGATAAATGTAATCGGGTGTCTGCCTTTCTAGATTACACTACTCCTAATTAAGCTAATCAACTCCTGAAAGAAAACACCCTAAGTTACGAAAATAAGAGGGTGACTTGGAGAGATGCATGAAAATTGTCACACAAGGTTCAATAAGTTTGAAATTCTCTTAAGCAATATAGTGTATATTATACGTAGAGGGGGTGAATAGGTATAGTCCTAATTTCTTCCAAATACAAATTTTGCAGAATATAGGAATGAAATGAAATAGCATCTGTAAGAGTAAGACTGGCTTTCAAGCTTTAAGAGAAACGGAATTCGTCGCGTATCTGACTGAACAAGGGACAAAGTCAAAGCGCTTGATCCTTTGCCCCATACTTGAATTGGGCCTTTCGATACAATCAAATAGAAAGGAAAGAAGCGTGAAAGATAATTAAAAGCAACCAAGGATAGAGTACACTTGATGTGTCTTAACAATTGTATTGTACAAGTCAATACATGCTGAAATCAATATACAAGTGATACATTCAATACATGATATGGAAGATAAAGAAACATAAAAACTAAAATTGATACAATAGTTTTTACGTGGTAAACCATTAAAGAGGAAACGTCCACGGGTTGATACCACAACTACCGGCACATGATATCCACTTCAAGCTATCAACTCCTAACCTATCCTCCAAGCCTAGTGAACCACCTAGCCTACTCCCTATCCAAGGTGTGTCCTATACCTCTAGAGAGCAACTCCCTATCCAAGGCTCTCAAGCCTCTAGGAAGATTTCCTTGTTTAGCTATCTAGATCACTAGGATCCTATTCAAGCTTTCCTAGCTCAACCATCCGGAGTACCACACTCCTAGCTAAGACTTTTGCATGACTATCCGGACCACATGTCATAGTCAAGTCTTCTTACTCTAATCAAAGCTTCACTCACTTTGAAAGAGATTTTAACCTTTCCACAAGGCAATGATCTAAGTGATGCAAATAATGCAAATGATACAAACACAAGTCAAATAAAGCAAGATGATCAATCAAGTTCTATGAACATGTTCAATGATAATCTAGAATATGCTTTCAACAAACAATCACAAATGTATCTAGAAATCAAATCATGTAAATCAATAAGAACAAGATATGAATATTCAATATGTCACACAAAAATCTTAGTTCTTAAATCATGAAATTAAACCTAGAAAATATCATGAGGCACATCATATATAATATTTCTAGAATCAATTTCAAGATCTATCAAGTTTAGCTAATATATGTTCAAGAGAAATCACAAAGCTAAAACTCAATTAACTATCAATCATACAAACTTAGAAAGTGAATTAACATCATTCTCAACATATTTTATCTATCAAATAGGAAGATTAAAAGAGATGATCAAAAGAGAAAGTAAGTTGAAGATGTTTCACATACAACACTTGAGTCTCGGGGATTGAAATCTGCCAACTGTGAAAACTCACGAACTCAAATGACTCTGAAAATACCTAGGGTTTGTAGCTCTCTTTAAGACCAACAATTTTTGCTTTTAGATCACTCAATTTTGAGTTCGTATGAGAGAGTTATAATCAAAATAAGAAATCAAAAATTCATGAAGCAATTCTACACTTTCTTTTTCAATTTTTCTTCTTAGAATGAATGAGAGGGAATAGAGGAATTTAAAAAAGATGAAAGAAAGGGAAACGAAGAGCCAATCATGGCCTGCCACATCAACACCACGTGTGGGGCGCGTGTGCCACACGTGGGTAGAGAGGTACTCTAGCCGTGTGGCACACGTGGCCTCCAAGTTTGGCCGTTGGCCACACTTGCTCCTCTCGCACTCCTCTCGTGTTCTTCAGTCGTATTCGAGCATCCGAACTCTGAATTTGAATCCATTTTCATATTACTAACCATGACTCCCTCATACACAATGATGACTACAAAACTTTACAAAAAGGTTGAGAATTCATCTCGAAAAATGATGACGAAGGCAACTCAATGAATGAGAATGCAAAGTAGCGTAGCTATATCGTTTGGACTCGAAACCTAATGAATGAGTAACCGAAATGACCGAGACTCAATAAGGAATCATATGAGATTAGTTCAAGTCCAAAATACAATAAACATAAACAAATAAATACAATGTCATACAAGTATGCCATATCTACGCAACAGTGATAAAACATGCAATTCTACAATGTTTGACAATATCAGACTAATGCATGTGCATACTTCAATGAGTATGAATGTGTTATACCAAATGTTAGCACAACGATGTAGGGACATGCATGTATGAATTGTGTGTATATGTGTGTGTGTGTGTGCGCGCGCGCTTACGCCTTACAAGAGGAAAAAGAAACTTGATACCTTAGCATCCAAGTATACGATGTTCCCCTTGAAGACGATATTTGCACAAGATGTTGCTTCTTCACCTTTGAAGCTTCTTTTCTCCAAGAATCGCCTAAGCAACAACTATTACAAATATAAAGACTTTTGCAATGGAATCAAGCCAATACAAATCAAAGATCTTACAAAGTTCACCTTACATAAGTGCACCATACATAAGTGCACAAATAGTTTGTCGTTAAGCATGAAGTGCATCCAATTTTAGTTAAGGGTCTCAATCCGATTTATACCCATTCATAGAGCTAAGGGTTGAAGAGTTTGTTGAGAGCCTCTCAAACACGAAACCGCAACCAACATTTGTGAACCGATTCTACAAATAAAACTACATTGAGCCCCAATAATAGCTTCGTAATGTAAAATGGTAACATTAAGTCCAATGAATGTGGAAAGAGTAATTGTATCTCCAACCATAACTCACCTAAAACCCCTAGAGTGAGAAATAACCAAAGTCCAATGATTAACAAAAACAATGACGTGCGTATTGTACAAAAGCATATATCACAGGGATGACCTGCGTGGCCTATTCAACCTCCGTCGAGGGAGCTCCGATGGTCATCAATGGCATCGCCAAAGGCTCAATTACGTTGTGTCAAGATTGAAGAAATTGGAAGAAAGAAGAAGAAGGAATTTGGACATTTAATGTTTCTAAGGATTTGATTTAGGTTTTGAAGGATTTAATTTGGGGATTTTTCAGAGACAAACTGCGCTAGGTTATTTGAACAAGAAGAGATAAGCATCATTTGCAACTCAAACGATGGCGTTTGGTGATTAGTCAATTGAGTCGTGAAACAGCAGCGTTTCACTTAGTGTATAAATCTTTCATGCTTACAATTAAAACGGCCCCGTGTTGGGAAGCTACTAAGAGTCTTTATTAAGTATGATGTGTAGGTGCTATAGGGCATCACTTTGTTAGTCCTTATCAGGAAAGGGGATCGTAAGAATTTAGGCAGCGTTTCACTTAGTGTATAAGTCTTTCATGCTTACAATTAAAACGGCCCCGTGTTGGGAAGCTACTAAAAGTCTTTATTAAGTATGATGTGTAGGTGCTATAGGGCATCACTTTGTTAGTCCTTATCAGGAAAGGGGATCGTAAGAATTCAGGCAGCGTTTCACTTAGTGTATAAGTCTTTCATGCTTACAATTAAAACGGCCCCATGTTAGGAAGCTACTAAGAGTCTTTATTAAGTATGATGTGTAGGTGCTATAGGGCATCACTTTGTTAGTCCTTATCAGGAAAAAGGATCGTAAGAATTCAGGCAAACAAATATCTCTCTAAGAGCATCTCTAATGGTAATGTGGCTTTCATTTGAAAAAATGGTGATATGTCAACATTATCAAGTCAATTGCTTCATATGTGGCATGTAACTAAACTTGATAGACATCCAAATAAAAAAAAAAGTGGTCTCCAATGCTTCACTTGTAAAATATATGTTTTTTAATGACGTGTCAATTTATTATTGGTCTCCTTAAATATACTTTAGAATTGTTGAATAAATGAAGGTAAAAGACAACTGTGATTACTGACTGGGCCAACAAGACGGCGGTCTAACAGACCGTCTGAAATCAAAGAGTCAGAACATCTCCAATGGTAATGTGGCTTGCATTTGAAAAAATGGTGGTATGTCAATATTGTCAGGCCAATTGATTCATATATGGCATGTAACTAAACTTGATAGACATCCAAATAAAAAAGTGGTCTCCAATGCTTCACTTGTAAAATATATGTTTTTAATGACATGTCAATTTATTATTAGTCTCCTTAAATATACTTTAGAATTGTTGAATAAAATAAGGTAAAAGACAAGAGTCATTACTGACTGGACCAACAAGACGGCCGTCTAATAGGCTGTCTGAAATCAGAGAGCCATGTTGACAACCTCTAAAAAAAAAGTTACCACATTAGCTTGAAGTTGTACTAGAGAGATTGCATTGGAGATGGATGTTTTAATAAAATGGATGTCCATCCTACGTGGCATCTAATTTTTTCACAACCCACATTAGCATTGGAGATGCTCTAACAAATCTCACTTCTCTCTCTACAATTCTCTCTCGCTTCTCTCTAAAATTCTCGATCTAATCTTTCTCTATCTTTATCGGTTCTTCATCTTCAACCTTCAATTCCAACAACATTCAAACCTGCAAAATACACAAAAACATATCAAAATCCAATTAAATTTTCTAAGGCATGACATGTTGCTCCAGAACAAAGCTGATGTCATTTTTTATCCCAATTCTGTCAAGGTGAGTCTTTTTTTTTTTTTTTTTTTTTTTTTAATTTATTTTATTTTATTTTTTATAATTTTTTAGGTATGTTATTTTTTGAATTTGTTAGCTCTTTTTTAGTAAAGTAGTTTTTAGTTGAGCTATTTAATTTAATTTTTGTTGGATTGTTAATTTTTGGGAGGTTTTGTACAATGGATTTGTATTAGTTTTATAAAATCTGGAGCTTTATATGTTGGCCATGATCAGTCTTAGTTTTGCTATTTTATTTTTTTAATTTAGGTGGTTCTATTAGAATTTTGATTGGTTTGATTGTGGATTTTTGGTTAGATGATAGGTTGCTGCAAGTTCTTGAAATAAAAACAAAGCATTATGTGTTACTTTGGTTTTTTGGATCTATGTTTGAGTAAAGGGTTTATCTTGATGCACCATAATTAAAAATTGAATTTATAATAAATTGATTTAAAAAAAAAAAAATTGGGTTAATGTGCTTAATTCTAAATAGTTGGTCGATAGGAAGTTTGTTGGATTTACTTACAGAAATTAAAGCTTTACGAGACATTTATCGGTTTTGTCAAGTTTTGGAAGATAACATTTTAAAATCGTTTAATTTTTTTCAGTATGCATTTAATTTGTTCTTGCACAATGCACCTATTGTCTCAAATGGGTACAATGAAGAGGAAATGAAATTGGTAAAAGAGACAAGGAAAATCTGGGTGAGTATTGCAAGTGTTCACCTATAATATAATATCTTATCGGATGGATTGAGAATTTTAGAGTTTCTACTTTGGTTGGATAATGGGTTGCAAATCTCTTTTAGTCTTTATATAATATGGTTTTTGTATTCTTTGTGTTACAGAATGATAAGGATGTTAGAGTGTCTGCGACATGCATACGAGTTCCAGTTATGCGTGCACATGCTGAGAGTGTGAATCTTCAATTTGAGTGAGGTAAAGCGTGGCTTAGGCACATTTAAAAGTAGTCTCAAGGATAGAGTTCACATTGTCAAGGCTAACCATGTTGAAGATTTAGCTGGTAAAGCCTTCTTTTCCTTTCATCTTTTCAAGGAATGTGATTTTTTAGGGGTTTATTTACTATATATCTGATAATTAGAAGGTAGAATTATTTTTGTTGGGCTATAATAGGACGATATCTCTTGCTTGGTTGATGTGATTTTTAGCTTTATGTTGTGTGTGGCTGTCAAACTCAATTGTTTGTTTCATTGTTATAATGTAACTAAGTAGTTTGTTCGAATACCGAGTTTAATGCATTGGTTAGTCCATACTGAAAATACTTGTAGTTTTTTGAGATTATTATGTTATATAGTAGTTGGCTAAAAATAATTCTTCTTAATTTTGTGCGGGTCAGCTAGAATGTAAAATTTGCTAGAGTTGAATGGAGAGATTGCAACTACAAGTACTATGTTATGAACTTGTCGACTTTTTAGCTTGATAATCTGGTGAAATTAATTTAGATTTGTACAATGACCTTTTGAATGATGGTTTAAGTTAGTTTTTTATTTTATTATTATTGTAGTTTGATGTTGGATTATTGCATAATGTAATGAAATGTTAAAGTGTTGGATTTTGAATAAAGCTTTTGATGGTGTGTATATGATTGATATTACAGATTTTGTTTATTTGATTTTTTGTAAGATATTAATTATATATAGAAAATTTTAATAATATTCTTGACAAATTTTACTTTTTATTATATTGTTGACAGTTTTCAAATCTTGATAGTTAAAAACTGTCAAAAGTTGCTTGACAGTTTTGTCATTGTTTAGGCCTTTCTTGACATAGCCTTCCTTGACAGTTTTAAAACTGTCAATAAGAGGGTTTATTGACAGTTTTCAATTGTCAAGAAAAATCATTTTTCTTGTAGCGACTCCTACAATTAAGTTAATCTACTACTAATCCTATCCATGAACACATATAAATTTCCAATCTCCACACACAAGCATTTCAAGATAAGAGATGTAATCAATAAAAGCAAAATTGAATCAAAACACAAATTAAATATAAAAACAACCAACACATATTATGCACAAATTAGGTTTACAAATATTCCCAAGTGGAGATCACACATTCAAGAAAATAAGAAATACATGGAGAGTGAGAAATAGATACAACCCTTGAAGAAAACCTCCTCCAAGAGCTCCATCCTTTGCTAGCTCGAAATTGGTCATAGACCACCCCTATCTCCATGCAATCTACTCCTAAATATGGTGGAGATGTGTAGAAAATGGATACGGTGAGGATCCATGGAGGATCACAAAACACATTAAATACACAAATAAGCTTGAAAACGAGCACAAATGATAGGAAATGAGGACTTCAAATAGGTGAATAAATTGTACGATCAACAATAAATTCTGACTTAGTTGATAATTATTTTGGATGAATTATTGTCAAATTTTGATATTTTTCAGTTAACTTACTGGACGCGTTTTTAGTGTTTTATTTTTGGAATACAACTTTCAGCATATACTACTACACATGTTTTCAAATCTCGAAATTGAAACCAAAAAAAATATATTCATTTTCATTTTTCTTTTCGAAAAACGCTTACAGAACACACCTTAAATGTAAGAACATAATGAGAGAGAAGGGCCTTATAGCATCAGGAAAAATCGCATCCCAAGATCACGTATCAGGAAAAATCGCATCCTAAGATCACATATTGCAACCTAAGCCTAAAGCAAGACGTTGTTGTAAGGAAAAATTTCATAACTTGACTCAACTTTGTGACAACCCACATCGCGTTACCTCATCGCAACCGGGAATCGCGACAACCACATCGCAATAATACTTCATGATGCTCAACAAAAGTTACTGCCAAGATTTGGCAACTTCCACAATCAGGAATCGCGACCTCTAACTTGTGTTAATATGTCGTGGTGGATGACAAAACTTACTGCCAAGGAAATGACAATTGCACTACTAGGAATCGCGATAACACCTCGTAATAATACGTCATGATTGAGAAAAGAAAAGACTTCTCTAAGCAACAAAGCCATTGCATAAGGGAAAAAATGAAAAAGACACAGGAGCTGACGTTTTTGAAAAAATATTATAAATTAAACAGACATGTATGATATGAATGGAGTGAGGGTGTGCAATCTTATCTCTTCAAGAGTACAAGTTGAGTTCAAGAACTTACTGTATGTACGGAACTCTTGAAGACATTAATATGCCCTTAGCTTGCTTGCTGAAGAAGCTAATCCTGTAATGAATTTAATTGCAAGATTACTGGAGTAGCAAAATAGGTTGCTTGTAGACATGAACCATTGTGGTAGAAATGCGGTAGGTCGGGGCAATGTCGAAACTGGTAAAGATATGGTTACCTTGGAGCGGTTCAAGAAATTGGGACCGCCAGTTTTCAAAGGAAAGGCTAATCCTATTGCGGCTGAAGCGTGGCTGAAGCAGATTGAAAAAGTTTTCACCGCCATTGTGTGCTCTGATGAACAGAAAGTGGTGTTTGCCTCATTTATGCTTGAAGATGAGGCAGGTCATTGGTGGGATGCAACATCTCATATGTTGAAGACTTCCCTACCCAAAAAATGACTACATCACATGAGGAATGTTTAAGAATGCCTTCAATAAGAAGTATTTCCTGGATCGTGTTCGATTCAAAATGGATAAGGATTTTATTAATCTGAAGCAAGGTAGCAAGCCTATTGCAGGGTATGAAGAGCAATTTACTTCCTTGTCTCGATTTGTAACCAAACTGATTCCTGATGATGAAAGCAAGGGAAGAAGCATCCTTGATGATTTCCATCTAAACATCCAGAGTAGGGAGGAGGTTCTCAAGTTGACTAGATATGCGGATATTGTTGATTGAGCTTTAATTGCTAAGAGATTTCTTGAAGAGTGTAAGAAAGCACAAGAGGCTTTTAGGAGGAATAATTAGCAAAGGGGATCTCGAAATGGGGGTGCCTTTAGGTAGGGTACTCAATTCAAGAAGCACAATAGTAGTGGCAATAAGGGTAGTAAGAAAACCGTTAGAGATACTCATTTCAAGAAGAACTTTCTTCCTTGTTAGCGATGCAACCGTTCTCATTCTGGAGAATGATATATGATTACTGAGGCTTGCTTTGGTTGTGGGAAAGTGACTCACAAGATCAAGGATCACTATAAGAAAAACTATTTTTGTTGACAGTTTTTTCTTAACAGTTCTCAAAAACTACCAAGAATTCAAAAACCGTCAAGAACTTGCAATTCTTGGCAGTTTTTTAGAACTGTCAAGAAAGACAGTTTTTCTTGACAGTTTTTTCAAAATTTTTATTTATCTTTAATAATTTTTTTAATCTTTTACTTCCAATTTTTAACACCAAACAAAATCCCGATATGGATTTAGGCAAACCGATATTGAATAAGTAAAATTTTAAATTTAATAAATTTACTTTTAAATCATTTACTTTTAAAAAATTCAAAAAAATAATTTTAAAAAAATTGTTTATTTATTTTTGCACTCTCTTGTTTCATATTAAGAGACATGTTAATAATTCAATTACCCATATAAATTAGTAATCTGAATCTTACATTTGTTCATTAAATTGTAAGATGCATGTTGAGAAATATCTCTTATGTAGTGAGGGTTGTATTCCAAATCATGCTTATTACAATTGATATCACAAGTCTCTTATAGACCATGTTTGGTTGGATGGAATGGAATGGAAAGAAAGTCATTCCATTCGTTTAGTTTGTTAAAATACAATGGAATGGGGACTTTACCATTTTCGTTGAATGGGCATTCCATCCAAAAACCAATGGAATGCCCTTCCATTTCAAACTGAAATTTATATTCCATAAATACCCTCATATGCCCTAACCCCATTCCAAAAATACCCTCCTTTCCAAAAATAATATATTATTATATATTATATTATTATATATATTATTATAATGCGCTGCCCTTGGGTGCAACATTACATGATGCAACGAATTTTTTTTTTTACTGTGATAATGTCTTCTTTGGTACAAAAAAATCAACTAATATGTGATTGTATGTTCTAACATTCGATCACAATAATTTAATTGTGTGATCACGTACAATTCATATGCGATAACATATATTATATATATTTATGATAACATACTATTTTTTTTTAAATTGTATGGTGTCATGTTGCACTCATGAATGAGTCTATTATAATATATATATAATGATATATAAACATATATAATATAATATATTTATATATAATATTATTATATATAATATTTATATTATATTATATAATATAAATATATTATTATCATTATTATTATATATATTATATAATAATATATATATATATATATGTTATATATAATATATATATATATATATATTTATATATATTATTATATGTATATATGTATTATATAATATATATATTATATATTATATAATATATTTTATATATTATATTATTATATATATTATATATTAATATATTAGATAATATATATATTATATTTATATTATATATTAATATATTAGATAATATATATATTATATTTATATTATATAAATAATAATATTGTATAATATATTATATTATATAATATATATTATTATATGTATTATATATTATATATTATATGTAATATTAAATAATATATAATTATATATATATAATATACTTTTATATTTTATTATTATTATCCATAATATATCATATTATTATGAATATTTTATAATTAGGGGTATTTCGGTCAAAATACAGTTAACTTCATTCCATTCCTTTGTTAACCAAACAAAATAATATTGATTCAAAGACTAATTCTAAAGTTCCAACCAAATAAAAAAAATTCCTTTCCATTCTCATTCTCATTATCATTCCGATTACCATTCCACCATGTAACCAAACGTGATCATAGAGTATTGACCAATAACTCGACTATATATGTTTTAAAAAAATATAATTTTATTAAAAGTTTCAATAAATATTTTTTTAATATATGTCAGTCGTAGAAATTAAAATTTTGATTACTTGAATGAATTTAAATTTATCTGACAAGGTTTTTTTATTTTATTTCTAACAACTCATATAGGTTATATATAAATATTGTTCAATTGTTAACACATCAAGTCTTGTAATCAAGTGGTAAAGACTAACAACTTTTAACTTGAGGCCTCATGTTCAATTCCTAATAATGACAATTTATCGGGAGGTCCAGCGGCGGGGGAGGTGGTGTTTAAATATAAAAAATGTTATTTAATTAAATATTAAATAATGAAAAAAAAAATTGAAAATTTTTTTAAAAAAATTATAAACATATCTTGTAGTAAAAAATTTTAACTAAAAAAATAAAACTGTCAAGACTTTTCTTGACATTCGCATTGTTGACAGTTTTTAACTGTCAACAAATCCACTATTTTCTTGTAGTGGATTGCCCAAAGAGAAGTTTTGGCTCCAATAATACATCGGCTGATGAAGCTCAGCGGAAGAAGTCTAAAAACTAAGGACGTGTCTTTGCCACTACTAAGCAGGATGCACATTCATGGAATGATGTCGTATTAGGTACATTGTCCTTTTTTTTTTTTTTTTTTCTAGAGAAGCTACAATACTTTTTGACTATGGTAAGTCTATTAGAATTGGCTCTGCATCAATGGAATCTCATCACCCATACATAATGAATTGATATGGTATATTCATATCATAACATATGAACAATAACAACTAACATTCTTATATAGACTCTAACTCATAAGGAAGAAAATTGATTTATGAATTTATGGATGGAATCAAATAAGAATTATTCACAACAAAAGTAGTCGGTTATTGGGGAAAAATCAATATACTTCTAATGTCGAATCAAGATCAACTAGGACAGAAATAAAGCATTGGGTCAAACTCTTCTTTGGTATCAAGGTAATAGTTATGAATAGTCATCAACTCCTTACTTCCTTGAAAGGGTAGAAGAATATGAGCCATTATGGGACATATATTGCATTACAGACGTATGGTCAACAGATTCCAGGGGATGTTTATGCAATTATGGCAAAAGTTGCCACTAATTTCAATACTACCTAAACTCGTGGTAAGTTTGTACAATTTTCCATAACATGTATTATGTTTGTCCCATGATCATTCTCACTCTAAAGCTTAAAGATCTTAAGAAGACTATTTGAGAGTGGAACTTGCAGTTGCGAAGCCACTTAAGTGCTTGCCAGGTAGAGGTATCAAAATGTGCCGAGCTTGGAAAGCCCGGCATGGCCGGCCCACCCGGAATGGCGGGTCGTGCCCAGCACAGCTTGCTTGTATCGCGGGCCAAGCCAAGCATGGTCCCTAGCTTGGCACGAGCCAGTTCATAGAATCCCAGCTTGCCGGGCTAGCCGTTGGGTATTTAATTTTTAATTTTTTTACTATTGGGGTGTAATTTTTTATTGTTTTTTTTTTTTTCAAAAATTTGACTATTGTTGACGTCAGCAAACGGTCAAATTTTAAAAAAAATAATAAATTGCAATTTGCCCCCTCATTTCTTCTATTTTATATTTTGCCCACATTACAAATTTTTCTATAAATACCTCCACCCATTCATATTACCCTACACTCTATCAATATCTCATTCTTACTCTCTCTCTATATATATATATATATATTCTCTACACTACTATTCTACTAATCTACTATTCTAAATTTCTAATACTATAATCTATATTACTAATATTATTCTCCAATCTCTCCACCAAATCTCAAAGGTATGTTTTTCCTTTAAATGTTATTAATTAATTTTATATTTTAGTTTTTAAATTTTATATTTATACTTAACATATTTAGGCTTAGTTATTAATTTTGATATTTATTCTTATGTTTTATGTATATTTTATATTTATGGATTTATGATTATTTTATTTATGAGTTAATATTTTTAATAATTGTTGTAAATTTTAATATTTAATCTTAGAATCTTAGATTTTAATAAATTTATCATTTTATGAATTTATGTCTAGTAATTAATTTTAATATTTGTATATTTTAATTTATGCTTAGTAATCTTAGTATATTTTGTTTAGTTAGTAAATTAATGGTTTTATGTTTAGTAATATATTTAAATATTTTTATGATATTTATGATTTTAAGTTTAGCAATTAATTTTAATATATTTATGCTTAGTATATTTTGATTTAATGCTTATTGTTTACCAATGAAATTAAATATTTTTATACTTAGTATATTACTATATTTATGATTAAATATTTAGTAATGAATTTAAATATTTTTATGCTTAGAATATTTATGATTAAATGCTTAGTAATGAATTTAAATATTTTTATGCTTAATATATTTATGATTAAATGCTTAGTTTTTAATGACTAATGAGTTAATATTTGTATTGTAGGAAATGGATCATAATCATCCTCAATTTCTGGACGGTCTTAACATGGAAGACGATTATTTTGACCTTTCCGGGCCAACGGAAATGGCAGCGGGACCTTCTGCTTCTGGCGCAACACCGATATCACGTGCTCCCAAACCTAAAAAGCACACATCAAACGTATGGCAGTGTTTTGACGTAGTACAGAAGACTATGCCAGACGGTAAAGTCATGGACAGAGCTCAATGTAAGTTTTGTCCTAAGCACTATGTGACTTCTGGGGGGTGGGGACCGGTCATTTGCGAAAGCATACGGAGAAATGCATGCTTGCACACGGACAGGTAGACACTACAACCCAGGCACAACTACAACAGTACCCAGACGGGTCCATTACAACATGGCGTTACGACCCTGTGCTTGCTAAAGAGTCAATGGCACGATACATTGCATGTACTGATCAACTAATTAATTTCGGTGATAATGTTTTTTATGAAGAATTTATTCAAACTGCATACAACTCCCAATTTAAAATTGTTTCTAGAAACACTACTATGAACGATTTGATAAAATATTTTCAAACCCAACGAGATGAGTTAAAGGCTGAATTACAGCATCTAACTGTCTATATTGTATTAACTTTCGATATTTGGAACGCATGTTCCAAACAAGACCATTTAACTATCACATGACATTATTTAGACTCTGATTGGAATTTACAAAAAAAAAAAAAAAATTCTTGGTTTTCGTCCTATGAATTTTGCACATACCGTATCAAATATTTTTAATGTCATTCAGTCTGTTTTAGAAACTTTTGAAATAACTGATCGTATTATTTCTGTCACATTAGATAATGCATCTGCAAATACTAATTATATTCCATTGTTTTTTGAAAATAATATCCCGCAACATGGGGGTTATTTCTTTCATCAACGGTGTGCATGTCATATCATCAATTTAGTTGTACAGTCTGGGATGACGGTAGTAAGCGATCGTATAAATCATATCAGAGATGTCCTTACTTGGATCGGTAGTTCTAATTCAAGATTGAATGAATTCGGTGGATACTGTAAAACCTACGGTCTACGAACCCGAAGATTCCTAACAGATATGCCGGTAAGGTGTAACTTTACTTACTTAATGCTGCAAAATTGTTTAGATTATGATGAACCTATTTCAGGTTTTTATAAAATGTCCAAACTTGGCTGTCCAACACTGACCTCGGATGATTGGCATGTGGCAAAGATCTTTGTTGAATTTTTAAAGGCTTTTTACGATTCCATTATAACTCTTTCCGAGGTCTATTACCCCACATCTTTCCTAGAAATCTATCATATTATGGAAATGTCTGAATTGTTAAACAATTATAGGGAAGATGATATCTTAGGCCCTGCAGTTGCTGTCATGGAAACCAAGTTTAAAAAATACTGGTCTACAATTCCTTTCCTTTATGCTTTAGGTCTTATAATAGATCTTAGAGTTAAATTATCTGGTTTAGAAACATTGCTAGATTATCTTGGTAATATTTTGATCATAGATTATTCTACAAATGTTACTGACATTCAAACCAAGTTGTTCGAAGTTTTTAGTTTTTATGAACGCAGGTATGGCGGCGTTGACGCACAACCATTAGCAGAACTAGACACTCCCGAATCAGACAAGTTGGAACATTCTAAAACGTCGAAAAAAAAAGTAGGCTCATCAAGTTCTTTTTCTTCACGAGCTGGTGCAACTTCCGGTGCCGAACTGAAAAACTACCTTGAAGCTCAATTCGACGATAGATTTGAAAGAGAGAAGGGATTTGATCTGTTGGTATGGTGGAAGACCTATAGCTATAAATATCTGATCCTGTCACACCTAGCATGTGACGTATTGGTTATCACTATCTCCATTGCTTCCTTATAACAGGTATTTAGCATGACTGGAAGAATTGTTGAAGAAAGAAGAAGTTCTTTGACTCCATAGATGGTGGAGGTATTGGCATGCATTCGGGATTAGGAGAATGCTCGAAAGAGATTGCAAAATGAAACGGTAGACGAACAATTTATTCAAAATTTCAGTAATTTATATGTCGAAGAGAGTTCCGGCAGTAAACAAATCTAGGTTATACATGTACATTAACTTATAATACGATTGCATTCTTTTTCCCTTACTAAGTTTTTATTCCACTGAGTTTTTCTTGGTAAGGTTTTTAATGAGGCAAACATGTAATACTAAAAATCCGAAATAAATAAATCATTCTTCATTTCATATTTTCATAATTTCATCATGTATTTTTTATTTTCTTTAATATTTTATCTTTATTTATTCTTTGAATTATTATTATTAAATAAAATAATAAATCAATCTATTTTTTTTAATTACACTAAAATAATAAATAAGATAGACAAATTACAATTAAAATAACATAATTTAAATTGTTTAAACAATATTATATGTACTAAATTGAATTAAAAATATATAAATTAAAAATTAAAAAAAAAAAAAAAAAGTGGCGTGCGTGCCGGCCCGGCACATGTGGCACGTGCCGGGCCCCCATCTTGAAAACGGGCCGGCCCAGCCCATCCTGTCACGGCATCTTGCTGTGCCGTGCCAGACCGAGCCCCGTTTTCAAAAACGGGCTCATTCAGCCCGGCACATGTTGGCCATGCCAGCCCACATTGCCACCACTATTGCCAGGCCCAAATGTTTTTAAAAAGATATAGTTAAATTTATCTAATCTGTACCATTTTTTTGCATTTTTCTTTCAAAATTTTCGATCATGGTCCCTGTAGACCCTTCAAATTCAGTGAAGCTGGGGATCTGGCTTTGCCTCTAGGAACTTGGTGTCTTGGTTACTTTAGATAATGTTGAAGAGGTTGTCGAACTAACCCGTAATAATTTGGCATCTATTCAGGACCGTATCTCTTCTAATATATTGTATGCTTAATGATATGTTTGAAGCTGAATCAAATATCTTTTACAGAGAGAAAAAGCTCGTGTTAAGTGGCTTGAAGATGGTGATCAGTGTACTAAATTTTTCCAGACTTATGCTAAATTCAAATGTTCTCTTTCGAGAATTCATAGCCTGAAAATTGATGATGAGGTTGTCAATAAGACAATAACCCTGATACTATTTCTAGCCACATTGTGGGTTACTACACGACTCTTTATTCGGCTCCTCAATCTACTAGATCTTCTGGAGACCATTTAGATGACATTTTCTCTCAAATTCCTCGTTTAGTTTCCGATTTGTCTTAAATTAATAGTTCCATGCATTGATTATAGTAACGGACACCAGAATGTGGCCTGTATTTTGCATAACCAGAAGTTTCACCAATGGCCTCAACTTTGTACAGATCAAATGGAAGCTTCTTTTTGTCTTTAAAAACAAACGGTTGTAGGTATTTTCCATCCTCCTGCCAATGAAAACGTTCGCACTTGATCTGAAATAAAAGTAAATAAATAAGGAAAGCAGCTTCATCAATTAGTGTCTGCAATTTGTTTTGTTAATTAATCACTACCATAATGTATATAATTTATTTATATATATGGCTTAACAGCATTAAGCCATATATATAAATATATATCGTGAAGAGTAAATGAATGAAATCCAAAATCCAGCAGGTAATATACCTTTCTTGATCTTTGCATGAACCAATACACCTGCTTCTTCGATTTTTTTACTTCCATTCTTCCTGCAGGGTTATCAAGAAATGAACTCAACCACAAAATTGATTACACAGTATTCTGAAATTGTAATAACTCTTAAAAAGATATATTTTCAGCTATGACTTGAGCAGTGACGTATAACAAAGGAGAAAAATATTATACAATGGATTCCTTTGGAAATCTGGACATGGAGATTTTGAGATCTCAAAAACTTCACCCTTTGAGGATTGAGATACGCCGCTAGCAGCCGGACTTGAAGACTTGAAGAAGGGTTGTAGTGGGATGACAGTGGAGGCAGGACTTGAACAGGTTTTCACTTTTCTGTGATTTAAACCACTGCAACAAAACAATAAAATCAAGTTATGTTAAAGACCTTACAACAGATTTTGGCTACCTTCCCTGTCATAAAAGTTAAATACCTACTGATATTCATTACTAAGACTATTTATCTAGTAATGATAAGCTGATACTCACAACAGGTATGACATTAATTAAAGAGTCCATAAAACTTCATTTGAGAACTAAACCCATTTCATGAAACATTCACAAGAAAGCTTGATAGTGATGAATTACCAACAGTCAAGCAAATCAAGTTCTAATCCGGTTGAATCTTGACCATTGGCTTCTAGTATTTCACGCAACTCTAGTGTTGTCACCTGCTTTTTAAGCCCACGGTTCTTTATTCTGGATCTCCAGTTTACTTTCCATGTCAGAAGTGTGTTCATCAGCCAAGTTGGTAGAAATACTAACAGACGCTGCCATGCTTGTTGACACATCCACTTCTGCCTAACCAACTTTTGACCTTTTATCACCCCCAACATCTCTACATTTTGAACCAGCTTTTGAAGTATACTGCTTGGGCATTTCTTTTCTTTGTACCTCAGCTTCTGTACCTAAAACGACACAGACAATAAGAAAGAGACAAGCCAGTATAAGCACAAACCAGGAATAACACAGCATCAGTAAGCAACCTCAAACCATAATAATAAAAACTTCGTACCAGTAGAAGGAAGCTTCTTAACCATGGCATCAACCCTACAGTCCAAATAATTCAAACTGCAGGACCCAATCCCCTGCAAACTGACTTCAATGTAAAGAAAAAAAACCCTAGAATTTGCGGGTTTGCATTCAATCAGGTTTTGATTTTATATAAAACGGATGAGATAAAAGAGAGTGAGAGTGAACAAATTGAGGATTGTGGAGTGAGAGAGGGAGAGTAATTTTTTCTACTTTTACTCGGTTCAGTGAAGTAACCGGTTGCTTGTTTCCATTGCTTTTAATGTCTTCCTTTCTTTCATGAGCCAAAGGTTGTAGCTAATTAATGAAATGGTTTGTATGACACAAACCAGTTTTCCTTCAGTGTGGTAGCACGACCCCAACTAAAGGCTTGTAACAAACATGACTAGGAATTCACGTGCACTCCATGCAAAGCCACACAACCTTGAGACCGTCATTCCTGAATTTTCTTACATGTTATCAAATATTATAACTCTTTAAGCGGATCAATCTTCCTAAATAACCCTCATCATTACAAGAGCAGATGCCGTCCTTAAAATGGTGGCTCTGTTCAGTATCCCTAACAAAGAAGTCTCCGCACACAATCTTGGAGATGAATTTGATAGTATTGTGGCAGCTTTGGCACATGTAGAGATTCTTCTTAACCCAAATAGGCATCCCTGGTGCGGTATTTATGAGGCCATATGCAATGGCCAGTCTCTCACTGTGCCCGCAGAATATCTCATCCTTCAAAGCTTCAAACCATCTACGGAACCATATTCTGAATTGCTTAAACCAACTGCATTCATTTTCTCATAAAATCCCTCCAAAACTTCATTTATTTCCTTTATTTGAGGATGTAAATTATCACCACAAAGGAAAGCTTGAACTTCTCCCTTTACTTCCACCCAACTGCACCCAGGATCAACAGTTACCCCTTCCTCTCTCATCATTTTACTTACCTTTGCAATTCCATCCCATTTCCCACAGTCAGCATAGAGTTTACACAAGAGAATGTAATACCCAACTTGTTTTCTATCAATTGCAAAAATATGCTCAGCTGCAAGTTCTCCAAGCTCAACCGATTGATGGATCCTGCATGCATTTAATAAGGCTCCCCATATGGCTGCATCTGGCTTCATAGGAATTTTCTGTATAATCTCATAAGCTTCCTTCAATTTGCCCGCACGGCCAAGTAAGTCGACTATACATGCATAATGTTTCAGATTTGGAATGATCAAGTACTTCGGTTGCATGCTATTAAAATACTCTAAACCTTCAGTCACCATTCCAGATCTACTACAAGCACATAACAGTGCAATAAATGTAACTTCATCTGGGTTTACGTTGGAATCCACCATTCTATTGAAGAGCTCTACAGCTAGTACCCCTTGTCCCTGCTCAGCATACCCAGTCAGCAAAATAGTCCAAGCTGAAACATCTCTTTTGTTTGAGTAAAATTGGTTCCATGCAAGTTTCATCCTTCCACACCTTACATACATGTCCAGAAGTATCTTTGGTAGAAAACCATCAAACACAACCCCGGTCCTTAACGCATGAGCATGAATCTCTTTACCACGCATTAAAGCTCCTATTCTAGCACATGAAGTAGCACAAGCAGATAAGACAGAAAATAATGTAACAGAATTTGGTTTCAAATTCAGCTTCATTTGCTGAAAGAAAAACAAGGTCTCAAAGCACCGATTGTTAAGCTGAAGCCCAAGGATGATAGCATTCCAAGATATCACATCCTTGACAGGTATCTGGTGGAACACTTCTAAAGCCTTATCAATGCTTTTGCATCTGGAATACATATCAATGAGCGTATTCGCAACAATTACATCTGATATGAATCCCGTTCTTTTAGAGAGCTCATGGAGCTTAATTCCCAACTCCAATTCACCTAAACAAGCACAGGTAGATATAACACTAGCTATAGTGATCTCATCGGGCCTGATACCATCTGCCTCCATAATTTTGTAAGTTTCTACAGCTTTTTCAGGCAGTGAATTATTATCATAAACTGAAATCATTATATTCCATGAAACCACATCTTTAGACTCCATTCTCCTAAAAATAAATTCTGCTTCCTCCCAGTTCCCAAAGCTTGAATACATTTTCATCAAGAAATTGCCCACTAAAACATCATTTAAAATCCCAATTTTCGTTACATATCCATGAATCTCCCTTCCTAGTGTCTTGTCACCAATAAGCTCACACGCAGAGATTACACTACTCAAAGTAATGAAATCTGGACCCATCAATACTTCCCTCATAGTGATAAACAGCTTCAACCCTTCCGTAAACTCTTCATTCTCAAAATAGCCTGAAATAATTGCATTCCAAGAGATCCTATCTCTCCTACGCATTCCATCAAACACCAACCTTGCACTCCCCAAATTGCCACACTTCACATACATAGTTATCAAAGCATTTACAATATCAACATCAGCCTCAAACCCGAACCTAATCACATGAACGTGAACCTCCTTCCCTCTTTTCAAATCTGGTACGCCTCCACAAGTCCTCAAAACACATGGAAATGTATACACATCAGGTTTCACACCACCAACCCACAACAACTTTTGATACAAACACAACGCCTTGTCGAAAATCCCCGCTTTGGCATAACCACCGATCAATACATTCCAAGAAAACAAGTCTCTCTCAAACATTTTACCGAACACATACCAGGCACGACCCATGTCGCCAAACCTCACAAACATACTCAAGAACGCATTACCGAGTCTAACACTATAAGGGGTCATCTTTTCCGATGCAATGGAATGCAAACGCAACCCGTGATCGTGAGCTCTCTTCCTCTCACACAAGTTAACCAAAGCAATAAAAGCATCTTGGTCAACACAAATATCCAGTTTTTGCATTGAGTCCAGATAATTCAAAGCCTGTTCTAGAGACCCACTAAGACAAAGCTCATTTAAATGCGAATTTCGAAATTGAGAGGGGAGAGAATTTGTGTTTTGGGTGTTCAGTAGGTGGACAATTCCGGCATTTTTGGAGTGGAAAGGACGAGTTTGAGGTTTAAGAGAGAAAAACAAGGATTTGGGTTGGAGGGTTTTGGATATTTGTGAGGTTTTAGCATAGAAAGACAATCTTGAAGTCTTGAAGATAGAGAGCATTGTTGGAGATGCTGATGCTATCCGATATTCAATCGAACTTTGAATTTCTCGTTTATAAATTATTTTAATCCATGTTTGGCTCGTCTGAGTGTGCAAGCCAACGAATATAAATGATCCAGTTGTAGGACTCAAGAGGAATCCTCCACCAACCCCCTATTTTATCTCTAATCCACTCTTATCTAGATCTGGTTTCATTTCATTCCTATGTGTTCAGAGTGGCTTGTTAAAAAAAACAGGGATAATTTAAAATGGTTATTTGATCGAAAAGTTATTCTAAAATGACCATTTTTGGTTAACTTTGTGATATTGATGATCATTCCATCAAATTTCATCAAACGAGTGGCATTTTGATAAATAAGAGGATGATATTAATTTATTTTAAATGTTTTTTTTTAAATCAATTTTTAAAGGTTATGCACTTGCCTTTTATTATTATTTATATATATATATATATATATTATTTATTAAACAGCCCTCACTTAAAGCGGAGGAAAACCGAAGAGCCAACAAACGGACACAAATGGGAGCCAGAGACAACCCAAGAAACAACACTAACCAAGAAAGAAAAACAACCAAAACAAACCACAACCAAAACAAACCACAACCAACATAGGGAAGAAAATAAAACTAAGCTTGTCTAACATAAACCGTACCGAATTTATCCAAATGAAGAAAACCTTTGATAATTCTAGGAAGCTGACTAAAACTAGAAAACACATTATTCCTACCATTGGCACCATAACACGCCAAAACATCAGCTACTTTATTACCTTCTCTATAAAAATGATGAATAGAGAAATCAAATCCTTCCAATAAATCTATAATTGGTCACAAAAATCCCATAAATACCAAATTCAGGACCGGATCCAAGAGATCACAATATCATAATTACACTCAATGTCAATACCATCGTGGCCCAAATGCTTACAAATAGAAAGTCCTTCCACCACCACCTGCAGCTCAGTTTCATTATTAGAACACGATCCAAAAAATTTTGAAAAACCAAAAATGAAATTACCTGAACTGTCACGAAGCACTCCACCTCCACCAGTGGGACTCGGATTTCCCAAACTATCGTGGCCCAAATGCTTACAAATAGAAAGTCCTTCCACCACCACCTGCAGCTCAGTTTCATTATTAGAACACGATCCAAAAAATTTTGAAAAACCAAAAATGAAATTACCTGAACTGTCACGAAGCACTCCACCTCTACCAGGGGGACTCGGATTTCCCAAACTGCTCCCATCCAAATTGAGTTTTAATCTACCTAGAGTCGGCTTAAGCCATCTTAAAACTTGAATTTTCTTCTGTTTCTTTAATAAAATCTGCACCTCCATGTTTCTCAAAACACGATCATCACTATAATTCCAATGACGTTCCTCTATCAAAGAATTACTTAAAATCTGAACCCAGTGCTTAATGGAAAGCCAGACATCCGAAATGCTCTCCAACTTCCCTTCCAACCTAGCCGCACATCTTCTTTTCCACAACCTCCAAATAACTAAACAAGGGATTAACCCCATTAAATTTCCAAATTGGGAAGACCGGCCAACTCTATTAAACCACTGTTGGACTTCTCTTTCCCACTTCGATGGGCGAGGAATGGCACTCCCACCTCAACCGAAACCTTTCTCCATAAGTTGGACGCAAAATCACCATTATTCAAGATATGATCCAAGTCCTCAATGCCTCTACTACAACAACAATTGCAAGCTGAAACAATAAGAACCCTCACACTCCTCACCTTTTCATCAACACTTAAACAATTAAAAGCAACCTTCCACATACAAACAGCAATCTTCTTCGGTAAACACTTGTGCCAAATCCATTTAGCCCACCCAAACTTCAAGAGCTTAACTCTGACGATATCCCAAGCATATTTAGTGTTGAAACAACCATCCTTCTCAGGGAGTCATAACAGAACATCTTCAGAATTTCTAAACTTTCCAACTCTTCCTATAACTTCATCCGGTTTTTCCGAACCTAAAAGCCTTTGTAACTCCTCAACATCCCACATATTATCGGTAAAATCCTTCAACCTGATTTGGGAATGTTCTCCCTCCGAAAACTCAGCAAATAAAGGCTCAGAACTCAAAAAATTAACATACCACAACCTAACATTACCTTCTCTAACCTTCCAGTTGGAATTATTCAACAAAACTGGAATACACCTCATGATTCAAAACTGAGAATCCATACTGTGAGCTTTGCAAACAGCAACATGCGCCCTTTTTAAATACTTAGCTTTAAAAAATCTTACCCATAACGAGTTTTACGTCAGTAATTGCCACCCAAATTTCATGAACAAAGACGTTTGAACATCAGAGATGTTCCTCATGCCTATACCCAACTCATCAGTAGGAATACACAACTTCTTCCAAGCCTTCCATTTCTTATTAGTTTTTCCTTCATGTTCACCCCAGAAAAAAGAAGAGAACATACCTTTAATTTTTTTGAAAACAGATTTAGGTGTGTCAAAACAGATAATAAATGCAGCGGCATACTAGACAATACATGTCTCAACAGCACTAACCGACCACCCTAGAACAACAAACAACTCTCCCAACTGTCAATATTCTTACTAATTTTTTGAATCAAGGGATCAAATTGACTAACCTTCAATTTACCATCCACAATCGGAACTCCCAAATAAGTAAAAGGAAACTTTCCTTCAGTAAAGTTGGTATCAAATAAAATCTCATTTTTTCTCCTCAAACACAGATGCTTAGAGAAAAAAATAGTTGACTTCTCTTGATTAACTCTTTGCCCAGTCAAACTTTCATAATTCTTAAGGACCCTCATCAACCCACAAACAGACGTTTTACTAGTATTGGCGAAAAAAACAACATCATCAGCAAAAAGCAGATGGGACATGACAAGGGCATTGCACGGGTGAGAAAATGGCAAAATGTGATTCGTAGACATCTCACTATTAATCATTCTAGAGATGACCTCTTCTATTAAAATGAATAAGTACGGAGATAGGATCCCTCTAACGCAACCCCCTTTTTGACTTAAAAAAACCCTTATACATTGCATTCATCATGACAGAAAACCACGGAGTAGAAATACAATTTTGAATCAGCTTACAAAAGAAATCCGGAAAACCAAAAGAATGAAGAGTCTAGTCAACAAACTTCCACTCAACAGGATCATAAGCTTTACTCATGTCAATTTAACCACCTCTCACTTTCCGATGTAACATTTTTGTCATCTCTTGAGTAAGCATAACATTTTCAAAAATGCTTCTACCCCTCACAAAAGCCTCTTGCTCTGGGGAGATTAAATCGCCAATCACCAACGACAAATTATCAACCTGAATTTTAGAGAAAACCATATAAATCACATTACAGAGGCTTATATGACAGAATTTATCAAAACACTGAAGATCCTTTACCTTCGGAATAAAAGCAATAAAAGCGCAGCAAATCATCACCTCTAAAAAAGTCCTTCACTGTTGTCATCATATCATTTTTTATAATCCTCCAACAAGTGAGATAAAAAAAGGACCCAAATCCATCTAGTCCAGGGCTGCTGTCAACCAAAATTGACTTCAAAACATCATAAACTTCTCCATCTGTCGGCTCCTCCTTCAACTGATTAACAATTACCTCCGAGATACTTGGATGAATAAATTCTCCAAATCTACCCCCTGCACCGGAACATTTATGTCCAAAAATTGTTCAAAATAATTAACAGCACCATTATGAACCATCTCTATATTATTAAGCGAAGAGCCATCAAGTAGGACCAATGATTTGACACAAGAATTCCGCCTTATTTGTGCAATAACCGCATGAAAAAACTTTGAATTTTGGTCACCCTCAGATAACCATTTTATCTTTGCTTGTTGAGCCAATCTCATCTCTTCTCTTTTATACAACACGTCTAACTCCGCCTTGGAAACCAGAAACTCTTCTTCAATAGTCTCTAAATACTCAGCCTGTAACATCTCTTCATGATTCTCCACCCTTTCTTTTAACTCACGAATAAAATAATCTACACGGCCAAAAGTCTCTTTATTCCATACTCTCAGTCTTTGTTTCATTCTTTTCAATTTACCAACCAAATGATGAAGACCTGATTCAGACACCATAGGCTCAGTCGAAGAGTTACCCTCCACATCTAAGAACCCCACATGTGAGGTCCACATATTCTAAAAGCGAAACGGAGCCGGTACATATCTCTCCATTTATGTAACAACTTGTAATAAAATAGGGGAATGATATGAGGAATCCTCTTTAGCAATAAAGCCTTCGTATCACCATATTTTACTACAAATTCATTATTAATCAACACTCTGTCAAGTTTTGCCCAGCTTCTCGCCAAACCTTGATGACCATTACACCAAGAGAGTTGTCTACCTTCGAATCTAAGATCCATCAACCCACATCTACTAATGCACTCACTAAACTCAACCATAGATGAAGAATTTCGAGGTCTACCTCCCACCTTTTTCGTATCAGAACGGATTGTATTAAAGTCACCCAACACAACCCAAGGCATATTAAAAGCTGAACTACCTTGCAGTTGTTCCCAAAGGACTCTTCGCTCAAGCTGCGAGCATTTGGCATAGACAAAAGTCATAAGAAGAGAACCACCATCTACAGACAACAAAACTGTCAAACATTGATTCGAAGACCCCACAACCTGAAGCTGAATATTATCATTCCAAAACACCCATATCTTTCCTCCTTACTCTATATTAGTACTGAAATTTTGAAATTGTAAACAAGACACCCACCTCTTAATCAGACCCATATCTTGGAAAGGTTCTAACACAGCCAAAACCGAAACATTATAATCCTTCATCAATTTTTTCAAAACATATCACACCATAATCTTGTCTATCATAAATTCATCTTTTGTGTTTATGCCTTAGCCCTTATTGACTTTCTCACTTGTACTTCTTTTTTTTTCCTCCTGAATTGCAAACTAATATAGCACCAGGATCCGAACTATAATCTGTTTAGGAATCCAAACCCAAATCATTCTCACCATCAGATAATACTGCAAAGCTATTTCCGCATACCACCCCTTCCACTTCCTCCTCAACATCTTTCACCTCCTCCACAATAACCATCTCCCTTCCTGAATTACTCTTTTCACTAATCTCATTAATATTTTTTGAACCCAAACACCCACCAAATTTAACCTGCCCATTCACAATATCTTTACCAACATTAAGAACAATTTCACTTTCTTTTACAGTAACCACCAACTGCGAATTCTCCCCACCCAAACTCTCTAACTCATTTTCCTTGTTAAATTTGATATTCCCCTTATCCTAAGCTACTACTACTGTTAAATCTTCACCTTTTTCCATACTATCTTTTCGCCCCACTTCTTTCCAAACCTTCTCATCCCTTTCCTTCCTCAAGTCTTCCTTTCTAATCGGTTTCTCACCAACCCGGCACATTACAACAGTGTCCTTATCTAAAGCACTTATTACAGCAAAATCCTCTCTTCTCATATCTCACTTGTTGCCAAACATGATTGTGCCCCACAACCAATGGAAATCCCTCTACAACTTCCTCCTACAAATCAACTTCAACACTCATTCTAACCCTTGTGGCTCTCGTACGATATAAAGTGGCATTATTAGTCCCAAGGAATCTACCAAATCGAGTACAAAGCTTTGTAAGCGGTCCAGTCTATACAAGTGAAAAGGAAATCTGGAAGAAAAATCCACTGTGGAACAATTAAGGGTTCCTTATTAACATCAAAATTGGCAGACCAGTTAAAAAGTCAGAATTGGCATCCAGCCACCACTCTTCCTTCTCTTGACCAAGCATGAATATAATCCTTTTCGTTTGCCAAGTGTAGCAACATATGATGATTATCCATAAAACTGATCATTGGGACCTCAGAAAAACCCCAAGTTTTGATAATTTGTACTCGAAGAACATCAATCGATGGTCTGGAAGAGAGAAACTTTAACACCAAAGCGTGTTTCAAGTCCTCGGCAGCCCTCTCTATCTCCACATCAGAAAAAATAAACCCCAAATCTCAATTAATCAGTTCCGGCCTCCTCAACGGGATTCTATACTTCGAAGAGGGAATATGTATGTGCAGAGCTTACGCGAAAGACTTCCCTCCTCCACCTGCAGAAACTCCAGCAGTACCCGACCCACTCCTAGCCAGCAGTGAAACCCCATCCTTACACCGCCCCAATCCTCCGACGACAGGCTCTGCCGGAGACGGCGCAACCATAGCCACAATCGCAGCCATGAGAAATAAAACGAAGGAACCCTAGCAGAAAAAAAAACCCTAACAACCACACCCTTTTTTTTTCCTCCTTATTAAACCATTTTTCCCTTCTGGGGTTTGTTAATTACAATTATGCATTTGCCTTTTACCCCAACTTTTCTAAATAACACTGACACCTAAACGTAAAAATTTTGTTCCTTTAACAACATTGTTTAAAGTAAAATTCAAATGAATAATGGATCTGCTTCCATTTAATATAGAGAAGTAAACCATTGCAAAAAACAAATTAAACAATCTGTACTTTGAACATTTGTTTTCTTATAACATAATTATGTAGAACCAAATTTTCTGAATCAATTATTTATTTTTATGTAACTGTCCCCAACAACTTGGATTACTTTACAAAACTTTAGCTCAATCAAAACACCATTATCGCTCTGGTTCCCTGTCATCCTGTAAATGTAAAAAAAAATTGAAAAACTGTGACAATCAATGAGTTTTCAATTAACCTTATAAATGGCAGTAACCTTATAATTTATTTTAGAAATGGTTTAGATTAATACACGTCTCTTTTTTGTTTTTTTAGATTTTTTAGATTTTTTAGATTTTTTAGCTTTAATCGTCTTAAAAAAGAAATATATATATATATATATATATATGTACGGTCTTGTTCCTATCAAGACATCTTTATATAACTTTATCAGGATATTAAATATGAGTCACTCATTTATAAAAGTGATTTGACAAGTGCATACATACCAAGTCAAAGTATGTAAAACGAGTGGCTCACATTCAATGTCCTTATATAATTCTATCAGGGTATCCTCATTGGAAAATTTCCGTATATGTGTGTGTGTGTGTGTGTGTGTGTGTGTGTGTGTGTGTGTGTGTGTGTGTGTGTGTGTGTGTGTTTTTAAGAGATATATATATATATAACATTTGAACTTAATAAAACATGTGGTTGTCATTGGACCTCAGATAACTATAATATATATATATATATGAGATATGATATACATATATACACAATAAATATAATTATTCGTTTCAAAAAACAAAAGAAAAAATTGATTTCCAAAAAAAATATAAAATAAATTAATGTCATCCTTATTTACAAAAATACCACTTATTGGATGGAATTAGATAAAATTAGATGGAATTGTCGTTAGTGTTACAAAGTTCGCTACAAATGGCCATTTTGAAATAACTTTCCAATCCAGTGGCCATTTTGATAGTATGTCATCAATTCGATGGCCACCGAGGTAATTATCCTAAAATAATATAATAATAATAATAATAATAATAATAATAATAATAATAATAGATGTCTATATAGATAGTTAGTCATGTTAAAAGCATCTTCGATGTTATCATGTATTCATAGAAATTTGTTCGAAGTAATTATTTAACTTCATTATAGAGATGAATAACTGATGTATCAAAAATATTTTAATAAAAAACACTAATAAAACTCTAAAAAATCACTAATTTTGATAAGAGCCTTAATAAAATCACATTGATTTTTATGAATTTTGATCCTTTTTTTTTTTTTGATGATTAATTTAATGAAATGTATTTATGAATAAAATTTGAAATTATTTTAAGTATTAGAACTATTTATCTCAAATTTCTTAAATATGAAAGCTTCAAGAAAAATATTCTAAATATAGAAAAATTCAAAAAAAAAATAAATAGTTATAGTGTTTGAAAAATTCTCAAATTTTATTTATAGGTTAAAGTCAATAAACTTATATCCAAAAAAAATTCATAAAAAATATATATATATATATATATATATATATAATTGTAATTATGAATAATTTTAAGGGTACGTATATTGACACTCATAAATATGATAAGCGCACCAATGTTTATAAGTACACTCATGTCTAAAATTTAAAATTAAAACATTGCTATAAACACTCATCTTAATGTCAATAGTACCTTTATTAAAATGAATGTTTTCATTTTAATATAATTTATTTATAAACCCTTGTAAGTTATTAACACATTCAAAAGAGAATACTAAATCAAAAATACTGTAGCAGCAACCTACTGTTGCGACTGTAGCAGCGAATGAAATACTATTGTATTTCACTGTAGCGGTACTGTATCATTGACAGAACTGTAGCGGGACATTATAGTAGTAATAGAACACTGTAGCAGCACATGTACTATAGCACTGACTGAAATACTATAGTAGCACCGGTAGTGCAGCAGAGACGAAATTACTGTAGTATTACTGTAGCATCATTGGAATTACTGTAGTAACAACCATATTCATTTGAGTAGCCATACTGAATAATCCATTAGATCAGTTATTTGATTTCATTTTACTAATGTTAGATTTTTAACTCATAAGTATTGGTTGGACAATAAATACATGCAGAGCAATAGCATTAAGGTTGAATTAGGGTTTGGTTTTTTTTTTTTTTATATAAAAAAAAAAAAACTATATAGTTGAAGATATGTGTGTAATTAATGGGTGTAAATAGTATTTTGTTTATTTTTAATTAAACTAATTTGTCCTTATTGGTAAATTCTTATTAAGTTATTTTTGTAATTAAATTTTTTATTAAAATATGGGTGTGCTTATCATATTTATGGGCGTCAATATCGACTCTCTAATTTTAATATTCTTCCTTTTTATATTTTATTAGTAATTACATAATTTTCTTTGCAATCACGTTGACCAATGGAATTAAAGTTGAAATTCGTCCGTTCTTCATATAATATTTGAATACGAACAATTATATTTTTCTATTTAAGGTTCTTAACATGTATTTGAATAATGGTTTTTTATAATATATATATATATAGTCCCTTTCGTATCATTGCGCACTAATGTAACTACAGCAGTACCAATGTATGTGGACCACGGATTATGGTGAAGTTTTGACAAGAGCATACACTTTGAGTTGAAGTATGTAAATTTAATGGTCCACATCCACCATACTGATGAAATTATATCAGTGCGTACTGACTTAAACATTTATATATATATAGTCTTTCTATTGTCAGTTCGTCCTGACAATAAATATATCAGGACGAAAAATGTGGATCATAGATTATGGAGAAGTTTTAATAAATGCATACACTTTGAGTCAAAGTATGTAAATCTAGTGGTCTGCATTCTTCGTCCTGATATATTTATTGTCATGACGAACTGATAATAGAAAATATGTATATATATATATATATATATATATCACCTATTGTATAGCAATTCGAACCTCTAAAATTGTCAGAACATGAGACGGAATTGAATTCAGTTATTTAGATTATACCAAAGGAAATAAAGTAGTATATTCATCTGTTCTTCATATGATATTTGAATACGACTAGAGATGCATGTTTGGAGAGTGAGGATGAATATAGGTCCCCCCATCCCCGTCCCCACTTCTCAGACCCTTCCCCATCCCTCCTCCCCACCCCCACCCCCCATTTGGGGAAAATAATGATTGGGGAATTTTGGGGGGACCTATATCCATCCCCATCCCCATCCCCAATTCCCTATTTTTCCCGTTTTTCCCATTTTTCCGTTTTCCCCGTTCCTCCATTTCCCCATTTGACTAAAATTTACAAATTAAACTAAAAAAACAAACATTCAATTACAAATACAAAATAAAATTCATTAGTGCATTTTATATAAAATGTGTATATATATTTAGGGAGTTAGGGTTTTCAAACTACCCGTGCCTTTTCATACACTACCCGAGCCTTTTCATTCACTACCCGAGTCTTTTCATACACTACCCGAGCCTTTTCATTCACTACCCGAACCTTTTCATACACTACCCGAGCCTTTTCATTCACTACCCGTGCCTTTTCATTCACTACCCGAGCCTTTTCATTCACTATTCGAGTCTTTTCATACACTACCCGAGCCTTTTCATTCACTACCTATGCCTTTTCATTCTCTACCCGAGCCTTTTCATACACTACTCGAGTAATTCACACAACCAACTTATGGTTTATAAAACACACGAAGAAAAATAAAAATGAATGCAATGAAGGGTTTTAAATTGAAAAAAAAGCTCTGGGGGCGCTACCCCTTGCACCCCCGTGAGCTGACCGGGCAGCTCGACCACCGCGAGCTTGCGTAGCGCTACAAAATTAACTATCCAATGAAGATGATTTGATAAGGTTATGGTGTTTAACTTCCATTGGAGGTTTGTTATAGAGAAAGGTGAAAGAAAAAAGCTCTGAAAACTTTAAAGTAAGAAAGAGAAATGTGTAAAATAAGGGCAATTTTGGTAGTTCACCATAATAGGTGCCTTTTAAACTTAACTTATTAAAGGAGTGACTTTGTCACCACATGAGTTTAAAAAAGTGACATTTTCCACCATTTCCACTTTCCCCATTGCCCCTAAACATATATAAATATAATTATAATATATATTTTATTTTATTATTTTTTATAAAGCTCATTGGGATGCTTGTTACAACGTTTTTAATTTTTTAAATAAATTTATCTGGTGTTTATTATCCTATAACTCATTTATTTATTATTGAAAGTCTAAATATTACTGGTGCATTTGCTTATTGTGAATCCGACATAGAAATAGGGGAAGTCATTAATGCTATGAAGGAAAAATGGTTACGTTATTATCAGGAGTTGCTAGATATTTATTTGATTGTCATGGTTTTTGATCCACGTTATAAATTAGAACATTTTTGTTATTATCTCAATGGTTATTATGGCCCCCAAGGCTTAAAAATAGAATATAATATTGATGCATGTTATGATAGAATTAAGAAATTATTGTTTTCTTTATATGATGACTATCTTTTAGTTTATGGATCCTCACTGAACTTAGATGTTACACGAACACAAATTGCACAGCCAACATCATCATCCTCCGGATTTTTGAATTTAGGGTATATTATATTATTAAAAAAAAACGAAAAAACCTAGATCTTCTTCTTTATCAAGCACTGACAAGTATTTCGAGCTTGAATCTTATCTAAATGCTTCTTATAAGTTTATAGAAGATACGCCAGAAAGAAAATTTGATATATTACAATATTGGAAAAAGTACGTAAAGTACTATCCAATCATGGCTAAGATAGCCAAAAATATTTTTTCAACACCAATTTCTACAGTGGCGGTGGAACAATAGTTCAGCGCCGGGGAGAATATCCTAGATGAAAGACGTTCGTGCTTGACTCCAAAAGCACCCTAGATACAGGTTTGTGTAGATGACTGAACAAAGGCGCAATATAGACAATAAGAAATCGAACAACAAGAAATCGAACATAAGGTAACATACGATTTCTTCAAAGATGACGAATATGAAAGTGGAGCAACAAGTACAACGGGCCCGAAATAGAAGATGTGGATCACGTCATCACAAATCCACGCCATCAACAAACCTGTAATGAAAGGTAAGAGAATTACGTGGCATTTGATTCCTTTAAACACATAGGCAACTTAATTGTGGTAAAAATTAAGTGTAAAGCTAATAACTTTACATTTTTTTAGTTTTATTTTAATTTAATTTTGTAATTTATCATTTATTTATTTTATGTTATTTTCAAATTTCGGGTGACCCAATTCCCAAATATCCAATTAAATGTAATTTGTAATTTGTAATTTGATATTTGACATTTTGTTTAGTTATATTTTAATTTCCTTTTGTAATTTGTATTTTGTCATTTGTTTATTTTGGGATGACCCAATGCAATCACCTAACTTCCAGCCCAATGAATTTTATTTTATTTTGTAATTTGTCATTTATATATTTTATTTTATTTAAAATTACAACTTAGAAATCTTTTTTTTTTTCAAATAAATAAATAAATTATTTAATTAATTAAAAAAATTAAAAAAAAAAGGGTTCAGAACTGCCAGTTTCGAAAAACCCGGAACCGGAACCGAAACTGAACCGGAACCTTGCCACCACTAGTTTGGGCTAGGAAACCCATTTGTAGGCCAATAGCATAAGCTGTACATGGACAAGCCCAAGTATATATGACAGGCCCAAGAATGAGCAGTTATTTAATGAAACTACTCAAGCAATACAAAACAATATTAAAAACATGTATTTTTTCTAGTGCGGGCATTAACTGTGCAATGCATGGCATCAGTGTATGTAGGAAATTGCATGGGCCGTTATTACACCAACAATGCTAGTACATGAATTAGCATTGTTGAAGAAGGTGTGCTTCTAGGCAAATGACACATGGTGCGCAACCTTAGAAAGCAAAATACATAAAGTGTATGTGCCAGTGTTGAGAGAAACACAATACAGAGTGATAAACACAGAGAGATGTGCAGAAAATATAAAGTGAATTTTCTCTCATCTTCAATCAAAGTGTGGGTATTTGTGTTGTGATCAGAGGGGACTTTCCGATTCTGTGATCTTCCTCTGACTGGTGATACAGTTCCAGGTGTTCGATCCACTTCCGCTGTAAAGATTTGGATTCCATATGATGAACGGTAATAATCCGAATTTCGTTTTGTTTATATAGAATATTCTTTTATTGGTATTAGAGCCAGGTTTCGATCTTAGGACCTGTTGTGTTTGTAGCAAAATTAAATGTGTATATTTTTTGGAAGTTAATATGTTTGCATAGTAGATTGTATGTCTCTACATAGATTAACATAAGATATAGATTATATATCTATAATATTGTGGCCAATTTGAAAGTGATAAACTAAATCGTATAATCTAGGGAATAGATACAATAAGATTTAGTATATTGTAAGAGTAAGAAGCTCTTAAGACTAAAACATGAATCATGATTGAACCTCGGCATGTACTTATTTGCTCGACATACAAGATGTGAAAGCTTATCAAGCTATAAGTTAAATTACTCGCATTATGTTGCGAAGTAACTTAAATAGTAGCCTCACATGTGTGTTTGATAAGTACAATGAAATTTAAGTGAAGTGACTTACCTTTAAGAGTTTGGCTTAAAGGGGAATTTTAGTACTATTTTGAGTACTAAAAATTTTAGTTGGTACGGTATTAAGATTTGAGTGCTTATAAAAAGCGCCAAAATTAGTGGCAACCTCCAATAAGGATATAAAACACGATACATCGACTAAACGATCTAATCTCTTCTGATAGTTGGAATATATAAAATTAACCTGACATGTATCGATCGCGTCATTTCGATTGTAAAAGATGAGCGCTTAGAGACGGCTTAGGCTTTTAGCCAATTTTATATTAAAGATTCCGACATGTACAAAACTTTTAGTTTTAAGTATATTAGTAGAAATAGATATTTCCAAAAGGGGAAGAGAATCTAGTTATAGCAATTTAATCCTAGATCGGAATATGCAATGAGTTGAGGGATAACGAATTGGGGGAGGATAAAAAAAACTCAGAGTGGAGTATATAATGATTAAAAAAATACATAAAAGAACAAAGAAAACTTTCAGAGAGAAGAACAAGAAAATAAAGAAAAAAAAAAAAAAAAAAAAAACAAAGTGATGGAGTGGTGTGGGATTTGGCAATAAAGGGACACACAACTCAAGAGTTGGGTCAAGGCCACTCAAGGGTGGCAATTTGATAATTTTAAATTAACATAAAAGAATAGTGGGCTTGAACACTTGACAGTTTATGTTGGGCCTTTTTAAAACTTGCAATTTTAGCTTGACCTACTTAAAACTTGCAATTGTAAGTTGGCCTACTTAAAACTTGCAATTAGGCCTACTTACAATTGTATAAATTTGGCCTACTTAACATTGAAATTTTTTTTAAAAAAATCTTAGATGGGGTTGTAGCACCGTGCAGCTCCTATTATCATTCGCCCATGTGCAGTTGTCTTCATCGATTCGGGTTATCGTTAATAATCATGATGGTTAAATGAATATTATTTTAGCAAATTATATTCATATGGTACTCAATAGTTGTTCAATGATTTTATAATATTATACATCAGTTAGGACGATTATAATTTTGCTTGTTTTTCAATCATTGCAATGGTGATGATATTGATATTTTGGCATGCTAAATTAAGTCTTGTTGGATTAGATAGAATTAGCATATCAATCAGAGATGACTAATTGGACTCATTTATCTAAAAGATCATGCAAATTATCTAGCAAGAAAAACAACTAGAAAACCATTTAGTAAGGAACTAGATCAGGAATTTCATTTCAACTAATTTATTAAAACATTTATGATTGAATGAGTGTAAAGGCTAGATATGAAATTTCATATCAAGTTACATTCATTGATATTTTTAAACGTCTCGATCATGTCACCATTTGATCTGCCATGAATCGAAAGCATTAGATTGCAATAGATTGTTTAGTTGATGATCAAATTAGATAATAAATTTTTGAGTTTAAAGAGTAATCCAAGTACGTAAATATCTTTTTGAATGATTCAAGGAATTGTTTAGCAAGAAAGGTATGAAAAGATATTTATTTATTCCTAGGATTCTACAGCAAAAACAGTATAGCGAAAAGTAGGAATAAAATACTAATATGATTAAGTCTGTGATGGCACAAGTAAATTTTTAGTATCTTACTAGAAGATAGCTTAATTAATTGCTGCATTCTGAATCATATTCCACTAGATCAAACACTTCCACACCTTATAAATTATGGACAGGTAGGTAGTCTGGTCTGACTAATCTACAACCCTAGGGGTATGTAGATTATATTTATTATCCATCTTATAGAAATGAGTAATTGGATGCAAGAAAAGATTATATTTTTGTTTGATACTCTATGCATTCCTAAAGATAAATAAACGACGGTGTACAATTAGATAGAAGTGTGACTGAATTAGAATCACAAGATGTCATTATTAGAGAATGAATTTCTTAGTAGAAGCGAGTTTAATATTGATATCTAATTTTAGGAATTGGATGATCTATGTTAATACGCGAGTGGCGGTAAATTAAAATCTAACTTAATCCTCCATTCCTAGTGGAAGTGGAATTTTATATGGATCTTCCATCCCTAGTAGGAGTGGAAGTCTACACCCTAGTGGGAGTAGAAATCCACATGGTTTTTTCATCCCTAGTGGAAGTGAACGGCTGTTGAATCAGCTACCGTGATAATTTACCAACTCGTCGAAATAATCATAAAATTATCCCATGACATCTTTCAGAGATTGAAATGGAAGATTCAATGATTACTTCACTTGACAATAATAAGCAAGAATTTTAGAATTGAGCTATCACTTCTATCTACTAAATGAATATATGAATGAAAGCAATGGAAACGGAGATGAAGTCTAGATGAAGTTTAGAATTGGCCATTCTTTGCCTCCTTCTTTGCCTCATTCGTGCTCCTCTCACGTTCTTCGACCGTTCTTCGAACTCCGAATTCGAATATGTTTTTGAATTATGAGTCGTGACTTCCTCGCGCATAAGAAAGACTATGAAACTTTGACAAAGGTTGTGAATTTTACTTGATACACGACGACGAAGATAACACATTGTAAGAGAACGTATAGTAACGTAGCTTCCTAGTTTGGAATCAAAAACTAATGAATGATTAACTGAAATGACCAAAACTCAATAAAGAATCATATGAGAACATATTCAAGTCCAAAATAATAAAACAAAAAAAAATAAACACAATGTCACATAAGTATGTCATTTCCTATAGATAATCCTAGAACATGCAATTTTACAATGTTTGTCAAATTAAGACTAATACGTGTGTATACTTTAACAAGTGTGTGAATGTGTTATAACAATTGAGCACAATGGCGTAAGAACACATATGAATGCAATGTGTCTGTGTGCACACTTACGCCTTGCAAGAGAAAGAAAAATCTCGATACATTTAGCATCCAAGTAAACACATTTCTTATTAAAGACGAACTTTGCATGCGAAGTTGCTTTCTTTCTTTAAAGCTTAATCTAATCAAGAATCACCTAAGCAAATAAGCAACACAAATAAAGAGCATTTTGTTATGGAATCAACCCAACACAAATCTAAAACCTAACACTACCACTGCCAAAAACTTCAAAAAAAAAAAAACACTTGGTCTAGATAGATACTAACAAAAAAATTGAAAACCAATCCTAAATATAATAGGATTCATGCTTCACAACGTAAAAATCTCCCATTTGAAGACTGAACATCCTTCCTCGAATGACTAGTGGAAATATCAATGGTGCGCTCAAGCCCACTATCCTCATCCTTGAAGACACACTGAAGCTGCACACAGCTCCGGTTTCTCTTTAGTAACCGATTTGGTCAACATTTCAGCTGGATTCTTGCTCCCTTGTATCTTCGCAAGTGTTAGCACCCCAACATCCAGTAATGACCAGATGAAGTGATATCGATGTCCTATATACTTGGTCCTAAAATGAAATGTTGAATTCTTGACCAAGTGTATCGCACTCTGACTGTCACTGTGTAACACATTCATCACTTGCTTGAATCTCAATTATATCAAATGTCCCTACAACCAAATCAGTTCCTTGCTAGCTTCTATCAAAGCTACATAATTTACTTCAATTATAGATAGGGCAACAATTTTCTGCAACCGAGAAACCCATTTGATAGTAGTAGTACCCAAAATGAACACATACTCTATTGTGTTCCACATATGATCCATCTCACCAACAAAATCAGCATCCATATAACCTTGCAGTTTTAGCTCTCCTCTTTGAAAGCATAGGCATGAAAAGAGTCGTCATGCTACCCAATCTCATCAGGTCCTATTAGACTCTTGACCCACAATAATGTTGATTTTAATGAATTTTTTTTTTTTTTTTGTTTAATGGTTGTTGTAGTGCATCAAAAAATTTTATATTTTGTTTACAAGTAGATTTTAGTGGAATTACCATCCAAAAAAAATTTGATATCAAAATTCATTAAAATCAATGGATTTATTGAGATCCTTACTTTGTATTAATAATAATTTTCAAGCACTTTTAAGGTGGTCTCTCTGCAAATTCAGAATGGTTTGGTTATGGTAAACCAATTGTGAATGCCCTCATATGGCTAGAATACTTCCCTAATTAAGGAGATTTTTCAACCAGGTGAGGTGGAGATCATTCTTTCAAGGGATATAATCAATTCCCCCACCCCCCCTCCCCTTGAGGTTTACCATATTATACACTTTACCCCCTCTAGTTACAATAATGGACAACCTTCCCCCTGAAATGCAAAATATTAGACATTTTTCTCTCTACTATTAATTAAAATACCTAAAATACCCTCAACAGTTAACTATTCCGTTATATATTTAAAATAGGTACGGGTAAAAAGGTAAATAGGAAAAAACTTAAATTTAAAAATATAAGTACCTCTATTTTATGATTGGCTTATTTTATGACAACCCACATTGGAGATGATTTTGTAATAAGTAGCTTAGGTTCTTGAAGGCAAGAGTCCAAGCATCTTCGTGACTTCAAGTACAAGAGCGAAATGTATATCACTTGACTTGATTCTTAAAGAGATTAGGTGCACATGCACACAATTCATTCATATGTGTCCTTGCATTGTTATGTAACACATAACACACACATATTGATCATATGTGCATGCATTATGCATTTAGATTAATATATAGGCTTGTTGCATCATTAGATTGTGTTGTGTTCATTCGCGACATTTCTTCGCGATTTGGTTAACATACTGACACTCTCACACATTTGATTTGTGTGATCATGAATTGCATCTCAACATGTGATATCTTGTTGTATGCCTGTGTTTGATATGTGTTAGATATGGTGTGGTTGTTTGGAGTAAAGTGTCTAGTTTCGAAAAATTAGTTTTCAACTATTTAAATGTTTTTCAAAACTGACTTTTGTATGACCTTGTGATCATAACGTTTTATACAAAGATTCAAATTGATTTTTGAAAAATTCTAGACAAATTGGATACTCATACCTTTCCAACGGTATATTATTCATAATATTTTATGACCATTTGGATTGGTTTTGAAATCTCCAAAGAGACCGCTAAAATGGGGCAACTCTATTTTTGTCTGAATCTAACCTTTGGTCACTCAAATAATCATAACTCTTTCTACAGACATCGTAACCTTATTTTACAATAAGGAGTAGAAAGTAGACATCCATATCTTTCCAAAGGTATATCATAAAAAATATTTCGATGTCGTTTAGTCATGTTTTGGGTCGCTCGAATCTGGAGTTGTTACGTTGTCTCCATTTTATTCCTGAGAATAAAGCGACTTGAGAAGTGACATGCCAACCAAGTCACTTTTGAAGCCCAAAAATCAGTTTTTCTTCTTCAAAACAACATAGTTTCATTTAGGGTTCCTTTATAAACCCCATCTTCTTTCCCATTCATTTTTGAACTCAAAAATCTAGATTTTAGAAAGAGGAAAAGTTCCCTTAGAGAGAGAAAGCTTCCAAGCTACATTTATTTACTCTCCAAACCCTAAAACCTATCTTCACCTTGCATCATCTAGCATGAGTTTTCATTAATGTCTTCATTTTATAAGTAGAACAAACATCTCAACTCATTTATTATTCTATTTCATCAAACATGTCATTTATTGCTTAGGTTAGCAAATCTTCATATTTATTGTATATCTAATGAAGTTATGACATGTTTGGGGTTTGTTTGTAATAGCTTATATGATTAGGTTGGTTTTACCTAAATAGATATGTCATAAATGTTCATGCATGATTACTTGATGTAGATTTACATTTATTCATCTAGTCAAGCTTAACGAATGTTTATGAATGTTTATTTAACAATTAGGTTGTTAGAATTTCTCTATACATCTAATTGAGACCTCATGTATGGGCATGTAGGCATTCATGATAACTAGATTGTTAGATTGCATTATAATATCTAGTTAGTCATTTTGTGTGTAGTCTTAACACATTGTTACATTTTGGATATCGTCATATATTCACTTAGACCTTTAATTCTCTTCAATGATTCAAAGTCTTATGGTTACATGCGGTAGTTGCACAAGCAAGTGAAGTCTTGCAACCAAAGGTTGGCTGGCAAGCATTTTGTTAGGTTTTTGGTTTGTCTTAGCATGTATTCCATATCAAAACGATGTTTTTCTTATATTGCTTAGTGGTATTAGAAATGTTGATTTAAAGCTTCAAAGAAAGATTTGGCCACAATTCTTGCAAGAAGGTGTCTTTAAAGAGGAAGTGCTACATTGCACAATAAAGGTATAATAGACCTCATTTCTCTTGCAAGGCATAGGCACACACACAGATAGCATTCATATGTGTCCCTGTATAGTTGTACACCATTTGTATAACACTCTCACACACTTGGTAATGTATGCACATGCATTAGATTTAATTTGATAAACATTATTAATTGCATGTTCTAGGACTATGTCTAGGAAATGGCATACGTGTGTGACTTTGTGTTTATTTGTTTTCGTTTTATTTTTTTTAGACTTAAACATGATCTCTTATGTTTCCTTATTAAGCCCCAGTCATTTCAGTTACTCACTTATTAGGTTTCGAGTCCAAACTAGGAAGCTACGCTACTTTACATTCTCATTCGTTAAGTTGTCTTCGTCGTCGTATTTCGAGTTGAATTCTTAACCTTTTGTCAAAGTTCTTAACTGGTTTATTCCCGCGGTCTTTTATCGCGGAGGTATCCAGAATTGGCAGTGGGTTTTGGTCCTTCTGTTCCGTGGGATCTTTCCCGTGGACTTGTCTCTTGAATATTCCTTAGAGAATGTCGTGGCTTTGTGCCTTCTGGCCAGCGGGCTTATACTCGCGGATATGAAATCGCAGAGGCTCTTCACTCTTCCCGTGGGTTCATCCTTTTTGTCCTGCAGGTTCTTTCCTGTGGACGTATCTCGCGCAAGGTTCCAAGAGAACCTTGCAGCTTTATTGAACGAGAATAATCCCGCGGTAGGCATTCTTCTAAGCTATTTGCTCTTCTCCTTGATTCCATGCCCTGTACACACAAAAACAACACAAAAACACCACAAGTATATGCTATGCAAGGATATAAGTAAGGAGTATAACCCTCAAATCTGTCTATTTCCATGCATTCCATATCTACGATTAAGCACAGATGCAACATCACAAGTGGATAAATAAAGACTTTAGACTCTAAACACTAAACTAAGAATTGTTCAAAATAATTACAAACTAAAAAGTCGTAAAATTTGAATAAAAATGAATGTCCATTAAGTGCATCCTTTCCTTAAAGCTTGAAATCCCTGCACATAAACAAACATATCAAAACATTCATATAGATCAAGCACTCAACCACCATCAAAGATGGGTGGCTTTACCACAACATAGTCATTCTCACTTTTCTTGACCCAAATGGGTCCATTCCTCTTGAGTCCTTCAAGCTTGGTCTTGTAAATCCATATGGATTTAAATACCAACTTTGTAATCCTAGGACTCACATTTATCACACGTTGCCATTTCATATTGACACATTGAGATCCAATATGGCCTCTAATTTGGCACTTGTAACAAATAGGACTAAAGTGAGATATTGTACCTCTCTGATTTGTTGCGGGTTGCTTGGAGGCTTGCTTGATCTTGTCTTGCCTTAGGGCCAACTTTGGAGTAAGTCTCTTAAGGACTTCTTGCATTGGGTGCTTGTCCTTCAAGCTTTGTAGAGGTGGAGGTAGGACTTGATTGCTCTTGGTTGTGGCTTTCTTGAGACTAGGTTTGGTGACCATGGCACTTGAAGCTCCTTGACTCAAGTCAAGCTTATCTCTAGGAAATGAGATCACTTCCTTGTCCTTTGCCTTTAACTCTTGCTTTGCCTTTATAAGCTTTGCAAGGTGGTCAAGTTCCAATGTCTTCATTATCTCTAAAGCCTTATCCCTTGCCTTAATGATAACTTGCATCATCCGCACTCTTTGAGCAAATTCATCCTTAAGCTCTTCAATCTCCCTCAAGGATGAGTCCTTTCCCTTCTCAATCGAATTGATTTTCATCTCTAAGCTCACATCTTGGCTAATCAATTCCTTGCTCTCTTGTGCAACCTCTACTACCTTCTTTTCATACTCTCCATACTCCTCCTTGAACACCTCCTATAATATGCGCATATGTTCATATAAGCGGTCATATTTTCCTTGTGAGGATTTAAAAACGAACTCTGATACTTCGACCTCTAGTGAATTCACCTCACCACTTCGAAGATCGGTTAGTGCCTTTATCTCTACAGATTCTCCTAGGTTACTAAACCGTTGCTCGATGAACGAGGGGTTGTCTTGGCTGCTGCCTCACTTATGGTCTTGCTATCCTTGATTGTTGCTTGCTTGATGGTTACTTGCTTGATACGAAAACACGACTTGTACTTCTTCCATTATTGGTTGTTGCCCACAATATGCCATGAGGTTCTCCATTTTCCGTGACAAGTCGCCCAGTTGCATTGCTAACTCCGCCTTAGTTTTCTCTTCATGAGAACCATTCCTTCCGCTTTGTTGTTGGGAATTCTCGCCCAACATCTCATAAACGGTAAATACTTCGCTGGCGGTTTTCTCCATCATTGCTCCCCCACAAGCATTATCAATTGTGGCTTGTGTGAGTCCCGTCAATCCATCATAGAAACACTATACTAGCAAGACGAAGGGGAACATGTGATGTGGGCACTATGCATTGAGTAACTTGTATCGGTCTCAAGTCTCATGGAAGGCTTCCTCTGGTTCTTCGTCGAAGGTTACTATCTTGCCCCGGATTTCTCGTGTCTTCCAAAAGGGGTAATACCTTGAAAAGAACTTAGTCTCTACCACTTCCCAAGTAGTCAATGGACCTATGGGTAGAGCCAATAGCCACTTCTTTGCCTCGTCTTTCATGCAGTACATGAAGCATCTCATCCTCAACTGATCTCCCGTGAGCTCTCTAAGTTGAATGGTAGAATTGACATTGTAGTACTCTTTCATGAACTGAAGGGAATCCTCATCCGTTTCACCTTGGAAGATTGGAAACGTGTTAAAATGAGAAATCTTCAGCTCGTAGCTCTGTTGCAAATTACTTAACAGAATCGCTGACGATTGAGCTCCCATAATCGGCAAAGCAAAGTCCTTCATTAGCCTCTGAGTAACGGGCACAATGGTAAGGTTTTCCATGCTAATTTGAATCCTAAAAAACCAAACAAACAAAATCAAATTGAACAAGATACGGTATAAACAATAAAAAATTAAGCTATAAATAACGAAAATAAATCTAACACTAAAACTAACAAGAGATAATAAGCCTACCCGGCAGCGGCACCATAAACTTGACAGCTATCGCACGATCGAGAAAGTCTATAAACTATCATAATTGGTATGACGTGCGTGTGTTTTCACCTTTCACAAGTATACGAATTGTTAGACTCATATCGTGGCTATAAGTAAGGGCATTGTTTCCATGTGAGAGGTGTGTACCTTAAGTCGGTCCTAGGTCTTAGCTATATATACAATATATATTTACACTAAATACATGTAATAAAAGTAAATGGAGGTATTCACAAGTAAATTAACTAACTAATCTAAAATTACACTAAGAAAGCCTTAATCTAATCTAAGTTAACTAAATCCAACTACAACTAAGGGTAGTCACTCCCTTAGGCAATTAACTAACTAATCACTAAAATACCAACTACAATTAACTAAATTAACTAACTAACTAAACTAATTACCAACTAATGCAATAGTCATGCAAGAGTGATAATGAGATATGCTAGGGAATTAATGAATCATGCAATTATCCAATTACTAGTTGATAACTATTAAGCACTTTAATTATTGGTTAGCTAAATTAAGCAAGGCTTGCATTAATCAAGTAATCCTATTTTGCAAGTTAACAATTGATTAATCAATTAACAAGCATATATCTATCAAAGCTCAATATCAAACAATAAATACAACTAGTTCATAGATAATAATACATGAATACACCAAATCCTTAACATAGCTATTTAATTACACATTAATAACAAACTAAGGAAATAAGAGAGATAATAGAGACAACTCAATGATCTTGAGAATTTTTCAAGCTAGCTCAACTCCTTTTGCCTTCCCAAGCTCGGAATCAATGTGTGGAAGCTATGGATCAAGGTTGGTGGCTGGAAAACCACCTTAAACTCTACTTACAAGCTAAGTAAGGTTGGTGTTCTTGGTGTTCTTGGCTATTCTAAGCTATTTGGTGTAATTGTTGGATATTAGGGATTGTGTTATTGTTGGCAAAAGAGGTATATTTATATGAGGAACTGTTTGGGCAAGGTTTGAACGTTAAAAGACATCAAACTCCCTTTAAAATCGGTAAGCTCATCGGTTCGAAACCCATTCTCGCGGGTTCATTCCCGCAACACGAAGTCGCAGTGCATTTTGCACACGAACCCGCGACTTCAAGCATTCTGCTTCGCATGTTCTTCTTCCTGGCACGAAACCGTAAAGATTCCGCAAGTTCAGACGTTCTGGTTTGCTATAAAGAAGGCACGGAGACAAGCTTCCAGGCTTGTTTAGCCATGGAAGTTTGGAGCACTTGGAGGTGAGAGAAACTTCAGCATGGGAGGCTCCAAGTGTTACCATTGTGACCTCCGGGAAGAGATCTGTCAATCTAGGTAAAGATCCGTCGGAAATGAGCTAGAAACATTACGGGTTATTGTCAGGTCAAACCGGGTCAAACCGGGTCGAGTCTGTAACGCAGGTCATTAGCTGTTGAAGAAGGCTTACATCATCGTGACGTCAGCATGACATGTGCATAATCAGCCCAAAACACACCGTTCTACTAACTGACGTGGCACGCTACTACTGATTGGCTGGCAAATTACATTTAGCTCCCCTAAAATCTCCTTTATTCACAGAATATACAATAATATCCTGAATATTGCACTTTAGCCCCTGATTTGTCCAAAATGACAACAATGCCCCTAAACTTCCTTATTTACCTGAAACACTTATTTAATCCATTAAATACACTGTTTTACCTAAGAAACAAGCATAAAGTAATAAGAATTAGGGGTATAAAATAAGTACTTTTATACCCCGATCAGTCAACTGATTGGTGAACTGGTGGATATCAATGTTGGTTCAACGGGGGAATGTTTTGGGAAGCATATGTGATTGAGGGTGGCCATTGACATCTCACAGCCTCTCAAAATGTTTTTACAGATGGAACTAGAGGAAAGGGGGAAGGAATCTCTGCTAATACTTCAATATGAAAAACTATCGGAGTATTGCTTCTACTGTGGCAGGTTAGGCCACTCATACAAGGAATGACAGGAAGGACGGAACATAGATGGTAGAGAAGAGGAGATGGTGTTCGAGTTTGTTCCATGGTTGTATGCTTTTAGTCCTCCTAGTCATCCTAAGGCGATTGGGAGAAATAATTGAAGAGAGGGTGGAGCCTTCTCAAGATGGTAGGCGAGGGAATACGTTTCATAGGAGTATGGTGAATAAGCGGAGTGATGGCTATTGGAGGAACCGAAAGGACCAAGAAAGGGATTATCTCCTGACTGCGAAGGAGCATCACAAGTCTGTGGTAGTGGAAGATCACACAGACTTGGAAAGTGTGGAAATAAGGGAAGAAATTCAAGTATGTAACCATAACTCTGGAGGTATACAAACGAATGTAGAGATTTCAAGGAGCTTGAAGGGAATTATGGAAAGCATGGATGAGGACATGCTTATAGGGAGAGTTGAAAAGGTAGGAAAATTAATAGAAGTGCCACTACGAGAGGTTAGTACAGGAAACATGAAAGACATGGTGTCTAATATGGATTTGCATGGTTTTGCAGAGGGGGCCGTTGTGGTTATAGAAAATCAAGGGGTAGAACTGGGACTGAATGTAAAGAAAGGCAAATGGAAATGTTGCGTTAGGGAAAGGGGTCCTTAAGGTATAGTTTCTATAAATGTGCATCAGGTGGAAAAATAGAGAAATTTGCATAACAGGGTTGCGGGTCCTATTTTTGGTAGTAAGAAACAGAAGAATGTTCATGTCAATAGTCTCTGCCTTCAAATATATCGGCGAGACGGGCAGAGGACCCGGCTTGCCGGTCCCAATGAAAACCTTGTTTTGGAACGCACAAGGTCTTCGAGAAGGTTGGGCGTTCCAAGTCCTACATTCTTTTTTGCAGGATCATCATCTTGATATTGTTTTCTTATCGGAAACAAAATGTGATCACAACTTTATGGAAAGTTTACCGGTTAAACTTGGTTTTGTTGCAAAGTTGGCAGTGGATTGTTTGGGTAACAGTGGTGGTTTATGTCTGTTTTGGAAAGATAGGGTGGATGTTTCTTTACTTTCTTTTTCGCAGTTTCATATCGACACAGTGGTTATTTCGGATAATAATAAGATATGGAGGCTAACTGGTTTCTACGGGAACCCAGTTGCGGCTAAGAGGGTTCATGGCTGGACTCTTTAAAAAGGATTGGTAAGTATGTCCTCTTTTCCTTGGCTGGTTGGTAGGAACTTTAACGAAATTCTGTCTTTCTGAGAAATTAGGTGGGACGGTTCGACAAAAATCACTAATGAATAATTTTCAAGCTACCTTAAAGGAATGCGGTTTAAGGGACTTGGGATATTCAGGTGCTCTCTTTACTTGGAACAACCGTCGAGAACCTTCTCAAAGAGTGCATGAAAGGATTGATTGATGTGTTAGTACTGAAGGTTGGCAGCAACTCTTCCCTATTTTCTCAGTTACTAATTTAGCCAATTGAAAGGATTATTTTGAGGTGGTTTGTGATTCTTGGAATAAGGTTAATGGTGGGAGTAATATGCAGGTGGTTGTTAACCGTTTGGAAGCTTGCTCTATGAAGCATGATAATTGGAATAGATTGAACAAATGGAACATGAGAAAAAATATTATGCACAAGAAGAGAGAGTTGGCAGCTATTGAGAATGGGACTAGTCCGATTGATGTGTTTACATGTAGGAGGATTGAAAATGAGGTTGATGAATTACTAAAACATAAAGAGGTTTTCTAGAAACAACGATCTAGAATTAATTGGCTGAAGGCGGGGGATGGTAACACCAAATTCTTCCCTGCCAAAGCTTCTTCTAAAAAAAAAATAGAAACTTGTTGCATGGTTTGTTAAATGATTCTAATATTTGGATTGATACAGATGATGGTATGGTGAATATTATTAACCAGTATTTCACAAACATTTTTGCCAGTTATAATCCTTCTCAAGACCAGTTAGATAAGGTTTTCAACACAGTTGAATCGTGAATTCCTACGCACTTGAGGAATTTTCTAGACAATCGTTTCAATGCGGATGAGATTAGAATGACCCTTTTTTCAAATAAGACCGTCTAAAGCTCCAGGGAGGGACGGTTTTCCTAAAGATTTTTTTCAAAAATTTTGTGGTGTGGTGGAAACTGATGTCATAAAATTGAGTTTGGACTGTCTCAATGAGGGTCGCTCGGTGGAGATGATCAACCAAACTCTTCTTTGTATGGTCCAAAGGTGAAGATTGTGGAACGTATTTTCGAACTAAGACTTATTAGTCTCTGGAACGTTATTTATAAGTGTATCTCTAAGGCTTTATCTAATAGGCTTCGAAAAGTACTTGGTAGTGTGATATCCGAGAATCAAAGTGCGTTTATTCCGAATAGGCTTATTATAGATAATGTTTTGGTTGGTTTCAAATGTATGCATGCTCTGCGTCGAAAAGTAAATGGGAAGAAAGGTTTTATGGCCTTCAAGTTAGACATGTCGAAAGCATACGATAGAATGGAATGGAAGTTTTTAGAGGGCATGATGCGCACAATTGGCTTCTTAGAGGAGTGGATTTCAAAGATCGTGGATTATGTCTCAACAGTCTCTTATTCTTTTATACTTAATGGTAGTATAAAAGAATAAGAGACTGTGATATCCGAGAATCAAAGTGTGTTTATTCTAGATAGGCTTATTACAGATAATGTTATTGTTGGTTTCAAACGTATACATGCTCTGCGTCAAAAAGTAAATGGGAAGAAAGGTTTTATGGCCCTTAAGTTAGACATGTCAAAAACATATGATATAGTGGATATCCAAAAAGTGCTTGGTAGTATTTGTGGGTGTATCTCAACAGTCTCTTATTCTTTTATACTTAATGTTAGTATCTGTGGGTGTATTCGACCTTCTTGAGGCTTAAAGCAAGGAGATCCACTCTCTCCTTATCTCTTCCTTCTTTGCGCCGAAGGCCTCTCGAGTCTTATTTCTAGGTCGGAGAGATATGGTATGTACTCGGGTTTTCATTGTAGCCGTTTGGGTCCAAAAATCACGCATCTCTTCTTTGCTGAAGATAGTTTGTTCTTCACTCAAGCTACTACGAAAGAGTGTGAAAATGAATCTATAATGAGCCTAATTAATCTAGAAGGGGGGTGAATAGATTAATACACAAATTAATTACCAAATATTCTCAATTTTGACAATATAAAAAAATACAATAATGCTAAACATCCCACCTAAAATCCCACCTTTTTCATCCCACTACTAATGGAATGGGATGAAAAAGATGGGATTTTAGGTGGGATGTGTAGCATTACTGAAAAAAAAAATAACCCCTAACTAGTCAAAACAACTATCAATAGAAAAATGCAGAAAATAAATAACACGAATTTTTACGTGGAAACCCACATGGGAAAAAACCACGGGCTCTTATATGCATCACACAAGAACCTCAAATCCACTATTTGCAAATACGATTACAATCTAGGTTGACCACATCACACCCAAGATTACTAATCCGTCTTTGCTACTCGCGGGCCTTGCTTGCAAACTATCAAATGGTAAATATAAGACTTGTCTCCAAAAAGAAGAGATAAAACAACCTAAGGTGAATATATGCAATATTCAAAATGCTAAAATACAAGGTTAGACATTTAAGCTTATCTAGGCATAGATGTATATGTTAGACATTCCTAGATATCATTTTGCTAGATAACATGCATAAAACATAGCTAAATAACAAACAAAGTCCTATATGCAATATTTACCACAACCAACACACAAAACACAATAAAGAAACTATCTTGAAACTATTCAAGTCATAAAGAATCAATCTTGAGACTAGCCAAGTAATAAGGATGCAATCTTGTATAGCAAGAATATGTGAAGAGAAGCAAAAATGTTCTAACTACAAGTCATGTGAGTAAATAAGAAAACCCATGAGAAATCATACCTAGAACATGCTAGATGATGTGTGTAGATGATGGGTTTTGGATTTGGATGAGTAAAGATGGATTCTTGGGAGCTTCTCTTTCTAGAGTTTGAGTTTCTCTCACTTGGATCTGATTTTTAGCTCACCAAAATGAGCTAGGAATAAGAATATGTATATATAGTAGCCATAGATGAAGTGATGACGTTTTGGAAGTTTTTAAAAAAATTTCTAGGCGATCAAGGCGACTAATCAAGGTGATTGAAATTGGTCGCCATGATTTTTGGTCACAAAACAGAAGTTGAGGTGACTGGTTGAGGTGAGTGGATTTGGTCGCCATGAATGCTCGCCGTGAATTCTGGTCAGTGACTCGAATTTTCAAGCGACTAAAAAAATGACCAAACAACATCGAAATCTTTCAAATAATATACCGTTAGAAAGGTATAGAAGTCTACTTTCTACTCCATTTAATGGAATGATGTTTCGATGTCTATAAAAAACGCTATGGTCATTTGAGTGACCAAAGGTCAGACTTGGACAATAACAATATGGCCCAAACTCATAGTATAAGACCATATGACCCAAGACCAAACCAAGAGAGGAAAATGGACCTCTCTAGTGGCCACACATCGCGCTAAGACAAGCACACCATCGTGCAAGCGCGGACATTTCCAATCACACAAACGGAAACGAATTACATCACACACAACCACACTTATAACTAACAATGAAGTGCAAGTGTGATTGTGAATAAATAACATGCAATGGAATGGATAACATCATGAATAATCACCAAGCATATGACACACATCAAACATGTGCAAGTGTGAATAGTGAAATACAATCATACAAGAATCAAATATCACACATGCATGCTAGAGTAGTGTGTGTGTGTGCAACTAAATCTCTTCAATTTGAAGTCAAGACAAGTAATCTACCTTCCTTGAAGCTCTTGATACCTACAATGAGGTCCTTTGACATTTGATGATGATTTCTTTAATCCTAAGCTACCCTTACATATTTGAACGCTATTGTGGTTTTGTCAACGAAATTAAGTCAATCAAAAAGAGGCACTTACAGAGTGCAATAATGTGAAGAAGATTCTTGAGACTTATTCAGCAGTTTCGGGTCAAGTCACTAATTTTTTGAAGTCTTCTGTTTGTTTTCGTAAACAGATTTCGGGGTTGATAGAAACAGTCTTGCTAATATCTTGGGTATGTCAGTGGTAGAATGCCACGACCGTTACTTGGGTCTTTCGTGTTGAGTTAGTAGAAACAAACGGGTTCCCTTTGATGAAATCAAGATAAGGGTCTGGAATAAGCTTAGTAGTTGGAGTAACCATTTTTTCTCAGTAAGTGGTAGGGAGGTGCTTCTTAAGGTAGTCATTCAGTCTATTACAGTTACTATATGAATCTGTTTCAGTTGCTGGTCTCTTTTACCTTTGAGCTTCATTGCATGAGTGCTAGGTTCTGGTGGGGGGTGGCAATATTAAGTTGAAAATGCATTGGTGTTCGTGGGAGAAATTATATAAGGCCAAGCATTAGAGGGGTTTAGGTTTTCATGACCTCAGTGATTTCAATAAGGTTGTGCTGGTAAAGCAAGGATAACAGCTCCTCCAACATCCTGAGTCTCTCACTGCTAAGGTAATGAAATACTGTTATTTTCCAAATTCTTCGCTTATTAACGCTAAAAACTGCAAGGCAGGATCTTTTGTTTGGAAGAGTATTTTTTGGGGGAGAGATTTGATTGTGAAAGGCTCAAGATGGTGTACGGATAATGGGTGGTCTATTCGCATCTATGGGGATTGATGGATCCATCGTCTGTCTACTTTTAAGATTTATTCTCCGCCGGTGTTAGGGCATTCTACTACTGTGGAGTCTTTACAATTGCCATATGGAGCTTGGAATGATGCTCTAGTTCATGGTTCCTTTTTTTCCAGATGAGGCAGAAGCCATCCTAAGCCTCTCTTCTTTTGGTTTTGAGTTAGACGATAGTCTTCTAGGGCATTTTGATAAATCCAGCAACTTCACTGTCCAAAGTGGATATTAGCTCGCTCATTCCTCTCTTGCATGCCTTGGCTGCTCTGGTTTAAGCTCTTCGGAGGCTTGGTGGAAGTTCTTTTGGTGTCTCTATCTACCGCTGAAAGTGAAGCTTTTTATTTGGAAAGCTTGCAATAATTGGATCACAACTCGTGTTAATTTGGCTTCTCATGGGATTCAATTGGAGACCTTATGCCCTCTATGTTTGAAGAAAGCTGAAACAACTCTTCATGCTCTTTGGCATTGTTCCTCTTTGAAAGGTGTGAGGATTGACTGCATTCCCAATGGTGGTGAGGTCTTTTTGGACTTAGCTTCCTTCATGGAGTTTGTGCTTCATTGTAGTCATAGCTTGGGGAATGTGGAGTTCGAATTGCTCTACATTGTCTAGTTTAAAAGAAATCAGAATGTTCATTCTCAAGTGCTTTTACAAGCTTTAGATATTACTAAGTGGGCTTATTCCTTTGTTAAGGATTTCCGGGATGCTTCAGAGAGGGGCAAGTCCAGGCTGGCTATTGAGCGTTCTTTGCCTAGATAGAGACCACCTGATTCAAGGACTTTCAAGATCAACACGGATGCAGCTTTGGATATTCATGGCCATAGCTAGATATGCGCGTTTGGGGAATGGGGATGGATATAGGTCCCCTCATCCCCATCCTCATTTCCCGACCCTTCCTCGTCACCCCCCCCCCCCCCCCCGTCTTCCCACGATTTGGGGAAAATAGGGATGGGGAATTTTGGGGGGACCTATATCCATCCACATCCCCAATTCCCCATTTTTCCTATTTTTCCCCGTTTTTCCTCATTTCCTCGTTACCCCCATCCATTACAAATACAAAATAAAATTCATTAGTGCATTTTATATAAAATGCATTTCATATAAAATGTGTATATATACTTAAGGAGTTAGGGTTTTCAAAAAATTAAAAAAAATTAAAAATATATATTATAATTATATTTATATATGTTCGGGGGAAATGGGAAAATGGGGACGGGGGACCTCTCCCCATCTCCATTTCAATATAATTGTAGGGCGAAATAGGGATGGGCAAGGGTCGCCCCCATCCCCATCCTCATCCCTATCCCTATTTAAAATTTTGGATGATTTTCATCCCTATCCCCCCTTCATTTCCCCATTTCCCCCAAAAAAAAAATTTCCAAATGAGGATGAGGACACTGGGAATTGGGGCCCTGGAGAAAAATGTACATCTCTAGCCATAGCTCAAGTATTGGTGTTGTCATTCGGGGCTGTCATGGTCATGTGATGGCTTCCTTATGTCAAAACATAAAGGCTTTGTATCAGCCCGAGATCATTGAGGCCATGGCCATTCTCAAGGGTATATGGTAGGCTACAGCCTCAAGTCTTTTGCCTGCTATCATGGAATCAGATGCTCAAACTATTATGAACTCGATTTGTTCTAAGTTTGCCCCATGCACTGATGTGGGTGTAGTCATCAATGACATTATTTGTCTCCTCCAAGAGGTTAATGTGTCCTCTATTATTTTTGTTCCTAGATTAGCTAATAATGCTGTCCATGCTTTGGCAAAGCTTGCTTTGTCCCATGTGGGTGAGTCGGCTTGGGCGAAAGACTGTTCCTTATGTGTGGAGAGTCTGGTTTTGAGTGATTCCCCAATTTCTTTGTAGTTTGGTTTTTGTTCTTAATGAATTCCAATTTTTCAAAAAAAAAAAAAAAAAAAAAAAAGGGCAAGAGAAGAAGAAAAAAAAAATAAAACTTCATTTTGGATTTGTAAAATAATAAGATTGAGAGAAACTCCACAAAAGGTTTTGCATTGTTTTTTATGTGAATTTGTTTGTGATTATGTTTTGGAGTGGTTAATTTAAGTAAATATAATTTTATGGATTTGTGTTGAATTTTTGTATTTGTTTTGGTAAATAGTAGATAAATAAACTAATCTCCCATTACAGGTTTACAACCAATCCATGAATTTATTTAAAATTTGTGTATTTTTTTTTGTATTTTAAAATTTTATTTATCTTTTTAAGGAAAATATAATAGAAAAATAAATATAACAGACTTTTATTAAAAAAATATACATATATATTATTTACTCAAATTAAAATACAAATGTCAAAATATTCCAACTAAATAAATTCCAAAGGGTAAAAATATCAAATTATAGTTATAAAAACTATTAAAATGTTCCAACCAAACCATCATAAAAGCTCTTTTGGATACAAAAATTCTTTTTTAATTTACCATACAAACAAAAACCGGAAAACTCATGATTTTACTTCTCTTATTCTACTATCAAAAGCCAAAACTAAAAGTGTTCCAAACAAGTCTTATATAAAACTCATGATTTTACTTCTCTTATTCTATTGTCAAAAGCCAAAACTATATATATATATATATTTATATTTATATAGTAGGTCTCTTATAAGGGATTATTTATTTTAATTTCAGTAGAACTACCACGAAATCACAACGATTTGAATGAATTTTGATATGAATTTTTGTGTGGATGATAAATTCATTGAAATTTACTTATGAATAAAATTTGAAAATTTTTAAAGCACTAGAACTATTTATCCCGATTTTTTTAAAAATATGAAGGTATTGGGAAAAATGAGCGAAATATAGGAAAATTCAAGAAAAATAATTCAAGTACTTGAAAATTTATCAAATTTTATTCATAGATAGATTTCGATAAACTTATCATCCACACAAAAATTCATATCAAAATTCATTCAAATCAATGTGATTTTATGATGGTCCTTACAGAAATTAAAATAAGGGATTTCTTATGAGAGACTCGCTATATATATATGATTAATTCTCTAGTCATGTTTGGTCCTGAAGTTTTTCACTCGGTTCTAAGGATTATCACATATGATAATCCAAGTAATTTGATGTTAACAGATTATAACATGCGATAATCAATGGAACCTAACGAAATACTTCAAGGCTAGACCTGACCAGAGAAGGACCGTATATATTACTTGTTTCACGCATGCCTCATCACCAACGTGAAACAAGTGATGTTTGATGTTGGCCTACCAACTTACATCATTGGTGTTTGATGTTGCAGACTTCAAAGCTAGGGTCATCTCAATGAATTATTTAGGGCCCTTTTTATATATTTTTCATTTTCATATTTTTAAAATTTTTATTTTAAATAGTAATTTATTTTAGTCTTAATAGCACCAAACCCTCCTGAATTATACATGAATTTGTAAATTGCCCCCTAAATGTTTTTTTTCGACGGTTAATCCCTCGAATTGTTTGAAATTTGTAAAAATGGACGGAACTGGGACGGAACTCTTTTTCCGTCCATCTTTTTGTCACACGCCTTGCACGTGTAAGGGTAAAAGTGGAATTGTTTTAAAAAAATTTAGACTTAATAGCACCAGACCCTCCTGAAGTGTACGTGAATTTGCAATATGCCCCCTGAATGTTTTTTTTTTTCGACGGTAAACCCCTCGAACTCTCATTTTCTTTGCACCTGCTTGTTTTATTGCCCCCTGAGGAGGGGGCATCTCTATAAGGGTGGTGCAAAGAAAATGACAGTTAAAGGGGTTTACCGTAAAAAAAAAAACATTAAGGGGGCAATTTACAATTTCACGTATACTGCAAGGGGATCCAGTGTTATTAAATCTTAAAAAAAATTAATTAAATGTGGATTCGATCTCCACCATCATCTAATTCAAATGGACGGTGGAGATCTAATCTCCACCTAATCAAAATAATTAAAAAAAAAATTAAACTTAAAAAAAAAAATTAAAACTTAAAGAAACATCTCTAGATCAAACCCAAATCAAACCCAGATTAAACCAGATTAAAAAAATTTAAACAAAAAAACCCAAAGCATTTGATCAAATCAAACCCAGAGAAAAAAAAATAATTAAAACTTAAAGAAGCATCTCTCTCCAGATCAAACTTAGATAAAAAAAATCAAACCAAAAAAAAACCCAAATTTGCAATCACCCGTCCACCACCATCATCTCCATCAGTCAACCATCCACCATCTTCACCGTCCACCACCACCATCTCCATCAATCAACCATCCATCGAGCCCAAATAGCCCATAATCAAATCACAAACCAAACCGAATTCAACCACCACACACACAAACCATCATCATCACTAAACCATCACCAAACCCAATTGAACTCCATCACCAAATCCAATCGAATCCAACCTGATCGTGTTCGCGAGTGAGGGTTTAGAGAGAGAGAGAGGGAGATCCGTGAGAGAGAGTTCCAAATTAGATCAGTGATGGCGAGATGATGAGGTTCAATCGGGTTCGTGGCGGCGCAATGAGGGATGAGTCTCGTCGGTTCTCTTTCGTGCAATAAGTGAGGAGTGGAGCTCTTCTGATGGTGAGATGAAGGGGTTGGTCTAGGTTGGTGTTTGATGATGGCAATGATTTGGTGGAGATTGATAATTGTGATGAAGATTTTGTTAAGAAGATGATTCTTGGATATTAATTTCTGGGTTTGTGTTTAATTGTATGAGTTTGGTGTTGAGAAGAAAAGATGGAAGAGAGAATAAGAGAGATTAGGGTTTGAATTTTTTTTAATTTCTGTTAATGTTAATTATTTAATTTAATAATATTTATTATTTTTAACAATCCAAAATTTCAATTTTTTTGTTATTATTATTTTAATTGTTTTAATTATTAATTTTTATTTTTTAAAATTTTTTATTAGTAGTAGTCACAAAATGACTAAAATACCCTCATTGGCTTCACATGTGCAGCACACGTGCCAGGATCAATAGGCGAAAAAAGGGTTCCGTCCCTATTCCATCCATTTTTGTAAATTTCAAATAATTCGAGGGGATTACCGTCGAAAAAAAACATTTATGGTGTAATTTGCAAATTCGCGTATAATTCAGGAGGGTCTGGTGCTATTAAGTCTTTATTTTAAAGGTCATTTTGTCTTTTCACTAATCAAACTAACTATTTCTTAATGGATGCTAATGCATAACGGAAAATACCATTTCGGTTATATTTGAAAATGTAGAGACTAAATTGGTAGAGTAAAAATAAATTAGGAATATTTTTTTTTTTTAAGAAACAGAAACTTACACAAAAAAACATAACACAACTAGCCCGGATAACTTTTGAAAAAGTAGAGATTAAATTGGTACAGTAAAAAAAAAATAGGAACTTTTTTGTTGTTGAAAGAAACAGAATCTGACACAAAAAACATAACACAACTAGCCCAGATAATTTTTGAAAATGTAGAGACCAATTGGTAGAGTAAAAATAAATGAGGAACTTTTTTTTGTTGTTGAAAGAAACGGAGGCCCAGTTCGACATTGATGTGTTGTGGGGGGGATTGCTTTTGGGTTTACTGTGTGGAGAATTAGCCGAGTGTTTGGTAAATTGATTTTTAAAAGTGCTATGAGAACCAAAAGCAATTTCAATGTGTTTAATAAACTGGAAATGAAAAGTTCCATGACTGTGCAAAATTACTAAAATGACACAAGTGAATATTGAGATGTTTTGAAAATAAATTATTTGTTTTTTATTTTTATTTTTATTATTATTGTTATTATTATTTTTCTAGATCCAAATCCAAATCCAACCCAACTTCAAGTATTCAATTAACAAAACACATATTGAATTGTTGAATTCAACCAAATTTGATCCAACTTTGATGGTTGTTGAACACTGATAAAAATATGGAACCAAAAATTAATTAAAACTAAGAAATATTGGAGTTGAACAACATCTAGAAAAAAATGAGCAGTTGGAAAAACAAAATTAATGTTTGATATTTTAATAAAACAAAATTAAAACTAAGAAAATTAATTAAAAAACCAAGATTTTTTAAATTGAACAACATTTGGAAAAATATGTTTGAACAAAACAAGATCTACACCACCTTCATTAACAATCTACATTCAACAAATCCTAGCAACTCAAATCGATTTTGTCCTTTCAAAATCAGTTTGTGAATTTTGATTCCATTCACTATAAATAAAATCCTCAAAATCAATTTTGAATTTTGATTCAATGCTCAAGAAATCAAATCTAGAAATCTCTAAAGGAGGTGGGTGGTTTGCTAGCAAAGACAATGTGGCCCTCTGTTACGAATAGAGGAGGCGTGGTTATTCACTGCCAAAGAAGGCAATGGTTACGCCATTGCAAATCACGAAGCCGTCGATGGAGGCGGCGATAGAGATGAGCAATAGGAAGATGAGATGGACAGCGACTGTAAGTTGATTAAAGAAGAAGATGAGATGGATGGCGATTATGAGTTGATGGAGATGAGCAACGGGAATAAGATGAACATCGTGGAGTTAATTGAAGAAGAAGATCGGTTTTTGGTAAATTTAATGTAAGGAAAAGGATAAAATAGGAAGTTTTGTAAAAATTCATTAATGATTTCCATTGTAGCGTGTTTCAGAATTGCTTCCATAGGAAGCGGAAATCCAAAATCTACAAATCGTTGTTTCTCAAACACTCAGTTGGGAGAAGCTAAAAGTGGCCAAAAATACTTCCCCACAATTTTACCAAACACCCTATCATTGGTCCATAATCATTTTTGGCCCCAAAAGCAGCTGGGGAAGCAATGCCAAACTGGGTTAGAAACTAACACAAAAACCATAGCACAACTAGCCTAAAATATCCTTCAAGACCAACTTCTCCACACAAGGACGGTAATCCTCTAACCAAAAAAGATCCTCATCGATGGTCAGAGCTATCTTGGCCAGAGTATAGGCAATTACATTTGCCTTTCTAGAAGTGAACATCACAATTGAAATAACCCCGAAAAAAAAACATAGAATATCAGTAACTACCAAGCCAACATCAGCTATCGATGAGGAGCCCAAGTTAATATGTTTAACCAAATACAGAGCATCTGATTCAACAACAACATAGACCAAACTAGTGTCAACAGCTAGCGAAACTCCACGCAAGATTGCCATAGCTTTTGCAATTTCTAGCGTGAAACCTAGACGTTGAGAGCTTATTGCCATGATCACACCCTGACTATCACCTTTGTTATTGTTAATTGTATAATTTCACTAAAGTCTTTACTTTTTTTATGAAATATCACATTTTTAAACGTTTTCTTCATATCAGTAACTTTAGCCTCCTAGTTTTTCCAATATACATCACTTTAGTCATTCCGTCGGTCAAAAGTTAGTCAAATTTAATGGAACTAGAATTATTTTGGTCTTTTACAAGGCAACTAAATTAAAAAAATTCAAAAAAAAAATAAAATTAAAAAACTATAAATAATGGTGGAGATCCAAAAATTGGATCTCCATTGTTAATGGACATCCATCTAATTGTGGAGATCCCCGATGGATCTCTACTAGAAATGGGTCTCCACCGAGCGATGAAAATCCCTCAGTGGATCTCCATCACCAATAAATGGAGGTCCATCGAACCTTCATTGCGGAGGTGATGGACCTCTATCGAACGATCTCCATCGTTTCGGCGATGAAGGTTTATAGATGGATCTCCATCATCGAGCGATGGAGATCCATTGTCATTACCATTGTTCGATAATAGAGATGTGTCAACATATCCCTGTCACCGAGCGATAGAGATCCATATCTCCATTATTGAAACATTGGAGATCCATATCTCTATCGTTCAACGATGGTGATCCATCTCCAATGGATTTCCACCGATGGATTGATCCAGATCCAACTATGGAAATCTATTGTCTTCATTTGTTTATTTTTTAAAATATTTTTATTATTTATTATTTTAATTTTTTTTTCTTATTTAAAAAAAAAAGATGAGAAAAATAGGCTTTTTTTTTTTTTTTAAAGAACTGTTTTTATAAAGTATTTTAATTGTTTTTTTTTTAATCTTTTAATAGTATTTTTTAAATGATTTTCTATTTTAAAAACGATTATATATATTTTTTTTGTTTGTTTGTTTTTTGAGAAAATTATTTTTGTTGTTAATTTAAGTTTAAGTTTTATAAATTATTTTAATATTAAATCTTGAAAGTATTTAAGAAAATTTAGAAAAGAAATGTGTAAAAAAAAAAAGATTTTAAGGGCAAAATTGACTTTTCAATTTGTATTATATATTAACAATGGTAAAATCATACTTATATATATATATAGTCACAAACTCACAGTTGACCGATAGTTTTTTTGGTTAAATGGACTTCACTAAAGTGATGTATTTTGAATAAAGTAGGGAATGAAGTTGCTAGTATGACAAAGATGTTTAAAGAGATGACATTTCACCAAAAAGATAGACTTTAGGAAATTTAACCCATCATTTAAAATAATAATAATAAATAATATTCCTGAGTGCAATTTTTGTGTTTGAGTTAGAGGTGACCACTGTTCGGTTCGAACCGGAACCATGTGTTCTAAATATTTTGGAACCGGTTTGGAACCGCTAGATCAATTCCTTTTTTTTTTTTTTTTTTTATTTATAAATTTTTTTTGTCTTTTTTATTCAATGGAGGCCCAATGGTCATTTTGACCGTTAGGCCTCCGACGGTCAGTTTTTTGTTTTAAAAAAATTAACAATTTTTTTAAAATTTTTAAAATTTTTAATTTTTTATATTTCAAACCCCTTTTCTATAAATACCCCTTCTCCCATTTCATTTCTCCTCACTCCAATTCTCTCTCAATTATTCAAAAAAAATTTTTTTATTGCAATTACATTTTTTTATCCAATTTTTTTAAATTTATTTCCAACAATTTTTTTTTTTCAAATTTAATATCCAGCAATGGTGGAAAGAACATGAAAGTCATTTTCCAATTTTGGCTATTATAGCCAAACAAATTCTTACAACACCGGTTTCTACTGTGGTTGTGGAACAAGAGTTTAACACCGATGGAAATATTTTGGACGAAATACGTTCGGTTATAAGTCTATAATCAATTCAAGTCCAAGTTTGATTTGATGATTGGACTAATGTGCAAAACAGACAATAAAAAATCGATCAAGAATTAGTTTTAAATTTCTTTGACAATAACCAAACCACAGGAACGGAAGGCACCGACAATGATTAGTTAGAGTTCCAATTTCCAACACCAAACTTTGAATAAAAGGTAAGAGAATTATGTGGTATTGATTCCTCTAAACCCCAAAAGGAGGACGTAAACAACTTAATTATAGTAAAAATTAAGTGTAAGGCAAGCCCAATTTAAATATTTTAGTTTTATTTCAATTTTTATTTTAGTTTTTCATATATTTATTTTAATTTTAATTTCCGGTTATCCTGATTTAACATATCTTTTAATTTTTCTAATAATTAATTTTTTTAATTTATAATTTTAACTTTCTTTTAAGAAAAAAGGTTCGGAACCGTAGGAAACCAGCACCGGTCCCTACGGTTCGGTTCCGCGTCGCCTCATTTTGAGTTGAGCTGAACTGAATTTTTGACTCAAATGTACACCAATTCGCTCCGAACCGCGGTCGCCTCTAGTTTGAGTTGAGCTGAATTTGATTCAAATGTACACCAACTAGATTTAATTTCACCCAGGGACCAGGGTGCGAGGTCTACTTCCGTCCTCTCTCTCTCTCTCTCTCTCTCTCTCTCTCTCTCAACTTTTCATTTTTGAATTTGATTTTACAACAAAACCAGTTCAAATTTGGCGATATAGTAATTAACTGAAGAGAAAAACGCAGAGAAGAGAAAAGAAAATGAATCGACTCCAAAACTGTATGGAAGAGCTAGTGAAGTTCACTCTACTCTCTCACGTTAACCAAACCCTAGATTTCGACCTCGGCCTCTCCCTTGAATTCTGCTCCGGCCTCCTGAAACAGGAACCTAACGACAACGCCGTTTCACGCTCCGCTGGTAATCTTCTTGACGAACAAAGCAAGTGAAAGGAATTCAATTATTTTTATTTATAATTAAACAATGGAACTATAATGTTTTCTGTTTGTTGTGGTTTTAGGTGTTGATTTTGACTATGGTTCTCCCGAAGGAGTGCCTCTGTATCCGCTATACAAGCGTCTGGCGTCGGCATTGTATTGTTCGGTGAATCAGAGGGTGTTTTGCAAGACGTGTGAGGTGGTTGGATTGATTAACGAAGATGATTTCTCGAAACAGAGAGAAAAGGAGTGGAGTGGCTTGCTTTTAGACAAGGGATCCGGATTGGTCAACGTAAGTCGTAAATCTGTTATTTATTTATGCTTTAGAAAAGTTCGAGTTATGACTTTTAAGTGATTAATTTAATTGAAGAGTTTTTAGTAGATTTTGGAGGCTGTAGACTTTGAACTTCATGTACAGGAGCACTTCTTTTCATTGATAAAAGGTAATCATATTTTTTTTATCACTTGGTATTATATTGTTTAATCCTGATGATTAAGTTTTCAATTAAATTGTTATGGTGTGTAGATGGAGTGAAAACAGTGGAGGGAAGGTGTGCAGTTGGTGATTACAATAGGTATGGTTTAATATCAATTTATTTGCTGAATTGAACTTCCTTATGGTGTTTTCTCTCTTCCGGCTGGTTTTGTTTGTTTTATATTTTGTGACATTATTGGTTTTTATGATTAATCATTCCTGATAAATGATAGATATACTGCATGTATTGTTTCTGTCTACAGGTAAACATGACTTTGTTTATTCTCAGCAGTACCCTGCCTCTGATTTTGTAGTTGTGTTCATCGTTTGAAATACTCTTGTGAACTGTAATTTTTCTGCATGAAACCTATTTTTCGTCATTCCATCTGGAAAAATAATTTTTTGGTTTGATGTGAAACCTTGTTTATTGTTGTGTCATTTTTAAGGCTTCAACATCAGTTTTTATGATGAGCAGTGATGATAACTCCAATGATGATGAGAAAAAAATAAAATAAAAAATAGACCTTCAATTATTATGATCTCAATGGATCAATGTTCTTCCTTTTTCACTTATCAGCTTACTCTCTTACTATTTATTGAATTAAATGTTTATTTGGTTGTAGAATTGGATCAGGTGCAATGATTCTTTTAAACAAATGCATGTTGCTTGAAGTTCAGGTGGTACCCAATACATCAATTTGTTCTTCCTTTAATATTTCAAGTTGCATCTTCATAATTGCATCAGTTGGCAGTGTGTTCGTCAGTATGCTTTGTTTTCAGAGATGTTGGAAGCAGAGAGTCTTGAGAAAGTCCTTCCTGGAGTCCAAACCATTGAAGAAGGTATAAGACTATGATCTGATACTGTATAGGCTATATAGTGATCAAATGGGCATTCAGCAGGCTCAGAAAAAAAAACATATCACCGTAGTATGTATAAGTGGATGGTTGGTTGTTCAAGTGCATTACTCTTGGGCCGTACCAAATACTCCAAACTTTCACTATTAATACATGCTGAGGTTAGGCCCGTTAGGGATGTTATGTAATGACTTTAGATTTTGAGAGGTTGTGGAAAAGGGTTTATGGAAGCATGTTGAGGTTTATGACTATTTTAATGGATTAGCAAGCATCTCTTCTTGCTGACCAGCCAATCCTCTTTATGGGGCTTACATGACAGATGTATGGCATGTTGAGGTTTATGACTATTTTAATGGATTAACAAGCATCTCTTCTTGCTGACCAGCCAATCCTCTTTATGGGGCTTAAATGACAGATGTATGTTAGAATGGAAAAACAAAAAGCAACTTTGAACTCTACGAAAACTAAGAAGATATAGGGAAGAGAGCAAAGAGAAATTGATCGAGTCTAAGCGATCACCCTCCACATGTAGATCTCAAATTCTGATTGATAATTTATCATCTTTGATATAGAAAATTATAACTCCTTTTCTAGACCCAGAAACAAAAAGTGATAAATTATAATCCTTGAATCATACTAATAACTAATCGTAATTTGTTGTAAGAAATACCACTTCATTTGATAGAGAGCATAGATAAATCATAGTAGTCAAAATGTGTACAAAAAGAAAAGAATCATAAAATTCAAAGAAATATGGCTAACCTATGGGCTACAGTTGTGTGTAAAAATAGCTGGTTCAGTACCGTGGTAGACTGTATATGACTTATAAAAATGAAAATACTGATATTGAGCATTTTAATTATGGTTAGTAATTGAACTTCCTAAGTATACTATGCATGGATTAAAATTATTAAAAGTTTCCAACACTGCATTTCATGTTGACACGCTGATTCTGTTAATGTCAAGGAGCAATTTCTATACACAGGGCTCTGACCAAAAGGGGTTTGAAAACAAATTTTAGGGCTAATTTTTATATACTTTGTGGGTGGTTATCAATTTTGTTTGGGCATACTTCAGCATTTTTCACTTGGTTTGGGATTATGTTAGTTTTATGGTCTTTAATGTCTAGTTTTTAATAAAAAATTTACTGTTTTTCATTAAAAAAAAGGGTATTTGATGCTTGAATTATATAGAATTAATGAGTGTATGGATTTCTCAGGTGTGCAAATTTATAGGAAGTTTTATGTTGAAGAGAAGGAAAGGTCCAATGGTGTCCTTGCAATCTGCGTTTCTAAAATGCCAGCTCAGCCCTATATTTCTTTGGCCAGCATACTGTCTGTGAGTTGTTTACCTATTGCAGCACTCTTTTGGCTTGTGTGTTTCATTGCAGGATTATTTTAATTATATATCTTTATATTCCATTTATTGTTGAATGTAAATGTTTCTTCGTTCTCCTTATGGGATTTCTATCTAGTTTTTTAAAATTAAGATATCATGCTTAGTAGTTATTTACCAGTGCAGTAGAATCATGCTGCATGTTCTATTATAATGATATATTACCAATTGAATTTATGATTGTTTTGGGAATGGAATTTTTATTTTGGCAGAAATAATAATAAGTAGCAATTTTGAAAATTTGACATGGTTCAGCTTATCAATTACAATTTTTATCATTATATTTTTTTTCTTAATTTTCTCTTCAGGAAACTGTGTTAGTGCATATATCACTGAGGGTGGCATTGATCCATAATTATGAATGATCAAATGATTCTTTTAAAATTTGGGAGAATTGCAAAAACCCCTTTAAGATTGGCTTTTTTTTAAAAACAACCCTCTAATTACGAATTTAGGTGTTAACTCCCTTATTTTGTATCGGTAGCACCTTGTAGTTTCAAAATTTAGTTAAAAAAAACCGTCTGATTGTTTACCATAAAACTCTCTGTAGGGATTTAATGGAATCTCTGTTTAAAATATTACTTGCTATATAAGTGAATTAGAGTATGTTTTTGGAGAGCTTCATGAGGAAGTCTTGTCTTGGTAGAGCTTCTTCTGAAAGCACATGGCATTGCTTTCTAGAAAAAGCATTGCCAGGTGCTTCCAGCAAGCACTCAGAGTGCTTATAGAGTGTGAAAAAGTTCTTTCCATTACAATTAGCTATTAAAAGCAATAGATGAAAGAAAGTGTAGTAGCTACCTGGAGCTTCAAATACACCTCTTAGGTTTTGAATGTTTGTGGGGACAAGTTTTAATAGTGTTTATCTTCCATAAATTTATTAAGGATACCTATGGATTTGTGAGGATACATACTGATGTGGATGGGAAAATTGAAAAGGACTCTAGAACTGTTAGATGGTAAAACTTGTGTAGTAAAGGTGGACTAAAATCCTATGAACCATGAATGTTTTTATTAGGTTTCATTTGAAACATATTATTGTGTATATATGTGGTAAATTTGGTATGTCCTTACTGAATATCTGGCGGGGGACTTGTTTCATGCTTATAACTTTCGTCTTCTTCTCTGGATTCAAAATGTGTTTGCCCGGTTGAATTGCAATGTCATGATAAATTATTCTAAAAGTTTGATGTTGGAATTTAGGGATTGAGTTATTGGGGTATTCAAAGCCTTCTAGGTCTTGCACATACTGCTGGAACAATGTCAAATGCACTTCCCCCTCCAAGATCATCTCTCCTCTCATCATTTATGTTTCCATTCAAGCCAAATGTAAGTTAGTGACTTGTCATCAATTGCTTTTTATGCATCGAGTTTTCTCCTCTAGCTAGAATCATATCATTTTATCAACTCAATATGTTGGAACTGATTAAGATGATTTTTAGCATTTAGATATGGGTAATTATCAAATAAGTTCTGGATTTTTTTTTTCTTAATCTCAATTTCCAAGTAGTTTGCGACTTTTCTTTTTTTGACCAAACTAATCCCATGTATTTCAAAAGTACCAAATGAGTTAACTATTTTAGTGGTAAAATTGTATTTTAATTTGAATCCATTACAAGACTGACACGTCTACAAAAATAACTTTTAAAATGAACTGTCGGTGGGATTTCAAAAAAAAAAAAAAAGCACTGTCGGTGAAGGTGGCCTTTGGCAACTCTTTCTAGAGGAGACTGCTTAAGGAGATCAGTTGGGTCACGTTATTTTATTATTAGATTAATTTATTATAAATAAAATTTTATATTTATTGTAACTTTACATTTTATTTTTAAAAATATTAATATTATTTTATTATTAAATAATATTAAGTTTTTTTATCTTTATTTTAATTAAATATTAATATATTTTCACAAATTCTGTTAAAGTCAAATTACTTGGAATTAAGAAAATAGTCTTGTACTTATTTGGTAATTGCCCCTTAAATAAAGAAAATATAAAGAAGGCTCAAATTCATTGATTATGGAATTTTGTCTATCATGACAATGGACAAAGGGAACTAGTCTAATCAGGTTGGTGAACTGAGAATAAGCTATTATGCCTTGTCTGCACATGCATGTAAAAAATTTGACTAGTCAATGTGTGTGGCATGAACATCCGGGTAAATTTTGATTTGGATAATTTACTGGGATTTCTCATGTTTTGCTTAAATATAGTTGATTACAATAGGTTCTGAAATTCATAAAAAAAAATAAAAAAATAAAAAAAAAAAAAAAATAAATAAAAAAAAAAAAAACCCTACTTCCATCCATTGTATGATATATGTAGGTAATAGATTCGATGATAATGCCTTATATCTAAAATTAAAAATTCATCACGTGGACCTTACTTTTGTTCTAAATACAGTCAACTTCCACAAATTGCGAAATATGTCAAAAAATATCTCACATAGACCTCACTGAAATGAATATAAAAACTATCAAAAACTATAATAAGAAATCATTAAAATTAAAAAAAATTATAATTACAATAAATTAAACCATGAGGGGTTAGTAGAATGGCCGGGTCTACGATTTGCCCCACAAGGGTTGGGGTTCAAATCCCCTCATGCTACATTGCCAAAGGCCAGTGTTTCCTGTTTCCAAAGATTGTAGGTTTCGGTTGTGCCCCAATTTCAAACTTAGATTTAGGTTTAAAGATTTTTGGATAGGGACCTTCTCTCTAGATAATATCCCCAATTTTGAATCAAGCACATTATTATTCTTTCTATGGTTTTGCACTTGTCAAATAACATATTCTTTAGCAAACATATTTTTAGCAATTTACTAATGAAAGATAGCTTTCCGGTGAATTTACCTTTTAGAGTTGACCGAATTTAACAAAAAATGAGGGGTCTTAATCAAACTACCGCCTTAACTTAATTTGATTTCAATTTATTAACCCTAAAATTACCAAAATACCTATATCTTGCTTGTTTTATCACAGGTTGACTCATGGCGCGGGATATTGTATAAATTTCAAATTCTTGAAAGAGGTAGTTGTATATAAGTCAAACATGAGGGGAGACGATGAAATTAGTCCTTTTGATTTTGTTCCAATTAATTGTTTAATTAGGAGTTACAGCTAGACATCATGAAGAGAAGATTGTTAATGGAATTGTTAATGACCCTGTAGGACTTTGCAAGGTCAAATTGGTCCAAGAGAACATTTTTTCCTTTGATGTTCAAGACATTTAGCTTGTTAGCTGATAACCACAAGATTTTCATAAGCTTGATGTTATTAATTGTCTTGCATATTGAGATTTTTCTTTTTCTTTGCTTGAGGTAAAAAGTAGTACCTTGACTCATGGAGCCAGGGCCTTGGCAAAGCATGCTAATAGGACTAGCGACAAATACTGGGGTATTTTTAATGGAAGTGGTTAGTCCCCATGTAAACATAATTTTCTATTATGGTCCTTAGGCATGTTTTGTTTATATATGCTTTATTTCTATTATTGTTTTGAGTAACATTTAGAATATGTGCCACAGACACAAGTACATTTTAAACCGTCTCTGATATAAACCTGATTGAGCTCAACCATACTAATGAGAGTAACATTCATTTTCATACATTTATTAAAACAAAGATCGGTCCTTTAATTTAATATAAATGAAAATTAGAACGACATAATTAAAAACAAAAGAACAGGAAACTTAGAATCAGAACTTATTCAAATTTTTGGTGCCTCAACCTCAGGTTTTTGGTGATTCAACATAATTGAATTCTTAAATTATGTTTGTGTATTATTAATTGCTTGCATATCCAATTTTATTTTTATCAAATATCCTGTTAACCAAAAAAAAATCGTTAGGATAAAGTCAACAGTTGAATGAGGGTTATGGGTACACCTTAGGAGTTGTTGAGGAGTATGGGTAGACTTGGCAATGGGTTGTGTTATTGTGAATTCGTGTCGTATTGTGTTCTTGTTGTGTTAAAATTGTCTCACTTGAACACGACCTATTAGCTTAATGGGTTTAAATATACAAACCCGAGACCATTTGTTAAATCAATGGGTAACCCGACCTGACCCGATGTTGTGGTTTAAATTAATGGGGATGTGGAATTTAATGAGAATTGGTTGTAACTAATTTCAAAAAAGTAGAAGACCCCAACTTTAAGGGTTAGGGGTTAGAATATAGTGATATAATTAATATATAGTTTTATAGTTTTTAATGGTTAGGGGTTAGAATATAGTGATATAATTAATATATAGTTTTATAGTTTTTAATTTAGAAATTGGAAAAAATTAGGATTTTTTTCTCTTCCAATGGAACAAAAATATGGGAATTTTTTCCTATTTCAAAAAAAGAAAAAATTAGAAGTTTTTAAAAATGAATTATTAAAATATATCCTAGCCATAATTACAGACTTTTTTTTATAAATTCCATAACTTGATTATTAAAATTTATTTACTATGGAGTCATTAAATACCAAGGATTTTTTTAATAAATATCATAAATACATTAAAAAAAAAATCTTTATATTAACGGGTTGTTAATGAATTAACAGTTTTACAAAGGTGAACCCAAACTGACCCATTATATTTCGTGTTTTAATAACTAGACCCATCAACCCTTATTTTCGAATGGGTTTGGGTCATGTTAATGGGTCGTGTGAAATTTTGCCAGGTCTAAATATGGGGGCGACCTCGAGTGAAACACGGATTCTCTATCGCTCCTCAGGATCCGATGATGGATCCCCATGAAATCTGTCGGCCCCCCTCAGATGGGTCCTGTGGTGCTCCTCGGCTATGGTGCTCCTTAGTCTCCTATGAAGGATTTGCTATCGCTCTTCTAGATCCAATGTCAAATCCGTAGGATATCTGCTGGACCTCTCAAAAGGGTCTTGTGGAGCTCCTCGGCTCCTCTAATGGATCTACAGGAGATATTCCCTTTTTGTGTGATTCCTATAAGACAAAGAAGAAAACGTCAAGGTGAAGCCAACATTCACCCCCCGACGCCCAAGTCAATGAGGGGAACATAAGGGCAACCACTTTGGAGATGGTAACACAATGATGTGTTTTGCTAAAATAGAGAGGAAGAGTTCTGAAAAATATTAAGAAAGAGTCTAGAGGAATAAGAGAAGTCAAGAAGAAGAGGCCCTCTTTGTAGGACAAAGGGTCTTACTTATATAGTGATTTTACATGGTGACAAGGAGGACATGTGTCCTTACTTTGATGGCACATGCCTTAAGAGGGTAGAGATCGTGCCACCTAAGATTGATGCACTTTTGGAGCCCTACATGACGCTTTGGTGTCATTTATTCCCATTGGAGAATGGTGTCCAAGGTGGTTTCTTGGTCAAATTTCCTTCAAGGGGGCTTTCTAGAATTAAATAAAAGCTACTGGAAATTTTCTAGCAATGGTCCCCCCTTTTCTTCACAAAACAGTGACAGCTCCTCTACTGCCCCTGAGCATTTCTAAAGGGCTTTACTACGTTGACCGACTTTCTCACGTGGAAAGGTTGTCATTTTGTCTTATAATGAGTTGAGATGGCTCATCACAACTCACCCCAAATGAAAAGGTGAGTTAAAACCTAGCATTTTGGCTGGAAAAGCAAGTCAATACATTAATGGAACCAATGGTACACTTAAAATGTAAAAAAAAGTGATCCATTGGCAAAGGAATAAAGCTTTTTGACCAAGAAATGGATCAGTGGTGAGGAGATGAGCCACCTCAGCCCATTAGAAGATAAAAGGACTGTTTTCCATGTCAAATCGCCTCTGAAATGCCTAGTTGCATAAGGAGTAGCAGAGAAGGTTTTCTCCATTTTGGGGGACAAGGGGGGCCCACTGTCAACTGTTGTCCAACAACTTTCCAACAGATTTAATTAATGCTACAGTCCAATGTGTTGGAAATTTGGCTAAGAGGCCACCTAGGACACCATTTTCTGATGGGAAGTCAATAATATGACACCAAATCACTATATAGGGCTCCAAAAATACCCTGGCCAGCTACACCATTTAAAGCGTGTGCTCACATATGGGAACTATGAGTATGCATGTGCCGGGCACACGTCCTCCATTTCACCATGAAAACTCACTATATTGTAAGACCATTTATCCTATAAAGGGGGACTTTTCTCTTTTTCACTCAGACTCTTTTGGACTATTTCTTGACATTTTCCAGATCTTTTATCTCCATTTGCGCTCAGACACGTAGCTGTGTAATCTACTCTAAAAGGGTGGCCCATATGTTCTCCTCATTGACTTGCCCACATGTTACTCTCATTGATTTCTCTCTAAAACGGAGTTAACCACTTGGATATATGTAAAAAGCTCCCCGCACATATAGTCCCTTGGTTCCACTTTGTACCCCCTTTTTTGACTTGAGCGTCGAAGGGTGGACATTGGATCCACACCTGTTTCCCCCTTGATGTTTTATCCTGTGTCTTGCAAGAATCACACTTAAAAAGAGGTCGTATCCTCTGGATCCGCAAGAGAGGAGCCATGGAGCCCCCATAGGACCCTTTTAAGGGGTCGACAACTTTCTTGAGGATTCAATACCGGATCTAGAGGAGCATGGCCAAATTCATCCTAGAAACCTGGCTCCTCAAGACCCGCCTAAGGAGCCGAGGAGCTCCATAGGTCCTATCCGAGGGGAGCTAACAGCTTCCTTGAGGAGGTGTCACCGGATCTAGAGGAGCATGGCCGAATCCATCCTAGAAATCTAGGGAGCACCGTCGGACCCACCTGAGGAGCCGAAGAGCTCCATAGGTCCCATTCGATGGGAGCTGTTGCCTTAGGGATCTGACAGCACCTAGAGGAGCGGTAGAGGACTCGTCCCAGAAACCTAAAGAGTGTTGCAAGATTCCCTTGAAGAGCCGAAGAAGTTCTGGACCCCACGTTGAGGATCCAGAGCATGAAATGAGTCATCTACTGGTGATTACATCCTTTGTGACCATTTCCCCCCCAAGGAGCACTCGTTCTCCTCAGCAATCCACTAGGGGCACTCGTACCCCTCAATTAACTATTGTAGAAAGGTCCTCACGAATTTTTCGGATAACAGGTTATAATTTAAACTAACTTGAATTTTTGTTAGATTTTCTAATATTTTCAACTACACCCTGCGGCATCAACCTTGTTGTTCCATAAACCTGTCTCAAAAAGGCTTAAGCTTATCTGACAACTCAAATATACTAAATTAAGTAAACTTTATCAAGTTGAGCTCAAGCTGTTAATGAACAGCTTAGTTTGTCTGCAACTTCACTAGGCAGTGAGAGAAATGGGGTTCCTTTTTGGAGTGTACTGTGATGGTTTTGGACATATTGATGATGCTTATGTATTTCTTGGATAGGCTTGAGGGTTATGAGGTAGTTCTGGATCATCCATTGAGAAATATAGTTCGTATATCCGAAAATTAATTCACCTTTATTTGATTTAGGGTCTAATTATGGTTAAAATGAAAAATATAATCAAAGGAAATATCAAAATTTCAGCTTACATTTTTAATGAAATGGTTTAGGGTTGACGAATATATATTTTTTTTATCATGGTATTACATGGTTCAAAATCATTTCATTACTATGATGCTGAATTGCTGAGTTTCTTTCCTCGGAAAAAGAAAACGGTTAAACAAGCATGAATAATATTAATACCTCTTATAGATTGTTGATAACTTTTCTAGTTCCTGATCATTTTATTAATATAACTCTTTTATCTTCAGATTCTGATAAAAATAGGCTTGCAATGGATGTCATTGGTCATTTGATAGCTCATTGTTGCTGGTTGAATCTGCATATTGTTCCACCACATGGGATAGTCTTTGAGCTTAGGGTAGCTGATGGTTATGGTGCAAGGTGGTCTAAGGATGGAAAAAAGGTATGTGTGTATTACAACTGTTCTTGCAACTTATATCTGTGTAAAACAGGTTATTATGATACTTAAAAGTAGTACTATTTGCTCTTTTCCTGTTCAAATCATGTAGGCAGAAGTAATAATGTATAAGGATGAGATGCACCTGATTTGGAAATGTTAATATTGAATGTCTGGGTCAGAACATGTTAATGCGTTTGAAAGATCTACAGATATGGACACCTCCAAGTTGCTACTCACCCCTCCCCCTCTTTTAGCAGTTGCTCACCCACCTTCTGTGTCTAATGCTTTAGTTGGTGCTGCATGCCTTAAAGCCAATTTGTGTAGAATTAGGTATTATAAACAAAATGCTTCGTTGTTATAACTTATATTGTCGTTGAAGTAGGATTCATTTAGACACAAATTAGATTTCTTGGTCTATCTTCTATAATCCCTAGCTCCTTCAATTTGTTTCATCCTTACAAGTTACAACAAAATCTAACCTTTCAAATTCCCTTTTTCTTACTATTCCATCTTTCTGTATTGTGATTAGTCGGCAACCATTTATATAATATATATATATATATATATATATATTTTTTTATTTGTAGATTGTAGATTTCATAAATCTTCTATGTCGCATTTTTTGTTGTGTAGAAGTTATTGAAATTTTGCACCTGAATGTCGGCAAGCTGAATGCGAAATTCGGGGAAGACATGTATGCAGAAGAATTACCATTACCTTTCAAGGTAGAGAGAAGCCCATAGATATTGGCTGTTAGTTGACCGGTTTAGTCGTTTCTATGAGTATGAGAAGCCAAGGCAGGCCGATGTTCAGTCTTGATGAAAATAAACCTCCATGGTTCAAGCTTTAAATTGATTTAAGTTATTTTACCAGTCAAAGTTGACTGAATTATTTCAATGGCGGAAAAGAGGATTGACTTGAGCTTTAAGTTGATACTTCATTTCTCTTTGTTTCCTACTTTTGATTTTTTTTATATATTTAAATTATATTTTAACTTGTTAAGAAGTTCTATGACTGTCATAAAGAACAAATTCTGTTGTTATATATCTACTTCAATTCAAATTAATGTCCTACAAGTCAGAGGAATATAGTATATTAATGTATACAACAAGAGTTATGGACTGATTCCTTTCACTTAAAAGCAATTTAAATATTTTCTTAATTTTCTAATATAGATTCTGTGTTCAGTTTGCTTCGCTAGTGTCATTTCCATTTGATGCACTAAAACTGCAATTCTTAATTTTTTTTTTTGGCAGTCATAATTTATGCCTGGGTAGATGAAGCTTTATTCTTTCATTATGATCTTTGCCAAACCCAAGATTTAAATTTTCATGTGCTGCTTGTTTCATTTCAGTTCATAGGATTTCTTGAGCCATACATGGAAGATGGCCACTCAAAGGGTTTGAAGCATTGAATAGACATGTTTCTGTTTCTTTCTTTGATCTTCAGATGGTATGTCTTCGTAACCCTCCTTTCCCTTATCTTTTTATTCTTTCACTTTATCATAATGATAATATGCCTCGTAAAGTTTTAGATTCACAGATATGACTCTTCATCTCTCACTTGCTCATCTCCTTGCATGAGTTTCCCATCCTATTATTATGACTGGAAAATATTGGCTTAATTTGATTATGTTCTTTCGCTTTATCATAATGATAATATGCCTTGTAAAGTTTTAGATTCACAGATATGACTCTTCATCTCTCACTTGCTCATCTCCTTGCATGAGTTTCTCATCCTATTATTATGACTGGAAAATATTGGCTTAATTTGATTATGTTCTTTCACTTTATCATAATGATAATATGGCTTGTAAAGTTTTAGATTCACAGATATGGCTCTTCATCTCTCACTTGCTCATCTCCTTGCATGAGTTTCTCATCCTATTATTATGACTGGAAAATATTGGCTTAATTTGATTATGAACAAATTAAGAGTTTGTTGGTTTATTGTTCTCCATATGGAGGCAATTTATAGGGAAATACATGAGTGAGAATCAAGGAAATGATCTCCTATAATCAATACAATGATCTTCTACAATCAAGCTACCAATCTCCTATAATCAATATAGATAATTTACAATCAATTTAAATCTCCTATAATTAGGATAGCCAACTATATAAATCCTCCACATTAATGACGAATATTCCAACCCCCCCTTCCCCCCAACCAAGTTGTAGATGTCACTCATGTTCAACTTGCTAATTAAGTCATGGAAGCTCCTTCCATTAATAGCCTTCGTAAGGATATTTGCAAGCTGGTCTTTACTTTGAACAAACGGAAGTTCAATTATCTTTTTTTCTATTTTTTCTTTGATGAAGAATCGATCAGTCTCCAAATGCTTAGTACGATCATGCTGTACAAGCCTTATTATCACAATACAACTTCATACTACTCCCTTGATGAAATCCCAAATCGTCTAATAAACTTTTTAGCCATAGTAGCTCAGAGATCCCTTGTGCAATTCCTCGGAACTCGGCCTCAGCACTGGATCGTGACACAACTGTTTGTTTCTTACTTCTCCAAGTAACCCGGATTCCTCCTGCGAAGGTGAAATAGCCGGATATAGATCTTCGGTCACTAGCATTCCCAGCCCAATCAGCATCTATCTATCCCTCGATTCCCAAGTGTTCATGTTGAGAAAGCATTAATCCTCTGCCAGGAGCTCCTTTCAGATACCTTAGAATTCGCGATCATGCTGTACAAGATTATTAGCAATTTGAACTGAAGCCTTATTATCACAATACAACTTCATACTACTCCCTTGATGAAATCCCAAATCGTCCAATAAATTCTTTAGCCATAGTAGCTCAGAGATCCCTTGTGCAATTCCTCGGAACTCGGCCTCAGCACTGGATCGTGACACAACTGTTTGTTTTTTACTTCTCCAAGTAACCCGGATTCCTCCTACGAAGGTGAAATAACCGGATGTAGATCTTCGGTCACTAGCATTCCCAGCCCAATCAGCATCTATCTATCCCTCGATTCCCAAGTGTTCATGTCGAGAAAGCATTAATCCTCTGCCAGGAGCTCCTTTCAGATACCTTAGAATTCGAAGAACTGCATTCATGTGGCTCTCAGCGGGAGCATGCATAAATTGGCTAACAACACTCACTACATAAGCAATATCAGGATGTGTATGTGAAAGGTAGATAAGCTTACCCACAAGTCTTTGATATCTTTCCTTGTTTGTTGGGGTTTGATCAGGGTGATCTGGACACTCACATAACTTGAGATTCTGATCCGTAGAGGTATTTGCTAGTTTGTTAGCAAGCATCCCCGTTTCTGTAAGCAGATCAAGAACATAGTTTCTTTGACCGAGGAAAATCCCATGTTTTGATCGGGCTACCTCAATTCCTAGAAAGTACCTTAGCAATCCCAGATCTTTCATTTGAAATCCCATAGCCAAGTAACCTTGAAAGGCAGTCATCTCTAGATCATCATTTCCTGTGACAATCATATTGTCAACATAAACAATTAGAAAATTGATCATATAACCCTTTCTTTTGAAGAATAAGGTGTGATCCGAGTTACTCTAATGGCATTCGAATCTCCTCATGGACGTACAGAATCGCCCAAACCAGGCTCTAGGTGATTGTTTCATTTTGTAAAGAACCATTTTCAGCTTACATACTTTGCCAGTTTGAGACTCATAACCGGGAAGGAGTTCCATATAGACTTCTTCATTGAGTTTCCCATGTAGGAAAGCATTTTTCACATTGAACTGTTTCAATTGCCAATCCAAGTTCGCTGCTAGTGATAGAAGTACCTAACGGTGGTTAACTTGGAAACTGGAGCAAACGTCTCTTGGTAATCAACCCTGTAAGTCTAAGTATACCTTTTGGCAACCAGCCTAGCCTTGTACCTTTCAATTGAACCATATGCTCTATGCTTAATGGTAGAGACCCATCGACACCGAACAACCTTCTTTCCTTTAGTTAGATTCACTATCTATCATGTACAGTTTTTCTATAACGCCTTAATCTCTTCTTTCATGGCTTGTCCCATTTTTGACCTATCATTGCATCTTGCAATTTAATAGGAATAGATACAGAGGATAATTGATGTGCAAATTCGTTAAAGGATTTAGACAATCTGTGAGTTGAGGTGTAATCAGTAATAGAGTAGATAGCCTTAGGGGTCGTTTGTTTTTTTGTCTGAAGACTGAATAGTCCTGAATTTTACTGAAGACTGAATAGTGACTGAAACATGAATCTGAATGACATGGTTTTTTTTTTTTTTCCACATCTGAATATAATGTTAACATGTTTGTTTTTTAAAAATAAAATTGTTTGATAAGAAGTAATTTGACATCTATACCCTTGTTAAACAATTATACATATAATATAGAATAAAAACAATTCAAAAATAATAATTATTATATGAACACATATGATCATGATCTTCTTCTTCGATTACAAACAAACTTTATTTTTACTAAGAAAAGAAAAAATTTTTTTTTTCAAAAAATAAAAGGGGCAGCATGAAAATTCACCCAAAACACTCTAAAAATAATAATATATAAATACATTACACTAATATCATAATAAAGTATTGATATTAAACACCAATATGAGAAGTGATTAGGTTTCTTTTTTATTTTTAAAGCTATTTAAAATAAGCAATATATTAAAATAAAGATTTCTATACGATATATAATTATGATGAAATTTGAGATATGTTATATATGGAGGATAGTATCGAAAGAAAAGATTTTGGATTGCATTTAATGCAATTCAGTGATTTACAATTAAGTGAAAAGTCAGGATTTTTTCGTTTTATTTTAAGTTGTTTTTTGGTATTTTTAAGTTGTTTGACCACTTAAAAAAACAAATAAAACAACTTAATAATTAAGATTCAGACCAATTAAGTTATAAGTGGAAAAAACAAACGACCCCTTACTATTTACTGGAGGCTGCTTATAGGGAAAACCAAAACGTATAGGTGGTCTATGTTCTCGATTGGGATATCGTTGAGTGGGTAAACTGTGGTCAAGATGTGTGATTTCACTAGATAAGTCATTAGATAAAGTATAGGGTTCAGGAATTACCTCAGGAGCATTTTCCACCTTAAGAGTCTGATTGATGAACCGGTGTTGGTGAAGGGGAGGTAATGGGTTGTGCCACCTGTATGGGAACTAACTCCTGTATCTCTTTCCCTTTATTTCACCTTTCATACACTTTCCAAGTTGGTTCTGTCCTTTCAGGAATCTCACTTTTTTCTTCAGAAGATTGACTTTCTTCTTCAGAAGATAGACTTACGAGCAAACTAATATTGACTGTGGGAGACTCGGGCAAACTAATGGGTATACCATTGTCTGCTGTAGAAGACTTCTCTTCATGGTTCGAGTTCCCCCCCTGTAGAGGAGTCTCCGAGGCAAAGTATGCCTCATTTTCCTAAAACGTGACATCCTGCAAAACAAACACCCTACGAGACGGAGGATGGTAACACTTGTACCCCTTTTGTGAGCTAGAATACCTTATAAAGACACACTTAAGAGCATGCGGGTCTAACTTTCCTCGATGAGGAGTATGGATATGTATATATACTACACATCCAAAGACTCGAGGAAGAATATTTAAGGCAGAGTTAATATCACGAAAATGAGATGAGGGTTGCAGTGGAGATTGAAAAGACAAAACATTGGATGGCGTGCGATTAATGAGATATGTAGCAGACAATACAACATCACCCCAAAAAGATTTAGGCATATGCATTTCGAGTAGTAAAGATCGTGAACCTCTAAGAGATGACAACTTTTACGCTCGGTTGTGACATTTTGTTATGGAGTATGTGCACAAGATGTTTGATGGAGAATACCGTTTCGTAAACAAAAGGTTTTGAAATTATGATTGAGATATTCACCACCATTATCAAAGCATAAAACTTGAATTTTCTTATAAAACTGTGTAGATCATGTGATAAATTTTTTGAAAAACATCACATACATCACATTTATTTTTTAAAAGGAAAATCCAATCATACATGTGCAATCATCAATAAATGTAACAAACCAGCGCATACTAGATATAGACACAACATTAGAGGGACACCATACATCAGAATGGACAACAGAAAATGGCATAGAGCTTCTATTATTATTACCGGAAGGAAAAACAATGTGATGATGTTTTGACAAAACACATATTCAAATTGAAAATTATTTTGACCAGTAAACGAGGATGGAAATAAAAACTTAAGGTACCCAAATGAACAATGTCCTAACTGTCTATGCCAAAGATAGATATTACTTTCCTTATTAGAGTTGACTTTTATGGGCTTAAAGCATTACCTCCAATTTCAAATTGTGAAATAGGAAATATCCAATATGGTACTATGCATATAATACATTAATAGTATCAAGATTTGCTAATATACACCCTTAAACTCAAGACAGGGTAGTTGAGTTTGCCAGGTTTAGATAATATTATAGAGAGATAAAGAGACCTGCCAGACAGAGAGATCAAGAGACCATTTGACAAATAGATTGTGGGATTGAATTGATTGAGAGGCCAAGATATTGGTGTGATTGAGACCGAGAAACCGATTTGATTTAGAGAATAGGAGTTGGTTTTTAGAGCTTGAGGAGCCAGCTCAATTGAGATACTAAGGAGCCAACTTGATTGCGATGTTGAGAAAAGCGACTTGATTGATTGAGATCGAGTCTATAGTAAAATGACATTAGCTGGTATTTTGGCATAGATAGTGTAGCGAGTATTATAGCATGTACTGTAGCTTTATTGGCTTTTTTTTCTTTTTTCTTAATAAGAAAAAAAAAAAGAGGAATTTGTAAGATAGTGCAGAATCATTGGTGTAGCCACCTTCTTCCACCACAAACGGTGATTAAACGATATAACAACTAAAGTTGAGTTTACAAAATTCTCTTTATTTACGGAGACTTCTTTCTTCACCATCTTATAGAATATCTCTTTATATTTCTCATTTAAGGGGGGAAAAGCTACAATAACTCTACTACAGTTTGCACATGACTTAGAAAAGGCAAAGAGCGGATTTTATTATATTCTTATATTACATTGGAGAGCCTATTTATTGGTGTAGGAAATTACACCAATATGGAAGTATAAAATAACAAATATTTTAATAAATCAAATATTATGGTAATATGTGATATGCATAGTAATATCAAGATACACTCACAAATTGAGTTTGTATTGTCTTTTTGAGTGTCGAGCTCTCATTTTCTAGTTATTTACTACATCTTTTGTTTAATCAAATGCAGTTTAAAGCACAGAGAACATGGCACTTGTACGCCAACACAAAATATCACGGATCTGCTGGACATACAACACTAGAATCCACCAAAAATTACTTGATATCTTTTGATATGTAAGAATATAGAACAGATAAACATAAATTCCTGTACTTTTACTTGACAATAAATTATGCTTGCATATGGAATTATGTAGCCAATATGTCTAGGAAACTTCTAGTATCCTGCTTCTTCCATGTCTCATAGAAACCATTGCATCTTACTATCTCTGTTATTTTAGAAATATCCCAGTTATATTACCTCTTCAAAAAGAACACTTTTCGTTTTCCTCCACAATTTTCATGCTGCAGCTTGATAATGAAAGAAATAACATGTGCAAATGTGCATGGCATAGCCGGCATTACAGAGCTTTCAAGAAGTATCTAATGCTAACAATATAATAGTAAATTGCAGGCACACATGAGAAGTAATGGATTCAGTTTACATGATTGTTATCCGAGTGTCAATGTCTCATATAGACTTTGTTTCTGCATGATATACCACCACAATGATAAAAGGATGTCTGTACTCTATTCATAGTTTGACAAACAACTTTAGGGGATGAGAATAAAAAGTAATTTTAAGCTTGAAGGGATCATATAAGAAATAGTTGAACTTTTCTTTTCTTTTTTGAAGGGGTGAGCATTTAGATAACTTTTCTTGAAATATCCTACTATTAAAGGGAAAATTTGAGAGTTTAGAAAAGTTTGGGTCATATAGGTTTCCCAGCTTCCAACATGTTTTAACCTCAATCAAGATTATATTACAATTTACTGTGGTTTGAAGTTACACTATCCATATAATTAATCTTATTATCAAATATTTTGATGGCTAATAAATTGTATTGTTGTTTATTTGATGAAACTGTATTCTGGTGCATAAGTAACTATTCTTACACTTGATAATTAAAGAAATTTTTTTTATATCATTAATTATTGAAGAAAATTGTATTGCTATGATGTATGAAGATTACTTTTGAACACATTTGTGTTTCATATTTGTGAGTCATGTAGAAACATGTCAAACCCATCTTTCTAGAAAGCTCAATGAAAACAGAAAGTAAATTTTATGAAATTGACTAATTTCTACCGATGTTATATACAATCATTAATGAAATGGTTTTAAAATGATTATGAATTATTTTCCCTGGTTCATGTATAGCTTTGTTTTTCTTCTTTTAATACGGTTTTTGTTTCCTATGGAAAAAAATTATGAATAATTTTAATTTAGATGAACAGTCTATAATTGAACAAACTATGATTATAAGAAACAAGGCATTGGTTAATTGAATATCTACACTGAGTAACAGATTTGGTAAGGTACAGTTACTCCAAATTATTAATGAAATATTTATTAGAATAATTGGCAGGAAAGATAAAAAATTAATAAATTAATCCTCCTGTATACTGATTATAGAATTAAATAAAACTTCCATGTATCCCAATTGTTAAGTTGGGATTTTGTTGCGTCCACCTTTTGGTTTCCTTATCTCCCTTATCATTTGTCATTTTTTTTTTGAAGGAATCATTTGTCATTTTTGTTGTTAGATTTTAGGTGCTGAAATGTGAACATGTGCCCACACTAACACACATATATGCATTATGTATTTGGTGCTTCTCTTTATATGCTTTCTCTGTACTGGAATTTGACCCTTTATTAGCCTTTCCTTTTTTTCACTAGATATTGCTACTTACTTTCATAATATCAACAGCTATGTATAAGGCAAGGAATCATGTGAGAAAAAGTTAAAATTCTCAAGTTAAGTGGTCGACAATAGTTACTGTATGATGTTGGAGTGATATCTGAAGAAATCTTAATTTTGTAGGTTTAACACCATTAAATCTATATCGTGACCATCCATTTATTTAGTAAGAAGTAAATGGTATAGTGTTTGGATAGTAGTAGCTAGTTCTTGCTTTGTCTTGGTAATAATAATTATAATGGTCATGATGACGGTAGCAATGATAGCTCCATAATTTATGCAACTGTTTCAATTTACAATCTCATGAACTACAGGAAAAAAAAAATGATTGCGAGTAGAAAAAAGCGATAGATGGTAGTAAACTGTGCAGCCGACGCTAAAATAATGTAGATAGATCTTGATTGACGATGACGGCAATGATGGTGACCACAATGGTGAGCAACTTTACTCTTATCATATGACAGCCAAGTATATATCTTTGTAGGTCACTTTGTTACGGGAGCTTTCATATGGATCTGCTGGCGTCAATATTGCATCAAGCTGCCCCCTCAGGTGGACAAGTTTTAAATACCACTATTTATGTAGTCTTCAAGTTGGTTTATCTGGCTTGTTCTTCAAAACAATATCTTCTTGAGCCATCAAAATCAGTGACCTCTTTTCATGAACATGTAGTGTATGTAGTTATCCTGTGGGCAGTTGATATATGAATTTTAATCTTTTAAGGATTCTTGAAGAGATGCAACATACAGTAGCTAAAGACATTTTCTGTTTCGTTCACTTTAATAATTATCAAGCAATAAAATCATTTGATCCTACAGCATAGCATTATTGCTTTTCTGAACCCCCATTTTAGGCTCTTCTTAATCTGTCAGTCCTCTTATGTCTGTCTGTAACATATAAACATGGAGTTATTTTCTCTTCAATTTTTGGTGGCAGTATACTATGCAATTTATCAATTCATATGTTTTAATTGAAAGATTTACTGAGATATCTAGAAGACCCAAAATACACAAATTATGAGGAGAGTGTAGATTTGTAGATTATGATGTGAGGTTGTCATTATTGGTTTGCCTTTTCTTTTAAGGTAGTAGTGTGACTAGCGTCTACTTGAGCTGTCAGTGTGATGTAAATCATCAATTATTAGTAGCATTGCCTAAATTTGGTGGTTAAAATCAAACTATGATTTTGAAGTTATAGGCTGATAACATATGCACTTTTGATATAGAAACAGTGATATCATACCTCTGTTTTTGGTATTATGAAATATATGCATGAAAAATGCCCAAACTTTTCACAGGAACAGACTGAAAGCTTTTTACTGTTTCATCCATTTGAGCATGTTGAATAAATTTGAAACCCCTTCTGGTTGTTGAGTAATTGCAGATGCTGTTCATTCTTATTTAATCAAGTTTGTGATAACCCTAGGCTAATGAACGTTACTTGAACATTTTACTTGTATGAGAAATCTTCTTTTGGTGTTGTGCATTTTTCTAGCAGTTGTCTTTGCTGACTATATTTTCCCTTTTGGACATTTGCTATCCTTGACCCACATGTGTGTATGTACTTTATTCATGGAAAAGTGATGTTTGTTGAATTTGTGATTCTTACTCCACTCTGAAAATCACTTTGGTCCCATTGTTTTATATGATTTGCCAAATCCTGGAGGCTTTATCTTTGGAAATCTAATAGGTTATTCTGGTTTCACATTAAATAAAAATAAAAAATAAAAAAGCCTAACATACATTGAATTCTGTAGTTATCTCTTTATTTCTTTCTTAATGTCAGTAGAAGTATAGAATATTCTTCATTATCCTTAAAATTTCTGTAATGTTATGTTATGTCAGTACAGACATACAGGTTTGTTTTTGTATATATTTGAATCCTTCACAAGGAAGGTTGGTTCGATTCTTTGTCGATTACCTACTTTTCCTTTTAAGGGAGATCTGTGACAATATTAGGTGATTCTAATGGTTGCATTAATATCAAAAGGATGTTTCTTAAGCATTATGAAATCAACTGGGTTTGTTTACATTTAACAAAAACAAAATGTTTTTATTTATTTTTTATTTATTTTTTATTTTTATCATACTGTGGCAGTCAGTGGTCATTTAGGCTTGTTCTTTGAAGTTTCTTAAAAACTCCTCCAAATAAAAGAAGAAGCTAAGACAGGAAAAATGCAGCTTATTCGTTTGATTTGGACCAAAAAATTAGTGGAGATGTGTTACATCACCCCTAAAGTTGTACCTCTTTCTACTTTTCCTGGGACATATCATGTGCCTCTTTAGTTTTTCCATCCCACATCATAATTGTTGTATCATCCCCCTCTTAATCTTTGTGTACATTGAATTCATACATTCTATATTTAGATTTTGCTCCATTCAATACTTTATTAGTATCATTGAAAGGGAACAAAATTTTTGATCTTATCGGTTTCGTGTGATTTAGAAATTTATCAAAAAGCTTTCTTACTCTTTTTTTGGAGAACTCTCAAGAAGTTTCTGATCAACATTAGTAAAGATTACTACTGGATTTTGCCAATTTAAGAAAGAGTTTTACGAATTTTGAAATCAAAATCAGCTGTTTCTACGACAGAATTTTGTGGGAGGCTTTTGAAAAAAAAAAAAAAACAAAACTCTATATGAAAGGATTTTGATAAAGTTTTGGAAACATTTTTATAAACTCAACAAGTCAAAGAGTTTTGATGAATTTTGAAGGCAGTCGATTTTATGAACTCAATTCTAGCATATAAATGAAGGATTATAATTAGATTCAAGACTCAAGTTTTATAACCAAAAAAGAGATTTGAAAAAAGTACCTATTTTTTTTTTTTTTTTTTTTGGATTTAGGAAAAAAGTAACTTTGGAAAACAAAATCACAATTCCCTCTAATAAAAAGTCAAAAATCTGAATATTACTGAAGTTCCACTAGATTTGGCTACACGTGTTTATGGTCAGTTTCGGGTCCCTTTGATATATTGAAACCCAGAATGGCTTTTCTGGCAATACTTGTAGACTCTAGTGCAAAAGTCTAAGATGATAAAAGAAAAGAAAAAAGTTTCAAGAAAGAAAAGAGAGAAAGTAGTTTTTGTGAAGTGCTTTTCCTCATTACATTCTGATCAACATATTTTTCTTCTACTTTCCACTTGAAATCAACATGTTTTAGGTTGTACATTTAGAGTGCACAGTTTCTGTGAATGCTTTTCCTCATTACATTCTGATCAACATCTTTTTCTTCTACTTTCCACTTTAAATCAACATGTTTTAGGTTGTACATTTAGAGTGCACAGTATCTGTGAATGCTTTTCCTCATTACGTTCTGATCAACATCTTTTTCTTCTACTTTCCACTTTAAATCAACATGTTTTAGGTTGTACATTTATAGTGTACAACGGAGTGTAGGGGGTCGCTTTACGGTTGAAATAGACTAGGCTCTTGCAACTTGTTAGAACCTTGTAGAATTGAGAATGCCGACTGCTCTGTTAACCTACAAAAGAAATGAAAATAAATAGAAAAAAAAGAAAAGGTGGTGGGGGATTGATTTTAGCCTTTTGTAGCTTGGGATTAGCATTGATTGAGGATGAAAGGGTTTAGAATTGGATTTAGCTTGCGGGTAAACAAATAATTGGTTTTAATGTCGATTTTCCACTGATCGGAGAGTGAATTGGTAGATTTTCAACACGTCAGAAAGCTTTTAGGATTGAGAGAATTCATAATCCCCTTTCTATGACAAGAGGGATGCATTTATAAGCTTCACCAAGGGTGGCTTAGCTTTTCATGGGACCCTGAATCACTAAGATTAAGGTCAGATTTTCAGGGATAAGCAATTTGAATCTCAGTTAGACGAAGTTAAGAAGTTGTTAACTCAGCTGATTGGTTTTTGGGTCGATTTGTAGAAAATTGGCTTGATTCACATCAACTGTATGGCTCATCATGAGCTCAAAGGTTGGGCCTAAAGTTCGTTGTTAGCTACCACAGTTTGCCGCCCCGCCCCCCACATTCTAAGGAAGAGGTTCCCAAGTTAGAGAGTGTTATTTTTGTCAAGTCAAACACTAGATTGTCGTTATGTCAAACATAGGGCAATGCTTGGTAGGACCTAACGAGTTGTATATTAGAACTTTGCTTCTTCAAGTCTTAGTGTTTGTATCGATGGGATGTCAAGTGCTTGCACGCTTTGGGGAATGGAAACGTCAATTGATGTGATTGAGTTGGTCCAGTTCCCTAAGGTTGACATGGTGTCTCGTTTTTGATGCACTTTCTCTTAACATGTTGAATTTCAAATTAACCTGGCAATTATCCTAGTTAAGAGGTAACCGCAGCGGTTGTGACACGTGGCAACTAGAGTTAAAACACGAGGTTATTAACCAAATCTTTCCACTTCTCCATCATTACTTTTCTTAATCTTGAAGTAAAAACACTTCTCTGCAATCTTTTCATCAAGCTAGTTCGTTTTTTCTAGCAATCAATCAAACGGTTTCATCTTGAATTCCTTTCAAGGTAATAACTTTTCTTTCACTTTTATTTTTGTTTCCGTAAGACTTACTTTCATCTGTTCATAGGAAACTAGCGAAATAAGTTTGGGAATTTACTTATAGAAGTGCTCGAGTTCTTCGCTGTTCTTCGTATTCAACTTTGAAAATTGATTTGACTTCCTTATCTCGATCCATTTAGGTGACAATTTGTGAGATTTAGTATGTTAGAGACCCTATCAGGTTCTTTGAAACTCTAGATTGGAGGTCTTTCGATTTAGATTTACTAAGGTTTTGTTGGATTAACCTAGATTTGTAGAAATCTTTAAGATTTGATTTGGGGCTTCCAATTCCTTGTTTGATTTTTGTGTTTCTATATATTTGTCAGCTTTTGGAAACACTATGTCGAGTGAGAGAGCAGATTCGTATCTTGAGTTCAAACCAACTTTCTCTTGTACCTCCAGCGATTTAGAAGATAAGGTCATGAAGGGTGTTGGGTCTAACACAATAGATGTCGAGCGATGAGTTACTATAGCTAACCCGTTAGAAGTTGTACACCCAGATAGATTAGATTTAGTAGAAATTGGGGCCATACAGGTTGTTGTGCGCTTCAAAGGTTTCCTAGAGCATGTTGAGGTTGAGGCTCTATCCTTCTCGGGTAGACCGCTAGGCATTCTAACGGTGAGAATCCGGAGAGCATACTTACAGATGACGACATTGATTACCTTAGGGTAGCGTATGGTACTCCTGAATCTATCGAGCTACGCACTCAAAAGAAGAATGAGCGAGCGGATTAGGATATCCCGGGGTGGACCCGTTTCTACGAGTATGTCCTTCAACCATGGTTTCGATTCCCTGTCCCTTTACTAGCTCGTAGACTTTTAGTTTACTTCGACATTGCCCCTAGTCAGCTGATGCCCAACAATTGGAGAATTCTTTTAAGTCTAACCGTCCTTGATAAGAAGAAGGAATTAAATGTTGGGTTAGTTTCACTTCTACATACTTATTACTTGAAACAGCATGTTCACGAGAAAGGTTGATTCGCGATCTGCTTGATGCCAGGTATGAATCACCTTATCTCAGACCTTACTAATAATGATATAAAGTGTAAGGACATTTTCTTTTTTACAAAAGGACCTTTAATATATGACTCTTGGGGGAATGAGAAATATTGTTATCTACATCTATGGAGTCAAGCTGGTGAGTGTTAATTTCTAGTGTTGTTCTCCTCGTTTATTTTTGTTTTAACATTAACAAACATGTTTGTTCTTGTAGATAGATAGAATGGGGAGAGTAAGATAGAGTGTCCAAACGCTGTCGAGCGTAATAATAAGGTTTTAACAATACCTGTTAAAAAGAGTTAAAAAGAGGAGTTGGAAAGTGTTGCTGTTGGAAGGTAATCTCAGACCTAACACTTTGTGGCTCCATTCAACATGGAACGTGCCATAGACACCATATTTTTTCGTAAACGATCTTGTGTCGTATGTTTGGGTCAAAAGAGGGTTTGAAATTCTCTATGGTATGACGTTTTTAACTTCTATATCTGACATTGAACGTCATTTCGCGGACAAATCAATGTTGAGTCATTGAGGATCCAGAAGGAGGCCTTGAGGAAAAGGCGAGCAGAGGCAACGGTGAAGATGAAGGCTGCAACTGACACATCGAAGGAGAAGTTGATGAGCCAACCTTCAAATCCCCTTCGGAGTCGAGCCCCCTAAAGAGGATGAAAAATAGAAAAGTCAACCCCAAAGGAAAGACTGTTGAGGCTAGATCAAAGGGGCCTGATCCAAGCTTGGTGCTTTTCCCTCCGAGGGTGTCAACCTTCAAAGAGCCGATAAGCTTCTTAAAGAAGGCGGACGACTTGTTGTTCTCTAATGACGAGGACATCTCAAGAGGATAAGGGTGGAGGAGGCAATCGACAATAGTTTACTCAATGCTTTTCAAGAAAGTTTCATTCTCAAAAAAATTATTTAAATATGTCAAGTGTTCATGGCGTAACTTTTCTTATATTGTAGGCTCTACAGGTGCAACTGCAGGTGAAAAAAAGGCTCATGGCTAGCAAATAGGTGCATGAAGTTGCAAAAGGCTAACAAATCTCTTTAAAAAGATCTCAACATGGTAGAGAATGACAAGAGAGAATTCGAGGAAAAGGTCTTGAAAGAGTCGGACAGAGCTGCCCTCTTGGAAAAGGAATTAAAGAAAATAAAGGAGGCCCTCACTGAAAGAGACGAACAATGCACAGGGTTGAAGTAGCAACTTACGACAATTACAGTCAAAGCTATGTGTGCTGCGAGGGTTAAACTTTTCAAGCAGTATTTGGCCGGAGAGCTTACGATGTGGAAGCTTCAGTGAGAGATCGACGGATGAGATAATACTGAGGGTTCTCCAACCGTAGAGGAAGTTGCAAATGTCGAAAGCAGCGGAGAGACTAATAATGAGCCGCCTCAAGAGGATGTCCGGGACCCCGAAAATGCAGCCGAGGTAGGTACTAATGTTGAGGGCTCAACCAAGGCCTAGCTCTTCTGATCCAACTTTCATCGTGACCAACTTATCTCTTTTTATTTTTATTTTTTTATATATCATTAAAGTCTGTACATAAATTTTGTGTTGAGCGAGAGTACTGTTTAACTTTCCCATGTCGACTTGACATGTAATTAATTTATAGGTAATTTTTGTTAATTTATGTTGATGAATGGAGGTCGACCAGACCACTTTAATTGTTGTTGACTGTCAATCTTGAATTTTTATTTTGATTCTTATGTATTGTTTTTATTATTTTTTGTTGAGCAAAGGTCGACTCATATGTTAATCCGTATAGGATACTTTGTTGTAAGGTAGAGGTCGTCAAGACCAAGTACCTGTAATGGATATAATCTGGAGGTCAACGGGGACTTTTGTATAGAAGGTAGAGGTCGACAAGACCAGCTACCTGTATTTAGTATAATTTAGAGGTTGACTGGGACCTTCGTATGGAAGGTAGAGGTCAACAAGAACATCAACCTTTATTTAATATAATTTAGAGGTCGACGGGGACCTTTGTACATAAAGTAGAAATCCAGTGAAACAGACTTATTAATTAAAAAGTTAGAACTTTATTGATAGTGTAGGGGTCGATCAACCGGTCTGCAATGAATAATGATTACATGGAGATAATTTTTTACACTTGTAAGATAAACTTGACCATATATGTTTGTATTGGTAAGCTATATTCGACAAATTATAGCATACCTTCGTATTCTTGAAATTTAGGGTTTGTCCCCACTGATATTCCCCCAATTTCCAGTGTGTTACGCCGAATGTGGACATTGAGAATTAGAGTAGATCCTTGAAAGCAAGATGTCTTTAAGTGCCCTTGAAAGTAGAACTTGAATTTCTTTTCGATGTTAGGCGTGTCGAGCCTTGTCATAGGTTGAAACTCATCAAGTTCCTACAAAACACCTCATTTTTCGGCTTGTCGAATGTCGACAACTCTTAGTTTGAATATATCAGTAACATTTGGAGAAGAATGCTTTTTCTTTTTCGAAAAAATTGTTTGTAAGTGACCTAAGCTTGCATTTAATTGCACTTAAGTCATCATCATAATTGGTAGTATCAAATGTTTGGAGCTTGCAATTGATAATGAAATAATAAAAATGAAAAAGAAAAGTTAGAAATTGTACTGTTTTAGATGCAGGGTGTTCCAGCTGTTATGGATTTCTCGACCATCGAGGTCTCACAATTTGTATGCTCTTCGTCTCTTGATGTCTATTATTTGGTAGGGTCCTTCCCAGGTCAGACTCAGTTTTCCTACTCCTTGTTTGGTGTTTCGAAAGACTTTCCTTAGCACCGAATCTCCAATCTTGAAGGTTCTGATTATGACATTTTTGTTGTAATGTCGAGCTACCTGATGTTGGTAGGCTTGCATTCTAAATGCAACTTGCTCTCGACGCTCGTTGAGGTGATCGAGTTCATATGCTAGTTCTTGGTTGTTTTGCCCTTCTGATGGATTCTCGCTTCGAGCGGTCGTAATTGTAGTTTCAATTGGGATCACTGCTTCAGAGTCATAGACAAGCAAGCATGGTGTTTCCCCAATCAAACGTCGAGATGTAGTTCTTTATGACCAAAGTATTTCTGGTAATTTGTCGGCCTAGTCACTTTTCTCACTTTCCAAGTGCTTTTTTTAGGTGTTATCGATTGTTTTATTTGTCCACTCCGCTTGTCCGTTAGCTTGTGGGTAGCGAGGAGTCGACAAGCTTAGTTTTATTCAATACTTGTTGCAGAAATTTTGGAAGTCAAATGAGATGAATTGGGTGCCATTGTCAACTACTATTTCATTGGGCACGCCAAACCTGCAAATTATATTTTTCCATACTAAATTTCATACCTCTATGTCTAGCATGTGTTGGAATGCACTTGCTTCGACCCATTGGTGAAATAGTTTGTTAGGACGAGCATGTAAACTACTCTGCCTGAGGTTACTAGGAATTTACCTAGAATATCCATTCTTAATTTCATAAAAGGCCAAGGGGCCGAAATAGAGTTCAACATACCAGATGGAAGGTGGGATATTTGTGCAAATCTTTGACATTTGTCGTAACTTTTCACGTGGTTTTAGGAGTCGGATCACATTGTAGGACAGTAATACCCAACTATGATTGCTTGATTCGATACGCTCTTTGCCCTTGAGTGGTTTCCACATTCTTCTTGGTGGAGACTTTTTAGAATATCGTATGCTTCACGAGGGTCAAGACATCTCAAGTAGGGCCATTTAAAAGATTTTTTGTGCAACTAACCAATAGAGGATACATAATTTTGATGCCTTGGCTTTTATTTTTCTTGCGTAGCTTCTATCATTTGGTAAGATGTCGGCTTGTAGACTACTCTGCCTGAGGCTACTAGGAATTTACTTATAATATCCATTCCTCATTTCATAAAATGTCAAAGGGCCGAAATAGAGTTCAACATATCTGGTGGAAGGTGGGATATTTGTGCAAATCTTTAACACTTGTCACAACTTCTCACGTGGTTTTAGGAGTCAGATTGCATTGTGTGCCAGTAGTACCCAACTGTGATTGCTCGATTCGACAGGCTCTTTGCCCCTTAGTGGTTTCCACATTCTTCTTGGTGGAGACTTTTTAGAACATCATATGCTTCACGAGGGTCGAGGCATCTCAAGTAGGACCCTCTAAACGATTTTTTGTACAACTTACCATAGAGGATACATAATTTTAATGCCTTGGCTTTTATTTTTCTTGCATCGCTCTGAAGGGCCATCCATGGTAACATATGATTGCCATACGCTACTTTCTCTTTGTCATGTATAACTGCCACTGAAGGTACATGACTGGGATTAACTTAAGACCATTGGCCTGAATTGTCGATCCCAGACTAGCTAATGCATCTGCTTGAGTGTTTTCTGATCTTAGTACCTACAAAGAGAAAACATGTCGAACGTTGACTGCAGTTCCTTAGCTTTAGCCAGGTATGCAGTCATCATGTTATCCTTCACTTCTTACGTTCTATCCATTTGTTGTACGACCAATTGCGAATCTCTGGCATGGTCGAGGCCTACAATTAACGCCTCTATTCGGCTTCATTATTGGTTGCGCAAAACGTGCAATGGATCGACTGCTCTAAGCTTTCTCATTGAGGAGATTTAAGTACAAGCCCAAGTCCACTTCCTTTTATGTTGCTTAACTCATCGACATATAGGGTTCATATTCTACTTGTAAATCTCTCCGTGAGAGTTAGTAGTTCCTGCTCAGCCTGTAAGTTTTCATTATGGGTGAAATCTATAATAAAGTCAGCAAATACCTGAGATTTCATTACCGTTCGTGGTTGGAAGTTGATGTCGTGCTCGTTGAGTTCAATCGACCTGAAAGCTCAGGCTTATGCAACACATTTTTTTTAACGGGAAGGAAGTTAATATTGTGATGGGGTCGCATTGGAAATATGGTTTTAGCTTTTGAACGACCATGATGAGTGTTATGGCCAATTTTTTAAGCTGGCTATACTTGGTTTTGGCATTGAGTACGTAGAGCCTTACTCACGTAGTACATTGGATGTGTTGAGCCTTCATCTTCCATGATTAGCACGACATTTACTGTTGTGTAGGACACTTCCAAGTATAAATACGGTACTTCTTTATCTTTAGGCTTCGATAGTAGCGGGGGTGAGACCATGTACTCTTTCAAGTACTGCACTGTTCATTCCATTCGAATGCTTTGTTCTTTCATAATGTATTAAAGAAGGGTTGGCAGCGTTCAGACGACTTGGAGATAAATCGGTTCAAGGCTGCCACTTGACCTGTGAGTTTTTGGACGTTTTTGATGCATTTTAGCTATTTTATCCCTTTGATCGACCTGATTTGGTTAAGGTTCGCTTCAATTCTTCTTTAGGTCACCAGATAACCTATAAATTTTCCTGAAGACACACCAAATGAGCATTTAGTAGGGTTTAGTTTCATATAATATTTGTCGAGCATGTCGAATGACTGCTTCAAATGGTTTATATGTTGTCGAGCGATGAGGAACTTAACCAGCATGTCATCGATGTACACCTCCATCGTCGACCCAAGTATTTCAACGAACATCTTGTTGACTAGTCGTTAGTGGGTTGCACCTACATTTTTCAAACCAAATGACATTACTTTATAACATAAAATATCTTGTTCGGTGATGAAAGTGGTCTTTTCCTGGTCATTTAGATACATCAGAATCTAGTTGTATCCAGAGAAAACATCCATAAAGCTGAGTAGTTCGTGCCCTGTAGTGGCGTCGAACAACATGTCAATGTGTGGTAAAAGAAAAGGATCATTCGGGCATGTCTTATTGAGATCAAAGAAATCGATGTAGACACGCCATTTTTCATTCATTTTTTTCACGACAACGACGTTTGCTAGCCAGTTCGGGTATTTGACTTCTCCAACCGACCTGTTGTCAATCAGTTATTTCACTTCTTCGTTGATCACTTTGTTCCTTTTTTGTGTGAATTTCGTTATTTTCTGTTTTACTAGTGGGGGTCTACTTACAAATGATGAACAATTACCTCTGGGTCGACTCTTACCATGTCGAAATTCAACCAGACGAAACTTTTGTGATGTTCTTTTAAGAAGTCGACTAGCTGTTTCTGGATTCCTCGAGTAGCCTCAAATCGATAAGCACCCTATGTTCCAGATAATCTGGGTGGATCGACATTTTGTCGAGCTCCTCCATCTTTGGCTTGTTTAGGATTGGTTCGGGTGTGGGTTCCTAAAATTGCTATAATAACTCTTTCTTCTTCTTCATGGCGTTCTGGTAGCATTCTCTTGCTGCTCTTTGCTTGCCTTTGATCTCTCGATTTCCCCACTTAGTGGGAAACCAAATTAGCTAATGGTAGGTCGATGGAACTGATTTCATTTCATGTATCTAGGGCCTCCCTATTATGGTATTGTACGAAAAGGGGTTGTTGAGCACCAAAAAGTTAATGTAGAGTTTCACTCCACCAGCATAGACTGGCAGCACGATCTCGCATAGAGCGCTTTTTTGGTCGCCACTGAATCTGATTAATACCTTCGATCAATGGCTTATTTTGGACTCCTCGACTTGCATTTCTTTGAGAGCACTATAAAATAAAATATCAGTTGAAGTGTCGTTGTCAATCAAAATTCTTTTAGTTAAACAATTAGCTATATGCAATGAAATAACTAAAGTGTCATGATGAGGAGTAAACAAATCTGAGTTATCGATGTCTTTGAAGGTGATAGTCTCGTCAATCTTTGACTCATGTTCTCTGTCGAGAAGGTTTTCTGAGTTTGACACTTGCCGGATGTGCCTCCTTACAGTGGAGTAGGTCACGCCACTCACTTTCGATCCACCTGTAATAAAATTAATGACTCTGTCGTGTCGATCGGGTTCTAGTAGTGTTTCCTCTCGACCAGTTTGTTGTTTCTCGTTTCTTTTCCTTTGTTGGTTAGAAATTCTAGTAAATTTCCTCGCTTCAGGGGTTCACTTACCTCCAATTTGAATGCGGTACAGTCCTCTGTTCGATGGCTGTGATCTCTGTGGAACTCGTATCAAAACCTAGTGTTTCGATGTTCTGAGGGAGCATTCATCTTCTTTTGCAACTTGACAGTACTTCCCATTTCTTTCATAACCGTCATGAGATTCATTAGTTCAATGGTGAGGTTGTACTCTAACACTAGAATGTGTGATCAACCTAACCTTGGTTGATTTTGTCCATGCGACTGCCAATCATTTGGTCCGTTGTAGCGAGACAGATTGCCACATCAATCCCTTGTTGGGTAGGGTTTGACTCACTTGTCAATTGATCTTCAATCGTCATGATATATCGTTTGTTGGCGTAGTTGTTCGCTCGTACAACATTGTTCGCCTCATCCTCCCATTTGATCTAAGCCTGTGATTTTGCCAATACGTCTTCCATGTCTTGCACGGGTACTTGGTGAGTTCTTTGTAGAGATCAGAGTCAAACCTAAGCTCTTTCCTGAATGTGAAAATGGCGGTCGCTTGGTTGCAGTGCGGGATTTGCACCTTCCCTTTGTTGAAACGTTCGATAAAACTCCTAAGGTTTTTACCGCATCTCTAGATATGGTGTAGAGGTCGTCCGACTATTTTTTCAACTTTCGGCTGCTCACGAATTGTTCCACGAATGTATCTGTAAGTTGTACAAAAAAAGTTATTGAATTATTTGGTAAGTTAGTGTACCATTGTAAAGTAGGACCGTTGAGGCTGGATCTAAACGTTTTACACATTCACGCTTATCTGAGGTTGTATGGGATCGCCGCAATGAACATGCGTTGTTTATATTATGCGATATGGTCATTTGGATCTGTCATGCCCTTGAACTGCTTCATATTTGGGAAATTGAATTTCTTAGGCATCTCGACCAAGGTGATTGAGTCGACGAACGAAGAGTCCGCGAAACTGTTCACCATGCTCTTCTTGATGGTTGCTAGGACTCCTGGAATCTGTTGTATGAGATCTTCCATTTCTACAAACCTATGAGAAATTTTTGGGTTAACAAAAATATATAGACCCATATTGGATTTTACTAGTTCCAGAGTCGACTGAAGGGACATAGGGGTCCTAAAGGTGTTCTCCGGTTGTGGGCACCCATTGGTTTGGTTCTCATGGTGTTCCCTCAGGGGTCAACATGTTAAAAGGATCTGCTTCAGCTTGGACCATCTGGGTTGTCTAAGGATTTGTTGTTTTGATAACATTCATTTGCTCTGGCGTTTGGGAGTCTACTGTTGGCAGGACTGGAGCCGTCATGTTAACATCTTGCCTTGTGTCAACCAATTGAACCAGAGGCTCTGGTGGCACGTTGTTAGGTGCACCCTCGATTATAATTCGTAATCCACATTGCGGGTTCAAACCTCTACGTTTTCCGCCTCGAGCTCTGGCAGCTTCTCGGCCTTCGTCGTTATTTGAGCAATCAACGTGGTAATCTGCTCCTCGATAGTTGGTGGATTTCTATCTCCTAACATCTTAAGAGAGTTGTCTTGATTCAATTTTCTTGTAATAAAGTTGCAAAAGGCTTTGCAGTGGACACCAAACTGTAGGGGGTCGCTTTACAGTTGTTGTTAGAACCTTGTCGAACCGAGATTGTCGACCACTCTGTTAACCTGCAAAAGAAATGAAAATAAAGAGGAAAAAAGGGTGGTGGGGGATTGATTTAAGCCTTATGTAGCTTGGGATGAGTGTTGATTGAGGATGAAAGACTTTAGAACTGGATTTAGCTTGCAGGTAAACAAATATATGGTTTTAATGTCGATTTTCCGGTGATCGGAGAGTAAATTGATAGAGTTTTAGCACGTCGAAAGCATTTGGATTGAGAGAATTCAGAATTCTCATTCTATGACAAGAGGAATGCATTTATAGGCTTCACCAATGGTGGCTTAGCATTTCATGGGAACCCGAATCACTGAGATTAAGATTGTATTTTCAGGGATAAGCAGTTTGACCTCAGTCAAACTGCCACTTCTGTTGTTTTCTGATAACAATTGAATTTAGACCAAGTCAAGAAGATGTTAACTCAGCTGACTAGTTCTTAGGTGGACCCACTAAAAATGGGCTTGATCCTTATCAACTGGGTTGGGCCTAGATCCAGTTTTTGGCTACCACACAGAGCACAAAACTCTATGAATGATATTGGTGATTATTTATTTAAAAGGGTGTTGAATTAACGATCTAAAAATCAATATTTCAATACTATAGGTTCAACGATTAAATTTGTCATTGCGATCAAGACCACAAATGTAATGTTCAACTTCACGTATTAGGTTTAACTCCATTGGTCACAAAATTTTCTTTAAAAGTGCATAGATTTTGTATTCAAAATCACAAATTTAGTCTACAACCTCGTATATTTAACTTGAGATACATTTGAAAAATCGTAATTAGGTGCCATTTAATCAAGCACAATAAGGTTGGGCCTAGATCCAGTTTTTGGCTACCACACAGAGCACAAAACTCTATGAAAGATATTGGTGATTATTTATTTAAAAGGGTGTTGAATTAACGATCTAAAAATCAATATTTCAATACTATAGGTTCAACGATTAAATTTGTCATTGCGATCAAGACCACAAATGTAATGTTCAACTTCACGTATTAGGTTTAACTCCATTGGTCACAAAATTTTCTTTAAAAGTGCATAGATTTTGTATTCAAAATCACAAATTTAGTCTTCAACCTCGTATATTTAACTTGAGATGCATTTGAAAAATCGTAATTAGGTGCCATTTAATCAAGCACAATATTCCTCTTTGAATTTTTGTATTTTTCAAAATTTATAGAATTACGTGGCGTGTGTTAGTACTTAGTTATAACTTATATGCCATATCATTTGGTCATTAATTTTTGAATAAAATTTTAAACGGTTATTTTTTAGTAAATTATGAATCAAATGAACCCTAAATTTTAATCGGATTAACATTCACTTGTTATATATGATAGTCATCTCATCAGTCAAACTATTGCAATCAAACTATTAAGAAATATTAAACCTATCAATATCATCTCCCATGGTTTTAGGCAGTATGTAATACCATTTCTTGTTTCACTATGCATACTTTGGCCAATATTAAAATAAAAACAAAATCAAATATCTTTATTGCAATTAAAATGCTTTCCGAAAAATATATACATATCATATACTTATTAAGGAAAGTTTTTGGGTGTTTTTCTAATAATTTGAAAAACACTTTTAGAAAAGTATTTGTTAAGCAGTGTATAGAAAAGAAAAGAACAAAGAAAAAGAAAAAGAAAAAATTATTTTCTTTTTTGTTCGAAAAGAGTATTTTGTTTTATTTTTAAATGACTTTTGCAAAACAGGAAAAAAAAAAAATGTAAAAAAGTTGTTAGCATTAAAAACCTTCTTGATATTATTTAATAAGTATATTAATACACAAGTTTGTTTAAATTTATAGCACTTTTTTCACCCTCAGTTTTGTGATTGTCACCAAGTTAATAATTTAAGCTTAAAAAACACTAAAGTATGGTGATGGATAAAAATACTCCTATTTTTACTTTTATTCTTTTTTTCTATCCTCTCTTTGTTTTTTGTTTTTTTTTCAAAAACCCTCCATTGATGGAGGTGACCTCACCTCACCTCTATCAAAAGAAATTTAATATACCTCCATTGGAGGACCTCCAATGGAATTCGAAGACAAACAAACCTCCAATGGAGGTTGTCGAAATAGTCAAACTTCATTGCAGGTTGATGGGAGACTTATTCTCCCGAGACTTATTTCTATTTATTTTTTTTTTTGTTTTTTATCTTCTTCTTCATTGACCTCCAATAGAGGTCGAGTTCATTTCGACCTCCATTGATCCATCAATAGAGGTCTTTGAAGAAAGAAAAAAAACAAAGGAGAGACGAAGAAAGAGAGAGAAAATTTTAAAAAGCAAAAAGAAAAATAAAAGAATAAGTGAGAGTATTTTGGTTTCATCACGTACTTTGGTGCTATTTAGATAAAAATTATTAGATCATCTTCGATGCATATACTAATGTCAATGTTAAATTTAGCCCAAAAATAAGTAAAATGATATATTTGACATATCATTTTAGTATCGTACTTCAATATATAATTCTATTTAAAATACTATTTTAATTTTTTATTATTTAAACTTATAAAAGTCAACAAACGTCATTAAGGCATTCAATTTGTATAATATTTTTTATTATTTAAAATTATAAAAGTCAACAATTAATACATTCAATACAATTATAAAATAGTATTTTTGTAATTAAAAAACAGCATTAATTGTTGTGCCAAATTTAGCCCAAAGTATAGAATATGCTAAATTTGGTATAACATTTGGCACTGTATTGGAGCATGTGTTTTTTTATTTTTGTTAAATTATAGTATATGCACATTAAAATAGCATTGCATTAGAGATGCTTTTAGAGTGATGATGTTAGCAACCCACCGATGATCTAATAATGCTAAAAAATTATTTGATATATTTCCAAAACTGCCTTTTATTTATATTCTAAACTTAACTCACCTCATAATGCTCTCTATATATTTCAAAAAAAAAAAAAAAAAAAAAACCTCGACCTAATTAAATTCTAAAAACAATATCTGTTAATCCGGACCATGTTTTTTTTTTTGAAAGTTTTCGTTATTGGTAGGATTCGAGCTGCTGACCAATTAAATTCTAATAAAAAACCACACACATCCACAAATAACATGTTTAACTAAAGAAAAAAAAAAAAACTCTAATCCCTAATTTTGTTTGTTTAATTTTTTACATACTACTCATATTATTGAAGAAACTGATGATATCATCCAAAGCAATCATTATTTAAAAGTACATTTTTATTTTTTACTTTTTGTTTTGCTCTCTAATGAAAACAATATGATTAAATAAATTTTAATTTTCTTATTTTTATCTTCCCCAAATGATAATCTGAGATGAAGGAAAAAGAAAATATAATAAATACTGGATGTGAGTAAAAGAAACGGAGGAAAAAAAGCTGTACATAACTTTATATATATATATATATATATATATATAGTGAGTCTCTTATGAGGGATTCCTTATTTTAATTTCGGTAAAGATCATGATGAAAACACATCGATTTTTCAAGAAAAATAGCTCTACTTTTCGAAAAATTCTCAAATTTTGTTAATAGGTATATTTTAATGAACTCATCATCCACAAAAAAATTTAGATCAAACTTCATTAAAATCGATGTATTTCCATCAAGGTCCTTACCGAAATTAAAATAAGGGATCCCTCATAAGAGACTCACTATATATATATATATATTTATTTATAGAGGAGAGAGAGAGAGAGAGAGAGAGAGAGAGAGAGAGCATTTTTTTTTTTTTTAATGTATAGAGAGCATTTATGGGGTGAGTTAAGTTTGGAAGATAAATAAAAAGTATAGTTATGGAAATAAAACAAATAAATTTTTAAGTTTTAAAAGTGGGGCATTATTAGAACATTAGTGGGTTATCAATAGCACCACTCAAATTATTAACTTGGTGTTATCCCCACTAAGTCAACCCCATTTGGTGCTATTTATTCCCTCTAATTACTTATGGTAGAGTTAGGGTCAGTTTGATATTATTTTTGAGTAGTTAAAATCAGCTTATTTTATAATTTTAACAAAAAATGATGTTTGACAAATCTTCCAAAAGTGATTAATTGATAATTTAGCAAGTTTTGACAGTATTTTTGAGAAGTAGGTAGAGGGTTACTTTTTAAAAGTGATTATAGAATAATCTATTTCAACATTTAATGAATATTTCAAAATATCATTATTATCCTTATAAAATCAAATTACAATCATCTATAAACCTTGTTTTATCTTAAAATTAAAAATTCTAATTAAATATTTGATTTATAAAATCTTGTAAAAATATTTTTATTGTTCTTATGAAATTTGTTTTTTTCTAATTTAAATATTCTACTTAAATATTGATTTATTATATATAATTAATGATAAAAAATGAAATAGGATTCTAAAATCATGTCTATTTTAGTCATCGTAACTAATTTTAGCACTTTTGAAATAAAAATTACCTAATATATATATACTGATTAATTTTGAGATATATTGTAGTTTTAAAAGTATAATTAACCAAACATTTGCTGATTAACTTTACAACTGATTATTCCTTCAGCACAACTAACGGTAATTATTATAAAAGTTACAGCAATATCAAACTAGCCATTACTAGAGTATAGTTGACCATAAATATTTAGCTTTATGGTTTTATCATGCAAACATACGTACTTATTAAAATCTAAACTTTCCTTTTTAATTATATATCTCAGTCTCTACTTCTTTTTTCTTTTCTTTTTTAATATATATATTTAGTTATTGCAATCAAAATGTATTATGTGACTATGTGAGAAACACACAGGCATGAAGACAATGTAGGCTGAAATGTCATGGACCACATGATTAAATCACTTTAATTGGCCATCTTTATTTTTTAAAAATAAATAAAATAAAATAAAATATTATTATATATATATATATTATTATTTTTTATAAAGACAGATGATAAGGGGAAAAAAAAGAGGCTGAGGCAAAGACATTTTCTCCAATGTTGGATTGGAAAAACAGTAGTTTCAACTTTGTCTTTTTGTCTAATCATTAGCAAGGAATAAGCTTCATTAAGATACCATTTTATGATTTTTGGTTACTTCACCTTCTACAACCAAATTTTTACATGTTATATTTAATAGATATAAGTATAGAATTATATTTAGGGTTAGGCTAAATTAACTTAAAATATTGATTTGAACATCTTAACCATACATTGGCTCTTAATCTAATAGTTGAGATTTAAATGCATTTATAACTCTTGGATTAAAAGCCAATGGGTAGTTGAAATGTTGAAATCACTTTTTTAAGTCACAATTTTAAGTTACTCTAGCCTGACCCTTATATTTAATTTGTTTTATATATTATTTGTCCACACCTCTAACATGGTTCTCACGTACATTTTAAAGTTCCAATTATTTTCTTTTTAAATGTGTTATCAAGATAAATGTGGGGAACACTGGGTTTTTGTTTTAAGAATACAAATGACATAAATTATGTCACCCAAAAACCAAGTATGAGAGAGATTCAAAACCTCTTGTATAATTATAAGAGATTTCACTAAGTTAAATGATTTCCAAAGAGAAATTTGTGTTTAATCTAAACTATATATATTTTATTGTTTAATCTAAACTATATATATTTTATAATTTATCAAATATTTATGTTAGTCGAACTCTTTCTTGACCTCTTAAAAGTAATGTGAACACTGCTTATTACGTTTTGTGACAATGATATAGTATATATACTAGTTTAAATTGATATTCTATTATTAATTACAAAGCTTAGATTATGGAGTAAGCCAATAATGAGAAGGATTGAATTGACAATAAATATATCCATGAATTAATATAACAAAAGACTCAAATGTCAAGTTCAAAACCCTTTTGAATGGAAAGTGATTAGTGTATAATTAATCCACCAGGTGATGGTTATTGTATTATTATTATTAAGAAGTAGAAACTTTTACACTCCATTGAAACTTGTTTGACTGGGGTTGATTTATATATTAACATATATATATATATATATATATATATATATATGATATTCACTCAGGGCAGGGCATGGCTTTCTCTTAGGCAGCCTGCAATAATCAAAGTTGTGTGTTCATGAAAGAAAAATTGCCCTGATTAAATTTTTGTCTTTTTCGATTAACAAATTAATTTCAAGAGCAATTTATAATGAATTCTTAAATTTTAAGAAATTTATGATATGTAAAATTTTAAACTATTCGAATCTCTACCTACGATAAGTCTAAATATTAGAATGATCAAAGAATATGTTTCATAGAAGGATTTATTTTTATTTTTTATTTTTTATTTTTTTTATTTATGGAATATAGCTAGCTAGTGTTGATATACAAAGTAGCAACCTAGATTTTAGAGACACATGCATATAAGTTGAATTGTAGAGTTCAGCAGGGAACTATATATACCAGATACTGCCAGGCCAAGGGGATGTCTTCTTCCTCATCATTATAATCACCCCAATATTTTAAATAACAACTCCAACAACAACGTAACACAGTAATTTTAACAGGAGAAAGAACACAAATTAATTATCTTCATTAAGTACTGGTAAAGTTGACAAATAAAGTTGTTAGTTGAGGTGAAATATTCTAATCAAACCAAATCATTATCACACAATAATAATCTTGTCTATGTCAATTGTATACTATAGCATTTATCATCATCTCTTTGTCTCCATTATCTAAAAAAAAATATGTTGTTTGTTAGCTTTCCTTTGGCAGAATGCAGTTGCTATTCAACAATGGGAATCCCATTAACTTATTTTAAATTGAGAATATATGTTTTATTCCCAGCCAAAAACTCCCTGCACTACCCCAATGACTAGGTTGATGATAACATCGATCAACTTGATCAATTATTTTTCCCATTTAAAATATTATGTTTATGTTTATGTTACTTCCTTGTTGAGTACTTCTGGGTGCATTTAAATTCCATGCTACTATTTATTCTGTTACATTATTTTTCTTTTCTTTTCTTTTGTTATTCATGTGTGCTTTTTTTAAGTTTTAAAAGTGAATTGTATATCTTTCTGTTGAGAACCATATATATATTATAAGAATTTAGTATTATATTGCTCATTTTCCAAGAAGCTATATATGTACTTGATCGATTTATTTTAAGTCTTTATTAGTGATATCCTTCTATTCTTCCAAGCATAGTTATTTTCCAACAAAAAACAAGAAGTAGAATCCACATAAATTTTTGGAAATCGTTCATTTGTGTCATAGAGGAGGCATTGTAGGTCCATATTACTTGCACATGAAACTATATAGCTATGATGACTCAAAACTACAAAAAGCTTTTAATAAAATATTAATAAAATTACTAAAAATATATAATTAAGATGAAAAGGACATTAAAACTAGAATAATAGTAAGGGTTCCTAAAAATCATAGTTTATGTAGTTGGGAATTTGAAATGAAAAATGAGTTTTGGAAAGTGGTGATTACATGCCTCGTCAAGAGTCAAGGGGGGCCTCCCTTGATCAAACTCATGGACATAACTCTCTTCTCTCCAAAACTAAATCTCCCAACTCATATTGATCATCATTTCTTCCCTTCTTCCAACAACCACCACACCAATAATAATGGTCATGATCAGATTATATCCATAGACATGCAAACCAATAACACCAATCACCACCACCACCCACAAAACAGCCACAACACCTCCACAAGCCGATCATCAGATTCCGGCGAGCCCTCTGCCACAGCAGCTGACAGATGGGCATCAAAACTACTCAAGGAATGTGCTAGAGCCATCTCCGACAAGGACTCTAACAAAATCCATCTCCTTCTTTGGAAGCTAAACGAGCTTTCTTCACCTTATGGAGATTGTGATCAGAAATTGGCCTCTTATTTCCTTCAAGCTCTCTTTTGTAAGGCCACAGAATCAGGGCACAGATGCTACAAAACCCTAACCTCAGTTGCTGAGAAGAGCCATTCCTTTGATTCAGCTAGGAAGTTGATTCTAAAGTTCCAAGAGGTGAGTCCATGGACAACTTTTGGCCATGTAGCTTCAAATGGTGCAATTCTAGAGGCCTTAGATGGAGAAACCAAACTTCATATAATTGATATAAGCAACACACTTTGCACTCAATGGCCTACTTTGTTGGAAGCTTTGGCTACAAGAAACGATGAAACTCCACACTTGAAGCTGACTGTTGTGGTCACTGCTAACATAGTTAGATCAGTCATGAAGGAAATAGGCCAAAGAATGGAGAAGTTTGCTAGGTTGATGGGTGTTCCCTTTGAGTTCAATGTGATAAGTGGGCTAAATCGCTTAGGAGAGCTCACCAAGGAAGGACTAGGTGTTCAAGAAGACGAAGCAATCGCTGTGAATTGTATTGGAGCCTTGAGAAGAGTTTCAGTAGAGGAAAGGAGGAGTGTAATCCAGATGTTTCACTCACTTGGGCCTAAAGTTGTGACAGTTGTTGAGGAAGAAGCTGATCTTACAAGCTCTAGATATGACTATGTCAAGTGCTTCGAAGAGTGCCTTAGATTCTACACATTGTACTTTGAGATGCTAGAAGAGAGCTTTGTCCCAACAAGCAATGAAAGGTTGATGTTGGAGAGGGAGTGCTCAAGGAGCATAGTTAGGGTTTTGGCTTGTGATGATGATGAAGATGATCATGAAAATGGTGGAGATCAAGAGTGTGAGAGAAGGGAAAGAGGAAGCCAATGGTGTGAGAGGCTCAAGGAGTCATTTTCAGCAGTTGGGTTCAGTGATGATGTTGTTGATGATGTCAAAGCATTGCTAAAGAGGTATAGAGGTGGGTGGGGACTTGTACTTCCACAAGGAGATCATCATCATCATGACTCTTCAGGAATTTACTTAACATGGAAAGAAGAACCAGTTGTGTGGGCTTCTGCTTGGAAACCCTAAAAAATTAATGGCCAAAAAAACCATTCAAGTTCTCAAAAGTTCAAGCTTTATTAGCTATATAGCATGGCATGATGGAATTTATGCATACAAGTTGGAAGCCATGAAAAATAGATGAATTTTAGTTTGCAATATTTCTTCTTATTCATGCATATTTGTACTAGTTTATTGCAAGATCGTGTCCAGCTTTTTGCTAAGCTTTATGCTTGGGAGTTTGTGTTGCCTTTTTTTCTGCTTTAGATCATTGTTCTTGTTTGAAGGTGTTTGCAAACTTATGTATCTGCCCCTACTCTTTATTATTATTAATATTATCATTATTTCCATACCATATCCCATTATTTCCCACTTGGATTGTTTCATCGGTTTCTTTCCTCCCATCTCGTAGTGGGATTTTGTAGCAATTTATTTTTTCATATTTGCAATTAATTGAGATGAAATTAATATGGATAATATTCATCATATATATACCTCCATGAACATGCTCCCTTTCAGTCTTTCACACATGCATGTTTGTATATATATAAATTTGTTTTTGTACAAGTAGTCTGCAACATTTTCAGTGCAGACTACACAACCTGCAGGAGGTGATCTCAGGTGAGACTTATTCAGATAAAAAATGGTGTGAATTGCCTAAGCTGAAATGAACAATACAAATATGCGTTTCCTTAATTTTCATATGTGTCTTTCTGGATATTTCACATTAGTATAAGTGGGTTGGAGGCTATTTGGTGCAAAACCTATGTAATACTATTGATTGGTTTTGATTCATTATTTCCTTCAATTTATAATAGAATCTAGCATCCAATTAATGTATTGGCATATATAAGAATGTGGGAATGTGTATTGTTGATTACGTGGGCGGCCTGCCAAAACACAAATTAGGGTTTTGTGTACTGCCTTGGAAGCATACCGCCCGATGATCAATTATCTAATATAAATCTATACAGTATATTTCACATCTATTCGATATTAAAATACATTCATTCAGTCTGTTAATGTCCAAGTTCGAATCACCTTCAAAATCAAGCACTACCGGAATCCCCATTTCCACAAATCAAGAGAAAAATCTCCTCACACATATTGATAAATACTTATGATGAAATTTGAATCCCACCATAAATGTGGAAGAGGATGTGTGCAGCAAATAATTTATTTAACTGCTCATGTTACAATATCAAACCTAAAACTAGGTTTGATATATATTAGATTGAAATCTAATAATTCAGATAAATTGGGAGTTAGAAAAATAAAAAGAGATTAAAAAAAATTGAAAATAGGTAATGAACTATAAACCCTAAGGGATTACCCAATTGGTTAGAGCTAATCTTGCAATGGACGTAACATGTCTTGGGATTTATTTAAAGTTTATATCGGGGCATATGGTATTGGTAGTGTAGTGTGCATGAGGTGATCATATATATTCATTCAATAAAAAAATTAATGGTGTACTTTCCAAATAAGGATCATCAGAATTTGAAAAGTTTTCTTTTAAAAAAAATAATAATTTGAATGGTTAGTTATTGTGATCTTTAATATTTATTACAAACTCGCACACCTTTCTAGTAAAAGGGTGCTATATATGCGAAGAAGATAAGGATCCTCTTCTTACCTCACTTAATCTTATAACACATAAACATTGCAATGAATGGATGATTAAGATGTAATTGACACTTTATTAACAACCAATCACATGCTTTAAAAAGTGAGAAAAAGGTGAGGAAAAGGTGATGTGAGAAGAGAATTCTAATCATGTGAAGATTTTTTTTTTTTTTTTGGAAATTAAAACATGTTGTCATGATGATCAGCTGCTGACGGGAAGAAAATTACAAGACTGATGTCCACTTATTAAAATATTTGGACATGAATTTAGTCAAATAATTTATGCAGTTTAGAAATATTATTCTATCATAACATACGGATTGTCTTAATCATAACATTTATTTATTTATTTATTATTTTTTACTTTGGGTTGGAAGGTATAGTTGTAGCATTTAAAATTGTATTTGGGAGTGTTTTTATTGAAAAGGTTTTTCAAGTTAACATATATTCGGCTGTGTTGTGGTTCCTTTTGGCTGTTGTTCTTTGCCTCAAGGGGTTCTTCTTTAATAAAATGCGCCGTTTCAAAAAAAAATATTTTTTAAAAGTGTATTATGAAATTCTCATTGATGTAAATATGATACTATTGAACCACCTCAACTTTGTCTCAAATGGATTTTAAGAAACCATTTAAGTACATTTTTAATAGAGATTTTGCTTAAAACCATGTTTATAAAGTGATTTAAAAAAAAAAAAAAAAAAAAGTGGTTTGTGGCAAATTAATTTCAGGTACTACAAGTACATGTCATATTGATCAATAGGTAAATGGAAAATCAATTAAGGAGAAAAAACTTTAAAAAAAAAATAAAAATAAAAAGTTGTATAATAATACTAGAAAAAGAGGTTGAAGGAGGAGAATGTTGCGAGGATCGGAAGTGTATAAAAAAAAATTGTGATAAAGAAAAATGGGGTCAAGAAGAGACTTTGGTGGCAAACATAAGAGTACCAACTAGATCCCATGTTTGCCTTTATGTCCATCGATTTGAATAGCATATCTCTCCTTTTCATTCACACACCTTACTCATCTACTCACTTTTTTCCAACATTATTTAGTGGAAAACAACTTTTCTCTTCTTTCATTTAGATAAGACTTTTCACTATTATTACTCAACCCTTCACATTTCTTTTTGTGTTATATTTGTTTAATGACTTCTTTACTGTTTTTCTCTAGTAGACATATAACTGTGAGCATATATATATATATATTCACTTCATCACTTGTTGCCGTGTAAGTATTATTTGATCTACTTGCGTTGCTTTTTCTGACAAATAGTGATAAGGTAAATACATATACTATAAATATACTCACAGTTATATGTCTACCAGAGAATTACTATATTTCTTTACATATAATGATATACATACAAATGCATGTCTAAACACACACAAAATACCAACGGATATGATCATTTGCATGCTTTTTAAACAATAATTATTTGCTTTTTCTTTTCAATCATTAATTATGGGGTGATCGCTTTTGTCAAAATCTCTCAAGTCACTTTAAGTGTTGAAAGATTTGTCAAGTTAAAATCACTCGTTTTTCTTTTATAATCTTATTGATATCGAATGAATTTGAAAGTTGCACCAAATTCATATTTACTAAGAAGCAATAAACCTAGGTTCCATTAATATCATCGAAATATTTTTTAAAAATTTCACAAGTACATTTTATTTTTCTCATTATTCATGCAAAGATCTCATCAAAATTTATTAAATTACATCAATGTGGTTTGCATTAATATATATAGATATATATATATATATATATATATATTTCTAAGTTGAAAGTGATCCATATTTGTTATTTCATTTTTTTTTTTTTTTTGTAACTAAAAGCAAATTTATCACAAAAATACCCTATTGTAACTAAACAAAACTAAATATGCACCAAGTTGGTTCCCCTTTTTTTAATTTTGTTTTTCATTTCAGTCATTTATGAATATTGTTTCATTCTTGCAATAGTATCAGCAAGAGGAAAAGAGTCCATCATGGGCCAAGCAAATAAAAAGATTGAACTTATAAGTTGGGCTTTAGATCTGGTTTCTAATTCTTGCCCATTAATAATTAGCCCAATCTACTCATCCAAACAACCAATCCAATATTAACCCACCAAAGTCTCAGTTTCAAACTCTCATTCACAATCTTGATTCCTCGTGTGTTCTTTTCTTTCAACAGTTGGACTAAAACTTGGTTGCAACGAGATGCACCATGCATCTCCCACCCAGATGTTGCCACGTAAGCATACTTATGCGGTAATATCTGGATGGGGGATGTACTTACATTGCAACATCTAGGTGGGGGATGCATGGTGCATCAGATGCACCCAATAATCTCTCCAATAGTTGAGATTGGATCTAACATGCATAAATAATGTACTTATAAATTTGGACTTGTAAGTTTTAACCTCAATCATCTAAAGTGCATGAATTCAATTGTCTAAAAAATGTGGGTAAGAATGTATGTAAATAGAAAATACTTTTGATCATAACCTATGGTCATAAAAAAAAAAAAAAAAAAAAAAAAAAACTATTGGGATATTTGCAAAAGTAGATAGTCCAATCAAGAAATGAATTATTGTTTTTAATCAAATTTTTATTTTTTTTATTTTTTGTAACCAACCCTCATACTACATTCACGTAGTGTGTCACGTTAAATGTGATATAAGTGGGTTATTTTATGTTAATGTGACACATCCCCTGATATCGTGAAATCATGTATTTTTGACGAAAATGAGATATTTCATACCCAACATGACATACATAAGATATATCATACATAACATGACATATATAAGATATTTTATGCCTAACATGATATATAAGAGATATTTCATATCTTACATGAAATGCCTAACATGACATATATGAGATATTTTATTCCCAACATGACATACATGAAACAATAATTCATTTCTTTATTGTTTGTAACCAATCCTCATACTACATTCACGTAGTGTGTCACGTTAAACATGGCATAAGTGGGTTATTTCATGTTAATGTGACACATCCCCTGATATCGTGAAATCATGTATTTTTGACGAAAATGAGATATTTCATACCCAACATGACATACATAAGATATATCATACATAACATGACATATATAAGATATTTTATGCCTAACATGATATATAAGAGATATTTCATATCTTACATGAAATGCCCAACATGACATACATGAGATATTTTATGTCCAACATGACATACATGAGATATTTTATTCCCAACATGACATACATGAGATATTTTATTCCCAACATGACATACATGAGATATTTCATGTTGTACGTATTGACATAGGATATTTCATGTCTTACATGAACTACTGTATATATGAAATATTTCATACCCAACATGACATACATAAGACATTTCATACCCAACATGATATACATGGGATATATCATGTCTAACATTATATACATGAGATATTTCGTGCCTTACATGAGATATTTCATGCCTTACATGAAATACTGTATACATGAGATATTTCATTTTCAACATGACATACATGAGATATTCATGTCCAACATAATATACATGAGATATTTCATGTTCTACATAAAATACTACAAACATAGGATATTCCATACCCAATATGATATATATGGGATATTTCATACCCAACATAACACACATGAGATATTTCATATTTTACTACATGCATAGGATATTTTATGACCAACATAACATATATGGGATATTTCATTACCAACATATATAACATATATTGGATATTTCATGTTTTACATAAAATACTGCATACATGGGATATTTCATACCCAACATGACATACATGAGATATTTAATGTCTTACATGAATACATGAGATATTTCATGTCCAATGCCTAACATGATATACATGGGATATATTATGTCTAACATGACATACATGAGATATTTAATGTCTTACATGAAATACTGCATACATGAGATATGTCATGTCCAATAAGATATACATTGGATATTTCATATTTTACATGAAATACAGCATACAGGGGATATTTCATGCCCAATATAATATACATGGGATATTTTATGCTCCAACAAGAACTATGAAAAGTTTTAGGCTAGCAATCAATTACAACGGTCAATGAGAAGCTTTAGATTACGTGGATAGGGAACTTATTAGGGAGTGAATGGAAAACAAGTTGTCATACAATGAGTTGGTGGAGAACATGTTAGTTTTTGTGATGTACATTCATCTGACGGGAGAAAACCATCGGGTAGGTCGAAAAAATTTAAGATATGCTCTTCCTCAGAAGTGCCTCCTTTAAAGTTATGTACCAACTATGGAGAAAACATTATAACTTTTAATGAGTGTTGGTTGTTAACTATTGAAAATTTCATTTTATGTTGGTCATTGAATGTTATTTACAGTCTTAGTTTGTGTTAGTCGTTTAAACAATTTGTAATGTTAATAAGTTTTTTATTTATAGATACTTTATTCTTTGATTTTAAGGCTTGGTTAATAAGTTTTGACTAAAAACAGTTACAGGACAGAAATTTCGACAGAATTTCTTCTTTCTATTGATATTACCAAAAAATTTGATTACCTACATTAATCACAATGTTATATCTCAGTAACACAACACAACATTGCATTACAAAACCATATCATTCTACCCACTAGAGAGCCTCGATTAATTAGTTCTAATTAGAAATAATATCTTTAATGTCTATCTAATGTCATTGACATTGCAACGAAGCTTAAAAAAACCATTCTGCAATTTCACTTCTAATGTCCTTCATATCGTCCGCTATGAAGTCTATTTGGTAACATTTATCTTGAACAACATTTTTCATGTACTTCATGACGAACACACCGCAACTCCTCCCGTATTTACTAATAATAATTGTCAATAGCGATAAGTGGAAATATTAATAAAATTTTGAAAATAAACAAACATTAAAAATGTTCTCACGTGCTATGTAGCTGAGTCTTTTTTCATAACAGATTTACCTATTGTTTTTTGTTGAGTTGTTTTATCAAACACCTTGAGTGCCTCACTTTCATAAAGTTGTTCAATGGCTACTCTAAACTTCTAAACTTGAACAATCCTTCAAGAACCAGAAACCCCGCTCTTTATCATCACAAACCCATCTCCAAAACATGTTCCTTCACAAGACCTATCAAAATTTCATTCAATTTCACAAAAAAACAAAAAAAACAAAAAAAAAAAAAAAACTACCAAAACTTCAACATTTTCGACCAATAAAAAATAGAAAATTTAATAAAGAAATGGGAAATTAAATAAATATTATTTTCTTTTAAAATAATTTAAAATGCCAATTGTTTGGAAGATCTGGAAACCAATATCTCCCAATATTTTTTAAATTAAAAAAAAAATAGAAAAGTATTGAAGAAAATGAAAAATAAATAAACAATATTTTTTTAGGAGATTCAGACCCAATTCTTTTTTCTCAGGAGAAAAAACACAGTAAAAACTATGAATGCAAAAAAAATTAATCAATTTAAATGAATCAATATAATACAAAAGGGAAAAAAAAAAAAACCAATTGCAAAGAAAAAAAATGAAGAAATCAAAATGGAAAATAAAACTCACTTTTTTTGTTTATGTCTAAGCAAATAATCAAATAAAGCAAAGCAAAAACAACTTCAATAACCAACTTTTAAGACTCAGATATTGAAAAATTGTTCTTTTTTCTCCATATAGCTAGCAGTTGTAGTTTTATCTTCAAACTTCTCTCACTTTCACCAACATATCAACAGCAGTTAAATCTTACAAAATATAAACACATATTAACATAATATCAAGAAATTAATAAGCGAAAAACCATTACAAACTAACCCCACATCAAAAAAAAGGGGTATGGCTACATTGTTGGAAGATTAAATTCCAATAATGTTATTGAAATGTTATTACAATATTCCTCCAATACTTGGTGTACATGTGGCAACCAAACACTTTTAAAAAAAAATGAAATAGCTGGTTATAACCAGTTATTTTCAAATTATTTTATTATAAAAATGTAATAATCTAATTTAATTTAATTTAAATAATTGTGTTAAATAATTTTAAATGATAATTAGATAAGGATGATGCATATCCTCACAATAATCTTCTGTGAAATAAATAAATATGTGATATATTTTTTTATTATTTGAATTTGTATTTAATTTAATAAAACATTTATAATATAACATATTTAAAATAGTCAAAAAAAATTTTATACTTTAAAATATTATTATTTTCTGAAAATAAATAAATAAATAAATATATTAATTTTTAAAATATTTTTGATGTATTATATTTGGAAATTAATATTTATTTGATTTAAGCTTATAAAATATTTGTAACATAATAATTTTTGAATTAAAATTTCATTTTAAATATTTATAATTATTTTTATTATTTTTTATATGATAAATTATGTGTAACATAATTTGTATACAGTGTAACATAATTTTTATACAATGTAAAAAATTTTGGATAAAAAATTATAATTTAGATGTGTTGTAACAATTTCAATTTTCTAACAAATTTTAAGTGATATGTAACAATAAAGTCGTAGCTCGTAACAACTTTAATGTAGAAAGTAACAACTCGGTTTATATGAGTAACAAAATATATGTATTTTGTAACAAGTTTCACGTAGAAAGTTGTAGTTAAAACGTTTGTGGTAACAATTGCACGTTGGTTTAATATGTAACGATAAAATTGTAAATTGTAATGATAAATTTGTAAGTTGTAACAACATTGTTGTATCATGTAAAAACTCATTTGATATATGTAACAAAATATTTGTACTATGTAACAAGTTTCAAATAAAAAATAATAATTAAGATGTATGTGGTAACGATTTAATGTTGTACCAAATCTAACATGATGTGTAACAATAAAGTCATAGGTCGTAACAATTTTAACGTAGCATGTAACAACTCGATTTATATGGGTAACAAAATATATGTAACAAGTTTCATGTAAAAAGTTGTAGTTAAAATATTTGCGGTAACAATTTCATGTTGGTTTGATGTGTAACGATAAAGTTGTAAGTTGTAACAATGTTGTCGTATCATGTAACAACTCATATTATATGGGTAACAAAATATTCGTACTATGTAACAAGTTTTACATTAAAAAAATTAATTAAGATATATGTGGTAACGATTTAATGTTGTAACAAATCTGACATGATGTGTTACAATAAAATCATAGCTCATAACAATTTTGTCGTAGAATGTAACAACTCGATTTATATGGATAATAAAATATATGTGTTTTGTAACAAGTTTCACATAGAAAGTTGTAGTTAAAATGTTTGTGGTAACAATTTCACGTTGGTTTGATGTGTAACGATAAAGTTGTAAATTGTTACAACGTTGCCGTATCATGTAACAACTCATTTTATATGGGTAACAAAATATTCGTACTATGTAACACGTTTTACATTAAAAAAAAATTTGATTAAGATGTATGTGGTAACGATTTAATGTTGTAACAAATCTGGCATGATGTGTAACAATAAAGTCATAGCTCGTAACAACTTTGACATAGAATGTAACAACTCGATTTATATGGGTAACAAAATATATGTGTTTTGTAACAAGTTTCACATAGAAAGTTGTAGTTAAAATGTTTGTGATAACAATTTCACGTTGGTTTGATGTGTAATGATAAAGTTGTAAGTTATAACAATGTTGTCGTATCATGTAACAACGTTGTCGTATCATGTAACAACTCATTTTATATGGATAACAAAATATCCGTACTATGTAACAAGTTTTATATAAATAAATAAAAAGTTGTAATTATGATGTATTCGTGGTAACGATTTAGCGTTGTAACAAATATGCCGTGAAATATAATGATTAAAATATACATGTTGTTAACAAGTCATTTTATTTCAAATATATATATATTTATATATTCATACTATGTAACATGTTTTGTGTATAAAACACTGCTATTATGTTTTTATTAAAGAAAAGTAAAACAATAATATTTATAGATTTTGATTAATGTTATAAATTTATAATGTAAGTTTCTTTAATAAAACATTTATAATAAAATCATTTATTTACTTTGTCAAATTATATCCAATATAAATATAAACAAAAATATATCCAATATAATTACTTTATTGTGTGTATATATATAGGCCTCATTTCAACTAAACAGTGTCACATTGCTAAAAATATGAGGCTAATAGAGCCTCATTGAAATTGTTATTATCAATACTACCGTTAGTAATGTCTATCTATGAAATAAAGATAAATTATAACTAATTAATATAATTTCTTTCATTCTAATCATTAATTCATTATTATTTGTTCAATATTGTATTTTTAGTATGTATGTTACTTACTGTATTTTGTGAATTTGTATATAACATTATTGTTTTAAGAAATTATCAATAAATTTTTATTAAATTCATATATTATTCTATTATATATATTATTGTAATATTTTTACCATGTCATATAGATGAAATTGTAGTTATAGGTCATTTCCACCGATGACATATCTTACTTTGTGTTAGGTAAATGATTATTATTATTGTTAGTGTAAAATCTCCTAAACTTTAATATAATATTTTTACATTATTTCAATTGAAATTGTTATTTTTAAGAGTAATGTAATTATTATTGTGATACAGTGACTAGCTATAAATTAACTATAAATTATGATTATTTAATGTAATTTCTTGTAATAGATGTATGATTGTATCATCTAGTTATAAAAAAATAAAAAAATTTAATTATTTAATGTAAATTCTGTCATTTTACTAATTAATTCTTTATTTAATTCTTTATTACTTGTTCATTATTGTATTTTTACTGTTTTATATTTAAAATAATTTTAACAAAATTATAAAATTTAAGTAAGGTCAGACCAGCCCAAACTTCAAAATGCAAGCCCCACGGCCCAAGCCCATCATGACGTTTAATAAGTTCATATGTATATGCTAGGCTTATTATAAATTTTTTTTTCTTCGAAATATTGCACTATTACATAAATCGGGGTTTTTTGGGGAGGGTAACAACTCAAACCCACAACCCCATGGTACAGCTATGAAATATTTTATCACCAGATCAACATCATTCCGTCTATACTAGGCTTAATTTTTTTGTGGGGGGAGGGGCTATTGTTTATCAAATGGATATGTCTTTATTACTTATAAAGTATTGTATTCCATTCCATGTGAGATTGCCTCTTATAAACATGAATTGCTAACACACATAATTCCCACATATGGTATGATTTCTTACTTCTTGTATTGAAATTGCTGATAAACATTATTTCCTCTTATAGTATAAAATCTTATTGTTATGAGTTAATTATAATTACTTATTAAATGTAATTTCTTATAATAGACGTTTGATTTTCTAATTGCAATTGAAATTGTTATTATTAACCCCATTGTCCAACTATGAATAATTTAATGAATTATACTTTAATAATGTTGTGACAATAGTAGTGGTGCCCACGGTTCGGTTCCGGTTAGAAACCGTCGGTTACGGTTCCGTGGGAAAGCAAAACTGTAACTATAACCGGTTTAGCCAGTTTGGCCTACGGTTTTTAACTGCCAGTTAGACGGTGTAGTTATGGTTTCGGTTTGGTTTTGAAAAACAATGCCACGTGTCATCTTGTGATTAGCTTGTTTAATTTTTTTTATTTAATTAAATGAAAACCGACGGTTAAACCACTGGTTTGCGGCGTTTTTTTTTTTTTTTTTTTTTTTTTTTTTACATCTAACCATAACCGAATTGTGGGTTAACTAGTTCCCAACCGGTTTTCTAACTGCTGGTTTTGGTCACAGTTATGGTTTTGATCGTACGGTTTCTATTCGAAACTGAACAAAACTGACGATTTAACCGTAACCGTGGCCACCTCTAGACAATAGTGTCTAACAAAGACTGATTTAATAAGATAATATGGAGTTGATCCAGTGGTTTAATAATATTGTTATTATTAATATCATTATTACTGTAACATTAGTGTTTAACTATGAATTAAACATAAATTATAATTTTTTTAAGTAATTCCTTATAATAGACGAATGATTATATGAATTAAACATTTATTACTAATATCATTGTTAGAGTGATTCCGGTGTCTAACTACGAATTAACCGTAAATTATAATTAGTTAATGAAAATTCTTTCATTATATTCATAACATCTTTAATTATTATTTGTTCACTATTGCATTTTTAATATCTATATAACTTATTGTATGAGATGGAAACTGCGTTATTGTTTTTTCATAAGTTATCGCTAAAATTCTACATTCTAATCTATACATTAATAAAATATTTTTATTTTCAATATATATATATATATATATATATATACTGAATCTCTCATAAAGGATATCTTCTATCTTAATTTTGGTAAGGACCACCATGAAATCAAATCGATTTGAATGAATTTTGATATGAATTTTTTATGGATGATAAGTTCATTGAAATTTATATATGAATAAAATTTGAGAATTTTTCAAGAATTAAAATTTTGTTTTTCTTTAATTTCCTATATTTCGTCTTTTCAGATGCCTTCATATTTAAAAAAAAAAAAAAAAATGATAAAAATAGTTTAAGTACTTGAAATTTTTTTAAATTTTTTTTATAGGTAAATTTCAATGAACTTATCATTCACAAACAATTCACAAAATTCATTCAAATTGAAATAAAGGATCCTTCATAATAGACTAATTATATATATTACTGTATTACATGTATGAAATTGCCTATACCCATCATTTCCATTTATGGTATGGTATCTTATTTCTTGTATTAAGGCGATGATAAAGATTGAAATCGTTATTATTAATATCATTGTTAATATAAATTATAATTATTTAATTGGATATTGATAATATACTTTGTTTATTTTTTTTGAAATTTTGTAAATTTAAATGAATATTTGTTGCTTTTAATTGTTGATCCTTATGGTAAATATTTTGAGTTTATCCCAAAAAAAGTGAACATCAATTAGATTGTGATAATTGACGATGAGATTGATCCGATGGTAAACCCGTCACACATGCACCACAATGTTACGGGTTCGAGTCCTCCCCTTTCTAAAAAATACCAAATTTATGTAATAGTGTAATTTTTCAAAAATTAAAATTAAAAATTAAATCGTGAAAATTAACTTTTGTAGTTGTCAAAACAATTTAACTCTGGATAAAACTCTGAAACAGTTATATATTTATAAAATAAAATAAAATCTGAAACAGTAGAACCTGAAAAAGAACCGTATGTGCTTAGCAACACCAATTTTCTGCAAAGAGATTTGTCTCATAAACTTCACATCTTTTTCTTGTCACTTCAGGATTGAAAACAACGAACCATTTTCCCAGAAGAGATAAACACCCAGCAGAGATAAACCAGGTAATCACTACTATTTTATTTGTCGAAAATTTAAAGTGTTTGAATTATGACTTTGCAATGTAACAGTCAAGATTTGAAACTGTAGAAGTTACTGATTGTAAGTATGTGATTTGTTTTTGTTTTCCATTTATATTTTGTCTAGATATTGTTATGAGTAAGAGATGAACCTATCTATTGTTTATTTTTTTAATTTTTCTTGAAAAAATTCGTTTGTTTATTTTTTCCACTATTTTTTTTTTATAAATATTATTTATAATCATCTCGGTTTGGCTCATCTGTTCTCTGGTTCTTTAAATGAAGTAAAATTTATTAATATTCAGATTAGATTGGATGTTTTACGTGTTATTATAGAGGTAACAAATTAGAAAGGATTGGATTTTGATTGCAATTTCATCGAAATATAAATGATATCGAATTAGAAAATAAACTAACTATATTCTGTTTTTCCGTTCATGTCGATTCATTAAAGTAATGGACACATTCCATCCTGAAGCAACTGCGAAGCAGCCAAAACCTACCTACGATTTTTAGTGTAAATTATTGCACAACCATGTTGCATGATTGCTTCTTGGAATTTGTCTTATTACTAAACAACTTTTTTTTTTTTTTTTTTTTTTTTTAATCTGAAAATCTGAAAAGCAATGTGGTCATTTCACCATCTCTATCTCTCTGAGATCTTTCAGACTTGTTTGCAGGTACAGTGTTTGTAAATTTATCAAATCAACTATTAAAGGACCACTGTATATATAACAATTTTTTTTTAAGATGTTATGTTCATAATGCAGTTTTTGATTTCTTCCTATATATTTATGAATTAGACTGAATCCTTACCATGATTTTATGACTTGTAACAGTTTTTACAATGAATGATATGTCTGAGGTAGGTTGCTTATCGGGTTGGGATTTCGATTTGAATGAAGAGTGGACATGGGATCAGACTGTACACGATGACACATCTAGTCAAACAATGCATACATCATTTGTTCCTTCCTCATCCAACATCGGTGATAATCCGTCAACTGTCCCAATGCCAACAGATGATGCTGAAACTTCACGATTAGAATCTAGTAACCCATTTTTGTTGAAGGGATTAACAACATCAGATGTTGTCGGAAAGGAGTTCGACTCCCTTGAGCAAGTTGAATCGTTTTATTTCAATTATGCTAAGGTGATGGGATTTAGTGTCAGGAAGTATGAGGTTAACAAAGGTCGTATCAAATTGCGTCGCTGGGTATGTAATAAACAAGGTTATAGGCCAAATATTTGGCTTGAGAAGGTTAACAAAGTCCGTGAACCTCGTGCTATTACGTGTGAAGGATTTCTTGCTTCCTTACGTGTAAATTTACAGCATGACACAAGAAAATAGGTTGTTAAAGAATTCGTGTCTAAGCATTCTCACCAATTGGCATCCAACTATAATACTCAGTTCCTTCGATCACATCGAAATGTCAAAGGTTCAGATGTTGCATTGGCCATGTCATTGCGTTCTGTCGGTGTTAAGACGGGATAGGTCATGGATTTTATGGTTGATCAGGCAGGGGGTTATTGTAATGTTGGGCACACTAGGAAAGATTTACAAAATCAAATAGATGCTACTTGTCGTTCTATTATTGTTGACTCTGATGCCAAAAGCGTCGTTACATATTGATGCTGAAAATAGATTATGCAATCTTTTTTGGTCAGATTCAAAATCACGAGATAATTTTCATTTTTTTTGGTGATGTCATTGCGTTTGATTCTACATATAGAACAAATGTTTATAAAAAGCCATTCATAATATTTGTTGGTACCAATCACCATTGGAAGACGACTGAAAATAATACAAATATAGATTGTTTAAAGCATACATAGAGGGGGTGAATAGGTTTTTATACCTTTTTCTATCCCTTGAAACAAACATTCGTTTGTCCTTTAAGGTAGATTTACATATAACACATAATTCAAAACCATCCTTACATAGACAACATAATCATGTGATCATTTAGGCAATGTCTACATATATAAAGAGTTGCATGAGGTATAAAACACCAAAATCTCAACAACAAAGAATATTTATATTATGATATTGTTCAATGAATTACAAATGTTAACAAATATAACCATACATCAAAGTAACAATATACAAAAGAATAACAAATATAAGAATGATCAAATATGTATTGCTTTATAAATCACACTTAACAAATCTTGATTCCAAAACTTCACAAGTGATGAATGTACTACAAGATTAAGAGCAAACATATATATACAAGTAATAAAGAGAGATAGGAAGAATTAACTCATGAGATTTTTTAACGTCGTAAAAACTCCAAGAAGGAAACATCCGTAGGTTGAACTACAACCATTGGGTACTATATATATTGGATCGTAAATTAGAAATTCCACAAAATGACCAATCCTAGATCACCAACCCTTATAGAGTCTATGTCTACCCAACCCTATTGGAAAGTGTGAAATCCCTCAATGATGCAGAACCACTATACATTGGACAACATACTAAACCAACATCGATGGAAGATTAGAAATTCCTCAAGAGTGCATACACATCCCGTGTACCTCGCTCTATTTGAGTCTATGTCTATCCATACACCTAGGCCTACCAATAATATAGCCAACTCTCTATCCAAGGCACTCATGCCTCTAAAGAGCTTCCCTTGCATAGCTATTCGGACCTTCCCGATCCTAGCCATGACTTCTTGCTTGCCTATCCGAGTCATCCCAACTCTAAACAAGACTTCTTGCTTGGCTATCCGGACTTCCGTCCTAACCAAAACTTCATGTCTTTCATAAGGACTTCCTAGTGTGATCATGTGAATGCAAATGATGCAAACAAGCAATACAACATAGAACATGTGATCAATACATTCCATGGAACAACTAGACCTAAACATGTGAGAACAAAAGTAAAGTAATCTAGATGCAAAATCATGAATTAAACTTAGAGCATGTGAAAAGCATCTAACACAAAAGCTCATAGTTTTATTCATACAAATAACACTTGAATAACACATATACATGAAGCACATATTCAAGATGTCATAAACACACACAAAAGTGCTAGAATCACAAAATGTATTCAATGAATATTCTAGCCAAAGATATAGAGTAAGGATATATTGATGAATCAATTGAATCCTAGATGTCTCTAAAAGCACATACAAGAGTCTTAATCCTAGATTACACCAATCAAGGATCAAAACACATTTCAAGGATTATTGATCATAAAATGATTCAATCAAGTCACAAATAATCCTAGATATCAATCTAATCATAATACAACTCTCAATCATGTGAAAACCTAGAATCTAAGAAACCAGTTCACATATGTCTCTATATAGACTTTTGATTAGGATAGATTGTGAAGCTATCTTTCACAATAGCATTCACCAAACATACAAGTATATATAGAAGAAGAAACCCTAAGGTAATTGAAGATTATAAAAGAAGAAATCCCAAAGATATGAACATTACCTTGGATTCTCGAGCTAGTTCGGTTTTCTGTATGTAACCACCAAAAAAAGTCGATCAAACAGCTGCAAAATCACTTGGAAAAGGTTGAGGACTCGATTACAAACAATCTCTAACTTGAATCACTCAATTCCGAGTTCATATGAGAAAGCTATGGTGTTTGGAAGATGAAAAAAATTGGAGAGAAAATTCTAGACGGGATTCAACTTTTTCTTCTTAAAATGAAATGGGAGGGAATTGGAAATATTTAAAAGGAAGAGAGAGAGAGAGGGAAGGAAGGCAGCCAACCAGCATGTGCCACATCAGCACCATGTTTGGACCGCGTGTGGCACACGTGGGCAAGGGCCGTACTGGCCTTGTGGCACATGTGGCAACCAAGCTTGGCCGTTGGCCATGCTTGGTCCTCTCGTACTCCGCTCGCGTTCTTTGACCGTATTCAGGCCTCCAAACTCCGATTTTGAATCCGTCTTTGGATTACCAATCGTGACTCCCTTACGCACAACGATGACCGCAAACTTTGCAAAAAGATTAAGAATTCATCTCGGAAAATGACGACGAAGACAACTCAACGAATGAGAACGCAAAGTAGCGTAGCTACATCGTTTGAACTCAAAACCTAATGAATGAGTAACCGAAATGACCGGGACTCAATAAGGAATCATAAGAGATCATGTTTAAGTCCAAAAACAATAAAATGAAAACAAATAGACAACAAGTCACACACATATGCTGTTTCCTAGACATAGTCCTAGAACATGCATTTTTCAATGATCATCAATTTAAATCTAATGCATGAGCATATATTTCTAAGTGTGTGAAAGTGTTATACCAATGATATAAAATCATGCAAGGACACATATGAATGTCATGTGTGTGTGTGCCTAAGCCTTGTAAGAGGAATGAGGTGTAAAATACCTTTATTGTGCAACTTAGCACATTTCTCTTTGAAGACTCCATCTTGCATGTGTTGTGGTCAAGTCTTTCTTTGAAGCTTTGAATCATCAATTCTAAGACCACTAAACGATACAAGAAAAAACACCGCTTTGATATGGAATACATGCCAAGACAAACCAAAAACCTAACAATCTCCCCATTTGTCAAATTCCATGTCAAAACCCCTATACATATACTAAAACAATTACAAAGAAAATTTGGTCACAATGAGTACAATGAGTTACACATTTCTAGACAAAATTTCCAACAGCAAGTCTTGAACTTCTTCTTGATCTTCTCTTGATATCACCTAAAAATAACTTGAAAGCACAAAAATATCCAAGAGACAACACATATGGCAATATTCATTCTTGGCAAGAAATATAAAAAATTTAAGTTCAAATGGATCATGTATGCTCCCCCTTAATACATGCTATCCAACAAAATATTCTAGCCAAGATCATCAAAAATATTGCATGCCATAAAGTTCAAACTTGATACCAAAATACACCAAAAAACAAAGAAACAACAAATGAGACGAAACAAGCTAGAAACTATCATATGCCATATCTCCCCATATTTCTCCACCTTTTTGACATGATATGAAGTCAAAAAGAAAGAATAAGAAAATATACCTCACAACCATTTCTAGCTAGTTTTGTCGCCAAGGAAAGTTGTCCGATTGGTTGACCTAACATAATGCTTTGAAGTAGATGTTATGCTTTCCAACTCTTTGATCTTCACATCTTGAAGCACTACCGTAGCATTGAGCTCCTTAATCTTCCTTTGTGACGCCTCAATTAACCTACGTGACTCTTCAACCTCATTCTTCAATTGTTTAGCCCAACTTGGAAGAATATGTGTGCTAGATACACGGCTTGAATCATAAGATTCACTAAAGAGCCTAAATGTATCACTAGACTTTCTCTTTTCCTTATATAACATGGTAGCAACACGTCTATCACTAAACTTCTCTAAGGGAGGTAATAGCACATCATCATCATGTTTCTTCAACCCTTTAGCTAAACACAAATGAGAGATAAACCCTGGATATGCCAACTTCTTTTTCAACTGCAATCTCAATATGTTCTATAAGCATTTCTCTAAGATTTATGGATTTGTTAGTCACTAAGGGGTACACAATCTTGATCTTCTCTCTACTAAGTTCAGTAGCATTTGTAGATGCAACAAGATTGGTACAAACAAATAAATGTTAAAAAGCACTCATCTTGGTCAACTCACTTTGCTTAATAAAAGCACGCTTTCCCCACTCAAAATCAACATTATCACATAGAGTTTTTTTCCATCAAATCAAGGTTCTCCAAGACACCAACATCAAGGAAATCTGACTCAATATCATTTGATAATCCTAGAAACTCATTCAATTTCTAAGCATTAACTCTAAAGACAACACCTCTCATATCCAAAAGAGCATTTTGAAAAGTAGTACTATTCTCGAATTTACAATAAAATTCTCTAACCATGGTTTCATTAACCACTCCTAGCATTTCAATCCAAGTACTCCATTTCCTATCAATGATCACCTTATAGACATACGAACCAACACAAGAATCTAAGTCAATAACTTTCTCAAGAATAAGTTTTTTGTCCCTAAAAATTCCCAATTGCTTTAATTTGTCAGCTTTAGACTTCTTGGAAGAGAAAGAAGGTTTTGACTTGTCAATGGCCTTTGTAGGAATGCTAGTCCCACCTTTCTTTGCCTTTCCCATGACCTTACATTACACAAACACTAAAAACAAATATGAGTGGAAACATCAAACACATTAGTGACCAATAAACATATATCAAAGATAAAACATCAACATCATTATTTTTTGAATAAATCAATATGCAAATCAAGAATTAGCATAACATCTTAAAGATTTATCAAAAACAAGAATAATGCCAACAAACAACTATCTTGAAACACATTGAACATATCATAAAAGAGAACACAATTTTAGTATATTATGTTCCCCCTTGATAAATGCCCCATCTAAAATCTAGATATACAATTGTTCACAAAAATAGCCACACATTCACATCACCAAGCAATTTCTATTTATTTTTCAAATAAGCTTCACATATCAAAGAGAGTTACAACAAGATTTTCAATCACTCTCATATATCTTCAAAAATTGCTAAGTTATAAAAATACCAAATAAGCAAAAGTGAGTGTGTGAATATTTTGCTTCAAGTATATGAAAAGAAGTAATTTGATAATCAAACATGCAAACAATTTCAACAACTATTCATCTTAAGTCATTCCATAAAAAGGTCAAACCGATTATCATCCGGAATTTTGCTTTAAAAGAGAATAGATTTCAACATGTGAGCGTTGTGTGTGCATGTGGCTTGTTATTTCATTTCTATTTGACAACCGAACTAACTTGATTATTTAACTATACTCCATAAAGTCTTTTGTTTTGTTTTAGGCTTGAATTAAAGATTTTTTTTTAATTGATTCTTTTCAACACTTCTTTGATTTTTTTTTCCTAACATAAACATAAACGCTTCATGGCGGCTTTCACTCATCACAATATCGTAGCCCTTTCCTCCATTGGGCGGCTTCACAACCAAGGTGTGTAGCCCTCTCCATGAAGGTGCTCGTTGAGTTCTATGTTGCCGAAGCAAATGGACACCAACCATAGGCTATCTTAAAATGTACTAGTCCTAGGACTTCAAGGTGTATCCACAGCTTACATATATCAAGCTCAACTTACTCAACCAAGCATACAAGAGAAGCAAAGTGCATTTTTTGAAACCAAGTTTTTCGGCTTAAAAGCACATGATCAAAAAGCAAGTAAAGAGACTTACTTAAGATCTCTACTTCTCAAGAGAGTAGCTTTCAAAGAATATGAAGCTTATATTTTTCGAAACATGTCACTAAACAATCATACAAACAATAACACACATCATAATTAAGATCAATGTGAACAATTATCACCAAAAGATCTTAAATAAGCAAATGTCAAGAAGGACCATATAAACACTATATTAGTTCTCTAATATGACATGCTTCATGAAGTGGTATAAACAATGAGTTGAGAGATGAAAATTAAGAAAGCAAGCAATATGATATAGAGATACATTCGCAAGCTATTTTCATCAAATGCAAGACCTTCACTCGTTTTATGAGTCCTCTTGGCTTGTTTGTCCTCATGACAACAAGTTATGTGTCGATTCCAAGAGACTAAAGACTATGCATTTCAACTCAAACAACAACAAAATTGACTTTCTCTAAAAGCCATAACATGATTGTCACCATATAGATTTCATAAAAATAACTTCTCAAAAGTTAATCAACGGATTTCGACCATCATAACATAAATGTGAGATAGCTAAGTTCATGTCATGTTATAGAGACACAAAGCAAGCAAGTTAATTGTCTTAACAACATAACACTAATCTTAAAGCTAACTTACATGTGCATCTTACACTTAATGGTAAGAGCACTTACCCTTGACAAACTTTATCTTGGGTGAACCTACATAAACATTATCAAGATTCCTATTGACAACAATGTTGATCTAGAGTGAGGTTCTTCAACAACTTGATTCACAATAATATCATTGATACTCTTCTTATCAACGTTGCTAGCAACATATGCTTTGTCAATTTTAGCAAGGTTTGCTCTCTTTTCAAACCAAACATTCTTAACATGCTTTTTGACATTCTCATGTTTTCCATATTCAAAAGTTTTAGCATGCTTAAAATGAGGCACAATCTCTTTATTCCTAGATGCATTTTCTATTTTGCAATATTCAATGAATTTATAGCATTTGGGCTTGATATGACCTACGATATTGCAAAAATGACATATGGGAATAAAAGAAGAGATTTTATCTTCCGGAGTTGAAGAAGCACAAATAGGAGTTTCAAGAGGTACCTTGTTCTTCAATATGTTCTTGGTCTTGGAACGTCTCTTCTTAGGAGCTTTCTTGTCAACAATGACATTGTCCTCGCTTGTAGGAAGTGATGCTTCTATGAGCTTCTCATCAACTACCAAGTCACTTGAGCCTCCTAATGAAAAACTAGAGATGATCATATCCCTCTTAAGAACAACCCCTTCAACTTCTCTAAGCTTCTTAGCAAGGTATTCTTTTCACCCAAGAGCCTCCGAGTTGTCGAATCAAACTCAACCACTTGTAATTTGATCAAATCATCCTTCTCAAAAACCTCTCTTAAGGCTATCTTCAAATTCTCTTAAAGACATTTCACCTTAGCCAAAAGATCTATGTAGGTTGGATTATCACTTAAAGACTCTTGATGATTTGGATGAATCCTTGTCCAAATGAATCTTGACATACATCCTCTAAGATAGAATGAGAGGCCGTGAATGCAACAAAGTTGCTCACCAACTCTTCCTCACCAGAAGACTCATCACTAAAGCTCTCCTTATCACTAGAGTCATCATCTTCACTCCATGTAGCCGCTATAGCTTTTCCCTTATTGTCCTTCTTAGTATCACAAATAGAACAATCTGAAGCATAATGTCCTAACTTCTTGCACTTAAAGCATTGGACATTTCTATTGCTCTTAGCATGACCACTCCTCTCATGAGATGGAGAAAGGATTTCTTGAATTCTTTTACTCTTGAGTACTTGCCACTTGGCTTGACACCTTTCCTCAAGAACTTCCTAAACTTCCTAACTAATAGAGCTATCTCCTCATCATCCTCACTACTACTAGCTTCTTTAACGGCTTTGAGAGCTAAACCATTGTTCTTAGCCTTAGGCTTCAAGCATGCCTTAAAGGTTTGAAGAGATCCTAGCAACTCATCTAAGCCCATGGCGTCAACGTCCTTGCTCTCTTCAATGGCCGTTACCTTGGCTTTGAACCTCTTTGGTAGAGATCTTAAAATCTTCCAATTTAGCCTCTCACCGGAGATAGGAGTACCAAGAGCTTAGCATTGGTTGGCAATGTTTAGAAGCTTGTCTTGGAAGTAAACAAACTTGTCTTCCTCACACGTTTGCAAAGACTCAAATTTAGTTGTAAGCAATTGAAGATGAGACTTCTTTACCGTCTTAGTCCCCTTATTGGTAACTTGGAGAGCTTTTCATGCCTCATTTGCGGTCTCTAGATTTTGGATGTAGGAAAATTGCCTACTATCCACACCTCCGAAAATAGCATTCACTGCCCGATGATGCCATTTTGCTAACTCAAACTCATTGGTCGACCATTCACTTCTAGGCTTGGAAACGGTCACTCCATTTTCACTCTTATTGGGAGAGAGGTACCCTTCTTCCATGGTCATCCAAGCTTTCTCATAAATAAGGGGAATGTAAGCCTTCATTCACAATTTCCAAAACCCGTAGTTGTGACCCTTGAGAAGAGGAGGCCTAGAGTTTGAAGCCTCTTCGATCATCACATCTTCTTACAAGACCATACTTCAAAAACCTAAGCAATTCACTAGTAAGTATAACCCGGATCTCATCGAGTGCCATCTGACGACCCGCTCTTATACCAATTGAAAATAATACAAACGTAGTTAAATTGCTTAAAGCATACCTAGAGGAGAGTGAATAGGTTTTTACACCTTTTTCAATCCCTTGAAACTAACATTCTTTTGTCCCTCAAGGTAGCTTTACATACAACACATAATCTAAAACCATCCATACATAGACAATATAATCATGTGATCATTTAGGTAATGTCTACATATATAAGGAGTTGCATGAGGTATAAAACACCAAAATCTCAACAACAAAGAATACTTGCATTATGATATTGTTCAATGAATTACAAGTGTTAACAAATATAACTATACATCAAAGTAACAATATACAAAAGAATAAAGAATATAAGAATGATCAAATATGTATTGTTTTACAAATTACACTTAACAAATCTTGATTCCAAAACTTCACAAGTGATGAATACTACAAGATTAAGAGTAAACATATATATACAAGTAATAAAGAGAGATATGAAGAATTAACACATGGGATTTTTTAACGTGGTAAAACCTCCAATAAGGAAACATCCACGGGTTGAACTACAACCATTTGGTACTATATATATTGGATGGTAAATTAGAAATTCCACAAAGTAACCAATCCTAGATCACCAACCCATATAGAATCTATGTTTACCCAACCCTATTGGAAAGTGTGAAATCCCTCAATGATGCAGAACCACCATATATTGGACAACATACTAAACCAACATCGATGGAAGATTAGAAATTCCTCAATAGTGCATACACATCCCGTGTACCCCACTCTATTAGAGTCTATGTCTATCCATACACCTAGGCCTACCAATAATATAGCCAACTCTCTATCCAAGACACTCATGCCTCTAAAGAGCCTCCCTTGCATAGCTATCCGGACCTTCCCGATCCTAGCCATGACTTCTTGCTTGCCTATCCGAGTCATCTCAACTCTAAACAAGACTTCTTGATTGGCTATCCGGACTCCCGTCCTAATTAAGACTTCATGCCTTTCACAAGGACTTCCTAGTATGATCATGTGAATGCAAATGATGCAAACAAGCAATACAACATAGAACATGTGATCAATACATTTCATGGAACAACTAGACCTAAACATGTAAGAACACAAGTAAAGTAATCTAGATGCAAAATCATTAATTAAACCTAGAGCATGTGAAAAGCATCTAACACAAAAGCTCATAGTTCTATTCATACAAATAACACTTGAATAACACATATACATGAAGCACATATTCAAGATGTCATAAACACACACAAAAATGCTAGAATCACAAAATATATTCAATGAATATGCTAGCCAAAGATTTAGAGCATAGATATATTGATGAATCAATTGAATCCTAGATGTCTCTAAAAACACATACAAGAGTCTTAATCCTAGATTACATCAATCAAGGATAAAAACACATTTCAAGGATTATTGATCATAAAATGAATCAATCAAGTCACAAATAATCCTGGATATCAATCTAATCACAATACAACTCTCAATCATGTGAAAAACTTAGAATCTAATAAACTAGTTCACATATGTCTTTATATAGAATTTTGATTAGGATTGATTGTGAAGCTATCTTTCTCAATAGCATTCACCAAATATACAAGTATATATAGAAGAAGAAACCCCAAGGTAATTTAAGGTTATAAAAGAAGAAATCCCAAAGATATGAACACTACCTTGGATTCTCGATCTGGTTTGGTTTTCTGTGTGTAACCACCATAAAAGTCGATCAAACAGCTGCCAAATCACTTGGAAAAGGTAGAGGACTCAATTACGAATAATCTCCAACTAGAATCACTCAATTCCGAGTTCGTATGAAAAAGTTATGGTATTTGGAAGATTAGAAAAATTGGAGAGAAAATTCTTGACGTGATTCAACTTTTTCTTCTTAAAATGAAATGGGAGGGAATTGGAATTATTTAAAAGGAAGAGAGAGAGAAGGAAGGAAGGAAGGCATCCAACCAGCATATGCCATGTCATCACCATGTGTGGCACACGTGGGCAGAGGGTCATGCTAGCCGTGTGGCACACGTTGCCCATACATGGCCACCAAGCTTAGCCGTTGGCCTTGCTTTGTCCTCTCGCGCTCCACTCATGTTCTTAAACCGTATTCGGGCCTCCGAACTCCAATTTCAAATCCGTATTTGGATTACCAATCGTGACTCCCTCACGCACAACGATGACTACAAAACTTTGCAAAGGTTGAGAATTCATCTTGGAAAACGACAACGAAGACAACTCAACGAATGAGAACACAAAGTAGCATAACTACATCGTTTGGACTCGAAACCTAATAAATGAGTAACCGAAATGACCAGGACTCAATAAGGAATCATAAGAGATCATGTTCAAGTCCAAAAACAATAAAATGAAAACAAATAGACACCAAGTCACACACATATGCTGTTTCCTAAACATAGTCCTAGAACATGCATTTTTCAATGATCATCAATTTAAATCTAATCCATGAGCATATATTTCCAAGTGTGTGAAAGTGTTATACCAATGATATAAAATCATTCAAGGACATATATGAATATCATTTGTGTGTGTGCATAAGCCTTGTAAGAGGAATGATGTCTAAAATACCTTTATTGTGCAACTTAACACGTTTCTCTTTGAAGACTCCATCTTACATGTTTTGTGGCCAAGTCTTTCTTTGAAGCTTTGAATCATCAATTCTAAGACCACTAAGTGATACAAGAAAAAACACCACTTTGATATGGAATACATAACAAGACAAACCAAAAACCTAACAATCAACTACCAGCAACTACTCAAAATGTGAGTCATTCTAGTGAAGTTAATATATCAATTTCTTCGAGGACAACCGAACAACAAAGTCACGATTGGTGGGGCTTTTCAAGTCGGAACTGAATACATATATTTCTTTTAAGGTAACACTTGAATTTAATTTTAATGGTTTGTTTTAAAGCAGTTAAGTCATTAATATTATATGACGATAATAGAAGAAGAATTGTTTGACATGCTCTGATTTAATAGATTAATTTGTTACTGAATTTTTTTAATTTATTTTTGAAGCTGAATTTTGATGAGTGTAATTGTATGATTCTTGGTGCATGATTATATTAGTATTATATGTCCATTTTTTAAATAATTATAGACGGTGGCTAGTTTTTGTTTTTGGATCTCCTGCGATTATCTGTTTTGACATATATAAATTTATGTTATTTTTTTTTTTTTTTGCAGTAATCTGTTTTGATATTGATCTTGCAAACATGTTGCTGTTATTTATATATGGATGTGAAGACTTTGTGAGCTTAGCAAAAATTATGGATTTGAAAGACCTTGACCGGGACAGAGTTCACATAGTTTACTAGAATGAAAATTGTTGACGAATTTCTTAGACTTTACGTTGTTTGCGATGGATTTTCAAAGCGAAATTAGTAAAAATGGTTTTGATTAATTGTGAAGGTCTTAGTCATGGTTGTTAACTTGGCTTTTATTGGGTGGAAAGGTGAGTGTTTTTGACATTTTCATTATTTGGTTGCTGTTTAATTTTGTAATTATGGTTATGCGCTAAACTTAAATACTTTTAAAGAATTACTAGATACAACATGTGTGTCTGAGTGATCTATTTTTTTTAATTAAATTTCAAAAGTATAACTAAAAATGTATTTGGCAAAAGTATTACTGTCTCCCTGTGTCATGTTGACCAACACGGTGCATTATACTTGTAACTGCAAAGACGAACACTTTTGTGCATTTTATTTATTTATTTACATTTTGTGTATTTACATTCATCTAACTGTGAGTAGCTTTAATTATGTATTGATTTGTTTGTAGGTCTCAATTCTTACATACATATGACATACCTTTTCTTGTGAGCATAGTTGAATTTTCATTGATTCAATATTATATAATATAGTGAATTGACTTTTAAATATTAAAGAATAATTGAGACAATGAAATTCCATGTGCAGGCATCTATACAATTTTTTATTATGTTTTTCTCTTATAAAGAAAAAAAAAAAAAAAAAACACATGTGACAATTCAGCATTCGAACAATCTTTTTCATCAGACATGTATATCATGTAAGTATGTAATTGAGTAAGTTTGTTATTCTTAAATATTTTTCTTCTTATGTTTCATCAACATCATATTGATAAAACCAAGATAAAAAATTAAATTTTTAAGATTACAGAAATGCTTTGAAGAGATGGTAATATCTACTCATTATTCCCTTTATGATCCTATGTTAAGGTGTACAATAAAAATTCTTTTTTCCTTTCGAAATGTATCACTATTTTACTTCAAATCCGTTCGTTCAATGAAGAGCTGCTGCAACCAAAGATTGCTTTAATGGGTGGAGGTGCTTCATTTTGGAGTGCAGTCTGATAAATTTTAGGTAGATCCTTGCTGTAAATAACATGATTGATAAGCAGAATTAGCATTCCAAAAAAAAAAAACAGTTGTTTCATACAATTGATAAACATAAATCCAAATACTACATCTATGATTGTTCAATACTTCAATATGACTTGGCAATGACTACACCTATTGTAAGGAAAAACTAGCCGTTCAAAAAAAAAAAAAAAAAAAAAAAAAAAAAACTAAAATATTCATCACAAACATATATACTTTCAAGTTTACTCATACTTGAGTGAATGCTTGTTTGTCTTAAGTTTATATATTTTCATGTCATCTGTTGCACACAAAATTTGCTTGGTTGCATCTTGTTTGCTCTCAACACGATTGGTCATCTTTTCATGATGGTATAACTCAGAAGATGTTAAAATATCCTTTCTCTGGTTAATATTTGACTTGATAAGATAGAGAGCCAAATGCACACGTTCATTTGAAGAATTAAAGTGTAAAATTTAAAGAATATACGTACATATATATGTATCATTTTCCTTATCAATATTCCAATAAAATCTTAAAATATTGTTTGTAAATCTCAACTCAACAAACGTACCTTATAATCTGATTTTTTGTTGGAACATGATCTCTCCATACATTTAATTACATTTAAGCAACAATCATATCTGTTTTTTTTATGACAAACACCATCCACTGCGACCACTATGAAGTCATTAAATTTCCATGATATTGTTGTCATCTCCTTAGTAAGGACCTTGTCTAATGATTGCAACTACAAATCATAATTTAAAAATTAAATTATTTTTTTAATAGTGGTTAAACAATGAATTTATAACATAATCATTCAAAAATTTCTAAGCAATTTAAAAACATAATTGATGTACATTTACTTACAACAATGCGCACTAGGTTCTCTCGTTGTATTTTAATTTGCACTATAGGAAAAGAATCTCAAACTTCGGCCACTTTATCTTCGACCCTTAATAATGCTATGTACCAATAACTCCCATCATGCATTAGGATATATATCTATTTATCATAAAATAAAAGTCATAAATAGGTAGTACTAGAAGGACATGTGATACCTACTTGCAAATAATAAATCCTACCTTTTTGCAATGATTGAAGTGGTACATATATTTTCGGTATGCATGAGAACCACTCATCCAGCTAACATCTCCATTTTTTATAATGACTAGTTGCTATACATGTAAATGTTAAAGTATGACAAGAATGATAGTAAAATATACCGATATCTAAAATAATATGTTATTAACAATGTTCCAAACAAAAATCATGAAGAATAATAAATCGTCAATTATAATTACAATTATATGACAAACACAACAATACATACCATGTAACCGGTTGGCAAGTACCAGAAACATTGAGCAGTACTATTTTCACATTGTTGGTAAGAAAGATACTCAGAAACCATTGAAATAACCTATGTTAATTGCCCCCACCGCCCCCAAAAAAAAAAAAAAAAAAAAAACCAATATTGTTAATATCATGAATTTAGCACAAATAGCAATAAAATGTTTCACTTATACTATTTGACAGATACCATTCGACACACACAATAGAATAATGAATTTAACGTGAATTGAGCTAGAAATTACTAAAAATGACATACAAATCCCTCGATCCACATTGAAGGGAGAAGTGAGCCAAAGTTTTGTCTATTAAGATAAATGTGGCCGGCATCCACTGGTGTCTCTCTACAACCACGTATATATACATTACATAATCGTTAAAATTTAATGTGTATTTTAACCAAACCTTTTATTCAGGTTAGGATCAAAGATAAATTGAATTAACTTCAAATTACTCTTCGAGACTGGAGTCGAAACTTCAAATGGCCCCGCTTGGAATTTATTCTTAGTTCGACCATGACACTTATCATACGGAGATAATTGATAGCGACTGAGTTTTCGCTCATTTGCTTTAAGAATTTGCATGAGATTTCTTTTGATGTTATAATGTCTATCCAAGAGCACATCATTAGGATCGCCATGATCACTCTGCAATAGACAAAGAATAAAAAGTAGCACACAAATACAAAAACTTCCTTTCAAATAAAAAATTTAAAAATAAAATGAAAACTTTCGAAAATATACCTCATCCACCAATATTGGAATGTTTCGAGAATCTAATTTTGGAGGTTTAACCACAAACTTAGGGTCAAAAAGAGATGGCGGAAATAATAAGTTGGTCTTCTTTTGCATACCATCAACCATGTTGCGCATCAGCTGTTCATCATGATTTTGACTACTTGATATCATGATAGAACTAAAACTCTTCATCTTCTTATTAGCTTTAGATATACTTTTGTCATCTTTAGAGGAAACATCGACAAAGTTATGATTAACTTCTTCACTTATCAATCCACCATCATCTACTCGGGAGTTGTTTGCTGCCATATTAGCAGCATCTTCACCATTAGTCTTCATAATTTCATATAATGAAGCCTCGACAAGCTTAAGCCTTCCATCCATATTTTTCACCATATGAAGTATATTTTGAACATTATTCATCATAATCTTCATTGCATGATGTATCTCAACCTCATTTCCAACATTGACTTTTGAATTATCGTCTCCATCAATCTTAACAACATTAATACAATGTGATGAAAGCTAAAAAATAACAACAAAAAAAATGTATTTGTTAGCCATCATAATATACCAATACGATAAAAAATTTCATATACAAGTATACAACACTATTTTAACGAACGTTAATGCTTTCAAGACCACCTTGCTGTTGCAACCATTTTGTAAACTTCTTGATAATGTCATTGGTCTAGGCAATAAAAAGAATTTTAGATCTATCAACCAATAGAGTATTCCACTTTACAGGATGTAGATAAAATATCTGTTAAAAAAATATAAATATATATGTATATTATAATTATTAAGAAAAACAATGAAACAAAATAAATAAATAATAAATATTTGCACTCTCTTTACTTGAAAAAAAAGCACACATCCAGTTACACCCCCATGTCCTAGTGATTTGAATTGCTTGATTTCATTAATCAATAACTTAAAACACCAACTAGCCCAGTTCATAGTATGAATGACGGTAACATCCTTTAAAACATGGAGGTAAGAAGAACTAACATATATTCCACCTTGCGCGTGGACATAATATGGTCCCAATCACAAATAACATAAAAGTGATCTTAAACTCATCATCATCAGACCTCAACATTTTCCTTTTCTCTTTAAGTACATTCACTTTAATCCCTCTCGAGGTACCTTTATATATTTCTATTAATTCTTCGATTTGTTTATGTTGTATGTATATTTTCAACTAAGGGACACGTCAGCAATATAGGCAGGAAACATGGAAGAATAATCTCACGTCACTTGTTAACTAGTCAACGAAGGAAGCATTGACCGCTTGCCACGTCATCAAGATCAACAGAACCAAGACTGTATTCACCAAGTGGCTCAACCTAAAGGAAACTAGGATTGTACTCACCAAAGACCTATACTCGACCAAGACTTACTCGGCCAATGCGGCAAAAGTAACCTTATTAAAGTAAACCTTGTCGAGCAAGGATTCATCCAGGTACAAAGTTTCAAGAGTTGCAACCCAATAAAAAAATACTCTTATTTCCCCTCAAGAGAAGTCCAAATAGGAAAGGACTGAAAGCATTCGGAGAGATAGGCATTAAACTAGAAATAAGTCGAAATCAGTCCATAATATTAGAATCCTAAGACGATTCTATTTAGGGAGTCCATCACCAACACGACAATAACAAGAGGAAACTCTAATCTGTTTGATATAAGTAGAACCATGTATTCTACGAAAAAAGGGTTTCAAGAGTTGAGAGCTATTGTATGAGAGTAGAAACAACATCAAAAGTGTAACCGAAAGCAAATCATAGTATTATCTTTCCTGTCCTCAAGGGACACCGTGGTTTTTTCCCGTTTGTAGGGTTTTCCACGTAAAATATGTGTTTTGCATGCTTTTATTTACATTATCGCTTTTATTAACATGATATTATTGTTGGACACGTGGCAATCTAGAAATCACCGTCAACAATTAGAGCTATAAGGAGGGGGAACTAAGAACTTCGAGGAACCCTCACAAACAGATCTAGGAAATATAAGTAACACCAGCGACAAAGATGGAAACTCCAGTGGTGATAACCAACGCCATGACCCTGAGACAACCGGATTAGTAAGAGGCAGGACGTCAAAGACAAGGGAGCAGTTGATAGTGACACCGGAAACCAGAGTCGCTGACCTAGGAACTCTGTAACACTTCCAAATAGTCTTGATGAACCTGGTCAGCAAGGCCAACAAGCTAGGGCTGACGCTTCCTATCAGCTTAGGGATCTCTTCTCCTTACGACCTGACTACAAGTACACCCGGAAATCATCCACCAAGAAGGTTGCGGTCAGAAGTTCACATCGCAACCATGGATGCCTAAGCAAAGTGGTCCACGGAGGAAACCCTTGAAGACCACCTTGAAACCCTCAAAGGAATAAGACAAAAGCAAATAAAAGGTTTGCTAGGCGAGGGAGAATCACTGGAAAAGCAAAACCATGGTCAAACTCACGGAATAATCCTTAACGATGCTCATCAAAAAACCCGCCGGAGGCATCGATCTGCTTCATCTAAGGAAAAAAGCCCTCGCCCGAGAAAAAGCTTGCAGTTACGAAAGGGAAGACAGAGGATATATGAAAGCATAGACGATCAAAAGTCTGGAGGAAGTATAAAAGGTTTGCTAGGCGAGGGAGAATCACTGGAAAAGCAAAACCATGGCACGGAATAATCCTCAACGATGCTCATCAGAAAACCTGTCGGAGGCATCAATCCATTTCATCTAGGGAAAAAAACCCTCGCCCAAGAAAAAGCTTGCGGTTACGAAGGGGAAGATAGAGGATATCTAAAAGCATAGACGATCAAAAGTCTAGAGGAAGTATAGACAGCGAAGAAAACGGCTACCAGAAGATGACTATTAAAAGCCAGTTCGGCCAAGGAGGAGAACCCACAAGTTAGCGAACAATTACCCTCAAAAAACTATCCAAGAAAGTCTCAGCAATGGCTCGGAGATACAGTCACAATGCCTAATCAGACAAGGAATCAAACAACCCTCTCGTTGACCAGATCGCTCGCACTCGATTCCTAGAAAGATTTAGGATGCCAACCGTAGAAAAATACAAAGAAACCAGAGATCCAAAGGAGCACGTCAGGCAATTTCATAACGTCCTGGCACAATACGCATCCAACGATGGACTCTTGTGTCTAACCTTTCCACAAACCTACGGGGACCTCGCCTCTAAATGGTTTGGACAGCTCCCACCTAGAAGCGTCAGCAATTTTTCAGGTTTCAACAAAGCATTTGTATGACAATTTATGGGGAGCGTGCAGAGGAGAAAGTCACTCGCCCACCTTTCAAATTTAAAACAAGAAACAAAAGAGTTCCTCAAAAAGTACCTGACGAGATTCGACAAGGAAGTCACCCAGATTGAAGATGCTAATAATGTAGCTGTCATAGCTGCTTTCACCAATGGGTTACAAAGTGGTCGATTGTCTTTTGACTTATGGAGGGATCAGCCAAAAACTTACGAAGAGGTGATGGACATAGCCGGCGATTACGTTATAGCCGAAGAAGAAAAGGTGGCATAATGGGGTAGCTACGTACATGGCCATAGATTAGAAGTGAAACCCGAATCTAGAAACGAAAAAGTAAAAACGCAGTTGCGTGACCACCGAAGAGATGAAAATAATCAAAAAGACCAACCCAAGGAAAGCCAAGGAAGCAATCAGACCAGTGGGTTCCCAAGCAAGTAGAAGATAATGGCTCGCCAAGTACCCCCGACAGCAGTCGGCCAATGCTAGGAGAGACACAACAAAATACTATCGCTTCCACAAAGATCACGGGCATGACACATCTAAGTGTTTCCAGCTACGTGACCACATAGAAAGTCTAATCAGAGATGGGCACCTTAAAGATTTTACCTTGAGAGGAGACAAACATGGTAGTTGTCAGGACAACCATCGAGGGAACACATAAGATAAAAGGAGTCTAAGAAAGAGTAGCCCTAGTGCAGCAATAAACACCATATTCGGTGGACCCCATACTGGTCGAAGTAACAAAGAAAGAATGTCTAAAGTCCGAGAAGTGATGCACGAAAACAGAAATACATAAGTAAACTCTATGCAAAGAAGCCCCAAAAAAGGCAAGGAAGGATGGGACCCGATAGTCTTCACGGCTGAGGACTCGGAAGGAATTGATACAAAACCCAACGACACAATTGTAGTAGGGGTCTAAATAGCTCACGGGGACGTACTTCGGGTGATGATAGATAATGGGAGCTCGGTTGACATTCTGAGCGCCAGGGTATGCGACGAATTGCAGTTAGATAGGAAAAACCTACAGACATTTCAGGTACCGTTAAAAGGGTTTGGGGGCTTAAAGGTAAGATCTCTGGGAACAGTGAAACTACAGGTAAGATTCGGCATAGCGCCGTGTCAGAAAACAATCTTATTGGACTTCATAGTCGTCGACATTTATAACTGGCCGTATAATGCACTACTCGGCCGACCATTCCTGAACAAAACCCAAGTAGTCATGTCAACTTACGCACTAAAGGTAAAATTCTCAACAAAATTTGGGATTGGAGAACTCAATGGATCACAAGAGATGGCTCACCGAGCGAACCTATCAGTCTTTAAAGACAAAGCCGAAGTGGAAGCATTGAGCACATTTGAACTCAACCAAACCTAAAAAGAAGAGGTAACAGGAGCCTTCGAACTCAATCCAAGGGACAAGACAAATGAGAAGAAAGATGAGCTGACTAAGTCAGTTGTCTTAAATGAAAGGGAATCTAGCAGAACCAATAGAATTGGCGCGAGGTTGGCCGAATCAGTCAAGACCGACATAGTAAACTTGCTAAAAGAATATGGGGGAATCTTCGCCTAAAGCCACGAAGATATGCCAAGGATTAACACAAATGTGATTTCGCACTATTTGGCTATAGATGACAAAAGCAAACTAGTGGTACAGAAAAAGAGGAGTTTTAATCCAGAAAAAAGTGCAACCATAAGAGAAGAAGTGGCCAAATTACTTGCAACTGGTTGATCAGAGAAGTTAAATACCCGGAATGGGTAGCAAACGTCGTGCTCGTAAAATAAAAAAATAAAAAAACAATCAGTGGAGGATGTGCATGGATTTCACAAACCTAAATAAAGCTTGCCCAAAACACAGTTTCCCATTATCAAGAATTGACCAACTAGTTGACACAACTGCCGGACACGAACTGTTGAGCTTTATGGACGCATATTCTAGGTACAATCAGATCAAAACACATAAGCCAAACAAAGATAAAACAGCATTCACTACCGATCAAGGGTTATACTGCTACATAGTCATGCCATTCGGCCTGAAAAATACAGGAGCAACGTACCAACGGCTAGTCAACAAAATGTTCGACAGTCAAATAGGGAGAAATATGGAAGTTTATGTCGACGATATGCTAACAAAGAGTGTAACAATTGACAGGCATGTAAGCAATCTACGAGAAACTTTGGATGTGTTAACCAAGTACGGCATGAAGCTGAATCCAGCCAAGTGTGTATTTGGCGTACCATCTGGTAAGTTCCCCGGGTATCAAGTGCATCAAAGAGGAATAGAAGTGAACCCTAGCAAGATTCAAGCGTTAGCCGACATGGTTTCATCGAAAACTTTGAAAGACATTCAAAAACTTACAGGATGTTTGGCATCATTAAACAGATTCATATCAAAGTCAACCGATAAATGCTTACCCTTTTTCAAGGCTCTCAAGAAAGGTAAAAGGGTCGAATGGAATGAAGATTGTGAACAAGCCTTTCATGCCCTAAAATAATACCTCAGCCAGACCCCACTGCTATCAAAACCACTCAACGGAGAAACACTAGGTGTATACATGTCAGTCACAGAAGTGCCTACAAGTTGTGTTAGTCATGCAAGAGAACGGAGTCGAAAAGCCAATGTACTACACAAGCAAAACACTGTTACCAGCCGAAACAAGGTATTCGCCAACCGAGAAAATGGCACTCGCCCTGATAATAGCAACAAGGAAACTAAGACCCTATTTCCAAACCTAAAAGATCAAGGTATACACAAACTGCCCACTCAAACTAATCTTACAGAAGTCTAAAGTGTACGGCAGACTAACTAAGTGGGCAATCGAGCTAAGCAAATTCGACATCAAGTACCTCCTAAGAACATCAATCAAAGGCCAGGCGGTTGCAAATTTTGTCGCAGAATTCACCGAACCAGACTTAGAAGTAGCAAAGATAATGGAAGAGAAAACAAAGAAAAACTTCCAATGGCAACTTCATATCGACGGTTCATCAAATATGCAAGGCAGTAGGGCAGGGATAGTGGTTTCAACCCCGGAAGGAGATTCAGTTGAATGTGCCTTGCGTTTTAACTTTAAAGCCACCAACAACTAAGTGGAATATGAAGCACTAATAACAGGTTTGAGAGTATTCACTGCCTTAGGAGCCGATGAGATAGAAAGTTTCAGCGATTCCCAAGTAATTGTTAACTAAGTACTGGATGAGTATCAGGCGAGAGATGAAAGCATGATCGCCTACCTGGAGTTAACAAAAAGATTATTAGGGCAGTTCAAAGAATTTAGGATCGTACAAATCCCAAGAGAAAAGAATGAACAAGCCGACGCACTGGCCAAACTAGCCTCAGCAATAGTTAACATTTGGCCATGAACAGTCCATATGGCTCATCTGCCCTAGCCAAGTATAACTGAACAAAATGAGGTCGGAGTAATCGAAAACAGGTCAGACAATTGGACAACGTCGATAAAAGAATACCTCATCAATGACACTTTACCGGGCGACCCATTGAGGTAAAGCGACTGAAATACAATGCTACAAGATATTCAGTCCTCAGTGGCGAACTGTACAAAAGAGGTTACTCAAGAGTATTGTAAAGGTGTGTCGGGCCTAAAGAAGCTAAAGGAATAGTAAATGACATACATAATGGAAGCTACGGAAACCATACTGAGGGTATCAGCTTGGCCCACAAGGAGTTAAGACAAGGGTTTTATTGGCCAACGTTGTTAGTTGATACAAAAAGGACAGTCGCAAGATGCGAAGCATGCTAGAAAGTTACGAACAACATCCGACAGCCACCTGAACGTCTGCAGAGTATCACTTCCCCTTTGCCATTTGCCATGTGAGAATCGGCCCAATGCCCCTAGCCGTCGGAAGAGCAAAACACGCCATTGTGGCTGTAGATTATTTCACGAAGTGGGTGGAAGCCGAACCACTGGTGCACATAACAGAGGCAAACACCACCAGTTTTGTGAAGAAAATCATCTTATATAGGTTTGGGATACCAAACACCATCTTCACAGACAACGGGACGTAATTTGACAACAGAAAGTTCAGAGAACTGTGCAAGAAATATAGGATCAATAATTATTATACGCCCCTAGCTCACCCACAGATGAATGGACATACGGAAGCGATGAACAAGATAATCAAACATAATCTAAAAGCCAAACTTGTCGTCAAGAAAGGGAATTGGGCAGAAAAATTACCACAAGTACTATAGGCCTATCGAACAACAGAAAGAAGTTTAACAGGCGAGACGCCATACTCAATGGCTTTTGGAGCCGAAGTCGTAATCCCTGTAGAAACAGCATTTTCTTCTCCAAGGGTACAACTCTTCTAACCTCAGCTCAATATTGGTATGCTAAATTACAGTTTAGATGAGCTAAAGGAAAAAAAAGGGAACACGCTCAAATTAGGAACGTAACTTATCAACAAAGGGCAGCCAAGTATTACAATTCACATGTGCGCCTAAAAAGATTTGCACTCGATGACCTAGTCCTGAAAAGAGTGTCTTCTGAAACTAAAGACAAAGCCGCAGGATCACTCGCAGATAAATTGGAAGGGCCATATCATGTTATCGGTATAACAGGGCATGGAGCGTATCGCATCGCTCGTAGGGGAGCCGGCGAGCTCCCTCGACCGTGCAATGCACAATATCTGAAGATATACTACCCCTGACAACGCCTCTCTTTAAAGTTTGTTTTTTGCTTTTTTAAATTTCTTTTTCAGTATTTCCCTTTTTAGCATTGTTAAAGTTGCAGGATACATTCAATAAAGAGTAATTTGTTACTAAAGTACTCGAGGCATTCAATAAAGAGTAATTTATTACTAAAGTACTCGAGATATTCAGTAAAGGGTAATTTATTACTAAAGTACTTGTGATGCTCAATAGAGTAAGTCGTAACTGAAGTACTACCCTCGAAAGGTCTAAGTACCGAATTCAGTCATAAACGTTATTCGCCACTGCATGAGAATAAGTTCAAAAATTCTCATCAACACAGAAGGGCGAACGGAGTATTCTCCGGCATAGCAGGCTAAGACGATTATGTCATAACACCTTGAGCTAGAAAGATGCTATAAGAATAGTTGGTGCTCGCCACCAGTGGCAAAGCATAACCCATAGAGATGCAAATGAAGCACTCAGAAGCACCACTTAAAAACATAACCATAAAGAAGCATTGGGGGTTGAACAAACTAGCAAATATAACAATATAAGCAAAAGCAAGAGACATCCCAATAGTATGCTTAAAGACTTGGTGTATGGTCAGATACGTCCTGACAAAGATTGAGTAAACCGAAAACTCAACAATTGTAGCTGAAGAATAAAAGGGCACCAAGCCTTAACCAAAAACTGGGCAATGGTAGTTGAACGGCAAAAGGGGTGTGGGCCATAAACAGTCACTCCAAAAAATCAAAGAAAAGGATAAACCAATCGTATAAATAGATAAAAAGATGTACATTTGCAAAAATGACAAAGGAGAGGGAAATTACAAAAGGATTGCACAAACGATCAAGTATCCGTCTGACAGACATCGCCACTATCTTCTTCATCTTCCATCTCATCCTCTGATGTCCAAACAACTTCCTCTTCCCCCACCAGCATGAAAGGCTCACAGTCTCGACCAGAAACAGGCCCCAAGTCTGGCTCGCCACTAGTACTGGTAGAACTCCCTTTTTTCCAGAATAATACTTGTTGAACACACGTTTCGTGGGGACTTCAAGGTGCATTGGATGAGGCACAATTCTCATATAGCAACAGTGGGCCTTCCACCTTCTTATCTCATCCTTAATCGAACCCACCGTGTTATCCATGTGCAACTTAAGGGACTTGTCGAAGCGTTTCAAAGCCTTCTCGTTCGAGTGATCCTTCATCGCAAAGAATTTCTTTGACTGCCTCATACCACGCTCGAATTCCCATAAAATAAGTGCATCATAAGCAGGGGATCTCTTGAACGGATCAATGGCTTGAACTTCTAGTTCATCCTTCAAATCCCTAAAGATAGCGTCACTCGATGCCTGCTAATTTCCTAGGTCCTCTTATTCCCGCTCAGCTTTTTCCCTAGCTTCTTCGGCCAACCTCTAAAATTCCATGCGGGCTACAAGTGAATCCTGACTCGCAGAAAACTGATCTCTCAAAAGCCTAATTTCTTCTTAAGCTGAAGACAACTTTTCTTCAGTAGCCAACCGGATAGCCAAAAACTCATCAGCAGATTCTCTTAGCTGAGTAAGCTGCTGCGAGCAGGATTCCTTGACGCTTAACTTTTCAGCCACCAGATGAGATACTTGTTCGCGCAGGCGCCTATTTTCTGCTGAAATCGCATTTCCACGTCTGTAATTTTCAGCCATCTCGGACATCATCTGAACACCCAAAAAAAAATGTAGGTTATGAAAGGAGCAGAATACGGATAAAGTAGAGGTTGGAAACTCACCAATGACTGGTAATTGAAAAAGAATTCCATCTTTTTTATTGCAAGACTTATTCTTTACATGCTCTCAACCTTGCCCGACGTAAACATCATTTTGGACCAGATGTGACAAGATCTTTGTGGCAGAGAAATCTAAAAGGGAAACGAAGCCAAAGGCTTCACCAGCCTCAGCCGAAACAGTAGGAGGCTCTTCGCGCACGCCCTCCGAATCCACAGTCAGTGCAGATGGTCCGGGAAAATCTGTACTAGTAGCATCATCTGGCTTGGCGACACTCGAAGAATGAGTAGGTGGGTCTGGTGAAGCATTAGTAGAAATGTGTGAATCTGTCGGAGTAGAAGCATAAATGTGTGGATCTATTGGAGCAGAAGTAGAGGTGTGAGGATCCAGCGAAGCAGAAGTAAATATGTGTGGATCACCAACATTCTCCAAGTAGGGAGCTAGATCTGTAATCCTGTCCCCAGTAGTTATGACCCCCGAAGTAACCCTTTATGTCAAACCAGTCTCAGCGGGTTCAGGTTTGCTGCTGCCTTCCTTATCCGAGGAAATCACGTATTTTACAATCCTCGAAGCCCTCTTCCTTGGGTGAACGGCATGATCAGGAATGTGCTCAGCTGGACACTTCCCCCTACCAACTCGAGGATTCAGGTCACTCGCAGGATCCTCGAGGGTTACTGGAACATTAGCATAAAAAATGGGGACGTCTTCGTTCGCCCCCGAAGCACCAATTTTTTCTTTACTCTTTCGGCTGGGGGTATGCCTCTCAACGACCTCACGACCCCCCTGATACGGATCAAGTTCGACGTTTTGCTCAAGGTCGTAGCCCACATCTTTACTATATACAGAATCATTCCCGTCCGGAGTAGCGATTCCCTCCTTAGCCAATTCAGCAGCTTGCCTTTGGCTGGCAGTAGCAGAATTCTTCACTACCTGGGCTTGCAAGTCACAAACCATGTCAATATCACTCACTGTGAAAAAGAGAAAACTGTTACAAAACGTAAAAACAACAATGGAAGCAAACAACGTTACGAAAAGGTATCATAAAGGAAACTCACAACATTTAAGCCGAACGGGTAGACGAGGATAAATCTTGAGTGATCATTTTTTCCTCATCTAAAAGGAAAGGCTGCCCTCTCTCAGCCAGAGGAAGAACGGCAACAGCCACAAGATGGGAAATCTCATCATCCAATAGAACCGACGATATCTTTGACCAAGCATCAGAAGAGGTGAAATGTCTTGGAACTCTCCTAGCCAGGAAATTCCAGCGAATACTGGCTGGTGCATTTCTACCCCATGCACCACTTACAAAAAACCAGTTGTTTTTCTAGCGTTTTTTTTAAGAAGGGAAACCCCAAACAAAACCCTTTTTCTTGTCATCATCCAAGATCTCCACTTGACCCGGATCTACCACACCTTCAGGAATCCAATTCTCCACAGCAGAAGAGAGGAGGAAGTTAGTGCCACCGTGGCTCGATTGCCTCAATATGTACATATGGAGAATCTCACGGGGAGAGGGAGGTCAATAACCCTTCAACTTCAACATCAAACACAAGCACATCAATATTCTGTAGCTATTATAAGCCAATTGGGCAGGTGCAAGCTTGGCATCAGCAAGGAATCTGGTTATGAAAGGTTGAACAAAAAGAGTAACCCCACAACCAAGCATTAAACTGTAAATAGCAACAGCATTTGGAGGAGGATTCCATATGGCTCACTCGCCAGGCAGCATCAAGTTTACATTATTAGGAATACTACTCTTATACCTTTAAAGCTGTTACTCGTCGACAACATTTACCTCATTATCGAACACATTCTGACGCTCAAACAAGAAATGCAACATGTCGCTTTGGTGATCTTCAACATCATAGTCAACTATTGTTTGTGCACCTAGCCAGGACTCTATAGGAATCCGAGGCACCTTTCATCTGCTGCCACTGGGTTTTGAAGATTTCATCATCTCTGAAGAATCGCTATCATAAGATGAAGCAGGAGACGCATTAGGAGCACTGGTCTCATGAACAGTAGGGATATAAAATGAAGTGAGACAGAAAAACTTGGATCAAAATTACATATCAACAACTCAATTTTATCTATGGTACTTTTATCACCAAGTTCCAGAGCCCACATCATTTGATTAAAAATGAAAGAACGTTGAAAGGTATCCATGAAATCTCACCGAAAAATCCCAAAAATTAAGGATGTGCTAATAACTTAGGAAGGCAAGGAAACGCAACTGAAAACCTTGAATCGCCTGATGATTGAAAGCAAAGAAACAAAGGAGAGAAATGTTGGAAGCCTTGGTCTTAGAGAACAGAGAATTAAAATCCTGTAACTTGAAATGTTTAGGGTTTTTCTGGTAGGAGAAGAAGAAGAGTCGAAATTTGCCAATAGTGGAAATTGGCGAACGAAATGATTCGTTGCCTTAAAAAGAGCGTGAAACAAATTATGGTGTGTTCACTATTTATCTAGAGGGGGTGAATAGATTTTAATCAATTTTACCCAATTTTCGTGATTAGTTAAGTTTACGAAAATGCCTCTAACTAGTCAATTTATATAGCAAGTGTAATATGTACGGAAATATAAAAGACACTTGATATTTACGTGGAAACCTTTAACAAGGAAAAACCACAGGTTGTTATGTACGCCACACACAAACCTCGAATCCACTAATTGTAATGACGTTTACAACCTAGGTTGACCTCAACCTCTCACGGTCTATAACCCGCCACTACTACCCGCAGGCCAATAAAAGTGGACCTAGTCCAATTTGCTTGCACCACTCACCGATAGTCACAAGACTTACTTCTCAATGAAGAGAATAAACAACCTAATGTGAATAATATGATATTCAAAGAGCAAGTAATGCTAGGTTACACTAAATGCCTATCTAGAATGAAAGATGACAATAATCACAATCCTAGATATCAATCTTTGCTATATGACATATCATAAAGCTTAGCTATCAAAGATTAACAATCCTAAAAATAGCTATCAAAATACAACTCTCAAACAATCAGCACAATCATATCAATCTTGACAATAGAATATATTCTATAAGCATGCAAGTAATAAATGAGATTGCTTGTTAAGGAAGACACAAAATATGATTTGGACTCTCTTCAAACTGACCTAAAGTCAAAGTAGCATATATATAGGGTGACAAATTCATACTACGTCGTTTTGTAAAGTTTCAAAAATTTTACCTTAACCGCCCTACACCCGCCATACGTAGGGCGATTGTAGGGCGATTCACATGGAAAATGAAAAACAAGTTCTTCATGACCACTCTACGCGTAGGGCAGAAATCAGGCAAACCAAGGTCGGTTGCTCTCAGGATTTTGAGAGCCGCTCTACACCCGCTGTACGTAGGGCGTCTGAAGGGCGGAATATGGACGATAAAAAAATCGACCAATGGCACCGCTCTACGTATGGAGAACGTAGAGCGGTCAAGAGCAATTTGCTCTATCCGCCGTACAGGCGTTGTACGTAAGACACCTGAAGGGCGGTTATACAGCACTCTTAAAAACCATGATGCATCAATGACAAGGCATTTAAACACACAAGATGCAATCAAGTTAAACATGCAAAAAGAGAGATTAATGAACATTAATGCACACATAATAAACAACCACAACATACAAAAATAAGAATTATGCATGTGTTGTGAGAGTGTGCAACTACATCTCTTCATAAGCAAGTAAGCACTTAGAAATTTACCTTTGAAGTGCTTGATCTCTTGAGGACTTGAGAGGGTCTTGGTTGTGCAAAGCACCAACAATCAAAAGCTTAAGCTACCCTTACATCAAACCCCACTTGTGGTTTGTCACCAAAATAAGCCAATCAAAACTTGAGGAACTTACAATCTCCCCATTTGGCTATTTCGTAACAAAATTACCACTCACATTGATCCTCACAAAATTGAAACTAAAGGTCAACAATGATATTCTACATTACAAAGAGATATAAAATATAAAACTTCAAGTCTTCAATCTCTTGTAGAACTATCAATCCTTCAAAACAAAAAATTACACTTTCCAAAGCAAGTGTATTGTGAGATGATCATGTGAAGTTAAAACAAGCATTTGCATTAAAGAATTTAAGTACAACATCATGCAATGTATGTGAATGCAATGCTCCCCCTCAACGGGGTTACTCCCTCTCAATGTGTATTCTCCCCAACATGTAATTTTGCTACTACAATTAGCACAATTAGCATATTCCCCTTACCACATATTACTCCCCCTTTTTGTCATGATATGGGTAAAAGAGTATTCCCCCAAACAGGTCACTTATAGCAAAGAGAGATAGAAGCATACATGTCATTTACATAATCATATAAGGCACTTTATACAACTCGATCAAATGGAGAGAAACAAGGAGATTTATTTTCAATGAAAATGTGTGATTAAAATGCTTTGCATGCAAGACATATTACATTCAAGTCCAAAAATCAATGGATTTTAGCAAAGCAAATGACAAAGGTTTCCTATATGAATTCAAACCAATTTCACTATCTGTCATGAATTAAAGCAAGGATATAGAGAATTTATTGATTTAAATTTTAGAGAACTATATCCAACTTTATAAGCAAATCATGTCATGAGCAACTTTGCACCCTATTTGATTTTTCCGGATAAGATATTCGTATTATAGAAGACATGATCAACAAATAAAGAAAGAGAGACATTTTGGATTTTAAAATCCTTAGAATGGATACAAGATCCTTTGTTCATTTTGAGTCTCATAAGCTTTTCACACATTGTTTTGCATTTAAGAATTGCAATCATCAAATCATGCTTTTTCATTTGAGCATGTCATTAATAATCATCATGTTATGGAGATCATTATAGGTCAATCAATACGTACTTCCTATGTGAATCTCCTAGTCCAAAAATGCATGTTTGAACATAAAAATAACATGGAATGCATTCAAAGCATGATTCACACTTATTAAGATAAAAGCATATATACATATGTGCAACCAAGATACTCAAGCAATTAATAAAGGAGTATAAAAATTTTCAAATTTTTGCATCCAACAAATATGCAATTGCTCTCTTTGCTTGAGTTTCCTAAATGGGGTCAATCACCCAACCACATCACTCCACAAGACATATCCCAATAGATCTACTAAGTGCATGAAACCTAGTTGCATCTAAGGGTTTAGTGAATAAGTCTACAAGTTGATCATTAGTGCCTACATGTTCAAGCACTATACATTTATTTTCAACAAGCTCTCTAATGAAGTGATGACGGATGTCAATATGCTTAGTCCTAGAGTGTTGTACCGGATTCTTGGAAATATTAATAGCACTCATATTATCACAAAAGAGAGTGAGTGTACCTTGGTTGAATTCTATTATAACATATATTTATTGCGTATCCTCTTTATGAACTTTTACCGTAGCCTTGTGAGATAATTAATTGGAGTAGTAAAATGTGTGAGTTAATTTATTCATTACAATAGTTAATTTTAAATACTGTATATATATATGGTCTCTAGATATTATATATAATAAGCTTTTTGGTTAGATGTCATTAGTTAATTTATTCTACGGTGTTGGAGAGTGATGCGAAGTGGGTGGTGGATTTGATCAATACAGATGATGCCTCTTATGCTGATATGAGTGTTATTGTGTCTTTAAGTAGACAATTTGCTGGTTCTATTTCCTTTATTTCTAGGAGTGCTAGTAAGGCAGCTCACTCCTTGGCAAAGTTGGCCTTGAGGTTTGTTGATGATTTCTTTTGGATGGAGTCATGTCCTCCTTGCCTTGAGTCTGTTATCTTGGATGATTGTCTTAGTTTCTTGTTTAATGAAGTTTGTTATTTCAAAAGGATGTGTTTGCTAGTAAAAACAGCTGTGCCTTGAGACCAAATCTGGACTTAGCCGATCTAATATCATAATCTTCTCTCACTGATGCACAGCTACACCCAACCAAATAAGACAATATAACCTATATTTGTGTATTTAAATATATATAATTGCTATATGTATCTAAATTATGTTATTAATACCTAATTTTTATATCGTATTATATGTTTTATAATCAAAGACAAGTCAACTTTCCTTACAAATTCTATCTAGATAATAACCGACAATTCTCTTTAGTAACATATTACTTTTGCCAAAATATCTAGATAAAGCTTTAATTTTACTTTTGCTATCCTTCTTTACATATCTAGTTATGTTTCTTAAGTAAATAATTATGCATTTTTTTTCTCACTTGTATGATTGAAAAAAGGATGTCTTCCCAAGATGTTGATATGGGTGATAAGGTCGAATGGTCACCTACAAGTGAAGGAATTTATATTCGCATTTTACATGATCCTGTCAAAAAAGGAGATATGCAAACTTCAACATTTCATAAAAAGGTCTGAGCAAGTATAAGTGATGAGTTATTTGTTGAAACTAGTAAGAGGGTCATAGTTCAAAAGTTTAAGTCCAACTTCAATCAATTGCATAAGAAACATCAAGAATTTTCAGATTTGATTGAGTATACCGATTTTGGTTGGGATCATGTGGCAGACATTGTTACTGCATCGGATGAGGTTTTGGCTGATTACATTAAGGTATACCATTAATGTCACATAATTACATAAATTATGTTTAATATTGCTTAACTTGTTGACTCTGTACCCTTTTTCCATAGAAAGTGCCTTGCGTGAACTGCTACCACAAGAAAGGTTTAGAGCATTACTAAATATTATGAGAGATATTCAACACTACCACAACAACAGAGCAGCTGCATTTTTCATCAAGTCAACTACCTCCAAATTCAGATGATAAGCATGCATTGGAGGATATATTCTTTAACATTGGGGTTCTCCTTCAGAGGGTGATAAAGGAAAAAGACCCTGTCAGTCAATTTCTATGAATTTTGAGCGTTGTCTAAAAAAAGAGGACAAAATGGAGAATTATTTAGAAATCTGTAGCGAGGTCATGAGTCATAAATTATATAAAGTTAAGGAAAAAAAAAAAAGCAATAAGGAACAAAACAATTCGGCAACAAGTGTGTCGAGGAATATTCAATTGAGGAGAGCATGCAAATTATGGAGGAATTGGATGTTAATGATAGTGTTTTTGATAGGTTGGTGGAAAAAATTGTAACTCTAGAGTGGAGGAAAATTTTTCTGAACATGAATGAGAAAAAAAAAAAAAAGACATGGGTTCAATGACTTTGTAAATTCTCTTGTATTGTTTGTTATATGACTTGTGATCAACCTTTAAATTAGGTGTGTCTAGGTGGCATATGTTATGGACTTATCTTTATGTATTTCCTGTTTGCAGTTGTTGAGTGTGGATTTTTATGTTATAGATTTGGATAATTTACTTATTTTATAGTTTTCAATCTATCATAAATTTATATAAATGAGCAGTTGTGTTTCCCATACTTTATAGTGTGTGATACATTATTTTTATTCGGGTGTTATACATTTTAATTAATTTTCACCTTATATCATATTGCAATTGATGGAGGATGGTAATTCTTCAAATAGTTCTGATAGCTCGTCAGATCTTGAAGATATACAACAACACATGTTTATATGTATGCAAATTTATGAACTTTAGAGATCGTATAATGAAAGAATCCCATGTAACACATCTTCTCTATCAAATGTTGAATATGTGGAAGAATTGTTAAACAGACACCTTGATAGAATTTATGATTCATTTAGGATGGATAAACATGCATTTCTAAGGTTATGTGTTATCTTAGAGCATTTCCAATTGTTGGAACATGACAGATATGTTGGTTTTCATGAGTCCATTGTAATTTGTTTTTTTATTTATAGTTTCTCATAGTATACGCATGCGGGTTGTCGTTGAGCGTTTTCAACTTCTAAATACACCATTCATAAGCAATGTAAACGTGTATTGAAAGCAATTTGTGGGTTGGCACCACGCATTATACGGGCAGAAATTTAAGGGGATACACCCAGTGGTGGACCTAGGAATTTTATTCATGTGGAGCACTTGAACAAAGTAATAAAAATATTGAAAAATTAACACCAAAATAAAATGAGTACTATTATATATATATATATATAATTAATGATGGTATAAAAAAATTTAGCTAATATAAAACAAATAGAATATCAAGATGAATAGTCTTACACTAAAAATAATAAAAATAAGAAAAAAAAAAAAAAAAAAAAAAAAAAAAAAAAAAAAAAACACACAAACTATGCAAAGTTACAATTTTCCTCGACGAGGTTTCATATTTTGAAATCGTCACATAATAGTCTCCCTATCAATTGTGTTGAAAATATCTTTCTCCACATAAGCGAGTAAGCTATCATTCAACCACTCATCTCCCATTCGATTACGTAGGTCCATCTTCACAATATTCATAGTAGAAAACACTCTTTCTACTTTAGCAGTTGCAACGGGTAGTAATAATGTCAATGTTAAGAGCAAGTAAACTAATGGAAAAACCTTATCTTTTTTTTTTTCTCAACCATTTTTCGTGCTAGTTTAGTAAGGCCATTTAATTATGAAAATTCAATACTTGAGCACATGTTTGCAATATAATTATCAAGTTGATCTTCAAGTGCCAAGAGCTGAATAGGAGAATAGTCTCTCAGATCAAATTGAGCAAGCCGAATCAATTTATGTTTGTCAAATGCATAAAATTGATCCCTTGGACTAAGACATGCAATACAAAGAAGTAACTCAGTATTCGTCTCTGGAAAATGACTATTTAACTCTTGCAGTTGCATATCTATCACAGCACAAAATAAGTCAACTCGATAATGATGCATATTTTTGATCTCTTAAGTTTTACGCCTTGATCTACCTTGAAGTATAAACATATCATCCATATTAACAACTCTGATTCTATGCTTTACGCAAAAGGAAGAAACCTAACTTAGACAAGAATCCCACCCATCATCTCTCATTATTTGAAGTCATTCATTACTTGTTTGTACCAAGTTCATGGCATTCATAATATCTTGATCTTTCTTTTGTAATGTTTGTGACAACTCATTTGTAACTCCCAATATTATTTTCATCAAATACAAACCAAAAATCAAATCAAATTTTTCTATCGAATTCAATAAAATCTTTGCTTCATATTTTTGCTCTTGATTCGACCAATTCTCTATTAACATCTTAAGTACTTCCATAATAGATGAGAACATAGAAATCATTCAGAGTATAGTATTGTAATGTGAACCCCAACATGTATCACTTGCTTTTTGAAGACTAGTTTCTTGATTTAAACTCTGGCCACTTGAAAGCTCATTATTTTCTAATGCTTAAAAAACTTTAGCTGCTTGTTTTTCTAGAAGAATATCCTGGCGTTTAGTAGATGATCCGATAACATTCACCACATAAGTAATCCAATAAAAAATACCAATAATATCTGTATGATTTTTTTTGCCACAGCTACAAGAGGTAATTGAAGTTGATGAGCAAAATAATGCACATAAAAAGCACTATCATACTCTTTTAAAATAAGTGCCTTAAGACCATTGAACTCACCTCTCATATTACATGCTCCATCGTAGCCTTGTCCTCGCAATTTAGAAATACTTAATCCATGTCTAAAAAAAAAAAAAAAAAAACCTCATCAATAGCCGCTTTAAGTGAGAGAGCAGGAGTATCAGTAACATGTTCAATGCCTACAAAATGCTCAATTACACTGCCATTTTTATTCACATATCTCAATACAATAGTCATTTGCTCTTTTGAAGATATGTCACGAGATTCATCAACAAAAATTGAAAATAATGAATCACCAATATCTCTTACAATTGTATTAATAATTTCAATTGAAATAGCACTTACTATATCTCTCTAAATTTTGGGTGCTATCATTTTCAAATTTTCAGGAACGCTTTTGAGTGTCACAGCTTTTATGTTTTCATTATGACCACATAGCCAGTGTAAAAGCTCAAGAAAATTACCTTTGTTGTTAGATTTTTTTGATTCGTCATGTCCTCAAAATGGAAGTTCTTATCGTAAAAGAAACCAACTACAATCAATTGAAACACCTAAACGAGTTCGATACTCAATTCGAGCTTGATCTGTCTGTTTGTTGATAGTTGTCTCAATATGTTGATTCTGATTCATTAGATCTAGAGATTTTCTTGATGCATGATGATGGGCTATAGACTTATCATGTATTTCTAATAACGAAGCTTGGTTCTTGCAATTTGTAAACCCTTCACCCACAAAAGAGTCACCACCTCCTTGTTTCCCATTATCTGGTTTAAAAAGATAACAACATAGACAATATACTACTTCCTTTTTTATACTATACTCCAACCAAGTAAAAATATCTATCGAACCAAGCACGATTAAATCGCTTTGGCTTGTCTCCACAAGGTAATAAACGAAAATTATGTTCTCGAAGTTGACAAGGACCCTTTAATGCATATTCTCTACGAACTTGTTCACGAACATTAGGATGATAATCCCATATTCTAGTTCAAACCCTGGATATATCAGCAGGAAGATCAGCTAGATTGATTTCAACACAATGTTTTTTTGAAGATGATCTCATCTCAAGTGTCGATGATCTTTTCAAATACTTCTTCATAACTGTTCCATAATTTAATTATTTTTCAAAATAATCATCAATACCAATAGAAAAAAAATATGTCAATCAAAATAAAACAAAAAATAATATTTATACATAGAACATAATCACAATGTAATTTATAATATAAAAAAATTAAGATTATAAAATAAAGAAAAATACTAGGGATCAAAATAATTGAATCATAATATTAAATGAACAATTATAATACAATAAATTAAAATTTGAGGTTTTAAGGTTTATGGATGAGATGTATACCAAACTAAAACTATTTAAAATAAGAAAAACTCAAAAAATAATAATAAATAATTTAATATAAAATAGAAATTGAATAAACTAACCAGAAAGTGAATGTAGATGAGATGTTGTCAATGATTATGAAAAGAGAGAATGAATTGTTTTACCGTGGAAGAAAACCAAAATTTAAAGTATTTATAATAATTGATGAAAAAAAAATCTAAAGAATTTAGAATTGGAGAAGTAGACAATATTTTAATGAAATACGGAATCCGAAATAGAAGAAGAATATAATAAAAAAGTGAGTAATACTAAATTGGAAAGGATTTACTCAATTACTCTCATATTTATTGTAAAGTGGGGTAAAACAGTAATTTTAATAAAAAATAATGGCAATAAAAGGACAAAGAAGATTGAAGACGTCGGTTTCCTCTAAGATGAAGACAACATATGGCCCACACTGCAACACATCACATCACTTTCATCTTTTAATTTATTACTAACTTGTTTTTTTATTTTTTTTTTAAGTCATCTTTAAGACTTTAACTACTGACTTGTTTTTGTTTATAACAAAACTCAGGTAGGGCACGGGCCTCATCTGAGCCAAGCATGGGTCCGCCCCTGGATACACCTTCGAAAATCATAAACAATTCCAAATATTATCCATATTTTAAGGCTAAAATTTACAGATAAATTAAATGATATATATATATATATATGAGATCTATAATAATATCTCTAACATTTTATATTTTTCAAAAATGCATGGATGTTATTGATGGGACCCATGCTGCTGCATGGGCACCTACTCAGAAACAAACTTCATATCGTGGCAGAAAAGTTATTATAACTCAAAATGTCATATGTGCATGTTCTTTTGATATGATGTTTGCATTTGTGTACACTGGTTGGGAAGGCACTACAAATGATTCAAGAGTGTTCATGGATGCATTGAGAAGAGATGAAAATCAATTTCCTTTTCCGAATGAAGTTACAAGCAACATATAACTATTTTTTATGTTTTTTTTTTTTTTATTGATATTGCAGTGATATAAAAATAATTAATAGTATTATTACATGCTATTACTATGTGGTGGATTAAGGATATTAAAAAATGTCAGGCTTCACTATAAGAAAAAAGAGGTTTTATGATGGAGAAAAACCGTCATAATAAGTTGCTTATGACGTTTAAAAATCATCATTAATCTCAGCGTCAAGAACAGTTTCTTGATGGTTTTAAAAGCGTCATAATTTTATGACGGTTTTTAATATCATGAGTTCTTGGATATTTTTAAACGTCATAACTTTATAACATCAAGACAAGCATCATTAAATTTTGATATTCCATTACCTTCAAAATAAGCATTATTACGTCTTGACATTAATAGACCATCATAAATATATGATGGTTATAAACTATCATCAACTTGTATATTTTAAAAATAAAAAAAATGAAAAAAATTATTTGCGTGAGATATCTTTTGCGTGACTACCAAGGTTCTACTCGAGCACCAAGAGGTCCAACTGAGTTGTTCAATATAATTACAGGCATTTATCTTTGTGTAATGTTATTGAACGAAGTTTCAATGTATTGAAGGCTTGTTTCCCAATTTTGAAGTTAATGCCTAATTACCCACCACATAGACAACGACTGATTCCCATTGCATGTTGTGTGCTGCATAAGTTTATACGGAAAGAAGCTCGTCGTGATAGCATGTTTAGAGAATTTGAACTAAAAGATATGATTATTGATGAAGAAAAGAGACAAATATTTTCGATTTGGATATGTCTCAAGAAAACATGACACAAATGAACTCAATTAGGGATGAGATTGTAGTACATTTGTGGAAAGACTATAATAATAGATAAATATTATGGTTAATTAAACTTTGTATGGTTATTGTTAGCATAATATATAAGGTATTATAAGAATTGTTTTCTTTGTCAAAATAATGACATTATATTTTTTTTATTATTGTAGTTGTAATTTTTTTATATATTATTATTAATAAACTCTATTTTGCCACACATAAAAAAAGTTATGGAAGAAAAATTGAATTAAACCCTATAGAAAGTTTGACTATATTATCATAGTTAGTTGAAAATGATTTTGAAAATATTCTACCAAACACGTTTTCACTGTTTTCCCATTTTCAAGTAATACTACCAGACGCATGTTTTATGTTTTCATTCTTCGAATATCATTTTCAATAATTGCTACCAAACGCGTTTTCGAATCCGAAAAATACAAAAATCAAATTTTAGAAAACAAATGAAAACGAAAAAACAGAAAACGAACAACGAAAAAGTTAACGAACAGCCCTTAAGGTTTTCATTGAATTTCATCCTCATTTTTGGCTTATGAAAGATCAGTCTTCGAAAAAGGTTCTTCCTCAATAATGTGTGCTTAGAAAGAATGGCTTATATTTCTTTGACTTGCCTCTCAACAAATGCTCAACAATTTTCTTAGAATTCTATGTTTTTTAAACTTTACAGTTCATGTTTTTCTATTTTCAAGAATAATTGTGCCTTGCTTAATGTAAATGTAACATCTAGTACTATGAATTCAAGTTTGCTAGATTGGTTCAAGAGGTTGTCATATCCTTCCTCTCAAAGAGCTTGAAATTTAAATGTCACCATTTGGAGCGCTTTTTGGGGAACAGGCACCAAGTTACTAATCTAAGTTTAAAAGGCACCATTTTATGTGACCAGACAAAATTACCCTTTTTTTGTCGGTTTGTCTGGTTTTGAAACGTTGAAAGAAAAAACCAGAGAGAGAAACCCGACGGCGCAACAGTGCTACAGAGGACCAAAATCTGACAAAGAACCACCGGCGACGGCACTACAGTACCGATGTCGAATAGAACTGAAGGGCGAAGAAAAACGAGACCGGCAAGTTTTTGTTTCTCACGCATTTTTGTTCTAGATAAGTTTTGTGTATTTGATGTAGATTAGGTTTGATTTGATTTGTTGTTCATTATGTTTGTTTGATGAGATTAGGTTAGTGTTTTAGTTTAAGAAAAAAATTTCTTTTGAAGACGATGAAGATCTAGGTTAGTGAGTGTTTTTGAATCTTTATCGAGCCTTTTTGAAGTGATTTCGAGCCTTTTTGTACTGTTACCGTGCCTTTTTTAACTGTTATCGAGCCTTTTTGAAGTGATTTCGAGCCTTTTTGTACTGTTATCGTGCCTTTTGTAACTGTTATCGAGCCTTTTTGAAGTGATTTCGAGCCTTTTTGAACTGTTATCGTGCCTTTTGTAACTGTTATCGAGCCTTTTTGAAGTGATTTCGAGCCTTTTTGTAATGTTATCGTGCCTTTTGTAACTGTTATCGAGCCTTTTTGTACTGTTATCGAGCCTTTTTGTACTGTTATCGTGCCTTTTTGTACTGCTATCGTGCATTTTTGGACTGTTATCGTACCTTTTTGGACTGTTATCGTGTCTTTTTGTACTGTTATCGAGCCTTTTTCAACCTTTTATTTTGAGCCTTTTTGAACTTAATCTAGTCTTTTTGAACTGTTATTCGAGTCTTTTTGTTCGAGCCTTTTCAAATGTTACCCGAGCCTTTTAATGAAGTGTTCGTGCCTTTTCACAAACTACCCGAGCCTTTTGATACACTACCCGAGCCTTTTACTGAAGTGTCCGAGCCTTTTGATACACTACCTGAGCCTTTTAATGAAGTGTTCGTGCCTTTTCACAAACTACCCGAGCCTTTTGATACACTACCCGAGCCTTTTACTGAAGTGTTCGAGCCTTTTGATACACTACCCGAGCCTTTTAATGAAGTGTTCGTGCCTTTTCACAAACTACCCAAGCCTTTTGATACACTACTCGAGCCTTTTACTGAAGTGTTCGAGCCTTTTGATACACTACCCAAGCCTTTTAATGAAGTGTTCATGCCTTTTCACAAACTACCCGAGCCTTTTGATACACTACCCGAGCCTTTTAATGAATTGTTCGTGCCTTTTCACAAACTACCCAAGCCTTTTGATACACTACCCGAGCCTTTTACTGAAGTGTTCGAGCCTTTTGATACATTACCCGAGCATTTTCATACACTGCCCGAGCCTTTTTGTTCGAGCCTTTTCATGAACTCATATGTTTTTTTTTCTGTGAATGCAGATGAGGAATCAGCTAAAGGAGTCGCTTAAAACCCCAGTAAGAGAATGGTTCAAGGGAAAAATTATACGGCATGACCATTTCCATGACCTGGTTGATATCGACAACGCACTTAATAGTGTACCTGAACATCTGAGGATCGAAGACCGACGTCGGTATACTGAGTCGTGTTTTGGTCATTTTCTAATGATGCATCGTGAGATTCATTTTTCGGCTGGGATTGTCCATCGGCTGCTTTTGCGCGAGTTGCATCACGATGGGCCGGAAGATGAGATGAGATTTTTTTTAGGTAAGCATTCGGTCCGGTTCTCGAAGGTTAAGTTTTGTCTAATCACTGGGTTGAAGTTCGGAGTCATTCCCGACACGGTAAGGTATGATATGGTAGAGAATGGCATACACGAGCGGTACTTCCAGGGTAGAGACATCGAGTTTGAAGAGTTGAGAGCAGTGCTGCGGATTGGTATTTTTGTGGAGCAGTACGATGCGGTAAAGCTATGCTTATTGTTTATGCTCAACTGGATACTAATGGGGGTAGACGAGCGAGATAAAGTTCCAGTATGGCAATGGAGGCTAGTGGAGGACTTGGACGCTTTTGAAGTGTTCCTGTGGGGCGCACACGTGTATAGGCGGTCAATTTATTGTTTCAAGCATGCGTTGGATGGTCGACGGGAGCGGTTTGAACAACGACAGCAAGAAAGGGGTGCTGACGTACACACAACTGAGACGTACAACATATATGGACTACCACACGCACTATTGGTGAGAATTTAAAATTTGAATCTGTATTTTAATTATAGTTTTTTATTTTATTTTATATGACTAATGTATTTACTTCTTATCGTACTTATATATTATACAGATATTTGCTTTTGAGGTTATCCCCGAGCTTGGGAATAAAAAATGTGGGATCCGTAGGGCAATCTCCGAGCTACCACCCCCACGTATTCTGAAATGGGAGTTGAGTCAGCGACCGTGGGGGAGAAAACTGGATGGCATTTTCACTGAAAGGGTAAGTATTGTTGTTGTTAATTTTCATAGTTTTTATATGTATTACAATTACAATGATCTAACTATTTTTCAGATGTTTGCGTGGCAGTGAATTGGTGCCAACGAGTGTTGAGATGACTCAACGACTACGAAGGCATATACTGGGAGGCTACGAATGTATGACATACCGATGTTTCTGATATACCTAGTCACGTCCCTGAGCAGCACGAACGTAGGAGTTGCTGGACCCATTGATATGGAGGGTGCGTATTCCGGACCTAGTGATACAGAGGGTGCGTATTCAGGACCCAGTGACAGGGAGGGTCCTTATTCGGACCCAGTGATAGGGATGGTGCATGATCCGGAGCCAATGATACAGAGGGTTCAGACCATGAGGGTGGGAGTCGGAGTCCCGTGAGGCATCAGCCGGTACGTTTCACTTTGCCCAGACAGCCTCGACCTAGGGGTGATTCAGTTTTGGAGGGTCGCGATGAGAGTCCTGAAAGGCATAGACGGGTACGATTCACTATGCCCAGACAGTCTCGACCTGGAGGTGATTCCCGAGGAGGCGTTGGCGGGCATCCACATGTATGTAAAAGATATTAGAACCACATTATTTAATTTCAATTGAGTGAACAGTTTAAGTGCTGACAAAACTTTAAATCGTTTCAGGGCTGGGATGGTAAATTAACTGAAGTGATGGATGTTGTCCAATCTCTACGGGTTGATGTGATGGAGGCTATCCGAAAGAGTGATGAGAAGCGAGATCAGCAGCATCAGGAGTTGTTGGATATGATCCGGGCGCTTCAGGGTCAAGGTCAGGGTCAAGGTCAGACATCGCAGTCCCGTATGGATGGTCCACCATTCGATGACTAACACGGAGACTTTAGTCCCACAGGCAGGACAGGTACACATCAGCATGGGATAGACCCACAGATCACACATGAGCAGACACCTACTACGGAGGCACATACTGCAGACACAGTATCTGATCACCCGGGGCATGTTATGACAGAACGAACAGAGGTTCCCGGTGGTACAGAGATATCACTATTAGAGCAGGTGCCTCCTCCAGTTTTACCCGACGACAGTGCTGGTACAGAGACAGGACTTCTAGTACGGGAGCTACCTGGTGGATCTGTGCCACATGTTCTTCCACATGACCTAGCACATGGTTCATCCTCACAGCGTACACCACCTCCAGTAGATCCCAGCGCAGTGCGACCGTTGAAGCGATCCAGGCGCAACTCCCCCACTCATCAGCGCGATACAGGGAGAGAGAGCGATACACGGAGGGATAGATCCTCTTCAGAGCGTAGCCCTTCTCGGAGAGATACACGACGGGAGATATCCTCCTCACATCACAGCCCTCCTCATAGAGATACACGGCGGCACAGGTCGTCCTCACAGCGCAGCCCTTTTCACAGTAGTCCACAGAGGCAGAGATCCTCCTCACTGCACACACCTCCGGTGGAGTCTAGTTCTGGAGCCTGTAGTCCGCCCCAGATTCAGCGTCAGCTGCGGGTTCACAGGCCAGGTTGGCAGCTGATGACCCCATACACTGACCCATGTAGGCCGAAGAAGCCAAGGACCAGGCCAGCGTCATCAGTGCATGCATTCAAGCCCTATGATTTGTTAGATCCTGACCACGTTACTGCGTACCAAGCCTAAAAGAGGAACACCACGGGGGAATTGTACGTATAATCGTTCATTACACAATCTTTTAATTAATATTACTTGGTCATCTAACTTCTTCAGCAATTATGCAGACGTGATGTAGATATACATATACCAGTTGGTGTCACTTGGTTCCAACGGTTCCAAACCAACTTCATGGAGTTGGAGGATACGGTACGTTCCTTACTTTAACTGTTTGTATAAGTTTTTATCAGTAATGGTAGAATCCTAACAATATAAAATGTTTACATTGTCAGCACATCGATGCGTACTTGTTGATTTTACGGAAGCGTCAACGAGCATACCCCACTGTCTACGCTCAGAGGGTTAACGTACTGGATTCCCAGTTCTATGTAAGTTCTTGTACAGTACGATTTTCATTTTTTAATTGATGTGTTTACTAGATCTATTACCTAACATTGTGGTTAATTTTCTATATACGGTCATGGTTAGATATTCAGTGGGAGCGGATGTTCGGCAGTGGGGTGGCTGCACCCCCTAAGGAGTGGTCTATGCTGAAACACAAGTGGCACGATGATGACCTGAAGACGGTCCGAGGATTACTCCCGTCAAGAAACCGGTCATGGCACGCGGTTGATTGGGTGAGTGTTTAAATTACAAGGTTTCAATGTGTTTAATACTATGTTTAGATTTCAGGCACATAACACTATGTTGAAACACTAACATGTTATGATACCTTGCAACCTTGGACGCAACCATTGGGTACTGGCCAGCGTCGACCTCACCCAAGGGAAGATCTACCTGTTAGACCCGTTCAGACAGGAGGTCACATGGGAGTACAGGAATAAGCAGGTTGCGTGCCTACGTTGGTTTATACCCTCGATGTTGCATCAGGTCGAGTTTCACTCAAACCGAACGAAGGATGATGTGACATACAGTTTATCGAAGAAGGCCTTCCGGATGAGCATCATGGACGGATCCCGTGGGGTGCCCCAACAGCATCAGGGGTATGACTGTTTCAACATTTTATTATACCTCACTTGGTTTTAATTAAATTCCATTCTAATGGTTGTTCATATGGTGATTTGCAGCGGTAACTGTGGTGCCCATACTTTGAGATTGGCAGAGTACTTGTTGGCAAACAAGAAGGAGTTCGATTGGAAAGAAGAGGATATGGGCACCATCCGGGAGAAGATGGTTGTGGAGGTTTATTGTAACTCGCTTCACAACACTGTTGTATAGATGATTTATATATGGGTTGTTCCCTGAGTTGTAATTGATGTACATAACAGATTCATGTATTATTTTCATTAATTAATTAATTTTTTTCACTTTCCAACCCGTGCGTGAACAATTTAGTGCGTTGCAACACGATTTAAATAATACAATGAAAATGAAAACTAAAGCTTAATGATTTAAACAACATAACTGTATCGAGCATGGTTCCCAAAGTCTGAACGATGTTTGAAGACATCAACTTGGAGACATGTTCCTCAAGGTGCTTCTGGTGGCAATTCGTCTTCATCTTGTACTGCCTTGTTATGTTTGATTGCCTTCCTTATGAGGGCACGTTTGTTTGTTGTGTCCAATTGAATGACAGATGCTGCACTTGCGACGATATTCCTCGGGGACAATTCTACTGGGACCTTCATTAACCATAGGCGGGTTGGAACACCTCCTGCTATTATGTCCAGGTTGTCCACATCTTCTACACGATTGTGTGGTTGTCCTCTCTGAAGACGAGGCATGTCGACCCTCCATCGGCCAACCTGATTGTCTCTTTGTCTTTGGATTTAAAACCACCCGCGCTGCGATGTCAGATGGCACAACCCATGAAGAAGGATGGCCAACAGGCATAATAGGAACCGAGTATGCATCAATAAGTGTCTCCCTCTTGTAGTAGTCTGCACACAGAGATGTGAAATCCAAGTTTCGCTCCCTGCAACAATGAAAATAGTGAGATTCACGTTTGGGTAATATAATGTGTTAACTGTAACTTGTCAAGTACCTTGCCGCTGCAAGTGCATGTGAACATGGAAAAAAGTCCATTTGGAATTTGTTGCATGTGCAAGTCTTGCGGGCTAAGTCAACCGTCCACTGTTTTCCCTTGTGTCTGACGGAGAATATGTTCCAGTCAACTGGATTTACGGTCATAAAACCGCACTTCTCGACCCGTTTCAGGATCACAAGATGTGCTGCGTCGGTCAATCGATGACGCATGGACCGTGCAGCTGCATGACGATCGTGAAACCACTTTTGTAGCATATTCCTAATGAACTCTGCCAGCGTCATCAATGGCAGTTGCCGTGCGAATTTTAGGCATGAGTTTATGCACTCTGCAACATTTGTGGTCATCACCCTGTACCTTCTTTGGGGACAGTGTACGCGGGACCATTTGTGAGGACCGGCAGCAATAGCATAATCGAATGCAGCCTTGTGCAGCTTACGTAACTCCTCCATGTGACGATTATACTTTAATTCACTGTACGACCTAGCTGCGTCATTCATTATGTCAGCAACATCCTTTCTATGGAATCGCTTCTTCATATTTTCCCCAAAATGCCAGCAACATATGGTATGGGTTGCATAAGGGAACACTTTAGATATCCCTGCTTCAATGCTTGGATGACGATCGGAAATGAAAACCAGATCATCTATATTACCAAGGGCACCCCTCAAGCATTCCAAAAACCACTCACATGAAAGATTATTTTCTGAGTCACCATACCCAAAAGCAATTGGATACACCTGTTCGTTTCCATCTTGTGCAGTTGCCACAAACATTGTACCCCGAATCTTCCCTTCAAATGGGTACCATCAACTGCAATCACAGGACGTATACACCTCCGAAAACCTCTAATTGAGGACCCTAATGACATGAAAAAGTAGAGGAATTTATCATCGTCAGTGCATTGTAAGTCGGTGATTGTGCCAGGATTTTGCTGTTCCAGAACGTATGCAAAAGATGGCAAGAGTTGGAAAGCTTCTTCATGCGTTCCGTAGGTCAATGATAATGCATATTGAAGGGCATCGTGTGCCTTACTATACATGATTTGTATGTCATACATTGTTTTCATATCGGCGATGACGTCCTTGGGACGCATGAGACGACCATCATGTTGTTGAAGTCTAGGTGCAACGACTTCTCCGATTATGACTGCACTAGCTTGTCGGTGGCGACGGTGAATCTCCTCCAAGGGACAACTGTGTTCGTTGACAAAACTTCTCACTTGAAAGTATGTCCCTTCATCTCTCCTCACCGCTCTTAATTTCCATGTACAGTCGTCAATGATGCAAACCAGATGTAAAGTTGTCTTATTGGACCTTTTCACCTTCCATTCAAAGTTATGATGCATTGCAAAATGGCCAACTAGCCTCTTCAAATCCTTTTTACTCGGAAAAAATTGACCTTTATAAATCATGGTTCTAGGTTCTGGCGTTGCCAAGGTGCTAGTTGTATCAATACCAAACGAGTATGAATCTGCTCCGGGAATAACCCACGTTGCAGATGCTGTTACATTATACCGGACCTTGGAAGGCCCAGGCATATCAAGTGGAGTGCAACTAACTCCTTGTACATGTCTACCTCGTGTTTCAATTTGTGCAGGGTCTTCATCCACATTTTGTAGATCATCAACCCGATCATTAACCTGTTCATTATTTGCCTCATTATCCACCTCAGGGTTCGGGTAATTGTTTTGCTCATTGTACTGCTCATTTCGACAACCAAACACATCGCCAAATTGAGGTTCAACTAAATCTTCATGGTCGACCGCTACCGGTGGGACACCACACATGTTTCCCCACCTTCGGTGGCACTTCTTTGGGTGAACACTTGGTTGCTACCGCTAAAGGATCCTAATTGTTGGGTATTTTCAAGAGGAGGAATATCATTCCCGATCACATCTCCAGCTGTCCTCTCAGTTACACTGACACATACTTGAGGGATAACTCGATCTTCCCCTAGCATAAACTGCACATCGTTGTCATTTCTTATAAATGTGCGACATGTACTGCCAGGAACAATTGATATTGATGACAGATCAATATTGAATTTGTTTACATCATAATTCACAATGGTATGCACGATCGCCACCAATTCTTCGTAAGTCATATCCTTTGACACATACATTCCCTGGTTATCCGATCCAACAAACCTTTGACTTCCGTCGGGTAACTGCTCCCATCGACCGTTGTAAGATATTACTATTCTAACCCGATTCATGATGCTGTCAAATTAATCATCACAAAGCATTAATGAAAATTCAGGACTACAAACTTTTTGCAAATATTACATTTACAAAGGCTATGGTAAGGATATTGAAAAGTCTCAGAGAAGACATGAAAAGGCTCATAGAATTCTTTAAAAGGCTCGATTAAATCACATGAAAATGCTCAAAAATTTCTTGAAAAGGCTCGAAAAATTCTTCAAAAGGCTCGAATAGTGAATGAAAAGGCTCGGGAAAGACATAAAAAAGCTCGAAAATTCTTCGAAAGGCTCGAATAGTGAATGAAAAGGCACGGGAAACACATGAAAAGGCTCGGATAGTGAACACATGAAAAGGCACGGGAAACACATGAAAAGGCTCATGAAACACATGAAAAGGCACGGGAAACACATGAAAACACATGAAAAGGCACGGGCACGGAAAACACATGAAAAGGCACGGGAAACACATGAAAAGGCTCGGATAGTGAACACATGAAAAGGCACGGGAAACACATGAAAAGGCACGGGAATCACATGAAAAGGCACGGGAAACACATGAAAAGGCACGGGAATCACATGAAAAGGCACGGGAAACACATGAAAAGGCACGGGAATCACATGAAAAGGCACGGGAAACACATGAAAAGGCACGGGAAACACATGAAAAGGCAAGGGAATCACATGAAAAGGCACGGGAAACACATGAAAAGGCTCGGATAGTGAACACATGAAAAGGCACGGGAAACACATGAAAATGCTTGAATAGTGAACAGATGAAAAGGCTCGGGTAACACATGAAAAGGCTCGGAGATCTAAAAATTCTCACAATGGCTGGTTTACAAAATGTGAACAAATTATAAGAAGAAAGTTCAAGAAATATTACCTTATTTTATAAGTTGAAGATGAAACTCGAGGAAACCACAAATCTTTAACTTTTATTTGTAGATAGAGAGAGAGAGAGAGAGAGAGAGAAAGAAAAAATCAGAGAGAGAGAGAGAGTCGTTTTTTTTGGAAGTGTGGAGAAATAAAAGTACAAAGAGAATAACATAACTGATTATCTAAGGGCAATTTTGGTAGTTCACCATAATATGTTTCTTTTAAACTTAACTTATTAAACCACTGACAATATCACCAAATGAGTTTGAAAAGGTGACATTTCGCACCATTTCCTTTCCTGTCAAATTGTAAAAAAGATCTTGAATGATTGTAAAATACCTTTTACTATAAGTAATATTAAATTGTTTTGTGATGTTTGTCATTTTAGTAAGTCTCATAAACTTCCCTTTTCAGCATCACACACAACTTACAAGCATCTTGTTATTGTAGATGTCTAAGGTCCAGCACCCATGTTATCTTAATAAAGATATAGGTATTATGTTAGTTATGTAGATGTGCATTCTAGGAATACTTGGTTTTCATTATTAAATAGCAAAGGTAATGTTTATCAAGCAGTAGTTCAATCCAAATATGAAGTCGAATTACAACTTTCGTAAAAAATCAAAATGCTACAAACTGATTGTGGGAAGAAGTTTCTTGTTCTTGCACCTTTACTTAAAGAGTGTGGCGTAGTATTTAGACATTGCTTTTCATATACTGATGAGTATAATGGCATAACAGAACGCAAACATAGACACTTTAGTGAAACGGAATTGAGCCTATTAGCACATACCTCAATGCCTTTAAAGTACCATGATAAGGCTTTTTTGACAACATTGTACCTAGTAAATCAAATGCCTACACAAGTTCATCAACATAGGCCTCCTTCTAAGGTTCTATAATACACCAAACTTGATTACACTAGCTTTAAAGTCTTTGGTTGCCTAGTTTATCCCTACTTGAGGTAGAGGTGACCCGGTTCCGGTTTCGGTTCGGTTCGGTTCCGGTTCAAAACCGACGGTTTCAATTCCAATCGGAACCAGGGGGAACAGGATCTGATTCCTGTTCTTGGTTCCGACCGGTTCAAACCTCTTTTTTTTAAATTAAAATTATAAATTAAAAAAATAATTATTAGAAAAATTAAAAGACATGTTAAATCAGTTTATTGGGTAACCAGAAATTGAAATATATATATATATATATATGAAAAAATAAAAAATAAATTAAAATATTGAAATAAAACTAAAAAAAAAAATAAATTGGGCTTGCCTTGCACTTAATTTTTACCACAATTAAGTTGCATACGTATCCTCTTGGGGTTTAGAGGAATCAAAGGTCATGTAGTTCTCTTACCTTTTATTCAAGGTTTGGTGTTGGAAGTTGGAACCTAAAACTGTAACTAACCGGTATCAGTGCCTTCCGTTCCCATGGTTTGGTCATTGTCGAAGAAATCGTAAACTAATTCTTGATCAATTTCTTATTGTCTATTTTGCGCTTGGCTCCAATCATCAACACAGTCACATTAGAAACCGACATTGCAAAAATTTGTTTGGCTATAATAGCCAAATTAGATAATGTCTTTCATGCTCCTTCCACCATTGTTGTATATTTAAATTATCGTCTTATGTAAACTTAAAAGAGGTTTTTAGATAAGTTTCAACCTCGGAATTCGAGTTAACCCTAATATAATTGTTTTTGTTCTTTGGGGTAATAGTCGAGACCCTATCCCCTTTAATGTGGAAGATGGAGGAGCATGAGATGTAGTTTCGATTTGTGGAACATCAATGTTCAGTGATGGATCATAAACTCTAAGATATTCGTCATATAATTGACAAAATAGTAACTTAATTTTAGTACAATAACTACCAACATCAACTTCTTCTTCTAATCCTAAACATTCATAATAACATTTTAAATAATCATTCAAACTATCTACTTTACAACATGGATCAAAACATAATGCAAGCAAATAAATAGATGAAAAGTACCTATAATAGTCTAACCATTTTGCTTTCATAACATCAATGCAAAGACGTAATTGTTCATGGATTGCACACTCAGAAAATGCACCAACAATATTTATACTACCAATAATAATAGTATGATAATAAATACCAAATGAATTGTTACTAATAATTCCCTATATTCATAACTTTCAGCAAACAATTTATAAGTATAATTCTAACGAGTTGGAACATCACAAGAAAATCTAATGGGACGCCTACCATTTGATTGATAAAATTTTTACCATGCTTTCATTACAGAAGCATGTTTCTACAAATAATGAAGAGCTTCTCTAATAGGTCTAATAAAATTTTGAAGAACCTTTAATCCACTTTGAACACATAAATTTAAAACATGATATGCATATCTTTGATGAAAAAATATACCACCAAAATAAGGATTGTATATAAATCACTTAAAAAAAGAGTAGCTACAGTATTATTTGAAGCATTATCAAATCCAATTACAAAAATTTTGTTCTCAATTTTAGACTCTCCAAAAATAATTTTAAGCATCCTATAAATATTATCAATAGTATGTGCATCATCAAAAACTCTAAATGCAATAATTCTTTTTTGCATTATCCATATAATGTCAAGTGACATTCAAGTATGAATGCACCATCCAATGGTCACTCCATATGTTGGCACATATAGAAACACAACCATTATAATTATTAAAAAAAAATTACAAATTCTTTTTTTTTCCTTTTTTATAAATATAACAAAGTGTACGTGTGAGAGTGGTTCTAGAAACTCGACATACGGTGGGATTTAATGCTTATTGACCATAATTAATAAAACCAACTTTTTCACCAAATCTTAATGTTAAGTGTTCTACAGTAACCATTTTAGCTAAATTTTCTATATTATTTACATCAATATATTTAAATAATTGATTATTAGGGGTAGTGTACCTAGAAATTTGGCTTTGTGAACGCCCTTTGGCCTCTTCAGTTGGATGCTTCATCGTTATATGCTTTTGATATGTACCACATCCTCCGGATTTAGACTACTTAAATTCTTTGTGGAAGTAATTGCAAACCACTGCATAACTTCCATCATCTTTAGTAATTTTCTTCTTATGGATTACGAACAGATCGAATATGCGATGCTTCTTTTCATCATGTGCTTCAAAAGTTAGAGGTGAATAAGCCATATTTTGTGATTGGCTTTTGTAGTAGGAGGTGGAATTAGGTTCAGAAATTATTAGAGGAGGATTATGAGGGTTTGTAGATTCAAGATAGGCTTGTTGTTGTAGGAACTCATGATAAGCGATGTCATCATAACCGACATCGTCTCGCATAGGACCCTTATCTTTGCTAAAGGATCTTGAACCTTCTCCACTTGCCATTGAAAAATTTGATGGAAATAAATTTGAAAAAAATTGTTGGAAATAAATATGAAAATTTTGTTGGAAATAAATTTGAAAACATTGTTTGGAAATGAATTTGAATTGAGTAAAAAAATATAATTGCGATTTAATTGCAATAAAAAATATTGAATAATTGAGAGAAAATTAGAGTGAGGAGAAATGAAATGGGAGGGGTATTTATAGGGATTAGGAAAAGGGTTTTTAATTAAAAAAAAATAATAAAAAAAAAATAAAAACTAAAAACAAAAGTCACCATTGGACCGTGACCGTTGGGCCATATGAACGTTGTCCCAACAGTACAAATCAATTTTTTTATATAAAATAAAAAGTGGAACCGGCTAGAATCACCAGTTCCAGATCGGTTATGAAAATTTTCTTAGAACAAATCAATTTTCTAAAAAATTTCAGTTCTAGTCCGGTTCAAACAATGCCAATTTCGGTTCAAACTGAACCGTGGTCACCTCTAACTTGAGGCCTTATAATAATCATCAACTTCAATTTAGAAGTTCTCCTTGCACTTTTCGTGGTTATAGCTTGCAGCATAAGGGGTACATGTGCTTAAACAGCTCAGGCCGAATTTATATTGCAAGACATGCGCAATTTAATGAGAATAGCTTTCCTTTTACTCAAACGGCTTCCTCTACTACATCTTCTGATGGAACATCAGTGGTGTTTCTATCATTATTTCCTATTACAATGCCTTCTTCTTTTCAACAGCCTACAATTGCATCATTATTACACAAGTTGTAAGGTTTTAGATTTATATTGGCTTTATTATATTGCAAAACTCTCTTTATTTGTAATGATTAGTTGCTTAGGTGATTTGTGATAAAATGAGCTTCAAAGGAGAAAAGCAGCTTCTTATGCAAAGTTCATCTTTAAAAGGAAAAACACTTACTTGGATGCTAAGGTATCAAGATATTTCTTCCTCTTGCAAGAGGTAAGCACACACACACACAAAATTCATAAATGTGTGTCCAAGCATCATTGAGCAAAGTGCACACACATACATTGCATTTATATGTGTCCCTCCATCGTTATTCTCATTTGGTAATAACATATTCACACACGTGTTGTAGTATACTCATGCCTTATTCTTAATTTGACAAACATTGTAGAATTGCATGTTCTAAGACTATATCTAGAAAATTGCATACTTGTGTGATCTTGTATTTATTTGTTTGGGTTTAATTGTTTTGAACTTGAATATAATCCCATATGATTCCTTGTTGAGTTCCGGTTGTTTTGGTTACTCACTCATTAGATTTCGAGTTCAAATGAGGAAGTTATACTACTTTACGTTCTTTTACAATGCATTGTATTCGTTGTCGTATATCGAGTCAAATTCAGTCAAAGTTTCATAGTTTTCCTCATGTGTAATTGAGTTATAGTTTGTAATCTGAAAGCAGATTCAAATTCGGAGTTTAGAGGCCGGAGAACAGTCGAAGAACATAAGAGGTGCGTGAAGTGAGCGAATGAGAAGAGAGGTGGCGAAAAAGGTGACCACCATAGGAAGGACACCTCTCTACCTCCCCGTGGTGGCCACACGCCTCCACAGGAAGCATGAGTGGTGGTGGCTTAATTCCTGTTTTTCCCTTGCTTCTCTCCAAGTGTTTTCCCTCCCTATATATTGCAAATCCCGTGTAAACTCTCTTTCAACTTTTGCATTTTTATTTTAATCATAACTATCTCGTTTCAACTCTGAATTGAATGATTCAAAAACTAAAATTGTTGGTCTTGAAGAGAGGAACAAGTCCCAATCATTTTCAAAGTCAAAAGATGTCCATATTATTCGCAACAATCTGATTTTCAGTTTGTGGTTCATCTTTTGTATGTGAATCACCTTCTCGCCACTTTTCTTATGATTAACTTGATGGATCTTATTATTTGATTGATGAAAATTGTTTATAATGCTTTTGATTCCATTTATAGACTTTTTTTGATTGATTTCGAAATTAGCTATTATGTTCTGATTGAATATGTTCTTAGCTAGTTTTGAAGAACATAAACTTGAATCTAAAATAACTTTGTGATTTGGTCTTAATTGTTTGATTCTAGTTTTTTGTCACATGTTCATGAACTAGGATTTTTGATTGTGCTATCTATTTTAAATCTAGTTCTTGTTTAGATTGAATATGTTGTTGATTTCAAGTGTTAGCTTGTTCACTTTATTTCAAAGCTAGTTTGTGTGCTTTCAATTAAAGATTTGTGGTTCTAGCTTTGATTGACATGTCTAGATTTCTAGATAATTTTGTGGATGATTTTGAATGCCTAATCTAGATCTCTAATTACATGTTCATAAGAATTAGTTACATTTGCTTGTGAGCTTGATTTGTGCTAATCTAATTATTCATAGAGTGTGTTTGATCTACTTGCTTTATTTGCATGGGTTTGCATGGGTTTGCATCATTTGTATTACTTAGATCATTTTGTCTTTCATAAGGTGGAAGTCTCTTGTTGGAGTGTGATTCTTTAACATTGAGCAAGAAGTCTTGTCTATGAGTGTGAGGTTCCGGTTAGACAAGCAAGGAAGTCTTTGCAAAGGGTGTGAGGCTCCGATAAGTCCAAGCGTGGAAGTCTTGGCAAGAAGCAAGTGGCTTCGGTAAGTCCGAGCAAGGATACTTTCTAGAGGCATGCGATGTGTCTCGGTTAGAAAGTGGAGGCAATCTTTTCATTAGTAAAAGGCATTAAGGGTATGATAGAAGGGATATTCAAGAGAGAGCGTTTCATGTTATTTGATTGCTTTTGAAAGTGTACTTTTTTCCAACTAGTGAATTGGATGTTGCCGATGGTTGTGGATTCAACCCGTGGATATTTCCTCTTAGGAGGTTTACCACGTAAAAACACTTGTGTCAAGTTTTGTTTTACATTTCTTTACTTCCATAACTTGTATTGATTACATCACTTGCATACTGAACTCTAATTGTGTTGATTGAAACAATCCATTTGTTAGACACACCAAGTGTGTACATCATTGTTGTGTTGAGAAAAGAGTTTGAAAGAATTTCGGGCCTATACATATTCATCCCCAACCCCCCCCCCCCCCCCCTTCTAAGTATATTTACACTATAATTGCTTAAGGGAATTTCACTAGTCTTTGTATAGGTTGAAGCAAGCTCTTTGGTTTGACAAGTTCAAATTGACTTTGACTCAACTTGGTTTTCTAGGTTCCAAGGTGGATAGCTCTCTGTTCCATCAATTCTCTAAATATACAGTTGTCTACATCTTGGTTTACATTGATGATATTATCATCACAGGGGATAGTACTTCAGAAATATATGTTCTTGCTATGAAACTTCACCAGAAATTTACTTTAAAAAACTTGAGCCAACTGCATTACGTTCTGGGCATAGAGATCCAATATTCCTCTACTAATGTTCACTTGCCTCGGATTATCTTCTCAAACCTGTTAGGATGCTAAATGCTAAACCTTTTCCTTCACCAATGATATTGACCATCCCTAGGCCTGATATTGCCTACTCAGTCAACAAAGTTTGCCAATTCTTGCAATCTCCTTTTGATGAACACTGGAAAGTTGTCAAGTGGATACTAAGGTATTTTAAAGGGTCTAATCAGTTTGAACTTCAATTTTGTTCATCATTTAGTTTAACACTACAACTCACAACCTTTTCTGATGTTGATTGGGCTACCAACCCTAATAGGAAGTCCACCTCTAATATTTGAGTTTTTCTTGGACCAAATATCGTCACTTGGAGTGCTAAGAAGCAGCATACCATTTCACGTTTTTCCATAGAGACTGAATATCGTAGCTTGGCGATGAACATGGCTAAAGTCTTCGTTTGCTAAACTCGGAGTGATACAGTCCATAATTCTAGTGATATGGTGTGACAATCAAAGTACTATTGCTATGTCGAGTAATCTGGTTCTTCATTCCTGGACTAAGCACATCGAACTAGATCTTTACTTTGTTTATGACAAAGTGATGTAGAAAGAGGTGATGGTTAATCATGTTCCCTCTATTGATCAAGTAGTAGATGTTTTCACCAAACCAATGTCTACTCCTCGTTTTCTATATTTAAGAAACAAACGCATACTTCATGCCTCCCCAATGAGTTTAAGAGGGGATGTTAGGAATAAAAATTAGTCAAACTAAGTAAGGCCAGACTAATCTTTACTAGTAAATAAAGAAGCATATAGATCACCAATCTCAGCCTTTGGATCATCAAAAAAGATGCACATGGATCACCAATCTCAGTCTTTTGATCCTCAAAAAGAAGCACATATATCACCAATCTCAACCCTTGGTATTTCCAACCTTGAAGGTTTTAGAAGCTGTTAGGTGCTGATGTCATTAGTGACATGTCAACACTTAAAGACACATCAACAATTCTAAAACATAATTGTATAATTGTTACTCATACAATTATGTTACTTAGAATGCACACTAGTGTAATATTGTTGTACATGTATATAAACCGTATGAAATGTAATTTGTGATTAGATTCTCCGGTTAATAAAAATTTTCTAAAAGAACACATTTTTTTGTGTTCTAGAGAGTTCTCTCATTTCTCTCTTCTTCTTGTTCTATTTTCTCATCCAACTTTCTCAAGAAAGTGACATAGCAAATATTAATTATGTTTATGTATTAAAAGGATAGGTTTACCCCTTGACGGTTAAGTTGGACGTCAGTCTAACCGTTAGTCAACATTTTCCAGGAGAGGTTTGTGCAATTAAAAGAAACGCTGAATATGCGTGCAATATCACTAAAATTCAAGGGTGTTTGTGACATTAACCCTTTTTTTGGAAAGAAATATTAACCCTAAATATTGAAACATCTGCAATTCTACATATCATTAAGGTTTGCGGCGTGCTCACTAAATTTTCAAGCGAAAATGGTACTTTCTCTCGCTTAACAGTTCGAGTTTATATTTGTTTGAATCTTTTGTTTTAATAATTAACGTTTATTTATAATTTTTATTTTTATAATGCCTTTTCTTTTTTTGTAGCTTTCATGCTTGATCTGTTAGTAATGTGTAAATATATGGTGATTATGGATTTTCAGGTGTTTTTTGTTTGTTTTGTCATCTGGGTTTTGTTTGTTTGTGGGTTAATGTGTACAACGTTGTGACAGTGATTAGAGAGTGTTTGTTAGGGTTTTTACTTTTTAGTTTCTTGTACTGGGTGGGTGGTATATGGTTTAGAAAGAGAAGATAAAGTTGAAGATTAGAAGATTTTTGGAACAATATTGATCATATCATTGCAAGTTGAAATTAAAATGAAATGAGTTGGACAGAGATTAATGTTGTTTATTGGATGATGTTTGTGGTGGATTCATTTTGTTGTTGTTACAGGTTAGTCCTTTAGAAAAGGAAATCTATTAAGTGATGTTTTGAATATGAAAATGTTAAATCTAGATTTGAGTAAGAAAGATACTTCTAAAACTCAACTCCATTGTGGAAAATATTCTAAGGAGTGACAAGGTTAGAGCACCATCTCTCCTCAGAAGCCACTCCATCTTAATTGATGTCTATGTAGAAGAAGACTTTGCATTTGGGATTTAGGTTTTTGACTGAATGTCTTTAATTTTAAAGGTGGATGCTGATTTGGTCTGGTTTTTTATGTGTTTTAGTTCTCAACGGATGCTTCTGCTTCGTTTTTGTTCCTTTATCCATTATGGTTTTATAGATCTTAATCCTACGAGTTTCATTTCATTTGATTGATAACTTTTCAAATTTCTCACTATTTTAACCTTAATATTATATACACGGAGCATTGAAGTTGCATAAGAGTTGGTTGATGGCTAAATTTTTGGTGATTGTGTGGGTATGAATCAGTTATAAGTGTTGAATTGCTTGAAGGTGAAACAACTTAATTTAATACAGACTAATTGAACCTTGTTGTTTATCTTTCTTCCAATATTAGAAACTGCTTGTTAATTTTAATCAATCAGTGGATGCATATGAAAATATATGATACTTGTGTTGATACTTTTTTAATATGACTGATAATGTTTGTCCATTCCTTGTGTGGTGAACCCTTCTTTTCCACTTCATGTATTTTGTTGTGTATTTCTTGTTTGATTATGCTTATTCCTTATGCTTATACTTTTATTTGTTAAGTCAGCAAATGCTTGTGTTGGTTGAGCAATGTTAGCTTATTTGCTGATATCAAATTTATGTTTATTTCTGCCTTTGTGTTAAACCTATTTTTTCGTTTTGTATTTACAGCCTAAGCAAATCCATGAGATTAAGGATTTCCTTCTCACTGCTAGAAGGAAGGATGCTCGCTCTGTGAAAACCAAGAGGAGCAAAGATGTTGTCAAGTTCAAGGTTCGCTGCTCAAAGTACCTGTACACCCTTTGTGTGTTTGAATCAAAGAAGGCCGACAAGTTGAAGCAGTCTCTTCCACCAGGTATACTTGTTTGAAATATTTGTCCTTTCAAGATACAGTTCATATTTGAATGCATCACTAAGTAATTTAGTGAAACATGTCTTCAAATTTTCCTCATTCTATAATCTTTATTCTCTATATTTATTTGTGTTGTTCGTATGGCAGGTTTGAGTGTGCAGGACCTATGAATGTAGACTGGACCAAGCTTGTTCACTGGTTACTAGGAGATGTTAAAGAAGTAGATTTACGCTTCATGGTGCTTTTTCTTTTATAGTTGAATACTGTGTAATGGATTTTGGGCTTCGTATTTTGACAATTATTATTGTTAGAACTTAGAAGGATATTTATCTGCATGTTGTTCTGTTGGAATCTAAACTTGGTTTGCATTATTTCAGCAACTATTTTATCACATTTTGTTTTGTTTGGTGCTTTGATGAAATTTTGGCTAATTGTCTGATGTAGAGATCCAGATATTGTTATTTGTGTTTGGATCTGTTTATGTCACTAAAGATTTTTATGGAATTTGTGTGGTTTTGGGAATGACATCATGGGTTGGTAATTGGTAGTGTCAACTGTTAACTAATAGCTAGCAAATAAACTTAGCTTTATAGTTGTAGACTTGTAGATTAAAAAAACTTTCTAAATACAGATATTGCTTTTGATACAATTTGTGTAGCATGTATAGATACAAATAACATTGAAGATTCTAGTCCTCTTATCTCCCTAAATCATGTAATACTTAAACAACAACAACAAAAATACATTGAAGATTCTAAAACTCTAATATCAAGTTGTGTTAATGCTAAATCTAAAAACTTAAACTTTAAAGTGTATTTAAACAATTTCTTGACAATTAAAAATGGTTAAATTTAGTCGTTTGTACTCCTTTGTGCAAAACAGCCTTTTTAATTTTAAAAGTTCCTGATCCTTTTTGTTATGTTGTGTTCGGTTGTAATTTTAGTTGAGTTGTTAAGAATTAAAAAAGTTATTCATGTCCATGAAAAAAGCTCACATCTTAGCAGAGATAGTAGTTCATCTCTCTTCCACATCTGACGGTCATGGGTTTGAATCACAACATAAGTATTTTACAAGTATGTGTGGGGAGTTTTTTTCCGATTTGTGAAAGTAATTATCCAAACTATACATTATTGTCTGATCTTGGCAAGTCCCAACAATCCTATTGTAACAGTTGTAAATGTAATACTTCAACAACAAAAAAATTTAAAATAGTATTTTTATTTAAATGTAACAGTTGTAAATGTAATACTTCAAAAAAAAAAAAAATCAAAATAGTATTTTTATTTAAAATTGTATACAGCTTTGTTTGAAAAACCCTGCTTCAAAAATGACCGTTTAACAAATTGTGATTATAGGTTAAATATTTAACTTCACAAAGCATGTGCTAATCAAAACACATTAATTAAGGTATTTTTACTTTTTTTTTAAATGAATTTTTTGTGTTTCTATTATTAAAAATAAAGAATGGTCTTTGAGAAGAACTGCATTGGAAGGATGTTTCCCTGTGATTGTCAAAAGGAATCTTGTAGTAAAGTCATGTCCGGCTGCTACGCAGTGATGAACAGTAAAGTATGTTGTCCGTTAGATCTATTTAAAATGGATCCAACAGCTTGTATTAAATACGAGATTAAAAATCTATTGAAAAAAGGAAAACAAAAAAATGAAAAAACATGTTGTCCCAATCAACCGGTCACTCCCTATACAAAATATCTTCTTCTCTTTCGTCTCTCTTTGATCTCCGTTACTGCTCAGATTTCTAATCTTCCTCGTCTATCTATTTGACTTCCATTTTTGCTTAGATTTTTCATATCACTTTAACTTCTACGATTTTCATCACTAACAATCACTACTTTTCATCTCGCTTTGTTGCTGCCTGATATCGGTTTCGGTTTGGTTTCCAAAGATAAGTTTTTGGGTCTAGTAAGGAAGAGGGTGTTGGTGGTGTGCGGGGAGTGGACATGGTCGGTTATAAGGCAATGGCAAGGGCGGCGGCATTGTAAGGAAACGGTGAGGTGAATATTTCAATTTGGTGGAGAGATTTGAGAAAATGGAAGAGGATTTTAAGAGTTAATCTTTCCATTATAAGGATTTTTGACAAAAAAAAGAGCACATTTATCAACTATTGTATTCCGTTGTTTTATTTTATTTTAATTCATTTATGTAATTTCTTCTTCAGGTCTTGGCTCCACAGAATGGTGGTTCATTTGGGTGTCTTCGGCTGACTTATTGGCATAATTGAGTCGACCTCACCCGCCCCAAGGGCAAAATGCTAATGAGGCGGTCGATTCTGTTGATGTCTGGAAAAAAGCCTTCTCATGCTAATGAGGTCGCCTCATAACCGAGTTGATTTGCCTGGAAGTGGGTTTTTTGATAGATCAACAATGGAGGTTGCTGAGAGATAAGATGAGTCTTTACAGAGGCTCAGGAACGTTTATGGGTTGCAAAGACCGATAAGTTCAGCTTTTTATTTCCTCCAAAGGTAAGCTTTTTTTGTTTTTTGATTTCGTTTTCATGTCTCGTTTGGTAAAGTTTCAATATTTTTGTTTGTGTTGTTTTGTTTTCATCAAGTGTTTGTGTTGATAATTAAAATGACGAGAATGGAGTGGAAGAATTGTGGGTTATGGAGCTGAGGCCTCTGATGCACTTGTTGTTGCCACTTTGTGTTCACTGGATTGCCCATGAGATGCCAATTTCAGTTATTGTAGATGTCACCACCAATGCTTTGAGAAAATGAAGGAAAATGAAATAGGAGGATGAGTTTTGGAATTTTGAGATGTTTTGCTATCTAGGTTTATGTGAAAGGACTAATGGAGCTGTTTAAAGAATTTGTGTACGTTTACTACGTGATTTCCACAATTTCATATATTATTTGGCAAGGGAGTATTTTCTGCATTACCGTTGCTTATGCAGTAAGAGTTATTAATACCTCGTTTATTAATAGCATTCTTGGATAGGCAATTTTAGGTATCACATTTTCCTCTCTGTTCAGGCAGATGTTATCAATGAAAGAAAAGGGCTGCAGTATTTGGTTATGTTTTGGTTAAGTTCAATTAGGTCTTTATTGTTGTGATTCCAGCTAAATTGATTCTGGAAATGATTCGACAATTTCGATTTGATTTAGTGAATTAGGATTGTAGGTCCTAACCAGCATCAGTGAAATGAAACCTGCTCACATAACATTCAGCTTATGTAATTTAGTTAGAGACTATCTGATTCTTTAGAGCAATAAGTCCGTGCATATAGTAAATGGATTGCGGAATCATAGACATGACATTATTGCAAATTTGCCATTTTGAGTTGTGGTTTCTCATAAATTGTTCATGTGTTTGAGCCTTTTTATGACTCTAATATGACTAACTTGGTTGAAATTATGATCTCAAAATGATGAAATTGTATTGTATTATCATCACAAAATGATGAACTTGTATTGTATTATGATCACAAAATGATGTAATTATGACCATGTTCTTGAATGTCCCCCAGTTGTTAGCAGATCAACAATTAAAGTAATTGAGCAGGTGTTGTGAATCTAGGTCTCTTACCAGATCCTAGATCCACTCTTGATTTCCCTAACCTGTCAAGATCTAAATTGAACACAAGTAATACAGAAAAATAAAAGATGTACCAAACAGACTCAATATGAGCAAGAAAGTAAAAAGAATATAGAGACAGAGATTTTATAGTGGTTCGGCTTAAAACAAGCCTACATCCACTTTGAGTCAGACCAAGAGACTCACTCCACTATATGAAAGTTTATACAGATCTAATCTACCCAGGACTCAGCCTCAGAACCCTCAAAAGGAGCCCAGAAAACCCAATACAGCAACACTCAACCACACGGGCCACTAACACAACCTATGCCTGTAAACAAACAAACCCAGAAATGCTCAAAAGAAGTATCAACAGAATCACCACTCACAGATCTATCTTTTTCTCTCTTATCTCTCTTACAAATTCAAAGAAGAGAAACCAGAAATCCACGAAGAATCTCAAGAACACCAAGAACAACAGAGAGAAAAGAAAGCTTCTGGAAATAGCAAACCCTAGAGAAAAAGAAAACCATTAAACTGAAATCCTCTCAACATCGCTTCGTATATATAGTCTTCAGAAGATAAGGGCCAGCTGTCCAACATCAGCTAATCACCTGTTGCCACCTCATCAAGAAAATCCTAAGTCAGCCTTATCAGTTTTCACTGATAAGCTAAAACGCACCGTATCAATAAGTGAACAAGCAGAGCAAATCAGATTGGGCTAGGCTAGTGGGAGCATGCAGATGGGCTTCTACTGGCTTCAACCTTTCCTTTTATCATCAGGCTTGTATAAGATTGGGCCTGAAAACTGATAAAGATGGACTAACAGAAAATCCCACAGCAGGTTTGATTAAAATTGTTGCTTTTAAATTCTTGATGGTTACTGCTGTTGTGGAGATCATTAAGTAATTACATTTAAATGACCGGGTAGCTTTTTCGGACTGAGGGAGAAAAGGATGATCAGCATTTTGGTTATTTGTATTAACATAACTGAGCTGAAATTCTCAGTGATTTCATATATATTTTTTTATTGTTTAGTGATTTTATGTTGTTTGATTATTTTTTCCAATTGGGTTTGTCCTTTTTCCTGTGATTTTTCATAGGTTAGTTTTCTTAAAGTTGGTTTCTTTATGTTAATCAGTGAGTTCCAAAATCTGATAAGATTTGTCTATATATTTCAATATTGCGTGGGTGTTTCCTGCAAGATTGTGTCTTGTTTAGTTGATTTTTTTTTGTACTGGGTTTGTCATTTTGAGTTGTGGCTTCTCAAAAATTTCTCTTAGGTGCCAGAAAAGAACTCCGTAGTTACTATTTGTGTCTTCATATGCTACTACACTCAATCGTTAATGCCTAAGATCTTGTCTGCGCAGATTAGCTGTGCGAATTCCTTTAATTGTATTCGACATTTGAATATAACAGAGAAGCAAATGCATTGCAATACAATACTGCTCTACATATAACTAGCTTGTAATAACAGTAGGTGACTATCTCACTATCAATGAAAATTATTTGTTGCATATTTCATAGCAGACGTAAACAAATAGAATCTAGCACTAAGAGAAGAAAAGGCTTGTATTCGTTCAAATTCACTTGAACATATTAGAATTACACAATCACTTGTAATTTGTGATATTGACTAATTTAGAAGTGTTTTTCACTTCATTTTCTCCTTCGTAATGTCATTACTCATTTCAGGAATACTCTGTCGGTGAACTAGCAGCAGATAACATTGCTGAATTTGTGACAAACTGAGGAAGAGTGTATACCCGAGCATATCCAAATGATGTTTGATGGAGGACAAGCTGGTGAACATCATCACGAATTCACGATCATCATACGGATGCATACGGACTTGGCAATGCATGGGGTCATTGATATGTTATAATTTTTTAATCCTTTATTATGAGTGATTTTAACTAGTTAGTGATGTTTTATCAACCACTTGAAAAAGTTGTTTTGTGTTGCATTTCTTATATCAGATTTATCGGTTGTTAAAACAGAAGAGTTGGTAACACTATTTATTATACGATTTTTCTTCATTTTCATTTTAAATTTGTTTGAACTAAATGCTCCGGAAACATTATTGAATGTTTTGTAATTAAACAGGATTTGTGTGTTAAAATTTAATGTTTTGGACCAAAAGAAGATAGAATTAGAAGCAAATTTATCTAATTAAATTGTATCTTATTTCAAAATTGGAGAAAAGAAACCCAAACAAAATTAACGGTCTTTTCCCTTTGTAAGTTACAGAGCACAAATTAAGCTAAAACAAAATTATTTGCTTAACTTTTGTATAAACATGGGTTGGACATGATCCTTTGTTTAAGTCAACAAAATTATTTACTTAACTTTTTGTATAAACAAAATTAATAATGTTTATGGAGCATGGGTTCGCACGTAAGGGAAAATCTGGAATAACAAATTTGAATGACTTTAATTTATGAGAGTTTTTCCTCACAATCCATAAATTATCTATCTACATTCCAATTTTTTTTTTTTTTATTAATGACAATTTCAATCTGAATTAAAATTACTAAAGCCGTAAAAATGGTTACAAGTCAAAATTTCAAAAATTAAAAAATGGATACCGAAGCTGTAAAGATGGTTACCAAACCCGTGAAAGTGATTACAAATCAAAGTTTTAAAATTTTAAAAATGGTTACAAAAGCCGTAACAATGGTTACTGGAGCCGTAAAATTGGTTACCAAAACCATAAAAATGGTTACAAGTCAAAATTTTAAAAATTGAAAAATGGTTACCAAAGCCGTAAATGGTTACCGGAGCCGTAATGGTAGTTACCAACGCTGTGAAAATAGTTACAAGTCAAAATTTATAAATTTGAAAAATGGTTGCCAAAGTCGTAAAGATGGTTACCGGAGCCGTGAAGGTTGTTACAAAGCCGTGAAAATGGTTACAAGTCAAAATTTCAAAAAATAAAAAATAGTTATCAAATTCGTTAAACTGGTTACTGATTATGTGATGGTGGTTACCAAAGCCGTGAAAATTATTACAAGTCAAAATTTAAGAAATTGTAAAATGGTAACCAAAGCCGTAAAAATGGTTACCGGAGCCATGAATGTGGTTATACCATATTCGTGAAAATGGTTACCAAAGTCGTAAATATGATTAACAGAGTTATGAAGGTGGTTACCAAAACCGTATAAAATAGTTACAAGTCAAAATTAAAAAATGGTTATCAGTAAGTTAACATAATTTCCTTAAATTTTAGGAAATTACTGATAATTTCCGGTTGACATTTTGAGAAAATATTTTTTGTTTACTAATCTACCATGTAAATATTTTGGGACTTGTACCGATGATAAATTCATTCATGTAAATATTTATAACGGCACAAATGTATTTGAAGAAATGGATATAAATGATAAATGTTAGGCAATTATTGATATTTATTAACCGATATTTATTTTTCACTATTAATGAGCCGTGTGGTTATAATGATACGATATTGGACTAGTTCAGCTTCATCAATTATTTATATTTCTCAAATAAATGTTTTTTGAGTCAACTAAATTATTATTATTATTATTATTATTACTAGTCTACTAGTGTGGCAACCAGTGCGATGCACAGGTATTGTTAAAAAAAATTCAAAATAAGTTGTATACTAAAACAATACATAATTTATTCCAAATTTGCTATGATATGATTAATCTTTTGTATAGACTTTTGTCAAATGAATTTATTGAGTAAAATCTGAAATATTTCTATTATTTAAATTATATCATGTATACTTATTGAATCTTAAAAACAATTGAATATCTTTTAAAGAACCTTGTATACCGGTCACATTAAGTAAAAATAATTTTCTCACCGCCTAAACATTTTATCATCATCCAATGCAATCCAACTCCCCACTATTTGGGTGTTTTGAGTTTTATGTGAGTGAGAGCCAATGGAACGAGATGGAGAAAATATGAGAATTTTTGTTGGTTTTTATACAGCAAAATTGAAGGAGATGAGAGAGCTTTTGAGTAAAAATTGTGATTGACATATTATGATTATGTGGTTTAATTGTCTAAATTTAAAGTTTGATTTAAAGGAGAATATGATGGGATTATGGTGTATTATGATTAATCATGATAATAATCACTAAGAGAGCAATAATGCATGTATATTTAAAAAAGAATATGATGGGTTATTGGTATTTTTGATCATGATAATTATAACCAGACCAATAATCATGATAATAACCATTTATAGACCAATAATGCCACTGCCTCAAGAAATGTAGTTATTTTTATTAAATGTGTATAAAACATTTTAAGGTGTAACTTAAAATATCATCAATAAACAATTATGATATGATTATCGGTTACAAAAAATGGATGGTGATTATAAGAGATGGAAAGAACCTTTTTTTATTACATGATATATAATTAATTACTTACTTAATATAATATAATATATGATATATGATTGTCACGCGTCGCAACTACATCAAAAGTAAAAAAATAAAAAATAAAAAATAAAAAAAAAAGGTCTATTATTATTATATTATGAAATGAAAAACCGTAGTACCGTAGAGTACTCCAATGATCATGCATTGGATTCATCCCCTAGAATTTAGCTTATCATTTACTGACCTTAAAGTGGCTTTGTAAATTTTATATATTATATAATTATATATCTATACAATTAATTCTATATACTATATTATTAAATAGATTATAATTAATAATTAATACAAATTTAATGATAAATTATTATGATTATTTAGAATTTATTTATAAACTACTAGGATTTGTTCATAAGAATCAATGAATTAGTGAATCAGCCATGCAAGCAAGGTGAATCAGTGAATTAGTCATGCAATCGAGGTGAATCAGCCATGCAAGCAAGGTGAATAAGTGAATCAACCACGATGTATTATGGACTTTTTAAATAAAATCTTAAAATTCCTAATCTAACACCACATGACTTATTTAATTTATTAAAAAGTCACAATTCAATACCACCAGACTTTTATTTCCCAAAATTGTCTATTAAAATCTCAATCCAATAACACCCCCTAATATATATTTTCCATGTTTTTATATATAATTATTTAAAATTTTAAATACATATAATTATATATATTATAAAAAGGTAAATTAATAAAAAAAAATTAATGTTTTCATTCAAATTATTTTAATTTCATTAAAATTAATAGTTACAAAAGCCGTAAAAATGGTTACTAGAGTCGTACATGTTGTTACCAAAGCCGTGAAAGTGGTTACATATATGATATATAATTGTCACGTGTCGCAACTACATCAAAAGTATAAAATAAAAATAAAAAAACAAAAAAACAAAACAAAACAAAAAAGGTCTATTATTATTATATTATGAAATTAAAAACCGTAGTACTGTAGAGTACTCCAATGACCATGCATTGGATCCATCCCCTAGAATTTAGCTTATCATTTACTGACCTTAAAATGGCTGTGTAAATTTTATATATTATATAATTATATATCTATACAATTAATTCTATATACTATATTATTAAATAGATTATAATTAATAATTAATACAAATTTAATGATAAATTATTATGATTATTTAGAATTTATTTATAAACTACTAGGATTTGTTCGTAAGAATCAATAAATTAGTGAATCAGCCATGCAAGCAAGGTGAATCAGTGAATTAGTCATGCAATCGAGGTGAATCAGCTGAATCAGTGAATCAGCCATGCAAGCAAGGTGAATAAGTGAATCAACCACGATATATTATGGACTTTTTAAATAAAATTTTAAAAGTCCTAATCTAACACCACATGACTTATTTAATTTATTAAAAAGTGTCAATCCAATACCATCAGACTTTTACTTCCCAAAATTGTCTATTAAAATCTCAATCCAATAACACCCCCTAATATATATTTTCCATGTTTTTATATATAATTATTTAAAATTTTAATTACATATACTTATATATATTATAAAAAGGTAAATTAATAAAAAAATTAATGTTTTCATTCAAATTATTTTAATTTCATTAAAATTAAAAGTTACAAAAGCCGTAAAAATGGTTACTAGAGTCGTACATATTGTTACAAAAGCCGTGAAAGTGGTTACAAATCAAAAAAAATTAAAAAAATGGTTACCAAAATCGTAGAAATGGTTACCTGAGCCGTGAAGGTGGTTGGTTACCAATGCTGTTAAAATGGTTACAATTCAAAATTTAAAAATTTGAAAAATGGTCACCAAAACCGTAAAATGGTTACCGGAGCCGTGAAAGTGGTTACCATAGGCGTGAAAATGGCTAAAAGTCAAAATTTAAGAAATTGTAAAATAGTTACCAAAGCCGTAAAAATGGTTACCGGAGCCATGAAGGTGGTTATCAATGCTGTTAAAATGGTTACAAGTCAAAATTTCAAAAATTTTAAAATTGAAATTTGGTTACTAAAGCCATACAAATGGTTACTGGAGTGGTAATGGTAGTTACCAAAACCATGAAAATAGTTACAAGTCGAAATTTATAAAAAATAAATTGAAAAATGGTTATCACTGCCGTAAAATGGTTACTGAAGCCGTGAAGATGGTTACCAAAGCCGTGAAACCGGTTACAAGTCAAAATTGAAAAATGGTTACCAAAGCCGTAAAAATGGTTACCGGAGCCGTAATGGTAGTTACCCAAGCCATGAAAATAGTTACAAGTCAAATTTTATAAATTTGAAAAATGGTTACCGATGCTGTAAAATAGTTACCGAAGTGGTGAAGATAGTTACCAAATCCGTAAAAATGGTTACAAGTCAAATTTTCAAAATCGTTAAATGGTTATCAAAGCCGTAAAAATAGTTACCGAAGCCGTAAAGGTCGTTACCAAAACCGTGAAAATAGTTATTGGTCAAAATTTCAAAATTATAAAAATAAAAAAAATAATTTAATTTTTCTTGGTTAAATATAATTTTTTTAAGTAGTATGTTTATTTTATAATTATAAATTTAATAATTTTATATTTAAAATAGTCGGAATAGTTTTAAAAAAAATTATTTTGGGGACAGCCGGTTTGCAACCGGCTGTTGATTTAAATTGTATATTGGTTTGCTGCCATTTGGCAGCCACATATTGGTGAAAGTACTCTATGTAACACTATTCATCACTGTATGATGCAGTGATTTTTAAAATCCCTGCATAGCAGCCACCCCGGCATATGCATCACATGTTTTTTTTGGAGAAATTTATGATTGGTCTCTTTGCTTTTTTAATGATGGTGCACTTTTATTAAAGGTGTCACTGAAGTATTTTTTTATTAAGCAGAGCTCAACCCATAACATAACGGTATATATTACCCATCGGACTAACCTCGACTTATAGTGATAACCCTATACCTTGGTGGATGGATATCTTAACTTTTGAATTGGAATATCTTGCTTGGCTGACGAAGTTGATATGAGCCCTAAGGTGTGTGAGAACTGTACCCCTTGCACAAAGCTTGGACCAGTATAGTTTGACCTGAGGGCACTTTTGCTTTAATCACTTGACCTCAGGACACTCTATAGAGATCCCTAGAGTTTGATAAACAGCCCCCTCCATTGAAATCGGTGGAGGAAGCATGGCCCTCTAATAAAGTAAAGTGTGGCAGAGACACAGACCATTCTCATGGCCTCCATTTTTTAAATGCTGATTCCTATGAACCGTTAGATTTCAATCTACTCTTTTGAACAAACACGTATTGAGGTACATTCGGGTTCGGACCCTGGACCCAACGGATACGACCCGATTGGTACTTCGAAAAGACGAATATGCCCTCAACTTTCACTAAAATCATCCAAAATGACAAGATGAATCTGTATTTGGTTTTCTCAACAGCAACAACATCGTTTGGCAGTGCTTTCTTTTCTTTTCTTTTCCTTTCCTTTCGTTTCAAGACAAGTACGATCTGCGAATCTCGAGTAAAACCCTTCAAGGTAACCACATCAATCCCATTATAAACCTTTTTTTTATATATAGAATTCAATTTTCAATATGTCTTCACTCTGCTCTGTTTGGTTACTGAGAAACTCTCAAGAAATCATTAGAAAATCAAGTACAATGAAGGGAATGTAGGCTTCTACTTGTTCGATGTTAATCATAGCTTTCTGGGTTTCTTTTTATGAGGGGTTTGGATTAGTTGCTCTGCTGAATCTGACTTTAAAACTGATAAGAGGGTTTGTTTGTTCTTAGTTTTTGTATATTTTATGGTTGAAAAACTAGTGAATTTAGAGTAATTACTTGTTTAGTTCAAGTTTTGCTTTATTGCTTATGAAGATAAGATGACAAAAATATGTACAAAATCAGAACTTCTTTCTGTGTTTTTCGTTATTAGCAACTAAAGCGATTAGAATTTTTTTTTTTTTTTTAAGTAAATAACTTTATTAGTGAGATTATATATATATATATATATATATATATATAAGAGTGTGTGTGTGTGTGTGTGTGTGTGTGTGTGATAGCTTGATGATGACTCAGTTTGTTTCTCGTATTCTTGTTCCTCCAGATTTTGTTTCGATGTCAGTCAGTTCGAAAAATGTAAGTTTCAGCAACTGAAGACATATGTAGAACCCAATTTAGGTTATTCTGAATTTGGCAAAACAAAATTACGCAGCTGATAATAGTTTGGAACTTGTGTGATTTCCATTTGCCATTCCAACAACTTTAGTTGACTTGGAGTTGTAGAAAAGATGGTTGGGAATTCATTGGTCTCAGTTTCGACATGCCCCACTAGGTTATCTTCATCAATGATTACAACTACATGTAGCTCTTCAAATTTCTTGCCTTGTCTTCCTCCAAGACCAAAGGCAAAACTTACTTCTGTAAGAGCATTGTCTGCTGATACAGGACATAACCAGCCACCATCTTCTTCAGAAACAAAGAATCCCCTAGCTGTGGTTTTGGATGCTCCTCGGAAGTTGTGGAGGCAAACATTACGTCCATTGAGTGATTTTGGGTTTGGTCGGAAGAGTGTTTGGGAAGGTGGGGTGGGGTTGTTTCTTGTATCGGGTACGGTGCTTCTTGCTCTCAGTTTGGCTTGGTTGAGAGGATTTCAGATGCGATCTAAATTCAGGAAGTATCTGGCTGTTTTTGAATTTGCTCAAGCTTGTGGTATTTGCACAGGAACTCCTGTGAGGATTAGAGGGGTGACTGTTGGCAATGTTATCCGTGTTAATCCTTCGCTGAAAAGTATTGAAGCGGTTGTTGAGGTATGTTTTGATCCTTTAGGTTTGTCATGGATATTTCATTTTTATTAATTTATTTTTTGACTGGGGAATTCATGAACTGCAGTGATGAAGTAGTTGAACTTGGTTTAGTTTTTTCACTTAAATGTATTGTAATCTTTTTGCAGGTTGAAGATGATAAAATAATAATACCTCAAAATTCACTGGTTGAGGTGAACCAATCTGGTCTTCTTATGGAAACTTTAATTGATATAACACCTAGGGATCCAATTCCAACACCATCTGTTGGTCCCCTAGACCCAGAATGTGTAAAGGAAGGTCTAATTGTATGCGATAGACAAAAGATGAAGGGACATCAAGGAGTAAGTTTGGATGCATTGGTAGGGATATTCACCCGTCTTGGACGTGAAGTGGAGGAAATTGGTGTTGCCAATAGCTATTCGCTGGCTGAAAGAGTTTCTTCTGTTATCGAAGAGGCAAAGCCGCTGCTTACAAAGGTGTAATGTCCCTTCTTATGTTTATATTTAATTTTAATTTTAATTTTTTTTTTTTTTAATTTGAGTGTTTTGTGTTTAATTAATATAAGCTGATTGACTTGACTGCAGTTGAATAGGATACTCCTGTAGCAAAGTGTTAACCAATTTCTTTTAAAATAGGAAAAAATGATTTATCAGCAAATTCAAAAAGGAGGAAAAAACTACTTTCTGATATTATTTTCATAGGATGACTCTGTTTGCCCTAATCAGTTTTTCAGGTATTTAGGACCATTGGCGAGGTTGTAGAGATCTTGTCCCAAAAGATAAGGTCAAAATAACATTTCTTGTGAATTTCTCTGTTACTGCAGAAAATTGAAATGCTACAAATTTTCCAATGACACTTGGCTGTTATTTAAGACATAGTTTAGTTTTCTTTCGTCAAACAAAATCATGAAGTATCATTAATCCTGTCTCTTTACAAAGTTGCATGTCAGAAAAGAAAATCTGAAGAACCATAAAAGGAAAGCCTGGGTCCATTGGACTCTTGTTTTCCGTAAAGCCTCAATGTGTATCCCTGAATACACTTACACTAGTCTGAAGAATTCTACCCTTTATCCCTACAGCAGTGGAAGATTATTATTTTGTCGATTGTCATTTAAAAATTTTGATCAATTAGCACATCAATAACATTTGATTCTACTCATTTAAGATTTTTTTCATGTTTGGAATTTTTTTTTTTTAATTTCGTTTATTATTAGTTACAAGGTTTGGCTTCATTACAACAAACTTTATCATGTTTTCCATCTCAGCATAATAATCATGACCCACCATATCTCTCATTAGCTAATCAATTTTACCAAAAATTGTTTCTCTTTTCAATTTAAAAAGGCCTTCATGTTGGAGTGAAACATCACTCTAAATTGGTCTGCTTGTACTGCATATATGCATCATTAGGTTCAATCCACATTTGCACTTGATATTAATGTATTCTCATGCACAAGTCTTTGGCATTGATGTAGTGATGTCTCAGATTCAAGCCATGGCTGAAGATATTCAACCTTTGTTGGCTGAGGTTCGTGATAGTGGTCTGCTTAAGGAAGTTGAGGGTTTAACGAGAAACCTAAAACAAGCCTCCGAGGATTTGAGGTGAGAATGTCCATTCTGTGTCTATTCATTCCTTTTTTCTGGCCTACTTGTTGCTAGATGTTTTATTGCATGGTCGCAACATGAAAAGATGCCAACTCTACGGAATAAAAAAGAAATTCATACATGCAGAAGGAGAGAGATTGATAAAAGTCTATACAAAGTCCTGGTAGACTTAGGTTATAGTCTCTAGTGAGGTTGGACTCCTTGTCCATAAAAAAAATGTTACAGATGAAAACTGTGATTGAAATTTACGCAACCAGGCCAAAGCTTCAAAGTTTTAAAATTTATTTTGTTTTAGAATTATAAAGTAGATGGGAGAAATTGAATTGATTTTAATTTGTAAAAATAAAATAAAAAATTCTTGATTTCTTCTTTTTATTGCAGAAAGGTGAATTCATCCATTATGACACCTGAGAATTCCGAGTTGATACAAAAATCTATTTACACTCTGATATTTACTTTGAAGAACATTGAGGTGAGATTCTAGCTTGGCAACTTTGATATCTTCTGCTTGCTAGATTTACTTCTTTGGGTTAGTCTAAATTATTCTCTTCAATTCTTCCACCATTGCAGAATATAAGTTCTGATATTCTTGGATTCACGGGAGATGAGGCTACAAGACAGAATCTGAAATTACTGATTAAGTCACTGAGCAGGTTATTGTGAAGACAGATGAAAATTGGAAGTAAGATACAAGGTTATAACAATTTCTTAGATGGTCAAAAATTTTAAACCTTCATTTAGTGAAGAGGAGAGAGACTTGAGTGTGAAGTCTTCTGAGTCGTGGGTTATTTTTGTTACAGTAAGTTGTGTCAAGTCTGATAATAATTAGAAGTTTCGAAGGCATTCCATTTGAGGCTCCGTTGATAATCGAAATTATTTATTGCCTAGTCAAAAGCATGTTCGCATGTAGGAACTTGGATGCAACAAGTTCTACTTTATGGTTCGAAGCTGGATTTCTTCCCCTTTTTTTCTTAGCAGCAGCCATAAGAAATCCTGTTTTCTAGCAACTCTTGAAGTTTTCTTGCATAAAATTGAACGATTATGGCTCATGCTAGTGGCCATGGCCACATTATTGCTGTTATTAGGTCTTCAATTTGAGATTACTTTTGCAAATTGATTATGAAAGAATCTTTTGTCGGATTTAATAAATCTTTTTAAAGACTAAATTATCCCTATTGATTTAACGTAAAGACAATTATATCTTAGGTTTAATTTTCATATAAATCAATTTTATTTCAAGTATATATATATATATATATATATAATTTTGTTTACGAGTAAGTTTTATTGAATATATCATCCAAAATAATAATTATAATTTCACATCAAAAATCACTTAATATATATTAAATTGAATACATCTATTGAAGTTGAAATCAACTAAGATTTCAAGCCGCACATTAAATAAATGAGTTGAGTTGCACATATCACACAAAAAGATTGGTATCTATCGAGTTTATAAATTGAACTGAGTTTTCAAGCAAGACATTAAATAAGTGAGGTGAGATCCCACATAATATATTAGTAGATTTGTAATGTTACACCAATACACCATTTCAAGCAATATCTTTTGGTGTATGGTTAGGCATGAACCGACATTTTAATGGCTACCCCATGAATCAGTAACAAAAATATTCATTCATTATTTAAGACCCCACAATTACCAACACTTTGTAGTCGTATTCACATGCCTTCACTTTCTTTATAATAACATAATAACATATTAACATGTATTAGTGTTTGTTAATTTATAATTATGCATGCATGTGTGCATCAACCGCATTCCTTTGGTGATCTATATTTGTTTCTTTTAGTTTTAAGGGTGCTAGCTTTATGACCCCAAAAAATATAATGCTAGGCTGCCTCTAAAGTATTTGACCAAATGATATAACATGTGAATTGTAATCATTATGATATGGTCGATGATGTATTAATTACAACTCATTTACCACATTATTTTTACATGTTTTTTAACGTCTTAGCATATGTGGGTGGTGCACCCGTTCCGTTAAATCTAACATTCTCTTGCTATTTATTTCGGTGTGAGATTTATCCATCTTCTTGAGCTTCAATGTGTGGATTCTCTAACACTTCCCATTACATATGAGCTCCGGTTAGCTTTGAAACAGGTGTATTTTTGTATTTATGAGAAGTGGTATAAATATCGATTCATTTTTCAATATGAGATTTATCTCATCTTCTTCAACATGTGGGTTCCCTCTAACATACTCTTGTATAGTTGTATAATACTTAACAGTTCCAATATAATTTAAATTTAAATTTTTTTTTTTTAAAAAAAAAAATCCCTTTTTTTTGTTTTTGGCTGTTAATGTGCACAATGCTCAAAATTAATAAACAATGAACATTTTTTGAGTGGCTTTTCTGATGAATGGGCCCATTTACTTTATATGGGCCAAACTTTCCAATTATGTATCTATATTGTTAACCGAATCTAGTTGTTTTTTAAATGTTTCTTTTCTTTAAAAAATAAAAAAAGACATTATTACAATTAATTTGGGATCAATGAGGGGGACATGACTCGAGCTTATAACCCAACTGTATAGGTGTGAATTTGTATTTTTTTTTTTTTAAATATTTCTATTTTACGGTTTTTTTATGACACTTTTATGCTCCGATAAAATTTATCATATATGACTCGTGTATTTCCATATTTATTAATTTTAATTGATTATAGATGCTAAGTTCACATCATAGTTAACAAAGAGTCTACTCCAATTTTTAACCTTTTTTCTAACTTTTTGTTTTTCAACTCTTACTTTATTTAAATCATATGTTGAATTGAAACCATCAGTAAATATGACCCATTCTATAATGGTTTGTTGAAACTCACTATTCTCAAGATATAACTTGACGGTAACCATAAATCTTATAAGTTGAAATCTTGATAAGATAAGATTGGTCCAGTTATATGTCCTTAGGTTATGGGTTTAATTATCTTCGATTCTCTCTCTCTCCAAAACCTTAGATTATTGTATAAAAAAAAAATTTTATAAAAAAAAACCCTAAGTTCAAATTACCCACCCAAGATAAAAATAAATAAATAAATAAATAAAAAGAAAATCACACGGTCACAAAAACATATAAAGATAATTCGAAACCCTTACATTTACACACATCAAAGTCAAACCCTAAAATAAAATTGAATTACTGTTGAATTATATAGTTTGTAATGATAATGATAAATAAAATTCATAAAATTAAAATCCAATTAGAGTTAAGAGAGATGGTTCCTGTAGGCCGTATCCGTATCCGGTGTGAACAAATACCACGGCCAATTACTAAAAAATGTGTTTCAGCTGATACTTTATCACTGTAATCACATGCTGCACCACCATTTATCACTCACACAATGTTCACACTACAACCAATCTTATAGTTCCACGTGACAAAATCACCATGACTTGGCTGCCACTTCCATCAGTCGTTGACTGACTGACTGGCCACTGCCGTTATATTTGACCCTTTTATGGCACCGCCTATGACTTATTTCCCTTCCTTGTGCTACTCAAAAGTCAAAACGAGCGGTAATAGGGGTGGACACCAACCCGTCAACCTGATCAATTCGATCCAATCCAGTTAGATTAGATTAGGTTGTTTTTAAAATTGGGTTGGGTTGGGTTATAACCCATTTTTATAAATTAAATATTTTTATTTACTATTAAATTTATTATGAAATCTTATTTTTTAAAATATTTAAAAAATTTACTCATACACCATTTATAATATTATAAATAACAAATATAAATATATAATTTTAAATATTTTTATACCATAAATATATAATACATTTATTAAAAATATTTAAATATATGGTCTTCATCTTTTGTATTAATTGGCACATTCTTGATTATACTTTAAAATGCATTTTTTCTTAAGATTTGATTAAGAATTTGGTAGAAAAAAGTTTAATAATTATATACAAACTCAAACTATTATGTTGCTTGAAATAAATAATAAATTATCCAACCACGAGATATTCGACGAAGTGATTATAATTGTAAAATGGATGGGAGGCTTAGGCCCCGTTTGATTTTTTGTCTGAAGATTGAATAATGCTGAATGTTATTGAAAACTGAATAGTGACTGAAAACTGAAAAACATGTTTGATTTTTTTCACTGAAAACTGAATATAAATGATAAATTGTTTTTTTTTTTAAGTTATAAATACCTGAAAATAAATATTTTTACATCTATGCCCTTCTAACTATTATTTAATATATATTTACATTTTAATATATATTATGGACAACTATATCAAGTAATTTTACAATTCTAAAACATAATTATTTAGTTATTAATAATATTTCAAATTTACACATATAATTTAAAAAAACTTTTTGTTTAGTCATATTACAAAATGAATCTTAGTTGTTGGTTTTTTTTAGGAATGTATAAAATAAGGTATGTTAATCTTATTGAACAATATATTATTTTCCCTTGAAACAATATATATTTTATCACTTAAAAAATCAAATAAAACAATTGAACGTCATTAAGTCTTAAGTAGAAAAATCAAGCAAAGCCTTAGATGAAGACTTTCCAAGTTTGATAAATTGTTATATATTTATTTTTTAATTGTGCAATATATATTTAAATAATTTGTATTATATATTGTGATTTATTCTTATGATTTTAAGAAATCTAAACTCTAAGTGTTATGATCTTAGGGTGAAAAATTATTTTAAATTTGAATTTTGATAACAAATTTAACAAATTAATAATTAAATGATTTGATTTGTGAGTTGTCAAAATCATGGAATTATAATAAAAGTGATAACATATTGATAACTAATATACCATATTATTTAGATATGATTTGGACAACTTTTACTTTAACAAAAATACATAGTAAAAATTATTCAATATCTCGACAATTTCTAACTCAACGATTATAATTATAATTTAATTTATTGAATAATAAAATAAAATATATAATTTAAATTATTAATATTTAATAAATCAAGAATTGGAAATTGGAATATTTCAATTAAAATATATTCTGACAAATTAAATTATCTTTTATTAATCTTGGTGTTGAATTTAAATATTATGTGATAGTGAGAGAATGATCTTAAATTAAAGAATAAAGATATAAGATTTTGTTCCAATTGACTTTTTTGGTTTGAGATTAGTTGCTAATGAGAGTGGGAAAGAACCCAAAACTTGTTGCTTTATCTTTAATTAACTTTGTTTACTCTACAAAAATTATTACAACTACTTTAGTATATTCCATAATATAATTTTTTTTTATAATGAAATTACTTTATTCTTTTGTTTTCTTTATGTGGAACAATTTCCAAGCAAAATTATCATTAGGTAATCAGTCACCAACTGATGTATGTCCACAACCTTACTCAAATCTAATTATAATATTTCGTCATCATTATATATATATATATATAATTTTAATTTAGACTTAATAGCACTAGACATCCCTGAAATGTACGCGAATTTACAATATGTCTCCTGAATGTTTTTTTTTCGGTGGTAAATCCTTCGAACTCTCTTTTTCTTTGCACATACTTGTTTTATCCATAAAGTTGGTGCAAAGAAAAAGAGAGTTCGAGGGGTTTACTGTCGAAAAAATATATTCAAATAGCACATTTTAAATTCACGTACACTTCAGGGGTCCAGTGATATTAAGTCGTTAATTTATTTGCAATTGGATATGATTATTTTGTACAGTGAACCCATCCATGAAACCTCCTCCACTTATTTATATAACTAGATATTAATTAATGCTTAGCTAATGTTTTAATTCTGTTCATTATTTTTACTTTTATTAAATTTCTGACTTTTTTCACTTTTAATTAAATGTTCAAAATGATTATATACTAGCACATAATAAGACCTGTAATTATACAAAATATTTAATTTTTTTTAGATTTCAGTTCCATTATATATAAAATAAAATAAAGCGTGTCGATATTGCAACTCATAAAACTAATTAGTACATCCATTTTTATAAGTACACTTGTATCTAAAAGTTAAAAATAAATCATTACTATAATGCTAATATTATCCTTATTGAAATGAATATATTCATTTCAATACATTTTATTTATAAACCCTCTTAAATTATTAGTACACTCAATTTAGAAAACAAAAACATATTGTTTGTAGAATCAAATCTTCTTATAATGATGATGATTGAAAATGTCTTGAATGTATAAGACTTTTGAAGAGAAGATGTAAAACTGGATTGTATATGAGGTAAAATTATCTTCGATCTTCAATTCTCTTATATATACGGCTATTTGTAAAAATATATATAAAAAATAAACTTATTTATATCTACGGCTATTTTTTTTTTTTCATAACTAGACAAAAAAAGTAAAAAAATATCTAGATCAGAGTCTTCTGAAAATTCTTTTTCAATTACTTTGTTATATGATAATCTTGTGATGATAGAAAGTTTGATATTTTAATTAAAATTAGAGTTTAATTAGGGTTTGTCATAAAAGTTAGGGTTTATTATAAATTATTATTTTTAATAAAAAAATATAGTTAAAGATATTGGTGTAATTAATGAGTGTATATAGTATTTGATTTATTTTTAATTAAAATAATTTGTCTTTATCGGTAAAAAAATTTTTAGATATTTTTGTAATTAAAATTTGTAATTAAATATGGGTGTACTAATCAGTTTTATTGATGGCAATATCGGTACCGTAAAATAAAATTGAAATATTTGAAAAATAATTAGTAGATTTTCTATTATACATCTTACAATTTTGTTTTCAGTTTATGTATAATGAAATAAATTTGTTTGGAAATAAAAAAATGGTCATGTTAACATGTCAAGAGTGACTCAAGACTCATTCAATACTTTAACAAACATCGAAAGATTATGGGGAGCAAATTGATTGCAGTAAACAAAAAGAAAAACTCATTCACAATCATAATGCTTGATCATAATTGTACTAATTAAGTAGCTTAATTACTTTTTCTTACCAACTTTTCAAAGTTTATTCTTTTTAATTAATACTAACAAACAATTAACATACCTTTATAGTTACAATAATATCACACATCTCATTTTAAAAAAAGTGGTGGTGTATATTCCTCACAATGTTATATACGAAAATATCACATAACAATGTTTGATCTTGATATGTTACAAAGGATATCCGAACTACATAGATCATTGACCCGAAGATACTTTAACCCTTCTTGTAATACTTAATATATATATATATATATATTCTCAGCCAAATTTGTATGAATAATAGTCAATTGATAGGTGTTGTTTGACTTGGTTGGTCATGTCAACTTGTGATCATCGCATAGATGCATCATCATCATTATCATCATCCTGATTTAATTTCTAATTAGTTATATAAGTAATTGTGTTCACTTTTTTCTGGTATGTTCACCGATCACTTTCTTTACTCTAGTTGACTTTTTGAATCATTGCATGGCATCTTCTCTTTCCTTCTCATATTCTTGCTGTTTTCGAAAATATGCACCCTCTAGAGTCTGTACTTGCTCTTTCAATTTTCAATTTAAAAGTTAAACCCAAGTAGCCAGTGAATTTTAATTAAGGGATCTTATATTGCACCCCCTAAAGTTTGGACTTAAGACACCGAGATTGAAATGTTTGAATATTATACACCAACACCCCATAGACTTAATTAATCGAGTTGAAGCACCCCGTTAAGTTGAAAAAGTTTGATTATGAATATGTCCGAAATGCCCTCAACAATTGAAACAGTAGTTGCATTAATAGAATGTGGTGTTATTAAAAATATTTTATTGACATTTTATCCTTGAGTTTCTATGAAAATAACAAGTTACTATTATCACCACAAAACTTCACACATGTCTAAAGGTGACAATTGAATCTAACGGATCCAAATGGGTTTGAATCCGATTGATATGTAGCCAGTTTAACTAATTCATATTTATTAATTTATTGTATGAATCTAAATGTTGACATAATACGGATATAAATCACTGTACAAATCAAATTTAATTATTTTAAATATATTAAAAAAAAAAATCATACTCAATCTCGAGGCCGAATATACATCCAATAAATCCAGTTTGAATCAAAAAATTAATAATCTTCTTAGAAAAAAGTACATTTAAAGATTTTCTTTTAATCTTTTTTATTTCATAAAATATGTTCACTCTATAAAATAGTATTCAAGAAATAATTGGAATCATAAAATATGTCAATGAATTTTCAATAATTCATAGAGTAAACATTATGATTTAATTGTTACAGGATTGATAAAAGTCTTTTTTAACCTTACACCATTAACAACTAAGAGAGCTCTCTTAAATTTAGAGGGGTTGAATGTATAACAACCAAACCTTTTCATATAGGTGTCTTAAACCTAATTCTCAGAGAGTGCATGGTAATTTACCCATTTAAATAGGAGAGCTTTTTTGACCATTCAATTCTTTCTTTTTATATATCTTTTCTAAAAACACTCTATTCTTAAAATTTAAATTTTAAAAAATTCTAACATTTTATTACAAGATTATCCTTTTTATCTTTTTTGAATTAAATTATTAAAAAAAGAAATTATCTCTCCTAAATCATTAGATTAATTATTACATATTAAATACTCTCTCCTAAATTTTTAATTACCATATTAAACTCTCTCTCCTTCAATACATATTTCTAATTTTCTATCTTCATTCTTTCTCAAGCAAGACTGACAGTTAAGAAAAAAAAAAAACTTACTAATAAACTTCATTTTTAGAAACCAAATGCATGTATATACTAAAAAAAAATTAATAAAAAAAAAAAAGACTCAAAAAACAAGTACATTTTTTTTTTTTTGTTAAAAATCGAAATATGAAAATATTTTTTGTTACTCTTGTAGGTATGTGATTGCCTAGAGAACTTTATTTCTTTCATTAGTCTTAGAAATTCTAAGTTTAATCGAATCTTGTTGAAACAATTCAAGTTTTCATATATCTTTTTTTTTTTTGTTGAAAATTGACTTTTTAATATATATATATTACTGTTAGTAAAAAAACTAAAATATTCATAAGTTTTTTTTTCTTTAACTATTAATCAGAGATTAATTGATAAAATATGGAAATATGGCTTCTTCTTTTTTTAATGGAGAGATGTTAATTAGGAGAGAGTATTTAATACGGTAATAATAAGATTTAGGAGTGAGAGTTTAATGTGTAATATTTAATCAAATGATTTAGGAGAGAGAATTTTTTTTTTTTAATAGTTTAATTAGTTTAGAATGTCTTGAAAAAAAAAATGAGTGGTGCTATTGGCACATCCCTACCAATCTATATATGCCCAACTTTTTAAAATTTTGAATTAATAAAATAAAATTAAATGTTTTTATTAATTGTTTTGATTTATTTCCAAAATTACCCAATTTACTTATTTTTCAAACTTAATACATCCCATCTTTGATCTCTGTATACATCTTTCTTTCACCTCCATTAAATGATTTATTTTTTCTTCTTATTATTTTATTTTATTTTGAGGTTTTTTTTTCTTTTTATTTCATGGTGGAAGAGAAAAAAAAAATAAAAATAACAGGGTTGCTTCAACACAATGATAGCTTAATATCATTCTAAAGAACGATTCTTCCATATGCTTGATATCTTTCAAAGACTATTTCATAATATTTTTGTATGTGTGTAAGAAGCAAAATTTAGGGTTTAAGAGTTAAGAAATTAAAAAAATAAAATAAAAATAAAAAAATAAAAATTAAAAAAAGTTTAAAAGAACTTGATTTTTTTAAAAAAAATAAATTAAAAAAAATAAAGGAATGTGGGGTTTTAAGAGGTTTACTTTGTAGAAGATTTTTTTCCTTAAATTGTATGTCCCTTTAAGTAATTTTGATAAAGGAAAAAAAAAATACTGCATAATTAAAAAAGTGAGGCATAAATAGACAGGCAGGGGGGTGTGCCAATAGCACCATTCAAAAAAATTTGGCTTGTTTAGTAATTTTAATTTAGGTTAAAATTGTCATTAATAAAAAAATTAAATTAAAGTATGAATAGATAATTTGTGGATCGTAAGGAGAAGTAACTTATAGTAAATTATAACAATCATGAAGTATAAATTATAGAAGTGTAAAATGGGTTGTGTTAATTTCATAAGTATATGGATTTTGTCCATACATCCAATTATCCAAATTAAACACAACTTAATAATTCATTTTTTTATTTTAAAAAAAAGGTTAATTTCACTTTTGATATTTATCGGATCTTTGTTGAAAATTATAAAAAACTTAACATAAAAAATTACCATCTAATTAAAATTTAAATTTAAAGAATACTAATGACGAATTTCCACCAAACATGAGAGATTATAATGATATTAAAATTAACAATAGAGATGCTGATTTAAATCAACCATGAAAATGTAAAGTAAGGTACAAGTGCACAACACATATTCTTTCTATAATTCAATTCTCCCAAACAATGAGTTGTAAAAAGAATACCACCTTTTCAATGATGTTTATGGTTAAGGCATGCAGTGTGAAAACTTGTTTCATACAAATTAATCCATTCCATGAAAACTTGCTTAGAAGCAAATAAAAACAATTGCTTAACTTTCTAACCTTTTAGGAAAGAGACATAGGAGCTCTCCATATTTGGTTACATTCTTGTTTCTTGTAAATCACCACTAGTACCTTAATGTTAATGTTTTAGTGTATGTTTGATATTTCTTTCATTAAAAGCGTTTTTTTAATATTAGAAGCTATTTTGAAGTTTTTTTTAGTTGTTTGACAAAACTTAAAACAGTTTTTTTAATATATGAATTGTCTCAATTACCCTTTAAAAAAGTCATTTTATGTCCATTTGGAGAAGCCTAAAATTTGGGCTTTTCCAAAAAGCTTTTTATTTTATTTTATTTTATTTTATTTTATGTAGCTTTTTTAAAATATATGAATTGTTTCAACTACCCTTTATAAATTTTAGATATTCCACCATAACTTATTTATTATAAATACATTGTCAACACCTTTTTTGTAATTCACTCAACCAAAAGTTATTTCTAAAAATACATTGTCGACACCTTTTTTTTATAATTTACATAACCAAAATCTTTTTTTTGTTAAAAACTCTTTTCATTAGAAGTTCTACTATAAAAAGATCTACTTTAGAAGCTCTCCTTGAAAAGTCATACCAAACACACTCTTATAAAGAAGATAATCACTTAGTTTGTGAAAATTAATGATCTCTTATCAAATTTGATTGCATAATTTTTTTGAATGAATGATTCAAGTTTCAATACTAAAAGATGAATGTGCCTGCATTGGTGTACCCTAAGGGCATGTTTGGTGCATGTGATGTTATGAAATATGATTAATTTTACTTCCATCTCTAATGCTTGTTCCTTGCATAAAATGAGATTATTTAATCTCATCAAAGCAACTTATCCCACCAATGTGGGACCAATGGTTAGTCACACCACTTTATACTTTTTTTTTTTTTTTTCTCTTTTCAATTTTTTTTATGTGATTAAAATATAAATATGTTTTAATAATTAATAAAATATTTTTTTAAACATTTAAAAATAATAATTTTCAATTTTAAAAAATAAAAATAAATATTATTTTGTTTAAAATTGGTTTTAAATATTTAAATTATTTTTAAATATTTAAATTTTATTCAAAATTTAATTTAAACAATTATTTTAACCGGTCAAATTCTATACAACCATTTTATCTAGGTGAAGTAGGGCTATTTAGTCCCATATATTTATTTAAAAATTCTTCTTTTATTTTTATTTAATTATAAAGTTTTTTATTTAATTAATATAGCTTATTATAATATTTAAAAATATTTTTAAATTATTAAATATCAATTAAAAAATCTGTTATTTTCTTTAATATTACCTGACCTAAAAGCAACTTGCAACTCCTGACAACAAGTAAATCAAAACTTTGATTTTACATAAAATAACTTTTAGGGTTTGAAAAATAAAAATATTTAACTTAATTTATGTAAAATCAAAGTTAGGATTTACTTTATGTCAGGAATTGCGAGCTGCTTATAAGGTTTGGTAGTCTGTCTGACCTCTAGTATTGGTTCTGAAGTCTCCTGCTTTCCAAATAGAAGAATAAAAGAAAAATAGAAATGTGACTTTATTGATTTCACAAGATGCTACAAATCTTCGGTCCAAATCATGTGGTCTATGTATCAAATAGAATAAATTGATTGGAACTTGGACGATAAGGCCAAAACTAGCTAGATGTGGGTAAAGGGCAAATTAAACCAACCAAAAACTAACCCTATTTAAAATCATTTTAAAATTTAAATATCCAATTATAATTAGGGTGTCAATTATTAATCCAAAAAATCATAAGAGAACGATCATGTAATGATGCGGGCTAATGTCAAAATCATTGGTTTGTTGTATTGATGGAGAATCGGGGTTAGTTCCAATGGGATCTAAAGTTGGCTACCATACCAATTAATTTCATTTTAATAAGACACTTGAAAGCAATTTAAACATCAAAATTTTGAAACACTTAACAAAGTTTGATTTAGTAAATCTTTATGTTCACATTTACATCAGCTCTTAGTAAAGATGGCAATGCACCTCCCTTCCACAGTGGTGAGAGGTTCGAGTCCCACCATGAGTATTTTACAAGCATGTGTGAGGAGTTTTCTCCCGGTTTATGGAAATAGTTATCCGGACCACACATATATTATCTTATCTTGACGGGTCCAAGCAATCCTATTATAATAATTGTAACTAGTAATACTTAAAAATAAAATAAAATAAAAATATATATATATATATATTGTTCACATACTTTAAAGAGAATATATACTAAAACTATGAAAATGCAATTAATAAAAATATCTCAAAGCACCCATCCAGATTCTAGAATGATGGAATATTATAATTAAATTAAGAATTAATGACAAATAATGTGATAAATATAAATTGAGTTAATCTGAATTAACTCAATTAAATTTGTGAGTTTAAGATAAAAATTATAAATTTAAAGGGTAATATAATAGCGGTTTCCTTTTGTATGATAAAATTATAGAAAATAACTTAAAATTAATACCATTTTTTGTTTTTGGGAGAATTCAAAAATAAACTTAGGTAACATAAGAAATTGATTTTTAATCGTAAACAAAAAGTTAATTGTTTGTAACAACATTTTATTAAAATTACCATATACAACTTCTTTTGTGTGGTTAAAAACTACATCACTCATGATAGTATGGTTATTTAGTAGTATTTACGGTTAAAACTTCTTTTGTGTAGTTAAAAACAAATTTCATCATATAATTTTCATTATATATATATATATATATTTTGAACTGCTGGGACCAGCGAGATCAGACTCTACAAGCACAGCCCAAAACACTACTCCCACTGTCTGGAAGAGGTTAAAATAATTCACATGGACTGATCTCATTAAAAAAAATATAATATAAAATAAAAAATAAAAAGAGACACTCCCTTCGAAGCTCATTTATTGAAACTATTTGATACATCAACATCAATACATCAACATCACTCTCAGATTGTGCAATTGTACCCTCAGATTTTATTACGTTAGTTTAATATCAATACCTTTAATTTTATGTTATAAATAGAGTTATTATAAACTATAAAGTCATTATTTGATAAAAAGATCCCACAAATTTATACCATATAAAGTTTTAAAGCGTTATAAAACCGCTAATAGCATTTAAGGAAATAAATATTAATATTATTCCCAATATATATTTAATATTTTCCATATTTTAAAGGTATTGTATTTTAAAAATATTGAATATTTCCATAAAGTTAGGGGGTGTGTATTGAATTAGGATTTCATAAGACTTTTAATGACTTTTAATGACTTTTATGGATTAAAAAGTATGAGTGTATTCAATATAGACTATTAAAAACTCTATAAAAGTCATTGGAGTATTCAATACAGACTTTTATAGACATTAAAAAAGTCTTTAAAAGTCATGTGGTATTCAATCAAGACTTTTTAACCGTTTATGAAAGTTATGAGGTATTGAAAGTTTCAATTACTTTTAATGACTTTAAAATATCAATGACTTTTAGTTATAACAAATCTCTCAATTTGTCTTTCATTTGTACGACTTTGAATGCCTTTTTTTTTTTTTCCATTCTTTTTTTTAATAGAAAGAATTTTACTTTAAAAAAATAAAAAAATAAAAAACTCTTTGAAAACATCAACCACCAAATATATGTTATATTTTTAAGTAAAAACACACTCTTTCTTAACAAATTTCACAAATAAAGTAGAATTAATAACTTTTAAAATTAATAAACATTAAAAAAAAAAAAACATACAAACATTAACGATCCATAACAAAAAAAGATCAACTAAAAAATAAAATAAACAACTCTTCATCAGCTATGCAATTAAGAATGAGAGAATTCATTTCTATTTTTTTACCTCTACTTTCAAAGCAACTAAACAACTCCGAAACAAATCGAACAAGCTTCATTTATGTCAATTAAAAATAATTAAAGACATAAACCATTACTTAACCATGTCAATATGCCAGAACCAAAGTCATATTAGGCATGAGTCTTGTTCAACAACCATGTACGATTTTTATGTTTTATCTATAGTAACTTGAATTAATTTTGGATAGATTTTTTATACCTATTGTCATACTTTCATAAAGACATATAAACATTAATATTATTGTCGGTTTGCTATGTTTATCCTAAAAGAAAATTTAAAATATTTTGACTAATTATAAAACACAAATAAAATTTTGACTAATTATTAAAAGAATTAGGTGAATAATGTTTTTATGATGCAAAATATAATAAAAATACAGATAAAAATTTTAAAATCACTTAAGTATGAATGCTTTTGTCAAGTTTAATTAACAATGATTTTTTTATTCTTTAAAAAAAATTATTGACATGAGAAATATATATATAATTTTGCTAAAATAAAGTATATATTATATTTAAAAATCAATGAAAGTTTTTTAAAATGAAAGTCTATGAAAGTCTTTTAAAATAAAAGTCTGTGAAAGTTTTTCATAATTCTATAAAGTCTATAAAAGTCCATGAAATTTGCAAAAGTCATCCACTTTAAAAAGTCTTTTGAAATCTTAATTGAACAAACTTTCCTTGGACTCTTAATATTCTCTCTAAAAGTAATAATTTTTTAAAATAAATATTACAATAATTTTGGGTTTTGGTGAGGGGGTAGACTTATATCCACAACCTCTATGTGTATGTGTGAGAAACAAACCACTGAGTCAACCTTATTAGGGATGGTAATAGGGCTGGTTTGGGGCGAAGTGGTCCTCCCTGCATCCTGCCCCGTTTATTTTTTTTTTGTTGAAAACTCATCCCCCCATAAAACATCACAATAGATAGAGCAGGGTAGGTTATGCTTTTTCTATCTCCACCTCACTTACCCCGTTTAACCAATTTATTAAAATTATTTATTAAAGTAGACAATATGAGGTTGTCCCACTGGTTTGCCCCTCACACCTACACCATGAGGTTATGAGTTCGAGTTTGTCCCCCACCCTAAAATCTTGAATTATTGTATATTTAAAAAAAAATTATTTATTAAAGTAATAAATATATAACCCAATGAATATGATATAAATATATAATATATAAACCAATTCCAAAAAACTATTGAAAATAATCACATAAACATTAAAAATAAACATAAATATCACAATTAAACAAACAAAATTCAATCATTTCAAAACATTAGCATTGAAATAAAGAAAAAACCAAATAAAAAATAAATAAAAATAAAGATTATATTTTAAGTCAATCACACAAAATTGAAACTCATCCACATCCCATAAGTGCGAGTCCCCTACGGACCGCAACCCCGTTATTTTGCCATTCCTAACACTATGTTTGGATTTGTGGAATATGATAGGAAAGAAAAGAAAGGTAAATGCGGAAATGAAAGTATTTTTAATGATTATTGTTTGGATGATTATAAATAAATAAATATATTTATTTGGAGGGGAGAAACAAATGAATTCTTTTTATTCTTTTTACGAAAATACCATTCTTTCAACGATATGAATACCCAATATTAATGTAGTTAGTTTTGGGATATTGAAAAAATCATTAATTCTAGATTATTTTCCCTCATATTCCTTCTAAATTTGGGTGGAAACCAAATTGGGTAAAACAAGAAGAAATTATTCCCTCATTTTCTTTCCATTTCCTTCATGTTCCTTTCCTCTCTCTCGTTTAACAATTCAAACAAGATATTATGACCAGTTTGGTATTGCTTTTGAGAAGTTAAAATAGCTTATTTCATAATTTTGATATAAAATGATGCTTGATAAAACTTCTAAAAGTGATTAATTGATAATCTGATAAGTTTTGACAGTGATTTTAAGAAGTAGGTGGAGTGTTACTTTTTGAAAGTGATTATGAAATAATCTATTTCATCATTTAATGAATCTTTTAAAATATCATTATGATCCTTATGAAATTTAATTAAAATCATTTATATTCCTTTTTTCATCTTAAAATTAAAGATTCTAATTAAATATTGATTTGATTTATAAAATCTTTTAAAAATATTTTTTTTATTATTCTTATGGAATGGTTTTTTTTTTTTCTAATTTTAATATTCTACTTAAATATTGATTTAATATATATAATTAATACAAAAAATAAAATAAGGTTCTAAAATCATGTCTATTTTAGTCATTGTAACTAATTTCAGCACTTTTGAAATAAAATTACCAAACATATATATACTGTTTTTGAGCTATATAGCAGTTTTAAAAGTATAATTAACTAAACATCTGCTGATTAACTTTACAGCTAATTATTTCTTCAACACAGCTAACAGTGATTATTATAAAAGTTACAGTAATACCAAACTGGCACTTAGAAATCTATCCAAATTCTTTTCTTTCCTTTCTCTCATATTCCATCAAACCAAACATAGTGTAAACCTCATCTTGTCTCTCTAAAATTAATATTTAATTCCATTTATTTGATAAACTGGAATCGTGAAAAAATAATAATGAAAAAAATAATAAAATAAAATTAGTGATCCCCCACATAGAAGTTATTATATTTATATGGGGTAATTTTACTAAATTCTATATTTTTTGGTGAAATGTCACATTTTTAAACATTTTTGCCTAGTTGAAAAAAAAAAAAAAAAGGTCTTTTCCATATTAACAACTTTAGTCCTATCTTTTTTCAAAATATATCATTTTAGTCATTCCATTAGTCAAAGATTAGTCAAATTTAACATAACAAGGGTATTTTGGTCTTTTACATAATAACACATTGCAACTAAATAAAAAACAAAATTAAAAAACCATCATCAACGATAGAGATCCAAAGAGATCCATCATTGATGGACTTCCATCTAACGATGGAGATCCATCTATAGATCTCCACCAATGATGGAAATCAAAGAGGGATCTCCATCGCCATTCGATAGAGATCCCTTAATGGATCTCCATCGCTGACTGATGGACCTTTATCGCCGAGGAGATAAAGATCGTTTATCGTTTCTATCGAAGCATCTCCATCGCCTTAGCGATGAAGATCCTTCATCATCTCCATCGTTCAACATCCTTCGTCATCTTCATCATTCTCCATCATTCATCGCCTCCGTCATCCCCTACGGATATCCCTTATTAAACGATGGAGATCTTCGCATGCATCATCTCCTGCAAATCTCCACTATTGGATCGATCTAGATTTAACGGTGGAGATCTATTGTCTTCATTTTTTATAATTATTATTTTTTAAATGTTTTTTTTTCATTTAAAAATGTGTTTTTTTTAAGAACTGTTTTTTAAAAAGTATATTAACTGTTTTTTAAAATCTTTTAATTAATATTTTTCATGAATTTCTGTTTTGAAAATTATCATATATTTTTTGTTTGTTTGTGTTTTTTTTTTTTGAGGAAATAATTTTTTGTTGTTAATTTGATTTTTATAAATTATTTTAATATTAAAATCTTGAAAGTATTTGAGAAAAATTCAGAAAAGTAAGGGTATAATATAAAAAAAAAAAAATTAAGGGTAAATTTGACTTGTATTATATATTAACAAGGGAAAAATCATACTTATATATATATAGCCATAGTTCACCGTTAGTTTTTTAATCAAAGGGATTAGTTTTTTAATCAAAGGGATTAAAGTGATGTATTTTGAAAAAAGAAGGGACTAAAGTTACTAATATGAAAAAGACATTTAAAAAAGTGATATTTTACCAAAACATAGGGACTTTAGTGAAATTACCCCTATTTATATACATCTGTTTGTAAAGTCTGGTGATGTGGGTCCAGCTTCTATTTCCAATCACATGTTCGATAAAATGTATAAGAGATAGAGAAGATAGAGAATAGAGCACTCTTCAAAACTTTAACAACAGAGAGCACTCTTCGAATCCTACCCAGACGAAGATAAGTTTTGATTTATCTGTTTGTATTTTTGTGTGATTGGGGGTGTGGGTCGATGTTTCCTATCTGTCCTACTACATATCATCCGATAAATAGATTGTCAGAACTAATAAGTTGATTATGAATGTGTCACACAGTTGGGGAGGACAGATAGATAGGTGTTTAGACGAAATCCGAGATTCTCGATAAATTAAAAAAAAAAAAAAAAAAGAGCACTCTTAAAAATGTGGTTAATATAAATAAATAAACAAAATTAAATAAAATTAAATAAAAAATGAAGACAAAGATTAAGGAAAGAAAGACATGAATACAAGTGCAATTAAAATTGATGTGGACTCTTCAATAAATAAAATGTAGTGGGGGATGTGACACTTTTTCAGGTAGCCGACACGCCATTACATTGTTCCTCGCACCCCCATAAACTCGCCACATGCACCCATTTGCCTTCCTATTTTTATTTTATATATTTATTATTATATTCAACATAATTTATGTATAACCAACCAAATTGAGTTATTTTTTTATGTTTGTTTTTTTAAGGACTCAAATAACCGTCTAAAAATAGTGTTTCAAATTTATGTCTAATCAATTAAATTGAAATATGTGTCTACATTCTATAAATATTGACACATATTTCAATTTGGTTGATTAGACACAAATTGAGACATAATTTTTGAACAACCGATCTGAGTTCAATTTCTAGTTGTTAGGACATATGTTAACTTTACGCATTAATAATACCTCAATATTTGTTATTTGTTTCTTTGGAATATTTTCACAATCGTCCTTATTCTTTATGTAATTGTCTATTTAATCTTTTTTTTTTTTCATGATAAAAAAGTATCCATTTTTTCCTTAATTTTGTTTCACGAGTAAAGAGATTATTGTACATTTTTTTTAATAATAATAAAAAAAAACCTTTTGAGAAATTTCTGTAATTTTTTTGAGATATTGTTTTTGCAATTTAAGAAATTTTTTGAAATTATATAAGACTTTTTTGGTAACATCTTAAGAATTAATTTTCAATGTGTGCTTACAGTTTATTAATTAAGAATTTTAATGAGGAAAATAAAAATTAATTTCTAATTTGTAATTACAGTGTTTACTAAATACCGTTGGTAATCAGGTTACATGAGGTCCACACACAAATCAACAATTAAATTTTTATTGGAAAGATAGCTTAATTCCTCCTCCCATTCTCACCTAAGGATTTAAATTACCTCCTCTTTCTAATGTAATTTAATTTCCTCTCATTTTTTTTTTCAGATTAGTAAACAAGTGTACAATAATTTTTTTCAACAAAAGCAAGAAAAAATGGTAATATCAACGATTTAAAGGGATCATTAAACAAAATTAAAAATACTAAGGATTAGATTATCTAATTTTTAAACCTTTGAACTACATAAATTGATATTTTTCTCTCATTTATTCTTTCAAGATTCGAGTCTAAGTTGTAAGAATTTCCTCAAGACTCATTTTTGCTAAATTGCTTGATTGGTTGGTTGAGAAAAAACAAGATATTGTGTAAAAATCTTGGACAGCAGCTGTTGCACAAGCTAAGAAGAAGAAGCCAAAGTCTGGGGGTGTCAGGTTGGATTTTTTTTTTTTTTTTGTATACAGTAGATATCTTCAAAGACTTGAAAGTGCATGTGTTTATTTATAAATAGGTGTGTGTTTATGTGTCAGAATCTGACACATCTCATATGTTTATTATTATATATATATATATGTATATATTCATACCATATGAAATTATCAATCATTTTGTAAGTTTAATGTGTGAGCCTGGCATCAATTATTCCTTTTTGGCCTTTTTGTGTTTCCAGCAGCCACATTTATATTTACATTCATTTCTTCTCAAATTTCCACACACCCTCTCTCTTATCTTGTACTCAAAAAGTTGCTTTTTGCTCTTCTGGGTTTTGCTTTTTAGCTGGTATAATAATATATGGTAACTTATAAGCCCAGCCAAAAAAGATTCACATATTGTACTTGTTTTGTTTTGTTTTGTTTTTCCTCCTCCATTGCTTTTCATAAAATGCCAATGGTTCTTTTTCAATTTCATTCTGTTTGTGCATATGGGTTGATGAATTTTCTAGGGAACTCACTTTGTTTTTTCCAAGCTGTTCATTGCTGTTAATTTCTTCATTTGGGTTCCATGATTAATGCATTTCTTTTTCTAGGAACTCACTTTGTTTTTTCCAAGCTGTCCATTGCTGTTAATTTCTTCATTTGGGTTTCATAATTAATGTAATTTTGTTCTTTTGGTAATAATATAAATCTCACCTGGGCAACCTGGGTTGGTGTGTTATTTGTTTTGTTCTTTAAATAAATATTTTTGCATCATTATTGGTACCAAAAAGCTTCAACCACTTCTTAATCTGTATCTTGAAGATTGCACTTCTCTCTCTCTCTCCTCTCTCTCTCTGGTTTTTATGATTAAACTTTTTCTTTGGTAACAAATATTTTCTGGGAATAAAGTGTAATCTCATTTTTCCATTTACAAATTCTCTCATTTCTCAATTTGGGTGTTCATCAAAATCCTTTCCTTTTGGGATATATGTTCAAGATCTCTGGTTTCCTCAGGTGAAATCTTGAATTTCTCCATCTGGGCTGTCACCGTAATGCAATTTGGAAGCCTCTGCAATGGCAAATCTTGTGCCTGGAGTGCTTCTCAAGCTTTTACAACACATGAACACAGATGTCAAAGTTGCTGGTGAGCACAGGTCATCTCTCTTGCAAGTGGTGAGCATAGTCCCTGCACTAGCAGGAGGTGAGCTTTTCTCCAATCAGGGTTTCTACTTGAAGGTTTCAGATTCATCTCATGCTACATATGTATCTTTACCTGATGAACATGATGATTTAATTCTTAGTGATAAGATTCAATTAGGCCAGTTTATTCATGTTGAGAGATTTGAATCTGCTTCCCCTGTCCCCATTCTTCGTGGGGTTAGGCCGGTTCCTGGAAGGCATCCTTGCGTAGGCAGCCCGGAAGATATTGTAGCAACTCACTCTCTTGGGTTTCTGAACAATGATAATAAGACTAGTGGTAATAGCTCTTCATGTTCTAAACCTGGTGAGAAAGTGAAAGCACCTTTAAAACCAGTATCAGGCAATAATCATGTTGGTGAAACCAAGTTAGCTAAGATTAGATTGAATGGTGGTGCTAAGGATGATCAATTCGATAAGAAAACACCTACCTTGAGTAGATCAAAATCTCAACTTTCGAAACAGGCATTGAATTTAGATGTGAAGAAGGAGTATTTGGGGAAATTGAAGTCATTGAGTTCGAGGTCTATACCCTCTTCTCCCACAAGTTGTTATTCGTTGCCTACTTCATTTGAGAAATTTGCGAATGGAATTAAGCAGCAGTCGAAGATTAAGGGATCAGATAAGGCTATAATGAAGGGGGCATCAGTGGAAAAGGTGAGTTCTGTTCGTGGGGCAAGTCCTACGGGAAGGAGGGTACCGGTGATCAAGAATCTAGTTCAGGGGTTTGAGTTTGGGGCCAAGGCCTTGAGGAAGAGCTGGGAAGGGAATCTGGAGATGAAGACTAGAGAGAATTCAAAATTGGGAGCTGCCAAACATGATCCCAGGCTTGATGCTCGAAGTACTTCAGTGAGTTTAATCATCTATTTAAATGTTAAATAGATTTTGTCTATTTGATTTTGAGTTGAAGTTGAATTTTCTTTAAAGTATAAGAAATTGTTGATTGCCTGGTTAGGATTGATTTTATTCTTGTTTTCACTAGTACTTTATGCTTTATCACTTGTTTATTTGGTACTTCTCTGTGGTAAATGGCAATGCTCCAGAATCTGATATATGATAAACTGAATCAAATTTCATTGTAATGGTGGATTTTGATTTTGAGGGTCCCAAGTGCTAAATGATGTTTCATTTTTTTTTTTTCCTTTCTTGATTTTCTTTGATGCTTCATAAGGTTTTTAGAATCACATTTTTCTTGTTGCATTCCTTCAACTTACTCATTGCTGTGTTTTTTATTTCGTTTTATATTATTTTCTATTCTGTATTAAAAAAATAATGTACTCAAATCTATTTAACTCCCATTTTCCAGGTACCTAGAAAAAGCACATCTAGTGAAAGGTTGCCTTCAAAAGAGGAGCATAAGCACCAAATATCTACAAAGTCATCTAAAGAGGATAATAAGGTTCAAATCTCTTCCAAGAAAGGTACTTCAAATGGATTATTAAATGATCAAGAAAAACCAAATAAGCAAAGAATGTCCATTGGAAGAAAATCAGGAGAATCGAACAATAATGGTTTCCCAGGAAATTTGGTCAAGGTTCCGATAAATAGTAAAAGATTAACAGATGGAAGTGTTTCATGGTCCGCACTTCCCTCTTCTCTTGCAAAGCTTGGAAAGGTATAAACCATATGTAATGACATGGAATTTCTTAGTCATCAATTAAATGAGTTTTATTAGGCTTTCTGTCTGTTGGATTATTTTGCAGGTTAAGCAGCTAGTATACTTCTTGCTATCATTTACACACGCATGCACACATACACACACATGTGCACACACACACAAACGGGCTAGTAGTAAATTTTATTCATTTATTTGTAAAATTAGATTAATCTTAAAACTTCAAGGTTTTTGTCTTTTGCTGAGTTGATGGATTTATTTAAGAATTATGTCCTAGATATCCGATAAGTTGGGATTTCAGCCTCATGATACTTGATTATGTTTTCTGTGTCATTTACTTGTTCCCTTAGGCGAAAACATGTAGACGAGGTAGTTATTTTCTGAAGATGTAAGGAAATTTTCAATTTCTTTTGCTCTGAGATCTGCTGTTTCTTATTTTATGTTTTCACATTTGTCATTGCAGGAAGTCATGAAGCATAGAGATGCTGCACAGATAGCGGCAATAGAAGCCATGCAGGAGGCTTCTGCTGCTGAGAGCTTACTTCGATGTTTAAGGTATGACACTCCCAAGAATCATGGAAACCCTTGTATTGTTCTGTTTCTTCTGTTTCTTTGGATACTAGGACTTGGTCAGTGCCTTAGTCTTTCTCGTAAGACTATCTTCGCTTGTCATTAGGAAACCCTTGCTCAAATTGTAGGTCTCACAATGTAGGATCTATTGAAGACTCTTCCACAAATGGGTCTTGTGGGTATACCAGGTTGATAGTAGTAGTACAGTAGATATTGGTAACCAAAGAGGCACAGGAATGTCAAGAATGTTCCTAGAAGTGACTCAGTTGGGTAAACTTGAGTTTTATGTCACCGGAAAAAATCGACTGTTATTCAATTTTGATGATAATTCCACCTGATAAGTACTGTATTAGGGGAATCAAATTAAGAAGAACTGTGGTAGTGTACTAAATAAGAGGTCTTGATGTTTATTGTAATCAGTAAATTTTGGATAAATGCTGCATTTTTGTCTAGATGTCTTAGTACTAATTGTGTAGAAGAACTCTCCAATTGTCAGTTGTAAGAAGAACTCTCCAATCGCTATCTGAGAGCTATGACTGGCATTTTATGTGCAACGGGGGGATATAAAGTTTGCATTAGTCCTATTTTTTTATTTTTTTGTTGTTCACTAAAAGGAGTCCATTTCTCAGATAACAGCTGGTCTAATTTTCCATAAGAGCTAAGGATGCATTGGCTGGCTTTTCTTGTTTGTCCATGTGTCCTTCTCACTCCTTACTAGATTCTCCTCTTAATGGAATTTTTTTTATGCATCAATTAACTTCATGTACATTTTTCCTTATGGTGCCACCTTGTCTAGAGAGATTAGTGTTGAGCTAGATATTTGGTAGGATGGATGCGTTGTGAAGCAATTATTATACTTTTTGTAAAAAAAGGTACTGGAATGTAACTTACACAGAAAAAACTAAAAGGTCAATTCAGTAATGATTGCATTGTGAATTCTTCAGGCCAAGAGATGCTCAATCAAAATTCGTTTTTCTAGTTTTGGGGTAAGGAAAGAAATACGGGGTAGCATGATCTGCGAGTTTGCAGCTAGATGAATCTTTTACAATGTTTAGGTTGCATTTACCGGCCCTGTTTCTACCGGATAAGATTCATGCATGAAACGCGGATTTAAAATTTGGGAAAGGGGCATTAGCATTTTACCTGGGATTCATTTCTAGGGGGATCAAGAAGGTTGATTTTGAAGACAGGAGAACATTGGAGATCCCAAAGCTGAAAAGGATTGTAAAAGAGGTGGACAAGCGGGGTAGATTTGGCTCCATCAAGTTGATGAGTTTACAAATTTTAGAATTTGAGTGAAGTTTCAGAGCCTAATCTTACATTTTGCTTTTGGTTAAATTCAGAAGTTGGTTGTCACTTTCACTGCAGTGACAACCAACTTCTGAATTTGGTATTTTCTCAAATAAAAAAAATAAAATAAAAAAGAAAGTGACCAATCATAAAGAAATATTACAGATGGTTTGGATTACAAAGACTAATTGTATGAGAAAAACTTTGCATATTTTGAGGAAGGATACATTACAATGTAGTATTGTTTGTAATCTTAATATCTTTATTGTTTTTTTTTCTTCTTTTGCCTGTGCAGCTTTGTGAATATGATATCTAATATATATATATATATATATATATAATTCCTATAAAAATGTATATATAAATATTTGCATTTTCTTTTTCCTCTTTTTTTGCCTGACTCATTTTTTGTTATGTTTCCTCTTGCAGCTTGTATTCAGAGCTAACATCCTCTGCCAAGGAAGATAATCCACAGCCTGCTGTGGAGCAATTTTTGACCCTCCATTCCAGCTTGAATAATTCTCGCATGATTGCTGATTCTCTATCAAAAATGATTCCAGTTGGTTCATCACCAGATCATGAAGAAAACCCATCCGAAGAAGCATTAAAAGTCACATCAGAGAGACGGAAACATGCAGCCTCCTGGGTCCAAGTTGCATTGGCCACCAATTTATCACCATTCTCCGTTTTTACTAAAGAACCTACTTCAACAACAGTTCCTTCTGCAGCTGCTGGTCAAGGAATAAAGATTTTAACTGGCAGTCAACCCATGTTAGTGCTAGAAAATTCTACTAAAAATGCCTCAGCGAAAACCCAGGTAAAACCCCGCCCAACAGTCGTCTCCAAGCTTGTCGCATCAGGAGCTCTTCGTAGACCGGGGGATGGCCCAGCCGTTGCTCAAAAGGCACAGGCCCAACCCCTACCAGACTGGTTTAGAGGGGATGGCCTTGATGAGGCTGTTGACATGGCTGAAATGTTGCGAATGGAGTCACAGGATTGGTTCCTAGGATTTGTGGAAAAGTTCTTGGATGCTGATGTGGACTCCTCAACTTTGTCTGATAATGGTCAAATATCTGGGATGTTGACTCAGCTAAAGAGTGTGAATGATTGGTTAGACGAGATTGGGTCGAGAAAAGATGAAGGAGAAGCTCCCCACGTTTCAGCTGAGACGATTGACAGGCTTAGGAAGAAGATATACGAGTATCTTCTTACACATGTCGAATCTGCTGCTGCTGCACTTGGTAACGGATCACAACCATCACCCCAGTTACGAGCAACCGAAACAACAAAATCAAAAAGGTGATTTTGCCTCATTGTTTTGAATGTATAATATGTGGTGTTGACTGTTGAGTCTCATAACAACTGTGCCCATCAACCACCAAGTGGTTCTGGGAGCTCAGTGAATTAATTTATATGTACATAAAAATCCTACAGGGGTTTGAGGTATAGATGGAGTAGTCATATTTTATTGATTTTCAAAAGAAAAAGTATTGGATATGAAGTATCAGTGAATATGTTATGTTTCAGTTTCCATTCAATGGCAAGTGTTTTTTTTTTTTCTTTCTTTTACTTCTGAACAGGTCCTTCTTTTACATTATTGTCAATATCAAGTTTTCATTTTCTTGATCTTTCATTCAATGGCATTTTGTGTGTTTGGGACAGGAAACAAAATAAATCTTCCTTCAGATGTATATCGATCCAATAGAATCATGTCATATGTCCATTTTACGTACATAATTCTCTACAGGAACCGTAAGACAGAATGTTTCGGGTTTATGGGGGTTCGATCTCGTGATGTGTTTCTACTTTTCCATGATTTAGTGGATTGTCAATTGTGATGTTTGATGATTTAATTTTTACTTAATTAATCAATTAAAATGGTCTATTCTTAATCCATCTTTAGTTGAATCCAATCTAATTTCAGTCAATAATGTAGCATGAGACGTGAATAGACCGTCTTCATCATTGAAATAAAAAATATATATATTTTTATCAATATTCCATTACAATTTTCATAACAATTAAGTATAAAATATAAGAGTAAACATGATAATTATTGTTTTTCATTAGCAAAAAGGTCATAATTTGATTCTAAAAAATAAAAGCCAAAAGTGGTGTAAATTATAATGAAAAAAATAAATAAAATCGATGTTTCTCAACTAGATTTACATTCAAGTGTATAAAGAATATATATTATTTTTTCATAAACAATTTGTACTAATATCTAAATAAATGGATGGGATGAGGTTAGTCCGGTGGTAAATCTCTCACACCTGTACCACGAGGTTGTGAGTTCGAATCCTCCCCCTCCAAATCAATGTAATATATATATATATTTTTTTTATAAAAAAAAAAAATCTAAATCAATGTCTTCAAAGCCACTGTAAATATAAAAAAAAATAGCTTTATAATTTACCACCGATAATAAATATTTTCAAAAAAGTTGAGAAGAGTTTTGCCATTTTCAACCATATATGTTTTTATTTATACATGAAGCATTTGAAAAAAATGTCGAAAAATAAGAAAAAAATGAATTAGTTATAGTGCTCTAAAAATTTTCAAATCTTGTTTTCATTGAACTTATACCATCTAAATAAAATGAAATAAAGGATCCCACAAATATAATAAATAGATTTTATTTTTTTAATTATTATTTTTTTAAAATGACAATATATATATATATATATATATATATATAGTGGAAAATATATATAACATACATTCTCTTAAGGATGGTGAATTCAATTAGGATTCTTAAGAATATTTAAAGACATTTTTTAAGTGACATATTTTCATGGATTTTTACGAATTTTTATAAATCCATATGGATTTTCATTTAATTGTTTAGACATTTATCTCAGACTTTTATAGATTTGTTTAGACATCTATCTCAGACTGTTATGGATTTGTTTAGACATCCATGGACTTTCATGGATTTGTTATCTCTGACTTCTATTATAAATGGAGAAGAGTGACCATATTTGCACCCTTTAAAAGCTGTATGTACACCCCTCTGGTAAGTCCAATCAACTTTATTATTATTTAAAATTTTGTTATTGAATTTATTGTTTTAAAATAAAAAAAAATTCTAACTCTTAAATACATAAATTACATCAAGATGAGTTAGGGTTTGAGTTAATTTTATTTTAAAGTGGTATATTAAAATAAAAAAAAGAAGATAAAATAATAATAATAATAATAATAATAATAATAATAATAATAATAAAAGCAAGTTAAAAGCTCAGAACCTGTATAAAAGGTAAAACACAGAAAAATTAAAATAATAATAATAAATTTTTTTTTTAAAAAAAAAAATCAATGTTTTTGCTTGTATGTGTTGCCACTTGCCGTTGTGTGTAACTCATAGGAAAAAAAAAGATGCTAATCGTTGTGGTGGAATGTGCTTTGGTTTACTATATCTTTATTATTTATTTATTATTTTTTTTTTTTTTGGGGGGGAGGGGGAGTAGGATTGTAGTCGAAAAATTAGTAAAGGAAGATCATTGATCATGATTATTTGAGTAGAGAAGAAGTGAGAAGAAGCAAAACGTTTCCGTTTTGAGAGAGAGAGAGAGAGAGAGAGAGAGAGAGAGCAAAATCCACCAAAATGGGGAGAAAGCCGGACATGTTATGACATTTGATATTTATATCTCTTACTATTAAGTCCACCAAAATCCATGACCTAAGAAATTTTTTTATGTTATGACATTTGATATTTATATCTCTTACTATTAAGTCCACCAAAATCCATGACCTAATTAGTCATAATTGAATACACTTTGATTCTTGTAGACATTTTTAAAGTCTCAATTCAATACATCCGGATTTGGAAGGATTCTTTAAAAATCCATATAAATCCGAATTGAATACCACTGAATTAATATAGACTCTTTTAAAGTCTTTAAATGTCCAGATTGAATACACCAGGATTTATAATGTCTTTAAATGTCCTTAAAATCCTAATTGAATACACCCCCTAAGTCTGGAATGAAACTTAAAATGAACTCCATTTATTAACAAATCAAGTTAATAAACTCGACCTCATTTTTAACTTTTAACTATATTGTTAGTTTATTTATTTTTATTTATTTTTAAGTAATATTACATAAATCCAGTCTTTTTTTTTTAAGTAGGGAAAGACTCGAACCCGTAACCTTGTGGTGCAGAAATAGAAGTAAACAAAGTCATAAAATTTAAATTCAAAATTTAGAAACGGAAGGGTACATTAGGGATTTCCACCATTTGAGAGTGTTGAAAAGCCTGTACTGATCGATGTTAACATTAACCTAGACAACTTAATCAATACAAAGAAAATGTCATTTTGATATGAAATTATGTCAACATGACTTAAAAACCTAACAATGGAGAGATCGAGAGATTTGATTTTTTTTAAATGCGGTGGTGAGAGAGAGAGAGAGAGAGATTATGTGGTGAGAGAAAGAAAATGATTTTTATTTATTTTTAATTGTTTTTGCTTTTTAATATTTAATTAATTAATTTTTTTAGTCTTAATTTTGTTTTGTTTTTTTTAATTATTTAGTTTTTAATTATTTTTAATATTTATATTTTAGTAAAACATTTTTATTTTGTAGTGTTACCACTATACCCTCACATGTTTGACGGAAAACTAACAGAATTTGATAGTAGGGACCAAAAAAGTGATTAATAGTAAACGTTTGGACTAAAAGAGACAAAAGTGGAACTAGGGGACCAAAACAAATAATACCTCAAACTAGAGGGACATTTTTTTTTACTTTAACCCTATATTAAAAGGGTAAAATTGTACTTTTGTATATAAAGTAACCATTGACCATTAGTATTTTGGTTAAAGGGACTAAAGTGATGTATTTTGAAAAAAAATAAGGGATTAAAGTTACTAATTTGATAAAAACATTTAAATATGTGACATTTCATCAAAAAATAGCAACTTTGGTGAAATTACTCCACATATAAAAGGTCATCATCATATTACTAAGGGCAATTACCAAATTCATACTAGACTTTAAAAAAAAATTCCAAGTAGTTTGTGACTATTATAAAGTGACCAAATCAATCCCTAACTTTTTATGATGTACCATTTTAGTCCCTTATACCAAACTTTTGTCTAGTCAACTAACAGTCAAGGGGTAGATTAGTCTTATTACAATAAAATAAAATATCAAATAAAAGTAAATATTTAAAATCAAGATAAGTTTTTTTTTTTATTAATTTTATTTAACAAAGAAATCAAGATAGGTTATAATAAAAATATTACAAATTTTAAAGAAAAATAGGAATGGGTCAAACAACATAGATTTGCTATTGTTTATCAAGGAACAAACACCATAGTTTCAATACTCTCAATATTAAGCTCAATTATCAATCTGGGTAGAGGTGACCACGGTTCGGTTCGAACCGAAACAGGTACTATTTAAACCGAACCAAAACCGAAAATTTCGGTTCTGGTTCAAACTAGAACATAAACTAGAACCATTAAGGTTTCGGTTCCAGTTCATATTTTTTTGGAACCGGGATAGAATCGACGGTTCTAATAATTAATTAATATATTAAAAAAAATCAGAAGGCACAAACCAGTATTCCAAATTTCCAATCATCCATCCACCACCACAAACTCACAGATCATCCAATCATCTAAAATCCCACAGATCTCTAAGACTCCATCACCATCCAATATTCCAATCATTCATCCACTACCACAAACCCAAAATCCACCACTACAAGGCACAAACCAGTCAAGCAGCCACTACCACAAACCTAAGATCCACCATAACCTAAACTCAATCACACATCCACCATCGACCACCACCCCGAATCTCATCTCTTTATTAGGTTGCGATTTTGGTGGAGTTTTAACCATTTCTGGGGAAAAGATTCGAAGAAGTTTTATAGAGAAGGCAAAGATTTCATTGGGAGAGAGAAGGAGTTGAAGTGTTAAAGCTATGCTAGGGTTGCGAAGAAGTGTTGAAGCTGCACTAGGTTGGTGGTTGTTGAGATTGTTTTTGTGGTGGCCGCCGCCAACGAGATTGAGAGAGAGGTGGATGGTGGATTGAGAGAGATGATTTGGGTTTGGAGATTATGAGGTTGTGAATTGGGAAACATGGTCATTTGAGAGAGATGAAGATTGTGAGCTGTGAGGTCGTTTGAAGATGGAGATAGTTTGTGAGGTTATGAACTTGTGATCTGAGAAAGTGAGAAGTGAGAAGTGAGAAGTGAGATTTGAGTGGTCGTTCTGATATATTTTATATCAAGACGAACTGAATTGATAGTAGATAGACTTTTATATATTTTTATATATCGGTCCCATTTTGGTTAGTACGAACTGATGTAATTACATCAGTACCAATGCATGTGGACCACTGATTATGAAGAAGCTTTGAGAAGTACATATACTTTGAGTCAAAGTATGTAAATATAATGATCCACATGCAATGTACTGATGAAGTTATATTAGTATGCACTGACTTGAACTTTATATATATATATATATATAAGAAAGGTTCGAACCAGTCGGAATCGAGAGAATCGGAACCTGAACCGGAACCGGTCCCACCCGGTTCTGGTTTCGACCGAAATCAAAACCGTGGTAACCAATAAACCTAGGTCTCTTCGATTTCCATCAATAAAATTATACAAAACCCAAAACAATGTATAGGTGTCTACAATTTTTATTAATATTGAACCCAAAAAATGACTTCTTTTCAAGAACTTGAACCAAGTAATAATGGAGATGCCATCGATATAAGTACTAGAGACCCATCGTTGAGAGAATGGCCTATAGACTTCGAACCGAACCAGAAAACTTGTCATCCAAGAACCTGGTAGTAGTCGATTCAGGAGATTATTTGCGGGGCTTTTGAGAAGTTTTTATTGTCTAATGGTTTTTGGTTTAGGTGTATTTTTTTGGATGAAGATAACGAAGATTCCAATTTTTTGGAGTGGTTTCTGGATTTATCGACCTTTGAATTTTTTTTTTAAAATATTTTTTAATTTCCAACCTTCAGTTTTTTTTTAAACGTCAGTTTGTTGGTAGTAAGTAAATTTTCTGGTATTGATTTTAGAATCTTTAGGAGGGTTGCAGAGATTTTTTATTTTTTATTTTATTTTATTATTTGTTTTTTTTAGAGAAGAGTTGTAGAGAATTTATTTTGTTATGTTTTTATTACTTTCTTGTTTAAATAATTATTTTATTTTTATTTAAATATCTTTAACTTTAGAGGGGTACTTTTGTCTTTTAAAAGTAAGTCATAGTTAAACTAATGGTAAAAATAACTAAGATTAACGTGAAGGGATGTTGTTGGTTGTTTCTTAAAAGTTAGAGACTCAAATGGTACTCCATAAAAAGTTAGGGAGCAATTATCTTTTACAAATGTCAGAAACTACATGGAATTTTCTTAATTCCAAGTAGTTTGCGACTTTTTCATTTTTAACCAAATTAGTCCCTATATTTTTGCAAGTGACAAGTTTGGTCCTTGACTTTTCAAAAGTGACCAAGTTTGTCCTTTTGACCGTTAATTTAAATATTTGACTTTAGCTGAAAAAGTACAAAGTCAGCTAAAGTCAAATGTTTAAATTAACGGTTAATGGGATCAATTTGATCACTTTTGAAAAGTACCTTTAAACTTTTTTTTTAGTACAATAAAAAATCTCTCCAAAATTTCATTCCAAAAGTTTTCAGATTTTTATATTAAATTATAAAAATCAAATTAACAACAAAAATATATTTTCTCAAAAAGAAAAACAAATTATCAACAAAAAGAAATCATTGAATCATGGATATCCATAGTCCTATTGCCGATCTTCACCGGCAATGGAGACCTAGACAAAAAAATGGCTTATTCACGGGATGTTGGACTCCACATCTGATGGCTTCATTAGAACAATGAAATGGCTTCACCATTCCTTTCTTTCGTTAAATGATACATGTGTCAATTTATAATATTTTATGGTAAATGTATAAGTTTATCCTTAAATATGTTAAGTTTGACTAACTTTCGTTAGTTAAAGAGATTAATTTACCATTTAAAAAAACATAGGAATCAATTTGGTCAAAAATGAAAAAGTCGTAAACTATTCCAAGGAAAATGTCCGTGACTAACTTTGTAATCACCCTTTTAAAAATTCCATATTCCTATTACTAATTTTCATTTCGCACAACCTGAACCAGTTAATCAAGTCACACGTTGGCACCGGACTGACGGTGCCAATAAAAGTCCTCTAGTTTCCTCACCCATTTGTCACTAGGGATGATAATTAAACCTGAACCCGTGGGATCCATCCAAATCCAACCTGTTTAAAGAGGGTTTGGGTTGGGATAATTGTATCCGTGGACGGGTTTAGGTATGAAAATTGTACCCGTCACGGGTTTGGGTTCAGATATGGGTTTGGAAAAAAAAACCATACCCAAACCCGCGAACCCATTTATTTAAATAAAATATAATTTATATTAATTTTATAAAAGTCAAATAGTCAGATATTAGTTTTGGGTTAAAAGTTAAAACCCAAACTCACATTCACATCTCATTCTCTTCATTGCACCAACGCCACACTCTCATCTCATTGACTCATTTTCACCAGTTTTTTTTCTTACTTCTGCGCTTCTTCTTCTTCTTCTTCTTCTTCACATATCCTTAGACTGTCGCTGCTTGCTTTGCCTCATACCACTGTTCTGGTCATTAACAAAGGCTTCTTCTTTTTCTTACTGCCGCTTCTTCTTGTTGTTGTTGTTGCGTTTCCTCTTCTTCTTCACATATGCTTAGATTGCCGTTTCTTCTTCATATTCTGTGCATTTGTGAATTGTGATTATGGTTGTGTAAATTGGAAGTAAATTTTTTTTTTTTTTAGAATGAAAAAATCAGAAGTCAATTTTGTTGGCTTAGATTGAATTGTATGAAAAATTCTATCTAGGAACCAAAAAAATTGAGGATGAGTTGTTTTGTGAGAGTGAATGACTGAATGAGGAGGATTTTTCGGCTCCAATTCTTAGAAGTTCATGGGTATGTGGGCGGGTTTGGATTTTGCTAAAATCCACGGGTGAAACCCGAATCCGAACCCGTTACATTTTGTGGGTTTATGGATGGGTTTAGATGTCATTTTCTTTCCCGGGTTTGGATTTGGTTTTTCCCAAATCCGTCCAAACACGGTCCATTGCCATTCCTACTTGTCACCGTATCACCCCATTTGTCAATTGTCACCAAAAATTCAATAAATTCTCTGACTTAAATAGTAAACGCGTGGTAGTCTTTTCTTTACACCAAATTTCATAAATATCACAATTATTATTATTATTATTAATCGAGTAATATTATACTGCTCAAATAATTAATCCAAATTTCATCACCACACATAATATGTGATGATGTGGATAATGAAAAAACCACGGATTGAAATTTGGACTAAATTTTCACGTTGTCTAGTATTAATGTTATTATTATTATTATTATTTTTGAAGTATTACACTATTACATAAATTTGAGTTTTTTTGGAAGGGGAAGATTTGAACCCATGACTTTATAGTGCAGGTGTGAAGGGTTTTATCACCACTAACCTCATCTTTTCATGATTATTAGGGTCGGCCCATGGGGGCAGCAAACCCAGCCATTTGCTGGGGCTCCCAATTGGCCCAATTTACTTTTTTTTTTTTTTTTTTTTTAAATCAAGGGTCTCATGATCCAATCTATTTAAATTTAAATAAGGTTCAATTCCAAACATTTTACTACTTTTATTTAGAGTGGCGATATTGACGCTCCTCAAAAACTGTATATACATTCCTTTTGTAAATACACCTCTAAAATATTTTAAAAATCTTTGGTCTATAAATAAACCCCACTTAATGCTAAAAATACACTTTCTTTAATTTTATTGTATTATATTTCTGTTAGCACACCCAATTATTTTGTTATCTAATCAGATTTATTTAAAAATTTATTATTTTATATCTTTGTTTTCAAATAAATAATTTCTCTTTAAAAAAAATAATTTCTAACTCCTGCAATAACATTTTATGTCACGAAAAAATTGTATGAAAACAAATTCTTTTCTTTGCATTAAAACTTCTTCTTCTTTTTTTTATTTTTTTTTAATTTTTAATTTTTTTTAATCTCAAAATTATCCAATTCTACCGAATTGAAAAACTACTAGCTGTAACCATAACTGGTGCATGTGTTGCTTTAGCTCTTTTAGTTAATTTTTATTTTTTGAAATTTAAAATCCATTAATAGAAAGAGTACTTTTACGTACCACCGGGGTCGCGGCACCGCCGCGGCCCAGTATTTGAAAAAGAAGTAAAAACACTTGGGACCCGTATAATAAATACGCGGATCCTATGTGTTTTTCTTTCTATTTTCCACTACGTGGCCGTGGCTGTCCCGCGACCGCTGTGGTACAAAGTATTACTCTAATAGAAAACATCAATTACACCAACCAAGAAAATGGGCCATATGTAAAAAGAGGTTCTCAGCACACAATAATGTATCTAAATTCCTTTGTTCCTAAGAAAGTTTATTTAAAAAAAAAAACAATTGTTCACAAGAAAGTTTATTGTTGGTATTGATTTTTGTTTCACTCAATTATAACAGTAAATTGTTTGTCACCTCAATCAATTTGTATTACTTAAAAGAAATTGAAATTAGTATTTTAAATAGAAGTTGGGGTTTGATAAAATATAAAGGTTTTTATTATCATATCAAACAATTAATAGGAACCTGCCTTTTTATTTTATTATTATTATTATTTTTTTTACAGATGATTGATATAAAACAAATTAATAATTATTTGTATGTACTTACAAACTATTTAGTCCTTTAAGTAATTTTACTCAAGGAAAATATTGGATTTTCAAAAATATACTAAATTGAGATGTACATACAGTTTTTGAGGGGTGTAAATATCGTCACTATTTATTTATTTACTTTTCTTTTCAAATCAAGGCCCAATGAATTAATTCAATTAATCAAAAATAAACTTCAAATGCCTAATATACTTGTGATTCTATTTCTAAGACTACATTATTTAAAACAAAACAAACAACAAATTAATTAAAAATAACAACAATAACCTAAAGGCTAAAGTTCTAAACGAATAGAAAATTTTGATGGTAATATGATAATTAGGGGGGTGTATTGGATTGAAATTTTAATGGATAATTTTTGGGTGCAAGGATTTGATGAATTTGCAAGACTTTATAGACTATTAAGATTATATAGATTAGACTTTTAGTATTCTTAAAGAATCTTTAAACTTTATTAAGAGACTATTAAGATTATCTAGACTTTGTTTCAAGACTTTTTAGACTTTATTTCAAGATTGTTGTTGTTACAACGTTGCAATTGCTTTCAAGACAGTATCTGAACCAGTTTCAATAAACTCAAATACTTCTCAGCTGAATCCTCTTTGTCTCTTCCTTTACTTCTCGCCATATCCACTTTTCTATGAACTCTAATAGGCAATTCATCAAACACATAAACAACAATTTTTGCCATTCATCTTATTCATAGGAAAAAAAAAAGACTGACTATATCATTTCTTGTTAGCCAAATGGTCTAATTGTTTAAAGAATAAATACAAGTTTATTCTTATTTATACACAATACAACATATTATTAATCTTTACATTGAAGCTAGTCTGATTTACATATAATAAAAATCAAATGCATACTTTTATATAGTTAGAAATATTACGATAAAAGACAAGAAAGATCTAAAAATAAATTCAGTCTTATTTTCCAATATAAATGCATTAACACATGCATGTTGGCTTTTTCATATTCTGCTGTAACACCAAGATGTAGCTTGGACTATGCAAACCGGAGATTAGTCACTCAAGTCATGTGCTTCTCATTTTCCCACATAGCATACTTCAACCATAACTAGATCTGTAAGAATTTTTAAACTTTTTTTTAGGTTATGGTAGATTGTGATGAAGATTGATTGGTATGAAGGTTGAGGAAGCTTAAATTTTTTGTGGTTAACATCTGATGAGTGATGAGAAATGCAGAGCATATTTGAGAAGCAAGAAAGTCTGGAAAGTATTGTGGGTGATAGCAAAACAATTCCAAGGTCCAGCTATTTATACAAATCATTGAAAAAGTATGGATAATCCATTTTGTCATGAAATCCTAAAAATCTTAATCCCAATCTAATACCATTAGACTTTTAAAAAATCTTAAAAGTTTGGATCCAATACCTCATACCTTTTAAAAAATCTTAAGAGTTTGGATCCAATACCTCAAGACTTTTAAAAAGAAAAATCTCAATTGTCTAATAAAATCATGAACCAATATACCCCCTTAATAAATTTGAACTTTCAGAAAGTAAGAAGAACAGAAATTTAATCAATGTAAAGTTTTTATGTTATCATATACGATAATTTTTTTATTATATTTTTATTTTTATTTATTTACATGGATTTCATTTTATTTAGTAAATGAAAAATTATTTATTTAATTTATTTATATTAATGATAATAATTTTTATATAAAACATGTGCCAACTGCTAACCCACTTGGGCACTTATAGAACTCAATTTTATTATTTAAAAAAAAAAAAAAATTCTCTCTCTAGGATTTTCTCTCTCCGAACGTCCTTTCTCTCTCTAAAAATTCTCTCAGGTGGAGAGAGAGAGAGAGATGCAGACCATCTCGAAAGCATCATCTGCTGCCATGGCCTCCTTCAGTTGTTCAAGGGTCTTCTCTCTTTCCTTTCTGTTTTTTTTTTTCCCCTTATTTGTGTATACTTCTTGTTGCATTTTTGTTTTTGTTTTTGGGTACCCTTTTGAAAATATCGGTTTCGGGTTGTGATTGTTCTTGGTAGATATGATGCTATGTTGGGAAACTCTAGGAAAAAAATGTCAATTTTTTTTTTGGGTGAACAAAAATGGAGGAAATGGTCTTTTATTTATTTTTATTTTTTAAATCTTAGGTTCTTGTTATTATTTGTTTATTGTGGTGTCTTTTTTATTTTTATTGTGTTTCTATGTTTTAAGTGTTTGCTTGTTCTGAACTGATGATTGCTGTTTTACTAGTTTTGCGTTGTCAAACTATGATTTTGAGTTTTGTTGTTGTCTTTGTCGTTTTTATTTTTTTATTTTTTTATTTTATTTTATTTTATTTTCCGTGTAGAAGAAGATGTAGTTTGGAAACTGAAGATTGCGATGTAAAATTGTGAATGTCACTTGATTAATGCATTTATAAGCGAATGGGTTAAAATGGATAGTGTGAATTTGTGGTATTGATGTGAATTTTGATATGGTATAGGCAAATTTGCTTTTTTAATGATACGAAATTATTATAATCTAGATTCAAATCTAGTTAAAAATCCATGCAAATTTGTTTTGCATCTATGTAATATGTTCAGTAGAATTGACTCCTTCGGCGAAAGATAATATGTGATTTCCATTGTTTATGTATGATTTTTACAATTTAACAAGAATTGTACTGCCGAAATCCGTATATACTACTGGTCATGTTCATATCTTTATTGTGTAATAGTTATGTATGTAGGTGAATCATTATTTGCCGTTTTCTTTTTGTTAAATTTTAGTAGTTTAGTTTCTTCATTCTATTTTTCTTCCATGTATACAATCATTTTATTATGATTAATTTTGTAAAACCTTTGCTCATATTTTAGGCAAGGAGTGGCCTTTGCGTATTGCCGGGACCAAGACAACTTTGCATTAGAAAAGGTCTCTTGTATGGTTTAATGCGCTTATTATCACTGCCATTCAAGACATTGCGTGGAGCTAGTCGAACTCTTAGAGTTGCTGAGTTTTGCAGTGTTACTAACATGTCTTCTTCATTGCAAATTGAATTGGTGAGTTGATCTTGGTATCTCGAGTCTATATAAAACTAAAATGGCTACTCCTGATAATTTTGATCTTTGATTGTTATTCCTTTGAATATCTGCACAATATCAAATGCCCTCCTAAATTTTTGTTTCGAAATATGCCACTTTGGACTAGTTTGCTTTGGTCTGCATGCTATTTGGCTGCTAAATCTCCGACGCCTTCACCTACTAGCTAAATGATTTTGCTAGTCAGACATGGCATCACCTACAGCATTCCAAAAATAAGATTATACACTATATCTCTCTAGCAAATAAACATTGTAGGAGCAATAAGAAACTTCTAGGATAGTGTTACAGTGCATGAACATTTTTTGAATTTGTCACCATAGATCATTAGAGTATCTCTGCTTGGTAGAGCATTATAATAGTGAATGATATTGATTTCATCGTTCACTGATATCTGACCTTGATTTGTTTGCTCTGCTGCCACCAGGGTAACAGTGCAAAATAGTATTGGAAGTATCAAATTAATGAAGTTGCTTTTTATTATTATTATTTTCAGTTCTCTATTCTACTTTATTATTTCTTCCATACCTGTGCAAAGGTACCTCATCGATTTTAAGGCCTTTTTAGACAAGGATTTGGGGGGGGGGGGGGGAGGGTTGGCGGGGCTGGGTGGGTGTGGTGGTGTTGCGGCATAGCGGGGCTCCTTTCAATTTATATGATACAAATACTCAATACCTTCGTTTCACACTTGTGGTTCTTCTTATTAATCTGCCAGATCTGGTGGAGGGATATGAAAATTAACACCTTGTAATGCTCTATATTTGCATCAGTAGTAATTTGATTGTGGCAAATGTCCCATTGTTGGTTGTCAAAATACTTGAAAAAGACAACTGAGATCGTCTTTTGTGCTACTATCAATTTCTTTTCCTTCTCTCCTTTCTTCTTCTCCCTTGGGCTGGTGGAGTGCTTGGGGAGAGTTTACCAACCAATAAGTAAAACAAGGGAATTAACTTCTAGGATTAGTGCTTATTGTTGCATCTCTGGTAATTGCTTTATTATTTTCAGGTACCATGCCTCAGGGACAACTATGCATACCTTTTGCATGATGTGGACACAGGCACAGTTGGTGTTGTAGATCCTTCTGAATCTGTACCTATAATAGATGCTTTGAGTAGGAAAAACCGAAATTTGACTTACATACTAAATACACATCATCATCATGATCACACTGGTGGGAATTTGGAGCTAAAAGCAAGGTACGGTGCAAAGGTATGATTATGTTCTCTCTTGATTTTCCTTCTTGTAGAACTCATATACCAAATGGGTTATTGACTCACAAATCAACATCAAATGATAAACAATCATTTACCAATTGAATGGGTGTGTTTGCGAATATTGCATCTGCCGGCAGGTGCTAATCCTAATTTAGAGTCTGTTTTTTTTTTTTTCTTTCACAATAACATGTTTGCAATCCATGTGAGAATCAAAGCTGAGGGTTGTCTTTTTCTTGCATTTTTTTTCCTTTCGAAGGAAACCCCACCCATCTTAAGATCTTTTTTTCTGCAAAGTGCACAGATGATAGCATATGCTGTAGCTTCTTAATGTATATGATGGGTAATACAAATTAAATAGACACAGTTAATATAGTGAAAGACATTTTTATTGTGACGGAGTCCTGCTAGTTCACATTTGTGCATCGTGCAACACTTGCCGATCTTAACCCTATAGCTCAATAAAAAATTAGAATTTACAAAATTGCAAGTTGCTAAAAGTCTTTGAAGTGCAATAAATTATACATCCAGATTTTTATGATTGAAATGATCAAGCATTCAATTTTGTGACTGAAAGAAATGGATAATAACGATCCTCTTATTTTGTATCCCAAGTTTATGACTGAATGAAAATTTAGGTACTTGCATTATTACAAAGAGATCTGGTATCTTTATATTAGTTCAGTTCTATGACGCATGTAAGTTTTGTAAATATTTTATTCTTTGTTGTTTGTAGGTGATTGGTTCAGGGATAGACAGGGACCGGATTCCTGGAATTGATATATCTCTGAATGATGGGGACAAGTGGATGTTTGCTGGTCATGAAGCACATGTGATTGAAACTCCTGGTCATACCCGAGGTCATATTTTATTTTTTAAGTACATTTTGAAATTTTTAAGATGCTCTTGAGAAGCATTTTGTTACTTTGTAGTTCTGATAAAACAACTTATTTTTGTATTGGCTTCTCTGTGACTGTTATTGTTGATGTTTATGCTCTTGTCCTTTTCTGTATTGGTTTTATGAAGATGTTATCTTTTTTTCTCTTTGAATTGTTGCTTTAAATTGGCATGCATGAGGAAGTCTTTTCTCATTGTTTTGCTATATCTTACACCACCTTCTACTGCATAATTGAACCATTGATCATCATGTTTTCAAATTTCACACTGCATTGTGCCAAATCTTTTAATTGGCATTGTGATGCATGAAGGTTATCTTTTTCATGAGTTGTTCTTTAAGTAGTATTGTATGGTGGTTTGGGCATGGAAAGTTTGGACTGGAATGTCAATTTCTGCATTGTACTGAAGTACAACGAGTATTATAGATATTTTCAAAATGTTTTTTAGGTTATTTGATCCGTTCCTCAATAAAAATCAAAAGAATTTTAAATCCAGTTAAATCTGATCTACATAATAAGTTTATCCAACTTATATCTTAAATTACAATACAATGTCAATACTCAAATAATCGACTGATATTTTTAATTGCAGGTATATTATTGAAGTTTGAAATTGACAATTTCAGGATACCTTGATTGTTGTTTGACATGCAAACGTTATTCAATGTAGATTCCTTTCGGATTTGGTCTTATGTTTCATTATAGCTTGGACCTCAATGTACATTATCCCACTTTTGTTCCTGATTTGCTGTTTGGGTTTATTTGCAAGCAGGCCATATTAGCTTCCACTTTCCTGGATCAGGAGCGATTTTTACTGGAGACACTTTGTTTAGCTTATCATGCGGCAAGCTTTTTGAAGGAAGTCCTGAGCAGGTATATTTTATTTGATTCTCAGGCTATGTTTGAGATTGCTTTACTTTGGAAAAAAATTGCTTATAGCTTAATTTAAGAAATAATCAACTTTAGAAAAAAGTTGGCAAGTGTTTGGTAAACGAAATTTTAAAAGTGCTTAATTTTTGAAAGGATGGAAAATGTATTGAACAAAATTACTAAAATAGACATCGTTAACAATATAAATATAAAGCATATAAAAAGAAATAAATATTTAAATAGAAAAAAAAAATTATGACCGAGTCAACTCGCTCAAAAAATAAATAAGGATTAAAGATTTAAAAAAAAAAAAAATTTTGAATTATAGTTTTTTTGAAATACAATTACTTAATGTGAGGGTATTATTGTCTTTCTATTTAAATAGTGAGGGTATTATTGACATTGCACAACAATAAACTAACTTCCGCCTCCAAAAGCACCCTCCTACCAACTTCTCAAAAGTTGATTATGCGAGGATCAAATTGTAAAATAAGTTGCTTTTAGGAAGTTTACCAAACACCTATTTGCTCAATACTTGAGAAATAATCACTTATTTCTTAAGTAAAAGCAATCACAAACAGTTTATTATGATTTGTTTGTCTTAACAGTTGATTGCTTATGTTACAGATGCATTCTTCCCTTGAAAAGATCATGTCTCTGCCAGATGATACAAGTATATATTGTGGTCATGAATATACATTGGTTAGTATTTTTTCTTCTGCTTTTATTTCTCATTAGTAATTTGTGTTCCAATATCCCTTGATGTAACACTAGAGCTAACTATGGTGTGATGTATTATTACAGAGTAATTCAAAATTCGCTTTGTCTATCGAACCCAAGAATGAGACACTCAAATCTTATGCAGCCCATGTAGCCCAACTTCGAAGCAAGGGCTTGCCCACGGTAATTTCTAAGATTATCTTCTTCTGTTAACTAATTCCTAGAATATCTTTAGAGAGTTTATTGAAATTATTTTTGAGTCGAAATGGATGGTGGATGTCTTGGAAATTCTCATGTTTTTCACTATATCAGAAGTTTGTCATACAAGCTAGTGCATTTAGTTTATTTGATTTGCAAGTCTTAGACTGAATTGAAATTTTGGATACTCTATTTATAAGAAAATAACTTTTTTTTCGCTAGGTCTAGAAGTCATCAGTCATCACACAAGTGAACCTGCGGTTAACTTAGCTAAGATGTGGTGACAAGTCATTCACTTTGGGAAGATTTTCTCTGAAGCTTGATTATTGTGTACTTAAACAATCGTTGTGTTACTCCAATTCTTCACTATTTGTCGCAATATGCATATGATTTATTTCATATTCCTTATTACAGTCAAGAACTCTAGTTAATTGAAACTTGAAAGTGGATTTCTTGGATCTAGCATTTTAAACTCTGAACTAATTGAAAATACTCATTATGGTTTTAGCTTGGTTTTTCTCTGGCTTAATACAGTTTAGGTAGGTAGTTTAATTTTGAATGTTACGGATCTTGTGTGCCAGACTTAGCTAGAGTTCCTTGATGGCCCCTGTAAACCACTAGATATTGGACGTTTGACATTGATTAATGCATCCCAAATTCATTTGATTTTTCCCTGCTATGATTTATTTTGTTCAAATGTCAGTCTTTATATCTCAAACTTTTCTTTAATAAGTAGACTGACTTGGGTATTGCCTCAGATTCCAACAACGCTAAAGATGGAGAAATTATGTAACCCATTCCTTCGGACTTCTAGCGTGGAAATCCGGCAGGCATTAGGTATTGCGGATACAGCAAATGATTCAGAAGCCTTGGGTGTTATTCGGCAGGCAAAGGATAATTTCTAAGATTTATTTTTAATCATTCCTGTTGGTGTATAGGGGGGGTGAGTTGATACATATGTGCAATAAAATCATCAATGTTTAGAATTCAACTTGATTTTTGTTTTCTTTTCGGATATATAAAAAATTAAATTGAAAATATGAATATTTTTGTTAGAGCTGAAGAGCTCACTTGTTAAATAGCAGAATATTATTGCATGGTTTTGGCATAGTTGTTGGAAGAATGTTGAAAAAAGAGCATAGATTTTTAATTCTGGTAATAAAGTATCATATTGATTTTTTTTATGTCATTTGTCATCCCCTGTTTTTGGCAAATGGATTGTTAGCTTGTCTACATCTCTCATCTTTGCATTTGCAAAGCACATTGAGTCTACTTATGGTTACAAGGGGTTTGGTACGATGTTGTACAGTAGGTACAAAGCTTAGCGTGTCTCAGCATGAGCGTGCATTTCAATCAATACCATATGATATGATATGAGTGGATGGATATACATGTTCTAGGTTCTCAGCTAGCTGTAGGCTTCGTACAAATTGGATGTGCTGTTAGATTATCTATTCGTGGAATTATGTTATGGGCAGCTGACAATGGTTGATCGGCTAAATTTCTTGAACGGTTGTTATCAAATAAGTAATAATTAAGTTTATGAGTTGGTGATTATAGGTTCCATATGATATCTTCACGAATTCATCATATATTTCATACAAATTACAATAGCATGCTTGTTTTTCACATTATTAAAGAAAAGTCACAGATGGTGGGAAGTGCTTTTTAGAAGTGGATAGGTTTACCAAACACTGGCATACATGGCATTCTATGCATCAATAGGAAAAGCACTTCCTAACTTTCAAGAAACTGACGTCATCTCTATCTCATGTTTACATATTTCGTGATTTAAAGTAGGTATTTGACCTTGCTTTTTGATATATTTTACATTTGATTTCTTGTTGTATAGGTTACCCAACTAATCCATTTTTTACACGGGGATGTGCATGCCCTTCTTTAATTTAATTGAAGGGTGTAGACACCTTCAAGAATCAACACTTTAAAGTAAATGTGTTTACCTTTTAGTAATGTTTCGTATGAAATTCAAATATAATCATTTATTTTTAGAATATATATAGAGAAAATGTTGAGTGAGAGATTTTTTATTATTTTATTGAATCATTCTAAAATATAAAAGTCAACATTATAGGGTTGAAAATATTACCGGTTAGTTTGATATTGTTTTAACTTTTAAAACTACTGTATAATTAAAAAACAGTATACATATGTTTGGTAATTTTATTATTAAAGTGTTGAAATTAATTACAATAACTAAAATATGTATGATTTTAGAACTTGATTTTAATTTTTTAAAAACAATACCAAACTGGCCCTACATTAAATTTAGGAGATGAATAATTCATATAGTATCCTGATTTTTTTAAAATTGTTTAAGAATCATAAATCAAATACCTTGAAATTGGTCTAAACAATCCAATAACAAATTTTTAGTTATTCCTTTAATTGATAATTACATGAATCACATTTTTTAATTTTAAATTTAATTTTAATTTTTATCACATGTTTAATAAAAATAATATTGCACGACACAAACATATTTTTCTTCAAAATCCAGAATTGTTATAATATTAAAAAATGAAAAAATAAATAAAAAAAAGCCACCAAAATCCGGACGATTCCGTGGGACCTCACTACAGTGCAGAGAAACAAACAGCTTTCCTTGAATAGTTGAATGAAAATATGAAATGAAATGAAAAAAGGAACGTGAATCTGATTGAATACGCACAGGTTTTCCCCGCCAAACCCACAGAGTCGGAAAATGGTTCTAAACGACGTGCCGTTAGGGGAGGCGAAGGCGATCCCGAGGACTTGCGTGGTCCTCAACGGCAGGGGATTCTTGGGGAGATCGCTCGTCTCCAGTCTCTTGAAACTCGACGATTGGATCGTTCGAGTCGCCGATTCCGCTCACTCCCTCCTGCTCGACTCCTCTGACTCCGACTCCCTCCTATCCGATTCTCTCTCCTCCGCTCGCGCCCACTACCACCAAGTCGATGTCCGTGATGTCTCTCAAATCAAGACAGGTATATTACCATTTCATCTTTTATTCTATCTTTATCTATATACAAATGTTATTTATGTATCAAAATTATTGGTTGATCAGAGAATGCGTAAAAGAAGACAGATATCTATGTATTTTGAGAAGAGTGATTGTAGACCGGAAATAGCAAAAATGAGCTTGAATCTGTAAATGTATGTTGTTTGCATGAGCGGACGACTGTTTGGTCGGTGAGAGAATGTGAGGAAGTGGACTTAATTGAGTGAGGCCTTCACTTTTGGAATTAAAACAGAGTGGTTTTCAACAAACCTAAAGGACAAAAGAGAATGCAATTATATCTCTAAGTGCTTATTTGTTACAGCCAAAAGAGATTTTTAATTCCAGAGGCTCGTTTGGTTTCAACTACGTAAGAGCTTTTGGATGATTTAAAAAACCGTTTTATGTGTACAGGGAGAAAGAGCATTTTATTAGCTTTTTTAATAGTGAAAAGTAGGCAGATAATTTCCTTCCAATTCTTGTAACATTTTGTGACTTTATTACTTCTTTTTGAGCCAATGTTGCCTTTGTAACTGCTTCTATTTCTTGTTCAATTACTACATGCCTGCAATTTGGTGTAAATTTGTGTGAATTTTTTCCACCTTTTGCAGCTTTGGAAGGTGCATCTGTTTTGTTCTACATGGATTTCACTAATTTGGACACAAATGATTTCTATACTTGCTACATGACCATAGTTCAAGGTAATGGGTCGTTGATTTTGATTAGGGCATCTCAATAAAGTGAGTTTAATTGCAGAAGTAGAACATTTTTAATGCTTGTATTTTGACTTTACATCAGGCACGAAAAATGTGATAAATGCTTGCCGAGAGTGCCAAGTTAGAAAGCTCATATACAACAGCACTGCAGATGTAGTTTTTGATGGTTCACATGATATTCATAATGGAGATGAATCCTTGATATGCTGCTGGAAGGTATGTTCGTTGCTTTGAGGGCTCCTCCTCCATGTGTCTTATAAAACATTCTTTTGGTATATCTCATTAGCTAATCATCCTTTGATGTGTTGATGTGTATGATACAGTTTCAGGACGTGTGGTGTGACCTTAAGGCTCAAGCAGAAGCTCTAGTCCTGTATGCTAACAATATTGATGGTCTTTTAACTTGTGCTCTTCGTCCTAGCAACGTCTTTGGACCAGGAGAAACAGAGCTTGTGCCTCTTCTAGTGAATCTAGCCAAATGTGGTTGGACAAAGGTTGATAACAATTTGTACTCATCATTCTATTGAAATTTTGATTGCTGACTGAAATTTATATACAATAATAGATTTTTGTGGAATTACTTTTTTCTTTTATCCCTGTCTCCCTTTTTGTTTTGAAATAACCTATGTAAAATTTATAGTTATAATACAAACTACATTTGTAGTGATTTGTTTGATATGCTTTTTCTACCCCATGTGTAGAAATTGAAATCTCTATGTGGAGTATGTATTTCTTAGGCACATGAAATATATTTATTTTATCATTTTTGGAGTAACAGGATTTCTCATTTCAGTTTATTATAGGAAGTGGTGAAAATATGTCCGACTTCACCTATTCTGAGAATGTCACTCATGCTCATATCTGCGCAGCAGAAGCTCTAGATTCACAGACGGTCTTTGTTGCTGGAAAGGTATTCCCAAACTTTTAATATTATTGGATGTGGGGATCTGTATGTTTTATATTCTTATAGATGCATAAGAAAGATGCCTTCTTGATGAACATGCAGGCTTTTTTCATCACCAACTTCGAACCCATGAAGTTTTCAGAATTCTTATCTCTTATTCTGGAAGGCTTGGGATATCAAAGGTAAATAAACTTTCTGATTTTCCTATGTGAGAACTTGCATTCAAATACTGATCAATGTTAATTGACATCCAGTTTGCATTTACAAAGTATTGTGGACCATTGTTATTCTGGGAAGATTTAATATAGTTATTTTCTTCTCCCATCTTCTTAGTTAATTGTCTATTGCGAACTCATACTACACAATCTTCTACTTTTAATCTCATTTTGGCCTATCTTCTGGATGTTTGGTATCTACATGTGCTTTCCTCTCTGTGGTTACATTGTATACTATGGCATGGATGTATTATTTCTTGGATCTTTGTTATTTATTCTGAACTTGAGTTGCTACTTCATTTAATTGCAGACCTTTTATTAAACTTCCTACCTCGTTGGTTTGGCATATTCTCTTGCTCATCAAATGGACATATGAAAAGTTGGGTTTGAGAATAGATAACCATACTCTATCAACTTGTTTCATTTTTCAATTAGTCTCACGCACCAGAACCTTTGACTGTACTGCTGCTCGAAAACATATTGGATACTCTCCAATTGTATCTTTGGAAGTAAGTTATTCATGTCTTTGACATTTTCTTTACACATTTAATCATTTTTTATTAACTTATTATAGCTTTGCATTTCTTCTCATCTAATATGTTTTGTTTTGTTTTGTTTTGTTTTGTTTTTTTTTTTTAATTTTTATTTATTATTATTTTTTTAATCTTTCAAATCCTTGATTTTAGCAAATTCACAAAGTTGAATTTTATTATCTCAAGCTTGTATTACATGCTTATATGTTTTTATTTATACTGGGAATGTTTCGCATTATTCTCTGCTCTTTTTTAGCACTGTCTAAATGAGTCAAGGGAAATCCATAGTTGTTGGAAAAGGACTAGCAATAGAAGAATGGAGGTACTGGGTAGTAATCAAGCAATAGTAGATAGATAGGCATGTCCAACATGGAAGACTTGTGGTGTGCCTCTGTTTTTATGTTCCCTTTTTTCTGACTAAATTTTTTTTTAACAAACCATTGTGGTGGAAATAAGATGAGTATCCTTGAAGGATGGGAAGACTTATGGTTTCCAACACCCTCCATTTGAAGCTCTCAAGCAAGTGCTTTATTCTCCCATCAAGCATGATTTTTTGTATGGCTCAGATAGTACCATATTTCTTCTCTGACAATTTAAAGTTATCATGGGTAGTTAGGCACATCATTTTTAATGCAATTGGTTGAGTTTTTAATGCACGTCATCTTTGGCGAGGACAGTTTTGGTTTAAAAGATATCAAGAAAAGAAAAGTGGTGAAGGAAAAGATGGGAAAATTGCTACTTACCTTGTCCATTTGGAAGGAATGTCAAAGGCGGATTTTTTTTTTCTTCTCTGAGTGGGTCAAATTGGAAAGGAAATGGCTGTAAGGGTAAGGTATTGATTATATACTTCAGCCACTTAAGTTCAGTTTTCATTCTCATCCTTCCAATTCCTTCTTCTAATTTAACAAACGTATGGAAATACTATACATATTCCTCTTCTTACAGTTCTTTTTTCGCCTTTTCCTTTCTCTCTGTTATCTATCCCACATGGAAAATTTGTGTTTTATCTACACTTGGATTGAATGATTCCAGTTTAGCAGAAGCTAAAGTGGATTGTGGGGGCTGCTTTTCCTTTTCCTTTCAAAATTTTTCCTTTAGTAGCATGCTCTCATTGCGCAATAGTCTATAATTATGAAATATGGAAATTTGAGGGTATGACATTTTGCTTATGTGTTTTCCCATTATTGATAATGCAGGAAGGTGTTTCATCAACAATTGAATCATTCTCTCATTTGGCCAGGGCTTCGTCTTTAACGAATTACTGCAAGTTTAATGAACAATCAAAAGTGGAAAAGCTGCTAGGCGGTGGGAAAGGTTGGAACCATATGATGTTAGATGTGCTTTAAATGTGCTCTAGAGTGAAACTTAAGTGCTGTATGGCTCTAGATATGTTCAGACTGGCGTATTAGTTTTTTCTTGCTTAATGTTGGGCAGCCAATGAAATGGCTGAGATGTCAACAAGATGGGCCCAACAAATTCCCGCTCAGCTACTCATACCTTGGTGGCTGGGTTGTGCTCAGCCCAAACCCTAATAATTTTCTACAGCACACTTGTGCTTCATACTGGCAGGAGCTAGGTGCTTGCTGATGCTTGATATTTAGTTTTATTATGGTCTGACAATCATAGGAAAGATAACTGGTTTGTATAGTTTTTAAAGTGCCGATCAATGAGGCATGTTTCTATAGGAAACACAGAATTAAATTTCAGAAAGCAAAATGCAACAATTGATCATCACCAGAAGACCTCACTTCGTAGAAAATCCTTTTCAATTATACATCATCAATTCAGCATTTTCTTAGTAATGCATAAAAGAACTTGCATTTTAATGAGCTCTGTATCATACGGTATTTAGTGTGTGGTTATTACTGTAAATTGATCTTTAATTGTGTTAATGCAGTTGCAGACATTTTGCTGTGGAGAGATGAGAAGAAATCATTTACATGCTTTCTTGCTATGTTTTTGTTGTTTCACTGGTTTTTTCTTTGCGAAAGAACTTTTATCTCATCTGCTGCAAAGCTTCTGTTGCTGGTTTCAATCATACTCTTTGGATATGGCATTCTACCATCAAATATGTAAGTTGCACGGCTGCAAGGCTTCAGATTTATTTTTCTAATTACTGGTGTTTCGGTCTTAATATATGCTGAAAATCAGCTCCTCCTGTTAGAGGTTGGTTGTTACTTTTTAACTTCTTTTTGGAATGAACATGCAGTCTTGAATTCTTGTTCTTGATTTTCACAACTTTTTCCCTTCTCTTGCTTGTTCTTGTGTTTACTTTGGTTTTGTGCCCCTTCCCTTTAACCCCACCTTCTGGAGCTACGGAAGAGAGGTTCTTTCAAAGTGCATGTATCTTTTGTGTACTAATAAGCCTCTCCGTGTTTCCTTGGGTATTTCTAGAACTCAGCATATATACTATGATCCAGCACTTGGTGCATGAAACTTGATGACTTTAGTTTATTATATTGTAGCATTAACATTCATGTCTATAAGATTTGCATCTGAGATGGGCAATCATTCAACTTAACTAATCTCTTGATTTTTATGTTATTATGTAGTCGATGCCAATTTTTTAATAAGATTTTTTCACGTCTGTTTTTTGCTTTTTCGACAGATTTGGTTTCAAGGTACAGAGGATATCTTTGTCCTGTTTTGAAATCTCAGAAACAGTAATGAAAGATTCAATTGCAACAATAGCATTATTGTGGAACAAGGGCCTACATTATATAGAATCATTAGCCAAAGGAGATGACTGGAATAATTTCTTCAAGGTATATTTTGACACAGATTCTTCTATGATGCCCATATTACACAAAGTTGTCTGATCTCATTTTCTGTATGAATTTATGGTAGTAGCATTCAAGTATGCACTTGAACATTACTGGTATATTGTCTCAAAGCAGGACTTGTGTGTTTGTTTAATAATCTCAAGCAAAATCAACATAATGTCATGTGGAAGTTTTGCCTTACACTATATTGTAATTTTATTCAGGTGGCAGTTTCACTTTATTTAATCAAGTTGATTCTGTCATGGTCCTTGACTGCGGTGATAGGTGTAGGTAAGGGGATTATTATTCACTATAGCACAGTGATTTAATAGTTTAATATTTACTTGACACTGACAGTGAGACATGATAATCTGAAATTGAATGCAGCTCTGGTTCTTGCATTCACCGTGTTCTTTGTTTATGAGCAATATGAATTGGAAATGGATGGATTAGCAAAGTTTCTGTTTAACTATATAGAGAAATCAAAGGCATCATTGATGAGAAATCTACCTGCACCAGTTGGGGGATATTGCACGAAGCTGCTGAGGTTAAAAAGGGGTAATGGCTTCAGCTCAGTTTTAAATGCTTGTATATGATCTACTGCTAGCTTGATTAGACTTTTGTATCAAAATCTTATGGACGGCTGTTTACCCTGTAAAAAAAGAAGAAAAGAAATGGGGTGTATATTCATACACTGCAAGTTTCTTAGGTCCTTTTTCTCCTTCATTACCACTTACTTGTCAAATGTTAAAACCAGTGAAGCCATTCGACAAATGGGTAGCTTGCGCAAGGATTGACTTCTTCATTTTAAATGCTTCCTTCCTTTTTGCCTATTTAGGAATGTCAAAAAGAGTCTGCCTACTCCTACTGTACTGCTGTTGGCAAAACAAAATGTCATATTCAACCAAACCATGTAACCCTCTTCACTGTATCTCAATTCTCAAACCACATGATAATATGATAATATGATATTGAAAGCAAATGGATTCACCACATTAAATTATTAAAAAAATAAAAAACTATTTTAGATATACATAATTAATAAGAAACACAAGTACATGAAATGTGGATCAGTTTGAATTTTTACAAAAATCAGTACCTGACAACTTTAATTAAAGGTACGTTGCAGCATGCAAAATGCAGATGATCGATGAGCATTAAAGTCCCCAGAGTTTAATGTTTATGTATTAATATAACGATGGTTTAATATTAAAAACATCCCCTCACCTTTGAACTATTATTGGATGTCTAGATAAAAATATTTTTATTTCAGAAACACCCTTTATGGACCAACAAACAATGTTTTATTTAGTAAGATTCAGAGGGTATAATGTTCAATTAATATAATTGAACCTTAAATACGGACATTATAGACTTTTTAACATCAAAAACCGATCAATTGAATCATTATTTGTTAGTCCACATGGGATGTTTCTGAAATAAAAGCATTTTAGTAAGACATCCAATAATAGTTCAAAGGTGAGGGGAGGTCTTTAATATTAACCCTATAACGATTTCACAATTGTCATACGGGCTACGGCTATCTCATCCAAATTGAAAATTCAATTCCCCCACCTGGTCCGCTTGTTGATCTTGTTCTTGGTCCTCTTCCTGGACCTGTTGCTCTTGGTCCCGACCCTCCTCTTCTTCTTCAATGCCTCAGCGTGTTATCTCATGACCGAACTCATCTTCATCTTCTTCACCTTCTGACGAGCTAGATTCAGGCACTAACGGATAATAGTTATGAGTCATGGACCATCAAAGGCATTGCCAATATAGCTAGAAGGTTGTCTTCAAATCCCTAACTGTTGATTGAGTAATAAAATAATAACACTTTGTTTTGTATCAATATTCATTTCAATAATAATAAATATGGACACTATAGCTTCATTAGAAAAAAATAATAATGTATAATTATGAAAATATACAACACATCAACAAACAGATAAATTTCACACATCAGTACTGTAGAATGGTAAAACTGTAAAAGTAGTTTATTACAAATATTCTTCAAACAACCACTTACTTAATTTCCTATGAAATCCCTAAATTGAAACACAATTTATTTAATCTCTCCACTGTTCGAGAGACCAGTACACTGTAGCCTGGCACAAAAACTTGAACATTAGGCCTCTCCCATTGTATGTGCACATGTAAGAAGTTGAATTAATCATAACTATTATTGGATGATAAGTGTTCCAGCTGTTTTAAACTTCTGTTAATATCTTTAAGTTGTATAGTAGTATTTAAATTGTATTGTTATCTATGAGAATAACTTAACATTAGGAGAGTTTCAGTTCTCTCAATATACCACTCTGATGTATTATATATTTTGTATCTATCAATGAAAAACATGAGCAATTTCATACCAATAACTTCTATGTTTACATGGTATCAGAGCTCATGATCTCTTCCTAAAAACACATTTTTTCCCTTCTCTTCTCTCCTACACCGATCAATGACAACGTTAAACATTGGCTCCCCCCTGACAATAGCTCTTCCTCGACAACTCCTGCCATCATTAATGTCACTCCAGTGACGTCCATTGCTCTTCGTTCCAACCAGTTTCACTCAATTACCATCAACATCTCTGCTTACGCTCCGCTCAAACTCACCACCAACAATTATATGTCCAGGAAAATTTAGTTCCAAACCCCCTTCACTGGATACAATCTTCTTGGTTTTATTGATGGCTCCAAAACTTGTCTGTCGGCCACTGTGATTTTAAATAACATCACCACTTCGAATCCTGCATATAGCATCTGGATACGCCAGGACCAACTCATACTGAATGCAATCATTGGCTCCCTACCACCTACAATCATATGCTTTGTTGCTAGAGCCAAAACATCGATGGAGGCATGGACCATCCTTGCCAATACCTATGCCAAACCGTCTCGTGGACACATCAAGCAAGTCAAAACACTTCTCAAAAATTCAACAAAAGGTACTCAAACCATCACAAATTTTCTTCACTCCGTTAAGCCCATGCAGATGAGTTAGCGTTGCTTGGTGCTCTAATGGATGATGACGACCTCACTGAAAGTATCCTCGATGAACTTTATGATGATTACAAGGAATTGGTTCGTGCTGTTCAAGCTCGGGATAATCCCATATCCTTTGACGAGCTCCATGAGAAGCTTCTAAACTTTGAAGCATCTCTTTAGAATAACAAAAAGGAGACATCTACTTTTCCAGCCACGGCAAACCATACATCCAAGTCTAGCTCACATTGGCGTCCTCAACAAAGCACCAACAAATGGCGTCCATCCTTCCCCAACAACCCAGGCTGGCGTCAACCCTATTCCCACACCAATCAGCCTCCATCCAATAATTATGTTGCACCAAACCGTGGTCATTCCCAAGCTCCGCGCCCTTATCTGGGTCGTTGTTAGGTTTGTGGTGTTCAAGGCCACTCGGCCAAGAGATACCCCTCCTTTCAAATGGTACCTATTTAGTCATCTGGTTCAGGCTCCGCACCATAACAAGCCACTCCTCCGATGCCTTGGTAGCCAAGAGCTAATTATGCTGCTAGTTACTTGACAATAGGGCTTCACATCATGTGACAACAGATTTGAACAACTTATCCCTTCATACGCCTTATAGTGGCTCTGATGATGTTATGATTGGTGATGACACATGTCTTTCAATCACTAATACGGGTTCTACATCCCTTTGTGCTTATAACATCTACTTTACATTGAATGATGTGCTTGTGTCCTTAATATGAAAAGGAATTTAATTTCAATTTCACAATTTTGTGCTACTAATGTTATTTATGTTGAGTTCTTATCATCCCTTTTTCATGTGAAGGATCTTTGTAAGGGGGCAATCCTTTTGAGGGGCACAACCAATGATGGCATGTATGAATGGCCGACTATCAGTTTTGTGTCCTCACCAGTCCTAGCATTCTTAAGTGTCAAAACCTCGTCCTCAAATTGGCACCATAGACTAGGTCATCCAACTTTTCCTATTTTACAACATATTGTTTCTAGTTGTAGTTTGGATTTATCATCCCCTATGTCAAAGGATTTTTCTTATCATTCTTGTAATTGCAATAAAAGTCATAAGCTAGAATTTTCTTATTCATCTATTGCCTCATCTCAACCTCTTGAATGTACATTTTCTGATGTATGGTCATACCTATTAATTTCTCATGAAGGTTTTAAATACTACGTAATTTTCGTTGACCACTACACCAAATACATATGGTTCTATCCACTAAAGAGAAAAGCAGAGGTTAAAGAAAATTTCGTTCGGTTTAAAGCCATCGTGGAAATTTTTTTTAAACACAAAATCATAACCCTTTATTTTGACAATGGCGGTGAATACGTGTCACTCAGAGATTACCTTACCATGAATGACATTTCCCATCTCACAACCTCACCCCACACACCTGAACATAATGGGTACTCAGAAAGAAGACACCGTCACATTGTTGAGACGGGACTTACATTACTATCTCATGCTTCTCTTCCATTACACTTCTGGTCTCATGCGTTTGCCATCGCAGTATATTTAATAAATAGAATGCCAACTTTTACTGTAAGTCTCTCGTCACCCTATATGAAACTTTTTGGTACAACTCCAAATTACTCAAAACTAAAAATTTTCGGTTGTCTCTGTTATCCTTGGCCTAAGCCATATTCGTCTCACAAACTTGATAAAAGGTCCACCTTTTGTGTCTTTCTTGGGTATTCGTTGTCTCAAAGTGCCTATCTATGCTTTGATCCGTTGTGCTCCAAAATGTTTGTATCTCGTCATGTTCAATTTGTGGAGTCTGTTTTTCCTTACGATGATGTCAGGCTTATGTGGCGGGGCACGTTTAGTGACGGATTGGGGTGCATTCAACAACTGGGCCTGATCTGCTGTTGGGTGAACCGGATCTGGGCCGGGTCTGGCAAGGGCCCAGAGTGAAATGCACCGTTTCACTAATCCACGTGGCGTGAACGTGTGCGTTCTTTAGCAAATTACTGAAGGCACCCCTTAACTCTTCCTTAATCACAGTTTCTTCAATATATTCTCCGTATTTTTCACTTTGACCCCTGATTCTCCAAAATTACTCCAATGCCCTTGAACTCCATAAATATCTGAAACACTTATTTTATCATATTAAATACCCAGTTTTACCCGAGAAATTAACTCAAAATGATACGGAAATGGGGCTACACTTTGTGTAGGAATGAAGCAGTCATGTATAAACTTGAGATTAGAAAAGATCATTTGTTACTATATATTGGTCCGGGTCTCACTGCTCCTGTGAGGTTTATATCAGTCGGTATCAAAGCTTAGGCTTCTAAAATTAGCTTTAATCTATCCTTGTTTTTCTTCTTCTTCTTTGATTTCGTTTGATAAAATAAAAAAAAACATCACAAACTTGATTTCGTTTGATCAGGTCTAGAACAATTTTTTTTTTTTTTACCAAAAAGATTTGTTTGAGTCCCTTTTATCAAAGCCGGTTAAAAAAAAGTACCAAAAAAAAAAATTGAAAAGTCTTTTAATTGAATATATATCAACTCTTGTTATTCCTCTTCTTGATTTCATGCATTGAAATTCAAAAAAAGAAAAAAATTGGTAGTTGAATCTTGTCTTTGTTCTTCTTATCCTATTGCTTTATTTGTTACATCTTACTTCTTGAACTTAAAAAAAAAAAAAAAAGAACTGAAAGAGTGAACAAAGAGTGGAAAAAAGGCAAGAGAGTGTGAGCTCATCAGAGGGTAAAAGCCAAAAAGTTGAGTATAACACGAGTGTGAGTGTTATCAGCTTGAAGGTTAACACGTGAGGGAGTGTTTGTGAGGCTTACTAATTTTTTTTTTGTTTTGTTTTGTAGGTTTTTATTTTTTTATTTTTAAATATGTCACACGATAAGAGTAAAGACTTACCCGATGATGTACCAGAAACGATAGATCTTAAATTTTTGTATAAGGCCATAGAACAAAAGTTTGAACGGATGGAGATTAAGTTTGGTGAGATGCATGATAGGATAGACAAAGTGGAGTCTAGTTCCCAAAGGGAGCAGCCATTCATGGCTCTTAATGTGGAATGAAGAGAAAGGAATCCACCAAGGATTGATTATAAAGATGATATGGGAATGACCTATAGGAGGATGATCGCATGTCTAATGTGGGTTTGGGAAGACTTAGGCGTGGCATGAGAGGTAGATGAGTTATGTATGGGAATAGAACAGATAAGTATGGAGAGAGGGTTGATAATAACTTGGGTAACATCATGGTGAAGATTCCAACTTTCCAAGGAAAAACTGATCCTGAAACTTATTTGGAGTGGGAGAAAAGAATAAAATTGGTGTTTGATTGCCATGACTATTCCGAATTAAAAAAGGTGAAGTTAGTTGCCATATAGTTCACCGATTATGCTATTGTTTGGTGGGATCAATTGATTGTGAGTAGAAGACGGAATGAAGAAAGACCTATTAAGATATGGGAGGAGATGAAAACTGTTATGAAGAAGCGATTTATTCCAAGTCACTATTATAGGGGCTTGTGTTGAAGACTACTACAAGGAGATGAATATAGCCATGATTCGAGCCGATGTAGAGGAGGACCGAGAGGCTACTATGGTTGGGTTTCTAAATGGACTACACCGAGACATTGTAAACGTAGTGGAGTTGCAACATTATGTTAAATTGACTGACATGGTGCACATGACAATTAAGGTTGAACAACAGTTGAAGAGGAAAGGTTCCACACGGGTTGGGCAACATTCATGTTCTTCTTCATCATGGAAACCGAATTAGAGCAAGAGGGATGATCATCCTAGTTTCAAGCCCAAGGTCGAACCTTTCAAAGATCATAAGGCTGAACCTTCCCAATCTTTTAGAAACAGAGATATTAAATGCTTTAAATGTTTGGGAGCAGGTCATATTGCATCTCAATGTCCGAACACGAAAGTTATAGTTTTGAAGGATGATGGTGATATCGAATTCGATGGTGAATCTGATGATGAGTTCATGCCACATTTGGAGGATGTAAGTGACATCGAGTATCCGGTGGATGGAAAGCTTTTGGTAGCGAGATGAGCTCTTAGTGCTCAAGCCAAGGAAAATGATGAGGTACAATGTGATAATATCTTTCACACCTGATGCCATGTTAATGATAATGTATGTAGTATGATTATTGATGGGGGGAGTTGTACTAATATGGCTAGCACTAGTTTGGTGGAAAAATTGAATTTGGTCACTGTGAAGCACCTAAAACCTTATAAGCTACAATGGTTGAATGATAGTGGAGAAATCAATGTGACTAAATAGGTGTTGGTGTTTTTTTTCCATTGGAAAGTACAAAGATGAAGTCTTTTGTGATGTGGTGCCAATGAATGTGGGCCATATCCTTTTGGGGAGACCATGGTAGTTTGATAGGCATGTGACTCATGATGAATATACTAATAGATACTCTTTTGTACTCAATAAAAAGCCAATCATTATTGTACTTTTAACCCTAAGACAAGTTTATGAAGATAAAGTGAGGTTAAAAAAAGAGAGAGATGTAAAAATGGACAGTGAGAGTTCAAAAGAAAGAGAGACTGAAACAACAAAAAAAGAAAAAGAAAAAGAAAATTTGGCTAATGAGAACAAGTGAGCTTCTATGCAAGAGAGAGTGAGATCAAAAAGGCTTTGTTTTCAAATCAGCCAATGAGTGTACTCTTGTATAAATAGACTTGTTTTAGTACTAATGAAATTAACTCTTCTTTGCCTAGTGTTGTTGTTTCACTTTTGCAGGACTTTGATAAAGTGTTTCTCGAAGAGATGTCTGTTGGTTTACCACCAATAAAGGGAATTGAGCATCAAATTGACTTTGTACCTGGAGCACCCATCTCAAATAGACCCGCATACAGAAGTAATCCCGAGGAGACAAAGGAAATTCAAAGTCAGGTTAGTGAGCTCATGGAAAAGGGGTATGTATGTGAGAGCACGAGTCCTTGTATGGTCCCAGTATTGCTTGTGTCTAAAAAGGATGGAACATGGAGGATGTGCGCTGATTGTCGTGCCATCAACAATATCACTGTAAAGTATCGACATCTTATTCCTAGATTAGATGATATGCTTGAGGAATTGCATGGTTCTATTGTTTAATTGCCTGGTTCTATTGTTTTTATTAAAATTGATCTTAAAAGTGGATATCATCAAATTAGGGTGAAAGAAGGTGATGAATGGAAAACTGCTTTCAAAACAAAATATGCTTTATATGAATGGTTAGTTATGCCTTTTGGATTAATTAATGCACTAAGTACATTCATGATATTAATGAACCATGTTTTGCGTGCTTTTATTAGAAAATTTGTGGTTGTTTACTTTGATGACATTCTGATTTATAGCAAAAACTTGGATGAGCATGTTGAACATTTAAAACTTGTTTTAGGTGTTTTAAGAATAGAAAAGTTATTTGCTAATCTCAAAAAATGTACCTTTTGCACGTATATGTTTGTATTTTGGGTTTTGTTGTTAGTGCTAAGGGGATTGAGGTTGATGAAGAAAAGGGTAAGGCAATTAAGGAATGAACGAAACCTGCAAATGTAGGACAAGTGAGAAGCTTTCATGGGTTGGCTAGTTTCTATAGGAGGTTTGTGAAAGATTTTAATAGTCTAGCTGCACCTTTAATTGAAGCTATAAAAAAGAATGAGGGTTTTAAGTGGGGTAAGGAACAAGAAAAGACATTTCACTTGATTAAGGAAAAATTAACTAATGCATATTTGCTTGACTTTGCTAAAGCTTTTGAGATTGAGTGTGATGCTTTAGGAATAAGTATTGGAGCTGTTCTAATACAAGAAGGACGTCTTATTGCATATTTTAGTGAGAAGATAAGTGGAGTAGCCTTGAATTATCCTACATATGACAAGGAGATGTATGCTTTGATTAGGGCATTGGAAACTTAGCAACACTACCTTTGGCCAAAAAAATTTGTGATTCAAAGGTAAAAAAAATTTGTGATTCACATATATCATGAGTCCTTGAAGCATTTAAAGGGGCAACACAAGCTAAATAAGTGGCATGCCAAGTGGGTGGAGTTCTTAGAAACATTTCTATATGTGATCAAGTACAAAAAAGGTACGGAAAACATGGTAGCCGATGCTTTGTCTAGAAGGTACGTTTTACTTTCTATTTTGGATGCTAGATTGTTTAGTTTTGACTACATTAAAGAATTGTATGTGGAAGATTTAGATTTTGGCAATATATTCAATGCATGTGAGAAAGTAGCATTTGACAAGTTTTATAGGCATGATTAATTTTTGTTTAGAGAAACTAAATTGTGCGTGCCTAAGAGTTCTTTGCGTGAATTGCTTGTTAGAGAAGCTCATGGGGGAGGTTTGATGGGGCATTTTGGTATAGCCAAGACACTAGTTGTTTTGCATGAACACTTCTTTTGGCCTCATATGAAATGTGATATAGAAAGAATTTGTGAGAAATGTATTACGTGTAGACAAGCTAAGTCTAAGATTAAGCCTTATGGTTTGTATACTCCTTTGCTTATACCTAGTGAACTTTGGATAGATATTTCTATGGATTTTGTGTTGGGTTTGCTTAGGTTAAAACGAGGTAGGGATTCTATATATGTGGTTGTTGATAGGTTTTCTAAAATGGCACATTTCATTCCTTGTCATAAAACTGATGATGCATCACATTTTGTGATTTGTTTTTCAAAGAAATTGTTAGATTGCATGACATGCCCAAGACCATTGTTTCTGATAGAGATGCTAAGTTCTTAAGCTACTTTTAGAAGACTTTGTGGGATAAGTTAGGAACTAAACTTTTATTTTCTACTACTTGTCATCCACAAACGGATGGTCAAACTAAATCAGTTAATAGGACTTTGTCAGTCTTGTTGCATGCTATAATACAAAAGAACTTGAAAACATGGGAAGATTGTTTGCCGCATGTAGAGTTTGCTTATAATAAGAGTGTGTATTCTGCAACTCATTTTTCACCTTTTGAAATTGTGTATGGTTTTAATCCATTGACTTCTTTGGATTTACTTCCTTTACCTATGAATGAGCATGTTAACTTGGATGGGAAGAAAAATATAGATTTTGTTAAGCAAATCCATGAAAAGACTCGGCAAAACATCGAGAGGAGAACTGAGCAATATGCCAACCAAGCTAATAAAGGGCGTAAGAAAATTGTGTTTGAACCCAGTGATTAGATGTGGTTGCATATGAGGAAGGAACGGTTCCCAGTTCAGTGGTGTTCTAAACTACTTCGAAGGGGAGATGACCCATTTTAAGTGATTGAAAGGATCAATGATAACACCTACAAGCTAGATATTCCAGGTGAGTATAATGTGAGTGCAAGCTTTAATGTTTTTGATTTGTCTCCTTTTGATGTAGGTGACTATTTGAGAACAAATCCTTTTCAAGAGGGAATGAATGATGAGAATAAGGGAGCTGCATCAAGGGATCCATTGAATGTTCCAGTTAGGCAAATAACAAGGGTAAGGGCTGAGAGATTCAAAGAAACCCTCAATGACTTGATTCAAGACACTTGGGTTGATTCTGAATTGTTGAAGTCCAAGATGGGCTCACATGAAGACCAATGCTTAATTAACGTCATCAAGGTAATTGATTAGGCCGAATAAGAGAGACTTGGGCGTATGGCACAAGCTAGGGCCTGTGGTTAGCTGCGTATGGTTAGAGGAGATTCAATTTCAGCTTTTTCCTTTTTAGTTTCCAAAGAATAATGAGCTGATTTGTTTCCCAAATTAAGAGGCTGATTTGTTTCCCAAATTAAGAGGCTGATTTGTTTCCAAATTTAGCCTTCCAAATATGGAACAAGTCAACTAATTGCATGTTTTAGTCTTTATTTTTCTTTCTTGTTTGTAAGACAATTATTGCCCAATTTAGTTTCCTGATTGTAAGGTATTAATTGCCAATTATTTTGTTCCCTTTCTTGTGCTAGGTGTGAATCCTTTCTTTTCCCTTTTGGGTTTTCATTTATAAGGGACGAATTGATGTATTATTTCAGTAGACTTGAATTGAATTAAAATTGAGAGAGTTTTCTCTTTGGTTCTGAAACCTTGACTTATCACTCACCTTTCTTTATTTGATACCGTTGGTTCCTATCTCCTTATAGATAACGAGTCACAGTCATATATTGTTCTTTGCATATAAACTTGAAATTAGAAAGCGATAATTCGTTACCATATATTGGTTCCGGGTCTTACTGCTCTTGGTGAAATTTATATCACGGACCCACCTTAAGGCTAGTTGGGGCCCGTGCCCTACCTCAATTTTGAAAAAAAAAAAATTGATTTAGTTTTCACTTATATATATATTAACTAACATTTAATATAGATAATGACTGATAGCACAGCTGGTATTAGACCATCTCCAATGTAGATGTTGGATAATTCTCAATCATTTTAATGAGATCAATTAACTAGATGTTGGATAAACATGAAAACCTAGTATCAAAGAACAATCTCAATCATACAATGAGATTAATTAGCTAAATGACATATAAGCATGAAAACCTAGCTATCACAAATAACTCAATCAACACATAATCTCAATCTTATATGTAGAAATTAATCTAAACACATACAAGTAATAGATGAGATAAAATTGATAAGTAAAAACACTAATTATGTAAGATAATAGTGTTTAACATATCATACAATGTGTGTTGAAGAAGACCCATGCACTAGCATATGCTAGATGATCTTAGATGATGCTTAGATGATGATTTATGCATAAGAAAATGAGTTTAGAGAAATAAAGATGAAATCTTTGAGTTTTTTCTCTCAAGTATCTTTCTTTCTCTCTCAAGAATATCTCTTTCTCTCTCTAGAAAGTGAATTCTCTCCAGGGTTTCAGCTGGGAGAGTTATGTTGAAGACCCATGAATGATTGATGTGTGAAAGATGTCATGGATGCATGAGTTTTGGGTTTAGAAAGTCAATCAAGCTTTCATGAAACTTTCTCTCTCAAGAACAATGGAGCCTCTCTCTCTAGGGTTTGATTTGGTAGCTCTCTCTCAAAGAAGAAGAAGAGACATGGATGTATTTATAGAGGGGAAATCAAACTTCTCGTGAAAAGACAAGAATGCCCTTATTCAGCCTTTATCGCGGTACACACGACAATGTAGCAGCTCAAGATTCGAGCCCTCTGAAATATGACCAAACGATATTGAAACCTTTTGTATGATATATCTTTGGAAAGGTATGGACGTCTAATTTCTACTCGTTTTTACAGAATGACATTTTATCTGTAGAAAAATTTATGGTCAATTGAGTGACCAAAGTTAGAAATGGACAACAACAGAGTTGCAATGTTTTGGTGGTCACTTTGGAGATTTCAAAAATAATCCAAACGGTCATGAAATATTACGAATAATATACCGTTGGAAAGGTATGTGTGTCTAGTTTGTACAGAAATTTTCAAAACTCATTTTAAAGCTTTTTATAAAAATTTATGGTCACAAGATCATGCAAAGGTCAGTTTTGAAAATACTTGAAATATTGAAATCCAATCTTTTGAAACTAGACACTTTACTCCAATCAACCGCACCATAAATAACACTAATCCAAGAGAAGAATGGGACCTTCTTAAATGGTCAACCATTGTGCTAAGATATGCACACCATCGTGCAAGCGGGGACGTTTCCGAACATATTTCGGGAAATTAATAACACCACACTTAAGACTAACATGAAATGCAAGTGTGGGAAGTGAATGCATCCTAATGCTTAACATGTCATGACATTATCATTGAACAAGATGCACTCAATTAAAACATGCATGAATAGAATTCATGGCTTTGCATCCAAATGCCTAAACATGTTATGACATTTCAATGAACAAAATGCAATCATTTTAACATGCATAAAGAGACTTCATGGCGTTGCATCTTAATGCCTAAACATGTTATGACATTTCAATGAACAAGATGCAATCATTTAAACATGCATGAAAAGACTTCATGGCTTTGTATCCTAATGCCTAAACATGTTATGGCATTTTAATAAACTTGATGCAATCAATTAAAACATGTAAGAAGAGATGTTTAAGAACATGCATGCACTCATATAAAACACACAAGAACTTGCATGCACTCATATAAAACATACAATATAAAAGAATAAGATACATGCATGAGTTGTGTGTGTGTACAACTAGATCTCTTCAAAGCAAGAAAACATTAGAATATACCTTTGGTGCTTCTTCTTTTGAGGTCTTGAGCGGGCCTTGGTTGTGCAAAACACCAACCATAAAATACCTAAGCTACCCTTACATCAAGTCCTAATATGTACTTTGTCCATGAAATAAGCTAATTAATACATGGGAATCCTTACAATCTTCCCCTTTGGCTATTTCGTGACAAAACCACCACTCACATTGATCCTCACAACATAAATAGAAACTAAATGGATTTTCTACATCACAAAGAGATAATTAAAAGCTATGATCTTCAAGTCTTCAATCTCTTGTAGAACAATTAATTCTTCAAAACAAAGTTTCTATACTTTCCAGTACAAGTATATGTGAGATTAATCAAGTGAGATAAAACAAGCATTTGTAATAAGAATTTAAGCACAACATCATGCATTGTATGTGTAATGCAAATGTTTCCCTTCAACGGGTTACTCTCCCTCAATAGGTAAACTCCTCAATCATGAGAATGCTACAACAATTTAGCAATTTAGCATTCTCCCCCTAACTACATACTACTCCCCATTTTTTTCATGAGATGGGCAAAGGAGTAGTCCCCAATCGGGTCACTTGTAGCAAAGAGAGATAGTAGCATATATGTCATTTGCATAATCATATAATGCACTTTATGCAACCCAAATAATTGGAAAGAACAAGGAGATTTATTTTCATAAAAATGTGTGATTATTATGCTTTGTATACAAGACATGTTGCATTCAAATCCAAAAGCAATGTTATTTGGCAAAGCAAATGACAAAAGTTTCCTTTAAGAATTCAAACAAATTTCACCATTTGTCATGAATCAAGCAATGATATAGAGTTTTTAACAAATTCAATTTAATGAACAACTATATCCAACCTTACAAGCAAAACATGGCATGAGCGACTTTTTTTGCATCATATTTGATTTTTCTGGGTAAGATACCCATATGATAGTAGCCATGTTCCACAAGTAAAGAAAGAGAGACATTTTGATTTTCATTTGGGTCTCATTTGCTTTTTCACACATTATTTTTGCATATAAGAAAATGCAATAAAAAATTCATGCTTTTCATTTTTAGCATGTCATTTGAAATCATGCTTTTCACATTTTAAGCAATCATATAAAATCATGCTTTTCTCATTTTAAGCATATCATTTAACAATCATCACGTCATGGAGATCATTATAGGTCATTCAAAGAGTACTTCATATGTATATATCTCCTAGTCCAAAAATGCATGTTTGAACATAAATATGACATGGATTGCAATATCAGCAAGGTTCACACTTATTAAAGTAAAAACATATAAGCATATGTGCAACCAAGCTACTCAAGCAATTAATAAAGAAGCATAAGATATATCAAATTTTTGCATGCAACAAGTATGCAAATGCTCTCTTTGCTTGAGTTCCCCATATAGGGTTGAAATCCATACCGCTTCAATGAAGGGTATGAGGTGCTAAGGACCTACCAAGTCCATTGGACCTAGTTAAACCAATGGGAGACATGCTAGTCTCGTAGCAAGTGGGTTCATCTTTTCTTATCCACTTAGGTGACACATGTTCAATCTTAGTGGTCAAAGTTTGCATGCTATTTGAGATTCTAGGATGATATAGTAAGAATTTCCTAGGCACATGCAAATGGGTTCTTTTAAGCTTCTTTCTTTCCCTCATGCTATCAACCCTACAATGCTTAATGTACTTAAAGCACCTAGGCCTAATATGCCTGTTAACACCACAATAATAACAAGTTGGTATAAAGTGAGAATTCATACCATGTCCTCGTGAAGTCGTTAGAGACTCATCATGCATTCGATGTCTTCTTTGGTGTTGAGCCGGTTCACATCTTCTTTGTTGTTGAACTGGATTGGGTTGCCTCCTTGGTTGAGGTAGCATGTCATGCCTTCTTGGTTGGTTAGACTATGATTGAGGAAGGCTTATTCATAAAGCTCTTTGATGTTGAGTTTGAGCAACATCCTTTGATGGCATTTTCACTTGGCCATTCTTGGATGACTTTCCAAGATCAATCTTCCTCATTGGATGATGAGAAGGTAAGGCTTTGCCCTTGCATTGAGCTTAAGGTTGCAATATCTTACCCTTCTTCAAGTCTTGAAAGTGCCGCTTCTCTTTTTCCCTAAAAATTCTTAAGGAATTTTCCTTGCTAGCAAGTTCATCCTTTATTGCCTTCATCCTTTGATGGCAATCTTCAATCTCCTTCTCGTATTTAGGCACAACAACTATGTCTACCTTCAAGGAGTCATCCGTGTCAAAACTTGAAGTCATCTTAGCAAGTGAACTTATTGCCTCTTCAAGTTCGATCTTCAACTTGCCTTCAGTTCCTTTTACACATCTCACTTCATCATTCAAATGAGTCATCTTGGCATGTAGTTAAAGATTATCCTTTTCCAATCTAAGGATATCATTCTTTTTCTCCTTCAAAGACTTTTGAAGGGAGTAAATGAACTTTTGATTGTCTACCAAATTAAAACAAGAATTCCCGAAGCTTGAACTACTATGATCGAAGCATCATTCATTTGTGCTTGTGAGAGTCATATCATCAAGGCTTGCTTCTCTCGAGCTCGCTCCATTTCAATTTCCAAGCTTCAAGTCACCAATCTTGAAATCTTCACAAGCCAAACATTTGGCGACGTCTTGAATTTCTTCTTGGTAGGAAACCGGAGATGTGAAGTAGTTGTTCTCACACTCAACTTAGCTTGTGGAACATACTTCAACTACTTTAACTTCACTATCTCTCCTAGTAACGATCATACCAACTCCTCAATTCTTGTCATGTTTTGAAATCTTCAAAGCAATATTCTTATTCTTCTTAGGAGGTGTAATCTTCTTCTCCTATTTCACCATAGCGGTCATCTTTTTCTCCTATTTTCCTCCTCTTTTCCTTTGAAGGTCATCTTTTTTGAGATTTTGCAAATCTCCTAAATCTCTCTAGCAAGAGAGTTGTCTCCTCATCGGAGTCAATTTCTTCTCCCTCAAATTCACTCATAGTGTTTGGGTTAAATGAATGCAAATGAGAATAATGCAAAATGTATGAATAAATCAAGAAATCACACAAAATGCAAAATACACCAAAATGAGCAAGGATCACCTAAGTATATCTAGGAAACCGATTTGATACCAATTGAAACAAATTTAAGGTGTGTTAGTCAATTTACGAAAATACCTCAATCTAGTCAATACAATAATCAAGTGTAACATGTGCGGAATTATAAATGACACTTGAAGTATAGGTGGAAACCCTCAACAGGGAAAAACCACGGGATGATAAGTGTGCCACACTTGAACCTCGAATCCACTAATTGTGATAACGTTTACAACCTAATCCCGGTTTATGACCTAATTCCGGTCAATAACCCGCTATCACTATCCGCAGGCCTATAAAAGTGGAACTCGTCCAATTGCTTGTGATTTATGCAACCTAATCCCGAAGCTACACAAGACTTAGTTCTTCGAAGAGATCAAACACCCTAAGTGAATATACATTTGTAATTCGATGAACTCAGAGAGCATTAAATTAAAGGGATAAGTGTGGTGTAGTTCCCCAACGTAATTAATTAGCAATTGTTGTGTATTGTGTAATGTATACATTATTAATTAAACGTATTGTGTAATGTGTATATTATACATAATAACTCAGTACTAATTTTCGATAAAAAAAAAGTTGACATGTCATTTTGCTTGGTATATATAGAGATTGAGTAAAGTTGATCGATGATGTTTATTAGATGTCATAATGAGAAAGTGACACACAACACAACATTAGATATATACTCTCTCACAAGTCAAGTCACATACCACTCATTATTCAATCTCGTTGTTTTGTTTGGAGATGGAATATAAAAGTTGATAAGTAAATTCTTCATCAGCTCAAGCTGCAACCTACAACTCTACAAGACTACTTTCTCTCTCTAAAATTGTGCATCATCATGTCAGACAAGTTATAATTCGATGAACTCAGAGAGCATTAAATTACAGGGATGGGTGTGGTGTGGTTCCCCAGAGTAATTAATTAGCAGTTTGTGTGCATTGTGTAATGTGTACATTATTAATTAAATGTATTGTGTAATGTGTATATTATACATAATAACTCAGTACTAATTTTCGATGAAAAAAAATTGACATGTCATTCTGGTTGGTATATATAGAGATTGAGTAAAGCTGATCGATAGTGTTTATTGTATGTTATAATGAGAAAGTGACACACAACATAATATTTGATATATACTCTCTCACAAGTCAAGTCACACACCTCAAGCAACATTTGAAGAAGTGGACAAAGCAAGAAGTCTATTTGTCAATATGACCACGAGTAAGGCGAAGCTTGATGGTATGATAAATGACTTGAAGATTCCGAATGACAAGAGAGGTCTTGGCTTTGAAGATGACAAGGAGACTCCATCTCGAGTAGGACCACGTTTGTCAAGAGCATGAGCAGCAAAGAACCTTTATCTTCACATCATTCTAGGAAGAAAATTGATCTAGGAGAATGCTTAAAAGTATACAAGTGAAGACTGCACCAATAAGTTAAGCTCAAGCTCAACCAATGAAGATTCCTCAAGCTAACTTTCCTCAACTTAAAGTCCACCAAGTCAAGAGGCTAATCATGCAAGCTCAACTGAGGAAGCTAACTAGTCCGGCTCAACAACAAAGATGGAATGACCTATTTCAACACCCAAGACAATCTCAAAGACATGGGAAAGCTCCAATGTATGCACAAGGACATGGTATGACTCCTTACTTTATCCCTACATGTCACTTTTGTGGTGTTGATGGTCACATTAGACCAAATTGCATCAAGTATATTAAAAAGTGTAGAGTTGAAAGTATAATTGAAAGAAAATGGACTAGAGCCAATATGCATGTTCCTAGGAAGATTAGAGCCAATTTGCATGATCCTAGGAAATCTAGAGCCAGTGTACCAATGACCATTAGGAAGGAAAATGTTTCACCTAGGTGGATTAGAAGAGATGAATATTTTTGCTATGTTGCTCAAATTGCTTTAAAGACAAATTCTTCTAATTCTTGGTACTTAGATGGAGGAAGGTTTTGGTGATGGGTCTAAAAAGAAAGTGATAGGAAAATGAAGCATTTCCATTCCCAGTTTACCGTATTATTTAGTAAGAATGATTGCTCTATTCTAAATCCCAATGGACAAACCTTATTAAAAGGAAAGAGATCTACCGACAATTGTGGCGACATGTCATTGCGGTGTCGATCAAAAGATGAACAATTAAGTTCGACCTCGTTAGCGCGCGAGTCACAGAGACTAGCACAGCGGCAAGTGAGGGTATCGTTCCGCAGGGAGGTGGAATTCATCAACTGTTACCGGTTCTAACTATTATTACAACACGCCGAACGGACTCGTGTGTTGCAGGTTCGGAAAAGTGTAAATAATAATATAAATAAACTATAAATTACATAACATAATATTTACAAGGATATGATGGAATGTAGAGATGGCATGAAATGTGGTTACACTAGGGAAACGATTCAACCGTAACAATCCTCTTAATTAAGTGCTATACTCACTTAGTCCTTTGATGTGCAAGTATATAATAGACTCGCGTCCCCTTAATTGATCTCTAATCTCTCTCGAGTTTAGAAATCAAGTCCACACATATGTATAGAGTCATTAAGTACCGTGTGACACAAATAAGAGCCATGTATGCCGGCCTAGTGATCTCTCATCTTTTCGGTCAAATACATTGGTTATTTCGTTGGGCATGTAATGCGCAACTGCATGGGCCATACTACAACCAATAATTCATCCACGGGGCTAACCAAATACGGGATGGCAACCAAGTGAAAGCGTTAGGAATACGAGATACCCGTATAACAAGAATGTTATATGCTCGTATCCCCTTAATTAATCTCTACCCTCTCTTGAGCGATATAGAGATTACATTCATGCATAAATGCTTGAATTCATTAAGGACTGTAGGACACACACACGAGCTCTACACGCCAGTCTAGTGATCTCTTATCTTTCTGGTCAAATGTAGAGGATATCATGCTGAGCTTGTCAATGTGACACCACGCGACAACCTAAATATCATTTACAAGGTGGCTAACCAAGTGAAAGCATTAAGCAATGAAATACCCCTATAACTACACGAGCACAAGAGGAATTCAATGGTCATTACTCTAGATATGAATTTGGTTTTATCAATCTCCCTAGGATGGCTAAAAATGGGAAACAAGTTTACCATACAAACATGTTTAATAAGTTGATTGTTTTACATTAAGAACATTCAATCTAGGTTAAGGGTTCATTCTCTTGATTTAGAAATTCTCCCTAAATCAATTTATTACCCAATCCGGCCAAGGATGGATAATTGTGCCTTAAATAAGACCCATGAAGCATAAAAATAAGAACCAAAGCCAATTTAGCACATAAATGCATGAACTAAGCCTTTTTTACTATTTGGGGATAAAATCTGACACTCAAATTACTCTAAACATGGTAATTTGGTCATCCATTAACATACAAACAATTATGGGATGCTAAATTACATTACTTCTAATTTAATTTACTCTACTCCTAATCCCATTCAAGCATACATGTCAATTTGGACCTCCACACATATGGATATTGCAATTAAAGCTTAAATCATGAAACTAACAAAGAGTATAACAAAACCCAACCAAATTTAAGCATAAACAACATATATAACACAAGTGTAGGTTTACAAAATTCCCCAAATCGGGGTTACACATCAAAGATACAAGAAATTACAAAGAAATGAGTAAATTAGAGCAAACCCTTGAATACAATCCTCCAAAGTTGCTCCATAGCTTTAACAGCTTAAAATTGCTCCTAATTCCTTGAAATTTCGTCTAAAATGGATGGATGAATTGAGAAAAAGAGTGGTGGAGATATATGGTGAGCTCCCATGGAGGAAGAACCTCCATGGGAGCATGGGTCTCTCCTTCATTGGGTGGAGAAGATGATTTAGATGAAGAAGATGGAAGAAATTGGTGATTGGCGTGAAAGAGGAGAAGAGAAAGAGATGTGGGAAGTTGATTTGGGATTTTAGGGATTTTTATTTAATGAAGCACCCTTGAAAATAATTGGTAAAGTTATATATATAGGTAGGTCAAAGTGGGTCCCAAAAAAGGTGAAAAGCAAGCGGTGGCTTTCATCTCGTAGTACGTCTCGCAGTACATTTTAACGAACCTATTTGATGAAACTAATTAGAACACACTGCCAAATCTCGCGGTACACCATTTTGCCTTTCGCGATATGTCTTACGAGACCAATCGCGAGAGTTGGTAGTGTGTGTTGATTTCTTTCAATCTCGCAGTACGTCTTACGACTTCAATCGCGAGAGTTGGCAGTGTTGTTATGTTGATTTTCACGGTTGGACGTAGTACGCAATTTTGCCTTTCGTGATACGTCTTACGAAATCTGAAAATCTTCAATGAAAATTCTTTCATCTTTTCGCGATGTGTTTTGGCCTGGAAACACCTCGTTTCCATACAATGACTTCCCAAAATAAATAAACCTACACAAGGCTCACAAAACATATTATATTCACAAAACGCTCGAAAACGAGAATAAACGATAAGAAATAGGGACCTCAAAAGTGTATAAATCGTTCCGATCAAATTGTTATTGTCTTGAAGCTAGTGTCATCTCTTGCAATATGTCAAAGAGTGAGCAAATTGAGTTATGACATCAAAGATTTGGCCATATGAGCTATCAAAATTTAAGGATCTTAGATAAGTTCAATGTTGTGCATGGACTTCCCAAGCTTTGGAAGAAGTTGATGGTGCATGTGGACCTTGTCAACAAGGTAAACAAACCAAAAGCATGCATAAGAAGGGTAAATATCTCACCACCAAGGAGCCCCTAGAGCTTCTACATATGAACCTTATAAGTCCTATGCAAATCGAGAGTCTCAGTGGCAAGAGATACATTTTTGTTTGTGTTGATGATTTCTCTATGTTTACATGGACATATTTTCTTAGAGAAAAATCCGAAAATTTTGAAAAATTTAAATGAATTGCACTAAAATTCAAAATAAAAAAAGGCTCTAACATTAAAAACATTAAAAAGGATTATGAGTGATCATGTGAGGGAATTTGAGAATGCTTACTTTGAAAGCTATTACAATAGCTTAGGCATTTTCCATGAATTTTCGGCTCCTAGGACACCTCAACAAAATGGAGTTGTTGAGAGGAAAAATAGGGTCCTTCAAGAGATGGCTTAAGTGATGTTGCTTAGTAACAATGTTCCTAGGTACCTTTGGGCCAAAGCCGTCAATACAACTTGCTATATAGGAAATAGAGTCCTTCTAAGGCCCGGTACTAGGCAAACCTATTATGAGTTGTGGAAGGGTAGAAAGCCAAATGTTAGCTACTTTCACTATTTTGGAAGCAAATGTTATATTCTTAATGACTGTGATTAACTTGGCAAGTTTGATGCCAATAGTGATGATGAAATTTTTATTGGCTATGCCCTAAATAGTAGAGCCTATAGAGTATTCAATTTGAAGACTCGAAGTGTCATACATGATTATAGGCTTAAGACTATTGACCATGAGGAAGAGGTTGTTGTGGTTGATGATTCTCTTTTGGAAAAGATTGGTGAGACACCTATTGTTGAGAAGTCAAGCCAAGATGAAGAGGTCATTCAACCTCTTGATAGATTCTTTCCTAGGACTCTAGAGAACTCGTTCTATAGGTTAGACATCTTCATAACAAAGATGATGTTATTGGAGATGACAATGAGGGTGTTAGGACTAGGCATCAAATAGCTAATCAAATTAGCTTCACTTGTTACACCTCTCAAATTGAGTCCAAAAAGGTTTATGAAGCCTTGATGGATGAATTTTGGGTTCTTGACATGCAAGAAGAGTTAAACCAATTTGAAAGAAATGAGGTTTGGACTTTAGTTCCTAGACCTAAGAGAACTAATGTCATAAGCACCAAATGGGTGTATAGGAACAAATCCGATGAGGATGGAAACATAGTGCATAACAAGGCTAGACTTGTACTATAAGGATACTCTTAAATTGAGGGTATTGAGTTTGAGGAGACCTTTGCTCTCGTTGCCCGCCTTTTGTCTTTAAGGCTTCTCTTATCCATATTTTGTGTGTACAAGTTCAAATTGCATCAAATGAATGTGAAGAGTGCCTTCCTCAATGGCTTTTGTAAAAGGAAGTGTTTGTTGAGCAACCCAAAGGGTTTGTGGATCCGTACCACCTCAACCATGTCTATCGCCTCAAGAAGGCTTTGTATGGTTTGAAACAAGCATTGAGGGCTTGGTATGAGTGCCTCACTTAATTTTATTGACAATGACTACACAAGGGGTAGTGTTGACAAGACCTTGTTCATCAAAAGAAACAAAGATGAGTTATTTATAGCTTAAATCTATGTTGATGACATTGTATTTGGCTCTACCAATAAATCCAGAGTCCAACAATTTGTTGATGTCATGTCTCATGAATTTAAAATGAGCTTAGTTGGTGAGCTTAATTACTTGCTAGGTTTGCAAATTAAGCAATTGCATGATGAGATTTTCATAATCCAAGCTAAATATACAAAGAACCTAGAGAAGAAGTTCTGCCTTGAGAATGCCAAATATTGTGACACACCCATGAGTACTACTTTGAAGATAAACAAGGATGCTAGTGGAAAAAGTGTAGAAAAAAGTCTATATCGAGGCATGATAGGTAGCCTGCTTTACTTAATCGTAAGTATACTTGATATCTCTTTTAGTATGGGTGTGGGTGTAGGTGTGGGTGTGTGTGTGTTAGGTACCAAGCGGATCCTAATGAGTCTCATCTCTTCTTTGTGAAGAGAATCATTCGTTATGTAAATGGGACATCCAACTATGGGATATGGTACTCTTTTGACATTAATGCTAGTTTATTTGACTTTAGTGATACAGATTGGGTAGGAAATTGCGATGATAGGAAGAGCACATCGGACGGTTGCTTCTTCCTATGAAACAACTTGGTGTCTTAGTTTTGCAAGAAGCAAAATTCCATTTCCTTGTCCACAACCGAAGCCGAATACATAGTTGTCTTGAGTGGATGCACACAACTCATTTGGATGAAGCAAATGCTTGTAGATTATAGATTCAATCAATGTACTCTAACTCTTTATTGTGATAACATGGGTGCTATTAATATTTCAAAGAATCTGGTGCAACACTCTAGGACAAAGCATATAGACATCCGACATCACTTAATTAGGGAACTAGTTGAGAATAAATGCATAGTACTTGAGCATGTAAGTACTAATGATCAACTAGCGGATTTATTTACTAAGCCCTTAGATTCAACTAGGTTTAAAACACTAAGTAGGTCTATTGAGATATATCTTATGCCTTAATGTGGTATGTTGATTGACCCTATAAAGGGAGCTCAAGCAAAGAGAGCAAACTTGCATACTTGTCAAATGGAAAAAAAATTTGATAAACTTTATGCTTTTTCATTAATTGCTTGAGTATCTTGGTTGCACATATGCTTATATGGTATTTTCTTCAATAAGTGTGAACTATTGTTTTGTTTGTAATCCATGTCATCTTAATGTTCAAACATACATTTTTGGACTAGAAGAATTAATTGGGAAGTATACTTGAATGACCTATAATTTATATCCATGACATGTGAACTTGAATATGACATGCTTAAAAATGATATGCATGAAAATTTCTTAAAGTTGCTTAAAATTGAATGCAAATTTGTGTGAATGCAATTGACAAGACTAAAACTCAATAATGATCTTGTATCCATTCAATCAATAAGGATGTCTCATCCAATTTAGTCTTATATCTTTTCTTACTAGCTTAGCAAAACTACTATCATATGGATAATATATCTGGAAAAATCAAATAGGATCTTTGTATATCCATGTCTTGATTTGCCTTTATGATTTGATATAGTTGTTTGTTTCTATAAAATCCTTGGAAACTATATGTTGCTTGACAAAAGGGTACAAATTGGTTTGAATTCTTTCGAAAACTCTTTTGATGATTGCTTTGCCAAATACCATCGCTTGGGCTTTAAAGTTATATGTCTTGCATCCAAAACATCATTTTCACACATTTCTTCTTAAAATAAATCTTATTGATTTTCTCCCAATTAATTAAATTGCATAAAGTTTGTGTCATTATGCAAATGTCTTGTATGCTACTATCACTCTTTGCTAAAGGTGACCCCGTTAGGGGATACTCCTTTGTCTATCTCATAACAAAAAGGGAGAGTAGTGTGTAATATGAGAATTGTAGTAGTTGATTGGCTTTTTAGGGACAATTGCTTATTGAGAGGGAGTAACCCATTTAGGGGGAGCATTGCATTGCACTTCATTGCATGATGTTGCTTGTTTGTTTGTTTGTTTTTTAATGCAAATGCTTGTATTTTTACTGTTTTGTTTTGATTTCACTTGATCATCTCACATACACTTGTCTTGGAAAGTGTAGTAATTTTGTTTTGAAGGATTGGTTGTTCTACAAGAGATTGAAGACTTAAAGTTCTAGCTTTGTAATGTAGAAAAACTTTGTTTACCTTTAGTTTCTTTTTCTGTGAGGATCAATTGTGATTGGTGGTTTTATCATGAAATAGTCAAAGGAGGAGATTGTAAGTTTCTCATTTTTGATTGACTTATTTCGTTGACAAACCACAATTGGGGTTTAATATGTAATAGTAGATTAGGAGTTTCATTATTGATGATTATGCTCAAATACACTCTGAAGACCTGATCAAGCCAAATATGTGTTATATTTTAGCCCTCAATTCTGTATCCTTAGCTTGTTTTCGAGTGTATTTTGGTGTCTAATGGCTTGTTTCTAGTCAATTGCAAGCATTCAATGCATTTCAGGCAAGACATGAGATTTGGTGGCAAAAGGGGCTGAAATTGTAAAAAGTGTGTGCAAATCATCCAACTTCAAAGGGTTATATCTCCCTCCTCATATCGAACCACATTTCAATTTATATATATTCGGAAAGCCCCGGAAATCTAGTTTCCAGTGGTTTTATGGATTACAATTCCAAGTCTTCTAGAAGAAGTTATACCCATTTTAGTAACCATTATAGAGGAAACCGTGACGTAACTGTGAACTGCACTCTCCAGCATAGTGAAAGAGACATTTTTCAAGCCATTTTAGAGGGGTAATGTTGTCCTTTCATGCCTATTTTATACCCTAGCATCCATAACATATAAATACACAATTTTTACAGATAAAAAAGCCTTTTCCTTCTTCAACCATTCCTAATCTCTCCAATCTCATTAACAACAACTCTAGATTACTTCACCCATGTCACTCCTCTCTTCCCATCTTTTCCACACACCTCCTTTGTCACTACCCATTAGACGTCTACCTATCTAGACATATCCTCATCTACCAATCCTTGCACAAGATTCAAGCAAGGAGCTCAAGGAAGCATCAAGCTCACGAGAGATACTCAAGGGTTATTTCTCTACATTTTACTTCTTTGCTTTTGATTGTGATTATGTGTAATTAAAACCCTATTCTAGGGGATTAATGTGAGAAACATTTGGATTTGGGTTTTGCTTAAACTATATTGTATTTGAATTTCTATTTGTGTTCTATTCATTTGATAACTAGATCTTATACATTATATAATTGGCATTGAATATACCCACTAGTTGTTTATACTCTTGTTTATGATAATTTGTTATAAAATCAATCTTGGATTGACACCCTTAATTGATTAGGAACATAGTGAATATGATAGATTGTTGGAGGGTATAGCAATTACAATAATCTAAGCCTTGATTTGTAATTAACCGATCCCACCTTGACCCCTTCCCCTTAATCGGTTAGGCATTTTGGTGGGAAGTGTTTAGGTTTCGTAGTGACGGCCTAATTTGCATCTAAGATTACAAATGGTTAACAAGTATGATATTGGTTCATTAAAGTAGCTTGGTGAGCATTGCCAATAATCCACTTGCAACTCCATCATTCCCTTAGCTTCCAATTAATTGTTTAAACCCATTCTCTTATCTATTATTGTTGGTATTGGATTCTTATTTTCATACATATTCTCTTTATATTTTTGTTACATTTACTTTACATGTTATGTTTGATGGTTTCTCAAACCATACACCATACAAATTACCATGATTTACTTTATTGCATTTTAGATTTGTTAATTAATCCAATTAATTATTCTAATTCCCTGCAGAATGAACCTTTGCTTACCGTTTTACTAAGCTTTTATCTTACGTGGATTCCTAAGTGGTTAAACACAGTTTTCAAGTGAACACATAAATACAGTGTTTTGTTGAGCACAAATGACTTCATCAAGACCTCAAGATCATAAGTACTTCAAAGGTATATCATTTGTGCTTACTTCTATTGAAGAGACTTTGTTGCACACACACACACAACTCATGCATTTCCATACTTCTTGTATTTTATGTGTTTCATGTTGTGCACATTCATGTTCTTAATCTCTCTTCATGCATATTATAAATTGCTTGTATCTTGATTGATAATTGCCTTATCATTTTAGGCATTATGATGCATTATGTTATAAGAGGTGTTGTACAACCACTGGTGGTTCGCAATACGTACAACACTTATTAGAGGGATTGTGGGTTTTTTTTTTTTTTTGCATGGTCACTGCTGTACATATAGCGGGACACCTGATTGATTTTTATATTACTGGTGTCTCGCTGTTTAACCGCTGTACGTATATCGGGTGAACAACGTGTTTCTAAACCTGAGAGCTTCCGCTTTTGTTTCGCCCAAATGTTGCCCCTTTGAATAACAGTTCACTAGGAAATTGTTCTTCATTTCCCAGATGACTCACTGTACAGCCACTATATGTACATCAGGTGTACAACGGCCAAGGAAAAATATTTGCAAAATGATCAAAACGTCGTAGCATCACTTTGACCTCATATATATATGTTTCTTTCTCTCTAAGTCGTTTTTTAAGAGTTCAAAATCATATTTTTAAGATAGAGTATTTTCCAAGAGAGAAAATCATCCAATAACTCACCTTTGATCATTTAAACTCATTTCCATGTGCATCAAACATCATCTAGCATAATCTGGATTCATCTAGGATGTGCTCTTGCACGGGTCTTCTTCAACACACATGACTTGGGAAGTTGAACATTATCTTCATCCATTTTAGTGTTCTTACTTTGCAAGAAATCTCATTTATGACTTGTTTGCATCTAGATTAAGTTTTATCTACAAGTTGAGATTTTTCTGTTGATTGAATGAGTTGTTGTATTGTGATAGCTATTGCATCTAGGATTGCATTTATTTTATATAGCTAAGTTTTACGTATGACATGTAGCCACATGATATCTAGAACTGTTTGACATGTTCATCCAAGATTAGATAAGCATGAAATGTGTTAACTTAGCATTTATGCATTTGATATTCACCTAGGTTGTGTTCTCGTCCTTGTGAGTTAAGCATGTGACTAAGTAGCTATATGAACAAGCAAGTAGGTCTAGGATCACTATTAAAGGCCTATTGGGAAGAGTGGAAAAGTTAGTGACCAAGAATGGTTTGACTTGAGGTCAACCTAGGTTGTAAATTTTCATTCAAGTAGTTGATTTGAGGATTGTGTGTAGCTATCACAATAGCCCGTGAGTTTTGCCCGATTGGAGGGTTTCTTACGTGGATCAATCAACGTGCAATTTATTATTTTCCGCACTTAAATTTTAGTTGATTGTATTTGCTTAAATTGGGTGTTTATTAAAAATTAACTAATAAAAAAAAATTGGTAAATAACTTGATTAAAACCTATTTACCCCTAGGTATATTTAGAGACGCTTTAATAGTTTCAAACCCAAAAATACCTTCATATAATTGTAATTGTTCAAATCTACTTTTCAAGGAAGCAATAGCAATATCAACTACAACAACAAAATAATTTACTCTAAAAGATTCTTCAACCGATTGTTATATCCTCATGTGCATTCTCATCAAATTGTTTTTTTTCTACAAATTTGACGTTTTTTTAATAGCAAAGATTGGTTCAATTTTCATATCAGATACGATACTTTTGGCACAAATCATGGCAGATGTAAACCCATTTTCTCTATAAACTTCAAAATAAGAAATGACTCCTTTCATATGTTGTAAAGCAATATCAATACATATGTCTTTAGATTGTAAAATTTTGCTAACCAAGTTTATATTAAACATGATATCATGCCAAATAACCATGCATACTAAAAACTCAAAATTTGCAAGTTCATTTACTAAACTTTCAACTTCACTTTTTGTTTTGACATCATCACTACTTTCATGTAATTTTAACAAAACTTCTCTTATGTGAGGAGTTTGATATTTTATGGCTTTAACAATATTGATACCGTTTTTCCCAATATGTTGTGGACAATGTTTTAAGAGTTAAGCCATTGATATGATCTTGAAAATTTTATTTTTTTATTTTTTTTTAATCTTTTTGTAGGACTAGAAAAAAATGAATATATTCGTTGAATAACTCCGAAAAAAGATATCGCTTTAACACAAGAGTTAGCCATATCACATAGTTAGATTAAAACTATGAGAAGCACATGATATGTACAACGCTCTAGGATTTATTTTAAGTAATATTTTTTTGCACACCTTGGTGTTTCCCTTTCATGTTAGATCCATTATCATAACATTGTCCCCTCACATAATTAATATCAAGACCAAGAGATTCTAGTACAGCTTGTAATGCATTAAAAAGGCCCAACCCATATGTTTCATCCACTTTTAAAAACTTTAGAAAATACTATTCTACTTTTATGGTAGTAGTGGACATGTTTACACATCATACTATTAAAGTCATTTGTTCTTTGTGACTTACATCGAAATGCAATCAAGTATCACTAAAAAAAATATTTTGCAACTTTGATTTTCCTGATGAATGCATTTTTGATATTAAAGGCTAACCTAGAAATCAACTCATTTTGAATTTTATGACCAAGATAATGATAATGAATCTCATTATCATTAATGCATCGAATATGCTCTTGCATTATTACATCAAACTCTGCTATCATTTCAATAAAACCCCAAAAGTTACCATTATTTTCTCGAAATTTTTATCATTGGATTCACGAAAAGCTAAATTATGTTTAACAAGACATTTCACAAACATCAATTATTCTTATAATAACTTCTTTCCAATGATTTTTCTCTTTTGTAATATGCTCTTGTATATTTTTATCAATTATTTCATTCTTTTTTAGCCTGATTTGTAAATCAATCAAAGTGTTCATATTACTGATGTGCTCAATACTATTCTCATGTTTTCTAAGCCTCTCACTAAGATGCTTCCAATCATCAAGTCCTTCATGCACTAAAATACTCACAAATGACAAACAAACATACCCACGTATGTAAATGCGAAAAATAAACAACACTTTGATTTCTACGTGAAAAACCTCAAAGGGTAAAAAGCATAGGAGCACCTACCGTTGGCCACTTGCGTCACAAAATTTACTATATGATGGATTAATTACACCTTCAAGTTAAATTACCTAGTCACACTACTCTTGAACTAATATTTTAATCTCATCTACCCCTCGGGTCTTTTATAGTTGTTCTTGACAATTGCTTGTTGAATCAACACCTTGTGTTGACAAGACTTGAGCTTAAATGAAAAGAGTAAAATTCAAGTGGACATGTAGCAACATGCAACATTTGAATATAATGCAAGACTAAACAAATTTTCTTTGATTAGATTATGTGACACTACCTAACATCATCGACGTTAGCTAACCCTTAAACAAACTCCACAAAATTAAAAGACATATAATGGAAGTCTAAAGATGATAATAACAAATTAAACAAGTAAACTTGAGCTTACATGAAAAATGGATACCCAATCAAGATGAATGCAATTACATGATCGTGGGTGGAAGGATAGAGAGTGAGAGATGTAAAATTGAGAGTTTTATTTTTCTCTACTGTTTTCTTTCTTGAAAATCATGTGTTAGAAAACGAAATGAGAGAAGAAGTCTAACGTCGCGACGTTGTTTAAAGACAAATAGTCTGACGTAACTCCTCTTCGTGACGACCAACGTCTCAGTCTCCCACCAAGATGTGACTCGATCTATGCAATCTCAGCTTGTGATCTCTTTCTATGACCAACCTTGGTTGCATCATAATGTCGTTGTTCCTCAATGAGGAAACATCGCGACCTCCATTTTGCAATAATACGTCACGTTAAAATATAAGAACTTACTGTCTCAGTTTCACGACCATCAGACCATGACGAGATCATGCTCCGAAGTCGTGCTAATAGTTACAAAAGTTACTGCTAAAGTTCCACGATGAACAACTCATTGTAATTCATCGCGGTGAAGGACAAAGGTTATTGTCCTAATTTTGCGATGATGACATCACAGTAATACGTTACGATGATGGAGATTAGTTATTGTCTCTATTTTGCGATTAGGCTCCATGATGAGGACATCACAGTGATGGATAAATGTTACTGCCAAAGATTCGCAATTAGCCTCCTCGATGATGGAAAATGCTTCTCACGTTATGGTAGAGAAACAAAAGGCTTCTCTAAGACAAATGGACCATTGTGCTTAGTGTGTCGCGTATTTATTGGCACGATTACATGGTGCACTTATCCATCGAATTTACCACCGACCTGACACCTTTTATTGTACTGACGTTGTGTTTTACTATATAAGTCATCTTATAACATGTCAAGTTTTGATTGGTTTGAGTGATGTGCCGCACTCATCCCAAGATTTCCCCACCAGCCCCTACTGAACGCACACCATTTTTGTTGTGCTTACATGACGTTTTGCTATATAAGTCTTCTTGTAACATGGCACCTCTTGATTGGCACGATGATATAGTGCACTTATCCCAAGATTTTCCTACTGACTTCTTACCTTTTTTATTGTGCTAACACAATGTTTTACTATATAACTCATTTTAGAACATGACATGTTTTGATTGGTTCGGGTGATGTGGCACTCACATCCCAGGATTTTCCCACTAGCCCCTACCGAACGCACAACATTTTTGTAGTGCCGACATGGTAAGTCTTCTTACAATATGACAAGTTTTCATTGGTACGCTGACGTGGTGCATTCATCCTAAGATTTTCCCACCAACTGCACACTATATTTGTTGTGCAAACTTGGCGTTTTACTATAAGTTTGTTTGCAATTTGCAAGTTTTGATTAGTTAGATGATGTAGTGTGTTCGTCCCAAGATTTTTCCATTGGCCGCATACTGACTCGATTACGACGATGTGCATTTTACTATTAATGGTTATATACGAGAAAGGCTTCAGTACCTTTGGTGCAAAGTATGATGTGGCATGCCTTGCCATTAACATTGCACCATGTCATTAGAACATCTCCAATTCTATTATGCATTTGGAGAAAAATGAGTGCCACATAGGAAAGTCAGATAATGAGATAGAAAAAAACTCTTCAATGCAATTATTTAACTTGATTATGGAGATGACTTGACAAACTTTTTTTTAGAGAATATGGAGTTGAGTTTCTAACTTTAAAAACTCTCCTAGAAATGCTGACTATGATTTCTAACTTTTTCCCACCAATAATATTACACATCATTTAATTGTAAATAAAAGAGGAGAGATAATGAGATAAATATTATAAGATAATTGGTCAAAAATGTATAAAATAAAAGAGGAGAGAGAGTGAAATAAATGTTTTAAGATGATTGGTCAATTACATTGAAGATGAGAACCCCTTAATTTTTTTTGACAAAGTGGATTCATATTCAATATATATGCTGATGTGTCACTAATTAAAAACTAAAAAATACATATTTGCATTGGAGATGCTCTTATATTTTAAAAACACAACATCGACATTGTCAAAGAAGAAGAAGAAGAAAAAAAAAAAAAAAAAAAAAAAAAAACCGCCGCCACATTAGCCACATTGACCACATTGTATTTTATTTTTAGGAGAATTGTAAATAACTCCTTAATTAAATATCAAATCAAACCATCTAGTTTGAACGATCAAAAAAAAAAAAAAACCCTACTATTAGTTAAAAGTTAATTGACCGTTAATTGATTTTATATATAAATCAAATATTACAATTTAAACATTTTATTATGAACAAAATAAAATAAAAAAAAGAAAATATAATAAAAATATATACTAATAATAAAAAAACAATTTAATACAAAAGTAAATTTTTGTTTAAATTTTACGATGATGTTATTGTTTTGCTATAATATATTTTTATATATTTAATATTCATTAAAATAATATTTTATTTTATTTTTTAAAAAATAGTTTTAATATTTATTTTTTAATTATTCTTTTAGTTTAATTATAGAAAAAACCACATAAATAATTATATTATATTATATTTAATTAAAGTCAACCAATTAAGTCAACAAACAGTTTATATGAGTTTTTTTTTTTTCTAATCCTTCAAAGGATTTGGTAATATATTCATTTAATGATTAAAACATAAAAAATTATGGAGAGACGGGAGGGCACTTCCTCCAGATCGGAGGAGGATGCCGGCGCTTCCTCCGCCGATCTCCTTCCTCCAACAGTAGGAGTCCGTGAATGGGAGGAGGCCCGGTCCTCCTTAATTTTTATTTATTTTTTCAATATTTTTTTAATTTCAAATATATAAAAATAAAGGGATTAAGAGGAAGAAGAGAATACAACGAGGTAATTTTTTTATATTTTATTTTTTATTTTATAAAAGGAAGAGGAGCAGTGGACGGAGGAGAGATTTGCAGATGACAAGTCGTGAAGAAGAGGAAAGCCATTTTGATTTTGATTTTGATGTTGATGATCTTGTGTTTTTTTAAAAATAAATGACGTGGCGAAATGGCATTGGCTAGGTGTGCCACATCACCTCAAAAGGAACAAACCCTATCTGGCTCAATTCCATATAAAAGAAAACTCTTCGCTCGTGTCACCTCTCTCTCTCTCTCTCTCTCTCTCTTACTAGGGGTTCCATTTTTAGTGAGTTTAATTGCAGTTTTGTTTACTTTTCGCAAACACAATTCGGTTTCTCGAAACCCAAATTTACTCGCTAACAATGCCACCGCCGAGTAAATTAAACAGAGGCGACGGGTCGTCAGACGAGCGCGTGGCTCCGTCCAATAACCTCTGGGTCGGAAACTTGACGCCGGAGACGACGGACTCGGATCTGATGCAGGCGTTCGCTAGATACGGAGCTCTGGACAGCGTGACGACTTACTCGTCGAGGAGCTTCGCTTTCGTGTTCTTCAAGCGCGTGGAGGATGCCAAAGACGCCAAAGACGCTCTACAGGGTTTCCTCATCCGTGGAACCCCCATCAAAATCGAGTTTGCTCGACCGGTTTGTTCTAATTTCTGCGATTTAATTATCATGATAGGTTTAATTTATTATTTATTTTGCGGATTATTGTACGTATTTAATTATTTGCTTGACATTGTTGTTCTGCGTGATTGTGATTTTTTGATTTTTGACAAGGAAAAGTTTTATGTGCGCGAAGAAATTTCTTCCGATATTGGTTTAGGAATCATTATACGACTTACAAAATTATTATACGACATATAAATCCAACCGGTCGGTAGATTTAGGAATCGATTAACGTTCAAATTTGACACCGATATGGTCTTTTGCCCTGTCTTATTTATTAGGTTTTTTTGAAATTGGGGAGATTTGAGGATAATCAAAATAATATTCGAGGAATTACTTTGATTCGATCAGAGACGATTTGGTCCAATCCTCAAGAACAGATTCAACGCTTCGTTAGGATTTAGAACGTTTTGATTAAATTCACGAACAAAATCAAAATCCAATAAGGAAGAAAGTTTCTTCACAACCTTTTTCAACCCAGATGCATTGTTGCGACTTGTTTCAGAAAATTTGTGTTTTTTTTGGTGTTTCAAAAATTTTTGGGTTTTTTTCATTTGAAATTTGGCAGATATTTTTGGGTCGATGATAAAAAAAAAAAAAAATTAAAATTTGGGTTTTTGTGCATTTGAAATTTGGCAAAAAATTTTTTGTTGGGTTGTTGGGACTACGAAACCTCCTGGATTTGATGAAATTTTGTATTTGATAAAGGGTTACTAAGGATGCCAAGAATAAGGGTGCGCTTATGGCAAACTTGAATACGATCAGTTGATTTTGGCAAAGATGCAGGTTCAGGCGAAGATTCGTGTCTGAACCTGCTATCCTAACTCGTTAAAATCGTTTCATATAAATGTCTGGTCACTTCGTGTCCAAAATCTTAACCCCGTTAAAAGCACTTCATACAAGTGTAGTTTGCCTCTGTCAAAAATTGTGGCTTCTGGTCAAAACATTACCATCTCTAGTTAAGGGTCATTTTGCTATTGCTACAGCATTCAATAAAAAATAAATAATACTTTTGTTTTGAAGTTATTATGCAGCCTAAAAATAAATAACTCGATTCTTGTTTGAAGTACATGAGATGCTGAAAGTGCTGCGTTTACTCAGTTTGTATGGTAAAAGCATGTCTGCAGAGATGTCGTGAGCACATTTCCTACAAGCATGGATAGCCTAAAACCACAATAACTTGTTTTGGCAAAATCAGTTTCAATATATATTTGGATAGTTTAAGAAAACAATAACATTTTTTTGTTTAATAAAATCAAACAGAACATATGTAAGATTTGAAGTTACAACTGAGAATATCTAAAAGATACATTTTTAGTTTTCCAGCACAAAATATTTAGATACAGACAGCCATAAATCACTATATATGACATAAAATGCACAAAATATAATTTAAACTAATCAGTTAAATATCCCAAATGAATAATATTTCCAAAAAAAAAAAACCCAAATGAAGTTATCTAAGTAGGTATTTTAGTTTTAGATTATACATTTTAGGTTATTATGTTTTTGAAAAAAAGTAAACTTTCATTAACCTCCTCGAGGTTTGACTTAAATATATGCAAACTCCATTTGGTTTGAAATTCATTGTAAATGAATTTAATGTTTTGCAAATTTTCACAAACCTCATTAAAAAATTGATAAAATTTCTCTTTAGTTTTATGAAACTTAAAGTTTGACCAAAACCAGAAAACAATCTTGCAGATTCCTAATTATATAAAAACCTCATGTAATGTATCAGCAATTCCACTCTCTGTGTACCCAACTTTGTGAAATTTCAAAATCGAAAGGTTTTTTTCAAAAGAGGTCAAACCTTGTGCTTATTATTATTATTATTATTATTTTCGAAATTTCCATTATAAAAATTAAACAGACACCTCTGCTGCACACAAGTTTACTTGTAGTTAGACAAGAGCTGCAAGAAATACACCTGCCAACAGTTACAGCAATAATGATGTTATGAATTTTTTGTTTATACAACTATTATGTTCAAGTTTCATATCTATTCATATTGTCACTTATTAAAATCAATTAAACTATAATCTAAAATAAAGAAATTTAAAATAGTTTAAGTGAGAACATTAACTTTTAACTTCTGCAAATAAAGATAATGTTACTTTTTTATATAAACACTATTCCTTGATAAGACAGGTTTTATGCATAGGCTTAGTTCAACTGCAGGGACCAAGGACATATTTGGTTTATTGGAAATTGAATCTATTGTTAGGTTTTGGAAATCTGCTATGGGATGGGAATGATTTTACACCAAAGTAATTTTAGACATATTTTCCAAACGCCAAGGTTGAATTTAGTGTTAAAACCACCTATAGACTTCCAAACGCCAATTTCTAAAGGGGCCTAAATTATTCAATTCTAAGTAACTGAATCTATGGAATGAAATTTTGAAGAAATAAAACTTGATTACTGTACAACCGGTAATTACTTAAAACTTTCCACCGACTGTGGCATACCTTCTCTACCTTGAAAATCTAGCTGAGAGATGAAGGATTTGGGTGGAATGTTTGATTTGCATGCCAAGATCAGTAAATAACTTTCTATGCAAGAATTTTCAGGTTTCTAGTTAATTAATCTATGAAGTCAATAGTTGTTTATGGAAGTTGATTTAGAACTTTTGCTGATTGTGTAATCATTAGAGATTCCTCTCAATAGAGGATATCCTTCAACATTTTTGTTTGATTTGAAGCAACAGAATTAAACATAATGTATTATAATTTGATTTTTTTTTTTTTTTTTTTTTTTTTGTGTGCATAAGACTTTCTAAAATCATTAATATTCAACATAGGATTTTTGTTGTTGATTGGGGGTTCAATCCCTAGGAAATCTCAAACTGAAAGGATATTCAAAATAGGATTTTAGTTGTTGATTGGGGGTTCAATCCCTAGGAAATCTCAAACTGAAAGGATGGCTGCAAGAGCCTAAACAAGCTCATTAGCCTCACTTAATAAGTTTGGCTAATTAATATATATGCAATTACAATTTTGTTATTGTGATTTGCCGTTAATTCTGGAGTAAGAATTCCAGAAGGTTTGATGAAACCTTCGGAACAAGTATTTTCATGTACAATCATAATATTTAGTAGAATATTACAATATTTTTTGGCATCATCCAGCGACAGTTCTTGCTGTCAGGATAACTGATAACAAATATCCTCCATGAGTCATTCGAGTTGTGACATTTGCTATTTTCAGTTGCCAGAGGCATCATGTGTCTATGCCATTGCATGTTGATATAGGCTACATTGCTGTGATGATAATATCACAATGATTGTTGTTAGGGATTGTTTTTTCTTTTCAAAAGCATGTAATTTGTTTCTACTCTAGTACATTTGGAATGGCAGTATGAAATTTTGACTAGCAAATTAGATGTTTGTTCTAATTGTATTTCATAACTTCGTTTCTGAGTTATGCATATTAAATTTAAGGATTGACTAGGTTTTCAAAAGATACAAGCATCACCGAACTTGTGTTGATATGAGCACTTACTATTCAGTTGTTTTATTGTGCTGTCCGCTTATATGACTTCCTTTTCAAATAATTTAGATGTTTTTCAATATTAAGCTTGCGATAGCACTTTTAGGCGTTCTTACAAGTTTTATTTTCAGGCCAAACCTTGTAAGCAACTATGGGTTGGTGGAATTGGCCCAAATGTTTCAAAGGAAGAACTGGAAGAGGAATTTCTTAAGTTTGGTAAATTTGAGGAATTCAAGTTTGTTAGAGACCGCAGTACTGCTTATGTTGACTATTTCAGATTGGAAGATGCTTCTCAGGCTATGAGAAATATGAATGGTAAGCAATTAGGCGGTGACCAGATACGTGTGGACTTCCTTCGGTCTCAATCTTCAAGAAGAGTAAGTGTATATGTTCAGAATTCAAAGTGTGTTTTCTTAAGAAATCTTTCTTAACAAGATTTATGTTGGTAGCTAAACCTTGTGAGTTCTCTTGGTTTGGTACAAACTGGAAAAGTGGGAAGTCATGCATAAAAAGCCTGGAAATTTTCCACTCTTTATTCTCAAGCAATAGCATTTTTATACCATTGAATTCTGAAAACTTGGTGTGAATAACTTGGGGTCATGTCAAAATTAAGATGCTTGGTGTGGGCTTTGCCTTCTTGAGTGAACTCCTTTTTTTTTTTTTTTCACCTAAACTTTTGCCAGTTTCATAGTAGTAGAAAGGAGTTTAGCATGAATTTTTCATGTCCTCTATGTATCACACAATATCTTTGAGATCCTTTGGACAGTTTGTTTTAGTATTGCTTTTGATGTCTCTTGAATGTGCGCGTAGGTGTTTATTTATATGTTGTCTCATTGTCAAATGGATTTATATTTTCTTTTGTTCTCTTGATTAGGAACCATGGCCTATTTTCCATGACTTGAAGGATGGATCGTTTCTTGGCAGGAATACTGGTTTTTCTGATACTCATTCAGCTTATAAAAGATCGGTGAGTCTGAGCCTTCAACTTGCTTAATAGATTTAACAAAACGTTCCATCATTGTGGAATAATTTATTGGCCAGTTGCATTGTTTGATATTCACCATGCAATGCATGTTTTGGGCTGAATCGCTGATGTGCAGATTAACTGCTTTAGTTGGTCTTGTTTTAGCCGAAGAAATGAATGTAGCATTATTTTAATTCTTTCATTTTTGCTGTGTTAATAAATACTCTTAATTAAGTTATATTATTTTGCAGCATCCTCAATCTTCAATGGGGCGAAAAGATGATGGTCAACCTAGTAACGTTTTGTGGGTAGGTTACCCACCTTCTATTCAGATTGATGAACAAATGCTTCACAATGCAATGATATTATTTGGCGAGATTGAGAGAATCAAGAGTTTTCCATCAAGGAATTACTCTTTTGTGGAATTTAGAAGCGTAGATGAAGCCCGGCGTGCTAAGGAGGGTTTGCAGGGTCGGTTGTTTAATGATCCTAGAATCACAATTATGTATTCAAACAGTGATCTGGCACCGGGGAAAGATTACCCTGGGTCTTATCCTGGAATGAAAGGGCCGAGACCAGAGATGTTTTTCAGTGATCCATTTAGACCTCAGATGGATGTGCTTGGTCATAATCATCCAATGCTGCCAAATAATTTGTCAGGGCCGTTGCAAACTGGAGGTGCTCTTGGACAAAATATGCCAATGAGACCTTTAGGTGCACAAGGTAGTTTTGATGCACTGCATTCGGGGCCAGAATTCAAGGATTTTCATGGTATGCAAGATGCTAATCCTAAACCTCTGGAACCAAACTGGAGAAGGTTGTCACCTTCACCTGGGATGAGTACTTCTCCTGCTTCAGGTATTAGGCAACCCATGAGGCCTGGATCTGGTTCATGGGATGTAGGCGATGCAAGCCATTTCCAAAGAGATCCTAAACGTTCAAGGCTAGATAATTCTTTGTCCATCGATGATGCTACTTTTCCTCCGAAGAAGATTGATGAATCTGGGATGGGGTTGGAGCAGCCATATGGGATTGGTTCAGTAACTGGTCGAGGTTCTTCAGGTGCATTTTTGAATGTTGAAGGGAGGAATCGTCCAGGTTCTGGTTTGGGTCATGTTGACAGTGATTGCATATGGCGTGGTCTTATTGCCAAGGGTGGTACACCAGTTTGTCATGCTCGATGTGTGCCCATTGGGAAAGGGATAGGGACCGAACTGTGAGTATAGTTTCATTTCTCTTGAGTTTCTTCTTCTGTTGGTTTACTATGAGGCTGCCTCTGACATGTAGTATGAGATTGAATTGGATTAAAATTTGAATAGTACATCTTTTTAGTAATGGTAGCTCTTTTATTCTTCTCATTTTTGTAAAAAAAGGATGACAAAATAAGTTTTTATAAATTCTATCATTTCCCATTCCAAAAAAATATATAATAATCAGATCCTATTCTGACCAATATTTAAATGTATTCTATCCAATCCTAAGCCCTTTCCACATAAAAAAAAAAAAAAAGGAGGCCTTATAATTTAGCTAGGCCATTGGTTTACTTTCACTGTTGGTTCTTTATGCATAATATCAGGTCATGGTTTAATAGATCTTTTGCTGTGAAATAACAATTGTCACATGTTTATCATTTGCACTATTTTATTTGATGTTATTGCAAACTATTTTTATTTATTATTATTTTTATTTATATTAATTTAGCATTTTAAAGATTGTTACTTGTATGCTCCTTTCCATTGGTTTCCGAATGTATTTTTTTTTTTTTTTTCCATAATTGAGATTTTCCAGTTTATTGATTTCTTTTTCATATGATGAAGATAGTGTTTTTACCCTATGGTTTCACTGGAATGTTATTGTTTGTCATTCAATGTTGGGTTTTCTGGTTTTCCAGACCTGGAGTTGTTAATTGCTCAGCCAGGACAGGACTGGATATGCTCACAAAGCACTATGCTGAGGCTATTGGATTCGAGATTGTTTTCTTTTTGCCAGACAGCGAAGATGATTTTGCTTCCTATACAGAATTTTTACGCTACCTGGGTTCAAAGGACCGTGCAGGTGTTGCAAAATTCGATGATGGAACAACCTTATTCTTGGTGCCTCCATCAGATTTCTTAACCAGGGTTTTGAAAGTTGTGGGCCCAGAGCGTTTATATGGAGTTGTCCTCAAGTTGCATCAGCAATCAATGCATCCATCACAGATCGTTGATAGACAGACGATTCTGCCGCCTCATCCGGATTACAGTTTAACCTATCCTAAGGACCAACAAGTTTTTCCAGTCAACTACGGCAGGTTTTCGCATGATGAATCAAAGGTTCCAGCAAAACAACATTTTCTGCCTGCCAGTGAGTCCTTTTCAGTGCAGTCAAATTCCCTGGATCCTGGGTCAAAAAATACTGCTGTTGTTTCTCAAGCTGGAGTCGCTTTAACTCCAGAATTGATCGCAACTTTAGCTTCATTTCTGCCTTCAGCTACTCAGTCATCTGCTGCAGAAGGAGCTCTGTCAACATTGGGCTCCTCCACAATCAGACCCCAATTACAGCAATCTTTTACTCCAAGTGGTGCTTCTTCTCATGGACTGTATCCATCTGACCCAGCTGGTCATTCAGTTGAACGGTTGGGAAATCCATTAAATCCTTTGACCCAACCTCAAGTTCAACAGCACTCATCTTTTGGGAGTACATCGAACCAGTCCGCTCAAGTTGTCCTTGGAAGTGCTCAATTTCAAGAGTCAACTGTCAGCGTGCAACATCAGGGCACACTGTCTTCTAGGCCATTGACTAATTACTCAATTCCTTCTCAAAGTGCACACATTGCTGTTTCCCCTTCAGTCAGTCGTCAGTATCAGTTTGATGTTCCACCTGATAATCAAAAAGTTAGAATGTTGCATGCAACAGATGCCTCTACGGTATATGGTGCACAAGCTTATCATCAACCTAGCAATGCTACTTCCATGTCAAATCAGGTTAATTTTTCCCATCCACAAAACGGCATGTCATTGTCAACTGAAAAAGTGAATCTAGATCACCCAAATCAGGTACAGCAGCTTCAGTCTGTTTTCTCTGGAGCTAGTCAGGGAACATCTGAGGATGAGGTTGATAAGAATCACCGATACCATTCAACACTACAATTTGCAGCTAACCTCCTCCTCCAGATACAAAATGAGCAGCAGACAAACAATCCTGCAGGGCAAGGGACTGGAAATCAGTTATGAGATATCACTAATCTAGGTAATTATTTCTTGAATGAATAATACTCATTTGGAAGAAAATTATCTCATGGCTTAGTGTGATGATTTAGCTAATTTAGGGAGTACAGCTTTTGGTGTTTTGTATTTGCATATGATGAAGCACATCAGAATTGTCCTGTTTGTCATTTGTTTATAGTTTTATCTCCATTTTAATTCAGTATCTTCTTTAGGGTGACTGAAATGCATTTAGTATGATGTCTGCCTGTCTGGCTGTACATGGGTTCTGAAAGGTACAAAATATGAATTATCTCTGGAATTTAAGGTTTTGCTTCCATTTGAAGTACTCTAAATATGCTGTGGTGTTGAGTTCTTAGATGTATCCTAAAGTATGTGTACATAGTTTTCAGGACCAACACAGCATATTAAAATATCAAAATAATATTCCCCCTATATTATGTTAGTGTTTGTTTAATTTATATTTAGGCATGATATATATCTGTTTTTTTGTTCTTTATCTGTTTGGATTTTTGCAACTTTCAGTGATTGAGATAAACAATAAACTTTTGCACCATCTCTATCAATTGGAAATTTTGTCTCTAGTCTGTCGAGTTTGCTATGTTCTTGTTGTGTGTTTCTTGGAATTTTAGATGATAGGCATTTGCCTATTTCGTTTGGTAAATTCTTTGGATTATTGAACCTGATTACTTTTGATTATATGTTTATTGCTGCATTTACTATTGACATGTCCATATTTGCTTCTTTATATTTATATACTTATGATCGATTGTTCTCTGTGAATGTGTATTCTGCATTGTGTCAATAGGTTTTTTGATAAATACTTAAAAATCATTTATATTTTGACAGTATTTGGCTAACACTTGTATTACAGCTTAATTATTTTCTTGTCTGTGGAGCTTTCTCTTCTTAGAGTTACGTTTACTTATTATGCTAACTGTTAGGTTCTTAATTATAGTCATATTGTAACTATTATGAATTGTAATTGAACTTTGTATTAGTTTTACTAAATGTGAAAAAAAAAAATAAAATAATAAAAAAAAAAAAAGAAGTTATGATATGTCTCTTAACCTTGTAAAGCAAACAGCTCTACGCATGTTTAGTCTCTAAGTATCCAAAAAAATTAGTTAGTTCTGAAATCTATCTAAGCCTAGTTATATTTTTGTTTCTGCTACCCAAAAATGACAAAGGATTAATGACTTAATCCCACATGGTTAGGGATTTTACTTCTTAGGCAGTGAATACATTAACAAAATCAACTATGAGGAAGCCAAGTGCTTCGTATTATTAGTACAATGAGCAAGTAGAATGAATGTAAAACCTGCTGAACCATTTCGTTATTTATTTAATTTTAATTTTAATTTTAATTAATTTTGGTAAGAGTGAATGTTTTTAAAAATCAATCAATCTTAAATCATTTTGTTAACAAAATTAATTTAAAAAGCTAATAAACATTTATATTCAAATGACCTTTGGAGGATACAAATACTGAAATACTTAATTAGGAATTGACAACCTTTTGTACAAGCAAGTGTGATATTTTTATATTGGGTATAGTTGATGGGTTAGTTTTATAATCATTCAATTTCAGATTACAGATTTAAAGTACAGATTTGAAAATTAAATTAAAAGAAACTAGTTTTCCTCAACTTCCCAAACTTCAACGATTACCGGTTCCTTACAAAACTGAGTGGCTGCAATTGAATTCATGTCATATGGCATTGGCATGATACAATGTAATGGATTTTGGGGTAAAACAATTCTATTAATTGGTTTAATTTAATCTAATTTGCCAATGATTTCACGTTTCCAATGCATAGATGTGAAATTGCCGATTTGTTTTGTAATCTATATAAATATGATTATTTATTGCTCCTTTTTTTTTTTTTCTTTAAAGGCTAAGATGACAAATAAGAATCACTTTTGTATTTTGTTAAGGGTGTCACCTAACAGTCCTCTTCCATTTTTTGTAGGTAGTTTTGGCCAATACCGCTCTCTCGTTTCATCGAAAGGGCCACAACAAAAAGGGTGATTTTGTTTTTGATTAGATTAGATTGGATTGTATTGTATTGTATTAGATTTTGTGGAAGACTACAATGTTATACCCTTCATTTTTGGGGGTTTTTATTTTATTTTTTTTCAAATCAATCCAAAAAAAAAAAAAAAAAATTATTCATGCGTTAATTGATCTCTTTCTTTACCTATCTAAATATTGTTCCAAATTCTTCTTCCGTCGGTAGTTCTTTGTCATTTTCAAGGGACACATTAGACTTTTTTCTTTTTATTGTTACCTTCCTCACAAAACGTTCACCAATACCAAAATTTCTAAGACTAATTGCACAAACATACCCTGAGTTTAGGTATAATTGTATGTGTATGGAATTTTTACACTTAATTGTACAAATATCCCCTGTAATTAGTTGACTTCATTAAATCTAATCATTGACCACAATTTTAACCAAAAAATGACTAAAGTGTCCAAAGTTACCTATTTTATTATTAATTATATATATACTTTATTTTTTTTTTTTGAAAATTTATATATATACTTAAAATAATAATTATATGCAATACTTTATTTATTTATTTAATAATTTTTATAATCCATTTTTAATCCATTTTTTACATTTTTATAATTCATTTTTTAAAATAAATTAATTAAGTGTTATATATAATTATTATTTTTTAAGTATATATATAATTATTTTTTTAAGTATATATATATAATTATTTTTTAAGTATATATATAAATTGTCAAAAAAAAAAGTATATATATAAAATTAATTATAAAATAGGTAACTAGGGGCACTTTAGTCATTTTTTGGTTAAAATTGTGGTCAATGGTTAGATTTAATGAAGTCAACTAATTATAGGGGATGTTCGTGCAATTATGGGTTAAATTCCATATACATGCAATTATACCTAAAATCAAGGGACGTTTGTGCAATTAGTCCAAATTTCTATTTATTCTTTAAAGGGAAAATTGCACAAACATTACCCATAATTACAATAATATGGCACTTTGGGGATTATTGACAAAAAATGTACCTGAGTATGTCCTATTAGCTTTTTGCTGTTAATTCCTAACGATTTGGAGCAATATGGTATATATATATATTTTTTTTTTATCAAATTGAAAAAAGAAGAAGTTAATATTCAATTTATCAGTTTAATATATTTTAATTAAATAAAAAATAAAAATAAAATTGAAGAAGGAGATGGAGCTCGTCCCCATCTAATCATAGATGGAGTAAACTCCAGTCTCTTTCTCCAATAAAATAAAATCCTCCCCATCCCATTCTATCTCTATTTCTATTTTCTCTTTTATTTCTCTCTTGGATTTTTGGTTGCTTTGAGGGTAATGTTTGAAGTCTGGGTTTAAATTTGGATTTTGGTGGTTATTGCATGGGTTTGGGGTTGGATTTTGGAGTTTGATTTTGGGTTTGGGTTTGGATTTTGGTGAATGATTTTTTATGTGGGTTGAATTTTGGTGGTTGATTTTCAGTTTGGGTTTGATTTTGTGTTTGTTTGTTGAGAAAATTAAAGAAAATGTATGTGACTTGGAAAGTGGTGAGAAAGTGTTTGGATGATGAGAAAGAGAGAAAAAGAATGGGAGAAGATTTTAGAAAAGTAGGGGCTGTCCAGTAAGTATTTTTTGGTATGTTTTTGTTTTTGGTTTTTGAAAATGATTTTGAATTCGTGTTCATTAATTGTTTTTAATTTTGTTTTAGAATTGAAAAACACGGAAAACACCTTAAACGTGTTTTCCATATTTTTCATTTTATTTTTTTGTCTAAATTAAAAAAATTAAAAAAATTAAAAAATAAATATATGGATCTCCACTGTCCATATTTGAGATCAACGGTAGAGAGATAAAAAACATAATTAAATTTTTTTGTAGGAAAACATTTTAGTCATCACATATTTACTCTTAATCTATAAAGGCAAAATAGACTTTTAGTTAACTCTGTGGTCATTATCTATCAAAAATTTAGTCAAAGGGGCCTAAATGAACTATTTTTAATTATATAAAGACCAGTTTAATGAAAAATGTAAAGATAAGTAATTTCCAAATTAAATAGGGACCCAATTATAAAAACCCCTAAAATGTAACATCACTCCGGTTAGTAGAAACTTCACAGCATGTTCACGTGTCAAAGCCCCTGAAATTGTTGCATTTCACGTGCGAAAGCTAGTCGCTCTCTGCGTGCGTGCGTGCGTGCGTGCGTGTCTGCGTAGATAAAATCTCATTCAACACAAAATGCTGAAAAATAATAAAAAAGCGTTTTTGGGACGGCAGAGTAAGAGAAGAGAGCAACCTGAACTCAGCAGAAGATGGGGTTGGAGAGTGTTGGTGATCTAGCTTTGCACGTCGTATTATCAAAACTGGGGCCAAAAGACACGGCTCTAGTGTCTTGTGTCAACAAGAGGTTAAAAATCAATGCCTCTGAAGACTGTCTCTGGTCCAAATTCTGCTCGCAAGATCTTGATCTTCATGACCCTCTTGACCCAAATGGAAATATCGCTCCTTCTTTTAAGGTATTTATTTTTCTTATGTGTATTTGAACATCAAGTGTGTTTTTATTGTGGGTTCGTTTCAATATGTGTGTGTGTATTTATTTATTTATTTTTATTTGTTATTTTTTTTTTGTTTGGATTAGAAGAAGAAAGAGGACATTTTGGTGCAAGTATTTTTGTGGGGTGTCTGTTTTTCAATAAATTTTGGTGTGCGTGTTTCCAAATATTGAATCTTTATGGAACCAAATTTTTTAATCTCCTTTTGTGATGTGAATACCTTGAGATATATTTGACTGATATAGAAGCAATGACTGAAAAAAGAAAGCTAGAAAATCTGGATTAAGATTTAAGCGTGAAAAATATTTACATTGTGATTAAAGTTCAAACAAGTTCAATTCATTTCAATTTTGCTTGTGTTGATTTGTTTACTGCAAGTGTGAGAATATCCTCTGTATGAATAACAGAAATAACATGATATTCTTATATTAAATAAACATGAGTGGCAACTTAGTAAAACTGCTTACAAGTTGTTGTGTAATGATCTTGAGCAGAGTAACAGTTTACATTGGGATTGTGTCATGGAACAGGGTTAAAAGCCTTTACAGATAAAAGCTCTAAAAGCTTTAATCTTGATGGCTATTTAGTTAGCAATGGTCTAAGTCTGAGCATACCCGGATATTTTTTTCTGATAGATTGTATAAAAGGTATTGAGGGCTTGAGGTTAATCTTAATCGGTGAATTGGTAGCAAAAGGTTAAGGAATATGAGGCACTGCCTGTAAGCAAAGGGTATAAGAAATAGGGTTGAGATGGAGTACAGATTGAATTGACAAGTTTAACAATTGTTCAAGATGGCCGTTAATTTTTCCTATTGTATATTGAAGAATTTTGCTTATAAGATTTAATGATTTATAATTGAGGACTGGGAGGGTTAAGGTGCCAGTGTGAGGGTTTGCAAAGTGGACAATTCAATGATATTGCTGTATGATAAGAGAATACAATGTGATTTTGCTATGCAAATATGGTTCAATGGTTTTTTTTTTTTAAGGAGATTTTTTCCTTTAAATTTTGAAGAAACAATGCATTTTTACTAACTGCTCCATTTCCTTTCTCTTCCCAGGCAGTTTATCAGATTTGGCGAGAAGCGTTTGCTATGTATCCTTGGCCTCTAGTTAAACGAGTTAAAAGATGTTGGGATGGACTTAAAAACTGGTTGACCATAAATTTTCCGGAGGCCAAGGCTACACTTCGAAGGGGTGCCTCAGAAGCAGAGCTTCAGGAGTTAGAAAACGTATTAAAAGTGAAACTGCCTATCCCTACGAGGATTCTCTATCGTTTCTGTGATGGTCAAGAATCCATGGGCAACGATTTTGATAGTGTAGTTGGCAGTTCGTTGGGCATTATTGGTGGCTACTCTTTCTATAATCATCTGATTAATGTGTATTTGTTACCTCTGAGTCAGATAATCCAGTATACAAAGGATATCACGCGTCAATTAAGTTTTCCCAGCAGATCGAAGTATATTTTAGTGGCTGCTTCTTCAACATCTAATGAGAAATATTTCTTCCTCAGCTGTACCAATGGCCAACTTTATGTTGGTACCAGAAATCTTGTTTTAGTTGAAATGATTCCGTGCGTACCATTTGCACTTATAAGTTTGGGGAATGGAGTTAACAGTGCTCAACAGCAGGATGGAATGCTGCTATGGTTGGAAGAACATTGCCGTCGCTTACAAAATGGAATTATCAAACTTCATGAAGATAAAATCCGAAGTATTAATCTGTTTCCTGAGGAACCTCCCCTTTGTTGTTCTGCGGTAACCAACGGTGTGAAGGTAAGTTACTGTATTGAGTTGTGTATTACCTTTTTTTGTGCATCCCTTTAATCACTTTTTCCTTTATAATTTAGGGTTGGGGGTTTCTTCTTGTTTTGTTGGAGGCTGAGTGGGGTGTTCCCTTTGGTGAGGTAATCGGTTGGGTTGGAGTTCATCGTTGTTGTTGATGATGTTGGGGATGGGTTGTCTGTGCTGTAATATCTACTTGGGTCTTAATAATTTCATTTGTAAGAGAATCATCTATAATACTGTGGTTATAGATGATCTAGGCAAATCATATCCAAACGCTCTGTTTCTTTTTGAACTTGCAGAACATATTGCATCTCATATAATATTTAGTAGGCTAGAACTATATCATATGATATTAGGTGTTACAAGTTACCTTTATTCATCTTTGATTTCGACTAGCTTTCTTTGTGGCCTAAGAGTTTTCTTGTTGATGCCCTTTGCCTTTATATACAGAATGCGTGTATACTATTGCTAGGCCATTTTCTAACTGCGGTTATTGACAGGGTATAAGATTTTGGCTTTACCAGGAGTGCCTAGGTTTGAGTCCCCCCATGTTATTTAGAATTTGTAAGTATTTGTGTTTGGGTTTGGGCCATGTGGCAAGCTCGTTGGTCTTGCACATGAGAGGGTGTGTTAAAGTTCTTAAATTCTATTGTTGGGTTCTTTCCTAACAACTTAAGCTTTTAGGTCTGATAGGTACAGATAAGTTTCTCTTGTCTAAATGTATTATGCACATATGTATATACTCACATGAAATTTTATCCATACTGGCATCAGTTTTTATAAACCTCTCATGCATAAGAAAATGTATTTCTTGATGCACGGGTCATTTTCACAGCTATAAATTTATCAAGTTTTGCATTTAATACCATCATTTTCTTATTGTTGTCAAATAAAAAGAAAGGAAGAAGAAAAAAAGAAGAGATAAAAATGATTTTCTACTGCAGGTTCGTGCTTCTGCTGTATTTATACCGGAGTTGGCTGACCTTCAAGATAATTCTGATAAATACTTATTTGCTTATTCAATCCGTATGTCCCTTCTGCCTGAAGGATGCATCTTAAGTGGAATGTCATTCAGCTCGTGCCAACTGCAATGGAGGCACTGGATCATCCGTGCTGATAATGTTGTAGTATCTGATATTAATGGAGAGGCTGTGATTGGACAGGTACTACGTTATTTGATCAGTTACTTTTTCTTGTTGCATATCTCCCTGTAGAAATTTTAAGTGGACTCAAGTTTTAAAAGAATTTTTCTGTGTTATTTAGGTTTTCTCATAAGGAACTTTACTTGTTCAGAGACCTGTCATTACCAATGAGTTATTGGTTCCGTCTGTCCGTGTGAGGAGAGTTTTACAAACTTTAAAAGGATATTTACTCTAGGGATCAGGTTACCCTTAAATTTTTTCTTGCTACAAAAAATTATAAATTGTTAGATGCACTGCAAAGTAGTATCAAGTCTTTCATTTATGCGTCTGATAATGCATGCCCTTATTAGGTTGGGTAAGACATAAAAAAAGTGGTAGAAAAATAAAGTGGGTGGCTTAAGTAGGGATTAAAAAATATATTAAAATCAGATGAGTACGTTTCTCCTCCCACGTGCTAATGAAAACAATTAAAACAATTACTATCTACTCCAAAATTAGGAATCTTGAGTTGGAAAAGATTGATTAATTTTCAAGGTTTCTCTACTTGTGCCATGCACAGCAAACTAATAGAGCCATGCAATATTCTTTTTTTGAGTACTTTGGAGATGTAAACTCCTGAAGAATTCTGATTTGAGACTCTTAGTGGAGATAATGCACATAACTTGATTCATATAAATAGCAAACATCCCATTAATATTTAACATGTTCCAATTGCCTTGTTGTTTTCAAATGTTCTATTTCATGGTTGCGTAAAAACCTAATGTTAGGATTTGAATATAATTTTACTAGAAAAAAATAAAATAAGAAAGGAAAATGTTATAAATTATAATGGTCCCTAATGTCTCTGACCTGCAGTTGAAGCATATAACTGCCTTTGGCTCTGATTTAACTCCCTTCAATCATGATTGCAGTGACATTGTTACACTGGGTAAAGCTTTATCTACTTGGAAGCCAGATTTCATAATATTGCACCCCTGTTACACAGAAATGTTTTAATTTGAAGAATCCAATTTGGTATAATGAAACATAGAATAATGAAAGAGAAGTTGTTTTAAGGTTTATACAGAAAAAGCTTTGTCAAATATTTTCATTTTCTCATGATGCATTGTTTCATAAAATTGCTGGATTAGATCTTAAGCAAACTGCTATCTTTGCAGTAAAAAGTTATAGTTGGGAAGCAGTTGAAATATGAATCTGTATAAACTTAAATGGGTTCGGCATTTAGAGACTTCAAATAAATTTGGAGTTGGATATGTGCTTCTGAGAGCAGTGTGGAATGTGCATGGTATGGAAAGATTTAAGGATTTTAATGTTATGTCAAGTCTTACCCTGTAAAAGGACCAGTATGTCTTTACTGAGTTGAGACTTGAGAAGAAAAAAGAAAGAACTGAGGATTTGATACACCTTGGTTCTCTTAGAAATCCATTCTAGAGTCTGTCTTTCTTGAAATCTACATTTGTAATCTTTATGATGACTACAGAATATTTGCTTCTTGGAAGTCTTGGAAATCTCATTCTTCTCTTTTATGTTTGCAGTTTCCACTCTTGCTTCCAGGTGAGAAAGAATTTGTTTATCAGAGTTGCACACCTCTACAAGCTACAACAGGTTCCGCTAAAGGTTCTTTTACGTTTGTCCCGGGAAGGTAATCCATACAAATATTTATATGCTAAAGCAATGTTCTTTAGTTCACGCTTTAAACATTCTGACTTATAAATACCAAGTCCTATTGATATATAAGTAATGCTGTCCTTCACTCCCTACATAGAAATAAATAAAAATCGTCTCATATCTTATTCACTGAAAAACGTTCTGAAGAGGGTTCTGTTCGGAATGGAATAGCTTCATAAAATTTCAATCCATGAACTTGTCCAGGCTTTTTCACTTATCAAGCCAGAAGATTGAAGCTTTCATTTATTGCCTAGGGAGGGTGTAAAAGTACAACTGCATCTATTGGGAAATGGCAGAGATTGTCCAGGGGATTTTCTGCTTTCTTTCAATCTTTCATAATAGAAGTCGTATCATCATTTCTGGTTCTCAATGTACTGGCATTGCCATTATTGTTTGTGTGATAGAGTGGGTTGCATATTACCTGACTACTGCAGAATACATGAATTGATTAAGGGTGGTGAAATCTATTGTTTCCATAAAGGCTTTATTAACATGTCAATGCTACTTACTAACATAAAAATATGCTGTTCTTCCAGATTGGTAGACCCAAAAGGCAGTCCATTCGAAGTTGAAGTGCCAGAGTTCCCCCTCCAGCGGCCAGACTACATCTTCTGAGAACCATTTATATGGTTACTATATGTTCATTGCTAAATAACCGTGAAGTAAATAAATTGTGGTGCTTGTGAATGACTTGGTTTGGCTGATGAGGCATTGAGTCACAGGTCTGGCTTTAGTGACCAAGATCACCTTGATCTCCAGCTTGTCTCGACGGCTCAGGCATAAGATGGTTGGAGACCAGGAGTTGGAAGGTCCAGGATAGAGAGGTCTTTGCAGCTGTGAATATAGGAGAGAGCATGGTGTCTAAAATGTGCATTTTGTTGTTGGGCTAGGAGTTACTTTCTCCTGTTCGGTTCATTCACTTTTAAGCCTTGAGCTGCTTCTTTACAAGCCTGTTCATCAGCTGTTGCTACCTTTTCAGATTGCTATATAGACTGTTGCAAATATCAGTTATGTGTTTCTGCATGTCTTTATATGAATAGCTCTTGGGTTTTATTCAAATGATTGTTGTGCATTAAAGGCCTGTTCTGTAATGTTTTATGTTTTTATTAATTTTCATTCGAAAATAATAAATTGATTTTTATATTTTCAGAATTTGAAAACGCTACTTGTAACAATAACTGAAAACAATATTAATAGAGCAAACTACACAATATTTCTTTGAGTTTTGTTCTTTTATATATGGAAATAATTTTATAGAAAATTGACATTCATCCTTTTTGTTATTAGTTAAATTTGATCAAATTTAACCACCGAACAAGTTAGATTGTCAAAATATCAAATGTCTTTGAAATTCTTAAAATCAATTTATTTTTTAAGTAATTTTTTTATAAAAAGAAAAAGAAAAAAGAATTTGATTGGTGGGGATCCAAATCTCTTTGTAAGGATCTTCTTACATGGAGATGATTCTATTCAAGTCCATCTTGAGCAACATAGATGGTTGGTTCTCCACCAACTTTTTTTTCTTCATTTTTTAATTTTAATTTTAATTTTTAGTAATTTACACCGTCCATTTTGAGATAAAGTTTTAAAATAGCAAACCTCAGGGAGATTTGGTATAATTTGCTCTGACTAAAAATATTATTATATACAGTCAATGTAATTGTTATACATTGAATTTGAGAATATTACAAGGGTAGAGTGTATAATTAAATTAATTTAAATTGATATATATATATACGGTATCCGTTCTGATCAGTACGCACTGATGTAACTATATTAGTACCAATGCATGTAGACCACGGATTATGAAAAAGCTTTAATAAGTGTATACGCTTTGAGTCAAAGTATGTAAATCTAATGTTCACATCTAACGTACTGATGAAGTTATATCAGTGCGCACTGACTTGAACATCTCTCTATATATTCTTATATTTTTAATTAATAAAATCAATTTAAATTGTTTTCAACTTAAAAAAATCAATTTAAATTAATTTAAATTGATTGATGTATTTTCAAGTTTTTGTAAATTGTGATAAAAAAAAATATATATTCTATTTACCTTAAGAAAAATATTTGTATTATTAATAATAATAAAAAAGGCAATCCATTTATACGAATACTAGAAAATCTAAAAAAATTAATCTAAAAACCAACCAAAATGATGTAACAAGTGAGATTGTTTTTAGTTCTTACCATGTTATTCATCGCATCATCTTATGATTTATATGATAAGTTTAACTAAAAATATTACTCATCCATTTATTAGGTTTCATATGTTACTTACCCAATTGGTAAGTTTCAAAGCAAATACATATATTTCCTTTTATTCTTTATAGGTTACATCTAGACATTCAGAGTAGAGTACATGTTCTCAAGTTGAATAGATATATAGATATTGATCTCAAGTTGGAGAGATATATATAGATATTGTTGATCGAGCAATGATTACTGAGAGGTCTTTGGTCGAGAGTAAGAAGTTGTGTGATACTCATAAATGGGCATAATCTTAATGGAGGGTCTCATGGTGGTAGTTCTAACTTTTAATAGATGAAGTCTTTTGTCCTTAGGCTTCGTTTGGTTGGATGGAGAAATGGAGGGAGGGAGAGATCAAATCCCTCCTTTGTTTGGTTGGAGGGATGAGAGGAAGGAGGGGATAAGAGGAGGGAGGTGGGATCCATCCGGGCCCACAATTTTGCATCCTCCCAAATATGGTAGATGAGAGGAAGGAGAGCAAAATAGGAGGAAAATAACTATAATGTCTCCAATTTTGCATTGCACTCCAATTTTTTAAGGGTAATATAGTAATTTTATAAATTAAATATCAATCCATCCATTCAACCCTATTTTCAATATTAAACAACATGAATGATAGATGTTATCCTCTCCATCCCTCATACTCTCTCTCCCTTTTAATTCATCCATCCATCCATCATACTCACCCTCCCTCCTACCAAACATAGTGTTAGTGACAGAACATGACTAATCAAAGAGATATGGTAATTCATTTAATAGGAATCTTTCTACTTGTGTACATAGTGTCAAATTGCATCACGAATGTTATTGAATTAGAGAGCTTGTTTTCATTTTGGATAAGTAATAAGGATTGCCTAAACAAACGTACCATGACTACCAAGTAGAAAGATTCGGTTCGGTTTAATAAAGGGGTATTTATCTCTCAAGATGAAGAACAATGCCTCTTCCTAAGAGCTAAGGGGTAAATGAATGTTATATCTTGAATTTTTTCATTAAGCCACATCAGCTGTGTTTTTCCATGTAGGATAAATGACTGACCAGTCAACATCTCTGAATTCCAAACCCAAAAAGAGGTTTTGGTTCCTCTTTGGGCCATTAGAATGAGGTAAACTGGGGCACAAAGACGAAGTCCACCATTTTGTAGAAAGATCTGACCCAACTCTAGGTCTATAGTCGTTATTAGCTACAGGCCTCAAGTTTCAACTGTTAGCCTGCTGCCCCTCGAGATAGATAATAATAAAAAATAATAAAAAATAAAAAAAATAAATTAAAAAAAATGGTCCCTCAGGGTAGTTAGGCGGAAAGTTGACCATCAAAGAAATATTGTTTAAACATGGCATGTTGTGTTTTTCTACTCTGTTTGCGTTGATTGAATTGTGTGTGTCATCGACACACTTATTCTCTTTAAAAAAAATATATCATATATATCTTTTTAAAATAAAATAATTAATAAGATATTAATTAATATTAATTTATTTGATTTGATTTGAATTCAAATTCTTTTAAATTCAAATTTAAATATTTAATTTAATAAAAATAAAATAACCAAATTATCTTATATTCATTCAAAATTAAACATCAATCAATACCCACCATCTAATGATTAATTACACAATTAAATAATTTAATTATTTAATTACATAATCATTAATATTCATTAATTAAATAATGTCAATATCCAATTAATTTCCAAATAGACATGTATCACTTTCGCAACACAATTAATTGGACAATCCAATTAATTAGCTGTGACCTTTGTTACCTTAATCAATCGGGCTAGCAAGGGGACCTAATGGACTCACAGTATTTTGAGCTCCAATAATCTTTAGAAATAATTAAATAAACTCTTTGATTAATATTTCGTGATTATTAACTTCGATGTTATTACACTAAAAACCTGAAGCTGCACTCTCTTAACTATAGATGTTTTTACACAAACCAATAACTCTTGGTGTCCATCGATATAGCTATTACATATGGTATGCTCCTCCACAAGTAGTTCATAATTAGAGTTGGGTCATAATGTCCGTTATACCCCTCTAATTACATTTTTCCATTAAGTACCATTGATTCTCTAATGAACAAAAAATCCTACATTCCTTACAGAATTAGGAGAGCGCTCATATTATTCAAGCCCCGAATCAACCCTGAAGAGAACTACTATCTACTTCTCACAAGAATGAGTGGATTTCACTATTGTGTGCAGATCTTCCCAGCCACAATCCAAATCGCGATTCCAACATACTAAGTTATTAACCGGGAATGCAACTCCGATCTCACCTATGATATATCGAAAACCACGATCTAACCTGAAGGAGTCAATAAGATACTCAGGATTAAGATCACCCATATATAGGTCATCATTTGTCGATATATATGAATCTCAGCTTAAACGAATCTTAGTGAGAGATTCATATAAATCGTGACCCAGTCCTATATGATCACATCATACAAGGTGTTTCCATTCTCATATCACCATATGAATAATCTAGGATAAAATCATCGTACATTACGGAATGGACCGTAGCTGTAGATTAACCACAAATAAAGTACCCAGCTTTATTTGCTATCTACGGATTCTTTATATTGCTTGTTTCAAATTGAATCCATCTATATATGACACTCATATACTCGGTTCGAAATTACATCCAGCAATCTTGGATGTTAAGTGCACATGTTATATATAAAGTATGACACAAAATGAATGAATATACTACTTTTTTTATTTTTTTTTATTTTTTTATTTTTATGTTTAAATCACATTTACAAATTACAAGCTTTAGGGCAAAAACCCTAGCAATCTCCCACTAGCACTAAAGCATGTGAGTCATGTCTCGTAACCTTAGACCTTCTAGGTGACCTTCAAACACTTTAGTCGGTAAGGTCTTTGTAAATGGATCAACATGATTGTCCTGTGATGCTACCTTGGTCACGGTCACATCTCCTCTCTACACTATCTCTCTGATAAGATGATATTTCCTTTCTATATGCTTACCTATCTTGTGGCTTCTTGGTTCTTTGGAATTAGCCACAACACCACTGTTATCACAATAAAATGTGATGGGCTTATCCAGATCTGGAATAACTTCTAGATCACTCAAGAACTTGCGGAGCCAAACAGTCTCTTTAGCAGTTTCACAAGCGTCTATATATTCAGCTTCCATGGTGGAATCAACAATATAAAATTGCTTAACACTCCTCCACACAATGGCTCCACAACAAAAGGTGAATACTAATCTAGACGTGGTTTTCCTAGAATCCCTATATGACTGAAAATCAGTATCTATATATCCTAACGGGATCAAATCCTGTCCAGAATACACCAGCATATAGTTTATCGTTCTCCGAAGATACTTGAGAATAGTCTTGACAGCAACCCAATGATCCAATCCTGGGTTGGACTGGTATCTGTTGGCTACTCCCACTGAGAAGCAAATGTCCAGTCTCGTGCATAACATAACATACATGAGACTACCTACTACTAACGCATAGGGAACATGTCTCATATCCTCAACTTCTTGAGGTATCTTAGGACACTGTTCCTTAGACAAGTGAACTCCATGCTTGGAAGGTAAATTACCTTTCTTGGAGTTTTGCATCGAAAATCGCACAAGAATCTTGTCGATATACGATGCTTGAGACAATGCTATGAGTTTGTTCTTACAATCCCTTATAAGTTGGATCCCTAGAGCATAACTTGCCTCTCCCAAATCTTTCATTTGAAATCGACTAGCCAGCTAGCCTTTTGCTTCCGATAATAACCCTACATCATTCCTAATGAGTAGGACATCATCTACGTAAAGAACTAAGAAAACTACCTTCTTGTCAATGACGCACTTGTAGGCACAAGGTTCATCAACGTTTTGCTCGAAGCCATAGGTTTTGATCACATCATCAAACCTTATGTTCCAAGATCTAGATGCTTGCTTAAGCCCATAAATAGACCTTTGTAACTTGCAAACCTTTTGCTCTTGATTTGGAGACACTAATCCCTTTGATTGCATCATGTAGATGCTCTCATCAAGATTGCCATTCAAAAATGCAGTCTTGATGTCCATTTGCCAATTTTCGTAATCGAAATAGGCAGCAGTGGATAAGAGAATCCGAATAAACTTAAACATGGCTAATGGCGAGAAGGTCTCTTTATAATCGACCCCCTTTTTTTAGGTATAACCCTTGGCCACTAGTCTTGCCTTGAAGGTCTCTACCTTCCCATCTACTCCTCTTTTTCTCTTGTAGATCCACTTACACCCTATGGGTTTTACCTCATCCGGTAGGTCTACAAGTTTCCAGATTGAGTTAGAATACATGGACTCCATCTCGAGATTCATGGCTTTAAGCCATTCCTTTTTGTTAAGATCTTCCATTGCATTATTAAATGTCAATGGATCATCCACACTATCAGTAGAGACGACATCTCGTCCCTCACCTATACCCAAATAGCGTTCAGGTTGTCTCTTAACCCTCCAACTACGTTTAGGTGATAGTGTATCCTGACTAGGAATCATATGACTATCAGATATTAATGGATCAATAACTCTTGTTGAGTGAGCACTAGTCGTACCATGCTCCATTTCATTTATTGCTACGAGGTTTATGATAACTAATATAGTTATCCTCAAGAAACATTGTATTTGTCGATACAAATATTTTGTTCTCTTCAAGACTATAAAAGTATCCACCTCCGGTCTTCTTGGAATATCCTACAAACAAGTAGACTACATACTTGGGGTCTAGCTTTCAACTTCTATTCTTCAACACATGTGCTGGACATCCCTATATACGAAAATGTAGCAAACTAGCTTTACGACCATTCTAAAACTCTAAGAGTCTTAGGAACAGATTTGGATGAGACTACATTCAAAATGTAAGCCACAGTTTGTAACACATATCCCCAAAAAGGAATTTGGTAATGATGAGAAACTAATCATAGATCTCACCATTTCCATTAGGGTTCTATTTCTCCTCTCCGCGACACCATTCTGTTGTGGTGTACCAAGAGCTGTGAGTTGGGACACTATCCCATACTCGACCATAAAGTCTTCAAACTCTTGTTCAATGTACTCACCTCCACGATCCGATCGTATAGACTTGATGGTCTTTCTTAACTGGTTCTCAACTTCAACTCGAAATTCTTTGAACTTTTCAAAAGTTTTCGACTTCTGTTGCATTCGGTAGACATATTCGTATCTCGAGTAGTCATTTATAAATGTGACATAATACTCATAACCACCCTTTGCTTTTACATTCATCGGTCCACATACGTCTGAATGAATAAGCTCTAGTGGTTTTTTAGCTTTAAGCCCTTTTCCAGTAAAAGGTCTCTTGATCATTTTACCTTCTAAACAGGATTCGCATATAGGTAAGGTGTCAACCTTTAACTCATTTAAAGGTCTGCTTTTCACTAGTCTATCTATCCGATCAAGGTTGATATGGCCAAGTTTTAGATGCCATAGATACATTTCGTTTTCTGGAGAAATCTTTTATCGTTTTGTTTTAGGTTTTTCAACTTTAAACAATTCAGCGTTGAGCAGTGTAATATGTATTAACGGCCTTAAAACATACAAGTTGTTTTTGTTTAATCCTGAATATATATTCAAACTATTCTTTGCAATAATAACAGACTTATTATTAAAAGAAACAGAATATAATTGTTCCAACAACTTGGAAACTGAAATCAAATTTCGAGTAAATCCAGGAATTAAAAATACATTATTCAAAATAATGAAACAACTTCTAAAATGTAGTCTAACTACACCCACTGCTCGGGCTTACACGACATCCCCTGACCTAACACGTATAAAGAAGGCTCCTTCCTCAATTTGTGTCCAAGAATCAGTCCATTGCATAGAAGAACAAACATGGTTAGTGTCCCCCGAATCAACTATCCAAGGTGAAGAATCATTTTTCACTATACATGATTCAAGAACAAGTAAATCATATTTACCTTTCACCTTCTTCTCGTTGGCTACCTCTTCTAGATACTGAAGACAATTCCTCTTCCAATGTCCAACCTTGTTGCAATGGAAACATTTTCCTTTGCCTTGGTTGATGGAGGTGCCCTTTTCTTGCCTTGGGTTTTCTTGGGCATGGGCTTACTCTTAACCCTTCCAGCAGACCTCTTCCTCTTCTTATTATTAGAGGAAGACGGTTCGACGTTTGCCTTACCAGTCTTACTTTTGTTGTCCTTGGTGACGAAGATTGCATTTATGTTATGTTTCCATTTAACGTAGTTATCACCAGTTAATTTGTCATTTGCTAGGATTTGTAATAGTGCAATTGACATGGCTGAAAAAACATAAATTAAGAATTCATTCAGTCATACATTCAAAACATGTGCGAATGTTCGGTATAAAATTAAACATGATGCATGCAAATATTTAATGAACAAGAACAACCCTAAGAAAATAATGTTTCTATGCCACGACAATCCAACATACCACAAGTAAGTGATGCCTTAGGGTCGGTCAAATTCTTGCATGTTAGATCGAGACATTCTCAATCAAATGTTATACCAGAATAACTCTTATTCCTCTAACATTCAGCCATCGTTTATTACAGTCAGGTTTATAATTAACCTATTTAATTAAAACCTTATGAGCGTAACCCATCATTTCAGATCTTTAGAACTTAACTCGAGAATTGCTGCCTTAGGGTCGGTCAATCCCAAAATCCCCTAAGAAATCCTTTTCGTTAGGAAGTCAACCTTGGTATTGATTCTTATAGAAACCCTCCTTAAGGAGGACGAAAGCAAAGTTGTCACGAGGCCCCACTCGAATCTCACGGTGTTGATCTAATGATGGTGATCGCGGGATATAATGTCATATATCCCTCTCCCACTCACTATTTTATAATTAGGGTTTTCTATTAATATTAATTCACCTAGATTAAACTAGATTACACAGCTAATTTCAATCTAAGCGTCAAGTGCATTAATCACAAATTATTAGAATCCTATTCCAATAACTAATAAACTAATTACTCTTAAAAAAAAATCTAGTTCATTAATGATAATTCTAATCTATGTAAACTATTTACTAAGACTAGAATTATTTAATGTGTGTTTACCAAGTTTTAACTATTAAAACTAAACATATTATTATGTCCAATTATTATTAGGGACTTAATCGAATTAATCCTAATATATATAACGGACCCTACTAATCTAAGTAATTAAACGCTTTAATAAAAAGATTAGTGATTAATGAGAATTACCAAGTTTTACTCCTAAAAAACTAATCCCATTAATTTATAGCCAATTATGTGAATTACCCATTTTAATCAAATTAATAAAAAAATAAATAAACACATAATATAGATGGCTATAATGCATGTATGACATATCAACATATATATATATATATATATATATATATATGTGTGTGTGTGTGTGTGTAGGCACACTTAATCTAAATGATATGTATATGCATGGCAATGCTTTAATTATCTCATAATAAAAGCATACATGAGTTGATCGAGTACAATGAGTTTATCTAACTTGAAACGAATATCTAATTACAAAAGATATCCAAGACATTCCTTGGTCCTTAAGTAATTCCAATATTCTTCAAGTCTGTCTTCTGAAACTTCTGCATCTTTCGGGTTCAAAGATAAAGTCCAACTTGATTTATTTTATTGGATCCATTTCATGGATTAAATCCCTTAAAGTCCAAATGTTACTCTAACATTTTTCAAAGGCCTGGGATTTCCCAAAAATCAGCCCAAACGGTGCTTGACTGCTGCACTCCGCGCGCACTTGCTACACACACGCACAACAGTTGTACGTAGTTGCAGCATGTTGCGCATGCACACACACATGCACAACAATTGCACACAACTGCAGCGTGACATGTAGCAATGCAATTGCAAACGCAACACATTGAATTTGAAAGTTGCGCATGCAAGCAACTATTGCATGCAGCAGTATAGTTTTGCGTGACAATCACACACGCCATCGCACAACAGGTTCGTGCAACTGCTGTGATACGCATTCCGGATCGTAGTTCTTCGTCGTATTACATTAATAAAAAATTACAGCATATCAACGAAATAAAATATATATATATATATATTATACAACCCGAGATTAATATTACATGAGAAAAATATTATAACCTTTAAAACGAACCCTAAACCCATTGTACCATAAAAATTTATGATAAACCATATTTAAATTAAACAATTTAATTATAAACATTCATATAATCATAAAGACATTGCCTACACATTCATACATGCAACATGAGCAATTGATTTCGATTATACTGTACAAAAAATGGCTCTTATACCAATTGAAGGAACCTAAGGTTACAGATTGCACAGCGGGAGAGTTTTTAAAATTTGTATGCAATCATCAAGTAAACTTAATTGTACAGTAACAATCGAAAACAACAAAGAAGATAAAACGATTAATTCATACCAGCGTTTGTAGGCTCTTTCTTCTTTTCGATTTGCTTCCTGATTTGAACCACAAGATCTTCCTCGTTATGATCCGGAATTGGTAACGGCGTGTGAGCATGTCACGGTACTTAGGAATAAGGAGGATGAAGAGACACACGAAAACAACCCTTTACTTTTTATATAGAATGCAGCCAACCTAAAATAAAATAGTAAGTACAATTTTTTTTTTTTTTTTTTCTTTCTTGGCAGCCGCATCCCTGTTGTATTTTTCTTCTCTATTTGGTTGATTGAATTGTGTGTTTCAATGACACTTATTCTCTTTTAAAAAAATATATCATATATATCTTTTTAAAATAAACTAATTAATTAAATCTTTTAAGATATATGATATCTTTAAAGATATTAATTAATGTTAATTTATTTTATTTGATTTGAATTCGAACTCTTTTAAATTCAAATTTAAATATTTAATTTAATGACAATAACATAATCAAATTATCTTATATCCATTCAAAATTAAATATCAATCAATACCCTCCATCTAATGATTAATTACAGAATTAAATAATCTCATTATTTAATTAACATAATCATTAATATTCATTAATTAAATAATCTCATTATCCAATTAATTCCTGAATAGACACGTGTCACTTTCGTAACACAATTAATTGGACAATCCAATTAATTAACCGTGACCTTTGTTACCTTAATCAATCGGGCTAACAAGGGGACCTAATGGACCCATAATATTTTGAGCTCCAATAATCCTTAGAAATAATTAAATAAACTATTTAATTAATATTTCTTGATTATTAACTTCGGTGTTATTCCACTAAAAACCCAAAGCTGCACTCTCTCAACTGTAGACGTTTTTACACAAACCAATAACTCTTAGTGTACACTGATATAGCTATTACATATGGTATGTTCCTCCACAAGTAGTTCATAATTAGAGTTGGGTCATAATGTCCGTTATACCCCTCTAATTACATATTTCCATTAAGTACCATTGATTTTTCTAATGAACAATAAATCCTACATTTCTTACGGAATTAGGAGAGTGCTTATATTGTTCAAGCCCCGAATCAAACCTTAAGGGAACTGCTATCTACTTCTCACAAGAATGAGTAAATTCCACTATTGTGTGTAGACCTTCCTAGCCACAAGCCAAACCGCGATTCCAACATTCGAAGTTATTGACCGGGAATGTAACTCCGATCTCACCCATGGTATATCAAAAACCACGATCTAACTTGAAGGAGTCAATAAGACACTCAAGATTAAGATCACCCATATATAACCATCAATTGTCGATATATATGAATCTCAGCATAAACGAATCTTAGTGAGAGATTCATATAAATCGTGGCCCAGTCCTATATGATCACATCATACAATGTGCCTCCATTCTCATATCACCATATGAATGATTCAGGATAAGATCACTGTACATTACGGAATGGATCGCAGCTGTAGATTAATCACAAATAAAGTACCCAGCTTTATTTGCTATCTATGGACTCTTTAGATTGCTCGTTTCAAAATGAATTCATCTATATATGAAACTCATACACTCAGTTCGAAATTACATCCAACAATCTTGGATGTTAAGTGCTCATGTTATATATAAAGTATGACACAAAATGAATGAATATACTACTTCTTTTATTTATGTTCAAATCACATTTACAAATTACAAGCTTTAAAGCAAAAACCTTAACAATGCTAACATATACTTACTCCATCTTACATAAATAAGGTGAGAGCCCTCATAAATGGGCTAAGGTTTTTTTTACCACATTAATAACTCCCTCTCTCTCTCTCTCTCTCTCTCTCTCTCTCTCTCTCTCTCTCTCTCTCTCTCTAAATACCACCTTCATAGGCTTTTCACCATATTAGTATTCTGGAGTATAAACATGGGTTACAGCAGACGCTCCCAATCCTTACATTCTGACATTCATGTCAACTACCTAATATTCATAATTTTAATCCAAAGAGGCGATGTTTTAATGTCAAGAAGAACGTAGCCATAAAGGAAGAAGTGAAGAAACTTCACGCATCCGGATCCATCCGAGAAGCTACTTACCCGAAGTGGATTGCCAATATAGTACTTTTAAAGAAGAAGAATAACACTTTGAGGACGTGTGTCAACTTCACGGACCTATACAAAGCCTGCTCAAAAGATGACTTTCCCCTACCAATGATAGATCAGTTGGTAAATGCTACTGCGGGCCATGAATTACTCGCTTCATGAATGCTTACTCCGGTTACAATCATATTAAAATGCATGGGTCGAACAAGGAAAAAACAACATTCATCATCGACCAAGGACTATATTGTTACACCGTCATGTTGTTCGGCTTAAAAAATGCGGGAGCAGCATATCAAAGGTTAGTCAATCACATGTTTTCCGACTAGATTGGTAAGACAATTGAGGTTTATGCTAACGATATGCTAACCAAGAGCCTTACTACCGAGGGACATACATAAGCTTTGAGAGAGACATTCACTTTGCTTCGGAGATATGAAATGAAATTGAACCGACCAAATGTGCTTTCAAGGTAGCATCTGGAAATTTTCTTGGCTTTATCGTTCAACAGCGTGGGATTAAAGCCAACCTGAGGAGATGAATGCTATCGTCAAAATGACAGCCTCTTGAACGTTGTAAAAATTCCAAAGGCTGATCGACTGTTTCGCTACTTTGAACATGTTTATCTTTAAATCCTTTGATAAATGTTTTCCTTTCTCTAAAGATTTTTTTTTTAAAGGAGGTAGAATAGAACGAGGAATGTGAAATATCATTCCAGTAGCTTAAAAAGTATACTGGAAATACCCTGATGCTCTCAAAACCAAATATGGGAGATGTGTTATATCTTCATCTTTCAATTTCTATAGTCGCTACAAGTTCGGTTTTGGTCCAAGATGAAAACGAAAGTCAAAAACCAGTATACTATACAAGCAGAGCCTTGATCTTGAGACTCGATACCCTAATAAAAAAAAAAAATGGAGGCATGGCAGATTAAGTAGAATGTTGATCAAGATATATGTACCTCAACAGAATCTTTGAGACTTGGGAAACATGTTCATGTATGGTTACAAATTGTAATATAATTGATGAGTTATGAGAAAACATTGTAGATCATAAACTTAACGTGAGATATTCAGGAAATATTATGAATAGTGTGGAGTGTGGACGTCCAAAGATTACCTCGGATGGAGGATCTAGGATGGGGCCACTATGAGCATGCATATTATCTTAAGAAAAAAAAAAAACAGTTTTTTCTGTAGGTCATCTACCTTGGTTGGGTTTTTCTCGTTGACTGAATAATCATGAATGACTATCTCTTTTGGTAGTACTAGTGAATCTAGAATTGCTGTATTGGAATCCTTATTATGATCTTTCGGAAGTTTGTCTTGGTTGTTGCCATAATTGGAGGCCGTCCCCTGCTGATTGTACAGATTTTTGTGCATCACCTTTTCCAAAAACAAAGACATCATCTAAAGAAGCACCTCATCCATCGCCCTAAGCATGACATTAGGAAGCATCTCATTTAGTGCCCGAGGAAACACCTTCGAAAGAACGTCATACATGAACTTTGTAATCATCTAACACATATTTGTATCTTTATTCCCCTTATATACCACATCATTCAGTGCCTGGGGAAGCACCTTAGGAAGAATGTCATACAATACCTTTTTCATCATCTCACACATACTTTTATACATAACCTCTTTTGCGTGAGGGTCATCCATGCTAGTTAGATTGCATGAAGTCTCATGAGAATTGTTGTTGGGAAACAGTTACTTCTGAACCAAAGATGGACATGATTGGCAATGGGAATGGATTTGATCCTTTTGCTTTTCAGTTTCCTAGTTCTCTAAATTCGGAATATCACTCATCAATTCACACCCCCATTGATCATGTGTAATAGACTCAATTGCAATCACCTAGGCAGAGCATCCCTTATGTATCAAACTGCTACAAACAAAGTTCAGGTTGATTGATTTGCAGTAGGTTAGCTGTTTTTTAGCCAGAGTAGGTATCATGTCTACTGTTCCAACTACACATGTTAGAGGAAGACCGTTAATGTGAGATAAACATCTAACTATACAATTACATGCTGCAAATGACATGGATATATATATATATACATACGTTGTGTTTATTGAAAAGTTTTTTATCGAACCCTATCGAAGTGTTCAAAAACTGCTTGTTTTGAGTCGAGGATAACTCGAACCAAGGTGGATCCCAATTATGTCAGTAAGAAAATGACATATCGCAAGGGTCCAAACCTAAAAACGTTATCAGTTAGTATCGTTATAAACATGTGATAGGAATTGGATCGAGTCAATTGGTATTTAAGTACGTGAGCATACCTAAAAAAAAAGAGAACAATGCTAGAAAGGTTGTAAGTGGAGCTAGCTTTCAGTTCGCCTGTAGTATTTTTTTTTTTTTTCTTCCTCTTTTTCTTGTTTTTCCTATTGAAGGACCTGGATTTTCTGAAAAATGTTCATTATCAGTTCATCAGGTACTTTGATTCTTTTGCTTCTTGAGTTCTTGTTTGGATGGTTTGATCCTCTAAGTTGGTGAGTGTGCATGTGTATATCATTTTTAATACAATGTAGAGTCAAACTATACATGTATAAACCTCATGGAAAACCTTTAAAAACTTCATCGTCATCAACTAATGCAAACATCCATGACGGTATCATGTCATGCGGGTCATTAGTACATAAGATATAACCTATGACTAATAAATTTGTAATATTCAAGGCATCTTGACTTTTCCCATTGGTTAGTCATTTAAAAGTTTGGAACAACGATGCATATGTTGGTAGATTCTTGAAATGTCTTTCTTGTTCACCTTTGGAGTAAACTTCACCCTTATTACTCCATCCGGCAATTTTCTCATTTTCAATCCAGAATAAAGGTGAAACTCCTCTTGATCGAAACGATATTGTTACAAACCCAGCCCGAACCACATTTCGTCATCTCTATGTGGTTATGCATTTGGAGTTCTTGTGGTATATTTAATCTGCCTTTTCAGAATAGAATGCACAACCTTTCCATGTACAGTTACGAGCAAAGTCAGACCTAAGTAATGGCCAAAAGAACCTTGCTTAAATTTCTATACCATGTCCAATCTACCTAAAACTTCAGCAATGTCAGCAAGACTCTCACTGTTGCTCCGACTATACGTGTTTATCCTTGCATTCATCCATCCCTCATGATCTGGATATAAGAACCTTTTCGTATTTGGGTCTAAAGCCATTTGAAAATAAGAAATATATTAAATGTAAGTGTCATGGAACTTTTTGTCGGATGGAATATATGAAATAATAAGCGGTAGCATCTAAAACGTCAGAAAATGAGTGCATACAAATTTCACTAGTCAAATAAAAATATATAATCCTACACAAAGAGATGTAAACTTAATGAGCATTACAATTTTGGAAAATCACGGAATAAGTGGCTGATATCGTTGTCATGAAAAGTTCTGACAAATCATGGAAGATCATGGTAGACCATGAAAGATCTTGGAAGATTATGGAAGATCACGGAAAGTGTGGCTAACATATTTGAACACAACATAGCATCCAAAATAGGAATTTCCTAATGGGGAGATGGATGTTCAGATATTAATGGTTGTCATGAAAAGTTCTAGAAAATCATGGAAAATCATGAAAAATAAGAATAAGTGTAACACATCGAACACAACATAGCATCCAAATTAAAGCAGAAATTTCCTTATGGGGAATGGCTATTCAGATATTAACATATATATTTAGGGGGTCTGGGAATAAGGGTCAGAATGCTAGGAAGAACCCCAATTTCCGTGTGAAGATGAATGAAACAACATACCTATGAAGGTCAAGAGACAAAAGAAGACAATAACAATTGACCCCTATTTAATTAACAGAACAAACTATTTAATTAGAAATAGAAAACAACCTCGAATAACCCTAACTAAATGGGAGATTATGTTCAAATCAAATGTTTTGGGAACAATCCAAATTTTGGCCATAATCTTAACAATTACAACAAAAAAAGATGGCACAATGGACACCAATACATATCCCAAAAAGGCGTGTTTTATGAAGATAAAAGTAATTCGATCCTAGCTCGTCTCCTTCGTATTGGTGAACTAAATTGTAACCTGTTAGAACAAAACACTTAATCAAGGGTATAATTGTGAGTTCAAGTTTTCAAATACAATGATATTTTAATAATTTCTGGTTATATGTAGTTTTTACATCTTTAATGAAAACACTCCTAAAAAAATATAAATAAAACGAAATAATATTTTAAAATATACTTTAAACAAGTTCACCGTTTCTTTAAACTAGCTATATATGAAAGTTCACTGTTTCTTCACTTTGTCAATAGAATATTTTTGGGGTTTCCCGTTTCAAACAAATCTCCCCTTTAAAGAGAGAGAAATAATAAACAAGGGTATTTTAGTCCTTTAGGAGGCTTCTAACATGTCATAACAAAACACTTAATTAGAGGTATAATTGTAAGTTTAAGTTTTCAAATACAATGAACCGGTAACAATTGATATTTTAATAATTTTTGGCTATATGTAGTTTTTACATCTTTAAAGTGGCTATTTATGAAAACACCCCTAAAAAATATAAATAAAACAAAATAATATTTAAAAATACAAAATAATGTAAATATACTTTAAACAAGTTTTCGTTTCCAATTGAAGCAGGTTATTCTAATGGCCTCCTTCATCTGTATGTAATTTATTATTATTATTATTATCGATGTTTTATTTTAATTAAATATTTGAGCAAATTGCACTCAACCTTTTTAAAGTTTGACCTTTTGCATCCAGAAACAATTTTATCATTAAATGACACTCACACCCTCTACCATTAGGTCAAACTGAATTGTTGACTAGCTGTTACCTTTAAAACACTAAACTACCCTTGATTCCTAAATTAAATTAATAAAAAAAAAAGGAAAAACAAAAATAGAGAATAAAATAAATAATAATAATAATAATTTTTCAGTTTTTAAATAATTTAACATTTAATCTTAATTTTTTTTTAAAAGAAAAATATAAAACTACAGTATGAAAATCATTGTTTTAAAAAAATATTGTTTTAATTAAAACTAATTATTCAGAAAATTTTTTAAAAAAGTTTGAAGTGATATGGAGTCAAACAAATTTTTTTATTAAATTTTTTTAAAAAAAAGTTAGAAGAGATTTGGAACTCCAGATATCTTCAATTTCTTTTTTAAAGAAGCTTTTGAAGAGCAAGCTATCAAAGACTCATCTATCTCTCTCTCTCATTCCACTACTGCTTTTAGCTTGTTTATAGAAATCAAAAGAGAAAAAAAAATCTAAAAATTAATGTCATTTTCTTCTTAGTAAGCTTCTCTTGGATTCTCTGTCTACGTCTGTTCATTAACTCCAAGTTCGTCAAGAAAGAGAGTTTTTGCTTGCTGCTCCAATTGAGATCTGGTAGTGAGCTAGGGTTTTGCCTGACAAATTTGGGGATTTCTTGTTTGATTCAGGAAACTATGGTTTAGTCTGGGGTTTAATTTGGAACGTGGTAATTTGCGAGAAGGGTTAGGGTTAGGTTTGAGAAGATCTGAAGCTTGAGCAGAGGAGGCTAGTGGCTTGTGAGACAGATGAGATATGATGTTCTTGGAGATCTAAGATGGAATCTCCATGGAGATGGAGGTGGAAATCCAGATTCGATCTCTACTGTCCATTAGTGTCCATTGGTGGAGATCCACCATTTTTTTTTTTTTTCCGGTTTCTCTTTGTTTTTGTTTTTGTTTTTGTTTTTATTAATTTAATTTAGGGATTATGGGTAATTTAGTCTTATAAAGGTAACAGTTAGTCAACAGTTAAGTTTAACTTAACAACAAGGGGTGTGAGTGTCAATTAATAATAAAGTTGTTTATGGGTGCAAGAGATCAAACCTCAGGGAGGTTTAGTGCAATTTGCTCTAAATATTATTATCATTTAGGTTATAAACAGAAATTTTGGAATTAAGGTACTTAAATTTAAGTCAAGATTTCCTATGTTTAGATGCATATATATATATATATATATATATATATATATTTCAAGAATTCAAATGGTTTTTTTTTAAAAAAAAACACTCATTTAGCTTAGCAATATCCAGGTTCGAGTCACGCCACAGATGTTATATAAAAAAATGGTTGAAAGAAAAAAATAGAGCCAATTTCACTCTTCAATGAAAAAAAATAATTTTGGAGTAAAATGTATCTTTATTATTAGTTTTTTAATTTAAGTTTTGAGGATGGAGTGTTTTAAGATAAAAAATAATAATTTTGTAATTAAATGGAGTGTTTAAAGATATTTTTAAATTTAATCTTGTATGATTGATTGTCTTAAGAAAATGAGTGTGAAAAGATAAAAAAAAAATTGGATTGTAAGGGGAAAATTTTTTCTTTTATTTATTTATTTATTTATTTATTTTAATAAATCATTAAATGTGGTTACAATATCACCCTTCTAATTTTAAAGGTCAAAACATTTTTGATGAAGATGACCAATATTTAAGGTTTCAAAAGCTGACCGGCTATTAAGATGGACCAATCTTTCTAATATTGGGGGTTTGGAACTTTTCGTTAAGGTGTTAATTTTCAAAATTTTGACAATGAGAGTAATCAAGTAAATTTGTCATTGCTATGATTATGTTCTAAGTTTAAAATTTTATTTTATTAGGACCGTGTGTCTTTTGCAAAATTTACAACTTCTATATATGCATAGATCTTATGGATGCAAATTTTGCAGCGTTTGGTGGCTTGTAGAAATTCTTATAAATGATTCAAGAGCATCGGGTCAAACTAGTCATATTGTGTATCTACTTTAATGTTTAACTAAATTATTTACGACAATATCATTTGATGAAGATGTGATTTATTTATTCTGCTTCAAGATTACTAAGGGCCTCCTGCATCTATTTTCAGCTCGTTTTCATTTTCATTTTCTAAAAACGATTATCAATATACGTTCGTTAACTGTTTTTCATTTTGTTTTTAAAAAATAAAAATATAAATAAAAGGGAAAACTAAAGTAGTTTTAAAATTGAAAAACACGGAAATCATATTTTCCATGTTTTTGTTTTTGTTTTTTTTTTAAAAAAAAAAATTAACAATTTTTTCTTTGTTTTCACTTTAACGCTGCTTTCCAATTCTCATTTTCTCTCCTCTTCATCTCCTTCTTTCTTCTTTCTGCTTTCCAGTTCTCATCTTCGTCTGCTTGTTTCTTCTTTCATCTTCATCTCCTTCTTTCTTCTTCTTCTTCTTCTTCCTCTTCTTCTTCTCTCCGGAGGAGGATCTTCATAATCTCCATGAAAGCAAACACGGAGGAGCCGATCGCCGGAGGTGGATCTCACCTCCTTCGGCCTTGGAACCACCAGCTGATCTGCTCTTCCAAGAGTAGATCTTCGACTTCTTTATTAATTGTTGGTTTTTGAATCAAAATTGGATTTTCTCATATTAATGACTTTTGTTCCTTTTGATTTAGTGTATTGAGAGAGATCTAATTTAAGTGTTTGTGTTTTGTGTGACAAATTTAATCAGAGCTCGACTAAGGCTCTTGCAAGATCAACCCAGATATGATGTAGAGAAAAAGAAAAGGAACAAAATAGATTTAGACTAAACCAAAAAACTGTAGAAAATTTGATTGTGTGTGCAAAAAGAGGAAAAAATAATACAGGTTTTTAGTTAAGGGTATTTTTAGAATTACAAAAACAGGTGTGGGGAGAATTTGTTTGGGTGGCAATAGAGCCCCCGATTTTTAAATTATGAGTTAGTTGATAATTATTTGTGATGAGTTATATTGATCCAATTTTTATTCAAATTAAAAAATTATAATAGAAAAAAATAATTGGAAAATTACAATTATTAATATTTTTTTAGTTAATTTATCAGACGTGTTTTTCCTATTTTCATTTTTAGAATACAGCTGTCAATATATCTTACCAAACGTGTTTTTAGATTTTGAAATTAAAACCAAAAATAATATTTTTGTTTTCGTTTTTATTTTTGAAAAACAACAGATGAAAATCGTTTATATGACAAGCCCTAAAGTTTGAAGTTTTTGGTTAAACATAGTCTCACAACTACTTATGTTATTATTAAATCTAATTATGTTTTTTTGTTTAATTTGAAAAGCCTCTGTTATTTGTACCTTAGGGTGCGTCCGGTAACATTTTTTATTTGTTGTTTTTTGAAAATAAAATGAAAATAAAAACAGTATTTTTGGTTTCATTTTCGAAATCCAAAAAAGCGTATGGTAGTATATACTGAAAGCTGTATTCCGAATTTGAAAACGTAAAAAATGCGTTTGGTATAGATTTCCTTAAAACCGAGGTCATCATAATTTTGGTCAATATATACAACTGCTAACACCTCAATAATCATAACTAAGTCCAATTAAATCACCCCCAGATTCAAATGACACAGTGACCACAATTGCTACAAACAAACAAACAAATAAAAACGAACTCAATTTTGCATAATTAGCTTTACAAACACAATATCCCAACAATTTATTCCCACCAACATCTTCAAAACAAACAAAAAAAAAAAAAAAAAAAAAAAAAAAACCAGATATGGGATCCTCAAAATAAACCATAGTCATACACTTATTGGTTTGAGGATTGGGTACTGGGTTTTGTGGTAGCGGCACTGTTGTAGATAAATGAGTAGTAGTGGGTCTTGGTGTTTCTTTCGATTTTGGTTCTTCCATGACTTCCTTTTGCTTCTTTCTCGTAAATGGGGTGTAGGGACCTTTCAAGAAATGCCAAAGTCGGGGAAGGAAGAAGAAAGAGCAGTTGAGGAAGAAGAAGTTGATGATGGCGTGTGTGGATGATTCTAGTGTCAGTTTGCAGCGAAACTACTTGGGTTTTGTAGGTCAGCCTTTGAGAATTCAATCTATGGTGGTTTCGGCTCTTTCTTGTCATGGAAATAGGTTTGAACGAGAAGAAGAAGAAGATTCTGATGATCGGAAAAGAAGAAGAAGAAGAAGAAGAAGAAGAAGAAGAAGAACAACAACAACAACAATGATGGAGACTGGAGAGTAGAATAAGAAGAAAAAAAGTGAGTTTTTTTATTTAGAATGAAAAACAAAATGAAAAACATCAAAAACTTGTTTTTCAAAATTTTTACTTTTAACATTGGTTTTGTTTTTTAATTTGTTTTTTTTTTTGAAAACAAAATGAAAAACGGTAACGAACGCATATTCAAATCATTTTTGGAAAATAAAAACAAAAACACCCTTGAAAAAGGGTACCGGACAGGCCCTTAATTTTCTGATTGGCTCATCGTCAGATCTGCTGATAACCTGATATTTCTCAAATGATGTCTTATTTGTGTCCAGAACAAATTTACATTTCCTTATGTTATATGTATGATTTATCTACCGAATGAAATCTTTAATGAAGTGGAAAATCATCATCATCATCATCATCATCATCATCATTATTATTATTATTATTATTATTATTATTATTATTATTATTATTTTGAAGTACTACAATAAGACTGTCGAGATTAAACAATATATGTACGGTCTGAAAGATATCTAATCCACAAACCCGGAGAACACTGCTCACATGTGTTTGTAAAATGCCTATAGTAGAATTTGAACTCCTCAGCACTAATGTGGAAAGGAAGTGCACTATCACATGCGCTAAAATGTGATGTGCACGTGGAAAATAAATGTTAGTTTGATTAACGATTATTTTGTCCAAATTTGTTATATAATATAAGTATGCAATATTCTTTTTATTTCTTGCTCATTATGGTTAATCCTTACTGAGTTGACGAGGTCTCGTCATCACCATTTTGTAAAGTAGTAACAATATAGGTCAGGGGTGTATATAAAATTTTTTGCTGGGGTGGGCTAAAGCAAATCTACAATTTTTTACAAGGAAATTTCATTAGTTGAAAAACAAAGATACATTTGTATAAGGAGATAGAATGAGTCTTACCCCTCAAAATGCATATACTAAACAAATTACATAAACTTTCGATAAGATAACATATATAAAAAAAATAAGTATAAAATTTTGGACAGAGCTCACCACTAGTCGGCTAATCATTATGTCTACAATTAAAAAATTTGAGTACTGTTTTTTTTTTTTTTTTTTTTTTGAAGTATTACATAAATTTGGGGTTTTTTTTTTTTAAAGGGATTGACTCGAACCCACAACCTCATGGTGTAAGTGTGAAGAGTTTACCATCAGACTAACCTCATCTTGTCACTAGTGTTTTATTAGAAGTAATAAAATACGGATTTGAAATTAGAAATAACAAGCTTAAAACCCTAAATTTTTAATTAGAGATAAATTAAAAATTAAGAAAATGTCCTCCAAGTACAAGAATAAAGGATGCATTATTTTTTTCTTCAATTGTGATGGAAGATGGATGATTGTTATTTAATAATTTAAAATTTTAATTTTAATTTAACATTTGAGAGAAAGAGAGAAGATGTATGGTTTTTGTAAAATGATTTGGATCATCTGTTCATCCGATCTTTTTTCTGACATTTTTAAATCATGTGATTGGTTGTTGATAAAGTGGGTGTGGAAACCAATTACGTCTTAATCACCCATTCATTACAATGCTTATGCGTCGTGAAATTATGTGAGGTTAGGAAAAAGATCAAATCAGTAGATGATCCAAATTCTTTATAAAATGAAAAAAGATTGTGTAGGTCCAGAAATTAGAGTAGAGAGGAGAGGAGGGCCGGTGTGATGTGATGTGAGATTGGATCAGTTTGCTAATTGTATCTCATCTAGAGAATTTTTTTTTTTCAAAAAAAACTCTAGTATGTCTGTGGCCCTGATATGTGTGATGAATATTTAGTATTTTGAAGTTGCTTTAGCATAGGATTTGGTCATTAGAGTTTTGTTTCAATTTTATTATTAAGGATAATTACCTTGGTGACCATCCATTTGGTTAAGCACTATTAAAATGGCCATAAGTTGGAAAATTCAGTTCAAAATGGCTATTACAGGTAAACACCATTCGTAGGGAAAATTACCCTAATGGCCCACCCATTTAGTTAGTCACTACTCTAATTACCACCCATTTTAATTTTATAAATATAATTGATCAATAGAGAATTTTTTTTGAAAAACAAATTCTAAAATTTTCTAGCAAAAATTAGAAAAAATATATATGATCTCCAACAGTGATGGACGGTTTGAGATAAATTTAAATAAAATTTTTTAAAAAAATTGTTTTTTTCTTAAAAAAATTTGTTTAATCTACAACCGCCTATCAAAATAATGGACGATTGACGATAAAAAAAACTTTTAAAAGTTTTTTTAAAAAAATTTGCCATAATTTTTTTTAATTTTCTATTGATTAATCCTATTTACAAAATTAAAATGGGTGACCACTAGAATAGTGTCTGACCAAATGGATGACCACAAAGGTAATTTTTCGGTCATTTCTGACACATTGTTTGCCTATAATGGCCATTTTTAACTGAATTTCCCTTCTAATGACTATATTGATAGCATCCGACCAAATGGAAGGTATCAGGGTAATTATCCTTTATTATTATCATATCATCATATGAGACACTCTAGTTTCATTTATTTGAGTTTTTAATTTTAACAATTAAATCTTTTGTAGTTTTATTGGCGATATTTTAATTGCTAGACGCTAGAACACTTTATGAAGTTTTTATTTATTTATTTTATTTTTCTTTATTTATTTATTTTTTAAGATTAAACATTGTAAAAGGGAACAAAACAGATTACAGAGAGGGGCTGAAGTCCAGCCAAAGGCGTTCCCTAAGGGAGGAGGCAGCCATAGATGCCATATTATGTTTGGTTTATTGTTGAATAATTTATTTATGGGAGTGTTTTTTATTTATTATTATTATGATTTTTTTAATATAAAAGAGAGGAATAATTTTTATTATTCATGAGTCTAATTCTATTACAATAGAAGCCTATTTATAGGCATTGAATATTACATTAAATGGAAATGCAAAATAATATGGAAAAAATTCAAATTTAAATACAAATTGAAATACAAAAGGTAAGTATATAAAATCTTTTATATATGACAGATAATAATTAGGAAAATCATATATTCAACATTCCCCCTCAAACTCAAGGTGGCAAATCAAAGCCAACTTGAGTTTGTAAATGAAGACTTATAGGATGATGACAAGTTCGGAGGTGATCCGGGATGTTGATTGAGTTGGAGGTGATCCATGTTGAAAATGAGTCCGGAGGTAATCCAGGATATTGATCGACTTTGGAGGTGATCCGAGATGTTGATTGAACCGGAGGTGATTCGAGTTGAAAATGAGTCCTGAGGTAATCTAGGACATTGATTGACTCTAGAGGTGATTTAGATTGAAACTGACTCTAGAAGTGATCCATATTGAAATTGAGTCGATGGTGATCTGGGTTAAAAATGAGTCCGGAGGTGATCCAGAACATGATTGACTCTAGAGATGATCTAGATTGAAATTGACTCTGAAGGTGATCTAAGATAGATAATTGAATCTGAAGAAGATTTGAAATGATGAAAGATTAGTGGAAGCTAATCGGAAAAGTCACAAATGGTGCCGCTGCTTGCTATCGTAGATGGCGACTCAAATGGTTTATCAATAAAGGGCTTGTTTATAAGATCATATAATGCTATGATACCATGTAAAAATATAAAAAAGAGGGATAATTTTTATTCTTCGTGACCTTGTTATTATGATTTATGAATATGTATGCTTGGAAGTTGTTCAGAGATTTTTGATTCAGCATCATCTTAGTTTTATGCATCAAATTTGGGTTTTACATAAATATAAACTTATATTAAAATATATACAGAGTTCATGTCAGCTCACAAAATTGGAGTTTATTACACAAATTAACTTCCAATTTGTGAAAAAAATAAAAATTGAAGGGAGCAATTTGTGAATTGAATATAAAGTTTGTACAGTTTATTCATTATAAAATTTGGACGTCCACACTTGATAATTTAATTAATTATTCTTAGTTTGATTACTGTAGGGGAGTCAATCGACGATTGAAAAGAATCGGGTCGGGTTGAATTAGGCCCAAAGCAACTAACTTGGTTCGTCAATTGTAGGATGTCGTTCGAAGATGGTTTTGCTTGTGAGATGAGATTTTCGACTCTGACTCGTTGTCACCTCCGTTTAACCTACAAATGAACAAGGAAACAAAAAGAAAAGAAAAGAAAACAATGATGAAAGTGGGATATGTGATCTTAACCTTAGGTATGCTTAGGCTGAGCAATCTGATCGTGATCAGAAAATCCGTTTCAATTCCGATTGACAGAATTCTTAATAAATTCAATATGCTAATCTTAAGCTTTTTTCTCCCCCTTCTCAGGTTCGTGAGGGTCCTTTTTATAGGTGCTCAATTTCTCTTTAACGGTCAGAGTAGGCTAGAATCACGTGGAGAGATTTAAGGAGAGATTTTTTCCACGTTTGAATGGGTTTTTTTTATCGGTGTTGATAACTTTTTTGACTTGGTCAGTCAGCAATACTGGTAGCAGTATCGGGTCGACCAACGTTATAGGCCTGGACTGATCCTAACATCATGTTCTGGGCCTTTGCATGTTGAGCTTATAAGCCATTTCTGGCTACCACAGTTTGCCCCCCCCCCCCCCTCCCCCCACTCTCTAAAAAATGGAATCGCCAAGTTTAGAGAGTGACCCTGGTTAGATCATCGCAAGTGAGCCATGTCGAGTCGTAAGGTTTCAAATAACGTTATCTTAAAAGGGTTATTGTCGAACGAAGAATAAGAACCAAAACACGATGACTCCTATTTTGAAACGACCTGTCGTCTGTAGGTACTGTATAGGCTTAGGCCATTATATCGACAAGATGGTTGCGTTTGGGTTCCCCATGTTGGTGTCAGACGTATTAAATTCGGGCACAGCTTTTAAAGTTTGAATTTTGAATCTGCAGTTGTTTAGATAAGTTGGCAACTGAAAGGGTGTGGACACGTGTCAGACTAGGTTTTAGGTACTTGCAGTTATGTTGCTTGCGTTTATAAACCAACATATCTCCCATTGTTTCAATCTACACGTAAGTCTTTTCCTTTCTATCAAAAAGAAAAATTTTCTGCGACGAGGCGATTATAGAGCTCCACCGATTCATTTCCTATAAGGTTAGTAAAAACAAAAAAAGTACTTTTATGTTTCGTAGTTATCTTTAATGAGATTTTTCCTTCGCGATTTTCGTATTTTGTATGAGATTTACCTTTGCGAATCTTTATAGGGAGTAGATAGGAGTGTTTGATGCCCTTTTTTCTGGAAAAATACATGTTTCTTCGTTCTTTATTCTCTGTGTTCATGCTTTGAATATATTCGAAACGTTCTTCATTTTCTATGTTCATGCTTTGAATATATTTGAAACATTTGATGTGTTGAACGATGTTATCAGTCTGTTGTGTCTCTAGTGTGTTTTCTTAATTTTTATGATCGCTCGACCTAGGATAGGAGTAGGTAAAAGCTTTAACCAATGTCTTAGGTTTTTAGTGGAGAAATTCCTAATGACTTTGTGGAAAACTCTAGGCTTTGGTCTTTAAACCTTAGGTTGTGATTGTAGTACCTTAGTTTGTGCTTGACTTTTACGTTTTTGCATGTTAGCTTTTTTTTTAGAGACATTATATCGATCGACGCTACAGTTTCGGAGCCGCAATTTTCGTGGACTCCTAGTGATGAAGAAGTAGATAGGGAGGTCAACTCTGTCACTAGCAATGCTGGTTGACTAGTCACGGTTGAAGACCGGTCGAATGTGGTCTCTATAAATGTAGGAGGGATGTTGGAGCGAGGCATCGTCTGCGCTATCGCCGGTCTAGTAGACCACCCGGAGCAAATGGATATCGTGGAGGCGTCTACATCCGATCATTCCTCTGATATTTTGATTGACAACCCACTGAATGTGATTTCAGATGTTGATCTGGACAGAATCCGGACGATCTATGGGATCCCGAATTCAGTAGAACTACGGGCACCAAAAAAGGGGGAACGGGAGGATTAGGATATACCTTGGTGGACATGTTTCTACGAGTACTTCCTCCACTTGGGTTTTAGATTCCCAGTTCCCCAATTGGTTCGACGGATATTGTTGTATTACGACATTGCTCCTGGTCAATTGATGTCAAATAGTTGGAGAATATTGTTGAGCTTAGGTGTTATCAGCAAGAGGCACAAGGTGAAGTTTGGGCTAGGATGCCTTTTTCATAACTACTATTTGAAGAAGCATATACACAATCAATGTCGTTATATGTTAGTGTATAGGTCTAAGAAAAATCAACTTATCGTTGATACTACGACGAATGATCGTCAGTGGAAAGATACCTACTTTTTCGCAAGGGGGCCACCGATCGACGGTCCTTGGGGGGAAACGAAGTATCGGTATAGGCGAGTCTGGAATCGATATGATGAGTAGTTTATCGGTCGCTTTATAGATTACTTGTATATCTAAACTATATCTTATTGACGAATAATTAATTTTGTAGAAACGAAGGGTGTAGATAGTAGACCGTCGTGCGAAGTGGCGCATGAACGTACCCAGTTTATCTTAGATATTCCTGTAGAGGAACGGAGTTGCAAAGTTTTGCTGATGGAAGGTAAACTTAGGCCTAACAGCTTATGGAGATGGTCGAGTCTGAATAGATCACGAGCGCCATATCCTTACGTGAAAGATTTCGTGTCGTATATTTGGATTAGGAGAAGTCTCGAAATACTTGAATGTGAACTGAAATTTTTGTCACCTTTATCTGATGTTGAATGTCGTTTCGCAGTGACGTCGATGGCGAGCGCAAAGATAAATATGCCTGACAAAGCTGAAACCATATGATTTGTTAGGGAAGAAATGACAAAGAAGAGAGCGGTGGCCGTAAAAAGAAGAGTAGCCAACAAGTCGACAGAGGGTACTCCTCCCATGCCAGAACATATTTATACCTCTTCTCTTGAAAAGAGTCCTACAAAGAAGAAACAGAAACGAGCTTCTAATGTAAACCAAGGAATGAATGTTGAATCAAGCTCGAAGGCGACTACGGCTGAGATGGAGCCAGATTCAACAATGATGCTCCTTGTGTCGGGTATTTCATCTTTCACCGAGCCATCTGGGTTTTTGAAGAGGTCGGATGAATTTCTTCTTTCAATAGACGACGTCTTTCTGAAGGGTAAGAGGACGGAGGAGGTGTTCGACACAGGCATTCTTTCAGCGTTTCGTGTAAGTTTTTTTTTTATTATTATTATTTTTTTTTTGATGCCACATTCTTAAGTATGACGCGACATTCTTTTTTATAGGCTTTGCAAGTGCAGATCCATCTTCATGACAGGTACAAGGTGGTAGTGATAAATACACAAAGTTTAGGAATGAGGTCGACGTTTATAAGAAGAAAAACGCTAAACTCGACCAAGCCTTGAAAGAAGTAGAGCAGCAGAAAACAGCCCTGGATGAGGAGTTGAATAATGTAAAAAGAGAGAAATGTCGACAGGATGAGGAGTTGTCGACTACCAAAGCTACTGTTATTGAGCAAGAAGGCTTGGTCGAGAGTTTGATGAAAAGATTGACGTCGATGGCAGTCGAAGCTATGTGCAAGACAATGGGAGAGTTATACAAGGAGTATCTGTCGGGCGACCATGTCAAATGGGATGAAGTCGAGATGTGAGACGTTATTGAAATGTATGAAGAGATGGAGCGTTACGCGCTTGAAGGATCGCGTCTGAAAATGTGGTCGAAGAGGAAGCGAACGCTGCAGCTCAGGGTGGAAGTGTTCACGCAATCGACGATCATGATGCTCCTACAACTGACTCAGCACCCAAATGATTTTGTCTTATTTGTATCTTTTTCTATTTATCTTTGTATCTCAAGACCTTGTCACATTTTATCTAATCTGTAACCGTGGATATCTTTGCTCGTCGTAATCTTATTTAATTTTGATGTTTCTGATTGATTATGTGAAAACGAAATGACCATCATACAATGGGGTTTACACAATTGTGTTGATGTGAACGTGATAAGCCTTTGTAATTTGATGGATGGGACCTGATCATTTACGCATGAGTTTTAGAAATGTTATCTTGTCGAGTCGATCAGAGATGTTTAGAATATCTCGTGTAGATATAAATCTTATGTACGAATAATAGCGTGTTTTTGTGGTCGACATGACCTTTACGCTGAAATGTGTTTCTGTGGCCGACTTTAGACAAATATTTTGAAATGACTGCATGCATGTGTTTTTATGGTCGACTTTGATCTTTTCATTGAAATAATCGCGTACACGCGTTTTCGTGGTCGATATGACCTTTACATTGAAACAATCGCGTACATGCGTTTTCATGGTCGACAAGACCCTTACATTGAAATAATCATGTACACGCATTATCATGGTCGACAATGCCTATACATTGAAACAATTGCGTACATGCGTTTTCACGGTCGACAAGACCTTTACATTGAAACAATCGCGTACATACATTTTCACGGTCGACAAAACCCTTACATTGAAATAATCGCGTACACGCGTTTTCATGGTCGATAAGACCCTTAAATTGAAGTAATCGCGTAAATGCGTTCTCATGGTCGACTTTGTCCGATCGAGATGTTTACTTAGTTGTTACCGTTACTGTATAATGTCGAGTGATGTTTTTCAGAGTTGATGTATGCATTGTTGCGGGGCAAATGTAGTAACAAAACATTTTGGTGAGCTCAGTTTACACTTAAGTTTTCATCATTGCTCTTTTGAGGGTCAATTTGTCAGTGTCTAATATAAGATAAAGTTCAAACATAAAAAAGGATAGTTTAGAAATGGTACTTTTTTTAGATGTAGAGCGTTCTAGCTGTTGTGTATTTCTCGACCGTCGAGTCCTCATAGCTTGTATGCTCCACGTCCTTTTATGTCTGTAATTTGGTAGGGGCCTTCCCATGTCGGACCCAATTTTTCTGCTCCTTCTTCCTTCATGTTTTGAAAGACACATCGTAGTACTCAGTCATTTACCTTGAAAGCCCTTATTCGTACTTTCTTATTGTAGTGTCGTGTGACCTGTTGTTGATAAGATTGTATTCGTATTGCAGCTCGTTCTTGTCGTTCGTCAAGATGATCTAATTCGAAGCTTAACTTTGAACTATTTTGTTCTTCATTGGGGTTTTCGCTCCTTGCATTTGGAAGCTTGGTCTCGATGGGAATCACTGCTTTTGAGCCATATACAAGTGAAAATGGTGTTTCACCTGTCGATCGACGAGGGGTTGTACGGTATGACCACAATATCTTTGGAAGTTTTTCTGCCCATTTACCTTTTTCTGCTTCTAAACGTTTTTTAAGTGAATTGATGATTGTTTTGTTCGTCGATTCCATTTGTCTGTTAGCTTGGGGGTAACGGGGTGTTGAGAAGTTAAGTTTTGTTCCATATTTGTCGCAGAAATTCTTGAAGTCATATGAAATAAATTGGGATCTATTGTTGGTCACTATTTCTCTAGGTATGCCGAACCTGCAAATGATGTTCCTCCATATAAAATTGCGTACCTCAATGTCGCGTACTTGTCGAAAGGCTCCAATTTCGACCCATTTGGTGAAATTGTCCGTCAATACGAGCATGTAGACGATGCCACCTAGAGCTTCGGGTAGTTTGCCTACAATGTCCATTCCCCACTTTATAAAAGGCCAAGAGGCTTTATAAAAGGCGCGAATCTTTGGCATTTAGGCAGAAATTGAATTTAACATACCTGGTGGAAGTTGTGATACTAGCGCGAATCTTTGGCATTTATCGCACGACTTTAAATGGTTCTGAGAGTCTGTACGCATCGTTAGCCAGTAATATCCCGCTGTAATGGCTCTATTTGAAGAGCTTCGGGCGCCAAAATGATTTCCACATCTTCGTGATGTAGACTCTTGAGGACATCGTATGTTTCTCGTGGTGTTACACATCTCAAGTAGGGTCCTGTAAAATTTTTTGTAAAGCTTACCATATATGATACAAAACTTTACAGCTTTTGCTTTGACTTTTCTGGCATCGGCTTTGTCCCTTGGTAGAATGTCGGCTTGTAGATAGGCCAGTATGGGATCCATCCAACTCTTCCCATGGTCGACAGGTGCCAAAACTTCGCTTGCTTGTATAATTGGAGACATGAGATGGACAACGGGAATTGATTTGGTACCGTTTGACGTTGTCGACCCAAGGTTTGCCAATGCGTCTGCTTGTGAATTTTCTGTCCTTGGAATCTGTTGAATGTCGAATTCGTCGAATGCAGACTGAAGTTGTTTGGCTTTTGCCAGATATGTTGTCATTCTTTGATTTCTGGCTTCGTACGAACCGGTCATTTGTCGAACAACCAGTTATGAGTCTCTTTGAACTTTGATTTTCTTGATGTTTAAACTCTTTGCGAGGTCGAGCCGGCGATCAGGGCTTCGTATTCGGCTTCATTGTTCGTCGCACGGAAGTTACAGTGGATCGATTGTTTTAAGATGTCTCCCAATGAGGATTTAAGTACCAGACCTAGTCCGTTTCCTTTTATGTTGCTAGAACCATCGATCGACAATGTCTATTTTTCGTCTTTCACGTTTTTCGTCATGGCTACTAACTCTTTTTCAGCCTGCATATTCTCACACGGAGTAAAATCTACTATAAAATCGGCTAATACCTGAGATTTCAACGCCGTCCGTGGGTGGAAGCTGATTTCGTGTTTGCTTAGTTCCACAGTCCATTTTGTCAACCGACATGAAAGTTCTGGTTTATGTAATATACTCTTAAGTGGATAAGTAGTTAATACCTTAATAAGATGGCATTTGAAGTACGGTCAAAGCTTTTGAGCAGCGACTACTAGTGCTAATGCCAATTTCTCCAGTCGACTATACCGAGTTTCTGCATCGAGAAGTGCTTTGCTCATGTAGTAAACTGGGTGTTGAATGTTACCTTCTTTCCTAATTAAGACGGTGCTTACTGCTGTATTGGATACTGCTAGGTATACGAGCAATATTTCATCATCTTTGGGTTTCGATAGTAGTGGTGGTGTGGTCAGATAATGTTTTAGGTCTTGTAGTGCTTTCTCGCAACTGTCATTCCATTCGAATGCTCTGTTTTTTCTTAATATATCGAAGAACGGATGGCACCGCTGAGAGGACTTGGAGATGAACCTGTTCAGAGCGGCTACTCGACCTGTAAGTTTCTGTACATCCTTGATACACCTTGGTGATTCGATCCCTTGGATTGATCGAATTTGATCTGGATTGGTTTCGACGCCTCTTTGGGTGACCAAGTAACCTAAAAATTTTCCTGAGGAGACACCAAACGAGCACTTAGCAGGGTTTAGTTTCATACCGTATTTGTCGATAATATCGAACGATTGTCTTAGGTCCTCAATGTGTTGTTGAGCCATTAGCGATGTGACTAGCATATCGTCGATATATACCTTCATCGTCGTTCAAAGCATATTGGCAAACATTTTGTTAACAAGTCTTTGGTAGGTCGCCCCTGCATTTTTTAAACCGAAAGATATTACTTTATAGCAAAAAGTACCTCGTTCTGTCACGAATGCCGTTTTTTTCTTTGTCGTTTGGATGCATCAAGATTTGATTGTAGCCTAAGTATGTGTCCATGAAACTGAGTAACTCGTGTCCTAATGTCAATGTGAGGTATAGGGAATGAGTCTTTTGGGCTTGCTTTATTGAGGTCCGTGAAATCGATACAAACGCGTCATTTGCCATTCTTCTTTTTGACGACTACTACATTTGCTAGCCAATCCGGGTATTTCACTTCTTTTACCAAGTCGATGTCGAACAGTTTTTGTATCTCTTCGTTGATTACTTTGTTTCTTTCTGGAGCAAACTTCCTTCGTTTTTGTTTTACTGGCTAGTGTTTGGGGTCTATCTGTAATTTATGAACTATTACTTCTGGGTCGATCCCGATCATATCTTCATGCGACCAGGCAAAACTGCTTCGTCATTCCTTCAAGTAATCAATCATTTGCTCACGTATTTCGATTGGTAATCTAGATCTGATGAAGACTTTGCGTTCTGGTCGATTGGGATCTATTAATATTTCATCGAGTTCTTCCATTCTCGGCGTCTTTGGGGTGGGCTCGACGTTGATTTTCTGTAATTGCTATAACTCTTCTTTCTTTTTCTTCATTGCGTTTTGGTAACATTCTCTAGCTGCCCTCTGTTTACCTTTTATTTCTCGTACCCCCCATTTTGTTGGGAATTTGATCATTTGATGATATGTCGATGGGATTGCCTTCATCTCGTGTATCCAAGGCCTGTCTAAGATTGCGTTGTATGAAGATTGACAATCGAGTACTAGGAAGTTGATATAAAGGTAGACTCCTCCCGTGAAGATTGGTAGTACGATTTCGCCAAGGGTGCTTTTCTGTTCTCCACTGAAACCTGTTAGCATTGTCATTCGGCGACTGAGTTGCGTTCCGTCGACCTACATTTCTCGTAGAGCACTATTGAACAGAATGTTACATAAGCTGCCGTTATCTATTAATATACGTTTTGTTAAACAGTTTGCAATGTGTAATGAGATAACCAATGCATCATGGTGTGGAGAAAACAAATCTGATTTATCGATCGACTTGAAGGTAACAGTTTCGTCGATACTTGAGGGATGTTCTCGGTTAGGCTGAATCTCTGCATTCGACACCTGTCGGGTATGCTTTTTGGCCGTAGAATAACTGACACCACTAACTTCAGACCCTCCTGCGATGTAGTTGATCACTCGATCTTAACTTGGCGGATCAGGAGAACCGTCATTGATCGTTGGCCTTTTTTCGTCTCGTCGAGCCATAGTTTGCTTCGCTTTATCTGTCAAGAACTCCTGCAGATGTCCTTGTTTGAGAAGCTCTACGACTTCTAGCCTAAGAGCGACACAATCCTCTGTTCGATGGCCATGATCCTCGTGGAATTCGCATCTTAGTCTTGCGTCTCGATATTCTAGAGGTGCATTCATCTTTTGTGGCCACTTGATGGTCTTGCCCATTTCTTTCATGAGTGATACAAGGTCGACTGGTTCGATGTTTAAGTTGTATTCTGGGACTTCTATCCTTGGTTTATATGTTCTTGGATAGTTCTGCCCAAACGGTCGGTCTCCATTTGAATTTTCTTAATGGGTCGGTACGTTTCTTCTAGTACTTGTCGGGTAAGGTTCTGATTTTTGATCGTTTGACTTTCTGTCAACTCGATTGTTTCTGCGGTTTGAGTAGTAGTTTACTTTGCCTATGAAATTCGCTTCGTCTTCTTCCCATTTGATTTGGGCCCATGCCTTTGCTAATACGTCATCCATTGTCCTGCATGGATATTTTCTGAGTTCTTTATAAAGATCAGAATCAAACCTGAGACGGCGGTTGCTTGATTACAGTGTGGAATTAGCACTTTTTCTCTATTAAAGCGTTCGACATAAGTCCTCAAGTTTTCGCCATGTCTTTGTGTAATTGTGTAAAGGTCGTCCGACTGCTTCTCAAGTTTTCGACTGCTTGCAAATTGCTCTACGAACGTATCTGTAAGTTGTGCAAATGAATTGATTGAATTGTTAGGCAAATTAGTATACCATTGTAGAACCGGACCATTAAGACTGGATCCAAATGCTTTGTACATGTATGTTTCACGCAGGTCGTGCGGAATTGCTGCAATGAACATTCTCTGCTTGTACTGCACTATATGATCGTCCAGATCAGTAGTTCCCTAGTACTGCTTCATGTTTGGAAAGTTGAACTTCCTGGGCATTTCGGTCAGGGCTATGTCGTTGACAAATGGTGAGTCGGCGAAGCTGTTGGCTGTACTTTTCTTTATCGGAGCAGGAACTCTAGGGATCCTCTGTATAAGAGCTTCCATCTATGCGAATCTATGAGAAAATTCACTGTTAATAGCCATAGGTAATTCAAATCCGGATTTAACCAAACCTGGGGTCGACTGGATTGATAGAGGGGCTTTTAAGACGTTTTTCGGTCGATGGCCTGCACTTAGATCCTGTTTGATTTCGTTCCTGAGCGGTAGATCGTTGAGGTCGATTTCGACTCTGGCCGTCGGTAGCATTCTTTGATTATTGCCGAGATTGAGACTTACGTCTGATCGAACTTGTCCAGCTAGGTCAACTGGAACTGTTCGGTCGACTTCCTGTTTATCTTTTAGAACTGGGACTGGGCGTCTCGTTGTTTCACTATCAGGTATAATGCCGTCAACTAGGGCTCTTAGTTCCTCATTAGTCGCTCGAATTGTAGCGTTTTTTGCCTCGAGTGCCTGCAATTTTGCTGCATTTGTGGTTATTTGGGCAGCCAACGCCGCAATTTGTTCTTCTACCGTCAGGGTGTTTCCATCTTCAGACATGTTGAAAAACGTTGCGAAGCCCCACGGTGGGCGCCAAACTGTAGGGGAGTCGATCGATGATTGAAAAGGATCGGGTCGGGTTGAATTAGGCCCAAAGTAACTAACTTGGTTCGTCAGTTATAGGATGTCGTTCGAAGATGGTTTTGCTTGTGAGATGAGTTTTTTGACTCTAACTCGTTGTCGCCTCCGTTTAACCTGCAAATGAACAAGGAAACAAAAAGAACAGAAAAGAAAACAATGATAAAAGTGGGATATGTGATCTCAGCCTTAGATATGCTTGAGCTGAGCAATCTGATCATGATCAGAAAATCCGCTTCAATTCCGATTGACAGAATTCTTAATAAATTCAATATGCTAATCTTAAGCTTTTTTCTCCCCCTTCTCAGGTTCGTGAGGGTCCTTTTTATAGGTGCTCAATTTCTCTTTAACGGTCAGAGTAGGCTAGAATCACGTGGAGAGATTTAAGGAGAGATTTAAGGAGAGATTCTCTCCACATTTGAATGGGTTTTTTTTATCGGTGTTGATAACTTTTTTGATTTGGTCAGTCAGCAATACTGGTAGCAGTATCGGGTCGACCAACGTTACAGGCCTGGACTGATCCTAACATCATGTTCTGGGCCTTTGCATGTTGGGCCTATAAGCCATTTCTGGCTACCACAATTACTATACTAGAAAGGGCCTTCAAGAGCGTAGCTCATTTGGTAGATGGACGAGCTTAGTGCATGGGCAAATGGCTCCTAAGTCAACGACTCGAATCCTACCAATAGTAAAATGCATAATATATATATATATATATATGTATGTATATTGTCTAAATAGATGGATATATAGTAAAAAAACAAAAAAAATAAATAACTAGAAAGAAAAAATTATATATAAAAAATCTAAATTTTGTCCATTTTCTTATCTTAACAAAAATAAAAGATAATTAAAGAACTTTTTTTTTTTGTCTGAAAACTAAACAGCTCTAAATTTTTCTAAACACTGAATATGTATTGAAATTTGAACCTAAATGATATGTTTTTTTTCTCTCACATCTAAATTACTGTCAACATGTTTGTTTTTTAAAAATAAAATTGCCTAAAAATAAGTAATTTTACATTTATACACATACTAATTAAAAGAAGTAATTTAACATACATGTTTTTCTGCAAACAAAGTTCAATTTACAAAATGAAAAGTTCATCAAAGAATATATTTTTGCATTTTCTGCAAAAAAAATTCAAGTTCAATTTATTGTCAAAAACAAAAAAGATTCAAGTTATTTTGCATGTTGTCTACGTTTCTGGTGTATATAATTGAGGAAATCATTTTAGAAATTAAATTTATTTATTTATTTATTTTTATCATATGCACTAGAAACCAAATTAAAAAAAAAGGTTATTGATGTTTTTAAAATTTTTTTATTTTTAGAAATAGATTCATGAATTATATGCATCGGTCTCTATGGGAAATGATTAGGTTTTTTTTTTTTTTTTTTTTTTTTTTTTTTCAAAGCCGTTTAAAATAAGAAATATGTTAAATGAAAGATCTCTACACCATATATCAAATTAAGATAAATTTGGAAATATATCTTCTTTGAGAGATAAACTTAGAAGAAAATATTTTAATTGTAATCTAGTGATTTTGAACTAAGTTAAAAGTCAAGATTTCTTACTTTATTTTTTTAGTTTTTGTTTGATATTTTTAAGTTGTTTGATCACTAACAAAAACAAACAAGTCAATTTAATGAGTTCAATTCAGGTCCATTTAGTTTTAAGTAGAAAAAACAAACCACCACTTAAATATATATTGACTAATCAACTTTGTCAATTATGGTTAGATAATTAAGTTATTTTTATATTTGATTTCCACAATAGGTATAACATTCAACAATTCTCTATATTTGGTAACTGTGAATCATTCTCACCTTTGTGACTTGTGTCTACTAATTATAGGTTTATTTAAATATCTGGATATAATACTATATTCTACCAAATCCTACACATTAAATCATTAAAATAAAATAAATAAAATAAGAGTAAGAGCAAATTACACTAATCCTTAATTTTTTTGATGTAATTAGAATTGATAAGAAGATTTTGATTTTATTATAATGAACCATAGTTCTGGTACCTCTGCCATTTCATTCATATATTATTACTCTATTATCAATTATCATTTAATTAAAATAACACAAAAGAACATATATATATATATATATATATATATAATTACAAAAAATTACAAATAAAAATAGTAAAAATATTGATTTTTAAATTAATATGTAATTATACTCAATGATAAAAATATCCATATCGATGGATATATCGGTATTACGAATTTATGGAAATATCGATATCGATGGATATTGATATAAAATTTATATAAAGTACTAAAATTTGGGTAAAAAAAAAACCCTAAATTATTTAATGAAACTTAAATAAAAGTTAAAATAATCAATAATCTAACCAAAAAAAAAAAAACACATTTGTTTCACATACATATAATATATAATGACTATATGGTATACATATGAATATAATGCACACAAGTAATTAAAAATATTCCATTAAATTATATTTTATCCTCATTCCATATTCGATTTTCATGTCATAGAAATATATTACATAAAATTTTAAAAAACAAAACAAAAAAGTAGATAAAAATAGTAGGGAATATCATCAATTTTTCATCTTACATTGACGGAAATATCTCTGACATTTTATGGTAATATGAAGGATATTTTACTGATAAATCCACAATATTATGTAAAAATACATAGGTCACCAATATGAATATTTTACGGATATATCAGAGATATTTACGGATGTTTTTATGATATTTTACGGAAAAGATATTACACCTCATATCTATATCGATACTCTTAAATTATGGAAATATCGTGAAAACTATTGATATTTTAAACTATGATTATACATTTATACTATTATTTAAAAATAAGGCCAATTGGCACAGATGCTCCCTGAACTCTTCAAAAATTTGCACCTTGCCCCACAAACTTTTGTTTTTCCGGCACTAAACCTCCTGAATTCTTGTAAATTAGCAAAAACTAACAGATTGACAACATAAGCCACATTCCGTCTATTTTCATGTCACGTGCATCCCATAGTACAAATCAGTAACAAGAACTAATTACTCCAACCTCCCCTGAGGTTTGCCCTAATACTTTTTTAAAAAAGAAAAATAAATATTTTTTTAAAAGAATACAATTAAAATTTCTAATTTTTTTTTCAATAAATAGATTTAAAAAAAAAAAAAGATTGATCTCCACCGTCCATCACCATGATGGACATTGGAGATCAAATTAATTTAAAAAAAAAAAACGAATAAAAAAATTGATGAAAATTAAAGAAATTGTATATATTGCTCGAAATCAATATAATTGTTTTGGTTGAAATTAGTTCATCACCAACATATTCGAACTATAAATTGCAGCATTCTTATGTTTTCCATTTTTATCTTTCTTTCTTTCTTTCTTAGCCCAATTGGAACATCTAAAACATTTTCAAAAAAATTCAGTTGATTTTTTTGATTTTTTGCTTTAACTAGTCAGTCAATTTTTTTGCTTTAACTAAGCCGTCCATTTTTGCGTTTTTTCATTAATGCTTTCTCTCTTTTAAGTTTTAAGATCCCACTTATCATATCATCTACAATTCTCTGTTTTCTAAAATATAATCCTACCTTTTTTGGACACTTTCCCATTTTCTTCTACTTTCCCATTAATCTATCTCTGCAAATTCTCTCTCTCTCTCTCTCTCTCTCTCTCACACACACACACACACACACACACACACATCCCTCCTAAACTAAACCCTAGCTCTCGAATCCTTCTCTCCCTCTCGAATCCCTCATGAACCAAACCTAGCCACCAACAAATCGAATCCCAAATCGTTGTTTTTGGTGTTTAAACCCAAATCGAATCCCACAAACCCTTACCTTTGCATGATTCTTGTTTTTGGTGTTTGATTTTTGTTGGGGCGTGAGAGATCTGGGTTCATTTCAGTTGATTTGGGTTCATTTTGGCTGGGGAGGTTTTTGGGTTTGATGAAGCTAGGTTGGGCGGCGGCGGAGCTAGGTTGGTCAACGATCTGTTTGAGTGGCAAGTTAGGGGTGGGTTTCAGTGACGGATTAGGGTGGTGGCGGTTGTGGTGAAAGAAGAATTTGATGGTGGTTATGGGTGTTGGGTGAATGAAGAATCTGGTGGTGGTGGTGGGTGTGTAAGTGTTGATGTACGAAAATTCTGGAGTTGATGATGATGGTGTGTTGAATGATGATATCGTTTAATTTTTTTTTATTGATGATGATGATGGTGTGTTGAATGAAGAATCTGGAGATGATAGCGTGATTGTTGATAAAGAATCTGGGTTGGTTTAATTTGAAGTTGATGATGGGGCTGATTGAATCTGATGAACTGATAAAATGATTTTTGTAACTATTTTTTTATTTGATTTTTCTTTCTTTTTTTAATGGCTATCGATGGATCTGGGATTGTAAAGATTGATGATATTCATTTTTTAAAAATTTCGTTTAATTTGTATTATTTGTATTATTTTAATTGAGATCAGTCAATCTATTTAAATAATAACTCATCAATCTCATATTGGATTATTATTACATCACCAATTAGCCTATTTATAAAAAAAATCAAAATTGTGTTGTTATTAACCATTATTTTTTATTAATTTTTTTTTTGATGACACATGTCAAATTTGTATTGGATTACAAACTAAGTCAACTGGTTAGAAGGGTATTTTGGTTATATTATTATATTATTTTTGGTTTGATGCAATTATGCATATAATAAGGGTAACTTAGTGCAATTTTTCCTAGACGGAATCTGGGTTCCGTTACATTTCTGTTAGCTATTGCTAATTTATGAGAATTCAGGGGGTTTAGTGCCAAAAAAAAAGTTTAGGGAGCAAGGTGTAAATTTTTAAAGAGTTCAGGGGTTATTAGTGCCAATTAGCCTAAAAATAATTTTGACTTTATGTGTGTTGCGGTAAGCTGTTTTGACTAAAATGTAAAAGAGGTTTTTGTAATAAAATCTAAAGCGTATCTCTTTCCGTTATTAAGTCAAACATCAGGTGATCCAAGTGTAATTTACCAATAAAATAGAAAAAAAGACAGAAACTAACTCAGACCTACACTCTAGATACACGCCAGTATGCCTCACCTTGCTTACGACTTACAAGCCCGCGCTAATGCCGTGCTGCGGTGTACTTGTACCTAAGGCATTTTAAACAAGATAGTACAACAGTTAAACAGCGTAATTTTATACGCATGGGTCCCACTTACTCATTTTGGACACACTGAAGTACATATATATATATATTAAGAATAAAAGGAAATAAGAAGAAAAAAAAAACAGTGATTCCAGTGGAGGTGCAAATGGTTGTGTAAAAAAGAAGCTTCTTCTTTCTCTGTGAGTCGCTCTCTATCAGATCTCTCTTACACACTATTTATTTTTATCTTGTAAATAAAAGGTCTGCGAAAGTACTGATTTTTTTTTTTCTTTTTTAATTTATTCGATTATTCGCTTTTTGTGAAAAAAGCCTGTGGATTCTCTTTCTCCGGTGTTATTGGTTTTATGTTTGTTATTAATTTTTTTTTTATTAAAAAAAATTGTTTTTATTTTGTTTTGTAATTCTGAGAAGATCTTGTTTATAATTGAGTTCTGATTTTCTCGGATACTGCTCGAATTTTCCTGGAAAAGTTTTGTGCGTCTGGCATTGGGCGTAGGAGGAGAAGGAGGTAGCTCAGTTGGGTCACTTTTCGATAGAGTTTGCTTCCTTGAATCTCTCTGTTTGTTTGTTTGTTTGTTTGTTCCTGTATCTTCTTCACTGTGTTGAATTTGTTGGCTGATCTGTGGTTGCAGCTGAATTGTCTTTGTAGTGTTCTCTCTCAATTTTGACTTCACTTGCTTGAATTTTCTGTTTTGTTTGTTTAGGGTTTTCAATTTGTATGTTATATCTTTGTTTTTAGGGTTTGGTTTCTTGTCTAGAATTCTTCATTTTGATAGGTTGGGAAAATTTATCTGCTTATCTTGGGCTGTCTCCCTATTGCTGAGCGTTCCTGATTAGGATTTTGCTTATTGTAGGGATTTGAGAAGTTCATTATTAGTTCTCTTACTAGGAGGGTTTGGAGAATTTTTTTTTCTAGATGGATAAGGATAAACAGTCAAGCCATGGTGGTGGTTTTCTGCCTCCATCCGGCCGTTTCTCAAGCTTTTCGCCTACTGGAAACCCTAATTTCAATGTGAAACCGGAGCTTTCCCCATCATTTCTGTTGGGTCCAGGTGGTTCTAGCTCGGATGGGCCCCATTTTGGTCATCAGTCTGATTCTAGCCGCTTTAGCCATGATATCAGCCAAATGCCTGATAACCCGCGGAAGAATATGGGCCACCGTCGCCACCATTCTGAAATTCTCACTCTTCCTGATGACATCAGCTTTGATAGTGATCTTGGCGTAGTTGGTGGTGCAGATGGGCCATCTTTCTCAGATGAGACTGACGAAGACCTGTTCTCAATGTACCTTGATATGGATAAGTTCAATTCTTCTACAGCGACTTCGGGTTTTCAAGTGGGTGAGGGATCGGCAACTGCAGTTCAGGCACGAGCACCAGTACCAGCAGTTGCTGGTGGTGGGGGGTTTTCTGTAGAGAATGTGGGTGTTGGGTCTACTGAGAGGCCCAGGATTAGGCATCAGCATAGCCAGTCAATGGATGGTTCTACCAGTCTTAAGCCAGAGATGCTCATTGGGGGTTCAGAAGAGATGCCTTCAGCTGATGCTAAGAAAGCTATGTCTGCTGCAAAGCTTGCTGAGCTTGCCCTTGTTGATCCAAAGCGTGCAAAGAGGTATACTTCCTATGAGCTGATATCGGGAATGAATTGAATGGTATTTTGTTTCGTTATTAACTTTGAATTCATGTAAAAGAGTAGGTTTAGAAGCATTTCAAGTGTTGGTTCAAATTAAAGTGCGATTTTGTTTTTTAATTGTATACTTGTAGAATTAGGATGTGATGTTAGGTTTTCTCTTTGCTTTTTAATTTTTAATGAAGTTTGAATTTTGATTAAAAAAAAAGGACGTGATGTTAGTTTTGAATATCTATCAAGTCTTGGTTTAGTTTTATACTTTTTCTATAAACTCTTCTCTTCAATTTTACTGGAATAATACCGTGCTCAAAGTCTACTATCGGAGATATTGGGCAGAACAAAGTGCCTGATACTATTCTTCCGTATTGAAATGATTTTTGTACTCCTGTTGCAAAGGTTTTGACCACGATTTCTGCCCAGTTTATCCTCTGCAGTCATCTTCTGTTCTGGTAGATACTTATTGGGAAGTGGGTCGTCAACCTCTTTTATTTACTCGTGCTCTAATCTTACACTAGTTTTTGCTATTTCACTTTATGAATCCATGCCATTGACCAGGGATTGTGTGCTTCAAAATGAAATAAAGGTTGATAGTGGCGTGTATATCTTCCCTTACTGTCTATGCATTAACATGACCTCTAAGATGTGATATTATAGTATTATTATTGTGTGCTTTTTGTACCTCTCTAATAGTCTCTATCCTTTTAGTTGTTTTACCATTTCGCTTTTATTTATAGGAGAGAGTAATATACTGCCATCTTATTTATTTATGTCATGCTGAAACCACAAACTCTCTTCTCTGCAATGTGATAGGATCTGGGCGAATAGGCAGTCAGCTGCAAGGTCGAAGGAAAGGAAGATGCGGTATATAGCTGAGCTTGAAAGGAAAGTACAGACACTACAAACTGAAGCTACCTCATTGTCTGCTCAATTGACTTTATTGCAGGTAAGTTACATCAACTCAGCAGATGGTCATTTTTTTTAATAGGAAATGAAACAAAACTATATTGAAAGGAAAAAAAAAAAAAAAAAAAAGACAATCAAGTTAATGAACTAGCTGTCCTCAGAACCAAAAGCAAAAGAAAAGAGATGACAGTCATTGTTATTATCAGAGAAAAGTCATTCTGTCTCAATGAATTGACATTTTGTTGTTTATGACCTGTCTTTCTCGTTTGTTATATGCTATAATAATGACATTTTTATGATGAATTTACATAGCTTATACAATAAAAATAATGAATATGAATGCTTATGTTGTGGTTTTCTTTTACTTTTTTCTTTTTTCTTTTTTCTTTTTTTTCCTTCTTTCTTTTTGAGCAGAGAGATACAAATGGGCTGACTGCTGAAAATAGTGAATTGAAACTGCGGTTGCAAACAATGGAGCAGCAGGTCCACTTGCAAGACGGTGAGGGTCTCTTGGGAACTTTTTTCTTAAGACAAACATCCCATTCCAATTGCTTGTTCTTATTATTGCTTTCATCTTCTTGATAGTTTGAATGGAGAGACATAATGGAAACCTAGTTTCTGCTTTAGTAGTTTGTATTATTTTCTATGAACATGCCTCACTCATGTTAATAGAAACTGCTACAGATTTATATTGTGATAAGTCAATTATGTGTTTATATATGTTAAACATGATATAGATGAGAGATAGAGAGGAATTCATTGTTCTTCCTCTGTTGAGGAGGATAGCATCCTCATATAATTCAATTTTGTTTTCTAAGGTGTGATATATTCCATTAATGCCTTATAATTCTAATGTTTTGTTTCAATACAATAATTCCTATTATTTTAGGTAGTGTGGTGATCTTTTTGCTAGATATCTGTTTATTGCTCTGGAAATTATTCTGATTGTTCAATATCAATTATTGTACTAACATTGCTAGAGATATTTGTTGTTGCTCTTATCACAAGTTAGCATAATGATTTATTTGTTGAGCATCCCCTCTGTGCTGTCCTTCAGTCCTGTACTGCTTCTGTGAGTAATATATATATATATATATATATATATATTATATACATACTAGTGGAGAATCTACCATCCAGTGGGATACTCATGCCTCCCATGTTGCGATTGCAACGGGGGTTGCATGGCACATCCTGCTGCATCCAAAGGTTTTCCCCTTTACGGTTTTCCCCTCTAAGCAATGCATATTTGACCTGTGGCCTTGTCTTATCTTGTTATTGACAGACATTATTCCCCTTTAGGTGTGTTGGTTTAGGACAAGTCTTTGGTATGTTGGCAATATGTTTATGATTAATATGATAACAAACAATATCTGATAAAGAAAATATGATAATGACAATCGACCATTGAGAGAATTATTAATCTCATTGGTGCAAGTTTATTAATTTGATATTCTTATTCAGTTAACTTTAATGCAGATACCGTTAGATGCTTCTAATACATATATGACAATTTTTAAATGTACCCAAAAATTCCTAAGAAATCAGATTTTGTTTTTTTAAATAACCTAAGAAATTATAGTTTAGATACAAAAACATATTGCAAATTTTTCTTTGATACTTTAGGTGTGTAATTGATGAATTTTAAATATTAGGATGTTTCAACCTTTTCAGTAGTACATATGAATATAATTATAATGCAATACTACACAGTAGAAATTCTGCGACATAAATTTTAATTATACATAACACCAAATGCATGTTAAATTTAAATAATTTAAAGTTAAAGAAAATATTAACTTGAATATGTATGATTCAATCTATTTTCGTTTTTCTTCACCGTTTTGGTATTTATGAGATTCATCTCAGTTCTAGAAGTATCAATGTTTTTGCAAATATCATTGGACTGAAGAAATGATCAGTTTTAACCAAAGATCACTTTTCCTTATATCCACATTGCATTCATATTAGGATGAACTTTGGTTGATAGTAGAATATTTTCTTTTACACTGGTTGAATACTTCTTTCAGAATTTTCAGTCAAAAATCCAGCAATAGATTTTCTGTCTTCTATACATTTTGCCAAGTTTCACATTGATTGGAGATTCAGTTGATTGTAATCAAAGGCACAAACCCAAAGCTTCATTATACAAGGAAATATATGTGCATAGTGTTTCATATCTAATTAGAAGGCATTCATATACATAAACATTTAGAATATTACGATCTATTGGGTTTCACTTTCTTAATCACTTTATTAGTTAGTGTTAATCGTTTGGCTTTTTTAGAGCCAGTAGACTGAATCTCTAAATGTGAACGGATTAATAACATTGTTTAGTGTTTTAAAGTTTTCCTATTCTCTCAGTTTTTTTTCAGTTTTTTTCAGTTTTTTTTTTTTTTTTCGAGGAACTATTCTTTCAGTTTACATGAAATTTTTTTTTAATCTTATTATATATCTGTCCTCATTTTTTACTAGGTTGCGATGTGAATGCTGCTGACGTTTTGCAATAGATTTGTAGGTCATATGTTTTGACACGTATTTGTGTAGCCTTTGTTTTTTTGACACGTGTTTGGGTTCTAGGGTTGTAGATATTTGTGCAGTTGTTAATAATGATAATTGATATGTTAGGTAATACTTTTCTAGGGTGCTTAACAATTAACCGGTTACCATAGGTGGAGAAATAATTTATCAATGCAGTCAATAGTTAAATAATTTTGCAGCTTGTTATTAGTAATGATTATTGATGTTTCCGTCGTGTTGACAAGAGGAGACATTAGCTTCTTTATGTTTTGTGGTTTACTTGTTAATTTCTCAAGCATTCATCCCTGTTGGTTTAGGCATGTTAGATTGTTAGTTGAGAAGTCATTTTGTTGGAATTGCTCCATATGATTCGATGCATGCCGCTTCTCTCTTCAATATTCACTTTGTATAACTAGCTGGCAATTAGTTGAAGCTGAGTTTTTGAGTTCTATGTATGTAGTAGCCATTGAATGTCTCTAAAGACATGTAGCAAAATTTCATCAGGAATTGTTGACTGCTCACTGCTCTAGAAGTGTAAATTGGTAGTAGTGTTAAATTATCAGCGCCGGATAGGACTATAATAGTGTTCCTTTCTGCTTTTGCAAACAGCAATTATATTAAGATATTGACTTATATTAATTATTATATTTCAGAATGGTTTTAGTAAATATTTTAATTTTCTTGCAGCCCTAAATGATGCACTGAAAGAGGAAATTCAGCATCTGAAGTTATTGACTGGCCAAGCTATGTCAAATGGTGGACCCATGATGAACTTCACTTCTTTTGGAGGTGGCCAGCAATTTTACCCAAATAATCAAGCTATGCATAATACTCTTCTGACTGCGCAGCAGTTCCAGCAACTTCAGATACACTCTCAGAAGCAGCAGCAGCAGCAGCAGTTTCAGCAGCATCAACTGCATCAGCATCAGCAGGAACAGCAACAAGCTGCTGACTTGAGAGGATTGGTTTCATCTCAGAACCAGAACGATAATGCTTCAGATATGAAAACCCCAGCTACAAAGATCGAGTAATGCCTGAACCATGGTTTCATTTTGTTGTCAGATAGGACAATATTACCTTGTTCCTTTTAGTTTGTTTAGTTACACCTATATAACATTCATTTTAGGTAGCAATTGGATTCTAGTTGGAGGTTAAATTAATGGGAGATATATATATATATATTACATGTTGTAGTTTATTAAATAATGAATGGTCTTTGATGATCTTCACTCACACATGTCCACACCAACTATGGTCACCATGTTATTAAGTTTTTATATTTCTTCATTTAGAAGCATGGTCTTTCATACATGGATCAATTACTAATGAACATACACACAATTATGATATATATGAAATGAGTATGTGCAATCCTAGTTCTTCAACAGTACCAAGTCAAATTCCAGAACTTACCGTATACATTAAGATACATGACGAACAAGTCCTAACAGACAATAAGACACAACTAACTAAATACAGACACCCCTTTTGTTTTGATACAAGAAAGAAGCCAATACAAACAATACTTTTTATAGTAAAAGAAAAACAAATCTAAAATTCACTACACATTAGCATCCCATAATGCAATCAACAAATCTAGTATCGGCAACACTCAACAGAACCAAAACCTATGTAGGTTACAAAATAAAAGGAAAATATTACTTAATTATTGACACTACATAAAAAAATATAAAATTAGAAACAAATAATCTATATCCTTAAAACAAAAATAGAAAACATTCAGTGATTTGAAATAATCTATATCCTTAAAGCTTTTGTCATTAGGGTTTTGAAATAAAGAAAATGGAGTTTTATTAGTTTTACTTTATAAAAGATTTTTTTAATAAAAATTGTATGTCTCTTTAAGTAATTTGATAAAGGAAAAAAACGAATACTAAATAATTTTAAAAAATGGGGTATAAATAGTTCAGTAGTGGATGTGCCAATAACACCATTCATAATAATAATAAATTTTTATTATAAATTCCTTTACCTTGGGACCAAAAAGATTTTTGCGCCACACAGTTGCAGACCTAGGAATTTTAACCAGGTGGGGCACTTAAACAAAGTAAAAATTATATATAAAAAAATACTTAAAAATTAAGATCATAATAAAATGAGTTTTTTTTTATTATTTTTTTATTTTTTTATTTTTTATATATATATATAAAAGTAAAAAAAACAAAATTAAGTTTTTTATATAAAGAAAAATCGATTGTATAATTAAATTTAGATAAAATAAAATAAATAAAACACTTATTCAATATGACATAAATAATCTTACATTAAAAAAGAAATAAAAACAAGAAAAACAATATTAAAAATAAATAATAACAAGAAAAACAATATTAACAATGAAAAATTATAATATTTATAAAATAATAAATTACAATATAATTTTATAATAGGAAATTTATGTGCTAACTATATATTGTTGTTGTGAATTTATTTATTTTTTCCTTTTGTTTTTTAGCTTAAGTTTGTTACTATTGTAATTTTGTAGGATCTACGTTTTAGGATTGGATAATTTTATTATAAGTTCTCAATGGATAAGAGTCGGATTCATGAGTCTAGATTAAGTTGCACTTTCGAAGACGGTGTGACACAATTCTTAGATTTTGCATTTGTTAATAATATTGATGGAAGAATAAAATGTCCGTGTAAAAACTGTAACAATGCTTTTCGACATGATAGAAATATTGTAGAGGAACATATGATATATGATGGTTTAGACATAGGATATTTTAGTAACAAGTGGATATACAATGACGAACTTGATTCGACACAAACAAGATTGAATAATGACCAATCGGGTCAAGTAGATGATATGCATGGGATGTTGCATAATGCATTTGGTGTTGTTGATGGTGGTGGTGGTGAGTTTGATGGCGTTGACCTTGGTAGTCTTAACAACGACAACAGTGGTGGTGGTGGTGGTGATGAGAATGACAATGGTGGTGATAGGGAGATTCTAAATGATGATGCAAAGAGATTTTACAACCTATTAAAAAATGTCGAACAAGAATTATATCTCGGTTGTAAGAAATTTACTAAGCTATCTTTTCACATCAAATGTCTATATGGATTGAGTGACAAATCGATTACAATACTATTTGAGCTTTTCAAAGAAGCATTACCTGAAGGTGAAACTTTGCTAAAATCATTCTACCAAACAGAGAAAATTATTAGTGATTTAGGACCTGAGTACAACAAAATTGACGTATGTCCTAATGATTGCATGTTGTATTGGGAATAAAAAGATCAAGAGACAAAATGTACTGTGTGTAGTACTTCTCGATGGAAAGAGACGACAAATGATGCAAATCAATCGTCTCCCTCAGATCGAAAAGTTCCAGCTAAGGTTTTACGTCACTTTCCATTGATACCAAGACTTCAAAGATATTTCATGTCAAACAAGACTTCTTCTTTTATGCAATGACATGAGAGAGACCGTGTTAAAGACAGTTTGTTGAGGCATCATGCGGATTCTGAAGCTTGGAAAAAATTTGATAATCGCCATCATAATTTTGCTTTAGATCCTCGTAATGTTAGATTGGGCCTAGCAAGCGATGGTTTTAATCCATTTGGTACAATGAGTATTTCTCATAATACCTGGTCGGTCATCTTGATGGTATATAACTTGCCACCTTGGATGTGTATGAAGCAACCAAATTTCATCATGTCATTACTTATTCCTGGACCTTTTGCTCTCGGAAATGATATAGATGTCTAATAGATGAGTTAAAAGAGTTATGAGATAATGGTCTGAAGACATTTGATGCCTCAACAAATCAAAATTTCAATATGCGTGCATCATTATTATGGACTATTAGTAATTTTCTGGCATATGCCAATTTGTTAGGATGGAGCACTAAAGGTCGTTTCACTTGCCAGTATTGCAATAAGAAAACTTATCACCATAGATTAAAGCATTGGAGTAAATATTGTTATATGGAACATCATCGTTTCTTAGGTGATGATGATTCATCTACTCCTTCTAGGAATGAGATATTTCAACAAATGAGTTTAGTGAAAGTCACATTAGGAAAACATTCTTTAAACACTCATATTAATAAACGAAAGCGAGATGATGTTGACAAAGAATATGATGTTTTGTGGAAAAAAAAAAGTATTTTCTTTGATTTAACGTACTGGGAGCATAATCTAATCCGTCATAACTTAGATGTAATGCATATTAAGAAAAATATATGTGACAGTATTGTTGGAACACTGTTAAACATTGAAGGCCAAACAAAAGACAATTTAAAAGCACATCTTGATATGAAAGATATGGGTATAAGACCAGCATTGCATCCAACAGTTGTTATAGGAAAAACATGTTTGCCCTCAGCTTTCTTCACAATGACTCGAATTGAAAAACAAAACTTTTGCAAGGTCTTATCTTGTGTAAAGGTTTCTAATGGTTATTCATCGAATATTTCAAGATGTGTGAACATTAAAAACCTTAAAGTTTATGGTTTAAAGAGTCATGATTGTCATGTGTTAATGCAACAATTTATTCCATTGGCAATACGACGAGCCTTACCCAAAATGGTGAGTTCTGTATTAATTGAATTAAACAAATTCTTTAGAGAATTGTGTACTAAGGTAAGATCCGTGGAAGAATATGGTAAACTGAAAGCACAGATTGCAAGAACTCTTTGTCATCTTGAAAGGATTCTTCTGCTATATTTCTTTGATATTATGGTGCATTTACCGATTCATATGGCTAATGAGGCAGACGTTGCTGGACCGGTGCAGTATCGATAGATGTACCCAATCGAAAGGTATCAATCTATGTTAGCAACACTTCTATTCTTAGTATAATATGTCAATTAAACACGATGAACTAATTTATTTGCACTTGTAATTTAACAGGTATTTGCCTACATTAAAATCATACATACGCAATAAATGTCATCTTGAGGGTTCTATAGCAGAGGGGTATTTGGCTAAAGAGTGTTTAACATTTTGCTCTCGATATTTGTTTGGAATAGAAACCAAATTCAACCAACCATTAAGGAATGTTGATGACCATGATTCAAATGGGGAGAGATTATCCAAATTTACAAGTATAGGTTGTGGAAAAGGGAAAGAAGAGTTATTATGTTTAGATAATCAAGTTTTGTCTCAAGCCCATAGATACGTGCTGTTTAATTGCAATGAAGTTGACTATTTTATCAGGTACGTCAAACAAATTCATGCTTAGTAACATTTTACGTAATTATAAATGTATTTTTATTTAAAACTAATCACATAAATAACATGACATGCAACATATTCAAATAGTTAGAAGTTCAAATCGTCAAGCTAGACTGATAGATATTACTAGCATCCATAATGAGACATTTCCCAAGTGGTTTCAAATGGAGGTAACAAGAACATTAACACATTGTATTAGATTTTAGATTTTAGAAATTTCATACTTATTAACTTATATACGTTTTAATCAGGTTTTGCAGTTGTACCACCAAGGTGATCTTCGTGTAAATAAAGATCTTAAACGGTTAGCACGAGGTCCTAACAAAATAGCATCAAGATTCAAGAAGTATCTTATAAATGGATTTAGGTTTCAAATAAAAGATATTGATATTAGGAGTAAAACTCAAAATAGTGGTGTTGTTGTTATAGTAAAAACTTCGAGTTTTGCAAGTGTTAAAGATAAAAATCCTATTGTGGGAGACGTTTCATACTTTGGGCATTTAATAAAGGTTATTAAACTCAATTATTATGGATGGAGGAAGGTTGCACTTTTCAAGTGTGATTTGATTGAAATAAAGTCCAACCGAGGAACAAAGAAAGACGAGTTAGGTTTCATACTTGTGAATCCTTCTTGTTTACTAAAAACTGAAGAACCAATCATACTTGCATCCCAAGCAATTCAAGTGTTCTATGTTGAAGATCCTGTGGATACGAAATGGCATGTTGTTGTCTTTACAAAGCCAAAAGATTTGTACGATATGGATAAGGTTGCAAATGTAGGAGATTTGTATGTGGAAAATGAAAGTGGCAATACAGAAAATTTATAAGAATTGATGGACAACACATATGATGTTGGAGACGATTTGCTTGGGATAATGCTTGACTCACCTTTGAACATCATAGGGAATGATGATACAGTAGATCAATATGGGGATGAAACTGATAACTAAGTTTGATGTTTCTTTTTATTTTGACTTGTATTGTTTTTATGTTCATGTTATTAAGTTTGTTTTGCTAAAACAAATGTTATTAAGTTTGTTTATATTATGGTTTTATGTGATTCATATAGATAAATTACAAAGAAAAACCTAGTCTAAAAACATTTTCAATCTTCACGTAACACTACAAAAAAAAATGCCTATTAGTGACGAACTTTTTTTGATGGCACTAATATAGCTGTTGGTAATGATACATTTTCCGACGTTTCCGATGTCTATGTTAGTGCCGTTGGAAATGAGTAAAAATGTGATATCACATTTTCGACGGCCCAATGACCGTTGGAAATTATAGTCGAATAAGCCGTCAATGTTGTCCCTATTTCTGACGGTACTTTTTGTGCCGTCGGAAATGAGTAAAAATGTAATACCATATTTCTGACGGCCTAATGACCGTCGAAAATAGTTTTTGTGCCATTGGAAATGAGGAAAAAGTAATACAACATTTAACGGTTTAAAGGCCGTCGAAAATAATCCACAATGCTATCGGAAATAGTACCTGATAGTCGAGAATAGTTGAATAAGCCGTCAATAAAAAGTGTCGTCATAAATGCCAAAATTTAATTCGAATTAATTTTAAGTGCTATTATGTTGTCAAAAATGTAGTACTATTTTCTATATTATTTGTTATAGCATTGTCATGGAAAAAATAATTAATTTATTATTATAATATTAAATAATAAATTATAATGGAATGTATGTGATAATTTATACACTACAAATATATATATATATGACTTGTAGGTCAATATTTTAAATTTATCATTATATGTGTTATATTTGTATTTATCACTTCATTTTTTTTATTTTTTTTTTTGAACGAAATCACTCCGTTTTGATTAAATTTTTTATTTTTCAAATAATATGTCATAGATAATGTAAATAAAAAAATTATAAAAAAAACCTTAAAATTTTTTATGATCACCGCAAGAAAATTAGGCAATAGGGACCGGACTTTACGGATAAAATAATTGTACTAATAAGAAGTCTACTTTGTGGGTAAATCTTACTAAATTAACTAAATATAAAATATAGCAAAATTATTAGTAATTACAAGAACATTTAGTTATTTTTAATTATGTTTAGTGACACTACTATATCATTTTTTTTAAAAAAAACTCTAATATATTTTTTTAATATCTATTTGCTTATCATACAAAATTATTACAAATTTTACTAAAATAAGTTTAAATTATTAATTAATAAAAATAGTATTTTTTTAGTAAAATGTTTATTATAAAAAATAAAATCAATAAGGATATAATATATGTTCCTATTTAAAGATAAACTAGTAGCAAAATATAATTTCCTATCGGATAAGGGAAATATTTTATAAAATATTATTTTGAAAAACAATATCTCAATATTAGATAGTATGTAGACATATCAATAGCTTATATACAAATTGTATGCAAAATTTATTGGATATAAAGTTATAGCAAAATATACAAATCGTATGCAAAACAATATCTCAATATTAGATACTATGTAAACATAACTTTATATCTGCTATAACAATATATCAATATTATTATTGTATGCAAAATATATCAGATATAAAGTTATTTCAAAATAGTAAAAGTAAGCCTTACTGTCATCCAGGTCAAGGGTTCGACCCATGGAAATTTCTTGGAGTTAAAGTAGTTCCAATTGGGCCTGGACGTCTACACATTCATATTAGGTATGAGTATTTATTAATATGGGGTTGTGGGGCCCACTTAGAATGTACGGTTATGGTTGAAGGTCCTGAGCTTATTATATCAGGACGTCTTGATAGAAAAATTATTATATATATATATATATATATATATTCATTAACTATCACTGACATTAATATCTAAGTTCGCAAAGAACGTAGAACAAACAAATTGAAAGTGACACATGAATTTTCTGATCTTAACATAAAGATTAAAAAAAATCCCAATCCCAAACTCTTCACGAATCCATAAATTATATTATCCAAACTCTTCACAACCCTTGCATTATATCAAAAGATTAATTTTGTTTTTATTTTGTGTTTTCAAATTTAGAGAATTTAAAAATTATCATTTGTGAAATTAGGTGTGGGAATCATATATATATATATATATATATATAATAATAGAGTTCACCAGCGCCACATGGCGTCGTGAGAGAAGTTTGATATTAAATATGGTGTGTATAAATATATATATATATATATATATATGATATATATGATATAATACATTAATAATAAATCAAGAATGCCGCCATATGAGAGTTTTGGAATTAAATGTAATCAATCAAATATGATTGTTCCTAATATCTTCCATTATTTAATGCTTTTATATAATAGAAACCATTGAATTAAAATCGAAGGGATCTTAACAGCCTACTAATTTCATCTTTCATTTTTAATTAAAGTTATTACTTTTGTATATTTATTGAAACCATTGAATTGAAATCAAATGTAAACTTTTCGAAATACATGTATTTTCAATAAAACTCTTCATTTTCCGTTGTTATTTCTTCTATAAATTTAAACTCTCAGGTGCCACAGTGTCAAGCTCCGAAGATGAATAAGAAGATCCTCTCATCCGTGTTAAAATAGGTAGCTGCACATCCTTGTGTGGTCTATCCATTTCATAATATTATGTTTTCCAAAGTGGTAAGGAGTCATCGTGCTTTCTTCAACAATCTAATAAAAAAGGAAGCCGAATTCTGTAGAGATAAAACACTAGAGATATTCATACTCATGTGCATAATATGATGATGAGAACTGAGAAGCATCAAAAGGGAGGATCAGAAATCATAAGTGGTCTCAAACGAATGGCTTTATTAATGTTTCTCTTTATCAAACCTCCCGGGTCACTTCTTTTTGATGCCTTGCTGATTGACCAAATTTCATTTTCTATCTTTGTCAAATTTTTCCGATTTGATCTTGGATTAAAATGATTGTGGATGTGTTTAGTAAAATTCTGTTTTTAAAATTAAAAAATCAAACATCCTTCTGTTTAAATAAGAATACATATATAATTTTTTTATTAATTTTTTTTTTTTAATCTTAACTATGTTTAAGATTATGTGTGAAGATGACCCTAGCCTATATTCATTCAAGTTAAATTAATTATGAGTTTTTTTTTTTTGGCTTAAATAGTTCAACTATTTTCTATGAATTTCAACAAGTGATTTTGAATACATATATATTATCATTAAAAAAGAATGATGATAATGAAGAGGCAAATAGCCTTATAGTGGACATAAATTTTAGGTCACAATTTGAACAGACACATTCCGATCAATGTGTGTAGAATTAAAGAAAAGCTCCATGGAGGGGGGCTGTATTCTCTATTCATCAATTAAACATCCCTTTAAGGACAGAGCTTCTACGATACGATAGTATTCTTAACAAAACCTGTGCATCGTAAGGGTTGACATACTAGTAACTTAAGAGACTTTATAAATAAAATGTATTAAAATAAATACACTCATTTAAATAAGGGTATTATTGATATTAAGATGAATACTTATAGTAATGATTTAAATTTAAATTTTAGACATGAATATACTTATAAATATGAGTATACTTATTATATTTACAATAACCACGCCCGTAAAGAATTCCAATGTACACGGTAGAAATTTTATTATTGCTAAATGTCATATCTTTTCATGTATACTGTCATTTCTTACGACATTAATAAATCGTTTATTTATTTTTTTTATTTTTTTATTTTTTTATCAAAATGGACGAATCCATTGTTTATAGTCGAAAAAAAGAGTAAAGGGCTATCGTTTACTATAAACAATTTTTACATCATATCTAAGAGATTCATTAGTTCTACCGAAGAAGAAATGTCACTAGATCATTATCAAATGACTGCCACATTTGCTATCCGTGAGGATCCCACCGCCACCAGAGTACCATATTGAAATAGGCCATCAACAAGATCAGAATCATTCTCAATGAGTTCAGGAAGGTGGATTGGTCCAAGTGGAGAAGAAAAAAAACTGAACTAAAAGTATTTTCTGTGATTTTCTATGTTCCCGGAGAGTTGAACAAGATATTCCTGACATATTACCTTTGGTTTGCATTGGCGATGAAAAAAAAAAACAAAAAAAAACAAAAACAAAAAAAAACAAATGGTGTTATCTACATGACTGAGTAGCCTGGGCCACCTCCTCCTTCCGGCACTGTCCATTCAATGTTTTGCTTTGGGTCCTTGATGTCGCAGGCCTGAAAATACAATAGAATGATGTTGCATTTATATCATAAGAAGTGAAGATACAAACTTAGGAATTTTACAGATAGATACAAACTTTGTAAATGCAGAATTCAAAGCAAATAGAAAAAAATCCATTATTCTATATCTACTACTTTTCTGGCTCAAAGAATAACAATGTATAGTGCTTCACACTTCATCAATCATGTTCATGTTTGTACATCATGGTTTTTGCAGGATATGATGGTGGCAGGATCATGAGGCGCCACCAAAGCTAGATGTATTCTGTGGAGATATCATATGCACATAAACAAACAACTTGTGAAGGAGCATCTCCCCAATCTGATTATTGGAAAGGATAAGAGACTTTATTTTATCAGTCTAAGCTCAAGACAGGCATGGGTGAAATGCAGGCCATTTACATAGTGTACTCATTTTGCAAACTGGTTTTTCACCAATTAGTATACAAGGTCAGCAATAATCGGTGCCAATGAAAATCAAGTCGAATGTGTAAATAAGTACAGATGAAAACCTAACTTTTCTCTTGAATTATTACTGGTACATAAAGGCATGATAATTATTTGACTAATTTTGTTATATCTTATATGCCTAAAAGTAAGAAAAAAACACATACCACATGAACCAAACCTACTTCCAGGATGCATAGATTTCTTCTCTTTGAAAGCGTTAGTACATTTTTCCTCTATATCTATGCACATATATGCATACATATCTCGGGAAATTTAGTGTATTCAGTAGATACTTCAATTTGCAGAAATGGTTTTGAACATTACCTTGCAATGGAGGCAATTTTGAGCATTGATTTGCAGCTTTAGTCGACTCTTTTCATCTGGGACATACCTTTTTGTTTCAGAGTAAGACGAAACAGATTTATCAGCAATGGTTCATTTAGAGAAGTTACAAAGCACAAGTGACAGTAGAATGGTCAATACTCATATACACGTGCAGGACAATATCGTGACTCCGGTCCAGCATACTCTGGCAAATTGACAAATTCAGGAATTTTTGGATCCCTTAAGCAAAGATGAGCCGGTTGATCATGCTCGTGATTTGTGTTGCTCCTGACAGATGAGATAAAGATAAACATAAATTGCTTTAAGATATGGAACAACAAAGACGAGATGGGCATTTCTCCTCATCAACTCAGCAATTAATTTTTCTATACAAAGGCTTTTTTATTTCATCATTTCCTTCCAATTTTCAGGAGTTGAAAGAATAGAGTTAAAATTAAACTTGGAGCTCTTCATTTGCATAAAAATCTCAAGAGTTGACAAACATTTAATCATATGCCCTACTCATATATTATAATTAAGCAATACTGGGGCAAAGATGCAGAGTGACAACAGAAAGCTCCCTAAAAGCCCCAAACAGGCTGTAAGAAATATAGCATCTCTATTTTTGCAATGTTGGACCATCCTCAACCCAATTGGGGTGATGAGGCATAGGTAATGTAAACCATTACGTTTCATCTAACTAAGAAATAAGTGAATTACTAAATGCAGAAGGGTTTTTGTAATAAAAAAACCTATGCAAAGAGGTTGGTACATCAAAAGAAAATACTCCATCGGGCTTTGGATACTGAATTGGTGAATGTAGCCGAGCAACCTGCAAAATTGGAATCGCAAAATTCGTGACAATCAGCTATTAGTATATGCTTCGGAACATAAACTATTATATCATATTCAATCAAAGTATTACAAACTAAGGTATAAATTATAAGAAAATTTTGATAGCTTATTAGGATTACCGGTTATTTTGAGAATAAAGTCCGTTCCCACCAATAGTGCAAGAATCATGTTTGTCACACCCTCCCAACCATAGATTATTATAGTGGGTAGGAGATATGATTGATATGATAGTACCAAATAGAAAGCTCCGTTTCTTTCATTTTCCCCTCTTTACTTTTTTTTCTCTAGTATAATTTTTCTGATCCAAAATCGTTATTTATTTTTATTAAAAGAATTTAACTGCTTTAGCTAAACCAAGTAACTCCATCGCTGAAAAATAAAACTACACAGTCTTAAGAATATTTTGGTTTAAATCCATGGTTTCATGAATGGTAGAGTCCATACTTCTGTTGCTTCATGGTCAGGTTTGCCATGCTTCAGCGTGAAGGGGGACCTTCCTTTCAGTATGTAGCTGTGAGGCAGGAAAGAGATCTTAGTGAGGTTTCATAGAAGAAAAACCAAGGAGGAAAATATGAGTAATCTTTACATAGATGAAGATGTAAATTAAAGGCCTACAAGAATAAAAGCCAAATGGAAGGTGAAATCTTACTGTTCTAAAGCACTTATAGCCATACCGGGAACAAGTCCATACTCAAACGCCTACAAGAACAAAAGAGAACTTTAAGATGAGTGGCGGCACTCTCATTTTAACTTAAAGAAACATCTTGTAATTCCGTAATTTAAAGGAACTATAGACTAACTGAAGTTTCCAAATCCATTAGTTGGCTGTATCAACCTTTGTGCATCAAAAAAAAAAAAGTGACCTATAAATAAATAAAAACATAAATTCTCTACTTGATTCTCTGACAAGTTAGATTAGCAAAGAGAAACATGTTATATACTTATATATCATCCAAAGAATGTAATGGAATTAGATAATTATACAATATCAAAAAAAAAAAAAAAAAAAAAAAAAGAAGTAGATAATTATACTAATGTTTACCATTTAAGAGCTAGCTAATAAATGTGAGATAATATATGATATTGGCTTCATCGAGGCTCATGAGACAGTTAAAGAGCTTAGAAAGAAAACATCAATCTAATTTAGATAGCAAAAAGAGATGTATGAATTTCTATACTAACAGGTCGGTAGTTTCGAGCTTTGTGAAGTTCTTTCCAAACCCACGAATTCTGTAAAGTATCCCAATATGTTTCCATATTCAAGCCTTTGTTAAATACACCAAATGCAGCTTCTGCTGCTAGCATTCCTGAAAGAATTAGGAAAAAATTCAAAACCCATATTAAAGCCTTTGTTACATTAATGTTTGAAATCTTCCAAAGGACGAAAGACATTTATGTTCATCATTTTATGTTTCTTTCCCATTTATTTGGGAATAAATGAATATAGAGAGACTCTCAATTAAAAAGGAAGAGCTATTGACCAAAAATATCAAGCTCCGATTGAACAATAAAAGTTAGCCAATTCAGCGTATCAGCGGGAGTATGTACCTGATTTCATTGCAGTATGAGTTCCCTTTATTTTTGGTACATTTAAGAAGCCAGCAGAACATCCAATAATTGCTCCTCCAGGGAAAACTGGGTACGGAATAGACTGAAATTTAACCAGCATCATGTTCCTAAATGTATATGACATGTAGTAAATGATAAAAAATGCCATATATGATATATAATCAAAACTTGAATCATATGGGGAGAATGCAAATAAACTTCCCAAGTTCCCATGTAAGGACACTGCAGACTAGATTCTTTTATCTCCAACCAACCGGTAAAATTTAAATCAAAATTGATTATGGCACTCAGACAAGATATTGTCCTTCCATGGTGCAAACACTTATTTTCCTTATTCTCTATGAGCATACACCTTAGGTATTATTCAGGAACAGAGTGCTAATTCACCTGAAAGCCACCTTCATTTAAGGTTCGAGCACCATATTGGAGTACAGTCCCACCTTCCAGAAGTGGTTTGATAGCAGGATGATGTTTGAGTTTCTATGTCATGAGAAAAATAAGGACTAAATTGAGTCAGATTCCACACAATTGTCCTTCTCAGACGAGATTTAGACGCTATACAGATAGATATCAAATTCTAGGAAAAGCTGATATTACTAATTAAAGGTACCAGTGGATGCATAAACAAAAAGAATTAGGAAATCCACCAACTGATAACTAAATTTCAAAAGCAAAGGGCATGTCTATTTTCTCATTTTTTTTCATTTTTCCCTTTCTTTACTCTCTATTTTACACAATTGCATTTTAGACACAAGTTACTGAATAATTAGTAAGACATCAAACTTAAGAGAATCCTAAGAAATTAATTATAGTCTCTTCCAGATCAGCAATCACATTTCTTAAAGGCAATTTTGGTCAAAGAAGTAAATATAACTGAAAGCCACACAATCTCATGAAAGACAGATTTTCGATAGACCATATATTTTTACCGGAATAGCTGAAAAGGGAAAAAACGAAAAAAGTTAGATGAATTATATTTCTTGAAGAAACTATGCACATTTTTTTTCATTTTTCCCTTTCTTTACTCTCTATTTTACACAATTGCATTTTAGACACAAGTTACTGAATAATTAGTAAGACATCAAACTTAAGAGAATCCTAAGAAATTAATTATAGTCTCTTCCAGATCAGCAATCACATTTCTTAAAGGCAATTTTGGTCAAAGAAGTAAATATAACTGAAAGCCACACAATCTCATGAAAGACAGATTTTGATAGACCATATATTTTTACCGGAATAGCTGAAAAGGGAAAAAACGAAAAAAGTTAGATGAATTATATTTCTTGAAGAAACTATGCAAACCACAGCCATTCGAAAATGCACAAGAATATAGCATTATGAATATAAATAAAAGACGCTGAGATCTATTTTACCTGGAATTCCTCATAAGGGTTCAAGAATGGATTGTGATAATTCAAAGCAACCACTAGTCCAACTGCAATCTGTATGCTCAACCAAGGAAACAAATAACAAATGAGCTTCTGATATCAGAATGCTTGTAATTAACAATACCTTTCCATGATAATATTCTGAAACTTAAAGAGCCAAGACAGATAGAAAAGCCCAAAAATTAATTCGTAATTCGAGTTGAAGACAATAATTTCTGATTCAATAACATGGAATGAATGATGATGATGATGATGATGATAGAATTGACAGCAACTTCAGTGATAGTGGTGGTGAAACGGTATAAGTACAAAATTATGTTTTCCAGCAAATTACTGGAAAAGGAAAGCATTAACAAATATGACAGGATCATTAACTTTCATCTGTCTTGTAGAACACTTACTTAAGACAGGCATGCAATTTAATGCCCAAACGTTGTAAACTTAGAGAATAAAAACCATATACACTTCAGAGATAGGAGGAAGAGAGAATTGAGTTGTTTTTAGTCATCCAATAGTACAAGAATTTATAGTACTAGACCTAGAGAGGAAAAAGGAAGCAAGATCAATTGACAATAAATACTCAATAAATCAACCATCTAATTGAATCAATCTATAGCTAATTGATAGCCTAATTGAATGAATCTATAGCTAATTGACAACTAGCTTGAACAAACATAATTGAAAGTGATAAATTCACTCAACAAAACCATTTCTCCAGTCACCTGCATGTGAGTAAAAAGAAAATGAAGAAGAATGTCTAAATAAACCTTTCATGTACAAGATGTCAAGAAGTAAATAATATATGATTTAAGTTAGGATACTTTTAAACTAAAATGGAGAAGAAACATGGAGTCCCAATCTACGAAAACATTAGATTATGACTGCAATCAAAAGGATCTCATGAAGGAAATTTTACAACATGTCAGCCTGAATTAATTATCACATTAACTCGGCACAAAAAATAAAATAAGAGTTTAAATTTGATGAGGAAAGGAATGAATCCATAACCCAACCAGTCAAACAATATCAGTCATGGTAAGCGATTCCACGATTGCAAATTGTAGAAGTAAAGGCGAGTACAGAAACATAAAACAAGCAGTAACTCCATAATAATACCACTTCCTTTCAGATTAGCATGCAAAAATGCAAAATGATAACCAAAAGTAACTGGATAGAAATAATATTTTGCATAAAATTGTGTGATTCATTTTTGAAACTAACCTGCCTATCTTTCATGTGGTACAGAAATGATCCCCCATACGTCTTGTGATCCAAAGGCCAACCCACTGTGTGAAGAACCACACCAGGTTTATGCTTGCTCTCATCAATTTCCCAAACCTGATCAAACACATCAAAGAGAATGTCTCAAAATTTTCTTGGCTTGATGTTGTTTGGTCAAACTTGCCAACAAATAATCAGTAAGATTTCTCAAAGTTCAATTAGTTAAATTATTTATAAATATATATATATATATATATAAATAAAATAAAAAATAAAATAAAATAAAAAAACTAGAACCAGCAAAAAGAATATGTGCTATGGATAATAAATTTAATGAAAATATATTAAATCCATATAGAGTCAAACCCAAAAACAAGTAATTCTTATCAATTCGTTTGTTACCTCTTTAATTCCCAAAGCATAAGTCTGATGTTGTGCAGGCCTCAACTCTCTCAGTTTGTAATTTTTAATTATTTTCTGTTTAAAAGAAAATTCAAGCAAGTACTTTCCATTAGCATAAAGGTTGAGCATCAAAGCTTGCTAGAGTAGCAGCAAAAAATTCTTTTCTGCAAACCTCTGATAATGATCCTCGACATCCTTCAGCGAGAAGAGTTAAGCGCCCTATATTAGCAACACAATTGTTTCAAAAAGTTGACTTGAAGCTAAATTTATCGAGATTAAAACTTGAAATTTTATGTCCAAGTTCACTAATGTGTCATATTTAATTACATACTTGTTCATGCCCACATGATGTACAAGAATGTACACACACACTTCCATGAAATATATATTAACTAAGTTTGTAGACATCTTTAATTGTTACGCCACACAGAAAAAAACATGTATTGTAATTGAAAGTATACAATGGACTAATATACTTAAGCCATGGTCTATTATATTTCACCCTGAACAAATTGATTGATTAAAGTAACTAAGAATTGCATTCTTGTAATCAAATTTTTAAAGTAGTATGTGACATAAGTTAACTTCCAGGAGGACTTGCTAGAAAAGTGCCTTTGTAACCATCTAAGTAAGGCAACTTCACACACACACAAACACACACACAACGGAGCAACAGTGTAAGCTTAAGCGTTCCCTATATTCAATATGATTCAGGTAGGGTATCACTCGTGTAAGCTTAAGCATTCCCTAGATTCAATATGATTCAGATAGGGTATCACTCTCTAGGTAGATGTGACTCAAGATAGCACTATTAGAAATATGGTCAAGTTTATTCACAAGTTCTAAGACTAACATCATATAATGACATCATATATACAGTGTTCTTTTCTGGGGACGAAGGGCACAATGCTACACCTTCAAGAAATTTATAAATGTGCCTCTATATTGTTGTTTGTAGATGTGCATGAGTTCATGTCTCTGTGTACGTGAGAGAGAGAGAGAGAGAGGCCTGCCTCTTAATTCTACGCCATGCTGAAAAGTATCCTTTTTCGAACCATCTTTAGCAATTCCCATATCATTTGTTCCAATGCCAATAACTTTGTTGTTTGTATCATATAGTACCTGACCAATTACAATAACCTGTCAGGTAAAAATCTAATGAATGTCAAGCGTTCATGGAGAAAAGGAGTACCTCACTTGCAGAAAAGCCCGGATATATTTCTACACCTAATTCTTCAGCTTTCATTCCCATCCAACGCACTAACTGACTTAAACTGTATAATAAGACCTAGAATCAAGCTTCTAGAAAGTAATTTCTTCCATTAAATGTAAAGATAAAAGTTGCAAAATGAACTAAATATTGAATGAAAAGTGAAAGATTAAAGCAATGTGAGGAGTAACTCCTGTCCTGATATAGCAATAAAAGCAAGATGCATATTCAAGTTCTTTTTTTTTTAAAGGCTGCTATAGAATGAAAATGACCAAAGCTCTTACTTAAGTTATTGGAATTATACTACAAACCAGCATTGGTTTAATAGGCAAATGTGAATAGCAGGGTTTAGGCATCAGATTTCAATTTTTGTTCCGCTTCAGAATCAGACTAACTTACAACATCAGAAGAAGTTACAGTTACTCCAGGATGGTTAGCTACTATGAGTCTATGACTCAAATAGTTTAGATATAAATTCTAACTGTGATAATTGTACATAAGATATAACCGGTGTACAACAGAATCAGCTAGATTATCGAACAAATTTTATGCTTCATACACCACAAAAGCAGCCACATAGTTCAATAAATTTCTTGAGAATGCAAGTTCAAATAATACATAGAAAGAATAAATGAAAATTTGAAAAGATGCAATATTCATGATGCCTACCAAAAATTTTGGGTCTTTTGATAAGTATCAGATTTGGATTAACACACTTTTCTAAATGAATATTCCAGGCATGTTAATATGAGCATTACTACCTTATAACATAGTTTCCTCTGTTATGAAAAGGAGACGGAAGTGAAACAGCACGATCCTTGGTTAGGTACCAAAACTTGTCGGAAGAAACTGGGACACTGATGGGTGCCTGCAAAGAAGTTCACGAAGAAGGTATATCGGAATCAAAAAGTAGACAAGTGGTAATAAATTCTACATTTCTCCTTTTCGCAAGGTGATGCAACCTCATACCTATTATTGTTCATTTAGCTATACTAGAGCAGATTTATGGATGTCAAGTTCAAAGAAGAGAATATCAGATAATCAATTATGTAGCTTTTAGTTTGAAGCATGATTAATGTCATAAAGAAGCTACCAAAGAACTTTCCAAAACAAATTTTGACTGAACTATATGGTTGTTATCAGTGCATATTTCATTACAGACTTTGAATCAGCTTCCAGAAGTGTGTAAACAAAGGCGTTGATTTAATGTTATAGTCAAACATTTAGTGATTCTCATATGCATAAGCTAGTTTACCATACATGTTACAGCTTTCAAAAAAAATATTATAACATACAATTAAGACCTAGAAGAATTAGTAGGTAGACAGCAAAAAAGAGAACACCTCTTCCTGTTTCCAGTGTGGCAATAGTTCATCCAATGCCCGGGGTTCAAAAACATTCCCAGATAGGATGTGAGCACCTATATTGACATCATGGAGGCAATAATCAGCAATATTAAACAACTAATCTGAACTTGTAGATTCTGCAACTTAGAGAGAAAGAGAGAGAGAGAGAGAGAGAGAGAGAGAAGAATTTATGAACATACTGTCTCTCAAAAAAAATTATGAACATACTGATACCAAATGCATGGCATAGCGACAAAAAGCTCTTGACAAATGAAGTAACAGTTGAAGACATGCACATAAAAGTTTTAAAATAAAGCTTTTGATCAAACTTCTCAGTGTAATGAATTGCAGCAATCGTTCAACAGTTAAAACAAACTGAACATAAATGATATCCACAAAACATAACAAGGTATCAGATTATGACTTACTGAACCCACTTAGCCATCCCACTCTATATAGATCCAATATCTTATGAAATCACCATGTAAGAAGTGCCTAAATATTTTCAACTCTATATCTGTATCATTAACTTAGCAGAATTTTCCGCTTGCAATATATTTCATCCTTGATGATACAGTCAGAGACTCAGATGTTCAGTATCCCGATAACTTCTCACAAATACATTATTTTAGTTTCCGTCCTCATTTTAATATTTGCTACTCACACGTCTTTTATATCTGCACTCCTAGAGTACACATATTGAAGAATTAAGTTCTAAAATCTTCCTTCACGAACTTTAGGGGAATGACACTATGAAATTTTCCCATTAACATCTTAAATTACAACATATCACAACAGAAATACCTGAAGACTCCACTATATGAAACAAACAAATACAAAAAGGTTACTCAAATACATCTCAAGAAATTAGAAGAAATCTAAATAAAAGTTGAACCTATTTATTACTGTTTATGATAGCATTTGTCAACATAAATAGTTTTTTTAATATTCAATTTTTGCCGCATAACACAGACAAGCACATTAATGAGAAGAGTGACAAGAAATCAAACGAAGAAACACTTTTTGATAAAATAAAATCATCTAATAACAGAGTGAAACTAATGCAACTGTTACAACCCAATGACATTAAACTTGAAATTCAATTGAGATGTAACAAGTACTACAAGCCATATATCAGAAACTTCCACACATGATAAACTAAAAAGAAGTAATAAATTCAAACGAAAGAATCACATTCATGAAACGAAGACAGAAACATACCTACTTCTGGACCTTTTTCAACAACACAAACAGATAAATCGACATTGTTTTCACGGCAAAGTTGCTTGAACCTGATTGCGGCCGATAACCCGGCGGGTCCAGCACCAACAATGAGAACATCATACTCCATACTCTCTCTGTCAGTTTCACTACTGAAACTCCTAAAAGGCGGCTTCATAGATGAAAACCCAGTTGGTTTAGTATAAAATCTCGTCAAAGACGAGTACCCAGATGAGAAAAACCGGTGAAAACCAAATTGGGAGGTTGGATTTTGATAGAAGTGGTGGTGAGCATATGAGGAGCCATTAGCAGAGTTAAATGGGTTGGAGAGATGGGTGTAGAGTGATAAAGAGCTGTGGTGGATTCTGAGAGAGTTGGATTTAGTAGAGATTGAAAGAAACCTGTGCATGATTACACTATTAGTTTGGTGATCAAGAGAATGTGTGTGAACTGTGAAGAAGAAGAAGAAGAGGAGTCGTGGGACTCGTGGTGGTTTATATTATTATATTACTTAATCATATTCGTTAAGAAATGACGTGCCCTCGTATTAATCCATCGAATTTGACATCAACTGACGTGTCAACCTCATCAAGGTTTGATATTTGGTGTTTTGATCGATTTGATTCATCAAGTTTTCTTATTTTGGTGTTTTTGGTTTTCTGGTTTTTTTTTTAATACATGATTACTAATTTACTGCTGACTTCTAGTTTAGAATTGGTATACATAGTGCATACTGTATTTTCTTATTTAATTTTTTTCCAGATTTCTACATTAATGAATTATTTCCTCAGCTTTCAAATATATTTTTTTTTCACATTTGATATATTAGTTACCGAGACCTTACGAGTTAACCGGCTGTTACAAAACAACTCTCGCTATAAGATTCTTTCCACGGTTTGTGATTTTAAGTATAAAAGTGAGTCTCGAACTCTTATCTTATGTGTGAAAGGAAAGTACAGAAGAAGAATTCTCAATTAAGGATGATTGAATTTTAATGTCCATGTATTAATCGTTCTGTCATTACTCATCAGATGCAATTAATAGATGAAGATCTGTAAATATTAGTGTTCTTATTTTCATAATTTATTACTTTATTTGTAAATTGTGAATTAGTGATTATGTTGAAAATTGAAATGGCAGCTGAACACACACTAGTGATCATATTAGATAAAGTTCCTAAGATAAGTGAGCAAGATTAAGTTACAAATACAAGTCCAGAACATAGAAGAACACAATTGAAAAGTACAAAAACATGAAGAAATTAATTATTACAAGAAAATAAGATAGCTTTATGGGTAAGGCAGAGTAGCAATGTGGTTGTGAGCCACAGTTCCAATCCAAAGCTTCCCTTGAGCCTCTCTGACTTCACTCACAAGCTTCATCACATCACCTTTTTGGTCCTCAAGAACTTGCAGAATCTCTCCTTTCTCATTGAGAAGTGAGATAACTGTGTACATTTTCATTCCCATCATTCTAGCCAAGAATCTCATTGGGATTGGTAGCCGAAAATACACGCTCCGAATCCATGGATTATTTGACAGAACCTCTTGTCCTGCTGTCCTGCAACAATCTATTGCCACCCAGAATTCACCTCTCTCGTTCATTCTCACATTGTCCGGGAAACCTGGCAGGTCTGCAACAACTTCCACGCCTCCAGTTTTCGGACCTTCTAGCCAGTATTTAACTAGCCTGATGAGTAATGACCCCATGTCACACATTAACAGTTGTGAAAAATACATTATCTTAATTCTTATGTTATGCATTCTAGTTGACATGATTGAGAAAAATACCTGCAGTTGGTAGTCTCAGTGAAAAGTAGGAAGCTTTGGTCTTTAGATAACTGTACTCCGTTCGGAAAAGCCAATCCATCTAAGACAATGTGAGTTGATTTTGTGGGAGGATCATATCTAAGAAGCCTACCAGTTGCTTCTCCTTCTAACAGGATAAAGAAATGGTTCCTGCAAACAAATTCCCATTAAGCAATTCTAAGTAAGCAAGCAATTATAGTCTCAAGTGAATTGGTGTGCTAGCTTACACTCTGTTGTATCTCTTGCTGGTGTCTGTGAAGAAAATGGAACCATTTTTGTGGATGTCAAGGTCATTTGCAAACATGATTGGGTTGCCATCCACTTCAGTTGTTAAAGGAGTAGCAAGTCCTCCTTCAGGACCAACAACCAGGAGACCATAATATGCATCAGCTATGTACAAATCTCCACTCTCTTTGTTGAATCTCAGCCCAAGAGGACGACCACACCATTTCTCATGCTTCCATTGCTTGTATGTCGTTGAATCCACTCCTCTTGCACAAACCTTCTCTGACCTTTTATAATCAAAACAACATGATTAAGCGTTCATTCAACCTGGCAATAACGTTAAAAGAATGTGTATAAACTAACTCACCAATTTGATGTTACGGTAGCAAATGTTTGCCATCCAACAGCCTGACCCATCCATCTAACAATGCGACCATCGGCTAGTCCAGTGTAAGGGCCATGACCCAACCCATCAAACTCCAAGGATTCAGGACCAAACACTTGATCTACAAACTCCAACTTGCCATCCCCCAACCTGCTGTGATTGTCTCTAGGCCAACTCTCCATGACTTGCTTGTATGGAGCAATGTCGTGCTTGACAGGCTTGAATTCATGGCCTCCAACAGGACCCATTTGAAGAGGGTCCATTATTACAAACCCTAATGCTAGAGCAAGAATAACAATGAACGGATGCTGTAAAATTGTTTCATCTTTGAGAAAGTTTTTCTTCTCCATCTGGGGTGGCTTTTGGTTTCTGGGTCAGAGAGAAAAAGAGAGAAGAAGAGGGTGGTTATGGTGAAGAAATGTGTGGCTTGGTCATGGAGTTTGTGGGTAAGGAGTTGAGAGCACCATGCATTGGTTGTGATATAGAGTTGTGGTTTGAAGTAGGTTGCCTATTGTTGGTCATGTGTTTTGTATTTCTGTTTATAATTGGGAAAAAACAACACAAGGTGTCGTATGCTTGCAGGAAATTCAATTCATTTTCAAGCTCTAAATGTTTCTAATAATTCACCAGCAGATTCTGAATATCATGATAATGATCATGTAAACCAACCAAGCAGAGTTTCTAATAATGATTATGTTTTCAAGGATCCGAAATGGGAATAGAATGGAATGCATAGACAAATGACAATATATCATCGTAGGACTTGTCCCTAGAACGACATGACATTCCATGCCACTACTGCAGATACGATTCCATTACAGAAGAAATGAAAGTGAGCCACACGATTCATGATAGGGCATGCATGTAGTGACTATTGCTTCTAAATTTCTAATCAATGTTTAAATGTGTTTGTGAACTCTGAACCTGTTCAGTACAGATATGGTTGTAATATATGGTTTTAATCAGTGCATATTTCATTACGGACTTTGAATCAGCTTCCAGAAGTGTGTAAACAAAGGCGTTGATATAATGTTATAGTCAAACATTTAGTGATTCTCATATGCATATGCTAGTTTACCATACATGTTACAGCTTTCAAAAAAAATATTATAACATACAATTAAGACCTGGAAGAATTAGTAGGTAGACAGCAAAAAAGAGAACACCTCTTCCTTTTTCCAGTGTGGCAATAGTTCATCCAATGCCTGGGGTTCAAAAACATTCCCAGATAGGATGTGAGCACCTATATTGACATCATGGAGGCAATAATCAGCAATATTAAAAAAATAATCTGAACTTGTAGATTCTGCAACTTGGAGAGAGAGAGAGAGAGAGAGAGAGAGAGAGAGAAAAGAATTTATGAACATACTGTCTCTCAAAAAAAATTATGAACATACTGATACCAAATGCATGGCATAGCGACAAAAAGCTCTTGACAAATGATGTAATCGTTGAAGACAAGCACATAAAAGTTTTAAAATAAAGCTTTTGATCAAACTTCTCAGTGTAATGAATTGCAGCAATCGTTCAACAGTTAAAACAAACTGAACATAAATGATATCCACAAAACATAACAAGGTATCAGATTATGACTTACTGAACCCACTTAGCCATCCCACTCTATATAGATCCAATATCTTATGAAATCACCATGTAAGAAGTGCCTAAATATTTTCAACTCTATATCTCTATCATTAACTTAGCAGCATTTTCCGCTTGCAATATATTTCATCCTTGATGATACAGTCAGAGACTCAGATGTTCAGTATCCCGATAACTTCTCACAAATACATTATTTTAGTTTCCGTCCTCATTTTAATATTTGCTACTCACACGTCTTTTATATCTGCACTCCTAGAGTACACATATTGAAGAATTAAGTTCTACAAATCTTCCTTCACGAACTTTAGGGGAATGACACTATGAAATTTTCCCATTAACATCTTAAATTACAACATATCACAACAGAAATACCTGAAGACTCCACTATATGAAACAAACAAATACAAAAAGGTTAATCAAATATATCTCAAGAAATTAGAAGAAATCTAAATAAAAGTTGAACCTATTTATTACTGTTTATGATAGCATTTGTCAACATAAATAGTTTTTTTTAATATTCAATTTTTGCCGCATAACACAGACAAGCACATTAATGAGAAGAGTGACAAGAAATCAAACGAAGAAACACTTTTTAAGAAAATAAAATCATCTAATAACAGAGTGAAACTAATGCAACTGTTACAACCCAATGACATTAAACTTGAAATTCAATTGAGATGTAACAAGTACTACAAGCCATATATCAGAAACTTCCACACATGATAAACTAAAAAGAAGTAATAAATTCAAACGAAAGAATCACATTCATGAAATGAAGACAGAAACATACCTACTTCTGGACCTTTTTCAACAACACAAACAGATAAATCGACATTGTTTTCACGGCAAAGTTGCTTGAACCTGATTGCGGCCGATAACCCGGCGGGTCCAGCACCAACAATGAGAACATCATACTCTATACTCTCTCTGTCAGTTTCACTACTGAAACTCCTAAAAGGCGGCTTCATAGATGAAAACCCAGTTGGTTTAGTATAAAATCTCGTCAAAGACGAGTACCCAGATGAGAAAAACCGGTGAAAACCAAATTGGGAGGTTGGATTTTGATAGAAGTGGTGGTGAGCATAGGAGGAGCCATTAGCAGAGTTAAATGGGTTGGAGAGATGGGTGTAGAGTGATAAAGAGCTGTGGTGGATTCTGAGAGAGTTGGATTTAGTAGAGATTGAAAGAAACCTGTGCATGATTACACTATTAGTTTGGTGATCAAGAGAATGTGTGAGAACTGTGAAGAAGAAGAAGAAGAAGGAGGACTCGTGGGACTCGTGGTGGTTAATACTATATTACTAATCAGATTCGTTAAGAATTGACGTGTCCTCGTATTAATCCATCGAATTTGACATCAACTGACGTGTCAACCTAATCAATGTTTGATATTTGGTGTTTTGATCGATTTGATTCATCATTCATCAAGTAGTTTTTATTTTTTTTTATTTTTTTTTATTTTTTATTTTTTTATTTTTTTTATTTTTTTTAATATTACAATAACTGTCGAGACCTGACGAGATGAATCTCTGGAAGCATAATCCAAAACACACTCCCATAGACAGGAGAGGGCACCCTCACTAGGCAAGAAGGTACAAGGCATATATATATAAATATATACGTACACCACCGAATTTAAACCGTGGTGATGGGGGTTCCTAGGGAATAGCATCACCACATTAGCAAGAGTCCGATGTCATTCATCAAGTTTTCTTATATTTATGTTTTTGGTTTGGGTTTTTATTTTTTCAATACATGATTACTAATTTACTGCTGACTTCTAATTTAGAAGTGGTATGCATAGTGCATACTATATTTTTTATTTTTTACTTTTATTTTTTTTCCAGATCTCTATATTAATGAATTATTTCCTTAGCTTTCAAATATATTTTTTTTTTCACATTTGATATAGTAGTCACTGAGACCTTCCGAGTTAACCGGCTGCTACAAAACAACTCTCATTATAAGATTCTTTCCACGGTTTGTGATTTTACATATAAAAGTGAGTCTCGAACTCTTATCATAAATGTGAAAAGAGAGTACAAAAACACTTGATTTAAGAGTAAGATGTTGTCAACATGTAATTCAATCTTCTTTTTAAACACTTCAATGTACTAACTAGTAGTTAAGTAATTATTATTCGAAGGATAACAGGGTATCCCTTCTATTCATGTACTTTGGTACAATTTTTATGTGTTACAATTCATCCCTGAAACTAATTTTTTTTTTTATAAAAAAAATGTGTATGCAAATACAGAATAATTCTCAATTAAGGATGATGGAATTTTAATAGATAAAGATTTGTAAATATTAGGGTTCTTATTTTCATATTTTCTTACTTTATTTGTGAATTTTGAATTAGTGATTATGTTAAAAATTGAAATGGTAGCTGAACACACACTAGCGATCATATCAGATCAAGTTCCTACGATAAGTGAGTAAGATAAAGTTACAAATACAAGTCCACAACATAGAAGAACACAATTGAAAAGTATAAAAACATGAAGAAATTAATTATTACAAGAAAATGAAGATAGTTTTTGATCGTGCCTAAATTGTTGTACATTTCAACCCTCATTTCCTATTCATTTGGCTTGTTCTCGTGTGTATTTTCTGTACATTTTCTGCCTAATAGGTTAAAAATTTATGGATTGTACTCTCTTAAAACACACACATATATATAATTGCAACTGTTGGGCATAAGTGGCCTAACGGTTACAAACAGTCACATTTGGGCCACAATGGTTCAACGGTTGGTTTTTTTTTTTTTTTTTTAAATTTATTTATATTTTTTTATAAATAAATAAATTAATAAGTCTGTCATGTAGACAATAGTTGGGCTTGTGCGGTCAAAAACAATCTATGGGCCTGTTATAGGTTGTGGCCCAACTCCCAAGCCCAACCATATATATATATTATTTAATATATGAACCGCCGATTCTAAACCACCTGAGAACCGTCGGTTTGGAACCACCGGTTCATGCCCAATTTTTCAAAATGGTGAACTTGAACGATTTTGGTTGAAACAATGTGCGGTTCGGTCATCTCTACATCCAATGGAGGTTGAACTAGTGGCGGATCCATGAATTTTAACCAGGTGGGGCACTTGAACAAAATAACAATTATATTATAAAAAATATTAAAAATTAAGATCATAGTAACATGAGTTTTTTTACATAAAGAAAAATTGACGATATACTGAAGTTTATATAAATAAAATAGATAAAACATCTACTCAATATGAACTAAATAATCTTACGTTCAAAAAAATAAAAGTAAAAACAAGAAACAAAACATTAAAAATTAAATAATAACAAGAAAAACAACATAAACAATAAAATTGCAATATTTATTCTTCTTAAAAATAATAAATTGCAATCTAATTTTATAATAAGAAATTTGTTTTATATTTATAATGAATTCACTTTAAATTTATACAAAAAATAATTGATTAATAAATATTACTAGATATGTTTTTGAATTTTTTATTCTTCCAATTTTTGGTAAATTATTAATTTATTGATTTGAAATAAATTAAAACTATAAAATAACGAAAAATACCAAGGATAAAATAAAATGAATCATAATAATAGATGGACTATTTTAATATAATAAATTAAAATTTGAGATTTTAGTGTTTATTGAGTGGAAACTAAAACTATTAGAAATAATAAAAGTTCACAATAATAGATAATTTAACATAAAATAAATTGAACTAAGTAACCACAAATTGAAAGTAGTTAAGAAGTTGACAATAACGAAAAAAAGAAAATAAATTGTTTTGTTTTAGAATAAGATGAAAATTTAAGAAAGAAATTGGAAAATATGGTAAAATTAAAAAAGGCATTAAAAATTGTTAAAATTACATTATAAAATTAAATTTGTAAAATAAGATATTCATTTTGCTTGAAAAAAGTAAATGGTGGGACTTGAACCACCACCACCAATAAAAAAAATGACAAAATACCAGTTTTACCGAGAGCTATTTTTCTATCATTACTATTGTTTGGTATGTATATACATATTATATATATAATGGAAAGCAGAATCATTTTTTTTTTTTTAATTTTGAGGTAGGGCACAGACTCCACCTAGCCTTAAGGTGGGTCTGCCCCTGGGTCGAACTGACCTCCAATTGGAGGTCTTTCATCTCTATTGATTGTGGTCCTCCATCAATGGAGGATTTTGAAAAAAAAAAATCAAAATAGTGAAGAACTCATTACTAGGGGAGCATTTTTGGAATGAACTCATTTTATGTGTCATTTAAACTTAAGTTATCAAATGAGTGATACTCTTAAAATTCACCCTTAAAAAAGTGCTAATAAATTTTTGAACCCACTAATGGATTGAGGTATTATACAAAAATCATCTACAAAATCCTTTAAAACTTATATAGTTTATTCTTGAAATTACATTTTTTTTTTTTTTATCTTCGAATTATTATATGTTATAAGGAAATAATTTTCCTATTGATTGCGGATCACACTTAGTGATGGCAAAAATCTATGATCCGCCCCAAACTAGTGGGAATCCGATCTGTTTGGGGCATTTAAAACGGGGCTCGAGTCAAGTATGGGTCAAATGTTGTTGAACCGGTTTATAATCAAGTCGAGTATGGGTCAAACCACTATGCCTCGGTCCATCCCAGTTGGCTAAGTATTTATATAATTATTTTTTAAAATATTAAAAATATAAGACGAAAAATAAAACTCTATTATTTTTATCTCTTTACCTAACTGTATTTATGATTTAATTTAAGGTTTATATAATTTAGATATTATATTATATTAAAATTAAGTTTATATATAAATTTTAAGTGTATGTAAACCTTAAATTTTAATATTTATTTGTCATTTATGTTTAAATTTAAGTTTACGGTATAAATTTAAATATATTTTTCAATTTGAGTGTATTTTTAAATTTGATTAAACGTTAAAATTTAAGTTTCTGTCCCAACATTCAATTTCATGGGAAATTTGTATATTTAATGATTTTTATTTATTTATTATTTTTTTTTTATAAATGAAACGGATCAAGTTCGGGTCAAGTATGAGTCACCACGCCCCAAACGGGTTCGAGTAAGGGGTGAAAATTGAAAACCCATTTGGAGGACAAGTTAGGTAAGGAGCAACTTGCCTTAACCAAGTTTCAGGTATGTGGCATGTTGATCCAGCCCCGATTTGACCTTTTGTCATCCCTAATCACACTTATGGTGCAAATCATTACAATGAAGAAACTAATCTTGATATCAAAATTCAAGAAATTGAATAGGAAGATTGTACGGAACAAAATGACATGATTTGTTTCGTGAGAGGAATAATGATGTTATTTCCAATATCTCGAAGGGTGGTCAATTCCGATCTTTATCAAATCATAACAACCTAGCATAAAGATCGAATGTTTTGCTTTCTATGTATGGTTACTAGAATCATGTAAGATCCATATAAGATGCTCTATATTTTGGTGGCGTTTGTGTTTTTTGTCTGAAGTCTGAATATGTCTGAAATTGACTAAAGTTTGAATGGTGACTATTGTGTTTTTTGTCTGAAGTCTGAATATGTCTGAAATTGACTAAAGTTTGAATGGTGACTAAAATCTGAAATCTGAATGATATATTTGTTTTTTATTTATGATGTCTGAATATCAATGTCTGAAAACCAGTACCATGACAATTTTACTCTTTTAATTATTAATAAATTTATGTATTAATATATAATATAATATATATATAATTAGAATTCTCTATAACTCTTTTTCTCTCTTCTACAGATCTTCTTCTCTCTCTCATATCTCTTTTTCTTTCTTGTTCTTTCTTGTTCTCTTTTTCTCGTTCTTCTCCAGATCTTCTTCTACTCTTCTACAGAATTTCTTCTCTCCCATTCTCAGATCTCTTTTTCTTTCTTGTTCTTTATTGTTCTCTTCTTCTACTCTTCTCTAGATCTTCTTCTCTCTCACTCTCTTAGATTCTCTGAAAATCAAGGTGGTCGATGGCCTCCTCTCCTCCAACATCAAGGTTGTCAGAAACCTCCATGCTCAAACAAATGTCCAAATTTTTTTAAAAATAAAAAACTGTGGTAATTGTAAATTTTGTCTATGGGCATTTCTAGAATCAAGGTGTTAAAACATATCCAAGTTTCCGGTCTTTAGATAAAAGTTGAAAATTCTAGCTTTTTTTTTCTTAGATGTTTTCAATGGTATTTCAAATCTTAAATCACTTAAAAAACAAACAAAAATATCTTATTAAGACGTTTTAATGAACTTTAAGTGTTCATATAGAAAAACAAACGAGCCATTTGTATATAATCATATCAGTAGTGGGTTTCCATTCCATTTATTCTAAAGAAATTTCATTATATTCTTGTATTATGTGCCTCCAAATCCAAATGAAAAATGCTAGCTCCAACACTAATTACAGTAAGAATAATTCTTTGCTGCAATCCCAATTAGCTTGGAGAGCCATTGCAATCTTCAAAAGAGGAGTGAAAAAAGATATGCTCTTCCGAAAGACTTTTCAATTAGAAATAGGTTTATATTATTTTAATGAAAGTACTCGAATTCCTCCCCCCAACAAATCTAATTACTCTCCATTTTTTTCAAGTTAGAAATAATAATATGTTATTATTAAATATTCAATATTAGTATCATTTTAAAGATCTAGAGATAGAGATGAGCATTTATCCCTGGGGACCCAAATCCACATCCCCATTTGGGGGAGAAATTTTTGGGAAAATTGAGGGAATGGGGGGGATGAGGATGATTTTAATCCCCAAATTAAAATGGGGATGGGGATGGGGGGAGGTGCCCCCATCCCCATTTCAACAATTCCCCCAAGCATTATATATAATATAATATATATATATATATATATATATATAAACATACGGAAATTTTCCTGTGAGGATGCACTGATAGAATTATATAAGGATATTAAATGTGAGCCATTCGTTTTACATACTTTGACTTGGTATGTATGCACTTGTCAAATCACTTTTATAAATGAGTGGCTCATATTCAATATCCTGATACAGTTATATAAGGATGTCCTGATAGGAACGGGACCGTATATACATATATATTTAAATATTTCTATTCTTCTATTTTACTATGTATATATACATCTTTTGAATTTGTAATGGATTTTATTTTGTATTTAAATTTATGATGGATTTTGTGTTTTTCTAGTATGTAATTTTGAGTTAAACAGGGAAAATGAGAAAGACAGGGAAACAAGGAAAAACAAGAAAAATGGGAAAATTGGGGAAATGGGGTTGACGATGGGAAAAAACTCCCCCATCCCCATTCCCCAAATACTTATTTTTAGATTTAGATGAGACATTTTTAATGGTATAATTTTTATGATGATAAAACTTATAAATTAAAACTTAATATATACTACTTGAATTTAATTAAAAAGGACACCTTCCATGGCAGTGAGATCCACCTCTGGAACCCTAGGGACATGGTAGACCTTGAGAGGCACTTTGACCTTTATTCTACTACCTATTTTAGCTTCAGCTTCAGCTTCTTCTTCTTCATCTGATGATGCAGATGCAGATTCTAGAGATGGGTTGTTGTTGTCCAATTCTAGAGATGTGGTTGAATTGTTGGATTTTATAGCCACTTCGCAAGAGATGAGCCTCAGCAACCCTTTTCAGATAAAACCCATTAAAAATTAATCCCTAAAATAAAACCCACAAATTGATTTTAGAAAAGAGAGAATCTGAATCTAAAATCAAACAAAATAAAGATTCTACCTAAAAAAAAAATAAAACCCACTAAAAATTAATCCCTTATTACCAAAAATCGATCTAAAACACCAAAAGAACAAATCCCTTCAAATCAAAACTCAAAACTTAATCAAATTTTATATCAATTCGGGATCAAATCAGAGATCAATAAAAGAAGAATCAAGCCCCTAGATCTTCAGCCACCACCCCGACGAAGAAGAAGATCTGTGAGAAGAAGAAGAAGAAGAAGAGGAAAGGTGTGGGTGTGGGAGATAGTGAGAGAGAAAGAAGAAAGGTCGTGAGGAAGAGAGAGGAGAGAGAGACAAGATTTTTTTTTTTAATGTTTATTTTTTTAATTAAATTAATTAATAATGACTTTTTAATCAGATTTTTATATTTGTTATGTAAGTTACCATTTTACCCTCAAGTCTTGGACGGAATCTTTCCAAACCCTAACGGAATTGGACGGTAGGCACCAAAATACAGATTTTTTGAAACTATATGGACATGTCAAGATAAAGCTGAAAACCGAGGGGATCAGTTTATATAATAAATCAAATTAGAAGGACTAAAATGGATTTCACCCTAAAAAATATATAAATATCAAATATTAATGATAATGTTATATAAAAATAATAATATAATAATAATTGAAGAGGTAGAAATTGCTCTTTAATATTGAAAATAGAGTAACAAATATCTTATTTGAAAAACATTTTGATGATACTCTTATCATGTGGGTGGAAGCTGTGGCAATTAAGATGATACAAATTAAGAGACGGTAAAGTTGATGTGGATGACAAATTGAAAAAGGAATCGGAGGTGGGAGTTTCGGTTAATGGTCATTCTTGCCGTCCATAAGCGGTCAGCCATAACATAAAATTATACAAACAAGCAATAAACAAACCCACCCAACCAAGACTAGTATCTTGGCCTTATGTTAATGAATCAAGTCAACAAAATAAAGTTTATTCTCTCATCAATTGATGTACTAGAGGAATTTTAAACTTATGTCTTTAATCAAGTGTGGCGAGTACAACGGACTCCCACAAAATTTATTTTAAACGTACGTGTATATATATTGGTAACTCGATTTTGAGATATTATTAAATTGAATGAATAGTTTTTTTTTTTAATATTTATTAAATTATATTTTTATAAAAGTGTATAACGATTAATACGAAATATTGAGCATAAAAAAATTTGAAAATAATTATATAGTTACCAAAATATCCTAAAAAGGAGTTGAAAACATGAAGTAATGAAGTTAGCGGTTGGCAGTTGGCACCGGGCCACCGGCATCCAAAAAAGAAAATTCAGCTTAAAAGCTTTATTCCCTCGAAAACGAATCAAAACAAATACTGTATTATTTATTAAAGATAAGATTAATTTTTTTTTTCTTTCTAAAAAAACAAAAATCAAATATCCGAATTTGTCATCTTTAATTGACTGCTGCTTCTCAGGAATCAATCTCCGTTCCTGAGAGATCTTCTCTGCAGCTCAAGGTTAGGGTCTTTATATATACTGTTGATTTCATGTCATTCATTTCTGCTTTCAATTCAAATTTTTTTTTTTTTTATTATTATTATTTATTTGAAATTTTAGTGTTGTTTTGGGTTTCTTGTTGTGGTGGTAGTGGTACGTATTGATGTTTGATGTTTGATGTTTGTTGTTTGTTGTTTGTTGTGGTTATCCTTTCAATTATGGTAAAAATACTTGATATGCTTTCTGTAATTCCTTTGTTATGTGTTTGTTTCGTATCGAAAAGGAAAGAAAATTGGTCTTTTTAGGTTTTCAATAGAAGCCAGACTCTTGATAGTATCGTTACAAAACTGAATTTTTGAGTCGCTTCTGTTTACAATCTTGAAGTGCACTATTGAATATCCATTGTTAGAGTTAGACAATTTTATAGAATGAATCATGATGGTTGTGGAGTATTATACTATATGTAATTGTTTTGTTGCATATACTTTTAATTTAAATTCATTCTGTCAAAGAAGACCAGTATTAGCTCATGGAGAGGGATCATGACTTATAAGGGATTCTTTAAATGTTTATTTTACTAAATTGGTTCTTCTATTTTTGGATCCCCTTCTCTAGCTCATCATGCATCTACCAATATGCCACAATCTGTTAAGCTATGGTGTATTTTCTTCTTTCGTATTTGTTTGCTCGGTTATTTTTAAGAATAATTTGTTTGTAGTAACTATTCATCTGTAAGATCTCTGTTTATTAGGTTAGGTTATGGGGTATTTCTGTTGGTCAAAAATTAAGAGAGTGTAATGATACAAGTGAAGTGTAAGCCAATTTATGCCTTCTTTATTCCTTTTTCACCTTATGATTCTCTGATATGTTATGCCAAACAGGACATTACATGGCTGGGCCTGATGGCAAGAATGAGCCTGAATGGATAGAAAGAGTGAAATCAGGGGGAGCTGTGCCACTTCTTGAACCAGATAACTGTCCAAATGGTTGGGCATCACCGCCTGGAGACAAGTTTATGGTAAGAGGTCCAGGGTACTTGTCAAACAAGGTTAAAGTCCGAGCTGGTGAGTATCTTTTAAAGCCTCTCGGGTTTGACTGGCTTAGAAGTTCAACAAAGATTGATGAGGTCTTAACCTATCGAAATAATCGTGTTAGGAGGGCTATTCAGGATGAGTTTCCAACAGGTGACAAACCTTTCGTTTGGGCTTTCAATATACAGGTCCCCAGTAAAGATAATTTAAGTGCCATTGCGTATTTTGTGGCCACGAAACCAGCCCCAGAGGGATCTTTGATGGACCAATTTTTAAAAGGCGATGATAATTTCAGAAATTCAAGGCTTAAACTGATTGCCAACGTTGTCCAAGGTCCTTGGATAGTGAGAAAAGCTGTTGGGGAGCAGGCCATATGCATAATTGGCCGTGCTCTTTCCTGTAAGTACTGTATAGGAGAGAACTTCTTAGAAGTAGATGTGGATATTGGGTCTTCCATGATGGCTAGTGCAATAGTTCATCTCGCATTAGGCTACATCACTACGTTGACTGTTGACCTGGCTTTTGTCATCGAGGGCCAAACCGAATCAGAGCTTCCAGAACAATTATTAGGAGCTTTTAGATTTTCTCAGCTGAACCCTGCTTCAGCTCAGTTGATTGAACCAGCATCTTATGGAAGCACCGGTGGTTTGCAGACTTCTCTGTCAATACGTTTATGGAAGTCAATTGGGCATGGGTTTTCTAGCCTTCTGAATCCAGGTGTTCAAGAAAATGGCTCTGACTCTGCTAATGTTAATGGAAGTGTTCATGGAGACAGCAGTGTAGACATAAAAAAATGGTAAGTTGCATTTTGTGATCACATTTAGAAGTTCTTACAATTTGATTTAGTAAAGGATTGTAGTTTGGTCTGAGTTATGAATGAATGTAAGGTTTGTAGTTCTTACATTGATGTTTCTAGGTTTACATGTATTCCGAAGAATTTTTTAAACTTTCCCACATGGGTTAGGTTCACAACATAAAGTTTTCTACATTTAGTAGGTTTCTTTGCAAATTAGCTGAAATATGATATATGCTACATGAAAGAAATTATTTTTTTTTTTTTTTTTTTTTTTTTTTTTTTTAAATTAAAAAAAAAAAGAAAAAAGAAAAAAGTGGTCATGTCATTTATGAAGGTTAAAGAAACTTTCATTTCTATCAAAATTTAATTTCCTTTAGATAAGTTTAAAAAACCTGTATTCACACCTTGATATTTCAACATTTACCTTAATTTTTCTGGAGTTCATAGATGGGTGTCATGAAATTGTTGCATTAGGCAATTGTATTTTTTACTATAACATGGGTTTTTCTTCCTTCTGTTAAATATTACATATATGTTGCAGATCAACCAGAAATTCTTGATGGCGCCATTACGTGTTGCCTACCGGGGAGGATTGATTAAATTGTTTTAGATTTGTTGATGCGGCAAGCATCTAATGTTTGCGGCATCCACTACTTGATTCCTAACTTTGCCAACTACTCCTATTTATTGCCCTCTTTTAGCAAACTTTGGAGCAATTTGTGAATCAGATTTATTTGGTTGGTAAAAAATATCAATACATCATATTATTAGTTCAAAAACATATACATATATTTATATTTATTGGTATTATGTAAAAGATCCTAATAGTTATATGTTTATAGTTTTACATGGTTTGTAGTTTATGAAGTACATATTAAGGTGAATACCAAACATATACATGTAGAATTCGACCAACCCTATTTATTTTTAGAAGAAAATTTCGGCCACCCTATATAATACATGGTATAGAATTCGGCCACCACAATTCCAGGAGAGAGAATTATTTCTTTTGCCTGAAAAAAGAATCCAACTCTAAGCATAATGTGTAGAATTCAGCCAAGAGAAAAAAGAGAGAAGAAACATTTTATTTTCGATAGTGCACTACTAGCTTTTACATCAAAAGACTTTGTGCACAACTTCGAATAAGGTTCACGTGAGTTTCGATCAATAGATTGAGAATTTAAAAGTGACCGAACGTTCATCGTTTTCTCTTGAAAGTTTTTTGTTATCCATACTCAAGTACACAATTCAAAGAAAAGGAACTCGCACTTCTAGGTAATTCACGTTCGTGATTGGATTGGAAGGTCTTGCAGATTACTATCGACGCAACGTCAATCGTCACGTGGAAAAAGGTACGATACCCTTTTGTTATATATTAATTAATTAAGGGTTAAAGTTCACCTTTAAAAAAGAAAATCAGTCAAACTTTTCATTTCCGCTGCGTGTTTTTCCTTACATTTAGGTCATCCGAAAATAACATAAAATAAATGAATGACAAATTAAAAAATTAAATTAAAATAAAAATATAAAAAAAAAATGTAAAGTTATTAGTCTTGCATTTAATTTTTACCACAATTAAGTTGCCTACGTATTTTATTGGGGGTTTAGAGGAATCAAAAGCCACATAGTTCTCTTACCTTTTATTGCAAATTTGGTGATGACGTGGACTAATTGTTGTCGTGATCCGCATCTGCTATTCCGGCTCTTCTGCTCCACTTTTAGGTTCATCATCTTTGAAGAAATCATACGGTTCCTCCTACTCGATTTCTTGTTGTCGGTATTGTACCTTAGTCCAGTCATCTATACAAACCCGCATCTATAGTGATTTTATACTCAAGCATGAACGTTTTGCATACAGGATATTCCTTCCGACATTGAACTCTTGCTCCACCGCCACCATAGAAACTGGTGTTGAAAAAATATTTTTAGCTATCATAGCCATGATTGGAAAGTATTTTCCATACTCTTTCCACCATTGCAAGATATCAATTTTTTTATCTTCCAGTTCTTCTATATCAAAAGAGTTACTTAAATAAGATTCAAGTTCGGAATACTTGTTGGAGCCTGATGAAGAAGAACCTCATAAATTTTTGATTTTTTTTTTATAACAGATTATACCATAAATTCATAAATCTGGAAGATGATAGAGATTGAGATACATTTTGTGTTCGTATAACATCTAAGTTCAGTGATGATCCATAAACTATAATATATTCATCATATAACTCATACAATAATTTCTTAACTCTATCACAACACGCATTAACATCATATTCTATTTTTAAACCTTGTGAATAATAACCGGTTAGATAATAAGACAAATTTTCTAATTTACAATGTGGATCAAAACACATGACAATCAAATAAATATTTGGAAACTCCTTATAATATTCTAACCATTTTTCTTTCATAGCATTAATGGACTCTGTTAATTCTAGGTCGGATTCACAATGAGCAAAGACACTTGCAATATTAAGACTCTCAATAATAGATAAATGAGTTGCAGGATAATAAACACCAGATAAATTGTTAGTAGCATTAAAAAAGACTTTTAACAAATTAAAAACGTTGCAACAAGAAACCCAATGAGTTAGATAAAAATTAATGTGACTAGCATGAAATTGAATAAAAGAAACTAATAAATCCCTATAATCATAGCTTCTAGCAAACAATTTATAAGTAGAATTCCAACTTACTGGAACATCACGAGGAAATCTAACGACACGCCTACCATTTTGTTTACAATATGTTGTCCATACTTTCATTGTAGAAGGATGTCTCCACAAAAAATTTAGGGTTTTTTTAATAGTTTGAATAAAATGTTCAAGAGTGTCTAATCCTTTTTGAACACATAAATTTAAAACATTGTATGCATATCTTTGATGAAAAAATTTACCACCGAGATACGATTTGTATAAATCAAGTAAAACAGGAATAGCAGAAATATTGCTAGAAGCATTATCCAAACCAATTGCAAAAATTATGTTTTCAATTTTATACTCTGCAAAAATAATTCTAAGCTGTCTAAAAATATTACAAACACTGTGTGATTCATCAAAAACTCTAAATAGAAGAATTCTTTTCTGGATATTCCATGCATAATTCATATAATGGCAAGTGACACTCAAGTATAAATGCGATCGCCAATGGTCATTCCATATGTCGACACATACGGAAGCACAACCATTATATTTTTCAAAATATTTTTCCAACTTTTTTTTTTTTTCATAAATCTTTTTAAGTGTTACTGTGAGCGTGGCTCTAGGAACACAACATGTAACATGGTTTAATACTCATCGACAATAATTAATAAAATCAACTTTTTCACCAAAACTAAATGATAAGTGTTTAACTATTCTACTATTACCATTCTAGCTGATTCTTCTCTATTTTGTTCATCAGTGTAATGAAATAATTGTTGGTTTGGAGTAGCGTACCTGAGAATTTATGATTGTGACCTCTATCTGGTCTCTGCTTTTGGATGTTTAATTAAAATATGCTTCTGATAAATGTCATATCCTCTAGATTTGTGCCACTTATATACTTTTTTACAGTAATTGCAAACCACTGCATAGCTTCCATCTTCTTGCCTAATTTTCTTCATGTGTTTTACAAAGAGATCAGATTTGCTCTGCTTCTATAGCACATCTTCCTGCTCTTCTGGTTCCGGTGGATCAAATTCAAAATCTGGAGATGGATCAATATCAGATATATTTTCTAATTGGCTTGTCCTCTACCTTTTGGACAATAGTTTTATGTCGACATTCATCCACAATTAGTGGTTCAAGGTCCTCATCATTTCATACTATATAGAGCAACAATACAGGAGATCTCAATTTTTAGTTTGTAGTACACATGCCTCATCAAGGACTACTGTAAACTTTCATAGAGGGGTATTCTAATATCTATATACTTTCAGTAAATGTGCCTTTACATGGACAATTGAGATCCTTTAAATTTACGAGTCTCGTAAAGGGAATTACATTTCGTTACTTTGTACCTTTTTAAACATGTTTGGCTGGACATTTAATTCTTTGAAAGTCATGATGAGAATTAAATATAGCTTGAGCATTATTTTTAACATGATCATGATCATCCAAATTCACTTCGAAGAATAATAACTTTAAATAAAAGTCACATTTCACACTTCTAGTATGCAATGAATGCCATTTGCATAAATTGTTCTTCTAGAACAAGCACCTGGGTTAATATATTGGCAATTAATAAAGATAAATTTATTCGAATATACAATTTGCAAATGAATGATCCTTTGAACTTCAAGTTCATATTATTTATACAAGAATCAAGATAAGATAAAGATGATACATGTCCACTGTAATTTCACGTTGTTAATTTTTGTAATTATATCAATTATATCTTTCTACCCCTATAACGACGTGAATGTATTTGTCCGTTGACCTTATTGTGTTATCCATCATGGATTTATTTACACCATCAAAATGTCACTTTCAGATATATTTTAATCAAAATCGTGTGTTGAATTGCAGTTAACAAGATGAGAGATACCGCAGAGATGGCTTGATTTTTGCTCAAACAACAAAAACTCGACCGAAACAACATTTGTCCTGCCGCATCCTGTTGAAGAGATCAATTTCAATATTATCACAAAAATCACGAAATAACCTTAAAAAAACTCACAAAACATATCACCACATCACCTGAATGTTTTATAAAATTTAAATAATGCATGAGAGCAAAACTTAACTACCTCTTCTTAGTGTAGTAGTGAAGCAGAAAATGCAAAATACAAGAGAGGAATTCAATTTGGTAAAAATTTGCTTTTGTTTATAATTTGCAAGAAATGAATTATATTGTAAGAAGAGCATTGCTTTAAAAACTCTTTTCAATTATTTTTATTTTTATTTTTTTATATTGTCATTCAGTAAAGCTTTTGGATGATTACAAGAACCTGAAATGTTTCTTGCCACCATTACAGAAAAGCAAGTGCTTGTTGATGCTAGATTAAACTAAGGCTTTAACCCATGATAAATATAAAGATTTTAGTAGAATTTAAATTCAAATAAGGTCTGCTGTGTCTGTTTCTATAGCCAACTGGGAAACATGAACTCAAGGTGATGTTCTGATAAAATAAAACAGCAGCTATATATCGGCACCATAAACATGATCCCTTTTGGGAAACATAATATCTAGAAAATAACAATGTATTGGAGTCTCTTAAATCCTAATTCGCAACATCCAAATACAGAAAAATTACTAGAAATTACTTAATATAGTCATGGAAATGCATCAGGACGGCCTCATTAAACTCAACCTATGAGTCAAGACCCTATCCGATAGAAAATTGTCTGTGCCTGAAGGGAACCCAATTTTAATAATGTTAATAAGCCACATGCAATTTAGATAGAATTGCAAATTCAGTTTGTGGAGAGAATGTCAGAAAATTCACTTTTATGTTGTGGATGTTCATTATCAGTTGATATGCATTTCTCCTCCGAGTCCGGTGAACATGCTTCAGTTGAGTGCTCATCCGGACTGGTAAGGATCTCAGAGACAAACTTTATGAAAGAACAGAGCCCACCTAGGAAGTTATGATCAATAACACCTCTTCCCTCCACGACATGTGCAAAATCAATCAGTTTTATTTCAGCACCTGAACTCTTTCCTTTCATCACTGACTCCTTTTCATAAAGCATAAGAACTGAACAAGAATTGAAATGATAAATAGTTTGATCCTCAAACCATGCCTTCAGCTCCAACAATTGTGCCAGGATCCCAGCAGAACCACCATAAACACTTGGTGCGAAACAACTGTCTGGAAATGAATTTGAATCGATGGGTGGGTTAGATGAAACGAATTTCCGTAGAACTAATCTGACATCCTCTAGAGTAAATTCTTGAACATGTTTCTTCTCCGGCTTCCAGAATCCTGATTCACTGTTTCCATATATCCGCAAACCTGATATCCTAAAACCCAATAACAAGCTGGTGGTTGCTTTGTCTTTCTTCATACATCTTTGGACATAATCTTCAGATGCTTGGGGATACCATGTTCGGGAACCAATCTTAATGTCTATGATGGATGGATTGAGGCGGTCTGATGCAAGATCTTGCAAGACAAGATGGGGACGAAGGCCAGATCCATCAGATGCCTCTAAAAGTTGAGTTCCATAGAAGACAGGGAAGAATCTGTGGATGTGATCCGGAATCCTTGTATTAGAAGAGAAAGAAGAGTAGAAGGCCAACTCTTTGGAGCCACGTTCATCATCCTGGAGAGGCTTGTAGAAACGCCCTGAATCATCTATAAGGGGACCAAGCTTTCCATGGCTGGCTGTGTGACCTGCAACTTGATGATCCGGTACCTTCAGCATGGGAGCTAGTATGAAGAATCCTACAACAAATATTTCTTCACTTGGTTTAGCAAGTTCAAGAAAAAAAACAAAATAAAATATATCAGTGCATGAAGAATATCCAGCAGCCAAGCTGATGGTCATTAGAACTCCCTACACTATTAGACAGTTGACAAGACTGACAACGTCAAAAAAAATGAAACACTTGCTGCAAACACACTAGTGAAAAACCTTCTCTCCCAATTATTGACCGAATAAAGAGCTAACAAATAATAAGTTTCTATTAAAAACAGCATTTCTCCAAGAAATAAGCAAAGGAGATCAATCACTAATCAAAACTTCTGTTATAGACATAAGAAGAGCAATGAACCGAATTATATGATAGGAAATGTTTTCAAATTCAGAGTCAGAAATGCTAATATCGAAAAGAGAAATAAACGAATTTAGCACTTACTTGAGATAATTATTAGAAGAAAATGAATTATATAGATTATAGTAATTCACCATCCATTCATTAAAGTGTGAGGAGACAGACATGGTAAAATAAAAAGCAGAACCTTTTCTTTAACAATAAAGGGTAACTGTGCACTGACAATACTGATTTATATATAGTATCAGTGACAGTTCGTATCTGCAGCCAATTTTTTTTATAAGAAAACGAATCAAGAGGAAATCAAGGTTTTCCCAATGATTGAAAACCAATTATAACTTTTCGATGAATTTGGAAAGCAGCGGTCTTACGAATCCCAATGTGTGTAAAACACTGAAACGTCTACGCAATAGCAAAGACAAGAAAACTTGATGACCAGCAAGCTCTAGACAAGCTGAGTTTTGCAAAAAATTCAGCTGAATAGCAGCTAACAAGGTTTTTTTTTTGTTGTTCTTTTTCCTTTTTTTTACAACATTTGGGATGATGGTCAACCATTAAAATTGAATCCGAACTTGCAATAATCCAGATGGTACACAGACCCAACAATTTGGCTGCAGAAAAAAAAAATATTGAGAAAGATCAATGAAAGCCAATAGAAAAGAGTTGTTAATTCGTATTCATCAGTAGAAGAGTTCAGTGAATCTGTAAGATTAAACATTGAACACTCATTTTTTTCTAGTCTTTTACTTTTTTATTTAGTGATGACTTATTTTGTTGTTTATGTATCATTTGACTAATCACTATAACGTCTATGGGACTTGAAAGCAAACTCGGTGGTTCTATGGTACAATTGAATGCCAAAATGACAAAAGACTTGAGAATAAGATCTTTAATAAGATCAAATGCCTCGAAAAGGTGGTGGGGAAGGGAGCTACTGCAGATGCAACTGAGAAGGGAAAGATTGGGAACCCTTTGAATTCAAGAAAAGCTATACAATATCTAGTCAGAGTAAGATAGTCCCTAGAAACTCATTTAGCAAAACTAATTGTCAGCTTCTTGATCACTAGTCGATTACCTCTTGATCATGACTAATTTTATGAAATCTTGTTCTATCTTATAATAAAATATCAGGGGAGTTTAAGTAAGGAACATTTTGAAGTCTTGGCTAAAAAAAGTTGTGTCAAGAAAGATTCAGATGTAGACAAAGATATATACCGTTTAGCAAAGCAACCGGATGAGTTTGGCTGAGACGGGAGGAAGGGAGGAAGTACAGCGACATATTCAAAATCCGAGGAAACAACAAGATGATGCAGTAAAATACTTGATATTCTGATCTGAATTTTCTTACTATTCCACCAAATATGCATGTGACATCTCCTGTTCTGAAAACGTACTTTGGTTTCCTCATGAATTCAGAAAGGTAGATTTGACAAATATGTTTCAGTGTTGACAAATGCCGACAAATGCAAGTGAACTTGCAAGAAAGAAAAATGTAGAAGCCCTTCAGGAATTGTCTCTAAGAGAGGTAATTTTTTGATATCTTTCAGTTTTTTCACCATTTTGATATCTTTGTATTGCCATTAATGTTTTTGTTTCAAAACCATGTGGATCTATTAATGTGCAGATGGAACAGAGGTAAATCCTTCAGATGTAAAGATGAGAAAAGCATCCTGAAATCACTAGACCAACGCGGAATGGATGGATCAGGAACCTCCATGAAGAACCACTTATTCTGGAGGCTGTACCAAAAACCAGCATTAAACTAGTCATAACCAGACATTTGTATAAATCTTTAATCTAGGTTGTGATTTCATCCTTCTTTACTGTATCTATTTGCATGCCAATAAATTGTTTTATTGGATCATATATTCATCAAATTAAGCAGCCAGCCTTACCATTAAGAGACATTTTATGTCAGACAATAGAAAAAACTAAATAAATAAAACATGAACCCTAGCAAGCAAGTCAGTATATCAATTTGAAATAAAGATGCAGAATCATGCAAAACCCAATAAAAATTACACTTGGAATTAATAAAAACTGAACCCATTACAGAGAAATTCATGTTTAGTTCATACTTTATTCACAATATTGGGAAAAACAGAGGAAGATCCAGAATTAGAGAATGCAATAGCATATAAGAAATATAATACTGAGAAATAAGATACACTATAACAATATTTAAATAAATACCTGAAGCAACGACAGAATATAATATTAGAGTTGCATTAACTGTACGCTATTTGTTTATGGACGCATAGGGATGCGGACTGCTTCAAAAAAATAAGGGCATAATTATTACTCTTTTATCATCTTTAAACCAGTGGCATGCTGTTTTAGATTTGACATTTTTTTTTTAGGGAATTATTCTTCACTTTTTTGTGCCGATCTTTCGAATCTTGGTTTACGCGGTCCCTAAATTTTGAAAATTTTATCAGTCAAAGATAACTGGAAAGTGTAAAAAAAGATGATTTTGCTCTTCGAAATGTTTTAAAAGAGAACAATTACAGAGTGCCACCCATGAAAATTGTATGTACACACTTCAAATTTAAAAGTAAATATTTTACTATAAGCACCCAACAATATTTTTTAATTTCTTAAATCATCATCTATCTCCTGCATCAAACCTGAATTAAGTAACTGATGTTTTCTTATTATCAATTTTCTAAACTACAGTAATAAAAAAGATGAATTCTATAGAACTATCATGTTTAATGAATGAATGAATTTAAAATTATTTTAATCATAGTTTCGAAATTTTAGTTCCATTTTATGTAACTTATGTTTGTAGTAGAAAGAAATCAAAAGAGAAGGGTGATGAAGAAGAAGGATAAAGCTCCAGCAAAAAAAAAAACGAGGATGGTGAAAAGGGAAGACAAAGTAAATAATTTGTTTGAGATATAACTTCTTTCCTATCAAGTTTCTAATTACAATCAAGAAGTCAAACGAATTATACGAGATAATATGGTTGGATTGTGAAAAAAAGTTGTATAATTCTTCTCCAACCAAGTTTGTTAAGTTCTGCTTATAGATGGTGGTTGTGGACTTTTCTCGAACAACTGCTAGACACAAATTGTGTTCAAATAGTAAACCAAGTTCCGGCACCGGTCCTCCATTCGATGAGGATTACCCAAACAATCAATAATCCCACATAAAAAACAATTGCACCAAATTAACTCCAAATCAACTATCAAATTCATATAAAAAATTCACCCAACAATGACTTAACAAGATAATAATTCAAGAAAACACATACCCAAATACAGATCAATTCTGCTTTACAAGTACTAGGGAGATAAAAATCTCCTCGCACCTCTCCACCGCTACTTTCAAGCCGTTCAAGAGTACAGAGACCGGCCTTTTCCGTCTTCACGCTGGTTGCTGCGTCTCTCCTTTTATTTTATTATTGTTTTTGGGTTAATTGCAGCAAAGACCCTGTATTTATCCGTTTAGGCAAAATAACCTTAAGTTTGGAAAAGTCAACACAACTATAACTACCGTTATATTAGGTCCGTTAGTTTTTAAAATTATAAGGGCATTTTGGTCATTTTCTTTAATTATTACTAATTATTTAAATAATAAATAATTAAAAACAAAAAATGGATGGAGGAGATTGAATGAAGCCATTTCAAATGGATAAAGGAGATTGATTTACTACATCATTTTAATAAAAAATAAATAAAAAGTGGTCTAGAACTCCAGATTGATCTGGAGATTTCTTCTACATTTGGGAGGAAATCCAAAATCTCATGATTCATGAACCACTAACCTATCAATCTAGATCTGCTCCATGGAACCCCACCTCCACTCTCCACCCTCCACCAAATCTCCACTCCTTCCTTTTTCGATTATCTCCACTCCCTCCATCTCCAGCCGTCTCCATCCTTCCATCTCCAGTCATCTCCCTGCCTTCTCTTTACACCGCCGACCTCGGACACTTTCTCACTATTTTCAATTTTTTTTGTTGACTTGGTTTGGTTAGTTTTTGGACGTAGTTGGAGATATGGATGGTGTTAGAGATGGAGTTATTGAAGGTGTAAGAGATGGAGTTAGTTTTGGGAGGATGATTTGAGATCCATGGATGGGATTATGGGAAGAAATTTGTGATCTGGATTAAAAGAAAAAAAGAAAAAGAAAAGGAAAAAGAAACTAGCAAATAAATTAAAGTTCTCCAATGGATCTGGTTGAAACTAAAACCAAGATCCATCGGAGATCTTGGGAGATCACACCCATGTTTTTGTTATTTAATTTTTTTTGTTAAGAGATTTTTTTTAGTTTGGTTAATATATTTGTTATGAAAAAAATAAAATCTATAATTATTTAATAAAATATAAAATCAAATAAATTTAATTGTTGTAATAAATAAATATATTTTGGATGATGTAGCAGGACAAATTTGTCTTTTCAAAGATTTGGTTAGTCAACTGTTAAAGTTGACGATGTAAATCTAACAGGAGGGTATGTTTGTGTTGACTTTCACAAACCTAAGGATATTTTGCCTACAAGGATAAATATAGGGTACTTTAATGCAATTAACCTTTTCTTTTATTGCTTTACTTTACATGGCCCTTTTGTTTTTGTTTTTTTTTAAGCAGAAGAAAAAAAAAAAAAAAAGGGAATTTCATTAAAATCCCTTCTTTTGTATGAAATGTCCCTTTTAAAACATTTTGGCATATTAGAAACTTTAGTCATTCTTTTTCCAAAATACAATACTTTAGTCTATTTAACCAAATTACTAATGGTCAGTTGTGACTATATGTGTAAAAGTATATCTTTACCCTTATTAATTTAGTTTTGTTTTTTAAAAATGAAAATCCATTTGTTATTACACATTTGCTTTCCATAATTTATTTCAAATACTTTCTAAATTTTAATATAAAAAATTAAATTAACAACAGAACAATATTTTCTCATAAAAATATAAAATAATTATAAAAACAGTAAAAAATTAAGAGATCATGAAAAAAAATATTTAAGAAAAGAGATTAAAAACAAATAAAAAAATTAATTTTTTTAACAATTAGAATTAAATATATATATATATATATAGATATTTATAAATTTTTATTTTTTAAAAGGAAAAAAAAATCAATTGATTGATCTCTACTGTTTTGATCATCCGATGGAGAACTATTAGTGGATCTCCATTGTCAGATCAACTTATAGAGATCATCAGTGGTTCTCCATCGTTTCAACAGTGGAGGTCGACCTCCATTGTTGAAACGAACGGTGGCTCGAAGATAAAACTCCTCGTTCGGTGGCTCCACAGACCTCCTAACTTGACGACGGAGTTCCAAGCTCGGTGATGGAAATTCACGAATCTCTATCCTCGAGCGATGGAGAACTAGACAACGGATCTCCATTGTTGAGGGATCTTCATCGGCCAACAATGGAGATCCCTCTCTAGGTCTCCATCACTAGTGGAGATCCATTGATAAATCTCCATTGATGATAGAGGTCCAATATGGATCTAGATCAACAACATTGATGGACCTCGATCACCGGTGGAGATCATCCATCAATGGATCTCCACCATTGATTATTTTCTTTATAAAAAAAAAATTACTTGCATTTTTTTATATAAATTACCAAAATAACCCTATTGCAATTAAGTTTGACTAACTTTTGATTAACTGAAAGACTAAAGTGATATGTTTTGGAAAAATAAGTGACTAAAGTTGCTAATATGACAAATACGTTTTTAAAGGTCACAAATAAATAAATAAATAAATAAAGTTGGAACTTTAATGAAATTTTTTTTTAAAAAAATTTACTTTGGCTGCCATGTGGCAATCAATATATTTAACCGGTAGTAAATTGTTGCTATCTTAAAAAATTATTTATTTTTTAAGAAAAAGTACACCCATTTACTCAGATTATATTCAAAATTGCACCAAAACCAATAAAATATCATAATAACACTAACTACCTATTGACTCATTGACTAACAGTTGGCCACTAAAAGGTGCAATGTCAGTTTTGCCCTTGGACTTGTAATTAGAACATGTCAAATATTATATTAAATAAATTGTTTAATATGTCCTGATTTCATCATTCTTTATTGTATCTATTTGCATGTCAATAAATTGTTTTGTTGGATCATATATTCATTAATAGATGCTGAAACTATAAATTATGTGACTAAAGTAACCTAGAGGAGGATGAATATGTTTTAATTGATTAATCACCAACTTTTTGACTTAATCAATTTCAACAACTTTGTTATAAACTAGCAATCAAACAAACAACAATAAATGTATGTAAACACAATAAAAACATAAGGATTGATTTACGTGAGGAACCCATCAATTGGGTAAAACTCATGGGCTATCCATCTAGCCACACACGGTCCTCAAATCCACTATATGTAATGATGTTTACAACCTAGGTTGACCTCTAGTTACATCATTCTTAGTCACTAACCTATCGCTACTACCCGTAAGCCTTTTATAGTGGTTCTAGACTAATTGCTTGTGCACTAATCCACTTAGTCATAAGGTTTAACACTCAATTAAGAGAAAACAACCTATGTGGATATATGACAATATCCTAAATGCAAGTAATGCTAGGCTACATTGAATGCTTATCTAGAGATTCAATAATGGCAAGTTGAACAATCCTAGATATCAATATCTAAATGCAAAGCATGAAGATTTAGCTAAAAGGGCACTATAGACCTAGTGTTAGGATTATGCTCAATAGCAAGAGTGTAATGTTGTAATTGACAATCTTTTTAATATTAATAAAGTGATTTCTGGTTTAACAAATCGTATAGCATTTATAGTTTAATATTATAAATGTCAAAGTAAATAATCATAAGGTCTAAAGACTATGGGAAAAGAAGAATTGTTCGTACATCTGGATATTTATTTGGTAGACACAATTCTTTAGTTAGTCTTGAATAATGTTCACAACTTAAGTTAAAGGTTGGACACCTTTATCTTGTTAAAGTTGTAGAATTCTTTTGCTAGCATTTGAGTTGGATCAAATGAGATATGATGAGTCTAAAATCATCGGAATGTCTTCGAGCAAAAGGATCTAGTGCACTAGGTGCATTGAACTGGATCACAATGAAATTATTTATCTATAACCGTCAGTAGATAAAAGTCTTTTCATTATCAGGACAATCGGAGAGTCTATCTTAACCCTGAGATAAATGATGGACTTATGGTTGCAAGTGATATCATTTGAGTTATCAATGAGTACGATTGTATCGCATAGTCTATCCTCGATAGTTTGGTGATATTCATTTGTTAATCGATAAAAGACTTCATTTATAGATATGGACATCGTGGCTCCATTTAATTAAATGAGAGTATAATATCATCATATGGATGTTTTGAGGTAATTGGATATTAAATCTCAACGTTGAGTTTTCAATAGTGTCTATTGAAAACATGGCTTCTGGACAAGTCAAAATATCCAAGTTCAAAACGTGGTCATATGAGTAAATATGGTAACTTGGAGAGTTATAGGCGGTCTATGAACTCTTGGCGATTACTGATATTAATCACGAGGATACACTATCTCCAATATGATTGTCTAGGGTATGAATGAGGAGCATCTTCCTTTTCTATCTTTATTTAAGAGTTCAGTTTTAGCTCTTTAGTGGAATGAGTTAAAATTAATGGATCGGACCTAAGTGAATCATTTGTTGATTGTGATTAGGTTATGTCTATTGAAGCTTAAATTTAGATGGCCCGCCAAGATCCCCAATCCACACGGACTTGCATGGATCACTTGATATATTCTACCGGACCAATTTAAGGGTCCATCTAGAATTGCATTTAATATATTAAGAATATAATTTGCACATTATTTTAGTAATGGGCTGCTCAATTATATTAATATATTAATGAAAGACATGTGGGCTTGTTTCTTTTAGTAAGAATGGGTCTGGTTCACATGTGGGCTTTTTATTTAAAGTCCAATGGATTAAATGAAATAAGAAAATAATATTTTGGCCCATTTACTCTAAGTGGGGCGGCAAAGGTTAGTTTAACCTAATATATTATTTTGTTTCATTGTTTTAATTAAATAAGAATTAATTAATTAATTAATTAATTGTTTAATTAAAGAAACAAATTTTTTCTAATCAGGAAATATATTTCCTAAAAGTAAAATTAAAAGACTTGTTTGATAAGGAAATAAATAATTAGTTTTATTTATTTAATCAAATAAGAAGTCTTTTTTATTTAGTCAAAATAAAAGAATAAAAGATCTATGAGTTGGATTAGGGTTTGATGTCTTAAAAACTAGATGGAAATTAGGGTGCAACATAAGCCTATGGTGGGCATGTGATTTCGGCAACCCTAGTTATTTCTAGGTTAGGATTTCGGCAACCCTAATAATAAAAGAAAAGAAGAAGCAAACTTAGGCCACCTATATATTGACAAGTATAGAATTCGGCCACAATGATATGGGTTCATGATACAAATTTCTTCTTCTTCTCAATTCATAGAAAAGCTTTTTATTCTACTAAAACAAAAAGGAGTGTTAGATTATTCTTTGATAGTATACTATTTGCTTATTCATCAATAAGCTTATGTATACGATATCGATCTAGGTTCACGCGAGTTTCGATCATTAGATTGAGAACTCAAAAGTGACCGGAATAATCTTAGTCATTATTTTGATTGTTTTTGTGACTAACAAAGAAAAGAAAAGTTTGTTTTGTCCATTCACAGGTTTGCAATTCAAAGAAAAGGGAGACCACGCTCCTAGGTGATCCACGTTCGTGCTAGGATTGAAGATCTTGCGGATTACCATCGACGTAAGTCAATCGGATCACGCGACAAAAGGTATTCTACTTTTTGTTATTGTATATGTATGTTTAATTAATTAAAGGGTTTAAGGTTCATAAAGGAAAATTTTTTAAAAGTCACTAAATCTAATTTTTAGTATCGCTTCCGCTGCGTGTACTTCTTTGGTATTTTTCCCAACAATTGGTATCAGAGCCTAGGTTGAACCCTTTTAATTAATTAACGTATATATACGTGGATCTATTTCTTTTTATTGTGATTATGCATGTTTAGAAAGAGATGGCACTCTAGGTATTCAAATATATAATTACATGTGGATGTATGGATTTATATATGTTTGTGTGGATTGTTATTGCTCGATTTTGGTCCTAGATTTTCAATGTAAATTTTGTTATGGAATTGTAACAAGAAGGGTGGTCTATCATCGCCATAATTCCTTCTTGGTAGATTGCTAGGTTTTATTTTTTTTATATATAGGTGTAGTATTTTTTTATACTACTGCAGTTTTTTTAATTTTTATTATATGCAGTTTTTTGTATGTAAAAAGGTACTGCAGTGATTAAAAAAAAAAAAAAAACTGCAGTATTTTATTTGTTTAAATACTGCCGTAATATATTTAGGTCTTGAAGATTCGAAGACATGATGAAAAATGAAGCAACCGGAACCGAGAACGAGCACCGTGCGCACCCTAGGAGTGGATTGGGCTGCGCATGGCAAGCCCAAGCTTGGTGGGCTGCGCACGGCAGCCCTAGTGTCTTCATGGGTTGCGCACGGCAGCCCCTTAGTGGGGTTGTGAGTTGTGCACATCCGTGGGTTGGGCCGAAGGATAAGCGTATGGTTGATGGGCCAATTGAAGAACTTGTATTCCTAAACAATTGTAATTTTACTTGTTTTTCTAGGATGGGCCAAAATTGTTGCTATTTAATTTATGCTTAAATATTACAATATTTGTTATTGTATGATAACATGACATATAGAATAGGAGTGCCACGCATATATCTCTTTTGGTATGAACATGCATTGAATGATTTAGGTATCTAAATTGGCATCTAGATAACTCGGTAAATCATTCTATGGGATTTAATCAAGCCTTAAATAATTGAGTGGGAGAAGGTGTTTTTGTAACACCTATGACCTCCAAGGTTAGTTGAGCTTTATTATTTATTGGTAATCCCCCCAAGGGGCCTCCATGAATGGAATTTAGCAACATACTTCCTTACAAGGATAGACTAGACAATGGACTCAAACGAGATCTACTCCCCAAGGAGGGATTTTCATGAGAGAAAATTGAGGGTCGATATCTTGGTAACACACTCAATGTAATTTTATTAATATCCTCCCAAGAGTTCTTGTCAATAAAATTACAAGGCTAAAATTGAAAACGCTGGTTGTTATGTTAACAATTAGGTGGGACCTAGTCTAACTAGTAAATGGTGCGAACTCCCAAAGGAGGCGTAACATTTATGGGTGTTAGATCACCGTTGAATTTTATGATTGAGTTATTTATTTAATTCAAGATAAATATTTAAAAGTGCTTTATCATGATTATTTACTTATATATGTTTTGTTTTATTCAGAAATCATGACCCCATCACTTATAAACATCCCGAAAGACAACACTTTAACTTGAGATAATTATGTCACATGGAAAAGGAAAATTGGGTTGTTGCTGCAAAGTGAAAAACATAAATTTGTTCTAACTACTCCTAAACCACCTGCTCCTAATAATGAATCTAGCATAATATGTAGAGATGAGTATGAGCAGTGGAAGACTTCAGAAGATATGGCAAAATGTTACATTATGGCCACTATCTCCGACGTGTTGCAACAGCAGCATGAAGGAATGAAGTCCGCTGCTGATATAATGATGTCTCTAGAGGAGATGTTTGCTATGAAGTCCAGGACGACTAAGAGAGAGGCAGTGACTGCTTTTATGAATCTTAGGATGAAACCTGGACAGGCTGTGAAGGATCACATGATGAAAGTCATAGCACATCTCAACATTGCTGAACTGCATGGCGCTGAGATAGATGGTGAGACAAAGATTGATATGGTTGTCAATTCATTGTCAGATTCCTTTGATCAATTCAAATTGGACTACACTTTGAACAAAAAGGAATACACCTTACAAGGCCTGATGCAAGATGTTCAAAGTGTTGAAAAGATCCTTGTGAAAGGCAAAGGTTAAGAGATTCATATGGTTGGTAAAGTTGCTACTGTTAAGGCCCGTCAAAAGGTCAAGAAACAACAGAAGAAAAAGCAACTTGGGCCTATCAAGAAGGAGACCAAGAAAGTAACCAAGATCAAAGGGAAATGCTTCCTTTGTGGTGAAAAGGGACATTGGAAGAGAAATTGCCCAAAGTCCTAGAATAAGAAGGAAGAAGGTAATGTGAATTATCATGAAACATGTTTTTTGACTGATTCTATAGATTCTTGGATCATAGACTCAGGAGCCACTAATCATGTTTGTTATTCCTTGCAGGGGTTCCAAGAAAGGAGAAAGCTGAGTAAGAATGAAATCAATTTGCGCTTGGGCAACGGAACGTTAGTGTCTGCAAGTGCAGTGAGAGATATTAGAGTTTATTTGGATTCTAGAAGGCATTTAGATTTGATAGATGTTTATTATGTACCTCAATTCAAGAGGAATTTAATTTCAGTTTCTTGTTTGAATAAATTTGGATATTCAGTTACTTTTAATAAAGCTTTTATTATTATTAAGAATGACAAAATTATTTACCAAGGTACATTGGAAAACGGTCTATACTTTTTGAATAGAAATATCCCTCACTCGTTAGACACAGAAATAACGAAACCTAATCATAAAAGAGTAAAATTATCAACAGATGAAACCTACCTTTGGCATTTACGCTTAGGTCATATTAACCTTAATAGGATTAAAAGATTGGTAAGTGACGGACCTTTAAGTGACTTAAAGGTTGATGATCTACCAACTTGTGAATCTTGTTTGGAAGGTAAAATGACCAAAAGGACGTTCTCTGCCAAAGGTGCAAGAGCCACTGAATGTTTAGGATTGATACACACTGATGTATGTGGACCTATGAGCATTCAAGCTAGAGGTGGATATGAGTACTTCATCACCTTCACAGATGATTACTCGAGATTTGGTTATGTGTATCTCATGCGGCATAAGTCGGATGCTTTTGACATGTTCAAAGCATTCAAAGCTGAAGTGGAAAATCAGCTTGAGAAACACATAAAAATCTTAAGATCTGATCGTGGTGGAGAATATCTATCTGGTGAGTTTCAGCAATATCTTATTGATAATGGGATAGTTTCTCAGTTTTCTGCACCAGGTACACCTCAACAGAATGGGGTAGCAGAAAGGAGAAATAGAACTCTTTTGGATATGGTTAGGTCTATGTTGAGTTATTCAACGCTTCCTATTTCTTTTTGGGGATATGCTTTACAAACTGCTATATACATTCTAAACGATGTACCATCTAAGTCTGTTCCTAAAACACCGCATGAGTTGTGGACTGGGCGCAAGCCTAGTTTACAACACTTAAGGATATTTGGTTGTCCTGCGCATGTGTTAAAAGGAAAGACAGAAAAGATGGAGTCCCGTTCAGAAACATGTATATTTGTAGGGTATCCAAAAGAAACTAAAAGATATTTTTTCTATAGTCCTTCAGACCTTAAAGTATTTGTTTCGGCAAATGCTAAATTTCTGGAAAATGACTATATGAATGATTTTGTGCCTAGAAGTAGAATTGTCCTGAATGAGATGTCAGGAGATACAATTCCACGAGAGGTTGCACAACCTAACCCAATTGTAAGTTCCGATCCAACACAAGATCAACAACCTACCATTCCTCGTCGTAGTGGGAGGGTTAGAACACAACCCGAAAGATACATCGGTCTGGGAGAATCAGTGGAGAATCTCCCGGACGACGATGATCCCTATACGTACAAGGAAGCTATGGAGGATGTTGATAGTCGCCATTGGCAAAAGGCAATGCAATCCGAGATTGAATCTATGTTCGATAACAAAGTCTGGTCCCTTGTAAACTTGCCTAAAGGGATAAAACCCATTGGGTGCAAGTGGGTATACAAGAGGAAAAGAGGTATGGATGGAAAGGTGGAAACCTTTAAAGCTAGATTGGTAGCTAAAGGGTATACACAGAAAGAAGGTATCGATTACGAGGAAACCTTCTCTCCTGTGGCCATGCTTAAATCCATTAGGATACTCTTATCCATTGCAGCATCTTTAGATCTAGAGATTTGGCAAATGGACGTCAAGACAGCTTTCCTAAATGGAAGTCTTGACGAAAGCATCTACATGATGCAACCAGAGGGATTCATTGAAAAGGGCCAAGTGGATAAGGTATGCAAGTTGCAGAAATCCATATATGGATTAAAGCAAGCATCCAGATCCTGGAACATAAGGTTTGATCAAGCTGTCAAAGGTTTTGGATTTATTCAGAATCCTGACGAACCTTGTGTATACAAAAGGATTAAAGGCGACAAGTTGGTTTTCCTGATTCTTTATGTTGATGATATACTACTCATTGGAAACGATGTAGGTGTATTAACATCAGTAAAAGAATGGTTAGCAAAACAATTTGATATGAAGGACTTAGGAGAAGCAAGTTTTATTCTAGGTATCCAAGTAATAAGGGATAGAAAGAATAGAACGATTGCATTATCTCAAGCTTCATACATAAACAAGATCTTGTCTAGGTTTTCCATGCATGATTCCAAGAAAGGTATGTTACCTTTCAGACATGGAATCAAGCTTTCTAAGGAACAAGTTCCTAAGAATGAGCATGAAGAGCAATTCATGAGTAGAGTTCCATATGCCTCGGCAGTTGGAAGTCTCATGTATGCAATGCTCTGTACTAGACAAGATATTTGTTTTGCTGTTGACATAGTTAGTAGGTTTCAATCGAAACCTGGTCCTGATCAGTGGACGGCAGTCAAGCATATTTTTAAGTATCTTAAGAGAACGAGAGATAATATGCTTGTATACTCTGGAGGGGATTTGGTCCCCGTTGGGTATACAGATTCTGATTTCCAATCAGATTCTGACTCCAGAAAATCCACATCAGGGGCTGTGTTTACTATTGGAGGAGGAGCAGTTATATGGAGGAGTATCAAGCAATCTTGTATTACTGATTCCACCATGGAAGCTGAGTATGTTGCTGCATGCGAGGCTGCCAAAGAGGCTATTTGGCTCCGCCAATTCTTGATTAACTTGGAAGTGGTTCCTAGTGCGAATAAGCAGATCACTATCTACTGTGACAACAGTGGAGTAGTGGCTAATACGAAAGAACCAAGAAGTCACAAGAGAGGTAAACACATTGAAAGAAAGTATCATCTTTTAATGGAGATTGTTCAAAGAGGTGACGTGACGATTACCAAAATCGCGTCAGCAGAAAGTCTAGCGGATCCCTTCACAAAAGCTCTACCTCAGAAGAGTTTCGATGGGCATTTAGAGAACATGGGCTTTAGAGATATGACACATTTGCTATAGCACAAGTGGGAGATTGTTAGGATTATGCTCAATAGCAAGAGTGTAATGTTGTAATTGACAATCTTTTTCATATTAATAAAGTGATTTCTGGTTTAACAAATCGTATAGCATTTATAGTTTAATATTATAATTGTCAAAGTAAATAATCATAAGGTCTAAAGACTATGGGAAAAGAAGAATTGTTCGTACATCTGGATATTTATGTGGTAGACACAATTCTTTAGTTAGTCTTGAATAATGTTCACAACTTAAGTTAAAGGTTGGACACCTTTATCTTGTTAAAATTGTAGAATTCTTTTGCTAGCATTTGAGTGGGATCAAATGAGATATGATGAGTCTAAAATCATCGGAGTGTCTTCGAGCAAAAGGATCTAGTGCACTGGGTGCATTGAACTGGATCACAATGAAAAGCTTTATCTAGAACCGTCAATAGATAATAGTCTTTTCATTATCAGGACAATCGGAGAGTCTATCTTAATCCTGAGATAAATGATGGACTTATGGTTGCAAGTGATATCATTTGAGTTATCAATGAGTACGATTATATCGCATAGTCTATCCTCGATAGTTTGGTGATATTCATTTGTTAATCGATAGAGGACTTCATTTATAGATATGGACATCGTGGCTCCATTTAATTAAATGAGAGTATAATATCATCATATGGATGTTTTGAGGTAATTGGATATTAAATCTCAACGTTGAGTTTTCAATAGTGTCTATTGAAAACATGGCTTCTGGACAAGTCAAAATATCCAAGTTCAAAACGTGGTCATATGAGTAAATATGGTAACTTGGAGAGTTATAGGCGGTCTATGAACTCTTGGCGATTACTGATATTAATCACGAGGATACACTATCTCCAATATGATTGTCTAGGGTATGAATGAGGAGCATCTTCCTTTTCTATCTTTATTTAAGAGTTCAGTTTTAGCTCTTTAGTGGAATGAGTTAAAATTAATGGATCGGACCTAAGTGAATCATTTGTTGATTGTGATTAGGTTATGTCTATTGAAGCTTAAATTTAGATGGCCCGCCAAGATCCCCAATCCACACGGACTTGCATGGATCACTTGATATATTCTACCGGACCAATTTAAGGGTCCATCTAGAATTGCATTTAATATATTAAGAATATAATTTGCACATTATTTAAGTAATGGGCTGCTCAATTATATTAATATATTAATGAAAGACATGTGGGCTTGTTTCTTTTAGTAAGAATGGGTCTGGTTCACGTGGGCTTTTTATTTAAAGTCCAATGGATTAAATGAAATAAGAAAATAATATTTTGGTCAATTTACTCTAAGTGGGGCGGCAAAGGTTAACCTAATATATTATTTTGTTTCATTGTTTTAATTAAATAAGAATTAATTAATTTATTAATTAATTGTTTAATTAAAGAAACAAATCTTTTCTAATCAGGAAATATATTTCCTAAAAGTAAAATTAAAAGACTTGTTTGATAAGGAAATAAATAATTAGTTTTATTTATTTAATCAAATAAGAAGTCTTTTTTATTTAGTCAAAATATAAGAATAAAAGATCTATGAGTTGAATTAGGGTTCGATGTCTTAAAAACTAGATGGAAATTAGGGTGCAACATAAGCCTATGGTGGGCATGTGATTTCGGCAACCCTAGTTATTTCTAGGTTAGGATTTCGGCAACCCTAATAATAATAGAAAAGAAGAAGCAAACTTAGGCCACCTATATATTGACAAGTATAGAAATCGGCCACAAAAAAAAAAAAAAAAAGAAAATGGGTTCATGATACAAATTTCTTCTTCTTCTCAATTCATAGAAAGCTTTGTATTCTACTAAAACAAAAAGGAGTGTTAGATTATTCTTTGATAGTATACTATTTGCTTATTCATCAATAAGCTTGTGTATACGATATCGATCTAGGTTCACGCGAGTTTCGATCATTAGATTGAGAACTCAAAAGTGACCGGAATAATCTTAGTCATTCTTTTGATTGTTTTTGTGACTAACAAAGAAAAGAAAAGTTTGTTTTGTCCATTCACAGGTTTGCAATTCAAAGAAAAGGGAGACCACGCTCCTAGGTGATCCACGTTCGTGTTAGGATTGAAGATCTTGCGGATTACCATCGACATAAGTCAATCAGATCACGCGACAAAAGGTATTCTACTTTTTGTTATTGTATATGTATGTTTAATTAATTAAAGGGTTTAAGGTTCATAAAGGAAAATTTTTTAAAAGTCACTAAATCTAATTTTTAGTATCGCTTCCGCTGCGTGTACTTCTTTGGTATTTTTCCCAACACCTAGATGCAAGCTATCAACAAATAACACATCTCAACCAACAAACAAAGACTTAAGCATGTTAGAAACAACATTAAGTAAAGAGTCAAGCATTTAATTACAAAATAAATGTTAATCCTAGTCAAACATGAACAAAAGATGAAGCAAGAAGTTCTAGAACATGTTCAAATTACCTAGTCAAATAAACAAGGAAGACCCACGCTTGTATGATGTTAGAATGATGCTAGAATGATGCTAGATGCTCATGGGAATGTGTTTGGTTGAGTAAATATGAGTTCTTAAGAGTTTTTCTTCCTGGAGAAACGCCCTCACTTTTAAAGATGTGATTTTGAACTCATAAAAGCTAACAAGAGAGAAGACAACATATATAGGAGCCCTAAATAAAGCTATGACGTTTTGGACAAAATAAACTGAAATATGGCACTGCGCAGGTCCAGTGTGCCCGTACACTACCCGCGCACTGGGAGCTGAAAAGACACTAAAGGTTACATCTTTAGTGATCGTACGGGTAAGGACCCGTATAGCACCCACACATTAGGAGATGGAGAAAACACCAGAAGTTGCCTTTTTGGAGATTGTGCGGGTAAGGATCCGTACATCACCCACACATCGAGAGTTGGAAAACAACCCGAGTGCATTGCGTGGGTAAGGACCCGCACACTGAGACCATCTCTAGTGGACATTCATTGTGCTAATAAAAAACATACCATCGTGCGATGCAGACGTTTCTAATCAAGCATCGGGAAACGAATTACAAAATACAATACCACACATAGATCTAACAACAAGGAGCACATGTGGGAAGTGAAGAACATATACAAATGAGAATTGAAACACAAATGCAAGATGAGTAAAACATGCATGAAAAGTGTGTGTGTGTGCATCTAATCTCTTCAAGAGTTAAGCACAAGTGATATATACCTTTGAAGTGCTCTTAAGCTTAATAATGCACAGTGAATGCCTAATCTACCCTTACACATTTAAACTTCAAATATGGTTTGTAAACAAAATAAGCCAATCAAAATATGAGAAACTTGCAAATGCAACTTCAAAATTATGATAATGTAGACGCTAAAAATCTACAATTAATCGAAATGGGCACCGATAGCCTGAAAAACTAGATAAGGTGAATGTATAGCACTTGGGACACTAGGGTTCTGCCATGCAAGTGTACTCTAACTCTCAAGTCAGCTAGGTGACAAGTAGATAGAAAGAAAAATATAACAAGTATAATGAGAATCATAAGCAAACCGTAGGTCATAGAACGGAGGATGGTGAGACTTTGGCAGGTCGACGTAGGTCGTAATATAGAAGATGAAGCTTAACTGGCAAATGGGCGATCTCGACATGAAGATCAATCGAAGAATGGCTTATGATGACTTTGTGTACAACTTGCATATGAGCATATTGAGAATTTCTTAAGCATAGTTCTCTCAGATGATGTAGAGCAAACATCAGTATGATGTCCACCGATCGAAAGGTGAAAACCCATGTATTATGATGTCGACTGGTACAAAGATGGAGACCCGTGTAGTATGATGTCGACTGAAGTCTATAGTAGAAGAAGATGATAGAAGATTAATGTAATATGAGGTCGTCTAGAGTTTTTGATTGTAGACAAACAATATAGAGTTGATAGAGATCAAACATAGCATAATGTTGACCTGACGTGTCGAGGTCGACTGAAGACCAACAATAGTGAGTTAATAGAGATCAACCTAGCATGATGTCGACTTGACGTGTCGATGTTGACCGGAGACCAATTCAGGTCAACCGGAGACTAACGATAGTGAGTTAATAGAGATCAATCTAGCATGATGTCGACCTAACGTGTTGATGTCGACCGTAAATCAACGATAGAGAGTTGATATAGATCAATTTAGCATGATGTCGACTTGAGGTGTCGAGGTCGATTAAAGACAAACGATATAGATCAACTTAGCAAGATGTTGGCCTAATGTGTCGAGGTCAATCGGAGAACAACAATAGTGAGTTGATATAAATCAACTTAGCATGATGTAGATCTATCATGTCGAGGTCGACTAGAGAGCAACGATAATTAGTTAATATAGATTAACTTAGCATGATGTAAACCTAATGTGCCGAGGTCGATCAAAGACCAACAATAGTGAGTTGATAGAGATCAACTTAGTATGATGTCGACATGAGGTGACGAGGTCGACTAAAGACCAACGTGGATTGGAGATGGGTTGGTTGATTATATATAGGTCGATTGGAGACCAACATGGAGCGAAGATGATTGGAGATCCATAAAATAGAAATGATAGCCAAACCGTAGGTAGGCATTGATGTAGAGCAAAGGAATATGAGACCTCGTGTGGTTGAAGCGTAAGTTGGAGGTGGTGACTAAGATGGAAGATGGTGATGGTTGACTGTTTGAAGATTTTTATATATTGATTTGCTATAAACAAAAAGTTACAATATGGCATATATATACCAAAGAAGTTTCCTTACTTAGCCTAAAATTAGGCCTACAATTAAGGCTATAAACACTAACCAATCAATCCCTAATAATTAGCTAACAATTAGTAAACTCAATTAATTAATAAGTCAATAGTTATAGGGATTTGATTCCTAGAAATCCTCCTAGGATTTTACTCATAGAATTCTTCTTAACTGAATTTGCTAGAATTCAGTCAACACTTTACAACACTGTTGATATGTCGAACGAGGGCATGGATGTTGATTGTGTCAAGGTCGACCGAGTGGCAGCTTATAAAATGTGTGAATTGTGAAGCGCTTCTTAGTATTCACATGAGTAAGAGCATGGAGAGTTGAGCCTCCTCCCATTCTGAATGAGGAGAAGTTGCTGATATCGTAGGTTGGGATTATAGACTTATCACGTGATCTTCAAGTTGAGGATGATGTCAATCGACCGTTGTTAGTTTGACTAGGTCTAAGAAGACATGGTCAAACATGGACCTAGGACTTGGGCCATGATTGTTTTTGGGCCTTATTTTATAATTGGGTCTGCTTAATCTCTTAGAAATTGTAAAGTGAACAGTAGATTAGTATTGGGCCTAATTCTTGAACTTATGCCATTTTTTACCACTAAAAATGAGATTTTTTATAACGCTATTTAGATACACATATGTCAAAAAAACATACAGTAACTGTCATAGTAGCCAAATTAAGCAACCAATCTTACCATTACTCTTAATGGACATTTTATATCATATAATAGAAAGAAAAAAAAAAACTTAAATAAATAAAACATGAACCCTAGCAAGCAACTCATCGTATCAATTAGAATTAAACATGCAGAATCATGAAAAACCCAATAACAATTACACTTGGAATTAACAAAAACTGAACCTATTATAGAGACATTCATGTTTAGTTCATACGTTATTCATAATGTTGGAAAAAGTAGAGGAAGATCTAGAATTAGAGAATGCAAAGGCGTATAAGAAGTACAATACCGAGAAATAAGAAATAATATAACAATATTTAAATAAATATCTATGAAGTTTATAAATCGTTATAAATAAATTCACTTATATGGTGTGGATGTTAATTCTGTTATGTCATTCTCAATTGAAATGCCTTTCTTCTCTAAGTCCAGTGAACATGCTTCAGTTTACTACTTATCCGGGCTAGTAAGGATCATAGAGACAAACTTTATGAAAAAAGCAGAGCCCACTTAGGAAGTTATGATCAATAACACTTATCCCTTTCACAACATGTGCGAAATCAATAAGTTTTATTTCAAATCTGAACTCCTTTCTTTTATCACAGACTCATTTTCATACATCATAAGATTTGAACTATAATTGAATGATAAATAGTATGATACTCAAACCATGCCTTCAGCACCAACAATTGTGTCAAGATGCCAACAAAACCACCATAAACACTCTGTGCAAAAAAGTAGTCTATGACTGAATTTGAATTGATGGGTGAGTTAGATGAAACGAATTTCCGTAAAACTAATTTGACATCCTCTGAAGTAAATCCTTGAACATATCTTCTGTTTGGCTTCCAAAATCCTAATTCATTGTTTCCATATATCCACAACTTCAATATCTTAAACCCCAACAACAAGATAGTGGTTTCCTTGTCTTTCTTCAAACATCTCTGGACATAATCTTCAGATGCTTAGAGATACCATGTTTGGGAACCAATCTTAATGTATATGATGGATGGATTAAGGCGGTCTAAGACAAGATCTTGCCAGACAAGATGGGGACGAAAGCCAGATCCATCAGATGCTCTTAAAGTTGATTTCCATAAAAGACATGGAAGAATCTATGGATGTGATCCAGAATCCTTTTATTGGAAGAGAAAGAAGTGTAGAAAACCAACTCTTTAGAGCCACGTTCATCATCCTAAAGAGGCTTATTTTGAAAAACGGTAAAACCTTTTAGGGAAATCTTGAAAAACAAATAATAAAATGGAGAAATGTTGAATTATTTGAAAGTAGAGGGTGATAATAATAAATATAAATACAAAACAATATGAAGTTGATAAGGAACATGATTCCCATTCTTAATCTGACAGGAAGTAGGTAATAGCAGAAGAAGAAATCAGTTTGAGATCATTTATAAACACTATCATCTTCGCCAACACAAACATCAAATCTGAAGCTGATATTTTCCAAATATCAAATTTTTTACTAGTCAAATTAGTTGAGATCAAAATTTTCATCATCACTTGATTCTCACTAATAGAAGTATCAAATTTTTTACTAGTCAAATAAGTTATTATCAAAATCATACAAATGTTACTGGTCAAACAAGTTTGGTCGCTTAAGTGAGTACAAGATTATGCAAATTTTACTGGTCAAATAAATTAGGATTCTTGACATAGTAAAAAAAGTCATGTAAATTGTACACTTAGTAAGAATGAAAACCATGTGGACATCAAAAAATTGTAAACCATATTTAATTGTGACACAAGTCTGTATATAATTGCATCTCTCATCATTGGTGTTTCACTCAAAACTTAAAAATAAAAATAAATAAATAATTGAAAAAAATTAAAAAAAAAAAAAAACCTAGTGTTATCAAAAAAGCATGGCTGCTACCACTAAGTCCAAAGAGTTCAAGGAGTACATCAACCTAAAGAATCGGGAAAATAAGAGAGAGATTGTGGTTGAAATATTGGATCAAGCCAGACTTGCTCTGTTAAGGAAGCGTTTCTTACCGGGTTCTACAGATGAAGAAATCGATATTGCTTTCGAATTTAAGGAGAGACAGAATAGTTGGAAAGGTAAGATACTTCCGACGGTGTGACCTGCAACTTGATAATCTGGTACCTTTAGCATGAGAGAGATATGATGAAGAATCCTACGACATATATGATATTTCTTCACTTAGTCTAGCAAGTTCAAAAAAATGAAAAAAAAAATCAATGCATGAAGAAACGCGACAGCCTAACTAATGATCATTAGAAACTCCCTACACTATATAGATAGTTGAAAAGAATGACAACCGTCAAAAATTGAAACACTTGCCTAAACACACCAGTTAAAAACATTCTCTCCCAATTACTAACTATAAAAGAAAAAGGTTAACAAATAACAAGTTCTTATTATAAATAGCGTTTCTCCAAGGACTATTTATGCAAATGAGATCAACTATTAAGAAAAAAAAAATCACTAATCAAAGTTTCTGTTATATACACGAGAAGAGAAATGAACTAAATTATATAATAGTAAATGCTTACAAATTCAAAATAATAAATGCTAATATTAAAAAAAAAAAAAAAAAATTGAATGAATTCAGCATTACTTGGGATAATTCTTAGAATGAAATGTTTGTTAAGTAATTTTATATAATAGTTCATCATTCTTTTATTAAAACGTAGGGTGACAGCCTGACAGGTATAATAAAAACAAAAAGTTGAACCTTTTTTCTGTAACAATAAAGGGTAATTGTGTATTGACATTACTGATTTATATATTGTATCAATGAAAGTTGTTTTTTGTATCCAAATATTTTTTTTCTTATAAAAACAGGAATTGAGAGGAAATCAAGGTTTTTCTTAATAGTAAGAATCAATCTTTTAGATTATTGAACAATTTATATTAGATAATAGTAAAACTAAATAAATAAAACATGAACCCTAGCAAGAAACTAAGTATATAAATTTGAAATAAATATACAGAATTAGCAAACCCTAATAACAATTGCACTAGGAATTAACCTAAAAGAAGACCTCGTTATAGAGAAATTCATGTTTAGTTCATATTTTATACACAATGTTGGGAAAAACAAAGGAAGATCCAAAAACAAATAATGCGATGGCATAAATGAAATATAACATTGAGAAATAAGAAATATTATAATAATACTTAAATAAATACCTGTGGAGTTTATAATTCGTTATAAGTCGATGAAGCTTTCAACTTTCTACTTAAACTTTGAGCAAAAATAAATAAAGAAACAACAATATAATATAATAATAGAATTGCATTAATTTTACGTTATTTGTTAATGGAAGCGTAAGGATGTAGGCCACTTCAAAAAATCAAGGGCATAGTTGTTACTTCTTTATTGTCTTTAAACCAAAAGTGTGTTGCCTTACAAAATAGTGTTATATTTGTCATTATTATTATTTATTTATTTAGGGGAATTTCATTTGGGTCCTTTATTTTTCGCTATTCATTACTTTTTACACTGATCTTTCCAATCTTGGTTCATGTGGCCCCTAAAATTTTGAAATTTTATCAAACAAAGCTAACGTAAAACATAAAAAGATGATCGGAGACAAGCGTAGTGTGATGTCGACTAGTTCAAAGGTGGAGACTGGTGTTTTATAATGTTGTTGTCGACTTAGACCAATGTGGACTGATGATATGAAAGTTGATTATGTCGTGGTCAAAGTTGACTGATGATGTGAATGTTGATTATTTCAAGGTTGACGTAGACCAACATGGATTGAAGATATAAGAAATGATTATTTCGAGGTCGACATACACTAACATGAAGATATGCAAATTGACTATGGTCGATGTAGACAAACATGGAGATATGCAAGTTGACTATATCGGGGTCGACGTAGACCAACGTGGAGATATGTGAGTTAACTGTCGAGATCGACTTATACCAATATAGACTGATGATATGGAAAGTTATTATGACTAGGTCGACTGAGACCAACATGGAGCAAATGATATGAAAGTTGATAGATGCCAAATTAGTATGAGGTCGATCATAGGTGTTGACCATAGACCATTAATGGAGAGTTGACAGAGATCATATTAGCTAGAGGTATATAGGAGGTGTCAACCATATAGTCATATACTAGTGATGGAGAGTTGATAGAGATCACATTAGCCTGAAGTCAACCGAAGGTGTCAACCATATACTGGTTTCGGAGAGTTGATAGAGATCATCTTAACATGAGGTTGGCTAGAAGAGTTGACTAGATGGTTGATGGTACTGGTTGGCTATTAATATGTCGAATAGGGGCATGCACGCCGATTGTTTCGAAGTCGATCGAGCGACAACTTAACAATAGCGTGAATTGAAGAGTCATAGCTTGCTCAAGAGCTCAGAGAGTTAAGCCTCTATTGTGAATGAGGAAGAGGTTGTTATTTATAAGAGGAAAGGAGTACTGATCCAGCAGTTGGATATTTGGATCATTTTACCGACATTGATGGAACAAAAGATTCCCTAAGCTAACTTGGTTTGACACATATCTGAAGTTGGGCCTTTGTCCAGTTGGTTAGGCACAAGCCTTTTGAAATATCATTTAAGAGATTGGTACCCTGTTGGGCTTGACTATTGGGACATAAACTGCGAATGAGTTATTAGGCCTAACTCAATATGTGAGCCTTTTGTAGAGTCTTTGAAGTGGCTTATTGCTTGTTCAGTCTGATTATTTGAGTCGTATTATTTTTAACCACTAAATACGCTTTTTATTTATGGATGCATAGGGATGTGGACTAGTTCAAAAAAAAAACATAATTATTACTTCTTTATCATCTTTAAACTAGGGGAGCAAATAACACCCAACCTCTTTAAGATTAGCCTTTTGACACTCAAAATCAACTTTATCAAAAGCTGACACTTGACCCCATTGGGGTTAGTCAAACTTGGTCAAACTTAACCGTTGACCAAGTTTGACCGTCACAAATACCAAAATGCTTTAGGAAAATCTTAATTAAATTTTTTTTTTTTAACAATTTTCTTTTTAAAAGAGAATTTTAAAAAATGAAAAACAAAAGCAAAAACTGGTTTTTTTAATGGATCTTCACCATCCATCTCAAAGATGGTTAGTGTAGATCCATTTTATTTTTTTAAAATGATTTAAAAAATGAAACAAAAAATGCTTTTTTTAATGGATCTCCACCATCCATCTCAGAGATAGATGATGAAGATCCATTGCCTTTTTAAAGGAGTATTTTTTTAAAAAAAAAGTATAAAAAAAATAATAAAAAATTTGCTGGTGTTGATCCATATTAGATCTCCACCGATCCAGATCTCCATCAAACGAAAACTAAGTCTTCTTCGATGGAGATCGATCTCCACGAACGAGAATATATCTCCTTTGATAAGGATTAATTGATCTCCATCGAAAGAGACCAATATCTCCTTCAATGGAGTCCGATAGAGATGTCTCCATCTCTATCGCTCAAGTGCATCTTGAGCGGCGAAGATGCTTGGATCTCCATAGGGGATCCATATTGGATCTCTACCATCCATCTCCATAGATGGATGGCTCCACAAACTTTTTTATTTTTCTTGTTCATTTTTTCATATATATATATATATATATATTTTTTTTTACTTTCAAGTAATCTCCACCATCCATCTTAAGATGGACACCACTTAAAAAAAAAAAAATTGTTTTTTTTTTTAAATAGAATTTTTTTCTTTAAAAAAACAAAATTGAAATGACAAAAATGCATTTATTGTTGACAATCAAACGTGGTTATCGGTTTGACTAACGCTAGGGAGTTGAGTGTCAGTTTTTAATAAAGTTATCATTGTGTAGATACTATTAATATTACTATTTAAATTTTAGTTTTTCTCTGTCAAAGTTCTGAGCTAGTTGCTAGTTTAGAACTTCTGATTTTGCATTTCACCTAACGATTGGTTATGAAAAACATGGAAAAGAAAAGAAGAATTTTTTTTTTTGAAGAAACTGGAATTAATTAGAAAACACCAAAAGGAAACTACAACGGCTTGTCAGCCAAGACAAAATTCTCCACATAAAGAGGGTAGTCTTCAAGGTAAAACTGGTCCTCCACACTAGGCGGGGCCTTAGCTAAGTTATGGGCGACCATATTAGCACATCTAGGGGTAAAACACACAAGAATATTATAGTGCATACAAAGGTGGATAATGCTAGAAATCACAATCCCAATTTCTGCGAGGGGAGGAGCTTCCGCATTGATAAGGTCGACAACAATTTTTGGCTTCAGATTCTACCACATCTTGCAATAAACCAGTATCCACAACAAATTGGATACCCCCTAAGCATCGCACAAGCCTCAACAACCTGTAGAGTGAAATTCGCAAAAGTGTTTTGAGAAGAACAGTCCATCACATCCCCTATCATGATTCCGGATGACAATGCCAAAACCAATAAGGTTCTTGTTACTATAAAATGCGGCATCCGTATTAATTTTGAACACTCCTTCAATTGACTTTTCTCATCTAATGTTCTGTATAATCTTCTTACAAGCCTTTGTGTTCTCATCTGAATTTCCCTCATTAGCCTTATGGAATTCCTTCAGAAAATTTTCAGCCCAGTCTACAATGCCCTCATCACTTCTAGCCCCCGCATGGTAAATCATTTGGTTCCTCCTCTACCAATAGCGCCATAAAATAACACACAACAACTCCAACTCATAATTGCTCAAAAGTTTTGAGTAGAAAAGGAGAAAATCAAGAGTTGAAGCATTATCACACCACATGTGGTTAGACATAAAAGGGACAGTAGACCTAACCTGCTTAAGTTTAGAGCAATTCCAAATGGCATGGAGAGTGGATTCCTAACCCTTGGAGTAGCCCAAACAACGATCATCCACTAACATTCCCCTTTTAGAAAGGTTTCCCACCGTAGGGATCCAACTGAGGCACACTTTCCAGGTGAAAATTTTCACTTTAAACAAGATCTTCAACTGCCATAACAATTTCCACCAAGCCTCAACACTTTTAGTTCCTGAAATGCTCTCATTGGATTATATATCATGATCCAACTTATATCCATTACGATCTGAATAGGCTCCTCCTTTGTCAAAATGCTAACACATTACATCATCTATTATAATATATGTCGTCGGTAAACTCAAAATCATATCCACATCATCTTGAACAAATGAGGCTTTAATTAACAGAATGTTCCAGCCTCCAGTCAGCAACATGAGAGAGTTAACTATGGCCAAATCTCCAAATACATGGGGAGACACAATCTAAAACGTTGATGGACAGGGTATCCATCTGTCAGTATTGATGGATACAGTAGAACCATTCCCAATTCGCCATCTAGTCCCCGTAACAAGGATAACATGACCCCATATGATATTGTTCCACTCCATTGATCTAGATGAGCATTTATCCACCATCATAAAGGAGGTCGCGGGATAGTACCGATTCTCAAGCACTTTAGCCACCAAAGAATTGGGATTCGAAATCAATCTCCAGCCTGCTTAACAAGCATTGCTTTGTTAAAAGTTTTCAAGTTTCGAAACCCCAATCCACCCATTTTCTTGCTCTCACACAGCTTCTCCCACGACCCCCAATGAATTTTCCTCACCTCATCGGTCATTCCCCACTAAAACAGCGCAAACATCCTGTGAAGGTCCGAAATTAGGGTTTTTGGAAGGCGAAAAAGGCTCATACTGTAAGTAGGGATAGCTTGAAAAACAGCTCTGACAAGAACATCTTTCCCTCCAGTAGAAAAAATTCTAGCATTCCACCAATTAATCTTGTTCCACACCTTATCATTTATGTCAGCAAAACGATGTTTCTTTTTCCTACCGGTGAAGCACGGAAGGCCAAGGTACCGCTCATGATAATCCACCAAACGGACACGCACAATATCAACCAAACACTTTCCATTAGCCCTCCCAACTGACTTGTTGACACACAAGGAGTATTTATAAAAGTTGATCACTTGGACAGACACTACCGTTTAAGTATCAAGCACTGGCTGAATGGTCCTGCAATCGTTTTCAGAAGCCCTAGAGAACAGAAGGCTATCGTTGGCAGAGAGTAAGTGGGAGATATTCGACCCTACTCTATTACATTGGAAGCCAGCCTGACGAAGGAGTTTTAATATGATATCCATTGTGACATATATCTTTAGAACTAAGCATATTCCGTCTAGATCTACTTCAATATAAAAAGCAATATGAATACATAATTTTGTTTTGCATGCTAACAAGATTATAGTTTTTCCAAAACCTTTAATTAAGCATGCATGACTTAACCGTGTAAATACATTTCTATAGGTGGAGAGAAAATCTTGTGTGCATTGGATGCACTAATTTCATGCCACATGGCATGGATACCAATGAGATTGCATTTCCATTTCATGGTTCACCGAAGATTCTTACCCACTAGACATTTCTTACATTTCTTCATATGTTCTTTTCTATGGGACTAATTATCAAAAAATACATTGATATTTCCATATTTTGGAGGAATCTATATTGAAACAGATAAATATCCAATATCATAGAGAATATTTGGACGTGTTTGAAATATTCATAAAATATTTCGATATTTCTGAAATATTGTGATTTCACCTTAAAAATTCATGGATATTTTGTAAAATATTACAATATATATATTTTTTAATCTTAGACACTTAAATTCTTGTTCAAATAATATAGATTAATTTTTTTTAGAAGAAGTATTACCAAATGTTTGGTACTAAAGATGATCCAGCATGGCAATATTGTAAACAAATACCGAATAATAAAAATGGTACTATATGCTTCTTTTGCAGTCAGACAATGCAAAGTAGAGGAATTAACGAGATGTACAAAAACATAAGAGTATACCCAAATGTACCAAAAGAAGTGAGAATGCAAATATCTCAATGGCAAAAAACTAAAGAAACAACCAAAAAAAATGCAAGGGAATAAATTCAACAAGAATTTAAGGGAAACTTGCTTGATACAAAAGAGAAAGATGACATGTATCATTATCCTGAAGTTAAAGGTTTGCATCCTAATAAAAGAGATGATTACCATTTTGCAATAGGTTAAAGAGAGGAGAGAGTGTAGGAACCGGTGGTAGTAACCAACCACCACAACAAGTACATCGCACTCAAAGTGGATGAGAGCTGCATTATAAACCTCTAGTTGCAACTTTATTGTACAAATCATCATGTGCAAAACAAAAAAATATTTAAAATATTACATTAGAGAAAAAATGGAAAGACTAGTATCAAAGTTTTTTATTTATGATTATGTTCCCCCTCAACTCTCGTTATTTTATGAACATGATTATTGGTGCTCTAGAAATAGTATTATTTTTTTAAAATAATAATAATATTTTTGAAAATTTTGATTTTTTTTTTTATCCTATAATTAAATTTAACATTCATGTGAATATAGGTATTAGAGATCCACCACCGTCGGTATATGAAATTAGGCATAAATTCTTGGACATCGAGTACATGAAAATGAAAGAGTATGTTGATAGCTTCAAAATAAAATAGGAGAAATCTGGTTACACCATAATGTGTGATGGGTGGACAGGACCAATATGATTTTCAATAATTAATTTTTTCTTGTACTGTAAAGGGCATCATATTTATGGATTGCTCAAAGACGTGGTGAAAGAGGTTATGAGAAGAATCGTGCAAATTGTCGGATATTAAGATAATAAAGAAAAATTAATAAGGTAAGGTAAAAATGAAAGGGTATGATATAAAAATGAGAAATTTATTTTTACATCCAAATCTTTTCAATGAATAAAAATGAATTTTAGATATTAAGATAATAAATAATAAATATGAAATGAAATTGATATACGTATAACATGATTAAAATATTAGGACAAATAAATAATGCAATAATTGTAAATGATTATTAAATCTTAATAGGTGGTCACCTCATTCGCGAAAACAATAATTTTCAAGTATGTTACTAATGCCGGGCTATAAATCCTCTTTCAAATCTCAATATCACCTCAAAAAGACATTTTACTTTTGAGGCAATGTTATCATACTATAAAATATATGATGATATTAGCTCAATTAACAATATTATGAAGCTTGCTTTTTCAAGAGAATTGAGAATGTTGGAGAGAGCATATCCAACAGATTGTCAAGTGGATAAAGCTAAAGCATTCCTTGTTTGGACTTGTCAACATGTCATTTTATGAAGACAAATTTCAGGCACAATAATGATACATGGTGGTGGGTGACATGGGGACTACTTTTAACCCTACCAAGACAATTTTATCATGTCACCTGACTATACACAACTGTTAAGTCTACCGACAATTGCACATCACATTTTAGTAGAGCTGGTAGTGCACCTCCATCCCACATAAATGGTGAGAGATTCAAATCTCACCATACGCATTTTATAAGCATGTGTTGAGAGTTTTCTTCCCGGGTTATGGGAGTAGTTAGCAATCTTATTGTAATAGTTTTTCTGATACTTCAGGAAAAAAAAGAGTTAAGTCTACCGATAATTTTATGAGAAAATGAGAGCAAACCAAAAAACAACATATCAACAAAACTACACTATGCCCAACTCTTATCCCAAAATATCCATCAACATTAGGATGAAAATGTTTTGGACACGGGACCTATACAGACAAGCAACCAATTTTCATTAGAGAATTTCACAAGCAGTCTCTCAACTCTAACTAACTGTATACTATAATTGGTATTACCTACAGGTTTGCTATGCTACCTAAATGGAAAAACTATACCATACACTGCCGATTTTCCAGATATTTGCTATCAGTAAAGGAACAAAACTCAAGAATTTAAGCTGTTGAAAATTAGGCTGACACCAAAAGGATATATGCTCGGCAAAGGTGCGATTAGAGCTAATTTGGGACGGAGCATTCCAATCAAACAACTAGCCTACAAGGGCAGCAGGCTTTTGAAAGGTGTCTTCTATCTCTCTTTCCCAGTTACTAAGTCCTACATTACAAAATATTAGTCTAAAACATCTCCAAGATCATCCTCACAACCCAAAATTAGCATTTCAATTATCAGTTCAACATTAGAAAAATAAATGATATACACCTCATGATTTGTCTGCAGCTCACAAAAGCTGCCATCTATTATCAAATTACCAACCAAATTGAAAAATGCTTCCTAAAAGTGTAACAGGAACTGTTTTTATAATAGAAGATTAAATCCAAGTAATTTTCAGCCAGACCATATAAATAAATAAATAAATAAATAAATTGGAGACTATAAATTATTAAGTCATCCAATCAAATTACATGTATGTTTAATATTTTATCTCATAATGCAACAGCAATAGATTATTAAATCCAATTACTTTCGATAGGACCTTATAAAAGGAAATGGGGAGTCTATCATTCATGTAATCGAACCAAACACATGTATGTAATCTAAAAAAAAAACACTACAACGAGCATAATTACATGCTGAGAGTATGCTCTGCCAATACATTGAACTCGTAATTTCAAAAAGGAACTGTGGAATTATATAATAAAAGAGAAATCACAGCATTTATGTCTAAAGTCTTGTTCAATAATTGTATAATAGTCATACCTGAATTGCATTGTGTGAGCTTTAAACAAACTCATTTTTATCATTTCTTCAAAAAATGGTAAAACGATATGTAGCTATTCAAATAATCAAGATCACAAGATTAAGAGGACCAAAAAAATCAAAGTATTAAAACACATCTGCAGTACACTTAATGAAACGTATGGGAACAATGATGAACATATTGTGCAGCAACAACATCCATCTACCTCTCTGATAAGGATAAGTTGCACCTGGAAGTTGCTGACAAAAGCTGCAAGGGTGTAGCTAAAATCTTTAAAGACCAGGAACACTCTAGCAATTTCCAAGTATAAGCATCTAGTGGCAAAGCAAGATCATATGCTATCATTATGGGATGACTCTTGACTGAATCAAGCCCGCATTCTAGATAGTGATCTTGACCAAAAGTTAGACAATTTCTACACCTTCAACTGGAATTGCACTCATCTGCAAGGTCCTACCACTTCCGAGAAACCGGACAGAAGGCAAGGACGGATCTGTAACGGATTCAATCTCAAGAAAGTAGAAATCATATGTGCCAGACCGCTTCAAACTGTGCATGAAAACAAGTACAATCCATCCTAACATAGAAATTGCCCAGTAATTATTCATCCCATGAATCAAACCCCAAGCTATAGCATACCCAACTATGATTCCCGATAAATGTCCCAGAAAACTTGCTTGTGGAACAATAATGGAAGTGAAAATCAACGACTCAAATGGTGCAAAACTTATGGGGAGTGAAAGGAACCCAAAGAGATCCAACTTTGAAGATGGTTGTTTCACAGAAAGAATTGTCATCCATCCGAACACAACACAAGAGTAGCCAACAACCGTCACTCTCCGAAAATAATCGAGCTTAAATATTTGTATCAATACATGGTACATCCCCAAAACAAGCAACCCTGACAGCACAACCAAAACAAGCGTGTACTGAAGATAATATGACACACCAAGACCCATGTGTCCCAACTGTTCCACAACACCAAGACTCCACAGAGCACTCATATTAAAAAGAAGATGCAAGACACTTATATGCGAAAACGCGGACGTGATTATCCTCCAATGATGCCCTTTAACAGCAGTCTCATAACTTAAACCAACATGTGAATACCCTATGTTCTTCTTCTGTATATAAAACCATATTGCACTACAAATCCCAATTATACAACTACTAGCTGGTTTCTCCACGATCTCATAAAACAAGGGCCGCCCCATCTATAATCACTACTTTAAACTTTTCTTCAACTACAAGCTGAGCAAAATTTTAATCATCAATGTAATGTATTAACCCTAAACTACAAATCCAACACAGCTTAAATGGCTTCCTTCTAAAACTAGTAATTGAAAACCCACGTATCACAGCATACCCAAATAAAGAAATACCCTAGAACTGTGATTTTTACCACATTTGATCACCTATCAACAAAAAAGAGATCTCCATTTCCTTAGAGAAAAAACCAGAAGATTATTCTCTTGCAGGCAATACACAATAAAGTACAAACAAATTTTCTGTACAAAGATGGAAACTTTAATAACAATAAGTATATAAAACACCAAAAACAAATCAGGGTTTCGAGGGATCGGTGAAGAAATGAAAAAAATTGAGTTCTTTAAGAGAAAGAAAGGAAAGAGTCTCTCACCTTTCAAGAGTCGTTCGATTCCTAGATTTTCTGGTTCTTTCTCTACAGTGAAGAAACTTATGTCTTGGTTCTGATTCCTTCTGAAATATAACAATATTACGAAACTAACCTTGAAGTTCGTTGAGATCACAATGACAAGATATCAGATTTGCCGTTTGCGGCTTTGAGTATGCGTATACAATAGAATAATAGATGCAGTAGTTGTCAAAAGGGCCGAGTCGGCCCGTATCTGTATCCGCTTCGTACAAACTCGTCCAGCCTGATATTAATAGGGCAGGATTGGACATACATTGTTGGCCCGTTGGCTCTAAAGGTCGAGCTTGAGGACCAGTTGGGTCTATGGTCTAAAGCCCAACAGGTCCGTAGAAAATTAATTTAATTTATTAAATGCGGTTCTTTTACGGATCTGGGTGAGAACCGGTTTGGATCCATAACCGAATCACTATAAATGCGGGTCTGATCAATTAGGATCCATTTGGACATTTTGAAGATTCAATCAATTCTAGACCCAAACCATACCATGTTGATATGGGTTGGTTCCATTGGAACTGGGCCTTTTTGCAAACCCTAAAATTAACACATTAATTATTTATTTTTATTAAGGATATAATTATAATTATATTTGAGTGATTAAATAAATCTCTTTATTCTACCAAGTACCAACTCACATTTGCATTTTAAAAATAGAAAATAAAATGACAATGGTTGTAGTTGTAAGCAAGTTAAAATTTAGACAAGGGGTTCTTACAATTTGGTCCCTATCTAATTGGGAAAAGATACTTTTTTACTTCTAATTGATTTTTCAACAAATTGGTCCTAATATAATTCAAAATACAACAAATTGGTCCTAATTTTTTACTAACCGTAGGACCACTTTGTTGTATTTTGAATTATATTATGACCAATTTGTTGAAAAATCAATTACTAAATAAAAAAGTGTCTTTTTCCAATTAGATAAGGACCAAATTGTAAAAACCCCTTTAGACAATGACAATGATGATGTCATAAAAGATTTTACTAATATACTCGATTAGAACGTAGTAGGTTGGGTAATACAAATGACTGACAGTTTCGATAGGTGTCAACCATGTTGGAATGCATAGAAACTACAGTGATTCAATTCTTACAATATATATTTCTTGTTTATACTAATATTCAAATAATTTATTTAAGAATGTTTGTATTATGAGCAAATTACATCAAACTCCCTTGAGGTTTTTCATTTTATACCTAGAAAAAACCTTCATCAAATTGATACTCACCTCCTATATCGTTAGTCAACGGCTGTTAAAAATAACCGTTGAACATGGCACACCATCTAAAAGATGAAACTAGCCTTAATCTCTAATTAAATAAATAGAACATTTAAACAAAAAAATAAAATTATTTTTAAATAATGGATCTCCATCATCCACATTTTGAGATGGATGGTGGAGAAAAAAAAAAGATCCAAAATTGAAAAAAAGAATCATTTAATTTTTTTGGGGGAATCTCCACCATCCATCTCATCGATGGTTGAGATCCATTATTATTTTTTTAAATAAAAAATTTTCATTTTTACTTTTCATATTTTTTTAATTTGATCTCAACATGGTTAGAGATCTCTTCTTCTTCTTCTTTTTTTTTTTTGGTTAATTGTACTAACTTTCCCTTACTTTGTTAAATCTAACAAGATTTCAAAAAGATATCCTAAATTAACAGAAACACCTATTGCCATCAAGTCAATTCGTTAACTTTAACGATTGACTAACCTTGACTTATGGAAACCAAATATATCTCTGCCAAATCATCCGAAACATAAAATATTTTAATTAAAAATTGAATTTTTTTTTTTTTAAAAAAAAAGATAATATATCGGCTGCTTAAGGAAACATCCCCAATTTACGAAGGAGACTCCTCTGTGAACTGCAGGAGGTCAATCTCTGAGATCGGTGAAGATCTCTTCCAGTAAGTAGGAGATCATCAAAGATCTCTTCCAGTAAGTGAGAGATCGTCAAAGATCTCTTATTTCCTTCGGCGGTGGAGCTCTACCGAAAGTAGATTATTTTGTGTTTTTTTTTAAAAAAATTTTGATTTTTCAATTTTAATCTAAAAAATATTTTATGTTTGAGATGATGCAGTAAGAGTATATATATTTAGTTTTCTAATTGTCAAGGTTAGTCAACCATTAAAGTTAACGGATTAACTTGATGGCAATGGGTGTTTACGTTAATTTAGGGGATTTGTTTTGAAATCTTGCTATATTTAATAATAAGGGTAAGTTAGTGCAATTAACCCTTTTTTATTTAATTTAGACTTAATTGCACAAACATCCCCTAAGTTTAGACAAAATTGCACTCATATGCAATTTTTCCGTTTATTGCACAAACATCCCCTGTAAAATATTGACCGGATGTTGACCAAAAGGGATCTCATCACTTTGACCACAAATTAATAAAATTATTCGTCCTCAACAAGGTTGAACCTTCAATCTTATAGTTAAAATTCGTATGCTCTAACCAACTGAGCTACTCAAGCTCATTGATAAAGGTTTGATGATTTAAATATATATATATATAGTTATATAATTTGTTTAAAATAATTTAAATATATATATGTATTAGTATTAGTGTTTTCCCCACTTGACGACCTTACCATGGTCTAAACAGGGTACTCACAAAGCAACGTGACAAGGACGATTAAGGACCTTAAGCCAAAGAATCAAAATCCCATTTCTGATGTACAGGATCCTCAACTAGAGGCAAGCACAGAGCATACTAGGACTATTACAGGCTGTTTATTATCTCACAAAGAAATATTGAAGAGAAGGAGAGGATACTTAAGAAGTCATGATTTTGAAGCACACAGATATTATATATATTTTTTTCGATGGATCTTACAGAGAGATATCATCTCCTTTTATAGGTGAGATGATGAAAACATCCAAATTAATGTACAATGACATGCCAAACTCGTGGCATATAAGATGGCTACTATAACAGTACAGCCACCGACACAATAAAGCACACCGACACCCTAAAACACACACATGATACATATGTATACACGAAAGTACACTCGTGATCACATTTGTAATTATTATACATAAGAAAACAAAAACACCCACGTTCTGCATGCATAATTATAGGGTAAAGACAAAGTTACGGGCTTGACAGGTTGCAAGTGGCATGATAGTCGTCATCCGAATCTTCAGCTCCACAAATGTGGCAAGGCCATGTGTCACGTTCGCTGGGGTCTTGTGGATGGTCTGGGACAGAGTCTTGGAATGGATGCCAACTCAGACCAGGGTCTCTGATGACATTTGAGAAAAGATAACACTGATGAGGTGGGACCCCATTAACGTCGCAAAGGAAATTGAGCAATGAGATCTGGAGATTCTGAGGGTATAGCTTAGGATAATCATATGTGGTGTGCCATTCATAGCAAACGTTTGAAGTCCAAAGAAGTCTCTTGTGAGGGTTGAAACGATAGGGTCGATGGAATATCCAAATGCAAGAAACCACCGAGGCAGATTCCTTATCAAGTTTCCATAGATTATGATAACCTATGAGTTTGGTGAGTTCGGACAGCCAAAACAAAAGGGAATTGAACCAGGTCAAGAAAGTCATGAGGAGAGAATCCTTTTGAGATGGATCATGGACAAAACCATATAAGGCTTGGAGGGGGAAAACAACAGCATGGTGGTGGAGTACAGACATGCACCATAGAAACCATAAAACCTAAGGGGTGAAAAGGTAAAAATGAGGCATTAAGAAAGGGTCTAAGAATGGCCTGTTGTTGTTGGAGAATTCATGTCGAACTCCTTGGCTTTGGATCTGGGCCAAATAGGTCCGTAAATGGGAGTGAGCGAATTCTTGGATACGGGCAAGGGAAGGTTGTGTATCAGGAGGAATTATTTCTAGCAGCTCTGGTGGATAAGATCTCATTGTAGGATTTGGGGATGAGGAGGATGATGTTGATATAGCCATGAGGATGAGAGGTATAGGGCCGTAGGAGGTGATGAGATGAATAGTTGATGGTCGAGAGAGCATGTCAGCTATTATATTGTGTTGGCCCTTCAAGTGTCGAACAGTGAAATCATATCTGGAAAACCAATCATTTAGTCTCAATAGTTGAGGATTGGGAGGAATCTTATTTCGAAATTCGAGGACCTTGGGAAAGGACGAGTTGTCCATTTCAATAATAAAGTTTTTTGTCCTGAGATGAAAATCAAATTTCTGGATTCCATTTTTAACAGCGAGAATCTCCTTGTAGATTGTGTGTTAGTGCTGTTGGGCGTCTTTGAATTGGCCACTAGCATGTCCACAGTAACTTTTTTGTCCGTTCTTTTCTTCAATGAGAATGGCCCCCTAACATGTGTCACTAGCATCGGATTGGAGGATGAGTTGGCCTGTGGATGGAATAGTGAGGGTCGGAGGAGATTGAGCAATCTCTTTGAGTTTGGCAATAGCATCTGTGTGACATCTATCCCAAGGAGGAGGATTTTTCTTTAGGAGAGCTGAGAGGACCGAAGTGTATCTCGTCACGTCGGGCAGAAAATCTCTAATAAAGTTGATTATGCCAAGAAATTGTTGAACTTGCTTTGTGGTTAAATTGGAATCAGGGAATTCCAATAGTTGGCTGGCTAGATGAGAGCCTAGGTGGTATTTTCCATTTGAAATGTGCATGCCCAAGAAATCGATATTTGTTTGTCCTATTGAACTCTTTTTGTCAGAGAGCATGATTCTATATTGGTTGATCAGATCATAGAACTGGTGGAGGAGATGGTTGTGAGAATCTTCATCAGATGAGAAAAATATGATATCATCGATGTAAATCAGAGCAGAGTGGAGAATAGGATGGAAGATCCTAGTGATGGCCTTCTGAAATAATGAGGGGGCAGTCTTAAGTCCAAAGGGTAAAACTATCCATTGATATTGGGCGTTGGGAAGACAAAACGCTGTCTTGTACCTATCGTCTGGATGAACACTAATTTACCAGAAAGCTCCTTTGAGATCAAACTTGAAGAAGATAATAGCACCAAGGAGTTGAGAAAACAAAGTATTGGTCCTGGGAACTGGAAATTTGTCATCCCTAAGAAAGAGATTGAGGGGTTTGTAATCAATGACTAATCTCTTTCTTCCCCGAAGTTGTTCAGCTCTTTTGTCAACATAAAAAGCTTGACATGCCCAGGGCGAAGAGGTAGGTTCAATGAGTCCTTGCTTAAGTAGTTCATCACATTCAACATTGGCCATATGAAGGTCGGAAGGAGACATTCCAGAATGAGAGGCCTTTGTAGGGTTGACATCTTCATTGAGCTTAAAAGGAAGCTTAATAAAGAAATCTGGATTTTTCCATAGGGGATTTGGATGATGGAAATCAGCATGACTGTTGGTACAGAATTGTAAGAGCTTGTGTTGAATTGTCTGGAAGGAGGATTGAATGTCAGATAAGGGAAAGATCTTTGGAATACTGGAGACTGCTTTGAAGTTTCTTTTATATCTGAGTCCAGTAGGGAGGATCCGAAGAGACTTGAATTGACAATAAACATCCCAACCAATGAGGATATCTTTGTTAGGAAGTGGGGTTCCAATGACACGTGTCCAAAGGGTGTAGGATGGGAATATCTTGAGACCAATTTTAGCTTTTGTAATCAGATTAGTCGTGAATATCTTCCCATCAGCAGCCTTAAAATATCGGATATGAGACTTCCAAGCATCAGGAGGAAGAATCTTAGGGTTCATCATGGTAGTGATGGAACTAGTGTCAATGTAGACAATGACATCAATAGGATTGACATATTTGTCAGGAAGTATTTGGATTGGAACTTGAGGTCCTGGTTGTGCATCGGATTGCGTCGCATGGAGAGAGACAAGGGTTGCCTTGTAGGAGACTGGAAGAGAATCAGTCTCAGAGAGACTTGAGTATTCTGAGTCTAATATGGTGGAGACAAAATCTGCAGCATGTAACACAAAAGCTGTATTGTCATCAGCATGGTTTTGTTCGGAGAAGATAGATTCAATATCGGCGTTAGATGGAACGTCATCTGCTAGCTGTTGGATTAGTTTAGCAGACTTAGCCTCTTTATTAGGACATTTTTTTGCATAATGTCTCTTTTGTCCGCAGATAAAATATTTCTGAGACTTGTTCCATGCACGTGGAGATTTCTTCTTGAAGAATTCGAATTTCTTCTTGCCCTTTCGCTTAGGAGACCGGAAATGCTTGTCTTTCTTGGTCTTGCAAATGCATTGCTCTGGGGATTTGCATTTGATCTGGTACGAGGGTTGTTTACATTGGACTTCGTACTGCTTTCCTTCTTTGAGCATCTTAGAGAAAACCTTTTGGGTGGCACAAAGTTTCTCCAAAGCACTTAGGGTGAACATATGGATTTCCCCTAGTGTGATGTCAGTGAAGGGTCTGCCAGAGGAATCTATCTTTCTGTGTAATTCATCTTGGAGCTCGGCAGGGAGAGAATTCACATAAACATTCTTGAGACTCTGGTCATTGATGCCTCTGAGGATGTGATATCTGCTAGACATGTGTTTGTAATGAAAATCAATGTCTTTCTTTCTGAGTGAGCAGCATCGCATCTCGAAGAACTCTTGCCTAGCTTGCTTATAGAATTGGTCAGGATCTCCAAGAAATTCTCTGAAAATGATGCCCATAACTACAGAGGTTGAGGTTGCTCGAACAATTTGTAATTGGCGATACTCTCCAAGGGCTTGGTACCGATCCCGAAGAGAACCGGTGAACCTGGAAACAAATTCTCTAATGATTGCTTCTTGATTGTGTTCAGATTTGGCCATTTGGAGGTCAAGCCAAGCGCTCATTCTGAGATCTTCTTACGCCATAAATCTGGGTTTGAATCTCCGAGATCAAACCAAGGACCATTAGTAGGTCTAGATCCATGAGGTTGTCCGGGAACCTGGTGTTCTGGTGGTTCTTCAATAATGGGCGGAGGTTCATTTGAAGATTCTTTAGAGGAGTTATAAGTTTGGGTGGACGGCTGTGGATCTGTTCTAGAGGCCATAAAAACTTGTGTGAGATCGGCAACTTCAGCTAAATCAGAATGCTGTAAGGTGGTTGTGGTAACGACGTCAGAGGTGTACTGAGAGGAGGTGTCTGACGAGGTGTCAACATCCGATTCGTCTGATGGGAGGAATCTGTTGGAAGTATGGAGGGGATGCTGAGAAGCATACAGAATTGGGTCAATTGGTGGAGCAGGCTGCTTGTTTCTCTGTCGAGAAGAAGAGGGTTTGGAAGTAGGTTTCCGAAGTGGCGAGGACAACGGAGGATACTTGCGAAATAATTCACCAGTGGATTTGAAATACTGAGAAGTGTCTGGAGGTCTGAAGGGAGGAGAATAAGGAGGAGATGTAGGAAAAAACAAAGACTGAGAGGAAGAGTAATGTTTTGGTTCAAATTTAGAGGTAGTGGAGAATGAGTGGTCTCTGTTCATTTGTTCTAATTGGTCTTTGAGACGTCTGATTTCTCTTTCTTTTTTATCAAACTCTGGGCCGAAATATCCATGGTTGATATAACGGTGAAGATCAGCATCAAGTTTGGCGATCTGGGCTTGAAGATCAGAAAACATATCACGGAAGACCGTATCGAGACTTTGGAGTTGATTCTCATGTCGAGATACATGGTGTGTAACCCAGTCGATCTTCTGATCATTAGAGTTGAGAACTCTATTTTGTACTTTGGCATTGTGAGTTTGCCAATTAAGAACTTGCTCAGCTTGGGTAGGTTGTTTGAAGGAACCGTCGGGTAAGACTTCAGAAGTATGAACATAAGGTCTGGAAAACTGATTCCTTTCAGGGTTTGAAGAGGGTTCCAGAGGAGGGAAGTCTTGGTCATAGTTAGAAGCCATAAAACAGGGTATAGGTGGAGGCAAAGATGGAGTAGCATTGGCAGGGAGAGGTAAAAGACCTTCTGACCAAAGGATTTGTAAAGCTCTGTCATAAATTAGAAGGGCTTTCTTTTTGGTAGGTTTTAAGCCTATCCATGGGCTTTCTGGATCATCTGGTTTGTATTGTTTGCGAACAGTTTTGCATGGAGTGAGGTCTGGTAGACAATCACGACAGGTGCAGTCAGCATCGCACATGTGGGGTCGTCGTCCCAAATGAAATGACCATTGATTTTATCAGTGTAGATCGGAGATCCATTGGCTTCAAAGCTATGGATCGAGATGTCATCTTTAGTAGTAATTGGTTGGATCATTAGCGCCTGAAACACAGGAGGAGCACTAAGACTGGAGCTGGAAGGAAAATTTGTGTTAGAGAGAGGTTCATAAACCGTCGTAATGGAGCCATCATTTTCCTTGATATATTTGGTGTCAGAAGCAACAACAAGAGTTGTGTTCTGAAAAGCCTTCTCATAATTTGTGATCCATTCGAGAGGCATGATTTCTTGGAGTTTGTCTCGAGGCAGTTGTTTTGGAATTTGGATAATGGTGGGAACTTCATCTTCAAGTTCAGCCTTGATGAAAATAGTATCGTCATTATGGCCAGGAATGGGGAGATCAAGGGCATGATCTTGAAGCCGGTAGACGATCTGGTGATGGAGAGTTGCCATATAAGAATTTGGTAGCTTGGGTTTTTTTTTTTTTTTTTTTTTTTTTTTTTTTTTTTTTTTTTATCAAATTGAAATAATGTATTTTTTGAAAAGGAAAAAAATTAAAAAAAAAATTATGAACTTTGATTTTCTGGATTTTCATTTTTATTTTATTATTATTTTTTTTTCATAAATCCGTTTATATATATTATTATTAAATATGAGTTTATTTTAAATTATATAAACATATTTAAATTATTTTAAGGCTTAATTGCACAAAATAATTTAAATCCATTTCTTACCATAATTTAAACAAATTTAAAATAATTATTTTCCTTTTGTTTTCTTATTTTCTTTTCATTTTCCATAAATATGTTTTTTTATAATATTATTAAATAGGAGTTTATTTTAAATATTTATTATATATGAGTTCATTTTAAATTATATAAGTATATTTAAATTATTTTAAACAAATTATATAACTATATATATATATATATATATGCATATATATATATATATATATATATATATTTAAATCATCAAACCTCTATCAATGAGCTTGAGTAGCTCAGTTGGTTAGGGCATACTTATTTTAACCATAAGGTTGAAGGCTCAACCCCCGTTAAGGATGAATAATTTTTTTAATTTGTGGTCAAAGTGTTTCAGGGGGTCTTGAAACTAGATGGACCAATTTATCTAATATGACAAAGCTCAGGTGGTGGAATGATAATTTCATGTAAGGGTCCATTTTGGTCAACATTTTACAAGGGATGTTTGTGCAATAAACGGAAATGTTGCATATGAGTGCAATTTTGTTTAAACTTAGGGAATGTTTGTGCAATTAAGCCTTTAATTTATGATTTTACTAAGGCTAAATTGCACAAATGTACCCCGATTTTAGATGTAATTGCAGCTATATTCAACGCTTATTCGAAATTACACAACATACTCTACCATTAGTGGTCGACAATTATTTTTAACCTTTGACTGTTTTGTTTATTTAAAAAGTCTAAAATGCCAATGGTTATTATTTTATCATTCATTTTATTATCAAAATAAATTCAATTAAATAATATAATTATTTTTAAAAAGTTCTGGAAATCTCTAGAGTTTTCAAACATCAAACAAATCTAAAAGTCTCCATAAACAAAAAATCTAGGGAACTTTTTTTTTTTTTTTTTTTTTCAATCAACAGATGAACTTTATATATATATATATATATATATATATATAACATAGGGATCTCCACTGAGGTGGATGCTCACGTCGATCTCCTACAGTCGGTGCAGATCGATCTCCTCTGTTTGGAGGAGACTCGACGCAAAGGAGCCAGGTCTTCTCCAATCGAAGGAGATCGACTCTGCTCTTCTCCGATTAGGGGAGATCCACATCGATCTCCTCTTGCTAGTGGAACTGACATCTCCCAGTTGAAAACTAGAGGAGAGTCGATCTCCTTCAATGGCGGAAAAGACTTCCCACTCTTGGATCTAAAACCATCGCCGATCGGTGGAGAGGTGGAGTTTGAGGTTTTGCCTATTATATAAATTGAGTTTGAGTTTAAGGTTTCATTTCATCAGTTGTGTAGTGTTATACTTTACTGATACATTGATTGGGAAGAGTAGAAACATAACTGAATGAAGTGGGTTTTTTTTTTGTGCTTTTTTTTTTTTTTTTTTTCTTTTTGAATTGCTCTCTCGCCTTAACTGATTTGAGGATTTGATTGAGTTCATCATTATGGAATTTTGGAGATGAATGGTATTGACTTATTTTTTATGGATTTGGTTTAGGTCTTAAGGATCTTTAAATCAGTGCAATATCTTGTGTTTTTGTTTGGTTTATAACAAAAATACAAGAGCGATTGGAAGGAAAAATGTAAAGTGATTCAATTTATCATTGATTCAATAACTTGTCTTTTTTTTTTTTTTTAAATACTTTTCATCAAATCTAATCCGTTTGATGAAGATCGGGAGATAAATGGAGGGGCCCCATCCTTTTTGTTTTTGAAAAATAATTAATATGTCAGAAGACATTTTTGCCTCTTAGCCATTAAGTTCTAATAGAGCATCACTAACGGTAGGGTATATTTGTGTAATTTCGAACAAAAGTTGAATATAGTTGCAATTACAGGTAAACTTGTAGTTTGTTTGTGCAACCTACCATTTTATTAAATTAAGGGTAAAATGACGATATTCCTCTTGGAGGTGTTAAACTTAATGGTCGACTATTGTCAAACCCTAACGGTAGGGAATTGTAAGTGTCAAATTTACGCTAAAGTTGTTTCTGAGTGTAAAAGGGTAAACCTCAAGGGAGTTTGGTGTAATTAGCTCTTGCATTGTACCAAACTCCCTTGCGGGTAAAATGACGATCATTGATAATTAATTACCACTGCCCCTTAAAACATGCTAGATTGCTTGGATTCTCAGCCAATGCTCATTAACATTCCTCTTACTAAATAGTTGTTGTATTCTGCAACTCAAACTATCCTAATTATACACCGACCGGAAAACTGATAAGCAATCTATGTAGTGTGAAACACAGGCTTAGAATAGAGATGTATTTCCTACTACAACGGTCACTTCATAACTTAGACAACGAATAAAAGCTACAATTTCCCCAACCTAGCCTCCTCAAATGGTGAATAATCAATAAAAGTTTCAATCCCAATCCATATCCTAAGCCTTGCCAAACATAATCCATCTAGACTCAACATAATACTGTGGTAAATCCAAGAACCATATTTTGTGGTTACATACCCAATTCCAAACCTAGAATTTGAAAATGCATTACAAGACTCATATAAACTCTTTAAAAGCAATGTAAGCAACAATTGTTTCATGTATATTTGTCCATCATGTGAATATAAACGGATGAGGAACCTAAAAATTACCATATTAATAACAGTAAAAATATTCAGAAGCCATCCAAATTAATGACTTCTATTTCCATTTCAGAGCTTAGACCTATTCAAATGAGATGCACCCAAAAAACGAAGAAGTTAATCTTTATTACCAAGGCCCATGATTCCATAAGAGTAAAAGCGGGAAAGACTGGCGAATAAGACTTACTTTTATGTTTGGCTCACATCACATAATTAATAGAAACAAGTTTGGAACAATATCAACAAAGACAATGAAGATAATGATGTTTTTGAGGGAAAGAGAGAGGACAATCAAATGATTGGTCAGCTGAAGGAAGTCCCAAGAAGTGTAATTATACAACAATGAAAATTTCATAAGGATATGCAAGCATGGCAATGCCAAGTTGTTCTAACCCATGGTAGACACTCAATGGCATACATAGCCAACCATTTCATTTGCAATATTACTTGGAAAGAAACACACTATCCCTAAAGCAAAGAGATTACATATTCTCTAACGACCTAACCAAGATTGACTATCACTCCTATCCCTTTCTCATCTCATACTACTAAAAGCTAAAATACGATATTGAAAACTGTAAACATAACCTGGAACATACAAATAAAGTATCATACAGATTAATAAATTACAATTACTCACAAAACATATAAACTCATAACATACTTCTTCAACAAGTATTGTGTTGGAGCACGCATAGATCTATCCGCAGAACTTTTCTACAAACCATCATTTTACTTCTAGATCCAAGTCTACCTCGTTGAAGAGTATGCAGGGTGCATTACCACCGAGTTCTAGAGATACCTCTCCAGCCATCAATTTTTATTTCTACAGATGTTAAGCCTGTAAAAGAAATGTTTTAAACCTGCATATAACTCTTAATTTATAAAAATAAAATAAAATAAAATAAAAAAACACACACACACACACAAAAGCTTTCAAAAGTGCTCGACATGTTCTTGCTCATCCTTCTCCGATCCGATTCTAATGCACTCCGTCTCTTAAAAGTTCACAACCTCATCCTTATCTGATCCGGTAGAGTCCTGAGAGAAACAAAACTTTAGAACAAAGATAAATACCTTTGAGCTATAAAACGGAAATAAAACTAAATTACTAAATACCTTAAATGTAGACAAGAAGATTGAGACTGTTAAAGTAAAAGCAATAAATGCAAGAGCAATCACGATCATTGACATGGCCTTTTGAGCTGGCATCCTCGTGCTCACAAGAAAATAATAATGATTTCTTTCTTTTTGATGAGTTAGAGTGCATAATTCTTCAAATTTAATTTCTAACTAGTTTAGTGATTCAATCACTCTCTTAATTTTTTTTTTCTTTCTATTTCAATATATGACTTCCTCATATTTTTTATTCAAAAGATTGTTCCATACATAGTACATCATTATTAGAAATATAAAATTAAATAAAAAAACAAAATAAAAGTATTACACTTTATTAAGTATTCTTGTATTGCTCCTTGTTGGTCCTGAGGAACGGAGAAGGCTATGTTAACCAAAAGATGGTTATTGGTTCAAGACACAAGCTGTCCTTGCTTTTTCAAGGTAAGAAAGGAATAGAAAATGCCTTGAGGCAATGCTCGATTACCAAGCACTACCGTGTTGAAGTAACTCATACTATACTTTGGGAAAAGCTAGAACGATTTTTAACAAAAGGAGAGTTATACCCGAAATTAACACAAGTGGATATGTATAAAATACCTAGGGGCACAAAACAATTCTCCTTAAAGAACTTGGCTAGCAAACAGATTCCTAAGACACTTTAAATGTTTAAATACTATAACTTGGATTCCTAAGACAATTTATGAATTATAATTTAGCAACTATTTAATGGCTAGGTATTAAATAGGCTTGGGACTTGAGCCGAATAGGGCTCAAAATTTAGGTTATGGGTCAGGACTCATCCATGTTTGGCCATCAATGTTAAGGGGTGAGCAAAGCTTGGCCCGCAAGGCCTTAAAGACATATATAAAATCCCATTCTCGTATCAAGGGGTGGCAATTATCGACATTGTGGTGACACGACACAAAATTAATAGATTTGAGTTGGATTTTATTGGTTTAGGTCACTATCGGATCAACATGTTAATCATGCTAAATAAATAGATAGTATTTGGATTGAGTTTCTTCTACCCTTCATGCCGTTTGACAGGATTTTTTTCTACGTAAGAGATTTTCGTTGGGAAAATTGTGTTAACTTTTCATGAGACTTTATTTTATTTTATTTTTTTATATTTTGGAATGTGTTGATGACAAACTCTTGTCACCTTCTCCTAACCTCGGAATACTATGAGGTTTGAGTACCCCGGAGTAAATAGTTTACTCGAAGCACCTTCCTAAAGAAAACCACGAGGTGGTTTTCCAGTAAACTCTGGAGTTAGATGAGCCCAAATTTGAGCTCTTCATAAGCCTTCAAAGGTGTAGTTTGGCACATAATCCATGCCAAGGATAAATTGCAATAGCAAAGCAAGATGAAGAACCTCAGCACAAGGAGGCTGTCTCTCAGGTCCGGTGAGGTCTTCTTTTATTTAAAACTCCCATATTGAAGGAGGAATTTGGACAAGGGGATGTCCAGATACATTATTAGATTTAATTTGTATGAAAGATAGAGTCAGTCAAGTTAGTTGAGAGTTTTAAGGGAGTTAAGACTTTACCACCACAGTTTGAGTTGCACTAGGAAACTTCCTCTATGAAAGTCTTTACCAAAGCCAAACTCTTCTAGTCTCACACGTGTCCATTCATATCAAAGACACTTAAGTCATGACCCAATCATTTTGAGAGACCATCCCACCATGGAAGAACTTGTTGGAAGTGATATGTCAGTGTTTTATAAACACAAAACTGTGTCATTTGACTTAGCCTTAAAAGCACACGATTAGTAATTGATCAAGACATGAAAAAGCACCACCCCTACTCGACCACCCCTAATCAATGGAGAAGTTAAACTCACACTATCTCCAAGGTGCTAGAAGCAATCATGTAACCACCAGAAGGTGGATCCTATGTATAAAAAGAGGTCAGAATTACCATGTAAAGTATGATCAATCGAATACAAAATGAGCACTCATTTTCTTCTTTATAAAATCACTAATGCTAGAAAATCCAAAAATTTAGTCCAAATTTCAACCCAAATGATGTGGTAAGTGGTTTTTTCATTAACCACATCATCCCATATTGTGTGTGGTGATGACAACTCACTTGCCACATCATTTATATTGAAATTGGGTTTATTATTTGGGTTATATAGCATTACTTGTATAAAATTATTTGTTTTCTTGCTTATATAGAGAACGTTGTATGCCATGGATATTAATTGGTCTGTCATCTTTTAATCTGCATTGTTCATTGCTTTTGTATGTTGTGTACAATAACAATATCCCACATACTATCACTTTTCTCACCAACCTGTAGCAATGCTCTAGGTTGATTCGAGGAGGACCTTCGGCAAAGGGTCACCTCTCAGATTCTGGTTAGTGAATTTTTTGTTGTTAACAGATGGAAAAGGAAAAAAAAAAAAAAAGGAAAGAATCCAAAATTGTTTTAAGAAAAATGAAAAATAATATTGTTAACAACAAAAATTCGTTAACTAGATTTTGCGAGGTAGTCCTTGGCTGAAGGTCTGCCTTGGTCCAACATAGAACACTGTTATGGAAAGGTAAGAAAGGTGATAGTATGTGAGATGACGTATTAATATGTCATTGAAAAGAGGTTAGTAATGTAGAATTAAGTGCACTATATCATGATTATACTCATTACATACATCATTTGAATTATAAGTATGAAAATAGTAAATGAACGAAAGGAAAAAAGAATGCTCTATTTGTATTTGATTGAATATAGTCTTTACATGGTCATTCTGACCCTTTTTTATACATTAACTCCACCTTCTGGTGCTTACACAACTGCCACTTTCACCTTGAAGATCGTGGGAGTTTTCCTCCTCCATTGATCAGTGGTGGCCAAGCATGATAGTTTACTTTTCTTTAATGGGATAACTGTTTGTCTCCATGTGCCCATCTTATTGTTAGTTATTGATCGTGTGTTCCCCTGCTTGAAGACTGAGTCAACTAGTAAGCCTTAATGTTTTAAGGAGTGTATCCATATCATTTTGGACAGTTTTTCCCATGATAGAGTCACCTTTTGATCAGATTTGATTGTGTTTGAGTGTTTATGATGAGAAGGGACATGTGTAGGACTTGGAAAGGTTAGAGAGTTTGGCTTTAGTAAAGTTCTTGTATGGGAAGACTACTAGCACAACTCAAACTGTGGGAGTACAGTTTTAGTTCCTTAAAACTCTCAACCAAACTTAGCCTCCATGCAGATTGAATTTAACAACGTACATAGACGCTCAATTGTCCAAATTCACTTGTTTGTGTAAAGATTTAGACTAAAGTTAACCTGATTGTGCACTTGTCTTTGAGGAGAAGGGCTCATCATATCTTGGAAGGTACCCATGTCATGCCGTGTGGTCCTTTATCTTGCCATAAAGTCGCGATTAGCTTTCAACATGGACTATGTGCCAATCTATAGACCATGAATGTCATGTGGGGCCAAAGATTGGTTTCACTTAATTTCTATGTTTGTGGGGAAACCATATCGGGATCTTGCCTTAAAAGGTAGCTTAGGTGAAAGGTTCCATGCGAGGTTCTCATACCTCCTTACATGAATATATATGTGTGTGTGTGTGTGTGTGTGTTTAAACTAACCTGGGTGGGGGTGGGGTGAATATGTTTTAATTAAGTTAATTACCAACTTTTATTGATTAGTCAATGTTCAAAATTAACCAAAAATAACAAGCAATCAATTGACAATTTAAAGGCGGCAAATAATAAATGACACGTCAATTGATTTACGTGAGAAACTCTCCAATTGGGCAAAACTTATGGGATATTATGCAAGTCACACACAGTCCTCAAATCTACTATTTGAATGAAAGTTTATAACCTAGGTTGACCTCAAATCGAGGGGGGGGGGGGGGTGAATATGCTTTAATTAAGTTAATTACCAATTTTTATTGGTTAGTCAATGTTCAAAATTAACCAAAAATAACAAGCAATCAATTGACAATTTAAAGGCGGCAAATAATAAATGACACGGCAATTGATTTATGTGAGAAACCCTCCAAGTGGGCAAAACTTATGGGCCATTATGCAAGTCACACATAGTCCTCAAATCTACTATTTGAATGAAAGTTTATAACCTAGGTTGACCTCAAATCAAACCATTCTTGGTCACTAACCCTTCTACTCTACCTAACGGGCCTTTAATAGTGATCCTAGACCAATTTCTTGTGCACTAATCCACTTAGTCACAAGGCTTAACACTTAATGAAAAGATAACAACCTATGTGAATATCAAGAGTATTCTAAATGCATAAATGCTAGGTCAACAAATTTAATGCTCAACAAATTTAATGCTTATCTATCCATGGATGAACAAGACAAACAATCCTAGATATCATGTTGCTATATGACATACATATAACTTAACTATATAAAATAAATGCAAACCTAGATGCAATAGCTATAACAATACAAAACCCAACAATCAACACAAAAATCTCAACATGTAGATAAAAACTTAATCTTGATGCAAATGAGTCATAAAAGAGATTTCTTGTTAAGCAAGAACACTAAAATGAACAAAGATGGTGTTCTACTTACCAAGTCATGCGTGTTGATGTAGACTCGTGAGAGAATACAACCTAGATGATGTTGGATTCATGAATAGATGATGGGTATTTAGGTTTTGGTCAATAAATATTGAATCTTGAAGGCTTTTCTTACAATGCACTCTTAAGCTCTCAAGAATCTCAAATTTCAAAATGGGGAAAAAGAGAAAGTAGATATAGCATGTAAAAAAGAAACAACATCATTTTGACAAAATAGGGCTTGACCGCTGTGAGCACCACTGTGAAAGCCACATCAGTTTTCACAACGATAAATCACATATGAAAAGATCAGCTTAAACCGCTGTGGCTTCTACAGCGGTATCCACCGTTAAGCCAACGTTGTGGAAACCAAATAATGGCATTGACAGCGGTATTCACTGGTTGCAAACCGTTGTGAAAGTCATAATGGTAACTAGGCAACAACACACAAGCCTGAGAAAAACATGCATTCTAAGACTAAATATGACATGACAATGATCAAATGAGATACAATAGAATGAGCATGCATAAAGAGAGATATAACATGACTATGCACCAATAAGAAACATACAAAGATATACTAGATATGAAAATGCATGACATGTGAGTGTGTGCAACTAAATCTCTTCAAAAAGTTAAACACGAGTGATATACCTTTGATATGCTCTTGAAACTTGATCAACACAAAGAAAGTCTAGTCTACCCTTACAATGTAAACCCCAAATATGGTTTGTTAACGAATAAGCCAATCAAAAATATAAGGAACTTACATTACATTCCGAGGTTAGGAAATTTGACAACATTTTATCGTCAACAGAATTCCACATGGTCTTCAAAGTTGAGCCAGTGAGACCTCGGACACTAGCAAAAAGACATATGGGTGGAGAAATGTACCTTTTCTTGGCACTTGGATTCTCCGGTAAGATTATCATTTAGGGAGGCGAGGCATCTATCGAGCTAGTCAGTGGTGGGATAAGATTTCCTTGTTGGCCGAAAGAGAGAAAGAAAAAAGAAGTCGTTGGTGACCTTGTAGTTGACGTGACTATCCAATTACCTCTCTTGAACGTTAGAAAGTTGGCAACGCTACCTCTTTGAATTTTTGTTCGTAATGGCTTGGTGTTTTATTTTACTATAAATACATAGCTTTCTCGCTATCAGATACACTTTTATTTCAACTCAAACTCTCTTTGCTTTATCTCTTACTGAAATTCTTGCTTTTATTTTCATATCGCCTCCACTTTCTCTCGTTTATTTATGTTTCTTCTATTTTCAAATATCAAGTCATGTCTTTTAGTGATAACCCCAAGAAAAGAAATTATTCAGTTGAAGCTCGGACTTTTGACTCATCCCCTTCTCATTTGAAAAAGCTCAATATGGGATATGGCATTGATCCTACTATTCTTCCCTTTCGAATGGTGATGACGGGTGAAGAGGTCCAAAACAATCTTATTGAGGAGGTTGCTGGAGACCAAATTAAGAAGACTACATGCTTCAATTACCTCTTGGTTCTGTCATCCATTAGTCTTCCATGTCTCCAAGTTGAAGAAAATAGTCGAGAACTTCGTGACTCCAAGCCAGGTATTGTCTTGCACTAGACCCGATAACCAACTACTGACGTATCCCGTAACCATTTTGGCTCGTAAGATGGTGATGAGGAACAATAGGGCTGTGACCCAATTTCTAGTCCAGTGGTCCAATTCGACCTCTAGAGACGCCACCTAGAAGGACGCTATGGTGATAGCATCGCACTTTCTAGATTTCCACCCTTGAGGACAAGAGTATTTTCGAGGTAAGGGTATTGTCAAGATTGAAGAAATGTAAGGATTGAAGAAGGAGAAATTTAGGGATTTAAGTTTGGCACAAGCTGAGGTCGAAGTGTTTAAGTTAGGGATTTGAAGTTGAGTTCTAGTTGAAATAAAGTTTGTTTAAATAGTAGGATTGCTAAGGTTTTTACGCCACCAAACAACAAGTCATTTTAATTGATTGAGTTAGTTTACAATACGACACAACATGGGTCATTTAGTCATGTTGGGTCAAGTTTAACGGTCATGTTAGTCTTCAATTAGTCTATGTTAAGTCCTATTATTGAGTCAGCTTTTGTCAGCTAGCATAACAAATTGTTTGTTACAACCATGTCTCTGTTTTAGGAATATTGATGTATTAATGTTGGAATTTTGGGGGGGAAAGATATTACAAAATTTTATTTACAAATTCTCTCTTCATTCTTCTCTCTCTTTCAATCTTAAATTCTCTCACTCTCTCTCTCTCTCTCTCTCTCTCTCTCTCTCTCTCAATTTCTGATATAGATCAACCCATTTACACCAACAAAGACATCTTGATACCTGGAAAATCCCAGGCATCACACTCCATCTCTCAATAGGCATCGCTTCTCCATCTCGAGGCACTCCATCTCTCAGATGGAGCTGATCGAGATAAAGAAAACTTCATCTTTGAGGTGGTGTTTGTGCTTTTCTTGTAATGGATGGTGTTTGTTATTGAATGGGTGGTGTTTGGGGATCAAGAACGATGAAAGAAAAAAAGAAAGATCCATGATAAATGAAAGAAAATAAAAAAAGAGAAAACAACGGTGATTTATTTTTTCTCTTAAAAAAATGATGATTGATTTTTTTTTTTTTTTTACATTTATTAGTTTAAATATTAATTTTTAAATAATATATTATAAAAGTAAAATAAATAAATAAGGGTATTTTAGTCATTTTGTGTTAAAAAAGTTGTCAACGGATAGAGTTGACAGAATTCAACTACAGCTAGGTATGTTTGTGCAATTTACCTTATTTTTTTTTAAATGTTTTGATCTTTGTCGTCGACCATCTTTTGAGATGGACGATGAAGATCCATCTCTTCTTTTTCAATTTTTTTTTTTTTTGTTTTTAATTTGTAACTATATATATTATTAAATTAATTTTATTTTGTGTTTTATAATTATTTAATTATTTTCTACTTGCTATGTTAACCTTGTTTAAAGACAAAAAATACTTTGGAGCCGTCAAGTTTGAATAGCGGTTGACTAACAAATGGACTTATTTGTTGTATTCACAAAATTTTAAGAACCACAGGCATCAAATAAGCAAACACGGATTAAACAAAGCCATATTTCAAAAACAAAGACTAAATTAATAATTACCCAAAAACATAATATAAGAAATTTTAAAGTTAAAAAAAGGGATTAAACAAAGCCATATTTCCAAAAAAAAAAAAAAAAAAAAAAAAAAAGAGGCTAATTTAATGATCGCCCAAAAACATAATATAAGAAATTTTAAAGTTAAAAAATTTCTATAAATTTTAACCTATGAGCTATATATCCATATATACAAATATTCCATTTTAATCCGATGATTTATTGCTATTGGTATGTGTAGAGAGTTTTTTTTTTTTTTCCAATTCTAATGAAAGTAGTTATCTCCTTGTTATGAATGTTGATATGTGAGCCGCTCAAATATTGTTCAATTTCGACTTGTCCGACAGACCGGCCTCTAACTCGGTTTATACTTTATGATGTGTTGCAATTAATAAAGTTGATTAATTTCTATCGTCATAATTACTTAATTAGTATCATCCTTGCATGCATGTGGACGTAATCAAGTCTATAATTATTAATAAATTGATTAATTATTAGTGCCCGAATTGATTGGTGTTATTATTCTATGTATATTGCTAAAATGATAGTCAAACTTAGTTAAATCAGTTTTTGAGGTTGATAAATCTTGGGTGCAACCAAAGCCACCAACCCTTTTAAGTTTTAACACTCAAATATTCCTTCTATATTGGTTCAACCACTTAATTCCAATATTTAATCTCAAAATTTTTAACTTATTCATTCTTAATCACTTATATAAAACCTTCACGCACATCTAACCAAACATTATCAAACCATAATCTCCTTAATTTTCCCCTGATGTCAAACTCTAAAGTTCGTCCAATCGTTGCCTTCAACTGGGCACCAAACATGAATCTTGTTGAATCTCATGGTCATTCGCATGCGCAGATCACTAATAAGTGGGAAGAGTTTGATTATTTTGAAAGTGGCATCAGTCGACACGATCGAGACTACTGGCACACGAGACGTGCGTTTTTAAACAGTTATCGTTTCACAGACCATAACGAGTACTTCAAGGATAAGCTTAAAAGGTCTATGAAGGAGCTCAATGATACCGCTATGGGAGTTGTTTTGGAAATTCGTAAAGAAATGTCAAAGAGAAAGATTGGATTTAGGGTTTTCAGGTTCAAATTTGCTTTGACATCATCTATGGTTCTAGTGAGTATTAGATGTTTTACACCATGGTTGGGCAAAAAGAGAGTTGATTGACTGAGAGTGACTTTAATTTAGGGACTGCAATCAACTGATTAATCTCTGTTTTAATAAATTGATGCCAATTTGGATTTGAATTTGTTCTTAGTGTTTCCAAAAATATTTAAGTCGGATGTGTTTTACATTTTCTAAAGGTTGGTTTACAGTTTTGTGTTGTGTTCTTCATCCTACCTTTTATTTTTCCTTTTTAATTTATTTCTTGCATGCATATATTTATCAAGTACAGTTTTTTTTTTTTTTTTTTTTTTTTCTGCTTCTGCTAGCTAAAAATTTATAATACAAGGAATAAAAAATGATAAAAATATATATACACCCTTCAGATATAGAAAGCTTGCTGGATAATGGATAGAAGTGTCAAAGGGCCAAAGGCTGAGAAAAAAATTAAGAAATATATTTGTTATTTTTATAATTTTTCATGAGAGAATTTCAAAAAAAAATTTCTAGACTCAAAATAGCAATCGATTGTCATAAAAAAAAAATAAAATAAAATAAAAAATGAAATAAAAAAAAGCCAAACTTTCATGCACCGTGTTTTTTTTTTAATCAACTCGCACCATATAATAAGAACTGGGCCAATTGTACAAATACCATAACACTATACTTAATTTTCAGTATAGGCAACGTTTGTTCAAAATTATATGAATATTCCCTATTGTCAGTTAACTATCGTCAACGGTAACGGTTGACCGCATTTTTGGCATAGAATGATTAAAATACTCTAGTGGGTTAGGAAATTTAATAAAACTCTTTAAAAAGTGAGCTTTAAGACTATCACAAACTTAATAACTTAAGTTTTAATAATACCTAAAGTGTAGATCTGATAAAAATACTCTTAAAACACTCACACAAAAATTAAGTCTTGCGCATTTTTGTGTTTTCTAGATTTATTTTTATGTTTTCAAGACTTATTTTGGTGTTTGAGAGATTTATGTTCTAATTTCCAAGACTTATTAGGTAGTTTCCGAGATTTATTAGATATATTTACGATTTTTGAGATTTATTGGACAAAAATAAAATTTGTTAAAAAAAAATTTGGTCATCTTCTTCATCGAGACTTCCATTGGAGGTCTTTCATTTTCATTGATGGAGGACCTCCATCATTGGAGGTTTTGAAATAATAATAATAATAATAATAACTAAAAATGGCTTAGAAATGGCACTAAGATAATAAAAGAAGGAGATTATAGTATTTTAAGTCTATTATTGCGATTTAAACTGAACTTATTAAACTAATGATACTTTCAAAATTCAATATAAAAAGAGTGTTATTTTCCACCATTTTCACATACCCTGGTTTTTTATTTATCTTTTATTATTATTATTTTTTTCTCATTTCCGAAACACCACAAATTTATTATTCTTTCTATCACCCCACCATTCACACAACAAATTTTCAATCACCTCAAATCTCTTTTCATCACTCCATATTTCTTCGATCAAATTCCACATAGAAAAGCAACAAATACATTCGACAAAAAAACCACAAATCAATTCTAATAATCCAAATTTTCTTCTACAAATCTATTAAAAAAAACCCAAAATTCAAATTAATTTGAACAAATGGACCGAATCTACACCATCGCGGAGATGGAGCATGCCTTCATACTTGTGATGGAGGAGCTCCAAATAGAGAACCTCCATCTGATATGGATATTGCACCATTTCAGATGGTGAGATGGAGGAGTTTCATCTGTAGGGAGCGATCCTCCATCTTGGAGGAAAGGTTCTAGAAACGTTTTATTTTATTTATAAAAAATTCCCTTCATCTAATGTTAGGCTCTTGGATAGGGATGGCAATGGGGCGGGGTGGCCTTCCCCGCACCCCACTCAATTTATTTTTTGAAAACTCATCCCTTCATAAAACTCCACCATAGATGGAGTGGGTTGGAGCAGGGTACAACGGGGAGTGTTTTCCCTATCCCCACCCATTTAGCCCATTTTAAAAAGAAAAATTAATTATTTAAATAATAAATATATAACCATCGAACATGATATAATATATAAAGTAGTAAATAATTTCAAGAAACAATTAAAAAAACATCTCATAAACATAATTCTCACAAGTAAATTCAATCATTTTCAAATATAAACATAAAGTATGAAGTCAAAATGTTCAAAAATCGTAACGCTAATCATCTAATAGTTGCATTTATTTTTTTAGTTCTCTCTTCGTTAGTTTGTTTCCAACCCATGTTGTTCTTGTATGTTTACACAATTTTCTCTTGATAACATCAGTATTAGGTCTTCACGTTCTAGTGCATCTGTAGACATATTTGTGTCTACTTGAAGTAGTGATAAACGAATTAAATTTAATTCAAGAGTTGAGAATTATTAAAATAATAAACTTGAAAAAAAAAAAAAAAAAACCGTTGTTATTGAACTTTTAATTTTAAAAGTTATTTGAGAAAGAAACTCACTGTATGTCCTCTTCTATTTGAGGTTGAAGTTTGAATGGTGAACTTCGAGTTATTTGAGGATTTGAGACTTTGAGTTGAAGTTAGCGGCTAGGGTTTTTTTTAATAGTATTTTGTTTTGTCACTTTATATTAAGTAACGATGAAGAGATGTAAAGTTAGGGTTAATGTATATATATATATATATATTTCTTTTTTTAGATATATTTATTTTCTTCGAAACTGTGTAGTTTAACTAAGTATTATTTTAAGCCGGGCAGAGCGGGGTAAGGAGTATAAAACTCATCCCCGCCCCATACCTATTGCGGGTTAGACTATCTATCTCCCTCCCTACCTCATCCCCACTCAAAAGTGCAGGTCTTCGTGGGGCCCCATCCTTGTGGAGAATTTTGTCATCCCTACTCTTGGAGGAAGAGGAATAGACCCGGATCTTTCTAGAACTCTTCCTCAAACTTTTTTCTTTTTTAGAGATTTATTTTCTTTTCAATAATTACTTTTTAATGGACAAATTGTCTTACGGATGGAAGATATTAGATCTCATCTATCCATTTTTAAAAAAAAAATTAATTAACTAAGTATCATATATAATTACTGATTATTTTTATAATAATAATAATAATGGGCAAAAGATAATTCTGTCCATCTGCTATTAATTTCTAACGGTGCACAACTATCAACAGGGAATATCTATGTAATTTTTGTCTATGCATGCAATCACGGCTCATGTCGGAGCATATTTATACACTTTTCCCCATGAAAATAAATGTAATTAACAACGTATCAGTTTGTATGATTTAAATAAAACATGTGCCATGTGCCATGTGCCATGTGCCATGTGCCATCCAAAATTTTCTCCCAATGTGGATGAAGTTTGTCCATATCTCTTTCATCTTCTAGAGGCATTATTGTGAAATACAACTCTCTCTACATTTGTAAATATGAGACTATATTTATAATACTAGAGTTTGAACCATAACAATAGAGTATCATTTTGAAGTCTTCAACACTAAAGCAAGAGAACATTTAATGCTATCCAAATTTTACTCCCCATACCTTAATAAACTCATATACTAATTCTAAAAAACATAAAGATATACTCAATACCATTTCAAATATATATAAAAAAAATTGAATTATTTAGGGCAAATTGCAAAATAACCCTTGATTTTAGGTCTAACTGCGGCAGATGAAACTTTTATTTAATATTGAACAAACCTCCTCTACCATTAGACATGTAAACTTGGCCGATCTGGGCTGACACGAACCATTTTCTTATGACTCGATTTTTAGAACAATGGCCTAGCATGAATCTCCGCAAGGTACAACCCAACTCAAATCTGGATCCCATGGGTTGAAACTTGAAAACAATTTTATTATCTAATTTTTACTTTTTTAGAAAATATAAAATGTGAAATTACTATCTTTTTACCCTAAAATATAAACTATGAAATTACATTTTTATTAAAATACAAGGGGCTGTCTAGTACTGTTTTTCAGTCCCTTTTTGTTTTCAAAAACGATTTCAAATACACATTTGTTAACCGTTTTTTTAATTTTGTTTTCCAAAAAAAAAAAAACGGAAAACAAAACCATTTTTAAAATTGAAAAATATGGAAAATGCGTTAAACATGTTTTTCATTTTTTTAAAAAAAAAAACTCACCTATTTTCCTTTTTCTTTTTCCATTCTTCGCTAGTACGCCTCCTCTTTCTTCTTCTTCCCTTTCTCTTCATATTCTTCTTCCTACCATGACTCCATGAACGGAAATTTGGAGGAGTAGCCGATTTGCTCCTCCAATGCTGGAGGAGGATCTCACCTCCTCCAATGTTGGAGCCGACGATCTGCTCCTCCAAGAGTAGATCGATGGTCTCTTCCTTTTTTTTTTTTTTTTTTTATAAAATTGTTTTTCTTTTTTCTTTTTGAAAGATTTTAATTCTTTTTCATATTTAATAAATAATTAATGTGATATTTGGGATGAATTATTCACAATTTTTGATATTTGATGGTTAACCTACCAGAAACGTTTTTAGGGTTTTTATTTTCATAATATTGTTTTCTGCATATGATACCAGATGCGTTTTTGGATTTCGAAACTGAAACCAAAAATACTGTTTTTATTTTCATTTTTATTTTTGAAAAACACCAAATGAAAAATGATACTAGGCACGCCCTAAAACATTATTATTATTTTTTTGGGGTAATATTTAGTATAATATATTTTGCTTTTTATAAGACATTTTCATTTTTTTCAATATTTGAGATGTAATTTTATTATTTGTTAATACTTAATATATGTAATTTTATAATATTATAATATTATTCTAATAACATATTCAATTTTCTTATATTAATTTAAATATATTTTGTTATTTATTAATTTATAATAGGGTTAATTGCAATAACATACAATGTGTTTTCCCATTAAGGTTTAATATGTAACAAATCCAATTAATTGCTACAGCCTTCCTTGTCAACCATTGACTTCCATTACATTTAACAGTTGACTAGGGTTTGGATGTAAGAAGTCAAAAGTACCCTAACACTTTATTTGAAAAAGTCTAAACTGCCATTTACTCTTGAAATAATCAATTTTAAATTATTAAATAATAATTAAAAATGAATAAACTAATAAAAAAATATATAATTTAAAAAAAAAAAAACCAAATAAATAAAAAATGAGGCCACACTGGCAGCCTCCTCCGATGTGGAGGAGGCGGCCACTGGCCTCTCTAACGAGAGGAGGATCGCATCATCCTCTTATATCTGGGAGGAGGTGATCTCCTCCATCACACAAAATGTAGGAGGAGGCATCACGCTTCCTCTCGATCATGGATCGAGATCCTCTGTTGTGTTGATTTTTTTTTTTCCTGATAAAAGTACTTGAGAATAAGACTTTGCATTTAAAGATAATGGAAGTGAAATAAATTACAGTCATTAATTACACATGTCAGTAGATTTATATAGATCAGAAAAAATATTAGCTTAGCAAACGATCCAAACCCTTTAATCGTAATGGGAGGAAGTGGCGCAGCGAGCCTCCTCCCAATCAGAGGAGGCCACAATCGCGCCTCTTCCATTACACAGACGGCGGAGGCTGTGACCGGGATTAAGGAGGCATCGTGCCTCCATAGAAAAGGCTTGCAATCTCTCCTATTTTTCACAGTAGAGGAGGTTGTGAGCTTCTTCTTGTTGGGGAGGCACCAGACACCTCCTTCAGCAAAGAGAAGGCAGCCATCGGTGTCCTCCATTGTTTATTTTATTTTTGTATTTTTTTAAATTGATAATTACATATCTGTCATCAAATGACGGTTTTGCCCCTAGAAATCCAGTCAACCATTAATTCTAACGGATTTTGACTAACGAATTGGGGGGCTACAACAATTAATGAGATTTGTTGAATATTAAGCATTTATTCAACAACTCAGGGTAAGTTATTGCAATTAACACTATATAATATAATATAATTAAAATAAATATTAAAATAAGTATAATAATTTTTTTTAGAAAAACACATTGTCGGGCAGGTATGAATGTATGATGGATACATTATAGACCACAAGATGTTACCATAGCCAAGTCCAATCAAATAATGTCAATGTGATCCTCAACTTCCAAATGATTAGAGATTCATCTTATATACACAATTAATTGCACATATTGTGTTTATATTAATACAAATATGACCAAGGAAATGTGAACACAAATAAAATTGAGTGGACATCATATTTGCTCAATACAATAAACATAAAAACTAGAAACTCTAGTGCTAGTTATAGATAATCAATTTCATTTATAAGAAACTTGAGTGCTATAAGTATAAGATATAATGTTTCAAATGCGCAAGTGAATGTATAGACGAAACCAAATATAATGACAAGATCAATACATGTATACGAATATACCATCATTTAATATTGTTTAATAGTAAATACGCTCATTTAACCTGGTGTATGGAGCTGAGGCATTCTAACAAATCGATAGACTTAAACTTACATTCCTACATGACTATCAATTTAATCGGTCACTTGCCTGACAAAATTTAAAAGCCAAACTCTACCCTCAATCTCTAACTATTCAAGGGATGGTGCTCCAAATTCAAATCGCAGGTGGTATATATATATACCAGTGTAAAATTATAAAATTTTCACATACAGCAGAAGAAAACATGACACCAATATATGCTTCAAATCTCGAAATCTTTACGATAACACGTGTGATGCTGGGGACGGAATATTTTGTCGATGACGAGTTGACAACACAACAGAGACAGCCAACTTATAGTAAATGCAGCTCCTTTTAAAAGTCTAAAATGAAGAGAGACCACAAGAATTTTACGAACAGCAGACAGCCACACATGGTGATGTTGACCCCTCGCCGTGTTTGGCTTGTGTCCACCAGATTTCATGCTTTTTGATACACAATATCTAAATCACCCTTATCTTCACAACCCTCTCTCCATTCTCCATTCTCCACCACTCACTCTTCACTCTTCACACCCACCCACCCACTACACATCTTCCTTCACTCTTTTATTATCCATCTTCTTCTTCTTCTTCAACTTTCTTTTCTCTTCTTTTCTTTTCCTCTATAGAGTATTTCATCTTCTTGAGCTCTGTATCTGTTTCAACTATATATTCTGCTAAAAGGGTTCAGAGAATTTTCCAGAATATATATATACATAGAAGGAAGATGAAGATTCAGTGTGATGTGTGCGAGAGAGCTCCAGCGACAGTGATTTGTTGCGCAGACGAGGCTGCTTTGTGTGCCAAATGTGACATTGAAGTACATGCAGCCAACAAGCTCGCAAGCAAGCACCAGAGGCTTCTTCTTCAGTGCCTTTCTAACAAGCTCCCTCCTTGTGACATCTGCCAAGTATGTCTTTTTATCTTTTCTTTTAATTCTCTGCAACTTTTTCGTATACTCATTCCTGTTTTTGGTTCAGATATATAATTGGTTGAGTCCCTTGTGATATTTTTTTGTTATGATGTATAGAAATACAAGTATTATTATTTTAAAACCTTTTTTTTTTTTTTTTTTTTTTTTTTGTTTTTTTGAAAGGATTGTTTTACAGCCTTTGGTTATGCTTCAATGGCCAAATTGGGTCTGAAGAGTGTTATACTAAAAACCCTTGAAAGTTCGTTATGAAAATGTAGAAATTGTTGTTATTTTAATTTCTGGGTAAACCAAACCAAACCCTAATACCAAAACCCTCATTCGAACCCAAGATGATCTCTTATTTAACCAGAAGAGGCTTTACTGGTTGAATTAACTGGTACCCACATCAGCTATAGAATTGTGTTTCATACTAAATGATTATTTGTTTTGATTATTGTATGTGATCTAAGTTTTCTGTATTGTATGATTTACAGGAGAAGGCAGCTTTCATCTTCTGTGTTGAAGACAGAGCCTTGTTTTGTAGGGACTGTGATGAACCTATTCATTCACCTGGTAGTCTTTCTGCTAACCATCAGCGGTTTCTGGCCACTGGAATTCGAGTAGCTTTAAGCTCTAGTTGCACCAAGGATACAGAAAAGAGTAGATTCGAGCCACCGAATCAAAATGCTCAACAAACGTCTGTTAAATTGCCTTCACATCAATCCTCTAACGTCTCATCCCCATGGGCCATGGATGACTTATTACAATTTTCAGATTTCGAATCCTCCGACAAGGTAACAAAAATGTCTATAAATATTCTCAATATGTGTTTTATGTTACAAACATTAGACATTATTTTCTTCGTAAAGAATGGCACACGAGGGTTTAGTTGAATGGTCAGGCTTGTGATTTGCTCCCACAAGGTTTAGCATGGTCAAAGGCTTTAGTTTCCTCGTTCCCAAACACAAGATGTTTATAAATGATCATCTAGTTTAGAGAAAATCTTTTAAATTTAAATAGAAAATATCTAAGCATATTTGTTCTTTTCAAATTGTTAAATTCAATTTTGTTTTAAGCTAGTAGAAAAACTTTGATCATCCATATATGAAATGCAGGGACATTAATTGGATTATTAAGAACAAAAAATGGATGCTAAAACTTTTTACTGATCTTTCATTTGCTTTTCAAACCTTAATTATCTTAATAAATCTCATGATTTTTCTTTTCTTTTCTTTGCAGAAAGAGCAAGTTGAGTTTGGAGGGCTTGAATGGCTAACAGACATGGGACTTTTCAGTGATCAACTTCCACAGGAGGCTCTAGCGGCAGCTGAAGTTCCTCAACTTCCTGTTTCCCAGTCCAACAATGTTACATCATACAGACCGACCAAATCCAGCATGCCCCACAAGAAACCTAGAATTGAGATCTTAGATGATGATGATGATGAGTATTTCACTGTCCCGGATCTTGGCTAGCTAAACGTATGCAAATCATCTCTAGAGTATGTGTTCATAGGCAGATGAACTAAACATATATTCATTATGTACATGGTTTTGTGTATCTAGGTAAGATGCATGTAATAAGTTAAAATTCATAATCGGAGTGGCATGATTCTTACGTTAGTAGAAAGGTTTAATTTAGCGAATTTGCCTTTCTTTACTACGGTCCTTCGATGTGTATTTTTCTTGCCTTCCTTTTTGTTTTAAAATTCCAAATACATCGCTCGTTGCTCATGGGTGTATTACTATCACTTATCTGGTGTTATTATTTTTTGTTGTTGATGATATGTTCAAGACTATTCTTTGATATGTCTCTTCTTGTTAATGAATAATTCTGCCAGGACCTTTGAATGAAAGAAAGGTAGGTTGAAAAGTAAGTCATCATCTTCCAACCAAAGTTTTTATTACTTTAAAGAATCCCAATTGTTTCACATAAAAAAAAAAAATAAAAAAAAAAAGTTTGTTTTAATATATAATTCTTGGTACAGGTCTGCAATGAATCTTTCATGTATCATCTTCAATTACAAATTTACAAGCCCCTTAAAAGGGTAGTCTGGAGAACTAAGCAAACCAACCTTCCAATACCAATCTAAATACTTTGAAGGAATTGACCAATTCCTACAGACATGCATTCTGTCTTTTCTTCTTGTTCAACTATCATTTTAGCTGTTCTTGTAGCTTTGGTTATAACAACTGTTCACTCACTCACTCTAGATATAGATAAGGAAGCTCTTAGCTTGCTGAAACGTTCGATCGATCCAAACACAATCCCAAAACCTTCCTACATCAGCAGCTGGGATTTCTCAATAGATCCATGTGATAGTACAGGAGGACAATTTCAAGGGATCTTATGTTCAGTCCCTTTGGACAATAATACGCGTAGTAGGATAACGGCTATTGATCTTGACAGTGCTGGATATGATGGATTTCTAGCACCATCAATTGGAAACCTGACAGAGCTCACCGACCTTAATCTAGGCAGAAACAACTTTCGAGGGCCGATTCCAGATTCCATGTCCAATCTCAGAAAGCTTGTTTCCCTTTCTATGTCTGGAAATTTCTTCACTGGCAGTATCCCTGTAGGATTAGCCAGTCTGAAGAAGCTCGAAATGTTGGACCTGTCGTACAACAACCTTTCCAGTGCAATCCCTACCAAACTTTTTGGATTGCGAAGTTTGCTCCACTTAAGGTTATCCCACAATGAATTATCCGGCAGAATCCCTGACCTTACCGGATCATGGCAGCTCCAGACATTAGAACTTGGCAGCAACCTGCTATATGGAAGTCTGCCAAAGTTCCCTGTAAACTTGAGAACTTTGTCTCTGACTTATAACTCATTATCAGGGCATATCTCACAAATAGGAAAGCTTCAACATCTAGTAACATTGGATCTGAGTTACAACAGGTTTGCTGGTTCGATCACTCAGGAAATCCTAACCCTACCCAAGGTGGTTCGCATTGATGTTTCAGTTAACCACTTGACAGCAATAGAGGTGCCCAAGTTTGCAGGAAGAGAGACACGGCTCCAACAGCTTGACGCGCAAGCAAACCTGTTGCGGGGACATTTGCCTATCAATCTGGTCACCATTGGGAAATTAACCTCTATCAATCTATCCAATAATCAGTTCTCCGGTCCAATTCCAACGGAATATGGGGCAAAACTGGGGACTTCCTGGAGAAGTTTATACTTGGATCACAACTTTCTGGGAGGAAATCTGCCACCACAGTTTGGTATTGCCTCAGTGAGGATGAGAGGGAGTCTTGCAAACAACTGCCTAATGTGTCCTCCGAATGTTCGTCTGTGCCGTGGAGGTCAGAGATCAGTTTCAGAGTGTGTTGGGCAGAATGATGACAATGAGTGATATCAAGTTGCTTATTTCAGTTCATTTCTACTTAGCAATCAAAACCAGAGAGTCATTGGTCTATTTTTCAATAAATTAGATAATAATCCTGATAAACCCTTTTCTTCTTTTTGAATTGATTTCCTCAAAATTCAAGTTGAAACCAATTCCAATTTGGCTTGTAACATCTTAGTAGCTGCTAAAAACAGATTGTGTTTCTCAATTCTCAGTTTCTCACAAAAAGATATAATATCATTCAATTTAGAAAAAGCCAATTAACGCTTATCTTGCTTAGCCACAACAAAAAAGTGGGAGTTAGGCACATTACTGATATGTGCTTTGGAAATTGAGTTGCCAATACTATAATTATCTAATCAAAATTCTAAGTTGATATAGGCTAACCCTTATCGATGAAAATTATATATATATATATATATATATACGGTCTCGTTCCTATCGGGTCATCCTTATATAACTTTATCAAGATATCAAATGTGAGCCACTCATTTATAAAAGTGATTTGATAAGTGCATACATACCAAGTCAAAGTATGTAAAACGAGTGACTCACATTCAATGTCCTTATATAATTTTATCAGTACATCCTCATAGAAAAATTTCCGTACATATATACATACATATAGAGTTAACGAGAAAATTATTCTTATAAATACAAGGCACTGGCTTGCTAAACCCATAAATACAAGGTGCACTTGCTTGCTAAACTTGAGGATCATTACACTCGCCACTAGGGGTGAAGCCAAGATTTTGACTCTAAGGGGCAATGACATAAACTAATATTAAAGGTCACACAAGAAAAATAGATTAATATACCAAAACGTAACACCGTTTAGTCTTTAAGTTAATGATACAAAATCATAATAATATATTGACACTAATTTTAAGAATCAAAATGAAAATTGTTTTTTGTATCTCAAAAGTCATCTATAATCAAATTTATTTAAATTTCTTTACAATTTCTATTTCAACATACATAATCAAAGAATTTGGGGGAAAATGATATTTCATCTTGTTGCATAGGTATAATATCTCTTTCAATAGTTCCTAATTAATAAATATGTAATTCATATAAAATATTTAAAGCAAGATAGATATTACATAATAAAATAGTAAAGAAAGTCTTAATTTATCAATAAATACCTAATAAAAATAAAAAATTCATACATATATACGGTTTTAGCACTATATAGTTCATGTATAGTTGCGAGATAATTACAAGAGGATGTTATTTCCTTTTAGTTTTAATTTCTTTTAAACTTTTAAATCTTTGATTTTTTATAGATCTTTGATTGAAATCCAATGATTGATAATTAACCTGATAAATTTGAACCCATATATAGATTAGATTAGGAAATAATGTACGAAATCATAAGAAATGAAAAATACTAAAAGAGATTGCTTTTGCCTTGACAAAAAATAAGTGTAGGAAATTTATATTATTAACAAAATGAGGTACTAGGTTGCAATTACGCTTATAAGTAAATTTTTAGAAACTTTCATTGGCTAGGGGGCCATGGTCCATATGGGCCCCCCTTGTATTCGCCTCTGCTCGCCACCATATAAGTCACCGGTAAAGACGAGGCAAACAACTTGCTGACAATGAACCCATTCGTCAAAAGTCTGTTATGCTTGCCTCCCCAAAAGCAACGTCACAAAAAATCTTCCAAATCAGCTCCTAGTTGGATCAATTACACCAATACAACACATAGAACGCTTGACAAGTTGTAGTAAGGAAAGGTGCAAATCTGAGGTGGCGTAATTTGGGACCCTTAAAAGGAGGGATTAGGATCCTCTGTTGAACTCCTTCTCTGTTGAGCTGTGCTGAGCTCTTAGGGATCTGATGCCATGTATGTAATAAAATATTGGACGGCCTAGATTATCACCTTTAATTTTTTCTCTCTTTCCAATATAGAATGACGTCATTTTCTCTATGAATATCCTTCAGGCTAGATTTCACATCTTTGTTCTCTCCAAACTTCAGATCTCCATTTGCTTCAACCGAGTCACCTCACAAATTACAAATTATAATCCTAGATCTTTGTCAAAGCCATCAAGCCACAAAGCCCAGAAACGTATAACATGGCAGATAAAAAAATCCACTTTTTATTTTTCTTTAATCTCATCCTTTTTCCATTTACATGGGAAAAGAAATCACACTTAAAAGCACATAATTATTGGGTTCAAGATTTTAATGCGGAATTGTGGCAGTGATTTTTGATGGGATGATTCTTTCGAAGTGATTGGGAAAGTGGGTTTTGTGTTGCAGAAAATATAACTGGTGGTGAGATGAATTACAACTTACTTTTCCGATGATTATACTGACATCGGTTACATGTGGAATTTACTTTTCCATTGGTGAGATTTTCTTGTTTCCGATCAGTCGAATTTGTGTGTCAAATTTCTAAGATAAATTTAAAAAAACTGGAGAGTGGAGTTAGATCACAACAATGGCAAACTAGAACAATGACTGGAGAGTGGAGGGAAATATTAATTGTTCGCACTTGAGGGGCTGGAGGGTGTGAAGCATCTGCTTGAACTCGTCGGAGAAGAGACGATTCACGGTTGAGTCAAAACGAAGAAGAAGGAAGAAGAAACAGTGAACACGCTTTTAGGTCTGACAAAATTGAAAAATTGTGAGGTTCGTTTAAACATTGTCGTATAAAGTATAAAATGGAAAAAATAAATAAAAGGAAATAATCCAGGTCGTCCATCATTTCAATGTACACGTGGCATCACATCCTCAAAAGCTCAGCACAACTCAGTAGAGAAGGAGTTCAACAGAGGATCCTAGTCCTAAAAGGAGTGTGGAAAATGTGTGGAAAATGTGTGGAGGAAGGACAATGACCAGTGACAGAGAAGAGTGAATATTCTCCAAGAAGGTCCAATAACACCAGTACACTCGATAGCTCTTGTCAACTTCTGGTATCACAAGTCATCCTCATGTTCATTATAAATACTAGCTCACTATTCATTATTTGATATGTTCTTCATCACATTGAAACTAGAAAAGATCTTCTCTATGATGAGGAGATGCCGGTCTCCTTCCTCCGCCAACGGTGGAATCCCCCCTCAACCACGGTTAGAGTTCTTTAATATTTTCAATTTTCAATTGTTTTAGGTCTCTTTTATAATTTTTATTTCAATGTTTTAGCAATTTTAGAAATGTTGGGGGTAGTTTTATAATTTATTAAAGTCTTAATTATTAATTGCTGTGTAAAGGACATTTTACCCTTGAATTAGTAGTCAACAGTTAGCCTAACGGTTAGTCAACGGATGATTACAGGGGTATGTGTGTAATTATGGAAAATGTTACCAATCAGTGAAATATTGACTAAAATCGTGGGTGGTTTGTGCAAGTTCCCCCCCAAAAAAATTTTGTTTTTGAAAATTTGGCAGCAAACTACACATCGTTGCATTGCATAGAATTGGAAAAACAGAGTAGAAGTGTGAATGTGAGACGGAAATGGAGGAAACACTGAAGGTGTTGGACAGTTGTCTCTCTTCTATCAAGTGGCGACTCAAATCCTCAGCCAAGCTTCGCCTCCAGATTGGTCCTCTTTCTTTTCTCTAACTGAAAATTTCATGATTTGTTTACTATATCTTGTTCCTGGATTTTTCTTTCTTATGATTTAGTTTTCTGGGTGTCCTTCAAATTTGAAATTGAATTCACTCTCTGGGTATGTTCTGTTTTTTTGTACTTATAATATGATTTTGCTTTATTTTTTGGTTGATGTGAAAGTGAAAAGAAGAGGAAAGATAAGTTTAAAATTTGTAGGTTTATACTTAAATTAAACAGCTGTATACTGCTCAATTGCATAAACGATTCTAAAGGAATTTGGATGTATCACGATTTTACTATAATTATTATATTGATTGATATTTTCTTCTTCTACAAGAATTTTCTTTTTTGTGATTGACACTAGGTCTTTTGCATTACTTTTATGGTTACTGGCTGTATTTGATTATATTAAATCAGATCATATGTTGATATGTTAATTTGTTTTGTTATTTTTTTCAGATATTCTAGCATTATGCACTGGAATGAGACCGGTTATAATGGTAGACTATGGTGGAAAGGTTCCTGAACTGCAAGAGCATCTATGCGCACTCCTTAAACTTTGTCAACAGGTTTGACTCAGTCTTTTTCACTGGATAAGTTGAGAAATGCAATTAGAGTTTTGGTTTCCTCCTCTCTTCAATGTTGGTGCAGAAGTTATAAATTGTTTTATTTTCATATGATTATGATGATACCGGGTTCATTTCTTCTATAGACATGTCATAAATGTTCTTTCAAGTCACACGTGTTTGGTTGTTGTTTAGTGATGGTATCTGTGGGTAGGAACAACTGTAAGCAAAGTTATACCATACATCCCATACTGTTTGTCTTATACATCACTTCTTGTGCTGCAGAATTTCTGCAAAAAGAAGTCCAAATTTTGTAGTAGCAGTTACAAGTTAATTTCCATTACATTTGGGATAAGTTATGTAAGTTGAGTAGTATTACTTTAATGGAAATTCTAACAATAATGAATATTTTTTAGTCCTCTACTGACCAGGTTCAGTTTGGTGGAGTTGGTGTTAAATGCATGATATTATCATTATGTTTGTACATTATATATATATATATATATATATATTTCTGTTTATTCAGACACTAGCTATATTAACAATTATAATTTGCTCCCTATTCAGGAGTCGCATATCTTTGAACATTTAAGAGTAATGGCTATAGAAGATATGATATATTTAATACACGTCGAAGGACTCGCTGAGCTTGTTAGCTCAAGCTTGAATTCAGAAGCTGAACTGCAGTTCGTGGACCTAGAGCAGGATCCTCCAAAGGTTGCTTCCTGTTGTAGAAATTTTTATTTTCATTTTTTTTTAATGTGCTTTTCTTACCCCCTTTACTAGATGCTTTCATTTTTTTTTTTTTTCCAGATGATAACCCTAACAGAGAAGAGCTCATTAGTCATGCAACTTAAATCGGTTCAGAAGTTGTTCTCATCGTGTTTTCGACTCAGTGGAGAGAACGATGATCTTGATCACACAGTCAATGCTAAATCACCTGATGTACCTGTAGCTTCTCAATCTTCTGAATTTATTGATCTCAGTAGCTGCATGAATGACACTCAAATTACTGTGCCGACTTTAAATGGGTATATTTTTTAACCTCATCTTCACTTGTGCATACACATTACTGATGAGATATAAGATAATTGTCATATACCTATCATGTATCATGCAGCCCTGATCTGGTCACCTCTTGTTTGAAACTATGGGTATTTTTAGTGTATGGGAGGTTGAGGTGAATATGAAATATCTATGACAATGTATAATATTTGCAATGTCTAGGATAACTCTATAGATTTAGTACTATTTCCGCTCTTAAATTCCTCTCGTATGCTAACCTTTAATTTCTTTCTTTTTCTAATGCCCTATGCCTGGCACTAATTCAAAAAAGGGTTAAACTCCAGACTTTTTGTACTCGTACATAACCTTGCCTATAGAAGAAGCTTATGATCACCTTAAATGGGGTTATGCTTATTAAATGCAAGGTTATCATTCTAGTGTTCCTCCAAGTCTCCAACCTACCAACATAAAAATAACTTTAAAGGGCTCGTTTGGTGCGCCGTATTGTATTGTATTAGGAGTTTAAAATGTATTAGAAAAATACAATACAATGTTTGGTTTGTTTTGCACCGTTCACTGTATTGTATTAGCTAATACATTTTAATTAGTCTAATACGGTGGATATCCTATTAACTAATACAGAGTAGAGAGGTTGTATTAATTAATACAGCATAATACAATCTAATACAAAATATCACCAAACATAGGGTTGTATAAGAATAATACAGTCCAATACAATACAATTTAATTCAATACAGTCCAATACAATACAGCGTACCAAACAAGCCCTAATTGTCAGAGGTTGCTCAAATGAAGAGATCTACCTTGGTGTATGCCATTTATATATCTGGTATTCTTGTGCAAGTCCGGCAATTTTATAATTGCACAAGACATATTGGTTTAAACATTTCAAAGATTCATTGTGTTCTCATTGTAAAAGATATTAACATACAAACAAATAATAGCAATTAATGTGTAAATAATAGGAATTCGAAGCAAAAAGCTTGTGAAGTTACCTTGGATAAAATGAATATATCAGATGACTGAAAGGATGTGTATCACAAATGAAATTAAATGTATTAATGAGAAAATTGTAACTAAGAGATTATACATGTATAAGAAGTATTTTGTTCAAATATCAAATATGGGAAGAACAATAGTTTTTCGCACTGTAGCAGTGTTTCAAAGGATATTAAGTTGAACTGTAAGATTTGCATTGTTAGTTGGGAAACATTTACACATGTAGCTGTTGGAATTAGAGTTTCTTGTGTAGAAGGTCATCCATGACTAGACTTGTCTCAAAGAAGTGCAGTAGAAAATAGTTATAAAATAAGGTGGTTTGTTGCATTCTTATACCTGAGTACAATACAATGCTGCTTGTGCATTTCTCTGAAGAAGATTGGTTTCATCACTCATGCAACAGATATTACTATATTATTAGTTTGATATTGTGCTATTGTAGCACAAACTCATTAATTAATTTGCTTCAGATCGTTTTTAAAATAGTGCCATATTATTGCCATCTTACGATAGTACAATAAAACTGTGTTATGACTTATGATATGCTTCAGATGGCTTCTTGGTTATCCAGTGGTGTATTTGTTCAGCAAGGGGCATATTGCTGATGCTATTTATAATCTTTCGACCAAGTCTCTTCGTATCTTCAAAGTTTTAGTCTGCAGGTTTGTTGTTCCTTCTAGTTATCTTGATTTGCATAACTACAAATTAAATAATGAGTTTTACCGCTATTAAGAATGATAACCAATGATCAAGTTATCCAGATGAAGGGTGTTTTCATCCCCGATAGCAATATGCTTACGGTGACACTTATTTTCTATAATCCTATATAGAGGAAGGACATTAGGTCATAAATATGATGCTTGGAAACCATTTATGTACAATATTTCTTTAGGAACCTATAAGATTTATCTGCTAAAATATCTAATTTTAATTGCCACAACTAATGCTTTCCTGACATCAAGGCTTGGACTGTCGCAGGAATGGTTCCACCTATAAAGGATCTCCACCTGAAGAATTGATGAGGTAATACTCCAACCCCTTGTTATAAAGATTAGGCTAGAAATTGATCTCCACCTATAATTTTGTTTTTACCCCTGATATTTTAGAAAATTGTAAAGTGAGACAAAAATGTGTCATGTTTGCTATAATATTCCTGTAGTGTTCATCTGGTAGATAAAAAAAATATGGGTTAGCTATCCCCGTGTTGTCCGGGTAAAATCTAATGATGAAAAAATCTCCGTTTGCACCATGATGTAGTACTTTTAGAGAGAGTAACTTGAGGAGCATGGATGACTAGGAATCATCCAAAACATGGTTTATGACTTGAATCTGGGTGTCTATTATTCTTCATTTCAGATTAGAAAATACATGGTTAAATTAGTTTGCTTGGTCAGTTTCTCAGTGCCTTATGATCTGAGCATGGGAGGAAGCAATGAACCGTGGGCAGAGATGTTTATGGTTGAAATGCAGTCGAAGTGGGGAAAATGCAAGCAAATTTGGAGGACCTTGCAAATGGAGGTCAGTGAATGTTATCCACAAGCAATTGCATTGTAACTTGTGTGTTTATGGTTGTAATAATTTCATTTGTAAAATGTAATTTCTAAAGATTTAAGACTTACAATCTAGAATGAGATATGCAAAAGTCAATAGTTGCTTGTTATGTCAATTTGTTAAGGTAGAGAGTTAAGCATACTTTAGAAATCCATCCATCTAATGATTAATGGAGATAATAAAAAGGAAGCAAGTAACCTCTTTATGAGGCATAAACATGTGAAATGCCTACTTTTATTGAGTGAAATGAAAGCACCGAGTCTTTCTTTCATCATTACAAACAGAGCAAGGGACCCATAAACAAAAAAGATAGAATATTTGAAAGGTCATTGAATTAAAGAAAAAATATTGAAATTATCATCTAGGGTGCATTGAGTAAACTGAGGACTTCGGTCTTGGTGGGAAGAGCAGGAATTGCTCCCTTTTTGGTGGTTGTGATGGCTCCACATGCGTTGGCAAATTTAAGTACTTCTCTCAATCTTCCCTCATCCTGCAATTACCATCATTTATTCATAAATAAATGTCTTATTTGAAGATATCAATTTTTACAAAATCTCTCAACTATAAGAGACAAAGCATGTACCTCAAGTATAGAGTGGTCATCCACAACATTGGTCAGTAAAGCACCGACAAATGAATCACCAGCACCGGTTGTATCTACCGTTTCAACATGAAAAGCATCCACTGATCCTTTGAAATGCTACATTTCCCAAAAGATGAACATTAGTTAAAAGAGTGAAAAATAAAATAAAATAAAAGTCTAATTAAGAAGCAAGCATTTTCTCAGAACAAACAACACCCTAAGTAGATAGGATGTATTATAATTTAATAATTTGGTTCTGATCCGTTTATATTATAAAATATAAGGTGGGCATAAGATCCAACCCACCCACCACCACTAGATAAAAAATAAACCACGCTTTCATGTTCCAATTACTTTTTTTAATACCAAATGGATTTGACAGCTTACCTTGGTGTAATATCTGCAACCCTTCTCACCAAGAGTCACTAACAGCAGCTTCAAGTTTGGGTGCCACAGAGACAGTGCCGATTCATCATCAATCTTGTCACTCCCTGTTAAGAATTCCAGCTCCACGTCGCTAACCTTAATCACTTCCGCCTTCTCCCAGATACTCATTATCTGCACACGCGCCTCCTCCGCCGACGGCCACAGCGGCAGACGGAGGTTGGGGTCGTACGAGAGCAATGCTCCCGCGTCTTTCGCAACCTCCATTGCCTTCAGGTGCGCCGATCTGCATGGCTCCACTATCAAGCTTATTGATCCGTAATGGAATGCTTTTGCCTACAAAATCAAATTTCAAAAGAATCAAGAGGGAGGACCCCACAACATAATTCAATCAACGGGATCCAACGAGCACGTGAGAGCACGTGATACTAATTTCAACTAAGAATGATTTTCACCAAAGACTCCGAGATAACAGCTTTTTGACATTTTCATCATAATAATTTGTAAATATTCAATAAAAATGATTTTTTTTTTTTTGCATGTATCAAGGAAAAAGCGGGGCCCATGACAAACTCCGTGATTTGGAGGGTAACCCGCCCGTCAGATTAGCACAGTGTTCTTACACCAACCGAAGAACAAAAAAAAATTAAAAAATTTCTACCCGAAAAACATGGAAATTTTAAGAGAGATAGTTGATAATATCATCCTGTCACCGGCCGTCACAGTTGAAACTTTAACAGTTTCCCCGGAGATTTTATCACCTCTCTCATTCAGTCCAAAGTCAAGATTTTGTTTGACGCGATAAAAAGTAAATTTGTTAATTAAAATAAATTAATTTATGTAGAAAAAAAAACGTACGGATTTGATGAGCTCGATATTCAGCTCTTCGGGCTTCAACAGCATGTCGGCGCTTGGATTCCTATAAAACATGAACTCACGATCTCCGTCGGCGCGTAGGGTCACGAACGCAAGCGCGGTTCTGGCGCCTTGATCGAAGTTGATGCCGTCGCCGTTCACGCCGTTTTCCTTTAAGATCCCGGCCAGCATGTGCCCGAACTCGTCGTCGCCGAGTTTTCCGACGAACGCGGCCTTCCCGCCGAGGCGAGTCACCGCAATCGCGACGTTGGCGGGGGCTCCGCCGGGGGCCTTGAGGAAGCCCGGCGCCTCCGCCAAAGATACGCCCGATTCCGTGGGCACGAAGTCGATCAGCATCTCGCCGAAGGAGACGATCAGGCCGGAGTCCGACACGGCGCCGTTTGATGCCATTATTTTGTTAACAGAAGTTTTTAGAGAGAGAAAATATGGTGATCGTGAGATGAGAGAAGAGAGAGAGAGGAAGAGAGAAGGAGGAGAGAGGCGAGATTTATAGAGAAAGAAATGGTATTTTTTATTTTGAAAAAAAAAAAATAGTAATTTTGTTTTTTTTTTATTTTATGTAAGAGTAAATTCTAATCGGTAAGTAATAACAAGTGAGATATTTTTTTATCCTTTTTTAATTTAATTGTGATCTCAATACTATATTAATCCTTTTACGGTGGGGTCTGGTGCTTTGGAATTTTTTCTTTTTTTGCTAAATTCTACAGTCATATGTAATTGGGCGACTCAGAGAGAAATTTTCGTTCGAAGAATTTGTAGGATAATATTTTGAGAGTATCTTCTGTACAAGTGTGATTTGGAAAAATATATATATATATATATCACATAGTATAAATAGATATTATAATAATAATTATGTTTTCAATGTAGCTGTGTATATTTAACCTTAAGCTGACGTGATAAAAAAAATATTAAATACTGTCAACATGACCGTCCACTTTCAGATGGTTTGTTGCACATTTATTTTTTAGGTCGACTCAGTAAATATTTAAAACCAACATTAATTTTTCATATATTTTTCGTAAATAAATAAAATAGAAAATAAAACATGAAAAAATGATGGACACGTCATTAAAAAATTTGTATTTTAGACGGAAACATTGGAGACCAAATTTCGAGTTGATTATCTATCAAGTCTATTTTTATGCCACATAGAAAACAAGTTTTTTGACATTGTTGTTATGTCAAGAATTATTTATATGCAATCTACTTTTGCATTGGAGATGTTCTAATCACCTTTGATGAAATTTAATAGAATATATTAAATTTTGATGTGATTTTTTATATGGATTATAAAAAGGGGTTTTTACAATTTGATCTCAATCTAATTGAGAAAAAAACATTTTTTTACCTAATAATTGATTTTTCAACAAATTGGTCTTATTATAATTCAAAATACAACAAATTGGTCATACTATACACACACAATAATACTACTTTGCACAAATTGGATACCAAAATGATGCGGTATCATTATAATTCATTCATTTAAATTGTATAAGATTTACATGAATTAAATGAATTGATTAGAATAATGCCACATTATTTAGACATCAAATTTGGACAAAGTAATATTACTCGTTTATATATATATATATATATATATATATATAAATATACTACTTTGCCGAAATCGGGTATCCAAATATTTTAGTATCATTATAATCTATTCATTTAAATTGTATTAAATTTGTATGAATTAAATGAATGGATTAGAATGATGCCACACTATTTGAACATTAAATTTGGACAAAATAACATTACTCGTGTATATATATATATATATATAGTAGTTATCAAGTGAGATATACCTTATTTTAATTTCGGTAAGGATCTTGATGAAATCATATCTATTTTATGAATTTTAATCTGATTTTTTTTTTTGTGAATGATAAGTTTAATGAAATCTACCTATGAGCAAAATTTGAAAATTTTGAAAATCACTATAACTATTTATCCCGATTTTGTTAAATATAAAGACATCTAAAATATGAGATAAATATAGGAAAATTCAAGAAAATAGTTCTAATATTTGAAAAAAATCTCAAATTTTATTTATAAGTAGATTTTAATAAACTTAACATAAAAATAAAAAAAAATTTAAAAAAAAAAGATCAAAATTTTAAAAAAGAGATGTAAAAAATCGTTGAATTAATTAATAGTGACAAAATTCATAATTTTAATTTACTAATTTCACTAGTCATTATCAAATAGTGTCATCTTTAGGCGGTTTATTAATGTTTTATATTGCGCATGCCTGCATCAGCATCTCAATTCTACTTATTTAATTTTAAGTCAACCAAAATTTGTTTAAATAATCTTTACAACTTATAACTTTTATTCACTAATTTTTTTTTTTAATTTTTATTTTATCTATATTTTATTTTTTTTATTTGCTGGGCTTTGAGAGTGAGTCCACTTACTATAAGGTGGATCTTAATTTTATATAATATCGGTTTCGGTGTTGGCTGTCGACCGTTAATTAAAAAGAAAATTATCTATTTTTTATTATTTAATAATGATTAATGAAAAACTTATAATTTTTTTTTTTTTAACAAATTTTCATAAGATTTTTATTTCCATTTTTTTGGCAGTATCTTGTACATCCACAAACTCAATTGTCACACTAAATCGTATCAAATATTTATATAAAATCTTGAAAATGCTTACTTTAGAATGTGATAATTAAGAAAACAAATCAAAAATAATTTATAAAATCTTTAAAATACTTAATTAAGATTATAATAATTAGGAAAAAATAAATAAAATTTACTATCCTTGTAATAAATTTGTTAATAATATGGTATAATCTTCTACTTATGTAATTGTAAAAAAGAAAAGAAAAAAAAATGAAGATATTATGGATTTGTAAGAAAGAAAAGAGCTCTAAAAGATCTTTTTCCTATATTTTTAATATTGACTTTTTTTTTTTTTGTTGAGGTATTTCAATAAAGACATCTAATTTTTTTTCCTAAATGACGTGTTACGTAATGATTGAGAAAGAATTTAGGAAAAATATTTGGGTCGTCTAAGAGTATCTTCAATGCAAATATGCATTTTTGAGTTTCTAAGTAATGCCACATCAGTATTTCTATTTATTATGGGCCCACTTTTGAAAAAAAATTAAAGAAATGCATATTCACATCTCTAATGCAATTATCGAAAGTCAAATATGCATCCATTTTATGTCCAATCATAATAAAATAATTATTATACTCTCTCTTCTTTTATTTTATAATTAAATGAGATTTAATCTCATTGGTAGAAAAAGTTGAAAGCTTTAATCTTATTGGTGGAAAGAGTTAGAAATCCTAGTCAGCATTTCTAAGAGAGTTTCTAGAATTAGAAATTCAACTTCATATTTTCTAACTTTTTTTTGGCAACATCATCTCTATGTTCAACTTAGATAATAGCATTGAAGAGAATTTTTCTAACTTTTTTAATATTTATTCTATGTGGCATTCCATTTTCTCCAAATGCATAATAGCATTGGAGATGCTCTAACAACAGTCTTCCATAAAGTATGACACTAATGAGTTAAGAGATCTGTCAATATCAAATATTATATATGTCCAGTCATATCTACTACCACAATAATGGATAAGGAGAAACTCGAACCGCCACTATTGAGGTGGAAGGGGGATGCACTGCCATTCATATTAAGAAGTGATATATGTAGATGAGATGATGCTGGTTTGATGGTAAATCTTTCACACATGTATTATAAGATTTCGGGTTCAAATCTTTTCCCCTTCTAAAAAAATTCCGAATTTATATAATAATGTAATACTTAAAAAAAAAAATAATAAATAAAAAAAAGTGACATGTGTGATTTTTGATATTAACCTAGTTCAAGAGTAATGTGATTTTTTTTATATAAAAATAATTGTCAAATTTATATTTGAGTTAGACTGAACCTACTCATGTATATGATAGTTGTGATTAAGATTTTTTTATCACATTAAAATTTTAAGAAAATTGAAACCATACTGGAATATATTTCTACCAAATTGAAACCATATAGGTATAGGAGTGCAAAAAATATATAGAATAAGTTGTATTTTTTTTATTTCAAAAAAGTAATATATAATTAAGAAGTGATATGATCATGTTAAATTGATATAAATATATAAGATGATGCAATTAATAAAAAAACCATTTACTATATCATTTTAGTTTAAAGTTAAACTCAATTTTTAAATGACCTAACATTGATACAGATATATATCGATGAATCAATGATAAGACTGAAGAGTCACAAGATGTCAAGATCCACCGTAAACACAATTTTATTTTATTTATAAAAAAAAAAAAAAAGAGAGAGATGAGAGACCCACTGTTTTGAAAAATAGTTTTGGAAATATGAATCCATCCATGGTTTTACTGTTGATAAGGTTGGTGGAAATCAATAAATAATAATAAATTATTACTATTCTTCTTTAACAGAAATTCTAATCTAACAGCTAAAAGTCACAACCACTGCTTGTTTAGTGTTGAGTGTTGACTGCACAACCAAATTATTGAACATTAAATATAATATGGTTTGATTGTTGTTTTCTCACTGGATCTATCACCAAATTATAGTTCTCACTTGCTCATTTTTCTTTTTTATAAATATTTTTTTTTTATTGTGGATTAAGTGACAAAGAAATGTGTTATGTTTCTATTTTCTGATGAATGTAACTCGGGGCGGACGGTTAAAGGGGACTAACCTGACTCATAACCGGATCAGTTTTCCGACTTCTGAAAATTTGAAAATCAATTACTTATGTCCAAGTGAAGATATATAAAACAGAAAATTAAAACAAAAAACATTACCGAACAGACCTTAATTATCTTCATTATTTTGTTTTTGTTTTTCTTTTTCAATTAATGAAATTTTATAGTACTGTTAAAGTTTTATTATCATTAATTATATATATGTACTTTTGTTTTAGCCCGCCCTATAAAAAATTCCTGGGTACACCCTGAATGTAACAAATTTATTATATTCTTATAAGTTATAGCAAATGTATTTCTTGAACCAAATCTTTTAAACAAACAATTATTTAAATAAATATAATTTGTCGAATTTGGAGAAGATGGGAATATAAGTATGTGTTATAAGTAAATTACATCTTGAATAAAGAAATATAAAAATTGAAGTGTTGTTATCATATAAATTCTTAAGTTCTCTTCCTAAAATGGTTAAAGTTTCATTATCAAATATCAATCCCACCAGCAGCAACACATAGATTTTCCTCCTTATTATTCTTGTAAGCATTAAGCATAATCAAAATCTCCCTATCACCCTCTTTTAAATAAAAAGCAGTCGATTTGAGTTCACATTATTTTTTATTGAAACAAAACGACACAAATTATATGAATTATATTGTGATTTGGTTGTCAAGAAGATGAAAAATATTAAAGCGGCGTAATTGCTAATTATATACCCGTTACTAACAGTGTTGATAAATCACAAAATCTTTAAAAGTTTAATGAAACTATTTTACAAAATAAATTTCCTTATTATATAAAACTTGGAAGTTTCAAGTTTTGGTGTCTTACCTTCAACTTCAAGGGTTGAAACATTATGGTCAGTGTTGTTTGAAGTAGGAAAGAGCTTGACCTTATAGGATTTATATGATTATGAGGCCATATATAGGACACAGGAGTGGACCCTTTTGTTCCAATTAGACAATAAAAACACACTGGCAGGTTGCAGCTACGTAAATATGATGAATTTTTTGGTCTGAATTCAATTACACTAATTACATTGATAGCTTGCATTTGAAGGGAAAGTTAGATATGTATAATTATCCACTTTCAACAATGGGATTTTGGGACCTAGCTTACCAAAGTTGTTGCTGCAATAACTATAGCTCCTGCAATCGTTGTCTTTAAAACCACAATGAGTGTCGGAAGACAATTTTCGATGTTAAAGAACTGTTTTCTTCTGATGATAAAAGTAAATATTCGGATTGTGTTTACAGTGTTTGATCTCGATATATCACGGTAGACAATGTTAAATTATAATAAATAAGAACATACAAAGTCAGCATTGTAGGTATAGTTTTCTTTTATTTAAGGGAAATTAGTACTCTATTAGCCTAAGTAAGGTTAGAGACTCCTAATGGGATTATGGATAACAATTTCATCCGAACTGCATAAGTTGGGTATGAGTTTTGTTATTGTGTTTTCGGGTCAGGTTTGAGTTTGAAAAAAAAAAAAAAAAAAACCGAATCTGTGAACCCGAATAGTTTCACATATAATCGAATTTCAATCCATTTTATGATATAAGATATATCAAACACTTGTTTCGACACGAATTTCTAAAAATATTATAAATATAAAACAAGATTTTCAATTAAATCTTAAGTTTTAATTATTTTTTTGGAAATACGGCTCAAAAGTCTCTTATAGTTCAACACTTTAACTCTGTAAACATGTCAGCACACTTTTACCATGTCAACGACATAACATCAATCATAATATACACATGGTAAGTATAGTGATGTTTATTAGTATGCTCAAGATATGCTCAAAGTGTGTGCTGGTAAAATTTCATTCATAAATTGTTATTGAAAAATACGATCGGAAAGTCTCATAGACCATATCCAATTTATATGCCAAATCTAACATAAAAAATAGTAAAATGATATATTTTACACATCATTTTAGTATTATGTTTTACGAGTTTCTATTTTCTGATGGAGAATGATTTTGTTCACCCACACTAACAAAGGTGAACCATTATCCCCCATCCCAGGTGTTGCCACGTGTCCCTAACTCTGAGTTAACTTTAAACTTTATATTAAGTTAGAGACACGTGTCAACAATTGGGGTGAGGGGTAATGGTTCATCTTAATTAAAGAAGGTGAGTAAAGTTGCACTCTTTCCGATGAGTTTATAAGTTATAGCCATCGTATTTCTTGAACCAAATCTTTTAAACAAACAATTATTTAAATAAATATAATTTGTCGAATTTGGAGAAGATGGGAATATAAGTATGTGTTATAAGTAAATAAAATATTAATTACATCTTGAATAAAGAAATATAAAAATTTTAAGTGTTAGGAAATTTAAGTGTTGTTATCATATAAATTCTTAAGTTCTCTTCCTAAAATGGTTAAAGTTTCATTATCAAATATCAATCCCACCAGCAGCAACACCTCAATATGATAACATAGATTTTCCTCCTTATTATTCTTGTAAGCATTAAGCATAATCAAAATCTCCCTATCACCCTCTTTTAAATTACAAGCAGTCGATTTGAGTTCACCTTATTTTTAAATAAAATACGATTGGAAAGTCTCATAGACCATATCCAATGTATATGCCAAATCTAACATAAAAAAAATAGTAAAATGATATATTTTGCACATCATTTTAGTATTGTAGTTCAATACACAATTCCATTTGAAATACTAATTTTGTTTATTATTATTTAAATTTAAAAAGTCAATAAATATAATTAATATTTTCAATTAATTATAAAAGTCAATAATTAATGTATTTAATATAATTATAAAATGATATTAATGATAGTATATATATATAGTGGAAATGGTGGAAAGTATCACCTTTTCCAACTCATTTGGTGACTCTATGACCGGTTTAATAACTTAAGTTTAAAAGACACCTATTATGGTGAACTACCAAAATTGCCCTTAGATAATCATTTATGTTATTGTGTTTGTCTGGTTCTCTCTCCACACTTCCAACAAAAACGATAACGGGGTTAGTCTCTCTCTATCTCTCTCTCAATACAAATAGAAGTTCAAGATCCAAACGATAACTGGACGTGCTTCATTACAACAAGGTAATATTTCGTGTAAATACTTCTTTTCATTTGTTCACATTTTCATTGTGACAATTGTGGATCTCCGAGACTTTGTCACCTTTTTCCGAGCCTTTTTAAAAATCACTAATCGAGCCTTTTCATGTCTTGTCCGAGCCTTTTCATGTCTGCTCCGAGCCTTTTCAAAAATCGGTAATTGAGCCTTTTGAAGTCTTCTCCGAGACTTTTAAAAAATAACTATTCGAGCATTTTCAAGTCTTCTTCGAGCATTTTCAAGTCTTCTCCGAGCTTTTTCATGTCTTCTCCGAGACTTTTCAAAAATCACTAATCGAGCCTTTTCAAGTCTTCTCCGAGCTTTTTCATGTCTTGTCCGAGCCTTTTCAAGTCTTCTCCGAGCCTTTTGAAGTCTTCTCCGAGACTTTTAAAAAATAACTATTCGAGCATTTTCAAGTCTTCTCTGAGACTTTTCAAAAATCAGTAATCGAGCCTTTTCAAGTCTTCTCCGAGCCTTTTCAAGTCTTCTCCGAGCCTTTTCATGTCTTGTCCGAGCATTTTCAAGTCTTCTCCGAGACTTTTTAAAAATAACTATTCGAGCTTTTTCATGTGTTGTCCGAGCCTTTGCAAGTCTTCTCCGAGCCTTTTGAAGTTTTGTCCGAGACTTATAAAAAATAACTATTCGAGCATTTTCAAGTCTTCTCCAAGCTTTTTCATGTCTTCTCCAAGCTTTTTCATGTCTTCTCCGAGACTTTTCAAAAATCACTAATCGAGCCTTTCCAAGTCATCTCCGAGCCTTTTCATGTCTTCTCAAAAATCACTAATCGAGACTTTTCATGTCTTCTCCGAGCCTTTTCATGTCTTCTCCGAGCCTTTTCATATCATCTCCGAGACTTTTCAAAAATCACTAATCGAGCCTTTTCAAGTCTTGTACGAGCTTTTTCATGTCTTGTCCGAGCCTTTTCATGTCTTGTCCGAGCCTTTTCAAGTCTTCTTCGAGCCTTTTCAAGTCTTCTCCGAGCCTTTTGAAGTCTTCTCCGAGACTTTTAAAAAATAACTATTCGAGCATTTTCAAGTCTTCTGTGAGACTTTTTAAAAATCAGTAATCGAGCCTTTTCAAGTCTTCTCCGAGCCTTTTCATGTCTTGTCCGAGCATTTTCATGTCTTGTCCGAGCATTTTCAAGTCTTCTCCGAGACTTTTAAAAAATAACTATTCGAGCATTTTCAAGTCTTCTCCGAGCTTTTTCATGTCTTCTCCGAGACTTTTCAAAAATCACTAATCGAGCCTTTTCAAGTCTTCTCCAAGCCTTTTCAAGTCTTTTCCGAGCTTTTTCATGTCTTCTCCGAGACTTTTCAAAAATCACTAATCGAGCCTTTCCAAGTCATCTCCGAGCCTTTTCATGTCTTCTCAAAAATCACTAATCGAGACTTTTCATGTCTTCTCCGAGCCTTTTCATGTCTTCTCCGAGCCTTTTCATATCATCTCCGAGACTTTTCAAAAATCACTAATCGAGCCTTTTCAAGTCTTGTCCGAGCTTTTTCATGTCTTGTCTGAGCCTTTTCATGTCTTGTCCGAGCCTTTTCAAGTCTTCTTCGAGCCTTTTCAAGTCTTCTCCGAGCCTTTTGAAGTCTTCTCCGAGACTTTTAAAAAATAACTATTCGAGCATTTTCAAGTCTTCTGTGAGACTTTTTAAAAATCAGTAATCGAGCATTTTCAAGTCTTCTCCGAGCCTTTTCAAGTCTTCTCCGAGCCTTTTCATGTCTTGTCCGAGCATTTTCATGTCTTGTCCGAGCATTTTCAAGTCTTCTCCGAGCATTTCAAAAAATAACTATTCGAGCATTTTCAAGTCTTCTCCGCTTTTTCATGTCTTCTCCGAGACTTTTCAAAAATCACTAATCGAGCCTTTTCAAGTCTTCTCCAAGCCTTTTCAAGTCTTTTCCGAGCTTTTTCATGTCTTCTCCGAGACTTTTCAAAAATCACTAATCGAGCCTTTCCAAGTCATCTCCGAGCCTTTTCATGTCTTCTCAAAAATCACTAATCGAGACTTTTCATGTCTTCTCCGAGCCTTTTCATATCATCTCCGAGACTTTTCAAAAATCACTAATCGAGCCTTTTCAAGTCTTCTCCGAGCTTTTTTTCAAGTCCGAGCTTTTCTTTTTCATGTCTTCGAAGTCTTCTCCGAGCTTTTTCATGTGAAGTCTCCGAGACTTTTCAAAAATCACTAATCGAGCCTTTTCAGTAATCGAGCCTTTTCGAAGTCTTCTCCGAGCCTTTTCAAAGTCTTCGAGACTTTTTTCAATTCTGTCCGAGCATTTTCAAGTCTTCTCCGAGACTTTTAAAAAATAACTATTCGAGCATTTTCAAGTCTTCTCCGGGACTTTTCAAAAATCACTAATCGAGCCTTTTCAAGTCTTCTCCAAGCCTTTTCAAGTCTTTTCCGAGCTTTTTCATGTCTTCTCCGAGACTTTTCAAAAATCACTAATCGAACCTTTCCAAGTCATCTTCGAGCCTTTTCATGTCTTCTCAAAAATCACTAATCGAGACTTTTCATGTCTTCTTCGAGCCTTTTCATGTCTTCTCCGAGCCTTTTCATATCATCTCCGAGACTTTTCAAAAATCACTAATCGAGCCTTTTCAAGTCTTCTTCGAGACGTTTCAAGTCATCTCCGAGACTTTTCAAATAATCACTAATCGAGCCTTGTTAGGTCTTCTCCGAGACTTTTTATTGAATTACTAATCGAGTCTTTTAAAGACTTTTTCGAGACCAAAAATGTCTTTTTCGAAACTTTCATGTATTCTTCGAGACTTTGCTAGTGTTCTCCGAGCCTTTTAAATATCCTCACCCGAGCCTTTGTAAATGTAATTTATGAAAATATTTTGTACTCCTGAGTTTTTATTAATAGTTTTGATTAATTTGACAACATCATGAATCGGGTTAGAATAGTAATATCTTACAACGGTCAATGGGAGCAACTACCCGACGGAAGTCAGAGGTTTGTTGGATCCGATAACAAGGGAATGTATGTGTCAAAGAATATGACTTACGAAGAATTGGTGGCGATCGTGCATACCATTGTGAAGTATGATGTAAACAAATTCAATGTTGATCTGGCATCAGTATCAATCGTTCCTGGCAGTACATGTCGTACATTTATAAGAAATAACGATGATGTTCAGTTTATGCTAGGGGAAGATCGGGTGATCCCTCAAGTATGTGTAAGTCTAACTCAGAGGACACCTGGAGATGTGATAGGGAATGATATTCCTCCTCCTGAAAATACCCAACAATTTATATCCTTTAGCGGTAGCAACCAACTATATCCCTAAAGGAGTTTCGCCGAAAGTGAGGAAAACATGTGTGGTGTCCCACCGGTAACGGTTGACCAAGTAATTGAACCTCAATTTGGCGATGTGTTTGGTTGTCGAATTGAGCAGTACCATGAGGTGGATAATGAGGCAAATAATGAACAGGTAGATGATCTAGAAAATGTGGATGAAGAGCGTACACAAATTCAAACACAAGGAAGACATGTACAAGGAGTTAGTTGCACTGTACCAAATATGCCTGGGACTTCCGAGGTCCGACATAATATAACTGTATCTGATTCTGATAATACGATAACGTGGGTTATTCCCGGAGCAGATTCATACTCGTTTGGTATTGGTAGAAGCAGCACCTTGGCAACACAAGAACCTACATGCATGATTTATAAAGGTCAATTTTTCCCGAGTAAAAAGGATTTGAAGAGGCTAGTTGGCATTTTTTCAATGCGGGAGAACTTTGAATGGAAGGTGAAAAGGTCTAATAAGACAACGTTACATCTAGTTTGCATCATTGACAAATGTACGTGGAAATTAAGAGCGGTGAGGAGAGATAAATGGACTTACTTCCAAGTCAGAAGTTTTGTCAACCAACACAGTTGTCATTTGGAGGAGGTTCACCGTCGCCACCGACAAGCTAGTGCAGTCATAATCGGAGAAGTCATTGCACCTAGACTTCAACAACATGATGGTCGTCTCATGCGACCGAAGGACATAATCGCCGATATGAAAACAATGTATGGCATCCAAGTCATGTACAGTAAGGCACATGATGCCTTGCAATATGCATTGTCCTTGACCTATGGAACGCATGAAGAAAGTTTCAAATTGTTACCATCGTTTGCGTACGTTTTGGAATAGCAAAATCTTGGCACAATCACCGACTTACAATGCGCAGACGATGATACATTTTTGTACTTTTTCATGTCGTTAGGGTCCTCAATTAGAGGTTTTCGGAGGTGTATGCGTCCTGTGATTGCAGTTGATGGTACCCATTTGAAGGGAAGATTCGGGGGTACAATGTTTGTTGCAACTGCACAAGATGGAAACGAACAGGTGTATCCAATTGCTTTTGGGTACGGTGACTCAGAAAACAACCTTTCATGGGAGTGGTTTTTGGAATGCTTGAGGGGTGCCCTTGGTCATATAGATGATCTGGTTTTCATTTCCGATCGCCATGCAAGCATTGAAGCGGGGATTTCTAAAGTGTTCCCTTATGCAACCCATACTATATGTTGCTGGCATTTTGGTGAAAATATGAAGAAGCGATTCCACAGAAAAGATGTTGCCGACATAATGGATTCAACAGCTAGGACGTACAGTGAATTCAATTATAACAGGCACATGGAGGAGTTACATAGGCTACACAAGGGTGCATTCAAATATGCCATTGCTGCCGGTCCACACAAGTGGTCTCGCGTACACTGTCCCCAAAGAAGGTACAGGCTGATGACTACAAATGTTGCTGAGTGCATAAACTCATGCCTAAAATTCGCACGGCAACTGCCAATGATGACACTGGCGGAGTTCATTAGGAATATGCTACAAAAGTGGTTTCACGATCGTCATGCAGCTGCACGGTCCATGCGTCATCAACTGACCGACGCAGCATATCTTGTGATCCTAAAACGTGTCGAGAAGTGCAATTATATGACCGTAAATCCAGTTGACTGGAACATATTCTCCGTCAAATTGAAGGGAAACCAATGGACGGTTAACTTACACTTGAAGACTTGCACATGCAACAAATTCCAAATGAACCATTTCCCATGTTCTCATGCACTCGCAGCGGCAAGGTACATGAGATGTTACAGTTAACGATTTATATTATTTGGGTTCGTGAATCTCATTGTTTTCATTGTTGTAGGGAGCGAAACTTGGATTTCACATCTCTGTGTGCGGACTACTACAAGAGAGAGACACTTATTGATGCATACTCGGTTCCTATTATGCCTGTTGGCCATCCTTCTTCATGGGTAGTGCCATCCGACATCGCATCGGGTGGTGTTAAATCCAAAGTCGAAGAGACAATCAGGTCGCCCGATGGAGGGTCGACATGCCTCGTCTTCAGAGAGGACAACCACACAGTCGTGTAGAAGATGTGGACAATCAGGACATAATAGCAGGCGGTGCTCCAACCCACCGATGGTTAATGAAGGTCCCAGCATAAGTGTTCCCGATGAATACCGTCGCAAGTGCAGCATCTGTCATTCAATTGGACACAATAAACAAACGTGCCCCGAGAAAGACTCTACCGTGGAATGAATGAAGCCATTGAGGAAGGCCATCAAACATAACAAGGCAGTACAAGAGGAACATGTCTCCAACTTGATGTCTTCCAACATCGTCCAGACGTTGGGAACCATGCTCGATATAGTTGTGTTATGAGACCGTTGGTTATTATGCTTTTTTATGTTGAACTATTATGATATATTTATTGGTTGTTCGTTTAATGCCATACTGTATCTTTTGTTATAGTGTCTACAATTCATTGTATTGTTTATGGATTTCAATATATCAAATGTGTGTTCAAGTGTTAATTGCAAACAACTAAAATTTTTTTAAAAATAATTTCATTTCATTACTCAAATGTTATGTACATCAACTAAATCACTAACTGGAAGACCAATCCTTTGAGTTACAAAAAACCTCCACAGCCATCTTCTCTCGGATGGTGCCCATTTCGTTTTCTGACCAGTCGAACGTATCCCTGTTCGCTGCCAGGTACTCTATCAATCTCAAAGTATGGGCACCACAGTTACCACTGCAAGTCACCACATAAACAACCGTTAGAATTGAATGTTATTAAAACCGATTAGGATAGAATAAGATCTTTAAACAGTCATACCCTCTATCCTGTTGGGGTACACGGTCTCTAGACACAATGTTGAGTGGAAAGGGCTTATTCTGCAATGTATACGTCATATCGCCCCTCCGTCTGCGACCGTGAAAGTCCAACACATGCAGCATCGACGGTAAAAAATATCGTAAGCAAGCGAGCTGCGTTTTCCTATGGCGAAATGGTACCTCCTGTCTGAACGGGTCCATCAGGTAAATACTCCCTGTTGTGAGGTCGACGCTGGCTAGTGCCCAATGCGTACGTCCAAGGTTGCAAGGAATCAAAACCTGTATGTGTTTCAACAAAGTGTTATCAATGAGAAATTTATTTAAAATTCAAATTCAAACAATGTAAATAAAACACTGACCATGTCAACTTCGTTCCATGGTTTGGTTCCTGCCGGGACCAATCCACGTACCACCGCAAGGTCCTCAGCGGACCACTGATGCTTGAACATAGACCAACTGCGGCGGGGTTTGTCGGCCCCACTTCCCATCAATCTCTCCCAGTCATTCAATAACCATGACTGTACAAAGAAAATTTATAAAACGTTAGATAAAAGATGTACGAAACACATAAATAGATTTTCAAAAGCCGTACAAATTAAACACTTACATAGAACTGTGAATCCTGTATGTTGATCCTCGGACCGTAGACAGTGGAGTAATATCTCTGACGCTTCCGCAGAATATGCAAGTACGCGTCCATATGCTGACAATTTCAACATTTTGTATTGTTAGCATTCTACTATTTCAGAAACATCTTATACACAATGTTCAGGTAAGGACCATACCATATCCTCCAACTCCATGATGTTGGTTTGAAATCGTTGGAACCAAGGGACACCAACTGGCTCAAGTAGATCCACATCACGCCTGCATAATTTTTGAAAAAGTTATATAAGAAAGTCGTTTTACTTAGCAGTTTCAAAATACAAAATAATTTTTGTAATATCTATGATTATACTTACAATTCCCCAGTCGAGTTCCTCTTATAGGCTTGGTACGCCGCAAGGTGGTCAGGATCTATCAATGCGTGGGGCGCCCATACATGTGCTGGTTGTGGCCTAATCCTTGGCCTCTTCGGCCGAGAGGGGTCAGTGTATGGGGTCCGCTGCTGCCAACCTGCCCTGCGAACCCGATCTTGAAGTTGAAGGGGTGGGGTAATCCGGTCCAGCTCAATGTGATCCACTGGATGGCTGAGCTGTAAGGAGGAACTTTGTCCCCGTGTATTGCCTCCAGAGGTTTGATGTGTTGACGGACTATGTCCCCCTGTATCGCCTGTAGGGGTGCGTTGTACATTGGAACTATGTCGCCGTCGATCGCCTGCAGGTGTAAGCTCTTTGGGTGCACTGAGACTGGGGATCTCTGTCTCTGTGGAATAAATGAAGGGGTGCTCTGCACCAGGATCGACCGGAGGGGTGTGCTGTAAGGAGGTGCTCTGTACCAGTTCTTGAGAATGAACAGGTTGGTCTGGTAAAACCTGCTGAGGTTCTTCCTCTATCTCCATAGGTGTTATATCAGTACCACTAGTACCATGAGTAACCTCCTCTCGTGGTGTCACACCAAGCCCTTGCTGATCACCCTGATGACTACCTGTCCTCCCTCTGGGACTGAAGTCTCGGTGTCCGTCTGGGTCATCGAAGGGTGGGTCATCGAAGGGTGGGTCATCGAACCGTGTACCTCGAGTACGGGCGTGCGACGATGAACCCTGAAGCCCCCGAATCAAATCTAGCAACTCTTGATGCTGTTGATCTCGTTTCTCATTACTCTTTCTCACCTCCTCCTGTAACTCGCGTAACGCATCCATCAGTTCAGTATACCGACGGTCCTGAAAGGATTTCGAAATTGTCAGTACTAAAACCATTCACTCGATTGAAATTAAATAATACGGTAAAAAGAATTATACGTACCTCTGCTTGCCCTCCAACGCCTCCTCGTGAGTCATCTCCAGTTCGAGAGTCATCTCTAGTTCGAGGCTCTCTAGGCAACGTGAATCGAACCCGCCTAGTCCTCGCAAGACGAATATGACGACCGTCCGAGTCAGAACCCTCCGTATCACTGGGTTGGAAAGACGGACCCTCAGTGTCACTGGTTCCAGCAGTTGTATATCGTTCGGGGTCAGAGACGGGAACAGGTATATCACCGAGATCAGCATCATACAAACTGCCTCCCTGGGAAATGGAAATGCCCTCGAAGTACCGTTCAGCCCTCTCAGTTGCCGTCGGCACCAATTTCACCCTCGCAAACATCTGAAATTGCAGTTAGACCATTGTAATTGTATACATACTAATAGTTATGAACATATATATATATATATATATATAGATATTTACACTTTCAAGGAAAATGCTATTCAACTTCTCCCCCCTCGGTCGCGTACTCAACTCCCATTTTAGAATTCGGGGGGAGAGCTCGATTTCCTTCCGCTTCCCACATCCGCTGTTGCCAAGCTCGGGGATAACCTCGAAAGCAAATATCTACAAAACAGCTAAGAACGATAAGAATCCAATACAATACATAAGTCATATGAAAAAAATAACAAATTCAAAATTCTCACCAACAGGGCGTGCGTTAGCCCATATATGTTATATGTCTCCGTGGTGTGTACATCAACGCCCTTTCGTCGCTGGCGTTGTTCAAACCGCCTACGTCGACCATCCAACGCATGCTTGAAACCGTATATAGACCGCCTATACACGTGTGCACCCCACGGGAACGCATCAAAAGCGTCCAAGTCCTCGACTAGGCGAAACTGCCATACTGGAACTTTCTCTCTCTCGTCCAACCCCATCAGTATCCAGTTAAGCATATACAATAAGCAAAGCTTAACCGCATCGTACTGCTCAGAAAAAACACCAATCCGTAGAACGGCTTTCAGCTCTGCATACTCGACCTCATCTCGACCCTCAAAGTACCGCTGGTGTATGCCATTCTCTACCATATCATAGGTCGACGTGTCAGGAAGTTCTCCGAACTTCAATCCGGTGATTAGACAAAACTCAACCTTTGAGAACCGGACCGAATGCCTTCCTAACAAAAATCTCATCTCATCTTCAGGCCCATCGTGATGCAACTAGCGAATAAGCAACCGATGTACAATGCCAGCTGAAAACTTCATCCCACGATCTATCCGAAGGAGGTGTCCAAAACACGACTCAGTATACCGACGTCGTTCTTCGATCGCAAGATGTTCAGGTACCTTGTTAAGTGCGTTGTCGATATCTGTAAGGTCATCAAAATGGTCATGTCGAGTTATTTTCCCCGAATACCTTTCTTCCTCTGGAGTTTTAAGCGAATCTTTTAGTTGATTCCTCATCTGCATATTGACATAAAAAAAATATATCTAGTTAAATAAAATAAATAATATAAAAATGAAAGGTTTCGGACACTAAATGAAAAGTCTCGGACACTATATGAAAAGGCTCGGAAACTATATGAAAAGGCTCGGACACTATATGAAAAGGCTCGGACAATATATGAAAAGGCTCGGAAACTATATGAAAAGGCTCGGACACTATATGAAAAGGCTCGGACAATATATGAAAAGGCTCGGAAATTATATGAAAAGGCTCGGACACTATATGAAAAGGCTCGGACAATATATGAAAAGGCTCGGAAACTATATGAAAAGGCTCGGACAATATATTAAAAGGCTCGGAGACTATATGAAAAGCTCGGAGATTCTAATTCTAGAAACCTATTCATATTCCTTAAAAGGCTTGGATTACTATTTAAAAGTCTCGGACAATGTTTTAAAAGGCTCGGATCCTAATTTAAAAGTCTCGGAGCCAGTGTGAAAGGCTCGGAGATTCAAATTGCAGAAGCTTATTTAAATTGCTTGTAAAAGGCTCGGATTATATATGACAAGGCTCGGAAAAGGCTCGGAAAATGTTTTAAAAGGCTCGGAGATTCAAATAGCAGAAACCTATTCAAATTGCTCGGAAAAGGCTCGGATTACATGTGAAAAGCTCGGAAAAGGCTCGAAAACCCAGAACTTCATCGTGTTCAACAAAATTTTTTCATAAATTTAAACCCTAACCTAATCAAACAAACCTAATCAACAACAAATCAAATCAAATCTAATATACATGTCTAACGAACATCCAACATCAATCGCACATAAAAGTTTGAACAACAAAAACGCGTCAAAAAATCATATCACCTTCTCGTCGATTTCAAGACTGTATCGCCACCGCCGGCAGGTTTCCCGTGAGATTTAGTACCGGATTTCTTGCACCCAAGGTCTCTCTTTCCACTGTTCTCTCTCTCTCAACTTTTTTCTCTTCAGACGCAAAGTGACAAGAATGAGGGTATTTTTGTCTAGTCACCTAAATAGGTGCCTTTTAAACTTACATTAGTAAACCGGTGACATTCTCACAAAAGCCCCTCCAAATAGTGATAAAATTTTTTTGAACCCTATATATATATATATATATATATACTTTATATCAATTTATAGCATTGAAATAATAAAATAGCATACCATTAGGATGCTGTTTTAGCATGCCAGCTATACATACCATCTTAATAAAGTTCACTATTCTTGCCCAACCTTCTTCGTTTTTTATTCTCTATTTCAATGAATTTCATAGAACGTTACTACTTACTTGATATCTAGCTGATCAATATAACCCTAAGAACCGTGTCATATGCTGCGCTAGATAGATTATATTGAATTGGTATGATAAATTTGATTTTATTGAATTTATTCTGGATAAATATATTTAAATAAACTAAAACCTATTTAATAAAATATGATTAATCTTGTCTTATAAATGAAAAGAATTCTTACACTAAAGTTTCAAATCAAGGAGAAATTCAAACCAAGATTCATGGAGAGATCTTAGTAGCATAATAAAACCGTTGGAAGCAAATCAATAACCTTCAAAGGATCCAAATTGTCAACAATATCATACTCGTTGACAATCACATTAGGACATAATTTCTCTTTTAAAGAAATCAAAATATTTCTTTCCAACACTAGTTTTATTACCGTTGGACAATTATGTATATAAACAAATGTAAATTGTATTCTAAAATTACACGTGAATAAACATTACAAACATGGGTAATGCCTTGCTTAATGCCTTGCTTAATACCTTACAAGGTAAACTTGCTTTGAAAAATATTCTTATGCTACCAAAGCTTAACAAGAATTTGTTATCTATCAGCTAACTTATTGATGATAACTCCTGCACTTTTGAATTTAACTCGCTGGTTTTGTTATTAAAGATCACAAACAACATATCTTGGCCAAAGGGCATAGATAAGGAAAGCTATACACCATTGGAGAAGGCAATCTTGAAGCCTTAGTTGCTGTCAATTCACAAGGAGCCACGTCAAAAAATTGGTATGCTTGCTTAGGGCACCCAAATTTGAAATTTTTAAAGACTCTCGAAAAGAAGAAAGTTATCAATATATGTTTCAAAATGGTTGACAAAAGATACTCTATGTACTAGTTGCGAACTTGAGAAACGTTATAAACTTCCTTTCAATAAATCGGAAAATATTTCAACATTTTCTCTTGAAAAAATTCCTAGCGATTTATGGGGACCTACTCCAACATTTTCCTCTAAAAAATTTCAATAATATTTTTATTGACGATTTTACTCGTTATACATGGTTGTATTCTTTAAGGAACAAATCTGATTTTTATCTTTGCATTATTAACTTTCAAGCTTTTGTTGAGAATCATTTTGATAGAAAAAATTAAAACTTTCCAATGTGATGGAGGTGGCGAATTCACTTCAAATAATTTCACCAATCATTTGATTCATGTAGGATAAAACAGCAAATTTCTTATCCTCACACGCCAGAATAAAATGGATTGGCTGAGTGAAAGTATCGACACATTGTCAAAACAAGATTAACTTTTCTCTTTCACTCCAATGTCCCCTTCAAATTTTGGATAGATTCCTTCTTAATAGCCGTTTATCTTATAAATAGAATGCATCTCTCCTCCGTTGGTAAGGAAATTCCTTATTCTAAATTATTTGGTAAGAAACCTGATTATTCCGGTTTACGCATTTTTGGTTCTCAATGTTTTCCTTACTTAAAAACTCTTGGTATGCATGAATTTTATAGAAAATCAATTCCTTGTGTTTTCTTAGGATACATCCCATTGCATAAATGTTATTGTTGCCTTGATCCTTATACTCATCGTGTGTGTGTGTATATATATATATATATATATATATCTCACAATGTTGTTTTTAATGAAAATCATTTTCTTTATTTATTTAAAGATGTTTCCACATCTTCATCTTTATAAGATTTATCTATCACAACTTTTCCTAATTTTGATGAGTGGATTTCAGGAAAACTACATAATGAACAAGCAATTGACTTACCAACACTATCTCAAGAAATATCTTGCAAGATTTATCTAGATGAACACAACAAATACATAATTTTTTTATAACCTGCCACACCATCTAAAATTTTCATCATCTCCAAATTCTTATCCAAATATTTTTGTCAATTCACCCATTAGTTCTTCTCCTATAAACTCTCCTCAATCCTCACCAACACCACCAAATAAATCTCTAATACTCACAGTCCCTTAAACACATCCACTATAAAATAATTCTTCTCCACTCCAATGATCAATCTACTATAAAGCCCTCCCACCTATCTCAAAGATTATGTATGTCCTTCAACTTGCCAACCAATCAACTCTAATGATGCATTAATTGTTTCTATGGAAGAACCCAAGTCAATATAAACAGGTCAAAAATTCCAAAATTGGAGAGCAGCCATGTAAGAGGAGATTGTTGTGCTCCACCACAATCAAACTTGGATTCTAATTGTTGATGTTTGTCTCAAAGTAACATGTATTTGTATTTGGGGCATTTTTATAATTTAGGGTTTTATTGGGCTATGTTGTAATTAGCTAAAAGTCTCACTATATAAGTAAGTTATTAATTGAGCTTTTAGAAGAAGTGTGTGCAAATGTGTAGAGACAACAAAAGCTAGAGAGAAAAACCTAGAACGAAGAGTGATTGTAAGGTTGAAGGATTGAGACCTAGAGGAAGAGAGAAAGCTTGTGGGTTAGAGGTAATATCTTGTACTTGTCATTCTCATTATCTAGTGAAATCAGTGCCTCCGTGGACGTAGCCAATTTTGGTGAACCACGTAAAATTGTTTGTGTTATGTTATGGTTTGATTGCTTTTTGTTGATTATGTTTCCTTATTGCTAGTATTACATTATTGTGCTTGTAAGTCCATTTAAATAAGGTCTTGGAAGAAGTTGGTGGTATTTTTCGATTTTGCTTACAAGGTGTTCGACGAAATTACCAAGTGAACTCAAGAGAGGTGTTGTCACATCACTTACAAGTGGTATCAAAGCTTAGGCTATTTTAGGTTGTTTGCAATGGTCGAGAAGGGTAGTACATCGTTTGAAAGCTCCGGTGGGGTGAAGTTTGAAGTAAAGCCATTGGATGGGAAATCAAACTTTACATTATGGCAAAGGAAAATGAAGAACGTCCTAATCCAACAAGACTTGTATTTCATAGTTGATAAGGTAGAGAAAAAGCCCAAGGATATGTCAATGGAAACATGAAAGGTGTTGGATGAGAAGGCTATAAGTTCCATTGAGTTGCATCTTTTCGATGAAGTGATATACAATGTTATGGAAGAAAAGAGCGCTAATGGGACTTGGGAGAAGCTTGAAAAACTTTACATGGGTAAAATCTTGTCCAACAAATTGACTCTCAAAGACCAACTCTATGGACTAAAAATGGAGGAGGGTGGAGATGTCATGTCACACTTGAATGACTTTAACCGGTGTAGTAGTGACTTAACACGGGTTGATGTGAAGTACAAAGAGGATGATAAAGCTCTCTTGTTATTAAGATCTTTATCGGATTCCTTCAAGCATTTTTGGACTACTTTGTTGTTTGGCAAGGAAACTCTCCAATGTGATGCCGTTGTTTCCGATATAATTTCTTATATGAAATTGAACAAGGCAAGTGAAAGGGATGCTCAAGGGGAATGACTCTTTATTAAGGAGTCTAGTGAGCGGGGTCGAACAAGAGAAAGAAGTAAGTCGGAGAAGAACTCTAGATCGAAATCTAGAAAGAAAAATGTTGAGTGTTACGGTTGCGGCAAGAAAGGGCATTACAAGTGGGATTGTAGGAAGCTTAAGACGGAGATAAAGGAAGGAAAGAAAGCCGAGACAAACTCTACGGCTAATGTGGTATTCAAAGATAATGGTGAGCTATTGTCGGTAGCTTCAACTAGTTATGCTTCCGATGCATGGATTCTTGATTCCGGGTGCTCTTTTTACATGTGTGCAAATCGGGATTGGTTTGACACGTATGAGTCTCAAAGTAGAGGTGAGGTCCTAATAGGTAACAATGCAACTTGCAAGGTCATTGGGATATGTACAATCAAGATCAAGATGTTTGATAGGATAGTGAAAACCTCAGGTAGTGTGAGACATGTTCCGGTACTTAAAAAGAATTTGATATCTCTAGGCACACTTGATACAAATGGGTGTTCTTTCACGGCAAATGATGGTGTGATCAAGGTGTGTAAGGGATCCATGGTGATGATGCGAGGTACAAAATTGGGCAACAATCTTTATAGGATTTTGGGGAACACAATTTTAGGTGGAGTGGCCATCTCCACGGAAGAAGAAAATTGCAAAGATGACACTCAACATTAGCATTTAAGGCTAGGGCATATGAGTGAGAGAGCATTGCAAGAACTACATAGGCGACAATTATTGAAAGGGGTAGAGTCATGCAAGCTAGAATTTTGCAAGTATTGTTATGGGAAAGCAATGCATAGTGAGCTTCAAAGTTCCAAGTAAGGAAAATGGAAGTAAGGGGTTGCTTGATTATATACACTCCGATGTGTGGGGCCCCGCACCAACTAGATCAAATGGTGGAGCTCGCTACTTTGTTACTTTCATGGATGATTTTTCTAGGAAAGTTTGAGTTTACTTCATGAAGGAGAAAGCTGAGATTTTTGAAAAGTTCAAGGAATGGAAGGCGGAAGTGAAGAACCAAACATGGAGGAAGATCAAGTATTTGAGAAGTGACAACGAAGGTGAGTACAAGAGTTGCAAATTTATTAAATTTTACAAATTTGAAGGCATCACAAGACATTTCACAGTGAAGAAAAATCCTAAACAAAATAGTGTCGCGGAGAGGATGAGTAGAACGCTCTTAGAGAGAGCTAGATGTATAAGACTTCATACGGGGTTGCCTGAATCTTTTTGGGTGGAAGCAGTTAATCATGCTTGTTATTTGGTTAACCGGTCACCATCCAAGGTACTTGAGTTTAAATCGGTGGAAGAAGTATGGATGGGCAAGGAAGTTGACTACTCTAATTTGAAGGTTTTTGGGTGCAAGGCATGTGCTCTTATTCTTAATGATGAGAGGAACAAGCTACAATCAAAGTCACTTGAATGCATATTTCTCGGGTTTAAGAAAGAAGTGAAGGGATTCAAGCTTTATAATATGGCCAACAAGAAGAAAATTCTTAGTAGAGATGTAGTTTTTGATGAAGCCTCCATGCCGAACGAAGAAACCAATGATGATGGTGAGAGAGGAGTTGTGACCGAAATTTCTATTACTACAAAGATTAGTGATAGTGAAAATAAGGAGGTACAACAAGAAGAGGTTATTGAGGAACGTAGATCTATAGCTCAAGAAAGGCCAAAGAGAGTCTCAAAGCCACCGCAAAGGTACGGTTGGGATGATGAGAATGATGAAGTGCATTTTGCACTCACGGCTAGTGAGAGAGATACAACTATATTTAATGAAGCAATTGGTTGTCATGATAAAGAAAGTTGGATGAAGGCTATGATGGAAGAGATGAAATCTCTTGAAAAGAATTCTATTTGGGAGTTGGTTCCTAAACCTAAAGATCGAAAGATTGTTGGTTGTAAATGGGTATTTAGGAAGAAAGAAGGCACACATGAAAATGAAGCACTGAAGTTCAAAGCACGGTTGGTTGTTAAAGGATACTCACAAAAGGAAGGCGTTGATTACAATGAGATTTTCTCACCAGTAGTGAAGCACACATCTATTCGGGCATTGTTAGCCTTGGTAGCTCAATATGACATGGAGTTGGAACAACTTGATGTGAAGACGACATTTCTTTATAGGGATTTGGAAGAGGTCATTTATATGGCTCAATTGGAAGGGTTCACGGAAGCGAGAAATGAAAACCTTGTTTGTAGATTAAAGAAGTCACTTTATGGACTCAAGCAATCTCCAAGATAATGGTACAAGGGCTTCGATTCCTACATGTTGAAGATTGGCTACAAGTGAAGTGAGTATGATTGTTGTGTTTATTCTCATGTGTTTAATGATGGTACAATTATCTTGTTGATGTTGTATGTGGATGATATGTTTATAGCATGTCAGGATATGTAAAAAATTGATGAACTCAAAAGGCTTTTGGGTAGAGAATTTGACATGAAGGATCTTTGTGTTGCTAAAAGGATTCTAGGGATGGAGATAAAAAGAGATTGGAAAGCGGGAAAGTTGTGGTTATCTTAAAAGAGGTATATTCACAAGGTGCTTGAGAAGTTTAGCATGCTTGATGCTAAAGCCGTATCTACTCCACTTGCTTCACACTTTGTCTTGAGTGCAAAGCAATGTCCTTCCATGGATGCCGAGATGTAAGAGATGGTGAAGGTTCCGTATGTAAATGCGGTTGGTTGTTTGATGTATGCCATGGTATGTACAAGACCCGATATCTCCCAAGTAGTTAGTGTGGTTGCCAAATACATGGCAAATCCGGGCAAAGAGCATTGGAATGCCATTAAATGGATTTTGCGGTATTTGAAGGGTACAAAGGAGTTGGGTATTATGTTTGAAAGACAATATGGTGAAACTAATATTGTTGGGCTTGTTGATTACGACTATGCGGGTGACTTAGACAAGAGGAGGTCTACAACGGGGTATGTATTTACATGTGCGGATGGATCGATTAGTTGGAGGTCTATGCTCCAACCTACTAGTGCCTTGTCTATTACCAAAGTGAAATACATGGCAATCACTGAAGGATCAAAGGATGCAATTTGGTTGAGGGGTTTGGTGAATGATATGGGATTGAAGCAAAATTCGGTGTTGCTTAAGTGTGATAGTCAAAGTGTGATTGCTTTAACCAAGAATCAAGTGTTCCATGTGAGAGCGAAGCATATTGACATCCGATTCCATAGAATACGAGATTGGATTGTCTCGGGTGAAGTCTCTATTGAGAAAGTTCACACGGATGAGAATGCATCCGATATGTTTACCAAGCCAGTTACAAAAGACAAGTTTGAGCATTGCTTGAGCTTGCTAAACCTTTTCTCTTGTTAAGTTTAGGTAGGCAGCTCACCACTTGAGGTGTGTAGAGACAAAGGATTTTCTTGTCAAGGTGGAGGTGTTATAAACACGGCGTTATCCAATGATTTCCGAGGGTTGTAGTTTCTTTTCGACAAGGTGGAGATTGTTGATGTTTGTTTCTAAGTAACATATATTTGTATTTGGAGCATATTTGTAATTTAGGGTTTTGTTGGACTATGTTGTAATTAGCTAAAAGTCTTACTATATAAGTAATTTGTTAGTTGAGCTTTTAGAAGAAGTGTGTGCAAATGTGTACAGACAACAAAAGCTAGAGTGAAAAACCTAGAATAAAGAGTGATTACGAGGTTGAAAGATTGAGACCTAGAGGAAGAGAGAAGGCTTATGGGTTAGAGGTAATATCTTATACCAGTCATTCTTATTATCTAGTGAAATTGGTGCCCCTGTGGACGTAGCCAATTTTAATGAACCACATAAAATTGCTTGTGTTGTGTTATGGTTTGATTGCTTTTAGTTGATTATGTTTCCTTATTGCTAGTATTATATTATTATGCTTGTAAGTCCATTCAAACAAGGTCTTAGAAGAAGTTGGTGGTAGTTTTCGATTTTGCCTACAAGGTGTTCGACGAAATTACCAAGTGAACTCAAGAGAGGTGTTGTCACATCGCTTACACTAATTCTGTGACTTGTTGATGCTAATATTATCGGAAGCAAATGAGTTTATCGTACAAAATTTAAAGAAGATGGTAGTGTTGATCGTTTTAAAGCTCATCTTGTTGCTAAAGGTTACACTCAAGTTTCGGGTCTTGATTTTAGTGAAACCTTTAGTTCTGTTATCAAAGCTACAACAATTCGCGTCATCCTCTCACCTTATGTGCATTTGAAATGGCCTCTCAGGTAGCTGGATGTGAAAAACACATTTTTACATGGTGTTTTAAACAAAAAAGTTTACATGGAACAACTACCAGGATTTGTGAATCTTGACTATCCAGATCATGTTTGCCTTTTACAAAAATCACTTTATGGTCTCAAACAAGAACCCTGTGTTTGGTTTTCCAAATTATTTTCTACTCTAGTTTCTATTGGTTTCCTTTGTAGCAAAGCTGATTCTTTTTTATTTTTATATCGCACTAATACTCAACTAATTCTTTTACTTGTTTATGTAGATGATGTTATTATCATTGGGAACGGTCCCTCATTCATCTCTTAACTTATCAGCAACTCAACACAAAGTTTTCTCTTAACGACTTAGGCCAACTTCACTACTTCGTATGACTCGAAGTCAAACATTATTTTTCCGGTGGCCTCATAATCTCTCAAACCAAATATACTCGTGATCTTCTAGCAAAAGCCCGCATGCGTGATTCCTTAAAGATCAACACTCCCATTGCTCAAAAACCAAAACCCTTGCCCGACGATAAAAAATTAACAGAGCCAACTGTATATTGTCAACTATGTGGATCTCTTCAATACCTTACTTTTACTAGACCTTATCTCACACATGCAGTCAATCTAGTGTGCCAACACTTTCAAAACTCACCATGAAGGATCTTCGTGTAGCCAAACACATTTTTAGTTATCTCAAAGGCACAATCACTTAAGGCTTATGTTATTTGTCTCAAAGCTCCACTTTAAATGTTTTTTGTGATGCAGATTGGGTTGGGTGTCCAACCACTAGGAGAAGCATAACTGAACATTGCATATTTCTTGGTGCAAATTGTATATCTTGGGCCTCCAAACAGCAACCAACGGTCTTGAAAATATATATTATCTGTCTAAATTAACGGGGAGGGGGAGTGAATAGGTTTTAATCAAGTTAATTACCGATTTTTTGATTAGTCTATATTCAAAAATAACCCAAAACAAACAAATACAATCAACGTAATTAAAGTACGGAAATCAATAAATGACACAATGATTGATTTACGTGAGAAACCCTCCAACTGGGCAAAACTCACGGGCTATTATGCTAACCACACACGATCCTTAAATCCACTACTTGAATAAAAGTTTACAACCTAGGTTAACCTTAAATCAAGCATTCTTGGTCACTAACCCTTCCACTTTAATAGTGATTCTAGTGATTTTAGACCAACTTGCTTGTGCACTAATCTACTTAGTCACAAGGCTTAATACTTAAAGAAGAGATAACAACCTATATGAATATCAAAAGTATTCTAGATGCATAAATGCTAGATCAACACATTTAATGCTTATCAATCATGAATGAACAAGTCAAATAATCCTAGATATCATGTTGCTATATGACATTCATATAACTTAGCTATGTAAAAATAAATACAAACCTAGATGCAATAGCTATTACAATACAACAACCCAACAATCCACACACATATCTCAACTTGTAGATAACAACTTAATCTAGATGCAAACAAGTCATAAAAGAGATTTATTGTTAAGTAAGAACACTAAAATGGATGAAAATGGTGTTCTACTTACCAAGTCATGTGTGTTGAAGAAAACCCATGCTAAAACACATCCTAGATGAAGCTAGATGATGTTAGATGCATATGGAAATGGGTTTGGATGAGTAAAAATGAGTTCTTGGAAATGGTGTGGCGCTAGTCGAGTAGCGCACGACCAACGCAGTTCCTCTGCTTGAGTTGCGCTAACGACCAGCGCACGACCAACACTGGTGCGTTGGTGATACGCAGGTACTGTTACCAGCGCACTAACTCATCAAGCACGCAAAAAATAACAAAATGGTGTAAGTGTGAAGTGTGAAGAGAATGTACACATGCAGTGAACACAAAAGCAAGAAGACAAAGGCAAGTATGAGAAATGTGTGTGTGCAACTAGTCTCTTCAAAAAGTTTAAGCATAAGTGATATACCTCAATGAGCTCTTAAACTTCAAGGCTTGAGAATTCCATTTAAGCTTGATCAGGAACAATGAAGCACCTATTTTACCCTTGCATTTAAACCCCAATTGTGGTTTATCAATGAAATAAGTCAAACAAAAATATGAGGAACTTACAGGTTTCATGCTGCAGCGCGGAAGCTGAATGTTGTGCCTTAGCAACTACAGAAGCAAAAATTACATGGCTTCAACATCTTTTCCATGACATTGGCATCAAATTTAAAAGGCGACCTCTCCTTCCATGTGACAACAAAAGTGCCATACACATATCTCATAATCCAGTGGTCTATGCTTGTACTAAACACATTGAGATTGATTATCACTTCATCCGAGAACTCTTCACCTTCGATATTACTCAACTACCAAACAAATAGTAGATATTCTTATTAAAGCATTGTCTCGAGAATCATTTGATAAATTTTGCTACAAGCTTGGTGTTCACTTCCATTCACTGCCAAGCTTGAAAGGGGGTGAAAAGATTTCTTACCAAGTCAAACCAAGATTCATGGAAATATCTTGGCAACTGAAACTGTTGGAAGCAAATCAATGACATGATTTACTCTCTCGAAAGGATCCAAATTGTTAATAATATCATAATTGTTTTCCATCATATTAGGACATGATTTCTCCTTTAAAGAAATCAAAATATTTCTTTCCAACACCAGATTTATTACCGTTGGAATTGTCTATATATATATATATATAAACAGATAAAACGATAAGAAAGGTATATATTCGATACTTTTAGCACTCGGAAATTGTAAATTCCAATTAATAATATAGGCATCATTTTCAAAATTTCATTTTACATAAATTTATATTTATATAAATAAAGATCTCTCGACGAAGAAGATATTAGAAATGTAGGAATTTTTATTGTAAGGCATGAGATGAGAAATGCGTGTTCCATTTCGAAGACAAAAGAAAATAATGTTTGGTATATTTAATATTTATTTTGAAAATGATAATGAACCGTTCAAATTTTATTAACCAATTTTAAAGAGTGCTTCATTAGATAACCTCGTAGAACTTAGATAGATACTTTAGGTTGAGAAGGTGGCATTGGTGAACTTGAGACGATAATCAAAGGATTGAGATATCGTGATAAAATTGATGTAAATTGCAACTTGGATTATTCGAGTGAAAATGGTGAAAGTTTAGAAGAAATAGTTGATAACATTACTAAAAATCCCAGTGACGACAAAGCTATGGATGATACAATGGTTTTGGAGCATGTTAAGTGCAAAAAAACACTTAAAAGTATCAACAACACTTCATAATTTTTTGTTGTAATTTGAGAATTCAACTCCAGAATTTCTATGTCTATTAAGAAAAATTAGAGATAAAATTCAACTAGATTTGAATTTCAAGAAAAAACAAGCAACAATAGAGTCATATTTCAAGAAAATATGATAGTAACTTATATTTATAATTTATCGAAATTATTAATTTATCCAACTGGTCCAAGTCAAGACCGGAAAAATTGTTATATTATAGAGATTAATAATTTATCATGTATCAATTTATGAAGATTTTACTGTATTATATCAATGAAGTTAGTGGTTATCTATCAATTTTACTGGGAAATGGAGTGAGTGGTGGAGCCTATATTGTATATGAATTAGTCCTTAGAATAATAAGGCTACAAATCTAAATTGGAATTCTAAGCTATAATGCAACAATTTCATGCTACATTAATTAATTTGTCACATGTTTTTATTTTTTATTTTTTATATTTTTAATAGAATTGCTTCGAATACAAATGAACAAAATTTAAGTGTCATTGAACATTAAAATGTATTATTAAACCTTCTAGAAGATATAGAATAAGACAAGAACAGAACATATCCTTATCCACATCCAATCATGCTTCATTCATCAAACGAGTATTTATATGAACCTACTTTCAAGTTCCAACCCTTACACGTGCCGTCCTGCCCACTCACCTGATACAATATGGTTTTTTCTTTAATTAAATTTTGTTTTTTTATTTTTATTTTTAAGTATTACAACTATAAAGATTAAACAATATATATATACATATATATATATATATATATATATGAGTTTAGACCTAATTACACACTTATAGACTTTTTACCAAATATTACATAAACATCCCTTATCGTCAGTTGACTTTTATCAAAACTAACTGTTGACCAAATTTTTAATATTAAAAGTCCAAAATACCCTTAATTACTTATTTATACTTTATTTTTTCCCCTTAAAATAAAATAAAATACATAAAAATACAAATAAAAAACTTTTGATTATATATTTTCAAACAAATTTTGAAAGACAAAAATATATAAAACAAAAAATTTAGACTTTAAAAAAAATTTGAAAAAGGAATAAAAGAAAATTTTTAAGAAAAGAAATGAAGAACATATCTCAAATACGCCATTGTTGGGATTTGGATCCACAATCATGTAAAACAAAACTAGATTTTAAGCTTTTGACATTATAATGAAATCATTATTGATGATTGAAAATTGAATATAATCGTGGAATCCCATTTATTGCTAAAATCTTGTGGTTTGAATGGAATCTTATTGATGATTGAAAATCAAATATAATTGTGGTTTGTTGGTTTATGAATCATCAATAATGATTGTATTTTAACGTTAAACTTAAAATCTAGTTTGTTTTTCATGATTGTGGATCCAAGTCCCAACAATGATGTATTTGAGATATGCTCTCTATTTCTTTTCTTAAAAATTTTCTTTTATTCTTTTTTATAATTTTTTTTAAAGTCTAAATTTTTTGTTTTATATATTTTTGTATTTTTAAATTTGTTTGGAAAAAAATATAATTAAAAGTTTTTTATTTGCATTTTTATATAATTTATTTTATTTTAAGGGGAACAAAATAAAGTATAAATAAGTAACTAAAGGTATTTTAGACTTTTAATACTAAAAATCTGATCAACAGTTAGTTTGGATGGAAGTCAACTGACGATAGAGGATATTTGATGTAAAATATATCAGGACGAAGAATGTGGACCATAGATACAAATGCATATAATTTGAGTAAAAGTATATAAATCTAATGGTCCATATTCTTCATCCTAACATATTTTATATTAGGACGAACTGACAATAGAAAAATTGATATATATATATATATATATATAAAGCCCGGATATCTATTCCCATACACCGGGAGAAAACTCTCTTTTAAAATACGCATGATGAGACTCAAACCCCTCACCGCCATCATAGAAGGAAAGTGTTTAACCACCTGTGCTAGGAGGTGATGTCTGTAATTACATTTTCTATTATATTGCTAGATGCATAGAAACACAAACTTAATAGGTAGTTTTTGCTATAATCAGGGTTAAATCAGCTAATTCCACGACTCACTTGGATTCTCTCTCTCTCTCTCACTCTCTCTCTCTCTCTCTCCATGGTTTTGTTTCACTTTGGAAAAATGCCTCCATTGACATACAATAACAATTTTTATTTTATTTTATTTGAAGTTTGAAATCGGGTCAAAAGTCTAATAGAACCTGACAAAACCATTATAAGTATAATTCGAAATGCTCCTCCCACTATATAAGGGAGCTAGGAGGAACCTCCTCACACTTTGTGATATTATAAAAAAGGGTAAGACTCAAACCCTTATCACATATATAAAGAGAAAATACATAACCATTTAAGTTGTACATCATTAATATGCCCTTCCAATTATATCGTGACACTTGTAAAATGTTCTTAAAACAATATTTTATTTTCTTTTAACTTTTTACACGTGTCATGGTATAGTTAGACCGACAACAAGTCACCACCCCATTTTCACTTCTTTTAATATATAAACAACTAAATTTGAATATAAAACATAATATAAATTCAAACAACCTAACCGGAATAACATGTATTGGAGAACTTACATTCACGTTTGAAGCTAAAGAAGATGAGAATGAATCACATATTGAAAACAGATAAACCAAGATTAAGGTATATATACAAATGGATGCCACAATCTAATAGACTAATTTTTTTGGGTCGTAAGACTGTCCACCAATATTTACAACATTTCTAAAAATTACATAAACATACACTAAGTATGTAAGTTTAACGGTAAGAAACATAAAAATATCTATACTACTAAAAAGTGTGATCATTAATTTTAAACCAAAAAAAGAAAAGAAAAAAGAATTAAGTAAATATAGAAGAATAAGTAGGTGACTAAAATAAAGTTTGATTCTCGAGCCTTGAGCTAAAACACTTGCATTCTAAATTACCAATGCAAGGCTTTTTAGGAGATCCCCACAAGTTTGAAAGGTCACACTAATTTAAATAATTAGAAGAATAAGTGGGTAACTAAATAAAGTTTGATTCCTCAGCCTAACACTAAATAACTTAGATTCTAATTCAACCATTCAATGCAAAGACCTTTTAAGAGATCCCCACAAGTTTGAAAGGGCATATTATGGCTTGTCACCAAAAATGCTTATCCCAAATCAATTTATGCAACTCTAACAGATGGCTACACTACAATCAAATATTTCTAAGAAAGTGATTTTGTAAATAAAAATAAATAAATAAATAAAAGATTAAATGCAATATCAACTAATCAGCATGGCTCTCAGGCTAGAGCAAGAAGGCTTAAGACAGTTAACCTGGGTTATTTTATTAAATTTTATATTTTCTGTTCTGGATACTCAAATACATTTCCAAGAGTTGATGATGAACCTGAAGTTGTCGAGGAGCTCTCTTGCGTGCTAGAGGAGCCTGCTTCGCTATCTTGATAATCAAAATCAGATAAGTTGTTGTCTTCAGAATCTGATTCACTTATGGATAAGCCTTCATTTTCAATTTCTGATAGTTCTTGAGCAATGGAATCACTTTCTGTCTCTTTAACACCTGGAGAAAAGCCATTGGAAGGGAAATCACGGCTTTTCATCGGTGATTCCTGGGTGACTTTTGTTGAAACTTCCAGGGTTGAGATGGGATTCGATTACTGGGGTCACCATAAAGTGTTTGATGTCTGTAATAGAGCTCCTATTCCTTTTCTGCCATTGCAATAAAACGCCTCACAGACTCCAATGATTGTTCATATTTTTATTTTTTCTAAAATTGGCTGCAATAGCATAAGAAACACTAAATAGCTTTGACAGAAAACTCATTTTGGCTTTCAAAATAGGCATAATGCTTCAGACTCAAAAAGGAGACATCTCTTTAAAAGCCTGTGTAAAAAAGGGAACGAAAAACTAATCCTCGTAGCAAGACATTCTATCCACAACAAAATCAAAAAATCATTCCCTATCCAAAACACAGCAGCTTCCCAATGGTTCAAAACCAAATTTCCTGCAGATTATCCTCTTTAGCATCTTCAACGAACCTAAAATTACTGTCATTAGAGTGGACTTTCCCTTGTGCTACTAATCATCAATTAGTAAATTAAATTATAATTACTACACTTAGTTCATGACTTTTTCCCCTTCCAAATGAATATTTAAGGGTCAAAAGGAGGGAAGTAATCATCAATTAGTAAATTAAAGGAATGTTTGCGATGGGAATACAAATTACAAAATAAGAACACACCAATCCACCTAATTCAATAAACAAATGAGCAAGTGGTCTAAACCTAATATCATCACCAATCCACCTAATTGAATATGCAAATGAGCAAATTGTCTTAACCTAATATGATCACCTTGTACACCCCGAATGTTACCAACTAATGATTCGACACACTCATTTCATTCTCAGCTAACTGATCAAATATACTTGGCCCATTTCTAAGTCTGTTCGGTTTTTGACCCGATTATTCATTCACCAGTTATCAACACTTTAATCAGGGCTCCAGCCAAATACTGTTGGACACCCCGTTCGGTTCGTGCCATAGAATTTAATATTAATTTTAATGTTATTATGTTTTTGGGTTTGATACAACATTGGATAGGATAAAAAATAGAGTAATCGTATGTTTAGTATGTTATGAGATTGGACAAAATATTGCAATATAACTCTTGAAAGATAAAAAGAAAAAAGGGCAAATTGCACTGCACCCCTTGAGGTTTGGTCAAGGTACACTTAGTTAGAAAAGTGTTGATATTATACACTAACACCCCCAAGACTTAAATTTGACTTTAAAAATACCTAAAATGCCCCTAGTTGCATTATTTTATACTTTATTTTTTTACCTTTTAACCAAAAACTTTATAAACTTTAATAAAATAAAAAAAATTAAATAAAAGATATGATTCATTAAATAAATAAATAGTTTTAAATAAATAAATAAATAGTTTAAAAATAAATAAATAAATAGTTTGGATATTTAGAGCTTTTCTTGTCCCTATTAACGGATATCCTTAAAAAAATTAATGTTTTTAATTTTTTTCATTTATTTTTTAAAACTACAATAGAACCCCTGTAAATTAATCTCCTATAAATTAATAACCTTTCTATATTAATAAAAAATCTCAGTCCCGATTCGAGCCAGTCTAAAAATTTAATAAACTTCTCTATCGTAATAATTAATAATTTATTTTTGAAATCTAGTGTAAAATTTCGGTTCCAATTGTCGCATAAATTAATAATTTCATAAATTACAAAATATATCATATAATATTCAAGAACTAGAAAAGTGCTTCAAGATGCTAGTTTGCATAAGGTCACCATATTTGATATTTTTGACTTCATCCTTCATCTTTTGAATTTTCCTCAAAAAGTTATTATGATCACCTTCTTATTGTAGTTAAAAGATTTCAATTAAATTTAGCATTTCAACAGGAAATTTTCTTAACAAGTTTTTCCTAAAGAAGGAATCTTGAAAAGAAAAAAAAAAGGAACTTTCCCTAAAGAATAAAACCAACTAAATAATGAATCCCGAAAATGAACCTTTCCTAAACAAGAAAATCGACTTCTACATGTTTTTAAAGATAAAAATAGCACTTTATAAAGTAAAACCCTTCAAATTGATAACCCATCTAAATTAATACTCATGGGTGGGTCCCAAGAATATTAATTTAGAGGGGTTCTACCGTATATATTTATTTAATTTTCTTAAACTATATATTTATTTAATTTTTTAAAACTATATATTTATTTAATGAATCATATCTTTTATTTAATTTTTATTTTATTTTATTAAAGTTTATAAAGTTTTTGGTTAAAAGGTAAGAAAATAAAGTATAAAATAATATAACTAGGGGCATTTTAGGCATTTTTAAAGTCAAATTTAATTCTTGGGGGTGTTAGTGTATAATACCAAAACATTTCCAACTAAATGTACATTGTCCAAACCTCAATGGGTGCAGTGCAATTTGCCCTAAAAAAAATTAATTTGTCTTTAAAATAAAAATATTTAAATTTATTTGAATAACTTGAATTAAATTTAAATAACTTTTAGAATACATTAATCACATTTAAAATCACTTTATGTAACTTCTCGGTGAGTGTTTTTTCTTTTCTTTTTCTTTTCTTATAGTTTATAACCACATCATGCATATCATTTGACAGAAATATTTAACTAACGATAATTCAAAAAGTTGTAACCTTATAAATTTGTACTAATCACCCGCTAACAATCGATTCAAATGTCAACTATAATCACTTCTTAATTAAGAACTTGCAAAAACCGATGTTTTTCTTTTATAATTAAAAGCAAGATTGATGGAAGCTATAGATGATGTAAGATCAAAATGCAAATGACGAGAATTCATAAATGAGTAAAACATATCAACATTTTAGATGTCTAGCACTATCATAGTTCAATTTTCTGATGAATTCCATGCAAGTCAGACCAACCACAAAAGACACAGGAAGTCAAACAAAATGGAAACACAAAACAAACTTGTCAAACACAAAGCTATGGATATAAAAATGTAACATTAGTGCGATTCAACCGCTCAAAAACTGGCACAATAAGATCAATTCTATATGAGCCATTGCTCTAGTAAGCGCTAGTCGCTAGTTGGGTAGAGGCTCGGCATCTAACGCCCTCTACCCGACTAGCGCCTAAACGGTTGGAATTTTTCTTGTCCTACCTAAAAATCCAATAACAAACTGTGAATATTCAATGTATAAAACATAAGAATAAAGTATCTAGAATATATACCTTTCTTTGGTTCTAGATCGTCCACAGAATGTTTCACATGTTAGGAAACAGTCACCAAAAAGGAACTCAAACTCAAGTCATAGTACAAGAATCCTTCCTTTACTTTTTCTCTCTCTTTTTATATTTCATGTAATACAAATGTTCACTTACACACTTTTTAGCATTATGTATCTTAGAGTTCTACTTTTACTCATATATTGTATAAGTGGTGTCTATAGAAAAACTGCACCGGCACTTATCTACAGTAACTCTTACATCAGTTATCAACATATGTGTTGGGTTGGGCTTCATGGGCCAGGGCCATGGAATTGGGTTTGGACCCATCTTGGGTGTACCTAATATTTACTAACTGATTGGTCATTTATTGTATATGTTTTTGGTCCCCATTCCTCAAATCAATTGCTTGTTTCTCGAGTTATTTAGGGTTTTAATTTGTGTGTTTGAGCATTTTCAGGTTGTTGAATCCAAGTGATATGTTTGAAGTATTCCGGAGGAAAAAGGTGATTTTGGGAAATTCAAGAGACTTTTATACAATTTTCCATGATTGCCATGCCAACCACCATGAAAACCATTGTGGAAACAAGCGCTCTTAAGAATAGTGAAGACCACTTTGATGACCGCTGTGTCTTTCACAGCCGTAGTGACAGCGGTTTCCCGAGACAATGCAGATGTTCCACATTGCGGGGCCCATATCTCTCAGCTCCAATTGAACTGTGTATCCTGCCACCTATGGATTTGAAGTCCCGGAAGTCTAGTTTTCAACCTAATTAACGGCTTATCAATCCAAATTTTCTAGAAGAGGCTATGCCCGTTTTAGTGCCCAAAGGTCAGATCATTCAGTCGTAAAATCCATGAATTCTTTCGGGATTTGTTTTGCAAGTTGTCGGAACGGGAAATATTACCTTCTTAGGCATGTGTGAGAGTCTTGGGAAACAAGTAGACATATAATCTTTATCTTCCTTCAATAAGTAATCAATATGGATGGATTAGGAAAGAAATAGAGTTCCAAAAAGGTATAGTTCTAAATGGGATTTCCTTGTTATTTAAGGTCATGACCTTGCATCTACACTTATTTAAACCCCTTTAAACCCTAATTTCGGAAAATATCCAGAAAAGGGAGGTCCCAAGCCACCAAAGGGGCCCGTCCCCCATCCCTCGCTCGTTCTCAGACCACAAGCCGTTTCACAACATACCACAGAATACCATAATCCATCTTTACATATAGAAGATTTGCAAGATGAAGAAGACGCAACATCGAAGATCTGATCAATTCATTGGAGGCCTCCATGGGTTTTATCAATTATTTCTCTTCTCTTGTTATTTCCATTATGTGTAACTAACTCTATACTAGGGAATCAATGTGAACCTCTATGAATGCTCTTTGTTAGAATTGACTATATTTTCTTTATTCAAATTTTGATTTATTCAATTCATCTAATGTCTTAATTCTTTATTCTTGTTAATGCATGACTATACACTGGCATGAATTTAGGGTTTTAATAATTTTCTGATCGAGTTTGAAGTGTTGACTTACACGTGATCTCAATTAATCTTCAATTGAATAGGTAAAACTGATCTTAGCATTGACTTATGTAAGTAGGTTTTGGTTCATTAGTTCTCACGCTTAATGGATTCTCGATTGTAGTTTGCACCGTTGACTTATGGGTAAAATATAATTGAGAGCAATTAATTCATCCCAGGATCATACGGTAACAATCATACTTAAGATAAGAACGAATCCTTACCTTGATTAACATCTTTTATCAAAGTCAATTCGAAGCATTGAGTAAACGTAGTTAGGGAGCATTGATGACCTAGTTTTCTCACCTCTTTATCACATTCACATATTCTCGTTAATTGTTTTCTTAGATAATTAAGTTCTAAATCAATCAATCAATCAATCAATCTCAAAATCTTTGGTTACTTTTAATTGCTTACCTTTAATTAGAATTAGTTTATAATCGGTAAATCGTTTTTCCTCGTGGGAACGATACCTATTTGTCCCTGTACTTATCTCACGATTCATGCACTTGCGAGTTAGTTTTTTATAATACGATTTTACTCATCAAGTTTTTGGCACCGCTGCCAGGGAATAGTTGAATTTATTGGTTATTTCTAGTTTTAGTTTTAGTTTTAGTTAATGGTTTTAGTTTTATTTTTTATTTATTTATTTATTATTTATTTTATTTTATTATTATTTTAGTTTATTCTGTTAGATTTTGTTTTATTTTTATTTTCTTTCTTTTTAGGATAAATGGGCTTCTACGAGCAACACACTTATGATGAGGAAAGAGAAGCAATTCATAGGCTTGATATGTAAGTAAATGCTTTAGTACAACAATTGGGGGAATTGAAACCTATGATTTTAGCCAGAGAACTAGCCCAAGCAATGAATTCCTACCCTCCGTGGCCTGTCAATGAAACATATGAAAACTCCCACAATCAGTGGTGGAGTTATGAACCATATGACAATACCTACAACCCGAAGTTGAGGAATTATCAAGACTTCTCATGGAGCCACGATGAAGGCAATACCTATGAGCAGTCGGTTTCACTATCATTGGAAGATATGTTTCAACAAATGCAACAGCAAATGTGGCAACAATTTCAACAACAAAACCAGCTAATGCAGCAACAAATGAAGCAAGCCCAATAAAATAACGATGTACAATTTCAGAATATTCATGCTTCACTAAGGAAGAGATGGAGGTGAAACTTAGGCAATTGGTTGAATTGAAGCAAGAAGATGCTGCCACCATCCCTTCTTATGGTGAGATTGTCGAGAGGTATGAATTTTCTGATGATTTTTCTAGTGTTGCAAATGAAGATGAGAAGACGGAAGATGAAGAGATGGAAACGGAAGAAAACGTTAAGGAAGTAAAAGATGTCCCTTTCGACGCACCGCTCCTATACAAGGAACTCAAGCCTTATGTCCCTCCCATTACTTTCTAGAGCCAACCAGAGCAAGAAGATGTTGCCACTTTCTCTTTAAAGGGTGAAGAAGTAGAAAAAAAAGGAGACGGAAGAAAAAGCAAAGGAAGCGGAAGATATCCCTTTCAAGGAACCGCTCATATACAAAGAACTCAAGCCTTATGTCCCTCCCATTACTTTTTCGAGCCGCCTACACAAAAACAAGTGGAATAAGTGGCTTTCTGAACTTATTTTACCACACTTTATAGTGAACATTTACTTGTCTTTGCTTATTGTATGTAGGAACATGTCGGCACGTGAAAAGTTTTTCCAAGACCTAATCATATATAGGCGCAAATTCGAGACATTGGAGTTTGGTTAATTTGTCCTTGCACCGGTCTTGTCGAGACGTTAAATTAAGCGCTTGGTGGGAGGCAACCCACCTGGGTAATTTCTTTTTAATTTTTGTTTTAGTTTTTAGTTTTCTTTCTTTTGTTTTGTGTTTCAAGTTCTTGCCTTCCATATTTTTTCTTTGTTCGTTGTCCATGCTTTTAATGTCATACAAACATTGAGGACAATGTTTAGATTAGGTTTGGGGGTGTGAATTCGTGTTTGTTCTATTCTTTGTCAAATCTGATTACACCATTGACTTATGGGTAAAATTCATGTTTAGATTAGATTTGATATTTTAATAATTGAGTTTGGAGTGTTGACTTACACGAGATCTCAATCAATCTTCAATTGAATAGGTAAAACTGATCTTAGCATTGACTTATGCAAGTAGGTTTTGGTTCATTAGTTCTCGGTTGTAGTTTGCACCATTGAATTATGGGTAAAATATAATTGAGAACACTTGATTCATCACAGGATCATACAGTAACAATTATACTTAAGATAAGAACGAATCCTTACCTTGATTAACATTTTTTATCAAAGTCAATTCGAAGCATTGAGTAAACGTAGTTTGTGAGCATTGATGACCTAGTTTTCTTACCTCTTTATCACATTCACATATTCTTTTTAATTGCATTCTTAGATAATTTGGTTCTAAATCAATCAATCAATCTCAAAATCTCTTAGTTGCTTTTAATTGCTTAGCTTTAATTAGAATTAGTTTATAATCAGTAAATCACTTTTCTTTGTGGGAACGATACCTACTTGTCCCTATATTTATCTCACGATTCATGCACTTGCAAGTTAGGTTTTCATAACACAATTTTATACATCACTAACATCTCCCACTCACACAAGTGGGTTCAACATAGCTCCATGAGAGAGAACATAATTATGACATCATTATAAAATCGTATAAGAGTATTCATACAGACAAATATACTGTGTGACCTATGAACAATCTGTGTAAAAAAAAGGAGCTTTGAAATCTCAATTATAAATTCTCTATTTACAAGAGATATAATGTTGTTCAGTATTGCGTCCTAGATTTAATTTCATAATCTTTTTTATTAGTCCAAATCATACTTAACCCCTCGAGAAGCTATGCTTGACTTTATAACATTTCATGTATTCACAATTGTGTGTCCAAATACAATTGGCTAGTCGGTGAACACTTAAGTAAGATAAAAAAAAAAAAAATTAATTAAATCTTCCCATTCTATCTTAGTCTCGTAGTCTCCAAAACAGCTGCTACCTTAGACATTCCCTATAGGCTGTATTATCATAGCCATAGAAATAACACGCTAAATGTGCTAACATTATTCTATCACTTCAAGACAAAGTGAATGGTCATAAGGTCATTATTTGAAGTGTTATATAACTTCAATGGAACTTACATAATGAGGAAGCATGAATTCATTCTCTCATTTTCCATATCGGTTACAAATAGCACATGAGGTATGAAACACGTGTTACAGTGATTTTCATTCTAAACGAGAATGACTATGTCTTTCTTTAACTCACTATACAGATCTAAGTTTAGTTAAACATCCTGTGACTGACCTGAGTTCTTAAAAGTTCGCCATTTTTTAGCGCCACATTAAGGTCTCATATCTGGCTAAATCAGGTATCAATGATAGTGGGGTCTATCATGATCGGTTCTAAAATATATGTATATTTGTTAAGACCCTCATATTGACATAGTTAAGGCGATATTATCATATTTATATATATATATATATATATCAGTTCCTTTTCGAATATTTCTTACATATTCTCTATAATATATGTGTCTCATCTTAGCTTGTTCTCCTAAACAACCGAGGCGACCGCACGTGTAAGAATGCCAATCTCAACCTTACAACATTTTATAAAAACAATTCATGTGTGAAATATAACATGCTAGTAAGATTTGAAATAGAAACCAAATTTATTCATAACTATAATAACATCGTTCAGTACAATGATTCAATCTATCATTTACAATCTACGCAACCCTAATGACTTAACATGTGATTCATAGGCGTCTCTAGTCACAGCTTTAGTGAGAGGATCAGTTACCATCTCATGGGTTGAAATGTATTGAATCATTACTTCTTTCTTTAATACGATGTCTTTGAAAAATTGTATTTTGCCTCCATGTGTTTAGATTTACTGTGATACTTGGAGTCTTTAGTGTAAGCAATCGCTACTTGACTATCACAATAAGCAGTTACTAGCTTTCCCATGCCCTTAGAGACATTTAGATCTTCTAAAAATCTCTTAAGCCAGACGACTTCTTGTACTTTTGCCAAACATGCCACAAATTCATCCTCTATTGTTGATAGTGCAATACATGCCTGTTTCTTACTACTCCAAGAGGTAGCACCTTTATTGAGTATGAATGCATATCATGATGTAGATTTTCGCTCATACAGCTTGCATCCGCAGTCGGCATCTATATATCCAATGAGATGCAAATCTCCACCTTGGTAACAAAGGGAGTAATCGGCAGTACCTTTGAGATATGCCAAAATTCTCTTCACGACAATCCAATGTTTCCATCCAGGATTGGATTGATATCTACTTATGAATCCTATCACATAACAGATATCTGGTTTTATACATAGCATAACATACATAAGACTGCCGATAACACTTGAATAAAGAATATTTTTCATACTGTCAAGTTCTTATGGAGTTTTAGGACACATGTCAAGACTAGGAGTATGACCTTTTGATATGGGTGTATCCCTAGGCTTACAATTAGCCATATTAAATCGTTCAATAATTTTCCTTATATAAGGCTCTTGCGACAAAGCAAGTAGTTTCTTCGAATGATCTCTTGTGATTTTAACTCCTAATATATAGGTAGCCTCACCCATGTCTTTCATCTCAAAATTTGAAGACAACCATTTCTTAATAGTCAACATATACTCTTTACAGTTTCTAGCTAATAAAATATCATCCACATATAAAGATAGCATCACATACTTATCTTTATCCCGTTTTAACTTTTAAGTACACACAATGGTCCTCTTCAACCATTTTGAACCCATAAGACATAACAGTCTGATGGAACCGTAGGTACTATTGTGTGGATGATTGTTTCAAACCATATATTGACCTTTTGAGCTTGCACACTTTGCGCTCATGGCCTTTTAAAACAAAATTTACTAGTTGTTCCATGTAAATTTCTTCATCAAGTTCTCCATTGAGAAATGCTGTTTTTACATCCATTTGATGTAATTCTAGGCCCATGTGTGCGACGATTGCCAGAATAAGGTGTATTGAAGCAAACCTAACCACATGGGAAAATGTTTCTTCATAGTCAATACCTTTTTGTTGGGTATAACCTTTTACGACTAAACGTGCCTTATGTCTCTCTACTGTGTCATCCACCTTTCGCTTGATGTGAATGACCCATTTATTACCAATGACTATCCTTCTCGGCGGTAAGTCAACCAAGTCTCAACACAAACAGAATTTAAAAAAATATCCATACAATATATATAATATATTTTTATATTATATTATTATATATAATATATATTATATTATTATATATAATATATATTATATATTATTATATGAAATATATTTATATTATATATATAAACGGTCTGTAATAATCAAAGTATGCTCTGTGCTTACCTCTAGTCGAGGATCCTGCACATCGAAAATGTCTTTGATTCTTTTGCTTAAGGTCCTTGTCTGTCTCAGGCCAGTCGCACTGTGAATATCCCACCTAGGATTTGGGTTACCGCTTTAGGGGGTGGCAGAGACGCCTTGAACCGTCTCCTTACAGTCTAAATGTTTTCTCCCTAAAGCGGTAACCCAAAGGCGGGATACTCACAGTGTTACTGGCCTGAGACAGACAAGGACCTTAAGCCAAAGAATCAAAGACATTTCTGATGTGCAGGATTCTCAACTAGAGGCAAACAGAGTCTACTTTGATCATTACGTACTGTTTATTATCTCATAAAGAAATATTGAAGAGAAGGAGTGAGTATTTTAGTAAGCCATGAGAAGATTTTAAATGTTTTCTCCCTAAAACGGTAACCCAAAGCCTAGGTGGGATACTTACAGTGCGACTGGCCTGAGACAGACAGAGACCTTAAACCAAAAAATCAAAGACATTTCTGATATGCAGGATCCTCAACTAGAGGCAAGCACAGAGCATACGTTGATCATTACATACTGTTTTTTTATCTCATAGAGAAATATTGAAGAGAATGAGTGAGTATTTTAGAAAGCCTTGAGAGGATTTTAACGCACAAGAATAAAAAAGATCATACGATTATAAGGCCTTTTGTCTATGAAAAATACCTCTACTGTCCCATTTTGCCTCCACTTATACATTGCTACATGGCTTCCAATTTTGACCAGGATTTCCCTCCTTTAGATCTGGGCCAAATAGGTGCATAGATAAGATTGAGCAAATTCTTGAATGCGAGGCAGAGAAGGTTGTTGGTCTGGTGGAGTCATTTCTATAAGCTCTAGGGGGAAGGAGCTATCAGAGAGAATCGGTGAGGACGATGAGGAGGATGATGATGAGGTGGCCATGAAAATGAGTGGTATGGGGCCGCAGGAAGTAATGAGATGAACTGGTGGAGGTCGGGAGAGCATTATATATATTATATATTATATTATATATATTATATATTATAATATATAATATTCATATTATATAATATATATTACTATATATTATTAATATTAATAATATTAATATTACTAATATATAATATATAATATATATTATATTATATATAAATATGTATTAAAATATATATAATAATATTTATATTATATATATTATTATGTAATGTATATAATAATGATAATAATATAATATGTTACATATTATAATAATAATATATGATATTATATATATACTTTTATATTTTATTATTATTATCCATAATATATCATGTTATTATGAATGTTTTATAATTAGGGTTATTTTGGTAAAAATACAGTTAACTCTATTCCATTCAATTGTTAACCAAACAAAATAATACTGATTCAGAGACTAATTCTAAAGTTTTAACCAAACAAAAAACTCAGTTTTCATTTCCTTTCCATTCCCATTCCCATCCTTATTCCCATCTCGATTACCATTTCATCATGTAACTAAACGTGACCTTAGTCTTGTGCTTGCTGGATTCAGCCATGTAAAGCTGCCCGAAATGGAAATGTCATCTAGTTCAACATGACGTAATATATCATCAAAAGTTTTGATATTATCATTGTGGGTCATGTTGATCTTCATATTTTCCCAATTGTTAGGAAAAGACCGAATCACTGCTTGGATTTGCTGCTCATCAGTTAAGGAATGACTTGTAGACTTTAATTCACGTATCATGTTTGGCATCTCTCTCAAGTGTTGTCTCATATCATGATTCTGGCGCTTCCTGTAGGTGTTAAACTTAATTGTAAGTCTTCTAAGCTTGGTAGTAGAAGTACGACCAAACTTGTCTTTCAACGTAATCCACATGTCTTGCGCAATGTCAAACCCATCATATTCACACATGAGAGTATCAATCATACTACTTAGCATCGTTATACAAGCCAGACTGTTCTTCCTCTTCCAACTCTGATATGTTTCCATATCTCTCCTATGTTGGGCAGTACTACCATTTGGTGATTCAATCATGAAATTTGTAAGAGTTTCAAGAGCCTTAGAGATGGCAACGGGGCCGGGAATGCTTTACCATCCCCATCCCCGCCTCCCAAAACCATCCCCATCCCCGTCCCGGTCCCCGTCCCCACATTAAGAAAAGCGGGGCCGGGTGCGGGGATTCCCTGTTGGAGGGACCTTCCCCATACCCGTCCCATTCCCCGTTTAATATAATTATATATTTAAAAATTACAACTTAAAAAATATATATATATTCAATTATATATTATAAATATAATATATATATATATATTGACAAACGTGGTGTCAAAATATTTAGTTGTAAAACGACAAATGTGGTGTCAATATATATATAATATATACATTCAGTTATAAATATATATAATATATATATTCAATTATATATTCCAACAAATCACAACCTGGCCAAACGTGGTGTTAATATATAAATTATTAAAAAAATCTGAATAATATATATTATATTATAAATATATATATATATATATATATCAGGACGGGAATGGGGTGGGGAGTGCTTCCTCCGTCCCAGCCCCGCTTCAACTTCGGGGACAAGACTTTGTCCCCGTCCCGAATATTATCCTCCATCCTCGCTCCATTTGGGGCGGAGCCTTGCGGGGCCCCGGACCCGCGAGGAATATTGCCATCTCTAAAGAGCCTTTTGCTCTTTAAGAATCAACTGAACTTTTCGGTGCTACATCTAATAGTTATCACCATTCAGCTTTTCTCCCTTGTTCAACTTAGCAACAATTGACTTAGATACAGAAGCCATTTCCTGAAATTATATTTAACACATAGTGTAATTAATAGTTATTCTAGCATGTTTTTCTAATAATTTCACACTTAGCACAATTCTATGCAGCAAACTTACACATAAAGAATATAACAGAGGAATATTAGGATATGAATCAAAATAAGAGTCAAAGCTCCCGATCATCATTCAAGTCCTTAACATTCACTAGTTTATATTTATTAGTGTCTTTGTGCAAAACATTTCGAACATTGTTTCTTACAATTTAGAACACCCATATTAAATAAGCACAAGTATATAAAACTTTGCATAATCATGTGCACAAACATGCCATTTCATTAATAATAAAGAGTTTTTTTTTTTACAAACTAGGAGTATTTACAAAATATATACATCCTAAAAATTACAATCTTTAATCTGTAGTTCTAAAACTCTCTGGGATTTCATGCCAGATTCTTTCAAAATGTGCAAGGATACTCTGCATATCATCCTTGAATAGGTAGTAATTCTCATCTACCCCATACCTTATAATTGCAACTTCTGGATACCACCCAGCATTTGAATCATAACGTCTTTGTCTTTTCAAATTACTACCCATGCTTAAAACCACATGCTTTCTAAGGTTGTCAGCCACTCGGTGATTTTCTTAATCTAAAATGACTTCTAGTGCTTCATTAAAGGTGGTAAGCACATCTACTTCGAGCAAGATTAGCATTACATGATTATGTTGTCGTAGTTCTTCTGGTAGGACCTTAAAAAGGGCGCGAACTATGTCTTTCCATATAAACTCTATCCCACCATCACTCAAAGGCCATTCAGAAACAATGAGATCCTCAAACCTTAACAATTGTTCATAAAAACTAGTGCTTCGATCCATTTTGCGACTTTCTAGTTTTTCTTTGAACTTAGTTTTTACTATTTGGAAAATCCTTAACCATTCCACCTCTGATTCATCCAACTCTATCCTTGGAGATTGCTGACTTTAATCATCCTCAAGTGTCCCAGGTGAATACTCTTCAATAGTATTTTCTTTTGTGGACATTTCATCCGACAATGGTGAATAATCTTCTATCGATTGCTCCACCTATAGTGGTGAATATTCCTTTTGAGGGTCAGTTGAATTAGATGAGCTTTCTTTACTCATTTCCTCAATCTACAGAGAAATGAAAAACAGACACCCATTAATTAATTTCTTAGCAAAAAAATGAGAACTTAAAAATTTATAGGGCTTATATTCAACTCCTATTGGAGCAAAAACAATCAATGGAATTAAAAAAAAAATTACAATTAAAAATAAAAAATTTATAAAATTATTATTATTATTATTATTGTCAAAAAACCGCTTTGGGTTGTCGGAAAACCGCTTGTAGTACGCCGAAAAATTGGCTGGTCATCGAAAAACTGCACCGAAAAAACTGTCCGGCTGGTGAACTGGCACCGGAAAAGGGTCTGATAGTGGACCAACGCCGGTAACTGTTCCAAACGTCGGTAACCATCATCGAAAATGGCTTCGATTGTCGGAAACGGTCGATGGTTTTATCGTGTGACACGTCTCTGCCACATGGCATCATGGGATTGGACCACGTGTCACCATTGACACATCCCAGTCACGTGTCAAATTTTTGGTTGTCCACGTTTCAACTGCACATAGCTGTTATGCGCACTCCCACGCCCAGAGGCGGTACGTGTAGTCCACGTGCCACCTTCCCAGTATCGCACGATCACCGGACTACTACCATCAAACTCCAAAAATCATTCTAATTCCATTAAAGCCCTTAGTTTTGAAAAATGGGTTTAGGGTAAAGTGCACTCACCGCCCTAATAGCGCATGGCACTGTTCATCACCTTCAACCTCAAGAAAAAATTATGGAAAATTTTTATTCATGACCATGTTTTCAATCGCTTCGTTCTCACTCGTTACATAACCAAATTATGTGTTTTTGGTGTCATTGGAAAGATTGGGATCTCTAGTTTCTAATGGTGCCAGAATTACAACTAATGACAATAATTTTGACCCTTTACCACTTACTCAAAGTTTCGGTTTTAGGGCTCTATGTCTTAGTGTTCATAAGCATACGCATGCAGTTTTCATGGCATATAGCACAAATAGGACAATTCACATAGAATCATAAGCATATCACATGTAATTTTAATGAATTTGAAACTTAAAAATAGTTCTACACATACAATTCTTAAAATCACAGTAAAACATATATGTGAATTCATTAATAGCCAGGAAAATAAAAATAAAAATAATAACTTCATGGCATTCAACATAATTGAAATTCATATGGCAACAAAAATCTCCCATAAAATGATGATTATATGATTTCGAAAATAATAAGCCACACAGATCCACCATATAAATTACAACATAAAACAAATATTATAAAACATATAAATCTATATCATAAACGCTTTTTGCATATGGAAAAAAAAAAATGATTACATGGTTTTATAAAACACATACATTGTGTATATAATAAATCCGAAAAAAACACCAACTAGTTTTACATGTTATTTAACAACTAACAGTAAAACAATGATCCATGAATATCATAAACACAAAGAAAACTTTTTCCAAACCAGAAAACATTCTTTCAGGCTCTGACACCAATGTGAATATTCAATGTATAAAACATAAGAATAAAGTATCCAAAATATGTACCTTTCTTCGGTTATGAATCGTCCATAGAATGTTTCACAGGTCAGGAAAGAGTCACCAAAAAGGAACTCAAACTTAAGTCACAATATAAGAATCCTTCTCTTTACTTTTTCTCTTTCTTTTTGTATCTCAGGTAATACAAATGTTCACTTACACACTTTTTAGCATTATGTATCTTAGAGTACTACTTTTACTCATACACTGCATAAGTGGTGTCTGTAGAAAAACTGCACATGCAGTTATCTACAGTAATTGTTACAGCAGTTATCAACATATGTGCTAGGTTGGGCTTATGGGCCAAGGCCATGGAATTGGGTTTGGACCCATCTTAGGTGTACCTAATATATACTAACACAAACTAAATCCAATGATCAAATCCAAAGAAATTCTAGTCTAAATCTAAAAACACCAATCAAAATCCAATCACAAACTAATCCAAATCCAATCACAAACAAATCAAAATGACAAATTCCAAGTTCTTACAAACTTCAATAACATTCAAAAAATAAAAACTATGTTTAAGAGTTTGACAATCAAAATGTAAATGATAAAACAGGAATCTATATCTAAGTTTCCAAGCCTATGTCTCTTTTTCCATATCAAGACACACTCTTCATCAGACTCAAACTCTACATTAATTTCCACTGCCATATCATCATTGGATACAAAATTATCTCCTTCAAGTTCTCTCTTTTCAACATTTCCAACACTTCTTTGAGGTTGTATCATTGCATTCGCTTATGACGCTTCTCTAATCTCTTGACAAGTAAGCCTTGACCTGGGCTCTACTTCTTCATTACCATCATCAACAATCCATCATTGTACATTGCTAGCCTCACTTGCTAGTAGTACATCTACTTTCTTCTCTTTTCCCCTTTTGGGCTTATTCATCAATTTATCATTAAACCAGATATATACTAGATTGTTCAACCGATTAACATCTATTATATTCATTTTCTTCGTATGTATCTACATAATAAAAGTAAAATTAATCAATAAATCAATAAATATTTAAAAGTAACTTACTAGATTACTAAGATTAGCATGCACTATTAGGGATGGCAACGGGCCAGACCTGCCCCAAAAAAAAAACTAGATTTCAACATGGTGCCCTAAATCCCACCCGAATGATCTGATTCATTTACGCAAAATAAAATTTAATACAACATGATAACAAAGTTAATAAACATTAAATTCATATGTAAACTACAAACTACAAATCCCAAAATGACTTAAACAAAATTCATACAACATGTTCGCTATCAATAAAATCCATTCATCATCTTCATCTAAATAGTATAAACATAAAAAGTTCTGATAATAAAATCCATCGAACATTCTAACATCTTCACCATCACTTTATCTTCTTGAAAACATGCATGATTTGTTTCAAACACGAATCTGTACCAAAAGAAAGTTAATAAAATTAATTAATTAACATTAACAATATACAATATTAAAATTATATCATTTACCTCTTCACCATTACCATAACCATCACTATCTTATTCAAAACAAACCTCTTTTGAAGTATATGAATGTATCCCTGTTTAATATATGAACAAGCAAGATATTTATTGGTATTGAATAAATATAATAAACTAATATTAATTAAATGTGCATTAAACTTTCAAACCTTGCTTTTCAACCTATTCCAAATTTTGACCACACATCAATGTCTTCAATGTGTCAGGGTGCAATATTTCACGATGTGGACTAACCACTCTACCACCAGTGTTGAAAGCTGATTCAGAAGCAACTGTAGATAAGAAATGGCCAAAACATCTCTAGCTACCCTAGCCAAAATAAGATACTTACTTTCATTTTCCTTCCACCAAGTAAGTATATCAAAGTCTATGGTGTTAGGCAAAATTTTCTCCTCCAAAAAAGCATCTCATTTTGATCTAAAAGTTGGGTTGGTTTCATTAACATATGCATCAAAACTTAACATACGCTCAACTTGTTTCTTGGACTTACAAATAGATTTTGCCAAACGAGAGAATGAAGACGAAGACGAAGACGTCAATTCACCATAACTAGAGGATCTTTCACTCACTTTAAAATTTAAAGTGTACTCATCCACCAAATCACGACATAGATTAAAAGCTCTTTTATTATAAAATTCTGAATCTAGCTTTCCAAAAAAGAATCAAAATAAAACTCAATCAACTTAAGTTTATACCTTGGATCTAAAATGGTCGCCACAACCATTACTCCATGAAGAACTCTCTAATATTGTTCATGTTATTTTATCATGTTTTCATTATCATGTCACTCTCAAAATTAAGCCAATTAAATAATGACAATCTAATTTCACAAATTTCTGGAAAAAAAAGATTAGTTGTTGGATACTTTATACCAGAAAACATTTTAGTTACTTTATAAAATTTTCTCAAATTATCTTCTAGTTTAGAGCCAACTCCAAATATTTTTCTTATGGCACAATTTTATATTGTCGATCATGTGCACTCAAACGTGAGAAAATTGTTTTACATTTCGATGCAACAATGAGCATAAGATATGTGGAATTTCTCCTAGTCTTCAAATCAAGAACTAACATCTTCTTGCATTCAATATTCAATTGTCTTGCTGTATCTATAAATCTTACTATTCTTTTTTTGTGTTGCTACCCAATAAGAAACACTATCATGTATTTTCTCAATCCCATCAACAATCACCGTTAACCCATCCTTGACAATTAAATTAAAAGGGTAGTATTAATCTGTGCCCTAAGGGCACATGATAAAACACTATAAAAGGTAAGTCAGGGTGCATTTATTTTCTTGTTTATTTATTTATTGTAGTTAAAGACAAAAAATACAGTGTGTATTTTTCATTTTATAGTGTTTTATCTTATGCCCTAAAAAAATTAAAAATACGTGCACAACATCGCATGTGATACAGGCTTCCATTCAACAGCAAATCAAGTTTTTCTAACATAAACTCAATAACTTTGTCATTTGTGCTACAATCATCAACGGTTAATGCAGACAACCTATGATCAAGATTCCAACCCATCACCCAATCATGCAAAGCTTCACAAATTGTCTCAACTGTATGTGGACGTGGGAATGGTTCATACAAAATCATGTGAATATTTTGATAAGATTCATTCTTGTCTCTGAATTTTTCCATTTATAGAAGTAGTTTCTATCATAAACTCAATAAATTTGTCATTTGTGCTACAATTATCAACGGTTAATGCAGACAACCTATGATCAAGATTCCAACCCATCACCCAATCATGCAAAGCTTCACAAATTGTCTCAACTGTATGTGGACATGGGAATGGGCCATACAAAATCATGTGAATATTTTGATAATATTCATTCTTGTCTCTGAATTTTTCCATTTATAGAAGTAGATAGTGACCGGCACCATCGTCGAAGACTTCATAGATAGACGATTTGTTTGCATGGCTTGGACCGAGAAGCTCGGAGATATGATACTGAAGAACAAAGGTTGTGCTTAACCATTATTTAGAGTTTCAACCCTAGTGGAGAACCGGATGGTGAAAGGGACATACTCATACAGAGCTTGATCCGAGAAGTTCAGAATAATAGGCAGCAAATGAATGCCTTGGTTAGTCGTTATAGACGCAACGAACTATCAAATGATGATTAGGATAACCTTTTCACCAATGACATCGTCCGGATGCCTTTCCCGGAAAGATTTAGGATACCACTTCAAAAAGGATACGGACTCGAATGAGCACATCAGGCGATATAAGAGCGCTATAGCCTAATATGTTCAGAATGATGCCTGTTATGCCTTAATTTTCCTCAGACACTCAGGGACTTGGGCTCTCAGTGGTTTGAGAGATTGCCCACATCGAGCAAATAAATTTTCAGTAAGATGAGTAGGGCATTCTCGAGGTAATTCCCCTGGAACATGCACAGAAAGAAGTCAGTGGCTTACCTATCCCAACTCAAACAAGGGAAGGATGAATCACTTAAGAAATATCTAGGAAGATTCGGCCAAGAAGTGTCAGCGATTGGAAGTGCAAATGACGAAGCCATCATCACGGCATTTATCAACAACTTACTGAATGGTCAACTATCTTTCGACCTAAGAAGGGCCCGCTTGACCAAGTATGCGGATATGATGGACATGGTAAGGGATACGCGCTGGCAGAGGAAGAAGAGATTGCAACAGATGGGTACTTCATGCATGGTGGATGTCCCAATGAACCCAAAGCCAAAGATAATGGACCCAAGACTTAGAACCAAAAAGGAGATAAATAGAAGGGTAAGGCCCGGGATGGTCGGGATGGTCACCGAAATTATGATCAAGTAAGAGAGAAATTCCAGAGAAAGTATACAAACTTCACCTCTTCGAAGAAAAAGCAGGAGGAGATCCTTGCAATCATAGAAGAAAAGAATATGTCAAAGGAACCTCTTAGGCAGTCTTAGTTTGCCTGTAGAGACACTATAAAGTATTGTTGTTTCCATAAGGAGAATATACATGAAATATCAAAATGCTTCCAGCTCAAAGACCACATTAAGACCCTTATCCGAGAAGAAAACTTGAAAGATATCATCTTGAAGAGGACCGAGAAAGCAGACGGTTATCAAGATAACCAGCAAGAGAGCTGAGGAAGAAAAATGAGTCCTAAGAAAGCCGAGGATGAGGGGGTGATAAACACCATCTTCAGTGGACCATCGACTAGAAAAAGTAACAGGGAACGGACATAGGAAATCCGAGAAGCAATGGAGGCGAGGAGGGACCTCGACGTACATTCCATTGAGCCCGACCTGAAAAGAATAAAAGAAGGATGGGACCCAATGACATTTATGGAGGCCGACTCACATGGTGTGGATGTTAGACCTAACGTCGCACTAGTTATAATTGCTCGGATTGGTCATAGAAGGTTCATCGGGTACTGATTGACAATGGGAGTTCGACGGACATCTTGAGCACGAGAGTGTATGATAAGTTAAGACGGGATAGAAAAGACTTACAACCTTTTCATACCCCACTCCGGGGATTTGGTGGAGTAGAGGTGAGATCTCTAGGCATGGCAAAGCTGCCAGTAAAGGTTAGAAAAGCTCATTGCCAGAAGATAGTATTACTAGGCTTTGAGGTCGTGGATACAAAGAACTAGCCTTACAACGCCTTGCTAGGCCAACCATTCATAAATAAGACCAAATCAGTAACGAACACTTACGCCCTAATGATGAAATTCCCAATGGAATATAGAGTAGGCATTGTTAAAGGGTCACAAGGGATGGCACTGATGGAAAACCTTTAACTCTACAAAGACAAAGAAGATAGAGAAGGCCACCGGGTATGTATGCTTTTATCACCCCGACTAGAACATGGATGAATTAGAAGCCGAAATACCAGAGGGGTTCGAACTTTACCCAAGAGAAGAACCTAAAACCCAAAAATATGAGCCGACTTAAGATATAACCCTAGACAATAACGAGCTGACCAAAGTGGTCAAGATAAGTACAAATTTGCATGGGGACATCAAAACCGACCTGACCAACCTGCTTAGGGAGCATAAAGATGTGTTCACTTGGAGTCACGAAGACATGCCGGGGATCAACATGAAAGTGATATAATATTACTTAGCTGTTGACCAAGAGTTCAAGCCAGTAGTCTAAAAGAGGTGATTGTTCAACCCGTAGAGAAGCTTGGCGATTAAAAAAGAGGTAGTGAAGCTGCTCATTGCGGGGTCAATCAGGGAAGTCAAGTACCCACAATGGGTAGCCAACGTGGTACTGGTGAAGAAAAAGAATAATCAGTGGAGGATGTGTGTAGACTTCACGGATTTGAATAAAACTTGCCCAAAGAACAGTTTTTCGCTTCCGAGGATAGACCAGTTGGTAGACGCCATAACAAGCCATGAGCTTCTCAGCTTTATGGATGCCTATTCTAGGTATAACCGGATCCGGATGAAGAGAAAACAAAATTCACAACTAGAGATGCACATTTTTCCCCGGAGGCCCCCATTCCCATTTAGGAATTTTTTTTTGTTGGGAAATTTAGGAGGGTTGGGAATGAAAATCATCCCCAAATTGAAATGGGGATAAGGATGGTGATGGGGGGACCCCTCCCCATCCCCATTTCTCCATTTTCCCCACAATTATATTGAAATGGGGAAGGGAATGAGGATGGGGATAGGGATGGGGGAAGGTCCCCCATCCCCATTTCCTCTAAACATATATAAATATAATTATAATATATATATATATATTATTCTTTGAAAACCCTAACTCTCTAAGTATAGATACACATTTTATATAAAATGCACTAATTAATTTTATTTTGTATTTATAACGGAATGTTTGTTTTTTTAGTTTTACTTGTAAATTTTAGTCAAATGGAAAAATGGGAGAAGAGGGAAATGGAAAAACGAGAAAAATAAGGAATTGGGGATGGGGATGGGTATAGGTCCCCAAAAAATTCCCCAAATGGAGAAATTGGGGGGGGGGGGGGGGAGATGGGGGAAGGTTCTGGGAAGTGGAGTTAGGGATAGGGATGGAGGGACCTATATCCATCCCCATACCCCAAATATGTATCACTATTCACAACCAATCAAAGACTGTATTGCTATACAATAATGCTCTTTGGCCTAAAGAACGTTGGAGCAACTTATCAGAGATTAGTAAACAGGATATTCACTCAGCAAATCAGAAAAAACAAGGAGGTCTATGTTAACGATATGTTAACCAAAAGCATCACAACAGGAAAACATGTGTTAGATATGAGGGAAACCTTTGACGTGTTAAGGAGATATAAGATGAAGCTTAACCTGATCAAGTGTGTGTTCGGCATACTGTTGGGAAGGTTTCTAGGTTTTGAGGTTCACCAAAGAGGGAATGAAGTAAATCCCGAAAAGATCAAAGCCCTTAAAGACATGATCTCACCAAAGACTCTAAAAGAAGGGCAAAGGCTAACCGGATGTCTTGCTTCACTCAATCGATTCATATCCAAGTCGATAGACAAAGGTTTTAATAACCAATTCTGTTTGCCGAAGCTCAACGATTCACGGAAAGTTATGACCTACCAGAAGATCGCCAATGATATTCGGCAACTCCCCGAGTTGCTCAGAAACCTTACATCTCCCTAGCTATTCGCCATGTAAGGCCTAGATCTCATAGGACCAATGCCTACATGGGTAAAAGGGGGAGCGAAGCATGCAATTGTAGCAATGGACTATTTCACCAAATGGGTAGAAGTAGAAGTACTCGTACACACCACTTAGGCAAACACCACTAACTTTGTTAAGAAGAATATAATCTACAGATTCGAGATCCAAAGCACCATCATCACTAACAATGCAGTCAGTTTGACAATAAGAAATTCAAAAAGATATGCATGACCATAAGATCTCAAATTACTACGCCTCACCCATTCATCCTCAAACCAATGGATAGGCTAAGACAGTGAACAAAGTGATCAAGCACACCCTGGAAGCAAAGTTGGATGCAAAGAAAGGAAACTGAGCGGACAAGCTTTACAAAGTTATGTGGGCGTACCGAACAACCGTAAAGACCTTTACATGAGGGACATCTTTCTCCTTAGCATATGGAATTGAAGCTGTCATCCCGGTAGAAACATCTTACATTTCTCTAAAAGTTCGGTTCTACGACCCAGATCATAATGTTGGCATGCTGCTACAGAGTTTGGATGAACCAGAAGAAGCAAGAGACAGGTCCCAAGTAAGAAACACATCATACCAAGAGAGCAACGAGGTATTACAACTCACACATACGTGTGCGAAAGTTCCAACTCAGAGACCTAGTACTAAGAAAGGTGTTTCCAAACACCAATGACAAGGCAACATGGTCTCTTGCCGACAAATGGGAATAATCGTACATCATATATGGTATATCAAGGCATTGAGCATACTTGATTACCAAACCCAAAGGGGGTGTTTTACCCTAACCATGCAATGCTCAATACTTGAAGATATTCTATCCTTGAGAGGCCCCCTTTTTTCATGTTTAAACGTTCGATGTTTTTTTTAGCTTTTCAAATAATTCAGCTTTTTAATAATCTAACAATTTATTGAAGTTTATATGTTCAGATCAGTTTTGCAGAATCAACAAAATCTCTTGCAAAACTTTTCCCCATGAAAGATGAAAAGAAGCAGAGTTGGAAAAGGTCTTATAATAATGAGAACTCGGGCACCGTGAAACTGCGAAAAGTGAGTGAAAAGTGTCTGAGGGGCGGAAAAGCTAAAATAACATGCCCTTCGAGCTGAGTTGAAGCAAACGTATCACTCAGCAAAAGGCAGATAAAGGCACCAGAATACCTGGAAAACTGCTCAGGGCACCGTCGGGACAGACCCCTGTTGCAGACAAAACCAGGAAACGTCCCAGGTGACTTGTGTAGGTACCTAAGTGTGTGGTCAGGGTGAGCCTCGAAGTAACACCTAGGTGAAAGAACAGTACAAAGGATTACCTAACTAATCACCGATTAATAAAATACTCAACTTAGTTATGGTTCGCTCAGTTCAAATAAGGAACCTAACTAATTACCAGTTAATAAGATACTCGGTTTAGTTATAGTGTGCTTAGTTTGAAAACCTATTGATAAATGTGACATTCGGTTTAGTTATGACATACTCGGTTCAAATAAAAAACTGATTTGTAAGTAAAAGATAAGTTGCCCAACTAAGCAACAGTTGAATAAAATACCTGGCTCATTTATGGCACACTTGGCTCAAATAAAGAAACTGATCCTCAAAATATATATTGCATATGCTCGGGCTAAATGAGGTATTCGGCTATAGTAAAATTCTAAATTCCTATTATGTTCATCCATGTTTGTTAAAATTGTGCAGGCATATTAAACATTCTATGTAAAGACATTCGGAAAAACACAATGTAAACTAAATGAGAATCAGTAAAGCTAGCATTCATTCCATTGTACAAATATACATGCCAAAAAAGGCTCGGGCCAATTACATCAAAAAGAGGATAGTTATAACAAAAATAAGAAGTTGGTGCTAAGGGTTGAGATTTACTGCCGCCCATAATTGGATGGGCACCATCTCATGTTCACTCAAGAGGCTTGCATCCGAGGGCTATACAATCTTATCCACCTTATCATCCATCCAGGCACTATAATCCTTCCCCACAACTGGTCCAACATTTGGCTCTTCGCCATTAATCCTTACCTTCTGGCACGTATGGAAAGCGGAGAAGGCACTCTCGATAGGAACTTCCAAGTGCATAGGATGGGGCTATTTGTCTTTGCTACGACAATACGCTCGCCACTCTTTCATCAGGATTCAAAGAGCCTCCAAGGATCTATTAACATGTTTTTTAATCGATAAACTCCAGTTGGTTCTGACCCTATCAGTCACTCTGTTCTTCACCTTGAAGAATTCCTCAGTCAAGATCATCCCGCACTGAAATTCTAAGGAGCAAGGCATTATAGGCTGGAGACCTTGAATTTTTAGTTCTAGCCTAGCCTTTAATCCTGCGCTCGTAGGATGACTTGGCCTCCTCTAATTTCTGCTCGGCCCAAAGCGTTGATTCTTGAGTTGCAGACATCGAATGTCTTAGGGATTTAGCCTCTTCTGTGGCTAAAAAAGCCCTTCATCTGACTTGCCAAGAACTGATCCATGAATTCTTAGTTAGCTCTAAGTTTCTCTTGGCAAGCCCTTTCAACCCAGACGCAGTTGTCCTCACTCTCTTTTAGTTGTGCTTCCAAACACTTTATCTTATCCACCCGAGCAGAGCTGGTCTGGTAAGCATTGGACATCTTAACAACCATCTTCATAGCCAAACAATGAGAATAAGGTTAAAGAAGAAGTCATGTCGATTAGAAAATCATCCAAGAACTCACCTTTAATCATACACATTCATTCCATGTACATCAAACATCATATAGAATCATCTAGATTCATATAGGATGTATCTTTGCATGAATCTTCTTCAACACACATGACTCGGTAAGTTGAACATTATCTTCATCCATTTTAGTGTCTTACTTAGCAAAAAATATCATTTATAACTTGTATACATCTAGATTATACTTTATATATAAGACTGAGATTTTTGTGTTGATTGATTGAGTTGTTGTATTGTGATAGCTATTGCATCTAGGATTGCTTTATTTTATATAACTAAGTTGTATGCATGACATATAACAATATTGATATCTAGGATTGCTCTTATTGACATCTTGAATTCCTAGATAAGCATTTAGTGTAGCCTAGTATTATTTGCATTTAGAATATTATCATAATACTCACATAGGTTGTTGATCTCTTCTTTGAGAAGTTAAGCATTGTGACTAAGTTGCTTAATGCACAAGCAAGTGAGTCTAGGATCACTATTAAAGACCCGTAGAGTAATAGTGGTGGGTTAGTGACCAAGAATGGTTGAGGTCAACCTAGGTTGTAAACATCATTATAAGTAGTGGATTTAAGAACCATATGTGGCTAGCAGAATAGCCCGTGAGTTTTTTTTCAGTTGTGGGTTTCTCATGTAAATCAATCAACGTACAATTTATTGTTTTCCGCACTTAAATTTAGTTGATTGTATTTCATTAAATTGGGTTCATTTTTGAATATTGACTAATCTGAAAAATTGGTAACTAATCAGATTATTGATCAAGCCAAAATTGGTGTGATTTTGGCCCCCATTCCCGACTCTCTTTGCTTGATTCTCAGGCATTTACCCGTATTTAATGTCTTTAAATCAAGTGTTTCAAATTTACTTAGGCCTTAGGGGCATTTGTGAGGAAGGTGAGGACTTTGGTGCAAAAGGAGCTCAAGTTGACAAAATAAGGCATTGTCGCCACTTTGCAAAGTGGCGACATGATGGCTTAAGTGACGACATAATGCATTTCTCATAAGTAAAGCATCAGGTGTTCTCCTAACTTTGTGTCGCCATATTGACAAAGCGGCGACAATTGGAATTGCTTCAATATCGCCACTTGCAAAATGGCGAAAAAGATGAGAAAAGTGGTAACATGTGAATCTCAGAATGAATAACTGTTTGTCGCCAACAGCCACATAAGTGGCAACATCACTCCACATTGAATTTTCAAGCAGTTATCAGTACATTTCCGAGTGTGACTATATATGTCCCTCTCTTCCAATTTGAGAAGCATCCAAGCATTCCAAGAGCAAGAAATTTACATAGTATTAGACTTAGTTTCTCCTCCATACATCACTCTCTCAACTTCCTCCATTCTCTAAACTTGAACTATCTTTTCCATCCAAAACCTCAACACCAATGTCTTGATTACTTCACCCAACCATTCCTCTCTTTTCATTCTCTACATTTCAATACCTTTGTCACTCACTATTAGACACCCACCTATCTAGACACATCATCTTCTACCATTTTTGACACTAGGAGCAACAAAGGAAGGGAAGGTGCAAGCTTTAAAGAAGGAGGTCTAAAGGTGATTTCCTTAACTGTTACTTCCCATTCATTTGATTGTAACTATGTGTAATTAAACCTCTAATCTAGGGGATAGATGTGAGGAACATTTGTTATGGGTTTTGCTTATGCTATGTGTAATTAAATCTCTACTTGTTTTATATTCACTTAATATTGAGATTCTATACATTATTTTGATTTGCATTGTATATCATTAGTAGATCATTTTATTGTGTGGGATAATTTGTTGTGAAACCAATCTTGGAGTAACACCCTTGATTGGTTAAGGAACTTAGTGAATATGATAGATTTGTGGTGGATATACCAATCCCATTAATCTAAACCTTGATTTGTATCAAATTGATCCCACCTTGACCCCATCTCCTTAATCGGTTAGACATTGAGGTGAGAAGATGTTTAGTGTTCATTAAAATGACCTAAACACATTACAGGAAACAAATGGTTAGCATCTAAGAGACTTGACCATTAATGAAGCTTTAAAGAGCATTACTCATATCACTTGTGAATCCATCAATTCCCTAGCATTTATTTTATTTGTTTACATCATCCCTCTTATCAAGATTGTTGAGTCTTCTATTTTTCCTATCACTTTTGTATGTATATATTACTTGTCTGTTTGGTGGTTTATCAAACCACACAACTATCATTCATTCTGATTTATTTTATTGCAAAATAGATTAGTTAATCAATCTAATGTTTTACTCCATTTCTCTATGGAATTAATCTTGCTTACCGCTTGCTAAAAATTAACATATCAAATGATTTTTAAGTGGTTAAAACATGGTTTTCAAAAGAACATAAAAGAGTATTTTGTTGAGCACACAAACTACCTCATCAATTAACAACTCATTCACCCCCTCTGGGTTGTTAAGACACGCCTATAATTTGTTTCAAAGGTTTTCAAGAACACATGTATGGTGGCAAGCAAGGGTTGTCCACAGAGATCGGAGGTTAACAATGATAAGATTAGGATTAATAAAACTAGTATGCATAAAAATAAAGATTCATTGGTTTGGAGAAAAGATTATCACTAAGATAAAATTAGCAACTAAACTAAAGTTAAGCTAACAATTAGTGAGAATGCTGAGTGATAAGTATGATAAGAAAAGTGATGCGGGAGTTGACACAATCACACCACAAATAGTGGAGGAACCATTTTATATAATTGAGAATGATTTGATCAACTAAGGCAAAATCTAACTTTTAAATGTGGATTGAGTGTGATTAAGCTAATCCACTGCTACACAACTACAATGGTCGGTTTATGAGAGGGTTCACTCAAACACTAGGTTCCCACTACACAACTATAATGATTGGTTTGTGAAAAAACACTCAATCCCTAAATTATCTCCTACATAACTATGATGGTTGGTTTGTGAGGAAATTGCTTTTAAACATATAGGCCCCATTTGGCGTGCATGATTGGATTAGACTATTTCATGGGATTATATTGGATTGAGATGAGACTGAGATTAGATGGGATTGGATTGGACTGGACTATATTAATACTATGCTGTGTTTGAAAAAACATGAGACTTGACTAAATTAATACTATAATTTGATCGGTAAAACATAGGATTGGACTAAATATAATAATATTTTTAATTTGATAATTATTTAAAATTGAATAATAAAATTTTGAATTTGCAAAACCTTCAATGCTTGAGTCTCCAACCTTTGAAAGATGAGGCATTTCAGATCTCATCAACTGGTACCGAATCAACTAATCCTAAACAGTCTTTGGATTTCAAAAAAGAGAAGATTGCAGATCCAGAGATAGAGACAAGAAGATCGAATAATCTTTTTCTATTTCGTTAAGCGAAAGTTGTTGCAAACTTTCTAGAAATTAGTTTGAGCAATCAAGTTAACATTGCTTCTGTTGAATTTTTTATATCAATTCTAATTTAACCACCTCTTTTCAAGCAGGTCACTGACAATATAAAAATTTATTAACCATCCATTTGACTACATCAGACAAACGTAGTTACTATACATTGAAGTATTGAAGTATTGCAGATCCAGAGATCCAATTTGATAAGCTCTCATACTCTCCAATCAAAGTACAAAAGAAGCCCCAGCTTGGTATTAGAATCTAGATTTTTTTTTATGGAGTTTTAGATCTTTTTTCATGTCTTTCTTTTTAAGATCTTCTTTGATTTTCAATTTTTTTTTTTTTTTTTTTTCTGGATTGTGGTGAATCCCACCAAACGAGAGAGACAGAAGATTGAAGTGAAGAAATTTGGGTTTGGTTTCAAAGAGGAGAGAGAGAGAGAGATATATATACACATATATCCTTCATCAATTTGACAAACCCAGATCATCATTCTTCACAAACAAAGATTATCAACACAATTAAGTTTTGTTCAATTATTTTGAGTGTGTGGATTGATAATAATTCCAATCTTCTGGAAAAAAAAACTTTATGTTGGTTCAAAATACAAACCTAGAAAATAAAATAATTCCAACAAAAATAAAAAACCTAAAATAATTGCACAAAAAAATCAACGAAAAAAAGAAGAAGAATTGATCGTCGGTTTCACCATCTTCTAGCATCGATCTTTGATCGTCTCCACTCCTTTTCCTCTACTCTCCATCTTCGATAATGAACTCGAATCCCAGGCTTCATTGATTTTGGAATTTAATTCAAGGGAAAATGGCATTTGGAGATGCCATTGATGCACAGAATAAAAAATAAATAAATAAATTGAAAGAGAAGTGATGATCAGTCAAATTTGATGAAGGAGAAAGATGAGGAGAGTGGTTGTCTGGTTGATATTTGTTGAAAGAGAAAGAGAAACGGTGGGTGGTGGGTTGATGTAAAAGTGAGAAATACAATAAATAAGGTGGGCCTAGGTAGAAATAGTCCTATGACTAATAAAGATATGGTGGGCGGTGGTATTATTATATCCTATAATCATGTGACTAATTTTACTGTTGGGTTTAGTAATCCCATTTCTAAAACAGTACCAAACACTGGACTAGGACTAAAATAGTCTACTCTCAGTTCAATCTCAGTTCAATCCAGTGTGCTAAACACGTCCATATAGATTTAAGATAGTAAAGATGGCTTGGATTGATATTTTCTCAATCCACCTCTACCACTTTTTAGTCAGAAAATGTCGGATTGATATTTTCTCAACACTTTCCTCCCATTCAAATTAGCTTGTTTAATCACCTAAATGTGAATATCTTTACTCAAATTGAGAGTTGATATTTCTACAAAATCTAAGGAGATCTCTAATCCCAACTTGATTTGAGAGTTGGTATTTCTACTCAAATCAAAAGGGGATCAATGGAAATTAAAACATCAAATTAATTTAACAATCAAACAATGAGTTGAGAGTTGGTATTTCTACCCAATCTAAAGAAATAGTCAAATATATTTAAGATCAATGAATGAAACTAATTAATCAAATGCTTCAATAAATGGTGTTTATCCACAAATCATGTGTAATTACATCAACTCCCACAAAAGGGATTAGCTACTCATGTCTATTACAAAATATAAACTAATAGAAGAGATTGAGAGAAAATCCATATGGAGAATTCTCCTTCCTTGAAGCTTCTTTCCAATCTCCTAGCCTGCTTTGTTGAGTTGACAATGGAAATGGTGTAGAAAAGGTTTGGATGTGTAGGAAAAGAATCTAGATCTAAGGTTAGAGGTTAGAAGTAGAGAAGGGAAGAAATTCCGTGCTAGAAGAGGTGAAGGAAATGTCTAAATGTTAAAGTATCTCCCCTTTGAAAATCAAAAGAAGATGTATTTATACTATTCCAAAAAATAGGTTTGAAAATGCTGATTTGGTAACTTCTGGGCTCGCAGTACACGGGTAGGGTACCCATGCAGTACCCATGATCTGTGCAAAAATGGAAATTCTTCTTCCGGTGCGCTGGTATGGACTAGCGAAGATTTGAGAAAGGAAATGCGTTGGTAGTGCGTGGGTTTGCTGACCAGGGTAGTACCCGCGCATTGAAGCTTGCTTTCTTGTTTTCTGGCTTGTTTTGCGCTTGAAATTCCCGCTTTCCAACTCCAACACCTGAATTTACATCAATTGCCTGCAATTACTACAAAATAGTCTATTATACATGAAAAACACTCAAAAACGAGACAAAGGATATGGAATTGAGGGCTAAAATATAGCAGAATTTTGGCACGATCTAATTTTCCTTTTTTTAATCTTCATATTACTATTTCCTATCATATTTGTCTACAGATGGTAACAAATTGGATCAGGGCTGGATCAACGTGCTCTATACCAAAAATTTGATTGGAGCAAGAACCCCATATCTAACCTGTGTGTGCTTTGAGCGATTTTTCGATTTCCGTTTCATACCCAAACCCATTTAGGGCGAGGTGACCCATACTTGACTTGTTTCATTTAAGCAAAAATGCTCAACCCACTAAGGATATAAACTTCAATTTTAACATTTAGTTAAATTTAAAAATATAGTGACATATTCGTGTGTTGTGTGTACACATAGCTCCCTGCTCATCGCTCGTTGCTCGTTGTTCACCTCTTTTTGCTTTGTCATTCAACGTTTGCTGTTTAGCCGTCGATTGGTGGTTTTCTCGAGTGAGTCAACTCAATTGAATGCATTGCTTGGTTCATTCTACACTGACTCAGTATTATCATATTGATTTTTGAACTTAATTTGGTTCTTTTAAAAGTTTTTGAACTGCTTTGATTGTTGTTTCTAATCTAAGTTTCTATTTTTATTCAGTTAAATTTTAGCGTGCCTGAGAGTAGATTGGCCTTCTTTTGTTTTTATATATACTCTATTTTTTTTTTCTTTCTAGATTGGAGCCTCCAATTGGACTTTAAAGGAGGCTTATAGTTATCGGCATCCAAGGTGAAAGGTAAGTGGTAGTATATGAACTTTATTTATCAAAATTTGATATTCACAATTTTTTATTTTAGATGATTCGCAAATCATATTTGATGGGGTTATAAACTACAACGAGAGTATCTCTAACGGCCTCCCTTGAAAACATCCCTTAGCTTAATTAAGGGAGTATCTATATTCTTATAGCTCTAGCAGGTCCTTAAATAACTCTCTTAATTGTGTACCGGTGGAGTTCACTCTCATAATAAAGAAGTGTTTTCAGACCCCAAAGTGAACTCCACCTATTTAAGACTATTTTAAAATGGGCTCTACCTATCATAATTGACAAACAACATTTATTAAACACAACATTTAATATTTAAATAATAACAAAAAATTATTAAATGTGTCATTTGAAGGAATATTGTTGAAGCGCATACTCCTTTAATAGTCCCTTATAATGACATACACTTTTAGAAAAGGTAGTTTTTAAAGGAGGCTGTTTGAGATGATTGCGATATTAGTGTAAGCATTCGCATATCAAATTTTCAACCATTACTTGTATATTACTGTGATACTGACTCGGGTTTCTAAAAGTTGATCAATTGTTTGCTACTTATTAATATATTAAATGGCTAATTAACTTTACTTTTAGTTCTCTCAGTTAACTTGTTGGTATAATAATAAGTTTAAGTTCAGAATCAAAAGTGTGCTTGCAGAAAGATCCTGACCACCTAGAAAATCTCACTGGGTTGAAAGAGGATCACAATCAAAGCCAACTGCCTCTACATTCTCTATGGTAATATTTGAGTTTTTATGTTTGTGCTTGGGTAGATTTATTTAACCCTTTCCTTTCATTACTATACTATCTAATTTAAATGTTTTTATCTCAGATTTAATGGTAAATTAGCAAGTTTGTGTTTAATGTCTCATTTGCATGCTTGTATTGTGTTGTTGAATTCATTGATCAAATTTCTCCAACTTCTTTGCGCTTGTGTTGTGCAAAATAGCCTATCATTTTCGATAAATAGTCAGACTTGTGTGATGGCAACAGGGTAATTTTAAAAATTCTTGTTGAAGATTTTAATAATTATGAATATTTGGTGCCCTGTACTTGTGAGTTTCTTGGTTTTTATAAAATGTATTGTTACAATTTCATTGTTTTTATTATGTGATCTTGGTTTATTTTAAAAACTTGTTTATTGAACTGGTCAATGTATCTATATAAGTTCTTCAAATTTTCTAATCAAAATTTGTTTGTTTATGTAGGGTTTGAAATCAGAGCCGGAAAAGGCTTTTCCTCTTTTAGCCGTAGTGCGATTTACTTGAAAGAACTTCACATTAAATCTTATTTTCTTTGGTTTTCTCGTGATAGCTTGCAATATACAGAAGTGTTACTTGATAAATATTGCTTAACATTTCTCAAGATTTTGGTTTCTAAATTCAAAATGAAAATCGGCCAAGTACGAGACCATAGGTCATAGCAAACTCTGAATGTTCTTGATACCGTTACTTACTAATAAAAATGATCCTTTTATCATCTTTTTACATAAACACGGAAGGAAATAAACCGAATGGTATGCATTTTCACATGTACTTAGAGTGATGCTTATATATAGGATATGTTAAAGTATAGATAAGATTCTGTTGGGTTTAAATAATATGATCTAAATAAATCAATAGCCTAATAAATAATAAAAAAAATAAAATTTAGTACTATTTACTGAGATATTGTATAATAGTTATTTGTCTATTTATTAATATTGACTATCTTTGAGATTGAGGTTGCTACTAACTTAATCACTTTCGGTGGGTTAGATATATCTAACATTATCAATTAATTAAACAAGTGTATTTATATCTAGCACTACTTTAATAATTGTATGAATTATTTCTTAAACTATTCATTTATAATATTATTACATATTTTTACAAGTTACGAAGGGTTACAGTTCACGTAAAGTATTGAAGAATGATCGTGTTTTTAACATTTTTGTAATAATAATGTAATTGTGTTCCCTTCATTATTGTGATAATATTGTAGTTGTATTCACTGCATTATTGTTTTTATTGATGGTTTATTTATTTCATAATATGGTTTCATTTTAATTTTTAAGTATTTGAAGATTTTTTAAAAGTTAATATTTCATATTTAAATCACTAAAAATAATAGCAAAATTAAAATATAAATATTAAAAATATATATGTAACACCCAATTGCTATTGTAACTTATTGCGTCAAAAGGTTCTTTGCCGTGGGTATCTTACTTTGGTAAATATAAAAAAACTTACAATAGGCTTTTGTCACGGGCAATTTATCGTGACAAAAGGTGTTTTACCACTGCAACATTTGTGGCAAAGGCTTTTGCCACCGTTGTATTTGCAATACCCCAAATCCGTGGCAAAAGGCTTTTTGCCTTAAAATCCATGTTTTGTGTGTATATATATTTAAATTTAATAATACAATACAAATAAAGATTAAAAGCTAAAATTTAAAGTACACTTAAAATTCATATATAAATTTAAATTTTTTCACATAACATCTAAATTTAATAAATCTTAAATTTAAACAAAATACAACTATGTAAAGAGATAAAATGATTAGAGTTTTATTTTCCTTTTTATATTTTTAATATTTTTAAAAATAATTGTATTAATATCGGGTCAAACAAGATAGGTTAGGGGCATAGTGTTTTGACGCACACTCGACCCAGTTATAAAAATGGGACATGTTTGACCGACTCCAACCCAATTCTCGTTTTAAATGCTTTAAAACCCGCCCTAAACGAACTGGAACCCCGATTTTTGCATCCCTACTTGTGTGTCCTTTTGTTTCCTTTTTTCTCTTAATGCTGAATATATCTATATGGGTTCATTGTAATTTATCTTAAAAACAAATTAAAGATTTATGTGCAAAATTTTTAAGCATTAAGAGCCATATCAACACATTGATATATATACTAAACGTGGAAAAACAAATGAGAGCCGATATTGACACTCATAAATATGATAAGCACACCCATATTTTAATAAAAATTTTAATTACAAAAATATTCCAATAGAAATTTACCAATAAAGACAAATTAATTTAATTAAAAATAAACAAAATACTATGTATATCCATTAATTACACTCATATCTTCAACTATATCACTTAATTTATTAAAAAAAAAATCAAACCCTAATAAAATCCTAATTCTATTTTCTTTTTGAAACCGCAAAACTTTTTTTTTTTTTTGAAACGGTCACCAATATATTACGGAAGACAAAGTGAAAACAACACCAAACCAGACTAGGCAAAACACAACACCAGGCGGTCTAGGCCACAACAACAAGGCCAAAAAACGAAAAAACAGTAAAACAAACGCAAAAAGCTACGGCCCCAAGACACCAAACAACCTTCAAAAACAAACCAAAACAAAGAAAAAGCCAGCAGAACAAAGTACATTAATAATTTATGACGAATATATATATATATATATATATATAAAGTTTTCTAATGATGGTGCTGTTACTAGTGTAATAGTGTAATTTTGTCTCTCTATTGTTGGTAAAGAACAAATGGCAAGGTTTTACTTTAGAGGAAAGCTTGATAGCTGAAAGCCTTGATATTGCTCTTAATATTTCTTTTGTTATTTATTTTGATAAAGAACAAGCAGTAGGACTTTACTTTTCATAGTTGCACGCTCAATCATTCTTATTCATAAAATAAATATCATAAGAAGTTGCACGCTCAATCATTCTTATTCATAAAATAAATATCATAAGTATGTCTTAGGTAAATACACAGCTTGAAATTGGCCTGAAGTAGAGATTCTTGAAATTTAAGAATTTAAGAATTCTCGAGACTGTGTTTTCGAGCTTGGAGAAATTAAAATTTTATCATTTGTAAAATTGGGTGTATTAATAACTTATGAGAGTTTATAAATAAATTGTATTAAAATAAAAATATTCATTTAAATAAGGATACTATTGACATTAAGATGAATGTTTATAGTAATGTTTTAATTTAAAATTTTAGACATAGGTGTACTTATAAATATGAGTATGCTTATCATATTTATGGGTGTCAATAGCCGTACCCAAAACAAATATATGGAAAATTGAAAATTTATGTGATAATCGATACCAATAAGCAATTAACAGAAATGTTGAGTAAATATACCAAAATAGGAAAAGGAAAAAGAGGTAAAAATAATATAAAATGCAAGAAGACCAAGTTGCCCCCGTGAAATTCTCCAAAATTAGAAAACAATCCAGCATTTTTATTTTTAGTAAGAATGATATCAAACATCTATGATCAGCCGAAAATGGAAATCCATTTTGTCTTTTTCTGCCATTGCATTGACAACCATGAATTGTTTGGCATATTTCATATTTGGCATATCCATCATTGCTTGTGCTGGATAGGGTTTTCCATCTAAATCAAAGTCAAAATTTGAAGGGATTTTGGAATTATCTCGAAATAATATCATTTTCGTATATTTGTCACGTGTCGTGATTATGGGTAAAGATATACTACAGTACTATTCTTCCATTTGTCACATATCGTGATTGCAGCTAAACATATATCATATATCCATTATAAGTTAAGAATGAAACTTTTTAAATCACATATCGATATGCATTTTGAATGGAAATTATCATTTTTCCCTAAAATTTGCTGTATTAGATAAACTATTACCTTTAGCTTTTATCTCTTCTATCAAGTTTTTCATCTAAAATCAATTTTACCATTAAATAAAAAATTAAAACGCTTTCTTCGAGAATTAAAATTTTGACCATAGGCTAAAAACCACTCACTTTAACCAATTGAGCTACTCTAACTCATTATTAGAGTTTTGTTGATTTAAATGTGTATATGTATATATAATTTATTTAAGATTATTTAAATTTGTTTATATAATTTAAAATAAACTTATATTTAATAATAATATATAAAAATAGATTTATGAAATAGAAAAAATAAAATAAGAAAACAAAAGGAAAAAAAAAATAATAAAAAAAAGGAATTATTATTATTATTATTTTTTTTTTTTGAATTTTTTCCCTTTTCAATTTATGAGTTTTGATTTTCTAGGTTTTTATTTTTTTTTTAATTTTTTATCAAATTGAAATAATATATTTTTTGAAAAGGAAAAAAATTCAAAAAAAGGAAAGAAAAAAATTTACGGGCATTGATTTTCTGGATTTTATGGGTTTTCTTTTGTTTTCTTATTTTCATTTTCTCTTTCATAAATCTGTTTTAATATGTTATTATTAAATATGAGTTTATAAGTATATATATATACATATATATATATATATAGTGAGTCTCTCCTAAGGAATCCAATCTATTATTTTAATTTTGGTAAGGACCACCATAAAATCACATCGATTTGAATGAATTTTGATCTGAATTTTTTTTGTAGATGGTAAGTTCATTGAAATCTACCTATGAATAAAATTTAAAAAATTTTCAAGTACTAAAACTATTTATCCTGATTATTTTAAATATGAAGACATCGGAAAAATGGGAGAAATATAAGAAATTCAAGAAAAATAGTTTTATTTCTTGAGAAATTTTCAAGTTTTATTCATATGTAGATTCGATGAACTTATCATCCACAAAAAAAATTCAAATCAAAATTCATTCAAATCGATGTGATTTTATGGTTGACCTTACTGAAATTAAAATAAGGGATTTCTTATGAGAAACTCACTATATATAAGTATGAGTTTATTTTAAATTATATAAACATATTTAAATTATTTCAAACAAATTATATAACTATATATACATTTAAATCAACAAACCTTTAATAATGAGTTGGAGTAGCAAGTTGGTTAGAGTTTGTGTCTTTTAACCACATGGTTCAATTCTTTATGGAGGTGTTTTAATTTTTTAATTAACAGTCAAAGAGATTTTTGATGGAAAACTTGACAGAAGGGGTAACATGACCAATATTTTGGGTTTTAGGGGATTGATTGACTATTATTAAAACTAGAGGGACCAATTTATCTAATATGAAAAACTTCAATAGGAAAAATGATAATTTCCCCATTTTTAATTATATGTCACGTGACATGATTGTAATTGTAACTGTAACTGTAGGGATGTTAATGGTACGGGTCGAGTACTAGTTTTCCAATACCATCCTCAATACTAATTAGTATGAGAAATACCATCCCCAATGAATACCCACCTTAAAAGAAATGGTGCGGGTACGAGGATTCCTCATTAGGGAATTGTTTTTTGTCTCATACCATCCCCATCCCATTAATGTATTTCTTTTAATGACTTTTTGATAAAGATCATATAAATATTATTCAATAATATGAAAATAATAGTGTGGGGGTATATTATACATAATGATTTGGAATGAAGTAGTGTTTCAATAGAGGGAGAAAAATGGGAAAAAATGATAGGGAAAATTATGCTAGTCGGAAGAAAAAAATGAAGGAAAATTATGTTTTCTGAAGACAGTAGTCATAGATTCACGGTACTAATTTTTTTTTTTAAGAGTTAATTCCAATACTAATTATGTGCTACAAATATATATATATATATATATATATATATATGTATGTATATAGATAAAGGGGGTATAGGGACGGGATGGGGCGGTGATGTGAAATCCTGTAACCGGATCGAAATTAAATCGGGTATTAAAAAAAAATACCGGTCCCATACCACAACTTAATTGGTACGATTAAATCTGTCCCTAACGGGATGAGTTCCTACAAATCCATGAACCAATGAGTAATTTTGACATCCTTATGTAATGGATTTTAATCAATTCTAAATAATAAAAAAAAATAATAAAAAAAAAATAAATAAATAAAAAAAATAAAAGTTAATGGATTTTGATCCAATGCAGCCAAATTTTTAATCACACGTGTGGCCGATCCAAATTACGACGCTAACCGTGTGTGGAACTGTAGATCCTGTGGGTCCCACGAAACGCATGGTTGTCGTGACTCGTGAAGTTCAAAAATTAAAACTGATAAAAAAAAAAACACAAAATTAAAGCAACAGGGAGGCGGGTATTATTAACCGGGTCACACGTAAAACCGTGCCAAGTGCCAACCCGAACCCGACGGAAGCTATGATTTAACGACACGAGCTCTATGTCATCTATCACGTGGCGAAATATTGTTGGCTCCGTCTACAACGTTGACTAATTTTGTCTTTCCATCCAATAAGATTCTGCCCTGTGACGTACATTCGAGTCCCTATAATTACCTGCCCTGATCCCTCACTTCATTTCCATTCTCTCTCTTGGAGACCTAGTAACGATCATCGAACCAGTCTAACGAACAACAAAACTTCAAGTAAGGATTTTTTTTTTTTCTTTTAAAAAATATTTAATTTCGATCAATTTTGCTTCAATTTCGCTGTTTAATGAAAATCCTTTTAGTTTCAATTTTTTTTAATAATAATTTTAATATATTAAAGAGGCCAATTGTCATGATTTTATTCAGTTTGTTTGGTTTAAATTTATGAATTCAAGTTTGTTTGATTGTCCAGATTATCTGAGAAAATTAAAATATGGGAATTTTAATCTAAATTATTATTGTTTTTGACATGTTTCAAGTGAAAGTCATAGCATTGATAAATTTAGTTTGTAGAATTTTATGTGGGTGTCAAGAAAAAATTGGGCTTATGCTTGTTTGGTAGCTGGGAAAATATAGCAGAAGAAAATGAGATGCAAATGTAAAATATAAATTTTTTGCAGTTAACATAACCACAAATTAGGTTGAGTTGATATCACTGGAAAAATCAAAGCTTTTAGTTTCTTTCAATGTTGTGAAGTTTTTGAAATCCGAAATAAGTAATAAAATGCTACTGAATTCTGTACAAGTATTTGGCCTTGTTAAGTTGAGTTCATGTATTCTTCTGTTTGGCTTCAAAGGAAAAATACAAGTTTGAATTTACTTGAAGTGTGGTGCTGGTTTTGTGTTTTTGGTTAATGTTTACTATATGGACCTTGAAAATAATATTGCTGTCAATTTGTTTGTTACTGCAGTGGATTACCGGGATGAGAGCGTTTTTGATTGTGAGATGGCTGGAAATTCTGTTGAGGCGGCTAGTATAACAGCTGAATGTGGAGATTCTGTTGACATGGCATTTGAACAGGATCAAGATGATAAAATGGATCCTGATTCTTTCGAACGGGATACCATCCCAGAGGAGATACCAAGTATGCCAGTGGCAGTTGAGCCCTATGTGGGTCAGGAATTCGATTCTGAATCAGCTGCGCAAGCATTCTATAATGGATATGCTGCGCGTGTAGGATTTGTCATCCGTGTAAGCAAACTCTCTCGATCAAGGCGTGATGGGGCTGCTATTGGTCGTTCACTTGTTTGTAACAAAGAGGGTTTCAGATCACCTGACAAGCGTGAAAAGATTATAAGGCAAAGGGCAGAGACGAGGATTGGTTGTAGGGCAATGATTTTGGTCAGGAAAGCAAGTTCAGGTAAGTGGGTTCTTACAAAGTTTGTGAAGGAGCACAATCATAACCTAACACCTGGAGGTGGACGAAAAGAATGCATTTATGATCAATATCCGGTCAGTTCTTGCACCCTTTGTTATTAGTGATGATTATTTGTAGTATGTCTTAAAGTTTGTTAATATATTATCTTTCATCTAAGATTTCCTAGAGACCAAGTTATTGATTAGTATAGTTTGAATCTTTCTCTAACATTATAATTAAAATTCATTGTTTTAATGGATTTTCAAAGATGTGGAGGTGTCAAAAACGATTTAGGTTTAATTAAACCCCCATGCAAACAGTGAGAAAGTAAAGTATGTTAAGTATAGAAAAGCTCATGTTGCTGAAATAACTTTTTGTTGCTTTTGGTTTAATATTTAGATTTTGATCATTGTTATGCATATAAATTTGAATTAGTGAAATCATTATGCTATAAGTGAATGCGAAACAGAACGGCGTTTCGTCTTCTTATTCTTTTGTTGCTTTTGTTTTTTCTTTCTATTTTTGGTCCAAAATGGAAAACTCTCTTGATCTTCAATAAATGAAGGCATAATGATGGGTATGAAAGATCTTTTTATTCAATAAACTTTGTTATTTATGATCTTCAATAAATTTATGACCTTGAGGTGTTACTTGTTCTAATTAAGGCATAATGACGGATATTTTATGTTGAGTGAACCTGATGTTTGGAATGTAAACGGATATGAATATATGATAAGATACATCCAAATATGGTAGTGTGGCTTGGATGCCTCTTTCAGTCCTATTCTAATTTAAATCATCGGAGTTAGTACACTTTTAATTGAATTTCAATTTGTATCACATAGGGTATGATCGTGTATTATAAATTTTGTTATGATTAGGTTCTGAATATTATATGACTAAACAGTTATGAATCCATTCATATTTAAGAGAAGTAATGTCATGGTTGCTCTGGGTATATTCACTGAACTCTGAATGAGCATTTTAAACAGAGATGGAGGTTCATAAATAGTGTTTAGATTCTAAGTTTGTTTGGCTTTTAGGTTTTTTAAAGGTGGTATGTTGGCATAGGCCTTTTGGCCTTATTAAACTTGTCATACAGAATCTCTCCACTTTATTGGAGGATTTTAGAAGGAGCAATACTAGCATAAGACTGTACATTGGAACCGTGGCATGGGTATAAATAAGTTACTTATACCCAGAACCTTTCTTTGCTTGTAACTTTCCTGTAATGGAATTTGCAATAGTTAAATTATGCTAGCTATGAATATAGCAATTGAAATTTTAATCCTAGGTCCACTAGGTTCAATTTATTTGTGGATAACCTGAAGGAACCCTTTAATCCCCAAGGGGTGGATTGTGTAATAAAAGACATTATGTTTCTACCAAAAGATCAGGGGTTCAATCTCCTTGGGTCACTTACCCGGACTAAATGGTGTCCCATGAGTTTCTTGACTACCAATTTTGTAGGGTCCAACGGTAATCCCCAATTTAGAACCTGGTGAGCAAATAGGTTTGGGGTTTTCTTGGTATTAAAGAAAAAAAAATCTCTGGATTTTTTGTTAAGTTTCTGATTGCATTAAAGTGAATTAATTGTAGTATCTCTTATATGGATTAGAAACCTTATAGCTTTTGGTAAGACCAAATGTTAATTGTACCTCTTGTTGTGCTTCTATTTTTGTTTCTCTATGCAAGTACAGTATATGCGTTGTCCAGTTTAAAGGAGCCTTTAGAATGTCATTCGGATTTGAAACAATTATAGTATTCTACATTACAAAAATGGTATTTTGCCTGGAATTTGTTATTTTGTGCGTTGAGTTTTCCGCTGGGATATAGATGAGTTTATCTTTGCTTATAAGGTATTCTTCTTTATGTTAAAAGGCACTTTGAGATGGTATAATTGTTTCAGATTATGAATTTTCTCCATGTGGTAGCAATCATAGTATTATTATTGGAGCAGGATCAGCAACCCCGGATTTTCAAACAAATTCATACCCATATTCTTGAATCTTGACCTTTAGATTGAACTGATTTGAATGATTAAGATCAATGGTAGCTTAACGTAATAACTACATATATCCTACACCTCAAGCCATATTTGTAGATAATCTCCTTTAATCTTTTCTTCAAACTAAGCCTGTGTACATTATCCTTACCAATTATGCTGCTGTCCTATTTTTACTGTGATTAATATTTACTATGACGATCATGTGAGGCTTATAAATTCAAACTTGGGTATCGAGAGCGAATCAAGTATCTACAGGCCAATTGTTATTTTTTTTTCAATTATAGTGGTGCTCGTTCAACAATGAACAAATTAAAAAATATATAATTTTATTTTAAAAAGGAGCTTAGGAGAGATGGAGAAATGGAGAGAGAGGAGAGAAGATTAAAGTTACTAAACAGGAGAGTTAAGAGAAGCAGGAGAATACCAAAAGAAGTGGAGAAAGAAAGTTATTGTGTATTAGATCTATTATCTTAAAAAGTAATAATTAATCTTAACGATTCAAAACACGTCAATCTAAATGTCAAGAATGTATAAGAATTTGTGTCAAACTTTAGGTCTACTGAACCTTTCCCATTGTTATTATTATTATCATCTGAAGTTTTAATAATTGTTAAGGCTTTTCGCAACCCATCCCTCTTCCTTCCTCTCTTACTAGGAATTCTATCTTGGTGTGGAAAGGCTCCGAATCCTAGTAATATAAAATTGAAATTCAGTGTTTGTATTCTTTATCGTGTCTCGATTTACTGTGTGTAATCATGCTTGAGAAAGATCTAATATTTTTAACCTTTTTCCTATAACTTGGGCTTTAAAGCCACAAAAAAGTTGGTAGGACTCTGGAGACATAATTATGATTATGAGTGCAAAACTAGATAATGTTATCAAAAACATTATGAACTTGTATTGTATGCAATTTTTTATCCGGTTGAAATGGTTATATCTTTTGTGACCACCATCTTCAAGTTATGAAGATTATTATTACAGCCTGGTTATATATTTTTGGAACCGAGTCAACTGACTGTTTAGTGGTTTTACTGTTTTAGAATGAGCATGACAGAATTCGGGAACTATCACATCAGCTGGCGATAGAGAAAAAGAGATCTTCAAACTACAAAAGGCAGCTGGAATTGCTTTTTGAGGAAATTGATGAGCACAATGAGAGTTTGTCAAAAAAAATAAAATACATTGTTGATAACGTGAAAGAGATGGAAGATGAAGAGAAAGAGCATAGAAGCAACGTATAGGTTTAGAAATTTTAGCAATATTAGAAAACACATGCTGACATTGTTCTAGTTTTTATAGGTTTTGATTCACACAGACACAGTTCCATTACATGGAAATGTTTGGGGGCATCCATTGAAATGCCTGTATAATGTGCTCCATCATTTGGAGAAATTGGTTAGGGAATGTACAGTTGTTTAATCCCATTATTTTTAAGATTGATAAAGTTTTCTCTTGTGTCCATTTTGGTAATTTTATTTTTTGTATAGAATTCAAATGATTTTATCTTATTCTCAAGTTGTGTTATTTAAAAACAAGTTCAGATTTTGATTTGAGGAGGTATATGCCCTTTTTGAATCACAATCCATGTAATTTAATTTGAGTTAAGAGTTTGGATTTGAGGATTTCTGGAAATTGAAAGAGAAACAGTGACCGGAAGTAAAACGTCATCGCTTTTAAAACTACTACAAAAGGGAATAGACTCTATTGTTAAAAGAGCATATATGATCAACAAGAGAGTAGCTCGGTAGTGGATATAGATACATGTGAATAAAGAAAGTTGGGGCAAGAATTGATAACCATACTGATTTGCAGAATTAAATAAATAAATAAATAAATAAATAAATAAAATAAAAGGCAGGAGGTTTTTGGTTAACAATATATAGAGGCTGGGACGGGGACTGTTTTACCTAAATTCAAAACTATAGGGTTGTTTTTGTGAATTTGACCAAATTTTAGGGAACTTTTTGAATCCTCATTGATATTCCTTTATATTTATATTTTTATTTTTTGAAAGACTTTTTTTTTTTTTTTTTTAATCAAAATTTAAGGAAGTTTTTGTGAATTTACCAAAATTTGATGATTAAATCTGGTGTACAAATGATGTGGCAACACTCTAATCAATTTATTTCAATCATGTAAATCTAATACAACCTAAATGAATGGATTAGAGTGTTATCACATCATTTAGACACTAGATTTTGACATCAAATTTAAGCAAAATAGCATTACTCATTCACCGAATATCTTTCTACACTTTATTTAAAATTTTAGGTAAATTGCACTAACATAAACTGAGTTTAGGTGTAATTACATCTATATTCAACATTTGTCTAAAATTACTCAAACATACCATGCCATTAGTGTCAACGGTTATTTTTAAGGGTCAGTGATATCTAGAGGTGGCTATAGTTTCGGTTAAACCGACGGTTTAATCGAAACCGTACTTCCAAAAACCGTCCCAAAATCGAAACCGGAACCGGTGGTTTCAAAATCGGTCTGAAACCGATTGAACCGGTTACGGTTTCGGTTTGGGTACTTCCAAAAACCGCCAAAAACCAGTGGTTTTTTTTTTTTAATTTTTTTTTAAAAAACATAGACTAATCAGAAGCTGCCATGTGGCACTTTTTTTGAATATTTTTTTGAAAAACCGAAACCGAACCCAAAACTGTCGGTTTTTAAACTGAAACCGAAACCGAAACCGTAAAACTGCCGGTTAGAAACCTTGTACCAAACCGGTTTTCCGGTTACGGTTTCGGTTTTGGGTGGCTACGGAACCAGAACCGAAACCGTCGGTTTCAAACCGAAACGGAAACCGAACCGAACCGTGGCCACCACTAGTGATATCTAAAGCCATTGATTTGGTGAGGCAATCCCTAGATAGTCATTAATTTTTCAAAAGGGCTTAAATTAACCATTCCATAGAAAGAAAGTATCAATTGTTGCCACTTTACTCATTAATTGTTTTGGTGAGACATTTCCTAAATGGTCATTAATTTTTCAAAATGGCTTAAATTAGTCATTCCATAGAAAGAAACTATCAATTATTGCCACTTTACCCATTAATTGTTCAAAGTTCGTTTGCTTATGTTATACCTATTAGAATATAGGTCAAAAATTAGTAAAACATGTTTTACACCGGTTTTTGAACTAATTTTGAATTGAGTTTTTTTTTACCGGTATTTTGAATTTTTTTTCTATCATGATTACTTTATAAAACAGAAAATATTGTCCATAAAATTCTTATAATTAAATCATTACTTTATATATATATATATATATATAATTAAATAATAAATTAATCATAAAATAAGTTTGATGTCAACCCAAATTAATCAGAAAATTAATTATGGAATAATAATAAGTTTAATGTCACCTATAAATAGGAAATATTATCTATAAAAATAATAAATTAATCAAATCATTAATTTTTATATATAATCAAATAATAAAAATACATAAAATATTATATATAAAATTCTTTATGGATGCTATGTCACAGATAATGGTAGCTTTCTGTTATATTTATGAACACTGCTTTGTTAAAATGGAAATTTTGGAACAATGTTTTGTCAAAATAGTGATTTTAAAACAATTTAAACAGTCGATGGTCTTTTTAGGACTCTATCCACCGATTAATAATGTCTAATGTTATTTTCTCTATTTTTATCGTTTGACTGTCTTTTTTTACTTTGAAAAGTCTAAAATGCCCGTAGTTATTATTTCATCATTCATTTTTTAATTATTATATGAAAATAAATACAAATTAAATAATATGATAATTTTTCTTTAAAAAAAAAAAGAAAAGCAAATCTGGAAATCTCTAGACTTTTCAAACAAATCTAAAAATCTGCATAGAAAAAAATCCAGTGAACTTTTTTGAAATCGCCGGTGAACTTCATTATCACAAAAGAAAAAAAAAAAGAACCAGTGATCTTTACCGGCAGAGGAGGCTCCTTTTTAGGTGGGAGACGTCGGTCTCATACAGTTAGAGGATATCAGCGTGGATCTCCTCTGTTTGGAGGAGATCCGACACGGAGGAGCCGTATATCTTCTAATTGGAGGAGATCGATGCTGCTCTCCTCCAATTGGAAGAGATCCATCTCCTCGACGTCTGATCTCCTCCAAACATAGGAGATCCACGCTGATCTCCTCCGACGGAAAGAGATCGACGCCTCCCACTTAAAAATTGGAAGAGAGTCGTCCTTCGCCAATGGTGAAGGAGATTGAAGCTGATGTCCATCGGAGAAGACTTCCCACTCTTGAAGTTGTTGTGTTTTTTTTTTTTTTTTTTTCCTTAGTATTGAGTTTCTGGTTTTATTTCATCAGTTGTGTAGTGTTGTACTAGGCCTACATGACTTAAGAGAAGTGGAAACACAAAAAAATGAAGTGGGTGTGGTTTTCTCTATTGTTTTTTGTGCTTTGGAATTTCACTTAGCTGATATGAGGATGGTTTTGAGGGGATTTGTTGGAGTTCATTTATGTGGAATTTGATGCTGTTGATTTTATTTTTTTCTTCAGGGTTTGGTTTTTACTTTATTTTATATTTGAAAGAATTCTGAATTTGGTTTAGATCTTGTTTATTGTTAGATATTTGTAACGTGGATCTTGTGTTGTTGTTTAGTTTGATTGATGATAAAATACAAACAGATTGGAAGGAAAAATGGAAGTGATTCAATATCCTTGTCTTTTAAAAAAAAAAAAAATTACTTTTCATTAAATCTCATCTATTTGATGGAGATCATGAGATGGAAGGAGGGCCCCATCCATTTTTTGTTTTAAATATAATTAATTACTATTATATAAATGTTGTAAAATGATTAAGAATGAACAATAAAATAATAACATAATAGAATAAACGAAAATTAAAAATTGAGAGAAAATTGCAGCACAAAATGGAATGTGAATCTTTACTCTTTTAAGTATATTTTTACATCCATCACAAACAATGGTAAGGGTTCCTTTATATAGCTTTACAAGTCATTACCATAAAATAAATTAAGTGTACATAAATCAAAACATTATGAATCTTAAAGTGAATCATGGTGATGGAGCTAGTGGAAAGATATAAGGATGGAAGTTATTTCCCTAAATTGATGGACATTCATTCATAAATATAATTGCATAATATTTACCTTCAATTATATAGTGAATATACTTCGTTAAAACCTTTACTAGTAAAAACCTAGTAGAAAAAAAAAAAAATTAGTATATGAAAAGGAGTACATTATCCATCTGCATCTCAAATTAACATTTAATGGTATCAGGGGTGCAACACTGTCTCGTTAAAACCTTATTAGGGAAAACCTAATGGGAAGAAAACCTAGTAAAAGAAAAAGAGTACGGTGCATTAACCCTCAATAAATGCTCCCCTCTCGTTTTGATGTTGATACTTTAATTTATAAATATATTTCTATCTATTCCATCCTAACCTTTCAGAGATTATATATGAAGAACTTTACTATAGTTGCTTTTTAAATTGGTGCAACTTGTCATATACAACCTCATGTTGTTTTTTGAATATAGAATTGATACTTCAAGACCAAAAGGTTCTTCATTATCTTTTTTGAGAATGAGGGGGATCATACTCGACATTAATTTTATATAATAAGTATCGAGGTATCCATCCAATAAGTTTTATCTATGAATAAGTATTTCATGACCCTTTCTTATATATATATATATTGATTTATGTATTATTATGCTAATCGAAAAGCACTCCAATCATCAACTGAGACAAAATATTATTTTCCAAGATTTTTTATCTTAGAAATTATTCTTTAGAAAAGTATAATTTGTAAGCTGGTCAGGAGTATTAATAAGTTTCAAACAATCAATATATATTTCTTTGAAATCAAATTTGTTGATTCTTTCAACAAAACATTAACCAAAGTGTATACACTACATGCATTTTGTTTTATGAAATTTAATATATACAAAATGTAACTTTGAATTACTTGCTTCATGCATTATAATCCTTCAAGGATTTTGCTCATAATCAAACTGGGTTTATGTAGTAAACTTTTTATCTTATTCGTACGAAAATCATTTATATTTAACAAGTTTGATGCCATCAAACATTTGGACTACAGGTCCAAAATAAATATAGCTACGTCTTTTATTTTTCACCACTTTGTTGATACATATATAATTTACAGTATAAGACCATCATTATATTTTTCATAATATGCAGAGCAATATGAGATCTCAATTTCTTTATTACCAATATAATTGATTTACATTTATAATTCATGTACCTCTTCAAGGGTTATTGGAATTTCTTTAATGTCTGGTGCACATGCTTCTTTATACAATTATTTTTTCCAGAAAAATATAATTTACTTGTTTTTGGTACATGTGTCTCTACTGGGACAATTGAAAACTTTCTATTTTCTAATTCAAGCGTTTCATAGGGGGGATTAATATTTCTATATGTATCTTCATGATTTTGTTTTTCTCTTATGAGACTAACTCTTTGGGAGTCTTTGGTGATGATAATTTATTTATCACTCAGTATTATTTTCACTATGATTATGATATTTCAAATTCCACTTCTAGGGAACCTTATCATTTAACAAATGATTTTTGATGCCATTTCATAAATTGTTCTATAGGAACAACCACCCGGGTTTGTATATTGGCAAAATGTAATTATATTATTTTCTTCAAATCATCCAAAAAATTATTTGCATACTATGCATTTCACAAGATGATGTATGCAATGTAATTTCAGGTCGTTTATCAATTTATGACAATTCTCTCTTTAATGGCGAGAAAATTAAATTTTTATTCTTTAAGAAAATCTTTTACAGCATCGTAATTTTCTACATGATCCCATTTATATTGTCATATTGTATGTTAAGTACTATCTTATATCGTCTTATGTCCTTCGGAGACATTCTATAGCAAAAATAATTTTCATTTAGGAAATGGATATCCATATAAAATATTTCAATTTTTTAATGCATCGTTTTCTTTAATTGAACTTCTAGTTCATAACATAATATTAATTATATGATCTTATGGTAGGATAAACTACAAAAATATGCATGCTTATGGCATGTAAAACCAAAATAATTTCTTTGGTCATAGATCTTCTAGATCTAATAAATACAAAATATTTTCATTTAATAATTTTTCACTTTCTATCAAAATACTAGTTCTTCTAGAGCATTCATTTTTCCTTGTTAAAGATCAACAAAATATTAAGATTTACAATATGTGTTTTTTTTTTTTTTTTTGTCCTTTTATTTAATACCTAAAGCAAGCAAAAAGATTTTATAATTCCAGAAACTCGCTTTGTTTTGGTGTTATTTCACTTATGGTTGATTTAATTGAATTTCTCGTAGTAATCACCTTAGTTTTAATAATTCTTTCAACTACGTATCTATATTCACAATCACCACCATGATAGTTTACTGAAAACAATATTCGCTTCAGGGAATGATATTCTTCCAATTGGGTGATGTTGTATCTAATTGTTTAATGGTTGAAATAAGATATGATATCAATTCGAATATTCTCAAATTTGTGATCTCAAAATTGCTCATTCAAGAGCAATTCAAGACATCTAAGTATCATAATATATATTTCTACTACACGAACAAATATTTGAGTCACGAAGGGTAAGATATTTTAATTATGTCCTTTCATTTGGTAATCAAAGCATCAATTATATCAAACCAGAAGGACTATTAGATATTTACCATGAAATATTTGTATTTAAATTCATCATTCAAAAATGACAATTATATAACAAATCAATAAGATTTGGAATAACTATTCAAACAAATAAAAAATAAAAAATAAAAATATATCTAATCTTAATAATAATGTTAGATATGATAATAGTTGTGAATAAATAATATTTTAATCAACCAATATATTAATTTCTTACATGCATAAATGTACATATGAGAATAATAATTTTAAAAATTCATATTTTCTATTATATGAAAATGAAAATTTCACACCTTCGTACCTCACTAAGTGAAGGAATTATTTATGGAAGAAATGATACTCATTTTATCATAAGATATTTCAATTAAGAATAAACAATAATAATATAATATAATTCACAGATAAATAATATCAATTACAAGATACTACAACAAAGGTTATGAATTAGCAAAACATGAAGCTGTTTTTATGATTGTTGTAATTACAAGTTTAATGTAATATTTTAATATAACTCAAAGCAATACAAAAACTTAATTTTAGACAACTTAAGCACAAAAAAATAAAATAAAATAATATCATATTATATTAATAAGACCATGTGAATACAAATCCTCTACATAATAAAACCATCAATTTTTAAAATCACAAAATTCAGGTGACCATAAAACTATATAGATGTGTGATCGTGATTAATAGATGTGCGAAATAAAAATATTCTAACACATGAAAATATAAGATTTCACATTTGCATACCTTTGAAGGAGGAAGAAGGGAAAATAATGAATATTTTATTCACATTTTGGAATCTCTTATTTCAAGACGCCAGCTTCTTATAAAATCATACAAACTCTTGGAACTTATGGTTTGTTAATATACTACAGGTTCGTAACTCAATTTAGAAAACTTCAAAATTTCATGTTTTAAATGGAAATTACAATTTAATTTTTTCAAATGATAAGAACCACAATTAGATCAATTTCAGACCTCAATTCTAATTAAATTTGATATCAATATTTAAATTAAATTCAGACCTTCAAGTCTAATTAATTTAGAATTGAGAACATTAGGTTTGAAAAAGATCGATAGACAAAACTTCAAGTTTTGATTTTGTATTTATATTTAGAGCTTTAAACATTTGTATTTCCTTTTTCAATATACTGATTGTTAAATATCCATTTAACAATGTAAAATTGAATTGCCTTTTGATTCAAAAATCCAAGTTCAAAAGTATGGAACTTCATGTTCAATTCGATATTTTAAATTTAAATTAAGAACTTCAAAGCTTGAGGGACTTCATGTTCAATTGAATTGCCTGTCTTGCTTGAGGGATCAAAGCTTTCGACCACCTAGACATAGAGGAGAAGCAATCATCCCAATATAATCTATTAGTCATGAAAACTTCCTTTGCGTCTTCTGAATCAAAGAACCAAATTATGCTTTTATCCCTTAAATAAGAAGAGGAGAATGAGACTCATTTTATCATTTAACCTTTTGTTAACACTTGAAATATTTCCAAACTCCTTTAACACCCCCACAATGCACTTGGACAACCAAGTCTCAGCTTCCCTCTGTCTATGCCACAAACAACTCTCATATTTAAACTTGCTTTCATCAATGACCATGCTTTGGTCTCCTCTTACCACATCAACAAAAGATCAACACCTCGAAAAAACATGCTCAATAATTCCAGTCCCTCTATTTCCTTCTCCATGTGAGCCTGATGTTGACCTCTTATTAATGCGACCTGCTGGAGAGGACCTTCTAATATTCCAGCCATATAAGGCCAATTTTGAGTTGATAGGCTACTCGAACACATGCATCTCGTTCATTTTTATGCCACTTTTGAAGCCTCCTCCGAAGAATCGAAACGAACGAAAGCAAAACATCTTTTCTTCAAATTGGTCTTTGAAGACATGAAAACATCTCCCACCTTTCTAAAAGGCTTAAACAGACCCCATAAACACACCAAATCCACTCTAGGATTCAAGTTATCAATAAAAATGGAGAAAAGGTCATCCTTGAAATCCTTCATTCCTAGAAAGCTTGCACTACCAGAAAAATTTCTCCCATTACCTTTCTCCTTGCAAACCAGACCATCCCTGTAGTTCTTTTTTCCAGACCCGTAGTTGAAATCAGCATGACTCCCTTCACGGCCAAGGGAGTCAATCTCACTCTCTCTATTTCTCTCTCTAACTCCCATCTTTAGCTAGACGTATTAATGTTATCAACCAGCCTATTTCCAGGGGAAGCCAATACTGCATAAAAGGTTAATGCAATAAACACTGTGTGACATGTGTCTGTCACTAACAAAGCATGATATGCATTACTATGTTTTATACAATTTCTTTTGTAATGTCTTGCTTTGTTTTGAGTAACACCGGTGCGTTTTACATTTCTTTTGTTAGTTTTAAGCTAATTGAGTTTTAGGAGCTAAATGAAAGTAAAATGGAAGGTTTTCGATCAATCCCGAGAAAACCAACTTTTTAGATGAGTCAACTTCTAGGATTAAACAGTATTAGCTCAAAGAGAACTAGATATTGAACATTATATGGTTGGAAAGATCCGAAAGATAGCTTTCTAGATAATTTTACGGTTTGCAATTCGAAGTTTTCTAGAGAAAGTTATTACAATTTTACGACTAGATATATGGTCAGCCTAGAAATTGTATGCACAAATTCGAGAAATCATCCTTTAGGGTTGTCAATGTTGGAAACAAGACATTGGAATTCTTTGTGTTTTGTACAGTTAATAGAGGGCCAATCTATATTTTAATTCAATTAATATGTTAGGATTAGTTGTAATTCGATTCTTTGACTTGAAAAGTTGAACATATTAGAGGCCGATTATGCAACTTTAAGGAGATATAATTCATGCCTATTTGAGGGAGAAAACTACAGCAGAAAGTTATGTGAGAAAGATAGAGTGCAGAGGATTGAAGAATTGAAGAAATTCTTGGACGACAATTCCTAGACTTCTTGTAACCATGACTATGAATAACTATAACTTTCTTTACTTGGGATATGATGTAGCCTAGCCTTGAATGCTTAATTATTTTAGTTACCATGCTTAATGCTTTAGAATGTTTGGCCAACATTTAATTGATTTGATGCTAGATTTTGATAGGAATGTAGCCTAGCCTAGCCTTGAATGCTATATTATTTTAGTTACCATGCTTAATGCTTTAGAATGTTTGGTCAATATTTAATTGATTTGATGCTATATTTTGATATGAATGTAGCCAACATTATTTTAGAATGTTTGGCCACCATTTAATTGATTTGATGCTAGATTTTGATAGGAATGTAGCCAACATTATTTTAGAATCATTATAAGAAAAAATGACTATTGAGACGAATTTATTTCATCCCAAATTACAATTGATTTTCGCCCCCGTCGATAATATGTAGGGACTGATTTATTACACACACCTCAATTAATACATTGTTCTCAGGCGTTGAACGTGATATCTGGAAGTTTGAGCAAAACCTAAACCATTTTACTACGACCTTGATTTCGTTCATTATTGCATAATGTTTATATTTAACCTATATATGTTAATAATTTTTTATTGATTATTTTTAAATCACAATTTTTTTGAAATTTTTTATTTGTAGATTAATTCCAATAATGTAAATTTTATTTTATATGATAAACAAATCAATATTAAAAAACTTTTATTTTAGCATTTTATTAAACTATATTTTTAGAATCATATATTGTCGGATCAAATGGTTTACCATTAATCGTACTCAGAGTAGGGAGACGTTTCTCTACATCTTGTAATTTAATAGACAAATGTAAGACTTAAATCCCTATCACAAAAGGGAGGGGATAATGTACAAAGACTTTTATAAAAAGTAGTTTTGCATTTTAATATTCAAGGTCACAACATATTTTAGATTATTATTATTATATTTCTAAAAACCAAATAATATAATTTTTCATAATATTTTGAATTAATCTATAGAAATTAATATAAAAAAGTGAAGAAAATTTAATTATTAATATGTCTCTTAAGAAAAACTTCAGAAAAAAAATCAAGATAAAAAAGGAAAAATATAGTCCCAATAAATCATCATTTAGCAATAAATATTATTTTTGTCCCAATAAATCCCAAAATCTCAAACTTTTTTGGGACGAAAACATTTTATTGGGACAAATTTTTTTCGTCACTAAAAGTCTCGTCATGTTTGCACTCTTTCAGAACAAATAATTTATCTCGACCTAATAGACATTGGAATGAAATAAATTATTCATTCCTAAAAGTCTCATCATGTTTGCATTCCTAAAAGTCTCATCATGTTTGCACTCTTTCGAGATGGATAATTTAGTTCGTCTCAATAAACATCCTATTGGGACATATTTTTCATCCATAAAAGTCTTGTCATGTTTGCACTTTTTAGGGACGAATAGTTTTTTTCATCCCAATAGACATTCTATTGGGAAAAATGTTTTTCGCCCCTAAAAGTCTTGTCGGGTTTGCACTCTTTCGGTACGAATAATTTATTTCGTCCCAATAAACATTCTGTTGGGACGAATTTTTTCGTCACTAAAAGTCTCTTCATGTTTGAAGTTTTTAGGGACGAATAATTTATTACATCCTAATAGACAACCAATTGGGTCAAATTTTATTCGTCCCTACAATCCAATTTTGTTGTAGTGAGTTTGTATTCAATTTAGAATTTGTTTGTAATTTAAAAGAATTGTTGGATATATTGTTACTGTTTTCTAAGGATCTATATATTTAATTATGATGTATATTAGGTTTCCTATTATTAGATGATTTTGTATTAGTTTCCTTTTTTAAAGAGGAAACGAATTCCTTAGATTAAGCAGTTTGTTACTACCTAGTGTGGATATATATTAGGGCTATTTTGAACAGATTATTCATTCAAGTAAACTTTCACATGGTATCAGTGCCTCCTCTGAAACCCTAATTTTTTTTGTCTCTTACTGTTCTTTCTAGTATTTTTTTTTTTTTTTTTTTTTTTTTTTTTTTTTTTTCTGTTTCTCTTACTGCTTTTTCCGGTAGTGATCTCAATTCCAAATTCCTTACTGCCTTTTCTAGCAGTAACTCCGATCTTCTTATTGCTCTTTTTGGCAACAATCCTCATCATTCATCATGTCTGTTAACCGAAATTTACCAACGAGGTGAATTTACAATTAACGACTTTTAATCGACCACGATCAAAATTGACCGCAGTCGGAGGGGTATCATGTAGTTCGATACTTATGATTTCTATTAAGCACAATTCAATATAGGTGATGGTTAAAAACAATAGGACAATCGTTTGTATTATATTGTGAATGAGAGGAATACAATGAATGGCCTTTTACGTAACATAAATACAATCTTTAACAATATTCTCCACCAGTCACTGTAGGCGAAATTTGACACAGTCGGCGGTGGAGATCTCGTGCATGTTGATAAGTAGAAAAAGTTGTGTCTTTAGGGTTTCGAAAGAATCGATCCTTTCATAGTTGAGTATAATGTTGTATATATAGGTTCCATTATTTGCCATGCACTCCTATACCTTCGGTCTAGGGTTTCAGCAATTATGGGACTTTCCTTGGCGATAAGCAAAGATATCGTGTGGAATCCAATCCCTAAAATCAAGTGATTCTTTCTTGGGAGGATTCTGGCAAAAACTGCTTTAAAATAGGACTCTTAAATGGCGGGAATGAGTCCTCCTATTTAATGATAAAAACAATGGCATTTTAATGTCCTTCTTTGTAGCTTTAAACATTGGCTGTGTCTTTACCTGATACTTGATTGCTTGGTGAGCTAGTTCTTTGCAATGTCAGGGTGTTTAGGTGTCAGGGTACCCCGACACCCTTCTTCCTGCTGTATCATGATTTCCACTGGTATCCTGGTCATTCCGACTGAAGGACACCGGTTAATGCTGTGGCGAGGTATCGGTATGACATGGTGGCGGGGTTCCTGGTCTATCTAGGATCGGGATACCCGGTCCATACAGAGGCGGGATACCTAGCCCACACTGGAGCGGGATACTAGGATGGTGTAACGTGGTTTGCGGGGTTTTCATGCTTTTTATCTTGCTTCGGCTTTTTCTGGGTATATACCCTGATATGTCAATCCGGATTTTTTCTAAGAGGTAGGCGGATGATACCTGCTAAAACACTTTTTACTTGATTTCTAGGTGGAAAAATTATTTTTTGGTCCTTGGTCATTTTTAGTGGTTAACAATGTCCAAAGAAACTGAATCCAGTAGTTCTGAAACAACCTCAGTCGAGTTTACAATTCCCGAAACAACCATTCTTGTCGGCAATGGTAGAGAACCTCAAAATTCCCTTATATGTCCATTACTTCTTACAAACTTACCGGTCGAAATTACCTCCAGTGGTCTCAATCCATCCTACTTTATCTATATAGCAAATAGAAAGAAGACTATCTTACAAAAAAAGTCATCAAGCCCGAAGGTAAGGATATTAGATATAAAGCTTGGAAGAGAGATAACAACCAAGTCATGTCTTGGTTGATAAATTCGATGATGCCCAATATTGGTGATAATTTCCTCCTTTATGAGACAACTGCCGAGGTTTGGGAAGCAATAAAGGAGACATACTCTCACAAGGAAAACACTCCTAAATTAGTGACAACTGAAAGAGTACTTTATAACCTAAGGCAAGGGGATCTCTTGATGACCGAGTACTACAACAAACTTCAGACTTATTGGCATCAGCTTGATGCATTTGAAAAATATAAGTGGAGTTCACCCGTAGACTCTTAACAGTACAAGAAGATTATCGAGACTAGAGAGTCTACAAATTCTGCTTGGGTTTAACTTCCAATCTTGATGTTGTGCGAGGAATGATCTTCGGTACCAAGCCACTACCGAGTCTTCGTGAGGCTTTCACTAATGTCAAACGAGAAGAAAGTCGTAGAACTCTGATGCTTGGTACAGAAACAGAAGAAACGGGGGGTGAAGCATCTGCTTTGGCTACCCGCAATCATCAGGAACCACACAGTGGAGGTAGACCGTGGTTTGATCACTATAGAAAACCTGGACATCTAAAGGAGAATAGTTGGAAGATTTATGAGAAACCAAGAAAAGGACCGTGAGGGTCGAGCGAACCTGTCTTCCACCATAGGAACTGAACCTTTCAATAAAGACCAGTTGGTTGCACTGCATAAGATCCTTAGCCAAACATAGATGTCCGCTAGTCTAGTTGTAATTGGTACGGGTTCTATTGCACAAAAATGTAATTTTCTTGATGCTTTGGTTTCTAACTTAGAAAAATCTCAGTCATGGATAGTTGATTCTAAAGCTTCAGACTACATGACTAGAGACAAAAGCATTTTTCATCAGTTCTTAGCCTGTGGTAACAGCCCTCATGTGCAAATTGATGATCGAACTTGAAATAAATTATGGTGTGTTCAATATTAATCTAGAGGGGGGAGGTGAATAAATTTTAATCAATTTTACCCAATTTTCGTGATTAGTCAAGTTTACGAAAATGCCCATAACTAGTCAATTTATATAGCAAGTGTAGTATGTGTGGAAATATAAAAGACACTTGATATTTATGTGGAAACCTTTAACAAGGAAAAACCACGGGCTGTTATGTGCGCCATATACAAACCTCGAACCCACTAATTGCAATGACGTTTACAATCTAAGTTGACCTCAACCTTTCACGGTCTATAACCCGCCACTACTACCCGTAGGCCTATAAAAGTGGACTTAGTCCAATTTGCTTGCACCATTCACTGGTAGTCACATGACTCACTTTTCAATGAAGAGAATAAACAACCTAATGTGAATAATATGATATTTAAAGAGCAAGTAATGCTAGGTTACACTAAATGCCTATTTAGGATGAAAGATGACAATAATCACAATCCTAGATAACAATCTTTGCTATATGACATGTCATAAAGCATAGAAATCAAAGATTAAGCAATCCTATAAATAACTATCAAAATACAACTCTCAAACAATCAACACAATTATCTCAATCTTGTCAATAGAATATGTTCTATAAGCATACAATTAATAAATGAGATTGATTGTTAAGAAAGACACAAAATATATGTAATATTAGTGACCAACTTACCAAGCTTAAAGTGTTGAATAAAAACCAAGCATAAATGTCACCTAGATGATCATGGATGATGCTAGATGATGATTTGATGCACTTGGATATGTGTTTGAGTAAACAAAGGAGAGTTCTTTAGTGATTTTTTTTTTGTTGGAAAAATGCTAAGTCTAAATATGATTTGGACTCTCTTAAAACTGACATAAAGTCAAAGTAACATACATATAGGGTGACAAATTGATGCTACGTCGTTTTGCAAAGTTTTCAAAAATTTTGCCTTGACCGCCTTACACCCACTCTATGTACGGCAGTTATAAGGCGGTTCACCTGGGAAATGAAGAACATGTTCTTCATGACCGCTCTACGTGTAGGGCGGTTTTCATGCGAAATGGGCGCGATTGCTCTCGAGATTTTGAGGATTACCTTACACCCGCTCTACGTAAGGCGGTTGTAGGGTGGTTTGTAGACAATTAAAATCCACCAGTGGCACTGCTCTACGAAGGGCGGTCGTAGGGCGGTCGTAGAGCGGTCAAGAGCAAATTTGCTCTAACCGCTGTTCAACCGCGGTTCGTAAGGCGGTTGTAGGGCGGTTTGACAACATCCCTAAACAAACATGATGCATCAAAACACATGGCATTTAACACACAAGATGCAATCAAATTAAACATGCAAGAAAAGAGATTAATGAACTTTAAATCACACATTATTAAGACATACAACATACAAAAATAAGAATTATGCATATGTTGTGAGTGTGTGCAACTACATCTCTTCAAAGCAAGTAAGCACTTAGAAATTTACCTTTGGAGTGCTTGATCTCTTGAGGTCTTGAGAGGGCCTTGGTTTTGCAAAGCACCAACCATCAAATGCCTAAGCTACCCTTACAACAAACCTCACTTATGGTTTGTCACCAAAATAAGCCAATCAACTTTGAGGAACTTACAAAACTCTATCTAAAGTAATAGGCATTGGCACTGTGATTGCTTTTAAGAACCTGACTTTACATTTTGTTTTATATGTGCCTAAACTAAATTGCAACTTATTATCAATGAGTAAACTTATTAAATATATGAATTGTGTGGCTGATTTCATTTAAATACTTGTGTTTTTGAAAATACCTACAAGGTTATACTAAAAAGCCTAGAGGGGTGAATATGTTGACACTCTGATTTTAAAAACTCTTTCGATACTTTTGTCAAAACCTTGGCGATCATACAAATTAACCTTTAATATGATTGTTATGAGAAAACAATAATCACATGTATGCTTGATTCACCACCTTTAGTCCACACAATATACAACAAGAGACAATGTATCTTATATAAAAGAATGTTTAATGCAAAGCAAATTCCATAATTTGTACTTAGAATATTACAATGTATATTCACTAAGTAAAGCTTTACAACTTGATATAGAATATCACAAGATACAATGTTAACACTTATAAAATACAAGAAACAAATGTTGATTCAACAAATAATGTGTGCATCTCTTTCTCTACAAATATCTTGTTTACAAGGATGTGAGAACATGAAGATTCTAAACAAGATATATTGATCATACAAACAAATATAAAGAAATAGAGATAGAGACATTTGACACATTGATTTTTATGTGGTAAAACCTCTAAAGAGGAAACCTCTACGGGTTGAATCCATAACCACCGGCAAAGCAAATCCACTATGACGAATAAAAGATACACACTCAAAAATGTGACCAAACCTATGATGCACTCTCTAAGTTATCAACTCTTACTTTACCCTCGGGCCTAGAGAATCACTTGCCACTAATTTCCTAACCGAGACAAATCACTTGGCTCTAGAAAGCCACTCTCTAGAAAGCCACTCCCTAAGCTAGACTTATCACAAGTCTTTAGGGAGAATTCCTTGCTTAGACTTATAGGAGCCTCACACCCCTTGCCAAGACTTCCTTTGCTTGGATTTACTTGAAGCCTAGCTCTTTATCAAGACTTCCCTTGCTCGGACCTATAGGAGCCTCACACCCCTTTCCAAGACTTCTATGCTTGTCAAACCGAAATATCACACCCTTAGACAAGACTTCGCTTGGACTTACTTAGAGGCATCACACCTTTTAGTCAAGACTTCCACACTTGGAATTACTTAGAGCCTCACACTCTTAGCCAAGTCTTCCACCTTTTATAAGGCAATGATCTATGTGATACAAAGGATACAAGCACATTCAATATAGAACATATGGTCAATATGAGCTATGGAAACTATAATTAAACAATGAGCACACAATGTATGATATTCTAGTTTAACAATCCAAGTGATGCAATCATACAAGATGATGCATGACGATATGAGATGCATGGATCAAGTACAAATCATGTAGACGTAGACTTAATCATGTGAGCACACAAATCAAATATAGTCTAGTCATAAAAATAATGAATCGAAACCTAGAATATGTGAAACAACTAACACATGTAATTTCTAGTTTCATTCACAAAACTAATCCTTGAATAAATCATATCCATGAAACATAAATTCAAGATATTATAAACATACACCAAAAATTCTAGAATAACAATATATGATTAATGAATGTTCTAGCAAGGTTATTGATCTTAGAATGAGTCAATCAAGTCACATATAACCCTAGATATCAAGCTAAGCATAATACAACTCTTAAACATGTGATATACTAGAATCACATAAAACTAGTTCACATTTGTCTCTAATTAAACTTGATTAGCTTTGATATGAAGCTATCTTTCTCAATAGCTTTCAACATATATACACATACATATAGAAGAAGAAAACCCAAGGTAATTGAAGATTATAAAAGATGAAATCACAAAGTTTAGTTCAATACTTAAGAATCCCATGCAGTTTCGGTTTTGAGTGAAGAACCACCACAAAATGTGATCAAATAGCTACAACTCTTTTCGAGAAGGTAAGGGACTTGATTACGAAGATTCTTTAGCTTGAATCACTCAATTCGGAGTCCGAATGAGAAAATTATGGTGTTTGAAAGATGAGAAAGTTGGAGAGAAAATTTCAGCTCTAAATTCGAATTTTTCTTCTTAGAATGAACAAGTTAGAGAGAGGGAATATTTAAAAGAGATTGGGAGGGAAAAGTGTGGGGACCACTTGGGCTGCCACATGGGATCCCCGTGGAGGCGCGTGGCCACCAGGAGGAAGGGAGGGGGGGGGGGGGGGGGTGCAGAGAGCTGCTCTTCCCGTGGTGGCCTTGCGTCTTCATGGGTAAGAGCCGTTATGGCACCTTTCCACAATGCTTTCCTCATTCATGCATCCCTCGCGTTCTTCGACCTTCGAACTCTAATTTAAATCCGTTTTCGGATTACGAACCATAACTCACTAACACAAGAGGACGACTATAAAACTTTGACAATTGGATATGAAATCGACATGATACACGATGACCGAAATGAATGTATCAACAAGGAAAGGTAACTTCGTTGTTTGAACGTAAAGAGATGTAACTTCGTTGTTTGAACTAGAAATCAAATGAGTGAGTAACCGAAACGACCGGTACTCAACAAAGAATCGTTTAAGATCATATTCCAGTTCAAAAATAACAAAACCCAAGCAAATAAACACAAGATCACAGAAGTATGCAATTTCATAGACGTAGTCTTAGAACATGCAATTCTACAATGTATGACAATATGAGATCAATGCATGAGCATACTAAATCATGTGTGTGAATGTGTTATTACCAAATGAGCACTACTATGCAGGGACACATATGATTGCAATGTATGTGTGTGCTGGTTGCTCAACGATGTAGAGACACACATGTATGGATTGTGTGTGTGTGCGCCTAAGCCTTGTAAGAGGAAAGATGTTTTAATACCTTTGTAGACAATTATGCTTTTCCTCGAATGAAGGCAACACTTTACTTGAATCGTTGTCTATCTTCTTTGATGCTTGATAAACCAAATCCTAGATAACTAAACAATACAAAGGAAATGACGTTTTAATATAGAATGATTCCAACATACACCAAAATCCTAACGGTTTTTCAGGATTTGACTACGGGGAGGATGATTGGCAGTTCTAGAGGGTGTAAGGACTTTATCTTCTGGAAGTTTAACCCTCTCTTAAACTACAAGCATCAACAGCAGTGCATAGTCCTTGTGTTAGCAATATTAGCAAACATAACCTTGTTAGGGAGTCTAGTCTAGACAGTGATGTGATGTTATGGCATTACTGTTTAGGACACCCAAGTTTTATGTATATTGCTAAACTGTTTCCTTCAATTTTCAATAATAAAAATCTTATGTCTTTCCAGTGTGAAATATACCAATTCTCTAAACACTCTTGCAAACTTACAAATCATCTAAACCTTTTTCCATGATATATAGTGATGTTTGGGGACCATCATAAACCCTAAATATCACTTGTGCTAGATGGTTTGTTTCGTTTATTGATGATCACACAAGACTTACTTGGATTGTTCTCATGAAACAAAAAATTGAGGTCTCTCAAATTTTCTAAACATTCAATACCATGATTAAAACCCAATTCGATACTAAAATTCAGATTTTTAGGACTGACAACGATAGGGAATTTTTTAATTCTCAGCTTGGCAATTACCTATTGTGTGAGGGTATCATTTACCAGAGTTCTTGTGTTGATACCCTATAACAAAATGGTATTGCCGAGAGGAAGAATAGACACATCCTTGAAGTTGCCCGATCCTTGTTGTTTTCCACAAACATGCCTAAAAGGTTTTGGGGAGACGTTGTTCTTGCAACAGCATATTTGATCAATAGGCTTCCCTCAAAGACTTCGCAGTTTTCAACTCCTAGTAAAACCCTTCTTCACTTCTATCCCCAATGTCGCCTAATATCTAATTTACCACCAAAAACATTTGGCTGTACTATTTTTTATTCATCTTCATAAACACTCATGGGGTAAGTTGGATAAGCAATTTGTCAAGGGGATTTTTCGTGGCTATTCTTCCATTCACAAGGGTTATAAGTGTTTTTGTTCTCTTAATCATAAGTTTTATTATAATATGGATGTTAACTTTTTTGAAATAAAACCATTTTTTACCAAAATTGTTATCTAGGGGGAGAATTCTTGTGAACATCAGTTTTGGAAATCTGAGATACCTAGTTTGTCACCACAAAGCCTTGAGAGTTTAGATGTGTTTTGAACTCCTAGCTTGGTTGAAATTCCTTTAGTTAGTACTCATATTCCAGTCAATCCTCATACTCTGAACCAAACTCTAATGAACCTCCTAGCTGTCAACCTTTGAGTGAAACTCCTAGATAACCATCTAAGTGTCATGTCGTAGCTGATGTTGACCAAAAGGATATTGTTTACACAAGGAGACGGGAAAAACAGAAAGAATTAGTGGTTCTAACACACACTCAGCCAGTTCAATCATCTGAGCTTGAACCTCAAATTCAAGAAATTAATGCACAGGTTGAAGACAATAATTCCCTTAACACTTTAGACTTTGTGCAAATTCCTAACACTCTGGAGGAAGCTTTATCTATAGCCGAGTGGAAGAGTGCTGTAGAAGAGGAGCATAGGGCTCTAGAAAAGAATAGTACATGGGAAATCTGTGACTTACCCTGGGGGAAGAAACCAGTGGTTTGTAAATGGGTCTTCATGACCGAGATTCAGATGGAATAACCTAGAAGAGAGGGAAGGAATAATGAGATAGTTTTCACGGCCAAAGATTCAGAAGGAATTGATGTAAAACCCAACGATGTGATTGTAGTGGGGGTTTAAATAGTCCATAGGGATGTCCTCCGGGTGATGATAGACAATGGAAGTTCAGCTGACATCTTGAGAGCCAGGGTATATGACGAATTATAGCTGGATAGAAAAGACTTGAAGCCTTTTAAAGTATCGTTGAAAGGGTTCGGGGGTGTATAGGTGAGGTCCTTGGGAACCGTAAAGCTAATAGTGATATTCGACACAACACCATGTCGAAGAACAATCTCGTTGGACTTCATCGTCATCGATATGTACAACTGGCTGTATAATGCACTACTCGACCGATCATTCTTGAACAAGGCTCGGGTAGTCACATCAACTTATGCACTAAAAGTGAAAATCTTGTCGAAATTTGGGATCAGAGATCTCAAGGGATCATAAGAGATGGCTCACTAGGTGAACCTGTCAGTTTTCAAGGACAGAGCCAAAGTAGAAGTGTTGAGCATATTTGAACTCAGCCAAGTGGCACAGGAAGAGACTCCGGGATTTTCGAACTCGATCCAAGGGATGAGATAGATAAAGAAAAAGAGGAGCCAACTAAATCCATCATCTTAGACGAAAGGGAACCTGATAGAACCATTAAGATTTGGGCGAGGTTGACCGAACCAGTTAAGGCGGACCTAACAAACTTGCTGAATGAGTACAAATGAATCTTCACCTGTAGCCACGAAGACATGCTAGGGATCAACACAAATGTGATTTCGCACTATTTTACCATAGATGATAAAAGCAAACTAGTGGTGCAGAAAAGAATAACCTTCAATCCAGAAAGAAGTGTGGCCATAAGAGAAAAAGTGGCCAAGTTACTCGCAGTAAGGTCAATCAAGGAAGTTAAATACCCTGAATGGGTAGCAAATGTCGTGCTCGTGAAGAAGAAGAATAATCAGTGAAAGATGTGTATGGAATTCACTAACATAAATAAGGCCTGCCTCAAGAACAGTTTTCCACTTTCGAGAATCAACCACTTGGTCGCTGCAACAGTCGTACATAAGCTTTTGAGCTTTATGGATGCGTATTCAGAATACAATCAGATCAAGATGCATAAGCCGCATGAAGATAAAACAACATTCACCACTGACCAAGAACTATACTGCTACACAGTCATGCCATTCAGCTTAAAGAATGCGGGGGGCAACATATCAATGACGTCAATAGGATGTTTGCCAGTCAAATGAGGATGAATATGGAAGTATATATAGACGATAAGCTAACGAAAAGTGTCACGATCAAGAGACATGTGGATGATTTGCGAGAAACTTTCGATGTATTAACCAGGTATGGCATGAAGCTGAACCTTGCTAAGTGTGTATTTGGCGGACCATCCGATAAGTTTCTCAGGTACCAGGTGCATCAGAGAGCGATAGAAGTGAACCTCGATAAGATCCAGGCGTTGGCCGATATGGTTTCCATAAAAAATTTGAAGGATATTCAGAAACTTATAGGGTGTTTGGCGTTGTTGAACAGGTTCATATCAAAGTCAACTGATAGATGCTTACCATTTTTTAGAGCTCTCAAGAAAGGTAAAGAGGTCGAATGGAATGAAGATTGTGAATAGGATTTCCATGCTTTGAAAGACTACCTCAGCCAAACGCCACTGCTATCAAAACTGCTTCATGGAGAAACACTATACATATACCTGTCAGTCACGAAAGTAGCCACGAGTTTCGTACTAGTTAGACAAGAAAATGGAATCCAGAAGCCAGTGTACTATACAAGCAAATCACTGTTACCCGTTGAGACAAGTTATTTACTAGCCAAGAAGATAGTGCTCATACTAATAATAGCGGAAAGGAAATTGAGGCCTTATTTCCAAGCCCACAAGATCGAGGTGTACACAAACTGCCCTCTCAAGCTAATTTTACATAAACCTGAAGTATCCGGTAGACTAACGAAATGGGCAATTGAGTTAAGTGAATTCAAAATAGGTTACCTCCAAAGAACATCAATTAAGGGCCAAGCAGTTGTAAATTTTGTGGTAGAATTCACTGAACCGGACATTAAAGTAGCAAAAATGATGGATGAACAGATAAAGAAAAATTTCCAATGGCAACTTCACGTCGATGGCTCATCAAATACGCACGGCAGCGGGACGGGGATAATGGTCTCAACCCCGGAAGAAGATTCATTTGAATGTGCCTTAAACTTTGATTTTAAAGCCACCAATAATCAGGCGGAGTATGAATCACTAATAACAGGGCTAAGATTATGCACAACCTCAGGAGCCGATGAGATAGAGATCTTCAGTGATTCCCAAGTTATTGTCAACCAAGTGTTGGATGAGTACCAGGTGAGAGATGAAAGCATGATCGCCTATCTGGAATTGACAAAAGGATTATTGGAGTGATTCAAAGAATTCATGATTGTACATATCCCAAGAGAAAAGAATGAGCAGGCTGACGCTCTAGCCAAACTAGCATCGACCACGGTTAATATTTGGCCCCGAACCATCCCTATGTCTCATATGCTCTAACCAAGCATAACCGAGTAGAACGAAGTCGGGGTAATCGAAAATAGGTCATATGACTGGATGACACTAATAAAAGAATACCTCATCAATAACACTCTGTTAGGCGACCCACTAGAGGCAAAACGACTGAAATACAAAGCTACAAGATATTCAATTCTCAATGGCGAAATATACAGAAGAGGTTATTTAAGAGTATTGCAGAGGTGTGTTGGATCTGAAAAAGCTGAAGGAATTCTAAAAGATATACATAGCAGAAGCTGCGAGAATCATACTAGGGGTATCAGCCTGTCCCACAAGGCATTAAGGCAAGGGTTTTACTGGCCAACACTGTTAGCCGATGCAAAGAGAAAATCGGCAAGGTGTGAAGCATGTCAGAAAGTTGCAAACAACATTTGCCAGCCACCTGAACATTTGCAAAGTATCACTTACCCATGGTCATTCGCCATGTGGGGAATTGACCTCATTGGTCTAATGCCTACAACGGTCGGAGGGGCAAAACATGCCATTGTGGCTGTGGATTACTTCACAAAATGGGTAGAAGCCGAAACATTGGTGCATATAACAGAGGCAAATACCACCAACTTCATGAAGAAAAACATATTGTAGAGGTTTGGTATACTAAACACCATCATCATAGACAATGAGACAGAATTTGACAACAAAAAGTTCAGGGAACTGTGCAAGAAATATGGGATTAATAATTAGTATACATCTCCAGCCCACCCACAGATGAATAGATAGACTGAAGTAGTGAACAAGATAATCAAGCATAACTTGAAAGCCAAGCTTGCCGTCAAGAAATGAAGTTGGGTAGAAAAACTACCACATGTACTATAAGCTTATCAAACCACATAAAGAGGCTCAATAGGCAAGACACCTTACTCCATGGCTTTCGGATCAGAAGCTGTCATCATTGTAGAAACAGCATTCTCCTCACCGAGAATACGACTCTTTCAACCCGAACTCAATATTAACACGTTGAAATACGGATTGGACGAGCTAGTGGAAAGAAGGGAACACACCCAAATAAGGAATGCAGCTTATCAACAAAGGGCAGCCAGGTACTACAATTCACATGTGTGTCTAAGAAGATTCACGCTTGACGACCTAGTGTTGAAAAGAGTAGCCCCAAGAACTAAAGACAAAGCTGCAGGGTCGCTCGCAGATAAATTGGGAAGGGCCATATCACGTTACCAGTACAGCAGGAGATGGAGCGTATCGTATTGCTCGAAGAGGAGCCAGCGAGCTCCCTCGACCATGTAGCGCACAATATCTGAAGATTTACTACCCTTGATTTCTCCCCCTCTTTAAAAGTTTGGTTTTGTTTTTTCTTTCTTAGAATTTTCTTTTCAGTATTTTCCTTTTGAGTATTATTGAGGTTGTAGGAGATATTCAATAAAGAGTAATTTATTACTAAAGTACGTCTTCACAAGATCCAAGTGCCACAAACGACCATGGAAGCTATTCGTTGTTGCACGAGAATGAGTTTAAAACTTTCAGCAACGTAAAAGAGAGCGAACGGGGTACTCCCTGACCATAGCAGGCTTAAGACGAATACGTCACAACAACTTGAGCTAGAAAAAAATACTATAAGACCAACTGGTGCTAACCATTATTAGCAAAGAACAACCCTTCGTGATGCAAATAAATCACTTAGAAATAGTGCTTAGAAATATATCTTGATATAAGTGGTGGGGGTCGAACAAACTAGCAACCCAAAAAAAAGTAAGCAAAATCATGAGACGTCCCAATAATATGCTTAAAGACTTGGTTTATAGTCGGATACATCCTGATAAACATTGAGTAAATAAAAACTTAGCAATGATAGCTAAACAATAATAAGAAAAAAAAAAGGCGTTGAGCTTTGACCAAAAACTCAACAACGTTAGCTGAACAATAAAAAAGGCTTTGAGCCTAAACCATAAACTCAGCAATGGTAGCTGAAACGACTAAAAGGACTCTGATCCCAAACCAAGAAATCAATCACAACAATCGAACAGAAGAAAAACTAGCAGATTATATAAATAAATATTAAATGTATATTTGCAGGGATGAACATCATGAGCAATTTACACTTATGAGAAAAGAGATACAAAACATAAGCAATCATCGGAGAGAAAGTGAGGATTGAGTGTGTAATTATTCTATTCATAGTGGATCTCTTCTCACTGTCACTAGCACCGTGGATGTTTCCTCGCCTTGGGGTTTTACCACGTAAAACATGTGTTATATTTGATTTATTTTTTATTTCATACTTTTATACATTACTATTCTCTAATACGAACGAATTGTATCACATCCACGTGGAGAAAGAGGCTTTGATTATTCAACCCTAGCTTGGTTAAAGTGTCGATCTACCTACGTGTTATTGTTTGGCGATTGACTTTTTAACGATCTAAAAATCATCGTCAACAATTGGCACTAGAAGGAGAGGGGTGAAATTCAAAAATTAGCGTCTCATTGCGTGCAAAACGAGTTTCATTTCGGTGCATGTAAAAATTCAAGCAAAGGCAGAACTTTCTCAACAAACAGACCTCCTACCAAGAAGAAGCTCAAACCGTCACTAAGTGTTTGTCACTTGAAGAATTCAATAAGGGTAACTTGAAGAGTGGAGACCAAATAGGAGCAAGTTTGAGAGAAAGTAGCATTAACGACATGATCCATGAAAGCACAAGTGGGAGAAGCTTCAATCAAGAGAGTACATGCTCTAAAATCTCTTATGATAATGTGGTGAATTATCAAGAGATTATTGACTCTTTTCAAAAGTGTTTGAAGATGAGGGAAAATGATATCCTTGAGTTGGAAAAGGATAACCTTCAACTAAAAGCCAAAGTGGCTCACTTGGATGTAAAAGTTAGATGTGGAAAGGAAATTGAAGGCAAGTTGAAGATGGAACTTGAAGAAGCAAGAAGTTCACTTGCTAAGATGACTTCGATTTGGACATGGATGACTCCTTGAAGATGGACGTGGTTGATATGTCCTAGTATGAGAAGGAGATTGAAGATTGCCACCAACGGATGAAGGTAATGAAAGATGAACTTGCCAACAAAGAAAACTCTTTAAAGATTGTCAAGGAAAGAAAGATAAGGTGCCTTGAGAAGAATTAAAGAAGGCCAAGGTCAAACAACCTCAAGCTCAAGGCAAAAGCAAAGCTTCATCCAAGCATCTTCCATCTCAAGGAAAGTCCACACAAGCCTTGGCAAATCAACCAAAGCCTAGGCAATCCAAGAAATATGGACATGTCCTTATAAGGCAACCACCTCCTCTAACAAGCCAACTATTAAGAAAGGAGGTAACTACATGACTCAACCTTTGAGAAAGGTTCATCATGCTCAACCACAAAGGCACCAACAACCGGCTATTGCTCCCAAGAAAAGCCAACCGATGTATCATCAAAAACAACCTCATCAACATGGCAATGCTTTGATGAGAGCTCAAAGCGATGGTATAAATTCTCTCTTTATACTTATTTGTCATTATTATGGTATGATTGGTCACATTAGACCAAATTGTTTTAACTACATAAAGTTATGTAGAATTAAGAGCATGGAAGAAAAGAGAATGAACAGTAGGGCTAGTTTGCATGAACCTAGAAATATGTCTATGACCACTAAAAATGAAAAAGTGGAACCTAGATAGGTTTGAACCTAAATGCAATTGTACTTACATGGTACATGTGGATACTATTGAGTCCAATGGACTTGGTATGTCTAGTGGGACTTGTCCCATGCTCTGATACGGTACAATATTGACCTCATATGGGGTACTTAAGCAAAGAGGGCAATTTTGCATACTTGTCGCATGCAAAAGTTTGATAAAAATTATGCTTCTTTATTAATTGCTTGAGCAGCTTGGTTGCATATATGCTTATATATTTTTCCATTCAATAAGTGTGAACCATTGCTTTGTGTGAAATCCATGTCATATTTATGTTCAAACACGCATTTTTGGACTAGGAGATATACTTAGGAAGTACTCTTTGTATGACCTATAATTATCTCCATGACATGATGATTCTTTAAATGAAATGCGTAAAATGAAAAGCATGAATTCGTAAAAATTGGATCCTAGTATGTTTGATAGTTCTGTATAGTTCTGTCCACATACCCATTATTAATTGAAAAGCATTACCACTCTGACAGTATTTTTCAAAAAGTCATCGCTGCTTTTGAATCTCAGCCTACCGCAGCAACCATCTCCTGGATCTGTTGACGTCACCGTCGTCAGAATAAAGTAAAGCAGTACGCCAGACTTGGTTTCGTCACCAGCAACATCTCAATCCTTTGATCCGTCACCCTAGAGAGTCATCGTTGCTTTATCTCGAGAACCCACCCAACCCGAAGCCTTCTCCATTATCGTTGTCTACTAATCATCAACTGACGTCCGTCAACAACCATCTCCAGCATCATCCCCAGTCCACTTTTTTTCACATTCTGCTTAAAGTTTGATATAGAACACATACCGACGCCGCTCTTCCTTGCATAGAAGGTGTTCGATCATATTCCACAGTTAAACTCTAATGTTTGTCAAATCCATCTCTAGCTAGGTTCATGGTTTTGATTATGAAGGAAGGGAAATGATGAGGGAGAGAGAGAGAGGCTCGGGCTTCCATGAGTTGGGGGAGAGGAGAGATTTTAGGGAAAACTTGTTTACAATTTTTGTAGACAATCTGAATCCTAAGGTTGATCACGTTTATGGGTAATTTTCAAGAAGTATGGAAGGGTGAGAGATGTGTTTATTTCGGCTAAAAAGAGTGCAAGAAGTAGCAGCTTTGCTTTTATTCGCTTTGAATCCTTGAAGGAAGCAACAATGGTGGCAAAACAGACATATGGCTTGGCTATCCATGTGTGGCTGTTAAGAAAGAAGGTTGCTTCTTATGATTGGAAAAATTGAAGGTCAAGTGCTCAAAGTGGCTTGGTTTCGAAGGTTTAAGATAGAAGAGGTAGTGTGGGAGACCTTAGAGGTAACTTTCAGTAAGTTCAATATCAGGACAATCTGTCTATTGTAACTGTGTTGAAAAGGAACTAAATAGGTAATGGGGAAAGTGGAGGGAGGATGGAAAAGAAAATGGTGAGCTGTTTTTGGGAAAGAGATGTTAGTGCAGATGCGTGGCTATCAGTATGTGCTGTAGGTGTGCTTAATTCTTTCTCTAGTGTCTTAAGTGTGAATAATATATTATTCAATAGAGGCATTCCCTTTTCTTCTTCTTATTTAGGAGACAAGATGATTCTTTGGAGGTTTAAATCAGAGAAAGACACCATAGAGTTCATTGAGAATAGGTTTTATTGGGATGATTGTTTCTCTTCTATGGAGAAGTGGTACTCAAAGCTTACCTATAATACAAGACTAGTGAGGATCGAGTTCTTGGGGGTTCATTTGAATTTTTGGAGTGCTTCCTTCTTTTTGAAGGTTGGTGGAGTCCTTGGTGAATCACTATTAATGGATTATAATACTCTTCATAGAAAGAGTTTGGATGTAGGGAGAGTTCTGGTTTTGCTTCCTTTTGATTAGAAATGTCCTAATAACTTAGAGGTGGTGGAAGATAGGAGTTTGTTTGTTATTTTGGTGGCTAAAAGTAGACTTTCGGTGGATCTTCAATGGCTAGAGAAGCAGTTGGGTTTGAAGATGGAGGATTCCATCTCTGTTTTGAATCCTTTGCTTGATTCGGAAGGAGGAGAGAAGTAGATCATGATGTGCAGCACTGTAGGCTTTTTCAGGACAATAATGAGTGTGTATGGGAGGGATGCATTGTTCATAAATTTTCTTCTGCTAAGGGTAATAGCAGTGATGGTGACACCCTCTCATCTCTTTCTGAATCAGAGGATGTAAGAGGATCATTTCAAAATTTTGATTTTCAGAAGGATGAGAATTCTGCAAAGTGTGGGCCTAGTGGGCTTCATAATGAAGATGGGTAGGTTTTTCAGTTGTTAGAAGGCTCAAAATGAGGGGTTAAGATTGGTCCTTTTGAGTGTGAGGAAGGTGAAATTATAAGCCCAAAAGAAATGTCTGACTGTGGGAAGGAGGATTTATGTATAAATGGCAGAGGAGGCAAGGAACTATTAGTTTTAGCTCATGTTTCGGCTGGTGTAATTCGAAGCTCAAAGGGTTCGATCAAAGAGGTTATGGATGGAAAGAATCCGAATCGAAATGATGGGTTTAAGGTAAGAGGTTTATCTATGGTTTCTTCAAGTATTACTAAGAATAAAAGAGGTAGACATGTCATGGTTTTGTCGAAGAATCACAGTATGACTCCAAGGAGCTTCAGCATTTGCTTAAATTCGAAGATTCAAAATCCTGAGTTAAATTCCAATGAGGTTTGGAACTTGGAGGACGAAGTCGCGAAGGTTTTGGAAAAAGGTTTGGCCCTCGATCTCAACTTCAATGGGAGAAAGAATGAGTTGTTAAACATTATTACTAAGAGGGGTGAGGTGAATGATAATAGGTTCCGAGATTTGATGAGAAAGTTTGTGATCAAATACAAGGCTATGGGTAGTGCTTGTGTTCCAGCTTAGGCTTTAGGGAGTTGTTTTTGTTTTGTGGTGTTTTTGGGCTGTTTGTTGCAGTTTGTGTGGTGTTTGGCTGTTGGTTTCGCGGGTTTTCGTTTGGTGTTTTTGTGCCTTTGCTGGCCTGTTTCTTTGTTGTGTGTTTTGGCTTTTGTGCCTTGGGTTTGTTGTGTTGATAGGGTTCTGGTTCCTGCTGCGTTGTGGTTTGATGAGAGGGTTGGTTGTCATTTTCGACTCTCGGTTGGTCATTTCTTCTGTTAGCTCGAGAGTTCCTTTGCCGTTTTGCTGGCTAAGAAAAGGGCTAGGGATGAAGGGGATGTGCTTATTTGGAGCCTGTGTTTAGGTCGTATGGTGGTTGGTTTGGTGTTGTGTGTCTTTGTCTTTCAATCTTTTCCTGCGCTGCTATTTTTTCTGTTGTAGTGTGTTGTTTGCATGACGGCTTCTGTACTGGGTTGTGTGTTTGTGCTCTACGACCTGTTTCCCCTGTTTCGTTTTGTTGGTTTCTTTTGTCTGGTTGTAGCCCGTTTTTATGATGAATAAAATTTGCTTTTCAAAAAAAATGACATGCTCAAAAATGAAAAGTATGAATTGTTGATTGCAATTGTTAAATGCAAAAATGTGTGAAAAGCAAATTGTGAGACTGATAAAATGAATAAATGATCTTGTATCCGTTCTAAGGATTTTAAAATCCAAAGTCTCTCTTTCTTTATTAGTTGAACATGGCTACTATCATATGGGTATCTTACTCGGAAAAATCAAATGGGGTGCAAAAGTCGCTGATGCCTTGTTTTGCTTATAAAGTTGGATATAGTTGCTCTTTAAATATGAATGAATGACTATCCTATATCCTTGCTTTGATTCATGACAATTGGTGAAATTGGTTTGAATTCTTTAAGGAAACCTTTATCATTTGCCTTGCCAAATACCATGATTTTTGGATTTGAATACAACATGTCTTACATGTAAAGCATCTTAATCACACATTTTCATAAAATAAATCTCCTTGCTTATCTTCCAATTAATTGTGTTACATAAAGTGGCTTATATGATTATGCAAATGTCTTATATGCTACTATCTCTCTTTCCTACAAGTAACCCGTTGAAGAATACTTCTTTGCCTATCTCATGACAAAATGGGGAGTAGTATGTGGTAAGAGAGTGCTAATTGAGACTAGCTAATTCGCACATTGGAGAAAGTGCTTAATTGAGGGGGAATTAGCCTATTGAGGGGGAGCATTGCATTACAATATTCATCGTATGATGTTGTGTATTTTCTTTAATGCAAATGCTTGTTTTTATCTCACTTGATTACCTCATACACACTTGTCTTGGAAAGTGTAGTTCTTATTTTGCAGGGATATTTTTTTCTACAAGAGATGTAATGCTTGAAGATCGAGTTTGATCAGGCTTCTCTTTGTATTGTAGAATAAACTATTGTTGACCCTTAGATTTTACTTTTTGTGAGGATCAAATGTGAGTGGTGGTTTTGTCAAGAAATAGCCAAAGGGAGAGATTGTAAGGTCTTTATATTTTGATTGGCTTATTTTGTTGATAAACCACATTTGGGGAAGATTTTGTAATGGGTAGCTTAGGTCCTCGATGACAAGCTTCCAAGTATCCCTGGTGACTTTAAGAGCAAGAGCGAAAGGTAAATCATTTGACTTGCCTCTTGAAGAGATTAGTTGCACACACATACACACTTCTTCATGCATGCTTTATTCATCTTGCATTTGTGCTTCAATTCTTATATGTGTGCATTCTTCACACTTCACACTTGCACATCTTTGTTGGATTTTGTTGTGTGATAGTGTCTAGTAATTTGTTTCCGTTTGTGTGATCGGAAACATCTGTGCTTGCACAATGGTGTGCATGTATTAACACGATGGTTGACCATTTGAGAATGTCCTATTCTTCTCTTAGATATGTGTTAGATTTAGGCTATGCTTGGTAGGAGAGAGGGAGAATATGAGGGATGGATGAATTAAAAAGGAGAGAGAGTAGGAGGGATGAAGAGGATAATATATATCCTTCATGTTGTTTGGTATTAAAAAGAGGGTTGGATGAATGGATTGGTATATAATTTATAAAATTACTATATTGCCCTTTAAAAAATTGGAAGGGTAATATAAAAATGGAGGGTATTTTTGTCTTTGCCCCCATCACTCTCCCTCCATTGTGACCCACCTATCATTGGAGGGATCCAATATGGTGGGCCCAGAGGGAGAAGCGCTCCCTCCTCTCCCCCTCTCCCTTCACTCCTCCCTCCAACCAAACAAGAGATTTGCTCTCCCTCCAACCCTCTCCCTCCCTCCATCTTTCCCTTATACCAAACACAGCCTTAGTTTGGTTGTTTGGAGTAAAGTGTCTAGTTTCAAAAGATTGGATTTCAATGATTTAAATTTTTTTCAAAACTGACATTTGTATGGTCTTGTGACTATAATTTTTTATTCAAAGCTTTAAAATGAGTTTTGAAAATTTCTGTACTAACTAGACACCCATACCTTTCCAACGGTCTATTATTCGTAATATTTCATGACCGTTTGGATTGTTTTTGAAATCTTCATAGTGACCACCAAAATAATGCAACTCTGTTGTTGTCCGTTTCTAACATTTGGTCACTCAATGGACCATAACTTTTCTATAGACATTGAAATGTCATTTTGTATAAACGAAAAGAAAGTAGACATCCATACCTTTCCAACGATATATCATACAAAAAGTTTCGATGTCGTTTGGTCATGTTTCAGAGTGCTCAAATCTTGAGCTACTGCACTGTCGCGTGTACCGCGGAAATGCCCATAATTTTTTTATTTCTTCCAAAATGACATAGTTTCACTTAAGCACTATAAATACATATTTTTCTCATCATTTTGAGAGTAGAGCCACAAAATCAAACCCTAGAGAGAGAGGCTTCATATTCTTGAGAGAGAAAGCACCAAGTTTGCTTCTTTAACTCTCTAAACCCAAAACCCATCATCTTTATGCATCTCTAATGAGAATTAAGAAGCGTCATCAAATGATCCATTGCTTGTTCCAGTTGGGCCAATTACAAGGGCCAAGAGGATCGAAGAAGCATTTAATGGGGTTTGATTCTGAGCAGCTGAAATCCAAGTTCGGCCCACATGAAGACTAAATCCGGGTTGAACTTCGTGGGCCTCTACAGAGAGCATCTAAATTCAGATCGTCTATTATAATATGTTTTCGGAAAGCCAGACGATATATACAAATGTTATGAAGACTCCATCCTCCAAAACTGATGTAGCGGAAGCTCTGTAGAGATAAAAAATTTGCGTAAAACGATTAGAAACAACCTACTAAAGTTCCGTTGATTTGCGCACAAATACCGGAAAGTTAGGCTTCAATTCGTTGATTCACGATGAATACCGAAATTGGAATAATTAGAGAAAACTCTAAAATTTTATAAATCAAAAGCCAAATGGCCAATTCGGCCTACATCTTTATTTAAAGCAAAACAAATCCTAATCCTAAACCTAATCGAATTCCTTGGAAAGCAAGAAAACAACTTAAAAACGGAAATTTACCAAAAAAGGCAAAAACGAAATTAAAGCAAAAACTAATTCTACTGAGAATCCTAAACACTCCAGAATTGACGGAAGTCGATACGTAATTGGGAAACTCAATTTATTGTGAAAAAAAAACTTTCCTAAAATGGCAAAAACTGCAACTTCGAGGCTTAAACGACGGAATTTGCATAAAAAAGGACGTGCTTACACAGCAAAGCTTCGTAGTAGTTCCGGAAACGCCGAAACGCATCAGCTATCAAAATTTCAAGTCATTCTGATTCCGTCGCCCGGATTTGGTCTTACTTGGATTGTTTCAAATCCCACCCCTCCAAATAATCTAATGCCAGTTGATCTGCAGCATCAAAAATAGATCACAACAGCCCCAAATTCGGTCATCTATTTTGTTGCGCGTGAGGAACAAGCTAGGGTTTGGATGAGTCTGAATTTTAGAATATTTCCTGTTTTATTTATTTTCCAAATAAATAGTCAATTTGTTTCCCAATTGAAGGGCAGATTTTGTTTCCCAAATGAAGCTTTCCAAATAAGGAGCAAATCAACTAGTTGTTAGTTTTAGTCTTTATTTATTTCCTAAATTTTTTTGCACTTATTTTCCTGATTGTAAGACATTAATTGCCGAATATTTTATTTCCTTTATCGTTCTTTCTAGGGCTTAGATATTTTTAATATTTAAGAGACTCATGGATGTATTATTGAAAAGACTTTGGAATGGAATAATTATTTGAGAGAACGTTTTCTCTTTGGTTCTTCATTGAACTATGAACTTATCAAGTGTTATACCTTATGGTGTTCAAAACCCTGACTTATCACTCACCTTCTTCTCTTCTTGAGTGTGGCGTCTACAACCTTCTTGATACCATAGGTTCTTATCTCTTTATAGATAACGGGTCGCGGTCCTTTATTTTCTTTGTTTTTTTATAAACTTGAATTTAGAAAACGATCCTCCATTACCATATATTGGTTCTGGGTCTCACTACTCTTGGTGAGGTTCGTATCAATCTCTAAGCATATCTAAAGCATGGATCTTCTTTGTTTCATGACTAGGTAAGTTAGAACTTCATTGACTATCATTTATTGTTCTTCTTACTCTAGATTAAGCATTTATTGCTTGATTAAATACCTTGACTCATTTATTACATATACTTATGAGTCTTGATAACATGATTGAGTTTTTATTGTGATAGCTAGGATTCTAAGTTTATATAACATCTAGCTAAGTTATCTCATTGATTAATTGAAATGGTTTTGTGATAGCTAGGATTTCATGTTTATATAAATCTAGCTAATTTATCTCATTAAAATGATTGAGATTGTTTATGATAGCTATTGTATCTAGGATTGGTTATTCTTCACATAGCTAAGTTGTATACCATGACATATAGCAAACTTTGATATCTATGATTGATTTTATTATCATCATTTAATTTCTAGATAAGCATTTAATGTTCCCTAGCATTAATTGCATTATGGATATTGCATAATATTCACATAAAGTGTTGATCTCTTCGTGAGAAGTAAGTCTTGTGACTAAGGTGGCTTAGTGCGCAAGCAATTGATCTATGTTCACTTTTAAAGGCATGCGGGTAGTGGTGGTGGGTTAGTGACTGTGGACGATTTGATGGTGGTCAACCTAGGTTGTAAACACCATTACAATTAGTGGATTCGAGAATCGTGTGTGGCACACATATCGGTCCGTGGTTTTTCTTTGTTGAAGGTTTCCACTTAAAAATCAAGTGTTATTTAATTTCCGCACTTTATACTTGATTTATTTATTTATGTGTTTGGGGTTATTTTTGTAAAATTGACTAATCCTTAAAAATTAGTAATAACGGATTAATAACCCATTCACCCTCTCTAGGTTGTATTAGAAGACATGCCAACATATTTGTTTCAATTTTAATTGAGGAAGTTACGGTGAAATGACATTTAATGAAGTTGAGAAATAGAAGTTCAAGAGTTGAATTTTCAAATTTCAATTAGAGATAACGTACATATATCGTGCCTTAAGACAAGAACCAAAATGTTAACTAAAAAGTTTTTAGGTTCATACATGCATTCATTCATTTAAAAGAATAAAAATAATTAGTATTAACACATCTCCTCACGGCATATACAGTGTTAGAGGTGGTAATATAGCCTGTTGCGTCATGTTTGTATAAACCCAAATATGCCCCGTTAATTTTTTGCTTAACCTTAACAAGATCTGTTAAACTTATCGTGTTATAAGTCAAAACCTAAACACTGCCCATTAAATAACGTGTTACCCGATAAAACCCATGTAACCCATTAATTTATAGGTTATGTATGATAAATTACAATTCCATTAACTCATTTCCTTCTTAAAATTTGAAAGTAATTTAAATATTTTAATTTAATTACATAATTCAATCCACTAACACTCATTTAATAAATGAAAATAATCAAGAAGAATAAAAATGTTGATTCAAAATAAAATCCCATAAAATTTAATACAATTGCCCCGAAATATAAAATTCATCCAAAAATAAATCCAAGCATATTGCCACCCCTGTGTGCACTTCTTACGAAGAGGCAATAAGGGAGGTTGGAGATCCAAATTGAATCTCAATCCATTTCTTTAATTTATTTATTTTTATATAATATATTTCATTAAATTAAAGGTAATATAAAAGGTAATGAAGTCTTTTAACTGTACAGCAAAATGCTAACAATAGGCGAAACATTTATTAGTTTTTAGAAAAGTTGTTTCTGTCTATTAATAAGAAACCACGGTTAGGTTCTGTATAATAATTACTTAATTAGTATTTCTTAATGATAATTTTAATTAATAGATAAACGGGATGGAGATGGTAAGCATTTCATGTTCTACCCAACCAGCCCCGCCTCATCTACAACGATAGAATTTAGGAGGCGATAGGTATAGGATGGTGTGTGGGGAGGGCCGCTTGTACGTACGGTTGCCATCCCTAATCTAATTAGCTTATGTACGTAAAGTGGCCAGGAATACTGCACAAATTAATATTTAGTGATAAACCAAGTTAATTTTCTCAACACTTGTCATATATATATATATATATATATATATATAATTCATCCTTTCATTTGCAAAGTGCTAGAAGCTTTAAGCCTTGGAAGAACAGAAAAATGAAGGCTGATATTATTTCTGAGGAGCTGATTAAGCCATCTCTACCAACTCCACACGTCCTTCGAAACTACAAAGTATCGTCCTTTGATCTATTGCGTGGTCCTAGCTACATTAGTATATTTCTGTGCTTCCCTTCTAATGGCACCAAAAATCAATCCTCCCAGAGAGTTAAGCTTCTAAAAGAATCGCTCTCCAAAACCCTAACTCAAGTGTACCCGCTAGCCGGGCGATACGTGAAAGAAAGTTTAGAAGTTGATTGTAATGATGAAGGTGCATTGTTTGTGGAAACACAAGTAAATTGCAAGCTTTCTGAATTTATTGATGCAGATGACAAGGTCACGCAGCTTTGCGATCATTTGGTGCCTCATATATTAGAGTCGGCCACCACCCCTTTGTTCTCGGTTCAATTCAATAAGTTCACCTGTGGCGGCGATCTTATAGCAATAAACTGTACACACAGGATAGCTGATGGGTTCTCTCTCTTTAAATTCGTTGAATGGTGGGCTACAGCGTGCAGAGAAGGCATCGATAAATTAGTCGATGATCGCCTTAGTTTGGACTTGCCTTCTCTTCTCCCAGCAAGTCAGACGATTCCTGATATCAAGCTTGGCGCGAGAAAGAACAATGTTGTGACCAAAATCTTTGTTTTCAATGGTGAAGCCATATCGAAACTGATAGCAATGGCGAAGGCTGGTGGTAAAAGACAACTGATATCAGACACGGTCGTGGTGACAGCGGTTATATGGAGAGTTCTCATAAAGATAGCTGAAGCGAGACATGGGAAACTACGGCCCGGTGTAGCCACGCATGTGCTGAACATGCGTGGAAAGACAGCCCTGCCTGTGCCCAAAAATGCTTTCGGGAACTTGTGCTATTCGGCCATTGCGCGGTTCGTACCAAGCAATGACCAGAGCGAGGTAGAACTGCATGATCTGGTAGGTCTGCTCAACGACAGCATAGGAAAAGCCTACAAGGACTTGGTGAAGGTGAGCAGAAGTGGCGATGATCTTTTCGCTTCATTGGTTGATGTGACGAAAGAAGTAAGCGATGAATACAACATGGAAGGCGATATATATCCGTTCTCAAGCGTAGTTCAGTTCCCTGCATATGAATTGTGCGATTTTGGTTGGGGAAAGCCCATTTGGATGGGGGCTGGTCAAGTGCATGTGCCTCTGGAGATTATTTATCTGTGGGGCAGCAGAGATGGTAAAGCCATTGAAGCCTGGGTGAGCTTGAATGAAGATGATATGCTTCATTTCCAACAACATCCAGATATCATAGCCTCCACTTTTACAAACTAGGTTATAATAATAAAGAGATAACAGTACCATTAAGATGTTTAGGGTATCATCTTTATCTTTTTTTTTTTTTTTTTTTTGGATTAAATAAATATGTGATGTTTTCGACCTATATATCTCATCACATCATCTCAAAATGTTTGGACTCTACAGCTATTCTCTTTCGGAGTTTCTACTAATGCCTGTAGTACGTACAACTCTCCTTATCCTATTCTTCAATAAAATTTCCTTTCTTTCTTGCTTAAAAAAGAGATTTATTCGTGGTTGCAAATTTTACCACAGTTGAGTTTGTTTAGAGCATCTCCAAGGATACAATGAATTGTGAAAAACTTATATGTCAAATATGGTAAATAGACAATAAATTAAAATATGTTTCTCTAATACAATCATAACTATTTGAGGAATGTTATCTACCTTACCCATTTGTTTTTCTCACTTATTGTTTGACACGTCTACAGTTTATCATTTAATAAAGGGGTATTATCACTAAAATCCCTACTTTTTTATGAATTGTCACATTTTACTTTAGTCCCTTGTTAAGGGTTTAAAACACACATCCAACGGTATTCGAACCCTCAACCTTAAGGTTAAAAGCCACAAGCTTTAAACACCTGAGCTACTCTAGTTCATTGTTGATGGTTTGTTGATTTAAATGTATATATAGTTATATAATTTGTTTAAACTAGTTAAATTTTTTTTTTTACATAATTTAAAATAAACTCATATTTAATAATAATATACAAAAACATATTTATGAAAATAAAAAAGAAATAACAAAACAAAATGAAACCTAGAAAATCTAGAAAATCAAAACCTGTAAATTTCTTTCTTTCTTTCTTTTCTTGGATTTTTTTCTTTTCAAAAAATATATTATTTCAATTTGATTAAAAAAAAAGAAACCCAGAAAATCAAATCATATAAATTGAAAAGGGGAAAAAATCAACAAAAAAAAAAAAAATCATATTTATATAATTTAAAATAAACTCATATTTAATAATAATATATAAAAAAAAAATTATGAAAATGAAAAAGAAAATAACAAAACAAAATAAAACCCAGAAGATAAAAGCCCATAAATTTTTTCTTTCTTTATTTTTTTAGATTTTTTTCTTTTCAAAAAATATATTATTTCAATTTATTAAAATAAAAAAAACAGAAAATTAAATCCCATAAATTGAAAATTTCCTTCTTTTTTTTTTGTCCCTTTTTTTCCTTTTGTTTTGTTATTTTCCTTTTCCCTTTTCAATTTATGGGATTTGGTTTTCTAGATTTTTTTTTTTTATCAAATTGAAATAATCTATTTTTTGAAAATGAAAAAAATCCAAAAAAAAAAAGAAAGAAAGAAAAATATTTACGGGTTTTGATTTTCTAGATTTTCTAGGTTTTATTTTGTTTTTTTATTTTCTTTTTCATTTTCATAAATATGTTTTTGTATATTATTATTAAATATGAGTATATCTTAAATCATATAAATATATTTAAATTAGTTTAAACAAATTATATAACTATGTATACATTTAAATCAACAAACCGTCAACAATAAGCAAAACTAGCTCAGTTGGTTAAAACCTTTTAATCTTAAGGTTGAGGTTTCGAATCCTACTGGAGGCGTTTTAATTTTTTTAGGGGTTAACTAGTTATTATTGAAACTATAGGGACTAAAATGATGTATTTTGAAAAAACAAGGGACTAAAGTGACTAATATGGCAAAGACGTTTAAAAATGTGACAATTCATAAAAAAAAATAGGGATTTTAGTGATAATACCCTTTAATAAAAAGCTCTCACTTTTTGCTGCAAAAAGTGAGCTTTTTATTAAATGAAAAAGTGTACACATGTCAGACAATGAAGTGGGAAAGACAAATGGGAAAGATAGATAGCATTCCCCTAACTATTGAAGGTCAAGTTTAGACGTGACAATTTTTTTTACAAACACGTCAAGATGACCATCTACTATTGGCAGACTCATAATTTGATCAGATAAAAATTTAAAACTTTTACAGAAGTTGTTTGGTCAAAAATAAAATAAGAAAACAAGGCACGTAATTAATAATTTTTTCTTTAAATAGAAGTTGATAGCATTAGAATTACTACGGTTTTTTTATTTTTTTTTATTTTTATTTTTTTTTATTTATTTATTTTTTAACTATTGAATTTTATCAAAAGAACGGAAAAAGCAGAGATCGTACAAAGAAAGCCACAGGACACACAAAAATCAACAAACAGACCCCAAACCCAAAAGACAAGAGACCACCAACCAAACAACTGAAACATAGCAAACAAGAGAACCACAACAAAAATGCTACAAAACAAAACAGAGCTTTGAGCAGACTAAAAAGAGAAATAGAGAACCCATGAACAGCAACACAGAGCAACATGCCACAACCCTAAAGCTAAGAAAAAGAATAACTCAACCCAGCCACCACCTCAAGTAATCTCCCATAAAAGTTTATCTTCACTTAAACTAGAGCCCGACTTCAGAAGACCATAAAACCACCACAACCTAGCCTAAGCCATATTTCTTCTTTCAAACGCATTAGTCTCTCCCTTCTCCTCACCAATTCCATTACAGCCACGATCTCCTCCTCATAGTATTAAGGAATTTTATCCCACCTAATAGAAGATCTAGTCTTCATATATACAATGTCTTGTAGGAGCAAGACGAACTTTCCTCCTCCTTCTATTAGAAGCCTTCAACTGAGAGCTTACATGCTCACCGCCAATTTCCACCCCTGATACTTGGCCTCTTAAGTTAATAAAAACAACAGTAGAAGGATTACCAACCTTTCCACTCCTTAAATCAGACCCATTCCCATCTTTAGAGCTATCATGACCACACAAAGGGCTAGTGCTACCCCTATTAGCGCTACATCCTAAGTCATTTTTCAAAATAAGCTCTAGCATAACACCTTAGACCTTTTTTTAAGCAACCACCTTCTATCAAAAATCTCAGCCAATGAAAGGTACTCCAATCCACCATTACCTTGGCTGCCTCTCATGACTTTGTTAAAACCAAGACTACCTTTAGAATTTAAAAAATCTAACCTCTTCTCATAGTCTTTATCTCTCTTACCAGCTCTTTATTTCAGATCTTCTACACATTTTTGCTTTTCCATCTTACCATTTGAATTTCGAAAAACTGACCCTAAGTCAATGCCATTAGCAACCTTTCCATAGCCTACCTTGACCTCTTCTTTAGCCTTTTGCTGAAAAATGTTCCCTACATCCTCACCTCTGTTGATACAGTTATCACTCCATCTCATCTAAGCTTTCTTCTTTACTTTTTTTCCTAAACTGGTTGTATTTGACTTCCACCCTATCTTTTCTTTCTTTTTCTTTGCCTTTCTTATGAAAAGCCTGCTCCACACAGTAGATGTCCTTCCTAGAATCGACCAAGATGAACTAATCATCAGCTTTGTTCAGGACCAAATCACTATCACCTTCAGGCATTATCTTCAAGCTAGAAGATAAGTTCCTCTTTTCCCTTTCTAGCAACAAATTCAAATCCAGCTGAGAAAGTCTATCCTTTAAACCAAAAACTTGATTCAACCAAGAAAGTTCTACGGGCCCTTGTTTTTCCTCTAACTTCACCAAGTGTGGAGCCTCTTCTAGAAACACTTTAGCCTTGTTGCAAACCCGATAATCATAAGGAATCAACACCAAAATCTGACCTCTATCTAGCTTAAGTTTTCTTAAAGTGGCTTTTATCCACCATGAGTGGTTCTCCAATAGACCAACCTATCTTATTAAAAAACTCTTAATCCCAACAGTAAAGGGGAACACCCAAGACATTAATCCATGCAAGTCTTGCTTAAAGGATCAAATCTTCCAACCACCTAGACATAGAGGAGAAGCAATCATCCCAATTAAATCTATTAGTCATGAAAACTTCCTTTGCCACTTCCGAATCAAAGAACCAAATGATGATTTTGTTCCCTTAATAAAAAAAAAAGGAGAAGGAGACTCTCTTAACATTTAGCTTCTTATTAACACTTGAAATATTTCCAAACTCATTTAGCACCCTCACAATACACTTGGACAACCAAGTCTCAGATTCCCTCTATCTATGCCAAGAAATAGACAAACAACTCTCATATTTAAGCTTGCTTTCATCAATGACCATACTTTGGTCTCTTCTTACCACATCAACAAAAGATCAACACCTCTAAAAAGCATGCTCAATAATCCTAGTCCATCTATTTCTTTCTCCATGTGAACCCGATGCTAACCTACTATTAATGCGACCTGCTGGAGAGGACCTTCTATTATTCTAGCCATATGAGGCCAATTTTGAGCTGATAGGCCACCCAAACACATGCATTTCATTCACTTTTTTTGCCACTTTTGAAGCCTCCTCCAAAGAATTGAAACGAACGAAAGTAAAACATCTTTTCTTCAAATCGGTCTTTGAAGACAGGAAAACATCTATCACCCTTCCAAAAGGCTTAAACAGACCCCATAAACACACCAAATCCCCACTCTAGGTTTCAAGTTATCAATGAAAATGGAGAAAAGGTCGTCCTTGAAATCCTTCCTTCTTAGAAAGCTTGCACAACTAGAAAAATTTCTCCTATTACCTTTCTCCTTGCGTACCAAACAATCCTTGTAGTTTTTTCTTCCAAACCCATAGTTGCAATCAACATGACTCCTTTCACGGCCAAGGGAGTCAATCTCACTCTCTCCGTTTCTCTCTCTAACTTTCATTTTTAACTAGATGTATTGATGTTATCAACCAGCCACTTGTTTCTAGGAGAAGCCAACACTGCATAAAAGGTTAATGCAATAAACACTGTGTGACCTGTGTCTGTCACTAACAAAGCATGATATGCATTACTATGGTTTATACAATTTCTTTTTTTAATTTTTTGCTTTGTTTTGGGTAACATTGGTGCATTTTATGTTTCTTTTGTTAGTTTTAAGCTAATTGAGTTTTAGGAGCTAAATGAAAGTAAAATGGAAGGTTTTCAATCAATCCGAGAAAACTAACTTTGCAGATGAGTCAACTTCTAGGATTAAACTGTATTAGCTCAAAGAGAACTAGATGTCAAACATTATATGGTTGGAAAGATCCGGAAGACAGCTTTCTAGATAATTTTATGGTTTGCAATTTGAAGTTTTCTAGAGAAAGTTATTACGATTTTACTACTAGATATATGGTCAGCCAAGAAATTGTATGCACAAATTCGAGAAATCATCCTTTAGGGCTGTCAATGTTGGAAATGAGACATTGGAATTCTTTGTGTTTTGTACAATTAATAGAGGGGCCAATCTATATTATAATTCAATAATATATTAGGATTAGTTGTAATTCGATTCTTTGACTTGAACAGTCGAACTTATTGGAGGCCGATTATGCCACTTTAAGGAGACATAATTCATGCCTATTTGAGGGAGAAAACTACATCAGAAAATTATGAGAGAGAGAAAAGTGTAGAGGATTGAAGAATTGAAGAAATTCTTAGGCGACAATTCCTAGACTTCTTGTAACCATGATTATGAATAACTATAACTTTCTTTACTCGAGATATGATGTAGCCTAGCCTTGAATGGTTAATTATTTTAGTTACCATGCTTAATGCTTTAGAATGTTTGGCCAACATTTAATTGATTTGATGCTAGATTTTGATAGGAATGTAGCCTAGCCTAGCCTTGAATGCTCAATTATTTTAGTTACCATGCTTAATTCTTTAGAATGTTTTGTTAATATTTAATAGATTTTATGCTATATTTCGATAGGAATGTAGCCAACATTATTTTAGAATCTCTATAAGAAAAAACGGCTATTGAGACGAATATATTTCATCCTAAATTACAATTGATTTTCGTCCCCTTCGATAATATGTAGGGACAAATTTATTACACACACCCTAATTAATACATTGTTCTCATCAGACGTTGAACATGAAATCAGGAAGTTTTGAGCAAAGCCTAAACCATTTCACTACAACTTTGATTTCGTTAGTTATTGCATAATGTTTATATTTAATCTATATATTAATAAATTTTTATTGATTATTTTTAAATCAAAATTTTTTAGAAAAATTTTATTTGTAGATTAATTCCAACAATGTAAATTTTATTTTATAAGATAAAAAATCAATATTAAAAAACGTTTATTGTATCATTTTATTAAACTATATTTTTAGAATCATATATTTTTGGATCAAATGGTCTACCGTTAATCGTACTCGAAGTAGGGAGATGTTTCTTTACATTTTGCAATTTAATAGACAAATGTAAGACTTAAATCCCTATCACAAAAGGGAAGGGGGAATGTACAAAGACTTTTCTAAAAAGTAGTTTTACATTTTAATATTCAAGGTCACAACATATTTTAGATTATTATTATTATATTTCTAAAAAAAAATAATATAATTTTTCATAATTTTTTTGAATTAATCTATAGAAATTAATATAAAAAAGTGAAGAAAATTTAATTATTAATTTGTCTCTTAAGAAAAACTTTGGAAAAAAAAAAAAAATCAAGACAAAAAAGGAAAAATATAGTCCCAATAAATCATCATTTAGCAACAAATATTATTTTTGTCCTAATAAGTCCCAAAATCTCAAACTTTTTAGGGACAAAGACATTCTATATATAATATCAAAATTTCATTAATGTGATTAATATAAATAAGGGGCATTTTCAAAAGTAACATAATCAAAAAAGTTATTATTGTTTTTCATCAAAAAGTATTGGTGTGATTATTTGTAATTAAGTGTAAGGTACATAGTCTAAAATGCCCTTAATTAAGAAAAAAAAAAGCTTTTTTTTTTAAGAAAACCCTAAATCGTTTTCAAACATCGGAGAGAGAGAGAGAGAGAGAGAGAGAGAGAGAGAGAGAGAGAGAGAGAGAGAGGAAACCGATGGTAGAAGAGGTGGGAAACCGTGGTGCTGGCGACGTGCTCGGAGTGATTCCAATTAGACTCCAGCGAAGAAGAATCGACTAATTCACTTTGAATGAACCAGACGTCGGTGAAGAAGAAGAAAATGAGAGGAAGAAAGGAAGAAAGGAAGAGACTCGATCGGGGCCAAAGGAGGAGGCCAAACTATTGGAGGACATTGTACGACGAAGGCGAAGAAGAATTGGTTGCTTTCCCGCATCGATTCAGTGGCCAAACGATTTGGGAAGCTACAACCTAGATTGATTGATGTTGAAATATGTTGAAATTCAAAATTTACAGAAGTTTCATGTAGAACATGAAACAACAAATTTTTTCATCCTAAACATGAAACATGACTGCCATGTTGAAATTCAAGATTTCCATAAGTTTCATATTTAACATGTAACATCATTAATGTTCATGTTAAACATGAAACGTGACTACTGTATTGAAATTTAACATCAATGATGTTTCATGTTTAATATGAAACATCGGTTATGTTTCATATTAAACATGAAATATGACTAATTTATTGAAATTTAAGATTGTAGAAGTTTCAACATCACTGAACTTATAGGGATATTTTGTCAAACGTGATCGTAACTTAATCACCTCATAAATAATGATGTCATAAATATTTTTATCAATTTTAGTCAATTTGTAACCTCTCTACTAGCTCATTGTATAATAACTTGTTTTTCACCCGCTCTCCAAAAAGTTCACCACCCACATAATTTACATCGTCTCATCAACCATTGTACCTAAAGCTAGTCATAGTCCCTGAAGCAATTTAAAATTGAAAAAAAAAATTCAATTCATAAAAAAACAATAGAAAGAAAAACAGTATGTCACATTTTTCAAGGGGTATATCACGTGAAACGTGAAATATCTCATGTATTTCATATTGAGCATGAAATATCCTCATTTTTTTTTATGTTGGACGTCAAAAAAACTTGATTTCACGATATCAGACAGTGTTTCACGTTAAACGTGAAATAACCTACTTATTTCACGTTTAACGTCACTCGCTGTGTGAACAAATTTTTTGAATCAAAATCGAAGTTTATTTCATTTTTCACTAAAAAAAACTTCAGCATTTCAACAAAATAAAATTTTTAAAAAAATCCATCAAGAATATCATTTGACAAACATAATAATGCTATTGAAATTGAAGATTCACAAACTTTGAAGTTTTCCAAAGAGATTGAAGCACAAACTCAAAATTTCAATAAACTCTTACCAAATCTTTATTTCACGCTTAACGTCACTCGCTGTGTGAACAAATTTTTGAATCAAAATCGAAGTTTATTTCATTTTTCACTAAAAAAAACTTCAGCATTTCAACAAAATAAAATTAAAAAAAAAAAATCCATCAAGAATATCATTTGACAAACATAATAATGCTATTGGAATTGAAGATTCACAAACTTTGAAGTTTTCCAAAGAGATAGAAGCACAAACTCAAAATTTCAATAAACTCTTACCAAATCTTGGTTCTTCTACGTTTCCCCTTTAAATAACTTCAATTTTTTTACAAAAATTTGTTGAGAAATAAGATTTAAGAGGTAAGTGATAGAGCGATGAGTGATAGAGAAATGAGTAATAGTAAGAGGAACAAGATGATAAAATGGTAGTTTTGTAATTTACTGACTATAAAGTGAAATGGCTAAAAACAATAATGCATATTTTGATTAGGTTATTTTTGACAATTTTCACTATAAATAAAAGTCTAGTATAAATTTGTTGGTAATTGATAAAGTTTCAAACTACTATGTGATGTACAATCAAATATAATAATATCTCCTTAAGTAGCTAAACCTATATATCAACATTTTTTTTTTAAAAGGCAAACTTTATTGAAAGGCACCAAGTCTGGGAACAAACAACACCAAAAGAACAACAAAATAGGGGAAACCAACCTAGAAACAAAACCAAGCCAAAACGAAGCCTCTACCTAAGCAACCATAACCCACAAAGCAACCGACCCAAACAAGAACACCAGGTCACACACTCCAGCACACCTCTTCGTAGCCTGCAACACCCTTTTTTTGCAAGATTGTTAGCATATGAAGCAGTAGACCGCGGACAGTAAACCACCGAAGCTTGACCAAAACTATCCAAACTGTTGCAGATATAATGAAAGAGCTGCGTATGATTAGTATTCGCAAGACCTCTGTTCTTCACCCAATTAACAACAATTTTGGAGTCACTCGCAATGGTGAGACTTCTCCTAGTTAAATCTGGTCTTGACCCTAACAACTCACAAGCTTTAGCAATTGCAAGGATTTCAACTGCAGTGAAATACTGCATTCCAACAAAAGAAGAGAAAAAACACAAAATCTTACCAAGATGATTCTGTAAAACACCCCCTATACCATGTATCCAGGGGATCCCCTAATCGAACCATCAACATTAAACAAAAAATTATTAGAAACCGGAGGAGACCACCTGTCTAAACTAAACATGATAAATGATTTTTTTTTTTTTTAATCATACTAGATTTAACTCAAGTGTAAATGCCTAAAATTTATAAAATAAAACTAATTCGTTTAAGCTTCTAGATGAAATAAAAATAACTAATTAAATTTTGTTAAAGACAAAAAAAAGATGGTACTAGAAAATAAAAATAACTCATTTCCCAACCCCTTCCTCTAAAAATAACTTAAAATATGTCTAAACAACCTAGAGAAGGTGTGAATAGTTGTTAATCGATTATATTACCAATTTTTTTATTAGTCAATAATAAAGCAAAACCCAATACAAATAACAATAAAAATCAAGTAAAATTACGGAAAGTAAATAACACTTGATTTTTACATGGGAAACCCTCAAACCAGTAAAAATCTACGGGACTAGTCTCGATAGCTACTTAGTCACATAAATCCATTATATGATAGTTTAATTACATCATAAGTTGACAACCTAGTCACTATTCTCAAGGTTCGTAACTTAAACCTATCTACCCGCAGGCCTTTTATATAGTGACTCTTGACACTTGTTTGCCAACAAACACCTTTGGTTGAAAGACTTCTCTTTGTTTGTGCAACTATCACATATAGCCACAAGATTTGAACTCAATGAAAAATGCAAAAAATGTGTCTATCCACGACCAACTATTTTCGGTGACTCTAATTGTCGTCGATGATTCAGCCTTTTTCGACAGGAATATCAATATGAAAAAATGGTGCGACATTTCTAACGGCCAATGGCACAATCAAAAATAGTTGAATAAGCCGTCGATGTTGCCCACATTTTCAACGGCACAATTTGTACCGTCGAAAATGACCCACATTTTGACATTTTCGACGGTGCTATTATGCTATCGAAAATTACCAACTTTTCTGATGGCACAAATAGTACCGTCGGAGTGCTATTTATTCCGTCGAAAATTACCAACATTTCCAACGTCACAAATAATACCGTCGAAAATGGTGAAAAAAGTAATACCATATTTCCAACAAAATAGTTGAATAATTTGGTATTATTTTTTACATTATTTTTTGGGGCATTGTCATGGAAAAAATAATTAGTTAAATATTATAATATTAATTAATCAATTATAATGGAATATATTTATGTATTTGATAATTTATAACTACAACAAAAAAAGTGACTTGTAGGTCAATATTTTAAATGCATTACTATATGTACTATTTTCTTTTGTCATTATATTTTTTAACGAAATCACTCTATGAATTTTTTTCGCCAAATATTTTGATCCAATATTGAAATATCATAATTAATTTAAAAAAATTTATTATTTGTGACGATCACTAATAAGAAGTCTACTCCTAAGGGTATATTGGGATAAATTAACTAAGTATGAAATATAACACAATTATTAGTAATTACATGAACATTTAGTTATTTTTAATTATATCTACTAAACATGATTATATAAAAATTTTAAAAAAGAATTCTCTAAAAATACCTTTTTTAATATCTATTTTTATATTATACAAAACAATTACAAATTTTATTGAAATGAGTTAAAATTATTAATTAAAAAATAAATTTTTTTTTAGTAAAATGTTGATTATAAACAAAATCAATAAGGATATAATATGCATTACCTATTGAAATATGAAGCTGTAAATGATAAAAACAAGTCATATTTTTCTATCAAATAGGGGAATATTTTAATAAAATATTAATTTGAAAAACAAAATCAAAACGTATTAAATAGTGTGTAAAATATAGATTCAGTTAAATAATGTGTAAAATATATCATTAGTTTATATATGCGAGGAGTGGTAAATTCACTCTCTTAACTCACTCTCTGTTCATGTGTTGACATGTGGACATCAATAAATGTTTTACATTAAAAATCAAACATTTATAAATAACCTATTTTTTTCATTTTATTTACAGTACAAACCAAATAACTAATTTCCTAGAGTGCCCTTCTTCTTTAACTTCATAGATTGTCATTTAATATCACTTTTTTTTTTTTTTAAATAATAATAATAGGTATGTGTTGTTAGACTCTAATACTATATAACTTCTCTTCTTTCTACTGAACTTGTGTTTCAGACAATTTTTTTTGATGAAATTGGACTGACATAAGGGGAAAAAACATCACAAATGATCATATGCTGAAAAACTATCATATGTTGAAAAACCCCTAGGTAGTATCTATAAATATATAAATAAAGGAAAAAAGTAAGAAAAAAATTCACAAAACAACGCAAAGCAGAGAGCACATCCCCAAAAAACCTAGAGGCATGCAGGCCAAACAAGAGAAACAAAGTTAGGAAAACATAAAAGATTCTCTACACATGCAGTCATTACCAACTAACAAAGAACAAAACGAAGGAGTGGAGGACCACCACAAATCAAAAGGAATACCCAAAGTGTGCTTAGAGAGACCATTCGCCACCTAATTACCCTCTCTGGAAATATGAGAAACCTGGAACTCCATATGCGAGATTTGATAAAGGAAACAATGCCAAGCTTGATGAACACATCTTGTAACCTGATCAGACATATCTGAATGGAGCTAAATAACATAAGAAGAGTCACTCTCGAGCCAAATCTTATGCCACCCCACCCAACTTCCACACATAATTAATGGCTAAAGAAGTCGTAAAGAGCTCAGCCTCAAAAGCAAATACCTGCCCATGGGGGACCACAAAACATGCCTTAACAAAGATCTATAAGTTCGAAAAACACCCCACTACAAGAAAATTGACCTACAATGACAAAAAGTATTTGTCACTATAAGTGAAGAAATTGTCACAAATTCAATATTGTGACCAAAAAAAATGTGTCACTAACAATTTGTTGCTTTTGCCCCCATCACTAGATTAGTATTTAGTGACAATTAACCGTTTGAAAATTGTGTCACAGCACACATTCTTAGTGACAATTTATTGTTTAAAAAGTGTCACTATTCACAAATCTAATGATAAATAAGCATCTTAAAATTATGTCACTACAGACAAACTTAGTGATAATTAAGTTAACCATATAATAATTGTCACTGTAACACAAACTTAGTCACATTTAACAACACGAATATTAAGTCACTATATAGATATTTAGTGACAATTTAATTCATTGTCAAAATTTAATATAAATTTAAATTGTATAAAAAAATAAAATATATAAAAATATAACCAAATAAAACATGTCACTCATTGAATGACATTGGGTTCCATAAATAATCATTCCATCAAAAAATATCTAAAAACTAACATAATATCTAATTGATACAAAAGTAATCCAACATCTTTCAAAGTCTACTACTAAATAGCACATGTAGGCCGACTAGTCTAAGTTAACATAAGTGTTAGATCAAACACTGTAACTTCCAACTGTATAACCCCAAACTTGAAACTTCCGAGGTCTTAATTGTGAAATGTTAGAAGCCAATGATCCACTGTCAGTTGTTAGGTAGCTAAAGAATCTTTAGGTTTTGCAAGAGAAGCCTATATACATGAAGACATGAAGAGAAAAAAAAAATAGTAAGAACAAATTAAAGTCACCAAAATAAAACTGAGGAAAAATGCAAAATTATTGGCAAAACTTAGCACAAGTATAAAATAAATTCAATAAGTTTGATATCCAAGTATAAAACTTATTGGAATTGTTAATCTATTCATCTTTATATAAAGTCCTCCATAATGTTTAATATATTCATCCTCAATAATGTCAATCTATTCATTCAGCAAAATATCAAATATCTTTGTGATAGCAGAGACATAGCTTGACAAAAAAAAGAGCTCCAAGTGTCAGCAGAGACAAGCCTTTGAAAAGCAGAAAAACCCGCCTACCAAGGAGCAGCAGCAAGAGGGCACTTCAGAAAAAGATGATCCACTGACTTCAAGCTAGAACTACAAACATTACACCTGGAAGCTAATTGAAAACCGGACCTACACAAATGATCTTAGCATTTACAATATGTGTGCCCTGATTCAAATACACAACTTACAGAAGATGGTATGTATTAGAACTTGTTACATTCCATCAAAGTACTTAGTTTAAAGTCTTTCAAAAAAAAAAAATGGTTCTTAGATTTAAGTTATAAAGTACTATTGGTATATAATATTTTATTGTAGGTTTGAATAAGATGGTATTCAAGAATACAACACAGTTTATCAAGCTTTCTAATAATTAGATTGCTTTAAAGGTACAAATTATTAAAACTATGTGTTTATATATTTTTTGTAACATGAACACTGACATAAAAAAATATTTCTCATTTCATATTAAAATTTGCTAATTTTCCTTATATATGTTTTGTAGGTATTCAAAGGTCAGAAGCATTTTCTTAAATAGAAAAATGTGGTCTTAATTTAAAAAAGATAATTTCTTTTTGTATTTTATGGTGCTTTCAGATAAATATTATGCAATTTTCTTTTGGTTCATGAACGATGTACCCTTTATTTAATTTTTTTCATTTTATATGAAATTTTTATAATATATTTTTAAACTATTTAATTGTAATTTGTTTTACTAATTATTTATTTTTTTATAAAATCCATCAAGTTAACCAGTGATGTTTGGTAATAAAAATTGGTAAAAAGAAATATCTAAGCAATTCAATTTGGGTCTATAAATACAAGTTCAATAGAAAGAAGAAAAGTTACAGAGTCTTAGAATCTAACAACACAGACCTGTTATTATTATTATTATTATTTTTAAGAAATGATACTAAATGACAATTTGCTGAAGTTAAAGAAGAATGACAATATAGGAAATTAGATGTTGGTCTATCTTGTAAATAAAATGAAAAAGTAGGCTATTTATAAATGTTAAATTTTTAATGTAAAACATTTATTGTTGTCCACATGTTAACACTAAAATAGAGAGTGTGTTGAGAGAGTGAGTTGAGAGTGAATTTAACTTTCCTCATGTTTATATTTAAGGATAGGCGTTTCCCCATAGGGCCCCATCCCCCACGGGCCCCCAATGAGTTTTAGGGGTGGGGATGAGGGAAAACTTGGCCTCCATTTTATAAACAGGGGGGACCACCCCCAAACACATTCCCCCATTCCCCACCCCCCAATATATATATATATATATATATATAATAAATATTTTAATTTTAATTTATATCTAAAGTTTTAATGATTAAAAAAAACTAATATATTATAATATTAATCTGTGTTAGTTGTTACTAGTCAATACTTAGTACATGAGTATTGATCGAAGATGTAAACTTTAAATTTGATTTATTTTCACTTTGATTGTGTAATTCTCTATTAGAAGTATTTGTATTTATTTCGGATTTCTTTAAACTAATTACTATATATATTTTAGAACGAACATTTTAATTACTTTTGGATTGAATATTTTAACATGGTCAAATTAGGGATAAAAAAAAATAAATAAATGCAACACATGTGTCCATGATATCTAATCGTGCAACAAACTAGCGAGACCATAAGTCCAATTTATTGAAATTAACCAAAATTTATTTCCAAAGCATAAAAATTAGAAGGAGAATGCATTTGATCTAGAAACTGGTTTCTGAAATCTGTAAAATAGATTGATTAATCGATCATCAAGTTGGATTGAAGTTGTGTGACAAAGTCATCTATAGCCTTGTAAGAACTCCCACCTTTTTTGATAGCATTTAAAGCTTTCTCATGTAGCTTCATCCATTCAATTCTTTCTGGCCTATCCTCTTTGATTGACTTAGAAAGATTTTCATAAGATTTTCCAAGTTAGGAACTGAAGTCAAACCCTCACAAACTCGAATGGCTAATCCCATTTGATCGACAAGCATGGTTGTGTTTGAAAAATGGTTAACCTGCATTGGCCATGCAAGCAATAACACCCCACCGTTGAGCCCTTCGAGCACTGAGCCCCATCCGAAGTGAGTCTAGTAGGACCCAACTGCCCTGTGATTGAGTATCAAAGCTTGTGGGACCCACCCTCTAATCACAAGACTTCTCCCAGTCACACGATCTTCAAACCCACATGGAATTAATGGAACCACCACATGATCATGATTAATTTTCACAGCCCAAATGAACCTCACTCAACTCTTCTCTAATGCATTACCGAAAGCTTCCATCTGTTGTCTGTTCAACCTGATCTGGCTTCCAAACCCAATGTACACCACCTATTTTTCCACCTGGCACGAATCCAGCCATACCATCAGCTCATCTACTGTCACTGAAGATAGCTCACCTCTCTCTTTGTCACCAGCTTTGATAGGTATCAAAGGCCTCATACCCCAAACCCTATCAACTTCATGAACCCTTTGATACCATTAAATTTCTCATCTCCCTCCAACTATGTGAATGAGTTAATAAGTAGTCCCCAGTTGTCCTTGGTCTTAAGAGTAATTTCACAAGCGAAAGAGGGGGTATAGTCAAGATGAGAGAAACAATTAAAAAAAAAGTGCATTTCTTGGCATGAACCTAACAGTTTTGATCCCAATGGTGGACACCAAATGATGAGTCCAAGGACTGGAGAGAGTATCACAGAAGATAGCAATAGGAGGAAAAGGGTGAGAACGGAAATAGTGGATAATAGCTCACTACAAGTAATTCGATCATCCACTACCGGCGATGCCCGTTGTGGATATGCATCCACTACAGACATCGCTCATTGTGGATGTGCATCCACAATGGACATCGCCCGTTATAACGTCCGTCGTCTGTAAAGGTGTGATAGAAAATGACATGTTTCGAATATAGACAATGTTTGTGATAAACAAGTTCATCTACAACGAGCAATGCTTGTGGTCAATACGTTATTGACAATGGGCATTATCCGTGATCAATGCATTACTGACAGCGGGCATTGCCAGTGATCGATGAGTATTTTTTTTATAAAAAAAAAAAACAAAATTAATTTATTGATTTTATACGTAGCTTGTTTAGTGCAAATAATTGGAAGATTAAACTCCAAAGTATTCAATATAAAAATCCATAAGCATTCAATATATATGTTAAAATTTATAAATCCAAAAACATTCAATTAAAAATCTTCAAGTATTGACATTACATTCACCCACAAACATTCACTTAATTAAAAAGGTTAATAATATTAACAATAAGTTCACCCATACATATATTCACCTAAATCTTAATAATTAATGATGTATTTGATAGCCAAACAATATAAGTGCCTCTAGCATCTTCAAGAATTTGTAGGTCACTAGTAGGGCGTATCAAAGGTACCTTGCTAACTAATATCTTCTTCACACAAACTCTTCAGCCCTTATCCATTTACATGCAACCAAGCCTATATAGAATTATGAAAAACAACTTTTAGTAAGCAAAATTTTATGAAACTTTTATGGATATGTTTGGTTTGCAATAGCAGAATTAGAAAGGAAAAAGGAAGGCTTGGCATTGTCATAGAAACAGTTCAAGAAAGAAAGTAAAAGAATTGTGTACTATGTTCATCAAGAGTGTCTAATGTTGATATAGCATTCCCTTAAAACTCAACATTAAAATACTTCTGACTTCAGTACTTATAGATCTAGTAATAACATCAATCCATGCAATGAATCCTTCCTTCTGGTGTTCTGCACGGAGCTAAGCTACCAACTCGGCGCTGTCTAAACCAATATTTTCAGCAATGGTTGGTGGAATGGCAATAAGTGCCAGTGAGAATGCATCAATAACATGAGACCTTTTCCTAGGAGTCTTCCGTGCCAGCCCATCCACTTCCTTTACCATCACCATTTTAGGCCATCCGCCTCTAACAATGGATATATAAGCGAAAGAGTCGATAGTCACATCTTGCATGTTCTCTACACCAGGAAGGATGTTGGGGGTAAGAAGGGTAGTGGAGGACTAGGGTTTCGATAGTTGAGTGCAAAGAGACAAGTGAGTTGAGGAAATGAACATTCTTGGGTGTCACCAACACTGTGATGTCTAATCCTCATCGGATCACTAGTTGGTGGATTAGGTCTATGTGCGGAAGAATGTGACCAGAAGCTGGATATGGAATCACCAGAATGTATATGGTTTTCCTTGAACAACTTGACATCGTTTTCACTTTCGACTTGTTTCCAACTGACAAATTCACACGTCCTTTTAATTAGTGGTGTTGATTCCCTTACCAAATGCAGTATAATGTCAAGTTAATTAATAACGTTGGGACCATATATATATATATATATAATTTAATTCCATTCTCAAATTACGTAATTGAATATTCTAAAGTTCGATACATGGTTGAATTATAGCTTTCTTAGTTTCTCGCATAGAGGAATTCTTAAAATACTCTCTTAACACACTCTTTCAATCCACTCTCTCTTCTTTCTTAGATAATTGTCAAATTTTACTTTTTGATACGAAAGACGTTGAATCATAATAAATGGTTTGTCTACTCGTATTATTTACAACTCAAACAAACCATTCTCTTCCTAGATTGCCTTTTTACTTTTTACCAACCGTAATTTATAATCTCTTTTACCAACTGGTGGGAGGGCCAACTGGTATTGCTTTTAAAAAGTTAAAATCAGCTTATTTTATAATTTTGATAAAAAATGATGTTTGGTAAAACTTTCAAAAGCGATTAATTGATAATCTTACAAGTTTTGATAGTGATTTTGAGAAGTAGGTGGGGAGTTACTTTTTGAAAGTGATTATGGAATAATCTATTTCAGCATTTAATGAATATTTTAAAATATCATTATTATCCTTATGAAATCAAGTTAAAATCATTTATATACCATATTTAATCTTAAAATTAAATATTCTACTTAAATATTGATTTGATCTGCAGAATCTTTTTAAAATATTTTTATTGTTTTTAAGGAAATTTTTTTCTAATTTAAATATTATACTTAAATATTGATTTAATATATATAATTAATGAAAATAAAATGAAATAAGGTTCTAAAATCATGTATATTTTAGTCATTGTAACTAATCCAACTCAACACTTTGTAATAAAATTACCAAACATACATGCTACTTTTAAGCTATACAGTAGTTTTAAAAGTACAGTTAACCAAACATCTGTTAATTAATTTCACAGCTGATTATTTATTCAGCACATCTGATAGTGATTGTAAGAAAAGTTACAACAATATCAAACTAGCCCTAATTTATTGAAATTCAAGATTTCTTGAAGTTTCATGTTTAACATGAAACATCACTGATGTTTCAAGTTAAGCACGAAACATTAGTCATGTTTCATGTTTAACATGAAACTTGACTAATGTGGAACAACCATATATTAGTCAAGTTGCATTTCACATTGAACGTGGAATATTATTTGTTCCATTTTCTTTCGTCCAAAATCGTTTTTTCTTCCATTTTGACTAGGGAAAAAAAAAGATTCTACATTTCTTCAAAATAACAAAGTCCCATCAATAATATTATCTAACAAACACAATTCCATGACAAAAAACAATGTATTTAACAAATAATTGTTGAGAACTAAGACTAGGTTTGAGAAATAAGTGATGGTAAGAGGAAGAAGATGATCAAAGGGTAGTATTGTATTTTAATGGCTATAGAGTGAGAGGAAATTATAATGAATGGTCACAAACATGGAAAACAATGGATGAGACTAAAAAAATGAATATTTTGATTAGGTTATTTGAGACAATTTTCCCTATATTCTACCATGTAATATAACAATATATTATGTAATATGGCAATGATGGCGATGATGAATACACTGGAGTTCTATTAGACAAATATGTTTTTTTTTTTTTTTTGAAATGGCAAGCTTTATTAAAACAATGGCCTGAAGCCAAAACAACAACCAATAGGCACTCCACAAAAGTGACCAAGCCTCACCAAGGAACAAAGACACAAATCAAGCTAGGCAAACAACAACACCGGCACAGCACAAAACAAAACCAGAACAAACAAACCCTCAAAACAGGTCCAGACCAACACCTAAGAAAGCTGATCTTTCCACTTAACTGTTTCCCCGAAGGAAGACAAACCATTCTTAGCCAATCTGTCAACCCAAGAATTGGTATTTATGGGAATGTGATTTAATGAGGCATTCCAACATCATATGAATATCAAAAATCAACTCCAGCTACTTGAGATCGCTGAAAACCCTCATCATTAACCTAAGACACCGCCTTCCTAGAATCACTAACAAACTCTATTTTTCTACCAACAAGCGAACTTCTTACCATACACAGCCCTCACGCTTTATGAATAGCCAACATCTTTACAATAATGGCATCCAAAGCACCAACGGAAGCAAAGAAAGCACACAACACCTCTCCCTTGGAATTACGAATGACCCCTCCAATACTAGCTCTGCACGGCTTTCTTCTCGCCGCTCCATCAACATTGAATTTTAGTGCCTCATTTTCAGGAGAGGACCAAACCTCTGCTTTGGTAGCCTTATAAGGTTTAACATCACAGCATACACGTTCCAAATTCTCTATAATCATAGTAATTGGAACCAAAGAGCCCATACCATGGTGTTTAAACCACCAAGCCACCCGGAACCTAACCAAGTCCATATAGAAATCCATCTCAGCTGCATCTCTTCTGAAAACAACTTGATTTTGGGCCTTTCAAATGGTCCAGACAGCAGCTTAAAAAAGCATAGTCCACACTCTATCACACCTGACTTTCGGTCGTAGCCCTTGTCAACCCTTGTACAAATCCTTAATAGTTCCATTAGAGCAGCAAGACACCCTCCACAAACCCATACACTTACTCCCAACCTTTTAGGACCACTCACATAATAAAAAAAATGATCTACTGTTTCAAGAGATCGATTGCATAAAAAGCAACTTGAACCATTGTTAATCACCAGTACAAAGCGGCTAAATAAATCTTTCACCACAATCCTTCCTTTCAACAATTGCCACACAAAAACTTCCACCTTTGGCGGACAAATCCTCTGTCTTATAATCTCATAATCTTCCAAATCGACCACTCCCACCTCTTCCAAACAACGTCTAAAAGATTTCACTGAAAACATGCCATTGGGCAATAAGACCTAGCTACAGAATCTGAGACAAACATGTACAATTTATAGCTGTGAAGGTCCAGCATAAAGTCCTTCCATTCTTATAATCTCATAATCGTCCAAATCGACCACTCCCACCTTTTGCCAAACAACGTCTAAAAGATTTCACTGAAAACATGCCATTGGGCAATAGGACCTAGCTACAGAATCTGAGACAAACCTGTACAATTTATGGCTGTGAAAGTCTAGCATAAAGTTCTTCCATTGATCCACTTCCCAGTCGAACACTCTTCTTCTTAGCTGCACCTCCCACTTCCAATCAGAGCCTTGCCATTGCCTAAATTCATGGACTGTCCCCTTTTTCTTAACCGCCAAAGCCAAAATTCTAGGATACGCCACTTTTAACGAAACATCTCCCTTCCACGCATCTCTCCAGAACCTAGCGTGATTACCTCTGCCAACTATCACCCTCAGACCATCAGCGATGATCTTGGCAATAGCTGATGCTTGTAAGAAAAGGCTGTTAATAGCTTTGACAAAAGGTGACACTGCTTCTATAGCTTTCCAATCCCAATTAAGACTCGATAAACTAACACCATATTTGGCACATATCACCCTATTCCATAAGGGTATTCCTCCCTTCCAAATCTCCACACCCACTTTGCCAACAAACATTTGTTCTTGTCCAATATTCTCCCAATCCCAAAACCCACATTTCTTTTGCTCTTGCAGATAGTCCCCCAATCCACTACATGTAACTTTTTTTTCTCAGCCCCGTCACCCTAGAAAAAACTCCTCTGAAGCTTCTCAATTGCTTGAGCCACACTTACTGGGACTTTAAAAATAGACATGAAATACATAGGGATACTCGAAAGGACCGCCTTGATCAAAACTAAGCGTCCCTTTTTACTTAGAAACTTCTTTTTCCAAGAAGCCAAACGTTTCTCGATTCTCATTAGGATTGCATTCCAAAAAGATTTCGATCTTGGTCTAGCACTAAGCGGTAGCCCTAGATAAGTTATAGAGAGAATGGCTTTCTTGCATTTAAAGTGAGCCGCCCAATCCACCTCTGTAACCCATTTTTTTTCCCACTTTTACCACACACGACTTATGAAAGTTAATTTTTAAACCTGAAGCCATTTCAAAGCAACGCATAATTCTTTTCTTGTTGAGAAGATACTCCACCTTTGGGTCTAGGAAAAAGATAGTATCATCTGCAAACTAAAGATGGGAGATATGCACCTCATCTCCCCCCATCACGGCCCCTCTTAACAAATTTAAATCGAATGCTTTCTTTAGGTAACAACTTAGACTTTCAACCAACAAATTAAAAAGAAATGGCGACAGCAGGTCTCCTTGGCATAGGCCTCTTTCCAAAGCAAATTTTTCTGTTGGACTTCCATTGACCAACACTAACAACAACAGTGTCAAAATGCAACTCTTCATCCATTGCCTCATTTTATCTCCAAAACCCATATCTCCCATAATAGCATCTAAAAAAAAGAGAATGATTCACTGAGTCATAGACTTTCTTGAAATCCAACTTAATTAAAAGTCCCCCAATCTTGTCGTTCCTCCAGGAATGAATAATTTCTTCCGCCACAATAAAACTATCCATAATTTGTCTATCTTTGACAAACGTCATTTGATGCTCACCTATCACTACGTTCATCACCGCCTTTAACCGATTTGATAGCACCTTAGCTAAGATCTTATACATGGAACCCACTAGACTTATTGGTCTATAATCTCTCAAAGTCTCTAGATGTGCCTTTTTGGGAATAAGCGCTAAGAAAGTGTTTTCACCTCATTAACAATACTACAATTCCCATGAAACTCCTGGATGAACTTCATGAAATCCGACTTGATTGTCTCCTTGTTGAAATTAAGGTTTATACCATATAGATCTAGAGCTTCATTCCCTTCACACGCACTCACTGCTTCCTACACCTCCTTCTCGGTAAAGAATTCCTATAAAGCCTTCCGATCCTCTTCTAAAATTCGTGAGAGGTTTAGGCCTCTTATTTTCGAACGGTGCCATTTAACGTTCGAAAAGTGCTCTTTAGAGAACTTTAACACCCCACTTCTTACCATACCAGGATCTGTAACCTTCTCCCCATCAAAAGAGATTTCATTGATATGGTTGTTACTTCTCCTACCATTAGCCATGCAGTTGAAAAACCTCATGTTTTTATGGCCTTCTCTCAACCAATTCACTCCTGATTTTTACCGCCACTGTTGTTCCTCCCTTCTCAATTCCTTCCACAAATCTATCAAGAGTGATAACCTCAATTTTCTCAAAAATTCTGTCTAGCCTTCGTTGCAAGCTTTATTATCCACCAATACTAAACACGTTTCTAACTCATTGACCTATGAGGAGTCCCTCTTAATCACCAGCAACCACTTCTTCATTCTACCTTTTGTAGCCTTGATTTTAGCTGCCGGTAAAACACTCTTAGAACCACCAACTGAATAGCCTCTCTACCCCTCTATCGCCTCCTTCATTATCTCTTTTTCCTCTAACTAATCGTTTAACAAACGGAACGGAGTAGGCTCCCACTTTTCATACTTTTCTCCTAATACAATAGCATTGTGGTCCAAAAGAGAGTACGGCAATCCCCTTTGGACTAGGAAAGGAAACCAACCAAGGATCTCCAGGGAGCTAAGAAATTGATCCAGTCTTGCCCAAGACTCATTGTCCTTGTTATTGAACCAAGTGAACGGAATTCCCAAAAGAGGTAAATCCACCACCTTAGCCTTTAAAAAAAACAAGTTGAAATTATGAATAGAAGCTGCGTCGAGACCAACCCCTTTTCTCTCCGACAGATCTATGACTGTGTTAAAATCTCCTCCAAAACACCACAGCATAGTGAACATAGATTGCCTGTTGCATAAATACTCCCACAACTCCTTCCTCTCGCTTTCCACATTAGCCGTGTAGATATTGCAAAAAACAACCTCTTCCTTTAAACCCACCAAAACCCTGCTAGAATTATGCATCTTTTTGAAGAAATACACGCTCTTACCGAAAGGAAATCCTCATTCCATAGAGTAGTCAAACCTCTTGACACTCCCTCCGTCTCAACCCCAATACCCCTAGTAAGAATGTTTCTCCCTAAAGATCTTATAATTCCATTGTCGAATTTCTTCACCTTTGTTTCTTAGAGAAACAGAACATGAGGTTTAAACTTATAAACCATCTTCTTCACTACCTTGCGTTTTTCTCCCCTCCCTAAACCCCTCATATTCCAAGAAATAACAACCGTTATAAAAAGAAAAGAAACCCAACATGCATAAAGGAACAACACTAACCATTTATATCTTTGAATCTATCATCATCCTCTACTTCCCTTCTTGCAATGGCCTCCACTAATTCCTTCTCTGCCCCCTTAAAATCAAAACCAAGAGCTATTCTAGTTTCAAAAATTTATCCACTTCCACTTCTAACAAATCTGACAATCTCTTCCTTTCACCTTCATTAGACATCTACTATGCATTGAAACTTATTACCCTCAAATTCCTTGTTGACATATTATGTATGCTTGAAAGGCAATTTCCATTTCTACCTTTCTTCTTAGACCCTCGACTCGGACCAGCACTCTCTTTACCTAAAGCTTTTATTTCAGCTTCAATAGTTGCTTGCACCCAATCATCCATTAAAGCCCTCTCCTCAATGCTACAGTTTTGAACTGCTAAGTTAACGTCCTCCTCACAGTCACTCCTCACTATGTCTACTAGTCTGCTTGCTTATGCCACCACATGTTTTTTTTTTCTACCCTTAGTGTCACATTGATCATCTCGTATTTAGTCCCTGCACTATCACTAGATAGGAAATTGTCAAAATCTTCTTCCACCCCTGCTATGTCTTCTGCCTTGCTTGCTTGACCCTTTACATGATCCTTTTCTGCCTCTATTGTCACTTTTAGCGTTTCTTCCTTTATTCTAACATTGTCGCTTGATGAGCAATCATCAGATTCCTCTTTTGCGTCATACTCCTCTACTGCCCTCTAATTGGGCCCATTATTTGAAGAGCAAACCTCCACACTGCCCAGATCAACACAGAACTCCACTTGCTTCTTATTTGTTTGGGCCTGATGACTCATTGGGCCTTTTAGATTAAAGGTGACCTTCTTGGGCTTAGAAGACTTGAACCTATCTAAGTTAACTTTTTTCAAACACTCTACTTCTAAAGCCCCACTCTTTTTAGAATAATCACCATTTTCCTTTTGAGAGTTGACGAAAACACAATCCTTTATATCATCCTCAGATGCCCAGGAACTGTCTTCTGATTCACTACCACTTTCTTTTTCAAAGCTCCTACTTTTTTTCAAAATCCAGCTTGCCATTTCGTATCACAAAGGTTATAGGTTTTTTCTTGGTCCACATCTCTTTCCCTTTATCCCTTTTTGCCCCCAACAGCTTAGAGCATCTCTGTATAGCACCTCGGTTAATAGCCCTTCTCATCACCTTCTGACCCATTTTTCCAGGATATCCTTTACCCGAGCCCCTCTACTCACTTATAGCTGTCTTCTCAATCTTTCTATCTAGACACACCTTCTCATTTTAAACCATGATCATATCCTCTTTAGGCTTGCTCGAAGTGGCTATCTCACCTACCTCCAATGTAAGGTCAAGCCAAGTCTCCCTACCACCCTAATCGTCGGTCTTCCTCAGCTTCAAATGTTTCTAGCTATCCCATATCCACCGGAAAGTTCTCTTCTACTAGCTTAACCTCAAAAACTTTGTTCCCCATGTTAACTCTAATGTTTAAGGAGTAAGGCTTCACATTAGGCATCAAGATTAGGAGTCCCCATCTGTCCAAACAAGCCCTGTTCTTAGTTTCTTCATCCACCAAAAGCGGCTCCCCTACTTGCCAACCCAATTTTTGAAAGAAAACTGGGGCCTAACATGACAAGGTAATCCCTCAACAATTGATCCAGACCAATCTTGACTGAGGGACCACTGCCTCAGACCATCTATCCATTGTCGTAAACCGATCATCCCATAAAAATTTGTTTCTAATGCAAGATTTCTTATGTACTTCCTATTCAATGTTCTAAAGAATACACTTGTCCCTAAGATCAGTTAAGGTAAACCCGTTTCCTTTGTTAAGAAGCCTCATACTCACCCGTTGAGACTTCAGTAAAATCTTTCAATATACTAATTACATTTCTATTCAGCCATTCTTTATCATTCTGTCTTGCTTCCCATGGCATCGAGATAAACATCTCATTCACCTTCTCAGAAGATGTTTCGCAGTTAGCCTGAGTTTCCCTTACAACCACTACATACGATTGGCTCTTTTCAAAGCCTTTCATGTTCCGATCGTCATTGTTCCTTCCCAACTACTCTTTGATATTACCATTCGAATGACTCTGTTTTGACCCTAAGGAACTTCTCTTATTCCACCCGTACATCGCCATTTTCATAGCTATCGGCCAGCTGTAAACATGCATACCATTTGTTGTTTTGGCCACCTTGCTTGCTTCTTCTAAGGTTTCGAATCTAACAAAAGCAAACTTACCCTTTCTCCTTGAGTTCTTTTCCCCCGAAAGGAACACATCCCTAACCTTACCAAATGGTTTAAACAAACCTTATAAGCACTCTAAATCCACCTTTGGGTTTAGATTATCAATAAAGATAGAGTGTAATTTCTCCCTAAAATCTGCTAAATTGCTGCTCTGAAAAAGGAAAGCTTCTCTCTCTAGAATTCTCTCTCATGCTTTTTGGTTGAAATATTTCTCCTCCCTTAATAGACAAATAAGAGATGATATTGAGGTTTCCAATATTAGAATTAGAATCGAAATGTCAAGTCAATAAGGAGAGTGCTCAACAGCTTATCAGCAAATTATGGTGAAATTCAAAGGAAAAGTTCAATCGAAGACGATATAAACAGTCGATAGATTGTTAAATTGTCAGATCTTGCTTTAGAAAGTATCTCTGAAAGTTAGTAGGCGATGTAACCGGAACCAGAGCTCAAATTGTTTTTAAAGAAATTCAAAATGGATTCATTGCTGAATGAGTCCAACTAGAAATTCTGGTTAAAAAAAGGTCGAAATGACCATACAGAAGTTGAAAGTGGCATATACCGCTTTCAAATCATTTCATTTAGAGGCAATTCGAGCTATAGTGAGCACGGCCTCAAGACGAGGCCGAGAGAGTGAGGGAGAATCTGAGAACAATAATGTGAGCGGTGGTAAACACCGTCATAGACATCTCCGTCTTCGGCTAGATAGTCAGAAAATGAATCCATGGCCATAAACAGAAGTAGCGAAAGTATTTTTTTTTTTTTATTAACCGTTATAGCTTCACACTTTGATTAAAACAAATTTCATATAATGTATCATCACACTATGATTGAGCCATTCCTTTAGTAACATGAATTTTTTGTGGGCACGATCAATGCTTGTCAAGTGTCTTGTAAAACAGAAAGGAATACTCAAGTTAAGGATAACTATGCGCTACATGTATAACAAAGGGCGGATCTTAATTGGGGTCTACTCAGGCTATATCCGAGTCAACATTTTACAAAAAAATATATATATTGTTTATTACTCACCTAACGTCCCAACAAAGTCTCACAGACACACTCACTCACTCTCACACTCTCTCTCTCACGTCTCAAGTCCCAAGATACACACACACACACACTCTCTCTCTCTCTCTCTCCCCCTCAATCAATCAATCAAATCCCAACTCCCAATCTAAACCAATTCTCTCTCACAGATTAATAATTATCTCTAACCTAACAACTCAATTATCATATCATTTGGGTTGAATTTTGGTTAATTATTTGGATCATATAGTATTACTCTTAATCTATTATTTATGTTGAATTATTTTATTTCATGTATTTTTCTTAGTTAAATTTTTTTTCCTTCTAATTAACAAGTTAGGGTCTTGGGATTGTTAACTGATACTCATTTTTTCCGTCGTTAAGAAATCGCGAGGATCAAAAGATTATTTCATTTAAAAAGGGGTTTTCTACGCAATGTGTTATAAACTAGAAAAATACTAGTAAAGTGGCAAGCGAGGGTATCGTTCCGCAGGGAGATGTGATTCGTCAACCGTTTCAAGTTCTAGTGATTATTGTAAGCATGTAAATAGAATGCGGAAAGGTGAGAAAGTTGTGTATGAAATGTATGTACAATACGTGTGTGTGTGTGTGTGTGTGTGTGTGTGTGTGTGTGTGTGTGTAAAGAATGGAAATGAAAATAAATAAAAACAAAGAGAATATGGAGGGGTGAAAATTGTGTTTAAAGTGATAGATAAAATGGTGGATATGAGAGATGCATGAAAATGGTTACACAAGGTTCAACCAGTTTACCATACATAAGTGCACAAATAGTTGGTTGTTAGGCATTAAGTTCATCCAATTTTAGTTAAGGGTTTGTTCTTACTTCGATCCGATTTATACCCATTCATAGAGTTAACGGTTGAGGAGTGTGCCGAGAGCCCCTTATACACGAAACCGCAACCAACATTTGTGAACACATTCTATATACAAAACTACATTGAGCCCAATGATAGCTTCGTAATGTAAAATGACAACGTGAAAGTCTAATGAATGTGGAAAGAGTGATTGTATCTCCGACCATAACTCACCTAGAGCCCCTAGAATGAGAAATAGCCTAGGACCAATAATTGTAACTCTAACCATGACTCACCTAGAGCCTCTCGAGTGAGAAATAGCTAAAGTCAAATTGTTAACAAGAACAATAAACCAAACCCTTCTAATATGGCAATCTATAGGTTCACCCACTCTTCCTAGCTAATTAGCCAAGATTATGCCTTGAGAGCCCCTCCAAAGGCACAATCCTAACTCTAAGTCACTCAAATCCATCCATATAAGTTAATTTCGGCCTTCCATCAACATATAAATACAATATAGGATATTGGATTACAATTACTCCTAAATTACATTAATATATTCCTAATCTCATCCATGAATACATATTAATTTCCAATCTCCATACACAAGCATTTCAAGATAGAGATATATTCAATAAAAGCAATAATGAATCAAAACACAAATTGGATATAAAAAAAACCATTATATATATTGAGCATAAATATAGGTTTACAAATATTCCCCAGAAAACAAGAATAAAATGAGATGAGTTAAAGGAGACAACCCTTGCAGAAAACCTCCTCCAAGTCCTCAATGAAACCCTAGCTAAAAATTGGTCCAAAAACCTTTCTTTCTCCTTATAATCTACTCCTAAATAAGTGAATGATGGGTAGAAGATGAAATGGAAGGCATCCATGGAGGAAAAACCTTCATGGATGCCCTTGAAAGCTTCTCTCTTTCTTTTGGTGTGGAAGAAAATGAAGAAGAAAAAGTGTGGGGTGTGGATTCTTGTGGGAGAGAAGAGAATAAGGTGTTTATATAGTGTTGGGAGGTTAGGGCTAAAGGTTGGGGTGAAAGGACGAAATTGTCCCTGAAATTCGCCCAAAAAATGACTTTCTGAAGTTGATCAGCGGTTTGGTTCGGCGGCATGGCCGCCGTTTAAAGTAGCCGTTTCGACCTGACGGCATTTCGGTATTTCAGCATTTCAGCATCATGCACTGTTACGGAAATGGACATAACTTCCTATAGAAAACTCAGAATCGCAATCCGTAAAATTTTCTGGAAACTAGACTTCCGAGACTTTCTGAATATATAAATATATCAATAAAGATATCAATGTGGTTCGATCTGAGGAGGAAGATATGACCCCCGAAAGTTGTATGTTATGCACGAACATAAACAATTTCTTCCACCGTTACAGAAATGGACATAACTTCCTGCAGAAAACTCAGAATCGCAATCCGTAAAATTTTCTAGAAACTAGACTTCCGGTGTTTTCTGAATATATAAAGATATCAATAAAGATATTAATGTGGTTTGATCTGAGGAGGAAGATATGACCCCCAGAAGTTGTATGTTATGCATGAACATAAACAATTTCTTCCACCGTTACAGAAATGGACATAACTTCCTAGAGAAAACTCAGAATCTCAATCCGTAAAATTTTCTGGAAACTAGACTTCTGAGGCTTTCTAAATATATGAAGATACCATTAAAGATATCAATGTGGTTCGATCTACGAAGGAAGATATGACCCCCGGAAGTTGTATGTTATGCACGAACATAAACAATTTCTTCCATTTTTGGTTCATTTTGCCTTCCAAATTAATCTTTAAGCTCAAAACCTTATTGTAGGGAATATGGACCTACAAAAGGTTTAAAAAAAACATTATATACAAAAATACACTCGAAAACAAGATAAACTTTCAGAAATAAGGGACCTCAAATAGGGATGGGAATTTCCCCCATGGGGCCCCGCGCCCATTTGGAGGCAATTTTTGCCCCCAAATGGGGTTTTGGGTAGGGGTGGGGGCAAATTTTGCCCCCAAAACCTAAATAGGGGTAGGGGTGGGGGAACCTCTCCTCTAACCCCATTTCTCAATTTCCCCATTCCCCCATTTTCTAAATAGGGGTGGGGGTGGGGTCGAGGTCCCAAATGCTCCATTTCTCCCATATATTTTTATTTATTTATTTATTTATATTTAATTTTATTTTCTTAATTAAAAATTAAAAATAAATAAATAAATAAATAAATAAAACTCTAACTCTGTTAGTCTATTACTCATATTTTGGATTGATCGAAGACTTTAAATTTATTTGGACTTTTATGTGTAATACATTAACACTATATTATTATAGTTATTTGTATTAAATTAAATCAATTATATATTTTAGATTATATGTTTTTTTAATTATTGGATTGGATATTGAAATAAGGTGAAACAAAAGTTTTGTCCGATCAAATTTCGAATTCTAAATTCTAAATTTTGGATTTCAGATTGAAAATTTTTAGGATTAGAAATAGGGGAAATGGGGAACAGGGGTGGGGGCAAGGGAACCTCCCCCCAAACACCCCCATCCCTAGTTCACCCAAATGGGGTTTGAGGGCAGGGGGCATGGGTGGGGGGAGGTTTTAGGAATGGGGGTGGGGGTGGAGAGACCCTCCCCCGCCCTATTGGGCCCCATTTCTCATCCCTAACCTCAAATAGGTATAAAATAGTCCAATCATTAACCATAATTTTAAGTTAATGTAATGTTTTTTTTTTTTTTTTATGAATATACTTTGACCACAATTTATTATTTCAAATGTTGTAATAACTTATAATGTATCATTTTTGTTAGAATATTGGGTACACCCAAGATGGTCCAAACCTAATTCCAAGGCCTTGGCCCATGAAGCCCAACCCAACACAAGTTGATAACTGCTGTAGCAGTTACTTCAGATAACTGCATATGCAGTTATTCAACAGACACAACTTATGCAGAATGTAAGTACAAGTAGAACTTTGTGATACAAAATGAAAAGAATGTGAACGTGAATATCAGTATTACTTGAAATACAGATATTGAGAGAAAACGGAAAAGAGGTATTCTTATACTGTGATAAGAGATCAAGTTCCATTCTTTTGGTGACTTGTTCCAGACTTGTGAAACAATCAGTATCGTGATCCGAAGAAAGGTAAACAACCCTTTAATTTCTTCTCTATATTTATAACGCATTCTTCATTGGTACCAGAGCCATAATTGATTGTTTTCTGGTCTAATTGATTTCAAACGCAAAAAACAAAAAACAAAATGTTATAGATTTTTTTTTGGTTTAAAAATCTATTTTTGTTTAATGCATATGGATTATATTCTTTTCTCGTATGGAAGTATATATTTTTTTAATAATTATGTTTTACTGTTGATTAGTAGACAACATGTGAAACTTGTACATCATCGTTCGAATTCTTCATATGAACAAATGTATATGCTTATATTACCATATAATCTATGCATTTGTGATTAAAAATGCCTTGAATTTTTTTTTTAATTAATGAATTCATATACACATGTTTTACTGCAATTGCATGTTTTAATATATGTAGATCATGTTGTTACATTTTCGAATTCATTAATACAAAATAATATATGCTTATGATTAAGTATGAATTGTTTTATTTGTGTTATATGCTATGAAACTTAAAATTTCGCATACGACCACAAAGAAATTGAGCTCTAAAACCATCACTTTAAGAGAATCGTAGAGGGTCATTATTTTCATAATTTATTGTCAAACTAGTACCATTATAAAGTAGAGATCCCAAGCTTTCCATAGACACCGCAATCGTAAAATTTGGTTTAGTAAAGAGTGAGAACGAGTCGATTGAAAACAGGGTCGAGAAAACCTTTTCCAGAAAAAATTTTTAAAGGTTGAAGGTAATGAACAGTGCCACGCGCTATCAGGGCGACAGTGTGCTTCACCCCAAATCCATTTTTCAAAACTAAGGGCATAAATGGAATTATGATGTTTTTTAGAGTCGGATGGTAATTTCCCGGTGGTAAAATAATTCTGGGAAGACGGCGCGTGGACTACATGCGCCTCTTCTGCTCGTGGTCTTGCATATAACAGCTCTATGCTGATGAAACATGGACAACCCAGAGAGTGACACCTGTCGGGATATGTAAGCAATGACACGTGGTCCAATCCTCTAGTGCCACGTGTCAAAGACGTGTCACATCAAAAATCGTCGATCGTTTCCGACGATCGGAGCAGTTTCTGATGACGGTTACCAATGACAGGAACAGTACCGACGTCGATCGCCACCAGACCTTTTTTCGATGCCGGTTCACCAGCTGGACAATTTTTCAGGTGCCGTTTCTGGTGACCAAAAATTTTTACGGCCAATTTTTCTGGCAGCCCAAAAAAAAAAAGAGTAAATAATTTTATTTTACTTTTATTTTATTTTTATTTTTCCTTTTTCCATTGATTGTTTTTGCTCCAATGGGAGTTTAATATAAGCCCAAATATTTTTTAAAGTTCTCAAAATTCTCACTTACTAACAAATTGATTAATGAGTGCCTATTTTTGTTTCTCTGTAGATAGAGGAAATCTGTAACCATAGCTCATCTGATACTAATCCTCAAGAGGAGTACTCACCACTGTCGGTGGAGGAATATTCACCACAATTGGTAGAAAATCATTCGCCGTTGTCGAATGACTTTGATGCTTAAGAGGAGGACTCACAAATGTCGGTGGAGGAATATTCACCATAATTGGTAGAAGATGATTCACCATTGTTGGATGACTATATTCCTCAAGATAAGTACTTACCACTGTCAATGGAGGAATATTCACCACAATTGGTAGAAAATTATTCACCATTGTCGGATGAAATGTCCACTAAGGAAAATAATATTGAAGAGTATACATCTGGGACATTTGAGGACAATGAAAGTCAACAATCTCCAAGGTCATAGATGGATGAAGCAACTGTTGAATGGTTCAGGAATTAGGAAAAGCAATTAGCTGAGTTCATTAAGAAACTAGAAGGTCATAAAATGGATTTTAACACTAGTTTTTATGAACAGTTGTTAAGGTTTGGGGATCTCATCGTTTCTGAATGGCCTTGGTGTGATGGTAGGATAGAATTTATTTGGAAAGAAATAATTCATGTCTTACTTAAGGTTCTACTAGAAAAGCTACGACAACATAATTATGTGATGCTTGCCTTGCTAGAAGCAGATGTTCTTACCACTTTTAATGAAGCCCTAGAAGTCATTAGATTATGATGATCATCGACTGTGTAGAAATCTCAGAAAGCATGCGGCTTTAAGTATGGGTTCTAGTTTAAGAACACAAAAACGTTATGATCCTAAAGTTGGGTGGTATATAGATGTTGCTTTTAAAAAGTATATGGTAGAAGAGAATTACTACCTACCCAAGAATGATGAGCGAAGTATCTGTGCACATTTTGAACTAATCGTACATGAAATCCCAAAGAGTTTTAGAATTACTGATTGAGAATGTAATTCTTAGGATGTATGTATTTTCTGTAAAAACTCCTAGTTTGTAAATACAGCTCTTTATTATTAATGAAATAGGATGTTTTATGCACATGATTATGCAAAGTTATATATACTTGTACTTATTTAATATGGGTGTTCTAAATTGTAAGAAACAATGTTAGAACTGTTTTGCGCAAAGACACTAATAAATATAAACTAGTGAATGTTAAGGACTTGGATGATGATCAGGAGCTTTGACTCTTATTTTGATTCCTATCCTAATATTCCTCTTGTTATATTCTTTATGTGTAAGTTTGCTGCATGGAATTGTGCTAAGTGTGAAATTATTACATACTAGAATAACTATTAATTACACTATGTGTTAAATAAATTTTCAGGAAATGGCTTCTGCATCTAAGTCAATTGTTGTTGAGTTGAACAAGGGAGAAATGTTGAACGGTGATAACTATGAGATGTGGCACCGAAAAGTTCAACTGATCCTTGAAGAGCAAGAGGCTATTGAAACTCTTACTAATACCATGGATGATCCACCAAATGGTAACACTGCCCAACACAGGAGAGATATGGAAACATATCAGACCTGGAAGAGAAAGAACAGTCTAGCATAAGGATGCTGAGCAGTATGACTGATGCTCTCATGTCTGAAAATGAAGAGTTTGACACTACGCAAGACATGTGGATTGCATTAAAAGACAAGTTTGGTGGTACTTCTACTACCAAGCTTAGGAGACTTATAATTAAGTTTGACACCTACAGGAAGCGCCAGAATCATGATATGTTGCAGCACCTGAGAGAGATGTCAAACATGATAAGTGAGTTGAAGTCTGCAGGTCATTCCTTAACTGATGAGCAGCAAATCCAAGCAGTGATCTGATCTCTTCCTAACAGCTAGGAAAATATGAAGATCAACATGACCCACAATGATAATATCAAGACTTTTGATGATATATCATGTCATGTTGAACTGGAAGATGAGCGTCTATAAGCAACTAAGGCTTTCGGTCACCTTTACATGGTTGAATCCAGCAAGCGTAAGACTAAGAGTTTTATACGCAAGGGAAAGAAAGGGAACTTCCAGAAGGGAAAATGGAAAGGTCCTAAAAAGAACTTTAAGAAAAGTGAGACCAGTTTTCAGAAAAGGGACAAGAGCGTTGGGTTCAAGAAGAACAAAGTCAAATTGAAGTGTTACAATTGTGGCAAACATGGTCATTTTTCTTGTGAGTGCACTGAGCCGAAAAAGGTACGACCTAATTCAATAACCTATAACTATGTTTTGGTTTCTAGTTCTGTTTTACTCACTGAATCTCATCCTTTGTGGACTGTAGACTCAGAAGCCACATACCATGTAGCTAGAGACAAAGCAACATTCGTAGAATATCATCGGATAAGTCAAGGGACTAGATGGATTTACATGGGGAATAACTCTAGAGTTGAAGTGAAGGGTATTGGCACTTGCAAATTGTTGATGCATGGTGGTCAAGTACTTTATATCTCCATGATGTCTTATATGCTCCTGGTTAGTTTCAGCTATTGTCCTTCTAGGTTTAGGTTATGAACTAAACTTTTATGGTGTTTGTATGGATATTGTTTTAAATTATGCTTGTGTTGGTACTGGATATTTATTAAATGGTTTTATTGTATAAAATACCGAGTTAGACGGTTTTAATTACAATGATAGTTGTTTTTTGTTAATTGCTTCTACTAATAATGTCAATGTTGATGTGAATACTTGGCATGCTAGACTAGGTCATATTGGCCAAGATAGGATGAACAGATTGGATAGAGAAGGCCTTTTAGGTTCATTTAATAAGGTAGAATTACCTATCTGTGAAAATTGTCTAGCTGGAAAAACAACTAGAAAGCCATTTGGAAAAGGAACTAGGACTGAAAATCCATTACAATTAATCACTCTGATATTTGTGGTCCAATGAGTGTAAAGGCAAGGCATGGTGCCTCATATTTTATTACATTCATAGATGACCTTACCCGTTTTGGTCATGTCAATTTGATTTCTCATAAGTCTGAAGCATTGGATTGTTTCAAATTATACTTGAACTTAGTAGAGAATCAATTAGATAAAAGGGTTAAAGCATTACGTACTGACAGGGGACGAGAATACCTTTTAGATCAATTCAAGGAATTGTGTGATGAAAAGGGTATACATAGACAGTTAACTGTTCCTAGAACTCCGCAACAAAATGGTGTGGTGGAAAGAAGGAATAGAACATTACTTGAAATGGTTAGGTCTATGATGGCGCAAGCAAGTCTCCTAGTACACTAATGGGAAGATGCCTTGTTGACTGCCACTTATGTACTTAACCGAGTTCCCTCGAAGTCAGTTACTTCCACACCTTATGAGTTATGGACAGGTAGAAAACCTAACTTAACTTATCTGCGACCTTGGGGGTGCACGGGTTACGTACATGATCCATCTAACAAGTATGGAAAATTGGGTACAAAAGGAAAGAAATGTATCTTTATTAGATACTCTGAGCATTCCAAGGGATATGTACTAATAGGTGAAAACTCGGATAGAAGTGTGACTGAGATAGAATCACGAGATGTGAATTTTTTAGAAAGTGAATTTCCAAAAAAGGTGAAGTTGAAAGAGATATTCAATTCTACAAACTGGATAATCTGATTGAGGATTCAAATCTAAATGCTCTATTAGAGGTTAATGTGAATCTATTAGGGACTTCTGTCCCTAGTGGGAGTGAAACTCCACTTGAAGTAAATATAGATCTACCCGGACCTTCTGTCTCTAGTAGGAGTAATGAAGTTTTTGAAACAACTCTTTTAGATTTACCTTCTCGTAGAAGTAACCGTGGAAATGTTCCTCGTCGTCATTTTAAGATTAAAGGGGAAGCATTTATGGTTGCTTCACATGATGCTGATGAGCCTAAAAATGTTAATGAAGCTCTTAAATCACTCGACAAGGAACTATGGATAAAAGCCATGAAAGAGGAGATGGATTTAATGAAAAGTAATTATGTCTAGGACTTAGTTAACTTACCGCCAGGAAGGAAAGCCATTGGAAATAAATTGGTCCTTCGAATCAAGCGAAAGGCAAATGGCACAGTAGAGAGACATAAGGCGTGTTTAGTCGCGATAGGTTATACTCAACAAGAGGGTATTGACTATGAAGAAAATTTTTCCCATGTGGTTAGGTTTGCTTCAATTCGCCTTATTCTGGCAATCGTTGCACATATGGACCTAGAATTACATCAAATGGATGTAAAAACAACATTTCTTAATGGAAAACTGGATGAAGAAATTTACATGGAACAACCAATAAATTTTGTTTCAAAAGGCCACGAGCGCAAAGTGTGCAAACTCAAAAGGTCAATATATGGTTTGAAACAATCATCCAGACAATGGTACATACGGTTCCATCAGGCTATTGTGTCTTATGGGTTCCAAATGGTTGAAGAAGACCATTGTGTACATATAAAACGAGATAAAGATAAGTATGTGATGCTGTCTTTGTATGTGGACGATATTTTATTGGCTGGAAATTGTAAAGAGTATGTGTTGACCATTAAGAAATGGTTGTCTTCAAATTTTGAGATGAAGGACATGGGTGAGGCTGCCTATATATTATGAGTCAAAATTACAAGAGATCGTTCGAAGAAACTACTTGCTTTGTCACAAGAGATTTATATAAGGAAGATTCTTGAACGATTTAATATGGTTGATTGCAAGCCTATGGATGCACCCATATCAAAAGGCCAGAATCTTAGTCTTGACATGTGTCCCAAAACTCCACAAGAACTTGATAGTATGAAAAAAGTTCCTTATTCTAGTGTTATCGGCAGTCTCATGTACGCAATGATGTGTACAAGACCAAATATCTGCTATGTAATAGGATACGTAAGTAGATATCAATCCAATCCTAGACGAAAACATTGGATTGGTGTGAAGAGAATTTTGGCGTATCTAAAAGGTACTACCGACTTATCTCTTTGTTACCAAGGTGGAGATTTGGGACTCACTGGATATATAAATGCTGACTGGGGAGGCGATCTAGATGAGCGAAAATCTACATCAGGATATGCATTCTTACTCAGTAAAGGTGTTATCTCTTGGAGTAGCAAGAAACAGACATGTATTGCACTATCAACAACGGAGGCCGAATTTGTGGCATGTTCGGTAGCAGTACAAGAAGCCGTCTAGCTTAAGAGATTTTTGGAAGATCTGGATGTCTCAAAGGGTATGGGAAAGCCAGTAACTGTTTACTGTGATAGTCAAACATCGATTGCTTACACTAAAGACTCCAAGTATCACAGTAAAGCCAAACACAAAGACAAAATATAATTTTGTTAGAGACATCGTATCGAAGAAAGAAGTAATGATTCAATACATTTCAACCCATGAGATGATAGTTGATCTTCTTACTAAAGCTGTGACTAGAGACGTCTATAAATCACATGCTAAGTCATTGGGGTTGCTTAAATTGTAAATAATAGATTGAATCATTGTACTGAATGATATTATTATAGTTATGAATAAAATTGTTTTATGTTTGAAATCTTATTAGCATGTCATATTTCATACATGAATTGGTTTTTTTTTTTAAATGTCGTCAAGATGAGGCTGGCATTCTTACACATACGATCGCCTCAGTTGTTTTAGGGGAACAAGATGAGATGATACACATATATTATGGAGAATATGTGAAATATATTCTAAAAGAAGCTGATATATATGAAAATGTCGCATTGATTGTGTCAAGATGAGGTTCTTAACAAATATACATATATTTTAGAACGGATCAAAATAGACCCCACTATCATTGATACATGATTTAGCCAGATATGAGATCTTAATGCGGCGCTAAAGAATAGCGAGCTTTTAAGAACTCGGGTTAGTCATAGGATGTGCGACTAAACTTAGATCTGTACAATGAATTAAAGAAATACATAGTCATTCTTATTTAGAATTAGAATCACTGTAACACGTGTTTCATACCTCGTGTGCTATTTGTGACCAATATGGAAAATGGGAGAATGAATCCCTGCTTCCTTATTATGTAAGTTCCATTGAAGTTGTATAACATTTCGAATGACGTCCTTATGACTGATCGGACTATTTTATACCTATTTGAGGTCCCACAATTTCGATCGTTTGCCTCATTTTCTAGCGTTTTTTGTTTATATAATGTTTTTTTGAGCCATGTGTAGGTACATATTCCCTACAATAAGGTTTTAAGCTTAAAGATTAGTTTAGGAGGCAAAATGAGCCAAAAAGAGCTCAAATTGTCCATGCTCGTGCAGAACACTCAACTTTGGAAGGTCATATCTTCCTCCTCAGATCGAACCACGATAATATCTTTATATATTCAGAAAGCCCCGAAAGTCTAGTTTCCAGAACTTACTGATTGCAATTCCGAGCTTTCTGCAGGAAATTATGCCCATTTTCGTAATAGTGCTCGATGCTGAAATGTTGAAATGCTGTTAGGTCAAATCGGCTACTTCAATCGGCGGCCAGGTGGCCGATTGAAACCGCCGATTACCTCCAAAAGGTCGTTTTTTGGATGAATTTCAGGGACAGTTTCATCCTTTCATCCCTAATTCGTGCCCTAACCCCCAAACACTATAAAAACACCATTTTGCCTCTTCTCTCCACAGACTTCTTCTTCCCCAAATTTCTTCTTCTTCATTTTCTTCATTTCAAAAGAGAGAAAGAGAAAGAGAAGCTTTTTTTAGGCATCCATGGAGGTTTTTCCTCTATGGATGCCTTCCATTTCATCTTATACCCATCATCCACTCATTTAGGAGTAGATTACATAGAGATATGAGTGGTCTTTGGACCAAATTCGAGCCAAGCATGGATCAAAGGAGATTAGCACATTTTAGAAGGGCTCTCCACTTGGGTTATCTCTTTTATATCTTCTCTTGTATTTCTTATTTTCTTAAATGTGTAATCCCCACTTGGGAATATTTGTAAACCTATATTTGTGCTCAATATATGTGATGGTTGTTTTTATATTTAATTTGTGTTTTGATTCATTCTTGCTTTTATTGAATACATTTCTATCTTCAAATGCTTATGTATGGAGATTGGAAATTAATATGTATTCATGGATGGGATTAGGAGTAGATTAATGTAATTTAGGAGTAGTTGTAATCAAATATCCCATTTTGTGTATGTATGTTGATAGAAGGTTGAAATTAACTTGTATGGATGGGTTTGAGTGACTTAGAGTTAGGATTGTGCCTTTGAAGGGGCTCTGCGGGCATAGTCTTGGCTAATTAGCTAGGAAGAGTGGGTGAACCTATTAATTGTCATATTAGATGAGGTTTCGTTCTATGTTTTTGTTAACAATTGGACTTTAGCTATTTCTCACGCTAGGGACTCTAGGTGAGTTATGGTTAGAGATACAATCACTTTTTCTACATTCATTGTACCTAACGTTGCCATTTTACATTACCGTGTTAATATTGGGACTCAATTTAGCATCAGTTTATAGAATGTGTTCACAAATGCTGGTTGCGGTTTCGTGTTTGAGAGGCTCTCAACACACTCTTCAACCGTTAGCTCTATGAATGTGTATAAATCGGATTGAGGCAAAAATGAACCCTTAACTAAAATTGGATGTGCTTAATGCCTAACAACCAACTATTTGTACACTTATATATGGTGAACTTGTTGAACCTTGTGTGACCATTTTCATGCATCTCTCATATCCGCCATTTTGTTTATCACTTTAAACACCATTCGTACCCTTCCATATTCTCTTTGTTTTTATTTGTTTTCATTTACATTTTCTTACATGCTCTATCTCTCTCTCTCTCTCTCTCTCTCTCTCTCTCTCTCTCTCTCTCACTTTAAACACCATTCGTACCCTTCCATATTCTCTTTGTTTTTATTTGTTTTCATTTACATTTTCTTACATGCTCTCTCTCTCTCTCTCTCTCTCTCTCTCTCTCTCGCACATCGCATTGTACATACATTTCACATACACAATTCTCACATTTCTGCATTCTATTTAATGCTTACAATAATCACAAGAACTTGAAACGGTTGACGAATCACACCTCCCTGCGGAACAATACCCTCGCTTGCCATTTTGCTAGTCTTTTGCTAGTTTAGAGCACATTGCGTAGGAAACCCTTTTTAAATGAAACAATCTTTTGATCCTCGCGATTTCTTAACAACTGAAAAAGCCGAGTATCAATAACCATTCACTTTGTCTTGAAGTTACAGAATAGTGTTAGCACTTTTAGCATGTTATTTCTATAGCTATGATAATGTAGCCTATGGGGCATGTCTAAGGTAGCAGCTATTTTGGAGACTAAGAGATTAAGATAGAATGGAAAGATTTAATACCTTTTTATCTTACTTATGTGTTCACCGGCTAGTGAAAATAATACAAACGTAGTAAAATTGCTTAAAGCGTACCTAGAGAGGGGGTGAATAGGTTTTTATGCGTTTTTCAATCCCTTGAAACAAACATTCGTTTGTCCCTCAAGGTAGCTTTACATACAACATATAATCCAAAACATTCATACATAGACAATATAATCATGTGATCATTTAGGCAATGTCTACATATATAAGTAGTTGCATGAGGTATAAAACATAAAAAATCTCAACAACAAATAATACTTGTATTATGATATTGTTCAAGGAATTACAAGTGTTAACAAATATATCTATACATCAAAGTAACAATATACAAAAGAATAAAAAATATAAGAATGATCAAATATATATTGTCTTACAAATCACACTTAACAAATCTTGATTCCAAGACTTCACAAGTGATGAATGTACTACAAGATTAAGAGCAAACATATATATACAAGTAATAAAGAGAGATTGGAAGAATTAACACATGAGATTTTTTAACCTAGTAAAACCTCCAAGGAGGAAACATCCATGGGTTGAACTACAACCATTGGGTACTATATATATTGGATGGTAAATTAGAAATTCCACAAAGTGACCAATCCTAAATCACCAACCCATGTAAAATTTATGTCTACCCAACCCTATTGGAAAGTATGAAATCCCTCAATGATGCGAAGCCACCATATATTGGACAACATACCAAACCAATATCGATGGAAGATTATAAATTCCTCAAGAGTGCATACACATCCCGTGTACCTCGCTCTATTGGAGTCTATATCTATCCATAAACCTAGGCCTACCAATGATATAGCCAACTCTCTATCCAAGGCATTCATGCCTCTAGAGAGCCTCCCTTGTATAGCTATCCAGACCTTCCCGATCCTAGCCATGACTTCTTGCTTGCCTATCCGAGTCATCCCAACTCTAAACAAGACTTCTTGCTTGGATATCCGAACATCACGTCCTAACCAAGACTTCATGCCTTTCACAAGGACTTCCTAGTGTGGTCATGTGAATGCAAAATGATGCAATTAAGCAATTCAACATAGAACATGTGATCAATACATTATGTGGCACAAATAGACCTAAACATGTGAAACACAAGTCTAATAGTCTAGATGCAAAAACATGAATTAAACCTAGAGTTAGTGAAAACACCTAACACAAAAACTCCTAGTTTCATTCAAACAAACAACACTTGAATATATCATATTCATGAAGCACATATTCAAGATGTCATAAACACACAACAAAATGATAGAATCATAAAATGATTTCAGTGAATATTCTAGCCAAAGAATTAGAGAAAGGATAAAATGATTACTTAATTAAATCTTAGATTTCTCTAAAAACACATACACATACAATAATCCTAGATTACATCAATCATAGGATCAAAACAAAATTCAAGGTCATTTATCATAAAAATGATTCAATCAAGCCTCAAACAATATTAGATATCAAACTAATCACAATACAACTCTCAAACATATGAAAATTATATAATCAGAGAAAATAGTTCACATATGTCTCTAATTAGACTTTTGATTAGGTTTGATTATGAAGCTATCTTAATTAATAACATTCACCATACATATACATACATATAGAAGAAGAAACCCCAAGCAAATTGAAGGTTATAAGAGAAGAAATCTCAAAGATAAGACAACTACTTCAAGATCACGAGCTTGTTCGGTTTTCTATGTAGAAACACTAGAAAAATCAATCAAACAGCTGCAAGACCACTTGGAAAAGGTAGAGGACTCGATTACGAACAATCTCCAACTTGAATCACTCAATTATGACTTTTTATGAGAAATTTATGGTGTTTGGAAGGTGAGAAAAAGTTGAGAGAAAATTCTGCTCTAAGGAAATTCTAATTTTTCTTCTCGAATGAAATGGGAGGGAATTGGAGGAATTTAAAATGAAGAGAGAGAGAGAGGGAAAGAACCAGCCAACCACAGCTTTCCAAGTCAGTAGCCCGTGTGGGGCACATGTGGCACACGTGGGCAGAGAGGGGTCCAGCCCGTGTGCCACACGTGGCCATGAAAAGTTCGCCTATGGCCAATCTCGCTCCTCTCGCCACCGCTCGAGTTCTTCGACCATATTCGGGCCTCTGAATTTCGATTTCGAATCCTTCTTTGGATTACAAATCGTGACTCCCTCACTCACAATGAAGACTAAAAAACTTTGCAAAAAGGTTGAGAATTCATCTCGAAAAACGACGACGAAGACAACTCAACGAATGAGAACGCAAAGTAGCGTAACTACACCATTTGGACTCAAAACCTAATGAATGAGTAATCGAAATGACCGGGACTTAATAAGGAATCATAAGAGATCATGTTCAAGTCCAAAAACAATAAAATGAAAACAAAAAGACACCAAGTTACACACATATACTGTTTCCTAGACATAGTCCTAGAACATGCATTTTCCAATGATTATCAATTTAAAACTAATGCATGAGCATATATTGCCAAGTGTGTGAAAGTGTAAAATAAATGTTGTTCAACTATGCAAGGACACAAATGAATGCCATGTGTGTGTGTGCCTAGCCTTGTAAGAGGAATGAAGTCTATATTACCTTTATTATGCAATGAAGCACATTCCTTCTCAAACAACACCAACTTGCATGAAATGTGGCCGAGTCTTTCTTTGAAGCTTCAAATCATCAATCCTAAGACCACTAATCAATACAAGAAAAATATCGCTTTGATATGGAATATATGTCAAGACAAACCAAAAACCTAACAGCTAGCCAATTGTACTAGGAGATACAATTGTGAATACATGAAATGTGAAAAGGTCAAGCATAGCTTTATGAGGGGTTAAGTATGTTTTGGACTAATAAAAGGGTTATGAAATTAAATCTAGGACACAATAATGAACAACGTTATATCTCTTTTATACAATTGAGATTTCAAAGCCCCTTATTTTTTCTTTACTGATTGTTCATAGGTTACACAATATATTTGTCTGTATGAATACTCTTATACGATTTTATGATGATGTCATAATTATGTTCTCTCTAATGGAATTGTGTTAGACCCACTTGTGCGAGTGGGAGATGTTAGAATATTGGGTACACCCAAGATGGGTCCAAACCCGATTCCATGGCCTTGGCCCATGAAGCCCAGCCCAACACTTGTTGATAACTACTGTAGCAATTACTTTAGATAACTGCCTGTGCAGTTATTCAAGAGACACAACTTATGCAGAATGTGAGTACAAGTAGGACTCTGTGATACAAAATGCAAAGAACGTGAAAGTGGAATTAGTATTACGTGAAATACATATATTGAGAGAAAGCGGAAAAAAAGGATTCTTATACTGTGATAAGAGATCAAGTTCCATTCTTTTGTTGATTTGTTCCAGACCGGTGAAACAATCAGTATCGTGATCCGAAGAAAGGTAAACAACTCTTTACTTTCTTCTCTATATTTCTAACGCATTCTTCAAACCAAATTGTTTGATAAATTTAGGTTACGATGTCAAACAACCCTACATCAAAGCTAAGAAAAACTATACTTCCATACTTTGGGGAAAAAAAAAAGATTATCAAGTATCAAGTGAGAGTGTGTCAAGTTTTCCATTTAATGTCGGGGATTGGGGTTCAAGTTTTTCATATATATATATATATATATATATATATAGTTTTGTTTTAGCCCACCGTAACAAAAATTCTTGGGTACACCCTTGATGTATAGTCTTTTCAAATGATCTCATTCTATCCTCATCTTATTTTGTAATAGCAACAAGTTGGAGTGATATTGACACATCACCACGAATAACATTCTACTTCCCAACTTTTCAAGTTCACACCAATTATTTTCTACATTTTCTATCTAAAGCATCAAGAAGATTACTAAGAGACATGGCTTCAGTCTAGCAAAGGATACGATACTTTTGAATCAAGAATTTATGTTTTAAAGAATATCATTACTACAATGTGTAATCCTGATGTCAACATGGTTGGTATTTACTGCATGGGCACCATCAGTAAGGCAACATTAGCGAAGAAAGTTGCAAGGAAAGCCAAGCAAGATAATCTTTTTAATGAGATAATCTTTGTAGACGTGTATAAGACACAAAACATAAATAAATTCCAAGAAATGACCGATAACGCACGAGCAAGGACACTATATTGACATTTGAAAAATGAAGTCACTGTATTCGAAGGAGCAGACAAGTAAGAGGAAATTGTATCCATAAAGGCAGACAATGGTGAAGAAAAAAAAATTCTTATAATTTTCCCTTTTATTATTTTATTATTTTCCACCTCAAAAGTGTTGGGATTTATACCCTAAATCTTGTAATTTGTAAATGTTATAAATCCACATTTTTTCTCTGGTAGGCACATAATTTATAGCATACTTATAACACAAGTGCCACATCATCGGTTTTTACCATGTGCATACAATCATGTGTGTTTGATAATTTAAAAAATGTTGATGTGGCATTTGTGCTATAAGTTGTGTGCCCACCAAAGAAAATTTATAAAAATCCATTAATAAAGAAGTAGTATTTTCATTCAATAAGTATGACTAATACGTTTATATTATATGTGCTAAACATCCAAGATTGCTAGACGTAATCTCAAATTGAGTATATAAATGTCATATACTGAGAAATTTGGTTTGAGACGTGCAATCTAAAGAGTCCGTAAAAAGCAGATACAGCTACGGTCCATTCTTTAATGTATGGTGGTCTTATCCTAGACTACTTATATAGTGATATGAGAATTGAGACACCTTATATGATGTGATCATATAGGACTAGACCACGATCTATATGAATCTATCACCAAGATCCGTTAGTTGAAAAGATTCATATATATCAACAAATGATGGTTGTATATGAGTGATTTAAATCCTGAGTGTCTTGCTTACTCCTTCAAGTTAGATTGTGTTTCTTAACATACCATGTGTGAGAGCGAAATAGTATTCTTGATCAATAACTCCATATCTTTGAATCATGGTTTGGTTGTGGCTAGAAAGATAAGCACACAATAGAGGAATCCACTCCTTCTAGCGAGAAACATATGAGTAGTTCCCTTAAGGGTTGATTCAGGATTTGAACGATTAAGAATACTCTCCTTCTTCTGTAAAGGAAGGAAAGATATAATTGTTCATTAGAGAATCAATGGTACTTAAAGGAAAAGATATAATTAGAGAGGTATAACGGATTTTATAACATAACTCTAATTATGAACTACTTATGGAAGATCATACCATATGAAATAACTATATCGATGGACACTGATATTTTGATTGTGTAAAACATCTACAGTTACGAGAGTACAACCTTAGGTTTTTAGTGGAATAACTTCGAGGTTTTTTTTTTTTTTTTAATTTTTTTGCTGAAATTGGACTAACCTAAGGAGAAAAAGCATCGCAAACGATCATATGCTGAAAAACCCCTAGGTAGTATCCATAAATATATAAATAAAGAAAATAGTAACAAAAGTAATCACAAGACATCACAAAACAGAGGATGCAACCCCAAAAAACCTAGAGGCATGCAGGCAAAACAAGAAAAACAAAGCTAGGGAAAACTAAAAGATTCTCTACCTATACAATCATTACCAACTAACAAAGAACATAACGAAGGAGTGGGGGACCACTAGGCATCAAAAGGAATACCTAAAGCATGCTCAAAGATAGAATCTGCCTTCTAATTACCTTCCCAGAAAATATGAGAAACCTGGAACTCCATATGCGAGATCTAATAAATGCAGTGTTGCCAAGCTTGACGAACACACCGGGTAACCTAATCAGACCTATTAGAAAGAAGTTGAACGACATAAGAAGAGTCACTCTCGAATAAGATGTTATGCCAACCCAACTTCCAAACATAATTGATGGCTAAAGAAGCCGTAAGGAGCTTAACCTCAAAAGAAAAAAAACCTGACTGAGGGGAGCCGTAAAACAAACCTTAACAAAAGATGTGCAAGTCCGAAAAACGCCCCCATAACCCCCCCCCCCCCCCCCCCCCACACACACACACACCTGGCGAACCCAAAACATCACCATCCGTATTAACCTTGATCCACCTGGGGCCAAGGGTGACCAGACCACACTCCTGATAACCGGCGCCTTACCAGGACGACCACTGAGACCAAACTGATGAAGAATCAGCAAATCATCAAAATAGTTACACATATAGCAGATCCTTAATTGGTTCGTATCATAAACAGAACGCCAAACCAAAGATTAAACAGCCCTGAAATCAAAAGATTTCCCATCCAAAATCCATCGGTTACGGGAATACAACACACTCCAAACCACCGCATGAATATCAGCATTCCATAAAATCCTAATATGATCATTGAAAGAAACATACATGGCCTAACAGCAAAAAGAGCCCTAAGTGTTAGCGGATACAAGCCTCTAAAATGTGGAAAAAACTGCCTCCTAAAAAGCAACAACAAGAAGGCACTTCAAAAAAAGATGATCCACTGTCTCCGAACTAGCACCATAAACACTACACCTAGAAGCAAACTGAAAACCGGATCTATACAAACGATATTCAGTGGGAAGTCTATTAAGCAGAAGATGCCATGTTAGGATCAAATTGGAGGGAGGGATATATCGAGACCAACGTCCCTCTACCATGGGACCTGAGGAATGTCATGAAACATCCTAGAACAAACCGCCTTATAAGAAACCCTACCGTCCCTAGCATAAGGCCATATAGAGAAATAGCAATCTTCTCAATCTGAAAACAAAGATCCAGAAACCTAGCTCGAAAGCAATCTTCCAAAATCCATCTATCATCTCGTATGAAATCAGTAACCCTAATCCGATGATAGATGACCACAAAATCAAGAATCCCAAGGAGATCCACAATGAGCACCCCAAGCCAATTATCACGTCAAAAATATCTCTAGGAGTTTTTCCCGATGAACCAGATACCATCATTAAAGAGTTCATTATAGTTATACCTAAAAAAAGTCTAGATGGAAGAGGTGATGTAGCCTCCCTAAGGTTTCTACACCTGCTTAATATACCTCTCACACACAAAAAGTGAAAGCAAAACTATTTGAAGTTATAAACTTCCAAGTGAGCTTCTGAAGTAAAGAACCATTCAACAAGGCTAAATCCTTGAAACCAAGACCACCAAGAGCATAAGGTCTAAAACAACAGTTTCAATCAACATGAACCAACTTGAACTCCTTACAAGAATCAGTCCAAAGGAAATTTTTGATTCTCTTAGTAACCATCTGAATTAAGGAAACTGACATTTATAAACCATAAATGAATGAACAAAAGAGCCAGTAATCACCAACCAAATCAAAGTAACCCGACCAGCCAAAGAAAAGGACTTACCTTTCCACCTGGCAAATTTAGACAAAATCTTATTCGCAATGGGCATCAAAATAGATTTCTTAGGCTTACCCTGGAATAGAGGAACCCCCATATAAGAAAATGAGAATCGACCAATCTACATCCCACCTAAGGACTGAAGAGAACAAATCCTGGCAGGAGAAACAGAAGAACCAAAAAAGATGGAGGTTTTACTCTATTTAACAAGTTGGCCCGAAGTTCTACCATAAACACTGAAAGTATGCATATTATTCCTCAAGTTTTTAGCCGTGCCCCTATAAAATATACGTATATCATCGGCAAACAACAAATGAATAGGAGCAAAAAAAACCCTTGGAGAAGAGATATGCAAAAGTTGGTTAGACTCAACCATCTTCGAAAGTACCATACTGAGAAAATCCTCAGCAATACCAAAAAGAAGAGGATAAAGAGGATCCTCCTGTCTAACCTCTTTCAGGCATCTAAAATAAACAGCCGGAGAACCATTGATCAAAACAGTCAGTCTTGAAAAATGAAGAATGATATCATTCCAATTCATAAATGTTTGAGAGAAACCAAAATCCCTCAGAACAAGACAAAGAAACTTCTAATCTAAAGTATCAAATGCCTTACAAATGTCGATTTTCATAGCCACACACCTCCCCCCCCCCCCCCCTCCCTCCTCGGTAGCATTTCTTATGAAACACATTAACACAATCGAAAGCGAGGGCAATACAACATTCAATGTGTCGATCCCTGATAAAACCAAATTGTTGCAGAAAGACAATTCGAGCAGCAACTTGAGCGAACCTGTCAGCCAAGATTTTGGAAGAAATCTTGAAAGAAAATTACCAAGTATAATAGGACAAAACTAATCAACTGTGATAGAATCCCTCGTCTTTGGAAGAAGAGCGATAAAATTGCAACCACTCTAGAATGGAAAAAAATCTTGAACCGTAAGAATCACATTTCTACCCACAATCTCCTAACAGTGTTGAAAGAAGTGATTAGAGAAGCCATCAGGCCTAGGGGCCGAAAAAACATCCATGGAAAAAACCACATCATGGATAACCTTCGCAGAGGGAATATCGACAAGAAGTGAATTCTCCTTTTGAGAAACTAAAGAGGGAACAATGTCATCCACAATAGAAAGATCCTGATCAATCTGAGCTGAATCCGAAAAGAATAAATCCTTATAAAACCTAAAAATGTGATCATTGATAACTGACTGATCTTTCGTAATAACACCATCAATCAAAAGTGAAGACAAAACACTCTGACACTGCCTACGTTTGATTGAAAAATGAAAGAATGATGAATTACGATCCCTATCCTGCAACCATTTCACTCAAGATCTATCACAAAAAAACACTCTCGCCTACATAAAACACGTCAAGATCATGATGGAGCGTGACTCATTCAAGAAAAGCTCCTCAAAAAACCTAAGTCAGACATTTGGCTCTGAATAGATCGAAGCTCAGCAGATTTTCTAGAAATGTTAGCATTGAGATCACTGAAAATCTTCTAATTCCAAGATTTGAGAGCCTTCTTTAGATTCTTAAGCTTACCAATAACAACCTAAGGAGGACGACCAATACAAGGAATGCTTTACACCCTACGAACCAGATTCATGAAATCAGGATGATACACCCATATACTTTGAAAACAAAAAGGTTTAGACGAAGAAATCCGGGACTCAGCTAATTGAATAAAAAGCAAAAAATGATCAAAAAACCGACGGGTGAGAGCTACACATAAGATATCTTGCCAGCAGGAAGTTCAACACTCAGAAACTAAAGTCATGTCCAATCTCCGCTCAACTCTAGTGCGGCTAGAACGACCTCTAACCCAGGTAAAATGAGCACCTTGAGAATGAACACTAATTAGTTTGCAATCCTCAATCATTGATTTAATGTTCTCACAATAACCCCTAGCAAGAAAGCGAGACCCTAAACACTCATGAGCACCCAAAACTGCATTGAAATCACCAACCACCAACCAAGAGAAATAAAAAGAACCAGCCATCTACCGAAGAAAACGACAAAGCTCCCGGCGAACCGAGGCAGAGGTACTAGCATAAACAAAAGTGTACCAATGTGTTAGAAACCTGACAGAAATGGAGACAGTCAAATGCTACTCATGACACAAAACTATTTGAGTATTTGCTAAAGAATCACAAGCAAATACCCAAAGAGAAGGAATCAAACCACCCCTATCATTCATACCCACCAAATGGAAACTAAAACAAGACCAAAAACTAGCAGAAATCGAATCAAAAGCCACCATGGGCTCCGAAATGCAAACCAAGAAAGGCCGATGGAAACAACATAAATCTCTGAGAACTCATTTCAAAGCATTGTTCCCAATACCACAACAGTTTCAATAAAGGATACTAATCATAGGAACTATTGGAAAGAATCCGAAACTCGGACTTATAATAATCGTGAAATATTAATTAAAGAGTTTAATTAATTTTCTAAGTATTATTGGAGCTCAAAACTGTGGGTCGATTAGGTCACGCCAGATACAGAATCTCGGATTTATTTCTTCAAATCAGACTCCAACAAGGAAATACAGCTATTATTGCATAAATCAGAAAATCAAAAAATCACAATCAGGGAACAACTCCATGCTTCAAGGAAGTCAATCCTTATCAAGATATAAAATCCTAAACATGCATACAATTAAGAATCCTATACAAATCTACTACTTGCACGGTAATTAAGTTTAGGGCAACACCTTATCAACTCCTATAAATACACATGTATTTAACGGTAAAAGGTACACGATACACAGTATTTATTGGCATAAACTCAATTAATTTCTCTTGTGAATTTTTTATTTATTCCGTGAGATCTTTGGCTGACTTAAGTGTAAACGTCGGTCACCAACATCAACTCTCCTAATTTTCTTCTGTTTTACATGCTTTCTATTGCATATTCAAATTTCAAATAACCCCATCTGCCGAACGAATAAGAAGACAGGAGCTATTCAGTGGTAACAGTAGATCCGTATGGAAAATGGTCTTACTTTGACTACTTAACGCCTTGACTAGCCTACATGGTATTGTTGACTTTTCTATGATCCAAAAATTACCATCAACAAAACTTCACAATAGAAAATGGAGATCTATTAAAAAAGCATAAATCAAAAAATAAAATAAAAAATAAAAAGAAAAGAAAAGATGGAGATAGAGATCCAAATCACGATGCAATCCATTTTTTAAAATAATTATAAAAAAATCTATGTTTGTTCATTGGTGGAGATCCATTTAAATAAAATATATATATATATATATATATATTAATATATAAAGAGGTCTTCACTTTTCATCTAAGATATAGATAGTAGAGATTTATAACTTTTTTTAAAATAAACAATTCTTAATTTTTTATGTCGCGTTGAATTGATATAATGATTGATATCATTATCTATTGAAGTAAGGCATTAGTGGTAATTTAAATTTTTTATAGCTTTGACACGATCAACAGTTCGACTTAAAAGAAAGTTGACTTACGACAATGGAAGTTAATGTCAATTAATCACAAAGTTGTTTGAGCATGTAAAAATGAGAGAGGTTTGGTATTATTTACAAAATAAAAGGGGAGCAAATTGTAAAAATTTCCCTGACATTAGATCTAATTGCGTGCATAAACAATTTTACTCAAAATTACATTAACATCCCCTGCTGTTAATTGACTTTGGTTAACTCTAATTGTTGACCACAATTTTAGTACGAAAAGATTAAAGTACTCCTAGTTACCTTTTTTTTTTTGAAAGAACCCTATTTACCTATTTTATCTTTTTTTAATTTACATCAATAATTAAGAAGACGAAGAAGAAAAAAACAAAACAGAAAGGGTAAAGAAAACATAACAAAAATTTTTCCTTTTTCTTTTTCAATTTCATTTTCTTAATCCCCAAATACAATCCAAATTTCTAAATCCTCAAACACAATCCAAAACAAAAATCAATCTCACAAATAAAAACCAAAAATCAATTCCACAAACAAAAACCAAATAGATCAATTCCAAAACCACGTCAATTTGTTTTACACAAACAAAACCCAAAAATCAATCCCATAAATATAAACCAAAAATCAATTCTATAAATAATAACTCAAATCAATTAATTCCAAAAAAAAAAAACAAAAAGTCTTGACCTTCAATCTGGAAAGTTGAAGATCTGCTCTAAATAGAGCAAAAATTTGCCCTAAGCTCCATCTTCAACAATTGAGTTTTTAGTCCATCTAGAGCATTGATCCATCGTCAATGATGGAGCAGATCCGTTCCGATGGAGTGTTGTTCCATCGGAGCAAATTGAGTTTTTACTCCATCTAGTGTGTTGCTCCATCGTCAATTGTAAATACAATCACGGTTAAATTGTCTAAACCTAACCTAGAAAAGGGGGTGAATAGGTTTTTAGACATTTTTCAATCCCTTGAAACAAACAAAAGTTTGTCCCTCTAGATAGCTTGTATCACACTTCAGTTTGTAACATAGTCTATGATTTGTATGAAGAGATTTATACTAAAACATTAGTCATCAAGTACTTGTATTATATTATAAATGGCATATATAGTCAAATACAAATAAAGGAACAATGTTAATCAAAGATCTTGTCTTACAAAGTTATTATCAATAAGAGTACATACAAGATCAATTTGATTCATATAAACAAATATCAAAGAGATAAGGATAGAGAAACTTGACACATGACTTTTTACGTGATAAACCTTCGAAGAGGAAACATTCACATGTTGAATCCACAACCACCGGCAAAATGGTTTTCACTAGTTAAATAAGAGTACACCCTCAAAAGTGACCAAATAACATGTATTACTATCTATTGGATATCCCTCCTACCTAATCCCACTAGAGAAAAACTTGTCTATTTTCTAACCGAGACAAATCGTATGCCTCTAAAAAGTATCCTTGCTTAACTAACTGAAGCAATATGCTTCTAGCTAAGACTTTCTTGCTTATTTATTCGGAGTCACATGCTCTTAGACAAGACTTCCTTGCTTAGTATGCTCTTAGCTAAGACTTGCTTACTTGACTATTTGGAGCCTCTGCTCTTAGTCAAGACTTACTTGCTCAAATCGAAGAATCCACTCCAATATAAGACTTCCACCTTTTACAAGGCAAGTGATCTAAGTGATACAAATGATGTAAGCACAAGCAACATAGGACATATGATCAATATGAACTATGGAAACTAGAATTATATAATTAGCACACAATGAATGATTTTCTAGTTTATAATCCAAAATATGCAATCATACAAGATAATGCATGAACATATGAAATGTATGAATTATGTACGCTTCATGAAGAACTAAACCTAGGCAACAAAATTTACAACAAAAATAATCTAGGTATTATACACATGAAAACGGAAATCTAGATATGTCAAATCACCAAACATACTTTAACCCTAGATTTGATTCATACAACTAAAGTTTGAGATGAAACATGTTCATGAAGCACATATTCAAGACTTTTGAATAAAAACTAAAAGGCTAGAGAAATGAGATTAGATCTACAAACTTCTCTAGAAATCAATTAGAGCATATATTCATAAATCAATCAACAGAGTTTAATCAATACTCTAAACATGAAACAACTTGTGCTATTCCAAAATATGATCAATCAAAGATACATAGCACAAATATGAACTATTAATCATTAGAATATTCATAATCAATACACAAATAGTTCTAGATACAAAGCTAATCACAATACAACTCACATTCATGATTCTAATTAAGCAAAAATTAGCTTTTAATTGAAGCTCACAAACCTGATAACATATGATTAAGTAACATATAGATGAAGAAAGCCCAAATTAATTGAAGATCATTAAGCTCAAAACTCAAAGAATTGAATAATTACCTAGAACAAAAGGTGCAGTCCGAAAATGGTGATGAACAAAAAAAAAAAAAACTTGATCAAATGACCTTAAGGTTGCATGGATTTTGTAGAGGACTCCAATACAAAGATTCTCTAACTTAAATCACTTAAATCGGATAAGAGATGAGAGATTTATGGTGTTTGAAAGTTGAGAGAAAATCAAAGAAAAATTCTACACATTTTTCTTCACAATGAACAAGTGAGAGAGAGAGAGAGAGTATTTAAAAAAGATTGGAGGGAAAGTGAATTGGAGAAGGTAGGGACAAAAAATGGGAGGTTGCCTCATGCTCCCGTGGAAGCACATGGCTACCACCGGGGCAGAGAGCCTTCCTTCCCGTTGTGGCCACGCGCATCCACGTGAAGGACCCCTTTGATGGTCCTTCTCCTCTTCACTTCTCTCCTCATGCATCCCTAGCATTTTTCGACTGTTCTTCGGCCTCCGAACTCGAAATTTGAATACACATTCGGATTACAAACCGTAACTCACTTACACACAAGGACAAATATGAAACTTTGATAAAAGATTAAGAATCGATTCAATACACGATGATGAAGACAATGCATTGTAGGAGAACATAAAGTTTCGTAACTTCATAGTTTGAACTCGAAAACTAATGAGTGAGTAACCGAAATGACCAGAACTCAACAAGGAATCATATGAGAACATATTTAAGTCTAAAATAATAAAACACAAACAAATTAACACAAAATCACAAAATTATGCAATTTTCTAGAGATAGTCCTAATACATGCATTTCTACAATGTTGGACAATTTAAGACTAATGCATGAGCATACTTTAACACGTGTGTGAATGTGTTATACCAATTTAGCGCTACGATATGGGGACACATATGTATGCAATGTGTGTGCGCCTAAGCTTTGTAAGAGGAAAGAGGTTTTATTACATTTGTAGTCAATAATGCTTTCCTCACACGAAGGCTTCACTTTGCTTAAATCGTTGTCCATCTTCTTTGAAGCTTGATAAACCGTACAACTTAGACAACTTAAGAGCATCTTCAATGCAATGCTAAATCACTATGTCAATACTATATTTTAGCACAAAGTAAAAAATAAAAATAAAAAAAAAAAAGCATATTTCAATGCAATGCTAAAAGCATTGGCACAACAATAAATGCAGCCGTATTTGTTGACTTTTTAATTTTAAATAATAAAAATTTAACAAATTTGGTATGGAAAATTGAGATCGAAACAATTCTAAAAAAAATATTCAATGCATTGGTTGTATTTGTTAATTTTTATAATTTTAAATAATTAAAAAATAGAAAATAGCATATCAAATTGAATTTTGCATTGGAGTACAATGCTAAAATGATGTGTCAAATATAACATTTTACTATATTTGTGCCAAATTTGGCATTGGCATTGGCATATGAATTGGAGATGGTCTAACAATACAAAGGAAATAACGTTTTGATGTAGAATAATTCCAACTAGACTAAAAATCCTAACATCAATGATGGAGCATATCTACTCTGATGGAGCGTTGTTTCATCTTCGACGATGGAGTAGATATGCTCCGATGGAGTGATGCTCTATCTTTGATGTTTGAGTTTTTGCTCCATTTGGAGCAGTGCTCCATCTTCAACGACGGAGGCACACCTCTATCTTTGATGACATCTGGGTTTGTTGCATTGGTTTTGTTCCCTCGCATACTTCGTTCAGTGAGTTAGTAAGCAAGACTAAACTCCTCAGATCTTTGGGAAGTCTCTTTAGGAGATGCTACTAGTTCAGATGGAGCTTCATTTGATGGGGGCTGTTGGATGATCTTGGCGAAGAGACTTGGATATTTCCAGATTTTATTTTCTTTTGTTTTTGAAATTTTTTTTTATTTTTTCAATGGTATAGATTGTTTAGATGATAGAGATCAAATTTTTTCTATCCATTTTTTGAAATAAATAAATTAAGTATTATATATAATTAATTATAATTTTAACATATTAATGGATAAAAGACCAGTTTGCCTCTCGATCATTAACTTCTAACGGCAACCCACTAACAGCGGGAGATGTTAGTGAAAATGTTGAGCAACATTTGCATATGCGTGCAATTAGGCCCAATGTCAGGGGAAATTTATGTAATTTGGTAAACAAAAAACTATTTGTTTCAATAAATGGGATCAACATTTTATCCTTGTAGCAAGCTTGGGTCTTAATTGGGCTAAAATAAAGCCGAGCCAGCCGAACCCAGGTCCAAACAATTACATCATCTCTCACAATCACCATATCTTATGACTAGACACGTGGCAACAAAATATTGGACATCTATAGGAGTCTTTGCTTAGATCCTGATTCACATTATCACTACTCTCGAAAACCCAAAATCCCAGTTTGAAGTTTGAAGTTGAAGAAAATTCACTTAAGGCTTCAATTCGATTTCGAACTGCGACGCTCAATTTTGTTCCTTGAATCGAGTAAGTTAAAGCTTCTGTCTTTTGCTATAATTTAAAATTTTCCCATCAAGTTTTCTTTTTACATTCGAGCCCTTGGGTTGGTGTCTTTTCAGATGAAAACTGTGCATTTGAGTTGAACTAGCTCGAATATTAATTGGTTTGTTTTGTTTTCAGTTTTTTTTTTTTTTTTTTTTGATGTATTGATATTATAGAGTTTGTTTTTGGTTGCTGATAGTTGGTACGAAATGTTTGGTGTTATGGAATTACAGTTATTTGAATGATTTCAAATGGCGATTTTATTTTTGGGGTTTCGATTGATGCTGTTGATATATTGCGAAAATTTAGATATGTTTTGGTTTATGTGATTTTGGTTACTGTTTATTGTGTATCAGTGTCTGATGCTGTTTGTGACTCCAACTGTTTGATAAAATGGTTAAAAGGGAAAAAAATATATGACATTGATCTTTGATAATTGTGAGAAATGTGCACATTTCGCTTTGTAGATGATGTGATACTTTTTTCTTTCTTTCTTTTTTGGTTTTATTCTTTTTGCAATTCTATGTTGGAAATTTGTGGTAAGCTTTCTTCTTATTGAAAGTTTCGGTCTTTTGTCCTTACTCCTTACTATAAAAAACGCGGGGGGGAGGGGGGGGTTGGGTGGGTGGGGTTGGGGAATAAAAGGAAAAGAAGAAAAGAAGAAGAGATTTTATGGATTTTGAAGATAATTGATAAAGCTGTTGTGTGGCAGTGGATTCAGATGAGGGAGCTGGAGCAGTAGGGAACTCTGCTGGAATGCAGTTGGATGTGTTTGAAGGAAATTCTATTGTAGAACCACATGAGGGAATGGAGTTTGAATCTGAAGATGCTGCCAAGATGTTCTATGATGAATATGCACGACGAGTTGGGTTTGTCATGCGTGTGATGTCTTGCCGTCGATCAGAAAGAGATGGTAGGATTCTTGCACGTAGATTTGGATGTAATAAGGAGGGTTATTGTGTTAGCATTAGAGGGAAATTCGGGCCTGTTCGAAAGCCAAGGCCAAGCACAAGGGAAGGCTGTAAGGCGATGATTCATGTAAAGTTTGATAAGTCTGGAAAGTGGATGATAACAAAATTTGTAAAGGAACATAATCATGATCTCGTGGTGTGCCCACGTGAAGCTCGTCAAACGATGGTGAGGTTTTCTATTTTTATATCTGACTGTAAGTTGCCTGCAATGTTGCTAGTTTTGTTTATCCATTTGTTATAATTTAGTAGTCATTTTATCAGTGAAATATTTGATTTTAAAGAGAAATATCCATTTCTGTGTTGGTGTTTGTAACAATTGGATATGACGTTTTGGTTCTCCATCGTGAACTTTTCATGTCTTATGTGAAGATTTTATATGTTTAAATAAATAAGTAAACAAATAACAACTGGGATGTGTGCATAATATGTTCGAGAAAGGTGTAGAGTCCGTCCAACTGAAATATGAAATCTATAGAATGTTTTAGATGTCATAAACGTGAGAATCGCTGAATTAAACTGGACTTACATCCTGTAATAGGGATGTTTCCTCAAGTAGATGTATGACCTGCATAGCTCTTTCCAAAATTGTTGCTGAAATTGCCCAAGAATAGGAATTTAATTTAAACCTAAGACCTTTAGCGTATCATTGATTGAGGAGGTAGCAGATGAAGAAACAAGTCGACTTGTTTAAACTCTGAAATATAGTCGTATATTATTTAGGTTTGGAATAACTAGAGAAGACTAAAGAAGAATACACTGGGTTTAGTTTGATAACTACCTCTAGACCCAAAGTAGTAAAACTGCTCTTTTACAGAATGCTACTTGGCCTAACTGTTTGCCTGAATTTACTTGCAAGTCTTTCAATTGCCTCAGATAATGATTAATTGTATCTCTCAATAAACCAAAAATATATGATCGGATACATAGCTCATATAGCTTTTTTTTTTTTTTTGTACATTTTAGCACCTATGTTGAACTATAGAAAATGTGTTCAAAATTTAGACCTTTAATCCATGGCGACCTGTGTTTGGAGACCTGTTATGAATTTACTTATGTTAAAAAGCTTCAGTTATACTATCCATTTTCTCTTCGTTTATCTAGCTAGTTTGGTTTTCCCTAGTCTTTACAGTCTTGCATGCTTGCAGATATTTCGTGCGCACGTGCATGCACGAAACTGTCTGGATTTTCTTCTTGTTTTACATAATGTAATTACTTTTTTGTTACTGAACTGGATCTTCAATTTGTTATCCTAAACTATTCTGCTCATAACTTTTTAGTTGTTATTTGGGATTTTGAATTGTCTGTCATGTATCTACATTCATAGGATGAAAAAGACAAAAAAATCCAGGAATTGACTGCAGAGCTACGAAATAAGAAACGACTATGTGCAGCTTATCAAGAACAGCTAACTGCATTTATGAAAGTTGTTGAAGAGCATAGTGACCAGCTATCAAAGAAAGTTAAACATGTAATCAACAATCTCAAAGAATTTGAATCTATAGAGGAGCTTTTGCAACACAGATAGCCTTTTAAGTGTGTACTTCAGCACCTTTTTTTAAATTGGTTGTGTAGTTTTTTTTTTTTTTTTCCTTCACCAATCAAGTTTATATTTGTTTATACGAAGTAGATTTAGGATTTAGCTGGTTACTCTTGACCATTTGATACAAATGTACAATATAGTTGGCAGCTTTGACAATTTACAGTGGTAATTGTTGCAAATCACACTGTTATTTATCTTTGTTTATGATTTGTTTTTTCCACAAAGCGTGAAAGCACCTATTCTACCGGTAGGGACTTTTCAAAAATAAATATAAATATATTTTTAGAAAAAAAAAATTAAATTTCAGAAAGAGAAAGAAAATTGTTTCCAAGTGATATCTCTGCATCTAAAATTAAACAGGATAAAATAGGATTAGGTTACTAATTTACTAATAAAATTAGGTTACTCTTTGACTTTCTCACAAATTCACTACATTTCCATTCAAGCCGCAATGAAGATGCAGATGCAGAGTGCTGAGAGGCCATCATGGTCGAATCTCCCTTCTGATATCTTGATTTCATTTCTGGAACATCTTCCTTATATCGATCAAATCTGTTTATTAATATCTATGGAGTCAAATATGCTGAAATTGCCATGGGTATTGGCGTTCAATCCTTGGACAGCTTTGGTAAAGTAAGCAAAACTAGCTTATGTTACCTCTATGATGACGTGGAAATGGTGGAAAATGTCACATCTACCAATTCATTTGGTGATAAAGTGACCGGTTTAATAACGTAAGTTTAAAAGGCACTAAAGTAAGTGATTTCCAAAAATGTCCTTATTTTACACATTCTCTTTTTTACTTTAAAGTTTTCTGAGATTTTTTCTTTCATCTTCCTCTATAACAGACCTTCAATGGAGGATGGAGGTTGAACACCATAATATTATCAATTCATCTCCATTGGATAATTAATTTTGTAGCGCTACGCAAACGCATTTGGTGGTCGAGCTCTCCGGTCCCGGTTAGCTCGCGGGGGTGCAGGGGGCAGCGCCCCCAGAGCTTTTTTTTTCAATTTAAAACCCTAACTGGGTTCCTTTCCATTTGTTATCTGGGTCTTTTGTAAGCCTTTCTCTGGTTGTATGAATTTTGAATCTAATTAAAAAGTCTCGGAGAAGAAATGAAAAGTCTCAGAGACTAATTGAAAAGTATCAGAGACTAAATGAAAAGGCTCGAGCCTTTTCAATTGTTCCCCGAGCCTTTTCATTTCTTTTCTGGGACTTTTCAACAATCATTTTTTTTTTTGTTAATTTTGAATATCTGAGCCTTTTTATTTCTTCTCCGAGTCTTTTAATGAACTGTCCGAGCCTTTTCATTTCTTTTCCGAGACTTTTCAACAATTTTTTTTTTTTGTTAATTTCATTACTTCTCCGAGCCTTTTAATGAACTATCCGAGCTTTTTCATTTCTTCTTCGAGACTTTTCAACAATCATTTTTTTTTTGTTAATTTTGAATCTCCGAGCCTTTCCATTTCTTATCCGAGTCTTTTAATGAACTATCCGAACCTTTTCATTTCTTCTCCGAGACTTTTCAACGATAATTTTTTTTTTTTGTTAATTTTAAATCTCCAAGCCTTTTCATTTCTTCTCCGAAACTTTTAATGAACTGTTCGAGCCTTTCTAAGCTTTGTCCGAGACTTTTTCGAGCCTTTTTAACAATCATTTTTTTTTCTTCGCACAATCAGTTTAAGGTTTACAAAAGAGTGTTTTAAATTGAAAAAAAAAAAAAAAAAAGAAAAAACCAACTAACAAGACGGTTTGTATCTCAAATACAACTAACAAAGGCTGAGATATAAAAAAAGTCGCTATTATATTTGGTCATTGTCCACCGTCGTTCATTGATAGAGGATTTTGAAAGAAAAAAAAAAAAAAAATGGTGAAGAAGGTTACTGTGGGGGGGGGGGGGGGCATTTTGTCCATTCACCATAATAGGTGCCTTTTAAACTTAAGTTACTAAACCGGTGACTTTCTTACAAAGTCAGGCCCAAATAGTGATAAAAAAAATTTGAGCCCCCTCTATGACCCTATTTACAAGCGATTATACACTATTGAGAGCCAAATTCTTGTTGGTTCAAAAGTGCATGCCTCAAAATATGGTTGAACAAAATCTACTTTTTTATTCTATTTCTACTCTCCTTTTACCGGTGAGATTATACAACTGCCGGAGATCAAGGATCTTGGATTTGATTGTAAGGCTACATTCTCCATGGCTCCAACCTAGTTAGGTTGTGTGATATGTGTTGTTTTCACAAACGATAAAGAGTTAAAGTTTTGTATAATCACATGTAGTCTTGAAAATAAAGTATGGAATCTTGTTTAGTTTGACTTGGATGGTTATAAATGTCGTTTTAAATCGATTTGAACTTTCGCAACGTGTAAATTGCATTGCGAAAGGTTTTTGCAATGCACGTCAATGCGATGTTGATAATGCCTTCCAAAAGTCTAAAGACTTTTCGCAACACTCTATGTGCGTTGTTTTAGAATTACGACAACGTACTAAGTGACAATGAAGACCGTGAGAAGTGACTTTACCATTTTGGTTGGAAGTTTGACTTTGTTAAATAATGTATAATTATTTATACGGTCCCATTCTGGTCAGTGCGCACCGATGTATCTATATCAGTATCCATGCATGTGGATCACTAATTATGGAGAAGTTTTGACAAGTGCATACACTTTGATACACTTTGAGTCAAAGTATGTAAATCTAATGGTCTACATTCAATGTACTAATGGAAGTTATATAAGAGCGTACTAACTTAAACATTTCTAACTATTTATATATATATCATATATATGCTACTAATTTGTTTATTAATTTTTTGAAATTAATATTTTATTGAAAAAATTATTAATTTTTATTACTTGGCAATGGAAACTCATTCTAGTAATCTCTATAATTATTTTGTATGATAGAGACGTAGCTATTAAAATAAAATAAAAAAGTTTAGTGTAGCATTTCATAAAACTATTTTTTATTTGGAATCAAATACAATCGGGTTAAGGTCTATCAAAACTTGATAATGTTAATGTCGATTTCTAGGAAATCTAGTTAGCAGTGGCACGTATACGAATCGACGCATGAGGTAGTCTTACGAAATGTGACAATGTCGCCTCTCTGATATGTGTGTAATTTAATGAATTGATAGCTGGTAAAAGATGCTTACAAAAATAGTAATGGCACGAGTATTTTTATGTGGAAACCTTAAACGTAGGCAAAAACCACGGTCGTTGTGAATGACAAAGAAAAGATTCTTCAATATATATAAAATGATTACAATTACAAGTGATGAATTGCTTGAAAAAAATACTCATTGTTTTGCCCCTGTTCTATTTTGCTTGATACACGTGTTTATATAAGGGTTAGGGTGTTGCCCTAGCCCTTACTGTGCAAGCTAGAAATATTATTGGGCAAGATCTCAAGGGGATCGTATCTTGGTGAGATCCTTGACAAATCGAGTCCTTGTGCATTTATGGTGTTGTGATATTCATTCCTTATGGGGATATTTCTTTAGATCTTCGTGTTTACTGCTAGATTGATCAATTGCTAGATTGTAGTTGATTAGTTTGCCTAGTCTAAGGTCGGGCTTTATGGTGAATATGTTCAAAGCTTGTTTCATTAATGGTGCTTCGTTGTTTGTTGTGGGGCGAGTTCAGATCAATTCGTCTATTTGGTTATCATCTAGCTACAGCTACTCTCAACGGGTGAGTTGTTTTCCATCTCGCCATTGTCATGTGTGGTCTGACAAGCTGACGTGGATATTTGGTCTCTTGAATCCCGGGTTTTGTTCTGACGTACATAATTTAGTAAAATTAACCCAAACAATACCATATAAATCCCAAGGTGGGCTTGCTGGCGAGCTACCTCTTTTGGCGAGTTAGTAGCTCTCCGAAGTTGATTTATTAATATCTTTGCATTTAAAATTGCATTAATGGACCGTATGGATTTGTCTGTCTTGGTAACTTTGCTTTCAATGTTAACTTTTCAATAACATTCGAAACGGCTATACTGGCACCTCTTCATTTGATATGACATCACTACACTAACTCTCAATATGTCATCACTCCTTATGATTTTGACATATCCTTGGTTCTCGTGTACTCCAAAAGGTGAAGTGTAACATTCTTGAAACAGCTTTGCATTCCATCATCTTTGGACTCTATTTTAGGATTTATAAGAAGCACATCACGTTCCTTGTTTCTTTTTATTCCATCTCTTTATCCTTTCCCTTGCTTTTCGTACCATTTCAATACAATATGACCAAATACAAGAAATTGTCGAAACTAAACGATCAAGGAGTGGTGGGCGATTCTGATATCAACGAGCATAGGGTGAATTAGATACGGTTTTCCTTTGGGGATCCAAGACTTTTAAGATAGTTTCCGAGACTTTTTAGATAATTTCCAAGACTTTTTAGATAGTTTCCAAGACTTTTTGTAATTTTTGAGACTTTTTAGGCTAAAATGAAAATTTTTAGATTTTTTTGTAGTTTCCGAGAGATGGCGGTGGATGATGATGTTGAATATCATTTTATTTTAATGTTTATTTATTATTATTTTTAATTAGTTATATATATATATATATATTAATTTTAAATTTATTTAATTTTATTAGTTTTTTATTTTTTATTTTATTAAATACAAAATTACCATGCTGCCCTTCATCAGAAACCTTTTAGAAGCTCTGAATTTTGTTTGACATTTTTACCCTTATTGATCTGACAGAATTCTAAGAAACCCTAACAAAATTGGATGGTAGGAACTATAAAAGGGATTGCCAGTGAACTAGTGGACTAAAAAAAAATATGAACTAGGGGACTGAATTCCGTATTACATCAAATTATAGGGACTAAAATAGGAATATCCCTATCTTAGGGTCCTGTTTTGGTATTTGGCCGAGAAAAAGAAATGAAAAATAAAAATAAGGTAGAAAAGAGAAGTAAGCGAAGTAAGAGAAAGGAAAGTGCCGATACTTGTTGAATTTGTTGATCTAAGGTTAGAACACTATTCTTGACATGGGTTTGAATTGAAATTTCTTTAATTTTTTTCAAATTTCATGTTGTTAGAAACCCTTTTACCTGAGATTTAACTTCCAAGTACAAAGCCCTTTTCTGGGTAGGAAAATGAGTCTTTTATCAAGTTTTATTCTCGATGAACACCCCCCATTAATTGGTTATTATTTTCTTGTGAATCTCTGTTATTGAGAATGATTTATGCCATTCTTTTGGTTACTTAAATATGACATGTGATTTGTATTTTGTGCATGGATTAGTATCTGAAACTTGAAGTTAATTTTGTTTGAGATTTTGTTTAGAGGTTTAAATGTATTCAAAAGAGTCACTTGTTTTAGACCTAAGCTTAAATTGAGTTTAGTTGACAACTTTAATGTAAATGGTTTATTTGATGATATTATGTATAAAACATCGAGATTCCGTATATGGCTGTTTAATGTTTGGTGAAAAACTTGAATGAGATGATTATGGTGTGAAGATGAAAATTTAATATTTTCTTCCTAAGTAGTATTAATAACTTTATAAGCACCATTTGAGGTTGCTTGAGAAACCTCTATGAAGTATCTAATCACAATTCACTTTTTTTTTCCCCCTTAAATTGTTTGTAATGCTCCTTTGATATTCATAGATTAACATGCTACTCTCCAAGACACTCTTTTGATTAACTGAAATTTTCGATTGTCATTTATTGGATTCAGAAGTAGCAGGCTACAGGATTTTTGTCTGATCTATGATGATTCATCTATACTCGCATAATTTCCTGAGTCCACTCTTCATTCTCACCTTTGTTATCAGCAGCCCAACTTTGAGTCATGGAGATATGTCAGTATACTCATAATCTAAAATTTAGCCATAGATAATAGTTGTCTTTAGTTATGTGTGAAATAATTTCACAGCTCTTTTTGTATTTAAAGGGTCGAAAGCAAATTTCTTAATGTTGGGAAGGAGCTGTGGAAGGAAACTTTACCTTTACAAATGGGATCTCGGTTGTACCAGCTTCAAGGGCTCAAATCATATAATTGGTACGAAGTGAAGATATCATATCCAGCTTCTGTATGTAATTTTAATACATATTTGGTGTTTTTTGTGGTGGCATTCTCACTTTGAAAACTTATTTCCTTTTCTTTTGCTTTCCTTTTAAAACAGATACCTGCTAGCTTTTCTTTGCAACTGAAAAAGGGCAATTTAGAGGTTGGGCTGAATCGAAACAGAAGGTTATTAAATACTGAAAAGCTAATTTTCAAGACTGATAGTCTCGATGTGCTTAATGATCAGGTTTGATTATGTGCTAAGCTTTTAATTGCAAGCAACATGCTATATGAGATGGTTAGAAAGTTTGATCTTCTGCTCAGGACGGAATGCATGTTTTAGTGACTGTGGAGCCAGAGGGGATTGTTGCAATACCACATGTGCAGGAGAGGGAGTTCATCATTTTTAACATAGGTAACTTGAATTCTTACGTAAATTTGCATCTCTGTTTCCTATAAAACGGATACATCTTTACTGATTGTTGCAATACCACTGATTGGTCACATTTTTATCTAAGCTACCGTATCACTATTGACTTCTTCTGACTTTTAAAATTGAGATCTTTCTAGCTCCTGCCTCATATAATATTTCTCCAGTTATTGTGTGATTTCCATTTGTAGAGGCACTTTACTTTCAGAAATTAATAAATCTTATATTTCATGAGTTGTTGCCCCATTTATTTTCTTCCATTGGGATGGTGCTGAGGTTTTCAATCCTCATTTATGAAGACAGGTTTTCACAATAACACACAGAAGCATAAAAATATTATAAGATACCATGGCATATCTAGACACTGAAAATGGTAAAAATGTACTGATGTTCCAAACTGGCCCATTATTGATGTTGAAAAACAACGGTTCCTTGTTCCCTATTATGTTTTCTACCAAATATTTATCTAATTATGGTCGATTATTGTTATAACTCTTGAACAAAAGAAGGTGGGAGGGAGAGAGAGATGGCATTTGGATGTCTGCAATTGTTATCTGACTTCTCTCCCCTTTTTGCTTTCTTGTGACAGTAGACACGCTCTTTTCTTTTACCTGATAAGCAACCATTGCTTATCTTGTTTCGGTCACAGCTCTCAGTTAACTACTTTATTGTAATGTGTCTATTTGGTTTGATAAATAATTTTCTCGTTCGTGACAGTTTGTGATGAGTTATTATTGGGCATTCCACATGAAGCTTGGTGGGTGGTTATTTTGGTATCTTTCTGTTTGGTTCTGGCACTCACCATTCCTTATTTTCTTCCATTCTATCTGCTGCCAAAGAATCGAAGCATGCAGTCGGATGCACAGAATCTGTCCAAGGTTTCATGAAATTTAATAAACGTCATCTCTAATGCTTTGGCTGCAGTCAATTTTGTAGCTTCACTTGAACATTTTAGAAACCAGTAAATGCAATTTGTGATGGCTTTTGGGAATGACTTTCGATGGCTTTACTTAAATGCTTACATTTGTTCACTAGTAGTGAAAAACATTGGGAAATTATGATTTGTTTGTGGGATGTTCTTGTTTTTGTTCCTACGTATATTTTGCGGCTGTGAAGTCAATGAAGAAGTTTTGTGGAAGCTAACAGGTACATCTCTCTAGATCACTGGTATATACATTTGATTTCATTATGCCATTAGTAGTTTTTAGGTGTAAATAAATTCATACGACTTTTTTCTATCTTAGCGAATTTTTTATGCATATAAATAAAATCCTTTGAACAAAATTTATTTTTTGCACAAAGGGTTCGCTAAAAGATAAATCTGGCAAAAATTGATTCTCATTTATTTTTATTATTATTATACCATTTGTGAGGATGAAGGATATATGTGAATGTCTTATGAGGCTAGAAAGAATAAGAGATGATGTGATTCATCTTCTATATGTTTGTTGGAATTTTTTTTTTCTTTCTTTTCTGGATTAGCTCATAGACCTGAAAAGTCAAAATTTAAAAGGACTTTTGATGAATTCATGAAATTCTTTGTCAAATTATAATAATTCGGATACAATTATTGAAGAATTTTAAAATTATCTATGTTTACTTATAGTTCGATGCAAGATAGGATCGATCCATGATATATTTTAAAATTAAGTATACGAGAATTTAAACTATATAATCGTAATACTTATAGAATATTATTAAGTGATGTTTTTCAGAATTGATAAACAAGCTAATATATTCAGGTCCTAATCCTAGACCTGTCAAACATTTTAAGATCGAGACCTAGACAGCTAGACCTAGATCCGAATATATTCGTAGTAGATTTGGGTCTAGACCCACAGGTCTTAAGAAGATTCAGACCTGCCCCATGGACGTATGGGTATACTCATGGATCCGTAAAACCTTGATCTTGCCTAGAAACCAAAATACCCCACTGACTCCACAACCACATAAAATCCAGAAACCCTAACTCAAGATCACTTCACTGCACTAGAAGCCACTCTCCACAAGTCCGTTTCACACAAAAAAAAACTCAGGTTTGGGTTAAATCATGAAATTGCCATCCCTAATTTTCATCTTCAATTTATTTAAAGAATAAATTATTGGCTATTCTATTTGAGGTTTGGCAATTTACACTCGCAATTTTATCTATAACCGAATAAATGATACTAAGATGTTTTAAATTCAGTAGCTACCAATTTGTGGTTCATTCTTTTAAATTTTTTTTTTCTTTATAATATGATATCCACCGTTTGTCTCAGAGATGGACGGTAGAGATCTAGCTATCTGTCTTAGAGTTTTTTCTTCAATTTTTTTTTTTTTTTTAATTTAATCTCCATTTGTACTATCTATCTCAGAGATGGATGGTGGAGATCTATTTCTTTTTTAAATATGTTTTTTTAAAATTGTGGGCAAAATGACAATTTACCTTTTAAAGTGTTGAAGCTAACGGTTAATATTAGTCAAATACTAACGGTATGGGATGTCAGTATTACTTTTTGATAAAGTAATTTTCGAGTGTAAATTGTCAAACCTTAGATAGTTAGCCAGTAATTTGTTCTTATTTAATTTTTTTAAAACATCACATAAATTTTAACACGCTATATAAAAAGGGTTGTGGTTTGGCACGACCCAATAAGGGTCAGGTGACTCAGGTCGTGCCGTACCAGTCTTTTTACTTGCTAATTGATTTTTCAACAAATTTATCATAATATAATTCTAAATATAGCAAATTGGTTTTAAATTACAATAAATTGGTCCTAATATAATTCAAAATACAACAAATTGGTCCTAACAAGGGTTAGGTGATTCAGGTCGTGCCATACCAGTCTTATATATGCAGAATCGTGTGCTGAATCGGGCTATGCATGGGTCGGTCCGACCCAATTTACATGTCACCCTCTATAGAGCACCTATAGCACGCATAATAACTAACAACTATTCTTAGGCTACAACTTGATCGCCATATAACACAACCTTGTTGATGATGCATTTGTGGACTAGTCGTTTTAAATTTTCTAAAACATCACTGAACTACATCTGAAAATAATAACCAGTACAATTCAAGCCTTTTGTGTTTGTTTCATCTGCAATTTTTAATTACCGAAAAGTTTGGAGTGCTACGAAAAGATTATTGACATTTAAGTATGTAACATTTATAATTGAGAACTAGGGTTGGCTTCTCACAGTTCTCCCTTTAACACCAACGGTAGATAGGAAATCTCAAATCTCTCTCGACACCGAGAATGATTTATATGTCTAGGTCGATCAGAGGTTCGGCTTGCTTCTCCCCCACCTTTTAGGGGCCCCTGAAATAAAAAAATAAAGAAACCCGAAATTCAAAAAGAAAGAAGAGAAATTGGGCCATCTTAATTGATCTTTCAACAAATTAGTCATAATATAATTCAAAATATAACAAATTGGTCCTAATATAATTTAAAGTGCAACAAATTGGTCCTAAGGTTAAAAAAATAAAGAAACCTGAAATTCAAAAAGAAAGAAGAGAAATTGGGCCATTTTAATTGATTTTTCAACAAATTAGTCATAATATAATTCAAAATACAACAAATTGGTCCTAATATAATTTAAAGTGCAACAAATTGGTCCTAAGGTTTTACTAATTTTATGACCAATTTATTGAAAAATCAATTAGCAAGTAAATAAATGTATTTTCCCAATTAGATTGGGACCAAATTGTAACCCCTTTATAATTATTTCATATTTTGATTTTCATTTATGACTTGTAATTATAAACCAACTACATCATTAAAAAATGTTAAGATAGTTAAATAACATTTAGCTAACTTTTATTATAGAAAGTAAAAAGATACACACGTAATGTTGTTTTTTTCCAAAATGTTATCCAATGAGACCAACAATATAAAGCACTTCTAATTTTGGAAGCCTTTCACTACCTTGATAAAATTTTAAACATCAATGAGGTTGTTCAATTTATGGTATCGAGGCCATTTGACTCTACTACCGTCCTGTTCCAAAATTCTCATATTCAGCATAAAACCATTTCGTAATTTCAGACATATTATCAAATTTAATCCAACCTTATGGATAGATGAATCCATCTAAGTAGGATTCCATGATAGTAGTCCGGACAAAATTTTTCCACGGTCTACAAAAATATGTTTTACATTTGATTTTGGTTTTAAGATCGTTGTAGGAATAATAAGAGGAAATATGGGTAAATAGGACTTTTTGAAAATGGATTTGTTTAACTATCACCACTTTAATAACTCATGTTTTATTAGCACTAAAGTAGGTGATGAGACCAAAATGCCCCCACTTACATATTTCTCTCTTTTTCCCATTCTCAGTTTCTCACAGACTCTCTCTCTCGCTCTCTCTCTCTCCTCTTTCGTTGTCTAAAGAACAAACACTTCGACGGAGCTGGATTGACGATTCGACGAACACTTACGATTTTGGTTGACGATTCGACGAAAAAACTGGGCTGGGTTCACTATTTGACGAACTCACTCAAAAAAAAAATTTGTTGATTTTTGTAATATTAATTTCGTTTTGATTGATTTTGAGTTTTTATTGTGATTTTATTGTCAATTTTAATGTGAATTATGAGTTTATTGAATCTGAATGGGGTTGTTTCGAATCTTGAATTTGTAGGTTTGGGTTTGGGTTTATCAAATCGGAGAAGTTGAACAGTAGCCGAAGTTGAGATTTTTTGAAATTTGGAGACTTATTTGTTCCATTTCGAAACTTATTTATGAATAATCGGGACTTGTTACGCTTATTCGAGACTTAATTTATGAATACCCGAGACTTATTACACTTATTCGAGATTTAATTTATGAAGACTTATTTACTCCATTTTTTAGACTTATTTTATGAATACCCGAAACTTATTCATAAGTTTTTGAGACTTCTTAATGCATTTGGAGACTTAATTCATGATTTTTCAAGACTTAATCTGTTCGATCTCCATCAATGGTGAAAGTGACGAGCCGACAACGACGCCGATTAACTCCAGAGATAGCTGGATCTAGAAGATCGAACAACGTCGAGTTCGTTGGCGCCATCGGTTTTGTCAGATTCGTGACGGATCGTCATAAATTTGACGATAAAGATTTGATGACGGTTTGGGTTTCGTTTCGTTTCTCTCTCTACACAGCTCGAAAATGTAAACGAACATTTCAGTTACAATGATTGACACTCGGCGAATGTTTTTCAAGTGGTTTTGTTAGTTAACTCACTGGTCGGCGTTGGCAATTCCATTGAAGCTCTATCAATGGAGGTTTTTGAAAAAAAAAAAAAAATGAAGGACTCATAAGAGAAAGAAAAGAAGGTGGGGGTATTGTTATCCAAATTCCATTTTTGGTGTTATTAAAACAAGACTTATTAATGTAGTGTTATTTGCACAAGACCACCTCTAAAGAGTGCTATTTAATTTTTGAACCCGAAATAATAATTTAATTATGGATAACAATTGCAATATTTGATGTATCCTTATATCTTCCATTGGCAATGATCTCATTTTGCTGTACATCACGTGCATGGGTGGATGGTAGAGAGGACTGACCCGGGTCAACTTTTTCAAAAAAAAAAATTTTAATTAGTTAGGGTCCGGCTATTGTGCTATTTAACCGGTCACTCTCCATAGAAAATATCCTCTTCTCTTTCTTCTCTCTTCGACCTAGGGATGAAATAAAATAAAATTGTGTCTAATACAACCTAAGAGAGTGAATAGGTTGTTAATCGATTATTACCAACTTTTTCGATTACTCAAATTAACAATAAAACTCAATTCAAACATATAATAGAAACCAAGTAAAGTGCAAAAATATAATGAACACTTGATTTTTACGTGGAAACCTTTAACAAGGAAAAATCACAAGGAAAAATCACGGGACTAGAAGAATTTCCAAAAGATCAATCAAAGTCCAGATAGAAGCTTTTTCATTTCTTGTTTGAAACCAACATTATTGACATCTCTTCTTTCAAAGGAAAACTAGTTGTTTGTATATATATATATATATATATATATATATATAAATAAAGGGTTCAACAGAAAGAAAGTGAAACGAAAATCACCCACTTTCATTTGGATCATCATTGCATATTTTTGAACTTTCCATTGTTAAATTTTTGGCTGGACTTAGTGATATAAAAAATAGTAATATTATACAGTCCAAATAATTAATCCAAAATTCAATCAAATGATGTGGTGAGTGAGTTATCATAACCACACAGATCATGAGATGATGTGGTTAATGAAAAAATCACTTGCCACATCATTTTGGTTGGTTTTTGGGTTAATTTTTTGAGTCTTTTAGCGTTAGTGTATGAAAAATATCCATCTTCAATTTTTCAAATCATATATTTTTGCTTAGTTAATTTTTTTTCTTCTAATTAACAAGTTATTGTTTTGGGTTTGTTATTCACAATTATTAGTTAGTGTTTTGGTAATTCTTTTCTATGAATTAATTTCCAACTACAATTTATTATTTCTAGTGTTATATTATAAATAATCAAATTGTTTGATAATTTTAGATTACAATATTAAACAGCCATACATCAAGGTAAAGAAAAATATATATCAAGTGTGAGTGGATCAAATTTTCTAATGCTGCCGAAGTTTACTTATTTTTTTTATATAGTTTTGTACTTTAATTTTAACCCATTATAGCAAAAAATCATAGGTACACCATTGATCACGTGGTAGCCTAACATGTATTATGTATATACGAATTTTGAACAATCGCCGTTGCAGCTCCCAACAAAACGTTTATAGTGCGAGAGAAATGGTAGTCGAAGAAAAATTAGTTGTCACCTTTGTCTGTGCACAAAGTGTCTTGACACCTCTTTAATTGACCCCGTGGGGATTTTGGGCCAAAGATACTACTAACTAATATATCATTTCGGTAAAAGTGAGATCCAGTTGCAATTTTAACTAAAGTTAGGGTACTTTAGTGCAATTTGTCCTTGTTTTTAATGTGATTGGTATGGACTATGGAGCGAGGACTGGTGTGTTTTCATTTCCACTTTGAAACTTTGTTTTCACCTAATCACAAAACAAATCCATTTAACATTGTTCTCATCTGGGTCCATTGAATTTTATTTTTTCATTTGATCAATTCACGAGTGTGAGGACTCATATGGATGAAGCAAATGAGGGAGTAGAAAAAATCGGGGAAACGAGTGGGTGTGAAGTCCAAACGAATCAGGAGCCGCACGAGGGCATGGGGTTTGATTCTGAATCAGCCGCCAAGTCGTTTTACGACGATTACGCGAGGCGGCTCGGGTTTCAGACCCGTTTTTTGTCTTCCCGAAAGTCGGAGCGTGATGGGTCTGTGATATCTCGCGGAGTTGGATGCAGAGGGGGTTCTGAGAATCGGTCCAAAGGGCACGAGAGCTGTTCGGCGATGGTCTTATTGAAGAAGGAGAAGTTGGGGACTTGGGTGATCAGGAGATTTGTGAGGGACCATAATCATCCATTGGTGCCTCACTCACACATCTCTCGTCGAGAACTTGTAAGCTTCTCTTATATATTGCTATAGATTTTATTTGATCGATTTTATAGCGGAAATGATGTAATTCATAGTAGGGTTTGTTGTTGAATCGAAATCCTAGTTTGAAGATGGTATATGGAGAGTGGCAGCTGTTGGGAATTGGATCAAGTGGTAAATAACATAGATCATATATTCATTTGTCATAAGTCTATATGTTGCTAGTCAACTACAATATTAAAGTGGGTTTGCCTTTTGTGGTGTATGCTCACCTTCCTGCTGATCAGCCTATTTTCTGTGTATTTCCTTACTCTTAATAAGCTTTTGCTTTCTGAGTTCTGACAAACAAACAATTATGATATTGATGGAACCTTGTCACACGATTTAAGTAAAAATGAGAGATTAAGGGGACAAGCGAAAGATTTGAGTATGAAAATAGAAAAATGAACCCTTAAGTCTTAACCTAAGGCTAAGAGAGCGAGATGGAAGGAAGGGGTATTAAACAATTTAATTTTCAATAAAAAAATTTCACCCCATTTATACATATAGGCTATAGCTACAGTAGGAACCTGTGACCTGTGTTTTACTTGGACTTCATCATCCTGTTGTATAGTTTATGAAAAGTTACTGTCCTTGTTTTACTTGCTCATCACTTTAGTTCTGTGTCATATAATTTGTTTGTTTGTGTATTCTTTTACTTTTTTTCTAGGATGAGAAGGATATAAGAATTCAGGAGTTGACTGCAGAACTGCGGGTAAAGAGAAGGTTAAGTACAGCATACAAAGAACATCTAATTACATTTATGAAAGATGTTGAAGACCACAATGGACACCTGTCAACAAAAATTCAATTAGTATATGACAACTTGAAGAAGCTTGAAAGGGAGGAGCTGTTACGCCGGAAATAACATCTACATGCAGAGTATTTCATCTTTTCCTTAGATTGTTAGGTATGCCGCTTCTTCCATATTCAGTTTTTTGGTTAGATTGTTAAGTATGCCGCTTCTTCCATATTCAGTTTTTTGGTTTATGTTTTGGCACCTGGGAGATGTTTTGTTTGAACAAAAACTTTAGGGTCCTATTGACTTCTTATACCAATTGATTAGATTTATAGGCTTAACATAGCATCAAGAGTAGTAATATGGTAATGAGAGCTGTCACCAAAACTGATTGTGTTGAATCCTTTCAGATTTCAAGTAATGCTGTTATATTGCTCCTTTACCACTCATTTGTGATGATGATCTCCAATTCCTATGATCAATTATTTCCCAATGATCGACTTATTTAAAATAATTGCACAAGCAAGAGATGGAAGTTAGTCTTTTCTACAATTCACTATGCCTGTAACAATTAAACATATTGGCAGCTTAGATATTCTGTGTTTGCTGTCTTATTGAATTCAAAGAAGTTGAAGAGTAATCGTAGTTTTCTTTGTTTTCCTTATGAGAAAGAAAACACTATTGCAATAATTTATAATAGTTTCATCCTTCATTTGTTTTTTCTTCATCTCTTTTTCTTCTTGTCATAGTTTCTAATGCTTATAGCATTGTTTTCTTTTTTTCTTTTTTTCTTTTTTATCTGATTTATTTTTCTTTCTAAAAGATGGAATGTATCTGACTTGAAAAACTCCATTGAAAAACATTAACAGACTGTTTTAACAAGTTTAATGCATGAAATGAAATCAGTTTAGATTCATGGAAGAAGCCTGCAATTGCAAATTCCAGTTCCCAAATCTTATAGTGATATCCTTTTAGATTCAGAAGTTTAAATTTGTCTTTAGCAGAATACAAAACACTAAAGAAGGGGCAAGCTGGCTGTTTGTATTTACTAACAAAGCGTCAACAAAGTTGCTTTGAAGAATATGATGCCAAAGACTCGTGGCATTGAAGTTACTATTGGTCATTGTAGACTGAGTATGAAATTGATTTCAGCAGGTACAGCAAAGGAAATGGGGTGCAGTATGTGAGCTTATCGAAAGGCGATTGAATATGCCCTTTGGCACCTGATAACCTTTGTATTTCACTCTAGGAATATAACATTTTATAAGTAATATTTGTATTGTAACATTGTAACCAGTTAAGTTAGTTTAGGGATCATGTATATCTTATGCAGGCCTGCATGGCACTTGAAACAATTGCTTGTAACTATTAGTTAGATGTGGTAGAATTAAAATGACCCTATTTTTCAATGGAATCCTTGTGTAATTTGTTTCTAGCCGAGGGATTAAAGGCTTTTAAAAGCTATTAAAAGCTATGAAGGAATACCATTAAGGCCATGTTTGGGAATTGAGATTGCTTCTACTTGAAACAATCACTTATTTCTTAAGTTTTGAACAAATATGTGTTCGGTAAACTTTCCAAAAGCAACTTAATTTACAATTTGCTTTTTCCAATAAGCAGCTTTTGAGAAGTTGGTTGAGGGTTGTTTTTCAAAGCTGATTATTGGGGAAGTTGGTTTTTTATCATTAAAATGTCTATAATATCCTTACTATTTTAATATAAAGACAATAACACCCTTATTTTTAACAGTGATATTTTTTTAAAATTAATAATATTTTTAAAAACTGAAAAATTAAAAAATTAAAAAAATACTTTTTTTGTGAAGAATCAGCGGCACTGTTCGTTGGTGGTGGCCACCACCAACGACGGAGGTCGGAGGACAGTCGACGATGTCGAAGTCTTTGAAGGAAGTCGGTCCTCCTTCGACAGTGAAGGAGGCAAACCATTTCGTGATTGAAATAGTGAATCTTGTCGGCGATGTTGGTTTCGTTGCGATTCCATCTCGATTTTGTTACGATTTTGTTGCAATTTCGTTGTGATTTTGTCGCACCAAAGATGTCGGCTCGGCGATGGAGGAGGAGGAAGCCTCCTCCATTTTCGTGATGAATATGGGAAGAAATTTTGCGAAATCTCTCGATACTTTTAGTTCGGAGATGGAGACGATGTTGACGGCCAGGGATGAAGGATAACGATCTCTCGATATCAGCAACGAGCGGGAGATGGTGGTGGATTTAGAGCTTGAGTTGTAGAGATTCATTAATTAAGCTTGAGTTATTGAGTTGACTCAGCCGAGTTTATTCAACAACTTAGTGTTGAGAAGAGTGAGTTGACTTGGTAACTTAGTATTAGATAAACGAGATGACTCAGTAGAATATTTTTTAAAAATTATATATATAGTTTTTTTATTGTTAGTTCGTCCTGATATAAAATATATCAGGATGAAAAATGTGGATTATTAGATTTATATAATTTGACTCAAAGTGTATGCACTTGTCAAAACTTCTCCATAATCCATAGTCCATATTTTTCGTCATAATATATTTTATATTAGGACGAACTGATAGTAAAAAGATTGTATATATATATATATATATTCTATATTTCTATGCCTTATATTTATATTTTCAATTTAAACAAAAAAAAAAATAGTAAAAAACTATTTGAATAATATATTACATTTTAACAATTATGTCTTTTTTAGTCATTTTCCATAATCAATTAAAGTTTACCAAACACTTTTTCATTGTTTTTTTTTTTTTTTTCTTAACTTGATTATTTATAGAGTAAATTTACCAAACACCTATCGACTTATGTTGTAAGTCAATTATTCCTTAAGTTAAGTTAAAAGCAGATTATTTCAGAAGCAAAACAATCCCACATAGCCTAAGGGTCAGTTTGCTATTGCTGTAACTTTTATAATAATTACCGTTAGTTGTGCTGAAGGAATAATTTGTGAAATTAATCAACAAATGCTTGGTTAATTGTATTTTTAAAACTACTGTATTACTCAAAAGCAGTATACATATGTTTGGTAATTTTATTACAAAAGTGTTGAGATTAGCTACAATGAATAAAATACTACTGTCCACAGCCCCAACCAGTGACTTTCTTCTTAAGTTCCCTTTCCTCCTACAGTCAACCATAAGTGCAGAGTTATCAGAAGATTTACCTTCACCTTTCAACCTTCTTTCCTCAAAGATTAACTTATTTGTCACATCCCCAAGACTCATAGTCGGACTCTCATACATCAAGATAGGCTTCATGTGCGCATAGGACGATGGAAGATACTAGATGAGTCTTAACCCTTTGTCCTCCTCATCAATCTTAATTCCAATCCACTCTAATTCAGAAATAATCCCATTTAGCACTCTCAGATGATCGGAAACCTTCATACCTTCAGACATCTGCAGTAAGTGAAACTGCTCCTTCAAGTAAAACCGGTTGTAGACGTTATTTGCTTGATACAATTCCTTAAGCCTCTCCCAAAGTTCTTTCGCTGTAGATGTTCCTTGAATATAGGCAAGAATATTCTCAGCCACACACAATTGTACCGTGATGTGTAAAATCGTGTTATAAAAACCTAATTTGTAAGTGCACGAATCGTGAGATAAGTACAGCGGAAAGTAGGTATCGTTTCCACGAGGAAAAGTGAATTATTGATTATAACTAATTCTAATTAAAGCTAAGCAATTTAAAAATAACCACGAGATTTTGAGATTGATTGATTGATTTAGAACTAAATTAAACTACGAAAGCAATTTAACAAAGAATTGGTGAATGTGATCAAGAGATGGAAAATTAGGTAACCGATGCTCCCCATATGCAACACTCAATGTTCATCAACTAATTCCATTAAATAGATTCAATCCAAATTCAGAGTTCATTCTCATCTTAAATATGGTATTACCTTAATTCCTCGGGATTTAACCACGTGTTCTTAATCACAACTCACCCTCGTCAAAGGTGTAAGCTATAACCAAAAACCCATTACGTGCAAGAATTATTGAACCAAAATTGTCTCGCATTAATTCCTATGTTGAGAACAGTCATACTTATTTAATTGAAAAGTAATTAAGACAACCTAAATTCCTCTAGCACAATCTCAATTTATAAATTATCGAAACCCTAGACAAGTATCAATTAATTTCCATTAGATTAATGCAAGTCAAGAGTAAGACATATAATGAATTGAACAAATCTAAATTCAATTTGATTAATAAAGATATGGAGTTTGAATCATAACATGAGCATTACATAGGTTCACATCAATCTCCTAGTATAAAGTTAGTTACACATCATGAAAATAAAAAAGAGAAGAGAAGTAATTGATAAAACCCATGGAAGTCTTCAACAAATTCTTCCGAACTTTTAATGTTGAAATCTTCTTCTTCGTCTTCGAATCTTCTATGTGAAAAGATGAATGAGTGAATTGAGTGATGGATTGCGTGAGGAGAACTATCTGTGGTCTCAGGTAAGCCCTTTTAACCCTAATTTCATCATGCATTTATATCTCCCTTTTCTTGGCTGAGATACGACTCCATGCACGCGAGGATTTATCAATCTGCTGCGAAAGCCGCAGCGTCTTCACAAGATGGGGAAACGCTGTGGTTTTGAGAGCGGTCTCCTCTGTCCTTTGAAACACTGCCACAGTGTTGCGAAGAAATTAGCAGCGGATTGGACAGCACTTCTGTCAATTTGCACAAAAGCCCTTGAGGTCTTAAAAAATAGCACTTTTCTACTGATAATCTCCAAACACAACAATTAGGACCAACAGCTTGAGAAACACTCAAACACACAAATTAAACCCCTAAAAGACTCGAGAAACAAGCAATTCATTAGAGGGATGAGGATAAAAACATATACAATAAATGACCGATCAAATACCCACAAACCTATCTTTTGCTAGCCCTCGAGCAAAATAAGAAAATAAAAACTAAAAACTAAACCTAAAAAAATAAATCCAAACTAAGCAACTTTCGTAGGGAACACGATAGCATTGAGCGTATGCTACAAACCTTAAAACCTCTAGGTGTCCCTATTATCAGGAGTTTTGTCTCCTGAGGGTTTACAGCTATGACACCCACAAACATATCCTGCGAAAACCTGTCATCCAAGAAACAACGATATGTGCCCATGCTGAGATAATGCAAGCAAAAGCCAATAAGTAAAAACTAATATATAGTCACAAATTTGCAAACATTGCTCAATTTCTAGCTTCAAGGACGCGTCATCAAACGCCATAGATATAATTCGCCTCGACTCTAATTCTCACAAGATGTCGCTCAATAATTCTCACCGAACTTAGGCAAATACACTCATCAAGCATTTGCGATTGAAAGTTATACACAAGAAAATTTCAAATTATTATCGCATATAAATGTATCATTGAAAGAACGTTTGATTTATATGCAAAAGATCTCATGAAAAGAGTCAAACATTATGAACAAGATAATCACATGGCATATTTCTACTATCATTGCAAAGATAACCAGCAGATCAAATAGACTTCATTCGGGTTATAATGGGGCCATTGGGTGAAGGTTAAGAAAGAACGGAAAATTGGAATTCGAAAACCTAGGATCATACTTTGAGAAATTCTTCTATTAGCCTTTCGGCTTCGCACAAGTCTCGTGGTCTCCTTTTCAAGTAGATTGATACCACTTATTGTTTAATTCCTCAAAATTGGCCTTTCTCTCTTTATCAAGCTCTCTTTGAGTTGATACAACTTTGCAATCTTTATTGACTTAATTTCACTTTCTAGCAATCTATTCTCTAATTCTCTCTCCATACCATTTATTTTGGTGGCTTTTTTATTTTTTTATTTTTTTATTTTTTTTATTTTATTTTTTAATAAGAGATTACAGTCAATGAATTACTTTTATCTTCAAAACATTTGGATTGAATGCATCTCTTCTTTTCTCCGTCTTTAGCACCAAATTATGCATACAGTTACAAGCAAATCTAGTATATCTTCTTCACTATCTCAAGATATGATCTCGAGTTATAAGGTAGGGCTATACATTGGTTTACTTGGGTTTACAGTTAATATGGTAATGAAAGAAAAGGCTATTAGTGTTTGGCTTCAAACATGGCTATGGAGCACACACACATATAGGTAGGAAATATTTAAGGCATTTTAAGTTGAAAAAACACACATAGTCTATATCTCTTCCACTGGTTCGACTTACTCAGGATCAAAACATAGCATGCGGAATCTTTTATGATGAAAGTTCTATAATGCTCAATGTACAATCTATAGAGATCGAATCTAATGGTAAGAACCTACTGAGCGTTTAAAAAATGGAAACAAATAATCCCTCATATCATGTCATTTAATGTACGTTTTTTGGCTTAGTGAACTCATAAAGGTAGTTTCCACTATTAATCATGACAATCCAACTTAGCATCCTATCTATTATCATATCTAGAGCATGTCATAAGTTTTGAAAAATGCAATGCAGTACCCTAAATGGCAAGATATTAGTGTAAACCAATTGATTAATACATATCATCTCTAAAGCACACAGCAAAGTATCTTGTCTTGGAAAAAATAGGAGCGATAGACTTTAAAACAAAAACTATCACACCCCCAAACCTACATCCAACATTGTCCTCAATGTATGAAATTGAAACACATGAAAAAAAGGATAAAGACAAGGCAATGCAATAACGACTCAAAATAAAACAGCAAAAAATAAACAAAATAAATGATTCCATAAAGTATTTCCTGAAAAATCACAATTCTAAAAACTAAAAAGGAAAATTAAAATAAAAGAGAATAAAAATAAAACATATCATGCTGTAGACTCAGGTTCGTCTACGGTGTCTAGCTGTCATCATCATGATGCTGGCTTAGGTCAGTCCCAAAACTGGTATCTTTAGGAGGCGCAGGGACAAAAGATCCATGTTGTTGTTTGGTGGCACTCTTTGGGTCTATATAACCTGAAATATCATGAAAATGAGAGGGGTTATAAGGTTGAGCCAGGCGAACTATGGCCCGATAGATCTCATTAATCGAGAGCTGCATAGTGTCCAAACGCGAGATCATATCATTCCTCAAGCCCGCTATCCCAGTATCGACATAACCTTTAATCGAGGATAGCATGTACTCACCCCATTCAGGCTACTGCTGTGAAGACCAGGCTCCTATATTCGGCTGAGAAACATGTTGAGCTGGAACTGCTGCTCTATATTATGCTGGTCTGGATCATCTATGTTATCCCTTTCCCTACGCTTCTTACGTGCAAGGAACTCACCAATCGTGGGCAGTCCACGTATGCTCACCTGAGTATTCCACGTTACTAGCGAAAGTGGAGTATCAGGCTCAGTTGTAACATCTACAGAGTCATCATCCACCACTAGACCTACTGCAGCACACATAGCAGTAATTAAGCAGGGAAAGATAATATTTGTTTCCACCTGTCGCCCACAACCGCGGATCTCCTTCTTGATGAAACTGGCCACATCAAAGTATCTCCCTATCTTAATTGCGTACAGTATCTAGGACACCTCCTTGAAAATCTCTCATGTATGTGCAGTCGGCTTAATGACGCCGAAATAAAAAGGTTCCAAAAGGCACTGTCCAGATGCTAATCACCCCTCAGTAATCTACTCCCATTCCATCCAGCTGCACCCTCCCTGCAAAGCGCGCATCCTATATTGTACTTGTTAGGCCAGGCTGTCTCAACACGCTTAACTGGTGTCAAGTCATAATACTCTTTGATCCTTTCATCTGAGACCACTACGGGCACCCCTCTAACCATAACCACACTGTGCGTAGAGAACTGTGCATCCACCATGTTGGCGTAGAACTCACGGGGCCAGGGTAATGTTGGCATTAGATGGCGAACACACATATCCGGTCCATCCTCTTGCCTGAACAACTGAAGGAATCACAGTTTCCCCCAATTCCCCCACAGCTATCCCTCTCTCCAAAATAAAGTTGCGCTTGTTTTTCAGCCTATCCTTATACTCATTATTTCCGACAAATGTTTACTCAACAGGTCTTTTGTCCCTTTGTCTACCTTGATCAGAGGGTGCATGTCCTCCACGGATAGCTGTCCTAGTCATAACTAAAATTTAAACCAGCAAACGAAAGCAAGTTAACATCCAATACGTGCTAAATGAAATTGGGCAGTATTCCGACAGTGAAAACAACAACCCATGTGCCCTATTGGTGCAAAACAGCATTCACAATCATTCAACACAAAACACACATATATATAGCATGACAAATTGTTCTCATATATGCTCAAAGTCTCAATTATTTCCTAAAAACCATGCTAAAGAACATTTATAGCACAATGATACTTCAAACTTCTTGCTTAAACCATACACAACTTATTAAGAAAGCATGCCATTGAAGAAAAATCCCCTCAAATCCGAAATCCCCAATTTTCAGTCTATGAACCCTAGATAATCAATTAGAGCAATTATATAGGAGATAAGGGATGGGAACATGTAATTACTGGAATTAAGCTTGATATAAATCAAAGAGAATAAGATTGAAGATCATACCTTGGTGGTTTATGTGTGAATGAGAGACGATGGACAAAGAGGGAAAAAAATTTAAAAGAAGAAAAGAAGAGAACAGTACCAGGTCTCGCGTGAAAGTGGCCTTTTTATAATTAGGGCAAGACCGCTACGTGTACCACTGTGAAAGCCACGATGGCTAGCACAACGGTTCACTATGATTGGCTGTTAAGTGAACAGTGTGGGCTCTAATTGGGCGACCATCTGAATGGTACGAAACGCACCGTTTTACTTTAGGACTGCTGTGATTCGTGGCAGTGCCTAGGTAGCGGTTTGAACAAATATTTATGCTGTCAAAACCACTGCTAATTATTAGCAGCGCATAGGCAGTGGTTTCAGGGACAGATGGCACCGCTTTGGTGATCGCTCCCCTAACCACAATGCTCATGGCAGCGGTTTAGACCTGGTGCCTACACTGTCATAATCGCTGCTAAATTTGGACAGCACATAGGGAGCAGTTTCAGGAGCAGAGGACACAGCTCCCCTAACCACAGTGCACATGGCATAGGTTAGACCTGGTACGTTTTTTTTATTTTTTTTATTTTTTTTTTTGACACCCTTAAACCTGAATTCAAGTAAGGGGAACACTAAACTATAACTTGACAAAAATAAAGGGATAAGGAAAATACCTGGGTGGGTTGCCTCCTACCGAGCGCTTTATTTAACGTCTGGGCAAGACGCACAGGAGCCTTACGGCTTACAGAGACGAATCTACCTTAAAGTAGACTCCGTAGGACAACCTCCAAGATAAGGCTTCAATCTATGCCTATTCACTTTAAATACTCTCCTAGTGGCTCGATTTATTATTTCTATTGCACCATATGGAAAAACCTATGTTACTTCATATGGTCCAATCCATTTTGACTTCAATTTTCCAGGAAATAATTTCAACCATGACCGGTATAACAACACAAGCATCCCTGGACGAAACTCTTTGAAACGAATATTTTTGTCATGTAATTTCTTCGTCCTTTCCTTTCATATCTTTGCATTCTCATAAACATTATTCCGAAGCTCTTGAAGCTCACTCAATTGCAAACTTCTTTCCTCTCCCCCTTTGTCTAAGTTGAAGTTCAGCTTTTTCAGAGCCCAATAAGCATTGTGTTCCAACTCTAACGACAGATGACATGTTTTGCCAAAGACTATCCTATAAGAGCTCATACCTATCGGGGTCTTATAGGCAGTTATGTACGCCTATAATGTATCATTAAGCTTTGTAAACCATCCTTTCGATTTGGTTACACAGTCTTCTCCAGTATCTACTTAATTTGTCTATTGCTCACTTCAACCTGTCTTAATGTCTGAGGATGGTACGGGGTTGCCACTTTGTGTTTGACATTATACTTCTTCATTAACAAGGCAAAAATCTTATTACAAAAATGGTTTCCATCGTCATTGATGATTGCACGAGGTGTTCCGAATCTGGTGAATATGTTCTCTTTTACAAACTTCACTACCACTTAACTGTCATTTGTCTTGGTTGCGATTGCTTCAATCCATTTTGAAACATAGTTTACTGCAACCAAGATGCAGTTGAACCCGTGTAAGGATAGGAAGGGTCTCATGAAATATATTCCCCACACATCAAATATCTCCACTACCAATTGGTTGGAAAGAGGCATCTCATCTCTCTTACCTATGTTCCCAGTTCTCTAGCATCTTTAAATAAATAGGCTCAGAAGAAACCTGATTAGAGAACTTTCAGAGTAGTTTTCTTAGTACTAAAGTGCCCTCCACAACTAAAGTTGTGGCAGAATTTTAGCACATCTTGCTGCTCTTCTTTAGAGACGCATCTTCGAATAATATGATTAACGCTATATTTGAACAGGTATGGCTCATCCCAAAAGTATTGCTTGGTGATGAAGATGAATCTTCTTTTTGCTTGTGAGTTCAAGTCAGCTGGTATGACACCATTTGCAAGATAATTCACAATATCTGCATACCATGGATCTTTGTTTCTTACAGCCATCAGCTGTTCATCAAGAAAATTCTCATTGATTGGCAGAAACTTAGTACTCCCTTCCACGTTCTCATCCTCCACTAATCGAGAAAGGTGATCAGCTACCACATTTTCGGTGCCCTTCTTATCCTTGATTTCCAAATCAAACTCTTGCAACAAAAGGATCCACCGGAGTAATCTTGGTTTCGCTTCCTTCTTTGTCAGTAAATATTTCAAAGCAGCATGATCAGAATAAACAATGACCTTGGAACCAATTAAATATTGACGAAATTATTCCTAGGCATTAACAACATCAAGTAATTTTTTTTTCTGTAGTAGAGTAATTCAATTGTGCATCATTCAAAGTGTGACTAGTGTAGTAAATGACATATGGAACTTTTTCTACTCGCTGTCCTAAAACAGCACCTACAACATAGTCTGATGCATCACACATTAGTTCAAATGGAAGAGACCAATCAGGAGCCATAATTACATGAGTAGATGTTAGTTTATCCTTCAAAGATTCAAAAGCATGCAAACATTTATTATTGAAAACAAATATAGACTCATTGGTCAAAAGGTTACATAGAGGACGACTAATTTTTGAAAAATCTTTTATAAAGCGCCTATAAAAATCTGTATGACCAAGAAAACTTCTTACACCTTTTGCCGAAGTGGGAGGTGGAAGTTTAGCAATTACTTGAATTTTAGCTCTATCTACTTCTATGCCTTTATCAGATATCACATGTCCTAACACTATTCCAGATTTCACCATCTCCCGACTAAGAGTTAAATTGGTCTTAGTGCATCTTTTCAAAACACTAGTTAAGTTATCAAGGCAGTGATCTAAGGAATTACCAAAAACAGAAAAATCAACCATAAATACCTTAATATACCGCTCTAACATGTTGGAGAAGATTGACATCATGCATCTTTGGAAGGTGGTAAGGGCGTTGCATAGCCTAAAAGGCATTCTTCGGTAAGCAAAGGTTCCGAAGGGGCATGTGAACGCCGTCTTCTCTTAAACCTCTAGAGCTATGGCAATTTGATTGTATCTTGAAAACCCATCCATGAAGCAATAATAAGCATGTCCTGCCAAACGCTCGAGCATCTGATCAATGAACGGCAAAAAAAAGTGATCCTTTTTAGTTGCCGTGTTGAGCTTGTGGTAATCTATGCACATTATCCATCCTATTGTCTTCCTTGTAGGAATCATCTCATTGTTTTCATTAGCTACCACCGTGATCCCAGACTTCTTTGGCAAAACATGGACTGGACTCACCCATTTACTGTCAGATATAGGGTATATGATACCCACCTTAAATAGCTTTAAGACCTCTTCCTTCACGACCTCTTTCAAGTTCGGGTTAAGTCTTCATTGAGCCTTTCTAGATGGCTTCATACCTTCTTCTAAAAGAATGTGGTACATGCAAATGGTATGGCTTATTCCCTTAATATCCGTTATGGTCCATCCAATGGTAGCCTTATGTTCTTGAAGTACCTTTAGTAGTCTCTCTTCTTTTTCTACCTCTAGGTCAGAGGCTATAATCACTGAGAGAGTGTCATTCACCCCTATGAAGGCATACTTGATGTTAGAAGGAAGTTGTTTTAGCTCTAATGCAGGGGGAAAGCTCATAGATGGGATTAACGACTTGTTGATCTCATCTTCTATTTCCGCACTTACTTCCTCAATATTAGAATCTTCTTCTGAAACTCCAACCTGTTGCAGTTTTTCATCATCTTCAAATACATCACAAACCCAATCTAGCAGTTCTTCAGATATTCCTTCTGACAATTCATCTTGCACTACCAAATTCACCACTTCAATTGAACTACACTGAGCTAAGTAATAATCATATGTTGCTTCAAGGAACTTAAGAGACTCAAAGACTTTAAATTCTATAGTTTCATCTAACACATTCATCGTTAGTTTTCCATTCTAGACATATATAAAAGTCTTTGCAGTTGCCATAAACGGTCTCCCTAATAAAATAGGCTTGCAATCTCTATCCTTCGCTCCTTCATCCATGTCTAGTATTACAAAATCAACAGGGATGATGAGATTATCTACCTGTACCAACACATCTTCAACATGACCCCTAGGTTATCTGACAGAACCATCAACCTTCAAAAGTGACATGGTTGTTTTCTTCGGGTCATTCAGTACCATTTTCTCATAAATAGTGGAAGGCATTAAATTAATACTGGCTCCCAAATCTAACATGGCTCTCTTCAAAGTTGTACCTCTAATAGTAATGTTAATGCAAAAACTACCTAGGTCTTGTAATTTTGGCGGCAACGACTTTTGAAAGACTGCATTAGCACTACCGGTCATGAACTCTTGATAATTTTCCATAAATCTTGTTTTATAGGTATGAAGACTCTTGAAAAACTTGTCATATGCTGGCATTTTCTGAATCATCTCAGGTAAGGGTAAGTTGACATTGACTTTTGAGAGAATGTCATATATGTCTTTGTATGATTTCTCTAAATTGCTTTTTTGCAGTGTCCTTGGGAATGGAACTGGAGGAACATATGGATTAGGTGACTTGTGTAGCTGTGGTGAAACTTTGGATTTTTCCACTACTATCTCTTCCTCTTAAGGTATGATATTCTTTTTTGAAGGACCTATAATATTAGAAGATTTATTAGAAAGTTCAGCATGTCTATCATCAGTTAGTATCTTACCATTCTGAAGGATTGTCATAGTCTTTGTTTGCTCTGTGTAACTTGGAAATTTTCCATGTTCCATTATTTGATTAGCCTCGGCTAATTGCCCAACTTGAGTTTGCTTCATATTATGCACCATTCACTCCATTCGCTAGAGCAAATCTTCTACTGAAGGCTTCTTAGGTTGTGATTCAGAATTTTGTTGAGCACCGGTGTTTAGCTGCCTTTGGTTGCTATTGTTGTTGTTTCTCCATTGGTTTCCAATGTCTCGATTATTGTTTTGGATGATTTCTCCAACTTGGATTGTAGGTGTTGGAATATGGATCATTTCGTGGTCTAGATTTATAGTTGTTCATGGCTTGATCCTTTTCTTCTTTAGGTCCAGGACCTCCTACTTGGTGTTCATCCACAAATGTTTTTTATTTCAATTGACCTAAATCAGTAGCCATAACATCCACCTTCTTCATCAATTGTGTCATTTTAATAGAGTTTTCTGTGTTGGCATCTATGGTATAAATTCCTTTTCTCCTCCTAGAATTTTTGTGACGAGAATTCTGAGCCAACTTTTCAAAGATAACGTATATCTCCTCAGGTTGTTTGTCATACATGGATCCTCCACATGCATTATTCACTAAAAGTCCTGACACTTCAGTCAGACAATCATAAAACCACTGACATAGCTGATTAGTAAGAAATCTGTGTTGAGGACAATCTTTGGTATACTTCTTGAAGCATTCTCATGCCTTATAAAAAGTCTCATTATCTTGTTGAAAGAAACTTGAAATTTTGGCTCGGATCTCACTAGTTTTCTGAGGTGCATAATACTGATCAATAAGCTTTTCCCTTACTTCATCCCAGGTTCTCAAAGTTGCAAGAGGTAATGTCAACAGCCATGTCTTCACCTCATCTTTTAATGAAAGTGAGATACATCTCATACGCAGCTGGTCTTCTGTAATTCTATGGTTGGGTAATGATTATATTATTGTGTAGAATTCTCTAAAGAAGATAAGCACATCTTCATCTGGTGTACCGCAGAAAATAAGCAACTAGTTGTAGTGGCTACTTCTCAGTTCATAATTCCTTACTGCAGGTTCTATCACAATGCACAACGGATGGTTGCTCACAACTGGTCTACTATAATCCTTCATAGTTCTGATGGGCTCTGGTTCTGGCTCATAAGTCGGATTTGGAACAAGATTTGGAATGAGGTCAAAACCCTGAATGAGTTTCTTTTGATTCTAATTTTCTCCGTCTTCCATTGTTGGATTTCTTATGCGATCAATATTATCCTTCAAAGGTAACAATTCTCCCTGTTGAGATTTTCTACCTTGCATCTACTGTAAATACTTGAAATCAGAATAAGACAAACACAAGTAAACTAAAAATAATAAAAACCAAAAAGCTAAAAATTAATGACTCGACTACCTAAACTAGACTAAACCTATTAACTAAAACTAAAACTAGAAATAACCAATAAATTCAACTAGTCCCAGGCAGCAGTGCCAAAAACTTGATGTGTAAAATCGTGTTATAAAAACCTAACTAGCAAATGCACGAATTGTGAGATAAGTACAACGGAAAGTAGGTATCGTTCCCACGAGGAAAAGTGAATTATTGATTATAACTAATTCTAATTAAAGCTAAGCAATTTAAAAGTAACCACGAGATTTTGAGATTGATTGATTGATTTAGAACTAAATTAAACTAAGAAAGTCGTTTAACAAAGAATTGGTGAATGTGATCAAGATATGGAAAACTAGGTAACCGATGCTCCCCATATGCAATACTCAATGTTCATCAACTAATTCCATTAAATAGACTCAATCCAGATTCAGAGTTCATTCTCATCTTAAATATGGTATTACCTTAATTCCTCGGGATTTAACCACGTGTTCTTAATCACAACTCACACTAGTCAAAGGTGTAAGCTATAACCAAAAACCCATTACGTGCAAGAATTATTGAACCAAAATTGTCTCGCATTAATTCCTATGTCGAGAACAATCATACTCATTCAATTGAAAAGTAATTAAGACAACCTAAATTCCTCTAGCGCAATCTCAATTTATAAATTATCGAAACCCTAGACAAGTATCAATTAATTTTCATTAGATTAATGCTAGTCAAGAGTAAGACATATAATGAATTGAACAAATCTAAATTCGATTTGATTAATAAAGATATGGAGTTTGAATCATAATATGCGCATTACATAAGTTCACATCGATCTCCTAGTATAGAGTTAGTTACACATCATGAAAATAAAAAGAGAAGAGAAGTAATTGATAGAACCCATGGAGGTCTTCAATGAATTCTTCCGAACTTTCAATGGTGAAATCTTCTTCTTCGTCTTCGAATCTTCTAGGTGAAAAGATGAATGAGAGAATTCAGTGATGGATTGTGTGAGGAGAACTGTATGTGGTCTCAGGTAAGCCCCTTTAACCCTAATTTCATCATGTATTTATATCTCCTTTTTCCTGGCTGAGATACGACTCCACGCACGCAAGGATTTATCAAACCATTGCGAAAGCCGCATCGGTCTTCACGAGACGGGGAAACACTGTGGTTTTGATAGCGCCATTGAGAGCGGTCTCCTCTGTCCTTTGAAACGCTGCCACATCTCTGCAAAGAAATTAGCAGCGGATTGGACAGCACTTCTGCCAATTTGTATAAAAGCCCTTGAGGTCTTCAAAAATAGCACTTTTTTACTAATAATCTCCAAACACAACAATTAGGACCAACAACTTGAAAAACATTTAAACACACAAATTAAACCTCTAAAAGACTCGAGAAACAAGCAATTGATTAGAGAAATGGGGATCAAAAACATATACAATAAATGACCGATCATATCGCACTCGCAGCCCTCTGATCCAACTCCTCCCAATCACCATAGCTCATCATAGGTTTTCCAAAAATAGTACCAGATGCCTCTTTTCCAAAGTCTCTAGGGTTTCCAAGGGTTGACTTGCCCTTCAACAGATTGTGTAATCCCAATTGGATTAATAAATCCTTGACTTGAACTTGCCGCAAGCCAAAATTGATCTTCCCATCGTATTTCTCAATATCGAATTTCATTGAGCCAAAATACCCTCCAGCCATAACCGTTTGTTGAAACGCTACTAGGCAACATAGGGCTCTAATACCAATTGTTAGCAATAATAGTTTGCTACACGGAAGCGTTGCTGGATAACCACAAACAAACAATAACAATGACTTATAGAAAAAAAAATGGAAGAAAATAAATCAATCCAAGCACACAAAACACATGATTTACGTAGAAACCCAACAACAGAGAAAAACTACAGCCGTTAGGACGACAAGAGAAATATTCTGATATTTAGCAAATTGTTATAACTACACACTCAAGATTCTCTCTATAAAACCCAAAACTCAATTACTCCCAATGCCTACTTTCTGAGATCTTTCTAATATTTGCTATTTTGCTCCACACATAATAGCATAGTTATTTTGTTCTCTTTATACTAGTTACAAAGACTTTGAATCCTACAAGAAAACACTTTTCTTCACTTACAAGACTTCATATTCCATGCAAAGTCTTTTTCCTTTAGACACAAGACTTTTCTGTTCCGTACGAAGACAAACTCTTTTCGTTTTGCACAAGAATTTCCAAAAGAATACCTTTCCTGATCTGCGCAAAAACGTCGTTACCGCGGTCTACATCTCTTGCCTTTATCTTGGTCAAACCACGCTGATCTTACTAGAATTAATCGCAATCTGCACCACAGTTGGTGCACTATGGTCTGCATCGCGGTTCCTTCCAGAATCCGATTCTTTAGTCTTCAAGCCTCTCTCAAACACGATATTCTACTTCCAAACATTTCCCACGTCTCTAGGAAATTTTTGCATTGATAAAATCCCGTTTAGAAATTATGGGAATACAAGCCATATCCAACATTCTTATATATCAAGTCTTTGCACTATCGGATTGAAATGTAACCGATATTACCTATCTCAAAGGATTGGGTAATTTCCTAATCAAACTTAAACATATTTGTAATTGAAGAAATAACTTGATCTACTAAGTATAAAAAATAATCAATTCTAAAATAGTCTTGAAGAGATAGACTTCTCTCATCGTTAGCATAGAAGATATATTTTTGATTGAATATGGAAGGTATAAAATTAATAGGTTTAAACGTAATTACATTGTTGATAGTTTTTTAATGGTTGCATCAATAATGTTGATGAGAATTTAATGGTGTAGGCCGAGGTTTTCTATTTGTCATACTCCATAACATCCAACAAATAGACCGTCAGAACCAACAAGTTGGCTATGAGTGTGTCAAGCAGTTGGGAAGGATGGACGGATGGGTGCCTGGACGAAGTCCGAGATCCTCGATACCAAAAAAAAGAGGAGAATTTAAGTACACTTAAATATATATATATATATATATATATTGGAAATAGGAAATTTTGAATGTTAATTTAACGTTAGGGATGACCATTTCCCCTCGGGGCCCCAAATCCCCACTCCCCAATCCCCATTTGTGGGAAAAATTTTGGGGAAAAATGGGGAAATGGAAAGGATGGGGAATCCCCATCCCTATTTCCCCATTTCTCCCAAATATTATATATAATATATTAATATATTTTTATTTTTATTTTCAATATTTTTATTCTTACTAACTATATAGACATCTTTATTATGTAATTTTTGTATTGGATGTTATTTTGTATTTGAATTTAATGGATTGTGAGTTTTTTTATTATGTAATTTTTACTGATACAGGGAAAATAGAGGAATTGAGAAACGGAGAAAATGGGAAAACAGAGAAAATGGAGAAAAATGGAGAAAACTGGGAAATGAGGATGGGGGTGAAGGGACCTCCCCCTAAAACTACCCCATCCCATTTGGGGAAAATGGGGAGGGATGGGGGAGGGTTTGGCAAATGGGGATGGGGGTTGGGGGACCTACATCCACCCCCATTTCCCCATTAGCCATCCCTATTTGACATCCTGTTAGGAAAATAAATTTAAAAAAATTGACAGGTTTTTTTTCTGGCAGTGGTATTGAAGTAGGATAGTCTTTAATATAAAAATCATTTATTTAAGATAATTATTTAATTTTAAATTAAATTCTATCAAAAATTAATATTAAATTAAATTTTTAATACAATTTTGGGACCTTAATTTTGCCTGAGATTACTAAGTCACTGGCCGGTGGCCGCCCCTATTTGTAATTGCACTAGGTAGTTATTTGGTTTAAGTTGTCCAAAGTGTTTTTTAAAAGAGTGGTGCTATTGGCACACCCCCCCCCCAATCGATCTATTTATGTTCCACTTATTTAAATTTTGATTTAATTAAATAAAGTTAAATATTTTTATTAATTTATTTTATTTATTTTCAAAACTACCATTTTACTTATTATTCAAATTTAATAAACTTCATTTTCTAATAGAGGAATGCTATATATAACCAAGGTCGCGGCACTGTAGTGCAAAAAAATGAAAAAGCATGTGGGACCCACGTAATAAATACATGGGACCCATGTGTTTTTTTTTTTTTTTTTCACTACGGGGCCGCGGCGGTGCTATGACCCCAGTTGTACAAAGTATTTCTCTTTCTAATAACTCTGTCTATCTCAGATCTCTTTATCCCTAGTTTTGTCTTTCTTTTACCTGTCATGAACGAATTTTTTTTCTTTCTTTTTATTTCTTTTCTAGGTTTTTTTTTTTTTGACATCAAGCTTTATAGAAAAGGCTAGGAAGTCACAAGATAAAGACCAAACAAACAGCCCCAAGAAAATAGCAAAGAACAGAGCAACCCAAGACAAAACACATAGAGAAAAAAACGAAACAACCCACATACAAAACAGAACAAGAAGCAATGAGCAAATATTTGTTTTGGTTATCATCATTTCACTTTCATATTCTAAAAGAGTAATAAGATTAAATAATAATTAATATCTCATATGTCTAATACACACCCAAGTGTTTGATTTATTGTTTAAATAGGATCCAATACAAGTATTTTTAGGGTTTGAGAGTTAATATATATATATATATATATATATATATATATATTGACATTGCAACACTCAAAATTGACATAAAATCTTTCAACTGTAACAACACCCTATTCTGCCGCTTCCAAAAAAAAAAATTTAAGAAAAATTTAAAGCTGTTAGTAGCGATGCCCCAAAATCTGGTTAAACTGGTTAGATGTGGTGTCTTGAGAATTATTTAAAGTATAATCTCCAAAGGTTTGAGAGTTAATGAAAAAAAAGAAAAAAAAAAAAAATTCAAGATGACGATTAAAAGAATATTGTTTTTTTTTAAAGGAATGAGGGGTTTTATTAGATTTACTTTATAGAATATTTTTTTTTTCTTAAATTGTATGTCTTTTGTAGTAATTTTGATAAAAAAAAATACTAAATAATTAAAAAAGTGGGGCATAAATAAATCAGTAATGGGTGTGCCAATAGCACTACTCTTTTCAAAAATTTCAATTTTTTTTTTTCGTTAAAAAAAAAAGGAGGGGATAATTACCCTAGTGGCCATCAATTTGATGACACGTCATCAAAATGGCCACTAGATTGGGAATTTGTTTCAAAATGGTCATTTTTTTATGAAAAGTGACACTAACAAGGCTCCTCCCCAACAAAAATTCCTATTTTTTCCTTATATTTAGGGAGCCAGTTATACTTTTTACGATTAGGGAGCCATATAAAGAGAGATGACTCCAACAAACCTCTCTAAAAATGGCTCCCTATTAGTATTTATTTATTTTTAAATAAAAAAGATAATAATAAAAATTGAATAAAATTGAAATAGTTCAATAGTATTTATATTAAAAAAATAATAATAAAATTGAATTTAACAAAAAAAAAAAAAAAAAGTCTAGTTGTGGCTCAAGTAAATGTAGGTAAATAGTTGTTGCAATTTGGGTTAAAAAAGGCTAGCAATGGCTAGCCGTTGGTCTCAAGTATAGGTAAAAAGATGAATTATTTGGATTTAAATAAAAAGAATTTTGGTTAAATAAAAAATAGGGGGAATGAATCTGGACCATTGGATATAAATGATGTGGACTCATCTTGACCACCCATTTCATTTGAGGAGAGAGAAACAAATAATAGAGAGGATGTCTTCCCTCCCTAAATAGGAGTCTTTGGCCGGAATTAATTTTAGAGAGTGGGATATGGAGCCTATTAGAGTACATTCCGGTTGATCCTCTATAAATAGTAAATATAGTCAAAGAGCTTGCACAATCCGGCCTATTGGGGATATTTTAATGATCATTTCATCCAATTTCATCTGATGAGTGGTATTTTGATAAATAAGAGGATAATATTACTTTATTGAGTGGTGCTATTGGCACATCCTCTAATGATCTATTTATGCCCTACTTGTTTAAATTTTGATTTAATAAAATAAAGTTAAATGTTTTTACTAATTTATTTTATTTATTTCCAAAAATACCATTTTACTTATTTTTCAAACTTAATAAACTTATCTTTAATATCTCTATCTATCTCAAATCTTTTTATCTCTTGTCTCGTCTTTCTCTCACCTCTCATGAACGAATTTTTTTTTCTTCTTCTTATTTCTTTCTTTTAGTGCTTTTTTTTTTTAACATCAAACTTTATAGAAAATGGCAGAAAGTCACAAGACAAAGAACAAGCAAACAACCCTAAGAAAAGAACAAAGAACAAAGCAACCCAAGACAAAACATACAGAGAAAAAAAAAAAACGAAACAACCCACAAACAAAACGAAACAAGAGGCAAAGAGCAAGTATTTGTTTTGATTATCATCATTTCACTTTCAGATTCTAAAAGAGTAATGAGATTAAATAATAATTAATATCTCATTTGTCTAATGCACCCAAAGTGTTTGATTTATTGTTTAAATAAGATCCAGTACAAGTATTTTTAGGGTTTAAGAGTTATGAAATTTTTTTTTCAAGAAAATGATTAAAAGAAAGTTTTTTTTTTTTTTTTTTGTGGGGTTTTATTAGATTTACTTTCTATAATTTTTTTTTTCTTAAATTGTATGTCTCTTTTAGTAATTTTGATAGAGGAAAAAAAATATACTAAATAATTACAAAAGTGGGACATAAATAGATCAGTTGGAGGTGTGTCAATATCACCACTCAATTTATTTAGGAAATTATCATTTTCCCCCCTAAGGTTTTCCATATTAGATAAACTAGTCTCTCTAGTTTCAATAACACCCGGTCAACCCCCTGAAACCCAAACTATTGGTCATTTTGCCCTTTTTGTTAAGTTTTTCATCCAAAACTCCTTTGACTGTTAAATAAAAAATTAAAACGCCACCATCAGAGATTAAACCTTAGACCTTGAGATTAAAGGCCACAAGCTCTAACCAATTAACCTACTACAAGTCACTTATGAAGGTTTGTTGATTTAAAAGTAAATATATAGTTATATAATTTATTTAAAATAATTTAAATATGATTATGCAATTTAAAATAAACTCATAATATAATTTAAAATAAACTCATATTTAATAATAATATATGAAAAAAGATTTATGAAAATGAAAATGAAAAATATAATAAGAAAACAAAAGGAAAAAAAAATTCAAAAAATGGAATTTTTTTAATTATTATTTTTCTTTTTTTGAATTTTTTCCGTTTTCAATTTATGGGCTTTGATTTTCTAGGCTTTTTATCAAATTGAAATAATATATTTTTTGAAAAGGAAAAAAATTCAAAAAGAAAAAAGAAAGGTAAAAATTTACGGGCTTTGTTTTCTGGGTTTCCTTTTGTTTTCTTATTTTCTTTTGCATTTTCATAAATCTGTTTTATATATTATTATTAAATAAGAGTTTATTTAAAATTATATAAACAAATCTATTTTAAATAAATTATATAACTATATATATATATACACACACATTTAAATCAACAAACCTTCAACAATAGCCTGTAGGTAGCTTAGCCAGTTAGGGCTTGTGGCTTTTAACTTTAAGGTCTAAAGTTCAATCCCCGATGGATGCGTTCTAACTTTAAAACGCCTCCATCAGGGATTGAACATTCAACCTTGTGATCAAAAGACACACTCTAACCAACTGAGTTTATTTTCAATTATATAAATATATTTGAATTATTTTACACAAATTATATAACTATATATATATATATACATTTAAATCAACAAACTTTCAACAATGAGTTGGAGTAGATTAGCTAGTTAGAGCGTTTTTTACCACAAGGTTGAAGGTTCAATCCCTGATGGATGCATTTTAAATTTTCAATTAACGATGAAAGAGATTTTGGATAGAAAACTTGACAGAATGGGCAAAATGACCAATAGTTTGTGTTTTAAGAGCGGTTGACTGGCTATTATTGAAACTTGAGGGACCAGTTTATATAATATGGCACACTTGATGATAATTTCCCATTTATTTAAAAGGTTTTTTGGAAATCAATTTTTTCTTTTATTTTTTGAAACGAATAATTATATTTAGTGTATGTGTATATGTATATCATATCTCAAATATTTATATATATATATATATATATTTTTTTTTTTTTTTTCTATTGTCAGTTTGAACTAATATAGTTCGAATTGAAATAAAATATATCAGTTCCTTGCATGTGGGTCATTGAATTTAAATATTTTAACTTGACTGCATGTACTTGTCAAAACATCTTTTAAGTCCAATAATTCATACACAAGGAACTGATATATCTTATATCAGTTCGAACTATATATATTTATATATTTATATATTGATCTAAACCAATTCTTTTGTATTTTGAAACGAATAATTATATTTAGTGTGTGTTTATATATACAACATATCTCAAACATATATTTACATACACTAAATATAATTATTCGTTTAAAAAAAATTGATTTACAAAAAACATCTAAAATAAATTAATGGCATCCCTTTATTTATCAAAATATCACTTATTGAAAAATTTGATTTCCAAAAAATATATAAAATAAATTATTGTCATCCCCTTATTTACTAAGTATCCACTCATTGGATGGAATTAGATTGAATGACCATTAGTGTCACACTTTGTGTCAAAAATAGTCATTTTAAAACCAATTCACAATCTAGTGACCATTGTGATAGTGTGTCATCAAATTGATAGCCACTGAATAATTATCCCACACAAAAAAAAAATCCATTTTTGAATTTGTATTCTTTTTTTTTTATTATTATTTACAAGGGTATTTAAATAATTAGAAAGTAATTGATTTCTTTTTTTTTTTATTTATTTAAAAAAAAGATGTTTTTTTTAATAATGCTAATATGCTTCAAAATTTTACACATGACCTCTTGCTAATGTGGTTAGATGCTCCTTCAAAGAGCCTCCACCACCAAGGTTCAAAGTCATGGTGCGTGCATATATTTGTATATATATTTCTTATTCCCACTTTGGCATAAAACCCCAAGTGTGGGGAGCCCTCTCCTAGTTCCGGAAGCATCCCTCTCTCTAATTGTAAGAGTAGCTGTATATCATATGTATCATCTCCCGGATAATGGGAATAGTATTCCGGACTGTACTTGTAAAACCTAATCTCACCGGTTCCGGTAGTGGTTATACATCAAAAAAAAAAAAAAATGCTTCAAAACTTTTGTCCAAATTCATGTCTAAATGATGTATCATATGAATTGTCAAAATCACATCAGTTATTGTATATAGATGAGACCTGGTCCACCTGGATCCTCTCATTATCTCATCTTTTTTCCTTACATTTTTAAAACATGTGATTAGTGGTTGATAAAGTGATTATGGAAACTAATCACATCTTAACCACACATAAGATTGGGTGATGTAGAAAAAAGATGAGATAAAGAAGGAATCCAAATCCGAATGGATGTTGATAACTCACATGCTATATAATGATATGCCATATAATGATATATGTAGATGGTCGATCTACAATTGATGTGGGTCGGGTCGGATTCAAGTTATGCCCAAACAATTTGGTTCTAACCCGTCGAATCGGTCATGTCGAATGCTTCAAAACCTGTAAAAAGATGGAAACAACAGAAAACAATAGAAAGCAAAAGAATTGAAAATGGGGGGGACTATTTTCTTAGCCTTAGGTGAGCATGGGCTGAGCATTTATGCGGGAATCGATCGTGATTACAATAAAAAGGTTCCGGCAGCTGGAGTTCGTATTTGTCTAGAGTTTCAACACGCAAAAAGTTTTGTTCTTGTTTTTAAGATATCCAAGAGAGCCTTCTTATGACTAGAAAAGTGTATATATAAGCACTCAACTGGAAATTGATCGTGGAAGTTTCATCAATTTCATCAGTTTCAGTAGAATAAAGACCGAGTCAAGCGGTTGGCTCTGCGGGTCGAACCATGTCAGATGACCCTGGACTAGATTCACTATGAAGTTGTGTTGGGCCTTAAGTGTTGAGCCTGAATGCCATTTTTGGCTACCGCAATATTGATAAATCATATGTTATATAATGGGCAAATTTTCTTTATGGCGAAACATTATTTTACGAGGAATGTTACTTTATTTAAATTTAGTATCTAAATGATATGGTACCATTGTAATTCATTAATTTAAATCATGTAAATCTAATACAATTTGTATTAAATGATGTGTCCAAATGATGTTTGTTGGATTTTAGTATAACGATTTAAAATTAAAAATTGAAAAAACTATTGAGAAGTATTTTGTTTTGTAACTCCCATTTGGGTCCATAATTCCGATTTCAAATAAAAAATCGACTTTCTCCGGAGGAGAGCTCCCGGAAGAGTGGTCTCTCCAGAAACGGTTAAACAAACAATTTCAGCTTCTCTCTCCCAGCCCCACCAAATTATTTATAACCTTTATCAATCAAGTAAGTCTTTCTTTTCTTTTTCTTTTTTAAAACTATTTTAGTTTTTTATTTCTGGGTTCATGAAGTTGTAATTCGGATGTCTTCTTGAAGGGAAAGGCAGTATAGATAAGAGGGAAGAACACAATCATTTATGTGGGTTTTTTTGTTTTGTTACGTTGGATTGAGCTCAGTGCTTGTGTTACTCTCAATTGATTGGAGGCTATATAGTTTTGTCTTTATTCTGTTGAATTCAATAATGAATTTTCTTTTATCATGGGTAGGGATTCAAATTTTTTGTTTTTTGTTTTTCCCTGTTTTCATCTCCCCTGTTTTCTCAGCAATTGATGTCATATTTTACTTATAATGTTGGTAGATTTTGTTAATTTAGGCTATGTGGGTATCAACTTAATAAGTGTGTAGTTAACAAAAGCAAAAATGCTTGGTAAGTGTTGAGAGTACCAGTTTAGTGTATAAGGTTGAAGGGTATAATTGTATTGCCTAGGCGGGACAGCATTGGGTATGGACCATTATATTAGGCCATGCTGTTGGTGCTATCCTACTGAATAATGTTCCTGGTTAGGGTGATATTGACACATCCTAAACTTTGGTAATTTTCACATATATTGACTCTTCACAAGTTCGGAATGCAGTTTATGGTGGCAAGTTAAATGTATATAACATGGTGTACTTTTTAGCACTTTGTGATTATAAACATTATGGTTTGCAAAAATGTAGTAGTATGTATGTAAATTTATAATGCTTTACGTGTCAATTATGCTACTTTTCAGTGTCCATGTGATAGATGGTGATGTTAGCTCATGTTATCTTGTTTCAGAGGATATGGAAACTCATATAGAAGACAAAAATGTGATAACAGGAGGTGAATCTGGTGCGGGTGAAGTTGATGCAATCCAGGAACCATATGTGGGTATGGTGTTTGAGACAGACAAGGCTGTTAAAGCATTCTATGATGAATATGCTAGACGGAAAGGATTCTTTACCCGAATTATTTCATCGCGGAAGTCAGATCGTGATGGATCATTAATCTCACGCCGACTAGCATGTAATAAAGAGGGATTTAATGTCAACCGTCATAAACCAGGAGTTGTCCGTGTTCGTAAGAGAGAAAGCATTAGGGGAGGTTGCAAGGCAATGATAAAGGTGACAAGAGAGAAGCCCGGGAGATGGGTTATCAAAACCTTTGAGAAGGACCATAATCATGGTCTTGTAATTTCTTCGGACAAAGCTCGACCAGCTCCAGTAAGTAGCCTTCACATTGTTAAAGCATTAATTTATTGATCTGTTTATTTCACTTTGTATGTGTCTCTGCACACTCACACACATGATGCTCCCTCAGCATGACATTTGCACATCCACAAATTGATATGGTCACTCACTAGTTCTTCACCTTGAGCCGTAAAACATCAAAACTTTCTGTTTATGAGATCATCCCATTTTTGGTGATAATTATGCTATAAATCATTGCTTTAATTTCCCCGAAAACATTAATGATGAATGAAATGATGACAAAAGACCATCTCCAACCCATTGCACCAATTTGTTGCAACTTTGTAACAAATTGCAGCAACTTACGCACCAATTTTTTTTTCCATCTTCAACCCGGTGCACCAAATTTTACTCTAAAAAAAATATTCCTTAAAATATTCCCTTTCAGTCAATCAAAAAAAAAAAAAAAAAAAATGCAACAATAAAAAAAAATAATAAAAAAAAGAAAAGAAAAGGCAAGAGCTGCACCAAATCCATAGTGTTGTGCCAGACTGTTGATGGAGGCAAAATAGCGCAAGAAAATGCAGCAGGGTTGGAAAGCAAAAGTTGCTCTATTTTAGAGATTGGTGCTTGGGTTGGAGATGCCCTATGATTGCTGCTTCATTTTTTCCCATAAATATTTGATGTATTGGCCCTTCTTTTAGTAATTTGCTGTCCTCTATACTTAGATTGCTTAAGAAGATGGAAAAACTATAACTTCCAACCCTATGTAAACTACTGTTAATTTTTTAATGAGGAGAATAATAACATTGTCTCATTATCATCTTTGGATTATTTCATCAGAGTGGCTGCTGTTACATCAAATTTAGGTTCAAACCCCCTATTAGGGTTTTTTATTTTTAACTAAAGTTTGAAACTACAAGCTGTTTTTGGTATATAATAGGTTAGTTTTCATCAAAATTCGAAACTATTGAAAAATGGTCAGACCTAGGGGGTATTTTGCCATTCTCCCTTAATCTAAATAATAACTATAGTGCTAATGTCAGCCAATATGTTAAATTAAACAAATTCAATGTAAATTTAAAGACCTAGAATTTCAGTTTTGAATTACATTTTGTTCCAAAATTTTCCTTGGCCTTTAGCTTGCATATCAGGAGGTTTGCTGTAATTATATTATCTGCTATGGGTATGTTTTAATTTTCTTCTATTAAGATGTCTGCAATGTTAGGACTTTGATACTGCCTGAGTTACATATGATACAATAGTTTCACTTTTACGAGTAATGAAAGAACCAAAAAGTGTCTTGGTTACAAGTTGGGTCTGTGGGGAAATGACTTGATAAATAGTTCAGCATTGTTGAGGGCCAGTTTGGCAATGGTTTTGTAGGAACAAGGTGCGACACGTGCAAAGGTGCCACAGGTGCATTGGTGCAGCGATGACAGAAATGATTTCATGTTTGTACCGTATATGTGTCATACGTTTTATTAGTGATGTTGATTTTTGTTGGCTCCGTAGATTAGATGAATTTCTACAAAATGATTTTTTACTTGCATGGCATTCTAATGATAATCTGGAACTACAACTTAAGAAGTTCTTTGAAGAATGAAGATTTGAAGTTTGAACTTACTTGTATTGATGAACCTGATAAACATTCTTACTACACAAGCTAGTTGTGCACTTTTAACTGATATATAAAATATAACTAATTTGGTTAGTTCTTTATGTCCGCAAGAACATTTCGGGCTGTTTTTGTCATGTGAAGCAATTGGTTGTTATGGTGAAACTTATCAAAAGTTTATGGAAATGATGTAGCCTTTAGTTCTGTATATTAAATGCAATGCATTATCTGTTTAGGTTGATTTATGAACAGGTATCTTTAGTAACATATATCCATCATGTTACATAATGAAAGAATATGATCGATATATGGAGTGAAGCAACGGTTTCTTCTGTGAAGCACCTCATTTTTTTTTTTTTTTAAATGGCAAAACATTTCAAAATTGTTTGGTCTTGAAGTAGTATATATATATATATATATATATATATATTTTCATTTCTAGCTTTGTTTCCGTTTTTCTATCTATTAGGTTACATCTTTTGGCATTTCTTTTATTTATTTCCATTCTACCTTAGCTAAGAATGTCTACTAGTTTCTTTTTATTAGCATATTATCTGTTTTACTGCCAATGATGGAAATTACATGTTTGCTTACTTTTTCTACCTTTGGACTGTCATTTGATCCTTGAGATAAAACAATCAGAAAGTCAATTGGTTGTAACTCCTGAAAACGTGGATTATCAAGTTTGGATTAGATGTGATTCCTTAGGAACCCAATAAAGAAAGTTTTACTGAAAATTATTTCTCTGGCCCTGCCTAACTAAAATGGACTGTGATTAGGTTTTTTGGATTATCTATACTCCTGTCCTTGTTTCTTTTGCATGCTTTGTTATTCACTGATTCTGTCTTATGTCTTACTGTAATAAACTTGCTCTTGATTATGGGAAAAAGCAATCACCTTCAGGCTTCATCCAATACTCATCGCATGATTTAAGGCATTTTAGGGTATTCCGAAGATGATAGCAAAAGGTTCAGAAATACTGTTGTATGTGAATACACCAGGTGGTACTTATTATTCTTTCCATTATTGAATTATGATATGTTTTGATGTAAAATGCAGTTATAGTTGCCGCCTGTGTTTAGTTTGTTTAAAAATCACCATATTTCTGAATCTTTTCTCTGTCTGGTGTTCAGTTTGAATGTTATTGAAACATTTGTATGTATTAAAATCACCTGTTTAGTTAATTTAATTTATCTGATCATTGCTATTTCCTAGCTGTTGTTCGTATTTAGCTTGTTAAAAATTACCTTATTTCTGAGTCTTTTCTTTGTCTGGCCTATTGTTTGAAGTTTTTGAATGTGTTAAATATTCAGAACTTAGAATGAAACCCTCCATTTTTTGGAGTTTCCATTCATGAATCATGTTAGCAATTGGATCTATTAATTAGTAGCTTCACTAAAGTTATTTATATTCTAGTGCCTAGCAGAAAAATTGCAAATGCTATATATGTATCCAGATTGTCCGATATCTGAATCATATCTGTATTTCGATGTCACAGGATGACAAAGATAGTAGAATTCGAGAGCTATCTTCAGAGTTGAATCGTACAAATCAACAGTTAGCAGTGTGTCAAGAACAGCTGCGAACAGTGCTGGCTTATATTGAGGAACACAACCAGGGCCTATCAAAAGCAGTTGAAAATGCAGTTCATAATATCAGTGAAGTTGAGTCTGATGATATGATGTATTGCAAGGGAGAATTTGGAAAATTCCCTTGAGTTTAACCAAATTCAAAAAAATATCACATGGTTTTGAAATTAGGTAAAAACTTCTTGTTATCGGCTAAAAACTCTCATGTTTGGAGGGTTTTACCTAATTCCGAAATCATAATGTTATTTTTTCGAATTTGATCAAACTTCAAGAGATGTGAATTCTCTCAATAGTTAAACAATGTGATCTTTCACAAGACTTACAGATATTGGGAACGGATTTAATTCAATGGTTGCATTGACAAAATAAAGATTATACAAAGTGTATTTGGGAAAAGAAACTTAAAGCTTCTCTTGGTCCTCTTACAAATTTAGGGCATGTTGGATAATGTTTTTTGTTCTGTTTTATCAATTTTCATTTCAAAACAAAAAAATTGATTTTTATATTTTCAGACTTGAAAGCAATATTATATTCATAATTTGTAGCTTTGGATTAATCTTGTAGCTGATATTCAAAGCAGTAAAAAAATAATTTTAAAATAACTCTCTCTCTCTCTCTCATGTGCTCTATATCCGGTGTTCGAAAAAACGCACCTAGGCGCTAAGCGGCCTCCGACTGTCCCGATTAGGACAAAATCAACCGTATTAGGTGGTGGGTAAAAAAAGGGGTGATTTGGTCAATTTGTCAATCGATTTCGTCGATAAATCAGTCTAGACATAATCAAAATCATTTTTATATCCTAGTTATACTCTTTAAAATTTGAATATTAAATTTTTTTAAACACATTGAATATTGGTTTTCTATATAAAAAAAATAATTTAAATAAATAAATAAATTCTCGGCTGCCTAGGCACCGTCTAGGTGCTAGGCACTGGTCTACCGCCCGCCAAATGTTTACTATCACACTATCTATATCTAATGCATTACACTCTCTGTCTCTCTTATACACCTGCCAAACGCCATCAATCTATTTTCTTTTCTTTTCTTTTTCTAAGTTTCTTTCTCATGTTCTCAATTCTGAATTGCTATTGCTGTCTCACCCTTGGTTCTCCACTCTCTTCCTCTCTCTCTCAATCTTTGCCTGCTTTCATTTTGGTAATGGAATATACAATATAATTGTTTCTTTTTAAAATTTATAACAATGTTACCTGCTCAACCATGTAAGCCATATATCACATAACTTAATAATTACAATGATTATATTTTAAAATCCAATCTAATCCAATCCAATCCCAATAATAATTCGATCCCAAACGAGGATAGTTCATTAGTTCTTAAATGGGAGGACTGGGATCCAGTATACAACTTCCGGTTGATGTCATCTCTACATTCCTCATAGACACCATAAGAGCTTGTAAAATAAATATATATACAATCTAAAATTGGATGGAAGTGCTATTGTCACTCTTAATGTTTTTGCCCTCCTAGTCCTGACAATTGACACATTCAGTTTCATATCCATCTTTCAGTGATCTATCACAAAGTATTAGCCAAATAGTGAACAAAGAAAGAAAATAGGGAAGAGTTAATTAAGAATAAGAGTTTTCCAAAGTTGAGACTAGAGAAATTGTAGAGTCAGGGAGAGAGATGAATTGCTAGGTACAAAAGGAAAAAAGAGGTGTTATAATTAATTAATTTATTTATTTAGGTTTTGGGAATGGTGTTGTAATAAATTGAAGGGGTATTTGCAATTTGGTCTCAATCTAATTAGGAAACATCACTTTTTTACTTCTTAATTGAAATTTCATCAATTTCGTCATTACATAATTGAAAATCAATCAAATTAGCCCTACCGTTAGTCAAAACCGTTACTTTGACTAATTGTATGACTGATTTGATTAATTTTCAATTATATAAGAATCAAATTGATGAAATATCAATTAAATAGAAAAAAATGACATTTCCCAATTAGATTGGGACCAAATTGTAAAAACTCCTAATAATTACATGTTATTTGAAAAAAAAAAAGGTTAAATTTTTTTTTAAAAAAAAATAATATCATTTATTACATACCACGTGTCGCAACCATAGCAAAAGTAGTTATTTTTATTACATATAATTATTTAATAAATATTATTAGTATATGTTATATTGTATAATTAGATAAATTAGAATATGAGAATTTAAAAAGAAATTAATATGATTGTTATTATATATATACTTATTATTAATAGTATCATTTAATACGTATGTTGCTGACTTTGTGAACTCTAGAAGTATATATCCCAAACTGGAAATATATGATTATTATTATATATTTTTTAATTATTATTATTATTATTATTATTATATTGTATAATTGGATATATTAGAATATGGGAAATTAATATATATATATATATATGATTGTTATTATATATATACTTATTATTAATAGTATCATTTAATATGTATGTTATTGACTTTGTGAACTCTAGAAGTTGTAACTATTATATATATATATAAGAAACCGGAAATATATGATTATTATTATATATTTTAATTATTATTATTATTATTATTATTATTATTATTATTATTATATGTTATATTGTATAATTTGATATATTAGAATATGGGAAATTAAAAAGATATATACGATTGTTATTATATATATATATATGTGATTATTATTAATAATATCATTTAATACGAATGTTGCAAACTTTGTGAACTCCAGAAGTTTAGACTATTATATATATCAGAAATTGGAAATATAAGATTATTATTATTATTATTATTATTATTATTATTATTATTATTATTATTATATATTTTTTTAATAAATCTTATTAGTATTATATGTTATGTTGTATAATTAGACATATTAGAGTGTGGAAAAAATTCTTAAGAGTATAATATCATTTATTTTATACCATGTGTCGAGGCCATAAAAAAAGTAACTATTTTTATGTTATACGAAGAAAAAAAATTTTAAAATATAGTATCATTTAATGTAAGCATATCTAATAATAAGGGGTATTTATAATTAGGTCCCAATCTAATTGGGAAACATAATTTTTTTACTCTTTAATTGAAATTTCATCAATTTAGTCCTTACATAATTGAAAATCAATCAATTTAGTCTAATTTGATTGATTTTCAATTATGTAAGGACCAAATTGATGAAATTTCAATTAAGGAGTAAAAAAGTGACGTTTCCCAATTAGATTGAGACCAAATTGTAAATACCCCTAAATTGAATACATAATATGTCATGTAAGAGAGAAAAATATCATTTTTTTTATCACTTTTCATATCAACCAGAAGATTAATCCAACAGCTACAAATTAGGTTTGTATGCGCGCACATATATATATATATATATATATATATATATAAATATAAAGAGTGATAATCTTATAATATACGGTATACATTCAATTTAGTTATAATAAAATTCCATTGATGTCAACATGATTTCGTAAAATTTTACTTTATTTTTATTGATAATAATAAAAAACAACTAAATAATAATTATTATTATTATCAATAATGTAAAACATCCAACCTGCAATCCTACCATTTCCATTCTAATATACGTGAGAGCTGATGTGTCACGTAGTGAGTGGATACATATTAATTGGTGAATGAATACATGGGTAAGAGAATCCCATAATTTCCACCACAACACACGTGGCAGTTGAGATTCCACTTGGTGAGTAGACACATATTGATTGGTTAGTGAATACATGGGTAAGAGAGATAAGTAATGCGTGTCCACTCACCAAGTGAAACCTCAACTGCCACGTGTGTTGTGATGGAAATTGTGAGATTGTAGGTGGGATGCGTACAGTTCTGCTAGCCTAGGAGCTTTTGAGGAACTATCAGAAGAACTCTGGCTCTCCCCACATTCAATTCAATTGGAAAACTCACTGATTTGCAACTACCTAATTTATGAGTGGGGAACTTCTCTCAAGAAATCTCATGTTGCTAAACTCTTAGTATAATGATCGAGATCACCCTATTTTTAAAAACAGTTTTTTGTTTTTAAAAACAAAAAACAACTTTAAAGTTGTTTGGTTAATCATTTTGTAAAATTGTTTTTGAAAACAAAAAACAATTTTGTATTGTTTTTCACCATTTTTAAAACAGTTTTTTAAAACAAACCATAACTTTTTTCAACTTTTCTTAACTTTTCCCTTCAAACAACTATTTTGCCCGTTTCAAAAACATCACCAAACATATTTACATCGTTTTCCGTTTTTGAAAACTACTTTTATAAAACACTATCAAACATGATTACATTTTTAAAAACATTATTTTTCAAACTTGATTTTTATTGTTAAAAATAGTTTTCAAAAACATCATTTTAAAAACGATAACAAACACAAGAAACAATTTTTAAAAAAAAAAACTTGTTTTTCATCATTTTAAGAAACATCTTTTCAAAATAGACTATTACTTTTCCCTCCAAACTACTATTTTACTTATTTTCAAAAATAATACCAAAAACATTTACATTGTTTTCCATTTTTAAAATCTACTTTTAATCATACACGATAAATTTTTAAAAATATCACTTTTAAAACTTGAATTTTATTTTGATAAATAGTTTTTAAAAACATCATTTTAAAAATATACCAAAAACGTCCTTAAGTTTCAATAATGTTTATAATATATTATATATTAAAAGTCAGTGGGTGGGCAAGTGGGCCCTATCAATCTTGTTTTTACAACACAATGACAAACACTAACGTGTGAATATTTTTAAGAGGTCCTTGTTATATATATATATATATTTTTTTTTTTCCATTCTTTTTTTGTTGCGTAGTAGGTAGGTTACTTTTAAATAAAAATTATTATTATTATGATAAATAAAAAATTCAAATTTTATGTATTCCTTTTTTATTTAAAAGAGAAAATATATTCCTTTTAGAATTTGGTTTCCTAGATATCATGAACTAGTATAACCTATATATATGCTTTTTTTTTCTAGTTTTTCACTTACACTATGTTTGGTTTAATGGAAAGGAAAGGAAAGAAAAAGAAATGATAGTGAGGAAAGGAAAGGAAAGGATAATGGTTTTAATGATTGTTGTTTAGATGGCTATGGGTGGAAAGGAAAAGAAAGGAAATGATAGTGTTTTTATTTTATTTACAAAAATATCCTTATTTTAACAATATGTATACAAACAATATATAGGGTTTCCTTTCCTTTCCTTTCCCTACATTTCCCCCCAAATTTGGATGGAAACCAAAGTATTTAAAATATAAAGACTCATTTCCTTTCCTTTCCTTTCCTTTCATTTCCCTTCCTTTCCCTTCCCTTCATTTCCTTTCCTTTCCCTCTCATTTAACCATCTAAACAACAAATTAGAAATTCATCCAAATCCTTTTCTTTCCTTTCCTTTCTCTCCAATTCCTTCAAACCAAACATAGTGTTAAGCAATTTCATTCCTACTGGTACAATTAAATTCTTTTTATTCTTTAGTTTATCTATCGGTACAAGATAACAATTAATAAATATTTTAAGTTTTTTTATATTTGTTATTTTCTTAGGTTATTATTTATTAATATGATTTCTTTAATGAATTTTTCTTTCAATATATATATATATATATATATATATGATTTTGCTACATTTATTACACTATTTTTTTATTTAAATTTTTATTTATTTAAATGAGTTTGATTTTTTTTTTTAAAAAAAAAAAAATTGATTTTCATATGAAACCTATCGACAATTGATGGATTTTTCAAGAGAATTAAAACCTTAAAAACCGGTTCATCTTCGTCAACATCTAATATTAATATTCTAGCTTCTAAAAATCAATCCATGGAATCTCCAATAAAGGATATTAACTAAAATAATAAATATTTGGTGCATGACCCAAGATTACATCGACAAATATGGGATTATCCCGTCAATAAACGTGATGAAATTTATTAATTTTGATTTATAAAGTTGGTGTTTTCTTTATTTATTAATTTATGGAAAATGTTTGGGTACTGACTAGTCAGTACCCAAGTGCCAAGTATACTAACCACCAAATGGGGTGTTGCCACGTGGTCAAAACTCTTTCACTTTCTTACATTTTTCTCTTTGTTTTGGGTTACGTGGCAACTAACCATTGGTTAGTCAGTACATTGGGTACTGACCGGTCAGCACCTAAGTGTTGTTCTTAATTTATTTGTTCTATCATTACATATGAGACTTGATGCTATTAAATTTGTTTTTTTTTTAACTAAGTATTTAAATATTAGTATATTTGTCTAGTGTTAATTTGAATATTTGTTTTTGTCTTGGCCCCTCAAAGCTGTAATCCTGGCTTCACCCTTGAATGCGTAGCATTACTGTTGTTATTAATATTATTATTATTATTATTATTATTATTATTATTATAAGTTGGTTTATATTTAGAGCAAATTACAATAAAGCTCCCCAAGGTTTGTTTTTTTACACAAGAAAACAATTTTAGCAAAAATTGACACCCATCTCCCTTACCATAAAATTGATATCAACTTTATCTCTTGGTAGTTGCCAGTTGGCAAGGTCCTCAACCTAATTGATATCAAAATTCCAAAAAAAAAAAGGAAAGAAAAAAAAAAACCTAAATAGAATTTTGTAATAAAATTTCATAGATGTCAATATGATTTCTCAAAATTTTATTTTATTTTATTGATAGTTATAGTCAGTTTGATATTACTTTTGAAAAGTTAAAATATACTTATTTAATAATTTTGACTTAAAATGATGTTTAGTAAAACTTCCATAAGTAATTAATTGATAATCTGACAAGTTTTAACAATAATTTTGAGAAGTAGGAGAGATATTGTTTTATGAAAGTGATTATGGAATAATCTAATAAATGTTAGTGAATCTTTTAAATATCATTATTAACCTTACAATATCAAAATAAAATCATTTATACCTTATTTCATTTTAAAATTAAATATTCTATTCCACTATTGATTTGATTTATAAAATCTTTTCAAATATCATTATTGTTCTTATGGATTTTTTTTATAATATAAATATTCTACTTAAATATTAATTTTGTTAATATAATTACAATAATGCTACACATCCCAACTAAAATCTCACATTTTTCATCCTACTACATGTGGCATGTGAGGTGTCAAATGGTGAGTGGATGCATGGGGTAGGTGAGATAAATCATCATTAATGTGTATCCACTCACAATTTGACACCTCACATGCCATATGTAGTGGGATGAAAAATGTGAGATTTTAGGTGGGATGTTTAACATTATTGATATAATTAATGAAAAAAAAAAAAAAAGTATGGTTCTAAAGTCAAGTTTATTTTAGTCATTGTAACTAATCTCAGCACTTTTGGAATAAAATTACCAAACATATATATACTGCTCTTGAGATATACAGTAGCTTTAAAACTAGAAGTAACCAAACATTTACTAATTAACTTTACAGCTGATTATTCCATCAGCCAGCTAACATCAATTATTTTATAAGTTATAGCAATGTCAAACTCGCACTTAGTAAAAACAAACAAATAATAGTGATTATTAGTATTATTATTATTATTATTACAAGCTGGTTTATATTTAGAGCAAATTACACCAAATCTCTTCGAGGTTTACTCTTTTACATGTGAAAACAATTTTATCAAAAATTAACACTCATCTTTCCTACCATACCGGATTGATATCGAATTTTGAAAATAAAATAAAATAAAATTTCCATAGATGTCAATATGGTTTTGTAAAATTTTATTTTATTTATATTGATAGTTAATAAAAACAATTAAAATAGATAAGATGAGGTTGACATAGTGTTTTGCCCCTCACACCACATCATAAAATTGTGGATTCGAGTCTCTCTCCTCTAAATCCCGAGTTATTTTAATATTTAAAAAAAAAAACAATTAAAACGGTCTCTAATATTTCATTAAATATAGATTAGTTACAGAGATCCTCAGCATTATTGATATCAAGGGAGGGAGAATATGAAGGATGGATGAATTAAGAGGGAGAGAGAGTAGGAGGGATAGAGATGATAACATTTATCATTCATGTTGTTTGGTATTGAAAAGAGGGTTGAATGGATGGATTGATATTTAATTTATAAAATTACTATATTGCCCTTTAAAAAATTGGAGGTTAGTATAAAATTAGAAGGCATTATAGTAATTCTCATCTAATTTTCTCTCCCTCCTCTCATCCACCATTAATTGGAAGGATCCAAAGTGGTGGGCCCAAGATGATTTGCTCTCCCTTCTCTCCTCCTCTCCCTCTCTCTCATCCCTCCAATCAAACAAAAGATTTGATCTCTCCCTCCAACCCTCTCCCTCCCTCCATTTCTCCATCAAACCAAACATAGCCTAATAGTGTAAGTGTGGAGAAAATCTTCAATGAGACGGTCTCATTAGAAGTGTAGACTTTTTAAGTTTAAAAATATATTTTAATGTTTTCAATAAAAATACTACACTTCTATTGGGTGGTCTCACCACCTATCTATGAGACAGTTCAACCGAAGATTTCTCGTAAGTGTGACACCATTCAAGTGTTCACATTGTAAAAATCAGATAAATTAAAATAAATATGATTAAAATTTATAATAAAAATTTAATAAATATTATGAATTGGAGCACTTATTAATTAAGAAATTAAAAAATAAACTAGTGAGAAAAATCTTAATTAGTCTTTTGTCTTTAAAGAGTTCCAACTTTTGGTGTTTTGTCTTCACTTCACTCTTCACAGTTGAAACCTGAAACAGAGGCAGAATATAAAACACACAAGAATTGAAAACGAACATTTCCACCAATTCTCATAGATTGATTCCTGAAGAATTTTCTCAAGAACCCGCAGAGCTGATCGAAATCCAGAGTCGATTTAGGTTTTTAATTTTCATTTAAGGGTTTGCTTTTTCTTCTGTTGTTTTTGGATTGTTTATGATCAATTTCTTCATCATTTCCTCCGAAATGTTGCACATTTCGTCTTGAATTGATTTCTGGTACGAACATGCACTTCATTTATTATGTTTTTCCTATTTATAAATATTTGTGCTTCTTGGGTTATTTTATTTTGTTTATTTGGAACTGCTCAATTGATATGTGTTTTATGAATACTGAAAGATTAGAGAACAACCCAATTGAGTTTTCCTGTTATAGGTTAAAATTAATTTTTATGTTTGATAACTTCATTGATTGAAAAACCAATTTTGTCTGAATTTATACCAACACTGTCATGGAGCCTAGCAGACATTGCCAATCTCTTTAATGGTGAAGGAATGATCCCAATAGTATTCACTATGTAGTGTGATAAGGTCTGGGGTTCGGTTCAATTCTCGACAATGGCCAAAAGAAACTTCAACTTAAATCACATAGTAAGTAAGTTTTAGTGGTTCTCTCAATTATAAAGATATTATGACAATGATAGGTGCCCGATTTTAGTGTTTGAGTTTAATTTTGAGCCTTGAATGTAAATTACCTACATTTGATTTCTTAGGTGCGGTTCTCAGATCCCCTATGTTGCTTATGAATTGGTTACTTGATGTTGATATATGTTAGTACTATGGACAGTATGGTACCTCTCTTATTGGGACAAATCAAAATCTGAACCTAATCAAATTTACTGACCTTATCCCTGTTAAATGTTGAACAAAACTTGTTGGTGATAGTTTACATTCTTACAATTGCCGTATTTTATTGAAGAGGTCTGGTTTTCCTGCTAACAGTGATTTGATGCTACGTATGATTGTTCTTTATCTTCCATAGGCTTGGAGCTCTTTTTATTTTATTTTACTATGCTTAAGACTATATATTTTGATTATCTTCTAATTTTCCAATAGGGTTATGATGGCAAGCACCTCTGGCCAAGAATTTACTTCAAACAGAAATTATAGACAATGGTTAGCTGAAACTTTTGATGGCCATGAAACAGGAGATGATGAGCTCTCAGATAATTTGGATGGAAATAATAATTTCATTCAACCTCCCGATGGAATTTTTCCTTTAACTTCAGAACTTACAGAACCATATATTGGCATGGAGTTTGCATCAGCCGAGGATGCTAGGGAATTTTATGAGATGTATGGAAGGCGCATGGGCTTTACGATAAGGAATAATCGTACACGTCGGTCTCTTAAAGATAACTCAGTAATTGGTCGAGAGTATGTTTGCTCTAAGGAAGGTTTTCGTGCAGAAAAATGTACTGGTAGGGAGAGCAGAGTTTTCCCAGCACGCCCTGCCACAAGAAAGGGATGCAATGCCATGTTGAGAATAGCTGCAAAGGATGGAGGAAAATGGGTTATCTATGGTTTTTTAAAAGATCATAATCATGAGCTTAATCCCAGCAAAATACCACCTCGTCGATCACATAGAATTGCATTCTCTGAGGTACAGAATAATCAATCATACACTTGGTCTCTTGCAATTAAATTGCGATAATTTTTCTCAAAATTCCTTTCTTTGAGTGATTTTTCTGTTGTGTTTTATCATTTAGTGACACTGGAATATCAATTTCTATGCCTATATATGCATATCTTATATTTCCAATTCATTTTGATAAGTCCTAAGATGATATAAATTGGGATATGATTACTTCTTAATCATTTAGTTTTTGTGACTGAGTTTATCCAATTGACATGACAATACCTTTCTCTGAATTTAATTCAAACTTTTTAAGGGTTTAGAAGAAGAGACGCTTTCCATTCCTTTTGGTGTTTCAGATGCATTTTTAATTTTGTAAATGGATTGAAGATGAAAGTATAACCTTTGCAAAGTGCAATATTGCTATGTCAAGCACACAAATGGAGGGTGGAGTTCATCTTGAAAACATTTGTTTTCATTTACTTTTATTTTATGCTTTTTGGTAGCAGAACACATGATTTGGAATGTTTAAGAATCCACTGCTAATTGAATTGAAAGGTATTTTGGAAATTTAAATTTTTCTACCATGGTGTCTTACACTAACAAGATATTTGCTCTAATTATGTTCTCAGAATTCTCTCCATTGGCAAAAGCATCCCAATTCTGATATAGCCCTTAATAATCTCACTTAATCCCAACAACGTTTGATGATTATAGGTTAGCATATACAAAAGATTCTGCACGATCTACATTATCTTGTTTCTCATTACACTATGAATGTACTCATAGGTACTCTATGCTCTCTGTGCACCTGAAGTGTTTACAAGATAACACTTTCAGTGCCAAAGTGTAAAGTTCAACTCTACAACTCCATGTAATTCCACAATGATATTGTACATATTATGTTTCTCCATCTTTGATTGCTAGAGGACAACCTAAAGTACCCTTCTTTAGTAACAGTTGCTAAGTTGCATGCCTATGAAGGTTCATCTTTCGCTCCATTAGATCACGAACATTTGGTCCAGCACAACTAAGGAAACATCTTTAACATGATGATCAAAATGAGGTTTAGTTTGTGTTTGCTTTGTGTTCTACTACATTCATATATTTTCTATATTTTCTATATTTGCAGAGAGACCTAATTGGCTTATTAGATGACCACAATCATTCTCTGATTATGTACCTTTAGTCTTAGATCCAGTGAGTTATTCCCCAAAACTATGTTGGACCAATCAAGTTTTGAACTTAATCTTCACTGATTGCAGCTTATGTGCTGACAGGGGCTTCTGTTTTCCTTGTTTAACTATTCTATAACATTTTACAGAAGTCTGTTTTTTCAACTATTATGCAGGATGAGAAGGATCTTAAAATTCGAGAACTGTCTACGGAGTTGCATCGTGAGAAAAAGAAATCTGCAGCTTATCAAGAACAGCTATGGACGGTTTTAAAATATATCGAGGAACACACTCAACGGCTTTCTTTGAAAGTTCAAGTAGTGAATAATATAATGAGAGAACTGGAATCTGAAGAGCAAGATAGCTCATACTCCGACTAGAGTGTCGTTCGAACCATCTTTACTGGTATAAATGTAAGTTGCTGTGTATATTGAGTAAACTCTTACTTCAATTGTGAGTATGCAATAGACAGTTCTTCTATCTTAAGCTATAGTGTTGTGGAAATGATTTCATGAACTTGAGGCACGATGTAGTGTGCCACTGCTAGTTTAAAAGAAGAAACTTCACTGTAAAATGTGGCTTGGTGGTGAAAGGCTGTCAATGTCTCAGGTTCGGATTGCTGCCTACCATCTGTGTAAAAAAAAAAAAAAAAAAAAAAAAAAAAACTTGAAGGGCACATTAGCACTTGAATTCTCCCAGTCTTATTGATTCATAGTCAGTAGTGTCAGCTGTCTGATGCAGGTTATCTCGAGTAATACAGATTCAGATTAATTCGGATTCTGTTGAAAGTCCTTACCTGATAAAAGGAAAATGCTAAACACAGTCACTACAACATCGGACAATAAAGCCTCCATTCTCTTGATGTTTTTATGTATTGATCTTAGAGACATCATTGAAAAATAAAGCTTCATGAGGTATGAGGTCTTATGTATTGACTATTGAGCTTTTTTGAAATCTAAGAAAAATTGACGATTTTGTCAAATACAACCTAAATTTTTTCAATAACACAAAACGAATGTTACATCGAAATAATGTGAAAATTAAAGTGATTTTACACATCTTAACCACTTCAAGAGCCAATTCAATTGGTTTTGTCCAAAAACTTCCCTCAAATCTTCAGAGCAAAATTTTTAGTAAAAATCGGACTCACATCATTTTTCAAGTTAGAAAATGGAAGAAGAAGAGAAAGAAGGAAAGAAGAGACGAAGAGAATTGTGGTGGAAGAGAGAAGAATAAGAAAGGAAGAAAATTAGGAAAAAATAAAAAAATAAAAAAATTAAGTTGCCGGGCGTATTTCTATAATTTTGGTTAGGTATTAAAATAAATTATTAAAATATGGTTATAAACAGCTAAAATATGAAATTGTTGTAAATAAATGAATAAATATATAATAAAAGATTATAGATGAAGAGAGATGAAGATGCTTTTACTGATAATTTTCTATCTAAATTATAGATGAAGAGAGATGAAGATGCTTTTACCGCAATTTTCTATCTAAATTGCCACCTATTTTAACTTAAGGATGAAGCAACTCCTACAAGTGCAATCATAGGTGGATTTCCACTCATACAAGCGGTGGAGAATCAACACAATTTCACAACACTTCCCTTGGGATTTCCAACATATGTATTGTAATTTTCTAGGAAAAAACATAATGAGACAAAACCTAGTCAAAATATATACAATGATTTTCTAGATTAAGTGGGATTGGACATTCTTAAAATTGTCTCATTAAAAACCTTGTCAGGAAAATCTAATGGGATAAAAGACCTGATCGAAAGGAAAAAGAGTATAATGCACATATATCCATAATTATTGTTTTCTTCATAACATTTCTCACATTTATACTTTGCTAAAAAAAACCTAATGAGATAAAAACCTAAGCGAAGATATCCATTGATCTGTCGAATCAAAATAATATTTATAATGATCTTCTAGATCAAAATAACATATATACGATGATCTATTGGATTAATGTAATATTGATGATCTTTATAGATCAAAAGATTTTTTAGTGTGCTTTAGAGAATTGCATCATTAAAAACCTTATCAGAAAAACTCAATTTGATAAAAACCCGATTGAAAAGAAAAATAGTACAATGCACATATGCCCCAAAATATATAATATACTTCATTTGATATGCTCCCCTTGATGGAAAGCTCCCCTGATGGAAAGCTCCCTTGATAAATATTCTTTTGTAGCAATCTTCTAAATTGATGAACTGACGCACACTGATGTATATTTCATGAAATGTAATAACATCATAAATAATTGGAGGGAGTATAAGCAAAGACTTGTTTTATGAAGCATTATTAAATTGTTGTGCCATTATAGGTAACAACATATCTCGTTTGTGAATGAGCCTTTTATGAATTATAAAGATATCTGACATCAGTATAATCAAGTAAATCTGAAAAATTGTTAGATTTGTATAAAATAATCCTAAATCTTTCGTTCCATGAAGGAATCAAAAAAAGATGTTTAATCTTATTCCAATAACTTTGAGTTGGTGCTGAATTGAATCTAACAAGTATATTCATAGAGAATGCAATATCTGGTATAATATATTGATACAGATATAACAAAGCATCAATTGCATTAAGATATGGTACTTTAGGACCAAGTATCTTTTCACCATTTTCTATTGGTTGGAATGGATCTTTCTTATGATCAAGAGCTTTAACAACCAATTGATTACTCAATAGATGAGTAATATCCATATGGAATCTTTTTAGAATCTTTTCAACATATTTTGATTTATAGACAAGAATTTCATTTGATCTATGTTCGATCTTCAGGTCAAGACAATATTTTATTTCCCATATCTTTCATTTGAAACTCATTTATCAAATATTCAGCAGTTTTCAAGAGCTCTTCGTGAGCTCTAATTAAATTCATATTATCAACATAAACTGTGGATATAGCAAATCTAGATTCTAATTTCTTTATGAAGACATGTGGATATATAATATAATTATTATACCCTTATTTTATCAAATATTCATTAAGACGGTTATACCACATCCTTCCAGATTGTTTTTAATCCATATAAAGATTTTTGTAGGTTCATCAAATACAGATTATGAGATCTCGATTTATATTCTTCTAGCATTTTAAATCCTTTAGAAATTATAAATATCTATATTGAGTGAACCATATAGATAAACGATCATTACGTCTATAAGACGTATTTCAAGCCTTTTAGAGGCAACTAAACTTATCAAAAAATTCGAAACATAATCGTATTCATCACTAGTGAATACCAAGTTTTTGTGAGAAACTTTGTACTACGAGTCGTGTCTCGTATCTCACGATTTCATTTTTCTCATTACGTTTCCGTATAAAGACCCATTTGTATCCAATAGGTTTGACGTCTCTAGGCATCTGGATTATGGATCCTAATACTTTACGTTTGGCTAATGAAGTCAATTCAGTTTGAATTGCTTCTTACCATTTAGGCTAATTATGTTTGATTGGTCTATTTTTATATATGTTTTTCAGCCCTATTTCCTATGTAGTAAGCTTGTTTCTTGAGTAATGTAGGTGTTTTTAAAGGTTTTGTGAGCTATGCAGGTTGTTATATCTAAAGAAGATGCTTGGAAGCTTTTAATGAGAAATCGAAGCGAAAACAAGAAGAAAAGAGCAAAAATGTCAAGTTTCGCAGCATAAACTGCAAGCCAGTCAAGAGCCATAACCACGGTGTAGCCAGCAGTACATTCCAAAAGATATACACGGTGTAGGCCACTGCCCAGGTGTATGCTCCAACCGCGGTCCAAATCAAGACAGTTTCTAGAGAGTCACCGCTCAACAAGACCGCGACCAATGCAAGTGTTCAGGCCACGACACAAATAGAAGTCACGCGATTACCAGTTTCCTCATGAGAAAGTGAAGCCCTAATTTGGTGGAAAAACTTATAAATACTTCCCATTTTATTCCAAAAACCAGATCTCTACAGTAGCTCGGAATCAAAAACCCTACTTTCACAAGACATCTTTCATCATCCATAAACAAATTCCATTTTACACACCCGACATCATACAAGTAAGAAAACTCGAAGATTTGGATTCGCACTTAAAGATTGAGGAATTTCTACCTGATCAACATGGGTTTCTTCTTTATTTTCTCTTCTTGATTATTTCTCGTAGTCATGTGTAGCTAAACCCCATTCTAGGGGATCAATGTGAGGATTGTATGGATATTGAGTGTTGTCAATAACTTATTTTTAGAATGTTTATTCAAGTTAGTTTCATTCATGTATTAACTGTTTTCAATCTCGGTTTGTTATTAAATTGAATGCCACTTTTTATTTTGAATTGGGTGAGAGAATTATTTGAGAATTTGTTTAAGTAAATGACATGCTTTATTGAATCATGCTCTAATTGAATGGAAAAGATTTAATAAAGAGAATGCCACTCTAAATTGATTTTGACCTTTTAAATCTTTGTGTTTAAAATATATCTTTTCCAAAACTCTTACTAAATGTCATAGATGAGTGAAGGTTTAAGGTAATTGATTTCAATTATACTAAAGAAAAGATTTGGTCCTAACTTGAATAATTAAGCAGTAATGAGGTCAAATTGATGATACACAATTGTTCATAGCTTAACTCTATTAATTTCCTAGTCTCATTATCATTCGTATTCACTCTCAATTGATTTTAGTTGTGATTTGAGATATAATTAGGTGTTTAACTTTTGAAATATTTTAATTTTGCAATACAAAATGAGTGATTTAATTCAGTTTTTTTTTTTTTTTCATGCACTTAGATTAGATTTTACACTAGAGTATTAATTTTAACCAATAATCCACTCAATCCCTAAGAACGATCTTTCAAAAAAAAAAAAAAAAAAAAAAAAAAAAAAACTTTAACAATGCCTTTGTCTATAATCATTGATATTTTGAGTTTCATAATGATCATTTATAATTTCAGTAGCTATTGTGTATAAAATATACCATCAATGATTGTTTCTTTATTATTTCACATTTCTCTAATATGATTTATAGAAATTTCCTCATTTTTTATATTATTGTATTTCTTCAAAGATTTCATCCACCTTAGGGGATTTTGTCACTTTAGTGACTTGTGTCTCTTTAGGGATCTAACTCTTCTAGAGTTAATTTAGAGAAAGTAAATTTATAATTCAAGTTTTGATTATATTAGGATCCTGATAATTTACTTTCCTTTTCTGGGAAAAATACATTTCGAAAAGATTTATAAACTTATAATATGCATCAGATGATTTATTTGTTACATTTTGCTTTGATTGTTCTTAAAGAACAATCACCTGGCCGGATTTATAAGATGGCAACTTAAAAAACATTATTACCTTTAATATATCAGGTAGATGATTAATCATCATCTAATAATCAATTATCTTTCGTATTTTAGCGATACGAAGATTGAAATGAGATACATTTATTGCATATATATATAGAGAACTAAACCGATATCTCTATTTTGTACAAGAGTAACTTTTCATTTACTCTTCTCTTCTGGAAAAACTTCCCTGGATCCATTTGATAAGTAATTCCGTTGATTCATTCTGAGTATGAGTACATATGAAAACTAGATGTTCAACATCAATCCGAATGGCTTTGCAATATTCATCAAATATTAGTAAATTCAATATTGTCAAGGTGCATTGACTGGACTGGATAATTTAGAAATTATGCCCGAAAAAATGATAATATATGCAAGTATTATGGAGATGTTTGATATAAACAAACATGTAATCATCTCATAGATGCATTAATTAGAACCATAAAATAATGAAAGGGTTCATTTGGTGGATAAATATGTTCATATATATCCCCTTGAATGATGAGATTCAAAACCAACTTTATAATGATATGGCCTTATTACTAATCTCTATTGTGAATATACAGTGCATATATTATTATGGAATTAAAGAATCTTCTGACTTTTTAATTGATGTCCATAATAATTTTTGATGATCCTATGCATCATTGTAGATCCTTGATGACCAAAACTATATGTCAAAATATAAACATTTTTGGATTCAGAACTTCTAGTTCATAACTACATAGACTTTTACACCTTTTATAACTATATAATATAATCTAGATGAGAGAGCATGCAACTTCTCAAAAATGAGCTTCTGGCCCGCATCATACACAGATATTCAACATTCTTATTATTCATAGTCTCAATATGACATTAATAATGTCATATGCCTTTGAACTAAGCAGATTTCTTTCTATTTTGCTTGAATAATATAAAGTATCATTGATACATAATTTAGTATTGTTCGGTAATAATATCGTGGCTTTTCTGGAGCCTTTTATCAGATCTGCTGGACATGATACAGTATTAACATTTGCTTTGAGCAAAGTCAAATTCGTAAAATATTTTTGATTTCGTAGAATTGTTTGTGTCGTTGCACTATCGACAATACATATATATTCATATTGTGTTCGGTGATAAACAATTCATTGTTCAAATTCACATCATTTAGTAAAGATATGTATTATTCCTTCTAGGAACGTTATAATCATTACTGTAATGCCATTTTATATCTCATCAGAAATGATAACTTTTTCAATTGGTTTATTCTGTAAACCTTTTCTCTTATTATTTACTAACATCCAGTTATGGGGTATGTTTTGATATCTTATGAATAAGGATATATTCAAACTTATTCTTTTAATATTGTTTCTTCAAGAGCATGTACGAAATAGATAAAACATCCTTTCCAATTTCATTATACGTGATATTGGGATCTTAAATCATTTTATGTTACTCACAACATCCCAGCTGACAACATCCTGCTGGGATGTGTAGATTTTTTCCTCAAATGAATGACATGTAAACAAATCACTTCATAAATATGAGATAAAATAAAATCATAAATCATATTGATTTTTTAAACTTTTGGTTCGACCATGAACTGTAAATTCATATATAAAATTCAGAAAACTTCAGATTCTAAATGGAAATTACAATTTGACTTTTCAGATAAAAGAATCATAACTTGATCAGATTCAGTACTGCTGGTTCTAATAAACTTTGATATTTAAATTTTAATATCACCATTTAAATTGAATTCAAAGCTTCAAGTCTGATTAGAACTTCATATTCAAAATTTAATACTTTATATTCAAATTCATAACTTTTAGTTATATATTGAATTCGAATTTGAAACTTCAGGTTCCAAATAAAGTATGACATTCATGTATATAACACTGAATCCAGAACTCCAGGTCCTTAATGAAATTAAAATTCAGAACATTAGGTTCAAAATTTAATACTTTGTATTCAAATTCATAACTTCCAGTTATTTATTGAATTTGAATTTGAAACTTTAGGTTTCAAATAATAAAATATGACATTCATGTATATAATAATGAATCCAGAACTCCATGTTCTTAATGAAATTTAAAGTTCAGAGCTTTAGATTATGATCGATTTGCAAAACCGCACCAACTTAAATATCATAATAATAAATCTAGAAACTTTATGTTCTGGTTAGTCGGTTGGCTAGTATGGCATTCATGTATATAACAATGAATCCAGAACATGAGAACTTCATGTTCTTAATGAAATTAAAATTCAGCACTTCAGGTTCTTATCGGTTTGTAAAACCGCAACAACTTAAATATCATAATAATAAACCCAAAAACTTCATGTTCTGGTTTATCGGTTGGCTAGTATGACATTCATGTATATAACAATGAATCCATAATGTCTTGTTCTTAATGAAATTAAAATTCAGAACTTCAGGTTTTGATCGGTTTGTAAAACCATGCAAACTTAAATATCATAATAATAAACCCAAAAATTTCATGTTCTAGTTAGTACATCTAACCGATCTTATATATTGTGTATAAATAAATAAATACGAATATTAAATGCATAATAAATAAATTCATAACTATATATAGGTTCTGTCGACACAATACATCAGTAACCAATCTTCTATGTTGCGTATAAATAAATAAATATAAATATTTAATGAGCGTAATAAATAAATTCAGAACTATATATAAATTTTGTCGACAAAGCCGTAATTAGTCTCTGTCGACCCAGTCTCATATATTGCGTATAAATATATAAATACAATAATGAAATATAAGTAAATCACTCTTATGAAGATCTCTCTTACTTATATACACGAATATCAAGCCGTAAATAAATCACTCACTTGAAGATATTTTTTACTTACATATAACCGTGTTGATAACATGTTGTAAATAAGCGAATAAATATATAATAAAAGAATATAAATGAAGAGAGATGAAGATGCTTTAATTGATAATTGAGAGTTCTACTTATACAATTTTTATATTGGCAGTTCGTCCTGATATAAAATATATTAGGACAAAAAATGTGGACCATTAGATTTAAATATTTGGACTCAAAATGCACTTATCAAAACTTCTCTATAGATCTATACACTTGTTAAAACTTTTTCATAACGCGATGATATTCGGTCTTAGTCCATATGCATTTTACGTTGGGATAAAGTTCTTAATATATTTTATATAACGAATTAACAACCGAAAGACCGTCTGCTTACGCTCAAAATAGAAAGCTATATATATATATATATTATAAAGAAGTTTTGCGTAAGTTGGATGGCGAGATTTGTCGATTTCCAAAAAAAAAAAAAAAAGGAAATAGCAGGAATTTGGACACAAAAATCCATCGACGAGCTCTGGTTGAAGGTGGAGAACACGGCTTCGGACATTGACCGATCTCCGACCATATCAAACTGTCTTGGAGTTGGAGTGAACTGGTCATCCCACCAATTTCATTTTCAAACAATCGATCTAGGGTTTGTTCAAGCTCCCGTCTTTTCAGTTGTAAGTTTGATTATTTCTCTATTAATAGTTTTTCACTTGTTTTCTCACTCTCTAAGCTAAGCTTATCTGCACTTCAGATACTTAATTGAATTCGTATATATTCTGATTGATACTTGAAATTCAAGAAATTGTTTTAATCAGCTTCTAGGCTTAGGCTCTTGAAGGAAAACTTTAGAATTTAGAATTAGTTGGGGTTTGATTATTATGATGCTTCATATTCCACATGTTGTAGCTATACCCTCATACCCTTTTTCATTGTAGATTGAAATAAGTTGGTTGTATTAGCAGCCAAAACTGGGTTTTTTGTTTCGGGTTCAGTTTGGTTTCGATAATGAGTGATCAGTTTTTTGCTTACTTGAGCTAGGGATTATAAGAAATGGGCAACAATTTTGCCACTCGTCAGTGAACAATCTTATTGGGTTATCATTCTGCATGTAGTTGTTCTTGTCATTAGGTCTTTTAAACAATTTGGCATGGTGATGTAGGACCAATAAAAGAAACAGAGAATTATGGTTTTGGAGGATCGATAATTAGGAAAGGGGAGAAACTACCGAAGAATTAGGAGATTTGAAAACAAGATAATCTTTTTATTCATTCACGTCTGCCCTACAAAAGAATCTGAAGGGGCCTTTTATAGTGGTTAAACATGAAGAGATAAACGAAGGAAACTCTTGATAAAAACTATTGATTAAAATTATTCTGAAGATAAAACATGATAAAACGAATTTGAAAATACCACATCTTGTGCCTTATTGATGTAGCAAATTCATCAACCCAAGTTCCATTTTTCATAGACATAGGAAAAAGAATAATCTCAAAACCCATTGTTACATCTATTAACTTCGACAAAACATGATGAATTGTAGGTGTAGCAGTGGAGAAAACTTTTGTCGGGATCACAAAAGAAACGTCTTGAGAGTTCATTTGTGTTTTCATGTACCCATTTGTGTATCGTTACATCAAGCTTAATAGGTTTATCGACAACCATGTTCACCATTTCAAGAGTTTGTACCACAATTGAGAATGATTGATTGGCCACTTGAACTTCAAGAACATGAGCACTATCCTGAATAAATGGTTTGCTGATATCATTTTGATGTGGATTTCAGTGGCAATGGAGACGTAGATTAGAGACAATAGAATATGATTCAATTTGATGTAGAACCTATGCGTTAACATATTTCATTTGTTTGTTGCCTTTTATGAGTTTGAAAGTGGTTTCCATGCTTTGACACTTGATCTACAATAGTTACTGTGCTATTTTCTTTCATAGTGATAGGACACTTTCTTCCTTTCTGATGTTTGTTTCAATGTGTATTGTAAGGAAATAATATTCAAGGGAAAGTGCATCTAAACACTACCCTTTTGAAATCTCTAGCTTTCATCTCCTCTTACCTATGCCATCATTGAGAAATGGCTACCTGGTGGAGAATAGTGAAGCATCGATAGTAACAGTTGCTTAAAATTGCTGAAATTTATCATCTAGAAATTAATAATAATATATTCCCTCAGGTTCCCTCCCCACCCCTCCATCCCCCTGAATTTCTTTTGCGTGTCATAATGATGATGCATGAAGAATGGCTTGTAATTTTGCAGTAGGAGCATAATGGAATCTGTTCTTGAGTTTGATTCAGATGAAAGTGACCTTGATTTGCAAGATGTAACCTATGAACAACATGGAAAAACAGAAAACGATTATCCAAAGGATTTAAAATTCTATATAGGTGAAGATAACAAGATAGCAGAACAATCTGATGATCTTTCCATAGATGGTGAAGCATCAGAACCATACATAGGCATGGAGTTCAACTCTAAAGATGAGGCTAGAGAATTCTACACTGGTTATGGTAGGCGCATTGGTTTTACCATACGTGTGCACCACAATCGTCGATCACGAGTAAACAATCAGGTTATTGGTCAAGATTTTGTTTGCTCAAAAGAGGGTTTTCGTGCAAAAAAGTATGTATCCAGAAAAGACAGGGTTCTTCCCCCACCTCCAATCACTCGTGAGGGCTGTCAATCAATGATAAGGCTAGCTTTAAGAGATGGAGTAAAGTGGGTTGTCACCAAATTTGTTAAAGAGCACACTCATATTCTAATGAGTCCTAGTAAAGTTCCATGGCGTGGATCTGGAAAGCACTTAGTCAGTGAGGTAAGCTTGAGATTGATTTTTAACTATTATAATATCCAACACAACTTTTTGGGATTTTAAATGTAGAGAAATTTTGGGCTTGTTTCTAGTTACTCAGTTTGCCTAGCCTGTTCCTGCTGTGTATTAGTCATTGCAGGAGTGACCGATTACAGCAAAAACAATTATGGCAATTGGCATATATATATATATATATATATATATAAATTTTCAAGTCCGCGAGAAATACATGGTAGTTATTTGGTTCAGGTTGGTTATGGTGCGACATTTGGGTAGAATTTAACCTAAGCCTTGGTGTGGAAGGGTCTTAGTCTGAGCATCAAAGTTCAAGGGGGAGGGTTGGGGGCCTGGGCAGGATGATATTGTAGGTATATCAACATGATTCAATATTGTTGGTTCATTTAGTAAGGTTTTTATGACAGTTCTAAACATATTCCTCTATTTTTAACCGTGTTAATTATTGCAACAACTTGTATTATCATTGAAGTATTCACCCCCGATTTGTGATTTTTGTAGGATGAGAAGGATAAGAGAATTCAAGAATTATCAGTTGAGTTGTACAATGATAGGCAAACATGTAAACGACTATGTGGTGCATATGAAGAACAATTAAATAGGATTCTAAAAGAATTGGAAAAGCACACAGAACACACTTCGAAAAAGGTTGAAGATGTAGTACAGAGAATTAGAGACATTGAGGAGGAACAATCCGAGGAGTCACAGTGAGCACAATCTGCACAGCTTGTACCATATGATTCATCTTTCTCATACCTAACTTTAAAAAAGATTCATTGGTATGCCCACTTATCATTGTTACACTTTTCAAGTTCACCTATACATTGAAATTTGAATTCAATCAGTCGTTACGGTGGATAAAATCTAAGGTCGATCCTGTTGATCTTGGAAGATCAATAGCGGGTGTCAGACAAAATTTTAGCCAAAAAGGGTGGACTGTGAATGTGGTTAGGGGATCAAATGGCTCAATAGTACTGAACATCATAATCACAGCTAATCAAAGTGCGACATGTACTACCTGGAGATGGCAACATCTTCGTTAACTTTAACAACATTTTAACACTTCCAATTGCAATAAGTCTTGATGCATTAGTAAATTAAATCTTCAAGCCTTAAACAATAAGACACGGTTAAACACCAAGTAAACAATTTTTGTAAAATAAATCATGTGGGATGGTAGTGGCAGGATAAATCATTGCCTTGCCCCAAATATCTTTTTTTATTTATTTATTATTATTGTAAAATAAAGTCAAATGCATTCTTGATATTGATGGTGTGCCACCTTATATAACAAGGGAGGAGTCACCAAATTAAATCATGGAGACACTAGACAATGTTGCAGCAGCGTGTGTGAGGGCATGATTGAAGGAAGCCCAATGTGCAGTAGTTTCCATTAGAAACAACACAGCTTATCAAAACAGCTTTTATATATATATATATACACGGTTCCGTTCTGGTCGGTGCATATTGATGTAATGCATGTGGACCACAGATTATGGAGAAGTTTTGATAAATGCATATACTTTGAGTCACAGTATGTAAATTTAATCGTCCACATTCAACAAATTAATGAAGTTATTACTATAATAAAAATACTATAGTAAAAAAGTATTTATTACACAAATACATTTATTGTATCGATTGAGACAACAAATACTTTCCTTTCATAGAATATGGATTATTAGAGCTTCTCCAATCCTAAGCTATCCCTCACTCCATCTCCATTTTGCAGCCAAATTCCTCTCCAACCCAGTGGTATCCCCCACGCCATCTGTGAACAATGTTGCATGAATGAACAGTATATTGCGCAACACTGTTCACTCAACAAACACTATTTATAGACACAATTTGTACTTTTTTGTTTTTTTTTTTTAATTGGAAATTGGGTTTTGATTGGTTGAAGATTAGTATTTGTTGACAAATAATAATAAAAAAAGAAAGGAAAGAGAATATTGAAGAGAATATTATTTATAGAGTAAAATTTGGTACAGTGGGTTGGAGATGGAATAGTAAACTAGTGTGACTATTGAGCTATTTTAGTGAGTAAGTTGCACCAAATCTACTATTTGGGTTGGAGTTGCTCTAAGATTCAAATACTTTGACTCAAAGTGTATGTACTTGTTAAAACTTCTCCATAATCTGTAGTCCACATTATTTGTCCTGATATATTTTATATCAGAACGAACTAACAGTAGAAAGACTATATATATAGTGTTAAAGACACAAATAATAGTAGACATCCAACACTTTTGTTCATTATTTATTTCCAACTTGATGTGACAACTGATATACCACTTCCTTATTAGCTGCCACATTATCGTACCAAATGAGTTGAATTAAAAATAATAATAGTTTGCATTCCTTAAATCTAGTACTTTCATATATAAAAATAAAAATAAATTAATGTATGGTGATGTGGTGATATTGCAGCTGACATGAAAGTGTCATATCAGCTGCCACATCAAGTTGAATTTAAATTATGGACAAAAGTGTTGGATGTTTACTATTATCTGTGTCCTTAACACTATATATAGGTAGTATTTCTACTGTAAATTCGTTCTGATATAAAATATATCAAGACGAATAATGTGGATCATTAGATTTAAATACTTTGACTTAAAGTGTATGTACTTGTCAAAACTTCTTCATAATTTGTAGTTCATATTATTCGTCCTGATATATTTTATATCAGAACAAATTGACAGTAGAAACACTATATATATATATATATATATATATATATATTGTATTAAGGGCATATGTTAACAACTATAAAAATACTATAATAAAGTATTTATTACATAAATACATTTATTGCATAAATAGATATCAAATACTTTCATTTCATAGTAATTTTATAGCTATTAGGGTACAAGTTAACACTATTATATATATATATATAATCACGACCATTATACTTTATAATTTTAGGACGTCCAGTCACAGCCACAATCACACATTCACAATGAATCCACAATACTCACACCCAATATGAATAGGTGACTGTGGTTAAACATCATTACCTTATAGTTTTAGGACATCATTACTAGAGAACCACCAGATATATATAGTCAAGTTCTGGTTAGTGGGCACTGATATAATTTTCAGTGCGTTGTATGTGGGTCACCGATTAAGGAGAAACACTGACAAGTGCATACATACCGAGTCAAAATATATAAATCTAGTAGTCCACATACAACACATTGATATAAATTATATCAGTGCGCACTGATTTGAAAATTTTTATATATATATATATATATATTTTTTTTTTTTTCTATTGTCGGTCCGAACTAATATAAAATATATCAGTTCTTTGCATGTGAGTTATTGGATTTAAATATTTTGACTTAGCTGCTACACTTGTCAAAGCATCTTTTAAATCCAATGATCCACATACAAGAAACTGATATATTTATATCAATTCAAACCGACGACAAAAAGACTAATATGCAGTTTTTCTATTCTCGGTTCAAAATAAAATGCCTACACCTTTAATACTTGTCTCTTGCTTGATTTTCCGCTAGTCAACCCCATCCATTACCTATTACCTAATACTCAGATTCCTTTGAATTTAATTACAATCAACATTATCTAATCCAACCAGGACTCAACTTGCCAACTTTCTTTTTCTCTTATTTTCTTACTCTCCCACTCAAAGTCTTTGTATGAAAGAGAAATTGAGCTGAGCAGATTTTGTCCCATGATCCACACCTGTGGTAATGCAGGCTTTTTATTAGTTTGATCATTTTAGTCTTTAAAAAAGTCAGGTTTACAGTTGTACAAGTTAGTTGTAGTCATGAGTGAAGTATATATAGTTGACTCCAATGAAGAGCCAACTGGCAATTCATTGCCCCAAGATGCAAACTGATCATCTTGGGGAGACTCCTTTGCTTAATTAGTTGAGATCATGATTGGATTTGTTTTTTATATGCATCGATCTTCTAATGGAGTACTGACAAGCTAGGCATGGCTTCAACTTTATGTCCACCAATCTTTGCCTAATTAAAAAAAAAAAAATTTGTTAGACCAAGAGTTATTCTTCGCTGCGATCAGTAACCGATCATTAACGGATGTGACTAATCAGTAAGGTTCGAACTCGGGTAAAGCTCGAATCATTCGTCCCACTGGGAGTGCGGTGACCAACCGCACCACAGAATGCACATATATTACTGCTAAAAAATCTCTGAAAAAGTGGCAAAGAAAAGTGTTAAAAAAAAAGAATAATATAATAAGATTTAATTGAGATAAATTCTATTAATATATGCACTTTTGCTTGAAAATATTAATATGTAAAACCCGGCTCTTGCCAACGTGGTTGAACCTTCCTTTAGAACCCTACACCACCCGGGTTCAATACTCATGGCATGCATATATTATGTATATATATATATATATATATATGCTATTCTTGTCCCTCCTTGGTTTAACACCAAGTGAGGGTGCTCTCTCCCCATTTTAGTGGGAGTAGCCCTCTCCCCTTGTGGGAGCAGACTTCCGGACTGTACTTGTAGTTGAGTCTAATCCTCGATGGGTTCCGGTTTTCAAAAAAATAAATAATATAAGAATAAAAATAAAAAACCTGACCACAAGGTGCTTCCAGTGGGGTTCGAACTCGGACAGAGCCCAAACCATTTGCCCGACTGGAAGAACGGTGACCAACCACACCATAGAATGCACATATATTACCGCTAAAAAACTCTGAAAAAGTGGCAAAGAAAAGTGTTTAAAAAAAAAAAAAAGAATAATATTATAACTTTTAATGGAGATAAATTCTATTAATATATGCACTTTTGCTTGAAAATATTAATATATAAAACAAATTTGGGGTTGTTATTTTAAAAATAGATTTCAAAGGTTACAAAATATATTAATAATTTAAGTAGTATTCTTAGTATTATTTCGGTATCTAAAAATGTTTTAAATATAGTACCGAAAAACTATTTTAAAATTTATAAATATGTTTTAGATAAAATATCTTAATAGTTCAATATAAATATATGCCTATGCTTGGTTGACACGTTTCTTAAACAATTTTATTAATTGTTAGTTTCAACCACGTTGTCATTTTTATTTTAAATTCTATCAAACAATGATTTTAATTATATAAAGAAACAAATACTGATTATCTAAAATAAATATTTTTTTTTACAGTAAACTAAAATAAATAATTGGTTAGAAGTAACAGGTAATTGGAGTGAGATAATTAATATTGAGAGACGATAAAATATTTGTACAAGAGAACAAAGTTTGGTTGCCATATAAATGAGTAAATGTGAGGATTACACTATTACATAAAGGGGAATGCTATCTAATTTTCCCACTTATTGTATAACACGTATACACTTTTTCATTTAATAAAAAACTCTTATTTTTTGCTATAAAGCTTATTTACGTCTTTACCCTTGATGGAATAAGAGGTAAATATGTAAATAAACTTTATAACAAAAAGTGAGAGTTTTTTATTAAATGAAAAAGTATATACGTGTAATTTAATACAATCATATTGTTTGTATATAAAATGACTTAGCATTATGTTTTAATATTGATTTGTAATTAAGATAAAAAGAAAGAAATAAGATAGAATACTAGTTTACAGAAAAGAAGTATTTTATAGAAAAACTTTTCTGAAAAAAATAAAATAAACGAAGGGTAAATTATAAGAATTTGAAAGTGTAGAAGCAATTGTGAAAATTAATTAGGTGTAAAGTTATAAAACTTTAAAAGTTCAGGGAGCAGTGGTGTCGGGTTAATTGCATTAACTTATCCTTAATGAGTGGTGCTATTGGTACATTCCCTACTGATCTATTTATGCCCCATTTTTTAAATTATTTAGTATTTTTTTTTCTTTTATCAAAATTACTAAAAGAGACATAAAATTTAAGGAAAAAAAATATTCTATAAAGTAAATCTAATAAAACCCCACATTTCTTTTCAACTAAAAAAAAAAAAAACCAACGTTCTTTTAATCCTTTTCTTAAAATATGTTTTTTTTCATAACTCCTAAACCCTAAAAATACTTGTACATATCCTATTTAAACAATAAATCAAATACTTGAGATGCATTAAACAGATGAGATATTGATTATTATTTAAGATTTGTACGTGTTTGGTGTTTTTGTAAACAAAACAAAAGAAATACAAGACCAAGGTATATGATGAGAAGAACAACACAGTGATGATCAAAGTGGTGTGTCGCATTCCGGAGAAGATCAGGGACAAGATATGTTGCAAAGGTAGAGGAATCATCATGTGTATAATGATTGTCGGAACCCCCTACCCCCACCGCCGCCGCCACCACCGCTCCTGAAGTGAAGATAGAATACAAGACTACTATAGTCGTCAATTTTTTTGACGTACTAAAACCATGTTATAATCCATGTTATTGTGGAAGGCCGGTGTGTAGTTGCGGCAACGGTGGATATAGAGGCAACTGTGGAAGTCGTTGCAGTGAGTACTACTTCAATGAAGACAATTCACAAGGTTGTACAATCATGTAATTATGTAAACGGTGGTGCATCATGCATGGTCAATTTCATCTCATCTCATCATCTTCTACTTGCCTAGTTGCCTGCTTTCTTCAAAGATAAATATTTAGGTTTTAATATAGTCATCAAATATACATGAAGAAATAATAAGTAGGTAGTCTCTGGACTCTGGCCAAGCTTGATGTTAAAAAAAATCACTTAAAAAGAAATAAGAAGAAAAAAAAAAAAACCGGTTCATTAAAGGTAAGAGAAAGACGAGACCAGAGATAAAGAGATATGAGATAGATGGAGATATTAGGGATGGGGTTTATTAAGTTTGAAAAATAAGTAAAATGGTAAATTTGGAAATAAATAAAATAAATTAATAAAAGCATTTAACTTTATTTAATTAAATCAAAATTTAAATAAATGGGGCATAAATAGATCAGTATGGGTGTGCCAATAGCACAACTCATCCTTAATTTATTGAATCTAGTAAAATTTTAAAAAGATGTCATAAATTAACAAAAACATCCGCTTTCATTAAGTCAATTTGTTGGAGGAGCCACGAACTGGAGAAAAATTCCACCGGCGGTGCTGCAGTTAACCAGCGGTGATCTCCACCGCCGGTGGTTTATCTTCTTTGGCTTGGTTGAATTTTTGATGGAATGGTTGATTTCTAATATTAGGAAGTTTATGGGTTGTTTTATAATTAATTTAGGGGTTGTTTTGGATTAATTTTAGATAGATTTATAATTATAGATTTATTTGAGTCACTTTGCAATTATTGGATTTATTTTACTATATTAATTAAAACATTTTTTTAAAATCTTACTAGATTCAATAAACTGAAAGTAAATTAGTGCAATTAACCCGTGACCGTCATTTGTCCTTACCTATCTCTGCCACTGACATACGATCTCACAAGTGTTTTTTCAATAAATTTCAATTAGTAAAAAAAAAAAGTACATGTCTATCATATATCTTTTAAATTATAGATCCATCGGGGGGGATTCTCTCACACTTTTTATTATATGAGTAAAACATGATTCGATCCCTTATCACCAAGACACCAATACTGGAATCTGTTCTAGACACCAAAATAGTTGGTTTAGAAAAATAAATTTTTTTTTTTCAAGTATTACACTATTACATAAATTGAGGGTTTTTTTGGGAGGGACTCGAATTCATAACCTCATGGTGCATGTGTGAGGGGTTTTACTATCGGACCAACCTCATCGCGTCAGTTTAGAAAAATAAATTCATAATCTTGTACGTGAAATTGCAATTTAATACAATCATATTGTTTGTATATAAAATGACTTGCATTATGTTTTAACATTGATTTGTAATTAAGATAAAAAGAAAGAAATAAGATAGAATACTAGTTTACAGAAAACAAGTATTTTATAGAAAAACTTTTCTGGAAAAAATAAAATAAACAAAGGGTAAATTATAAGAATTTGAAAGTTTTGAAGCAATTGTGAAAATTAATTAGGTGTAAATTTATACAACTTTAAAAGTTCAGGGGAGCAGTGGTGTTGCCGTGTCGAGTTAATTGCATTAACTTATCCTTAATTTATTAAATCTTCGAGTTAATTGCCATTAACTTATTCTTAATTTATTGAATCTAGTAAGATTTCAAAAAGATATCATAAATTAATACAAACATCCCCTTTCATTAAGTCAATTCATTAACTCTAACGGTTGACTAGCATTGACCCATGAAAAGACAAATTTGCCTATGCCACATTATCCCAAACATAAAATATATTTTAATTAAAAATTGAAATAACAAGAAAATTCATCGCCGGTGGAAACATCCTCGGTTCATTAAGAAGCCTCCTCGCAAACTATAGGAGGTCGGTCTCCTTCAATTGGAGGAGATCATTGAAGATCTCCACCTGAAGGAGATTTTCGATGATATCCTTCACAATTGGAGGAGATCACAGAGGTGATTGACTCACCTACTGGAGTCGACCTCTTCAAGCCAATAGGAGGAGATCGACAATCTTCGCAAGTTGCAGGGGAAATTATCGAAGATCTCCTCCTCGTTGGAGGAGATATGATATCCTCCAATAAGTAGATTTGATTTGCTCCAATTCGTGACTTCTCCATGAATTGGAGAAAAAGTCCACCGACGGTGTTGTAGTTCACCAGCAGTGATCTCCACCGCCGGTGGTTTATCTACTCTGGCTTATTTGAATTTTTTTATGGAAAGGTTGATTTCTAATATTAGGAAGTTTATAGGTTGTTTTATAATTAATTTAGGGGTCGTTTTGGATTAATTTTAGATAGATTTATAATTATATATTTAGTTGAGTCACTTTGCAATTATTGGGTTTATTTACAAATGAAATGGCCAAACTACCCTCTCCACGTTAAGTATGAATGGGTTTACTTTGACAACAGGGGGTATTTGTGGTAATTAAAACATCTTTTAAAATCTTACTAGATTCAATGAACTGAGGATAAATAAGTGCAATTAACCCGTTACAACCATTTGTCCTTGCCTATCTCCGCCATTGACATACGATCTCACAAGTATTTATTCGATAAATTTCAGTTAGAAAAAAAATACATGTCTATCATATATCTTTTAAATTTAAACTTATAATTGTGCTTATTTGAGGTCACTAGGATATTTTTGTTTTGTTTTTATTTGTTAAGAGGAATTTTTTTTTTTAACCAAATGAAATTCATGAGATTCCTTTCTAACCAAGTTGTGGTAAAAAATCGTTTTTAACCAACATGGAATGTAAATAGACCAAATTGTCCTTAAGGGGCCGTTTGGTATACCAACATCTTGGCATGGGAATGAGAATCTGATAGGATTCCCACATTTGTAACAAGTTTTGCAATTTCAAATTCCTAGGAATATGAATCCCATGGGAATCACATTACCCTCCAAAGGGGTAATCTGGTTCCCACCCCAACAGGTGGGTTTCTGATTCCCGGACATCTGATTCCCACCGTGGGTCCCACCTCATTAAAAAAAATTATTTTTTTTCTTCTTCATCTGGTGACTTCATCTTCTCCATCTGATTTCATTCTTCATTGATGCTTCGATATCAAAAACCCCAATTTCATTTCATTGATTATAATACCTAGATCAAAATTAACACCAAAAATCTTCCAAACCCCCAATTTTCAATTTTTGAAAATGAACATCAAAAATCCCCAATCAATCAATTTCTCCAAAAAATCCTCTCTGACCGTTTGGAAGAAATGGAGGCAAGGATGATGAAGATCAAGAACTTGGCTGGAGGCGACGACGACAATGACGACGACATGGAGGTAAGGACGACGACGCCGGCGACAAGAAGATGAAGATGAAGATGACGACGGCGCCGGCGACAAGAAGATGAAGATGACGACGGCAACGAGAAGATGAAGATGGCGACGCGAGAAGAAGATGATGACGAGAAGAAGAAGAAGAAGAAGATGGCGACGAGAAGATGAAGATGACAACGGTGATCCAGTTTTTTCTTTTTTCTTTTCTTGATCTGGTTTTGTTTTGAAATGAAGATGACGATGATCCAGTGTGATGTGGTTTTCTTGATCTGGTTTCTTGATCTAGTGTGATATTATTTATTTATTTATAATTTTTTTAATTTTAAAATTAATTTTAACATGTTTTTATATATAAAGACAAATACATTCCCATACGAACCAAACACAATTATCTAACATTCCCATGAATCCAACATAATATTCCCATACACAACCAAACACATGTATACAACTTTCCCAAGAATCACATTCCTGGGTTTCACATTCCCAGGAATCACATTATTTTGATTACCCTATACCTATACCAAACGGCCCCTAAGTGAGTGTTTAACCCTAATAAGATTTTCCTCATTTTCCTCATTTTCCAAATTTTGAAATTTGAAACACAAAGAGAGAGAGAGATGAACGAGCATCACACATCCAAGATCCCACCGTTAGCTACGGCTCCAGTACTCAAAGCCTTGGAAAGAGCAGAGCAGCTTCTATGTTTTTAGCTGCACAAGGTGGTGGTTCTATGCTTGATCATGATCGTGATCTGGATCTGAAACAAGACCACTTTTGTGTTGTGTTGAAGCCAAGCCACTTGCTTTTGCCAAGGCTGAGATGGACAGTTGATCTTCACTATCATTTTGTCGACGCTATCACCAAACTAGGCGGCCCTCGTAGTCAGCTTCTCTCTCTCTCTCTCTCTCTCTCTCTCTCTCTCTCTCTCTTTCTCTTCTATTTTCCCACCAGGATCCATCGTTGACTACACCCTCCACGACAACGAGATTTGTCCTCTTATTATCGTTCTGCTAGCTGTTTGGTCGCACTTGTTGGTTTTCTTTGTGTTGTTAATTAAAGGAAGACTATAAACACAATTCCAAAGCATCATTTTTCAAGCTCACCATCTTCTTGCTACTTTGGTGGTGCCTAATCTCCTGTCAAAGTTTGAGTTTGTGTACGACTCTAATCTACCGCCATCTCCATTGCCTCATGTTTGTTTAGATTATGGCTCTCTGGATCATATTTTTGTGTGGGTTGAGTGAGCTAAAAATTCTACAATTTTTTTGGAAAATGTTTTTTTTTTTTTTAATTTTTAATTTTCATCTGTAATAGAGTTTTATATTATTTATGAATTGATAAATTAACCTCTTTTTCGGATCATTTTCCTTTCAGTTGAATAGTTGATTAAGAGGTTAATTTATCCATAGTGTCATAAATTAATTAAACCTTCTTTTGGTATCTATGCCATGTACTTATTTGTTGTTCTTGAATGCCCAGAATATTATGTTGACCATCGTGTGTTGGAATCCAGCATAGAGTTACTTGTAATTATGAAATGGTTAGGGTTATATTACATGATATAGTGATTAAAATGTTACATGATAAGTTAAATATTAGAGATTTTATAATATCATGATACAAAATTACAATATCATGTCATATCTGGGTAGTCCATCATGCCATTTCTAGGTAGATTATTGTTCATTATGCCATATCTGGACAATCCATCATGTCATTTCTGGATAGATTATTGTCCATCATGACATATCTAGGTAGTCTATCATGCCATTTCTGGGTAGATTATTGTTTATCATGCCATATCTGGGTAGATTGTTGTGCACATGCAATATCTGGGCAATCCATCATTTAACTTTCAACATAAACCTAAATTTTTTGAAAACTTTAACATTGATTTTCAAACCACGGCATAATCAAAAAAATGTATTAAAACCCATGAAATATACACCATTAAAACAATTATAAGCTAATCAAAGTATTTAAAACTCATCGTATGGTTTAAGGAGTGAGCTCAAGAAGATTCAAGCTTCCAAAAACAATAATTTCCGCCTTATAAACTTTAGATGCGACTTTGTGTAGCTCCAACTCGAGTTTGTGAGCCAATCAAGGGTAATGATATCAAGTTTTGTGGTGAAATTTATATTATTTTTGAAGAAAGAGAGAAGAAAAAAATAACCATAAGGGTATTTTTGTTAAAAATAGGTTAATTTTGAAAATCTTTTGGAGTTTTTGGTTGAATATAGTCTTACTTGGAAAACACGGTTAAAATTGAATTTTAGTTTCAAAATTAGATTAGATTTGTCTAATCTTTTACCGTCATTAAGACCAAAAGCATCCAATTCAAAATTTGGAAAATGTTTGGGTATTAACTGGTCAGTACCCAAGATACTGACCCATAAATGAGGTGTTGGTATGTGGCATTTTTTCTTTCACTTTTTACATTTATCTCCTTGCATTCTTCCAAAATAGGTCACGTGACAACACCTCATTGGTTGGGTCAGTACCTAAGCATTGTCCTCAAAATTTATAGGTAATATTCTAATTTTGGGTTTTGGCACTTTTCGTCATTCGAGAATGTAGGATGATGTGCACCAAATCAACATCTAATGTAGTGCTCCTACCACCTAATCATATTTGAACGTTACTCATCACTTACCATCCTAATAATTCCTATTTAAAAACTCAACACAAAAAAATATTTGAAACAAACTACTGCTAACATTATTATATGTCAAAATCTGATGCGATTAAATGAAATGTGCCAAATTAGATGGCGAATTATTTGTTTTTTAAAATAATAAAAAAATGAAAAATCTTACACCGAATAAGTCATAAGTCTATCGAAACATAATGAGATCAATCATTACATGTTCAATCTAATTATTTACTTTCACAATATCGCAATAAAAACTTCTCAATATTTATTTATAAAATGCATATATTGGAACTTTAGCCTCAACATTACTAACATGAAAGTAAAAATACACAACATTAATGAGTTAGTACACCAAACCATATACACATACTCTATATATAAATTAAGATAAAGGAGCTGTCCAAGTACAACAGTTCAACTCCAACAACAAATGACACCATTTCAAACAGAATCAAAAGCCCAGTTTTCCTAATGACGCCACGTGTCACATCACCACCTATCACGCGGAAATAGCCGTTGAGAACAATCCAACGGTCATCCGTCAATAGCCGGCCCATAATGCCTTTCTTATTTCAGATCCGTTTTCAACGGTCTAATTTTCTTTTCTTTTTTTCCTTTTTCTTTTTTCTTTTTTCTTTTTAACAACGGTCTAATTTTTTTAATTCCTTGCAAGAGACTAATATTTTCACATCAATAATTATTTCTCAAAATTAGGATTCCATATAACGAAATTCAATAACATTATACAAACCCAAAATAATTAATTTAAAATTCAACCCGATCGACTCATGAGATGATATTGTAAATAACATTATAATGACAAATCTCTCGTTACATTGATCGGATTAATTTTTTAACTTTTTTTAAATTTTTTTTTTTTTTTTTTTATAGTGTGATATTATTCAATAAAATTTCCTAGTTAGAACTGTGCACTTTATTTTTGACCAAATTTGAACATTTACCCATCTAGATCTAAATGGAATTTGAATCAAGGTGTGCTTAATATTAGGCATCTAGATCTAAAAAAGTAATATTAGGCATCTCTTCAAGGATCAGAATCAGGATCATGTGCTGATATTTTTTCTAATCTAAAGCACTTGAGAATAAGACTTGTATTTAAAAATAATAAAATTGAAATAAACTAATGAAATAAATTACAGTCATTGATTATACATATGAACTTATCTATATAGATCAAGACAAATATCAACACAATAGAGGATCCAAATTCTCTCTTAAATTTATTACCTTTATTTTTTGTTGAAATATTACAATAATTTGATATTTGAGGAAGGGACCGACTCAAACCCACACCTCATAATGTATGTGTAATTGGCAAACCACTAGACCAACCTCATCTTATCTCTTAAATTTATTACTTGAAAGATAATATTATATATTTTTTATATCATGTATCACATAAATTATATGGTGAACTACATAGCAATTTTGACATCATTTCCAATAAAAATACTGATATTATTCTTTTTTAGTTTTTAAGCAATACTCACTTTAATCATACAATTAAAATATAAAAAAAAAATGAGGAGTGTTATCTACCTTTCTTACTCATTGTTTGATATATATACACTTTTTCATTTAATAAAAAGCTTTCACTTTTTGCTACAAAATTTGTTTACGTATTTACTCATTATTAATGAAATGATAAAGTAACCATCAAGGGTAAAGACATAAACAAATTTTGTAGCAAAAAATGAGAGTTCTTTATTAAATGAAAAGGTGTATACGTGTCAAGCAATGAATGAGAAAGACAAATGAGAAAAACAAATAGAAAAAGTATATAATATTCCCTTAAAAAGATGAGATTTTAAGTAGGATGTGTAGCATTACTGATTAATTAGATACGTAACATAACTCAGGTACATTAAAAAAAACATACACCAAACGACAATAATTATATAGTTTAAAAAAGAAAGGACAATAATGATAGCAACGCGGTTTGAAACCTTACATTAGGTAATCGAATTAAGTAATGAAAATACGCGTAAATTGTCAGGAAACAAGTCCCTGTCGTAAGCAGCTCTATAAGGCCACACCACAAAGCCGACAAAGCCTTGAAGACGCAGCAATAACCTCTCTAATTAATTTGAATTCTAAATATTCATCATCATCATCCTCCTCCTCCTCCTCCTCCTCTGCATTCTATATTTAGAGTCACCACCAATATTTTCTCCAACCGTAACCACACAATTGACAATCCAAATGCGTACCTTTTTGTTCTTCAGGTTTTTCTTTGTCTACCATCTCCTTAACTCTTTCCTCCTTTATTTGGTCCCCAAGAAGCTCAGACTCTTCCTCCCAACTTCCTGGTATTCCCCTCCTCCCTCCTCCTCCACCTCTCGCTCCTCTCTACCCCCACCTCCGCCTCCGCCTCCGCCTCCATCTGCATCTCTCGTCAGGATGGAGTCCGCTGAGCTGAAGCGTGTCTTTCAGATGTTTGACCGCAATGGAGACGGTAATTAGTTACCTTGTTATTATTATTTTATATATTTTTTAATTGTTGGGGGTTTGGAGGGACCATTTCCTCTCAGGCCTCTTGAAAAATTTCATTATAGTCCACATATTTTTGATTAAATTATTTAAAATTCTGTGACAGGTTGCATTACGAAAAAGGAGCTGAATGACTCACTGGAGAATCTGGGGATTTTGATTCCAGACAACGATCTGACCCAGATGATAGAGAGGGTGGATGTAAATGGAGATGGGTGCGTCGACATTGACGAGTTCGGGGAGCTCTACAACTCCATCATGGACGAGAGAGAGGAGGAGGAAGAAGACATGAAGGAGGCCTTCAATGTCTTCGATCAAAACGGTGACGGATTCATCACGGTGGACGAGCTCAAGTCTGTTTTGGGATCGTTGGGGCTTAAGCAAGGGAGGACTGCAGAGGATTGTAAGAAGATGATCATGAAGGTTGACGTGGACGGTGATGGTATGGTTGATTATAAAGAGTTTAAGCAGATGATGAAAAGCAGTGGAGGATTTAGTGCTCTCTCTTGATTTTTTTTATTCCAATAAAAACAAGAGTTCCATTGATTCATTTACAAATAGGGGTAGTAGGGGTGAGAGAGCTTGAAGTTGAGTCTTGAAACGTTTCTGTTTGTAAATATCTCGGAAAATTGATTTGAAGATGATTTAATTGGTTTGGAGGATTTCGGATTCGCAATTGGAGATATATTTTGCGGCTTCATTTTTATTTATTTTTATCACCAAACGAAAGGAGATATATATTTTGTGGCTTCATTTTTATTTATTTTTCATAAATTTTAAGATTGAATTTGGTGGTTCATAGACTGTTTTTTCTTTTAAGTGATTAATTTATTGGGAATTTTAATTAAATAAAGGTGTTAAGGTTTTTTATTATTACTATTATCGTAAGCCATTCCTGAACATAGCAGTCATAGAAGCTGACCAAGCAAAATTAACAATACACTTTGATTTTCTAGAAGTTCTCCGATGCCGGCCGGAAGTGTAAAAAATAAAGTCAGCTATTCAAATTTCAAAACTGATGTTTTTGTGTTTCCATTTTCCAGAATCAAATTCAAAGTACTCAGTATTACATGTCCGGATTGACTAATTTAGGAGATAGTTTTGTCATATTTGTAACTCCTGAGTCCTGACAAGTGACAACCAATAATCAGAAACTTGGAAGCACTTTTCTGTACTTTTTAAGCTAAAGCCTTAACTTTCATTGTAACTAGGGCTAGGCAAAAAAAGCCCACAAACCGCAAACCGAACCAAATCAAACCAAACCGATTTTTTACTTTTAAATAACCGTATGGTTTTATTATAACAAAACCGTATGGTCTGATTCGGTCTCTGGTCCAATCTTATTGAACCCGGACGTAAACCAAATGTTTTTAACACACATTTATTCCAGTTTAGTCATGTAGATCACATTCAAAACTCTTTAATAAAACTTAAAACAAAAAACGTTAAAGTCAAAAACCTGATTTATTATTTCTTATGTGTTTTATTAACTCACCAACATTAATGCAAAGTCGAAAGAACTTTAAGATGAAATTGAAATTTTTTTTCTATTTACTTTATGAAGTTATCATTTGTTTTGTATTAAATAATGTTAAATATATACATATATATATATATATATATATATACGGAAATTTTTATATAAGAATGCCCTGATAGAATTATATAAAGACATTGAATGTGAGCTACTCGTTATACATACTTTGACTTGGTATGTATACACTTGTCAAATCACTTTTATAAATGAGTGGCTCACATTCAATATTCTAATAAAGTTATATAAGGATATCCTAATAGAAACGAGACCATATAAATATATATGTATATATATATAATTAAACTAAGGCAGCGCCACAGATATAGAACAAGTGATTTGATATAATTCTTATCTTTATTTCTACTTTCTAATCATCAGGTATAAAACAACCGATCTTTATTATAAATGTTTTTAAAAGCTAATTTATTTTATTTCGATTTTTCTTGCTAATATGAAATGTATTTATCTATAAAAAAAAATTAAATGTAAGTTTTTTTTTTAAAAACAAAATGAATGTAACTTCGCATTACGTTTTAATTTAATTTAATTTATTTATTTATTTATTTTTTGTGATAAGTCAAAACTGTTTGATCAAATCAAACCAAACCAATATAATTTGGTTTGGTCTGATCTAAAAAAGAGATTGATCCAAACTGAACTGGGTTTTAAAAAAACCGAATTTTTTGGTTTGGTCCTGTCGCAGTAGAAACTGGACCGTGCCCCGCCCTAATATTTATAACCACAAAAGGCCAGATAAGCGCTAAACCAATAACATATTCAGGGAAAACAGGGTCAAATAGCTACAACCAAAACCAAAAACTTCAATTGAACAGTTCAGCTTGAAAAGAAATTCTCTACAACTTTTGGAAATGTACATGTTATATAGTAAATCATATTCATCAGCTTGGATACGAGTACCGGATTCTTCTTCTCCTGGGTGGGCAAGGAATCACGGAACACCAGCATGCATTTTTCGAAACTGTGATGTTCCAAGAAGCATTTGTTGCGTGCTAATTGTTGATGATAAATTCAGCTTTAGAGAACTTTGATGACGCATGTTCTAATTTGTTGCCCAGACTGAATGATCCATTTAATTGTACTCTCTTTCTGTGGCTGAGAAGCTATAGATCATCAAGTTCGATTTCCTTCAACCTGTTGACAATGTCTTCGACTCTTATAGACATGAACTCTGCATGGTCTTCAAGATCTTTCAAAACCATGTGTAGCTGTTGTTGGACTGCTGCAGATCGTTCTCTTTCACGCTCAAGTTCGTTGTACAAATCCTGGATTTTCTGATCTTTCTCTTCCTGCCAAAATGTTGACAATATAAAAGTTCAGTTTCGGTTTACTAAAAATCAATGATATAGCTATTGCAATGAATGTTACTGCTCAATTGGTACATTAACCTCAGATGCTGGATTTTCAAATATATTATAACTAGCTCAGATCAAATGTAGAAACTGGTAATAATTATCTACCCATAACATAGCATCACCAACAGATGCTCACAACAAAAAATGCACTGCTGCACCTCAATGAGTTTCAACAATATTGTTTCTTCGTCATCAAAGTAAAACCACAAATAATTGAAATTACCAAAGGAAAAGCAATTTATAAGTTAAAATAAGTAATATCATCATCACTAAGGGGAAGCAATGATGTGTTTATTTGGCAATGACAATAACCCCAACAATGGAAGCGGTGAAAGCAATACCAGTTGTGGTATACAGATTGTATTAGCAAACCTATGTAAGATATGTCATGTATGATTTAGGCTTTGGGACAGAGCCTATGCTAACTGCCACTTAGTGAACACACTTCACTCTTTTTTTTAGGTCAAGTAAATGAAAATCTTTTGCTTTTTGCAACAGATAAGGAACAATGGAAAAAAAAATTCAGCAGTTGGCATTCATAAGATACAAAGTTTATCTACAGTTTCATCATCTTTGAAATGCTCAATATATATATATATACACACAGACATGGCCGTGACCACCCTTTCTAATTAAATAACACGGGTTAAAATCAATCAGAACTGAATTCAAACCCCTCTCATTATTGGCAATGTCTATCCCCCACAAAGAGGAGAAAACAAAAAAAGACACAGAGAGAAGAAGCAAAGCTCAATATGCAACCGTTAACAAGGAGTTCTTCATTTAAAACATTTTTACTAAAATAATCTCCTATCTTAATTTTAAACTTTATCTTTTACCCTTTCTTCCACATTTTAATTTAAATGATATAATGATAGATTATGGACATTAAACATGATGACAATAATTCCATTGCTAGTTCATCAATCTAGTCATAAATGGAAAAAAAAAAAAATGCAAAACGCACATAGAGTTGTATAGGATAGCCCTTAAGTTCAAATTCGCTGGATGGTTATACAGAACCAAGGCTTGGATCTCATCAAAATTCATAGAAAAAATTATCACTGTTAATCATGGAATTCAAAAACTCTGAAGGTTATTTCAGAAATATGTCCTCCAATGGGAATTATAAGAATGCTATGAGAAATAGTACCATAGACTGTGACTTGGAGTTTTCTGTTAAGTACTAAAACACTAAATGAAAGAGGTTTGCAGCCTAAATATCGAGAAAATTACTATGGCTAAATTGATCATTTCACCATTTACAAGGAGTGCAAGAGGCATACCTCACTTAGAATATTTACGATTGGCAGTTCCCCTGGAAATTTAGAATGAGTCATTAGTTTGTGGTTGTGCTCCCGAACAAATTTGGTAACAACCCATTTACCTTCATCCCTTGCTGCCAATCTTATCATTGCTTTGCACCCTTCTCTTGTAATTGGTCTTGGAGGAAGAACCCTGTCTTTTCTAAGTGTATGCTTTGCAGCACGGAAACCTTCCCTAGAACAAACAAAATCCCGGCCAATTATAGCCATGTTCTTTAGCGAATGTCGGATTCGATTCGTTCGTATGGTGAAACCTGTTCGCTTGGCATATTCATAATAGAAATCCCTTGCGTCATCTAATGATGTAAATGTCATCTCAGTATATGGTTCTAGACTTGCAGAGCTTTCTGCAGCTAAACCTTCCACTGATGGTATCATCAAATTTAAGTCATTATTTACAACATTGTGTGAATCATAATGCAGCAACAACCCATCTTCTGAAACTTCATGTTCATCAAAGCTTTCCAAAGTTTCATTATCTGAACCACCATCACAATCTACAAAACCATGTCCAGCAGAGTCTGCCATTTTGTTCCTATATACACAAGGCTATCCAATGAAAAAATTCAGTTCCCTTAATTATATATATTGCAGTCACAGATGCAAATAGCCCATTAAGCAACCTTGCAAGTCTTAAACTATCAAAGAAATTCATGATCATAATAAATAATTTCACGAAATACACTCCTATCTATGGTATCATTATCCAATGTACTTCCAATAAGTGCACACAAGTGTACGGCAGAACCTAAATAACTTAAAATTGATTCAAACTAAGAACAGAAAAAAAGGAGAAAAAATAATTCCCTCAAACTTTTTTTCTTTGCTTACAAACATGCTCAAATGCAATGAATATTCTCCTCTCTAGTCCGCATGACACTTGACAAGCATTTGCTAAGCATTTATTTTAAATCATCATAGACATGGAGCCTCAACGATCAGCTAGTTACGACAGAATATTTTAGAGAATTTTCCTTCTTCGGTTTATTTGTTCTTGGGATCTTTTATTCATTCATAAAGATCGCATATGGAGGGAATTTATCATACTAACCACAGCAATCCAAGGTTCCCAGTAAACACATGAAAGCTTTGACAATATATTGGATAGCATTGAAGCAATGACATTAAAAGTCTAATTCCAAAGTATAACTCATAAACTTTTTAAGTGAACCCAATACTATTTATTGGATTAATTGACCATAATTATCTCTCTCTTTTTTTTTTTTTTTTTTTTTTCTAGACAAAGCATCAGAGACAACACAAACACCCAAAATACTCTTCTGCTGCCATTTTCCTATATGTGCTAAGATCAATTAACAAAAAAAATTTTAGAGAAAAAAAAAAAGATAAGCAGATCACAAAAGTAGAATAGTTTGAATTAAAAAGTCAAGATTGTTATATTGAACTTAGCTTGTAATTAATCCAATTAAGTATATAATCTAACATCATTTGTTTTCACTTTGTTCAAAATTTACAGCAAACCCCACTTGGACCATCACTCAATGCATCCTCTCCTCCCCTCAACTTCAAAAACAACAATTGAACTAAAAAATTAAAAAAATTAAATTAAAAGAAGAAAAATATATAAAAGTAGGAAGAGTAATCAGCTTACGGTGTTTTGAATATGATCTGAGCGTTGAAGACTTGGTTAGTTTGAAGCAGTTTTGAAGTTGATATACGAATACGAGTGTTGCCGCTGGGTTTCATGACATGGAGAGAATGAGATCAGAGATCTGAAGGAAGGAAGGAAGGAAGGCCCAGATCTGACGGTGGCTGTGTAGTGTAGGCAGTAGGCACAAACCAACAAAACTCATGTACGTCCTTCTCACTGGGATCATCATTCCCATTCATTACGGCCCGTTTGGAAGCCCAAATATAAGCTTACTTTCAGGTAGAAATGGAAATAATCTCTGACTTTTAATCAAATACCAAATCAAACTCTTAGTTTGAACGATCGTTTAAAAAAACCTCCCTACTGTTAATTTATCGCTAGTTAACTTTATTTAAATATAAATATATAATGAAATGTGATTATTTAATCGATTTTTTTAATTTTTTTATAATTGAACTAAAAAATAATGAAAAAAAAATATATATATACTAAAATATGTTAGAAAATAAAAAATAAAAAATAAAATATTTTAAATTATACTATAACAAAGCAATAAAACCATTAAAACTTTTAAAACAAAATTATTTTAAAATATAAAAAATTTATGGATGGAATGCTCAAAGGCACATATCCATCTTGGTAATGTGCATATCCTTCTACTCATCTCTATATATTTTTTGTTTCTTATATCAAATATTATTTTATTTTTATTTTATTTTATTTTTAATTTATAGATTTAAATTTTTTTTATTTATGATATAAAAATTAATTTTTTAAGAAATTGATTTTATTATTATTAGTATATTTTTCCTTTTTTTTTTTTTTTTTTTTTTTTTTTTTTTTTAGTTTGTAATAAAGGATTTAAATTGCCATATTTGATTTAAATAAAGTTAACGGTCAATTAATAGTCAACTAATGATAAGAGCTTTTATACTGATTGTTCAACCTGAAAGGTTTGATTTAGCATTTCGTCAAACGCCAAGGGGTTATTTACACAATTCTCCCATTATTTTAAGGGAAAGAGCAAATAACCAAAAAAAAGGAATAATAATAAGGTTAGAGTTTAGGAAAATTGGCGTGTAATGTACACTTACACGTGTTAGAAATTTTTATCATCTATGGTATTTTTAATTAGGACAAAATTGTCATATAATAAAAAATATATATTATGTGGATTGTCGATAATATCACTCATTTTTTTAAATAAATTTAAAAAAATAGAACCTCCGATGTTCATGGACCATGGAGATCTATTTTAAAATGTGAGAATGAACCTAAATAGCATTAATTTAGGCTGAATTTGTGCACTTGTCCTCCAAGTTGTTAACTTGAGTTTTAATGATAAGAAGTTCTATTTACGGTCCATTTTTATTTTTTAACACTCTTATTTTAATGGCACTTAATTCTAAAATTTTAAATAAAATTTTTTTCCAAAGAAATTTTATTTTTCTAAAATTATCCTTTTTTATTTTGTAATATCCTTTTCTTCTCGTAGAAATTTCTCTATCAACTTTAATCTCATAAAGCATCAAGCATAGTTAATGTTAAAATTCATAAATCTACTTCATTCTCCAACACGGCTTATATGAACTCCTATACTACATTAGAAAATTAAAAAAAAAAAAAAAAAAAAAAAAAGTCATTTTTTTTAGGTATGAACATAAATATTGCATTTCATATCATAATTGATTGCAATTCTCTAATTCTACGTTAATATGAGAGGTAGGAGTGTAGGACTTAAAAAATTTCCAATACCAAAAGAAGTTAATATTAAAGTGGCTGTTAATGAATCGATTTCTACTTTAACAGCCACTGCTAACAATAGATTTCTTTTTTTAATTTTAGACGTTAAAATTAAATACAAAAGAAAATATTAATTAATTGTCGGTCATTGCAAATGGACAAGAGAGGGAGGCAAAATGCACATAAGATGAACAACGTACTAAAGGTTGATGGACGGCACAAATAAATTACAAATATAATATGAAATCTAATTCCTTATGCCAACTTCTCCAATTTAACCGACTATTGCCTTCTCCAAGTCTTCCATCAGTTTCGAATTAAATTGACCGCCAGAAAACAAACTCTTATGATATTAAAAAAAAAAAAAAAAAAAATGGTTTAGGATTTATGAAACACAAAAGATATAAATAAACAATGTTGAAATCTAAAACTTTCTTTTGTCTATTTTTATAATTAAAGATATATTAATAGATTAAAAAACATTTACATCTTAGTGTATAAAGATATTAAATAGATTGTTAAGAGCATCTCCAATGCTATTATGCGTTTGGAGAAAATGAAGTGCCATATAGGATAGATATTAAAAAAGTTAGAAAAACTTTCTCTAATGCTATTATCTAAGTTGAATATGGAGATGATGTGACCAAAAAAAAGTTAGAGAATATGGAGTTGAGTTTCTAATTCTAGAAACTCTCCTAGAAATGTTGATTAGGATTTCTAACTCATTCCACCAATAAGGTTAAAGCTTTCAACTTTTTCCACCAATGAGATTAAACCTCATTTAATTGTAAAATAAAAGAAGAGAGAGAGTATAATAATTGTTTTATTATAATTGGACATAAAATGGATGCATATTTGAATTTAGATAATTGTATTGGAGATGTGAATATGCATTTCGTTAATTTTTTTTCAAAAGTGGGCCCATAATAAATAAAAATGATGATGTGGCACTACTTAGAAACTGAAAAATACATATTTACTTTGAAGATGCTCTAATAGTATCATTCTTTAATAACACCAAAATATTGAAACCGATAAAAATACCTTCGACTTTAAGACCCATTTTCACATTCTCATTCTTTCTCTCTTTTTTTTTTTTTTTTTTTTCCTCTCTTGCCTTTTTCTACCCACCCTATCTATTGATTCTTTTATTAATCTCCACAGATGTCATTTTTTTCCATAAAAAAATTCCTTTGGTTGTCGTTTGAAATGGGTGAGAGAAAACTGTAAAAGTCAAGACTTGTATTTTTTTTTTAGATATATATATATATATTATTTTCGGATATGTGTAATCCTTTTTTTTTTCTTTCTAAATATATATATTTTTTCTTCTTCTTGTTTGGTTTTAAGATTCACTTTCTCTATCTTTTCGTTTCTCATTCTTCTAGTTTTTATCTTAAATGGTTTCTCTCTCTAACATCCTTCCACAATTTTATCTTTCATTTCAAAACGATGAGGTGTTAATAACTTGGTGACAAACCCACAAAATTGCCTAGAATAGTACTATATTTAAAGAATCCTTTAAAAAAAAAAAAATTAATAAAAAGTTAAAAAAAATAACAAAATCAAATATCAAAAAACATTGTTTGTTTTTTATAAAATAAACTTAATAATAAATAAAAATATACTGCTTAGGGGTAATTTTGACATTATGTAAAATTAGACCAATCAACTGTCATTTTAACAAAAATACAGTCTGGGGCCAATTTTAACAAATATCAAGACACTCTAGTGCAATTTGCCCTGTAACTTTATTTATTTTATATTCATGGATTTTGTAAGTAGTAACCGAAAATTGTGAGTAAACATAGTTTACGCCGATACTTGTTTTTCGACTTTTAGTTGTTGATATATATATATATATTTTAAATGTTTTTAGTTGGTGAGACTTTTTTTTATACCTTTGAAATTTATTTTGTGTTATGTCGTATCTTCTTTCAAGATTTTATTTTTCATATATAGTTACTGTCGATCTAAATACTCTTTACCATTAAAATATATTAGACAGTGATTAATTTCATATCTTTAAAATTTATTTTGTGCCTTTAAGATTTGTTAGCTACTTTGATAACGAAGACAGATATAAAATAAAGATATATTTTTTTTCCAAAGTCTAAAAAGACGGAAATTAAAAAAAAAAAAAAAAAAAGTCAGTAAAAAAATATATTTATATATATATATTTTAATATATTAAAAGCATACATTTGAGTGATTTGCCTTTTTTTTCAAATAAGACGGATGCAAGGTAAGCAACACACAGAAATACACATACATAGTCCAAACTCCAAATTGACCGCTTTAAAAAAAATTAGAAATAAAACAAGAAAAGATATCCATCAGTTTAGAAAACATAAATTATATATAATAATAGTAATAATTTATTTTTTTCAAAATAATAATAATAATTAAAAGAATAAAATACAAACACGTTTAAAGTTCAGAGATACCGGTGGCGATATCCGTAATAATAATTAAGCAATCTCCCTGTAGATCATAGAATGCGTCCATAAAGCATAAAAAGGCAAGAAAAAGTGAGCATTGTCGATGATGAAAATGGAAAGAGAGAACGAGATGATAAAGGTGATGATGGTGTGGAGTGTAGCAGTGGCTTCACTTCACTACTGTCATTTCATCGGCGATATAATCCCCAAAGGCAGAACCAGACTCTGTGCTATCCTCCCAGTCATCATCCTCTTCCTCCTCCTCCCTCTCTCGCTCTCCTCCATCACTCTCGGCGGCCCCACCACCTTTTTCCTCATTTGGCTTTCCAACTTCAAACTCCTCCTCTTCTCCTTAGGTCAAGGCCCTCTCTCCTCCCACCCTCCTCTCCCTAAACCCCTCTTCATCTCCGTCGCTACTCTCCCCATCAAAATCACCCAAAACCCATCTCCTCATCAATTCACCAATATCAGTCCCCACAAATCCAGCCTCAATTTGGCTATTAAGAGCCTCATTTTGTCCACTTTTGTACCCATTTACGCCAATAAAGACTCGATTGACTTGAAATTTGTCATGTTCTTGTACTGTGTTTACCTATACATCTGTCTCGAAACCGTCTTGATCATAACCGCCGTCCTGGCTCGAGCCCTGCTCGGTCTGGAGCTCGAGCCACAATTCGACGAACCCTATCTCGCCACGTCATTGCAAGATTTCTGGGGACGGAGGTGGAATCTCATGGTTTCAAGTATTCTACGCCCCACCGTTTACAAACCTGTGATGTCGAATTGTAGCCGTTGGATTGGAAAGGAGTGGGCCCAGCTTCCTGCTATAGTGGTCACGTTCTTGGTGTCTGGGCTGATGCACGAGATGGTTTTTTATTACATTGGAAGGCATAGACCCACGTGGGAGATCACGTGCTTCTTTTTCCTACAAGGTGTCTGTTTGGCTGTTGAAGTTTTACTAAAGAAGGCCACTAAACGACGCTTGCCTGCTGTCGTTTCGAGGCCGCTCACGCTGGCTTTCGTGGCGGCTACTACTTCGTGGCTGTTTATGCCGTCGTTGTTGCGCTGTCAGATTGATGATAAGGCACGTAGAGAGTTTCTTGCTGTTAGACTATTTTTTAAACAAATTTCCTCTTTTTTTGTTTTTTTTTTTAAACAATTGAATTGAATCGAATCATGGCAACTTTTATCAGTTTTAATTCTTGAATATTCTTGAAATTATGATATTGTAGAGTCATGTTAAATAATCAATATCAACGGTGGGCTAAATTAACTATAATTTTTTATTATTTAATATATCATTAGTGGTGCAGCAACTCGAATTTGGGATATTATCATACTAAATTAATATAATTTTCTACCAAAGTCACACTGAACGGTAGTACAAAGTTTTTTTTTTTTAAAGCAAACCTGAAGAAAAAGAAAAATAGCAAGTAAAATAAACTTAAATACTTGTTCGGACAAACAAACGAAGTAAGGAATTCAAAATTTGTTTCATTGGAAGAACACAGAATGGGGAGGAAAATGAAACTTTAATGTTTTTGAGTCTCAATAAAATATTGAATATATCATCTTAATGAATCTATTGAGATTATCTCAATTAAATTAAATTATAAACTAGACTATTTTATAAATTATCAAGCAATATTAATCTTTTATTTGTATTATACCTATTATTGAAAAAAAAAAAAAAACAAAAATCATTATTTTTTCTTTTTGGAAAAGCTAGCATGGGCCGAATCTCAGGCTAGATTATATATACCTCCACCCCTGAATATCAATATCAATATAATTGTGTTAGAGTTATATATATTTCAATTTCACAATCTGACTACCATTGGATTGTCCAAATTCTTTGTTTAAATGGTGTGCCAAATGAATTCAAAATAACGCGTCATCTATCACATCATCTCGTGGTTACACATGATGGTTATAACTCACTTATCACATTATTTATTTTTGACAAATTATTTAGACATCTTAACAAAATATTTATTGTTCAAATTGTTTGCCAAATGATTATAAGATGATTTATTGATGATACGGTTATTAAAAATCAGCTTGCCACATATTTGGATAAATATATTTGAGTAAAATTTTAGATAGGGTAGAATTACTCAAATTTTTAATACAAAACAATTGAAGTTCAATTTTTAATACAAAATAATTAACGTTAGTAACCTAAACAAGGAAAACCTGGAGAAAAAAAATATTTTTAAAAATGCAACTTGTTTATTAAAAATAGTTTTTTTTTTTAAAAAAAGATAGAAATGTGTTTAGTATTGTTTTTTAATATGATTAATATAGTTGTTTGGGGAGAAAATTTGTGTTTGGTTTTGAAAATGATGGAAAACAATAGATTGTTGTTTTCAACTTTTTAATTATAAATTTAAACTCAATGTTTTTCATTTTCGAAAATGAGTTAACAAAATCAGGTAAACAAAACGGATCCAAATAGCATCTAATTTAGGTGAATTTTTAGTTTTTAAAAAAAGATAATTGCATTAAAGTCCCTGACTTTTACTAAAATTGCAACTAGGTCATGGTTTTATCAAAATGATAGATTAGTACCTTGACTTAAGTGTTAACCGTTAGAATTAACTGAGTTTTATTTATTTATTTATTTTTATTTAATTTAAGAAGGGTAAAAAGGTCTTTTATCCTTATATAAAGAGAGCTTCTTTTGACAATCTAATTTTTTCTTTTTACACTTATTTTCTAAAAACACTCTATTCTCAAAATTTAAATTTTAAAAAATTCTAAAGACACTTCATTTTGTAATAAGATTATCCTTTTTATATTAAATTATTAAAAAAAAAAACTATTTCTCATAAATCATTAGATTAATTATTACATATTAAATACTCTTTCCTAAAATTTTAATTACCATATTAAACTCTCTCCTATAATACATATCTTTAATTTTCTATCTCTATTTTTTTTTTCAAGTAAGACTAACAGTTAAGAAAAAAAAAAACTTACTAATAAATTTGATTTTTAAGAACCACATGTACATATATATATAAAAAACTAAAAAAACAAGTACCTTGTTTAAAAAAAAAAAAAATCAAAATCAAAATATGAAAATGATTTTTGTTACTCTTGTAGGTATGCGATTGCCTAGAGCACTTTAATTCTTTCATTAGTCTTATAAATTCTGAGTTTAATTGAATTTAGTTGAAATAATTCAAGTTTTCATATATATATATATATATATATATATATATGTATATATATATTATGTTAGTAAAAAACTAAAGTATTAATAAGTTTTTTTTTTTTTTTTTAAACTATTAATTGTAGATTAACCGAGAAAGTATAGAATTATGATTTTTTTTTTTGAAAAATGGAGAGAGATTAATTAGGTGAGAGTGTTTAAAATGGTAATAACAGATTTAAGAATGAGAGTTTAATACGTAATATTTAATCTAATGATTTAGGAGAGAGAATTTTTTTTTAATAATTTAATTAGTTTGGAGTGTCTTTAAATTTTTTTTGTCTTATTTAGTAATTTTAAGAGAAAATAGCACCAGACACCTTTAATTGGTTGATGGAGTCCCAAAAAGGCTACCGACTATTTAAATTGTTCCAAATTCACCATTTTGGTGAAACATTATTCATTAGTAGCCATTCAGTTAAATCTAACGGAAAGCTACCGTTATCTATGATATGACACTTCTAAAAAATAAAATAGCACTATAAACCATTAATTGGTGGGTGGAGTCCCAAAAAGGCCATTATTTCCATCTCTGCAAACTATTCAAACCTGACCTATGTCCACATTAAAGTGCACATCTCTAAAAATAATCAACGTTATTTGCTCAAATTTTGACACAAGAAATTAGACATGAAAACAAACACTTTTTATTCAGAAAATATTCCAAAAATCGATTTGGAAAAGTGTGAAAATGGGCGATGAACACTGCTCACTCGCGGATTCGCCTCCCTTCTGACATTTGACTGAATAATTGATCATAACTTACAAAATACAGCCCAGAATTTTACATTCTTTATACCGTTGGATTCGTATCGAAAAATAAAAGAACCCAACATGGACAAAAAAATTTATTTCCTTGCCAAAAGATACAGTTTTAAGGAAAAAGAGCGATGAACACACCTTACTCGTGGATTGCGCGTCGCTTCTGACCTTTAACTGAATAATTGATCATACTGAATAATTAATCAGAACTTTCAAAATACAGCCCATAATTTTATATTCTTTATACCGTTGGATTCCTATCGAAAAATAAAAGAACCCAAAATGGACGAAAAAATTTATTTCCATACCAAAAGATATAGTTTTAAGGAAAAAGAGCGATGAACACACCTTACTCGTGGATTGCGCGTCACTTCTGACCTTTGACTGAATAATTGATCATAACTTTCAAAATACCATCCAGAATTTTACGTTCTTTATATCGTTGGATTCATATTGAAAAATCAAAGAACCCAACATGGATGAAAAAATTTATTTCCTTGCCAAAAGATACAGTTTTAAGGAAAAAGAGTAATGAACACACCTTACTCATGGATTGCGCGTCGCTTCTGACCTTGGACTGAATAATTGATCATAACTTTCCAAATACCTCCCAGAATTTAACGTTCTTTATACCATTGGATTCGTATCGAAAAATTAAAGAACCCAACATGGACAAATAAATTTATTTCCTTGCCAAAAGACGCAATTTTAAGTAAAAAGAGCGATGAACACACCTTACTCACTGATTGCGTGTCGCTTCTGACCTTTGACAGAATAACTGATCATAACTTTCAAAATACCATCAAGAATTTTACGTTCTTTATACCGTTGGATTTGTATTGAAAAATCAAAGAACCCAACATGAACAAAAAATTTTATTTCCTTGCCAAAAGATACATTTTTAAGGAAAAAGAGCGATGAACACACCTCACTTGCGGATTGCGCGTCGCTTTTTGAATACTGCCAAGAATTTTACGTTATTTATACCGTTGGATTCATATCGAAAAATCAAAGAACTCAACATGGACAAAAAAATTTATTTATTTGCCAAAAGTTATAGTTTTAAGGAAAAAGAGCGATGAACACACCTCACTAGCGGATTGAACGTCGCTTCTGACCTTTGACTGAATAATTGATCATAACTTTCAAAATATCCCCCAGAATTTTACGTTCTTTATATCGTTGGATTCGTATCAAAAAATCAAAGAACCCAACATGGACGAAAAAATTTATTTCCTTGCCAAAAAATACAGTTTTAAGAAAAAAGAGCGATGAACATACCTCACTCGCAGATTGCACGTCGCTTCTGACCTTTGACTGAATAATTGATTATAACTTTCAAAATACTGCCCAAAATTTTACGTTCTTTATACCGTTGGATTCGTATCGAAAAATTAAAGAACCCAACATAGACTAAAAAATTTATTTCCTTGCAAAAGATACATTTTTAAGGAAAAAGAACGATGAACACACTTCACTTGCGAATTACGCGTCGCTTCTGACCTTTGATTGAATAATTGATCATAATTTTCAAAATACTGCCCAAAATTTTACGTTCTTTACATCGTTGGATTCATATTGAAAAATCAAAGAACTCAACATGGACAAAAAAAAATTATTTCGTTGCTAAAAGATACAGTTTAAAGGAAAAAGAGAGATGAACACACCTCACTAGTGTCGCTTTTGACCTTTGACTGAATAATTGATCATAATTTTCAAAATACCGCCCAGAATTTTACGTTCTTTATACCGTTGGATTTGCATTGAAAAATTGAAGAACCCAGCATGGATGAAAAAAATTATTTTCTTGCCAAAAGATACAGTTTTAAGGAAAAAGAGCATTGAACACACCTCACTCGCGAATTGCGGGTCGCTTTTGACCTTTGATTGAATAATTGATCATAACTTTCAAAATATCGTCCAGAATTTTATGTTCTTTATACCGTTGGATTTGTATCAAAAAATTGAAGAACCCAACATGGATGGAAAAATTTATTTCCTTGCCAAAAGATACAGTTTTTAGGAAAAAGTTTACATAAAAATATCTTCAGCAGAACACAAAACCACACAAAAAATGAAATGAAAAATAAACTAATTTCTTTTGTGTTTTTTGTAGTAGTGAAAGAAAGTCAAAGATGCATCAATCAATGGGTCTGCATGTTGTATTTAAAAAAAAAAAAAAAATCAAGAACCTATCCAAATTCAATGTAAAACTGTCTAGACTAAAAAAACTCAAAACTCAAAACTCAAGACTCAGTTTCTCTTTTGCTTCTTTCTCAAGCCACCAGTTTTTTTCTTCATACTTTTTCCTTTTTGATCTTGTTGTTCCTGCGACTGTTCTTCTTCAACTTGGTTTTCAGACTGAAAATAGTGTAGTAAAAGGTCATCTGGGTGAAGATGTGGAATTAGATTGGTTGCATAATGTGCTTCAAAGTCCTAACATTAGCTAAGATTTGCTCAATGTTGTCCATATTGATTTGTTGCCCTGTAGATTCTTGAGTCATTATCTGCAAAATGAAATCAATGTCAGATTTATAAATTGTAAAACAACATAAGAAAGCATGTTCTAAGTACACTAATTGAAGCTCATACCCTTGCACCATCTTCGTCATTGTCCACAAATTCAGTTTGAATGTTTGGAACATCACTAAAGTTTCAGTTCGTTGGTTCTCAATAGGTTGTTGGTTCACAATAAGTTGTTGGTTCAAATTCTTCAATAAAGTAAATGTCAAGTGTTAGATAATATAAAGATACAACAATTGTTAATTACTATGACAAGTGTTATTTTAAATGACCTGTTTATGTATCTTTGCAAGAAGTGCAACCCTCTTATCACATGTTTTGAAGCTATGTCCTTGTTGCTTGCATTTGGTGCATGTATATGATCTATGAATCCTTGTGAACTTTCTGACATTGGCTGGAATTTCACTAACAGCTCTATATCTTAGCTTTTTAGGATGACCAGCTTGTTTCACAATCTTTGGTGGCAACAATGGAGGCAACTCCAACTTATTCCAATACCTTTTCATCTTAATCCTATAAATGACATTTTGCCAAATTTTCTCCTAAGTGTTCTTCTTGTAGTGGTCATGTACATAAGAGAACGGATCTTCATGCCTCCAATAAATTGCAGTTATAGTATGCATGCATGGAATTCCAGTTAGATTCCATTGATTGTAATTACAAGTTTTTGCTGTCAAGTCCACAACAGCAACCGGGGTTGTATCATCATTATCATTTATTTGAAAATTGTCATTTCCACCCCAGTGAGCTGTTAAGCTTCCACTATTCATAGCAGCAATTTCCAAAATCTTAGAAATTCGAGGCCCAATTTCCCCAAACCATTTCCCTATATCTTGTCTTCTACTAGCTCTCCTCTTAATAATCTTCACCCTAATCAATTCTAACATAAAATAGATTGGAAGAAACCTTGCTGTAAGAATGGTTTTGTCACCATTGACACACTCACACAGATTGCTCAAGAGCATGTCACACTTTGGGAAAATTGAGAAATGGCTCTTGGTCCATTGATTTGTAGGTTTGTCATTCAGTCATTGCCAAGCTTTAACATCTATGACCTTTATTTTCTCCATGATATCCTTCCACTCTTCCTCTGTTGATGCTTTTGTAACTTGCCATACTTTGTTTCTAACTAAATCACCCTTAAACTTCTTCTTAAAATTAGTATACATATGCTTAACTCAGAACCTGTGTTCACTGTCTCTCCATAACTCATTGATAGCCTCAACAAGGCCTTTTTGTTTGTCGGTCATGAAAGTTATACCAAATGACTGGTTCAAGTTCAAATCTATCCTGAGAAACTTTAGAAACCATTTCCATGTGTTGTAGCTTTCCTTCTCAACCACAATGTAGGCAATTGGATAGTATTAGTTGTTTGCATCGATTCCAATAGCAAACATAAGCTGGGATTTATGCTAGAAGTTTTGCTGGGACTTAGTGTGACATGCATCTAAGCATATTATTAGCCTACAACCAACTAGCCAACCAACTTTGCATGCATTTAAGCAAATGTAAATTCTCCTAAATATATGTTCTTCATTTGCTCCCAACTCAGTGTCTATCACCACAGTGGAACCTGGATTGGACCTTTTTAATTCTTCTGCATAATCCCTAAGCTTTCCATATTGTGCATATAAGTTTCCTTGAATTATCTCTCCAGCTTTGTTCTTTACTCGATACACTTGGCTTCTAGATGGTGCCAAGATGTAGTCCTTTCTAACCTTCCCCATAAAATCTCCAAAGTTGAAGTTCCCGCTAAGTTTAATGGCCTTGGTGTACCTAGTCTATTCTTCTGAATCCCATGACAAGTGTGGTTGTCATTTAGGGTTTTTAGAAGGAAACTAGTGGTGTCTTTCTCATGCCTAGAACCCCAAACTGACTATGGGCAACCATTTTCCCTCATCTTGCAAACTCCTTGAACTCTTTTTCGCTCGTTGTAAGAAAAGAGTATTAACCGACCATTCTTTATAGCCCGTGTATCATGAACGGAAGGGGAGGGGACTCTTTTACTGCAACTTTAAAAACTTTCCCTGTTGAAAAACCTTGTCCGACCCTCAGGTTTATATTCCTAAGATTACTATTGTCATCAAAAAATTCAAAGTTTGAATTGAACACTTTAGTTTTCTTCAAATCCCTTTTTTTGTCCATCTTTCTCAACTCATTCAAAGCTGCCATTTGCTCATCATCAAACTGACTTTCATCATTTTCGGACCCAGAATTTTCTTGTTCATCATTCTCTCCTTCATTTTGCTCCTCAACATCAACCACATAAGCATCATTATGCTCAACAACTTCAGGCTCTTCCTCTTGTTGGTGCTCTAGTTCCACAAAATCATCGTCAAAGTCTTCACTCTCACTTTCACTATCAAAATATGCCACAAGGTAATCATCTTCCATATCACCTTGTTCTGGTTCTTCAACATAATTTGTCCTTTCGCCATGTTCTACTTTTTCAGCTTCAACATTCTCAAACTGATTCATATTAAAAGGGCGTACTTCATCATGTTCAACTCTTGTACCTTGGATATACACATCAACTCTCTTATCAGGATTCAATGCATGATTCATTTGTTCCACATTATCATTCGTAATAATCTTAACCAACCCATCTTCCAAACCAAGTCCAGGAACAACATACCAAGCTTCATAGTCTTTATAGTACCTAAATCTCCTAGCCAAATCATAAAGTCTAAAATCGCAATGACGTCACAATCAGTCACTATCTCACACTTCCCACCAATATATTCTGTCTTTCCATTACTCTTGTCAAATACCCCATCATAGAAGACAATCATAGTATAAAGTTCAAAAAAATTATCTGTGAAAGGATAAGATAATTCAATGATAATAGTGCCCAATTTGGTAAGAGAACTAACAAAACGAATTTTAAATTAAAAAATAATATAAAGTGAAAGTGTGGAAAGAGTGGAGGAAAGTAGGAGGAAAGAGTGGAAGCCAATTAAACACAATTTTTTTTTTTTTTTTTTTTTTAAATTAAGCTAAGAACTTGTTAGATACAAGCATTTCCATTACAATAGCAAAAGATGATGAAAAATTGCAAAATCAAGCATTAAATGGTGCCAAAATCCATTTTTTTTTTTTTTGAAATAGCAAAATTTATTGATGAAAACCATGAAGGCAAAGGCAACACAACCAAGAAACAGACAGTATGAAAGAAGCCACAAAACCCCTAGCAAAAGCCATCAAACCCCTACATCAGGAAGCAAAAGAAAAAAGAAAAACCCCCTCCCAGTAAAGAAAAAACACCTATATGTATTACTCTATGTAATATGTCTATATCTTACTATATATAATATGCCAAAATCTATGTAATATGTATTACTATGTATTACTCTATGTAATATGTCTATGCAAATGTAAAATTTGACATAAACTAGACGTGCATTAAAAGCCTCTTCTATCTAATTTTACAAGCAAACACACATTTGTTCAACATTAATAAATTACTTGATCTGCAACTCATTTCAGGTCAAATTCCAACACTCACTTTGAGATTTTAACTTCAATATCTATTATATACAATATAAAAATAATTAGATGCTCAAAGCTAAAGAACAGAAATATATATATATATATATATATATTTCAAATTAGATCCATAAGCTCATCTGTTCACATATATATTTATATATAACATCAATCAAATTAGTTAGCCTTTTTTTTTTTTTTTTTTTCCGGGTTTCACTTTAGATTAATGTAGAAGCATTAATTAATATATGGATCATATTAGGGTTTGGAGGATTGTTCTGGATAAACCAGGGTTTGTAGAAGCATTATTATTATTATTATTATTATTATTATTATTATTATTATTTTGAATTGCACTAATATATTTCAAAAGGAAAGAAACAAGGCAAAGCAACACCAAAAGGAGTTAAAAGCTCAACAGACACCGAAGACGAAAGCAAAAAATAGAGTAAAACAGAGCAACAGGTACAAAACTAAACATGCAGTACAAAACCAAAGCCAAAGAAACATAGCAAGAATAATATGCTTATGGATGAAACACAAATTACAGTAGCAAGAATAAAATTTTTATGGATGGCACGGAATAATTTGTATGATTATATTACAAAGTCTATATTGTCTTGTCTTTGTTGATACAAAAGTAAATGCTAGTGCTACATATATAATATAATATTCATATGTGCAATGCTAATCATCCAAAGTGCACGTCCATGTACAAAGAATATAAAAATAGGAAGTGTAGAGTCTAGAGATGCACGTTTGGGGAATGTGGATGAATATAGGTCCCCCCGTCTCCATCCCCACTTCACATACCCTCCCCCCCCAATTTCCCCATTTGGGGAAAATGGGGATGAGGAATTTTGGGGGACCTATATCCATCCCCATCCCCAATTCCCCATTTTCTCCGTTTTTCCCCGTTTTTTTCTCATTTCCCCGTTTCCCCCATTCCTCCATTTCCCCATTTGACTAAAATTTATAAATTAAATTAAAAAAACAAACATTCCATTACAAATACAAAATAAAATTCATTAGTGCATTTTATATAAAATGTGTATATATACTTAGGGAGTTAGGGTTCAAAGAATAAACAAAAAAATTAAAAATATATATTATAATTATATTTATATATGTTTAGGGGAAATGGGGAAATGGGGATGGGGGACCTCCCTCCATCCCCATCCCCATTTCAACATAATTGTGGGGAAAATAGGGAAATGGGGATGGGGAGGGGTCCCCCCATCCCCATCCCCATTTCAATTTGGGGATGATTTTCATCCCTATCCCCCCCTCCCCCCATTTCCCCATTTTTCACCAAAAAAAAAAAAAAAATCCCCAAATGGGGATGGGGACGCGGGGAATTGGGGCCCCGGGGAAAAATGTGCATCTCTAGTAGAGTCTATTTCGGCTAAGAGAAAAAGATATAAAAAATTTTCTTAGGGGTTTTCTTGGGAAAGTCAATTGATGGTGGTAACATGTTCACATGAGTGGGCTATGAGGCATTTCTCAATTGAAAGATGGAACACAACTTAAAAAAAAAAAGCTGATCAAACAATAAACCATAAAAAAATAAAAGAAAAACAAAAAAAAAAAAACTTTGATCTTAGAAAAGAAATACGAGTTGTGTGATATGCAGTACCTTGTAATCCATATCTCGTAATTGTCCTTCTCCTGTTCGGTTCAAGATAATTTTCTATTGTTGTAGAGCTTCTATTGAAAAGAAAAGTGAAATAACGCTTTAAATATCTTTGTAAAATTGTGCCCTAAGTGGTGACTTGATGATTTTACAATATTGCCCCTTCTTGTTTTACTATTTTAACCTCAATTTTAACAGGTTATGACATAAGCAAACAGATTATGACATAAGCAAATGGACCATTTATTATGGCGTAAATGGGTACAAAAGTGGACAAAATGAGAATGGATATAGATCCCCACATCTCTTAAAATATTAATTTAATTTTATTACATTTATTAATCATTAATAATTAATTATAAATTTAATTAGTTTTATTTTTAAATTTAATTAATTATAAATTTAATTAGTTTTTTTTTTTCAGTTTTTATTTAATTAATTTCAAAACTACCATTATACCCTTTCATCCAACAGGCTTCTAAAAACTTTAAGGTTGAATTACCGTCTTACCCTCGTTGACCGGACGGAATTCTAAGAAACCCTAATGGAATTGGACGGTAGGGACTAAAATAGAGATTATTGAAAACATTTGGACCTGCATAGTCAATACTGGAATGTCGGAGACCAAAATGAATAATATGATAAACCATAGGGACGGAAATGATATTTTCCCAAAAATTATTAATAAGTGTCGTAAAAAGAGGAAATGATATTGCAGCCAAACAATAACAAGACAAAGCTATTTTCTCTTACTCAAAAAAGGCAACCGAATCTACCTTAATTGAGCCATCCATTAACGAAGATATAACTATATAAGATCTCTTGAGATCTCCTAGATATTAAAGCCGAATCTACCTTAATCGAGCCGTCCATTAATGAAGATATAACTATATAAGATCTCTGGAGATCTCCCAGATCTTCTTTAATGGACATCTTCAATAAGGGAAATTGGGATCTCCTTCAAAGCAGATCTTGATTTCCAATAGAGTAGAAAATCTTGTGTGGGGGCGTTCTCATCGGTAGGTGGTTAGACTGTCCAATCAAGTTTCCCAATTTTGTACAATTTTAATATTTTAAATTTTATTTTTGAGTGGTGCTATTGGCAATTCACTAATTATCTAATAATGCTTCGGTTTTTAAAATTTAAAAATTTATTTGATATATTTCAAACGTACCCTTTTTTATTGAGTGGTGCTATTGACCTACTGATCTATTTATGTCCCATTTGTTTAAATTTTGATTTAATTAAATAAAGTTAAATGTTTTTATTAATTTATTTTATTTATTTTCAAAACTACCATTTTACTTATTTTTCAAACTTAATAAACCTCATATCTAATATCTCTATCTATCTCAGATCTCTTTATCTCTTGTATCGTCTTTCTCTCACCTCACATGAACTATATTTTTAAAAATTTTTTTTTTTTTTAGTTTTTTAGTTTTATTTTTTAACATCAAGCTTTATAGAAAAGACCAAGAAGTTATAAGACAAAGAATAAGCAAACAGCCCCAAGAACCCCAAGAAAAGAGCAAAGAATAAAGCAACCCAGGACAAAACACAGAGAAATAAAACGAAACAGCTCACAAACAAAACGAAACAAGAAGCAAATAGCAAGTATTTGTTTTGGTTATCATAATTTCACTTTCAGATTCTAAAAGAGTAGTGAAATTGAATAATAATCAATATCTGATCCGGTACAAGTATTTTTAAGGTTTGAGAGTTATGAAAAAAAAAATATTTCAAGAAAACGATTAAAAGAACGTTTTTATTTATTTATTATTATTTTAAAGTAATGTGGGGTTTTATTATATTTACTTTATAGAATATTTATTTTTCTTGAATTGTATTACTCTTTTAGTAATTTTCACAAACCAAAAAAATACTAAATAATTAAAAAAGTGGGGTCTAAATAGATCAGTAGGGGGTGTGCCAATTGCACCACTCTTTTTATGTAGGATAATGTTAGACATCCAACACTTTTGTCTATTATTTACATCCAACTGTTGATATGTCAATTGGTGAGTGGATACACATTAATAATGATTTATCCATGTATCCACTCACCAATTGACACATCAATAGTTGGATGTAAATGATAGACATAAGTGTTGGATGTCTACCATTGTCATTTTATTTATCTTCCAAACTTAACTCACCTCATAAATGCACTATATATATATTTTCAAAAAAAAGAAAAGAAAAAACTCTTCTCTCTCTCTCTCTCTCTCTCTCTACATATATATATATAATAAGTTATATGCTCCTCCATTTCTTTTACTCTCATCTAACACTTCTTCATTGTATTGTTTTTTTTTTTTTTTTCCATTCATGTTGTCTATAATACAAGGAAGATAAAAATAAAAAAAATAAAAAAATATTTGATTATATTGTGTTCATCGGAGAGCAAAAAAAGAAAAAAAAATATATATATATATATATTTAACTTCATACTTTCTTTTAAATAATGCTTGCTTTGAAATGCATGATGTTATTAGTTTCTTCAATAATATAAGGGGTCGTTTGTTTTTTCCACTTAAAACTTAATTGGTCAGAATTGAACTCATTAAGTTGTTTTGTTTGTTTTTTTTTAAGTGGTTAAATAACTTAAAAATAAAGTAAGAAATCTTAACTTTTAACTTAATTCCAAATCACTGTATTATAATTAAAATATCATCTTCTAAGTCTATCCTCCCAAAGAAGATATATTTCCAAATTTATCATAATTTGATATGGTGTATAATTCCTTATTTTAATATATTTCTTATTTTAAAGGCTTTTAGAAAAAAAAAAAAAAACCCTAATCACTTCTCATAGAGACCGGTGCTTATAATTCAAGAACCTATTTCAAAAAAAAAAAAAAAAATTAATAATTTTTTTTTGGTTCCCGGTGCATATGATCAAGGAAACCAAAAAAATAAAAATGGTTTCCTCAATTATATATATTGAAAACTTGGACAACATGCAAAATAACTTGAAATTTGTTTTTTGACAATAAATTGATCCTGGCCTTTGTTTGCAGAACATGTAAAATCTTATAAAGAATGGTACATGTTAAATTACTTCTTTTAATTAACATAGATATAAATGTAAAAGTACTTATTTTCAAACAATTTTATTTTTAAAAAACAAACATTTTGACAGTACATTCAGATATGAGGAAAAAAAAAAAAAACAGACATGTCATTCAGGTTCAGATTTCAGTCCCTATTCAGTCTTCAGAAAAATTCAGAACTATTCAATCTTCAGACAAAAAAACAAACGATCCCGAGTTGTATGCAATAAAATAAGCAAATAAATTCTTAAATGGAAAAAAAAAAAACTGTTTTTCAGAAAAACACATTATTAATGGATGTAGGATTTTATTAGAATTTTATTTGATCATATTGTAATAAATGAAATGAAGGAAAAAAAAAAGATTCAAATCACCTGTCAAAAAATGGTGTCCTAATTTGTGTCTAACTAACCAAATTAGGCCATGTGTATATAATCATATACATTTAATTATTTTTTAAAAAAAGTGTGTACACATGGCCCAATTTGATTGGTTAAATCAAGTAAACGTTTGAATTTTAAAAATTGGAGCATTATTAGATCATTAATGGGTTGTCAATAGAACCACTTTTTATTTTTATACTTTTAATAAAAGTTGGACAATGTATTGTTTTGTGCAATATGTTGGACTATTTGGGAATTTTAAAAATGAGTGGTTTTCGGAGGTAAGGAAGCAATTTTATCTCTGGCTTTGGACTTTATCAAATTTATAGTGGTTTGCTGGTTCAAAAGTTTTGGAGTTGGTTCTGGAGATGATCTAACAATTCTACTGTTAGATGTGGCGGAGAGGTGTATTGATAGTCAACATTCAAAGGTGAAGCTGCATTGTCCTTGGTCACCTCCTATAGATCACGATCTTATGTTCAATGTGGATGGTTCCTATAAAGGTAATCCGAGATTGGCAGGAATTCTTTTCTTCCTCTGTAGGCATCGCAGATTCTATTATGGCTGAAGCCTTAGCTATTCATAGAGCTTGCGATTTGATATCCTCAAGAATGAGACTTTCGAATCGCAACATAACAATTATGAGTGACTCTAAATTGGTGGTCTCATGGATTAATGGTGAAGTTTTTGGTAAGCTAAGTCTTGTTAACACGATATATGACATTAGGCAATTTATCATGTCTACGGATTCAGTATCCATCAAGTATACTCCAAGAAGTGCTAACTCACTGGCGGACAATTTGGCCAAGGCAGGGTCTGGTATACAAGAAGATAGGTTGGAAAGGGGGCTTTGAGGTTTTTTATTGCTTGTTTGTCTGCGCTATCGTTGCTAGCTCTTTTGGTGTTCAGATGTTGTTGTTCTAGTGGAGTTTTGATTTTTGGCAGTGTTGTTTTGATGGGTTGTTAAGGCTATAGTGGGGTTCTAGTTGTATCAGGTTAGGTTTAGCTTTGCTTGTTGTTGCCTCTTCTTCACGGGGGTTTGGGTTTGTTTCTCCAAGTGTTGTGGGCGCCTTGTGCAGCCCCTAGTGTTTTTCATTGCTCTGTTTCGTTTTGTTTTGCAAGTCAAAGGCTTCCCTTTACTATTAATAATATTAAAACAGCTTAAAAAAAAAATAAAAGTTGGACAGCTTGATTGGACGGTCTCACCACCTAGAGATGAGACTGTCCCACATAAGTTTTTCTCCCTATGGAGATCAATGGTATCCTTTAATGAAGATCGATAGGGAAAAACCAAAAATTTCACGTCAGCTAAAAATGAAATGGAGCAAATTGCACTAAACTCTAATGAGATTTTCCCTTTTACACTAAAAAACAGCTTTATCGTTATTTGACACTCACCTCCCATATCGTTAGTCAAACTTGATTAAACTTAACAGTTGACCAACTTAGACTGTCAAAATACCAAAATGCCCTTGAAAATTCTTAAGTATTTTAAAAAAGAATGGATGGAGGAGATCTCCTTCATCCATCAACCAATCTCCATTCGGGGATGGATGGAACCAATCAGAAGTGCAAATCGCGCAAGCGAAGCTGGGAAACGGACCGCACCATTTGATTTTTTTTTTTGTTTTGGGAGTTAAAAAACCAATTATATATATCAATCTCGTTCCTATCAGTGCATCATGATATAACTTTATCAGGATATTGAATGTGAACCATTCATTTATAACAGTGATTTGACAAGTGCATGCATACCAAGTCAAAGTATGTAAAACGAGTGACTTACATTTAATGTCCTTATATAATTCTATCAAGATGCACTGATAGGAAAATTTTCATATATATATATATATATAAATTAAACTCAATCTATTGACAATTGCTCCAGATTTGGAAATTTTTTTGGGAGTTATAAATCTGTAAAATATTTGCACCAGCTCTCACATAACCTAAACCAAACTCCTAAAGGTTTGTAGACGGAACCAGAGTCCAAGACCCACTAAAACAAAATTCTTTAGTGTTTTTTTAAATCAATCGATCAATGCATTGAGGAGATCGCTCCACGAATCAGTGAACCAGAGAAGTTTGTGTGATTGTCTCTGTATTGCTGAGATTGGAGTTGTAAAGAAGAATGGTGATGTGGGTTGCTAATACCGAGCTGTTAAAACCATGAAAAAAAAAAGATTGAAAAAAAAAAATTGTAGATACATTAGAACCCCTCTTAATTAATATTCTTAGGACCCACCCTTAAGTATCAATTTTGAGGGGTTATCAATTTGAAGGGTTTTACCTTATAAAGTGTTATTTTATCTTTAAAAACGTGTAGAAGTTGATTTTCTTGTTTAGGGAAGGTTCATTTTCTGGATTCGTTGTTTAGTTGGTTTTATTCTTTAAGGAAAGTTCCTTTTTTGTTAAGAAAATTTTCCACTTGAAATGTAAATTTAGTTGAAACCTTTTCGCTACAACAAGAAGGCGATTATAATAATTTTTTGAGGGAAATTCAAAAAAAATGAAGGATGAAGTAAAAAATATCAAACATGGTGGCCTTGTGCAACTAGCATCTTGAAGCACTTTTCTAGTTCTTGAATATTATGTAATATATTTTGTAATTTTATGAAATTATTAATTTATGCGACAGTCAAAACCAAAATTTTACACTAGGTTTGAAAAAGAAATTATTAATTATTATGATAGAGAGGTTTATTAATTTTTTACACTAGCCCGAGACGGGACTGAAATTTTTTATTAATATAGAGAGGTTATTAATTTATAGGAGATTAATTTACATGTGTTCTACTGTATTTGAATGAATTGGAGAGCTTGCGAGTGATAAAAATGGCAAGGTTGGTTTTTCATGGTGTAAATTTGCAAAGATGGCAAGTTTTGCTCCATTTTGGAAGAGAATGATGGAGGAATTCGACTGAAATATCTTCTAAAATGGAGGAGATGGAAATCCATAGATGACTAGTCACTAGATCTCCTTGGATTGATCTCCATTCTTCAATATGTTTCTATTTTTTCCTTCTTTGAAACAGCATCTCCATTTTCTTTTTCTTAAGATGAAGATTTAAAACATTTTTTTTAAATTTTTTTAATTTCATTTAAAAAAATTTATTCAGTTTTTTAAAATACGTTGAATTGACAAAATAATAGTTAAGTTTGATTTGGGGAAGGGGAGGTGAGTGTCAATTAATAATAAAGTTGTTTCTAAATGTAAAAAGACAAACCTCAAGGGAGTTTGTTGCAATTTGCTCAATGAAACGTTAAGGAGTAAAAAAGGTAGCGTCGCCTGAGAGATTCGAACTCTCGCGGGGAAACCCCATGTACTTAGCAGGCACACGCCTTAACCACTCGGCCAAAGCGACTTCTTGTCCTAAAAGTTCTCCATTACTTTATTAAGTCTTTAAAAGGTTTTTTTTTTTTTTTTTTTTCCTTTTAAAATATCAAGAATTTGGACTTCAATACCATAATATACACCCTTAAATTAAAATATGATAATTATTAATGAATCGGAACTACGCTATTATACATTGTTTCTAACTATACAAGTGTTATTTAGATTCATTATATTGCAATCCAATGGTTCAAATAAATGAGGAGTTAAAAAAAAAAAAAAAAAAAGAATTAAAAGTGTCAAGAATATATAATGTATCTCTTGTAACAACTATGTATAATTACAGATCCTCTATACTAGCTACACCAAATAAGCATGATCAGATTTAATAACAAACAAAATTTTGATTCAAATTTTTTTCGTTTAGACAATATGTACTTTTTTCTTTTTAGTTTATATAATCGAATACTTTGAGTGGTGCTACCTCTATTGATATAATAATGCCTCATTTTTTTTATTTTTTATAATAATATATTTATATCTCTTATTAAAATTACTTTAAGAGACATCCAATATATTTTTCTACAAAGTGAATTCTAATAAAACCTCACAACCTAGACCATGTCTTCACTTTAAAAGGTTGTTGTTGTTGTTGTTTTTTTATTTTTTTATTTTTTATTTTTTTATTTTTTATTGTTTTAAACCATAAAATTGAGTATGATTAATTCCATGAAAATGGAAGATTAAAGTGTATTCGAATTCTTCTCCGTGAGAGCTTCGAAATGGTATACTCAAACTCACAAAATGGTTAATGGGGGGTGCAAATCATGGACCTCGAACCTTCGAATGCACGACTCATGTGTGGGTGCGTCCTACGTACACGAATGCCACTCCGATTGGACCGTGAGAGTTCAGTTGACTTTTTGCCACTTTCGTAAGTCAATGTTTTTGTGTAAAGAATAAGGAAAACTTTTAACTGTTTGGATTCTGATTTCTTACTTGATCACTAAGAATACATAATCGGTTTTTGATTACAAGTAAATCTCTTTGGAGATTATTATCTAATTAAATTATTTTCCTTATTAAATCAAAAACGTATTCACCAAGTAATTTTTGAATTAATCCCTAAAACCCTAGTGTTTCGGTTTGTCTATAAAAAACTCTAGTATTCTTTTCATATCAATCATTCCAGAATAAACAGCAACCGAACATTTCCTTCTCTTCTTTGTTTCTTGGTAAGTTTGAACTCAGTTTGAGTTTGCTGAGAGTGGCTTATGCACCGCACTTCCACTGAGCAACCGTTGTATCCTAGTAGACGATCGCTATACACATACGGTGTTATATATGGTGAAATTGTCTTAAGGACACCGTGTGAAACACGGGCCTCCGTTTTCTGAATCCCTAACGTGACTGTTTTATTGTTTCTTCACCTTCTGTTTGTTGCAGGTTCACTACCAGATTGTGTTTTGGATTTCATAACAACAATCTTAAGACAATTTAAACTCTTTTATTCTAATCTGATTCTTTCATTAAACCTTCTGGTTTTTGAACCTCGACTCAGATTGTGATTAACTTGGTTTGATTTTTATAAAACATCACAGTTGACTATTTGTTTCATCCAAAGGAGTTGTGTGCATCCACTCCCGACAGCTATATATTCGGCTTCGGTCGTGGATAGAGAAATTGAGTTTTGCTTCTTGCAAAACCAAGAGACTAAATTGTTTCCTAGGAAGAAGCAATCGCCAGATGTACTCTTCCTATCATCACAATTTCCCACCCAATCGGTATCACTAAATCCAACAAGACTTGGATTAGTGTCAAAAGAGTACCATATCCCATTGTTAGACGTCCCATTCGCATAACAAATGATTCTTTTTACGGAAGAGAGATGAGACTCCTTAGGATCCGCTTGGTACCTAGCCCACACACCCACATTAAAGGCTATATCGGGCCTACTTGCGGTCAAGTAAAGCAAGCTTCCAATCATGCCACGATAAAGGCTATGTTCCATACTTTTATCACTAGCATCCCTGCTAAGCTTCAAAGTGGTACTCATGGGTGTGTCACAATGTTTGGCATTCTCAAGGCCAAATTTCTTCACTAGGTTTTTTGCATATTTAGCTTAGGTTATGAATATCCCATCATGCAATTGCTTAATTTGCAAACCTAGGAAGTAATTGAGCTAACCAACCAAGCTCATCTCAAATTCTTGAGACATGACATCAACAAATTGTTGGACTTTGGATTTGTTGGTGGAGTCAAACACAATGTTATCAACATAGATTTGAGCTATGAAAAGCTCATCTTTGTTTCTTTTGATGAACAATGTCTTGTCAACACTACCCCTAGAGTAGTCATTGTCAACAATGAATTGAGTGAGGCGCTCATACCAAGCCCTCAGTGCTTGTTTCAACCCATATAAAGCCTTCTTAAGGTGATAGATATGGTTGGGGTGGTTTGGATTTACAAACCCTTTGGGTTGCTCAACAAACACTTTCTTTTGTAATAAGCCATTGAGGAAGGCATTATTCATATCCATTTAGTGTAATTTGAACTTGTGCACACAAGATATGGACAAGAGAAGCCTTATGGACTTAAGACGGGCAACAGGTGCAAAAGTCTCCTCAAAGTCAAAACCCTCAATTTGAGAGTATCCTTGTGCTACAGGTCTAGCCTTGTTGTGAACAATGTTGCCATCCTCATCACATTTGTTCCTAAACACCCATTTGGTGCCTATGACATTGGTATTTTTTGGTGTAGGAACTAAAATTCAAACCTCATTTCTTTCAAATTGGTTTAGCTCTTCTTGCATGGCAAGAACCCAATATTCATCACTTGAGGACTCATTAACCTTTTTGGGTTCAATTTGAGAGGTGTAACAAGTATAGCTAATTTAATTGGCTATTTGACACCTAGTCTTAACACCCTCATTGACATCTCCAATAACATCATCTTTGTTATGGATATATCTAACCTATGGAGCGGGTTCTTTAGAGTCCAAGGAAGGAACTCTATCAAGAGGTTGAATGTCCTCTTCATCATGGTTTGACTTCACATCATTTGAAGTCTCACCAACCCTCCAAAGAAGAATCATCAACCATATCAACCTCCTTCTCATGGTCATTGGTCTTAGGCCTAAAGTCATCTATGAGAACATTAGATGATTCCATGACACCTTGAGTTTTTAAATTGAATACTCTATAGGCTATACTATTTAAGGCATAACCAATGAAAATTCCCTCATCACTTTTGGTATAAAACTTACCAAGTTTATCACGGTCATTGAGAATGTAGCATTTGCTTCAAAAAGAGTGAAAGTAGATAACATTTGGCTTTCTACCTTTCCATAGCTCTTAGGAGGTTACCCTAATACCGGGCCTTAGGAAAACTTTATTTCCTATATAACAAGTCGTATTGACGGCTTCGGCCCAAAGGTTCCTAGGGATATTGTTGCTAAGCAACATCACTCGGGCTATTTCTTGAAGAACCCTATTTTTCCTCTCAACAACTCCATTTTATTGAGATGTCCTAGGAGCTGAAAACTCATAGGAAATGCTTAAGCTATTGCAATAGCTTTCAAAACATGCATTATCAAATTCCTTCCCATGGGTCACTTCTAACCCTTTTAATGCTTTTAATATTAGAGTTTTTTTCATTTTGAATTTTAGTGTAAAACATTTTAAACTTATCAAAAGTTTCATGTTTTTCTCTAAGAAAATATGTCCATGTAAATCTACAGAAATCATTAACATAAACAAAAATGTATCTCTTGCCATCGAGACTCTTGGTTTGCATGGGACCCATAAGGTCCATGTGAAGAAGCTCTAGGGGCTCCTTGGTGGTGAGATATTTGTCTTTTTTATGCATACTCTTGGTTTGTTTCCTTTGTTGACAATGTCTACAAACACCATCAACTTTCTTTCTAAGCTCGGGAAGCCTACGCACAACAACTTTTCTAAGATCTTTAGATCACGATAGTTCATGTGGCCAAGTCTTTGATTCCACAACTTAACTTGCTCATTCTTGGACATGTTGCACGAGATTACACTAGCCTTAAGACAATAGCAATTGTCGCTAGATCTCTTACCTTTCAATAAGGTTTGTCTATTGGGCTTTAGAATAGAGCAATCATTCTTGTCAAACAAAACGGAAAGTCCCTCATCATTAAGATGAGAAATGATTATGAGATTGTCTTGCAAGCCCTTAACATATAAAGCATTGGACAAAGAGGGTAAACCAAGAATGGAAATTTTTCCTTTCCCTATGACTTTCGTTTTGGACCCATCACCAAAAGTAACACATCCACCCTCCTCAATGACAAGAGTTTCAAAGAAACTCTTGTTTCTCGTCATGTGCCTAGAGCACCCACTATCCAAATACCAAGACTTATAAGCATGTGCCTTCAAGGCAATTTGGGCGATATAGCAAAAGTACTCATCTCTTCTAATCCACCTAAGTGATACATTTTCCTTTTTAGTGGTCATTGTTACATTGGATCTAGATGTCCTAAGATCATGCAAATTGGCTCTAGATTTCCTAGGAACATGCTGAAACTAATAATGCACGGTGTGTATAAAACTATCTAGAGGGGGGTGAATAGATTTTAAACAATTGTTACCAATTTTCGTGATTAGTCAATATTACGAAAATACCCCAAACTAGTTAAAGCAATAAATCAAGTGTGAAGTGAAGAATTTAAATAACACTTGATTTTTACGTGGAAACCTTCAACAAGGAAAAACCTCGGGCTGTTATGTGCGCCATACATGAACTTCGAATCCAATAATTGCAATGGTGTGTACAACCTAGATTGACCTCAACCTTTCACAGTCTATAACCCACCACTACTACCCGCATGCCTTTAAAAGTGAACCTAGTCCAATTTGCTTATGGCCTAAGCAACCTTAGCCATAAGACTTACTTCTCAATGAAGAGATAAAATAGCTTATGTGAATATAAATGATATCCAAAATGCAAATAGAGCTAAGGAACACTAAATGCTTATCTAGGAATATAAGATGACAATTAAATCAATCCTAGATATTAAATGCTATATGACATGACATAAAGCTTAGCTAACTTAGATTAAACAATCCTAGGTATAGCTATCACAATAAAACACTAAATCAAAACACCACAAACAATCTCTATCTTGTATCTAGAATATATTCTGAGAACATACAAGTAATTAGAGAGATGACTTGTTAAGATAGACACTAAGATTAGATGAAATTGGTGACAACCTTACCAAGCAAGATGTGATATAGCAAAACCATGCATGGATGCATCCTATATGGTCATAGATGATGCAAGATAAACTTTGATGCACAAAGGAATGACTTTGAGTGTTTAAAGGTGAGTTATTGTGAATTTTTTTCTCTTGAAAAATGTTATAATGGAAAAATATGATTTTTGAACTCTTAGGGACGACCTAAAATGAAAGTGGAGTATTTATAGGTGTCCAAGCAAACTGCAGCGTTTTGGGCGTGCCATGCGCACGACGGACTACCGCAGTTGGCGATTGTAGCGGTTGGTCAAGACAACACTTCAACCGCGACAAAGCAAAAGAATTACTGTTGCTTGGCTTGCCGCGGTTGGTTAAAACGACACTTCAACCGCGGCAGTGAGAGGCAAGGCCTTCTCACGTAGTTTCTCACACATAGACCATGCAATAAGTGCAAGTTTGTGAGTGAAGTGAATGCATCCTAATGCCTAACATGTTATGGCATTTAACAAACAAGATGCAATCAATTAAACATGCATGAAGAGATATTCAAGAACATGAATGCACACAAATAAAACACACAACATACAAGAATTAGAGATATGCATGAGTTGTGAGTGTGTGCAACTAGATCTCTTCAAAGCAAGTAAGCATAAGAAATTACCATTGATGTGCTTCTTCTCTTGAGGTCTTAAGAGGGCATTGGTTGTGCAAATCATCAACCATCAAATTCCTAAGCTACCCTTACATCAAACCCCACTCGTGGTTTGTCACCGAAATAAGCCAATCAAACTTGAGGAACTTACACATACATCTTGGCTCTAGCCCTATTTTCTCAATCATGCTTTTAGCTATACACTTTTTTAATGTACTTGAAGCAATTTGGTCTAACGTGACCATCAAAACCATAAAAATGACATGTAAGGATAAAGTGAGGAATTATACCATGTTTTTGTGAATGCATATGAGCCTTCCTATGTCATTGTGGTTGAATCGATTCATCCATTCTTCATTGTTGAACCGGTCTAGATTGCTTCCTTGATTAAGCTTGCATGATTGGCTTATTTCCTTGGTGAGCCTTGTATTGAGGAAAGATAGCTTAATAGGCCTTCCTTTGTTGAGCTTGAGCTTGCCCTTTTGGTGCCACCATTACTTGGGCACTCTTTGAACACTCTCCTAAGTCAATTTTCTTCCTAGGGTGTTGAGGAGGATGAGGCTCCTTGATGTTCATGCTCTTGACAAAGGTCATCTTGCATGAAGAGGAAGCCTCCTTGTCATCTATCTAGCCGAGGCCTCTCTTGTCACTTGGACTTTTTCCAACTCCCAACATATGGTCGAGTTTCTTTGTGCTAGAGGCCATCTTATTCATTAACTCTCTAGCATCTTCAAGCTCCCTCTCCATTCTTTCTTCATTCCTCTTAGCTAAAGATATCTCATCTCTTAACTTGTTTTCAATCTTCTTCGATCTTACTACTTCTTTACTTAAGTGGGTTACTTTTTTTGTAAACTCTAGATTTTCCTCCTTCAATCTGTGAATTTCCTTTTTGTTCTTCATCCTTGAGCTTTCAAACTTTACAATGTAGTCATCAAGATCCATGCTCTCCACATTTCCATTTGTGGAGTGAGATGAGAAGCCATCATAACATCATCTTCCTCTTGACTATCTTCCTCTTCTTCATCAACATCTTTGCTTTTGTAGGAGAAAGCAAAGGCTATGAAGTTAGCCACTTGATCTTCATCATCCGAAGATCCTTCTCCATCTTCCGAGTCATCACTTCCACTCCAAGTGGCGGCCATTACCTTTCCCTTCTTCTTGTTCTTCAAATTTCCACAATTGGGAGAGATGTGCCATATGCCACTGCACTCAAAGTATTGGATCCCCTTTCTTTCATTCTTTTCTTACCTTGGCTAAAACTTCTTGAATGGAGCCTTTTTCTTCAAGTCTTGGTCTTATGATCCAAAACCCTTCTTCTTGAATTTGACAAACTTATTGAACCTTCTCACCATCAAGGCCATGTCTTCATCCGAGTCATAATTATCCCCCTTCTCAACTCTGGAGGCCTTTAAAGCAATTACCTTTTGCTTCTTAAAAGTTGTGTAGGTAAGACCCTTCCTAGACTCATAGGCTAAAAGCCTCCCAATCACCTCAATCGGCTTCATATTTTTGAAATCACTATTCTCCTATAAAGTTGTCACTTTGGACTAAAATGTCTCGGGAAGCGATCTCATAATTTTTTGCTTGATCTTTCTACCCGAGTAAGGGTCTCCGAGTTAATGACTTTGGTTGACTATGCCTATTAACTTTATCTCAAAGTCATTGAAGCACTCGTTCTCCTCCTGTTGGGCTTTTGGTTTGTCTTGGCATGTATTCTATATCAAAGCGTTGTTTATTCTTATATCATTTAGTGGTCTTAGAATTGATGATGCAAAGCTTCAAAGAAAGACTTGGCCATAACACATGCAAGATGGAGTCTTTAAAGGGAAATGTGCTAAGTTGCACAATAAAGGTATTTTATACCTCATTCCTCTTACAAGACTTAGGCACACACACACACACACACACACACACACACACACATGACATTCATATGTGTCCTTGCATGATTTTATATCATTGGTATAACACTTTCACACACTTGGAAATATATGCTCATGCATTAGATTTAAATTGATGATCATTGGAAAATGCATGTTCTAGGACTATATCTAGGAACGACATATGTGTGTGACTTGGTGTCTATTTGTTTTTGTTTTTTTTTTTTGGACTTGAACATGATCTCTTATGATTCCTTATTGAGTCCCGGTCATTTCAGTTACTCATTCATTAGGTTTCGAGTCCAAACAATGTAGCTACACTACTTTGCGTTCTCATTCCTTGAGTTGTCTTCGTCGTCATTTTCCGAGATGAATTCGTAACCTTTTTGTGAAGTTTTATAGTTTTTATTGTGAGTGAGGGAGTTACAATTTGTAATCCAAAGGCAGATTCAAAATCGGAGTTCTGAGGCCTGAATACAATCGAAGAACTTGAGCGGTGCCCTAGAGGAGCGAGATTGGCCATAGGCCAACCTTGCATGGTCACGTGTGAGCCACGTGCTAGACCCCTCTCTACCCATGTGTACCACACGTTCCCCACATGGGATGCTGACATGGCAAGATGTGGTTGGCCGGTTCTTTCCCTCTCTCTCTTCATTTTAAATTCCTCCTATTCCCTTCCATTTCATTCAAGAAGAAAAACTAGAATTTCCAAATGCAAAATTTTCTCTCAACTTTTTCTCACATTCTAAACACCATAACCTTCTCATACGAAGTCTAAATTGAGTGATTCAAGTTAGAGATTGTTCTTAATCGAGTCCTCTACCTTTTCCAAGTGATTTGGCAGTTGTTTGATTGACTTTTCTAGTGGTTGCACACAGAAAACCGAAACAGCTTGAGAATCCAAGGTAGTGTTCATATCTTTGGGATTTCTTCTTTTATAACCTTTGATTTGATTATGGTTTCTTCTTCTATATGTATATATATGTATGGTGAATGTTATTGAGAAATATAGCTTCATAATCAAACCTAATCAAAAGTCTAATTAGAGACATATGTGAACTAATTTCTTTGATTCTATGATTCACATGTTTGAGAGTTGTATTATGATTAGTTTGATATCTAAGGTTGTTTTAGAATTGATTGAATCATTTTGATGATAAATGACCTTGTAATTTGTTTTGATCCTATGATTGATGTAGTATAGGATTATTGTATGTGTATATGTTTTTAGAGAAATCTAGGATTTAATTGAGTAATCATTTTATCTTTTTCTCTAATTCTTTGGCTAGAATATTGATTGAAATCATTTTATGATTCTAGCATTTCATTGTGTATGTGTATGATATCTTGAATATGTGCTTCATGAATATGATCTATTCAAGTGTTGTTTGTATGAATGAAACTAGGAGTTTTTGTGTTAGGTGTTTTCACTTACTCTAGGTTTAATTCAAGTTCTTGCATCTAGACTAGTAGACTTGTGTTTCAATTGTTTAGGTCTAGTTGTGCCATGGAATGTATTGATCACATGTTTTATGTTGAATTGCTTGATTGCATCATTTTGTATTCACATGATCACACTAGGAAGTCCTTGTGAAAGGAATGAAGTCTTGGTTAGAATGTAATGTTCAGATAGCCAAGCAAGAAGTCTTGCTTAGAGTTGGGATGACTCGGATAGGCAAATAAGGAGTCATGGCTAGGATCGGGAAGGTCCGGATAGCTATGCAAGGGAGGCTTTCTAGAGGCATGTGTGCCTTGGATAGAGAGTTGACTATATTATTGGTAGGCCTAGGTGTATGGATAGATATAGACTCCAATAGAGTGGGGTACACAGGATGTATATGCACTCTTGAGGAATTTCTAATCTTCCATCGATGTTGGTTTAGTATGTTGTCTAATATATTGTGGTTCCATAACATTGAGGGATTTCACACTTTCCAATATGGTTGGGTAGACATAGACTCTACATGGGTTGGTGATCTAAGATTCGTCACTTTGTGGAATTTCTAATTTACCATCCATTATATATATATAGTACCCAATGGTTGTAGTTCAACCCGTGGATGTTTCGTCCTTGGAGGTTTTACCACGTTAAAAAAATCCCATGTGTTAATTCTTCTTATCTCTCTTTATTACTTGTATATATATATATGTTGCTCTTAATCTTGTAGTACATTCATCACTTGTGAAGTTTTTAGAATTAAGATTTGTTAAGTGTGATTTGTAAAGCAATACATATTTGATCATTCTTATATTCTTTATTCTTTTGTATATTGTTACTTTGATGTATAATTATATTTGTTAACACTTGTAATTCATTGAACAAAATCATAATACAAGTATTCTTTGTTGTTGAGATTTTTGTGTTTTACACCTCATGCAACTCTTTATATATGTAGACATTGCCTAAATGATTACATGATTATATTGTCTATATATGGATGGTTTTGGATTATATGTTGTATGTAAAGCTACCTTGAGGGACAAACGAATGTTTATTTTCAAGGGATTCAAAAAGGTGTAAAAACCTATTCACCCCCCCTTAAGGTATGCTTTAAGTAATTTAACTATGTTCTATTATTTTCAATTAGTATCAGAGCAGGTCGTCGAACGGCACTTGACGAGATCCGAGTTATACTTACTAGTGAATTGCTTAGGTTTTTAAAGTATGATCTTACAAGAAGATGTGATGACCGAAAGGGGCTTCTAACTCTAGGCCTCATCTTCTCAAGGGTCACTATTACAGGTTTTGGAAATTGCGAATGAAGGCTTACATTCGCTCTATTGATAAGAGAGCTTGGATGACCGTGGAAGAAGGGTACCTCTTACCCAATAAGAGTGAAAATGGAGTGACCATTTCCAAGCCTAGAAGTGAATGATCGAACAATGAGTTTGAGTTAGCAAAGTGGCATCAGAAGGCGGTGAATGCTATTTTCGGAGGTGTGGATAATAGGTAATTTTCCTACATCCAGAATATAGAGACCGCAAATGAGGCATGAGAAGCTCTCCAAGTTACCAATGAGGGGACTAAGGCAGTAAAGAAGTCTCGTCTTCAATTGCTCACAACTAAATTTAAGTCTTTGCAAATGTGTCAGGAAGACAAGTTTATTAACTTCCAAGACAAGCTTCTAGACAATACCAACCAATGCCAAGCTCTTGGTACTTCTATCTCCGGTGAGAGGCTAAATCGGAAAATTCTAAGATCTCTACCAAATAGGTTCAAAGCCAAGGTAACAGCCATTGAAGAGAGCAAGGACGTTGATGTCATAGGCTTAGATGAGTTGCTAGGATCTCTTCAAACCTTTAAGGTGTGCTTGAAGCCTAAGGCTATGAACAAGGGTTTAGCTCTTAAAGTCGTCAAAGAAGCTAGTAGTAGTGAGGATGACGATGAGATAGCTTTATTGGTTAGGAAGTTTAGGAAGTTATTGAGGAAAAGTGCCAAGCCAAGTGGCAAGTACTCAAGAGAAAAAGAAGTCAAGAAATCCTTTACTCCACCTCATAAGAGGAGTGGTCATGCCAAGAGCAATAGAAAGGTCCAATGCTTTAAGTGCAAGAAGATAGGACATTATGCTTCAGATTGTCCTATTGGTGATACTAAAAAGGACAAAGAGGGAAAAGCTATGGCGGCTACATGGAGTGAAGATGATGACTATAGTGATGAGGAGAGCTCTAGTGATGAGTCTTCTAGTGAGGAAGAGTTGGTGAGCAACTTTGTTGCATTCACGGCCTTTCACTCTATCCTAGAGGATGTATGTCAAGATTCATTAGACAAGGAGGTTGATCCAAATCATCAAGAATGTTTAAGTGATAATCCAACCTACATAGATCTTTTGGCTAAGGTGAAATGTCTTGAAGTGAATTTGAAGATAGCCTTAAGAGAGGTTGTTGAGAAGGATGATTTGATCAAACTACAAGTGGATGAGTTTGTTTCAACAACTCGGAGGCTCTTGGGGTGAAAAGAATGCTTTTGCCAAGAAGCTTAGAGAAGTTGAAGGGATTGTTCTTGAGAGGGATATGATCATCTCTAGTTTTTCATTAGGAGTCTCAAGCGACTTGGTAGTTAAGGAGAAACTCATAGAAGCATCACTTCCTACAAGCGAGGATAATGTCATTGTTGACAAGAAAGCTCCTAAGCAGAGACGTTCCAAGACTAAGAACAAATTTAAGAACAAGGTACCTCTTGAAACTCCCATTTGTGCTTCTCCAACTCCAGAAGGAAAAATCTCTTCTTTTGTTTCTATATGTCATTTTTGTAATACCATATGTCAGATTAAGCCCAAGTGCTATAAATTCATTGAATATTGCGAAATAGAAATTGCATCTAGGAATAAACATAAAGAGATTATGCCTCATTTTAAGCATGCTAAAACTGTTGAATATGGAAAGCATGAAAATGTCAAAAAGCATGTTAAGAATGTCTGGTTTGATAAAAGAGCAAACCTTGCTAAAATTGACAAAGCATGTGTTGATAGCAATGTTGATGGGAAGAGTATCAATGATATTATTGTGAATCAAGTTGTTGAAGAACTTTACTCTAGATATAACATTGTTGTCAATAGGAATCTTGATAATGTTTGTGTAGGTTCACCCAAGACAAAGTTTGTCAAGGGTGAGTTTTCTTACCATTAGGTGTAAGATGCACATGTGTGTTAGCTTTAAGATTAATGTTATGTTGTTAAGACAATTAGCTTGCTTGCTTTGTGTCTCTATAACATGATATGAACTTAACTATCTTACATTAGTGTTATGATGGTCAAAATCTGTTGATTAACTTTTAAGAAGTTATTTTTTATGAAATCTATATGGTGACAATCATGTTATGGCTTTTGGAGAAAGTCAATTTTTGTTGTTGTTTGAGTTGAAATGCATAGTCTTTAGTCTCTTGGAATCAACACACCTATAACTTGTTGTCATGAAGACAAACAAACCAAGAGGACTCATAAAACGGGTGAAGGCCTTGCATTTGATGAAATTAGCTTGCAAAGGTATCTCTATATCATATTGCTTGCTTTCTTAAATTTCATCTCTCAACTCTTTGTTTATATCACTTCATGAAGCATGTCATATTAGAGCACTAATATAGTGTCTATATGGTCCTTCTTAACATTTGCTTATTTAAGATCTTTTGGTGATTATTGTTCACATTGATCTTAATCATGTTGGGTGTTATTGTTTGTATGATTGTTGAGTGGTATGTTTTGAAAAATATGAGCTTCATATTCTTTGAAAGTTACTCTCTTGAGAAGTAGAGATCTTAAGTAAGTCTCTTTACTTGCTTTTTGATCATGTGCTTTTAAGCAGAAAAACTTGGTTTCAAAAAATGCACTTTGCTTCTCTTGTATGCTTGGTTGAGTAAGTTAAGCTTGATATATGTAAGTTGTGGATACAACTTGAAGTCCTAGGACTAGTATATTTTAAGATGACCTATGGTTGGTATCCATTTGCTTCGGCAACATAGAACTCAATGAGCACCTTCATGGAAAGGGCTACACACCTTGATTATGAAGTCGTCTAATGTAGGAAAGGGCTACGCCATTGTGATGAGTGAAAGCCGCCATGAAGCGTATATGTTTAAGTTAGAAAAAAATCAAAGAAGTGTTGAAAAGAATCAATTAAAAAAAATCTTTGATTCAAGCCTAAAACAAAACAAAAGGCTTTATGGAGTATAGTTGAATAATCAAATTAGCTTGGGTTGTCAAATAGAAATGAAATAACGAGCCACGTGCACACACAACGCTCACATGTTGAAATCTATTCTCTTTTAAAGCAAAATTCCAGATGATAATCGGTTTGACCTTTTTATGGAATGGCTTAAGATGAATAGTTGTTGAAATTGTTTGGATGTTTGATTATCAAATTACTTCTTTTCATATACTTGAAGCAAAATATTCACACACTCACTTTTGCTTATTTGGTATTTTGATACCTTAGCAATTTATGAAGACATATGAGAGTGATTGAAAATCTTGTTGTAACTCTCTTTGAAATGTGGAGCTTATTTGAAAAATATATTGAAATTGCTTGGTGATGTGAATGTGTGGCTATTTATGTGAACAATTGTCTATCTAAATCTTAGATGAGGCATTTATCAAGGGGGAGCATAGTATGCTAAATTCGTGTTCTCTTTTGTGATTTGTTCACATGATTCTTCAAGATTGTTGTTTGTTGGCATTACTCTTGTTTTTGATAAATCTTTAAAATGTTATGCTAATTCTTGATTTGCATATTGATTTATTCAAAAAATAATGATGTTGATGTTTTGTCTTTGATATATGTTTATTGGTCACTAACGTGCTTGATGTTTCCACTCATATTTGTTTTTAGTTTTTGTGTAGTATAAGGTCATGGGAAAGGCAAAGAAAGGTGGGACTAGCAATCCTACAAAGGTCATTGACAAGTCAAAACCTTCTTTCTCTTCCAAGAAGTCTAAAGCCGACAAGTTAAAGCAATTAGGAATTTTTGGGGACAAAAAGCTTATCCTTGAGAAATGTATTGACTTAGATTCTTGTGTTGATTCGTATATCTATAAGGTGATCATTGATAGGAAATGGAGTACTTGGATTGAAATGCTAGGAGTGGTTAATGAAACCATGGTTAGAGAATTTTATTGTAAATTCGAGAATAGTACTACTTTTCAAAGTGCTCTTTTGGATATGAGAGGTGTTGTCTTTAAAGTTAATGTTTGGAAATTGAATGAGTTTCTAGGATTATCAAATGATATTGAGTTGGTCTCTTGGAGAACCTTGATTTGATGAGAAAAACTCTATGTGACAATGTTGATTTTGAGTGGGGAAAGCGTGCTTTTATTAAGCAAAGTGAGTTGATCAAAATAAGTGCTTTTTGGCATTTATTTGTTTGTACCAATCTTGTTGTATCTAGTAATGCTACCGAACTTAATAGAGAAAAGATCAAGATTGTGTACGCCTCAGTGACTAACAAACCCATTTGAGATTGTGGCTTGTTCAACTCGTTAGAAAAGAAGTTGGCATATCCGGGGTTTATCTCTCATTTATGTTTAGCTAAAGGGTTGAAGAAACATGATGATGATGTGCTACTACCTCCCTTAGAGAAGTTTAGTGATAGACGTGTTGCTACCATGTCATATAAGGAAAAAGGAAAGTCTAGTGATACATTTAGACTCTTTGGTGAATCTTATGATTCAAGTCATGTATCTATCACACATATTCTTCCAAGTTGGGCTACACAATTGAAGAATGAGGTTGAAGAGTCACGTAGATCATTGAGGCGTCACAAAGGAAGATTGAGGAGCTCAATGTTAAGGTAGTGCTTCAAGATGTGAAAATTGGAAAGCAAAGCATCTACTTCAAAGCATTATGTGAGGTCAACCAATCGGACAACTTTCCTTGGTGACAAAAGTGGCTAGAAATGGTTGTGAGACATATTTTCTTACTCTTTCTTTTTGGCTTCATATCATGTCAAAAAGAGGGAGAAATATGGGGAGATATGGCATATTATAGTTTCTAGCTTGCTTAGTCTCATTTATTGTTTTTTTGTTTTTTTGGTGTATTTTGGTATAAAGTTTGAACTTTATGGCATGTAATATTTTTGGTGATGTTGGCTAGAATATTTTGTTGGATAGCATGTATTAAGAGGGAGCATACATGATTCATTTGAACTTAAATGTTTTATATTTCTTGCCTAAGAATGAATATTACCATATGTGTTGTCTCTTGGATATTCTTATGCTTTCAAGTTATTTTTAGGTGATATCAAGAGAAAATCAAGAAAAAGTTCAAGACTTCTTGTTGGAAATTTTGTCTAGAAATGTGTAACTCATTGTACTCATTGTGACCAAATTTTCTTTGTAATTGTCTTAGTATATGTATAGGGGTTTTGACATGGAATTTGCCAAAGGGGAAGATTGTTAGGTTCTTGGTTTGTCTTGGCATATATTCCATATCAAAGTAGTGTTTTTTCTTGTATCGTTTTGTGGTCTTAGAATTGATGATTCAAAGTTTCAAAAAAAGATTTGGCCACAACACATGCATGATGGAGTATTTAAAGAGAAATATGCTAAGTTGCACAATAAAGGTATTTTAGACCCCATTCATCTTACAAGGCTTAGGCACACACACACATGACATTCATATATGTCCTTGCATGATTTTATATCATTGGTATAACACTTTCACACATTTGGAAATATATGCTCATGCATTAGATTTAAATTGATGATCATTGGAAAATGCATGTTCTAGGACTATGTCTAGTAAACGACATATGAGTGTGACTTGGTGTCTATTTGTTTTCATTTTATTGTTTTTGGACTTGAACATGATCTCTTATGATTTCTTATTGAGTCTCGATCATTTCGGTTACTCATTCATTAGGTTTCGAGTCCAAACGATGTAGCTACGCTACTTTACGTTCTCATTTGTTGAGTTATCTTCGTCGTCGTTTTTCGAGATGAATTCTCAACATTTTTGCAAAGTTTTATAGTCCTTGTTGTACGTGAGGGAGTCATGATTTGTAATCCGAAAACAGATTCAAAATCGGAGTTCGGAGGTCTGAATACGGTCGAAGAACGCGAGCGGTGCGCGAGAGGAGCGAGATTAGCCATAGGCCAACCTTGCATGGCCATGTGTGGCACAAGGGCTCGACCCCTCTCTGCCTACATGTGCCACATGCACCCCACACAGGCTGGTGAGATGGCAAGATATGGTTGGCCAGTTCTTTCCCTCTCTTTCTTCATTTTAAATTCCTCCCATTCCCTCCCATTTCATTCAAGAAGAAAAACTAGAATTCTAAGTGCAAAATTTTCTCTCAACTTTTCTCACCTTCCAAACACCATAACTTTCACATACGAAGTCGGAATTGAGTGATTCAAGTTGGAGATTGTTCGTAATCGAGTCCTCTACCTTTTTCAAGTGATTTGGCAGCTGTTTGATTGACTTTTCTGGTGGTTGCACACAGAAAGCCGAACCAGCTCGAGAATCCAAGGTAGTGTTCATATTTTTGGGATTTCTTCTTTTATAACCTTCAATTTGCTTGGGGTTTCTTCTTCTATATGTATGTATATGTATGGTGAATGCTATTGAGAAAGATAACTTCATAATCAAACCTAATCAAAAGTCTAATTAGAGACATATGTGAACCAGTTTATTTGATTATATGATTTTCACATGTTTGAGAGTTGTATTGTGATTAGTGTTAACCACCAAAATTGGCAAAGGACCAAAGAAGAATTTTCCACCCGGATATCGGGAAGAAACACATGCCGAGATACCAGCTAGGTACTCATAGAAAGAAGAATACTGTATCAAATCTGGATACCTACCTCCTCCTTCGGAGTAACACCAGCAAAGCTCAGCAATCCCGATAACCCCAAAAATGATCCAACCCGGAGTTCTAATCGGAATCCTATCACGGAGCTCAATGGGGCACCCCACTACAGCATCAGACAGGTATCCCATTACTAGATCGATAGGATACCCCACTATTAATTTAGCAGGGTACCCCGCTGCCGCATCAGACAGACATCTAGATTCTACATCCAGCTAAGTACCCCGCTTCTACATCCAAGCGGGTACCCCGCTGCAACCGACATCAGGATACCCCGTCGACCAAGCACCTAACCAAGAAAGCATCAAACTAGAAAGAGACGAGGTACACGAGAACCCATATGAACCCAAATACCTCCAGGGATCCTCTCACCAGTTAACCATAAGAAACATTAACAGAATCTGAAATATGTATGTCCAGGAGGACAAGTCTTGAAACTCCAAGGCTAGGGGGATGAAACGCGATCGTTCATCTCCCGGTAAAAAGGTAGACTCCTTTCCGCCACTTAATAATTCCATTCCAATAAGTAGTCCATTTGTATTAGAATCCTTTCCAAAAGGAATCACTTGATTCAGATAATTAAAGCTTCTACGAGGTTGTCTCCTAGAAGGAAAGAAAGTCTTGTGATCGCCAAACCCTAGACCGAAATTATAGGAGTGCATGACAAGCAACGAGACCTATATATACGACACTATATTCACCAGAAGAAAAGGAGAGGAAAAAAATTGGCCTCCCTAAACCCTACACTCGCACCTTTTGTTCTACTTATCGACAGACACGAGCACGCCATCTCCATCACCTAACAGAAACATTGAATACCGCCATATATCACTATAGCCTTAATTTCATCAGTTGTATCTATGTTTTTATTAGTAAAATCATACATGTTAATCTTTTCTTGTATGATTTTTTAGTTTGGTTTGACAGAATTCTTATTGGTATCGACCTATGTGATACCTCTTTGACCGGGATCTATCCCGATCTTGGTCCTTAAAGTTGTTATTTGGAGATTCACCCCAGTGATAATTTTCCATTAACACTTTTGGCGCCGTTAGTGGAAAACTACCTTCCCAACATTTATAGAAAAGCCGTCTTAGTTCTATTCGGCGAAGCAGAAAGATGAGACAACGATCCTCTTAGGCCCATCCGGCTCCATCGGGACCCTTGTCACTCGTTTCCACCGAAAGAGCTTAAAGACGGGGTAAATGATCCAGGAATGACAATCCGGCACCAATACCTCCTCCTGTCACAGCCGTATGCCCTTTGTCTCGAGATCCGATTGGGCAGGAGATCAATCGGGATATTCTAGAGCAACAAGCTACTGCCTACGTAGAAGCCATCCAACTCAGAATGATAGCTTAAGAAATCCCCTTTGAAGCAGCCGGGATCGTAGGAGACATCGGCCCAAGTATCCGGGTACCAGTATTTGATCGACTAGGACCATCTCCACCAACCTCGGTCTGTTAGGTTAATCTCAGACCCCGACTGGTAAAATCCGCGATTGAGATTCCACCGTGGAGAGTCCAACCCCTGGCAAAGCCAAGGGGAGAGAAGAAAGTCCACAACCAGACTCAGAAGGAAGCGCCAGATCTCGAAAAAGCCCTAGAATTAGGCATCAGAAAGCCAAGCGGAAGGAAATGGTTATTGATTCAGAGACCTCTGATGAAGAAGGCTCGGTGGCCCGATCCGGAAATGCTAAATCTCAGCGCCTGGAAGATTAGATGGCCAAAATGGCTAAAGAGTTGGAGGAATTGAAAAAGGGAAAACATCAAGGAATCCGGAAAAACCCCCTAGGAGAGATGAATGCACCATTCTCCAAAAGAATCAGGGAGGCGGGGTTTCCCCACAAATTCAGGATACCTTTCAAAAAGTATTCCGGAACAGAGGATCCAATCAGTCACCTCGAAAGCTTTGTCCACCAGATGGACGTCTAGAATGCAACACGGTCAGCCATGTGTAGGATGTTCCCTTCTACCTTGACTGACTGTACCAAAACGTGGTTAAGGAAATTGCCACTGGGTAGTGTGGATTCTTTTTCTAAACTCTCTACAGCTATCTGTGCATAGTTTCAAGGAATCAAGCCTCGTCATAAGGACCATATTTTGCTTCAGTATGTGAACCAGGAGCGGGGTGAAACATTGAGGTCTTATGTAGAGAAATTCCATAAGGAAGTGATCCAGATGGGAGTATTCGACGAAAAAGAAACCTTGGCTAATTTCAGAAGAAACTTGTTGGCGGGCAGACTATTCCGTTCTTTTGCTAAGCATCCACCAGAAACTTACCAAGAAGCCTACAATCGAACGTTAGAATAGGTAGACATAGAAGAGCAACTCTGGAGGTTGAACATGATGAAGCCCGGCTGACCCCGTGTCCTAGGAATGAGGCTCAAAAACCTGTACCAGTCAAGAGATTCCAAAATCAGCCCCCAAACAGGTCAACCTACAGGCCGCCTCCTATTCCCTTATACCAGGAAAGATACCCGACTAGAAGATCCCCTCTCAGGAGATCGCCTCCCAGGGTTGCCCCTCTGAAAGTAGTTGCCCGGGTAGCAAGGGAGCAAGATGTATATGATCACTACACCCCCCTCAATGCTTCAAGAGAAACCATCTACCTCACCATCCGGGACAAAGGCCTACTCAGGAAGCCGGGTCCCATGAAAGTCCCAGCTGATAGGAGGAACCAGTACAAGTATTGCGATTTCCACGAGGATGTCGGACACAACACCTCAGAATGCTATAGCCTCCGTAATCAGATCGAAGGATTGGTAAGGGGAGGCCTGCTGACAGAATTTCTACAATAGGTACGGGATAGCATCAAGGAGGGGAAACAGGTACAAAGCGGGATACATGAGGCGGCATATAGAAGAAGGGATGAGGAGAAGGATCTGATGCAGTAGATCCAGGTGATTCATACCATTAGTGGAGGATCCACCTTGGCTGGACCTTCCAACAATTCTAGGAAGAACCATACAAGAAAGATTCTCATACTCAACTTAGGTCATGAGATATTCAAGGTCAACAATGGGTCCCGAGTTCCATTCCGCTATACCAAGATTGTCTTTACAGAGGAAGATGTCTACAATACAGTCCAACAATATGACGATCCCATGGTAATCTCGGTACATATTGCTAACTGCTGGGTTCACCGTGTCCACCGTGTCTTTATCGATACAGGAAGCAGAGTCGACATCCTATTTAAGGGAGCTCATGAGCAACTTAACTTGAAGAATTCCTGCTACAACAGTTGCACCTCGCTTTTGTATGGTTTCACAAGGGACTCTATAATGCCCATCTGCCGTTGACAGTCGGAGAAGCTCCACTTCAACAGAACGTGATGACAGAGTGAAACAAATTATGGTGTGTTCAATGTTAATCTAGAGAAGGGTGAATAGATTTTAATCGATTTTACCCAATTTTCGTTATTAGTCAAATTGACGAAAATACCCCTAACTAGTCACAATAATATATCAAGTGTATAAAGTGCAGAATTGTAAATGACACAAGATATTTACATGGAAACCCTCACGGGAAAAACCATGGGCTAGTAAGTGCGCCATACTCGAACCTCGAATCCACTAAATGTGATAACGATTACAACCTAATCCCAGTCAATAATCACACACCTACCTAATCCCGGTATAAGTGAATCTAGTACAATTTGCTTGTGATTTACACTTACCTAATCCTGGTAGCAACACAAGACTTACTTCTCAATGAAGAGATAATAAAACCTAAGTGAATATATGATGATATCCAAATAGCAAATAAAGCTAGGTAACCTTAGATGCTTATCTAGGTTGATGAATAACAATTAATGCAATCCTAGATATCAATAGCTAGGTGACATGTCAAAAAGCTTAGCTAAACATAGATTCTGAAAACCTAGATAGCTATCACAATACAACACTAAATCAATTTATCACAAACAATCTCTATCTTGTATTTAGCATATAATCTAAAAACATACAAGTGAATAAAGAGATGACTTGTTAAGAAAGACATTAAAATTAGATGAAGTTAGTGAGAATCTTACCAAGAAGTTGTGATGATGCAAAACCATGCATAGATGCACTCTATGTGAGCATAGATGATGCAATATGAAGTTTGATGCAAAAAGGATTAGCTTTAAGTGTTTAAAGGTGAGTTCTTGATTATTTTTCTCTTGAAATATGTTCTAAGGGAAAAATAAGCTTTTTGGACTCTTAAAAACCAACCTAAAATGAAAGAGACATATATATAGGATGTCAAAATGAAGTGGCGTCGTTTTGATATTTTTTTTCAAAAATATGCCTTGGGCGCCCTACACATGCCCTACGTAGGGCGGGTGTAGGGCGCCTCACCTAGAAAATTGAAGAACAAGTTCTTCAAGGCCGCTGTTCACCGAGGCGAAAATGGGCGAACCAAAGGCGATTGCTTTTGGGTTTTGAGAGCCGCCATTCACCCGCTCTACCTAGGGCGGGTGTAGGGCAAAACACTAGTGAAAATAAATTCGATCAGGTGCCCCGCTATACGTAGGGAGGACATACAGCGGATAGGCGCGACAGTGCATCAGCTTCAGTTTCAAGCACCTCAAAACATGACCAAAAGACATTGAAACCTTTCGTATGATATATCGTTGGAAAGGTATGGAAGTCTACTTTCTAATCCAATTTATGGAATGAGATTTCAATGTCTTTAGAAAATGTTATGGTCAATAGAGTGACCAAAGGTCAGATTCGGATAACAACTATGATGCCCTGTTTTAGTGGTTACTTTAGAGATTTCAAAACCAATCCAAATGGTCATTAAATATTACGAATAATATACCGTTGGAAAGGTATGGGTGTCTAGTTTTCCTAGAAATTTACAAAACTCAATTTCAATCTTTTAATAAAACGTTATGGTCACAAGAACATACAAAGGTCAGTTTTGAAAAAACAATTAAATCTTTGAAATCCAATCTTTTGAAACTAGACACTTTACTCCAAATAACCAAATCGAATCTAATGCTTATCCAAGAGAAGAATGAGACCTTCTCAAGTGGTCAACCATCACGCCAAGAAATGCACACCATCGTGCAAGCGCGGACGTTTTCGATCACATAAGTGGAAACGAATTACACAACACTTAAGACTATCATAAATGAAGTGCAAGTGTGGGAAGTGAATGCATCCTAATGCCTAACATGTCATGGCATTTCAATGAACTAGATGCATCAACGTGATCATGGTAACCAAATCTAACAGAAAATGGCGAATGTGTGTGGACTACACCGATCTCAACCGGGCTTGCCCAAAAGATAGCTTCCCGTTGCCTAAGATCGACCATCTAATCCATTCTACCGCGAGAAACAAGCTTCTAAGCTTCATGGATGCCTTCTCGGGAAACAATCAGATCATGATGCATCCCTCAGATCAAGACAAGACCAGCTTCATCACAGGGCAAGACCTTTACTGCTATAAGGTAATGCTATTTGGACTTAAAAATGCAGGTGCTACATACCAGCGTATGGTGAATAAATTGTTCAAGCAGCAGACGACATGATTATAAAATCTTTCGAGGCCGGGCAACACCCAGAAGATTTACGCCAAACTTTCTAGGTAATTAGGAAGAACCAGATGAAACTGAACCCCGTAAAGTGTGCTTTCGGAGTAGCAGCAAGAAAATTCCTGGGGTTCATAGTACACGAAAGAGGAATCGAGGCCAATCCCGAGAAGATTAAGACCATCCTAGACCTCAAGTCTCCCATAACCCTCAAGCAGGCACAGGGATTGATAGGCCGAATAGCAGCATTAAACCGATTCATATCCAGCTCCACTGATAAGTGCTTCCCGTTCTTCAAGATTATCAAGTAGGGAAAGAAGCTAAAGTGGGATGAACAAATCAAGTTGGCTTTCCAAGCCTTAAAGGAATACTTGGCCAGTCCCTCTCTATTGGTCAAACCCTTCACGGGAGAAGAGCTTCAACTTTACCTAGCTGTTTTAGAAGCTGCCACTAGTGGGGCTTTAATGAAAGAATGCAGTGACGGAATATAAAGACCGGTGTACTATGTGAGCCGTGCTTTCACCAAGTCTGAAAAAAATTATACCCTCCTTGAAAAGCTTGCCAATGCCTTAGTAAGTACAACCATAAAGCTCCGGTCCTATTTTCAGGCACACACTATCGTGGTAGTCACCGATCAGCCCTTATGTCAATTCTTCCAAAGACCGGATGTATCAGGCAGGTTGGTTCTATGGGCCCTAGAGCTCACCCAATTTGACATCAAATACAAGCCAAGGTCCACGATCAAAGCACAGGCCTTAGTCGACTTCTTAATGGAGTTCATCATAAATCCGGACCCAATTACTAAGCCCGACCCCAGTTCGAATCAAACTGATCTGAAGATAACAAGACCTAGATTTTATACATAGATGGGGCATCAAGTCAATCAGGGTACGGAGCAAGAATAGTTGTGATAGACCCAGAAGGGGTTGAATGTAGTCACTGCTTCAGGTTCGAGTTTAGGGCTACTAATAACGAAGTAGAATATGAAGCCTTACTAGCGGGAATGAGAGTAGCAGGAGCCTTAGGGGACAACTTCCTCCTAGTTAAGAGTTATTCCCAATTGGTGGTCAACCAGGTGTTGGGGTTGTACCAGGTAAAAGGTGACAATATGGTAGCATATCTGGCTAAAGTCTGAGAAGCAATGTCGGGATTCAAAGACGTGAGGATGAAACAGATACCTTGAGAGAAAAATCATCGGGCAGATATTCTAACCAAGATCACAGCAGGTGAGGGGCATACTTTACCAAGAGGGGTACCCCTCCAACTGATACCCTGTTCTAGCATAGCTAAGGGGGTAGGGATCCTACTAGTCAACCGATTCCTTTGTTGGATGGATCCAATAGCGGACTAGTTCCAAAGTGACACTCTCCCTGCAGATCCAGATCAAACACGCAAGCTGAAGAGAATCGCTACCCTGTACTACCTTGTAGACGGATACTTTTACCGCAAAGGGAAATCCCTCCCCTTACTTAGATGCTTTCACCCAGATACTAGCCTACCAGATGCTTAGAATGGGCTACTTCTGGCCGACTATACATCAAGATGCAAAACAGTTCACACAATCATGCAAGGCTTGCCAGAAGACAGCAAACCTTTATCACCTCTCTCCGGAAAGGCTCTTCTCGATCAGTACACCTTACCCCTTTGCTATCTAAGGACTAGATCTAATCGGTCCGCTTCCTTCTGCACCTGGCTAGGCCAAACATGCAGTAGTGGCAATAGAATACTTCACCTGTTGGGTGGAAGCTAAGGCACTTGTCAGGATAACTGAAGAAAAGACCACCAGTTTTGTTAAAGAGAATATCGTTTGCCGCTTCGGTACCCCGATAGTCATCATAACTGATCTGGGAAAGCAATTTGATAATGCCAACTTCAGAGAATTCTGTGAAGATCGAAACATTGATCTCCGATTTGCATCAGTGGCACACCCTCAGACTACCAACAAGACAATTAAGAAGCTCCTAAAGAAAAATCTCCTCCAATAGAAGAAGGGATTATGGGTTGAAGAATTACCCAATATGCTATGGGTGTACAGGACCACCAAGAGAACTGCAACAGTGGAAACCCCTTACTCATTGGTATTCGAAACTGAAGCAGTCTTCCCATCGAACACAAGCTTATCTCTTTCCGGATTCAAAACTATGAACTAGAAGATAATGAGGCTAAGTTAAGAGCCAATCCGGACCTACTTGAGGAGAAACAAAGAAGGATCGCTGAAAGAGTAGCAGTGTACCAAAGTAAGATAGTCTGACATTTCAACAAGAGAGTGAGGATCCGCCATTTCAAAGAAGGAGACTTGGTCCTCAAAAAAGTAACCCAAAACACATGGAAAGGGTTCGGCGGGGTACTAGCCCCTAACTGGAATGACCCTTACCTGATTAAAGCAATGTTACGGGGTGGCGCCTACAAGATGGAAGACCTGGATGGATACCCGGTGGATCACACATGGAAAGTTGATCACCTCAGGAAATGCTACCCTTAGGAATCCAATTTATATCGGCTGGAATACACACCCCGATTTTATATTGTACTATTTGAAAAATTCAATAAAGTTAGTTATCTCTCTTACATGATTCTCCACTGATCACTCTGCAAGCTCCCCTATATAATTCTTCTATAGCTCATCTTACCGCTTTGGTCGAGGTATACCCTCTTCTGAGAAGCCTGGTGCTAAAGTGGCATAAGTTGCCTACTAGGACAGATAATTTTCGCCATTACTGAATCGTCTCAAGACCAGGAAATAGCCTTATGGCTCTCTTGCTGCCTTGGTCGGGGTATACCCTCCTCCGAAAAGCCTAGTGCTAAAGTGGCCTAAGTTGCCTACTAGGATAGATAATTTTCACCGTTACTGAATCGCCTCAAGACCAGGAGATAGCCTTATGGCGCTTCTACTGCCTTGGTCGGGGAATACCCTCCTCCAAGAATATTATGATATATCAAACTAAGGGCCTGGACTCGTGGTCTTAGTTGCCCGCTGTGTCCTCAAGACCAGGAAATAGCCTTAGGGCGCTCCTGCTGCCTTGGTCGGGGTATACCCTCCTCTAAGAAGGATTTGATACATCAGAGTAAGGATCCGGACTCGCGGCCTTAGTTGCCCGCTGCATCCTCAAGACCAGGAAATAGCCTCAAGGCGCTCCTACTGCCTTGGCCGGGGTATACCCTCCGTCAGGAAGCCTGGTGCTAAAGTGGCCTAAGTTACCTACCAGGACAGACCATCAGAAGGATCGGGATACCTTTTCAGGATACCTGGTTCCTTACTTCTCCATCTCTCCAAGAATAAATAACATTAGGGCATTCAAGCTAACTCAGTCTGGGTATACCCACCTCCGAGAAGCCTAATGCTAAAGCAATCTAAATTGCCTATTAGGACAGAATCTCAGAAGAAACAGGATACCTTACCAATATACCTGATGGTTTGCTTCTTCCAAAGACACTTATTGCTGAAGCAGGTTTGATTATTAACCAGGATATCCAGAACCTCAAACTGCTACATACTCATTAAAATCCCACTAAAGAAAGGGACGTGTTCGCCTGCTAGATCCCCGTTAGTGTTTACAACGACAAGGTACAAGATTGTTATATGGCTATCCAGAATCCCGATCAAGGAGCAGGTCTCCAAAGTTATTTTCATTCATTTACAAATACGAAAGCGTCAGGATTTCTCCTAAGTCAAGATTTTTCCTGAGTCCAGATTTTTCTAAGTTAATCTCTTTCTAATTCAGAAAAGCAAGCAAGATATAATTTGTTCCAACAAATAAAGATCTTCTATTGGACTGACGGGGTGCCTAACTCCCTTTTAAAGGCTACAAAAAAAAATATAATAATAATACATGAAAGACAAGTTAGGCGTTCTCCTCCTCCTCCAAGTTTTCTCCCTTACTGGCTGCTCCTTCCCCGGACACCTCAGCTGCAGTATCAGGATGGGTCTCCTCGACTACTGGAACCATAGATCCAATTGAAGCATTTTCCTCTCCCTCAGCTGCCAAACTACTCTTGTTTGCCTCAACTTTTGGAACCTCGGTTCCAACTGCATCTTCTTCTTCCTCTTCTACTAGAATAACCTTTAAAGAAGGCACAGGGTCCTGTGTTTGTCCTTCATGAGTAGAGGGAGGGACAGTCCGATCACACGTAAGCTAGGCAGCCTTCGCCATGATTTGTTCTCGGTCCCAGTTCAAGGCCGCCTGAAGATCAAACGGAGGAGGCAAAGTTGTGGCCACCTCATAGCAGGCAGTGAAATACCCATCTTCAAAGGATGGACCTTTCTAGGCCTTCAAGTTCTGCACTGTCTCTCTTTAAAGACGGTTTTCATCTTGCAGCAGCCTCTTATCCCTCTTCAGGCATTCCCTCTTTAGGCATTCCCTCTTCTCACGTTAACACAAGGAGTGGATTGTCTCGGTATCCAGGCAGCGTAGATAGCGCTGGGCCTCCACCATGGCAGCCTGCCTACCATCTTCAGATGCTTTAGCAGCCTAGAGTAGAGGGGCCATGCTCTGCTAGGCTTGAGCCAGCTCCTACTAGGTATCCTCCAGCTTGGCCTGAAGCCTTATGTAGGCTTCCTTCAAAGTCAGCAGCTGTTTCTCTATGGCCAAAGCAAATTTAAAACCGTGCGAGAAGAAGAAGAGTCAGTACCTGTAGAAAAGAGAGAAGAGTAACAAGAGAAAAAGTAAAATGCTACCTCAGCCAATACAGAATCCTCTTTGGTTGCCAAAATTTCAGTAGGAAGCTTCGCCATGTTCATTAAGCTCCCTCCAGGGTAGGATGTTCTGAACCGGGATATCACCTCGTAGTGGGTAGCACCTTCTGACCCTGATCCCGAAGGAACATCAACGGCGGGATAAGAGACGGGAGTAGGTTCCTTCTTTGAAATTTTAGGCTGCTCCTTGGAAGGCAATACTGCTGGAAGAGGATTATGAGGAGTGCACACAGCAGGAGGAGTAGTAACCTTTTTGGTCTTCCTTAGAGATTGTTTTGACGAGCCCCGGGTTTTAGCAGCTCGAGCTAGCATTGACCTTATGGATTGGCGTCCCAGGGCACGAGTAGAAGGACGAGCAGGAGTCTTGACAAGCAATCCCGCAGGAGTAGGAAGAGGTGAAGAGATCTTGGCAGGAGGTTTAGCCAAAGTAGAAGGAGGGATAAAGACCGCGTTAGGCTGAGTAGTTGTGACCTGGGCAGTATTGGAGGGAGAAGGAGGAATAGATGGAACAGGAGAAGTAGAAGGTGGCAAATCCACACCTCCTGCCCATGTCTTAGAGGAAGTAAGAGAATCGGTCACCAGCAAGGTAGCAGAGACTATTAAGAAGAAGATAAACATAGTAAGAAAGGGAGAGTAAAAAATACACATACACAAACAAAGAAGACAGATGAAATTTTTATACCTAGATGTGCGAAGGAGATCCTCAAAGACTTCTCCAACCGGGTTCCTTTGAAGGGATCCAGAGAAGGATATTACGCATTGATGTACCCCCTCTTTAAAATCTTTCCTAGGATATCCAGGGATTCTGGAGAAAGCACCCCCTTCACCCATTTGTCTTTAGCTGTGAACTGGGTTGGGACGGGGTACACAAATCCTCAACGTAGGCCGTATTCCCCCATTCTCCCTTTACAACGAACCACTCTTCCTTCCATGGTGGAGTATATTTCACATTCGCACCAGGAAGGATGAACTTCATCTCATTGGAGGCCCTCAAATAATACTGACCCCTTGGTACTAAGTTCGCTATCTGGAATAAGTAGCGGAGCTCATTAAAGCCCGGCTCCTTGTCTATGTTGTCTCTAGCACACTACTCCTTCCAGAGCACTAATAAGCCTGTCAGATGCTTCTAGAAACCTGGTGAGATCTGGAGAGGTGCCAATTCTAGGGAGACCAAAGCCCAGTGAAGGGTCGGATGGAGAGGGAGCCGGACTCCGCATTCAAAAGCCGCTTTGTTGATAAGAAGAAGGACATCTCGCAGCAAGGTGTAGACGTCATATCCCCGATAAGGAAATGAGAGATCGATGTCATCCGGGATCCAATACTCCTTCCATATCTTAGCAAGGGTTTCCACCGTATGCATAGAATCGGGAATGATACAACCATCATTAAAAAAGGCGAAAGAGCCGGTATGCACCCTGGTTAAGGTAACGACTGGCGCACCACCAGCCTCCTCTACCTCGCCAACGATCTTGGTGTCTACTTCATCGGTGAGTTAGACTGGGTCCTCTGACCTATTATGGAAACCCAACTCGATTCTTGGGTTCCTTGTAGAACGACGGCGCAACAGCGTTTGTTCATCACCAAAATCATTCATTTCACCTCGACCTCTTTTTTTCCCCCTCAGTATTAAAGAACCCGCCTCTGGTCGCCCCTCAAGAAGATCATCGAGACTATCGGGTGAAGGAGACAAATCTAGATAAAGTTCAGAGGAAGTGGGAAGAAAACCAGGGGAAGGAGTTGTAAGTTTTGAAGAAGATGCCACTGAAGAAGGAAAAAGAAAGCTTGAAAGATCACTGGTAAGAAGAGAAGAGAAAGGAAAGGCTAAGGTTTTTTTTTTTTTTCTGCTTTTGAATTTTAAAAGTAATGAGGAAAGATAGCTGAAATTATGGGTTACTTATAGACAGAGACAGTCGGTTACGCACGAGGAAACCGGAATTGATGAGAAGCCCATAACCGGTAACATGCTAGAAAACCAAAATTTATGAGGAGTTGATGACCGGCAACGTGCTTGGAAAACGTGTCAATGGCGATTTTGCATTAATCGTGCCAAAACGGCTTGTTTTTGAAATCCGCAAGCCTATCATCATTTGGCAGGTGGCTAAAACAAATGATTACCAGCGTATCTAGGAGGGATTTCCTTCCCGGCTATGATACCTAACCAGATAGCTGACAGACGAGGTGGAAAATCCTTCAAGTAAAAATGGAATCTTGACCCCAACCCAGACAAGACAGCGGTGTTCAAGCTAGGGGGATTTCTGTTAACCACCAAAATTGGCAAAGGACTAAAGAAGAATTTTCCACCCGGATACAAGGAAGAAACGCATGCCGAGATACCAGCTAGGTACTCCTAAAAAGAAGAATACTGGATCAAATCTGGATACCTACCTCTTCCCTTGGAGTAACACTAGCAAAGCTCAACAATCCCGTTAACCCCAAAAATGATCCAACGCGGAGTTCTACTTAGAATCCTATCATGGAGCTCAATGGGGCACCCCGCTACAACCTCTGATAAGTATCCCGTTACTAGATCGACAGGATACCCCACTATTAATTCAACAGGGTACCTCGCTGCCGCATCAGATAGACATCTATATTCTACATCTAGCTAAGTACCCCGCTTCTATATCTAATCGGGTTCCCCGCTGCAACCGGCATCAAGATACCCCACCGACCAAGCACCTAACCAAGAAAGCATCAAACTAAAAAGAGACGAGGTAAACGAGAACCCAGATAAACTCAAATACCTCCAGGGATTTTCTTACCAGTTAACCATAAGAAACATTAACATAATTCGAAATACGTATGTCCAGGCGGACAAGTCTTGAAACTCCAAGGATAGGGGGATGAAACACTGTCGTTCATCTCTCGATAAAAAGGTAGATTCTTTCCTGCCACTTAAGAATTCCATTCGAATAAGGAGTCCATTTGTATTAGGATCCTCTCCAAAAGGAATCATTTGATTTGGATAATTAAAGCTCCTACGAGGTTGTCTCCTAGAAGGAAAGAAAGTCCTGTGATCGGCAAACCCTAGACCGAAATTATAGGAGTGCATGGCAAGCAACGAGACCTATATATACGAAACTATATTCACTAGAAGAAAAGGAGAGGAAAAAATTGGCCTCCCTAAACCCTACACTCGCACTTTTTGTTCTACTTATCGACAGACACGAGCACGCCATCTCTATCACCTAACAGAAACATTGAATACCACCATATATCACCATAGCCTTAATTTCATCAGTTATATCCAAGTTTTTATCAATAAAATCGTACCTGTTAATCTTTTCTTGTATGATTTTTTAGTTTGGTTTGACAGAATTGTTGTTGGTATCGAATTACGTGATACCCCTCTAACCGGGATCTATCACGATCTGGGTCCTTAAAGTTGTTATTTGGAGATTCACCCCAGTGATAATTTTCCATTAACAATTAGTTTGATATCTAAGGTTGTTTGAGACTTGATTGAATCATTTTGATGATAAATGACCTTGTTTTTTGTTTTGATCCTACGATTGATGTAATATAGGTTTATTGTATGTGTATGTGTTTTTAGAGAAATCTAGGATTTAATTGAGTAATCATTATTTTCTTTTCTTTAATTCTTTGGCTAGAATATTAATTGAAATCATTTTATGATTCAAGCATTTTATTGTGTATGTGTATGACATCTTAAATATGTGCTTCATGAATATAATCTATTCAAGTGTTGTTTGTATGAATGAAACTAGGAGTTTTTGTGTTATGTGTTTTCACTTACTCTAGGTTTAATTCATGTTTTTGCATCTAGACTAGTAGACTTGTGTTTCACATGTTTAGGTCTAGTTGTGCCATGGAATGTATTAATCACATGTTTTATGTTGAATTGCTTGATTGCATCATTTTGTATTCACATGATCACACTAGGAAGTCCTTGTGAAAGGCATGAAGTCTTGGTTAGAACGTAATGTTCAGATAGCCAAGCAAGAAGTCTTGTTTAGAGTTGGGATGACTCGGATAGGCAAGCAAGAAGTCATGGCTAGGATCGGGAAGGTCCGGATAGCTATGCAAGGGAGGCTCTCTAGAGGCATGAGTGCCTTGGATAGAAAGTTGGTTACATTATTGGTAGGCCTAGGTGTATGGATAGACATAGACTTCAATAGAGCGGTGTACACATGATGTATATGCACTCTTGAGGAATTTCTAATCTTCCATCGATGTTGGTTTAGTATGTTGTCTAATATATTGTGGTTCCATAACATTGAGGGATTTCACACTTTCCAATATGGTTGGGTAGACATAGACTCTACATGGGTTGGTGATCTAAGATTCGTCACTTTGTGGAATTTCTAATTTACCATCCAATATATATATATAGTACCCAATTGTTGTAGTTCAACCCGTGGATGTTTCGTCCTTGGAGGTTTTACCACATTAAAAAAATCCCATGTGATAATTCTTCTTATCTCTCTTTATTACTTGTATATATATATGTTTGCTCTTAATCTTGTAGTACATTCATCACTTGTGAAGTTTTTAGAATTAAGATTTATTAAGTGTGATTTGTAAAGCAATACATATTTGATCATTCTTATATTCTTTATTCTTTTGTATATTGTTACTTTGATGTATAATTATATTTGTTAACACTTGTAATTCATTGAACAATATCATAATACAAGTATTCTTTGTTGTTGAGATTTTTGTGTTTTATACCTCATGCAACTCCTTATATATGTAGACATTGCTTGAATGATCTCATGATTATATTGTCTATGTATGGATGGTTTTGGATTATGTGTTGTATGCAAAGCTACCTTGAGGGACAAACAAATGTTTGTTTTTAAGGGATTGAAAAAGGTGTAAAAACCTATTCACCCCCCTATAGGTATGCTTTAAGCAATTTAACTACGTTTGTATTATTTTCACCTCCATTCTAAAGGTCTCAAATTGAGTTTTGAGGACTTGAAGTTTGGAGCCCTTAACTACTTCGGTTCCCTCATGTGCCGTTTTTAAGATATCCCACGCCTCTTTTGCGATCCTAGTGGTTTGAATCAATTTGTATTGATTCTCATCCATAGCACATAGGATGGCGTGCATCGCCTTGTTGTTCCATTTGGATGCCTCGAACTCTTGAGCATTCCATTGTGCCTTCAGCTTAGGAACATCCTCTCCACCTCCCGTAGAGGTCATTGTTGGTGGAGTGTCGCTGTCTTCAATTGCCATCCAAGCCTGGTCATGGATTTGGCAAATGTATGACTCTATTTTGCCTTTCCAAGAGGTATAATTTATCACGGTGAACAAGGGAGGTCTTGTGCTAGAAGCACCATCGTTTCCACCACCGTTCCCACTCATAGTGTTTAGATGAATGATGAGATGAATGCAAGTGTATGCATCAATCAAAACACACAAAATGCAAAATACACCAAAAGCAAGGATCTCCTAAATATGTCTAGGAACCCGCTTTGATACCAATTGAAACTAAATAGGCGTGTCTAAATATACCTGGGGGGGAGGGAGGGGATGAATAGGTTTTAATCAAGTTAATTACCAACTTTTCTTGATTAGTCGATATTCAAAAAATCACCCAATCTAAGCAAAATACAATCACTAATTCTAAGTGTGGAAAACAATAAACTGCACGTTAATTGATTTACGTGAAAAACCCACCATTGGGAAAAACTCACAGGCTATTGTGCTAGCCTTATACGATTCTCAAATCCACTACTTGAATGAAAGTTTACAACTTAGGTTGATCTCAAGTCAAACCATACTTGGTCACTAACCCTTCCACTCTACTCTACGGGCTTTTAATAGCGATTATAAACCTACTTGCTTGTGCACTAAACCACTTAGTTTCAAGACTTAACACTTAATGAATAGAACTCAACCTAAGTGAAAATCAAAGCCATAAATGCTAGGTCAACACATTTAATGCTCAACTAATCATGAATAATGAACATGTCACATAATCCTAAGAATCATGTTCCTACATGTCATATAAAAACCTAGCTATAAAGGATAAAAACAATTCTAGATGCAATAGCTATCACAAACAACAACCCAATCAATCAACACAAAAGCTCATCATGTGGATAAGAACTTAGTCTAGATGTATATAAGTCATAAAAGAGCTATCTTGCTAAGTAAGAACACTAGAGAAGATGAAAATAGTGTTCTAACTTACCAAGTCATGTGTGTTGAAGAAGACCCATGCAAGAAGGCATCCTAGATGAAGCTAGATGATGCTAGATGATGATTAATGCACATGGAAATGGATTTGGGTGAGTAAAAATGGTTTCTTGGGAGTTTCTCTCACTAGGGTTTCTCTATATCTTTTTAATCAAAAACCAGTTAGTTTAGAAAAGAGAGTATAATGGTATATTTATAGAGTAAACTCAAAACTGCAGCGTTTTGGTCAAACGGATTGCCTCGGTTGAAGACTACCGCGGTTGGCCAAGACGGCAGTGGACCGCGACAAAGGTAAATGAAACGTCGTCAGAGTGTCGCGGTTGCTGTTTGCCTCGGTTATTCAAGAGGACACTTCAGCTGGGAAATCTTTGCCACTTCAATGACGTGGTTGACCAAGATGGCACAATAGCCGTGGAAATCTTTGCTGTGTGCATGCCGCAGTTAACCAAGATGGCAGCAGAGAAGTTTAAGGCCTTTTCATGCAACAAACACACGAAAAAGACATGCAATAGGTGCAGGTGTGTTAGGGAGACAAAGCACACAATATAAGGCAATAAAAGCACTCAAACAAGAAGTAAAACATGCAAGAGAGTGGGTGTGTGCAACTAAGTCTCTTCAAGAAGGGCTAAGCATATGCTTGAGGGCTTGCAATCCAATAAACTTGATCACAAACAAGAAGACCCTAAACTACCCTTACATGAGAAACCCCAAAAATATGGTTTGTCAATGAAATAAGCCAATAAAAAATGAGGACCTTTTAACAATTTTTAAAGAAAAACAGCATAAAATCATCAATAATCACAAGTTATTAATAGGAAAATGGTTTTTTTTTTTTTTTTGATCCATTTAGATGACAAATACTCAAATACTTAACTTAATAGAGATGCGTCTCTTTTTATGAATCCTTTTATGAACTACTTTATGGATGTTTTGAGTCATTGGTTCAATATTGTTTAAGTATGACCAACATATATGGTTGGGTTTTTCTATAATGTCAATGGCTTGAGTTAGAATTTGCATTTTGCATCCATTTTGAACATTAATTATATTTATATGAAAATGAATATCAACATTTGTAAGGTCTTCAACTTCTCTTGGAAATATATATTTTCCAAACAATAAATTTTATGTGAATAAATGAATGTGCTTTCAAACCCAAAACATATATATTTCTTATCATTAATGTCTCTTGATCTCATTCTAGCTTTGTAAATGTCAAATTGACTACCAATTAAAAGAAATAAAAAAAAATAATAATATAATGTCAGAACTCAGAACTGTAATTTTTGGAAAGAAACTGTTTCACCCAAAAACACGATAATCTTTTTTTATTTTTTATTTAGTTTATTTTTTTTTTAATATTTTTTAAAAATATATGTGCATTGCATCTGTATCCACTATTTTGTAATATATATTCTTTGTGTATAAGTTGATCGATTTAAACAACTCATAATTTTAATATATATATATATATATATCTCGTAGGTTCATAATTGCCTAATGAATCTTTTCGTTAGTGTAAAAAATGTAACTTGCTATATTATTGTATACTAAGAAAAAATTTCTACTTTGTGTATAATGAAATAAAATTAATTCCTTTCAAAGGATTTCCCTAAAAAAAATATCAATATTATATATAATAACTAAACTTGACACGTCACGTTTTCTATCCAAAAGTTCTCTAAGAATATGAAGCACTTTGGGTATGCAAAGTTATATTAAACGACGTATTTTAAATATATATTTTTAGTAAAACCCCTGCATTGCACGGATTACACACTAGTAATAATATAATAATAAAATTTTTCAATCGAGAGTAGTCATGTGTCCTATTAAATGCTTAAAAAATAGCCATAAAATTATATATAACAATGCTTAAAAAATAAATAATTCATATCATATATCATATTTATAATAATCATATATATACATATCATATAATTGTTTATTAAAAAATATATATAATAATAGTTTTTTTTTTTTTTTAACCAGAAGTCTTCGTGTGTCATTTTATTTAATGCTTAAAAAAATAGAGAATTCATATTATATAAAAATATATATAATAATAGTTTTTTTTTTTTTTTTTTTTAACCAGAAGTCTTCGTGTGTCATTTTATTTAATGCTTAAAAAAATAGAGAATTCATATTATATATCATATAATAATAATATAATAACAGACTATTCAATCAAAAGTTGTCATGTGTTCTCATATTAAATACTTACAAAATAGTCATAAAATTATATATAACAATGCTTTAAAATAAATAATTTATATCATATATATAATAATAATATAATAATAGTCTCTTTTTTTTTTTTTTTAACACGAAATTGTCATGTGTCATTTTATTTAATTCTTAAAAACTAAATAATTCACATCATATATATATATATATATATCACATATAATTGTTTATAAAAAAATATATATCATATAATAGTTTCTTTTATGAGTAACTGAGAAAGTGACATGTAACTTCTATTTAATGTTATATTATATCATTTATACTATTTAATTAATTTATTTGGTCATAAATAATACTATAATAATAGTATTTTTTTTAACCGAAAACAGCCATGTGTTATTTTATTTAATACTTAAAAAATAAATAATTCATAATATAAATCATATTATAACAATAATAAATATTAACTAATTTCATCTTCCTATGCTTTCCTTCCTCTATGTTGGTTTAAATAAAATGTGAACTTTCAATATAATTTAGATGGTTTTATTCCAGCACAATAATTTTCATCCATTGAATTAATTGTTGCTCATTTCATCTTCCCCTCTATCTTGGTTAAAATGAAAGGTTGACATTTAACTTTCAATATAATTGAAGTGATTTTGTTCCACCACAATAATTTTGCATTCATTGAAATAATTTTGCTCTCATACATATAAGTTATCATTCTATAATTTTTCTTCTTCAATTGATTTATTTATTTTTTAAATGTAATTTATGTGTTTTAATTTCACCATAACATTTTGGCATTCTTTACATTCATTCTAACCCATTCATCTTTCTCTCAATCTCTCTCTTTGTTTTTCATTTCCTGTTTATAAGTGAATAAAACCCAACATTTTTTTAATTTTTTTCCAATATTCTTACCTTCATGTTTATATACTGTATGCATCCATTCTCACATACAGGTATATAATTCTATAAATTTTCTTCTTCATTTAGCATTTTATTTAATATTCAAATTTATTCTATTATCTTTTTATCTTTTTATCATTTCTCTCATAATAATATATATAATTTTTAAGACACGATAATATAACTTCTATGGCAGGATTTGTGACAAGATTTCACCTGTCTTGAGTTGGCAATACAGGTAATTTCCTCCACTAACAATTTCTTTGTGCACGTGTGTTTAATTTGGTTTTTCATTCATCTTTCTCTCAATCTCTCTCTCTTGGTTTTTCATTTCCTATTTAAAGTGAAAATAAAACCCCTTCAATTTTTTTTTAATTTTTTTCATTTTTTTTTCCAATAATCTTGCCTTCATGTTTATATGTTTTATGCATCCACTCACAAAATATAGGTATATAATTCTATAAATTTTATTCTTCATTTAACATTTTTTTAATATTCAAATTTATTCTATTATATATATATATATATATATATATATCATTTCTCTCATGATAATATAATTCTTTTTGAAAAGCATGATAATATAACTTTTATTGCAGGATTTGTGAGATTTCACCCATCTCGAGTTGGCAATACAGGTAATTTTCTCCTATATCTATTTCTTTGTGTATACGTGTTTAATTGGTTTTTCATATTTTTTTTTGTTAATTTCCTTATGTTAAACTGAATTTTTTTAATTTTTTTTATTAATTTTTATTATGTGATTTGCAGAAGTTTTGACTTTTGGTAAAGAAAGAAAAGAAAAAATATTTAAAGCTCAAAAATAGATCGATGATAATTTAGTTTAGGAATTCTTTTTTTTTTTTTCAACTCAACAACATGGAGAAATTATTACTTTAAGTTTATTTTGTACTATTATTAATTTTATAGTTTTATAATTTAAATGTAACCTTAATCTTTTTTGTCTACACTTATTTTCAATTAATATAAAATGTTATTGATTGCCTTTTTTCACTTTCATTTTAAATAATTTTGCTAATTTATTTTGACCAGACCATTAGATGATTGCACAATGTTTGGTCAAATTTAATTTGTTGAAAACAATTCCCCTCATTAATTAAGGAAAAACATGAATATTTAAAAAATAATAATAATATTTTTTTAGTGTACCTGCATTCATTTTCAATTATTTTTAGTATTTATTTCTTATTTTCTTATATAATTTTTATAGCAAATAAACAAATAGCAAACACGTACATTTTACATTTTTAGTCAAATTCATTTTACATTTTCAACAACTATATCCTATGATAATATTTTCAACAAAGGAGAATTATCGTGTGTGTACGGTAGCACTAAGAGAAAGAAACAAAACAAAATAAAATCTTGAGAACCTATTTACAAAGCCGCCGCCGCAAGGGAAAAGTTTAGAAGCCGCCGCCGCAAGGAAAACCAACTCATCATCAGTCCTGTGGCGAGCCTTTTTGTTTGCTTTCTTGGGACCACACCAGGTTTTTCTTTTGATTTTGTTTATGTTTGTGGCCCACTTGTCATCATGCTTTAGGCTTTGATTGGTGCTATTTTCATGCAATTTCTTTGATTATAAAAGAATAACAGTTTTTGTTCTTTTTAATTAAAGAAGATTTTAAGATTGGGATTGTGATGGACATGGATTGATTAATTCAATTTAGTTTCAATTGTTATTTTGCCGTTTTGTGCTTGTCCTTGGTTTTGGTTTTGGTTTTGGTTGTTGTGCATGATGATTATGGGAGGAATCTGACAAGTGGAGGCAGGCTCTATGATGGATCCCATGTTTATGAAGGCATCGTTGTTTGTGGCTTTTGATCCTTTAGAGGTGCCTAGGTCTAGGCCTTCTAGTCAGGTGGGTCCTATTGAGGCTTTGTCTGGGTCTATTTCTGTCTGTACTTGGGTTGATCCTCTTATGGGTACTTGCTCGCATTCAGACAAAGGAAATTCGGTTATGCCTTCGCATGTGAACGATCCTTCATTTGCTAAAGGTATGTCTTATGCTAATCTCTTCAAAGCTCCTCCCGTTTAGGTTGAGACGATTCCTATGGTTCCCTCCAAAAAGGGAGGATATGTTTCGATTTGGGTTGATCCTAAGGCTTACCAGTCACGTCTTGATGTGTGTAAGTATTCTCTCATTGGTCGTGTTGTACTTTCTAAAGTGAAAAGCCTTGAAAGTTAGTTGACCTTAAGTCTAAGCTCCAATCCATTTGGAAGTTGAGTTCTTCGTGGCGGTTGATTTCCTTGGGAAAGGGGTACTTTCAGGTGATGTTGCATTCTTAAGTGGACAAGTTTTTTGTGTGGGGTATGGGTTCTATTCACCTCAAGCTGGGTATTTTATGCCTCCAGCCTTGGGTCTCGGATTTTAATCCGGCTTCACAGAAGTCCACTAATGCATACGTTTGGGTCTAATTTTATAATCTTTCTTGGGAATATTGGCATCCGAAGATTATTTCAGATTTAATTAGAGGTATTGGTGTGCCTCTAAGGCTGGATAGAGCCACTATTGACGGTGATTTTGGGCATTTTGCTAGAGTGCTTGTAGACATTGATGTATCCTTCTTGCCTCCTACTTCTCTATTGCTGGAAAGGGATGATGCTTACAGTTCTTTTATCTCTGTTGAATATGAAAATCTCCTTTTTTTTTTGCACTACTTGTTCCTCCATTGGGCATTTATCCCATGCTTGTAGATGAAACAAGTCTGACAACTTGGTTGCTTCTGGTACTGGTAAGGTTGCTCCCAAACGAGATGGTTGGCCATGGTTGCTAAAAATGGAGGTCCCACACAATAAATCTACTAATCGAATGGAGTTTCAACCGATTTCTTCGATTCAGTCTGCGGTTCCAGTGTCTAATGTTTTTTTTGGCTATTAGCAATGATTTGGCTTTATTAGAGGATGTGGCGGTTCCCCACTCTTTGGTGTCTAATGCTTTGGTAGTTTCTTCAGATTCGATTGCCTCAGCTATTTTCTCTGATTCTGTTTCTTTGACTGTATCGCGTGAGCAGCAGCCTGAGAGTGTTAATGCAATCCCGATAGTTCCTAGATCCTCAACAATTGTCCCGGTTTTGAATTACTTTTCTGTGAATATTAGGTCTGATTTGAGTTTGGATTTTTCAGTGGGGTAGGTTTCTTCCTTTTCAAGATCAGAGATGCCATTGGAGTCTTCTACTATTTCAAGGTTGATTTCCGATGTTTGTTCCACTATTCCTATCCAAGCTATTCCGGTCATAGATTCGTTAGTTCAGACGGTTTCTACTACTGTTGGACTTTCTCTTCAGTGTCCCCCGATTCTTTATGTTGATCATAGGGTTAGGAAGGACTGTTATGTGTCTTCTCAGATTCCTTCTTTGTTGGCAGGTTCTACTAAGAGTTCCAGACTTTCGGTCTCTGATTCTCAGGCAGAGCTCAATCTTATTTCTGATTCTTCATGGGCTTCTCAAGTTGAGGCAGAAGGATTAGATGCTAGTATTATTTCTTAGAGGACGACGATGGTTACATGTAGGCTGATTAAGCTGAAGTCCAAGATACCGACTTCTTTTGGGGTTTCCGATGATTAGTGTCATTTACTGGAATTGTCATGGTATTGGGAACGAGTTTACAAGGCGTGTTCTCAGAGATTTGTGTCGTTTACACCAACCTTCTTTGGTTTGTATTGCTGAGCCTGTTGTGGTTTTTAATTCCATCTCTTCTGTCTTCTGGTCTTCTCTTGGTCTGCATTTAGTGGGTTTGAATGATAGGGGTGGTCTTTTACTTAGGATTTGGGTCTTTGCTAGTGATTCTTTTCTTGATGCTCAGATAGTCTTTTTTCATGAGCAGCAACTTACAATTTCGCTCACAATTAACTCTCAGCTGCATTATTACACTTTCGTTTATGCAAGTACGTCGACAGTTGTCAGAAGATCTCTTTGACAGTCTCTTCGAGACTTGGTCAGTTTGGTATCTTCCCCTTGGATGGTTGTGGGTGATTTCAACTCCGTTCTGGGAGCTCATGAGTCTTTGGGCCTTCATTCTCCGGCTCAAAGCTCTTATGAGGAATTCATGTCAGTTATTGAGGATTGTGATTTGATTGGTGTTCACTCACAAGGTGCTCGTTTCACTTGGGCTACAGGTCGTTATTCCCGCACTAGAATTGAGAGAAGGTTAGATAGAGCTTTGGTTTTTGAGGGTTGTATTTCCTGTTGGCATGAAATTTCTTGTGTGGCTCTCCCGCGTAGGTTTTCGGATCATTGTCCGTTGGTGATTCAGTTGTCGAATATTGAGATCGTTAGTCCTAAGCCTTTCGGTTCCAAAGCATGTGGCTGGATCACCCTAATTTTTTGGCTTTTGTTCGTCATACTTTGAGTTCCCCTTTTGTGGGTAGGCCTCCTCAGGTGGTTATCAATAAATTGAAGAGGTTGAAGAATGCCCTTAAGACTTGGAATTGAGAGGTTTTCGTGGATCTTAACTCCAACATTACTAGGAAATCGATAGAGCTTCAATCTATTTAGCTACAGATGTCTAATCTAGGTTTTTCAGATGAGCTTTTCTTGGCTGAGTCTCGTGTTCATCATGAGCTTAATGTCTTGTTATGCATGCAGAAGTGTTTTTATTGTGATCGGTTAAGAGTGAAGTGGCTTCAAGATGGTGACCGTAATTCCTCATTCTTTCATGCCTCTGTTAGACGTAAGCAGTACCGGAATGCTTTATCTTCCCTTTCAGTTAATGGGGTACTTACGGATGACCGTTTCGTTATCAGGGATTATATCATCGATTTTTATTCCGATCTTTTTTTTTCGGATACTTCTCGGGTTGAGACAGATTTCTCAGTGGTGGAGGATGTGATTCCTTCATTGGTGTTTGATGTGAACAATGCTTTCTTGATTAGCATTCCTTCAGCATACGATATCCATGATGTGATTTTTGCTATGGATGTGGCTTTTGCCCCTGGGCCAAACAGCCTTTCTGGAAGGTTTTATCAGCGTTGCTGGGAGGTGGTGGGTAGTGATGTGGTTCTTGCAGTTCAAGACTTTTTTCGTATTGGGGTTATATTTCCAGGTTTGAACTCCAGTTTCATTGTTCTTCTTTCGAAGCTAAAGGATTCAATTTCGATAAATCAGTTTCGTCCGATTGTGCTTAGCAACTTCTTGTTCAAAATCTCTTCCAAAATTTTGGCAGATAGGTTGGCTCAGATTGTAGCTAGGGTTATCTCTCCTCATCAGTTTGGGTTCATCCGGGACCATCACATTGATGATTGTATTACTTTAGCTTATGGCTGTGTGAATGTGCTGCATAAGAAGTGTTATGGGGGCAATTTGGCCATGAAGATAGATATCCGTAAAGCTTTTGATACTCTGGATTGGTCTTTTCTTCGTAGATTTCTTATGGCTTTTGGATTTTCTTCAGTTTTCATGAATTGGATTGACAGCATCCTGATATCTTCGAGGCTTTTGGTGCTGATCAATGGGTTTTTAGAGGGTTATTTTCATTGTTCTAGAGGGGTTCGTCAGGGAGACCCTCTATCCTTTCTTCTATTTGGTATTAGAGAGGATTTCCTTAGTAGGCTTCTGTCGACGATGGTGGATTTCTCTCAGTTATTGCCTATTTCTTCTCCGTGGGGATTTTCTGCTCCAACGCATTTGCTTTATGCGGATGATGTTATGATTTTTTGCAGAGGCACATTTAGGAATCTAAAGAATATCATGCATGCTTTTGAGATTTATGGTGAAATTTCAAGTCAACTAGTTAATTGGGGTAAGTCTTCTATCTATTTTGGATCTTCTATTTCCCCATCTCGTATTGGTAGATTGCAGTCCTTGGTTGGTATGTAGATTGGTCAGTTGCGTTTCTCTTACTTAGGGGTTCCGTTATTTCGGGTAAGGCCTAAGAAGTCCGTGTTACAGCCTATCATGGATAAAATCCTATCTAAGTTTGCTAAGTGGAAGGGGATCAAGCTACTCTTATCAAGTCGGTCATTACAAGCTCCTTTGTGCATTCTTTTATCTCTACAAATGTCCTTCTTCTTTACTGCAGCTGGTTAATCGCCAGTTAAGAATTTTTTTATGGACAGGTTCTTGTGAGGAGATTAAATTGATTCGGGTTGCGTGGGATCGTTGTTGTAGGCCTTACTCTCAAAGTGGTCTCGGTTTGAAAGATATTGAGTTATTGAATGATTCTCTTTTAAAGAAGCTAACCTGGAAGTTTATGACCTCTAAGGGTTTTGCTTTTTCGTTTATAAGGGAGTGGTATCTCACTCAGCTTCAGAAATCTCAAGGGGGGTATGCCACTTCATCGATTTGGCCTTCTTTTCGTTCTCATTATTCAAATCTTCTTAAAGAGGGCATTTGGCTCATTGGTGAGAATTCTCAGTTAGATTTTTGGCGTGAAAATTGGTTAGGGGTTCCCATTATGGAGTTTCTAGGGACTCTTGATTACTTGGCTAGCCCTCTCAGGGCAAGGGTTTCTGATTTTATCCATGATGGCATGTGAATTCTCGCTGATAGTTTTAGAGCCTGTTTTTTGGATCTCTGTTTTCAGATCGATAGGATTGCTATCTCTCCAATTGCAGATTCTTTGGTGTGGGCTGCTATCTCTCCAGTTGCAGATTCTTTGGTGTGGGCTCATTCTTAGGATGGGCAGGTTTCTTACAAGTCGGCTTATTCCCGTATGATTCGTGGTTCTCCTCAGGTCACTTGGTAGAGGGATGTTTGGTGCCATTTTATCCCTCCCTCCTATTCGGCTTTGACATGGCGTGTTTTATTGAATCATCTCCCTACAGAGGATCGCTTGTGCAGGGCTAGGTTTCACTTAGCTTCTCAGTGCAGTGTTTGTGGGGTTAGCAGTGAGTCGTCTGATCATCTTTTCCTCCGGTGCCCCCTAGCGGCTACTCTTTGGGAGGCGGTTTTTTCAATTTTTTAGTGGCATATTTCTATAGATTCGTGGAGTTCGTTCTTCTCCTAGGCCATGCCAATTTTATTTAGTGATCAGGTGCGGGTTTTATGGATTACGGTTATTCATGCTGTGGTTTGTTCGTAACCAGTGGATTTTTGAGAGTAGGGTTGTAGATTTCAGATCTGCTTTGTCTTTGGTTTGGCGTGTAGTGTCTGAAGCAAATCGGTTAGAGATTTGGTGTATGCGTAATTGTGTAGATGATCTTTTGATTTTTCATCGGTTTGATCTCCATGGTTTTCCAGCTAGGGCCCCGGTTATCAAGAGTGTGATTTGGTCGCCTTCAGCTTTTGGGTGGATCAAAGTTAATACTGATGGTACTGCCTTGAGTTCTCTAGGTGCTGGGATTTGTGGTGGTGTCTTCCGTAATTGTAGAGCTTTTGTGAAGGGTTGTTTTGTTATTCCTCTTGGTCAAATGTTTGCGTTTGAGGCGGAACTTCTTGCAGCTTCGATGGCCATTAATTTTGCCTAGCAGAATGGGTGGCATCAGATCTGACTTGAGAGTGATTCTTCTTATGTGGTTCAACTACTCTCCTCTAGCTCCGAATAGGTTCCTTGGCAGATTCGACAGGCTTGGCATCGCTGTATCTATCAGATATCGAAAATGGAGTTTCAGGTTTCTCATATCTTTAGGAAGGGGAATCAGGTTGCGGACGCTCTTTCTAAGCATGCTTTGGGGTTGGAGGTCGATTTGTGGTGGTCTAACACTTCGTCTTTCTGCTCTTTGTTGGTTGAAAATGATTGCATGGGTCGGGAGTCTTTTCGTTTTTCCTGATGTTTTCTGTTTCCATTTTTAGTGGCCTGCGCGAACTTGTTTTTGTTGGGTATGTTTCCTTTGGTTTTTGTGCTTTTCTCGTTTTTGTTACTTTTCATTTTATTCTTTTTATTATTATATGGATGGATATTGTCTATGAGTTTTTCAACATATGATCGATTGTGATGCTTTTTCCCTCTTGACCAGTCCAATTTTATATATAAAAAAAACATATTCAACAAAGCATGAGCATTGCACGGGTTGACACACTAGTATGTATATGAATATATATATATAAATGAATATATAGCATTCAAGTCCAAAGCTCCCTCATGGCGACACGTGGCATTATGAGGTTCAACTTTTATATATTATATAGATATATAACTGCTTCGAGATGCATGATGCTCTTCTCAGCTTCTTCAATCATAAAAGTTGTATAAAAAAATAAAAAAAATAAAAAAAATAAAAAAAACATATAAATTGTACTCTCAAATTAAGAGTTTATCACAAAATTTTCCGACAAAAACAGCACAGATTTATTGGGTCAAAAAAAGTACAGATTTACCATGTATCTGATTATGTAAATCCATCCCCATGTCAGGTATGGATTTGATTCGATTTTTCTTATTCTGTAATTTATTTGTTTTCATAGCAGATTCCAATTTTATTTTTGATTTTTTTTTTATAACCTGCATCTTTAGTTATCCATTTTATGTTTCTTTTTTTTTTTTTTTTTTTTTTTTTTTTTTTTTTTCGTCAATTGATTTTGTTTATTTACTTTGTCACTATGTTGGTTGCTAAGGTTAGAAGACAAAATACTAAAATGATTAATTAGGGTTCTGACCATGTTTTTTCTTTTTAAAGAGAGATGTTTTAAAATCAAAGTAATTAGATTTGAGAGTTTATATTTGGTTGGCAAAAAGCAAAAGCAAAAGCAAAATAATCTATCTGATTTAAAAGCAAAATAACCTATATGATCTCTAACTTTTTAATTTATATTGTTTTTTGGTCTTCTTATTCTTATTTGAAGTAGAAAAACTTTTCTATGCAAAGCACCATACAATATGAGTACATATTTTAAAAAAAAATACAGTTATATAGATATAATGTTACCTTTCAATCTGTAGGTGATGCGGAGATATTTTTCTAAAAATGAGCTATTCAAAAAATTAAACAACAATATTATAAACATGAACATGTTTAAAACTTAGAAAAAAGTAATAAAATCTACATATCTTTTCATTCACAACAAACAATTGAATAGAATATCATCATTATTCTCCATACGTGTATATATATATATATATATATATATATAAAAGTTGAAAAGGAGGAATGTAAAAATATTTACTAAATGATAATGGGGAAATTAAATATTGATTAAAACTGAAGTATAACAACTTTTATTATGTTGCTGTGACACCAAGAGGTAATATAACTGAAATATTACTTTATTAGTTGTTATGATATTACATCACCCTGTCAATTGGTCTTTTTGCATTCCTACAATTGACAATGTTCGGTTAAAATAGATTTAATATATTTTGGATAAAATAAAGTCTATATGAAATTATACATATACACTATACATATGAACCCCGTTTTGTTTATGCTAATCCCATCTATTATTTATGTGGTTAACAATTCTCATCAGGAAATTCATCATTGTTCCAGGCAAGAGGAGATGATAGCTGTTTGGTGTTCTTGTGACATTCCTCTAATGTATTTCTTAATTTCTGATTGATAATATCTATCAATGTAATAGTGCCATATTTTGAGTTTTGAAAATTAAGTGCTTTTCATTTTCCATGTTTTATTTGTGTAGCATTTAATTAATTAAGGACTTATTCAGCAGCCAATCATATTTGATTGTTGTGTTGTGGCATTTAATTAATTAAGGACTTTTTTGGTAGCCAATCATATTTGATCATTGTGTAGCATTTAAATCCAAAACTCTCTTACGGCAACTTGTGGTGCTGCGAAAATCTATTATTATTATATATGTATATATATATATGATATATGATTATTATATATATGATGTATGATATAAATTATTTATTTTTTAAACATTAAATAAAATGTCACATGGCGGCTTCCAGTTAAAAAACGATATTATATATATATATATATATATATATATTATGATATTATATATAATATATGATTATTATATGAGAAAAGATCGTTTTGCCCCCTAATATTTACCATATTAGAAATGTGAGGATAGGATTTGTCCATATTAGTTGGTCTCCCCCTTGAAATCGAAATGATGTTCAAAGAACCCCTTCTATTAGCTTTTTCAATGGAAAAGCTAATACAGTTGATTAAAAGACGATTTTGCCCTCTGTTGCTTTTAAGAAAAAATAAATTAAAAAGAAAATTAAAAATCATAATTGAAAAAAAAAAGGATTTCCACCATCCATCTCAAAGATGGACAATGGAGATATCTTTTATTATTATTTATTTAATTTTAAAAACATAAATGAAAAATAAAACAAAATTAAAATCAATTTTTTTTAATAATAATATACTCATTTAATATAATATTTTAATTAATTTTAATTCTGTAGAGACATTAAAAGTAATTTATTTTTTAGTTAATTTTAATTTTTACAAAACAGAAATTAAATGTAAAAAGGAATTTTTTTTTTTCTTAAAAAACTGAGTTCCAATCTCAGATCCATCTTTTTATCAAATACCAAAAAATTAAAAAAAATAATTGAAGATCTATGGAGATAGATTCATCTCTTTGATTTGGTGATGTGGAAAAGTGTAGATCTGCACCACCATCGCCACCACCGTCACCACTACCACACCACTACCACACCGCCACCGCCAAACACACTGAAACCACGACCAAACACAATTTGTGGATCTAGAAACCCAATACATCAATCATCATCATGAAACCCAGAACCTAGAAATGCATCACCCTCATCGATCGACCACCATCGACCTAGAACCATCCACTGTCGATTGACTTAGAAACGTACCATCCTCAATCACCAAAAGCAAAAAATTAGAACCCCAAAGCAAACCCAAAACCCTACTCAACCCCATCAACACCCCCCCCCCCCCCAACACACACACACACGCACACACACACACACACACACACACACACACAGAGCAAACTGAATCGAACCTTCAATCGAACCAAACCCCATAAAAAAACCACCACCACTACCCCAAACCAAACCCAAATAAGAAACCCCAAAGCCGAGATTGGCCAATGGAGAGATGGAGTGTTACAGTGGCCACCCCTCCGTCAAGGGAAAGAAATAGGAGAAAACAAATGGTAAGAAAGAGAAAGAGATCAGCGGCGGTAAGAGATCAAGTGGCGAGGGGAAGAGTTGGTTTGGTTGGCTTCGATCTCTCGTTGGGAGGAGATTGATCAGCTGGGTAGTAGTTGGTGATTTCAGTGGGTTAGGGTGGTGGCTAGGGTTTGGTTTGAGTTGTTGATTAGGTTAGGGTTTAGGTGTTGGGAATGATTTGGAAGATGATGGTTATGAATGGTTTGATTTTGGTTTGATTTTGTTGATAAAGATAATGAAAATATATAAATGTGTGTCTAATATACCTAGATAGGGGTGAATAGGTTAATTACCAACTTTTCTTGATTAGTCAGTATTAAAAAAAAATATCACCCAATGTAATCAAAATACAATCAACTAATTCTCAGTGCGGAAAACAATATATTGCATATTGATTGATTTACGTTAGAAACCCACCATTGGAAAAAACTCATGGGCTATTGTGCTAGCCACACACGGTTCTCAAATCCACTACTCGAATGAAAGTTTACAACATAGATTGACCACAAGTCAAACCATACTTGGTCATTAACCCTTCCACTCTACCCTACGGGCCTTTAATAGCGATTGTAAACCTCCTTGCTTGTGCACAAAACCATAAGATTTAACACTTAATGAAGAGAATTCAACTTAAGTGAAAAACAAAGCCATAAATGATAGGTCAATACATTTAATGCTTAACTAATCATGAATAAACATGTCAAATAATCCTAAAAATCATGTTCCTACATGTCATATAAATATCTAGCTATAAAGGATGAACAACAATCCTAGATGCAATAGCCATCATAAACAACAACCCAATCAATCAACAAAAAAGCTCAACATGTAGATAAAAACTTAGTATAGATGCATACAAGTCATAAAAGAGCTATCTTGCTAAGTAAGAACACTATAATATATGAAAATGGTGTTCTAACTTACCAAGTCATTATGTTGAAGAAGATTCATGCAAGAAAACATCCTAGATGATGATGTTATATGCACATGAAAATGGGTTTGGAGAGATAAAGAAACAAGTTTGGGACTTTCTCTCTAAAGAAGCTCTCTTTCTCTCTCTAGGTTTTCTGATTTCCAGGAGGTAAATGAAGAAGATAAGAAAGTGAGGTATTTATAGAGAGCAAAAAATGAGATGGGCAAAAAGACGAATTTGTCCAGTTACGCGCCATTCGACTGTTTCAATTGGCGGTCAGACTGCCGATCATAAATCGCAGAATATGAACCAGCGGTCATGGGTTTCAAACGGTGGTTTAATTATAGCCACCGATTGAAACCGCATATTTGAACTAGAGGATTATGGTTTCAATCGGCGGTTTAATTATAGCCACCGATAGAAACTGCAGATTTGAACTAGAGGACACTGGTCTCAAATGGTGGTTTCATTCGGCGGTTAGGCCGTTGATAACATATGCCTTTTCACCAATTTAGTGAAACCAAAGGAGAAGAGAAAGTTTTCTCCAATGACGATCCTCGTGCTTAACCAATCACAACAACGTGCACGCGCGGAGTTTTCTGAAAAATCTTCGGGAAAAGAATTACAAGACACAACAATAATCACAATTCAACAAAGAAGTGCAAGTGTGAAGTGTGAGAGAATGCACACAAGGAAAAGAAACACAAAAGTGCGTGTGTGCAACTAAGTCTTTTCACGAAGGGTTAAGCACAAGTGATATACGTTTAATGAGCTCTTTTGCTTGAAGGCTTTTGATTGAGCCAAATATGTTGTATATTTTGGCCCTCAATTCCGTATCCTTTGTCTCGTTCCCGTGTGTTTTTCCATGTATGTCATGTCTAATAGGCTCTTTTGTTGTAAATACAGGCAATTGCGTAATTCAGGTGTTAGAGATGAAAAGTGAGAATTCTAGACAGAAAAAAAGCTAGATAGCAAGAAGAGAAGCTTCAGTGCGCAGGCACTGTGCTGGTCAGCATACTTGCGCATACCAGCACAGAATGACTCAAAGTGCGGGTCCCTACCCATACTACAAACCGTACTTTATGGAAACCTAAGAGCTGAAAAGTGTGCAAACTTGATAAAGTGCGGGTCCCAACCGCACTCCACCTGCACTCTTGCTCAAACCCGGAAGCTGTTCAGATGAAGATCAATAAAGTACAGGTCCCAACCGCACTCACCCGCACTTTAAGCTAAAAAATCCCAAAAATTGTCATGTGCGCGGGTACTGTGCTGGTAAGCACACCTACGCACTACCCGCGCACTTCGAGCCCAGATTCTGCCACATTAACATTTTCTGACTTATTTTCGAGAATAGTATAAATGTACCTCTTCTGATTTTCAGAAAATGACTCAACATTGTACACTTAGAATTTCATATATTTTGTAATCTAGACCTAGGAACACATTCCCTTTTATCCAAACTCATCTCTACTCACCAAAGGCAACTAAGAGAGTTGGATTAAAGCTTCAAGGAAAGAGATGATCTTCAAGGGTTTTCTCTCTACACTTTCTCTTAGTTTTATTTGCTGTAAGAACATGAGTAGCTAAATCCCCCACTAGGGGGTTGATGTGATTAGTTTGATGGATGTTGGGCTTTTGTAAATAAACTCTATTTTCTATATTCATATCTATCTTTATGTTCCATTCATTTGCTTTAATTGTTTTTCATTGATTGGCTTGTTTTGGATACACTCTCTAGCAAGTTCTCTTTGGAATCTATTTGAGTAGACAACTAGGTATACACTTGTCTAATGCTCTATTGAATGGAAGGATTTCTGAAAATCCAGCTTAATAACCATGGTCTTAATCTAATCTCGAATGATTGGCTCTATATTATCATACCAATCAAATTCCGTTTAAGATCAGTTAACAAATTTCATGAAGAATCATGTTTGGGAGACTAAGCAGATGATAACTTCTTAACAAAATACTCAAGCTTTCATGGAAGAGAAAACCATGCAAATGCTCGAATCCATGCAAGAGTCCACCCTGGTAAATCAGCTTTGCTTCCAAGTTAAATCAACCAAAGCAGTGGAATCCTCCAATTTCTCAAAAGAAGACATGGATAAGCTCCAGATAGAATTTGAAGTGGAGCGAATCAAGAAAATGGATGAGATGGACAAGATGATAAAGATGAACCAGGAACTTATAAGCGTGAGTATAGAGCTAGTGTTGGCAAGGGGTGTGTTGAAGGAAGAGAATGAAGCATTTCAAGTAAGAGTAGAAGAAGCCTCCCGAGAGAAAGAACAAATGAGGGGAGAATACGAAAAGAATATACAACTCTTGAAGAAGGAGCTAGAAGGCAAGGAAACCTTGGAAATGGAAAAGGTGAAAAAACTTCAAGAGCTAAACAAGAAAATGATACTTGAAGTGAAGATGCTCAGAGTTGAGAATGGTATTCTCAAGAAGGAGAATGGCGAAGTCTCTAATACGAACAAAGAATTTGAAGCATAAATTGAGAGACTTGAAGCTGAAAGGAGTACAACATTGAAGGAGTTAGAGAATTTGGCGAAGGAATCAAAGGAATTTGAAGATGATATCATTCGGAAGTCGAGAACAATAAATGAGGATGTTATACAAAAAGCCAATGCCTTAGAAGAAGCAAATTGTGCACTTAGTAAGAAAGAGGAAGAGGTCAAGGCGTTACAAGCAAAGTAAATCCAACGACCTCAAAGTCACTCATCAAAAGGGAGTTCCTCTGATTTTAAACTCTTTTGCTATGTATGTTCTAGGATAGAGCATTTTAAGGCTAAAAATTATAAGCCAAATCAACATAGGAAGATGAAAGGTCCTAGGAATAGATGGAGTCCACATAGGGTTAAACAAGTTTGGATAAGGAAAGATCAAGTGCACTTATTTAGAAACATGGGAAAGGAAAGGATAATGAAGTCACCTAAATTTGTTTGGGTTGTGAAAAATAGAGAATTTCCTAACTTGGTCAAACCACCCTTAGAGGAATCTAGCCTCTCACATAATGCATCTCATTGAATAATTTTGATGCATATAGTTATTTTTATGTTTTTGTGTTGTTTAAATTCAATAATTTTTTATGTGGGGATGTTGTCGTTCTAATGGTATATTTTTTGGATAATTGCATATTGATTATATTGATTATCTTTGTGGATAAATGAGCCTGAGGCTCTTGTGCAAGTATGAATGCATGTGCGTATACGAGGGTTTTGATTGCTCACAATTTTGCACTTGTTTTAAGCTTATAGTAAGATTCGGCTTGGGGGTTGTTATGCCCCGATTCCATCAATTTTGTTGAAACTGCTTGATGATGATTGTGAGCTTGAATTTATGCCCTTATGCTTATTGAGATATTGCATGAATTGCCTTTATTAGTTGAGCCTATTTGGAGTCATTTTTTATTTTGTTAGGCATTGATTGTGCATGATTAGTGCCTAGGTTTGTTTTGAGTCATGTTAGGTGCGAGCCACTAGGCCGGACTCTCTTGTCTTCAACATTGAGGACAATGTTGAGTTTTGTTTTGGGGGTGTAGACACTTTTCGAGTCGTCTTTTTGAGTCTTTGAGTCTTTTAGTGTCCAAAATTTTCAAGTTGTCACTTGTCCAAAATTTTCAACCTTTAATTAGTTTGGGTGTGATGTCTTTAGCTTGTGCTTTTGGCGAGTTTTTCATATGCGTATTGAGCTTGTGATGCAACTTGGTGCCACTTTAGGGTTTCACTTGCACCTTCATAGGTTTGTCCCATCCTTTTGGTGTTAAGCTAAGGGGACTTGCTTTCACGTCTTGTTCTAATAGTGGAAATTTTCATGAGATCACAAACACAAACCTTCAAATTACGCATTTTGAGTGTTATCATTGATCATTCTTAAACACTTCTCTCGTCATACGTGTCACATGCCATAGGAAATGCATATATTTTGGATTGCTTGATGGATGCGTTCATTTCCTTGATGGATGGATTGTGGAAGTGATCTTAGGCAATGTATGTGAATTTAACTACCTATAATTGCCTAAACACCCTCCTATCCTTATTGTGTGCTCCAAAGCCAAACTTGAGGCTAAACACATACTTTTTCACTTGGTACTAATACAACCATATACCATAGCCTAAACACATGCCTACCTTTATGACCAATCATGCTAGGATGTGCAAATGTGGTAATGAAATGAATTAAGCTCTAAATGGACTAATAGCATGTACTAAGGGAAAATATTGTAAATGTGCTAAGAAAAAGGCTAAAAATGTAAAAGTACCAAAAATTTGTACTTATGAGCCTTAAATATCAAAGAGAGGTGTGTACATGTCAAAAGAAAGAAAAAGGAAATAAGAGATTGAGAAAAGCAAAAGATCCTCGAAATGTGGAATGACAAGTACTCACAATGTAAAGTACATTATTAGAAGCATAAAAGTGTGTAAAATGAATACCTAGACGCTAGCATGTGTGTGCTCATGAAAAAGAGCATTGTATAAGGTGTGTGGATATATTCTAGCATGCTTCGTAATTTTGAACTCCAAAATTCCCACCTCTTTTTATCACCTCATTAAACCCTATGGTCACATTGAAACCAAAGGAAAAGACCTTTTGATCCACAAGGAGTCTAGATTGGGAATGTCGGTTGACACTTAATCTTTCCGTCCACGGCATAGTGGTTCTTTCCTAGGATAGTTCTCTAGAAAGTAACGATTTTAAAATTGTTTCATTCTATGCATATTTTCATCTTTGCATATCTTGCACTTGTGGAACTTAGGACTCTAAGCGGAAAGAAAAGAGAGAATTCATGTGAGCTTTAGAATTGAAGTGAGTTATGTTCGAGGTATGGGAGTAAGTAGTCTCTAACGCATGAGTACTTCTTGGTGTGGCATTCGTGTTCATGCAAGTCTCCCTTTAGTATCTCAAAGTTGCTCTAGATCATGTTGCATATGTTTACGTCTCTCTATCACACATTTTCGTATCACATCACTAGTTGGACTTGTGACCATTTTGAAATTTTTGTTTAGGTGTCTAAGAAATTTTTCAATCAGGTCAGTTTGTTTGTGCGTCTTATTTCTTTTTATCTTGTGCTTGCTTGAGGACGAGCAAATGTATAGTTTGGGGGTATTTGATCGGGCCAAATATGTTGTATATTTCAGCCCTCAATTCTGTATCCTTTGTCTTGTTTCCGTGTGTTTTTCCGTGTGTTTTTCCGTGTCTAATAGACTCTTTTGTTGTAAATACATGTAATTGACGTAATTCAGGTGTTAAAGATGAAAAGTGGAAATTTCATACACAAAACAAGCCAGATGGAAAGAAGAGAAGCTTTAGTGCGCTGGTATTGTGCTAGTCAGCATACCCACGCATAACCAATATAGAATGGCTCAAAGTGTGGGTCCCCACCCTTACAACAAACCGTACTTTATGGAAACCTGAGAGCTGAAAAGTGTGCAAACTTGATAAAGTGCGGGTCTTAACCGCACTCCACCCGCACTATTGCTCAAACCCGAGAACTGTTCAGATAAAGATCAATAAAGTGCGGGTCCTAACCGCACTCACATGCACCTTAAGTTGAAAAATCCCAAAAATTGTCAAGTGCATGGGTATTGTGCTGGTAAGCACATCAGCGCACTACTTGCGCACTTTGAGCTCAGATTCTGCCATATCAGCATTTTCAGACCTATTTTTGAGAACATTATAAATATGCCTCTTCTGATTTTCAGAAAAGGACTCGACATTTTTCACTTAGAATTTCATATATTTTGTAATTTAGACCTAGGAATACATTCCCTCTCATCCAAACTCATCTTTACTCACCAAAGGCCACTAAGAGAGTTGGATTAAAGCTTCAAGGAAGGAGATGATCTTCAATGGTTTTCTCTCTACACTTTCTCTTAGTTTTATTTGTTGTAAGAATATAAGTAGCTAAATCCCCTATTAAGGGGTTGATGTGATTAGTTTGATGGATGTTGAGCTTTTGTAAATAAACTCTATTTTCTATATTCATATCTATCTCTATGTTCCATTCTTTTGCTTTAATTGACTTGTCTTGGATACACCCTCTTAGCAGGTTCTCTTTGGAATCTATTTGAGTAGACAACTAGGTATACACTTGTCTAATGCTCTATTGAGTGGAATGATTTTCGAAAATTCGGCTTAATAACCATGGTCTTAATCTAATCTCGAATGAGTGGCTTTCACTATACACCCTAGGTTAACCACTTGTGAGATAATTAAAAGTCTTCACTATACACCCTAAGTTGGCTAATTTAGTGATTTTGCAAGACATAACTTTCGAGTAGAATCTAGTTAAATAACCTCTAGCCTTATCTAATCTTAAACGGGTGGCCTTCACTATACACCTAACAAATTGTTGGACTTTGGATTTGTTGGTGAAGTCAAACACAATGTCATTAACATAGATTTGAGCTATGAAAAGCTCATCTTTGTTTCTTTTTATGAACAAAGTCTTGTCAACACTACCCCTAGAGTTGTCATTGTCAACAAGAAATTAAGTAAAACGCTCATACCAAGCCCTCGGTGCTTGTTTCAATCCATACAAAGCCTTTTTGAGGCGATAGACATGGTTGGGGCGGTGTGCATCCACAAACCCCTTGGGTTGCTTAACAAACATTTACTTTTGCAAGAAGCCATTAAGGAAGGCATTCTTCACATCCTATTTGGTGCAATTTGAACTTATGCACACAAGATATGGACAAGAGAAGCCTAATGGACTCTAGACGAGAAACGAGAGCAAAAGTCTCCTCAAAGTCAATACCCTTAATTTAAGAATATCCTTGTGCTACATGTCTAGCCTTGTTGCGCACAATGTTGCCATCCTCATCGAATTTGTTCCTAAGCACCCATTTAGTGCCTATGACATCCGTATTTTTTAGTCTAGGAACTAGAGTCCAAACCTCATTTATTTCAAATTGGTTTGGCTCTTCTTATATGGCAAGAACCTAATATTCATCACTTAAGGCCTCATAAACCTTTTTGGGCTCAATTTCAGATGTGTAACAAGTGTAGCTAATTTGATTAGCTATTTGACGCCTATTGTTGACACCTTTATTGACATTTCCAATAACATCATCTTTGTTATGGAGATGCCTAACCCATAGAGCGAGTTCTTTAGAGTCCAAGGAAGGAACTCTATCATGAGGTTGAATGTCCTCTTCATTACAGTTTGACTTCATATCACTTGAAGTCTCACCAACTTTCTCCAAACGAGAATTATCAACCACATCAACATCCTCCTCATGGTCATTAGTCTTAAGCCTAAAGCCATCTATGAAAACATTAGATGATTCCATAACACTTCGATTCTTCAAATTGTATACTCTATAGGCTTTACTATTTAAGGCATAGCCAATGAAAATTCCCTCATAACTTTTGGCATCAAACTTGCAAAATTGGTCATGGTCATTGAGAATGTAGCATTTGCTTCCAAAAGAGTGGAAGTATCTAACATTTGACTTTCTCTCTTTCCATAGCTCATAGGAGGTTTGTCTAGTACCGGGACTTAGAGAGACTATGTTTCCTATATAGCAAGCTGTATTGATGGCTTCAGCCCAAAGGTTCCTAAGGACATTATTTCTAAGCAACATTACACATGCCATTTCTTGAAAGATCCTATTCTTCCTCTCAACAACTCCATTTTGTTAAGGTGTCTTAGGAGTCGAAAACTCATGGGAAATGCCTAAGCTATTGCAATAGCTTTTGAAATAAGCATTCTCAAATTCACTCTCGTGGTCACTCTTAATCATTTTAATGCTTTTAATATTAGAGTCTTTTTCATTTTGAATTTTAGTGCAAAACATTTTAAATTTCTCTAAGAAAGTACGTCCATGTAAATTTAAAGAAATCATCAACACAAACAAAAATTTTTCTCTTGCCACCGAGACTCTTGGTTTGTATAGGACCCATAAGGCCTATATAAAGAAGCTATAGTGGCTCTTTGGTGGTGAGATATTTGCCCTTTTTGTGCATGTTCTTTATTTGTTTCCCTTGTTGACAAGGTCTACAAACACCATCAACTTTCTTCCCAAGCTCGGGAAGGCCACGCACAAATTTGAACTTATCTAAGATCCTTAGATCACGATAGTTCATGTGGCCAAGTCTTTGATGCCACAACTCAACTTGCTCATTCTTGGACATACTGCACAAGATTACACTAGCCTTAAGACAATTGCAATTGTCGCTAGATCTCTTACCTTTCAATAAGGTTTGTCCATTGGGCTTTAGAATGGAGTAATCATTCTTGCCAAACAAGACGGAAAGTCCCTCATCACTAAGATGAGAAATGCTTATGAGATTAGCTTCTAAGCCCTCGACATATAAAGCATTGGACAATGAGGGTAAGCCGGAAATGGAAATGTTTCATTTCCCTATGACTTTCTTTTTGGACTCATTACCAAAAGTGACACATCCACCTTCCTTCATGACAAGAGTTAGAAGCATATGCCTTCAAGGCAATTTGGGCGACATAGCAAAAATACTCATCTCTTCTAATCCACCTAGGTGATACATTTTCCTTCCTAGTGGTCATTGGTACATTGGCTCTAAATGTCCTAGGATCATGCAAATTGGCTCTAGATTTCCTTGGAACATGCATCTTGGCTCTAGCCTTATTTTTCTCAATCATGCTTTTAGCTCTACACATTTTAATGTATTTAAAGCAATTTGGTTTATTGTGACCATCAAAACTACAGAAATGACATGTAGGAGTAAAGTGAGGGATCATACCATGCCCTTGTGAATGCATATGAGCCTTCCTATGTCGTTGTGGTTGAATCGATTCATCCATTCTTTGTTGTTGAACTGGTTTAGATTGCTTTCTTGATTGAGCTTACATGATTGGTCTCTTTCATTGGTGAGCATTGTATTGAGGAAAGACAGCTTGAGGGCCTTTCCTTTGTTGAGCTTGAGCTTGCCCTTTTGGTGCCACCTTTACTTGGGCACTCCTTGAACACTTGAAACTAATTATGGTGTGTTCAATACTAATCTAGAAGGGGGGGGGGGGGGGTGTGAATAGATTTTAATCAATTTTACCCAATTTTCGTGATTAGTCAATTTTACGAAAATGCCCTGAACTTGTCAATTTATATATCAAGTGTAATATATGCGGAAATATAAAAGACACTTGATATTTACGTGGAAACCTTTAACAAGTAAAAACCACGGGCTGTATAGTGTGCCACACTCGAACCTCGAATCCACTAATTGTAATGACATTTACAATCTAGGTTGACCTCAACCTCTCATGGTCTATAACCCGCCACTATTACCCGCAGACCTATAAAAGTGGATCTAGTCCAATTTTCTTGTACCACTCACAGGTAGTCACAAGACTTACTTCTCAATGAAGAGAATCAACAACCTAATATGAATAATATGATATTTAAAAAGCAAGTAATGCTAGGTTACACTAAATGCCTATCTAGGATGAAAGATGACAATAATCACAATCCTAGATATCAATCTTTGCTATATAACATGTCATAAAGTTTAGCTATCAAAGATTAAACAATCCTAAAATTAGCTATCAAAATATAACTCTCAAACAATCAACACAATCATCTCAATCTTGACAATAGAATATATTCTGTAAGCATGCAAGTAATAAATGAGATTGCTTGTTAAGGAAGACACAAAATATGTATGATATTAGTGACCAACTTACCAAGCTAAAAGTGTTGAATTAAAAACAAGCATAGATTACACCTAGATGATCATGGATGATGCTAGATGGTGATTTGATGCACTTGGATATGTGTTTGAGTAATCAAAGGAGAGTTCTTTAGTGATTTTTTTCTCTTTGGAAAAATGCTAAGTCAAAATATGATTTGGACTCTCTTAAAACTGACCTAAAGTTAAAGTAGCATATATATATAGTGTGACAAATTGATGCTACCTCGTTTTGCAAAGTTTTCAATAATTTTGCCTTGACTGCCATACACACGCCATACGTAGGGCGAATGTATGGCGGTTCACCTGGGAAATGAAGAACAAGTTCTTCATGACTGCTCTACGCGTAGGGCGAAAATCAGGCGAACCAAGGGCGGATTCTCTTGGGATTTTGAGAGCCGCCCTACACCCGCTGTTCGTAGGGCGTCTGAAGGGTGGAATGTGGGTGATAAATAAATCGACTAGTGGCACAGCTCTACGTATGGTGAACATAGAGCGATCAAGAGCAATTTGCTCTAGCCGCCATACAGGCACTATACGTAGGGCGCCTGAAAGGCTGTTTATACATGCATGAAAAGGTCATTTAAACACACAAGATGCAATCAAGTTAAACATGCATGAAAAGAGATTAATGAACATTAATGCACACATAATAAAAAAGAATTATGCATGTGTTGTGAGTGTGTGCAACTATATCTCTTCATAAGCAAGTAAGCACTTAGAAATTTACCTTTGAAGCGCTTGATCTCTTGAGGACTTGAGAGGGCCTTGATTGAGCAAAGCACCAACCATCAAAAGCCTAAGCTACCCTTACATCAATCCCCACTTGTGGTTTGTCACCGAAATAAGCTAATCAAAACTTGAGGAACTTACAATCTCCCCCTTTGACTATTTCATGACAAAACCATCACTCATATAGATTCTCACAACATAATTGAATCGAAAGGTCAATAATGATATTCTACATTACAAAGAGATATAAAATTTAAAACTTCAAGTCTTCAATCTCTTGTAGAACTATCAATCCTTTAAAATAAAAAAAAATAAAAATTACACTTTCCAAAGCAAGTGTATTGTGAGATGATCTTGTGAAGTTAAAACAAGCATTTGCATTAAAGAATTTTAGCACAACATCATGCAATGTATGTGTATGCAATGCTCCCTCTCAATAGGTTACTCCCCCTCAATGTGTATTCTCCCCAACATGTAATTTTGCTATAACAATTAGCATACTTCCCTTACCATATATTACTCCCCCTTTTTGTCATGAGATGGGCAAAGGAGTAAATCCCAAACGGGTCACTTAAGGCAAAGAGAGATAGAAGCACACATGTCATTTACATAATCATAAAAGGCACTTTATGCAACTCAATTAAAAGGAGAGAAACAAGGAGATTTATTTTTCATAGAAAATCTGTGATTATAAATGCTTTGCATGGAAGATATATTGCATTTAAGTCCAAAAATCAATGGTATTTGGCAAAGCAATTGACAAAGGTTTCCTATAGGAATTCAAACCAATTTCACCATTTGTCATGAATCAAAGCAAGGATATAGAGAGTTTGTTGATTTCAAAATAAGAGCACTATATCCAACTTTATAAGCGAAACATGTCATGAGCAACTTTGCACTCTATTAGATTTTTCAGGATAAGATATCTGTATTATTGTAGACATGTTCAATATATAAAGAAAGAGAGACATTTGGATTTTATAATCCTTAGAACGGATACAAGATTCTTTATTCATTTTAAGTCTCATAAGCTTTTCACACATTGTTTTGCATTTAAGAATTTTAATCATCAATTCATGCTTTTTCACTTTTTAAGCATGTCATTAAGAATCATCATGTTAAGGAGATCATTAAAGGTCATTCAACAAGTACTTCCTAAGTGAATCTCCTAGTCCAAAAATGCATGTTTGAACATAAATATAACATGGATTGCATTCAACGCATGGTTCACACTTATTTAGATAAAAACATATATACATATGTGCAACTAAGATACTCAAGCAATTAATAAAGAAGCATAAAAGTTTTCAAATTTTTGCATTCACCAAGTATGCAATTGCTCTCTTTGCTTGAGTTCATCAAATGAGGTCAATCACCAAAACTCATCACTCCACAAGACATATTCCAATAGATCTACTAAGTGTTTTAAAGCGAGTAGCATCTAATGGTTTAGTAAATAAGTCCGCTAGTTGATCATTTGTACCTACATATTCAAGCACTATGCATTTATTTTCAACAAGCTCTCTAATGAAGTGATGTCGGATGTCAATATGCTTAGTCCTAGAGTGTTGTACCGGATTCTTGGAAATATTAATGGCACTCATATTATCACAAAAAAGAGTGAGTGTACCTTAGTTGAATCCGTAGTCGACTAGCATTTACTTCATCCATAGGAGTTGTGTGCATCCACTCCCCGCGGCTATGTACTCGGGCTCGGCCATGGACAAGGAAATCGAGTTTTGCTTCTTGTAAAACCAAGACACCAAGTTGTTGCCTAGAAAGAAGTAACCGCCTGATGTGCTCTTCCTATCATCGCAATTTCCTGCCTAATCCGCATCACTAAAGCCAACTAAACTAGCATTAGTGTCAAAAGAGTACCAAATCCCATAGTTGGATGTCCCATTCACAAAGCGAATGATTCTCTTAACGGAAGAGAGATGGGACTCCTTAGGATCCACTTGGTACCTAGCACACATACCCACACTAAAAGATATAGCGGGCATACTTGCGGTCAAGTAAAGCAAGATTTCAATCATGCCACGATATAGTGTTTGTTCCACACTTTTTCCACTAGCATCCTTGCTTAGCTTCAAAGTGGTACTTATGGGTGTATCACAACGTTTGGCATTTTCAAGACCAAACTTCTTCACTAGGTTTTTGGCATATTAGGCTTGGGTAATAAAAATCCCATCATTTAATTGCCTAATTTGCAAACCTAAGAAGTAACTTAGCTCACCAACAAGACTCATCTCAAATTCTTGAGACATAACATCAACAAATTGTTGGACCTTGGTGTTGTTGGTGGAGCCAAACACTATATCATAAACATATATTTTAGCTATGAAAAGCTCGTCATTGTTTTTCTTGATGAATAGAGTCTTGTCAACACTACCTCTTATGTAGTCATTGTTAACAAGAAATTGAGTGAGGCATTTATACCAAGCCCTCGGTGCTTGTTTCAACCCATATAAAGCCTTCTTGAGGTGATAGACATGATTGGGGTGGTATGCATTCACAAACCCCTTAGGTTGCTCTACAAACACTTCCTCTTGCAAGAAGCCATTGAGGAAGGCACTCTTTACATCCATTTGGTGCAATTTGAATTTGTGCACACAATAAATGGACAAGAGAAGCCTAATGGACTCTAAACGGGCAACGGGAGCAAATGTCTCTCAAAGTCAATACCCTCAATTTGAGAGTATCCTTGTGCAATAAGTCTAGCCTTGTTACGCACTATGTTGCCATCCTTATCGGATTTGTTCCTATATATCCATTTGGTGCCTATGACATTTGTGGTCTTAGGCCTAGGAACTAGAGTCCAAACCTCATTCCTTTCGAATTGGTTTAGCTCTTCTTGCATGGCAAGAACCCAAAATTCATCATTTAAGGCCTCATCAACCTTTTTGGGTTCTATTTGAGAGGTGTAACATGTATAGCTAATGAGATTAGCTATTTGACATCTAGTCTTAACACCCTCATTCACATCTCTAATAACATCATCTTTGTTATGAAGATGTCTAACCCATGGATCAGGTTCTTTAGAGTTCAAGAAAGGAACTCTATCAAGAGGATGTGTGTCCTCTTTATCAAGGTCAGACGTTCCAACAATAAGAGTCTCCACAACCTTCTCAAAGAGAGAATTATTAACTACAACAACCTCCTCCTCATGGTCACTAGACTTGTGCCTATTATCATCAAAGACAACATTTGATGATTCCATGACACTCCGAGTCTTCAAATTGAAAACTTTATAAGCTCTACTATTTAAGGCATAGCCAATAAAGATATCCTTATCACTTTTTGCATTAAACTTGCCAAGTTGATCGCGGTCATTTAAAATGTAGCACTTGCTTCCAAAAGTGTGGAAGTAGCTAACATTAGGCTTCCTACCTTTCCATAATTCATAGGAGGTTTGTCTAGTACCAGGCCTTAGGAAAACTCTATTCCCTATATAGCAATCTGTATTGAAGGCTTCGGCCCATAGGTTCTTAGGGACATTGTTGCTAAGCAATATCACACGGGTCATCTCTTGAAAGACCTTATTCTTCCTCTCAACAACTCCATTTTGTTGAGGTGTCCTAGGAGCCGAAAACTCATGGGAAATGCCTATAATATCACAAAATGTTTCAAAGGAAACATTCTCAAATTCCCTCCCATGGTCACTTCTAATCCGTTAAATGCTTTTAATGCTAGATTTCATTTCATTTTGAATTTTATTGTAAAGCATTTTAAACTTTTCAAAAGTTTCGGATTTTTCTCTAAGAAAATATGTCCATGTGAACCTAGAGAAATCATTAATACAAACAAAAATCTATCTCTTTCCACCTAAACTTTCAATTTGCATAGGACTCATTATATCAATATGGAGAAGCTTTAGGGGCTCTTTGGTGGAGAGATACTTGCCCTTTTTATGCATGCTCTTGGTTTGTTTTCCTTGTTGGCTAGGTCCACAAACACCATTGGCTTTCTTCCCAAGCTTGGGATGGCCATGCATAACATTAAACTTGTCTAGGATTCGTAAATCCCTAAAGTTCATTTGGCCAAATCTTTTATGCCATAACTCAATTAGCTCATCCTTGGACATATTACATGAGACAACTCTAGCCTCAAGACAATAGCAATTGTCGCTAGATCTCATACCTTTCAACAAGGTTTGTCCATTGGACTTTAGGATTGAGCAATCATCTTTAGAAAACAAGACGTAAAATCCTTCATCACTAAGATGAGAAATGCTTATTAAATTGGCTTTCAAGCCATCAACATATAAAGAATTGGATAAGAAGGGTAATTCGGGAATAGAAATGGTTCCTTTCCCTACAACTTTCTTTTTGGATCCATCACAAAAGGTGACATATCCTCCTTCCTCCATGACAAGAGTCTTAAAGAAACTCTTGTTTCTCATCATGTGCCTAGAGCACCCACTATCTAAGTACCAAAAATTAGAAGCGTTTGTCTTCAAGGCAATTTGAGCAACATGGCAAAAGTATTCATCTCTTCTAATCCATCTAGGTGAAACACTTTTCTTCCTAGTGGTCAAATGTACTTGGGCTCTAGAAGTCTTAGGATCATGCATATTAGAATTATCCTTCCTAGGAACATGCAACATGGCTCCTGCCTTTTTATTTTCAATCATGCATATAACTCTACACATATTGATATAATGAAAGCAATTTGGTCTAACATGACCATTAATACCACAAAAATGACATGTAGGAATGTAGTTAGGAATCATACCATGTCCTTGCATATGCATAGGAGTCTTCTCTTGTTTTTGTGGTTGTCTTGGTTATTGAATAGGATTTATCCTTCTTTGCAGTTGACCAATACTAGATTGCTTCCATGAATGTTCTTGCATAATTGGTCTCTTTCCTTTATGAGCCATTTGTTGAGGAAAGTTAGCTTGAAGAGCTCTTGAGGGTTAAGCTTGAGGTTTTCTTCTTAGAGCCACATTCACTTGTGCAATATTTGAACATTGTCCTAGATCAATTTTCTTCCTAGGAGTTTGCACCGGTGAGGCTTCTTTGTAGCTCAAGCTCTTGACAAACATAGTCTTGTTTGGAGTGGATGTCTCCTTACCAACTTCAAACCCAAGACCTCTCTTGTCACAATGACTCTTGCCAACACAAAGCATGTGGTCAAGCTTCTTGGTGCTAGAGGCCATCCTAGACATTGACTCATTAGCTTCTTGAAGCTCCCTCTTCAAACCTTCTTCATTCCTCATAGACATAGCTAATTCATCCATTAGCTTGTCTTCATTCTTCTTGGATCTCATCACTTGTTCACTTAAGTGATCAACTTGTGTTGAAAGCTCTAAGTTTTCTTCCTTTAATCTTCTAATTTCTCTCTTGTTCTTTAACCTTAAGCTTTCAAACTTGACTATGTAGTCTTGAAGATCCATCCTATCCACATTTCCATTTATGGATTGTGATGAAGAGCCATCATCACTTGAGTCAATTTCCTCTTGACTCTCATTATCTTCTTCAATAGTACCTTTGCTCTTGTGGGAGGAGGCAAAGGCTATGAAGTTAGCCATGAGTTCTTCATCATTCGAAGACTCATCTCTCTCATCGGAGTCATCACTTCCACTCCAAGTGGCGACCATCACTCTTCCTTTCTTGTTCTTCAAATTTCCACAATCGGGAGCAATGTGTCCCATGCCACCACATTCATAGCATTAGATCATTTTCCTTTCACTTTTCTCTTGTCTAGGCACAAACCTCTTGAAAGTAGTCCTTTTCTTAATGTCTTGGCCCTTGCATCCAAAACCCTTCTTCTCAGTCTTGACAAATTTTTTAAACCTTCTCATCAACAAGGCCATGTCTTCATCCGAGTCATCTTTCTCCCCCGTCTCACTTTTGGAGGCTTTCAAAGCAATTCCTTTTTGCTTTTTAGGAGGTGTGGAGATAGGACCCTTCTTAGACTCATACGCTAAAAGTCTCACAATCACCTCACTCGGCTTCATGTCTTTGTAGGTGTTATATTCCTCTAAAGCCTTTACCTTGGATTCAAACCTCTCGGGAAGCGATCTCATTATCTTTTGCTTGATCCTTCTATCCAAGTAAGGGTCACCAAGTTGATGACTTTGGTTGACAATGTCCAACAACTTGATCTCAAAGTCATTGAAGCACTCATTCTCCTCTATCTTTAGCATCTCGAATTAAGTTTTGAGGACTTAAAGCTTAGAGTCTTTCACCACTTCGATTCCCTTATGAGCAACCTTTAAGATGTCTCATGCCTCTTTTGCAATCCTAGTGTTTTGAATCAATTTATATTGATTCTCGTCCATTGCACATAGGATGGCATGCATTGTCTTCCTATTCCATTTTGATGCCTCAAACTCTTGCACGTTCCATTGCGCCTTAGGCTTGAGTACATTCTCTCCTCCACCCGTAGGAGTCATCATAGGTGATGTGTAGCCGTGTTCAACCACCATCCAAGCCCGGTCATGGATTTGACATATGTACAACTCCATCTTGCTTTTCCAAGAAGCATAATTTATTCCGGTTAGAAGTGGAGGTCTTGTGCTAGAAGCACCTTCGTTGCCACCACCGTTTCCACCACCGTTTCCACTCATAGTGTTTATGAATGAAAGAAATGAATGCAAATGTATGAATGATCAAAAATCACACAAAATGCAAAACACACCAAAAATGAGCAAGGATCACCTAAGTATATCTAGGAAGCCGCTCTGATACCAATTGAAACTAATTACGGTGTGTTCAATATTAATCTAGAGAGGGGGGTGAATAGATTTTAATCAATTTTACCCAATTTTTGTGATTAGTCAATTTTATGAAAATACCCTTAACTATTCAATTTATATATCAAGTGTAATATGTGCGGAAATATAAAAGATACTTGATATTTACGTGGAAACCTTCAATAAGGAAAAACCACGGGTTGTATAGTGTGTCACACTCGAACCTCGAATCCACTAATTGTAATGACACAACCTAGGTTGACCTCAACCTCTCATGGTCTATAACCGCCACTACTACCAGTAGGCCTATAAAAGTGGACCTAGTCCAATTTCCTTGTACCACTCACCGGTAGTCACAAGACTTACTTCTCAATGAAGAGAATCAACAACCTAACGTGAATAATATGATATTCAAAAAGCAAGTAATGCTGGGTAACACTAAATGCCTATCTAGGATAAAAAATGACAATAATCGCAATCCTAGATATCAATCTTTGCTATCAAAGATTAAACAATCCTAAAAATAGCTATCAAAATACAACTCTAATCATCTCAATCTTGACAATAGAATATATTCTATAAGCATACAAATAATAAATGAGATTGCTTGTTAAGGAAGACACAAAATATGTAAGATATTAGTGACCAACTTATCAAGCTAAAAGTGTTGAATTAAAAACAAGCATAGATTACACCTAGATGATCGTGGATGATGCTAGATAATGATTTGATGCAGTTGGATATGTATTTGAATGATCAAAGGAGAGTTCTTTAGTGATTTTTTTTCTCTTTAGAAAAATACTAAGTCAAAATATAATTTGGACTCTTTTAAAACTGACCTTAAGTTAAAATAGCATATATATAGGGTGACAAATTGATGCTACGTCGTTTTGCAAAGTTTTCAATAATTTTGCTTTGATCGCCATACACACGCCATACGTAGGGCGGATGTATGGCGGTTCACCTGGGAAATGAAGAACAAGTTCTTCATGACCGCTCTACGCGTAGGGTGGAAATCCGACGAACCAAGGGCGGATGCTTTCGGGATTTTGAGAGCCACCTTACACCCGTTGTTTGTAGGGCGTCTAAAGGGCGAAATGTGAGCGATAAATAAATCGACCAATGGCACCGCTCTACGTATGGCAAACGTCAAGCGGTCAAGAGAAATTTGCTCTAGCCGCCATACAGGCGCTGTACATAGGGCGCTTGAATGGCGGTTTGTACAACACCCTTAAAAAACATAATGCATCAATGACAAGGCATTTAAACACGCAAGATGCAATCAAGTTAAATATGCATGAAAAGAGATTAATGAACATTAATGCGCACATAATAAAGAACCACAACATACGAAAAAGAATTATGCATGTGTTGTGAGTATGTGCAACTATATCTCTTCATAAGCAAGTAAGCATTTAGAAATTTACCTTTGAAGTGCTTGATCTCTTGAGGACTTGAGAGGGCCTTGATTATGCAAAGCACAAACCATCAAAAGCCTAAGCTACCCTTACATCAATCCCCACTTGTTGTTTGTCACCGAAATAAGCCTATCAAAACTTGAGGAACTTAAACCACTCTCCTAGGTTGTAAGGATTCCCATATTGTGATTGGCTTATTTTGTGGACAAACCACAATTGGGGTTTGAATTGTAAGGGTAGTTTAGGTGATTGAGGACATAGCTCAAAGGCCCTTGTTCAAGACCTCAAGGTTGATAAGCACCAAAGGTAAAATTTCTATGTGCTTACTTGCAATTGAAGAGATTAGTTGCACACACTCACAACACATGAATAATTCTTATTCTTGTATGTTGTGTGCACTTTTATATGTGCTAATTCATGATCATTTATATCTCTTCATGCATATTCCTATTGATTGCATCTTAGGATTAGAATGCCATGTCATTTAGGCATTTAGGATGCAAATTTGTTATAGGTGCTGTAAAGTCGCTCTACGTAGAGCGCCCAACCCAGACCTGGTTGAATTGGGATTTGTATGTATCGGACCTGATGCATTTTTGTGATTTTAATTAAAGGCACTGCACGGTCGCTGTTCAAAGCGCTTTACGTACAACGCCCATATTTTTCCCGAGAGGAACAAAGTTGTGGCGCTGTTCAGGCCCTCTACGAAGGTGCTATAGAGTCACTCTACGTAGAGCGCCCAGTCGCTCTACGTAAAGCGCCCAAGGCAAAAACACTGTAGAATCGCTCTATGTAGAGCGCCCAAGGCAAAAACAGGGTAATTTTTTCAAAAAGAGTACACTTCATTTAGTCACCCTATATATATGCCATTTTCATCTTAGGTCGTTTTTAAGAGTTCAAAAAGCATATTTTTCCCTTATAACATATTTCAAGAGAAAAAATCACAAGAACTCACTTTTATACACTCAAAGTAAATCCTTTTTGCATCAAACTTCATTTTGCATCATCTATGACCACATAGAATGCATCCATGCATGGTTTTGCATCATCACATCTTGTTTGGTAGGTTTTTCACTAACTTCATCTAATTTTTGTGTCTTTCTTAACAAGCCATCTTTTTTATTACTTGTATGCTCTTAGAATATTATTCTAGTTACAAGATAAAGATTTTATGTGGTGTATTGATTGAGTGTTGTATTGTGATAGTTATCTAGGTTTTCATAATCTAAGTTTAGTTAAGCTTTTTGACATGTCATTTAGCTATTAATATCTAGGATTGCATTAATTGTTATTCATCATCCTAGATAAGCATCTAAGGTTACCTAGCTTTATTTGTACTTTGGATATCATCATATATTCACTTAGGTTTTATTATCTCTTCATTGAGAAGTAAGTCTTGTATTGCTACCGGGATTAGATAGCTTAAATCACAAGCAATTGGACTAGGTTCACTCATACCGGGATTAGGTAGGTGTGTGATTATTGACCGGGATTAGGTTGTAATCGTTATCACATTTAATGGATTCGAGGTTCGATTGTGGCGCACTTACTAACCCATGGTTTTTCCTGTGAGGGTTTCCACATAAATATCTTGTGTCATTTACAATTCCGCACTTTATACACTTGATATATTATTGTGACTAGTTAAGGGTATTTTCGTCAATTTGACTTATAACGAAAATTGGGTAAAATCGAATAAAATCTATTCACCCCCATCTAGATTAATATTAGGCATACCTTAATTTGTTTCATAGGTCAATTTTCTTCATAGGGTATTGAGGAGGAGGAGGCTCCTCGGTGTACATGCTCTTGACAAAGGTCATCTTGCTTGAGGAGGAAGCCTCCTTGTTATAAATGTAGCTGAGACCTCACTTTTCACTTGGACTTTTTCCAACTCCCAACATGTGGTCAAATTTCTTCGTGCTAAAGGCCATTTTAGTCATTACCTCTCTAGCATCTTCAAGCTCTCTCTCCATTCTTTCTTCATTCCTTTTAGCCAAAGATATCTCATCTCTTAGCTTGCCTTCAATCTTTTTCGATCTCACTACTTCCTCACTTAAGTTGGTTACTTTTGTTGAAAGTTCTAGATTTTACTCCTTCAATATTCGAATTTCCTTTTTGTTCTTCATCCTTAAGCTTTCAAACTTAGCAATGTAGTCATCAAGATCCATGCTCTACACATTCCCATTTGTGGAGTGAGATGAGGAGCCATCATAACATGAATCATCTTCCTCTTGACTCTCTTCCTCTTCTTCATCAATATCATTGCTATTGTGGGAGGAAGCAAAGGCTATGAAGTTAGCCATTTGATCTTCATTATCTGAAGATCATTCCCCTTCTTTAGAGTCATCACTTCCACTCCAAGTGGTGACCATCACCTTTCCCTTATTCTTGTTCTTCAAATTTCCATAATCGGGATAAATGTGTCCTATGCCACCGCACTCAAAGCATTGGATTCCCTTTCTTTCATTCTTCTCTTGCCTTTGCTCGAACTTCTTGAAGGGAGATTTTTTTCATAAAGTCTTGGCCATTGGATCCAAAACCCTTCTTCTTGAATTTGATAAATTTCTTGAACCTTCTCACCATCAAGGCCATGTCTTCATCCGAGTCATCATTATCCTCCTTCTCAACTTTGGAGGCCTTCAATGCAATTACCTTTTGCTTTTTAGGAGGTTTGAAGGTATGACCCTTCCTAGACTCATAGGCTAGAAGCCTCCCAATCACTTCACTTGGCTTCATATTTTTGAAATCATTATTCTCCTCTAAAGCCGTCACCTTGGACTCAAATCTCTCGGGAAGCGATCTCATAATCTTTTGCTTGATCATTCTATTCGAGTATGGGTCTCTAAGTTGATTACTTTGGTTGACTACATCCATCTACTTTATCTCGAAGTCATTGAAGCACTCGTTCTCCTCTATTTTAAGGGTCTCAAATTGAGTTTGGAGGACTTGAAGTTTGGAGTGCTTAACTACTTCGGTTCCCTCATGTGCCGTTTCTAGGATGTCCCACGCCTCTTTTGCGATCCTAGTGGTTTGAATCAATTTGTATTGATTCTCATCCATAGCACATAAGATGGCGTGCATCGCCTTGTTGTTCCATTTGGATGCCTTAAACTCTTGAGCATTCCATTGTGCCTTCGGTGTCGGCGTGGGAACATCATCTCCACCTCCCATAGGGGTCATTATTGGTGGAGTGTAGTCGTCTTCAATTTCCATGCAAGCCCGGTCAAGAATTTGGCAAATGTATGACTCCATTTTGCATTTCTAAGAGACACAATTTATCCCGGTGAGCAAGGGAGGTCTTGTGCTAGAAACCTCCTCGTTTCCACCACCGTTCCCACTCATAGTGTTTAGATGTATGAATTAGATGAAAGCAAATGTATGTATCAATCAAAACACACTAATTGCAAAACAAACCAAAAGCAAGGATCTCCTGAATATGTCTAGGAACCCGTTTTGATACCAATTGATAATATATAAACGTGTGTCTAACCTACTTAGAGGGGGGGGATGAATAGGTTTTAATCAAGTTAATTACCAATTTTTATTGAGTAGTCAATATTAAAAAAAAAAAAAAAAATCAACCAATGTAATCAAAATACATTCAACTAATTTTAAGTGCGAAAAACAATAAATTGCACGTTGATTGATTTACGTGAGAAACCCATCATTGAGAAAAACTCACGGGCTATTGTGCTAACCACACATTGTTCTCAAATCCAGTACTCAAATGAAAGTTTACAACCTAAGTTGAGCACAAGTCAAACCATACTTGGTCACTAACCCTTCCACTCTACCCTGCATGCCTTTAATAGCGCGATTCGAAACCTCCTTGCTTGTGCACAAAACCACTTAGTCACAAGACATAACACTTAGGGCTCGTTTTTTTTATGTTGTATTGTGTTGGATTATATTGGATTGTATTGGAATGTATTATTCTTATACAATCCTGTGTTTGGTGATATTTTGTATTAAATTGTATTATGTTGTATTAACTAATACAACCTCTCTACTCTGTATTAGCTAATACGATATCCACCGTATTAGACCAATTAAAATGTATTAGTTAATAAAATACAGTAAACAGTACAGAACAAACCAAACATTGTATTGTATTATTCTAATACAAATTAAACTCCTAATACAATACAGTGCGACGCACCAAACGAGCCCTTAATGAAGAGAATTCACCTAAGTGAAAAACAAAGCCATAAATGATAGGTCAATACATTTAATGCTTAACTATTCATGAATAAACATATCAAATAATCCTAAAAATCATGTTCGTACATGTCATATAAAAATCTAGCTATAAAGGATGAACAACAATCTTAGATGCAATAGCTATCACAAACAACAACCCAATCAATCAACACAAAAGCTAAACATTAGATAAAAACTTAGTCTAGATGTATACAAGTCATAAAAGAGCTATCTTGCTAAGTAAGAACATTATAACAGATGAAAATAGTGTTCTAACTTATCAAGTCATTGCGTTGAAGAAGACTTATGCAAGAAAACATCCTAGATGAAGCTAGATGAAGTTATATGCACATGGAAATGGGTTTGGAGAGATAAAGAAACAAGTTTAGGACTTTATCTCTCAAAAAGCTCTTTTCTCTTTCTAGGGTTTCTGATTTGCAGGAGGTAAATGAAGAAGATGAGAAAGTGAGGTATTTATAAAGAGCAAAAAATGAGCTGGGCGAAAAGATAAATTTGTTCAGTTACGTGCCATTTGACGGTTTCAATCGGCGATTAGGCCACTGATCACAAACCATAGAATATGAACCAATGGTCATGGGTTTTAAATGGCAGTTTAATTATAGCCGCTGATTAAAACCGTATATTTGAACCAGAGGATTTTGGTTTCAAAGGGTGGTTTAATTATGGCCGCCGATAGAAACGGTAGATTTGAACTAGAGGACACTGGTTTGAAACGGAGGCCGCTAATAACAACCATCATTTTACCAATTTGTTTAAACCAAAGGAGAAGAGAAAGCTTTCTACAACAGCAATCATCGCGCTTAACCAAGCACAACAACGTGCATGTGCACGTGCAAGCGTTTTCGAACAATCTTTGGGAAATGAATTAAAAGACACACAACACAAATCACAATTCAATAAAGAAGTGCAAGTGTGCAGTGTGAGAGAATGCACACGAGGAAAAGAAACACAAATGAAAGAAGAATAGAACATCCAAGTAAAATGTGTGTGTGCAACTAAGTCTCTTCACGAAGGGTTAAGCACAAGTGATACACCTTTAATGAGCTCATTTGCTTTAGATCTTGCAATCCAATAAGCTTGATCACGAACAATAAGGCCCTAAACTACCCTTATATGATAAACCCCAAAATGTGGTTTGTCAACGAAATAAACCAATAAAAAATGAGGACTTTTCAGGTAAGGATCTAATTTTTAAAGGTTGGAGAGGTGATGAAGGTTGAAGATGAAGGGGTTTTAGGAGAGAGAAGGGTTTGCTTCGTTCTGATCCTTTGGAAAATTAAAAATTAATTTTTAATTTTTTAAAATTATTTGCTTTTACAATATTGCTCCTTTGATTTTAACAATCAATGTCATTTTGGACGGAAAAGGTGACATAAGGGGTTATTATACATTATTTCCATTTCAGAGGGATTAATAATCAATATGGGCAAACCTTATCCTCACATTTCTAATAGGCTAAAATTTAGGGGGCAAAAAGATCTTTTCCCTTATTATGTATATGATGTATGATATGAATTATTTATTTTTAAACATCAAATAAAATGGCACATGGTGGCTTCTGGTTAAAAAAACGTTATTATTATATTAACTAGTGTGCCAACCCGTACAATGTACGGGCCTAGTCTTATGCTTTTATAATTCACTTTTTCAAAGCATAATTCACTTTTTCAAAACTAGATCTATAATGAATTTTTAGGAAAAATGATATGAATTTTTTCAGACTAAAAATATTATAAAATTAATAAAGAACACTTCAAAAGAGGTGGTAGATTGCAAGGATAAATCTAAGAAAAAGCTAATTCGATGTCATGAATGCAAAAGGATTGGATTTATCTCTACCAAACGTGTTATTAAGAAGAGAGAGTCTAGGGAAGGCTTAGCAATGGCGGCTACTTTGAGTGATGTAGAAGAGGAAGAAGAGTCCTCGGATGAACGAGAATATACTAGCAATTACATTACTCACCCGGCTATATATGAAGGAAGGTTTAAGGATAGTAGTGAAGACTCCTTAAGTAATGAGGAAAGTGAATGCTCTTCAAGTAGTAAAGATAGTGAAATCTCCTCCTATCATGAAGAGTTCGAAGCCTCCTCAAATCAAGATTATATAAGCTTTAATGACAAGATCCTTCAACAAAAGAATGAAAAGGACAACAAGTTGAAGTTGATCAATGCCAATTTGGTGGTGATAATTAAAGCTCTTGTCAATGAAAAGAAAATGTCTTTGGAAAAGATGAACAAGCAAAATGAAGTCATCAAGGAGCATGAAAATACAATTGAAAGGTATTTTTCAAAGGTGGAAGAAAGTCATCAAGAGCTAGATGATCTAAAAGAAGACTTTACTATGAAGTTGTTTGTCATGGAGGGAGAGATTAAGCAAAAAGAGAACTCTTTAACTATCATGAAGATAAAAGAGTGTGAGCTTAAAGATGAAGTCAAATCTCTTAAAGAGTCTATTAATGGCATGAAAATTAGAGCCATTAAGCTTGATGAAGTCATAAAACTTGGAAAGCATCATGGAGATATGAGTAGCTTGGGTTTTGTAGAAGAAGTTAAGAAGACTCCTACAATCAAAAACAAGTCAATAAAGTCCAAGAAGAAGAAAGACTCAACCATTATTCCTTTCAACATCAAAGACAAAGACAAAGACAAGAAGAGCAATGAAACTTCTCAACCGACTTCTCAACCAAAACATGCTCATCTAAAAGGTAACTTTTCTAAATTCATTTCGGTTTGTTATTATTGTAATATGATTGGTCATATTATGCCTAAGTGTTATGAATATGTGAGGCAATGCAAACTAGGAAATGTGGAACATGATGAAAATGTGAAAAAGTTACCTAATCAATCTCCTAAGCATGAGTTTAAGTCTAGAGCTAGACATAACATCTCTAAGTTCATCTCGATTGTCATTTTTGCAATGTAGTAGGGCATATCAAACCTAAATGCTACAAGTATATTAGACAATGCGAACTAGGGAATGAGATGCATGCTAGTGAGGTGAAAAGACTTCATTTGGTTATTCCTAAACATGTTAGGGCTTTAGAGACTATGCATGATGAACATGTTATTGAAAAGAAATCAACAAGGAAAGTTTGGGTTAAGAAGAATAATGTGCATACTTGTGAAATGAATAAATCTTCTTTGAAAGTTTTTAAACATAATAATAACTTTGATGCTTTGAGAAATGTGCATATTGATCATATTCATGTAAAGAAACATACTAAATAGATTTGGATTGAAAAGAATGACATGCATGTTAATGATAATCTTATTAAGAAAAATGTTGAGAAAAAGTTGGTTAAGAAGAGTGTTAACCATGATCATTTGAAAAGTCTTGATGAAATATTTATGCGTGGCAACAATAATAAGTTTAATATGAGTGATGTTTTAATGAAGAAGATAGTTGATGTTTTATCTTCTAGATTTCATATTGCCATGCGTAATGATCATGATGTTATTTGTGTTGGTTCACCTAAGACCAATACGGTCAAAGGTGAGTGCTCTCATACTTGATTGAGTAGCACATATGAGAATATTTTTGTTCTTGTTTGATAAAAGTTCTAAGTTTGATGCTTAACTACGCTATTTGTAATGTGATAAGTCTAGTATTCAAACTTGGTGTCTCTAGTCAATACATGAACTTAATATTCTCATACTCACTATGACAGTAAAAATTTGTTGATTAACTTTAGAGAAGTTGAATATTGGAATCTATTTGGTATTATTTTTGTTAAGACTTTTAGATAAAGTCATTTTCATGTGATTCTTTGAGTTGAAAGTGTTTGGTCTTTATTATCTTGGGATGACACACCAACAACTTGTTGTCATGAGGACAAACAAGCTAAGAGAGCTCATAAAAAGAGTGGAGACCTTTCATTGGTGAAAAAGCTTACCAAGGTATTTCTCTATTCTAAAAGCTTACTTTCTCTTTCATGTTTTCGACTCTACATATGCATCATACCATTGCATATAGATATTAGGCATCATTTTATTAGAGACCTAGTTGAACAATCAATTGTTACTCTAGAGTATATGTCTACTAAAAATCAACTTGCAGACTTGTTCACAAAGCCCTTGGTCAAAGAGAGGTTTAAAACTCTTAGAATGTCTATTGACATGATTTGTGTTGATTAGTGTCTTTGTGTGATTGATGAGAGGCTTGATGAGCAAAACTTAAGTTGAAAATCAATATCTATGAAAACTACTCACTTGAGAAGTAAATGATCTTAAATAAATAACTTTTATTGTTTTTAGATCATGCACTTAAGGTTAAAAATCTTATTTTTGAAAAGCGCACAAATGCTTCTCTTATATGTTTTAGTTTTTATGTATATGTGGTTGAAAGTATGTAGATTATGGATGAATCTAGAAGATTATTGCTTAGTACATGATAGAAGACCTATGGTATGTATCCATTTTGCTTCAGCACTATATAGTATTCAACGAGCACCCTCATGGAAAGGACTACACACCTTAATTGTGCAACGGCCCAACGTAGGAAAGGGTTACGCCATTATGATGAGTGAAAGTCATAATGAGGTGTATATGTTTATATTAGAAAAATCAAAGAAGTGTTGAAAAGAAACATTAAAAAAAAAATTCTTTGATTCTAAGCCTAAAAGAAATGAAAAATAAAAAAGGTTTATTGGTGTATAATTGAGAATTGTGAAATGCTCGGGTTGTCAAATAGAAATGAGTAAACGAGTCACATGCACACACACGCTCATATGTTGAAATCTATTCTTTTAAAGCAAAAACCCGGATGAATATCGGTTTGACCTATTTTTGGAAATGCTTTAGTTGGATAGGTGTGGAAATTGTTTGCATGTTGATATCACAATTACTCCTACTATTTATGTGAGAAACATTCACACACACACACACACACACACACACATATTTTGCTTATGTGCTTGATTCATTAGCAATGTGAGAATATTTTTGAAAGATTATTGAAAATCTATGATTTTCTCTTGGACTTTGAAAAGTGATAAAATATTTTCTCTTATTGTTTGAATGTGTGAATGTGTGAATCTGTTGTGAACAAATCTACTTGATGATAATATGTGGAGCATATGTTAAGGGATATGTGGAGCATATGTTAAGGGGGAGCTTTAGTTTATTCAACTTCGCTTTCTATACGATTTGTTTGCTTAATATCTCGTTCCTTATCTCTTGTGTATTTTGTCTATTCCTTGACAAAAAGAGGGAGAAATTGTATACCTCACCATGTTTGATAGGGGGGAATCCATATTTGATATAGGGGAGAAAAATGTATACCTCACCATGTGTGGAGATATGTTCCAAATGCGTGAGTTTTGTACCTCTTTGGGCTTTAATGGAGACTTTATCTTAAGGGGGATAATTCTTGTCTTAAGGGGGAGAAAAGAATTCTTGCGTAATTGTGTTAAGGATCTTAAAGAGAGCTTTAATGTGAAAACATTTATTTGCTTGAGATAATGCATTTTGGTTTTTGATAAGGGAGATCTTATTTGTTTATGTGATAATATCTCACCATTATTCTTTGGAAGAAGATCTCTTGTTGGTTTGCTTCTTTTCTCATAGGTACTTTGAAGTTCAAAGAAGGGATTCTTGAAAACTCAAGAAGTCTTGAAGACTTTTAGTCTAGGGATCTGTTTGTAATGTGAGGATGAGAGAATGCTATCAACCTTGAGTTTATTAGAGTGAACATTGTATGGCGAGGATGAGGTTTTGCCATAGAATAGCCAAAGGGGGAGATTGTAAGGTCCTTGATTTGTATTGGCTTAATTCCATTGCAAAACTCTCTATATTTGTAATAGTTGTTGCTTAGGTGGTTCTTGGTGAAAAGAAGCTTCAAAGGTGAAGAAGCAACATCTTGTGCAAATATCATCTTCAAGGGGATCATCGCATTCTTAGATGCTAAGGTATCAAGATCCTTCTTCCTCTTGCAAGGCGTAAGCGCACACAAACACACAATTCATTCGTGTGTGTCCCTGCATCATTGTGCAAACATTTGGTATAACACATTCACACTCATTTAAGTATGCACATGCATTGGTCTCGTATTGATAAACATTGTAGATTTGAATGTTTTTATGACTATCACTTAGATATGGCAAACTTGTGTGATATTGTGTTTATTTGTTTGTGTTTCTTGTATTTTGGACTTGAACATGATCTTATTTGATTCCTTATTGAGTCCCGGTCATTTCGGTTACTTATTCATTAGGTTTCGAGTCCAAACGATGTAGCTTAGCTACGCTATTTTGCGTTCTCATTTGTTGAGTTGTCTTCGTCATCGTTTTTCGAGATGAATTCTCAACCTTTTTATAAATTTTTATAGTCATTGTTGTGCGTGAGGGAATCATGGTTCGTAATCCGAAAAATAGATTCGAACTCGGAGTTCGGAGGCCTGGATATGGCCGAAGACCGCAAGCGGAGCGTGAGAGAAGCAAGATTGGCCAACAGCCAACCTTGGAGTCCATGTATGGCACACAGGCTGCACCACCCTCTGCCCACGTGTGCAACACACGCCCAACACGAGATGTGTGACGTGGTACCTCCTGATTGGTCCTGAAATCCCTCTCTTGAATTCTTTTAAAAGTTTTTCATTCCCTCCCATTTCATCTAAGAAGAAAAATTAAAAAAAGAAAGAGTACAAATTTCTTCATGATAGATGAAATGTGTTAAGAATGATGTTAGTTCATACTATAGGGTTGTTTGATCAATTGTTAATTGAGTTTTAGCTTTGTGATTTTTCTTGAACATATTTAGCTAAACTAACTTGAAATTGATTCTAGAAATGATATATATGATGTGCCTTATGATGTTTTCTAGGTTTAATTTCATGATCTAAGAACTAAGATTTTTGTGTGATATATTGAATATTCTATATCTTGTTCTTATTAATTCACATGCTTTGATTTCTAGATAGATTTGTGATTGTGTGTTGATAGTATATTCTAGATCATCACTAAGCATGTACATAGAGCTTGATTGATCATCTTGCTTTCTTTGATTGTGTTTGCATCATTTGCATCACTTAGATCATCGCTTTGTGGAAAGGTTGAAGTCTCTTGTTAAAGTGAGTGAAGCTTTAATTTGAGCAAAAAGACTTGGCTAGGAAAGTGTTCTGGATATCCAAGCAAAAGTCTTAGGTAGGAGTGTGACAATCCGGATGGTTGAACTAGGGAAACTTGACTAGGATCTTGTTGATCTAGATAGCTAAGGAAAGAAATCTTCCTAGAGGCTTAAGAGTCTTGGATATCGAGTTGCTCTCTAGAAATGTATGACACATATTGGATAGGAAGTAGGCTAGGTGGTCCACTAGGCCATGAGGGTAGATTAGGAATTGATAGCTTATGGCAGACATCATTTGTTGATAGCCTTGAGTGTGTAAGTTCTTTTCATATAGTGGATTGTTTTACCGGTGGTTGTGGTTATCAACATGTGGATGTTTCCTCTTTGAGGTTTACCACTTAAAAATACTTGTGTCTATTTTCGCTTTACTTTTCATTATCTTCCATATCATGTATTGATTGTATCTCTTGTATATTGATTTTCACATGTATTGACTCATATTATACAATTGTTAAATCATATCAAGTGAAGTGTACATTTCATTCTTGTAATCCGTATATTTTGAAGTTGGAAGAAATTAGGACTATACCTATTCACCCCCTCCCCCCTCTTCTAGGTATAATATACACTATAACTGTTAAGGGAATTTCACTTGTGAAGCTATGGCTCTTCGTGAAGGTTTTTGGCTAATAAAGATGCATGGTCTCAATATATATTTGTTGAAATTGATGCAGCAAATGTGGTTAAAACAATCAATGGGTTTAAGCCTTCCAATTGTGTTGCTTGCTTTGTTTTCGATGATATTGTAGGGCTTTGTAAGGATGTCTAGGTTGTTAAATGTTTGGCTATCTCCATATGTGGGAACTGTCTGGCTCACAATCTTGCTTCTTTAGCTATCTCTTCTTTAAGAGACAATTTGTGGAAAGGCTCTTGCCCTAATAGTTTGCTCTCCGGTTTAGAACCATGTTTCTTGTTTATGTCAATATATATATATATATATATATATTGTTAACCGCCAAAAATGAATGGGGGTTCAAAGAAGAATTTTCCACTAAGATGAGAGCCAGGAGGAAACCGTAAAGAAGTACCCCGCCATCTTAGGAAGGGGGCTACATCGAATATAATAGGATATTACAAGAAACAAAAGATCCTGCTATCAAAGACTCCGGGTACCCCATTGCCATGTCAAGGTACCCCTTTGCCATATCTGGGTACCCCGCCTCCAAGTCTTGGTACCTCACCACTCTATCGGGGTATACCTCCACCACTTCTATCCGGGTACCTTATTACTACACCTAGGTATCCCACTACTATACTCAGTTATCCTACCAGTACCTCACCACTGTATCTTGGTACCCCGCTATTGTGTTTCCCTGGTATTCCGGTTCCTCCTATAACTAATCTACCAGGAAGTAAGAATATCAGAAGAATAAGCTACCAAGTAAGAATGCTCCTCATATTGAACTAGAAGAGGGATGCAACGAGAATACATGGCTAGACTTCTTCTTCAAGTAACGTGAAAGGAAAGGGTTGATTCGCCCATTGAAACGCCATAAATGAGACCGAAAATTAAATTGATTGATTTATAGTTTGAATATAAACGGAAACATGACGTCATTAAAGAGAGTCATTCCCGCATAAATCAATCCATCCATAAACGCCTGTCAATTCCTTTAACACGGTCAATCAATTTGGTCTAAATTAGGGGGATTTGATTGGCAAGAAGAAGTGAATAAAAGAGGACGGTCGTGTCAAAAAAAAGGGATCCAGAGCTTTTCTGCTTATCAACTAGTACGATTTCACCATCTCCAACTGTGTCAGAGTTCTCCTAGAAAGCATAAATCATCATTGTATTGATATCTAGTTTGGAGGGATCAAAGAGCTGTATCTCATCTTTTGCTAATATATGAGTACAGACATTGTTTTCTTCTAACTTACCATCATCCTTGTATCTAGTTTGTTTTTATTGATATTATATAGGTATCGAGCTATATGATACTTCTCCGGACCGAGGTCTTTCACGACCGTGGTTCCATTAAAAGTTAGTTGTTATTTAGAAACTCACCCCGGTGACGATTTTCTGGTAACACTTTTTAGCGCCATCTATGGGAACAAGATCTTCTTAACGTTTATAAAGAAGTTGTCATAGTTCTACCCGGTGAAGTAGAGAGATAAGATTTCGATCTCAAGGGTTGCCAGCCCCCTTAGGGCCCCATTCCTTCGCTTCCACTCAGAGAATCCAGAAGCAGGGAAGAGTATCGAGAAATAACAATCGAGCACCGATTCCCCCATCAAATGCAGGCTCTATGCCTCAAGCTCCTATGGCCCAAGAGATCGGTCATGATGTCCTAGAACAGCAAGTTGCTACCTACGTAAAAAGTGTCAGCCTCTGGATGATAGCCTAAGGGATACCGTTCGAGGTACCCAGGACCGCGGGAGAGGTAGAGCTGAGTATACGAGTGCCGGTCTTCGACAGACTAGGACCACCTCTTCTAGTTCCAAACTACCCAGTAGATTTCAGACCTTGACAGGTGAGATCAACAGCAAATATTCCTCCTAGGAGAAACCAGCAAGCTATGACACCAATAGCCGAAAGGTGGGCTCCACATTCCGATGCCGACGTAAGTACCAAACCAAAGAGGAATCCCTAAGGGAACTTTCATCGGAAGGAGGATCGCCAGGAGATGACCGTTGTATCTGAAACCTCGGACAATGACGGCCTAGAAGTTAAATCCAAGCATGATGTGTCCAAACGATTGGAAGATCAGATGGCCAAAATGGCGAGAGAACTTGAAGAGTGTAGGAAGGGTAAGCACCGGGGTACCCGGAAAAACCCCCTAGGAGAGATGAATGCACCCTTCTAAAAAAGGATCAAGGAGGCCGACTTACCCCCCAAGTTTAAAATGTATTCCGAAAAATATTCCGGATCTGAGGATCCCTTAAGCCACCTAGAGAGCTTTGTGCACTAAATGGAAATTCAGAATGCTACCCGGTCCGATATGTGTAAAATGTTCCCTTCGACCCTGACAGATTGTGCTAGAACCTGGTTTAGGAAGTTACCTCCAGGTAGTATAGACTCCTTTACTAAATTAAATACAGATTTCTGTGCACAGTTTCAGGGGATCAAGCCTCGCAACAAAGACCCTATCCTACTACAGTACATGACCCAAGAGCGGGGGGAAAAGCTAAGATCTTACGTGGAGAAATTCCATAAGGAGGTTATACAGATTAGGGTATTCGTTGAGAAGGAGACCCTAACCAATTTCTGAAGGAACTTGTAGGTCGGGAGACTGTTTCGGTCATTCACCAAGCATCCATCTGAAACCTATTAGGAAGCCTATGACAAGGCTCTAGAACAAGTGGAAATAGAGGAACAACTCAGAATCAAGATCGAGCATGACGAAGCCCGATCCGCTAAACGCCCTAAAAAGGAGGCTCCAAAGCCCGTATCCACTAAGAAAGTGCAGAACCTTCCTCCCAATCGTTCTGCGTATAGGCCGCCACATTTCTCTCAGCATAGGGATAGATACCCCGCACGAAGGAGTCCTCCCCAAACACCTCAATTAAGAGAAATAGCCAGAATAACAAGGGAAGAAGATAGGTACAACCACTATACCCCTCTTAACTCCTCCGGAGAGACCATATACCTCGCAATCCATGACAAAGGTTTACTCAGGAAGCCGGATCCTATGAAAGCTCCGATAGATAGAAGGAACCGTTATAAATATTATGATTTCCACGAGGATGTAGGACATAATACATCAGAATGCTACAGCCTACATAACCAAATTGAAGGACTGGTAAGAGAAGGACTTTTGATTAAATTCTTGCAACAAGTGCAGGATAACATCAAGACGGGGAATGAGGTACAAGGAAGAATGCAGGAAGCGGAGGAGAGACGGAATGACGAATGGAGATATTTGATGTAGAAAATCCAAGTCATCCATACTATAAGTGGGGGCCCTACCTTAGTAGAAATTTCCAACAACTCCAGGAAAAACCATGATAGGAAGTTTCCTAGACTTTCTACCAGTAGCGACATGCTTAAGATTACTAGGGAATTCCTAAATCTTCCACGTGCAAGCCAGATTTTTATCACGGAGGAAAACGTATATAACACAGTTCAACCACATGATGACCCAATGGTAATCACGATTTAGATAGCTAATTGCTAGGTCCTTCGTGTCCTGATTGATACGAGGAGCAGCGTAGACATTCTTTCCAAAGGAGTTCATGATAAGCTCAATTTGAAGAACCCCTGCTATAACAGTTGTACCACGCCTCTATATGGGTTTACAGAGGACTCGTTGATGCCGATTAGGTCCCATAAGCTACAAGTGATAATTAGGAAAGAACCATTTCAGCAGAACGTGATGACTGAGTTCATTGTAGTTGATACTCCGTCTGCCTACAACGCCATACTAGGAATACCTTTCCTATCCGGTATAAGGGGGTATTGTCTGTTTATCACAATGTATTGAAATTTCCAGTCTGAACCAAGGTAGGAGAGGTCTGCAGGGATCACCAGGCTACGCGCAATTGATATGCTGTGTCCACAAACCCAACCGTGCTAGCCAAAAAGTATGTACACATAGCCGACGAGCTACCCCAAGGTGTGCTAGAACAGGACCCCTACGAAGGCGAAGTACCGGATATAATTATAGAAGAATTATAGGAAGAAGAACGGGGTTAGATTAGCGGGTACCTTGCAAAACAGTTGGAAGAAATACTGGTGAGGGAGAACGACCCTGTTAAAGTGGTAAAGATAGGGATCACATGGTCAGGGAAGATCTGACAAGGCTCCTTAAAGAATATAATGACATATTCGCTTGAAGCCATGACGAGATGCGAGGTATCCCTTTTAACTTAGCCGCCCATAGGCTAGCAGTAGATGCGACTGTTAAGCCAGTCAAACAGAAGCGGAGACACTTGAATGCCGAACGAAATGCCACGATACAAGAGGAAGTAGGCAAACTCCTACAAGCTAGATTCATCAGAGAATATCGCTACCCTGAGCGGATCGCTAATGTGGTCATGGTTAATAAGTTTAATGGGAAATGGTGCATGTGCGTAGATTATACTGATCTGAATCGGGCTTGCCCCTAAGGATAGCTTCCCTCTACCCAAATAGACCAGTTAATTGACTCTACCGTAGGAAACAAGCTCCTAAGCTTCATGGATGCCTTCTCGGGGTACAACTAAATCATGATGCACCCCACCGACCAAGACAAAACTAGCTTTATCACTGGACAAGGTCTCTACTGCTATAAGGTGATGCCATTTGGTCTTAAGAATGCGGGTGCCACGTATCAGCGTTTGGTGATCAAGCTGTTCAAACCATTAATTTGAAGATCCGTGAACATGGTCACCATGTCTCTGACAAAGGATCAGCATCCGGAGGACTTACGCCTGACCTTCCAAATAATAAGAGAAAATCAGATGAGGTTGAATCTTGCTAAGTGTTCTTTTGGGGTAGCAGTAGGAAAATTCCTAGGATTCATGGTACATGAGAGGGAGATTGAGGCCAGTCCCGAGAAGATCAAAGCCATCCTAAATCTTGAGTCTCCCACTACTCTCAAGCAAGCCCACTGGTTGACTGGTAGGGTAACAGCCTTCAACCGCTTCATATCTTGGTCTACCGATAAATGTCTTCCTTTCTTCAAAATTATAAAGCAAGGTAAGAAAATGAAGTGGGATCAAGAAAACGAGGAAGCCTTCCGGTCTTTGAAAAAGTACCTAGCCAGCCCGCCACTGTTAGTAAAGCCTACATTATAAGAAGAATTACAGCTTTACTTAGCAGTCCTAGAGACCGCTACTAGTGGAGTCTTAGTAAAAGAATGTGATAACGGGGTCCAGAGACCGGTCTACTACGTAAGCCGCGCCATAACTAAGTCTGAGAAAAATTATACCCTCTTAGAGAAGCTTACTTATGCGCTTGTAACCACAGCCAAGAAGCTGCGACCGTATTTCAAGGCTCACACCATTACAATGGTCACCAATCACCTGCTAAGGCAGTTCCTCCAAAGGCCAGATGTATCGGAGAGATTAGTCATATGAGCTCTGGAACTCACCTAGTACGATATCAAATACAAATCCATAACGACTATCAGGGCTCAGGCTTTGGCCGACTTCGTAATAGAATTTGGCATGGTCTCTGACTAAGAGACCATTTCAAATACAGTCCCAGAATCGGAATCACGTGAATGGCCAGTCGATAGCAAGACATGGACATTATATGCGGATGGAGCATCAAACCAGTCGGGCTGTAGAGCAAGGATCATCTTGATTGATCCAGAGTGAGACAAAATCAGCCATTGCTTCAAGTTTGAGTACAGAGCTACCAATAATGAGGCAGAGTACGAGGCACCGTTAGCAGGAATGAAGGTGGCAGAATAATTGGGGGCGGATTTCCTTTTGGTTAAGAGCGATTCGCAGCTAGTTGTCAACCAAGTATCCGAGTTGTACCATGCGAAGGGGAACAATATGATAGCGTACCTCAAACAAGTCCAATGAGCGATGACAAAATTCAAAGGTGTGAAAATGGAATAGATTCCTAGAGAAAATAATCACTGAGCGGATGTCCTAGCTAAGATTACGGCGACTGGAGGACAAGCAGTACCAAGGGGAGTGCCAGTCCAATTGATACCTTATTCTAGCATAGCTAACGGGGTAGAGATAAACCCAATAGACCGGTTTCCTTGCTGGATGGACCCCATAGTAGGCTACCTCCAGAACGAAGCCCTCCCGACAAATCCAGATCAAGCACGCAAGATGAAAATGACCTCCATGCGATACTACTTAGTAGATGGGTACCTGTACCGCAAAGGGAAATCTCTTCCACTATTGAGATGCCTACATCCGGATGATGCACAATAGGCCCTCACTGAGGTACACTCAGAGGACTGCAGGAACCATGCATTAGGAGTGACCCTGGCTTACCAAGTGCTCAAAATGGGTTACTATTGGCCTATTCTGTACCAGGACGCAAAGCTATTTGCACGATCTTGTAAACCCTGCTAGAAGACAGCAAACTCCATCACCTACCTCCTAAAAGACTATCTTCAATCAGCATACCCTACCCCTTTGCTATCTTAAGGGTAGACCTCATTGGACCACTTCCTACTGCTCCTGGTCAAGCCAAACACGCAGTAGTGGCGATAAACTACTTTACCCGATGGGTAGAAGTAGAGGCCCTCACCCGGATAACCGAGACAAATGCTACTAGCTTCATCAAAGAGAATATTGTATGTCGATTCGGTACCCTGATGATCATAATCACTAACCTTGGAAAGCAGTTTGACAATAACAAGTTCAAGGAATTCTGTGAAAAACGAGGTATTGACCTTCGTTTCGCGTCAGTGGCTCATCCACAAACTAATAGATTGGTGGAAGCTATTAACAATACCATCAAGAAACTCCTGAAGAAGAAGCTTCAACAGAAGAAGGGCAAGTGGGTCAAAGAACTTCCGAATGTGTTGTGGGCGTATCGGACTACTAGAAGGACTGCAACTAAGGAACCTACCTACTCATTGGCTTTTGGAACGGAAGTAGTTTCACTCATTAAGCATAGGCTGACTTCTTTCAGAGTCCAACATTTCGAGCTAGAGGAGAATGAAACTAAGTTGAGAGCTAACCTAGACCTCCTTGAGGAAAAGCAAGAAAGAGCAGCAGAGCTAGTCGCAGTTTATCAAGGTAAAATAACCCGTTATTTTAATAGGATGGTTAAGATCCGAAGCTTTAAAGAAGGGGATTTGGTCCTTAAGAAAGTAACTTAGAATACCCGGAAAAGGTCAGACGGGGTACTGGCCCCCAATTGGGAAAGACCCTACTTGATAAAAATGGTAGTCCGAGGAGGAGCCTACAAGCTGGAGGATATGAATGGCTACCCAGTCAATCATACCTGGAATGCTGATCACCTTAGGAGGTTCTACCCTTAGGTATTAAACAAGTAGTTTGCTTCGGTTGGTATATCTCCAAATGTGTACCCCAACTCTTTGCTTTGTAATAATTGGAAATTCAATAAAGAAGTTTGTCTTTCTCTTGTATCATTCTTCTACCTTCGCCTTGAAAATTTCACCATAAAATTCGCCTCAAGACCAGGAAAAGTCATATGACATTACTGCTGCCTTGGTCGGGGTATACCCTCCTCCAAGAAGGATTTAGTGCATAAATGCTTAAGTGGCATAGTTGCCAGCCAAACTAAGGGTTCGAACTCGTGGCCTTAGTTGCCCACCGCATCCTCCATACTAGAGGAGCCCACATGGCACTTCTGAAACCTTGGACGGGGTATACCCTCCTCCAAAGAAACCTGGGGCTAAAATGGCCTTAGTTGCCTACCAGTTATAGACCGCACAAAGACCAGGATACCTTATTAGGATACATTACACCTTGAGAAAGAAGCCTGGTACTGAGAATGGCCAAAGTTGCCTACCAAAAGCAGGTCGACAAAGAGTCAGAATACCCTGTCAAGGAAACTGATTCCCTAAATTCGCCATGCAAGAAAGCCCGGTGGTCTCAGTTGCCTACCAGGATCAATTCACCTAAGAACTCAAGTTCTTTGAACATGACTACCTAGTATATTGACTTACCTTGTGATAATCTTAAAGTAATCTCAATCCCTCACCAGGATTGGTTCAAGGCTAAGATCCCCTATACATGAGGTATCTAGTATTTTGATTTACATTATTCAAGTATGGATGTCAAAACAGCCTCGGTCACCTACAAGAATCATTTCTTTTTATCGGGATCAGACTAGCTTTGATGCAGATTACTTGTAAAAATTCTTATCCATCTTACAAGGGAACTGCCTACCAGACCATTTCTGAAAATGGTAAAGGTTTGAAATCATCCTAGATGAAGTGAAGACTCGATCGGCATCAATATTTCGAGTATGTTTTATCAAGATTGTAAATATCTGGATACCAAGTACTACCAGAATCTAGCATGAATAGGTAAGGCAATATACTTGCAAAAAGAAAGGAAGAATCTTCATTAACCAAATAGGGAGCCCAATCCTAGTCACGGGCTACAAAAAAATGACAATAAAAGAATAACTGCATTATACATGTAAGAAGTTGATGGTGATAAAGTCAGACACCTCCTGCATCCTGATTTTCTCTCACATCCGTACCCTGGTCCTTCATGACAGAATCTTCAGTTCCCTTGGTGCTTGCCTCATCTTGAACCTCTTCAGTTCCCTGCTTCTCGGGTGTAGCAGAAACCTTCCTTCCTCCTACTAACTCAATCATGGCTTCTGCAAGACCCTCTATCTCTTGTGTCTTGCTGTTCTGCTGGTTTTGAGACTCGAACATCGATGTTATGACTTCAGTTATCTGGCCAATTGGCAGGCGGGGTAGGTCTTTGAAGAATAGAAGGAGAGGAAGCTGCAACAAGTGTAGAAGGATCTGTTTGGATCGAGGTAGGCCCTTAGAGAGAGACGGGATCTAAGACGGCTGCAGACGTAGGAGAATCCCCTTAGATCGGGGTAGACCCTGAAAGCTGAGCAATTCTTCCTTCAATATGTTCTTGATCCCACCCAAGGAAGGCTTTCAAATCAAACGGGAGAGGCAGAGCCTTAGCAACTTCATAGGAGGCATAGAAATAACCATCCCCGAAGGCATCATTTATCTTCGCCTCCAAGTTCTTTATCGAACCCCATAGGAGTTGGTTTTCATCATAAAGCAAAGCCTTCTCACTCTTCAAGCTATCTCTTTCCTCCCAGCGGCGTAGTGACCTGAGAGTCTCTGTATTGAAAGCTCGCTCTAGCCACGCCGAGTTCGCCAAGGCTTTATCTCTGCTCTTCTCGGCCATACCTAATGACCTGCTTAGAAAGTCGATGCTTGTCTCTGACCGAGCCAGTTCCCGCTTGGTGTCCTCCAATTTGGCCCTAGCAGAGATAGCTGCCTCCTTGAAAGCATTTACCTATTTTTCCATGGCCACAGTGAATCTAAATGCCGACAAGAAAATATAGGAGGGTGAGTACTGTACCCCGACTACACAAAATAGAAAGAAAGATAGAAAGTTATACCTCGGCAAGAAGGGAAGCCCCCTTAGATACCATGATGTCCAAAGACATAGAAGTCTCAACCTGTATACTGCCACCAGGGCATACCTTCAGGAAGCAGGCTACCACTTCCTCCGAATTCTTATCTCGCGTTTGAGAGCTTGAAGGCTAGTCAATAGGGGGAGTCGCCGAGGTACTAACATCTTTCACCCTGTCCACCGGGAGTTGGCTTCTGGTAGGTAGAGGAGGATGAGGAGGAGGAGAATGAGGATTTACTGGAGAATGATCAATAGGTTTCATAGAAGAAGTAACCGGGGCCTACCTCTGAACTTGCCTCGGGATACTTCGAACCCTGTAAGCTCTAGCAGCCATCTCACTTAAAGGAGAGCGTGTTGTAGGCAGGGTGGAAAACGTAGCTGGAAGACTTGGTTAAGACTTTACCGGGGTCAAAGGAGGAGTGTCTGTAGGCCGGCTAAACCCAAGTGAGACGCTAACATTGGCAGTAAGAGAAACAGATAAAGGAGATAAAGAGACATGAGGTGCAGCTGGGAGGATTGTTGCTGGAAGCACGATAGAAAGAGAGGCTGCAAAAATTACTAAATCAGTTAGTATACAAATCTAAATCGATCAATTAAAAAGAAGTAAAACGTAGGAAGCTACTTACGCGGGACAGCTAAAGAAATCTTGAGGTATGGATCTACCCTGCCACCATCAAAGGGGTCAGAGACGGGTACTTCACATTAACATAAAATCAGCCTAGGATTTTCTCCAAGATACCCCATGACTCCTTAAAGATCTTTCCTTTGTCCCATTTCTCTTGCCCACTAAATTGAACGGGGGCTGGATGCTCAATCCCGTCAATGTCAACTGAACCGCCCCACTCTCCTCTTGCTATGATCTATTCTTCACACCAAGAACGAGGATATTTCACATTGGCTCCCGAAATAATAAATTTCAGAGGATTTTTTACCCTCATATAAAATTGGCCTTTGGGGCCCGACTTGAGAGTCGCCACCTGGAAGATGTATCGAAACTCGTCATAGCCCGGTTCTCTTACAATACCATCTATCTCACACTGCTCTATCTAGAGCACTAAGAATCCTATAAAGTGCTTCCAGAACCCGAGCGAGATCTGCAGCTGGGCAGGACCTAGGACGACCAATATTCTACGGAGGATAGGATTGAGGGGTAGCCTAAGTTCACATTCGAAAGCAGCCACATGAATGGGGACCTCGTCTTTGACCAGGGTGTGGACATCATAACCCCGATACGGAAGAGTGATTGTTACAGCATCTAGAATTTGGTACTCCATCCTTAAACGGGTTTGGGTATCAATCGTGCAGACAAAGTTGATGATAACTCGGCCTTCGGAAGGAAGAGTGATAGCCGGCCTGAGTGGTATCCCGATAGGGATTCCTTCCTTCTCGTCATCGTCATATTCATCATCATCCACTTCTTCGTCAGCAATCTCGACTGGGTTATCGGGTTTGTTGTTGAAGCCCGACCCAATCCTAGGGTTCCTCGTAGACCGGTGGCGTTGAGCCAAGTGGGAGCTTACTGCGGTGTCACACTCCTCACGACCCCTCTTCCATGGTTGAAGTGGAGTGCTTCCAATCGAAGTTTCCTTTTCCATATCAAATAGCTCATCAAGACTGTCAGTGGGTTTCGACGGAGTTACCATATAAAAAAAAGAGTAGAAGTTGAAGAAGAAGAAGAAGAAGAAGAAGGCACAGTAATCTAAATAAAGGAAAATAGAAATAAGGGAGCAAGTTTGAAATTTGAAAGTATAGTGAGAAAGAAGGAGGAAGGTTGGATATATATAGCACGAAGAAGGAACGGTTACCGACGTAAAACAGGAAACTGTAATTTATGACCGGAAACGTGCTGAAGGTGGTTTCGAGATAATCGCGCTTAAACTGTTTATTCAAATTAACTTCCATTCCAGCTTTGACGCGTGTACGACTCATTAAATTTAGGCGTGCTGTAAGAGGATTTCTTCCTAGGTATTAGAATCCAATCAAATAGGAGGAAAGGGAAATCCTTCGAACGTTTTCAAGTATCCTGACTCTAACCCCAGCAAGGTACCGGTTTTCAAGTCAAATGGGACTTCTGTTAACCGTAAAAAATGGATGGGGGTTCAAAGAAGAATTTTCCACCCAAGAATTTTTCGTAAAGAAATACCCCGCCGTCTCAAAAAGGAGGCTACATCGAATATAACAAGATATTACAAGAAACAAAAGATCCTGATATCACAGGCTCCGGGTACCCCATTGCCATGCAAGGTACTCATCTGCCATATCTGGGTACCCCACCTCCAAGTCTTGGTACCTCACCACCTTATCGGGGTATACCTCTGCCACTTCTATTCGGGTACCTTATTACTACACCTAGGTATCCCACTACTATACTCAGTTATCCTACCAGTACCTCACCACTATATCTTGGTACCCTGCTATTATGTTTCCCTGGTATCCCGGTTCCTCCTAGAACTAATCTACCAGGATGCAAGAATATCAGAAGAATAAGCTACCAAGTAAGAATGCTCCTCATATTGAACTAGAAAAGGGATGCTACAAGAATACATGGCTAGATTTCTTCTTCAAATAACGTGAAAGGAAAGGGTTGATTCGCCCATTGAAACGTCATAAATGAGACCTAAAATCAAATTGATTGATTTATATTTCGAATATAAATGGAAACATGATGTCATTAAAGGGAGCCATTCCTGTGTAAATCTATTCCTCCATTAAACGCCTGTCAATTCCTCTAACACGATTAATCAATTTAGTCTAAATTAGGGGGATTTGATTGGCAAGAGGAAGGAAATAAAAGAGGATGGTCGTGTCCAGAAAAAGGGGATCCAGAGCTTTTCTACTTATCAACTCGTACGATTTCACCATCTCCAACTGTGTTAGAGTTCTCCTAGAAAGGATAAATCGCCATTGTATTAATATCTAGTTTGGAGGGATCCAAGAGTTGTATCTCATCTTTTGCTAATATACGAGTACAGATATTGTTTTCTTCTAACTTACCATCATCCTTGTATCTAGTTTATTTTTATTGATATTATACAAGTATCGAGCTACATGATACCTCTCTAGACCGAGGTCTTTCACGACTGTGGTTCCATTAAAGGTTGTTATTTAGAAACTCACCCCGATGACGATTTTCTGGTAACATATATATATATATATATATATATATATATTAATGTTGACGTTGGAATGTGCTAAATTTAGCTCTTTAATTGTTTTAACTCTCCTTCCATTCTTTCTATCTCTTCTCCACTCATTTGTCTCTACCATTCTCTCCAATTAACACCCTCCATTTAAAAAATTATAAATAAATAAATAACTCCCTTTTCAACTCTATTCTTTCATCGTACATTTCTCTCATACCATTAATTATCACCTTACCCTAATCCATTAATTATCACCTTACCCCAATCCACCAAAATTTATAATACCCGTACATCGAGAGGGCTATAAACTAGTTTAGAAGTAAGTTTGAATTACTTTCTATAATTTTTTTCTTTTCTTTGTTATTATGGTTTTTATTTTTGGCCCCTTTAGTGCATACAAATTATAATATTAAAATTTTGATAATATCAAATATTGATAATATCAAATTTTTGGGCAATAAAAGCCTCATGATTCGTGTAAAGACATTAAAGGAGTTAGCCATTGGAGACTCACAGTCTTCACTATAAATGTCAGACCTCATCTTAAAGGAAAAAGCCTTGCTTTTCCCAACTCTTACACGTGAGAGTTCTAATTTACTTCGCATTTCGCGCTCTTTCATTAATTACAGCCCCTTACGACACTAGTGATTGTGAGACGTCCAACATCGATCAAGGCAAGCTTGATTAAGGGTAGACCTTCGACTCAACATTCACATTACCCTTAACATGGTAGCCTACGCTCAACGGACTACACAACAACCATTGTCGAACCTTGCATATCACCCATCCTACTCGGCATACCACATCGAACTCATAGTTTGACCAATATTTATATTAATTGTTATCATTTTTGACTTGTCTGAAATTCTTTATTTACTTGAGTTTTAGAGAGTATTTGACTAGCACCACTCCGGTCGCCCAAATACCCCGATTGTTCTTTTGGTTTTGCAGGTTGCTAGTGTCGAGCTCAAAATCAATTATAGATTTGATTAACTTCAATTATTATTTTTAACTTTTGAATTTAAGTGTTGATTGTTTATTTTTCTTAAGATAAAAACATATGAAAACAAATAATTTGATGTTTATATCTTTGAACTACTTATTATAATGTATTTTTCTTTGCTATGATTCAAACGACTAAAAACAAATATTATCATAAATCCTAAACCAAAATTATCTAAACTACTTAATATTGATAATATTTCATTAATTAAAATTTTTAATTGTAATTATAAGTAAAATATTATTTTTAATAATATTTTAGGAAAATATTAACTCTATATAATTCAAAATTAAATATATCTATTTTAAATTATAAAAAAAATAGTTAAAATTAATGTACAAAACAACAAATTTATTAGTAGCATATGAAGATCGAGTTTTAGTATGATTTATAATTAAGATAAAATTGAAAATATATTAAATTTAGGAAGACAATTTTGGGAGAGAATATTTAGTAAAGGAAATATATTAAATTTAGATTTTGGAAGAAAATCTTTAGTAGGATTTATAATTAAGATAAAATTTGAAATATATTAGACAATTTTTGAAGAAAATCTTTAATAGGATTTTTAATTAAGATAAAATTTGATATATATTAGACATATTTGGAGGAAAATATTAGTAGGATTTATAATTAAGATACAATGGAAATACATTAAATTTAGGAAGACAAATTTGGAAAAGACAACAATTTAGACCTGATAAATGGACAATTCTCTTACCGTACATCGTGACACATGGGATAAGATCTTCACTCTTCGGTCTTCACTGGACCGACCTTCACAATTAATTTACGAGAATAGCCCTAAGACATCACCATAATTTACAAAATCTGCCACTCATAGTGCCTTTTAAAATTTGACCCTCATCGGTCTTCTCCATGACTATCGGGAGAATGCAATAAAAATTAAAAACAGATTTGAAGGACTTCCTCACTCACTGCTTTTCAAGCTCATTAATATTCCTGCAATTTCCTTCACTTTCTCATCAATTTTCTCGGAAAATTCCCCGATCAGGTAACAAACACACGCTTCGCTTTTACTTTATTTCACGCTTTCGTCGTTTATATATTTGTTGCTATAGACAGCTTTTCCTGTTTGGTTGATTTGGATATCAGAAGATAAAAAATTAATAATAAAAAAAGTTCGATGAGAAAATGTAGTAGAGTAGAGAAACGAAGACAATTAAACAACCGATTGTTTGTTTTATATAGATGATTTGATTTATTAAGTTGCAATTTTTCTCGAATGTTTGGAAAATAAAATAAAGCCACTGTGTGTGTGTGTTCTTGTTCTGTTTTCTTAGGTTTCCGGAAATGAAATGATTTGTGACATGTGGTTAGTAGCACTGGTTTTCGCTTTCGGTCAGGGAAATTTAAAATATTGTGATGATTTTATCCATTTGTGTGTTTATTAACTTTTATTGTTGCTGTTATTGGATGTGTCGGATTTATGAGAATGTGCTACTTGAATTTATGTTGAAATGTTTTGCAATAAGAGCTCAATGATAGATATGTTGATTGTTTTTTATATTGACAGATGAGGATTAAAGGGGATCAGAGCCTTTCAAGGAAGGAGCTTCAATGTATGTGCAAGAAGTATGGTTTGCCTGCAAATAAGTCAAGTTCAGAGATGGCTACATCGCTGGCATCTTACTTTGAGGTAGTTTTTTCACGGTAGTTGATTTAATAAATTACTATAATCTAGTGAATACAAACCTCATTTCGTCCTATTTTTATCTGTCATATATTTTAACTAAGGACCCATTATTCAGTGTCTTTGTGGGTTTCGGTGGCTAAAGAATTTAATGACACTTCCTCTTCCTTATGCATCTTAACTGAGAAGGGCTATTGATGTGGTTTTGTACATTTTCGGGATAGTTTTGTCTTTTTTGGGGGGATGTTGTATATGGATAGTAATAGGATTGATAATTTTTTATTATTGATTTTTGAGAATTTGTAGTCATAGGTTTTCTTCTTTCAGTCTAATGGGTCCCTTTAAAAAACAAGGGAAAGTAATTTATAGGAGTAAACATAGTAATTATTGGGTGAGGACCTGCTATATGTGCTGGATCAAGATTCAAGACCCATTTATAAAATAGCTTGACGGCGAAAGGAGTATTATGTAATTGAACCTTCTTCTGAAACTTGGTTTGCTTGAGGTAGATGTTTATTTGGAGCAATTTCCAGCTCGAAGTTAATCATTTATTTGGCGTGGTTTTTCCCCTTATTTAACTGGCCCGAATAATTTTGAATGAGTTGATAATAAGGATATGGTGATTGTTTTACTGTTAATTGGGATTTTGATGATTTCGTCATAGGTGAAAGACATAGATACCTAACAATTAATGGTGATATCCTTAGGATGTTTCTCACCATAATCTGAATTCATGGTCAAAAGGAAAATCAGTAGCGCAAAGGGGATGCAATGTGACGTGTTTGGCCTAATTAGCAATATTTTGTCATGCTCATCTCATCCCTAATTATTTTCTTTTGTCTCTGTCAAAATTTCCCTTTTAGATGAGTATGAACATCCTATCTTTATGGCAATGTTACAAATGTCTCACAAATTGCAGAAAAATTTGAGTTCATTATCTCCAAGAGAAAGGTTAAGTGGGACTCGAGAGGCTTCACTACCTACATTTATGATATCAGGACTGCAGCCTGAAGCTCCAATTAATTCTCTGGTGGATGCCACGAAAGGTATGCACTATTTACTAGCTTCCGAATAAGTATGTGCTCTGTGCTTCAAATTTTAATAAGTTGCTCCTTAATTACCATGATTGATCATTGATGTATAAATTCATGAATAATGGCTTGGTGATTTTGCAGTCAACTGCTGTTCTAGAGAGGAAGGAAGCAGAAGGAATCAAACTGTTAAAATTAATGAATTGGGTTATTGTGCATGCCCTGGAGATAATGTTTTGCCTTCCTCCATGAGAATGTTTGAAACAGTTTCTTCCTCTTCTTTCGAGTTTTATGTTCATTCAGAAGATGGGATTAACCTTAGTGTTGATTTGAATTCTAATCCATCAGACTGGATTAAAAAGATGAAAAGTGAGGTTAACATTTGTGAGAACATGCGCGATAACAAGTCCTGTAGTTTTCATCAGGAGCTTGGCCGCTTTGGTGAGAGTAATAAGCAGATTAAGAGTTCCTTTCCATGGGCTATAGATGCTGATCAAATAAAGGATGGCCAAGCACAATCGGGATCTTCTCCAAGTACATTCATGAAAGAAAATAATCATGTGGAGCTCAATCATCAAGATGGAGGTGATGGATCGTTAACTTCAAGTCCAATAGAACCGAGCGGCATAGCTGTGGTGGTGTCAGAGAATTTACTAGAAGATCAAGGAGTAAACTCTCATGAACCCCATTCTGATGCACGTGATGAGTTTCGTTCTTGTACCGATGAAAATGGCTGTACGACTACTCTTAATTCAGATGTTAATACTCCTAGGAAAAAGTTAGCTGGTAATTCTGTTGTAAATGTATCAGATTGTTCAATAAGTCTTGGCACACAGGAGCATCAGAAATCAAAGCCCAGCAATGTAACCTGTGAGTATTCAGCCCCAGAGAACAGTTGCAGCCTTGTAAATTCTCAGGTGGTTATTGCTGGAGGTCCGGCAGGTGATTCCATGGAGATGCCACCATCAAAAGCTGCGGTGCAACAAAAAGATGTGTTTTGTAAAAATGGTGAATTCCTAGATTTGGTTGGTCCAAAGGGCAATGATGTAACAGAACAAGGTGGATTAGCCGATTCAAGGGAGCCTCATCTTGACATTTGCAGAAAGCATTTGCCATCATCTGTTGAAGAATCGGTATCACCCTATTATCTCTACCTCCCGACAAGAATGCTACTACATAAGTGAATTAAATACCAGTACATTGCCATAGGCAATGATGTTTTTGAGCACTAGTACACTTACATTTCATAATGTAGCATTTCTTTTTTGGTCAATTATAATGTAGCAAGATGCTGTTAAAAAGGATTGCATGTCTGGTAATATGGTTTCTTGTCAGACATGGAATTGTTACTTTGATTTTATTTACTTTCTGGAATCAAGATAAATTATGGGTGGGCATACATTATTACGCGTTATGATGTGGTGGTGGTGTTCTTTACACTCAAGATGAGGTTAGATATGGTAAGCAGTCAGTGATAGAGAAAATCAAAGATAACATGGATTACATAGAAACTAAAATGAATTGTCTGTTTTTACCATGACATTTGCACATTTTTAATTATAAAGATCACCCTATTCTTCTTCCCTTGATAGAGTTGTCTTGGAAGTTGAACTTTTAAGACAGACAAATATAATCACAATTGTTCACTTCTTATATAATCAATTTGGTCTTAATTGCCCATTTATTTTTCTTCACATGTTCACAGCTTCATTTATTTTATGGAAGTCATTAGTACAATGCAGATTTTGTTCAATTATTGAAGTGGTAAGATATTTTGCTTTTCTTACACCAATTAAGGGTTTAACATTATTTTCAGTCCTTTTCAGCCGGAGCTCTATCATTGTGCTATTGCTTTGTTGTACAAAATTTTTTCTGAACTACCTTTTATAGTATAGTCGTCATGTATTGATGGATATCAATAATTGAGTCAATGAAATGGTTATAATTACTTTTTTCCGGATGCTCAGTAATGGCAAATTACTTTTACATCTTTTAATATTGTTGTTTCTATTTTCTTTTTTGATTTGTTTATGATTGTTGCAAAGAAGGAATAGTATGAGATTTTAATGGTTTACAAGTCTCTCATTTGTGTTTAATGACTGGTTAGAAATAAATTGTGTTAGACTTTGTATGAAATGTACTTTAGAAGACAGTTTTGACAGTTTTTGCTTTTTTCCGGATACCCGGTAATGGAAAATTACTTTTATGTTCTTTTAATATTGTTGTTTCTATTTTCTTATTGATTCGTTTATGATTGTTGCAAAGAAAGAATTTATAGTATGAGATTTTAATGGTTCACAAGTCCCTAATTTGTATTTAATGATTGGTTAGATAAATTGTGTAAGACTTTTGTATGAAATGTACTTCAAAAGACAGTTTTGGCAGTTTGACATCTTTTGAATGGATGTTTATTGTTTAATAGGTTGATATATGGCTACAATATCATTTCCTTTTCTTAGGACTATTGTTAATATAATTCGTCCTTGCCCCTCTAGGGAAAAGGCAAGGATTTGCAAGTCAAGCAATTTTCTAGAACAATTGTTGATTCCAAAGCTTAGACTAGTAGTTTATAACATATGATCACAATATTTTTGCCTTTATGATGTCTAGATGTTTATTACATCTGATCTCTCAGCATATTCCATGGCAACGCTAAGTTGTATCTGTGTTCTATCCTTTGCAGGAAAGGAGTGAACTTATTGATGGGGAAGAGGGTTCAGAGTAAATTCTATTCTCAATAGAAGTTCCTATTTCAGAACTTTCATCTTTTTTTCAACTAACTGAGTATGTATATGCATTTTGTCTTTCAGATGCTTACAATTTGAAGACTCATTTGAGAAGACTTGTTCAAGGCTTGATGATGTGGAATCTAATGAAGAACTTTCCAAAAAAAGGCGGAATATAGAGATTGAAGACCGAAATGGCTGTGGTAAACCTGATGCAAGGATTTTAAGAAGCACAAAGCATTTTGCAGGGAAGGTCCTTCCAAGAAGATCCATGCGGCTGGTCTCTAAGGTCTTTTCTTGAAACATTCCTTTAGCCTGCAATGCCTACATGAAATCATTTATATTGATGTACATGGTGTTTCTGATCTGGAAGACTTGGAGACAATAGGAATAAGGGCCAAAACCATAAATAGCCCTAAAATTAAGGGAGTATTCAAAAATATCATTTCTCAATAACTTATCATTTTTTATCCAAGAGAAGTAATTTTGGACAGAAATGCCCTTAGTGCATATATGATTTGTAAGAGAGAAAAAATAAAATTATTCTTCTTCATCCGTCTGACAGACCTCCATTGATGGTGACCTCCATAAGGTCTTCGAGATGGAGGTCTGTTGTTCGCAGTTGATGGAGGTCTGTCTCCATCTGAATTATTATTATTATTTTTTTCAACTCTCTATTTGGAGAATTTGATGGAGATGGAGGCCACAGACTTCCATCAATGGAGGTTTTAAAAAAAAGATTATTTTGTTTTTGTTAGTGAAACTTTACACGTTGAAATTTCAAAATGTTTACACGCTCAAATTTCAACATGATTACGCGATGAGTTATTGGTAATCATATTGAAGTCTCAACGTGTAAACATGCTGATAACTCATCGTGTAATTACGTTGATATCTCAGCATGTAAAGATACCGACGTGAAACTAAACACTTTCAAAAGACTTGAGATGGAGATTTTCACCAATAATATACCGTTGGATCATTTTGCTGAGAAGAACAGTATTTCAAAGAGGAAAGAGAGAAAGAAAGTTTTAGAGAGAGAAACATGAATGAATTAGAAACATGAATGAATTAGAGACAAGAAAAACATATGAAGCGAGACAAAAAGTAAATAATAAAAAAATGGTGTACTAAAGTTATATGGAGAGAATAAAGTGAAAAGGTAGATAAGGGCAATCTTGTCCAAAAAAGATTTCTATTGGATAAAAAAAGACAAGTTATTGGGATGTGACAGTTTTGAATATTCTACTAATTTTCAGGCCAAAATTTGCAATTTCACCTAAGAATAATGGAAAGGCCTAACCCATGCATTGTCCTTATTGAAATGTTAGTCTGCATGTCCATTTTATTTTTATTTAATACGTGGATATATGGATCAAGGATTTCTTTGTATTTTAAACAAAATTGGAAACCAAAATCCCTCTAAAAGTATAGAACGAAAAGTTGAGTGGCATTAAGGTCACATGCTTTTGATGAAATATCCTGGATTAGTATGCAGCTGCACAGAAGTTTTGTTCTTTCACTTTGTAACTAGTTTTGGAGCTGATGGTTTTGGTATCATTCTTTGGATCGAAGACATTGAAAGATATCCTAGCATGGTATTCTGAGCTTTACCTTTACATAATGCACTAGTTCAACTGTGCAGGTTAGGCAAATAATATATTGTTTTGTTAGCTCTCATGTTCTCTGGTGATTTCTGTCTGAACATGACTGAAAATAAAGATACAATCTACCCGTATTCCACCTCTCCCTCCTGGCACTTTTATGTATTTGTTACTTTGCTGTATCAACTATAATTTCTTGTAGAGAATGCAAAATAACGGTGATAGTAACAAAACCAGGCCGGCTCAACAATAACTGGGGCCTGAAGGAAAAATTTAAAATTAGACCTTTTATGTTTTTGTAAAAAATATTTTTATTTTAAATTTATTCTTGATTTTTGAGATGCAAAGATGTTAATTAAGTTTTAGAATTCTAGCTTTGCTAATAATAAATATATATGATAGATAATATAGGTAATCCACTTACTATTTATAGTGATGTTAATCTTAAACAAATTTATTAAATTTTAATTTTGAAAAACTCAAGAGTTAGAAGATAGAAAAAGATTGAAGGTTTTAACAAGAATAATAGACAGCACCTAGCCATTGAATAAAAAAAATCTTGAACAGAATTAAAGGGTAATCAAAAGTTTAGTGAAGTTAGTAAACTTTTAACTTGTCCTTTATTTTTTAGGAAACAAAAAAATTTATTGCAAAAGAAGGAATGAAACAACACAGCCCTATGCAAAAATCAGAGATAGTAACAACACATCCCTATACAAGAAAGAACATGCAGTACACTTAGGCCGACAAATACCACCTAGGGTAATAAAGAGAGCCTTCAAGACAAAATTAAGGCCTACAAAACAAGGGAATGTAAGCGAAACAAATTATCCCACAACACCTTCCATAATGTGAACTAAGAAAAAGGTAGAATCCCTAAATTCATTAGACACTAAAGCCCAAAAGGAAGCAAGGTAGCGAACTCAATCCCACAAGCCATCAATATTCTCCTCAATCTTCCTTTAAAAAATTCAATTATTTCTTTCTTCCCTGATAACCCACGGTAAGGCTAAGACAGCACACTTCTATAGGGTTTTTGCTTTCTTTCCCTGACAAATGCACAAAAATGTTCCACACAAACTTGATTACAAGAAGCAGGAGCTGACCAACAGATTTTTGCTTCTTTTAATGATTCACCTCAAAGATTAGAGGCAATGTCACAGTGAAGGAAAAGATGATCTATGCTCTCCTCACTGTGTTTGCACATAATGCAAAACGGAGAGAGGTTCATGTGTGGGAACTCCATTGAATAACCTCCCCTGTATTATCCTTCCCCAAAACTGCATCCCAAGCAAAAAATTGAATTTTAGAAGGCACTTTAGATTTCCAATTTAAGTTAACACACTTAAAATTACTTTGAGAGGGATCTTTAACTAGCCACTTGAAGTGGGATTTAAGTATATGATCCGGTAGAATCTAGTCTCCAAAGACTTCTAATCTATGATCTATCTTCTCCGAGTATGGAAGGAGACATTCTCAAGGGCAGCTAATATAGATATAAGACCTTGACATTCTCTATCATTCAAATGTCGCCTAAAATTAAAGTCTAAACTCCAATCCGAAGTCATTTGAGATGGAACCATTCTAGACTATATAGATGCATTATCCAAAGGCCTAATCCATAGTCTTGGATGAAGATCTCTTAAGGATGCCTCCCCGCGCCGGTTGTCATCCCAACAACGAACCAACTCTCCATTCCCTACCTTTAATGAGATATGTCCTAAGAAAAAAGGGTTCTCTCTCGAGATAGAAACTTTTAATTTAGTTAATATTGAATTATCATATTATGTGAACTAGGAAAGTTTAAAGGATGAGATTCTTCGAATTAGTTTTAATATAGGAAACTTTTTAATATAAAAACCTATATCTAAAAATCTATTTAATTAATTATAATTTGTTTTTTTGTAGGAAACAAAAATTTATTGAAAAACTGGAATGTAACAAAGCAGACCTATACAAAGAACCCTATTTTATTAATTAATTATAAAATTAATAGTTGATGGTAAATGGGGGGCCCTTCATTTTAGGTTGAGCCATTAGGCAACTGCTGTAGTTGCCTTAAGCACCATCCGGCTCTATAAAAAACCATGCCCTAACATGAAAAAATAAGGAAAAACTTAAAAAAACCAGCTTTAACTATCATAAAAGGTAGTGAGGATTGACTTTTTTTTTCCCTTCCTGTTTTTCAATAACTGGCCTTTGGTATTCATCAGATGGTTATTTATCAGATGACATCTAGCATCCCGCATGGGTACATATTACAACAGTTGAGTTATGACTTATGAGCCTGTTATTTGGAGCTGCAAATCTACGACATTTATATTTTCATTGTCTTAAACTACATTAGCGATAAAATAGTTGGAGATCTCCAAAAGCCATGCTCTCTCACTCTGTCTCTGTCTGTGTCTCTCTCTCTTGTGGGCTGACAAACAATACTTGTACCTGTATCAATTTAGATGAGTGAGACCCATAATTTAAGCTTTTAACTGCTGAAACATAATGCATATGTTTGTAACTCTTTCCTTTGAAACTCCATCCATACTGGTGCCTGTTGGTGTGAAAGGCTATTGCTTTAACCCCAACTTTATCATGTTTTTCGTTAATGTTTTCTTTATATTTCTTTTCTCCATGATGTATGTTTATTGAATGCATCCATACATTCAAACTTGCCTAATTTTCTTAATTATTAGTTGTAAATGCCTATTTTATAGGCCATATTATCCATTTACATCAATTTTTGTTTCATAACATATGAGTGACTCAATAATTATTTCCCCCCTTGCAGTGAATTTATGTCCTGCTAACCAGCCACACCAAGTGTCTCGACATTATATTCCATTATATCAAAGCTGGAGTACCGATTACAGTAAGTCTGAAGCTATAATCCATCTCTCTGTGAAACCGCGGGTTACCATATAATGTGAACACAGTTATATCTTTTTATTCTTCTTTGTTGTTTTTTCATAATATTTGAAATGACTCATTGTTTGTCATATTACAAGTATCAGTCAGTATCTGTCCAATAAGAAAAATCTTAATTAACTCAACAAGGTCTTGATTTCAACTAGTCGGGGTCAGCTAATTTCAAAGATCATATTAAAAATATTGAAATCATATTAGTTTTCCACTTTCCTATTTGTTACACCAACTTCATTAACCGGATATGTATTTAATTATGTAAATGTCTTGAAGTTGTACACATTTCGTGATGGAGTCATTGCATTTCTTCAGATTGTTAAAACATCTTTGTATGTCTAATTGTTGCTGCAACTGTAAACATATCCATGGGCAGTAACCTCAATAAATATTTCTTGTTCATGAAATTATAGTCAGCCATCCATTTTAACGGTGTTTATATGTTGCAGGTTGCTACATTCTTTGAAGAACAATTATACTGACTGATATAAACAAAATTTGCAAGAATTCTTCGAGGTGTTTTTAGCCTTGCCAATTTTAATTCCAAGAAAAGAAAGAAAGGTAGTAGTTATATCATTGTTTGGAATGTTGGATGTGATTTATATTTGAAAATGTTATTTCTCATCTAGTGTAAACAAACTGGGCCGTTAGATGAATTTGAGCATCTAGAATTCCCTTGATTGACACAATGACACTTGAGCTTTAAAATAACCTCTAACTAATAGCGTATTTGGGTCTATTTATTTTTTATTTTCTGAAAATATATATTTAATATTTATAGGATATGGAAAACAGCTGAAGTGCTTTTGAAAAAGCACTTTGAAATGCTTTTATTCAAAAGAATTGCGTCTTTGATATTAGTATTGTTGAAAATGTGTTTACAATTGCTTATAAAGATTAATTTTATAGGCAATCAGGCTGCCTGTGATTGTGATTTCCAACTAGTTGGTATTCTGATTCTGATTCTGATTGAAAATGCTTAAAAACTGAAATCATAAATAATGATTTGAGACAGCTGTTATTTTCATGGCAAGATTCCATTGAAGATTTTCCGGATTGAGTATCGATTAAACAATTTTCTTGTTTTTTAATGCAAGTGACTTTGTTTTTATATGTATGTAGTTATACAAAAAAGAGAGAAAATAAATACTTGAAAACTTTTTCCAACAGCAACAAAATATGTTTGCTTGTGGGTTTCTCCTTGTACCAGTCAGGGGCCATGGTCCTTCCAACCAAAATATTTTCAGCAAATTATTGTCTATGTACAAATATATTTATGACCTATCACATTATTTTTAATTATAAACATGATTATTACCCTTTAAAGTCTGGTCCAATTAATATATCTAAGAAAGTTTAATATGAGGTGGTATTAGAAGCTATAAGCTTGTGACCATAACCGTTTTAAGAAGAAATTATTCATATGTTCCTATCTAATAATGTATCTAATGAAAAGATATCATCATGATCACTAAGAAATACCAGATGTGATAGATTATTTACTAAAGTAGTAAGTTCATTTTGTGAATCATGCAACATAGATGTTTCAGATATTAATATTTGTAACATTGTAATACAAGGTCGAACTCAATATCAATAAGATAATTTTACAATTAAACAGTATTATTGTGTACGTATATATTTTATGTTGAAATTGATTCTCAATTATAATAATTAAATATGAGTAGAGATTTGATTATAAATGAATTTTTAGATTTTAAAGATCGATATTTTGATTCGTAAAACTTATGTTTATTTTGTTTATTAATTTATGAGACTAAATAGTATTACATTTAAAAAAAAATAATAATTTAGTTTTTAAATATTAATATATTTGTTTTGAACAAACTTGAATTTATTTTTATCTTGATCCTGTACTCCATTGTTTTGTTTTTGATTTACTATAAATAAGCATCAACTTTTTACCACATTGGCCACCAATACTGTATTGTTTAGTACAAGGCATACCAAATTATTTCAACAAATTTTGGTATAAAACAATATGGATATAACATTTAAATTTCACAACTTTTATTTCAAACACAAATCTCTCATTTGGGATTGGGACCATATATTTTTATTTTTGTAGAAACTAAAATACTGTTTGTAGAATAGTTTTAACAGCCTCGATACTTTGTGGGGCTCAAGAGTCAAGACCGTGTTTGTGGATCTATAATCAATTGTTTGTTTCAACTTTCAAGAGAAGCACGGACATCCCACATTCTATCACGCCTTCATCCCAATTAATTATGTCTACCTAATGTTACGTGAGTCGAATAATTACATTATTAATTGAGAATTGAGATCAAAGTAAAATTGAAATATAAGAGTGATATTATCATTACTTCAAAATTAAAATCACCTTTATTTTTTCTGACCAAAAAAAAAAATCACCTTCACTTGAATCACTTCACATGTACACCTAAATTCAGTTCAATTAGTATACGGTACTCTTAATTTGTGTTTTAAAAACAAATGTTATAAACATATATATATATATATATATATATATATATATATATTTTACTATGACAATTCAAATGAGAATAAAAAGAATAAAAAAAATCTTTCAAAATATAAAAGTATGCCTTGAAATTATCTAATAATTAGGGGAAATTTTCACTAAAGTCCCTGTTTTTCTTTTTTGGTAAAATGCCACTTTTAAAACATCTTTGTCATATTAGCTACTTTAGTTCCTAATTTTTTTTTTTCCAAAATGCACCACTTAAGTCCTTATGTTATTCAAACTTAACGGAAATAGGGTTATTTTGGTCATTTGCCACATGAAAAGTGAATTAAAATAAATAAAAATAAACAATAATAATAATAAAGAATATCCATCGATGGTGGAAATTTATCTCTATATCTCTACCATTGATAGAGGTCTATGTAACGGTGGAGATCCAGATTGCATCTCCACCATGGACAGAATGAAAATAAATAAATAAATAAAGGTTGGTCCACCTCCGTGGAGATTATCATCAACAATGAACATCCAATTTGAGATCTATATCGTTGATGGAGACATAGGTCGGGATCTCCATCGTAGGATCTTCTTCATGATGGAGATCACGATCTCGAACACGATATGTTGGGTCTCCATTGGCGATGGAGATCCATTTCTATGGAGATTATGGATATCCATATTGGATCTCCACCATCCATGTATCAAGATCTTCAACAATTTTTGTTCCTTTCCAACAGATTTGCACCGTCCATCTCTAAATGAATAGTGGATACCCCCACATTAAAAATTAAAAATAAAAATAAATAAATAAATAACTTTATATTTATATTTTTCATTTTATATATATATATTTTTTAAAAATTGGTTTGTTTATTAATGGATCATCTATCTATGAGATGGAAATATATATATATATATATATATTTGTAAATGGATCTCCACCATCCATATATGGACAAAGATGGTGGAGATCTAGAATCTAAAAATAAAAATAAAAAAATCGTCTTTCAGAGGGTATTATATGGTTAACATTTAGTTTAAATGTCTATTGACTAATGGCAGGAGAAGTAAGTGTTTGTTTATGATAAAGTTGATTCCGCGTATAAAAGAACAAACCTTATAGGGGATTGAGAGTTATTCACTTTTTTTTTTTTCTAAATTTGATTTTTATTTAATATAAAAATATGGAAAGTATTTGAAAGAAATTCTAGAAATAAAGGTGTAATATCAAAAATATTTTAGGGGTAAAATTGAATGTTAACAGCCTAAAAAGGCAGGGGTCCGAAGAAGAATTTTCCATCCTTGCCAAAGACCATGTGAAGTAGAAGAACGCTACTAGAAGTATCCAACTACCTTAGGAAGAAGCCGGGACCGGTACACCCAGGTATGTTATCCATGAATCAGGATCAAGATCGGGGTCACCCAAATCCCCAGGTATCAGGAAGTATTAAAGTCAACGTCCTGAGGACCCCGCTACCACACCATCCCGGTTTCTCAACACCCAAGGAATACTGATACCAAGATCTAGTGACATGCATAGTACCCGGATACGGCAATTTCCTCCTAGAACCGATTTACCGGGCGGTAGAGAGTTTTTAATACATCAAAAAAGAAGACTATCAAGGAAGGAAGGACCGATACACTAAGGTACCAGGACCATGCTATGGGAAGGATAATATGTGCCAACATTTGAATACAAGGAAAGTTGACTTCTCCCGCCATCTGTAAACTCTATTTTAAATGAGATTAGTCAACTCTGTCAAATTCGCTAAGAAAGGAAACAAATCACTTGATTATGGGATTATTCCCGTGCCTAAATGAAGCTTCCATCAACGTCCCTTTGATTGATAAATTGACTGACTAATTAACGGAGTGAGTAGTGGGAAAAGAGACCTATAAATGTAACAAGACTCTCGAAAGAGAGGGATTGAATTTTGATTACAGTTTTTCCACTTATCGACTAGCATGAGATCGCCATCGCCAATTGTTTCATAAACCTCCTACATAAACCACCCGTAAATTACCGTTGTATCATGCATTGTTTTTGATTGATCAATAAAAAAAATACATTCTTCTATCTTAATAATTCTTACTTTCTGTTGGAATTTCCTCCCTTTGGTATATTTCTTGTTAACATTGACTTTTTATGCTCGTATTATATATTATTGTAACAAGGACAAAATCATATTTTTTGTACTTATAGTCATAGTTGACTGATATAAATTTTGTCATAGGAACTAAAGTGTTATATTTTGAAAAATTTAGAGACTAAAGTTGCTAATATGAAAAAAAAAAAAAAAAAAATTGTTTAAAAATATGACACTTCACAAAATAGGTTTATGATGAAATTGTTCCACTAATTAATTCCTAACATATGTTTGTTTCGTAAATCAAAATGTCACGTGGTCTACCACCTAAAACTCTTTCATAATTGAGTTAAGATATGTTGTTTGCGATGACTTTTCAAATAGAGATTTTATGTTTGGTTAAAAAAAAGCAGTAGAGATTTTAAGATATATATTTTAGAAGTGGAGCTATATAAACTAGAGTATTTTGGCAGTAAAAAATTACAAAAAAGAGGAGAAAATAAAAAATAGTTCTTCTAAATATTGGAGTTTGTTTTTAATCACATGCAAAATTGTAATTGTTGTAACCACATGCTATAGGAAATTACCCATATACTCTACCATTTACTTGTCATGTTTACATTTTTTAAACTAAAATTACTAAAACATCCCTATAAAATCTTGTTTTTAACTTTATATGGGTAAATTACAAAAACACCCTTCAGAGGATGTTTTTGCAATTTTACCGTTTATCATTTTACATTTTAGATGCCTCACCTTTCTACTGCAAATCAACAACGTAGTTGGGAAGGGCCTACACCAGAGGCGCTATTGTTGCGCTATGCTATGACCTAGGTAACGTTGTCCCTGGGCAACGTTGCTGTGCCAACGAAGGTGGGAGGCTAGAGAGAAGGCTGCCGAAGGTTAGGGAAGAGAGAGAGTTGAAAGAGTTTTGGGAGTGTTTTTTATATGGGGATATGTTAGCAATTTTTTAACATCATAATCATTAAAAGTTAAACTTTTATAATTAAAAATGAAAGTCTAATGTTTTCAGATATATATTTTTTTTCTCTTTATTACTTATCAAAGTTTGAATAGCTTAGTTAGCTAGGACGTGCCGCTTGAAGTTGAAGGTTCAAACCACTACTGGTGTTATAAATTATATTCCATGGTTTTTTATTTTTTTTTTAATTTTTTTATTTTTTATTTTTTATTTTTTTAATATATTCTACGTTTAAAACAAATACTTTTCCCGTTTTCAAAAATAAATATAAATTGAAATTTCTGGAAAACCGATTTCGTAATTATTTTCTTATGAGTTTTCACCAAGACCTCAGTACTTCATAGAATTGATCAACCAACACAAAAATCATAATTTTCCAACAACAAATGAGATTTTCAGTGAAGTTTTTATTTGATTTTGTAGAAAACCAAAGATAAAATGAAGATGGAAGGAAGAAGGAATGAAGGAGGAAGAAGTAGAGATGCACATTTAGGGAATGGGGATGGATATAGGTCCCCCCATCCCCATCCCCATCCCCACTTCCCAGACCCTTCCCCCATCCCCCCCATTTCTCCATTTAGAGAAAATGGGGATGGAGAATTTCAGAGGGAGGTATATCCATCCCCAACCTCAGTTCTCTATTTTCCCTTTTTTTTCCCGTTTCCCCCGTTCCGCCATTTCTCAATTTGAATAAAAAATTAAAAAATAAAAATAAAAAAACAAACATTTCATTACAAATCTTGAGAGGAGATTTTAGATTTAGGTTTTAGGTTTTTTTCTTTCAAAAAAGTAAATGAGTATATATAGTTAGGGTTTTCAAAGAATAAAAAAAATTATATATATTATAATTATATTTATATATGTTTGGAGGAAATGGGGAAACGGGGATGGGAGACCTCCCCCCATCCTCATCCCCATTTCAATATAATTGTGGGGAAAATGGGGAAATGGGAATAAAATCATCCCCCCCCTATTTTCCCATTTTTCTCCAATCAAAAAAAAAAAAAAAAAAAATCCCCAAATGGGGATAGGGACGTGGGGATTTAGGGATCCAGGACCAGAGGAAAATGTGCATCTCTAGGAAGAAGCAGGTTTATTATATAGGCTGATGGTATTTTTGTAATTTTTTGGTTATGGAATGAAATGAAATTTTGTAATGTAATTATTAACAGTCAAAATTTTGTACGTGATTAAAAACAAATTCGCTATAAAAATTGTAGTAATTTTAATAGTACTTCCGTAACTTTTCTTATAGTTGATTACTAAAAAAATAAATTAATAAATAAATAGACTAAAAGAACTAAAGTGATGTATTTTCTATAATATATATATATATATATATATATATATTATCAAATCAAGTATCCTTGACGATATTATCGAGCAGTTTTACTGATTCTTGTTACCCAGAATTAGTGCAAAAAAATTTACGCAACGAGAATTAGTGAAAATGTATGATAATATCGTCAGGATACCCGACCTGATAACTGCTATATATATATATGATAAAATGTTTAAAAAGATGATATTTTATCAAAAAAGTATGTAATTTAGTAGAAACTATCTATTCGAAGAGAAAGCAATGAAATATGAATCCAATCAAAGGAATCTCCAATTGTGCTCTCATGGGTCATAGGCACACATTTTGAAAATAGTAAATTAGTAATATATATCATCACACTTTTACCACGTAATACACATGACAAGGGTGATATGTATTATTATGCTCAAAGTATACTTAAAATGTGCCATGGGAGAAAAATGGAAGGATCCCTAACCCTAAAGCAAACAAATTAAGCATTGATTGCATAACTCAAGGAGGATGCAGTTTGGACCACAGCGAAAGTAATTGGACAAACCCATGTGTGCGTGTATTTTTAAAATCTTTATTTTCTTTAATTTATGGGTCAAACTCAAAGCTAGTTCATATTTTAAATCACAAAAACATGAATATTTAAACTATTGCAGGTTTAAGCATCTATAACTAAATAGTCAAATAAGAATTAGATGCTTATTATAAAATTGAAGGAAGCATAGACTACACTCAAATCTATTCTTACAATTATAAGTAAAGAAATAACTAAAAGCATAGATACCAATTAATAAATGTGGAAGTTAACTGATATCATATTCTCATATGGACTTTTCATTTCATTTAAACAAAACAAATGGGGGGTGGTCCCCTACGCTTCATTAGGCTACCTAAACCTCACTTTTCTTTCCTCACAAACAAATAATTATTTTCATTTAAGAGATGGGAAAAAAAAAAAAAAAGGGTGTATTTGATTGAGATTTTAATAGATAATTTTTGGAAGCAAAAGTCCGATAATATTAGATTGAGACTTTTTAATAAGTTAAATAAGTCTGATGGTGTTCGATTAGGACTTTTAAGATTTTTTTAAAAAGTCCATAATATCCTGTGGTATTGAATCCAGACTTTCTAGAGGCAGTAAATTGCCTGGTGGTATTGGATTGTGATAAAGATTTATAAGATTTCATGACAAAATGATTTTTCTAGACTTTTTAGTGATAAATATAAATAGATAGACCTCAAAATTGTCTTGCCCTCTCCCATTAGACTTTTCACGCTCGCTTAAGACTTTTTAAAAAATAGCAACAAAGATATAAAGAAACCCTAACAATAAATCAGATTCAGGTAATATTATATTGTATCTTGCACGGCCTATAATCTTGAACTTGGTTGTTGTAAACAATCCAAGAGGCTCCTATATGTAAATACGGTTATATGGTTAATGATTACTTGGTTCAAGCAGATAGATTCAACTATATATTTCAAAGATGATTATTTTTTATAAGATTATTTTATTTTATTTCCAAGATGATTCAACTATACATGGTTTAGGCAGATATGGTTTCCAAGTATAAATTGTTTTCTATTTTCTCTTCGGAATTTGAAAATTTATTTGGAGCACATAACAATTATTTAAAAAGGACTGTTTGTTTCTGTTTACAAGTTCTAGTATGATTTTAAAAGTTGTGAAAATATTTCGTTTTAGAGATGCTTGCATCTTTGTTTTATTTATTTATTTGCATGCATATTTGCTTCTCTTTGTCTGTCACTGAATATAAACTAGTCAACTTCAATGTGTTTGTAAATATTAATTTTATTGATATTATTTTTATTTTTATTTTTATTTTTGTTATGTATGAACTTCAAACTTCACCGTAAATGGAAATCGTTAAAAAGAAGAATTATTACAACGAGAGCAATAATATTGATACTTTAATTTAAGGATAATTTTGGAATTTAAATATATATATACATATATTTGGAGTGTATATGCGGTTTTTGAGAGGTACAAATATCGCTACTCTTTTTCAGCTTAGGCCAGTTGGCTAGTTTGAGTTTTTCAACTTAAGCCTGTGTGTTAGCTAGCAAATTAATAGAGTTCATATTAAAAAAGTCTAAAAGTCTTTAAAATAAAGTCTAGATAATCACAATAGTTTATAAATAAAGTCTTAAAACTCTTTTAAAAAATTTCAGAATCCTGAAGGTCTATTTTATATAATCCTAACAGTCTTTAAAATCATACAAATCCATAAAATCTTACCACCCCAAAATTGTCTATTAAAATTCCAATCCAATACACCCCCTAATTGTTTTAATAAATTTCCTAGATCTCTTTTAAAGTTAGTTACCTAAGTTAGAATAATGATAGATTTAATAGATTTATTTTTCTAAATAACCTTTTTTTTTTTTAAAGCATAATGCTTCTTAGTATAACTTTAAAAAATTAGAGAGATGTTAATGAAAAATTTTAATAGTTTTAAAATTTTTCAATAAGATTTATGAAGTTTCAAAACACAAGATTATTGTGTAATGAAAAATTTCGAACATCCTCATTTTGTTAAATTAAGAATTTCTGTTTTTTGTGATTGTCAATATAAAAAATTAACTTGACATTAACAACTCATTTAAATTATTTGGTCTTTTATGTATATATATATATATATATTTTTTTGAAATCTGACACTTAACACCATAAAAATAATAATAATAATAATAATAAATAATAAATAAAAACTGAGACCAAACAGTGTCAAGAGTCTATTGGAACTTGTCAATATCAAATACTACTTATATTTACATGATCTAGATATCTACTCTTATAATTAGAAGGCATCTACTTCAACTGTAAGGTAGGGGGGTCTCCCTTACTTTAGTGGTGGCCACGGTTCGGTTTCGGTTTGAAACAGGCGGTTTAGTTCTGTGGCCACCCAAAACCGAAACCGAAACCGTAACTGGAAAACCGGTTTGGTACACGGTTTCTAACCGGCGGTTTTACGGTTTCGGTTTCGGCTTCGGTTTAAAAACTGACGATTTTGGGTTCGGTTTCGGTTCGGTTTCGGTTTTTCAAAAAAAAATTCAAAAAAAATACCACGTGTCAGCTTCTGATTAGTCGATTTTTTTTTAATTTTTTTTTTAAAAAAAGCCAACGGTTTAACCGCGGTTAAAACCTCCGGTTTTTGGCGGTTTTTGGAAGTATCCAAACCGAAACCGTAACCGGTTAAAGTAAAGTGGTGTTATGGGGGCAAACTCTAGCTGTAAGCGTCTTTTAGAGATTTTTAATAGTAAAAATTAATTGTTTTTTATATTAAGAATCACTAATAGATAAAAGTTTGTAACTAAATAAAATCAGAAAGTCCTCACTCGATTAAATTCACAAAATTACTGAAATTTTGTTCCCTTTTGACTTTTAATATCTATATATATTAGTTAGGGGTCAGGCTATATCAATCCAAATTTTTAACTCAATTTTTTTACTTCACCTTCTCAATTATTGGATTAAATAACATATGAGCAAATGGATGGTTGAGATATTAAAGTTAAAAAATTGAGTCAGAAATTTGAGTCGATATAGTCGTTAGTTAAAAGACGAAGAGTTTAATGAAATTGTTCCTTTTTGACTTTTAATATCTAATTGCTTGTTTATTTTACTGTAAAGTAGAAATTTTTGTATGAATAATAGAGTGGTTTTTTTTTTTTTTTTTTTTTGGACAATATCTATTAATTCGGGACCGGATATTTTTTTTAAAAACTTTCGCCATTGATAGGATTCGAGCCGCTGACCCGGGAGTCATCTTCCTAAACTCCAAACTTATCCATTTATCAGCTGAGTTTAAGGATAACAATGGATTGGATTGGGTATGGATACCCCAATATCCATCCCCGTATCTATTTAAGATATATATATCCATCCCCGTATCCATCCCCATTTCTAAGTGAGCGGGGCAGATTCGGATAATCCGCTAATTAAAAAAGAGATATCCATCCCCACTCCGTTTATATTCGTATCCAATGAAAAAACTGTAAATTTGTATTGTTTACAAACGAAAAATATAACTGATATATGTAACGGTACATTTTATCCTATTTAAAGAGAAATAGATACATTCAATAAAGTTTAAATACAAAAATTAATAATAACTTATATAATTAGAATTAATAATTACATAATATATTTTTATATATTTAAAATATTAAAACCTATAATAGATCTAGATGGGGATGGATATCTATAGACGATATCCATCCCTATCCCCGAAAATAAAATGGATATTAGGATGACATCCATCTCCGCTCCATCTCCAAAATAACAGCATCCATCCCTATTTTAAATGGAGCGAATTCTTACGGATATCCGTATCCGTGGATAATTTTGCCACCCCTAGCTGAGTTACACCCATGTTGGTATGAATAATAGAGTAGTTAAGAAGGCATAACCACCTAACCAAATCTTCTAATTCAAAATATGAATGAATATGATTTATAAATGATTATGTATTTATAGGAAAGGGGGAACAGATTAATTTTTTATTTTTTATTTTTTTGAAATATTACAATAATTCAGGATTTTGGAGAGAGGAACAGATTTGAACCCACAACCTCATGCTGTATGTGAGAAACAAACCACAATATCATTTTGTCTAATTAAATTGCTTTTTTAAATGGCATGTAGTTAATTTTTTGTCAAAAAAAAGTATGTAATAAATACTTTTTAATGTGCCTTTGAGTAAGACGAGATGAGATTGTAAACCCCTCGCACTTGCATTACGAGATTGTGAATTCGAATTCTTCCACTCTAAAAAGAAATCCCAAATTTATGTAATTATTCAATGAATATATTCTAAAGAGTAATACTATACAACTTAAAATATTAACCCAAAATTCAACCCAAATGGTATGGCAAATGAGTTGTCATCACCACCTAAATCATAGGGTGATGTAATGAATGATACAGTAAGGACAAATCACTTGTCACATCATTTATTTTGATTTTTGAACTAAATTTTTGGATTGATTAGCATTAGTGTATTCTAAAAGAGTATTAAACACATACATTGATCAAATTATCCAATATAATTGTACTTTTGATATTTCAACTAAATATATTGATTCGGTCCGAAGGAGGTTGATGATTTAAATTTTAATTATAATGAGTTGATTCTTATTTTCATAATAGTAAAAAAAGAAAATCAATAAAAAGTATAGGAGCCATTATTTAAAGATTAAATATCTTAAATTTTTTCTATTATATATATAGGGGCGAAGCCAGGATTTCTACTTTGGAGGGGTCAAGACAAAAATAAAATTATTCAAACTAACTCTAGACAAATATGATAAACAAATGTAATAACGTCTAATCTCATATGTAATACTTAATTTAATAAACAACATAGACGTACACCAGCTTTATAAATCAAAATGGAACCCGTCGCTATTTTAAATATCTAAAATCATCTATAATCGAATTTATACTAAGTTTCTATGTGGTTTTCCTTTCAATGCACATGATCAAAGAATTTGTAAGAAATTCATTTTCCATCTTATTACGAAGCTTAATCTTGACAATACGCATAGCTGAAAACGACCTCTCAGTAGTTGCAGTTGACACCGGAAGCAGAAGTTGGAATATTGATATTAGATGTTAACGAAAATGAACCAGCTTATGAGGTTTTAATTATTTTGAAAAAATCCATCAAGTTGATGGCTTACTCATTTGAAAATCAAATAAAAAAAATTCGAATAAATTTAAATAAATAAATGTTTAAATAAAAAACTAGTACAATAAATGTAGCAAAATCATACATATATATATATATATATATAAAGAATTCATTAAAGAAATCATATTAATAACCTAAGAAAGTAACCGTTAAAAAAAAAAAACCTAAAATATTTATTCATTTGTAATCTAGTATAAGAAATTATTCTAATAGATGAACCGAAGAATACGAAGAATTTAATTGCAGCAGTAGGAATGAAATTGCTTAAGTGAAAAACTATAAAAAAAAAAAATAAACAAATATATATATATATAGGTTAGACTAGTTTAAGATGTATAGGAAACCAAATCTTAAAAGGCTTATATTTTCTCTTCTAAAATAAAGTGGAATACATAATATATGATAATTTCATTTAAAACTAACCTGTTTAAATAAGTAAAACAAGATTGATTCAACGTTTTTAAATCAATCACGGTTTTCAAAAATAAGATTCAAAGAGATTTTTTATTTTTTATTTATTTTTATTTTTAAAAAATGACAGCCAATTGGGGGACTCATTACCTTTTGAATATATATTATATTATATAAAACCTTAAGGAAGTTGAGGGGTGGTAGGGGAGCTATGTTTGGTGACGGCTGTTGGGCTATGTTTGGTAAGACCCGTCATGGCGCTGGGCCCCACTGGCCCCCCACCCTAGGTACCGTGGCCCCTATGGTCCCCACATGGCCCTCATCCCCTAACACCATGGCCCCTATAAGCCCCACGTGCCGGGGCCCCACCAAACATGGCCTCTATACCCTCGACACCATGGCCCGAAAGGGGAGGGGGGGTGGGCGCTGGGCTATGTTTGGTTAGGCCCGCCATGGCGCTGGGCCCCACCAAACATGGCCCCCCACCCCCGACCCAGACGCCATGGCCACTATAGGCCCCACGCGTTGGGGCCCCCACCAAACATTGCCACCCCCCCGCCCCCACACAAAGGCCCATATATATATATATATATGTGTGTGTGTGTAAAGAAACATAGCGGTGAAATTCAATAAATAGAAGAAATTAATCATGTAAATTTTTATTGTGAAATTGTAGGATATAGAAAATTATAAATAAGGTTATAATTCAACTTGAAGTTAATATGATGACAAACTAGAAAGAAAAAAAAAATTGAAAATCCATTTATTTTCTCTAAAGTCTAATTTTTTTTTTAAAGAACCTAGCTAGCTAGAGCTTAAATGCCAAGGGAATTTGTCATTGAATTGTATTATATATGGAAAGAAAACCAAAACTAGTCATCCAAAACATCAAACTTTTGTTTATAACCACTTTTGAAATTTTAACTGTTAATAACCACTTTTTTGAGAAATTACCTCAATACCCATATATAAAAGCCCTAAAATCCTAAAAATAAAAAACAACAGCAATGGAGATTACAAATTGGAATGAGAAATAGAGAAGAGAGAGGAAGAGTCGTTGTCGTCGAGAGAGAAGAGAGAAAAGAAGTGGTGTTGCCGGGAGAGAAGAGGGCGATGTCGTCGTCACAGAAGCAGCCGGAAGAGAAGAGGTTGCCGTCACAGCATGGAGATGAACCCACCATTTGTTGGAGACAAACCCACCATTCTCTTCTCACTTAACATTTTATTGCGATTTCATGTTAAAAACATGTTTAGGAAATAATAAATGTTGAAATATATCAATTTTAGGGGTTGATTTGGTTGAGGTCTGGTATTTTGGATGATTTGGGACTGGATGTTGGAGTTCGGTTTGAAAAAAGAACACTTGAAATTGTGAAATCTTCAACAAACTTGAAATGTTTTGTGAAAACTTGAAATCATACTTTATATCTCTGTCAACATTTCAAGTTTTTACATAAGATTTCAAGTTTTCAAACCAGTGAAACTTGAAATATTATGGAAAAAACTTGATTGAAGTATTACCCAGAAACTTGTCAACATTTCAAGTTTTTACACAAGATTTTAAGTTTTCGAACCAGTGAACTTGAAATCTTCTAGAAAAAATTTGAAACTTTATTTAATTCGATTTTTCACAAAACACACAAAAGTGATACAATAACGCTAAACTCATGTTAAAGTCATTGTTTTCAACTCAATTAATAAACAAATGAAAGATATTTACACACCAAATACCGATTTAGAGCAAATCGATTTTTTTTCCTTCAAATTTTCACTTTTTAAAATCTTCAACGTGATTCCGAAATCAAACTAAAGGTGGCCATGGTTTCGGTTAAACCGACGGTTTTGCCCGCGATTTAACCGAACCGAAACCGGACTGCCAAAAACCGCAACAAAACCGGAACCGGAACCGGAACCAAAACAGGCGGTTTCAAAACCGATCGAAAATCGGTCGAACCGGTTACGGTTTCGGTTTGTGGCGGTAAAAAACAGGTTCAAACCGACGGTTAAACCGACGGTTTTAACCATGGTTAAACCGCCGATTTAAAAAATAATTAATTAATTAATTAATTCTGGACGAATCAGAAGATGACACGTGACATACGGTTTGAAAAAGTTACCGTTGAACCGAACCGAAATGGTTAAACCGCCGATTTTAAAAAAAAAAATTGCCCAATGAATGTGTGACACGTGGCAGAAAATTTGAAAAAAAAAATTAGGTGCCGTTAGCCAACGACACCTGGCAGCTGCAGCTGTCAGCTGACTGCTGCTGCGGTGCAGGCGTGCAGCATGCACGCCGTTGGCCAACGGCCATTTTTTAATTTTTTTTTAAACCCTAAACTTTTCCTAATTGCAAACATACCCCTCTCTATAATCCTATAAATATCCCCCACACTTCATTATTCTTCACACCACTCTCAATCTCTCAACTTCTCTCAATCTCTCTCAATCTCAAATTCTCAATTCTTTTTACAATCTACAATTTTATTTAATTTTCATTTCACATATAAATTATTTATTGTATTTTTTAGTTTTTACTATTATCTATTTTTTCAATCATCAAATTGATTAACAATATTTATTTCTTCTATTTTTTACTATCAAAATATATTTTTTTCATCACTATTATTTCAACAATATTTTTTTTCAAACATCTATTTTTTTTTTAAAAGTGTTACATTGTTACCACTATTATTCCAACAATATTTTTTTTTTACAATCTTCTATTTTTTTTTTACTTGTTTACCACTATTATTTCAACAATATTTTCTTTACATATATCAATATTTTTTGTATTATTAATTTTTCATTGGCTAGTGGGGGAAATAGTTCAAGAAATTTGAACAAAGAAAAGGGTCCAATGCACAACTTGTTGGAACACGTTGGCGGTGATGTTAATTACGACCGATCATACCACGAGTTCATTCAAGACCGATTTGGATCCGATCTCCCTTCTAGTCCTAATCCCCCTCTAATAATTCCCGAATTCGACGGATTCAACCACGATCCCAATACCCCAAATACTAATGAAAATCTATCTGACCCCCCACCCCCTTCAAATGATTTTTTTGCAGGTGAAGGTGAAGAAAAGCAGATGAAGTCCATCCTCTTCAGAGTGCATATGAAGAAAACGGAGTTAGATGGTGGATTTTTCCATATACAGTGCAATTACTGCTCCAAATCATACAAGACTGCCAAATCCTTTGGATATGGCACGTACTGGGCTCATATCAAAAGAAGTCACCCGTCCGAATTTGAGAAATCCAATAACCAAGCCCAAATTGCCGGGTACGCAACCTCTGGTAATCAATTATTTCATTATACGTCTGAAAAAAAATAGGGAATAATTAGCATTAATGGTTGCAGTAGAACACTTACCTTTTGGTTTTGGTAAGAAAATAGGTTTTGTTAATTATTGTCAAAATGCATTAAATCCTGCAATGCAACGTGTTCCTAGATCCACTCTCACACGTACACTAAATGCCATTTTCAAAAAAGAAAAAAACATATTGAAATTTTTTTTTTTATCAATTTCAAGGTCGCGTTTCCGTATGTGCCGACATATGGAGCGACAATTATGGTAGTCATTCATATTTGGGTGTCACATGTCATTATATGGACAATGACTAGGACATGCAAAAAAGAATTCTTGCATTTCGTGTTTTCGATGACTCACATTCAGCTCAAAATATTTTTCAACTCCTTAAAATCATTTTTCAACTCCTTAAAATCATTTTTCAAGAGTATAATATCCTAAACAAAATTTTTGCTATTGGCTTTTGATAATGCTGCAAGTAATACCGCATCTATTCCTATGTTACAAGATTTGTGCAATCCCTATTTTAGGGGTAAATTATTTCATCAAAGATGTGAATGTCATGTTTTAAATTTGTGTGTTCAAGCTGGATTAACAGAGCTTTCTGCTTTTATTAGACCAATTAGAGATAATATTAATTATATTTGGAGGCATAACAAAATCCAGAAACAATGGTTAAAATATTGCTCTCAGAATAATATGCGTCCCAAAAAATTTTCTAGAGATATTACCACTCGTTAGAATTCTACTTATAAGCTGCTTAATAAAAGTGTTGAATATAAGGAACTATTAGTTTCTTTTATTACTTATAACGTTCCTTCAATTTCTCTTCAATTGAACCATTGGAATGCATGTATAAAAATTCTTGAATTGCTACGTGTTTTTAATGATGCTACCAATGCTTTATCTGGTGTTTACTATCCCACTACTCATTTATTTCTTATTCAAAGTGTTAATATTGCTGGTGCATTTAGTGACTGTGAATTCGATGTTCAATTGAGTCCATGTGTTGCAGCTATGAAAACAAAATGGCTAAATTATTATGGGGAGATTCCAAATATTTATTTGCTAGCACCGTGTTTTGATCCACGTTTTTAATTAGAAAGTTTGCAGGATTATTTAACTCATTATTACAAATGTTTAGGATTAGAAATTGCTGTTCTTCATTATTGTGATTCCGTTAAGACTTTACTTTATGAATTATACGATGAATATCTTAGAATGTATGGTCCGTCTTTGAACTTGTCGGTTTCACAACCCCCACCCACATCTGGTGGTACTAGTACAAGGGTTTAGGGGATCGACTGTTTTCCCAAAGAGCCAAAAAATTAAGAACATCTTCATCCTCATCTGTCTCTGAGCTTGACCGGTATTTAGAAGACACTCATGAATTTTTAGAAGAAAAATTTAGTCTCCAGGTTTGGTGGAAGACTCATCAACAGGATTATCCAATTTTGGCTATTATTGCGAAACAAATTCTTGGAACACCGGTTTCTACCGTTGCTGTGGAACAAGAATTTAGTGCAGGTGGAAATATTTTGGAACCAAGACGGTCGGTTATGTCTCCACAATCACTTGAAATGCAGGCGTGTGTTGATGATTGGACAAAGGCAAAATACAGACAACAAGAACTTTAGCCGGAGATAGTGAACGACTTCTTTGAAGATGACCAAACCACTGGTACGAAAGGAAGCGACTAGATTCCGTTCAAACTTCCAAACTCCAACACTGAGCAACTTATTAAAGGTAAGAGAACTACGTGGCCATTGATTCCTCTACATTGGTGGAGGATACGTAGGCAACTTAATTGTGGTAAAAATTAAGTGCAAGGCCGGTTTTTTTTTTTTTTTTTTTTTTTTGTTTTTTTAAATTTTAACTTTGTTACTTTGTAATATTGTTTCTTTGAATTGAGCCTTCAAGGCCAATCTCTTATTTATTTTTATTTTTTTTGTGAAATTGTAAAGTTGTATTTATTAATAAAGGTGAATTTCTTTTCTTTTAAACATTGTTAAATACTTAAATACTTCAATGAAAATGTTTGTAATTAATTTTTTTTATTTTAAACTTTGTTCAATTGTAATTATTTTTTGGCAAGATTTTATATTTACAACCAATTTTTATGATTTATCTCACTTGGAAAAAAAGTTGAAAAATAAAAAAAATTAAAAAATAAAAATAAAAACGAACCGAAACCGAAACCGTCCAAAACCGAAACCGAAACCGAAACCATCCAAAACCGAAACCGAAACCGAAACCGAAAAACCGACGGTTACAAACCGCCTCCAAACCGTGAGCCACGGTTTCGGTTTCGGTTTTAGTGGATCTCCAAACCGAAACCGCCGGTTTCAAACTGAAACCGAACCGAAACTGAACTGTGGCCACCACTAAATCAAACCATCCTCTAGTTAGTTGATTTGCAGGGATAACAATGGTTCGACCATTGGTGTTCGATTTGTAGGAAGAGGAACAACGATTGGAAACAAAAGTGAAGAAGAATGAACAAAGAAGAAGGAAGAATACGGTCAAGAAAAGAGAAAAGAAAAGACAAGGTAAAAAAAATAAGAAAATTAAATAGAAAATTTAATTTGGGGGCATCTTGGTAATTTATGGACACCCACTAAATGTTTTTTCAAAACATGGTTATTAACAATTAAAGTTTCGTATGTAGTTAAAAACGAATTTCTCATATTTTGAGTGGTTATTTTTGGCAATTTCCACTTATACATATTGAAGTATTACACTATTACATAAAATTCGGGGTTTTTTTTTTAAAGAAGATAGGAGGATTTGAACCTGCAACCTCTGGTGCAGGTGTGAGGGGTTTACTACCTCACTAACTTCATCTTATCTATTGAATTGTACTATATAAAAATGACTAAATCAAAAATTATATTAAATATAACCATATAAAATTTTTAGAAATATGAATTATATAAAAATATGCTTCATGGAAACCAATTGGTTTTTTTATTTTTTTATTTTTTATTTTTTATTTTTTTAAGTATTATACTATTACATAAATTTGGGGTTTTATTTGGAGAAGATTGATGATTCAAACCCACAGCCTTGTATTGTAGGTGTGAGTGGTTTACTACCAGACCAATCTCAACTCATCAAATCAATTGAAGATCTTATTTTATAGTAAGATGAGATAAGAATGTAAAAAAATAAAAATAAAAAAATAAAAAAAAAATAAAAAAATAAAAATCAGTTATTACATAATAAATGCTTCATGCATAATTAGAAATTTAGAATCAGTTAAAACTTTTTCTTTCTTTTTTTTTTGGAGAAAAAATTAGTTAAAACTTAAACCGACTCAGAAAATGCGTGATATAATAAATGTTAGGGTAAATTGTAATGACATACCCCATGTTTTCATATATCACTACCAAATCGAGCTATTGTCTTAATTACAGAAAGATACCCTTGAGTAGTGGTCAAACCATTAGTTTTGAATAGGGATGACAATTAAACCCGAACCCGTCAGACCCCCGCCCCCTAAACCCAACCCGCTTAAAGAGGGTTTAGTTGGTGAATTTACGAAACGCGAACCCGTAAATCCGTTTAAGTAAAAACCCAAAGAGTTCGAGTGTGGGTTTGGAAAACAAACCCGCGGGTGAACCGTGAACCCGCGAACAATAAAAATTATATAATATTTTATTATTTAAAATATTATATATTTAAACTCCTATACAAACTTTTTAATTATATAGAGAATAAAATGTAAACATTTCAATCTATTAAGTATTTTTATTCTTTAAAATTATAATATCTTTTATATTTAAATAATATATAAATAATTAAAAAAAAAAAATTGGCGGGTTCGCGGCTTTGACATGTGGACCTGCTTGTTTCATGGGTTAGTGGGTGAGTTTGGGTGTCCCTCAAACCCATGGGTGAAACCCAAACCCAAACCGGTTTATTTTCACGGGTTCACATATGGATTTGGTAGACACAAATTTTCACGAGTTTGGGTTTGGATTTTGCCAAACCCGCCCGAACTTGGCCCATTGCCATTCATAGTTTTAACATTGGATTTAAGTATGAGATGAAAATATCCAAATTACCCTTCCTTAATATCTTATAAATTATTGTAATAAATAATAAAAAATAAAAAATAACATAAAAATTTTAAAAACCAAATTAAAAGACAAATTAACAAATATTTAAAAAATAAAAATAAAGTTTATATATATATACACACAGCTCTTTTTTCCTCAGTGCGTTCTAATATAACTCCATCAATGCATTGCATGTGGGCCATATATTATGGCGAAGTTTTAACAAGTGCATACACTTAAAGTCAAAGCATGTAAATCTAATGGTCCACATCCAACGTACTAATGGAGTTATATCAGGACGCACTGATTTGAAAATTTTCATATATATATATATATATATATATATATAAACAGAGATATGGTGAGGATACCAGATCTCCAACACCCCGCCATTTGGAGTTAGGATCCTCACTAGATCTACATCAACATCTAGGCCACTCAAATCCTCACAAGATGTCCAACAATCCACCATCACCAACACCCTTACCATCTCCAAATCCAACTCCAACTGCATCACCAACAATCGCCACTCGCACAATTGCTGTGACTTTCAACTGCCGTCACACCCTCCGACTTCTATTATGCCCTTCCACTGTTGCCACACGCCGTCTAAACAAAAATCCACCACCGCTACAACATCTACTCCGAAATGGTGAAGATATGGTGCAATCTCCACCATGGAGATCGCACCAAATCTCCAACTTTATTTTTTGTATGAAAAAAATTTCAACTGGTGTGAGTTTTGAGTGATTTCTATGTCGTACCAGATCTACCAACTACATTTCACTTTATTTTATTATTTTTTTACAATTATTTGTTATTTATATATATATATATATATATTTTAAATGGTTTATATTAGTATTTGAAAAGATTTTTTATACAGTTGATAATGTTTTTCATTCTTTATTTTCTTTTATAATTAAATATTGTTGTTTGCTTTATTTGCTATATAAAGACTTTTTTACCCTTACACCGTTCAGTCCACTGTTAAGTCTAATGGTGGTTAAGGGTATTTTTTGTAATTAAGGAAAAAGTTCAATCTGACAGTGATATAGACATACGTGACTGTATGTTATTGCAATTTATCCTAGATGTTACTAATGGTTAGTACTATAAACTTAGGCTATGTTTAGGGTTGTTGTAGCTTAATAAATAAGCACTTCAAGCTTAACTCGAAAAATAATCCGCAAAAAAAAAAAGTAGACAGGTGTTTGATAAATTAGCTTTAGAAACAATCAATTTAATAAATAAACAAGAAAAATGTGTTTGGTAAACTTCACATGATTAGGTAAAATGACTAAAAGGGACATTATTAATAAATGTAATATACTCTAAATCTTTTTTGAAGTTCTTTTTTTTTTTTTTAAAAAAAAAATTCTAGATTTTTAATTTATAATTTTTTAATTTCATTTTTTCATATTTGTTTTAAATCAAATTTCAGCAATAACTTAAAAGCAAATAATGATAAATAAAAAAAAAAAAAACTTAATGATAAATAAATAAAAAATTACAAATTTAAGTGAAAAAAATACAAAATATCAATTTGCTATTTCAGAGGGGACTCACACGAGGAGACTCTATCGTAGAGCAGAAGGAGGACCGTCGGAGAATGACTTGCCTCCTCCGGCGTTGTTAATGGATCATCCACGAAAGATGTTGCTAGAGGACGGATCCTCCTCCGATGTAACAAGGCAAGATGTCGACATGATGAGTCAGAATTCTTCCAACATAGACACCTGCTCCACAATCGAAGGGGCTACTCCTCCTGCCACAACTTCGAAGTTAGATTTGGTGTCATTGGTGGAAGAGCATCCCTCCTCCGGTGTTGGAGGAGGCAAGAGGCGACTCTTGTCTCTTCCACACCATTAATGGAGGAGGTGAATCTACGAGAACAGAGGAGGCTACCTGAGGGGAAATTGGTCTCCTCCAGCGACATTAGTGTCGTAGGAGGATTTCGACTGTCCTTCCACATCCACCGCTGGTGGTGGCCACCACCACCACCATTGTCCACTGGTCACCAGGAATCGTTTGCCACCAACATTGTCGTTTTTAATTTTAAATTTTTAAAAATTTTCAATTTTAAAACTGAGGGCATTATTGTCACTACAAGTTTTTTTGACTTTCCCTACAAACCATTTTCGTGGGGAAAGGTCAAAATTTGTAGGAAAATGTATTACGTGATGAAAAAATTTCGTCGACAAATTTGTGGGGACATCATGGACGGGAAATGTATTACGCAACGAAATTCAAAATTTCATCGGCTAAAACATGTTTTAGCCAACGAGCAAAGATATTGGAATTTTAAAAATTAATCTGCCGTCCAGCCACCTCATCGTCGACCGCCGCCAGCCCACCCTTGATAATTGTTATTATGAGGAATCAAACTTACAACCTCATATCAAAATGGCAAGCCTTTACCGTCTTAATATAACACTTGATTTGTTAACAATTGCACAATATTTATATATAACCTATATGAGTTATTAGAAATAAATAAAAAAAAAAAAAAAAAACTTGTTAGATAAATTTAAATTTATTCAACTAATTAAAAATCTAATATAAATGACAAACATATATTGAAAAATATTAATTGGATTGCAAATCAGGTTTGGAGATAATGTTTTTTTTTTGTCAATTTCTATTATTTAATTAAATGATAAATACTCCAAAGTAGTAATCAATTGAGATTGTGCTAATCGAGAATGTAATAAGAGTTAATTAATTAACAATTAAGGACAGATTAGTTTAATGAGGACCAACTGCAGAGAAGATGTCATACCCTAAACCTAAGAAGTGGAAATCTATTGGATAAGACTTCTTTATTTTATTTTTTATAAGTGTATAGTATATATTTTCTTTAATCAAAGATTTATGTACTAGGTGTCCATTACTAATTAGTTTGGTGGCGGTGGATTTATCCAAAAAATTTAATTTTAATTAATTAACTTTTAATATTTTTTTGCATATATATGTTTTTAATTAATTAATTAATTTTAGTATATATATATTTTAATTTTAATTAACGTTTCCCTTCAAATACAATGTTTGTCGGGAAAAATTTCCATTAACCCTTAGCCTACAAAGTTTGAGTTTTGTGGGGAAAGGTTACTTATGCTGACGAAACTCATTTTGTGGGAAAAAGATTTTTACCCTAGCCTACGAATTTTGAGTTTTGTGGGGAAATTTTACCTACGCTGATGAAACTCGTTTTGTGGGTAAAAGTTTTTTACCCTTAGCCTATAAATTTTGAGTTTTGTGGGGAAATGTTACCTGCGCCGACGAAACTCGTTTTGTGGGGAAAATTTAACTGTGCTTACAAATCTTCCTTTGTCTCCTAAAGTTTTGTGGGGAAAGACTAAAATTCTTGTAGTGTGTATTGTCATTAAAATGGTGAGGGTATTATATACATTCCAAGGGTAAGGGGCTAGTTTCTCCAATAATCAGCTTTGAAAGCAACCCCTTACCAACTTTTCAAAAGTTGATTATTAGAGAAGTAAATTATAATATAAGTTGCTTTTGAGAAGTTTACCAAACACCTATTTGCTAAAAACTTGAAAAATAAGTGATAATTTCTTAAACAAAAGCAATCCCAAACATAACCTAACTATTTTTTGCTTTTAAAAATGTGTACAAACAACTTCGAATACCATTTTTTTTTAATATATAAAACCAAATCAATTGTTTTTATTTTATTATGACAAAATGAGATCGACACAGTGGTATGCCCATCACACCTACACCATAAAGTTATGGGTTCAAATCATATCCCCTCCACAAAACCCCGAATTATTGTAATATTTTTTTTAAAAATAGTTTTTATTTTATTTTATACATACCAATTGGAATGACGACAACTCGAACTTGAAACATTTCTACGATAAATAAACGCTCTTACTAGTGAGCCACGTTGGACGGTGGCAAAACCAAATCAATTGTTAATCATATATAATATATTTATTAATAATATTTGTCTATTAAAAAATATTCTATAAAATTGTAACATAAAATTCTTCTGTAAATGCATTTGACCCATGTGATTTGTTTGTGTATTTTATGGTTCAGTTTAAAATAACTTTCCATAAACAAAACAACAAATAAATTTCAATATTTAAAATTTTAGATTATATTTGTTAAAAAATAGATTTTAAAAAATAGGACAATATTGATCGATATATATTTTTTTTATAAAAAGAATCAGGACAATATTGATCAATAAATTCTATGTTTAGAAATATATGAAGGGTGTATGTTTAATCTGAAAATATTATTTGTTTGAGTCACCGACACAACTGGTGATATATAAAAAAAATAGCAAAACTATATAAGAATTATATATAAATTCTTGGCCGAGTAGTTTTGCATCTCCATTATCTTTACCTTTTATCTTATTCATAACTATGATAGATGTTTGACTTCCGGTGCAGGTTCGAGTGTTGACCGCTCCCTCGATTCCCCAAAAAAAAAAAAAAAAACAACAACAACAACAACATAAGACATAAGTAAGGAAGAAAATATCGGTATCTATATCGGGTTTCTAAATTTATGGATATTTCAAGGATAATGTCGATATCGGTTGATATTCTATCAAAGATTGAAAAAAAAAAAGGATATTTACATCAAAGTTAGAATTTTTTTGTAAACTTTTAGGACAATCTTAAACAAGTAATTGTACATCAAATGAATTATATTTTAATAATAAATTAGCATAGTTATGAACTTATTATAAATTATAACATATAAAGAGTAGGTATATAATTTTTAAAATTAAATATTTAATAGAATAATATATTGTTTCACTTTTACAATATTATATACAATATACAAAATTAAGTGGCTGTCTGGTACGTATTTTCAAGGGTGTTTTTGTCTTTGTTTTCCGAAAACGATTTTGAATTCGTGTTCGTTAACCGATTTTCATTTTGTTTAAAAAAAAAAAGACAAAATGGAAAACAAAACCAGTGTTAAAATTGAAAAACACGGAAAACATGTTTAAGATGTTTTTCATATTTTTCATACTGTTTTTTTTAAAATCATTTTTTTTTCTCACTTTTATTCTTCTTCGTTCGTCGCACTCACAAGTTAGGTCTTCTTCTTCCTCTTCTTCCCCATGACAAAAAATAGATGAGCAACTCTTCTTCTTTTTCTTCTCCATGAGTTGACGCTCAAGGATCTCACCTCCTTTGGCGTTGGAGTTGCCGATCTACTCCTTCAAGAGCAGATTGATGGCTCCTTCCTTTTTTTAAATTCTTTTTTCTTTTTTTCTTTTTTAAATATTGTTGGCCGAGCTTGATGATGAAGTTGATGATGGTTTGTTAAATAAATTTTTTATTCATTAATCATTTGTTATTAAATTTATTGAATTCTTTTAATAACCGACTATTGAATATTTAAGTTTACAAATTACAATAGAAAAATTAAATTGCCAAATATTTAATTAAATCGTTCTATCATTCTACATTAATGTAAAAATAAAAATAAAAATTGAATTTGATATTATAAATTTATATATATATATATATAGTTAATCCACTGGACATGTTTTTACCGTTTTTATTTTCAAAATACAGCTTTCAGCGTGTGCTACTATACATGTTTTCAGATTTTGAAATTGAAACTAAAAACACCGTTTTCTTTTTCATTTTTCTTTTCGAAAAACAGTAAATAAAAAACACTTACAGGACGTGCCCTATCATAGTTCCATGATTCTATCATAATTCATCATAATACATTGCATATCTGAAATTTAATAACAAAATGAATTCTTCGATGGTTAAAGACATAAGGTACATTTCCATATTGATTCGAACAATAATTTTCCCAAGAAAATGCTCCTGCATAGTTTTCAAGGTAATTATTAATATGCCAAATGTATATTACTTGATCTCTTCTAAATGATCCATGAATTAGGTAGTTTAGTTTTACTCAATTTGGTGGATATTGCATATGACATTTTTGATGAAGGATAATCAAAAATGTTGTAGCCATCATAACTACAATAATATGGTACCTAGGAACTTGATATTATCTGCGAATCACCTAAATAGCTATGTTTTGTGTCTATACTCACTGAGGAGATAGTCATAATTAAAGAATCTTCATTAATTTTATTCATTCCTCCTTGTTGTCTACCACTATTTTAATTAAAATTACTTGCACCAGTATCCCAACCTACCACACTATAGCATCCCAACCTCTTATACCAACATCCCAACCTCTTGTACAAACATCCTAACTTATTACACCAGCATCCCAACCTCATCCCTAATCTCTACCATCCCCATCATTTCCATCATCTTTTCATCCACTATTTATTAGAGATTCAGAGGTATGTTGGTCATTGGAAGAACTACTAACAGTAACTCCAAGATCTACACCAACTTCTTCTTCAATCACTTGTTAAACATATATTCCCATGTCTTGAACATGAGAAGGAATATGTGGATCAGTATTTCCCTCCTCATCGTCCAAGTAGGCACCACTAACCCAGTTAAAAATAGAATTATCATTATCATCCTCTGCTTCAGCAGCTACTTGAAGTAGATCTATGAAATCTATTTTATTTTATTTATTTATTTTTACCTACCATATCTATAAGTTTCAACTTCATATTATAATAATAATGATAAATAAGTTGTTTAGGCATAGAATATGTAAGGCGGTTCCTTTGTTTTGTATGAATTAAAGAAAATGTTGACCAATTTCTTTCGTAAGCAGAAGATGATGTTGTTTAAGACAGTATGCGAATTGCTATTGCCATCATTATGTAATGATGGAGCACTGTTTCCATCCATAATTTAGGGTTTTTTTTTTTTTTTTTGGGATTGCTTTCAATTTTAGTAAAATATAGTAGGACATGTTTTACACATTCATTCTTTGTCCAATTCTACTTCAATAATTCTACTATTGACTATTGTTTTGGAAATTTTTATAAATTTGGTAATGCTTCCTCTAAAATAATGTTCAACATATATTATTTGAACAATAATTTAAGTGTTTAAGATTAAAAATATATTTTAATAATTTGCAAAATATCCATGGATTTTAAAGGTGAAATTGATAAAATTTCGAGAATATTGGGATATTTTGGGAATATCGGGATATTTCGGGATTATCAGGATATTTTATGGATATTTCAAAATCCCTCGGAAATTTTGCTGGATATTGGATATTTGTCTGTTACGATATCGATCCCTCTAAAATATGGATATATCAGTGGATATTTCGGTTTATATTTCGATATTTAGTTCCTTGATTGTAGCTACACCCGACATAACATAAGGATCAAAGAACTAAATATTAAAAGATACACCGAAATATCTACCGATATATCTATATTTTGAAGGGACCGATATCAAAACATGCAAATTTCCAATACCCTACAAAATATCCGGATGATTTCAAAATATCCCGATATTTATGAAAGATTTCGATATTCCCGAAATATTGTGATTTCACCTTAAAATTCCATGAATATTTTGCAAATTATTAAAATATTTTTTTAATCTTAAAAACTTAAATTATTATTCGAAAATATAAATTGAAAATTATTTTAGAAGAAGTATTACCAAATTTATAAAAAATTTCCAAAACAATAGTCAATAGTAGAATTATTGAAGTAGAATTGGACAAAAAACCAAAGAGTGAATGTGTAAAGTAGGGAACGATAATAAGAATCCTATTTTTGACTGGGTTAAACATGCCACTTGGATGATGAAGAGGGAAATCCCGATCCACATATTGCTTCTCATACTCAAGACATGAAAATAAATGTTGAACAAATGATTAGAGAAAAAGTTGGTGTGAGTTACTATTAGTAGCTTTTCCGATGACAAATATACCTTTAATGGAAATAATGGAGGAAAAGATGATGGGGATGGTGGGAATGAGGGGATGTTGGTGTAGCAAGTTGAGATCCTGGTGCAAGTATAGAACAAATAGGAAAAGATTTTGATCAAAATCATGGTAGACAACAAGGAAGAATAAGTTAAATTGATGAAGATTCTATGACTCTATCTTTGATGAGTATAGACACAAAAAGTAGTTATTTAGGTAGTTATTTAGGTAATTCGCAAACAAGGTTATGTTTCTAGGTACCATATTATGGTAGTTATGATGGCTACAATATATTTGATTATCCTTCACTACAAATGCCATATATGATACCTTTGCATACATATTAGCAATATTCATAAAATTGGATAAACCCAAACCATCCAATTAATGTATCCGTTGGAAAAGATTAATCAACATAAACATGCCTTATTAATAGCTACCTCGAAACTATGGAAGCATATTTTTCTAGGAAAATTATTGTCCGAATCAAGACGATAAAATCATGGAACTATATTTTTTATGATAATTTTGTTTATTAAATATTTAATTTCTTTATATTATATATGATATTGTAAAAGTGAAACAAAATATTGTTCTATTAAATACTTAATTTTAAAAATTATATACAAACTCTATCTATGCTATGATTTATAATAAGTTCATAAGTAACTACGCTAATTGTTTTTTTAAAAAATCAAAATATGATTCATTTGATGCATAATTACTTGTTTAAGATTGTCCTAAAATTGCCAACAGGAGCGTAGCTCAGCTGATAGATGGACGAGTTTGGGGTTTGGGCAAATGACTCTCAGGTTAGCGGCTCGAATCTTACTAATGGCAAAAGCTTTCAAAAAAATATATGGTCCTGAATTAATAGATATTGTAAAAAAAAAAAATAGATTGTCCTAAAATTTCACAAAAAATTCATAACTTTATATGTAAATATACAATTTTTTATTTATTTATTTAAATTTTCAATGGTATATCTACTGATATTCGAATCTTACCAATGATGAAAGTTTTTAAAAAAATATATGGTCTCGAATTAATAGATATTGTACAAAAAAAAAAAAAATTGCCCTAAAATTTCACAAAAAATTCATAACTTTATATGCAAATATACAATTTTTATTTTAAAATTTTCAGCGGTATATCCACTGATATTCAGATCATATTAATGACGAAAACTTTAAAAAAAATATATGGTTCGAATTAATAGATATCGTTAAAAAATTAGATTATCCTAAAATTTCATAAAAAAATTCTTAACTTTAAATGTAAATATACAAATTTTTTTTTTTAATAATGGTATATCACTGATATCGATATTATTCTTAATATACCTTTAAATTCGGAAGTCCAATATACATACCAATATTTTCTTCCTCGGCAAGGATTACAAAATATGCATGTAAGTATGCGCAAGGCAAGAAAGGGATACATGCACGTGGACATTTGAAATGATGCAACTATGCTAGCTAACAATGAAAAAAAATTCGTAATAGGTGGGGAAAGCAGAGTGGAGTAATCCCATCCAGGCATGGAAAGATCAATTGGCATTAACTTCTCATTTAATGTCTTCACCTACACCCCTGCCCATTTTCAGAACCTGCATTTTTATGGACATTTATTACTCTCTCTCTCTCTATCTCTCTCTCTCTCTCTCTCTCCCCATTCTTGCTTCCAACAACAACAATACTCAGTCTCCAAGCTTCAACCACCATCAACGGTCCATCTCCACTTACATTCGCCATTACCATTTTTATCTTACAGCTTTTCTCAACTGTGACATGCACAGCAAGAGCCATGACCTAGCTTACTTTCACAATAATGGGTTGCTACTTGCTCATGAACTGAAATGTGATCTGCTGCAAGTCTCTTGATCCAAAGTGGTTGAAATTTCTCTCCAGGTTTCACGGATGAGTGTTTTCTTAGGGAAGGAGACAAACAAGCATTTGTTTTCTCACATGGGTCAGTGCTAAAAAATCAAACTTGTTGGATTGCTCTCTAAGATGTTGCACACCTTTTTGTTTCTTGGCCAAGTAAGGACTATTTTGATCTGGGTTTCTGGTAAGTTTGGCTGTATCAGTTCCCCTGTGTGCTGTTTTGATCACATTCTCTCATCCATTGCTGTTCATACATAAATTTTTTTTTTTGTTTTTTTTGTTTTTATTATTTCTTTTTTGGATTTTCCAACCATGGCTGTGAAAAGGAAAGCACAGTATGGTTGGTTGCTTCTGCAAGGATAAGTTTGTCTTCTAAATCTGTTTTTTGTGCTGGTTTTTTGTTTGGGCACTCTTTGAATTGTCAATTTTTCATCTGGGTCAAAGGAATAATATGCAACATAAGAGCATTAAGTTCTTATTCAAAAACTTCCAGTGTTTGTGGGCAATTGTTAACATATAGTGTGGCTTGAAAAGTTAAATTGCATGGTGTAATGGAAATTGTCAGCTCTGTGGCAAGAGATTTTCCCATCTGGGTCATGAAAGTGAACACTTGGAAACATAATTTTCTTGTACATGTTTTGGTCTTATCAAATTTGTTGTGCTTGGTTTCTGGTCTAGGCTCAATGTCTTCTATTGCCATTTCTTATGGTGAGAATGGCCCTATATTCTGTGGTTTGAAGTCGGATGGATCTCATCTCGTGACCTGTTACGGATCAAACTCTGCGATAATCTATGGAACTCCTGCTCATTTTCCGTTTATTGGTCTAACTGCTGGTGATGGCTTTGTATGTGGACTGTTAATGGATTCTAACCAACCATATTGTTGGGGAAGCAGTGGCTATATCCAAATGGGAGTGCCTCAGCCGATGATCAAAGGCGCTGAGTACTTGGAAATAAGTGCAGGCGATTACCATTTATGCGGTTTGAGAAAACCTTTAACAGGAAAGAGGAGAAATTTTTCATTTGTTGATTGTTGGGGATATAACATGACCAAGAACTATGTATTTGACGGGCTGATCCAATCAATTTCAGCTGGTTCTGAGTTTAATTGTGGGTTGTTTTCTCAGAATAGTACAGTTTTTTGTTGGGGCGATGAGACTAGTAGCCGTGTGATTAGCTTAATTCCCAAAGAAATGAAATTTCTAAAGATTGCAGCAGGAGGGTATCATGTATGTGGGATCTTAGAGGGAGTGAATTCTAGAGCCTTTTGTTGGGGAAGAAGCTTAGACCTTGAAGAAGAAATCTCAGTAGCTTATTCGGGTGAAGGAAACGTTGATTTGCCTCCGAGAGAGCCTCTACTTTCTGTTGTAGGAGGAAAGTTCCATGCTTGTGGAATAAAGAGCTATGATCATGGAGTGATCTGTTGGGGTTTTCTTATGAAACCAAGCGCCCCAGCTCCAAGTGGCATTAAGGTCTATGAGATCGCGGCTGGGAATTACTTCACTTGTGGAGTTCTAGCTGAGAAGTCTTTGCTACCGGTTTGTTGGGGTGTCGGGTTTCCTACCTCTCTCCCCGTAGCAGTCTCTCCTGGACTTTGCAGAAGTATTCCGTGCCCTCCTGGTTCGTATGAAGCTAGTCGTGACAATGCACCTTGCAAGTCCCCCGGTTTCCACGTTTGCTTGCCTTGCAGCAATGGTTGTCCAGCTGAGATGTACCAAAAGGCTGGATGCACTTTGAAATCTGATCGAGTGTGTGAATATAATTGTTCAAGTTGTTATTCGGCAGATTGCTTCTCGAATTGTACTTTGCTGAATTCTGATGGTATGGGGATGAAGAAGAATGAAAACTTTTGGTCAATGCAATTGCCAGTTATTATTGCAGAGATTGCATTTGCTGTGTTCTTGATTACTGTTGTGTCTTTAACTGCTGTTTTATATGTACGCTACAAGTTGAGAAACTGTCACTGCTCCACGAACAATTCGAAGTCCCGGAAAATCAATGGGAATGGTTCTTACCTGAAGGATAATGGTAAAATCCGTCCTGACTTGGATGATCTTAAGCTAAGGAGAGCTCAGATGTTCACTTATGAGGAACTCGATAGAGCAACCGGAGGATTCAAAGATGAATCCCAAGTGGGAAAAGGAAGCTTCTCTTGTGTTTATAAAGGGGTACTGAAGGATGGAACGGTTGTTGCGGTTAAAAAGGCTATAATGTGCTCAGATAGGCAGAAGAATTCGAAAGAGTTCCATACAGAGTTGGATTTATTATCAAGGCTAAATCATGCTCATTTGCTCAACCTGCTTGGCTATTGTGAAGAAGGTGGAGAAAGGCTTTTGGTGTATGAGTTCATGGCTCATGGTTCTTTGCATCAGCATCTTCATGGGAAGAACAAGGCGTTAAATGAGCAATTGGATTGGGTTCGGAGAGTCACAATTGCAGTCCAAGCAGCTCGTGGAATTGAATACTTGCATGGTTATGCTTGCCCACCTGTGATTCATCGAGACATAAAGTCATCAAACATTCTTATCGATGAAGAACACAATGCTCGAGTAGCTGATTTTGGTCTCTCATTGTTGGGACCTGTAGATAGTGGCTCCCCATTAGCAGAGCTACCTGCCGGGACTCTTGGCTATCTCGATCCTGAGTACTACAGACTTCACTACCTCACAACCAAATCTGACGTCTACAGCTTTGGTGTGTTGCTTTTGGAGATCCTAAGTGGTCGAAAAGCCATTGATATGCAATATGAAGAGGGCAATATAGTTGAATGGGCAGTTCCTTTGATCAAAGCTGGAGATGTAACGGCAATCTTAGACCCAGTCTTGAAGCCTCCATCTGATGTTGATGCCCTGAAAAGGATCGCAAATGTTGCCTCCAAGTGTGTCAGAATGAGAGGGAAGGAGAGGCCGTCAATGGATAAAGTGACAACAGCGCTGGAGCGTGCTCTTGCGCAGCTGATGGGTAGTCCATGCAGTGAGCAACCAATTTTGCCAACCGAGGTGGTTCTGGGAAGTAACAGGATGCACAAGAAATCGTCACAAAGATCTTCGAATCGTTCAGCCTCGGAAACTGATGTAGCAGAAGCTGAAGACCAACGGTTTGAGTTCAGGGCTCCTTCTTGGATAACCTTTCCGAGTGTGACTTCTTCCCAAAGGAGGAAGTCCTCAGTCTCTGAAGCAGATGTTGATGGGAAAAACATGGAAGCAAGAAATGTGGGAAGTATGAGAAATCTCGGAGATGGCTTGAGGAGTTTAGAGGAAGAGATTGGACCGGCTTCTCCTCAAGAAAACTTGTTCTTGCAGCACAATTTCTAAGCTCATTCTTGCTTCACAGTGGCAGGCTTGATTTAGTTTCTTCTTCATGGATGGAAAAATGAAAATAGAAAAGTGTCTTGTGACTTTTATGAATTGCTAGTGCCACCACTGCCATAGTGCCATGACTACGTATTTTTTGTGTTGGGAGCATCACTGGCTGCGTAACACTTTCCATCTTACCTTATTTCCATCAGAATCATGGTCTCAACAAATTGTTCCAATCCAACATCTTCAAATTTTCTTTGGCAATTTTTATTTTATTTTTATTTTTTACTTTTTATTTTTATTTATTTATATTTTTTTTTATGAGGTAGATGATGCTGAGTTACTGCTTTCTTAACTGCTATTAATAATTTAATTCCAAGAAGGCAATATATAAAACAAGGGGAATGCAATATATAATTGTAGGATTGTGTCATGTCATTTTTTTTTATAGAAAACAAAAATATATTGCAAAAATAGAAAGATTACAAAAGAGACCTATTCAAAGAACATAGGTCTTAGGAACACATCCCTATATAAGAGTGAGCAAGATGTCCACCTAGCCTGACAAAAACCACATTGGGTAACATAAATGGCTTACAAAACAAAAACACAAAACAAAAAGGAACTCAAAGTGGAAAATATTAAATTAAGAAAAAAGTAACACAAAATAAAAAGGAACTCAAAGTGGAACAAATTAATCCAAATTAAGAAAAAAGTAGAGGCTCTAAATTCATTAGACACCGAAGCCCATAAGGAAAGCAGCGAATTCTATCCCACAAGCCATTAATATTCTCCTCAATCTTCAATCAAATATTCAGTTATTTCTTTCTTTCCAAATAACCCACAGTAAAGGCCCAGACAACATACCTCCAAAGAGTTTTTGCTTTCTTTCCCTAGCAAAAGCACAAAAATGTTCCACAAAAACATGGTTACAAGAATTAGGAGCCACCCAACGATGTTAACTTATTGTAATAATTTACAGGGTTCTTTTTATTTTTTATTTTTTTTATGGCACTCTTTCCAAAGCCATTTATGAAAAAGTCATTCACTTAATAAGTTTTGTAGAAATAGCATCAATTAATGGGATCCGTCAAAATTACCAAAATCTCTCTTTATCTCTCTTCCACTCTTTCTTCCTCCTTTTTTTTTTTTTTTCAAAAACCTCCATTGATCCTTCAATGGAGATCAAACAAACCTTCAATGGAGGTTAAAACGACTTCCAATAGAGGTCGTCGAAACGGTCAACTCCATTAAAGGTCATCGAAACGACATTTGTTATAAAAAATATTCTGGAAATAAGTCTCGGGTATTTGGCAATAAATCTCGAGTAGCTAGAAATAAGTCTTGGGGTAGTAATAAGTCTCGGGTATTTGAAATTAAGTCTCGGGTAGCTTGAAATAAGTCTCGGGTGACCTACCCGAGACTTATTGCCAGATTTTTTTTTTAATCTTCCTCTTCATTGACCATTAATGGAGGTCGAAGTCATTTCGACTCCAATGGAGGTCTTTTCGACATCCATTTGAGGTCTGTTCGACCTCCATTGATGGATCAATGGAGTTCTTTGAAAAAAAACAAAGGGGAGAGAGAGAGAGAAAAAGAATAAGTGAGGGGCAATTTTGGTGCTATGAAACATTAAATTAATAAGTTGGTGATATTCCTACAAAACCAAACTCATTTGGTGCTATTTCCCCCTATTGCCTCTAATGTACTCCAAAGATTAAAAACAACATCACAATGGAGGGAAAGATGATCTATGGGTTCCAAATTGTATTTGCACATAATTAAAAAAGGAGATAACCTCATGTAAGGGAACCTCCTTTGAATAATCCCTTATGTATTTGCCTTCACCAAAGCCACAACCTAAGCAAAACAATTGAATTTTAGGAGGAAAATTAGCTTTCCAAATAAAGTTGAACACTTAAAATTACTTCGAGAGGGATTATTGCTAGCCACTTGATGTAGGATTTACAAGTATAAGCTTTTGAGGAATCTAATCCCTAAGTTCTTCTATCTTTTTGGAGATGAAGAAAGAAGACATTCTCAAGTGCAGCCAACATAGATCTTAACTTTCTTTATCATTCACATGACGCCTAAACTTAACGTTCCAACTCCATTTCAAAGTCATTTGAGATAAAACTATTATAGACTTGATAGATACATTATGGATTAGAGATGTTCTAAAGGATGCCTCCCCACACCGTGAGTCTTCCCAAAAACGAACTATCCCTCCATTCTTTACCTCTAAAGAGATATGACCCAAGAAGAAAGGGTACTCTCTTGAAATAGCTTTCCATGGGCTCCTAAATGATCCATTACTCACCATAGTAGAATCCCAACCATTACAATGAGCTCCATATTTACTCCTCCTAATGACAACATGCCATAAGGAATTTCTTTCTAATGGAAATGTTCAGTCATTTACATAAAAGAGCTCTATTTTTCTTCTCTATATTGCCGAAGCCAAATCCCCCCCTTTATCCTTAGAATTAGACACCACACCCATTTTACAAAATGAATCCCTTTGTTATCTTCAAATCCCTCCAAATGAAAATCTCTCATTACTTTTTCAATGTGACAAGCCACCTTATTTGGGATCTTAAGCAAAGAAAGGAAGTATATAGGCAACGAAGCAAGAACTAACTAAATCAAACTGAGTCTTCAACCTAATTTTAACAAAAAGGTTCTTTTTCACCCCTAATTTTTTTTTTTTTTTCATTTCCATTGTCGGATTCCAAAAACTTAAGGCTATAGGGTTATCTCCCAAAGGATGCCCTAAATAATAGAGAGACCAAGATCCCACCGAGAGGCCAAAATGATGAGCTTAAGAGTTAACTTTTGACTCCGATGAGTTTATGCGCACTATGAAGCTTTTAGGTTCATATTCACCTTCAAGCCAAGAATCAACCTAAAATTTTCGACCACCATAAGAAGGTTTTTAATCTGAATAGGTTGATACTCTTTTTCGAAACTTTTGTCGAACACTTTTTAAGCACACAATTCAACTTTCACAAACTTGTTAGTAATACCAAAGCAAACACGTATACTATGTACAAACAATGAAAATACATATATAAGATCTAACAACAAAGTCTACCTTTTATTCAATTCTTAATTGTACAAGTTTACACAATATATCAAGTAAAGCCCAAATATACAATTAAGAGTAAATGATAGAGAGAATGAACACAAGCGATTTTTACGTGGTTAAACCTCCAACGAGGAAACATCCATGGGTCATCTCATGATCATGATAGATACAATCCACAAGTTGAAAAAGCAAGTACACTCTCAGGTGATCAATCCACATGATATCTCACTCCTATTGACATGTATTCTACCTACTCAACCGCCGAGCATTTTACTAGTGATTGTCCATCACAAATCGCTCAATCATGATCACTACATGATCTATTGAGACTTTACACCTTAACAAGGTAAGTGATCTAAGTGTTGATGGCAAAAACAAGTATAGAATGGTAGATCAAATCATCTGAAATATACAAACGCGGTTAAATTGCCTAAAATGTACCTATGATGGGGGGGGGGGGGTGAATAGGTTTTTACACCTTTTCCAATTCATTGAAAGATAGCTTATATCACAACACATAAACCATATATATACATGATAGACAATAGAAACATATGTTCAATAAGACATTGTCTATATAATCAACAAATTGCAAGAGAAAGAATAATACTAAAACTAACAACAAAGAATACTTCTATTTTCAATAATGTCCAATATGTTACAAGTAACAATCAATATATAACTATACACAAATAGATCAATATACAAGAGAATTATATATACAACTTTGATCAATATGATGTGCTTACTTCTCACACTTAACACAATCTTGTTTACAAATACATCATGAGTGAAGATTATGAAACAAGATTAAAACATACATATATACAAATATGAAAGATAGAGATATGAAGAATTAACACAAGAGATTTTTTTAACATGGTAAAACCTCCAAGGAGGAAACATCCACGGGTTGAACTTCAATCATTGGGTTTTATATATATTAGATGATAGAATAGAAATTCCTCAAAAGTGACCAATTTATGATCTACTTCCGATTGGAGTCTATGTCTACCCAACCCTATTGGTAGATTAGAAATTCCTCAAAAGTGTGGAACTACTTTCTATTGGAGTTTATGCCTACACAACATCGTTGAAAGATTAGAAATTCTTCAAGAGTTAATTCACATCCCATGCAACACTCTCTGTTGGAGTCTATGTCTATCCAACATCGTCGGCCTACCAATGTCATAGCCAACTCCCTATCCAAGGCACTCATGCCTCTCGGGAGCCTCCTATGCATAGCTATCCGGACCTTCCCAATCCTAACCATGACTTCTTGCTTGGGTATTCAGACCTTTTGTCCTAACCAAGACTTCTATAAGGTCCTTAAGTTTTGATTGGCTTTTTTCATGGACAAACCACATGTGGGATTTGATGTAAGGGTAGCTTAGGCATTTGATTGTTGGTGCTCTACACAACAAAGACCCTCTCTAGCCCTCAAGAGAAGAAGCACATCAAAGGCAATTTCTTGTGCTTACTTGCTTTGAAGAGACCTAGTTGCACACATACTCACAACTCATGCATTTCTCTAATTCTTGTATGTTGTATGTTTTATTTATGTGCATTAATTTTCTTGAAAATCTCTTCATGCATGTTTAATTGATTTCATCTAGTTTGTTAAATGCCATAACATGTTAGACATTAGGATGCATTCACTTCACTCACACACTTGCACTTATCGCATGGTCTATGTGTGAGAAATTGCGTGAGAAGGCCTTGCCTTTCACTGCCACGTTTGAAGTGTCATTTTGACCAACCGCGGCAAGCCAAGCGACAACAATTCTTTTGATGTGCCGCGATTGAAGTGTCGTTTTGACCAACCACAGCATTCATGCCACAGTAACTTTTTTTGCTGCCGCGGTTGAAGTGTTGTCTTGACAAACTGCAGCAGTCGCTAACCACGACAATCCGTCATGCGCATAGCACGCCTTAAACCCTGAAGTTTGCTTGGACACCTATAAATACACCACTTTCATTTTAGGTTGTCCTCAAGAGTTCAAAATCATATTTTTAACTTAAGATATTTTCCAAGAGAGAAAATCATCCAAGAACTCACATTTGATTACTCAAACAATTATCCATGTGCATCAAACATCATCTAGCATCATCTTTGATCATCTAGGTGTCATCTCTGCTTGGTTTTTATTCAACACACTTAGCTTGGTAAGTTGATCACTAATATCGTACATATTTTGTATCTTTCTTAACAAGCAATCTTATTTATCACTTGTATGCTTATAGAACATATTCTATTGACAAGATTGAGATAATTGTGTTGATTTTTTGAGAGTTGTATTTTGATAGCTATTATTAGGATTATTTAATCTTTATAGCTATGCTTTATACCATGTCATATACCAAATATTGATATCTAGGATTGTGATTTTTGTCATCCTTCATCCTAGATAAGCATTTAGTGTTACCTAGCATTACTTGCTCTTTGAATATCATATTATTCATATTAGGCTGTTTATTCTCTTCATCGAGAAGTAAGTCTTGTGACTACCGGTGTGTGGTGCAAGCAAATTGGACTAGGTCCACTTTTATAGGCTTGAGGGTAGTAGTGGCGGGTTATAGACCGTGAGAGGTTGAGGTTAACCTAGGTTGTAAACGTCATTGCAATTGGAGGATTCGAGGTTTGTGTGTGGCATACATAACAGCCCGTGGTTTTTTCCTTGTTGAATGTTTCCACGTAAAAATCAAGTGTTATTTAAATTCCGCACTTAACACTTGATTTATTGCTTTAACTAGTTTGGAGTATTTTTGTAATATTGACTAATCACAAAAATTGGTAATAATCGTTTAAAATCTATTCACCCCCTCTAGATAGTTTTATACACACCGTGCATTATCAATTTCATTAGTGTGAATGTGTTATATGAATTGAGCATAACCATGTAGGGACACATATGAATGCAATGTGTGTGTGCCTAAGCATTGTAAGAGGAATGAGGTCTAAATATATCTTTGTTGAGCAATGTAGCAAATTTCTCTTTGAAGACTCCATCTTGTATGAAAAGTTGCCAAGTCTTCTTTGAACCTTGAATTATCATCAATCTAAGACAACTAATCAATACAAGTGAAACATTGTTTTGATATGGAATTTAAGCCAACACAAACCAAAAACCTAACAATCTCCCCATTTGGAAAATTCCATGTCAAAACCCCTATACATATACTAAAACAATTACAAAGAAAATTGGTCAAAATGAGTTACACATTTCTAGACAAAATTTCAACAACAAGTCTTGAACTTCGTCTTGGTCTTCTCTTGTTATCACTTAAAATTAACTTGAAAGCACAAGAATGTCCAAGATACAACACATATGACAATGTAAATTTTTTGACAAGAAAATAAAATATTAAAGTTCAAATGGATCATGTATGCTCTCCCATAATATATGCTATCCAACAAGATATTCTAGCCAATATCAACAAAAAAATATTACATGCCATAAAGTTCAAGCTTGATACCAAATACAACCTAAAACAAAAAAATGAGACTAAGCAAGCTAGAAAGTATCATATTTCTCCCTCTTTTTGACATGATATGAAGCTAAAAGGAAAGAAGAAGAAAATATACCTAAAGATCAATTTCTAGCCACTTGTGCCACTATGGAATGTTGTGCGATTTGATGATCTCACATAATGTGAAAGGTCCTCATTTTTGATTGGCTTATTTCGTTGATAAACCACATCTTGGGGTTTAACATGTAAGGGTAGTTTATGGATTCCTTGTTCATGATCAAGCTTATTAGATTTCAAGCCATCAAGAGCTCATTAAAGGTATATCAGTTGTGCTTAACTCTTCTTGAAGAGACTTAGTTGCACACACATACCCACTTTCTTGCATGTCTTACCTCTTGTATGAGTGTTTTTATTACCTTATATTGTGTGCTTTGTCTCCCTAACACACTTGCACTCATTGCATGTTTTTTTAGTGTGTTAAATGGCATGAGAAGGCCATGCCCTTCTCTACCACGTTTGAGCTGCCGTCTTGGCTAACTGCGTCATGCAAGCGACAGTGGTTTCCGTAGTTGTTGTGCCATCTCAACCATTCACGTCATTGTCGTGACAGTGATTTCTGCAGTTGAAGTGCTGTCATGACCAACCATAGCACTTTGAAGACGTTTCATTTGCCTTTGCCGTGGTCAACTACAGTCTTGGCTAACTACGACAGTCGAGATCGTGGCAGTCCGTCATGGCCAAAATGCTGCAGTTTTGTATTTTCTCTATAAATACCCCATTATGCTATCTTTTCTTCTTTAACTCGTTTTGGACTCATTTTAGAGAGATATATAGAACCTTATTGAGAGAAACTCCTAAGAACCCATTTTTACTCACCAAAACTCATTTCCATGTGCATCAACACATCATCTAGCACCATCTAACTTCATCTAGGATGTGTTCTTGCATGGGTCTTCTTCAACACACATGACTTGGTAAGTAGAACACGATTTTCATTCATTCTTGTGTTCTTACTTAGCAAGATAGCTCATTTATGACTTGTATGCATCTAGACTAAGTTCTTATCTACATGTTGAGTTTTTGTGTTGATTGATTGAGTTGTTGTATTGTGATAGCTATTGCATCTAGGCTTATATTTATTCTTTATAGCTAAGTTTTTATATGACATGTAGGAACATGATTTTTAGGTTTATTTGACATGTTCATTCATGAATAGTTAAGCATTAAATGTGTTGACCTAGCATTTATGGCTTTGATATTCACTTAGGTTGAGTTCTCTTCATCAAGTGTTAAGTCGTGTGGCTAAGTGGTTTAGTGCACAAGCAAGTAGGTTTAAGATCGCTATTAAAGGTCAGTTGGGTAGAGTGGAAAGGTTAATGACCAAGTGTGATTTGACTTAAGGTCAACCTAGGTTATAAACTTTTATTCAAGTAGTGGATTTGAGAACCGTGTGTGGCTAGCATAATAGCTCGTGAGTATTTCCCAGTTGTGGGTTTCTCATGTAAATCAATCAACCTGCAATTTATTGTTTTCCGCACTTAAAATTTAGTTGATTGTATTTGTTTAACTTGGGTGAATTTTGAATGTTGTCTAATCAAGAAAAATTGTTAATTAATTTGATTAAAACCTATTTACCCCCCTCTAGGTAATTTAGACACACGTTTTATAGTGTTTCAATTAGTATTAGAACAAATTCCTAGACATACTTAGGAGATTCTTGCTTTTGGTGTGTCTTGCATTTTGTGTGTTTTTGGTTGATACATACATTTGCATTCACCTCATTCTTTCACCTAAACACTATGAGTGGGAACGGTGGTGGAAATGAAGGTGCTTTAAGCTCAAGACCTCCCTTGCTTACTAGGTTGAATTATGCCTCTTGGAAAGGCAAAATGGAGTCTTAGATTTGCCAAATTCATGACCGTGCTTGGATGGCAATTGAAGATGGCTACATTCTACCAACAATGACTCCTATGAGAGGTAGAGAGGATGTTCCCAAGCCCAAGTCATAATGGAGTACTCAAGAGTTTGAAGCCTCCATATGGAATAACAAAGCTATGCACGCCATCCTACGTGATATGGATGACAATTAATACAAATTGATTCAAACCACTATGATTGCAAAGAAAGCTTGGGAGATCCTAGAGATGGCTCATGAAGGAACCAAAGTGGTTAAGGACTCTAAACTTCAAGTCCTCCAAACTCAATTTGAGACCTTTAAGATGGAGGAGAATGAGTGCTTCGATGACTTCAAAGTGAAATTGATGGACATGGTGAATCAAAGCCATTAACTTGGTAACCTCTTATCAGATAGGAGGATTAAGAAAAAGATCATGAGGTCTCTTCCTGAAAGATTTGACTCCAAGGTGACGGCTTTAGAAGAGAATAATGATTACAAGAATATAAAGTCGAGTGAAGTAATTAGGAGGCTTCTGGCTTATGAGTCCAGAAAGGGTCCTAAATCTGTACCTCCTAATAAGCAAAATGGAATAGCCTTGAAAGTCTCCAAGGTTGAGAAGGAGGATAATGATGACTCGGATAAAGACATGGCCTTGATGGTAAAAAGGTTTAAGAAGTTTGTCAAGTTCGAGAAGAAGGGCTTTGGATCCAAAGCCCAAGACTTGAAGAAAAAGGCTCCATTCAAGAAGTTTGAGCCAAGGCAAGAGAAAAACAAAAGAAAGGGGGTCTAATGTTTTAAGTGTGGTGGCATAGGACACATCTTTCCCGATTATGGAAATTTGAAGAATAAGAAGAAAGGAAAGGTGACGACCACCATTTGAAGTGGAAGTGATGACTCGGAAGAAAAATAAGGATCTTTGGATGATGAAGATCAAGTGGCTAACTTCATAGCCTTTACTTCCTCCCACACGAGCAAAGATGTTGATGAAAAAGAGGAAGAGAGTCAAGAGGAAGATGTGTCAAGTTATGATGGCTCTTCATCTCACACTACAAATGGGAATGTGGAGAGCATGGATCTTGATGATTACATTGCTAAGTTTGAAAGCTCAGGATGAAGAAAAAAAGGAAATTCGAAGATTGGAAAGAGAGCTTGAAGGAGCTAGAGAGTCAATGACCAAGATGGCATCTAGTACAGAGAAGCTTGACCACATGTTAGGAGTTGGAAAAAGGCCAAGTGACAAGAGAGGTCTCGGCTACATTGATGACAATGAGGTTTCCTTCTCAAGCAAGATGACCTTTGTCAAGAGCATGTACATCAAGGAGCCTCTTCCCCCTCAACACCCTAGGAAGAAAATTGACCTAGGAGAGTGTTCAAGAAATGCCCAAGTAAAAGTGACACCAAAAGGGCAAGCTCAAGCTCAACAAATGAAGGTTCCTCAAGCTAGATTTCCTCAACCTAAAGCTCATTAAGTCAATAGGCCAGTCATGCAATCTCAACCAAGGAAGCAACCAAGTCTTGGTCAACAACAAATGTGGAAATAACCACCCCAACATCCAAGATAACCACAAAGACATGGGAAAGTCTCAATGCACTCATAAGGACATGGTATGATTCCTTATTCAATCCTTACTTGTCATTTTTGTGGTATTGATGGTCACATTAGACCAAATTGCTTCAATTATATTAAAATGTGTAGAGCTAAAATCATGGTTGAGAAAAATAGGTCTAGAGCCAAGATGCATGTTCCTAGGAAATCTATAGCCAATTTGCATGATCCTAGGACAACTAGAGCCAATGTACCAAAGACCACTAGGAAAGAAAATGTTTCACCTAGGTGGATTAGAAAATATGAGAACTTTTGCTATGTTGCTCAAATTTCCTAGAAGGCAAATGCCTTAAATCTTTGGTATTTAGATAGTGGGTGCTCTAGGCACATGATGGGAAACAAGAGTTTCTTTGAAACTCTTGTCATGAAAGAGGGTGGATGTGTCACCTTTGGTGATGGATCCAAAAAGAAAGTGATAGGAAAGGAAACATTTCCATTCCTAGTTTTCCCTCATTGTCCGATGCTTTATATGTTAAGGGCTTGCAAGCCAATCTTATAAGCATTTCTCATCATAGAGATGAGGGACTTTCCGTCTTGTTTGGCAAGAATGATTGCTCCATTATAAAGCTCAATGGACAAACCTTATTGAAAAGTAAGAGATCTAACGACAATTGCTATTGTCTTGAGGCTAGTGTCATCTCTTGTAATATGTCCAAGAATGAGCAACTTGAGTTGTGTCACCAAATACTTGGTCATATGAACTATCGTGATTTAAGGATCTTAGATAATTTTAAAGTTGTGTGTGGGCTTCCCAATCTTGGGAAGAAAGTTGATAGTGTTTGTGGACCTTGTCAACAAGGGAAACAAACCAAGAGCATGCACAAAAAAGGTAAGTATCTCGTCACCAAGGAGCATTTAGAGCTCATTCACATAAACCTTATGGGTCCCATGCAAACTGAGAGTCTTTGTGGCAAGAGATACATTTTTGTTTGTGTTGATGATTTCTCTAGATTTATATGGACATACTTTCTTAGAGAAAAATCCGAAACTTTTGATAAGTTTAAAATGCTTTGCACTAAAATTTAAAATGAAAAAGACTCTAATATTAAAAGCATTAAAAGGATTAGGAGCGACCATGTGAGGGAATTTGAAAATGCTTGCTTTGAAAGCTATTGCAATAGCGTAGACCTTTCCCATGAGTTTTCGGCTCCTAGGACACCTCAACAAAATGGAGTTATTGAGAGAAAAAATAGGGTCCTTCAAGAGATGGCCCAAGTGATGTTGTTTAGCAACAATGTCCCTATGAACCTATGTGCCGAAGCCATCAATACGGCTTGCTATATTTCCTAAGGCCTGGTACTAGGCAAACCTCCTTTGAGTTATGGAAGGGTAGAAAGCCAAATGTTAGCTACTTCCACTCTTTTGGAAGTAAATGCTACATTCTCAATGACAGTGATCAACTTGGAAAATTTGATGCCAAGAGTGATGATAGGATATTTATTGGCTATGCCCTAAATAGTAGAGCCTATATAGTATTCAATTTGAAAACTCGAAGTGTTATGGAATTATCTAATGTTGTAATAGATGACTATATGCTTAAGACTAATGACCATGAGGATGAGGATGAGGATGAGGTTGATGTGGTTGATGATTCTCTTTTGGAGAAGGTTGGTGAGACTTCAAGTGATGTAAAGTCAAACCATGATGAAGAAGACATTCAGCCTCTTGATAGAGTTCCTTTATTGGACTTTAAAGAACCCGCTCCGTGGGTTAGACATCTCCATAACAAAGATAATGTTATTGAAGATGTCAATGAGGGTGTTTGGACTAGGTGTCAAATAGCTAATCAAATTAGCTATACTTGTTGCATTTCTCAAATTGAGCCCAAAAACATTGATGAGGCCTTAAGTGATGAATTTTGGGATTTTACCATGCGAGAAGAGCTAAACCAATTTGAAAGAAATGAGGTTTGGACTCTAGTTCCTAGACCTAAGAACACAAATGTTATAGGCACCAAATGGGTGTATAAGAACAAATCTGATGAGGATGGCAACATTGTGCGAAACAAAGCTAGGCTTGTTGCACAAGGGTACTCTCAAATTGAGGGTATTGACTTTAAGGAGATTTTTGCTTCCGTTGCCCGTCTGGAGTCTATAAGGCTTCTCTTATCCATATCTTGTGTGCACAAGTTCAAATTGCACCAAATGGATATGAAGAGTACCTTCCTCAATGGCTTCTTGCAAGAGGAAGCGTTTGTTGAGCAAGCCAAGGGGTTTGTGGATCCACACCATCCCAACCATGTCTATCACCTCAAGAAAGCTCTATATGGGTTGAAACAAGCACCGATGGCTTGGTAGGAGCTCCTCACTTAATACCTTGTTGACAATAACTACTCTAGAGGTAGTTTTGACAAGACATTGTTCATTAAGAGAAACAAAGATGAGCTATTCATAGCTCAAATATATGTTGATGACATTATGTTTAGCTCTACCATAAAATTCAAAGTCCAACAATTTGTTGATGTCATGTCTTATGAATTTGAGATGAGTTTGGTTGGGGAGCTTAATTACTTCCTAGGTTTGCAAATTAAACAATTGTATGATGGGATTTTCATAACCCAAGCTAAATATGCAAAAAAACATAGTGAAAAAGTTTGGCCTTGAGAATACCAAATATTGTGACACACCCATGAGTACCACTTTAAAGCTTAGCAAGGATGCTAGTGGTAAAAGTGTGGAACAAAGCCTTTATCGTGGCATGATTGGAAGCTTGCTTTACTTGACCGTAAGTAGGCCCAATATAGCCTTTAGTGTGGGTGTGTGTGCTAGTTACCAAGCAAATCCTAAGGAGTCTCATATCTCTTTCGTAAAGAGAATCATTCGCTATGTGAATTGGACATCCAACTATGGGATATGATACTCCTTTGACACTAATCCAAGTCTTGTTGGATTTAGTGATGCCGATTGGGCGGGAAATTGTGATGATAGGAAGAGTACATTGGGCAGTTGCTTCTTCCTAGGAAACAATTTGGTCTTTTGGTTTTACAAGAAGCAAAATTCAATCTCCCTATCCACGGTCGAAGCCGAATACATAGCCGCCGGGAGTGGATGCGCACAACTCATTTGGATGAAGCAAATGCTTGTGGACTATGACTTCGCTCAAGGTACTCTAACCCCTTATTGTGATAATTTGAGTGCTATTAGTATTTCTAAGAATCGGTACAACATTCTATAACTAAGCACATTGACATTAGACATCACTTTATTAGGGAGCTAGTTGAAAACAAATGCATTGCACTTGAGCATGTAGGTACAAATGATCAATTAGCGGATTTATGTACCAAGCCTTTAGATGCAACTAGGTTTAAAGCACTTACTAGGTCTATTGGGATTTGCCTCATGCATTGATGTGGTTTGGTAATTGATCCCATGAGGGGAGCTCAAGCAAAGAGAGCAAAATTGCATACTTGTCACATGCAAAAATTTGTAATATTTTATGCCTTTTCATTAATTGCTTGAGTATCTTGGTTGCACATATATGCTTATATGTTATTTTCATTTAATAAGTGTGAACCATTACTTTGTTTATAATCCATGTCTTCTTAATGCTCAATAATGCATTTTTGGACTAGGAAAAATTGATTGAGAAGTACACTTGAATGACCTACAATTTAACTCCATGACAAGTGAACTTGATTATGACATGCTTAAATTGATATGCATGAAATGGTGTTTGAATTGCTTGAAATTGAATGCAAATATGTGTGAATGCAATTGACAAGAGTAAACTCAATAAGGATCTTGTATCCATTCAATCAATAAGGATGTTTCATCCAAATTTAGTCTTTTCTCTCTTCTTAACGGTTTGGACAAGACAACAACCAATAAGGATTTCATATCGATTCAATCAATAAGGATTCTATATCAAATCCTTGGAAACTATATATTGTTGCTTGACAAAAGGGTACAAATTGGTTTGAATTGGAAACTCTTTTGATGTTTGCTTTTCCAAATACCATTGCTTGGGCTTCGAAGTTATATGTTTTGCATCCAAAGCAACATTTTCACACATCTTTCTTAAAATAAATCTCTTTGCCTCTCTCCTAATTAATTGAGTTGCATAAAGTTCTTGTAAATGACTATGAAAATGTCTTGTGTGCTACTATCTCTCTTTGCTAAAAGCGTCCCGGTTGGGGATACTCCTTTACCTAACTCATGCAAAAAGCGGGAGTAGTATATGATAAGGGAGTTTTTAATAGTTAAAAGCGTGTTAGGAGAATTACTTGTTTGAGAGGGAGCATTGCATTGCACTTCATAGCATGTTGACAACATGATGTTGCTTGTTTTTCGTTAAATGCAAATGCTTGTGTTTATTTTTTCACTTGATCACCTCACACACACTTGTCTTGGAAAGTGTAGTTATCTTGTTTTGTAGGGATGGTTATTCTACAAGAGATGGAAGACTTGAAGATCTAGCTTTTTGTAATATAGAAAAACTTTAGTTTACCTCAATTTTTTATTTGTTGTTGTTTTTTTTTTTTTTTTTTTTTTTTTTTTTTGTAAGAATTAAATGTGAGTGGTGGTTTTGTCACGAAATAGCCAAATTGGGAGATTGAAAGGTCCTTATTTTTTATTGGCTGATTTCATTGACAAACAACATCTTGTGGTTTAACATGTAAGGGTAGTTTAGAGATTCCTTGTTCATGATCAAGCTTATTGGATTTCAAACCGTCAAGCACAAGAGCTCATTGAAGGTATAACACTTGTGCTTAACCCTTCTTGAAGAGACTTAGTTGCACACACACACACACTCTCCTGCATGTTTTACCTTTTTTATGAGTGTTTTTATTGCCTTGTATTGTGTGCTTTGCCTCTCTAACACACTTGCACTCATTGCATGTTTTTTAGTGTGTTAAATTGCATGAGAAGGCCTTGCCCTTCTTTGCCGCGGTTGAGCTGTTGTCTTGGCTAACCGCATCATGAATGGGACAGTGGTTTCCACGGTTGTTGTGTCGTATTGACTAACCGTGTCATTGACATGACAGTGATTTCTGCGGTTGAAGTGCCATCTTGACAAATATTGGTAAATAACAACCGCGGCACTTTGACGACGTTTCATTTGCCTTTGCCGAGTAAACTGTCGTCTTAGCTAACTGCAGCAGTCGAGACCGCGGCAATCCATCATGGTCAAAACGCTGCAGTTTTGTGTTTTCTCTATAAATACCCCATTATGCTCTCTTTTATTCTTTAACTTGTTTTTGACTCATTTTAGAGAGATAGAGAGAACCCTAGTGAGAGAAACTTCCAAGAACCCAATTTTACTCACCAAAACCCATTTCCATGTGTATCAAACATCATCTAGCATCATCTAACTTCATCTAAGATGTGTTCTTGCATGGGTCTTCTTCAACACATGACTTGGTAAGTAGAACACCATTTTCATTCATTCTTGTGTTCTTACTTAGCAAGATAGCTCATTTATAACTTGTATGCATCTAGACTAAGTCCTTATCTACATGTTGAGTTTTTGTGTTGATTGATTGAGTTATTGTATTGTGATAGCTATTGCCTCTAGGTTTGTTTTTATCCTTTATAGTTAAGTTTTTATATGACATGTAGGAATATGATTATTAGGATTATTTGACATATTCATTCATGAATAGTTAAGCATTAAATGTGTAAATGTGTTGACCTAGCATTTATGGCTTTAATATTCTCTTAGGTTGAGTTCTCTTCATTAAGTGTTAAGTCTTAGGGCTAAATGGTTTAGTGCACAAGCAAGTAGGTTTAGAATCGCTACTAAAGGCCTATTGGGTAGAGTGGAATGGTTAGTGATCATGTATGGTTTGACTTGAGGTCAACCTAGGTTGTAAACTTTCATTCAAGTAGTGGATTTGAGAACCATATGTGGCTAGCACAATAGCCTGTGAGTTTTTCCTAGTTGTGGGTTTCTCACGTAAATCAATCAACGTGCAATTTATTGTTTTCCGCACTTAAATTTAGTTGATTGTATTTGTTTAACTTGGGTGAATTTTGAATATTGTCTAATAAAAAAAAATGGTAATTAACTTGATTAAAACCTATTCACCCCCTCTAGGTAATTTAGACGCACGCTTAATAATGTTTTATAATACTTTGGAGTAGTTGTCTTGCTTTTCAATTCTTTGATATTCACATCTTGTAGCATGATCGGTACATTTATGTACCTATTTTAGGCTTCTATTTCCAACCTTTAGTGCTCGGTTTCGAGCGTTTTTGTGGATTTAATTTGTGTTATAGCCTTGTGTAGGTTCATTTCCCTAAAGTTAGGTGTTTGAGCCTAAAATGAAGGCTTGGAGGCAAAAATAAGGAAAAAGAGTTGAATTTGAGATGGCCTGTTTAGAACGTCTAACTTGTGAAAGCCATATCTCCCTCCTTGGATTGAACTGGGTGTCGAGATACTTGTTTTCAGAAAGCCTCGGAAGTATACTTTTCACAAAACTTTACGGATCACAATTCCGAGCTTTCTAGAAGAAGTTATGCCCATTTGAGCAATTGGTACGCGGAGTAGAAAAATCTGCGAGTTGAGGACTGCGAGTTTGTACTAGCAGAACGAAGTCGTAGATCAGTTCCAAAGCCAACTGCGAGTTAAATCTGCGAGAATGAAGTCACAGATCTTTGTTGGCAACAAATATCTACTTGCAGACCACGTGATTTTTGATGGGGAAACTTGACTTTTCAACCCCAATTAATGCCCTAAGCTTCAACCACTATAAATATACCTCTTATTGAGCTTTAATACTATCCTGTCTTTTCAAATCTAATATCTAGATATTTTTATACAGTTTTTTAGAGAGACACCACAAAAGAGAGAGATGAGCTCTCAAAACTTCCATGAGGGTTCTCCTCCATGGGAAGCTCACCACCACCACATTTACACTTCATCAATCCATCTTTGAAGTAGATCTAAAGAGAAAGGAGATCAAATGAAATAGAGATCTTGGTTATCTCTAAACTCTTCTCTTTGTTTTATTTTCTATTTCTTTGATTTGTAATCCTCATTTAGGGAATATTTGTAACCTAACACTTGAGCTTGTTATATATGATCTTTACTTAGATTTGATATGTATGGAGTGATTAGAGTGAAAGAGCACATCCGGGTTCCAATTGACTAATTGTGAATGGATCTTTATTGTTAAGTCTTGAATGGAGGAAAAATTAGAGTGAAAGAGCACATTCAGATTACAATTGATCAATTGTGAATGGAGTTTAATTGTTAACTCTTGAATGGAGAATACTTGATTCATGCATGCCTATGCTAGATTACGTTATTTGGTGTTCTTGTGCTTAATGAGTCTTTGACCAAGAGACACAATTGCTCACTCCATGATTTTGGTTGAGTGATGAATGGATTTCGATATTCTTAATCAACAAATGATTCGTAATAATAGATGGTTTGGTTTCGGAATCCTTAATCGAGTGAACTAGCCCTTGAATCTGAGTTGAATGATGCTTGAATGTTTATTATCAACATGACTTGATTGTATATTTGGTGAACTTATGTACCTATTGTAACCACTATCTTGCATCTCTCCAAGCCACATTTATTTTCGTAGTTAGGGTGCTTGGCCTTTATTTTATTTGCTTTGCCACTTTAAAATTCTTTATAGTTTAATTGTCTTGCCTTTTTACATTGCTTTGTAGTGTAATTGATTTTCATGTAGTTAGATTTAGAAAGGCAAGCACTCAGTTACATTTCTATTCTTAGTGTAATTTAGTTTAGTTTTATTCACAACTCACACACCATCCGCATTATGCATACACTTCACAAACACCATTCTCATCACTTCTGTAAGGTTCTTGAATTATATTGACTTGATTCCATTGCAAAACTCTCTATATTTGTAATAGGTGTTGCTTAGGTGGTTTTTGGAGAAAAGAAGTTTCAAAGGTTAAAAGTGACATCTTATGCAAATATCGTCTTTAAGAGGAAAATCACATACTTGGATGCTAAGGTATCAAGTTTCTTCTTCCTCTTGCAAGACGTAAGTGCACAAACACACAATTCATTCATGTGTGTCCTTACATCGTTGTGTAACATTTTGTATAACACATTCATACACATTTAAGTATGCTCTTGCATTGGTCTCATATAGACAAAAATTGTAGAATTGCATGTTTCGTGACTATCACTTGAATTTGTGTGATATTGAGTTTATTTGTTTATGTTTATTGCATTTTGGACTTGAATATGATCTCATATGATTTATTATTGAGTCTCGATCATTTCGGTTACTCAGTCATTAGGTTTCGAGTCCAAACGATGTAGCTATGCTACTTTGTGTTCTCATTTGTTGAGTTGTCTTCGTCATCGTTTTCGGAGATGAATTCTCAACCTTTTTCCAAAGTTTTATAGTCATCGTTGTGCTTGAGGTAGTCACAATTCATAATCCGAAAATGGATTCGAAATTGGAGTTCGGAGGAGGCTCGAATACGGTCGAAGAACGCTAGAGGTGCGCGAGAGGAGCAAGATTGGCCAAATGCCAACCTTGGTGTGCCACGTGTGGGCCATGTGTGCCATGCGGCCAGGGATGCTCTCTGCCCACGTGTGCCACATGCTGGCCACACGTGGAGATGACATGGCAACTTTGGATTGGCTCATTTTTCCCTCTATTTCATTCTTTTAAATACTCTTCATTCCCTCCTATTTCATTCTAAGAAAAAAACTTGAAAAAGATAGAGTGTAGAATTTTCTCTCCAATTTTCCCAACTTCTAAACACCATAACTTTCTCATTCAGACTCCGAATTGAGTTATATAAGTTGGAGAATCTTCACATTCAAGTCCCCTACCTTCTTCAAAAAGGTTTGCATCTTTTTGATTGAGTTTTGTGATGGTTCTACCCTTAAAACCGAAACTACACGGGATTCCTAGGTATTGAACTAAACTTTGTGATTTCTTCTTTTATGATCTTCAATTACCTTGGGTTTTCTTCTTCTATATGTATGTGTATGTATAGTGAATGCTATTGAGAAAGATAACTTCATAATCAAACTTAATCAAGTCTAATTAGAGACAAATGTGAACTAGTTTTCTAGAATTCTAGTTTTTTATATGTTTGAGAGTTGTATTGTGATTAGTTTGATATCTAGGGTTATTTGTGATTTGATTGACATATTTTATGATTAATAACCTTAGCATGTGCTTGGATCCTTTATTTGAACAAATCTAGGATTAGCACATTTGAGTTTGTGTTTAGAGCTAATTAGGATTTAATTGATTATTCATTATATCCTTGCTCTAAATACTTGCTAGAATATTCATTGATCATATTTTGTGGTTCTAGCCTTTTTGGTATATGTTTCTAATATCTTGAATATGTGCTTCATGTATATGATTTATTCAAGTGTTAGCTTTGTGAATGAAACTATGAATCACATGTGTTAGGTGTTTCACATGCTCTAGGTTTCAATTCATGTTTTTATGACTAGACAATATTTGACTTGTGTACTCACATGATTAAGTCTATGTCTACATGATTTGTACTTGATCCATACATTTCATATGTCATGCATCATTTTGTATGATTGCATCACTTGTATTGTTAAACTAGAATATCATACATTGTGTGCTCATTGTCTAATTCTAGTTTCCATAGTTCATATTGATCATATGTCTTATGTTGATTGTGCTTGCATCATTTGCATCACTTAGATCATTGCTTTGTGAAAAGGTTAAAGTCTCTTGTTAAGGTGAGTGAAGCCTTAATTTAAGCAAGAAGACTTGGCTAGGAAAGTGTTTCGGATAGCCAAGCACGAAGTCTTAGTCAAGATTAAGAGGATCCGGATAACTAAGCAAAAGTCTTAGCTAGGAGTGTGATACTCTGGATGGTTGAGCTAGGGAACCTTGACCAGGATCATTTATGATCTAGATAGCTAAGCAAGGGAATCTTCCTAGAGACGTGGGCGTCTTGGATAAGAAGTTGCTTCCTAGAGGTGTAGGACACATCTCAGATAGGAAGTAGGCTAGGTGGTTCACTAGGCCTGAGGGTAGACTAGGATTTGATAGCTTAGGGTGGATATCATGAGTTAATAGCCTTGAGTGTGTAAGTCCTTTTCATCATAGTGAATTGCTTTGCTGGTGGTTATGGATTCAACCCGTGGACGTTTTCTCTTCGAAGGTATATCACGTAAAAATCAATGTGTCAAATGTCTCTATCTCTATCTCTTTACATTTGTATGTATGATTAATATAACTTGTTTAAGATCTTCATTTTCTCACATCCTTGTAAACAAGTTATTGGCAAAGAAAGAGATGTACACATTATTGGTTGAATCAACACTTGTCTCTTGTATGTTTTAAGTATTTGAACATTGTATCTTGTAAAATTCTATATCAAGTTGTATAGTTCTACTTAGTGTAATTATATTGTAATATTCTATATCAAGTTGTATAGTTCTACTTAGTGTAATTAAATTGCAATATTCAAAGTACAACTTGTAGAATTTGCTCTTCATTGAATATACTTGTATTGAGATACATTGCTTTTTAGTATATATTTTGTAGACAAAGAGTGGTGAATTGAGCATATATGTGTTAATTGTTTTCTCATTACATTTATGTTAAAAGGTTAATTTGTATGCTCACCAAGGTTTTGATATAAGTCACGAAAGAGTTTTTAAAACTAGTGTATCAACCTATTCACTCCCCTTTAGGTTGTTTAGTATAACCTTATTGGTATTTTCAACTTCCATATTCTATTTAGATTGCTTTAATAAACGATTTAGCTAAAGACAGTTATACGAATACCACCTCTCCATGGGAACTACGTTTGCTTACTTGTTATACTATCCTTTGACTCATTGCATTTGCGAGGTAATTATAATAGAGAAATATCTTTTTGGTAAGGCGTTAACGGCACGTTTCATCATAGCACTACCTCAGTATTGAGTTCTTCAATCTTCCTTTGTGACTCCTCAATCATCCTTCTTGACTCTTCAACCTCATCCTTCAATTGCATATCCCATTCCAGAAGACTAGTTATGCTAGATACAAGGCTTGAATCATGAGATTCACCAAAGAGCCTAAATGTATCACAAGACTTTCCCTTTTCCTTATATGACATGGTAGCCATACGTTTATCCTAAACTTGTCTAAGGGAGGAAGTAGCACATCATCATTTTGTTTCTTCACACCTAGAGCTAAACACAAATGAGAGATAAACCCCGGAAATGCCAGTTTTTTGTCCAAACGAGTTGAACAAGCCGCAATCTCAATATGTTCTACAAGGACTTTACTAAGGTTTATGGGTTTGTTAGTCACGAAGGCATACAAAATCTTGATCTTCTCTTTGTTTAGTTCGATAGCATTAGAAGATCCAACAAGATTGAAACAAACAATAGGATGGCAAAAGGCACTAACCTTAGTCAACTCACTTTGCCTAATAAAGGCTTGCTTTCCCCACTCAAAATCACTATTGTCACAAAGAGTTATACCTATCTCATTGAGGTTCTCAATATTCTCAACATCAAGAAAATCCGACTCAATATCATTGTGCAACCCCATGAACTTGTTGATGTCCTTCGAGTTAACACTAAAGACAACACCTCTCACATCCATAATGGCATCTTCAAAGGTAGTATTTTCCTTATACTCATGATAGAATTCTCTAACCATGGTATCATTTGCTATTCGAAGCATGTTAATCCAAGTACCCCAATTCCTTTCAATAATAACCTTATGGGCATAAGATCCACTACAAGCACCCAAAGCCAATCCTTTTTCTTGTAAAAACTTTTTGCACCCAAAAAGTCCCAAAAGTTTCAACTTGTTGGTTTTGGTTTTCTTAGTGGTAGAAAAAGTGGGTTTGGATTTGTTTATGGGTTTAGGAGGATTGCTAATCCCATCTTTCTTGGTTCTCCCCATGACCTTAAGTAATGTATCACTAAACATGAAAACAAACGTGACTGGAAAAATTCAAAGTAAGTTAGCACAAAAATACAAAAGCATATTAAAATACAAAGAATCATCATGCAAATCAAGACAAATGAAATAGCATCTAAAAGATTCATTATATCAACAAAAGAATATACTAACAAATATCAACTTGAAATATGTGAACATATCATAAAAGAGAACAAAGTCTAGAATCTATGTTCCCCCTTATAAGTGCTTTATCTAAGATCAAGATAGAATATTGTTCACAATGATATCACACACATTCACACATTCAAACAATTTTAAGGGATCAAAACAATTAATTTTCACAAGCAATGAGAGATACAACAAGAATTTCAATCTCTCTCATAATTATTCTAAAATTGCAAGAATATTAAATCACTTATAAACAAAAGTGTGTATGTACGAATTTTGCTTTGAGTATATGAAAAGAAGTAATTTGATAATCAAACATGCAAACAATATAAAAAACTATTCATCTTAAACTTTTCCATGACAGGTCAAACCAATTATCATCCGGTTTTTTGTTTTTTAAGAGAATAGATTTCAACATATGAGTGTGTGTGTGCATGTGGCTCGTTATCCCATTTCTACTTAACAACCCAAGCAAACTTGATTTTCAACTTAACTTCTTAAAGCCTTTTATTTCTTATTTTGGCTTTGAATCAAAGATTTTTTTTTATTGATTCTTTTCAACACTTCTTTGATTTTTCTAACATAAATAAATACGCTTTATGACAACTTTCACTCATCACAATAGTGTAGCCCTTTCCTATATTGGGCGGCTGTACAACCAAGGTGTGTAGCCTTTTCTATGAAGGTGCTCGTTGAGTTCTATGTAGTTGCCAAAGCAAAATGGATACTAACCATATGTCATCTTATATGTACTAGTCAAAGGACTTCAAGGTGTATCCATAACTTACATATATCAAACTCAACTTACTCAACCAAACATACAAGCAAAGTGCATTTTTTAAACCAAAATTTTATGGCTTACAAACACATGATCTAAAAGCAATGCAAAGAGACTTAATTAAGATCATTACTTCTCAAGAGAGTAGCTTTCAAAGAATATGAAGCTCATATTTTTAAAAACATGCCACTCAACAATCATACTAACAAAACATACATCATGGATAAGATCAAAGTGAACAATTATCACTAAAAGATCTTAAAAGAGCTGTTAGGATTTTGGTTTGTGTTGGCATGTATTCCATATCAAAACGGTGTTTATCTTGTAATATTTAATTGTCTTAGATTGATGATGATTGAAGCTTCAAGGAGTACTTGGCAACACTTCATGCAAGATGGTGTCTTCAAGAGGAAATAAGCTACATTGCTCATCAAAGGTATAATAGACCCCTTTTCTCTTACAAGGCATAGTCACGCACACACATGACATTTATTTGTGTCCCTACATAGTTGTACACTATTGGTATAACACTTTCACACATTTGGTAATGTATGCACATGCATTAGATTTAATTTGATAAACTTTGTGATTTGCATGTTCTAGAACTTTGTCTAGGAAATGACATACTTGTGTGACTTGATATTTATTTATTTTAGTTTTATTATTTTTGGACTTGAACGTGATCTCATTTGATTCCTTATTGAGTCTCGTTCATTTTGATTACTCACTCATTAGGTTTTGAGTCCAAACTAGGAAGCTACGCTACTTTACGTTCTCATTCGTTGAGTTGTCTTCGTCGTCGTGTACCGAGTCAAATTCTTAACCTTTTGTCAAAGTTTCATATTTTTCCATGTGCATAAGGGAGTCACGATTTGTAATCCGAAGACGGATTCAAAATCGAAGTTCGGAGGCCCAAATACGGCCGAAGAACGAGAGAGGAGCGCGAGGGAAGCAAGCTTGGCCAATGGCCAAGCAAGGAGAGGCGCGTGAGGAGGCCGTGAGCCTCACGGCTAAGCAGCCTCTCTGGCCTGCGAGGCTCATACGCCCCTCACAGCCTAGATGAGGTGGTATCCTCTAATTTTTTGTCTTCTTCCCTCTCTCCATTTCATTTAAATATCCTCATTTCCCTCTCATTCATTTTTAAGAAGAAAAGCTTGAAAACACTAAGTGCATAATTTTTCTCTCAAACTTTCTCACCTTCCAAACACCATAACTTTCTCATACGAAGTCAGAATTGAGTGATTTAAGTTGGAGAATCTTCATAATCGAATCCTCTACCTTTTCCAATGGTTTGGAAGCTTTTTGATCACGTTTTTTTGGTGGCTTCACCTTCAAAACCGAACCAGCTCGCGAATCATAGGTAGTTGACCCATCTTTGTGTTTACTTCTTTTATAACCTTCAATTACCTTGGGGTTTCTTCTTCTATATATGTATGTATGTTTGATGAATGTTATTGAGAAAGATAGATTCATAATCAAACCTAATCAAGTCTAATTATGTGAACTAGTTTTATAGGATTCTAGTTTCTCACATGTTTGAGTGTTGTATTATGATTAGTTTGATATCTAGAGTTATTTGTGATTGTATTAATATATTTTATGATCAATAACCTTGAAATGTGCTTTGTTTTTTGATTGAAAAAATCTAGGATTAGTACATGTGTATTTGTTTTTAGAGCTATATAAGATTTAATTGATTTAATTTATTTATCATTTTATCCTTGCTCTAAATCTTTGGCTAGAATATTCATTGAATACATTTTATGATTCTAGCATTTTCGTGTATGTTTCTAATATCTTGAATATGTGCTAATGAATATGATTTATTCAAGTATTAGATTTGTGAATGAAATTAGGTGCCACATGTGTTAGGTGTTTTCACATGCTCTAGGTTTTAATTCAATTTGTATGATTAGACTATTTTGACTTGTGTTCTCACATGACTAAGTCTAGTTTCCATGGAATGTATTTATCAAATTTTCTATATTGAATTTGCTTGTTTGCATCATTTGTATTCATTGATCACACTAGAAAGTCCTTGTAAAAGGTAAGAAGTTTTGACTAGGACAAGAGGTTCGGATAGTCAAGCGAGGAAGTCTTGGTTAGGACAATGGGTCCGAGTAACCAAGCAAGAAGTCATGGCTAAGATTGGGAAGGTCCGGATAGCTATGCATGAGAGGCTCTCTAGAGGCATGAGTGCCGTGGATAGGGAGTTGGCTACATTATTGGTAGGTTAGGGCGTTTGGTTAGAAATAGACTTCAATAGAAAGTGTTGTATGGGATGTGCATTGGCTCTTAAGTAATTTCTAATCTTCCGACGATGTTGGCTAGAGATGGACTCCAATATATGGTGGTTCCACATCATTGAGGGATTTCATTTCTACCAATAGGGATTTGGTAGACATAGACTCCAATAGGAGGCAGATCATATGATTGGTCACTTTTGAGGAATTTCTAATCTATCATCCAATATATATAGTACCTAATGGTTGTAGTTCAACCTGTGGTTGTTTCCTCCTTAGAGGTTTTACCACGTTAAAAAATCTCATGTGTCAATTCTTTCTATCTCTCTCTTTTATATTTGTATATGTGTAGTTTCTATCTTGTTGCATAATATTCACTTGTAATACATCTTGAGACAAGATTTTTGTTAAGTGTGATTTGTATGCAATTTATTTTGATCATAGCTATATATATAATTATTTTGTATGGTTATATTTTGATTGACACTTGTAGCATATTGAACATTATTGAAAATGCAAGTATTCTTTGTTATTGTATTTTAATGTTATTCTTCCTCTTATTACATGTTGATATATAAACAAGCATTATCAAGATTCTTATTGACAATAATGTTGAATTTATAATAAAGACCTTCTATCATTTGATCCACAAAAATATCATTGATACTCTTCTTTTCAACATTGCTAGCAACATATGCTTTGTCAATTATAACAAGGTTTACATTCTTCACATTCCGAATATTATTAACATGCTTTGTGACATTTTCATGCTTTCCATACTCAAAAGTTTTAGCATGCTTAAAATGAAGTTTAATCTCTTTATCCCTGATGCATTTCCTAATTTGCAATATTCAATGTATTTAAAGCAATTAGGCTTGATATGGCTTAAGGCATATGGGAATAAAAGAATAGATTTTACATTCCGGACTTGAAGAAGCAAAAATGGGAGTTTCAAGGAGTACATTGTTCTCCAATTTATTCTTGGTCTTGGAACGTCTCTTCTTATGAGCTTTCTTGTCAACAATGGCTTTTTCCTCGCTTGTAGGAATTGATGCTTCTATGAGCTTCTCCTCAACTACCAAGTCGTTTGAGCCTCCCAGAGTCAAACTAGAGATGATCCTATCTCTGTCAAGAATAATCCCTTCAACTTCTCTAAGCTTCTTACAAGAGCACTCTTTTCACCCAATAGCCTTCGAGTTGTTGACACAAACTCATCCACTTGTATCTTGATCAAATCATCTTTCTCATCAACCTCTCTTAAATCTATTTCCAATTTCTCTTTAAGACTCTTCACCTTAGCCAAAGATTAAGATAGGTTGGATTCGCACTTAAGCACTCTTGACGATTTGGATCAACTTCCTTGTCCAAAGAAACTTAACATTCTTCCTCTAATATTGAATGAGAGGCCGTGAAGGTAACAAAGTTGCTCACCAACTCTTCTTCATTAGAAGACTCATCACTTGAGCTCTCCTCTTCACTAGAGATATCATTATCACTCCATGTGGCCATCATAGCTTTTCCCTTCTTGTCCTTCTAGTCTTATCACTAGGACATTCTGAGGCATAATGTCCATGCTTCTTGCACTTAAAGTATTGAACCTTATGATTGCTCTTAGCATGACCACTCATCTCATGATTTTGAGTGAATGACTTCTTTACTTCTTTTCCCTTGAGTACTTGCCACTTGGCTTAGCACATTTCCTTATAAACTTCCTAAACTTCCTCACCAATAAAGCTATCTTCTCGTCATCATCACTACTAACTTCTTTGATGACTTTGAGAGCTAAACCCTTGATCTTAGCCTTCGGTTTCAAGCTTGCCTCATAGGTTTGAAAAGATCCTAGCAACTCATCTATGCTTATGAAATCTACATCCTTACTCTCTTTAATTTTCATTACCTTAGCTTTGAAACGCTTTAGTAGGGACCTTAGGGTCTTCTAGTTTAGCCTAGTAGCTTGAATTGAAAGTCATCGAACTTGTCTTCCTCACACATTTGCAACATCTCAAATTGTGAAGTGAACATTTGAAGTCTAAACTTCCTAACTGCATTGGTTCCCTCATTGGTAACTTGGAGAGCATCCCAAGCTTCCTTAGAAGTATCTAGGTTTTGGATGTAGGAGAATTACCTATTATCCACTCCTCCAAAAATAGAATTCATCGCCCAATGATGACACTAAACCAACTCAAACTCATTTGAATTCCATTCGCTCCTAGGCTTAGAAACCGTAGATCCATTCTCAAGTTAAGAGAATTGTATCCTTCCTCAATCGTCATCCATGCTTTCTCATCGATAGACCAGATGTAAGCTTTCATCCGAAGTTTCCAAAACCCGTAGTTGTGTCCTTTAAGTAGCGGAGGTCTAGAGTTTGAATCTCCTTCGGTTGTCACCTCTTCTTGATGATCAGATGTAAGCTTTCATCCGAAGTTTCCAAAACCTGTAGTCGTGTCCTTTGAGTAGCGGAGGTCTAAAGTTAGAAGCCCCTTCAGTCGTCACCTCTTCTTGATGAACCATGACTTCAAAAACCTAAGCAATTAATCGTGAGTGTATTCCGAATCTCGTTAATTTCCTTTAAATGACCCACTCTGATACCAATTAAAATATACAAACGCGGTTAAATTGCCTAAAGCGTACCTATAGGTGAATAGGTTTTTACACCTTTTCAATCCCTTGAAACAAACTAAAGTTTGTCCCTCAAGATAAGTTATATCACAACACGTAAAACATATATACATAATAGACAATAGAAACATATGTTCAATAAGGCATTGTCTATATAATCAACTGTTAACCGCCAAAATTGGCGAAGAACCAAAGAAGAATTTTCCACCCAGATACAAGGAAGAGACACAAGCCAAGATACCACCTAGCTACTCCTAGAAAGAAGAATGCCAAATCAAATCTGGATACCTACCTCCTCCCTCAGATCAAGCCAGCAAGCCCAGTAACCCTGGTAACCCCTAAGTAGCCTGACGCGAAAATCTATTCAGAATCCTGTCACAGAGCTTGATAAGGTACCCCGCTACTGCACCAGACAGGTATCCCACTATTAAGATCAACATGGTACCCCACCATTACATTAGCAGGGTACCTCACTGCCGCATCAGACAGGCATCCATATACTAGATCCGCTAAGTACCCCGCTTCTACATTTAGCCAGGTACCCTGCTGTAAGAACAGCCGATATCAGGATGCCCCGTCGACCAAGCACTTAACAAGGAAAGCATAAAACTAGCAAGAGGTGGGGTGCACGAGAACCCAGATGAACCCAAATACCTCCAAGGATCCTCTCGCTAGATAATCATAAGAAACACTCACAGAATCTCAAATCCATATGTCCAGGCAGACAAGTCTTAAGACTCCAAAGCACGGGGGTGAAACGAGGTCGTTCATGTCTCGATAATAAGGTAGACTCCTCCCTGCCATGCAAAAAATCCATTGGAATAAGGAGTCCACTCTTATTAGAATCCTCCCCCAAAAGGAATCACTTGATTCGGATAATAAAAACTCCTACAAGATCGTCTCATAGAAGGAAAGAAAGTCCTATGATCGCCAAAACCCTAGACCGAAAGTATAGGAGTGCATGGCAAGCAACGAGACCTATATATACGAGACTACATTCACCAAGAAGAAGATGGAAAATTCGCCTCCTAAAACCCTACACCCACGTTTATTTCTACTTATCAACAGACACGAGCACGCCATCTCCATCACCTACCAAAACCTTGAATACTTCCTAATATCGCCATAGTCCTAATTTCATTAGTTGTACACATGTTCTTATTAATAAAATCGTGCCTATTAGTTTTTCTGGAGTAAGCTCTTGTTTGGTTTGTCAGGAGCTTCGTTGGTATCGAACTACGTGATACCCCTCCGACCAGGATCTATCTCGATCTTGATCCTTAAGTTGTTATTTGAAGATTCATCCCAGTGATAATTTTCCATTAACATCAACAAATTGCAAGAGAAAGAATAATACTAAAACTAACAACAAAAAATACTTGTATTTCCAATAATGTCCAATATGTTACAAGTAACAATCAATATATAACTATACATAAATAGGTCAATATACAAAAGAATTATATATACAACTTTTATCAATATGATGTGCTTACATCTCACACTTAACAAAATCTTGTTTACAAATACATCATGAGTGAAGGTTATGAAACAATATTAAAACATACATATATACAAATATGAAAGATAGAGATAGGAAGTATTAACACGAGATTTTTTTAACATGGTAAAACCTCTAAGGAGGAAACATCCATGGGTTGAACTACAACTATTGGGTACTATATATACTGGATGATAGATTAGAAATTCCTTAAAAGTGACCAACTCATGATCTACTTCCTATTGAAGTCTATGTCTACCCAACCCTATTGGTAGATTAGAAATTCCTCAAAAGTTTGGAACCACTTTCTATTGGAGTCTATGTCTACATAACATCGTTGAAAGATTAGAAATTCCTCAAGAGTGAATACATATCCCATGTAACACTCTCTGTTGGAGTCTATGTCTATCCAACATCCTTGGCTTACCAATGTCATAGCCAACTCCATATCCTAGGCACTCATGCCTCTAAGGAGCTTCACATGCATAGCTATTCGGACCTACCTGATCCTAGCCATGACTTCTTGCTTGGTTATCCAGACCTCTTGTCCTAACCAAGACTTCCTTGCTTGACTATCCGAAACACCTGTCCTAGTCAAGACTTCATGCCTTTTACAAGGACTTCCTAAGTGTGATCAATGAATGCAAATGATACAAACAAGCACTTCAACATAGAATATGTGATCAATACATTCTATGGAAACTAGACTTAGTCAAGTGAGCACACAAGTCAAAAATAGTATAGTTACAAAACATGAAATGAAACCTAGAGCATGTGAAATACCTGACACATGTGATTCATAGTTTCATTCATAAAGCTAACATTTGAATAAATCATATACATAAAGCACATATTCAAGATATTAGAAACATACATAAAAATTCTAGAATCAGAAAATATGATCAATGAATATTCTAGCAAGTATATATATAATAATCAATTAAATCCTAATTAGCTCTAAATACAAAATCAAATGTGCTAATCCTAGATTTGTTCAATTAAAGGATCCAAGCACATGCTAAGGTTATTAATCATAAAATGAGTCAATCAAAACACAAACAACCCTAGATATCAAGCTAATCATAATACAACACTCAAACATGTGAAAACCTAGAATCTAAGAAAACTAGTTCACATTCAAGTCTCTAGTTAGACTAGATTAGCTTTGATTTGAAGCTATCCTTCTCAATTGCATTCATCACACACACACACACACACACACACGCACACATATATATATATAAGAAAACCCAAGGTAATTGAAGATTTAAAAAGTTGAAAACTCAAAGATTTGTTCAATACCTTGGAATCCCAAGCTGGTTCATTTTTTAGAGTAGAACCACCATAAAAACACATCAAATAGATGCAAACTCTTTTGGAGAAGGTAGAGGACTTGATTATGAAGATTCTCCAACTTGAATCACTTAATTTGGAGTTGAAATGAAAAAGTTACTGTGTTTGGAAGATGAGAAAGTTGAAGAGAAAATTTTAGCTCAAGTGTTTTTAAATTTTATTCTTAAAATGAAATGGAAGGAAAAGGAGAGCATTTAAAAGAATTGAAGAGAGGGCTTTCGGTGGCCAATAGATGGCAGCCACATCACCCACCCCATGGAGGTGCATGAGCCTTATGGTGGCAAAGGGGTGTCTTTCCAGTGAGGCTCACGCGCCCTCACGGGATGGCACCTAAATGGCCTTTGGCAATTCTTCGCCTCCCTCGCGCTTTTCATCGATATTCCGGCCTTCGAACTTCAAATTTGAATCTGTCTTAGGATTACAAATCATGACTCCTTCAAGCACAAGGATGACTAGGAAAATTTGACAAAAGGTTGTGAATTCGACTCGATACACAACGACGAAAATAATGCATTGTAAGAAAACGTAAAGTAGTGTAGCTTCCTAGTTTAGACTCGAAAACTAATGAATGAGTAATCGAAATGACCGAAACTCAATAAGGAATCATATGAGAACATATTTAAGTCCAAAAAAATAAAAATAAAACAAATAAACATAATGTCACACAAGTATGCCATTTCCTAGAGATAATCCTAAAACATGCAATTTTACAATGTTTATCAAATTAAATCTAATGCATGTACAATGTGTGTGTGTGTGTGTGTGTGTGTGTGTGTGTGTGTGTGTGTGTGTGTGTGTGTGTGTGTGTGTGCATAAGCCTTGTAAGAGGAATGAGGTATAAATGTACCTTTGTTAAGCAATGCAGCATATTCCTCTTTGAAGACCCCATCTTGCTTGAAAAGTTGTCAAATCTTCTTTGAAGCTTGAATCATCATAAATCTAAGACAACTAATCAATACAAGTGAAATATTATTTTGATATGGAATTTATTCCAAAACAAACCAAAAACCTAACATCATCATACGTAAACTGAACAAATTAAGAGTTTGTTAATTTATTCTTCTCCATATGAAGGCAATTTATAGGGAAACACATGAGTGAGAATCAAGGAAAGATCTCCTATAATCAAGATAGTCAACTATATGAGTGAGAATCAAGGAACATATCGCATGAGTTAGAATCAAGGAAAATATCTATTATAATCAAGATAGTCAACTATATGAGTAAGAATCAAGGAACAAATCAACTATAATTAAGATAGTCAACTATACAAATCATGTACATTAATGACAAATATTCTAACACCCCCCCCCCCCCCTCCCCCCTTCAAGTTGGTGCATAGATGTCACTCATGCATAATTTGTTAATTAAGTCATGGAAGCTCCTTAAATTAATAACCTTCGTAAGGATATTTGCAAGATGGTCTTTACTTGTAGGTGGTACTGGTGGTCGAAGTTAGAAGGGCCGGCTATGAGGCTTACCAGAAAACAAAAAAGTTGAAAAGCAGACAATAGTCATATTAGCAACTTATAATAGTAGTCGTAGTAGTAAAATAGGCAACAGTCATGTTTAGTAGTAGAGAAGTTGAAAACAGGCAATAATCATGTTAGCAACTTATAGTAGTAGTAGAAAAACAGGCAACAGTCTTGTTTAGTAGTAGAAAGTTGAAAACAGGCAATAGTCCTATTAGCAACTAAAAGCAATATTAGAATTGAGTACAACACCCATCATCTCTCTCTTTTCTTACCAGTTCCAATCGTCTCCTTGGTTTTGATGTCCTAAGTTGTAAAATTGAGTTTGAGAGTCATATATACTACTCTGTGGGATAGAAGGCGATCTGCTCAAGGTAAATGGTAATGCAAGAGAAGCTGATCCAGTATTTGGAATCCCTTTCCTTTTTTCCAAGTACCACTTAGGATACCCATGCAATCTCTAGCAAGCATCTCAGGTATGATTCTTCTATCCACAGTGAGTACATTTTGTCTCCTAAATTCCCTTTATTGATTAGCAGAGCAAAACTGTCACTTACTTATGGTGGGGACTAGCATAGTGGCTTGACGTTGTGCTTCACAACGGACATAGGCAAAAGCTCCTTCAACACTAGGAAATGGATCCATACGTAAAACATCAGCTCAAACTTTGTCAAATTTAGGGTCTTATCCTATAAGAAATATGTACACTCTTTGTTTCTCAATGCGATTATTAAGTCGAACCACATCTGTAGCATTAGTCATATCATTCGGACAGCGTTGATCTAATTCTTGCCAGATTGTGTTCAATTCCCCATAATACTCAAAAATATGGTGCCTAGATTGACACATATGGAAGGCTGTTGAGTTCGTAGATGATGGATTGATCTACACCATCATAGTAGGTACGAGCAACTGCTTCCTAAATAGCCCGAGCCGTAGGTAATCAGATAAACATTCCCATAATTTTGGGAGTCACAAATCCAAGGAGCCATCCTTGCACAAGAGCATTGTCTGCCAACCATCGATTATATGTGGGACTAGTGGTTGCAGGTTTAGCATTTTCCCCTGTAAGAAAACCATATTTGTCTTTTCCAGCCACAAAGATCTCAATGAACTTGGACCATAAGGGATAGTTTGACCCATCCAGTTTAATCTCAATTTTATATGAGTTGTTAGAGGTGGTGGTGTGACAAGTGTCATATTGTATGTCAAAATATTTATATTAAAGTTCAATCTCTCTAGTGCTAGTGACTAGTATAGCAACAAGCGAGGGTATCATTCCACAAGAAGGTGTGATCTGTCACCCATCTCAAGTTCTAGAGTTTATTGAAAGCAATATAAATAGAATGCGGATGTGGTGAGAATGGTATGTGTGAAATGTATGTACAATGTGGTTGTGTGCGTGTGAAGAAAGTGTAAATAAAAACAAAGAGAAATAAGAGAATATGGAAGGGTGAGAATGGTGTTTAAAGTGACAAATAAAATGGTAGATAGGAGAGATGTAGGATAATGGTTACACAAGGGTCAATAAGTTTACCAAACACAAATGCAATCTATTGGATTGTTAGGCATTAAGCACATCCACTCAAATCAAGGATTTGTTCTAGCCTAAATCCAACTTAAGGTATTCATTCATTTGAGCTGAAGGTTGAAGAGTGTGTTGAGAGCCTCCCAAACATGAAACTGTAACCAACATTTGTGAACTATTCTATAAGACCTTGCCAAATTGAGCCCCAATATTAGCTTGGTAAAGTAGATAGAAACGTTCGGTACAATGACTTGGATAAAAATCCCAATAGTGGATATACCAAATTCGTCTCCAACATTAACTCACCTAGAGTCCCAAAAGTGAGAAATGGCCAAAGAACTATTTATGCACAAGAACACATAACCAAAACCAATCTTAAGAGCTAATAGCCAAGTTCGTACCTGGAAAACCGTTCCAAGGGCATAACCCTAACTATTTCACATTCACTCAAATCATTGCTAACATGGAATTTCTAGTCATTGATCGGTCATTTATTGTATATGTTTTTTATCCCCATTCCTCCAATCAATTGCTTGTTTCTCGAATTATTTAGGGTTTTAATTTGTGAGTTTGAGCATTTTCAGGTTGTTGGACCTAAATGATGTGTTTGAAGTATTTCAAAGGGAAAAGGTGATTTTGGAAGATTTAAGGGACTTTTATGCAATTTGCCATGATTGTCATGCCAACCGCCTTCAAGACCGTTGTGAATTTCTACAGTGGCACTCAAAGCACTCTCAATAACAGTGAAGACTGTTTTGATGACCATTCTGGCTTTCACAGCGGTAGCCCGTGACAGTGTAGATGAGCTATATTGCGAGGGTCATATCTCTCAGCTCCGATTGAATTGTGGGTCCTACCACCTATGTTTTTGAAGCCCCGGAAGTCTAGTTTCAAACTCAATTTATGGCTTGTCAATCCGAACTTTCTAGAAGAATTTATACCCAAATGTTAGATTAGTCAGTCATAAAATCCATGAATACTTTCGGGATTTGTTTCGCAAGTTGTCGAAACGGGAAATATTACCTTCATGGACATATGTGAGAGTCTTGGAAAGCAAGTAGACATCTAATTCTTATCTTTCTTAAATAAGTAATCAATTTGGATGGATTAGGAAAGAAAAAGAATCCCAAAAAGGTAGAGTTCTAAAGGGAAATTGATTTCCTTGTTGTTTAAGGACATGGCCTAGCATATACACCTATTTAAACCCCTTTGAATCCTAATTTCATGATATCTAGAAAAGGGAGGTCCCAAGCAACTAAAGGGGGTCGTCCCCCATCTCTCGCTCATTCTCGGACCACAAGCCGTTTCACAACATACCACATAATACCATCATCCATCTTACACATAGAAGATTTGCATGACGAAGAAGACGCAACATCAAAGATCTGATTAATTCATTGGAGGCCTCCATGGGTTTTATTAATTATTTCTCTTCTCTTATTATTTCCGTTATGTGTAACTAACTCCATACTATGGAATCAATGTGAACCTCTATGAATGCTCTTTGTTAGAATTGACTATATTTTCTTAATTCAAGTTTTGATTTATTCAATTCATCACATGTCTTAATTCTTTATTCTTGTTAATGCATGACTATACACTGGCATAAATTTAGGGTTTTGATAATTTAATGATTGAGTTTGGAGTGTTGACTTACATGTGATCTCAATCAATCTTCAATTGAATGAGTAAAACTGATCTTAGCATTGACTTATGCAAGTAGGTTTTGGTTCATTAGTTCTTGCACTTAATGGGTTCTCGGTTGTAGTGTGCACCATTGACTTATGGGTAAAATATAATTGAGAACACTTGATTCATCTCATGATCATACGGTAACAATCATACTTAAGATAAGAACGAACCCTTAACTTGATTAACATCTTTTATCAAAGTAAATTCGAAGCATTGAGTAAACATAGTTGGGGAGCATTGATGACCTAGTTTTCTCACCCCTTGATCTCATTCCCATATTCTTGTTAACTGCTTTCCTAGTTTAATTCGGTTCTAAAACAATCAATCAATCTCAAATCACTTAGATACCGTTACTTGCTTAGCTTTAATTAAAATTAGTTTAATCGATAACTCACTTTTCCTCGTATGAACGATCTCTACTTGTCGTTATACTTATCTCACGATTCATGCACTCGCAAGTTAGGTTTTTATAACACGATTTTACACATCAGTCATCCATCAACATACACACAATCATGTGATGTTTAATTAAACTACTCCTAAATTTCATTAATCTACTCCTAATCCTATTCATGAATACATACAAATTTTCAACCATCCATACACATGAAATTCACAATAAAAGATTAATTCATAATTATAACAAGAATGGAACAAGACCCGAATGAATATAAGAACAATTATATATAAATAGCACATGTGTTAGTTTACAAAATATTCCCAAATGATGGATTACACATTTAAGAAAACAAGAAATGCAAAGAGAGTGAGTAAATGAGATACAACCCTTGAAGAAATCCCTTTAAGAGCTCCATCCTTGCTTGGTTTGAATTTGGTCAAAGACTTCTCCTATCTCTTTGCAATCTACTCTTAAATGTGGTGTAGGATGGGTAGAAAATGGATATGGTGAGCTTCCCATGAAAGAGAATCTCCATGGGAGCTTGAAAGCTTCTCTCTCTTATTGAAATGGAAGAAAATGAGGAAGATGAAAGGCTGCTCGTTTCTAGTCTGAAGAGAGGAGAGAAAAAGGTGTTTATATAATGTGGGGGGGGGGGGGTTAGGGCTGAAAGATGGGTGAAAGGACAAGATTGCCCCTTACTTTTGGCCAAAAAAACGACCTTCTAGAGTTGTTCGGAGTCCCTAGTCGCTGTTTGGTCTTTTTAGCATTTCAACATTGTGCACTGTTACGGAAATAGCCATAACTTCTTCCAAAAATCTCGGAATTACAATCTGTAAAATCTGTTGGAATTTAGACATCCAGAGATTTCTAAATATATATCGATCTCAATGGTTCGATCTGATGAGGGAGATATAACCTTCCAAAGTTGGGTGTTATGCACGAGCATATACAATTTTAGCAATTTTGTTGATCTATGTCGAATTGGTGGTTGCGATCGATAACCTTAAATGCCAAATTCAACTGCCAAATGCTTCTTGGACATCTCTGGAATTGAATAGCGGTTAGTTAAACGGGGGCCATAGCCATCGAATGGCTGGTTTTTCACACTTCGTTCGTAAGCTGTTGGAGGGCAGAAATGGCTTTCAGTCACTGTCTCAGTGTCACGTTCTGGCTCGACGACGGACCAACCATGGATTCATCTAGATCTGCTTTGCCACGGTAGGGTTTAGATCACACTGTGGTCTAGATCAACGGTGAGACAACGACAACTCTACGTGTTCTCCAATTATTCTGTTTTTGGCTTAACAAACACATTATATACAAAAACACGCTCAAAAATGAGAAGAAACGACGGGAAATGGAGGACCTCAAATAGGTATAAAATAGTCTAATCATGGTGGTACCACGTGGCTTGACATATATGATTCTTCTACATCTGGACTTGCCATAATAATAGTAGCAGTAGCAGCAACAGAAGCAAAGAACTTCAAATTTTAAATTATTTTTATTTAAATCGGTTCAAAGTGAATTGAGTTTTAAAAAAAAAAGATGTAAACCGAAATCAATTCAAGAGGCCAACCGACAGCAGGTCAAGTCTGATGGCCTCGATGATAGTCGCTGTTAGAAGGACCAACGATGTGAATCGCTGTTTGAGAAGAGGAAACTGACACGGGTTGGGTCGGGTCGCAAAGAAATTTCACAAGCAAAAGCGACGCTAGTCGTTGGTCACTGGATATGGTTAAGATGACCGAAAGAAGACTAGTGTCGTGATAAGCTGTCAGAAAGTCTGACAAGATGTCAATGGTAAGGATTCTGTTGGTAAGGCTGACCAAAAACGGAGAAACGGGTACTGTTGCTTTGTAGTAGTAAAGAAAAAAAATATGCAGAAAAAAGGATTAAGAAAGAAGCAAAAGAACCCTAAACAATTTGTTTAGGCTCTAATACCATGAACAAAGTAAGAGTTTGTTAATTCATTCTTCTCCATATGAAGGCATTTATAAAGAAATACATGAGTGAGAATCATGGAAAAGATCTCTTATAATCAAGACAGTCGACTATATGAGTGAGAATCAACGAAAAGATCTCCTATAATCAAGATAGTCGACTATTTGAGTGAGAATCAAGGAACAGATCTCCTATAATTAAGATAGTCAACTATATAAATCCTCTACATTAATGACAAATATTCTAACATAAACTAAATGCAATAAAGTTCATAGACATGTTAAATCTAGTTTTAATCAAGTAAAATTCCAAAAAAAAATTAGTCCAGACCTAATTCAACACAAATCTACATCATATATCATGAATAAAAACAATCTAAAACAAGAGATATGAAGAATTAAGGTTTACCTTGGAAATGAAGATCAAATCACACAAAAACGAGCGCAAACCATTTAATCTGAACTATTTAGTCTCTATAAATGTTTGGAAAAAAGATTCTACTAGAAAAAACGAGTTTCCCACTTTTTGAATCACTAAAATCAAAGATTGTCATTTCGGCACAGCAGAGGCTGCGCCAAGGTCAACTCACTATGCTAATTTCGTTGATTTGGCTGATTTGACTGAAAGACGAACCTGGCTGTTTTTGTGACTCCGAAACCAAATTCAGTTTCCGACCAAAACTCAGAATGTCCCAAACGTTATGGAAATCTTTCAAAACACATTTGAATTTCCCGAAACACCTTTGAATCCCTCAAGGGAATGCGAAAAGCCTTGGAAACATCCAAAAATACATAGACAAGTCTCCAATCACTCAGAACTAATCTAGGAACAAAACCTAACATAGTTGGACCCAAAATCATCAAAAAATCTCTGAAATGTAATTTCCATAATGAGATTATCAACCACAAAATAAAAACAAACAAAAACGTAAAATCAAACATATATGCACAACTCATTCATTATATGCATTTTCCTAAAATTAAATCTTAGAACATTTTCAACTAGAATTTTAAACCAATTAAAAACAAATGCAAAAACACATGAAGTGAACGTGTGTGCAAAAATAATATTGCACAAGATCTAGGGACACAAATGCTTGAAATGTGTTTGTGTGCATCCTGTTCCTTACAAGAGGTAAGGTCTCAATTACCGAAATATTCGAAGATGATACAACCTCTTGAAGACATGCTTGCTCGAAAAGTCACCATTCTCCTTGAAGCTCGAAACCACACGAACCACCTAGCAACTAAACAATTACAAGCAAAGAGTGTTTTGATACGGAATCAAGCCAACACAACAACTAAACCTAACCATCTCCCAATGGTCCTAACAATCACCCCCTTTAACTATTCTGTGTCAAAACCTCAAACAACAAATACAAAGAAATATGAAGATTGATCACATATCACTCCCTCACATTAGAAAGAGAGCCTTATTCTAATCCAATCTTCAAGACAAGTTCTTCTCTTCATATCACCAGAAAATTTTCACAATCTTTCCACAAGATACAAGATAAGGCATGATACCAATTGAAGGTAAGATGCAATGCTTTGAAGTAGCTTGAAGGTTTAGGCATGGAGCTCTGAATCCCTTAACCTTTTGCTTTAGCATTTTGGCTTCCCTGACTTCGTTTGCTCTCCAAAATGTACAAGCAGTGCTTGGGTTCAACATATCAAAGATCATTCAATATTATCCACCACAAACAAACTTGTCAAGATACCAAATTATTTACACAAAAACAAATATCAAAAGATACCAATTGAATACCATTTAAGAGAGTTTATACCAATTTATATGATTCAACTAAATGAAACAACACAAAATCGAAAACTATACCAATTAAAATATATGCAATTAAAGCATATCTAGTATGAGTGTAAACTAAATATGATACCAATGGATTTCAAAGATATTCGATTGAGATATAAATGAATGAATCTTTGAAAATATGTGAACATATCAAATCAACACTCATATCCAAAAGCAAATTTCATAAGACAAGCAAACTTGCTCCCCCTCAATTCATACAAACCAATCAATTTTTCCTTAAAAATTTGGTTACTTGGAACACATGAAGATTTATTTAAGACTATGACCATATAAAGATGAGATCCACTATGATTAGAAAGTCCAAGACAATGAATAATTCAAAAATCCAATCAAGTCTTGTAAATTGTGTGTGTGAAAAATTACTTAAGAAGTATATAATCAAGAAGTCATTCAACAAATATAATGAACAACACTTAAAATTAGATATAGAACAAAGCTTTTCAATTTGCAATTCAAACCAAGCTATCATCCAATTTGTTGTTCAACGTGGAAATATACATCAAGAATGAGCTATGTGTGTGCAGGTGGCTAATTTCCCATTTCTATTTTTCAACTGAGCAATCTCAAAGAGTTTTCAACTATACTTCAATTGCACATTTTTATTTCCATACAATTTATTTAGCCGTATACATTTGCAATTTTCTTTTATTGCTTTTTCAAAACTTATTGCCCTTTTTTATTTGGCAACATATTTTTTTTATTCTTTGCTATAACCTTTTGTGATGGCTTTCACTCAAGGAGTAGTGACGTAGCCCTTTTCTACATTGGGCGGCTACACAATCACTACCTATAGCCTTTTTTATGAACAGTGCAATTGTTGAGTTCTATTTGCCATACAAGATGGAATTTAACCAAACGATCATTCAAATGTACTCATTTCGTACCATCTCAAACATCTATGTTGTACAAGATATTCAATCAAATAACTCAACATTTATATACATCAAGAGTAATGTGTACAATTTTGAAATCAAGTTTTCAGACAAACTCTATCATTCTCAAATTAGCACATGTCTATTTACACATTCATTAATCATATCACACTCCACAAAAATGATCAATCATCCAAAATAAAATCATCTAGTGCTCAAGATCTAAAATGAAGATTGGTCAAACATATTTCTTAGGGAAACTCATATACTCATCGAACAATCTTCATGAATGAATACACTTGTATCGATCGAATGTGAGACACGCTAATCTTGCCTTTGCCAACTTCTATTCCATCTACAAGATTGTCTTGGACAGTTTTATCCAACATCATACTCAAACCATCCACAACTAAAATGAAGATCCCTTGTCTAAGACCTCTTGTAGCTTGAAACATATATTTCGGACTACCATTGATGATAAGCAACCCTTATCCATGTCCTCCATTTACTCTCAAAACCTTTAACTTCAAGAACATAGTCTAGAAAGTTCCACTCAACATGATCGTAAACTTTCTCAAAGTCAATTTTAATTACCACCCCTTCTTTCTTTTTCTTCCAACACTCTTCAACCACCTCATTGGCTACCAGAACAATATTAAAAATTTGTCTATTCTTGACAAAAGCAGCCTATGAGTTAGAAATAGTCATCTGTAATACCTCTCTCAATCTTAATGATAGAACTTTGGCAATAATTTTATATAAACTTGTCACCAAACTTTGACCTAAAACGAGCTATCTTTAAAGATTCTAGCTTTTTGGGAATGAGGCAAATGTAAAAAGAATTAGTTATTCAATTAATGACACCCTTCTCAAAGATTCCTCAAACACCTCCACAATGTCCCCTTTAATAATACCCCAACGGCTATGTAAGAAAAAGTCATAGTAAAATCATTCAGACTCGGAGACTTTTCTAAACAACACTGAAAAAGCAACCTTCTGAAAAGTATCCTTTTGATGGAAGTAGAACAGACATCAGAGGTATGTTCATTCTCATAGGAGGTCGAACAAACCTCCGATAGAGATCGTCAAACAGACATCGACCTCTAATGGAGGTCATTTAGAGGTCGAATAGACCTTCAATGGAGGTTCCGATCTCGTTGAAGAATAAGAGAAAAAAGAATCTTAAAAATTTCTTATCTTGCCCAGTAAGTCAAATTTGTAAAAATATTCAATAAATTTTAAATTTTAAAAAATGCCCAATAAGTCTCCGAAATACCAAAATAAATCTCGAATTTCAAAAATAAGTCTCGAAAATATCAAAATAAGTGTCAAAAAAACCAAAATAAGTCTCGATTACAAACTTGCTTCTAGAAATTTTCCAGATCTTTTTTTTTTTTTCGTTTTTTATTGATATATATATATATATATATATTACAAATTTAAGCGTTTGTTTAGAAGAGTTTCTCTATTAGCTAAAAGAGATTTTTTTAATTTAAAAAAAAAATCTCTTTCGGTTTTATTAATTTAAAAATCTCTTTTAATTTTATTTTTTTTTTGGTCATTTGGTTGTTATTCAGTGAGTTTTTGGATAATTAAAAAAAACATATATGTGTCTACTTTGAGACATTAAAATTTAGGGCTTTTCCAAGTAAATCTTTTTGGGCTTTTTAAATAAAACTAAAATGTATAATATAACCCTACCATTTAAAATATTTTTTGAATATTTTTTTAATCCTACCATTTTAAGTAGGGTCTGCTCAGTTCAGTTCGACTTGATTTTGGCCAAAACCGAACTAAACCAAAAATATTTCAGTTTTTAAAAATGTAAACCGGTTTAAACCGATTAAGGTTTAGCAATGTAAACCAGTTTAAACCAATTAAGGTTTAACAGCCGAAATGAATTGAACTGGTTTTTATCGGTTCGGTTCGGTTCGGTTCATTTCAGTTTTGGGCCTTTTTTTTTTTTACATCTTTTATAATTTAATGGGCCTTGACCCTAACTTTTGACCAATACTTATTTTTTTCATACAATAGAGACCTGAGATGGGAACCCCTAGCCTTGCAAAGCTGCAGAACTAAACATAAAACACTAATTAGATAAATATAAAAATAAAAACAAATAAAACGTAGTAAAAAAAATTGAGTCGTAATACAGAGAAATACAAAAACAGATCTCTGTTCTTCTTAAAACCTAAACCCTAATTTGTATCTCTTTTTTTTTTAGCATCTCCTCTCCATATTCAAAAATTAGGTATTTGAATTCACTGCAGCTGCAATTTTTACAGAAAATTCCTACAAATGCAGTGAAACCCAATTTGTATAAGATTTCATCTCTCACGAAAACCCCAGCACTGACACCAAACACTTTTGCTCTTCAATTACCTAATAGAAACCCTAAAGTTTTCCAGAACATATGCCACGTAGAAATAAATGAAAAAAGAAAACTGAAACTTGACAGCAGTATGAAAACAAATCATAAAGTTACTTCCAAGGCAAACAAATCATAGCATATTTATCAAAAACCGTTCACATAAGCAATGTTGTAAAGCAAATACCTAAAAATAATGCAAATTAATGGTAATATGCTGGAACAAGTAAGTAATCTTCAAGCAAGCAAAAACTGAAGCTGCAAAATTTCTTGCTTCTGCTTTGTCAAAAAGAAGAAATCGCTGTAACATTGAATAAGAAAATTTTGGTATCTGTACCCAAAAAAATGCAATTCTAGGATTTAGATTTACAACAATTATAGTGTACAAAACCTCACCACTATAGTGTTACTGAACTGATATTGATTCTGAACACCCAAAACACTGTCTTGACTCTGGACAGGAGAAACCAAGGAACTGAAATCCATCTTCAAATGTTCTTAGTAGTGGAAGAAGCGATAAATTGCTGATAAGAACTTAAACTTTGATGAAGAGGATTCAATTCCAAAGGGAGGATTTTCTGAATTGTGTTGCTGTTGCATCCAATAGGAACTTGACAAGATGATCTCTCTCAACCTCCTTCTCCTTCTTAACTTCAAGGTGACGAACCTGGAAATTAATTTGATTATGGGATCAGTAGATCAGTGAATGAGCTCAAGCAGAACTAAATACAATTGAATTACGCAATAAAATAAAAAATGGGAGGAAACAGAATGGAAAAGAAGAAAGACAAATGAACAAGACAAAAAAGTTGTTACTCTTACTTCATATATCAACAGGTTGATAAAACAACTTTAATCCTGCAACACTAGTAATAATGAAATAATGCAGACCATTTCGCCCAATAAGCCATGTACACGTAACAAAACATAAATATAAGAAAATACAGAACTTTAATGCATATGTCAGGGTCATATATTAATGGTATCCAATATATGTATTTTTATTTCCAAAAAACAAAAGAGAAAATATATTTATCTGTTACTAGGGGTGGGCTCAAAAATACGAACTGAATCGAAATTGTTTAGTTCGGTTTTTGCCAACACATTGATTTGGTGATCCAACATGTAAACCGAATTGAAAGGCCAACAATAAATAGAAAAAAAAAACCCTACCCAGTGTTCTTTCATTCTACCCTATGCTCTTTCTCTAATTCGTGTAGCGCTATCACTTCTTTACCCAGGTTCACGACAAATCTATCTACCCTCCGTTAGAAGGTTAGTTTATTTTCTATGATGTCAGGTTTGTGAGGCTATCATGGACGAAGCAACAACATAATGAGAGTTAATGTATTGTGTATGGTATTGGGGTTTTCTACTCTCTCTCTCTTTACCCAGATTCACGACAAATCTATCTACCCTCCGTTAGAAGGTTAGTTTATTGTCTATGATATACCATCCGTTAGAAGGTTAGTTTATCTCTCTCTCTCTCTCTCTCTCTCTCTCTCTCTGTGAAATTGCATTTGATCTGATTTGAGTTCGATTCCTCGACTTTATTACGGAGAATATTTCTGGATTTATCAAGTTTATGCAGAGTTTAGGTTGAAAAGAATGGTGCATAGTTGTTCAGTTTTTTCCATTTTGTTTGATTGGTTCCTTCACTTTCAATTGAAAAATTGATTATTTTGAACCCAGATCTGAAATTGAGTATTTGGACTCAAGTACTCAACCGTATTGTTCAAGGTTCAAAGCCAAATCTGGTTTGGTCCATTGATTGGAATTCGGAACCAATCATTTTTCAGTTTGTTTGGTTACCCAAAACCAAATCAACAAGATAAATTCCCAACCCTGACTTTACGGAAAGAAGATAGCTGTGCGTGACCTAATTCCTTAAATTTCATCTTCAGCTTTTATCATCATGTCAAAGTAGAACCGCTAAGATGATGCAAGCCTGGATTGAGTTTTGAAGCCAAGTTGCTTATTCAATCCAACCAAGGTAAAATAGGGCCTGGAGTCTTAGTTATGTTTCAATTATCGTAAACTGTAAAGAAAACTACTAAAGAACAACAAAAACTTAAAAAATGAGCTCTCACATCAGAATTACCTTAACAAAACCAGTCTGAGACAGGCCTGTGTCTGTTATGATGACAAGGCATTTTATATCATGCTCGCTTGCATATTCATACTGCTCTGTAAGGCTTGGATCAGGTATGGGAACAAACTGAGCCTGATGAGCATAAATAATTGATAAGAACCAAGCAACAAAGAGCACAGTGATAACCCAGTGGCCAGTATTGAAACTTATATTACCAAATAATTTATGAACCGACCTTGATATTCTCCTCCCATAATTTATCAACTAGTTCCATGCGCTCGACCAATAAACCACCTCCTCCTCTTGAACAAACAAGAACACTGGTGCTGGTTTCATTTCTATAAAAGTAAACATGAAGATGAAAGATAAGGTTAGAGTCGATACTATAAGACTGAAAGAATAGGCCATTAAGGCAAACCGCACCTGATAGGTTTAAAATCAACAGGACCATGCTGAATTATTGTCTCTAATGCAAGGCTGACACCAACAGCACCAGGAGGGTTTGTTCTCTGCACAAAATAAAACAGGACAAGGTAACATAGATATAAACTTGATAAACCTTCAAGCTTAAAGGTTAGGTATCTCAGAATGGCATGCGATCTACTAGAAATGTTAACTTTTTTAGTTCCATTGGAATCTGGGAACACAAACCATATTCTACCTTCGCTGATAATATTGAGAAGCTGATGAGAGATTTTTTATTGGATGGTGTTGCAGAAGGGAAGATAGTTCGGTTGGTTAGTACTGATATTGTCTCTAGCTCACGAGATTCAGATGGTCTTGAGATTGGCAATATTGTTAAAAGAAATTTGGCTTTGTTGGGTAAACTTATGGAGGTTTCCTTTAAAACAAATTCTCTATAGTATAAAGTTGATAAATGTAATTATGGACTTCAAGATATTCGTGGGAAAGAGGATGCAAACGGCAGTATATAAATACATATATATTTAAAAGGCACTAGTATGTCCTTGGAGAGTAATCATGCAACGCTATGGTGGTTTTTTCCAACTTAAATGGTGGTTGGAATTGATGCAAGGATTTGATTTTGGGAAAATAATTGGATCAGTTTTCTTCCTTTATGTTTGGTGTTTCTAAGATTTATAAAGTTAGCTCAAATTTTGCTGGAAGGTGGAACCTTTATTTTAGAAGAAATTGAAATTTTTTCCAATCTCCTTAATATGTTAGATAGATAGATACTCGTTCAATTTCCAAAATGAAGATACAAGATTGAGGATTAGAGAACCTTCCAGACTGTTGACATGTATAATCCTTCTTTAATATAGTGTTTCCTACAAATATATATATATATATATATATAAATATATTAGTAACTTTCTAGTGCGGGATCCCGCAAGAATTTTTTGTGTTGTTTCACTTATTCCAACCGGTTGGAATCAGTGCAATTCTTTTTTCACCGATTCCAATTGGAATCAATGAAATCGCACAAATTTTTTGTGAGGAATTTTCAAATGAGGGATCTCTTATTTTAATTTCAGGTAAAGACCTTGATAAAATCACATCGATTTTTATGAATTTTGATCTAAAATTTTTTTGGATGATAAGTTCATTGAAATCTACCTATAAATAAAATTTAAGAATTTTTCAAGTACTAGAACTATTTTTTTGAATAATTCTCCCATTTTCCTGACGCCTTCATTTTTAATAAAATCGACATAAATAGTTCCGGTGCTTGAAAAATTCTCAAATTTTATTAAACTTATCATCCACAAAAAAATTCATATCAAAATTCATAAAAACCGATATGATTTCATCAAGGTCCTTACCGAAATTAAAATAAGGGATCCCTCACGTGAAAGTTTCTCTCTTTCTATATATATATAATAATTCTCTATTCAGGTCTGGTCTAGAAATTTTTTCTTCAGGACCTAAGGATAAGGATTATTACATGTGATAATACGAGTAATTTGATGTTATCACATGTGATAACCCATAGGTCTTGAAGAAAAATTTTAGGTTTGGTCCTGACTAAAGAAAGACCCTATATATATATATATAATAACATTGATCCACCAGGCAAAAAGTAAATCATCATATGAAAAGTACAATATTTAGATCTACACTAAGATAACATGCATGGATAAGATAGAATTGAAACTATAGACATTCAGAAAATATGTCTGATAACTGATTGCAAGAATATCAAATGACATCTAGACAAAGCTTCACAAGTAGTCGTGGCAACCACCAAATGGTCTTTGGGAATAAGTAGGCAAAAAAAACTCACAGGTGCATAACCAACATATTCCCGGTCCCACATTTGATGAAGCAAATAGTCATAGCGACCACCAACAGCAAGCAATGCACCTTCAATCAGTGATCCAGTATTGTTCTCCTTCATCAGGTAAATCTGGGGAGCAAAAAATCACAATTTGTTACAAAGTATATTTATCAACAGGGAATTCTTTTCACATATTAAGTGAGGGGAAAGACACATGGAGAAAGAGTCATTTACAAAGCATAAACCAGATTGCTGATACAACATGCAGAAAATACAGATAATTTGTACAATTAATTATGGATGCACTCGTTGATACCAACATTACTTTATAGGAAAGCATGTCATTAAAATGTGCAGACTCATATTCATATTTTGACCAGGAACTTTCTATTGAAATTACTCTTACCCACTTTCTCTAGGTAGGGAATAACACTAGACGGGAACTTATATCTGAATCTGCCTTCTTCCAGAATAATTTGTAAATAAAACTAAGTCCTAATGCCAAAAGTTTTTGTAGTGTGCAAAATTTTCGCATTCACTATGGCTAACAAGTCAAGACTTTTTAATCAACTGAAAAAGATTGTTGTTCTCTCTCTCTCTCTCGGTTATGGTAACTAACAGCCTGTTTGATTCACAATCCAAATATAATTCTTGAGACAATCCAAATATAATTCTGATTATGGAAAAAAAAAAAAAAAAAAAAAAAAAAGGATACAAATAGCTAGAAAAAGAAAACGGTAGTTGGATGGTAGTCAACTGACTTTCAGAAATCTAAACTGCATTGTACTTCTTAAAAACTAGATTGAATTACAAATCAAATACTTCCTAAAAATTAATAAATGAACTCCAATGTTTGAAATTTTATATTAAAGTTACTAGACTTGATCACAAAATATCTAGTCTACTCTTTTGATACCTGAAATGTGAAGTTAGTCATAATTTAATCCAAATTAATAACATTAAGATCTCTAAGAAAAATTTATTAGAACGAAATACAATGGTATTTAAAACTAAAATTTCTTGCTATATGTCAACGTTGATAAATAGTTTTTGGCTACATGCCTTTGAAATTTGTTCTTTCTGATATGCATTATGCATAACTAATGTGATTTCAGCTGTTGGAAATGCTATCATCTAATAATATCTAAAATCATGTAAAAATTTGTGTCGAAAGAGAGTATCTCTGGTTGTATATATACAACAAATGCTTATATATAGGAATTCTCAAATGCGCAAAATATGGACATTCCCAAGTCCCCATGTCAATTTATGCACACTCAGTGTTCAGTTCACAAGTTGAATGCTAAATTTGTTAGTTGCACACTAAATCCATGCAGTTGAATGCTAACTTTATGAACTTAAAGTAAGAACAGTTTTAATGCGAGATTTATGAACTTCAACACGAGTTCTGTGCATCTGCATTAGATATGGACTATATATATACGGTATACCATGTCACCTCCAATCAAGACAACATTTGGTTTAGATGTTACAGGTATATGTTTAAGGGTTTGATTAGGTTCGTGTAACCACTGATGAGAGAGCATCTGCATTAGATATGGACTATATATATACGGTATACCATGTCACCTCCAATCAAGACAACATTTGGTTTAGATGTTACAGGTATATGTTTATGGGTTTGATTAGGTTCGTGTAATCACTGATGAGAGAGAGAGAGAGGCACAAATCAAAATACATGATTCACCTGAAAGAACAAATCTCTATGATAACTTTCTGTAGGTGGCATCAGTGCATCAATATAAACATGTTTCTCGATCCTCCAAGTTCTCAAGTAGCTAAAGAGGTCAGAGAGCTCATCAAGTGCCTTGCGGGTGGGTTTATCTGCAGAGGTGTCAAAGCCAATTATAGTACAGTTTTTTCTCACACTATAAAATGAATGATATAAAATGACGGCTACCAGCTGGCAAAGCACCCCTCAACCGAGGAAGGGCCTGATCTGCAGCTCCACAGAACCTTAGACCAACAGTCTGCAACCTATTTACAACTGCTTCTGCTAAATTAAGTTCCTGGAGAACAAATGAAATCAATTCAATTCAAATTAAATAATACTACCTATAGATGATAAGTGATTGAAGCAATATTCTCGTGCTATTGTTGATCAGTTGCATATTAACGCACAGCTATACAAGTAACAGTCTTAAGAGCATGGCCAGAAAGCCAAAATTTTCTACCCTTCATCACAAACAGTTGCATATGTATATATGCACCTTCAGGAACCTGTAAAGAGATGCTCAAGCCATCTTTAACAATACAAAATAGCTGGCAAATATTCCCTCAAATTTCATTATAGATAAACAGGTATATTAAACCTTATCCAAATTGATAGAGAACCAGGAAAAATAAAGAAATCAGCTACTAAAAGTAGAGCTTATCAAAGTCATAAATAAAATAACAGTTTATCACTTGCACCAACAATAAAGTATCACAAGGATTTCTTGAGGCTTGACAAAAGATAAGAATCTTTAACTTTTAAAGTTTTGAAACTTTGCGAGGTCTATGCACCAGGTATCAAGACTGGTGAACGACAATACAAACCCTGGTAAAAACTAGAGATGTGATCCAAGTATAAGGCACAAAAAGGCATATAGGAAGACACACAAGAGTTGGATAGCAAATGAAATCTTTCCTCAATCAGAAAACAAAAGTGTATTTAAGCGGAAAAGGAGATACAAGAAGAAAGTGAACAAGCAATCAACAAAAACAAACCTAACAAAAACCTAAGGGCAAACTGCCTGAAAGGATGACGGCTGCAAGACCTTACGAAAACAGTCCTCCAATACCAACTGAGAAACCCTTTTTAGACAAAAAATCATCCAAAATAAACAAAAAGAACAACCAAAAAGACTAGAAAAAAATAGAAACTGGACATTCCACTCATTTGACCACTTCTTCCCAATATATATGGAAAAAAAAATGATCTTGTTTGAATTTAACGGAGACAGAAGTCCAAAGAAACTTGTGTCAAGGCGCCTTGAGGGTCAAGTTTCTTTGGACTTCCTCTCATTTGACCACTTCTTCCCATCACAATGTTTGAAAAATCAAGTGAGGCAGCCGCCTCAAGGAGCGCCTCAGCCGCCTCTCCCTTGTTACTCAGTCCTGCCCCAATGCCAGGAGGCAGCCGCCTCAAGGCCAATTCGCTTTGAAGCGGTGAGGCTGCTGCCTCAAATAACAAAGGGCTTTTATGGGAAAAAAGAAACTTAAAACACTAACTTAAAAAACCCTAAGCCTTAACGTAATTTAACTTAACCAAGGTTGTAGTCTAAGCACCAAACTGGTTCTTCGGCACTACAGAACCGAGGTAATTTTTTTTCTTCTTTTTCTTCTCTTCTTCTTATCTTCTACTTCTTCTTCTTCGTAGGTTATATGTTGATTTCTTAGATGTTTGATACAGTAGGTTTTTCTTTAAGATATTGATTATACCTGCAGTTAAAGAAGCTTCCATGTATTATTTCTAACAAAAAACCTGCTCTAATAAATTACTTTTATCAAGCAGGTTTTTTGTTAGACATTGAATATACTTATACAGCAGGTTACATGTTTGATACAACAGGTTTAAACATTGATTACATGTTTAGGTTTGATTGATAAAAGTAATTTGTTAGAGAAGCTTTAACATGATTGATAGAAGTAATTTGATAGACAAAGTCACAAAGGAAAGGCTATGCAACTGGTGGATGAAGAACAAGAGTGGGAGGACATCGCGAGTGATGAGGAGGATGATATGGGAATCAGATATCATGATGACTCGATGAGTGCAATAACGCTACAGATGATGATGGAGCGGACGAAACCTTGGATCCATATTTCAAGCCACTAGACACTAATGATAGTCTCTTCTATATATAGTGGTCATTTCTCACTAGGATGACATTTTGGATCCGTAGTTCAAACCTAAACATCTTTTTTTTTTGTCATGCACTTTTTTTTTTGGAATCTTTACGTTAGTAATGTTGATTGTGGACTATTTATTAAATGTTATGGATGATTTTCTATTTTAGTATTTTTTTTTTTAAATTAAAATTATTTATCATTTTCGATTTGAGGTGGCCACCTCACCTCACAAGGACAAAACCATCTCGCACATTTTAAAACATTTCCCCATCATATATGTTTCTGTTTCCAATACTTTAAATATTTGTACTTACAAATTATGGCAAAAGAATCAACACTCTCTTTGCATTAGGAGAAAATCATTGCGCTTATCCTTATAAAACACATTAGGCAATTCCAAAGGTTTTGTAGGAAGGGGGTGCCCCACATAGATACAGTAAAAAAGAGTGCAACCCCAATATAATGTTGACAGATTGCTTAAAAATCTAGTTGATAAAATTAGGAAATTAAATTAGCTTGAACATAGTAGTTTCAGTTTCCTTGAACATAACAGTTTTATTTTCCTATTTCGTGTTAGAATAAGAGCCTATTCTTTCACATATAATTCATAGGGTAGCATTATTTCAGATGACCAACCTCTACCTTAATGGGTTGTTGCAACAGCCCAGAAGTCAATATCAATATATCATAAAGAACCACAACTTGGCCAAGTGAGTTTCTTTCTTCACATGAATACCTGTGTCTCTCATTGTACTCATAGCTAACCAAGAACAAATGAAGCTGTTCATCCACATGTGGATAGTAAATATAAGGTTGTTCCTCAGTTACAAAGATCTCTCCTTAAAAATGCTTTTGACCCAACTACTTTGAAAAGGTATATGCCAATTAAACTGAAAATTTTTATCCTTCTCTGGCAGAATACACAATGGTTAAATAGAGGGCCTAGTGCTAAGAAACAATAAATGATAGTAATTGTATTCTACAGCTACCACCCAACTAGCTACTACCCAACTAATTACACTAATTAATTACAGCACAACTACAGCTGGTGCACAATTATTAATTACCCTCCTAACAACTATTTACAAAGTAGTAACAGCATAAGTAACAACTGTATGATCTTTCAACAGTCCCCCTCAAGCTAGGGAATAGATATCTTCCATTCCCAGCTTGGATATAACTTCTTGAAAAACAGCTCCCGGTAGGCCTTTAGTCGAGACATCCGCCAGTTGACCCTTGGTTGACATATAGGGTGTACAAATCAGCCCACTATCTAGCTTCTCCTTTTTGAAATGTCGGTCTACTTCAATATGTTTCGTTCTGTCGTGTTGCACCAGGTTGTGTGCAATACTAATTGCAGACTTGTTGTCACAGTAGAGTTTCATAAGTTCTTCCCACTTAATCCTCAAATCATTCAAAATGATTTTTAACCATAGTAACTCACATATACCTTGTGCCATTGCCCTAAATTCGGCCTCAACACTAGACCTTGCAACCAAGTTCTGCTTTTTACTCCTCTATGTCACAAGATTACCACCTAAGCGTAGTCTGCATCCGTATATGCTTCTAGTGATAGCCTTGCATTTCTCTTGAACAACATTCCCCTTTCTGAATTGGCCTTTAAATAGAGCAATATACAGTAGGTAGCCTATAAATGCACTTCTTTAGGGCTATGCATGAATTGGCTTACTACACTAACAGCATACGCAATGTCAAGTCGCGTATGTGAAAGGTAAATAAGTCTGCTAACTAACCTTTGATGCATCTCTTTGTTTACCGCCACATCATCACTTGCTTCACCGAGATTGTGATTTGGGTCAATGGGAGTAGACGTTGGTTTCAACCCATCTTCCCAATTTCTTTCAAAAGATCAATCACATACTTATTCTGTGAAAGAAAAATTCCATGTTTCGAGTAAGCCAACTCAATACCTAGGAAGTACTTCAACTTCCCAAGCTCGATTTCAAACTCCTTTTTCATGCACTGTTTCACTGCCTCTTTTTCTTTCTCATTGTTCCCAGTCAAAATTATGTCATCAACATAGACTATAAGTGTCGTGACTCCCCTGAATCAAAATGCTTAATAAACAGTGTGTGATCTCCTTGACTTTGCCTATACCCTACAGCTATTAGAACCCTTGCAAACCTTCTAAACCAAGCCCTAGGAGATTGCTTAAGGCCATACAAAGCCTTTCTAAGTTTACACACCTTCTCTGCTTCTAAACCACTTTCATATCCAGGAGGAATCTGCATGTAAATCTCTTCTTCTAGGTCCCCGTGAAGAAATGCATTCTTCACATCGAATTGTTGAAGGGGCCAATCAAGACTTGCAGCCAAGGACAATAACACTCTTATTGTATTCATTTTTGCCATAGGAGCAAACGTCTCCCGATAATCTACCCCATGTGTTTGTGTGTAGCCCTTAGCAACTAACCGAGCCTTATACCTTTCAAGAGAACAGTCTGTTTTGTATTTTACCATGTAAACCCACTTACCTCCTACCGCCTTCTTACCTTGCAGCAACCTAGTAAGCTCCCAAGTTCTATTCTTTTCCAACGCCTCCATCTAAGTCTCTGTGGCATTTCTCCAATTCTTATTAGATAATGCTTCGAAAAGTGTAGTAGGAATAGGAATGGTATTTAAATTTACCAAAAAAGCTTTGTGAGAGGCTGAAAACTTATCATATGAAACAAACCTTGAGAGAGGATATAATGGCCGTCTAGTGCACTCTCTAGTTTCTTTTCTAAGTGCTATAGATAAGTCTCTGGTAGAAGGATCAGAAAGTACCTCTATATCAGTATTTGAGTACTTTTGGACTTGCACAGGCTCTGTAGGATCCTTCCTTCTTAAGTACACCTATAGATATCTTAAGGGACTAAGAACATCCTCTCTACTTGTCATGGGTCTGGCTATAGATTCAGTGTTTGGGTTTGGTATGACTACAACAGGACTGGACTCAGAAATCCCGTTAGAAACAGTATTTGAATCAAACACTGGTTCTTGAGATGGAATAGTTCGGCTGGGAGAGACGCTAGATGATAGAAAATCTGAATTTAAAGAATCAAAAAACTCATTATCATCAAAAATTCCCTTATCTTCACTCAAACTCTCCCCCTGAAGATAAGTCCTAGAATAAAAAGGAGTCTGTTCATGAAAAGTGACATCAGCTGACACATAAAACTTTCTAGAAGCAGGGTGGTAACACTTGTAACGCTTCTGGGTTGAAGAGTACCCTAAAAACAAACACTTAACAGCTCTTGGATCTAATTTACTCCTAGTTGGACTATGATTGTGAACAAAAGCAGTACAACCAAACACCCTAGGAGTGAGATTATTAGTTATGACAAAATCAGGAAAGTATTGTGAAAGAACACCAATTGGAGTCTTAAAGCCTAGAACTTGAATAGGGAGTCTATTAATAATAGGGGTGGCAATTAACAAAGCCTCTCCCTAATATGAATGTGGAACATTGTTTTGAAAAATTAATGCCCTATAGTAGCTAATAAATGACCGTTTTTCATCTATGCCACCCCATTTTGCTGGGGGGTACAAACACAGGAAGACTCATGAATAATCCTTTCATTTTGAAAACACGAGGATAAATTTTGATTAAAATAATCCCGCGCTTTATCAAATCAAACTCTTTTAATTTTGACTCCGAATTGATTTTGAATCATGTTGTGAAAATTTAAACACTCCGCTTAAGTCTGAATTGTTTTTTAGCAAAAAGATCCATGACACTAGTAAAGTCATTAATGAAGGACACAAACCACCGCGCTCCAGAGATATTTGAAATTTTTGAAGGACCCCATATATCACTGTGGACAATAGAGAATGGAATAAAACTTTTTTTATTACTAATCGGAAAGGATGCCTATTTGTGTTTTGCAATTTCACGTGTCACAATGAAAATCCCTAATATCTAAACCAGTAAACAAAACTGGAAACATGACTTTTAAAATTAAAAAAGAAGGGTGCCCAAACCGGAAATGGTATAGCCACACTTTATCTTTATTTGTTGAATTTTCGGAAAGATATGAACCGGAAAGGCCATTCTTAGTAACACTAGATCCACAAGGTGTCTCAAGATAGTAAAGTCCATCCTTTGCCCTAGCAAGTCCAATCCTCTTTCCCGAATACCGATCCTGAAACTCACAATAAGATGGATAAAAGGTTACATAACAGTTCGTGTCCCTAGTAAGTTTCTGTATGGATTTTAGGTTTGAAGACAATTTAGGTACATGTAAAACCTGTTTTAGGCTAAATGTGGGGCTGGTCTTAACCTCTCCTAAACCAGCTACTGTAGTAAATGAACCATCAGCAACTGATATTTTTCTATTGCTAGGGCATGGTCTGTAGGTCGAAAAAATGCGAGGAGAATGAGTCATATGGTTAGTGGCTCCAAAATCAATGACCCAGGCATCACACTTATCCAAAACATTTAATCCAATAGAGTTAGAAACCTTACCTGACTGAACCAAAGAACATGCATTGTTGTTAGATTTCTCCAACGTTCCTAATAGACTTCTCAATTTCTCAATTGTCTCTGTATTGTCATTTTCACATGTTCCTCCAGTTGTGTGCTTGCCCCTGGCCAGTTGGTTGTCCCCCCTTATAGCCCTATTCTTTGCTTGAGGTTGAAGGCTTTCCAACCAACTTCCAGCATCTGTCTTTGGTGTGCCTTGATTTCTTGCAATAGGTACACCAAAGATTGTCTCGGTTTATGGGTGGCTTCCTCCATCACCTCTTCTTCCTTCCATAAATGGTTGTTGGTCCATTCTTAGGTTTTTGTTGCTTCCCTGTTTCGATATCATAGCTAATCCATCTACTAGCTGTGATTAGAGCATAACAATTCACCTACTTTCTTCTACCCTAACCATGGAGATAGTTGATTTTAGAGATGGCAATGCATCTTTGCCCAAGATTTGGACTCTGACTTGGTCGAAATCCGCATTCAGACCAGCAAGGAAATCATACAACCGATCTTGTTCCATAACCTTATTTAGTATAGCTGCATCATCACTACACTTCATGGCTATAAACCGATAATGGTCTAGCTCCTGCTAATACTCTGTCACTAAACTGTTGCCTTGCTTTGTTGCAGCTGTGTTGGTCCTAATGTCATACACCTGGGCAGCATCCTTCACCTTCGAATAGGTTTGCTGAATTGAATCCCATATATCCTTTGCAATAGAAAAGAACATACAGGTGTCACTAATATCTAGGGTCATAGAGTTCCAAAGCCATGCCATGACTATGGAATCCTCCTCATCCCAAGCTTCGAACTTAGGGTCCCCTTTCTTCAGTCCAGTACCCAAGAGGTGGCTCACCTTCCCTTTTCCTTTAAGAAATGTTTGAACCACCTGAGACTATTTCAAATAGTTCTTCCCATTCAGATGATAAGCTGCTTGGATATTCTGCATCTCTCCTTTGCTTGGGCAGACATCACATCTTCATTCTGACTACTCAATCCCTCATTCAATAGAGGAACCTCACTCATATCTGTCTTAGCAGATTCATCGATCGTTGTCATGGCTAGGTTTGTGGAGGCTGTGAGGGATTAAAAAAAAAAAAAAAAAAAACTAGCAGTGACTCTGGCAATAAAGGCCAGCCTGAGAAACTAAAGCTATGAAGGCTTTAGATAATTTAGCAATGAAGGCTGGGAAAAAAAAAAAAAAAATATTTGATAAGCCTAAAGCTCTGGTACCATGTCAATTAAACTGAAAATTCTTATTCTTCTCTGGCAGAATACATAGAGGTTAAATCGAGGGCATAGTGCTAAGAAACAATATATGATGGTAATTGTATTCTACAGCTACCACCCAACTAGCTACTACCCAACTAACTACTGCCCAACTAATTACACTAATTAATTACAGCACAACTATAGCTGGTGCACAATTATTAATTACCCTCCTAACAACTATTTACAAAGTAGTAACAGCATAACAAAGTAACAACTGTATGATCTTTCAACGGTATATATATCAGTTTTCTCAACTAAAACCTATTAGGATTCAATTTAGTAACCTTTGTATTACAACAGAAACAGAAAATTTTGTATTAAGGAGAAAAGAAGATTAAAAAAAAAATTTGGAAAAGATATCCAAGAAAAACCTGTGATTGAAAAAAGACTAAAAGTGTACAATTTTAAACCAATATTACATCAAAGGACCCAAAGAGATGCATCGATATGATACACTAGATGAACCCAACCAAAATCAAAACAAATATAGACTCCAAGAATTCAACAACCTGTCCAGCAATATTTTACTCCCAATTCTGATGAATAAAGTATAAAGGAACATCTTTGAATACTAACAAGTGTAAGACTAAAGATGCCTAGAAATGAACTCTGTCCTATAAGGAATGGATGTTCCTCACTAATATTTCATAGAATACTAATAAGTTTCTATCATTTGTGTTCTTCAGACACTATATTTTTTTAAGGTCCAAGTTGCAGTTACGAATTTGCTGATAATCAAATGGAGAATCAAATTGAGAATCTCAAAGTTTATGGGAAATCTATACATCCTAAAAAGTACAATTACTTCTGGTGACATTAGTATACCATGTCATCTACAGACTACTAAACAAAATTAATATTTGTCCTCAAACCTGCAAAAGCTGGCGCCTAATCACCCTCCACTTCAACTTCCGTTCAGATGATTGAGGACGCAAAGAAGCCATCATAGAAAGAAGCTTCATTCAGAAAGGAAGGAAGAGAAAACAGAAACAACAATCAGGACATACTTCATATATTCAATAATCTACAAGTGCAAATATGCACATACCTCAGCTACTTTCTGTCTATGCTCAGGCTTGATTCCTACCCAAGACCAAATTGCATCCAGTAGGTCCCCATGATTGAGATGAATATCACACGATTCTGCATGAAAGAAACAAGTTACAATGTCCATTGTCACCTGCAAAATGGATAAAAAGAATATGATGAATCTATAAATAAAACATTTGATGAACAATGGAAAATAATATATCATAAGGATTTATTGCTTTATTAGAATAAGATTTTAAATAGCAATTTTCTTTTAGTTTATTAGGATATTATTTCTTTCCTTAAAAAAGTGATTTGGTTTCTAATTTGAATAAGTTTAGTTGTTTATAAAAAGGCCATTCCACGCACTTTGTTTTGCAGACTTTGATTAACGAAATAAATTGATATTGAGTTTCTCCTCCATTCCCTAATTTCTCCCCTCTATTTTCCTCTGATTTCCTCCCCTTCTGAATTCCTTTCTTTGCTCTAATTTTCAATCTTCCTTAACCATAGTTCTCCTCCTATTCTCTGTTTCTTGTTTCTATCCTACATCAACATTCCTAACAGGTCGATGCATGCTTGAAAGTGAAAGTTATTGATTGATTGATTATACACCAATGGTTAAGTGAGTGCATGCTAGTCATTTATTAATATTTTGCCAGTAATATTTCATGCATTTTCTAATTGTAGTGATTATATGTATGTAGAGAAATACACAATACTCTTATAAGTCAGTGCAAGAGATGAGTCTGAAATCAATCACAAAGATATGTATGTATGTATGTATGTATGCGTGCGTGCATGTATGCAAGTATGTATGAATGCATGCATGCATGTGTGCATTTATGTATGTAAAGCTAAAAAAAGATCTCTTATAAGTCAGTGATTATTGTCAAACCAATCACAAACAGAGATATTTTGAGAACAAATGAAATCTTGTTTGAATCAATCACATCTATGCATCAAAGGATAATTTTTTCAATACAATATATAAGATCTTTTAGTCAATCAAAAGATTTTACATAGGAGCTGATTTAATGTATAGTATAGAGTTCCAACTGGAAGGACCAAAAGAAAAAGCATAAGTGGGATAAATAAAATAGCACCTTGAGAACCTCTGCCTCTGTCAAAGCTGATGCACCTCCAATAATGTCAAAATCACCCTATATACAATAAACATTGTCATATCCAACACATCAATTTTGACATTGATTTCATCATGCTCATTGAGAGCAATGTTAAGAATCGGCACCTGAAGATATCGATTTGGTGGCGAATGACCAATTGCCCTCCTATAAACAAATGATATTTCATAACGTTTGAATGAAGATTTCTGCACAACAAAGTAAGAACACAGCTGAGTTATTACATGCAAAACTTTTAATGGAAAAATGACCTGCAATTACCAAAAGAGAGAAAGAAAAAAAAAAAAAAAAAAAAAAATGGATGTGAAGGAAGCATAGAACAAGTGTTGTTCTTTGAAGAAGTTATAAAAACAAGACCTGATTTGCAATTGCCCAACAAATGAAAGGTAGACGCAGCTCATGACAAAGTTCAAGCATATCTCCTCCATGAGTCAAAAGTTTGACAGTGTTCCTTTTTATCAATGAAAGCCATAAGTAATTAGCCAGCTCCAGCATTTAGAAAAAAAAAAAAAAAAGTTTGGCTGAGGTGAACCTTTTGAACTGTGGACAATCATCCAACAGATACATAGGTATTGTCTCAAGATGCTTTGCACACCGCTGTCTGAACAATTCCCTAGTGGCCTCAATAACATAATCACGAAGTTCGGTGTCTAAATCTGTGTACTGGATGGAGGAAGCATTATCTCCAGTGACCCTCAATACACCAGCATGCTGATAACTGTTTTTCATGCCTATCAGCTCTTTATCAAATACAGAACTCACAACTTTATCATATATACTTGTGTCCTCAGAAGTTTGCATCATCCTTAGGATATCTGAAGAACAAGGTGGAAGAGCATTAAGTTGAGCAGATTACTGGAATATCCACAAAATGAACTTTAGATACAATACACCAAACATATATGGAAAAATATTTCCATAACAACTTAGAAAAAAAAAATATGAAAGAAGAAGACATTAAGTGTAAATATATTGTAATCTAAACACAGCCTATTTAAAAGCTTTCACTCAAATTGTAGGATTTGACTAACAAGAATCTGAAATATAGTTTGGGTCGTAGCTTTTTCTGTAACACAACTGGTTTGAGAGTAGCAGATATCTGCTACTACATAAATCCTTTTCCTTCCACAGTCTCATTAATGGCCACATTCTACGTAAATTGTTTAGTAAGTAGATATTCCTTCACCATTCCTTTCCGCATCATCAACAGAACACCACTGTGCCATCACAATTATAGCCATTTTCACCACTACCTCCATTGCTGTCATGATACTACTGTCACCATATTTCACCAACTTCCCAGTGGCTAATACATTTTTATTCAATCAATGAAATTTTTGGATCTGAAGATTGGATTGCTACCATTCAAAGGCCACAAAGAAATTTCAGGCTTAATTAAAAGCACAATACAATGAAAGAGGAAATTAATGCTTTTGGCATTAAAATAATTGGGAATTATAAATTTATCCACCTCCAGTGTTAATGCAGAAGCATGATATTTCAAGGCTATATGAGGTCTTAATTACTTACTGTCTAATAATTCATATTCCATTCGAGGAGGAAACGCATTTTGTAAGAGTTCTGTGGCAGAGGGACGATCAGATGGACTTGGAGACATTAACCGCTGCAACAAGGATGCCTGTTCTGGAAATTCGGCTACCCATGCAGGGGGAAGCTCTCCTTTTTGCTTCAAGTCAGATAGAACAATGTGTCTCTCCATTGCCGTTCCACAAGGGTGCCAAAGCTCAAAGAAGACGACTCCTAAGCTGTACATGTCAGCCTAAAATAAAAGAGTCCATAAAAGTTGTATCATGTAATCTTTACCGGATAAATCATGACTAAAAGCTGGAGCAGAGCAAATAAAAGACAGACTGGCTGGAAAGCAGTACAAGCAAACCTTCTCATCAATCTTTGGCCATCCTTGCTCAATTTCAGGAGCAGTATAAAAATAGGTACCGACTTGACCAGTACCATCAGCTGAAATTCCAGTTGTATCTGTTGGGAAACCTGCATCCTGATCCAACTGCTCCAACTTCAAGAATTTGGCTGGAGCAAGAAAATCAGAACATTAATGTATTGTAATTTTTCCTTTTTATTGTTCGGTGGGCATTGCTACCTAAAATTCAATAACTGATCATAATGGTAAACCCCTAGTTAATCAGAAGAAACAATACAAATCTATATCCCATAATGTATAATGTTCATCATTTCGGCGCATAATCATTTTAGATGTGAGAATTAAGCCAGACAAAATATAACTCTTTATCTAGTCTACCAAAATTACTGCTATCAATCTCTATTAAAGAATCAGCATCTATGAATGACTGTCATGTTACGACAGATATACCCTCTTTTTTCAAATAAAAAAGAAGGAATTTTATTAAAGTAAAGTGTATAAAAAAAGGTGAACAACTATGTAAAAATCTTCTTCTGTAGACTGTCAAATTATCAGTACATGTACAGTGAAGCATATCATCTCTCAATACTATAAGCAAAAATTTTCTGTAAAAAGAAAAAATGTTCAAACACCTTGCAATAGATATGGCTTTTCAACATATCTTGCTTGAAAGAAAAAAATTAAATTTCAGATTAGAAAATAGGATCTTACCAAGACCGAAATCTCCAATTTTAATATCATTCCGAGCATCAAAAAAGATATTATTCGGGGTTAAATCCCTATGGATAATTCCTTGTCCATGTATGTGTGCCAAGCCTTCTACAATTTGCCGAAACAAATGCCACGCTAATTCTTTGTCAAAATGGTTATATGATTCGAAAACCTGTCGAAGAGTCCTTCAAATCCAGAAGGAGAGGGGGTGCGGGGGAATACAACTTGGTCAATATAACATATTGCAAAAACATGAAAATTGTTGATTTATTGATCGTGTTTTCTCAATGGACTATGATGATAAACTTATATGATAATGATATGCGAATATGCAGAATAAAATATGAACAATAAAAAAAACACGCCACACACACAAGACAAGAATTTACCGAGGTTCAACTAACTCTGCCTACATCCTCGTGTGATCTTTCTTGAGAAATCACTAGCACCATGAAGAAAAAACACTTGGTTACAAGAAACTTATTGAAACCCCTTAGCTAATTCCCCAAAACCTTGCTAGAACCTCTCTATCACTCTTGCTATCTACCCCTTGTATGCTTGCTATTTGTTTTGCGTTAATAATAAGCCCCCAACAGCCCTATTTATAGGTATAGGACTTGGGTTACATTCCTTGCTAGAATAGGACTCCTAAATCCTCTTAGAATAAGAAAAGCTAACTTATTTCCTAATCCTAGTTGATTTGGGATTCTTGAGAAAATAAAATTTCCTAATCCAAATAGGATATTATGTGCACACTTTATTTTCTCCTAATTCAAATAGGATTCCTTCTTAAGCCTCAACTTGGGTTTTGATGAGCCAAAAAACACAACAGAACTATAAGAACTTGCCCGTTTGGTTTTCTACTTAAGCTTTCCACTCCTTAAACTTTTTAAAAACTTCAGATTTCTCACTCATGAAGTAAACCCATACTTTTCTTGAAAAATCAATTAAAAAAGTAACAAAATACCTGAATCCTCCCTTAGACCTAGTTGGTGCAGGACCCCATACATCTGTATGAATATAGTACAACAGCTTTTTGCTTCTTTTCTCACAGTCAAAAATCTTGAATGAAGTCTTTGTTTGCTTCCCGAGAGTACAATACTTGTAGAATTTCAGTTTGCAGTTAGCCGATTTTTCTTGTGTAGTTCTTTTATCCCTCTTTGACTCATGTGCCATTGCATCCCTCTTCTTTACAGATATTGCTGCTCCACCTACTATTGCAGTTCCCTAAAGCTTTTATAAAGTGTTAGGTTGAATATCACCTCTCATCATGACCAATAACCCTTTGATAACCTTGAGTATCCCTCCTTCAAAACAATACTTGTAACCGGCTTTGGCCAAAGTGCCCAAAGATATCAAATTCTTCTTTAGCTTAGGAATATGTCTAACTTTATCCAGTACCCTAACAATTCCGTCATGCATTCTAATTTTCACTGATCCAATACCTTGGATCTTGCACGGTGAATCATCTCTCATCAAAACTTCTCCACAGCTTCTTTCCTCATATGTGTCGAACCATTCTTTGTTAGCACACATATGGAACGAACAACCGGTATCCAAAATCCAACGTTAGATAGCATTTACAGTAAGGAGTTCTCCGTCACTTTCATCCGAAATAACCACATTGGCTGTACTTGAATTCTTAGCCATCGTCTTTGCTTTCCTTTCCTTTCATGCCATATCTTGCAATTCTTTTTCCAGTGATCAATAGCACCACAGGTAAAGCAACCATTGTTCTCTTTTTCTTTTCCCTTGGATTTTGATCTATCCTTGTTGCCAGATTTATCATGCCTGCTCTGCGATTGACCCCTCTCTTTGCCTTTGGCATACAAACCATGTACTTGAGAGCCTTCGGTATTTTCATCCATCTTGACATAAGATTGGATAACTTCCATAACCCTATCCAACTTTAGACTTTCCTTACCAAACATGATTGTGATCCTGAAGTGCTTAAACGAAGGCGGTAGAGATCTCAATAGTAAAAGAGCCTTGTCATCATCTCCATAATTCACATCCACCTTTAATAAATTGGCAACACAATTCTGAAATCTGCTCAAATGATCTTACAGGTTTCCACCTTCTTCCATCCAAAGACTAAGAAGATCATCTTTCAAGAAAAGTTTGTTGGATAAAGTTTTACCCCTGTAAACTTTCTCGCGCTTATCCCATGTCTCTTTAGCGTTCATATCCTTATCAATATTAAGCATCACATTGTCAGCAAGATGTAGCTTAATAGAGCTCTTTGCCTTTACGTCCATTCGCTTCCACTAAGCATTTGTAGTTTCCGCCGGCTTCTTCTCCACACCGAGAACAGCAAGTTGCAGATCTTGCTGAATCAAGACGTTCTTCATCTTCCTCTACCATAACGCGAAGTTAACCTTCCCATCAAACTTCTAGATTATGATGGACTTCACGTCATTGATCTTATCACCCGCCATCTCAAAAAACACTATGACTAAGCTCTGATACCAATTTGTTGATTTTTAAACTCCATTATTGATCATGTTTTCTCAATAGACTACGGTGATAAACATATAGGATACTGATATGCGAATATGCAGTATAAAATATGAACGATAAAAAAAACATGCTACGCACACAAGACAAGCTAACTTTGCCTACGTCCTCGTGTGATCTCTCTTGGGAAATCACTGGCATTATGAAGAAAAAACGGTTGGTTACAAGAAACTTATTGAAACCCCTTAGTTAATTCCCCAAACCTTGCTAGAACCTCTCTATCACTCTTGCTCTCTGCCCCTTGTATGCTTGTTTTTTCTGTATTAAAAATAAGCTCCCAACAACCCTATTTATAGGTATAGGACTTGGGTTACATTCCTTGCTAAAACAGGACTCTTAAATCGACTTAGAATAAGAAAAGCTAACTTATTTCCTAATCCTAGTTGATTTGGGATTCTTGAGAAAATATAATTTCCTAATCCAAAGAGGAAATTATATGCACACTTTATTTTCTCCTAATCCAAATAGGATTCTTTCTTAAGCCTTGACTTGGGTTTTGATGAGCCAAAAAACACAACAAAAATAAAAACCTATAAGTACTCTACAATACTTATAGTTGAAGTAAAGGAGCAATGAAACAAGTAGAATCACTAAAGATTAAAAAAATGAAAAAAATAATAATAAAAAACAAGAGGAAATGTATCTCTTTGTGTACATTTTCAAGAACTCAATCGACAGTGTGCATCATGGAATGAAGCAAAATAATTTCCAATGAAAAAAATTTTGTAAAAACAAATACCGGATAAATGATCATCTTGCATGAAATATGTGCTTTGCCACAATAATTTAATCAAGACGATACTACTTTTACTTTACCAAATTCATGCTAATCATCTTTCGGACAAAGATGATTTTCAAGAACCAAGTACTACTCAGCACAGATAAAGATTCAATGAATGGCAATCTTAAATAATCATGGCTGACAATATAGTTCAATAATAATAATCAAGTAGAAAAAGTAGATACCAAAGACAACGTGTAGAGACAAGAATTTTAAATTCACACCACATTTCTACATTGAATTTACACAAATTTGCTCAAATTAATTGTTATTTTTGTTCAGACAAGGGAGATATGTAATTAAAAAGATGTGAGAGAAAGATTAAGAACATAAACACAATTAAGAAAAATAGAAGTGAATTCAATGTTATACCGAGGGCAATATTCCATTTGAATGTATAGATATGTTGATTCAAGCTTAGTATCCTGCCCAGGGACATCAGATGAGCCTGCAGCTATGTAGCTGAACGCAGAGCTTGCTGCAGTTCCCGAACCCCAAGCGCTGTCACCATCGGGATCAACAACTCCTGTTTCATACCATGCCTGAAAGTATTTACAACCATTACAAACATGATAGAGGACAAATACGTATTTATAACTGTATGTGTTTCTGCATGCAACAACATTTCCTAATTTTGGATTAAAAGAATAGAAAACCAGAGCAAAAATTGTTATGATTCTTCCACTAAGAATTTTGAAAGTAAACTAGAATTCATCCCCAAAAGCAAAAGCAGAGACATAATAATCACCAAAACATGCAAGGAGCAACAAAGTAAAATAAACCTCTCACCTGATAGTAGCGGACAACATGCTGATGCTGCAAACGAGCAAGTGTGGCTACTTCCCTAAGTACATCATTTACCACAAAGAGAGTTTAAAATGATATATAACAGAGACTTGTTGCAAATAAACAACAATAGAAAAAGGAAAATAGAACATAAAATCAGGTTCACTCAAATATCGAGTGGCCATTAATCATCAGCAATACTGACGACATATAAATAACACAGTTTATGATAATATGAAAAGGAAACTAAATCAGTAATAGCCATTTTTTGTAAACAAGAATGACATGGTTGTGTATAAATTTCCCGTGAGAGCAGTGGTTGAAATATTAGCTAAAGACTTTAATGCTGGGAACAGTAAATGATTATATGAAAAGGAAACTAAATCCATATAGCCATTTCATATAAACAACGATGACATGATTGCGTATTACTTTCCCATGAGACCAATGGTTGAACATTATCTAAAGACTTTAATCCTGGGAATCAGTAGAGAATGCTAATAAGCAAGACAGTTAATATAGGAGATAAGACGAAATAAAATTTGAAACATATAATAAAATTGAGAAACTGTGGTAGAAAGAATACAATGGCCAAAAAACAGAAAATATTTCTGCATCTTGTCTGCACAAACCCTTCACACAGAGAGTTACAGCCATGTTCAACATCGCCTATCTCAACCTGCCATTTCATAAATTATTGACAGAACAACATTTACACATCTGCATGGTGTGTACTTCATAAACCGTAGAGTGATTGATAGTGATAATATTGATAGCTTTTTGCAACCTTGCAATGAAATCTACATATAGTGCTTAAATACGAATAAAATCGATAAAAAGAATTGTGTTAGACTGATAGACTGATAGTATCCGATGGAAAGAACTTTCCACTGGACCTGTTGAAAAAAAGTAATTCCTTGATATATTCTTCTCCAATAAGGAGGAAATATATAGGCAATTTACAATATTGAAAGCACTAGTCAACTAATTACAATCGGAAACAATCAAGCTAATTATTCTACAATCAAGCTAATTACTCTATAGTCAACTATAGCTAATTACTCTAAATTCAACTATACAATCATAACCATAATTGAGAAAAGTCAACTATACAATCACTAACCTTTAGCTAATTACAATTACATAGGATATTTATAGAAAGTATCTAGAAATCCTCTTGACCGGATCTGCTAAGATTCGTTCAACCCTTTGCAATTCTAACCTTCTGGTTCCCGGGACAAGGTGATGTGAAAAAAAAATAAATAAATAAATAAAAAAAAATAAAAAAAAAAAAAAAGAAGTAAATTTGGTCAGTGCCTAGATTTCTTTAAAAGAGAAATTTATGGAAAACACCTTGAGCCAAACTATACTCAGAAAAATTCACACGAAAAACTTCAAATATATTATTCAGAAAACTGATTGCATAGACTAGAACCCTCTCCTTTGTAAGGCAACACTACATAAATGACTCTTATGGTTTCAATGACATTTATTAGCTCTTTTCATATTCCTAGACTCCATTATTATTGACCACACCAATAATAAGACTGAATTCTTTGACCGATTAATTAGTGACAACATTTTCCAAGATAAGGTAAATGGCTTCTTTGACTATTCAAGCCCGGATAACACTAAATTAATTATGCAATGCATCATTCTTTCCCCCTTGAAGAAACTTGTCCTCGAGTTTGCTGCTGTCGGAACATTCTTTTACTTCCTCACCATTGTAAGGATACAAGTTTGAGATGTTGAATGTTGAATCAATCCCCAAATGTTTTGGCAAATCAATTACGTAAGCATTCTCTCCAATTTTCTTAATGATTTTGTAATGCCCAATCTTCTTTTTGCTTAGCTTGGAATAAGAGCCTACTAGAAATCTTTCCTTGTGTAGGTACACCATCTCCATCTCTCCTTCTTTGAAACTTTTGACACGCCTTTTCTAGTCTGCATAACTCTTGTACTTGGAATTGGACTTTTCAATTTTCAGCCTAATTTCTTCATGCAGTTCCTTCATTGTTTCAACCACATTCTCTCCCTTTAAACTGTTTTTTCCCATTTCTGGTAAAGGTGCTAAATCATAGAAGTGCATTAGCCGTTTCCCATTGACAATTTCAAAAGGGCTGCTTCCGGTAGTTCGATTTTCGAAATAATTGTAGGCAAATTCTGCTTGTGCAACATTAGCTTCCCATTGCTTAGGATTCTCTCCAACCAAGCATCTCAAAAGGTTTTGCAAGCTTCTATTGACAACCTCAGTCTGTCCATCCGTTTAAGGATGATAGGAGGTACTATACTACAACTTTGTTCCAAGCTTTTTTCATAAAGTTCTCCAAAAATGTGACAGAAATTTGGAGTCTCTATCTGATGTGATTGACTTTGGAACTCCATGCAAACGTACAATCTCCCAAAAATAAAGATTTGCTATATTTGATGCATCCATTGTCTTCTTGCAACAAATGAAATGGGCCATCTTTGAAAACCTGTCGACCACCACAAAAATGGAATCCATTCCTCGCTGACTTCTTGGCAACCCCACAACAAAGTCCATGCTTACATCCTCCCAAGGAGCTATAGGAACCGGCAACGAAGTATACAAACCAGCATTATGCACTCTTCCTTTAGATTCTTGGCAAATTTGACACCTTTCACAAATCTGTATACATCTCTCCTCATTTTTGGCCAAAAGAACTTCTGCTCAATCATTGTATAAGTCTTATTTTGCCCAAAATGTCCACCCAAATCTCCACCATGTATGTCTTGGACGATCTTTTCCCTTAAAGAATAGTCTGGAACACAAAGATGATCTCCTTTGAATAGGAAACCATTGTGCATCTCCCCGGCTGGTCATTGATACAGTCACTCCAAATGGATCCAAAGAATCAATGGTAACAGACATACTGGATAGCAGTAAAGTTCTTCTACTAAGTGTATCCGCCACTATTACTTGCTCCAGATTTGTGTTTTTTCACAAATGTGAATTGTTGCATGTAGGCAACCCAACGAGCATGCCTTTTGCTCAACTTTTGCTGGCTGTTGAGATGCTTCAAAGCTTCATGATCTGAATACAAAATAAATTCTTGATGTATCAAATAATGCTCCCAATGTTTAAGGGATTGAACAACAGCATAAAACTCTTGGTCATAAGTGTTGTATCTTCTTCTTGTATCATTCAATTTTTCGCTGTAGAATGAGATTGGTCTTCCTTCTTGACTTAGAACGCTCCAATCCCAATTCCTGAAGCATCACACTCCACTTCAAAGGCTTTCTTGAAATCTGGCAACACTAAAACAGGTGCTGAACTGAGCAGCCCTTTCACCTTCTAAAAGCCATCTTGAGCTTGTTCTAACCACTAGAACTTCCCCTTCTTTATGCAATCAGTTATATGAGCAATTATAGTGCGTCTTACCAACAGATTTGGCAAGTCTTCATATGTAACTTCATCTTCAGTAAATTCCAGCAGCCCTCCTCCGCCTTGTGTTTTCCACAAATTCTTCCTCATTATCATTATCTCCACCCTCTTCATTAACCAACAAATTGTTGGCTTGTTTCTGCAGTCAGAGGATTTGTGACCTTTTCCACACTTATAGCATATTATTCTGCGTCCCGCCGATTGAAATGGGTTGTTGTTATATCTAGGAACATTGTTTCTTGCTACTACACAACCTGGCCCTTGGTTGTGATCTTGATAGTTAGCAGTTGGTCTAGAATTCTGCATCTCACCAGCTGCTGCCACTGACTTCTGTTTGACATCTCCATAGCTACGATTAGCCTCCCATTGATTATTCCCCTTTACTTTCTGATTCGGGTGGTTGCTGGTCCATTTTTGTTGTTTTTCAACCTTCATTGCTAACAGAACAACACTGGCTAGTGTCCAACAAAGTTGCAACTCCACTAAATTTCTGATATTTGGCCTCAAACCCATCAAATAACGATGAATTACATGCAATTCCGTTTCAATCAATTGTACTCTAGTCCGCATTTTGTAAAACTCATTAGTGTACTCCCGTACATAACACGACCCTTGTTGAAGAGATTGGTATTGCTCAAAGAGAACTCTTTTATAGTTCAATGGAAGGAATTGGCTCCGGATCAGCCACTGCATCTTCATCCAATTCTGAAATTTTCCTTTTCCGGATTGAACTCTTGTCATATGCAGTTGCTCCCACCAAGAAGATGCATACCCCTTCAATTTTATACTAACAAACTTGATCTTTTTGTGTTCTGAAAGGTCAAGAAACTCAAAGATCCTTTGAACTTCATTCAACCAGTCCAAGACCTCCTCTGGTTGCTCATCTCTATTGAAGTTTGGGATATCTGCCTTAATTCGTGGATCCCAATCCCGATTTATGTTACGGTTGAATGCCGGTTGTCTCACCGCAAGAAAAACTCCACCATCCTCATCTGAAGACTCCTCCTAAACTTGCTAGTACTGCTCAATAGTAGGCTGGTTTCTCATATTTCTCCGCTAATAGGTTCGAGTGTTTTGATCCACTTGCCTTCCGATTGTAGGATTAGGTTGACCAAAAATACCAGATTGTTCTAATCTAGCACAAAGTTGATGAATCTGTTGCTGCAGGTTTAAAAACTCTTCTCTAGTTGGACCTTGTTCTGCTAGATGCAAAGTTGCTGCATTCGAATCATCCCTTGGCCCAGCCATTGATTTGCATCAATCACGAATCAGAGATAAGACCCTGATACGAATTGATGTAAACTAAAAAGAAAAAAATAAACTCCAAACACCGTCAGAGCATAGATTTCTTTAAAGGAGAAACTTAGGGAAAACACCTCGAGCCAAACTAGATTCAGAAATATTCACAGGAAAAACTTCAAATATATTATTTAGAAAACTGGTTACATAGGCAACACTCCATAAATGACTCTTATGGTTTCCATGACATTTATTAGCTCTTTTCATATTCCTAGACTCCATTATTATTGATCACACCAATAACAAGACTGAATTCTTTGACTGATTAATTAGTGACAGCATTTTCCAAGATAAAATAAATGGCTTCTTTGACTATTCAAGCCCAAATAACACTAAATTAATTCTGCAATGCATCACAAGGATAATAAGTTTAAAACAATGATAAAATACTAATCGTATGATCCGATGCACCAGAATCAATGATCCATGGTGCAGAGGTAAGTTGACTTGAGAAACCAGTAGAAAGATTACATGTTTGAGCAAGAGAGCCACTAGGGATAGAGGAGCTGGCTCCAGAACTGGGTTTGATTAGTTTCAAGAGTTGAGCCACGTGTTCCTAGCTAAGGTAAAGTTGCTCGGCAGAATTAGCAGTGGAGGAAGCAGTATGCGGCTTGTCTCTAGGTTTCAGTTTGCCTGCTTTCCATGGAGCTTGGTCACACCAGACCTTAGCCTTGTCCTCAAATTTACAGGCAGTGGCCTTGTAGACCGAGACCTCCTGTGAGACCAGAGCAAAGGTCTCTACATGATTCAATGAGTCTCCCTTTATTCCCAGCGTCCTTCTGCTTTCTTGAAGGGGAGGTTGATTTTCGGTGGAGATGGGTGTGGGATGAGAAGAGGAGGAGATTTCAGACATAGTATTTCTATAGGCGGAGAAGAGAAGAAAAAAATCTAGGAAGCAATCCAAGATCATTAGGAAACAACCGAACAGCCTAGTTCTCAGAGTTGGAACCAGGCTCTGATATCATGTAAAAGTAATTCTTTGATATATTCTTGTCCAATATGGAGGAAATATATAGGCAATTTACAATATGGAAAGCACTAGTCAACTAATTACAATAGGAAACAATCAAGCAAATTATTCTACAACCAAGCTAATTACTCCATAGTCAACTATACAATCACAACCACAATTGAGAATAAGTCAACTATACAATCACTAACTTTTAGCTAATTACAATTATATGGAAAGCACCAGTCAACTAATTACAATAGGAAACAACCAAGCTAATTATTCTACGATCAAGCTAATTACTCTATAGTCAACTATACAATCACAACCACAATTGAGAATAAGTCAACTATACAATCACTAACCTTTAGCTAATTACAATTATACAGGATATTTATAGACAGTATCTAGGATTTACTCGTAGAAATCCTCTTGACCGGATCTGCTAGGATTCGGTCAACCATTTCCAACAAATGTAATTCATTTCCTCTAAATCATAAGATATGAACGTAAAACCAAGTTACAATAAGTGTTTGACCATATTATGATCACTTGACCATGTGAAGCATAATGCCAAGGTTGGACAAATCGGACATCTAGACAAGTAACAGCACAAACATTCTAGCAGAACATCGCATATACAAGAATAAGTTAATGCACACAACAAGGCATGTCTACGGTAAAGTAGATTGCTATCAAACCAAAAAATGCCAGGCATGTCCCAAACCAAGTTATACAAAAGAAGGATTTGCAATGGATTACAATGTGATTATGGGGCCACTTAAATACATGCAAGATAAATAGTACAATTAAATGGTGTATCTTGAGGACCAAATTAACAAACATCATAAACGGATCATGAATGTGGTTTACTTTGAAGTGAACAACTTCCAGCACACTTTCCACTTTTAAATAAATATACCTTAATATTCGGTCATTAACTGGCAAGATTTTGTCCTTGAGGCGAATTTTTTTCACCGCATACTGCCTTCCATCTAATTTATTTTTGCATAATACAACATGGCCGAAACCACCATGGCCTGTTATTATTATAAGGAAAACTTTGATCAGACCCAAAACACAAGAAAACATCATGAAAAGTTTTCTAAAATAATATCTAGCTTTAAATAATCTGGAAAGAAAAGATCCATAAAACCAACACAAATTTTGATAAAACAAATAAATAAATAAAAAAGCGTATTTAAACTTGAAACAATAATTTAGACAGAAAAGTAGCATGCAATAATTAGCAATTAAATTTCTAAAGAAGAAAAAGGATCAATATTTCAATAGTTAAAGTAAACTAATTTATGACTAAAAATCTCCACAGGGTACTAAATTCTTACTAATGCGACATTTCCTTTCGGTGTAATGTCTGAACTTTGATTTTCAAGTGAAACTTCCACATCAAACAATTATTCACACCCAAAGAAAGCCATAGAATCACTTGGAAGAATCTATCATGTTATCTAGTTACTTCTTAATATTCAAACTCACATTAGAAAAATTATGAGTGCAATACCTAGAGGCTGTAGCTCCTCAAAGTCATTAAGATAACGTGAGTTTGGGAGAGATGTAGTCATGCCTCCAAAATCTGAAGTGGGTTTCCAAAATTGAGATACTCCAGATGAACTCTAGAAAAAATAATCATAATAAAAGAAAAAAAAAAATTAGTAAATTTGTGAAGTCGAAGTCTAGAGCCAATAAAAAAGGCTTATAAACAACAAAACAGAGTGACACACCATATGTTGATGAAAAATATTATCAAAGGTTTTGTTAAAGAGTGAAGATGGTTTAGAAGCCAAATCCCGCACCGATTCTGAAAAGATCTGAACCAAATCATCAGAGAGCATGACAGTTTAATCAAAATTTGGCAGAAAAAGAATCCTACCGGATTAAACGAAAATGACTTTTTTTCCAGAAGTATTCAGTTACATACTCCTAGATTGTACAGCTCAGTGGATATCTGCGGCAAAGCATCAGCCAATGGTCCTTTAGAAGCACAAGCAAGGCGAAGAAGATGAGCCTAATGCAAAAGAAAGTAGCACCCATAACTTGGATAAAATTCTACATTTAACAACAATGGAAAGAAGGCGTACGAGTAGAAAAGTTACCATTATTAGATCTTTTTCAACATTTTGAGATGCCTGGTCTTGACCTAAGGATGCAGAAGATAGTGACTTGGAAGGCTCACTTTCAAGACCACTATCATCGTCATCTGCTACATGCTCCCAGAGAAAAATATCCTGCAAAGGCATACAATATTGATATAGTGGGAATGAAGATTATCACAAACACTAGGTGCTTATACCTATGCCGTGAGATTAGTGTAGCCAAAAGTCTAAAAAATTTAGAGTTGGCTTACATGCTTTGTGAACCATCCCTGTACATCTTGCCATCTTGGTATAATATGTTCCAGATATGCCAATACATGATTATGAAATTGAAGGATCGATTTCAAGTTTAAACCAAACTAAATGAAAATTTACATTTTTTTACCAATTTGCCTTTGATATCCTCCATTCCAAAAGCTCTGGTCTTGAAGAGCTTGGACTTCAGATTTTCTTTTTAGTGTGTTAAGTTACCATTAAACCTAAAAGCTTAAGTTTTTAGGCATGGGTCCAAATGTATTTAGGCATGGGTCCAAATGATGATATTAACCTCTAACACACGCTTTCACATGCAATACCAATAAATTTATGACGTGAACCAAACCCAAATATTGTCATAAATTCAATTGCAAAACAAATGCAAATAAAAGATATTGCTATGAAATGTATGTGTTTCGCGCAAATTGAATACCGCAATTGTCTTCTTTGTGGAGCCAAGCCATGTGAAAAATGGATTTATATTCCAATAGGAACAGATACAAATTCAATTACATGGCAAGACTCAAAATGAGGACCTCCTAGAAAATGTTGCTTTGTTACAATATTAATAACCACTAAACCAAAAGGCTTAAGTTCAAGCAATGGTATCAAGATCTAACTTAGTAATTTTCATACAAAAATGAATAATAAAAATTCTATCTTACAAATTTGGAGAAGATTTAAGAAAAAGATACACCCAAGGGATATTTAACTGTGACAATTAATAATCAACTATTATATCAAAAAAGCTAGTATACATGCTAACAGCTACAACAATGGACCACCACTCTCCTTCATATACCTTTTGAAAATCTAGCATTAGTTTATTGAGGCTGGAGTTATTCAAATATAAGATGGTCTCTATGAGATTTGTCAGAGTGGAATTTTTATTTGATTATGTTTAATCTGCAGTCTGCTACTATTTTAATATTCGAGAAAGTATGTGTACCGGCTGATTTTGGATAAAGCTGGAGTTTCTACCCATATCTAGCTCTAACTTTAAAATGTTTGGCAAGTTCCTCTCTTCAAGCTACAGTAATAGATTGAAAACAAATTAAGCTTCCTCTTCTTGACATTCATGTGAACTTAGATCACAACAAAGTTGCCATTTTCTTCTCCTCCGTGTTAGGTTTGCTTTTTACATGCTCAAATACAGCATACATATTTCTAATTATTTTCAAAAACACTTCAGAATGAAACATAGGATTGGGTCTTTTTCTTTTTTCTGTAAAGCTAGATGCCTGTGATGTCAATTTTTTAGGAATTTTCACCATAGACCATACTAAATCAAACAGAAACATATTAGGCAGAAAAATAGCTATATAACTTAAAACTTTTCTCTTGATCCTTCCACTTGTTTATTTTTGTTTTCACTTGGGCTTCTGAAGTAGTAGCCATAACACAACTGGACATCTAATTCTCCATTTAAACTTCTTTCTTGTAACAAATTTGTTTATGTTGTGTTTTTTGGCTCATCAAAACCCAAGTCAAAGCTTAGGAAGAATTCTTATTTAGATAAAGAGAAAATAAAGTGTGCACATGATATCCTATTGGGATAAGGAAATTAGTTTTTCTCAATAATCCCAAATCAACTAGGATAAGGAAATAAGTTAGCTTCTCTTATTCTAAGAGGATTTAGGAGTCCTATTCTAGCAAGGAATGTAACCCAAGTCCTATACCTATAAATAGGGCTGTTGGGAGCTTATTTTTAACACAGAAAAATCAGCAAGCATAAAGGGGTAGAGAGCAAGAGTGATAGAGAGGTTCTAGCAAGGTTTTGAGGAATTAGCTAAGGGGTTTCAATAAGTTTCTTGTAACCAAGTGTTTTTCTCCATAGTGCTAGTGATTTGTCAAGAGAGATCACACAAGGAAGTAGGCAAAGTTAGCCGAACCTCGGTAAATTCTTTGTGTTTGTGTGTGGCATGTTTTCTTTACTGTTCATACTTTATTCCACATATTCGCATATCATTATCTTATAAGTTTATCACAATAGTCTATCGAGAAAACACGATCAATAAGGGAGTTTAAAATCAACAGTTTCTTACTCCATGAGAAGTGGAAGCTACTATATTACAAATAACAAAGTAACTAATAAAATATTTCATTATCAGAATTAAACAATCAGATTAAGAGAACAGGGTTTCCCAGCAAGTAATATGGTTGCAGACTCTTTGGTGAATTTCGAACTTGTATGCCCTCTTTACTCAAAATTCATTATTTCTATCATTCCACTTCCCATTCTTTTACCAGCAGAAGTGGGTCTGACCAGAAACTATTAAAATATAATATATTGCAATCTAAGTAAAAATATTAGAATTATAGACCAAGTGCAAACGTTCAATTATTCCAAAGAAAGAAAAGATAAGCCAAGAATATAATCTAAATAAACCTTTTATAAAATGAGCCGATAAAAATAATACACATGATTAGAACTCATTAAGAATACTGTGTGAAAAATCAGATATATTTACTATAAGTTTATAACAATGGTAGAAATAGAATCATGACAATTATAATTGGTTAATATGATAAATTCGAACACAATATGCAGTATGAAAATTTTAGTTACAGATTCATGCATCCAAATATCAAAGAGAAACAAGAGCATCCAGACATTACTCACCTCATTTTCGCCTTCCATAGCATTTCCTACCAATTCCTCCATATCAGATCTACTTGAATCAGTAGTAGATACGCTCTTACTCTCATCTTCAGTTTCTTCTTTGACAGCATCCAGTTTGGTAGTAGTATGAAGTACTGGACCTTGTTTTGTGTCCTGCACTGTCATTGGCTTTACATTCTTATCAATCTTTTTCGCCAAAACCTCATACCCAAGTTTTGAACCATCTGATGGATGAGATTGTACAGAGGAAACTATTCCTCTGTTTTCATCCATTCCAAGACTCCAGTGCCATGACTCTCCAGAGCCACTGAAGAGGTCTATGAAGCCATAAACAAAAGGTCCCTTAGAAGAGCAACTCTTGTTAGTTGAGACTGCTATGTCCTTAAACATCTGGCTGCTGCTACCTACATTTGAGCTTAAAACCTTCCAAAAAGAGAAGAGTAAATAAAAAACATGTAGGGTAAAGAAAACAAAACGGAAAGACTATAAGGAAAAGGATACAGATACATGAAAATAACCAAAAGCAAAGTTTCGAATGTTATAAATGAAATCTAATCTCATGTCAAGTTTGAGTGTACTAAAACATGAGATTAGATTAACCATTCCTCTTGTCTATCTTCAAAGATTCTATTTCATAATAAATAGAAATATTTTCCTCCAAAGAAACTAAACCTTCTAAATGATTGTTTTTCTTGTTACATTAAGAAACTAACATTCCTAAACAAGAAATCATCTAGAAGAAGTAGACTTGGGTGGCACTCCACCTAAATGTAGTAACCGCTCACCTTGTCCAACAAAGGTGGCCAATTGGTCACCTTATCCATCAAGGTGGATTTAGCCCACCTTACTCAAAGGTAGCAGAAGCTACTTTTAAGCAAAAGTCCAATTAGACTCTTGTTTGTTCCCTTAAGCCAACTCTTAGGCCTTTTGATTCAAGTTAGGTAATCCAACAATTTCGCGAAGATCGGGAATAATCTAATAATTAATATATTTAAATCCTCAGCAATATGGAACATGTATCTTCATGAAAAGTACCAATAATTGGAAGTTCCATTAAACGAATGTCCTTCCAATTATTTAGTTCCTTAGGACCGTGCTTACGTCTAATGGATAATTTAATTTATCAAGATACCATTATTCAATAACTCTTCTTGAATACTAAACATCAAAGTTTATTATCCAAGACCCCGTAAGACACATAAGGTGGTACTTACTCTTATTTATAATAAGAGTCACAATGTCCATATCTATAAATATATGTTTTCTATGATAAATTAATAATACCAAATTGTCGAGAAATAAACTTTTACGAAATAGTCGTACTCATTGACAGCTCAAAGATTATAATTCATAATTATAAATTCATTATTTATTATAGGAATAAGATAGACATCCCAAATGCTATAATTGTGAACATATTATTCTATCAATGGTAAATAGAATTATACTATTCACATGATCCAATTCAATACATCCCATGAGCTCAACCCCTGAGTGCGTCAGCATAGCACAACAAAACTAATTCAATCTTCACAACCCAACATGAAGATGTATAGATGATGTTATGAAGTTGATTTTGTTTGAGTTGATGATAGCTAGAGCCTAGAAACTAATTTGAACATCTTTGTTGTTAGTATGATGATTGCGTGTCAATTATTTTATGAATTATGTCGTGTTATTGATTGTTTGTAAGATTCTAAACCTTATATTTAGCTTTGTAACTGGAAATTTATAGGATAAGATTTACAATTTTTATGAATTTATAAGAAAGAAAAAGGTTAGGACTTGAAGTTAATGTTAGAGTTGTTAAAGATTATAAATGTGATTATTGGTTGTTTCGTGAAATTTTATGTGCTTTATTTATATATATATATTTCATGTGCTTTATCTATCTTTAGTGAGACTTACGCCTCGTTCTGCCTTGAAGCTTACGCCTCACCTTGTCGGGAGAAAACACCTCGATACTAAAAACGTATTTTAAAACATCGGGGTTATAAACATTAGTTTTTTTGTTTTTTTTTAAACAGGTTATAAACATTACTTGATCACAAATATGGAGACAATTTATCACTGGAGGCATTAGCAACAGTAGCATAGATCTCTTATGTTTTTTTTTTTAAAGAAAAGATGCTTGAGTGTATTCATAAAAGCAGGATGCAGGGCCCATTGGTTAAAGACACAGGATATAGGGGACAAGGATTATGGGTGCAATATCAATTCAAAACTAAAACTGATTGACTAATGCTTTTATTCTGAGCTAGAGAGTCAATACCAGTTTATTTCCTTTTTCAGACCTACAATCTATCAATTTTCTTTGTGCACCCAAATTGTTTCTGCTCATTTTACATCATACTAGTTAATTCTATTTAAAAGAAGACAAACCTTTATGTCTTCCTTCTCAAGCGAAGAGTCCTTTATATTAAAATTCGTGAGAACCTTGACAATGAATTTTGAAAAAATAAAATTCAGGGATTACAAGAATAATAAACATACTTGTAAAAGAATCTTGAAAATTTTTCAGACACCAGAACAATTTTTTCCAATTTTTTGATATGAAACATTAACAAAAGAGGAGAATTTTTAGGGAAAAAAATAGTTTTTGTGCTTGAACAATTTTCAAAATATTTTCACAAGTATGTTTGTTCTTATCATCCATAAACAAATAACATTAAATTTCATCCATGTCCTCAGATTTTTAATTCAAGGGATTTCATACTAGAGAACCACTAATACACTCACAGAATAAATAATAATTAGCTAAACAAGGTGATGTAGAATAGGAAATATAATCCAGTATTCAGGGATATTTAGACTTGATAGGGATAGAAATCAGATACCAGTGAATAAATTACAGAAAAAAGAGTGGAAATTTCAGAAAAATAACGGCTGGGAGAGAAAAAAGGGGAGGAAAACTAAAAAAAAAAAAATATAGATCAAAAGTGCATAAAACAATAAGAGGCCTGTTTATAGGCACATAAGCCGATCTAACCATTTTTTAATAGGAAACAAGAATGAAATAAATTTATTAACACAAAAAAGGTGAACCAAAGTAATTCCTAAATAAAATCTCTATAAATATTAAATATTAAAATAAAAGGAAATTCCCAAACAAATCTAAACCAAATGACATAAATAAGATTTCTAAGAATATAATATTTCTTATTCCACATCACAAGGGTAAAGCCTTAATCATGATGAAAAAAATGGAATATAAAGAGGGGCTCCAGAATTATTGGGGAAAATAGAATAACTTCCATAAAACCTCAAATGACAAATTGACAATAATGGAGTAGAAATTTAATCAGTAAGTGGTAATGAACCAAGAAGTATCAATTAATTTCAAATAATGAGTTAATTAATTGCTAAGGAAAACAAAAATACAGAAAGAAAAAGAAAAAGAAAAAAAAAAACAACGAATGCATACTAGTACACCAACATATTAATAGATATATGAAATGCTGATAACAACTGAGTAGCAAAGCTTACAGATTCGTTAGACTGGCCAACTGGAATGATTTCAGAAAGGAACTCTTGAGCAGCCTCCACCAGATTGAAAATCATTACCCGCCCTTCTCGAGCATTAGAGTTTGCCTATACCAAAAGAAAATTTACAATTAAAAGAAAGTTGTGTTAGTCTACAAATATGAGGTGAGAGAGGCAGAATCACTGGTACATAAAAAGGTTAATTCAAGAGAAATTTTGACTTCTGGCGCACAAACTTTTCAAGGAAACAAACTTTGATGTGCACTTATCCGACTGTAAGAACTATAGAGGAAACAAAAGGTTTTCATTCAACAATACAAATTATAAACATTGCTAATTGTTAGCATAGCAACAAAGTTCATGAAAAAGAAGAACATAAAAATAAGTTATCCAATACCTGATCTTGAAGAAGACACAGAAGATTATCAGCATCACTTTTTGTCAAACCTTTCTCAGGAATAATCTGCAACTTTGGACACTTGTAAGGATACCCTGGTAAGCATCTGATAAACAATTAAACAGAAATTATCATGATGATGGATATCATCGACACAAAAAGGAAACTACACTGATTGCCATGTCACTTACCTAACTAAAAGATGAGCAGAGACATCCAGATCTTCATAACCCATATCCTTTGAGTAAGGCCTGCTCAAATTTCAAACAGTGCAAATCTAAATCAAGGGCATATCGTATCTCCGAACCTGTTTGAGATAACATGAGAAAAATAAATAAATAAATAAAGAAAGAAAAAACCAACAAACAATCAGAACCTGAGCTTAATAATTATTTGAGGGGGTGATCCTGGGTCAACTTTGAAGTCCTCTTGAAATATTGCACATCTAAAAGTACAACAAAAATCTAAGAAATGGAAACAAGTATAACATCATAACATAAATGTTTTCACAAGATATTATGAATATCAGCAAAAGTGATGTCACCTAAGCAGATCTTTGAGCAATAAATACAATCATACACACAAGGAAGATCATTAGTAATTCTAAATTCCAGACTGAAAAAAAAAAAAATTAACAGTGTCAACGCAGGTTTCACCGAGTATGTTCCTGCTATGTATATAATTATCAAGTGTGAGATCCAGCATATTTTTTCATACAGTAAACTCTGTAACGTTACTAAGTCGAATCCATCACGAACAAACATGCGGGATCCCGCACCTAATATATATATAAATGGAACTTATTCCGTGAACCCCCCCCCCCCCACCCCCCAGTGATCTATTTATATGGGTGTGTGCATCTATGTTGATACTATATACATCGTATAAAAAAGAAAGAAAGAATGTTTATACATATGGATAAGATCCATAAGACCAAGTTGGAGAATGTAAAATAATGGTCATATTCTAGTTGATTAATATGAAAAATTCAAGATAGAAGTTTGGTTACAATGAGATTTGTGAGCAATAACTAATCAGTTATTATCTTCTCCACGTCCTATAGAAAACTGCTTGCTTGAGTGTTAATACTAAAGAGATTATTATATTTTTATCAACAGCTATCACAATGATACCCTGCATAGATAACAGGAAAGTGTTTTATTTTTTTATAGGAAACAGAAACTTTGTTCAAAAATGAAGAAGATGACAGGAAATATGAGTACCAACGTAAGAATAGATTGAAGACTATATCCAAAATAATTCAGAGCTGCAAGGTGATGCAGCAAGGAAGCAAAACCAGAACAAAAGCATAATAGAATCATTCCAATGAACTCTAACACAAGGTCACAATCCGTCCCATAAAAGCCCACTTGAATTATGGGACTAAAAATTGAGAAATAATAAAAAATAAATATTATTTAATGTTTGGTTATATGATCCTAATAGCTGAAAAATAATTTTTGAAAATATTTGTACCATATATTTTTTCATTGTTCACCATTTCAGAACACTGTTTTCAATATATGCTATGAGAAGCATTTTCATATCCGGAAAAGAAATTTCACTTCTCATTTTTAGTTGAAATTTGATAAAATAGAAAACGAATGCAAAAAACATTACCGAACACGCTAAAAGTCTAAAAATATTTTCTTTAAGCTCGAGTTTCCTCAATATTTAAATTTTAAAGTTGTTTACTGGGAACAAGGAAGCATAAAGTTTTAAAGAGCCAAGTACTCTTCTCAAATTAGGATTTACGAAAGGTTATTAAAGGAATAATTTTAGTTATTTGGCTTGTGTGTGTGCACGCATCACGCATGAGTGCAAACCATTGCTGCAAAATCAAACAAGCCCAATCTCCAACTCATGCATCCAACCTCAGTTTCCAAACCCTAAACCTTATTCTACTGCCAAGACTTAGACAAATCTTTCAAAATGCATATGTCACATCATATACAATGTAACATGATCCCGGTGTGGCTGACATCACTTGAACTGTTACGTTGCAAGGTCACACCCTAACTTGATTTCAAAGTAGGTTACCCAATACAAGGTTGCTGTATGGAATTATAACCGATTAATAGCAGGTCACATAGCAAAAGAAGGCAAGAAACTTGCATTGGCACACTAAAATAGCATTGCATTGGAGATGCTCTTACATACCACTCAAGCAAGTCTCAACATTAAAGTTAGACTGTGAGGATTTTTTGGGAAGGGGGAAAACAGTATCATCAATGAAGATCACAAACTTGTGCATACTTATAGTTTTCTCACACCCAAGTTAAAATGCATCCAAAGAACCAACTCTCAACCAACCACGAAAAACCTACATTTTTCTAATATTCTGCAAAAATTTCACAAAGTATCATATAATCAACCAAAATGAAACGAAGAAAACATGTATAGCCTGTTAAAAGCTTTCTGTCTTACTCAATTCGATTGAGCTAGAATCAATTAGTTATTCAATCATTCAGCAGGATTCCAATCCATTGTGCTAAGTAAATCATCCAAATTTTCAATCAAATCAAATAATTAAATAAGCATTATACCAATTCCAACGAAAAAAATCGAATATAAAGCCAACTAACTCCTACATACTACATTCTATCCCCGGTTGATTTCAAGAATTTAGACTTTAATTTCTAAGCAAAAATCTCACTAGTTCCAGTTTCAAAACTAAATATATTCACTTACAAGGCGGTGATCTCCTCGGAGAGAAGCTCGTTATCACCACCATTATCAGAAGTGTGATCTTTCAGTTGAGCTCTTCCCTTATTCCTCCTCCCACTTCCACTCCCTCCTCCTCCTTTCTTCTTCTTCTTTGAAGCATGTCCCATTCTACCATAATCAATATAACAAACACAAACCCAATTTTCCTTTTAACCAAACACTCATAAACTCAGTCTTCAGTCCTGAAAACAGAATCAGATTAATCCTAAGAAACCCAGTTTCTCTTTTAACCAAAAACTCTTAAACGCAATCCAACTTTCGTATTAGAAGTCAGGAAAGAATAAGTTTTCGTAAACTGAAAAAGGCCAAAAACTGTGGAAAGCAATAAACATGCGTAGACATCTTGGCAAACCCAGAAATCCCAGAATCAGATGAGGCAACAGCTAGATTTCACTGTTGCTTGATACTTCAATGATAATACAAGGTTTAAACCAAAAGATTGAACTTTGAATAGGAGATTTGATGATAGAATATGATACAAAATGAGAGTGTTATTTGGAGAGTTATAAAAAAATAAAAAAAATAAAAAATAAAAAATAAAAAAATTGAGACGGCATTTGACAAGAGAAAACTGGCGGCGCTGAATTAAAAATAGGGAACATTTCAATAAAGTCCCTAAGGTTTTAGAAAAAGACAATAAGTGTCAAGTAGGGCTAGTTTGGTTGGAAAGTTAAAATCATTTTATTTTATAATTTTAACATAAAAATAATAAACACGAAGAAGTAAACAAATCTAACTTATTTTTGAAATCAAAATTCACTTTCAATATCGTTTTCAAGATAAAACTATATTTAGGAAAAAATTCCAAAAACTAACATAAAGTGACGAAAATGACCCTAGAGTTTGTTTTTATTAAACTTCTTTATTCTCTCTTAATTATTCATATTCTCTCTCTAAAATCCATTTTTCTTCCTTCTAGTTACCATACGATGAGTTTTTAATACTTTAAATAGCAAACAATTGTCTGCATTTGTGTATATTTTATGAGTTTTGAAACTATTCGTGATTTTCAAAATCAATTTTGAAGTTTTCCAAAATTTTGGGTTTTTGATCAACGTTGACTGATAGTCAACCATTTAATATTCCATAGTTCATCATATAACATATTTCTTCAATTTTTTGGTTTCAGATGAACACTATATGATAGCTTGCCATGTAATATGTTTTCAGTCCGTCATGTAACATGTATGACATATAATTTATTAGAGCATTTCAAATGCAAATATATATTTTTGGGTTTCTAACTAGTGACACATCATCATATATATTGAATATGGATCTACTTTGTCAAAAAAATTTAAGAAATGCATATTCTCATCTCCAATCCAATTATATAAAATCAAATATATATCCATTTTTGACCAATCATCTTAAAACATTTTGTTGGTTGCAAAATAGCAAACAAAAATAATATCAAACCTTGCAAGTGCACAAATCGTAAACAATAGCACAACAAGCAAGCAAGGGTCGTTACAATGAGGAATGAGTTACCTACAGAAGTTATGAATTTAAAACACTAATTTAAGACACTCTAAGACTCTAAAACAACTTTAATAAAATACGACTCACACACACGATTGGGGGTTTTTGAATTGATTATTAAAAACTAAAAATTTATATTAAACTAAAATTAAGAAACGCAGCAGAAAAATTATTTGGAAAAATCAATAAAGAAAAACTAGCTAGAACTTCCTATCCACCACTAAACATTCATTCAATTCATGGACAATAATGAAGTTAGTAAACAATCAAACATGATAACGATATTCACGACAAGGTGTTGGCATCCCACTCAAATCGTATAGTTTCTCTCTTAGTTAGTATATAAGTTGTATGGCATCTACATAAATACATGTATTCCAAATTATAACCTAGCATAGACATCTTCTAGATTTAATTATATGAATTCATTAAGAACGAATAGAATATGAATATCACATGACCCTAAAACATGCTATTTATTCTAGGCTTTTCATGAATTAATTTCCCTTAATTTGGTCTTATTCCAATTAATTGTTGCATGCAAAAATATGTATGTAAGGCATTCGAACTCTATCCTACAACGTAGATCCTAAAATCATGTTCCTAAGGTGATCAATCAAAGAAACACAATAAAAGAAAAACAATTATAATGGAGAAATTGAAATCATCATATAAGGAAAATAATACTTCATTAAAACACACCTGTGTATGGAATTAGAATCATGTCTAAGGCTTCAAGTTAGCCCTAGCTATGAGAAGTTTAGCTACACATTATAACTGTAAAAGCAAATAAAAACATTAAAACTAAAGAAAGTTACAAGAAGAGAGAAAATAAAAGTATAAAAGATCTTCAGTCTTCAATCTTGAATAATGAATCTCCCCTCTCATGAATAAGCTCTTGATATTTATATGTGATTTCTCCTTATAGATTCTCAATTTGCTTTGATGTAAGAAACACACCAAGTAGGAAAAAAGAATGAATTTAGGAATAAGAATCCTTTCTTAACTTGGAGTTCCTTTTTGATGATTAATTCCTAAATTGAGTTTAGGAATTTCTCAAACATGTCTTGATCTTCTAAAATAATTAGGATTTGATTTAGGCAGTTTTGAGGCAATTCTAGACCAATTTGAAATGGAAATCTGCCAAAAATAAGCAACGATCGATATGGGTGTCACAGCGGTTTTGACAGCGTAGAGCACTGGAGGTGTGTCGCTGTGGGATTGCAAAGTGGTCTTGACAGTGGCTGGCAAAGTGTGATCGTCTGATGTTGGACCACTGTGCAAGACGCTGTGAAAATACACAGCGCTTATTAACAGCGCAATACACTTGATATTGAGCGATGTGAAAGGCATATCAATTGCCTTCTTGTTACTTTTTGACTTGCAAATTATGCTTTGGTCCCTTCTTGCAACAACTACACTTTAATCCCTTCACTTTTCTAAAATTACCTTTTCGTCTTCAAATTTACTCTAAGAACTATCTTTTACACAATCTCAACAAACACATTAAAATATCCAATTTCACTCAAGAACATAACATAAAACATAGGGATTAAGGGTCTCAGTTATCAACATTTATCGACCTAACACATTTATTTCACTATCTATCCTATTATATTTTAAATCAAATATGTATCCATTTTAGACCAATCATTTATCTCATCTCTCTCATCTTTTATTTTACAATTGAATGAGGTGTAATATTAATGGTGGGGAAAAGTTAGAAATCCTAGTTAGCATTTCAAGGAGACTTTTAAAATTAGAAACCCAACTCCATATTCTCTGGAAAAAAAAAAAAATTGCCACATCATAATCAAGTTAGATAATTACATTGGAAAGATTTTTTCAACCTCATTATTTAACTATCCTATGTGGCACTAAATTTTCTCTAAATGCATAATAACATTGTATATGCTCTTAAGGGCAACATAATCTTTTTACTAGCATGGTTTGCTAAAAATGAAATTTTACCACAGCCCGGTTAGAAATGAATTTCATTTGGTTAAAAAAAATTATCTCTAGAAATAATATTTGGTAAAATTTTCAAAAGTAATTAATTGATTAATTGATAATATGTCAAGTTTTGATAGTAATTTTAAGAAGTAAATGATAAGCTACTTTTTAAAAGTAATTATGGAATAATCTATTTCAATATTTAATTAATTTTTTTTAAATATCCTTATTGTCATTGTGAAATCAAGTGAAAACCATTTATACAATATTTCATCTTAAAATTAAATATTCCACTTAAATATTGATTTGATTTATAAAATCTTTTAAAATATCCTTATTGTTCTCATGGAATTTTTTTAAAATTTAAATATTCTATTTAAATATTGATTTGATTTTAAATCTTTTAAAACATCCTTTTCTGGGTGGTCGTAAAAAAAAAACAGCATTATCACAAATCATTTTTGTTAATCGTCAAAAATGGCTAAGAAATCAAAAAAGTACTTTTTTCGGTACACCGCATCAGGAACATGATCAGTCCTAAAAGGAGCCGATCCACCAAAGACCAACTCAATATTGGGCCAATCAGGCCTAGCATGAGCTCACCCTGCCTTTCAACATTGGTCCGAGTCAGTATTAAGATTTCAGACACAATCAGGACCAACCAGCGTACCATGACGGCTGGGCCCGTCCTGGTCATATCTCAAGAATCAATCAATCGAGACAGAGACAAATCACTAAGAAGAAAAGACCCCATGAAGCTTTACGTTATCCCAAGTAGTCAGGACGCCCTAAACCTTGGAGAACTTTCTAGAATCACCACTAGGATTGCTAGGGGATCAGCCAAAGGCTGATGCAAGCTCTAAGAGGAGAACTGGCTCGACTAAAGAAGAAACCCTAGCATAAGGAAATTGGTAGTTGGGCATTATCGTGCAATTATCAAAGAAAGGGAAGGGCAAGAACCAACGGCCCAAATCACACTCCACCACCCAGCACCAACGATATGATGAGGTTCAGCTCAACCCTACCTAATGTTAACTTCAGCCATCACCAAAGGGGAACCTGATTTTCGGTAAGCAGAATGGATGCAAAAAGCTCCTAAGCAAATAAGGGAAATGGTAGGAGAAAGAGCCTGATAGATGCAGCGTGACAGACAATGGCCCTGTCCCAAGGCGCGCCCTACTTGTGAAAGTGACATCCCATGCCAGCTCAAGAACCTCTAACCAATTATAATTGAGGAAAACGTCACGTAATCATACACAGTAGGGCATATATGGGACCATCCCACCCCTCTAAGGCATGTGTCGCGCCTATTCCCAATGCAAAAGAATGGTGGAGATCCATTAATGGCTATCCCACCTAAAAGAGAAGTCTCACACCTACCCATTTGACCTCATAATCATCATTAGGGCACAACTGAGGCAATCACAGCCCTATAGGGCGTGTGTCACTATGGGCTCGATGCAAAAAAGCGATGAGGATCTTGCCAAGGACTCCCGCGTAAGAGGATCCTCCCCACTTACCGCATCCAAGGCACTCTATAAATACCCCAACTCAAAAAAAGTTTAGGGTGGGAATTTTTGGAAAGAAGAAAATCATTATCCTACTATATAATAACTTGTCTCAAATGAGGGACTTTTATTCTGTAATCTTCTACTATAAAATGAATGGTTTCATCAATAGAAACCCCCTATTATATCAAGAGAGATAGAGAGAGAGAAATAGAGAGTTTTCGTATTGTGAGAACTGAAACCTATTGAGATGGATAAATGAGAATTATGATTTGTTCTTCCTTATATGAGACTAATTCTAACCACCATAAAACCAGCCTTAGTGTCATGACCGATACTGTCATGACTAGTTCCAGCATAGCTGGAAACCGATCCTGGTTAAAGCCTAGTACCACTAGGTCGTTTATAGTTAAGCAATCTCGCTATAGCCACATAAGCCAAGTTATAGTATTGTGCCACCAACAATGACCCTACTTGACAGTCCATACCTAGACCTCTCCGACTATGGAGCATCGCTCCATCTGGTCGAAGTGTTATCTTAAAAGCCAACACATGATTTTTTTGGTTAACATTTTGGCGCCGTTTATGGGAAGAAATCACTAGATCATGGTGGTTTGCTTCTATTTTTGAACTAATACCTTTCTTCCAGGTTATGTAAAATGAGGTTGAGATCCTCGCAAGGTCAGCATGACCCATTAGGCCTTCATTCCTTGGTCTCCACTCAGGAAACTAGGGCTCGTGAAAATGCACCGATTCAACCGGACCAATCGTAAACCAAGATATCACCGTTGATACCACCACTTCAACCGGCTATGGTTGCGTCGACATCAGCCTTACCTCATGGGTTTACTGCTTAAGACATTTCGAGCTCTAAGTAGCTGCCTTCATGAAGGTAACTCGCTGAAATATGTTTGCACCTCCCGTTCAAACTAGCCACTTCACTCTATGCCCCTAGGTAGCTGCGCCAGAAGAAGCCAGACCAAGAATAAGGGTACTAATCTTTGAGAGGCTTAGTCTCATGCCACCCCTTACTCGTAGGCCAATTGAATCAAAACTTTGTCGGATCCAATCTGCGATCGAGGACCCCAAAAGGAATGTGGCCCAGAGCCAATCGACTACAACAGATGGGTCCGGTAATATTAGCAAAACTGAGGCAGACCGATCAAGGCCACGAGAAGGACAAAGGGAGAAAGCCCGGTGTGAACCAAGAGTGACCGCGTCGTCCATAACTACCGGAGAGGAACCGGGTCCAAAGGGCTAGTCTAGAGACAACGATTCAAAACGCCTAAAAAATAAAATGGCAAGGATGGCAAAGCGCCTAAAGAAGCAAGAGAGAGGGAAGCAACGGGGCAATGATGGCAATGATGGTTCATATTCTATGTTGAGAACCATTAGGTTACACAATTTGAAAATTGTCAAAAGAAACAAAAGTCTCTTGCAAGTTCTAAAACCCATTAGTGAGTCCATCATTTGGCGTGACAAGAGATCCATTGGCGCAACTTTGAAAAGGATGAACTTCACTAATGATAGTTAGGACTTGTGGGTTAAGGTGCCTTTACACTGATCTTGCTAGATCAGATACTACAACAACTACTATTGGTGAATGCAAGGATCTGTTTATACAAAACAGCAAAAAGAGAAAGGAAATAGAGCTCTTTGGTGACAACCCTGTTAATCTTCATAATAGTTCTCTCTCTCTCTCTCTCTCTCTCTCTCTCTCTCTCTCTCTCTCTCTCTTTAATTTACATGTTTTAGCCTTCTACAAATAGTTGTATTTGTCAAGTGTTGGTTGAATTATAATTATTGATCCCACATGTGCAATGTATAAGAAGTCTCAAATAAAACAGCTCACAAAGAATTGTCACAGGGAAGACAATGATTAACAGAATAATTTGGTTGCAATAGAATGAATGTGAAAATTAGTTATTTGCACCGAAAAAGAATAAAAAATTGAAGACAAGATAAAATAAAAGTTTCAATTACTTATTTTTTTTGTTGGCTTTGTATTGTTTAGTAAGGTGGTTGTATCTATCTGCTACTTTCTAGTCTTTCACTTAATTGCTTTGATGTGCTGAATATGTTGTTTTTGGCAAGTAATTTATGACAATGTTACTAGAAGAAGCCAAGGATTTGGTTTTGTGACCATATCAAGTGTTGGGAAGTTGAAGCAGCTGCTCAACAGTTAAATGGATATGTAAGAGATTACATTCTGTGAACTTCATTTGGTTACATGTTGTTAACCACCTAAAAAGGCAGGGGCCTAAAGAAGAATTTTCCACCTTTGCCAAGACTATATAGAGTATAAGGACACTATAGGGAGCATCCGGCTACCCCGAAAAGGAATCACGATCGATGCACCAATACACGTCATCAATAAATCACGACCGGGGTGAGGGTCACTCTAGTCTCCAAATACCGGGAAAAGTTGAAGTCAAGATCCAAAGGGTTCAGCTACCACATCGTCTTGGTTTCTTGATACCTAAAGAGTACTGGTATTATGATTCAATGATGCATAATACCTCCGTATCACGATTACCACCTAGGACCGATCCACCAAGCTGCAAGGTTTACAACAATAAGGGAGATCTTAGTATATCAAAAGAGAAAGCTATCAATAAAGGAAGGACCGGCACACCAAGGAACCAAGACCATACTATGAGAAGAGCAGCACGCAGTAACATCCCTATACAAGGATGGTTGACCTTTTCCCACCATTCATAAACTCAATTTAAACAGGAATAGTAAACTCAATTTAAACGGGAATGGTCAACTCTATCAATCTCACCTAAGAGGGAAACAAATCACTTGATTTTTAGGGCAATTCCCGTGCCCAAACACAACCTATATCAATGCCTAATTAGTCTCGATCGACTAAATTAACAGAATGGACAACAGGAATTAGGATCTATAAGAACGATAGAGTTCTCTAAAGATAAAGGGGGCCAGAACTAGAAATAATTTCTCTACTTATCGATTAGCACGAATTTGCCATCACTTATTGTGTCAAAAATGCCATTACACTATCAGTGTACTATTCTGATAAATGTTGTTTGTTGTTTACCAATGGAAAGAACCATCCTCTTGTTTCTCTTTTAATACATATATACATCTGTCTTCATTTTTGACTTGTTTTACACTTATCTCGTTTTTATTGGCATTTACCGGTACCAGTAGTGGTACCTTTCCAACTATGACCTACCAAGGTCATGGTTTAGAAGTTATCAATTGGAAATTTGTCTTTCTAACATTTTTCAGTTAACACTTTTTGGCACTGTCTGTGGGAAAAAACTCTCATTTTTTTATTCAGATAAGAAGCCATCTTAGCCCTACTCTGAAGTGTGAAGATAAGGCTCTGATCTTCTAATAGACAACTCGAACCATCGGACTCCAATCATTGGCATCTACCTAAAAAGCTCCAAAGCGCGGAAGGGGGCCAAAATGCCAAGGCCCAGCACCGGTTCCCCCATTGAATACGCGTTTCACGCCCCAGACTCTGGCTATCCGTCAGACACATCAAGATATATTGGAAGAATAAGTTGTCTTCTTTGTATAAGGTATTCACCTCTAGATGGTCGTCAAGGGAATTCCCCCTCTTTTCGGAATACCCCGGACAGTAAGAGAAGCCAGACCTGGTACCAGAGTACCGGTCTTTGACAAACTCGGACCACCGCCTCAGGTTTTAGACCGCCCCACGGATTTTCGATCTCGATAGGTAAAATTTGCTCTTGATATTCCTTCTAAGAAATATCGACCCACCACCAGACCGATAGCAGAAGAGAGACCTTCATGGGTTGAAGCAAGTGGTAGTACCGGGCTAAGAGGGAACCCACAAGAAAGCCACCCTCAAGGGTAAGCACGCGGAGAAGTAACCATAATGTCAAAGACATCAGACAATGAAGGTCCTGAAGCCCAGTCTGGAAACGATGGACCAGGCCGCCTCTACGACCAACCAACCAAGATAACCAAGAAGATCGATGAATTAAGAAAATGGAAATCACCGGGGAACACAAAAGGATTCTCTAGGGGAAATGAATGCACCGTTCTTAAGAAGGATCAGAGAAGTGAAACTACCATCCAAATTCAAGATGCCAAAAAAAAAATACTCAAGATCAGACGACCCCTTAAGCCACTTGGAGAACTTCGTACATCACGTGGAGATCCAGAACGCTACCCGGTTGGCAATGTGCAGGATGTTCCCTTCTACTCTGACTGATTGTGCCAAGACGTTGTTTAGAAAACTACCCCCCCCCCCCCAGAGCATAGATTCCTTCACACAACTCACTAGGGATTTCTGTGCAAGATTCGAAGGGATCAAGCCCTGTCCTAAATATCATATCCTGCTCTAGTATGTGGTTCAAGAGTGGGGAGAAGTTGAAATCTTACTTGGAGAAGTTCCACAAGGAAGTGATACAGATGAGAGTGTTCAGGGAGAAAAAGACCTTAGCTAATTTCTAGAGAAACTTGTGGGATGGTAGGTTGTTCCAGTCATTTGCAAAGGACCAACCCGAGATGTACCAGGAAGCCTACAACAAAGCTTTTGAGCAGGTGGAGATAGATGAGCAACTCCGAATCAAGAATGAGCATGATGAAGCACGATCTAATAAGCATCCAAAGAAAGAGGTCTTAAAATCGGGACCCATTAGGAAGATCAAGAATAAGCCCCCCCAATTAATCTACTTACTGATCACCCGATTTTTCACCGCACAAGGAGCGTTACCCAGCAAGGAGGACCACCCCTGAGCAGCACCCTCACCCAGGGAGGTAGCACGGATAACATGGGAGGAGGAAGAATACAACTATTATACTCTCATTAATGCCACTCGGGAAACCATATACCTTGCTATCCGAGATAAGGGATTACTCAGAAAGCCCAGTTCGATAAAGCTCTCAACAGATAACAGGAATTGTTACAAGTACTATGATTTCATAAGGATGTATGGCACAACACATCAGAGTGATGTAGCCTCCGCAACCAGATCGAAGGGTTGGTTAGGGGTGGTCTTTTGACCAAATTTCTCCAGCAAGTGTGGGACATCATCAGGATTGGGAAGGAGGCACATGGGGAAATTTAGGAAGCGAAAGAGAGAAGAAAGGATAAGGGAAATGATCTAATGCAGCAGATCCAAGTCATCCATACTATTAGTAGAGGACCTACCCTAGAAGGGACCTCCAATAACTCAAGGAATAATAATGTTCGGAAGATACCTCGGTTCATTACAGGTCATGTTGTTCTCAAAGTCACCTAGGGATCACGGGAACCTTCCCGTTCAAGCTAAATCATATTCACATAAGAGGATTTTTACAACACGGTACAGATAGCAAACTGCCAAGTTCACAGCATCTTGATTGATACCGAGAGTAGCATCGATATCCTTTTTCAAAAGAACGTGTGACAAGCTTAACCTGAAGAACTCCTGCTACAACAGCTGTGCCACATTCTATGTGGATTTACTGGTGACTCGTTGATGCCCATCGGGTCAAAGATCCTCTTCGTGATCACTGGGGAAACACCTCTCCAACAGAACATAATGACCGACTTTGTTGTAGTCGATACCCCATTCGCCTACAACATCATCCTAGGGAGACATTTCTTATCAGGAATTAAGGGAATACTTTCCATTTATCACAATGCCTTGAACTAACCGATAAGAAGCGAGGTAGGGGAAGTCTGATAGGACTAACAAGCAGCGTGCAAGTGCTACGTGGTATCCTCTAATCCTTCGGCATTGGCCAAACATTGCGCCTATATTACTTCTGTACCAAGCAGCCAAGTGTTGGAAGAAGACCACGAAGGCTGAAGAGACAGGTTAAGCACAGACCAGTTTCACTATAAGTTTGTATCGCCTTGAGTTACTTTGTATCGCCCAGAACTTCAATAAAGAAATTCCTTTTTTAATGATTTCGCCTACGATCGCCTCGAGACCAGGAAAACCACATGGCATTCTTGATGTCCTAGACGGAACCCAATCTCTCCAGAAAAGGTTTGGTGCACAAGTGGCCTTGGTTGCCTACTAGACCAAGGATCCGGACTCGTGGCCCTGGTTGCCCGCCGTACCTTTAAGACTAAGAGAGCCTATACGACACTTCTAGAGCCTTGTACAGAACCCATTGTCTCCAAGGAAGACCTAATGCTAAAGTGGCCTTAGTTGCTTATCAGGATCAATTCGCTTAAGGACCAGGATTCCTTATGCAGGAATGTTTGGTACATAGATTCGCCTTTACAAGAAGACCTGGTGCTAAAGTGGCCTTAGTGCATATCCAGATCATTTCGCCTAAGGACCAGGATACTTTGTGTAGGAATACCTGATACCTTGACTCGTCTTATTGAAGACCTAGTGCTAAAGTGGCCTTAGATGCCTACCAGGATTGGTTCACCTAAGAACTGGGATTCCTTGTGCAGGAATGGCTGGTATTCTAATTCAACTTATTGAAGACTTGGTGCCAAAGTAACCTTAATTACCCACAAGGATCAATTCTTTTTAAGACCAGGAGTCTTGATAAGGGCGACTTAAGGAATCTACATTACATTCCTACAATAACTCAGTGGACTATCTCCTAAATCTCTCCTGGATGATTTAAAGGTTGGATACCTATCTGTATCAGCACTTCAAGCGAGTTTTAACATGATCATGGGAAAACATCAAGGTATCAAGTCATAACAGAATTTAACATGAACATAGGAAATAATATACGCAAGAAAGAATTTTTATTAAACATCAATAGGGAGCCCAAACCCCGCTTCTGGGCTACACAAGGTAAAGAAAATAACAACACATCACATAAGGGGATCCACATCCTTCTTCCCTCATGCTTCCAGATTTACGCTTCCGGTACCAGTAGCTTCGACCCCTCCGGTCTCTACAACCTCCGGATCGGCTTGGATTTCTCCAACCCCCGATATCCCCAGTTCAACAGGAACCTCCGTCTCTTTTACCGGTTTAGTAAGAGCCTTCATCTTTTTATCTATACTGGCAGAAGCCTCCATTTCCTTCTCTGTCCCAACAGAAGCCTCCACCTTCTTCACCAGATCAACTTGAAAGAAAGAAGGATCTGGAAACACTCATTTAGCTGTTTCTTCTAGATTGGTTTGGGAAGGCAGGACAGACTCATGTAGTAAGGAAGAAGTAGGGGTTGTAGCAGCTCATACGGTTCCACCTAGGTTAGAGCTGCATCTGAAAATTAGGAAGCCTTGGTCATAATTTCCTCCCGGTCCCACCCAAGGGTCAAATGCAAGTCATGGGAGGAGGGCCTGAGTAACCTTAAAAGAAGCGAAGAAGTACCCCTCCCCAAAGGAAGCATCCACTTTGGCCTCAAAAATAGCTATCATGTTGTGTAAAACCTAATTCTCTCTCTCTAGGTGGCTTTTTTCCTCCCTTAGAGCATTTCTCTCCGATGCACGACGCACAAATTTCAACCGCTCCATGTCAGCTCATGATAAAGTTGCGGTCTCCTCAGCCTCGATCACAACTTGATTCAAGAATTCCACGCTTCCTTTTACCTTAACCAAATCCTTTTACGCCCCTTCTAGGTCCGCTTTGCCACCATCGACCTCTTCTTGGAGAGTGGTTGCTTGCTGTCCTAGTACCATTGTCAGCCTAAAAGCATGTTAAGAGTGAAGGGAAAGGAAGAAGATATATAACAAGGGGGTGAGGATTTAAGGGGGGAAGGTGAAAGGTATAAGACCATACCTCAGCTAAGAGTGTAGCCCCCTTGGTGATCTATACATCAAAAGGCATTGAAGACATCACAAGCAGACCACCACAAGAGCACGCAGCTTTAACCCGGGATAAGACATCATCTTGATTGTTGCCTCTTGACCATAGGTTTACGTGAGGAGCTAAGACGGAGGAAGGCGCGGTATGAGGGCCAACATTTTTTTCTTGTCCACCCAGCTTGAACGATCTACCAGAGCAGTAAGAGGAGGAAGGGGAACAACTTGGGAAGGCCTAAAAATGGGAGTAGAAGGTGCCTGCATCTGGACTTGACCAAGAAAACCCCTCACCCTTACTAGTCTGACAGCCATTTCAGTTAGATTAGAGCGGGCTGTGGGGGTCACCGAAGATGGAACAGGAGGACAGACGGGAGACTTTGATAGAACTGATCCTAGGACCATTGCAGGAAGGACTAATCCCGACGAAGTACTAGTGCCCAAGTAGGGACAAGCAAGCAGCGCATTAAGAAAGATCCTTCAACCAGGATTGAAGGGATTAGAATTGTGGAATTTGGAGTTCTAGTATGACCGGGCAATAATATTCCTCAAGATACCCTCAGCCTCAAGAAAGATGCTCTCTTTCTCCCAATCAACCCTTCCACTAAATTGAACAGGAATGTTAAACTCTGATCCCTCGATATGGACCGAGCTACCCCAATCGCTAGAAGCGATAACCCACTCGCTATGCCACAGACTATCTTTCTTCTTTGCCCAAGGAACCGTGAACTTTAAAGGATTATATGTCCTCAGGTAGAATTGGCGTTTTGGACCAGGTGCCATTCCTGCCACATGAAATACGTACCGGAGCTCGTTAAGGCCTAGCTCCCTAGCCACCTGATCAATTTCATATTGCTCTCTTCAAAGCAGTAGGAACCCTACCAAGTTCCTCCAAACCCTAGCGTTAGTTGAAGTGGGAAATTTGGAAGGCATAAAGTGCCCTGGTGAGAGTAGGACGGAGAGGTAGCCTGGCCCCACATTAAAAAGAAACTACATGAATAGGAAGCAGGTTAGAGGGCGGAAAGTATGGATCATACCCCTAGTATGGGACGGAGAGAGTAATGTCAAAAGGAATCTTATAGTCCCTCTTTAAATGATGAATAGTGTTAGCAGTGCAAGTAGAGTCAGGGATGCATTGTAAATCATCGGGTTGGTCGAGAACCTCACCAGCTACAGTCGCGGTGACTCAAACAGAGGGATGTCCTTCTCATACCTCATCAACAACCTCGTTCGACTCGTCATCAATAACTTCCACCAGGGTATTAGTGTTGTTGCTAAAACCCAGTCATATAATGGTGTTCCTGTTAGAGCGATGACGTTAGGGCGGGGCAGACCCACTAGCATCGTCATCATCCCGGTTCCTCTTTCTAGTGAGTAGCAAACTAGAGCTATCGGCTGAATCACCATCGTGCTCGAAAAAATTCTCGAAGCTATCTCTCGACATCGTAAAAGAATGAGGAGTGAAAATTGGACAAGATAAAAGCCGAGGCAGGCTGATCAAGGCCGTGAGAAGGACAAAGGGAGAAAGCCTGGTGCTAACCAAGAGTGACCGCGTTGTCCATAACTACAGGAGAGGAACCAGGTCTAATGGCCTAGTCTAGAGACAACGATTCAAAGCGCCTAAAAGATAAAATGGCAAGGATGGCAAAGTGCCTAAAGAAGCAAGAGAGAGGGAAGCACCGGGGCAAGGATGGCAAGGATGGCAAAGATGGTTCATAATCTATGTTGAGAACCATTAGGTTACACAATTTGAAAATTGTCAAAAGAAACAAAAGTCTCTTGCATGTTCTAAAACCCATTAGTGAGTCCATCATTTGGCGTGACAAAAGATCCATTGGCACAACTCTGAAAATGATGGACTTCACTAATGATATTTAGGACTTATGGGTCAGTGTGCCTTTACACTGATCTTCTATCTGTCTACTACTTTCTAGTCTCTTACTTAATTGCTTTGATTTGCTGAATATATTGTTTTTGGCAAGTAATTTATGATAATGTTATTGGAAGAAGGTGAGGATTTGGTTTTGTTACCTATCAAGTGTTGGGAAGTTGAGGCAGCTGCTCAATAGTTAAATAGCTATGTAAGAGATTACATAATGTGAATTTCATTTGGTTACATGTTGTTAACTACCTAAAAAGGCAGGGGCCTAGAGAAGAATTTTCCACCTTTGCCAAGACTATATGGAGTAAAAGAACGCTACATGGAGCATCCAGCTACCCCGGAAAGGAATCAGGATCGATGCACCTATACACGTTGTAAGATCTCATATTTTGATTGGCTTATTTCGTGGACAAACCACAAATGGGGCTTGATGTAAGGGTAGCTTAGGCTTATAATGGTTGATGATTTGCACAACCAAGGCTCTCCCAAGACCTCAAGAGCAGAATCACCAAAGGTATATTCTAGTGCTTACTTGATTTGAAGAGATTTAGTTGTACATACTCACAACTCATGCATATCTCTAATACTTGTATTTTGTTTGTTTTTACATGTGTGCATTCATGATTGTTGAATATCTCTTCATGCATGTTTATTTGATTGCATCTAGTTTATTGAAATGTCATAACATGTTTCGGCATTAGAATGCAAATCCATGAATTCTATTCATGCATATTTTAATTGAGTGCATCTTATTCAATGACAATGTCATGACATGTTAGGCATTAGGATGAATTCACATCCCACACTTGCACTTTCTGTATGTTAGTCTTAAGTGTGGTGTAATTCGTTTCCGTCTGTGTGATCGAAAATGTCCGCACTTGCATGATGGTATGCATGTCTTAGCGTGATGGTTGACCACTTGAGAAGGTCTCATTCTTCTCTTTAGATAAGTGATGTAGCGGAAGTTCTGTCGAGAAAAACCTGCGTAAAACGATTAGAAACAACCTACTAAAGTTCCGTTGATTTGCGCACAAATACCGGAAATTTAGGCTTCAATTCGTTGATTCACGATGAATACCGAAATTGGAATAATTAGAGAAAACTCTAAAATTTTATAAATCAAAAGCTGAATGGCCAATTCGGCTTACATCATTATTTAAAGCAAAATAAATCCTAAACATAATCGAATTCCTTGGAAAGTAAGAAAACGACTTAAAAACGAAAATTTACCAAAAAAGGCAAAAACGAAATTAAAGCAAAAACTAATTCTACTGAGAATCCTAAACACTCCAGAATTGACGGAAGTCGATTCGGAATTGGGAAACTCAATTTATTGCGAAAAAGAAACTTTCCTAAAACGGCAAAAACTTCAACTTCAAGGCCTAAAAGATGGAATTTGCCTAAAAAAGGATGTGCTTAGGCGAAGCTTCGTAGTAGTTCCGGAAACACCGAAACGCATCAGCTGTCAAAATTTCAAGTCATTCTGATTCCGTCGCCCGGGTTTAGCCTTACTTGGTTTGTTTCAAATCCCACCCCTCTAAATAATCTAATGCCAGTTGATCCGCCGCATCATTCTCCCCAGGTTGGAGAAAATTCGTCCTCGAATTTATCACGGTGTCATCATCAGAGGAGTCGCCATAGAAAGGAATCAAATGCTTGACATTGAAGACATTATGAGTTCTAATATGGCTGGGAAGTTTCAAGAGATACGCATTTGGATTAATTTTTCCACAATTTCCAGCGGGCCTATCTTCTTAGCAGCAAGTTTGTTAAAACTCCCCCACAGCAAACCTGTCCTTTGTGAGGACTGCCCACACAAAATCGCCCACATCAAACTCCAAATGACGCCTTTTCTTGTCCGCGGCCAGCTTGTATTTCTTTATCGATTGCAACAAATTTTCTTGCACCTACTTATGAACATCTTGAAACCCTTGAACGAAATCTTCAGCTTTCCCTTGAACTCTAGTCCTACTAGGTAGAGGAATCAGGTCTATAGGGCTTCGAGGAACCAGTGAGTACACGACCTGAAAAAGACTGAAGCCGGTACTCTTATTGACAGCATGGTTGTGGGCAAATTCGGCTTGGCTCAACTTCAGATCCCATGACCAAACATTTTCTCCTACCAGACATCTCAGCAAATCTCAGAGCGCTCGGTTCACCACCTCTGTCTGCCCATCCGTTTGCGGGTGATATGCACTGCTAAAATCCAACCTTGTATTAACCATCTTCCAAAGGCTCCTCCAGAAGTGACTAAGGATTCGAGTGTCCTGGTTAGAAACAATTGACGAAGGTAAACCATGAAGGCGATAAATCTCTCGGAAGAACAATTGGGCGACCTTGACAGCATCAGTAGTTTTTTTGCACGGGATAAAATGAACCATCTTGGAAAATCGATCAACCACTACATAGATAGAATCACATCCTCGTTGGGTTCTTGGCAGTCCCAAAACAAAATCCATCCTCAAGTCCGTCCATGGTTAAGTAGGAATCGGTAATGGCCTGTACGAACCAGCATTAGTCGTTTTCCCTTTGGAAACATGACAAATCCTACAACGTTCCATATATCTCTCTACTTCCTTCCGAATTGTTGGCCAAAAGTACGATGCCTTAACTAACTGAAGCGTGCGATCTCTGCCCACGTGACCCTCCCCATGTATTTCCGTAATAATTTACAGTCGCAAACTACACTTGGGAATACAAAATTGATTTCCCCAAAACAAGAACCCATCTACCAATACAAATTCTGAATTTTTTTCCTCTCGAACAGCAACCATTATCTCTGAAAAGTGTGGATCTGAATCAAATAATTCAAGAAAAGAGTTAAAACCTAGAACCTGGACAACCATTGTTGATAACAGATTGACTCTTCGACTCAGGGCATCAGCCACCCGATTCGTAACACCTGCTTTGTGCTTCAGGACAAATGTAAATTGTTGAAGGTAAGCTGACCATGAAGCATGTCGGGAAGAAATTTTTTCTTGACTGTGGAGATTTCTCAAGGAATCATGATCGGTGTATAGAATGAATTCTCGGTGGAATAAGTAATGCAACCAATATTTCACCGCTTGGACCACAGCATAGAATTCTATGTCATATGTGTTATAACGTACTCGAGACCCCGACAGTTTCTCACTGAAATATGCCACCGGTTTCCCACCTTGACTCAAAACAGCTCCGATGCCCACCTTGGAAGCATCGCTATGCAGCTCAAACGGTTGAGAAAAATCTGGTAGAACGAGTATAGGGGTTGTTGTCAATTTCTCTTTGATTTGCTAAAAACCTTCTTCAGCTTCGGTCATCCACTGAAACTTGACTCCTTTCATACACTCAGTGACAGGTTCCATAATGCTACTAAAGTGCGGGATGAACCGGCGGTAGAATGATGCCAATCCAAGGAAACTCCGTAGCTCAATAATTGTTTTCGGTCGCGGCTACTGCCTCACTGCCTCTATTTTGGACTCATCCACCTGTAGACCCTCTCCAGAAATAACATATCCCAAAAATAACACATTTGGTGTCATAAAAACGCACTTCTTGGCTGCAGCAACAAATTTTTCTCTACACAACACACATAACACTTCCCAAATGTGCTGAAGATGCAGCTCGAGGTTTGCACTGTAAATTAAGATATCATCGAAGTAAACAATAACAAACTTACTGATAAATGGTCGAAGGGCTTGGTTCATCACTCTCATGAAGGTGCTAGGCGCGTTTGACAAGCCAAATGGCATGACTAACCATTCATATAACCCTTCTCACGTCTTGAACGCTGTCTTCCATTCATCCCCAGGTCGAATACGAATCTGATGATACCCACTATTCAGGTCCAATTTGGTGAACTCATGTGCCCCACTCAATTGATCTAACAAATCATCTAGTCTCGGAATTGGAAAGCGATACCTTACTGTGATCTTATTAATTGCGCGACTGTCAACACACATCCTCCATGTTCCATCTTTCTTAGGAATTAACAAGGCGGGAACAGCACATGGACTTAGACTCTCACGGATATGCCCCTTTGACTTAAGCTCCTCAACCTGCCTTCGTAACTCTTCGTGCTCAGTGGGACTCATTCAGTAATGTGGTTTGTTTGGCAACATAACTCCTGGCTCTAGGTCGATATGATGTTGAATGTCACGTAGAGGTGGTAGTCCTTCAAGTAATTCTTCCTGAAACACATCAGCAAACTCCGAAATCAGAGGAGCTGCCGTACTAGGAACCTCCATAACAGCCTGTGTTTCTTTTCCTATTAAAACATACACCGTTTCTGCTTCCTTTATCTCCAACTTGAATTTTGCATATGATGACAGGTTAGTATTATCGCCATGCGCCTTAATCTTCTCAGATGGTTTGCTCGGTAGTAGCACAATTTTTTTTTCATGGAAAACGAAAGAGTAGGTATTCTTAAACCCATCATGATACACTTTTCTGTAATATTGCCACGGCCTCCCTAGCAGTAAGTGACATGCATCCATGTCTACCACATCACACCACATCTGATCCTTGTAGTTGGTTCCCATCGAAAACAAAATTAGCGCCCGCTGTGATACAGTCACCTCTCCCCCATTTTACAGCCAAGCTAGTCTATATGGTTTTGGATGTCTTTCTGTCGTCACCCCTAACTTTTGTACCGCTTCGACTGACACAATATTCTCACAACTCCCCCCGTTTATGACAAATCGACACACCTTACCAAGGATGGTACAAGTAGACTGAAAGATGTTATTTCGCAGCCACTCTCCTTCTCCAGTTCTCGGTGCCAAACAGGTACATCGCACCATCAACATCGTTCCGGTGTCACCATCTACCAGTTCTTCACTCACTTCCTCCGCTCCTGATAGTGGTTCTTCAATTATTTCCGCATCTTCCTCATTAAATTCTGCCGGGTCAATAAATAATACCCTCTTTGCTGGTCTTGGACACTCAGACAGCCTATGACCCATTTCTCCACATCCAAAACACTGAAATCTGCCCGTGGTTGCCTTGGGAGTTTGAATGTTGTTTGTCGGGTTTCGTGGACCAGAATATGAACCACTGCTAGCACTAACACCTGGTCGACTTCCAGTATTTTCGCTGGAACTACTTGCTCTGTTTCGACTGCTCATTCCTCCTTCGAAATTCAGCGTCTGTCCACTATTAGAGTTTCGCGACAATGTCTTCTCCAATTTTAAAACCCTCTGATGTGCCTTAGTTACTGTCATGGGATCGAAAAGATTAACCATATCAAGGATTTGTGTACGCAACCCACCACAATAGCGCGACACCAACTGATCCTATGTCTCCTCTATATCGTTTCGCACCAACAACTCATAGAACTCGGTTGTATATTCATCAACAGACCTCGTACCTTGACGCAGATTCTGCAACCTCTGGTACATCAATCTCGTAAAATTGTGAGGTAGAAACTCTTCACGCAACTTTCGTTTCATCTTCTCCCAGTCAGAAAGTTTGGGTTTTCCAGCGCGATTCCTAGCGAGTTTAAATTGTTGCCACCAAGCCGCGGCTCTACCCCGAAACCTCGTGGCCACCAATGCCACCCTCTCATTCGCAGGAACTCTTTTGAATTCCAGAATCTCGTCAGCGATTCCAATCCATTCCAGAAACTCTTTTGGCTGCATGCTTCCACGAAATTCTAGAACTTCTGTCCGCATCCCTGATTCTCTCGCCTGACATCTTCAGTTCTGTCATCAACCCTGTCATCAGCCCTGTCATCAATCACATGCGCTCTCTGTCGACGTCGTGGTTACGGATCCCCTTCCACTTCGTCACTACTTGTCTCAGGATGTAAGGCCTGAAACGGGTTTTGGTTGGCTCTTGACGCCGCAAGTTACGCCGTTAATTGCTCCACCTGTCGCTCCAACTGTATCACATGGTCACGTTCTATGGCTAGGTCTACAGGAATTTGGTCTGGTCGTCTTCTCGACGGCGTGATGATGTCGTCCCGAACGAACATGGCTCTGATACCAACTGATGTAGCGGAAGCTCTGTCGAGAAAAACCTGCGTAAAATGATTAGAAACAACCCAGTAAAGTTCCGTTGATTTGCGCACAAATACCGGAAAGTTAGGCTTCAATTCGTTGATTCACGATGAATACCGAAATTGGAATAATTAGAGAAAACTCTAAAATTTTATAAATCAAAAACTGAATGGCCAATTCGGCCTACATCATTATTTAAAGCAAAATAAATCCTAAACCTAATCGAATTCCTTGGAAAGCAAGAAAACGACTTAAAAACGGAAATTTACCAAAAAAAGAAAAAACGAAATTAAAGTAAAAACTAATTCTACTGAGAATCCTAAACACTCAAGAATTGACGGAAATAGATTCGGAATTGGGAAACTCAATTTATTGCGAAAAAGAAACTTTCCTAAAACGGTAAAAACTGCAACTTCAAGGCCTAAAAGATGGAATTTGCCTAAAAAAGGACGTGCTTACGCAGTAAAGCTTCGTAGTAGTTCCGGAAACGCCGAAACACATCAGCTGTCAAAATTTCAAGTCATTCTGATTTCGTCGCCCGGGTTTAGCCTTACTTGGTTTGTTTCAAATCCCACCCCTCCAAATAATCTAATGCCAGTTGATCCGCCGCATCAATAAGTGTTAGTTTTGGTTTGGTTGTTCTAAGTAAAGTGTCTAGTTTCAAAAGATTGGATTTCAATGTTTTAAATGTTTTTCAAAACTGACCTTTGTATAGTCTTTTGACCATAACTTTTTATGAAAAGATTTAAATTTAGTTTTCTAAAATTCTGGACAAACTAGACACCCATACCTTTCCAACAGTATATTATTCGTAATATTTCATGACTGTTTGTATTGGTTTTGAAATCTCCAAAGTGACCACCAAAACAGGGCAACTCTGTGTTATCCGCTTCTGACCTTTGGTCACTCAATTGACCATAACGTTTTCTATAGACATCAAAATGTCATTCTGTAAAAATGAGTAGAAATTAGACATCCATACCTTTTCAACAATATATCATATAAAAGGTTTTGATGTCATTTGGTCATGTTTCGGAGTGCTCGAATCTTGAGCTGCTGCACTGTCGCGTGTACCGTGGAAATGCCCATAATTTTTCTATTTCTTCCAAAACGATATAGTTTCACTTGGGCACTATAAATACATATTTTTCTCATCATTTTGAGTGTAGAGCCACCAAATCAAACCCTAGAGAGAAAGGCTCCATATTCTTAAGAAAGAAAGCACCAAGCTTGCTTCTTTAACTCTCCAAACCCAAAACTCATCTCCATCTTGCATTATTCAACATCATTTGAGCATAGGTCTTCATTTTTTCATGACTAGGTAAGTTAGAACTTCATTGAATATCATTTAATGTTCTTCTTACTCTAGATTAGGTATTTATTGTTTGATTAAATACATAGACTCTATTTATTGCATATATTTATGAGTCTTGATAACATGATTGGGTTTATATTTTGATAACTTAATTGATTAGGTCATTTTTGCCTAAAAGCTAAGTCATAAATATTCTTGTGTGATTTATTAATAACTAGGTTGATAGATTGTTTTTTAATCAACTAGTTAAACCTTTGAATGTTTATGTGGTGTTTTGTTGATAATTAGGTTGTTAGAAATATATACATCTAATTGAGACCTATATATATTGTAATATCTTTAGGCCGCACATCAAGAGAGAAAAATAATATACTTTTAAGAGACAAATATTTTCAAGAGAGAAAACTCCCAAGAACTTGTCTTTAACTCTCTAAACCCATTTCCACATGCATAAATCATCATCTAAGCATCATCTAGGATCATCTAGCATGTGTTAGTGCATGGGTCTTCTTCAACACACATAGTATGATATGTTGAACAATATTATCTTACATAATTAGTGTTTTTACTTATCAATTTTATATAATCTATTACTTGTATGTGTTTAGATTAATTTCTACATATAAGATTAAGATTATGTGGTGATTGGGTTATTTATGATAGCTAGGTTTTCTTGCTTATATGTCATCTAGCTAATTATCTTATTGTATGATTGAGATTGTTTTTTGATAACTACTGTATCTAAGATTGGTTATCCTTTACATAGCTAAAGTTGTATGCCATGTCATATAGCTATTTTCATATCTATGATTGATTTTATTGTCATCATATAATCCTAGATAAGCATTTAGTGTACCCCTAGCTCTATTTGCATATTTGGATATCATTGCATATTCACTTAGGGTATGTTCGGCAAATGGGATGGGATGGGAAACGGACTAAAAATAGTCCATTCCCCATGTTTGGCGTGCTGTAGGATGGGTTTCATTTATCCCATCTGCAAATTTTATCCAACTGATGTGGGATAAAATAGTCCCATGAAAAACCATGGGATTCATTTTAATCCCACTTCTTTCATTTATTTTTTAAGAAAAAAAAAAACAAATTATCAGAAGAACATCTGCTTTATCTTCCTCTCTCTCCCATCTACTTTCACTTTGTTTGGAGATATGAAATAATTGAAAAAAAAAAAAAAAGAAAAAAAAATGGTTTAGAATTAGTGGAGTCGTTGAGATCGCCCAGATCTCATCACAATTGGAAAAGAAACTTTGAAAGCAGACAAAGAAAACGAAGACAACAACTCTCCGGTCTCCACCAAGGCACCAACCAATCAAAGTCTGAAGCCCAGGGAAAGAGATGAGAGGAGGAGAGATAAATAGATGGTTTTTTTTTTGGTACAATAATATTTTTTTTAAAGTAAGTGGCAGCATAAAAAAGAAGAGAAAGAGAAGGTGAGAGAATGAAGAAGAGAAAGTGACGGTGAGAGAATGAGAAATATTCTCATCAAATTCTTTTTTTTTTCATAAACAACTTTTTATTTTTATAATTTATTATAACAATATTTTTCTCCAATCCCATTACATAGCAAACACAGTAAATATATTTAATCCAATCTCATGTTGCACCAAACATAGGAAACACTATAATTAATCCAATCCTATCCAATCTAATCCAATCCAATCATATCTCATAAAAATAATCATATCCTATCTCATGCACCAAACGGGGCCTTAGGGTGTGATCTCTTCAGAGAATTAAGTATTGTGTGACTATCGGGATTAGGTGTCCACAAGCAATTGAACTATGTCGACTTTTACAGGCTTGTGGGTAGTGATAACAGGTTATTGACCGGGATTAGATCGTAAACCAGGATTAGGTTGTAAACATTATCATAATGAATGGATTCGAGATTCGAGATTCGAGTGTGGCGCACTTACCAGCCCGTGGTTTTTCCCTGTTGAGGGTTTCCACATATACTTCAAGTGTCATTTATAATTCCGCACATATTACACTTGATTATTGTATTGACTAGATTGAGGTATTTTTGTAAATTGACTAAACACGAAAATTGGGTAATAACGAATAAAATCTATTCACCCCCCTAGATTAATATTGAACACATTGTTAATTTGTTCCACATATCATCCATAGATCACGACTGGGGTGAGGGTCACTCCAGTCCCCAAATACAGGGAAAAGTTGAAGTCAAGATCCAGAGGGTTCCGCTACCATATCGTCCAGGTTTCCTAATACCTAAAGTACCGGTATTGTGATTCAATGATGCATAGTACCCCCGTATCACGATTCCCACCTAGGACTAATCCACCAAACAGCATGGTTTACGACAAAAAAGGGAGATCTCAGTACGTCAAATGAGAAAGCTATCAAGGAAGGAAAGACCGATACACCAAGGAACCAAGACCATACTACGAGAAGAGTAACACGCAGTAACATCCTTATACAAGGAAAGTTGACCTTTTCCCGCCATTCGTAAACTCAATTTAAATGGAAATAGTCAACTCTATCAATCTCACCCAAGAGGGAAACAAATCACTTGATTTTGAGGGCAATTCCCGCACCTAAACACAACCTCTATCAACGCCTAATCATTGTCCCTTTAATTACTAAATCGATCGATTAAATTAACGGAATGTACAGTATGAATTAGGACCTATAAGAACAATAGAGTTCTCTGAAGAAAAAGGGGGACCAGAACTAGATATAGTTTCTCCACTTATCGACTAGCACGGATTCACCATCACCTATTGTGTCAAAAACGCCATTACACTATCACTGTACTATTCTGATGAATGTTGTTTGTTATTTACCAATAGAAAGAACCATCCATTTGTTTCTCTCTCGATACATTCATACACCTGTCTCATCTTTGATTTGTTTTACACTTATCTCGTCTTTATTGGCACGTATCGGTACTGGTCGTGGTACCCCTCCAATTGTGACCTACCAAGGTCGTGGTTTAGAAATTGTTAATTGGAAATTTATCTCTCTAACATTTTTCGATTAACACATGTTGTTTTGTGGATTTATTTTTTCTCCTTTTAAAGATTTAAATTTATATATATATATTTATATATTAAGGTACTTGTCAAAATGAAAGATATCATTTTCAAGAGTGCACATTTTTATTGGCATTTTAGTCTTGGGTTCAATATATTGACTTATGTTATTACATATATTTGAAGGTAAATTAATTTTTGTGTTCAAAAGCCTGTTTGAATTTTGAGTTGAGTCAATGACATTTGAAATTGGATAAAACATCATTTTTGAGTTGAAGATAATCTGTTTGAGCTAACTTTCTTCTATTTAAATTTTTTTTTTTTTTTGTGAAAATGGTTATACTGAATCAAAACTTGTGGTTTATATATTACAACATTATGTCTCATGTATATGCTAACTTTTGATATATTTGTGTGTGTGCATTTTTTTTTATAGAAAAAGCAACGACACAAAAAAAAATTTGGTATGGGAAGTGTTTGGAAAGAAAAAGGTAATATATAACTGATTTATTCTTCAAATTTCAACATTCACTTTCATCTAACAAATCTACACTTGTGAGATTTAGAATTTTCTTTATTTGTTGTTTTTTTTCTTTTAGAATTTGTTGTTCGATAAATACATATTCAAGTTAATATTACTGTCAGATTTAATGGTGGTCAAACTAGTCAAAGGTATGTTTATGTAATAAAAGCAACAATATAATATAGTTGTGATATTGGAAAACATTAGGGTAAGGTATAGCAATTAACCCTAAAAATAATTGTATAAGAGATTTCGAGGGTTTTATTTTGTCTGAAAGAACAAAATTTTGCATAAAAACACATGGAATTCAAGAATTGAATAAAATAACCATTTAAAATACACAGCAGCAGTTTACAATTAAAAAAATATATATTAGAAACATAAAAGATAAAAAAAAAAAATGGATTTGTATTGAAGATTCAACAACCATTGGCAATAATCTTGTATTAATCGCAAAATCCAAACCCTGTAAAATTGGCATTACTTCAACTACTTTAGGGGAATAATTCGCCATCACCTTTTGGGCACTAGCAGCCAACACCCACCCCAAATGATTCCGGATAACTATCCCCAACCCCACATTTTGATTTCGCGAATCCAAGGCTGCTTCTGTATTTAGTTTATAGAACCTCTCACTAGGAGGTTGCCAACGAGGAACATTTAACCTATATCGCCCCACACCAATATCCACATTGGCATCCTTAAACTTAGTATGATACGATTTGGACCATAAGACTACATTCTCCAAACCATGCTTCTCAATCTCATGCATTACCTGGTTTCTCAGAAACCACACACACCATAAGATTATGCACAACAAAGCCAACTCATCTTGATTCAATCTACTAACACAAGAATTGAAAAACCCTTAAAACTAATATTATCATCACATTTAAAGGCATTTGGAATTCCATACCTTTTCCGTACAACCTTTAATTGTGAACACCCCTAGAGTGCATGCACCGTAGTTTCGAAAATGCGGGAAGACATTAGGCACAAACCATACACAGGGATGAACATGCTTTTTCTATTGTTAGAAAATTACGAATTCAAAAGAAATTATAAAGTTGTCCTACGCAATGTGATTTAAAGTTTTGAAAACTAGTAAAGCGGTATACGAGGGTATCGTCCACAGAGAGGTGTCATCCATCGATCGTTTCACGTTTTAGTGATTATTAAAGCAATGTAAGTAAGAACATGGCAATCGTGAGAGTGGTGTGTGTGAAGTGTAAGCATGTTCATGTGTGTGAGAGAGAGAATGGAAATGAGATAAGAAATCAAAAAGATAACTAAGGATAGAAATGTAACTAGGTGCTTGCCTTTCTAAGTTAATATATTCATAGCTAAATTAATCTACTCCTAAAGGCAAACACTTTAAGTCACTAAAATAAATATGGCTTGGAAAGGGAAATAGATGGACACACAAGGTACTCATGACCACCATGGCATTCACGCCACTCATAAAAACCAACCGTATAAAACACTACAAGATTGGATTAAACCTAGCCTTTGATACGACCTTTAAATATGGAAATGAGGAGAGTCGCCTAGTCCTCGATTGCTACTCACCGAGGGTGTATCGCGTGAGCAACGACCATAAAAGGACTATATTAAGCATAAAGGCACCGAGGGTGTATCGTGCGAGCAACGACTAAGGGTAGCCTAAGTAAATTTTAAAGGATCGACCATCGATCACTACTCACCTATCACGTGTAAGCAACAACCATATAATGGAAGCATTAAGTGTAAATTCGGACCCTCGATCATTACTCATTGAGGGTGTATCGTATAAGCAATAACCAAGGGTTGTATAAAGCATGAAGGTCTATAAAACCGAAATCCACAATAGCATGGTATGTGCTCATCATGAATTTTACCTAAATAATTAAGAGCATAATCAAGGCCAATAGTTGATATACCTACTTAACCCTAATTCTCAAACACTCAAATCAATCCAAAACATGCATTTCAAAATATCCATCAACATACACACAATCAAGGGATGTTTGATTAATCTACTCTTAAATTACATTAATCTACTCTTGATCCCAATCATGAACACATATCAATTTATACTCTACATGCCATAAATGTAAAGACAAGAGATATCCCTAAACATGCATTTAAGAGGTTTGTCAAGCCTATTCAATACAAGTCAAGAATCAATACAAAACAATTGAATGAGACAATACTTGAAAATATTAAATACCAGTTAATCAAATAAACAAAACTAGTGTTAGGTTTCATATTTCCCTAATGGGGATACACATAAAATAAAGAAAATACAATAGAATAGTAAAAGAGAAAATCTAAGGTGTCAATCTCGGATCTCCAAGTTCCATTGAAGCTCCTCCTCCTTATAGACAAGAGAGGGCTGCTCTTTCCTCATGCCTCCAAAGATGGATGGTTGTATATGGAAGGTGGTGATGGTGGGACATCCATGGAGGAAAACCTTCATGTATGCCTTTAAAGGTCTCACTCTCTCTCTTTTTTGTTGTGTGAAGAAAATGAAGTGTAGAAGAGAGGGTTTTTAGGTTATTTGGGTCAAGAGTTTTTGCCTTGTGAAGAAAGTGGTATATTTATAAGCTTGGGAGGTTTGGAAATGATTTAGGCATGGAAGGACAAAATTACCTTTCAAAAATGGCCTAAAAACCTGTCATTCGATGTTCTAGAGGTTGTAGAGTGCGGGTGAATAGTGCGGGTCAGGGACTTGCACTCACCCGCACTTTATTGTCTCTTCAAAGTTCAGCTCTCGAATCCTGTCAACAATGAGGGTGAGGGTGAGAGTGCGGTTGGGACCCGCACTGACCTGCACTATATTACTGAAATGATCATAACTTTCTTTAAGAGACTCGAAATTGCAATCCGTAAAAACTGCTGGAAAGTAGACTTTCGGGGATTTCCAAATAAATGCAATCCGACACTTGGTTCGATCTAAGGAGAGAGATATAACCCTTCGAAGTTAGATATTATGCATAAGTTTTTTACATTTTCAGCCCATTTTTGCACGAAATCCCGAATTTCACTTTCAATACTAGAAAATGCATGAATACCTACAATTACAATAAAAGAGCCCATAAGAGACGTAAAAACACACGAAAACGAGACAAAGGATAAAGAAATGAGGGCTGAAATATACATCATTTTTGGCACGATCAAGAGACTTTTTGTTTTACAAGACTAAACAATGTAGGCAGCCTCAAACTTTTATCTTCGTAGGAAATTCCAACCCTCAAACTTGTTTCCACCAAAAACCAGACCTATTATTAGAAATTGTTTCCAAACACCCCAAAAACAAACCTACCTTATAACCATTTTAACCAAATATTCACCGTCTACTGAAAAATGCCAACAAGGGATATCATTTATTGAGCTGCAATGAATACCACAAGATTATGTTAGAGTAAAAGTACATAAATTGCATTCATATTTTAATTTATTAAATTGGGAAAAGCAAAAGTCAAATACAAACTTTAAACCGAAGTTCAAAAATTAGTTTAAAATTAATCATATTAAATGATATGATTTAAATTATAATTCATAATATATATAGATATATATATATGTTGGTTTATAATATTATTTTCGTTGTGGTTTATAATAATATTTAAAACAAAACTATTAATAAGAATGAATTTCAAGTAGAAATTCAATGTTTATAACTTATTACTTTTTGAAACCATAGACCACAACACTGCATATTAGGTTTAAAAAATATGAAAATTTCTATTGATTACTTGGGTTTCTATAGAAGTTGAAATGTTCTTGTAAAACTCCAAATAAACAACAATAAAAAAGTTAAAATGGTCATATTTAGCCGAAAAAATAATATTAAAATTAATTAGTAATCATTAAGAATATTATTACAAAGGTAGTAGCTCTTTATCTCTTTAACAAAAAAAAAAAAAAAAAAACATTACAATTAATTCATAATTAATAAGAACATAATTACAAAGGTTATGACCCTCTATCTATTGTTACTGATACCTTTAACATGGTTTTGTTTGTGGGTGTGCAAGCTTCGGATATGGAATTATCAGCCGATCGGTCTCTACCGGTCCTCCAATCATAATGAAAATATTAACTTAGAGCGCTTGAGGGGTAAAACTAAGATTTTATGGGAAATCGGTGGTTGATAGTGTTGGAAGGTCTAGTGGATTGAGTTTGTTCTGGTCAAGTGATTTCATGGTTGAGCTCTTGACTTACTTGTAGGCTCACATTAATGTTAGGGTGCAACGTAGTTGAAATTGAAGTTGGAGGTTTGTGAGTTTATACGGTCATCCAAAGCCTATGCGGATGGTTCACTCATGGGCTTTTTTACTTCATCTTACAGGTATGTCCAATTTGCCTTGGGTGTGTATATGGGACTTCAACAATATTCAGTATGATTCTAAAAAACTGGGTGGAGTAAGTAATAATTGGTGTTATATCCGAGAGGTTCTAGAGGAGTGCGAATTGGAGGAAATGGGTTTTTTGTAAGGCTTAAGTTCATGTGGAGCAATAAAACGGATGGGGAGGATATGATTATGGAGTAGGTCGATAAGGGTACTTGTAATTTGGGCTGGACAATTTTGCTTACAAAATGTGTAGTTCGACATCTGGGTTTTCTGGGGTTTTGACCATCAACCTTTGTTGTTGGATTTTTCAGAAGGTTCATGTGTGGCTACCAATGAGACTTCGATGAAAGGGAGGAGATTTTATATAGCGAAATATTGGGTAGGTGACATTCAGAGTCAGAGTTTGGTTACTTCAGTTCAGAGGTTATGCGATAATGGTGATAATGTGGCAGTTATGTTATATACGATTGAATCTTGTAGTAAACTTTTGGATTCTTAGAATAAAAAATGTAGGAGACGTCTTCGAGAGGATATTCATAGAAAAAGAAAGTGTTAAGTGAGACTTGTATGGTTGTGCAACCGGTGTCGTGGAGAGTAATTCGTGAGATGGAGAATCATTTGGACATTGCCTTGCATATTGATGAGAGGTATTGGTGTCAAATAGCCAAAGTAGAATGGCTTTGGATGGTGATCGCAATATATGGGTTTTCCATTTGAAGACTTCAATGAGAAGGGCTCAAAAAAAATCCAAGGATTGATGGGTAATGATGGTTTATAGAGGGATTCGAAGTCAAGTAAGGAGAGTATAATACTGCAATATGTTTTAAATCTCTTCAAAACCAGTTTTATGTCACTTGAGAATATAGATGTGGTTCTTGAGAGGGTTTGCCCAAATTGTCGAGTCGGAAGTCATTTATGGATTTGAAATTTACAGAGTAAGAGGTTTGTAGATCGGTTTTTGACATGAATTCGAAGAAGGCTTCTAGGAAAGATGGTCTTCTAGCCTTATTCTACCAAAATTTTTGGAATATGATTGGGCTGAGTGTGGTGGTGGCTTGTCTTTGATGTCTAAATGATAGCGCTTCGGTGGAGGATATGAATGGTACTTTGATTACTTTGATTTTGAAAGTGTAGAATCCTACAAAGATATCGTATTTTCGTCAAATTAGTTTGTGCAACGTCTTGTACAAGATCATTGCTAGGCCTTAGCAAGTCGGTTTCAAAAAGCTTTGAGACATGTGATCTTTGAAACTCATAGTGCTTTTACACTGGGTTGTTTAATTTTTGATAACATGATCATCTAGTTCGAGTGTCTCTAGAGGCTAAAACGTAGAAGAAGGGAGCATGAGTTCACTGCTATTAAATTGGATATGTCTAAGACTTATGACCGAGTTGAATGGATTTTAATATAGAGGATGATGTTGAAATTGGCTTCTTAGTCAATTTGGTGAATCTGATTATGAGGTGTGTTTCATCAGTTTCATATTATTTTCTTCTGAAAGGGGACATTTGTGAGTATATTAGGCTGATTAGAGGTCTTAGGCAAGGAGATCCTTTATCGCTTCAAGTTTGGTTTGTAAAGCTCGGGCTTAGGGAAAGCTATTAGGTTTTAAATGTAGCAGGAGTGGGCTAGCTCTTTCTCACCTTTTTTATGCGGATGACAACCTTTTATTTGTAAAAGCAAATGATACTGATTGTGTGGTTGTTAGGAAGGTGTTAGATGATTACGCAAAGGCATTAGGCAATATGTGTTATTGCGTTTGTTTCTGATTTAAAAAGTGCGAGACTAGTTGCAATTGTGGGGGTCAGGGTGGTGGAGTGTCATGAGAAGTATTTGGGACTTTCACTGGTAGGTGTAAGCGGAAGTTGTTTGCCGAAATTATTGATCGAGTATGAGAAAAGTTAAAGCGTTATGGGGGACAAGCTATTATCAGTGGGTGGTAAAGAGATCTTTATTTAAACGGTGGTTCAGTTTATCCTAGCATCCGCAATGAGCTTGTTTCGTTTATCGAAAATGCTGTTGTTAGAAATTTAGCACTTTATGTGCATGTTTTTGGTGGGGGGAGTAATCTTAATAGTCGAAAATACATTGGTGTACTTGGTTATGTCTTTGTAAACCTAAAATTAAGGCGATTTGGGCTTTTGTGATCTTGGAACTTTTAAAAGAGCCTTCCTAGAGAATCAGTGCTGAGGGATTTTGAAAAACACTGGATCTCTAGCTACGAGAGTATTAAAAGGATTATATTTCACAATATATTTTTTTGAAGGCGACTAAAAAACTAGCAGTATCTTTTGTATGGAATAGTTTTATGTGGACAAAAAGGGTAATGGAAGTAAAGTTACAGTGGAGAGTGCATCGAGGAACATCAATCCATATCTATAAGGATAGTTGGTCCGTAAGGCCCACAACTTTCAAAATTATATCTCCTCCTATATTAGGTGCAAATGCAACAGTTGATTGCTTAATGTCTCCATTAGGTGGGTGGGATGTGTAGCTAATTAAACAATCTTTTTCTAAGGAAGATACTATAGTTGTTCTCCATATTTCGATAGGTGCTACAAGGGTAAATGATGCAGTCTTGTGGCATTACAACCAAAGTAATGGGTACTGGGTGGGTTGTTCTCTAGATCCGAGGCCAAATGCTTCAGGTCCAAGTACAATTAGTTCTTGGTTGAAGTTCTTGTGGAAGTTGGCAATTCCTTTGAAAGTTAAAATTTTTCTTTTAGAATGTCTATAATGACTGGATCATCATGGTATCCTGGTTGATAGTATATACCCTTTTTGTGCAAGGATGAATGAGTTAACATTGCATGCATTCTAGGAATGTCGAAGGTTGAAGAAAGCTCGTGTAGATTGATGGCAAAGTATGGCTATGATTAGAGGTAATACTTTAATTTTTTTTAGAGTTTGTATTGGTGTGCTTCTTTCTAATTAGTGGTGAAGAGATGGGTATGTTTTGTGTTAATTTGTTGAGGATCTGGTATTTGCAAAATGTTGTGCTACATGGCTCTCCAAGTTAGGATGTGGTTGAAGTGGTGTGTTAGGCTCAAAATTATTTGACCGAATTCTAGGAGAGTGATGCTCAAAATAATATGATTTCGACTCGAGTAGACAATGTGGAGAGAATTTGGAGGCCGCTTGATCCAGGTATTTATAAGATTAATTATGATTCTGTTGTGGATGAAATTGGTGCCTTTATTAGTATTGGTATTGGTATTGTAATCCGTGACTCAACTGGTTTTTTATGGCATCAAGCTCTTAAAAAGTGAAAGCTACGTACACGGCTTAGGTGGCGGAAGTAGTAGCAATTTAGAAAGGCCTTCAATTTGCCATTGATATTTGTCTCAATTCGGTTATGCTAGAGTCTTGTGTTGCTATTGTGGTGAAGTGGATGAATGATGGAAGTCATTTAAACTTGGTTGTTGGAGTGCTCTTGTCTCATATTTTGGATCTGATTTCTACATTGAATGGTGTCTCAAGAGACCATGTTCAAAGACACAAACCAAGTTGCACAAACATCCCCTGAGGTTTGATATAATTGCATTCATATGGCAGTTTTGGGCATATTTAGACAAACATTCCATGACCCTTGAAAAATATTACACTAACATCCCTTAGCATTAATTTTGTCTTTAGCTTTTAACGGATAAAGGTGATATGATCTTTTTGACTAAAAAAAACTAAAAAAACAATTATTATTTTAAGAACATTTTAATTAAAGAAAAGGGAAAAAAAAATGAAAGATGGAGATTTCTCTAGATTTCCATCTCATATAAGATAGAGTCTAATAGATTAAATCTCTCTATCTTTAGTCTACAGATGAAGCATCGACTCCATCTTCGAGAGATGGAGCGGTCGCTCCATTTTTCTTCCGAAGATTGAGCATCGTCTCCATATTTAAGAGATGAAGATAGAGCGTCGTTCCATATTTGGTTTGAAGATGGAACGATCGCTCCATCTTTGTGAGATGAAGCTGCCATCTATAGTCTAACCAGATATGGAGCTACATCTTTTCTTCAAAGAGGAGAATTTTTTTTATTTGTTTTTTATTTTTATTTTAGTTTTTGTAATATTGATAAAGATGAAATGAGTGATGTTTAATGATTGTGGGATTGTGGTGTTTGTTTTGTTTGATTTTGTTGTGGATGGTGTTTGTTTTTGGATTTGATGATGACGAAAAAGATATGGTTTGGAAATTGAAGATGAATTATTCATTTTTTTTGTTGTTGTTTAATTTGTTTGTGGATTGATGAAGATGGTTTGGTGATGTTTGATGATTTTGAGATGTTATATTTATTTTTATTTTTATTTTCCAAATTGCCATATGGGTGAGGAAGATGAATTTTTTTTCCTTTTTGTTTGGAGGTGGCCATGTTCATTGGTTTGGAGACGGTATTGTTAGATAATTATTATTATTTTTTAGATAGGTGTAGAAGATGAAGAATTTTTTTATTAATTTTTTTAAAGAAAAGGGTATTTTAGTCATTTTGTAGGGTTAATTGCACAAATATACCCTAGCATTAGGTCTAATTGCACATGCAACTTTTGTCCATAATTACACAGACATCCCCTACTGTTAGCGGGTTACCATTAATACTTAAAGGGATGAAGGGTATTATTGTCATTCTCCCAAGTGTCAAAATAAAATAATAAATGATGATTTTTTATTATTAATAAATAAAAAAATGAAAAAAGGTTTTTTTTTTAAAAAGCAAAATTAATACCAGATCTATCAAACACTCTCAAATTTTAAAGGAGATGGGGTGGTGCTCTATCTGACTAGGACGGAGATGGCGCTCCATCTTCTGGAGTGCCCCCTATCTAGATGCAAATTGGAGCTGCTCCATCTCAGTGAGATGATGGAGGTGTGATTGACGTAGATGGACATATGATGGAGGTCTAATTGACTCGCAATAGAGGAAGATGGGATGATGATGGTGGTGAGATGGAGGCAGATGTGTAGATGATGGAAGTGCAATAGAGTGCAAATGGGAAGATGATGGAAATATGACTTTGTTGTTGAAGATATGATTCCGTTTTCAAAGATGAAGGCACTCCAATCTAGAGCAATGTTCCATCTAGAGCAGATTTGCTCTATCAACAACGAAGATGGAGTGGATTTGCTCCATTTTTACCAATTGAATTTCTGTTTTTAATTTTTTTTTTTTACAAAAATTAATATGGTTTTGATTGAAGGATAAGGCTTTGATTATTTGGGTTTGTGGAATTGATTTTTGGTTTTTGTTTCTAGAATTTGGTTGAAGAAATTTGGATTGTGGTTGAGTGGTGAGAAAATGTAAGAAAGAAAAATATTGAGTAGATGATTGAATTTGTGTTCTTTGTTTGTTTAAATTTTGTAACTTAATTTTAATAGTGCGTTGATGAAAGTTTTTTTGTTGGTGTCTTTGATGAGATTGGTTGTTGAATCCAGGTGAAGAAGATGAAGAAAAAAAATGGCATAAATCATTTAAAAAAAAATGCTTTAAATGTTAAATTTAAAACAATAAAATAAAAGATCAAATAAGTAGCAATGGCATTTTAGGAATTTTTAGCCAAAATTGTGGTTAAAAGTTAAAGTTGATAGAAGTCAATCGACGATAAAAGATATCCGTATAATTATGAGCAAAAGTTACATACGAGTGCAATTAGACCTAATGTTATGGTAATTATGTGTAATTAACCCTCATTTCGCACTTTTAGCCATCGCCCATCAAGAGTTCTCAAAGGTCAGGGAATGTTTGTGTCAATATGCCAAAACTGTCATATGTGTCTAATTATATGAAACCTCATGGATGTTTGTGTAATTACCCTTTCTTTTTTAAAAAAGGAATCTCTAAAACGACGTAGTTTTCAGGGTTTTAAGAGTTAAGATTGAACCACAAAAACGACGTCGGCTTTGTGGTGGTTCCATTTTAAAAAGAGAATTTTTTTCTCTGTTGTTCTTCTTCGAACAGACCAAAACGAAACAGTGACCCAACCTAGCTACCTCGAACCAGCCACTCGTCTGCTGCCTGTCCTCTTCGCCGCAACCGGAGATCTCCGTCGTCCGGCCGTCGGAACATCTACCAGCGGGCAGCAGCAAATTCTTCCACTCCATTCGTGAGTCTTACAAATTTTCAGAATTTTAGGGTTTAATACTTTAGGGTTTATTACTCCAATCTGCAACACTGATCAATAGCCCTATGCTTACTACTTTCGTTACCATTCTATTTATGAAATTTTGGGAAGTCTTTAGTTGTTAATATTTTAATTATTTTGTTAAGCTCTGAACACGCAGATAAACTTTGTCTTCTACTGGTAGATGTATTGAATACATTTGATTAAATTTGAAATTTAAAATAAATAATACACTAAAATTTTGACTTTGAATATTGTTAGATTTGTATATGCTTCATCCGACATGGGGTCTACAGACCTGACTGAGTATGTTGCGTTTGAAGAGAAGGTGAGGCGGACAGTTTACCTTGACAACATCTCTCCACTTGTCACTGAATCTGTCTTGAGAAATGGTCTCAATCAGTTTGGGACTGTCAAGAGTAGTCAGTTTATTCAAAATTACACAGAATCAAAGAACATCCCGCTATGTGCATTGGTTGAGATGGGGAACGTAAAGCAAGCGAAAGCTGTTGTTGCCGCACTAGGTGAATTCCCTTTCATGATGTCTGGGATGCCGAGGCCTGTAAGGGCACGTCTTGCTGAAGTTGAGATGTTTGATGATCGCCCCAAAAAGCCTGGTAGGAAGAGACACTGCTGTTGGTTGAACCCCAATGGTCCAGATTTCGAGGTAGCACAAAAGTTGAAGCGACTGGTCCAGAAACATGCTGCTGAAGCTTCATTCTTGCTTAAGGTAAGTCTGTGTTCTGGCAATATCTATTCCATTCGCTTTTAGCTTATTACATACTTTTCTTTGACCTGTAAATGGTACTGTGAACCCTTTCAGAAACAACTGCAAGAGGAAGAGAAACTTGAAAAACATCAGGAGGACAGCCTAAAAGCAAATTACAAGAAATATGAACTCATAGAGGGAATAATGGGTGATGGAACTGCAAAGCGTTTAGCACAGCAGTATGGTATGAAAGTCTTAGATCAATGATAGGTTTTTTCTGTTTTCTCTTGATCGTATAAAAAGAAAGCTTATGATTACTTGAGTAATGCCTTTTTGATTCTGAGGAAGCCGCCGTAGGCTGATTTTATGTCATGGTAGCACTGGCTCACTAGCTCACTAGCTCACTAGCTCACATGCTTTATAACCCTTGCTTAGTTCTTTGCAAATGAAGAAGGTAGTATTTTGCTGTTTCTTGGTAAATATTTGACATGAAATTTTTTTTTTTTTATTATTTTGTTTTGTGCAAGTATTTAATTGGGTAAAGTTATCACTTTGCAGTGTTTTTTTTATTGTTTTTTTTTTACTTTTTAAATGAACAGCTCTGATAATTGACTATATTGGCCGATATAATGATAACTTGACTATAACAACCACCATCCCAAAGACCCAAACAAATAAAAACCCTAATCTTTAGCACCCACCAACCCAAACAAACAAAAACCTAAATAGTCTTTAGTAGTCAACGCCAACCCTCATCTCCTATTTACCTCCAATTGCCGTGTCCATGTTTCTGCGACATACTTGCTGGACCCTTGCCGGTGACTGATCGACAGCCGTCCGATCTTGACGGTGACTCTTTGACGACCTCAAAAAATAAATAAAAATTTACTTGTAAGAGGTGTGCCCGGCCTGGCTTAAGGTGTTGTTCTAGCGCCTAGTCATGTCTTTGATAACTATGCTTAATCACACGTAATTGAAAGGTCCTTCATTCCAACCAATAACCTCACCCTTAATCAAGACTCTTTTACTGATCTACTGCTTAACATTTATTTTAGGAGCATGTAACAATTAACAGGTCAATATCTTCCATTAAAAAATTGGATTCTCATCTACAATTTTTATCAAATTGTTGAGTGAATGCACATTTGTGTATGTCAGACAAATAGTGGAAAGATAGGGTTGAGAAGAGCAAAAAACAATGAAAATGGGTTTGTGAAGAAGTGAGAGAAATCTGTAGAAGAAATAAGTATGTGAAGGAGAGAGAGAAAGTTGAAGTAGAAAGTGTTTGTAAAGAAAGGGAGAGAAATCAGAAATAGTTGTTAAAATTGTCTAATCAAGCAAATTTTTTTATTTTTTTATTATTTTTTTAAAATTTAACGGACAATATAGTAATTTAATTAGTCTAAGTCTTGGATTGTTAAGTTTGACTTAACTCTCGTTGAGGAGAGAGGGAGTATAAAAACATATTTATGATTTCTGACCGTTACTTTCCAATACTTCAGGGAAAATTAGTGTAATTTACCCTAAAAATAATTTTAGACAAGTAAACCGTTTGTTAACTTTTTAAGATGATTACTGATTGGCTGTTTTTTCTTGGCAGTTATTTAACATTTTCTTTTATCTCTTCACACAACTCTACAAAATTTTAAACCTTATTTGATCAGAGCCATATGACTAATAAATTTCATAATTTTGTTGTTATTAAGAGAATGCCAACTCAGTGACATTATGCATATTTTTAAACATCTTGTTTCCAACCTTTTTCTTTCTAAACTTTGTGGAAGCATAGAGTACAAGATCACTTTGATTAAGTTGCAAAATATAGTTGGTCTAAGATTCATACAAATTGTATGTCAAAAAAAAAAAAAAAAACAAAAAGAAAGAAAAAAGATTCATTCAAATTGTGAAGTATGCATATTTGGAAATCATTTGCATATAAGGCAATTCTTGGTAATAGACTAGGGCTATTAGGACCATATATTGATAAGTAAAGTTAAGCCTCCAAATGCATGTTCAAGAGTGAATCTTATGCTTCAATCTGAGATTTATAAGGGTTGTGTTCTTTTTTCCTTCATCAATATCCCACATGCACTGCAAGGTGCTTTTTAACATAGAGCTATTTATATTACCTGCCTCAAGTTGTCACAAAAATGAACAAATATTTTCATTTAGTCTGATTTCTTAAAATGATCCTTCAGAAACGCAAGGTATTAGAATCGAATTCCGTTGATATCAAGGTTTGGATGGTTTGATTTTGAAAAACAAAAGCCACTCATGATAATTCCTGCTGAACTTTAATTCATGTTATATTTTGTTATAGTTTTTGTATTTTTAACCATGAATGATTTGAAAAAAAGCTGCTTGAAACTGTTTTTTTTCTTTTTCTTTTTTCTTTTTTGGTGGGCTGCTGATCTTGCTCTATTAATTTAGTTCCTTGGGTTACAATGTGTGAGATATTGGGTTTACTGGTCTACTTTCCCATTAATATAATTTCTTTCATCTTCTAGATCTATGATTACTTGAATGTTGAAACTATTTTCACCCATTTATTTGTTTGTTGTATTTTATTGTTTTTGCAACAACTTGGAGGATATTTCAAGATCTCTTTAATTTCGCATTCATGGATTATATGGCTTTTGTTTGTTTCGATTTTTATTGTTGTTGTTATTGGAAGATATAATTTGTTAATATATCACATACATGTATCAGCCTTATTTATATCATTATTTTGTACACCTTAACTATTCGTTGTTGGATATATTTATATATATATATATATAATTTTTTTTTTTCAAGTTTTATATTTACAAATATTTCTTAATGATATTGTTGTTGGATTTGTTGTCCTTTTCCTTTTATTTTTTTTCTCTCCAACTCGCTGATTGGATTATGTAAGAAAATATATATTCTATATAAAATTTCGACTGTTTAAGGATAGCTAATCTAAAAAAATCATAATGTATTTATATATGCAGGAAATGTTAGTAACAAGAATTTTAAATTTATGCTTCATCATTATGCTAGTAGAGGTCTTCGGGTTCAAGTACATAATTTAATGATATTTTTACTGTTATGCTTCGCTGTGAACGGTTGCCCGATTTATGTTTTAATTGTGGAATTCTAGGATACCCCCATCACGAATGCCCCATTATTAGCCCTAATTCAGAGATTCCTCATCATCTTAAATATGGCGCCTCGATTAAGGTTGCACCGATCGATCGTCCAAGACGAAGACAGAAAGGTGATGACCGTGTAGAAAAATTCTATTGTGCTGTTTCGGATGACGTTGTTGGCGATGCTTCGAGATCAACCAAAAAGTCTCAAGAGATCATGGTTGAGGATTTCGGGTTTCAAAATTTAAATTGTCCTTCTGATATGTGTCCTAGTTCTACTAAACGTGATCTTGGAGATTTTGTGGACCGTGTTGACTTGCTGACTAATAATGATAGTTTTGTTCCTAAAGGAAAGGAAACTTTTCTGACCTTTTCTGACTCAATAAAGTTTGGTGCACATCACTCTCAAGGGCAGTATGGTCGAGGAACAAGTCGAATGGGTGTGGGCTTAAGTAGTAAGAGCCAAATGTCTCATTCCAAGTCCATGCATGTAAACTTGGGGGTGAGAGCCAAATGTAAAGACTTAGAGTCTTCTAGTTCATTTACTACAAAAAAGAAGCTGAAACCTGCTGTAGTTCATGCGTTTAACTCTTCAGTTTCTGATGATGACATTTCAACACAGCAAACAGTGAAACCTGCAAAGCAAGCTCGTTATGATCGATGAGTTCGTTAGACTAGAATGTGAGGGGTTGGTACCCTCACTATGTTCCGTTTTACGTAATAATTCTCCATCTCTTGTTTCTTGATGGAAGCAAGACCGCCCATGTAAGGTATTTATGTTGGTTATGAAAATTGCTTTTTTGTTAACAAGGTTGGTAAAAGTGGTGGATTGATGATGCTCTGGAACGACGATATGGATGTCACAATCAATTCATTTTCTAAGGGACATATTGATGCCATTATTGGATAATGGGTAAATTGTTGCTGGTGGTTCACCGGGTTCTATAGCCATCCATAGGCCTCCTAGCATTCTTTGTCATGGGAGCTTTTGGAATGGCTTCATGATCATTTTAGATGCCTCCTTCATTGCTGATGAAGTAAGGGATACCTTTTAAATATAAGCCATTTCAAAGCTTTAGGTTTAGATGGTTACTGTTGTTTTTTTAAAAATCAGAAATACTGGAATATCGTCGACTATGATCTGGTGTCTGCATGTCTTACTGAGCTTAATGATTAGTCTCTTCTTGTCTTGTTGATTAAAAATATAAGAAATTGTTGATATAGTAGATTACTTTCACACACATTTGTATAAATCTATATCCTCTTTTCTTAACATAAGGATCCAAATTTGTTTGGATTCTTGTGGAAATCCTTTGATATTTGCTTTGATATGATTGCTTGTATGAACTTTGTGAATTTATGCATTGCATGTGAAGCAATGCTCACACACGATTTTTGACAATTTCATTGAATTAAGTTGCTTGAAATTTGATTGTGCAACATTTCTTGTAAGTAGTTTTCTTTGCAATAGTAATCTGATAGGGGGTGCTCATTTGTCTATCCCCATGACAAAAAGGGGGGAGTAGATTTGGGTGATAGGGGAGTATTAATTTTTATGCTCTATGTGCAAAAAGGGGAAAGTAGCATGTTGAAAAGGAGTAACCTATATACGGGGAGCTTGCAAGCATTGCAGTGTTTCAGATATCTTACATGCACTTGTTGTTTTCGAAAAGTTACTTGCTTTGTTTTACTCTCATGTGTGTCGGACTACAAAAGATTGAAAATCACTTTGTTTAGATTAGGTCTCTCTTTGTAATGTGAGAGTGTGTTATACTCGTTGACTATAGCAATTTTTCTTGTAATTAGTGAGATAAGTGTTTTGTCACGAATTCACTAAAGAGGGAGATGATAAGGACATTTATCGTGTATTGGCTAATTTTTTTGTGTCAAAACCAGATGGGTGTCTATTATTATGTAATTGTGTTTTAGGTCCGTCTAGTCAGCTTTGATCTGGACAACAACTTTTCTAACATCTCGAAGACTTCAAGAGGTTTGTGAGTTATGGCAAGCTTAAATCGACTTAATTCTCTTGAAGAGATAGGATTGCTCACATTTACTTTATGCATATCATTCTGTATATCTATCTGTCATTCGTTTCGGAAACGTCTGTGTTGTGTTTCATTGTATTTACTTTATGCATGATGTGTTTGTTGCCTTAGAGAAGTCCAATTTCTTCTCTATCGCGACGTGTGGTCGTGGGTTTGTGGTTGCGGTTATTGTCCCCTTTTGACAGTGTTCCTTATGACTTTGTGGCGTGAAATGGTAGTCAATACGGTTAATGCCGCCGTTTGATAGTTGCCAATTCGACTTGGTGGCGCGACGTGGTTGGTATTGCAAAGGATGGTTCGGTTAATGCCATCATTTGGTTGTGTTGTGTGACTTCAAGGGCTCGAGCTGTTGCTCGCGGTTTGTTCGTCACGGCACAAGTCTGGCCACTGTTGAGAGATTATGTGTTTTGCATGGTTACAGTCACATCGTAAGGTGCTAGCAGACGTTTGTCGTTGCAGTGAGCATGTCGCTATTGATTTTTTGCCTTCGTGCGACATCTTAGTGATGGCTCAAGTCGCAACAGCCGTGTCACGGGACGATGTCTGTCTGACACTACATATTTGTTTCTTCTCTTACAATCTCTCTCAAGTATTTATTATTTCAGAGAGAAATAGGTTTTCTTAGTTAGGGAAGCTCCCAACCACCAACAATCCATCCCTTAAACCCATTGTCTCACATGTTTACTTAATGAATGGGTCTCCAATGGTCTTTATGGTCTAAGGAAGTACATAGTTTCATTTGTTTATTGTTCTTACTCTAAAAAGACCTCTTTTTTTATGTGTATTTGAAGTTGTTTGTGTTGATTTTAATTTTTGTTTAACTTTATTTCGGAATTAAAAGGAAATTTCAAATCTCTAATTCAAAAGATTCAACTGCCAGAATCCAAAGACACGAAAAATCAAAGCGAATACAACTCCCCCTTTGTAAGAAATGAAATTGTTCATCTTCTTCTACTCAAAGTCTAATTTTCCAATGTGCTCATTCTTTGTGGTAAGTTCCGGTGTTCGAGTAGGTGTTAGGTGCTAGTGGGACGGTGGCTTGGTACCTAGAGTTGCAACCACCCCTAAGTGGATAAGAGTTGTGGAGGAGAGAATAAAAGAAGAGAAAAGAAAAGAAATGGAAAAGAAGGCTAGTTTTTATTTATTTATTTTTAGAAAAAGAAGCTCAAAACTACATCGCTTTGGGTCGACTAGGCTCCCATTGCCTAGGAAGGCCGATTAGGTCTAAATTGCGGCAACTGAGACCACTTGGCGATCGTCTAGTTCGATTTTTTGAATATTTGTAAGTTCAGACAATGGTTAGTTCGTTGTGTAGTTGTGTTATAAACACGTACTACTGTAGAATCATTGTATACATGGAGACAAATGCCGAATACATACGGTGACAAGTGAATTTGTCTCAAGGACATCGTATGATACATAGGTCTTGGTTTTGGTCGTATTTTACTAGAAGTTTCATTTTGAATTCTATTTTAATATTTTGTAATTGTATTTTCTGTTTGTCTCTGTAATCCTGGGGTGATAACAAAAGCAACTACCTGTATTCATAATCAAAATTAGATCACAAAAAGTCAATTAGAATTTTTTTTTTTTAAATATCTAATAAAAATATGACATTGAGAATCTACTGTTCTACACATTTTTTTAACAAAAGGGTGCATAAGTTGCCATGTTATTGCATTGTGAATTTGTGATGTACAAGAAGAAACGAATATTTTTCAAAAATTTCCTCGATATATGATGCAAGCATTCTAATTGAAAATGAACAAATTAAAAAATATATATTTATATATATATATATATATATATATAAGGCAATTTCCTCGGATAACAAGCACTTTAAATATTTCCAAGCAATTATTACCTATTAAAATTACGGTGAAGCATATACTTCACCGTGCAAAAAATATAAATATACACAAGACGGAGAGACACAAAACTAAGAGCTTATTCATCACAATCAGATTGTGAAAGAAGTAAATTCTTACCATATCTCATACAACACCGGAAACATAAATTAAGGATACAATTTATGGGGTTGTTTGTTTGTTTGTTTGTTTGTTTGTTTTTTTTTTCTTCTCTAAACACTAAACAGTCTTAAATTTTACTGAAGACCGAATAGTGACCGAAATCCAAAACTAAATGATATTTTTGTTTTTTATTTTTCTCAATTCTAAATAAAGCATCAACTTGTTTGTTTTTCAAAGACAAAATTGTCTAAAAACAAGTAATGTGATATTTATACCTTTGTTATTAATTGTTATGTATTTTCATTTGATACGATACAAATAAATAAATACAAATAATTTAACCGATCTTAAATCATTTTTATGTAAATATTGAAAAGATAATATTTATGAGTAAAACATGATAAATAATGTTATTAAATAATTTTATTTTGTTTCAAAAATAAAATAGAAATAGAAGGTTCAACCCCTCCTTTGTCTGTTATTGTAGAAATTTTGTTGTTGCTGGGATCACTGTTATTACTGAAATTTTGTTGTTGTTGTAATAAAGAATCCAATGGCTCATGACTTTCAACTAAATTTAAGAGAAAAAAAATATATATACATGACTTTCAAATACAGCACTTATCAAGTCAAGTATACCTAATGATATTATCGCACGGTTTTACTAATTCTCGTCAGTTTAAAAAATTTACACTATTTCTCGGTAGCAAGAATTAGTAAAACCGAACGATAATATCTTCAGGTATACCTGACATGATAATTTCTGTTTTCAAATAAACATAAATACATGAAATATTAGCATAGCAAACAGTGCGCAAATGCATCTAAAAGAGGATTCAAAAAACGAACTAACATTGTACCAATCTAAAGCACTTCATTGATTTCGTAGAATATGTATAATGAATTTCACATTAGAACCACGACTCCAGCTAAATATAATTGTGATCGAAATATATAATGGGAATACGTTTTATATGTTTTGTCGACCACCATATATATGTTAGCGAACAAATGTCACTATATGCGTGGAAGCGTTGCCGGATAGAACAAAAAAAAAAAAAAGATGAAGAGAAGTAATCAAATCCAATCAAACACTACACAAGAGTTTTACGTGGAAACCCAAATCAGGGAAAAAAAACCACAACCGTCAGGACGACAAGAAAAAGTTCTAATATATAGTAAATTGTTACAACCACACACTTAGGATCTCTCTATAAAATAATACCCCAAACCTGATTACACCCAATGCGCACTTTGAGATCTCTATAGTATTTGCTATTTTGCGCCACCATAAATAACCAAGTTATTATGGTCTATTTATATGAATTACAATGAGTTTAAGCTAAAAGGAAATATTACTCCTATACGTATATGAATTACTTGTTCCATATAAATACTATTTCCTATTTATAACAAGTCTTCTTTTAAGGAGGAATCCTATTTCTATAATCATAGGAACTTTTAGAAACAACATATTTCCTCTTCCACGAATATTTCCTGATTCAACGCATGCTTGTGATTGACTACGATTCAAGTTGGAGTTGGCCACCCACTTCCTAAACTGTGTTGAACTTGATCACTTAGAAAACCGTGATCCATGCGCCACATCATTGTCGATCGCTCTCGGTACCGCTCTGGAAGCCACATCGCTTTCCACAACAGTATCCACTAGAATTGGACCACTTTCGTTGCTGTTGCGAAAATCCACAATGCTTGACCACCGCTGTCAAAGCCAGAGCGATTGTGACAGCGGTCATCACGGTTCTCCGTTTCTCCTGTTCTTCTTGTCCTTAAGCCTCCCTCAAATATAACTTCATACTCCTAAATGCTCTCACATCTCCAGGAAGTCTTCGCATTGGTAAATCGTATTTGGTAATCATTGGTAATTCAAGCCATATCCAACAATCCTCCCTTATGGTGAGAATTCCCAAAACTTGTCCACAACTACGATCCTCATCACCAAGAATCAACATACCCACCACTAGGTATAACCACTTAGGAACAACCATTCTAAGATTTCACCGGCACATGTCGAAATTTACCTTGCTGAAAATTGTGGTGCAACTCTTCACTTTAGGTTCCTAGGGAGTTCGCTCAGCCATCAACATCCTTGTCCACCACACACCTTGCATCACCTCCTAACCAATGCCCGTGCGCAATTGTGGACCCGCTATCAGCTACATCCTTTCGCGACAACTAGCGATCATGCCATGAGGATGTTTATACCCTTTTAGAGGGCATCGTTATAGTCGTCATACTCAAGAGAGGCGATTGCTAGATCACCCTCTTTGGAGCCCTTAGCCGCATTTGTCTTCTTATTTTGACAATCCTTCCTTACATATCCAGACTTTCCATATCCCCAACAAGTGACTTTCCATTTGAAGTTCCCTTTTTTCCTGTCAACTAAAAGAAAAGAGTTATCAGAAGATTTATCTTTACTTTTTAGCCATCGTTCCTCAGAGATACGTTTGTTCGCTACATCTCCAAAGCATATGGTTGAACTCCCATGCATCAAGATTAGCTTCATATGTGTATAGGACGATGGAAGGGACCGGATGAGTCTTAAACCTTTGTCTTCTTCATCAATCTTTACTCTAATCGACTATAATTTTGAAACTATTCCATTGAGCATTCCTAGATGATCGAAAATTTTCGTACCTTCAGTCATCTGCAACATGTGAAACTACTCCTTTAGGTAGAACTGGTTGTCGATGCTATTTGATTGATACAATTCTTCAAGCCTCTCCCAAAGTTCTTTTGTTGAATATGTTCCATGAATATTTGCAAGAACGTTCTTGGCTAGACATAATCGAATTGCACTCGCAGCTCTCTTATCCAAATCCTCCTGATCATCATCGCTCATCTTACATTTTCCAGATGTAGTACTAGTTGTTTCTTTTCTAGAATCTCCAAAGTCTTTAGGGTTTGCAGGGGTTGACTTGCCTTTCAACGCCTTGTGTAAACCGTATTGGATTAATGTATCTTTGACTTGAATTTGCCACAAGCCAAAGTTCATCTTTCCGTCGAACTTCTCAACCTCGAATCTCATCATCCTTGCCATAAAGTTTTTTAAGACCACTACCAAGCAACCGGGCTCTGATACCAATTGTTAGCGAACAAACGTCACTATACGCACTGAAGCGTTACCGGATAGAACACAAACAAACACAATAGTAAAGAAAAATAAGATGAAAAGAAATAATCAAATCCAATCACACATAACACAAGAGTTTTACGTGGAAACCCAAATTAGGGAAAAAAAACCACGGCCGTCAGGACGACAAGAGAAAGTTCCAATATGTAGTAAATTGTTACAACCACACACTCATGATTTCTCTCTAAAATAATACCCCAAACCTAATTACACCCAATGCTCACTTTGAGATCTCTTTAGTATTTGCTATTTTGCTCCACCACAAATAACCAAGTTGTTATGGTCTATTTATATGAATTACAAAGAGTTTAAGCTAAAAGGATATCCTACTCCTATACGTACATGAATTACTTGTTCACATAAATACTATTTCTTATTTATGACAAGTCTTCTTTTCAGGAGGAATCTTATTTCTATAATCATAAGAACTTCTAGAAACAACATATTTTCTCTTCCATGAATATTTCATGATTCAACGCATGCTTGTGATTGACTACGATTCAAGTTGCAGTTGACCACCCACTTCTTAAACCGTGTTGAACTTGATCACTTAGAAAACCATGATCCATGCGCCACATCATTATCGACCGCTTTGGAAGCCATAACGCTTGCCACAACGGTATCCACTGGAATTGGACCGGTCTCGTTGCTGCTGTGAAAATCCACAACGCTTGACCACCGTTCTCATGATCGTTGTCAAAGCCAGAGCGGTTGTGACAACGGTCGTCACGGTTCTTCATTTCTCCTGTTCTTTGTCCTTAAGCCTCCCTCAAACATAACCTTATAATCTCAAACGCTCTCACGTCTCTAGGAAGTCTCCGCATTGGTAAATCGTGTTTAGTAATCATTGGTAATCATTGATTTCGTAGAATATGTATAATGAATTTCACATTAGAACCACGACTACGGCTAAATATAATTGTGATCGAAATATATAATGGGAATGTGTTTTATATGTTTTGTCGACTACCATATATATCCCACAAATGATTAATGAGATTGATCTTTAAATCCATGTGCACCTTTTTTTCTAGGACTTGTTTCATTCGATTTATTATCCTAGAAACAAGAAAAGTATAATCATGTTCTAGATGAGTATCTTCAACCATTTCATCTCTATAAGGTTACCAACTTTCAGAGTTAATTCCTTGATGATATCCACTCTTAATGATTATATTATGCAAAATGATACATGTCCTCGTTATCTTTCCAAATCTTTTGCATCCCACATACATGTTTGACCTTTGACAATATGTCACATACTTTGCAACACTCCACATGCTCGTTCCACATCCTTTCTCATAGCTTCTTGGTACACCACAAACATTCTCTATCTAATTGAAGACGGTTGAGAGATTGTTTGAATTAGAGTAGGATATTGTGGATAAATTCCATCAGAGAGATAGTACCCCATATTGTAGTGATGACCTTGTACTACAAAATTACATGGTGGCGTTGCGGAGATCTATCTAAAATAGTAATATCATTATTAGTACTAGCCATGCCAAAGAATGCATAGCAAATATACAATTTTTTGAAATTACAACCTCTAAAATGAGAGTAGGAACTCTTTTAAAACCATTAGTATTAGGGATGAACACAAGAAAAATTTACCGTCTAGGCTAAATTATATATATATATATTTTTTTTTTTTTTTCCTCGGTACGTACTAACATTATAAAGTCAATTCCTTAGCTATCAATAATTGGATTTATCTCTTGTTACACCTCTAGAAATCGCCCCACAATTTGCTAAGGTGTTGGCACTAGAATCGCCTAATTCTTGTTAGCCATCTCATGAACACACTCCCTCAATGTGTTTCCTTGTGTTTATTGATCTCTCTTAACCAACCCCGGTTATACCCACACTGCAATGCGCTAAGCTCTTGTTTAAGCACTCCGAGTACCTGTTCAAACAGAAAGCGCACACACACAATAAAGGCACATGCAAAAGCTATAAGCACGACACAAAAGCTTACGGTAGACCGCTCCCAACTCAATCACTTTATTGCTAAATAATCAAGAATGCTACAATGCTCCGTGGTAAGATCAAGAACACTCTTTCTTGTCTTTACCACGAATCCAAGCCCTATTTATAAGAACCATGGACAAGTAGTGTGCCTCTATGCATCTACTCTTATCCTTTGCCAACACGGTCATGGATATTGAGTCCAACTCATATTATGAAATACAAATCAAACACTACTTTACTAATCCTAATCAAACTAGGTTTCTTTGTCTTTAAGCTATTTGTTTTGTTGCCGAAGTCCTTTTTTGACTAGGAATCCTTGTCTTATCCCAACTTTGCATGCTTGTGCGCCATGCACATACTGCGCATTGTGCCTTTGAATGCAACCGATATCCTTCTCAAAGCTTTGCAACGCACCAACGTTGCCCAAGACTAGAGCGTACCAATGCTGTTCATAACAACTCCGCACCAATGCTGTCTTGTTGCCTAGTCTCGTCTCCGCCAAGCCATATTGTTCTAGCCCACCAAAGCTATCACAATATATTCCACACAAGGCCTGCCACCGAACATGTGTTGATTTGGGCCTTGGTTCTTGCTTACCAAGCCCGTTGCATATGCTCCACCCATACTCATATTTGGGGTGTAACAAACCACCCAGACTTAAGTCATGCAACATCCTCATCGTGAGGTTATTCTGGTACGCCTGCACCAAGTCCTTAAATTGCCATAAAGTTGCTCCAAGCTCCCAAGTAGCTTCGGGCTCACTTTCACCCTTCCATTAAACTAGAAAATCTATCATCCGATTCAAATTACTCTCATTGACTGTACGGCGATCTAGGATCTTCTCTGCTATCTTCTCGAATTCTACCCTGATGACTGGAGGCGCCTGCCTCTGTTGTGCTCAACTAGAACCCGTTTCTTCATAATAAGGCTTTAGGAAACTCACATGGAACGTTGGATGAATCTTTAACCTATTTGGCAAGGCCAACCTATATGCCACATTCCTAACCCATTCTTTCACAACAAATGGCCCATCATACCTCTGAATTAGCCCTTTGTGATATCTACGGTCTGTGACCCTTTTCCAAATCTAAGGAGTCAACTTAAGTAAGACCTTGCCGCCCACCTTAAACTCTAAGGAACGACGATGATAGTTAGCATACTTCTTCATCCGCCTTGCAGCCTTGGCCAAGCTCTTAATATTTCCTTCTATTAATTCGGTCTTGTCCCTCGCAAAGCGATAAGCAGCTGGACACAGTTCTTGGTCTCTCTGTTATGCCACCTCCAATGGAATTAGAGGTTGAAACCTCATGCATAATTTCACCGGACCCAATCCTTTTGATGATGACTTGTGCAAAATATAACAAAATTGTGCAACATCCATCAAATCAACCCAATTCCTTTGACTAGCAGTAACATAATGTCTTAAGTACTCCTCCAAGAGTGCATTGATCCGTTCAGTTTGTCCATCCGTTTGTGGATGGTTTGACGTGGAGAATTTCAGCTCAAACCCCATTAGCTTGAAAAGATATGTCCAGATCTTTCTTGTAAACCGAACATCCATGTCACTAATAATGTCGCTAGGCACCCCAAAGGTTTTCACCACATACCTGAAAAACAGCTCTGTTGCCTTATCTGCTAGGCATGCATGAGGTGCTGGAATAAATATTGAATACTTCGAAAACCGATCAACCACCACCATGATGGATTGAAGCCTGCCAACCAATGGAAATCCTATAATAAAATCCATCAAAATAGACACATATGGCTTCTTAGGAACCGATAACAGTTGCAACAACTTGGCTTGCTTTCTTCTCTTAGTTTTGTCCAGTTGACATACTAAGCAAGTCTTGATATACGCTTCCACATCTTTATACATCTTAGGCCAATAGTAGCTCTTGGACAGTAGGGCCACCATTCTCTCCACCCCAAGATGTCCCGCCCATTACGGGTCATATGTCTCCTTCAATATTTCCTGTTTCAATCCCCCGCCAGAGGGCATATATAACATGCTGCCTTTGGCATACAACATGCCATCTTCCACCCAGTATCTTCTTACCAGTCCATTCAATACCTCTTGCTTTAGCTTGATGTAGGATGAATCTACTGCAGCTTGTTGCCTTAACCGATCCAAAAAATTAGCTTGGAGTGCCGCCAAGGCACTCACATACCCTTGTACTACCTCTATTCGGCTCAAAGCATCGACCACTTGATTCCATTGATCTGGTTTATGCACCCATTCAAAGTCAAACTCAGCCAAAAATTCCTACCAACGAGCTTGTTTCAGAGTTAGCTTCTTCTGAGTCTTAAAGAAAGTGTTAGCCACATTATCCGTCACCACTATAAACTTGGTACCCAACAAATAGTGCCTTCACGTATAAAGACAATGAACCACAACAACCATCTCTTTCTCATGTGCAGAATACCTTTGCTCTGCTTCATTCCACTTCCTACTTTCATATGCCATCGGATGTGCTTCTTGCATAAGTACCCCCTCTAAGGCCCTATCTGATGCATCTGTGTGCACTTCAAAAGGTAAATTAAATTTTGGAAGATGAAAAATAGGTTTCGAAGACATAAACAACTTTAGCTTCTTGAAGGCCGCTTGACAATCTTCTGTCCACACCCATTTGTGGTAAGCTTTGAGTAAATCTGTCAAAATACTCACTTTCTTCGAGTACCCTTCAATGAAATTTCTATAATAGTTGGCTAGGCCTAGGAAATACCTTAGTTCAGCAACCTTATTAGGAGAAGACCAGTCTAGAATAGCTTGAACCTTTTTCTCTTCCATCATAATTTTCCCATTACTGACCCAATGCTCTAAGAACATTACCTCTTGACGACAAAATTCATACTTCTCATTTTTCACATAGAGCTTGTGCTCCCTCAACCTTTAGAAAACTTGCTTAAGATGAGTCACATGCTCTGCCAAAGAATTATTGTAGATGATGATGTCATATAAATATACTACCACAAAATTGTCAAGGAATTCGTATAAAACGCATTCATTAAGTTTCAGAAAGTGGCAGGGGCATTTGTTAATCCAAAAGGCATAACCAGAAATTCAAACGAACCATACCTTGTAACCATTGTTGTCTTAGCTTCATCTCTCTCGGCTACTCTGACTTGCCAATACCCTAATCGCAAATCTAGCTTCGTGAAGACTATTGCTTTGGCCAATCTATCGAACAAATCTGTCGCATTTGGCACCAGATACTTGTTCTTAGTAGTTACATTGTTCAAAGCCCAATAGTTTACACACATCCACAACGAACCATTGTGTTTCTTCTAAAACAATGCAGGGGCCCCATATGGAGCTTTGGAGAGCTACAATAGACCACCCTCCAGCAATTCATCCAATTGCTTTCTTAGTTCTGCTAACTCTAAAGGAGCCATCCGATAAGGTGCTTTGGTAGGTGGTGTTGCCCCAGGCTCAAATTCAATCCGGTGATCACATTCCCTCTTAGGTGGGAGTTCCTTCGGCAGTTCTGTTAGCATCACATCCTCAAACTCCTCTAGTACTTCCCTTATTTCATCAAGCACTTTGACCACAACATCCAGCTTGATTTGTACCATTACTGCTACATATGCAGTATGCCCCCCTTTTCAATCTTTTCTCTAGTTGCTTTAAAGAAATTTCGGCTCTCTTGCCCTTGTTAATGGTTTGAATTCCTTCCATATCACCTTGTACATAGCAAGGACTATCCCCATCCATAATCACAATACCCTAAAGACTAGGCATCAGAGTTGTCTTGGCTCTCCTAAAGAACTCGATGCAAATGATAAAATCAAAATCATCCAAAGGTACCACCATCATGCTAACTGTCCCCCACCATGAACCAATCTTCAAAGTTGCCTCTGCTACTCTGGTTATTGGTTTGGCCATGGAGTTTATGGACTTGACCCAACTTGTGTTGTTTGACATGCTCAATCCCAACCTGTCCATCTCTCTTTACGATAAGAAATTACTGGTAGCTCCAGTATCTAACATAGCCCGTACGTTCCTCCCATTAATCTGTACCGTCACATACATCAGGCCCACATTGTTAGGTTGCTTATCCACTGAAATAATGTTTAGCATCTGTAGAGGATTTACTCGAGAGTAGGTTGCACCATCCGATCCCTCAGATTCTTGACTGACAAAGGCATTCAGCTTCTCATTCCTAGGACAGTCCCTTGCACGATGAGGACCACTACAAATAAAGCATCCTAGGGTGCTTGTTTTGTTTTGTTTTGGTGTTGGTCTTTTCCCTTAGTGGATTCACCCTTCTTCTTCTTCCCATCACCAACTTTCTTCCATTCCTTGCTTTTGCCCTTCTTGTAGTCCACTGACTTCTTCTTCTCTGAAGTAGAAGTGGCATTGTTGGCACGAAAATTGGCTAAGCCTTCTGCTGCAACCATAGCCATAGGTATGTCTTTCACAACTTGTCTTATCAACTCTGATTGTGCCCAAGTTTGCAACCCTGACATGAAATTGAACAACTTGTCTTCCTCCGACATATTCTGGATGTCCAACATCAATGAACTAAAGTCCTTCACATAATCCCTCATGGATCCTGCTTGCTTTAGTTTCTTCAGGTTTTCCTAGCCAACCAGTAGTGTTGCAAGGAAGAAATCGATCCTTCAATTCCTTCTTTATTGACTCCCATGTATCGATCTTTGGCCTGCCCACACTAAGATCATCCGTCAACCTTGTGCACCACCATAGCTTCACTTCCCCTCCAAGGTACATGCTTGTGATGTTTACTTGTTCCTTTATAGGTATTCTAACAACTTTAAATTATTATTCGATGTCCCATAAGAAGTTGTCCAATTCTTTGGCATTCCGATTGCCTTGGAAGTGTTATGGTTCCGGTACCTTAATCTCTGACATCGATTCCTCTCCACTGCTGTTAGGGTTATTATTGAGTGCCCTTCGAAGCACAACAATCTCATCTTGCAGTTCCCTTACCTTTTCGACCATGGCTTCCTGCAATTCCCTTGCCTTCTCGGCCAAATCTTCAACATATGAGGTGTGTATCGCCTTTATTCTGTTGAGCCAAGACTCTAGGCTTATGAGCAAATCTTAGTGTGCTTGCTGCAGCGTTTTGATCCGATCTTATCTGCCGCAAGCACAGCAAGGCTAGTGAAGTCTTCCTCTTGTGGATCTCCAAATACTTTCTCCAACCAAGAGAGTCGATCTCTTATGTCACTAGTCATTTTTGAGCTTTAATTGAGAAGAGATTTTGCCAACCTTTTGTTTAGACAATATATTATCTTAATTAATGGCTCACAAATTCTCGCACTAAATTTATTAAATTCGGTGTGTACTGTAGAGAAAACCCTTGTTATTTTATTCCTTAATATAGATAGATATAATAAAGTACAAAACATGCTACCTATTGATTAAGAAATTTTTTTTTATATATATAATTCTTGATGAAAGTATTTGTTTATTTATTTTTAATAATAAGATGACACCAATTCAATAATGGACTACTTAGAATATGAAATACATCGTAAAATTTATGCATAAATTGTTTAAACTTGTAGTTAAAAAATTATTTAAACTTGTAAATAACTTAATTCTATAATATTAAAAGTAATAAATATTATGTGTATTTTTATAACTTATTTTGAAAAACAAAATAGTTACATTTCACTAAATATACAAAATATCATATTAGTGTAATATTATTAAACCTTAGAGGTTTTCTGTAATTATCTTTTTATGTATTAATTTTTTTTCTTCTAGAGGGATGCCCGAGATACAGCACGAGACAACCCTCTCATATGCCCGCCTCTAATTAGTATGCATACCATGCCAAGCTGTGGGACAATTCTTTCTAATGCCAATGCATAAAATCATGACTTCTAAGCATAATTGGAGATCCTTGATCCTCTCATTCCTGGAGAAATCTTGCAATATCATATATATTTGGTTTTCTTAAATATTGTTCTTCAAAAACTCATTACAGCATCACAAAACAGCTTTAGCCTTTGATTGTCGTGCTTTCTCTAATTTTAACACATTAATTGAGGATATTAGTGGGACAACCATATGCAAGCATCCGTAGAATTGTTTTCATTTTTGTAAAGGACTCAATCTGTCATTTCCAACTGCATCAACCTTTTGTGTAAAATGATCATCATAATTCCCAATCACTAGCTTGTAAAGTTCTTTTGAATAATTCCATATCCATTCGAAATCGACGACAAAAATGCTCCGCTGTATACTATGAGTGCTCACATTTGAAATAGTTATTAATAAGAGTGATGCTATTGGCATATCTACTACTGAATTATTTATGCTCAACTTTTTAAAATTTTGATTTAATTATATAAAATTAAATGGTTTTATTAATATTTTTGCTTTATTTCTAGGACTACCTTTTACTTATTTTTCAAACTTAATACACCCCATATCTTTTTCAAAACAATAAAAATAAAAATACATTTCATCTCTAATCTTTATATATGGTTTTTCTCATATCTATTCGTATAACTTGTTTTTTTTATTATTATTTTGTTGTAATACTATCTTTATTATATTCAATTTTTTTTCTTCTGTAGTTGATTGGATTATTGGTGGTAAATTGTGAGTGTGATATTAAATGTCTAATGATTTTTTTTAGTGATTGAATTAGATTTTTAGTGGGGTTTCATTTTGTTAGAGATTGGGTTTTTTTGGTTGTGATTCTTGGTGTTTTTATTTATTTATTTATTTATTTATTTTAAATAACATTAAACTAACTTTGGAATATCTGAAATAAAATCTATAAAAGAATTGATAAAAATTATAGTACACTTAGAAGATCTGAAAAAAAATAAACCGAGAAAAAAAAATAGTAAAAATGGATCTGGAATTTGAGAAAAAAAAAAAAAACAAATATGTGAAACAATAAAATCAATAAATATTAAATATGGTAAACATGATATCGAGATTTGAAAGAAAATATAAATAAAAAAAGTAATAAATCAATAAACACTAAGCATGAGAAACATGAGATCGAGATCTGAAAGAAAATATAAACAAAAGTAATTATTGAAATAATCTATGTCATTAAAGCTTTTGTTATTAGGGATTTGAAATAAGAAAAGTGAGGTTTTATTAGTTTTACTTTGTACAAGATTTTTTTTAATAAAAAATTTATGTCCCTTTAAGTAATTTGATAAAAGAAAAAAAAGAATACTAAAGAATTTAAAAAGTGAGGTATAAATAGTTCAGTAGTGAGTGTGCCAATAACATCACTCATTAATAATTAAATCATGATACTCCTTCCTATCACGCTGAATATAACGTCTACCAGGTGTTGAACCACTACGATAACGCTTTTTACTAATCAATATCATTGAAACTATTATATGAATATGGATTGTTGGGGTTTGAATCACATTATGAGTTATCTTAGTACATATTAAACTATCCTCTTCCAATGACTCATTTAATAATTGTTTGATCATCGAAAGTGATCCATTACTTGATGACATACTATTAGCTTCGGATTTCAAAATTCGATGATGACATTGGCTCATAATCACAGAAATAAAAATGTATATTAGGAAACATATATCTCTAAATTTATAAGGTAAATCAATGGCTTAAACCATATTATAATAATTTGAATTGAACTTACAAATCAGTAATATTACCGAATTAATTGGACTTGTGTCCTCGGGAATATCAAATCAACCTTGTCAAGTTCAAAACAAGTTTAAATTTTTAAAGAATGTCATAGCCCAAGTTAACAGGTACATTACTCTAGATGAAGCAATGACAAAGTTAGTCATGAATAGTTACAGAATATCTTCTTCTCCCTGCAAATGGTATTTGAACAGCAACAAAAATCAGATGGACAAGAATTTAACTGGAGGATTCGTGATATTGACATGGGCAACAGATAATCGTGATTTGTCAAACAATTGGTATGCAAGTCCATCCATATATATTGAAAAATAATCTAGAAAAAAATCCTAGAAACAAAGCAGAGAATGAAAAATAGTTGAAGAAGCAAATCATAAAAATCTTTAATCATTAACTCATTTACTCTTTCCACCGTTGGATTGAGAGGAAATGAATATATAAATGTTGAATTCACAGATTTAAATCAAAATTTTAAGTTAATATAGTTTGACCCTTAATTAAATATATAATCGTACTTACATCACTGTTTTCACAAGAAAATATTACGAAAAAATAAAACCAATAAAAGAGTATACAAAATAAGGATTCAATAAACAAATAAAAATAATGAAATATAAAAAATGTAGTATTAACCTGTGACATGTTAAAACTACCCATATAAAACAAGATGAACTTGATTGGAAGAGCCGAACTCTTTTGTATTTTGGAGTTGAAACTTGAAAGTAGTATGTGGTTTCAACGGTTAAGAAATTGTTTGTAAAATAATAATAATAATAATAAAATGATTTGATATGCAAATAAAAATATGTATTTTAAACGTAAAGTGTTAGAGAATCAAATTTTGATTTGTTTGTATATCGAGTATATTTTTATACTATATAAATAAATATCTTGATAAAATGATGATACGTCACTATTTATTTACTACTGTATTGGAGATGCTCATAAAGATAATGTACACCGAATGTGATTATTTTAAAAGCCAAAAAAAATTAACCATTTGTCATCGTAGTAATGTAGTCATGATTTCCAAAACTTATGTTTTGTTTTTTTGTTTTGAAAAAGTTGATTAATTGAAGTAGAGAGAGAGTGCATTGTAGGCAGCCTCACCCATATCCAAGCAGCCAATGAGAATGGTTCCCTGTATTACTCCTCATCAGCAGTTGGATTATGTCCTCACTTGTATCCACAAATACACATACTAACTTCTTCTCTCTTACCTCCACTCTCCACTTCCCTCTTCCAACACATTTAATATACTCTCCAACCAAAATGGCCACCAATTCTCTCCACCACCACTACTCTCTTCTCAAACGCCACTCCTCAGAAACCACCCCTCCTCCCTCCACCCTTCCCTCCTCTCTATTCCCTAAACCCACCTCCACCATCACCACCCTCTCTTCCACCACTTGCTTCTCCGTTTCCTCCTCTCCAACCTCCTCTGCCACCACCCCCATTTCCTCCTCCACTTCACAACCCATCTCCTTTGACCTCCTCCAGCAACTCCTCTCAGCCCAAAACTTCCGCCAAGCCGATGAAGAGACTCGCCGCCTGCTCATTGCCCTTGCAGGGGAAGCTGCCCAGAAGAGAGGGTATGTCTTCTTCTCTGAAGTCAAGTTCATCTCCGAAGCAGACCTAAAAGCCATTGATGACCTCTGGACACAATACAGTGACAACAGGTTTGGCTACAGTGTTCAAAACAGAATCTGGGAAAAAACCGACAGAGACTTCTCTAAGTTTTTTGTAAAAATTGGGTGGATGAAGAAGCTTGACACTGAAATGGAGCAGTACAATTACAGGTCTTTTCCAACAGAGTTCATTTGGGAGCTCAACAAGGACACACCAGAAGGACATTTGCCATTGACAAATGCACTTAGAGGTACCCAATTGTTCACCAGCATTCTCACCCATCCAGCTTTTCAGAATTTGGAACAAGAACAAGAAGAAGACAAAAGCACTGAAAATGGTGTGGTCAAGGGCTTGCCACTCACCAACAAAGTCTTTAAAACAGATTATAGCTTTTGAATTTCCAGAATTTTAGAACATACCCACAACTTATACACATAATTGGAACTTGGGTTTCCTTTTTCTTTTCTTTTTATGTTAATGCAATTATTGAGATTGTGGATTGAATGATTGTATCTTTTTTTTTTTTCCTAGGCTCTTTCAAGGGTGCTGTGGTTTATGCTACGAAAGACTTATTAGTTTTGTAATTTTAGTGTTTGAATATTGAAATCTAAGAAAGACTGTAGCATCATCTAACGTTGTATTTTGTATTAAATTCACAAGTTGGATTGAATGCAGCATAATCAAGGATACTTTTTATTAGTGATATGGACTGCAGGGGAAAACGTAGTTGGAGAATAAGCAAAGTATATTACTTAAGAGTGGTGACAAAGCAAGGCCGGTCTTTTTGTTTTCTTGTAAAAGGTTAAGAAAACTCCCTTTTAAGAATGAAAAATGTTAAATCTTTCAAATTAGGGTTTTGATGATATTTTATTTTAATAGAGTTTAGAGGAACTTCTTTTTCTCATTTCCGCTTGGTGAATTGGCAACCAAATTACGTGGCCATTTCTTTACAACTCATGCTTACTTAGAATGAAAAAGAATTTTCCTTCTTTATTGAGCTATTACCAAAACAAATACAACTCTTATTATGTCTGGTTAGACAAAGAAATAAGATTATTTATATCTCAAAAGTGGAAATCGTGGAAAATGTCACTTTTTAAAACTCATGAGGTGATAAAGTCACTCCTTTAATAAGTTAAGTTTAAAAGGCACCTATTATGGTGAGCTATCAAAATTGTCCTTACTTTACACATTCTCTTTCTTACTTTGAAGTTTTCTGATATTTTTTTCTTCCACCTTCCTCTATAACAGACCTCCAATGGAGGTTGAATATCATAATATTATAAATGCAACTTCATTGGATAATTAGTTTTGTGGAGCTATGCAGATACATTCGGGGGTCAAGCTCCCCGGTGAGTTTTTTTTTTCAATTTAAAACCCCTGAATGGGTTCATTTTCATTTGTTCTCCGAGCCTTTTGTAAACCATAAGCTGGTTGTGTGAATTTTGAATCTAATTGAAAAGTCTCGGATAACAAATGAAAAGTCTCGGGGAACAATTGAAAATGCTCATGCAATGTATGAAAATGCTCGAATACTTCATTAAAAGACTCGGGTAGTGTATGAAAAGGCTCAGGCAGTGTATGAAAAGGCTCGAACTGTGTATGAAAAAGCTCGAACTGTTTTAAAAGTCTCAGAGAATCAAAATTCATTAATCTATTCATAAATTGTTAAAAAGCTCGGATAACTATTTAAAAGGCTTGAAATATGTATTAAAATGCTTGAACTGTGTATTAAAAGGCTTGAACTGTGTAAAAGTCTAGGATCTAGTGTAAAAATGCTCGAAAAGGCTCAGATCTAGTGTAAAAAGGCTAAAAGATTTTAAACCGATTAACCTATGAATTTTCCTTGAAAAGGCTCGGGTAACATTTTAAAAAGCTCGGAGACTGTTATAAAAGGCTCGAAAAAAGTTCAAAAAGGCTCGGGTTTTCTCTCTCAAAGGTTTTCTCTTTCAAAGGTTTTCTTTCAACGTTTGAAAAAAACATAAACTGACAAAAATAGGTATTTTTGTCTGGTCACCTAAATGAGGTGCCTGTCTTAGAAAAAGCACTTCAAATAGTGACAAATTTTTTTTGAACCCTACTTGATAATGATTTGGTACCAAAAAGAATTTCAAATTTACCAATAGGGATATAGCTCAACTAATAAATTGACGAGCTTAGGACTTAGACAAATGACTCTCAAGTCAACGGCTCGAATCCCACGAATGGAGAAGGCTTTTAATAAATACCTGATCCCGAATTAATAGATATTTTCAAAAAAAAAAAAAAAAAAAAAATCAAATTTAGAAGGCATGGCTCACAGATTAACCAAAAAGGGCATGATTTAGTGCTAATAAATTTGAATGTTTTCTCTTAAAATTTATGATATTCATTGAAAATCTCTTAAACTTATTCCAAATTATTATTATAAAAATTCCTAAACAGAGGTTAATAAAGTTCATTAAAAAAGAACTGTAATATAGTTTTTCCAAGAAATTGCTATTTAAAGAATGAAATTCATAGGCGCAATGAAATGTTATTAGTAGACCTGGTAAAATTTTGCACGACCCATTAACACGACCCAAACCCATTCGAAAATAGCGATTGGTGGGCTAAGTTTATCGGATTGGGTTGTTAATGGGTCAACCCATTAAGACATGAAATATAATGGATCGGTTTTGGGTTCACCCTTAAAAAAACAGTTAATTTGATAACTCATTAATATAAAGATTTTTTTTAATGTATTTATGAAAGTTATTAAAAAATCTTTGTATAAGCACATTATGGAATTTATATAAAAAAAATCTCTATAATTTTGGTTAAAATATATTTTACTAATTAATTTTTTTCTTTTTTGAAAGAGGAAAAATTTCTAAATTAAAAACTCTAATACCATAAATAACTTATTTCACAATATTATAACCCTAACCCTAACCCTAGAACTTTAAAAGTAGTTAGTGAACTTGATTGCATGAGTTTGATAATGCTTCAGAGCTATTTATTTTCAACCTTTTAATAAGTCTCAAATATAATATTTTGTAACGGGTCGGGTCAAGTTATCCATTAATTTAACAAATGGTTTCAAGTTTGTATATTTCAACCCATTAAGCTAACAGGTCGGGTTCAGGTGGAGCAATTTTAACACGACCCAAACAAAAAATGATACGAATTCGCAAAAACACGACCCATTGCCAGATCTAGTTATTAGAAAACATGAATAATTGAAAAAAAAAAAATGATGTCATATTTTCCCTGTCACAATTTCAGCCACAAGTTAATTTATAATATTTCTACGCCCAAGTTGAACTTTATTTCAAAATGAGCACAAGACAACAAAAAACATGAATTTTAAATTTCAGGTCGGGTTGAGGTGGAACAATTTTAACACGACCCAAACAAAAAATAATACGAATTCGCAATAACATGACCCATTGCCAGATCTAGTTATTAGAAAACATGAATAATTGAAAAAAAAAAAAATGATGTCATATTTTCCCTGTCACAATTTCAGCCACAAGTTAATTTATAACATTTCTACGCGCAAGTTGAACTTTATTGCAGAATGAGCACAAGACAACAAAAAACATGAATTTTAAATTTCAGTGAAACAAAAATTAAAAGAACATAATTATATTCGCTTCTTACAAAAACAAATAATTGAATGTACAAAATATTTATCCACATTTCCTTTCTTGCAATGATAAACAATTGAATAAACAAATTGTTTTCTCTACATTGCACACAATTTATACAATAATATTACAAAAATGATATCAAAACATTTTCCTGATCAAAACAATTATGTCTAACAACCCTCTATAATTAATTTTCATCTAGAAAGTAGAAACAGAGCATTGTGAACAGTAGTTTGAAAATAATTTATCAATACTATACAAAATTCACCACTGAGCTTCATGCCTGCAACCCTAATCAAATTTCCTGCAAATATATGAATATTAATATATTCTTGAAAATGATAATAAGTTCTTGAAAATTCATATAAACCACATTTAGTATCTTCACAAAAGTAGGCTAATTATGTCGCAACTGGAGATATGCACATGAACAGCTATGCAAAAATTATGTACTTATATATTGTTGCCTACTTGTGTCCATGGAATATAAGGTTTAATTTGTGAAATTTGTTAATTTCTAAAGACACTTTGAGATTCATCTGTTATGTGGCCTCTAGGATGATAACAAAGTCCAAAGATATACAAATTTACTAGAAGCTTTAGATTTAGTAGGAGTTGGAGAATAGTTAGCCATATACGATAACAAATAAGATCTGATATGCCTGTTAACAAAAACTTACCAAGTATTGCACTATGCACAGGGGCAGAGTCTCTTGGTATGCCGATGTGAACCATCACAAGAAAGCATTGATTGTGATCGAGTATACAAGCATGCTCCAGGATTCTGAAAAACAAATGTGCAAATATGTGATACTCAAATCTAGTTCTGATGAAATTTATAATTATAAAGGTTTCAAAGTTTTAATCTTACTACAACTTGTAAATAAATATGTCACTTATCATAAAGTTTGTGTGGGGCTCCATTCAACATATTTGGCCCCATTTGGTATTCCAAACACAACTGCAGGAAAATAATTTTGAAACCACTCAACAGTGGGATGAGCACATAATTTGAGTCGTTCTCTAAGTTTTTTGGAAAGCTTATTTCTGCAAAAGCAAGTATTTAAAGAACAAGAACAATTTATAAACATAGTAGCTAGTTCAAAAAGTATGAATAAAAGCTGCAAATATACAATCTTTTTGCTGCATTCATGTTGTCACCTAATAAGGTAATACTAACATGAGAAAAGTTGATAAAAAATAAAAAAGAGTGATTTTTATTTTTTGTTTCTTTAGAGAAAATTTGACATGAGAGAAAAAAGATGAGGTTCAATTAATTTCAAAAGAAAATAAATAACGTTAAATAGACAAGGGTATATAACATTAAAAAAATGTCTTTCCACTTGACACAACTATAAATAATATATATAATGAAATGTTTTGAACATTAAGTTTAGGATGGGCTTTAAACAAGTATCTAAATAGGGGAGAGAACAGTAAATATAACATTTAATGAGTAAAATGAAAAGAGAATAAAAACACTGAATCTTGTTCATCCAAACATCTAAATCCAATGGCCAAGAAATTGTGTCAAATGTTGTGTAAAAAATTGGGGCCATAGATCCTGCCCCTATACGTGTTATAGGATGTTTCCATGCAAAAGCAATATGACAGTTGGGAATAGAATCTCTCTGTAGTAACCATGATTCTTCAGTAACAAGTAACAAATATGTTTCCTCTATCAACATTTTCCACTCAATTAATAGATAACATACTCAACGATTATTTTTAAAACACAATTTCAGAGATTAACAAGAAAAAGGGGGAAAAACCAATAGAGAAAGTATACCATATGGCTAGGGGCATCATCAACAACTTCAGCAGGTTGATCTGCTCCCATGCTTGCCAAACATGCTCCTTTGCAGTTCATATATTTTCGGATACTGTTTGGAAAAAGAAAAGATGTATCAGATCTAAACATAAAAATACAGCATTACTGGAAAAGCAGAAGCAACAAACTTCTTAAAACAGTTCAACAAAACCACAACTGCATTTCATTCCAACTTGTGGATTATATACCTAATTAGGCATCAGTAATGATTCATCATCCAATGAAGAGCAACCTCATGCATCATTCAAATGTGCAGAGCATTTGATGAGAATATAAAAATTAACTATCCAATATTAAGTCTTGGACATCAACAGAATTTGTAACAGGTTAACAATTCGTCACTTGCCAAAAAATACATATATCTTCAAACTCATGCAGCAACTTAAACTTCCTGGAAAATGCAACTGAATTTCATTTATCATATCTGATGTGGCCAAAAAAAAAAAAACCCAAAGAAACATCGAACAAGCCATTGAAATTATAATCATCATCCAAAAGAAAATTTCTAGACGAGAAAGGAAAAGAAAATAAAAGTCTCCCTTTCCCGTAACAAATGAAAAAGGAAAGAGAAAGCTGAAAAGATACACAAACAAACTCTTATCTAAGACAGATCAATCAAGTGGAAGCTAGTGAAGTCAGCCAACTTGGGGACTTGCATTTTTTCAAAAAAAAAAAAAGTTGGGGACTTGCATAATATTTTCCAATCATTCTTATAAAGGGACCAAACAACCACTAGGAGACAGTACAACAATGATGTTTCTGCAACTAAATTAAGAAGATAAAATGAAGGATTTTGAGAGAGAAAGGAAAGATAGCAGAACTCACATATCACATTGATTAAGCACCACGAGTTTATTTAGCACGCATGATTGTCCCTTAGACTTGCATACGGAGTCACAAGACTCACCTTGCCTATAATGCACCAAGGGAAATTTGTTTTTGAAGAGAATTAGTTCCAGCACATAGTTTCAAATCAAAAATAAAAAGGATCTGCAAAATTTCTCACCTCCCTATCATAACATTAATTCCAGCTAGTCTAGCTTCTACCAGTGTATCACTGGCACCTGACACATTATAACATTTTTTGAAAGGCATTAAATAGCTTAAACAACAGCAGCTCTTCAAAATGATAATGTTAAGATACCGTTGGACTCAAAAGCTTAATTCGTGGCAAGAGTCTAAAACAATAGTATTAAAGCATTCTAACACAACCTCACATGCAACACCAATGAACATGTAACCTGGCCTAAGCTAAAACATAGATACAAATATAGAACAAAAACAGATAACAAATACAAATTCAATCACGCGGGAGACCCAAACCTAGACTCTTCCGGTAAAACTAGCTCTAATACCTTGGAGCACATTGTTGCACAAGTAGTAGCTGATATAATTTTATAACTTTGTAATTATAGCAAAGTACATAACTGATGAAGTACACATAACTATTACTTTGCTTACTTCAAAAGGTCTGCTGGCAGAAAGCCAAATAATAATAATTATAAAAATAAAAAAATAAAAAATAAAAAAAAACAGTAGCTTGATGATATTTCAATGGATAGCTCAAAGTCTGGAGTGTGATCAAGTTTTCTTCCTCATATAGTGCTAGAATTCTCAAGGGATCTACCCATGCTTAGGTTTAGGCAGCCCTACTGTATATTACTTCTGAACCCATCCTACACTGTCCTTCACTTATCCCATCCACAGTCAATGATGAAACAGAATTCTTCTTCCACAAGAAGGGATCCCAATCCTTGCCTTCATTAATAAACAAACCTATAATTTTATGCAGTCCATCATAATACCATAACGTTGGAAGGTACCTCAATAACAATGATTAGTGAATCAGATAAGTAATTAAATTAAGCAAAAAGCTAATTATCAAAGCTAAAGAACTGATGAAAAAACAATCTTATACACAAAATTTGCTAAACAAAAAACACTAGAATGTGAAAACAAATTCCAACCATTTAAAATAGTCAGCCCAACTGCCCAACTCTACTCTGTTTAAGATTCACATTCGAAGGGTGTGATTAAGTTAAGACCGGTCTAAATGTAAACTAGTCCTTATCTGAAGATTATATATCTTCTCCTCATAATATCCTTAACAAGCATCCAATAACAAAATAAAACCATCAGTCACATGGAGGTTTCAGGATATGTACATGAATATATGAAAACTTAGCTGGAAAATGATTGAGTTTTAAGCAGAGTACTAAACATGTGCAGCAACAATAGGTCATACCTGAAGAATTTGACGGCAGTGCAAAGCAATGATGAAAATCACTAAGATAGGCATTTTCATGAACCTGAAACATTCCAGATCATTTTAAATGTTAGTATCATAACATCTAAAACAACCACTCTAGAATTAGTTGTGCTGCTATCAGTGTTGAAGGTGAAGAATGAGTTACATAGCTGGTAAAGAAACATAGATCATATATGTACCACAAAGTCCGAATGCTATAAATGTGGCTTCTAGGACATACCAATCTGATATTTAAAGATCAAATCAAAAAGCAATGTCTTTTATTACTAAATCAGAGCTAGAGGTGAAAAACGAGTTACCAACGGTTGCATCTGTAGCACAAACCTATAATACTAAAATTACAGCAACTAAAACATCACAAACTGGTATTGCAGTGCCAAAAGACTGTCTAAAACTGTACATGAAAGAAAGAAAAGTTATAGAAATTCATTTTCTTTCCCCCCAAACTCAAGAAATATGTACGGCCAGAAACCATTGTTAAAACGTATACTTGATATAATGAATAGGAGATTCCGAAGCTGTAAAAGTACATGCATCGTTAGTTCACATAATTTTCATAGTTTTCACCAAAAAAACTATTGTCATTTTAGGTCTTTGAACAAGCCAACATCATTCAAAGTTTTATATTCTATATTCATTCCATCCCTCTAGGGCCTCTACAATAACTGCCATTTCAAATTTAGCATCCATCAAAATATATATGGCTGCATGTTCATTGGAGTCACAATTCAGCAGAAGTTCACAGTGGTCTGGTAGTGAATATTTATCATTCAGATCTTCAAGGACAAGACTCGATTATTTAGTTTTTCTCCTCTTTTTGAGGAACGCTACATCTGATCCATTACCATTTAAGAAAGTTGCATTTTTGTATAAAAAAAAAAAAAAAAAGAATAAAAATTGAAACATGTACATTACAGAACCTAAAGAAAGAATATAATGGTCCTTGTTCATATTTTATGTCACTAAAGCATATATCAATACCAGACACAAGGCAATCCTTGAGGCACCTCCAATTTGAGAGCTTAGCAAAAACTGAAATAGGACATCCAACCTTGACTTATGAAATGCCAATTTAAGTTTTAAGTGGCAACCGTGAAGTCATAGTAATCTAACTAGTGAAAAAATAAATGACAAGTTGAAGTATAAGATAATAAATCTAAGCCCCTTCAAAACAAATTAAAGATAATAAATTTAAGCCAATGAGTCTTTTTGGAACCATCATAATCTTTAACCATTCTAAGTTATGCCTTCTTTACTTTCAAATCTACAAATTGAAGAAACTAACTTTGACCTCTTCTGATGAAGGGGTCATTCTTTAGTGTTTTTTATTTTTCATATTTTATAAGTTGATAAATTCAACTAAAATCATCTGCAGTATGCAACCAAGTATAGTAGTAAACAAGAGATAACTGCTACATATTCAACATATAAGGATTCTTAAAGGGGTCTAAAAAGTCTAAACATAATGGGGGAAAACACATACAATAAGGGTTCTTTAAACAGCATCCTTAAACTCTGAATTCAATAATTTGGTCCCTTCCGAAGTTCTGCTGCTCAACTCCTACTGTATGGCAACTCTCCAAGTAAATTATGCCTAAAAAATATCCAAGGAAATTTAATATAGAGATTCCTATATTTTAACCAGCGGGGACTGCTTAAAGATTACAAGAGTAATCTCACAAAGAATTTTACTTCCCTTATGTAGCTAAACAATCATTTTCATCTAATTACATCGATCAAATTAATATATTGTCCAACCATTCCTAAACTAATCAATAAAGCATAGGCAGTTTGATTAGCACCTTATACAGAATTTAACTTCATGTTTCTGAAAATATATTCCACAGTTCTAATTCACATACCAATGATATCATACAAAGCTATCCTAAATACACTCACCATGTCATCAACTTATTAAATCAGCATTTTCATATAAATAATATATTTATACTTTATATATTATTTTTTTATAACCCATAAATCTCCCAAACCTACTGAACCCGAGTTTGAAACCGGGGGGCCCGTCGAACCCTACAATCTTTGGGGAACAGGAAACTGTGGCCTTGTAGGTACCCGTGAGGGAATTCAAACCCCAGATCTTATGGAAGCAAACCACTAGCCTGACCATTCTGCTAAAGTCCCATGGGTATTATTTTTTATAACATAAAAACAACTTCCAGAATATAAAAAAAAATAACTAGATAGAAATAATCGCACTTACCACACCCTCAGAGTTGTGACGACACCTCCCAGCACAGAAATCAAAAACACTTTGATAAGTCCCTGCCAACAAAACAAACAAACAGAAAAACAGAAAAACAAATGAGTAACTATTCTCCCAGATATTCCAACAAGAAGGTAGCAATGATCCAGTAACGAAATCTACTTCCATGTTAAGAATAACAAAAACCAATCAGAAACAGAAAAATACAATCCAAATTCATTTCTATACAGCTTTGAATTCTCATGCTAAATCACTTGGGTGCAACCATCAGGACCTCAGGTTCACTTGAAAAATGAACTCAAAATTTAAAGACGACTTGAAAAATGACAGCTACAGCTGCTATAGAGCCAGAAGGCAATCCTAAAACCTAAGGCCTTCCATAGAAAATGCAAAAGTTTGCCAGACACAAATTAAGAATTTACCTGCTGTTTCTGGCTTGGCTATCTTCACCTTCAGAACTTGTTCTTTTCGAGTCTGCAAATACAACCAAACAATAAGTTCCGTTTTTCATAATATGATTGAATATCAAGAAGAAGAAGAATAAAACCTAACGAGCAGTCAAGTAAATACCCGTGCAGGATCAACACAGCAAGCAACACAAAACTCATAGGAGTTGCAACACTGTGAAAGATGATTGCATCCACTGCAAAAAAGGAAAAACATTTTATTTTAATGTTATCTGGTACTCATGCTCAAGTTCATCATGTCAGAGATCTGCTTAGGGAAAACTCACTGACAAGAGAATTTCTCTCCTTTCCCAGGGCAGCATCGGGACTGTGGATCCAGAGATAGGGCATCACAAACATATCCTACAACGTAAAAATAACGATTATTAAACTCCTACAAATTAATTACCAATCAAGAAATTAAGAAAATCAACTAAAACAATTAAGAACTCCAGGCCTATGAGTTGCAAATTCTAAGATGAGACTGCCGGTAAAATTAAAAAACTGTCCAGAATTTTGGAAGCTTTTGCACCATTTTTTAGCAAGTCTCAAGAGGCTGGATTAATACACAAATTAAAGTCTGTTGCAAAGCAAAGTATTAATTGATAGATAACTTAAACTTTTATGACCTTATAAATAACTTAGTGTCACTCTATGATAAATATTATTTAAAAACTCATAAATCTTGTAATTGGGGTAACTTTGCAAGCTGAAAATCATAGTCATCTCTGTCACAATCTTTTCTCATAAATAAATGACAAGGAGCCTTGTACAACACACTAAGTAGATAGATATAGATATCTAAAATAGTCACTTTAATAAATCATACGTTATTCCATGTTGCAGAACCATGCAACAGCAGGACCGCCACAAAGTAACAGTAAATTGAATGTATTACAATAAATAAAACTTGGAAGGCGAATTCATGAACAACTTGTTAGTATATTTGACGTGTCTACGTATATTACACAGAATTAAAAATATATCAGATATATAAAAGGAAACACAATCAATACTATCTATTAACTGTAGACAAGTGATTGGTTAAAGAACTACTGAAGCTAACACTTACAACATTAGAAATTAACATTAAGGTGAATATTCCCCCTGTTTAAGTTAAAAGCATCTTGTAGAGTGAGGATGCCAGCATAATTGTTTTATTTTGAACTTAATCTACAGCAAATAGTCGCTACCATTTAACTCAATGGCCAATACATTAATGAACAAGCTATTATGATTTATGAAAGAAAAAATTTATTAGAACATAAAGGGCACAACCCTAGTAGAGAAGAAGTAAACAGAAGACAAAACCTAAACTTATGAAGGAAAGCGTAGAGCCATAGGCTATGTAAAGGTACAAGGAAAATTTAGGATTCCACAATTAGAATTCTATATAGCAGTAATATTATAAATGGAAGAAGAAAGAGGTCCTTTCTAACATAAGCAGCCTTAGATCTTACAAGTGCCTTGGTGTGAACTGAATCTATAGTCTAGTATAGCCAACCAGAGTACAAATTCCAAAGAATTATGAGAAAGAAGAAACAGAGACTAGAAACCAAACATCCCTATTTGAAATCAAAACACCTGGATATATTTCCGTTAATTCAATCTAGACAATCTTGATGATCACATAGTTTGTATAGAGTATTTGATTCTTCCTTATCCCATTTGGCTCTGCAAACTTTTAATTGAATTAAAAGAACTGAATTATGAAAAGTGACAGAAAGCTTAAAACCAAGAAAACACAAACTGCATTCTAGGAAAGTACTAGAAAATCCTATCAAATTGAATCCTTAAAATACCCCAAACCAAAAACAAAACTCTGCAAGAAGAATTTTACTAAACTGCAGTTCACATTTGTCCAAAAAACCCAACAATAAAATTCCATGATTGACTACAAATATAATATAAATTAAAAAGAGAATATTTAGCCAGACTGATTGTGATACAAAATTCAGTATCATGTAGGACTAGAACTCTCCACAAGGCTTCAAAAAGTATAGAGCCTAAAATGTAAAACTATAAAATAAATAAGACAGCAACAACATCCTTTGTCCAAGTATACGGCATTTTCATAACCGTTTTAGTTGCAATAAGATGCATATAATCCATTGTAATTCAAAGAGACATGATCTCATGATTAACCTTTTCCGTTAACTAGCTGAAGTTTAAATCATTATTGCTTCATGGTATCATGGATCATAATCATTGCCTATAAATGCTTCTATTTCTTCATTCATTGTTTCATAAATTTTGTACGGTGACTTGGCTACATTGCTTGACCTTGACTATAATAAGTTAGCAAAATAGAAAAATTACAAATAAATGATATAGCATATTCAGCAGTAACAAGTATCCTCTCACATCACATGACCACTCTGTTAGTTAAATACTGCAATCACAACCAAATATAAGGACTATATAATAATTCTAGAATCCTCTTCAACGAACAAATACATCAAATAAAGTGTTTCAAGATTGGAAGAAAAAAACACACCGTTATCATCAGATAGTAAATATCTTCCTTGAACTGTAGTTTTGCAGAAGAGTTTCTCTTGAAAGCCAATATCTTTCCTAAAAAGCGAAAACCAGATGGAAAAAAAAAATGAGGAGGGCCCATATTACAACAAAAAATTCCACATATGAGAATGGTGATTGGAGCCAAAGGATGGCAAAAAAGTAAAATACCAGATTCATAACCACAATTAGTTTCCAAGAGGATTTTATAATATTTTTATTTTTCGGCATAAAAGCTTAAGCAGGTAAAAAATTGTAAATTCGTAGCAGTGTGCAACTATAACATGAACAAGGGTTATATAATGCACCAAAAAAATAAATTTTTACACAAACGATCCATTTCTAACATCCTCGTTTTATATCCCAAAAAATCAGAAATTTAGTTAGGATTGAAAGAAGTTAACTTTAATATTTTAGTGGTAGACAATTCAATCTTAAATATTGCTTTTATGAGACTGAAAAAAAATCATAAGAATTATTAACATCACTACTAAACTAATTTGAACAATTCCGATAAATTAGATTTGTGTATTTAACAACTCTTAATAAAAAAAATTATTTATACAATTATATAATTATAAACTGCTTAAAAATTGAAATATTGAAAAAAAAAATTTCCATATAATAACATAATCGATTACAATCAACCTCAAAAAAGGATAGCATCTTCAAATATATTTTGAAATTCTTCCCACCTAAGCACTAAAAGTTTTAGTAAATCTATGCAATCAATGAGCGAAAACTAATATATCCACACAATATTAAGGTGTGGGTGTGGAACAAAAACAAATTCATCAAAAATTGTCAAAAAACTCTCTCTCTCTCTCCCTCTACATTTTATCAATCAAACAATAAATAGAAACAAAAATTCTGAAGTTTTTTTTTTCTTTCAAACAATTCAGAACTAACTAAAAACTAATTTTACAAAACAAAATACTAATTACATGATTTTTTATACACAATTAAAAAACAAGAGCTTAATTTTACTAAAATTTACAATACACTGACAACCGATTTAGTTAAGAAAAGCAAATTACAGTTTCCTCGAAACTATCACGAAACTGAATCACTAAATTTTAACTAAAAGATTAGAACTTTCCTTCTTATAGGATATTCTCAACAACCAAACAGAATTTGAAAGAGAGAAAACTCAATAATTTTACGAAATCGAAATCATGCGAAGGCAGAGAAATAAAGAGATCGAAATTACCTGATCGCCGAAATTGTTACACAATATTGGAGGAAAAGTAATTGAACGAATAGAAACGATAAATTTAATGGAGATTTTGACATTCTCATTTTTGAAATTACTAATCCATCGATCATCGAATTTTCACTTTTCTATTATATATCAGTTACTGAAGATTGGGGTCGGGCGGGTAAAAAATATTTGGATCGGGTTAATACTTTTTTTAATAGGATCGGGTTAAGTTCTACCGGCACCACACACCAGCTTAGGTGAGTCTTAACATTAGATTCGGTAGAAATTGCCAAAAATAACCACGGAAATTCGTTTTTAATCATATACGAAACATTAATTGTTAATTATCATATTTTGAAAAAAAATTCAGTGGGTATCCACAAATTACCAAGATGCCCCCAAATTAATATTTCTATTTTGTTTTGTTTATTTTTCTCTTTTTCACCGTCTTCTTCACTATTCACCATTTTCTTCCTTTTTCTTTGTTCATTCTTCATCAACGATTTCCGATCATTATTCATCTTCCTGCAAATCGAACACCAATATGGCAGAACCATTGTTATTCCTACAAATCAACTAACTAGAGGATGGTTTGATTTCAAAATTGCGTTGAAGATTTAAAGAAGTGAAAACTTAAAACAAAATTTTCGATTTGCTCTAAATTGGTATTTGGTGTGTAAATATCTTTAATTTGTGCATTAATTGAGTTGTAAATAGTGACCTTAACGTGAGTTTAGCGTTATTGCATAACTTTTGTGTGTTTTTGTGAAGAATCGAATTAAGTAAAGTTTCAAGTTTTTTCCAGAAGATTTCAAGTTCACTGGTTCGAAAACTTGAACTATTATGTAAAAACTTAAAATGTTGACAAGTTTCTGGGTAAGACTTCAATCAAGTTTTTTCCAAAAGATTTTCAAGTTTCACTGGTTCAAAATTTAGAAGATTTCAAGTTTTATGTTAGAGATTTAAAGCATGATTTTAAGTTTTCGCAAAACATTTCAAGTTTGTCGAAAATTTCATGCTTTTTTTTTCAAACCAAACTCCAACATCCAGTCTCAAATCATTCAAAATACCAGACCTCAACTCAATCAACCCCTAAAATTGATACATTTCAACATTTATTATTCTCTAAACATATTCTTAACATGAAATCGCAATAAAAATGTCAAGTGAGAAGAGAATGGTGGGTTTATCTCTAGGCTGTGACGACGACCTCTTCTCTTCCGACTGCTCCGATGATGACGATGACGCCCTCTTCTCTCCCTGCAATACCGCGTCTTTCTCTCTTCTCTCTCGGTGACAATGTCACTTTCTCTTTTTTCTCTCTTTTCTCTCTTTAATTGTTAATCTCCACTGCTCATGTGTTTTAGTTTTTAGTGCTTATATATGTGGGTATTGAGGTAATTTCTCAAAAAACTGGTTATTAACAATTATAATTTTAAAAGTGATTATAAACAAAATTTTAATGTTTTGGATGGTTACTTTTGGTTTTCTCTCTTTAGATTTAAGATATAAAAATGTATAAGGTAAATTAAATGAAAAAACCTCTTGTTCTTAATTTAAATATAGGGTGGTTCTCTCATAAATGATCCATTATTTTAATTTCGGTAAGGACTTTAATGAAATCACATTGATTTCTATGAATTTTAATCTGAATTTTTTTTATGGATGATAAGTTCAATGAAATCTACATATCAATAAAATTTTAGAATTTTTCAAACAGTACAACTATTTATCCTGATTTTGTTAAATATGAAGGCATCGGAAAATTGGCAAAATATAGAACAATAGTTGTAGTGTGTGAAAAATTCTCAAATTTTATTCATAGATAGATTTCATTGAACATATCATCCACACAAAAATTAAGATCAAAATTCATAACAATGAATATGATTTCATCAAAATCCTTACTGAAATTAAAATAAGGGATCCCTTATGAGTAGAGATGCACATTTTTCTCCGGAGCCCCAATTCCCTGCGTCCCCATCCTCATTTGGGGATATATATATATATATATATATATATATATTTATATTGTTGGAAAAAATGGGGAAATTGGGGGGTGGGGGGTGGAGCGATGGGGATGAAAATCAAATTGAAATGGGGATGGGGATGGGGGGAGGTCCCCTATCCCCATTTTCTTATTTTCCCCAAACATATATAAATATAATTATAATATATATTTTTAATTTTTTTTTTTTATTCTTTGAAAATCCTAACTCCCTAAGTTTATATACACATTTTATATAAAATGCATTAATGAATTTTATTTTGTATTTGCAATGGAATGTTTAATTTGTAAATTTTAGTCAAATCGGAAAATGACGGAGGAAATGGGGGAAACAAAAAAAATGGGGAAAATTAGGAAATGAGGATGGGGATGGGGGGACCTATATCCATCCTCATTCTCCAAATGTGCATCTCTACTTATGAGATAACCACTCTTCAAACATAACTTTAAAACTCATTAATATTCTTAAACAATTTGAATACAATATTAAGGGTTGGCTTTTTAAATTTTTTTTTTTTTTTAAACAACTTAAAAATACCAAAAATAAAGATAAAAAGTAAAACTAATTCAAATTACTTGATTGCATTAATATATTTTCTTCCAACACTATCCTACCAAAGATAACATAAAGAGAGAAAACCAAAAGTAACCATCAAAAACATTAAACTTTTGTTTATAACCACTTTTGAAATTATAATTGTTAAAAACTACTTTTTTAAGAAATTACCTCAATTCCCACATATATAAGCACTGAAAACCAAAAACATGAGCAGTGGAGATTAACAATTAAAGAGAGAAAAGAGAGAAAAGAGAGAAAGAGACATTGTCACCAAGAGAGAAGAGAGAAAGAAGCGGTGTTGCAGAGAGAGAAAAGGGTGTCGTCGTCGTTGCCGGAGTAGCCAGAAGAGAAGAGGTCGCCGTCACAGCCTAGAGACAAACCCACCATTCTCTTTTCCCTTGACATTTTTATTGCGATTTCATATTAAGAACATGTTTAGGGAATAATAAATGTTGAAATGTATCAATTTTGGGGGTTGATTGAGTTGAGGTCTAGTATTTTAGATGATTTTAGACTGGATGTTAGAGTTTGGTTTGAAAAAAAAAAAACTTGAAAGCGTGAAATCTTTGACAAACTTGAAATGTTTTGCGAAAACTTGAAATCATTTTTTAAATCTCTAACATAAAACTTGAGATCTTCAAAATCTCAAACTAGTGAAACTTTAAAACTTCTAGAAAAAACTTGATTGAAGTCTTACCTAGAAACTTGTCAACATTTCAAGTTTTTACATAAAATTTCAAGTTTTCGAACCAGTGAACTTGAAATCTTCTGGAAAAACTTGAAACTTTATTTAATTCAATTTTTCACAAAAACAAACAAAAGTGATGCAATAACGCTAAACTCACGTTAATGTCACTGTTTGCAACCCAGTTAATGAACAAATTAAAGATATTTGCACACCAAATACCGATTTAGATCAAATCAAAATTTTTGTTTCAAGTTTTCACTTATTAAAATCTTCAACGCAATTCTGAAATCAAACCATCCTCTAGTTAGTCGATTTGTTGGAATAACAATGATTCGTCCGTATTGGTGTTCAATTTGCAGGAAGAGAGGAACAATGATCGGAAATCCTTGATGAAGAATGAACAAAGAAGAAGGAAGAAGACGGTGAATAGTGAAGAAGAGGGTGAGAAAGAGAAAAATAAACAAAAACAAAATAGAAATATTAATTTGGGGGCATCTTGGTAATTTATGGACACCCACTAAATGTTTTTTCAAAACATGGTTATTAGCAATTAAAGTTTCGTATGTGGTTAAAAACGAATTTCTCATATTTAGAGTGGTCATTTTTAACAATTTCCACTAACGTAAATCCAATTTTATTATAATTTTACATTATAAAATAAAAATTAAGAAAATCGTCACTTATGATAAATGATTTAGAAGGAAAAAAAAATCTTAATCACATTGTCACTTTCAACAACATTGAATCTTTAATTTTATTTTTTAACTTTTCTTTTTTAAAAAATCAAAAACATTTATATATCATTATTTATCATACCTTAAGTATTAATAATATCTTATTGATATTTACATAAAATTAGTTTAGAATTTTTAAAATTATTTTCATTTCAACTAATAGTAACAATAATATAAATTTAAAAGCCCAACATGCTTTGTTTATGGCTTGATGACTATCCACCAAGCTCATGCTCATATTTTGGGGTGTGATATACCTCCACTGACTTGAAGAGCTATTGTGTGTTTCTTTTTTAATTTGATATATATATATTTTATTTTGAATTACATGCGTATTTTATTTATTTATCTTTAAATTATTAATGAAATTTTATTTTAAAAATTTTTGATAAAAAAGAAATTTAAGAAAAACTTGAAAAATTAAAAAAGAAAAATATAAACTGGAAATATGAAAAATATAATTTGAAAAAAATGAAATTTTTTATAAAAAAACAAAGAAAAGAAAAGAGTATATTAGATTTATGGCAATGTTCATTTTAGTCATTTTACATGATCCAGTAAATTTACCAAACACATTTCCCTTGATTTTTTTTAGTTGATTATTCTTAAAACTAATTTATTAAACAACTATCTACTCTAGGGTTTGGTTACTAGATTAGTATTAGACCTTAGATTTTGATACAAATTTCTACAAAATTAAAAGGTTTAAAAAATAAAAATAATTAAATAATTAAAAAAAAAACATTTATTTTTGATAATTAGCCCAGTAACAAACCAAATCAATCTACTACTTTATTGTTATTATTTTAAGATAATTATTGCTTGAGTTAAGCAACAAGTAACAATTTTTTTAAGATAATATTTTTAAATTTACTTTTAGATAGTCAAATTAAATATATAGTTTTTAATTACTTTTGTATGTATTATTAATCAATTGAAGCCAAATTATATATACACATAGTTGTAAACGTTGGCTATTATGTCCAACGATTTAATAGACATATTGATTAATTATCATAAGTGACACCATGTCACCATCCATACAATCTGTGATTGGTTAATAGATAATTGAGTAAATAAGGTATATGGTGCCCATATTGCTACCAAACAAAATTTGTTTGTGCGCCCATATTTAAATAATGGGAAAAGCCCATTGTTTGTGCGCCCATATTTAAATAATGGGAAAAGCCCCCCCCCCCCCCCCCCCCCCCCCCCCAATTATAAAAGTGAAGACAAAGTATGGGAAAAGATCCCCAAACCAACCCCCCACATTATAAAAGTGAAGACAAAGTTTTTTGAAATTAGCCGGTTTGCCCCCTGAAATGAAAACAATGTTGATACATCCCCTTCTGTTAGCTTTTTCTTAACAGATCCTAACTTTGACATTTTTTTGCTAGTTAATTGACCAAAATGTCCTCATGTGCCTTTTAAAAACAGATTACTCGTGTAGCAACAATTTACAGTAGGTAAATAGACCAAAATGCCCTCATATGCATTTAAATTAAAAATTACTATTTTACCCTCTAATTAAAACCGTTGAGACTGTCAACGGCTATATTCATACAGTCCTCATCTATGTAAACACCCATTCCTCATCTATATATTCCACATTCATCAACCATTCACACACATTTCAAACACCTATTCCACTGGATTCACACACATTTCAAACACCATTGACACAACTCCATTCCTCCATTCTTTTAGTAATAGATACATAAACCATTCACACAAATTTCTGCACCCTTATTCACACACTTCTGAAACACAAAATCATACATTTCAAACACCATTCACACAGCTCCATTCCTCTATTCTTTTTGAAACACACAATAAACCATTCACACAAATTTATGCACCCTTATTCACACACACATCTGAAACACAAAATCATTCATTTCAAACACCATTCACACAGCTCCTATGGAGGGAAGTTCAAACATGATAAGCGAAGAAAGCAACATCAATGGTGGCGTTGTGATACTCAAAAACAAATTATGCAGATGTGGTATGAAGGTTGGGCTTAGAATCTCAGAGTCAAGTCAAAATCCATGTAAGTTATTTTTTTCTGTGAAAAAAGGCAATGCAAATTTTTTAAATGGTGGCAGCTAGACGAAACAGAATTTATGGGAAGTTTGCAATCTCATGAAGAACGTAATAGAAATTCAACAAAAATTGGGTTGCTAAATGCAAGGATGCATAGACTGGAATCAAGTCTAAATGGATCTATACAATACCTGGAAAGAAGTTTAAATCAGAGAATGCAAAACCTAGAAAAAATTACGGATACAAGTTTCAATCAAAGATGAAAATGCTAGCTAATATACTACTTTTTGGTATGTCCATATATGTGTTTTATGTTAGTTTGATGAATATGTAATGCACTTGACCTATGTAATATAAATTATCCATTATCAAAAAATTTCAGTTACATACATAATGAAAACTTGAGCACAAAAGCATTATAAATTCTAGGAAATGCTTGATAAAGATGTTTACATAACCATTCATCAAAAGTACTAAACGTTTACTACAAGTACTAACAGTTCATAATTGCTACCAACATACTAGCAGTTCCATAATACTAACAGTACCATAATACTAACAGTTCAGAATTGTTCACCAAATATTACCATAATACTAACAGTTCAGAATTGCTATCAACATACTAATAGTTCAAAGTTGCTACCAACATTAATAGTAGCTACAAAAATACTGCATGCAACAATCGACATTAACACTAACAGTTGATACCAAAATACTACTTGCAACAATAACACAATAGCACTAACAGTTAAGATCCTGAGTCAGTTGGGAGTTTGGTTGAGTCTGAGTCTGAACTTGTGTGGGCTGTGAGAAGCCAACATCTGCCTTTCCTTTTTGTGCCCTTTGTCTCTGTACAATAATAACCTTAAATCAGAATTCTATCAATTTAATCAATCACGCATGCTATAAAAGAGTGTGGTTCAGTACAAACCTTAGTGGGAGGCTGTGAAGAAGTGGCAGCACCTTGTGATTGTGAAGAGGAGACACTAACATCAGTCTCTGTTGTGTTTGACACATTCTTTTTCTATATAAAAAAAATGTATTAAAAGAAAATAACATCATTTCAAAAAAAAAAAAAAAAAATGAATAAAAAATGGACAACCAACACTTTAGTTACCTTGGTGGTACCAAAAGTCTTCTTACTTTTGCAAGACCTTGAGTCATGTCCAGGCTACTTATAATTTCCACACACAACAGTTCCAGTCTTAGCTGTCTTTTGTTTCTCACCTGATTCCTTCTTCCTTACAAGCATTGGCTTGCATGGTAACCTTTTCAGTGGTGGTGCATCAACATGTGTTGTATCATGATCAGCCCATACACACAAGTCTGGAATGAGATGAATCATAGAACTGTAGGTTCTTAGGTAGGCAGACTTGGACAACATTGGGTCAATAAATCCAACTAAGTTGTCCTTATCACCATGAACTCCAAAATGGTGTTTAATCCATGCCAATGCATGACTGCATGACTGCATGACACCCTATTAACTTGCCTTTGGCCACACTTATAAGTTTTTTCAGGTAAGTTGGCAGTGTATACGCCCTACCTACACCCGACATCTCATATTTCCCCCCATCTGAATGTAGGGTCTTAAGGATTCTACTCTCCTCATTGTTTTCTAAAATCTTCTTGTTAACAGATGGTGGTATATCAGTTCTTCATGTGTTGCACTCGTCTTTCCGTAATTGGAATCTACTCATCACTAGTCTTCTAATGAATTCCATCAACTGCAAATAGGTCATAGGCCTAAAATCCTTGAGCATTCTATTGAAAGCTTCTGTCATATTGTTAATCACACTTTCACATTTGATTAAAGCATCAAATGCATGCCTAGACCAATGACAAGGTTCTATTTCAGCTAGGTATTTCAGTGCCTTATGATTTATACTACCTACATATGCCAAAAGCTTCATAAACTCAAACCTATCAACTATCTTAGCTGCATTCCAGAATATGTTCTTTAACTTTTGTCCACCATATGAGACCTTGAAATTTGTATAAATATGTCTTGCACAGTACTTGATTAAAACATATATATATATATATTTAAGTGCATAAATATATTAAACAGTGCATATATATAAGGGAAATAGGGGGTTTTAGTCAAAAATTAAGGGGATGTATTGTTTTTGTCCAACATTATCATTTTTATTGTTTTTTTCATTAAATGGGCTGTGAGGACATAATTGCCCTTATTTTTTTTTTGTTATCTCTTCTCTCTCCTTTCTCTCACTTATTTCACACCTACCTCTTCTCTCTCTTTTCTCTCTCCTTTCTCTCTTATTCACGCCTCTTTCTTCTTCTTCTTCTTCTTCTTCTTTTTCTTCTTCTTCTTTCTCTCCTCCTTCTTCTTCTTCTTCCATGTCTCCTCATCCTCCTTCTCTTTCTCTTTCTTTTTCTTTTTTTTTTTCTCCAAATTTTAAAAAATATTTCAGATATTTTTTTTATAAAAAATTCAGATCGGATGACCGACCGACCGACGATCAGACCTCCGATCTTCCCTCCTTCTTCTTCTCTTTCTCTCCTCTCTTCTCTTTCTCTTTCACTTTTTTTCCAGATTTTTTTTTAATTTCAGTTTTTTTTTTATAAAAATTTTGAAATCTTTTTCAGATTTTTAAGTTTGGGTTGTGGTTCTGGTTGTATTTATGGATGATTTTAGGGATTTTTTTAAAGAAAATTCAGGTTTTTTTTTAAGCAAAAAATTTCAGATTTGAAAATTTATCCATATATATATTTTTAAAATTTCAGTTTTTTTTTGTTGAAAAATTTTCATATTTAAAAAGTGTTTTGATTTGAGTTGTGGTTAAAAAATATTCAGATTTGTGGTTGTATTGTTGTGTTTAATTTTCAGAATTGTTTTTAATTTTTTTTTTTAGATCTCGTTTTTTTTTTTTTCAAAATTCAGTTTTTGTGTTTTTTTTTCCAGATTTTCGTTTGAAGTTATAAAAAATCTAGATTTTTTTAAAATTTCCAGATTTTTTTCTAGGTTGTGGTTGTGGTTGTTGTTTGTTTGTGTTTTTAAAATTTTCAGTGTTTGTGTTTGAGTCTAGATTTTTCATATTTGTTTTTCCAGATTGATGTGTTTAATTGTGTTACTGGTGTGTTTATTTGGGTTGGAAAAATTAAACACACCAGATATAAACTAATTAAGCACACCAGAGACCAATTAAACATAAGTAGGGAAGGGCAATTAAATACACAAGTTGTAATCAATTAAACACACCAATTGTAATCAATTAAACACATCATATGTAAATCAATTAAACACACCAAAAAACACAATTAAACACATCTAGGACCGATTAAACACACTAGGCGTAAACCAATAAAACACACCAGTTGTAATCAATTAAACACACCGAGCCACGAATTAAACACACTAGGCCAGATGAATTAAACACACCAGGTGTTTAGTGAGTTTTACCTGGTGTGTTTAATTGATGGCCTGGTGTGTTTAATCAATTAAACACATCAATGCAACTCAATTAAACACACCGGTTATAAATCAATTAAACACACCAGGTCACGAATTAAATACACCAAGCAAAACGAATTAAACACACTAGGCAAAACGAATTAAACACACTAGGTGTTTAATTCGTTTTGTCTGGTGTGTTTAATTCATTTTCCCCTGGTATGTTTAATTGTTTTTACCTTGGTGTGTTTAATGAGTTTTGCTCGGTGTGTTTAATTGGTGGTCTAATGTGTTTAATTAATGGTCTGGTGTGTTTAATTCATTTTGTCTAATGTGTTTAATTCGTTTTATCCTAGTGTGTTTAATTTGTTGTCTGGTGTGTTTAAACAAAATGAAATCTGAAAAATTTGTTTGAAAAAGATCAAATCCGAAAAAATTCTTAATTTTTTTTTTAACTAAACCCAACCCCAAACACAACTCATACCATTCATAAAAACAACCATAAATCTGAAAAAAAAAAAAAAAAAATTAAGCACAACCACGGCCACTACTCAAACTCAAATCCAAATCTTATTTAAATCTTGAAAATTTTCAACAAAAAATAAATTGAATTTAAAAAAAAATGGAAAAAACGTGAGGGGAGAGAGAGAAGAAGGAGAGAAAGAAGAAGAAGAAGAAGAAGAAGGAGGAGGCATGAGAAAATGAGAGAGAGAAAGAGGAACAAATTTTTTTATAAAGAAGGGCAATCATGTCCAAAAAGTGAAAATTTTAACAAAAATAGTATAAATGATAATCTTGGACAAAAATAGTAAAACCAATAATTTTTTGACTAGAAATAAAGTTCTCCCTATATATATATAAAACAGTGCATTACAATATATATTTCAGTGCATATATAAAACAATGCATTTATCAAATAGTATTAGTAATATACCTAATGCTTGCATGTCGCCATTGCATATGCAAAGCATCAATGACCCCTTTTTGCCTGTCACTCATGAACCAAATTGACTTCTCATCCGCGTACCTCAGGAAAACCCTCAACTGCAACAGAAACCAAGACTAGTTGAGAAATGTTTCTCCTTCACAGATGCAATAAGTTAGTGGGTACAAACCACTGTTTGCATCTAGTGCAATTGTTGACAGAAGGACTCCTTTATATAGACCTTTCAAATGACACCGATCGATGCCAATGAAAGGCTTTCATCCCTCCAAGAAACCCTTCCTATGTGCTTCAAAGCTCACAAACATCCTTTGGAAGGTTGATGTCTTATCCAGAAGATGAATGTAAGTTGTTGAACCAGGGCTGCACTGCTACACCATTAATGCATATGCCCTAAGATGCTTAAAACATTCCTCATGCTCTTTAAGCAGCACCTCTACTGCCCTCTTTTTGGCCTTGTACAGTTTGTGTATCAACTACAACATTGATTTGATCTCTCAACAAATCCGAGATCACATTTGCTTGAATTCTAAGATTAGTCTTCACAAGAGCTTGGAACTTCCCAACTATCCACTTAGATATTGATTCTTTACTTTTGTAAATTCGATGACAAGTATGCTCACTCTTGTAGGTCTTCATTTGCATTGTTGTATCATCACCAACATTAGAAGCATGAATCCTCTATGGACAACTCTTGGCCATACATGCCCATGTTAGCCTATTTTATCATTCTTAACTTTGTTGAAGTTAAACCCCTAATGAATAGCAAAATCAATCAACAATGACCTTAAGGTGTAAACATTGTCATGTGTTTGTCCAACCTCAAACCTTATTGGACATCCTACTAGTTGCTTAAATGGGTTGCTCTTTACCACCCTAGCTAGTTTAGCATCAGAAACCTCATCACCTGAGTCACTACGGTATTCATCATCACTCTTCGATTAGTACTCTTAAATAAATCCTCATATTAATCTGTATCCTCACACACTTCCTCAGGTACCACAGCTAGTGCATTCAGACTAGAAAACTCATCATCACCAGCCTTCATTCCAGAAGACTCATCATTACCAGAATCATCACCTAACCTAACTTGATCTTCATTATCACCCTCATAATGAAGATCACCATCATTGTCACCAAACAAATCTTGCTCAAAACTACTAAAAGCTACATCTGGGATGTCACCCATGAACTTTAGGGGTGAGCTAGAAAAGGCCCCAAAATTTGCTGGAGCTGGGATATAAAGCCTTGTTTCTATTTCAAACATTATTTGAGTTTGCTTATGTTCACTAAACCATCTATACACTTCTAAGATATCATTGTCACTACATACCTCCTTCTTCTCACTTGACCAAGGCAAGTAAACCTTGACAGAGTAATCATCTTCAGCCACTTTGTCATTACCAGTTTTTTTTTTTTTTCAAACAACATATGCAACAAAACTATCATACTAATGTGGTCAGCATCACAAGTACTAAGCTCAATCGCCTTAGTAGCGATAGTAACATATATTTTACAAATATCTAGACCCATTGAAACTGTGAACAAAATACAACACACAACATACATCAATATCACACATCAAATACAAATATATACATCAATATCACACATCAAATACAAATATATCAGAACTTTAACATATATACATAAATATCAAACATATCAGACATGAATACATCAATATCAGAACTTTAACATATGTTACGCAATCGAAAATATATACATAAATATTAGAAAACATTAACATAAATTACGCAAAAGCAAAGCAACTAACTTGATTACACCATATAAAACCCTGATTACACCATATTTCATGTATAACTACCATCAAGTTAATTGCACCATCAATTTGACTACAAGCGCAAAAACCCTAAATTGTTTTACTTAGGAACCTTAAATCATGGACGATATACAAAAAAAAAACTCTGTCAAATGCAACCATGTATGCAAATTAATGTATAACAACAATAAACTCTTCCCTCACACAATTAATGTTACAAAGAGCAACTACAAACAAAAAACCCCAAATTTTTGGACATAGAAGCCCTAACTCGTGGACGATAAACAAAAAAAACTTTGTCAACTGCAACCATGCATGCAAAATCAACATACAATCAGTGAAAAATAAAACTTGGTTGAATATACAAACCTTGGCTTTAATATGAAACAGATTGCCTTTTCGAATCTAGGTGCTTCCAAAAAGACCTCTTCTGTAATCGAACAAACACTAATCTATGTCTAAATCGATCAATGAAACAACGAAATCTAGTTTTTTTTTTTAGGATTTGGTGATGGTAGGTTTGATTTTGACGTGAAGGTTTGGGAGATAACGACTGTTGTAGAGAGAAAAAGTGAGAATTGAACTCAGAACACTATGGAAGCTTCGTTTGGGACCACCAAGCTTTGTTTAAGAGATATTGATGGGTGGAGGAGTGACATGGCATCATCTCCTTCACTCATTTGTTTTTTTTAATATATTAGTAATTGTAAATATCAAATGACTATTATAACCTTCAACCCATATTAGATTTCTTGTTTCCATGGTGAGTTTACGAATTTGCCCCCAACATTAACGGTCAACCCTGAGTTTGGACGGTTTTCCTAACAGAAAGGGGTCTTTGATGAATAAGTCTATTGGGGGGGGGGGGAAGTTTGGACGGTTTTCCAAACAGAAGGGGGTTTTTGATGAATAAGTCTGTCCTTGGGGGGGGGGGGGGGGTGTTAATGTCCAATTTTGAGAAACCCTGTCCTCAGCCTTCTAATATACCAAACCTCTGAGTGAGAGAGAGGGGGGGGGGGTGTGACTGCTTCATTCCCCATTTCCGTATCATTTTGAGTTTGTTTCTTGGGTAAAATCGGGTATTTAATCTAATAAAATAAGTGTTTCATGTATTTATGAAGTTCAGGGGCATAGAGTAATTTTAGAGAATCAGAGGTTAAAGTGAAAAATGTGGAGAATATATTGAAGAAACTGTGATTAAGGAAGAGTTGATGGGAGCCTTTTGTAATTTTCCAGCCAACACACGCGCAGCGCCATGTCATTAATGAAACGACGCGTTTTGCATGTGGTAGCTGACATCAGGGTGACGTTAACGTGATGTCACGTCATCTTCTTCCTTGAGCGGGTCGTGCAGACCCGCGTGGGTTGACCAGACTTAGACCTTGACCCGGATTCAACCCGATAACTTTTCGACATCTTTTCTGGCAGTTTTTCGACCAAATCGACAACAGGCATCCCCCCGGTCTGTTTGGCACCCATTTCGAGCCTCCATGTAAAGCTTTTCTCCAAGCTCTAATTTCTTCAAGCTTCCATGGCTTTCAAGTTCATTCTCCGATTGCGGCAAGCAAGTGGCACCCCATGCAACAGTAATGTACTACGGTTGTCCAAACTGCGACAGTCAGGCATCAGAAATCCTCCAAGTTTGCCACGGTCCAAATGCCACCTCCACCAACCGTGAAAAACCCTAACTGCGACAGTCCTTATCTTGGTCATTTTGGATGAAATTTTAGCCCTATTTTGAACCCATATATATACATCTCTTGTTCTCAAAGGAAAAAAGAGGAGAGCCACAAAGAGGAAAATGAAAATTAAAAGCCAAATCCACCAAAAACCCTCTCATTCCATCATCTCTTCCACACACAAATACACCCATCATTTCTCTTTACCACATCCACCATCACTCTATCATTTGGAACCAAAAGAGAGTTAAAGAGAGGGGCAAAGGAAGAAGAGAAGATCTCATTAGTTTTCTCTAATCTTTATTCTCTTTATTTTCCTTTACATAGCCATGTATTTAATTGATTTAATATATTGTATGGCTATACTTTATGAGATGAGCTAAATATTAATTGCTAGGATATGATGAAACCCCACCCTTGAATATCTATATGTATTGACCTTTGTTTATTCATTTTATGCAAGTGTGGTTTGTATGAGTATTTTAGTGTGCTTAAAACTTTCAATTGATTAATCTCTTTTTGAATGATTTTTGTGGTGTGTTATGTACTGACCGAAGACGCACACCACGTGCTCAATAAAATGTCCTCTATGTATGTCCAGAAAAGTAGACATACTTAGGTTAGCGTATAGGATTCGTTTAGTGAACCAATATCCTTAATGAACCCATTCATATATTCCGAGTAATCGAGAGATAGACTTGGGTATGATTTTGGGTGTAATCTATTTTATTCGACCGAGATTGTAGGTTAATATTAGGGTGCATGAATCTATGAATTATACGAGCATGATTTGGGTGAGTATTTGAGTCTAGAACGGAAGTCAATATAGGGTGAGGTGTAGTCAAGTCCTAGCATATTTCTCTCCATAATCACATTCGAGTTTATTTTGTGTCATTTATCTATTTCTTTAGCTTAAAACCTTTTATTAATCTAGTTTAGTTTGTTTAAATGAAAATGTTTCAATATGATTGTTTGAATAGCACTTAGACTAATCAATTTTGGTAATCGGTCACTTGATCCCTGTGGGAACGAACTTCACTTATCATTGTGCTACTCTCCGACCTCGTCCTATTGCGAGTGTCACTAAAAGAGATTAGTTAATATTTGGTGCCACTGCCGAGGATTGAGCGGACGATTGATATCGATACTAGTTAGTTTATTGCTAATTTGAACTTTTATTTTTTTTAATTTAGTTTCTTTTTATTTCTTTGATAGTTTTTGTTTCTTTTTGTTTCAGGATTCTATAGATTTTTCCATGCAAAACTCGTGGCCAAGCTATCCGTCAATGAGCATGTCATCGGAAGATATGATAAGAAAGCTCTTACAAGATGCTATAGACTCTCAACCGGAAATCATACAGAATTTCAATAACGATATGTCACCTAGCTGGCCAGACCAATCCATAGAGACGACATTTGAAGGGAACTTCAACAACCCTTACAACCAGGATTAGAGGACGTACCAAGACTTCTTAATGAGCTATGATGAGACCAATGCCTTTGAAAGACCTACGACATCATCCCAACCAATGTTCATATCATTTGAAAACAAGAAGAAAGAATTGATCAAGATATGCGAGGATTTTATGAATATTGATAAGGATTTGATGTCTAAATGTGAAGAACTAAAGGAAGGGAATGCTCGACTTCAAGAGAAAATAGAGGAAACTTCCCGAGAGAAAGAAGAAATATGGGAAGAATTTGAGAAGATGTTGTAGAGCACAAAAAAGGAATTTGAAGGCAAGGAAGCCTTGGAGATGGAAAAGGCGAATAACTTTTAAGAGCTAAACAAGAAACTCATATTTCAAGTAAAGACACTCAAAGTTGATAAAGGCATACTCCTAAAGAAGAATGGGGAAGTCTCGGACAAGAATAAAGAGTTGGAACTCCAAATAGAGAGACTTGAAGCTAAGAAAAATGAAGCTTTGAAAGAGTTGCAAGACTTGCAAGACTTGGCAAGGTCATCGAAAGAATTGGAAGATGAGGTAGCTCGTAAGTCGAGAAAGATGCAAATGGAAGTCGAGCTCAAGGTCAATGCCTTGGAGGAAGTCAAAAAAGTCTCTAACAAGAACAAAGAGTTGGAAGTACAAATGGAGAGACTTGAAGTTCAGAGGAATTCCGCATCAAAGGAATTCTAAGACCTTGCAAAGCTATTGGAGTTAACAAAAAAGACGGAACTTGACCACCTTGCTGAACTTGCAAAGGATAAGCAAGAGATTCAAGCATTGTTTATGGAAGTGATTCAACTTCCAAAAGAAGATAAGCTTAACGCAAGTCAAGGAGATTCAAGTGCCGAGGTCAAAAAGTCAAATACTAGCAAAGCAAAGAGGAGGAAAGCCAAGAGGAAGAGTAAGAACCCTCTACCTCAACCTCCACCTCTAACAAAGGCCCATCAATAAGGTATCATTCCTAACCCTACCACCGTGTGCCACCATTGCTATAACTTGGTTTAGGCAAAGTCAGACAACTATGATGCCTTGGGATTTTCCCATCGAAACTGCCCTCCCTCACTCGTCGATGCCGCCTTCGACTCTGGACTAGTTTCATCTTTCTAATATAGAAAACTTGGGGGGTGAGGGGGGGAGGGGATGGGAGGGGAATGATTAAATCCCTTTAATAATTTATGTTATAAAAATGACCCCGATTAAAATTAGTGATTTCCGATAAGGTCATATCATCTACTTCCCTTTTTATCACTCCTATTTCTAAAAGAAGAATTATAAGATTGAGAACGTCACTCATGTGAAGTAAAATAATTGAGTCTATAAAGCCATACAAAATGTAATTACTATATACAAAATATTAAAGACATCAATGAAACTGTAAATTGAATCCATCTTTTATCTTCTAATGATGGATGAGAGTTCCTACACAGTTCAGGTATACCAAAGGAACATATAAATTATACATATTAACAAAAAAGAAAAAAAGTTTCTTGTGGAAATTGTTAAAATGACGACATACAATATAGAAATTTCATTTTTGATCACATACGAAAGTTTAATTGTTAATAAACACTTTTTTTTAAAAAAATTCAATATATATCCAAAACTATAAAAATACCCATACAGCTTAGCTTTAAAAAAACATTCACAATATGTGAAATATGGGAAAAAAAAATTGAAATCTTGGAGAAAATCGTAAGATGTTGAAAAAAAAGAAGTTTTCATAAAGAACCAAAAAAATTATGGTTTTACTATTTTTAGCCACCAAGAAATTTTTTTATTGTTTTCATCACTTTTGAACAAAATTATAAAATTACCCCTAATAGAATTAAACTTAAGAAATAAATGAAAAAGAGTTTTTTACTTTAGTGAGATAGAAAAGAAAGAGAAAAACGACCGCACCAATCTCCATCGTCCATCACCGGCATACCCATGTTCGTCGTTCATTGCTAGCGCACCCATGTCAGATCTTGTTGAAAAACTTGGTTTAGGCAAAGTCAAACAACTAGGATGCCTTTTATAAACTGTTGGGATTTTCCCATCGAAACTGCCCTCCCTCACTCGTCAATGTCGCCTTCGACTCTGGACCAGTTTCATCTTGGCCAGCCACATGCACTCAAAGAATGTATTATTTTTTTCATCTAGAATTAGATTATAATTTGTCTTAATAATCTATTTTGTTCAATTTGTCACTATTAATTACTTTTTGAATTGATATTTTGGGTTCATTGTACTGATATTTTAGATTCTTGTATCAATAGTATCAGTAATATTTTGTTTTTGTAGATTCTTTTATTTTACAGGTTTACTTTGTTAGATATAGTGATTTTTTATAGTAGTTAGAATATTGTGTTTTTTGGCAGTGGTTAGGATATTGTTTGTGTATCAAATGTCAGTAGGTTGCAGATCATTTCATTTGAATATTTTACACTAGAAGTTGGCAGCATTTACTAGATTTGTTCTTAAATTTGATTGACTGTGGAAAGAACAGATACTTTGTTTGGCGAAGCTAAAGTGCGAGAATGTCACTAGTAAACACACTAAATATGTCAATAAATGTTTGCCCAATTTGTATATACATTGTGGGATTCATTTTGTTTGTGACTGTTTTTAATATGAGAGAAAATTTATTGTCTTTCATTCTACACCGACTTTATAAATGAAAAATAGTTGATTGATCTACTATACTCCTTTATAATTGAAAATTTCTTGTTATGTTAGACTTTATTATTGTAGTTGTTCTTTTTCTGTTTTGCTGAAATACATGCATATGGATTTTTTGGGTTGTGTGCTTTGGTTGGATTCATATTTGGGTGAGGGAGTGATTTCCAAGTTTATAGCTGCAGCTTGGTTTGTTTGGTTTTGCAAAAACAAATTACTATTTTGTAAGGGGGTGATTAATGTTACTAATTGCTGGGATGGACAAGACTGGCTATTTTCCTTGTGATTACAAGGGTGAGCTGAAAAAGGGTGTATGGTGGTGGCTGATTGCATGGCTGTTCATGGATGGTCTGCTCCAAGTGTAGGGTGCTTCAAATTAATGTTGATGTTGTATTGGATTTAAAAAATGGTAAGTATATGGCTGGGAATTGACCAAAGAAAGTGTGAATGAAATATTAAGAGAGGAAGAGAGAAGGAGAAATAAGGAGAATGAGAGAGAAAGATGCCTCCACTCGCCGCTTGAGATGCCTATCGACACCACCGCTTTCAACCTTCCTCTACGCCACTGCTTCCCTCTGCAAGTACTTTTCGCGAGGGTTATTCTTAAGGGACTGATTTTGGCTGAGGATTTTGGTTATTTCCGCTATGCGTGGGGTCTGATGCTTTGAGTATAGTTAAGATGTGTAATGGAACTGTATCTTTTATGAGTGATGTTGATGACATTGTGTTTGTTCCTAAGTGTTGTAACAAAGTTGCTCATGCAATTGCAAAGTTTTTTTTTGCTCTTGATGAGTCTATATTTTGGTATGACTCTGTTCTTGATTGGCTGGGTTGTTTGGCCAAGATGAACTTTAACTCTTGTAATCTTCATTTTGGTTCATTCTGAAAATATAATCATCAATCATCATCATTGCCTGATATGTAATTTGGAATTTATATGTAACTTTAAAACACAAGCATGTAACTTGAAATCAAAATAATATGTAACTTGACATACGACTTGCATGTAACTTGAAATTCAATTGATATGTAACTTGAAAATCAACTGGCATATAACTTGGAAATCAATTGTCATGTAACTCAGAATACAACTAGCATGTAACTTGAAAAGTAGTATAACATGTGAAGTTACAAACTAGTTATTTTCCAAGTTACATATCAGTTCGTTATTTTTCAAGTTATATGTCAATCTAATTTTAAGTTACATGCCAATTAGTTGGTTCAATTCAAATAATCGAATAGACTTAAATTCAAATGTTATTAGTTTATGAAATGGTAAATTGTAATTTAAACGTAATTAGTCTAGAAATACAAGTAAAAAAAATAACAAAACGTAATAGTATCCTTACATAAATAAACCCAAAATATTATGGACAATAATATATTCCAAACTAACAAATCTAAACTCCAAATCCAAAATTACAACTAAAATTCATAGTAATAATTCAAAATACATAGGTAAATAGTTCAACTTCAAGGTTCAATACATAATCATTCTACATTACACCATATGATTCAAAAGTAAAGCAGAAATTTTATAAACCTTCAAGAGAAGAAAACACAAATACATACGTAATTGCTAGCTTTATAAGCCAACTAGGAAAGGAAACAATCCAACCTAAAGAACTATCTAAACTAATCGCATGTCTAGCAATAACATGTGCAACATAATTACACTTTCTAAAGATATGATTTACAGAAATCTCTCTAAGTTATAACAAATACAACGAATATCAAAAATGGTATTGTCAATATCCCCAATCGATCTCAGACCATAAAAACACATATTTACAACTTTAAGGGCATCAAACTCCATCACCACACACACATCCAACCTCCGTCAACCGCCATTGACAACCCCAACCAAATAGCTCTCGCCTTTACTACATCAACAGTAACAACACTATTGAAAACATAAGTAGTAGCCTCTAAAACCAAATCAGTCTCATTCCTAGCAACCACTCTAATACCATACCTTCCAATCTTCTCATCAAAAGCCCCAACCATAATAATTTTCACAAAACCAAAGGGAGGAAGACGTCATACCTGGCCATAAATCTTACTAGTTTTATGACTAAAAACCCCACCATTAACAGTCTTTTCCAAGCTTAGAAAATCCTTCGCACGATCCCAAAGGTCTCGAATCACCAGCAAAAAGAAGTTTTTTTTTTCTTCTATACCACATAAGCCAAGCTTAGACCACAAACCTACACACCAACTTCTTTCCAAAAACTAAGAGCATCAACTCAACACAATCACATAAATCAATGTTAGCAAAACCTTGTATATCATTAAAAAACACACACCGATTCCACATAAAATTAATCTTATCACATCCCTACAAGGCATGGTTTGCCAATTAAGCCACAACCCCACAAAAGGGATACATAAGATTGTCAATAATATTTCTTTAGAAAAGAACTAGCCTTGTTAGAAGGATGCCTTTAGATGATAGTTAAATTTTTTAAACGTTACGTAAATAGTTAAATTGATACATCATTCTTGAAGTATAAAAGACAACAAGGTTTTCTGAATCAGTTAGAGAGGTGCATAGCTGATTGACCTGCCATAGTGGGACGCCCATAACGAAAAAAGTTTAAATTAAAAAAAAAAAAAAAAAACAAGTAACAAAAGTCGGACACAAAAACCTCAATCAGAAAATGTGATGAATCAATGTCTATGCGTGGAAAACCCTAAAAGTTGACACAAATTGAAGTCAGACTTTCTGATCTTAAGAACCAGTACAACAACAAACAAATAATCAAAGTTACAAAACTCAAAACTATATTAAAAAAAAAAAAAAAACCCTAACTTGGGAAAGTCGGAGAGCACTCGAATTCTCAATGTTATTGCTATGGAACTTAAATAAATTTTTGATCTATCACCCTCTGGACAAAATTAAAATTTATTCTAATAATTTCTCAATAACTAAAAAAATCAGATTCTAAATCACCCAAAAAAATACCTGTTAAAATGATTGGATAGCTTTGAGGAAATGTAGAGACATTATAGGTACCAAGTCCAACATGCAAGAAGAATGCATTGTGATAGACAAAGAAAATAAAATTGAATGTGTGACATTTTGGAAACTTAAACAAGAAAGCGAGTTGATGGATACAGGTTGGAGAGAGAGAGAGAGAGGGAGAGAGAGAGATGAGTGAAGAAAAAGAAATAATGTTTGCTGGGAGAGAGAATGAGTGGAGAAAAAATGGGTAATTTTGTCAGTTCAACCCTATATTTGATAAGTAAAATAAATTTTTTTGATATGGCTACAAATAGTAAATCCATAATTTTTTTGATTATTTGATTTGTTTCCTACAATTTCCTAAAAAAAAACGTGAAATATTGATAAATCAAAGTTAAGTCATGTTTACATTTTTTCAAAGGTAAAATTATTGACACAACCCCTCTAAAATCATGTTTTTAACTTTTTATACGGTACAATTACTGAAACACCCTCATCAGTAATTTTCCCTTCATCACTTTTTTTTTTTTTTTTTTTTTTTTTTTTTTCAATTTCTTTGATTAACAATGCCGCCGATGAGGGAAAGCCTTGGCGGCATTTTCGCCACGCTTGGGCATGCATTGCCTAGGTTTGGAGTCGCATGGGCTCGTAATTCCCAGCGACGTTAACTAGGCTTGTGATGCCTATGTGACTTCACCTGAGCTCACGTTTCCCAAGCAACGTACTGATGAGGCTGCATGGGCCTGACAGTGCCTTTGCTGGGCAATGCATGACTAGTCAACGCCGTCCGGAAAAAGGTTTGATGAGATAGAGAATATGAGAGAGATATAGGGAAGATAGAAGAGAGAGTGTGTAGGGATGGTTCTTTTATAAGGGTATTGATTAGTCCAATTCTATATTTGTTTAATGCCCTTATTTCCTATTATTTATATTTTTTTCTCGAGTGAAGTTGGTTTTTTAATGTGTTTTCTGAGCATTTGATAGGTAATCATCCATAAATAAGGTGTTTAATTGAAGAGTTTGGGGGAAAAAGATGGAAAAATGGTTGAAATTATAAAGGTTTGTGTGGAATGTTCAACTTGTAAAGAACATATCTCCCTTCTTAGATCAAACCAGGTTAAGATCCACATATATTCGGAAAGCCTTGGAAGTCTAATTTTGGATAAAATTTATAATTTGTGAATCAGTGTTTTCTAGAGGAAGTTATGACTGTTTTAGTAGCCGAATGTCAAAGTTGGAAAAAGCCAACCGCAGCCTAAACTATGGTGTATGCATAAAGACCTGGATATCGGTCAATTCTAGCTGCTTTCCATGGTTTGGACTGCGGTTGACCTACAGAGCGGTTCTAGACTGTAGTAATGCATATTTTTGGTAGGGAGACACTCCAAATTAGTCTAGAATTGTCCCGAAACTTTCCAAATCAAATCCTAATGACTCTTGAAGACCAAGAGATGTTTAGGAAACTTGCTAAACTCAATTAATAGTCAATTATCAAAAGAAGAAATCCAAGTTAGGAAATAATTTTGATTCCTTGATTCATGAGAATTTCTGCTTGGAGGATTTCCTAAACTTGGAAGAATTTGAAGCTTGCAAGGAGAATGCACCTATATATAAAATACCAATAGTTTTCTATAATAAAAGAAGATTTAGCCAATGGAGGTCCCAAGCCAATAAGGGGGCCGTCCCCCATCAAACCACCACTCCATCACCACACATAACTTCAAGACTCATCCATCCATTTTAGAAGAAAAAGAAGAAGAAGAATTTGAGGAGCTTTTTGATAAACATCTCGGGTTTTCTCTTCTTAATCTCTTTTCTTTTATTTTTCCGTAATGTGTAACTAAATCCATACCTAGGGAATCAATATGAACCTATGTGACGCTCTTGTTTAGAATAACTTCATATTTTATTCATCAATTCAAGTCTGATTTGTTCAATTCATCTTATATCAGAATTTTCTATGTGTATTAATTTATGGGCCTTTATTGATGCAAGTTTAGGGTTTTCATAATTTAATGATTGAGATTATGATATAGGTCAATACATAGTCTTGATTAATACTCAATTGAACAAATAAATTCTTTCTTCGACATACGTCAATGCGAAGTTGCTTTTGGTTCATAAATTCCTGTGCATAAGGGGTTCTTAGTTATTGCTCACGCCTAGGCTAAGGGTGAGTAATGATTAATAATATGTGATTCATCCCACAGTCACATGGAATTATTCAATAAACATTGAGTGTTTGCATATGGGGATCATTGATTACCTAGTTCTTCTCATCTCTTGATCACAATCCATCAATTTCTTGTTAATCGCTAGCTTTTGATTAATTTAGTTTCATAGTTCAACTCAGGAATCAATTTCTCAAACTTGGTTACTTTTACTTTAACTTTAATTAGAATTAGTTAAAATTGATAATCGCTTTTCCTCTTTGATCGAACTCTACTTGCCGCTATACAGATCACCATGATTTGTGCACTTGCGAGTTTAGTAAAACGTAATTTTCACATCAAGTTTTTATATGAGGGTATTCAGGTAATTTTTAAATTTTGTGGTTATTAATAGTTAAGCTTTCGTATGTGGTTAAAAACAAAAACTTAATATTTTAGGAGGCTATTTTTTATTCTCTCTAGTTTCTTTTAGTTGTTATCCAATAGATTTACTCATCCAATATGATGTCTTAATAAGCAACTTTGCTTACAGATTTTGGACATTTGAAGTAGAAGGGAAGAGAAAAGTGAGTACAAAAAGAAAATAGAGATCAATTATTAAGAATGATTTAATTTTTTTGGGTTTATTTAAGGTATTCTCTTTGGTGGTTAAAGAAATAATTTCATTTTTAAATATTAAAGATGTGTGTACTAAGAGAATCTTCAAAGGGGGTTCCTTAAATCCACTCCTTAGCTAAAATAGCTAGTAAGGATGGTTTTAGAGCACTCCAAGGGGCTCTCTAAATGACTCTTTATTTTAGAGAACCACCAAGAGACTCTCCAAATGTAAGGAGTCATTTTAAGTTCCCTATCTTCTCTTTCTTATTATTTTTTATAAATATTTTTAAGTTGATTGTTCTCTTTCTTACAATTTAAAACAAAATAAATTTATTTATATTTTAAATTCAAAAAATTTTAAAATATTAATGACTAGCTATAATAGAGAGAATGGTTAAAGTGACCTCATGAAAAGTTGCTAGCTAAAATAGCTAAAATTTAGACAGCATGGTTGGAGATGCTCTAACAAATTGACACCTTTATGTTGTGTAAGTTCCTCATTTTTGATTGGCTTATTTCGGTGATAAACCACAATTGGGGTTTGATATGTAAGGGTAGCTTAAGCGCTCATTGATGGTAATCAAGCTCAAAAGCCTTCTTAAGACCTCAAGATGATAAGCACTTCAAAGGTAAATCACTTGTGCTTAATTTCACTGAAGAGAGTTAGTTGCACACACATATTTCTCATCCTTGCATATGTGTTCATTGCTCTTGTGTGCATTCTCTTCACATTTCACACTTGCACTTCTTTGTTGAATTTTGTTGTGCATTAGTGTGTCTAGTAATTTGTTTCCGAAGTTTGTTCGAAAACGTCCACGCATGCACGTTGGTGTGCTTGGTTTAGCGCGATGATCGCTATCCAAGAAAGCCCTTGGCTTCTCTTTTGGTTTCACTACATTTGGTGAAACGACGGTTGTGATCGGTGGCCTGGCCGCTGAATGGAACCATCGTTTGATTCCAATAGGCTCTGGAATGATTCTACGATTATGATCGACGGCCCTGACTATCGATTGAAACCACTGTTGAGACTTGATTGATTTTTATCTCTCGGGTTCAATTTGACGGTTGTGATTAGCGGTCATGAAATCGTTGAACGAAACTGCTGTTGATACTTGATGCTCTCACGTTTATTTTGACGGTTGTGATTAGCGGTTAGTGGCCGCCAAATGAAACCGCCGATCTGCCCGTTTCAAGGGCAAACTTGTTTTTTCACCAAGTCTTTTCCTACTCTCTATAAATATACCATTATCTCATTATCTTGAACTTAGCTCTTGAATATTAAGAACCATAAAGAGACATTAAGAGATACTTGAGAGAAAAGGCATAAAGATTGCTCCTTTAATTCTCTAAACTTATTTCCATACGCATCAAACATCATCTAAACATCATTTAGGATCATCTAGGATGTATTTATGCACGGGTCTTCTTCAACACATATGACTTGGTAAGTTGAACACCATCTATTCATTTTTGTGTTCTTACTTAGTAAGAAATCTCATTTATAAGTTGTATGCATTTAGATTATATTATATCTACAAGATTGAGATTTTTGTGTTGATTGATTGAGTTGTGGTTGTTTGTGATAACTAGGATTTCAAGTTTATATATGTAAGTGCCTCAAGTTTGATTGACTTATTTCGGTGACAAACCACATGTGGGGCTTGATGTAAGGGTAGCTTAGGCTTTTGATGGTTGTTGTTTTACACAACCAAGGGCCTCTCAAGATCTCAAGAGAAGATGAAATTCCCTAGAGAGATGTAGTGTATATTACACCTAGAGGGGGGGGGGGGGTGTTGAATATGTATAGTCCCAATTTCTTCCAACTTCAAAATTTACGGATTACAAGAATGAAATGTACACTTGATATGATTTAACAATTATATAGTATGAGTCAATACATGTAAAAATCAATATATAAGAGATACAATCAATACATGATATGGAAGATAATAAAAAGTAAAGCGAAAATGGACACAAGTATTTTTACGTGGTAAACCTCAAAGAGAAAACATTCACGGATTGATAACCACAACCACCGATAAAGCAATCCACTATACACTCAAGGCTGTCAACAAATGATATCTACCCTAAGCTATCAACTCCTAATCTACCCTTAAGGCCTAGTGAACCACCTAGCCTATCCCTATCCAAGATATGTCCTACATCTCTAGAGAGCAACTCCTTATCCAAAGCTGTTAAGCCTCTAGGAAGATTTTTTTGCTTAGCTATATAGATCACAAATAATCCTAGTCAAGCTTCCCTAGCTCAACCATCTGGAGTACCAAACTCCTAGCTAAGACTTTTGCTTAGTTATTCGGATCCTCTTGATCCTAACTAAGACTTCGTGTTTGGCTATTTGGAACACTTTCCTAGCCAAGTCTTCTTGCTCAAATCAAGTTTACTCACCTTAACAAGAGACTTCAACCTTTCCATAAGACAATGATCTAAGTGATGCAAATGATGCAAACGCAAGACAAATAAAGCAAGATGATCAATCAAACTCTATGAATATGCTTAGATATATTCTAGGATATGCTTTCAACAAACAATCACAAATGTACCTAGAAATCAAGGCATGTATATCGATAAGAATAAGATGAGAATATTCAATATATCACAAAAATCTTAGTTCTTAGATCATGAAATTAAACCTAGAAAATATCATGAGGCACATCATATATATCATTTCTAGAATCAATTTCAGGATAAGTCAAGTCTAGAAAAATATGTTTAAATGAGATCACAAGACTAAAACTTAACAAATAATCAATCATACAAACCTAGCATGTGATCTAACATTCTTCTTAATACATTTCATCAAGCAAATAGGAATATTAAAAGAGATGATCAAAAGAGAAAGTAAGAAGAAGATGTTTCACATATAACACTTGAGTCTCAGACTGAAATCTACCAACTGTGAAAAATCAAGAACTCAAATTACTCTAAAAATGCTTGGGTTTTGTATCTCTCTTCAAGACCAACATTTTTGGTTTTTGGATCACTCAATTTCGAGTTTATATGAGAGAGTTATGATCAAAATAATAAAACTAAAATCATGAAGAATTCTGTAAAAAAATTTCTTTTCAATTTTCTTCAAATTCTAATTTGGAGGGAAGGAGGATGTTTTTTAAAAGAGAGAGAGAGAGAGAGAGAGAGAGAGAGAGAGGGAAGGATGTGAAAGGAATAATAAATTCCCATTTTTACGTGCGTGAGAGGGTGTGTGAATGGGTTGTTAATCCGTTATTACCAAATTTTTCGGATTAGTCATTATTACAAAAAATAACCCCAAACACATAAATAAAACAATCAAGTGTAAAGGTGCGTGTGGAATATCAGACCCACATGTTAGTTAGTAAATTGTGGTTAGTAGTTTGCTGTTAGTAGATTTAATAATAGTAGAATTAATTGTTTGGTTAGTAGTTAGTATGAATTTGTGTATATATATATGCCTAATTGTAATCCTTTTATTCATCAATCAAATAACAATTCTTCACAGAAATATTCTACATGGTATCAGAGCATACCTTAGCTCAAATTTCTGGTCTTATACCAGCATCAAAACTATCTGGTCTTATACCAGAATTTTTTGTTTGAAGACTTACTCTTCACAAATCCTAGAAATCCTTTGTTTGAAGACTTACTCTTCACAAATTGTTTCATTTTTCTTCTTCTTTGTTTCCAGAAAGATTAGAAGAGTTATTCTTCTAATTTTTCTGTCTCAAACTGCTTCCGCACACGCGCCCATGCATCATCAATAGGGAGTCGACACCTCTTCTACCAGAATTCACAGGGAACGCCAGCTAGCAGAACCTACCATTGGTTGGTCTAATTCGTCAACAGCAAATGGAAATCCCAAGCAAAACCGACCATTTTTGTGACAGCACCTCTGTTTCTCATATCAGAGACCTATTTCTTGTGACAACACTCCTATTTGCCGAAGATTTCACCTTGTTCCATCACGAGTGAAGAAGGAACCTTGACTAACTCTCCACAAACTCAAAGTTCAACGAGTTTCCAGAATTCTGGTGGCCTCTCCTCAAATACTCACAACCCAATTCTGCAGATTACCACTCATCGACTGAATAGACAGAATTTCCAACAATGGTCTTAACCTGTTAAGTTGTTCATAAGAGGGAGAGGGAAGATTGAGTATTTAACTGGTACAGTAGTTGCTCCAAAGGAAGAAGATCCTACATACGACATTTGGGATGCTGAGAATTCCTTAATAATGTATTGGCTTATAGACTCCATGGATCCAGAAATAGGCTAGACATACATGTATCTTCCTACTGCCAAAGAATTATGGGAGGCAGTGAGGGAGACATACTCAGATCTAGGAAATTCCGCACAGGTCTATGAAATTAAAACCAAGATTCGAGAAACAAGGCAAGGAGATCAGAATGTTACAAAGTATTACAATACTTTGAAAGAACTTGACCTTTTTTTATGAGATTGAATGGAAATCTACTGAAGATAGCGTACAGTTCAAGAAAATGGTTGAAAAAGTCGGTGTGTTTGAATTTCTAGCTGATCTCAATCAAGAGTTAGATGATGTGAAATGACGCATATTAAGCAAGGATCCTTTGCCCTCCACTAGAGAAGTTTTCTCAGAGGTTAGGAGGGAAGAAAGCCGCAGGACTATTATGTTGGGAAATAAGTTATTAAGCAAACCCAGCGAGAGTTCTGCTCTTAATGTAACATCCACTGAGACAGCTGCCGCTGCCATTCGTCACAAACCATCAAATCAACAGTCAAATTTTGGAGAAAAGGCCAAAGTTTGGTGTGATTTTTGCAAAAAACCCAGGCATACTAAGGAAACATGTTGGAAACTGCATGTGAAACCAACAAATTGTAAGGGAGATAATTGGAAGGGGGATAGATCTGGAGACAAGACTGGGCGTGGAATGCAAGCTACTACCGAGCAAAAACCATCTGCCTTCAGTAAAGAACAACTGGATCATCTCTACAGGCTACTGAATAGCACACAGATTTCAAATGTCCCTTCAAGCTCTCTTACCCAAAAAGGTAGTGGTCTAAGTGCTTTAACTAGCTGTGCTAATTTAGCACCTTGGATCATTGATTCAGGTGCATTTGATCACATGACTAGCTTGTCACATTTATTCAGCACTTATGTCCCATGTTCTGGTCATTTAAACATTCATATTACTGATGGTAGTTTGTCTCCGATTGCAGGACAAGGTTCAATAGATATCTGTAAAACCCTTGTTTTAAAATCTGTTCTTCATGTGCCTAATCTCTCTTGCAATCTTTTATCAGTTAGTAAACTTACCAAAGATTCTAACCGTGTTCTAAATTTTTCTGATTCTCATTGTGAATTTCAGGACCTACATTCGGGGAGAAGGATGATTGGCAAATCTAGGATGGTTGACGGACTCTACTATTTTGATGATGTGATCTCTGAGAACAAGCTTAAATTGTGAGTTGTAGTGTTGTTTCTACTAAGAGTCAAATAATGTTGTGGCATTAAAGACTAGGTCACCCTATTTTTTCATACTTAAAACAATTGTTTCCTTCCCTGTTCAGGAATTTAAATTCCATGTTATTTGAATGTGAGCATTGTCAATTATCCAAACATTATCGTGTTCATTATCCTTCTCTTTCATATAAAGCATCTAAACCATTTTACTTAATTCACAGTGATTTGTGGGGACCCTTTCCGATTAGTAATGTGACAGGAACTAGGTGGTTCATAACCTTTATTAATGATCATACTAGAGTAGGTTGGGTATATATCTTGCGGAACAAATCTGAGACCGAAAAAGTTTTTAAAGATTTCTATGCCATGATCGAAAACCAATTTCAAACCCAAATTAAAATTTTTCGAACTGATAATGGCAAGGAATTCTTTAACTCTATTCTCGGTGATTTTCTAAAACAAAAGGGCATTTTTTATCAATCCACCTGCACTAATACCCCACAATAGAACGGTATAGTTGAAAGGAAAAACCGTCATTTACTTAAGGTTGCTAGGGTTATTATGTTCACTATGATGGTCACTAAATACCTATGGGGTGAGGCTATTCTTACAGATTCATATTTAATTAACAGGATGCCAACCAGAGTGTTGAACTTTGAAACTCCTATAAAGAGTTTATTGGCAATTTTTCCCCATATTCAGATCTTTGCATCTTTTCCTCTTAAAGTGTTTGGGTGTACTGTCTTTGTCAATACCCATCAAACACACCGCTCAAAACTTGATCATAGAGCTGAAAAATCTGTGTTTATTGGGTACTCCCCCACACAAAAAGGGTATAGATGTTATAACCCTATCTCTAAAAAAATCTTGGTAAGTATGGATGTCAAATTCTTTGAGTCCCAACCATATTTCACCCAAAATAGTCTTCAGAGGGAGACGAATGAAAGGGAAGACCATTTTTAGGAAATGTTGCCTACCACAGTATTACCAAGTTCGAATATCCCTCCAAGTTCTATACCCATCTTCTTGACTAAACCTATAGATTCAAATGTTATAGATCATAATTCAGGGGGAAAATCACTACGACCTCAAACTGAGCTTCGTGTCTACTCTTGAAGAAAAAATGATCAAAATAAGAAGCATCAACTTACTGCCTGTCAAGAAGCCTTTTCGAATAAAGGTAATCTTACCATTTTCCCTCCTTCAAATACAGAAATCAGTCATACAAAAAATTTATCTCATGATCTTGATATTCCTATTGCACTTAGAAATGGTACTCACTCATGCACCATGCATCCCATTGCAAAATATGTGTCCTATCATAGACTGTCTCCACACTATAAAGCTTTTACAGCTAATCTTTCTAGTATTTCAATTCCCAGAAATATACAGGAGGCCTTGAATAATGCAGAGTGGAAGGCAGCAGTTATGGAAGAGATAAGAACTCTTAATAAGAATCACACTTGGGTTATTGTTGGACTGCCAAGAGAAAAAAAAACTGTAGGATGCAAATGAGTGTTCATAGTCAAATACAAGACGGATGGTAACATCGAGAGATACAAGGCAAGACTTGTAGCTAAGGGCTTTACTCAAACATATGGAATTGATTATCAGGAAACATTTGCCCCAGTGGCAAAGGTAAATTCCATACAAGTGTTGTTATCCCTAGCTGCAAGTTGAAATTGGCCATTATAGCAATTAGATTTGAAAAATGCCTTTTTAAATGGTGAACTAGATGATGAGGTGTTCATGGATCCACCACCTGATTTTGAAGAAGTTTATGGGGCAGGAAAGGTCTGTAAGTTCAAAAAATCACTCTATAGGCTGAAGTAATCACTTAGAGCATGGTTTGATTGATTTACTAAAGTCATCAAGGGACATGGATATTGTCAAAGTATGGCAGATCACACTTTGTTCCACAAACAATCAAGTGATGGCAAAATAGCTATACTTATTGTCTATGTGGATGACATGATTTTGACCGGAGATGACCTCAAAGAATTGGAAGATTTGAAGTTCTTTCTTGCAAAAGAATTTGAGATAAAAGATCTTGGAACCTTAAAATATTTCCTTGGAATAGAATTTGCAAGGTCCAAGAGAGGAATCTTTGTCTCTCAAAGAAAGTATGTGTTAGACTTACTTAAAGAGACTGGTTTACTTGGCTGCAAACCAATGGACACACCAATGAAGTCCAACATAAAGTTACAGCCAGCTAGTGAAGAGAAAGTAGTGAACCGTGAACAATTCCAAAGGCTTGTTGAGAGACTTATCTATCTCTCACATACTCGACTAGATATTGTCTTTGCTGTGAATGTAATAAGCCAATTTATGCATTCACTAGGTGAAGAACACTTTGAGGCGGTTTATCGGATCCTAAAATATCTTAAGGGAACACCGGGAAGAGGTTTGTTGTTTGAAAATCATGGTCACTTGAGGATTGAAGCCTACACCGATATAGATTGGACTGGCAGTACAGTAGATAGAAGATCTACCTCAGGTTATTGTACTTATGTTAGGGGCAACTTGGTAACATGAAGAAGTAAAAAGCAAACAGTTGTAGCAAGGAGCAGTGTAGAAGCTGAATTTAGATCCGTGGCTCACGGTATTTGTGAACTGTTGTGGCTAAAGAAACTATTGAAGGATCTTAATGTCTCTAGTCTAATGCCAAGTGAAACTTTATTGTGACAATAAAGCTGCACCAAGCATAACTCACAATCCTGTTCAGCATGTAAAACCAAGCATGTGAAGTCGATCGACATTTCATTAAGGAGAAGTTGGAAGTAAGGGTTATATGCATGTCTTATATTCCAACATGAGAGCAAGTGGCAGACATCCTCACAAAGGGCTTACATATGAAACAATTCGATAAACTTATTTGCAAGTTGGGAATACTAAATATTTTCGAAACAGCTTGAGGAGGAGTGTGGAATATCAGATCCACATGGTAGTTAGTAGATTGTGGTTAGTAGTTTGCTGTTGGTAGATTTAATAATAGTAAAATTAATTGTTTGGTTAACAGTTTGTAGGAATTTGTGTATATATATATGCCTAATTGTAATCCTTTTATTCATCAATCAAATAACAATTCTTCACAGAAATATTCTACAGTGCGGAAATATAAACGACACTTGATTTTTACGTGGAATCCCTCAACAAGGAAAAACCATGGGCTAGTAAGTGTGTCACACTCGAACCTCGAATCCACTAATTGTGATAACGTTTACAACCTAATCCCAGTTTATGATCAGATCCCGATCAATAACCCGTTACCACTACCCGCAAGACTGTAAAAGTGGACCTAGTACAATTGCTCATGTGAACACCTAATCCTGGTGTACGACCTAATCCCGGTCATCACACAAGACTTACTTCTCCGAAGAGATCAAACCCTAAGTGAATATGCAATGATATTCAAATATACAAATAGAGCTAGGGTACCTTATATGCTTAACTAGGAATATAATATGACAATAAATTCAATCCTAGATTTCAAAAGCTAAATGACATGTCATAAAACTTATCAATGTAGAGGATAATCAATCCTAGATACAATAACTATCAAAAACAATCTCAAACATTTCAATGAGATTAATTAGCTAGATGTATATATCTATCATGAAATCCTAGTTATAAAAAAAATAATCTCAATCATGCAATGAGATTAATTAGCTAGATGACATATAAACAATAAAACCTAGCTATCACAAAATAACCCAATCAACATATAACCTCAATCTTGTATGTAGAAATTACTCTAAGGATATACAAATAATAGATGAGATAAAACTGATAAGTAAAAACATTAATTATGTAAGATAATAGTGTTCAACATACCATATCATGTGTGTTGAAGAAGACCTATGCATTAGAACATGCTAGATGATCATAGATGATACTTAGATAATGATTTATGCATGTGGAAATGGGTTTAGAGAAATAAAGATGTAATCTTTAAGCTTTTTCTCTCAAGTCTCTCTAAATATCTCTCTAGGGTTCTTCGAATGCAAGACTTGTGTTTTGAACCAGAGATAAGGATGTATTTATAGAAAGTGAAAAAGGTTAGATGAAAGATAAATTTGTCCAAAATTTATAGGCCAAATCGGCGGCCTATTCTACTGCTCGTGCCAACAAAATCAAGGGTGCAGAATTGCACCTGGCAAGCTGGTTGCAATTCGGCGCCTTATTCTGCGGTTACGGGCTGCAGAAATCCACCACAGCGCACAGCTCAATATTCGAGCTCACTGAAATATGACCAAACGACATCGAAACATTTCATATGATATATTGTTGGAAAGGTATGGAAGTCTACTTTTTACCACAATTTATGGAACAACATTTCGATGTCTATAGAAAAGTTATGGTCAATTGAGTGACCAATGGTCAGATTCGGATAACAGCTGTGATGCCCTGTTCTAGTGGTCACTTTGGAGATTTCAAAACTAATCCAAACGGTCATGAAATATTACGAATAATATACCATTGGAAATGTATAGGTGTCTAGTTTTTCAAAAATTTTACAAAACTCAATTTAAATCTTTTTATAAAAAGTTATGGTCACAAGACCATACAAAGGTCAGTTTTGAAAAACATATAAATCATTGTAATCCAATCTTTTGAAACTAGACACTTCACTCCAAATAACTAAACCAAAACTACCACTTATCCAAGAGAAGAATGAGACCTTCTCAAGTGGTCAATCATCATGCTAAGACATGCACATCATTGTGCAAGCACGAACGTTTCTGATCAAACAAACGGAAACAAATCACACCACACTTAAAACTAACAAACATGAAGTGCAAGTGTGGGAATTGCATGCATCCTAATACCTAACATGTCATGGCATTATCATAGAACAAGATGCAATCAATTAAAACATGCAAGAAGAGACGTTCAAGAACATGCATGCACTCATATAAAACACACAACATACAAGAATAAGATATATGCATGAGTTGTGTGTGTATGCAACTAGATTTCTTCAAAGCAAGAAAACACTAGAATATACCTTTAATGCTTCTTCTCTTAAGGTCTTGAGCGGGCCTTGGTTGTGCAAAACACTAACCATCAAATACCTAAGCTACATTTACATAAAGACCCAATTGAAGAGTGCCACGACAGCTCCACGTGTGGGGCGCGTGTGCAACACATGGCACACCAAGGTTGGCCTTTGGCCAATCTTGCTCCTCTCGTGCACATCTCAAGTTCTTCGACCGTATTTGGGCCTCTGAACTATGATTTCGAATCCATCTTCGGATTACGAATGACTCCCTCACACACAATGATGACTACAAAACTTTACAAAAAGGTTGAGAATTCATCTCGGAAAACAACGACGAAGACAATTCAACGAATGAGAATGCAAAGTAGCGTAGCTACATCGTTTGGACTCGAAACCTAATGAATGAGTAACCAAAATGACCGGGACTCAATAAGGAATCATATGAAATTATGTTCAAATCCAAAATACAATAAACACAAACAAATAAACACAATGTCACACAAGTATGTTATATCTAAGCAATAATGATAAAACATGCAATTCTACAATGTTTGTCTATATAAGACCAATGAATGAGCATACTTAAATGTGTGTGAATGTGTTATACCAAATATTTGCACAACGATGCAGAGACACACATGAATGAATTGTGTGTGTGTGCCCTTACGCCTTGCAAGAGGAAGAAAAAACTTGATACCTTAGCATCCAAGTATGCGATTTTCCACTTGAAGATGATATTTGCATAAAACGTAGCTTTTAACCTTTGAAGCTTCTTTATATCAAGAACCACCTAAGCAACACTTATTACAAATATAGAGAGTTTTGCAATGGAATCAAGCCAATACAAATCAAGGATCTTACAGAAGAAGCACCAAAGGTATATTCTTATGCTTGCCTGCTTTCAAGAGATCTAGTTGCACACACTCACAACTCGTGCATATCTCTAATTATTATATGTTGTGTGTTTTTATATGTGTGCATTCATGTTCTTGAATATCTCTTCATGCATGTTTAATTGATTACATTTTGTTCATTGAAATGCCATGACATATTTAGGCATTAGGATGCAAAACCATGAATATCTCTTCATGCATATTTTAATTGATTGCATCTTGTTCAATGATAATGCCATGACATGTTAGGCATTAGGATGCATTCAAATGTCACCTTTCACACTTTCACTTCTTTGTTGTATATTGTTGTGTGTTAGTGTGTCTAGTAATTCGTTTCCCAAAATAGTTTGAAAACGTCCACGCTTGCACGATGGTGTGCTTGGTTTAGCATGAAGATCGCCTTCAAAGAATGCCCTTGGATTCTCCTTTTGTTTCACCACACAATGTGGGAAAACAGGGAATTGTTGCTCTTTGTTGGTGTTGCCTTGAGCTCATGGCGACAAAATGATTTATTCTTGAAAATATATCAAGTATGACGTTGCCATGAAGTGTTGCCACGAGAACAAATGGCAACAGAGAAGATTATATGGTGTTGTCAGGCGTCGCCATGAAGTGTCGTCATGAGAATAAATGGCTACATAGAAGAAAATACAGTGTCACCATGAAGTGTCGCCTTGAGGACAAATGGCAACACAGAAGAAAATATGGTGTCGCCATGAAATGTCGCTCCGAGATCAAAGAGCAACAACTGTTTTTACACAAAATGTAGTAGTTTCATTTTGACACCCTATATATATGCCCTTATGTCTTTAGGTCGTCTCTAAGCCTAAAAAAAAACATATTTTTCACTAAGAGATTTTTCAAAGAGAGTTCAAGAGTCCAAAATCATAGTTTTCATTTAGGATATTTTTCAAGTGAGAAAAATTCATAAAGAACTCTTCTTTATCACTCAAAGTATTTCCTTTGTGCATCAAAGATTCATTTTTGCATCATCTATGGCCATATAGGATGCATTCATACAAGGGTTTTCAACAACACATCTTGCTTGGTAAGGTTTTCACTAATATCTTACATATTTAGTGTTTTTCTTAACAAGCATTCTCTTTTATTACTTGTCATATTAGACTAGGTCCACTTTTATAGGCTTGCGGGTAGTAGTGGTGGGTTATAGACCGTTAGAGGTTGAGGTCAATCTAGGTTGTAAACACCATTGCAATTAGTGGATTCAAGGTTCGTGTGTGGTGCACATAACAGCCTGTGGTTTTTCCCTGTTAAGGGTTTCCACATAAAAATCAAGGGTCTTTAATATTTCTGCACTTTTATGCTTGATTTTATTAATTGACTAGTTTAGGGGTTATTTTCATAGAATTGACTAAACGCGAAAATTTGGTAAAAATTATTAAAATCTATTCGCCCCTAGATTATATTATTAGAACACATTGCAAGCGTTAATTTGTTTCAATATAACATCTAGCTAAGTTATCTCATTGATTGATTGAGATTATTTGACATGCTCATTTATGATTAGATTAACATTTATTGTGTGACTAAATGCTTTGATTCTACCACATGAATATATGTTAAGTATAAGTTGATTACTTTGTGAAACATATTGTTGATTGATTGTGGTTGTTTGTGATAGCTAGCATATTAAGTGATTTAATGTCATCTAACTAGGTCTTTATCAGTATTCATTTAGACATTGATAATTAGAGTTTATTGATTTGTCTTTAAATCTCTAATTAAGTATCTAGTGCAACCTAGCATTATTTGCATCTTGAATATCATAATATTCACATAGGTTGTTGATCTTTTCTTTGAGAAGATAAGTCTTATGGCTAAGTTGCTTAGTGCACAAGCAAGTGGGTCTAGGATCACTATTAAAGGCTCGCAGTGTAGTAGTGGTGGGTTAGTGACTGAGAATGATTGAGGGCAACCTAAGTTGTAAACATCATTACAAATAGTGAATTTGAGAACCGTGTGTGGCTAGCAGAATAGTCCGTGAGTTTTTCCCAGTTGTGGGATTCTCACGTAAATCAATCAACACGTTATTTATTGTTTTCCACACTTTAAATTGCGTTGATTGTATTTGATTGAATTAGGTTATTTTTGTAATATTGACTAATCTGAAAAATTTGATAATAATCGGATTGACAACCCATTCACCCTGTCTAGGTTGTTTTAGACATACCTTAATTTGTTTCATGTTGGATGCAGTTTGTCAATAGGAGGTTGCTTAGCATCCTCAAACAGCGACGACAGAGGCTTGTTGAGAAAGCCTTCTCCAATACAATGAATGGGAAGATGTTAACCAACCTCTTTTGATCTTCATAACTAAGAGATGCAACAGTGGCACCTCTTCTTCTTTTGAGTTGGTTTTTTAAACTCTCATTGGTTTATCTATAATACATTTACTAAACATTGTTAATATGAAAATAAATTATTTGCTTCAAATTTTCATTTTTTATTTTTTTCTAACATTTGATTGTGTACTCTTGAATTAAAATCCAATGATTAATTCTACTCCTTTAACTATACAGATTATGTATAATAGAATTACCCTATTATAAAAGGTTTTTGAAATTCTCTTAGTAAAATAATAGGGCAAATTGGACACACATCCCCCAAGTTTAGGTGTGATTACACAAATATAGAACTTTTGCCCATAATTAACACAAACATCCCTGCCGGTAGTTGATTTCTATCAACTTTAACCGTTGACCAAAGTTTCAGATGGAAAAGACCACTGTTATTTATTTTATATTTTATTTATTATTTCAAAATTAATATTTAATAATAATAAATAAATAAATAAAATTGATGATAAAGGAGTCTATAGCTCTAATGCAACTTTCATTATGGTTTTCATTTCTTCTACAAATCTATATCTATATATCCACAAAATTCAACCATTTTGAATGTTGTTAGAAATATGTTAGTGAAACTTGTTAACCTAAGAAAATAAATATACAAAAGAATTAATAAATATACAAAAGAATTAAAAATATACAAAAGAATTAATCAATAACAAGCTTCATTACATTGTGTAACACGAGATGATTTTCATAACCAGGGTAATGTGTGATATAATCCTCCAACCATCAGACCTATTTTAGCTTTTATCATGGAAGGATGCTTGAATAGGAGATGCAACATGAATCTTGAAATTCCCTTTCATTAAATCAACAAGTTTGATTAGAAATGGGAGGACAAAAAAAAAAATTCGAAGATGAATGAGTCTTCAAAATTTAGTCATTCAAGGTCTCATTTCAACAACACAACCATCTATTTATATATAACTTGATTGGGATACTGAGATTCTACCTTATGAATATCGCTCAATCATTTGACGCCATCAAATCTTGAACGGTCATAACTCCTCCTTATTATCCACTCATCGGCGGCTTGTACATCCGCGCCTTCCGCGACGAAGGCTCTATTGGACAAACCACCATATCTTGGCAGCATCTGCTAGTGCCACTTCGGTACCCACGACAGAATGGTGCCATATGGCCCAAATTTTGTCTTCGAGATCGAAACCCAAATGGACGATAAAACCGTCGATTGGGACGCGATTGTGCAAGGAGGACACATAGCAGCTATTATACGTGTCCCAATCACGCTCCTAGTAGAGCACTAGGTTGTCCGTCACAAAAGGGGAGGCTTTGGCCTCTACCGCCACAAAAAACGGGGAGGCCATAGCCTCATAGTGAGATATTACGAGAGAGGGGCCAGATTCCCTCTCAAGAACAATCGGACCAGCTCTGGTTTTTAATCTTTACATACAAGGGAATTTCTAATCTTTGAAAGAAACAAACTCCACAAAAAGAGCAAAATAACATAACAAAACTCAGAAAATTCTGAACAACAACTTGACTTCAATTTCTCCACTCAATGGAGATTAAATCAAGTTTCTCATCCTTTCTTCCCTTTTCTATTTCTCTCGGCCTCTATTCTTTCTTTCTCCTTTTTATTTTCTCCTTTTTATTTTCTCTCTTTTCTTTTCTTCTTCTTTCTTATTTCTATTTTTATCTCTCTTTTGTTTATATCATTTGAGTCTACCGAATGAACTTTTATCACTTCCCCATTTTTTTATATTTTCCTTTACATTTTTACTTTCCACATGTCTCTCATCCATTTCCAACTCATTAAATGCTATAAACATTCTTGCATTTCTTCAACTAACTAGCTTCTTAGGCTTGAACACTAAAAACTGTTTTGGGCTTTAATAAATAAAAATTAGCCCAAACACCTATTGATTTTGTTCCGGTCCAAATCATTATTTCACTTATCTTAATTTAAGTCTTACTATCACTATTACTTTGAGTCTTAAGTCTTTTAGAAAATAAATTGACTTCAAATCCGTAATAATTGGGGCCAACTATTTAAGAATGGTTTGACCCATTTTCAGGATATTACATGGGTTGCCTAGCCGATCTCCACATAAGATTGATTAGACAACCCTTGCTGAGTTGCTGATCTCCAAGAGATTAACCATCATTCTCCTTCAAGATTGGCGGACGATTACCAAATATTGACGGAAGAAGGCCATTTTCACCGAGATGACTTTCCTTAGTTTTGGTGTTTTTTTATAGCTATTATTTTTAATTATTTAATAGTTAACCTTTTGTTTTTTATTATTTAATTGTATTTTTTTTCTGATGTGGAAATGTGACGTGATTTTGTGTTAAAAGATAAAAATATCCTTAAAATTATTAGATTTGAATAATGAGTAGAAAAACAAATACAAATATCGTAAAACCATAGGGACCACTATGATAATTTGGCAAACAAGAAAATAAAAAACAAATAGAAATAAATAAACAGTGAAACCGAATTGAATAGTAAAATGATGTAGGATCTCCCGCGATAGACACCAAACAATGTCTACCAACAACCATCAATACCTTCTCCGACTGGTCCTCTCCTGCCGCAAAATCTCCGCCCAGGTCACCAACACTTCCACCTCCACCATCGTCGCCATGGCTGCATCCTCCGACAACGACTTCCTCTCCCGCTACCATTCCAATCTCAACCGCTTCCACAGATCCCACCGATTCTGGGATTCCAAGACCGCCTCCCGCGTCGGCGACAAGCTCGGCCTCCGTCTTAAAGAAATCGGCGTCAACAACGTCGCCATCGATCTTAACGAAGAGCTCTCCCGCTCCGTTCCTCAGCGGGTCACGGTGTTGCCTCTCTTTGATTCGGTGCGGCGCGCTGGTATCCTCGTTGATGGCGCCGACAGATTGGCGGAGATCGGGCCCATCTCGGGTTAAGATTAGGGATTCGTGAGACTGGATCGGATCTTTTTTCCGGGTATGGGCATTTTTTTAACTGGTGTTTGATAGGTTAATTGTAAGAATTCAATTGACAAACATTTTTAATTTAATTTAATATAATTTATTTCTTGGTGTAGCGCAAGAGTATTAAACTTGGCTTGTTATCTTTTGTACTTCAATTTTGTTTAAAGTCAAAGGTGATACAATATACTCGATGAATACTCACAAGTCATAAGCTTTGTCATTTCCTATTTTCGTTTTTATTATTCCTTGAAATGTTCACTTGACATTATTTTCATTGTCAAAAACATATTTCAACTACTATACCATGTATCTCAATTTGTGATATAAATATCATTATTGTGTATCAATTTATTAATTTACACCTCTAAAATTGAGATATGAGTTAGAATGCCATTATCAAATTTCAAAACAAGTATGTATTTATGTGGGAAGGGCCTGAAAGTGTTGATCACATCCTATGGGAGTTGTTGTAGAAGCAAGGCGGGTTTGTTCCTAATTGCAGGAAGCTTAGGTGTGTGGATTTTCTTGATGAACTTGCTTTTGTTGCTACTAGTTATCAGCTTATTCAATTTATAGTCACGTCTTGGCTTATTTGTTAATTCATGGGAAGCAATGTTTGCCTGTTGAAGATTTGTGGCTGAGAGCAGGTCTTTTCCTGGAAGAATTTGGTAAGGCTACTGCTAGTGCTAGAAACACTGTCTGAAGCTCAATGTGGATGCTGCAATTGGTGTTGGTACTTGGTATGGTGGTGATGAACACTTGTGGGGATTTGGTTATGGCTGCAGGATGTGGCTGTTGCTGAAGCTCGAGCCATTCTCGAAGGAATTCAACATGCTGTGGACAGAGGTTTGGTTCCTTTGAATGTGGTGAATCTTTGTTGTAGAGACTCTCCTACCAGGTGTGATTTAGTCAAATATTATTCATGACATAAATGTTGTTTCTAGGTTTCTCTTTCTTATGTTCCCAGAATTAATTAGTAACAAGGTTGCTCACATAATAGTTCTGCTGTCTGGGTCAATATTTTTCCTAGCTGGTTGATAAAGCTAGCTGATGATGATATTCTTGTTTTCTCTGGCCTTTGTGGCTAATGAATATATTTTCTTTTCAACAAAAAAAAAAAAAAATGTCTTTAGATTTTGGTTAAACGGATATTTGGGTTCGGATTCTCTCTATTGTTTAATTTCGTGATGGTAGTGCATCGCCACGCCAAAATACTAAAAACAAAACAAAAATAAAAACCTCAAGTATGACCTGATTTCATATTATTGTATTTCTCTCTACGGCCATTAAGAATATAAAATTAATAGCAAAAATCATTGGCTTTCTCAACTCTTCATAATCCTGATCGATAGTCAATCCGCCAAACAATAGCACTAGGTAGATCAAGGTTTGAATGGTCAAGATGAGACAACCAAAACCCCTCTCTTCCACGTGGATGAGATGCTATCGCCAAATATCCTGCTATGAGTGTCCAACTCGGCAAGAATGGTGGTTTGTAGTATAATATAAAAGAAAATAATAAGGTAAGAACATGATATTTACATGGAAAACCTCAAGGTAGGGAAAAACCACGGTTGTCGGAGATGGCGAGAGGAATATCACTTATGGTCTCAAAGATTACATACTCAATACTCGCTTTCCCGTAGATAATTACTCATGTCGTTATACAATGATTTCCACTGGTATTTATATGGATTGATAAGGAGTTGCCCAAATCATTCCCTCGTAAGTAACTGATTCTTTCTAGTCAAGTAGTCCATTTAGAACTCGTTTCCCCGTTTGGTGTTTATCTTCTAGAAGCTTTCAGTTTCTTCACAATTAGAATTTTTTGATATTTGAGAGGAAATATGTGATTCTTAGATTCTATCTCTGAGTGGATCTTCACATGATACGGCGTATCCTGATAAGGTCATATTTCATGTTTTGGCTCAGTAGATCTCGACGAGTAGAGGTCTGTAACAAGCAGATTCTCTACTCAATAAGACCTTTTAAATTGAGTGATCTTACTTGTTGAACACATTCTTAGCTTTTAGACTTCCTTGACACGTGTCTATACTTAATGATGTGTCTTCGGTCAGCGCCCCTTTAGTTGATTGGTTGACTCTTGATGATGTGGCACCATCATATGTCCGTGTTATCCTCTATACATGCTGACATGTCATCATGACAAAAAATCCATATAACAACCATAATATTATTCAATCCTATATATAGTTGCACAAAGTTAGTCCTAGTTGAAAATGGTCCATTTTTCTCTCTTGAGCGCATAAAATTTTGTGTATACTAATACATATCGTCACACTTTTACTCTGAGTATTATTATAATTGAAGTTATATTTGATTACATGGCACAAGTGTGGTAATATATATTAGTATGCTCAAAGTTATGTGTCCGAGGGAGAAAAAAATTATGAAAAGGGTATAGGCAACTCACCGATAAAATAACGTTAGATTGCATTATGCTTATTGGAACTAGTTTTACCTTTAATTTAAATTTGGTTAAGGTTGTAAGGATTCCCATATTTTGATTTGCTTATTTCGTGGACAAACCACATGTGGGGCTTGATGTAAGGGTAGCTTAGAAATTTGATGGTCGGTGTTTTGTACAACCAAGTCCCACTCAAGATCTTAAGAGAAGAAGCACCAAAGGTATATTTTAGTGCTTTCTTGCTTTGAAGAGATCTAGTCACACATACACACAACTCATGCATAAATCTTATTCTTGTATGTTGTGTGTTTTATATGAGTGCATGCATGTTCTTGAACATCTCTTCTTACATGTTTTATTTGATTGCATCTTGTTCATTGAAATGCCATGATATGTTTAGGTATTAGGATGGAAAGCCATGAAGTCTCTTCATGCATGTTTAAATAATTGCATCTTGTTCATTGAAATGTCATAACCTGTTTAGGCATTAGGATGCAAAGTCATGAATTTTGTTCATGCATGTTTTAATTGAGTGCTTCTTGTTCAATGACAATGTCATGACATGTTAGGCATTAGGATGTATTCACTTACACACTTGCACTTCATGTTAGTTTTAAGTGTGGTGTAATTCGTTTCCATTTGTGTGATCAGAAATGTTCGCGCTTGTACGATGGTGTGCATGTTTTAGCGTGATGGTTGACCACTTGAGAAGGTCTCATTCTTCTCTTGGATAAGTGTTAGTTTTGGTTTGGTTGTTTGGAGTAAAGTGTCTAGTTTCAAAAGATTGGATTTCAATGTTTTAAATGTTTTTTAAAACTGACATTTGTATGGTCTTGTGACCATAACTTTTTATAAAAAGATTTAAATTGAGTTTTGTAAAATTCTGGACAAACTAGACACCCATACCTTTCCAACGGTATATTATTCATAATATTTCATGACCGTTTTGATTGGTTTTGAAATCTCCAAAGTGACCACTAAAACAGGGCATCACAGCTGTTATCCGAATCTGACCATTGGTCACTCAATTGACCGTAACTTTTTCTATAGACATCGAAATTTCATTCTATGAATTGGAGCAGAAAGTAGACTTTCATACCTTTCCAACAATATATCGTGTGAAAGGTTTCGATATTGTTTGGTCATGTTTCGGTACAATTGAATATTGGGCTGTGCCCTGTAGCAGATTTCTGCGGCCCATAATCGCAAAATCAGGGCGCAGAATTGCAACCAGTATGTCAGGTGCATTTCTGTGCCCTTGATTCTGCTGGCACAGGCAGCAAAATAGGGCGTCGATTTGGCCCGTAAAGTTGGGGCAAAATTGTCTTATCACCCAACCTTTTTTTACTCTCTATAAATATACAACTTTCTCTTGTTCTTTAAACTTCTTGCATTCTAAGAACCCTAGAGAGATATTTAGAGAGACTTGAGAGAAAAAGCTTAAAGATTAAATCTTTATTTCTCTAAACCCATTTCCACATGCATAAATCGTCATCTAAGTATCATCTATGATCATCTTGCATGTGCTAATGCATAGGTTTTCTTCAACACACATGGTATGGTATGTTGAAAACTATTATCTTACATAATTAGTGTTTTTATATATCAATTTTATCTCAACTATTATTTGTATGTTCTTAGAGTAATTTCTACATACAAGATTGAGATTATGTGTTGATTGAGTTATTTTGTGATAACTGGGTTTTATTGTTTATATGTTATCTAACTAATTAATCTCATTGCAAGATTGAGATTGTTTTTTTATAGCTTTCATGATAGATATATACATCTAGCTGATTATTCTCATTGAAATGTTTGAGATTGTTTTTGATAGCTATTGTGTCTAGGATTGGTTATCTTTATAACATGTCATTTAGCTTTTGATATCTAGGATTGAATTTATTGTCATATTATATTCCTAGATAAGCATATAAGGTACCTTAGCTCTATTTGGATATTTGGATATTATTGCATATTCACTTAGGGTTTGATCTCTTCGGAGAAGTAAGTCTTGCTTGATGACCGGGATTAGATGTTCACATGAGCAATTGGACTAAGTCCACTTTTACAGGGTTGCAGGTAGTGGCAACGGGTTATTGATCGGGATTAGATTGTAAACCAGGATTAGGTTGTAAACGTTATCACAATTAGTGGACTCGAGGTTCGAGTGTGGCACACTTACCAGCCCGTGGTTTTTCCCTGTTGAGGGTTTCCGTGTAAAAATCAAGTATCGTTTATATTTCCGTACCTTTACACTTGATTGTTTTATTTGTGTGTTTGGGGTTATTTTTTTATAATATTGACTAATCCGAAAAATGTGGTAATAGCGGATTAACAACCCATTCACACACCCTCTAGGTTGTATTTAAAAGACATGTACGCAAAAACGGGAATTTATTATTCCTTTCAGCTATCATCTGCTTAATTATACCACAGAATCAGTGTTGCAGAAGTTGGTGACTACGGTCGACTAGTTGTCAACTAGTCGCTCGGTGGTGCTTTGCCACCGCAATTCGAAGGTAGTCGGAGTATTAGGCATTTTCAGTCAAAGTCGGTTAAAATCGGACCTAGTTGGAGCAAATTGGACCTAGTCGCCACTCTTTTCTTCCCTCGTTGACCAGTGACCACTGTGCTTCACTCATTCGCCGCTCGTCGTCGATTATCGTCGCTCGTCGCCGATCGTCGTCGCCTGTCGTTGATCATCCCTGTCCTTCACTTCGGCTTTAGTCAACTTTGACCGTCGAGCTCTTAAAAATAAATAAAAAATAAAAAGAAGGAAGAAGAAGACGAACAGGAAGAGGAAGAAGAAAGAGACAAACCTTTGTGTTGGGACTTGGGAGGAGACCGGCGGCAGCAACAAATGAAACAAATAACAAAAGAGGAAAAAACCTAGAATTTGTTTGCTTGTTTTGTTGTAAGTTGTAACTGAGGGGCTTTGTCAAATTGGGCTTTTTACTTACAAACCCAATAAATAACCATTTTAATTTTAATTTTCTAATCTGTAGTTTTTCACTTTTTTGAAGTATTCTAATTTATAGTTATTAATTACATATAACAATTTACAATTTTAAATTTAAAAACATCTACCTTGTGTCAAATATAATTTTTTTTTTCTTAATTTCTAGTATATCAAGTAATTGTATTTCTATTTATCGTTTATAATTATGTCTTATTATATAGAATAAATTGAGTTAATTTCTTTTAAACTTAGTTGGGATTTATTGATTTACTTATTAATTATTTAATTATAAAATATAAAATATAAATTTAATTAATTTATAATATATCTTTAATACATTATCACTGTTTTTGTGTTTAATATGAAAAAAAATATAAAAAAATATATATATATATAAAAATATTTTCGGTCAGCTGTCGGCCGACCGACAACCGATTTCCGGCCATCTGCCTAGTCCTCGACTAACTAACGACTTTTGCACCACTGCCACAAATCAGTCTTTAAAATCAACCAATGTGCTTCCAAAAAAAGCAAAAAACCCACTAAAATCTGACTTACTCTAAACAATTTGTCTCATAGGTAAATGCGTGTTTTAAAGATTGAACTTTTTGGATTTAATAGATATTAAAATAATTCCCTAATCAAAATCCTGAAAGCAGCATTAAGCTCGACTAATTTATTTTAACTTTTTATCTAACCTTTTAAACAAAACTTTTAGAGATCATAAGACATATTAACACTGAAAAAAAATTTATAAAAAAAAAATCAGAAAAGATGAATTCTAAATGAGATGAGGATTTTTGTTCATATAATAGGCGTTAGCAAGAAGCTAAATCTATGACTTATTGACGTGCCTAAAATAAATTGATTATTAGTTAAAAAGTATAAATGAATAAGGATATCAAATCCTTCATTAACAAAGAATATGGTTCTTATTGAGAGATCTCTACTAAGATACAATGATAGTAAATCTCTAGTCTAGGGTTCTTCATATTTTTTTATTTGTGGAAAAGTGGTTCTCCAGCATTAGAGACCCACTAGAAGAAAAACGAACATCTAACTCTAAGGACGCGTTCAACGCACCGTATTAGATTATATTGGATTATATTGTATTGTATTGGACTGTAATATCATTAATACAAATTTGTATTTAGTGATGCATTGTATTGTATCATACTAAGTTATTCATGTACGACTTTATTGTATTTTATTATATTATAAAAATTTATTATTTTTTTAAAAATCAATAAATATTTATTTTAATTGAAACAAAAAATTTAAATAACTAATATTTTTATAAATAAAATAAATATTTCCTATAAAATTTTGAAATCATAAAAAAAATATTAACAATATAACACGTTTCATCAATATTCAATATTTATTGAAAAAAAAAAGAGAAAAGAAAAATGTTTTTTATTTTTATTTTTTAAATACAATACAACATAATACCACAAAATATAATGCATTAGCTAATACAGTGTTTATTATATTAGATAATTAAAATGTACTAAAATAATATAATACAGTGTTTGCACTATTTTGTTTTAATACATTTTAAATGGATAGTACAATACAATATAGGCAAACAAACAAACATGGCCTAAAGACTAAAATTAGAGATTGACTTTCCCAAATAAAAAAACTTAAAACATCAAGTGCCTAATTTTTTATTTTTTTTTTTCAAATAAAAGGCTACTTCATATTTAAGAAATTCTTTCTTTTTAATTTTTGTTCTTTAATTTTTATAACAAAACAATAAAATGAAAAAAAGTTGGAAGCAACAAAAAGATGAACGTGTGGGGTTAGTTTTGTACGTGCCTGATGTGGGTTTCAGTGTCTGATCCACGCGTCCCTCTTTTCTTCTGGTTATTCTGATTTTCTCTGATTTCTTCTTCTTTCTTGCCTGATTCCGCTCTTTTTTCTTAGATTGTCATGGAATCCCTAAATGAAACCTTCGTTTTCTTAGTCTAGCATCCTCCCGCTAGTAACCCGTGTTGATTCAACCAAAACTGTGAAACCGTGTAGTAACACAAAACGACTTAGAGCAGATTCTGATTCTCATTCTTTGGGCCGAAACGATGTGGCTAATGAGCCTTTGAGGATAGAGGCCATGGGTAGCTTTAAGTCGAAGCTTATGAATATGGCAAATCCGAGATCTTGGTCTAGTTTTGATAACACGAATGGAAAGCTCAATATTGTGCAGGAGGACATTCAAATTTCAGAGGGTCCTACTGGTCTAGTGATGTCTCTTTCGACTAGTCTATAGGAAAAATTGCAAAAGCCATGGGAATTAATTTTGAAAAATATGGGGCGTCCCCATACCCTAAATTTCATGTTGGCTAAGCTATCTCAAAAATGGACTCTCTTAGGGCAGTGGCAACTTACGGATCTTGGTGATGGTTTCTTTGCTGCTCGATTCCAGGTCAAAGAAGATTTGGATTACGTGTTGACCAATGGTCTTGGGTTATCATGAATTAGTATTTGGTGGTGTAGAGATGTAGGCCAAAATTTGTGTTAGGTGAGGATAATATCTAAAGCATGCCTATTTGGGTGAGATTGTCCAAGCTCCCTATGGAATAGATGGACTCAGAATTGCTGTGGAACATTGGTGGAATGTTGGGGTAGATGTGCAAAGTTGATTCTGTTACTCTAAATCAAGCCCGTGATAGGTTCGTCCGGATTTGCATGGAAATTGATATAACCAAACCCCTTACTACTAACCTTAACATTGATGGAAGACTTATAAGGGTAAAGTATGAGAGTGTGGGATCTATTTGCTTCAAATGTGGTCACTATGGGCATAATAAGGATAGCTGTAGAGAGGGGATGATGGAACCTATTTGTGAGGAACCGGTTGCTACCTACAGTAATAAAATGGATTCAGATAAGGAGGTCCCTACCTATGGTCCATGGTTGTTAGTGTCTTATGGCAAGCAAAGTAATAGAATCAATAAAGCCAGAGTTGGCAGAAATGACTGTGGGATTTCTGGTACTTCTGAGAGCAATGGTTTCCTTGGTAAGAACTTGGGCAGTAGTAAGGTTAATGATAGGAAGTTTGATGGGATTGGTAAGGTTAATGATAGGAAGTCTGATGGGGTTGGTAAGGGCATTGGTTTAGGCAATTTTGATCATCTAAAAAGTGGTACAATTCATAAGAATTCTGAATTGGTAATACTTCTAGCGCTGTGAAGAAAACAGGTTCAAGGTTTGACATCCTGAGTGATGAGGGAGATGTGATTATGGATGAAGTTAGTTATCAGGCTAATGATAAAGCGGTTGAGGGATGGCAAATTAAAGGCAAAGCTGTCCTAACTGAGGTTATTAATCAGAAAAACCTTTAGGGGAGGAAAGTTAATAGAACAGCTATGCAGAGTAGTAAGCCTTTGCCCAAGAAAGGATCTAAAAAGTTTAACCCTGTTTCTCAAACAGAAGTGGAACGTGGGGGAGCCTTTAAGGCCATAAACCCATCCAATTTTGTTATTGACAGTTCGAGTATCCCCCCAATGGATCCAGTGTCTGATGATTTAGATAGTGCGACTGTGCTAATGCATCTCCACACAGAGGTGACCAATTTTGAAGCTCTACTTGCTGACATGAATGGGACCAATGATCACTTGATTTTAGGATATTACAAGTAAAAGTGATGTGATTGTGAACAGTTTTGAGTATGTTGCCTTTGAGTTAAATGAGGCATTGGCGGTGATCTCTGAATAGAACTTCGTTCTTCTTTTCCCCTTTTTTTTTGATGATTTGTGTATGGAAAGTAGGAGGAGTAGGGAAGCAAGTGTTCTCAAGGAACATTGCAGATTTACGGGGGATGCACCATTTTGATATTCTAGCTATGTTTGAACCAAGAATTAGTGGTTCTAAAGCATTGAAAGTTATTAGGAAATTAGGCTTCTCTAGGAAGTTCGTGGTGGATGCTGAGAGTTTTTCAGGGGGTATTTGGCTGCTCTGGAATGAGAAAACGGTCAAGCTCCATGTAATCGCTAGCTCAAGACATATTGTGTTTCCTTTGGTTTATGATAACAAAACGATGTGGATTCTTACGGTGGTGTATGCTAACCTGAGTATCACCACTAGAAAGCTCCTTTGGAGCTATTTGGATGCCATCAGGAAGTGCTTTTCTCTCCCTTGGCTCATGGCCAGAGATTTTAACGAAATAGTCAATCTTTCGGAAAAAAGATGAGGTAGACCTACTCGTTCTAACAGTGGCTTTGGTGGATGGATTGATAGAAATGAGTTGGTAGATATGAGTTATCTGGGTCTCAAGTTTACTTGAATGACTAAGAAGGGGATTGGTAAGGAAATTTGGGAAAGACTTGATAGAGCATTTTGCTCTATGGTTTGGAGGATTCTTTAAGGGGTAGGGATTTGTGAGACATCTTCATAGAGTCATGTCGGACCACTGCTCGATCTTTATTCAACTTTAGAGTAACCAGATCCCGAAGCATAATTGCAAGCTGTTTAGGTTTGAAGCAATGTGGCTCAAGCATAAAGATTTTGAAGAACTTATTCGTAACAACTGAAGGCGTCAGGGGATTCCAATGTTCGATAGAATCCATAATCTCATGGGGATTCTCAAAGTGTGGAACAAGGAGAAGTTTGGAAATATTTTCTATAACAAGAGGAGATTGTTAGCTAGTATCTAGGGAATTCAACATCACCTTAATGTTAAACCTTCCAGATTTCTCTCTAGCCTTGAAGTGAGTCTCATGAAAGATTACAGAGACATCCTTGAACAAGAAAAAATATTTTGGAAACAAAAATCTAGAAACTGCTGGCTTAAAGAGGGTGATAGGAATACTAAAATTTTCCATCTTTCGACGGTGATTAGGAAGAGAATGAGCAAGATTAAGGGTCTCACAAATAAGGATGGTTCTTGGACTGGGGATATTGGAGAGATAAAGACAGAGGTTGTGCAGTATTTTCTAGACCTTTTTATGAAAAGGTAAAGTCTTATGTTGTATTCTCATCTTCCCTTGCTTTTCCCGAAGATTAGTGAAGCTGAGTTTTCGGGCTTGTCTTTTGTAATTGATGAGTCTGAGGTGAAGAATAGCCTGTTCAGCATAGGTAGGGTTAAGGCTCCTAGTCCTGATGGTTTCCCAGCCATATTTTTCCAAAAATTCTGGAACGTTTGCAAGGGTGATCTTATGGACCTTGTCTTGGATTGTTTCACTAAGGGGTGTGTGCCTAGTCTTCTTAATAGCACCCTTATTTCCCTTATTCCCAAAGTTCCTAGTCCCACAAACCTTTCACATTTGAGACTTATTAGTCTTTATAACACCTCTTACAAGATCATTAGTAAAATTCTTGTTCAAAGATTAAGAGGTTTACTTCCGAAGTTGGTCAGTTTTAACCAAGTGGCCTTTGTGTCAGGCAGACAGATACAAGATAATATTGTGGTTGAGCAAGAAATTCTTCATAAGTTCAAGACTATTAGTGGCGAAAAAGTGCTTATTTGTTTGGAAGATTGACCTTGCCAAAGCTTATGATAAGCTACAATGGAGTTTTATTAAGCTTATTTTAGAAGAAGTGGGCATTGTAGGGGGCCTGAATAACCTGATTATGAGTTATGTTTTGAATGTTCATTATAGGTGGTTCTGAATGGTGAAATGATTGACAGTTTCCAATCTAAATGTGGTATTAGGAAAGGTGATCCCTTATCTCCCTACATTTTTGTGTTATGCATGGAAAAGTTGTCACATATTATTCATCAAAAACTTCTGGATGGTGATTGGAAACCGGTTAAGATTTCTAGAAATGGCCTTGAAATGGCCTTGAAATCTCCTACCTTTTTTTCACGGATGATCTCATCCTATTTGGCCAAGCTTTTCTCTACTAGGCCGTAATTATGAGCGAGGCTCTTGACTTGTTTTGTGACATCTCTAGGCTACTGATTAGTTTTCCCAAATCTAGAGTCCATTGTTCGCGTAATGTGAGCCGCGAGTTAACTAAATCTTTGGCTGATATGTGTGGCTCTCTTATCTCTAAGAATTTAGGGAACTATCTTGGTGTCCCTCTCATCCATGGTTGGGTCACGAAAGAAACTTATAATGAGATCATTGAGAAGACTCAGAAAAGGTTGGCTGCTTGGAAAAGTGCGACTTTATCTCTTGTAGGCGGATGTACTCTTATCAAATCCGTAACTTCTGCTCTTCCTACTTATGCAATGCAATCTATTAAGCTTCCTTTGGAGGTTTGGCAGACTCTTGATAGAATCAATAAGGTTTTTTTTTTTTATTATTTTATTTTTATTTTTAATTTTTTATGGGGAAGTAAGTCTGATAAGAGGAAAATCCATTGTGTGAAGTGGGATACGGTGTGTTTACCTAAGAAATTAGGAGGCCTTGGTATCAGGGAGATGAAATTGATGAATCAATCTCTTCTTGCCAAAATTGGTTGGCGTTGAACCAGAAGGATTGTGGGCTTTGGGGCGATCTAATTAAAGCCAAATATCTCGAAGGGGGTCGCATTTCAATTCATGATAATTCTAATGCTAGGAGTTGCTCTAATACGTGGAGAGGTTTCTCTTTTGGGGCCAAGCTTATTTCTGAAGGTGTCCATTGGAGAGTTGGCAACGGTCAAATTGTGAACTTTTGGACTGATGTGTGGGTTCTTAACTTGGGTATTCTCTGGAATTATGCTTCTTGTATTCTCTCGGATGACCAAATTAATGAAAAGGTTTGTGATTATTTGCTTAATAGGGACTGGAACTTGCAAAAGCTGTTCTCGGTCCTGTATTGTGCTATTGTTAATCGCATTTTCAGTCTTCACATTATCAAAAATTGCAGTATTGAGGATTTTATTATTTGGGGGCTCTCTAAGAATGGGGAGTTTTCTGTTGGCAGTGTGTATGGCTCCCATTTCTTTAAAGATGCTGTTGATATTTAGAAATGGAGCTTCATGTGGAATCTCAAGTTACCTCCAACAGTCACACATTTTCTTTCAATTCTCCTCCATGGAAAGTTACTATCGAATGATCACATGGCTATCCGGGGTATTACGGTGGATCTTATGTGCGATAGATGTATGGTAAGTGATGAAGTTATTGATCATGTCTTTCGTAATTGCACTGTTTCTTTTAGAATCTGGGAGGACATCTGTAAAGATATCACTAAAAGCAATGCGTACAAGACTGATTGGAGTAATTGGTTGTGGGAGAATTTCAAGTGTAACACATAATTGTTGGGCCGAGTTCCTAGACATTTTCTCTTTGCTGTCACTCTTTGGTTCATTTGGAAATGGAAGAGTGGGAAGGTTTTTAATCCTAGTTTCCTTCTCCCTATCTGCCTTGGCAAGTTTATTCTGAAGTATGCGATAGATTGGTTGGATGTTAATGTTATTGGGGAGAGTAGCACTGTCAAGGAGAGTCGTTTTATCTCTTGGTCCCCTCATCCTCTTGGCTGGGTTAAATTAAATGTTGATGGTAGTTGGTTGCTTGAGAGGGGTTTTATTTCGGCTGGTGGAGTGAGTCGAAAGGATAATAAGGGCTGGCTGGCTAGGTTTGCTCTCAACAAGGGTTCTAGTAATGTTATAGAGGCTGAATTGTTGGGTGTTTATGAAGGTCTTAAGCTGGCTTGGAGGGCTGGATTTAGGAAAGTTTGGGTAGAGTCTGACTCCCAATGTGCGATTCATATATTGACTAATCCTACTCCTTTGAATCACCCTCTTTTCAACATCATCAAGGACTGTAAGAGATTGATAGAGAAGAATTGGTGTTGCTCTGTCCATCATATATTCAGGGAAAGCAACAGAGCTACGAATTGCATGGCCAACCTTGGTCATTCTCTGGACTTGGGGATTACTCTCTTTGAAGACCCTCCTGCTCAGATTTCTGCCATTTTGATTGATGACTGTAATAGTGTTGCTGTTGCTAGGCTAATTGCCAACACTTAGTTGTTGTTTGGGTTGTTTTAGCCCCCTTTCTAAAACAAAAACAAAAAAAAAAAAACAATAAAATAAAAATAAATCTATAAATATTGTTACTGTATGAAATATTTAGGTGGGAAATTCCTAATTATGCATGCACCATGATACTAATACTTTGTACTACAATTGAATTTTATGTACAAAAAGAATTTCAATAGGTTTTATATACAAATAATAATGGTTTGAATATTTGGTATCTGGCACCTGAAAGAAAGAAAAAGTTATTATTTTACATGTTGGAATAATAGTGTAAATCAAACGCTACCCAAAAAATAAAGTGTAAATTAAATCAAACAATATCACTCATGCAATTGGGTAAAATATATCGGACGTGAAAGAAAGTCAAGTTAGTGGATTTGGTTTAGTTACACTATTAATTAGGTTTGATGCTATATTCAATTTTTGGTCATGGTCATTTGGGATGTGATCATAGTTATTTTTTTTTCCTGATGGGAAGGATGTGATCATAGCTGACTATTTAATCTTGGTACATGATTTCCAACAAGTTGAAAATTTGCTTGAACCTTAGCATCGTATATATTGTCTCACGTTTGCTCATAGAACCACAGAGTGTGGGGAGACCACTCTTATGTAGTGAGAGTAGATACCTCCCGATTATGATAGATTAGTTATCTGATACATTTGTTGAGTAGTACTGCTTGATCATGATAGATTAGTTATCTGATTTACACATGTAATGCTTGATCTCGATAAGTTCTAGAAGACTCCTGACCTGTTCAGGGTTAGATTTTTGTTTTTTATTTCTTAAAAAAGGAGGAAAATATTTAACCAGTCTATCAATTGGAAGTAAAACTTTGAATTTTGATGCTCTAACGGTTAGATTTCACTGATATGCTCTTCAAGATAGAAGATCATATTGTTGTATGCTTTTAATGAAGTCTACTTCTAGTGCGTTAGGTTACACTTTTGGTATTGTCAACAATTTTTTTTTTTTTTTTTTAATTAATAACAGATTTTTATTTTTTCCAATAAGAAAATTCCTTGAAAACATTTTATTTTCTAAGAAATAGAAATTGACAAAAAATGTGTTAAAAAAAAAGTGTTTTTAATTGGTTTTACTTACAAAAAAATTATTATTATTTTTATACAAAAGTATTCCAAACCCACCTTAAACTAATTAAATATTTATGTTTGTTCAAAGCAATATGGGTTAGAAATCAAAGTTGACAAAAAAAGGCATATTAAAAAGATTTACCAGATTCACACATGACAGCCAAAGTTATCAACCAAATCACTCACAAAGTCACAATGCATATCGATATCGATAGCTATAAGAACATGAGATCTCAACATGGTTTCTGCACACAAAGCCATAAACAAATCTAAGCAAATTGTGATGGCCTCCACCAGTAGCACTTGCTTTATATCAGTTTTTTACATTGCTTATTTGCTTGCAAATATGCATATAAGTAGTGTGACATGTCGTAAACTCTTGCAAGCAACACCACAATCTGCCGTGCCAAGCAGGCCATTGCCTACACTTTCTGGCACACCAACCATGCAGCCGATAGTTAGTAACAAATTACAATCTTCATCTCAGAGTTCCCTGCCTCCACTTTCTAACACACCCACCATGCCACCGGAGGCAACTAGCACCCAATTGCCATCTTCCTCTCAGGGTTCCACGCCTCCACCTACCATATCACCAACAGTTAGCCCCCAAGGTTCATTACCTCCACTTTCAGGAACACCTACCATTTCGCCGATAGCTAACACCCAATCGTCATCTTCACCACAGGTGGGTTCCACCATGCCACCTATGTCTAGTACCCAATTACCATCTTCACCTCAAGGTTCCATGGCTCCACTTTCTGAAACACCTACCATGCCTCCGACAACTAGCACTCAACAAGCTTCTTTGCCTCCACCTTCTAGCACACCCACAATTTCGCCAACAGCTGGTGCCCAATCTTTGTCTCAAGGTTCCTTGCCTAAACCTGCTATCACGCCTACCATGCCACCAAAGGCTACCACTCAATTACCATCTTTGTCTCAAGGTTCATTGCCTTCAGGTTTACCATCTTTCTCTCAAGGCTCATTGCCTTCAGGTTTACCATCTTTCTCTCAAGGCTCATTGCCTTCAGGTTTTGGCACGCCTACTATGTCACCGATGTCTAGTGCTCAATTACCATCTTTCTCTCAAGGCTCATTGCCTTCAGGTTTTGGCTCACCCGCCATGTCACCTATGGCCAGCAGTCAACTACCATCCTTTTCTCAAGGTTCCTTACCTTCAGTTTCGAACAAGTCTGACACCAAATTACCATCTTTATCTCAAGGTTCATTTCCTCCACCTTCTAACATGTCCAACGTGTCGCCCCCAGTTACTACCAAGTTACCACCTTTGTCTCAAGGTTCATTGCCTCCTACTTCTACGACTAACACCAAGTTACCACCTTTGTCTCAAGGCTCATTGCCTCCTACTTCTACGACTAATAACACCAAATTACCATCTTTGTCTCAAGGCTCATTGCCTTCTACGACTAACACCAAATTACCATCTTTGTCTCAAGGCTCATTACCTTCAACTTCTAGTGTGCCTAACAGGCCATCTAGTGCTAACACCAAACTACCATCCTAATCTTCGGTCTCCAGTATGCCCACCACAATAAATACTAAATAGTACTTTACCATCTTTGTCTCATGGCTCACTACCTCCGCCGTCAACATCCCAAAACATTGGATCGACCTCACAACCGACAACTTCATTGCCAACCACGCCCATTATCTCGACAGCTCAAACAAAACGTTCAGTTTCCCCTCCACCATTTTCACTAAATAGACATTGATCAAGCATATTTTCTCTAGTTACTCGTTAGTATCATGGCTATATTCAAATACAAATAACATGATATGATGTTGGGAGATATATCCCTAAAACCAAGTTTAATTGATGTTTTTTGTTGTTGTTGTTGTTAATGTTTTTTTTTTTTTTTTTTTAAGTAATTAAGTTTTATTGATGTTTAGTTAACAATAAGTTTTTGTACTCTTTATAAAATTAATATTATCTTCCCTTTTTTATATTGAGTTTTATACAAAAGTAAATTACAGTACTTTAAGTTTGGTAACAATCAATAAAACAATCGATAAGAATTAAATACACACTCGATTCGGTTGTTTTCCAAGAATGTTGTGATATAAGAGTACTCGGATAATTTTAGAGCTCCAATCCGAGGGCAATGTTTGGGGTTGTTCTTGACTGAGAAATAATCAATTTTAAAGAAAATGAGATAAATGTTTGATAATTAGCTTTATAAATAATCAACTTAATAATAATAATAAAAAAAAAACCACAAAGGGAAATGTGTTCAGTAAAATTGTCATGGGATTATAGCAAGCATATATGATCCTTATTTCCCGCTTCAATAAGGATTTTCTATTACTTAAATGAATTTATATTTGAATATAAAAAAAATTTAAGCTCAATGATAACTAATAAAAAGTAAATAAATATCACAACATAATATTAATTTTTTTGTAATTATTAGATCATCTCCAATGCAAAAGTGGCTTTTATACTAAAAATAGTTGATATGACAATAATGTTAAGAGACTTGTTTCATATGTGGCATAAAGATGTATTTGATAGACAATCAACTCAAAATTTGGTCACCAATACTTATGTTTAAAACACATTTATTTTTAATGATGTGTCTATTTTTTTTCCTTTTTTTTAATTTTTTAATTTTTTATTTTTATTTTTAATTTCCTTTCCAAAAATAGATGAAAAATTAATGTCAATTTAAATACTTGATAAGTCAAGACGGTCTTGTTGACAATGTCTAAGGAGGGTGTATTTAATTAGGATTTCAAAAGATTTTTAAAGACTTTTTTAAGTGGATGACTTTTGTAAATTTCATAAACTTTTATAGACTTTACAAAATCATAAAAAACTTGCATAGACTTCATTTTAAAAGACTTTCATTTCAAAAGATTTTCAAACTTTCATTTCAAAAGACTTTTATAGACTTAAAACTTTCATACACATTTATAAACTTTCATTAACTTAGGAAATACCCCCTTTTAACCAAAAAATTAAGGACATTATTGTTTTTAGCTACAATTAGTAAATTGATTGTTTTTGTCAAACAATCCACTGTATAGACATAATTGCCCCTATTTTTTTTTCAAAACCTCTTCTCTCTCTTTTTCTCTCTCATTTTCACTAGAATTTTTTTTCCTCTTTCTATCTCTTATTTTCTCTTTTCTCATGTCTCATGCCTTCTTTTTCTTCTTGCTCTCCTTCTTCTCACTTTCACTCCTTCTTCTTCTTCTCTCTCTTTCTCTTTCTCTTTCTCTTTTTTTTTTTCCAGATTTTAAAAAAAAATTCATATTTTTTTAAAACAAAAAATTTCAGATTTTGTGGTTTTCCAATTGTCGGTCGTCCGATCTTTTCTCTTTCTTCTTCTTCTCTTTCTCTCCTTTCTTCTCTTTCTCTTTCACGATTTTTCTAGGTTTTTTTGTAAAAATTCAGAATTTTTTTAAACGAAATTTTCAAATTTCGTTTGTATTTAAGTTTGGGTTTTCCGATTGTCGGTCGTCTAATTTGGGTTTAAGGGTGGTTCGGTTTCTAGATTTTTTTAAAAAAATTCTAGTTTTTATTTTATTTTATTTTGAAATTTTTTTTCAGTTTTTTTTTTTTGTTTAAAATTATTTCCAGATTTAAAAAAAAAAAAAAAATCATGTTTTTGAGTGTTAGTTGTTGATTTTAAGGGTGGTTGTGGTTGTGGATGTGGATGTTTAAAATTTTTTCCAGATCTTATTTTGTTTAAAAATTCCATATTTTTTAAAAAAAAATCGAGAGGCATTTTTCTAGATTTCATTTTTTTTTTCAATTAAATACATGAGGGCATTGACTAAACACATCAGACCACCAACTAAACACACCATGGCTGACCAATTAAACACACCAGGGCAACTCCATTAAACACACCAGGGCAACTCCATTAAACACACCAGGTGTAAATCAATTAAACACACCAAAACACACAATTAAACACATCAAGTGTGAACCAATTAAACACACCAGTTGTAAATCAATTAAACATAACAGACTAATTAAACACACCACAACAATTAAACACACCAGAGCAACTCAATTAAACACAACAGGGCAATACCAAATTAAACACACCAAGAAACACAATTAAACACATTCGGGAAGAGGAAGAAGAAGAAGAAGAAGAAGAAGATGGAGGTTTGGGAAGAAGAAGACGAAAAAGAAGAAAAACACACCAAACAAAATGAATTAAACATACTAGGTAAAAAAGAATTAAACACACCAAGTGAAAAGTATTAAACATATCAGACAAAAAGAATTAAACACAATAGGCAAAACGAATTAAACACACCAGTGTTGCTAAACGAATTAAACACACTAGGCAAAAAAAAAAGAATTAAACACACCGGACAAAAAATATTAAACACACTAGACAAAAAGTATTAAACACATCAGGCAAAACAAATTAAACACACCAGTGTTACTAAACGAATTAAACACACCAGACAAAAAAAATTAAACACACCAAGCAAAAAATATTAAACACACCAGGCAAAAAGTATTAAACACATCAGGCAAACGAATTAAACACACTAAGCAAAACGAATTAAGCACATGAGGTAAAATTTCTGAATGGAGGGCACTTTTGTCCCAAAAGTGGATTGTTTGACAAAAACAATCAAAATACTAATTTCGGATAAAAACAATAAACCTCCTTAATTTTTGGCTAGTTTCCAATTTCACCCTTAAATATAATATATACTTTGTTTTAGTAAAATTATATATATTTCCCATGTCAATAAAAATATTTTTTCAAAAGAATAAAAAAATATCACCATCAATTAAACTTGACAAAAGCATTCATGCCTATATATGCGATTTTAAAATTTGTATTTTTATAATATTTTGCATCAGAATGACATGATTATGCACATATATATATTTTTTAATAATTAGTCAAAATTTTATTTGTTTTTTTTTTTTTTATAATTACAAAATATTATAAATTTTATTTTAGAATAAATGTTAAATCGACAATAATATTAACATTTACATGTTTATACGAAAGTATGCCAATAGGTATAAAAAATCTACCAAAAATTAATTCAAGTTACTAAAGATAAAACATAAAAGTTACACCTAGTTATTGAACAAGACTTATGCATAAAAATGGATAGTTTGATATTGATCATAATTACATGGATTCACGTTTATATACGACTTTGATTATGACATATTGACATGGTTGAGTAGTGGTTTTTGTCTTTTATTGTTTTTAATTAACATAAATGAAATTCGTTTGATTTGTTTTGGTGTTGTTTAATTGCTTTTAAAATAGAGGTAATTAAATGAAACCTCTTATCCTTAATTACATGCATAGTCGATGGAGAGTTGTTTTATATATATTTTTTGCCACATCAGCGTGATATTGAATATGCACAACTGCATTGGAGATACATTTTTCAATAAACCGTCTATTTATCATATGTGACATTTTTTTTTTCGTGGTTTTTATCTTTTATTGTTTTTAATTAACATAAATGAAATTCGTTTGATTTGTTTTGGTGTTGTTTAATTGCTTTGAAAATAGAGGTAATCAAATGAAACCTCTAATCTTTAATTACATGCATAGCTGATGGAGAGTTGTTTTATATATTTTTTTGCCACATCAGCGTGATATTGAATATGCACAACTGCATTGGAGATACATTTTTCAACCGTCTATTTATCATATGTGGCATTTTTTTTTTCACAAGTCACTCTAGCATCGGAGATGCTCTTATATAATTTTGTAAAATTCTTAATTAATAAGTAATTAAAAATAGATTATTATCACTAATATGCTATAAGATTTTTCATAATTATAGTTGACTACAGAAAATTATAAATTCATCATTGATAGCCCATATTGTAATTACTTTAGAACTGTTAAAAAATTTACAGCAGAGGCAAAATAGGTAATTCACCCTAAACTAAATTAAAGATATTAGCTAAAATTTGGAAGAAATTAAAAATTCAATTCAATTTAAAAACTTAATTAAAAATATATGAAAATAAAACGTTTATTAACAATTAAAATATATTTACAAAATCATAATTAAAATTTTACTATAATAAAATATATTATTAAAAAAAAAAAAAAAAACCTGAATGTTTTTTAAAGGTTGATATATTTTTTTATTAAAAACATTTTTTGAATACAAAAGTTATTAAAAATTATGTTAAATAGAGTTTAATTATTATTTTTTCTATTATAGATCACTTTCTTTTAGTGTCTGTAATATTTATTTTATAAAACAAGTATCATATACAATTAACTTTAGCGGAAAGTGTCAAAATTAACCCTCTAAATACATTGGTATTTGTTTTTACTAAATGCATTGTTTTTTATGTTTTAAACAGCATGAAAATTTGATTTTACTCCATAACCATACAATTGCATTAATATCTTTATTCTTTAGCGTTGAGGTTTTTTATTTTATTTTTATATTATCAATTTAGTCCCTACGTTTTGGTTAAGCATCAATTTTTAAAAAATAATTGCTTTTTTTTTTTTTTTTTTTTTACAACCCTTGGTCCCTTATTTTTAAAAAATACATCAAATTGGTCAATCCGTTAGTCAACTTAGTCCAACTTAATGGTTCCAGGTATATTTTTATCTTTAAACATAAAAATATGAATAAAATAAAAAAGATATTTTATATTTAACAAAATAAAGTTAATATAATATTATAAATAAATAAAAAACTAAAAACTAAAAAAAAAGGAAAAAAGAAAAAGAAAAATATGTGTGATGTTCAAGTGGAGGCGCGATGATGGTGGAGACATTGCCTCCACCGAAAAAGCTAAAGAGGAGGTCACGACCTCCTCCCTACCTTTTTCGGGAGGAGGCCATGACTCCTCACACAAGCCTCCTCCCTGTAATTCGCACGAAGTTCATTTCCGGTAAAGGCAGAGCCGCCACCATCATTGTTGATGGTAGAGGCTGTTGCCTCCACCTTTTATTATTATTTTTAAAATTTTCTTAATTCTTTAATTTTTTTTTTTAACTTCATTTTTTTTTTTGTGTAGAATCATATATTTTTGTTGAAAAGTATTTCTCAAAAAAATATTTGTTGAAAAGTGTTATTTTAATATATTATTTTTTAGAGTTTTGATACATTTATAAGTTTTTTAATAAAAAAAATTGTAATATTTTTAATGTATTTTATTAATTTTCTTTTATTATTTAATTTTTTTTTATATTTTTCTTTTTTGAATGAGAAGTAATTTTTTTTTAAGAAAATTAGTTTTATAACACATGTCAAATTTGTATTAGACAATCCAACTTGGTAAAGTTGTCAAATTGTAAAAGGTTCGAGAGAAAAAGTGTCATTTTCATTCAACAATTAAATATAAAGGGTAAACTGGTCAATTTGTATTTTATGTCACATTTAGTGGTGGGCGCGAGTTGGTTCGAGTCGGTTTTCGATCGAAACCATCCATGACTCACTTATACTCAGTTTTCATTTTTTGAATCGGATTGAATCGTCTCAACAGGGTGACTCAATTTGACTCGAACCTGTTTTTTTCGGTTCGGTTTAATACGGTTTTGGGATTGATGGTCCTTTTGGGCATAATGAAAATTTTACCTACGTGTTTAACTCTATTGGCCTTTTGGACCGTAATTAAACAACTCCAAGTAGTTAAAAAAAATATTTAACTTCATAAAAATAAATAGGAGTCCAAATAATCCATAATACATTCCATCATAATTCAAAATATAGTCCATAATAATATATTGTACGTGTTAGGTTTTTGGTTTGTGTTGGCATAAATTTCATATCAAAACGATGTTTTTTCTAATGTTGATTAGTTGTCTTAGAAATGATAATTCAAAGCTTTAAAGAAAGATTCGGCCACGTTTCATGTAAGATGGTGTCTTCGTAGAGGAATATGCTACATTGCTCAACAAAGGTATATTAGACCTCATTCCTCTTACAAGGCTTAGGCACACACACACATGACATTCATATGTGTCCCTGCATAGTTGTACACCATTGGTATAACACATTCACACACTTGTTGAAGTATGCACATACATTAGATTTAATTTGATAAATATTGTGAAATTGCATGTACTAGGACAATCTCTAGGAAATGGCATACTTGTGTGATTTTGTGTTTATTTGTTTTTGTTTTATTTTTTTGAACTTGAACATGATCTTATATGATTCCTTATTGAATCTGGGTCATTTTGGTTACTCACTTATTAGGTTTCGAGTTCAAATTAGGAAGCTACGCTACTTTACGTTCTCATACGATGTGTTGTCTTCGTCTTCGTGTATCGTGTCGAATTTTCAACCTTTTGTCAAAGTTTCATAGTCTTCCTTGTGCATGAGGAAGTCACAATTTGTAATCCGAAGACGGATTTGAATTCGGAGTTTGGAGGCCCGAATACGGCCAAAGAACGCGAGAGGAGCGTATGGGAGGCATGCAATGGCCAAATGCCATTTTGGGAGGAGCCCGTGAAGCTCACGGACCAACAACCTCTCTGCCCTGTGAGTTTCACACGCCTCTCATGGGGTGGTGACATGGCAGCTCGTGATTTGTCACTTCCTTCCCTCTTTTTCATCTCTTTTAAATATCTCATTTCCCTCCCATTTCATTTCAAGAAGAAAAATTGAAAACACAAGTGCAGAATTTTCTCTCCAAACTTTCTCACCTTCCAAACACCATAACTTTCTCATTCGGACTCTGAATTGAGTGATTCAAGTTGGAGAATCTTCATAATCAAGTCTCTTACCTTCACCAAGTGAGTTGCAACTATTTGAACGAGTTTTTATGATGACTCTACCCTCAAAACCGAACCAGCTCTGATTCTTAGGTATTTGACTAAACTTTGTGTTTTCTTCTTTTAACCCTTCAATTACCTTGGGGTTTCTTCTTCTATATATATGTGTATGTATGGTGAATGCTATTGAGGAGGATAGCTTCGAATCAAATCTAATCAAGTCTAATTAGAGACAAATGTGAACTAGTTTTCTAGGATTCTAGTTTTTCACATGTTTGAGTGTTGTATTGTGATTAGTTTGATATCTATGGTTATTTATGATTTGATTGATTCATTTTATGATTAATAACCTTAGTATGTGCTTGGATCCTCTAATTGAAAAAATCTAGAATTAGCACATTTGATTTTGTGTTTAGAGCCTACTAGGTTGTAATTGACTTTTAATTACATTCTTGCTCTAAATACTTGCTAGAATATTTTTTGAACATATTTTGTGATTCTAGCATTTTCGTGTGTATTTCTAATATCTTGAATATGTGCTTCATGTATATGATTTATTCAAGTGTTAGGTTTGTGAATGAAACTAGGAGTCACATGTGTTAGGTGTTTCACATGCTCTAGGTTTCAATTCAAGTTTTGTATCTAGACTATTTTGGATTGTGTGATCACATGACTAAGTCTAGTTTCCATAGAATGTATTGATCACATGTTTTATGTTGAATTACTTGTTTACATCATTTGCATTCATGGATCACACTTAGGAAGTCCTTGTAAAAGGCATGAAGTCTTGACTATGACAAGGTGTTTGGATAGTCAAACAAGGAAAACTTGGTTTGGACAAGAGATCCGGATAACCAAACAAGAAGTCATGGCTAGGATTGGGAAGGTTTGGATAGCTATGCATGGGAGGGTCTCTAAAGGCATGAATGCCTTGGATAGGGAGTTGGCTATGACATTGGTAGGCCCGGGTGTTTGGATAGACATAGACTCCAATAAAAGGTGTTGCACGGGATGTGTATTTACTCTTGAGGAATTTCTAATCTTCTAACGATGTTGTGTCGACATAAACTCCAATATAAGGTGGCTCCACACCTTTGAAGAATTTCTAATCTACCAATATGGATTGGATAGACATAGACTCCAATTGGAAGTAGATTATAGGTTGGTCACTTTTGAGGAATTTCTAATCTATCATCCAATATATATAGTACCTAATGGTTGTAGTTCAACCCGTGGATGTTTCCTCCTTGAGAGGTTTTACCACGTTAAAAAATCTCTTGTGTCAATTCTTTTTTATCTCTATATTTCATATTTGTATATGTGCATGTTTTAATCTTGTTTCATAATATTCACTTGTGATGTATTTGTAAACAAGATTTTGTTAAGTGTGAGATGTAAGCACATCATATTGATCATAGTTGTATATATAATTATTTTGTTCATTGATTCATTTATGTATTTTTATATTTGATTAATACTTGTAACATATTGAACACTATTGGAAATACAAGTACTCTTTGTGGTTGAGTTTTAATGTTATTATTCCTCATGCAACTTGATATATATAGACATTGCTTTAATGAACATATGCTTCTCTTGTCTCTACATGGATATATGGTTTATGTGTTGTGGTATAAGCTATCTTGAGGGACAAACTTATGTTTGTTTCAAGGGATTGAAAAAGGTGTAAAAATCTATTCACCGTCCCTCTAGGTATGCTTAAGGCAATTTAACCTCGTTTGTATATTTCAGTAGGATTGTGATGATATACAATCAGACAGAGAGCGGTAAGCGACGTTGGGACGCGAGAGAGAGGTATGAGTAGTTAGCTTGTGATGATTCTAGGGCTTGTGGTGAGGTGAGACTTGAGTGGCACATGTGAGTACGAGAGATGTGAGGTCTTAGATCGTAAGGTTTGGTGTATTATTTTATTTATATTTTAGTTTTTTATTTGAATAAAGTTATACTTTAGTTAATACTTAATATTATATATAATATTAATAAAACAATATTGATATGTTTATCTTTACGCTTGGCGTAATCCCTAATTTCCTATGTTTTGTGCTTGTTTTCCACGTAAAAACCATGTATTTAATATGTTTATCTAGTTTTGTAGAGATTTTGGGTTGAAATTGAGCTTTGAGCTATTTTGGTCAAGATTGGAGAGGAAAAAAAAGTTGAAGAAGTAGAAGCTTGGGGAATGAAACTCTAGAGGGAAAAGCGACATGGGAAGCGATTTCCCCATGTCGTTTGTGAAGTGGCTTTTTACATTGTCAAAGTTGAAGATTCAATTCCAGAGGAAAAAGCTATTTGGGAAACGACTTGTTCATGTTGCATGTGAAGTCACTTTTTGCACTATTAAAAACCCCCCCTTAGCTTCAAAAGAAATGGCGACTTGCCCATGTCACTTGGCAAGCCGTTTTGTGCGTTGTTATTGAGCTCTCTGAAATCTAGAAGAAAAAGCGACCTGGTGATCATGCCAAATATGTAGTATATTTAGACCCTCAATATCGTATCCTTTGTTTCGTTTTCATGCGTTTTTGCCTCTCTGATGGGTTGTTATATGTGTAATTGTAGGAAAAGGTTCAATAATGGGTTTGGAGGCATGTTGCGGTTGTTTCGGCCAAAAAGGGGCAAAAAGGAAAGATAGATAATCTTCAGCAGCTCTAAGTGTGGTTCAGTACGAGTCGCAACCGCACTCCAACTGCACTCCTTCCTACAGCCGGGACCTGATGCTTGAAGAAGAGATAAAGTGCGGGTAGCTACTTGGCCATGTCGCTTAGAAAAATTACAATTTTTCCCTTGCCTTAATTCACTCCTATATATAAACCCACCTTATTTTCAGACCAAATTACCACTCTCTAGCCTAAATCTCACCAAGAACCCACATTTCCTTAGCTTTTCTTAGAAACTAAGTCCCCAAATCCGCACCTTTACACTTCCTTCCATACACCCACTATATCGAACCTTCAAATCTATCATCATCTCGTATTGTTAGGCAAAGGGAGCTGAAGAAGAATCAAAAGAGAAAATGTTTCAAGCAAAGAAGAGAGCTCTCCATCATAGTTTTCTCCATATCTCTTTCTCTTTTCATTCTTATGATAGCCATGTTTAGATCTATTTATATTTTATGGCTTTAAGTTGTAATATGAACCAAACATCTTGAGCTAAGGCCAAGATGAAGCTCAATCTATGACTATCTATATAAAAGACCCCCAATTTTTGTTAGATTTTGGCTCGTATTCTCAAGTGAACCCAATAGAACCAAACGAGACTCACTTAATATGGAACTTCCTGGAGACGTGGGAAAATGTTTGTAAATTGAAGATAGTTTTTTGAGGGAGGTTTGAAGAACCGAAGAACTGAAGAACCGAAGAACTGAAGAATGAAGTAAATCGTTGTGGGTAACATTGTGCAAGGGACAACGGTTCCCACAACGATATAGTGTTGTGCCTTATGCTATGCAATTGCATAGCGGTAAGGACAATAGTCCTGTTCCAAAAGTTTACGTTGTGGAGAGCGTTATGGTAAGGACATCGATTTCAACGTGGCGCATGGATTGCGGTTTTCTAAGTGATGTAATTTTAGGTGACTTGTAACGGTTTAGGAAGCAGGTGTGCAACCATGACCCGAATTGTAGTCAATCATAAGCATGCGTGAAATGGGAAATCTTTAGAGGAAAATGAAAGTGTTCTTTTGGGAAGTTCTTGTGCTTGAAGGAAAATGAATACTCTTTGCGTGGAATAAAAAGACTTCTGCATAAAAGAAAATAGTTTTTTTGTGAAACAAGAAAGTCTTGTACGTTTAGGGATAAGATTTCCTTTTATTTTAAACTCCCTATAACTAGTATATATAGACCTAATATCTATGTTATTTGATTAAGGGCAAGGAGCGAAAAAAACACATGTAACATCAGAGAGTAGTGAGATCTAGGGGAGACCCTAGGGAATATCTAAGGAGGGATCTGAGAATATTAGTGGATTAAGTTAGAGATCTATGGATGATATTCATAGGAGACCTAGGGGATATTATGGGGTTCTTGGTAAGGATCTTGTGAGCGTTATGAGATGAGAGTCTTGATGTAAAGCTCAATTGTGAGTTTAAGGACTTGGTAAGGCTTTATGGTTTGAGATTGAGGTTAGAGAGAGAATCTTGAAGTATATGGTTGTAATAATTTATCATAAAGTGAAACTTTCTCTGTTGTCTTGACAACCTGAAACAAATTAAGGTGTGCCTATTATTAATCTAGAAGGGGGGTGAATAGATTTTATCCGGTTTTACCCAATTTTTGTTAAAGGTCAAATTGACGAAAATACCCCTAACTAGTCACAATAATATATCAAGTGTATAAAATGCGAAATTGTAAATAACACAAGATATTTACGTGGAAACCCTCATGAGAAAAACCACGGGCTGTTATGTGAGCCACACATGAACCTCGAATCCACTAAATGTGATAAAGATTACAACCTAATCCCAGAAGTAATCACACACCTACCTAATCCCGGTATAAGTGAACCTAGTCCAATTGCTTGCGATCTAAGCAACCTATTCCCGAAAGCTACACACACAAGACTTACTTCTCAATGAAGAGATAAATGGCCTAAGTGAATATATGATGATATTCAATGAACAAACAAGGCTATGAAACCTTAGATGCTTATCTAGGATGATGAATATGAAATAAAATCAAACCTAAATATCAATAGCTAAATAACATGTCAAATAGCTTAGCAATCAAGATTAAACACAACCTAGAAAGTTATCACAATATAACACTCAATCATATCATCACAAACAACATCTATCTTGTATTTAGCATATGATCAAAAACCATACAAGTAAACAAAGAGATGACTTGTTAAGAAGGACATTAAAATTAGATGAAGTTAGTGAAAATCTTACCAAGCAAGATGTGATGATTCAAACCTATGCATGGATGCATTCTATGTGAGCATAGATGATGCAATATGAAGTTTGATGCATAAAGGAAATGCTTTGAGTGATTAAAGGTAAGTTCTTGATTATTTTATCTCTTGAAATGTGTTCTAAGAGAAAAGAATGATTTTTGGGGGATATATATAGGCTCCTACCAAAATTGCAGCGTTTTGGTCATTCTCGCAAGGCGGACTGCCGCGATTGGTTAACCGCGGCACTCAACTGTGGTATGACAGAAAAATTACTGTCGCTAGGGGTGTCGCAGCTGGTCAACCGCGACACTTCAATCGCGGCACAAAGAAGAGATCTCTATTGCCTGGTTTGCTGCGGTTACTCAACCGCGGCACTACAACTGCGGTAGTGAGAGGCAAGGCCTTCTCACACGGTTTCTCACACAATGAACATGCAACAAATGCGAGTGTGTGAGTGAAAAGAATGCATCTTAATGCTTAACATGTTATGGCATTTAACAAACTAGATGCAATCAAATACACAAGCAAGAAGAGAGGTTAATGAGCATTAATGCACACAAAATAAACACACACAGCATATAAGAATAAGACTTATGCATGGGTTGTGGGTGTGTGCAACTATCTCTTCAAAGCTCGTAAGCACATATAAATTTACCTTTGAAGTGCTTGATCTCTTGAGGTCTTGAAAGAGACTTTGATCTTGAATCTCAAACACCTAAACTACCCTTACATTCAAACCCCAACATGTGGTTTGTTCATGAAGTAAGCCAATCAAATAAATGAGACCTTACACAACCCGTGATTTTTTACCCGATTTGGGTTTTCCACGTATATCTTACGTTGTGATTGATTTATTTTCTCTTATCTATTTTTTCTGCTATAGATGTTATTATTTGTTATATATGAATATTAGGCAATGCACTTCTGCATTGATGGTCCCTAATATATGCCAACAATTGGTATCAGAGCCATGGTTGGTGATGGAGGTTTCAAGTCTTTACGGGATATCGTATGGAGGACTTGGTGGCATTGGGATGATGATTCACGGTTGCTTAGTATGGGTTTAGCAATGGAGATATGTCTTGAAAGTAGTTTCGAACTCAGCAGGGTTTGATGAAAAGAAGAATTCGATAAAGAAGAAGTTTGGCTTGTGGTGGTAGGTACAAGTCATGGAAATCCAATCTAGGTTACACAAGGGCCCAAGGCGCTAATTGAATATATATATATATATATATATATAACACTTAAAGTCTCTAGTATGGTGTAGGGTTTATCAGGCAAAGCATTCCTGGTACTAGTAGCAAGTCTTACACCAGGATAAGTGATGCAAGGATAAAAGGTCTTTTATGGGGTTGGGTAATGGAATGACACATTTACCCTTTTGGTAGATTTTCCATTATTATAGAGAGGATATGTTGCTGCTAGTGCGTCCATAATTGTGCACAAGGGATTGGGAAAAAGGTGATACAAGGTGTATGGTGGTCAAATATTTTGATGGCTGATGAACTCCCTAGAATTCTGATGTGAGGAGTTGCACCATAATTTAAAAAAAGTATTTCGACATGGTGCCGAAACAACGAACACAAAAAATATATGTTTAGAATGGTTCGTTCCTAAGTGGTTATACCTTGTGGTGGGGTATAGTGATTCTCGGTTGCTGCGGACAAAGGTCTTAGAATACTTACCAAATAGGAGAATTGTTAGGTTTTGGCTTGTATTCTCAAGTGAACCCAATTGAACTAAATGAGACTCACATGATGCGGAACTTCCTAGAGATGTGGGAAAATGTTTGGAAGTTAAAGACAGTGTTTTAAGGGAGGTTTTAAGACTAAGAAGAACTGAAGAACCAAAGAATGAAACAAACTGTTGTGGGTAACGCTATGCAAGGGACAACATTTCCCACAACCTTGCACTATGCAATTGCACATCGGTAAGGACAGCGGTCCTATTCCAGAAGTTTACGCTGTGGAGAGTGGAGTGGTAAGGGACAATGGTTTCAACGTGGCACATGGATTACGGTTTTCTGAGCGATGTAATTTCAGGTGACTTGTAATAGTTTAGGAAGTGTGTGCGCAACCGTGACCCGAATCGTAATCAATCATAAGCATGCGTGGAACGGGAAATCTTCAACAGAAAAGGAAAGAGTTCTTTTGGGAAGTGCTTGTGCTTGTGCTTGAAGGAAAAGGAATACTCTTTGTGTGGAATAAGAAGACTTGTGCATAAAAAGAAATAGTCTTTTTGTGAAACAAGAAAGTCTTGTACGTTTAGGAGTAGGATTTATTTTTATCTTAAACTCCATGTAACTAGTATAAATAGATCTAATATCTATGTTATTAGATTAAGGGTGAGGAGAGAAAAAAACACCTGTAACATCAGAGAGTGGTGAGATCCGGGGGAGATCCTAGGGAATATCCAGGGAGGGATCCGAGGAATATCAATGGATCAAGTTAGAGATCAGTGGGTGATATTCAAGGAAGATTTAGGGAATATTAGAGGGTTTCTTGGTGATGATCTTGTGAGTGTTGTGAGTTGAGAGTCATGATGTAAAGCTCGGTTGTGAGCTTGGGGACTTGGTAAGGCTTTGTGGTTTGGGATTGAGGTTAGAGAGAGAATATATGGTTGTAACAATTTATCATATAATGGAACTTTTTCTGTCGTCTTGACAGCCAGTGGAATGTCCTTTGGGAAGAAGTACATTCTAGTCGCCGTATACTATGTGTCTAGATGGATTGAAGCAATAACCACTCCAACTTGTGAAGGAAAAGAAGTGACCAAGTTATTAAAAGGGAACATCTTCACCCGTTTTGGCACACCACGAGCAATAGTGAGTGATGGAGGATCTCACTTTTACAACAAGAAGTTTGAGGCTCTATTGAAGAAATACGGAGTAAAGCATAAAGTTACCACCCCGTACCACCCACAAGCCAACGATCAAGCCGAAGTCTCGAATAGAGAAATTAAGAGTATTTTGGAGAAAACGTGGGGATTAGAAGGAAGGATTGGGCCAAGAAGTTGGAAAATGCCTTATGGGCCTACCAAACGACCTACAAATTTCCTATTGGCATGTCTTTATTCCGACTAGTGTATGGAAAAGCGTGTCACTTGCCATTTGAGCTTGAAAACATGGCATGGTGGGTGATTAAGCTCCTCAACATGAGCATGTAAGAGGCCAATGAAAAGAGGTGCCTCCAATTGAATGAGCTAGAGGAGCTACGACTTGAATCATTTGAGAACTCAAGGATCTTCAAAGAGAAGACCAAAAGGTGGCATGACAAGAGGATAGAAGTTAAAGAATTACAAGTGGGTCAAAATGTGCTTCTTTTCAACTCAAGGTTGAAGCTATTCCTGAGCAAGCTAAAGAGCCGATGGATGGGTCCTTACACCATCACTGGAATTTTTCCTTATGGGGTGGTAGAAATCAAAGATGACAAGAAGGAAAGGTTCTAAGTGAATAGGCAACGGCTAAAAATCTTTTAGGAACTTGATGATCAGAAACTCAAGGAGGTGGTCCGCTTCCAAGAACCACCCTAAGTAAGAAATCAAAGGGAGGTACCATCTTTTGTGCATATTAGTTTCTTTTAAGTTTTTATTTTAGTTTTCTAAATTTTCAATCCTTACTTTTCATTTATTTATTTTTTATTTTTTGTTGTATTTTTGCTTTCACAACATCGTACTTATGCTAAATATGATAGAATAGGTGTGTTTAATGTTATGTGCAAGTTGTTTTTCTTGTAGTTTGTAGTTCATTTTCAGCAACTTTGAAGACCAAGCATCAGGGTGCCGCGGTTAAAATGTCGTTGTTGGTACAACCGCGGCAGTTGAGCGACTGAATTCCCAAAATATCTTTGTTGGAAGAAGCAACCGCGGCAAATGTCACTTATTGGAATGATGCTGTTTCAGCCAAAACGCAACCGTTTTGGTGTCGCGGTTGTCCAACCACGGCAGTCGAGACCGCGGCACACTGATCAAGCTAAAATTGGTATGATTTTAGCCCCCATTCCCGACTCTCTTTGCTTGATTATAGGGCATTTTCCCATATTTAATGTCGTTAAATCAAGTGTTTCAGGTTTACTTAGGCCTTAGGGGCATTTGTGAGGAAGGTGAGGACTTTGGTGCAAAAAGAGCTCAAGTTGGCAAAACAGGGCATTGTCACCACTTTGCAAAGTGGCGACATTAAGGCTTAAGTGGCGACAGAATGCATTTCTCAAAAGTAAAGCATCAGGTGTTGTCGCCACATCACAAAGTGGGGATAGAATACTCATTTCAAAATTAAAAGCATCAGGTCTTTTCACCACTTTGTGTCGGCATATTGACAAAGTGGCGACAATTGGAATTGCTTCAATGTCGCCACTTGTAAAGTGACCAAAAAGATAAGAAAAGTGGCGACATGTGAATCTCATAATGAGTAACCGTTTGTCACCACTATGTCGCCAATGGCCACATAAGTGGCGACATCACTCAACATCAGATTTTCAAGTAGTTATCAGTGTGACTATATATATCCCTCTCTTCCAACTTGAGAAGGATCCAAGCATTCCAAGAGGAAGAAATTTACAGAGATTAGATCTAGTTTCTCCTCCATACATCACTCTCTCAACTTCCTCCATTCTCTAAACTTGAATTATCTTTTCTATCCAAAACCTCAACACTAATGTCTTGATTACTTCAACCTAACCATTCCTCTCTTTCCATTCTCTACATTTCAATATCATTATCACTCACCATTATACACCTACCTATCTAGACACATCCTCTTCTACCACTCTTGACACTATGAGCTATAAAGGAAGGGAAGGAGCAAGCTCTAAAGAATGAGGCCTAAGGGTGATTTCTTTAACTATTACTTCCCATTCATTTTATTGTAACTATGTGTAACTAAACTCATAATCTAGGGGATAGATGTGAGGAACATTTGTTATGGGTTTTGCTTATGCTATGTGTAATTAAATCTCTACTTGTTTTCTATTCACTTAATATTGAGATTCTATACATTATTTTGATTTGCATTGTATATCATTAGTAGATCTTTTTATTGTGTGGGATAATTTGTTGTGAAACCAATCTTAGAGTGACACCCTTGATTGGTTAAGGAACTTAGTGAATAGGATAGATTTGTGGTGGATGTACCAACCCCATTAATCTAAACATTGATTTGTATCAAATTGATCCCACATTGACCCCTACTCCTTAATCGGTTAGGCATTGGGGTGGGAAGATGTTTAGTGTTCATTAAAATGACCTAATCACACTATAGGAACACAAATGGTTAGCATTTAAGAGATTTGGCCATTAATGAAGCTTTAAAGAGCATTACCCATATCACTTGTGAATCCATCAATTGATCTAAACATTGATTTGTATCAAATTGATCCCACATTGACCCCTACTCCTTAATCGGTTAGGCATTGGGGTGGGAAGATGTTTAGTGTACATTAAAATGACCTAATCACACTATAGGAACACAAATGGTTAGCATCTAAGAGATTTGGCCATTAATGAAGCTTTAAAGAGCATTACCCATATCACTTGTGAATCCATCAATTGATCTAAACATTGATTTGTATCAAATTGATCCCAAATTGATCCCACATTGATCCTTACTCCTTAATCGGTTAGGCATTGGGGTGGGAAGATGTTTAGTGTTCATTAAAATGACCTAATCACACTATAGGAACACAAATGGTTAGCATCTAAGAGATTTGGCCATTAATGAAGCTTTAAAGAGCATTACCCATATCACTTGTGAATCCATCAATTCCCTAGCATCTATTCTATTTGTTTACATCATCCCTCTTATCAAAGATTGTTGAGTCTTCTATTTTACCTATCACTTTTGTATGTTTATAATACTTGTATGTTTGGTGGTTTATCAAACCACACAACTATCCACTCATTATGATTTATCTTATTGCAAAATAGAATAGTCAATCAATCTAACATTTTACTCCATTTCCTTGATGGAACGAATCTTGCTTACCAATTGCTAAAAATTAACATATCAAAGGATTTTTAAGTGGCTAAAACATGGTTTTCAAAAGAATATAAAAGAGTATTTTGTTGAACACACACAAACGACCTTATCACAAACTGACGATATATATATGTGCATTCGGTTAGGGAATAACACAACTCCCAAATTCAAAAGAAGTGCAGCGATTTCCTCTCAAGCAAGAGACGTCTTCCATACGTAATCGGTAACCCTTCTCTATTTCACTTGTTTTTGGTTGCAATTGTTCCCATTTCCCTTTCTCTCCCCTTCTTTGCAATCTTAGGGTTAGTTTGGGTGAATTGGGGAGGATTTTGTGTGAAAGAAGGTTTAATTGTGCTTCATTGTTCGAAATTGTTGTGTGGATTGATGTTTGATAGTTGTTTAAGGATCCTTGGCATGTTTATTTGGTGATTGTAGTGATTATTGAATATTTGGCTTGAGGTAGTGAAGTTAGGCTGAAATTTGGGTTGATTGGTGGTTGTTGGAAATGTTTCTTTTATTTTTGTTTTACAATTGTGGTGGTTTTTGGCTAGTGGGTGCTCGTGGTGTATCAGGTTACTGTGTGGTTTTATTGATTGAGTACCGAAGTGCTGCCGGAATTGTGTTAGATTTGTGAAGCGGCATAGTTTTCTTAGTGTCCAGATGGCAAGAACTAAGCAAACCACAAGAATAGCTGAAGAAGGCGATTCTAGTACGCACTCTAGGCCGAGAAGAGGCATGCCTCCGTGTGTCTAAAATCTTGATTTTTCAAGCCACTTAGCTAAATGGGCTAAGAGGAAAAGAATTTTGGAAAAGGGGATTAATGTTTCAGAGTTGGACGAAATGCCGATTCCTTAAACTATTAAGAACAGGGGCTGGCAGACCTATGTCTAGCCTCCCCCCCTCCAAGTATTTGATGATGTATTATGGAGGAGTTTTATGCAGGAATGATCCCAAAGAACTATCTTTTGGGTGGCGCAGTATGGGTGTGAGGTAGGGAAGTCAGAATCAACGCCTTTGACAAAAATAGGCATTTCAAAATCGATGTACCAGAGGAAGAGCGGGAAAATATGTTTAAAGGGTTGACGAAGAACAGCATCTTCACAAAGATGAATGTGGAGTTGGCAAATGCCTTGGTTCCACCCTTTGAAGCATTGTTATTTTGGAACACTAGGTCCAGTCTTTTGAAGCAGTCTAAGATCCACATTGACCTGACCTTCTGGCATGTCTTCATTTCCTAATCACTGAGGCCTGACCTTCTGGCATGTCTTCATTTCCTAATCACTGAGGCCTTTTCTGCATCGCACTACTGTAGCCTATGAGGTAGCACAACTACTTTACTGCTTACAACATGGCCAGTCATTTGATATTAGTGTGCTCATAAAAATGGAAATCCACAAGTGTGGTCAAGATGAGAGCAAAAAGGAGGCCATGGGGTTTTCTAGCCTGATTACCCATTTCTGCATACAATAAGGTATAGATCTTTCTATAGAAAAGATGAAGGATCCTCCCGGAGACTTAGAAATCAATCAATGATATTCACTCTACCCTAGTAGGGGAATGAGGAGGCCTAGAGGACCTAAGAGAGCACAGATAAAAGATGAGGTTTCAAAGTCAGATGCTGAGGGTTTAGGGCCAGAGGTTGGTCATGATGAAGGTGCTGGGGAGGATGTGAATGTGAGGATGCTGACTCAGATATTGAAAGTTCTAAAGGCTACTCGGTCAGAGCAGGTAGATGCAAGTGCGGCACGATCCGAGGAGATTAGAAAAGCCAAGGAGGATATCCTAAGAGAGATAGTAGCCTTAAAGGGTAGAACGAGAGCCATAATTATTAAGGTAGAAGATAGGCTCATGGAGGATTTTGCTAAGCTTAGGACTGAGCTTAAGGTCTCCCCATACAACAGATAGAAGAAGGCACATCCTGTTCCTCCAACTCATACTCGCCCAACCGGTGGACCCGTTATTTCAGAAGAAACGACTCAGATGCGCATTGCAATCGAGAGGTCATTAAAGGAAATGGCAGATAGAGAGGCCGCAACGAGTGACCCGTCAAGTAAGGGCAAAGGAAAGTTGTCAGGGACCTCATAGCCATATTCCACCATTTTAGTGTTTTGCTTATATTTCCGTTAGACTTGTTTACTTGCTTTTAGTTGTTTTGAACTTTTAGTTGCTTTATTTTCGGATATTTTATTTTATTTGCATTTCATTTTCGGATATTTTATTTACTTTTCATTGTTGGATATTTATGCATTGAGCTCTTATTTCATGATTGTTATCCCAAATTGTGGAGCCTATTTTTATGCTACTTAGCATATGAGTGCCCGTTGTATTGTGATATTAAGGTAAATGATTGATCTCGCCCGCATTCTAGTCATTTTTGGATGCTTGCCTTTTTGAGCCATTATTGAGTCCCTTTTTTATTTTGTTTTGTCTCAACAGTCCTTGTGCCGGTTTTGTGATGTTGCGTGCCTTTCTTCCGGGTTCTCATTGTCAACATTGGGGGCAATATTGGATTTAGGTTTGGGGGTGTGCGCGGCGCTGCGTCTTTTGTTTAAATTTTAAAATTTTTGAGTGTGATTTTTGTTTGGTTTTTCCATGTTTTTAGGTGTTAGATGTCGTTTTGAGTCTTTTAGAGTCAAATTTTCGCGAAATGGCCATGTTAATTATATCTTGTTTGGTGAGATGCTTTTGAGTTGGTATCATTGAGGAGTGTTTGCATGATTTTTGTGCTTAGTGATATTGGGTGCGCTGCGCAAGTGCAGTTAGTCCCTTTCTAAAAGTGCCCTTGTGGATGAGGCATCATGCTTGAAAGTGAGGGATTAATAGCGGAGACTATCCGTGAGTGTTTGAGGCTTTTAGCATTTCATTTTGAGGGTAATTTCATTTCCACTCTTCACACATGCTTTTAAACACATCTTTGTATAAATAAATAGTCTCATTGCATTTAAATCATCATTTGTCATAGAACATTCAATCAATTGTGGACTGCTTGCTGAAATTGTTATTCCCTTTATAGATGGACCTCTAGAATATGTGAGCTTAACCACTCAAATATGACCTAAACACATTTAACTTTTCATTTCATCGCCCACATCATCCATAACCTCGCAACCTAAACACTAACCATCCTTTTGGCTAATTGATGAAGTTAAGGCTTGTTATTATTTGTAATTACAGCTCTGTTATGAATGGTGTGTACCTAGGCTTGAGAATGGAATTGTGCAAAGATTTTGTTTAAAAAATAAATAAATAAATCAATCAATCAAAATCAAATCAAAGGCTTAAAGGCCTTATGTTGTTGTGTAAATAGAGCTTGATTCAATAAAAGTCAAGTTTGAAGCTTAATAGAGCAACTTGTTGCCTGGATGCCAAATGTATAGTTAAAGGTTGTAATAGAGCCAGTCGTTGGAATATAAAATATATTGCCTTAATTGATTCAATTGGTTCTCATTTCTCCCATTTCCCATTCTTTCATTACCTAATCACCCAAGGCCCCGTTGCAACCAGGGAAAAGACCTACTTGATCTTAGGGAAAATCTAGATAGGGAATTCTAGTTAAAGCATGCTCTTTCCACGTTCATGACATTCGGTGCTTTTTCATGAGGCTTAATCACTTAAATGGCGTTCTTTCATGATTACATTCAATTAAAAATTGATTCCATTGCATAAGCTCATATTGCATGTTTTGAGGTGTGTTGCCTAGGATTCCGAGCGTTATTGAGAGAAATCCGCGAGGATAGAGTCGAAGCGAATTACATCCTTTGTTGGAGAGTGTGTTGTTTTTGAAGCATGGGCATTTTGAATGTGGGATTGTATGTGCACGGTGCATTCACATTATTATCATATTTTTAAAGCCTGCTTAACTATTCTTGCATGCTAATTCTCCTTAGCTGCACAACTTGGGTTGCATCTCTTCACATTGGCTTCGCTTTTTATCAAGTTCGTGTCGTCGTTGTTGTCCACAACTTGAGTCTTTGAGTCATATGTCTTGAGTCTTGTTTGTTTGTTTTCTTGTTTTATTTTGGTTTTGCTCGAAGATGACCAAAATATAGGTTTGTGTGTATTTGATTGTTTCACTTCTACACAAAGTGTAGCCCCGTTTTCGTATCTTTTTGAGTTCGTTCATAGGTAAAATCAAGTGTTTGATGACTTGTTTGAGGTTTTTGCAGGTTTTTATGGATAGCAGGGGTGTATTGGTGCTGAAGAGAAGATTTGAGGGGTCAATGTGCAATTATGAAAATATTAGAGCGTTGGGCTAGAGTGTCGCGGCTGGACAAACCGCGGCAGTCGAGCGATAGTGATTCCAAATGGTGTCGCTTGTGAAGTGTCGCGGTCGTTTTTCATCTGAAGCCGAGCGACAGAAACCCTTCAAAGGTGTCACGGTTGAAATGATGTAGTAGGCGAAACCGTGGCAGTCGAGCTACAGTTTTCTCCTCAGCTTGCTGTGATTCAACTGCCACGGTTGGTGGCCGAGGAAGTGTCAACCGCAGTAGTCCGTCTCTTCGTCAGCCTGATGTCTTTTGCCCTATTTTTAGCTCCCATATAAATACCACTCCTTGGAATATTAAAAGGAGACCAACTCTTTTCCCAAATTAGACCAAGACCTCACTTTTGACATTTTTCTTACATCATCATCTCCATCCTTCGAAAACTACTAAGATTTTGAATTTCCCTAACATCAAATACATCAATCACTTCTCTTTACCACAACTACCATCATCTCATCTTTTGGACAAAAGAGAGTTGAAGAATGAGCTTGGAAGAAGAAGAGCAAAGCAAAGGAGGAGCTACTCTACATAGTTTCTTCTATCACTTTTTCTTTTCCATGTTTTTTATATTAGCCATGTATTTATTTGAGTATATTCATTGTATGACTACACTTTGTGATATAAGCTAAACACTTTGTGCTAGGATTTGATGAAACCCCACCCATGACTATATATTTATATTGACCTTTGTTTATCCTTTATGTGCAACTTGTAATTTGTATGGATGTTTTAGTGTGCTTAATGTTATATTAATAGATTGATCTCCTATTGATTGTTCTTTCGATGGTGTGCTATGTACTGACCGAAGATGCACACCACATGTTTAATAAATTGTCCTATATGCATGTCTAGAAAAGTAGACCTACTTAGGCTAGTGTATAGGATTCGTTTAGTGCACTAATATCCTTAATAAACCCATTCATATATTCTAAGTAATTGAAAGATAGGCTTGGGTATAAGTTTGGGTGTAACCTATTCTACTTGACCGAGATTGTAGGTTAATATTATGGTGCATGAATCTATGAATCATATGAGCATAATTTGGGTGTTCAATTGAGTCTAGAGCGGAAGTCAATAGAGGGTGGGGTATAGTCAAGTCCTAACATATTTCTCTCCATTATCACATTCGAGTTAAATTCGTGTTATTTATCTATTTCATTAGCATAAATCCTGTTATTAGTTAAATTTAGTTGTTTTTAATATTCAAGTATGAAAACCTTCCAGTTTGATTGTTTGAATAACACTTAGGCTAATCACTTTCGGCAATCAATCACTCGATCCTTGTGGGAACGAATTTGACTTTACCATTGTACTACTCTCAGATCTCGTCCTATTGCAAGTGTCACTAAAGAGACTAGTCAATTTTCAAAAAACCTGTAAAAAGACACCTCGATCTCGCACATTGACCCTTCGAATCTTCTCTTCAACACCAATACACCATTGTTATCCATAAAAACCTGCAAAAACCTCAAACAAACCATCAAACACTTGATTTTACCCTAGAACGAACTCAAAAAGATACGGAAATGAGGCTACACTTTATGTAGAAGTGAAACAATCACTCACGTCAAATGAAACTCACTTCGATAAATAATGAGATTATTAGTACTGACATATTGTTATACCTTAATTATGCTATGTATACAGTGTTGTGATAGCAAATGTTCACTTTAACCATCAAGTTCCTCCATTTCTTTTTCTTAAAATCTATACAATATTGCAGTCTGCCTCTTCTATACCATCCTGATCAACACTTTCTATGAACTGAACTATGTAATCATGAAAGGTCTTTCAAGCTCTCACAAAAGGATTCCAAGCCCTCACATAAGGATTTCAAGCCCTGGAAGGGTATTTCAAACCCTGGAAGGGTATTTCAAACCCTTACCCTGGAAAGGGGTTTCAAGCCTTGGCAAAGGGGTTTCAAGGCCTGGCAAAGAGATTTAATGCCCTGATTTGGACAAACCAACTACTGATATTAACTATATAATATAGACACAAAAATAAAATACACATAGAAGTAAAATACACATCGTTGTAATGAAGTAAGATTCAACATTTATAACCCTTATATTGAAATTCCAATTCTGAAATCTTAGGAACCCTGTTCCAATCTATATCTCTATTTTACCTTCCAAACGGGTAATCCGTTCAACAACCCAAACCTAAACAATTAAAAAAATCTCATAAAGAAATAAAAATCTCACAAGATTGATTTACACATGAATTGATTTTGCAACTATTACCTGAAATGCTAGTTGAAATCCATAAATGTGGAATGTGAAATACTTCGAATCATCATTCTTCTGCTGGTTGTCCAACTCTGCTTGCTGATTGTCATTGTTTGTCTCTTCTTCTCTATCTTCTCCATCTTCTACTTCAGTTTTCTTCTCTTCCTTCTTCTTCTTTTTCTTTTTCTTATTCTTTTCCTCATTGTCTTCCTTCTTCTTCTTCTTCTTCTTCTTCTTCTTATTCTCTTTCTTCTTCTTCTTATTCTTTTCCTCATTCTCTTCCATTTTATCTTCATTCTCTTCTTTCTTCTTTCTTAACCTATCAAGGTGTTTACTGGCTATATTCTTCAGCCAAAACAATGTGACATCGAATATGTACGAGCCCCAAGAAAAACTTTCAAATGCATTGATGTCCTCTACTAAAGACAACAGCCAACCGGGTATGGTTGTCCGTGCTTCATCAATCCCGAAGAACTGTGACACCATTAATAGGTATCTCATTTTCAATGCGTCATCACCCGCTGCAGCCGTGAGCCGTTTAAAAGTTGCCTCCAACAATTCAATAGTCGGGGTTTCATCTTCGAAATATCGGGTCAAAATAGAGTCCTCATGGACTTCTTTCTTTTCTCGGAAGCCTTTGGGCTAGACTTGGCACGGTTCTGGTTCCGAATCGGCGGTTTCGATTCCGGTTCCGATTCTAGCGGAACCAACGGTTTTGAACCCTTTTTTTTCTCAAAATATTACATATTATTTATAAAAAAAAAAAAAAAACTAAAAAGTTATAAAGGACATTGTAGAGTATTAAGCCATGGCCCATAACCCTTGTCTAAGTAATTATATTTTCCATTCCCTTCTCCTCTTTTTTGTATAGGTTAGGAATCTCATTCATTTCTCTATTTTTTCAATGTGGGATGTGGGATAAGGAATAAGAAGTCATATTATGCATTTTTAACAAATATTTCAATTGTGAGTTTTCATGTTATATTTATTATTTTTATGAGTTTTATATTTATCAAATATTTTATCAAACCTCGTTAACTTATATTAACTTATATATATAAATTTATCATAAATATTTTATAACAGTAGATGATGACATGAAGCTGCAGTAATTAATTAGTACAAACCATTTGCTACATCAATTGTACTAGTAAACAAAAAATTGATATATATGTCTATAGTAATTATATTCATTGACAAATAGTGGATCATATAAATTTGGACCATATATTTTGGGTACCAAATTAAACGTGTCTTCAAAGGATCCTCGCAAGTCGTAGCTGTTTGATTGCAAAAATATTTGTGGAAGGAAGAAGTGACAAACATGAGATCTCTACAACTCTACCATTCTACCTATTTAGTATGCTAAAATATAAGGTCCGATAAAATATTTGATAAATATAAAACTCATAAAACTCATAAATATAACATAAAAACTCATAATTGAAATATTTGTTAAAAATGTATAATATGACTTCTTATCCCTTATCCCACATCCCACATTGAAAAATAGATAAGTGAATGAGATGTCTAAGCTATATAAAAAAGAGGAGAATGGAATAGAAAACATAATTACTTGGACAAGGGTTATGGACCATGGCTCTATACTCTACTGTAAGGATTCCCATATATTGATTGGCTTATTTCGTGGACAAACCACAATTGGTGTTTGAATTGTAAGGGTAGTTTAGGTGGTGAGGATCAAGCTCAAATGCATGTTTCAAGATCTCAAGGTGACAAGCACTCCAAAGGTAAATTTCTAAGTGCTTACTTGCAATTGAAGAGATTAGTTGCACACACTCACAACACATGCATAATTCTTATTCTTGTATGTTGTGTGTATTGTTATATGTACACATTCATGATCATTTATATTTATCCATGCATATTTTTATTAATTGCATCTTAGGTTTAAAATTCCATGTCATTTAGGCATTAAGGTTGCAAATTTTGTAAAGGGCGTTGTACAGGCACTTTATAGGGCGCTCTACGTACATCGCCCATCTTATACCTGGTGGAAATGGGTTTTGCATGTATCAGACCTGATACATTTAATTGAAGGCGCTGTACAATCGTTGTTCAATAGAGCTTTACGTACATCGCCTATATTTTGCCCGAGAGAAACAGAGTTGTGGCGCTGTTCACAAGCATTGTACGAACAGCGCCTATGGAGAATGTTCTTCATATTTCCCAAGTAGGCGTTGTGCAAGTCGCTCTACGTACAACGACCTGTACAATGCCCAAGGCAAAAACAGGGTCACTTATCAAAACGCAGCACTTTGACTTTGACACCATATATATATGCCTCTATGACTTTAGGTCACATGATAGAGTTTATAATCAGATTTCATACTTAAGATATTTTTCAAAGCAAAAACAATACTCAAGAACTCACCTTTAAACATTCAAAGCTAATCCTTTTTGCATCAAACTTCATATTGCATCATCTATGACCACATAGAATGCATCCATGCATGGTTTTGCATCATCACAACTTGCTTGGTAAGATTTTCACTAACTTCATCTAATTTTAGTGTCTTTCTTAACAAGTCATCTCTTTATTCATTTGTATGTTTTTAGATCATATGCTAGATACAAGATAGAAATTGTTTATGATGAAATGATTGAGTGTTGTATTGTGATAACTATCTAGGTTTTCATAATCTATGTTTAGCTAAGCTTTTTGACATGTCATTTAGTTATTGATATCTAGGATTGCATTAATTGTTATTCATCATCCTAGATAAACATCTAAGGTTACCTAGCTTTATTTTCACTTTGGATATCATCATATATTCACTTAGGTTTTATTATCTCTTCATTGAGAAGTAAGTCTTGTGTTGCTACAGGGATTAGGTAGCTTAATTCACAAGCAATTGGACTAGGTTCACTCATACCGGGATTAGGTTGTAATCGTTATCACATTTAGTGGATTCGAGGTTTGAGTGTGACACACTTACTAGCCCGTAGTTTTTTCCCGTGAAGGTTTCCACGTAAATATCTTGTATCATTTACAATTCCGCACTTTATACACTTGATATATTATTGTGACTAGTTAGGGGTATTTTCGTCAATTTGACTTATAACGAAAATTGGGTAAAATTGGATAAAATCTATTCAGCCCCCTCTAGATTAATATTAAGCACACCTTAATTTGTTTCAATTGGTATCATAACAGGTTCCTAGATATACTTAGGTGATCCTTGCTCATTTTGGTGTGTTTTGCATTTGTGTGATTTTTGCTCATTCATACATTTTGCATACATTTCATTTCATTCGTTATACATAATGAGTGGAAACAGTGGCAACAACGAGGGCGCTTTTAGCATGAGACCTTCTCTTCTCACCGGGTTGAATTATAGTCGTACATATGTCAAATCCATGACTGGGCTTGGATGGCGGTGGAAGATGGCTACACATCACCGATGATGACTCCTATGGGTGGAGGAGAGGATGTTCTCAAGACTAAGGTGCAATGGAACACGTAAGAGTTTGAGGCTTCGAAATGGAATAGGAAGGCGATGCATGTCATCTTATGTGCAATGGACAAAAATCAATATAAATTGATTCAAAACACTAGGATCGCTAAGGAGGCATGAGGCATCCTAGAGGTTGCATATGAAGGAACCGAAGTTGTCAAGGACTCCAAGCTTAAAGTCCTTCAAACACAATTTGAGATGCTTAGGATGGAGGAGGATGGACACGTTAATGACTTCGAGATCAAGTTGATGGATATTGTCAATCAAAGCCATCAACTTGGTGACCCGTATTCGGATAGGAGAATCAAGCAGAAAATTATAAGATCTCTCCCCGATATGTTTGAATCCAAGGTGACGGCTTTAGAAGAAAATAGCTCCTACAAGGACATGAAGCCGAGTGAAATGATAGGGAGACTTCTCGCCTATGAGCCTAGGAAGGCTCCTACCTCCATACCTCCTAAAAAACAAAAAGGAATTGCTTTGAAAGTCTATAAGGTTAAGAATAAGGAAAAGATTGACTCGGACGAAGACCTTGCCTTATTTGTGAAAAGGTTCAATAAGGTTATGAAGTTCGGGAAGAATGGCTTTGGATCAAAAGGCCAAAACTTGAAGAAAAATGGTCCCTTCAAGAAGTTTGAGCTTAGGCAAGAGAAGATCGAAAGGAAAGAGATATGATGCTATAAGTGTGGTGGGATAGGTCACTTTGCCCTTGAATGTGCTAATCACAATGACAAGAGAGAAGGGAAAAGTGATAGCCACCACTTGGAGTGGAAGTAGTGATGACTCAAATGAGGGAGATGAGTCTCGGATGATGAAGAACTCATGGCTAACTTCCTAGCATTTGCCTCCTCCCACAAGAGTAAGAGTGCTAGTGAAGAAGAGCAAGAGAGTCAAGAGAAAAATGACTCAAGTGAAGATGACTCCTCATGTCACTCCACAAATGGATATGTGGAGAAAAAGGTTCTTGTTGAATACCTTGCCGAATTTAAAAGCTTAAAGATGAAAACCACAAGAAAGATTTAAAGATTGAGAGAAGAGAATCTAGAGCTTTCATCTTATAATAACCACTTAAGTGAACAAGTGGAAAGAGCAAAGAAAATTGAAGATAAGCTAAGAGAGGAGTTAGACTTATCTAAGAGGAATGAAGAAAGCTTGAAGAGGGAGCTTAAAGAAGCTAAATGATCATTAACTAGGATGATTTCTAGCACCAAGAAGCTTGACCATATGCTTGGTGTTGGAAAAAGTCTATGTGACAAGAGAGGTCTTGGATTTGAAGATGGTAAGGAGACCTCTACTTCCAATAAGACCGTGTTTGTTAAGAGTTTGGGCAACAAAGTAGCCTCACCCGTGCAAAGTCCTAGTAAGAAAATTGATCTATGACAATGCTCACATAGTGCACAAGTGATGGTGGCTCAAAGAAGACAACCACAAGCTCAACCCTTAAGAGCTCCTCAAGTTAACTTTCCTCAACAAATGGCTCTCAGTAAAGGAAAGAGACCAATCATGCAACCTCAAGCAAGGAAGCAAGCTAGACCGGTTCAACAACGAAGATACATTGAACCAATTCAACTACAACGACATGGGAAGGCTCCAATGCAAGCACAAGGTTATGGTATGATCCCTAACTTTATCCCTACATGTCATTTTTGTGGTTTTGATGGTCATATTAGACTAAAGTGCTTTCAATATATTAAAATGTGTAAAACTAGAAGCATGATTGAGAAGAAAAAGAAAAGAGCCATGATGCATGTACCTAGGAATGATAGAATTAATATGCATGATCCTAGGACTTTTAGAACCCATGAACCAAATACCACTAGGAAAGAAAATGTTTTACCTAGGTGGATTAGAAAGAATGAAAATGTTTGTCATGTTGCACAAATTTCCTTAAAGGCAAATTCTTCTAATTTTTGGTATCTAGATAGTGGGTGTTCTAGACACATGACGGGAACCAAGAGTTTTTTTGAGACTCTTGTCATGGAGGAATGAGGATATGTCACATTTGGTGATGGATCCAAAAAGAGAGTCGTAGGGAAAGGAACCATTTCCATTCCCGGATTACCCTCCTTGTCCAATGCTTTATTTGTTAATGGCTTGAAAGCCAATTTAATTAGCATTTCTCTTCTAAGTGATGAAGGACTTTCCGTCTTATTTAGCAAAAATGATTGCTCTATCCTATTGCTTAATGGACAAACCTTGTTAAAAGGTATGAGATCTAGTGACAATTGCTATTGTCTTAAAGTTAGAATAGTCTCAAACAATATGTCCAAGGAAGAGCAAGTTGAGTTGTGGTATGAAAGACTTGACCACATGAACTTTCGGGGATTTACAAATCCTAGACAAGTTTAGTGTTGTGCGTGGGAAGAAAGTCAATAGTGTTTGTGGACCTTGCTAACAAGGAAAACAAACCAAAAGCATGCACAAAAAGGGCAGGTATCTCTCCACCAAAGAGATACATTTTTGTTTGTGTAGATGATTTCTCTAGGTTTACATGGACATATTTCCTTAGAGAAAAATCCGAAACTTTTGACAAGTTTAATATGCTTTGTAATAAAATTCAAAACGAAATGAACTCAAACATTAAAAGCATAAAACATATTAGAAGTGACCATGGGAGGGAATTTGAGAATGCTTCATTTGGAACATATTGTGATAGTGTAGGCATCTCCTATGAGTTTTTGGCTCCTAGGACACCTCAACAAAATGAAGTTGTTGAGAGGAAGAATATGGTCCTTCAAGAGATGACTTGTGTCATGTTGCTTAGCAACAATGTCCCTAGGAACCTATGGGCCGAAGCCGTCAATATGGTTTGTTATATAGGGAATAGAGTTTTCCCAAAGCCCGACACTAGGCAAACCTCCTATGAGTTGTGGAGAGGTAGAAAGCCAAATGTAAGCTACTTCCACACTTTTGGAAGCAAATGCTACATTTTAAATGACCGTGATCAACTTGGCAAATTTGATGCTAAAAGTGATTAGGGTATTTTTATTGACTATGCCTTAAATAGTATAGCCTATAGAGTTTTCAACTTGAAGACTCGTACCGTCATGGAATCATCAAATATTGTCATTAATGATACTAGGTTCAAGTCTAATGACCATGAGGAGAAGATTGCTATAGATGATGACTCTTCCTTGGAGAAAGTTGTGGAGACTCCTATTGTTGGGACGCTTAACCTTGATGAAGAGGACACATAACCTCTTGATAGAGTTCCTCTCTTTAAGCCGCTCTATGGGTTGGGAAACTCTATGATAAATATGACATCATTGGAGAAGTGAATGAGGGTGTTAGGACTAGGCGTTAAATAACTAATCTTATTAGCTATACTTGCTACACCTCTTAAATAGAACCCAAAAAGGTTGAAGAGGCCTTAAATGATGAATTTTGGGTTCTTGCCATGCAAGAAGAGCTAAACCAATTCGAAAGGAATGAAGTTTAGACTCTAGTTTCTAGGCCTAAGAGCACTAATGTGATAGGCACTAAGTGCACTTTAGGACTAAGCATATTGACATCCATCATCACTTCATTAGAGAGCTTGTTGAAAATAAATGTATAGTGCTTGAACATATAGGCACTAATGATCAACTAACGGACTTATTTATAAAACCCTTAAATGCAACAAGGTTTAAAACCCTTAATAGATCTATTGAGATATGTCTCGTGGAGTGATGTGTTTTGGTGATTGACCCCTTTTGGGGAACTTAAACAAAGAGAGCAATTGCATATTTGTTACATGCAAAAATTTGGAAATGTTTATTCTTCTTTATTAATTGCTTAAGTATCTTGGTTGCACATATGTATATATGTTTTTACTTTAATAAGTGCGAACCATGCTTTGAATGCAATTCATGTCATATTTATGTTCAAACACAGATTGGATCTCCACCTAATCAAAAAAAAAAAAAACATTAATCCCCTCACATCATCATCTTCTCTAAAGAAACAATTAAACAAAAAAAATTATGGATTTTTTTTTTTAATCTGGAAATGAACACCACTACTCTAATCATCCAAACCCATTCATCTCTTCATCAGCATCATCATCAATACACCACACAAATCACTCAAACATCCAAACCCATCAATCAAGCCACCCTCTCCAAACACCCAACAACAAAAACGACCCAAAACCCTTCGCAAAATCAATCCTAGATCAAATCTAAACCAGTTCAAACCAAAATCAAACCCAAACCCAAACCCAAACCCAAGATTGAGTGTCGATCTTTTCTTTCTCGTTCTATCTCATCATATTTTTCTTTTTCTTTAACGGGTTCAGGTGGTTGACTATGGGTTGTTGATGGTGGCGGTGGCGTGTTTGTAGGCTGCAGGGGTTTGGTGATTCATGTTTTTTGTTTGGTGATTTTTTTTTAAAGATTTTTGGATTGATTTTCTTTTGGTTGTTGATCTGGGTTAGATCGTGATCGGTGATGATTCTGGGTTTTGGTCAATGATGGTTCTGGGGTTTGATTCGATTGAAGATTCGATTCGATTCGATGGTGGTTTTGGGGTGAAGGTTCGTTTCTAGATCGATGGTGATCAGTGATGGTTGTGGGTTTTGGTCAATGATTGTTTCGGGTTTCGGCCTGAGTTTGATTTGGTTCATTGGATCAATAATTTTTTTAATTTTTTTAATTTTTTTTTTGTTAATTGATCTCCGTGGAGGTGTGTTGATGATGATGTTGGAGAAGAGATGAATGGATTTAGAGAGGGTGTTTGGATGATTTGTGTGGTGGTGTGTTCATAAGTTCATTTTCAGATTAAATGGATTTGGTAGGCTGCTTGCTGGGAATACTCAGTCCCATGGGAACAAATGTATATGTTCTTGCTATGTGTAAAATGAAAACAAAGAAAAAGAATTACTACCTTGAAAGAAATTACAAACATGAAAAACAATTACAAGGAATTTCTATCAAGACACGTTGCAAGAATGATGAATTTAGAGTTACCGGTTCTAAATCCATTCATGAACTTAGACACACAGCAACAATTTGGATATGAACTTAGACACACAGTAACAATTTGGACATGAACTTAGACACACAGTAACAATTTTTTTTATTTAATTTTTTTTTTGTAAGTATTATAATTATTTGGAGAGGGTGTTTATATTTTTTATTTAATTTTTCTTTATAATAATAATTATTATTATTTTATAAATTTTTTTAATTTATTAATATTATTAATAATATTTTTTTTGAACATTAGTCAACAAGTCAAAGGGCGTGTGGATGTTATTATTATATTTTTCTAGTTTTAATGCAATTAAGTATATAATTAGGGTAGGTAAGTGTAATTTTCCCTAGACGTCCGTCTCACTTCCGTCAGTTTTGTTAATAAATGAAAGTTCATAGGGTTTAATGCCAAGAAAAAAAAAGTTTAGGGGCACTTTGCTATCGCGCTATAAGTTTAAAGGGCATTTGTGCTATTAACCCTAAAAAATATTACAATATTGTTTCTATTATATTCTCTATTGTTTTAATTTTATTATAACAATATAAATGATTTTAACTTGATTTTATAGATTATGGAAAATAACCTTTACATACTTCTCAAAATCACTTTCAAAACTTATCTGATTATCGATTAATCACTTTTGAAAGTTTTACTAAACATCATTTTATGTCAAAATCATAAAATAATATGATTTTAACTTTTTAAAAGTAATATCAAATTAATGTAATTACTCTTATTCATCTTCTTTAGATGTTAATGAATCAACCAACTTTCGAGGCCACAACCGCACAACGTGCGTATCTTTCTAGTCACGATTGCACGAACATGAATAAGATCATCATAAACCCAACAAAACTAAAATTTAAAATCGATATAATTATAATTATATATATATATATATATAATAAAAAAAAAAAAAAAAAAAAAAAGTCACTACTCACTGCTCACAAATACTATATGGTATTATTTATCTTGTAGTTTACGGCCAGACAAAGACAGCCAGTTCCTGCTCCTATTTTCATTTATTAGTCAAACAAGAGTCTGAGGATTTTAGGTGCCACCTTTTATGTATCATGTGATAAAATCTTCAATCGTAAAGGGTACTTGTATTCTATATTTCGATCTAATAATATATATATATACACTTAATTTTGGTAGATTTTTGCAAACATATTTAAAATAAAAATAAGCAATTATATGGATTTTTCATACCATTTATTATAATTATAATGATTGAGTGTACGCACTCCAATGTGCTGAAGATTTTCTCATATCTCTTTTAAATTACTTTAATCTTCTCATATTTTAATTAATGAAAAAAATTATACTATGAATCATGAATTAATAAGTTTGGAATATAGGTAGAATTTTAGCTACCGAATATATTCCAACAAATTGAGGATATCACATTATATGTAATTAAACTTTTTTATGTAATACTTGTTTATATTGTTTCTGGCAAATGGAGTGATTTTTCTTTCTAGCTTAAAAAAAAAAGTTACTTTTTAAATAAAAAATCTTCTTTCACATATGTATTTTAGCATTAAATTCTTACACTTTTTATTCATCCTTAACATAGATTGATAGACCGGGTATTATCATCTAGCTTAATGTTGCGATATATTTGTTCAATCAATTCTTTTTTAAGCATGTTAATTTAATTTTAAGCTTCTTTCGGAGACATAAAAAAGTTTTTGTTTTTTTTTCTTTATATAATATTAAAGAAAATACACTTTTTGAATGGACACCAAACAATCAAAAAAAGATTTCAAAAGAGCTCATGAAATACAATCTTATTGCTAAAAATGAGTAACCCATAAAGCCAAAACATTTTTGATACTGTTAAAAATGATATCAAAATAATCGTGAGACATAACTTTATTGTGTCAAATGAAAATGATATAATAATAATAATAATAATAGGATCTGGATCTAGATCCTCTATATAATGAAAATGAATTTTTTCCTAATCTAAAACATTTGAAAGATAATATTATTCATTTAAAGATAATAAATGTAAAATACATAAATAAATAAATCACAATCATTGATTACACGTATCACTAGATTTCAAGATCAGATTGGCATATGATCTAAATTCATAATAATAAAAAATTACAAACAACAAAAAAAATAAAAAATAAAAAAATAAAATGACAAAACAAAGAGAAGAAAGAAAAAGGTGAAACAAAGAAATAGAAAAAAGTAGGGAGACTTGGCATCCTCCCTTAAATCTCGGGATCGTTGGGACCTTTGTCATTAATTGAGCTTATTTGGATAATGAGTGCAACTTTGCTCACCTACTTTAACCGGAGGTAAACATTACTCTCCATCTCATTGTTTGACACATATCCTAAACTTAACCCAAAATCTAAAGTTAATCGAAAGTACCAATGGCTTGTCTTGGTGATTGGAATCTCACAAGTGTGGTTCCACCACTAAGGTTCAATACCTTGATATATAAATAATTATTGTCCCACCGTTGGCCATTAATTCTCAAAGCATAGGTAGCTCTATCCCGATATTATGGGATCAGTCATTTCTCCAGTTGACTTTGAGAATTGTAATCCAGTTGTAACTTCTCTCCGATAGTGAGAGTAGTATTCCGGATTGTACCTGTAGAGTCTTATCTCGCCAGGTCTCGACTGTTGTTGTACTTTCAAATAAAAAAAAAAAAGTTAACCTAAAATTTGAGACATGTGTCGAGCAATGAGACGGAGGTAATGCTTATCTCTTATTAAGATGGGTAGGCAAAGTTGCAATCGGGGAGAATTTCATCTTCCTATCCTCCTTAGAATTTATTCTATATTCACAGCCGGTCACACAATACTTTCATCTCATCATAAAAATTTTAACGGCTGGTGATGTCATTATCCGTCTCAAAACTCAAAACAAAGCATCATCGCCAACATTAAAATCTCTAGCCGTGATCAGCGGACTGTGACTGACGTTACCACATCAACATGTCACTGTAGCCCGAAATTTTGTTCCAAAATTAATATATTTTTTTGTTAGTAATTTATAGTTTTAATCTGTATGAATTGCAATAGACAAAGAAACGACGCCAGGGGGAGAGATATCAAACTCATTTCTTTCCCCCAATTGGTTGTATTTTTGTAGGTTTAATTTCGTCTAATTTGTTTTCAAACAATGTAATCTATTTTTAAATTTTTTTTTTTTAATTTCAATTGATAATTATGTGCTTATTTATTTATTTTTGTTGTCAGGCAATTCCAGATCGCGATCTCATGAGCTTAATTGTACCGTGAAGTGGAATTTTTGGGATTAGAATTTGTTGGTACGTTTCAATTTTTGAAAATTCTGCTTCTTTTAATATGGTTTGTTGTCTTGTTGATGTTTTATTGGTATTGATTCTTTTCAAGTTCATGAATGACTTCTGGGTTTTTGCAAAAACCCTTAAAAACCAGCTTAAAAACAGAATGCATTCTAGTTTTAGTATTGTCACTGCTAGTGGATTTGAGTTTGCGGGTCAATGAAGTAATGGTGAATTTGGTTTTGATGAAACTTTGTTTTAGTCCAATGACTGCAAAATTTGCTAATTTTGGAATATTTGATGTGAATTGTGCAGGAGGGGTTTAATATCTGTAGAAGATGGGGGTTATGTCGAGACGGGTTTTACCTGTCTGCGGCAATCTCTGTTTCTTCTGTCCTTCATTGCGTGCAAGGTCAAGACAGCCGGTGAAACGGTACAAGAAGATGCTTGCAGAGTTATTTCCCCGTAATCAGGTAAATTGGCATCACTTTACTTGAAATTATGCTTTACAAGCTTTTTGTTTTCACATTTGCTGATTGAGTGAAAATTGGTTGGCTTATTAGTCTTGGTTAATGGACATAGGAGCGGTCATGATTGTTCCAGTTCACTAGTAGATGAGTTGTGTCTTGTTGGCTAGTTGATATAGCTTGGACAGAATTTATATCGCTACTGTCAATTTCCTGTTCAAGTTTTGTTTGGTATGATACTGTAAAATGTTTCTAGAGGTGGTTAGACGCATGTAATTTGAAATGACATCACAAAAAAGAAAAAAGTTCGACGAAGTGGAATTCTGCTTTAGGTTCATTGGTGCTGGTGCTTTAATACAACCAAGACAAATAATATTATCATTATTAATCTTATACATTTTAGAAGAGAGCTTGATGGGGATAATGGAGATTTGGCAAGGAATTTTAAGCTTCTTGTCGGTAGTATTTGATTAGTGTTATCATTATAATTTTTCTTTTTTGTGAAATCTTTTATTTCAGTTCTACTGGCCTGCTTTTTATAAAGACTCTTGAAGGCTTGTGATGCTGCCTAACTCTATTCCCAAATCAAGAAAAGAAAATTGAGGCGTTATATGTGCTTATCAGTTTTTACTTATATGTGCAGGATGTTGAACCAAATGAAAGAAAAATAGGAAAGCTTTGTGAATATGCTTCGAAGAACCCATTACGAATTCCCAAGGTAAGTTTCACCATTTTGTTGATTGAAATGCTATTACTTTGTAGATTGGTGCACGTATAAAACTTCCAAAGCTAGATGCTGAGCTCTTTTGTTTTCTGATTTAGGATTAAAAAATTAAATTAAAAGGAAGAAAAGCAAACTTAAAATTTAGTACATGCTATTCTTTTCACTAATTACCTTCTCTTTAACGAAGATATTTGTAATGTTTTCATTGTGCTGATTATGAAGTTGTCCTGTTCCTAGTTACTAATTTATATCTGTTGGTTGATAATTAAATCAGGAATTAAAAACTTTTTCACATAAGTGATCTGGTTCCGGTTGTAGTCAAGATAAGTAACGTAACGGTATTTTAATGAAATATTGTTAATTTTTCTAAGAATATTAATGTGGTTCAAATATGAATCAATAATATGTTCGAGATTTTATAAATAAAAAGCTTCTGATTCCAGATTCCTTTCAGACATATGGCATTAGTTTCCTTCTTTTATTAGTTTTATTCTCATATTATTCTGTATCTTGTCTATACAGATTACCAACTACCTAGAGCAAAGATGTTACAAGGATTTGCGAAATGAGCACTTTGGATCTGTAAAAGTTGTGGTGTGCAGTTATAAGAAATTGCTATCATCATGTAAGGAGCAGATGTAAGTTTGTTCCAATCTATGATCTGTAGGACACTTCTTTAAGTAAATTTTTTTATTTTTTATTTTTAATTTTAATAAAAAAAAGAAAGAAAAAAAGAAAGAAAGAAAAGAAATATATGGTTTTGAAGACCCTTAAGCTCACAACTTTTGTGTAAATTTATGTCTAAAATGTTTCATGTATAAAGGAATTTATTTGAATTGCCTAAAAATATTTTTAGTATAGTGCAGGTGTATACTTCTAAACTTGCACATATTATCACTTTTATTAGTGTTTAATAATTTATGGTATCCTACGAGGAAATAACAATTTTTTTTTGGTTGATGATATGTGTAGAAGATTTTAAATGACAAGTATGCATAAATATGTCTTGGTATCTAGATGCTTTAGATTTGGCGCATCAAATACCCTGTGTTCAAGTCAACACACTACATACATGCCCATGAAATCCTAGATATATTTTGATTTTATGTGATCGATGTTATGTAATTCATGTCCAAGTTACTTCTTACCTGGATTGGAGAGCAAGGTGAGAGTCTTAAAGAATAAAATTCCAAACGAGAAGAACTTTATGATGGATATACCATAATATTTGGCTTATTTAAATAATATTGAAGGGATCCAAAAGCTAGTGGTGGGGGATGAAATCGTATACATTAGAAATGAATTGACATAATATCAGAGCATAAGAGTGAATTAGATTGTGATTTGTGAGTAAGTTCAAGTTGTACAGAAACATAAAAAATTGTATTTAAGTTGCTTTCTGCTCTGATCACCTTTGATATTGCTTATACAATATTATCATTACTATCATCTCTTATGGGGAGTTGCTGGACTTCCTAGATGCATTGAATTTAGTGCACCGACTTAATAGTTGGATTGAACCTCACAAATTTTGTAATTACATTTTTGAATCTTTAGATTTTTACTTTTAGCAAGTCAGGGTTCTTGTCAAGTATTAATTCTTGTGTTTAAATGGGTTTCCTGTGAAACTATGAACAACTTTATGCTTCTTTTTCCTTCTTTTCATCCCCTTTCCTTCCTGCTGCTACTCTCTCTCTCTCTCTCTCTCTCCCTCTTTTAATTTCTTGTGTATCATCTTTTTGTCCTCTTGCTTGACTCTTGTTATATATTTTTTATTTTGAAAGACTCTAGTGATGAGTCTATGGTATTTTATTAAATTGGGATAAGACCGATAAGAGTTGGTTGAAAATTATAGTGGGTATGTGTAACCATCTTGGATGTACTGATTGTACTTTTTTTTGTGAGGTGTCAGGAGTCTTGCCAGTATTCTTTTTCTCCCCAAAAGAGTCTGGTGGACCTTATATTATATGCCATGTAGAAGTTTCATTCTTTATTTTTTTTTGTTGCATTACTTTTGCTTCCATATTCTTAACATTTTTATTAAAAGATTAATTTTTGCTTGAACATGTAATCTCTTTGTTATTATTTTTTTTTTTGGTGGCATTTGCTAAAGCCTGATGATGCTTGCAGGCCGCTATTTGCTAGTAGTTTGTTAATAATTGTTCGGACTCTTTTGGAGCAAACTCGACATGACGAAATGCAAATTCTGGGTTGCAGTGTTCTTGTTGACTTTATAAATAGCCAGGTATGTAATGGATATGGAAGTAAAGTTCTGAGTTGTGAGATTAATTTCTGAGATAATTCTATTTGATAGCTTGTGTATTCAAGTGGAATGTGTAAATGCATGTATGCTGGAGCAAACATTTAGAAGATCAATGAAAATGATTAATCATTCAATCAATGAACCAGTTAGTTAATAAATGAGGAGTGGTGAAGGGATTGTCCACAAATAGATGATTACATAGGACCTATTAAATAGTTACCGTTTTGCATCAGACCATAGGTGTGCTAAACGAAGAATAATTAATCTGTTTTTTATGTTGCTTAATTCAGATAATATATCATATATACTTGACATAATATTTTCCGTGCTTATGAAGTCATACTAACATATTAAATAAAAACTAGGTGAATAGTACAAACATGTTCAACTTAGAAGGCCTCATTCCTAAACTTTGTCAACTGGCTCAAGAAGCAGGAGATGACGAAAGGGCTCTGCTTTTACGTTCAGCAGGACTGCAAGCTCTGGCTTACATGGTACAATTTATTTTCCACGCATATAATTTGAATTTGTGTGTGCATGGACACGCAAGTACAGTAGTACACTGATACAAATTTTACAAGCTCACATACATTGATACACTAATTCTCAAAGCCATTTATCTTTTTGGTAGTACTGGTGTCTTCTTTCTTTAGGTTCATGGACATATTGCGTAAGTAGATGCGAGTTAATTGAATTAATTGTTTTTAATTTCTCTTGTCTACTCGCATTTTTAGCTGTGTACAGCGGTACAAACCCAATGCACTCTTTACATATTGCTACTTCTGAAACTCCTTAAACTATTATTTTTATTGTTAAGGACAGTTTGCTTTCTACACTCGTAAATCTCTTTGATCAATACAACCATTTTTGATGAAAAAATAAAAATAAATGCGGGTTGGTGTCACCTTTGCCAGTAATTGCAAGAAGGTTGATTGATTAATCATTCCTCCCTTTACGTGATGAATGGTTTATTCATTGAATTCTTGAAACTTGAAAGTTTCTCCCAACTGCACAAGACTCATATATAAACTTCTTCTTTATTTTGTTTCCTCCTCAACAATGTCTATGTTTTAATATTCTTTTTCAGTATTGTTTTTTCTTGTCACCACTATCTGCTTTCTGATGTATGCTCCTTTTCCCTTTTATTAATGTTTTTTTGGTGATTAGGTGTGGTTCATGGGTGAGCAATCACATATCTCAATGGACTTTGACAATGTGAGTTTCCTTTTGTGGCTCTTCTTGTTAATGTGCTAGTCATAAGCAAAACATGTCAGTCTCATATAGTTTAATATTGATTTTGGGTTTGTTTTTGCTTATTATATTTAAGTTGGGTTTTGAAGTACACTGGCAAGTGTGTACCAGTTATTTGCATTTTCATATTAATTGTAATTAATTTCCATTCTGAAATAGATTATTTCAGTGACTTTGGAGAATTATATGGGTCTTCAAATGAGGTCGGAGAATGGCAAGGAAGGCAGACAAAATTCTCAATCTAATGACCAGTCCTTCCAGAACCCTTTGAGCAACAATGATTTGGATTCAACAATGTAAGCCATCCTTTTATTATTATTGGGTATATATTCATTGTATAAGGAAATTGTGTATAGCAGTTGACACACCTTGCTTCATATGTCAATATTACAGGGATACTTCGAAGAGCCCCTCTTATTGGTCTTGGGTGTGCTTGAAAAATATAGCCGGATTAGCGAAAGAAGCTTCAACAGTGAGGCGTGTCCTTGAACCTCTTCTTAATAATTTTGATGCTGAAAATCATTGGTCTGCAGAAAGAGGAGTTGCCTGTTCTGTTTTATTGTATTTGCAGTCACTTTTGGAGGAATCAGGTCACATGGAATTTTATAGCTTTTTGTTCAATAATATTTGCAATAAGTTTTCTGTGGATGTAATTGATATAGATTTTTCTTTAAACACCAGGAGAAAACTCCCATCTCTTGTTATCTGTCTTGATCAAGCACTTGGATCATAAGAATGTTGCCAAGCAACTGCTTGTACAGACCTATATTGTTAATGTTGCCACACAACTCGCACAAAGTGCAAAGCTGGATGCTTCTGTTGCAGTCATTGGTGCAATTACTGACTTGATTAAACATTTAAGAAAATGCCTGCAAAATTCAGCTGAATTATCTAGTCCTAAGGCTGATATGGCGAAATGGAATGGTGATCTTCAATATGCCTTAGAAAATTGCATCTTAAATCTCTCCAAAAAGGTTTGTGAAAAGTTTTTATTTATTAATTTTTTTTTTAAAAGTGAGTTAATTATTGGGATTTCATGAATATTGAAGCTATAATATTATAAATGGATGCTATTTATTTAATTAGGTAACTCTTAAAGACTAATTTGTGGATGTAGGAACATATGTAACATGATTGTATTGATTCAGATGTGTTCCATAATGCCTCTTAAAATCCTTCTAGAATTTATATGATCAATAAAATAATTATGCACTCTTATGATTTTCTGAAGCCTGTGACAACATCTTTGCCTGCCTTGTGCATGAGCAACTGCTTTGACGACTACAACTTTATCCTGAAGCTCACATGTTCAGCATTTATGTATTTCTTCTATTGTCATTTGTCCATCTCAAGATTTGATTTTTGCTACACAATTTTCATGAGAGTCTATTTTTATAACATTTCATATCCACAAAGCATATCTTAGTATTTTAATATAAAATTTTCTTTTAAGCTGATCACTGGGATCAGATAAACACTAGAAAACATTTCTGCCATGTTCTTTCAACAATTACTCTTTCACTAGTCTCTTTTTTTTAATAGCCTTCCTGCTGTTACTCTGAGCTTCTTCTCATTGTTGCACTGTTTTTCATTGGCGCACACTTCCTCCTTACATGTGCTATTATTAAGCTTAATCTAACATTTTTGGGAACATCGCAATTTCCATATGGGAACAGCACCTAAATTTATCTTTGCTTATGTGATAAATAAACATGAGAATGAATCGGATTCAAGTCAGATAGTATTTGGGAGCCAGCTTTCCTCTTTGAACTGAATTATGTACAAATTTTTTTGCTGTGATGTTACCATACAAAAAATGTTGGTATTTAACAGGTTGGGGATGTGGGACCCATTCTTGATTCGATGGCTGGGGTGCTGGATTGTATCTCAAATAATATTGTTATTTCTAGAACGGCAATCTCTGCTGTTCATCGGACAGCTCAGATAATCTCTTCCATCCCTAACATTTCATATCACAAAAGGGCAAGTACATGTATCTAATTTCTATGTAATTTTCCATTTTTAAAACTTGTAGAGCCATCTCAATTTGGAGGTCTTTTTGTTTCAGGCTTTTCCTGATGCTCTATTTCATCAGTTGCTCCATGCAATGACCCATCCGGACCATGAAACCCGAGTTGGGGCACACAGTGTTTTCTCAGTTGTGTTGATGCCATCCCTACTTTCTCCTTGGTCCGACCAGATTAAGAATACTTCACAAGCTGTTTCTGGGTTTTTACCAGTCAATGCATCACAGAAAGTAAGGAGTGGAAGTTTCTCCTTCCAAGATGATGGTAAAGAAAAAGAAACACTCATGGATGAAGGACTGAAAACATCAGATGGGGATGCAAAACAATCTTCTTGTCAGTCATATAGCTTCAAGCATGCTCTGACTGATGGAAAAGCAGTATGAAACTCCAAACTCTCTTTTATTGGCTTAAATTTTTTTTAATTTTTATTTATTTATTTATTTTCTTCTCTATTGTAAAATAAGTCTTTTTTTCTTCTCTATTTAATCATATTACCTGTTGAAACTTGTTTACTGCAGCTAACTTCATTTCGATTGAGTAGTCTCCAAGTGAGTCTTCTGCTTTCATCAATCTGGGTTCAGGCTACATCTGCTGAAAATAACCCTGCAAATTTTGAAGCGATGGCTCACACTTATAATATCGCATTGCTATTTACCCGATCTAAGGTGAGTCATGTTTATATTTTGTGCTATCTTTTTTACTTTTATCTTCTGTTGATCAGTCTTGAATATTTTTACCTAAAATACACAGTGATCCCCTATTTACTTTTTACTCCCTTTAACTGACATTTGTTAAAAAACAAAAAAGTAGCTAAGAAATAATTGCACATTATTGGAAGGAAATGAATCTGAATTATTTTCTTTGGACCTGCCATGTGGACAGTAAAAAAAGCATCTAGGGTTTGGACATTTAGTAACTCTTAAAATTGATGAATGGTGCACATGGGTCTTTATGAAAAGTGAGCTTACTTGAGGATGATTCTATAAGTTCTCATCATCAAAACTCTTGTAGTTCTTATTCCGTGCATTGACTTGTTCTAGCATGCTGATCATCTACAATTTCTGTTTGACAATTAAAATGCCTTAAATTGGGTGACTATGGTCCATTCAGATGGTAGCATGAAGCGAAATTATGCTATGTTTTGGTTTGTGAACTTTAGTTTGGCTTATGTTTAGTAGTGAGCTATGCATAAGAACTGGACCAGTAACTCAGGTACTGACCAGATACTGCCGGGGAATTTTTAAAGAAATCTAGTGAGAGGTTTCTCAAAAGGCAGATGGCTATTTTACTTGGCCTCATCATTTATAGGATGCCTGAAGTGGCATAAAAATGTTTGGTGTATTGCTCTTACATCTGTGATGTTTGATTTTGTTGATGACAGACTTCCAGTCACGTGGCTTTAGTTAGGTGTTTTCAGCTAGCATTCTCACTGAGGAGCATCTCTTTGGACCAAGAAGGTAACTTCATTCTATTCTTAAGTGGTATCTTTTTTTCTTGTTCAGCCATTTAAAAGAATATGAATCGGGTACTCACGGTAGTCATGAATGTTTTGTTCTCCCGACCAAGTTGGGTAAATTGTATTAATGATACTTAATGACATAGTGAAGTTGATAATGCAAAAAATAGGCAGGTCACCTTTAATCTGAACTAAGTCATGCCCATCCATATCTTCATGAATCTTCATTGAAAACGTACGTTGTTTATGATGATTTGTTGTGGGAGTAAAGCTTGTGCATTGGAACTGTTGAGAATAATTAGTGAATTTTTATTTTATTTTATTTATTTTTTAATCTCTCTTCTTATGCATATTGAAGGAGGGTTGCAACCATCTCGTAGAAGGTCCCTTTTTACCTTGGCCTCATACATGCTTATTTTTTCGGCCAGGGCAGGCAATCTCCCAGAGCTAATTCCTATTTTTAAAGCATCTCTAACCAAAGAAACAGTTAGTCTCTACTCCTTACCCTTCAGAATAAGGCCATTTATCCTCTGATTCTCTCTCTCTCTCTCTCTCTCTCTCTTGTTTGGCTATTAATTTTTTTTTTTTTTTTTTATGGGTATCTTTGGAATAATTTATCATCCTTTCAACAGGTGGATCCTTATCTTGAGTTGATTGAAGATATTAGACTGCAAGCCATATGTGCAGAATCTGATAAGGTGAAAATATCATATGGGTCACAGGAAGATGAAGTTGCTGCAATGAAGTCTCTCTCAGCAATCGAGTCAGATGATCATCACGTAAAGGAAACTGTGATATCTCATTTCATGACTAAATTTGAGAAATTATCTGAGGTGATGCACCGATTTATATTTTTGCAATCTCTTAGTTAGAATGTTTATGGTGCATTATGTTTTCTATGTATGGTAAGATATATCAAGTAGTTAGCAAAGCAAAAGTAGATATTGGTATTAAAAAACAAAATGCACATATTGGAGACGGTGGATGATCAGCATTCAAATGACAATATGATGGCTTACATGCCTGGTTGGACATTTTTTTAATTGATTTCAACAAATAGAATTTATGATTATTGACGTGATAGTTTAAACCTGGGAATAATCTTGCATAGTTGACCGGGCTTCTTTCTCTTACGAATTCTTTATTGTATGTTTATGGCATGTATTGATTGTGGTTAGCTTTTTGAAACCAATAAGTTCAAGATAAGTAGCTTTAAAGTCATCTGTATGCTGGAAACTTGCTGGTGGCTAAAGTTCAAAAAGTATGTGGGAGAATAAGTGAAGTAAAGAAATCATTGTTATCTCAATTTGCCATCAAACATTGTATTGAAAGAAGAAAGGAAACAAATTATTTTATTATTTTTTATTATTAATGGATGTACTTGAAACTTTTGGGGGCAGGTGAAAAATAAGGGTTGATGCCTGGGTGAATGGGATATGGATGTCAAGTTTTATGGATAATGTTTGACCAAATTTGTTGTTGTATAGTTGGAAGACTCAGAGATAATTTTCCTTTATCCTTTTGTGAGGGAAAGAGGGATAAGGTGTGAATTGTGATGACCTCTTGAAATGGGTTTCACAAAATTTAAGGGTTTTTATTTAATAAATTTTAAAATAGAAACTATAACACCTTTTGTATTTTCTTTTCCAGGATGAGTTATCTAGCATAAAGAAACAACTTTCAGAGGGATTTTCACCTGATGATGCATATCCATTAGAAGTTCCATTATTTATGGAGACACCACGGCCGTGTTCTCCTCTTGCCCAAACAGAGTTTCAGGCCTTTGATGAGGTAAATTGGACCAAAATGATAACTCCACTAACACTTAGAGAATGTTTTGACCAAGTTTTATTCAATGATTCTCTACAGGTCATGCCTTTAGCTGCCTTCACAGATGATGAGGCCTTTCTTGAGCCCAGTGGAAGTCAGTCAGATAGAAAGGCATCACTCTCCATTAATACACTTGATATTCTAAGTGTTAATGAGCTTTTGGAATCGGTAAGACAAGCAATTTATTCTCGTTCTTCTTTTCAACACTTCCACCATTAATTTTTTATTTTGTCTGAAGTCGAGTCTAAACTGCATATTGGATGGATTTATTATTACTCAACTGCATTGCTACTGTATTTAACTGTGTACATGTTTTCATTCAATAACTAAAAAATGATGCATGTATTGCTTTGGACATCTAGAAAACATGAATTTGGTTGAAAGTAATTAGAATATATTTAAAAATCCTTTTCTATTTTTTAATAAATGCATTATATCAGGTTATTGAATTATGTGGTGGTTCTTTCTCCCACAATGGATGAATTTTAATACTACATTTGGACTTGAATATTAAGTCACATAGAATATGAATATGATTTTATGCTTTGTTTAAATTTATGGAAGGAAGAAGCAATTAGAATATGGCTCAATTTGGATTTTCTGTGGCCAATGGCTTTCCAACATTTAGCTCTGCTGTTTGTTTACTATATTTGTTTTCACCTTTTATTGTCTATGTAAATTATATTTAGAAATCGAGTTCCATTTTTTTTAATAAATGCATTATATCAGGTTATTAAAATATTTGGTGGTTCTTTCTCCCACAGTTGATGAATTGTAATATTACATTTGGATTTGAATATTAAGTACCATAGGATATGATTTTTATGCTTTGTTTAAATTTATGGAATGGAAGAAGCAATTAGAATATGGCTCAATATGGATTTTCTGTGGCCAATGGCTTTCTAACATTCAGCTCTACTGTTTGTTTACTATATTCTTTTCCACCTTTTACCGTCTATGTAACGTAATTCCATCTACATTTAATTCTGGTTGCTGATTTGGAGATTATTGGTGCACAAGCTTTGGCAAGCAACTCTTTGCTTCTTTTTCGCCTTTCACCCTCTTGTAATTTCATTTACTTTTATGTCTTGTTGTTGACTCGGTGAATATAGGTGCCCAGGCTCTAGGCAAACCACATGTATGGAAGTTGGTTTTGGGCCTTTTTGTTTATTTATGATTACTTCCATTCTTAAATCTTAATATAATGGCGAAGAAGAAATGAAATATGGACAAGTATCTGGCACCAAAGAGTTGAGATTTTGAGTTTTCCTTAATTTTCCTTTCTGCAACTGAACATTTTATGGAGTTTCCATAAGTTATGAAAATATTGATCCTAAAATAATCCAAATAAGTTGATGGAATTAGTTTCAGAATCTTTCTCGAGGGTATGCAAAAAGCAAATCTTCATGTTGAATATGAAAGCATTTGATGGACAGATATATTACAAGTTATTTTATTTTTACTCGAGTGTGATACGCATTAATGAAAAGAAGAAAGAAAGGAGAGAGGAAAGAATAATAATCAATGTTGATAGATGGATTCGTCCAATGATTTTCTGAAGGAATCCATTGATGAGATAATAGTCTAAAATGTTGAAACATTTGTAGAGGATATTAAATCCATTAGCTGGAGTAGAGACATGCTCTTTTCACTGATTTATAGTTGAATCTTAAAGACCAGCCTTTCTAGAAATGGCATAGGTTGTTTGTATCAAAAATCATCAGGATATCATATTCTCAAATTTAAAGGTTTTTATTGATACTAGGTTTTGGAAACGGCTCGGCAAGTTGCAAGCTTTCCAGTTTCCTCTACTCCCATACCTTATGATCAAATGAAGAGTCAGTGTGAGGCCCTTGTAACGGGCAAGCAGCAGAAGATGTCAGTACTTCAGAGTTTCAAGCATCAACAGGAAGCCAAGGCAATAGTTGTCTCAAGTGAAAATGGGCAAAATGGCCTCCCTTTACCACACATGGTTAGTAGATTCGTTTTATCGATATGAGAAATTAATATCTTCTGCAGAATTTAAGGGTAACTCAATTTTTTATTTCTGAATTCTGGTTCAGTTGGCCCTTTAGAAAGTATCTTGCTTGAGAATAGTTGAATTTATAAGCTTTTTTCTTTAAAAAAAAAAGAATTTAAAAAATACTCAATTATGATTGCTGAATACTATAGGCACGTATATTTACCAGCAGGAATTGTATTGGTAAAATTATATGTTCGTGTTTCAGGAATGGCAAAATTCTGAAGAGAGTGTTAAATTGACAAAGGAGGAGCTGGTTAGACCACAGGATCATCTTGCCCTTTGTTCACGCGAGTATGGACAATATTCATTCCGATTACCACCTTCGAGCCCCTATGACAAATTCTTAAAAGCTGCTGGATGCTAAAGAGATATAGCTGTTATATAAATACATGTAATTATACCACTTTCTTCTTTTCTTATCCGAAGGATTGTCAATTTTTTTTTCTTTTTTCATTCATTATAGTCGAAATTTCATATCATTTAGCATTGATTGTAAACGAAATTTCAGTTTGTTTAGATGCATCTATTTTCCATCCTGGAACTGAAACGCAGGAACGAGCAAATGGCGGGAAAATGGGTTGTGTTTTGTAAAAATGCGCCTATAATGATAATTTTCTTAAAAGGTTTGTTAATATTTTAATAGATGATGTTGTACTGGACAGTATATCTGTTATCTTTATGTACTCAGATTGTTTGTACATCTTTGTTTCTTCTATTGTGGAGATCTAATGATCTCTCACAGTTTAATTAAAACTCATTTGTTTCCCTCCTTCCCTGAGCAATTAATGTTTTGAGTTGACTTAATAGAATGAGAACATCAAGTTATCGAATATTTGAAGTTATGATTGATGGTTGATTATGTTGAATGACTCCACTTGTTACTACTTATAGATCGATCTCAGTAGGTTTTTGAATTAAATACGAATGAACTTTATTCTCTTTAAGGTATCACATTTTTAGGACTATGATTCCTAAATTAATTGAAATAAGGAAAAAAAAAAAAAAAATCTTGTAACTTAAAAACTAAAGGAATTTTTTATTCACAAATTTTAAAAGAACTTTACTAAATGAATTTGAGAAGAGTAATTCTACATACAACTGTGAAGTGCGCAACCGTTTCGTAACCGCTTTGGAAAAGAGTGAATAAAACATGGGACTCATGTTTTTTTTACGCGGATCCCATGCTTTTATTCATTTTTTTCCAAAGCGGTTACGTGGCGGTTGCGCACTTCACGGTTGTATGTAGAATTACGCATTTGAGAAAGGGTAACGATATTAATACCTAGAAATATGATAAGTACATCCATATTTTAATAAAAATTTTAATTACAAAAATATCCCAATATGATAGGCTTCCCCTATGATTGATGTAAGGTTTGTTTGAAACAATTCCAACGATATATTAGGGTTCAAAAAAATTTTGTCACTATTTGGGGCGGTTTTTGTGAAAGTATCACCACTTTATTAATTCAAGTTTAAAAGGCACCTATTTAAGTGATTAGACAAAAATACCCTTATTTTGTCTGTTTGTGTCTTTTCAAACCTAAGGAGAAAAAAGTTGAGAGAGAGAGAGAAATCCAACTGAAAATCTCACGGCGAACTCACCGGCGGTGAAGCTACAGTCCTAAAGTCGACCAGAATCTGCAAAACGATGAAGATCTGGGTTTTCGAGCATATAAGTTCATGAAAAGGCTCGAACGAATAGGCTCGAGTAGTGTATGGAAAGGCTCGAACACTTCATTAAAAGACTCGGGTAGTGTATGAAAATTCATAGGTTAATCGGTTTAGAATCTTCGAGCCTTTTTACACTAGATCCGATACTTTTCGTGCCTTTTCGAGCCTTTTACACTAGATCTGAGCCTTTTCGTGCATATTTCGAACCTTTTAAATAGATATTCGAGCCTTTTCATACATATTTCGAGCCTTTTCATACATGTTTCGAGACTTTTCATCTTGAATCTCCGAGACTTTTACACTGTTCGAGTCTTTTAAATAGTTATTCGAGCCTTTTCATACATGCTTCGAGCCTTTGTAAATAGTTTCTGAGCCTTTTCAATTTGTATCCGAGCCTTTTCAATTAGATTCAAAATTTACACAACCAGAGAAAGACTTACAAAAGACTCAGAGAACAAAAGAAAAGGAACCTAGTTAAGGTAATGAAAAGGTTTTGAACCTAACCCTCGAATGCGTCTGCGTAGAGCTACAAAACTAATTATCCAATGAAGTTGCATTGATAATGTTCTGATGTTCAACCTCCATTGGAGGTCTGTTATAAAGGAAGGTGGAAGAATAAAACATCATAAAACTTCAAAGTAAGAAAGAGAATGTGTAAAGTAAGAGCAATTTTAGTAGTTCACCATAATAGGTACCTTTTAAACTTAATTTATTAAAGCAGTAACTTTGTCATCACATCAGTTCAAAAATATGACATTTTCCACCGATTCCATTGATATATTATGTGTCCAGATTCTATATTGTTTGCCTTTTCCGTGACCTTTCAGAAGTGTCCTACATCAAATGTGTCATGTTATCACCGGTTGCATATGGTTTTCTCTACAGAATCATTTTCATGTATTTTAAATAAAAATGTTATTTAGAAGGGCAATTATTATTTTCTCCCCTGAAGATTGCCATATCGGTGTTTTGCCCATTCACATTTCAGAAATTCATCATTTTCTGGTGAAGATAGGTAAATTGTGAAGAGTTTAAAATTAAAGAATATTCTGATTTAATTGTTATAATTTTCGGGTTATTTTTAATTCTCAATTTAAAAGGAATTATCTGACAATTAATGAAAATAAGAGAGGTTAAAATATCGAATTTTATTAATGAATTGGGAATGAAGTGGAAATTGGAAAAGTCTGTTAGGATGCTACACCGCTTTGAGCAAAGTTGCATCATTGTATAATGTAAATAGATACTTCAGAAAATTCAGTTATTCTCATAGACTGGTTTTTCGGTTATTCTCAATGACTTAGTTTTTCAAATATATATATATATATATACATATATATATATACACGGAAATTTTCCTATGAGGATGCCCTAATATAATTATATAAGGACATTGAATGTGAGCTACCCGTTTTACATACTTTGACTTGGTATGTACGTACTTATCAAATCACTTTTATAAATGAGTGACTCACATTCAATATCCTGATAAAATGATATAAGGATGCCCTGATAGGAACAAGACCGTATATATATATGTATATATGAAAATTTTCAAGTCAATGCGTCCTGATATAACTCCATCAGTGCATTGGATGTGGATAATTAGATTTACATGCTTTGACTCAAAGTGTATACATTTATCAAAACTTCTCCATAATCTATGACCCACATACAATGCACTGATGGAGTTATATCAGGATGTACCAAGGAGAAAATGACTGTATATATATATATATATATATATAGAGAGAGAGAGAGAGAGAGATTTTCACATGAGGACGTCCTGAATCCTGATATAACTTTATGAGGATATTGAATGTAAACCACTAGTTTTACATGCTTTGACTCTAGTGTGTATGCACTTGTCAAAACTAGTGGCTCACATTCAATATCCTCTTGAAATTATATCAGGACGTCTTCATGAGAACGGGACTGTATGTATATATATACACACACAATTTTTCTATTGTTAGTTCGTCCTTATATAAAATATATCAGGACGAAGAATGTGGACCATTAGATTTACATAATTTGACTCAAAGTGTATGCACTTGTCAAAACTTCTCTATAATCTATAGTCCACATTCTTCTTTCTGATATATTTATATCAAAACAAACTGACAGTAGAAAGACTATATATATAGTCTTTCTGTTGTCGATTCGGCCTGGTATAAAATACATCAGTGCCTTGAATATGAGTCATTAGATTCAAATGCTGTGACTTGGTCTGCATACACTTGTCAGTATTTCTCTATAATCTATAGTCCATATACAAATTACTGATGTATTTTATATCAGGTTGAACTGACATGAGAAAGACGATATATATATATATATATATATATATATATAAAAGAAATGTTCAAGTCAGTGCGCACTGATATAACTTCGTCAGTGCGCACTGATATAACTTCATCAGTGCGTTGAATGTTGACTATTAGATTTACATACTTTAACTCAAAGTGTATGCACTTGTCAAAGCTTCTCCATAATCAGTGGTTCACATACATTTATACTGATGTAGTTACATCAGTGCGCACTGATGTGAACAGAACTATATATAACTTTCTATTGTTAGTTCGAAATGATATAAAATATATCAATTCTTTGTATATGGGTCATTGGATTTAAAAGATACTTTGACAAGTGCATGCAGTCAAGTCAAAGCATTTAAATCTCATAGTCCACATGCAATGAACTAATATATTTTATATCAGTTCGAACTGACTATAGAAAAACTGTATATATATATATATATATATATATATGGATGGGTTCTTTAAGAATTGATATTCAATATTATATATGATTTTCATAGTGCCTTTAATTAAGCATGTTATATTCCATCTTACATTAAAGTGTTGGAATATAATGGTTGAGATATGTGTTATAGACTTATAGGTGTGGGTTGATGATGCTCAGGGGCGAAGCTAGGATTTTAGTTTCGGGGGGTTAAGATAAAAATTAATATTCAATGTCACGCAAAACAAATTGTAACAAGTTGTTGTTTTATATATCGAAAATCATTTATAATTAAATCTATTAAATTTTCAGTTCGATTTTCATTTCAATTATATAATGATTTAGTTTGTGAGGAAATTTTTTTCTTCATTTTGCAAAACCAATGTCTAATCTTAACATATTTGAGAATGGTTTTTTTTAAGAATAATGTTTGGGACTGACTAGTCAATACCCAAAATACTGGAGTTTAGCACATGACCCAATTTGTGAAATAAATGTAAAAAAAAAAAAAAAATAATAATAATAATAAAAGGCATGTACTACACTCTCATTGGTGGAGTTAGTATTTTGCGTATTGACCAGTCAGTACCAAACATTATTCTTTTTTTAATAGTTTTCAACTAATAAAATATAAATTTTTATAGCTTTTTTAAAACATTAAAAAAAAAAAAAACTGATAATAAATATTCAATAATTTAAATGAAATAAAATATAAAACAAATATATTAATCATAACATATTAAAATACCACTGTATTATTAATATATTTCAATCATAATTATTTAAATATTTGTAATTTAATTTTATAATATTATCTCAAATCAAATTAACTTAAATTTTTTTAAAATAAATAAAGATTTAAATAAAAATTAATAAGGGAAGTGTATTTCCCAGAATGAGTGATAATCCAATAGCCAAAACAAAAGTCAAATTTAATTTCAAAAAATAAAATAAAAAATAAAGTCAAGTTTTATTTAAAACTTCTTCTCAAAACTTCTTCTTTGATAATTTTTTTTAACTGAATTTTTTTTTTTTTTTTTGAAATTTCTTCGGGGTGGGGGCGCGGGGGGGAGCCATGGCCCCTGTCAGCCTCCCTCTAGATCCGCCCCTGGAGATGCTACTCTATTTCGAAATTTATAATAAGTATTTCTTAAATAAAAAAAAAAGAAAAAAAAAAGGTAGAAGTAATCTATTAGTTAAAAAAAAAAAAAGTAACCTATTGAGTTTTTAACTAAAAGTACTGAAAGTACCGAGGGCGCTGTGGTATTGCCGTAGCTTATAAATAATCATGATTATTTAAATTGATAATAGGCCCGGCCTTGGGCCAGGATGAGAGGGGTGTCCGTCCAAGGCCCATTATATAAAGGGGCATTTAGCTACATATTTCGAGTTTTAAAACAATTGGACCGAAATAAATATTGTTTTAAAAAGTTTGATCCAAGTTTTTAATTTAGTCAAGTAAAAGGTCCTTAGGTCCAAACCTCTTTTTTAAATAATAGCTCAATAAGTGGTGATAATAACACCCCTCAAAAACTGTATCTGTACTCCTTTTGTAATCATACCTATCAAATTTTCTTAAAAATCTATAATTTGTAAATAAACTCCACTTAATACTAAAAATACTCTTTCTTTAATTATATTGTATTGTATTTTTATAAGTACACACCCTATGACTATTATTATGTTATTTAATTAACTTTATTATTATTTCAAATTTTGTTGTTACCTTTAATTCTCTTAGTATTCTTTCTCTTCTTGGTTTTTTCAAAATCAAACTCCATTTTCGTAATTTATTTTTCGTTTAAAATCTATTTTAAGATTTTATTTATTTATTTATTGGAGAACCACTTTCTGTTTGAGAAAGTTGTAGGGATGTAAGATTTATATTATTTCCCAATTAATGTGGAAGTTGATAGGTGTTAAATTATATTTCAAAAAAAAAAAAAAAAAGATAGGTGTTCGATGAAATTGAAGAACATCTAATATATATGTATATATATATATATATATATATATTTGACAAAAAAGAACATATAATATTGATAAATAAATAAAAGTCTAAAGTTTGTTTGAAAGAAATAAAAAAATTAAGATAATATTGTTAATTTAAAAGTTTGTTTATATACATAACAATTTTGTTCTTCTGATAAAAATTAATTTAAAATTTTACTTTCTTACAACTAAATTTGTCTCATGATTTTGAATTATTTTCCATATTTAGCAATCAATTTGTATTTCATTAAAAGTGAATGAAAATATATTTAAAAGAGAATATTAGGTTTATTAAACTGGAAATTGTTTTTATGATATATGTTAATATCAAACCATTAATAAGGAAATTTTTTTTTTTACAAAAGATTAAAATAGGAAACTAATTAATAATTATTGGTGGTGTGTACTAACAAATAATTAGTCCTCTTAGTAATTTTACTCAAGGGTATTATTGGATTTTTAAAAATATACTAATTTGGGTGTACATACAGTTTTGAAAAGGTACAAATATCATCGCTCTAGCTCAATTCATCCAGAAATTAAATAGTTAAAAAAAAAAAAAAAATGGGCACATAATCTGCATTCACACCAAAACTCAATTTTAAACATAGGCCCAATTCTCAACTCTTAAGTGAAATTAAAAAATAAAGCTTCAAATAATAACTAATTTAGGATTTTAAATAGAGTGGCAATATTTGCATCCCTCATAAACTGTATGTACACCCCAAATTAGTATATGTTTGAAAATCCAATAATACCCTTGAATAAAATTACCAAAACAACTAAATAGTTTGTAAGTACCCCATAAATAATTATTAATTAGTTTCGTATTTTAATTTCTTGTGAAAAAAAAAAAAAAAAGTTTCCTATTAATTATTAGATATTAAATCTTTACATTTTAAACCATAGATTTTCTTTTAAATATTAATTCAAATATATTTTCAATTTCTTTTAAGGAAATACAAATCAATTGCTAAGTATGGAGAATGAATTAAAATCATCCAAAAATTGGTTGTGAAAGTTTTGAATTAATTATTATTATTTTCAAAATCAAAATCTTTTAAAACTTTTTTTGTTATCAATATTAGTTTATTTTCAATTTCATCAAAAAATTTTCTACTTCCAAATCAATTAGGACATGGAACAAACCTTGCATCCCTACCACTTTGACAAATAGAAAATGGATCTCCAACTAGAAAACCTTAAATTGTAGTGATTTTATGGACATAAAACAATCAATAAGAAATGACGAGAGTTGTTTGACATGACGAGAGAGAAAAAATGAAAGAAAAATATTGTATGGTTTTATGGAATAAAAACATAAAACAGAAAAAGTGGAGGAAGAGAAGTAGTAGAATTAAAGATAATAATAAAATTGATTAAATAACATAATCATAGGTGTAAATGGTGTGTACTTACGAAAATATAATACATTAAAATTTAGAAAAAGATATTATTGGTATTAAATGGGGTTTATTTACAAATTATAAATTTTAAAAAAAAATTGATGAATGTGATTATGAAAGGGGTGTACATACAGTTTTTAAGGGATGTCATTATCGCCACTCTTTCAAATATCATTTTGTTATCATTATACTGGCCACCACTCACCAGATCAAACGAGAGCTTTTAGCTTTGTGTTTTCTATCTCTTTCTCTGTGTCTTAGTTTCTAACATTCTCTCTTGGCAGCTCTACTAGTCACTCTTTTCCATTGTCATTTCTTTTTCATTTTTTCTCTCTCCATTGATTTGTGATAGTGATTCGTGTACAACTTTTCAAGTTCAACAACAACAAACAACTTCAACCATTCAACAAATACAACTTATTTCGGCTATAGGTTTGTATTTTTGATTCATTATTCATGTTTTTCTATATTTATTTTAATTTTTAAACTGTTAATCCGTTATAGTGTTATGGGATGGACAAAAAGAGAAATAAAATAAAATGTAATTTCTCATTTCCTCTTTTTTTTTTCACTAATAGAAGTTATATGTTCTCATAATCTTCAAATTTTCAAAAGAAGACAGTTCAGGGGCGGTGTTCGAGTTAAATTTGTTGTTGTTTAAGGTAATTTTGTTTTTGTTTTTGATTTTTTTGATTTAAAAAAAAAAAAAAACAATTCTGTTGTTGATAAAGCATGTTATTTCATTGTAAAACATTATTTTATCATTTTAGCTTGAATTCTCACTCAATTTTTGTTAACCATATATCTGTATGTCATTCTGTATTAGTGCCGGTCTTGACTATTCCGAGACGTCTGGGCAAAATCTAAAATATGGGACCCATACAAACAAAATCATCCTCACTTCATCCCAAAATAAAAATTAAAATTAAAAAATCGATGATTTTTATGTCTCCAGTTGCCCCTTTTTTGTTTTTTTTTTTTGGTTTTTGGGGTGTGGAGAATAAATGAAAAATATATAGGTAATATGTGATAGGAAGGTATGAAACTTTAAAAAATTGGGTTTTGTACTAGAATAAAATGAATTGGGCCAGGTTTTAATTTTTTTTGGTATTGTTTGAGCTTTCTTTTTTTTTTTTCTCTAAAAAAAAAAAAAAAAAAAAACCTCAACCCATAATAAAACTCACATCATATATTTGGGGCTCCGAGGCATGACGGGCCCGGGGCAAGTGCCCACCCCTGACCCACCCCATGGCCGCCCCTATTCTATATTTGTGTGTAACTCTCAATTTAATTAATATATGATTTAATTCCATTTCCCAACAATGTGTTTTGATACTGTGTTGTTATTTTGTTTTGTATGACTAGATGATAGCTTCAAGGTTGTTAAAGATCCGTTTAAAAGATGTTTTGTAACTTTACAAATGCTTTTAAGGGTTTATCTTTTGTAATTTTATAAGCTATTGGCAACAACTTTGATGTATGACATTAATATTAACGAATTATTTGGTATTTCAATTCAACTTTTGCTTATGTGTAATGAGAAATTTATTTGTTTATATAAGAAATATATTTATAACATGATAACGTTTTATTTGTAATGAAATTCTCATTTTCAGACCAAATATATGAAAACAAGTTATATATATTTTTATATAAGGTTGGATCAGAATCAGCCCCATCCTAACATTTTATTAAAGAAAAAGAAAGAGAACAATAAATAAAAGAAAACAAAAGAAGAAAATAGATCAACAGAACCTAAAAGAAGGTTTGTTACAAAAATCATTAAAAATAAAGTAATTGCAAAAATTTGAAAAGGTCCACCACCATGTAAGAGAGACAATACTGAGACTCCTATAAGCTAAACTATCTGCAATTTGGTTACCTTCCCGATAAATATGAGTGATAGGAAAGTCCATTTGAGAGATTAAGCTTAAACACCTATCCCAAGCGAGGCGCCAACACCAAAGAACCTTACAAGACCTAGAACGAATGATATCTACTACAAAAGTTGAATTGCTCTCTAACTATAACAGACACCAGCCAAAAGTCCAAGCATAATTAATAGAGCGGAGGGCAACAACCAATTCAGCCTCAAAAGCAAAACAAACACCAAGAGGAATAGCAAAGCAACTTGTAACAAAACCCCTGCACAACCAACAAGACTATGACTACCAAAAGTAGCCCCGTCTGTGTTAGCCTTAAGACAACCCGGCGGGGGAGGGCGCCAATTAACCTCTAAAATGCGAGGAGCCTTGGAAGGATGGCTAGAGACATGAAGCAGTTGAAGAGTCTGAAGTTCATCCACTGAATTTTTTATAGTGCCATACTGAAGTGAGTCTGTCTCGCAAACGGAACGCCAAAACAATGAAAGAGGATTTACAAAAACAGGCTTGCCACCCTCAAAGGTAGCTTGATTCCGATGGAACCATACCACCCAAATAACCGTGATGATCAAAGTCTGCTAAAGAGCTTTCAGCCTTTTACTAAAGACAATTCTCATCGCCTCCTGCCAAAGGTCTAAACAAGTACCATCTAACTTAAGCTTATGACCAAATGTAGAGGAAACATCATCCCACAACCCACAAACAAAAGGACAATCAAGAAACAGATGTCTTAAGTCTTCCTCTGCAGCATAACAAAACCGACAACGAGATGGGGAAATATAACAAGATGAGAATATTCAATCATAAATGTACCTAGAAATCAAGGCATGTATATCAATAAGAACAAGATGAGAATATTCAATCATAAATGTACCTAGAAATCAAGGCATGTATATCAATAAGAACAAGATGAGAATATTCAATATATCACAAAAATCTCAGTTCTTAGATCATGAAATTAAACCTAAAAATATCATGAAGAACATCACATAAAACATTTCTAGAATCAATTTCAAGTTAAATCAAGTTTAGCAAATATATGTTCAAGAGAAATCACAAAGCTCAAACTCAATTAATAAATGATCAAACACCCATAGGATATGATCTAACATCATTCTTACCACAAATCATCTATCAAATAAGAAGATTAAAAGAGATAATCAAAGAGAAAGTGACAAGAAGAAGTTTCACATACAAAGATGAAACTTGGACTGAAGAACAGCTTGCTACGAATAATCATGAATTCATTTGACTCTGAAAATGCTTAGGATGGTTTGTAGCTCTCTTCATGACCAACAATTTTGATTTTTGGATCACTAGATTTCAAGTTCGTATGAGAGAGTTATGATTAAAATACGAAAACTAAAATTGAGAGAAAATTTCTGATTTCATCTTTTTCAAAATTTCTACACTTACTATTTGGAGGGAAGGATGAGAGCTTTTGAAAGAATTCAAGGGAGGGAAAAACGGACCAACCACAGCCTGCCATGTCACCTCCATGTGTAGGGGGCGTGTGCCACACATGGGTAGAGAGGCTACCTGGCCGTGTGGCACACGTGGTTTCCTTTTGCTTGGCCTTTGGCTGAGCAAACTCCCTCGTGCTCCTCTCACGTTCTTCAACCGTATTCGGGCAATTTGAATCCATTTTCGGATTACAAATCATGACTCCCTCACGCACAACAAAGACTATAAAACTTTGCAAAAAAGTTAAGAATTCATCTCGGAAAATGACAACGAAGACAACTCAATGAATTAGAATGCAAAGTAGCGTAGCTACATTGTTTAGACTCGAAACCTAATGAATGAGTAATCGAAATGACCGGGACTCAATAAGAATCATATGAGATCATGTTCAAGTCCAAAATACAATAAACTCAAACAAATAAACATAATGTCACACAAGTATGTCATATCTATGCGATAGTGATAAAACATGCAATTCTACAATGTTTGTCTATATGAGACCAATGCATAAGCATACTTAAATGTGTGTGAATGTGTTATACCAAATGTTTGCACAACGATGCATGGACACACATGAATGAATTGTGTGTATGTGAGCTTACGCCTTGTAAGAGGAAGAAGAAACTTGATACCTTAGCATCAAGTATGCGATTTTCCTCTTGAAGACAATATTTGCATAAGACATTGCTTTTAACCTTTGAAGCTTCTTTTCATCAAGAACCATCTAAGCAACACTCATTACAAATATAGAGGGTTTTGCAATGGAATCAAACCAATACAAATCAAGGATCTTACAATATATATATATATATATATATATTAACAAACAAAACACACAGCTTTTAGATGTTAAATTGTAAAAGACAAAAGAGAGAATCATGTGAGGTGAGCTCCCGTGAGAGGCTATCAAGAGGTCCAATTATTTAACAAATCAAATGCATGTATGCAGCACAACAAGAGGTTACATGTGGAAATAAAACACACAATAAAATGTCCTTGAAATCTCAAAAAATGAAATGCAATCAGGTGTGTGTGCGTGAGGATCGCGTGACCTTCGCACCAAGCCTCTCTTGGTGTGGCTTTCATGCCACACCAAGCCGACTTCCGTTCCGAGCGATCTTCAGTCCATTTTTGACTTCGGAACTCAAAATTTGATTCCGTCTTCGAAATATAGACCTGAACTCAATCAAAAATATGAAAAATTACATGACTTTCCATTTTAAGCTCGGAATTGAATTCCAGTTTCCGATAAAAACACAGAATGTCCCAAATGTCTCGGAAATTATCTGAAACATATAAACAAGTCTCCGAATCACTCAGAACTCATCAAGGAACAAATCCACACACGTTGGACTCGTAAAAATACGAATAATCTAAAAAATATATTTTTTTAAAAATACAACAAGATTTTACTAACCATACCAAAACAACCACAAACATAGAAGTGACCGTGTGGAAAGTGAATACATCCTAATGCCTAACATGTCATGGCATTGCCATTGAATAAGATGCACTCAATTAAAACATGGATGAATAAAATTCATAGCTTTACATCCTAATGCCTAAACATGTCATGGCATTTCAATGAACAAGATGCAATCACTTAAATATGCATGAAGAGATTTCATGGCTTTGCATCCTAATGCCTAAACATGTCATGGCATTTCAATGAACAAGATGTAATCAAATAAACATGTATGAAGAGATATTCAACAATCATGAATGCACACATATAAAAACACACAGCATACAAGTATTAGAGATATGCATGAGTTGTGAGTGTGTGCATATAGATCTCTTCAAAGCAAGTAAGCACTAGAATATACCTTTGATGCTTCTTCTCTTGAGGTCTTGAGAGGGTCTTGGTTGTGCAAATCGCCAACCATCATAAGTCTAGGCTACCCTTACATCAAGCCCCACATGTGGTTTGTCCATAAAATAAGCCAATAAAAATATGAGACCTAACATATTGGATTGGACCGAGCGATGGCGACGGTTCTTGGTCGGGTTGGGACGGTAGCGGGTCTTGCGGCTATGTTTTCATTCTATTATATTTTTCAATTTCCTATTTTATATATATATTGATAAACTATGAATATGAATGAGGGGCGCCATTTTAGATTTTCGCTTTGGGCTTTTAAAAAGTTAGGACCGACCTTGATTGATAATAGAGTGGTGCTATTGGCACACTTTTATTGAACTAATAATGCCCCACTTTTTAAATTAGAGAGCTTCTTTTGACAATCCAATTTTTTTCTTTTTACACTTCTTTTCTAAAAATACTCCATTCTTAAAATTTAAATTTAAAAAAATTCTAAAGACATTTCATTTTGTTACAAAATTATCCTTTTTATCTTTTTTGAATTAAATTATTAAAAAAAGAAATTATCTCTCATAAATCATTAGATTAATTATTACATATTAAATACTCTCTCATAAATTTTTAATTACCATATTAAATTCTCTCTTCTCCAATACATATCTTTAATTTTCTATCTACATTTTTTCTCAAGCAAGACTAACAGTTAAGAAGAAAAAAAATTACTAATAAGCTTGGTTTTTAGGAACTATATATATGTATATACTAAAAAAAAAAAAAAACCTCAAAAAATAAGTACCTTATTTATTTATTTGTTTATTTTTAAATCGAAATATGAAAATGCTTTTTGTTACTTTTGTAGGTATGTGATTGCTTAGAGAACTTTAATTCTTTCATTAGTCTTAGAAATTTTGAGCTTAATCGAATCTAATTAAAAAAATTAAAGCTTTCTTATATATATATACATATATATTTGAAAATTGATTTTCTAATATATATATATATATATACATATACACGTATATTTGAAAATTGATTTTCTAATAAATATATATATATATATATATTACTGTTAGTAAAAAGTAAAATATTCATAAGTTTTTTTTTTCTTTAACTATTAATCAGAGATTGATCGATAAATATGATTTTTTTTTAAATAGAGAGAGATTAATTAGGAGAAAATGTTTAATATGGTAATAACAGATTTAGGAGAGAGAATTTAATTCGTAATATTTAATCTAATGATTTAGGAGAGAGATTTTTTTTTTAATAATTTAATTAGTTTGAATTCTCATTAATTTTTTTGTCTTGTTTAGTAATTTTAATTTAGGTTAAAATTGTCATTAATAAAAAAAATTAAATCGGAGTGTGAATAGATAATTTGTGGATTGTAAGGAGAAGGGCAAGAAGCTCTCTTTAAATTATTTAATATTACATTTATATCATTTATCGAAATGACTTAAAGAGACAAACAATAATAAATAATAAATTTTTTTTTTTTACATAAAGTGAATTCTAATAAAACCCCACGTTCACTTGTAATTTGTTTATTGGGGTATTATTCATTGGTCCCTATGTTTTTTTTTAAATGTCTATTTTTTACTCTTTTATCTATTTATCACTGGATTGTACCCTATGTTTTCAAAAACCGCTCATTTTGGTCCCTCTGACTATAATTTAGACAGTTAACCGTGACAGAAAATGCTGAATTACTAATTTGTCCATGACTTCAGCTTCATTGCGTAAAGGTACCATTATGCCCTTAAAAATTCAATAATTACAAATTTACCAAATATTGTTAAGACTAAAATGTCCTTATTAACATAAAATTTTACAATTTGATCAGTAGCTTTTCTTTTGACTTTGGAATTGATTTTGGAATTTACGTTTTTACCATTGATTTGTTGAATAAAAAATTGAATTTAAATTTTCATTGAATCCATTGAACAACGGTACAAAATAAAAGTTTTATAAAAGCACCCATCTCTCCTTCTTTCATCAAAAGTCTTCTATTCATACATCAATTTTTCCATAAACTTGTTTTTCATTTTACAAGCATAAAACACTCCATTCTGTTTCTTATTTTGTTTCCTCTTGTCATAATTTTTTTTTTCTTCAAATCCTTTTTTCTGTTCATGCTTAAAACAACCCAAAAACCTAGTTTTGTTGGCAATAAATCTGAAAATAAAATGTGGCATCGTCAAGCTGCACGAGTTAAAAAGCTGGATCGTTCATGGTTAAAATTAATGGGTCTCCGAGACAAGTAAGAATCGTAATAGACTATTTTTTGGTTGCGATGCATGCAACTATTTCAAGTGGTGGTGTCTTGATCAAGAAGAATATGAAAGTATAGAAGATTTTGTAAAACGCAGAACATGTGTAGAATCAACATTTGTATATGACGATACTCAGTTTTGTGTGGTCGTTGCCACAACTATAAGAAGTGCAAAGGAATTTGGCTTGGTTGAACGTGATTTTCCTATTTCACACTGTGTTGCTAGGCATATGTATTTGTAAGACTATGCAACTGTAGTGAATGAGTTTCATATATAAGATAATACAATGTAATGAGGCATAGTGGGAAATAAAATAGTAAATTAATGACAAAGCATAAACTAATAATAACACTCTAAACATAAAAACAACATAACCACTACAATGTGGACCACAATAACTAATTTAATAAACTAATGACAATCAAGCAAACAATAACACTGTTTCCAAGCAAACAATCACAAAATATTAAGGTTTAGGTTTATCCTTTCCTGTCACTGAAACCTAAAACACATCCAACCAACCAATCAAAAGAAGTTATGGTCACTGCCAAATAACCATAACTATATCACCCTAATAAATTAACATGACAATCAGATTTGGATAACATAAAAACATGTCCAAAAGATTTGTGTTTACCCAATCCGACACAAAAATATCTAAACAACAATGTTTTCAAGCTATCTTGCCACATAATATTAATAAAACCCCTTTATGGTTTGAGATTTGAACCTCAAACATCAGACACATGTGTTATGGGAGCCCTACTTGTGCCGCGTTCATTGGTTTGGGCCCTACAACAATTGAATGGTATTTTCAGTATATACCTTAGCATGCAATAGTATACTTTTGAGAATTAAACAATAATATTTACTCAGTTGCAGCTGAACATTGCTAATCTGTGGTACTAGTGCACCTTACATGAGTAGTAACCCTATAATATTTTTGGAAAGTATTAAACAACACTATAATATTGATATATATATATATGTATACTGTTAATATAATACCACTATTACACTATAACAAGTATATAATAATACCTGTATAATGTACAAGCTGGTGCATTTGAGACATTTTTAGAAGTTTTTTTTTCCCCTTTTGAGGTGGATCCTTTCCCTTTCCCCTACATTACTAATATTAAATGATAATTTATTTTTGAAAGAGGTAGAAAAAAATATATAAAAGTAGTTGAATACAGATTAAGTTGTTTACCTTAGATGGACAGGTCGCCCGATTGTGTCCAAGTTCTCCATATAGCGAATATCTTTTAGAGAATGTTACATTTGGTGCACGTGGCTCATCAGGTACCCTAGTTTTCTTCTTCTTGGGTTTGATTGCCTTTGTTTTTTTCACGGGCGGTTCAATAGACTGAGATTCAAACTCAGGCCACCTGGATTTATCTGGGATTGAGTTGATATTCCCATCATATGCCATTTTCCAAGCTTCCTTGGAATAATACCAATGCACATGATCATGTGCATACTATTTGTTATACATGAACACGATAATATCATGCATGCATGGCAACTCATTCATCTGCCACATCCCATAATCACATGTGCCATCATCAGTGTTGACCAGAATTTTGACATCTGCTTGGTCAACTGTCTCAAACCAACGACCTCTTCCATGAATAACTTGTAACTTCCTTGCTTCTTTTTCATTCATCGTCAAATTTTCCCTTGCATATGGAGTTATTGTATCAATTAACCTCTCCACTTTAGCCCATTTCTCATAGAAATGTACCATAGTTTTTCTTATGAAATTCTCTGATAGTTGAAGTATAGGCTTGTCCCTATCCTTTCGTACCAACTATTGAAACATTTTGACATGTTGTCAGAGACATGATCAGCTTTGAGGGACAATTCAAATGCATGTCTTGCCCATTTTTCAACTGGCTCTAACATTAACCAGTTAGCAGCATTCTCACTTTTTTCCCTAACTAAAGCTAAAGCCTGTTCGAAGCTAGCTCGGTTAGCACCTCTAGCCACATGCCACAAATTCCAATTGATTTTGTAGTTCTTGAAGGTTGACGTGAAATTTGCAACGATACGTCGAAAACAATACCGAGTATATGCATTCGGCCACTTCTTCACCAAGGCTTTCAATAACCATTTATGTCCATCACTAATAAAACAAATGTATCTATTGTCATCCCATCCCAAAGAATCTCACATGTGCCTCAAAAACCATATCCAACTTTCAGGGTTTCTGGACTCACAAATACAGATAGCTATTGGAATAATACAGTTATCTCCATCTAAAGCAGTTGATGATAGCAACACTCCCCCAAACTCTCCTCACAAATGACACCCATCGAGAACTATCAAGGGACGATAACTATTCAAAAAACCTAATTGACATGCTTTAAAACTCAGGTAGATCTGAGGAATGTTGCATTTCCATACTTTGTTAGCTTCGCATATGCCTCAACATGATGAGTCTTCAAAGTCTCAAGTACAATCTTCTTTGCCCTATAGATTGTTTGGCTGCCAACCTCCACTAAAAATCTTTCTTGCAATTCATTCTTAAATAATTTTGCCTTTCCATTAGGGTTTGAACCAGTGTTTGGAAAAAAATAGAAGAATCGACCATCTAGGCACTGCCTATACACTAGGCGGACGTCGGTCATCCTGTTTAAGCTAAATCGGCCATATTAGGCCGCTAGAAGAAAATTGGTTGATTTGGTCAGAAAAATCGATAGCTTTGGCCGAAAAAATCAAGCTAAATGGAGTCAAAGTCATTGACTCCTCATAGTTGTTGAAAAGACTCGCTGTCGACCGAAGTTGCTTGACTAGTAAACTGTCATCGTCGTTCACCACCATCATCGTCGCCGTCTCCGGTGAGTGGGTTGTCACCACCCCAACCAGAAGCTTCAGAAGAAGCCGAAGAACAAAACCCATATGCAGAAAAATAAAATAAATGAAGAAGATGAAAAGCGAGTTAGAGAGCTAGAGAGAGTTGGTGTTGAAAATTGAAAATGTGTTGCAGAGAATAAATGAATGGAAAATATGAAAAGACAGTTGAAAAGATGGAGAAAGAGAGAGAGAGAGAGAGAGAGAGAGAGAGAAAGCATTGATTGTGGCGTATTGGCTTAGGAAATGATAAAGTGGAATAAGTGATAAAGAATTAATGATTGAAAAGAACAATGATAAAAAATTAAAATAATAGTAAATAATAAAGGAAAAAAAGTCAAATGTGAAGGCAGTCTAATAATGGTGCTGAGATGTATCCCACTACACTAGTCACTTAGTCAGTGACCCAAGAAATTACAGAAAAAAGTTTCATAATAAAACAAAAGATAAACAAAATAAAAGAGACAATTTCGGTCAACTAGGCTACTTAGGCGCTGCCTATACCACCTAAGTGCTAGGCGCTGGTCTGCCGCCCGACTAGCGCCTAGCGCCTAACATTTATTAGAGCACTGGTTTGAACGAATGAAGTTTCCTAGAACCGATACAACCCACCTTGATGTAGCCTCTTTGTTTTCAGCCACCCTCAGGCACATCGAGCGGCTTCCCCGAACACTCCTGATCATGAATGTAACCTTATATGTAAGGCATGATGCATGTAGTCTCCAATCATATACATCATTCTTGCAAGTCACTGTTTACCTATACCTATACCTATCATTCTTGATTTTCTTCAATGTAAACCCCTTTTGTATGGCATACCTCTTCATAACCTCCCGAGTAAACGTTGCATTCCCAATAATTTGACCATCTTCAAAAGAAATGGTCCCATTTGGATTTGGGGCCCGTTGATGTTTCTAACAGTATCTAGCAATCCTTATCAACGATGTTTGTTCATCGAAGGACACTACAACAGCTATTTCATCGCCATCAGGCTAACAATGGTCTTTGTTTCCAAAATCCTTCTCGCCATTTTCATCGACCAAACTCATATCTAAGTCATCCTCTAACTCTTCACTAATCTCATACTCATTGTCAACTGAACACTTATCACTTCCATCATTTACTACATGTCCACATACATTCTCTTCTTCACCGTTTTCTTTAACCAGTACAACATTGTCTTCTTCATTGTTTGCTTCAACTGGTTATGAATAGTTCTCTTCTACTGGTTCAACATTGTTCTCTTTTATTGGTTCATTGAAATAAAGTAGGCCAGCTGGCTCATCTTTAGGGAAATGGATGGCATTGGGGACCATAATGAGTTCTAACTCAATAATGCCCATGTGATGATCGTCAAACAACTCGAAACATAACATCAACTCTTCATCTGTTGTTAGCACATGTTGCTGGCCATTTCACGGATACGTAATGCGTAATTACCAATTTTCCCAACTGTTGACGTGATGCCCACTGAGTACCTTCTTAGCATCATTTATAAGGTTAACGATACTACAATCTCCTGGTTCAATGAGATCCATGTCAACAACTCTGTCAGCATACTTCAAATGAACTCGAAACAACAACATTTGCAAGATACTGCAAAATATAAAGAAAAGTTATTATAAGAAAATATACCAGAGTAATGAATTCCACACACATATTTTATGTCAACCCATGCAACACACGTCATCAAGTTGGCTTCTGATTTTAACCAGACTTCACAAAAACACCTATATCAAACAAACAAAACTTAGAACAGACCCTTACATCAGATACAACAAACCCTAACATTTGAATAGACAATACAATATCAGAAAGAACGATTCTTTTTTTTTAATAAAATTAGAATTATATGTTCTTTTACCAAGTTCAACCAAAAGCCCCCTAAAAAAAAAAAACCTAACAAAACCCATATCATACACCGATTGAAAAAACTTGAAAAAAGATCACATAACACAACAAATTTCAAAAAATAAAGAAATTTTGCAACACAAAATAAAATTATTTGTTATTTAACCAAGTTCAAGCAAAAGAGGAAAAAAAAAAAAAAACCTAGGAAACAACCATTTCTCTTTGAAATAAAATAAAACACAACACAACATCAAAAATATTTAAATTTTTTTCAAGAAAAATGACCTTTACATGTTATTTAACAAAGTGCATGCAAAATTACCAAAAAAAAAAAGCATATAAACATACCACTTAGAAAAAAAATGAAAAAACCAACACATCAACTTACCAGTTACGATGTTATTCGCTTTCGCTAGTGATGGGGGACTTTCGTACTCTTCTCGGTCTCTTTGAAGCTTCGACGATCGTTAGTTTGGGGTTTTGTAAGAGGAATTGAAAACGTGCCAAGGTTTGTCGTCTCAGGAAAGAAAAGGTTTGGGTTTGGTTTTGATGCTATAGATATTTTGGTAATGACCCTTCTCTCTGGCCGAAATCTATTGCACCACAGTTAAATGACCAAAATATCCTCTTTCTGTTAACTCAGACTAACGTTTGACTGATAGAAGGACCAAAATGAGTGATTTTTGAAAACATAGGGCCCAATCCAGTGAAAAATGGATAAGAGAGGAAAAAATAAACATTTCAAAAAAAAAAATATAGGGAATAAATGAGTAATACCTCTTTGTTTATTTGGAAAAAATTCTCTTAACTTTTAAATCCTAAAATATATTTGTTTTCAATTTTATTATTCTATAAAAATACTAATTATTTACTGCATTCGATAATAATTATTATTATTTTGTTTGTTTGACAAAAGAAGAGAAAAACATTATCTTTTTCACTACCCATTTTTCTTTGCTCTGTTTTTCGATGTGTATTGCAATTTGCGCACATAAATTATGTACCTGAAACTATAAAATTAAAAAACTAAAATAGATTGCTTGCTATTGGAGCTACGTAGAGAGAAAAAAAAAAAAGAATGGCTTTAATACACACGTCTCTAAATTTTTCAGCTTTTGGATGTTTGGTTTTCCTATCTTCACTTTAGAATAATTAATAATCTTATGATGGAGGAAGACTTTGTTTGTTTTTCTTTTTATTTTCCATGATTAAATAAGAAGGAAAAAAACATAACATTTGAATTAATGTTAGGATTTTGGTTTATGTTGGCATTATTCTATATCAAAATGTCATTTCCTTTGTATTGTTTAGTTGTCTAAGATTCTGTTTATCAAGCTTCAAAGAAGATGGACAACGATTCAAGTAAAGTGGAGCCTTCGTGTGAGGAAAACGTTATTGACTACAAAGGAAATAAAACCTCTTTCCTCTTACAAGGCTTAGGCGCACACACATACACAATTCATTCATAAGTGTCCCAGCTTAGTTATGCCAATTTAGTATAACATATTCACATGTTTTAGTATGCTCATGCATTGATCTCATATTGACATACATTGTAGAAATGCATGTACTATGACTATGTCTAGGAAATTGCATACTTATGTGGCCATGTGTTTATTTGTTTGAGTGTAAGTGATTTGGATTTGAATATGTTCTTAAATGATTCCTTGTTGAGTTCTGGTCATTGCGGATACTCACTCATTTGATTTCGAGTTCAAACGAGGAAGTTACGTAACTTTACGTTCCTTTATAATGTGTTGTCTTCGTCTTCGTATATCGAGTTGAGTTCACATCCAATTGTCAAAGTTTCATAATCTTCCTCGTGTATAAGTGAGTCATCATTCGTAATCTAGTAACGGATTAGAATTTCGAGTTCGGAGGCCGAAAGAAGGTCAAAGAACGCGAGAGGTACGCAAGGAGAAGAGCCAAAGTGAGAAGGTCTCACTTAGGAGGCTTCCCATGGAGGCACGCCTCCTTCCAATGGTGGCCATGCGCCTCCACGGGGATAGCCAAGGGTTGAACTCCCAAGTGGGTCCCACTTCATTTGGTTTTCCCTCCCAAGCTCTTTTAAATACCCCTCTCTCTCATTTGTTTATTGTCAAGAAGAAAATGTGCAAAAAATTTCTCTCCAACTTTCTCATCTTCCAAACACCTTAACTTTCTTATTCAGACTCCGAATTGAGTGATTCAAGTTGAATAATTTTTTTAATCAAGCTCCCTACCTTCTCCAAAAGAGTTTGCAGTTGTTTGATTAAGTTTTAGAGCAGTTCCACTGTCAAAACCGAACCAGCTTGGGATTTCAAGGTACTGAGCCAAACTTTGTGATTTCATCTTTGATAATCTTTAATTACTTTGGGTTTTCTTCTTTTATATGTATATGTATGTTTGATGAAATCTATTGAGAATGATAGCTTCATATCAAAGCTAATCAAATCTAATTAGAGACAAATGTGAACTAGTTTTCTATGATTTTAGTATTTCATATGTTTGAGAGTCGTATTGTGCTTAGCTTGATATCTAGGGTTATTTGTGACTTAATTGATCTATTTCATGATTAATAACCTTGTCTTGTGCTTGGATCCTTTAATTGAATAAATCTAGGATTATCACATTTGATTTAATGTTTAGAGCTATCTAGGATTTAATTGATTATTCATTACATCCTTGCTCTAAATACTTGCTAGAATATTAATTGAACACATTTTGTGAATCTAGAATTTTTGGTGTATGTTTCTAATTTATTGAATTTGTGCTTCATGTATATGATTTATTCAAGTATTAGCTTTGTGAATGAAACTAGGATTTACATGTGTTAGGTGTTTCACATGCTATAGGTTTCAATTCATTGTTTTTATGACTAGACAATATTTGACTTAGGTGCTCACATGACTAAATCTATGTCTACATGATTTGTACACGATCCATACATCTCATATGTTCATGCATCATCTTGTGTGATTGCATCTCTCGGATTCTAAACTAGAATATAATACATTGTGTGCTAATTTTCTAATTCTAGTTTCCATAGCTCATATTGATCATATGTTTAATATTGTTTGTGCTTGCATCATTTGCATCACATAGATTACTTACCTTGTAAAAGGTGGAAGTCTTGGCTAAGGGTGTGAGGCTTTAAGTAAGTCCAAGCAAGGGAAGTCTTGGCTAAGAGGTGTGAGGCCCCTGAGTAAGTCCGAGCAAAGTCTTTTCTAGGGGTGTGAGGCTCCGGTTAGACAAGCAAGGAAAATATTGGCTTGGGGTGTGAGACTCATATAAGTCCGAGCAAGAAAAGTCTATTCTTCAACATAGAGAAAGGGAAGTCTTAGCGTGAGGTGTGAGGCCTCTTGTAAGTCTGAGCATGGATATTCTTTAGAGGCATGAGATGCATCTCGGTTAGAGAATATGCAAGTTTCTCTCTAGTGGGAATAGATATGAGGGATATCTAATAGATTGTGATACATGAGAGTTGGTCACATTTGAGGGTGTACTCTTATTTAACTAGTGAAAATCATTTTGCCGGCGGTTGTGGATTCAACCCGTGGATGTTTCCTCTTCGGAGATTTTACCACGTAAAAATCAATGTGTCAAATGTCTCTATCTCTTTATATTTGTATGTATGATCAATATATCTTGTTTAAGATCTTCATGTTCTCACATCCTTGTAAACAAGATATTTGTAGAGAAAGAGGTGCACACATTATTTGTTGAATCAACATTTATCTCTTGTATTTTGTAAGTGTTTGAACATTGTATCTTGTGGTATTCTATATCAAGTTGTAAAGCTTTACTTAGTGAATTTACATTGTAATATTCAAAGTACAACTTGTGGAATTTACTTTGCATTGAATATACTTTTATATAAGATACATTGTCTTTTGTTGTATGTTGTGTGAACTAAAGGTGGTGATTCAAGCATACATGTGATTATTGTTTTCTCATAACAATCATATTAAAGGTTAATTTGTATGCTCACCAAGGTTTGGACAAAAACATCGAAAGAGTTTTTAAAATTAGAGTGTCAAACTATTCACCCATTCTAGTTGTTTAGTATAACCTTATAGGTATTTTCAATTAACACTACTCAACTGCATCCAACTACAACACTGCAAATCATCTTCCCCGAATCCAAGTCTAGCAATTCACAGTGATTAGGAAAGAATTTAGAAATACAATTCAATTCTTTTGTGAGTTTACTGATGGACAAAAAGTTGCAGTCTAGGTTTGGAACCAAAAGAACAAAATGCAGTGTAAATGTCTTTGAAATAAAAACAGAACATGTCCCTACTACTAAGGATGAGCATTTCCTCATGGGCCTCATCCCCATTTGCAGGCAAATTTCAACCCCTAAATAGATTTTAGGGGCCAGGTGGCCGTAAATTTAACCCCTAAATTCTAAATAAGGATAGGGGCCGGGGAACCTCCCCCTACCCCCATTTCCTCATTTCCTAAATGGTGGTGGGGGTGAGGGACCCATTTCCCCATTTTCCCCAAATATTATATATATATATATATATATATACATTCTTTCTATTGTCAGTTTGAACAGATATAAAATATATCAGTTCCTTGCATGTGGGCCATTGGATTTAAAAGATGAACTGACAAATGCATGTAGCCAAGTCAAAGCATTTAAATCTAATGGCCCACATGCAAAACTGTGTGTGTGTGTGTATATATATATATATTATTTACTTTTCTTTTCAATTTTTTTTTTAACTTTAAGTCTCTAACCTTAGTACTAAGGGGAGTGTACATGATTTTTGAGAATATTTAAAGACATTTTTTAAATGATAGATTTTCAAGGATTTTGACATACTTTTATAAATCCACATTGACTTTCATTAATCTATTTAGACATCTATCTCAAACTTTTATGGATTTGTTTAGATATCTATCTCAGACTTTCATGGATTTGTTATCTCATATTTCTATTATAGATGGATGAATTATACAAGTATATGGCCCAATCAGTTAGCCGAAGAAAATCTCCATTTCAAAACTCAATTTTCACAAAGATCTCAACTTTCATGATAAACCCAAAAAAAAAAAAAAAACATATGAATACGTAAAACTTCATGTAAGAATAAACGTTGCACACCAAAAAAAAAAAAACTTACAACAATAATTTCCACTCAATTACTAAAGTCAATCAAAAATGAAAGAAAGTGATATAGTTTATAACAATTTTGAGAGCAAAATTAAAAAGAAAATACTAGACATTCATAAGTCATCTTCATTGATTCTCATTGTTATCATTGTGTCGTACATCTATCAACATATTCAAAGCTATAACATCTCTCCATTCATTAGCCTCAGTTGGTTTTTGTTTTTGGGTTTGGAAAACTGGTTCAGGATCAGCTTCATTAACTGGTTCAGGATCCACTTCATTATCTTCCTCAAATTCTTTAACTTCCATATATTCCCCATTAGTTTCTTCTTCGTCAATTTCATCTACCTCCATTCCTTCCCCCTCAATTTCCTCTCCCTCCATTTTGTCTTCCTCTAGTTCATTCTCTCCACACATGTTTGATTAAAAAATTCAAATACAATTTACAATAAGCACGTAAGAAAATTAGACAACCATCTAATAGATATCATCATTGAACTACATAAAACAAACTGAAATATGAGCTAAAAAATATGAATTAAATGTAGCAAATATCTCATTCTATAAACAAATATATGAACCCAAAATGAAGCAAATCTTTCATTCAAACTACAATATAAAGAACCATAAATAATATAAACGATGAAGAGTTATAAACAAACAAAAATGAATTAATCGAATAACCAAGCAAATAATAATAAAACATATGCTTATTTAACTAATCATATAAACAAACAATAATCAAATAATCAAATAACCAAGCAAAACTATACATAAAATATTGAAAAAAAAGCATAACCCTAACCTAAACCTTGTCACAACTGACAACCCTTTGATCCGTGATTTTTAATTGATTCTCTACAACTTCAAATCTTATAAAATTTGACATGGATAATCTAGATATATATTAAATACTATAGTAAAATTATCAATTTAATCCATGATCATTTGTATATTCAAACATTCATTCTTTTCTTGTTTCCCGAATATTTCTAGTAGAAATCAATATTGACATTTGTCCACTCCACTCCAAAAATTATAATAATTTTTATACTCATTTATAAAGCATGAAATTTTATAGAATAATAGTAGACATAACATTCTATCTATATATAATGTTTCATAATTTTCTAGATAGAAGAACTCATCCAAATAAATTTACGAATTTTGGTCATTGTCAAAATGAAGGGGTTCCAGCAAACCTTTGTATATTTCAAAAACTTATAAAGTTCACCAAAATCCTTGGGGAGAAAACTAGAATTGTTATGACCTTTGATATTTATACTTCTCACCACCAAGTCCACCGAAATCCATGACCTAAGAAAATCCTTTAAAATCTAGTCTCAATTGAATACACCTTGATTTTTACAGACATTTTTAAAGTCTCAGTTTAATACACCCAGATTTTGAAGGACTCTTTAAAAGTTGTAAGGTCCTAAATTTGTGTTGGCTTGATTCCATTGCAAAAACTCTCTTTATTTGTAATTGTTAGTTGCTAAGGTGTTTCTTGGTGGAAGTGTGCTTCAAAGGAGAAAAGAAACTTCTCATACAAATATCGTCTTCAAGGGGAAAAGAGCTTACTTGGATGCTAAGGTATCAAGATACTTCTTCCTCTTACAAGGTGTAAGCGTACACACACACAATTCATACTTTTGTGGCCATACATCCTTGGGCAAACCGCACACACATACATTACATTCATATGTGTCCTTGTATCGTTATGCTCATTTAGTATAACACATTCACACACTTGTTGATGTATGCACATGTATTATATTTAATTTGATAAACATTTTGAAATTGTATATTCTAAGACTATATCTAGGAAATGGCATACTTGTGTGACTTTGTATTTATTTGTTTGTGTTTCTTTTATTTTAGACTTGAACATGATCTCATATGATTCGTTATTGAGTCCCGGTCATTTCGGTTACTCAATCATTAGGTTTCGAGTCCAAACTAGGAAGTTACGCTACTTTACGTCCTGATATGTTGTGTTGTCTTCGTCATCGTGTATCGAGTCGAATTCATAACCTTTTGTCAAAGTTTCATAGTCTTCCATGTGTGTGAGAGAGTCATGGTTTGTAATCCAAAAATAGATACAAATTCAGAGTTCGGAGACTCGAATACTTCTGAAGAACGTGAGAGAAATGCGAGGGAGGCATGAAATGGCTAAAGGCCATTTTAGGGTGCATCTCGTGAGGGGCGCGTGATCACGCTTAAAATGTTCACATTTAGCTCTCCCTTTTCTTGGTTTTTATTACCGTTTTCTAAGCATTTTATGTATTTAATGTTGTAAATATATGTTATCAGGTGATAAAGGCGTTTCAAAGGCAATTGGGTTCAAAATGACGAAAACAGGGCAAAGAAGGCAAAAAAACAGAGGATACCTTATTCCCGCGGGTTCGTACACAAAGACCCCGCGAGAATGAACCAACAGAGATAAGCCATGGAGAAGATACGTCAAGCCAGCGAGTTCAGTATCTTTGGCTTGCGGGAATAAAGCCGCGACATGAAGCTGGAGGATCCAGCAAGCCTCAAGCCAAGGAGTTCAATCTTTTTGTCCCACGGGAACAAAGCCGCCGCACAATCCCGTAAAAGATTCCCACGGGTTTAGACCTTCGCCCCTGAGAGAAAGAAGTAGCGGAAGGAGTCCGCTCAGAATGAGAGAGCTCATTCTCGGAAGTTTCTAGGCAACCAAACTCCATTTTTAGTACCTTAGATTAGTTAATCTCAAGTTCATATAGACGGAGTTGTTGCTTGGATTGCAAAGAGGATCACATCTTCATCACAAGAATTGTAAGCTGGTGATATTTTCTTCAATTGTAATTCCTTTGTGCTTTGATTCTATGTGTAACTAAAACCCTTTTTGTTAGGGGATAGATGTAATTCTTGTAATCAACCTTATTATATAATCAAATATATATGTATTTCACTCTTCAAGCTTGTTTGTGTACTTAATACTCTAATCATGAATGATGGTGGTTGCAACCACCTTTCTCTCATTGAATGCATAATATGCTTGATGATTCAATATGCATTAAAGACCATTAATGCTTGTGACACTTATGCCATCCACTTTGTAGAGATTTATTAACCTTGATAATCTCTACTAACACCATTGAGTAAACCTCTTTTAATTCACTCCTATAATATTAGGTTGTGATTAAAATGAAGGATTCAGTGCTTTATAATTTGACATGAATGGATGCACGTAAGGGTCATGGTGATTGTGCCTCATGAATGATTGATTATCTAATAGGTTGTTGTTTGAATGAATCTTTCCCCTAGCAATCCTTTAATCTAGAATTTTAACCAAGTAATTGTAGTTATTAATCGTACTCAACTGGCATTTTAGTTTAGTTATTGTTTGATCACTTTAGTTAATTAATTGACCTTGTTTTTAGCCTAGTTACAAGAGTTTAGACTTTCTTGTTCTGTTAGTGTAAATCCGTTGTCTCGTGGGAAGGATAACCAGTACTCGTGCACCCTATATGAGTTGAACGACTTGTGCACTTGTGAAGTCAACTCGTATAGGGTGAAACACTCGCGCGTTCCTTTAATATAACCGAGGTAGAGTAGCATAATTTTGTAGAACCGGTTCGGGCGTTTTGAGCCTCATGGGTCAGCCTGACCCATGAGGCTCATGCGCCTCACACGGGCTGGGTGACCTGGTCACCTTTAGTTTGCCACTGAAACCTCTTACCTCTCTATTTTAAATATCATCCTTCTTCCCTCCAAATTTGTGTGAAGAAAAAAATTGAAAAAATAGAAAGCTGAAATTGTTTTCAAGTTTTTGATTTCTTGTTTTAATCATAACTCTCTCATTTCAACTCCGAATCAAATGATTCAAAAGCCAAAAATATTGGTCTTGAAGAGAGGAATAAACCCCAAGTATTTTCAGAGTTATATGGTGTTGTGATTTTGTGTGGTATATCGATTTCTACTCGTAGATCATCATTTGTAAGTGAATCATCTTCTTCTCACTTTCTCTTGTGATCATCTTATTGAATCTTCTTATTTGATAGATGAAAAGTGTTAAGGATGATGCTAATTCATGTGCTGGGTTTTTTTTTTGATCGATTGATTTTTGAGTTTTTGCTTTGTGATCAAATTTGAACATCTTTTAGCTAAACTTGATTAACATGAAATTGATTCTACAAAAGCTTTTTGTGATAAGCTTGATTGTTGATTTCTAGATCTAATTTCATGTTTCTAAGAACTATGATTTTTTTTATCGTGATATTGAATATTCTAATCTAGTTCTTATTGATTCATATGCTTTGATTTCTAGATAATTTATTGATTGATTGTTGAAAGTATATTCTGGTTATTAAATGGCATGTTCATAGAGCTTGAGTGATCTACTTGTTCTACTTGATTTTATTTGCATAATTAGCATCACTTAGATCATTTTGCCTTGTAAAAGGTTGAAGTCTTTTTCAAAGTGAGTAAAGTTTTGTTTAGAGCAAGAATACTTGACTAGGACATGTGGTTTGGATAGTCAAGCAAGGAGTCTTAGTTAGGATCTAGAGGATCCGGATAACAAAGCAAGAAGACTTGTTTAGGATCAAGAGGATCCGAATAGACAAGCACGCACAAAAGCTTCCTAGAGACGTTCGTGTCTTGGATAGGAAGTTGCTTCCTAGAGGTGTAGGTCACATCTCGAATAGGAAGTAGGCAAGGTGTTTCACTAGGCCCGAGGGTAGACTAGGAGTTGATAGCTTATGGAGTATATCATATGTTGATTGCCTTGAGTGTGCATCTCTGTTTCGTTATAGTGAATTGCTTGCCGGTGGTTGTGGTATCAACCCGAGGTTTTCATTATCTTCCATATCTTACATTGATTGTATCACTTGTGAATTGTATTTTAAATTGTATTGTTTGAAGCAATCCATCTGTTAGACACACCAAGTGTGCATATCATTATTCCGCGAAAAGAATTTGGGCCTATACCTATCCCCCCACCCTTCTAGGTATATATTACACTATATTGCTTAAAGGAATTTCAAAAGTCCATAAAAATCTGAATTGAATACCACTGGATTAATATAGACTCTTTTAAAGTCTTTAAATGTCCGAATTGAATACACCCAGATTTATAAAAGTCTTTAAATGTCCTTGAAAATCCTAATTCAATACACTCCCCTAAATTTAAACCACATTAGTAAAAACCTTAAATTTGTTTTGACTTTTATTTTTTAATACTTTTATAGTGTAATAAGTATTTGTAATTATTTTGGATAAATTAAACCAATTATATATTTTAGATTGGATATTTTGATTATTTTTTTGGATTGAATATTCAAATTGGTTGAAACGATAGATTGTGATGGCTGGATCCCGAATTTCAAATCCCACATTTCAGATTGGAAATTGAGATTGGAAATGGGAGATGACTGTGAGGTGGGGGAACATCCACCCAAACAACCCCATCCCTAGTTCCTCTAAATAGGGTTTTGGGGTGGGGTGGGGGAGGATAGAGGGATGGGGGTAGGGGGACCATCCCTCACCCTAATGGGCCCCCACACCTATCCCTTTCTTATACCTTTAAAATAGACCCATCTACAATTCTCACATTAAGATTGTCATAACATGGATTATAGGTGTAGAATATACTAGAATCTTTGGCCATATAATCTGATGCACCGTAGTCCACTATCTAGGAACTATAGTTCACCTTTTTTTTTTTATTTCAATGCATTTAGAAACGTACCTTTCTATGCGAGGGAACCAGATCCAATAACTAGTGAGTTAGGGCTCTTAGATGGTTATGAGAGGAAGTGACAGATGAGGCAAGATTGGTCATTCCATACCTTATCATGTGAGGGATTTAGGTTTCGAATAGTGCTCTATTACCATAGAGAGAAATATTGAAGTTTTATTCACTTACCTTAGATTGAGATACAAAGGAATATAAATATAGGAGGCAACTAATCACCTTCCTCAAAACTAGGAAACTAACCTAATCTATAGAAACTATCCTGGATATGAGAAGGGAATAACAAACTACTCAAATCTCTTTATTTTAAACCATAAAATGATAACTAGCTAACCAATTCCAACAAATATTAACATAAAACAATTATATAAAAATTGGAATGAATGCCTACAGCAAATTATTTTATTTTATTTTATTTTTTTTACAAAAAAGAAAGCGTGAAATGTTAAAAACAAATCATGAAATGTTGGAAAAATCATGAAATGTTGTAAATCAAATCATGAAATCTAAGGATAAAATGAACAAACATTACATAAACAACACCTCTAAAATTATATTTTTAACTTTTTGCCTACAAAAATTACCAAAACATCCCTCCATAAGAGGGTTTTAGTAATTTACCCTTCTTCCTCATTAGGCTTTTTTCCTCCTCTTATACAGAACACAACATCTCTGAGAAGGGAAAGCCCTAGCGGCGCTATTGCACAGTTAGGCGCACAATGCCTAAGTGTGTGGTCATTGGGTGCATAATGCCCATGCAACTTCGCTTAAGCTCGTGCAACCCAGGCAATGTCAATGTTGCAAAACTCTGCCAAGTCGGTCGACTAAGCGCCGCCTAGTCGCTAAGCGGTTGTTTGGCCACAACGATTTCAAGGAAATCATAGTGGTTATATGGTTTTCCGCCTAGTCGGCCTAGGCTTCGTTGATTGACTAGGCTAAATTGTTTTTTAAATAAAAAATTGTAACCCCCAAAATAACGTCGTTTTGGGGTTTTATTAAAAGAGAAAAATCTCTTCTCTTCTAGTTCCAACCTTCATCAACCAAAAATCAACAACAATCTCTTCTCTTGTCCAGATGATGTAGAGGAAGCGTCTACGAGAAAAACTCGCAAGAACAATTCGAAAAGCAAATACAATATATTTATAAATTTAATTTTTATAAATTCAACAACTGATCCTCCAAACCCTAATACAATATATTTAAAGGAAACAAATTCGAAATCTCCTAGACTCCTAAAGATCATAAATGAAATCGGGAAAGAATCCCGAATAAAAAACTAAAAACAAATTCTAATCAAAAAAGGAAAAAACACCTAATTAAATATATAATAAATGGAAATAAAATAATATGTTTTAATTGCAAGAATATTTTTAAAATCAAAAATCGTCAACAGTAACTTTGATAATCTCTCCTGCATCATTCTCTTCAGGTTGGAGAAAATTCATCATCGAATTATGATTGCCTTCATCCCACATACCTGCATAAAAATTTTGAGTGCTAACAGCCGAGATCGTATACGACGAATTTTAAATCCTTCAATTCTTGTCATGATGTTTATCCAATCACTCCAGTAGAATGAAACAAATTCATTAATTATCATTTTTGACAACAAAAGATAAACTGATGAATCTTTATGGTGAGCAATGTGTGATAGAAAAATAATCCATAAATCCCAAATTACTCACAAACTCTTTTTCAAATATCTCTTCATCAAAAACCTGTGGTAGACCTAAATCAACAAAAGCTTCCTCTGATAGATATGTATCAGCGTAGAACAACGAATTAGTAATCTACTCCGCTAAGTGTGCAACCTGTTGCTCAAACTGTGTGATGCGGCTACGTTGATAGGATCCATCTACAAGGATCTAGTTTGGAGGACTTCTCTTCCTCACCATGTCGATGTCATCCCGAGCGAACTAGGCTCTAATGTCAAACTGATGTAGCGGAAGCATCTACGAGAAAAACTCATAAGAATATTTTGAAAAGCAACCTACCAATATTCTGTTGATGCAAGAATATTAGGCTTCAAATTTGTTGACCCGCGTAGGGTACCGAAAATGGACGATAAAAGAGAAAACTCTTTAATTTTTATAAATTCAACAACTGATCCTCCAAACCCTAATACAATATATTTAAAGGAAACAAATTTAAAATCTCCTAGACTCCTAAAGATCATAAACGAAATCGGGAAAGAATCCCGAATAAAAAACTAAAAACAAATTCTAATCAAAAAGGAAAAAAAAAACACCTAATTAAATATATAATAAATGGAAATAAAATAATATGTTTTAATTACAAGAATATTTTTAAAATAAAAAATCTTCAACGGTAACTTTGATAATCTTTCCTGCATCACCAGACCCCGTCATCTCGTTTGTCCAGTCGCTGTCCCCATCGTTGTTCATCCGTCACTAGCCGTCGACCGGCCGTCAAAGCAGTAGCTATATTCATTCTCAACTTCTTCAACTTCAACACAGTTCGTGAGTTACAAATTTAGGGGTTGAATTTTTCTAAACTTTAAGGTTTATTACTTTTAATTTTAATACTTTTGGGTAATTTTAGGGTGTTTATAGTTTTATACTAATATTAGGGAATTGTGGTTAGGGTTTGTGCTTAGTCTAGTATTTTACTATGTTTTATTTTTATTATTTTCAATTTTGGATGATTGATGGTTGATAATTTGACAATTTTTTGTCTTTTTACAAGATAATTTGACATTTGTTAATTACTTACTTTGAATATTTGATTTTTGATAGATTGAATTAATTGATATTTGATAGTTTGAATTTTAGGCCTAGACACTTGGTTAGTAACTTGAACCCTGGTTCTCTTAGGATATCGAATGATATTGGGTGGGAGTTTTGTAAGACCCGAATTTATTTTCCTCTTTATTAGTAATAATAATGATAATAGATAAATATAAGTGTACCGTTAGTTTGATAGTTGGATTTAGCTAGAAGATTGGTAGGTGGTTTAGTAGTACAAAACTACTAACTCCTTCAATTGATTATCTTTATCTCAATGTGTAGAGATATTAGGAAATTTAATTTGATTTGTATTTATTCTCTTTAAAGAGAGATAAATGAGTTTACACAATTAAAACATTTTTATCCAACTCTCAGTTTCTTTTCTATGCTTACTTTTATGTCCAAAATTGATAACACTCACACAAAAAAAAAAAAAAAAAAAAAAAAAAAAAAAAGGAAATTTCTGTTCTGTAGATTGAGTCAGAGTGTTTTCAAGGTAAAGTTCTTAAACTTTGTTTCTATTTAAGTATTTATTTACAGCTTTAATCTCTTTCAAAACTCTTTTTTTTTTTTTTTAACATTAAAATATCTTATTAACAAAGATTGGGCTTCTAACAATTGTTCAATTTTAGTTGTTGGATGGAGATATTTTAATGCACGGATTTTGGAGTAAATGAAATAGAAATATACATTAGGCTTGGTAAAAAAAAAAAAAGGTGCTTCAATTTTGGAGTTCATTAAAGAGTTCAAATTTGAGTGTTAGTATAGGTTGCAATTTTGATTTGTTTTAATATTGGTGAAACAACTTACTTTGTTGATTATTTTAATTATATTTGTAGATTGCAGTTGATTGTAAATTTTAGTATGAGAATATTAGACACTTATATCAACTTGGATTATAATTTTCAGAATTTTTGGTCACTCTTATCTTTGAGAGAATTTATTTCTATATTAGTACATATGCAAATTTTCTGACTCCTCAAACTAACCTTGTTGTATTAGAGTAATCTTAAATTGAAATTGGGGATGTATTTAAGTCAGATTTTTAGTACTATGGTTTTAGAGACATAATTGGATCATATTATAAATTTTCGTGAATTTTAGTGACATATAAGTATTTTAATTCTGTGGGTGTATTTGATGTTTAAGCCATACTATTTAGGGTGACAGTCATGAGCTCTAGGTATTATAGGAATTTTAATTCTCAAACAGAGATAGATAAATTCTGATTTTTGGTATAGGGATAGATTACTGGCATCTTAGTCTATAAATAAAATTCTGAAATTTTTCATGGTCTATAGGGTGGTTAAACTTTGATACGAATCTGGTTGGAGGATTGAAATTTACACTGCCAAGATTGACCCTTGTGTGCTTAGAAAATTATAGAAATTCATTGGTGTTTGATAAAATTCTGATTTTTAGAGGGAAGTTAGTAATCTGATTTTGGAGTTTATTTACTAAGTTTGGAAAAAAAAAATTTGAGTCCTTTAAGATTTTCGAATCAATAACGTTTTAGCACTAAAACCTGCTTTCTGGAATTTATACCTGAAAATGAATAAAAATGTACCTATAAAGAAGTGAAGTTAGATTTCTTTTATTTGGCTAGTTTTATTGAAGGATTGTTATTTTATATGTTTAGGTTCGTCTTGTGACTTCCCATTATCGTTAATGAAGCCTTAAACTTGCTATCATAAGAGGTAAGTATATTTTTGCATAATATGTAATTGCATAAATGTTTTTCTTAGGAAACAGAGTTATTTACATTATTATTATGTTCTAAAATATTTTAATTTATATATATATAAAAACTAATTTTCCTATGTATGAAGTCGACCTTTACTTAACATATTGTTACCCATTTATTTTTAAATGAGTTTTGCCTTTACTTGAACTTTATGTTTAAAAGCTTATATATAAATTCGGTACTTTTGTGCTTTTGTAATGCAAATGTATTGTACACATATTTTGAAAGTAATGTTTTAGCTCAACGTCAGTAGTAAATGAAATGTGAAATGAAATGTTGATCACCGGTGATAATGTAAATGCAGCGCATGTGACAAATGAAATGTAAGGATTCTCATTTATTGATTGGCTTATTTCGTGGACAAACCACATATTAGGGTTTGAATTGTAAGGGTAGTCTAGGTTATTGAGGATCAAGCTCAAAGACCTTTTCAAGTCCTCAATGTGATAAGCACTCAAAAGGTATATTTCTAAGTGTTTACTTTGCTTTGAAGAGATATAGTTGCACACACAAGCATTCCATGGATATCCATACTTTGTGTATATTGTATGTGTTTTATATGTGTGCATTCATATTTTTAATGACTCTTCTTGCATATTTCATTGATTGCATATTGTATGTCAAATGCCATGTCTCATGTAGTCTTATGATGCATTGTCTAAATATGGGCGATGTATACCCGCCCTATAGGCACCGTTCGTACAGCGACTATTAGGTAGTTTGAGCAAATTTGCTTTTGACCGCTCTATGACCACCCTACGTAGAGCGGTGCCACTGGTCGATTTAATTATCGCATGTGTTTCGCCCTTCATTTGCCCTACATAGAGCGGGTGTAGGGCGGCTCTCAAAATCCTGAGAGCAACCGCCCCTTGTTTGCCTGATTTTCGCCCCTTTGTGTATAGCGGTCAGAAAGAACTTCTTATTTATTTCTCAGGTGAACTGCCATACAACCGCCCTACGTAGAGCGGGTGTAGGGCGGCCAAGACAAATTTTAGGGAAACTTATCAAAACGACCTCACTTTATTTTGACTCCATATATATATGCCTCTATGTTATTAGATTGTTTTTTAGTGAGTTAAAAATAATATTTTTCCTTAGAAAATATTTCAAAGAGAAAAATACACAAGAACTCATCTTTAATAACGCAAAGCTAATCCTCTTTGCATCAAAGTTCATATTGCATCATCTATGTCTACATAGGATGCATCCATGCAAGGTTTTGCATCATCACATTTTCCTTAGTATAGTCTTCACTAATTTCATCTAATTTTAGTGTTTTTCATATTAAGACATCTCTTTAATTACTTGTATGTTTTTAAATCATATGCTAAATACAAGATAAAGATTATTTGTAATGTATTGATTGAGTGTTGTATTGTGAGAGCTGTCTAGGTTTTGCTTAATCTTGATTAGCTAAGCTTTATGATATGTTATTTAGCTATTAATATCTAGGATTGCATTTATTGTCATCTAATCATCCTAGATAAGCATCTAAGGTCCCCTAGCCTTCTTTGTTGTTTGAATACCATCATATATTCACATAGGTCATTTATCTCTACATTGAGAAGTAAGACTTGTGACTAAGATTGCTAAGGCAACAAGCAAATTGGACTAAGATCGCTTTTAAAGGCCCGCGGGTAGGAGTGAGGGGTTATTGACCGTAGTGTTTGACGGGTCAACATAGGTTGTAAACTTCATTTCAATTAGTGATTTTGAGGTTCGAGTGTGGTGCACTTAACAGCCCGTGGTATTTCATAGTGGTTGGGTTTCCACATATATATCAAGTGTTATTTAAATTTCACACCATATTACACTTGCTATATTATATTGACTAGTTAAGGGTATTTTCGTAATCTTGACCATACACGAAAATTGGGTAAAATTAGTTAAAATCTATTCACCCCCCCTCTAGATTAATATTGAACACATCGTAATTTGTTTCAATTGGTATTAGAGCGGGTTCCTAGATACACTTAGGTGATCCTAGCTCATTTTTGGTTTGTTTTGCATTTTGTGTGATTTGTGTTCATTCATACATTTTGCATACATTTTATTTCATTCATTACACAATGAGTGGAAATGGTAGCAATAATGAAGGTGCTTCGAGCACACGACCTTCTTTTCTCACCGGCTTGAATTATGCCTCGTGGAAAGGCAAGATGGAAGCATACTTGTGCCAAATCCATGATTGGGCATCGATGGCGATTGAAGACGGGTATACTTCTCCTATGATGAATCCCACGGGTTCCTAGATGCACTTAGGTGATCCTAGCTAATTTTTGGTGTGTTTTGCATTTTGTGTGTTTTGTGTTCATTCATACATTTTGCATACATTTCATTTCATTCATTACACAATGAGTGGAAACGGTAGCAATAATGAGGGTGCTTTAAGCATGCAACCTATTCTTCTCACCGGCTTGAATTATGCCTCGTGGAAAGGCAAGATGGAAGCATACTTATGTCAAATCCATGATAGGGCATGGATGGCGATTGAAGACGGGTATACTCCTCCTATGATGATTCCCACAAGTGGAGGAGAAGAAGTACTTAAGCCTAAGGAACAATGGAGTAATGGATAATTTGATTCCTCGAAGTGGAATAGCAAGGTGTGGCACGCCTTTGTATGTGCCGTGGACGAAAATCAGTACAAACTGATTCAGAACACTATGATAGCTAAGGAGGCATGGGATATCCTAGAGGTTGCACACGAAGGAACCGAGGTTGTCAAGGATTCCAAGCGTCAAGTCTTTCAAACGCAATTTGAGTTGCTTAAGATGGAGGAGGACAAATGCTTCAATAACTTTAAAGTTAAGTTGATGGATATTGTCAATCAAAACCATCAACTCGGTGATCCATATTCGGATATGAGAGTCAAGTAGAAAATCATGAGGTCTCTCCCCGATAGGTTTGAATCAAAGTTCACGGCTTTAGAAGAAAATAGTGGATATAATGACATGAAGTCGAGTGAGGTAATTGGAAGACTCCTCGCTTACGAGTCTAGGAAGACTCCTTGCTTATAACTCTGAGAAGGCTCCTAGCTCTACACCTCCTAAAAAGCAAAAAAGGATTGCTTTGAAAGCTTCCAAGGTTGAAAAGGAGGAAAAAGATGACTCGGACGAAGACATGGCTTTGTTGCTAAGAAGATTCAAGATTTTCGTCAAGTTCGAGAAAAAGGGCTTTGGATCCAAAGGTCAAGACTTGAAGAAAAAAACTCATTTCAAGAAGTTTGAGCCTAGGCAAGAAAAGAGCGAAAAGAAAGGGATTCGATGCTTTGAGTGTGGCGGTATAGGACACATTGCACCCAATTGTGGGAATTTGAAGAACAAGAAGGGAAAAGTGATGGCCGCCACTTGGAGTAGAAGTGATGACTCCAATGAGGGAGATGAGTCTTCGGATGATGAAGATGAAGTTGCTAACTTCATAGCCTTTGCCTCCTCCCACAAGAGCAAATGATCTAGTGAAGAAGAGGAAAAGAGTCAAAGGGAAAATGACTCAAGTGAAGATGACTCCTCATCTAACTCTTCAAAAGGAAATGTAGAGAATATGGATGTTCATGACTATATAGTCAAGTGTGAAAGCTCAATGATGAAGAACAAAAGAGAACTAATGATATTAAAGGAAGAAAATCTAGAGCTTTTAACATATAATGACCGCTTAAGTGAACAAGTGGAAACATCCAAGAAGATAGAAGATAAGCTAAGAAAGGAGTTAGACTTTTCTAAGAGGAATGAAGAAGAGTTGAGAGTAGAAGTTGATAAAGCTAGAAGTCTACTTGTCAACATAAAAGTAAGCAAAGACAAGCTTGATAGGATGATTAATGACTTGATGGTTCCAAGTGACAAGAAGAGTCTTAGGTTTGAAGATGGCAAGAAGATCTCTAATCCTAAAAAGACCGTGTTTGTCAAGAGTTTGGGGAAGAAATAAGCATCACCTGTGCAAAATTCTAGGAAGAAGTTATAACTAGAACAATGTTCGAAAAATGCACAAGTAAATGTGGCTCCAAGTGGTGTCCCTCAAGTCAACATTCCTCAACAAATGGCTTACTAGGGAAAGAGACCAATCATGCAACCATAAGTAAGGAAGCAAACTAGACCAGTTCAACAACGTAGATGGATTGAACCTACTCAACCACAAAGACATGGGAAAGCTCCTATGTATGCATAAGGACATGGTATGATTCCTATTTTCATTCCTACATGTCATTTTGTGGTTTTGATGGTTATATTAGACCACATTGCTTTCGCTATATTAAAATGTGTAGAATTAAAAACATTATTAAAAAGAGAAAAAATAGAGCCATGATGCATGTTCCTAGGAATGAGAAAATTGATTTGCATGATCCTAGGACTCTTAGAGCCCATGTACCAAAGACCACTAGGAAAATAAATATTGTTCTTAGGTGGATTAGAAAAAATGAAAATGTTTGCCATGTTGCTCAAATAGCTTGAAGGCTAATTCTTCTATTTTTTGGTATTTAGATAGTGGGTGCTCTAGGCACATGACGGGAAACAAAAGTTTCTTCGAGACTCTTATTATGGAGGAAGGATGATGTTTCACCTTTGGTGATGGATCCAAAAAGAGAGTCATAGGGAAAGGAACCATTTCCGTTCCCGGATTATCCTTCTATCCAATGCTTTATGTGTTGATGGCTTGAGAGCCAATTTGATAAGCATTTCTCATCTTAGTGATGAAGGATATTCCGTCTTGTTTAGAAAAATGATTGCTCAATCCTAAAGCCCGATGGATAAACCTTGTTGAAAGGTATGAGATTTAGCGACAATTGCTATTGTCTTGAAGCTAGAATAGTCTCAAACAATGTGTCCAAGGATGAGTAAGTTGAGTAGTGGCATGAAAGACTTGGCCTCATGAATTATCGTGATCTACAGATCTTAGATAAGTTCAATGTTATGTGTGGCCTTCCCAATCTTGGAAAGAAAGCCAATGGAGTTTGTGGACCTTGTCAACAAGGAAAACAAACCAAAAGCATGCACAAAAAGGGCAAGTATCTCTCCACCAAAGAGCCCCTTGATCTTCTCCACATGGATCTTATGGGTCATATGCAAACCGAGAGTTTAGGTGGAAAGAGATATATTTTTATTTGTGTAGATGATTTCTCTAGGTTCATATGGACATATTTCCTTAAAGAAAAATCTGAAACTTTTGACAAGTTTAAAATGCTTTATAATAAAATTCAAAATGAAATAAACTCAAACATTAAAAGCATAAAACGGATTAGAAGTGACCTTGAGAGGGAATTTGAGAATGTTTCCTTTGGAACCTATTGTGATAGTGTTAGCATCTCCCATGGGTTTTCGGCTTCTAGGACACCTTAACAAAATGGAGTTGTTGAGAGGAAGAATAGGGTCCTTCAAGAGATGGCCCGTGTCATGTTGCTTAGCAACAATATCCCTAGGAACCTATGGGCCGAAGCCATCAATACGACTTGCTATATAAGGAATAGAGTTTTCCTAAGGCCCAGCACTAGACAAACCTCCTATGAGTTGTGGAGAGGTAGAAAGCCAAATGTAAGCTACTTCCACACCATTGGAAGCACATGCTACATTTTAAATGACCGTGATCACCTTGGCAAGTTTGATGCTAAGAGTGATTAGGGTATCTTTATTAGCTACGCCTTAAATAGTATAGCCTATAGAGTTTTCAATTTGAAGACTCGAAGTGTCATGGAATCATCCAATGTTGTTATTGATGATGAAAGGCTCAAGTCTAATGACCATGAGGAGGAGATTGCTATAGTTGATAACTCTTATTTGAAGAATGTTATGGAGACTCCTATTGTAAAGGACACATATCCTATTGATAGAGTTCTTCTTTTGAACTCAAATGAACCTGTTCCATGGGTTAGGAAACTCCATGATAAAGAAGACATCATTGAAGAAATTAATGAGGGTGTTAGAACTAGGTGTCAAATAGCTAATCTCATTAGCTATACATGATACACCTTTCAAATAGAACCCAAAAAGGTTGAAGAGGCCTTGAATGATGAATTTTGGGTTCTTACTATATAAGAAGAGCTAAACCAATTTGAAAGGAATAAGGTTTGGACTCTAGTTCTTAGGCCTAAGAGCACTAATGTGATAGGCACCAAGTGGATATATAGGAATAATTCCGATAAGGATGGCAACATAATGCATAACAAGGCTAGACTTGTTACACAAGGGTATTTTCAAATTGAGAGTATCGACTTTGAGGAGACATTTGCTCTCGTTGCTCGTCTAGACTCTATTAGGCTTCTCTTGTCCATCTCTTGTGTGCACAAGTTCAAATTGCACCAAATGGACGTCAATGGTGCCTTCTTTAATGGCTTTTTGACCAAGGAAGTGTTTGTTGAACAACCTAAGGGGTATGTGGATGCTCACCACCCCAACCATGTCTATCGCCTCAAAAACGTCTATATGGGTTGAAACAAGCACCGAGGGCTTGGTATGAACGCCTCACTTAATTTCTTGTTGACAATAACTACACATGGGGTTGTGTTGACAAGACTCTATTCATCAAGAAAGACAATGATGAACTCTTTATAGCTGAAATATATGCTGATGATATAGTGTTTGGTTCCACCAACAACACCAAAGTTCAACAATTTTTTGACGTCATGTCTCATGAATTTGAGATGAGTCTTGTTGGTGAGCTAAGTTACTTCTTAGATTTGCAAATTAGGCAATTGAATGATGGGATCTTTACTACCCCAAGCTAAATGTGCTAAGAACCTAGTGAAAAAGTTTGGTCTTGAAAATGTCAAACATTGTGATACACCCATGAGTACCACTTTGAAGCTTAACAAGGATGCTAGTGGAAAACATTTGGAACAAACTCTATATCGAGGCATGATAGGAAGCTTGCTTTATTTGACCACAAGTAGGCTCGATATATCTTTTAGTATGGTTATGTGTGCTAGGTACCAAGCGGATCCTAAATAGTCTCATCTCTCTTCTGTTAAGAGAATCATTCGCTATGTGAATGGGACATCCAACTATGGGATTTGGTACTTTTTTGACGCTAATGCTAGTCTTGTAGGCTTTAGTGATGCGAATTGGGCAGGAAATTGTGATGATAGGAAAAGCACATATGGCGGTTGCTTTTGAAACAACTTAGTGTCTTAGTTTTGCAAGAAGCAAAACTCGATTTCCTTGCCTACAATAGAGGCCGAGTATATAGTCGCAGGGAGTGGACGCACACAACTCTTATGGATTAAGCAAATGCTAGTTGACTACAGATTCAACCAAGGTACACTCACTCTCTTTTGTGATAATATGAGTGCTATCAATATTTGCAAGAATCTGGTACAACACTCTAGAACTAAGCATATTGACATCCGCCATCATTTCATTAGAGAGCTTATGTAAAATAAATGCACAGTACTTGAACATGTAACTACTAATAATCAATTAGCGGATCTATTTACTAAACCTTTAGATACTACTCGATTTAAAACACTTAGTAGATCTATTGGAATATGTTTTGTGGAATGATGAGTTTTGTTAATTGACCCCATATGGGGAACTCAAGTAAAGAGAGCTAGTTTGCATATTCGTCACATGCAAAAATTTGAAATATCTTATGCTTTTTGGTTGATTGCTTGAGTAAGTTTGGTTGCACATATGTATATATGCTTTTACTTCAATAAGTGTGAACCGTGTGATCGCGCTCCAAATGTTCATATTTAGTGCTCTCTTTACTTGGTTTTTGTTATCGTTTTCCGAGCATTTTATGAGTTTAATGTTGTAAATAGGTGTTTTTAGGTGATAAAAGGTGTTTCAAAGGCAATTGGGTCTAAAATAACGAAAACAGGGCAAAGAAGGCAGAAAAATAGAGGATACCCTGTTCCCGCAGGTTCGTGCACAAAGACCCCACAAAAATGAACCAGCAGAGATAAGCCGCGGAGAAGATACGTCAAGCCAGCGAGTTCAGCCTCTCTGGCTCGAGGGAATAAAGTCGCGGCATGAGGCCGCGGGATCTAGCAAGACTTAAGCAAGTAAGTTCAGTCTTTCTGTCCCACAGGAACAAAGCTGCCGCATAATCCCGTGAAAGATTCCGACGGGTTCAGACCTACTCCCCGGAGAGAAAGAAGCCACGTAAGGAGTCCGCACAGAAAGGGAGAGATCATCCGCGGGTTCATGTCGCTAGAATGAATCCACATATGGAACCCGCGGAGCACTCTGACGAGCTGCAATTGGATCGACTCTTGCCCCAATCAATGAGAATCTTCCCTTCTACTCATCCACTTGCTGAAGCAGTAGGAGGAAAGGACTAAAGAGCCCTCTTATGTCTTTTGGAAATACCTTCCCTTTTTGGTCATCGACTACACTTACATCTAGCTATGTTAGTTTAGTTTGGGAGACATTTAGAATTTCTTAGAGCTAGCTAGACTTAGTTAATAGAATTCTCTTATATATAAATAACAAAATAGTTTTCTTAGCACTTTCTAGGCTACCAAACACCATTTTTGGTACCTTAGATTAGTTAATCTCAAGTTCACATAGAAGGAGTTGTTGCTTGGATTGCAAAGACGATCACATCTTCTTCATGGAAATTGTAAACCAATGATGTTTTCTTCAATTGTAATTCCTTTGTGCTTTGATTCTATGTGTAACTAAAACCCCTTTTGTTAGGGGATAGATGTAATTCTTGTAATCAACCTTATTATATAATCAAATATATATGTATTTCACTCTTCAAGCTTGTTTGTGTGCTTAATACTCGAATCATGAATGATAGTTGTTGCAACAACCTTTCTCTCATTGAATGCATAATATGCTTGATGATTCAATATGCATTAATGACCATCAATGCTTGTGACACTTATGCCATCCACTTTGTAGAGATTTATTAACCTTGATAATCTCTACTAACACCATTGAGTAAACCTCCTTTAATTCACTATTATTATTTTATGTTGTGATTAAAGTGAAGGATTTAGGGCTTTATAATTTGACATGAATAGATGTACATAAGGGTCATGGTAATTGTGGCTCATGAATGATTGATTATCTAATAGGTTGTTGTTTGAATGAATCTTTCCCCTAGCAATCCTTTAATCTAGAATTTTAACCAAGTAATTGTAGTTATTAAGCGTAACCAATTGGCCTTTTAGTTTAGTTATTGTTTGATCACCTTAGTTAATTAATTGACCTTGTTTTTAGCATAGTTACAAGAGTTTAGACTTTCTTGTTTTGTTAGCGTAAATCCGTTGTCTCATGGGAACGATAACCCGTACTTGTGCCCCCTATATAAGTTGAACGATTCGTGCACTTGCGAAGGGTGAAACACTCACACGTTCCTTTAATATAACTGAGGTAGAGTAGCATAATTCGTAATGGTATTTTTAGAACCGGTTCGAGCGCATCAAAATTCATGGCGCTGCTGCCGAGGACAGTGTTTTCGCCTTCTTAGAACAATAGTTAACCTAATTCTGTTAATTTCATTTTAATTTCTATTTTGAGCACTTAACCTTTTGGTAGCTCTCGTTTGTGTGTTTTCAGGTCAATATTTGGTGCACGGAAGACATTCTTTAGGAATTCCGCTATTACCTTTTATAGAAGACATTGATCGAATAGCTAGGTTACCTACAAGAATGGACAATATCAGGGGACATCTGATCTTGACAATGATTCGGCCTTTTTGAGCAGTACATCCAGTGGGTCAGAACAAATACCGGATCAACGGATGATGAAGGAATTTGCATTGCCTACAGTTGGATCACATCCTTCGACTATATTGTTGGATGATGCCCAGAGGAACTATGAGATGAAAAACTTGCACTACAAAACACTCCCACATTTTGGTGGCGACCTAGGTGAAGATTGCCTTCAATTCATGAAGGAGTACTACAATGTGGTTGCCACATTCCCACTTAGGAATTTGATGGATGATCACTTACGCATGAGATGTTTTTCATACTATATGAGAAATGATGCCAAAAAGTGGCTTATGGCATTAACGGCAGGATCACTTACCGCATGGGGAGGTGTAGAGCAGAAATTTTTCGCCAAGTATTTTCCCTCTTGGAAGACAAAGGAAATACAGAGTATGATAGCCAATTTCCAAGAGGAGGAAGGAGATGCAATTCATGAATCTTGGGGAAGATTCAAGTTACTTCTAGCACAGTGCCCTCACCACGAGTATACTTTGGTGTCACAAGTTCAGTCATTCTATGATGGACTGATAGAGCTCTCACAAGTGATTGTTGATAACACATATGAAGCAGCGACGCGTGAGAAGACGGCATTGTACGTATTTGATAAATACGAAATGCTTGAACAGAATTCCTAGTAGAGAAACACTAGAGGTAATCAAGAAGGAGTGAGCAAGCAGATAACAAGCCAAATGAGTGAGATAAGTAGGAACATTGAGTGTCTCATGAACAGGTTCGGAAAGCAACCAGCGGGGATGGACATGTATCCCTTGATGGAACCAATGCTACCCAGGAAGGAGGAAATCCAAGATGTATATCTGCCACGGCAGTCAAGACAGCAGGATGATCATTTCTCCAACACATACAATCCAGGTTGGCAGAGACATCGAACCTATCTTATGGGAATAACCATTGTTTGAACCCATCATTACCTCAGCTCGACAACATCAACAAACCACCATCTCAAGAATACCAATCAAGACTGAAACAAATTATGGTGTGTTCAATATTAATCTAGGTGGGAGGGGGGTGAATAGATTTTAATCAATTTTACCCAATTTTCAATTAGTCAAGTTTACAAAAATGCCTATAACTAGTCAATTTATATAGCAAGTGTAATATGTGCAGAAATATAAAAGACACTTGATATTTACGTGGAAACCTTCAACAAGGAAAAACCACAGGCTATTATGGGCGCCACACACAAACCTCGAATCCACTAATTGCAATGACGTTTACAGCCTAGGTTGACCTCAACCTCCCACAGTTTATAACCCGCCACTACTACCCCCAGGCCTATAAAAGTGGACCTAGTCCAATTTGCTTGCTCCACTCACCGGTAGTCACAAGACTCACTTCTCAATGAAGAGAATAAACAACCTAATGTGAATAATATGAAATTCAATGAGCAAGTAATGCTAGGTTACATTAAATGCCTATTTAGGATGAAAGATGATAATAATTACAATCCTAGATATCAATCTTTGCTATATAACATGTCATAAAGCTTATCTATCAAAGATTAAACAATCCTAAAAATAGCTATCAAAATACACCTCTCAAACAATCAACACAATCATTTCAATCTTGACAATAGAATATATTCTATAAGCATGCAAGAAATAAATGAGAATGCTTGTTAAGGAAGACACAAAATATGTAAGATATTAGTGACCAACTTACCAAGCTAAATGTGTTGAATAAAAACCAAGCATGAATGTCACCTAGATGATCATGGATGATGCTAGATGATGATTTGATGCACTTGGATATGTGTTTGAGTAAACAAAAGAGAGTTCTTTAGTGATTTTTTCTCTTTGGAAAAATGCTAAGTCAAAATATGATTTGGACTCTCTTAAAACTGATCTAAAGTCAAAGTAGCATATATATAGGACGACAAATTGATGCTACGTCGTTTTGCAAAGTTTTCAAAAATTTTGCCTTAACCGCCTTACACCCGTTCTACATAGGGTAGTTGTACGGCAGTTCACCTGGGAAATGAAGAACATGTTCTTCATGACCGCTCTACACGTATGGTGGTTTTCAAGAGAAATGGGGGCGATTTTCAAGAGAAATAGGGGCGATTGCTCTTAGGATTTTGAGGACCGCCTTACAACCGCCCTATGTAGAGCAGGTGTAAGGCGGTTAAGGCAAAATTTTTGAAAACTTTGCAAAACGATGTAGCATCAATTTGTCACCCTATATATATGCTACTTTGACTTTAGGTCAGTTTTAAGAGAGTCCAAATCATATTTTGACTTAGCATTTTTCCAAAGAGAAAAAATCACTAAAGAACTTTCTTTTGTTTACTCAAACACATATCCAAGTGCATCAAATCATCATCTAGCATCATCCATGATCATCTAGGTCTCATCTATGCTTGATTTTTATTCAACACTTTTAGCTTGGTAAGTTGGTCACTAATATCACATACATTTTATGTCTTTCTTAACAAGCAATCTCATTTATTACTTGTATGCTTATAAAACATATTCTATTGACAAGATTGAGATAATTGTGTTGATTGTTTGAGAGTTTTTTTTTTACAGCTATTTTTAAGATTGCTTAATCTTTAATAGCTAAGCTTTATGACATGTCATATAGCAAAGGTTGATATCTAGGATTGTGATTATTATCATCTTTCATCCTAAATAGGCATTAAGTGTAACCTAGGATTACTTGCTCTTTGAATATCATATTATTCACATTAGGTTGTTAATTCCTTCAATGAGAAGTAAGTCTTGTGACTACCGGTGAGTGGTGCAAGCAAATTAGACTAGGTCCACTTTTATAGGTCTGCGGGTAGTAGTGGTGGGTTATAGACCATGAGAGGTTGAGGTTAACCTAGGTTGTAAACGTCATTGCAATTAGCGGATTCAAGGTTCATGTGTGGTGCATATAACAGCATGTGGTTTTTCCTTGTTGAAGGTTTCCACGTAAATATCAAGTGTCTTTTATATTTTCGCTCATATTATGCTTGCTATATAAATTGACTAGTTAGGGGCATTTTCGTAAACTTGACTAATCATGAAAATTGGGTAAAATTTATTAAAATCTATTCACCCCCCTCTAGATTAATAGTGAACACACCATAATTTGATTTAATTGGTATCAGAGCGAGTTCCTAGATATACTTGGGTGATCCTTTGTTCATTTTGGTGTGTTGTGAATTTTTTGTGATTTTTGATCATTCATACATTCGCATTCATTTCATTCATTCATAAACACTATGAGTGGAAACAGTGGTGGAAATGGTGGTGGCAACGAATGTGCTTCAAGCACAAGATCTCCACTTCTCACCAGGTTAAATTATACCTCTTGGAAAGGCAAGATGGAGTCGTACATATGCCAAATCCATGACCGGGCTTGAATGGCTGTTGAAGACGGCTATGAATCATCAATAATGACTCCTACGGGTGGATGAGAGGATGTACTCAAGCCTAAAGTGCAATGGAACGCGTAAGAGTTTGATGCATCAAAATGGAATAGAAATGCAATACATGCCATCCTATGTGCAATGGACAAAAATAAATACAAATTGATTCAAAACACTAGGATAGCTAAGGAGGCATGGGACATCCTAGAGGTTGTAAATGAGGGAACCGAAGTGGTGAAGGACTCTAAGCTTCAAGTCTTCCAAACTCAATTTGAGATGCTCAAGATGGAGAAGAATGAGTGCTTCAATGACTTTGAGATCAAGTTGATGAACATAGTCAATCAAAGTCATCAACTTGGTGACCCTTACTCGGATGGAAGGATCAAGCAAAAGATCATAAGATCACTTCCCGAGAGATTTGAATCCAAGGTAACGGCTTTAGAGGAGAATAGCACCTACAAAGATATGAAGTCGAGTGAGGTGATTGGGAGACTTCTAGCTTATGAGTCTATGAAAGGTTCTATCTCCACACCTCCTAAAAAGCAAAAGGGAATTGCTTTGAAAGCCTCCAAAGTTGAGAAGGAGGAAGAGAAAGATAACTCGGACGAAGACATGACCTTGTTGATGAGAAGGTTCAAGAGGTTTGTTAAGACCAAGAAGAAGGGATTTGGATTCAAGGGTCAAGACTTGAAGAAAATGACTCATTTTAAGAGGTTTGAGCCAGACAAGAGAAGAGTGAAAAGAAAGGGATCCAATGCTATGAGTGTGGTGGCATAGGACACATCTCTCCCGATTGTGGTAATTTGAAGAACAAGAAAGGGAGAGTGATGGCCGCCATGTGGAGTGAAAGTGATGACTCCCATAAAAGAGATAAGTCTTCGGGTTATGAAGAACTCATAGCTAACTTTATAGCCTTTGCCTCCTCCCACAAGAGCAAAGGTGCTAGTGAAAAAGAGGATGAGAGTCAAGAGGAAATTGACTTAAGTTATGATAGCTCTTCATCATAATCCACAAATGAAAATGTGGATAGGATGAATCTCCAAGACTATATAGTCAAGTTTGAGAGTTTAAGGTTAAAGAACAAGAGAGAAATTAGGAGATTAAAGGAAGAAAACCTAGAGCTCTCAACACAAGTTGATCATTTAAGTGAACAAGTGATGAGATCCAAGAAGAATGAACACAAGCTAAGAGATGAGCTAGCTTTGTCTATGAGGAATGAAGAAGGTTTGAAGAGGGAGCTTGAAGAAGCTAAAAGGTCAATGATCAAGATGGCCTCTAGCACAAAGAAGCTTGACCACATGTTTGGTGTTGGCAAGAGTCCTTGTGACAAGAGAGGTCTTTGGTTTGAAGACAGCAAGGAGACCATCACTCCCAACAAGACCGTATTTGTTAAGAACTTGAGCTACAAATAAGCTTCACCAGTGCAAACTCCTAGGAAGAAGATTGATCTAGGACAATGTTCACATAGTGCACAAGTGAAGGTAGATCTAAGAAGACAACCTCAAGCTCAACCCTCAAGAGCTCCTCAAGCTAGCTTTCCTCAACAAATGGCTCACAAAGGAAAGAGACCAATCATGCAAGCTCAACCAATGAAGCAATCTAGTCTTGGTCAACAACAAAGGAGGAGAGATCCTATCCAATAACCAAGACTACCACAAAGACAAGGGAAGGCTCATTTGCATATACAACGACATGGTATGATTCCTAACTACACTTCTACTTGTCATTTTTGTGGTATTGATGGTCATATTAGACCAAATTGCTTTCACTATATTAACATGTGTAGAGTTATGTACATGATTGAAAAGAAAAAAGCAAGAGCCAAGTTGCATGTTCCTAGGAAGGATAATTCTAATATGCATGATCATAGGACTTCTAGAGCCCAAGTACCTTTGACCATTAGGAAGAAAAGTGTTTCACCTAGGTGGATTAGTAGAGATGAATACTTTTGCCATGTTGCTTAAATTGCCTTGAAGGCAAACTTTTGGTACTTAGATAGTGGGTGCTCTAGGCACATAACAGGAAACAAGAGTTTTTTTTAGACTTTTGTCATGGAGGAAGGAGGATGTGTCACATTTAGTGATGGATCCAAAAAGAGAGTTGTAGGGAAATGAACCATTTCCATTCCCAGATTACCCTCCTCGTCCAATGTTTTATATGTTGATGGCTTGAAAGCCAAATTAATAAACATTTCTCATCTTAGTGATGAAGGATTTTCCGTCTTGTTTTCTAAAGATAATTGCTCAATCCTAAAGCTCGATGGACAAACCTTGTTGAAAGGTATAAGATCTAGCGACAATTGCTATTGTCTTAAGGCTAGAGTTGTCTCATGTAATATGTCCAAAGATGAGCAAATTGAGTTGTGGCATGAAAGACTTGGCCACATGAACTTTAGGGATTTACGAATCCTAAACAAGTTCAATGTTGTGCGTGGCCTTCCCAAGCTTGGGAAGAAAACCAATAATGTTTGTGGACCTTGCCAACAAGGAAAACAAACCAAGAGCATGCACAAAAAAGACAAGTATCTCTCCACCATGGAGCCCCTATAGCTTCTCCATATGGATCTAATGGGTCTTATGCAAATTGAGAGTTTAGGTGGAAAGAGATACATTTTTGTTTGTGTTGATGATTTCTCTAGGTTCACATAGACATATTTTCTTAGAGAAAAATCCGAAACTTTTGACAAGTTTAAAATGCTTTGTAATAAAATTCAAAATGAAATAAACTCTAGCATTAAAAGCAATAAATAGATTAGAAGTGATCATGAGAGGGAATTTGAGAATGTTTCTTTTGAAACATATTGTGATAGTATAGGCATTTCCTATGAGTTTTCGGCTCCTAGGACATCTCAACAAAATAGTGTTGTTGAGAGGAAGAATAGTGTCCTTCAAGAGATGGCTCGTGTGATGTTCCTTAGCAACAATGTCCTTAGAAACCTATGGGCCAAAGCCGTCAATACAGCTTGCTATATAGGGAATAGAGTTTTCCTAAAACCCGATACTTGACAAACCTCCTATGAGCTATGGAGAGGTAGGAAGCCAAATGTTAGCTACTTCCACACATTTGGAAGCAAGTGCTACATTTTAAATAATCGTGATCAACTTAGCATGTTTGATGCTAATAATGATGACGGTATCTTTATTGGCTATGCCTTAAATAGTAGAGCTCATAGAGTTTTCAATTTGAAGACTCGGAGTGTAATGGAATCATCAAATGTTGTCTTTGACGATAATAGGCTTAAGTCTAATGACCATGAAGAGGAGGTTGTTATAGTTGATGATTCTCCCTTGGAGAAGGTTATGGAGACTCATATTATTGGGACTTCTAACCTTGATGAAGAGGACACACAACTTCTTGATAGAGTTCCTCTCTTGAACTCTAAAGAACCCGCTCCATAAGTTAGACATCTCCATAACAAAGATGATGTTATTGGAGATGTGAATGAGGGTGTTAGGACTAGATGTCAAATAGCTAATCTCATTAGCTACACATGTTACACCTCTCAAATAGAACCCAAAAAGGTTGATGAGGCCTTAAATGATGAATTTTGGGTTCTTGCTATGCAAAAAGAGCTAAACCAATTCAAAAGGAGTGAGGTTTGGACTCTAGTTCCTACGCCTAAGACCACTAATGTCATAGGCACCAAATGGATATATAGGAACAAATCTGATGAGGATGGCAACATGTCTAGCCTTGTTACGCACTATGTTGCCTAGACATAGTGCGTAACAAGGCTAGACATGTTGCATAAGGATACTCTCAAATTGAGGGTATTGACTTTAAGGAGACATTTGCTCCCATTGCCTGTTTAGAGTCCATTAGGCTTCTCTTGTCCATTTCTTGTGTGCACAAGTTCAAATTGCACCAAATGAACGTGAAGAGTGCCTTCCTCAATGGCTTCTTGCAAGAGGAAGTGTTTGTAGAACAACCCAAGGGGTTTGTGGATGCACACCACCCCAACCATGTCTATCGCCTCAAGAAGGCTTTATATGGGTTGAACCAAGCACCAAGGGCTTGGTATGAGCGTCTCACTCAATTTCTTGTTGACAATGACTACACAAGAGGTAGTGTTGACAAGACTCTATTCATCAAGAAAAACAATGATGAGCTTGTCATAGCTCAAATATATGTTGATGATATAATGTTTGGCTCTACCAACAACACCAAGGTCCACCAATTTTTTTGATGTTATGTCCCAAGAATTTGAGATGAGTCTTGTTGGTGAGCTAAGTTACTTCCTAAGTTTGCAAATTAGGCAATTAAATGATGAGATTTTTATAACCCAAGCCAAATATACCAAAAACCTAGTGAAAAAGTTTGGTCTTGAACAAGCCAAACATTATGATACAGCCATGAGTAACACTTTGAAGCTAAGCAAGGATGCTAGTGGAAAAAGTGTGGAACAAACTCTATATCGGAGCATGATTGGTAGCTTGCTTTATTTGACCGCAAGTAGGCCTGATATATCTTTTAGTGTGGGTGTGTGTGCTAGGTATCAAGTGGATCCTAAAGAGTCCCATCTCTTTTCCATTAAAAGAATCATTTGCTATGTGAATGGAACATCCAACTATGGGATTTGGTACTCTTTTTGACACTAATGCTAGCTTGGTTGGCTTTAGTGATACCGATTGGGCAGGAAATTGTGATGATAGGAAGAGCACATCGGGCAGTTGCTTCTTTCTAGGCAACAACTTGGTGTCTTGGTTTTGCAAGAAGCAAAACTCGATTTCCTTGTCCACAGCCGAGGCCGAGTACATAGCCGCAGGGAGTGGATGCACACAACTCCTATAGATGAAGCAAATGCTAGTCAACTACGAATTCAACCAAGGTACACTCACTCTCTTTTGTGATAATATGAGTGCCATTAATATTTCAAAGAATCTGGTACAACACTCTAGGACTAAGCATATTGACATCCGTCATCATTTCATAAGATAACTAGTTGAGAACAAATGCATAGTACTAGAACATGTAAATACTAATGATAACCTAGCAGACTTATTCACTTAACCCTTAGATGTAACTAGGTTTCATGCACTTAGTAGATCTATTGGGATATGTCTTATGGAGTGATGTGGTTTGGTGATTGACCCTATTTAGGGAACTCAAGAAAAGAGAGCAATTGCATATATGTTGAATGCAAAAATTTGAAAATTTTTATGCTCCTTTATTAAGTGCTTGTGTATTTTGGTTGCACATATGTATATATGCTTTTATCTCAATAAGTGTGAACCATGCTTTGAATGCAATCCATGTTATTTTTATGTTCAAACATGCATTTTTGGACTAGGAGATTCACATAGGAAGTACATATTGATTGACCTATAATGATCTCCGTAACATGATGATTCTTAATGACATGCTCAAATGAAAAAGCATGATTTGATGATTGCAATTCTTAAATGCAAAACAATGTGTGAAAAGCTTATGAGACTCAAAATGAACAAAGGATCTTATATCCATTCTAAGGATTTTAAAATCCAAAATGTCTCTCTTTCTTTATTTGTTGAACATGCTACTATAATACGGATATTTTATCCGGAAAAATCAAATAGGGTGCAAAGTTGCTCATAACATGTTTTGCTTATAAAGTTGGATATAGTTCTCTAAAATTTAATTCAATAAATTCTCTATATCCTTGCTTTAATTCATGACAAATAGTGAAATTGATTTGAATTCATATAGGAAACATTTGTCATTTGTTTTGCCAAAATCCATTGATTGTTGGACTTGAATGCAATATGTCTTGCATGCAAAACATTTTAATCACACTTTTTCATTGAAAATAAATCTCCTTTTTTCTCTCCATTTGATTGAGTTGCATAAAGTTCCTTATATGATTATGCAAATGACATGTATGCTTCTATCTCTCTTTGCTACAAGTGACCCGTTTAGGGGAATACTCCTTTGCCCATCTCATGACAAAAAGGGGGAGTAATATGTGGTAAAGAGAGTATGTTAATTGTGCTAATTGTAGTAGCAAAATTACATGTTGGGGAGAATACACATTAAGGGGGAGTAACTCATTGAAGGGGAGCATTGCATTCACATACATTGCATGATGTTGTGCTTAAAATCTTTAATACAAATGCTTGTTTTAACTTCACATGAGTACCTCACAATATACTTGCTTTGGAAAGTGTAATCTTTGTTGTTTTGAAGGTTTGATAGTGCTACAAGAGATTGAAGACTAGAAGTTTTATTTTTTATATATCTCTTTGTATTGTAGAATATCATTGCTGACCTTTACTTTCAATAATGTTGTGAGGATCAATGTGAGTGATGGTTTTGTCACGAAATAGCCAAAGGGGGAGATTGTAAGTTCCTCATTGTTGATTGGCTTATTTCGGTGACAAACCACAAGTGGGATTTGTTGTAAGGGTAGCTTAGGTTTTTGATGGTTGATGCTTTGCACAACTAAGACCCTCTCAAGACCTCAAGAGATCAAGCACTTCAAAGGTAAATTTCTAAGTGCTTACTTGTTTTGAAGAGATGTAGTTGCACACACTCAGATCACATGCATAATTCTTATTTGTGTATGATATATGTCCTAATATTATGTGCTTTAATGTTCATTAATCTCTTTTCTTACATGTTTAACTTTATTGCATCTTGTGTGTTAAATGTCATGTTTTTGATGCATCATGTTTGTTTAGGGTTCTATCAAACCGCCCTACAACCGCCCTACGTAAGGCAATTGAAGGGCGGTTAGAGCAAATTGCTCTTGACCGCTCTACGATTGCCTTTCAACTGCCTTACGAAGGGCGATCGTAGAGCAGTGCCACTGGTGGATTTTTTGATCGCACACAAACAGCCCTATAACCGTCCTAAGTAGAGCGGGTGTAAGGAGTCCTCAAAATCCTGAGAGCAATCACCCTCATTTCGCCTGAAAACCGCCCTACACGTAGAGCCGTCATGAAGAACAGGTTTTTCATTTCTCAAATGAACCGCCTTACAGCTGCCCTACGTAGAGCGGGTGTAAGGCGGTCAAGGTAAATTTTTTGAAAACTTTGCAAAACGACGTAGCATCAATTTGTCACTCTATATATATATGCTACTTTGACTTTAGGTCAGTTTTAAAAGAGTCCAAATCATATTTTGACTTAACATTTTTCCAAAGAGAAAAAATCACTAAAGAACTCTCCTTTGTTTACTTGAACACATATCCAAGTGCATCAAATCATCATCTAGCATCATCCATGATCATCTAGGTCTCATCTATGCTTGGTTTTTATTCAACACTTTTAGCTTGGTAAGTTGGTCACTAATATCACATATATTTTGTGTCTTTCTTAACAAGCAATCTCATTTATTACTTGTATGCTTATAAAACATATTCTATTGACAAGATTGAGATAATTATGTTGATTGTTTGAGAGTTGTTTTTTGATAGCTATTTTTAGGATTGTTTAATCTTTAATAACTAATCTTTATGACATGTCATATAGCAAATATTGATATCTATGATTGTGATTATTGTCATCTTTCATCCTAGATAGGCATTTAGTGTAACCTAGCATTACTTGCTCTTTGAATATCATATTATTCACATTAGCTTGTTAATTCTCTTCATTGAGAAGAAACTCTTGTGACTACCGGTGAGTGGTGCAAGCAAATTGGACTAGGTCCACTTTTATAGGCCTACGGGTAGTAGTGGCGGGTTATAGACCGTGAGAGGTTGAGGTCAACCTAGGTTGTAAATGTCATTGCAATTAGTGGATTCGAGGTTCATGTGTTGCGCACATAACAGCCCATGGTTTTTCCTTGTTGAAGGTTTCCACGTATATATCAATTATCTTTTAATTTTCGCACATATTACACTTACTATACAAATTGAGTAGTTATGAGCATTTTCGTAAACTTGACTAATCACGAAAATTGGGTAAAATTGATTAAAATCTATTCACCCCCTAGATTAATAGTGAACACACCATAATTTGTTTCACTCTAGATCCTTCCAGTAGCAGTCATAGCATTATCAGCATCAGCAACACCAATTACACCAGCGATGACAGTATTTAGGCGAATTGGTACTCCGCGGATTTTTTGTAGGCAGAGCATTATTCCATAGTTTTTTTTTTTTTTTTTTTTTTTGTATACTTGGTACCTTTACTTTTTGGATTTAGTTGTATTTACAGTACTTTTAATACTTTTATTTTATTACTGACATTATAATTTCTTGCATATAAGTAAGTTAGTTAAATGCTTAGATCTAAGTGTGGATTTTCTGTGCTTAATCAATAATGCCTAAGACTATACTATCTAGTAGTCTAGGATTTTTGGAAGTACGTGCAGGGATGGTTGTAATATCATGTGATTGAACATAAATTGTTCATTTTTGGTGTACATTAGAAAGTTGTTTGTTGGCCAAACAACCAAACCAAAAGACTTTTTTATTGTCTTTCGTGTGCGAACATTAAGGACAATGTCGAGTTTAGGTTTGGGGGTGTGGACATGTTAAACACTTTGACAATCGACCACATGAGTGTGTATATTGCATAGAGTGTTTTTATGTAAAAATTTTCAAAATTTTCCGATTGAGCTAATGAAACAACATTGTTTAAATGAGATGCAAAAACAGATGTGTTGTTAAGGAATATGTGCATGTGTTAATTACTAAAATGTAGCTATCACGATGGCATTCCGAGATGACATTGCGCAATGCGTAATAGTCCCTTTCTCTTGTGCTTAGTTAATAGAACTTAGCGCGAGATTGCTCGAACCAATAGTGGAGACTTCCCGTAAGAGACAAAGCCTTAATTTTCACCTTTTGAGGGAAAACACTCTTCAGATGAATTATATGATCTTATTTGCATAATTGAATGCCATGAACATAAAAAATTTGGACTACTTGCTAGACTTGTATTCCCTCGTTAGATAGACTTGCAGAAATGATTCTAGGCATGTGTGCACTTAACTACCAAATGTCCAAACAATGTCCTTGTTGATGCATGCTCCAATTGCCAATTTGAGGCCATACACAAACCATTCATTTCATCACCATAAATATCCATATCTATACACTTGGGAGACTAGTATTTGATCATGGGTTATGCATATTTATAAATGCGTAGGAATAGCTCAAAATTTTTGTAAATAGCGTGTACTCAGGCGATAATAGATTGTTGTGCAAAATTATTGGCTATTGCAAAAGTGCTAAATGAAAACACTTAAGCCATAATACTTGATTGAAAAGTGCTCGAATCCGAGTACTAATTAGCACAAATTGAAAATTGAATCTTAGCCTAGATGCTTATAGACATCTTTGTAACAAGCTAAGGAAATTAAATCTTAAGATTGATCAAAATCTCTAGAATCCCATTGATTCTTCCATACCACCCCATATATCCTTTGTCCCCATTGCAACCAAGGAAATGCCTAGTTGATCTTTTAGAAAGACTAGCTGAGGAATGCGAGTCAAAGCATGCTCTTTCCACGTTTGTGGCATATCAATTCATTCATGAAACAGATTCCATACTTGTGCATTAATTTTGATTGCATATGCGTTACATTTGATTCTTATACATATACACTCTTATTCGCATATGTTTGAAAGTAACCTAAGATTCTAAGAGAAAATCTGACTGAAATCTGGAAAGGAGTAGAGTCAAGGCGAATCGAGTTCTTGTTTTTATGTGCTTTGTTTTTGAAACTTAGTATTTAGAGTGTGGGATTCGTTTTGTCGCGTGTTTTTAAGGGTTGTTGTTGTGCTAGCACCTAACCAGAGGTTTTGGCATGTTTTATTCCTGAATCAACACATTCTCTTAGCATCTTTGTAATTTGGCTCTAGGAAATGTATTTGTGTGGGTTGTATATATTTAGTGCATAGTAGTACTTTTTTTTTAGTTTAATTTTTAGTATTTGTAGTTTGCTCGAGGACGAGCAAAAGTCAGGTTTGGGGGTTTGATCGCACTCCAAATGTTCACATTTAGCGCTCTCTTTACTTGGTTTTTGTTATTGTTTTCCGAGCATTTTATGAGTTTATTATTGTAAATAGGTGTTTTCAGGTGATAAAGGCGTTTGAAAGGCAATTGGGTCTGAAATGATGAAAACAGGGCAAAAAAGGTAGAAAAACAGAGGATACCATATTCCCACGGGGTTCGTGCACAAAGACCCTGCGGGAATGAACTAGCTGAGATAAGCCGCAGAGAAGATACATCAAGCCAGCGAGATCAGCCTTTTTGGCTCGCAGGAATAAAGTCATGGCATAAAGACACGGGATCTAAAAAGCCTTAAGCCGGTGAGTTTAGTCTTTCTGTCCCACGAGAACAAAGCCACCGCATAATCCCATGGGTTCAAACCTACTTCCCGGAGAGAAAGAAGCCACAGAATGAGTCCGCGCAGAAAGAGAGAGATTATCCACGGGTTCATGCTGTTGGAATGAAGCCGCAGACGGAATCAACGGAGCACTCTAACGAGCTGCAATTGGATCGAATCTTGCCCCAACCAATGAGAATCTTCTCTTCTACTCATCCACTTGCTGAAGCAGTAGAAAGAAAGGACCAATGAGCCTTCTTATGTCGTTTGGAAAGGCCTTCCCTTTTTGGTCATCGACCACACTTACATCTAGCTATGTTAGTTTAGTTTAGGAGACATTTAGAATTACTCAGAGCTAGCTAGACTTAGTTAATAGAATTATCTTATATAGAAATAACCAAGTAGTTTTTCTTAGCAATTTCTAGGCAACCAAACACCATTTCTGGTACCTTAGATTAGTAAATCTCAAGTTCACATAAAATGAGTTGTTGCTTAGATTGCAAAGAGGATCACATCTTTATCACAAGAATTGTAAACCGGTGATGTTTTTTTCAATTGTAATTCATTTGTGCTTTGATATTATGTGTAACTAAAACCCCTTTTGTTAGGGGATAGATGTAATTCTTCTAATCAACCTTATTATATAATCAAATATATGTGTATTTCACTCTTCAAGCTTGTTTGTGTGCTTAACACTCTAATCATGAATGATGTTGGTTACAACCACCTTTCTTTCATTGAATGCATATTATGCTTGATGATTCAATATGCATTAAAGACCATTAATGCTTGTGACACTTATGTCATCCACTTTGTAGAGATTTATTAACCTTGATAATCTATACTAACACCATTGAGTAAACCTCCTTTAATTCACTCATATAATCTTTGGTTGTGATTAAAGTGAAGATTTAGTGCTTTATAATTTGACATGAATGGATGCACGTAAGGGTCATGGTGATTGTGCCTCATGAATGATTGATTATCTAATATGTTGTTGTTTGAATGAATCTTTCCCTTAGCAATCCTTTAATCTAGAATTTTTACCAAGTTATTGTAGTTATTAATCATAATCAATTGGCATTTTAGTTTAGCTATTGTTTGATCACCTTAGTTAATTAATTGACCTTGTTTTTAGCCTAGTTACAAGAGTTTAGACTTTCTTGTTCTGTTAGCATAAATCTGTTGTCTCGTGGGAACGATAACTCGTACTTGTGCACCCTATATGAGTTGAATGACTCGTGCACTTAGAATGGTGAAACACTCGTGCGTTCCTTTAATATAACCGATGTAGAGTAGCATAATTGGTAGTGGTATTTGTAGAACCGGTTTAGGCGCGTCACCATGCTTACATTACAATCCATGTTATATTTTTGTTCAAACATGCTTTTTTGGACTAAAAGATTTACATAGGAAGTACGTTATGAATGACCTATAGTTTTCTCCACGACATGATTATTCTTAATGACATGCTTAAAAATGAAAAGCATGAAAACTTTATGACATGCTCACATGAAATAGCATGAATTGATGATTGCATATTCTTAAATGCAAAACAAAGTGTGGAATGCTTATGAGACTCAAAATTAATAAAGGATCTTGTATCCGTTCAAAGGATGTTACTATCCAAATGTCTCTCTTTCTTTATTTGTTGAACATGACTACTATCATACGGGTAACAATTCCCGGAAAAATCGAATAGGGTGCAAAGTCGCTAATGCCATGTTTCGCTTATAAAGTTGGATATAGTTGCTCTCAAATTAAAAATCAATGAAATCTCTATATCCTTGCTTTTCTCATGACAAATGGTGAAATTGGTTTGAATTCTATTTGGAAACTTTTGTCATTTGATTTGCCAAATACCATTGTATTTTAGACTTGAATGCTACATGTCCTGTATGCAAAGCATTTTTAATTCACACATTTTCATAAAATAGATCTCCCTGGTTCTTTCCAATTGATTGAGTTGCATAAAGTGACTAATATGATTATGCAAATATCTTGTATGCTAATATCTCTTTTTACTAGAAGTGACCCGGTTGGGGACTACTCTTTTGCCCATGTCATGACAAAAAGGGGGAGTAGAATCTACTAAGGGGAGTTGTAAATTGAAGTAGCAATTTTGCATGTTGGGGAGACTATATATTGAGGGGGAGTAACCCTTGGGGGGGGAGCATTGCATTCATATATTGTGCTTAAATTCTTAGAATGCAAATGCTTGTTTATGTTCTCACTTGATTAATCTCACATTTACTTGTATGTTTTTAAATCATATGTTAAATACAAGATAGAGATTATTTATGATGTATTGGTTGAGTGTTGTATTGTGATATCTATCTAGGTTTTGCTTAATCTTGATTAGCTAAGCGTTATGATATGTCATTTAGCTATTAATATCTAGGATTTCATGTCTTGTCATCTAATCATCCTAGATAAACATATAAGGTTCCCTAGCTTTGTTTGTTGTTTGAATATCATCATATATCCACATAGGTCATTTATCTCTTCATTAAGAAGTAAGACTTGTGACTAAGATTACTTAGGCCACAAGCAAATTGGACTAGGACCACTTTTAAAGGCTCGCAGGTAGAAATGAGGGGTTATTGACCGTAGTATTTGACGAGGTCAACATAGGTTGTAAACTTCATTTCAATTAGTGGTTTCGAGGTTCGAGTGTGTCGCACTTAACAACCCGTGGTATTTCATAGTAGTTGGGTTTCCACATATATATCAAGTGTTATTTAAATTTCGCACCATATTACACTTGCTATATTATATTGACTAGTTAGGGGTATTTTTGTAATCTTGACCATACACGAAAATTGGGTAAAATTAGTTAAAATCTATTCAATCCCCCCCCCCCTCTTATCTAGATTAATATTGAACACACCGTAATTTGTTTCATTAAATGTTATGATTTTGGTCTTGTACCAATTTTGAAATGTAAATGGCCTAGTCACCAAGGGTATTGGTGACACTACTTGACTTGAGCTTATGTTTATAAAATTTTAATAATCGTTATCGTACAATAAAAATGCCAGTTTACTTGCGTATGAAAGTGTTACTTTTGCAAGATTACTTGTATCTAAAAATGTTACTTTTGCAAGTTTATAACTTGTATCTGAATATTTCATTTTTACATTTATGTACTCTTTAAATGTTCTGTAAATGTTATAAATGTTTTCGATTACATATTATGCAATATTTATTGAATTAACAGCTCACCCCTTGTCATTTAACATTTTGCAGACTGAGTTTATTAGGAGATGACTGCTAGGGCGATAGACTTTCAGAAGTTGGAAGTGAATGAGATTTTATGTAATGTTTTCCTTTGTTTTGTTATTTAGAATTTGAGTCTAGGCTCTCAGTATTGTCTTAATCTCCTTTAGAGTGATTTGAACCTTATTGTTGATTTTATTTGGAATTATTCAATGATTATTAGTTTCTTTTTGGTGAAGTAATTAATGGTTTATGTCATAACATTTCATATCAAAGTGTTTAATTACTTTTTGAGTTTTAGGGTGTTACAAGTTTGAGATGCGGGTTGATCTCGCCAACCCTGATAGGTTAATTGCAAATTGTGTTTAAAAACGTTTTATAGGGGAGTATATCAGCTGAAAGAACTTATTGGTCACATATTAGGAAATGTTTCAACATGTCTGAAGTCAACTAAGGATCAAATTAAATGTAAAAAAGTCATCGAATATGCAAGAAGTAAGAAGAAAATAAGAAAAAGGAAGAACAAGAGTTAAGAGCGAAAGTTGATATTATAGGGATTGGGGAAGAAGAAGAAATTAAAGGGTTAAAGTCAAGGAAAAAGCCAAACTTTCTCTTTTGAGTTTTTTTTGAATTTGATTTTCAAATTTAGGTTCAATATATAAAATAGAATGAACACTTAGTTAATTACAAAAAAAAAAAAAAATTCGGTTGATCGCCTAGGCAGGCTAGGCACTAGGCAGCAGGTACTAGCGCCTAGAGCGTTTCGTAACACTGGGCAATGCACTACCCAAGCAGCACATTGTCAGTCTTGCTTGGCATCGGCTGTGCCTTTGCTAGGCGTCGCATGCCAAGTTGTAACGTCATTGTGCTTTAGAATTGAATGTATTTAGAAAAACAATGTGAAAATGATAAAATTGGATAGTAAAGAGAAAATCTCAATAATAATAAAGGAACTTTCAAAAAATAAAAAGTTGAGAATAAAGGACATGCGGTAGATATTCAAACTAGTGAGTGTTCACTCGCGAGTGAGTTTCGCATTTTCGTTTTGTTTGTTAAATAAGTTGATTTTAGTTTTCCCAAAATGCTAGTGACTACTGAACAAAATTTATGTTAAAAGTTAAATTAAACGATAAATTTATTGGAAGTTAAATAAGTTTCTTTACCCTCCTTCAAATTCTAACCTTAAACATAAACAAGAACTCATGTACTCAACCGCACATCACCTTCTAGCAGAGATGCTAGTGCACCTCCCTTTCACACCCAGCAGCCAAGGGTTTAAATCCCACGATGCATTTTATAAGCATGTGTAAAGAGTTTTCTCTCGATTACCGGAAGTAATTATCTAGGGTGCACATGTATTGTCTGATTTAATACTTCAAAAAAAAAAAAAAAAACCCTCAAGTACTCAACCTAATTATAGATTAATGCTATACATCTCAACCAATGAGGTGTGTCAATTAGATTTTGATAACATATGACAAGTGATATAAAACATCATTAATATATATTCATTAGGTGCGGATATTGCCATCTATAAATATGATAAACACATCCATATTTATAAGTATACAAATGTCTAAAATTTAAAATTAAATCATTACTATAAGCACCCATATCAATGCCAATAGTACCTTTATTTAAATGATTGTATTCATTTTAATATATTTTATTTATAAACTCTTTTAAGTTAGTAACACAAACAATTTTACAAATGATAAATTCTTATGTTCTCTAGGCTTGAAAACACAGTACAATCATAGTAACTTCCTTGTCATTAGCAACCGCATCAGATACCTTCTCAACATTTACAAATCTCAAGCAGCATCCATGTTGATAATAATCACCTTCCACAAAGTTTGAGACACAAGAGGTGATGCTCTTGACATCATGGCCAATCACAAATTTGAACTCAGTTAAGCGCCGAGTATTCCATACTATACTTTTTCGAAGGAACAGTGAAATTCCCTTAACCACTTATATTGTAAAATATGGCTTGGGGGGGTGGTGAATAGGTGTATGCCTAAATTCTCACACTTCTTTTTCACACAACCAATTTATGCACACTTAGAGAATTTAACATGTGAATTGCTTTAACAAGTTAATATGAATTAAATTAAGCAAGTGTTAAAACAATGCAAGATAAAGTAAGTAAAGAAACTATAATGTGAAAATCAACACAAGAGATTTTTACGTGGTAAACCTTCGAAGAGGAAACATCCAAGGGTTGATACCACAACCGCTGGCAAATCGCAATTCACTATGACAAATAGGAGATACACACTCAAAAAGCAATCAACACATGAAACACTCTCCAAACTATCAACTCTAATTCTACCCTCGGGTCTAATAAACCACTTTGCATATTTCCTATCCAAGATGTGACTATAACACCTATAGGAAACAACTTCCTATCCAAAATGCTCACGTCTCTAGGAAGATTCCTTGCTTGTCTATCTAGTTCCTCCCAATTCTAGACAAGGCTTCTTACTTAGTTATCCGGATCACCCCGTTCTTAACTAAGACTCCTTACTTGGCTATCTGGAACACTTTCCTAGCCAATTTCCTAGCCAAGTCTTTTATGCTTGTCTAACCGGAGACTCATACTCCTAGACAAGTGTTCCTTGCTTATCTAACTCGAGCTTCACACTCCTAGATAAGACTTCCTTGCTCAACTAACCGAGACATATCTCATATCTCTAGTCAAGACTTCCTTACTCAATATTGAAGAAGCACACTCCAACAAGAGACTTCCACCTTTTTTAAGACAAATGATCTAAGTGATGCAAATGATGCAAATGATGCAAACACATGCAAATAAAGTAAGTAAATCAAACACACTCTATGAAGAATTAGATTTGTACAAATCAAGCTCACAAACAAATGTAACTAATTCTTATGAACATATGATTATAGATCTATATTAGGCATTCAAAACCATTCACAAAAATTATCTACAAACCTAAACATGTCAATCAAAGCGAGAACAACAAATCTTCAATAGAAAGCACAAAACTATATTTGAAATTAAGTGAACAAGTTAACACTTGAAATCCATAACATATTCAACAAAGCAAAAACTAGATTTAAATGATAGAGATCACAATCAAAAGATCCTATTTTTAGAACATGTGACTAAAATCTAGAAATCAACAATCAAGATCAAATCACAAAGTTATTATAGATTTAAGTTCATGTTCAATCAAAAAAAAATCACAAGAGCTAATTTTGAAATCAATCAAACAAGTCTAAAAATGGAATCAAAAGAATTCTAAACATTTTTCATCAATCAAATAAGAAGATCCATCAAGTTGATCATTAGAAAAATGGAGAGAAGATGATTCACTTACAAATGATGAACACACGAATGGAGATCAGATTACTGCGAAACATAAAAACATCATTTGACTCTAAAAATGCTTGATACTTGTTCCTCTCTTCAAGACCAACAATTTTGACTTTTGAATCACTCAATTCGAAGTTGATTTGAGAGAGATATGATTAAAACAACAATGCAAAAGTTGTGAAGAATTCTGCATGAATTTTGAATTTAAAAGGAGGGAAACCAAGTGGAGAAGAAGGGTAAAATGGACAAAGCAAGTCACCACCCAACCTTTGCTTCCCGTGGAGGCATGTGGCCACCATGGGGGCAGGGAGGTGCTCCTCTCATGGTGGCCATGCGCTTCCACCAGAAGAGAGGGTTGGTTGGCCATTTGCCACCTCTCTTCTCCTTCGCTCCCTTCGTGCATCGCATGCATTCTTCGACTGTTCTCTAGCCTCCGAACTCCTAGTTCGAATCCTCTTTTGGATTACAAACCATAATTTACTAACACACAAGGAAAACTATGAAACTTTGACCAAATGTTATAAATTCGACTCGATACATAAAGACGAAGACAATGCATTGTAAAAAAACATAAAATATCGTAACTTCCTACTTTGAACTTGAAAACTAATGAATGAGTAACCGAAACGACCGAAACTCAATGAGGAATAATATAAGAATATATTCAAGTCCAAAAACAATAAAACATAAACAAATAAACATAAGATCACATAAGTATGCAATTTCCTAGAGATAATCCTAAAACATTCAATTTTACAATGTTTGACAAATTAAGTCTAATGCATGTGCATACAACAATATGTGTTTGTGAATGTGTTATACCAATTTAGCGCAATGATGCAGGGACACATATATATATGCAATGTGTGTGTGCTTACGCCTTGCAAGATGAAGAAGAATCTCGATACCTTAGCATCCACAAAAGCGTCTTTCCTCTTGAAGATAAACTTTGCATGTGAAGTTGCTTTCCTTCTTTGAAGCTCGATCTAATCACGAATCACCTAAGCAACTAAGCAATATAAACAAAGAGAGTTTTGTTATGGAATCAATCTAACATAAATCTAAAACCTAACAAACAGTTCGAGAAGCTCTACTTTAGGGAAATGAAAATAGAGAGAACTCAACTCTATCAAGTTGCTGATATATATTACAACCAATTTCAAATCCTCATACCACCGTTGATCTTTTGGATATACAACGATATGTACTGCTATCCATTTTTTTTTTAATTATGTCTTACTTTTTGTTTATTGATAGAGTTCATAACAAAAAAAAAAAAAAAAAAAAACAATACATACCTCTATATGATCAGAGTCCTCTGAAAATTATTTTTCCATTACTTTTGTCGACGGTTACTTTTGGATTATAGAAAAAGCCACGCATCCAACAACGTTAATGCAATTAATAACAATGTTGTGAAGCAAGAAAGTAATAATTTAGCATGTAAAACACATAATTTTATGTGGAAAACCCAAAAAGGGAAAAAAAATCACGTTTGCCAGAGACGACAATAATAAGGTTTCACTATGTAAAGATGAATTACACACTTAATCTCTCTTACACTCTTGCTGCTATATGTCATTTTTCCATGTATGTACATAATGGCCTTTAAGGGTCTATTTATATGTGTATAAAACCCTAATTATTGTGTACAAGTAAGGAAGGTTGACGAGATTTAGTAGGGCTCTGATTTGTTAGAGTTGTTTTTATTTTCTTTCCTGTTTTGTATATTCTGCGCATTTAATGAATTAGATCCCCCGTTGAATTTGGACTACAATATCTTTAAGGAAGTTCATTTCCTTACTAAAGTGTACTTCATGGTTCCTTGTTTGAGTAAGATTCTTTCTCTTCGTATTTGAGTCGTGGTTAACCTGGAGTTAATGTCTTCCACATACCATTGGCCGATCGAGTCTTCTTAACCCGATTGGTTACTCAACCCCCACCAGTGTATCTTTTACCCGATCAGTTGTTTAGCTCAACCATGTTTTTTTGTTCGATCGATTAGTTGAAACCGATCAAGTTATCTCCACCTGATCGATTTGATGAACCTGATCGGATCTTGCTAGAGCCAAAGGTTGATCCTTGATCAACTACAATTGGTTTTTGTACGACTGAATTTTGGTGACATGGCATACTCGATTACCACTTCTTCTAGTAACGATACTGACCTGTCAATTCTCCAAATTTTACCAATTACAACTTTGTTATATGATAATAGGAGGTTTCCAGGGTTTATTTATTTATTATTATTTTTTAATAAAAAGATATAGTTGAAGATATGAGTGCAATTAACGGATGTACATAGTATTTGGTTTATTTTTAACTACAATAATTTATCCTTATTCATAAATTTCTATTGGAAAATTTTAGTAGTTAAATTTTTAATTAAAATGTAGTTGCACTTATCATATTTATAGATGACAATATCGGCACCCATTTTCATTTGTTAATTGACACATCATTAATATATTAGTTAAATTACATATTGGGATTCAATAATGCTACATTACCCAAATTTGGTGTCCAAATAATATGACAATATTATAATCCATTTATTTAAATTTTATTAAATTTTTATGATTTAAATGAACAGAATAGAGTGTTGCCACGTTATAATTTTTTTTTTTTTGAAAGAAGCTGAAAACAATTACACAACAGAGGGACAATAAGCATGGCTATTATACAGCCACAAACACTACTTAACAGAGGATAAGGCTTTTGACGCTAGCATATTTGCCAAGGAGTTCCCTAATTTTGAGGAGGCTTGACACTTACAGATACAGACATCAAAAAATGGTGCCTTAATGTCTAAGACAATAAAATGGGAATCCCCAAGATTAGGAGAAGAGCACTTCAGAGAAGCAACAACAGAAGGAGAAGAACATTCTGCAATGGAGACATGCAGGTTGAAACACTTTGCAAGCTTAAGACCTTCACGTAGAATCAAAAGGTGACCCATCTCCATTGGAAAGGAACTTGAAAGGCATACCGAGCTAGTGGCAAAGACATTACCTTTGTAGTCACAGATCGTAGCACCCACACCAATTCTCACCGAAAGCTTATGACAAACAACAGCAGTATTTAGCTTCAGTTTACCAAGAGGTGCCATTATCCACACATCAGAAGATCTAGGTAAGGAGGGAGGCGTGAGAGTGGCCATAGCCTGCTTAGAGTTCAAGAACTTTGACAGTCTCTAAAGAGCCCTACTAGCTACCATCTCAAGAACACACATCTTCTTTCCATTTGCCAAAGCATTACGATTATCCCAGATAGCCGACGCAACCATGCACACTTGACTAAGACAATCAGTATCAAACTGGGAGATCAACCCATGAAATACATCCTGCACATAATTAATTCTCTTAGGAGAGAGGAAATTACCAAACCTAGTGTCTAGCCAAATTTTCCTAGCTTTTTTACATTCGAAGATTGCATGGGCAGCTGTTTCCATTTTCGCACAGCAGCTCTTGTAGCACGGGTTAGTAACAACCTTTCTTTTCCACAAATTGTCTAGCAACGGAATGGCATTCGAGCAGGCACACCACCCAAAAAGCTTGACCTTATGAGGGATGTTTAGTTTCCATAAGGAGACCCACCTTACTATCCTTGAAGGAGGGAGAGGCCTTCATTTGAATACTATTCTCTAAGGCATAGCTGTAACCACTAATAACAGTATACATACCTTTTTTTTTTTTTTTTTTTTATCAAAATGCCATCTGAGAAAGTCCTTACCTCCTTTCAAGCTGATAGGAATGGAAAGGATCGCTTCCTTATCGATGGGGAGAAACTTTTAGTTAAGGATATCCTAATTCCACTCACCGCGCGACCAATCATATCAGACACCATCAACTTTGGTCCTGGATCAAAAGTTACCACTTAGAAAGAGCTCGACCAAGGGATCCACCTATCGTTGAAAACATTAATACTACTTCCATCACCCACATTCCATCTGAGCCCTTAGACAACAACTCTTTTCCCCATATCAAACTCCGCCAAATGTGGGAGCATCCGTTTTTAACTGTGGCTGCCAGGAAATTATCCTGACTGAAATTCTTGGCTTTGAGTACCCAAGTAGCTAGAGAATCCGAATTAGAGAGGATACGCCACACTTGTTTTGCTAGAAGGCCTGATTAAATAAAGAGAGGTCCTTGTACCCCAAACCACCTAAACATTTAGGTATACACATCTTTTTCCAGCTCATCCAGCTAATCTTCCTCTTTCCATCCCTAGATCCCTACCAAAACTTTGAGGTCATCGCACAAAGATCATTACAAAGACCGGTGGGAATCTTGAACAAGCTCATCAAATACGTAGGGATGGCTTGAGTTACTGCCTTGATCAGAACCTTTTTCCCGCTTAAAGAGAACATGTTACCATGCCAACACCGTACCTTGTTCCCCACCCTCTCTTTAATCTCATTGAAGAGTTTTTCTTTTAAAAATTTTATTTCTACCCACCATTGTCGGAAGGCCAAGGTATTTGTCATGCGAATTACACACCTCAATCTCAAGGAGGTTCTTAATCTGCCTTTTTAGTGGAGCCGCCACTTTGGGACTAAAGGTGATGATATACTTGTTAATATTTACACGCTACCCTGAACCCTTTTTGTAAATATCCAGAATACGCCTAATACACTCACTACTAGCAATAGAGGCCTTACAGAAGAACATACTATCGTCGACGAAGAAAATGTGACTGATTAACAGACTCATTCTGCAGCTTCTTAAGCTTAGAACATGCCCATTACTTTTGGACTTCGTGATTAGACTGGAAAGGGCTTCAGAACATAATAGGAACATGTAGGGTGAGAGAGGACACCCCTGTCTTAGGCCTCTAGAAGAGGACACCTTGCAGATAGTTTTGCAATTAAGATGAAACGAAATAGACGAAGATGAAATACAGTTCATGACCAATCTAATCCACTTATCTGGAAAACCCATCTTCTTCATAATAGCCGAGAGAAAGGACCACTCGACTCTATCATACGCTTTGCTCATATCCAACTTAAGCACCATATGCCCATTTTTTTTCGCTTTTTTTCAAAGGCAACCAGGACAATATTGAAAATCTGTCTTCTCAGAATGAAAGCCGATTGGGAGGGAGAGATAATATAGGGCAAGAAACTCTTCAGTCTAGACGTTATAGCTTTAGTGAAAATCTTATAAATTATGCTGCACAAGGAGATGGGGCGAAAATCTTGGACATACACAGGGTTTTTCGCTTTGGGAATAAGGATTACATTCGTTTCATTGAATTCTCTAGTATACTTTCCACCATTTAGAACATTCAGAGAAACTATTGTTACATCATTGCCAATCAAGCCACACACTTTCTAAAAATAGATAGCTTGGTAACCATCTGGGCCGAAAGCTTTGGTAGGTCCCAACTCAAAAACAATGACTTTTATGTCTTCCATCGTGAAATCAGACCTTCAAACCTCAGTCATAGGAGCCTCCAGCCGAGACTTGATGTCTCTCGAAGCTCTCTGGATATTAGAAGGAGAGGGAGTCGAAAAATTGAAGAGGTTAGAAAATAAGTCACTGACAATACGAGACAGACCTTCCTTAGAGTCTTGACTAATCCCATCCGTATCAAGGAGGCTGGTGATAAAATTCTTCTTTTTTCTTGCGATTGCTTTGGCGTGGAATAATTTTGAATTCCTATCCCCCACCCTAAGCCACTCGATTCCGGAGCATTGTTTTTAGAAAAGTTCTTCTCTGTCCATAATCTCTTCCACCGAATTTTCAAGCAACTTAATAGCCCACATATTGCCTGGTTTCCCACTAGAGCAGTAAGCCGTTCTATTTCTCTATTTTTCCCTTCTATCTGTTTCCCAAAGTTATGAAACTTTCCTTTGCTCTAGACTTACAAATTTGAAGCACACCAATTAAGCTTAGCAGTTAAATTCCCATCCGGATCCCTTTTTCCCACATGTGACCAAGCTTTAGACACAATACTACCATAATCTTCTTATTTGAGCCAAAAATGTTCACTATTTAAAAGTATCGAACGATGGTTCGAGGAGAAGAAGCCCAGATGATTAATTTTTCACGTTTTCGAATTTATCCCGCCATTTCTCATTTGCCAAAAATTAGTCAATTATCTCTTGAATATTGCACTTACCCTCTCTCTCTTGTTGTTCCATGTGTCTTGGACCATAGAAGCCCAAGTCAGTGAGATTACAATCTTCAATGGCTTGCTAAAATTGGTTCATACCCGTAAAGGACTTGGCTAAACCACTCACTTTGTCATGAACACTCAGAAGTTCATTAAAGTCTCCTCCGCAAACCCAATGGAGATCATTAACGTCCTTAAGGCAGCGGAGGAGATTTCATGAGAAAACTTGTTTATTAGGATTCAGATCCCCATAAAATCCAGAAAAGCGCCAACAGTAACCATTCTCCATAAACACATGGGCGTCTATATGTCCTTGAGAGAACAACATAACCTTCACTTTGCAAAAAACCTTCCACAAAAACAAAAGCCCACCACTAGAACCCACACTATCAACACAGAAACAGTTATCATTACTTGATAACACATCACACTTACCAATCTTCGAACCATAGAATTTTGTCCCTGATAAGAAGACGATATTCGGGGAATATTTTTTGAGCAACCTTGACAAGGCCACGAATGCCCAAGGGTTCCCCAATCCCCGAACGTTCCAATTAAGGCCTATCATTGTTCCCGATGGGCCTGTACTTCAGGCTCCGTCGATATGGGGATTTCATTATTAGGGATTGAACTCTTCCCTTTCTTCTGATTTCTAATATTCTTGTCCGGAAGCTCAAAATCTACTTTTCTCTTGCAAGCTTGGCCTTCTACCACTATTCTATAAGTTAACACATCACACTGCTTATTTGGGAATATGTGAGCTTCTGGCAATAATTTTTTGGGGGCTTCTCCCTTTCTTTGAACTTATACCATTCTTTACTGCCCTTGGAGATAAAAAAGAATTACCTTTAGGGGATCTTTTAGGAGACAAACTAATTTCTAAAATTCTCTAGAAAGGACTGGAAGTTAGACCTACTAAATGCTTCAATTTCACATCACAAGCTGAGCGTTTCCATTTTTTGGACATCGGTTTTATTGTTGTAAGGTCTGATTTAGGAAGGTCTGCTGTTTTGGAATTTCCAGGAGAAAACTCTATCACAGATTGTGTAACTGCTAGGGCTTGGGCCATTTTCATAGAAAGGATTTGGTTTGGGTTAACTAAGTCACCTATAGGTTAGTTGCAAGTGGAATTACTTATATGGAGGCCTATTTCATTTCTTGAAGCCTCCACACCTAGGCCCAGCCTATCAATACACATCTCACTTTCTTGTATTAGCCTAGTATCTTGGATCGGTAGTAGGGTTTCTGCTTGCTTATTCTTCGGATTACTCTATGCTGCCACTGCTCTGTTAACCGACAAAACTTTCTGTGACGCCATAGACCCTGCTTTCAAACTAATTGATCCATCCCCTTCGGTATCCCAAGATGCTTATAAGGATATGGACCTCTCTAATGAACTCTCGAAAGTCTGTGATCCAAACCTGGGTTTTGAACCAAGACCCGAATTTGTTCGGGGACCGATCTAAACCTATCTTCCTAGCCTCCTTATAGACCAATTTTTCCATAGGCAAAACAGAATTCAGGAAGTCTCTTATATTTCAAGTTTACCTTAATGACCTCATCTGATTTTCCTAGATTCAATCTAAGCCATCTTTTCAACAATTTTGAAATATCAAGATGCATATTTACCCTCATGAATTTGCCCCAACATTATCTTGATTCTGATGGTATTTCCACAACTTCTCTTTATTTGTTTTGCTAGCCATTTGGCAGTTCTTCGATTCATGCACATTATAGGTATATCATCGATCTGAACCCAGAAATCGGCCTTGTTGAAAGCCAACTGAGAGATGTTTCCAGAACCTACAGATTTTTCCAAGACTATCAAATTGTTTCCAAAATTCCATGGTCCTTTCTGCCACACACGGTTCCGGTCTTCCCAATTAATGAAATAGAAAATAAAAATGTTATCCCCTAGCAACTCCATTTCCACTGTACCGAAGGGGTTCCAAATCTACTCAATCAAGCCTTTGAAGGTCTCTCTATTAACCTTCTTCCCCAAGAGGACCTTCCCAACCAAACACCGATCGACGTCCTCCACCCTGTCTAGTTGGACTTCCTCTTCCATTTCTAGCACAACCGTCTTCATCTGCAATAGTTAGGTTTTCATACAACTTAGAAATCTCCGAATCGCTCATCTTGGTGGTAGAAAGAAACAGCACTAGATTTGATTATAACACTAAAAAAGGGAAACTGAGAAAGAAAAGAGAACAAGAATAAGAACACTCTTAGCTGCAACACACTACTTCTAATAAGATGAGAAGACACTACCTTTCGGACAAGACTACTCACACACTTTTTTCTTCACGAGAGAGAAAAAGTGGAGATAAATTTTTTTACTTTTTTGAATTATAAACATATGTTGCCGTATTATTTGGACACCATGTTTTGACAATAAATTTAGGCAAAATAACATTTCTCGTTGGGATATGATCCGAATTGACTAGCATTACTCAAAAATTAAATGCTTGTTTTGAATTATATACACTACAATCAATTCAAATAAATATATGTAAATTCAAGGTGGTCTTGTCTTCTATTGGTATTGGATAATGTGGCAGCACTATCCAATAGATTACTTCACCGGATCTTGAAAGTAAAATCAGCTGGATAAGCACCCAATTTTCAACCAAGTCATCACCAATAGATTGCGTCCACGTCGTGGGATTCAGATGGTTGATGACGTGGCAATTAATAACCGGCCTATCGTGGTGAAGAACCCAGAATTACCAACATATTTGTACACGTGGCAGAAGGTGACAAATGTGTCAGTAGGTCCCACACTCTCTCTTAAGAAAAAAAAAATATATATATATTAAAGTCGTGAGCCGTTCGGACTCGTGCTTTCTGACTCAAGCGAGTCAACCGAGTTTTGTTTTGTATGCCTTTGCTGCCCTTGTTAGGTTTTTTAATAGAATAAGCTTGAGCTCTCTTAAAAACCAAAAGAACCTCTTGAGGTTTTAGACCTCCCTCTCTCTTGCTTGCTCTCGCTCTCTCTCTGTTTCTCTAAAGTTTGTCTAACTCGCTCCAGCTAGATCTCTAATCAGGTAAATCTCCACCGTCAGTTTCGTTTCTCTTCTCGCTGTCTCTTTCTTTTCAAATTTTGTGTTTGATTATGAATTTTTTGTTTTGTTTTGTTTTATCCTTTTTTGTTTTGAATTAAAAATGAAATGTGACGTAGTTTTGATTTTTCGGATAAATTCCAGAGTCTGTGTAATTGCTGTTTCCTTCATGCCAGAGAAGATATGTAGTGGTATTAAGAAATTTTATACAGTAGTAGACTAGTAGCTGATCCATATGTATATGATACACTGGGCATAAATTAACGGAGGCTATTTTCTTGGTCAAGATTTATGATGGTTTGATATGTAAATAAACCTAACTCATATACTGTCATTTGCTAATCATTAGATTTTTACTTGGACAAAATTCTCATGTCCTGCTATAGAATTTGATTTCATTAAACCATCTCATTTGACATTTTTTAGGACTTTTAACCTTCATATAATGTTGGTGATGTTACTAATTGAGCAATAGCAAAGAACGTGGAAATAAGAGTTTTGTTGTTGATCCATTTGTATAAATGTTCAATGCTATGTCAAGTGCTCAGAGATTTTCTATGTGTCTAGGCTTTATTATTGCTTAACTAAATCCAGATTAGTAAATGATCTTACAGTGGAATATGATATCACATCAACTTCATTATTACAGATTGGGTGATAATTTTTAAGTATCTTTTACAGGCACCTTTGGCTGTGGAATTAAGATTTTGAGCCCCGATTTTTGAACTCTTTAGCATCCTTAGGTTCTTTAATTAGGCATTCAATTTGAGTGTTCTGAATTAAGGGATTGCAGTATCATGGGAAGCTATCTTTATCCTCCTCTCTCTCTATGCAGACACAAAGTTTCATATCATATAACGCTTTTATTCAGCTAGTGAATAGATTCGGTTGTAACCCCACTTCATGTTCTTGCGTGTAAACCATGACCAAAGTCAGATAATTTTTGTTACTTCTGACTTGCTGATGGAGTTGTACCAGGTATTGAGCGTTTAGCATTGCAATTGGTTTCTTCTAATGGAAAAAACTGTACGTAAGGATGGAGTTTTAGTTTATTGAGGCTTGAATAAATACTTCTAGCTTCTAGTTGCACCTTTCACTATTTTATTGGGGTCTCATTAAAGCGCAATCTGCTGTAACTTGGCTTTTCTTTATTTCTACCTACATTTGTCACCACATATCTAGTGAATCATTCTGAACTTAAATATATATTAAGCTTATTATTCAGAATATTTTCCTTTACGCTACTTGGAATTTTAGTGTGATGGAACAATTAGTGGCACAACTTCTTTATTTGCTAGTTGCCTAGTTCATCCAAAATGTTATATATTGTAAATTTTCTTGCTCTTTAAATTTTTAATTTTTAATCATCTGGTACTTATTTGAGATTTTTGGATTATTCTATAAGTTTAGTGCCAGTTTATACCGAAGGCCAATTGACAAATTAATATATTATTTCATCTGCGAGTTTTTGTGATACTTATATCCATTGATATGGAAACAGAAAACTGACGTTAATAATGCATTTTCTTTTTGCCCCTTATTGTTTCGTGTATATAGGTAGTTTATGGGAGAATATAATAATTGCAGCTAGTGTACTCCTATGTATCCAAAGCGTTCCGGTCAAGGAGATGGGTCTGTTTCTGGGCCAGTACGCTCAAGCGATAGACTTAGGAGAAGGCCTAAAACATATACTCACACATTATTGTATTATAATCCAAAACGGAAAAGCAAGACGAAAGCCAGGAGAGCAGCTTCTCAGATTGCCAAGATGTTTGCTCCAGGGAATCGGCAAATGCGGACCTCAAACACTAATGTAAGTAGATTAACAGGAAAATGGGAAGTTATTTTGAGTTATACTGTTGTGTACTCAGCATGCATTTTGGTGTATGTGTTCGTGCATGTTCACATGGACTTATTATTAGAAACATTGAATTTTATTCATAGAGAAATGTAAAAATCACTGGTTATGCTTAACTGGTTTGTCTTATAGTCTATAAACAATCACATGCCTTAAAAGTGATTTTTTTTGTTTTTTTTTTTGTTTTTTTTTTTGTTTTTTTTTTTTTGTTTTAATGATGGTAGAGACCTTTTGGTGTTTGGTTATTTCTAAATTTTTCTAATGTATTTTGATGGTGATAATGCCAATATAGTAATTTGTAGGTTACTGTGGGATAGTATGTTACATTTTTTGTCCACTTTTGAGATACAAGCTCTTATTTGAAGCTTAATGGATCAAAATGCCAATTACTTTTCTGTGAAGCTATTAATTTTTATCTGGTATATCACTTTTTTATTGCAGTCAGTCCCTGCCAACCTTCGGCGTTCTACTAGAAAGAGGAGGATTTCTGTAAATCTTGAAGATTATACTGACAGTTCTGGATCAGAGGATGAAGATTTAATGGTGAGGATATGTACTTTGCCACATATCCAGTATTTTATCTTAGTTTTCCTTTGTTGACTAAAAAATGCATTAATATTATTATAGTAGAATTTAAATTTCAAATCTTTTTATCTGGGACTGATGGCTTTGATGGATTTTGTTTCAGAGGCCTACGTATCGACCTTTGAGAAATCGACTAGATAATAATGGGAGTCAAGATGATCTATTATCTCCCAAGCGTAAGAAGATTGCACAGGATAAACAAACACCTCGGCGTGAAGGATTGCGACCTCGTCGTTCTAGAGTAATCACAAGAGGTCGATTGAATTTAGAATCCGGTGATGAGCAAGAAACTTCGGAAGAGAAGGTTGGTCAAGATGAAACCGAAAATGGGAATGAATCTGACGACAATGATGCAGATGATGGACAGAATGAAGTTGATGGTGAGGCTGAGGCTGAGGATGAGGGAGATGGAGATGGTGAAGGTGAGGATGAAGGAGAGGAAGATGGTGACGATGAAGAAGGTGAAGAAGAACAAGAAGGAAGAAGGCGGTATGATCTCCGAAATCGTGCAGATGTCAGAAGGATCTCTATGGAAGAAGGTAAGCAAAGACCAAGATCTCCTCGAAGAGTATTACATCAAGGAATAGGAACCAAGGTTAGTAGAGATGTAAGGAAGGGGGGATCACGAGTTCATAAACGTCATCGAATGGCAAGAGCTGAGGATTCTGATGACTCCCTTCTTGTGGATGAGCTGGACCAAGGGCCTGCTATTCCTTGGGGGCGAGGTGGGAGCAGATCTGGACCACCTTGGCTGTTTGGGGGATTAGACATGCATGGGACATCTGCATGGGGACTAAATGTAGCAGCATCTGGTTGGGGACATCAGGGTGATGCTTTAGCTACCTTGAATTCTGGGATTCAAACTGCTGGGCCAAGCTCTAAGGGAGGGGCAGATATTCAACCATTACAGGTTGATGAGAGTGTAAGTTTTGATGATATAGGTGGGCTTTCTAAATATATTGATGCTTTGAAAGAAATGGTCTTCTTTCCTTTACTGTATCCAGATTTCTTTGAGAGTTATCACATTACTCCACCTAGGGGGGTCTTGTTATGTGGTCCACCTGGAACTGGGAAAACATTAATTGCCAGAGCTTTAGCATGTGCTGCTTCAAAGGCTGGTCAGAAAGTCAGTTTTTACATGCGTAAGGGTGCTGATGTGCTTAGCAAATGGGTTGGCGAGGCTGAAAGACAATTGAAACTACTTTTTGAAGAGGCACAAAGGAATCAGCCTTCTATAATCTTTTTTGATGAAATTGATGGACTTGCACCTGTGAGGTCTAGCAAACAAGAGCAAATTCACAATTCTATCGTGTCCACTTTACTTGCCTTGATGGATGGTCTTGATTCTCGTGGACAAGTTGTCTTAATTGGAGCAACCAACAGGGTTGATGCCATTGATGGAGCATTGCGACGTCCTGGTCGATTTGATCGTGAATTTAATTTTCCTTTGCCTGGTTGTGAGGCACGCACGGAGATATTAGACATTCACACTCGAAAATGGAAGCAGCCTCCTTCAAGGGAGCTAAAATCTGAACTGGCAGCTAGTTGTGTAGGATACTGCGGTGCTGATTTAAAGGCTCTATGCACTGAAGCCGCCATTCGTGCATTCCGTGAAAAATATCCTCAAGTTTACACCAGTGATGATAAATTTTTGATTGATGTTGACTCAGTCAGTGTTGAAAAGTATCACTTTATAGAAGCAATGTCGACAATCACTCCTGCTGCTCACAGAGGCTCCATTGTGCATTCTAGGCCATTGTCTTTAGTAGTTGCACCATGTCTGCAAAGGCATCTCCAAAAAGCCATGAATCATATATCTGATATTTTTTCTCCCCTGTCCGTGTCATCAGAGTTGACCAAGCTGTCTATGCTATCCTACGGGTCTGCCATTCCTCTTGTTTATAGACCTCGGCTTCTGTTGTGTGGTAGTGAAGGCACTGGTTTGGTAATTATCTTGTAACCTCTAGACTTTGAAAAATTTTTTTTTTTTTTTTTTTTTTTTTTTTTTTTTTTCTGAGCCTTCAACTAAATATACTTACTGATTTAGTTTAACAGGATCATCTCGGGCCATCAATTTTACATGAACTAGAGAAATTTCCCGTCCATTCTCTGGGTCTTCCTGCTCTTCTTTCAGATCCTAGTGCCAAGACACCAGAGGAGGCGCTGGTACATATATTTGGTGAGGCAAGAAGAACGACACCTTCGATTCTATATATACCGCAGTTCAACCTTTGGTGGGAGAATGTGAGTGAATTATATTTTATACCATCAAAATTCTCATTTCTAATCCAAATCCTGTAATTGTGCATGTTTATGATTTATAATTTTGATTTAATATTGTTTTTCTAGATCAGTTCATTAGAGTTAATAGACTCTTCTGTTATGTCTTGCCTGAGTTTGATAGTCTTGATACCTGCAGGCACATGAACAGCTAAGGGCTGTTTTTCTGACTCTGTTAGAAGAACTTCCATCAGACATGCCTATATTATTACTAGGAACATCCTCAATCTCTCTTGCCGAAGTCGAAGGCGACCCTTCTTCTGTTTTTCCTCACCGTTCTGTGTATGTCTTATTTATTTCTTTTTTCTCAATTATTAACTGGCAATTCTTTGTATGTCTTTTCCTTTCTGTTGTTTTTGATTGGCTGTGTATGTCTTATTTAAAGCAACTTTTTATTGCAAATCTAGCACTTACCTTTATTCCATGTTCTGACCCATTGGCAATCAAATTTTGAAGTCACACTTAGTATCTTCTGTTGTAGAGAACATAGACTTTGCATTTCCAGTGATATGAACAAATTCTCTTGTCTTAAACATCACTTAAATATTTATTTTAAGTAGAGATCTATTCACATTGGTTAAATACTTGTGTTACACCACACAGTAACTTTATTTTAGGATCCACCTTCTTCAGTTCACCCCATCAATGAACCAGATACTTTCAGTTTGCCTTTAGTATATGCAAAATATCAAATCAGTCAAGTTTCTACGGTTTTGAGCACTTTTAAGGCCAATCTCCCAATCTTGGAGCAGCCAAACATTGATATGCATGGAGAACACATAATGCACTCAAAATGCAATTGTAGTAAAATGCAAATTCTACAAAAATGATATCGTATGTGGTATGAGGAAAAGCTTTACATCAGTGTACGTTGATCTCGACTCACTTTTCACTTCGTTTTCTTCCCAGCTTTGTGGTCGGATTGGTCTCTTTTGTTCAAGTTATGACAATTTAGTTTTCTTTGGTCCCTTTTCTTTACCTTGAATAAATTTTTATCTTAACATGTTTTAATGGGACTATTGAATCCATCCTAATCACTTGTAAACTTATATTGAGTTTCCTATAAGGTGTTAAAAGTCTTAGCACTGAATACAATCAACTATATTTTGGTACCTACTTGGAAAGCTATGTCAATGTAAATATAATTTAGATATGATATACCTACTTGAATACAATCAACTACTTTTTGAATTGCAAATTCAATTTTCAAATAGATTTCTGGTTTTTGTTACTTACCCCCTGTTAAACTTTCACATTTTAAACTAGTTTCTGAAATTCATGGAATTAACTTTTTTCATCTGTAATTTAATTTTAAATTATATGAAGCACTTAATTGCATTAATTCATTGTTTTAGTCGTATTTTCTATTGTCAGCTATCAAGTGGGCAAGCCATCAACTGAAGACAGATCCTTGTTTTTTGACCGTTTAATTCAAGCTGCTTTGTCAGTTGTGGTGGATGGCATGTCAAAAAATCCTCGGGAATCAGTAGTCCTTCCTGAGTTACCCAAGGTAGCAAAAGTGGCTAGTGGCCCAAAGGCATCAGAGTTAAAAGCAAAAGTAGAGGCTGAGCAGCATGCTCTTCGCCGACTGCGGATGTGTCTTAGAGATGTTTGTAACCGGTAATAATCCTTAGCTGTATCCCTTCCTTGAAATGATTTCTTCCTTTCTTCTTTATATTTTAGCTCTTTTGAACTATTTCTTTGAAGATTTGACATATGAACTTTTTTGTAGACTATTGCAATTCTAGATCAGTTATTGTGTGTATTCTGCTCATGCTATGAAACAGGATGTTTAAAATAGAATTTTGTTTGTATTCTGTATGAACGACACGGGTAATTTAGATCAATTATGAATTGTTGAAACTTGAGGGAAACTCACAATTAGGTGGTAAGGTAGTGGCGCGAGCTTTATAAAATTGCAATACATGTCTAACATTTTTCTTTTTCCTAAGATAAGAAACTGAAAATTTTAATTATTAGAAACAATTAGAAGTGGTGGACCAGTAGTCTATCAAAAGTAGAGAGTGCCAATTTCAATTACATTATATCATTAAAGTCTGGACACATAAATTTGGTAGAGTCTTCCAAGCCTGTTGAATGGAAAAAAAAAAAAAAAGCAACACATCTCTGCAATCACTGTAAACGAAAAGAGAGAGGCTATAAATGAGCCTTATCCTGTAGGTGATCACAATCTTTCTCCTTGCATCGTCTTATGTATCTAACATCTAAGAGCACAGTGAACTAAAACTGTTAAGAGAGTTTATTAATGAAGAGATAGTAGATACATTCTTAAACTTCTGTTTTTATCAAAGAAAGTATTAAAATTATAAATAATAATGTAACAATCACTTATTGTAAGAAGCTGTAGAGAAAATTCACTCATGTAAGACTATTGCTTTCTTTTCTTGTTGACATTCAGTTCTATAAAAAGGGATGAAGGTTTTCTTTTTATATTACCAAGTTTTGTGTGTAATAACTCTAGGTGTATGTCTTCACTTGTTACCCTCAGTATCAGTTGCATAATGCTTAAATCAGCTTTCATGAGTCTTTCTGGTTTAAGTTCTGAGACTTAATCTTCTGATGCTAGGTTTGCCAAGCTAGCTTGCTTGAGCCTTAAGCTTAAGTTTGGCTAAGATTGAATCCCAAAAAAATCATCAAAAAACAACATTTGTGCCTGGACTATGTGCTGCTGAGGTTAAATTACATCAGAAGAGACAATTGTGTCTTGGATCAATTTCCTTGTCTTAATTGTTTGAGGATCAGACGAGTTAAATACCTAGACATGTATCATGAGTCACACTCATGCCAAATTCATCTAACATAGCTCATATTGATATGTATTAATCAATCCACGGTTGGGTAGTTGTGGTATAAAATTGTTATTAAATTGAGTTGATCTAAGCTTGACCTTGGATGGTTGGATGAGCTTTATGTTAAGAGAACCGGCAGAAGATTTAGAGCTTGATCTATGTTAAATAGCTTTCAAGCAAGCCTTCTGTTTCCCTTGTATTAAGCTTATTGAGAGCTGTTAAGTCTGGTTTGTCATTTGCAGTTATAGTTTAGGTAAATGAGACATAACAACTGTGATGATGCTCACTTTTTTTTTGATACCAAGATTCATCAGACATTCAGACCTATCCCTTGTTACTTGGGGCTACAGCCTAACAACCTTAGTATCCATGATACTTGTAGGATAATAATATCTTAGGTAGGTCGCTCAAAGGGGTATTGAACCCCTGACGCTTTGTTGAAATCCTCACCTTCAGCCACTAGGCTAGCTAAACCCTTGGAGCTGGTCTTTTCTAGGTAATGTCTTGTAAGTTAGGATGTGTGAATAGCAGAATACGCACTGGGTTATGTCCCAATTTTAAGAGTCTTAAAGTTCACAAAATTTACTATTATAATGACTGAAGCTGGACTGCAAATGGGAAACACTAGTTTAGGTTTTGAACATGTTTTTTCTCTTTGCCAATTGGGGTCCTGTTTGATTCTTAAATTTAGAGTTGGGGATTCCTACTTTTGTTCAAGCATTTATACATTTATTCTTCCAGGTGAATGAAGTTGTATGGCTTGTTGAGGAACACAAGAATGACACATTTGGTTGAATTGAGATTGATTATGGCTTGAATTGCGAATACTTGGATTACTTTGTTTAACTTTTTTACACCAGGGAGACGTGTAACCTCACAATTTGTCAAACGTTTTGTGTCCTCTTTACTTAGGTTTCTTTATCACATTGCAGGATATTATATGATAAACGATTTAGTGCCTTCCATTATCCGGTCACAGATGAGGATGCTCCAAACTATCGTTCAATAATCCAGAATCCTATGGATATGGCCACTCTGCTCCAGCATGTTGATTCAGGGCATTATATTACATGTTCAACATTCCTCCAAGATTTTGATCTTATTGTGGCCAATGCAAAGGTGTGTTTGTATGACTATAATTTTTTTATATTACTTGATTTTTTTTTTATTTCCAAATTTAGCTTTTGTTTGTTGAAATAGGGCTTAAATGGCTGATTTGTTTTCCAAAATTTAGTGTGGCACCATAACGATTCCCTAATTGCGTAACATGACATCGTAGTTATTCAACACTTGCTATCTATTTGGCATTATTTCTGACTTGGTATTACAATTAAAACCAAGGGCCATTGTCTGTTGTGAAGGAGATATTCTCAATCTGATAAGTGCAAAAGTTCACAACCAAGTTTTGAGAAATAGACATACTTGTTAGAATTTTTGGCTCAGTTAACCTAGTATAGGTTCTGTTTTTTTAATTTTTTAATTTTTAGGTTTCTCCTGGTTTGACCACTTCAGGTTTTTCTTTGAATTCTTAAAAAATATTAATAATAAATCAGCCACTTTATGCAGAAATGCTAAAGCTTGGACTTTACCTGTAACAGATTAACAGCCCTCTGAAGATCCTCTTTTGCAGGATCAATACTGGGCTTTGGCTATATGTAAGCAGAATATCCAGATTTCTATTGGTGATTTTTACAAAGATTGGAAAAATTCTGAATGAAAGATGGACCATAGTATTGTTCCTTTTCTGCATTATATCTATTGCCTAACAATTACATGAAACTCCACCTGTTCATCCCATTATCAGTTTCATTCCACAATGTGATTACTGAATCTTTCAAGTTCCACAGGTCAAAGCCAGCAATATGTTAAACAGATTTAATTAAGAAATAGTTGCCATCAATACTGTATGTCTTTTAAATATTCCTTTTGGAAAGGTGATTCATTTCTGTCCTTCATCCAGGCATATAATGGAGATGACTACAATGGTGCTAGGATCGTTAGTAGAGCATATGAGCTCCGGGATGCGGTATGTTCATTGTTCTTTTATTTTTGGAAAACTTTTAGTATGTTCATTTGTTCTTTTAATTTCGGAAAACTTTTAGTTGTAATGGAGATGATTACAATGGTATATCAGCTTATGAGCTCTCAGGATGTGGTTTGTGGACTTGTTTTTTCAATTTTTTTTTTTCCAATTAAAAGATATTATCTTTTATTCTTCATTTTGTTTCCAGGTGCATGGAATGCTAACACAGATGGACCCTGCTCTAGTCATGTACTGTGATAAGATTGCTGCTCAGGGAGGTCCAACGCATATGCCAGATGATTTAGGGGAATCTCTTTTCCCGTCTACCCCCGTTGTTCAGCTTGGAACAGTTACTAGGTCAAGTGCGCGTCTTCGTAATGTCCAGCCAGAGGTTAATCTGGATCAAAGCTACGAGGCTCTGAAAAGGCCAAAGAAGAATGCTGATGCTGCCTATGCAGGTATTGTGGCATTCCATACACCTGCACAAACAAGTACTAACATATACAGTATACTTCCATGAATTCATGCATACATATGTTGGTGCATTTTAGTTTTAGCATATGAAATTCATTGTTATGGATGTCATATATTTTTCATATATCGAATGATTTCTTCCTTCTGATATTATTTATTGTCATGTGCTGTGTGCTGTTATGCTAACTACTTTAAAGCAGTTATAAGCAAATGATCACCCCCGTTTCATTTGGGAAATAACACAATGAAAATAGTGCCGTATGCTGAAAAGATCTTGTATTGAAATTTGTTACTATTCTCAAATTATAGCTCCAAGATACAATTAAGAGAAAAATGATGTCATTAGGTTACTAACAAGGTATCCGAGCAAAGGAAGGAGAGAGGCTGGGCTGGGTCTTAAACTTGAGACCTTATGGCTCGGATAGTGTACTAGTAACCACTAAATTAAATCAAAAGCCTAAGCTATTAGGAAATGACCCAACATTAGTATTTAAACAATCTACCACGTTTTTCATTTTTGAGCTTGTCACATGAATTGATACACAAACTTGTTTTACTTTGTTATAATTATATATTTTAATTAATAGAGGGGCTTCTCAGGATTTGATACCGCTAGGTCAAATATGTCATGATACCATGTTAGTAACTGTCTGACCCCAAAGCATAAGAAATATATTCGTGTTACAAAATCTCTATACTCACCTTTGAAGAAACATGCAATGTCAAGAAATGTATCATTCTCTTCTCTATCTGGTCCATCATAACTGATTCTCAATAGATTATGAATTTTAGGATTAGAAATCTTATTTAATATATGCAATGCACTTTCCCAATCTTGTTTTGTTTTTCCATGCAATGAAGAACCCACCACTTTAAGAGCTAAAGGATTGCCTGTAGCATACACTACTACCTTGTGAACTAACACCATAAGATCTTTATGAGGATTGTCTTGCTTGAAGACGGCATGCTTACGTAAGAGTTGATGAGCTTCATGATTGTCGAAAGCCTCAACCTCATATATCTTATTAACTCCCCAATTACAAAGCAATTGTTTCTCTAGTTTTAATTATGATTCTACTTCCTGGACCAAATCCATCAAACCCTTATGCCAAAGTTTCCAATTGTTCCAAAGTATTTACATCATCTGCTGTTATAGCTATTTTTTATTCTCCTCAAATAGCTGTTTTGAGTTGGAATTTAACACGATAAAATCTTAAGCTTCTAGAAATAGCTGTGAATGATATGGAATCCAAGAAAATTCTTAATTGGATTCTTTTACCTTGTCGTGACCTGCTCTTGGATGCTGCATATTTACTATGGGATTTGAAATCTTTCTTGTATAACAAACTTTTGTCAAACCCAGATGAATTTGATAATAGATAATGGGATTTACCAAGCATCTATGCATAGTTGTTCCCTAATTATTTTTGCTGTAGCTTTTGTTTGCATGTAATTAAATTTTATTTCTTTAATACAACTCCACTTAATGTTATATGCTCTGTCGAAAATCAACTTCAACAGCAGAAGACAGATCCCAGCCTCAAGATTCAGTACAAACAAAATCATCTCATGATGCTGAGGCAAATGATGCAGAACCTGAAAGGCCGGAGTCCTCATTTAATGATGGTATTCAGCATGAAACTTCAAAAGTTTCCAGTCCAACTGATAGAATTGGATCCCAAGATGTTGTAATGTCTGATGGTGAGATTTTACACCAAGTGGAGTCTATCAAGCGTCTTCTTGTGGAGCGGACGGAAAATTATGGCATTCCACAACTTGAAAGACTTTACACTCTTATAATGAAAGGTATTTTTGAAACGAGGGACCAAGGAGCTGAAGATGATCCCAAGCCTTCAATTTTGAGATTTTTGTTGAAATTTGCAGAGGATAAGGCAAATTTCTGAACCAAGCCTTTTGCCCTATTAAGTAAAGAAAAAGAGAAAGAAAAAGAAACAAAAAAGGAAAAGAAAAAAAAAAAAAATCCTTTAGTTAGTTGCTGTAAAGTCGGGATTTTCTTTCCAATGCAAATTAGTGAGTGAAAGCAAATGCCTCTCTCTCTCTCTCTCTCTCTCTCTCTCTCTCTCTAGCAATAACACTTCTAGTGCAAATGCACACAAACATGTGTTAGCGTTGAATTTGATTTCTTTCATTTCCTTTATGCATGAATATATACGTAGCTAAACAGGTGAATCGAAGCTGCTCTCATATGTCTCTGTTCGATGAGTGTGCGTTTTTTGTTTATTTTTTCATTCTCTGCAGTCCATCTTAAGGAAAGCAAATCCTAGATTAGACTGTTTCTACGGTTTGATTGCTGTATTTTTATTTTTATTTTTATTATTATTTTTTTTTTTATTTTTTTTTTTTGTCTCAGCAGCTAACTCCCAAGTCCTGAGCAGGTGCTGATGACCCCACTGTTCATTGTATTATGTATTAATGTATTATAGATCTCACCGATGAACTAGAGGTGATGCTAAGTTCAATGGTAAGGAGAACTTTCTCGGAGTCTAGTGTACATAATACATCCGATGTTGATTGCTCAAATTATATGTACGTATTCATTCTCTCCTTCTCAGAGTCTAGGTATTATAATGTAGGTTTCCATCTTACTGATCTTTTTTAAAATAAGTAAGGATTGTTAAAAATAACCACATAAAATATGTAAATTTTGCTTTTAACAACATGAAAGTTTAACCATTAATAATCACATTTCAAAATTTATTTTCAGTCCATAACAAAAATTATGAAAATACCTTGTAACTTTGTTTTATTTAATTTTCTTTTCAAAAAACGTAAAATCTTGAGAAAAAAAAAATGTAAAATGTATAACTTCGGAGAAAAATATGAATAAAAACGTGAAACCTATGAGAAAAACCATGAAAAACGTAAAACCTTGGGAAAAAAACGTGAAATCTGAAATTAAACAATAGGTCACACAGTTCACAGTTGTAACTTGAAAATGATATAAATGCATCTTAACACTGTTTATCCAATAATAATGATGATGCTACAATGGTCCCGGCATAAGTTTATGACTTCAATTCATTTGCAGATTTCTGGATTGCAAACTTGAATTTGAACTACCATATATTAATTTGTCGGTTGGTGCTTTATAAAAGCCAAACTATGGTGCCATGTGTACTAGTACTTTATTTTATTTTCTGTGGTTTTCTCTCTATCAAACTACCAATTAGTATTATTTTTAAACTTCTTTTAATTAAAAGTTGTATTGTTACTAGCAAGCCAAACATATGGTGCCATATGTTCTCCCACATACTTATTTTATTTACTACCCATTACTTTTGTTTTGTATTTTTTTTTTAAACCTATTACCGAGTTTTTAAACTAATACAAAATTAAGAGTCGTAGGAAAGATATCTCAACTTTTATTTAAATTGTTTTTTTTTTAATATAAAATAAATTATTTAAATTGTTACTATTAGCTAGGTAATTGTAAATTGTGGTGGACTCAAAATATTTACCGTCAGTGCTATATATATATAAAAATGTTCAAGTCGGTGCGTATGTTGAATGTGGACCATTAGATTTACATACTTTGACTCAAGATGTATGCACTTGTCAAAGCATCTCCATAATCAGTGGTCCACATGCATTGGTACTCATTTAGTTACATCAGTGCGCATTTATGTAAACGAGACCGTATATATAGAATACTTTTCCAATCAGGACTATCCTGACTTCTTAATTTTAGGATGTTAGGATGTCCAACTATAGCCAGACATTAACAGTGGGCCCACAGTCAGGAGCGAAACCAAGATTTTGGCTTTAGGGGGGTTGAGATAAAAAGAAATTCAAGTTTGTACAAGACAAATATATTAATATTTAAAAACTAAGTTATTAAAAAAAGATGTAATACCATTATAAATTAATAAATAAAATAAACAGAAGTTTTATGAATCAAAATGCCGCTCTTTAAAATCTAAAAAATCATTTATAATCGAATCTATACTCATATTTTATTATTGTAATTGAGAATCAATTGCAACATAAAATATATACATATCAAATAGTATTGTTTAATTGTAAAATAATCTTGTTGATGTTGAGTTCAACCTCGTATTACAATATAACAAGTATTAATATCTGGAACATCTATGCTGCATATTTCAGAAAATGAACTTACTACTTTAATAAATAATCTATTACATTCGGTATTTCCTAAATTCTTAGTGATCACGGTTAATAATCTTCATGATATCTATTCATTAGATACATTATCAAATAGAAACATATGGATAATTTCTTTTTAAAACGGTTATGGTCACAGGTTCATAGCTGTTGATGCTGCCTCACATCAAACTTTCTTAAATATATTGGTTGGATCAGACTTTAAAGGGTGATAATTGTAAACGAACACTAAGTGTTTGACAAAAGGTCTCTTAGACCTTAGAAACAAATAGAAGAAAATATTAACTAAGAAGAAGAAGAACAAATGCAGAGAAAAGAGATATTTCTCGCTTTATTGAAAATGAGAACTTTACAAGATTTTTACACATAGTGGAATCTTAGGTCAAGCCTCTATTTATACACAATTCAGTACATTGAACTTGGACATTGAACCTAATTTGGCTGAGACTGAAATTTGGAGAGTTTGTTGTAACAAACTAACAGAATTTTGTGCCAATAATTATCCTTGGAATACTTTTCTGCTTCAGGTGACAAAGGATTATATGTGATGGCTCTAGACTGGATACACGAGCAATTATACAGAATTCGTTTGTTCTAGAAGATGGTGCACTGTCATCACTCACACGTGCAACTCCTTTGTTTTCACAGCACATCCTTTCTTTTGTGACTTTGAAATTATCACTTACATCCCCATGTAAGCTGGACGATGGAGAGAGACAGAGATTCAACTTGGATCTTAGGTAGGCGATACGCACAACAGTCATTGCCTTAGTAAAAATATCAGCACACTAGTGAGCTGTTGGAACATATTGCACTGTTAACTGTCCAAAGGCAATTTTCTCACGAACAAAGTGGGCATCTATCTCGATGTGTTTCGTTCGAGCATGAAACAAAAGATTCTATGCCAGAGCGTTGGTACTCTGGTTGTCACACCTAAGTATTGGACAACGCGACAACTTGAAACCAAGCTCAGAGAATAGAGAGGTAAACCAAATAGCTTCGGTGGCTGCTAGTGAGAGGGCCCAATATTCTGCCTCACAGCTTGAACGTGCCACCACTTGCTGTTTCTTTGAACTCCAAGCAACCAAATTTCCTCCAACATAAACACAACACCCTTTTGTTGTTCTCCGATCATCTATGTAAGATACCCAATCGGCATCACTAAACACCTTAACCATAAATGATTCTGTTGGCCTAAAATGCAAACCCAAACCAGTTGTGCCTTTCAAGTAATGAAGAAATCTTTTACAATGCTTCCAATGATCCTCAGTGGGCTTGGCTAAGAGCTGACTCAACTTATTGACATAAAAGGAGATACTTGGTCTTGTACAAGTCAAATATTGAAGAGCCCCAACCGTACTTCGGTAAAGTGAAGGATGAGGAAACTCTGTCCCCTGTTTTGTGAGCTTATAACTGGGCGAAATTGGTGTAGAGCAAGGTTTGCTATCAATCATGTTTGTTTCCCTTAAAAGATCAAGGATGTACTTGGTTTGGGTTAGAAACAAGCCTTTTGAAGACCGAGTTGCTTCAAATCCCAAGAAGTAGCTTACTGATCCGAGTGACTTTAACGCAAAAGTGGTATTAAGTGTGGCAATGGTATGTCGAATTAGACCTTGATCATCTCCGGTGATCAAAATATCATCAACGTAAACTAATAAGAGCAAGACATAGGAACCTTGGCGATTGATAAACAAAGACGTATCAGATAAAGATGGAACAAAGCCCTAGCCCAGCAGTGCATGACGAAGTTTGAAGAACCAAGCTCTTGGGGCATGCTTGAGACCATAGAGAGCTTTGTTAAGCTTGCAGACAAATGAAGGTTTCTAAGTGTCTATGAAACCAAGGGGATGCTCCATGAATACGAGTTCTTGAAGGTCACCATTTAGGAAGGCGTTATTGATGTTGATTTGCTGTATATCCTAATTAAATGTAGCAGCCAGAGTAAAAATTATTCGAATTGTCGAAGCCTTGACAACCGGATTGAATGTGTCATGAAAGTCGACTCCAGGTGTTTAATGAAAGCCTTTGGCAACCAAACGTGCCTTGTGCTAAAGTATCGATCCATTAGGCTTGTATTTTATTCGAAACATCCATTTACAACCCACCAAGTTTGTAGATTCTGGTGATGTAACTAATGTCCATGTGCTGTTTTTCATCAAGGCCGAGTATTCTTCCACCATAGCTGCTCGCCAACTTGGTTGTGTTAACGCCTCTACTAATGATCTTGGTTCTGTGGCATCATCCAAGTTTGTCACTTTCTGACACACAGATGAATAAACTTTGGGTTTGATGGTGCCATATTTGAGACGAGTAACCATATGATGAGTGTCCATGACCAGAGATTATGGAGAATCATTTTGTGATGTAAGGTCCACAAAAAATGGTACTGCAGGTGTATTTGTATCTAAAGGCTGCGATGTACTTCTGTCAAGAGTATTTATTTTGGTTGTGTCCAAAGGCTATGATATGCCTTTTTCAAGAATATCTATTCTTGAACATCGATTGGGTGTAGAAATTTCTTTGTCATTTTTGATAAAGTTGGTTGTAGCATAGAGGTTGACAAGCAACCAACTTCAATATCTGTAGCTGAGTTGTTCTTTGGAGGAAATAAAATATGATATGGATGTTCGAATTTGTTGAACACCACATTCCCTAAGACGTAGATTCTTCCAGATGGATGTAGACACCGATGCCCTTTTTGACTTAAGCTGTAGCCAATTAAGATACACTTCGAAGTGTGAAAGTTGAACTTTTGCTTTGAGTAAGGTCATAGATATGGAAAATTTGTGCACCCAAAGATTTTAAAGAAATTGTAATTGGGTAACCGTTTGTATAGGACCTTATATGGTGACTTGAGTTGAAGTACCGGAGTTGGAAGATTGTTGATTAGTAATATAACCGTTTGAAAGGCATAAACCCAGAAGTTAAGAGGCATATCCGCTTGGGCAAGTAAAGTGAGCCCAATTTCCACCACATGACGGTGTTTTCTTTCATGTATCCCATTCTGCTGATGTGTGTAGGTACAAGATGTGTGAAAATGAATTCCACACTTGGTAAGGTGAGGTAATAAAGGCTTGTATTCCTTACCAAGACCAGTCTGTAGAATCTTAATTTTACAGTTGAACTGAAGTTCTGCATGTTGCTTAAAGTGAAGAAAGATATTCGACACTTCTAATTTTAGTTTCATCGGATATAGCCAACTATATCTAGAAAAAGAATCAACGAAGATTACATAATAACGAAATCCTTCTAGTGATGGTGTTAACCACCAAAATTGGCAAAGGACCAAAGAAGAATTTCCACTCGGATACAAGGAAAAAACACCTTTTTACTCATATAAAGAAGAATGATAAATTAAATCTAGGTAGCGGATCAAGCCAGCAAGCCCAACAACCCTGGTAAACCCTAAATAGCCCGATGTGAAGTTCTACTCAGAATCCTGTCACAAAGCTCGGCAAGGTACCCCACTATTGCAACAGTCAGGTATCCCGCTACTAAGATCAACAGGGTACCCCGCTGTTACGTCAATAGGGTACCTCGCTGCGGCATCAGATAGGCATCCATATACTACATCCGCTAAGTACCTCGCTTCTACATTCAGCCAGGTACCCCGTTGCAAGAACAGCCGATATCAGGATACCCCATCGACCAAGCACCTAACCAGGAAAGCATCAAATTAGCAAAAGGCGGGGTACACGAGAACCCAGATGAACCCAAATACCTCCTAGGATCCTCTTGCCAGATAACCATAAGAAATGCTGACATAATTATACATCCATATGTTCAGACAGACAGGTCTTGAAGCTCCAAGGCTAAGGGAATGAAACACAGTCGTTCATCTCTCGATAAAAAGGTAGACTCCTTCCCGCCACTTAAGAATTCCATTCGAATAAGAAGTCCATTTATATTAGAATCCTCTCCGAAAGGAATGACTGGATTCGGATAATTAAAGCTCCTACGAGGTTGTCTCCTAGAAGGAAAGAAAGTCCTGTGATCGCCAAACCCTAAACTGAAATTGTAGCAGTGCATGGCAAGCAACAAATCTATATATACGACACTATACTCATCAAGAAGAGGATCAAAAATTCAACTCTTCAAACCCTACGTTCGCATTCAGTTCTACTTATCGACAGACACGAGCATGCCATCTACATCATCTAACAAAAAGTATTAAATATCGCTACAGATCACCATACCCCCAAAATTTCATCAGTTGTATACATGTTTTTATCAATAAAAATCGTACTTGTTAATCTTTCTTTGTATGAGTTTTTAGTTTGTTTTGATAGAAATCTTGTTGGTATCGAACTATATGATACCCCTCCGACCGGGATCTATCTCGATCTTGGTCCTTAAAGTTGTCATTTGGAGATTTACCCCAGCGATAATTTTCCATTAACACTTTTGGCGCCGTCTGTGGGAAACTCCTTCCCAACATTTATAGAAAAGTTGTCTTAGTTTTACCCGACGTAACAGAAAGATGAGACTGCGATCCTCTCAGACCCATCTGGCTCCATTGGGACCATTGTCACTCATTTTCACCGAAAGAGCTCAAAGACGGGGTAGAGGATCCAGGAATGACAATCCGGCACCAATACCTCCTCTTGTCACAAACGCATGTTCTTTGCCTCGAGATCCGATTGGGTAGGAGATCAATTGGGATATTCTAGAGCAACAGGCTGCTGCCTACCTAGAAGCCATCCGACTCAGAATGATAGCTCAAGAAATCCCCTTTGAAGCAGTCGGGATCGCAGAAGACATCGGCCCAAGTATCCGAGTACTAGTCTTTGACCGACTAGGACCATCTCCACCAAACTCGGTCCGTCAAGTTAATCTCAGACCCTGACTGGTAAAGTCCACGATTGAGATTCCATCGAGGAGGATCCAACCCCCGGCAAGGCCAAGGGGAGAGAAAAAAGATCCACAGTTAGACTCAGAAGGAAGCGCCAGATCCCGAAAAAGCCCTAGAAGTAGGCACCAAAAAGCTAAGCGGAAGGAAGTGGTTGTTGAGTTAGAAACCTTCAATGAAGAAGGCTCGGTGGCCCGATCTGGACACACTAAATCCCAGCGCTTGGAGGATCAAATAGCCAAAATGGCTAAGGAGTTGGAGGACTTAAAGAAGGGAAAGCACCAAGGAATCCGGAAGAATCCCCTAGGTGAGATGAATGCACCATTCTCCAAAAGAATCAGGGAGGCGGGGCTCCCCACCAAATTCAGGATGCCCTCTGAAAGGTATTCTGGAACAGAGGATCCAATTAGTCACCAGGATAGCTTTGTCCACCAGATGGAAGTCCAGAATGCAATACGGTCAGCCATGTGCGAGATGTTCCCCTCGACCTTGACTGACTGTGCCAAAACGTGGTTCAGGAAATTGCCACCAGATAGTGTTGATTCTTTTTCTAAGCTCGCCATAGCTTTCTGTACACAGTTTCAGGGAATTAAGCCTCTTCCCAAGGAAGCTATCTTGCTTTAATATGTGATCCAAGAGTGGGGTGAAACATTGAGGTCTTATGTGGAGAAATTCCATAAGGAAGTGATCCAGATGGGAGTATTCGACGAAAAAGAAATCTTGGCCAATTTCCGAAGAAACTTATGGGTAGGTAGATTATTCCGCTCTTTTGCTAAGCATCCACCAGAAACTTACCAGAAAGCCTACAATCGAGCTTTAGAACAGGTGGACATAGAAGAGCAACTCTGGATCAAGGTGGAGCATGATGAAGCCCGTTTGGCCCCGCGTCCTAAGAAGGAGGCTCCAAAGCCTATACCCATCAAGAGATTCCAAAATCAGCCCCCAAACAGGTCAACCTACAGGCCACCTCCTATTCCCTCATACCAGGAAAGGTACTCGACTAGGAGATCCCCTCTCAGGAGATCGCCCCTAGGGCGGCCCCTCTGAAAGAAGTTGCCCAAGTAGCAAGGGATGAAGATGTATATAATCACTATACCCTCTTCAACGTTTCAAGGGAAACCATCTACCTCGCCATCCAGGACAAAGGCCTACTTAGGAAGCCGGGTCCCATAAAAGTCCTAGTTGATAGGAGAAACCAGTACAAGTATTGCGATTTCCACGAGGATGTCGGACACAACACCTCAGAATGCTACATCCTCCGTAATCAGATCGAAGGGTTGGTAAGGGGGGGGTCTGCTGACAGAATTCCTACAACAGGTACGGGATAGCATCAAAGAGGGGAAACGGGTACAAATCGGGATACAATAGGCGCTAGATAGAAGGAGGGATGAAGAGAAGGATCGGATGCAGTAGATCCAGGTGATTCATACCATTAGTGGAGGCCTCAACTTGGCTGGAACTTCCAACAATTCTAGGAAGAACCACTCAAGAAAGATTCCCAGACTCAACACAGGTCATGAGATATTCAAGGTTAACGGTGGGTCCCGAGATCCATCCCGCACTACTAAGATTGTATTAACAGAGGAAGATATCTACAATACAGTCCAACCACATGACGATCCCATGGTAATCTCGGTACAGATTTCTAACTGCTGGGTTCACCATGTCTTGATCGATACAGGAAGTAGCGTCGACATCCTGTTTAAGGGAGCTCATGAGCAACTTAACGTGAAGAATTCCTACTACAACAGCTGCACCTCGCTTTTGTATAGTTTCACAGGGGACTCTGTAATGCCCATGAGATCCAAAATCCTGCCGGTGATAGTCGGAGAAGCTTCACTTCAACAAAACGTGATGACGGAGTTCATCGTGGTGGATACCCCGTCTGCTTACAATGCCATTCTAGGTAGGCCCTTCCTTTCAGGGATTAGGGGGAACTATCCATTTATCACAACGTCCTGAAGTTCCCAGTGGGAACATAAGTGGGAGAAGTCAAAGGGGACCAACAGGCAGCGTACAATTGCTATGCGGTATCCACCAATCCCGCCGCGCTTGCTAGACAGTGCGTACACGTGGCCAGTGAAGTAAACCCGGCTATGCCGGAACAATGCCATTATGACATGGAAGAAGGAGAGGTACTAGACATAAACATAGAAGAGCAGGAGGATGAAGAGCGGGGGTGGACCAGTTGTCGTCCCGCAGATCAATTAGAAGAAATACATATCAGGGGAGAAGATCTCACTAAGGTGGTGAAAGTCGGAGGAGGTTTGGATCCCGAAGTCAAGGAAGACTTGATAAAGCTCATTAGAGAATACAATGATATTTTTGCTTGCACCCATGAGGAAATGCTCGACATTCCTTTTAGCCTGGTCACTCACAGGCTGATAATAGACGCAACCGTCAAAAAAGTGAAATAGAAACGAAGACACTTCAACGCCGAACGGAACGCCGCAGTCTAGGAAGAAGTAGACAAACTCTTAAAGGCCGGATTCATCAGGGAATCCTGATACCCCGAATGGATCGCCAATGTGGTCATGGTAACCAAATCTAACGGAAAATGGCGAATGCGTGTGGATTACACATATCTCAATCGGGCTTGCCCCAAAGATAGCTTCATGCTGCCTAAGATCAACCAGCTCATCGACTCTACCGTGGGAAACAAGCTTCTAAGCTTCATGGATGGCTTATTGGGATACAATCGGATCATGGTGCATCCCTCAGATCAAGACAAGACTAGCTTCATCACAGGGCAAGGCCTCTACTGCTATAAGGTAATGACATTCGGACTTAAAAATGCAGGTGCTACATACCAGCGTATGGTGAATAAATTGTTCAAGCAGCAGATAGGAAGATCCATGGAGGTATAGATAGCCGACATGATTACAAAATCTTTGGATGCCGGGTAACACCTACAAGATTTACGCCAAACTTTTCAAGTGATTAGGAAAAACCAGATGAGATTGAACCCAGCAAAGTGTGCTTTCGGGGTAGAAGCAGGAAAGTTCCTAGGGTTCATGGTACATGAAAGGGGAATCGAGGCTAATCTCGAGAAAATCAAAGCCATCCTAGACCTCAAGTCTCCCATAACACTGAAGTAGGCACAAAGATTGACAGGTCGAATAGCAGCAATAAACCGATTTATATCCCGCTCCACCGATAAGTGCCTCCCATTCTTCAAGATTATCAAGCAGAGAAAGAAGCTAAAGTGGGATGAACAAAGCGAGTTGGTTTTCCAAGCCTTAAAGGAATACTTGGTCAGTCCCCCTTTACTAGTCAAGCCCTTCACGGGAGAGGAGCTCCAACTTTACCTAGCCGACTCAGAAGCTACCACTAGTAGGGCCTTAGTGAAGGAATGCAGTGACGATATACAAAGATCAGTATATTATATGAGCCGTGCTTTAACCAAGTTTGAAAAGAATTATACCCTCCTGGAAAAGCTCGTCTATGCCTTGGTAACTGCAACCAGGAAATTACAGCCCTATTTTCAGGCACACACTATCGTGGTAGTCACCGATCAGCCTTTACGACAATTCCACCAGAGACCGGATATGTCAGACAAACTGGTTCTATGGGCCCTAGAGCTCACCTAATTTGACATCAAATACAAGCCAATGTCCATGATCAAAGCACAGGCCTTGGCAGACTTCGTAGTGGAGTTCAGCGTAAATCCGGACCCAGATAACAAGCCCGACTCTAGTCCGAATCAGACCGATCTGAACTAGCTTGAAGATAACAAGACCTAGGCATCAAGTCAATCAGGATGCGGAGCAGGAACAGTTGTGATAGACCCAGAGGGGGTCGAATGCAGCCACTGCTTCAGGTTCGAGTTCAAGGCTACTAATGATGAAGCATAATATGAAGCCTTACTAGCGGGAATGGGAGTAGTAGAAGCCTTAGGGGGCCGATTTTCTCCTAGTTAAGAGTGATTCCCAATTGGTGGTCAACCAGGTGTTGGGGTTGTACCAGGCAAAAGATGACAATATGGAAGCATATCTGGCTAAAGTCCGGAAAGCAATGTCGAGATTCAAAGACGTGAGGATGGAACAGATACCTCGAGAGAAAAATCACCGAGCAAATGTTTTAGCCAAGATCGCAGCAGGGTAGGGGCGTACCCTACTAAGGGGGGTACCCCTCCAACTGATACCTTGTTCCAGCATAGCCAGGGGTAGAGATCCTACCAGTCAACCGATTCCTTTGTTGGATGGATCTAATAGCGGACTACTTCTGAAGTGACACTTTACTTGCAGATCCAGATTAAGCATGCAAACTGAGGGGAATCGCTACCCGGTACTGCCTTGTAGACAGATACCTTTACCGCAAAGTAAAATCCCTCCCCCTACTTAGATGCCTTTACCCAGATGATGCTACCTGAGCACTTAACGAGGTATATTCTAGGGACTGTGGTAATCATGCAGCAGGCGAGAAACTAGCCTACCAGATACTTAGAATGGGCTACTTCTGGCCGACTGTACATCAAGATGCAAAATAATTCGGACAATCATGCAAATCTTACCGGAAAATAGCAAACCTCTATCACTTTCCCCCGGAAAGGCTTTCCTCGATTAGTACACCCTACCCCTTTGCTATCTAGGGACTAGATCTAATCGGCCCGCTTCCTACTGCACCCGGCCAGGCTAAACATGTAGTGGTAGCAATAGACTACTTCACCCGATGGGTGGAAGCTAAGGCGCTTGTCAGGATAACTGAAGAAAAGACCACCTGTTTTGTCAAAGAGATTATCGTTTGCCGCTTCGGTACCCCAATGGCCATCATAACTGATCTGGGAAAGTAGTTTGATAACTCCAACTTTAGAGAATTCTACGAAGATCGAAACATTGATCTCCGATTTGCGTCAGTAGCTCACCCTCAAACTAATGGGTTGGTAGAAGCTACCAATAAGACAATAAAGAAACTCCTAAAGAAAAAGCTCCAACAGAATAAGGGGTTATGGGTTGAATATTTGTACAATGTGCTATGGGCGTACAGGACAACCATGAGGACTACAACAGGGGAAACCCCTTTTTCATTGGTATTTAGAACTGAACCAGTCTTGCCCATTGAACATAAACTTATATCTTTTCGGATTCAAAACTATGAACCAGAAGATAACAAGGCTAAGTTAAGAGCTAATCTAGACCTACTCGAGGAGAAACAAAGCAAGATCGCTGAAAGAGTAGCAGTATAATAGAGTAAGATAGCCCGACACTTCAACAAGAGAGTGAGGATCCGTAATTTCAAAGAGAGAAACTTGGTTCTTAGGAAGGTAACCCAGAACACACGAAAAAGGTCTGACGGGGTCCTTGCTCCTAACTGGAAAGGCCCTTACTTGATTTAAGTAATGCTCTGGGGTGGTGCCTACAAGTTGGAGGACATGGAAGGATACCCGGTGGATCACACATGGAATGCTAATCACCTTAGGAAATTCTACCCTTAGAAATTCAATTTACATCGGCTAGAATACACACCCCGATTTTATATTGTACTACTTAAAAAATTCAATAAAATTAGTCCTTCATGATTCTCCAATGATCACTCGAAAAGGTCCCTTACATGATTCTTCTATAATTCTTCTTGCCACCTTGGTCTTGGTATACCCTTCTCCGAGAAGCCTGTTGCTAAAGTGGCCTAAGTTGCCTACTAGGACTGATAATTTTCACCGTTACTGATTCGCCTTAAGACTAGGAAATAGCCTTATGGTGCTTCTGCTGCCTTGGTCAGGGAATATCCTCATCTAAAAAGATTCTGATATATCAGACTAAAGACTTGAACTCGTGGCCTTAGTTGCCCGCTGTATCCTCAATACCAGGAAATAGCCTTAGGGCGCTCCTGCTGCCTTGGTAGGGGGTATACCCTCCTCAAAGAAGGATCTGATACACCAGACTAAGGATCCGGACTTGCGGCCTTAGTTGCCCGCCGTATCCTCAAGACCAGAAAATAGCCTTAAGGCGCTCCTACTGCCTTGGCCGGGGTATACCCTTCGCTAGGAAGCCTGGTGCTAAAGTGGCTTTAGTTGCCTACTAGGACAGACCATCAGAAGGATCGGGATACCTTTTCGGGATACCTACTTCTCCATCTCTCCAAGAAGAAATAACATTAAAGCTTCCAAGATACCTTGGTCGGGGTATACCCACCTCCGAGAAGCCTGATACTAAAGCAATCTAAGTTGCCTATCAGGAAAGAATCTCGGTAGAAGTAGGATACCTTGCCAGAATACATGTTGGCTTGCTTCTTCCAAAAACTCTTATAGCTGAAGTAGATTTAATTATCAATCGGGATATCTGGAACCTCAAACTGCAACATACTCATTAAAAACCCACTAAAGAAAGGGACATGTCCGCCTGCTAGATCTAGTTGATGTTTACAACGATAAGATACAAGGTTGTTATATGGCTATCAAGTATCCCGATCAAGGAGCAGATCTCCAAATTTAGTTCCATTTCATTTACAAATACGAAAGTGACAAAATTTCTCCTGAGTCAAGATTTCTCCCACGTCAAGATTTCTCCTGAGTCCAGAATTTTCTAAATTAATTTCCTTCTAAATCAGAAGAGCAAGCAAGATATAATTTGTTTCAACAAATGAAAATCTTTTATTGGACTGACGAGGTGCCTAACTCCCTCTTAAAGGCTATATATATATATATATATATATGAAAAACAAGTCAGGCATCTTCCTTCTCCTCCAAGTTTTCTCCCTAACTGGTTTCTCCTTCCCTGGACACTTCAACTGCAGTATCAGGCTGGCTCTCCTCGATTACTGGAACCATAGATCCAGTTGAAGCATTTTCTTCTCCCTCGGTTGCCAAACCGAGCTTGTCTGCCCCAACTTTTGAAACCCTGGTTCCAGCTGCATCTTCTTCTTCCTCCTCCCCTAGAATAACTTCTGAAGAAGGCATGGGGTCCTATGTTTGCCCTTCCTGAGTAGAGGAAAGGTCAGTCTGAGTACCAATAGGAAGGCTAGACCTTCAGCCTGGATGGGCATCGTCATGTGGGGAATCTTTCTAAGCCCGATCCTCACCCGCAAGATGGGCAGCCTTCGCCATGATTTGTTCTCGGTCCCAGTTCAAGGTCGCTTGAAGATCAAATGGAGGAGGAAAAGTTGTTGCCACCTCATAGTAGGCAGTGAAATACCCATCTTCAAAGGAAGGATCTTCCTGAGCCTCTAAATTCTACACTGTCTCTCTTAAAAAGCAGTTTTCATCCTGCAACTGCCTTTTCTCCCTCTTTAGGCATTCCCTCTTCTCACACCAATGCAGAGACCGGACTGTCTCGGTATCTTGGCAGCGTAGATAGCGCTGGGCCTCCACCATGGCAGCCTGCCTACCATCTTTAAATGCCTTAGTAGCCTGGAGTAGAGGGGCCACACTCTGCTAGGCTTGAGCAAACTTCTGCTGGGTATCCTCCAGCTTGGCCTGAAGCCCTATGTAGGCTTCCTTCAGAGTCAGCAGCTGTTTCTCCATGGCCAAAGCAAATTTAAAACTCTACAAGAAGAAAAAAAGTCAGTACTTATAGAAAAGAGAGGGGAATGACAAGAGGAAAGGTAGAAGGCTTCCTCAACCAATACAGAAGCCCCTTTGGCTGCCAAAATTTATGTATAAAGCTTTGCCATATTCATTAAGCTCCCTCCAGGGCATGATGCTATAAACCGGGATACCACCTAGTCGTGGGAAGCACTTCCTGACCCCGATCCCGAAGGAACATCAGCGGCAGGATAAGAGGCAGGAGCAACTTCCTTCTCTGTAATTCCAGGCTACTACCTGGAAGGCAAGACTGCTGGAAGAGGATTAGGAGGAGTGCCCATAGCAGAAGGAGCAGCAACCTTTCTGGACTTCCTTGGAGATTGTTCAGATGAGCCCCATGCTTTGGCAGCTCGAGCCAGCATTGATCTTATGGATTAGCCTCCCAGGGCACGAGTAGAAGGATGAGCAGGAGTATTGACAAGCAATCCCGCAGAAGTATAAAACGGTTAAGAGATCTTGACTGGCGGTTTAGCCAAAATAGAATGAGAGGTAAGGACCGCGTCAGGCTGAGTGGATGTGGCCTGGACAGTATTGGAGGAAGAAGGAGGAAGAAATGGAACAGGAGAAGAAGGAGGAGGCAAATCCACACCTCTTGTCCATGTCTCGGATGAAGTAGGAGAACCGGTCACCAGCGGGGTGGCAGAGACTGTAAAAAAAAAAAAGAAAAAAAAAAGAACAATAAACATAGTAAGGAAGGGAGGGTAGAAAATACACATACACAAACAAAGAAGACAGATGAAGTTTCTATACCTGGAAGCGCGTAAGAGATCCTCTAAGACTTCTTTAGCCGGGCTCCTTCGAAGGGATCCAGAGTAGGATATTGCACATTGACAAACCCCCTCCTTAAAATCTTTCCCAGAATATCTCGGGATTCTAAATGAGTGTTTTTACTCACCCACATTTTTGTAGGTAAGCATTACCTCCCTTCCCAGCACTTGACATGTGTCCAGGGAGGGGATGCTTTTGTTAAAACTTTTAACAAAAGCACCCCCTCCCTGAACACATGTCAAGTGTTGGGGAGGGAGGTAATGCTTACCCATAAAAAGTGTGGGTGAGCAAATTCATTCTCATTCTGAAGAGAGCACCCTCTTCGCCCATTTGTCCTTAGTTGTGAATTGGGTTGGGACAGGGTACTCAAATTCCCCAATGTAGGCCGTATTCCCCCATTCTCCCTTTATGACGAACCACTCTTCCTTCCATAGTGGATCATACTTCACATTCGCACTAGGAACGATGAACTTCATCTCATTGGAGGCCCTCAAATAGAATTGACCCCGTTGTTCTAGGTTCGCTATCTGGAATAAGTAGCGTAACTCGTCCAAGCCTGGCTCCCTGTCTATGTTGTCTCTCGCACACTGCTCCCTCCAGAGCACTAAGAAGCCCGTCAGATATTTTCAGAAACCCGGTGAAATCTTGAGAGGTGCCAATTCAAGGGAGACCAAAGCCCGGCGAAGAGTCGGGTGGAGGGGGAGTCGGATGCCGCACTCAAAAGCCGCTTTATGGATGAGAAGGACCTCTCGCGGCGGGGTGTAGACATCATATCCCCGATTAGGAAGGGAGAGATCGATGTAGTATAAGATTCTATACTCCTCCCGTAACCTAGCCAAGGTTTCCACCATACACATGGAATCAGAAATGATACGCCCATCATGAAAAGAGGTGAAAGAACCGGTATGCACCCCGGTTAAGGTGACGACTAGCGCATCACCAACCTACTCTACCTCGCCAACGACCTCGGTATCTTCTTCATCGGTGAGTTAAACCGGGTCCTCTGACCTATTGTGGAAGCCCAACCCGATTCTTGGGTTCCTTGTAGAACGACGGCGTAACGGCATTTGTTCATCGCTAGAATCATCCACCACGCCTCGACCTCTTTTCTTCCCCCCCAGTATCAAAGAACCCGCCTCTAGTCCCCCCTCAAGAAGATCAACGAGACTATCAGGTGAATGAGGCAAATCTGGACGAGATTCAGAGGAAGTTGGAAGAAGACCTGGGGAAGGAGTCCGATGTCTTGAAGAAGACGCCATTGAAGGAGGAAAAAGAAAGCTCGAAAGATTGCTAGTAAGAAGAAGAAAGAAAGAAAAAGGATAGGGTTTTTCTTTTCTGCTTTTGAATTTTGAAAGTAATGAGGAAGGATAGCCGAAATTTAGGGTTACTTATAGAAAGAGATAGTCGGTCATGCACAAGGAAACCGAAATTCATGAGGAGTTCGTAATCGGTAACGTGCTAGAAAACCGGAATTTATGGGGAGCGGATGACCGGTAACATGCTTGGAAGATGTACCGATGGCAGTTTTGCATTAATCGCACCAAAACGGCTCATTTTGAAATTCGTAAGCCTTCAAGCAGACAGCTGACAAATGGCTAAAACAAAATGATTACCAACGTATTTAGGTGGGATTTCCTTCCCGGCTATGATACCTAACCAGATTGCTGACAGACAAGGTAGAAAATCCTTCAAGCAAAAATGGAATCCTGACTCCAACCCCAATAAGACAGCGGTGTTCAAGTCAGAAGGGACTTCTATTAACCACTAAAATTGGCAAAGGACCAAAAAAGAATTTTCCACCTAGATACAAGGAAGAAACACCTTTTTACTCATAGAAAGAAGAATGATAAATTAAATCTGGGTACCTACCTCCTCCTTCGGATCAAGCCAGCAAGCCCAGCAACCCTGGTAACCCCTAAGTAGCCCGATGTGAAGTTCTACTCAGAATCCTGTCATAGAGCTCGGCAAGGCAAGGTACCCTATTATTGTACCAGTCAAGTATCCTGCTACTAAGATCAATAGGGTACCCCGCTGTTACGTCAGCAGGGTACCTTGCTGCCGCATCAAATAGGCATCCATATACTACATCCGCTAAGTACCCCGCTACAAGAACAGCCGATATCAGGATACCCCGTCGACCAATCACCTAACCAGGAAAGCATCAAACTAGCAAAATGCGGGGTACACGAGAACCCAGATGAACCCAAATACCTCCTGAGATCCTCTTGCCAGATAACCATAAGAAATGCTTACAGAATTATATATCCATATGTTCAGATAGGCAGGTCTTGAAGCTCCAAGGCTAGGGGAATGAAACGCGGTCGTTCATCTCTCGATAAAAAGGTAGACTCCTTCCCGCCACTTAAGAATTCCATTCGAATAAGGAGTCCATTTATATTAGAATCCTCTATGAATGGAATGATTGGATTCGGATAATTAAAACTCCTACGAGGTTGTCTCCTAAAAGGAAAGAAAGTCCTGTGATCGCCAAACCCTAGACCGAAATTGTAGGAGTGTATAGCAAGCAACAAACCTATATATACAACATTATACTCATCAAGAAGGGGATCGAAAATTCGCCTCCTCAAACCCTACGTTCGCATTCAGTTCTACTTATAGACAGACACGAGCATGCCATCTCCATCACCTAACAAAAAGCATTGAATACCGCCATAGATCACCATACCCCAAAACTTTCATCAGTTGTATATAGGTTTTTATCAATAAAAATCGTACTTGTTAATCTTTCTTTGTATGAATTTTTAGTTCGTTTTGACAGAAATCTTGTTGGTATTGAATTACATGATACCCCTCCGACCGAGATCTATCTCGATCTTGGTCCTTAAAGTTGTTATTTAGAGATTTACCCCAGTGATAATTTTCCATTAACAAATGGTATTGGAGGGGGACCCTATACATCTATAAACACTAGTTCTAGAGGACTTAATGCTTTGTAATTGGACCTTCGAAAGGGCAATTGGTGTAACTTGCCCATTTTACACGCATCACGAAGTGCTGTGGATCACTATTTTTCAATTTTAAGCTATTGAATACTTATCTTAGAATCAATGGAGCTGGATGACCAAGCTTCAAGTGCCACATTCTTTCATTTAAGTGGTCTTTATTCACATATTTTGCTCTTAAGGCATGATTACAAATAGCTTTTAAGGCATTTTTACAAGATGATGCAACTCTTTCAACATTTGTACAAGTTAAGCTACGGTTGTTATTAGAAGTTTTATTCATTCTTTGTGCAGAATTCAGCAATCAATGTTGCAAACATTCTTGACCAGCTGAGCTTCAAGTCTTGATTGAATCTTCTTTATGCTAAGCTTGTAGAGCCCATTCTCAAGCTTGCCTTTAAGAAGTACATTCTTAGAAGTCTTGTCCTTAATCGCACAAGCATCACACCAAAATTCAGCATATGCATTGTTATCATGAGTAAATCTAGATATGCTCAATAAATTTTTTGCAATTGAAGGTACACACAAAATGTGGTCTATTACCATCCACTTAGATGCTGAATCAGGAGAGGTAACAAAAGAGTTACCAATATGAGAAATCTGAAGTTGTTGGCCATTGCCAATAGCAAGAGAGTCATTACCTTGGTAATCTAAGAAGGAAGAGAGATTAGGCAGGTTTGATGTTACAAGGTTTATGGCGCCGCTATCAGCATACCGAGCTTGAACACAAACCGTTTCCGAATTAGTTTAGTACGCAGTCGGTTGGTGGAATTTAGCCTGGTGCGGTGAATTAGTTAGGAGAGGCGTGGGATTAGTCTGCAACTGAGAGTTTTCTGGCTGGAACCGATGGCCTTGCTGATTTTGATTACTTTGGGACTTGTAGTATCCACTTCCATGCTGATTAAAGTTGCCTTGAAAGCTTTTGTCGAATCGATGATAACAATTTACTGCAACGTGCCCAGTTTTTCCACATACCTGACACACAGGCCTATTATTGCTCCACCTTCCCTTTCTACGACTTCTTCCTCTGCCACCAGACCTACCATTTCCATTGTAACTGCCTCCTCTTTGATTCCTTCTCTCATTCTGTCTTTGACCAGCAGCAAAATTTGCAGTAGCACCTATCATATTAACCTGAGTTGTTGAATTCAGTTGTGCAATTCTTTGTTCATGATTTAAGAGCAGATATTCTGCTTTTTGAAAAGTCATGGAACTCCTTTGTGAAGTGATCACAGTTACCACCGAGTCATATTCGTGTCCGACTCCACTCAAAACACTTAACATCAAATCATTATCACTCACAATTTGACTTGCAGATTTCAAGCTATCTCTAATGGTTTTGATTTTGAGGAAAAAATTTGTGATGGAGCTGCCTCCTTTCTTAGTGTTTTATAGCTGATGCTTGAGTTGTAGACTTGTAGCACCTTAGCTATAGATTGTTGTGAGAACAACTGATCGAGATACTTCACAAGAACTGGTGCAATCTGTAACTTGTCCGATTATGTTCTGACTTATTGACGAGAACAACCACCTGAGAAGTAGCTGATTAGTTCTCTGCCAAGTTGTGTACTCTTTGTTCACAGTCAATCGTTTATCTACTCCATCAAGTGATAGTTTTTCAACGAATTTCTGTGGAGCTGGACTTGATTCTGAGATAAAATCAATCAATTGAAAGGCTCCAATGATAGGAAGTAGCTGTGCTTTCCATTGCATGTAGTTATCGTTGTCGAGCTTGACTTGGAGGTTAAAGTGCATCGACTTTGCTAAAGAAGTGAAGTCTCCAGGTCTTGAATCATTTGACATGTCTTCTTCATGACCAGATAGTGAACTCAATAGAGGATCCATGGACGATTAGTCCTATAAAGCTCTGATACCATGTAAACGAACACTAAGTGTTTGACAAAAGGTCTCTTAGACCTTAGAAACAAATAAAAGAAAATATTAACTAAGAAGAAGAAGAACAAATGCAGAGAAAAGAGATATTTCAAGCTCTATTGAAAATGAGAACTTTGCAAGATTTTACACAAAAATACACAATGGAATCTGAGGTCAAGCCTCTATTTATACACAATTCAGTACATTGAACCTAGACATTGAATGTAATTTGGTTGAGACTGCAATCTGGAGAGTTTGTTGTAACAAACTAACAAAATTTCCTGCTAATAATTATCATTGGAATACTTCTCTGCTTCAGGTGACAAAGGATTATATGTTATGGCTTTGGACTAGATAGACGAGCATTATACAAAATTTGTTTGTTCTAAAAGGTGGTGCACTGTTATCACTCCCACGTGCAGCTCCTTTGTTTTCACAGCACGTCCTTTCTTTCTTTTGTGACTTTGAAATTATCACTTACGGTAATTACTTTTATAATTAAAAATAATATGATGCGTTAGAGAAATCTCTATATATATATAATATGACAATTTTATAAATAGAAAATTTATTGAAAATATTTTGGTTGAGGGGGGTTGTGGCCTGTATAAGCCCCCGCCTATCTCCTCCTCTGCCCATAACCCCATATTAATAAATACTCACACTCAATATGAATGTGTGGCTATGGTTGAATGTTCTTAACTTATAATTTTAGGACGTCTTTATTAGAGAACTACCTATATATATATATATAATCTTTCTACTGTCAGTTCATTCTAATATAAAATATATCACGATGAAGAATGCGGACCATAGATTATGGAGAAGTTTTAAAAAGTACATACATTTTGAGTCAAAATATATAAATCTAATGGTCCACATTTTTCGTCTTTATATATTTTATATCAGGACGAACTGACATGACAATAAAAAAACTATAAATATATATATATAGTTTTTTTTTATAAATAGTCTTATTACGTATTATAAAATCAGTACATTAGCTATCGATCGTTAGATTTATATACTTTTGTTTAATCAATATATTTTAATGCTTTATTAATGATTTACTTACAAACTATCGTAATAAATTTATTAACATATTCTTTAAAAAGTATGTAACAAGTGCAATGTTAGGAATATTGTTGTATAACATATTCAAATAATACTTTTGTCAAATATATAATTTTTATTATCATCTTTTAATCCTAAAAATAGGTAAATAAAATAAGTTATACTAACTGAAACGATTTTCGGTTTTTATCAAGATAATTACCTATAATTTTATAAGTAAAAAAAAAAAATTGAAAAAAATTTCTAAATAATTTTTGTTTCTAGAGGATTGCCAGGACTATAATAGATCCGCCCTTTATCATAAGTCATTGCTAGTATTTTAAAATGATATATAAAATATTATTTTTTGTGTATTATATATTTTTTATAAAAAAATATATAATCATACAAAGTTTGTTCATTTATTCATTTTATTTTCTTAATTCAATGGTATATAAATTTAAAATAGATGACAATTAGTCCGGGGTTCGGAAAGGGGGACATGAACTCATTACTTTAATTGTGTAAGTGTGAGAGTCGAAAAACTATACCAACTCTCATCAAGATAGGTGACAACCCTTAGATCGAGAAAAACTTGATAGGAATAGATGTTTTTTTTATTTTTATTTATATTTAATATGAAGTCGCGAATTTAATATATCTTAACTCCACTTAAAATATTGGAGGATAGATCCTCTCTCCACACAAATTTTAACATAATTTTAATATAAGATTATTGTATTTATACATTTTAATAATTGAAATTACGTCTGCCATGCATAATTAAAATAAGGTAAAATCTGAATCATTTAACATACATTTATGTAATTATCTACATATTTTTATATATCACTTACGGTCGCGGTGATTCAAATAAAAAACAAACTGACTCTATATATTTTCTTAAAAACTCTACTACTAGCCCACTATCGGCACCAAAAAATTATTAACTTGTTTGCTTTATATATATATATATATATACGGTCATGTTCCTATAAGGATATCCTTGTATAACTTTATCAGGATATTGAGTGTGAACCACTCATTTATAAAAGTGATTTGACAAGTGCATACATACCAAGTCAAAGTATGTGAAATGAGTGGCTCACATTCAATGTCCTTATATAATTCTATCAGGGCATCCTCATATGAAAATTTCCGTATATATATATATATATAAGTGCGGGATTCTATATGAATTTTTCATGCGAGATTGAGGTTTATTACTTGTGATAAATCTTAATTCCATCCACAAAATTCGTATGGGATCCTGCATTGAAAAGTTATTATATATATATATATATATATGTTAACTGAAAATTGTCACTGGGGTGAAAACCGCAATTAACAACTTTGAGGGGACCAAGATGTTGATGGATCCCGATCTGGGAGGGTATCAAGTAGTTTGACACCCTATGAGATTTATTCGATAAAAGAGATCTGGAATGGAGGATGCAATAGGTAAAGAAAAAGCCAATACTATCAATCACATATCTTTTTCAAAAATCTTTGCTAATAGAAATATCAATATGGAGCTCCTAAAGTTCTGGAAAAGAAAAGGAAACCCTTGGCGATGGCGCACTCGTGTATGTTGATAAGTAGCTCTTTTCTAGAAGAAAAAAAAAGTCCCTTTTCTTGGACGATCTGATATGTATATATATTGCCCCCATGCTTGCTGAGCACTCTTTTTGTTCTGTGACCTAGAGATTTTCGGAGTATTAGCTGGTGATCCCCAAGAATATCTCTCCCTTTTAGTTTTGTCACCAATCATCTCTTGTTTTTTAGAGTCTTGATTGAATTGACTTTGCTTTTGAATAGGTGTCTCAGTGGCGAGAATGCAACAGACTTTGTTTGGTCTAAACGATGGCTTTTTAATATAGTTTTAGTTTAACCTTTTAAATGCCATAGTACTTCGCTACTTTCATTAGAGCTTTTGACTGATGGGTTGACAGGTTCTGGACAGGACTTAAGAGATTTAAACTTACTGGATGCCCATGTATCAGGATCTCGACCAACGTTGTGGCGAGGTATCAGGACGGCATAACGTCGGGCTATCTGAGGTACTCATGAACCTTTAGAGAAGTGACCCTGGCGAGTCTATATATCAGGATACTGGATATCCTCCTGGCGGGATACCTGGAAGGCGTTGTATCGTGATACTAGATCCATGGAATATCGAGTTTCTTATGATTCGGTCTTAATTCTGTCAACCTGGAATATTATCCTTCTCGACCTTGATCCGAATGGGTTTATTCCGAGATACCCTGGTTCGGATCCTTCATTGGTGGTAACCGAATCCTGCCTCCTAGCCCAGAATCAGGATGGAAAATTTTTCTTTGATCCCTCAGCCATTTTTGGCCGTTAACAGAAGTCCCCCTTGACTTGAACACCAGCATCAAATTTGGGGTTGGGGCCATGATTCCTTTTTTGCTTGAAGGATTTGACATCCAACCCAGTCTTGCATCTTGCCTAGTTAACTTTCGGTATCTTAAAGGAAATATTCCTTGGATACGCAAGCGTTAAATGCGAGATTCACGTGTCAGACTCTGAGTGGTCAGCCTATTTTAAATAAGCCATTTTCTTGGTGCAATTTTTCTCGTAACCGACCCTTGCACGTCTCCGGTCATTACTCCCGGTTTCCTAGCCTTTTCAGGTAACCGTTCACCTTCGTCTATAAGTAAGCCATCTTCCATTCTCTCCACACACTTGCCTTTTAAATTTCAAAAAATTTCTTCCTAGCCCTAGCCCTTCTTTCTCGATCTTTTCACGATTTCCTCAAGCTTTCTCTTTCAGCTACAATGGCGTCTCCTCCAAAGCTACCAATCTCTTCCCAAAGCCTTCCTTTAGCCTCTTATGACCCTCGCCTAGATTCGCCTCATTCACCCGACAGTCTTGATGATCTTCTTGAGGAGGGACATGAGGAAAAAGAAGCGGGCTTTCTGATCCCGAGGGGAAAAAAGAGAAGTCGAGGTGAAATGGATGCTTTTGGTGATGAACAGACGCCGCTGCATCGTCGCTTTACAAGGAACCCAAGAATCGGGTCTGGTTTCTATAACAGGTCAGAGGATCCGGTCCAAATTGTCGATGAAGAGGACGCCGGGAACGTTAGCGAAGCAGAGGAGGTTGGTGGTGCACCATTTGTTACTTTGACCGAGGTACATACCGGTTCTTTCGCCCCTTTTCACGATGGACATATCATTCCCGATTCGGTGTGTACTATGGACACCCTTATGCTGGTGATGAATCCCTTATATCGACCTTCACGCGAATCCCGTGTATCTTCGATTAGAATGTTTCTGGTTTTGAACATCTAATGATTTTCTTTATAAGGGGTCCCGGCATAAAATCCATTATGTACGCTAAATAGGGTAGAATTTCTGGTACCTTGATGAGATTACTCAATCTGTTTGATGACCAGTCTCGGCAGGTAACTTAAGTCACTTTAGTCCCAGTTTCAGGGTATAATGGATGCGGTGCAAGACAGTTTAGAATTATGATATGGTATTTGGACCTTGATAAGGTGTTCTGGTCCTTTTATCAATCGGTCCTGGTGGGCGACCACGACCACTTTAGCACCAGGTCTTATTTGTAGAATTAATTATGAAATAAGGCACCAAGTATCCTGATAAGATATCCTAGTCCTTTATCAATCGGTCCTGGTAGGCAACTAAGGCCATTTTAGCATCAGGTTTTCCTGTAGAATTAATTGTGAAATAAGGCACCAAGTATCCTAATAAGATATCCCGGTCCTTTTATCAATCGGTCCTGGTAGGTAATTAAGGCCATTTTAGCACCAGTTTTTTTTTTTTTTTAATTTTTTTTTAAGTAGTAGTAACTGTGAAGTGAGGTACCAGGTATTTTAATGAGGTATCATGATCCCTTTGGTGATCCGCCCTAGTGGGCAACTAAGGCCATTTTAGCACCATATTTTTCTTAGAGGGAGGTATTCCCGTCCAAGGCTTCAGAAGATCCATATGGAGTCTTCTAGTTTTTGAGGATGGGACGAGCTACTAGGCTTTATAGACCCCGACCCTTGGTCTGGTAGGTGACTACAATATTTCAATATTTATACACCAGATCCTTCTTGGTGGAGGGTATTCCCCGACCAAGGCAACAAGAGTGCCATGTGGCTCTTCCTGGTCTTAAGGTGATCAGTCATGGCAAGAAGTTAGTAAGGCGGAATTTGGAGATACTAACAAGGAGATTCTGGAGAAATATGTAGGAGAAAAAGGCTGTCTTTATTAAAATTTTGAAATAATACAAAGCAAATCAGGGTTTGCGTACCATCCGATACATAAACCTTTTTCCAAATCCCTAAGGGTAGAATCTCTTGAAGTGATCGACATTCCAAGTGCGGTCTATCGGATATCCCTTCATGTCTTCTAACTTGTAAGCTCCTTTCCGGATCACCATCTTCATTAAGTAGGGACCTTCCTAATTAGAGGCTAGTACCTTGTCAGACCTATTCCGCACATTCTGGGTAACCTTCCTGAAGACCAGGTCCTCTTCCTTGAAATTTTGGGTTTTCAGCTTCTTGTTGAAGCACCTGGCTATCTTGCTCTAATAGACAGCTACACTTTCTGTAGCTTTATCCTGTTTCTCCTTAAGGAGGTCTAATCTAGCTCTCAGTTTCACGTCATTATCTTCCTGATCGGAGTGTTGAACTCTGAAGGATGTCAACTCGTGCTCAATAGGTGAGACGACTTTGATCCCAAAAGCCAATTAGTAAGGGGTTTCCCCTGTAACAGTCCTTTTAGTGGTCCGATACACCCATAGCACGTTTAAGAGTTCGTCCACACATTTCCCTTTCTTTTGTTGGAGTTTCTTCTTCAAGAGTTTCTTGATTGTCTTGTTAATGGCTTATACTAGCCCCGTTTGTTTGTGGGTGGGCCACCGATGCAAAACGGAGATCGATACCTCACCCTTCATAGAATTTTTTGAAGTTGGCGTTGTCAAATTGTTTGCCCAGATCAGTAATTATAGCCATCGGGGTGCCGAACCGGCATACTATGTTCTTTTTGACAAAACTAGTGGTGTCTGCTTCAGTGATCTTAGTGAGAGACTTTGCTTCTACCTATCGGGTAAAGTAATCTATAGCGACTATAGCTTGCTTAGCCTGACTAGGGGCAGTAGGAAGCGGTCCGATTAGGTCAAGTCCCAAAATGGCAAAGGGGTAAGTAGTACTGATTGAAGCAAGCCTCTCGGGGGGCATATGGTGGAGGTTTGCTGTTTTCTGACAGGGTTCACATGACTGTGCAAATTTCTTGGCGACCTGATGAAGGGTAGGCCAATAGTATCCCATTCTGAGAACTTAATAGGCTATAGTCTCTCCTGACACTTGATTGCCATAGTCTCCTGCGTGTACCTCGTTCAGAGCCCACTAGGCGTCATCAGGATACAGATATAGGCATCCTTCTATCAGGCAGTATCTAGTCGCAATTCTCTTGAGTTTGCGTGCTTCATTCTGGTCTATAGGCAGGATATCGCTTTAGAGGTATTCTGTTATGGGATCCATCCAACATGGCGAGCGGCTCACCGGATTTACTTCTACTCCTTTAGCTGTGTTGGATCGGAGTATCAGTTGGAGGGGTACTCCCCGAGGTAGTGCCTGTCCCCCCGTTGCAGCAATCTTGGCCATAACGTCTGCTCGATGATTCTTCTCTCAAGGGATCTGTTCCATCCTTACACTTTTGCACATTGTTGTTGCTTCTTGGACCTTTTTGAGGTAGGCTATCATGTTATCTCCCTTTGCCTAGTACACGCCGGATACTTGATTAACTACTAGCTGGGAGTCACTTTTAATTAAAAGGAAGTCAGCCCCCAACTCTTTCACCACTTTCATTCCTACCAGTAACACCTCATACTCCACCTCATTGTTTGTGGCTTTAAATTCGAACCTGAAATAGTGGATGCATTTAATGCTGTCAAGATCAGTAAAGATGATTCCGGCTCCAAATTCGGCTTGGCTTTATGCTCCATCTGCATATAGTACCTAGATCCTACAACCCGTGGGCTATTCTTAGGATTCTGGGTCGTGGCTTGGTATCACAGTTGCATCTAGATTTGGAGTCGTGCTTAATTCCGCAACAAAGTCAGCTAATGCCTGAGCCTTGATTGCTGTTCTTGTCTTGTGTTTGAGGTTATATGAAGCGAGCTCTAAAGCCTATAAGAACAGATTGCTCGATACATCTGGCCTTTAGAGAAATTGCCTGAGAGGTTAATCCGTTACTTCCTCGACTGTGTGAGCTTGAAAGTACGTTCGGAGCTTTCTGGCTGTAATCATGAGTGCATAAACGAGCTTCTCCAAGGGGGTATAGTTCTTTTCTAACTTGGTTAGAGCACGACTCATATAGTAAATTGGCCTCTAGACCCCATCGCTACATTCCTTCATTAGGGCTCCACTGGTAGCAGTTTCTGACACTGCTAAATAGAGTTGCAGTTCTTCCCCGAATAAGGGCTTTACTAGCAAAGGTGGGCTAGCCAAGTACTTTTTCAATGATTGGAACGCTTGTTCACCCTCCTGGTCCCATTTTATCATTTTACCTTTCTTAATGAATTTGAAGAACGGCAAACACTTATTAGTAGATCAGGATATGAAACGGTTCAAGGCCACGATTCTGCCTGCTATCCCTTAGGCTTGCTAAAGAGTAGTAGGGGATTCAAGATCCATGATGGCTTTAATCATTTCGGGGTTAGCTTCGATTCCCTTCTCATGTACCATGAAACCAAGAAATTTTCCCGCTGCTACTCCAAAGGCGCACTTAGCTGGATTCAATCTCATCTGGTTCTCACTTAACACCTAGAAGGTTTGGCGTAAATTCTCTAGATGCTAATCTACTATCTGAGACTTAGTAATCATGTCGTCTATATATACCTCTATGGACTTCCCTATTTGTTGGTTGAATAGATTGTTCACTAGGCGCTGGTATATTGCTCCAACATTCTTGAGTCTGAATGGCATCACCTTATAGCAGTAGAGACCATATGCGGTGATAAAGCTAGTTTTGTCCTGATCTGCGGGGTGCATCATGATCTGGTTATACCCCGAGAAAGCGTCCATGAAACTCAGAAGCTTGTTGCCTGCCGTGGAATCAATCAGCTGATTTATTTTAGGGAGCAGGAAACTGTCCTTCGGGTAAGCCCGGTTGAGATCAGTGTAGTCCACACACATACGCCACTTTCCGATGGTTTTGATTACCATAACCACATTGGCTATCCATTCGGGGTAACGGGACTCTCTAATGAATTTGGCTTTAAGAAGCTTATCTACTTTTTCCTGTACTGCGGCATTCCGCTCAACATTAAAATGCCTCATCTTTTATTTGATTGGTTTGAAGGTTACGTCCACTGCTAACCTATGAGTAGCTAGGTTAAGGGGGATACCTGGCATTTCGTCGTGACTCCAAGCAAAAATTTCGTTATATTCTTCAAGGAGCTATATCAGACTTTCCATGACTCCCTGATCCAACGGGTCTCCTATCTTTACTACTTTGGTTGGATCCCCCTTCCTAACTGGTATTTCTTCTAACTGCTCAGAGGGGTAGCCACCATTTTATCCCCGGTCTTTAACTTCCGCCTCTTCTATCATCACATATGGCATTTCAATTTCTTCTAGATCATAATGATCCTAGCCTGGTTCACTGGTCACATGTGCACATTACTTGGCAAGTGTGGCTGGATTGGCTGACATTACGTAACAGTTGCGGGCTGCCTGCTGATCTCCTTTGACCTCTCCTACTTTTGTCCCTACTGGAAATTTCAGGACATTATGGTAAATGGATAACACCCCATTAATCCCTGACAAGAAAGGTCTCCTAGGATCGCGTTGTAGCAGACAGTGTATCTACCACGATGAACTCTGTCATTAGATTCTATTGAAGTGGAGCTTCTCTGATTATCACCGGTAGGATTTTGGATCCCATCGGTATGAATGAGTCCCCTATGAACCCGTACAAAGGTGATGTACAATTGTTGTAACATGAGTTCTTTAGGTTGAGTTGCTCATAAGCTCCCTTGAACAGTATGTCAACACTCCTCCTAGTATTAATGAGGATGCGATGAACCAGGCAATTGGCGATTTGTACCAAGATTACCATGGGATCATTATGTGGTTGTACTATGTTATAGACGTCCTCTTCAGTGAAGATGATCCGGGTGGTGCGGGACAGATCTCGAGGTACCCTATTGATTTTGAGAATCTCGTTATCGGTTGAGAATCTGGGAATCTTTCTGGCATGGTTCTTTTTAGAATTATTAGAGGTTTCGGCTAGGGTGGGCCCCCCATTGATGGTATAGATCACCTGGATTTGTTGCATCAGATCTTTTTCTCAATCCCTCATTCTTTCCGTAGCCTCTTTTATCTCATTTTGCACCTGTTTTCCTTCCTTAATTCCATCTCGCACCTGTTGCAAGAATTCAACCAAAAGGCCTTCTCTTACTAATGCTTCAATCTGGTTGCGGAGGCTAAAATATTCTGATGTGTTATGTCCCACATCTTGGTGGAAATCGCATTACTTGTAGTGATTTCTTCTGTCAGTTGGAGCTTTCATAGGGCTGGGTTTTCTGAAAAAAACCCTTGTCTCGGATGGCGAGGTATATGGTCTTTCGTGAGGCATTAAGAAGAGTGTAGTGACTGTACCTTTCTTCCTCTCCATCTACTTAGGCTACTTCCCTCACAGTCAGGGCCATTTGAGGAGGTGTCCTTCTAGCTGGATACTGCTCCCTATATGTCAGGATAGGAGGCGGCTGATAAGTTGACCGGTTTAGAGGTGGGTTGTGAACCCTTTTAAATAGTGCGGGCTTTTGAGCCTTTTTTTTGTGGCGAGGGGTTGACCGGACTTCATCGTGCTTGATCTTAATCTGGAGTTGTTCATTATATCCACATGTTCCAAGGCCCGGTCATAAGCCTCTAGGTATGTCTCCGGGGAATGTTTGGCAAAAGATTGAAAAAGTCTTCCAACCCACATGTTCCTCCGGAATTTAGCCAGGGTTTCTTTTTCATCAAAAACCCCTATTTGGATAACCTCCTTATGATATTTTTCCACGTACGACTTCAGTGATTCACCTCGCTCTTATACCACAAATTGGAGCAAGACGGGATCTTTAGGAAGGGGCTTGATTCCTTGAAACTGAGCACAAAAAGCTATGGTAAGTTTAGTAAAGGAATCTACACTACCTGCTGGAAACTTTCTGAACCACGTCTTGGCACAACCTGTCAGAGTTGACGAGAGCATTTTGCACATTGCTGACCGGGTAGCATTCTGAATCTCCATTTGGTGTATGAAGCTCTCTCGGTAACTCATAGGATTCTCAGATCCTGAGTACTTCTCACCGGGCATTTTGAACTTAGAGGGTAATTTAGCTTCTCTCACTCTCTTGGAGAATGGTGCATTCATCTCTCCCAAGGGGTTCTTCCGGGTTCCCCGATGCTTCCCTTTTTTTAGCTCTGCCAGTTCCTTCGCCATTCTTGCCATCTGATCTTTGAGGGGCCTAGGTCTTTTGTTTTCAGATCGTGCTTCCGAACTCTCATCATCTGAGGTCTCCGATTTAACAGTTAACTCCTGTTGCCGTTCTTTATGGTGGTGTTTTCACCTAGGACTCCTTATAGATCCAGTACTCCCTTCCGTACCAAGATGTGGATCCCTCGCCTTTGCCTCTGTTCTAGGTGCCCGCTGGTTGCTCCTAATAGGTATCTCGACTGCTGATTTCACCAAACAGGGCCTGGGATTCTCTGGATTAATTGGGGTCGGTAATGGTGGTCCTAGTCTGTCAAACACAGGTATCCGGACATCCGGCTCTGTGGCTCGAGGTGTCTCGAAAGGTATCCTCTGGGCAATAATTCGGAGACGGATAGCTTCCACATAGGTCGATGCTTGCTATTCGAAGATATCCCGATTGATCTCCCGTGTAACTAGATCTTGGGGCATGGACCCCGTGTTGGGTGGAGAGGTCGGATATGTTACAAATGCAATGTTACGAGATATGTAACAAGTGCAATGTTACGAATATTGTTGTATAACATATTCAAATAATAATTTTTTCAAATATATAACTTTTATTATCATCTTTTAATCCTAAAAACAGGTAAATAAAATAAGTTATACTATCATAAACTATTTTCAGTTTTTAACAAGATAATTACCTATAATTTTATAAGTAGAAAAAAATTAAAAAATTTCTAAATAATTTTTGTTTCTAGAGGACTGCCAAGACTATAATAGATCCCCCCTTGATCATAAGTAATTGCTAGTATTTTAAAATGATATATAAAATATTACTTTTTGTGTATTATATGTTTTTTATAAAAAAATCTATAATCATACAAAGCTTGTTCATTTATTCATTTTATTTTCTTAATTCAATGGTATATAAATTTAAGATAGATTACAATTAGTCCGAGGTTCGGAGAGAGGGACATGAACTCATTACTTCAATGGCGTAAGTGTGAGAGTCATACCACTATACCAACTCTTATCAAGATAGATGACAACCCTAGGATTGAGAAAAACTTGATAGGAATAGATGATTATTAGTCTAGGTTGAGACAAGCTGATTATTAGTATGTGTTGAGACAAGCTTTTGTTGCGTGGTCCTTTTGTATACTCAACTTCAAATGCTTGTTTAATTTTTGATGAACATTTGGGTTTTGAAAGTACCACAATGGTACCACCATCCAATTATCTTGGTGGTTGTGGTAGCCAAAAATGACTCATAAGCCCAACATGATAAAACCCAGGCTTTCTTAAGCGTTGGGTCTTACTTGGGCCTATTATTGGGTCGACCCGAAACTAGTAGCAATCAAGACTTGGCCGTTTCTAAAGACCAAGTCAAATCTTCAGTTACAAAGAAGTTATAACCGTTGATTCAAAATAGAGGAAATCTCTCATTGAATCACGCCCACAATCAACCCATGATCTTGAGAACGTTGGAGATGGCTCATCTGCCTATAAATAATAGGGTTTTCTCACAGTGAAGGGTCTCTGAAAATTCTCATTAACAAAAGCTCATATAAAGCGTATTGAAATTCTGAACATATTAATTCCGGTTGCCAGAATTCGATTAGAGACACGGTCAACAGCCATTGCTTAGCCCAAGCATACCTAAGGCTAAGAATCTAATCCCCCATTTACATTGTTTTCTTTATATGTCTGTGTTCTCTTATTCTTTTGCGAGTTCAATTAAGAAGACAACAACTTCTGGTCGATAAACCATCATTTCTTATAGATTTATCGAGGATACGACATCCAAAATTTGACAGGCTTAACCAAGTTGCCTTGGGCTTAACACAACCCGACCCGATCAACATCAACCGTAGTTCGACCACCTACAATTTGGTGCCCACTGTGGGGCCCATCGTAACTTTACGAGTGAGCTAGTCGATTCAATCAAACCCAAAATCAACATGTTTAGGAGTGGAAATGCACCAACTGTCGAAGAGCAGATCGCAGCGCTGACCGCTCAAATGACAGCAAACGAAGAGAAATTAAGAGCACTTAAAGTAGAGTACGTTGCGATCCGAAAGACAAATGGCGAGTTAAGAGCTTTGATCGATGAAGTGTCGCCCGAAAATATAGCATTGGAGGATCCAACACAAGTTAGGAATGGTTTACAGGTTTTCGATCGAATAGCCTCGATCACACAAGGGAACCCTACGGAATCAGACACTAATCCTGGTAACCAGCAGAATCAGCATACGCAACAAACGGCTCGAGTCGACATCGACCTCAATGAAGCGTTGAACGAGCAAGATCCGGACATGGACCAGTAACCCGAAAACGTTCCAAGGACCCCCATATCACTCCACTCGACACCAGGATTGGTAAAACCTGGAACCAACTTAACTTTAACTGTTAGTTTGGAATTTTCCCGCAGGTTCGCAAAGATGGAAGCTTTTATTCAAAGGATTCTAAGAGTTCCAGCTCAGATAAAGAAAAGTGCAGCGGATAGCTTCGCTGATTCACCTTTCGTCGACTCCATAGCCCTTGTCGAGATGCCTAGAAAATTTAGCTTCCTAAACATGAAGCAATATGAAGTCACGACTGATCCAGACGACCATATAGCACAATACAAGGAGAGGATGTTCACTGCAGCAATTCCACGCGACTTACAAGAAGTGTGCATGTGTAAACCCTTCGGGTCCAGTCTCAATGGTCCAGCTCTACAATGGCATACTAATTTTCCTAACAATTAGATTAATTCCTTTGCGTAGCTTACAGATACGTTCGTGGAGCAATTTGTAATTTGTAAAAAGCCGAAAGCTCAAAAAGCAGTCAGACAATTTGTATACGATCATGCAAAGGAAGGCAAGAATTTGAGGACCTATTTGGACGCTTCAATAGGGAAAAAGTACATATCCCGCACTGCAACTAGGTGACCGCCATTTATGCCTTTAGGAAAGGCCACAGTTTTGATTTCGTCCTATACAAAGACCTTACACAATGTTCGGATGTGTTGGCAAAAGCATAGGCCCAAATCAAATGGGAAGAAGACGAAGCCAATTTCATAAGTAAGGTCAACAACAATACAAACCATAGAAACGATCAAATCAACAAAAGGTTGAACGACAGAAGGTCAGAACCTTACCTAACAAGTGATAAGCAGAATGTACAGCTATAACATGAAGGTCCAAACGGAGAATGACCATATGGATCGGAGGACGAGTCGACCACTCATCGAAGTGCCAGAATACAATATAAGCATCGAATCGGTCGACCTCGTAGCAGTGATGAAAGAAATGGGCAAAACAATCAAATGGCCGCAAAAGATGAATTCACCCCTAGAATATCGGGACGCAAGACTAAGATGCGAGTTCCACGAAGACCATGGCCATCGAACAGAAGACTGTGTCGCCCTCAAGCTAGAAGTTGTAGATCTTCTCAAGCAAGGAAATCTACAAGAATTCTTAACAAATAATAGAAAGCAAACCTTAGCTCGACGCGACAAAAAAAGGCAAGTAGCCACAAACGACAGTCCACCAAAACCACTGTGATAAGACCGTGTGATTAATTATATCATAAGAGGATCTGAAGTTAGTGGTATTAGTTACTCTATGGCGAAGAGGCACACAAGACAAGTGTCGAACACAGAGATCCGATCTAATCGGGAACATCTTTTAAATATCAATAAAACTGTCACCTTCAAAATGATGGACAAATCAGATTTGTTTTCTCCACACCATGATGCACTTGTTATATCTTTACATATTGCAAATTGCTTAACAAAACGCATTTTAATAGATAATGGCAGTTCATGTAATATTCTATTTAATAGTGCCCTAAGAGAAATGTAGGTCGGCGAATCCAAACTCAATTGTCGAACAACGATGTTGACAGGCTTTAGTGGAGAACAGAAAAGTACTCTAAGTGAAGTCGTACTACCAGTCTACGCAAAAGGAGTCAACCTTTATATTAATTTCTTAGTGCTCGACTACCAATCCCCATACAACGCAATCCTAGGTAGGCCTTGAATACACGAGATGAAGGCTATCCCATTGACCTACTATCAAATGATCAAATTCCCAACGAAATGGGGAGTACGAGAAATAAAAGGCAAACAGAGGGCAGCCGGGGAGTGCTACCAAAACTCCATGAAGAAAAAAAGAGAAGAATTATAGCAATTACAGAAGGTCAACGTCGAATCAACCCTAAACAAGCCGAAAATAGAAGAACTCGACGAAGTATCGATAGACCTCACACAGCCAAAACACAAAGTCCTCATCGGATCCAGACTATCAAAGGAGATATGCGAGCAACTAATCGATTTACTTAGGGAACGACGAAACAGCTTTGCTTGGTCGCATTCAGACATGGTCGGAATCGACCCGGAGGTAATAGTTCATAAATTGCAGGTAAGCCCCGAACATCAGCCTATGAAACAAAAGCGAAGGAAATTTACTCCGAAGAAAAATGAAGTGATCAATGAAGAGATTCAGAAACTGTTCGACTTCGGATCAGTAAAAGAGGTGAAGTATCCGGACCAGTTGGCAAATGTCTTGGTAGTCAAGAAAAAGAACGGAAAATGACGCGTTTGTATCGACTTCACGGATCTCAACAAAGGATGCCCCAAAGACTCATTCCCACTTCCCCACATTGATATGTTAGTCGACACGACACCAGGGCACGAATTACTTAGCTTCATGGATACTTATTCGGGCTACAATCAAATCTTGATGCGTCCAGACGACCAAGAGAAAATTGCATTCGTAACTGAGCGAGGTACTTTTTTCTATAAAGTAATGCCTTTTGGCTTAAAAAATGCAGTTGCAACCTACCAACAACTTGTCAGCAAAATGTTCGCCAAAATGCTTGGGACGACGATGGAAGTATATATCAACGACATGCTGGTCAAGTCACTGATGGCTCAACAACACATTGAGCACCTAAGACAGTCGTTCGACGTTCTCGATAAATGCGGTATGAAACTAAACTCTAGTAAATGTTCTTTTAGTATATCTTTAGGAAAGTTCTTAGGCTACTTGGTCACCCAAAGAGGTGTCGAAGCCAACCCAGAACAAATTCGATCGATACAAGGAATCGAATCGCCAAGATGCGTCAAAGATGTGCAAAAACTCACAGGTCGAGTAGCAGCCTTGAACAGATTCATCTCCAAATCATCTGCACGATGTCATCCATTCTTCGACACGTTAAGAAAGAACAAGACGTTCGAATGGAATAACGAATGCGAGAAGGCACTACAAGCCTTGAAGACATATCTGACATCACCCCCGCTATTATTGAAACCAAAAGATGATGAAACACTATTCGTCTATCTAGCTGTATCTGACACAACCATAAGTGCAGTGCTAGTCAGAGAAGAAGATGACATACAACGCCCAGTGTATTATGTGAGCAGGGCATTGCTCGACGCAAAAACACGATATAGTCGACTAGAAAAGTTAGCATTAGCTTTGATAGTAGCAGCTCGCAAACTAAGACCATACTTCCAATGCCACTTCATTAAGGTATTAACTTCGTTTCCACTAAAAAATATTCTTCATAAACCTGAACTTTTAGGTCGATTGAAGAAATAGGCAGTCGAACTTAGCAAATACGATGTCAAATTCCATCCACGGACAGCAATGAAATCACAAGTATTGGCCGATTTTATTATAGATTTTACCCCTTGTGAGAATATACAGGCTGAACAAGAATTAATAGCACTCGCGGAAGATCGTACGATCGAAAAATGGACGTTATTGGTCAACAACTCCAGTAATATCAAAGGAAGCAGACTAGGTCTAGTGCTCAAATCCCTACTAGGAGATGACTTGGAATAATCATTCCACTGTGAATTCCGTGGGACAAACAACGAAGCCGAATATGAAGCTCTAATCGCCGAGCTGGATCTTGCAAAGAGCTTAAATATCAGAAAGATCCAAATTCTGAGCGACTCTCAACTAGTCGTTCGACAGATGGATGGTTCATACGAAGCCAGGGACCAAAGGATGACAGCATACTTGGCAAAGGCAAAACAACATTAGTCAACATTCGACGAATTTACTATCCAATAGATACCCAGATCAGAGAATTCTCAAGCGAATGCACTAGCAAGCCTTGGGTCGACAACGACCAATGGTTCAAAATTGATCCCCATCGTTCATCTCATGTCACCAACTATTCAAGAAGCTGAAGTTTTGGCACTAGTCGGCCATGGAAGAAGTTGGATGGATCCCTTACTGGATTATCTCTGATTCGACATTCTACCTAAGGATAGATCCGACGCTAGAAAGATCAAAGCGAAAGCCGTAAAGTTCTGCATCATATATGGTAAGCTTTACAAAAAATCGTTTGCAGGACCCTACCTAAGATGCGTGACTCCGCGAGAAGTGTACGACGTCCTCAAGAGTATACATTACGAAGAATGTGAAAATCATTCTTGCATTCAAAGCTTGTCGAACAGAGCCATCATAGCAAGATACTACTGGCCGATAATACATACAGACTCTCAAAACCATGTGAAATCATGAGACAAGTGCCAAAGATTTGCACCAGTATCACACCTCCCACCAGGTACATTAAATTCAATTTCGACCCTTTGGCCTTTTATGAAATGGGGAATGAATATTGTAGGCAAACTCCCCGAAGCATCAGCAGGCATCGTCAACATGCTAGTATTGACAGACTAGTTCACCAAGTGGATTGAAATCGGAGCCTTCCAATAAGTCCGCGACATTGAGGTATGAAATTTTGTATGGAAGAATGTCATTTGCAGATTCGGTGTACCTTGGGAAATAGTGACCGACAACAGATCCCAATTTATATCATACGACTTCATGAATTTCTACGACAGATATGGAATAAAGTTAAGCTTCTCAACACCACGCTATCCCCAAGCCAACGGACAAGCAAAGTCAACAAACAAAATAATTGTCAGCACACTCAAGAAACGATTAGATGTAGAAAAAAATGAATGGGTAGAAAAACTCCTGGAAATTCTATGGTCGTACAGAACCACTCCTCGTCGATCGACCGGTGCAACACCATTCTCACTTGTATATGGCTCAGAAGCATTAATCCCAATCAAAATAAGACTTCCAACCATACGAAGCGAAAACCCAAATGAGAAACAAAACAATTTAGAGCTCGACTTTGAACTAGATCACCTAGATGAACGACGAGAATGAGCGGCCCTACGAATACGATCCTACCAACAACAAGTTGCATGACATTAAGATAATAAAGTACAGATCATGGTTTTCAAACTTAACGACTGGGTACTATGACGTGTCTTCCAAAATACAAGGGAAGAAGAAGCGAGAAAGTTAGGTCCAACATGGGAAGGCCGTTACCAAATTACTGACATAAAGGGCCGAAGAACATACAAGTTGCGAGAACTTGATGGTCGAGAATTACACAACAGTTGGAACGCTCTACATCTAAAAAAGTATCATTTCTAGAATTCTCTATTTCTTAATACTTTTCATTATTTTTTATCATATACTAACAATTTGACCCTCAATGAGTAATGATGAAAACTTAATACAATTAAGTATAAACTGAGCTCACCAAAAATTAACATCTTTCTATAAATAAGATGTTGACATTGACAAGGTATACATTTGCTACTACAGATTGATCTTTCGAAAATGCCAAATCCAACTCTCAAAATTTCATTCGACATCATATTTGAGAGTGGGGGAGTACACTGGGGGCAAACTTGTCGACACAGAACAACAAACTTGTTGTCACAGAACGATCGCATGTAAAGAAAGGTCGTGTTAGTTGACCAAAAAACGAGTGTACGCGATTATCTCTATGTAAAGAAAGGTCTTGTCGATCCAAATGGAACACATGTACGCAGTTATCTTTATGTAAAGAAAGGTCGTGTTGCCAAAAAACGCATGTACGCGATTATCTCTATGTAAAGAAAGGTCTTGTTGACCGAAACGAAACGCATATACGCGATATTCAAAATAATATACATTATCACTCGACAACTTTATGTTTGATCGCAATTCATTATAAAAGGATATACCAACCTAAACAAGCAGGCACGCGATTAGATATAGGTCGTATCGATCAGACAACTTATGAGCACAACTTTACAGGCTTATCTCATTAAGATTAAAACCAAAATTGTGCAAACCCCATTATATAATGGTCGTATCATTTCCAAAAAAATATTAAATCAAAACCAACACACATGAGGTCAATTCAAAACGAAATATGAAACAAAAAGGCATCAGGATACGAATAAAAATTGTGGTCGTGTCGACTGAATCATCCACTATTACAGACTAAAAGTTCAATAAGTTTTATTTAAAAATAAAAAAAAAAGAATAAACAGTCGACATCAATCTCGGGCCTGGTCAGCAATAGTAGCACTCGGATCTCCAACATTGTCGAGGTGATCATCACTAGCTTGGTTCTTGTCGACCTCTCCTCCATTGATCATCTCTTTATCTTCTCCAAACGGAGAGGCCTCAAGCCTAAGCATCTCTTCATATGTATCAACCACCTCTTGCATTTCCGCCCTGTCCCATTTCACATGCTCACCAGCCATATACTCCCTGAAAATCTCCACCTTAGCTTTGCACATCGTCTTAGCCACTATCGACGTCAATTGCCTTTCTAAACCTTTGACAAGGCTCTTTTGTTTAGCGATAGCTGCATTAGCCCTTGTTGACTCCTCGTAGTGTCAATCCCTATCCTCTTTCACACTCTTTAACTCCTTATAGCCCAAATATACGACATGAAATCGTTCACAAGAGGATACAGGTCTCGTGATCTATTCAATGTCGACCAAAACCATAAACTGCTAGGCCTAAGCTTACCATCAGTAAGCAATTCTCTACAACTCCTATCCTTTGCAGGAATGGCTTATATTTCACTAGTACGCTCTTCTGCCTTGTCCTTGTCGCACGACTGTTTGATACCTATACCCTTGATTTCTACATAAATAAATTACAAGTCAATACTTAGGGAAGCTCAATGAAAAGATTTTCAAACGAAAAATATCAGTCGACACTTACCATAGTGATTCCAGATTTTTCGATAGACATCTCGAGACTCCCCCCCAGGACCGACGATTAGAGGACCTTTAGCGAAAAAGAAGGTATCCTTCTAATTACGATCGTTTTTTGTAGTATCAATTATCAACTAATGCTCTTTAGACCTGGGGATCAATAGATAACGACCTCCGTCGCTCACATATTCTTTCAAATAGTAGTTATACAAGAGACACCTCAGCCCAAAATTTATCCTATGTCTCTCGCACAGAACAGTCAAACTCAACAATATCCTTCAACCATTTGGCATCAACTGGCCATGGGCAATGTTTTAGTATTGCAACAATTGTCTAGCCAATGGGGGGACTAGGAATCTGAACCCCAAATGGAGGGTATACTCGTAAAAACATGTCCACCCAGGAAAATCCCAATCTGCCTTCTCATGCTTCTTCGACGCACATAGTTGGATAGAGTCTGGAGTACCATAAATCGTTTGTATACCAGGCAAGATACTATCCGTGAGCACACTTGGCAGACTATCTCCTAAGACACGTAACGCATGACCAGAAGTAGATGCCTTTGCGACATCTACACGATCTAAAGAATCGACCAAACCAGCAACGGCACGGACGACACCTTGGTCTAACATACCCCTTGTATTTATCGAAACTACCTTCGACAGATCCTCTATTGATACCAGTCGATTATCGCTTACTAGTCTACTATCGACTCCGTCATCCTCACCCTCATCGCTAAGAGTCCAATCAAAACACAGTTCTGAGACTATTTGGTCGCTTGACATCTCTCCAAAAACTGACATGCAAAAAAAGCAAAAGTCAGGTAAAAACTAAACACTACAATCACAACCTAAGGTTTAAAAATTAAAACCTAGGGTCTCCTGCGCAAAATCGAGAACTGAGTTTTTTCTTCAAAAGAACAAAGTCTTTTATAAAGTCGATCAAATCTTATAAATCTTAGCCTATCCTAGGTCAAGCGGCTACTAAAATTTAAAGGCCTACTTATGAACAACGATATTCAAGAAAACCAAAGACCAGCAACACATCATACGAACAGGTTCAACATACGAATGAATCAGATATTTCAAATATATTCAAAATACGACGAATAAACTCAAGAACAGCAAAAAATGCAGAAAAGAAGCATCAAACACTTCAATCTATTCCTTATTCAGAAAAAAGTAAATATCATGCAAAACAAACATAAAATGTGTAAATGTCTTTCTTTTTACTAACCTTGAAGGAAATGCTATAAAGATCGATGAAGCGTTGCTGATACTTTGGTGAAAGAGAGCTTTTTTTCGTTTTCGTTTGCCAAAAAGTATACTAAAATTGCGTAAAGAGAAGTGAGCGTTTGAAGGTAAGTCTTTTGATTTATAAACCAAAAAACTTAACCGTAGATGTTTAACCCTAGTTGTTACGTGTCAGCGCCCATTCGATTACCAACTTACTAAGGTAACCGCGCGGTTTGAATTTCGAATGCTTCGAAAACCACGCCCATATTAAATGCATCTGACGTCAGCATAAAGCACTAAACATGCAACTGTCCCATTGATTTGCTTTCTATCTATGCGATATGGAAAAAACAAACGAACGGATCGTCACATGAGCCAATGTTTAAGATCCATACGACCCTTGGTCGATTCACCACGATTAGTCAAAACTACGTAAGCAACTCAACTTTAAATCATTCGACGAGATCCATGGTCGATTCTTCATTTGACAAATCCTTAAGAGATGTTCTTGGTACCTCTTAAACCGACATCAAAGTCACTCGACACTCTGTTGAAATGACAATCAATTCAATAAGAGTAATCCCTCTAAATATATTCTTAGTGCCAATCAAAACGATATCACAGTCGACCATGCAAATGACCACCACGATTAGTCAAAACTGCGTAAGCAACTCGACTTAAAATCATTTGTCGAGATCCATGGTTGATTCATCATTTGACAAATCCTCAAGAGATGTTCTTGGTACCTCTTGAACTGACATCAAATTCTCTCGACACTTTGTTGAATCGACAATCAATTCAATAAGAGTAATCCCTCTAAATATATTTTTAGTGCTTATTGAAGTAATATCACAGTCGACCATGCAAACGACGGCTAAAAAATCACTCTCCAAAGTTGATGATATCATCTCCAAAGAGTGAGGGACAAACTATGGTAGCCAAAAATGGCTCATATGCCCAACATGATAAAACCCAGGCTTTCTTAAGCGTTGGGTCTTACCTAAGCCCATTATTAGGTCAACCCGAAACCAGCAGCAATCAAGACTTGGCCATTTCTAAAGACCAAGTCAAATCTTTAGTTACAAGAAGCTATAATCGTTAATTAAAAAGAGAGGAAATCTCTCCTTGAATCATGCCCACAATCAACCCACGATCATGAGAACGTTGGAGATGGCTCATCTGCCCATAAATAACAGGGTTCTCTCACTTTGAAGGGTATTTAAAAATTCTCATTAACAAAAGCTCATATAAAGCGTATTGAAATTCTGAACATATTAATTCCGGTTGCCAGAACTCGATCAGAGACACGGTCAACTACCATTGCTCAGCCCAAGCATACCTAAGGCTAAGAATATAATCCCCAATTTACATTGTTTTCTTTATAAGTATGCGTTCTCTTATTCTTTTGTAGTTTCAATTAAGAAGACAAGAACTTCTGGTTGATAAACCATCATTTCTTATAGATTTATCGAGGAGATGACATCTAAAATTTGACAAGCTTAACCAAGTTTCTTTGGGCTTAACATAACCCGACCCGATTCAAATCAACCGTAGTTCAACCATTTATAGTGTTAAAGAACTCTCCTTCTTGGTAGACATGTAAATTGAGATGAGGCGGCCTAGGCATAGCTCATGTACAACCCGATTCTGTACAAGCCCAGAATGGCACGACATGATAATTGTCGGGCTGTGTTTTGCACGACCCAACAATGTAGCGTGCTGGGCTAAGGTTTATGGCACATTGGACTAGCACGACATGAAAAAAGCACGACCCGAATGGGCATGGCACGAATGTAGCACTAATTTGGCACAAATGAGATATATCCAATTTTGTAAGGGTGAGACTTGAAAGATTGGATAGTTGGAATTTGAAAATTGAAAAATGGAAATACTCGATTTAGTGGAAAAAATGATCCGAATTCGTTTTGTTTATTGTATTGAATTAACTTTCATTGGTATCAAAGCACAAGTTTGGGATTGTATTCTGGTAGAAATGTCATGTTTAGGAATTGTTTTTCATTTTTGAATGCTTCACAATTCAATAATGGCATAACACCACACACTTGTTAAATTTCATTTTTTCTAGAATATATTTGTTCATATATATATGATAATGTATTCTGGAAATGCTTGCCATGTGGTAACTTCAAAATTTGGAGAATTTTGAAGAATTAAAGTTAGAAAACCCGTAACGTTATAGGGTCAAAAACTTATTGTCATTTTTTTTTTATCTGCTATCATGGTACTAATAGATAGAGTCTTCCGAGATCTTTCTAAAGATAGGTCATATGCATAATTTGGATTAGAAACGAGGGAGAAAAACGATTTCCAATATTTTCGTTCGAAATCAAAAATCAGGAAATTTTTTTTGTTCTTGAACTTTGGTAAAGAACATGAAGAACATGTACCACACCCCTAAAAGCGGAGAGTGCGCCTCACCCCTAACCTAAATGTCATAATCATTAGCATATTTGGATTCATCTTGACAACATGAGTCAAATGTTGGTGATCCCAAAATTAGGAAACGTCGGGAAGGCGGCGAGTGATATACACCCACCCCTTGTGAGAGTGGGGATGACACATAAGTTATTCATGTGGCCATGCTTCACTCACATATCTTACTCAGAGAGTGACACATGTCAGGAGCTTTTTTATGTGGCAATGAATTAGCCATGTATTTCACTATGAACATGACATGTCACATGGAAAATCAAGGAATTTTTAGGCAACGAATTCCAAAATGGTTCCGATTGCGGGTTTTTCAATGACGGTTTTTGAAGTGGTTTCCAGTTACTGATATTCCGACAAGGGTTTCCAAAGTGGTTTACGGTTACAGATTTTCCAATGACGATTTTCAAAGTGGTTTCCGGTTGTGGATCTTTTAGCGATGGTTTTCGAAGCAGTTTCCGGTTGTCGATTTTTCGGCCACGATTTTTTCGAAGTGGTCCTTGAATGCTGTTTTCGACTATGGTTTCCGATGTGGTACGAATTTTGGCATGGATTTCGATGATGGATTTCGACACGGTTTCCAGTCACTGATTTTTCAGGGACGGATTTAGATGTGGTTTCCAATAATGGTTTATGTTGTGACTTATGATCACGGTTTCCAGGATGGATTCCGATGATAGTCTCCGATATTTTTTTTCAGCTCGGATTTTAAGAAACTAATTTAGATGTGATATTTGATCACAGTTTCCAGGATGGATTCTAGTGATGGTTTCCAGAAAGGTTGCTGGTTACTGTTTTTAGCACAATTTCTGGAACAGTTTTCGATGTGGTTTTTCGTAATAGTTTTTGGTATAGATTTCAATGACAGTTTTCAATATGTTATGGTGACGGTTTTCGACATGGATTCCGGTGACGATTTTCGATATCTTTTCGTGTTCCAGTTTTTGACACGGTTTTGCTGTAATTTCCAGTAAAGGTTTCCAGTTCGGATTCCAATGATGGTTTACAATGACATTTTCGGCCACCGTGGAATTTTCAAGCAGAAATTTAGCACCGTTTTCTAATGGTCATGGAATTTTCATGTGAGAATTTTGATCACTAAAATTTAGCTTTAGTGGGAGCTATATATTGAAATACCTTTGATTAGAATTCTCCATCCAATTAATTATGCAATCGAGAATAAGAAATTTCATTAGAATGTACATTGAAAATGTACAAGGTCATTAAAAGACAAAAGTTTCTAAGTGACTTAGAAAATTTTAAAATAAATCTGCATCTTCTCATATGTCCTAATGGAGAAGATTTCATGAATCTTATTAATGACATATAGCCGTAGTCAATTTGGACCCGTGCTTTTTATGTGGAGAGATGCAGTGGATAGTTTTTTAATGAAATTTCCCAAAGACTTAATAGATCTATAAAGTTGGAAAAGCTAGATTAAGGTACCAAGATGTATTTTGGTCAAACAGCGTGTGAACTAGAAATCTTAGAGGAGCGCCACATTCTAGGAAATGTGAGGCGATTTACTACATCCGCAATGAATATTCATAGTTCTAGGCACATGAGTTATTGCACATGCGAAAGACGACCAATATTCGAGAAAATGACAGTTAGATGAGTTATGAAGACTTAGAAAGTCTTTCTCAATGATGATCGATATGAATATAAGAAGTAAGAATGAATAGCATGCAAAGTCCTATATTTTAGAAAGCATTAATATTTTATAAACCATTCTCTAGTAAATAATTTTGGTTTATTTACTTTGTAGTAAGAATCGGTTTGACTCGTAAAGTGTTTCTATGGACCTGTGCATTGTATTCTTTTGTTATTTTATGATCACCTGTTTTTGGGATTTCTAAATTATTGAGTACCATATTAGAATTAGAATTTTGCGCAAAGTACTGAATTTATGATGATTAAATTTTTGGAAACGGAAGATGATTAGACGCTTGACGACCTTTTCGATTATGTACCTTAAATTATTTTATCATTTTTTCGGTATGTGTTTGCAGCAAAATTAATTGTGTGTATTTTTTAGAAGTTAATATGCTTGCATAGTAAATTGTATGTCTCTACATAGATTAGCATAAGATATAGATTATATATCTATAATATTGTGGCCAATTTGAAAGTGATAAACTAAATCGTGTAATCTAGGGAATAAATACAATAAGATTTAGTGTATTTTAAGATTAAGAAGCTCTTGAGACTAAAACATGAATCATGGTTGAACCTCGGCATAGTACTTATTTGCTCGACATACAAGATGTGAAGGCTTATCAAGCTAGAAGTTAAACTACTCACATTATGTTGCGGAGTAACTTAAATAGTAGCCTTACATATGTGCTTGATAAATACAATGGGATTTAAGTGAAGTGGCCTATCTTTAAGAATTTGGCTTATCTTTAAGAGTTTAGCTTGAAGGGCAATTTTAGTAGTATTTTGAGTACTAAAATTTTAGTAGTATTTTGAGTACTAAAGTTGGTACGGTATCAAGTTTTGAGCACTTATAAGATGCGCCAAAATGAGTGGCAACCTCTAATAAGGATATAAAATAGGGGTGTGCGGCGAATCTGATCCAATGGATTTGCCATGATCCAAGATTCGATCCGATCCGATTGGATTGAAGAAATTGCAATCCGATCCGATTTAATTTTATAGCGGGATCCGATCCGATCCAATTACTATTTGATCCGATCCGATCCGATCGATTATAAAATACTTCAATCTGATCTGATATGATATGATCCGATGGATCGAATTAATATAAATTCATTTGTAATATATAAAAGTTATAATATGAAATAAATAAAATCAAATAAATTATTCAAACATTACTAATTAATTCAAATAAAATTAACATTAAAAAAATACATGACATAACTTGTAAACTTTATATAATTCAAAAAGTTTATAAACATTATACATTAGCTCAAAATGTATACTTAATAAGCCGTGATGTTGATAAAGAAGAATATAAGAAAAGAAGATGATGGATTGTTGGCTGTAGAGAAATTGAGAAAGAAAACCCAAAATAGCAACATTAGAAATTGTATTTTGGTTAGGCCTTTACATTAAAAAGTAGTTGATAAAATAAATTGCCTAATATAAAAATAAAGCCTAATATATTAGGTAGATTGACGGATTCGGCGAATTTTCAAATGAAAATCCAAGATCCAATTCGATCCAATATATTTTAGAATTTATGATCCAATCACCTCTCTAGATCCGATCCAATGGATTGGATTGGATCCTGCACACCCCTAATATAAAACACGATACACCGATTAAAAGATCTGTCTCTTCTGATAGTTGGTATATATAAAATTAATCTGATGCGTATTAATCGCGTCATTTCGGTAGCAGAAGAGGAGCGCTTAGAAAGGCGGCTTAGTCTTCTTGCCAATTTTATATGAAAGATTTCAACTTGTACAAAACTTTTAGTTTTGAGTTTTGAGCATATTAGTGGAAATAGAGATTTCCAAAGGGGAAGAGAATCTAGTCATAGCCACTTAATCTTAGATCGGAATATGCAAGAAGTTAAGGGATAACGAATTAAGGAAGGAAAAAACTAAAATAACTTGCTATAGTTGTGACAGACTAGGTCTTTTCCACTCGTGAATGCATTGAGCCGAAAAGCATAAAACCCAAAACTCAATAATTTGTTTAGTTATGCTAAAGTTTATGGCTAGGTATTTTCCTTCTAAATATTGTCCTTTGTGGACGATGGATAAGTGAAGATATACCATCCAATAAGAAACTGTAAAGCATACATTGAGTAAAGTTAGATTATTATAAACAAGATGCATATGTGTTTGTACAATTTTGGAGTTAAATACCTACAAACTGGGTTTCCATGGTAGCTTAAAAATGTACTCCATGATGTTCTAATATACACTTGAGATCTAACTAGGTTTTAGTGTCCGCAGTTGTTCTCATTGATTCGGGTTATCGTTAATAATCATGATGGTTAGATGAATAATATTTTAGCAAATTATATTCATATGGTACTCAATAGTTGTTCAATGGTTTTATAGTATTATACGTCAGTTTGGACGGTTATAATTTTGCTTGTTTTTCAATCATTTCAATGGTGATGATATTGATATTTTGGCATGTTAAATTAAGTCTTGTTGGACTAGATAGAATGAGTATATCAGTCAGAGAGGACTAATTGGACTCATTTATTTTAAAAGTCATGCAAATTATCTAGCAAGAAAAACAACTAGAAAACCATTTAGTAAGGAAATATATCAGGAATTCCATTGTAACTAATTCATTAAAACATTTGTGATCAAATTAGTGTAAAGGCTAGACACGAAATTTCATATCTAGTTACTCTCATTGATATCTTTTAATTTCTCAGTCATGTCATTTGATCTGCCATGAATCCAAAGCATTGGATTGCAATAGATTGTTTGGTTGATGATCAAATTAGATAATAAACTTTTGAGTTTAAAGAGTAAATCGAGTATGTAAATATCTTTCTAAACGGTTCAAGGAATTGTTTAGCAAGAAAGGTATGAAAAGATATTTATTTATTCCTAGGACTCCGTAGCAAAATAGTGTAGTGGAAAGAAGGAATAAAATGTTATTGGAAATGGTTAAGTCTGTGAATGTGCAAGTAAATTTTTAGTATCTTACTAGAAGATAGCTTAATTGATTGCAGCCTACTGAATCATGTTCCATTATATCAGACACTTCCACACCTTATGAATTCTAGACAGGTAGGTAGCCTGGTCTGACTAATCTACAACCTTGGGGGTATGTAGGTTATATTTATTATCCATCTCATAGAAATGATAATTGGATGTAAGAAAAGAATTATATCTTTGTTTGACACTCTGTGCATTCCAAAGGATAAATAAACGATGATATACAATTAGATAGAAGTGTGACTGAATTAGAATCACAAGATGTCACTATTAAAGAATGAATTTCTTAGTAGAAGCGAATTTGATATAGATATTTGATTTAAGGAATTGGATGATCTGTGTTAATTCGCGAGTGGTGGTAAATTAAAATCTAACTCGACCCTCCATTCCTATTGGGAGTGGTTTTCTATATGGATCTTCCATCCCTAGAGGGAGTAGAAGTCTACACCTTAGTGGGAGTAGAATTCCGCATGGATATCTTTCATCCATAGTTGGAGTGAAATAGTTGTTGAATCAGCTACCGTGATAATTTACCAACTCGTCGAAATAATCTTAAAATTATCCCATGACATCTTTCGGAGAATGAAAGGGAAGATTTGATTATTACTTCACTTGATAGTGATGAGCCAAGGATTTTTAGAATTAAGCTATCAGTTCTATCTACTAAGTGAATATATGAATGAAAGCAATGGAAAGAGAGATGGAGTTTAGAAAAGTGATCATGTCCGAGACTTGATTCACTTACTGCCTAGTCATTAAGCCATTGTGAACGTATGGGTTTCACATATCGTATGTAAGGCGGAAAGTACTATTGATAGGTATAAGACGCAATTAGTCGTAAATGAAGAAACTTATTCTCTGGAAGTAAAGTTTTCTTCTATACGGCTTATTCTAGCACTCGTCACATATATGAACCCGAAATTACATCAGATGGATGTAATGATTGTACTTCTCTATAGAGAACTAAAGGAAGAGATTTACATGGAACATCCTATAAATTTTGTTTCAAAAGGCCAAAGAGTGCATAAGTGTGCTTTCTTTATTAATGTATGGTTTGAAACGATCCTCTAGAAAGTGGTATCTTTGATTTCGTCTAGCTATAATGTCTTACAGATTATTGATGACTAAAGATAGCCATGGTAAGTACGCTAAAAAGGTTAATTTTTATATTATCTATATTTGTGGACTATATGTTTTGGCTAGAAATAATGAAGAGTTTGTGAAACCATAATAAAATGGTAATTCTCAAATTGTATTGAGATTTTATATGAGCAAAGTGGCTTATATATTAGGAGTGAGAGTTTATTCAAAATGACCAATTTCAAGCTCATGTATACTCCTATTATGAAATCAAAAACTCTTAGTCTCAATATGTACCCTAAAACTCCATAACATCAAGGAATTGATGACAAGTTCCTCATGTTAGTACTATACAGAGTCTCATGTACATTGTGATATGTACAAAGTCTAACATTAGTTACGCAGTAAGTTTGGTGAGTGGACACCAATATAATCCTAGTTTACAGCATTGAGGTGTTGTCAAGAGGATTTTGACATACCTTGAAAGTACGACTAACTACTTAGTGTACATTATGATATGTACAAGGGCCAATAGAAATTATGCCACAAGATTGGTGAATGTATACCAATATAATCCTAAATTGACAGGATTGTGACATAACTTTAATAGTAAATAAATTACTATTTATGCTAGCATATTTACACACATAATGTGATAGAAATATGTTGTCAGGTTAAGACCAGCATTCTTACAAGTGCAGTCACCTCAGTTGTAGAGATAACAGGTTGAGATGAGACACATATATATTAGAGAATATGTAGGATATATTCTCACAGAGCTAAAGTATATGAATTTATCGCCTTGACTGGGTCAAGATGAAGTTCACAATAAATATACAAATATTTTAGAACCGATCATGATAGACTCCACTATCATTGATACTTGATCAAGCTAGATGTGAGGTCTTAATGTGGCGCCGGAGAGAGGAGAGCTTTTAAGAACTCAAGTTAGTCACGAGAGTTGTGACTAGACTAAGATCTGTACATTGAATGATATAAAGACATATGCATTCTTATTTAGAATGAAATTCGTTGTAACACGTGTTTCATACCACGTGTGCTATAAGTGACCAACGTGGAAAATGAGAGAATGAATCACTGCTTCCTCATTGTGTAAGTTCCACCGAAATTTTATATTTAAACTTCAAATGGTGTCCTCATGACCATTCACTCTATCTTGAAGTGAGAGAATAATGTTAGCACCTTTAGCGTGTTATTTCTATGGGAATGATCATTCAGCCTCTAGGGCACGTCTAAGGTAGCAGTTGTTCTGGAGACCAATAGATAAAGATGGAATGGGAAGATTTAATGAATTTTTATCTGACTTATGTATTCAGTGGCCGGCCAATTGTGTTTTGGAAATACAATTGTGAATACATGAAATGTGATAAAGTCAAGCATAGTTTTTTGAGGGATTAAGTATGCTTTTGACTGATAAAAATTATAAAATTAAATCTAAGATACAATAATGAACACTGTTATCTCTCGCAAATAGAGAATTTACAATTAAGATTTGAGATTGTTAGCTCCCTTTTATATACATTGATTGTTCATAGGTCACACAATGCATTTATCCGTATGAACACTTTATTGAAAATAATGATGATAATACTTGTGTTTAAAGTCTCAAAGACTTCTCTGTATGTATCACATCCTACGCCATTTTAGGGATTGCAGATGTTGATTAATAATGTTGCACCTATGATGGGCTTATGGTAACTAGATTGCGTTGGCCCCACTTGTACGAGTAGGAGATGTTGATATATTTGGATATGGGTTGAAAACCCATTATACACCCAAGTTGCCCAAGATAAGCAATATATGGGGAACCCAAAGTCCATGTACGCCAAGTCCAAGCCTGCACCAAATACATATAATTGTATGGGTAGTTTTATGAGTAATTAGTATCAGTTTTGGAAACTTATGATAGAAATAAACAAGGCATGCACAATATACACATAATGAGTATTGGATGTGTGGCATGGAAAGTCTGATATAATGCAAGTGTGTAATTTGCATGATGGCAACATACATGAGCAAAAGACAATGATGGGTTTTGTCTGATATACATAATGCAATACAGAGATAAAAAAAAACTTGCAATACATAAGAGTATGTGAATTGCACTTGTGCAAAGTGTTTTTGAGAAACATAAATAGATGTGGAGAAAATTTATAGAATTTTCTCTTATCTTCAATCAAAGTGTGAATATATACATTGTGGCTAGAAGGACTTTCCAATTCCGTGATCGTCCTTAGACCAGTGATATAATTTCAGATATTTAATCCGTTTTCACTGTAGAGATTCGGATTCCGTATGATGAACGGTAATGATCCGAATTCATTTTGTTTATTGTATCAAATTTACTTTCATTTTAAATTATAATAAATTGATTGTGAGTGATTGAAAGAAAAATGGTAGCATACATGAATTGACTTAGAGTCCCTGAACTAGTTACTATAATAAATGAATGATGTTGATGTAATAATAAAATAACGTGTTATTAATATTCGGTACTTGCTTTTTGTAATATATTTTTATTTAATAAATAAAAAAATGGAATTTAATTACAATATCTTACGTATTTTTTATATATATATATAAATAAATTGTAGTACACGGACAGCATAACACAAGTACGGTATATATCGGGTTGTGTTGGCACATGGGTTGTGTTAAACCACATCATTAATTATTGTGCCATGATCTAATACGATACCATTTTGTACCGTATTTGGCATGGTCCATACCTTACATGGACCTTGTACAAATGGACCATGCCAGTTAGATCTGGTAAGGTTCTGGTTTCAACCGTAGAATCGGACCAAAATCTTAACTGAAGGAGTGAGCTGCTTCAAGAAACTATAATTTTCATATTTAATGCTGATTGTTGCCTAATTTTTTTGCACAAGTGTTTTAATTCGTAATTATTAAGAGTGGTTTTTATTTTATAGTTTAAAGAGATGGTTTATAAAAATAAAATGTTAGAGTGGACATTGTAAAGTATTGAGCCATGACCCATAACCCTTGTCCAAACAATTATGTGTTCCATTCCCTTCTCCTCCTTTTTATATAGGTTAAACATCTCATTTACTTCTCTATTTTTCCAATGTGGGATGAAGGATAAGAAGTCATATTATGCATTTTTAATAAATATTTCAATTATTTCTTTTTGTGTTAGTTTCGAATTATACCACAATATGGAATATTGTAATAGTTCAAAAAAAAAGTTAATGATTCCAATAGGTTATTAATATATGAAATTAGTTAATAATGTATCAAAAAAAAAAAAAATTTAATGACTTCTTTTTATTCCACATCCCACATTGGAAAAATAGAAAAATGAATGAGATGTCTAGCCTATAAAAAAAAGAGGAGAAAGGAATGAAAAACATAATTATTTGGACAAGGGTTATGGGCCATGGCTCAATACTCTACAATGTTCTTTCTAACATTTTATTTTTTTATAAATAAAATGTAATATTTTGTAAAAAACAAAATTTAAAAAAAAAATAAAAATTTTTGGCCTGTTCGGTCGGAACCGAAACCGGCGGTTCTAGAACTGGAATTGGAATCGTCCTAGGCCGGTTCCGGTTACGGTTCCGATTCCGGTTCCACCCAAACCGGGAATCGGAACCTGAACCAAACCGGAACCTTACCACCTCTAATGCCAGTCCAGCACGGCCCATTTTATACCTCCACTTCTTGGCAATGTGCAGGTAACTGAGTACAACTGTACACCATTGTTTTGATAAAGAAACAACTTAGTTAATGAAATCTTTGCATTCACACAGATTTAGCTCAACAAGTCAATTCATTTTGGATTATATTTAGACTATAAAGAATGAAAAGGAAATAGTCAAAGAGATCTATTTATTGTATAAAGATTCAGTGAATCGTGTCAATTAACCTACTGACATCCTTCACATTCTGTCAGTTGTCACCCAACTTATGATTTCTATTAAATCTTTGCAAATAGATTTTTTAAGATATGGGGAAATCTTTTTTTTCCTGGGTCATTTTTTATTATCAAGAAAAATCAAACTCTAAATCTAAAGTGATGTGAACTTTAGGATTCTCTCTATAATGTTTTTGTTTTTATTTTCCAAGTACATAATTATAATCTAGAAACATGCTGTAACATGACTCCCATGTCCATGTTTTTGTCCCTAGCTTTCTTCGCATATTTATTAAATATAATTTTTAGTTCTTTTTATTACAATTTTAAATGTAAATAAATGTAAATTACAAAATCTGCCCCTAAGTTCTCTTGCTCAACATAAAGAAATTTTATACCAACTAAACTAGTTTACACGCGCTCAATATTTTTCAATAGCTATACAAATTGTCACCAACTAATTAAGTTAACAGGAACAATTAATTTCTTTGACTAATATTTTATGCCTTTAAATTGCAAGCTTTTAGTCATACAAATTTATAGTTGTTGGTGATTTTTAAATTGAATTGTAAGCTTTCGCTAGCTCGCTCGCGCAAATTCGTAGTAGTTGGTGATTCTTAAATGGGTGAAATCCATTTTAGTTCCTCTAGTTTGATCTATTACACAAACCAGTTTTTCGATTTTCAGTATTATTCCATTAAGTCCTTCTGTTAATAATTCCGTTGACAAAGTGGTTTCTGACAGGTCAGAGAGTCAAATGACCCTGCTGCCCCTACCTTTTATTTTAAACAAACGTCACATATTAACAAAAAAATAAGATAAATAAATAAAAATATTAACGAAACCCTATCCCATTTATCATCATCATCATCATCATCAACCAATCTCATATTCAATATTTCAATCACAACCACCAAACCAAAATAAAAACAAAGCAATTCGAACCAAACCCGGATCTGGAATCGAACCACCACCACCACAAACCCAGATAAAAAAAATAAAATAATTAAAAATAATATTTCATCATCACCACCGCCACCAAAAACCTGAAATACAAAATCACCACCACCACTGAAATCATCACCACACCAACCAAAAACCAGATCATATCAGATTTTACATACATATTTTTTTTTTTTTGACAAGATATACAAAATTTCCAGATTTTACATACAACCAAGATCTTCAAACATCATCATCTTCAAAACCTCAAATTAAAAACAAATTCACCCACAATCGATTCGCATCAAATTCACGAAATAAAAAAATAATCTCAAAATCAACCAAAATGAAATTAAAATCAAAATCAACCAACTTAACTTTTAAAATAACAAAACCCTAATACATTTTTCCAAATAATACACATTTTTTTTTCATGAATAAAACCTTTAATCGTGACCTTCAAATCGATAAAAAAAACTTATCGCTTGTTTCCTCTTCACTATCACACTCTCGTCTGGGTCGTGGTCTCGCCGGAGTCTTCCAAATGCTGCCTCTGTCTGCCCGGTGCCGTAGCAGTTGTCGCCAGTCGCCGTCGATCCCATCTCTTTCTCAATAGTTCGTCGATGGTCACAAAAAGTAATTAAAAAAAAAAACAATTGTAATTGATTGGTTGCCCTAATTGGCGGTTGGTGGTGGTGGCGGTGGCGGTGGCGATGAAGGTGAAGGTGGTTTGGTAAATGAAGATGAAGAGATAAGGAGATGAGAGAGAGAGAGAGGGAGAGAGAGAGAGGATAAGATTTTATTTTTATTTTTAATGTTTATTTTTTAATTCAATGAATTAATAATTATTTTTTTTAAATAATCATATTTTTATATTTGTTAGGTAAGTTACGATTTCACCTTCACCACTTGGACGGAATCTTTACAAACCCTAACGGAATTGGACAACAGAGATTGAAATACAGATTTTTAGAAACTAACGGGACCTGTCAAGATAAAGCTGCAACCGAGGGATCAGTTTGTGTAATAGGTCAAACTAGAGGGACTAAAATGGATATCACCCTTCTTAAATTGATAAGAGTGGTAAGCTTTCTCTCCTACAAATTTGTAGTTGTAGCCAGAAGTCTTCCATAGCTATACAAATGTTTATACTTTGTGAAAATGGTGCGAAATGTCACCTTTTTAAACTCATTTGGTGATATTGTCAGTGGTTTAATAAGTTAAGTTTAAAAGGCACATATTATGGTGAACTACCAAAATTGCCTTTAGATAATCAGTTATGTTATTCTCTTTGTACTTTTCTCTCTCCACACTTCCAACAAAAACGACTCTCTCTCTCTCTCTGAATTTTTCTTTCTCTCTCTCTCTCTATCTACAAATAAAAGTTCAAGATTTGTGGTTGCCTCGAGTTTCATCTTCAACTTATAAAATAAGGTAATATTTCTTGAACTTTCTTCTTTTAATTTGTTCACATTTTGTAAACCAGCCATTGTGAGAATTATTGGATCTCCAAGCCTTTTCATGTGTTACCCGAGCCTTTTCATCTGTTCACTATCCGAGCATTTTCATGTGTTTCCGGTGTCTTTTCATGTGTTCACTATCCGAGCCTTTTCATGTGTATCCCATGCCTTTTCATGTGTTTCCTGTGCCTTTTCATGTGATTCCCGTGCTTTTTCAAGTGTTTCCCGTGCCTTTTCATGTGTTCACTATCCGAGTCTTTTCATGTGTTCACTATCCGAGCCTTTTCATGTGTTTCCCGTGCCTTTTCATGTGTTTCCCGTGTGTTTTCATGTGTTACCCGTGCCTATTCATTCACCATTCGAGCCTTTCGAAAAATTTTCGAGCTTTTTTATGTCTTCCCCGAGCCTTTTTATTCACTATCCGAGCCTTTTGAAGAATTTTTCAAGCCTTTTGAAGAAATTTTTGAGCATTTTCATGTGATTTAATCGAGCATTTTAAAGAATTCTATGAGCCTTTTCATGTCTTCTCTGAGACTTTTCAATATCCTCACCATAGCTTTTGTAAATGTAATATTTGAAAAAAGTTTATAGTCCTGAATTTTCATTAATTCTTTGTGATGATTAATTTGACAGCATCATGAATCGGGTTAGAATAGTAATATCTTACAACGGTCGATGGGAGCAGTTACCCGACGGAAGTCAAAGGTTTGTCGGATCGGATAACCAGGGAATGTATGTGTCAAAGGATATGACTTACGAAGAATTGGTGGCGATCGTGCATACCATTGTGAATTATTATGTAAACAAATTCAATGTTGATCTGTTATCAATATCAATTGTTCCTGGCAGTATATGTCGCACATTTATAAGAAATGACAACGATGTGCAGCTTATGCTAGGGGAAGATCGAGTTGTCCCTCAAGTATATGTCAGTGTAACTGAGAGGACAGCTGGAGATGTGATCGGGAATGATATTCCTCCTCTTGAAAATACTCAACAATTAGGATCTTTTAGCGGTAGCAACCAAGTGTTCACCCAAAGAAGTGCCACTAAAGGTGGGGGAAACATGTGTGGTGTCCCACCGGTAGCGGTCGACCATGAAGATTTAGTTGAACTTCAATTTGGCGATGTGTTTGGTTGTCGAAATGAGCAGTACAATAAGCAAAACAATTACCCGAACCCTGAGGTGGATAATGTGGCAAATAATGAACAGGTTAATGATCAGGTTGATGATCTACAAAATGTGCATGAAGACCTTGAACAAATTGAAACACGAGGTAGACATGTACAAGGAGTTAGTTGCACTCCACTTGATATGTCTGGGCCTTCCGAGGTCCGGTATAATGTAATAGCATCCGCAACGTGGGTTATTCCCGGAGCAGATTCATACTCGTTTGGTATTGATACAACTAGCACCTTAGCAACGCCAGAACCTAGAACCATGATTTATAAAGGTCAATTTTTTCCGAGTAAAAAGGATTTGAAGAGGCTAGTTGGCCATTTTGCAATGCATCATAACTTTGAATGGAAGGTGAAAAGGTCCAATAAGACAACTTTACATCTGGTTTGCATCATTGACGACTGTACATAGAAATTAAGAGCTGTAAGGAGAGATTAAGTGACATACTTTCAAGTGATTAGTTTTGTCAACGAACACAGTTGTCCCTTGGAGGAGATTCACCGTTGCCACCGATAAGCTAGTGCAGTCATAATCGCAGAAGTCGTTGCACCTAGACTTCAACAACATGATGATCGTCTCATGCGTCCCAAGGACGTCATCGCCGATATGAAAACAATGTATGGCATACAAATCATGTACAGTAAGGCACACGATGCCCTTCAATATGCATTATCATTGACCTATGGAACGCATGAAAAAACTTTCTAACTCTTGCCATCTTTTGCATACGTTCTGGAACAGCAAAATCCTGGCACAATCACCGACTTACAGTGCACTGACGATGATAAATTCCTCTACTTTTTCATGTCGTTAGGGTCCTCAATTAAAGGTTTTCGGAGGTGTATACCTCCTGTGATTGCAGTTGATGGTACCCATTTGAAGGGAAGATTCGGGGGTGCAATGTTTGTGGCAACTGCACAAGATGGAAACGAACAGGTGTATCCAATTGCTTTTGGGTATGGTGACTCAGAAAATAATCTTTCATAGGAGTGGTTTTTGGAATGCTTGAGGGGTGCCCTTGGTAATATAGATGATCTGGTTTTCATTTCCGATCGTCATGCAAGCATTGAAGCAGGGATTTCTTAAGTGTTCCCTTATGCAACCTATACCATGTGTTGCTGGCATTTTGGGGAAAATATGAAGAAGCGATTCCATAAAAAGGATGTTGCTAACATAATGAATGACGCAGCTAGGTCGTACAGTGAATTAAAGTATAATCGTCACATGGAAGAGTTACGTAAGCTGCACAAGGCTGCATTCGATTATGCTATTGCTGCCGGTCCTCACAAATGGTCCCGCGTACACTGTCCCTAAAGAAGGTACAGGGTGATGACCACAAATGTTGCAGAGTGTATAAACTTATGCCTAAAATTCGCACGGCAACTGCCATTGATGACGCTGGCAGATTTCATTAGGAATATGCTACAAAAGTGGTTTCACGATCGTCATGCAGCTGGACGGTCCATGCGTCATCGATTGACCGACACAGCACATCTTGTGATCCTGAAACGGGTCGAGAAGTGTGGTTTTATGACCGTAAATCCAGTTGACTGGAACATATTCTCCGTCAGACACAAGGGAAAACAGTGGACGGTTGACTTAGCCCGCAAGACTTGCACATGCAACAAATTCCAAATGGACTTTTTTCCATGTTCACATGCACTCGCAGCGGCAAGGTACTTGACAAGTTACAGTTAACACATTATATTACCCAAATGTGAATCTCACTATTTTCATTGTTGCAGGGAGCGAAACTTGGATTTCACATCTCTGTGTGCAGACTACTACAAAAGGGAGAAACTTATTGATGCATACTCGGTTCCTATTATGCCTGTTGGCCATCCTTCTTCATGGGTTGTGCCATCTGACATCGCAGCGCGGGTGGTTTTAAATCCAAAGACAAAGAGACAATCAGGTCGGTCGATGGAGGGTCGACATGCCTCGTCTTCGAAGAGGACAACCACATAGTCGTGTAGAAGATGTGGACAACCTGGACATAATAGCAGGAGGTGTTCCTACCCGCCTATGGTTAATGAAGGTCCCAATAGAATTGTCCCCGAGGAATATCGTCGCAAGTGCAGCATCTGTCATTCAATTGGACACAACAAACAAACGTGCCCTCATAAAGAAGGCAATCAAACATAACAAGGCAGTACAAGATGAAGACGAATTGCCACCAGAAGCACCTTGAGGAACATGTCTCCAAGTTGATGTCTTCCAACATCGTTCAGACTTTGGGAACCATGCTCGATACAGTTGTGTTGTTTAAATCGTTAAGCTTTGGTTGTTCATTTTCATTGTATTTTTTAAATTGTGTTGCAACGCACTAAATTGTTCATGCACGGGTTGGAATGTGAAAAAAATTAATTGATTAATGAAAATAATACATGAATCTGTTATGTACATCAATTACAACTCAGGGAACAACCCATATATATACATCATCTATACAACAGTGTTGTGAAGCGAGTTACAATAAACCTCTATAGCCATCTTTTCCTAGATGGTGCCCATATCCTCTTATTTCCAGTCGAACTCCTTCTTGTTTGCCAACAAGTATTCTGCCAATCTCAAAGTATGGGTACCACAGTTACCGCTGCAAATCACCATATGAATAACCATTAGAATGAAATTTAATTAAAACCAAGTGAGGTACAATAAAATATTGAAACAGTCATACCCCTTATGCTATTGGGGCACCCCACGGGATCCATCCATGATGCTCATCCGGAAGGCCTTCTTCGATAAACTGTATGTCACATCATTCTTCATTCTGTTGGAGTCAAACTCGACCTGATGCAACATCGAGGGTATAAATCAACGTAAGCACACAACCTGCTTATTCCTGTACTCCTATGTGACCTCCTGTCTGAACGGGTCTAATAGGTAGATCATCCCTTGGGTGAGGTTGACGCTGGCCAGTACCCAATAGTTGCGTCCAAGGTTGCAAGGTATCATAACCTGTTAGTGTTTCAACATAGTGTTATGTGCCTGAAATCTAAACATAGTATTAAACACATTGAAACCTTGTAATTTAAACACTCACCCAATCAACCGCGTGCCATGGCCGGTTTCCTGACGGGACTAATCCTCGGACCGTCTTCAGGTCATCATCGTGCCACTTGTGTTTCAGCATAGACCACTCCTTAGGGGGTACGGCCACCCCACTGCCGAACATCCGCTCCCACTGAATATCTAACCATAACTATATATAGAAAATTAACCACAATGTTAGGTAATAGATCTAGTAAACACATCAATTAAAAAATGAAAATCGTATTGTACAAGAACTTACATAGAACTGGGAATCCAGTACGTTAACCCTCTGAGCGTAGACAGTGGGGTATGCTCGTTGACGCTTCCGTAAAATCAACAAGTACGCATCGATGTGCTGACAATGTAAACATTTTATATTGTTAGAATTCTACTATTACTGATAAAAACTTATACAAATAGTTAAAGTAAGGAACGTACCGTATCCTCCAACTCCATGAAGTTGGTTTGGAACCGTTGGAACCAAATGACACCAACTGGTATATGTATATCCATATTACGTCTGCATAATTGCTGAAGAAGTTAGATGACCAAGTAATATAATTAAAAGATTATGTAATGAACGATTATACGTACAATTCCCCCGTGGTGTTCCTCTTGTAGGCTTGGTACGCAGTAACGTGGTCAGGATCTAACAAATCATAGGGCTTGAATGCATGCACTGATGACGCTGGCCTGGTCCTTGGCTTCTTCGGCCTACATGGGTCAGTGTATGAGGTCATCAGCTGCCAACTTGGCCTACGAACCCATAACTGACGCTGAATCTGGGGTGAACTACAGGCTCCAGAACTAGACTCCACCGGAGGTGTGCGTAGTGAGGAGGATCTCTGCCTCTGTGGATTGCTGTGAGGAGGGCTGCGCTGTGAGGACGATCTGTGCTACCATGTATCTCTATGAGGAGGGTTGTGATGTGAGAAGGATATCTCCCGCCGTGTATCTCCCCGAGAAGGGCTACGCTCTGAAAATGAGCTATCCCTCTGTGTATCGCTCTCCCTCCCTGTATCGCGCTGATGAGTTGGGGAGTTATACCTGGATCGCTTCAAGGGTCGCACTGCACTGGGATCTACTAGAGGTGGTGTGCGCTTTGAGGATGAACCATGTGCCAGGTCATGTGGAAGAACAGGTGGAACAGATCCACCATGTGGCTTCCGTACCAGAAGTCCTGTCTTTGTACCAGCACTGCCGTCGGCTAAAACTGGAGGAGGCACCTGCTCCAATAGTGCTATCTCTGTACCACCAGGTACCTCTGCTCGTTCTGTCATAACATGACCCGAGTGATCAGATACTGTGTTCGCAGTATGTGCCTCCGTAGTAGGTGCCTGCTCATGTGTGGTCTGTGGGTCTATCCCATGCTGATGTGTACCTGTCCTGCCTGTGGGACTAAAGTCTCCGTGATGGTCATCGAATGGTGGACAATCCATACGGGACTACGATGTCTGACCCTGACCCTGACCCTGACCCTGAAGCGCTCGGATCATATCCAATAACTCCTGATGCTGCTGATCTTGCTTCTCATCACTCTTTCGGATAGCCTCCATCACATCAACCCGTAGAGATTGGATAGCATCCATCACTTCAACGAATTTACGATCCCAGCCCTTAAATGATTTGAAGTTTTGTCAGCATTTAAACTGTTCACTCAATTGAAATTAAATAATGTGGTTCTAATATTTTTTAAATACCTGTGGATGCCCGCCAACGCCTCCTCGGGAATCACCTCCAGGTCGAGACTGTCTGGGCATAGTGAATTGTACCCGTCTTTGCCTTTCAAGACTCTCATCGCGACCCTCCAAAACTGAATCACCCCTAGGTCGAGGCTGTCTGGGCAAAGTGAAACGTACTGGCTGATGCCTCACGGGACTCCGACTCCCACCCTCCTGATCTGAAACCTCTATATCATTGGCTCCGGAATATGAACCATCCCTATCACTGGGTCCTGAATAAGGACCCTCCCTGTCACTGGGTCCGGAATACGCACTCTCTATATCACTAGGTCCGGAATACGCACCCTCCATATCAATAGGTCCAACACTTCTACGTCGTTCGTGCTTAAGGACGTGACTAGGTATATCAGAAACATCGGTATCATACAGACTGCCTCCCAGGTCTATGCCTTCGTAGTAAGGTTGAGCCATCTCAACACTCGTCGGCACCAATTCACCCCGCACAAACATCTGAAATCGGAGTTAGATCATTGTAATTGTATACATACTAAAAACTATGAAAATTAACAACAACAATACTTACCCTTTCAGTGAAAATGCCATCCAGTTTTCTCCACCACGGTCGCTGACTTAACTCCCATTTCAGAATACGTGGGGGCGGTAGCTCGGAGATTGCCCTACGGATCCCACATTTTTTATTCCCAAGCTCGGGGATAACCTCAAAAACAAATATCTGTATAATATATAAGTACGATAAGAAGTAAATACATTAGTCATAAAAAAAAAAAAAAAACTAGAATTAAAATACATATTCAAATTTTAAATTCTCACCAATAGTGCGTGTGGTAGTCTATATATGTTGTACGTCTCAGTTGTGTGTACGTCAGCACCCCTTTCTTGCTGTCGTTGTTTAAATCGGTCCCGTCGACCATCCAACACATACTTGAAACAATAAATTGACCGCCTATACACGTGTGCGCCCCACAGGAACGCATCAAAAGCGTCCAAGTCCTCCACTAGCCTCCACTACCATACTGGAACTTTATCTCGCTCGTCTACCCCCCTTAGTATCCAGTTGAGCATAAACAATAAGCATAGCTTTACCGCATCGTACTGCTCCATAAAAATACCAATCCGCAGCACTGCTCTCAACTCTTCAAACTCGATGTCTTTACCTTGGAAGTACCGCTCGTGTATGCCATTCTCTACCATATCATACCTTGCCGTGTCGGGAATGACTCCGAACTTCAACCCAGTAATTAGACAGAACTTAACCTTCGAGAATAGGACCGAATGCTTACCGAACAATAATCCCATCTCATCTTCCGACCCATCGTGATGCAACTCGCGCAAAAGCAGCCGATGGACAATCCCAACCGAAAAATGAATCTCACGATGCATCATTAGAAAATGACCAAAACACGACTCAGTATACCGACGTCGGTCTTCGATCCTCAGATGTTCAGGTACACTATTAAGTGCGTTGTCAATATCAACCAGGTCATGGAAATGGTTATGCCGTATAATTTTTCCCTTGAACCATTCTCCCACTGGGGTTTTAAGCGACTCCTTTAGCTGATTCCTTATCTGCATTCACAGAAAAAAAACATATGAGTTCATGAAAAGGCTCGAACAAAAAGGCTCGGGCAGTGTATGAAAATGCTCAGGTAATGTATCAAAAGGCTTGAACACTTCAGTAAAAGGCTCAGGTTGTGTATCAAAAGGCTCGAACACTTCAGTAAAAGGCTCGGGTAGTGTATCAAAATGCTCGGGTAGTTTGTGAAAAGGCACGAACACTTCATTAAAAGGCTCGGGTAGTGTATCAAAAGGGTCGAACACTTCAGTAAAAGGCTCGGGTAGTGTATCAAAAGGCTCATGTAATTTGTGAAAAGGCACGAACACTTTATTAAAAGGCTCGGGTAACGTTTGAAAAGGCTCGAACAAAAAGGCTCAATTAAGTTCAAAAAGGCTCGAAATAAAAGATTGAAAAAGGCTCGATAACAATTCAAAAAGGCACGACAACAGTACAAAAATGCATGATAACAGTCCAAAAAGGCACGATAACAGTACAAAAAGGCATGATAATAGTACAAAAAGGCTCGATAACAGTTACAAAAGGCACGATAACAATACAAAAAGTCACGATAACAGTTACAAAAGGCACGATAACAGTACAAAAAGGCTCGAAATCACTTTAAAAAGACTCGATAACAGTTAAAAAAGGCACGGTAACAGTACAAAAAGACTCGAAATCACTTCAAAAAGGCTCGATAAAGATTCAAAAACACTCAGTAACCTAGATCTTCATCGTCTTCAAAAGAAATTTTTTTCTTAAACTAAAACACTAACCTAATCTTATCAAACAAACATAATGAACAACAAATCAAATCAAACCTAATCTACATCAAATACACAAAACTTATCTAGAACAAAAATGCGTGAGAAACAAAAACTTACCGGTCTCGTTTTTGTTCGCCCTTCAGTTCTATTCGACATCGGTACTGTAGCGCCGTCGCCGGTGGTTCGTCGTCAGATTTTGGTCCTCTGTAGCACTGTTGCGCCGTCGGGGTTTCTCTCTCTGATTTTTTCTTTCAACGTTTCAAAAACAGACAAAGCGACAAAAAAAAGGGTAATTTTGTCTGGTCACATAAAATGGTGCCTTTTAAACTTAGATTAGTAACTTGGTGCCTGTTCCCCAAAAAGCGCCCCAAATGGTGACATTTAAATTTCGAGCTCTTTATACTTTTATTATTTAGTAATGTTTATAATCAAGTATACAAAATAACTTTATTTATTTTTTATTTATTTTTATTTTTTTTATTTTTATTTTTATTTTTTATACCATCTATGTGGTGATTTAAACCTAGATGAGTGTCATTTATTATCAAACTACATTTAGTGGTATATATTAAATAACTTTGAAAATGATAATTAAGTATCTATATTATAATTTCATAATGGAATTTGACTGTTTCATACGAGCTCAAAACCTGATGAGGAACCTATAGATTTTATAGGTAAGAGTCAATGATAGAACTTAGAAAGAAGTAAATAATTCCAAGAGAGAGAGTGGAGTGTTTCCCATGAAAATGTTGCATCAACTTTTGAGTTGTTGAAAAATCTGGTAAATATTATGCTGCTTTTGTTTCCTTCTAATTTGATTTCAAATTTTGTTTGATTGTGAAAGCATTGTGTTAACTTTTCTTCAAACAAGATAACAAGATCAATCCTAAGCTGGTACAAGATTCCAATGAAAGATTCACTCAATCTTCCTTTTAGACATTTGTACATAATCATAAATACTGATATCTACTCTCTTCAATAAAATGAGATATCACAATCTTTATAAATCTCTACCATTATCACACACAAAATACGTACTCATCGTTTTGTACTGTCCAATGGTTGTAAATTATACTTACACCCTAATTAATACATCGTTTCATTCTACGGCCAAAACATACATCAATTGCTTCTATATTGAGGCTTTTAAACTCTTAGTTTACTCTTCATGTTCATCTACTCGTCTGCTTTTTTTAGTTTATTATTCTCTTTTCACACCTCAAAAGAAATTTCCTTCTTCATCTTTCATCTTTTTATTTCTGATTTATGAGTTGAAAGGCTCTTTAGACAAGTTAACTAGATATTTCACTCTCTATTAATTGTGACTTTCATTTGTGTTTTAATTGATTTAACTAAAATTTTTGTTGTCATTTATTTGATGTTAGATTACAATCTTATATACCATTCTCTTTGTTTCGTTCTTCAAACCCTAATCACAGTTAATGGGTGTGAAAACTGATTTAGAAAGTTTTCTAAATAATTCAGTTTGTTCTTAAAAGTAATTCTATTTATAGACATATTATGAATAACTTTTATCATAACAAAATGGGTGTAGAAAGAAATTGTTTTAGGTGGCAATAGAACCACCTTAAGAGAAAGGGGGCCACACCTAACATAATAGTTTTGTCTCTCTCCTCACTATATATGCACACCTAACATAATAGTTTTGTCTCTCTCCTCACTATATATGCACACATAACATATTAGCTCTCTTTCTCTCTCTCCTCACTGTATATGTACACATAATATGATAGCTGTTTCTTTGGTAGCTATTAAATTACCACCCGCGGCCAGTTACAATCGGGGATTCGTATGAAAAATCCGACACCTAATAATATATATATATATTTTTTTTTCATTACATGAGTTATTATATATATATATATATATATATATGAGACAATCTATAGAATACCAATGTACTCATACACCGTGTAGAAAACATTGCGATCGAAGTTTGGATCACACTTTTTCAAATTACGATCACAATATTTCCTACATTGTGTATGGGTACACTGGTGTTCTATAGCCTGACCTTATATATATATATATACAGTCTTTTTACTATCAGTTCGTCCTAATATAAAATATATCATAATGAATAATGTGGATCATAGATTATGGAGAAGTTTTGATAAATGCATACACTTGGAGTCAAATTATGTAAATCTAATGATCCACATTCTTCATCATGATATATTTTATATCAGGACAAACTGACAATAGAAAAATTATATATATATAGGGCTCAAAATTTTTTTGTCACTATTTAGGTCTGACTTTGTAAGAAAGTCACCGGTTTAATAACTTAAGTTTAAAAGGCACCTATTATGGTGAACGGACAAAAATGCTCCCCACAGTAACCTTCTTCACCATTTTGTTTTTTTTTTTTTTCTTTCAAAATCCCCCATCAACGGACGACGGTGGACCACGACCAAAGACAATAGTGACTTTTTTTATGTCCCAGTCTTTGTTAGTTACATCTGAGATACAAACCATCTTGTTAGTTGCTTTTTTCTTTTTCTTTTTTCAATTTAAAACACTCTTTTGTAAACCTTAAACAGATTGTGCGAAGAAAAAAAAATATTGCTAAAAAGGCTCGGAAAGTTAAAAGGCTAGTAATAAAAGTTTCGGAGAAGTAATGAAAAGGCTCGGATAGTTCATTAAAAGGCTCGGATAAGAAATGAAAAGGCTCGGAGATTCAAAATTAACAAAAAAAAATTGTTGAAAAGTCTCGAAAAAGAAATGAAAAGGCTCGGAGAAGTAATGAAAAGACTCGGATAGTTCATTAAAAGGCTCGAAGAAGTAATGAAATTAACAAAAAAAAAAAATTGTTGAAAAGGCTCGGAGAAGAAATGAAAAAGCTCGGAGAAGTAATGAAAAGGCTCAGACAGTTCATTAAAAGGCTCGGAGAAGTAATGAAATTAACAAAAAAAAAATTGTTGAAAAGTCTCGGAGAAGAAATGAAAAGACTCGGATAGTTCATTAAAAGGCTCGAAGAAGTAAGTCTTGGAGAAGAAATGAAAAGGCTCGGAGAAATAATGAAAAGACTCGGACAGTTCATTAAAAGGTTCGGAGAAGAAATAAAAAGGCCGCGTAACGCTACAAAATTAATTATCCAAAGGAGATGAATTGATAATGTTATGGTGTTCAACCTTCATCCTCCATTGAAGGTCTGATACAGAAGAAGATGAAAAAAAAAATCTCAGAAAACTTTAAAGTAAGAAAGAGAATGTGTAAAATAACGGCATTTTTGGAAATCACTTACTTTAGTGTCTTTTAAACTTAAGTTATTAAACCGGTCACTTTATCACCAAATAAGTTGGAAAAAGTGATATTTTCCACCATTTCTACTATATATATATATATATATATATCTCCCGAGAACGATGTAAGGAATGAAATGAAAAATAACTCATCATTTGAGTTTTGTAGTATTAACGATGAATTATTTCATATCCAAACATATGTACCCCACAATTATTCTGATCATAATTACTTAGTAGAAAGTAGAAACATTAAAAAAGGTTATAGAAGGCCACTAGGAGAACTTCGAAGCACTCAAAATATATTGTTAGAGCAACCCAAAAACCTCTTCTAATTTCACTCTTCAAACATCAATTTATTTACTTAAGTGGCAATTTGAAGAGGGAAAAAAAGAAGAGGGAAAAAAAGAAGAATCATTCCAAAAAACTCTTCAAATATAAATAGTTTTATATTATTTTAATAAAAGCATTTGATTTTTTCCCTCCAACAAATTTAATTTAATTAATTATTATTTTTTTTTTTTTTGCTTGGATATCATTCAAACATTTTGGATGATACCTCAATATATTCCAACAATGTTCAAATATAAATTTTGACTTGACAATTTCTTTGCACAGTGTCTTTGCATTCATAATCTATATAAAATAATAATAATAATAATTAACTCAATTTAATTTATATAAGCTAAATTCTGTAGACAAAATTAGTTTAATTTTTTGTTTTTTTTTTTTTGTTTTAGAGCACTAGTGGTAGTGGATGTGTACATACTTCAAGAGAAAAAATTTAAAAAGATTTTTCAAAACAAAAAATTAAAAAGACTTTTCAAAACAAAGATTTAAAAGAATCTTAATCAAATAAAACAATTAGATCTTCTTACCAAAAAATAAAACAACTAGATCATATACATGATTTGAAACAACAACTTGCAAATTCAATAAAAAAAACAAGATTAAAATTTATTTATATCTTGTTTTTATGAAAGTTTTCTTTTTTGTCTCTATGTTAATTACTTAATTAAATCATTCACTGTATCAAAACATATATATATTATGCTAATTATTAAATACTATTACCAACTGGATCAAATTCATTTGGATATTGTGTAGAAAATCTTGGATGATCAAATTGATCCATTTGAAAAGATACGTAGTGAAAATAAAATGAGTAAATTTGAAATAATAAAAATTATGGTAAAATTTTTAGTCATATTTAATGATATTTATTAGGTGAAAAAAATTCCATAGAGCTAATAAAATATAGTTGTTAAAATTGAGTTGTTTGAAATTGTTGAAATTAGAAAGAGTTGTTTAAATTTAAAATCAGACAGTTGGTATAGTAATTAATGATGGTTATAAAAAATAATAAAATAAATCTGAGGAGTGAGAAATCATTCGGCAATATTGAAGAGTGAGAAAGATTTTCTCAATTGAAGAATACAATTTGACCGGTCTATTGGAGTTGCTCTTATATACACCATCATTGTGACATTGTTAGTATCTCTGTACGGTATTGCATTTCAATATTAAAATAACGTTAAAAAAACAATACGATTAAAAAATTTCTTATCAACAAAGGGCCAACTTCAAAGGTCAACTACTTTTCTTTTTAGTGATTGATCGGAATGATTTATACACTTTTGAGGTCCCCATTTCTTATCGTTTGTTCTCGTTTTCGAGCGTTTTTGTGAATATAATATGTTTTTTGAGCTTTGTGTAGGTTCATTTTATTTTTGGAAGTCATTGTGTGGAAATGAGGTGTTTCCGGGCCAAAACGCAGCGCGAAAAGACGAAAGAATTTTCATTGAAGATTTTCAGATTTTCCGATTTCGTAAGACGTATTGCGAAAGGCAAAATTGTGTACTACGTCTAACCGTGAAAATCAACATAGCAACACTGCCAACTCTCGCGATTGGAGTCGTAAGACGTACCACGAGATTGGAAGAAATCAACACATATTGCCAACTCTCGCGATTGGTTTTGTAAGACGTATCGCGAAAGGCAAAATGGTGTACCGCGAGATTTGACATTGTGTCCTAATTAGTTTCGTCAGACAGTTTCGTTAAAGTGTACTGCGAGACGTACTACGAGATGAAAGCCACCGCTTGCTTTTCACCTTTTTTGGGACCCACTTTGACCTACCTATATATATAACTTTACCGATTATTTTCAATAGTGCTTCATTTAAATAAAAATCCCTAGAATCCCAAATCAACTTCCCACATCTCTTTCTCTTCTCCTCTTTCATGCCAAACACCAATTTCTTCCATCTTCTTCATCTAAATCATCTTCTCCACCCAATAAAGAAGAGACCCATGCTCCCATAAAGGTTCTTCCTCAATGGGAGCTCACCATATATCTCCACCACCCATTTCTCACTTCATCCATCTATTTTAGATGAAATTTCAAGGAAATAGGAGCAATTTTGAGCTAGGAAAGCTATGAAGCAACTTTGGAGGATTGTCTTTAAGGGTTTGCTCTAATTTACTCATTTCTTTGTAATTTCTTGTATCTTTGATGTGTAACCCCAATTTGAGAAATTTTTTAAACCTACACTTGTGTTATATATATTGTTTGTGCTTAAATTTGGTTGGGTTTTGTTCTACTCTTTGTTAATTTCATGATTTAAGCTTTAATTGCAATATCCATGTGTGTGTAGGTCCAAATTGACATGTATGCTTGAATGAGATTAGGAGTAGAGTAAATTAAATTAGGAATAGTGTAATTTAACTTCCCATGATTGTTTGTATGTTAGTGGATGACCAAAATACCATGTTTAGAGTAATTTGAGTGTTAGGGATTTTATCCCCAAAGAGTAGAAAATGCTAGTTCATGCATTTAGGTGCTAAATTGGCCTTGGTTCTTATTCTTGTGCTTCATGGGTCTTATTTAAGGCACAATTATCCATCCTTGGTCAGATTGGGTAATAAATTGATTTAGGGAGAATTCTCAAATCAAGAGAATAAACCCTTAACCTAGATTGAATGTTCTTAATGTAAAACAATCAACTTATTGCGCATGTTTGTATGGTAAACTTGTTTCTCATTTTTAGCCATCCTAGGGAGATTGATAAACCGAATCCGTATCTAGAGTAAAGACAAATTGAATTCCTCTTTGTGCTTGTGTAATTATAGGAGTATTTCATTGCTTAATGCTTTCACTCGGTTAGCCACCTTGTGAATGATATTTAGGCCGGTGTTATATATCAAGTGGTGTCGCATTGACATGCTTAACGTGATATCCTCTACATTTGACCAGAAAGATGAGAGATCACTATGCTGGCGTGTAGAGCTCGGATGTGTGTTCCACAGTCCTTAATGAATTCAAGCATTTATGCATGAATGTAATCTCTATGTTGCTCGAGAGAGGGTAAAGATTAATTAAGGGGACACGAGCATATAACATTCTTATTATACGGGTATCTCATATTCTTAATGCTTTCACTTGGTTGCCATCCCGTATTTGGTTAGTCTCGTGGATGAATTATTGGCTGTAGTATGGCCCATGCGGTTGCGCATTACATGCCCAACGAAATAACCAATGTATTTGACCGGAAAGTTGAGAGATCACTAGGCCGGCATACATGGCTCTTATTTGTGTCACACGGTACTTAATGAATCTATACGTATATGTGGATGTGATTTCTAAGACTTGAGAGAGATTAAAGATCAAATAAGGGGACGAGAGTCTATTATATACTTGCACATTGAAGGACTAAGTGAGTCTAGCACTTAATTATGAGGATTGTTACGGTTGAATCGTTTCCCTAGTGTAACCACATTTCATGTCATCTCTCCATTTCATCCTATCATGTAAATATTAGTTTATGTAATTTATATATTTATATTATTATTTACATTTTCCATACACGCAACACACGAGTCTGCTCGGGGTGTTGTAATAATAGCTGGAACCGGTAACGGTCGATGGATTCCACCTCCTTGCAGAACGATACCCTTACTTGCCGCTGTGCTAATCTCTGTGACTCGCGCGCTAGCGAGGTCGAACTTAAATGTTCAATCTTTTGACCGACACTGCAACGACGTGTCGTTAGTGATTTTCTTTTATTTTTTATTCTTAAAAGAAAAATAACAACGAAGGATAGAATCGTTAAATAAATAATAAAAATAAGTAAGTCATAAAAGAGTACTCTGAACACATTTTAGAAAGTATAATGTTTATATTTATAAATGTATGATGAAATATCATATATATATATATATATATTTGATAATATGATATAGATAATGGAGGGATTGATGTTCATATCGTTAATAAATAATAATGTTCATACCATTATCATAATTCATAACTCACCAATAATAAGTTATAATTCAAGTGAAAATCTCTTAAAATTTATAAAATAGAATAAATTTTTCCAAGCTTCTAAATCAAATAAAAATAACCAACTTAAAATTGATAAAGACAAGAAAAAGTAGAAAGAAGAAAAAAAAAAAAAAAAAAAAAAAAACTATCAGATGTTTTTTTAAGCTACATTGAATGGTTTGTATTGAATTATTTGGTTTGACAAAGCATAACCCACAAATTAAATTATATATATATAAAGAATAACCAAATCAACCAATTTAAATTGGACTAGTTAATTAGGACGGGTTGATCGAATTAAAGAATTAAAGGATGCATTTGTACCATCAGTCTTGGGACGTAGGTCTTATTAATTAGGATTGTCATGATCATCTCAACTCTCATAGAAATTAAAATATATAATTAGTAGTGGCTGCTACACGTGGGTTTCTGTAGTTGTATGACCAAGAGACTCAAAGAGATGGAAAATCAAGGTTTACGTGGCGAATTCAAAGTGGGAGATGCTATATATATAGAGAGAGAGGATGCATGATAGGCCCATGATGCGGGGATATCGAGATAAAATGATGGAGACAGATCACTGATGGTTTAACTGAAACACAAACATATCCTATGTAAATATTAGATATGTCCAACTGATACAAGACATTATTATTGTCTTTGTCTCTGATCTTATGTGATCTTTGTGTTGACTGTTGACTATTGACTGACTCATAATGTTTATTTGATCCTTTCCGTATGTAATAAGGGATTTATAATTTAGTTCCTATAGTTTTAGGAAATATCATTTTTATATATAACTGACATGTATTAACTTATTTGGTCCTCGTATTTTTAAAAATACATCACAATTGTCTAAGTGATCAAAACATTGACAGTCAAATAATACAAAATTAGTGAAAATACTATTTTACTAATGATTTAAAATAATTGAGATAAACACCGAAGATTGACGGTATTGACAGTCAAAGGCCACCTCCCCTATTTAAATTTTTCATTGGTGTATGTGTTCTCTATGTACAACTATGTGCAGATGTAAATACCACTGCTCCCATTAGTTTAGACTAACGATTGACTAATAAATGGACTATAGAGGGATTAGTTAGACATACTTTTGAAAACATCAGGACCAAATAAGCTAATACACATAAGTCATATAAAATAATGACATTTCCTAAAAACTTAGGAACTACATTGTAAATCCAGCTATACAAACAGATATATAACTTTGTCAAGTGTGCGCATGCAGCTGGGTCGAAAGAAAATTGATCAATGACAATGATGATGCCAACTGGGTTTAGGTTCAATCCCACTGATGAGGAGCTCATCCAAATTCTTCAAACCAAAGCATCTGGCCAACCAATGCCTCTCCATTTCAATTTCATTGTTCAAAGAAACGTATATGAGCACGATCCACAACATCTTCACTGTCTGTGATCATCTTCTTTCTTCTTTCCTTCAATTCTCTATAATTTGATCATAAATTTTTCTTTATTGATGCCATCATCATTTTCACTTTTTGATAGGGTTACTAAAACAATATTAATTCTTTCTTTCTTTAATATATTGGCTTCTCAATTTGCGTGCAAGATGATGTTAATGATTATTATGTACATATAGGGGATGAAACGCCGGCGGTGAAGGACAACGAGAAATACTGCTACTGCATGAAAGAGAATGATTCGAGGGAAGTATCGGGACAAGGATGGTGGAAAGCTACAGGGCATGTTAAGAAGATTTATGCTTCTTCTTCTAATAACCAAACTCTGGTGGGTTACAAGAGACCCCTAACCTTTCACAGATTCAAAGATAGTAAAAGAAAACGCAACGAAGCCATCAAAACTAATTGGATTATGCACGAATATAGCCTTGTTTCCTACACAACGGTACACTTTTTTTATATATATTTCACTGCATGCACTTTCTGATCATACTCTCACAAATAACAGATTTTTTAATGGTATCATTTTTTGTTTAAAAGTAATTAAAATTATTCTTCTTCATTAATTTCCCGATGAGATCGAATGCATTCTCCATTTTACTTAAATTTGGAAAAGTTTAAGGAAGTAATAGAATAATCTTAATTATTAAATTCTCAAATGAAAATTGAGATCAACTAAATTCCATATGAACTAACCTTGTTTAATTGTGCATGCATGCTTTAATTTAATTTCACTATGCAAATAACAATTTCTCTTTTGGGTGATAATTTCTATATATGATCATCATTTTTTTCCTTTTTTTTCTAATTATGTATGTCATAATTGGGCGGTATTTCACTTTAACCTGAGCAGTTGTTGTGTGTGTATTTTTATACGTACGTTTTAGCAGGAATGGAGACTGTGTAGGATAAAATATAAGGGAAAACCAAGTGCGCAAGAAGAGCTTGAGAATATTAGAAAAGCTAGCAGTTCAAAAATTTCAATGGGCATGCAGCCGTATTCTACTAGTACTGGAGATCATCATCAACAAAATCCGGACCATATGAATTATGAGTATGAAGCTCATCCTTTTGTGCAAAATATTGATCAACAACACCAGTCGACATTAGCTTCAAATGATCCATTTCAAACACAGTTTACCGCAAATTATTACTTTGGTGATCAGCTTGATGATGAACAAACAGATTCAATATCAGACCGACTGTTTCCTAGCCTTTGGTCTTGGCAGAACTAGCATTAATTTTTATTTTTATTTTTATGTTTCACCTTTATAGTCATGTATGATATGTCTTGTTAGGGCTTAATATTATTGTTTCGGGTCTAGTGATAAATGTGTTTATAAATATGTTTATTAAATGGGTCTAGTCTCGAATTTCCAATTTTTTAAATTTCTTTTTACAAATAAGAAAATCACTTTCGGATTATATACAAACTAAGAGAACGTGTGAAGTGAGAGGAAACCAGAAAATGAGAGAAAAGAGTTTTGAGAATAAGAAGACGTTGAACAAAAGGTTGTAGATCGAAATAGAAAAGTAAAAGAAAAAAAAACAAATTAGAATAGACAATTTTGTCACTCATTTAATACCGTGTTATATAAACTTAACTTGAAAACTTGGTGCTATTCACCAAAATCAACATGGATTTGATGCTATTTAGACCCAATTCCTCATTTTTTTTTTTGTACCGTAACTAACTCTCCTTGTAATTTAAGGAGAGCCCTTGATCATGGCAAGACAACTAAGTTAGTTATGTCATATATACTACTCGGTTGAGAAACACATCAGCTATAGATGTGGAAATAGTGGAAGAATAGTAGCGCCATGTCATCAGAAAGTCACCGATCAACCAGTCGATGGAAGAACATTGACCAATGCCACGTTTTCAAACCTAGCCATGTCACCATGACAGCTGAACTAGATTTCTAGATGTGCGCTCCAGGTAAACCTACTCGATTAAGTTGTTTTAATAAGCAACTGTTCGCCAAAGATCCTTATTCAACAAGATTTCCTAAGCCAAGTCAGGAAATATAATCTTAGTAGGACATGCCATATCAAGCGGAGGTTCACTCGGATACAAAATCTCAGAATCACACTTCAACAAGGAAATATTCTTATTTCCTCCTAAGAATCAAAGAATCCCAATCAGACAATAATTCTATGCTTCCAAAAAGATAATCATCGATTAGGCTAGAAACAAGCCCCACATGAACCATACAACTAGAATCTTATAAGGATTCTAATTGTAAATCTATTACTTCCACGACAAGAATTAGAATAGCACCCTATCAACCCATATAAATACCAATGTTTATTATTATGTAAAGGATATGAGCAATATTTGAGAGAAGACAAATATTGAGTGTCTCTAACAACTATGGTTTTTTTTTTTTTTTCTTTCTCTTTCTTACGATTTTCCACGTAAATCTCGTGTTCTTGCTTTACTTTTATTGTATTTATTACTTATAAACGTCATTCATGCCGAGCCAGCCCTCCAAACTAGGCTATTCGGCGATTGCATCACAAATACGTGGAAAAGAGGGGTTTTGGTTGTTTCACCGATTAAACCATAATTCTAAAACCTTAAAAAAAATAAAATAAAATAAAATAAAAAAATAAAAAAATAAAAAATAAAAAAAAAATAAACCCTAATTCTAAAATGGTTGACCAGCTTTAATCTCTTTACCTCTTCCAAAATGATTTAAGGTGGTTCGGTTGGTGTTGATGCTGTGTTGCAGGATCATGTGGGAGGTGTCAACGCCATGTCCTTGGTACTCTCTCTGCAGAGATTAAAGAGCTTTTTGCGCTTCATGAAGCCTTATTTGTTGTACTCAAAACCTTGATTACAAAATCAGTTTATTAGAAAGTGATTCTTTGGGTGCTATTGATGATATTAGCTTGTTTGGTTAGGCTTTTAAAAAACATTTATGAGTAAAAGGTTTACTTATAGTAGTAGAATTTTTGTTTTTGTTTTTTGTTTTTTTTTTTTTTTTGTTTTTTTTTTTTTTTAATAAAAAATTCTATTTAGAGAAGCACCTCCTCATAAGTCTTTGCCTAGCAGAGGTTTAAACTCTACTAATCTTTACTCAATTTAAAATAGACAATCTCAAAAATCCAATCAAACAACTTTAAAAAAACTCAAATTGATGTTTGTAGATATTTTGAAACAGTAGAAAGCAACCAAACAAGCACTAAATATACTCCATTAATTTCATTAAAATAAAAGAGACATAGTTGTCCATTCTCTAGCTAAATTTGCTTCGTCTTTAGCTGAGCAAAAAGCTTGTGTGGATGTTTGCCCTTACTGTATAGTTTCTACAATCTCTTGTGCATTGAAGATTGTTTTCAATAAATTCTGGATATCTTTCCCCTTTTTCAAATTTTATTTAAAAAAAAAACCCTAATTCTAATATGGGCTTTTTGGTTTCGAAATTGAAAACAAAAAAACTGCGTGAGCAGTTAACAAAAGGAAAAATTGCTCATATGCATATATGACAAACAATCTGTGTGAAAAACACATAGGCAAGAGATGCATGTGTAACATACTGATATAAAATTACAGAGGAACAAATCAATAGCATTTTTAATTTTTTTCTTTTTCTTTTAGATATATATATATATATTCTTTTTGGACAATATTTATCAATTCAGGAGCAGGTAATTTTTTGAAAGCTTTCACTATCGGTAGGATTTGAACTACTGACCTGTGAGTCATTTCCCTAAGCTCCAAGTTCGTCAATCTACCGGCTGAGCTACACCTCTGTTGGCGAACAAATCAATAGCATGGGTGGAGACAAAATAAGTTTCTCAAATAGTTACAAGTACAACTTGTTATAAATCCCAGATAAGATCATCTTCACCAACAGAGTTAAAAAAATTAACTAGGTGTTAGTTACTCAATGGCAAGGATTTGTCATCTGTTTTAATTCACACCTAGCAGGTTTGATCAAACTTTACAACTATTATTTTTATTGCTCATTACATTGTTTTAAGATCTACTTACATAATAATTCCCGACCAGAAAATCCTTTACATCTTAACAAATCTTTCCACAATTCACTGAACATAATGTTTCATGGCTTTAATTTCCTCCAACATTTAAATGTTCAAGCTAAACATAGATGGAGTGAACGCAAATCCTTATTTCAAAATAAAATATTTAAAATTTAATAAGAAATTGCAAAGAAACAATCATATTGATGCATGTAAACGTTCTTATATATTGTGAAGTCATAGAAGAATGGTTGTGCAAATTAATCATTCTTTCATTTCCAGATTACACAGTGGTTCACATTGACTTCATGTCTAAAGGCATATTCAGCTTAGCTTTCATGGCGATTCTTTTTGTGTGGATTTATTTATCGTGAGAGTATATCATTTCTATAATGCTAATCCTTAAAAAAAAAAAAAAAAAAAAAAAAAAAAAAAAATTCCAAACTAACAAGTTTTTACTTCTCTTTTTCTATTGTTAAAATTGTTAAAAGCAAAAGCAAAAGCTATCATAAAGCCTAAATCAAACTTATTATACTTAATTTTTTTGACAGTATCTATCTATCCACATATTTAAACCAGATTTTTTTTTTTCGGCTATTGGTAGGATTCGAGCCGCTAAGAAGTCATTTATCCAAACTCCATCTCTTATAACTATGATAATTTACCTTTGAGATCTTAATTGGAGTAGATAATATATTTATATTTTTATGATAACAATTAATTTAATATGGTATAATAGTATAACCTTTTCTCATCATATTTTCAAAGAAAATTTATTAAAATACTAATTAAAGCAAAAAGAATTACCTTGAAATAATAAATTGATAAGAATTAATCTGAAATAAAAATATTATTAAAATAATAAAGTGATAACAATTAATTTGAATACAAATTTATATTAAAACAATAAAGTGTAAAAATTAATCTAGAATACAAAAATCTATTAACATAATAAAGCGATACAAATTATTGTTATGGATAAATAAAAGGGTGACTATTGTCACCCATTTGTTCGCAGAGAGGGCATGTACAGGCCTGATGTTACAAGTTTAATAGGCATAGGGAGATGAGAAAAGCTTGGGGTAGGATGAGCCCGAATAGAGTGAAGAAATTTTGGGTTAGGACAGACCTAGTGAACCAAGTTAGAAACAATGGCAAGGAAAAGATGAGAGAGTCATCTGCACTTATTTAGGTTGTGAAAAGGAGTGAATTTCCAAACTAGACCCATCTTAAGTGCATAAGTGCTGAAAATCTTGTTGCATTTTATATTTTATTTTTATGTCCGTGTTTTCTTTCGTTTTAGGATTGCACAATTCATTTTTCCCTTTTAGACTAACTTTCTTTTATCCTCATATTATATCATTTGCATTTTAATTGAAATGGGGGAAAGAAGTAGGTTTGGGGGAGAAAAATTTATTATGGGATTACCTATTTAGTGTTTATCCTTAATTTGAATTTTATTGTGTGCTTATAATGAATATTAAGGGGCAAGTATATCTAATTTTTTTTTTTTTTTTTTAATTCATGTAGGTCAAGGCAAGTCAAAGAACCTCAACAAGGAATCCTTGCGAAGCCAGGCTTTTTGGTGAAGAACCATGGAGAAACGGGCGCGAAATCCTCTGTCAGCACGTTTGATATTGCCTTCGCTGTTGATGAACTGCGAGTTTGTATCTTATGAATGCATATAGTAGGGCTGATCCCTTTAATATCTTCAATTGTCCACCCAATAGATTTTTTTTTTGAACAGTTGATATTATTAAAAAGCCAGAACAAGTAGAACCAACATAAGCCAAATGCCAACACAAAAGCCATACCAACAAAAGCCACCAGCCAGAAGGAGACAAACACAACCACTAAAACGACCAGGCACAAAAAAAAAAAAAAAAAAAAAAAAAGAAAAAAAAAAAGGAAAAAACACCAAAGCAAACACGGAAAATTAATGGGGATCCCATATGAACACATCCCCTTCCATAGCAGAACCCTGTTTCGCAAATGAATCAGCTAACTAGATGACTTGTACCTTTGTAGCACTTTTAAGAGCTTGGCCTTTTCATCACCTTCCAATTCTAACGTGTAGATCACTGGATATGTCTCATCATCCCCGAGATAGCCATACTTCAATGTGGAGGGTAGTTGCTTTAACTCCAACTTGGGGGTGGGGCGGCGGGAACCACTTTTGACGGTATATCAACTCACCACTTGCTTCTTCTTCAAAGACCAGCTTCTCGACACTTTCCTTGTCTTCATTTTTCTGACTTCAAACAATGTCCCATTCCCATGTTAATATCTCATCGAGTTTTTCTGCATAAAATCTTCCTCATTTACCTCATCCACCACTGTGTCGACCACATCCACTGAGTACACATCATGTGCCCTACCAGATATGACAATGATTCAAACAACTTGAATTCAACAATCTCGTCTAGCACTTTCATTACCAACTTCCCCTCATAGATATCCATAATTTCTCTTGTTGTTGCCATAAAAGGTCAACCTAGTAGAGTCTTCACATATTTTTTATCTTGTTCATCTTCTATGTAAATAATTACAACGTCTGCTGGTAAGATCAATTTTTTGATTTGAATGAGCACATCTTCCTCTATTCCTCGTGGTATTCTTAAAGATGAATCTGCTAGGAGTAAAGACATGGTGGTGGGTTTAAGGTCATTTAATCCTAACTTCTTGTAAATAGAGTATGGTATCAAATTTATGATAGATCCGAATCAAGCATCACCTTTTCCTGATTCTCTCCCCAAACTGAAATATTGATGACGAAGCTACCTGAATCTTCCATCTTTTGAGACAACCTCTTTTGAATCACTACACTAGCATTTTCATTGAGGCATTCTTGTTGTCTAGGCTTGAGCCTTTGCTTGTCTTTACTCAGCTATATGAAAAACTTCCCATATGCCAGCATCTTTTGTATAGCATCCGAGAGAGGCAAATTCATGTTTGCCTTTGATAACACATTGTATGTCTTGGAAAGACTTCACCAATTTGTCCTTTTGCAGCCTTCCCGGAAACTGAACTTGTGGAATGTATGGATTATGTAATTTGTTTAGTATTGAGGTCTTTTTGGGCTCAAGACTGCCCATCTTGTCTTCCTCTGCCTTGTCACCCTTATTCTTGTCAACATAATCAGTTTCCTCAGTGGAAAAAATCCAAATTGTAATTTAATTAGAATTATTTTCAAGGCTTTGTCCTTGAGAAGTAAGTGGTGATCAAGACCTTGAAATTATCTTCAGACTGAATTATTTCTAGGCATTTCTGATTTCCCTCTTAAAATTATGATAGCATGGCAGTTTCTAATTAGATAACGAAGGGCTAGGGTTTTTAGGATCAGTAGCAAAAAATGGTCCACAAGCACAATTGTCCAAGAAGACAAGGCCACAAGCTTCTTGTTTTATGGTCTCATGCACTACATAGATTGTCTGTTTGTTTCTGCCTAACAAATCTGATCCACTCTTCAACATTGCCTCCCATCTTCTTCACACCCAAACCAAACTATTTAATGACCATTGCCTTTACCTCCATTGTCTCTACATCTACGGTCTACGGTGGGGTCTGCCATATCCATTCCTTTACGGTCTGGATATATACTCCCAACCCATATATATTGTAACATATACTATGATTCCGAAACATTTCTCCCTCACTAACAAATACACACTTGCCATTTGCCAATCCCTTATAATTGCCATCAATAGACTTATTTGTGGATGTCTCAACAATTTGAATTCATGTTTCATTTGATTGCCTACATGCATTTGCCTTAAAAGATGATAAAAATCAAATAATCATCCATCCAACTATTATTAACAAAAAGAATCACAACTTGAATACAAAAAACACAATAAGAGAGAATTGATACACTACTGGTCCTAACTATTGAAATAACACTCAGATGATCAACAGGAAAAAGAGCTATATCACACTTGCTAGTATACATACATACACTACTTCATGATTTGCTATATATTGCACCGACTCATACCCAGAGAGCCATGATGAGGGTTCTGCAAGCCTTGATGGCTCGGTATCTTCCGTGTATAGCATCCGAAAGAGGCAAATTCATGTTTGCCTTTGACAGCACATTGTATATGTCTTGAAAAGACTTCACCAATTTGTCCTTTTGCAGCCTTCCCGGAAACTGAACTTGTGGAATGTATAGATTATGTAATTTGTTTAGTATTGAGGTCTTTTTGGGCTCAAGACTGCCCACCTGTCTTCCTCTGCCTTGTCACCCTTATTCTTGTCAACATAATTAGTTTCCTCAGTGAAAATTCCGGTTTGCATGTCAGTCACCTTATCGTATAGCACTCGTCCACTTCGTAACACTGTCATGGCCTTAGCTTGTTCATGATGACTTGGAAACCTTCTTGGTTCATTCTTATGAATTGCCTCAACAAGCTAGCCCATTTTAGTCTCTAACTTTCGAATTGAGGCCCCCATATGATTGTGGTCTTGCTTGACTTTATTCACATTCTGGTTGGTTTTTTAAAACCCTGGCTGACTTCTTGCCTGAATTTTTTCAAACTATGCTCCATCATCTCCATTTCATCTACAATTGACTAGGATTCCTGTTGGTATGAGTTCGATTGATCATTTTGATTATTGCCTAAAAGCCCCCACTGATTGTTTCCATTTCCACCGGCTTGGTTGTTCCCATACCCTTTATTATTATACCCTTGAGCACTGTTGTTGTTGTCAGTGCATGAGAAATTTGGGTGATTTCTCCACCTAGGGTTGTAGGAGTTTGAAAACAGGTCATTGTGAGGTCTCTGATATCCCATGACTTGAGTTTCTTCTTGCTAGTATTGAAACCCTTCTCCCTCGTACACTTCATTAACATGTCATGGAGACTTGTTAGAGTTCTATATGAACACTTGCATCCCTTCCACCTACATGGACAACCTTTCCAACTAAATCATACCCAGTGTTAGCCTTTACCTCATACTTGCCACTATGTCTTCCATCTGCACTCTTTTGCTGTGAGTTCATCGCCAACTTCTTATAGATATCATAAACTTTTGGTGATATTTTATTGAAGATGGTTCTTCCACATGCATTATCTACGATAAGTTGAGACATCTGAGTCAGCCCACTTTGGAATGATAACACCTTGTATTCATCTGTAAACATGTGCGGCAAACATTGGACCAAAAGAATATGGTATCTCTCCTATGCTTCATGAAATCCCTCTCCTTCTTCTTCTACAAATGCGGCAATCTTTACTCGGAGTTCTTTAGCCTTCTTAGCTAGGAAGAACCTATTAAAGAAACCACTACAAATTTGACCCTAGGTGGTTAAAGAATCGGGTCAAAGAGCCATCAACCACTATTTGGCTTTCCCTATCAAACAATAAGGGAAACATCACATGTGGAATTGTTGTTAGGATTATGCTCAATAGCAAGAGTGTAATAATGTTATTGACAATCTTTTCATATTAATAAAGTGATTTCTGGTTTAACAAATCTTATAGCATTTATAGTTTAATTATTATAATTGTCAAAAGTAAATAATCATAAGGTCAAAAGACTATGAAAAATAAAGAATTGTTCGTACATCTGGATATGTATGAGGTAGACACAATTCTTTAGTTAGTCTTGAATAATGTTTACAACTTAAGATAAAAGTTGGCCACCTTTACCTTGTTAAAGTTGTAGATTCTTTTGCTAGTATTTGAGTGGGATCAAATGTGATATGATGAGTCAAAAATCATCAAAGTGTCTTTGAGTAAAAAAATATAGTGCACTAGGTGCATTGAATAAGATCACAATGAAATACTTTATCTAGAACCGTCAGTGGATAAATGTTTTTATTATGAGGACAATCGGAGAATCTATCTTAATCCTGAGATAAATGATGGACTTATGGTTACAAGTGTTATCATTTGAGCTATCAATGAGTACGATTATATAGCATAGTCTATCCTCGATAGTTTAGTGGTATTCATTTGCTAATCGATAGAGGACTTTCATTTATTGATATGGATATTGTGCTCCATTTATTAAAATGAGAGTATAATATTATCATATGGATATTTTGAAGTATTGGATATTAAATCTTAACGTTGAGTTTTCGATAGCGTCTATTGAAACATGGCTTCTAGACAAGTCAAAATATCAAAGTTCAAAATGTGGTCATATGAGTAAATATGGTAACTAAGAGAGCTCTAGACGGTCTATGAGCTCTTGGTGATTATTAATATTATTCACGAGGATACACTATCTCCAATAAAGTTGTCTAGGGTATGAATGAGAAACATTTACTTATTCTATCTTTATTTAAGAGTACAATTTTAGTTCTTTAGTGGTATGAGCTAAAATTAATAGATCGAACCTAAGTGAATCATTTGTTGATTGTGATTGGGTTATGTCTATTGAAGCTTAAATTTAGATAGCCCGCCAAGATCCCTAATCCACACAGACTTGCATGGATCACTTGATATATTCTACCGAACTAATTTATGGGTCCATCTATAATTGTAATTAATACATTAAGAATATAATTTGCACATTATTTATTTAATGGGCTGTTAAATTATATTAATGTATTAATGAAAAGCATGTGGACTTGTTTTTTTAGTAAGAATGGGTCTGGTTCACATGTGGACTTTTTATTAAAGTCCAATAGATTTAATAAAATAAGTAAAACAATATATGGCTCATGTATCAAACATGGGCGGCAAGGTTGAAAATATTAGCCTATTATATTGTTTTATTTTATTATTTAATTAAATGGAAATGAATTAATTTATGAATTTATTATTTAATTAAAAGTCAAAAAAAATTTCTAACTAGGAAATATATTTCTTAGTATTATACTATTGTTGGTACAGTAGAACCTCTGTAAATTAATCTCCTATAAATTAATATCCTTTCTAAATTAATAAAAAATCTCGGTCCCGACTCGGGCCAGTGTAAAAAATTAATAAACCCCTCTATCGTAATAATTAATAATTTCTTTTTAAAACCTAGTGTAAAATTTCGGTCCCGACTGTCGCATAAATTAATAATTTCATAAAAGTACAAAATATATTATAAATTATTCAAGAACTAGAAAAGTATTTCAAGATGTTAGCTTGCACTAGGTCACCATGTTTGATATTTTTGACTCCATCATTTATCTTTTGAATTGTCCTTAATAAGCTATTGTCATCACCTTCTTGTTGTAGTCGAAAGGTTTCAATTAAATTTAACATTTCAACAACCTTAATTGTAGAGATTTTAGGTACCTTATGAATATCGTCATTGTCACCTATCTTGACCACATTATCATTGTTCTGTCTTGTGATATCATTGATGATAACCTCTTTAATTGGAGTATAACACACTTCTTCAAAATTGGTGGCAAATAGTTCACTATGGTGTTCCTGAGTTGGATGTGATTTGGTAGCTCTATAAGTGCTACATGGGTAGTGCAATTGTCAGGGAGAAGTGAACCTTTTGATTTGCCATGGGCACTGCCATTGCGAATAGGAATCCTGAAAAAAGGAAACTTCCCTTGAAGAAAAAAACTGACTAAACAAGGAATCTTGAAAAGGAACCTTTTCTAAACAAGAAAACTGACTTCCAAACATTCTTGAAGACAAAATAACACTTTACAAGGTAAAACCCTTCAAATTAATAACCCCTCTAAATTAATACTCAAGTGTAGGTCCCTTAGTATTAATTTAGAGGGGTTCTACTGTATATAGGTCCCATTACTTGCCCTGCACTCCTATAACTTCGGTCTAGGATTTCAGCAATTATGGAACTTTCCTTGGCGATAAGCGAAGATATCATGTGGATTTGTCCTTAGATACTTCGAACCCTGGAGGCCCTGGCAGCCATCTCACTTAAAGGAGAGCGTGCCATAGGCAGGGTGCAAAGCTTAGCTGGAAGATTTGTTTGAGACTTAGCCGGGGTCAGAGGAGGAGTGTTAGTAGGCCGGCTAGACCCAAAAGAGAGGCCAACATTGGCAATAGGAGAAACAAGAAAAGGAGATGAAGAAACAAGAGGTGCACTAGGAAGGAGAATCGTTGGATACAAGACAGAAGGAGAAGCTATAAAAACTATAAAATCAGTCAGTATACAAGTCTAAATTTATCAAGTAAAAAAAAGTGAGATGTAGAGAGATACTTACGCGGGGCAGCTAGGGAGATGTTGAGATATCGATCTACCCTACCGTTATCAAATGGATCGGAGATGGGATACTTCACATTAACATAATGTCGGCCTAGAATTTTCTCCAAGATACCCTGTGATTCTTCAGAGATCTTTCCCTTACCCCACTTCTTCTGCCCACTAAATTGAATTGGGACTGAGTGCTCAACCCCATCAACATCAACCAAATTGCCCCACTCTCCTTCTATTACGACCTACTCCTCACGCCAAGAACGAGGATACTTTACATTGGCTCCTGGGATAATGAATTTCAGGGGATTCTTCACCCTCAAATAGAATTAGCCTTTAGGACCAGTCTTGAGTGCCGCCACTTGGAAGTTATATTGGATCTCGTCATAGCCTGGTTCTCTCATAATACCATCTATCTTGCATTGCTCTACCCAGAACGCTAAAAATCCTATGAGGTGCTTCCAAAATCCGGGCGAGATTTACAGTGGGGCAAGACCCAGGGCGACTAATAATCTATGCAGGTAGGATGGAGAGGTAGCCGGAGTCAGCATTCGAAATTCGATACATGAATAGGGACCTCACCTTTGATAGGGTTATAGACATCATAACCGTGATGCGGAAGGGTAAGAGTAATGGCATCTGGAATTTGGTACTCCTTCCTTAAGTGGGCTAAGGTATCCGTTGTGCAAATAGAGTTGATGATGACTCAGTCTTCATAAGGAAGGATGATAGTACGTCTGAGCGGTATCCTAGTAGGGATTCCTTGCTCTTCATCATCGTCTTCATCCTCTTCCACTTCCTCATCGGCAAGCTAGATTGGGTTGTCCGACTTGTTATTAAAGCCTAACCTAATCCTTGGGTTCCTCGTAGACCGAAGGCATTGAGCCGGAAGGGAGCTCCTCGCGGTGTTGCCCTCTTCATGACCCCTCTTTCACGATTGGAGGGGTGTACTTGCGATTGAGGCCTCTTTTTTAGTATCAAACAACTCGTCGAGGTTGTCGATGGGTTTCATTGGAGTCGCCACTAAAAAAGGAAGAAGAAAGCTTGAAAGAGCAAAGAAAAAAGGCTAGGTTTAGCAAGAAAATTTCTTTTCAAAAAGAAAGTGTGAAAGAAGAAGGAAGGTCCGAGTTATTTATAGGAAAAGATAGGCGGTTACACATAAGGAAAGCGGAGTTGATGAGGAGTGGATGACCGGCAACGTGTTTGGAAGAAGTGTCATCAGCGGTTTCATATTAAACGCACCAAAACGGCTTGTTTTTTAAATTCGTAAGCCAATCATCATCTGACAGGTAGCTACTACAATGATTACCAGCGTACAAAGTTGGGATTTCCTTCCCAGCAACGGTACCCAGCCAGAAAAAAGTAAAAATAAATAAGCGGACAAGGCAGGGTAGAAAATCCTTCACGCAAATGTAGAATCCTAACTCTAACCCCGACAAGACATCGGTGTTCAAGTAAGGGGGGACTTCTGTTAACCATGAAAATCAGCAAAGGACCAAAGAAGAATTTTCCACTAAGATATAGGGAGGAGACACAAGCCAAGATACCACCTAGTTACTCCTAGAAAGAAGAATGCTAAATTAAATCTGGATACCTACCACCTCCTACGGATCAAGCTAGACAAGCCCAACGATCCTAGTAACCCCTTAGTAGCTCGATGTGAAGTTCCACTTAGAATCCCGTCACAAAGCTCGGCTAGGTACCCCGCTATTACACTAGTCAGGTAACCCGCTACTAAGGTTAACATGGTACCCCGCCATTACGTCAGCCAGGTACACCGCTGTAAGAACAACCGATATCAAAATACCTCGCCGACCAAACACCTAACTAGGAAAGCATCAAACTAGAAAGAGATGGGGTACACGATAACCCAGATGAACCCAAATACCTCAAGAGATCCTCTCACCAGTTAACCATAAGAAACATTAACAGAATCCAAAATACGTACGTCCAGGCGGACAAGTCTTGAAACTCCAAAGCCAAGGGGATGAAACGCGATCGTTTATCTCCTGATAAAAAGGTAGACTCCTTCCCGCCATTTAAGAATTCTATTCGAATAAGGAGTCCACTTGTATTAGAATCCTTTCCAAAAGGAATCGCTTGATTCGGATAATTAAAGCTCCTACGAGGTTGTCTCCTAGAATGAAAGAAAGTCCTGTGATCGCCAAAACCTTAGACCAAAATTATAGGAGTGCATGGCACGCAGCGGGACCTATATATACAACACTACATTCGCCAGAAAGGGGATCGAAAATTGGCCTCCCCAAACCCTACATCCGTTTTCAGTTCTGTTTATCAACAAGCACGAGCACACCATCTCCATCATCCAACAAAACCTTGAATACCGTCACATATCTCCTTTATTTAATAGGAATCTTGTTGGTATCGAACTACATGATACCCCTTCAATCGGGATCAACCTCGATCTTGGTCCTTAAAGTTGTTATTTGGAGATTCACCTTAGTGATAATTTTCCATTAACAGATTTAACACCCTGCAAATATACCTTGTCTTGCTTGGCCATGTACCCTGTCTGGTTGGATTTCTATTATCAGGGAGGCAATCTTTCTTGGATACGTAAATTTTAAATGTTTTTACCAGTTGTCGACTGTAGATTGCTCAGTAAGTTCAAACGAGCCGTTTTTGGAGCCTTTTCCTCGAAACCGTTTCCTGCACGTTCCTGGTGATTGATGATTATTTCCTTTTCTGTTCTAGTAACCACCCACTAAATGCCTATAAATACCCCCTTTTATCCTTTATTCATTCACGCCCCCTTAGAATTTCAAATTCGAGAAATCGAGAATCAATCTTCTCTTCTTTCCATTCTTCAATCCTCCTAAATTGTCTTCTTATCTTCTTCTAAATAATGGCATCCTCGCAAAATCTTAAACCCATTTCACCTCAACCTTCTAATAGTCTTGAAGCTTTTTTTTTTATTTTCCAGGGTTCAATTGAGTGACAACCCTATGTCACTTAAAAGGAAGAGGGATCGAAGAAGTTGGGGAGAACACTGTTGTCTCTTTGTGCCGCCATTCAAACCGAAATCCTTGCATCGAGTTGGGCTTTCAAAATAATCCCTTGAATCCAGTTAATGTTTTTATAAGGAGGAGGAAGATGAGGAGGAGGAGGATGGGAACGCAGGTCAGGTGGGGAACCCGTCGGTAGGAAGTGAGATTCTGGAACCTTCCTTCGATTACCGGCTTATTTTGGATTTCGAATTCCAAATTCCAAATTCCGTTTGCACCGATGAGGACCTATCACGCTTGAGGATGGTCTATCAGATTCCGGATAGCATTTCACTTTCCTTACCTCGTCGGGACTAAGAAGTGTATAACCCTCCTACCGGTACCCTTCCACCCTACTCTTCGAAGGGCGCTAGTGACTCTCGGGCTGGCTCCTCTATAGATCTCCCCAGGTTTCTGGAAACATTTGACTGGCTTTCTCATGCTTTGGAAGGAGTAGTGCTAAAGGGATGGCAAAGAGAGGGAGTCGGGCTTTGATGAGCTGTGATATTTCTTCTATGTAGCTAACAAGGCGCATGGTCCCAAAAGACAGTTTTATTTAAGGGTATCTAAATCTTTCAAGTTGGTAATTCCTGGGGCCAATATCAAGTTCAACAGAAGTTGGAAAGATGAGTGGGTCCTGGTAGGAGGGGACTGGGGCCATTCTGTGCATATTGGCGGGGACGGAATACCTAGTCCCTATTCAGTTCACAAGGTAGGATAAATAGGACAAATGAAATATATCTGCTGAGTGCCTAGGTATACTCTAGAGGATCATGAACAACAAGTTCGTGAATTCAGATTATCCCGACTATGATCTTTTAGAAGGCGTTAGGTTGGAGCGATACCTCAGGATCTCTATTGCAAGTCCTGGTATGTGATTTTTCTTCCTTTCTACTATTCTTTCTTGTTTCCCTTCTCTATTGTCTGACTCTTATTATTGGCTCTGACAGTATATGCCACTCCTTTTCCACCTTCCCCTTCTGTTCTCACAGGACACGGGCTTCAAGCTTCCTCCCCTGTTGATTCTCCTGTCAATTCCCCTAGTACCGGAGATGATGCTAGTGTTGACCTTGATTTACCTGCGGCTACCCTTCCTTTAACTTCAAAAAGGTCGCCTCTGCCTCTTCCTATCCCATTGTCCGATCTAGTTCCTACTCGCCCTTCCATGAAGGCCATGTTATCAAGGAGTGCTAAGGCTTGTGGGTCTCCTACTCAGACCAAGAAGCGGGCTTCAACTACTCCCGTTACTAAGTCCTTACCAACAGATTCTCCATCCACTCCCCCTCTTCCAATCGTTCCTACCCCGCAACTATCTAGGGTGGAGAAGGAGAACGATTATGCTATTAGAGCTGCTCCGGCTAGCTAGCCATCTAGATCGGGGTTGATTAATAGCAGCCAACAAGAGTTGATATCCAGCTTTACTGTGGCTTGTTCTAGGGTTAGCCTCGATATTAGGGTCGCCATGCCTGAGGACCTTCTTGTCACAATAGAAGCTTCTTTGCTTGCTGAGTCACGTTTCTAGACCTCTTTTCTTGCTTGGCTGATTTCTAGGCAGGTTATTATTTCTCTTTTCTTGTTGTAGGCTTTCAAATTCAATCTGGCAATGGGACAACATTTGAAGACTTTGTAGGAGGCAAGCATCGCGGCCCTAGCTGAATTGGAGGAAGCCAGAATGGACCTAGCTCGGTCTAAAGAGGCTGCTGATACCTTGATCCATTCCGCTACTGAGTCTGAACGGGGTAGGTAGGATGCCATAGTGGATCTGGAGAGGATCAAACGCGCTCTGGATACGGAGACTATCAAGTTCGCTCGCCATTGGGCTCTGCGGGATAAGTTGGCCAGGGAAAAGGCTGCGCTTGTTGAAAATAATCGCCTTCTACGGGATGCAGTGCTGATTTTGAAAACTCAAGTGGATGAATCTTTTGAGCTGGGATATTTCACTACTTCCTTTGAAGTGGTCCGAGCTCTTCCCATTGACTTCGATATATTAGGCGTGATTGGATGGGATCGAGATCAGATTTTAGTAAAAGCTGCTCAATTTTTAGATGACTACCCAACCCTAGGTAACCCCGCCATCATTATAAATCCTCATTCGTAACTTGAAATTGTCCCACATGTTGTTGCCTACATGGAAGAACCTGAGGAGATTTAAGATCCTTCTGCTATCCAAGATGATCTGATGCAGGATGCTGTACTACCTACTCATGTTATTCTCGCGATAGAGGCAGGTGTTTCTGCTGAAGTAAGTGCATCAGAACCGGGTGAGGTTCAGACCGAGGCTGGGGGCGATGTAGCTAGTGATATAGTTACAAACAATCAAAGGAATGAGGTAGGGGAGAAGCAAGATGATGTATGATCTTTTCATTATCTTAATCCAATATTCCTTGTAGCCCGGAAATGGAGGGTTGGGCGCCCTATTTGATCAATGAAGAAAAAATTTCCTTTGTTTGTAACCTGTGTATTATCCTCTTCATACTTAGTATTACTTGGTTGACATGTTCGCTTGCTGTCTCGCTTGTAACCTAGATAAAAATTATTGGTGATAATTAATATCCGGGTACTTACTCATTCTAGAACAGACAATGCCTGATCTTCCTCACTCTTAGTAGTGGTATGGGTGGCATTTAACTTGTGAAATCTGATAGGAACTTCTTTATAAGGGACCTTGGTTGATCTTGGTAAGTTATCGGGATCTGGCTTCACTTTCACGGAGTTAGGGCATTTAGATATTCCGGATTGAGAACCCCGATAAATAATCCCCCATGATTAGCAAATTGAGATACCTGCATACCTAGTGCCTTTTGTTCCACAAATCTTTACTTAGGTGGTTCCAACTTTCTAGATAGACATTCCTCTTGGTACATCTGTCATTAATGCACTGATTCGCTCGTTAAATTAAGACCGGTCAGCTCATGTGATGGGTCATTTTTTACGTGTCTCCTCGAAACCTTCACCGGTTATTAATGCTTTATACCGGTACCCACCTGATTTTCTCTATAAATAGCATGTCTTTCTTCATTATCCTTCACTCTGAAAAATTTATAAAAAGTGAAGCAGAGCTATCCCGAGTGTTTCTCTTTAGTGGCGGATCCATCCATTCCAGCTATCAATCTTGGTACTTCTTTTGATATGGAAAAGGTTAGCGATTCACGTAAACCGCGATTCTAGGTTAAGCTCTATCCATAGCAGGATAGGGCACCTCTCCCGAAGTTACCTGATGAAGACAAGATATACCCCGTTTTCCAACTATCTAAAGATTTTTTGGGTCGGTGAATCCGCAGTCATCATGGTTAATGGTGCCATTCACTAGGGTACCCAAGGACACAGTGACTGTGTCTGAGATGTTTCCAACCGTGCTATCGGTGTCGAAATCAACAAACAGGTTGGCTTCTAGGTAATTAAAAGAACGACCGGTGAGTGGGCAGATTTGGTTCAACCTTTAAGATGCACTGAGGACTCGAAGCTGAAGAAGGTGATGAACTCAAGGCTGAAGTAAAGGCAAGAGGCCTTCAGGTGAGATCTTCATTGATACCTTTCCAACAGAATCAGATAAATTGATGCAACCTGTCCGAATCTAAGAGGCTGTAAAAGAGAAGGGTGTAAGATTTCACTTGTTCTTCCTATTGTTGTTGTTGTTTATTCACATCTTCTAGCCTGATTGCAGGGTTTGGGCACCCTGATTGATTAGTTGAATGATCTTTCCTTGCACATGTATTGTCTTCTTATTTTTTGTTGATTAAAGTAGGTCTTTGCCTAACAATAAGCCAGATGAAAACTTATTTGGAATCTTGTTGGCTCTTTGTACTCTTCTTGATGAATAACGATATAAAACTTATTTGGGATGTTGTCAAAATCCTTCCTAATAAAGAGTAAATTGGGCAAAAATTTCCCTAGAGATAACTTGGTCAGTAATCCTCTTGTAAAACTTGGTGAACATTTTGCAAGGAATTTCAATCCAGTGGTAATCCGGACCCAGTCTCGAGATATTGCAATTTTGTAGTATCTCCTGTATAGGGAACCCAGGTATCCCGCTCCGAGATTCCAGTTCCTTGGTAATCCATCTTGATAGATCAATAAGGCCTTCTCAGCATTAAGTCTTCATACGGCGAAATGAGGTGTCAGTTGTCCAACTAAGGGATTCTAGCTCTTTGATATATCTACCCCGACAAAGGGTATTCCCCGACCTGGTTCTTCATATGGCGAATCAAGTTGTCAGATATATTACTAAGGGATTCTGGTCATTTGACAAGTATACCTCGGTGGAGAGTATTCCCCGACTTGGTTCTTTACATGGCGAATCAAGGTGCCAGATATCCTACTAAGGGATTATGATCCTTTGATAAATCTCTTTTGGTGGAGGGTATTCCCAGACCGAGGCTTCAAGAATGCCGTATAGGCTTTTTTGGTCTTAAGGACTACGACGGGCAACCAAGGCCATGACTTCACATCCTTAATTATGCACCAAATCCTTCCTGGATGAAGGTATTCCCCGTCCAAGGCAGCAGGATCGCCATGTGGCTTTTCTTAGTCTTGAGGCATTTTTAGCTATGGCGATCCTTTTGGAAGGTTGGCCCGATCCAAGGCATCAGGAATGTTATACAACTTTTCTGGTCTTGAGGCAATTTAGTTATAGCGATCATCCTAGAAGGGTTGACTTGGTCCAGGTCATTAAGGTCGCTGTACAACATTCCTGGTCTTGAGGCGACTTATTTGTGGAAAAATGTTCAAGATGAGTGTTGGAGAATTAGGTAGGAGAATAAACTTACTTCTTTTATTGAATTTTTAAATTCATACAAAGCAAAGATCAGGGTATACATTTGATGTCATACCAGCCAAAAAAAAATAAAGACTCTTTATTCCTACTAACCACTAAGGGTAAAACCTTTTGAGGTGAAGAACGTTCCAGGTGTGATCGACCAGGTACCCATCCATGTATTCTAACTTGTATGCTCCACCTTAGAATATCATCTTGATCAAGTAAGGACCCTAACAGTTGAGAGCTAATACCCCGTCTGACCTTTTTCAGGTGTTTTGGGTTACTTTTCTATGAACCAGGTCTCCTTCTTTAAAATTTCGAGCCCTTACTTTTTTGTTAAAGTATCGGGCTATCTTGCTTTGGTAGGTCGTTACCCTCTGTGCAACCTTATCTTGCTTCTCCTCGAGAAGGTCCAAGTTAGCCCTTAACTTTATCTCATTATTTTCAGGTTCATAGTGGTGGACCCTAAAAGATGGCGGTTTGTGCTCGATAGGTAGGACTACTTCTGTCCCAAAAGCTAGTGAGTAAGGTGTTTCCTCGGTTGCAGTCCTTTTGGTTGTCCGGTATGCCTACAACACGTTGGGAAGTTCCTCAGCCCACTTCCCTTTCTTCTGTTGGAGTTTCTTCTTCAAAAGTTTCTTGATGGTCTTGTTGGTAGCTTCTACCAATCCATTGGTCTGAGGATGGGCTACTGAGGCAAAACGGAGGTTAATTTTCCTTTCCTTGCAAAACTGTCAAAATTTGGCATTGTCGAACTATTTTTCCATATCAGTTATTATGGCCATCGGGGTACCGAAACGGCAGACAATGTTTTCTTTGACGAAGCTGGTGGTGTTTGCCTCAGTTATTCGGGTAAGTGATTCTGCCTCCACCCATCGGGTAAAGTCTATTGCAACCACGACATGTTTGGCTTAACCTAGGGTAGTTGGGAGTGACCTGATTAGGTCGAGTCCCCAAATGGCGAAAGGGTACAGTGTAGTGATCGAGGAGAGGCTCTCCGAAGGAAGGTGGTGGAGGTTTGCTGTCCTCTGGCATGGTTCACAAGATTGGGCGAACTGCTTTATATCATGGTGGAGAGTAGGCTAAAAGTAACCCATTCTGAGTACTTGGTAAGTAAGAGTATCGCTTGATACGTGGTTGCCACATTCTTCTGAATGTACCTCATTGAGTGCCCATTATTCATCATTCAGGTGTAGACATCTTAACAATGGAAGTGATTTTCCTTTGCAGTAGAGAAACCTATCTACCAAACAGTACCGGGTGGCGATCCTTTTGAGTTTGCATGCTTGATCTGGTTCAATAGGAAGGGTGTCATTTTGGAGGTACTCTACTTAAGGATCCATCCAACAAGGGAGTCGTTCGACTTGGTTGACTTCTGCCTCTATAACTATGCTTGATCGGGGTATCAATTGAATTGGTACTCCTCTTAGCAATGCTTGCCTTCCATTTGCAGCAATTTTGGCTAAGATATCTGCTCAGTGATTCTTCTCTCAAGGAATTTACTTCATCTTCACACCTTTAAACCTTGTCATAGCTTCCCAGACCCTGGCCAGATATGTTACCATGTTATCACCTTTGGCTTGATATGATCCCGATACTTGGTTGGTTACCAACTGAGAATCGCTCATAACTAGGAGAAAATTTGCTCCTAGCTTTTTGGCTACTTTCATCCCTACTAGTAGGGCTTCATACTCTACTTCATTATTGGTGGCTCTAAACTCAAATCTGAAACAATGGCTTCACTCGACCCCCCTCTAAGTCGGTTAGGATAATCCTTGCCTTACAGCATGATTGGTTCGATGCCCCATCCTTGTACAGTATCCTGGCCTTGCAGTTATCAGACCATTCAGGGTTCTTCAGAACTGGGTCCGGGGTTACATTTGTATCCGGGTTTAGAGTCATGCTGAATTTTGCTATGAAATCTGCTAAAGCCTGAGCTTTAATTGTGGTCCTTGGTTTGTATTTTATGTCGTACTGGGTGAGCTCCAAGACCCACAGGACCAATCTGCCAGATACATTGGGCTTTTGGAGAAATTGTCTCAATGATTAATCAGTTACCATCGCAATGGTATGAGCTTGGAAATATGGCCGAAGCTTTTTGACTGCAATTACCAATGCATAAGCTAATTTCTCTAGAAGGGAATAATTCTTCTCTGACTTGGTCAGAGCACGGCTCACGTAATAGTCTGGTCTCTAGACTCCATCATTACACTCTTTAACCAAAGCCCCACTTGCAACGGTCTCTAATACTACCAAGTAAAGTTGCAGCTCTTCTCTTGGGATAGGTTTTACTAGCAAGGGCGGGCTAGCTAGATATTCCTTCAAAGAATGGAAGGCCCTTTCACTTTCTTGATCCCACTTCATCTTCTTACCCTGTTTGATAATTTTAAAGAAAGGAAGACACTTATCTGTAGATCGAGATATGATGCGGTTCAATGCTGCTATCCTACCAGTCAGTCTTTGCACCTGTTGAAGGGCAGTGGGGGATTCAAGGTCCAAAATGTCCTTGATTTTCTCCAGGTTTTCTTCGATCCTTGATCGTGCCAAATATGTTGTATATTTCGGCCCTCAAATCCATATGCTTTGTGTATTTTTTGTGCGTTTTAATGTCACTTATGGGCTCTATGTTCGTTATTGCAAGCGTGAAATTGCCTAGAGAGATGTAATGTATATTATACCTAGAGGGGGGTGAATAGGTATAGTCCCAATTTCTTCTAATTTCAAAATTTACGGATTACAAGAATGAAATGTACACTTGATATGATTTAACAATTGTATAGTATGAGTCAATACATGTAAAAATCAATATACAAGAGATACAATCAATACATGATATGGAAGATAATAAAAAGTAAAGCGAAAATGATGAACGCAAATATTTTTACGTGGTAAACCTTAAAGAGGAAACATCCATGAGTTGAATAATCACAACCACCGGCAAAGCAATCCACTATATGAAAGGGACTTACACACTCAAGGCTATCAACAAATGATATCCACCCTAAGCTATCAACTCCTAATCTACCCTCAAGGCCTAGTGAACCACCTAGCCTATTCTCTATCCAAGATGTGTCCTACACCTCTAGCGGGCAACTCCTTATCCAAGGCTCTCAAGCCTCTAGGAAGATTTCCTTACTTAGCAATCTAGATCACAAATGATCTTAGTCAAGCTTCCCTAGCTCAACCATCTGAAGTACCAAACTCCTAGCTAAGGCTTTTGTTTAGTTATCCAGATCCTCTTGATCCTAACTAAGTCTTCGTGCTTGGCTATTCGGAACACTTTCCTAGCCAAGTCTTCTTGCTCAAATCAAGGCTTCACTCACCTTAACTAGAAACTTCAACTTTCCACAAGGCAATGATCTAAGTGATACAAATGATGCAAACACAAGTCAAATAAAGCAAGATGATCAATCAAACTTTATAAACATGCTTAGTGATAATCTAGAATATGCTTTCAACACACAATCACAAATATATCTAGAAATCAATGCATATGAGTCAATAAGAACAAGATATGAATATTCAATATATCACAAGAAAATCTTAGTTCTTAGATCATAAAATTAAACATAGAAATTATCATGAAGCACATCACATTTAACATTTCTAGAATCAATTTCAAGTTAAATCAAGTTTAGCAAATATATGTTCAAGAGAAATCACAAAGATAAAACACATTTAAAAAAATGATCAAACACCCCTAGAATATGATCTTACATCATTCTTAACACAAATCATCTATCAAATAGGAAGATTAAAAGAGATGATCAAAGAGAAACTGATAAGAAGAAGTTTCACATACAACAATTTAATCTCGGATGGAAATCTACAAGCTGTGAACAATCATGAACTCAAATGACTCTGGAAATACTTGGAGTTTGTAGCTTGCTTCATGACCAACAATTTTGTTTTTTGGAACACTTGATTTCGAGTTAGTATGAGAGAGTTATGATCAAAATAAGAAAACTAAAATTAAGAGAATTTCTGATTTCATCTTTTTCAAATTTTCTACACTTAATGTTTGGAGGGAAAGAGGAGAGCTTTTGAAAGAATTCAAGGGAGGGAAAAATGGACCAACCACAACATGACATGTCACCTCCACGTGTGGGGCATGTGTGGCACATGTGGGCAGAGAGGTTGTCGCCGTGTGGCACACGTGGCTCACCAAGGTTGGCCTTTGGCCAATCTCGCTCCTTTCGCTCACCTCTCACGTTCTTCAGCCGTATTCGGGCCTCTGAATTTTGATTTTGAATCCGTCTTTAGATTATGAATCATGACTCCCTCACGCACAACGATAACTACAAAAATTTGCAAAAAGGTTGAGAATTCATCTCGGAAAATGTCGACGAAGACAACTCAATGAATGAGAAGGCAAAGTAGCGTAGCTACATCGTTTGGACTCGAAACCTAATGAATGAGTAACCGAAATGACCGGGACTCAAAAATGAATCATATGAGATCATGTTCAAGTCTAAAATATAATAAACATAAACAAATAAACACAATGTCATACAAGTATGCCAAATTCAAGTGATAGTCACGAAACATGCAATTCTACAATTTTTGTTTATATGAGACCAATGCATAAGCATACTTAAACATGTGTGAATGTGTTAAACCAAATGTTTTCACAATGATACAGGGACACACATGAATGAATTGTGTCTGTGTGCTTACACCTTGCAAGAGGAAGAAGAATCTTAATACCTTAGCATCCAAGAATACGATGTTCCCCTTAAAGACTATATTTGTATAAGACTTCACTTTTAACCTTTGAAGCTTCTTTTCACCAAGAACCACCTAAGCAACACTTATTACAAATATAGAGATTTTTACAATGGAATCAAGCCAATATAAATCAAGGATCTTACAAGGCGTTTATCCATTTTCAGTACTTAAAGCATAGTGCTGGTCTTTCGGACCAAAAAGGGGACCAAAAGAGGCGAAAAAGTGGACAAACGGCAACAAAGGAATCAATAGTGCTGGTCATTGCAGGTCTTGACTGCACTATGACCAAAACCCAAGATCAGACTTTTGAGGGAAGGATGAAGTGCGGGTGTGTGCGGGTCAGCCACCCGCACTCTTACCTGCACTTTTGCCCAGGTCTGAGAACTAATAGCTGAAGACTTCATAAAGTGCGGGTGAGTGCGGGTCATCCAACTGCACTCTCACCCGCACTATATCCCTTTCCAAAGAGCTGGAAATTAAAGGATTCACTAAAGTGCGGATGAGTGCGGGTCCTTGAACCGCACTCTCACCCGCACTCCGACACGATCCAGTGTCCTTTTATTGCAATTTTGTAACCTATTTCATAGAGAGTATAAATAGAAAGTGTTATATTCATTTTAAACAGCTTTTGAAACTTAGAAAAACTCTGAAATTGTAATCTAAATCTAAGAATACATTTTTTCTCATTTCATTCACAATCTACTCATCTTAAGGGGAACTTCAAGGAAGGAGATGATCTCCATGGGTTATTTCTCCACTCTCTTTGCAAGTTTCTCTTTGGATTCTATTTGTGTAGACAACTTGATATACACTCTATTAGGTTGTTTATTGCTTATGCCAATAGATAGGATTTTCAAAATCTTAGCTCAATGACCACGTTCTTCACCTAACCTCAAACGGGGATCCATCACTATACACCTTAGGACGGCTCATGTGAGAGGATTAGAAGCCTCCTCTGTACACCCTAGGTTAGCTACCTTCGTTTTTGGTAAAGCCCTTTTTAGGTAGCGAGCGTTCATGGTAAGGATTCGAAACGAGCAACTAACTCTATACACCCTAGGTTGGTTGCTCGGGAATGATCGATCGCTAGTAGGGGGCTAATTCTATACATCCTAGGTTAGCCCCTTGCTAGAGATAGAGAGCCAACTCTATACATCCTAGGTTAGCTACGGTTGTTTAAATGAGCCTATTTTCGTGTTGTATGCAATTGCCCAATATTAGCTTACTAGTTCGTCAATTCATTAGTTTCCATCATATCTTTCTTCATCCCATTTGCATTCCATTTTTAGTTACTTTTCTAGCATAATTTTATAATGTTTGCTCATTCACATTTTCAAAACTTAAACCATGTACTTTTATTACATTAATATTACTTAAGTTCCAAATTAGTTTTAGCTAAATACGATCTTTGTGGACGATAGCCCTTTACCGCCACACTTGTGCTTGCATATCATTTAGGGCTTTATGAGGTTTATAAAATTTTTTTGACAAGTGGATTTTACATACACATAAAACAACTTTGTCAAAATGGGGCCGTTGCCGGGGATTGGCGAGTTTAGCTTTGATTAGTTTTTATTTGAGTAGTATTTGTGTTTAGTAGTATTTTAGCTTTTGTTCTATATTTCAATAATGTTTTTGGCTTAATTGAATTCGAGTGATTGTGTTGGGTAGTTTTTGCTTCTCAGTGTTTCAGGATTCATGGATTCTTCCAAACAAGATTTAAGGCCTAGAAATAGACTAGTTATTGACCCATTTAGTATTGAATGGGGGAATAATCGAGATTTCCAAGAGGGCTGCAATGAGGGTGGAAATTTTTCAGCCACAGAACAACATGTGGATCTTCTGAGGGACTATTTACAAGGAAATGAGGAGACTCTGGCGTCTAAACCAGGAACTGTGGGAAGTATACAAGCTTCATAGACTCTGGATGAGGGGTGTTCAAACATTGATTCCTGTCAGCTAGACGGCGGATTACTTGATTAAATAATAGGAATAGTCATGCAGTCATCTAAACAAGATTCACAAGAGGTCCAGTTGTTGCAACAAACTCACATCAGAAATTAGGAAACATACATGTGGGAGAATGACAGACAATAGAGTGAGATGGATGCTTCCATTCATAAGATTGAATCTCAGATTGGGCAGTTGGCAAAATTGTTGCAAGTGATAGAGAAGGGAAGATTCTCGAGTCAACCTGAGCAAGCTAGATCAATGGTGGTCCTTCGAAGTGGAAAGATTTTGGGAGATAGCAACAAAGAGGATGCGATAGACGAAGATGAGGTTGTACACACGAAAGGAGAAGTGAGAAGGAGTTGGAAAAAGAGGACAATGTTAAGGTAGCAAATCCGAAACCAAGACCATAAGTCACCAAACCCTTATGTGCCACATATACCATTTCTCGGAAGGTTGAAGAATTCTAAAATGGAGAAATCACACCAGAATATCTATGACCTCTTTTCCAATGTAATCATTAATTTGCCCTTGTTGGATGCCATTCAGAAAATGCCCGCTTACGAAATTTTTTTCAAGGATTTATGTAAGGATAGGGAAAGATTTAGGCTAAAACAGTAGGAGCATCTAAATGAGAACATTAGTGCCGTGATTCAAAAGACACTGCCCCAGAAAATGAAAGACCTATGAAGTTTCATAATAAAATAACAATTGGTGGATCAAATCACGAAAGAGAAATGTTAGATTCAGGAGCAAGCATTAACCTAATGCCATTCTCTATCTACAAGAACCTCGGTCTTAATGACCTTAGAAAAACCTCCATGTCCCTTGTCTTAGCGGATGCCTCGGCGAGAAGTCATAGGGGCATTGTTGAAGATGTGTTAATACAGATTGAGAAGCTAATCATACTTGCTGACTTTGTGATGATTGACATGGATGAAGGGAAAGATGAAAAAGATGTGAAGCTACTTCTGGGTCGGCTCTTTATGGCAATAGCTAGGGTTGTGATAGATACGCATGTAGGGAAGCTCACCATGAAGGTATTGGACGAAACAGTAGAGTTCAACATCTTTGACTCTCTATCATACCCGATAGGCTCCCATGATTATAGTACTGTAGATTTCTTTAAAGAAGAGATGTAGCTATAGAAGAGGAATTTGAGAAGGTAGACAGTGGTGATGATATTTTGCCATTAGAAGAGATCCCTCAAACTGTTGAGTTAAAGGCACTTCCATCTAATTTGAAGTATGTTTTCTTAGATGAAGAAAAGAAGAACCCAATGATAATTGTCACCAATTTAGAGAGCAACCAAGAAGAAGATTGGCTTGCAGTTTTGAGAGAATACAGGAATGCCATTGGGTGGGTCATAGATGATCTAAAAAGGATTAGTCTCACCATATGTATGCATAGAATTTTGCTAGAAGAAAGCACCAAACCAACAAGGGAGCCACAAAGGAGACTGAACCCAATCATGTAGGAGGTTGTTAAAAAGGAGGTACTGAAGCTTTTAGATGCCGGGATCATCTACCCCATATCAAATAGTAGGTGGGTTCAGTCTTTTATAGATCAGGTCCTTGAACTGTTGGCAGGACATCGGTTATACTATTTTCTATATGGTCATTCCGGGTACAATCAGATAGCGATCACCCTAGAGGATCAGGAGAAAACCACGTTCACATGCCCATATGGGACATACGCTTACAAGAGGTTGCCCTTTGGTCTTTGCAATGTCCTAGGGACTTTCCGAGGGTGTATGATTTCTTTGTTTTCAGATATGGTGGAGGAGATTATAGAGATCTTCATGGATGACTTCTCAATGTTTGGAGACTCTTTCAGTTTGTGCCTAGGTAACTTGTCCTTAGTTCTTAAATGGTGCATGAAAAATAATTTGGTCCTAAACTGGGAAAAATGCCATTTCATGGTTCAACAGTGGATTGTTTTAGGCCATATCATATCTTCTAAGGGGATTGAGGTGGACAAGGCAAAAGTTGAGGTAATTAAGAGTTAGCCACCACCATGGACTGTAAAAGACATTAGGTCTTTCCTTAGACATTAGGTCCTTCCTTAGGCACACCGAGTTTTACAAGAGATTCATCAAAAAAATTTCAAAGATATCCCAACCTCTATGCTCGTTACTACAAAAGGACAAGGACTTTGTGTTTAATGCAGAATGTTTGGTGGCATTTGAGACCTTGAAGGAGGCTTTGACCTTGACACCTGTGATAGCACCAACAGTTTGGGATTTGTCGTTCGAAGTGATATGTGTCTTGACGGATTATGCCGTAAGGGCAGTTTTAGGGCAGAGGATTGACAAGGACTCATCATGTACCCTGAATGACGCACAGTTGAATTACTCAACAATAGAAAATGAGCTACTGGTTGTCATTTTTGCTCTTGAGAAATTCAGGCAATACTTGGTAGGTGCCAAGGTAGTGATATATTCAGACCACGTAGCGTTGTGATACTTACTCCAAAAGAAAGATGCAAAACCTAGACCGATCAAGTGGGTATTATTACTTCAGGAGTTTGATTTAGAAATCCGGGACAAGAAGGGTGTTGAGAATGTGGTAGCAGACTACCTCAGTAGGTTGGTTCAGGAAGGTCCGATAGGTGAAGATGAGATTCCTTTGAGAGAGAGTTTTCCTAACGAGCATTTGTGGGCAGTACAGGTCAATGAGCCTTGGTATGCAGATCTAGCAAACTACCTAACTCATAGAGTGTTTCCCCCAGATTTAGATTCGCCGGGTAAGAAGAGGTTCGTTAGAAGGACAAATGAATATTTTTGGGATGAACCTTACTTATTCAAACACAGGCCTGATCTGGTAATCAGGAGGTGTGTGCCAGAACCAGAGCAGTGTGACGTATTGAGATTATGTCATGAGTTGCAGTGTGGGGGGCATTTTAGTGCATGAAAGACATCTCTCAAAGTACTTCAATCGGGTCACTTTTGGGTATCGCTCTTTAAGGACGCATATTTGTTTTGTTTAGCATGCGACCGATGTTAGCGCATGGGAAACATTGGTAAACAGAATGAGATGCCACAAACAGGGATCTTGGTGGTAGAGATATTCGATACCTAGGGGCTTGACTTCGTCGGACCTTTCCCACCATCTGGTGGAAATAGCTATATTTTGGTAGGAGTTGACTATGTCTCGAAATGGCTTAAAACAATCGCCATAAGAACTAATGACAGTAGTGTTATGGTAAAATTCGTAAAGGAGAACATTTTGGCTCGATTTGGGATTCCACGGGGGATAATTAGTGATGGAGGAAGCCATTTCTGTAATAAGATATTAGGCAACCTATTGAAGAAATATGGAGTTCGTCACAAGGTAGCCACACCATACTACCCTCAAACTTTGGGCAAGTTGAAGTTAGCAATATGCACATCAAACAAATTTTGGAGAAAACGGTCTCCTCTACGAGAAAGGACTGGGCAATGAAACTATCCGACGCATTATAGGCGTACCAAACGGCTTACAAAACACCTATTGGGATGAGCCCTTATAGGTTGGTTTTCGATAAAGCTTGCCACCTACCGGTAGAACTAGAACATAGAGCTTGGTGGGAAATCAAGAAGTTAGACTGGGAATATGATAAGGCGGGTGAAGAAAGATGCTATCAGTTGAATAAGTTGGAAGAATTTAGGTTAGAAGCCTATGAGAGTTCAAGGATTTACAAAGAAAAAAACAAAATCATTCATGACAAGCGATTGGTGAAAAAAGAGCTTCGACCTAAGATTCTTGTGTTGCTTTACAAATCCCATCTGAGGCTATTTCCAAGGAAGTTAAAATCAAGATGGTCAGGTCTGTTCCGTGTCATGATGTCTCACCTAATGGAGCAATCAAAATTCAGAGTTTGAAAGATGATGGATCATTTAAGGTGAATGGACATAGGCTCAAGATGGAGTTGTACATATGCCAAATCTATGAACGGGCTTGGATGACGGTTAAAGATGGCTATGAAGCACCAATGATGCCTCCTATGGGTGGAGGAGAGGATGTACTCAAGCCTAAGGCATAATGGAACGCGCAAGAGTTTGATGCATCAAAATGGAATAGGAAGGCAATGCATGCCATCCTATGTGCAATGGACGAAAATCAATACAAATTGATTCAAATACTAGGATAGCTAAGGAGGCATGGGACATCCTAGAAGTTGCACATGAGGGAACCAAAGTGGTGAAAGACTCTAAGCTTCAAGTCCTCCAAACTCAATTTGAGATGCTAAAGATGGAGGAGAATGAGTGCTTCATCGACTTTGAGATCAAGTTGATGGACATTGTCAACCAAAGTTATCAACTTGGTGACCCTTACTCTGATAGAAGGATCAAGCAAAAGATAATGAGATCGCTTCCCAAAAGGTTTGAATCCAAGGTAACAGCTTTAGAAGAGAATAATGGTTACAAGGATATAAAGCCAAGTGAGGTGATTTAGAGACTTCTAGCGTATGAGTCTAGGAAGGTCTTATCTCCACACCTCTTAAAAAGCAAAAGGGAATTGCTTTGAAAGCCTCCAAAGTTGAGAAAGAGGAAGAGAAGGATGACTCAGAAGAAGACATAGCCTTATTGATAAGAAAGTTCAAGAGGTTTGTGAAGACCGAGAAGAAGGGATTTGGATCCTAGGGCCAAGATTTGAAGAAAATGACTCCTTTCAAAATATTTAAGCCTAGACAAGAGAAGAGTGAAAGGAAAGGGATCCAATGCTATGAGTGTGGTGGCATAGGACACATCGCTCCCGATTGTGGTAATTTGAAGAACAAGAAAGGGAGAGTGATGGTCGCCACTTGGAGTAGAAATGATGACTCCAATGAGAGAGATGAGTATTCGGATGATGAAGAACTCATGGCTAACTTCATAGCCTTTGCCTTCTCCCATAAAAGCAAAGGTGCTAGTGAAGAAGAAGATGAGAGTCAAGAAGAAATTGACTCAAGTGATTATAGCTCTTCATCACAATCCACAAATGGAAATGTGGATAGGATGGATCTCCAAGACTACATAGTCAAGTTTGAGAGTTCAAGGTTAAAGAACAAGAGAGAAATTAGGAGATTAAAGGAAGAAAACCTAGAGCTCTCAACACAAGTTGATCACTTAAGTGAACAAGTGATGAGATCCAAGAAGAATGAAGACAAGGTAAGAGATGAGCTAGCTTTGTCTATGAGGAATGAAGAAGGTTTAAAGAGGGAGCTTGAAGAAGCTAAAAGGTCAATGATTAAGATGGCATCTAACACAAAGAAGCTTGACCACATGCTTTGTGTTGGCAAGAGTCATTGTGACAAGAGAGGTCTTGGGTTTGAAGATGGCAATGAGACCTCAACTCCCAATAAGACCGTGTTTATTAAGAGCTTGAGCAACAAAGAATCCTCACCGGTGCAAACTCCTTGTAAGAAGATTGATCTAGGACAATGTTCACATAGTGCACAAGTGAAGGTAGATCCAAGAAGACAACCTCAAGCTCAACCCTTAAGAGCTCCTCAAGCTAACTTTCTTCAACAAATGGCTCATAAAGGAAAGAGACCAATCATACATGCTCAACCAAGGAAGCATTCTAGTCTTGGTCAACAACAAAGGAGGAGAGATCCTATCCAACAACCAAGACTACCACAAAGACAAGGGAAGACTCATTTGCATATGCAAGGACATGGTATGATTCCTAACTACACTCTTATATGTCATTTTTATGGTATTGATGGTCATATTAGACCAAATTGCTTTCATTATATTAACATGTGTAGAGTTATGTACATGATTGAAAAGAAAAAGGTAAGAGCCAAGTTGCATGTTCCTAGGAAAGATAATTCTAATATGTATGATCCTATGAATTTTAAAACCTAAGTGCCTTTGACCACTAGGAAAAAAAGTGTTTCACCTAAGTGTATTAGAAGAGATGAATACTTTTGTTGTGTTACTCAAATTGCCTTGAAGGCAAACTCTTCTAACTTTTGGTACTTAGATAGTGGGTGCTCTAGGCACATGACTAGAAACAAGAGTTTATTTGAGACTCTTGTCATGGAGGAAGGAGGATGTGTCACCTTTGGTGATAGATCCAAAAAGAGAGTTATAGGGAAAGTAACCATTTCCATTCCTAGATTACCCTCCTTGTCCAATGCTTTATATGTTGATGGCTTGAAAGCCAATGTAATAAGCATTTCTTATCTTAGTGATGAAGGATTTTCCGTCTTGTTTTCTAAAGATGATTGTTCAATCCTAAAGCCCAATGGACAAACCTTATTGAAAGGTATGAGATCTAGCGACAATTTCTATTGTCTTGAGGCTAGAGTTCTCTCTTGTAATATGTCCAAGGATGAACAAATAGAGTTGTGGCATGAAAGACTTGGCCACATGAACTTTCAAAATTTATGAATCCTAGACAAGTTAAGTGTTGTGCGTGGCCTTCCTAAGTTTGGGAAGAAAGCCAATGGTGTTTGTGGACCTTGCCAACAAGGAAAACAAACCAAGAGCATGCACAAAAAGGGCAAATATCTTTCCACCAATGAGTCCCTAGAGCTTCTCCACATGGATCTAATAGGTCTTATGCAAACCGAGAGTTTAGATGGAAAGAGATACAGTTTTGTTTGTGTTGATAATTTCTCTAGGTTCACATGGACATATTTTCTTAGATAAAAATCTGAAACTTTTGACAAGTTTAAAATGCTTTGTCATAAAATTCAAAATGAAATGAACTCTAGCATTAAATGCATTAAACGGATAAGAAGTGACCATGGGAGGGAATTTGAGAATGTTTCCTTTGAAACATATTGTGATAATATAGGCATTTCCCATGAGTTTTCGGTTCCTAGGACACCTCAACAAAATAGAGTTGTAAAGAGGAAGAATAGGGTCGTTCAAGAGATGACCCGTGTGATGTTTCTTAGAAACATATTGTGATAGTATAGGTATTTCCCATGAGTTTTCGGCTCCTAGGACACCTCAACAAAATGGAGTTGTAAAGAGGAAGAATAGGGTCATTCAAGAGATGGCCCATGTGATGTTTCATAGCAACAATGTCCCTAGGAACCTACGGGCCGAAGCTGTCAATACGGCTTGCTATATAGAGATAAGTTTTTCTAAGGCTCGGTACTAAACAAACCTCATATGAGCTATGGAGAGGTAGGAAGCCAAATGTTAGCTACTTCCACACTTTTGGAAGCAAGTGCTATATTTTAAATGACTGTGATCAATTTGGCAAGTTTGATGCTAAGAGTGATGAGGGTATCTTTTTTGGTTATGCCTTAAATAGTAGAGCATATAGAGTTTTCAATTTGAAGACTTGGAGTGTCATGGAATCATCAAATGTTGTCTTTGATGATAATAGGCTCAAGTCTAGTGACCATGAGGAGGAGGTTGTTGTAGTTGATGATTCTCCTTTGGAGAAGGTTGTTGAGACTCCTACTGTTGGGACGTCTAACCTTGATGAGGAGGACACACAACTTCTTGATAGAGTTTCTCTCTTGAACTCTAAAGAACCCGTTCTATGGGTTAGACATCTCTATAACAAAGATGATGTTATTGGAGATGTGAATGAGGGTGTTAGGACTAGACGTCAAATAGCTAATCTCATTAGCTACACGTGTTACACCTCTCAAATAGAACCCAAAAAGGTTAATGAGGCCTTAAATGATGAATTTTGGGTTCTTGCCATGCAAGAAGAGCTAAACCAGTTTGAAAGGAATGAGGTTTGGACTCTAGTTCCTAGGCCTAAAACCACTAATGCCATAGGCACTAAATGGATATATAGGAACAAATCCGATGAGGATGGCATCATAGTGTGTAACAAGGCTAGACATGTTGCACAAGGATACTCTTAAATTAAGGGTATTGACTTTGAGGAGAAATTTGCTCATGTTGCCCGTTTAGAGTCCATTAGGCTTCTCTTGTCCATTTCTTGTGTGCACAAGTTCAAATTGCACCAAATGGACATGAAAAGTGTTTTCCTCAATGGCTTCTTATAAGAGGAAGTGTTTGTAGAACAACCCACGGGGTTTATGGATGCACACCACCCCAACCATGTCTATCGCCTTAAAAAGGTTTTATATGGGTTGAAACAAGCACCGAGAGCTTGGTATGAGCACCTCACTCAATTTCTTGTTGACAATGACTACACAAGAGGTAGTGTTGATAAGACTCTATTCATCAAGAAAAACAATGATGAGCTTTTCATAGCTCAAATATATGTTGATGATATAGTTTTTGGCTCCACTAACAACACCAAAGTCCAACAATTTGTTGATGTCATGTCTCAAGAGTTTGAGATGAGTCTTGTTGGTGAGCTAAGTTACTTCTTAGGTTTGCAAATTAGGCAATTAAATGATGGAATTTTTATAACCCAAGTCAAATATGCCAAAAACCTAGTGAAGAAGTTTGGTCTTGAAAAAGCCAAACATTGTGATACACCCATGAGTACCACTTTGAAGCTAAGCAAGGATGCTAGTGGAAAAAGTGTGGAACAAACTCTATATCGGGGCATGATTGGTAGCTTGCTTTATTTGACCATAAGTAGTCCCGATATATCTTTTAGTATGGGTGTATGTGTTAGGTACCAAGCAGATCCTAAGGAGTCCCATCTCTCTTCCGTTAAGAAAATCATTCGCTATGTGAATGAGACATCCAACTATAGGATTTTGTACTCTTTTGACACTAATGCTAGTTTAGTAGGCTTTAGTGATGCAGATTGGGTAGGAAATTGTGATGATTGGAAAAGCACATCGGGGTGGTTGCTTCTTTCTGGGCAACAACTTGTTGTCTTTGTTTTGCAAGAAGCAAAACTCGATTTCCTTGTCTACAGTCGAGGCTGAGTATATAGTTGTGGCGAGTGGATGCACACAACTTCTACAGATGAAGCAAATGCTAGTCGACTACGGATTCAACTAAGGTACACTCACTCTCTTTTATGATAATATGAGTGCTATTAATATTTCCAAGAATCCGGTACAACACTCTAGGACTAAGCATATTGACATCCGTCATCATTTCATAAGAGAACTAGTTGAGAACAAATGCATAGAACTTGAACATGTAGGTACTAATGATCAACTAGCAGACTTATTCACTAAACCATTATATGCAACTAGGTTTCATGCACTTATTAGATATATTGGGATATGTCTCGTGGAGTGATGTGGTTTGATGATTGACCCCATCTGGGGAACTCAAGCAAAGAGAGCAATTGCATATTTGTTGAATGCAAAAATTTGAAAAATTTTATGCTTCTTTATTAACTGCTTGAGTATCTTGGTTGCACATATGCATATATGCTTTTATCTCAATAAGTGTGAACCATGCTTTGAATGCAATTCATGTTATTTTTATGGTCAAACATGCATTTTTGGGCTAGGAGATTCACATAGGAAGTACGTGTTGATTGACCTATAATGATCTCCATAACATGATGGTTCTTAATGACATGCTCAAATAATAAATAAATAAAAAAGCATGATTTGATGATTGGAATTCTTAAATGCAAAACAATATGTGAAAAGCTTATGAGACTCAAAATGAACAAAGGGTCTTGTATCCATTCTAAAGATTTTAAAATCCAAAATGTCTCTCCTTCTTTATTTGTTAAACATGTCTACCATCATACGGATATCTTATCCGGAAAAATCAAATAGGGTGCAAAGCTGCTTATGACATGTTTTGCTTATAATGTTAGATATAGTTCTCTAATATTTAAATCAATAAATTCTCTATATCCTTGCTTTAATTCATGACAAATGGTGAAATTGGTTTGAATTCTTATAGGAAACCTTTGCCATTTGCTTTGCTAAATTCCATTGATTTTTGGACTTGAATGCAATTTCTTGCATGCAAAGCATTTTAATCACACATTTTCAATGAAAATAAATCTCATTGTTTCTCTCCATTTGTTTGAGTTGCATAAAGTGCCTTATATGATTATGCAAATGACATATATGCTTCTATCAAGTGACCCGTTTGGGGAATACTCCTTTGCCCATCTCATGACAAAAAGGAGGAGTAATATGTGGTAAGGGGAGTATACTAATTGTGCTAATTTTAGTACCAAAATTACATGTTGGGGAGAATACACATTGAGAGGGAGTAACCCGTTGAGGGGGAGTATTGCATTCACATACATTGCATAATGTTGTGCTTAAATTATTTAATGCAAATGCTTGTTTTAAATTCACATGATTACCTCACAATACACTTGCTTTGGAAAGTGTAATCTTTGTTGTTTTGAAGGTTTTATAGTTCTACAAGAGATTGAAGACTTGAAGTTTTATTTTTTATATATCTCTTTGTATTGTAGAATATCATTGTTGACCTTTAATTTCAATTATGTTATGAGGATCAATGTAAGTGGTGGTTTTGTCACGAAATAGCCAAAGGGGGAGATTGTAAGTTCCTCAAGGTTGATTGGCTTATTTCGGTGACAAACCACAAGTGGGGTTTGTTGTAAGGGTAGTTTAGGCATTTGATGGTTGGTGCTTTCTAGGTGCTTTCTAAGTGCTTACTTGCTTTGAAGAGATGTAGTTACACACACTTACAACACATGCATAATTCTTACTTTTGTATGTTGTATGTCTTAATAATGTGTGCTTTAATGTTCAATAATTTCTCTTCTTGCATGTTTAATTTGATTGCATCTTGTGTGTTAAATGCCATATTTTTGATGCATCATGTTTGTTTAAGGGTGCTATCAAACCGCCCTACAACCGCCTTACGTAAAGCTGTTGAACAACGGTTAGAGCAAATTTGCTCTTAACCGCTCTACGACCGCCTTACGTAGATCGGTGCCACTGGTGGATTTTTTAATCGCCTACAAACCGCTCTATGTAGAGCGGGTGTAAGGCGGTCCTCAAAATCCCGAGAGCAATCGCTCCCATTTTCGCCTGAAAATCACCCTACACGTAGAGTGGTTATGAAGAACATGTTCTTCATTTCCTAGGTGAATCGCCTTACAACCGCCCTACATAGAACGGGTGTAAGGCGGTCAAGAAAAATTTTTTGAAAACTTTGCAAAACGACGTAGCATCAATTTGTCACCCTATATATATGTTACTTTGACTTTAGGTCAGCTTCAAAAGAGTCCAAATCATATTTTGACCTAGCATTTTTTCAAAGAGAAAAAATCACTAAAGAACTCTCCTTTGTTTACTCAAACACATATCCAAGTGCATCAAATCATCAACTAGCGTCATCTATGATCATCTAGGTGACATTCATGCTTGGTTTTTATTCAACCCTTTTAGCTTGGTAAGTTGGTCACTAATATCACATATATTTTGTGTCTTTCTTAACAAGTAATCTCATTTATTACTTGTATGCTTATAGAACATATTTAATTGACAAGATTGAGATAATTGTGCTGATTGTTTGAGAGTTGTATTTTCATAGCTATTTTTAAGATTGCTTAATCTTTGATAGCTAAGCTTTATATCATGTCATATAGCAAAGATTGATATCTAGGATTGTGATTATTGTCATCTTTCATCCTAGATAGGCATTTAGTGTAACAGCCCGTGGTTTTTTCTTGTTGAAGGTTTCCACGTAAATATCAAGTGTCTTTTATATTTCCGTACATATTACACTTACTATATAGATTGACTAGTCAGGGGTATTTTCGTAAACTTGACTAATCATGAAAATTGGGTAAAATTGATTAAAATCTATTCAACCACCGCCCCCCAGATTAATATTGAATACACCATAATTTGTTTCAATGAAAGTAACAAAGATTTTATTTAGGCTATTAATTAAATAATGTGATTATTTAATTAATGAATTAATAATTAATTATATTAAATAATGTGATTATTTAATTTCCTTAATAATTATGAATTATTAAATGAATTAATTATTTTATGGAGGTCAAGGGTTTGAGCCAAGACCAAAGCAAAAATATAAAATAACATTGATTATTTAATTTTTATTAGGTCATAGGTTCAAATCAAGGTGACAACATTGAATTAAATGAGATTTAGAATCATATTTAATCTAGGTCACTTGCAACCCTATCATGATTTTAAAAACAAGATAATTGATATTTATTTTTAAATATTTGATATTTAAAATGATTCTATCATATCAAGTTGTTGGTATCTTTAAAACTTTTTAATTAACGTAATTGAGAATTAGAGATACAACACAACACAGAAAAAAGAAAAACAAAAGAGAGGTGTGCGGTCAACAAAAGAAAAGAGGGAAAAAATATATTTTTTCTTCAAGGTTTCTTCTAGGGTGGCGAAACCCTACCTTTAGAAGAAAAGAGTTACTTTCGTGTTTTTTCTTCTACCTCCATTCAACCTCCTGAAACCCGTGACGCACCCATATGTAGTCGTCGGAATGCGAGAGATAGCAAGGAAGATCCGGTGGCACAAATAGGAAAGCGAAATCAAGAAGTGAAAGAACGAAAGAGTTAGCCTTGAGGTATGATTACGAATCTTACTTCCTTTTATTCTTATATATCATACAGGTTTATTAAGTCACTTAAATAAAATTTTTTAAAAAAGGACCGTTTTTGTTCGAACATGATTCAAACAATTTTATTTTATCTAAAATTTAATCTTCCGTTGTTCGACTCTTTAAAATTGGGCCTTACAAATACATCCTATGAAAACTAGAAATAATCAATGAGTACACAATGTATATTTTTCTAGTTTATAATCCAAAATATGACACCACACAAAATGATGTATGAGCATAAAGAATGTATGAGTTAAGTACACTCTATGAAGATCTAAACATAGGCAACAAATTTCACACAAACAAAGTTGTCTAGATTTTAAACATAAACAACAATTTAGAGCATGCCAAAACACCAAACACACTTTTGATCCTAGATAATGTTCATGCAACTAACGCTTGAAATAAACATGTTCATGAAGCACATATTTAAGTCTTTAGAACTAAAACTAAAATACTAGAGATATTAGATATAATCTATAAAATCCTCTAGTAATCAATTAGAGCACAATTTCACAAAATCAATCAATTGAATCCTACAAGGCTCTAAATATATAATAAATTGTACTCTTCCTAAATATGTTCAATTAAAGACACATAGCACATTTAAGGACTTTTAATCAATCAAATATATTTAATCAAAGCACAAAAGTCCTAGATAGCAAGCTAATCACAACACAACTAACAAGCATGTGAAAACATAGGTTTTAAGAAAAACCTAACTCACATTCAAGTTTCTAATTAAGCACAATTAGCTTTTGATTGAAGCTCTGTATCCAAATAGCATTTGATCAAGCAACATACACGTATAGATGAAGAAAGCCCAAGGTAATTGAAGATCATCAAGCACAACACACAAAGGATTAGACAATGACCTTGAACAAAAAGTACAGCCACGAAATGTGTGTTGAACCAACACAAAACTTGATTAAACAACTTCAAGTTTGCTTGGAGATGATAGAGGACTTCAATATGAAGATTTTATTACTTGAATCACTCAAATCAGATAAGAAATGAGAGAGATATGGTGTTTGGAAGTTGAGAGAATCTTATAGAAAATTTATTCACATTTTCTTCTTAGAATGGAAAATGAGAGAGAGGGAATATTTAAAAGAGAATGGGAGGGAAAGTGAGGTGGAGGAGTGTGGGGGCAACGGGCAGCCAAAAGAGGCTTCCCACATGGGCACCCCCGCATGTGAACACCACGGGGGCAAGGGGCCGTCCTTCCCGTGGTGGCCACGCACCTCCACGAGAAAGAGCCCTTGTGGCCCCTTTCAACTTCGTTGTCTCTTTCGTACACCCCTTGCATTTTTCGACCGTTATCAGGCCTCCGAACTCCAAATTCGAATCCATTTTTTGGATTATGAACCATAACTGCACATGGACGACTACAAAACTTTGACCAAAACCTTATAACTCGACTCGATACACAAGGACGAAAACCAAGGATGATAAAAGCACAGAAAGTTTCGTAACTTCCAACTCGAAACTCGAAAACAAATGAATGAGTAACTTCAGAACACAAAGCTGAATAATATGAGAACATGTTCAAGTTCGATACTAATAAAACACAAGAACACACAAGTATGTCATTTCCTAGAGATAGTGCTAGAATATGCAACTGTGCAATGTTTGTCAAATTAAGACTAATGCATGTGCATACTTCAACACATGTGTGAATGTGTTATACCAATTTAGTGCTACGATGCAGGGACACAAATGTATGCAATGTGTGTGTGTGCGTGCGCTTACGCCTTGCAAGAGGAAGAACAATCTCGTTACCTTAGCATCCGAGTAAGCACCTTTCCTCTTGAAGACGAACTTTGCATGAGAAGTTGGCGAACTTCCTTGAAGCTTGATGACTCGTGAATCCTAGACAACTAAACAATACAAAGGAAATGTCGTTTTGATATAAAATGATGTCAACATAATTCAAAATCCTAACATCTACATCATGCAAAAGCACTGGAAATATTTTGGAATGTACCGCTGGCTATGCCACGGTTGGGACTCTTGCATGGACAGTGATCTACACTGCAGAACTTGACATTTTTGCCCGTTTCTTCTCTTTTTCGCTCCATTTTCTCATTAAAAGTTTCCAAGCACCATCTTTAGAGATAACAACCTACACAACTCACAAAACCTTTAAAAACGCCTAAAATACTCAAGAAACAAGCTAATTACATAGGAAATATGGGTGATAAACATATATAAAAGTAGACCGATCATACACACTTTAGGAAAGTTAAAAGCATGCAAATTGATTGTAAGATATAAATAGATATGAACATGTAGCAACTGAATAGAAAACACTAAAAGAAAGTCTCGGGTTTAGATTTTTATAAAATTTGAACTTTATATTCACCTGGTGTTGGAATTGGTTTATTATTATTAATATTTATATTACTTTTGTGAAAAACCATTTCTTATTGATTGAGAAATTATTGGTCAAGTGTTGTGATTTTTCACAACAATTGTGTCATTCTACAAAAGTTGTATCATATCTTAAGTTATGTCTTTCTTTAAGCCTTTAAGGACATGTCTATTAGAAAATGGTACATATCCTTTCGAATGGGTATGAGGATGTCTATATTATGGATGCCCTCTAACCATTTGAAATGAATTATAGTATTCTTGTTCTCTCTGCATAAAAGTAAATAGTGTCTAAAGTTTCAAGTACAAAACACCGAATTGCGTTCGACGGTTCTTTAAGTCTGAAGTGGTACTACTTGAAGAACGAAATTCATTCTAACCTGGGAGACAATGGTCACAACCTTAGGCACCATTTGTACGTGGAGGAAGTAAAATTGTCTTAAGGAAATTGTGAGTATCATAATGCTTGGATATTGAATCTTTACAATATGTAGGTTTTTCTTGTTTGAATTTCCTTTTCATTATGTTGTTCCGAGTTTAAGTTTCTTGTAATAAATAATTTCTTTTTCACTGTGCTACACTGTATTTAAGTTTCTTTCAATATAAATTTATAGCAGACATAACAAAGATATTAACACCTAGATCATAAAAATTGATACTCTAGAATATAAATAATATGATGATAAAACAAAAGACAATGATAAAACAAAATACAATAAAGAGAAAAGTTAGAAATTCAAACCTGGTTAAAGAGAGAGGCACGCGAATGCGCTGTCCTAAAGCCGAGATTCCTTCCCTCGTATGGATAATAGCAAATATCTAGAATCCAAGATATAACCCTATAATACTCACAACTGGTCTCCTCGATAAACAAGATTACTGGAAGACAATACCAAATCTTCGGAGTTTAAGAAATCAAAACTAGAGAGATGCTTTCTAGAGAGAGAGAAAGAGAGAGAGAGTGTGTGTGTTCTACAACATAGATAGAAAGGACTTTAAGGACAAGTTATTTTCAGTGTTTGTTGATAATTTGAGCCCTAAAGTTGATAGTGCTGGTTTATGGGGGATCTTCAAGCCATTTGGGAAGGTTAGAGACATTTTCCTCTCCTCAAAGTCCATGGCTAGGAGAAGTTTGTATGCCTTTATCAGATTTGAGAAACGAGAAGAGGCGAATAAGGTGGCGATGAGGGTGAACGGGATGCATGTTTACAGTTGGTTGATCCGAGCAAAGGTGGCCTCTTATGGATGGGTTAACAGAAGATAGGCGATGTAGGCTCAATATGGTGGACAGGCAACAAGAAGTGGGCTCGGAGATAGAGAGGTCCTAAACCTGAAGGAGAAGGAATCACAGCCTTCATAGTCTAAGGTACCCATTGGGCATTCTTTTACAGATATTGTTGATGGCAGGTCTGCTTATGGTAGTAAGGCTGAAAAAAAGGTTGACTCATTTTTATCGGAAGGGTAGTAAGGGTGAGGAGAAGGTTGAGTCATTTCACTGGAAGAGTCAATAGGAAGATAGCGAATGGCTTTCAAGATGTGCAGTGGGGGTACTAAAATTTTTTTGTAGCATCAGGAATGTGAATAATCCTTTGGATGAGAGGGATTTCCAGTTCTCTTCAGTTTTTTTGGGAGGTAGAAGAGTCTTATGGTGCTTTGACTCGGAGCTTGAGCGAGATGGTTTTGTTAGGAATTCCTTCTTTTGGAAAGACTGTTTTAAGTCCATGGACAAATGGTCGAATGATTTTTCTAGTAGTATTAGAACAGTTTGGGTAAATTGCTGGGGGGTTCCACTTTCTTATTGGATCCTTGCGTTTTTCACCAGCCTTGGTAGTAGGATAAGTGATCCTCTCCTGGTCTAGGACGAAACCATAGGTAGGAAAAGGTTGGATAGAGGTCGCACTTTGATATCCTATCCTCTCTCTGAAGCTGGTCCATAAAGGATTAATTTAGTGGTTAAAGAGGAAGTCTTTGATGTCATCCTGGAAAAAGATAAAAATTCGATAATCACATCCTAGTTCTAGGAGTTCCTAGGATTGAGAAGCAAGCCTCTGAATTCAAATTTGAATTCCTCACCTAATTTGGAAGGCTTTTTCCAGGGTTCAGGTAAAGATGTAGGAGATATTTTCTTTGATTGTGCAACTCCAAATAGAAGATTCATAGGAAGTATGCAGGCTAGTGGTAAGGCTAATGGGGCAGGTATTGACGTTGGTAAGGTAACAGGTTAGAAGAAGGTGCAAATTAGGGAAGGTGAGGGAACTGTTAGGGACCCAACACCTGCCGATCACATCCCTGTTCGATCCCATCCCAATTTACAGCCTGTGCAACCCTTTCTTGAAGTCAATGGCAATAGGTGTATAGACAAAGAAAAAGGTTCCTGGATTAAGAAAGCTAGGGTGAAGAGGAGAATAATCTATGACAAGACAGCTAAGGTGGTCTTAGACAAAAGGGACTGTGGTGTTGTTAGAAGGGAGGACTCAAAAAGTTCAAGTTCAACTTCGTCAGACTCTAAGGGTATTGTTTGGATGGGAGAATGCTCTAGAAGTAGATTGTATGTTGGACCTCAAAGCCTATCTTTGGATCTCATTCTCAAGACCCATTCAAGGTTATTTTCAAAAGGTCATGTTACCAATAGTGGGAAGGCCCATCTTGATGATATTTGTAGGCCTAGTGGGATTGAGAATCATAAAGTTTCTGTCCAACTCAACTAGCGATTTGAAGTATGCAAAATCTAGTCACAGAACTCAATCATCCCAAGTAGTGTTGCCGGGTCAGATGAGGAATGGGATGCTGGGAAATGGTTTCTATAGATGGAGGAAAGAGGAAGAAGGGCGGGTAGTAGTGAAACCAAACATCAACTACCAGATGCAGCAGAGTAGTGATTCAAAAGCTAGTTTGGAGGGATTACAGCAAATGCAAAGCTCGGATGATGGGTTAGATGTTGATGGGTCAGAGTCTGGGGAGAGTCGGTCAGAGGATCTACAACAAGACAACAAGACAGGAATGAGTGCAACGATGGATTGATCTCTAATTTGGGTGATAAAGAGTTAGACCAGTTGGGGTAAATTAGCTTGTCAGTTGTTCTCCCAACCCCTTTCTTTAATACGAAAAACCAAGCTCAATGGCTTTTCGGCCAAATCTCATGGGATGAAAACTAGAAGGGACAAACGGACAGAGCCATAAGCCATTTGTGAAGCCAGGATAGATCCGGAAGAAAGATCAGAATCCAGACCTGATCAGGGGAACTGGGTGATTGAGATGACTAAAGTTGTCAAGAAAGCTATGGAACTAGGTATTGATTTTAGTAAGGAGAGATCATCTCCTCTACAGCAGGGATCCTGGGTTCTAGAGGAAGAAGTGTCAAAGGTCATTGAAACAGGCAAAGCTTTGTGGTTTGATTTTCATGGCATTGAAAACAAGATAGATGCTCTAATAGCTAGGATGGAGATTAAGGATGAGGCAAGGATTAAGAAAGCACATCAGTAGATGGTCTTCGGTTGAGGTTAGAGGCTTCTTTCCTTTATGATTATCTTATCTTGGAATGTTATAGGGCTAGGAAGAGGGGAGAAACGTAGGGCAATTAGAGACTTGGTAAGGCATCACAAACTAGTGATTCTTTTTCTCCAAGAATTGAAGCTTAACTCGTTCGATTGTAGGACAATTACCTCTCTTGGAGGCTCGATTTTATCTAATGGCATGGGGGTGGAAGCGGAGGGATTGGCCAAGGGCCTTATTTCCTTGTGGAATGAGGATTTTTTTTTTTTAAGATTCATTCTTGCATTACCAACAAAAGGTGCATAATTGTGGTAGAGGAGTTAATAAAATTTAAGAAGTTTGTGGCTTTTTGTAATGTGTATGCGTCTAACAATGAAGCTGAGAGGAGATCCTTGTGGAATTTCCCTTGGGTTTCACAAAGGTCTCTTCCGATGCCGTGGTGCTTAGGAGGGGATTTCAATACGATCCTAGATCCGTCGGAAAGGAGAGAGGGTATTTATAATATGGGCTCTATTAGAAGTTTCAACAACTTCATTTTGAGGGCAAAGGTGATTGATTTACCGGTTCAAGGATCGGTGTTTACTTGGTCTAACCATAGGGAGAATGCGTCTTGGGCAAGATTAGATAGGTTTTTGATCTCCCCTATTATTCTTTCTTGGTTGCCCAACCTTGTTCAAAGAAGCCTTCCCTTTAGCTTATCTGACAATTGTTCAATCTCTTTAAATGCTCCCCACATTGACTGGGGCCCTTGTCCGTTTCGGTTTTATAACAATTGGCTAAAGGATAAAGAGATGATGAAGGATGCAAGAGTGGAATGGAGGGATTGTTCAGTTCCGGGTTCTTATGGGTATAAGCTATTCTCCAAATTGAAAGTAGTCAACAAAAAGTTGAAGGCCTAGCAGTTAAATAAAAAGAGCTAGTCAAGCTCTTTCAAGGCCTCATGATGTGAACCAAATATCGTTAACTGAACAATTAACAAACTAACACACAAAATAGAAATACTGGTTTATTTAAGATAAATAGATGGCCAACTTTGTCCTCTCGTGCGAAACGTAGAGATAGAGGGACCAGAAGATGCCACAGGGTCGACTCCTCAAACCCAACTCTTCCAAATCTTTAAATAATAAATCTAGAAAAACAATCCAGAATATAACAATAGAAAATTAAAAAAAAAAACAAAAAACAAAAAAAAACAAAAACAAAAAAACAAAAAAAACAAAAAAAACAAAAAACAACAAAAAAATTAAAAATAAAAAATAAAAACACTCTGCCCCATTTTTCCTGATACATACACTATTTAAAATAAAACTTTGACAAACTTAACTTAATAGACTTAAAGTCCCAAGACTTATTAAATGAACCTCTTAGTCTCCTAAGGATATTTTGTAAAAACCAATATTGACTGATATTTGACTCTTCGAAAATCTAAGAGTCTGATTTCCATCATTCCCTCCTGATTAAAAAGAACTCGACTTCACGCAAGTTGCCATCTTTAATGCTTGGCACTTCTCAGTATCAATCTTCATAAACTCTTCTTCACTTATCCATGAATTTTCACAATCAAGTCTTCCAATCCATTTCACAAGAAAGCGAACATACGAACCAGCTCGGGTTTTCATCTCTCGCACTTGGATAACTGCTTCAATAACTTCAGCTTCATTAGCAGGAATCTGTTTTGCAATTCCGCTTTCAACCTCATTGACTTCAATGGCTAAAACCCCATAAAAAGTATAAAGATCAGCTACATTAAATATCTGAGATATGTTTAATCCTTGTGGCAACTTCACTTCATAAGCATTCTCTCCAAATTTGCACATTATCCTGCATGGCCCAATCTTCTTGCTCTTCAACTTATGTAAGTTCCTGTAGGAAACCTCTATTTTCTTAAGAACACCATAACAAAATCTCCAACTTGGTATTCTTTAAATTGCCTACACTGATCTTTCTCTTCTTTGTAACACAGGTTCATCTTAGTTAATCATTGCCGAACATTTTCCTGAATTTCCTTCAAGTTCTTTGCAAAAGCAATAGCATCATCACTAACACATGACTGATTCAACATATCAGCAAGGCCTGCAATGTGGTTTGGATTATGCCCATACATGACATCAAAAGGACTTTTCCCTATGGTTCTATTTATAGAGCTGTTATAAGCAAATTCAGTCAGTGCCAAAATTAAATCCCATTGTTTGATATTGTCTTTTGCAAGACATCTCAACAAATTTCCCAAACTCCGGTTCACTACCTCCGTTTGGCCATCTGTTTATGGGTGAAATGCATTGATGTATTATAGTTTAGTAGCCATTAGCTTCCTTAAAGTCCTCCAAAAATGGCTAAGAAATTTTACATCACGATCTGATGTACTTGTTTTTGGCACTCCATGTAATAGAACCACCTCTTTAAAGAAAAGATTTGCAACATGGGTTGCATCCAAGGCCTTCTTGCAAGCAATAAAATGTACTATTTTAGAGAAACGATCAACCACAACTAGCACAGAATCCTTACCTCTTGCTATCTTTGGCAAACCCAACACAAAATCCATGCTAACTTTGGTCCATGGTACTATAGGTACTAGTAAAGAAGTGTACAAACCAATATTCTGCGTCTGACCTTTGGAAACTTGGCATGTATGACACATATTAACATGTCTATACACATTGCGCCGCAAAATAGGCCAAAAATATCTTTCAGCCACCAAATGCAATGTCTTACTTTTTCCAAAGTGTCCCTCTAGACCACCACCGTGTAATTCTCTAATCAACAACTCCCTTAAAGAGCCCTCTAGAATGCATAATCTAACACCCTTGAATAAGTAACCATTGATGATTACAAATTCAGCACATACTTTATTATCTTCGGTTGCATGTTTCTCAAGTATTTCTTGAAAATATGGGTCTTCCTTGTATTTTTCTCTGATCATCTTCAATCCCACAACACTGGTGGTCATTATTTTCAATAAATAAACCCTTATGCTCAATGCATCAGCCACCTTGTTTTGACAACCAGCCTTGTGTCGTAGCATGAATTTGTATTCTTGCAAAAATCCTACCCATTTCACATGCCTCCGGTTCAGCTTATTTTGACTGTTGATGTGCTTCAAAGCCTCATGGTCAGAATTTAGAATGAACTCCCTCTGAATTAAATAATGCCGCCAAAACTTCAAAGCTTGAACGATGGCATAAAATTCAACATCATAAGTTGAGTAATTGAATAAGTTTTTCGCTTAAAAATGCAATTGCTCGTTCTTCTTGACTCAAGACAGCTCCAATACCAACCTTTGATGCATCACAATCCACTTCAATGATTTTACAAAATCTGGTAGAGCTAGGACGGGTGCTTGCGTCATCCTCTTTTTGATCTCTTTAAAGCTCTTTTCCGCTTGTGAATTCCAGCTGTATTTTCCACCCTTAGGACAATCTGTAATTGGAGCCATAACATTGCTGAAATTATTAATAAATCTTTTATAAAATGTGGCCAACCCATGAAAACTTCGGATTTCATTTAATGTTTTTGGAGTTTGCCAGTTGATAATGGCTTGTACTTTGATTGGATCAACCCTGACACCTATAGTAAAGACTACAAAACCCAAAAACTCCAACCTGTCAACCATAAACACACATTTTTTTGAGTTAGCATAAAGTTGATTCTGCCTTAAAAGCAGAAGGACAACCCTCAAATGTTGGATGTGAGACTTAGAATCTTTGCTTTAAATCAATATGTAGTCAAAGTAGACGATTACAAACTTCTCGATACATGGCTAGAGAACTAGATTCATGAATCTCATGAAAGTACTTAGGGCATTTGAAAGACCAAATGGCATAACTAGCCATTTGTAGAGCCCTTTCCTTCTTTTTGAAAGCTGTTTTACACTCATCCCCTTCTCGAATTCTGATTCGGTGATAGCCACTTTTCAAATCAATTTTTGAAAGACTTAAGAACCTGACAACATGTCGAGCATGTCATCCAATCTTGGAATTGGAAACCTGTATTTGATGGTGATTTTATTTATCGCCCTGCTATCCACGCACATTCTCCAAGTTCCATCCTTCTTCGGTGTAAGCAAAGCAAGTACATCACATGGACTTAAACTTTCCCGAATAAAGCCCTTAGTCAAAAGTTCCACAACCTGTCTTTGTAGCTCCTAGTGCTTAATTGGACTCATCATGTGATGAGGTAAATTAGGAAGGTTGGCTCCTGTAAGCAAGTCAATGCTTTGTTGTATATCCCTTAATAATGGTAAACCATTAGGAAAGTCAGCTTGTATTACATCTTGAAACTCATCTAACAGCCCCTTGACAACTCTTGGTGATGTTTGAATTCTGCTTTCTTCCTTTCCAACAAGAACAAAAATAACTCCCACTTGCATGCTTTCTTCCACAAAATCATTTAAACCCAAGAGAGAAGTTACAGATTCATCTCTTTTCTTGGTAGCAACATCATCTCTCATAGGCTTTAGAACCATCTTCTTCTTACCCAAGAAAAAAGAATAAGTGTTTTTGTCACCGTGATGGACAATTTTTCTATCAAATTGCCAAGGGCGTCCAAGAAGAATGTGACAAGCATCCATCAGTACAACATCACACCATACCAACTCCTTGTAAGAATCTCCAATTGAAAAATTGACAAGACATTTTGAAGACACAATTACCTTATTTCCCTTGTTGAACCAAAGAATACGATATGGCTGTGGATGCTTGTTGATCTTTAGGTTTAGCTTTTCCACCATTTCTTGGGAAACCAGATTTTCGCTACTTCTGCCATCAATAATCAAATTACAGAGTTTTCCATTTGAAGTGCAACGAGTTTGAAAAATATTTTGGCGAAGCCAACTGTCTTTTTCTATCACCGGTGGTGCTAGCATTGTCTGGCATATGATAAGAACATCTCCAAAAGCGTCACCTTCAATTCCTTCTTCTTCAGAATCATTATCCTTATCTTCTTCATACAGACTTTCTTCCTCCTCCATCTCTTGTTCCTCATCGTCATCATTTTCAACAAGATTAACTCGTGTGCCAGTCTTTCTTTTTAGACATTCATTATATCGATGACCCAATTCAGAACATCGATAACACTTGATCGCCCCTTGTCCCTGGGTATTGTTTCTCAGTTGTGTTACCCCTCCACTGTTGGTAGTAGGATGTGTAATGGCTGCTATTCTTCCCCCTTGTGTACTATTATTTGCTTTACTAATTTCACCACTGCTACATTCAGTTCCAAGTTTCTTTGAAGAACCTCGATTAAGTTGGGCTTCAATTTTAAAAGCAAGTTGATAAGCATCATTTACTTTAAATGGGTGATGAAGACTTACTTGGTCTTGGATTGCCAATCGAAGACCATGCACATAACGACCAACGCATTGTGTCTCACTTTCAACCAAGTTGCTCCTTAACGTTATTCTATGAAACTCCTGTGTGTACTCTTTCACAGTCTTCTCTCATTGTCGCAAGTTCTGCACCTTTTGATACAATGTCTCCTCATAATCTTGAGGCAAAAATTGAGCCTTCAACTTTTCTTTCATCTTGTCCCAGCTTCTGACCTTTTCTTTTCCTCTGATTTCCCAGTCATTCTGATAATGTTTCCACCAGGTAGAGGCTGGTCCTCTCAACTTTGCCCTAACAAGCTTGACTTTCCTCTATTCTGGCACTTCTTTCCAATCAAAATAACTTTCAATGTTGTCCACCTAGTCAAGAAATTCCTCTGCTTCCATGTCACCATCAAATTCTAAAATTTTAACTTGAACACCATATTCTTTAGAATTCTGCAAAGCACACACTATGCGATCTTCCCAACGTTATGGCCTTCTTTGATGACGAGCAGGCTACTTGAAATTATCAAACCCATCATCATTAGAATTTTGATTTTCTCCTTTAGATACCGGACTGATTTCATCTTCTGCTCCGTTTACATAAATACCATTGTTTCCATTACCATTCCCTAGAATATTAACGACTTGTGCAACCATAGTAGTGAGATTTTGCAGCTGGTCCTGTAGTGCTTGAAACATCTCATGAGTGACATAATTTCTTGCCCTTCGACTATGATTTCCTCTTCCATATTCAGCCATTTATACCCAAGATAATTTAATCTCACAGAAAGTAACAGCCTAAAGAAAGAACTTGCTCTGTTACCAATTTGATGTGAACCAAATATCAGTAACTCAACAATTAACGCACTAACACACAAAATATATATACTGGTTCATTTAAGATAAATAGATGGCAAACTTTGTCCTCTCGAGCGAAATGCGGTGATAGAGGGATCGGAAGATGCCACAGGGTCGACTCCTCAAAACCCAACTCTTCCAAATCTTTAAACAAGAAATCTGGAAAAACAATCCAAAATATAACAATGGAAAATTAAAAATTAAAAAAAAAAAAAAAAAAGAAACACTTTGCCACCTTTTTCTTGATACATACATTATTTAAAATAAAACTTTGACAAACTTAACTTAATAGACTTAAAGTCCCAAGACTTATTAAATGAACCTCTTAGTCTTCCAAGGATATTTGTAAAAACCAATATTGACTGATATTTAACTCTTCAAAAATCTAAGAGTCCGATTTCCATCACCTTAGAAGACAAGTTGGCAGGGGTGGAGAATAGGGTTAAAACTTAAGGTTGGTCTTGAGCTTTGAGAGAGGATCGATTGGCAATTATTTCGGAAATGTGGAAGTGCTGCATAATGAGGAGATTCAATGGTGTCAAAAATCCCGTATTAAGTGGTTATTAGAGGGTGATAAGAACTCATGGTATTTTCACTGTAGTGCTAACTCTAGAAAAAGATCGAATTTTATAGATAATATCTTTTTGGAGGGAGTAAGGTGTTCAGATCCTTTGAGAGTTAGAGAGGGGGTGTTTTAACATTTTAAGTCCTATTTAAGGGGACGGATTCGTTCTAAGCCAAGGATCCATGGACTCTTATTGAATCACATTTCTCCCTCTCAACAGATTGACCTTGAGGTATATTTTATGCATGAGGATGTTTGGGAGGCGCTCTCAAGTTGCAAGGGCAATAAGGCTCCTAGCTTGGATGGCTTGAACCTTAATTTTATTAAGAATAATTGGGATATTATTAGGGAGGATTTCTTGAGATTTTTGAAGAAATTCCATGAGGAAAGGGATATTGTAAGGCACTTGAATAGGACCTTTATAGCTTTAATTTCGAAGATTGGCAAACCAGAACGGTTGGAGGATTTTGGACCCATAAGTTTGGTTGGATCCTTGTACAAAGTGCTCTTGAAGGTGTTGGCAAACCGTCTAAAAAAGTGATGAATACTATCATTGGCAAAACCCAAATGGCCTTTGTCAAGCAAAGACAATTCATTGATGGCTTTGTGGTGGCAAACGAAATTGTCCATAAACGGAAGAAAGATCCAGTAGGGGGAATTTTGGTGAAGTTGGATTTTGAAAAGGCTTATGACAGTGTAGATCATGCCTTTTTGGATTTCATTTTGGAAGATATAGGTTCTAGGAGCAAGTGGAGACATTGGATGTTTCGTTGCATTTCTTCACCGAGGGTTTCAGTTATTGTTAGTGGTATCCCGACAGATTAATTCAGGATGGAAAGGAGACTCCGTCAGGGTGATACACTTTCCCCATTCCTGTTTAATATTGTTATCGAGGCTCTAAATTGCTTGTTTAAGAAGGCTTCGATTTCAAATTTGGTGAGAGGAGCAGTTTTTGGTCAGAATGAAGTTCATGTTTCGCATTTACAGTTCGCCGACGATATGATTCTATTCGTTCACCCCAATATGGACTTTCTCATGAACTTTAGAAGGATTCTTCTTTGCTTCGAGCTTGCCTCAGGCTTGAGGTTAAATTTCCACAAAACATGCCTTGTGAAAGTTAGTAGAAAGGCGGTCATAACTGATGGGTGGGCAAAGGCCTTCAGATGCAATAAAAAGAATCTCCCTATTAGCTACCTAGGCCTGCTGCTTAGAGCTAATCCTAATTTGATGTATTTTTGGAATCCGATAATCCAAAAGATTGAGCAACACCTTGCGCCTTGGAAGAGGAAATTCATTTCAAAAGGGGGTAGACTTGTATTGATAAAATCTGTGCTATCCAGTATTCCTACTTATTTCCTTTCAGTTTTTAAGATTCCTAATGGTATGGCTAATAAGATTGAGAAACTTCAAAAGGACTTCTTTTGGGGCGATGGGGTTCATAAGAGGAAGATTCACTCGATTAATTGAGATTCACTCGATTAATTGAGATTCACTTTACAAGAGAAAAAAATAGAGAGGGTTAGGAATCGGCCATATCATAGACAAGAATTGTGGCTTATTAGCCAAATGGGTATGTAGATTTGGCGTTGAGGTCTCTTTTTTATGGAAGAAGGTGGTTTATGCCCTTTATGGGGTAGATACGAAGATGCTTCATTGGAAATGGCAAGGGGGCAGCAATACTTCTCATTTTGTGAAAGCAATTGGGGCACTTTGTGCTCAACGAACCGTAGCTGAACAGGTGTTACAGAAAGGTTTGAAAGTGGTGATTGGATGCAGGGATAGAGCCCGCCGTTGGCATGATATGCGTCAAGAAGGAAAGAGAAATCTTCCTTAGAATTTTTGCACTAGCCTCTGTAAAGGATGGAACAATTCATGAGTATGGTTCTTGGCGGGACTCTCGTTGGAATTGGAATTGGAATTTGGGTCTTAGAATACTAGTTTTTGATTGGGAAAAAGGGCAGCGGGATAGCTTTATGTCTTAGATAGAAGGTATCCCTATTCTCAGCAACGTACAGGACTCCTTGGCTTGTGTTTTTTGTCTGAATGGAATTTTTTCTGTTAAGTCTTACCGTTTGCGTATTGATTCTTTTGTGGCAGATTTTGTTGATAACTCTAAATTTTTATGGAAAAGGCTGTGCCCTCCGAAAGTTGACATTTTCGCTTGGCAGCTGAGAAAGGGAAGAGTCTTGGTTAGAGATGTGCTTCTTCGCTTCGGCATAGTGCAAGGGTTGTCTTCAAATTGCCCCATGTGCAGCTTCTCTAACGAGACAATAGATCATTTGTTTTTGCGATGTCGCTGGACTTGGAAGCTATGGATGTGTTGCATGGATTTGTGGGACGTAAGGAGCTGCTCAAATTCCTCTTTTAAGGAATGGATGGACAGTTGGTTGGCTCTTTGTCCAGCCGTGAAAAATAAGAAGGCTTGGAGCATTTTATTCTTCGTGGTTATTTGGACGATATGGGAGTTAAGAAACAATTTGATCTTCAAAGGGACTGCTGCTGCACTGGAAAAGGCTATGGATAACGTGAAATTTGGGGTGGCATGGTGGTTTAAATGTTTTGGTAAGGAAAGTAAGGATCATGTCTCTCTATTGCTGCTCAACATTAAAGAAAGTTGTGTCTCTCGTGCCTCTTCCAAGAAGCCATTTTCAGTTAGCTGGGGGTCTCATGTGGGGGATACTTTGATTTTTAACGTTGATGGGTCAGTTAGAGGGAAGTCAGGTCTGGCAGGTATTAGGGGTGTTCTTCAGAATGCGGATGAAGAGATAATCTGCTTGTTCTCTCATTCAGTCTGCCTGTCGGAATGCGAATGAAGAAATAATCTGCTTGTTCTCTCATTCAGTTTGCTTGTCAGAATGCGGATGAAGAGATAATCTGCTTGTTCTCTCATTCAGTCTGCCTACAGGATTCTATTTCTGCTGAGATTCTTGTGATCCTGAAAGCTTGTGAGTTGTGTGCTTCGAAGCAAAGCTTGGCCAAGAGAAAGATACATACTGTGAGTGACTCGAAAGTGGCAATTTCTTGGATCAACAGCTTGGATGCTTTTGGGAGTCTCCTTCACATTAATTCTATCTTCTTCTTTTTTTGGTGATAACGTTAATTCTATCTTAGACATCAGAACTCACCTTCAAAGTATGAAAGGCCTATCAATTTCTTTCATTCCAAGGGCTTCCAATGAGGTTACGGATAGGCTAGCTAAGTAGAGCTCCAGTGGTGGTATGGATAAATTAGAGTGGAGTAGGGCGTGAGTCTTTTTGGTCTCGGTGGGGTTGTGCTTTGTTTTCTTTTGGTTTGCTTTTGCTTTGTTGTGGTTCCCTGCGTCTTGTGTACTGGTTGTTTTTGCTGCTTGTTTGCTCTGTTTTCTCCTGAGCTTTGTTGCAAAAATTTCAGGAACATCAGTTCCTTGGAAGCTGTCTTGTTGTTGTTGTTTTGGGGTTTTGGTTCTGTTTTGCGTCTTTGTTTCTCTTGAATAAAGCTCACCGTTCAAAAAAAAGTCTACAGAGTTGAAGTTGACAAGAGTTTAGTGTATGTGTAGTTTGATGATTTTTTGATTGATAGTTTGTGTGACAATTCGTTGGACTCAACTCTCAATCACTCAAGCCAACTATTTTTAGGGATTAGAAACAGGATTAATGTGTTTTAAAATTTTTGTAACGGTTATTTTAATGTTTGATTTAAATTTTATGTAACCTCCATATTAAAAAATATTAATGTTTTTGTAACACCTAATTTGAATTTGTTTTAAATTTTGTAACTCCCGATTTGAATTTGAGTTTTAAAGATTCTAATTCCTAATATTTGATTTTGAATTTATAATTAAAAGAATTAATATTAGAGGTTTTAAAACTTTTATTCTAACAAACACTAATAGAACTGACCTTGAACAACAAAACCATCTCCTATTCATGCAGTGTGTTGAACTATTTGCACAACAGTATATAAAAAATCAATAAAAAGTCTAAAATGTTTGGCAGAAGGGGGAATTAATGCTTCCTAATAAGTAACTTAATTAATGTTTAAAAACGAAAAAGAAGAACAAAACAAGGATGGGCATAATTGTTTTCAAACGCAAATAATGATGAAACATTGTGCACTGCTTAAAAACACGCAAGCTATGAAATCTAATCCCATTCACACCGATTTAGTAGAAAGAGTCGGTGTATGCATTAGGTAGCTATTGTATACTTTGAACATAGATGGAAGCAAAATGGTACACTTTGAACATAGATGAAATCCATTATATCTTGGGAGACTGTTCACAAACTTGAACACCATTCGTGGAGAATGTAAAATTGTCTTAAGGAAATTGTGAGTGTCACAATGCTCGGATATTGAATCTTTACAATCTGTAAGTTTTTCTTGTTTGAATTTCCTTTTCATTGTGATGTTCTGTGTTTAAGTTTATTGTAATAAATAATTTCGTTTTCACTGTGCTACACTGTATTTGAGTTTCTAGCAATATATATTTATAGGTGACATAACACAGATATTAACACCTAGATCATAAAAATTGATACTTTAGAATATAAATAATATGATAATAAAATATAAGATAATGATAAAACAAAATACCATAAGGAGAAAAATTAGAAATTCAAACCTGGACAAAGTGAGAGGCAAGCGAATGCGCTGTCCTGAAGCCGAGATTCCTTCCCTCGTGTGGATAGTAGCATATATTTAGGCTCCAAGATCCAACTCTTAGTACTCACAACTGGTCTCCTCGATAAACACAATTACTGGAAGGCAATATCTAGTCTACAGGGTTAAAGTTGTTAGGAGTTTAGTGTATACGTAGTTTGATGTTTTTTGATTGATATTTTGTGTAACAATTCCTTGGACTCAATCACTCAAGCCAACTATTATTCGGGATTTAGAAACAATACGGTTAATGTGTTTTAAAATATTTGTAACGTTTATTTTAATGTTTGATTTAAATTAATGTAACCTCCATATTAAAAAATATTAATGTTTTTGTAACACCTAATTTGAATTTGTTTTAAAGTTTGTAACTCCCGATTTGAATTTGAGTTTTAAAGATTTTAATTCCTAATATTTGATTTTGAATTTATAATTAAAAGAATAAATATTAGAGGTTTTAAAAAAATTATTCTAACAAACACTTATAGAACTGACCTTGAATATTTATGCACAACAAAACCATCTCCTATTCATGCAGTGTGTTGAACTATTTGCACAGCAGTATATAAAAAATCAATAAAAAGTAGAGGTGGGTGTTTTCGAGTTGGGTTGGGTTGGGTTGAAAATTTTTCAACCCAATGTAAATTTTAACCCAACCCAACTCAAGGGTTGGGTTGATCGGATTGGGCTTTTTAAGTCCAATAGAAAAAAATGTATTTGAATTCAAATGTTGTTATATCAAAATTCAAATTAAAAATAGTTTTTCACCCTAATATCATATCACATCGAGTTTAGATTTCTTAAAAATATCGAAATCAAATCACAACATATAATACAAATTGTTTAAACATCTGTGCATAATTAAAAAATAAAAATATAATAATTTATCCAACTTAAGAAGTATCCATCTAAGCTTCTCATCCATTTTACCATTATAATCACTTCGTCGAATATCTAGTGGTTGGATAATCTATTATTTATTTCAATCAACATAATGGTTTGAGTTTATATACAATTATTAGACTTTTCTCTGTCAAATTCTTAATCAAATCCTAAGGAAGAAAAAACAATTTAAAGTATAATTAAGGATGTGCCAATTAATATAAAAGATGAAGACACTATAATTGCATATTTTTAATAAATGTATTATATATTATAGTGTAAAATATTTAAAATTAAGTTTATATATTTGTCATTTATAATATTATAAATGGTGCATGATTAAATTTTTAAATATTTTTAAAAATGAGATTTCATAATAAATAAAATTATTTAATTTATTTTTTATTATTTATGTCAGGTTAGGTTGGGTTATATTTTATTAACTCAACCTAACCCAATTTTAAAAGCAACCCAATCCAATCTAGTCGGATTGTTCGGGTCGGGTTGAGTTGGGTTGACGGGTGTCCACCCCTAGTAAAAAGTTTAAAATGTTCAGAAGAAGGGGTAATTAATGCTTCCTAATAAGTAACTTAATTAATGTTTAAAAACGAAAAAGAAGAACAAAACAAGAATGGGCATAATTGTTTTCAAAAGCAAATAACGATGAAACATTGTGCACCGCTTAAAAACACGCAATCTATGAAATCTCCTCCCATTCACACTGACTTAGTAGAATATTTTTTTTATTTCCCTTTTCAAAATACTTATTTAGGAAAGATTTGTTAAAAAAATTTCTAATTTCTTTTGAGAATGTGATTTTACTTGGAGACTAAGGATACTCACACTATTAATAGTGAAACTTATTCTTTAGTTGTATATACTGTGAGAGATATCAAGATACACTTAAAAATTCTCTTTAAAATCATTTGGCTATAGAAGGATAAAATTCAATACAAATTCTCTTTAACATTATTTGATTTACTATATCTCAATTGGAGAAATTATTTTAATATCTTGCTTGCTTGAGATCATGCTAGTATTTACTCACATAAATATAATTTGCGGGTTTCTTCCTTTTCATATAACTTCATTTATATATATATATATATATATATATATATATATTTCAGAAACCCAAAGACCAATCAAATGGTTAAAAATTCATTTTCCTAATAAGTAACTATTAATGCACTTATTTTTTTATATAAAAAATCAATAAAAAGTCTGAAATGTTTGGAAGAAAGGGGAATTAATGCTTCTCAATGAGTAACTTAATTAATGGTTTAAAAACGAAAAAGAAGAAGAAGGGGGCATAATAAATTGTTTTCAAAAGCAAATAATGATTAAACATTGTGCACTGCTAAAAAACACGCGAGCTATGAAATCTCCTCCCATTCACACTGATTTGTTTACGTAATAGGCAGATATTGTATACTTTGAACATAGATGAAAATGACTTTTGTCAAATTAATTTGGAAGTATTCTGCTCTATGCAAGCCACCCAAAACATATGTAATTTCTAACGTGCTTTATAAGATATGATTGAATAATTGTAAAACAAGAAAAGATATCAGTAGTTGTCGTTGAATCAAGAGCATCAAAATTATGATAATAATTGAGGAACAATCAATATTTTGTTTGCTCGAAAAATATCGCCAGCGAGGCAGCGAGCACCAAAAGTGAAGGCAAAATTAGCTTTATACTTGTACGATATAAAAGCTTGGTGCTTCTAGAAAGTTGTCACCCGGCTTCATGCATGACGCCATCGTTTTAAATAAATCATCGATCCCCTATATTCATATTCATCATGCATCCCTCGACTAAAATTATGTCATGTAATTATTTTGTTTTAAAAAATGTAAAAAAATCATCTCTTGTCATGTAATTATATAAAAAGAGTAAATTATATCTTACTTGTTTGAGATTTGCCCTTTTACGTACCGGAAAAACTTTATCCAAATTTGACACTAACTTTCCCTACTGTTAATCAAAGTCTATTAATTAGACCATGTCAAACCGTAACCAAGAGTGGCTTAACTGATTTTAAGGATCTGAGTAAGGGTCTGCATTTTTTGTTTGGTTTGGTTTGGACTGAAGCTCAATGTCAAACCAAATCAATATGGATCGGTTTGACTATATTTCAACCCGAACTAAACCAATTTGATTTTTCAAACTAATTCAAACAAAACCAAAAAAGGTCAGGTTGATTCGGATAGGTTTATCTGTTTAGATTTGAGCTCAAATTTTTTTTTTTTTTTTGTATATTATATTACAAAAAATATTTAAATAACAAAATCATAACATAAAATATTAATTATATATATAAAGGAAGTACATAATGTCTCTCTCTCTCTATATATATACACACACATGTACATATACCTTTATTAAAGACATGTTTGACAACATCTATACTTTTGAAACCCTAATACATCAATTAATCAGAAGGATTGTATCCAAACAAATAAATAAATTATAAAAGCATAAAGTAATCGATAAAAGTTATAAAACCTGGACTGAATAGAAAACGTAGGTGAATTTTATATTTTAATTTTATTTTCTAAAATATTTGGTTTGGTTTGGGTTAGTGAATTATTTCACTCAACCTCAAACCGAACCACCCATTTGTAATTGAACCAACCCAAACTTTATGGGTTAGGTTGGTCGGTTTGGTTCGGTTTGGCGGTTTTTGCACACCCCTAGATCTGAGGGAGTAAAAATAGACACCAATTATATATATAATAAATAAACATTTTATAAATGTTATGAAATAAATAAAATAAATAAGAACATAATAGCATAAATATAAAGTAAGAAAGGAGAGAAAATAGTAGCCCAAGAAAAGAGACTCTTTTATTCCTTAATATTTCTCAATCTCATATATCAAGATGAAAACTCTTATTTATAGCCTTACAAATCTTTACGATCATAACTTACACAATAATGGATATAAATTATAATACAAATTGACCATTAATCATTTGGGTGTTACAAGAGAAGTTAGGGAGATGATAAACTTGATTTCTTAATATGGACATCAACTCACATTAAAACATTGAATAATGTTTTCATAACACTCCCCCTTGGATGTCCATCGTATAGAGAATATGCCTCATTAAAACCTTTGCTAGTAAAAACCCAGTGGAAAAAAAAATAGCAGAGGAAAAAGAGTACAGTATTCATCTACATATCAAATTAACCTCTGAAGGAATTTGGGGTACAAAACTACCTCGTTAAAACCTTACTAGGAAAACCCTATGGGATAAAAACCTAGTGAAGGAAAAAGAGTACGGTATGTACAATTTTCTCCAAAATCAATATCTCCCCCTGATAAGGTGATAAATACGCTCCCCCTCATTCTGACGTAGATGCTTCAATATTTTACAAAGATATTGCATCCCGATATTTTGTACCAAGATTTTATTTGTTGCAACTGGTAGTGTATTTATAAACAAATCTTTAAGATTGAAAACTTATACGTATTTTTTATCACCATCTTTTTGGAGATCATATGTAAAGAACTTTAATAAAATCGATTTCTGAATTGGTCCAACTTGTTATATACAACATCATGTTGTTTTATTATAAAAACACAAGTTGAACCTATATTTGGTACTTCAGGACCCAAAGTTCTTCAATAACAAAAGGAGATCATACACCACTTTAAGTTATGGAATAAATATCGAGGAATTCATTCGATATGTTTTATCCATGGAAAAGTACTTCAGGACATTTTCCTTATATATATTGACTTATGTTTAATGTCAAACTTATTAGCTGAGACTAAATATTATTTTCCAAGACTTTTCATCTTTAGAAATTATTCCTTTGATATATATAATTTATAAACTTAGCATAATTTTTACTAAGCTTTACACAATCAACATGTAATTATTTTAATAAATATTCACCATGACGAATACACTACATGCATTCTGATTGTTTAATTTTCACTATACAAAACTTCATGTAGCTTTGAATAATCTGCTTCAGACATTTAAATTCGTCGAGGATTTTTATTCATTATCAAACTAGGTTTCTGCAATAAATCTTTTATCTTAATTCGTACAAAAAATATTCAATAAATTTAATGTCATCAAACATGTGGACTACAGGTCCAAAGCTTTCAAGTTTTATATTAATATAGCTTTGCCTTTTATTTGCTAATAATTTCTCTGTCGACATTTCTATAATTTATAATACAAGTCTTTCATCATTTTTCATAATATGCAAAGCAAAAATATATAATCTCAATTTCTATACCAATATATTTCATTATGATTATGTAATTCATATGTCTCTTCAAGGACTTATTCTAATAACTTTACTGTTAAATATACACTATACATGTCTTTCTATACAAATATCTCTCCAGGAGAAGTATAATCACATTAAATTTAATACAAGTGCCTCTATTGGGACAATTGAGATTCTTTTATTTTCTTCAACGGTCTCATAGGGGAGATTAACATTTCTATATGATTCTTCAGGATTTTATTTTCACTTATGATACTAGCTCTTCAATAGCCTTATATGATGATGATTTATCTATCACTCGAGTATTATTTTAAATATGATCATAATTTTTAAAATTATAGTTCTAGGAACCATATCCTTTGAACCAAAATCATCTTTTACGACTTTACTGTCTAACAGATGATTTTTGCTGTCATTTTAGAAATTGTTCTACAGGAACAACCACCCGGGTTTATATATTGGCAGAATGTAATTTTATTATTTTATTTGAATCATCTAAAAATTTATTTGCATATCATGCAATTCATAGGATGATGCATACCTTGTAATTTTATGTCGTTTATCAACTTATGATATTCTCCCCCTAACGGCGATAAAATTTACTTTAAGGAATTATATGCATCATAATAATTTTCTACATAAAATCATTTATTTTGTCATATTGTCCTTTAAGGACTAATTTACATGGTCTTATTGTCCTTCTGGGACATTCACTAGCAAAAACTAATTAGTTATGAAATGGATATCCATATAAAATATTTCAATATTTCGATGCATCATTTACTTTTAGTAAAGCTTATTGTCCTTTAGGGACATTCACTAACATGTAATCATATAATATAAGAATATGATAAATTCTTTTGGCACGAGACAAAATAAATTAGATATAATAAGAACTTCAATTCACCAAATTTCATATTCTTATGTCAAGTTCTTAAACACTCACATGTTTTTTTGGAACTTCTGGTTCGTGTAGGAACTTCTGGTTTGAAAATGTAAAATCATATGTTTAAAGCTTCGCGTTCTTAAAATAAAATCACAATTTTACTTTTCAAATGAAAAGAACTATTATTAGATCAAATTTAGAACTTCTAGTTCTAATTAAATTTCATATCAAAAATTAAATACATAACTACAAGTCTAATTAGTTTGAAATTGATAACATCATATTTTAATAAGATAAATATTCAGAACTTCAGATTCCGATTTGTATTAATATTAAGAGCTTTAAGCCTTTGTATTTTCCTTTTCATTGAGTAGCCAAATATTTATCTAGCAATGGAAATTTAGATCATCTTTTGATTCAAAACTTCAGGTTCAAATTTCAGAACTTCGGGTTCATATTCAACAATTTATATTCAAATTTAAAACTGCAGGTTCTCAATTGGATTTGATTTTGAAACTTTTGGTTCTATATATATTGATCAACTCCAATAACATTAAGAACCACAAAAAAATAAAGCTAAATTTATTTTTTGATGTGGAAGATCCAACGTAGTGGCAACCACAGAGCATACTCATAAAATTAGTTGTGTGGAATAAATTAAATCAAAATAACAATGAGTAAATTATATTAAAATACTTACTTGGCCGGATATGATCTTCTTAATTGTCTATGGACAATTTTTTTATATTGTAGATCTTCAAGATCTAACAAAATACAAAGTGTCAATTTTCATGTAATTTGTTTTAACTTTGTGTCATATATTAGCTCTTCTGGAGTGTTCATTATTCTTGCTAAAAATCAACAAAATATTTTAGATATAACAAGCAAACTTTTATAATTATTAAAAGGTGTATTTTACATCCTTTCGATCTTCTTGTTTTGTTAAGATGTTATTCCACTTTTGGTGGAACAATTTAAATTTCTTTATAGTGATCACCTTGACATCAATAATTATTTGATTACAACAATATCCACGATCATCACCATAACTATATGTAACATTCATTTCAAGGAATGATATTGATCAAATTGGGTGATGTTAATGATTTTATAATCAAAACTAATTATTTTGTTCAACCATGAAAACCATGAAAACCATGATATAAACTAATAGTATGCTCAAATACATACGTTATTAATATAGCCACTTCTAGAGCAAATTTGAAGCATAAAATAGTGAAATATGTATTGCTACTTATGGAACAATATTTGAAACAATATAGACTCATTATGTTTCATCGATCATGTTTTTATCTACTTGGTGATCAAAACCATTTTTAAGCAAATATATGTAAGAATAAATAATTCGTTGATGATAAGATATTTCTATTAGAAAAGAACAGCTAGATCTCTTTTTTTAACAAATAAAATAAAATATAATTCATGATATATTATATAATTTACTAAAAACAACAACAAATATCTAGCTTGATATGAAGTTGTTTTCATGATTTGTTGCAACTTGCAATTACAAGTTTAATACTAATATAAATCAAAGTAATAAGAAAAATCTCATCTTTGAAAGAATAATGGAATATAAATATTATATTACTAAAACCACATGAATGTAAATCAACTTAAAATAAAACCAACAATTTTAAAATACAAAAATCAATGAACCGTAAAACTATATCACATGGTGAATAAATTCAAATGTTAATGAATAAACAATTGAGACATTTCGTGATTAATAGGTGTGTGAAATATGAAAATTTATATTTTTATAGTATATGAAAATATAAGATTTCACACCTTACATAGTAGTTGGGTCTCTTAATGTGAAATATAAATAACCAATACAAAATAATAGATCAAAAATGTCAGATTCATGATAATGTGAAATATAAACAACCAATTATAGATAGATAGATCAAAAATGTTTGAAAACAAAAGGCAAATTACTTTTGCACTTTTTTATCATATTAATATCGAAACTTAATGTTCTATTATATCATAACCTTATGGTTATGATTTGCAATTCTAGAACTACAGGTTCCAAATAAAATTCATATTTGATGAAAATGTTGAATTCCATCGGAACTTCAAGTTCATATATAAACTTCTTGTTTATAATTGTAAACCATGAATTGAGGACTTCAAGCTTCAAAATTAATCACATATGTCGAAATTCAGAACTTTGGGTTCTTATTCGATAATTCAAAATTTTCATATTTTGGTTTTATTGCAATCCATATTTTCTAATGAGATTATGTAAGCTTCAAGCTTTTTGATTTTGTAATCTCCAAACACTAAATTGAGCTTCAAGCTTTTTGATTTTACAATTTTCGGACATTAGATCAAGCTTCAGGCTTTTTGATTTAACAATTATCAAATATATATCAAATCGAGCTTCAGGCCCTTTGATTTTGTGATATTTGGGTTGCAATATAATTAATTTTATTTTTGCAATCTTCTAGTTGCAATACAATCATTTTTTTTTTCTTTTATTGGCAACGCAATGAATATTAAGAACAAAATTAAGAAGACGAATAATATAAACTATTTTTTTTTCTTAGCCCAAAATTAGAGAGAGAAATACTTTACAATTGCTTGAATCTCTTGGTCTCATCAAGAACTCTCGGTCTCATCAAGAAATTGTTATCTCTCTTATCACTTATCGAATTTGGATCATATGACATCTTGTCTTCAAATAATAAACTTTCAAATCTAAAAGTTGAAACATATAATGGTTAGTGACTCGTGCTGATAACGTGTTATGAAATAAATAAAATAAACAAGAACATAATAGCATAAATATAAAGTAAGAAAGGAGAGAAAATAGTAGCCTAAGAAAAGAGATTCTTTTATTCCTCAATACTTCTCAATCTTATATATCAAGATGAAAGCTCTTATTTATAGCCTTACAAATCCTTATGATCATAACTTACACAATAATGGATATAAATTATAATATAAATTGACCATAAATCATTTGGGTGTTACAAGAGAAGTTAGGGAGATGATAAACTTGATTTCTTAATATGGACATCCACTCACATTAAAACATTGAATAATGCTTTCATAACAATAAATAATTTATAACATTATTAATATGATCATATTTTCTAGGTACATTTAATATCCTATTTAATCAGTTGAGGAAATGGTGGAAAGTATCACCTTTTCCAACTTATTTAGTGACTCTATGACCGGTTTAATAACTTAAGTTTAAAAGTCACTTATTATGGTGAACTACCAAAATTGCCCTCAGATAATCATTTATGTTATTCTGTTTGTCTGGTTCTCTCTCCACACTTCCAACGAAAACGATAACTGTGTTAGTCTCTCTCTCTCTCTCTCTCACAATACAAATAGAAGTTCAAGATCCAAACAACTAGACGTGCTTCATTACAGCAAGGTAATATTTCTTGCAAATACTTCTTTTCATTTGTTCACATTTTCATTGTGACAATTGTGGATCTCCGAGACTTTGTCACCTTTTTCCGAGCCTTTTTAAAAATCACTAATCGAGCCTTTTCATGTCTTCTCCGAGCCTTTTCAAAAATCAGTAATCGAGCCTTTTGAAGTCTTCTCTGAGCTTTTTCATGTCTTATCCGAGCCTTTTCATATCATCTCTGAGATTTTTCAAAATCACTAATCGAGACTTTTCAAGTCTTCTCCAAGCCTTTTCGTGTCTTCTCCGAGACTTTACAAAAATCACTAATCGAGCCTTTTCATGTCTTCTTCGAGCCTTTTCATGTCTTCTCCGAGCCTTTTCATATCATCTCCGAGACTTTTCAAAAATCACTAATCGAGCCTTTTCAAGTCTTCTCCGAGTGTTTTCAAGTATTCTCTGAGACTTTTCATGTCTTCTCTGAGACTTTTCAAAAATCACTAATCGAGCATTTTCAAGTCTTCTCCGAGCCTTTTCATGTCTTCTCAAAAATCACTAATCGAGACTTTTCATGTCTTCTCTGAGCCTTTTCATATCATCTCCGAGACTTTTCAAAAATCACTAATCGAGCCTTTTCAAGTCTTATTTGAGACTTTTAAAAAATCACTAATCGAGCCTTTTCAAGTCTTCTCCAAGCCTTTTCAAGTCTTCTCCGAGCCTTTTCATGTCTTCTCAAAAATCACTAATCGAGCATTTTCATGTCTTCTTCGAGCCTTTTCATATCATCTCCGAGACTTTTCAAAAATCAGTAACCGAGCCTTTTCAAGTCATCTCCGAGACTTTTCAAAGAATCACTAATCGAGCCTTTTCAAGTCTTCTCCGAGACTTTTCATTGAATTACTAATCGAGCCTTTTAAAGTCTTTTTCGAGACCAAAAATTTCGTCTTCGAGACTTTCATGTATTCTTTGAGACTTTTCTAGTGTTCTTCGAGCCTTTTAAATATCCTCACCCGAGGATTTGTAAATGTAATTTGTGAAAATATTTTGTACTCCTGAGTTTTTATTAATAGTTTTGATTAATTTGACAGCATCATGAATCGGGTTAGAATAGTAATATCTTACAACAGTCAATGGGAGCAACTGCCCAACGGAAGTCAGAGGTTTGTTGGATCTGATAACTAGGGAATGTATGTGTCAAAGAATATGACTTACAAAGAATTGGTGGTGATCGTGCATACCATTGTGTAGTGTGATGTAAACAAATTCAATGTTGATCTGGCATCAATATCAATCGTTCCTAGCAGTACATGTCGTACATTTATAAGAAATAACGATAATGTTCAGTTTATGCTAGGGGAAGATCGGGTGATCCCTCAAGTATGTGTAAATCTAACTCAGAGGACAGCTGGAGATGTGATAGGGAATGATATTCCTCCTCTTGAAAATACCCAACAATTTGGATCCTTCAGCGGTAGCAACCAAGTGTATCCCCAAAGGAGTTTCGTCGAAAGTGGGGAAAACATGTGTGGTGTCCCACCGGTAGTGGTTGACCAAGTAGTTGAACCTCAATTTGGCGATGTGTTTGGTTGTCGAATTGAGCAGTACAATGAGATGAACAATTACCTGAACCATGAGGTGGATAATGAGGCAAATAATGAGCAGGTAGATGATCTAGAAAATGTGGATAAAGAGCCTACACAAATTCAAACATAAGGAAGACAAGTACAAGGAGTTAGTCACACTATACCAAATATGCCCAGGACTTCTGAGGTCCAACATAATATAATTGTATCTGATTCTGATAATATGATAACGTGGGTTATTCCCGGAGAAGATTCATACTTGTTTGGTATAGGTAGAAGCAGCACCTTGGCAACACAAGAACCTACATGCATGATTTATAAAGGTCAATTTTTCAGGAGTAAAAAGGATTTGAATAGGCTAGTTGGCCTTTTTTCAATGCGGGAGAACTTTGAATGGAAGGTGAAAAGGTCTAATAAGACAACGTTACATCTAGTTTGCATCATTGACGACTGTACGTGGAAATTAAGAGCGGAGAGGAGAGATAAAGGGACTTACTTCCAAGTCAGAAGTTTTGTCAACCAACACAGTTGTCCTTTAGAGGAGGTTCACCGTCGCCACCAACAAGCTAGTGCAGTCATAATCGGAGAAGTCATTGCACCTAGACTTCAATAACATGATGGTCGTCTCATGCGTCCGAAGGACATAATCACCGATATGAAAACAATGTATGGCATCCAAGTCATGTACAGTAAGGCACATGATGTCTTGCAATATGCATTGTCCTTGACCTATGGAATGCATGAAGAAAGTTTCAAACTGTTACCATCTTTTGCGTACGTTCTGGAATAGCAAAATCCTGGCACAATCACTGACTTACAGTGCGCAGACGATGAAACATTCCTGTACTTTTTCATGTCATTAGGGTCCTCAATTAAAGGTTTCCGGAGGTGTATGCGTCTTGTGATTGCAGTTGATGGTACCCATTTGAAGCGAAGATTTAGGGGTACAATGTTTGTTGCAACTACATAAAATGGAAACGAATATGTGTATCCAATTGCTTTTGGGTACAGTGACTCAGAAAACAACCTTTCATGGGAGTGGTTTTTGGAATGCTTGAGGGGTGCCCTTGGTCATATAGATGATCTGGTTTTCATTTCCGATCGCCATGCAAGCATTGAAGCGGGGATTTCTAAAGTGTTCCCTTATGCAACCCATACTATATGTTGCTGGCATTTTAGTGAAAATATGAAGAAGCGATTCCACAAAAAAGGATGTTGCCAACATAATGGATTCAGCAGCTAGGACGTATAGTGAATTCAATTATAACAGGCACATAAAGGAGTTACGTAGGCTGCACAAGGGTGCATTCGATTATGCCATTGCTGCCGGTCCACACAAGTGGTCTCGCGTACACTGTCCCCAAAGAAGGTACAGGCTGATGACCACAAATGTTGCAGAGTGCATAAACTCATGCCTAAAATTCGCACGGCAACTGCCAATGATGACACTGGCAGAGTTCATTAGGAATATGCTACAAAAGTGGTTTCACGATCGTCATGCAGCTGCACGGTCCATACATCATCAACTGACTGACGCAGCACATCATGTTATCCTAAAACGTGTCGAGAAGTGCAATTATATGACCGTAAATCCGGTTGACTGGAACATATTCTCTATCAAATTGAAGGGAAACCAAAGGACGGTTAACTTACACTTGAAGACTTGCACATGCAACAAATTCCAAATAGACCATTTCCCATGTTCTCATGCACTCGCAGCGGTAAGGTACATGAGATGTTACAGTTAACAATTTATATTACCCACAAACGTGAATCTCATTGCTTTCATTGTTGTATGGAGCGAAACTTGGATTTTATATCTCTGTGTGCGGACTACTATAAGAGAGAGACACTTATTGATGCATACTCGGTTCTTATTATGCCTGTTGGCCATACTTCTTCATGGGTAGTGCCATCCGACATCACTTCTCGAGTGGTTTTAAATCCAAAGTCGAAGAGACAATCAGGTCGCCAGATAGAGGGTCAACATGTCTCGTCTTCGAAGAGGACAACCATACAGTCGTGTAGAAGATATGGAATATCAGGACAAAATAGCAGGTGGTGCTCCAACCCACCGATGGTTAATGAAGGTCCCAGCATAAGTGTTCCTGATGAATACCGTCGCAAGTGCGGCATCTGTCATTCAATTGGACACAACAAACAAACGTGCCCTGAGAAAGACTCTACCGTGGAATGAATGGAGCTGTTGAGGAAGGCGATCAAACATAACAAGGCAGTACAAGAGGCCCATGAATTGCCACCAGAAAGCCTGTGATTGCTAATGTGGGATGGCAAGATGCTAGGAAGCACTTTGAGGAACATGTCTCCAACTTGATGTTTTCCAACATCGTCCAGACGTTAGGAACCATGCTCGATACAGTTGTGTTATGAGACCGTTGGTTATTATGCTTTTTTATGTTGAACTATTATGATATATTTATTGGTTGTTCGTTTAATGCCATACTGGATCTTTTGTTATAGTGTCTACAATTCATTGTATTGTTTATGGATTTCAATATATCAAATGTGTGTTCAAGTGTTAATTGCAAACAATTAAAATTTTCTTAAAAATCATTTCATTTCATTACTCAAATGTTATGTACATCAACTAAATCACTAACTGGAAGACCAATCCTTCGAGTTACAAAAAATCTCCACAACCATCTTCTCTCGGATGGTGCCCATTTCGTTTTCTGACCAGTAGAACGTATCCCTGTTCACTACCAGGTACTCTATCAACCTCAAAGTATGGGCACCACAGTTACCACTACAATTCACCACATAAACAACCGTTAGAATTGAATGTTATTAAAACCAATTGGGATAGAATAAGATCTTTAAATAGTCATACCCACTATCCTGTTGAGGCACACGGTCTCTAGACACAATGTTGAGTGGAAAGGGCTTATTCTGCAATGTGAATGTCATATCACCCCTCCGTCTGCAACCGTAAAAGTCCATCGCATGCAGCATCGACAGTAAAAAATATTGTAAGCAAGCGAGTTACGTTTTCCTATGGCGAAATGGTACCTCCTGTCTGAACGGGTCCATCAGGTAAATACTCCCTGTTGTGAGGTCGACGCTGGCTAGTGCCCAATGCGTACATCCAAGGTTGTAAGGAATCAAAACCTGTATGTGTTTCAACAAAGTGTTATCAGTGGGAAATTTATTTAAAATTCAAATTCAAACAATGTAAATTAAACACTGACCACTTCAACTTCGTTCCATGGTTTGGTTCCTGCCGGGAACAATCCACGTACCACCTTCAGGTCGTCAGTGGACCACTGATGCTTGAACAAAGACCAACTGCGGCAGGGTTTGTCGGCCCCACTTCCCATCAATCTCTCCCAGTCATTCAATAACTATGACTGTACAAAGAAAATTTATAAAACGTTAGCTAAAAGATGTACAAAACACATAAATAGATGTTCAAAATCTGTACAACTTAAACACTTACATAGAACAGTGAATCCAGTATGTTGATCCTCGGACGGTAGACAGTGGAGTAATATCTCTGACGCTTCCACAGAATATGCAAGTACTCGTCCATATGCTAACAATTTCAACATTTTGTATTGTTAGCATTCTACTATTTCAGAAACATCTTATACACAATGTTCAAGTAAGGACCATACCGTATCCTCCAACTTCATGATGTTGGTTTGAAACCAATGGAATCAATGGACACCAACTGGCTCGAGTAGATCCACATCACGTCTGCATAATTGTTAAAGAAGTTAGATAAGAGAGTAGTTTTACTGAGGAGTTTCAAAATACAAAATTTTTTATGTAATATCTGCGATTATACTTACAATTCCCCAGTCGAGTTCCTCTTATAGGCTTGGTACGCCGCAAGGTGGTCAGGATCTATCAATGCGTGGGGTGCCCATACATTTGGTGGCTGTGGCATAATCCTTGGCCTTTTCGGCCGAGAGGGGTCAGTGTATGGGATTCGCTGTTGCCAACTTGGCCTGCGAACTCGATCCTAACTTTGAAGGGGTGGGGGAATCCAGTCCAGCTCAGTGCGATCCATTGGATGGGTGAGCTGTAAGGAGGAACTCTGTCCCTGTGTATTGCCTCCAAAGGTGTGATGTGTGGAGGGACTCTATCCCCGTGTATTGCTTGTAGGGGTGCGCTGTAAGTAGGAACTATGTCGCCATCGATCGCCTGCAGGTGTAAGCTCTTTAGGTGCGCTAAGACTAGGGATCTCTGTCCCTATGGAATGAATGAAGGGGTGCTCTGCACTAGGATCGACCAGAGAGGTGTGCTGTAAGAAGGTGCTTTGTACCAGGTCCTGAGAATGAACAGGCTAGTCTGGTAAAACTTGCTGAGGTTCCTGCTCTATCTCCATAGGTGTTGTATCTGTACCACTAGTACCACGAGTAACCTCCTCTCGTGGTGTCACATCAGGCCCCTGTTGATTTCCGTGATGACTACCTGTCCTCCCTCTAGGACTGAAGTCTCGGTGTCTGTCTTCGTCATCGAAGGGTGGGTCATCGAACCGTGTACCTTGAGTACGGGAGTGCGACGTCGAACCCTGAAGCCCCCGAATCAAATCTAGCAACTCCTGATGCTGTTGATCTCGCTTCTCATTACTCTTTCTTACCTCGTCCTGTAACTCTCATAACGCATCCATCAGTTCAGTATACCGACGGTCCTGAAAGGATTTTGAAATTTTCAGTACTAAAACCGTTCACTCGATTAAAATTAAATAATACGGTAAAAAGAATTATATGTACTTCTGCTTGCCCTCCAACACCTCCTCGTGAGTCATCTCCAGTTCGAGAGTCATCTCTAGTTCGAGGTTCTCTAGGCAACGTGAATCGAACCCGCCTAGTCCTCGTGGGACGAATATGATGACCGTACGAGTCAAAACCCTCCGTATCACTGGGTTCGAAAGACGGACCCTCAGTGTCACTAGCTCTCGCAGTTGTATATCGTTCGGGGTCAGAGACGGGAACAGGTATATCACCGACATCAGCATCATACAAACTGCCTCCCTGGGAAATACCCTCGAAGTACCGTTCAGCCCTCTTAGTTGCCGTCGGCACCAATTTTACCCTCGCAAACATCTGAAATTGCAGTTAGACCAATGTAATTATATACATACTAATAGTTATGAACATAATATATATATATATATATTTACATTTTTGAGGAAAATGCTATTCAACTTCTCCCCCCTCGGTCGCGTGCTCAACTCCCATTTCAGAATTCTGGGGGAGAGCTCGATTTCCCTCCGCTTCCCACGTCCGCTGTTGCCAAGCTTGGGGATAACCTCGAAAGCAAATATCTGCGAAACAGCTAAGAACAATAAGAATCCAATACAATACATCGGTTATATGGAAAAAATAACAAATTCAAAATTCTCACCAACAGGGCGTGCGTTAGCCCATATATGTTGTATGTCTCCGTGGTGTGTACATCAATGCCCTTTCGTCGCTGGCATTGTTCAAACCGCCTACGTCGACCATCCAACGCATGCTTGAAACCGTATATAGACTGCTTATACACGTGTGCATCCCACGGGGAACGCATCAAAAGCGTCCAAGTCCTCGACTAGGCGAAACTGCCATACTGGAACTTTCTCTCTCTCATCCAACCCTATCAGTATCCAGTTAAGCATATACAATAAGCACAGCTTAACCGCATCGTACTGCTTAGGAAAAACACCAATCCGTAGAACAGCTTTCAGCTCTGCATACTCGACCTCATCTCGACCCTCAAAGTACCGCTGGTGTATGTCATTCTATACCATATCATAGGTCGACGTGTCAGGAAGTTCTCCGAACTTCAATCCGGTGATTAGACAAAACTCAACCTTCAAGAATCGGACCGAATGCCTTTCTAACAGAAATCTCATCTCTTCTTCAGGCCCATCATGATGCAACTCGCGAATAAGCAACCGATGTACAATGCCAACTGAAAACTTCAACCCACGATCCATCCGAAGGAGGTGTCCAAAACAAGACTTAGTATACCGACGTCGTTCTTCGACCGCAAGATGTTCAGGTACCTTGTTAAGTGCGTTGTCGATATCTGTAAGGTCATCAAAATGGTCATGTCGAGTTATTTTCCCCGAGTACCTTTCTTCCTTTGGAGTTTTAAGCGAATCTTTTAGTTGATTCCTCATCTGTATATTGACATAAAAAAAATATATCTAGTTAAATAAAATAAATAATATAAAAATAAAAAGTCTCGGACACTATATGAAAAGGCTCGGACACTATATGAAAAAGCTCGAAGACTATAATTCACAAACACAAGTAAAAAAATTAAAAAGCTTGGATTACTATTCAAAAGGCTCGGACAGTGTATATAAAGGCTTAAAGAGTATTGTAAAAGGCTTAGAGCTAAAAAAATTTCCAACCAAATCAAACGGCTCGGATTACTTTTTAAAAGTCTCGGACGGTTATTCAAAAGGCTCGAAACCAGTGTTAAAAGGCTCGGAGATTCAAAATTAAAATTTTAATATAAAAGGCTCGGATTACTATTTAAAAGTCTCGGACAGTTACTGAAAAGGCTCGAAACAAGTTGTAAAAAGCTCGGAGATTCTAATTCTAAAAACCTATTCATATTCCTTAAAAGGCTCGGATTACTATTTAAAAGTCTCGGACAGTGTTTTAAAAGGCTAGGATCCTATTTTAAAAGTCTCGGAGCCAGTGTGAAAGGCTCGGAGATTCAAATTGCAGAAACTTATTTAAATTGCTTGTAAAAGTCTTGGATTACATATGACAAAGCTCGGAAAAGTCTAGGAAAAGGTTTTAAAAGGCTTGGAGATTCAAATTGCAAAAACCTATTCAAATTGCTCGGAAAAGGCTCGGATTACATGTGAAAAAGCTCGGAAAAGACACGAATAAGGTTTTAAAAGGCTCGGAAACCCAGAACTTCATCGTGTTCAGCATAATTTTTTCATAAATTTAAACCCTAACCTAATCAAACAAACCTAATTTACAACAAATCAAATCAAACCTAATATACATGTCTAACCAACATCCAACATCAAACGCACATAAAAGTTTCAACAACAAAAACGCGTAAGAAAATCATATCACCTTCTCGTCGACTTCAAGACTGTATCGCCACCGCCGGTAGGTTTCCCGTGAGATTTAGTACCAGATTTCTTGCACCCAAGGTCTCTCTTTCCACTGTTCTCTCTCTCTCAACTTTTTTCTCTTCAGACTTAAAATGACAAAAATGAGGGTATTTTTATCTGGTCACCTAAATAGGTGCCTTTTAAACTTACATTAGTAAACCGGTGACATTCTCACAAAAGCCCCTCCAAATAGTGACAAAAAAATTTTGAACCCTAATGAGATCCTATAACTAAGTAATAATAAAAAATAATAAAAATTTAAAAAATATGAGAAAATAGATCCTTTAGTATATTTTTATCAGGAATTTAATTTTTTTTTTTTAATAATATCTTCAAATTTTCTAAATAAATGAGGTTCCTATATATATATATATATATATATATATTTTCCTAGGCTCCAAGTCCCTGCCCCCTGGTTAATTTGTTTGATTTTTACAATAGCTGGCACTGACCGTAACCGTTTATCATATCAACCTATGTGAAAATCTAAAATTTATTGTCAATATATATATATATATAATTAAATTAATTTATATTTTGACCAATGTTTCCAAGAAACTCTTGTGGCCAGTACCGGCCACCTTGCATTCGAATAAACTATTCTACAATAGATTCATACATTTAATAGTAATTTACAATTTTCACCGATAATGTATTCTCGTCTCATTGCCAGATATGTTTTAGTGTTTGTCTACACCATTTATCAGATATGTTTTAGTGTTTGTCTGTACCAAAAATGGTGTGAACTGTCCTTTTCGTTCATATAGGTATTATGAATTTGATGTCAACTTGAACATGGTGTCGTGATGTCTCCATCAAAATGTCTAGTAAAAGTCTTCAAGTAGAATTAAGACCATGTTTTCTAGGTGTGTTAGTATAATTTGAAACTATAAATTTATGCACATTTTGAATGTGATTGCTTTTTCCCCTTAACACTTTCAAGTTTCATCTATCTTACGTTGCTATGCACTCGAATAAACTATTCTACAATAGATTCATACATTTACGAGTAATTTAAATTTTCACCGAGACATAATATATTCTCGTCTCATTGCCAGATATGTTGTAGTGTGTGTCTGCACCAAAAATGGTGTGAACTGTCCCTTTACGTTCATATAGATATTGTGAATTTGATGTCAACTTGAACATGGTGTCTAGTAAAAGTCTTCAAGTAGAATTAAGACCATGTTTTCTAGGTATATTAGTATATTTTGAAACTATAAAACTTTTCGCATTTTGAAAGTGCTTGATTTTTCCCTCTTCTTAACATTTTTGCCTATCTTACGTAGCTACGAAAGTTGCAATAATAATAATAATAAATAAATAAATCGTGGACAGTTGCTCTATGTAATAATCCATTACAAGAAAATAGAGGGTTTGTTGACTGTTAAAAACTGTCAAGAAATGTATTCTTGACAGTTTTAAAAATTGTCAACAAAACCCTTGTCAAGAAAGGTCTTGACAGTTTTGTGTTGTTGACAGTTAAAACTGTCAACTATGTATTTTTTTTTTTTTTAATTCTCGTTATTTAATATTAATATTTAATTACATATTTTACGCATCCCACTGGACCAGACCTGACGCAGCCGGACACCCACCGCCCACCGACCTGACCACCGCCCTGACCGCCGTCGTCCGAACCACCGCCACCGCCGCCGAACACCAGCTGCCGTCCGGCCAGAGGCCTGACCGCCGTCGCATCCAACCACCACTGCCAAAAACCGCCGCCGTTCGGACCACCGCCACCTGCACACTCGCCGCCGCACTTGCCCACCAGCCGGCCAGAGGCCTGACCACTGTCCCATCCAACCACCACCGCCAAAAACCGCAGCCGTCCAGACCACCGCCACAGCACTTGCCCACCGGCCGGCCACCACCTACCTGATAATAATGACAATTAATTGTCATTTGTGGGAGTTGAACTTAAGACTTCAAATTCAAAGATTAAAAATCTTTACAATTTGACTACAACATAAAATGTAATATTAAACTAACAATATTTATATATAAACTACGAGTTGTTAGAAAAAAAAAAAAAATTTAGGTAAATCTAAATTTATTCAACTAATCAAAATTATAATTTCTATAACAGACATATATTTAAAAAATTGTATTGAAACTTTTAATAAAATTATATGTTTTAAAACATATATAGTCGAGTTATTGGTCAACACTCTATGGTCATGTTTGATTACGTGGTGAAATGGTAATCGAAATGGTAATGAGAATGAGAATGAGAATGAGAATGCAAAAGAAAAGAAAACTAAGTTTTTTGTTTGGTTGGAATTTTAGAATTAGTCTATAAATTAATATTATTTTATTTGGTTAACAATTAAATGGAATGAAGTTAACTGTATTTTGATAAAAATACCCCTAATTATAAATGTATAATAACACGATATATTATAGATAATAATAATAATAATAAAATATAAAAGTATATTATATATATAATTATATATTAAATTGTATATATAATACATATAATAATAATATATATAATATATATAATATATATAAATATAAATATATATATAATATATTAATATATAATAATATAATATATAAATGTATGTTTATATATCTTTATATATATTATAATAATATAATATATAATAATAAAATATATAATATAAAATAATGATATATTATTTTTGGAAGGAAGCTGAGGGTATTTTTGTAATAGAGTTGGGGCATATGAAAGTATTTATGGAATATAAATTTTAGTTTAGAATGGAATGACTTTCCATTAGTTTTTGGATGGAATGCCCATTTCACCAAAATGGTGGAATCCCAATTCCAATGGAATCACAATTCCATTGCATTTTAACAAACCAAAATATATAATATAAAATACATATATTATGCTCTAAGCAATTTAACCACGTTTGTATGCTTTAAGCAATTTAACCACGTTTGTATTATTTTCAATTGGTATCAAAGTGGGTCGTTAGACAACACTCGATAAGATCCGGGTTATACTTACTAGTGAATTGTTAGGTTTTTAAAGTATGGTCTTGCAAGAAGATGTAATGACTGAAGGGGCTTCAAACTCTAGGCCTCCTCTTCTCAAGGGTCATAATTATGGATTTTGGAAATTACGAATGAAGGCTTACATTCGCTCTATTGATGAAAGAGCTTGGATGACCGTGGAAGAAGGGTACCTCTCTCCCAATAAGAGTGAAAATGGAGTGACTGTTTTCAAGCCTAGAAGTGAATGGTCAACTAATGAGTTTGAGTTAACAAAGTGGCATTATCAGGCGGTGAATGCTATTTTTGGAGGTGTGGATAGTAGGCAATTTTCCTACATCTAAAATCTAAAGACCGCAAAGGAGGTATGGGAAGCTCTCCAAGTTACCAATGAGGGGACAAAGGCGGTAAAGAAATCTCATCTTTAATTGCTCACAACTAAATTTGAGTCCTTGCAAATGTGTGAAGAAGACAAGTTTGTTGACTTCCAAGACAAGCTTCTAGACATTCCCAACCAATGCCAAGCTCTTGATACTCCTATCTTCAGTGAAAAGCTAAATTGGAAGATTTTAAGATCTCTACCAAACAGGTTCAAAGCCAAGGTAACGGTCATTGAAGAGAGCAAGGACGTTGATGTCATGGGCTTAGATAAGTTGCTAGGATCTCTTCAAACCTTTGAGGCGTGCTTGAAGCCTAAGGCTAAGAACAAGGGTTTAGCTCTCAAAGTCGTCAAAGAAGCTAGTAGTAGTGAAGATGACGAGGAGATAGCTTTATTGGTTAGGAAGTTTAGGAAGTTCTAGAGGAAAGGTGCCAAGCCAAGTGGCAAGTACTCAAGAGAAAAAGAAGTCAAGAAATCCTTTACTCCACCTCATGAGAGGAGTAGTCATGCTAAGAGCAATAGAAATGTCCAATGTTTTAAGTGCAAGAAGTTAGGACATTATGTTTTGGATTGTCCTATTGGTGATACTAAGAAGGACAAGAAGGGAAAAGCTATGGTGGCTATATGGAGTGAAAATGATGACTCTAGTGATGAGTCTTCTAATGAGAAAGAGTTAGTGAGCAACTTTGTTGCATTCACGGCCTCTTACTCTATCCTAGAGGATGTATGTCAAGATTCATTGGACAAGGAGGTTGATCCAAATCATCAAGAGTGTTTAAGTGATAATCCAACCTACATAGATCTTTTAGCTAAGGTGAAATGTCTTGAAGAGAATTTGAAGATGGCCTTTAGAGAGGTTGTTAAGAAGGATGATTTGATCAAACTACAAGTGGATGAGTTTGTTTCAACAACTCGGAGGCTCTTAGGTGAAAAGAATGCTCTTGCCAAGAAGCTTAGAGAAGTTGAAGGGGTTGTTCTTGAGAGGGAAAGAATCAACTCTAGTTTTTCATTAGGAGGCTCAAGCGACTTCGTAGTTGAGGAGAAGCTCATAAAAGCATCACTTCTTACAAGCGAGGACAATGTCATTGTTGACAAGAAAGCTCCTAAGAAGAGACGTTTCAAGACTAAGAAAAAATTAAAGAACAAGGTACCTCTTGAAACTCCTATTTATGCTTCTCCAACTCCGGAAGGTAAAATCTCTTCTTTTGTTCCTATATGTCATTTTTGCAATATTGTAGGTCATATCAAGCCCAACTGTTATAAATTCATTGAATATTGTGAAATAGAAAATGTATCTAGGAATAAAGAGATTGTGCCTCATTTTAAGCATGCTAAAGCTTTTGAATATGGAAAGCATGAAAATGTCAAAAAGCATGTTAAGAATGTCCAGTTTGATAAGAGAGCAAACCTTGCTAAAATTGACAAAGCATGTGTTGCTAGCAATGTTGCTAAGAAGAGTATCAATGATATTATTGTGAATTAAGTTGTTGAAGAACTTTACTCTAGATACAACATTGTTGTCAATAAGAATCTTGATAATGTTTGTGTAGGTTCACCCAAGACAAAGTTTGTCAAGGGTGGGTGCTCTTACCATTTAGTGTAAGATGCACATAGAAGTTAGCTTTAAGATTAATGTTATGTTGTTAAGACAATTAGTTTGCTTGCTTTGTGTCTCTATAACATGACATGAACTTAGCTATCTCACATTAGTGTTATGATGGTCGAAATTCGTTGATTAACTTTGGAGAAGTTGTTTTTATGAAATCTATATGGTAACAATCATGTTATGACTTTTGGAGAAAGTCAATTTTTTTTGTTGTTTGAGTTGAAATGCATAGTCTTTAGTCTCTTGTAATTGACACACCTATAACTTGTTGACATGAGGACAAACAAGCCAAGAAGACTCATAAAATGGGTAAGGCCTTGCATTTGATGAAAATAGATTGCGAAGGTATCTCTATATCATATTGCTTGCTTTCTTAATTTTCATCTCTCAACTCTTTGTTTATACCACTTCATGAAGCATGTCATATTAGAGAACTAATATAGTGTCTATATGATCCTTCTTGACATTTGCTTATTTAAGATCTTTTGATGATAATTGTTCACATTGATCTTAATCATGTTGTGTGTTATTGTTTGTATGATTGTTGAGTGGCATATTTTGACAAATATGAGCTTCATATTCTTTGAAAGCTACTCTCTTGAGAAGTAGAGATCTTAAGTAAGTCTCGTTACTTGTTTTTTGATCATGTGCTTTTAAGTCGAAAAACTTGGTTTCAAAAAATGCACTTTGCTTCTCTTGTATGCTTGGTTGAGTAAGTTGAGCTTGATATATGTAAGTTGTGGATACACCTTGAAGTCCTAGGACTAGTATATTTTAAGATGATCTATGGTTGGTATCCATTTGCTTCGGCAACATAGAACTCAACGAGCACTTTCATGGAAAGGACTACACACCTTGGTTGTGAAGCCGCCCAATGTAGGAAAGGGCTACACCATTGTGATGAGTGAAAGCCACCATGAAACGTATATGTTTATGTTAGAAAAAATCAAAGAAGTGTTGAAAATAATCAATTAAAAAAAATCTTTGATTCAAGCCTAAAACAAAACAAAAGGCTTTATGGAGTATAGTTGAATAATCAAATTAGCTCGGGTTGTCAAATAGAAATGAAATAACGAACCACATGCACACACAACGCTCACATGTTGAAATCTATTCTCTTTTAAAGCAAAATTCAGGAAGATAATCCGTTTGACCTTTTTATGAAATGACTTAAGATGAATAGTTTTTGAAATTGTTTGCATGTTTGATTATCAAATTACTTCTTTTCATATACTTGAAGCAAAATATTCACACACTCACTTTTGCTTATTTGGTATTTTGATACCTTAGCAATTTATGAAGACATATGAGAGTGATTGAAAATTTTATTGTAACTCTCTTTGATATGTGGAGCTTATTTGAAAAATATATTGAAATTGCTTGGTGATGTGAATGTGTGTCTATTTTTGTGAACAATTGTCTATCTAAATCTTAGATGGGGCATTTATCAAGAGGGAGCATAATATGCTAAATTTGTGTTCTCTTTTATGATTTGTTCACATGATTCTTCAAGATTGTTGTTTGTTGGCATTATTCTTATTTTTGATAAATCTTTAAGATGTTATGCTAATTCTTGATTTGCATATTGATTTATTCAAAAAATAATGATGTTGATGTTTTGTCTTTGATATATGTTTATTGGTCACTAACGTGCTTGATGTTTCCACTCATATTTGTTTTTAGTGTTTGTGTAATACAAGATCATGGGAAAGGCAAAGAAAGGTACAAAGGCCATTGACAAGTCAAAACCTATTTTCTCTTCCAAGAAGTCCAAAGCCGACAAGTTAAAGCAATTGGGAATTTTTTAGGACAAAAAGCTTATCCTTGAGAAAGGTATTGACTTAGATACTTGTGTTGATTCGTATGTCTATAAGGTGATCATTGATAGGAAATGGAGTACTTGGATTGAAATGCTAGGAGTGGTTAATGAAACAATGGTTAGAGAATTTTATTGTAAATTGAGAATATTACTACTTTTCAAAATGCTCTTTTGGATATGAGAGGTGTTGTCTTTAGAGTTAATGCTTGGAAATTGAATGTGTTTCTAGGATTATCAAATGATATTAAGTCGGATTTCCTTGATGTTGGTGTCTTGGAGAACCTTGATTTGAGGGGAAAAACTTTATGTGACAATGTTGATTTTGAGTGGGGAAAGTGTGCTTTTATTAAGCAAAGTGAGTTGACCAAGATAAATGTTTTTTGGCATTTATTTGTTTGTACCAATCTTGTTATATCTACTAATGCTACCGAACTTAATAGAGAAAAGATCAAGATTGTGTATGCTTTAGTGACTAACAAACCTATAAATCTTAGAGAAGTGCTTATAGAATATAATAAGATTGCGGCTTGTTCAACTCTTTTGGAAAAGAAGTTGGCATATCCGGGGCTTATCTCTCATTTGTGTTTAGCTAAAGGGTTGAAGAAACAAGATGATGATGTGCTACTACCTCCCTTAGAGAAGTTTAGTGATAGACGTGTTGCTACCATGTCATATAAAGAAAAGGGAAAGTCTAGTGATACATTTAGGCTCTTTGGTGAATCTTATGATTCATGCCATGTGTCTAGCACACATATTCTCCCAAGTTAGGCTACACAATTGAAGAATAAGGTTGAAGAGTCATGTACGTTGATTGAAGCATCATAAAGGAAGATTGATGAGCTCAATGCTACAAGATGTGAAGATCAAAGAGTTTGAAAGCAAAGTATCTACTTTAAAGCATTATGTGAGGTCAGCCAATCAGACAACTTTCCTTGGTGACAAAGTGGCTAGAAATGGTTGTGAGGTATATTTTCTTACTCTTTCTTTTTGGCTTCATATCATGTCAAAAAAGGGGAGAAATATAGAGAGATATGACATATGATAGTTTCTAGTTTGCTTAGTCTCATTTGTTGTTTCTTTGTTTTTTGATGTATTTTGGTATCAAGTTTGAACTTTTTGGCATGTAATATTTTTTAGTGATCTTGGCTAGAATATTTTGTTTGATATAATGTATTAAGGGGGAGCATACATGATCCATTTGAACTTAAATGTTTTATATTTCTTGCTTAAGAATGAATCTATATGTGTTGTCTCTTGGATATTCTTGTGCTTTCAAGTTATTTTTAGGTGATTTCAAAAGAAGACCAAGATGAAGTTCAAGACTTGTTGTTGGAAATTTTGTCTAGAAATGTGTAACTCATTGTACTCATTGTGACCAAATTTTCTTTGCAATTGTTTTAGTATATGTATAGGGGTTTTGACATGGAATTTGCCAAAGGGGGAGATTGTTAGGTTTTTGGTTTGTCTTGGCATGTATTCCATATCAAAGCGGTGTTTTTACTTGTATCGTTTAGTGGTCTTAGAATTAATGATTCAAAGCGTCAAAGAAAAACTTAGCCACAACACATGCAAGATAGAGTCTTCAAAGAGAAATATGCTAAGTTGCACAATAAAGGTATTTTAGACCTCATTTCTCTTACAAGGCTTAGGCACACACACACGTGACATTCATATGTGTCCTTGCATGATTTTATATCATTGGTATAACACTTTCACACACTTGGAAATATATGCTCATGCATTAGATTTAAATTGATAATCATTGGAAAATGCATGTTCTACGACTATGTCTAGGAAACGGCATATATGTGTGACTTGGTGTCTATTTGTTTTCATTTTATTGGTTTTGGACTTGAACATGATCTCTTATGATTCCTTATTGAGTCCCAGTCATTTCGGTTACTTATTCATTAGGTTTTGAGTCCAAACGATGTAGCTACGCTACTTTGCGTTCTCATTCGTTGAGTTGTCTTCGTTGTCGTTTTCCGAGATGAAGTCTCAACCTTTTTTCAATGTTTTGTAGTCTTCATTGCGTGAGGGAGTCATGATTCATAATCCAAAGACGGATTCTAAATCGGAGTACGGAGGCTCGAATACGATCGAAGAACGCAAGTAGTGCGCAAGAGGAGCAAGATTGGCCATATGCTAACCTTGCATGGCCACGTGTAAGCCACGCATGGCACACGGGCTGGACCCCTCTCTGCCCACGTGTGCCACACACGCCCCACACAGGCTACTGACATGGCAAGTTGTGGTTGGCCGGTTCTTTCCCTCTCTCACTTCATTTTAAATTCCTCTCATTCCCTCCCATTTCATTCAAGAAGAAAAATTAGAATTTTCTAAATACATAATTTTCTCCCAACTTTTTCTCAACTTCCAAACATCAAAAATTTCTCATAGGATGTCAAAATTTTCTGATTCAAGTTGGAGACTGTTTGTAATCAAGTCCTGTACCTTTTCCAAGTGATTTAACAGCTGTTTGATTGACTTTTCTAGTGGTTGCACATAGAAAACCGAACCAGCTCGAGAATTCAAGGTAGTGTTCATATCTTTGGGATTTCTTCTTTTATAACCTTCAATTTGCTTGGGGTTTCTTCTTCTATATGTATGTATATGTATGGTGAAGGCTATTGAGAAAGATAGCTTTATAATCAAACCTAATCAAAAGTCTAATTAGAGACATATGTGAACTAGTTTCTTTGATTCTATGATTTTCACATGTTTGAGAGTTGTATTATGATTAGTTTGATATCTAAGGTTGTTTGAGACTTGATTGAATCATTTTGATGATAAATGACCTTGTATTTTGTTTTGATCCTATGATCAATGTAATCTAGGATTATTGTATATGTAAGTGTTTTTAGAGAAATCTAGGATTTAATTGAGTAATCATTTTATCCTTTCTCTAATTCTTTGGCTAGAATATTAATTGAAATCATTTTATGATTCTAGCATTTTATTGTGTATGTGTATGACATCTTGAATATGTACTTCATGAATATGATATATTCAAGTGTTGTTTGTATGAATGAAACTATAAGTTTTTGTGTTAGGTGTTTTCATTTACTCTATGCTTAATTCATGTTTCTGCATCTAGATTAGTAGACTTATGTTTCACATGTCTAGGTCTATTTGTGCCATGGAATGTATTGATCTCATGTTATATGTTGAATTGTTTTGATTGCATCATTTTACATTCACATGATCACAATAGGAAGTCCTTGTGAAAGGCATGAAGTCTTGGTTAGAACGTGATGTTCAGATAACCAAGCAAGAAGTCTTGCTTAGAGTTGGGATGACTCGGATAGGCAAGCAAGAGTCTGAGTCATAGCTAGAATCGGGAAAGTCCGGATAGCTATGCAAAGAAGGCTCTCTAGAGGCATGAATGCCTTGAATAGAGAGTTGGCTATATTATTAGTAGGCCTAGGTGCATGGATAGACATAGACTCCAATAGAGCGGGGTACACGGGATGTGTATGCACTCTTGAGGAATTTCTAATCTTCCATCAATGTTGGTTTACTATATTGTCCAATATATGGTGGTTCTGCGTCATTGAAGGATTTCACATTTTCCAATAAGGTTGGGTAAACATAGACTCTACATGGGTTAGCGATCTAGGATTGGTCACTTTGTGGAATTTCTAATTCACCATCCAATATATATAGTACCCAATGGTTGTAGTTCAACCCGTGAATATTTTTTCCTTGAAGGTTTTACCATGTTAAAAAATCCCATGTGTTAATTCTTCCTATCTTTCTTTATTACTTGTATATATATGTTTGCTCTTAATCTTGTAGTACATTCATCACTTGTGAAGTTTTGGAATCAAGATTTGTCAAGTGTAATTTGTAAAGTAATACATATTTGATCATTCTTATATTCTTTATTCTTTTGTATATTGTTATTTTGATGTATAGTTATATTTGTTAACACTTGTAATTCATTGAACAATATCATAATACAAGTATTCTTTGTTGTTGAGATTTTTGTGTTTTATACCTTATACAACTCCTTATATATTTAGACATTGCCTAAATGATCGCATGATTATATTGTCTATGTATGGATGGTTTTGGATTATGTGTTGTATGTAAAGCTACCTTGAGGGACAATCGAATGTTTGTTTCAAGGGATTGAAAAAGGTGTAAAAACCTATTCAACCCCCCCCCCCCCCCCCTCCCCTCTAGGTATGCGTTAAGCAATTTAACTACGTTTGTATTATTTTCATATTTGATGTAACGGTACAACATGTGATTAAAAAACATTAGACGGAAGATGGATGGTGTGTTTTTCTTCAGGTTGGTGGTGGAATATTAAAGTCCATCAACTGCTTCTGTATTTTCTCAACAAGTTGGTACAGTCCATTGAGCTCATTGTCCTTTGCTTCGATCTGAACATTTAAATTGATAATCTCTGCTTCCAGATTCTGAAATTTCCCCCTCAAAACACTATAATAAACACTTAGCCGTTTTGCATTTTCATGCTCCTTGATGACAGTGTCCTCAGCAATTGCAATCCGTTCCTGCATACATTCAAAAATAGCATTTTGCATGTGGTCTACAATACTTCTATCCTTTCCTTCCATTTCCACCTGTAAAACTAAAAATAAAAAAATTAAAAAAAATTAAAAAAAATAAAAAAAGATTGATAATTGAAGTGAGTTAAATATGCCCCCATAGATGAGATATTTATAGTGGAACAAGATTACCTACCCTGATTACTAAGCCCGAGAGTGAAAAGTCACATTTTTATTTAACAAGAAATTTTTCATTGAAAATTGCAAATACACAAATTAACCATTCTAACTTAAACTGAACATTAATTTTCATTTAAAACTGAAAAGTCACAAATAAACCATTGTAACTTAATAAAATGAAATGGAAATAAACATTCATTTTCATTGAAAACTGAAAAGTCACAAATAAACCATTGTAACTAAATAAAATGGAGTGGAAATGAGCATTCATTTTCATTGAAAACCGAAAAATCACAAATGATAGTTGTTCCAATATGTAAGGCCTGGGGGATTATATCATAACGCCCAAGAATTACCCTTTGTGTTTGTATTGTCAATCGTGTGACAGTTATTCATTTATTAAGAATTCTTTCATTGAGCCCGAGAATTCTTTCGTAATGCCTGGGAATTACACTTTTTTTTGTTTTGTGTGATAGGTGTTAACTTTAAGCCCAAGAATACTTATGTTAGGCCAGGGAATTATATCTTCAGCCCAAGAAGAAAGCGACTTTAAAAATGACATTATCCAAGTCACTTGTGACTTGCCTTTGCCCTATGGTCACAAAATGCAATGGCGCCGTTTGGGATGTTATAAGTTACTTGGGGCTTTCAAAACGATTTCATGAAACTCGCGTTCTGAAGTCCAATTTCCCCATATCAGCCTTTCGACTAGACAAGAGCAGTTTTCGAAACTCTGTTCACCAAAATGTTCACATCAAATTGCTCCAAAGAACAAAAACAACAGTGGGTCTTCAACATAAGGTATTTCGAAGGCCTAATCCTCTCTTGAAGTGATAGATTGAAGCATATAGGTTCTTATTTTCTCCACATTGGGGTAGTTATTAATTATATTCAAGTAGATTTGTTGCAGGGTCGTTATGTTTGTTTGGTGTGTGAATTTTTGAAGAATACAAAAAGTTGTTGTGGTGTTGGCCAAGATTCTTATGGGTTTTGTTGTGTGTGGTTGTATTTATTTATGTTCAATTGGAGATGGGAAAGAGTATAAGACTGGGTAGAAAGGGGAAGCAAGATGCTAAGGATGGTGCTAGGCCATCAAAAAAGAGAAAACAACTTCCTGTTAAGCGGTCACCCAAAGGGAAAGGGAAAGGTAAGGGAAGCATCTCTACGAAGCCCCAACCCCGTATTTTCCATAAAGATGGGCTAATTTTGGTAGTAGAAAAGTTTGGCCGGAGAGGGGTATCAACTTGGATATTTTTTGTAGTAGTTGGATATCAGGAACGGTAAATACTATGGGTTAGAGGGGTTTTGTGAGGACCCCAAGCAAGGTGGCACTAGAATTGGTCCGTGAGTTTTATTTTTGCAATGACAAGGGTTCAATTTTACCAAGGGATGCCAATGATGGTCTAAGGGAAGGAAGTCCTGATTATAACCACTAAGATTAACCAGTGGTTTGACACGATAGATGAGATCGATCAACTGGTTGAAGGCCTTCCGATGCATGAGTTCTTCGAGCCCTTTAATGGCCATTTAGCTACTGATTTGAGGATAAATGGTGATCCTGTGTTGAATGAATATCGTTTTCCCCTTTCGTGCAACGAACTCAAGATAGAGGCTGCTTTTTGGTACTTGTTCTTTAGTTTCTCCTTGGTGCCCACCACGTACCACACCCAGGTGAGTTGTGAGAATGCCCGTTATCTTTTCTGTGTAAAGAATCTCATCCTCATGGACGTAAGGCAAATTATCATGAAAGGAATGTTCGAAGCTGGGAAATCTACTATTGGCCCACTATTTTTCCCTTATTTGATTACACATTTTTGTGAGGAGGTTGGTATTGATGTGCAACGAGGGGGATGGACCAGCAAGAAAGGTTACAATGGCATTGCTAGGAGTAGAGGACTACCTCAACTTGTAATTCTGATAAGTGTGAATGAGGATAACAAAAAATAACTTTTCCAAAGATGACGACTCAGAGGATGTAAACTATAATGACCAGAACCTTGGAGATGATCCAGATGTAGATGGACATGATCAGGGGCTGACATTGAATAAGATTCTACAAACGCTTCAGGATCTACATTTACAAATGGATGCCAATTAGCAGGTCAACATGACAAAGTTTACGAATCTTAATCATAGGATGGATGCTTTTCAGAAGGCTTTAGTTGATTCAGGCCTCCAGATTCCTCATGTGCATCGACAAACTAATAGCTTAAAGAACAACCCGCAGCAAGCAGATCATAAGATAACCTCCCCACACTCGGATCCATAGATTTTGGCCACCTAGGGGTGTTCTTTTTCAATTTAGGATTTAGTTGGTTTAAAACCAAATGTTTTTGTTAGTTTCATGACTAAAAAACATGTATTTTGTTTACCTATATATATTTCGTGTCCCGGTCTTCAATTTTTTTGTCTTTTGGTACAGCTATATTACCCTTTTGTGTTAGTCTTGTGTGATGGATTGATAGTTGTGTGAAAGAAGAAATGAGCCCGGGAATACATTTATTGAGCCTAAGAAAACCATCATTGGGCCTGGGAAATGTAATACCTGAGGCCCGTGATATTAAAATGAGGAAACAGTAAAAATCGAGAAGTATACGACTTTAGAAGTGACTTTACGAAAGTCACATTAGAAGCCGCTTATGGATCGGGTGGAAATCTCCATTTTTGTTAGTCTTATGTGATAGTTGTTTCAAATAATAAGCCCGGGAATATATATATATATATATATATATATATGTAGAGCCTAGGAAAACCATCATTGAGCCTGGGGAATGTAATACATGAAGCCCCGTGCTATTATAAAGAGGAAACAATAAAAATTAAGAAGTATGCCTCTTTAGAAGCGACTTTACGAAAGTCACATTAGAAGTCGCATATGGATCTGTGGAAATCACCATTTGTTTTAGTTTTATGTGATAGTTGTTTCAAATATCAAGCCCGGGAATACATATATAGAGCCGGGGCAGTCATATATTAAAGCCCGGGAATACATATATAGAGCCAGGGAAGTCATATATTAAAGCTTGAGAAAACATGTGTAGAGCTTTGGAAATAATCTCATAACCCCTTCAATAACTATCCTAAGTCTGGCTTAAAAACACTAATACCTAGTTAAAAAAAATAGCCAGGGGATACCTTACAAATACATAACTAAAAACAAATAGTATGATACACACACCACCCATCACCACAACAATAATTCAACATTACATTTATTCATGTTTTTAACCTTCCAAGATAGGTTCACAATTAAAAGTTACGTACATCCAATGAATTACAAATTTCTTTACTTTCCAATTCTACCTAAAAAAAAGTGATACATATTCTAACCTTCCAAAATTGGTTCCTCAAAAGCATGGAAGACTGCTTCTTCGTCTGTGTCATTCAAAATGGGCTTTGATGGGTTATTTGGGCACTTCAGTCTATTATGTCCTTCTTTCTTTTAAATGCTACAAGTACGTGCTTTTTTTGCTGGTTTGCTTGTGCTAGGCATACTTGAGGGGTTCGGGCATCTTTTTTTATTGTGTCCATTTTCCCCACAATTCGAACATGTTTGTTTCTTTCGTTTCTCCCTAGCATAAGGTGTTCTTGACTTCTTTGGTCTTCCTGGCTGCTTCCTTTTCAACCATGGCAATACAATGCGATCACGAACTGCATCAAGAATGTCCCATGTTTCAGGATTTGGAACAGGGTTCGCAACTATGGCATGAGCTTGTTTTAGCCATCCCGCTATGCAAAAATCAGAACATACTGCATTGATAGGTGTACCTTTAATCCTGGTACAAAAGACACGAAGAATTTTTTTTTTATTATAATTAAATAGTGACAGGTCTATAGCATTAAATGTAGTGGAAACTGAAGGAAATAGCCCTTCTTAAGTTTCAAATAGATAACTTAAATTTTGTAAGCATACCTAGCAACCATCTTGGCATGAATACACGGTAACTCATCTAGATCTCATTCACGGCATGAGCATGAACGTTTTTCCAAGTCGACAATCGCTCATTTCCATTTGTTGTCTACCTTGAATCTGTAGAAGTCAATGGGGTGAACCACACATCGTTGCGATGGTATTATCCTCTATTTGATGTGTTCATTTGCATCATCAGTAAAGAATGTAGGCATTTCACGTGCATTGCTCCGACGATCGTAGAACCACCTTTGCAACAAATCTCTGATAAATTCTGTAGATGTGATAGGCAACTTCCGAATTGCAAGTAGATAAGAATCAATTGACTCGGCAATGTTGGTGGTCATCATATGGTACCTCTGTTAGGATTATGCTCAATAGCAAGAGTGTAATGTTGTAATTGATAATCTTTTTCATATTAATAAAGTGATTTTTGGTTTAACAAATCGTATAGCATTTATAGTTTAATATTATAATTGTCAAAGTAAATAATCATAAGGTCTAAAGACTATGGGAAAAGAAGAATTGTTCGTACATCTGGATATGTATATGGTAGACACAATTCTTTAGTTAGTCTTGAATAATGTTCACAACTTAAGTTAAAGGTTGGGCACCTTTATCTTGTTAAAGTTGTAGAATTCTTTTGCTAGCATTTGAGTGGGATCAAATGAGATATGATGAGTCTAAAATCATCGGAGTGTCTTCGAGCAAAAGGATCTAGTGCACTGGGTGCATTGAACTGGATCACAATGAAAAGCTTTATCTAGAACCGTCAATAGATAATAGTCTTTTCATTATCAGGACAATCGGAGAGTCTATCTTAATCCTGAGATAAATGATGGACTTATGGTTGCAAGTGATATCATTTGAGTTATCAATGAGTACAATTATATCGCATAGTCTATCCTCGATAGTTTGGTGATATTCATTTGTTAATCGATAGAGGACTTCATTTATAGATATGGACATCGTGGCTCCATTTAATTAAATGAGAGTATAATATCATCATATGGATGTTTTGAGGTAATTGGATATTAAATCTCAACGTTGAGTTTTCGATAGTGTCTATTGAAAACATGGCTTCTGGACAAGTCAAAATATCCAAGTTCAAAACATGGTCATATGAGTAAATATGGTAACTTGGAGAGTTATAGGCGGTCTATGAACTCTTGGCGATTACTGATATTAATCACGAGGATACACTATCTCCAATATGATTGTCTAGGGTATGAATGAGGAGCATCTTCCTTTTCTATCTTTATTTAAGAGTTCAGTTTTAGCTCTTTAGTGGAATGAGTTAAAATTAATGGATCGGACCTAAGTGAATCATTTGTTGATTGTGATTAGGTTATGTCTATTGAAGCTTAAATTTAGATGGCCCGCCAAGATCCCCAATCCACACGGACTTGCATGGATCACTTGATATATCCTACCGGACCAATTTAAGGGTCCATCTAGAATTGCATTTAATATATTAAGAATATAATTTGTACATTATTTTAGTAATGGGCTGCTCAATTATATTAATATATTAATGAAAGACATGTGGGCTTGTTTCTTTTAGTAAGAATGGGTCTGGTTCACATGTGGGATTTTTATTTAAAGTCCAACGGATTAAATGAAATAAGAAAATAATATTTTGGCCCATTTACTCTAAGTGGGGCGGCAAGGGTTAGTTTAACCTAATATATTATTTTGTTTCATTGTTTTAATTAAATAAGAATTAATTAATTAATTAATTAATTGTTTAATTAAAGAAACAAATCTTTTCTAATCAGGAAATATATTTCCTAAAAGTAAAATTAAAAGACTTGTTTGATAAGGAAATAAATAATTAGTTTTATTTATTTAATCAAATAAGAAGTCTTTTTTATTTAGTCAAAATAAAAGAATAAAAGATCTATGAGTTGGATTAGGGTTTGATGTCTTAAAAACTAGATGGAAATTAGGGTGCAACATAAGCCTATGGTGGGCATGTGATTTCCGCAACCCTAGTTATTTCTAGGTTAGGATTTCGGAAACCCTAAGAATAATAGAAAAGAAGAAGCAAACTTAGGCCACCTATATATTGACAAGTATAGAATTCGGCTACAAAAAAAAATAAGATATGGGTTCATGATACAAATTTCTTCTTCTTCTCAATTCATAAAAAGCTTTTTATTCTACTAAAACAAAAAGGAGTGTTAGATTATTCTTTGATAGTATACTATTTGCTTATTCATCAATAAGCTTGTGTATACGATATCGATCTAGGTTCACATGAGTTTCGATCATTACATTGAGAACTCAAAAGTGACCGGAATAATCTTAGTCATTCTTTTGATTGTTTTTGTGACTAACAAAGAAAAGAAAAGTTTGTTTTGTCCATTCACAGGTTTGCAATTCAAAGAAAAGGGAGACCACGCTCCTAGGTGATCCACATTCGTGCTAGGATTGAAGATCTTGCGGATTGCCATCGACGTAAGTCAATCGGATCACGCGACAAAAGGTATTCTACTTTTTGTTATTGTATATGTATGTTTAATTAATTAAAGGGTTTAAGGTTCATAAAGGAAAATTTTTAAAAGTCACTAAATCTAATTTTTAGTATCGCTTCCGCTGCGTGTACTTCTTCAGTATTTTCCCCAACAACCTCTTTTTGGGACTATATACACGTGAAAACTTATTTACTCCAACCTCTAGAAGCTCATCATAAACCTTACGATGGGTGGCTTTCAACTCTGCCATTTCACGGTTGAATTCCTCGACACGGTACATATACGTTGCACGGAAGTAAAGCTTGATCACATCATCCCGTTGCTTGCAAAAAATTTTAAGATTTTGTGACAAGTGGTATGCACATACCCCATATGCTACATCGAGGAATATTGCTTCCATGCTTGTAAAGATACCCGCGTGCCGGTCCAAAACTAACATCACATGTTCAGGATACTGGATCACATTCCGAAGTTGTTTTAAGAACCATGTCCATGACTCTATGCACTCAAAATGAGCAAACCCAAATGCCAAAGGGTATATCATCTCGTTACCGTCCTTACACACCACAACTAACAAGACACCCCTAGTCTTAGCCTTCAAGTGTGTAGCATCGATGGCGATAACTTGCTTAGTAACTGAATTGAATCCTTCTATACAAGCCCCAAGTGCCATGAATCCATATGTGAACCGGTTTTCTCAGTCGATTTCAATCTTAGTTACAGTTCTAGAGTTGGATTGTTCCAACATGTAAAAGAATGTCGGTAACATCCTAAATGACTCCCACAGATCGCCGAATGCCTTATGCAAAGCACATGTTTTAGATCTATAGGCTTTATTGTATGAAAGGTTTATGTCATGTTCATCTCTAAAATCAAAAATTATATCTTTAGGACGGATTGTGCATCTAGGATTGGTATATTTTCTAGCATACAGTTCACTAATTACATAAGCACTTACTCGAGTAAAATCAACGTTGTAGTTGCCCGAATAACCACATGTGTGCTCCTTAACAAAGGACTTAACATGCCAATAGGTCTCATTTTTCAACTTTGCTACTCTAATAACTCATTCACAGCCTTCTTTTGTACATGTTACGGCGAATTGTGTATGGTTCGATCGTCTAACCTTAAACCCAAACCTCTCTTTAAATGCATACATCCCTACAGTCCCTTTCAAAGTTTCTTTGTCTTTGAAGATCTGTCCGTTGTATATTGGACCTTGGTCATCTTGGTCTTCAAACAAGTCATTCGACTGAATAGGTTTAATTGAGTACAGTTCTGACCTCGGTATTGTCCACCGTGATGTCATAGAATGTGCAAAACTGTTGGGTGCTCCATTACCCCCTCATTGTTCTTCTTCACCATCTATTGGGGTTTCTCTAGCACCAATTACCGCTTGCCCACCATACTAGGGAACTTTGAAACATCATTTGGGTCATTACTAGTATCATCGTCAGTACGACTCTCATCCTTCGTATTAGATGTTTCAGAACCATCTATGCCATCCACCTCTATCTGCATGTTTGTTGATGCTGGAGTCCCTTGATTAACCCATGGTGATGTACTATTAGGTGAAGGAACAGACGCATGCTGATGGTTACTACCACTCACTGATTTGTATTGTGGAGTACCAATTGGGGAGTTTAGATTAGTGGTGGGTATAAAAGGCGGCACTGTACATTCTAAATTTATTGTTGTATTTCTTGCCTTTCTCGGAGTTTCATGTACACCCCTAGATTTGTCGACCACTTTAACATCAATTTCAAGCCAATCGGATTTGCTGTGAATAAGGATAAAATTTACTTCGTCGTCAGCTTTAATAAGTAAGGAAATTCCCATAAGCTATGACAAAATCTTCAGCTCAAATCTATCCCTACATACCCAAATCCGACTGTACAACTTTTCCACCATTTCACTGTATATTCCCTTTACACTCTTGGAAACACAACATGCAAAAGTCATCGGACCAACAAACTCGTAACCCTCCAAATAACCACCGCAACGGACTAAGAATGCAATCATCAAATCCGTAGGACCTGACAACAATATTACAGTCATTCAAATAATAAAGCAATACATCTCTATTACCATACACATTTGTTGAAAGAGATGGCATCATAGTTAATGCTTGTGTGTGTTTGTTTGTTTTGTGGGGTACTACCGCTACCTTCTCTTACTCACTCACTCTCTCTCTGTATATAAATATATATATATATATATATATATATATATAACACCTTTAGCCTTGTGTTATATGTGTCTTTTAACCATCCAATTTTAAAGACAATTTTATAAAAGTTGAAATTCAAATCTCATCATTGAATAGATAGGTGAATTATAATCCAGCATATACACACATACAAAAACATAGATACATGGAGAACAAAAGAGAAAGAAAGACATAACAAAAATCATCATTTCAAAAACATTTTCTCATTCAATTTTCTATAGCTTTTTGTAAACAAGAATACAAAAACATTTTGTGTATAGAAACTAGAAAGGAAGAGATACAATCACAACCATCAAATACATTCATAATCAAAAGTATGTACGTTTTTTTCATTTCTAGAATTACAAAGATCCATCTAGCAAGCCATTTCCAAATACCATTGTCAAAAGTACTACAAGAAATATAAAGGGTGAAAAACATAATTTCATGTCTCTTCATGACTAGGTAGATAGTTTACAAACGGTTTTTTTGAACTGGTAACAAAGCATAAGAGAAGAAAAACTTCACAAAATTTCACAACAACTCTGATTTCAATTAAATTTCTAATGTGGTTAACCCAAACTTGCACACTGAACGTGTCAAACATTGACTAAAGAATAGTGTATGTGGTTGTGTAAATTCATCACACCAAAATTCAACATTTGCCCCACGGCTCTCACATTTTAAGACTTTCTAACACTGAAATTCCTCAAACATAAATTGCATGCCAAAAACGTTTCAAACAATGGTATAAGCACATTGAATTCAATATATTATTTTAAGATAGAACAAAATAACAAAGGGTCTTCTTAAAGGATTCAATGGGCACAAGTTATGATCAAAATATTTAGTAAAAAAATAAAAATGAATAATCAATTATTGAGATTGTCACAATTGATAGTTGATTGAGTAATCACCTTTGCCTCTCGTTGGAAATCTCAATGTCGAAGAGAGGAGTCGAACACCCACAGGACGACGAAGCACAGTGTTCGAAGAGAGGAGTCGAAAACCCACAGGATGACGATGCTTAATAAGTACAATGTCGAATTCCCAAGCTTCAAAAAGGAATCGGGATTGGGTGGTCTTCTTAAAGGATTCAATGGGCACAAGATATGATCAAAATATTTAGTAAAAAAATAAAAATGAATAATCAATTATTGAGATTGTCACAATTGATAGTTGATTGAGTAATCACCTTTGCCTCCCATTTCTCGTTGGAAATCCCAATGTCGAAGAGAGGAGTCGAACACCCACAGGACGACGAAGCTCAGTGTTCGAAGAGAGGAGTCGAAAACCCACAGGATGACGATGCTTAATAAGTACAATGTCGAATTCCCAAGCTTCAAAAAGGAATCGAGATTGGGTGGTCGATTTCCGAGGCTTCAAAGAGGAATCGGGATGGGTTGGGTGTGTGATTTCTCGCTGAAAATCCCAATATCGAAGAGAGGAGTCGAACACCCACAGAACGACGAAGCTCAGTGTTCGAGATGGGCAAGTAATGAAGATGGGGGGGGGGGGGGGGAAGAAGAAGAAAGGGAGATGAAGGGAAATGGCGTGAATAATAATGGATTACATTTCAAATGAGAAGAAATAAATGGACAGATTGAGAAATTGGCGCCCAAAATTAAGAGAGGGTAGTTTGGTCAAATATCACATATAAGGGGTTGTTGAGTCATTTTGCTCCATTTAAGCGAAAAGGGTATTTGGGTCCTCAACTGGACATTTTAGGAAAATGAAACATTGATAATGGACATTGTTGCAAGTTTTTTAAAAAGTGTACATTTTTGCTCTTTGAAAGTTAGGAAGAGTTATTTCCTTCAATTCCCACAAGAGGAATTTCAGCCAATTAAAAAGGTTTTATTATCACTTACCCAGAGATCTCTTGATTGTTTGATTTGAACAAGGGTGTGTAAATGGATCTGCAAATTGTTTATATCAATTAATTTTGATTTCTTACCTCTTATTTTTGTTGAAAATTCTAAGCATATCTTGGATAAAATTTTATTCTAAACAGTGTTTGCTATGGAAAAATCTGGTGACAAATTGTTTATTACAGTTGGATCAATACCTTGGAGAGATGATTGGTTTGTAAAATCGGTTTAGGGGCTATTTGTTTTCAGGTTTTAATAGATTTGAAAAGGTGATTTTGATGTTGTGAAGAGAAAGAAGGAAATGAGAGGTTTTGTGAGTGTTTGCAGTAGTAGAAATTGAATATTTCTGGAAATTGTTGCTGATAACTTTGTGAGTTGTAGAGATGGGAGTTAATTACGAGAATGAATGGTTTATGGTTCGTGGAAGAAGTGGTAGTGGTGTAGACGATAGATTCAACAGTGGAGAGAAGATTATGAGAATGGTGGCACAGCCTCATTTTTTTGCATTATCTTATTATATTATTTTCTTATTTTCAAATTTTTGTATAAGGGTATTTTTCACCTATAACAATTCAAACTTGGTCAGCCTAACTGAATTACTAGCTACCGTTAATTTGATGGGTCTCTTTGTAGAATAACCTTACTTCACTATCTTGCTGCAACTAGACCAAATCTTAGGGGTGTCAATGTAATTTCCCCTTCAATCAAATCAACTTTTAATTCTGTCTTCCTATGAATAGTAAAATTACATTTAATATTTTTTTGGGATTTGCTACCATTAGTTGGAAGTCATTAATTTTACAACATTAATTTTACTACTATAGTGATCACCGGTGTTTTTCTATTTTCTCTGAATTATTTCTAATTTTAAAGACAATAATTGAACTTTAACTATAGGACTAATTGCACAACTATTCCCTAAGTTTAGGTATAATTGCATGCATATAGAACTTTTACTCATAATTGTACAAACGTCCCTTGCCGTTAGTTGACTTTCGTTAACACTAACCGTTGACAACAATTTTAACCCACAATGACTAAAGTACCCCTAGTTACCTATTTTATTATTTAATTAATAATTAAAAACGAAACAGAAAAGACAAAGAAAAAATAAAAAAAAAACAAAATCAATCATTTTTTTCTCTTTTATTTTCTCAACCCCCAAACATAAACCAAAAATAAACTTAACAAACAAAAATTAAAACTCAATCCCACAAATCAAAATCAAAACTCAAATCCTTAAACAACAATCAAAAATCAAATCCACAAATAAAAATCCAAATGCATCAATACCACAACCAGCTAACCATATCCATTTAAAAAAAAAAAAAAAAATAGAACTTCAACCTAGAAAGTTAAAAATCCACTGTTGTATTTCTAATATTTTTAATTTTTTTTTTAAGATTGATGTTGTTAATTGGTTGTGGAATTGATGGATTTGAGTTTTTATTTGTGGATTTTATTTTTGGTTATTGTTTAAGAATTTGAGTTTTGGTTTTGATTTGTGGTATTGAGTTTTGGTTTTTGTTTGTTAAGTTTATTTTTGGATTGTGTTAGGGAGTTGAGAAAATGAAAGAGAAAAAAAATTGATTTTGTTTTTTTTTTTTTAAATTGTTTTCTTTATCTTTTCTGTTTTGTTTCTTAATTATTAATTTAATTAATAAATTAGGTAACTAGGGGCATTTTAGTCATTGTGGGTTAAAATTATGGTCAACGGTTAGAGTTAACGGAAGTCAACAAACGGAAGGGGATGTTTATGTAATTATGGGTAAAAGTTCCATATACATGCAATTATGCCTAACATTAGGGTACGCTTGTGCAATTAGTCCTTAACTATATATTGCATGACCCTGTTTGGTAAGCGTAAAAGAGTCATTTCATCTAAACAAGCGGACAATTTTGAGATTTGATAACTGTCCCTGTCCAGATTAGTCTTTTTATAAGGAGAAAACTCTTCAATGCACCAGGTACACTGAAGAGTGGTGTACCTGTCCACTGAAAATGGGAAATGTGGCAGAAAAGCTTGTAGGACACATGTAACAGCCACATGTCTCATACTCAGAGGTGTAATGCACCATGTATCAGTTCACCCGAAGATTTTTTTCATTCACAGGATGGCTGTACTTGGCGCCTTTTCAGATACCATCAAAACACACATTTTGCACTGCTTTTGGTTGTAAATATAACACACCTCTCTCTCTCTCTCTCTCTCTCTCACTATTGCTTTGTTTTAGAGCTTTGAAGATCGGTAATTCTTATTTGGTAAATTCACTATCATCCTTTCTAATCTACTTGTTAACAAAGTGTTTTTCTTTTTATTTTCTCTTTTAATTAAAATTCAATTTCTCACTTAAATATTAGCTTGTCTAGGGTTTTTTTTTAAAAAAAAAAATTAATTTTTGATCCTGCAACGTGAAATTTACTATTCCGAGATTATTGTGGCGTGTCCTTGGTGATGTTTGATCAGATATTGTTCCTGTTTTGTTTTGCGTTATTGATTTAGGTGAATGCGTGTGTGTGTGTGTGTGTTTTTTTTTTTTAGAAAACAAAATGGTTTGGACTTATTTTGGTTGATGCGAAAGGCAAGAAAATGGAGTTTCGGATTTTATTTTTGATGTTTCATGTTTTTGTTAATGAAATGTTATACCATCCAAATTAGCCCAGTGGCTTTTGAACTAGTTTTAACTCAAATTTCATTTTGATACTTTATTTTTTTGATAATGGAAATCCCTTCAAACCGCTAAGCAAACCTGAGTTAGGTCCCGCCAAACCCTACAATCTTTGGGAAATAAGAAAGTATGGCCCTTGGCCATTGTAGGTATCTTTGAGGGGCTTTAAACCTTAAACCTTAAAACTTGTGGCGTCAAACCACATGCTTCACAATTCTGCTAACCCCTCGTGCTTCAATTTTTTTTATGCACAATTAATATGATAGACAACGTTTCTGTTTCTTTACATGTACTCAACTATAAAATTAAGCTTTATAATTCCCTTTCAAAGTCCTAGCTTGTTGATCGCATACTATATGATAGGAATTGATGTTTCAGTTTAGTTGCAACCATGTGCTCTCTAAGTGAACATGTGCTCTCTAAATGAATATACATGTCGGCGTGTAATTTTCATTGGTCATTGCATATGTGATTATTAACCTTTAGGCTTCCTTGACAAAGTCATTGAGTATAAGTCTGAATAATGTGTGTGTTTTTTATTTTTTTCTGCTGGTATAGATATAACAATTGGAGGACAACTAATACTTCACAAGTTATAGCCATGCTTACTTCAGATGTATGTCCTACTGAAGACACTATCCATGTCATTCTAGAACATGTGGTTGATCCAATGCTACCAGCGAAGTCTTCTGTGCGGGATACTCCTTCATTATCGGATCAACAATTAGTTGCAAAACAGGTCTTCTTTCCTTCCTTAGTTTGAACTTTTAAGAGGCGTACACTCTGACCCCCATGTGTTATATGGCTGATTAAAATGTTAAATGCTGTATTTACCTATTAGTTGTGTGCTCATTTTATGCCTGGAATTACATCTTTGAATATGTTGACTTTGTTAATTTTGGGAAAATATATCTTTCAGTTTTTATGATTTCCATTTCTGAAGCATGAGTTTTATTTTTCTCTGCATCTTGTTTAGTTTTATTGGGGATAAAGGATATAAAAGTTGTACTTTAGAAGCTTAGTTTGACGTTGTAGTATTTAATGGAGTTGCTTGAATGCATAACCGGTATTGTTATGCTGTTCATGTTTAGGCTATGTGGAAATTTTGTTGGTTTCTTAGTGTAAAAAGATTTATTCATAAATGTCTGCCCGTGTGTTTAGAAGATATCATCTGTTGTTTTAGCTCATGAGTTGTTGAGGATTTTGGTGCATGTCTGTGTTAGGATTCTTCCTAGTAGGGAAATATAAGTTTTTAACATCAAATTGATTTTCCTCACCAAGATAATTTTTTATGAATGTTTAGAGGTCAATAGATATATTTATGGGAAGTAAATATATAGTATAATAACTACAGCATTTTCTACTTTAGTTCATATGGACCACAAATGATTACAATAAGTTGACACATAACTCGGTAAAATTACAGAAATAACATTATTAAGTAAAAATTCTTCTTCTATGTCCTAATTGTTACCATATGTATGCTATATGTGATAATTGTTATCACTTGTAACATGTATTAATTTGTTTTTGGTACAATGCCTCTAATTCAGGTGCATGCTGTGGTGTTACTTTACAACTACTATCACCGGAAACAACATCAACAGCTTAAATTTGAAGGTTTTGAGCCATTTTGCAAGTTAGCTGTGGTTCAGAAACCAACTTTGTTGGCACATATGAAACTCATGCAAAGATCCAACGATGCTGAATTGGATGATATGGAAAAACAACTTTCATTGACAGAGAAGTCAATCATGGATGCATGTGATATATCCAAGAGTTTGGATGCATCAAAAGATGTTCCGAGCATAGAAGGATGGCCAATTTCAAAAATCGCTGTTCTTTTAATTGATTCGAAGAAAGAGAATTGCTTTTTGCAATTTGGTTCCATTACTAAGGGGGTTTGGTCAGTCATTGAGAAGGACATGAATGCCTCTAATTGCATTGCAGAAGGTATGGAGGCAAAACATTTAAACAAGAAGATAAAAGTCACTAAAAAACCCTTGAGAGATGAAGTGAGTAATGATGAAGTTTTCTTTCAACAATTTGCAATTTCAGCAGTGAAGGAAGCAACAGGTATGCAATCTTCTCAATACAATACTTGGATGGTTGAAAATGCAGGTTAATTTAAGTTTTGCTAACATATTTTGCGATTTTGTAATTGGTAAAAGCTCTGATGGTTAACAAAGTTTCTACACTGTAAATGAAAAAGTAAATTTATTGTGAAGTTAAGTTCAAAGATTTTGGCATTTCGCCTTGTTGAACACTGATTTTGAATTATCTGATGCATGGGATAGATTGAATTGCAGAACTCTATGTTTCAGTGTAAACTATATCTAATTTGGAAACATTTATTTTTGTTCCCCAAACTATTTTAAGAATTGGTTTCAGACACTTGACATGATTCAACTATTTGGCTTTAGATAATTGTTGGAAGCAGCTATTATATTGTAGTTGTACATTATTTTCACTCTATAGAATAGTACTAGCTTGTAGGCAGTTTACAGTTGCACTAAACCTCATTAACATTTGTATTTTGTTTGCCCATGAATAAATCTAATGGTATAAGATGTTTCTTGAGCCTTCTTGGAACTTTACTAAAATCAGTGCAAAATCTTATAGTAGTAATAATTTTTTTGTTTCCTATAAAAAAATTATTTAGAACTTTGAATCGATCCTTTGAGGGGTTCTCTTTAATGTTAAATACTATAGTTAGGCTCTTACCGTTTAGGTTTAGTGGCTAGTTAACATGATATTGAAATAAACAAGGAATTTCATGTCAAAATCTCAAACGTGATTGCATTTTGTATTGCAATTCTATTTGTTATTTGCAATTTTGTTTGTGCTTGGTCCACAATGACAAATTCCTTTGTTTATTTTAATCTTGTAAGTAAGGGAGTGTTTTAGAGCTTTAATACTATTGTTGGACTAACTTAAAAGCTTAGTCATAACTTGAGATATAATTTTTTTCTTCGATATTTTAAAGCTTGAGCGATATAGTGGATGCATTTTCTCTCTTATTTTTATCTTTACATTTTTTTCCATTCTTGGCCAACTCTTCCTAGGAAAATGACTTGTCATGGATTGTATAACTTTATTTTGAAGTTGTTGTAAGCTAAAAGGATGTCAACACTCAATCACGTGGTAAGTCTTTTGTTTCTTATTCATGATCTAGTACGAATGCTTGGCTTTTGTAGGAATTAAATTAAGGTTATTAAAGAACGAAATTGGTGATCTTAGTAATGTGAATTAATGATTTTGTTTTTATATAAGAAACGAAATTGGTGATCTTTGTAATGTGAATTAATGATTTTGTTTTTATATAAGAAACTGAAAATTTTATTAAAAGAAAAGAAGTGAACTAGTAGTCCACTGTATGGGCTTTACACCAAAAAAAAAAAAGGAAGAGAAATCTATATACAAAAGTAAAAAAGAAAACTTATCTTTGCACTTTAATCATATCACTCAAATAAAATCATAATCACCTATAAGATCATGTATTACGCTCTTTAATCACAAATTCACACTACTAAAATTGTCAATATCGTTCTTTTGTAAGAATCATAGTTTTATTCTTACAAAAGCCTAGGGTTTACACTAGAACAATAAGTAGCCAAAAAGTCTTACCTCATGATCTTGGACTTTCTTGAAACTCTCTCCTCTCTCTTTTGTATTTAGAAAGAAACATAGAGCATAATGTATGGAATCATTCATATTTATAGGAGCAATTGTACCAATATTTTAAAAAATGAATTGAGGGGCCGCCTCAGCCGCCTAGCGACCAAAGACCGAGTCAAGGTGAGGTCTGATACTCTGATGTGGCACTGAGTTCAATAAGGTCAATTTATTTATTTTTTATTTTTTTGCAAAAAAAACCGACCTAAAAATAAAAATATATATATAGGATAGAAAGTCGGTACTTTTTGTTCAAACAGAAGGTGTAGACTTTCAAGTTTCAATCCTTTAAACCCTAAATTCATCTCCTCCATTCAAGACATGAAGACCATTATCTACTCCAAGGGTATGCACTTTTTTTTTCACCAGTATGCTTTTTTCATCATCATTATGAGTATTTTATAACTCAATGATGCTTTAATGTCATCAGTGTTTAAAAATGCGTTTTGAGGCGCGCCTCAGAGGCCTTTTTCAAAAATCCGTGAAGAGGCTTAAGCCTCATAAGCTGTCAATGATGCGTGCGCCTCAGGTTAGTGAGGTGGTCCGTCTTGAAACACAGCCTCAATGTGTTTTGAGGCGGCCGCAACGATTGTTTTATAGTTATGTTAGGGTTTTCATCTTTTTTTTGGGCCTAATTTGTTTTTAATTTTTTATTGGTTAAGCCCATGTAAAATTTAAAGCTAGTGGGTTTTAAGTTGATTTTAAAGCCCAAAAAGCAGCCCATCAGTAAAATTAAAATTGAAAAAAAGAAGAGAAACCCTAAACTAATTCAAAGACAACAAGCAGTAAAAAACGAGACTTCTCCTCCTCTTTTGCTGCTGCCCGACTGCTGTTGCTGCTCTCCTCCACGGCTCCTGTCCAGGTAACATTTCATGGATGATGAAGATGATGAATTGATAGATCACATCATGGATGGAGAGGCGGATATAAGTGTTGGACACCATAGTGATTCGTCACTGAATCTTTCAAGTGATGAAGAATGATGATGTGGAGTGAATGAGTTGGAAAGCCTTTATTTTATGAACTATTTTTCGTTTTATTGTGTTATGAACTTGTTATTTTATCCGGTTACCATTTGAATTATGAACTTAATTGCCTTATTTGTTGTTTTATGGAATATGAATTATGAACTTATTGATTGTTTTATGAATGATGAATTATAAACTTATTGGTTGTTTTATGAATTATGAATTTTATATGATGTATATATATATATATATATTTTATGTATTTTAACTCTCCCTTACGCCTCATTAGGCATTGAGGCTTACGCCTCATCTTAGTAGAGGAAATCGCCTCAAAACTAAAAACGTATTTTAGAACACTGAATGTCATTAGTCATTAGGTATTACCAAATGGTATTTTGTGGAAGTATACTTTCTCTAGCAACAAGTGTATATAAATCATTACTATTTACTAAACATCATTACTGTTTTTTTATACTTTTTTATTATAATATATGTAGTATATTGTTAAAATTTCAAAGTATGTAGTATTTGTTATATACTTCATTATAATCTTTTAGTATATAGTATATTGGGAATTTTAAATTGCAAAGTGTATAAAATATTGTTTGTTTTGGAATGTTGTTGTAGACTTGTGCATGAGATGTCGAATCGAAAAGATTCGATTTGGAACTATGGAGTTGAGGTGGAATGGGATGGACAGAAGGGATATAAGTACATCCAATGTAACTTTTGCGGAAAAAAAAACTATCATAAGGGGAGTGTTTAGGATGAAAAAACACCTTACAGGTGTCCACAGTAATGTTGTCCCGTGTACAAGGGTAACCTCTGAAGTGAGATGAAATCAGAATTTATATGGCGAAAAGTGATAATGTGAAAAAGATGACACAATTGGTATGTGAAGAAAGGATCAATAATTGTGTTACCTTTAACCGTCAATCAGAAAGAGGTTTAAGCTTAAGTAGCATGTTTGAAAGGGAATCAGAGGACTAATGGATAGATTTGCTATGAATATTGAAGAGGATGAGGCGGAGTTAAGAGGAAATAAGAAACAAGGAAGTGAGGAGGCATATGATTGAACATGAATGAACATGGGTAGATTCTTCTTCGTGAATGGAATCACATTTAATGTTGCCAGTAGTCCTTCATTCGTCAATATGTGCCAATTGATTGGAAGTTACGAATGTGGTCTAAAACCACCTACACCATATGAGATGCGCATAACAATATTGAAGGCGGAAGAAGCCAATACACATGCAATTGTTATCAAGATAAAGAAAATACGGTTCGTGTTTTCTTTACTTGGGTAACAATTGCTTGCGTATTAGCTTCTTCCGCCTTCAATATTGTCGTGCACATCTAACGCCCGTAACTTCCAATCGATTGACACATATTGATGAACAGATGACTATTGGCAACATTAATTGTGATTCCATTGTCAAAAATGAATCTGCCTATGTCCATACATGTTCGATCACGTGCCTCCTCTCTTCCTTGTTTCTTATTTTCCCCTAACTCCGCATCATCCTCTTCGATATTCATAGCAAATCTATCCTTTTGTCCGCTGAATTCCTCTTTCAAACAAGCTAACTGTGCTTGAACCTCCTTCTACTTGCCCATTAAAGGTAACACAATTATTGATCATTTCTTCACATACCAATTGTATCATCTTTTTCGCATTATCACTTTTCGCCATATAACTTCTTATTTCATCTCTCACTTCAAATACATGGGGCAGCATTACCGTGAACACCTATAAGGTGTACATTCATCCTAAACACTCCCCTTGTGATAGTTTTCTTTGCAAAAGTTACATCGGATGTACTTACATCCCTTTCAATCTCAATCCCATAGTCCAAGCCAAATCTTTTCGATTCGATATCTCATGCACAATTCTACGGCAACATTCCAACACAAACAACATACTATACACTTTGCAATTTCAAATTCCCAATATACTATATATTATAATGAACTGTATAACAAATACTACATACTATGATATAATAACAATATACTACATATAATATAATAAAAAGTAGAAAGTAGAAAAAAACAGTACTGAGAGAAAGTATACTTCCACAAAAATACCATTTGGTAAGACCTAATGACTAATGACATTAAAGCATCATTGTTATAAAATACTCATAATGATAATAAAAGAATATACAGAACCGGGTGAAAAATAAAAGGTCCATACCAGAACTTGGAGGAGATGATGGTCTTCAAGTCTTGAATGGAGGAGATGAATTTAGGGTTTAGTGGATTGAAATTTGAAAGTCAGCACCTGTTTGGACAGAAAGGGCCAACTTTCTGCCCTCTCTATATATTTTCTTTTTTTAAGTTGGTTTTCTGAAGAAAAAAAATTTACTGACCTGACTGAGACTCAGACTGAGTTACCTTGAGGCGGCCGCCTCAAGCTAAAGAGGCATACCTGCCCCAGTTTAGGGCCAAAGTAGCCACCCCGAGGCGCTTTCTACTTTGGCCGTGAGGCAGTTGAGGCGCACCTCAAGGCATTGCCTCGGTTTGTTTTTTAAAACATTGTTTAGATGAGCTGAAGATTTCCTCATTTAGTGGCTAGGAGATACTTTAGTGTTCACTCTTGGTCTTGGATATAAGGATAATGCTTTTGGGACTTGAACTTATTCGCAAATTGCGGAAACTGATATCTGGTATGGAACATAATTGTTAACCTCTTACAAGTCATCTTTATGCAAATTATGAAGTAGATGACTTGGCTGATTGTTGATTCTTTTTAAACTAGAGTTATTTTCTCAGTGATCTTTATCTGGTTTATGATTTTGTACTTGTTGAATGTATGTTTTTGTTATTTTAAGGAGTTCTTGTTCTTCTCCTTGTCTGGTGTAATGGAAAAAGACCCTAGTTGATAATTACAAGGGTGCATGCTAGATCAATTCTAGAGAGCAGGGGTGGGCATGAGTCAGTTCGGACCGTTCAGTTTGGTTTTCGGTCGAAACTATCCACGACTCACTTATGGACCTAATGAAAATAATTTTACTTACGTATTTAACTGTATGAGCCTTTTGAACCATAATTCAACAACTCCAAATATTAAAAAAAATTATATTTAACTTCATAATATAAATGGAAGTCCAAATAATCCATAATACATTCTATCATAATTCAAATATAGTCCATAATAATAATAACAATAACGACAGAATGTTAATAGCATAATCCTAATCGATACTTGAGCTGTGTGGGTGAGTGCGAGAGATGTCAGGTGTTAGATTGTAGGGTTTGGTGTATTATTCTATTTATATTTAATTAATACTTTATATATAATATTAATAAAATAATATTCATTAACTTAAATCAATATAAATCTAATATTTAATAAAATAATATATAAATATATATTTAATATTTAGTCGGATCGGATTGGTTTTTGGCAAGGCAAAACCATCCATGACTGACTTAAATTCGGTTTTCATTTTTTTGAATCGGATTGACTTGTCTCAATAGGGTGACTCAACTTGAACACTTATTTTTGGTTCAGTTTGGTTCGGTTAACCACGGATCATAAAACTGTGCCCACCCCTACTAGAAAGAGCAAAAACCGTTCTCTGATCCAACGTCAACTCTATGTATGGTTTATTTTATGTGTGAAATCTTTTGATTGATGGATCTTTTTATCTGGTTTCCCCATTTGTTTTCCAACCGCTATTCTAAAAGGAGCCATTGTTCTTGTTATTGTGGGTGTTATACCTATTTTTTTTATCCTCTTTCAGTTTATTAATCGATGTATATTTAAAATATTAGAAAATTAAGCTATTGAGGATGTCGATTTTTGTAAATTATATCATGTGCCCTTTCATTTAAATATGTTTTCAAGCTTTGAATGCTAATTAATTTAGTGGGTGCTTCGTGCTTAACTAATGCTAACATTTCTGCCCTTACCTGCCAAACGCTGTGCGCATGTTAGACTGGAGAGTAGTTCTTAAATAATCTATGCCCGTTGCTTTCATTTATTGAAAATTTACTTGACTTGATAATGTTTGAATATGATTCTTTTATGTGGAACAGGATTTAATCAAAGTGATCTTATCATTGTGGGGAGTGATGTTGTATATTCTCTGAGTAAAGAAAAGACAGCTGCTCGCTTTTATTTGGTGCAATGCACCCAACCAAATATTGATGATGTTATTAATATTCCTATTAAAGATGCTATTGACAGGTTTCATTCTAGTCCAACCTTTTTTAACTAAGCATTTGACAACCAGCTTTTTATTTTTTCTTTGTTGCCTGATTTTGGATTCCGTGTTAGTATATTTCTCCTTGTGGGTTCTTAACCCAAAATTTTATACTGATTTTATTTTTTGTTTTACTTTGTACAATGTCAATATTAAACATCAATGCATTAGACGTTTTATATCAGTCTTCCGAAAAAATAAAAAGAGAGAATAAATTATATGGTAACTTTGTTTGAATAAAAAGGTCTGTGTGCTAGACCTTGTCAACATAAACTTTTTGACTAATGAATTTTGTTTAAGTATCTGCCAGACAACTTTGAGCGTTGCTGTTAAAAATATTTATTTGGTGGTAATGTATAACCACAAAAAGTTCATTGTTGGCTATCCCTTATTTCCTGCACTTTAAATACTATTGGAATCCAAAATGATTAGTCAGTTAGCACTAGATTCAGAGAAGTGGATACTTGACAGTGGCTGCACTTTTTTTTAAGAGATAAAAAGTTTGTATTGAAAGAGTGAGAGAAAAGTACAGAGACGAGAACAAGCTTTCCACAAAAACATAAGGAACAAAAGAAGAGGGTACAGCTCCAAAAGATGTACAGAATCAGGGGTGCCAAACAACGCCTCCAAGCTGATAACCATTTTATTTGTACTTACCATGATGTGGATGAATTGCTTAAAAGATAAAAACAAATGAACTGTGAGCATAAGGCCTTTTCTCATTGCTTCTGATATTTAAACCATTCTAGCCGTAATCGTATTTCACTTAAAAATACAAAAATAATGTTTTCCTTTAGCTGTGTTTTGGTTAAACACTGTCTTGCTGTAACTACCTTTTGCTGCATTCAAGTGAAGAAATTGCATTTGTCTTTGTGATAGTAGTTGATAGCATTAAAGAATTAGATCACTTGTTTTGCTTCCTTTTTATTTTACTGATTTTTTTTAATATTCTTCAAATTTCATGTGAATGATTGACCTGACCATCAATATAACTGAACGAACATAGATGAGATGGTTTTTGGATAATATGTTTGGTGGTTGTATTGAATCTGTTTCCATTTCCAGAGGATGATCCAAATATGGTGTGCCTGCTAAATGGATGGAATTTATTATTGAAATTTTGATAAAGTGAGTTCTACAAGAATAGTTTGTGTTGGTCCTCAAGTAGGTATCATAGGGGATTCCAAACGATAAAGACCTCTCACATACCTACAAAAAACTTCAATTTGCCGCAATAACTCTCCCATTCATTGTATAAGTGAGATCCGATCCTAAGACCTTGTGCATACCTGTATAAAAGACTTCTTAAACTTTGTTTTCCAGTTAAATGTTTAAATATTTAAATGGCTTTGTTGTCTTTTAATATGTCAATCATTGTCAAACTAACAGATTAACGACCACTAACAGTGTCGATACCTACCAAATACCAATAACAATCAATCACATTCAAGATCTATAGTTTATATATATTATTAACAACTCCATTTGACTTTTATCATTAATTTTGTACTAATATCAATTTTCAAACATTACGTTTAATTAGTTATATCATGAATAAAGTTATTTCTTTGGTTATTTACAGATCATGTATCTTATTTTTCCTATTACTAATAATTTCTATAGTTTTTGTTTGTTTTTTTTTTTTTTTTGAAGAAATTTTATAGTTATATAAGTTCAGTTGCTAATATGTATGTAGTAATTGCAACATACTACAATAATCTTGTTACATTGAATGAGAGTGTTGTTATAGACTATAGTGCATATATACTTCTATTCTTGTGATATGTTGCAATCCATAGAAGACTTATAGTAGGTAGCATATGCTGATCACTGTTATTACTGCAATTTGCTGTAAATTTTTATGTATATTCTTTCCTTGCAATTTGATTAGCTTGCAGGGGCCTTTAGTCACGAGGAGTTCTGGCCAATGGGCTATTACTCCGGTTGTCGAATACTTTCATCTGCTTCCTTATGCTAGGATTGTGTCAGACTTGCTTTCTAGGTATGTGAACTTCTTATAGACATATAACCCTGATATTTTAAAATATGAAGGTACTGATTTATCTGCATCTGAGTTCCACTGAAAGGCAAGTGTGCTCGAGTACATGTTTTATATAGAAGTAGATATATTACTAACTATTTAAGCTCTACAATTCTCTTTGAATGGTAAAATTAATGAATTTATATTGACGAGAGTATTTTCTATAATTAAATGTGCTTCATTCATGTTTTATATAGGAGATATATTACTTGCATCAAACTGGTACAGCTGTACCGACTAAATTGGTTCTAGGCTTCTGTACTTTATCAGTTACAGAAAGCTAGCATATTATTGTATTATCTTTTTGCTCTTAATATTTTAAAATTCTGATTTAGTGAATATGTGTGATCTGATAAATCAAAATGTTATTTTTCTCTGCAGGGAAGTGCCGTCCAATGGTTTGCAAGATAAAAAATTGGCTTTGGAAAATATAAACATAAGTAGCTCTAGTGGAAGAGAAAAACCTTACAAGCCAGAGGTTCATAATAACCAAGACAGATCTCATGTAAATAGTGGCATACTAGAGTGTCTTGGAAGAGGTGCATGTACAAGTATTAAACCACCAAAACTGAAAGGCAGAAACATGTGTTCCTCAAATGATCTATCAGTTGATCACAATGGGCATCATATTGTAGATATTGATGCCTGTTCTGTGGTTTCCCCTCAAAGTGAAGATAAATGCAAAAATATAACTACTAGTTTTCAACTGGATAATCACCATGAGATGATAAATCCCAGTTTAAAGAGTGATTTGAATGGCACAACCGGGGGTGAGAGTAAGATTTCATCATCCACTGCAGCTATAATACAGGTCTGTTCATTACATGGCAAACTAGAAAATCCTTTAAACTTTTTATAGTTTTTGTTTAGTAATTGGGGAGTGTTTAGTTGAATGTCATCTGTGTTTTGACCAAAATGGCATTGTTTGTTCTTGAAAATGTGTAATGTGTTTAGGGACGTTACTTTTCAAGATAAAAGAAATGAGAAAAAAGTTAGGGAGAGCCATTTTCTTAGGAGAAATTCATTTAGCAATTAGTGTTGTAAAAACCCAATACTGTCACCCTTTATGACCTTTGTAAATTGTAAGCAGTTACATTCTATAATTAAGCATTATTTAATCACATGTGCCTATATTTGGGTGCGCAGGTTGAGATGTGTGACATAATGAAAATGCCACGTGTGACTGAATGCAGAGGTGACAGTGCGGGCAATTTGAAAGCTACCTTTGATGCTATCTCTCTGGATCAAGATGACAATCAAGTTGATGATCATACTCTGGACACTTATCAATCAAATGCTCAAGATCTTGATAAACTTCAGAACACCTTTGCCTCAAAGGAAAACATATTGTCACAAACTGCATTGAGAGTTTTACTTAGTAAAAGGGATAAATTGGTAAGGCTTTTTTATTTTGACTAGTTCAATCAATAATCAAGATGCATTACTCCTTGTAAATAATAACACAAACAGAAAAGATTGATTTTGCAATTTGTATAGAATTTGACTGCATGTGTGTACTGTAGATTAGGTAGGCAGCAGCCCTTCTGTAGGCAATGAGCTTGAAACCTAACAATTAGGTCATCACACCATGGATATCTACCAATTGTAGATTTTTACATTTTTTACATTTTCTAATTCATCATCTGAAGCATTCTGATGTTACCGTGTTCCTAAATTTGATCTATTAGATGGCTTTGCAAAATTTAATTTTGTCATGCTTCTTGATGTCGACAACTTTCTTAATGTTTATACAACAGTTTTCTTCTCAGGTTAGAACTTTAGAAGTGCCATATTATTCTTTGCTTGTTTCTGCAGACTCTTCAGCAACGGAATATAGAGGATCAGATTGCTCTGTGTGATAAGAAAATCCAGACAATTTTAAATCGTATGTTTTTTCTTTCAGTGTAACTATTCTCTTATTAACTTTACGTACTGGAATTCGTATGTTTAAACTGTTAGACAACCCATTTATAACATGTTAAAAATTTACAGATCTTATCTTGTTTGGTAGAACAATTTTCTTAAATCTATGAACTCCCTGAAATTGAGTGCAGTAATTGTTGGATTGTTGGGGGGGAGGGTGGTCTGTGCAGTTTTGGGTTTTGGTGCCATTGATACCCTTACAGTTGTAGGAATTCTTGAGGCAATACCCTTTTCAGAATCGGGCATGGTATCTCTTCTCTGATTTACCACTCATTCACCTCATGGAGTTATTTCCTGCACATTCGTCTTAGCAAAGAACAGGGCAAGTCACAGCCTTGGTTTGGATAGATAAATAATCTTCGCCTTTATTTGCAATGTTTTTTGCTCTTATATAGGTGGCGAAGATGATTTGGCTGTAAAGATCGAATCTGTTGTTGATGGTTGTAATGATGTATGCCTAAGAAGTGTTGCCCAGGAGAGGATATCTCAACACCTTGAAAACCAACAGTTGCCTGATCCCATCAAGATGAAGCGATTGTCGGAGGCTGTTCTGAATAAGCAAAATTCATGTCAGGCAAGTAGTTTGTGAGGTTCTCTTCTTTTTCATTTCACATTTTCAAGGGGAAAAAAACAACAATTTGTCAAAGGGTAATGCAATGATAAAAGTTCTCTCTTTCAACTTCAACTGCCATTGAAGTCAAGGAGTATTGGCTGGTCTATATGTAATCCAAGCCTAATATCAACATGCAACTCTTTCTGTATTTGATGTATTTTGTCCACAATTATCCAGCAGTGCTTAATTTGTCTTGAAATTTGATATAAGAGGAGAATGGGAAAGGGAGGAAAAAGTAGTTAGTGTTGGAGTAATTATGTTGAAAATAGGACTCGTCTCTGGCTTGAATTGGTAGGTTTTCCATGCATAGGTCTACAGTACTATCCCATATTTAGGCCATCATTCATTCTTCTTACGGTCTTGTAATGGAAGTTGGTAATTTCATGAATAGATTGTGCTTTCACGTATGTTTATATCATTTTGTTCATTTGGCAGGAACTGGATGGAATATGTTACGAGAACAATTGGATATTACCAACTTATCGTGTATCACCATCAGATGGTAAGATCTTTGAATCAAGTATCTGACCTGAAAAATGAGGGACGATGAATTTGAATCTTGTATTTTTTTAATGTGTTACTTATGAGTTAGCTACCACACAGTTCATCTGGCAAGATTTAATTTCAAAACCATTCATATGATTGCAGTAATTTTATTTATTACCTTAGTCATCCAATTTCTCCCTTGCAAAATGTAAACTTTCCAAATTCTTCTAATTTGATTATGATTCGAGGCTGCATGTGTATACATGTAAAGCATAAATCATCATTCAATAACTTGTTGGTGACCATTTCACACTTTTGCCATCACGGTTTGTGATCATTTCGGTACTATGCAGCACTATTGAACTAATGTGAGTACCATACTGGAATCAAACTAATTTCAGTTTTGTTTTCCGTTTCAAAGGAGGATTCCAAGCTTCTGTAACTGTTAAAGGGATGGATTTTGAGTGTTCAAGCATCGTTGGCCAGTGTTCCAATCCTCGCAAAGCAAGAGAATCGGCTGCCTCTCAGATGTTAGGCAAACTGCGCAGTATGGCAAGTCTTTCTCAGTAGCTCTAGGTTGTACTTAGGAAATGGCATATGCTTATAGGTTTATACCATCTTATAGGTCTCTTCCCTGAATTCTTCTTCTTTTGTAATTGACAGGGGAAAAATCATAGCATAGGCAGGACTTTTGGTGAATTTTGTAAATTCAAGAGGTCTTTGATTAGTGATCTGAAAACAAATATCAAAAAGTAAAAATATAATCCAGAAACTTAAAATTTGGAAAGGGTTTTGGGATACATATGAAGCACGTTTTTAGAAACTAAAAATGTAAACATTACAATTAGGGGTGTGTGTTTTCGGTTTGGTTTGGACTGCAGCTTAATATCAAACCAAATCATTATGGATCGGTTTTGTTATATTTCAATCCAAATCAATCCAATGTGATTTTTCAAACCGATTCAAACCAAACCAAAAAAGGTCGGGTTGGTTTGGATAGGTGTATTGGTTTAGATTTGAACTCAATTTTTTTTTTTTTTTTTTGTATTATATTATAAAAAATATTTAAATAAAGAATCATAACATAAAATATTAATTTTATATAGTCTTTCTACTATCAGTTTGTCCTGATATAAAATATATCACATCACAGATTATAGAGAAGTTTTGACAATTGCATACATTTTGAGTCAAAGTATGTAAATCTAATGGTAAACATTTTTCGTTCTGATATATTTTATATCAGGACGAACTGACAATAAAAAAATTATAATTATATATATATATATATATAAATGTATATATACAAGTATATATACTTTGATTAAAAACATGTTTGATATTATATATGCTTTAAAAACCATAATACATTAATCAATTAGAAGAACTGTATCAAAACAAATACATAAACTATAATCGGTAAAAGTTATAAAATATGGACTAAACAGAAAACGTATGTGGATTTTATATTTTAGTTTTACTTTCTAAAATATGTGGTTTGGTTTGGGTTGGTGAATTATTTCACTCAACCCAAACCGAACCACCTTCAATCGGTTTGTCCAAAAGATAACATGAACAACCTATTTTTTATATTTGTAATCGAACCAACCCAAACTATATGGGTTGGGTTGGTCAGTTTGGTTCGGTTTGGCGGTTTTTTGCACACCCCTGATTACAACTCGAGGAGTTCAAATTGTTTTCAAAATTGTTACTAAATTAGTCCCTCTGATAGACAAATTTTTGTTAAGTATAACGATTGCTTTTAATAGATTTGTGTTTGGCGAAAAATGTGACACTAATGGTTATTTCATTCAATGAGTGGCATTTTGGTAAATAAGGAGATGACAATAATTTATTTTAGATGTTTTTTAGAAATCAATTTTTTCAATGAGTGACATTTTAATAAATAAAGGGATGACATTTATTTTAGATGCTTTTTGGAAATCAATTTTTTTTTTTTTTTGAAACGAATAATTATATTTAGTGTGTAAATATATATATATATATTTTTTTATTTATTTATTTACACACTAAATATAATTATTCGTTTCAAAATACAAAAGAAATGGTTTAGATCAATACACGTGTCTCTTCTTTGTTTTTTAGATTTTTTTAGATTTTATAGCTTTAATCTTCTTAAAATATATATATATATATATACGGTCCCGTTCTGGTTAGTGCGCACTGATGTAACTACATCAGTACCAATGCTTGTGGACCACTGATTATAGAGAAGCTTTGACAAGTGCATACACTTTGAATCAAAGTATGTAAATCTAATGGTCCACATCCAACACACTGATGAAGTTATATCAGTGCATACTTGTAAGATCCTTGATTTGTATTGGCTTGATTCCATTGCAAAATACTCTTTATTTGTAATGGTTAGTTGCTTAGATGATTCTTGGTGAAAAGAAGCTTCAAAGGAGAAAAAAAACTTCTCATACAAATATCGTCTTTAAAAGAAAAAGTACTTACTTTGATGCTAAGGTATTAAGTTACTTCTTCCTCTTGCAAGGTGTAAGCATCCACACACACAATTCATTCATGTGTGTCCCTGCATCGCTGTGCAAACATTTGGTATAACACATTCACACACATTTAAGTATGCACATGCATTGGTGTTATATTGACAAACATTGTAGAATTGCATGCTTTATCACTATCATGTAGATATGACATACTTGTGTGACATTGTGTTTATTTGTTTGTGTTTATTGTATTTTGGACTTAAACATGATCACATATGATTCCTTATTGAGTCCCAGTCTTTTCGATTACTCATTCATTAGGTTTCGAGTCCAAACGATGTAGCTACGCTACTTTGCATTCTCATTCGCTGAGTTATCTTCGCCGTCATTTTTTGAGATGAATTATCAACCTTTTGTCAAAGTTTTGTAGTCTTTGTCATGCGTCAGGGAGTCACGATTTGTAATCCAAAGACAGATTCAAAATCGGAGTTCGGAGGCGCGAATTCGGTCGAAGAACGCGAGAGGAGCGTGAGAGGAGCTTGCTTGGCCAAAAGCCAAAAAAGGTGTCCACGTGTGGGCCACGTGTGACACACGCGGCCCACACGTGGATGGTGACGTGGCAGCAGCTGATTGGTCTGTTTTTCCCTCTCTTGAATTCTTTTAAATAATCTACATTCCCTCCCATTTTATTCTAATAAGAAAATTTAAAAAAGATAGGGTGCAGAATTTTCTCTCCAATTTTCCTAACTTCCAAACACCATAACTTTCTCATTCGGACTCGAATTGAGTCATTCAAGTTGGAGAATCTTCGTATTCAAGTCCCCTACCTTCTCCAAAAGGCTTGCAGTTGTTTGATTGAGTTTTGTGATGGTTCTACCCTCAAAACGGAAACTGCATGGGATTCCTAGGTATTGAACTAAACTTTGTGATTTCTTCTTTTATGATCTTCAATTACCTTGGGTTTTCTTCTTCTATATGTATGTGTATGTATAGTGAATTTTATTGAGAAAGATAGCTTCATAATCAAACTTAATCAAGTCTAATTAGAGACAAATGTGAACTAGTTTTCTATAATTCTAGTTTTTCACACTTTTGAGAGCTATATTGTGATTAGTTTGATATCTAAGGTTATTTGTGATTTGATTAACTCGTTTTATGCTTAATAACCTTAGCATGTACTTGGATCCTTTATTTGAACAAATCTAAGATTAGCACATTGGATTTTGTGTTTAGAGCTAACTACGATTTAATTGATTATTCATTATATCCTTGCTCTAAATACTTGCTAGAATATTCATTGACCATATTTTGTGATTCTAGCCTTTTTGGTTTATGTTTGTAATATCTTGAATATGTGCTTCATGTATATGATTTATTCAAGTGTTAGCTTTGTGAATGAAACTAGGAATCACATGTGTTAAGTGTTTCACATGCTCTAGGTTTCAATTCATGTTTTATGACTAGACAATATTTGACTTGTATGCTCACATGATTATGTCTATGTCTACATGATTTGTAATTGATCCATATATTTCATATGTTCATGCATCATCTTGTATGATTGCATCATTTGGATTGTTAAACTAGAATATCATACATTGTGTGCTCATTGTCTAATTCTAGTTTCCATTAGGTTGAATGTGCTTGCATCATTTGCATCATTTAGATCATTTGCCTTGCAAGAGGTGGAAGTCTCTTGTTAAGGTGAGTGAAGCCTTAATTTGAGCAAGAAGACTTGGCTAGAAAAGTGTTTCAAATAGCCAAACAAGAAGTCTTAGTTAGGGTCAAAAGGATCCGGATAATTAAGCAAAAGTCCTAGCTAGGAGTTTGGTACTCCGGATGGTTGAGCTAGGGAAGCTTGACTAGGATCATTTATGATCTAGATAGCTAAATAAGGAAATGTTCCTAGAGATGTGACCGTCTTGGATAGGAAGTTGCTTCTTAGAGGTGTATGACACATCTCGGATATGAAGTATGCTAGGTGGTTCACTAGGCCCAAAGGTAGACTAGGATTTGATAGTTTATGGTGGATATTATGAGTTGATAGCCTTGAGTGTGTAAGTCCTTTTCGTCATAATGGATTGCTTACCGATGATTGTGGATTTAACCCGTGGATGTTTCCTCTTCAGTGGTTTACCACGTAAAAATCAATATGTCAAATATCTCTATCTCTATCTCTATCTCTTTATATTTGTATGTATGATTAATATAACTTGTTTAAGATCTTCATTTCCTCACATCCGTGTAAACAAGTTATTGGTAAAGAAAGATATACGCACATTATTGGTTGAATCAACGCTTGTCTCTTGTATGTTGTAAGTGTTTGAACAATGTATCTTGTAATAATCTATATCAAGTTGTATAGTTCTGCTTAGTGTAATTACATTGTAATATTCAAAGTAGAACTTATGGAATTTGCTCTTCATTAAATATACTTGTATATGAGATACATTGTTTCTTAGTATATGTTTTGTAGACTAAGGGTGGTGAATTGAGCATACATGTGTTAATTGTTTTCTCATAACAATCATGTTAAAGGTTAATTTGTATACTCACCAAGGTTTTGACATAAATCACAAAAGAGTTTTTAAAACTAGTGTTTCAACCTATTCACCCTCCCTCTAGGTTGTTTAGTATAATGTTGTAGGTATTTTCAATTGGTATCAGAGCAGGTCACTTAAAGCAATTAGTGTGATTTGGGATCTACAAGGTTATTTACTAGGATAACAACATTTAGTCTATAATTGTTTGTAATGGTTGTCACCTTTGTTAATTGGGAAAATGTTTGTTTTTGTTGAAAATGCTCATGAAAGACTTCACTAAGTCTAGTGATGAGCAAGCTTGGTTGGATTGTCAAGAAAGGTTTCTCTTCTCCAAGTTTTATATTTGAAGGAGTAGTTTCTCCAAACCAATATGTTCATGAAGTATGAATGAGGTTTATTTTTGAGAAGTTGAAACTTTTAGATCTTTTTGTCATTCACAGTGGTGTAAGTTTTGAAACATTTTTCTCTTAATAAAGATTCAAATATGGCAAAAGATGCATGAAATAGATTCCAAGCTATTTGTGATCAAGGTTCTTCTTGTTTTATATTTCATTTGTCTACTAACAATTTTGTTGATAAGCTTAAAAAGAATGTTAGTGACAAAAGGAAAGAAGAAGAAGTTTTCATGAAGGATGATCATTCTAGACATGATCACTTGACCTTGCAACTCAATGAAGTGGATTGCAAATCAAAGATCACCATCTTCAACTTGATGGCAATAGTTCAAACTCTTGAGAAGGAAAGAGATGAAGAAGTGAAGAATGAAGTGATCAAATGTCTAGAAGAGAAGACGGTTGAGGATGATCTTATGTTAGATAGTTTAATGAGTAATTTTGTTAATAATTTGTTTTTCTCTTGAAGGAAACTATCAAAGACAAGGAAGAGGAGTTGGCAATCATGAAGGCCAAAGAGCTTGGTGATCTTCATGAAGATTCAAAATGACTTAAGCTTTGTAGTTGAGCAAGTTGAGTCTCCTACAACTAAAGGTGAGTCACTAAGGAACAAAAGGATTTCAAAGGTCAATCTTCCAAGGTCAAGTGCAAAATCAAGAAGAGTAAGGAGCCTTCACCGTCGGCACACTCTCACCTAAATAGTATCATCGCCATATGTATTCCGGTTTGCCATTTTTAAAATGTTGTAGTGCATACTAAATTTAGATGCCATGAGTATATTAGATGATGCAAACTAGGAAATGAGATGCATGTTAGTGAGATGAGAAAATATTCTATGAATGTTTCTTACATGATAACACTTTGGATTTTGTGGATGTTAATGATAATCATGTGAGGAAAATTGTCAAGAAGATTTGGGTGAAAATGAGTGTTTCACATGATCATATGCATAGTCTTGATAATATCCTTATTGATGGCAAAAATGTTATGTATAACATGAGAAAAGATAGTTGATGATTATCTTCTAGATATAATATTGCCATGATAAATGATCATGATGGTTTATGTGTTTGTGTACCCAAGACCAAATGGGTCAAATGTGAGTGCTCTTACCATTAGTGTAAGTTGCACATGTGAGTTAGCTTTAAGATTAGTGACTAGTTTTGAGTAACTTAGCTAACTAGCTTTGTTTCTCTATGACTTTTCCATGAACTTAGCTTTCTCACATAATTGTTATGATAGTCGATATTTGTTGATTAATTTTTAAGAAGTTGTATATCATGAAATTTATATGGTAATGATTTTTGTTAAGACTTTTAGATAAAGTCATTTTTGTGTTTGAGTTGAAATGTTAAGTCTTTATTCTCTTGGGTCGACATACCAACAACTTGTTGTCATGAGGACAAACAAGCCAAAAGAGCTCACAAAAAGAGAGAAGACTTTGCATTTGATGAAAAAGCTTGCTTAGGTATTTATATATCCTAATGCTTGCTTTCTAGCTTTTCATCTGTCAACTTTATGTTTGCATCACTTCATGGAGCATGTCATATTTGAGAACTTATATAGTGTTTATATGGTCCTCCTTGACATTTGCTCATTTAATATCTTTTGGTGATAATTGTTCACATTGATCTTAATCAAAATATACGTTATTATTTGTATGATTGATAAGTTGCATGTTTTGAAAAATATGAGCTTCATATTCTTTGGAAGCTACTCTCTTGAGAAGTAGAGATCTTAAGTAAGTCTTTTTACTTGCTTTTCGATCATGTGCTTTTAAGCCTTAAAACTTGTTTTCAAAAAATGCAATTTGCTTCTCTTGTATGCTTGGTTGAGTAAGCTGAGTTTGATTGATGTAATTTTTGGATACACCTTGAAGTCTTAAGACTAGTACGTTTAAAGATGACCTATGGTTGGTATCCATTTGCTTTGGCAACATAGAACTCAACGAGCACCTTCATGGAATGGGCTACACACCTTGGTTGTCCAGCCGCCCAATGTAGGAAAGGGCTACGCCATTGTGATGAGTGAAAGTCGTCATGAAGCGTATATGTTTATATTAGAAAAATCAAATAAGTGTTGAAAAGAATCATTTTTAAAAAAAAATCTTTGATTCAAGCCTAAAACAAAACAAAAGGCTTTAGAGAGTATTGTTGAATAATCAAACTAGTTCGGGTTGTCAAATAGAAATGAAATGACGAGCCACATGCTCACATATTGAAATCTATTCTATTTAAAAGCAAAATTTCGGATGATAATCAGTTTGACCTTTTTATGGAAAGGCTTAAGATGAATAGTTGTTGAAAATGTTTGCATGTTTGATTATCAAATTACTTCTTTTCATATACTTGAAGCAAAATCTTCACACACACACTTTTGCTTATATGGTATTTTGATACTCTAGCAATTTTAGAAGAATTATGGGAGAGATTGAAAATCTTGGTGTATCTCTTATAGTTTGTGGAGTTTATTTGATAAATCTCATTAAAATTGCTTGAATGTGTGATTGTGTGGATTTCTTTGTGAACAATATTCTATTTTGATCTTAGATAGAGCACTTGTCAAGGGGGAGCATAGTATGCTAGACTTTGTTCTCTTTTATGATATGTTCACATGTTTCAAGTTGGTATTTATTGACATATTCTTTAGTTGATATAATGAATCTTTTAAATGTTATTTCATATGTCTTGATTTGCATTATGATTCTTTGTATTATGCCTTTGTATTTTTGATCACAATTAATGCATGAAAATTTTTGTAATAATTGTATGATTGTGTTTGCAATCACCTTCTCTTTGTGTGGGGTTGTATAGTAATTGAGATTGTAATCAATTTCTTCATTCTTGAGGTTGATAAGAGAGTAATTACAATGAGTTCCTATTTGTGTGGGGTCAATCGTAATTGTAGTTATAATCAATTTAATTGAGTGTAGTTGCAATGAGTTCCTCTTTGTTTGGGGTCGATAGTAATTATGATTGTAATCAATTCAATTGATTATAGTTGCAAAAAATTCCTCCTTGCTTAGAGTGATAGTAATTGTGGTTATAACCAATTCTATTGATTGTAGGTGCAGAAAATTCCTCCTTGCCTAGAGTGATAGTAGTTGTGGTTATAATCAAATCTCTTCTTGAGTGGGGTTGAGATGATTGTTGTTGATACTAATTCCCTCATATTTTTGGTTGATATGATTGTTCTTACAATTGTTGAACTTGGTAGAAATGACCAATGTGCTTAAGAATAAAATTTATGCATTTGTGATTTATTGTCCATTGTGAACAAATCTACTTAGTGATAATATGTGGAGCATATGTTAAAGGGGAGTTTTAGTTTATTCAACTTCGTTTTCTATACGATTTGTTTGCTTTATATCTTATTCTTTATCTCTTGTGTCCTTTGTCTATTTCTTGACAAAAGAAGTAGAAGTTGTATACCTCACCATGTTTAATATGGGGGGATCCATGTTTGATATAGGGGAGAAAAATGTATACCTCACCTTGTGTGGAGAAATACTCCAAATGTGTGAACCTCTTTGTCTTGAAATGGAGACTTTGTCTTAAAGGGGAGAATTCTTGTATTTAGGGGGAAACAAGAATTCTTGTATTTAGGGGGAAACAAGAATTCTTGGCTTAACAAGGTTGAGAGACTTAGGAAGAGCTTTAAAATGAAAACATTCATTCACTTGAGATAATGCATTTTTGTTTGAGATAAGGGAAGTTTATTATTTGTGTATGTGATAATATCTCACCATTCTTCTTTGGAAGAAGTTCTCTTATTGGTTTGCTTCTTCTCTCATAGGTACTTTGAAGTTCAAATAAGGGATTTTTGAAGACTCAAGAAGACATGAAGATCTTTTAGTCTAGGGATCTCTTTGTAATGTGAGGATGAGAGAATGCTATCAACATTGAGTTTATTGGAGTGAACAATGTATGGTGAGGATGAGGTTTTGCCATAGAATAACCAAAAGGGGAGATTGTAAGACCCATGATTTGTATTGGCTTGATTCCATTGCAAAACACTCGTTATTTGTAATGGTTAGTTGCTTAGGTAATTCTTGGTGAAAAGAAGCTTCAAAAGAGAAAAGTAACTTCTCATACAAATATCGTCTTCAAAAGGAAAATCACTTACTTGGATGCTAAGGTGTTAAGTTACTTCTTCATCTTGCAAGGCGTAAGAGCACACAAACACAATTCATTCATGTGTGTCCTTGCATCGCTATGCAAACATTTGGTATAACACATTCACACACATTTAAATATGCACATGTATTGGTCTTATATTGACAAACATCGTAGAATTGCATGTTTTATCACTATCGCGTAGATATTGCATACTTATGTGACATTGTGTTTATTTGTTTGTGTTTATTGTATTTTGGTCTTGAACATGATCTCATATGATTCCTTATTGAGTCCCGATCATTTTGGTTACTCATTCATTAGGTTTCGAGTCCAAACGATGTAGCTACGCTACTTTGTATTCTTATTCGTTGAGTTGTCTTCGTCGTCATTTTTCGAGATGAATTCTCAAATTTTTGTAGTCTTCGTCGCTTGCTAGAGAGTCATGATTCGTAATCCGAAGATGGATTCGAAATCAGAGTTTGGAGGCTCGAATGCAGTCGAACAACGCGAGAGGAGCGCAGGAGGAGCGCTGGAGGAGCTTGCTTGGCCAAAAGCCAAGCAAGGTGTCCACGTGTGGGCCACGTGTGACACACGGCCAGCACTGCCCTCCGCCCACGTGTGCCACACGCGGTCCACACGTGGATGGTGATGTGGCAACAGCTGGTTGGTCGGTTTTTCCCTTTCTTGAATTCTTTTAAATACTCTTCATTTCCTCCCATTTTATTCTAAGAAGAAAATTTGAAAAAGATAGAATGCAGAATTTTCTCTCCAATTTTCCCAACTTCCAATCACCATAACTTTCTCATTCGAACTCTGAATTGAGTGATTCAAATTGGAGAATCTTCATATTCAAGTCCCCTACCTTCTCCAAAAAGGCTTGCAGCTGTTTGATAGAGTTTTGTGACGGTTCTACCCTCAAAACCGAAACTGCACGGGATTCCTAGGTATTGAACTAAACTTTGTGATTTCATCTTTTATGATCTTCAATTACCTTGGGTTTTCTTCTTCTATATGTATGTGCATGTATGTTGAATGCTATTAAGAAAGATAGTTTCATAATCAAACTTAATCAAGTCTAATTAGAGACAAATATGAACTAGTTTTCTATAATTCTAGTTTTTCACATGTTTGAGAGTTGTATTGTGATTAGTTTGATATCTAGGGTTATTTGTGATTTTATTGACTCATTTTATGCTTAATAACCTTAGCATGTGCTTGGATCCTTTATTTGTACAAATCTAAGATTAGCACATTTGATTTTGTGTTTAGAGCTAACTACGATTTAATTGATTATTCATTATATCCTTACTCTAAATACTTGCTAGAATATTCATTGACCATATTTTGTGATTCTAGCCTTTTTGATATATGTTTCTAATATCTTGAATATGTGCTTCATGTGTATGATTTATTCAAGTGTTAGCTTTGTGAATGAAACTAGGAATCACATGTGTTAGGTGTTTCACATGCTCTAGGTTTCAATTCATGTTTTATGAATAGACAATATTTGACTTGTATGCTTACTTGATTATGTCTATGTCTACATGATTTGTAATTGATCCATACATTTCATATGTTCATGCATCATCTTGTATAATTGCATCACTTGGATTGTTAAACTAGAATATCATACATTGTGTGCTCATTGTCTAATTCTAGTTTCCATAGTTCATATTGATCATATGTCTTAGGTTGAATGTGCTTGCATCATTTGCATCATTTAGATCATTTGTCTTGCAAAAGGTGGAAGTCTCTTGTTAAGGTGAGTGAAGCCTTAATTTGAGCAAGAAGACTTGGCTAGGAAAGTGTTCTGGATAGCCAAGCAAGGAGTCTTAGTTAGGGTCAATAGGATCCGAATAACTAAGCAAAAGTCTTAGCTAGGAGTTTGGTACTCCGTATGGTTAAGCTAGGGAAGCTTGACTAAGATCATTTGTGATCTAGATAGCTAAGCAATGGAATCTTCCTAGAGACGTGAGCGTTTTGGATAGAAAGTTGCTTCTTAGAAGTGTACGACACATCTCGGATAGGAAATAGGCTAGGTGGTTCACTAGGCCCAAGGGTAGACTAGGATTTGATAGCTTATGGTAGATATCATGAGTTGATAGCCTTGAGTGTGTAAGTCTTTTTCGTCATAGTGGATTGCTTACCGATGGTTGTGGATTCAACCCGTGGATATTTCCTCTTCGGAGGTTTACCACGTAAAAATCAATGTGTCAAATATCTCTATATCTATCTCTTTATATTTGTATGTATGATTAATATAACTTGTTTAAGATCTTCATTTCCTCACATCCTTGTAAACAAGTTATTGGTAAAGAAAAAGATGCACACATTATTGGTTGAATCAACACTTTTGTCTTGTATGTTGTAAGTGTTTGAACATTGTATCTTGTAATATTCTATATCAAGTTGTATAGTTCTACTTAGTGTAATTACATTTTAATATTCAAAGTACAACTTGTGGAATTTGCTCTTCATTGAATATACTTGTATATGAGATACATTGTTTCTTAGTATATGTTTTGTAGACTAAGGGTGGTGAATTGAGCATACATGTGTTAATTGTTTTCTCATAACAATCATGTTAAAGGTTTATTTTTATGTTCACTAAGGTTTTGACATAAGTCACGAAAGAGTTTTTAAAACTAGTGTGTCAACCTATTCACCCTCCCTCTAGGTTGTTTAGTATAACCTTGTAGGTATTTTCAGTACTAACTTGAACATTTCTGTATAAATTTATATATATATATATACACACACACTAAATATAATTATTCGCTTCAAAAAAATAAAATAAAAAATTGATTTCAAAAGAACATCATAAATAAATTAATGTCATCATCTTATTTACTAAAATAACACTCATTGAATGGAATTGAATTGAATGACCATTAGTGTCACACTTTTCTTCAAAAATGGCCACTTTGAAGCTAATTCCCAATCTAATAGCAATTTTGATAATGTGTCATCAAATCATTGTTAATCTTAGGTCCCAAGCTATGGTTTTGAAGGTCAGTTCCATCCCTCTTCCGGCTAACCGTGTTGCAAAGCCCCTTATTAAGTTAGCTTTGGATAACTTGTCGAGCTCTTTTTGGATGGAAGATCCCCTACTTGTGTTAGGGGCCTGATTGAAGTTGATTTGCCTGTTTAATTTTCTGCTGTGTACCTTGTTGTTTTGCTTCCTTTGGGCTTGTTTTGTTTTTTGTTGATTTTCTACCTATTTGGTCTGCTTGTTTCGTTGTTGCTAGTGTGCAGCCTATAAAAAAAAAGAAAAAAATAGTACGTCATCAAATCGATAGTCAACGTGGTAATTATCCCTATAATATTATATTATTATTTTTTTTCCATTTTTATTTAAATAATTTTATTTTTAAGACTAATTTTGTCTTTTTACAAGTCAAAATCATATAAGTGTCAATCTTACAGTGTATTTGAATTTAAAATATAAAGATATCCCTACAACAATTTTTTTTTTAATAAAAAAAAAAAAAAAAGTACTACTATAATTTAAGTTGAAGTTAGTACGACATACCAATTTGGTACATGTGAAGAACACGAGGACAGTTTGATTAAAAATAAATAGGTCATACACTACTTAGAATTATGAAAAATATTTGAGACTTAGAGCTTATTTGGTTGAGCTTTTGAAAAACCTCTTTTGGTAAAAGATTTACTTGCAGTAGATCTTTTAGAAATAGAGGTTTTTTTTTTTTTTTTTTTTTTTTAATTTTAAAAATTATAGTTTTTTGGTTGGTACCCTTTTTTTTTAAAAAAAAATGTCTATTTGGAGAAGCACCTCCCATGAGCTTTTTTCTAGTAGAGGTTTAAACTTTAATTGTCTCTACTCAATTTATATAGACAATCTCAAAAGCCCAACCAAACAACTTTAAAAAACTCAAATAAACGTTGGTAGACCTTTTAAGGCAGTAGAAATCTCAACCAAACAAACACTAATTTGGAAACTATGCCATAATTTATAAAGTTGGATTTTATATAGGTGGAAATGGTGTGAAATAGTACTTTTTTTATGTTGAATTTTGATAGTATCACTGGTTTAATAAGTTAAGTTAAAATGACATCAATGGACTAAAATATCCTCATCTCCTTCTTTTATTATGTTTGTGCCATTTTTAGGTGTATTTTTTTTTTTAAAAAAAATCTTCATTGATGGAGGATCAATGGAGGTCAATAGATATGAAAGACCTCCATTGGAGATCAGTTCAACCTCCAATTAGGGGTCGAAATCGACCTCTAATGGAGGTCTCAATGAAGATGATCAAAAAAAATTTTGAAAATTTTAAAAATTTCATTTTTACCTAATAAGTCTCGGAAATTGTAAATATACCAAATAAGTCTCGGAAACTACCTAATAAGTCTCAGAAACAGCAAAATAAGTCTCGAAAACACAAAAATAAGTCTCGAAAACATAAAAAAGTGCAAGACTTATTTTAGTAAATGTGTTTTAAGGATATTTTTATCAGATTCACACGATAGATGCTATTAAAACTTAAATTATTAAGTTAGTGATATTCTTAAAACTCACTCTTTAAAAAGTGTTATTAAATTTTCGAACCCTTTTATATAGGGCGATTATTAATTTAGAGTGTGTCCATTGTAGTTGAAGAATTAATCACTTATAGCTTTACCCAAGAAAAAATCACCTTTAAAATATATATATATATAGGTGTATAGTAAACTCTATTTTAAAATTACATTAATTTTGAAAAAGAAGAAAAATGTATCATTATACAATATGGAAAATAATCAAATGGCATAATAATTATATATATTAAAATTTTATAATTATAATAAATAAATAATGTAATTAAAAAAAAAAAACCAATTGAATTGTCCTAGGTGGATGCGTCGTATGATGTTGACCTCACCCGAGGTGTACAAATCCAACTCTGACATTGGAGGAGGCTCTCACCTCATTCGACTTCGGCAAGGGACTGTCCTCCTCTTACTCGTCTCCTCCATCACCAAACCGGAGCCATGGAGGAGGATACAGCTCTTATGCAAGAATGGACGAGGCAAAAGCCTCATCCATTTCTAGGGGGCAACCTAACCTCCTCCGGGAACATTGGCATTGTGAGGATATTCAACACTCTTCAGGCCTCCATTGCCCGTGGTGGCCACCACTAATGGCCATCAATGAGCCATATTCCAATTTTATTTTTATTTTTATAGAAATAATAGGTCAATTTTGAATTTTTGAATTTTTAAAATTTTAAAATATTATCATTAAACATGAGGGCATTATTGTCTTCCAATTAAAATAGTAAGGGTATCATGTATATTTCAAAGGTAAGGGACTAACTTCTCCCATATTAGTTTTAAAAAGCAACCCTCACTCAACTTATCAAAAATCGATCATCATTAGTGAAGTAAATTATGAATTAAGCTGATTTTGAGAAGTTTGCAAAATACTTCTTTGCCCCAAACTTATGAAATAAGAGATTATTTCATAAGCTAAAGCAATCTTAAATGCACCATCAATCCCTATGTTTTTTTTTTTTTTTCAATTTATTAGTTTTTTTTTCGATTTATTAGTTTTTTTTAACCATGTTTGCTTTTTTGGAACTTGTGATCCCTTAAGTTTCATAAATACATTAAATAGGTCATCTAACCAAAAATTTAACAATCAAAGGTGAAAAAAAAGATTTTAATTTACCCTTTTGCCTTTAAATTTAGTGGAAATTGCTAAAAATGACCAAACTCAACATGGAAATTTCTCTTTTTACAATATACGAAAGTTTAATTGTTAATAACCACTTTTAAAAAATATATATTTGTGTATATCCATAAATTATAAAACTACCCCTACATCTTAGTTTTATTTTTTAAAAACTTGAAATCTGGACGAAAAACTTGAAATCTCGACGAAAACTTGAAATCTGGATGAAAACTTGAAATATGGAGAAAAAAATGTGAAATCTTTGAGAAAATCGTGAAATGTAAAAAAAATATATGAAATGTTCAAACAAAACGTGAAATGTCATTAAAAAAAAAGTGAAATGTTCACATTTTTTTTTTCAAATTTAAAATTATTGAAACATTCCCTCTAAAATCATGTTTTTATTTTTATACGGTAAAATTATGAAAACGTCTGTCGAAGAGAGGAGAGGAAAGTTCAAGTGGTGATGTCGCCATGCCTGGACATGAGCTGACTAGGCGTGGCTTCGCAATATCCAAGCGGTGTTGATTGGGCTCGCGATACCCAACAGCCCAAACGACTTCGCTTGGGCTTGCACTGCCCAGGCAACGGTTCGTCGAGGCCGCTTGAGCCCAACGACGCCTTCGTTGGGCGACGCATGCCAAGGCAATGCTGTCTGGCGAAGGGAAGAGAAGGAGAGAGAGAGAGAGAGAGAGAGAGAGAGAGAGAGAGAGAGTTTGGGGTGGTTTTTGTATGAGGGTATTTAAGTAATTTTTCAAAAATACGGTTATTAACAATTAAACTTTCATATGTGGTTAATAACAAAAGTTTAATGTTTTGGGAGGTCACTTTTTGGTTTTCTCTCTTAAATTTAATTGAAATGTTTAAAAGTACAATTTTATCCTTTAACCTTTTAAAATGTTCAAGGCTTGTAATCCAATAAAATTTGAAATGTGTTACCACTTAAAAATAATAATAATAATAATAATAATAATAAAAATAACTTAAAATGAAATTAATAAAAATAATTAAATTATAACAAACTAAAATTAAAATATTGAAAAGTAACATTAAAATTATAAAACTAATTGAAGAAATACTTTTATGTAAAACTTAAAAATAATATAAATAAAAAGAAAATAAAAATGGTAAAGGTTGCCACCCACCGGAGCTTTAGGGAGATGGCAACGCCTTCTCCCTTCAAATTGAAGGAAGGAGGCACACTTCCTACCTTGGGAAGAGGCGGTCATAAGACACATAAGGGAGGAGGTGATCCCTTGAAAACGATAAGGAAGAGGCATGACCTCATCCATGCTGATTTGGGAGGAGGTCAATCTCCTCCCTAAAACTTGGGAGGAGACCATTCCCTCCACAATAGAGGAGGTAACAACCTCATTCAATTTATTTTTTTTAAGAAGGTTTCTTTAATTTTTAAATATGTAATTTAATTTTTTGTTTTTGTTTTTCTTATGTAAGCATGTGGCATGGTTTTATGTTAATGGAAAAAATATGTCCCTAAAACCATTAAATTTGATTTAATGGCTAACTACTAACTAGTAAAGGAACCACTAAATTCATCTATTTTAGACGATTTAAGGATCACGCGAGCCAAAAATGAAAACATAAAAATTATGTAAATTGAAAAAAAAAATAGATTAAATTGATAATCGCCCTTTTATATAATTGAAAGGAATATTATCAAAATCTCTCATTCCCATGTAGTTTGACCAATTCACTATTATCTCCCTCTAGTTTTATTAATGGTCATTATGCCATGTGGTTCACATTATTCCCCATCATCCATTTGCCATTAAAAAAGTAAATTCTGACATTAAAAGATATTTTTGCCCTTGAATAGTTGAGATTATTGAGAAAATACATTTATGCCTCAAACTTAGAAATAAAAAACTTAAGGAAAAAAAAAAAAAGAAAAAAAAAAAGAATGCCATATTTTTCTTAAGGTCAGGGATATTAATGTAATTGTATGGTTATCAGGTGAAATGAAATTTGCATGTTTGGTTAAAAACATAAGAAACAATGCACACATGTTAAAAACAAAAATCAAGAATTTGAGAATTGAGAGGGTTAAGTAACTTAAGGGGGGGTGTATTCAATTAGAATTCTTGAGGACATTTAAAGACATTATGAATCTCGGTGTATTCAATTCGGACATTTAAAGACTTTAAAATAGTCTATATTAATCCAGTAGTATTCAATTCAGATTTCTATGGACTTTTAAAGCATCATTTCAAATCCAGGTGTATTGAATTGGGGCTTTAAAAATGTCTACAAGAATCAAGGTGTATTTAATTAGGACTAGATTTTAAAGGATTTTCTTAGGTCATGGATTTTGGTGGACTAAATGGTGAGAGATATAAATATCAAATGTCATAACATATTCGGCCTTCTCCCTAAAGATTTTGGTGAACTTTGCTATCTCTCTCTCTCTCTCTCTCAAAACAGAAATGTATTGTTTCTTCTCACTTCTTTTCTGCTCAAATAATCATGATCGATGATCTACCCTTTCTGATTTTTCGACTACAACCTTGTCCAACAACACCCGAAAAAAAAAAAAAAAAAAAAACGACAATAAACCAAAGCCACTCACATCTTGATGATGCATACAAATTTAGACTTATGTGAGTTGTGTTCTTATCATGATGCATCACTTCTTTATCTTCTTTTGTCTTAGTAATATACTTGACTATAAAAGCATAAATTAATAAATATTAGCCAATGAAAGCCACTCACATCAAATATCATGTACTCTATTGTAAAATGACAAGATTTCTTGATAATTGTAAACTTCTATCTGATTGCGTTGCACCAATATATATTGATTTGTTGGAATTATAGTATATCAATGAATCAGATGGTTTCACAATTAGTCAAAAATCTTTTTCGAAATTCATTAGAGACCTCTTTAAAATATGTAAGAGATAATCCCTAAATTTTTTCCTTAAGATTTTTCATTTTTGCGAGTTATTAACGAAAATGTAGGGTTTTACTACCTTACTGTTAACAGCAAGATTAATGGGTAGTTATATGAGAGAGAGTTGGTTACTTTTTGTTATAATTTTAAAATTCTTAATTTTTATACACTCTTGGATTGAAATCTAAAGATTGAAATTGACTCAGTAACCTTATTGTTAACAACTTAACCAAACCCTGAAAAGGTAAATCATTCAATTTTATTGTATTTTTCGAATATCAAGAAAAGTATGTATATAACGTTTACTATGACATAGTAGTTATGTAATTTAATTGTTGATGATGACCACGTCGGTGGTTTTTTAGGTTATGTACCACTATGTTATTAAATTATTATATACATAACGTGATACGTTTGCTTTATTGAAATATAATAGATTACGAAAAAAAAAAAATAAAATAAAAAATAATAAAAAATAAATAAAAAAAACTATATAAGAAAGTTATAAGCAAAGTCCAAATGGAAAACTGGAAAGAAAAATAGCTGATTAAGGAGGTGAAAAGTAATAGAAGAGAAAAGAAAGAAAATAGAGATTGTTGTTAGTACCGCAAATTGTATTAATGTATGATATTGGTTAAATGTGATTGTGTTATTATGTCATATAATGATATAATTCTCCATTTATAATAGAAGTCAGAGATAACAAATCCATAAAAGTCCATGAAAGTCTATGAATATCTAAACAAATTCATAAAAGTCTGAGATATATATCTTAACAAATCCATAAAAATCTATATAAATTTATAAAAGTCCGTAAAAACCTATAAAAATCTCATCAACTCAAGTCCGTCAAAAACCCAAATGTCCGTTCCTCTGCTAAGAATAAGAATGCCAAATACGAGATTGTTTTCCAAATGCGGGCAATCCAAAACTCAAGTTCCCAAAACATCAACCCCGTACCCAGGTCAGTTTTGTTATTCCAATTATAATTTCTTTTTTTTTTTTGTCGTAATTTTATATGATTTTTTTTTTTTTTTTTTTTTTTTTTTTTTCCGCCAGGGGTTCGTGTTTTCGTGAGAAGAAAGAGAGCGAAGAACACAGTGGAGATATCAACCGAGGAACTTCAAAATGAACCTAGCGATCAGAAAGTATGTAATTAAAATATTAATGTGGTATCAGTTTATTTAAATATTTAGTGTTTGCCATGTATTGCAATTTGTGGGTACATTTAAAGTTCTTCTGTTATTAATAAATTTGGTTCTTGTTGCTTGAATGAGAAATAATGTTATTCTTTTGTAATTCTTTTAAAAGTTTTAATACCCTTTTTTGTTTTTTGTTTTTTTCTTAGATTATCAACTTTAATTAGAGGATCAATTCTATGATTAATATGAAAAGTTTCTTTATTTTCTTCAAGTGCTAGAATTTTGTTAAAATTACCATAATCCTTTTCATCTAATTTTATGCTTTTAGTAATTCAGATAGTTTCTGGTTCCTTGTGATCAATTGGTTTTAATATTGTTTAGATTTATCTTTTTAATTAGATTTAATTTTGCTTTTAGTTTTCTATTTTATAGTCAGTCTGTTAGTGCCAGAAAGTCAGAAACGATTATGTAAATACCATGACAACATAACTCAGTCTGCGTTGCATAATTTGGAATCATGCTCCTTTCAATTATAAATTTATAATCATTATTGGCTGGTGTAATTTTGGTGAAACTTCGTGGGATAATCCATATAAAAGCATTTTTCTCACAATCATTTAATTTTTCCTAAATGCAGCCATGTGGTCTACCTGACATTGAAGAATTTGCATTTAAAAAGGCTAAAGGATCTGCCCTGTCAATTAATAACTTCGGTGAGAATATTTTCTTGTGCATGTATGACACATTTTAAGACATTTACACTGCAAGATCACTAGTTTTATAATGTTATGCATAACCGGCATAAGCTACCATGATGTCAATTTAGCACTTGGAGTTTAAGATAACAAATTCCATATTTTTCTACTGTCTTGAATACATATATAAGAGTTTGAAAGTAAAATGGCATCATGTTAGCTCTTTTGATGTTAATGTCTCAGTCTATAAGAATTAGAGATACCATTTCTTATTTTTTTTTTGTTGCCATGAGTGTGTGTGTGTTCAGGTGGATCACAAAGAAGGCTAATTAATGCACTTAATGTTTTACAGGCAAGCCACCTACCAATTGGGAAACAGTTTTGGAGGGGATCCGCAAGATGAGGGCCTCAGAAGAAGCACCTGTAGACTCTATGGGATGTGAAAAAGCTGGCAGTTTTCTTCCTCCTAAGGTAATTGAATTAGTGGGAAGAAAGTACAAATTTGCCTTAAATTATTGTTGGTACCACTTAGTCCATTGAGATACTAATTCTAACATCAACATACATTTTGCATGATGCCATTTTGAAAGTGTGAGAGTCAATCTCAACAACACACCTTAGTGAACATTTAAATTATTAGATCTTTCTTCAATCTTGTTATATTTAACAAAGTGATCAAAAGGGGAAATGTGTCCTACACTCATGAGAAATACTGCTTTTTTTTTTCTTCGGTTACTACATCAACATAATTTACTTTCATTCTCAACTTACTGCATTATGTGGAACTCAAAGTCTGAAAACTCCCCCCAAATATAATCCCATTTTCTAATATGTGTTGGTTTATAGTTTCTAATTGTTAATCGCTATTTATATAATATGGAAGTTTCTTCTATAATGAAAGCATGTTTTATTAAACATTGGGTCCATAGCTAATTCATACTTTCTGACAAAATTATTTTATCTTTCCTTAAATATTAAGTCAACATTGTATTGTGAAGTTACTTTGATGAAGACGCTATGGTGTCACATTACTAGAATTTAAATAAACATGAAGCCTACTCATCATAGAGTTTGATAATGAATCCATGCAATCAAACACGCGTCAATCTTGGATTCCTTTTTGATGTCATTGTTATATTTTTGCTGATTTGGAATGTGGATTAGATGGCTGTTTACAGCATCAGGGCTTATAACTGGGTTGCTCGAAGTTCTCATAAAAGGAGACGATTTAATAACATCTTTAATTAGCCATCCATTGAATGTGGATCTTAGACTTAACATATGTCAAATTTATAGAATTGTGTTTCAAAGATACTTTACAGTATGACCTTTTTGGCGGACTCTAAAATATTCAACACGTTATTTTATCTTTAATCTATTGTGAGAAGCACACTGTTGCTGGGATATAATTTTCAGTTTAATCATGTCAGGAAAGAAGGTTTGCAGTACTAGTATCTTCACTTCTATCAAGCCAAACCAAGGATAATGTTACACACGGTGTGTTTTTATACTTTTTAACCTTTTTTTTTTTTTTTCTTTTTTTCTTTGCTGAAAATGATTTTTTTACAGGAAGTTTTTCTTTATTTAGTTTTCTGCTCAGAATTTGTTTTTTTGTTGTATATAGGCATTAACAATAATCTGTGATGGTAAATGACTGCATCTGGTGTCTCATGCAATGGAGTCAGTCAATAAGTGATTAGTCAGAAACAGTATTTTTTCATTGAGAGAGAGAGAGAGAGAAGTACATAGATTTGGGAATTGTAAAAGGAAAAGACTCTGCTTTCTTCTTAGTTATGATCAAAAGAAAAAAAAAAATACCTAATATATTTTGCTATGGTGAATGGCAAGTGAGAGAGGGAAAAAAAAAAACTCATATTTTGAACAATATTCATAAGAGAGAGTGGTTTTCAAGTAAGAAGAAAAAAAAAATTCAAGGTGTGTATCTTAATCCTTTTTCCATGTTTTTTTTTTTTTATATTTAGTTAAATGCTTAGTGAAATCGAAGTTAGGGTTTTGATTGAGTAGGAACCCTAGAAGGATATTAAGATGATTATTTGGTTCCAATTTTCTTAGGGTCTGACCAATGCCTATTCCGAAAATTTTATTTAATTTATTTGTGGTATTTTGGTGATTTGGCTTTTGAACTTTTAAGCTAGACTATACAATGTTTTCATAGAAATTTGTTTCGTTTCAAAATCACAAGTTTTTTTTTTTTTTTTTTTTTTTTTTTTATTTTCGATTTTGTATTAGCGGTGCTGGAAATTTCAATTTTTGTAACAATGATATCAAAACTGTCACGCCCCCGAAATACTTTAAAATGTGAAATCAATTACGTTACAAAAACTGAAATTTCTAGCACTTAAAAAATCGAAAATTCATAAAATAAAATAAAAAAACACTATGATTTTGAAATGAAACGAATTTCTATGGAAACATTATAAAGTCTAGTCTAGTTTAAAAGTTCAAAAGCAAAAATCACCAAAATACGACCAAGAAATTAAATAAAATTTTCGGAATAGGCTCAGACCCTAAGTAAATTGTTATCGGAAAATTCGAACCAAATAATCATCCTAATATGTTTCTAAGGTTCCTACTCAATCAAAACCCTAATTTCGATTCAACTAAGTGTTTAAGTAATAAAAAAATAACACAAAAACGATACACACCTTGGAAATTTTTTTTTTTTTTTTTTTTATCCTTCTTGCTTGAAAACCACTTTCTCTTAGAAATATTGTTAAAAATAATATAGTTTTTTGTTGATTTTAAACTCCCTTATTGATCGTGTTTTCTCGATAGACTACGGTGATAAACTTATAGGATAATGATATGTGAATATGCGGAATAAAGTATGAACAATAAAGAAAACATGCCACACACAAACACAAATAATTTACCGAGGTTCGGCTAACTTTGCCTATGTCCTCGTGTGATCTCTCTTGAGAAATCACTAGCACTATGGAGAAAAACGTTTGGTTACAAGAAACTTATTGAAACCCCTTAGCTAATTCTCCAAAACCTTGCTAAAACCTCTTTATCACTCTTGCTCTCTACCCCTTTATGCTTGCTGATTTTTCTGTCTTAAAAATAAGCTCCCAATAGCCCTATTTATAGATATAGGACTTGGGTTACATTCCTTGCTAGAATAGGACTCTTAAATCCTTTTAGAATAAGAAAAGCTAACCTATTTCCTAATCCTAGTTGATTTGGGATTCTTGAGAAAATATAACTTCCGAATCCTAATAGGAAATTATGTGCACACTTTATTTTCTCCTAATCCAAATAGGATTCCTTCTTAAGCCTTGACTTGGGTTTTAATGAGCCAAAAAACACAACAATCTCCACGTTGGTGAGTCAAAACCAAGAAATGACTGCCGTACCCCAGAATGTCTTCGAACTTTCTTGAAACAACTCTAGAAAGCTTCAAGAACCTTCACCTTGGCAAACTTCTTCTTGCCTTAATGCACCTTAAGTGAGGAGGTGCTTCATCCAATCCTCAGCATGTAATAAGATTGAGTTCGTTCAAGCAAAACTTGAACTTCTCAGTTGTTACCGGTTTAGCCAAGTAATCTAATGCGTTCTTCTCTGTATGAACCTTCTTCGGTGTAACTTCCTTCGATTCTACCCAGTCCCTAATTCGGTGATAACGAGCCTCAAAATGCTTCGATCTTCCATGAAACACTTGATTCTTTGCTAAGTAAATAGCACTTTGGCTGTCACATTTAATCACCATGGTACCTTGAGTAATTCCGAACTCTCATTAAGCCAAACTGCTCCTTTCCAGCTTCCGTAAGTGCAATATACTCAGCTTCAGTAGTGGATAATGCTGTAATTGATTGTAGAGTAGCCCTCCAACTAATCGGCCCACCACCACTAGTGAAAACATAACCTGTAGTAGATCTTCTTTTATCCAAGTCCCTTGCATAGTCAGCATCTACATAACCTAGCAAACATGCTTCTTTCCCTTGTTTTTCAAACAAGATTCCAAGACTCTTTGTATCTTTCAAGTAACGCAGAATTCATTTAACTGCAGACCAATGCTCCTGTCTTGGATTCGCCATATACCTTGAAACAACACTTAACGCTTGTGCTAGGTCAGGTCTTGTGCAAATCATCACGTATATTAGACATCATCCTACTACGCTTGCATAAGGCACTTTGCTCATCTCTTCCAACTCTTTTTTTGTAGTTGGACATTGCAGCACACTCAACCGATAGTAAGCTGCCAACGCAGTAGTCAAAGGCTTTACTTCATCTTAAATCGCTCCAAAATATTTTGAATGTATTTTGCTTGAGACAACCAGATTTTTCCCGCTACTCTGTCCCTTCTAATTTGCATTCCAAGGATCTTTTGTGCAGCCCCTAGATCCTTTATGTCGAATTCCTTACTAAGTTGCATCTTTAATTTATGAATTCTAGACAAATCTTGACATGCAATCAACATGTCGTCCACATAAAGTAGCAATAGTATAATCATACCATCTTCGAACACATGATAGTAAACATAACAATCCTTCAAGCATCTTCTAAAATTGATTTTCAGCATGTATGAGTCGAAACGCTTGTACCATTGCCTTGGAGATTGCTTTAGCCTATAAAGAGACTTCTTTAACCTACAAACCTGATTTTCCTTCCCTGTTTTGACAAATCCTTCCGGTTGAGCCATGTAAATGACTTATTCCAGATCACCATGGAGAAACGCGGTCTTAACGTCCATCTGTTCTATCTCCATATCCTGATGAGCTGCTATTGATAATAGCAATCTGATTGAAGTATGCTTAACCACCGGAGAGAATATCTTGTCATAATCAACTCCTTCCTTTTGTGACCCTCTTGCCACTAACCGAGCCTTATATCTCATGGCATCACCTTTATGTGTCCTTTCTTTCTTTCTAAACACCAATTTACAACCAACTACCTTTCGATCTTTCGGTTTATAAACTAGCTCCCAAACAGAGTTCTTATCAAGAGATTGTATCTCTTCAGACATAGCAACCATCCAACTTTCTCGATTATCACTTGCTATAGCTTCTTGATACATGGTTGGATCTCCTTGATTGACATTTAGAGCATAATTAACTTCGTCTTGATCAAACCCATACCTTTCTGGTTTCTTGTGATCTCGCTCGGGTTTATCTAGCGCTATGCTTCTCTGAAACTATTGCTTAGGTTGTTGAGGAACCAAGGAGTGTTGTTCCTGTAACGGTGATAGCTCCACCTGAGCCCGTACTTGTGACTGTTGTTGTTGCTCTACTCTTTCCTTATTAATCCCTTCGTCATGATCCACTTGCTCGTGCTCCACCTGAGCTGGATCTTCTTTCGTGACCCATTCGGTTAGAGGAAATTCGGTTGCTTCTTTTACAACATCAGTTTTCTTCTCCTCACTTGTCTTGATTTTATTTAGGGGCATAGTCTTCTCGTCGAACACGACATCTGTACTTAAAACCTTCTTCTTGTTGACAAAATCCCATAACTTATAGCCCTTCACTCCTTTTTCAAAACCAATGAAAATGCACTTGAGTGACTTTGGTTTGAGTTTGGTTCTTTCATCACTTGGAATATGAGCATATGCACTACAACCAAGAACTCTTAAATTGGAATAATCAATAGGTTTTCTAGACCATTCATCTTCTGCACACTTATAATCAAGAACCTTTGAGGGTGATCGATTAACCAATTAGCAAGCGTGATTAATTGCTTCTGCCCAAAACATGTCAGGCAATTCTGCATGAAACCGCATGCTTCTCTCTCTTTCCATGAGAGTTCTATTCATCCTTTTTGCCGCCCCGTTTCGTTGAGGAGTCTTCTTCGCCGTAAAATGCCTTGTGATGCCTTCTTTCCTGCAGAACCGTAAGAACTTGTTGTCTCTATATTCACCTCCATTGTCGCTTCTTAGATATCTGATTTTTCTGCCCGTTTGGTTTTCTACTTCAGTTTTCCACTCTTTAAACTTTGTGAAAACTTCGGATTTCTCCCTCATAAAGTAAACCCATACTTTTCTCGAAAAATCATCTAAAAAAGTAACAAAATACCTTGATCCTCCCTTAGACCTAATTGGTGTAGGACCCCATACGTTTGTATGAATATAGTACAACGGCTCTTTGTTGCTTTTCTCACTGCCCGCAATCTTGAATGATGCCTTTGTTTGCTTCCCGAGAGTACAATACTTGCAGAATTTCAGTTTGCAGAAACAAACACCTTTCAGCTGATTTTTCTTGTGTAGTTATTGCATCCCTCTTTGACTCATGTGCCCTAGCCTATAATGCCAAAGCTCAATCTCATCCTTCTCTACAGATATTGCTGCTCCACCTATTATTGTAGTTCCCCGAAGCTTGTATAAAGTGTTAGGCTGAATATCACCTCTCATCATGACCAATAACTCTTTGATAACCTTGAGTATCCCTCCTTCAGAACAATACTTGTAACCGGCTTTGTCTAAATTGCCTAAAGATATCAAATTCTTTAGTTTAGGAACATGTCTGACCTTATCCAGTACCCTAACAATTCCGTCATGCATTCTGATTTTCACTGATCCAATACCTTGGATTTTGCACGGTGAATCATCTCCCATAAAAACTTCTCCGCAACTTCTTTCCCCATATATGTCGAACCATTCTTTGTTAGCACACATATGGAATGAACAACCGGTATCCAAAATCCAATGTTGGAAAGCATTGGAGCCCGATGTTACCGCAAGGAGTTCTCCGTCATTTTCATCCGAAGTAACCACACCGGCTGAACTTGAATTCCTTGCCATCGCCTTCGCTTTCCTTTCTTGCAATATCTTGCAATTCTTTTTCCAGTGGTTAGTAGCACCACATGTAAAGCAACCCCTGTTCTCTTTCTCTTTTCCTTTGGATTGTGATCTACCTCTGTTGCCAGATTTATAATGCCTACTCTACGACCAACCCCTCTCTTTGCCTTCGGCATACAGACCATGTGCTTGAGAGCCTTTGGTATTTTCATCCATCTTGACATAAGATTGGATAGCTTCCATAACCTCATCCAGCTTTAGACTTTCCTTACCAAACATGATTGTGGTCCTGAAATGCTTGAACGAAGGCGGTAGAGATCTCAATAGTAAAAGCGCCTTATCATCATCTTCATACTTCACATCCACCTTTAATAAATTGGCAACACAATTCTGAAATCTGTACAAATGATCTTGCAGATTTCCACCTTCTTCCATTTGAAGATTAAGAAGTTCATCTTTCAAGAAAAGTTAGTTGGATAAAGTTTTACCCCTGTAAACTTTCTCGAGCTTATCCCATGCCTCTTTAGCGTTCATATCCTTGTCGACATTAAGCATCACATTGTCGGCAAGATGTAGCTCAATAGAGCTCTTCGCCTTTACGTCAACTTCTTCTCCACTCCGAGAATAGTATGCTGCAGATCTTGCTGAATCAAGACGTTCTTCATCTTCCTCTGCCATAACGTGAAGTTACCCTTCCCATCAAACTTCTCGATTATGATGGGCTTCACATCATTGATCTTATCACCCGCCATCTCAAAAACGCTATGACCAAACTCAGATACCAATTTGTTGATTTTAAACTCCTTTATTGATCATGTTTTCTCAATAGACTACGGTGATAAACTTATAGGATAATGATATGCGAATATGCGGAATAAAGTATGAACAATAAAGAAAACATGCCACACACAAACACAAATAATTTACTGAGATTCGGCTAACTTTGCCTACGTCCTTGTGTGATCTCTCTTGAGAAATCACTAGCACTATAGAGAAAAACACTTGGTTACAAGAAACTTATTGAAATCCCTTAACTAATTCTCCAAAACCTTGCTAAAACCTCTCTATCGCTCTTGCTCTCTACCCCTTTATGTTTGCTGATTTTTCTATGTTAAAAATAAGCTCCCAACAGCCCTATTTATAAATATAAGACTTGGGTTACATTCCTTGCTAGAATAGGACTCCTAAATCCTCTTAGAATAAGGAAAGCTAACTTATTTCCTAATCCTATTTGATTTGAGATTCTTGAGAAAATATAATTTCCGAATCCTAATAGGAAATTATGTGCACACTTTATTTTCTCCTAATCCAAATAGGATTCCTTCTTAAACCTTGATTTGGGTTTTGATGAGCCAAAAAACACAACAGTCTAGTCTAGTTTAAAAGTTCAAAAACAAAAATCACCAAAATACCACAAAGAAATTAAATAAAATTTTCGAAATAGGCTCAGACCCTAAGCAAATTGTTATCAGAAAATTTGAACCAAATAATCATCCTAATATGTTTCTAAGGTTCCTACTCAATTAAAACCCTAATTTCGATTCAACTAAGTGTTTAAGTAATAAAAAAATAACACGAATAAGATACTACGCACCTTGGAAATTTCTTTTTTCTTTTTTTCTTCTTGCTTGAAAACCACTTTCTCTTAGAAATATTGTTAAAAATAATATAGTTTTTTTCTCTCTCTTATCGTTCACCATACCATAAATATTAGGATTTATATTTTTTTTATTGTAATTGAGAAGGAAGCAGTCTTTTCTTTCTATAAAACTTGCATGCAAAATTTTAGGGAGAAAGATAACAAAATCACGTTTAAAATAAAAAGAGTTTGAAAAAGATATAATCCCTTCTCCTAATTAGAATTATTATTTTTTAAAGAAAGAGTTAAATTTGAAATAAAACACTTATCCAAATCTCCAATTTTTATTTTAAAACTTCAACTCCCATAAAAACAAAAAGTGTTTTTAAAACCTAAACGCATAGGGAAACTAATAAACTAAAATCAAAATATGGGTCTTTCAAAGTTGTTCTTTACTTCTTTTGTACCACGTAAAACTGGATTCAACAGGAAGTTGCATCTTCAAATTGGGAAACATAAAACTCTTGTGCATACACAAGTTAGCTATTAAGACTGTTAATGAGCCTAGGAAATCAAGCTTTGAATTGATTAAGTTTATTGAGCTTTGACGGGCGCAGTCGTAAGTAATACTTGACATTTAGTTGAACAGGCACACTAAAGTAACCCTCAAAATGAATAAGCATACAGCGGAAGTTATGATTTTGGAAGCATCTGATTGTAAGATGTGGAGTGGGAGACAAACATTGCAAGTGCATCCTAAATCATATATTTAAGTTTTCATTAATGTTTTTTTTACTCATTCTCCTCATAAAGGTCCTCTTGAAAGTGCAGGAGCAATAGAGAGACTCCAGCAAAATAGTCTACTTACTGCAGAAGCCATTGACCAAGCTGATGAAGCAACCATCAAGGATTTGATTTACCCGGTATGTTTTCTAAGGAGCCAATTTAAAGGAGGCTGTAAATCTTTCCCTATCTAACCCGTGTCAGACTTGTTTCTCATTTTATACAGCTTATCTACAGGCTGAAAGTATGGCTTTTAATACCAAACGTTCTTCTATAATTCTTTTGTGTTGTTTGTTTGCAAGTTCGAGCTTTAGGGATTATATCGAGAGAAGCTCAAATATTCGGCTCCTCCAAGAAGCTCTTTTTGTGCTTTTTGTAAAAAAAATTGAATTGTCAAATATAACTTTAAGATATGTTATTAATTTCAGTACATCCTTTTCACTATAAAACCCTACTAAATCCTTTTTATTAAATTAATAATATAAAAGTATTTTCTAAGTTATGCAGCGAAATAGTCTATGGTCCTAAAAGAGTTTTTTTAATTGACAACTAAATGAAAACTTGATTTCATCAAAAGCTCTATTTCTTTCTACTTCTGAAAGCTCTACTAGAGAAACCATACCAAATAGACCCTCGATGAGAAAGCTGAAGGATCAATAACTTTAATTTTGTTATGCCACTTCTAAAGTTTTTGGCAGTTTTAGTTTACTGTATCATTTGGTGAACTTCTATTACGTATCCCTTTCAACAGGTTGGATTTTATACAAGGAAGGCTAGTAATATGAAGAAAATTGCCAAAATTTGTCTCATGAAGTATGACGGTGACATACCTAGCTCATTGGAGGAGTTGCTCTTACTGCCAGGGATAGGTCCTAAGATGGCTCATTTGGTAATATTATTTGTATTACTTAAATCAGAATCTTAACTTAGTTTCTCTAAGTCCTTTTGTTTTGGTGCTTCAGGTCATGAATGTTGGATGGAACAATGTTCAAGGAATATGTGTAGATACACATGTGCACCGAATATGCAATCGGCTTGGATGGGTCTTTAAGCAGGGTGGAAAACAGGTATAACTTCCATCATCATGTTTCATATTTCCTAAACCAGATTTTTCTGAATTATTTCCGTGGAAATTTTGATCCGCACTTTGAAAACTTGTCCACCTTTCCATAATATGTCGTATCAAATTGAAATTAACGTATAGTCAAACAGATGTTGCCCCCTTGTTGTAGACTATATTCGAGTTCTGTTTTATTTTATCGTCATTCTTTGAGAGTTCACGTTACCTTTGATGGTTGTGGTGTCTACTGACTAACATGATTTAGACCTTTCAGAAGGGGTAGATCTTGATGTTTTATTTATTTATTGATTTAAAGTATTTCCTTTTTATTTTATCATCCTCTTGTTATTCACCTTGCCTACATAATTCATTTGCTTCATGTATTTCATTTTTATCTTCTGCAAGACTGCAAGTAGCATTTCTCATTTTCAAATTCTCTTTTAACTTTTTGCCAGTATACCTCATCTCCAGAGGAAACAAGAGAGGCATTGCAACTATGGCTTCCAAAGGAAGAATGGGTTCCGATTAACCCTCTTTTGGTTAGTGTAACTACTTTGTTTGCATAGTGCATGTGGCAATTATGGTTATCGTGTTGTGTTTGTATTTTTTTGTCAACCCAAACATGTCCAATTAAGTTTATCGTGTTACAAACTAAAGCTCAAACATGACTCATTAAATTAATAGATTACCCATTATGACCCAATTAACACATTAACTCAAAAAAAATTCAATTTCCTATTTTATTTTTTAAACAATTAAAACATTTAATTTAATTACACAATTTAAATTCACTAAACTCATTCAATAAATAAAAATAATAAACTATAATATCATCTCCCATAAAATATAATTTTAAAACATAGTCTCATGAAAAGTTGACAATTTTTCCAAATAAAAAATATCGTCAAAACTAACTATGTCAAATTGGTTACCGGGTAAAAGAGCTCAATCCGAACCCAACCTGTTTATTTAACGAGCTTAACATATTGGCCCAATAAGGTCCAACCCAAACTCGTTAATTTCGTGCTGTATCACCAGATTATATCCACGATTGCCAACCCTAGTGCATAACATGCCCTAACAGATATGTGATTTAATATACAACATAAACAGACACACCCATGGATGCTCTGTTGTGCGGACACACATGCAACACATTTATTTAATATATACAATTCGTTTGACTGTTAATGCCTTTGTTTGCACATTCTATTGGGAATACGATTTGTAGATGTTCTTGAAAGTAAACCTGTTTGACACATTCCAGAAATCTAGAATTAGCTATGAGCTATTGTGCATCTGGATTTCATAAGCTTTTGTTTCATTTAGTGTTTAATCATTTCATATCCATATCACAAACCAGAGAGCATCTCACCTTTGTACTTGATAAATAGGTGGGATTTGGACAAACGATTTGTTCTCCTCTCAGGCCACGCTGTGGAATGTGCTGCGTGAGTGAGCTGTGCCCTTCTGCATTCAAGGAGACTTCCAGCCCATCATCCAAGTCGAAGAAGTCTGCTCAGAGGTAGAATGTTGGTTTGAATTACTTTTTATAGGAAGAATTAGCTTGTCATCTCGTGGCCTTTCCGATTTTACCTTTTATGTGTTTTGGTGGTTAACATATTTTTTTTCCTTATTATGGGTCATTTTGCGTTCCACCTTGCATCATGGATAGGCTCTTTGTGCTTTCTTTTGTAAAGATGGCTTTCCTCTGTATTTTGGCAAGAGAAAAAATTGAAATTAGAAGTTTCTTAAAACTGAACCAGCATTGTAATATGTAATTAAAATATCAAATTTGATGTTGTAATGATGTGGGTGCTCAGCATGACAAACTACTTCGATTCTGTGTGCTGAAAAATTATTTTTGTTGCCTGGCTACTTATGCATTATGTTTAAAACTAGCAAAGCTGAATTATAACTGATGCTTGAAAGAAAATACACAAATTTATAGTGTAATGTTTTCTTGGTAATGAAATGTTCCTATCAAATAATAGTAATAAGCGACAAGATGAGGTTTTTTCTGTGGTTAGTCATTCACATCTACATCCAAGACCTTGCATTGAGCGTATTACTTATCAAAGGAGTAGCTTATTAGACATTAATCAATAATCACTAAGGTAACCCCAGCCTACTTTTAATCATCGATAAAACTTTTCGAATTATGATTTAGTCACTTTTAAAAGTCTTATCAAACATCATTTTTGTACTAAAAAAAAAAAAACTGATTTTAATTTTTCATGAACAAAACCAAATTGGCCGTTAGTTGCCCATAAGATTGCAACTCCGTTACTCTTAGATTTAGAACAATATAAATCTCAATTGGGAAAAAAAACAGAACAAAACAAACACATTTTTTACTACTTGGATTAGGTAGGAACTAGGATTGGCCCCATTATCTGATTTTCATCATAAATCCCATCAGTCCACCATAACCAAACATGGCAAAATACACTCTTTTCATTATTGAAAGCACTTTTCAAAATTCTAAAAGCTATACATCCATTTTAACTGCACGAGATCTAAAGATATAAACCACAAAAGGAGTTGCTCCCTCACACTGAATCAAGTTAGAATTAATTGGTTGAAGTAAAGATCTTTTACACTTGCAACACACAGAAAAGAAACCTCCTCTTATCGATCTCTCCCATGGCTGAACTATTTACTTCAAACAGCCACAGGAAGCTTGCTTTTGCGCCACATCCAATAATTTGCTCTTATCGAATCAACAAGCTGCAAAACATGACAAATTGCCTTTCCCAAGTCGGAATCTAATGGTTCTGAGTCTGAAGTCCTCAAAGCACCTATGGCTTCTCTAAACTCTTCACTTGGCCTAAAACCATGGCAAAGAAGATCCAAAAGCATGCTCAGAGCAAATACAGAGTTGCTTTTGATCCTCAGGACCTTCAAACATACTGAAGAGACTTTAGGATCGTTAACCCAGGATTGAATGTCGTCTTTGTAAAGGCCTCGAAGGTATCGCCATGGGCTCTCGTTCTCAGGGTTTGCCATAATAGCTTCAACAGTGTAACTAACTTCAGAGTCTCTCATGCCTTTTAGGCCTCCAAGGAAGGGAGATCTAGTTACAACAAAGTATCTCTGTTCCAGACAACAAATAAATATTTGTAAAAACAAAATCAAGATAAGATTCATAAAGGTGCCAAGTTTTTCCAACCAAATTGATTTATTTAGAGAACAAAGGAACCAAGGAAAGATTTTGGAAACAAGAACTGAACACCACCCGGAGAAGTCGGGAACCAATGATAGTTCTAGAAGAGTTAAATAGCAGGTAAAACTAAGGAGAAAATTAATGAAAATCTTTACCAACTCTACATGCTTGCCATGTCTACCACTTTAAGATACTTAAAGCTAAAACAGTAGAGTATGTACAGCATTTAATTCATACCTGATTCCACGCAGAATTATTAAATATATCTTCTTCAAGGAGCTTTTGGCAGAAGTCAAGTTCATCTTCCCACCCTCCTAAGGCCTGAAGTACCCACTGCAGAAGAAACTACTTTTTAACCCCCAAATTCCACTTAAAATTCAAGAGGTGCTAAATCCAATGGTGCTCAAACTATTTAATCCGACTAAGAAAAATGAACAAATAGAGAGGAGTGCTCAAAAGTCAAAACATTTATACAAGAGAGGATTTTATGACATATATTTGACGTAACATGAATGACAGGAAGATGCCAAACCTGCCTATGGGACCAGGCATGATAGTTTTTTGCATCAAGGGAGAGTATCTTCTTGGTGAACTCAAGTTCCTTGATTGCAGCATCACTTCCCAATTTTCCGGCAACCCACCGCCTATGATGCCTGAGAAGCATTTGTTGTTATAATCCATGATAGAGTGCAATAAGGTGCCAACAAAGACAAATTGAAAACTTAAAAGCTTTGAAGCTAGAAAGTTGGGCAAATAGAATTAACTTGACAACTTGTCTTGAAACTATAAGAAGAATTTAGCAATACAATCAAACAAAACTGTTATCATCAAAAAATAGGTTCAATGCTCATGCTAGAAAATGAATATAGAGGGTGGAAGTTAAGGCATCATAGATGAAAACTTAAAAGCTTTGATTATGCGAAGCTCAATGCCATTTTTAGCATCAACAATTTTTCCTTTTTGAACTTCTTTGGCCATAAAATGTTTATATCAGCAGGCAAGAATCGAAAGGTGCCACTTGTGTTCTACCTAATCTTGATTTTCATTTGTTCCCATTCCTTTTAGGATTTTTTTTTTTTTTCAGGTAATACACCGACTAGAACTGAAACACAAATGCATTAATACTGTGGCTCACCATATCTGATAGTTTTTGGAGTTACTCTTTGCGATGCGTTCAACAAAATCCAATTCTTCATGCAAGTCAGCATCGAGCGACTCAAGTATTTGACGCCTGAAATGCCACACCTTCAAAGAAGACAAGAAATCGATGCTTTGTCAGTTGCAAATCCATCAATGCGGTTTATTAAAAACCTATAGGGTCAATAATAACTTCATTACATGGTACAAAATGATCCCACATTCATATCATTTATGAAAATCAAAGACCATGATCAATTCCCTGTTCTCGGAAAACAAGGTTTCGGGTTCTCAAAATAAAAATGTTTTCATGAATTGAAGCTTGTTTGGTTGCTCAGAAACACACAAACAGAAAGAAAAGCTATCTAATCCTTTTTTTAGCAACAGGAATATCCTGAAAAACAGAATTGTAAAATTTTCAAGCTTCTATAACAACAGCCTACAAGTTTGTTAAATCTACCAACTATAAAGGAAATCAACCATATCAAAATACATAATAAACACTTGAACTGATATATAGAATGTAGATAAAGAAGAAAAGAAAAACCCAGATTAATCTTACAAACATATATAGTTCAACCAAACAAGATAACACAACCTTAAATCCAATAAAACCTAAAAAAGTGAAAGAGAAAAGCAAGGGCGCGAATAATTACAGTGTAGTTGCCCGGGTTGAAGCGGATAGCTTCCTGAGTGAGGCTAAGGGCGCGAGGAGAGCGCTCTTGGGCTCGATAAAGAGCTCTGAAGTAGTCCATTGTTTCTGTGAAGTCTTGTTTGTAGTCGATCGGGACTACAGGATCCGGACCGTCGTCTTGTGGCAGAGGAGTGACATCGGACCACTCCGGTCTCCGGCTCATCGGCAGCCTCTCTCCTTCGTCTGATTCCATTTCTCTTTCTCAGTTGCTTCACTCCACAGCGATGAAATGCTCTTTAATCTTTTCTAAGGGAATAATCTACACCATCAGTAAATCACCACCTAGTTTGTCCTACTACAATAGTACTATGTGCTAAATTGCATTAAGATCCCTGTTTTTAGATATAATGGCACAACGTACGCTAACTGGTAATCGAGGAATTACCCTATTTTGTTTGTTCATGAAACAAAATACCTCATATAAGAAAAAAAAAAAAAAAAAAAAAACACTCCCCAAACCCTCTCTCCTCTTTTCCCTCTCCTCTCTCCCTTCTCCTCTCTCTCTCTCATCTCCCAAAGAGAGCACCACTTGGGTGTGCGTCGCCAGGACCAGCTCTAGGAGTAGACGTTTAATGGATCGGTTCATTTTCGTAATAACAATCCACAACATAATGACTAGAAAAAATAAACAATCCATAAACAAAGTCTAATAACTTAAAAACTAAACAAATAAACAATCCATCAACACAAATAAGTCCATACTCCATAACATAAAAGTTCTTCATTGCTCCATAAAACAATCCTTGATTGCTCCAAAGTCCAAACTCACTCCAAAATAATAAGAAATCTGTTGGCATTAAATTAACTTCATTCATCAAACAATAAGTTAATGACAATATCAAAAAAAAAAAAAAAATCATAATGTCAAAAAATTATTACCATTGATCGTTCACTACTCTTCCGCATCAAATGTTATCATTGTCATCAATACTTTTGTCAAATTAACTACTTACCGGTTTCGGCATCTTCATTGAATTGCAAGTTTTCTAATGATGAATTATCATTTTGAGCATGCATTATTGCTTTTTCAAGTTGACTCGTACGATGCGTGGCTTGCAACTAAATTTGTGTGCAAATCAAACACTCCACCATTTTAAGAGTCAATGAACTCCAAAATGAATCTAGAACTCATCCTCCACTACTAAATGTAGACTCGAACGCCACGGTGGAAATCGGCATTGTAAGCACATCTTTTGCAATCAATGCCAAAATGGGATAGTGTGCACTATTACATCAAAATTTGGAAGCTTACGTTAAACCAACTCCAACAAATACCTCTCTATCTCATTTCTACCCCTAACATTATCTTGCTTCTCAACTATCTCTGAAAAAACAACTGAAAGGTCAAACATACTACTATCATCAATTTCTACATCACAAAATGAGGGGATTTTATCAACACTATAAATACTACCACCACAATACAATGCATTATAACTCAACCAATGCATCTTTGATGTTTACGGTCATTGATTCACGACTCGCGACACCATATAAAAACCGCAAATTAATAAGACAAATATTGCAATTTGTAGATAGGATCAAACAACACTGCTATTATTAACAACTTGTTCATAGTTTCAAGGGGTGGGCACAAAGTTCGGAACCAAACCGAATCGAACCGAAAAAAGGGTGTTCAGTTAGGTTCATAAGTTAAATTCGGTTTGAACCTGTTCAAAAATTTAAAAACCAATAAGATTTCAGTTCAATTCGATTTTAGTTTTCCAAAACCAGTTTGAACCGAAATGAACCGAGTATACTTATACCTTTTTTACTTTAGCCGACTATCTCAGAGTTTGGTTTTCTTTCTTTGCTCTCTTAACTCTCAAGAGCTCCGATCTCGTTCTTCAACAATGCCTCACTCTCCAATCTCTTTCAGTGACTTAGTCTTTGTCTTCTACTTGTCAATTTGTCATCTACTCTTCTTCTTGTCACCTGTCACCACTCACCAGTTTCTTCTTTCAAAATCTTCAATCGACCTCAGCTTTTTTTTTTCTCTGTTTTAGTTTCTTCTTTGTTTTAGTTCTTCTTCTTTTAAAATCTTCAATCTTCAATCGATCTTGTCACCTGTCACCAGTTTTTTTGCTTCAAAATCTTCAATATTGCAATTGTTTTATGTAAAACCTAGAATTATTTTTTTTTTATCTTCAAAATCTTATTTTTTGAATTCAAAATCTTCAAAAGCTTATTTTTCTTTTTTTTATTATTTATTGGAAATTAGATGGAATCCCATTGATTTATCCGTGAGATCAAACACCTCTTAACTGACACTAACTAGTTTTTGATTCATTCATGCCCTTTTTTGATTTCTTTATTATTATTATTATTATTATTATTATGATTTCAACTTTTTAATAAGTGTTTTGTGGGAATTGCCAACGATGTTAGAAAATATTTGCTACTCTTGATCATGGAAATATTTCCATATGATGATTCTTTATTCACCAAGATCTCTGAGGCCTCCTTTGAATAATTTTTTTTTATTTTCTTGTATTTTGTTTTATAATATATATATATTTTAAAAGATATATTATAAAACAAACCTCAGTGATCTATTACCCTAGTGGTATTATTATTATCATTTTTTTATTCTTATTTTGGTGGTTTTGCAAATGTTTATTGATTCCTTCCTACATGTTTTCTGTGAAAACAAACAAACGAATGAACGATTGATTTGCATAAACTAATAGAATTAGGTTCGGTTTCAAGGTGAATCGGATTAAGAACAATATATTTTACAAAAAAAAGCTGCTAGATAATTAGTTTAGTTATGTGATTTCTTGTTTATTTCGATGTTTAAAGAGATTTAAAAATTAGTATAAAAAACATATTAAAAAGACTTATTAATTAAAAGACTTATTAATTAAGCCCATCAGGCTCATTAGGCCCAAAACCAAATTAAACCGAACAGAATCAATTAAAATCAGTTCGGTTTGGTTACCATCTCTTATTTGGTTTAAACCGGTTCAATTTTGGGTAAACCGAAATATTTTTGGTTCAATTCGGTTTTGTCCAAAACCAAGCTGAACCGAATCATGCCCACCCGTAGTAGTTTCCAAACTCCTCCATTATTTTTCAAACTTACACTTCATATTGGAGGCCATTTGAAACACAAGGTGAATCTCATCACCACTTATTAATGTCAATTGATTGTTAATTGTGTTCCATTTATGAAAATATAAGTTTGAAGTGACACTCAATGAAACACTAAATTGCAAAGTAACATCATAAAAGGTATTCAAAAATTGGACCAATAACATAGCATTCTCCCAATGCTTAAAATTAGGTGGCTCAATCCGCTTTTGACCATTTTCAGTCCCTTTGAAGTAGTTCTGGTAGTGTCCATCTTCATCATCCAACCGATTAAATGCTTTGACAAATTTGAGTGAACTCGCCAACATTATGTAAATGGACTTCCACCTAGTAGACACATACATTAAAAGCCCTTTATGTTGAATTTTTTCATGCTCAACATATTTTTTGAACTTCTAGAATCTACTAGGAGACGATTTTACATATTTCACGGCCTTGTGAATGGCAACCATTGAATCATGCATCTCTTTTAACTCATCGTTTACTATTAGATAATGTTTGCACAACACTATAAATGCAAATACTTGTCATCCAAAATTGAACTATTTGTCTTCCAACTATTCAACTTTCTTTTGACATAAAGAATTGTCGTATTGATGGAAGACACCATCCATAGTAATTGTGAAAACCCTATAAATACCCCAATCAAGAACAATGTCTCAATACAATTGCCAATGGTTTCCCCTCTATGATTGCAAATTTGAGTAAAGCTCGAAATCCTCTTTTGCAAATGTCATTGTTCATCAATGAAATGAGCCGTCACAACCATATAATTGATATTTTGGATTTATGTCCAAGTATTAGTAGTAAGACAAACTCTCACATTACTCTCTCTAAATTGTTTTATCAAATATGTCTTTAAATTGATATACATTTGCAAAATATCCCGAACTATTGTTTTCTAGATGGGATATTGGATGGGACATCTAACCTAGGCATATCCATACGACAGAACTTTAGAAAACCTCGTTTCCTTATAAATCAAAACGGTAACTCGTCAACATTCAACATCTCTGTTAATGTCTTCCTAGTATCATCCTTATTAAAGATACCCAAACATAAACTACTATTGCAACCCTTCCTGGATGATGTTGTATATAAAGTTATAGGGGCTTGTTTTACAATACATGTATGTTTTGGGTCAGTTGTTGCTAAGTTGGTATGATATTTTTTGCACTGATTCTCTATATGCTTATTTATATTAGCTGTCCTATTAGTATTCAAGTCACAAGCATAATTTTTGGGACAATATTTGCATTGTGCTCCAATTCTCCCATTTTCTTGGTATTTTGTAAAATGATTCCATGAATTAGATGTTTGTCTACCATTCCTACCCCTAGGTTTAACTTTCCCTGTTATATAGGTTCTTTATAACAAGCCACTATGTGATGTATCCTTACCTCTAGAAATTAAGGAATCAATATCATTGATCGGTAAATCATTATCATCATTCATTTTCTATCATGACATAAAAATCAATAACTAATTAGAGTAAGAACAACTGATATTGCACAAAAATATCAAAGCTATCATACAAAATCAATCCAAGACATTTCTATCAATTCAGTTCATCAATCATGCAAGGACTCAACCAATCAATTCAGTTCATCACAACATGAGCATATAGATTCTAAGAAATAAGCTCAACACTACATTACATGTAAGGTTTAAAAAAAAAAATGTATAAATCAAACCAAACAATGAGTATTATATAAACTCATGCAATGACTCCAAAACCTCCAAATTAAATTCAATAAGAAACAACATGTTAAGATTATCATTATCAACGACAAAATAAGTATCTTAAATGATAAAGTCTCTCCTCTAGATTTTCTCTGAATTCTAGAGTGAGTGTGGGATTTTGATACCTTAGTTTGTTAAGTCTTGTGAGTGTTAATTCAATAGATTCTGAGGATATTACTAATCTGTGTGCAAATATGACACTTCTGGAAAAGGAAAGGTTTATACATCCCCTGCAAGAAGGGTTGAAGATGACAGGTTTGCAAAGGCTTGCTTCGAGCCTTGTGGGGAAGGTATTAATGAATAAATTAGTTAACAATGAGGTGTTCATTGGTGTGATCAAGAAAATATGGAGTGTGAGATGGGCATGGAAATTGAGTTTGTCACTGATAATATTTTCACCTTTCAGTTTAAATGTGTAGAGAATCGTAGTAAGGTAATGGCTGGTGGGCCATGGATTTTCGATGGAGCTTTGATCATGTTGGAGGAGCTGTCGGGTAAATGGGATATAGATAATATGAGGTTCAATTATACCAAGTTTTAGGTGCAGATTCATCGGGTACCGCTTTTATGTATGACGAAGGAAATAGAATGTTTCTTAGGGAGCATGGCCGGTTTTGTTAAGGAAGTATATGTGGGGTTGTTAGGTGAGTGCTCGAGTTAATATTTGAGGGTAAGGGTTGTTGTTGACGTTGGAAAACCACTTCGGCGATGTTTACAAGTCAATGTTATGGGAGATTGAGAGGAGACTGTGATGTTACTGCGATACGAGAGGTTACCGAACCATTGCTTCAGATGTGGTCGGTTAGGCCATTCTAAACGTGAGTGTCTGTGTAAGTTCCTCATATTTGATTGGCTTATTTCGTTGATAAATCACGTTTGGGGATGATTTTGTAATGGGTAGCTTAAGTCCTCGATGGCAAGTTTTCAAGCATCTCCGTGACTTTAAGAATAAGAGCGAAAGGTAAATCACTTGACTTGCCTCTTGAATATATTAGTTGTACACGCACACTTCTCATGCATGCCTTAGTCTTCTTGCATTTGTGTTCATTGCTTGCATGTGTGAATTCTCTTCACACTTCACACTTGCGCCTCTTTGTTGGATTTTTGTGTGTGATTGTGTGTCATGAAATTCGCTTCCCGAAGTGTTCGTAAACGTCCGCGCTTGCGTGATGTTTGACCTTAGATACGTCTCTTTCTTCTCTTGGATTAATCCTTGCTCATGGCCCTTGAGCATTTTGTTGTTGAGCCTTTAAAGGGTAGTGCAATGGTCACCTTACCCGTCCACAACTAGGGCTGGTCATCAAGTGCAGCACCCGCGCAAGTCGAGCAAAGGATCTGCGTTAGTCGTGCGCTACTCGACTAGTGCAACACCAGTGTAAATTGTACAGAGGATCTGTGCTGGTCGTGCGCTACTCGACCAGCGCACTACGTAGTTTCTGGGCATTTTTTTTTTTCAAAACGACGTTACTTCATCTAGGGCTGATATATATATATATCTTCTTCTACCTCACTTTGTTTTTAGAGCTCATAAAATCAGTTTTTAGTGTGAGAAATTAACTCCTAGAGAGAGAGAGAGCTCTAAGACTTCATCTTACTTAACCAAACACAAAACCCATGTGCATCTAGCATCTTTCATGAATCATCTCATCATAGGTGTCCTTGTTTTCTTTGACTAGGTATGTTAAACATGTTCTATAACTCCTTACTTTACTTTTATGTTCATGTTTGCCTAGTTTTAGCATTTATTTATTAATTAAATGCATGATGCCTTGCTTTATGTTTATTTGAACATGGTTGCGTCACTTTGTGTTAGTTGAGATTGTTCATTCATTGATAGCTAGCATTTAGGATCATTTGGCCCTCTAGCTAAGTCTTTATACTTTGCATTTAGACATTGTTGATTAGGAATCATCAATTTCATTTCTTGATTGCATTTATTGTCCTTGCCATGTTTAATGATAACTTGTGTTGATTGGCTTTTATTTGATGACTAGATTTTAGATTCTCATTTCTATATCTAGTTAGGTCTTTATGAGCATTGATATAGACATTTTGATATCTATGATTGCTTTTATTGCCATCATTTAATCTCTAGATAAGCATTTAGTGTAGCCTAGCATTAATTGCATTTTAGGATATTGTCATATATTCACATAGGTTGTTTATCTCTTCATTGAGAGTTAAGTCTTGTGGCTAAGTGGTTAGTGCACAAGAAATTGGTCTAGAATCACTACAAAAGGCCCACAGGGTAGTAAGAGTGGGTTAGTGACCAAGAATGGTGTGACTAGAGGTTAACCTAGGTTGTAAATATCATTACATTTAGTGGATTTGAAGACCATGTGTGGCCAGAAGAATAGCTTGTGAGTTTTTTCCAGTGGTGGGTTTCTCACGTAAAGCAATCACCGTGTTATTTATTGTTTTCCGTACTTTAATTACGTTGATTGTATTTTATTGTATTGGGTTAATTTGGTAATTAACTTGATTAAAATCTATTCACTCTTCATCTAGGTTAGTTTAGACACACAATTATATATTTTCAATTGGTATTAGAGTGGGTTTCTAGAAATACTTAGGTGATCCTTGTTCTTGCTTGTGAGTCTTGCATTTATGTGCATTTTGATTGTTGCATTCATTCGCATACATTGACCCAATCACTATGAGTAAATTTAGGATGAGTAACGAGAGAGCTTAAAGCACAAGACCCCCTTTGCTCACCGGGGTGAACTATGCCTCATGGAAAGGCAATATGGAGTCATACCTTTGCCAAATTCATGACCGGGCATAGCTGGCAATAGAAGATAGCTACACTCCACCAACTATGACCTCTACGGAAGGTGGTGAAGTTTCCAAGCCTAAATCTCAATAAAGCACTCAAGAATTCGAAGACTGCAAATGGAACAACAAGGCAATGCATGCCATCCTTTGTGCCAGGGACGACAATCAATACAAGTTGATCCAAATAACTAAGATTGCAAAGGAGGCATGAGAGATTCTAGACACGGCTCATGAAGGAACCGAGGTGGTTAAGGATTCCAAGCTCCAAGTCCTCCAAACACAATTTGAGACAATTAGGATAGAGGAACATGAGTGTTTTAATGACTTCCAAGTGAAGTTGATGGACATCGTAAACCAAAGCCATAAACTAGGTGACCCATACTCTGATAGGAGGATCAAACAAAAGATCATGAGGTTACTTCCCAATCGGTTTGAATCAAAAGTGATGGCATTTGAAGAAAATAGTGACTACAAAAAGATGAAGCCGTGTGAAGTGATTGGAAGGCTCCTAGCCTATGAGTCTAGGAAGGCTACTACAACATCCCCTTATAAGAAGAAAAAGAGTATAGCCTTGAAAACCTCCAAGATTGAGAAAAAATGAGGATGACTCGGATGAAGACATGGTCTAATGGTGAAGAGATTCAAGAAATTTTTGAAGCTATAAAAGAAAGGCTATAGCTCCAAGAGAAATGACTTCAAGAAGAAAACAATGGTCAAGAAAGGTAGCCAATTCAAGAAAAGCCTTCAAGAAAACAGATTCAATGTTTTGAATGTGGAGATTTCGGGCACATCTTCTTTAAGATTCGAGACTCCTAACTTAACTAGAAGAAAAAGATCAAGTATTTGATTTATTTCTGAAACCTAAAGATTCCTAAACAAACTGAAAGAAATAAATCTTCCCAAATTAAAAATATCCCCTGAATCATGCTTAAAACATAAAAACGGAAAATCTTCCAGACGTGTCTTACATCAACATAGAAACATTATGTACATTATGATGATTTGGCAGTTGTAAATAAGAATGTAATTGCCACTACAATAGATTCATCCTTTTACTGCGTGCAAAGAACACCGTAAATGACTATTTACGGTATTCAGCCGTAAACCACATTAGATGATGTCGTGAATGATATCCCTCAAATACGGCGTACCAAACATGTCGTCAATGTGTTTTAAAATACGCTGTAATTATATTTACAACCCATTTTGTGGGTCATGTTATGAACTTTTACGGCCTGCACCTGCATGTCTTTATTGTCTTTTGGAAATATATTATATAACATTTGAGGCATCTCATCCTATACACACACACCTCATCCTATACACATGCACCACCGAATCACTCCTACCTCCCCATCTCATTTCACCACATTTAACAATTCGTTCATATCAACTGTCGAACTAGAGACATCAAGTTGTTTAAGCAAAGCCTTGACCAATTCTGCTACTCATTTGAATTTATTAATAAATGCATAATATTTATACGTAAACTATAGATGTTATTGAATTTTTATTGATTATTTTTAGATCAAAAGTTTATTTCCAATGATATAATTGTATTTTATATGAAGAAAAATTAACATTTATTTTAGCATTTAATTAAAAAAAATTTTAAAAATCATATATTGTCGGATCGAAGGATATTTGTTAATCGTATCCGAGATAAAGAGATGTTTCTCTACATTTTACAATTTAATAGATAAATGTAAGACTTGAATTCCTATTACAAAAGGGAAGGGGAAATGTAAATGGACTTTTCTAAAAAGTGGTTTTGCATTTTAGATTCTTATTATTATATTTATAAATGAAAATAATATATTGTTTTTCGTATTTTTTTGAATTAATCTATAATTGATATAAAAATTTGAAGAAAATTATTAATGTGACTCTTAGGAAAAACATTAAAAAAATAATAATAATAATTAAAAAAAATCAAGATAAAAAACAAAAAATGTAGTCCTTAAAATCATTATCATCAACAAATATTATTTTTGTGCCAAAACACTTGCCTAAGAAAATATTAATTTTCAACCTTATTGTTCCTTTTACGAGCCAAAACGTTTGTTCCTAAAAAGTGTATACATGGCGTGAATTGTATATCTTAAAAAACTCTCAAATAAGACACACAACATGTAAGGTGCAATTAATCCCTTTTTATGGCATTCCTTAAACGCGCGCCATCTTTGAGAAATTATCCGTTACTATTATGACTTGCACTGAATACAAGTTGTGAATAATAACATTTATGATGTGCTATTTATGTGCGCCATAAAAATCAAGTCGTAAATGACCCAATCTGTTATAATGTGCTTCAGGGAGAAACTTAATTGGATTGGGTGATGGTACTGATGCAAGAATATTTGGAGTTAGAGGTAGACATGTTGGGAAAGAAGACAATAAGTATAGGAGAATAATAGGGCATTTGTGCAAAGTCAACATGAACCATTACACCAAGTTGCATCACATGCACGATCTACTTCATCTTTATCCTATAGAAACATAAGTTTAGAGTTTCTCTCAAAAATCACCAATCAAAACAAAAACATAGCACAAAATCGAAAAATTTTGTTGCGCAATAACAACTCGTAATTGGCGCAAGAGCGCGTAACAAGTGATGTGCCAAAACAAGGCATGCAACTACACTTGGCATGGAAGCATGCAAAATGCGTTGAGCCAAAGCCACGCACAACGCTTGGCACAACAAGCACTTCACCAAGGTACCCTTTCGAGATTGGCGTGGTTTAGCATGTGCCAGGTTGCGCCAATGACCAACGATGTTCTTGGCTCAACCATCGACAATACCCGAGATTCTTTACAAACCCAATTATCCCGTAAGGTCCAGAAATAACCCAAAACCTCTCCGAACATCCCAAAACACCTCTGAATCCTTCAAGGGGATCCGATTGGTCTTGAAACCCCCGAAAACACATAAACTAGTCTTTAAATTGCCCAAAAACTTGTCTTGGGACAAAACTAAACATATTTGGTTCTGAAAGCCTTGGAAAACCTCGGAAAGCATTGCAAATGAAATTTCCTTAGAGAGACTACCAACCACACAACACACTCAATGAATTCATTAACTAACATGAGATGCTAGAACATATTCAACTAGGAATCAAAATCAATGAAGTATAAGTGCATGAACATACAAAGTAGATGTCTATGATATACAAACAATGTACAACAATGTAGGTGTAAGTCGTGCAGTGGAAAAGTTTGAAATTAATCAAGATAAATAAGAACGATAGGTTTCAAAAATTTTCTATCATATTCTTGGGACCTTTTGTATATACATAAATATGAGGAAGAGATTTGTTTTCATACCTTTGAAGAACACTCATTCGTTTTCTTTTCGATCTAATACCACTAAGCCTTCCTGGCTATGTCCCGTGATCTAGCAACTGTGTGTGAGCACGTCACGGAATCTGAAAGTAGTTGAATGGAGGCTTGAGAGAACCAGAAGACAACACCTTACTTCCTTCTTGAATTCAGCCAACCCTAGTGAGAGAAAATTTTTTTTCTTTTTTTCTTTTTTACTTTTTCCTTTCTTGTGGCCGCACCTCTTGATTCTCCGTAGGGTTCTGAATAATTTCTTTTTCCAAATAAGAATATCTTATATACTAGGATCCTAGGGTTTAGTAATCTAAGTTAAAATAGGATTCCAAATCTTTTTTTTTTTTTTAATTTTTAATTCTTATTCCACTAAGGTTTGAACCTTTGACCTATTTAGAGTAAATAAAATAATCACTTATTATTCTTTTGTTCTTGTCAATGTTCGAACTTGAAACCTCTATATAACAATTAATAATTCTTAATTATTAATATGTCAATTAAATAATCATATTATTTAATAATATTTAATTCATCAATTAAATAATATATATTAATTAAATAATCACATAATTTAATTAATTCCCAAAATATATTTAAGTTACTTTCGTAACACAATTAATTGGACCATCTAATTCTCCGTGAGTCATGTTACTATCAATTGTAAAGAGCTAGCAATGGGACCTAATGAACCCACAGTTTTGAGCTCCAATAATACTTAGAAAAATTAATTAAACTATTTAATTAACATTGCACAATTATTAACCTCGGAGTTATTCCACTAAAAACACAAGGTTGTACTCTCGTAATTGTAGATGTTTTACACAATCAAATTATCAGTGTCCATCGATATAATTATTATATATGGTATGATCCTCCGCAAGTAGTTCATAATTAGAGTTAGGTTATAAAGTCCGTTATACCTCTCTAGTTATATCTTTTCCCTTAAGTACCATTGATTCTCTTGAATGATTATATCATTCATTCCTTTAAGGAAGAATGAGAGCGCTCTTAATCGTTCAAGCCCCGAATCAACCCTTAAAGGAACTACTTATCTACTTCTCGTAAGAAGGAGTGGATTCCACTATTGTGTGCATACCTTCCCAGCCATAAGCCAAACCATGATTCCAAGATACGAAGGTATTGACCGAGAATGCTATTCCGATCTCACCCATAGTAAATCAAAAACCATGATCTAACCTGAAGGAGTCAGTAAGACACTCAGGATTTAGATCACCCATATATAGCTATCATTTGTCGATATGTATGAATCTTTTCAACTAACGAATCTTAGTGATAGATTCATATAGATCGTGGCCCAGTCCTATATGATCATATCATATAAGGTGCCTCTATTCTCATAACACCATATGAGTAGTCTATGATAAAACCACCGTACAATATGGAATGGTCCGCAATTGTAGATTAACCACAAATAAAGTACCTAGCTTTATTTGCTTTCTACAGACTCTTTATATTGTGTGTCTCAAACTGAATTCCTTTGTATATGACATTCATATACTTAGTTTGAGATTACATCTAGAAATCTTGGATGTTAGCATATATAATATAAATGTATGAGTCAATTTATTTGAATGAAATAACTAATTCTTTTATTATTGAATTTATAACATTTACAAATTACAAGTTTTAGGGCATAAATCCCAACATTAGAGAAACAAATATATGATGTGTGTGTGTGTGCGTGTGCACATGCGTGTGTGTGTACTTCTTATGCCTTGCAAGAGAAACAGTCTTAGTACCTAAATATCTGAAGTTGTTGCGTTCACTTGAAGACATGCTCATTGGAAAGTTGCTAATCTCCTTGAAGCTTGAAACCATACAAACCTCCAAGACAACTAAACCAATACAAGTAAATAGTGTTTTGATACGGAATCAAGCAACAAAAAATGTAAACCTAACATAGTCCAAAACCAAAATTACAAAAATTCCCTTTTAATTTTGTTTTATTTTATTTATTATTATTTTTTTGTGAAAAACGTGAAACTTGGAAGAAAAATTTGAAACCATGAGAAAAAACATGAAACCTTGGTTTTTCATTAAAACATAAAATCACTGAAACCTCGGTCCATAAATTTGTTTTATATTTTTGACAGCAAAAATTACTGAAACCTTCCCTCTAGAAGGAATGTTTCAGTAATTTCCTTTTTTGAGGTGTTTTTTTTTTTTTCTTTTTAAAGTATCATGCTAGAGGTGTTAAAATGGTCGGATTTATCCGGCCCTTTACTATATACAATTGGTAAATGGTCTGGGCTTAATAAGTACAAGCCCGAAATTGGGTTGGGCTTGGGAAAATTATTGTGCGGGCCAAGCCCTGTCTAAATCCGAAAAGCCCGGGCCTGCACAGTAACTTTTAATAATTTATTAAAAATATATATATAAAAAGACTTGAGATTTGTCGTTTGTGGAGATTTGTGAGATTTATGATATCCCAAAATCAAAACATATTAAACTTTCTAATATCCCAAACGCCAAAACATATTAAATAATGAATTATTTTTTTTAAGTAAAAAGTTAAAATATTAAAATAATTAGATATACGTTGCAAATAGTAGAGAGAGAGGTTGGTGACTCTTCGAATACATTATATTTATAACTAAATGTTTAAATAAGTATCATCAAATGTTGCTCAGTTTGGTGGCAAGTCAGTTGCTTTGAATTTGACCATGTACCATTGTTCAACTCCTATTGTGTGCAATATTTTCAAAGTAAAATTGATTATGGAAAAGGCCCGAGTGCAATCCGACCCGGCCTGTTAAGACTTTCGTCTTATGAGCTGGGCTTAACATATGTTGTGAATTTACTAATCCAGCTCGGCCCGTTGCGTACAGTAACTAGGCCCGGTCCAAACTTGAATTCGATGGGTTCAGCCCTTTTAACACCTCTATATCATGCTAGGGGGCGGGGAATTTCAGGTTGGCCTGACCCAGCCCTTTTGAGCATTCGGCCCGCTACTGAACTATTTATACTCTACTTTTAAAATTATTTAGTAATTTTTTTTTATCAAATTACTTAAAAGAGACATACAATTTTTATTAAAAAAATCTTGTACAAAGTAAAACTAATAAAATCTTACTTTCCTTATTTCAAAACCTTAATGACAAAAGCTTTAATGACATAGATTATTTCAATGTTTACTATTTTTGTTTATATTTTTTTGACAAATCTCAATCTTATGTTTTCCATATTTAGTATTTATTTCATATGTTTGTTTTATTTTTCTTCTCAAATTCCAAATCCATGTGTTGCTATTTTTTTCTTAGTTTATTTTCTTTCAGATCTTCTAAGTATACTATAATTTGTATCAATTCTTTTGTATATTTCATTATGGATCTTCTAAAGTTAGTATAATGTTATTTACAAAAAAAAAAAAAAAAATCACACCGAGAATCGCAACCAAAAAAACCTAATCTCTAATAAAACGAAACCACACTAAAACTCTAATTCAATCGTTCAAAAAAGTCATCAGATGATTAATATCACACTCACAATCTACCCCCAATAATCCAATCAACTACAATAAAAAATAAAAAAAAAATCGAATCTAATAAAGATGGTTTTACTATGAAATAAGAAAGAAAAACAAGTCCTGCGAATGGAAGTGAGAAAACTATATATAAAGACTAGAGATGAAATGTATTTTTATTTTTATTTTTTTGAAAAAGATATAAGGTGTATTAAGTTTGAAAAAGATATGAAAGGGTGGAACTGGAAATAAATCAAAACTATTAATAAAACCATTTACTTTTAGGGGAATGCTATATACCTTCTCCATTTACCTTTCTTATTTACCTTTCTCACTCATCACTTGACACATATACAATCTTTAATTTAATAAAAAGTTCTCAATTTTTGCACCAAAGCTTCTTTACATTTTTGCCCCTTATTAATACTAAACAACTTTCCTAGCTGCTTTTATCTCTTGTCTTTTTTTTTTTTTTTTCTCACTTCTCTTAATACCTACCAAACAACAAATCCAGCCTATTTCAGTTTTTGCTTTTTCTCTCAACCAAATTAATAATATAAAAAAAAAAAAAAATTCTAATGCTTTGTAATATACTCTTTTTGTTCATAGTTTTTATAGTGTAAATCCAACAATTTTACTAAAAGAAAGAAAAAAAAAAGGGTTTTTATTTTATTTTATTCAAGTGTTGTCTTCATATTGCATTCAAGGAAATTCCAAGAATTGCTCCAAATCTGAGATGGTAAAAGCAAACATAAAATTTCTAATTTCTGTAGAATAGTACACAATCATAATTCCAACAAAAAATCTTATAACATTGTCATCTTCCATAAGTAAGTAATAAGTTCCACAAAACACAACATCAACTCTATGTATGTATCATCCACCACTTGCCACTCAATCTGAAAGAATGTCACTGTGTCAGAATATATATATATATATATATATATATATAAGCCTAAATAATATGAAAAGTTAAACTCAAACAAAATATAAAATATGTCAAAATCCACTAGTCAAAAAATTCCAACAAAAAGAATGAGAGATAGTGAGATACTAAGATAGAAAGAAACCTAGACAAAGAATGAGTGAAGATGAAGAGCCTCTTGTTTTTTGTTACTTCAGGAAATTTGGGTGAAGTAAGAAAAAAAAGAAGATAAAAGCAGCCAGGAAAGTTGTTTAGTATTAATAAGGGCAAAAATGTAAAGAAGCTTTGGTGAAAAAATTGAGAACTTTTTATTAAATTAAAGATTGTATATGTGTCAAGTGATAAGTGAGAAAGGTAAATAGGGAAGGTAGATAATGTGATAGTAAAAAATGGCCAATAGGCCCAATGCTTAAAGCCCGGACCTTTTTAGTGCTGGATCCTATCCAGGCCCGTTACGTCAGGTCGACTCAGTATGAGAATCAACTAAGAGACTTGGCAATTTGAAGACCAAGTCAATCCTCAGTTACAAAGAGTGGGTAACGTTTTGATTTAAAGGGAGAGGATCTCTCCTAAAATCTCGCCCACACTCAATCCACGATCAGGTGAACATTGAAGATGGTTCACTCCCTATAAATAATAGGAGATTTTTCATAGTGAGCTCTCTTTGATTTTGACAGTTGAAAAAGCTTACTTACGCATCTAGAAACTCTGCTTATAAGTATTCCAACCACCGGAACTTGATCGGATTTACAGTCACGATCCCTACAGATAATTGCTCAGCCCAAGCAAACCTAAGGCTAAGAATTTAATCCTCATCTATATTATTTTCTTTATATATTGTCTCTTTTGCAGGCTCAACGAAGAAGATAGCAACTCTAGGTCGATAGACTAACCCTTCTTGCAGGTTTATTGAGGAGACAACATCCTTTATTCGAAGGCTTAACCAATTTTTTTTAGGCCTATAACAACCCGACCCGATCCATATTAACTGTAGGTCGACCCCCTACAGTTTGGCACCCACCGTGGGGCCCATTACAACTTTACAAACGAGCTAATCGAACTGATCGAACTACCAATCAACATGTCTGGAGATGGAAGCGCACCAACCATTGAAGAGCAGATCTCTGCGTTGACCGCCCAAATGACTGCAAACACAGAAAAACTGTGTGCACTCGAAGCGGAGAATGTTGTGATTCGAGGGACAAATGAAGAGTTACAAGCTTTGTTCGACGGGGCAGTACTAGACAACGCGATATTGGAGCGTCGAATCCAAGTTCCAAACGGTGAGCATGAAGTCGACCGAATGGCTCCAAATGCACCAGTTAACCTTGCGCGACCAAAAGTGAACCCTAATGTGAAGCAGAATCAACGAACGCCCCAGACGGCTCAAGTTGAAATTAACCTCAATAACTTGCCAATCCGAAACTAAGAGCTAAACGAGTAGGATCAGGTTATAGACATGCGAACTGATAATGCCCAAATAAAGCCCATGTCGATCTAGCCGACGCTGAGATTGGTAAAACCTAGATCTAACTTACTTATAACTTCTAATTTGAAATTATCCCGTAGGTTCACAGAATTGGAAGCCCTTATACAAAGGATTCAAGGAGTCCTAGCCCCAATTAGGAAGAGCACAACAAATAGCTTCGCCGATTCACCCTTCGACGATGTCATAGCCCTAGTCGAGATGCCTCGAAAATTCAACTTCCCAAACATGAAGCAATACAAAGGCACGACTGATCTAGACTACCACATAGCATAGTACAAAGAAAAGATGTTCACTACAGCAATTCCACATAACCTACGAGAAGCGTGCATATGCAAAGCCTTTAGATCCAGCTTTAACGGCCCAGCCTTACAATGGTATACTAATTTACCTAATAATTATATCAATTCTTTTGCACGGCTTACTGATACGTTCGTGGAGCAATTTGTGAGCAGTCGCAAACTAGAAAAGTAGTCGGACGACCTATATACCATAACGCAGAGGCATGGTGAAAATCTAAAAACCTATATCGGACACTTCAACAAGAGAAAGTGCATAATCCACATTGCAACCAAGCAACTGCCATCTACGCCTTTAGAAAAGGCCTCAACTTTGACTCCGACCTTTATAAAGAGCCCACCAAATATCCATGCAGGACAATGGAAGATGTATTGGCAAAAGTGTATGCCTAGATCAAATGGGAGGAAGACGAGGCCAACTTCGTTGGAAAAGTTAACAACTAGCAAATAGGAGAAATGATCGAGTCGACAGAAGGTCGAATGATAGAAGAACGGAGCCCTACCCGACAAACTACTGATGGAATGTTCAGTCGCGGAATGAAGGCTTAAACGACCGTCGACAGTAGGGATGTGAAAACCCAAGGTCGAGTTGACCACAAATCCATGTGCCAGAATACAACCTAAGTATCGAACCAGTCGACCTTGTAGCAGTAATGAGGGAAATGGGTAAGACAATCAAATGGCCATGAAAAATGAATGCTCTTCAGATACATCGGGATGCGAGATTACGATATGAGTTCCAAGGGGATTACGAACATAGAATGGAAGATTACTTCGCCCTCAAACTAGAAGTTGCAGAACTTCTCAAACAGGGACATCTACAAGAATTTCTAACGGACAAAGTAAAACAAACCCTCGCACAACACGATGATAAAAGGCAAAGGGTCAACGATGGTCAACCAAAGTCGCCTTGACAAGATAGAGTAATCAATTACATCACAGAAGGATCTAAATTTAGTGGCGTAAGCTACTCTATGGCGAAAAGACACACACGACAAGTGTCGAATGTAGAAATTCAGCCTGATAGGGAGCACCCTTCAAAGGTCGACGAGACTGTCACCTTCAAGTCTATAGACAAATCAAATTTGTTTTCTCCTCACTATGATGCACTTGTTATTTCTTTACATATTGCCAACTGCCTAACAAAACGAATTTTAATCGACAATGGTAGTTCTTGTAACATACTGTTTAACAGTGCCTTGAGAGAAATACAGGTCGACGAATCCAAACTTAGTCGTCGAACAACTATGTTGATAGGATTCAGATGAGAGCAGAAGATTAATTTAAGCGAAATCGTGTTACCAGTCTACGTTGAAGAGGTTAACCTTTATATCAATTTCCTAGTACTCGACTGTCAATCCCCATACAATACAATCTCGGGCAGACCCTGGATACATGAATTGAAGGCAATCCCGTCGACCTACCACCAGATGATAAATTTCCCAACAAGATGGGGAGTGCGAGAAATAAAAGGAGAACAAAAGGCAGTTAGGGAATGCTACCAAAATGCCATGAAGAAAAAGGAAAGAGGCAATTATTGGAAACCAAAATCGATTCGACTCTGAACAAGCCGAAAATGGAGGAACTCGACCAGGTATTGATCAACCCCGAACAGCTGAAACGTAAAGTCTTCATTGGCTCCAGACTACCCGAAGATATTCGCGGGCAGTTGATTGAATTCCTAAAGGATCAATGGAGTAGCTTCGCTTGGTCACACTCAGACATGGTCGGCATTGACCCAGAGGTAATTGTTCATCGATTACAGGTAGACCCAGATCACCCGCCCGTAAAGCAAAAGCGAAGGAAATTCGCCCTAGAAAGGAATAAAGTAATCAATGAAGAGATCCAAAAGCTTTTCGACATCGGGTCAATCAAAAAAGTGAACTATCTTGATTGGCAAGCAAACGTCGTAGTCATGAAGAAAAAGAACTGGAAGTGGCGCGTTTGCATCGACTTCACGGACCTCAACAAGGCGTGCCCCAAAGATTTATTTCCACTTCCTCAAATCTACATGTTGGTCAACGCGATGTCAGGACACGAACTGCCCATCTTCATGGACACCTATTTAGGTTACAACCAGATCTTGATGCATCATGATGACCAAGAAAAAACTGCTTTTATCACGGAACGAGGTATTTTTTGTTGTAAGGTTATGCCTTTTGGTTTGAAAAATATAGGTGTGACCTACCAACGATTGGACAATAAGATGTTTGCCAAAATGCTCAGAATGACGATGGAAGTCTACATCGACGATATGCTGGTCAAATCACTATTAGCCTAACAACAAATCGAACACCTGAGATAGTCGTTCGACGTATTCGATAAATATGGTTTGAAACTAAACCATACTAAATGTTCTTTTTGGTATATCCTCAGGGAATTTTTTAGGTTATCTAGTCACCCAAAGAGGTGTCGAAGCCAACCCGGATCAAATTCAGTCGATACAGGGAATCCAGTCGCCCAAATGCATCAAAGATGTGCAAAAACTCACGGGTCGCGTAGCAACCCTGGACAGATTCATCTCCAAGTCGTTTGAACGATACCACCTTTTCTTTAACACCTAGAGAAAAAATGAAGCGTTCGAATGGAACAACGAATGCGAGAAGTCGTTACAGGATTTAAAGATGTACCTAACCTCACCTCCACTATTGTCGAAGCCCAAAGACGACGAGATATTGCTCGTATATCTAACAGCATCCGACACAGCTGTAAATGCCATATTGGTTAGAGAAGAAGGTAACGTACAACACCCAGTATATTACGTAAGTAAAGCATTACTCGACAAGGAAACACGATATAGTCGACTAGAAAAGTTGTCGTTAGCTCTTGTCATAGCAGCACACAGCTAAGACCATACTTCCAATGCCACTCTATTAAGTAGTAACTTCATTTCCGCTTAAAAATATTCTTCATAAACCTGAACTTTCAGGTCGATTGATGAAATGAGCTGTCGAGCTTAGTGAGTACGACATCAGCTTCCATCCACGGACGGCAATGAAATCACAGTTATTAGCCGACTTTATCGTAAAGTTTACCCCTTGTGAGAATGTGCAGGCTGAACAGCAATTAGTAGCCCTCGTAAAGAGTCCCACGAACGAGAAATGGACCTTGTCAATTGATGGTTCTAGCAACATAAAAGGAAGCGGACTATGGCTAGTACACAAATCCCACTGGGACAGTTTAATATGAATTCCGTGCGACAAACAACGTAGCCGAATACGAAGCACTAATTGTTGGACTCGACCTCGTAAAAAGCTTGAATATAAAGAACATTCAAGTACATAACGAATCCCAACTAGTCGTCCGATAGATGAACGGGTTGTATGAAGTAAGAGACCAAATGATGATGGCATACTAAACGAAAGCCAAACAACTACAGTCGACATTCGACGAGTTCACCATCCAACAAATACCAAGGTCAGAAAATACCAGGGTGGATGCATTGGCAAGCCTTGGTCAACAACGACTAATGGCTCAAGATCCAAACCTATCATACACCTTATGTCGCCAATGATTCAAGAGGCCAAATTAGTCGCACCAATCTACCAAGGAACAAGCTGGATGGATCCCTTACTAAATTATCTCCGAGCCGATATTCTACCTGGGGACAGATCCGAAGCAAGAAAGATCAAAGCAAAAGTTGCTAAATTATGCGTTTTATACGGTAAACTATATAAAAAATCTTTTACAGGACCTTACTTGAGATGCATAACCCTACGAGAAGCATACAACGTCCTCAAGAGTTTTCACTATGAGGAATGCAGAAATCATTATAGCACTTGAAGCTGGTCAAATATAGCCATCACAGCGGGGTATTATTGGCCGAAGATGTGATCATACTCTCAAAATTAGGGGGGGACACGGTTCGGTTCGGTTTTGTTTTGGCCAAAACCGTATTGAACCGAGTTATATTTGGTTTTTAAATATGTGAATCAGTTCGAACCGTATTGAAGGCCAAAACCGAATTGAATCGAACACGCTTTTCTCGGTTCGGTTCGGTTCTATTCAATTCGGTTTTGGACATGTTAGGCCTATTGGGCCTGGTTTATATATATATATATATATATATTTCATTTCTTTTTTACCTTTTAACAACTATTATAATAATTGGGCCTTTATGCAACTGATGCAGTCCAAATTTACAACAACTCATTATTTACATAATCAAATATGTCCATATAATCAACATATAAGCTGCTAGATTGAATCCAGAAATAACTACCAAATTCAGTGTGTCACTGTTACCAAATTCAGTGAATCCATAATCAAAAGTAGCTTCTAAATAGCTACCAAATTCACTTGACTATTCACTCAAGTGACACTCGTAATAGGACGAGGTCTGATAGTAGCACAATAGTAAATAAAGTTCGTTCCCACAGGGATCGAGTGATCGATTACCGAAATTAACTAGCCTATTTGCTATTCAAACAATCTTAAAAGAAAGGTGTTCTAATTATGCAAATTAAACTAAATTAATAAAATGATTTAAACTAATTCAAAAGAAGAATAACATGAAATAAAATCTAATGTGATAATAGAGAGAAATATGCTAGGACTTGACTACACCCCACCCTATATTGACTTCCATTCTAGACTCAAATACTCACCCAAATCATGCTCGTATAATTCATAGATTCATGCACCCTAATATTAACCTACAATCTCGGTTGAGTATAATAGATTACACCCAAAATCATACCCAAGTCTATCTCTCGATTACTCGAAATATATGAATGGGTTCGTTAAGGATATTGGTGCAATAAATGAATCTTATACGCTAGCCTAAGTAGGTCTAATTTTCTAGACAAGCATAGAGGACATTTTATCGAGCACGTGGTGTGCGTCTCCGATCAGTACATAACACACCATAAAAATCATTCAAAAGGAGATCAATCAATTGAAAGCTTTAAGCATACTAAAATACCCATACAAACCAAACTTACACAAAATGAATAAACAAAGGTCAATACATATAGATATTCAAGGGTGGGGTTTCATCATATCCTAGCAATTAATATTTAGCTCATCTCACAAAGTATAGCCATAAAATATATTAAATCAATTAAATACATGGCTATGTAAAGGAAAATAAAGAGAATAAATATTAGAGAAAACTAATGAGATCTTCTCTTCTTCCTTTGCCCCTCTTTAACTCTCTTTTGGTTCCAAAAGATGGAGTGATGGTAGATGTGGTAAAGAGAAGTGATGGGTGTATGTGTGGCTGGAAGAGATGGTGGAATGAGATGGTGGAATGAGAGGGTTTTTGATGGATTTGGCTTTAAAGTTCGGTTTCCTTTGTGTGGCTCTCCTCCCCCTTCTTTTAGATCAAGAGATGTATATATATGGGTTCAAAATAAGGTTGAAATTTCATCCAAAACGACCAAGATACGGACTGCCGCGGTTAACGGAAGCTACATTTGAACCGCGACACCTTTGAGAAGTTTCTGTCGCGAGGGTGCCATAGTTTTGACGACTGCGGCACTTCAACCGTAGCACATTACTGTCGCTTTGGTGCCGCTTGCATGCCGCGATTGAAGATTCGAGCAAGAAGCCATGGAAGCTTGAAAGACTTGAGCTTTGGAGAAAAGTGTGCATGGGGGCTCCAAATGGGTGGCAAACGGACCGGGGGGCCACGCCGTTGATCTGGGCAGAAAACCGTTAGAGAACACGTCGAAAATCGGATGGACAGTACCAGGTTGAAGTCGAGTCACGATCCGGGTTAGGTCGACCCACGTGGGTTTGCACCAGGTCCCTCAAGGAAGAAAACGATGACGTCACGCTGATGTCTTGTTGATGTGTTGGGTGCGCTTAGAGGGAGACTGGGGTGCACTCAGCGAATAGGCATGACCTGATGGGCTTCTCGGATCTGGGCCGGGTCTAGTTGAAGGCCCGGTCAAAATGCACAGCATCACTAGTCTACGTGGCGCGCTGTGCTGCGTTGCCTGGAAAATTACAATAAGGGCCCATCAATTCTTCCTTAATCACAGTTTCTTCAATATATTCTCCATATTTTTCACTTTAATTCCTGATTCTCCAAAATTACTCCAATGCTCCTAAACTCCATATATACCTGAAACACTTATTTTATCATATTAAATACTTGGTTTTACCCGAGAAATGAACTCTAAATGATACGGAAATGGGGACTACACTTTGTGTAGAAATAAAGCAGTCATCAGTCCAAAAATTGAATCTAGATAACTTCAATTACATAGAATTAAGGAAGTCCAAAATGCAATCCAAAATAAAATATGATCACACACAATCTATAATAAAATTAAACTTCAAATACAATCCACAATATAATAAAACATAACCAAATCACTCAAATGTTATCCTTGCATTTCTTCCACTTCAAATCTTCAGCTGTAAATAGGAAAAATATAATTAACTAATTAACTAATTAACTAATAGAAGAACAAGAAATAGCTTTTTCAATCACAAATCAGAACAAGAAATCCCTATTACACATGATAAAATATGTATATGCATTTCAACAACAACATAAGAGAATTCAATTGCACTTGAGGCTGTTTCAACAAACACTACTAATTAAATGCACTGTAAAACTAGAAAAAACATCGTCCAAACACAATTATACAATCTTACTACATAAACAAACATCTCACAAGCAAAATAATGGATTAAATTGTAGTAATTTCACCTACGAATTTTGCAAAGCTTGCAGGGTATTATAATGTTGGTTAAAATCAAGAGTATTCAAAGCAAACAATCACATTTCACATTTCACATTTCACATTTCAAATTGTAAATGAAATCTCATTATCTTCACTTCATGTTTGATTTATTGACACATGTTCTTGTTCTAATAAAAAGCCAATCAAATTCTACACACAAAACAGAGCAGAAACACACAAAATTTAGGGCTTTAGGCTGACCTTTTTATAGCTAATAATCCTTAGCCTCTTGAATCTTGATGACACCAAATCTATTAAAGAAAGCTCACTCAAAGCTGTATACAAAACGTGAAAACAAAATCAAAGTTCAGTAAAAGTCAGAAAAATCAAATAAGTAGAAATCCAACATAAAACGAAATATATTCAAATAAATCAAAGTCACCACTCACCAGATCGAAACAAGTAAGTAGATAACAAAAAAAGAGGGAAAAAAGTTTGAGAAAATTGTAGATCAGAATGGAAAAAGAAGAAGAAAGATACCTTAAAAAGAGACGATTGTAGGCAGAAGTCGGAACCGTGGAAGAGAGACAATTGCAGGCTGACCAAAGATTTCTAGTGGGTTGACTGGTTGAAGAAGCGGTGGAAGAGAGAGAGAGTGAGATTGTGAGTTGGGAGAAAAAATGAGATATTCGGTTGATAGAACAAATAGGTCTGAAAATGGTTACAAAAATTAGGGTTTTTTTTTTTTTTTTTTATTTCTACGTTAGTTCATACAGGTCGGTTCGGTTTTGAAGACTAAAAACCGAATCGAAATCGAATTCAATACAGTTCATTTAGTTTGAACCGAATTGAACCGAACTCAAGTATAAAACCGAAGCAAACACCCTTTTTTGGTTCGGATCGTTTCGGTTAAGTTTCGGTTTCGGTTTCAATTTTTATGTCCACCCCTACCTAAAATCATGTGAAAACTTGCAACAAATGCCAAACATTCGCACCAGCATCGCATCTCCCCTAGGTACACTAAATTCAATTTTGGCCCCTTGACCTTTTATGAAATGAGGAATGGACATTGTAAGTAAACTTCCTACAGCCTCCGGCGGTGTCGTCTACATGTTAATACTACATACTACTTTACCAAATGGGTCAAAATCAAGGCATTCCAACAAGTACGCGACATTGAGGTACGCAACTTTGTTTGGAAAAACATAATTTGTAGGTTTGGAGTACCTTGGGAAATAGTGACCAACAATGGATGACAGTTTATTTCCTACGAATTCAAGAACTTCTGCGATAAATATGGGATAAAGCTAAGTTTCTCAACACCACGATATCCCCAAGCCAACAGACAGGTAGAGTCGACGAACAAAACCATTGTCAACACTCTAAAAAAGCGATTCGAAGCAGAAAAGGGCAAGTGGGCAGAAACCTCCTAGAGATATTATGGTCATACAAAACTATGCCCCATCGATTGACCGGTGTAACACCATTCTATCTTGTTTACAGCTCAGAAGCAGTAATCCCAATTGAGACATGACTTGCGACGGCCCGAAGCGAAAACCCAAATGAAGGGCAAAACAACACTGAACTCACATTTGAATTAGATCACCTAGATGAACGTCGAGATCGTGCTGCTCTACGGATACAGTCGTATCAGCAACAGATCGCACGACACGATAATAAGAAAGTAAGAACATGAGTATTCAAGATCAACGATTGGGTACTACGACGAGTCTTCCAAAACACCAGGGAAGAACGAACGAGAAAACTAGGTCTGACATGGGAAGGCCCCTACCAAATAACTGATATCAAGGGTTGATGGGCATATAAGTTACGTGGACTCGATGATCGAGAAATACACAATAGCTGGAACGCTCTACATCTAAAACTGTACTATTTCTAAACTTGTCTATATTTCTATATTATCATTATGATATTTTTTATTCATCGACATTCAATACCGACGAGTCAACACTCAAAGGGCAATGATGAAAACTTAGTGCAACTAAGTGCAAAACTGAGCTCACAAAACAAAATCATATTTTGTTCTATAAAAGCTGTCGACATTGACAAACAATGATTTGCTAATACAAGAACGACACAATTTCCCATGATCAACAAGTCAATAACCAAAATCAACTCTCGATATCTTTATTCGACATCACATATAGTGAGTGGGGAATAGCACCAGGGACATGTGTCGACCAATAATGCGAGTACACGAACGCAATTTCCTATGTAAATGTAAGGTCGTATCGACTAATAACGCGAGTACGTGAAAACAATTTCCTATGTAAATGAAAGGTCATGTTGACCCAATTACACATATACGCGATGTCAATACTAAATAAAAAGGTCTAGTCGACCAAATTACGCATATATGTAAACTTCAAGAATCTGCCGAACAACTAAAGTTTGTGCACAAATTTACAGGCTTGTCTCATACAATCATCAAAATTGTGAGAACCATTTACACAATGGTCGAGTCGTTCACACAATCATATCAAAACAAATAATTTTCCCATATAAAGTCAAATCAACAAAGAAAGATATATAAACAGGCTTTAAAGCATAAATATATAAAGGTCGATTCGACCAAATCATCCGAAATTACAAAAAATAAAGAGAAGTTGATATGAAAGATGGATAAATTCAAAAGGAATAGAGAAACGAAAGTTGATCAATCTTGGGTAGGATTGTTGACAGGCATGTGTGGATCCTCGACATCGTTAGCATCTTTCTCAACTGGCCTTTAGCATCATCCTCTTCTGCTCCTTCCCTAGATGAGGATCCCTCAAGTTTGAGATGCTCCATTTCCTCATAAGTGTCAACCACTTCTTGCATCTCCTTCGAATCCCAATTTACATGCTGGCTAGATAAATACTCCTTGAAAAGCTCCGCCCTTGCTTTGCACATTGCTTCAGTCGCCATTAACATCAGTTGCTTTTTCAAATCTTCGACAATACGCTCTTGTTCCGTGACAACCATATTAGCCTTTGTCGACTCTTCGTAGTGTCGATCTCTCTCCTACTTCAAACTCTTCATCTCCTCCTCTAGAGTCAAGTTTTTCTGCTCTACATCCCTCAAAGCCTTGTCAAGTTTAGCGATCTCTGCCTTAAGAATGACATTAGCCTTCCGAAACTTCGCACACTTGTCACTAACAAACTTATACCTATCATGAAGAAACAAACCTACCTGGAACGCCGAAAGGATACCCATATCAAACACCTCTTCTGTCTTCTTACCCTTTAAATAGTTCGCATCAGTAGAGAGAAGAAAGTCGTTCGACTTCTCAAGAAAGTTAGTCGGCTCCTTGAACGACAATACTCATGAAGGGAGAAGCACCATTGATGGATCCATATTGGAGGCGGAGGCAATAGACTTCCCCTTCTGGGTTGTTTCGACATTCTTTTCGACGTCAACGACTGAATCTCTCTTCTTTCTTTTCCTTGCTGGACTCAATTCAGGTAACAAGTATAGACATGTACTGGTGCTTCAGGTGCATACTCCTTCTACTTATCAGTCACATGCTTCTTCTTTGCTGCTGTTGTTGCCCGTTTTTTACTAATGCTTTCCCTGTAAAGCTTCAGAGCTTCAGCTTTATCAAGCATGTTGATCTTTGCACTTGCCGTCAACGTCACTGCGAAACGACGTTCAACGTAAGAAATAAACGATAAAAATTTCATATCACATTGAAGAATTTCAAGACTCCTTCTAGTCCAAACATACGACACGAAATCCTTCACATGAGGATATGGTGTTTGCGATCTATTCAAGGTCGACCATTGCCATAAGTTGTTAGGCCTAAGTTTACCTTCCGTAAGCAACACTCTACAACTCCTTTCTTTAGCAGGAAGTTCGAAAATACTCTTAGTACGTTCAGGTGCCTCGTCGCACGATGGCTTACTATCCACACCCTTTATCTCTACATAAACAATCATTCATCAATACTAAGGGTAAGTTTTTTTTTTTAAAAAGTCTTTTAAATCGACGATGGCAATCGATACTCACCATATCGATTCCAAACACGTCAATAGACATACTGCGAATTCCCCCAAGGACCATCGATTAGAGGACCCTTAGCAAAAAAGAAGCTATCTTTCCAATTCCAGTCGTTTGTCGTAATGTCAGTTATAAGCTGATTGTCTTTAGACCTAGGTATCAGCATATAACGACCTTTATAAATCACATGCTCCTTCAAGTAATAGTTATGTAGGAGACACCTCAATCCAAAATCGATTCCATATCTCTCACACAGATCAGTCAAACTCAAAGGATCCTCCAACTATTTGGCATAAACTGACCAGGGGAAATATCATAATATAACAGCATACGTCGAGCCAAAAAGGGAACTAGAAATCTAAAACGAAGACGAAGGGTGTACTCATAAAAACACGTCCACACGGGTACATCCTAATTCGCCCCGTTCGTGCTTATTTGGCACACGTAGCTCGATAGACTCTAGGATTCCATAAATCGTCTGTACACTACTCAAGTCGTCATTAGTAAGCATGCTTGTGAGATTATCAGATAAAATATCCAGCGGTCGACCAGTAGTAGAAGGTTCTGCAACATCTACACGCCCTAGGAGTTCTACCAACTGCACAATGGCATGGACGACACCCTATTCTAACATGCCAACTCTATTTATATTTGCATTTGACGAATATACTATAGAAACCTGCCGCTCGACATTTATAGCACTAGAGTCGACTCCCTCTTCATCGTTCGGTGTCCAAGTATAATGCAAATCTGAGATTAAATCTTCATTCGACATTTTATCTCCAAAAAAAGAGTTGACAAATGCAAAAAAAATGCAAAAAAATGTATAAGTCAGACACGAACTAAAATGCTACAACCACAACCTAAGGATTACAGATCAAAACCTAGAGTTTCACGAAAAATCATAACCTAAAAGGCAATAAATCAGTAACCCTATAGAGCTTCGACTATCCTAGGTCGAACGACCACTAAATCCGATGCCTACTCACGACAACGACATACAAAATAAGCCATAAACTTATAACACATCATATGAACAAATTCAACATGGCGCAAAATTTAGAAATTTCAATCATAAATAAAAAAACGTGATGAACGTGAAGAACACAGCGAAAAACATGTGTATTCCCAAGCAAAATCTGGAGTTTTTTATATATATTCCCTATGGATTCATAAAGGTAAGTCTCATACAAAGCAAACGAAGAATGTGTAAATATTTTTTAACTAACCTGAAAGGGAATCGCTGGAAAACTTGATAGAAACGCTGCCAGAAATTAGAAGAGACGTCTGCTGGAGAATGAAAACTTTTCAAATTCTCTGATTGTAAAGATAAGTGAAAACTCTACAAGTGTTTGGTTTATAAAACCAAAAATTTAACCACAAATACTTAAACCAAGTTGCCCGTGTCAACGCCCCTTCGGTTGCCAACTTACCAAGGTAACCACGCGGTTTAAATTTTGAAGCATTTCGAAAACTGCACCCAAATTAAATACATCTGACGTCAGTGTAGGAAGCTGAAACTCAATTGTCCCATCGATTTGACTTCCCGCACTTACGATAGGCTTATCCGTCTAACAACAAATCACCTCTATAAGAATGTCAAAAAAAAATCACCTGATGCATGGTCGATTCGTCAATCGACAAAATGATCCTTCAAGTAACGCTCTTGATACCTGTCGATACAACATGAAGTCGACCACGTGAAATGACTCAACTAGAACCATTCTCTAAACATAGTGATCCCATATTTAAAGAGTGGGGGACAAACTGTGGTAGTCAAAAATGGCCCATAGGCCCAATGCTTAAAGCCCGAACCTTTTTAGTGCTGGATCCTATCTAAGCCCATTACATTAGGTAGACCCAGTATGAGTATCAACTAAGAGACTTGGCAATTTGAAGACCAAGTCAATCCTCAGTTACAAAGAGTGGGTAACGTTTTGATTCAAAGGGAGAGGATCTCTCCTGAAATCTCGCCTACACTTAATCCACGATCAGGTGAACGTTGAAGATGATTCACTCCCTATAAATAATATGAGATTTTTCATAGTGAGCTCTCTCTGATTTTGACAACTGAAAAAGCTTACTTACACGTCTAGAAACTCTACTTATAAGTACTCCGACCATCGGAACTTGATCGGATTTACAATCACAATCCCTACAGATAATTGCTCAGCCCAAGCAAACCTAAGGCTAATAATTTAATCCCCATATATATTATTTTCTTTATATATTGTCTCTGTTCTTATTCTTTTGCAGGCTCAACGAAAAAGATAACAACTCTAGGTTGATAGAATAACCCTTCTTGCAGGTTTATTGAGGAGACGATATCCTTTTTCGACAGGCTTAACTAAGTTGTTTTGGACCTATAACAACGCGATCCGATCCATATTAACTGTAGGTCGACCAGCTGCAGTACGGATAGTATTACCCTTAATTTATATAATTAAATCAAAATTTCAAAAGTGAAGCAAGAAAAGTTAAGTTTGGGTCTTAATAGCACCCTCTTTGAAGCGACAAGAAGAATATCTTCTCTTAACTTGAAATGACCAAAAGAATTTGAGTAGGGCCGTTTGGTTACTGTGAAAAAGAAAACAAACAGAAGAGAAAGCGCGAGAAAAATGACAGTAGCGGCTGGGATCGGATACGCGCTGCTAGCGCTTGGGCCCTCTCTCTCGCTCTTCCTCTCCGTCATCGCCAAGAAGCCCTTCCTCATCCTCACTGTCCTCGCCAGGTACAATCTGTTTTGTGTGGTTAAGGAAGGTTTTACATTGCACGAAAGTTATTTTCCTTTGTTTTCTCGGTAATCAAGCAGCGATTTGTTAATTGAATGGATTTAATAGTTACTTTATGAGAAGAAATGAAAGCTGAATCAATTGTTTTTCTGTCGTTTCCTAGTTCTTGGAATTTGATGTTTTTATGAGTTTGACTTTGACATTTTTAGCTGTCAATTGTTGATTTCTAGGGTTTGTAAGTGAACATCAATGGAAAATGATAGTGTATGATATAATTGAACTAAAATGTGTGCCTTTTTTTTTTTTTTTTTTTTTGTTAATTAAAAAAGACGACCTTAAATAATCTAATTTGGCTGTTTCCAATTTGCTTTTGGACTCTGATGGGATTTGTAATTAATGTGTGTATGTAGTACACTGTTATGGCTTATAAGTCTAATTGTGCTGTCTGGAGTGTGGAGGGCTTTTCTCCCTCTGAAATCGACTACATGGTGGCCATATGCAATACTTATCATAACATCTGTTGGTTTTCAAGAAGGTCTACGTGTTCTTCTCTGGAGAGCTTACAAGTGAGTTATCATCCGTATATTGTGAATTCAATTTTGTTATTTTCCTTATTCTTCAAATATAAAAGTTAGCTGCAGTTAGGAAAAGCATTCAAAATCACTAGTTATAATTTCCACTGACAATGTACATGCTATCATGGTGAGGTGTTTAGGCCTCTAAGCCTCTTGAGGTCTGAGACATGGATTTTTATCCTATACATTTGGAGTAGGAATTCAGATATGAAAATATTCAGTTCTGCTTATAAAATTCCGAAATAGGAGTTGAGAAAAGTTTAGAAAATTATTGAAAACGGATAATCCTTTTCAAAAGAGAAAAGATTAAAGTAAATACGCAAGCAAGAAAGAAATGCATATCGGAGAAAAAGGAAGCATATATGGTCAGTCTAGATTTGCTGGGAAATGCTACAAAATGCTGGCATTTTGAGCAAAATTGCAAAAGTCTGTAGTTAAATGTCTAATCCAGTCATCCAGATGATAACTCCTTGTATAATTATGGGTGTTACCATGTTAGCTAACTTAACTAGGAAAAAAAAAATAAAAAACTAGCAAGGTGATATTATTTTTGGGGTATATATAATGTAGTACAAAAATTTAAGAGAGAAAAAAAATTAATTGTGAATTCTTTTAGCATCATATTAAAGACATAGAACCTCATAATTCAATCTGTTTCTTTTTGTTATTATGTAGTCCGGGGTGAACAGGATTTCTCTGTATTTAAGTTTAGATACTTAGCTACGATCTAAGTCAATTTAGTTCTGACTTGGTTTAATTAGTTATCCAGAAAGGGTTTTTTTTTTTTATAAAAAAAAAAAAAACTTTATATGAGTTACTCTTACTTCTGCCCTAGAAGTCTTATTCAAACAATTTAATGAGGATATCAGTGAGATATGAACATATCAAAATGCGTAATGTTCATAGTACTGTTCGATACCATCCCACTGCACTGAACACACTATCAAAGCAGTTAATGTTTGTCTCATATACTTTAAGCTCACTGACTTTGAAATAATCTTATTGTTCATTAAAGCAGTTTCTTGTGTTGCTTATCCTTTGAATCAAATGAACGGTTTAATCTTTGTACTAATTGAAATTTTTGAAATTCCAGTCATTAAGTAAACCAGTTTGTGATATATTATTAAATATTCAACTTATGGCATAATTTATATTGTTATTACTGACCTCTTTATTTGCTTATAAGTGTCTATATCTTCCCCATATATTAGTGATGGAATCATGGAATTGCATTTCAATTTATTGCTTCTTATTATTGATTTTGTTATATCTTCAACTCTTTTTCCATTGCCTGAGTTGTTCAGCAATTTTGTTTAAGTAATGTTCTCCTGCAAGATACTAAACCTATTTTTTCGAGCCTGCTGTCAGAGGATCCAATTGTTCATCCTCAACCTTTTGGGTGGAATATATATCCATTGTCTTTACTTTTCTTTTCTTTTCTTAACCAAGTTGGACGCTGCGGATAAACTTTGGTTTCTTGTTCAGCAATCTAGATGATTTTCGCTTAACTTTCTCCACTATAACTTTTGGGTAACAGTTTCATTGTTTGAGATGTAACTGATGTTCTGATAGGAAAAAATCTTCTTTCTCCTGCACCGTTGGTATTCATGGTTATTTAGGTAGTACCTTGTTGTTTTGAAATTTGTGGATCATGAAGAATCTGTATAACATGACACAAGTATGTTAGTTTTGGTAACATCTCTCACTGTTGGAATTAATGTAGGAGGTTGGAAGACATATTGGATGCTTTTGCTGACAGAGTCTCAAAACCACGCCTATTTCTCACTGATAAGATGCAAATTGCTCTAGGTGAGCTTTGAAGAGGCAATGAAATTTCACTGATAAATTTTTTTTTCTTGTTTCCTATGAAAAAAAAAAAAAAAGAAAAAAAAAAGAGGAGGCTATGAAATTTCTTTTTAGATAACCGAAATTGTTATTTTTCAATAGCCTCCTTTTGAATTATGTACATGATATTTTCCATAACTGTTGTTATTTGACATACAAATAAAATTTGTATCACCTGACACCTGCATCTATCCATGAGTACCTCTTAAATTTAATAGAAGAGGACCCTGCTGCTTTAGGGTTTCATTTATACCTCTTTATAGTTGAAGAAGCTACTACTACATTTTAGCAATTATGTTCGTTTAGGGTACAGTCATTTTCTAAGAATTTTATTTCATGCAACTCCTGAGGGTCGGGTATTTCAAGAAGTAAAACTGTGATAAAATGATTAATTACTTGAATTTCAAGTTCTTTTAGAAACCTTACCACTTTCTTGCCTAGCAGGAAAAGAGTTACCTTATGCATTGATCTATTGATTAAATTCATTCAGTTAAGTTTTTGTATGGCCATGATGCCTTTCTATTTTGAATTACTGTGGTGTTCAACTACATAATTGAAACATATAGTATATAACTCGGGCAGTTTTAGATGAAGTTAAATTAAAGTTAGGAACTTTGTCATTTCTCTGTGATATGTAGATATACATGTAACTCATTGTACTCGATTGTTCTGTTTTTCATTTTTCTTTGCGATCAATCCTGCAGCTGGTGGATTAGGCCATGGTGTGGCCCATGCTGTGTTTTTTTGTCTCAGTCTCTTAACTCCAGCATTTGGTCCAGCTACTTTTTTTGTTGAAAGATGTGCACAAATACCTTTTTTTCTTGTTTCCGGTGAGTACTATGCCTTTTTTTTTTTTTTTTCTGTGAATTTCTTGTTTACATTTGGTTCAAACACTGGTTTTTGAAATGTATAATTTAGGGATTACATTCACTACATTAGATTACCGCAGTGCAGTTTTATGTTTTTAGATTCACTGTATATTAATAGTAGCTGACAAATCTTTAAAAAATGATCTCCTGTCATAGTTTTTTCTTTATTCTCTATGCCTAACAGCTTTTATCTTAATTTTTTGCAGCACAAATTGCTCTCACTTTTGTTACTATTCACACTTTCTCTATGGTCATTGCATTTAATGGGTACGCACAAGGGAATAAAGTGGACCAGTATTTTGTTCCTGCCATCCATCTTGTTGCAGGAATGGTGGTAAAGTCTGCAGTTACTTTTCACATTTTTTTCCATCTCTCTGTTTTATGTTTTCTTATTGATAATTATATTACTAATTATTCCTGTAAGACTGCACTTTCGTATTAATCCTGAGATGGCCATACTTGTACATGTATTATAGAAAATGCTACTTCGTAATAATTGTGTCATGTTCTGTTTTTTAAAAAGAAACTGTGTTGTGTTAACATGGGTTAATGATTGGCTCATTGCAATGAAATTGACCATGGAAATGACACGGACACAGATCAAAGGACATGAGAAAACATGGACAAGTTAAGGGAAACACACATATAAGGAGGATATTGTTTATTTTTTTAAAAAAATTTTTTTATAAAGATCTCTGACTGTAAAATACCACAAACAAAAGGACATGTCATTTGATAAGTGATGGGACAAGAATAACCCACTAACTAAAGCCCATTCCTCTCTCAATATGATCTTTCTCTCAAGACATGCACATGAACTCCACTTAATAATTTTGTTTTTTGATAGTTAAGTGCTTTTGTTGGATATGTGATGTTAGTATTTATTTATCACCGGTGGTGTTGAAACTTGAAAGTCTCGTACACCCCATTCATGATACTATAAGTTTTTAAAATAATTCATGGAAAACGCATTGCATTTTATGATTCCTTCAACCTTTTATGAAATGTCCAAATTGACGAACATATGACTGTGTCTGCTATGATAAAAATATGTGAATAATTTGTGAATCTTCTCCTCCGTTCTTACTAGTTCAGTGCTTAATAAATTTGTGCTGTACTTTTAACTACCAATTGAGTAGCACTTACCAACTCTTTTCTCTTTTTCCTTACTTTTGGTTTTTCCTCAGACATTGGTAAATTTTGCATCTGGTGGTTGTGTGATTGGGATTCCTATCCTCTATTTGATGGCAGTCTTGACCTTGATACATTGTGGAAAGATGGTATTCAGAAGATTGACAGAAATCCGAAGCAGGCAGGGTAATTTTCAGTAATTAATAACTGTCATAAGGTTTCCCCCCTAAATTTCCATATCATTCGTGGACGTTCTTCTCCGTACAATGTGATAATGTGATCTTCAATGCTTTCATGCATGAAGAGATGTCCATGTCCATGATTATTTAATCTTTCAGTTCGTGGAGTGGACTAATCTACTAATTTAAGTCAAATGGCTATATTTGTTTTTCCCTTGCCCTTCTTTAACCTAGGCCAAAATTTAGAAACGCATGTATTTTGTAGGCGCCTATGTAGACATGCGACCTTTTTTTTTTTAATTATTATTATTATTTTTATTTTTTTATTTTAAGTTTTCTTCTGTATTGGTTAGTAGGTCAAAAAAAAAAAAAATTAGGGCATTTATATTATCTGCTGTATCCCATAAAGGTAAGTTTTTTTTTTTTTTTTTTTTTCCAAACTAACTTATTTGTATTTTGTATTTTCCGTATTTCCAAAATACAAAGAAATATATTTTGAAAGGAAGATTATGATTCCTGTGGATACTGCACCATAATCTAAAATTCAGTAATTTTACATTTATACAACATCTATATCAGTTGTAGCAACCACTGTAGCAGCACCCATAACACTTGCATATACTTTATAGCAGTTGTCTGGTGAACAATTATGTTTGCTTTGCTTTGTGAAACGAAGTTGAAAGTGAAATGGTGGAATCAAGTAAGGAATTAATTAAATTGTTTGGTTGAAACGTGAAACTATACGGAATATCAATGAACTCTGTATGATCTTCTCGGAAATTATTTTTGGTTTTCAAAGTTATATTTTATCTGTAGTACCAAGATTTAGAACATGGAAAATCATCTGAGGAACTCAATCGCCAGTATTTTGGCGTTGGTTGAATAGGCAGGGTTGATGGCTCACCACCACAAGGACATGACATGGAAGTCAATCAGCTAAGCAAGTATCCAAGTTGGAAATTTGCATCGGCAATCATCGGTGCTTGAGGATCTCTCAAGCAGTAGATCAGAATTCTCAGCTTACAGAAGCAGCACTTGCAGTGTGTAAGATTGATTGAGTGATAATAGTGTGAAGTACTAGGAACCAATCTGACTATTAGTTTGGCTTAGGTTTGTTGGCTTACAGGTCATGAGTTCCAAGTATTCTTTCCTCCGCTCCCATCAGGATGTTCATCTATAATCTCTGTCAAGTATCTGAGCCCAGGTTTTTTGTCATATTGATCAACATTTCTCAACACTTTTTCAATTTCAAGCAGATTGGTAATAAAACTTGCTTCAGAAGGTTTTTTCATAGAAAATGCTTCAGTAGAGATTTTGGCTGCAACTTTATATTTTAACGCAATTTTGAAATTATTATAAAATGAATAAGAATAAACAATAATATAAGACATAAACTTAAAGTATATAAGAAGAGAGAAAGAATAGATAAAAGAGAGAAGTTTTTTATTCATCAATTGTTCTCATCAAAGGTGTATCCAATACAATGGTGAGAGACCCTTTATATAGTCTCACAGTCCCACATTACATTAAGTAAAAATAAATTACATTATAATGAATAATAAAATTGATCATTATGGTAGAGCTAGTGGGAATACAAAAGGATGGAAGTTTCTTCCTTGGATTGATGGATATTTATTCATATGTAATTGCATAATATTTATAACAGTCCCCCTTAAATTAATGTCCATCAATCATGCATTGAATATGCCTCGTTAAAACCTTTGCTAGTAAAAACCCAGTGGGAAAAAAACTAGCAGAGGAAAAAGAGTACATTATTCATCTACATCCCTAATTAACTTTTAATAGTTATGGGGGTACAAAACTGCCTCATTAAAACCTTACTAGAAAAACCCTATGGGATAAAAACCTAGTGAAGGAAAAAGAGTACAGTATGTAATATTATCAGTAACTCCCTCTGATAAAGTGATAAATACACTCCCCCTCATGCTGACGTGGATGCTTCAATATTTTGCAAAGATATTGCATCCTAATACCATGTACCAAGATTGTTGAAATTGGTAGTGTATTTATAAATAAATCTGCAGGATTGAAACTTGAACATATTTTTTATCACCACCTTTTTGGAGATCATATGCAAAGAACTTTAATAAAATTGCTTTTTGAATTGGTTCAACTTGTTATATACGACATCATGTGTGTTGTTTTATTATAAAAACACAAGTTGAACTTATATTTGGTACTTCGAGATCTAAAGTTCTTCAATAACAAGAGGAGATCATACACTACTTTAAGTTATGAAATAACATCGAGGAACCCATTCGATGTGTTTTATCCATGAAAAAGTACTTCAGGACCTTTATATATATATATATATATATATGTTGATTCATGTATTATTATGCTAATTGAAAAACAATCAACTCGGCCATTAACCGAAATTATTTTCTAAGATTTTTCAACTTAGAAATTATTCTTTATAAAAGTATAATTTGTAAACTCATCAGGAGTATTAATAAGTCTGAAAAGATCAATATATACTTATTAGGAATCAAATTTGTTGATTCTTTCAACATAATATTCATAAAGGCGTATGCACTACATGCATTTTGTTTTATTAAATTCAATATATACAAAATGTAGTATTGAACTACTTGCTTAAGGCATTTAAATCCTTCTAGGATTTTTATTTATTGTCAAACTAGGTTTCTGCAGTAAACCTTTTATTTTAATTCGTACGAAAAATAATTTTATTTTACAAGTTTGATCTCATCAAACATTTGGACTACAAGTCCAAAATTTTCAAATTCAAAATAAGTATAAAACTCTACCTTTTATTTTTCACCACTATGTCGACATATATACAATTAATAGTTTAAGATCATCATCATATTTTTCATAATATACAAAGCAATATATGATCTCAATTTCTATATTATCAATATAATTGATTTACATTTCGTAATCTATGTGCCTCTTCAGGGGTTATTGAAATCTCTTTAATGTTTAGTACACATGCCTTTTTATACAAATATTCCTTTCGGAGAAATATAATTTCTTTATTTTTGGTACATGTGTCTCTATTGGGACAATTGAGGTCTATCTATTTTTTACTTCAATAGTCTTATAGGGGGGATTAACATTTCTATATGTATCTTCAGGATCTTGTTTTTCAATTGTGAGACTAACTCTTCGGGAGTCTTTGATGATGATGATTCATTTTTCACTCAAGTATTATTGTGATATTTCAAATTCCACTTCTAGGAAACCTTATCATTTTAACGAAATTGTCTTTCATTAGCAGATGATTTTTGCTGCCATTTCATAAATTGTTCTACAGGAACAACCACCCGGGTTTGTATATTGGCAGAATGTAATTTTATTATTTTCTTCGAATCATCTGAAAAATTATTTGTATACTATGCAAATCATAAGATGATGTAAGCCACGTAATTTCACATCGTTTATCAATTTATCATAATTCTCCCCCTAACGACGAGAAAATTAAATTTTTATTCTTCGAGAAAATCTTTTGCATCATCGTAATTTTCTACATAACCTCATTTATTCTATCATATTTTCTTGTAAGTACTTACTTATATCATCTTATGTTCTTCAGGAACATTCAGTACCAAAAATAATTTTTATTTATGAAATCGATATCCATAAAAAAAAATTTCAATATCACAATCGTTTTTTTTTTTTTTTTTTTAATTGAACTTCTAGTTCATAATATTTCTCGTATTAAGTATATGATCTTATGACAGAATAAACAATAAAAGAACTCATGTTTCTGGCATGAGACAAAAATAATAAAATATTTTTAATGAACTCAAAATAATTTCTTTTGTTATAGATCTACCGGATCTAACAAATACAAAATTTTATTTTCATGTAATTTTATTAGCTCTTCAAGAGTGTCCATTATACTTGGTAAAGATTAACAAAATATTAAGATGTACCGCATGTACATAATCTTTATCCTTATATTTAACATATATAGCAATCAAAAAGTTTTTATAATTCTTGAAAGGTACGTATATTCAAAATTTTTACAAATTTTCTTGCTAAGTTTTGGTGTTATTCCACTTCTGGTGGAATGAATTGAATTTCTCATAGTGATCACCTTAACTTCAATAATTATTTCAACTATCTACATTCGCATCACAACCATGATATTTTAAAAGAAACATCATTCACTTCAGGGAATGATATTAATCCAATTGGGTGATGTTTTATGGTTGAAATAAGACATGATATCAATTCAAATATTCTCAAATTTATAATCTCAATATTGCTCATTCAAGAGCAAATTAGAGGTATGTAATTATCATGATATATATTGTTACTTCAGGAACAAATATTTGAATCATGAAGTGTAAGGTATTTTAATCATGTCTTTTCATTCGGTAGTCAAATCATTCATCTTATCGAATCAAAATGACTATTAAATCTTTCCGTGAAATATTTATATTTCAATTCATCATCAAAAAGAATGATTACTAAACAACAAATTAATGTAATTTGACATGACCAGTTAAACAATAAAATATGTTTAATCTTTATAAAAATGCTGGATATATATCATAACAGTTATAAATAAGTAATATTTTATTCAACAAATAAATCAAATAAGTAATATTGCTCGTATGTATAATGTAAATAAATTAAAATGTACATATGATAATAGGAATTTTAAAAGATCGTATTTGACTATTACCTTTTATACTTTACTACGTGAAGGAATTACAAAATGAATAATACTCATTTTATTATAAGATATATCAGTTATAAAATAAAAAAAAATAAAAAATAAAAAAAATAAAAAAAATAAAAAAAAAAGCAATTAAAGTCAAATATAATTCACAGATAAATCATATAAATTATTAGATACTACAACAAAGCTTATAAATTAACAAAACATGATATTGTTTTCATGAATGTTGCAATTACAAGTTTAATGTAATATTTTAATATAATTCAAAACAATACAAAAACTTAATTTTAGACAACTTAAGCACCAAAAATATAATATTATATTAATAAGACCATGTGAATACAAATCCACTATGAAATAAAACCACCAATTTTAAAAATCACAAAATTCAAGCGACCATAAAATTATATATCTCAAAACGAATAAATTAAATTTAAATGTCATAAAATAAATAACATAAACAATTTGTGATTAATAGATGTGCGAAATATGAAAATTCTAGTATATGAAAATATAAGAATTCACATCTACGTACCTTTGTTAGGATGAGAAGAAGTGAAAATAAAGAATATTTCGTTCACATTTTGAAGTCTCTTATTTAAAGACATTAGTTTCTTAATAAAATCATATCAGCTCTTGGAACTTATGATTTGATAATAAACTACATGTTTGTAACTGAAGTTTAGAAAAATTCAAAACTTCAGGTTTTGAATGGAAATTACAATTTAATTTTTACAAATGATAAGGACTACAATTAGATCAATTTCAGACCTTTCAATTCTAATTAAATTTGATATCATCATACCTTCAAGGCTGATTAACTTAGAATTGAGAACATTAGGTTATAAAAAGATCGATAGACAAAACTTCAGGTTTTGAATTTATATTAATATTTAGAGTTTCAGGGCTTTGTATTTCATTTTTTAATATGCTAATTGTTAAATATCTATTTAACAATGTAAAATTAAATTACCTTTTGATTCATCAATCCATGTTCAAAAGTATGGAATTTCAAGTTCAATTCGAGACTTTAAAATTAAGAACTTCAAGTTCTTAATTGTATTCAAATTTAGGACTTCTGGTTCTATATTTATTGATAAAATCCAATCACATAATTGAAATACTTAGATCGTGCTCAAAATAAGATAATATATATTTACCCTTCAAAATTAGATAAAATATATTTATCCTTTTGCAATTTTTGGATTTTATTTTAAGTCCACGTCCTCCTAAATAAATCACAAAAATGATTGCACAATATCCATTAACGATTGGATATTTGGTTATGATTATATCATAACATTAAGTTCATAATTTATTATTTTGAGAACTTCAGGTTTATAATAAAATTCATTTTAGAAGTTTAAAATTTCATTACAACTTCATGTGCATATATAAACTTTAAGTTTATAATTGAGAATAATGAATTTTAGAACTTCAAATTCCAAAAATAATCATCACATCAATTGGAATTTAGAACTTCAAGTTCTGATCCGATGGAAATTCATTATTTTGTATTTTGATTTTATTGCAATTTATAATTTCCAATAAGATTATGTTAAGCTTCAGGCTTTTTGATTTTGCAATCTCCAGACATCAGATCAAGCTTCAGGCTCTTTAATTTCACAATTTTCAAATATCAAATCAAGCTTCAGGCTCTTTGATTTCACAATTTTCAAATATCAAATCGAGCTTCTAGCTCTTTGATTTGGCGATCTTTGGATGAAATTCATTCTCTTTATTATTGCAATCTTCAGGTTGCAATACATTTAATTAATTATATTTTTATTTCTTGGCAACCCAAATAATATTGTAAACAAAAATAAAATGGGAGAAGAATAAAAACAACTATTTAGAATAAAAATATTAAACTAGAAATAGTACTTTACAGTTTGTTGGAGAGCTTGATCCCAACAAGAATGTTCTCTCTGTAATCACATATCAAACTTGGATTAGATGATTTTTGTCTTTGAGTAGAAAGCTTTCAATTATGGAAATCAAAAAAACGTGGTTAGAGACTCGTGCTGATAACGTATTATAAAATGAATAAGAATAAACAATAATATAAGACATAAACTTAAAGTATATAAGAAGAGAGAAAGAATAGATAAAAGAGAGAAGTCTTTTATTCATCAATTGTTCTCATCAAAGGTGTATCCACTACAATGGTGAGAGACCCTTTATATAGTCTCACAATCCCACATTACATTAAGTAAAAATAAATTACATTATAATGAATAATAAAATTGATCATTATGGTAGAGCTAGTGGGAATACAAAAGGATGGAAGTTTCTTCCTTGCATTGATGGATATTTATTCATATGTAATTGCATAATATTTATAACAGAAATGATATTTAGTTATATATATATATATATATATATATATATATAAATTTTCCTACGAGGATGCTGTAATAGAATTATATAAGGACATTGAATGTGAACCACTCGTTTTACATACTTTAACTTGATATGTATGTATTTGTCAAATCACTTTTATAAATGAGTGGTTCATATTCAATATCCTGATAAAGTTATATAAGGATGCCCTGATAGGAACAAGACTGTATATATCTATATATATATATATATATATATATAACACTTAAATATAAATATTACAACTACTTTTCTAAGAAAAGATCGGTCTTCTTCTTCTTCTTCTTCTAGAAAGTGTTCTCGTTATTTTTAATAAGAGCAAATTACACACTACCTACTTGAGGTTTGAATTGTGACACAAACAATTTTAATAGAAATTGACATTGAGCTCCCCTGTAATTAATAAATTCTATTAGTTTTAACATTTGACCAAATTTGACCGACAACAAATCCATTTTACCTTTGTTATTAGAGATGCACGTTTGCGGAATGGGGATGGATATAGGTCCCCCCCCCCCCCCCCCCCCCCCATCCCATCCCCACTTCCTATACCCTTCCCCCATCCACCCCCCCATTTCCCCATTTGGGGAAAATGGGGATGGGGAATTTTGGGGGGACCTATATCCATCCCCATCCACATCCCCAATTCCCCATTTTCCCGTTTCCCCCGGTAACCTCATTCCCCCATTTCCTCATTTGACTAAAAATTACAAATTAAATTTGAGAGAATGAGAGCAGTTAGACTTTTCGATTTAGGTTTTGGGTTTTAAAGATAAAAAAAGTAAATATGTATATATACTTATGGTTAGGGAGTTACTGGTTAGCCAATTAGACTTTTCCTAGAATTAAAAAAAAAATTAAAATTTATATTATAATTATATTTATATCTATTTAGGGGGAATGGAGAATTGGGGATGAGGGACCCCCCCCCCCCCCAAAAAAAAAAAAAAGGGATGGGGAGACGGGGATTTTTGGAGCCTCGGGGAAAAGTGTGCATCTCTACTTGTTATAAAGAGTGACAATACTACAATACCATCAAGATAAATATTGAAAAATAATAATTTATTAATTAGGTATTTTTTTTTTTAAAAAAAAAGAAAAGAAAAAAGGAAGTATGAACATGGAGGCCATAAGGCGGCCTTTCCTATGGAGGCAGCGACGCTGACCCTCGTAATTGCACTGAAGAGGCTGCCCCCTCCATTGATTTCGAAGGAGGAGGCATTCACAAAATACCAATAGAGAAGACTTTTCAAGTAGAGCCTTCTAAATTAGATCTTTTACAAGTAAAACTTTTAATAAAATATATATATATATATAATGTTTGGTATTCAATTAATTATATAATTTTAAGTTAGTAGATTGTTTGGTAATATATCTTCAAAAGAGATTTTAATTGTTATAAATTACAACAAATGGTATATACAAAGTATTTAAAGTTTGTAATGAAAGAGGAACATGATGAAATATTTAAGTTCCATAAAGGGTAGTTAAAAGTTAAAACAATGTACCTCTATTAAATAAGTCTCTTTTAGCTCAAAAAGAGCTTTTGGGAAGAAACCTAAATTCTCAAAATAGATATAAAATAGTTTTTTTTTTTTTTTTAAATATTAAAAAAGCTCTTTTTAAGGTTTGCCAAACATAAAAGAAAGACTTTAAAATAGCTTTTAATATTAAAAAAGTAAAATAAAAAAAAATAAAAAACACCTTTGACCAAAAGAAAAAATGAACGTTTAGAAACTTTTGTCAGCCTAGCTTCTAAAAAAAACAAAAAAAAAAAAAAAAAAAAAAACCTTTTGTTAGTCGCTTGATCTTTGACAATAGCGTATCCAAATGACTTTATATTTTTATTTTTTAACAATTGGCTACAGAACTTACCAACACCTCACACTTTCTGCGGTTTTACTAACGATCATTTTTTAACAAATAGCTACCGAGATTCACTAAGATCTCACAATTATTGTGGTTTTATAGACAATAATGAAATTTTAAAACTTAATGGATTAACCGAGAGCATAAATCTCCGATCACCAAAGCAATGGACATTTAATAGGAAAACAAGAATGTTACAAAATGCAAACCAAATAAAAAATCATCAATTAAAGAGCGAAAAATTTAATTAATGTTTGATTTACAATTCATATAGGAACAAATCCAAAGGGAAAAGTGAAAAAAATGAAAAATAAATAAATAAGGCATTGCAGCACAATTAGCAGATGCATATATATATACCATGCTTTCTAATTATAAATCGTTATTAATATAACCCCCAAATAAAAAAAAAATAAAAAAAATAAAAAAAAATGGAGTTGTTATCCGAATTATACAAATAGAGATGTAGTTGTAAAAGTAAATAACCATATTGCAAATTCATAATTTTTGTTGAGTTTGGTTGGTGTTTTTTGTATTCACTTGAGAAAGAACTTCCAAATGTCTCTGTCAGCCATATCTTTAATTGAATGAGCTCCCAAAATCCCTTCTTCATCCACCAGACTTCTCAAGTGCCTTGCTGCATTGTTCAAACCCACATAATTCTTCTTTGTTGCCAAGTATACCACCCCATATGGAGGCCTCAAACACTGCTCATCCAAAACATTGTATCGTATTAATAATTATACGACAGGAAAACCGAATTTGGAACTTACCGGGTATCTAAGAGATTGAAAGAAACTAACCTTTTTAATGAGTGAATATAGCTTCTTCAACGTGGTCACTGAGTAAGGAATTTCTGTCATTAAAATAACATCATAACCGCCTTCACCATGATCTGCCTCGCTGGCCCTCTCCCATGCTCGGCTTCCTGAAAGCTTCCTTGATCGTCTTGAAGAAAAGTCATGCCCCACGATGCTACCATCTTGGCTACTGCATCCATCCATGAAATCTTCCTCAGAAAAGCTCAGGCTCATCCCTGTTGTCACTTCAGACACTTCATTCCTCACAACAGACAAGACTGCGGGCAGTTCTTCCCAATCTCCAGCGTAGAAGTGCACAGTTGGAGCCAGAGTTTGCCTTGATGGAGTCAGAGGACTTTCTGGTTGCCGGCTCTGCCGGTCACGAGCATGCTCGAGATTGGCAAGGACATTTGGTATAGTTGTACATCTTATAGTTTCTGCACTGAGGTCTTGAAAGTGGACTGTGCAAGCACCCTGTAAAATGATGAATCAGAAAAGAGCAAGCAAAGAACTAAATTGCTTCTTTATTTGATAATTATTTTTTAGCTTTTTAAACTTTTAATGTCAGCATGCAATCTCTCTTTGTTGATAACTAACAGGTTAGTCGAAATAGCATCTTTCAGATTTAGTAACACTACAAATCTTTGAAAAGAGAATATGAAATAGAACTCTATTTCAATTATCAATTATCACACATTGATTAAGAGTAATCAACTACGCATACCTTCAGGCAAGCAAAAATCCCAGGAAGTCCATAGCTGCAGCCCAACTGTAAGAATCATTTCAGAAAAAGAAAATAAATAAATAAATAAATAAAAATTTCAGGTTATATCATAATAAGTTTCAAAATAAAATAAAGCGAAACCTACACAAAGTTCCAACAGCAGGCTCGAATAAATAACTCTTTTGGATGTTTTCCTCAGAAAACAGAGAAATCATTTTCAAATTGGTTCAACCTAGAAAAGTACTAGCCAAAAATTTTATTCATCACCAACACATTCTCAGCATTAATTTTTCAATATTTGTCTATAAACATCTAATGGACTTGAACAAAATCGTCCAAGAGGAAAAGATGAATACCAACATCTGATATAGAATATTAATAGTGTTACTCAAAAGTAAAAACAAAAGATCACAATATAAGTTTGATTAGATTGTCAGCTGTGCACACAGCCTCTAGAGATAAATGCATAGCGCCATATGACTAAATTACCTCGAGTACCCTTTTGCCTCTAAAGCTCAGTTGTCCATCACGAATCTCATGCTTCAGGACATTAACAAGATCAATAGAGCTCTCCCAAGATTTCAAAAATCCTGTAAAATTGGATGAACTCCTAACTTCAGACTCAAATTATCAATTTACACTTCCTTTCCTTGTATTGACAAGGAAAATACTTTCATAAATATTAATGTTCACTGTTCAGCTGTTCCACAGCCTATATGCCTAGCCACAGGCAAAGCAAATGAACAAACTCCACTTTAGAGTTGAGGATGGAATATACAGCACTTACCATCAGGTTTTGAAGATATAAATTCGGAACCAGTGAACCCAATTATATCCGCAACACTAACTCTTCCCTGCAAGATGTTGAAAAAGGGCATCAAACCTAGTTTATAATTCACATTGCTGAATTAATAACAAACAGTACATAGAAAACAGGCACTGCCAAGGTATAACATTCAGAATCTACAAACTAAAGATTACATGACATAGAAATCCCAAAATATTTCATTGCAATAGTAAATCAAATTCACAGTAGTTTTACAATCTTTGGCATCAGCTAGACAGCTACAAGTTACTGATTCAAACTTATATTCTGATATTTCTTTTGAAACAAACTAACCATGCCATTTATTTCAATAAAGAATTGAGCCAATATGAAGAACTAGAAATTTCTGCATCATAACTTTGACTTTGTAACACATGCATCACTTTAATGGCCTCCAGAAAATCTATATATATATATATATATATATATTTTAATTTTACAGAAAAAACATAGAACAGCCAAGCAGTTCTACTATATTTTCTTCCTCTTAAAAAGAGGGAAGAAAAAAAATTGAAGGTGCTGTTTGGAACCGTTTTTAAAAATGGTTTTCTGTTTTTAAAAATGAAAAACAACTTTAACATTGTTTATTTACACGTTTTACAAAACTGTTTTTAAAAACAAAAAACAATTTTTTTAAATGTATAACTAAAAAGTTAAAAACAACTTTTTATTGTTTTTCACCATTTTCAAAAACATCAATTCAAAACAAATCACAACTTTTCCTACCAAACAACTACTTTACCCATTTTAAAAACAACAACCAAACACTTTTACATCGTTTTCCTTTTTAAAAAATTACTTTTAAAAAACACTACCAAACACATTACATTTTTAAAACCATCATTTTTAAAACATAATTTCCATTTTTAAAAACAGTTTTCAAAAATACCATTTTAAAAACGATACCAAACGCGCCCAAACATTCTCTTTTGGCCCACCGCCAGCAACCATCCCCCTACTTCTCTCTGGTGACAGAAAAATTAACATATTTTTACATATGTTCGATTTTAAGTGCAAGTTTGAAGTTTCTATGCAAGCCAAACACCAGTATTTACAAAGAGGATTTTGGAGGCAGATACTTTTTACTAATGACAGTCCTTAAATATCATAACAATACCAATACAATTAGTGAACAAACCTTCAACTTGGACATTCCAGTGGTACAATACGTTAGATGAACCAATGAATCACAAGGTTTTTATCAGTAACAAACTTTGAAATAAAGAACACACATGCAGGCCACCTAAAACCCATAAAAATAGATTTTGCATACCTTGAACAAATTGAGCCCTTGCAAGTCTACATTATCTCCAGCATATTTATATGGATGAGCTATCTGGACATATGAAAGAAGAATGTATTAGTTTCGAAAGCAATTTACACCTTCAACTCTGCCAACAAAATTTTCAGATGAATAACTTCATCTTTGAAGATTATTTTTTTTTTCTTCTCAGTAATGGTAGATTAGAGGGGAGGAAACATGCCTTTGAAGGGAGAACCTCGACAGCTGGAGATGGGAGATGTACATCTCTTTCTGAAATAGAGGACATGCTCTGACTTCCTCGATCCTGAGGCGCAAATCCTGGCAAGCATTGTGCAAGCAATGATGGTGCCCGCATTGTGCCTTGATATTCAGAAAACTATTCTCAAGAATGAACAACCTGTAAAGTAAAATACTTCACATTAATATCTGGGTCATTCCTCAAGAATCCGAAGTACAAAATCCACCGAATTGACAGCTCATGAGCTTTGTTGATAAATATGGCTAAAGGAGGTAATGAATCAAATTACATGCAATAAAAAAGAAATCCCCTATGATCCTCCTGAGCTCACATTCTAAACTAGTCAATATCATTGTATGATTGCCAAAATACTGAGAGAGAACTTGAAACTTGATGATCAGAAAATCCAATGAAACTTCAAGCAAATTTTACAAAATATAACTATGTGGTTTGCCAATTTGACATTTGTGTTACATAAGACTGGAATACAATTTGTGAGATAATGCAATGACCAACTAGCGAAAATAAAATGAGGCCATCCCACTAGAGTCATCTTAAGCTACCCGAAATGTATAAAATTAAAATCAAAAAAAAAAGTTTCCAACATTTAACAAAATCTAAAAGACATGAAATAACTGCTAAAACCTCTCTTGGTTTGAGAAAATCAAAATAAGAGGATAAAACCAAAATATATATATATATATATTTCTTCTTACTCTTCTTCAGAGGTTTTTGCAAACCTTCTTATTAAACTATTCTACAAAGCATATCAAAACCTCAAAACCACCCAAAATCAAAACCCATATTTGAACTTCAAAAATTACATAATTAGATTAAGTAAAACTCAAAATTTTAGAATTCGAGACATCCGAAAACAAAATTACGTTGAAGAAAGATAAAGATCAACATACATATCCAATTACATCCAGCAACAGAATTCAAATATGAAAGAGCTAACATCTAACCCAAACAACTAAAATTTAATTAATTTAGAACCTAAAACCAAAGCTGTATAACTATTTTAAAAAGATAATTGCTTGATCACTAACAGATCCCATGACAGATTATCTCCAAAAATTAAATACAAATGACCAATTGCATTAAAGAAAAAAAAAAAAAAACAGAAGGCAAACTAAATGCAATTGAATCATCAATGATATATACAAAATATCTAATTTAGATTATATAACAATCAAAACTTACCAGTGAAGAATCTATTGCACAAAATCTAAGAGCTTGCAAACCCTTTTTATATTGTATATAATATTTTGAGAAACCAGAAAGAAAAAAATAATAATAATAAATCTAAAAAAGGTTAAACAAAACTCTGCAATTTCAGATGAAGATGAAGTTCACACTGAAAGTCAAAAAGAAATACCAAAACCCAAGAGAGAAACACAGAGAAGCTTCCATTCACACCTTCACTGTAACCGCCATGTTCCCATAATGCCCCTCCTTTTTCTTCACAATAACTGAATAACAAAACTAACCACTTTGGTTTCTGGTTGTTGAGTAGTGTCAATTTCGTAAATATTGGAAACTGACAGAGGTTTTTCCTTTTTAAGGGGAAATTATACCTTTCAAAAAAAAAAAAGAGGGAAATTATTAAAATATTCCCTATAATTTGTACTATTCTCCATTCTCTACCCGCTAGTTTTATTATTAGCCGAACTTCCCCCATCATTTGCTTTTTTCTCCAAACCCCTCATGCCAATAAAAAAAAATTCCCAAAATACCCCCACCATTAGGAATTCCATTAAAGACATCAGGGTAAATAGGTAAAAAAACTTAAATTAAAAATTATTGATGCAGTTAATTAAGGGCAAATATTTCTATTTTAATTGTTTGCTTATTTTGAGACTTGTTTAATTGCATTGTCACCGACGAGATGGGGTTGATCGAGTGGTATATCATTCACACCTACACGAGGTTGTAGATTCAAGTCCTTCCCTTCCCAAAAAGACCCTTGAATTTATGTAATACTTTTTAAAAAAGTATTTCCATTGTCACCTGCAATTACTTAGGGAAATGTAAGGTTTCTTTTGACTAAAGTCTTGAGAATGTGGCAAGTTGTTTTTGTTTTAATGATATTGAATATGATTTGAATCATTTTCTCACCTTAAGTGTCTCCACCTTGTCCTCGCCTTTATAATCTATTGTCACGTGCCTAATAAGTAAATCAATGACATTGGATTAATTATATTAATTTTTATGTCTTTAACCTGCCAAAAGATAGAATTAATCCAAGGCCATTGATTTGTTTGTTAGACATATGGAAATAGATTGTAAAGGTGAGGACACCTAAGATAAGGAGAGGATCTATATCCTAGTGAAAAATGGTGATGTAATCTAATGGAAAATCTGCAGAGACATAATAGAGTTGAGTTTGATCATATTTTCTTATAATCAATGATGCAAAAGTCCTCGACTAGGGCTAACTAGGCGATGGCTAATCGGTAGTCGGTGGCCCACCGCCCCGATTTCCTTGAAATAGGCGTGACCAGGCGAAAATCCACCAAGTCGAACCTAATCCCCGACTAGTCGCCCTAGTTGGCGATTAGGCGGGTTAGTCGATCAAACCGATGTTGACTGACTTGTTTCTATTTTTTTTTTTTAATTTGAAACCCCCAAAACGTAGCCATTTTGGGGGTTTCAATAAATAAAAAATTGGTCCAAAATCCAAATTAACGCAACCCGCTTCCTTCGATAAAACACAACTCTCTCCTTTCAAGTTCTCTCTTCTCTTACTGTCCAGTCTCTACCGCTCGTCGCCTTCGTTCGTCGCTTATCGCTGTTAGCCGGCAATCACAACCTTTTCTTGAGTTCTTCACTTCTGGTCTTCTACAATTTGTGAGGTGAGCTACAAATTGTCAAATTTTAGGGTTTGAATAATTTAATTTTAATAAAATTTAGGGTTTAGGCTTTTTACTTTTAACTTTTAAGGTTTAAATTAGTTCTTAATTTCTTATAAACCTGAATTTTAGGGTTTGAATTGAATTTTAATGCTTATTTAGTTATATAGTTTGAATTATAAATAATGGATTGAATTAATTATTTAATTGATATTTGATTATTTGGGATTTGGGAATGATCATTTGAATGTTAGATTGTTAGACTTAGACAGTAGACACTTTCACCCTTACTTTAGACTTTAGATCGTTTAGTGTTTACCTATTTAGTAATTATGACACTAAGTAACTTAGTGTTTATTTTCTTTATTCTAAATTTAAAATTTGTAATTTGAATTGTGGATTGTGACATTATGGTTGTGTTTAGGATCTAACTTCTTCACAATCACATGACCACATAGCCAACACCAATCTTGTTTTTGATGACCCTCTAATGGATATGTTCTGAAATGAAAGTCAGATGATATTGGGTGGGAGTTTGGGCAATTGATTGATCCCACCAATTTTGATAAAGTCAAATGTAGATTATGTTCAAAGACATTTTGTGGGGAAGTATATCGTGTGAAACAACATGTTGCCCATATATCTAGAAATGTGGCTAAGTGTCCGAGGTCAAAGAATGAGGATTAACTTAGATGTAAAAAAGCCATCATAGATGGAAGAAATAAGAAGAAAAATACGCATAAGAAAGAACAACAGATAAGAACGAAAGTTGATATCATTAGGATTTGGAAAGAATAAGAAATTGAAGGGTTATGGTTAAGGAAACCCAACTTTCTTGGTCATATGGATAAATTTGCATCGAAAGTCAATCATGAACCTTCAATAAGTACCAGTAAGTTTCTTTGCCAACATAATATTAATGATGCACCCTTTAAGTAGAGAACACATGTCGTGCATAGATATGTGGCTAGGTGGGTGTATGAAGCGGTCATTTCTTTCAATGATATTCATAACAATAGTTGTAGAGCAATTACGGAAGCAGATGGTCTATTTGGACCAAGATATATATATATATATATATATATATAAAGAGTCAAGGCAATACCTATTGAGTGAACCACTGTTAAAGGAAGAGGTTACCAATACCAAAGAGCCCTAAAAAAACAATAAGAAGAGTGGAAATTGACTGGATGCTCAATCATAATAAATGCTTGGACAGATGGGAAAAGGATGAGCGTTATGAACTTATGTGTGAAATGTAGTGAAGGTATCACTTTCCTTTCTTCCAAGGAAAGCGGTGATGAGGCATATACCGGGGAACACATTTTTTATTATGTGAACAAATGAACTAAACAAGTTAGGCCACAAAATGTTGTTCAAGTAGTGACAACTGACAATGGCTCAATATGGTCACGATAAAAATGTTGAAGGAGAAAATGCCTAACATATTTTGGTTCTTATTTGCTACTCACACTATCAACCTAATGCTTGAAGGTATTGGCAAATTATCAAGATTCAGGAAATTCATTTGTAATGCCAAAACTTTTATGATTTTTATTTATGCACATCACAAAACCTTGTGGATGATGAGGTCCTTCACAAAAAAGAAGGACATAGTGAGGCTAAGAGTCATTAGGTTTGTCTTGGCTTTCCTAACATTACAAAGTATGGTGGAGAAAAATGATAACTTAAGGGTATGTTTACTAGCATAGAATGAGATCGGTGCAAATGGTCAAAGACTGCTAAGGGGAAGCCTACTTACTCTACCGTGTTGAACATAGGTTTTTGGAATTGGGTGACAATGTGCTTGAAGATATTTGCTCATTTGGTGAAGGTGTTTCGACTAGTTGATGGGGATTGAGAGCCATCTATAAGATTTTTTTTTGGGGAGCTCAAAAAAGAAAAAGAAGAGATAAAGTTGGCCTTGAAAAACAATGAGAATACTTATCGGCCAACCATTGACATTATTGATGGTAAAGTCAAAGGTAGGCTTTATACTCCATTACATTTGATGGCTTATCTCTTAAATCTCTTCTATATGTATAAAGATACAAACATTGGAACTGATGGTGTTATCATAGATGCGGTATGTAGTTGTTTGGGGATTTTATTTCCTGTTGACATTGACAAGCAAACAAACATCATGATGACTAAATTGGTAATGTATACCAAGAAAGATAGTGGTTTTGGAAAAATAGTGGCAATAAAAGCATGCGAGAATAACATTGAGAAATATAATCCAGGTAATAACAAGTATTCACTTTAAATTAGTATATTACTATATTAGATTATTAGACTATTAGTAATTAGTATATTGATTTAAAATTTTAAATATTTATCTTTTATTATGTAGTTCAATGGTGGTTTTTGTTTGAACATCAAACACCTGACTTGCAATGGGTGGCAAAAAGAATCCTCGCATTAACCACTAGTTCATCCAGGTGTGAAAGGAATTGGAGCACTTTTGATGGGGTAAGTTATTTAGTTATTTACTAAGTAGTCTAAGTTATAAAGTTATTATTTACTAGGCATTAGCAAGTAACAAGTTACTTAGTTTTTTTTTTTTTTTTTTTTTTGATTAATTTCACTTTTATATAGATACATACTAAGAAAAGGAATATACTAGATGTGGATCGATAGAACAATCTAGTATACGTACAATTCAATGCCAAATCTATTAATCATCATAAAAGGTTAAAGGATAAGGAGTTAAACAAAGATATACTACTATCAAGTAATGGTGATGCTAGTAATGCATAAGAATGGATAGTTGATGATGGTGATGAAGAAGTTGAGCTCGATTCAGAGCTAACTTGGCCAATGGTTGATGAAGCAATCAGCAAATTAAATGACACAACCTCAAAGAAGTGCTAGAGTTCAAAGACCCGAAAGAACTCTCGAAGAAGAATTTGAATCTAAAGATGAATCGGTGGAGGAAGATGATTTTGATTTCGAGTCCAATGAAGAACAAGTGTTGGAAACATATGGAGAAGAACAAGAAGAGATAGTCACTTAGAGCTAGACATTTATTTCTGTATTTTACTATTTGTTGCAAGTTAATGGTTATAAGTTATGAGTTTTGACTAATGGTGGCCACGGTTCGGTTTTGGACCAAAACTGTTGGTTTCGGTTTGGTGGCCACCTAAAACCGAAACCGAAACCGAAACCGAAAATTTGGTTTGCTACAAGGTTTCAAACCGTCAGTTTTACGATTTCGATTTCAGTTTTAGGCGATTTCAGTTTTAGTTTGGGACAGTTTTGGCGCCATGTGGCAGCGTGTCATTGGTCAATTTTTTTTTCTTCTTTTTTTTCAAAATTTTTGCCACGTGTCAGCATCTGATTTGTCGAAGCATTAAATTATATATATATTTTTAATCAACCGATGGTTTAACAGCGGACAAAATCATCGGTTAAACCGCCGGTTTTTGGTCGGTTTTTTGGATGGCCAAACTGAAACTGAAACCGAAACCGTGAAAACCAGTTTTCAACCAGTTTTGGTCCCGATTTCAGTTATGGTTTGAGCCCTATGGTTTCGGTTAAACCGCGAACAAAACCAACAATTTAACCAAAACCGTGGCCACCTCTAGTTTTGACCTATAATTTGTGAACTTATTTGTTTACTACTATACTTTACTTGTTGTTGTTGACTTGTTGGAAACTTGGATAATTTTTTTAGTTGTTTACTTTTGTTGGAACTTGGAATTTGATTGACTTTGGTTGGAATTTGATTTTCAATTTGAGGTTCAATATATGAAATATATGAAATAGTATGACATTTTCTCAATTACAACAACAACAACAATAATAATAATTTAGGCCACCTGCCTAGTCCCCAACTAGTCCCCCTAAACGTTAGGCGGTGGGTCGTTGCTCGACTAGCGCTTAGCAACTTTTACAACACTATTTATAATCTTGGAGTTGAATGAGTCTCCTACAAATCAATCAATTGGCTTGGTCGTATTGAGTGATTCCACAATTACTACATGAGTGATTGTGTTAACTTTTTCTGTAAATTTCCTAACACTTCATATTTTCTACTTCCCTTACATCAATTTTGGTAACAAAACTTGAAAATAATTCTACATACGCTAGCTGCAATTAATCTTTTAATTATGATTATGTTTCTGTCCAATTAGATTTTTTTTTTTCAATTAGTTTCTCCTATCAAATTACATACTATTATAAATGTTTTAAAGTCTAGATTTCAACGCAAAAACAGTTTGCAAATCCAAATTTTATAAGGAAATTTTTTATCAAATCATTAAGAGGTGTGCAAATTGCATCAGATTGTTGGAGATTTGAACCAATGAACGCAGAAACAACATGCCTAATATTTGACCGTAACTCATAGCAATTAATAACGTCAATAGCAGAAAAAATAGATGAGAGAAAATAAAACAATCACAACACAAGATATACGTGGAAAACCAAAATCAAGTAAAAACCACGGGTCATCAAGACGACAAAGAAAGTTCCACTATATGATAAATTGTTACAACCATATACTCTAAGATTCTCTTTCTTACCTCAACCCCAAACCACACTCACAAGATCCTCAATGAGTACCTCTCCAATATCCCCTAGTTCTCCCCTGAATATCACCCACGAATCTCTAACTTAATCCCCCGATATTTCGTTAGATCCCTCCCCGGATATTCCCTAGGGTCTCCCCCGGATCTCACCACACTCTCTATAATGTTACATTATGTTCTTTTTGCTCCACAGCATTAAATCTAATAACATAGATATTAAGTCTACTTATACTAGTTACTGAGAGTTTAAGATAAAAAGAAATCCTACTCCTAAACGTACAAGACTTACTTGTTCCACATAAATACTATTTCCTTTTATGACAAGTCTTCTTGTAAATAGTAAATCATTTTCTTTCAAGCACAAAAACTTCCAAAAAAGAGAACCTTTCCTATTTCGCACACTATTCTCGATCTCAGCAAAGTACATTGTCTCCGTGGTATGGGTTGCGGTGTGCACCCTGCTTCCTACACCGCGGAACACTTCTGGAACCGACCGCTCTGTGTGCTGCGGTCCATGAGCCTCATCTGCACCGCGCTTCCTTTCGGAATCTGTTTCTTCAGTACTTCTTTGATCACCACCTTCAACTTCCAAACATTATCCCACATCTCCAGGAAGTAACATATCAGTTTAGTCTTGTTTGGTTAACATTTGGTTTACTTAGGAATACAAGTCAAAACCTAACATAGATATAGCTGCAAGAAGAATGAATCGTGGAGGTTGTTTTGCAGCTATTGACGAAGTTTATCGCTGTGACATCTAAGAATTGAAGCAATCTAATAAGAAGTTGAAAGAAGAATGAATCGTGGAGGTCGTTCTGCAGCTATTGATGAAGATGTTTTTCAACGTCTTCCTGCCCAAGAAACTGGAAATGATGTTGAGAATCTTAACAGAATTTATCAACAATAAACAATTACGAACTTCAATGAGATTATTTTGTTGACTCTTTTGACTAATTAAAGCATGTTTGGGATGAATATGAGCATGGTGGCTCATGTGAATCTACTGATAAGATAGAGATCATGGAGGATTTTTATAGTATTGATTATTATTATTATTATTATCTTAGATAATTGATTATTTTAAGACATAATAAGAGGAAAGTAACGGAAGTAATCAACAACAGCGAAAGTTTATGTAAATTTTAAGTAAAAGTTTCATCTAGCTGAAATTAAGCCTAAATTTCAGAGCAGTATTGCAATTCGTCTTATTATTTCTGATTTATAACTAAATTAACGTTAATACGAGACATATATCAAGAATGGGAAAATGTCACATAAGTTCATTTTTTTTTTTTTTTTTCAAACTATCACACTTTCAAATATCTTTGTCATGTTAGCATTTTTAGTCCTTATCTTTTTTCTTTTTTTTTTCTTTCTAAAATACAACTCTTTAGGGGAGAAAAATATATAATTATAATTTTTTTTAATTATACATAATTGTTAATTAAGAAATTAAACATTAAAAAAGTTGATCAAATTGGTTAAAAATTGAATAATAAAGTTGAAAACTTTAAAAATAAAAATTGGAGGAGTCAACTACCTCCATACCAAATATTTTCTAGCACTCTTTAAAGAGACTCTTTTGTGATTGGCACTACTTTAATAATCTGACTTTAAATGGCACTAAAATATAACATTGGATAAAAATACCCCTATTTTTACATCTTTTTTTAATTGATTTTTTTTTTCTTCAAACACTTCCATTGATGGAGGTCACCTCCATAAATGGAGAGTTCAACCTCTAATAGAGGTTGATGATAAACACCATAATATTTTTTTGAAAAAAAAAATTTATTTCGCCTCAAATAAGTCTCAAATTTCAAAAATAAGTCTTAGAAAAACAAAATAATAAAAAAATAATAATAAAAAAAAAAAAAAAAAAAACTAATCATCAAATATGCAAAATAAGTCTCGAATATTAAAAATAAGTATTAGAAATACCAAAATAAGTTTCGAAAAAAACAAAAATAAGTCTCAAAAACATACTTGTTTTCAGAAATTTTCCAGATTTATTTTTTTAATAGATTTATGTTTCTTTTTTATTTTTCTTTCTTTTTTATTTTTTCTTTTTTTGCAGGTTTAAGTCCAAAATAGTGAAATGAATTTCGATTTTGAGATAGAAGTCATGAACCGAGAGAGAAAACCATAAAAATGAAAGATAATTTTTTGGAGAGGATGAAGAAAGAGAAAAGCAAAAGAAATAAGTAAAGAAATAATTTTTTTGGAAATCATTTACGTTGTTATTATATAAAAAAACCAAACTTAATAACTTGGTGCTAGACTGCTAGTCTCAAAAGTCAATATGGATTTGGTGCCATTTAAGCATATTTCCTCTTTTTATTATTTTATTTTGGAAACTATTTTAATTATTTTGTTTTATATTAGTTTAATTAAGATTGATTTGCATGAATATAGTTTAGTTGTTCACTATTATTTTTATTCGATTCAGTTGATAATAACTTTTATATATTGTTTTTTTTTTAAAAAAACAAAAAAAAAAAAACTTGTATATATTATTTTATGTCTTTTATATATATATATATATATATATATATATATATGATGGTAAACTTATAAAATCTAAAATTTTTGAGGACATTTTGGACAAGCCATGTAAAGGTTAAGTGACGTTTAAAAACTTTTAAAAATGTTAAATTTCATGAAAAAAAAAAATGAGTTATGTGAAATTTTCCCTATTAATTATGGAGAAAATTATTTTAAAAAAATTGTTTTTAATACACAAATAACTATATATTCATATATTAATAGAAGATTTTGAAACTATATAAATTCAATATAATTCATAGGATTTAAAATAATAATAATAACCATGAATATTATATTTTTCGTATAATAAGATTTTTCAATTAGATGATCTTAACAAATAAAAATGTTTGTAATAAACTAGTAAGCAACATAAAAGATTATAATTTCAACTTGTGATCTACGGATTTCATTCAAGTCACATTAAATGCTATCAAATTGTAATAAAACAGTAAGCAACTATGCATGATTATAATTTCAAATTATGATGTACGATTTCATTCAACTTACATGAAGATGCACATAAATTTTAATTATCACATATTAGTTAAATAAATTTGTTGCAACACATTTATAATCAATTTTTTTTTTTTTTTTTTAATAAGAGGTTTTGAGTAGAGTTGCACAAAAAGGACAAAACCCTTTCACCCTAAATAAGTAAATAGGAAACTGGGGTGAGGGCAAGGGCGAGGGTCGGTGAATTTCAACCAATGGAGATGGGGTGGGGATTGGAGTAAATGGGTGAGAGCGGAGGTAGTGAGGTACCTCCCCTCAAATGCCCATATCCTCATTTTCTTCAAATGTGGTTTAGGGGCGGAAATGGGGGGAGGGGTCTTGGAAATTGGAATGATGATGGTGTCCGGGTGCGGGTACCATGAACATCTTTAGTTTTTAGTTAAAAGTTTCAATTATAAGGCTAAGTGGAAGTGGGGGTGTTGGTTTTTTGTTTGAAGTCTTAAAAGACTCTAAAAAGACATTTTGTTTGTTTTTCTTTTGGATCTTAAGTATGAAATAGTGTTCAAAACCTCTGAAATCCTAGATTAAATCTGAAATCTAAAAATACTAACTAATTTTAACCCATTTTGTTTTTTCAAAAATACCCTCAAAATCTTCACAATATCAGAAAATAAAATAAAAACCGAAAAAGGGGAGATGGAGATGGAGGTCACCGACCTCCTCATTTATGTGTTGAATCTCGAGACGAACAATCCAGTTTTTCTTTTACTTAAATTATTTTTTTTTTTAACAATATCTATTAATTCGGGATCAGGTATTTTTTTGAAAGCTTTCGTCATCAGTAAGATTCAAGCCGCTAACTTGAGAGTCATTTGCTCAAACCTCAAGTTCATTCATCTACCAACTGAGCTCCACCCCTATTGGCTACTTAATATTATTTTTTTTTTACTTTGAAGTTGGGGTAGGCAACGCCTCCTCATTTATGTGTTGAATCGAGAGATTCGTCTCCACTTTTGTTATTTTATTTATTATTTAATTAATTTTTTTAGTTTGAAGTTGGAGGAGGCCATCACCTAGAGGTGGTCATGGTTTCGGTTAAACCGACGGTTTTGTCAGCGGTTTAACCGAAACCGGACTGCCAAAAACTGTAACAAAACCAGAACCGGAACCGGCGGTTTCAAAACCGGTCGGAAACCAGTCGAACCGGTTACTGTTTCGGTTTAAGGCGGTAAAAAATCGGTTCAAACCGGCGGTTTGAACCATGGTTAAACCGCCGGTTTAAAAAATAATTAATTAATTAATTCTGGATGAATCAGAAGATGACACGTGGCATACAGTTTGAAAAAGTTACCGTTGAACCGAACCGAAATGGTTAAACCGCCGGTTTTTTTTAAAAAAAAAAATTTACCCAATAAAAGTGTGACACGTGGCAGAAAATTTGAAAAAAAAATTAGGTGCCGTTGGCCAACGGCACCTGTCAGCTGAGTGCTGCTGCGGTGCAGCACCTCTGCCACGCCGTTGGGCAACGGCCATTTTTTAATTTTTTTTTAAACCCTAAACTTTTCATAATTACAAACATACCCCTCTCTATAATCCTATAAATACCCCCAACACTTCATTATTCTTCACACCACTCTCAATCTCTCAACTTCTCTCAATCTCTCTCAATCTCAAATTCTCAATTCTCTCTACAATCTACAATTTTATTTAATTTTCATTTCACATATAAATTCTTTCTTGTATTTTTTAGTTTTTACTATCATCTATTTTTTCAATCATTAAATTGATTAACAATATTTATTTCTTCTATTTTTTACTATCAAAATATTTTTTTTCATCATTATTGTTTCAACAATATTTTTTTTCAAACATCTTTTTTTTTTTTTTAAGTGTTACATTGTTACCACTATTATTCCAACAATATATTTTTTTTACAATCTTCTATTTTTTTTTTTTACTTGTTTACCACTATTATTTCAACAATATTTTCTTTACATATATCAATATTTTTTGTATTATTAATTTTTCAATGGCTAGTGGGGGAAATAGTTCAAGAAATTTGAACAAAGAAAAGGATCCAATGCACAACTTGTTGGAACACGTTGGCGGTGATGTTAATTATGACTGATCATACCACGAGTTCCTTCAAGACCGATTTGGATCCGATCACCCTTCTAGTCCTAATCCCCCTCTAATAATTCCCGAATTCGACGGACTCAACCACGATCACAATACCCCAAATACTAATGAAAATCTATCTGACCCCCCACCCTCTTCAAATGATTTTTTTGCAGGTGAAGGTGAAGAAAAGCAGATGAAGTCCATCCTTTTCAGAGTGCATATGAAGAAAACAGAGTTAGATGGTGGATTTTTCCATATACAGTGCAATTACTGCTCCAAATCATACAAGACTGTCAAATCCTTTGGATATGGCACGTACTGGGCTCATATCAAAAGAAGTCACCTGTCCGAATTTGAGAAATCCAATAACCAAGCCCAAATTGATAGGTACACAACCTCTGGTAATCAATTATTTCATTATACGTCTGAAAAAAATAGGGAAGAGTTAGCATTAATGGTTGCAGTAGAACACTTACCTTTTGGTTTTGGTGAGAAAGTAGGTTTTGTTAATTATTGTCAAAATGCATTAAATCCTGCAATGCAACGTGTTCCTAGATCCACTCTCACACGTACACTAAATGCCATTTTCAAAAAAGAAAAAAACATATTGAAATATTTTTTTTATCAATTTCAAGGTCGTGTTTCCGTATGTGCCGACATATGGAGCGATAGTTATGGTAGTCATTCATATTTGGGTGTCACATGTCATTATATGGACAATGACTGGGACATGCAAAAAAGAATTCTTGCATTTCATGTTTTCTATGACTTACATTCAGCTCAAAATATTTTTTAACTCCTTAAAATCATTTTTCACGAGTATAATATCCTAAACAAAATTTTTGTTATTGGCTTTGATAATACTGCAAGTAATACCGCATCTATTCCTATGTTACAAGATTTGTGCAATCCCTATTTTGGGGGTAAATTATTTCATCAAAGATGTGCATGCCATGTTTTAAATTTGTGTGTTCAAGCTGGATTAACAGAGCTTTCTGCTTTTATTAGACCAATTAGAGATGGTATTAATTATATTTGGAGGCATAACAAAATCTAGAAACAATGGTTAAAATATTGCTCTCAGAATAATATGCGTCCCAAAAAATTTTCTAGAGATATTACCACTCGTTGGAATTCTACTTATAAGCTGCTTAATGAAAGTGTTGAATATAAGGAATTATTAGTTTCTTTTATTACTTATAACGTTCCTTCAATTTCTCTTCAATTGAACCATTGGAATGCATGTATAAAAATTCTTGAATTGCTACGTGTTTTTAATGATGCTACCAATGCTTTATCTGGTGTTTACTATCCCACTACTCATTTATTTCTTATTCAAAGTGTTAATATTGCTGGTGCATTTAGTGACTGTGAATTCGATGTTCAATTGAGTCCATGTGTTGCAGCTATGAAAACAAAATGGCTAAATTATTATGGGGAGATTCCAAATATTTATTTGCTTGCACCGTGTTTTGATCCACGTTTTAAATTAGAAAGTTTGCAGGATTATTTAACTCATTATTACAAATGTTTAGGATTAGAAATTGATGTTCTTCATTATTGTGATTCCGTTAAGACTTTGCTTTATGAATTATACGATGAATATCTTAGAATGTATGGTCCATCTTTGAACTTGCCGGTTTCACAACCCCCACACACATCTAGTGGTACTAGTACTTCCGTAAAATTCCAATTAAAGGGTTTAGGGGATCGACTGTTTTCCCAAAGAGCCAAAAAATTAAGAACATCTTCATCCTCATCTGTCTCTGAGCTTGACCGGTATTTAGAAGACACTCATGAATTTTTAGAAGAAAAATTTAGTCTCCAGGTTTGGTGGAAGACTCATCAACAGGATTATCCAATTTTAGCTATTATTGCCAAACAAATTCTTGGAACACCGGTTTCTATCGTTGCTGTGGAACAAGAATTTAGTGCAGGTGGAAATATTTTGGAACCAAGACGATCGGTTATGTCTCCATAATCACTTGAAATGCAGGCGTGTGTTGATGATTGGACAAAGGCAAAATACAGACAATAAGAACTTCAGCCGGAGATAGTGAACGACTTCTTTGAAGATGACCAAACCACTGGTACGGAAGGAAGCGACTAGATTCTGTTCCAACTTCCAAACTCCAACACTGAGCAACTAATTAAAGGTAAAAAAACTACGTGGCCTTTGATTCCTCTACATTGGCGGAGGATACGTAGGCAGCTTAATTGTGGTAAAAATTAAGTGCAAGACGGGTTTTTTTTTTTTTTTTTAATTTTAACTTTGTTACTTTGTAATATTGTTTCTTTGAATTGAGTCTTCAAGGCCAATCTCTTATTTATTTATTTATTTTGTGAAATTGTAAAGTTGTATTTATTAATAAAGGTGAATTTCTTTTCTTTTAAACATTGTTAAATACTTAAATACTTCAATGAAAATGTTTGTAATTATTATTTTTTATTTTAAACTTTGTTCAATTGTAATTATTTTTTGGCAAGATTTTATATTTACAACCAATTTTTATGATTTATTTCACTTGGAAAAAAAGTTGAAAAATTAAAAAAATAAAAAATAAAAATAAAAACGAACCGAAACCGAAACAGTCCAAAACCGAAACTGAAACCATCCAAAACCGAAAACGAAACCGAAACCGAAAAACTGACGGTTACAAACCGCCTCCAAACCGTGAGCCACAGTTTCGGTTTCGGTTTTAGTGGACCTCCAAATCGAAACCGCCGGTTTCAAATCGAAACCGAATCGTGGCCACCATACCATCACCTCCTCCTTTGTGTTAAATCTGGAGATTCATCTCAAGTTTTTTATTTTATTTTATTTACTTTAAAAAATTTAATTTTTTTAATACAAGTTTTGCTCAACGTATTTTTTATTTTCTTACTTTATTTTATTTTAATTTTTTAATAATAATTTCATTAACTTTATTTTAAATAGAAATATATCAAATTAATAATCGTTATGGGTATAAGTGTCTTTTAATTAATTTTCAGATATTTATATTTAGACCTCATAAATAAAAAAACAAAATATTACCCGAATTCAGATTTCAGACTTCAGTAAATTCATATATGTTCGGATTTTAAACAAAAAAACAACTTGGTTTATATAAAATGTAATAAATAAATAAAAACTTACATAGAAAAATAAAAAATTGAAATAGTGTTTTCTTAAAAATTGGTATTTTTTTTTATGTACTAAATTGATGTATTTTTTTATATTTTAAATATTACAATAATTCAATAATTTTAGGAGGGGTTGAGTAGAAGCGTTGGGAGAGAGATGTACCAAAGTACCAATGAACCGACATCATTTTGCCAAATGAGAAGGGTATCGTAGGGAATGAAGAGTTGTATATACACGTGGAAGGAACGGAGTGAAAGCGGCGGGTCGGTTTGGATTGGCTGTCCATCCCGTACCCCGTCCACACGTCTTAACACGTGTTATATTAAATGTTCAAAATATAGGATTGACTTTGACTTGCACTACAACAACTTTGGGAGTTGACCCTAGAACTCTAACTCCCAAATGGAAAATTACACATAACCTACTCACTTACGAAGAAATACCGAAACCAAAAAACTTTTGTCCAAATTCATATCTAAATAATGTTTCATTAGAATTATCAAAACTATGTAAATTATAAGATGATGGGGTGAATAATGTATTATTGACAACTCACACATCATATTATTTGCACAAAAGCTTAAGTTTTAGACATTGTAGAAGCAGAGAGGCATTGTAGAAGTAGAGAAAAACTTAGGTGCATCCGATGCACCACCATGTAATCTGATGTTGGTGCATCGGATACAATCAATGATTGATACGTGTCATTTAAAAAAAAAAAAAAATCCCCTCCAGCTCATCTTATCTCTACTTCTGTGTCACACTAATTTTTTTTTTTCTTCCACTCTTTTTCTCTATCAACCAGACACTCTTTCTCTCTCACTTTCAGATCGTCGTTGGCACCGCCGACCGTCGACCTCCAAAGCAAATGAGTTGACACCACCTACACCGAAATGTGCGAAAGTGACAACCTTTCGATCTCTCAAAAGGGTCGTCGCCAAATGAAGCCTTTTTATTTAGTATCATATTATTACTACGTGCTAATAATTAAATTAGCCTTTAGTTATTATGAAGTTATTATGACTTTACAGTTTATTATTTTGAGTCAATTTTCTATTTTCTATATAATATAAAATAATATAAAAATAATATAAAATAATAGAAAAAAGTTTGGAAATTTATGTCTCCTGTCTCTTCATTTGTATCTTCATAATTAAGGTAAGATAAAAAAAAGATGATTAATGGTAGAAATTGCAATTCTTGGTGGTCAAACCATCATTTGAAGTTTGACAAAACTACAACCGCCGACATCATCACCGGTGAGTTGACCTATAAAACCACTGGAAAACATTCATCGGGTGCCAACCGTTGTAACCTAAGTGTCCATTTTCATATTCGAGTTGTGTGGAGAGAGAAACGAAACGAAATGAAACCAAAATCGTCACCGAACCTTCTTCGTCAGATTTGTACCAATCCGTCATGAATCCGATGAACCGACCGCAACATCAAACTCAGCATCGTCCGATCTTCTAGATTCGACTATCATTGGAGTAAAATGGTGCCGGAGAATGATCGCTGATGACAGATCAATATTGACTGAGAAAATGGGAGAGAGAGTCTAATACTCTAATAGATATGAAAGAAGGCAAGGGGAGATGACCTGGAGGAAATTTTTTTTTTTAAAATGACATGTGTCAATTATTGATTATATCTGATGCACCAACATCAGATTACAGGGTGGTGCATCGGATACACCCAAGTTTTTCTCATAGAATTGATGTAACTTTGATGGAAGCTTTTTTAAGTTTGACCCAATTGTTAAGTATTGCAATAAGAATGTTGTCAAAATTATACCTCAGTCTATATATCTCAGTCCACATAATAAAGGTTACTCTTTTTATGTTTGACTGGACTGTTAAGTGTCCATTTGGAAGAGTTTCTTTACTTGTTAAAAGAGTTTTTTTAATTAAAAAACCTCTTTTTATTTTTATTTTTATCATTTTGTTATTATCTGGCAGAGCTTTTGGATTATTAAAAAAGCTTTTTTTTTATATCTACTTGGAAAGCTCAAATTTTAGGTTTTTCAAACTAGATTTTTTTGAATTTTTTTAATAACAATAAAATGTCTAATAGAACGCTATCATTTAAAGTATGGGTGCTGCCGATATTGACATCCATAAATATGATAATCACACCCATATTTTAATAAAAAATTTAATTACAAAAATATCTCAATATGAATTTATCAATAAAGACAAATTAGTTTAAATAAAAATAAATAAAATACTATGTATACCTATTAATTACACCAATATCTTCAGCTATATCATAAAAAATAAAAAAAATAAATAAAAAAAAATTAAATCTTAATTCTATTTCAAGTATCATATTTATGGGTATAAAGAAAATGAGGGAATTGGCTGTCAAAATATAATGGTCTCCACATGGGCAGTGCCAGTCCTGACATTTTCGAGGTCCTTGGACAAAATCTAAAAAATGGGCCCTTGTATATATTCCATTAAATGGAATATTAATTTTTATTGAACATATTATTTAAATTAATTTCTCAAAAAAAAAATTTCCCCTAAACTTTGTTCCTCTCACTACTAAAAGAAACAATAAAAATTTCCAAAATAAAAAATAAAACAATTATAGATTGATTCATTACAAACTTAACTATATATTCTTTCTAGAAACTAACTAATTTCATATTTAGGTTAGTTGACAAAAAATAAAACACATATAAGAGTATATGAAATTTAAAATTCAAATCATTAAAAGAAAAAACTCTCAAATTACGAAGATAGACGGCGACCGACGGTTGACAAAGAAGAGATGAGGGCAGGGGCACTGATTGGTGAAGAAGAATGGGAGGCGAAATGTTAATGAGTGAGAAGAGATTGAACAATTGGATAAGAGGAGGAGGAACTTTCAAGAAAAAAAAATCGAAAGAGAAGAGGCAACATGGGCTGCGACTAGCTTTTAAAATTAGGTGAATGAGTGCTAGGGTTTTCAGTTTCCTTGGAAACTACTTATAGTATATATTATATGTAAACAATTTTATAGTAATATGATGTAACCACCTAGGGCTTAAAATAAATTAAAATTAATAAGATATTAAAACCCTATAAAATTATGTTTTGTCTGAATATATGAATAAAATAAATTGGAAATTGGGTCGGTATTATTTTTTTTTGGGTAATGATTGAGTTGTTCTATTTAAAATAATAATGAGGCTTTTTTCAATTTTTGGGTTTTTTTTTTTTACAACTTTAACAAATAATATTTAAACCCACATATTTGGAGCCCCTTGACATGATGGGCCCTGGGCAGGTGCCCCCTTGCCCCACCCAGGGGCACCCCTGCACTTGGGTGGTGTGCAATAGTATATTATAATAATATTAATAATTTTTATTAAAAAGAGGTAGAATTGTTGTTGTCTTTTAGTGTATAGTGACGATAATTAAAAAAAATAATTAGATTAAATTAAAAAAAAAAAATTTTAAAAAAAATCTCCTTGTTTTAAGGAGTGGTGTGGTGGGGAGTATCGACATGTCCCTTTTAAAAACAATGTAGACTGGATTGTGAGCAACCTACTAGAGAAGAACAAGTCTTAGGTCACTAAAACAAAAACAACCACCCACCCTTCCTTCAAACTCTCAATTCAATACTAAACTTTTTTATTATTTTTTCATTTTTGGATTATAATGAGTGTAAGACAAAGATTTGATTAATTATTATGTAATTGATAGATTTTTCAACATTCCTTTTACTGTAAGTTGAAAAATCTAGATTCTAACCGGCTCTAGATAATTTCAGAGCATAACCGTAGATGGATATAAAAAAGAAAAAGAATTTATGAATTTAAGAATTTAAGAACATAACCTTATAAACTAAACCCTGAAGTAGAGCTTCTCGAAATTTAAAAATTTAAGAATTCTCCAGATTATGTTTTCAAGCCTAAAGAACTTAAGAATTTATCACTTGTGAAATTGGATGTGTTAATAAATTAAAAGGGTTTATAATTTTTTTTTTTTTTTCCTTTGAGGAAGCGATATTTTATTAAAACTAGAGGCAAAGACTTACAAAGAAATAACCTGGCAGTCAGCCAAAACAAACCTACCGACACAAGGAGGGTACTCCTCCAGCCAAAATATATCTTTATCACCAGACAAAGCATTTTTAGCTAGAAAATGTGCTATTTGGTTTCCCTTCCGTGGCACATAATTCACCGCTGTGCAGCCCATATAGCTAATCGAAGAAAAAATTTCATCCAAAATAAGTCCCACATCCGCACCGATGTGGCTCTTTTCATTGATCCATTATACTACAACTGCAGCATCCGATTTAATGGTAACCGAGAATAAACCAGAATCACGGTTTATAGATAAATTATATTAAAATGAAAACATTCATTTAAAAAAGGATACTATTAGCATTAAGATGAGTGTTTATAGTAATGTTTTATTTTAAAATTTTAGATATGTGTGTACTTATAAATACATGTGTGCTTATCATATTTATGGGTGTCAATATCTACACTCTCAAAATATTTGTTAAATATTTTGGTAATCCTACCATTTAAAATAGCTTTTTCTAATTAACAATCAAATTACCAACAACTTGCATTTAAAAGCTTTACTTCAAGAAAATCTACTGCTGAAAGATCTAATTGAAGAAACTCTTCCAAACGAAGCCTTAAATGTTGTTTTATGTCTACCGAGAGAAGTCAAAATTTAAAGTTTTTCCAAGTAGATTATTTTAGAGCATTTTTAATAACGCTAAAATTTCCAATATAAACCTATAATTTAATATTTGTTTAAGTATTTTGGTATTCCTATCATTAAAAATAATAAATTTTTTTTTTTTTAAATTGACAACCAAACGACTAACTACTTTCCTCTAATGATGTGTTTACTAATTAGGAATCTTATTTATGAAAGGGAATTAAGTTCCTGATTTCTGATTTCCACTGTTTTATAATTTTTTAGGGAATTAAATTCCGTAGACCCTACTTATAAATCATGAATTAAGTTCCTAATGGAAAGGGAACTTGATTCCTCCCACACACTTTAGGAATCAAGTTCCCTTTCTTGATTAAAAAAGAAATTCATGATTTATTTACTAAAATATCCTCACTTAAAAAAAAATTAAAAAATTAAAAATTAAAAAAAAAACGACAACCGTCTTCTTTATGATTTTTGACTTTTATTTATAATTTACGTAAATCATATTGGTTTAGTTTTTTCTTTTTTTGAATTTTAATATTGGCTTACGTAATTAATAATTTATATTATTCTAACCGTGTGATTTATAAAAAATTCATCTTTGTATATACATATCAGTATATTACAATATAATTTATGAATTAAAAATAATTACAGCACTTTTCAAAAAAAAAATAATAATAATAACTACGACATATTTATAGCTCTTATATATAAATATACTGCCGAGGCTTTGTTTTTTTTAATCAAGTTATCTCAATAATTCTTTATCTAATTAGTTCAAATATCACAATATAAAGATGTTAATTATTATATTTATAGTGTTATGAGTAATATAAAATATATTTTTTCATAATATTATATATATATATATATATATATTTCATCATGGTTTATACACAAGGGTATTTTGTAATCAATTATGTATAATTATGATTCCTTAGTTTAAGTAAACATTAGAAATGGAATAAATTTAATTATATTTCTGATTCCTAAATTGTTAATAAACACTGAAATGTAATTTAGTAACTTGATTCTGATTCCCCTCAATTTCCTTTCCGGTGGAACTTAATTCCGATTTAATTCATTCATGATTAATAAACGCGCCCTAAAAGTTATATTTGTAGAAGCTTTACTTCTAAAAGATCTACTGTAATTACAAAGCTTTTCCAAATAGACCCTAATTATGGCAACTTGTCTTTGCCGAAGCTATGAGATGAATATCTATCTATAAAACTGATTGACCGGGTAGTAGGTTTTTTAAATTTTTTTTGGACCATTAGATTTACATACTTTTAACTCAAAATGTATGCACTTATCAAAACGTCTCCATAATCTATGATCCATATTTTTCGTTATGATATATTTTATATCAAGACGAATTGATAGTAGAAAGACTATATATATAGTCTTTTTATTGTCAATTCGAACTGATATAAAATATATCAGTTTCTTACATGTGGGTCATTGGATTTAAAAGATGTTTTGACAAATGCATATAGTCAAATCAAAACATTTAAATTCAATAGCTAAAATGTAAAAAACTGATATATTTTATATCAGTTCGAACTGAAAATAATAAAATATATATATAAAATAGGGAAGTTTGAAACCATGATTCACAAATTTAGTTATTTTCTTTCAAGTATTAAAATTAGCAAGAATTATTAGAATGATGATTTTATTTGTTCATAATTTTATTTTCTATAGTGTGATAAGTGAAGAATTATTAGAATGATGATAGCGATTCTAATTCTCAAAAAAGAAAAAAGAAAAAAAGAAAAGCAAACCGCTAATGTCATGGCAAGGCAAGGCAAATCCATATCCTTCACATCTTTCTACCTGGCTATTTCTGTTGATGCTCACTAATTGGTGGCATTACAATTAACATCTTCTAATTTAAAAAATAAAATAAAAAAAGGTGCATTAACTTTGTTTCGAAAGGCCTAAGCAACTCTGTTTCATCAACTTACCAATCCTGCTTTTTTCCCTTCTTTCTTCAGGTATTGGGTGAGAATTTCAGGGAAGACATAATAAACAATAACAGGAACAACAAATAAAACCAATCTAAGAAAAGTTAAATGCAACAAAACTCACAAGTTTTTTCTACTTATAAATTTCAACATGAGCACATCAAGACTTGATGCTGTGTTCTGTATTAATTTTTAGACATAGATACATGTATTCAGAAGAACCACAAAATTTTATTTAAGCTGATGCAGAAGTAAACAGTCTTCAGATCATCATAAAGAATCTTCTAAAAAGAAAACATCTTCATTGAGATTTGAATCAACCCCCTCATATCCATCAAACTCACGTAGGCCCAAAAAGATCTCCATTGGATGTTGTTTGTTCAATGCAAAATCTTCCTTGGGGAAACTTCGGGAGGAAATCTTACCATCCTTCGTTTCAATTACATCATCTTTCATTTCTAGTGGTACTACATTCATAGAAGATTTCTTCGAATTTCTCATCCTTGAAGGCACGGGGTTGATTTTTTTGACACCTTTGTTGTTGTTTCTTTGTTTCAGCTCCAAAATCTTTGAAGCTGCTGATCCTGGTTTATGTAATTGTGAGCCAATGGATCTCAATGAGGTCCTCTCGGGAGTTTTAACTATCATCAAATCCTTCCTCGGAGACATGGAAAAGCATTTCCAAGCTTCCTCGGAACTCCAATCGTGTTTGTGATCAAAGGGCCAGAACAGTGGTTCATGTTCATTTGAATCTTCCAAATTTGTAGCTTCTGAGGCAAGCTCTGAAGACAAAACATGTTGTAACTTTCCATGTTCTACTTCAAAGGCCGGTGAAGCACTAAAATTAGATGATTTGGCTTCAGAACCACAACTGCTCCTGTAAGATGGGCTATGAAAACCGAATGAAAAGTTGTCCCACTCAGAATCTGTATCTGAAATCCACCTAGAATCTTCACCGTCAAGATTCATCAAAGAGTCCTCATCCAGATTCAAGTATCCCTTTCCCTCTGTATCTGAAGAAATCTGATAACAAGAATCAAAATCTATCCTGGTAGGAGTCAGAGACTTGTCACAACTTTGGAAATCCTCAAAGCGCTTCCCACAAGAAGACTTGGCACTACCAGGACTGGTTACAGAGGAATCTACTGCAGCATTCCCCGGTGAGTTCAATGGTAAAGTAGCTCCGGATCTTTTTTCTGTGTCTGGACTAGTTGTCTCAGGAGTCAAAGATGTTTCCTTCATATAATCAGAACAGGAACCGTTGTTAAAGGTTGTGCTTCCTTTATCCAAACGAAGATAAGAGTCTGCCAAAGTTGATAGCCTTGAAATTAAGCAATCATCAGCAACAAGATGAAATGGACTAGACAGTCTGTGCTCTTCAAAGAAGGATGTAGGAGACGAACAATCCGAAGACAACCTCATACAGTCTCTATCATCCAAGCATCTATCAGTATCAAGCTGTTCGAGATCAACATCTTCATCTACTGATAATTGATGAGAAATACAACTTTTTTTCATGGTTTTGCAGATAGGATCCATCTTTTTAATATGCTGCCTAACAGAATCATTTCCAGCACCAGTTGGCTTCACTCTGGGATATTCACAATCTCTTTGATCAAAGGAATTCTTCTTCTTCTTCTTCTTCTTCACAGTATCAGGAGAACTATTTCCCCCAGTAAACCCCATTCTGCCAGAGTTTGCACTAGTGATCACTGTTACATTGATTTCATCCATGGCAAGTAAGAACAAGCACAAACAATCAATCAAAAGATAATATAGACAAATTTAAAACTAAGCTGCAGTAAGCCTGCTAAGACCGGCAACTCTGAAGAACTCCAAATAGATTAAACAAAAACCAAGGCATGTAATGACAAAGCAGCACATCTACAGAACAAAACAACAAATTAGATGTCGAGGGAGTGAAAATCTAGCATTGATATTGACAAAGATAAGACTTGAGGGTTATCATGTGAAATACAAACAGAATTCCTACATCAACAACCTAACTACCAAGAATTTCATGTGATGTTGGATTAGTTAAGATCACAATATGTAATAGATATTGTCCATTTTTGGACTTAAAACAAGTGTTCTGCTCTCTCACAATCTCACACAAACATCCTTCATCTATGAACTCAGAGCAAAATCTAACTTGCTAGCGATGTAGGATATGACACGATAAGTTTTCAATTAGGAGCTCAATAAAAGAAAGAGCAAAAGAGTTGTGAACATTCAAAGAAATCAGTCAATAAACCTGTGAAATCATCACACATCATATGCACAACTTGGACTGAATCATTCAAAGTCCAAAAATCCATTACAATATTGAAATTCTAAAAGGGTCCCATCACATATATTCAATGGAGAAATTTATCATACCATTTTATGTACCAGTAACTTATCAACTTCTAGCAATTCAACAAAAAAACAGGAGCCTTGCAGACAAAATCACAATAGCTGACACACTGTTTGAGTGATTAAAGCAATAAAATTTTGACAAGAGATTAAAATAAAAATTATTAAGGAAAGAGGTATCAGACATTAATTGGGTTAAGAAAGAAAAAAACTATTTACAAGTTTAACAGAAGCAATTAAAACTACAGTAATTAAAATCACAAGACGAAAAAGTCAAAAAAAATAAAATAAAAAAGTAAACATAGTACCAAGTATTTAAAGATGTTTTGCAAAGTACAACTAGGGGCGACAATTGACACTGACACATGAACATGACACCATATTTATTTATTTATTTTTTTAAAATGACTTTTATAAAAATAAAAAAAATAAATAAAATTGAAAATATAATGTTTCAATCCAACTCTAACCGTATAAAATAACTAAATAAGAATAGAAATGATTTGTAATAAACTTTCCGTGAGACTGAAACTACCTTAACAAACTAAAATCATCAAGACAAGTGGACAACAAATCATTGAAATAATTTTTTATTTTTTTTATTTTAAGAAAATACAAAATTTAGAGTGCAGAGCAGAGCAGAGATACCTTGAGCAAAAATCTTGTAAGTCGTAGGGTTGAGAGTTGAGAAGAATGAGAGAAACCCTAGAAGAAGAAAGTTTACTAGTTGTGTTGATTTCTCGATTTAGAGTTTGGCGCGCCACAGAGGAATAAGTACCTGGAATGGATTTCGGGGCTCCTCGTATTTCGTAGGTGTATCATGTATGTGTAATTGTGTACGTCCCTTCATTTACCATCTCACCGTATTTTTCTCTCTCTGTATTTTTTTTTTTTTTTTTTTAAGAATATTCTGAATTTATAAAATAAAATAAAATAAATCTAAACAACATAATTGTAATTTTTTTTTAATAAAAAAAACTTTTATAGTAAGTTTTAGAATTGGGAAATTTTCTAAAATTAGAATAAAATTTCTAAATAATAATGCCACATTGCTTGATGACTTGTCCATAATTTTATTTTTTATTTTTTATTTTTTATTATTTTTATTTTTTTTTTGGCTAAAGTGATATATGGGTCTATTGGATATGACTATTAGATTTTTTTTTTTTTTTTTAATAAACAATGACTTTTTTTTCTAAATAAGGGAGCCAATATTGACATTCATAAATATGATAAACACATCCTTATTTTAATAAAAAATTTAATTACAAAAATATCCCAATAGGACTTTACTAATAAGGATAAATTAGTTTAATTAAAAATAAATCAAATACTATGTACACCCATTAATTACACATATATCTTCAACTATATTACTTATTAAAATTAAAATAAAAAATTAAACCCTAATTTTATTTCAAGTATCAAAATTTTAGTTTTTGTAGAAGAGAAAATAAACTTAAATTATTTTTACTTGAAAACTGAATTTTAGGTGTTCTCTTTAGATTCGAAAGAATCGAAATAAGGTTTTCAAAGTCTCCATAATCGATGATGGTACAGCATGATGTTCTCCAATTGAGTTGTGTGATGGACCGCTTTTGCACTCTATCTGGAAAATATATCCTCAATTAGACGATGTATTTCAAAACCAATTGACGCACTCCGAGCATACATCTTCAAACTACTAATGGTACACACAACTAAAAATAAGACGAGTGCACGAGTCTACAACCCTCCGTAAGTGTACGGATTGCTGTTGAGTATAGCGGACACAAGTAAGGGTTATCGTTCCCACAAGGATTGGTAGGTTATCTAAATTGCTCTAAAAAATCTCACTAATGGTAATCTAAGATGATGTAGAAATTAAGATATAACTAGATGTGAATGTTATAAAAAAAATGTTAAGAAAACAATGATGTAAAATGTTACTAACAACCTCATAATTCAATCACTATCAATTTAAATCCATGTTAAAGAGGAAGGGTGAAAAGTATCTAATGCCCTTTTTATCAATTTGCAACCAACCTAGATCTAGGTTAGTCAAGCAAAATCCCACCAAGTTTGTTCAACTAAGGTATAGATCTACTTTTCATACACAAATATCATGGTTGTAAATTTAGAGTAAAGTTCCTACTCAACATACAACATAAGGGAGTTTAAGCATAAGTGCAAACTCAATGGATATAAAAGATATCTTAAATCATTGCAAGGAGTGTTCGCATTTTTACAATCATTGAATCCCCAACAAAAGGATTTAACTACTCATAATTGAAATAAGACAAGGAAAGGAAAGAGAAAGAGAAAGAAAGCTCATGATGATCTTGATGCTTCCCCTTGCTTGCTCAACAAAACCTTCCTTAATCTTGAAGATAGATCTAAAAATATCCTTAAAACTAAAGTGTTTAATCTAAAGTTTCTTTATCTAAAAGAGAATGGTTGTGTAAAGATATTTCTAACTTTTACTTTTTACTTCTAACTACAACACAACACACACTTTATAAAAGTAAAATATGTTTATATAGTGGAGGACAAGATTTGGAATCGGTCACTTCAATTCTGACTGCGACCAAAATCTGCGAGTTTATACTCGCAGCCTGATGTCGCAGTTCTTCAATCTAGGTTGAAATGCTGGAACATGCTTGCAAGATGGATGTCGCAGAAAAATGCCTGGTTCAACTACTAGATCTGTCTGTGAGAATGTACTCGTAGTTTATGGTCACATATCCTTCTGGAGGTGATCTGAGAGAATGTACTCGCAGTTCCTATGCCTCAAATTCCTCTTTCTGGTTCTGACTCATATGATGGTCTTCGCAGTGTGGTTTGGGGCTGGGCCACGAGTTAGAATTTGTGAGAATGTATTCGCAGTCTGATGTCGCAGTGTACTCTGGAAAAACATTTGCTACTTGGTTCTTCAGGCTGACGTCACAGTCCTTTCTTAGTGACTTCTGCGACTTGTGATCTATGAGTATGAACTAGCAGATTTGTTAAAAGTTGTTATTTCAACTTCAATTTCTTCCCTATTCTTCACCAAGTGTTCATTTCATCCCTTGGATCCTATTATTCCTGAAAATAGCTCAAAAGCGCCATTATATAACACAAATGCTCGAAAAACTAACAAAAAGGGATGGATTAAGGCACTCAAAACATATACATATTTAGAGTGATCACCAATGCATTAAGAAATTTTGATGTGTGAGATGCAGGTGGATACCAAAACTTGCAACGCATTGGCAAGTGGCATACAGTTGAACTGAAGAACAAATGTGAAAAGTTGGAACCTCGTTCACAAGTATGCCTATTTGTAGGTTATTCAAAAGAGACTTGGGGAGGAGCTTCTATAGTCCTCAAGAAAACAAAGTGTTTGTATCAACAAACGCAATGTTTCTTGAAGAATACTATATGAATGATCATAAGCCTCGAAGTAAGATTGCATTAAATGAATTGAAACTTGGTTCGACTAGTGACCAGTCAACAAAAGTTGTTGACAAAGTTGTTGTTCCATTAACATCTGATAGTCAGACAATTCCCAGTCAGATCACACAACTTCTTAAACGTAGTGGAAGGGTTCTACCACAACCTGATCGCTATTTAGGTATTGGAGAGGCACAAGGTGTCCTCTCTGATGATAGTTTGGATGATCCATTGTCATTTAAACATGAAATGAAAGATTCTAACAAAGAGGAATGGCTTAAATCCATAAATCTTGAGATGAAGTCCATATACTCTAACTCGATCTGGGAACTTATAGACTTACCTAATAGGATAAAACCCATAGGGTGTAAGTGGATCTACAAGAGAAAGAGATGAGTAGTAGGGAAGGTAGAGACCTTCAAAGCTAGGCTAGTGGCAAAGGGTTACACCTAAAAGGAGGGGGTCAATTTTGAAGAGACCTTTTCACCAGTAGCTATGTTTAAGTCTATTAGGATAATCTTATCCATTGTAGCCCATTTCGATTATGAAATTTGGTAAATGGACATCAAGACTGCATTCTTAAATGGTAATGAAAGCATCTGCATGATGCAGCTAGAGGGATTCGTGTCCCAAGATCAAGAGCAAAAAAGGTTTGCAAGTTGCAAATGTCTATTTATGGACTGAAGTAAGCATCTAGATCTTGAAACATCAGGTTTGATACTGCTATCAAAACTTATGGCTTCGAGCAAAACGTTGATAAACATTGTGTTTGCAAAAGGATCATTGATAGGAAAGTAGTTTTCCTAGTCCTTTACGTAGATGATATCCTACTCATTGGGAATGATGTGAGAGTATTATCAGAAGTAGAGGGTTGGCTTGCTAGCCAATTCCAAATGAAAGATTTGGGAAAGGCAAGTTATGTTCTAGGGATTCAATTAATATAGGATTGTAAGAAAAAAAAAACTATTAGAATTGTCTCAAGCATCATATATCGATAAGATTCTTGTGCAGATACCTCAAGAAATTGAGGATATGAGATGAGTTCCATATGCATCAGTAGTAGGCAGTCTCATGTATGCTATATTATGCATGAGACCTGACATCTGCTTTGCAGTGAAAGTAGCCAGCAGATTCCAATCTAACCTAAGATTGGATCATTAGGTGGCTATGAAGCTTATTCTCAAGTATCTTTGGAGAACGAGAAACTATATGTTAGTATATTCAAAATAGGATTTGATCCCGTTAGGATATACGGATTTCAACTTTCAGGTAGACAGGGGTTCTAGGAAATCCACGTCTAGGTCAGTATTCACCCTTAGTGGTGGAGCCATAATGTGGAGGAGTATCAACTAACATGCATTGTCGATTCCACAATGGAGGCCGAATATGTAGCAGCTAAAGAGGTTGTATGGCTCCGTAAGTTCTTGAGTGATTTGGAAGTTGTTCCATATTTGGATAAGCACATGACACTTTATTGTTATAATAGTGGTGCTGCAGCTAATTCCAAAGAACCAAGAAGCCAAAAAGAGGAAAGCATATAAAGAGGAAGTATCATTTCATCAGGGAGATAGTCGAGAAAAAAGATGTGAACGTGACCAAGATCGTGTCGCAAGATAATCATGTTGATCCACTTACGAAGCCCTTAATGGCTAAATTGTTTAAAGGTCACCTAGAGGGTCTGGGATTACGAGATATGTCTTACTTGCTTTATTGCAAGTGGGAGATTGTTGGGATTTTTGCCCTAAAGTTTGTAATTTGTAAATGATATAAATTCATTTATAAAAAGAAGTAGTTATTTCATTCAATTAACATGACTCATACGTTTATATTATATGTGCTAAACATCCAAGATTGCTATATGTAATCTCAAACTGAGTATATGAATATCATATACAGAGGAATTCATTTTGAGATATGCCATCTAAAGAGTTCATAGAAAGCAAATAAAGTTGGGTACTTTATTTGTGGTTAATCTACAGCTGCGGTCCATTCCATAATGTACGGTGGTCTTATCCTAGACTACTTATATGGTGATATGAGAATGGAGGCACCTTATATGATGTGATCATATAGGATTAGGCCACGATCTATATAGATCTATCACTAAGATCCATTAGTTGAAAAAATTCATGTATATCGATAAATGATGGCTGTATATGGATGATTTAAATCCTAAGTGTCTTACTGATTCCTTTGAGTTAGATCGTGTTTCTTGAAATACCATAGGTGAGATCAGAGTAGCATTCCCGATCAATAACTTCGTATATTGGAATCAAAGTTTAGTTTGTGGTAGGGAAGGTATGCACGCAATAGAGGAATCCACTCCTTCTTGCGAGAAGTAGATAGTAGTTTCTTTTAGGGTTGATTCAGGACTTGAACGATTAAGAGCATTCTCCTTCTTCTGTAAAGGAATGAAGGATATAATAATGAAGGATATAATAATTCATTAGAGAATCAATGGTACTTAAAGGAAAAGATATAATTAGAGGGGTATAACAGACTTTATGACCTATCTCTAATTATGAACTACTTGTAGAGGATTATACCATATGTAATAGCTATGTCGATGGACACTGATAATTTGGTTGTATAAAATATCTACAGTTACAAGAGAACAACATTGGATTTTTAGTGGAATAACACCAAGGTTAATAATAGTGAAATATTAATTAAAGAGTTTAATTAATTTTTCTAAGTATTGTTGGATCTCAAAACTAAGGGTTTGTTAGCCTTTTATGATTGATAGTAACAAGGCTCATAGAGAATTGGATAGTCCAATTAATTATGTTATGAAAGTAATTTAAATGTATTATAGGAATTAATTAAATGATATGATTATTTAATTAATATATTATCTAATTGATTAATTAAATATTATTAAATAATATGATTATTTAATTGACATATTAATAACTAATAATTATAAATTGTTATTTGGAGGTTTCAGTTTTGAATCTTGACAAGAGCAAAAGAATAAAATAATAAGAGATTATTTTAAAGAAGTCAAATGTTCAAACCCTAGTGGTGACCGAAATAGAAAGGATTTATAATCCTATTTTGACTTGGTTTACTAAACCCTAGGATCCTAGTATATAAGATATACTTATCAGGAAAGATAAACTAACCAAAACTTAATTGAGAATAAGGTGGTGCGGCATATAGACAGGAAAAGAAAAAACAAATATGTTTTTCTTCTCAAAGGGGATAAGGCGTCTTCCGAATCTCTCAAGCCTCCATTCAAGTACTCCCGGAATCAGTGATGTGTCTACACACACAGTTGCTAGATCGCGGGACATAGTTCGGAAGACTTAGTGGTAAATGATCGAAAAGAAAATGAAGGAGTGTTCTTCGAATGTATGAAAACAAACATCTTCCCCCTATTCGTATATGTAAAAAGGTCCGAAGATGATAAATTTTTTTTAAAACCCACAAATCTGTTCTTTAATTTTCTGCTGCGTGACTTACATTCCCAGTATCCGAGAAGTGTTTTCAAAAGTTCGTAGAGAAGAGAGTAAAAAAAGGTAATGATGGGGTCCACCATTAAAGTCGAAAAAAAACTTTATTGGTACAATCACTGAAAACTCTGCACTTGCTGAGCGTAAATCAACTTCAATGATAGATAGCAGGCCTATGAGAGGAAGGTCGTAGTGTGATCACTATCGAAAGCTGGGATACACCAAGGAAACTTGCTGGAAGATCCATGGTAAACCGGTAGATTGAAAACCAACCCGATCCACCAATGATAGAGAAAGTTGTGGGAACATGGTGTCAGGCAATTAAGGTTCCCTCTTTGCCAATTCTAGCCAATTCAGCAAGGAACAAATGAAAGTGTTGCATAGGTTTTTCAACCAATCATCATAAAGATCCAACTCATAAGTTATTAGCATTGGATCTCTAGCACAAAAATGTAACTTTCTGAATGCCTTGAATGTGAAAAGAGAGTAGTATAGTCCATGGATTGTTAACTCTAGTGCCTCGGACCATATGACAGGAGATGCCTAGATTTCAAAACTTATAGCCCATGTCATGGTAATTTTACTGATAGAATTGACGATGGTTCACCGTCAAAGGTTACAGACACTTGTTCTATTATGATTTCTATAAATCTCATACTTCACTCAGTACTATTGGTTCCAAACCTAGACTGAAACCTATTATTAATTAGCAAACTCACTCAGGAACTAAATTGTATAACTAAATTTTATCAAAATCTTTATGAATTTTAGGACTTGGATTTAAGGAAGATGATTGACAATGTTGAGATGTGTTTAGGACTCTATCTCCTCAAAGTCGAAGATTGTTATGAAAGAAAACTTCAAACATCAGAGTGTGTATCCCAAAAAAGTCAGTTTTGTTCATACTCTAGGACAAATAATGGTAGTGCAATAATGTTGTGGCACTATTGGTTAGGTCACCCTAATTTTCTATATTTTCAAAAAAAAAAAAAAAAAAATTTCAATATTATTTGATAATAAAAATCCTAAGCACTTTTAGTGTGAAGTTTGTCAATTATCTAAACATACTCATCAAGTATATCCAAATCAATTATACATGACATCCTGTCCTTTTTCAATGATCCACAATGATATCTAGGGACCATCTAGAGTTAATAAAATTACTTGTGCTAAATGTTCCGTTTCCTTTATTGTCAATCAAACTAGAATCATTTGGATTTTCCTTATGAAAGAAAAATTTGAAATGGGTTAGATTTTCAAAATTTTAAATAGGATGATCCAAAATCAATTTGAGGCTAAAATCCGAGTTTTGAGAATTGACAATGGTAAGGAATATTTTAATTCTATGTTGGGGAATTATTTGTTGAGTGAAGGGATTGTGTATCAAAGTTCATCTGTTGAGAGTTAAGACTCCTCAATAAAATGGATTCTTAGATAGAAAGAACATGCATCTTTAGAGGTAACAAGATCTCTTATGTTCTTTACTCATTAATGTCCCTAAGCAGTTTTGGGGGTGAAGCTATCTTTACATCGGCATATCTAATCAATAGGTTACCATCAAGGGTTCTTAGGTTTCAAACACTGTGTCAAGTACTTCTCAAATCTTAAACAAATAAACAGATCCTTTCACAAATTCCTACTAGGATGTTCGGTTGCTTAGCATTTTTTTCATATTAATTAGCAAAATTGTAGCAAACTAGACCCTAAATATGTCAAGATATTTGTTGGATATTCTCCAACATTAAGTAGGTATAAATGCTATTTTTCATCAACAAAGAGATTCTACACCTCAATGGATAAAACATTTATGGAAAATTAGTCATATTATCCCAAAACTAATATTCAGGGGGAGATTGAGGATCAAGAATTTTAGTTTTGGGAACCACTAAACACTATTCAGGATTCAGGATTTTCAGGGTTAGGAAATTTGTTGAATTCTAATATTAACCTAAATTATGAATGCTTGGGCTAAAGACTAAAATCAATCAAAGATCACACAAGGGATGAATATATGGAGAGAAATACTAGGGAATCGATGCACCTTTCTTAGACACTCAATGATCACAATCAATCTCATTAAACACTTCAATCTAGTTTACGGGCATGTTTTCAAGATAATTTAATTAAGTTCGAAGATCCTTTCCAATACTCTCACACGGTCATACAACGAATAACGGAATAATGATCTAGGGTTCTTCCTATTAATCACACACAGTCATGTAATGAGCAATTGTCAAAACCCATGTTTTACACAAAACTCTAAGCCAAATTAACATAGCACTGTCATGCATATATCAATTTTCTTATTTATTAAGCTTGTGATCAAGATTTAAATAGAACAGTCATCCACATCTAAACCCTAATCTCATGGATAAACTAAGCCACAAACTCAAATCACTTACGGTCACAACATAATAAGAACAAGTAGAATAGAGCAATTAATTCAATAAACAAAACTAAAACCCAATTGATTAACAAAAGATAGACCAATTGTTCACATAGAGTTATCCAAAATTGGTTATATCAATCCCCTAGAATGAGGTTTAGTTACACATCAATGGAGAAGATAAAAACATAGAAGAGATGTAGAGAAAACCCATGTGTGTGGTGGTCAGAGTGGTGGGAGACGGCCCCCTTCTATGGCTTTGAACCTCCTTTCGCTTGCTTCCAAGAACCCTCTAATGATGGATGGAATTGAATGAAATAATTAAATGAATGAATGTGTAAGAATGATGTGTTTAGGTCTCAAACCCCTTCTTTGGAAAATAAAAGACAGCTCCTTTATATAAGTCTCTTAAAAAATAGGTCACTCGCAGTCCCAAGAAATCACGGTTTACGCACAACCGCCCCCTGTACAGCTGCTTGGGTAAGTTGCATGTGCAGTAGTCAGGCAATAGAAACACCTCTGGACTTGAACGCTGCCTAGACTGCTGAGGAGGCACTTGCATGGCCGGCGGTAATTAATGTCTTTCCACTGCTATTGACTGCTTGGGAGGCATTTGCATGGCTGGCGGTCTAGTCGGCGGTAAAAGACAGTTTAGCCCCATTTCAACACTTTTTGACTTCATTTCATCCACAAACGGATTCCTCCTTACTACTAAGGAAAACAACCTACATAAGCTCAACAAACACATCAAAACACCAAAAGTACTCAAAAGGCAAGCATAATACATAGGAAAATCAGCAAAATATAAGCATATAATTAGACTGATCAAATACCCCCAAATCTATCTTTTGCTCGTCCTCGAGCAAAACCTAAAAACCTAAACTAAAAAGAAAATCAAAATCCTAACTAAGCCACTTTCGTAAGGAACGCAATAGCCTTGAACACATGCTACATGCCTTTAAATCTCTAGGTGTCCCTAGTAGGAGAAGTGTTGTCTCCTGAGGGTTCTCAGCTATGACACCTAAAAACATATCCCATAAAAACCAATCATTCGAGATACAATCGATTAGTGCAAAACAATGCATGTAAAAGCCAATAAGTAAAGACTAACATTAAGTCACAAAACTGAATGCATTGCTCAATTTTTATTGAAAAGCCTAAACTCAAGATACTTAAGCATCAAAAACACATTCGCCGAACGCCATAGATGTAATTCACCTTGACTCTAATCCTCTCAAGATTTCGCTCATAATACACACAGAACCTAGGCAAATCACTCATCAAGCATATGCGAAAGAAGTTATGCATAAGAAAATTCAAATTATAATCGCATATGAATATATCATTGAAAGAACGCTTGATTTGTATGCAAAAGATCTCACGAAAGAATCAAACATTATGAACAAGATATCCACATGATGCATTTCTACTTTCCTAACAAGGATAACCAGCCGATCAATTAGACTTTTCATAAGGTTGTAATGGGGCTATTGGGTAAAAGTTTAAGAAAAAACGGGCAATAGGAATTCAAAAACCTAAGATCATCCAATAAGAGTCTTCAACTACCTTTACGAGTTTGCGCAAACTCTTAGGTCTTCATTGACTTCTATTATAAGTGGAATAATGCCACTCACCATTGGTTCAAAGCTCATAATTCTCCATCCTATCTTGCTAACTCCTTCGAGAGTAGGTACAACAAATCACAGTCATTAACTTATTGTCTTCTTTAAAATCTTTTCTCTGATTCTCACAACTCACCATTCCTTTTGGCTAGAAAATTATTATTATTATTATTATTATTATTATTATTATTATTATTATTCATTTGATTTGAGAATCAGAGATTTACACACTTTGCTAATTTCAGACATACATTTTTAGATTGAATGCAGCTCCTCCTTATCAGTCTCAGATCAATTTCTGTCCTCTTCATGTGCAGAACTATTGTATTTCCTTCTCAATCTCAAGGCATGATCCCGAGCTATAAGGTATGGCTATAACATATGCTTACTTGGGTTACAGTTAATGTGGTGAACAAAGAAAAAGGCTATACAGTGTTTGGCTTCAAACAGGGCTATGGAGCACACACATATAGGTAGGACATATTTAAGGTCTTTTAGTAGTTCAAGCACACATAGTCTAAAATCACTTCCACTGGTTCGTCTTACTCAAGATCAAAATTATAAAGTGCAATCTTTTATGATGTATGTTTTATAATGTTCAATGTACAACCTATAGAGATCAAATCTAATGTTAAGAACATACTGAGTGTTTTAGAAGTAGAAACAATATATCCCTTATAATATGTCATTTATGTACGCTTTTTGGTTTATTGAACTCACAAGGAAAGTCTCCATTATTAATCATGACAATCCAATACTCTAAGTGGCAAGACGTTAAAGCATATCATTTCTAAGGCACACATCAAAGCATCTCATCAAGGTCCACGTAAAAACGATAGACTCTAAAAACAAACTAAAAACTTGACTCAAAACGTCTCACCCGTAAACCTAAACTCGACATTATCCTCAATGTTGACAATCAAGAAAAGAAAGGACGTGAAAGACACACTAAATAAATACCAGAAATAAATCTACAATATCCAAAGAAATAACAGAGATATCCGACAAGAAAATTTAAACAAAAGAAAATAAAAGTTCAAAAAGAAAAAGAAAGTCATAACCTGCTAATCTCATTTGCCATCATCGGAAAGATGAAGTATCTCTATGTTCTGGTCGGAGTCCCTTTGGTCCTCATGTATCTGAGTCTCATCATCAAAGTTCATCAACGGAGTACGCTGATCGAACTCCCTCTGCTGGAATTCGGACCTACCGGCCTTGTAGTACAACTCAAGAAACGGGGCCTGGAATGGTGCACCAGCGCTGCTAGCCACAGAAAATCGGCTAGCCATTAACGAGCGCAGCTTCTCTATGTTCGTCTTGACAGGGTCAAAACGAGTGTTCAACCGTCCCTCTAACTCTCCAAAACGTAAATCCATGTGATTCCACAAAGCCTGTAAAAGAGTACCAAATGGGTCACCTTCTGGCTAGGCAGCATCTGGTGATGCTTCTCTTATGGGCTGATCATGTAACTGTGCAGCTTCCTTAGCCTCTCGGGCTTCTCGTTCCTCCCAGCTATGTCTTCTGGCATCATATCTACCAATGGGCTCTAAACCCCGAAGAACTAACTACTGGTTCCATGTAGTCTTGTTTACAATGGACGGCTCAACGGGCTCTAATCCATCACTCATATCGATACCGGTCTGTTGATAGAAAGCCGTGATCAAATATGGAAATACCATGGATTGGTCATCGTGCAAAACGGCATCAAGGATGGCATTGAAAACCATGCAACCAATGTTGATCAGGTCACCTTTCTTCAAGCGGTGCAACACACGAGCCTGGTAAAAAAAAATCTCTGAATGGTGCTGAGATGGCAGCAGCGAGTACGTCAAGAAAAGGTTCTAGAAGGCAACAACTATATGCATATCTCGTTGAAATAGCCTTACTACGTTATCCCACTGGTCTAGCCCATCCGATCTAAGGACTGCAACCAATCTCTTTCTATAACGGTCAATCTCTTCAATGAACTCTATTCCAGCCCCTCCATTGATAACAACCTACAGAGCCTCAAAGTACTGGTTTATGGCCTCCAAGGTAATACGGATTTCAACTCTTTGAACCAAAACTAGGCCCCCAGCTCGGAGTCTACTATTACGGCGCTGGCATAATATTCAGCCACAATGCTCCTGTTTGGCCTTGGCAGTTGTGCAACGTACCTTCCCTATCGACGGATTGCTACCACTGCTGTAATAGGTGTCTGTATCGGGCTGGAGACATCAATACCTCTCTCCAAAATCTAGGGCCGTCCTAGGAACTTACTGAAATAACCCTCGAAATCCTTATGATGCACCTGCCTCGGTGCTACCTCTCTTTTTCCTTTATCGGCTGTACTAACCTGATGACGCTTTCCTACATGAGTTTTCGCCATCTACTTGGCTTAAACGCACCGTTCCACTTATTTGCTCAATGTCTCAATTACTGCCGGCCAGACACATGTCTAGGAAGCGGTCTCCTCAGCATTCAATTCCAGTAGGTCATATCTTCATTTACCGCCTCCCAGATATGTGTCTAGGGGGCAGTCTCCACTACGCTCAACTCCAACTGTGTAAGTCTCCATTTACCGCCAGCTAAGCATGTGCTTGGGAAGTGGTCTACCCGGCAGTAATTCTAATTTTGCATTCCAAAACTAACTCTGTTCAATTTCAACAAGCACATATAAAACACATCTGCACTTAACCGAAAATAATAAAATTTTCGAGTACCCCGAAACCTGAATTGAATAACGCTCTTCAATAAGCTCAAGTCTAGTATAAATGATATTTAATTAGGTCTGAGAGTGCTCAAGACTCACACTAATTATTGACTCAAAATAAAACAAAGGAGAAAATAAAATAATACCTAGGCGGGTTGCCTTCCACCAAGCGCTGTATTTATCATCTAGACAAGACGTGTGAGAGCACTATGGCACTGAAAGCTCAACATCATCCAATTGAACGACTTTTTCGATCTCCCTTAAGTACGGTTTGACCCTATGTCCATTCACCTTGAACTTGTCCCCATTCTTCTCCTTTTCAACCTCCACTGCTCCGTGGGGAAAAACTTGTGACACCCTGAACGGTCCAAACCATGTTGACCGAAATTTACCGGGAAACAGCTTCAACCGAAAGTTGAAAACTAGCACTTGCACACTGGGTCAAAGGTTCTTAAGCACTAACATCTTATAATGTATTAACTTAGTCTTTTCCTTGTATAGCTTAGAACTCTCATACGTATCAAAGCGAAATTCTTTGAGTTCACAGAGTTGAATCTTCCTCTCCTTACCGGCCTTGTCATAATCAAAGTTCAACTTCCTAACTGCCCATAAGGCTCTATGTTCGAGTTCTACCGAGAGGTGGCACGCTTTCCAAAAGACCAACCTATATGGACTCATCTCAATTGGTGTTTTGAAAGCTATCATGTACGCCCACAATGAATCTTCTAACTTCAAAGCCCAATCCTTCCGAGTTGAATTTACAGTCTTCTCTGGGATGCTCTTTATTTGTCTGTTGCTAACCTCAACTTGCCCCGAAGTTTGTAGGTGGTATGGCGTAGCCATTCTATGCTTCAAGCTATATTTCTTCAAAAGTGCGGCAAAGGATTTATTGCAGAAGTGCGTTCCCCCTTCACTAATGATAGCACTAGGAGTCCCAAATCTTGCAAATATCGTTTCCTTCATAAATTTCACCGCAGTTTGACTGTCGTTATTTCCTTTTGGCATTCGCCTCTACCCATTTTGATACATAATCAACTGCTACCAGAATGTAACTGTAACCACAAGATGATGGGAATGGTCCCATGAAATCTATGCCACATACATTGAAAAGCTATATCACCAAATTTCCAATTAAAGACATCTCATCTCACTTGCTTATGTTCCCTATACGTTGTCATCTATCACAAGCCAAACAAAACCGGACTGCGTCCTTGTGCAATGATTCCCAGAAGAATCCAGATTGCAATATTTTTAAAGCTATCTTTCTTGCACTGAAATGTCCCCCACATTGTAGTTCGTGATAAAATTTCAGAACGTCTCTTTGTTCTGATTCCGGAACACATCTCCTTATAATAGAATCGGGGCCAAGAGTGTACAAATTGTTGGGGCCCTGGTTTACGAATCGCGCAGCGGAAGGAACTTTTTTAAAAAAATTATTTCATAAATAAATACTGCAATTAATAAACCCTAGGATCTATTTTTCGGATCATAAAAATAAGAAATCGAAATCGAAATACATAAAAGAGAAGAGAAGAAACAATTTTCTTCATACCTACGTAGGAGGCTCCTTCACTTTAATAAGGTCAGCTCCTGATTTGAACCACTTGATCTTCCTTACTATGATCTGGGATTGATAATGGCGTGTGGACGCATCACGGTATTCAAAAACATGAAAAAGAAAGAAACACAAAACAACCCTTGTTTTGTTGTCAGAAGAATTCGACCACACTCTAATTTGTGAAGAACAAAAAACAAAAAAAATAAAACTCTTTTTTTTTTCTTTTAGAGTGGCCGCCTCCCCTCTGTATATTTTTTTCTCTTTTTTTTTTTTTTGCGTGAAACAAATGTTGGTGTGTTTTGATCACCTGATTCATTTTATATAAGCAATATATATATATATATATATATATCATATATATATCATATATTTATCTTTTAATAAAACAACCAATGATATCTTTTTAAACAAAATCTTTATTTTATTTTATTTAATAGATATCATCTATTTTGAATTTAAACTATTTAAATTCAAAATTAATATTTAACTAATTAAAAAAATAAGATAATCATATTATCCTATTTTTCAAATATAAATATCAAATAACACCCTCCATCAATAATTAATAACATAATTAAACAAACTTATTATTTAATTGTTATAATCATTAAATTCATTAATTAAATAATCTCATTATTCAATTAATTCCTAAATAGATACGTGTCACTTTCATAACACAATTAATTGGGCAATCCAATTAATTAACCGTGACCCTTGTTACCTTAATCGATCGGGCTAGCAAGAGGACCTAATAGACCCATAGTATTTTGAGCTCCAATGATCCTTAGAAATAATTAATTAAACTCTTTAATTAATATTTCATAATTATTAACTTTGGTGTTATTCCACTAAAAACCCAAAGCTGTACTATTTATACAAAGCATAACTCTTGGTGTCCATCGATATAGCTATTACATATGGTATAATCCTCCATAAGTAGTTCATAATTAAAGCTAGGTCATAATGTCCGTTATACCCTTCTAATTATATATTTCCATTAAGTACCATTGATTCTCTAATGAACAATAAATCCTACATTCCTTACGGAATTAGGAGAGCGCTCATATTGTTCAAGCCCCGAATCAACCCTTAAGAGAACTACCATCTACTTCTCGCAAGAAGGAGTGGATTCCACTATTGTGTACAAATCTTCCCAGCCACAAGCCAAACAGCGATTCCAACATACGAAGTTATTGACCGGGAATGCAACTCCAATCTCACCTCTGGTATATCAAAAACCACGATCCAACCTGAAGGAGTCGATAAGACACACAGGATTAAGATCACCCATATATAACCATCATTTGTTGATATATATGAATCTCATCTTGTAACGGATCTTGATGAGAGATTCATATAAATCATGACCCAGTCCTATATGATCATATCAATAAGGTGCCTCCATTCTCATATCACCATATGAATAGTCTATGTTAAGACCATCGTACATTACGGAATGGACCGCAGCTATAGATTAACCACAAATAAAGTACCCAACTCTATTTGCTATCTACGGACTCTTTAGATTGATCATCTCAAACCGAATAACCATGTATATGACACTCATATACTCAGTTAGAGATTACATCCGGCAATCTTGAATGTTAAAATACACATGTTATATATAAATGTACGAGACAATTTGAATGAATAAACTACTTTTATTTATGTTCATTTCACATTTACAATTAAGCTTTAGTGTAAAAACCCTAACACAAATAAGGGTCATCCCAAAAATATTTCTTCGTTTTTGACATGAACCTTTTTCTTCCTTCTGAATTCAATTCCTCTGAAACTACTCCACTTACCAAGTAGTTAACCACGTCAGCATACCATGGTTCACTATCTTGCACAACCAACAATTGTTCGTCTAGAAACTTCTCTTGCAATGGCAATTTGTCTACTTCATCCGAATTTTTCTGTACTAACCTGCTCAGATGATCAACATCCACGTTCTCACTACCTTTCTTGTCTCGTATCTCCAAGCCAAATTCTTATAGTAGAAGGGTCCACCGAATCAATCTAGGCTTGGCATCTTTTTTCTGCATAAGATACGGAAACGTTGCATGGTCTGAATACACAATGACTTTGGTACCCACCAAATATGTTCGAAATTTCTCTAATGCGAACACTACCGCTAGAAGCTCCTTCTCAGTTGTTGAGTAATTTAATTGGGCATCATTTAAGGTTCGAGAGGCATAGTATATTGCATGCAGAACCTTATCTACCCACTGCCCCAATACTGCTCCGATAGCATTATCTGAAGCAACACACATTAATTCAAATGACAGCTCCCAATTGGGTAGATTTATCACAGGTGTGGTTGTCAATGCATTCTTCAAGGTGTTAAAAGCTACCATGCACTCATCACTTACCTCAAAATCAGTTTCTTTTTGTAAGAGTAAACACAATGGTCTTGTTATCTTCGAAAAGTCCTTGATAAATCTTTTGTAAAAACCCGCTTGTCCAAGAAACAATCTCACATCTTTCACAGACTTTGGAGGCTGCAAACTACTAATGACCTCCACATTTGCTTTGTCCACTTCAATTCCTCTCTTCGAGATCACATGCCCGAGAACAATCCCCTATTGCACCATAAAGTGAAACTTTTCCCAGTTCAATACTAAGTTGTTCTCTTCGCATCTTCTAAGAACCAAGGTGAGATTTTGCAAGCATAAATCGAAAGAATCCCTAAATACAGAGAAGCCATCCATGAACACCTCAATGATCTCTTCCAACATATATGAGAATATTGACATCGTGCACCTTTGAAAGGTGCTCGATGCATTACAGAGTCCAAATGGCATTCTTCTATATGCAAACGTCCCAAATGGACAAGTGAATGTAGTTTTCTCTTAATCTTCCAGAGCTATGGAAATTTGATTGCATCCTGAGTATCCAACATCATGCACCTTTGAAAGGTGCTCGATGCATTGCAGAGTCCAAATGGCATTCTTCTATATGCAAACGTCCCAAATGGACAAGTGAATGTAGTTTTCTCTTAATCTTCCAGAGCTATGGAAATTTGATTGCATCCTGAGTATCCAACATCATGCACCTTTGAAAGGTGCTCGATGCATTGCAGAGTCCAAATGGCATTCTTCTATATGCAAACGTCCCAAATGGACAAGTGAATGTAGTTTTCTCTTAATCTTCCAGAGCTATGGAAATTTGATTGTATCATGAGTATCCGTCAAGGAAGCAATAATGACTATGCCCTGCCAAACGCTCTAGCATCTGATCGATGAACGGAAGGGGAAATGGTCTTTTCTGGTAGCAGTGTTTAATTTCCTATAGTCTATACACACTCGCCATCCTGTCTGAAGCCTTTGTGGAACCAACTCATTCTGTTCATTGCGGACCACGGTTATACCTGACTTCTTAGGGGCCATGTGAATCGGGCTGACCCACTTACTGTCTGAGATGGGATAGATAATCCCCACTTGCAGAAGTTTCAGGACCTCTTTCTTTACTACCTCTTTCATGATTGGATTTAACCGCCTCTGGAGCTCTCTTGATGGTCTAGTTTCATTTTCAAGAAAAATCTTATGCATACAAACTGTTGGACTGATTCCTCTGATATCTTCAATCGACCACCCTAGAGCAGACTTGTGTTTCTATAGTACCTCCATAAGTCTTTCTTCCTCATTATTCTTCAATTCTGTCGCAACAAAAACCAGATATGTCTCATTCTCGCCTAGATACACATACTTCAATGTTGTTGGCAACTCCTTGAGTTCTAACTTTGGTGGTGGGTCTTTATCAACACTAACCATCGAAACTTGAAGATCTTTAATCTCTTCTTCAGCCAATTTGGAGCCATCTTCAATTTCTTCAATTTGATCTCCCCAATCCCAATCTGCCAAGTCCTCATCTTTGGATGTACCATCAACCCCAGGGTCTAAAACCTCGAAGAATGAACAATCATCGGCTCCTGCAGGGTATGATGAAGCTTCGAAAAGTTTAAACTCTACTATCTCATCTAACACTATCATTGAAAACTTTCCATTCTGAACATCAATGAATGTTTTTTTGTTGTTGCCATGAATGGTCTACCCAGAAGAACAGGTCTCATGTTAGTCTCTTTACTCATATCCTCCATGTCTAATACCACGAAATCTATTGGAATAATAATTTTCCCCACTTGAACCAACACGTCTTCAACATTCCTCCTCAGATATCTTACCGACCCATCTGCTAATAGAAGTGACATAGTTGTAGGCTTCAATTCATTCAACCCTGGCTGTTTGTAGATGGAATAAGGCATCAAATTAATGTTGGCACCTAAATCTAGCATTGCCCTTTCGAGCTGGGTACCTTTGACTGTGATGTTTATGTAGAAACTACCCGGATCTTTCAATTTGGGTGGGAGTTTCTTTTGTAACACTACACTAGCATTGCCTAATATGTATTCATGATGATTCGGCCCAAACTTTTGCCTGTTGATGTGAAGACTCTTGAAAAATTTAGCATACGCAGACATCTTTTCTATCATCTCAAATAGAGGTAAGTTCACCTGTATCTTAGAAAGAATATCCAAAATCTCTTTTAATGTCTTGCCTAACTTGTCTCTTTTAAGCTTCCTAGAGAATGGAACTGGTGGAACGTATGGAGGAGAAGGAATGTATGGGTTTGGTGATTTGTGTAAAAGTGAGGTCTTTTTAGGTGTTGAATCAACCACTACTTCTTCTTCTTCTATTCTATCCTCTTTCTCACTCACATCTTATGATCTCTTGGTTTCCTCTTGTTTCGGCTCACCCACATATTCAGTATTAAGTATTTTCCCACTTCACAACACAGTCAATGCATTTGCTTGCTCTGATTGACTAGGAAACCTTCCTGGTTCATTCCTGCGAACGTATCGGCCATCTGCCATATCTGTGTCTCCAATTTTTTTATAGATGCCTCCACATTGTTAATTCTCTGACCGTTTTCTTGTATATAGTTATTCAAAGTTTGTTCTTTATGAGTCAAAGTTTGTTCTGTACAATGTATAAAATGCTGTTGATTCTCAGCAAGGGATGACATAATATCCTCTCAAGATTACTTTCTCGGCTGATAAGTGGTACTTTCTCTGTTTGTAGCATTGTTCCATTATTGAGGCTGATTGCTAGACCCTTGGCCTTGGTAATTACCTCTGTTGTACCTTCCTTGATTGGTTCCCTAAATGTTCTGTTGAACTTGCTGATGACCATTCAAAGCAGTGTTCGGGTTGAAATAAGAGAGATTGGGGTGGTTACGCCATCCAGGATTGTAGGTGTTTGAGTAAAGGTCGTTCCTCCTTTTTTGGTAATTGAAGGCTTGAACCTCCTCTGTTTCAAATGGTATCTCGTCTCTATCTTGCACTGAGTTCACACCTCCTTGCTGTTTATCCATATTCTAGGGCAACATAACATGTACCTGTTTGGTGAGATTTGCCATTTCAATCTGTATTCCTGTCATCTCATTAACCTCAAACTTTCCTCCCTTTCTAACTGTTGAACTTCTGTGTTGGGAGTTAAAAGCCAATGTTTCATAAATCTCAGTGATCTCCAAAGCAGACTTTTTTGTAATGACACATCCATAAGCGTTGTCAAGAATGGCTTGGGTAAAGGATGTCAATCCATCATAAAAGGTACAGACCTTATACTCTCCTGACACCATATGAGGAGGAAGTTGCTCTAAATACTCCTTGTACCTGCTTCAAGCTTCATGGAAGGACTCACCCTCTTCCTCGCCGAAACTTGCAATTTTGATCCGAATTTCTTTTGTCTTCGAACAAAGGAAGAATCTACTAAAAAATGCTTGGCCCACATCATCCCATGATGCTAGAGATCCTGCCTTTAATGAATTATACCACTGCTTCCCCTTGTCCTTTAGGCAATACCTGAAACACATCATCCTTAACTGCTCTTCTATCAGTCGACCTATCGGGAATGTCTCCAACTAATATAATTACTCTAACTAAAATCAAATGTTTTTTTTTTAATTTGTTTTTAATATTAAAAATTATTTTTTTTTCTATGAATTATTAGATTTCGAGTATATGAGTCTATGAATCCTTCAAAACTCTATATTGATAGTCTTTCATAAACTAAAGGCAGTCTTCCGTTGGCAGACCGTGAAAAGATGGCAGCATATTTATATGCATACTCCTCAACTCATAGCTCCTTGCCACAGCATCTAACACAATTGGTTGTGGTTGGTTCCCCAGCATAGGTTCCCTAGACTCTCTCATTATTCTGATATCATCCTCTAATCCATGTCCCGGAGAACCAGGTTGATTCTCTCGAACACCCTGGTCATCTTAAACCTCTCGATCATCTTGAACCTCTCATTCAGCCTAAAAAACTCTATCACGTTGAATGCCTCGATCTCCCATGTCTTCAGCAAAAAGATTTAACTATGCAAACTATCTAGCAAACAGGTCAATATCGACGTTAGCAGGGATCAGAATTCCTCCAAGCGAATGACATCCGTTCATCCACCTGTAAAACCTAAAACACTAAAAACACAACTACAACGAAGTAAGATGACACAAAAGAAAACTAAAAACTAAAAAATAAAAAATAAAAAATCTAATGACACACACTACCTAACTAATTTAACTAGATTAAACTAATGGAATCTATACCAATCCCTGGCAGCGAATTTAAATAGATTCAACTAATGGAATCTATACCAATCTCTGGCAGCGGTGCCAAAATCAATGCAGTAAAATCTATTCAATTTACTAAGAAAGTTCGTTCACTAGGATCAATGATTCTATCGATCGAAAACCAATTAATCTAGGAAGGCTTTACTCTAAGTGCGGAAAAACTAAATTGCATAATGCTTATGTTGAAAATTTGTTGAATTCTATTATTAACCTAAATTATGAATGCTTGGACTAAAGACTAAAATCAATCAAAGATCACACAAGGGATGAATATATGGAGAGAAATACTAGGGAATCGATGCACCTTTCTTAGACACTCAAGGCTTATAATCAATCTCGTTAAACACTTCAATCTAGTTTACGGGATTCTTTTCAAGATAATTCAATTAAGTTCAAAGATCCTTTCCAATCGCACACGGTCATGCAACAAATAACAGAATAATGATCTAGGGTTCTTCCTATTAATCACACATGGTCATGTAATGAGCAATTGTCAAAACCCATATGTTACACAAAACTCTAAGCCAAATTAACATAGCACGGTCATCCATATATCAATTTTCTTATTTATTAAGCTGTGATCAAGATTTAAATGGAACGGTCATCCACATCTAAACCCTAATCTGATGGATAAACTAAACCACAAACTCAAATCACTTGTGGTCACAACATAATAAGAGCAAGTAGAATAGAGCAATTAATTCAATAAACAAAACTAAAACCCAATTGATTAACAAAAGATAGACTAATTGTTCACATAAAGTTTATCCAAAATTGGTTACATCAATCCCCTAGAATAAGATTTAGTTACACATCAATGGAGAAGATAAAAACATAGAAGAGATATAGAGAAAACCCATGTGTGTGGTGGTCGGAGTGGTAGGGGATAGCCCTCTTCTGTGGCTTGGAACCTTCATTCGCTTGCTTCCAAGAACCCTCTAATGATGGATGGAATTGAATGAAAGAATTAAAGGAATGAATGTGTAAGAATGATGTGTTTAGGTCTCAAACCCCTTATGTGTGTCTTTGGAAAATAAAACCCAGCTTTTTTATATAGGTCTCTTAAAAAATAGGTCACTCACAGTCCCGAGAGATCACGGTTTACGCACAACTGTCCCCTATACCGCTGCCTCGGTAAGTTGCATGTGCAGCAGTCCGGCAAACAAAGCACCTCTGGACTTGAACACTGCCTAGACCGCTGGGGAGGCACTTGCATGGCCTGCGACAAAAGACAGTTTTGTCCTTTTTCAACACTTTTTGACTTCATTTCATCCACAAATGGATTCCTACTTACTACTAAGGAAAAAAACATACGTAGGCTCAACAAACACATCAAACCACTAAAAGTACTCAAAAGGCAAGCATAATACATAGGAAAAATGGTGAAATATAAGCATATAATTAGACTGATCAGTTAACACTCTTCTTAACCAACTTTTTCTCAACATTTTTCTTCACATGATTACCATTAACATGCATGTCATTCTTTTCAATCCAAATCTTCTTAGTATGTTTCTTCACATGAATATGATCAATATGCACATTTCTCAAAGCATCAAAGTTATTATCATGTTTAGAAACTTTCAAAGAAGATTTATTCATTTCACAAGTATGCACATTATTCTTCTTAGCCCAAACTTTCCTTGTTGATTTCTTTTCAATAACATGTTCATCATGCATAGTCTTTGAAAGCCTTAACATGTTTAGAAACAACCAAAGGAAGTCTTTTCACCTCACTAGCATGTATCTCATTCCCTAGTTCGTATTATCCAATATACTTGTAGCATTTAGGTTTGATATGCCCTACAACATTGCAAAATGACAAACCGAGATAAATTTAAAGATGTTATGTCTAGCTTTAGACTTAAACTCATACTTAGAAGAATGAGTAGGTAACTTTTTTACATTTTCATCATGTTCCACATTTCCTAATTTGCATTGCCTAACATATTCATAACACTTAGGCCTAATGTGACCAATCACATTACAATAATGACAAACCAAAATGAATTTAGAAAAGTTACCTTTTAGATATGCATGCTTTGGTTGAGAAGTCGGTTGAAAAGTTCCATTGCTCTTTTTGTCTTTGTCTTTGATGTCGGAAGGAATAATAGTTGAGTCTTTCTTTTTCTTGGACTTTCTTGACTTGTTCTTGATTGTAGGAATCTTCTTCACTTTTTCTACAAAACCCAAACCACTCATATCTCTATGATGCTTTCCAAGTTTTATGACTTCATCAAGCTTAATGGCTCCAATTTTCATACCATTAATAGACTCTTTAAGAGATTTGACTTCATCTTTAAGCTCACACTCTTTTATCTTCATGATAGTCAAAGAGTTCTTTTTTTGCTTAATCTCTCCCTCCATGGCAAACAACTTCATAGTAAAGTCTTCTCTTAGATTATCTAGCTCTTGAGCACTTTCTTCCAACTTTGAAAAATACTTTTCAATTGTATTTTTATGCTCCTTGATGACTTCACTTTGCTTGCTCATCTTCTCCAAAGACATTTTCTTTTCATTGACAAGAGCTTTAATTATCACCACTAAATTGGCATTGATCAACTTCAACTTGTTGTCCTCTTCATTCTTTTGTTGAAGGATCTTGTCGTTGAAGCTTATGTAATCTTGATTTGAGAAGGCTTCGAACTCTTCATGATTAGAGGAGATTTCACTATCTTCACTACTCGAAGAATATTCACTTTCCTCATTACTTGAGGAGTCTTCACTACTATCCTTAAATCTTCCTTCATATATAGCCGGGTGAGCAATGTAATTGCTAGTATATTCTCGTTCATCCGATGATTCCTCTTCCTCTTCTACATCACTCACACTCACATCACTCCAAGTAGCCATCATTGTTAAGCCTTCCTTTGACTCTTTCTTCCCATTAGCATGTTTGGAAGAGATAAATCCAATCCCGTTACATCCATGCATCAAATTAGCTTCTTCTTAGATTTATCCTTGCAATCTACCACTTCTTTTAAAGTGATCTTCTTCTTGACTTCCTCTCTCTTAGAACATATGTTCTTTAGAAATTTCTTGAGAATTCTCACCATACTAGCCATATCATCTTCATTCTTCTCATTGGTTACCTTGAGTGCTATTCCCTTACCATCAATCTTCGGCTTGAACCCAAGCTCATAAGTCTGTAGAGAACCATGAAGCTCATCAACCCTCATAAGATCGACATTCTTGCTCTCTGCAATTGCGGTCACCTTAGCATTAAATCTCTTAGGCAAGGATCTTAAGATCTTCCAATTAATTATCTCTTGTGGATATAGCTCTCCTAAAGTTTGACTTTGGTTTGTGATATTCAAGAGTCTAGTTTGGAAGTCTACTAACTTCTCATCCTTATTCATAACAAGACTTTCAAATTGAGAAGTAAGCATTTGTACTCTAGACCTTCGAACCGATAATGTACCGTCATTGGTAGTTTGCAAAGTATCCATTGCTTCCTTTGTCGATTCAAGGTTTTGGAAGTAGATAAATTAAGTACTATCTACACCTCCAAAAATAGCATTCACCGCCCGATGATGCCACTTAGCATTATCAAAATCAATGGCCATCCATTCGGCTCTAGGCTTCGAATTCATAGTGCCATCTTCAATCCTTTTGGTAGGTATCTCATAACCTTCCTCAACACTCATCCATTCTTTTTCATTTATGGATCTGATGTAGGCTTTCATCCTAAGTTTCCAAAAGGAGTAGTTACCACTCTTCAAGAGTTCAGGTCTAGCATTAGAAGCACCTTCCGGCACAGAATCACCCATAGTAACAAAAATGTATTTTTCACAAAACACAACACAAACACTATAAAATGATCTATCTAATTACTTCTAGACACTCGCTCTGATACCAAACGAAATTCCCTTAAGCAATATAGTGTATATTATACCTAGAGGGAGGGTGAATAGGTATAAGCCCAATTTCTTCCAAATTCGAATTTTGCGGAATCAAGAATGAAATGCACACTTGATGTGTCTAAACAAATGAATTGTTATAGTCAACACATGTGAAATATCAATATACAAGTGATACAATCAATACAACATATGGAAGATAATGAAACATAAAAACAAAAATTGACACATTTGTTTTTATGTGGTAAAACCTCCTAAAAGGAACCGTCCACGGGTTGATACCACAACCACCGTTAAAGCAATTCACTATAATGAAAAGGACTTACACACTCAAGGCTATCAACACATGATATCCACCCTAAGCTATCAACTCCTAGTCTACCCTCGGGCCTAGTGAACCACCTAGCCTACTCCCTATCCAAGGTGTGTCATACACCTCTATGAAGCAACTTCTTATCCAAAACTCTCAAGCCTCTTAGCTATCTAGATCACAAATGATCCTAGTCAAGCTTTCCTAACTCAACCATTCGGAGTACCAAACTCTTAGCTAAGTCTTTTGCTTGACTATCCAAACCACATGTCCTAGTCAAGACTTCATGCTTTAATTAAGGCTTCACTCACCTTAGCAAGAGACTTCAACCTTTCCACAAGGCAATAATCTAAGTGATGCAAATTATGCAAACATAAGTCAAATAAAGCAAGATGATCATTTAAGCTCTATGAACATGTTCAATGATAATATAGAATATGCTTTCAACACACAATCATAAATCTATCTAGATATCAAAACATGTGAATCAATAAGAACAAGATATGAATATTCAATATATCACACAAAAAATCTTAGTTCTCAGATCATGAAATTAAACCTAGAAAATATCATGAGGCACATCATATATAACATTTCTAGAATCAATTTCAAGTTCAATCAAGTTTAGCTAAAATATGCTCAAATCAAATCACAAAGCTAAAACTCAATAATCAATCGATCATACAAACCTAGAAAGTGAATTAACATAATTTTCAACATATTTCATCTATCAAATAGAAGATTAAAAGAGATGATCAAAAGACAAAGTAAGTTGAAGATGTTTCACATACAAAGATTGAAGCTCGGACTGAAATCAGCTCACTGTGAAAAATAATAACTTAAATAACTCTGAAAATGCTTACGGTTTGTAGCTCTCTTCAAGACCAACAATTTTGGTTTTTGGATCACTCGATTTCGAGTTCGTATGAGAGAGTAATGATCAAAATAAGAAAACTAAAATTGAGAGAATTTTTTATTTCATCTTTTTCAAATTTTCTTTACTTTTTATTTGAAAGGAAGAATGAGAGCTTTTGAAAAAATTCAAGGGAGGAAAAAATGGACCAACCACAAGTAGCCACGTCACCTCCACGTGTAGGGCGCATGTGCCACACGTGGGCAGAGAGGCTGCTTGGCCGTGTGGCACACGTGGCCCACACGTGGATTCCTTTTGCTTAGCCTTTGGCCGAGCAAACTCCCTCGCATTCTTCAGCCGTATTCAGGTATCCAAACTCCGAATTCGAATTCGTTTTTGGATTACGAACCGTGATTCCCTTACGCACAACGATGACTACAAAAATTTGACAAAAGGTTGAGAATTTATCTCTGAAAATGATGACGAAGATAACTCAACGAATGAGAACGTAAAGTAGCGTAACTACATCATTTGGACTTGAAACCTAATGAATGAGTAACCGAAATGATCGGGACTCAATGAGGAATCATATGAGATCATATTCAAGTCCAAAATACAATAAACATAAACAAATAAACACAATGACACACAAGTATGTCATATCTAAGTGATAGTGATAAAAACATGTAATTCTACAATGTTTATCTAAATGAGACCAATGCATGAGCATACTTAAATGTGTGTGAATGTGTTATACCAAATGTTTGCATAACAATGCAGGGACACACATGAATGAATTGTGTGCGTGTGTGTGCACTTATGCCTTGCAAGAGGAAGAAGAAACTTGATACCTTAGCATCCAAGTATACGATGTTCCCCTTGAAGACAATATTTGCACAAGATATTGCTTCTTCACCTTTGAAGCTTCTTTTCACCAAGAATCACTTAAGCAACAACTATTACAAATATAGAGAATTTTGCAATGAAATCAAGCCAACACAAATCTTAGATCTTACAATGAATTATTGAACCAAGAAAAAGTTCTTTGTCTCCAGAGATGGTAGAGGCATTAACATGCCTTTGGGATTGGGAGCATGCTCGAAAGAGGATGCAAAATGAAATGTTAGACAAAGAACTTATTCAAAATTTCTCCAATTTATATGTCGATGAGGGTTCCGGAAGTAACAAAGTCTTAGACTAGGTTATACATGTACATTAACTTGTAATATGATTGCACTCTATTTCCATTACCAAGTTTTTATCCCATTGAGGTTTTTTTTTTTTTTTTTTTTGTAAGGTTTTTAATGAGGCAATCATTTAATACTGAAAGTCCGAAATAAATAAATAATTATTGATTTCATATTTTCATAATTTCATCTATTTTTTATTTTCTTTAATCTTTAATCTTTAATCTTTATTTATTTTTTGAATTATTTTATTAAATAAAATAATAAATCTATCTATTTTCTATATCTTTTTGTTAGACTAAAATAATAAATAAGATAAACAAATTAAAATTAAAAATATATAAGTTAAATTGTTAAAAAAAATATTATAAGTTATAACAATTAAATTTAAATATTTAAATACTTAAAATTTTTAATTTAAAAAAAAAAATTGAAAATGAGCCTAAATTTGGCCGTTTTGGTACGCCTAAGCTGGTCGGCGTACTGTACTATACCAGGCCCGACATGTTTAGGAAAATGAGCCTGGTGTACCGAGCCTATGTGGGCCTGACCAGCCCCTTTTACACCATTACCTTCAAGTTACACTGCAAGCTGCGATCTTAACTTGCGAGATATGACCTGCAAGCTACGAACTACAAATTGCAACTTGTCTATTTGCCTATTAAATAACTATTTTTTAAACTTGATTTTGGAAGACTTTTCAAACTTCGTCTAATATTACCAATTGACTTTCCTAAGTACGGTGATGAAATATAGTCATGAAAAAAGTTCGAAAAGTTTTCTACTTTCAAGTGCTATACTGTTATTTTTTAACTTTTTAATATGAAGTATTAAAAATATAGGAAAATAGAACAAATTTGTTAATTGAGCAAATTGCACTAAACCTTCCTAAGGTTTGGCTTTTTATATATATAAACAACTTTAACATTAATTGACACTCACAACTCCTAGACCTGACAAAAGTTCTGGTTCTAGTTTCGAATGGAACCAGAACCAAAACCGGAATTGGGGTGAACCGGTTCTGGTTCTGACTGGTTTGGTTCCAATTTTTTTTAATTTAAAATAATTAATAGAAAAATTAAAAAAAAATATAGTAAATCAAGTAAAAAACATATTAAAAAAATGTAATTGCGATTTAAATATTTATCTGGTTCTAACTGGTTCGGTTCCATTTTTTTTAATTTAAAATAATTAATAGAAAAATTTTATAAAAAAAAACATATTAAATCAAGTAAAAAACATATTGAAAAAATGTAATTACGATTTAAATATTTAATTGCAATAAAAAAATATTGAATAATTGAGAGAGAATTGAGTAATTGAGAATTTGAGAGAGTATTGGAGATTTGAAAGATAATTGGAGTGATGAGAGAAATAAAATGGGATGGTGTATTTATAGGGAATTAGGAAAAGGGATAATTAAAAAAATAAATAAATAAATAAATAAATAAATAAAAGTCTGATTGCAACCGTTGGGCCACAGTGGCCCAACGGGTACTTTTTTTTTTTTTTTTTTTTTTTTAATAAATTAAAGGCTAATTAGCACTGATACTCCCTCGATTATGGCCTATTTACACCTTTACCCCTATATTTTTTTTTTCGCCATTAAAACCCCTTAACTCTTGTAATTTGGCAATTGCTGAAAGAATTTGCCCTCTCATCAGGAGGCAGATTCCTTCAGCGATTGCCAATTTACGAGAGTTCAGAGGGTTTAGTGCCAAAAAATAAAAGTATAGAGGGCATCGTGTAACTTTTTGAAGAGTTCAGGGGTCATCTATACCAATTAGCCTAAATTAAAATTATGATAATCTTATTGCAATTTGGGCCTGGCCCACAGTGTTGGTTTTAAAAAAAAACACAATTTATTTAATGCATGAACCGCCGGTTTGTGCTCGGTTTTTGGAAATGGTTCCGGTTACAGTTGAAACATTGTGCAATTCAGTTTGAGCCGCTAGTTCGAACCAAACTGAGATCAACTCTACGACCCTCTGCTGTTAGGTCAAATTTAACTGTTACCTTTAAAAAACTAAACTACCCATGATTCCTAAATTAAATTAATAAAAAAACAAACAAAAAATTTATAATAAAAAAATGGATCAATGGATGGTGGAGATCAAATAAAATTTAAAATAATTGAAAATTGAATTGAATTAGAAAATCTGTAAATTAAAAGAAAAACGAAAATTTAAAAACAAATGAATTTTAAAAAGCAAATATTATTTTTTTTTTTTTTTGAAAAACTAGAAATATATATATATATATATATATATATATATATATCATTGTTTGTGTAGGTGAGATGCATCATGGTCTCCGCACATCAGATCATGTGGAGACCATGATGCATCTCACATGCACAAACAATGATATATATTTTTTCCAGTTTTTCATTATTATTATTTTTGCTTTTTAAAATCGATTTGTTTTTAAAAATTTCCGTTTTTCTTTTAATTTATATATTTTCTAATTCAATTTAGTTTTCAATTATTTTAAATTTTATTTGATCTCCATCATCCATGTTTGAGATGGATGGTGGAGATCCATTTAAAAAAAAGTTTGTTTTGTTTTTGTTTTTGTTTTTTTATTAATTTAATTTAGTCATAGGTAGTTTAGTCTTTTAAAGGTAAAACTTAGTCAACAGTTAAGTTTGACCCAACGGTAGGTGGTGTAAATGTCAATTAATAACAAAGTTGTTTTTGGATGCAAGAGACCAAACCTCATAGAGATTTAGTGCAATTTGTTCTTGTTAATTATTAACCATAAATTCCATTCGTGTTAGGATAAAATATCATGTAGGAAGGAATCCTTAGGTTTAGAATAGAAGATGAGTTCAAAATTTTATTAGCACTTTTTTTAAGGGTGAATTTTAAGAGTATCACTCATTTAAGTTTAAATGGCACATAAAATGGGTTCCTTCCAAAAATGCCCCCCACAGTAATCAATTCTTCACTATTTTGATTTTTTTTTCAAAATCCTCCATTGGAGGTTGAAATCGACCTCCAATGGAGGTTTCAAGGAAGAGGATGAAATTGTTTTTTGGAAAATTTCATTTTTTGTTTAGAAAGTCTCGAAATTGTAAAAGGTCTCAAAAAAATTTTGAAAACTAAAAAAAAAAAGTCTTGGAAAAATTCATTATTGTCCAGAAAATCTCAAAAATTGCAACTCAGAAACAACCAAAAAGTCTCGAAAATTACGAAAAAGTCTCAGAAACTACTTAAAAAATCTCGAAAATATTTGAAAAGCCTCGGAATTACTTAAAAAGTCTTGAAAACTACCTAAAAGTCTCGGAAAGTAGAAACTAAGTCTCGAAAATACAAAATAAGTCTCGGAAGCACAAAAAAGCGTTAGACTTATTGGACAAAAATAAAATTTTCCATTTTTTTTATCTTCTTCTTTATCGACCTCTGAGATCGATTTTGACCTCTATTAGGTCGATTTTGACCTCCATAGGAGGTCGATTCGAATTCCAATGGAGGTATATTCAACCTCCATTAGAGGTATGGAGGTTGAACATACCTTCAATGGAAGCCAATGAAGAAGATGAAAAAAAAAAATAAATAAATAAATAAATTGAAAACTGAAAAGTAAATAAAATAAAAAAAATGTAAAGTAAAGACATTTTTAGAAATTCACTTACTTTGGTGCATTTAAAACTTAAGTTATTAATGTGATGATAATCTTGAAAGTCTAACTCAAAAGAGTGTCATTCATCATCATTTCCACGTAGAAGAATGTACAAATTAATAATGTTACTTTTATTTTTTATTTTTTTTCGAAATAATTAAATAATGTCAGTTGAGTAGATATATATATATATATATAACATGGGATATGTTGCATATCTAGAAAGATTGAAGAGAAGGTTCATGTCCAAATTGATGCATGAACATCGGTAAAAAAAAGGAGACATCATATCACAAAAAAGACAACCCCCCACTTGACCAACTTGCATCTCCATTCATTCGTTCAATGAACCGCCTAACTTTAATTTCCACCACCTTTTAAATCATGTGCATATCTTCTCCTGTATATACATATCTTCTCTCATCTTCTTCAAATAAAATCTCTCAATCTTTCTTTGAAAATTAAATGGTGATTTGTGGTAATAATTACACAGAAGAGATGTACCTGTTTGTTGCAATATCTATACTTGCCTTTCTCTATCTGTTGTTGGTGGTTTTGGAGTCTCCATGGACAAATCATGGACTCGGCTGCTTGCCCCAAGAATATTGCTTTCATTTTCCACCGACATCATCATCATCATCATCTGTACACATCATTGATTCTAACATCTCTAAACTCATATATTGATGTTTGCCGAAGCTGCTGATCATGATTGGGAATTAGCTACGAATTGGGAGATTCTTCTTCTACTTTAGTTGCTCATCAGACTCATGATTGGGAATTAGCAACAAATCAAATTAGTTATTCTATTTATATTTTTTATTTCTTTTGCTCATTAATTATATAATTAATTACCTCTTTCCAATTTGGGGATGTGTAAATTAGAGTGTATATGTATTTAATAAGTCAAGTTTAATTTTGTTAATTATCTGGATTTATCAACAAAATTAATTCCTTCACAATCTTAATCTAAACTTTAAAGTAAGAGAGAAGCTTCATTTGACAAATTGTTTCAACAATTTCAATCTATTTTTAATTTACTAAGGATCAACACATACCGTTGTGAAAATGAAACAGTATATTTTCTTCGAAATAAAAAATTAATATACATTAATATAATTAAATTTAGTGTTTTTACGTAAAGTTGCATAAAACCCCCACGGTCCATCCCCCAAATTCCCACTTCCATTTGGGAGTAAATTTCACCCCTAAATGGGAATGGGGGTGGGAGCATTGATGAATTTCACCCCGATCTAAATGCGATGGATCTGCTCTCAAACTTTTATTTTATTTATTTAATTATTTTAAATTATCTTTAATCAATTTATAATATAATTATTCTATATTAATTTAATTATTTATAATTTAGTTATTAAAATTAACTTAAAATTTGTTTGAACTTTTATCTATTGATAGGAGTACTAGTATTTACTTTAGATTAAATTTTAAAATTATTTACTTTAGATTGGAATAATATATACTTTTATTTATATGATTATTTTTTAATTTCAAACAAAAGTGGTGAAGCAGAGAAATGGGATCAAACGGGTTCAAAGGAGAGATTGAGGACATGGGAAATGGAGGGATTTGACAAAATTTATTATATAAAAGAGATTATTAATGTATAAAATTTATAATAGGGAGAAAAACTTATATGAGACCGTCTTATTGACGAGGTAGTAAGACCATCCAATGAAAGTTTGTCATAAAAATATATTTTTAAATTAATATATGGTACCCTTTTCATTAGACAGTCCCATTGACCCATCCAAAATTTTCTCTATACTAAGAGTCCTAATGCATGCTAAACATCCCACTTTGTATCCCACATTCTCACTTTGTATTCCATATTCACCTCAACTAATGATGTAACTATTAATGAGGATCAGGTCTGCTTAGAGGACAGTTTTTGCTGGCTGATAGTCCATAGAATTTGTAATGTTGTGTTCCGTTTAATAAAGTCCTTTTGTACAAAAAAATAAATAAACTAAAGATGTGACTATTGAACCAGTGGAAATTTTCCTATGAAAATACCTTGATAGAATTATATAACTACATTGAATGTGAGTCATTCGTTTTACATACTTTGACTTGGTATGTATACACTTGTCAAATCAATTTCATAAATGAGTGGCTCACATTCAATATCCAGATAAAGTTATATAAGGATGTCATGATAGGAACGGGACCGATTAAACCAGTATGACATTTGATAAGTGCATTAAATTAACGTTTATTTATATCCATTTACTAGTTAAACTGATATGACATGTGACAAGTGAATTAAATCATCATTTATTTTTATCCATTTATCAATTCACACATCATTGATTTAGATAGATCAAGGTGAGATGCTATGAGATATGTTTAACATTAGTTTCATGCTACTATAACGTAGCGGAAGTGATAAACTTCCTAATCCATGACAAAGAAAGTTGGTCAAATGAGCGATTTTATTAATATCTCAAAAACTGAATCACAATGTCAACTACTCTTGCTTAAATAGAAAAATAAACATGTTTCCACTGGGATTCAGCAGCCCAAATTTGATTAAAAAGGAAAAATCCCAAACGGGTAATTTTCAAAATCTAAAAATTACTACTCCTAAACAAACTCAAAGAAACAAAAGGAAATAAATAATAAAAACGCCTAAAAATAGAAAAACAGAGGTCAAAACGGTGACCGGTTACTGAGGTCAACCCCCAATAACAAATGTAGATCTAGTCGATACGGTTCCAACGACATATTATGGGCCCAAAACATCCCAAAGGATCTCACAATGTGTTCTACGCCATACTAGAAACTAAAGACAGCGAAGGAAAAATATATATATATATATGTAAAAAAAAGTTGAAAGAATGTATGCTTTTAGAACTATCAAGCTTTTAGTATCACCTTTATACCAAGAAACTTTTTTCCAAAAATAGAATACAAATTATTTTGACCTCTAAAAAATAATTAAAGATCCAAATCACAAAGGATATTCCATCCTTTGATAAAGGAACAAATTTAGGGTTTGGAGACTAAGTTTAGAGAGTCAAGATCAAAAGTAAACAAACAATACACACTTCATCAACTGTTAAAATTAACGTCTTTCGAATTTCTCATACAATAGATGTTTCTATGAATCCGTTAAATGAAACGGCTTTCAAACATGTCCCTAAAAAAATGGCGGGACAGACAAACAATAACTACTTTTTCAAACTTGTTTTTAACTTCTTTTCCAAATTTAGCCTCTCTATCTCTTTTTTCCTTTCAACATTTTCATTTTCTTTCTCGGGAAAAAAAAAAAAATTAAAGGGAAAATCTTTTTTGTACTATTTCTCTCTGTATCTCATTTTTTTTTTTCCTCTCCCAGCTTCCCATGGAATGTTTATAACCCCAAATTTGAATTGAATTGGATTGAATTGAAGAGAATAATAAAATAAAAAAAATCAAAATCAAAACTCAGTCGAATACATAAAATCATCTTCATGGGAAGCTGCATATCCGTGCCGAAAAAAGGTATCTTGTTATACAAGAAAACTAATGGCAACCCTAACGCGAACAAGAAGCTTGCGGTGCACGACATCGGTTCAGCGAGATCGGCTACGTTCAACACAGCATCGGTGCTGGCAAACCCGTGCCAAGGAAGCATATTCGATATGTACAGAGTCGGAAAGGAATTGGGGAGAGGGGAATTCGGGATCACCCACCAATGCTTTCACATAGAGAGTGGCGAGACATACGCTTGCAAGATGATAGCGAAGCAGAAGCTCAGAACAGAGATTGATGTGGAGGATGTGAGGAGGGAGGTGGAGATCATGAGGCGTCTGCCCAAACATCCGAACATTGTCAGTTACAAGGAGGCGTATGAGGATAAAGAAGCCATTTATTTGGTCATGGAGCTCTGTGAGGGCGGTGAGCTTTTCGATAGGATCGTCGCTAGAGGTCATTACACTGAACGTGCAGCTGCTAGGGTTGCCAGGACAATTTTAGAGATCGTCAAGGTTTGGTTTTTCTATTTCTTTTGTTTTACAAAATGGATTTTGTTGGTTGAAGTCAAGACTGGTCTGTGGTATAAATAAATAGGCCTCCTGCAAGATTTTAATTTCTTGAACACGTACTAATTGTGCAGGTATGCCATGACAATGGAGTAATACATAGGGACTTAAAGCCTGAGAACTTCTTGTTTGCAGATACAACTGAAAATTCCCCATTAAAGGCGATTGATTTTGGCCTGTCTATATTCTTTGAAAATGGTATATATAAAGCTGATGCACTCATGATCAATTACAGCAAAAATGTGGATTAATGTATATGGACATTTACGATATGATGGTAAATCGGCAGGTCAGCGTTTTAATGAAATTGTCGGAAGCCCTTATTATATGGCGCCGGAGGTCTTGAGGCGTAATTATGGACCAGAAGTTGATGTTTGGAGTGCAGGAATTATTCTTTATATCTTACTTTGCGGAGTTCCTCCATTTTGGGCAGGCAAGTTTCTTGATTTGGTAATTTTGATCAAGATTTAGAGAGATTCATGTGGGATTTTTGCTATAATGAGTGCAGAAACTGAAGAAGGAATTGCACACGCTATAGTTCGAGGAAAGATTGATTTTGAGAGAGATCCGTGGCCCAAGGTTTCTGCAGAAGCGAAAAAACTAGTGAAGAATATGCTTGATTCGAATCCTTACAGCAGACTGACAATTCAAGAAGTCCTCGGTATATCACCAATGTCTATTGTCTCATGTCGAAGGCTAAATTATAAGCTAATATTCGTTTGTATGTGTGCAGAGCATCCATGGATACAAAACGAGAATCATGCTCCTAATGTTAACCTGGGAGATCATGTGAGAACAAGAATTAAGCAATTCTGCTTGATGAATAAGTTCAAGAGGAAAGCTATAAGAGTAAGTTTTTCAACACTTTTTTTTGTGCATCATATTTGAACTTTGAAGTGAAGTTTCTGATGAATCTTTGATTGCAGGTGGTAGCAGATAAGTTACCAAATGAGCAACTAGATGGACTGAAACAGTTGTTTTATATGATGGATACAGACAACAATGGAGATTTGACATTTAAAGAGCTCAAAGAAGGCCTCGAAATGATTGGACATAAAATGTCTGATCCTGAAGTGCAAATGTTGATGGAAGCTGTGAGTGTATTTCTCTAGTCACTCAACTCTTGTTATCTGTAATATCCTACAATTAATAGAATCATCCTTTTGTATTTTTCATTATTTTTGGAACAAAAGGCGGATTATGATGGAAATGGAACTCTGGACTGTGAGGAATTTGTAACAATGTCTGTTCACCTGAAAAGGATTGGCAATGATGACATTCTCCAACAAGCATTTGAATTCTTTGACAAGAACAAAACTGGGTATATTGAGTTTGATGAATTAAGAGAAGCATTGCTAGATGAGATTTCTGATCCAAGCAATGAGAAGATAATCCAAGATATTATATTTGATGTTGATTTAGACAAGGTAAATCCTCTAAGTCAAAACAAATATATCGTTCTGGGTTTCTCATTTACTTCTTTTTAACATATAGTCACACTACTGTTACAGGATGGAAGAATATGTTTCCAAGAGTTTAAGGCAATGATGAAAACCGGGGCGGATTGGAAGATGGCTTCCCGACAATATTCGAGAGCAATGCTCAACGTATTGAGCATCAAAATGTTCAAAGATAAATCGTTGCCACTGAGTGGTGAACTTTTCTCGCCCAGAAAATGCATACCTGTTTAAAAAAAACAAGACGGTCGTGTAACTGTGATATATAATGGTGTATGATTTGTCAGAAAGGATATAGAAGGGAGAGGATATCTTGAGGAAATAAGGTGAAAATCTTGTTTATGGTTCTATATCTTGTTTATGATTCAATTGTAACCCCTAGTAGAACCATTTTTATGTGTTTCTTTTGGCATTTAGCTAAGCTCATATTGTTTTGCACATAATGGAATTATTTGAGATTGCTTCTGCTATTACTACTATTGCTTTTGAAAAGAAAATTCAAAAATCATTTCATGATCAAATTTCTAATCACAAGAGGAAAAAAAGTTGACAAAACATGAAAACTTATATATTATGCTTTCACGAATGAGAATATTTGCATTCAGGGCTGACAAATTCGGTAACATTATCACAAGTTTACTAAAGCTGTTTGATAACAAACTATATACACTAAATCACATTTTTAAAGCACGGCTGACCTTCTATGCCAACAATTTTCTCCAGAATTCCCCGACCACATTAACCAGCTTCCCATTCCACAGAGAATTCCAAAAGCACAGACTAATAAAACTCACAGAAAATGCTGCCACAACAACTGGGATATGTACTGGGCGGGCATACCTGGAATGGAAGAAGGTAAAACGAGTGACTGGATTATCTACCCGTATCATGGGCACCGCCAGTTCTGCTGCTTCCCTTACTCCTTCCACCTTTTGCCTTGCTAGCCCCACCTGTATATTTTGAGCTAGTCGTCTTGCTACAAGCTGCTGCATGGGAGTCCACATCTGCTAGCCCATTTTCCAACGCTCTAACCAGGTTCTCGAAGTAATTTTTTGTCACGCTGTCCCAATTGATAGAAATGGGAAAGTTAATTACAGAAAGCTTTGTGACCAAATAACAAAATAATTCCAGAACAAAGGTGAAAAAATAAAGGAAAATTAATATACCATTTGTCAAATCTACATCATCAAAATCAAACACTAACATGGAAAATCTACATGTATACATAAAAGCAAGGATATTTTCAAGAGTCAAAAAGTAAGCAGATACAACAAGAAAAATCAATAACAAGCCCAAATGCAAACTTAAGAGATGATCGGATAGATTAAAAATATATGGCAATACATCCAGCACAGCAAATTGTAAGGACTTGGTCTACATCCAATGAATTGATTTTGAGAAAAATATATATCTCAAGAGCATGCTGATGTTTTGAAAAGATGACTGGATAGAACTCTAAAATTATCCAAGCATCAATGATAACATTTCCAGAACTAGAGGGAAAAAACACTCATCCTAGAGTATGTTGAAAAACAAAATAAATAATGGTGAGATACTGTCCTAAATGAAATGTGCTTATGCACTAGTTATCAATCATTTACATAAAATATGAATCAATAAATTGTATCTGAGTTGTTGGGTAAAATCCTTTTAGGTCCAAAGTTTTAATCAATTCAGATACTAAATGGGTACACTGTGAGTCCAAAATATTCAGTTAATCCCTTCTAGTAACAGCAAGTTCAACCAGACTATAGCATAACCCAACAGCAAAAAGGTCTAAATGATAAAAGAACTCTATTTAAATATTCAGACAAATAGATTACATGAAACATGATTTTGAACAATGCTGGCCTGCACATTGAACCACCACAAATTCATACAAAATTTGTTCATACAATCAGGCATACAAATACAAACATAAACAACTATAATAAATATTAAACGAATAAATATGAAATGTATATGAAGAATTAATTGAAAGAGATAATCATTCTTCTTAGTTTATTTCTTCTGATCACTCTACATTAAATAATAAATTCAGCCTCTAACTAGAGATTGAGATAGACTAGGAGTCTAAACAAAGAAGAACATCTAGAGATGAGAAACACCCTAGAGACAGGTAACAGATATAGACAGCCCATTTATTCTAATTACTAATAAAACAGAAAACATAACTCACAAATAACAACACCCCCCCTCAAGCTGGGTTGTAAATATTAATTATTCCCAGCTTGTAACACATGATTTCGAAATCAGTCCTAGGGAGAGCCTTTGTTAGGATATCAGCAGTTTGTAACTTTGTTGGAGTGTAGATTAGATTGACAGTCCCTTCATCTAATTTTTCCTTGATAAAATGCCTGTCGATTTCAACATGTTTTGTTCTTTCATGGTGAACCAGGTTCATAGCTATAAGTATAGCTGCCTGGTTATCGCAAAACAACTTCATTGGTCCATCAATAGGTACTTTCAGCTCCATTAGCAGTCTTCTCAGCCACATACCTTCACAAATACCAAGAGACATTGATCTAAACTTTGCCTCTGCACTACTTCTAGAGACAACCAATTGTTTCTTACTTCTCCAGGTTACTAAATTTCCCCACACATAAGTGCAATAACTTGAAGTGGATCTTCGGTCCACCGTTGACCAAGCCCAGTCTGAGTCTGTAAATATCTCCACATCCTGTCTCGTCTCCTTTTTGAAAAATAAACCTCTGCCAAGTGCCATCTTCAAGTACCTTAGTATCAGATAGACAGCCGTCATCTGCTCGTCAGGTGGGTAGTTCATGAACCGACTTACACAGCTCACTGCGAAGCTAATATAGGGTCTGGTGTGAGAGTTAAATTAATTTACCAACCGGTCTTAGATATCTGCCTTTGTCGACTGGTGTACTGTTTTTAACTAATCCCAACTTAGTGGTGTAATCCAATGGTGTGTCAGTTGGTTTGTAACCCATCATCCTAGTCTCTTTCACCAAATACAGTGTGTATTTCCTTTGAGACACTGACAATCCCTTTAGTGACCTAGCTATTTCCATGCCTAGAAAATATTTAAGTCCTCCAAGATCCTTGATTTCGAACTCTAAAGCTGGGAACTTCTTCAATTTTCGTATTTCCTCCTCATCATTCCCTGTGAGAATGATGTCATCCACATAAACTATCAACACAGTTAAGCCTCCATTTCCTAACTCCTTAACAAACAAAGTATGGTCTGTTTGACACTGGAAATACCCAGATGTTTTCACCACTTTTGTGAATCGTTCGAACCAAGCTCTCGGGGACTTATTATGTCCATACAATGATTTCCTGAGCTTGCACACTGTTTCGGCTGTTGTTTGTGTCAAAACCGGGAGGCACCTCCATATACACCTCCTCCTCGAGTTCACCATTGAGAAAGGCGTTTTTCACATCCAATTGATGAACCAGAATTTCATAACCATTAGCGATGAAAGAGTAAAAATCTAATGACAGTCCCTCATAAGACACATGGTTGTTGATAGGGTATAAAGGATGATTCTTGCATTCCCCAATCCCTTTCCTTAGAGCAATCGGCAATTCCCATTCTGACTTCTCTTCTTCATCCGAAATGGGTTGTTGGCTGATTCTACCTGATACTTCGGTGGTTGCCACAATTTCATCCTCATTGTTAGAATTCTTGACTGGTTGAGAAGGTTCCAAGTCTTGGTCAGTGCTGTGATAAATTAGGGGCTCTGTCACCTTATTAGGTTTATTCCTCCTAGTGTAAACAATGGATTTCCGGGTATCTATTGGTTGTGAGTGTGTTGTGTTCAGGTTAGGACATTCGATTGAGGTGAGATTTTCTTTTCGTTGTGGACTATGTGAGTGAGGATTGGATAAGGCTTGGAGAATTTCAACATTTGAATCCGACTCGTTGATTAGGCTGTTTGGTTTGATTAGGTGATGGATGCTGACTTGATTTTAGAGTTTAAGATGGAATATGACTTTGCTCTAGTGTTTGTGATGGACTAAGACTCTAACTCTATAAATTTGAAAAAATCAAATTCATAACTCCTATCACTTTTGACTCTTATCCCCCTTTTGAATTTGGTTTTTCAAATAAAAAGGCTGATTTTCATGAAAAGTCACATCAATTGAGATAAACGTTTGCCTATTGCTTGGATAGAAGCACTTAAAACCTTTTTGTGTTTGTGAGTATCCAATAAATACACACTTCACGGATTGTATCCAATAAATACACACTTCACGGATTTTGGGTCAAGTTTGCTTTTATTTAACTGATGATTGTGAACAAATACAGAACACCCAAAAATCCTAGTAGGAAGATGAGAGATAAGTTGAGTGTTTGGATAGGATTTCAGAAGAAGTTGACATGGAGTTTGAAACCTATGAGTTCTAGATAGTAATCTGTTGATGAGGTAGGCATCAGTTAATACTGCCATTTGACGTGTAGAAAACAGAAATGAGCGGGCTACCTCTAGAAGGTGCCTATTTTTTCGCTCAGACACTCCATTTTGTTAGGGAGTGTTGACACGAGTTTTGATGAATGACACATTCACCTAACAAGTAATTTCCTAAGATAAAATTATAAAATTCTTTACCATTGTCAGCGCGGAGAACTTGAATTTTGGTTTCAAATTGAGTTTGGATCACTCTATTTAAGTTCTGGAATAGTCAATGTACCTCAGATTTTTCTTTCGTAAGAAAGATCCATGTAACCCAAGTGTGGTCGCCTATAAAGGAGACAAACCATCAAGCTCCAATAATGTTGTTGACCCGAGATAGGCCCCAAACATCATTGTGAATCATGGAGAAAGGTTGAGAGGAATTATAGTAATGATTAGGTAAAGATTGGTGACTATGTTTAGCAAGTTGACAATTATCACATTGAAAAGAACTAGGAATTTTATTGCTAAACAAAGATGAAAATATCTTCCCAAGATACATAAAATTTGGATGCCCAAGGCGGTAGTGCCACATCATTATTTCATTATCTTTATTTGACCTAGACTCATCACTGAATTGACTCTTAAGAGACACATGTTCGGTTTGGTATGGGACACCTTTGGTGGCAAAGTTTTGTCTATCTAGGTTATAGTCTGCCTCCAAGATGTAGAGCCCCAAACATACCTTAGCACTGCCAATCGTCATCCCTAAAACCGAGTCCTGAAAAACACAACAGTTAGGGAGAAACTTAGCAATACTATTTTGTTCGTGTAAACTTACTTATAGACATTAAATTAAAGTCCAAGTTAGGAACTAATAATACAAAATTGAGGGTTATTTTCCCTGAGATCACTACAGAGCCAGTTCAAATTCCATTTGAAAGAGAACCATTTGCTATACGTATTGTATAGTTACCCATGCAAGGTTGAAATTCATGGAACAATTGTCTATTTCCTGTCATGTCGTCTAATGCACCTGAATCCACAATCCAACAATGATTCGGATTCTCCTTCCTCACATTAAGGGCTGTGAGGAAATTACCTTTTTGTGCTAAAGATCCACTTTCAATAGTGGTTTGGGTCGGCTGCTGGAACAATTTCTACAGTACCTCCATCTGTTCCTTGCTGAATGGGCTTGGTTCGAGTTTTATGTCTATGTCAACCATGTTCCCTTGGCTTTCATGTGTAGGTTTCCGGTGGGTTTGCCATGAATCTTCCAACATTTTTCCTTGATGTGACCGGGTTTTTTACAATGATCACATCATGGCCTTCCTCTTCTTAATCGGTTGTCACCAAACTGACCAACTAGTGTTCTGATGGCAAGAGCAAACCCTTCATTGGATGAAGGTCCAGTCTTGGTTTTCACCTTGGTTCCCATCATGATCTTCTTCCGACTTTCCTCTCTTCTCACTTCAGAGAACACTTCACGGATCATGGGCAATGGTTTGGTACCTAGAACCCTACCTCTTACTTCATCAAGATTTTGGTTCAAACCTAATAGGAACTTGAATAACCTTTTATGTTCAATTATTTCCCTATGTAACGTGCCATCTTTGGTGTAGGCCCATGTGTACTTCTTGAACATATCTAGTTGTTACCAGTGTCGAGTTAGGTTGTTGTAGTATTGGGTGACTGTGCAATCTCCTTGACAAAGATCATGGAGTATGCTTTCGATACCAAATAGTTCAGCCATTTTGTCACTACTGGAATATGCATCTCTAGCTGCATCCTAGATTTCATTAGTTGTCCCGTACAATAGGAAATTCTGTCTGATGTCATTGGTCATTTAATTAATAAGCCAAGACATGACCATATTGTTCTCTGTCTTCCACTACTTGTAGGTCGATGACTCAACCCCTGGTGACTCAACAACACCGGTGATGAAGTCATCTTTCCCTTTTCCGCAGATGAACATCATCACGGATTGGGACCAAGGTAAGTAATTATGTCCATTTAGTTTATGACTAGTAATGGACATATGGGTAGGATGGGAATGCTAAACTTCCATTCCTAGAACCTCCATTGTTGATTGAGTAGAAGATTCGAAATTTGAAGAAATAGAAGATGATGAGTTGGTATCCATCCCGGAAATAATTTTCATAGGATGGAGGATTTAGAACAATGCTCGGATACCATAAAGAATTAATTGAAAGAGATAATCATTCTTCTTAGTTTATTTCTTCTGATCACACTACATTAAATAATAGATTCAGCCTCTAACCCCCTCTCCTTTAGAGATTGAGATAGACTAGGAGTCTAAACAAAGAAAAACACCTAAAGATAAGAAACACCCTAGAGATGAGAGATAAGGGCCGGTAACAGATATACATAGCCGTTTTATTCTAATTACTAATAAAACAGAAAACATAACTCACAAATAACAACAGTATACATAACCAGAAGCGATATAAAAGGAAGAATATCTAACTATGATAGATTTTATTTCATTGGATGGCTAAATCGTTAGGATTAAGTATAATTAAAATCTAAGCAAGTTATGAATTATTTATGTTTTCTCTTGAAAAAGACAAACTCTTTTTATGTATGTTGTAACAAACGTTGTAAAAAAGCAAAGGAAAAAGCTATAGAGGTGTTTTTTAGAATATTTGTCATTATTGTAGAGGATTTGAATAGTTGACTATCCTAATTATAGATAAATAATTTATATTGATTGTAGGAGATTGGTAGCTTGATTGTAGGAGATCATTGTATTGATTATAGGAGATCATTTCCCTGATTCTCACTCATGTATTTCCCTATAAATTTCCTCCTTATGGAGAAAAATAAACCAACTCACTCTTTGTTCATAGTATCAGGGCGTAAACCAAGTGTTTAGGGTTTTCTGTCTACTCTTCTACAAAAAGAACAGGGCTATTACCTGTTGCCTCTACTTTTCTGGTGAGCCTTACCACCGGGATTCCTACCACCGACGTCTGTCAGTATCTTGCACTGCCGGTCGTCTTCCATTCCACCCAAATCGCACACTGCCTCTTCAAGCAACCCGACTCGACAAGCATTGTTTCTTCTTCTTCAACAACGACCCACATCGTCCCCTTTTCACGACTACTGATGATTGGATTCCCCAACACTTCCATCGTCTAGACAGATCGTGAATATTGTTATGACTTTTTGTTTTCTTGCACTCCTTTGCTTCTCGCCAGCACAGCCGTTAAAAATAAAAATTAAAAAAAAAACCTGCCTGAATATATGTCGGGTATTACTTGTTTCTCTTCTGAAATTTATTTGCTTTCGCTGTTATTTCTACCACTGCTATTGTGACAAATCATAGTGAAGACAACACAAATATATTCAGTTCATTGGTACCACCTACGGTACTTCCTCAGGTTTAGTCTCTTGATAACTCTTCTAAAAAATTTATGTCCAACCCAGGTAAATTTCACTCTGCTTTGCTTCTACAATTTCTAGTAATAATACTTGAATAATTGATTCTGGTGCAACAAATCACATGACTTTTGATTCTCGAAAATTTAGTCATAATAGTTCAACTGAAACATGTAGTGTCATATACTGATGGAACACCCACCCCAGTTAATGGATCTTTAACCCTAACTCCATCTTTACACTTGTCATCTGTTTTACATGTCCCTACCCTATCTAATAACTTACTCTCTATCAATCAAATCACTAAATCTCTTTAACTGTGTTGTCACTTTTTGGCCTACTCATTGTGTATTTGTAAGCCCTAAACCCTAAAACCCTAAACCCTAAACCAAGGCATTCACACCAGGGAGACAATTGGAACTGGTAGGGAAAGAGGGGGGTTGTACTATTTTACAACAGATTGTACTCCGGGCTTTTCAAGCTCATCTAGCCATCTTCACATAGTAGTACAAGTCAACTCTGATAAGTAATATCTATCTCTGGCATAGGCGCTTAGGTCATTGCTCTTTTGGACATCTTAAGTTTTTATTTCCATCTTGGTTTAATGCTATTGGTCACAAAAATCATCAATGTGAGACATTTGTTTTGTCCAAACATCAACACACCTTATTCTTCAAAAGAAAAGGTGATAAGATCACTGCTCTAATTGTTTATGTTGACGATATGATTGTAACAGGAAATGATGATCTAGAGATCATTGCTTTAAAATTCGCACCGAGGCGGTCCGCCTCGATCGCATGAAGCGGCTGCCTCAATACCGCCGCCTCGCCTCACCTCTTAAGGGGCGACTATTATTCATTTGAAAGTGTTTTTTTTTTTTTTTTGGTCGTTTTACATAATTAATTTTTTTTTTTTTGGTGTAAAACGCACCGTTTTACAAATGCCAAATTCCCAATCGTAAAACCCACATCGCAAATAGCTCGCCTTTCATGAAACCTATCCTAAAACTTCGATATTTCAGACAGACGACAGTTTTCTTTTGTAATGTTTAATTTTATTTGGGATATTTATGTTGGAATTGTTGAATGACTCTTTTATTGAATATTATGGAACATTTTCTACTTAATTAATTTTTCTTTTAATTTTTTTTAATTTTTTTCCATTTTTCAACTGAGGATACTACCTTGATCGCCTCAAGGCTACCGTCTCGCCTCATGAAGGCTTCATCGCTTAGCCTTGCCTTTCGCCTTTTAAAACATTGCTAGAGATGACTACTTTTCAAGGTTACTTGGCTACGGAGTTTGAAATGAAAGATCTAGGATTGCTAATGTATTTTCTGGGAATTGCGGTAGCCAAATCAAAACATGGGATTTTCCTCAATCAAATAAAGTATATTCTTTATCTGCTTATAGATAGTGGGATGCTTACTAGCAACCCAACAGATACTCCTATGGATCAAAATTACAAGTTATGTGAGTGTCTAGATCACCCTGATCAAACCCCAACAAACAAATAAAGATATCAAAGACTTGTGGATAAGCTTATCTACCTTTCACATACACAACCTGATATTGCTCATACAGTGTGTGTGGTGAGCTAGTTTATGCATGCTCCTAATGAGAGCCACATGAATGCAGTTCTTCAAATTCTAAGGTATCTGAAAAGAGCTCCTGGCAGATGATTGATGGTCTCTCGACATGAACACATGGGCATCGAGGGATACGCGGATGTTGATTGGGCTAGGAATGCTGGTGACCGAAGATCTACGTCCGGCTATTTCACCTTCGTCGGAGGAAACCCAGTTACTTGGAGAAGTAAGAAACAGACAGTGGTGTCACAATCTAGTGTTAAGGATAGGTTCCAAGGAATTGCACAAGGGATCTCTAAGCTACTATGGCCAAAGAATTTATTGGGCGATTTAGGATTTCATCAAGAAAGTAGCATGAAATTGTATTGTGATAATAAGGCTTCAATTCAGATTGCTAATAATCTTGTCCAACATGATCGTACTAAGCCTGTGGAGATTGATCGATTCTTCATCTAAGAAAAAATAGAATAGAAGATAATCAAGCTTCCGTTTGTTCCAAGTAAAGACCAGTTTGCAGATATCCTTACGGAGGCTATTAATGGAAGGAGCTTCCATGACTTAATTAACAAGTTGGGCATGAGTGACATCTATGCACCAACTTGAGGGGGGTGTTTTATATAGTTTACTATCCTCATTATAGGGGATTTAAATTGATTGTAAATTATTTGTTTTGATTGTGGGAGATTGGTAGCTTGATTGTAGGTGATCATTGTATTGATTATAGGAGATCATTTCCTTGATTCTCACTCATGTATTTCCCTATAAATTGCCTCCATATGGAGAAGAATAAACCAACAAACTCTTAATTTGTTCGGTGTTTATCAATTGACAATATTTTGATGCAATAAGTACCTGGTCAGCCCAGCCAACTTTGTACGGAAGTCATTAAACTCTTTTGATGGGCTGTCATCTGTGAGAAATTGATGTAGTTCCTTCTCTGCACATTGATGAAGCCTTTCCAAACCTGACTCTGCCTCACCTACACAGAAAGCGAAGGATGTTGTGTTTCTGATAGTAGAGTGATCACACTAAAGCACAGAAATTTGATCTAATTCCTGCCAAGCATTTATAGTATAGACACCTTGCAAGTACTCGAAAAACTGTCTCTTGGCATGCTCATGTTCAGGCAGGTAATATCCATATGCATATGTCCATTTTAGAACTCTTCGACATTCAACTATCTGCAGTAGTATATTAATAACGAAACACCACATAGTTAGAAGCAACGGTGGACAAAATATGTTTCATCAAGCAAATCCAATTTTGTGGACACATTCCTATATAACTGGACAATTTCTTATGACAAAAAGGTAATAGAAATAACATAATAAATCATAAAAATATGAGCAGAAAAAGAAAAGTATGCAAAGAGATTGATCCTCTACAAAAAATCACTTTGCAGATAAGGACCAAGGATGGATGTGTGTGTGAGTGCGCATGTACGCATGTACGCATGCACATGTGACAGTGTCCACCCAACTCAAGTATGAATACTTTAAGTCCACATTCAAATGATTATATGCAAACAACCTAAAAATCACACAATCTAAAAGTAATGAGAGATCTATCTTTCTAAATAAATCACAATAATGCAGGAGGGAATATACAAATATCATGCCTTTAATCTTCCCGGACAAATGATAAACCAAAAATTCTGCATATCACTATAATTGAATTAATAGATTCACCTGAAGCCATGCCTCTATGATGAACTTGAGCTGAGATTCAGGTGTGCATTGGATGTCACTAAGCTTCTCAAGCTGCCAAAAAAGGGAAAAAGAATATTATTTAGTCATTAAAACCCCTGGAGCACAGAAGCTATCCAAAGGTAGCTATAAAAGGTCAGATGGCATAAGGTAATGAAACCATCTCATGCTTCTTAAAAGAACCAACCAAAAGTTTAAAATGATTTAACCAACCATCGTAAAAATAATCACACATTACTTCTATTGCTTCTTTTCTTACCAAATCTCAAAATTTTAACACAAGGCATTTTTATTCAACCACCGGTCTCTTAAGGAATTGCATGACCAGATTTTATGAAATGTTTAAGAAAATATACTACCATAAAAGATTAAAATAGATTAGTTTTGGAGCTCGGAACATAGTAGTATGAATTAGCCAATTTTAATATAACAAAATGATATATATTGAAAGAAAAACATGGTACAAATCACTCCAATTTACAGATGAATTCTGAATATCACTCAAAATAGTCAAAATGAAGAACAAAAGGATAACTTATCAGAAGATGATACAAGTAAGACATGTTTGGTCATCGAAAACATAGGATACAATGTTTGATGGTCTAACCACCTCAAGAAGATGAGGTTGATGATTAACAATAGTGTTATAAGAGCAAGGATACTTACATGCACAGTCTGCATTTGATGTAAATCCGCCAGAGCTTTTTGCCTTGACTGCCAGATAATAACACAGATAATAGATTATATTAAGATACAATTTACATCAATAGTATGTTAAAATTTGAAACTCAGAATCAAATACAATAATCTTAACAGTCAAAATTATTACATCGTGGAAATTATGTCACAGATTTCTGTAAACTCAATCTAAATATTATCCAAAGGTCTTTGTAAGTAGGAAGAAAGTACTAGTAAAAGCAATAATACTTGAGTAAAATAAAGGGAACCTAAGAGCCTGAGAACTAAAACAAGCATTTCTATAATGATTACACGATTTACACTCATGATGTCAGTTTCATATTTATAAAAAAATTAAAGATCTGTTTTTGTAAATAAGTTCTATTGGGATTACTTACTACCAGAAATGACAATGAAAGGGTTTCTACAGTGTAACTAAAATAAAGCCTTGAAGATTAGGTCCAACAACATGCCTAAGGTTTACAAGAATTATTTGGGACAGACGCTTCTAAATTTCCCTCTTTCCCCAATCACAGTAACTTGATATCAAAAGAAAGTCCATATACACCATCAAATTTTCAAACATGGTGTTTTGAAAAACAAAAGTTCCCTCAAAAGTTTCAAATTAGTATATGATCGACACTGTTAACAATATCCAAAGGAGGAATCGTATGTCCTATGTATGCCTTGGTGATGTGTGATGTGTACAAAGTATGCGAAGACTGCTAATCATCTTTTTCTCCATAGTTCAGCTTAGAAGCTTTGGTCTAACCTGATATCAATGACTAAATATTATTACACATGTTATACTTTTTCATGCTATGAGATTTAGGTGCAAATATATTTAGCTTTCAAAGGGGATAGGAAAGCTAAGTTCTTAAACAAGGTTCTGTTATGGTGGTCTTTTAGGTGGTGTGCTAAAAAAGAAACATGAGAATTTTTTTTAAGACTTTATGGGATAGGATACTTGTTCTCTTCGGGAAAAGATTGCCTAATAGATTTTCGGATCTCTTTGGGCTTCACTGTCCTCTGAGTTCTGAAGTTTCTTTCTATTTCATCCTTAACGATAGGCAATAGTAATGTAAATAGAATGGGTCTCATTTAGGGGTAGCATAGCTTTTTGTCAACTGTGCAATATAAGATGAAATATTTTTAGCAGATTTGCTTCTTTCTTATGGATGGTTCACTGCATTTTTGTTATGATGTATTTCAATTTTAACAGAGATTTTTTAAAATATATATATATATATATATATATTGTTTCAAAAGAGGAAAAAAAATTCAAACACGGTACAGATCTAAACATACACTATGATCCAATACGACCCGCACACCATAGCATAAGGTGACACAGATACTTGGTCATTTACATTGTCCTACAAAAAGCAGAATAATGCCAACTAATAAACACCTTTGGTTCTAAAACAATGTTCCTGGAAGTTTTTGGGTCCTTGAGTCTATTTTATATTCTATGATTTGTAAATATACTTCTCCTTTCTAAAATTTGCATCTTGAACACCAAACAACACGACCCATATGGCGATGGAATTAAAAGACAAACTATGAATTTGAGTTAAAGATTATTTGGAAAAGAAATAAAAAGCAGCAATGTAAAATTTTTGAGTAAGGAAATTAAAAAAGGAATCAACTTTACTACATATGACAGAAACAGAAATAGATTAGAAAGAAAATCCACATACTGTTTGATTGCTTGCCCAACGTTCATAATAATGAGTGTATTTCTCTAAAGAATTCTTTGCCATCTCTCTCCTCCTCTCAGCTTCATCATACTACAAGCATCAATGTGAATTCGTAAATCAAAAAGAAAAAACTTAAACCATTTTCAAAATAAAAGCACGTATTTAGCAGCTACAATAAGCAAAATAACAAACAAAAGATTATTATTCTCTTACATCTCCCTGTTGCTTAGCTGACTCATATCTATTACAAGCATAGAAACCACCAGTTCTCTCCCCATGATCTGACCATGCACCAAGACATAGCCTGTAAACAATAATTAATATCAAACTCAATAACACTCATCCAAAGCAAGAGATATTACCATTAAATTTTAGTTTCAGCAGAAGATTCAAAGCTTACCAGCAAAATTCAAATTTACAAGGTGGTGAGCATGTCATATGCATACAGCCTTGATTTTTCTCAATCGGTCGCTTGCACTTCGGACAAGGCTTGGAATTGGCTAGTATCCTGCATGGTATTACATTAAAAATAATAATAATAATAATAAATATAAATAAATAAATAAATAAAGAAGAAGAAAAAGAAGATAGTACAAGAAAATGAAAACATCAATAAATCCACAATCCACTATGGCCCGTTAAAGTTAAATAATTTACCAAAAACTCTATAACAGTAAGTATATTAGATAAAGTAGTTGTCTAGTTTGTCAACAAATGCTGTATACATATAACAATTCAATACAAACAAAAAGGACAAAATTTTCCATGTGATAAGCTCTATAAATCTTTATCTCTAGTTTTCTCAAAATCTTGTAAAAGAGTAAAACCAATTTGTCTCATTGCTCATAATTATATGTTTTGAACACAAGCCTGAAATTGTCAGTGAATTTTGTTTACAATTTTAATAAGTGGTTAAAACTTAATAAATTCTTCCAGATTCTTTATATATTTTGTTGCACACTAATAAATTACAAAGTTAAACTTGCCACATCAAAATTTTATAGCGAATAGCCAAAAAAGATATACAACATCTAAAAATTAAATCTCAATTGATTGTGATTAGAATTCTAAAAGCATAAATATATATGCCCTACCAGTTCATGTTTTCAGACTCAGCACAGTTCTTCAAAATCCACTTTTCCACAGTGCTGCAATCTACAGGACGATGAGCTTCCTCAGTGCACTGCATTCAGATCCAATGGAGCTTATCAATCCAATTTGTTATACAGCTAATAGTTTTTACAGAATCTAATCATAATGCTTTTAGAAAAATGAAACATACATTCCAACAGAAACTATAAGAGCAGAAGCACGAGACATCAAAATTTCCACTTCCAGCAGCAAAATCAACAGCATTCTCACACCCTGGTGCAGGACACCACTTGGTCTAGTAGAAAACAAGAAAAACAAACAGAGGTAAGAACTATATGGGTAAAATTACAGGAAATATGGAAGGAAGCCAACTCAAGTCTTAATTTGGGTTAAAAAATATCTCATATAGAGACGAATAGGGAAATATTGCCAAATTCTAATTCGATTGAAAGAAATAATACAAAAAATAAAATAAATAAAATAAAAATTACAACTGTAATCTTGCTTATGGAAAAACAGGGTTCATGCTCATGTGAATTTTAAACAAACCCTCCAGAATTTATAAATGTGTCCAAACATCCACTATTTCAGAGGTATTGCATACAAATAGATCAAAAGATGTTATCAGTTATGAAGATTTAATGAGGAATCACTGCATGCCTGTCAGTATGTGATTAAAGTTGGCGGAGCATAACCACTCCATTAATTTTCACCTATGGAAGTGGGACAAAAGAGTCTATAGCTATAGCTTCTGAAATTATGGAATATTTAGTGGCAAGTCAAGAATTCAAATCCCAGGGCGTACCTTCCTATTGTCTTCGACATAAGATCTAAGGAGGTAATGAGAGTACTTTGCCTTATCTTCACCAGAAGCCAAGTTGTTGATCATGTCTTGACCAACAGCAGCTTCACAAGATGGATCGGGGCATCTCAGCGTCAAACATCCAGGACCATCATTAATCGTTGTGCTAATAAAACCTAAAAAAATATACAAAAAGTTTTCAAAGTATTTCATAACACATAGATTTAAATTGTTCTTAAATATCCATCGAACGTGACTTGACTAACAGCATCTCAGCAAGTACAGTAAGAATGTTACCAGCAAAAAGAATGGCACTGAATGTCATTAATAGAACCATAATTCAGATTATATTCAGATTTGAAACCTTGAAGCACGACAAAAAAAAAGAAATTGTGTAAAAAGTAAAAACAAAAAGAGCATGAGAACAGAACAAATTTTAAAATATGGCATGTAAGACAAACCTCTCCAGCATGCACTACAGAAGGGGTGACCACAAGCAGCTGACAGAACTTCATCACGGGGATAGGAATCAAAACAAATCCCGCAAGTTAGCTGGGCACAAAAACAGTTACCGAATTGTAAGGGTCAAAAACAAGAAAAGCAGTCGAGCAAGATGCACAATCAACATAAAAAATTTGTATTCATAGAGCCAGAGAACTGACTTCTTTTGCATTGGGAAATTGAACAATTGGTTTTTCCAACAACCCAACTGATTTCCGTACTCCATCTTCATCAGCAAACCATGCGTCATGCACTTTACTAACACACCTGTACTGACAACTTTGTTCAGAACATCAACCTGAGCGGCAACTATAGTGGACAAACACCAAAGAGTGAGTAACTTACCAATTAAAATAACGGAGTAAGATGCTTGCATCTACTCTTGATATTGAAAGGACGGTGGAAACTCTTGTAATATCATCCTCCTGATGTTGATGTATATCTTCTTCTCTTAAGACGGTATAACTTTGCTGAAAGATAAAATAACACATAAATATGCAAGAGAAACAATCAAGGAAATGGTATACACCAAAACCAATTAACCAGGACCAATCACAATAATTATAACATATTAAAAATCATATTCATAGAATCAGGTAATGCATTTTCTGACAATCATAGTTAAGGACATCTGTGCTCATAATTTTATCCAACTTGATGGTTATATGTTCTAAATGGATACTTCAGACGTAATGAACCTTAATATATAAACATTAAAAATGAATACACACGTTCAGCTTACAAACAATGTTGTGCTTGAGGATATAAAGTGACCATAAGATTCAGCTCCTTATATTTTTCACTGGTTTGCCAATGAAAAATCATTTTTTTTTGGACTGATAAGCCCGTAAGAGGATGAAATAAGCTAAGCGTTATCAAGTCAGACGGCCACCCAAAGTTAAAACTCAACAGTTTTAAAAATAAAAATAAAATAAAAAAATTAGCTCAACCCTCATCAAAAATACACAGAACTAAACAACACCTTCCAAATCCAAACCCAGCAATGTGCTGTATGCCATAGTTGACTGGGAACTCGGCTGACAGGCTAAACTATCTACAGAAATGTAAACCAATCGGAATTTAAAATAAATAGGTCCAAAAATCCAAACCGCTCAAGTTCCTGAACAAATCAAAACCAAAATTCAAGCCAGTAGAATCCAAAGCAGCAACAATCAGTCACTATCTAAGCAACCAAACAAACAGAGTAAAACGAGAAAAGACACGAACTTGAGCGATCAACCTCAAAAGAAAACGAATTCAATAAAACCGAAAAAAAGAAAAAGAAAAAAGAAACCTGCTGGCGACGGGAGGTGCTGTTATCGATATCGTCTTCGGGATCCTCCTCAATGAACTCGTAATCGTCGTTGTCGTCGGCGTTGTCGGAGTTGTAGCAGTCGTAATCGTCGTCCATTGCCTCACCGCTGTAGAAATCGTCATCTGAAGAATCCATACCTAATTCGATAGCTAAACCCTAGCTCGATTGATAGATTTTCTTACAAAAAAAAAGGAGTGTTTGGACCGAGAGAAACTACAAGAAGAGCAAAAGAAAAAACAAAGTAAAGTTGTTGAATGGGATTAGAGAATGTTTAGTGTTTAATTTTTTATTTTTTTTTTTTAATAATTTAAATAAAATTTGATTTTGTCTTCTTTTTTCTCTCTCTATATCTCTATCCGAGTAAAGGTTGGGTTTTTATATGCACAGCTAACTAAGACCTGGAAGTTGTAGGAAAAAGACACTCTAAGGGCGGTTACGTCATTTTACCGCAAACGGACTTTGCTTTTTGATATTATTATTATTATTGAACAATTAAAAAATGGAATAGATTTGAACCATTTGCTTCCTTGTGGACTTGTGGTTATGGTTGAAAAGATTGGATCAAAAAAAGGAAAAATCATAATTATAAAATTTATTATTACTTTTTTTTTTGAAACATTATAAAATTTATTTATAATGTTTATAGAATGGGTAATACTATACGACTCAAATAAATAATCCAAAATTCAATCTAAATTATGTGACAAATGAGTTGAGCTAATTCTTTGGATTGTCTAGCATTAGTGTTGTAAAAATTATTCATGCTCATATATGATCATTCACGTAAGGTTTGATGCTTTATATGAGTTGGATTTTATCTTGAAACCTTTTCTTGAACATATGTTGTAAACTTTGATTCAAATAGTGGATTTGAGGACCGAAAGTGGCTAGGAGGATAGCCCTTAAGGAGTCGTTTGTTTTTTTGTCTGAAAATTGAACAGTCCAAAATTTTACTAAAAGCTGAATAGTAACTGAAACATGAATCTAAATGACATGTTTGTTTTTTATTTTTATCACCTCTGAATAGAATGTCAACTTACTTGTTTCTTAAATATAAAATAGTTTTAAAATAAGTAATTTAACATTTATACCCTTATTATTATTATTAATTATTATGTATTTTTATTTTATATGATACAAATAACTAAATAAAAATAATGTATTTTTAACATTTATACAAACAAGTAATTTAACATTTATACCCTTATTATTATTATTAATTATTATGTATTTTTATTTTATATGATACAAATAACTAAATAAAAATAATTTAACAAATCTTAAACCGTTTTTATGTAATAATTACAATATATTATTCATGACTAAGATATGATAAATAATTGATTTTTAAAATTAAAATAAAAAACAAAAAGGATAAATAATGATTTAAAAATGATTTTGATGTAAAAAAAAAATAAATTGAATTGAAGGTCCATCAATGGTGTTGGAAATGATAATGTGATTAATGTTTTTTTTTTTTTTTTTTTTTGAGATATTTATCATAAGTAGTAATAGGTTAAAAGAAATAAATTTGTATAATATAAAATAATGATAAAATTGGAAATATGCTATCTTTGGTGGAATAATCTTGGAAAAAAAATATATTAATGCAATTAAGTGATTTGGAATTAAGTTAAAAGTCAAGATTTCTAACTTTTTATTTTAAGTTGCACGTAAAAAAACAAACAAAACAATTTAATAATTTATATTTAAACCCATTAAGTTTTAAGTGTAAAAAACAAACAACCCATAAGTTTTACCCAATTGGAGGGTTTCTCACGTAAATCAATCAATGTGTTTTTTATTGTTTTCCGCACTTATATTTAGTTGATTTTTTGTATGTTATGATCAAGTGATATGGCTTAATTTTTGATAATATTGATTAATCGAACGTTGGTAATTAACTTTTAAGTTGTTTAACCACTAAAAAAACAAAAACAAAAAAACAAAACAAAACAATTCAATAATTTATATTCCGACCCATTAAGTTTTAAATGTAAAAAATAAACAACCCCTAAGCTTTGCCCAGTTTAAGGGTTTTTCACGTAAATCAATCAACGTGTTTTTATTGTTTTCCGCACTTATATTTCGTTGATTGCTTGCTCGTATGTTATGATTAAGTGATATGGCTTAATTTTTGATAATATTGATTAATCGAAAGTTGGTAATTAACTTTTAAGTTGTTTAACCATTTAAAAAAAAAAAACAAATAAAACAATTTAATAATTTATATTCAGGCCCATTAAGTATTAAGTGTAAAAAACAAACGACCCCTAAGTTTTGCCCAGTTGAAGGGTTTCTCACATAAATCAATCAACATGTGTTTATTGTTTTTCGCACTTATATTTAGTTGATTGCTTGTATGTTATGATTAAGTGATATGACTTAACTTTTGATAATATTGATTAATCGAAAGTTGGTAATTAACTTGATTAAACCTCCCCCCCCCCCCCCCCCCCCCGGGGAAGGTTAGTTTTACACTATACTAGCGTATTTCCAAACAAAGTTAAGCTTAGTTTTAAGATCAACCAGTTTCTAGGGTTTCTCACAATTGAAAAGAATGACCCTCCCAATAAAAGCTTTTTTGCAGAAATTGAGTCTAGACTGATAAGCAATAAGATCCACCCGAATTGCAAAGTATCCATCTTTTTTCGTAGGTGCAAAATTAGCCTTCAAATTCTCAATCTAAACCGAAGGAGCTTTCAAAAGATCAACATAAGAAGTACTCAATTGGTTGATAAAAGATGAGACAGAATTCCCCAAAGGAGTCAAGGAATAGGGCATTGTTGATCCAACACGAACATGAATGAGTGAAGGTCCCTCAAAAGGCATCAAAGCAGTTGATCCAACATAGACAAATTAACACCATGCAAATCCACTGGAGGCTTACCCAATGAAGAAGCAACAATTGGAAGCCCACCCACAAGTTTCAATGTATCATAAGCAACATCCAACAGGATTAGAACATCCAAATCAGTCCTCAAGGAGTTGGCTAACGAAGGAACAACCGTAGAAGGAAATTCAAAAAAAAAAAAAAATGCCGCATCAAAGCTCATTGGATTAGATAAATTGCAATTCACATAAACCAACCCTATCAACATCGAGGATTGACCATGCAAAGAAAAAGAAGTCATGACACCCACTATTAGTACAACAAGAACACAACAAGCAAACCCAACGAAAGGACTAAGAAATGACGAACCCATTAGACCAGATTCGAAGAAAGAACACACTAGAATCCACACTACCAAATGAAACAAACCAGCCAAAAACTAAAACGAAATCACAAAAAGAGAGAAACTAAACTAACTTGATCACAAGGTACCACCACACACCGCCTAATAAAGTAGATCCAAAATGTTGCAAAGTCAAACAACCCCACTTACCAAGAGCGATTATCAAGTCATGCCAACAGAACCACCCCCATGCAAAAAACATAACGTTCAAACCCAAAAAAAATAATAATAAAAATAAAAAATAAAAATAAAAAGGTTGTTCTTTATGCACCAATTGCTATTCTGGCTTTGCTCCTAATTGTTTAAGCCTTCCATACTAGATTCCTTTTCAATGAGGCCTTCAACAAGCACTTGCAAATCAAACCAATTCTTGCTGAGAAAAAGAAGCACATAAAGAGATGTTTGGTAAATTTTCTAAAATTGATTATTTTATAATCTAAGAAACAAGTTGACGAGTTACTCCTAGAAAGTGGTTATGAAATAATCTGCTATGAGTTTTAATGAATTTTTAAATAACCAAATTATCTTTGTTAATTTAACATAAAGATATTTTGTCCCAAACTTTATTTCATATAAATCTATTGTTATTATTTACTATTATAATTTGAGTTTTTTTTTATAATCATTTTTAAATGGTCATTTTTTTTTTTGTTATAAGTTTTTTATCTAACATTATAATAATTAGTAGACCATTTTTTATCTACTCAAAAAATACATAAAATAGAAATTGATCTATAACTACAAAAAGTACTACAACTTGTGCTTTGTACCTACTAGCTAATACTAATACATGGGTTGGTAATGTGAATTATAAAACAAATTTAAAAAATCGATATTTGTTTTTTTTTTTTTTGACATTCGAATTAAATGTTATATAATTATTTTATCTTTTTCTTTGACATTTGAATTAAATAATGGTTTGATCCAATTAAAAATTAAAAAGTTCAATTTCTATACATTTCATTTGAAAAAAAAAATCATATCATTATGAGTCTAAAATGAGTGTTAACAACAATATGACAATCTAACAGCAATGTTAATAATAATATTGTGAACCAAACTGCTACCGGATCAACTTCATAACATATTATTTATTTGGTACAATTAATAATGATTATCGTAAAGGTCATTTGCAAAAGTAACATAATGAAAATATGCATTATTTTTTTTAATCAAAAAGTATTGGTGTGATTGTTGTAACCAAGTGTAAGGTACATAGTCTAAAATGCCCTTATTTAAAAATAATTATAAAAAAAACTGAAATCTTTTTTGTGAAGAAAAAATAGTGGATAGAGAGAGGAGAGAGAGGATAAAGAAGTTATCGATCAGAGAAGAGGTGACCGGCAATCAGAGTGACGACGACATCCTCAGAGTGATGGCAATAAGCTCAGAGTGACGATGATTAAGTTGATCGAAGAAAACGTCTATAAAGAAGATGAAGAGAAAGAGAAAGAGAGAGGAAGAGAGGAGGAGACCCAATCTGGGCCACGGGAGGTGGCCAAGTGCCAAAAAATGTCACACGACATCGATGAAGAAGATTCGGTTGCTCTTCAGTATCGATTCGGTGGCCAATCGATTTGGAAACCCGTGACCTAGATTGATTGTTGTTAAAATGGGTAGAAATTCAAGATTTCAATATGTTTCATGTTTAATATGAAACATCACATGTTAAACATGAAACATGACTACTATATTGAAATTCAACATTTTTGATGTTAACATGAAACATCAAACTTCTAGAATTCTTGAATTTTAACGCATTAGTCACATTTCATGTCAAACATGAAACATCATAAATGTTGAATTTCAAAATTATAGTCATGTTTTCAGGTTAAACATGAAACTTTATGAAATGAAAAAGATGATAGGGTATTATTGTAATTTACTAACTATAGAGTGAAAGAAAATTATGATAAATGGTTTTTTTTTTTTAAAAAAAAAAGAACAATGGATTTAGCCAAAAACAATAATGTATATTTTGATTAGGTTTTTTTTTTTTTTTTTTTGTCTGTGGCAATTTTCACTTATTTTAATAGTTACAACAGTGCTAAACTAGCCCTTAATCTAGATAGGTGTACATATAGATTTTTGAATGAGTCTTATTGTCAAGATAACAAATAAATAACAACAATAATATATATATAAGATAGATCTAAACATAGTTGGAGTTGCTATCAATGTCTTGTTAAATATATATATATATGTATATATATATCGTTGTGATTATCTTAACAAACTTCACCTCAGTTATTATCGGTTACCAATTTCTGTTAGTCAATACTTGTCTCCATCAATTGTATTGGTCTGCATTAGTCTTTAGTTCACTGATCTCTGTTAATCGTTAATTGTTAACGGTCTCTATTAGTCATTAGTCATTACTGATCTCTATTAGTCATTAGTCGCTATTGGTCTCCGTTAGTCGTTAGTCTTTAGTTATTATTGATCTTCGTTAGTCATTGATGGTCTCCATTAGTCGTTAGTCATTACTAATATTCATTGGTCGTTATTGGTCTTTGTTAGTCATTATTGAACTTTGTTTGTTGTTATTGATCTCCATTAGTAATCTCAGTTTGTTGTTATTGGTCTTCGTTGGTCGTTAGTTGTTACTGATCTCTGTTAATCGTTATTGGTCTCCTTTAGTTGTTAGTCTTTACTAATCTTCGTTTGTCATAATTGGTCTTTGTTAGTCTGTTAGTTGTTACTGATCTTTGTTTGTCATTATTAGTCTTCATTAGTCATTAGTCGTTACCGATCTTCGTTAGTCATTATTGGTCTCTATTAGTTGTTAATTGTATTAGTATCTCTTACTCATTACTGATCACCATTTGTTGTTATCAATCTCACGTGAATCTATCACAAATATCTAAACACCTAAATATATATATATATATATATCTTCACCATATATAGTCACACCATTCCGGTCAGTAACACATTTCATTCTACCCGCGGGCCTTTAATAGTGATTCTAGACCAATTGTTTGTGCATTAACACTCTTTGTCATATGACTTGACTTAAGAAAAAATTAAACAGTCTAAGTGAATATATTAAAATATTCTAAATGCAATTAATGCTAGGCAAACATTAAATACTTAATTAGGAAATTAAATATGCAAGCAATAACACCTAATTATCAATTTCTAAAACTATGTTTGGTTTGATGGACAGAAAAGGAAAGGAAAGGAAAGGAAATGAAATGATAGTGAATAAAGGAAATGAAAGGATAGTGATTTTAATGATTGTTGTTTGAATAATTATAAGTGGAAAGGAAAGGAAAGAATAATAGTTTTATTTTATTTACGGAAATATCCTTCTTTTAACAACATGAATACCAACAATATATAGGGTTATTTTTGGGATTTTGAAAAAATTATTAATGGTGGATTCTTTTCTCTCCATTTCCTCCCAAATTTGGAGGGAAACCAAAGTGTGTAAAATAGGAAGAAATTATTCCCCCCATTTCCCTCAATTTCCTTTCTTTTCTTTTTCATTTAACCATCCAAACAAGAAATTAGAAATCCCCCCAAATCCTTTTCTTTCCTTTCTCTCAAATTCCTTCAAACCAAACACAGTGTAAATGCAAAGGAAAAAGACTTAGCTAGAAAGGGCAAAGTTGTCCTAAATGTAAGCTATCATAAACAAACAATCTCAATCAAAAATCAATAACTCAATCCATATTCAACATATGTTCAAGAAAAGGAGTCATGTATTTAATCACACAATAAATGCTAAACCTAGGTTAGAATGAACAATGATGACAATAAATGAAATATAAGACATGTTCAACTTACCTAGTCATGAAAACAAAGAATACCCATGCTTGGATGATGAATGGAAATGCTAGATGCACATTGGGTTTTAAGATTGATTGAGTAAAAATGGAGTCTTGGAGCCCTCTCTCTCTCTAAGAGTTACTTTCTCTCACTAAAGGTCATATTTTTAGCACTTAAGAATTGCCAAAGAAAGAAGATGATGTATTTATATGATCTAAAAATAAGCTACTAAGAAATACCAAAAATACCCATAAAATGTACCATTCGGTGGTCATGGCTGCCAAATGTCAACCACCAAATAGCTCTTGAAAATCTCTAGAATAGAATGGAGGTTTGTAACCAATCTCAAAATGTAATCGGAGGTTTCTAGTTTCAAGCAGCCTCGACTACCGATCACCAACCATAGAATGTAACTAGAGGTTTCTGGTTTCAAGCGGCATCGACCGCCGATCACCAATCTCAAAATATAACCAGAGGTTTCTGGTTTTAAACAGCGGTTTCAAAACAGAAGCCCTAACCGCCGATTCCCAAAATAGAAGGAGCTAAAGAGAAGTGACAACTTCTCAAGCGATCGATCATCACGCTTATACAAGCACACCTCCAAACAAGGATCGGGAAACAAATTACAACACACAAAAGCCACACTTAAATCTAACAGGGAAGTGCAGGGAAGTGCATGTGTGCTTATGAATACAAGACTGATAAGAATATGCAGTTTGTGTGTGTGTGTGTGTATGTGTGTGTGTGTGTGTGTGTGTGTGTGTGTGTGTGTGTGTGTGTGTGTGCAATTAGATCTATTCAAAGAGTCAAGAATAAGTGTTATACCTTTGAAGTGCTCTTGAGCTTGATGATTTGGGTAGGCCATTGAAGATTGATCCCGAACAATGAAGAACCTAAACTACCCTTACATAGGATAACCTAAACCCTAATATAGTTTGACAACGAAATAAGCCAAACAAAATATGAGGAACTTACAATCTCCCTATTTGACTATTTCGTAACAAAACCACCACGCATAATAAATCCTCCAAAAAAAAAAAAATGAAACTAATGGTCAACAAATGTTTTTCTAAAATACATAAAGATACCTTAACTTTAGATCTTCAAGTCTTCAATCTATTTTAGAGTAAACAAGCCCTACACAACAAAATAACTACATTTTTCAAGACAAGTGTATGTGAGGTGATCAAAGATAAAAGCATTTGCATTAAGGTAAAACACATAAAGCAAAACAACAATATTAAGAGTGTAATGCAATGTTCCCCCTAAAAAGTTACTGCCCCTTAATGCATAACTCTCCCCACATGCAAACAACATGGCAAAAACTCCCCCTATCTTCCATAAATACTACTCCCCATTTTTGTCATGAGATAGGTAAAGGAGTATCCCAAATTGGGTAGCAAAGGCAAGCTAATTACAAGATAAAGTGCATAGTAATATAAACGAATTTTATGGACATCAAACAATTGAGAGAGATTTAAGGAGATTTTATTTCATATAAATAAAATGAGTAAAGAGGCGTTGCTTCGCATGCAAGACATGAGACATCAATAACTCAAGCATGAAAATATAGCAAAGTAATCATCAAAAAAGGTTCCACATAAATTCAAACCAATTTGCACCATTTTGTCATAAGTAAGATGATGTAGATTCAAAATGGCATTTGTGTACAAAGTGTATCCTACATCAATCGTCAAAAAATAGGAACAAAACACGGATACAAGATCCTTATTAGTTGTTGTCTTGCTCAATTTTTTTAAGGATAAAGTCAAGACGTGGGTTTGAAATCCTTATTAATTTGTCTTGACATTGCCTCCCATCACAACAGTAATTAATCACAAGCATATAAAATCTTTTGAATGCTTTCATTTTCAACTTACTCCTTTCTCCTTTTAATTTCAAATCTAACATGCATATTTTCTATTTTTCATGCTTAGGTAACTCTCTTAACAGTTTACTCTTAAGCCTTTGCAAATGTAGCCCTTTCTTATAATAGGTGGCTGCTCACTTTGCAATTAGTCACCCTTTTCAAGAGAGAGCACATGAATGCATATCATTAATTCAAGATCATGGTGGAGATAAATTATGGGTCATTTAAGAGAACTTCCCTAAAGACAAATTCCCAAGCAAAATTAAAGCAAGTTAGTTCAATGACATAACAAGCATTGACATTTGAAGCAACTAGTTACACTTATTAATAGAAATGCATATATAATAGTGCAACCAAAAATCTCAAGCAATTACAAGAAAAGCATAAATTAAATTAAAGCTCTAGCAACTCAAAATATGTAAGATTGCTCTTCTTGCTTGAGCTCCCCTTCTTGGGGTCAAATCCAAACCAAATCAAGGCATATGGCAAATCCTAATATACCTACTAAGTGTCTTGAACCTAATTGAATCTAAGGGCTTTGTAAATAAATCCGCTAGTTGATCATTGATTCCAACATGTTTAAGTGCAATGCATTTGTTTTCAGCTAGCTCTCTAATAAAGTGATGTCGATTATTTATGTGCTTAATCCTATAGTACTGTATCAAATTCTTGGAAATGTTAATATCACTCAAATTGTCACCATAAAGAGTTAGAGTACCTTGATCAAAGCTGTAGTCCACAAGCATTTGCTTCATCCATAAGAGTTGAATGCAAGCACTCCCCACGGCAATGTATTCCGCCTCAGCTGTGGATAAGGAGATGGATTGTTGCTTTTTGCAAAACCAAGAGACAAGGTTGTTCCCAAGGAAGAAGCAACTGCTCGATATACTATTTCGGTCATCACAATTCCCTGCCCAATCTGCATCACTAAAGCCAACCAAGCTAGCATTAGTGTCAAAAGGGTACCATATCCCATAGTTGGATGTCTCATTCATATATCAAATGATTCTTTTCACTGTAGAGAGATAGGAATCCTTAGGATCCGCTTGGTACCTGGCACACACACCCACACTAAAAGCTAGCATCACCTGCCCAATCTGCATCACTAAAGTTAAACAATCTAGCATTAGTGTCAAAAGAGTATCATATCCTATAGTTGGATGTCACATTCACATATCAAATGATTTTTTTCACTGCAGAGAGATGGAAATCCTTGGGATCTGCTTGGTACTTAGCACACACACCCACACTAAAAGCTATATTGGACCTACTTACGATCAAGTAAAGCAAACTATCAATTATGCCATGATAAAAGTGTTGGTCCACACTCTTACCACTAGCAGTCTTTCTTAGCTTCAAGGAGGTACTCATGAGTGTGTCACAATATTTGGTATTCTCAAGGCTAAACTTCTTCACTATTTTCTTTGCATATTTAGCATGAGATATATATATATATATCCCATCATGCATTTGACTAATTTACAAACCTAGGAAATAATTCAATTCCTCCACCATACTCATCTCAAACTCATGGGACATAACATCAATAAATTGTTGGACTTTTGACTCATAGGTGGATCCAAACACTATGTCCATTAACATAGATTTGAGCGATAAAGATCTTATCTTACTTGCTCTTGATGAAAAGTGTTTTGTCGACACTCATTCTAGAGTAATCATTGTCAATAAGGAATTGAGTGAGGTATTCATACCAAGCCTTCAAAGCTTGTTTCAACCTGTATAAAGCCTTTTTGAGGCGATAAACATGATTAAGGTGGTATGGATCCACAAACCCCTTGGGTTGCTCAACAAAAACTTCCTCTTACAAGTAGACATTTAGGAAGGCACTCTTAACATCTATTTAAAAGAGTTTAAACTTGCAAATGCAAGAAATGGACAAGAGTAACCTAATAGACTATAAACGGGCTCCTCAAAGTCAATACCCTTAACTTGAGAGTATCCTTATACCACAAAACTTGCTTTTTTTCGCACAGTATTGCTCGACTCATCCGACTTATTCGTAAACACTCACTTAGTGCCTATGACATTGTTGTCCTTGGGTCTAAGAACGAGAGTTCAAACCTCATTTCTCTCAAATTGATTTAGGTTTTCTTGCATGGCAAGAACCCAAACTCATCACATAAAATCTCATCGACCTTCTTGGGTTCAATTTGTAAGGTGTACACGTATGGCTAATTGATTAGCTATTTGACACCTAAATCTAACACCTACAACGACATCTCCAATAATATCATATTTGTTATGAAGATGTCAAACCCAATGGGCAGGTTCTATAAAGTCCAAAGGTGGATCTGTTGGTTACGAAAACCAAAATTGGCATAGTGTAACGGAAGGGCGATAGGCCCGGTTTTAAAAAATTTCTATAAAAAAACAAAAAGGTTTTAGCTGGATCGTTGTGATCATATTGATTCTAATATTTAATATAAATAGAAAAGAAGAAATCGTTACCCTTGTAGAATCTTAGTGATTCCCTTGAACCAAATTCTTCCACACCGAATCTCCAACACTAAAGAACTGACGGGCGAGCGTCTCGGTATTTAAACAGAATAATTTCGACTCTTGAATTTCTATTCTTATTGTGTACTCATCACATGAAACAAGAAAAATATTGGAAGACTTTCTCACAATATTCTCTACAGGTTTAGTATTTAAAAATTGTCTAATTTTTTTTTCTTTGTATGAAAAATCTAAGAACTCTTCTTAGTGTTGTTCTGTTGAAATAACAAGAGAGAGAGAGAGAGAGAGAGAGAGAGAGAGAGAGAGAGAGAGAGAGATGTGCCTCTCTCTGATTTTCTTTTTGTTGAAAACAAACAACTTAGAAACTCTCTTAGAAATCCTACCTTTGTTTTTGAAACCTTATTGGATTATAATACTAATTAAAATATTAAAATAAACAATTTATTTAAATATTTAAATAGCAATTTAGAAATTCTTATCAAAATAATTAAATCACAACTATTTAATTATTATCATAATAGATAAATTTTGAAATTGCCAGTGGATAAATCCACTATCAAATTTTGCCAACATAGGGTAAACATCCTTTGTGATCATTATCTTTATCTATTCATTTAAATTCAAAATATAAATATATAATAATCCAATTATTAAATAATTATTTTATTTGAAATAATCTAATTATCCAAATAAATAATTAAATAATTTAGCAAATAAATTTAAACTGTTATTTTCAAAATTGCACAATGGCTATCACCGTGCAGTTTTCAAAAATTACAATGTGGTCTCACCACACTGCGTCATCCAGTTAAATATTTAAATAATCATATTATTTAAATAACATTTAATTAATTCATAACTAATTAAATAAAACGGTTAATATTTAATTAATTCACAATTAATTAAACAATAGATAAACTACTTCAAGTATGGACGATTAATTTCACTAAACCTCTTTATACCTTAATATTCAATACAATGCTATGGAGATGGCATGGGGACACATGGACCTATAATTTCAAGCTCCAATAAATCTTTATAATTAATTAAACTCTTTAATTAATTATTTGATTTATTAATTCTATAATTATTCCACTAAAAAGCTGGAACTGCATTCTTGTCACACTCTTATCATTATAAAATTAATTACTCGAATAGGAATGGAACAGTCCACTGATATAACCATTACATATAGATCAATCCTCCATTAACAGTTCATAATTTGAGTTAGGTTCAAATCTGTTGACCTCTCAATTACATCTTTATCCTTGAGTTCTGGTGATTCTCTAATGAAGAATTATTTATGATCTCTATCATAAATTGAACGCTTTATTGTTCAAGACCCAAATCATTTACTCAAGAGAACTATTTGTCTAACTTCATTTAAGAAGGAACGGATTCCATTTTGTATATTATCATTCCTGGCTAAATATCACATTATGTCTCCAAGATATAAAGTTTAGGTTTGACATTATGAACAAACCATACCGAGTAAGTCAAAAGATATAACGCTATAAGTAGGAGTCTGTTAAATACTCATGATTAAAATCGTTCCATATATGATTATCTGATATGATAAATGGGAATACTTTGTTTAAAATGGAGATTATTAAAGATTCCAATTTATTATGTCCATGTCATGTATAATTTTATTATACAAAGTACCTTCATTCTAATGTCACTACATCAACTGTTTGGATAAGACTATTCCATTTTTAATGAGATTAAACCATACTAGTACTTTTAATTAATTAAAGATCCTAACTTTAATTATTAATTACGGACAATTAAGACTATTATATTTAAACATAATCCTCTTGTATATAACAGTTTATATACTATGTTTAATATTACATTTAATAATCATGGAATTTTATGTCATTAATACAATATTAATAACATTAAATGCACACAAATATAAAATAAAATGTAAATCTATTTATTAATTCAGCAAAAAGATTAACAATATTTATTCTTACGGCACTTCCCCAACAATGTCCCACTTGCACTAAAGCAGATGAGAGATGTCTTTTACCTAGTCCTTCTAGATGGCCTACAAAACTCTTTGCATGCAGAATCTTTGTGAAGGGATATGCGAGTTTGTCTTTAGATCTAATCTTCAAAACAGACACGTCGCCACGATGTACAATTTCCCTAATTAGATGATATTTTTTATATGCTTTCCTCATTTGTGGCTTCTAGGTTCTTTCAAATTAGTCACGACTCCACTATTGTCACAATATAGTGTCATGGGTTTTTCCATATCTGAAAAAACTTCCAGATGAAACAAAAACTTTTAGAGCCAGACTTCTTCTTTAGCTGTTTCACAGGCTGCCACGTATTCAGCCATGTTAGGTTTTTGAGATATGTTGGCATAATTCTATATCAAAACAACATTTTCTTTGTATTGATTAGTTGTCTAGGTTCAATAGTTAATCAAGCTTTAAAGAAGATTGGCAACTAATCAAGGAAGATGAAGTCTTCAAGAGGAACGAGCTTTGTAGCATATCGAAGGTATATCTAGACCTCTTTCCTCTTGTAAGGCTTAAGCGCATACATACACATTGCACACATTTGTGTCCCTGTTTCACTGTGCTTAATTGGTATAACACATTCACACACATTTCATTATATGCACATGCATTAGATTTAAATTGACAAATTTTGTAAAATATATGTTTTAGGACTATATCTAGGAAATTACATACTTATGTGTTCATTTATTTGTTTGTTTGTATATTTATGATGTAAGACTTGAATATGTTCTCATATTATTTCTTATTGAGTTCTGATCATTTCGGTTACTTATTCATTAGTTTTCGAGTTACGAAACATTCTGTGAGTTTAATGTTCATGGTTTTCATCTTTGTATATCGAGTTGATTTTCATATCTTTTGTTAAAGTTTTATTGAGGTCTTACGGTTTGTAATCCGAAAACATATTCGAATTAGGAGTTTGGAGGTCGGAGAACGGAGAACGGTCTAAGAACGCTAGAGAAGAGCAAAAGGGTCAAGGGAGGCAAGAATGGCCAATTGCCACTTGCACCCCTTTCCCATGAAGGGGCGTAAGCCTCACGAGAAGGGAGGCCTTCTACTCCTATGAGGCCCACGCGTCTCCACGGGTTGGTGACGTGGTGCGTGGCAATTGCCCTCCCGATTTGCCTTTGTCTTCATATCACTTTCCTCCATTTCTCTCTTTTAAATACTCTCTCTCTCTCTCATTTTCTTTTCCAAGGAAAGTGCAGGAATTTTCTTTGTGATTCTCTCAACTTCTAAACACTATATCTCTCTCATACACTATATCTCTCTCATCTCTTATCCGATTTGAGTGATTCAAGTTGGAAAATCGTTATATTTAAGTCCTCTATCATCTCCAAGCAACTTTGAGGTCCTTTGTTCAATTTTTGTGTTGATCCAACACAAATTTCGTGACAGCACTTTTATTCAAGGTGATTGACATATCCTTTGAGTTTTGTACTTTATGATCTTCAATTACCTTGGGTTTTCTTCTTCTATATGTGTATGTTACTTTGACAAATGTTATTAAGAGATAGAGCTTCAATTGAAAGCTAATTGTGATTAATTAGAAACTTGAATGTGAGTTAGGTTTTTTCTTAAAACCTATGTTTTCATATGTTTGTGAGTTGCATTGTGATTAGCTTTTTATCTAGGACTATTTTTGCTTTAATTGAATGTATTTGAATGATTGTTAGTCCTTACATGTGCTATGACTCCCTAGTTGAACATATTTAGGATTAGCACAATTAATTATATATTTAGAGCCTATTAGGATTTAATTGTTTGATTTGTGAATATGTACTCTAAATGATTACTAAAGGATTTTATTGATTATATCTCATATCTCTAGTATTTTATTTTTAGTTCTAAAATTTTGAATATGTGCTTCATGAACATGTTTATTTCAAGCTTTAAGTGACCTGAATAAAATCTAGGATTAAAGTGTGATTTTGTGTTTTGGCATGCTCTAGGGTTTTGTTCATGTATGAGATCTAGACTACTTTGTTTTATGAACTTTGTTGACTATGTCTAGTTCTTTATGGAGTGTACATAATCCATACATTTCATATGTTCATTTATCATTTTTGTGTGATGTCATATTTTGGATTGCAAACTAGGAAAATGTACATTGTGTGCTCATTGATTAATTCTAGTTTCCATAGGATATATTGATCACATATTCTATGTTGCATGTGTTTGCATCATTTCCATCACTTAGATCATTTGCTTTGCAAAATGCGGAAGTCTTATGTTGGAAGTGTGATGCTTCAATTTTAGCAAGAAGTCTTAACTATAGACATGTAAGATGTCTTGAATAGTTGAGCAAGAAGTCTTGGCTAGGGTTGTGAGAATCCGGTTAGTCGAGCAAAAATATTCCTAGAGACATGTGAGGTGTCTTGGATAGAAAGTTGTGGTAAGTCTTTCATTAGTAAAAGGCTCAAGGGTAGGATAGAATGGATATTTAAGAGAGACTGTATCATGTGAGGTGGTCACTTTTGAGGGTGTACTTTTATCCAACTAGTGAAAGGTGGTGTTGCCGGTGGTTGTGGATTCAACCCGTGGACGTTTCCTTTTCGTAGGTTTTTTCACGTAAAAAATAATGTGTCAAATGTCTCTACCTCTTTCTCTTTATATTTGTGTATATGTTTGATTAAATCTTATTTAGATCTTCATTTATTAATATCGTTGTAGACAAGATTCTTATAGAGAAAGAGATACACACATTCTTTGTTGAATCAATATTTGTCTCTTGTATCTTTTTAGTGTTTGAACATTGTATCTTGTGATATTCTATATCAAGTTGTGAAGTTCTACTTAGTGAATTTACATTGTAATATTTAAAGTATAACTTGTGGAATTTGCTTTGCATTGAAAATATTTGTATATGAGATACATTGTCTCTTGTTTTATGTTTGTAGACTAAGGGTGGTGAATTGAGCCTACATTTGATAATTGTTCTCTCATAATAATCATATTAAAGGTTAATTTGTATGCTCACCAAGTGTTTGACAAAAGCCTCGAAAGAGTTTTTAAAAAGAGAATGTTAACCTATTCACCAGTCGGTTGTTTAGTTATAACCTTGTAGGTATTTGAAGCCTTCATGATGGAATTAGCAATGCAAGATTGTTTGATGCTTCTCCAAACTATGGCTCATCCACTAATGGTAAACACTGATCCAGATGTCGACTTTCGACTATCTTTGTCTAATTGAAAATCAGAATCAGTGTAGCCAATAGGAATCAAATCCCTACTAGAATATACTAGCATATAATTTCTCGTTCTCCTAAGATACTTGAGAATGTGTTTAACTGCTACCCAATGATCTAATCTTAGGTTAGACTGATATTGGCTAACCACTCCCACTGCATAGCATAAGTGATCATACTATAAACGTTCTCATTTAGTGCTCCGTTTTCCTATTTTTTGTTCTTATTTTTGAGCACTTTTGTGTATATAATGTGTATATTACCTATGTGTAGGTAAATGTCTCACAAAGAAGGTGTTTGTACTAAATGTGGGAAAAACAGGGCAAATATATAGATAAGAAGAGCATTGCGTGTTGAATCTGCGGGAATGAACCCACGAAAAAGGGGAACATGAAATTACGGCCCAATATCAGAGATTCTCACGAGTTCTAACGTTCTGGTCCACGAGAATAAAGCAGCGGAGAAGACCAGCTAGTTCAAGCCTTCTGGTCCGTGAGAATATGTCTGCCATGTAGATGTCTGCAACTTCAAGACCGCGAGAATGAACCTGCGAAGTAGAGGATCAAAAACCTGCAGCCAAACATCAACGAGTTCAAACACTTTGGCCCATGGGAAAAAAACCCACGAGGCCCCCGTCAACTCTGGTTTCACGATATTTTCAGGGGCAAATTCGTCTTTGCAAACCCCATTCGTGCACTAAACTTGCCCAGCATATAAATACACCATTTTGCCTCCCTTTCAAGTGTGCACTACAACCTAATACCTAGATCTTAGATCTTACACCATAAAAGAGAGAGAAGAGCTCTCAAAGCTTCCATGGAGGTCCTTCTCCATGGAAAGCTCACCACCATCACCTCTACACTTCTTCCACCCGTCTTTAGAGAGGACTCGAAGGAGAAGGAGATCTTCAAGGGTTATTCTTTGCTCTTCTCTTTGTATTTTCTATCTTAGATGTGTAACCTCATGTGGGAATATTTGTAAACCAATACTTGTGCTATATTATTGATGTATTGTTCTTGATTTTATTTGTGTTTTGTTCTATTCTTTGCTATCCATTATACATATCTTATTATGATATTCATGTGTATGGAGAGTTATATATTAATGTGTATTCATGATGAGATTATGAGTAGATTAACTTAATGATGTAGAAGTAGTTATAATCAAATATCTCATTTGTGTATGTATGTTGGCAGATGATTCAATATGTATGTGTTTAGAATGACTAGAGTGATTGAGAGCTAGGTTTGTGCTTGGATAACCATTTCGGGTATGATCTTGGCTATTAGCTCTATTGAATGGGAAAAGCTTATGCATAACCATGCTATGATAGCTTTAGTTCAATGTTCATATGCTTAATAGGTCTTTGACTATAAGACACAATTGCTCTACCATTTCTTATGTTTGAGTAATGAATTGACTTAGATAATTCCCTAATCAAGAGAACGAACCATTTACTTGAATTAAATGGTATTCACATGATCTACAATCTATATGATCTACAATCTACATGATTTCTTGTGTTTGGTAAATTTATTTCCCATATGTGTCTTATATCTTACATCTCTCCAATCCACCATTATTTTTGTAACTTAAGGTGCTATCTTTAGGAGTAGGTTAACTTAATTAGGAGTAGACTAATTAGAAAGGCAGGCACTCGGTTACATTTCTATCTTTAGTTTTACAACTTTAATTAGATAATTTTCCACTTCACTCTCCACACACCGCATTATGCTTACACTTCACACACACAATTCTCACCACATCCGCATTCAATTTACATTGTTTTCATAAACTCTAGAGATAGTTGACGAATTCCACTTCTCTGTGAAAACGACCATTGTGTACTTGCTATACTAGTCCTTTGACTCGTTGCATTTGCGAGGTAATTAGAAGAGATAAAAATCTATTTTGACAGGCGCCAACGACCACCCGATCAGTATGTCAGGTCTAGTACATAACATGGCAGAGGCATAAGGAATGTGTCTCATATTCTCTTCCTCTTGAGTGCTTAGAAAAAGTAACTCAATAACAAGAAGGCGGATTTCCTTTCTTAGAGTTATGCATCGTAAACTTGATTAACAGTTTATCAATATACAATGTCTGAGACAACGTTAACAACTTGTTCTTACTATCTCGTATAAGTTGGATCCCAAGAACATAGTTAGCCTCTCCCAAATCTTTCATTTATAGAGCATCCACTATCTAGGTAAGAAGAATAGGATGAGTTAGTTATAAGTGCATATTCTGCATCCAAAGATTGAGTTGAGTCTTTTCTAATCTATATTTTCTTAACAACATGCTTCTCATTACTACTAACAACATGTTTTGACTTATTATTATGCACATTAACTTTATTTGTGATCAGTCTATTTCTATACATGTTTTAGGTCCCCATTTCCTATTATTTGTACTTTGTTCTTGGGTTAAATTAGGTATTTTATGTGTTTGTTGAGCACGTGTAGGTCACATTCCATTCAAGTGGTGTCAAATTTTATTTTGGAGAAAAATAGCAAAAAGATTAATTTCGGGCCATTGCAGAACAACTAGATTACAGGGCTCATATCTCTCAGCTCCGATTGGATTTTGTGTCCTATTACCTATGGATTGAAAGCCCTAGAAGTCTAGTTTCCGGAGCACTTTATGTATTGTAATTCCAATATTTCAGGAAGAGGTTTTGGCCAATTTAGTAACCAAAGGTCAGAGCTAGAAAAGTCAACCACAACCTAGACTAAGGTTCAGGCATAATGACCTACCTAATGGCCTGAGGAGTGAAAAACAATAGAAGAATTCTACGGTTTGGACCGCAGGTGATCTAATGAGTGACCTAGGCCGCGGTTTTACGTATTTTTGGCGGATTTCCACTCTGAAGTGGTTCAGAATTATTCCAAAACTTCTCAAATCAAATTCTAATGACTCTAGAAGACCAAGAAACATTTGGGAAACTTCCTAAACTCAATTAGGAGTCAATCATCAAAAGAGGAAATCCAATTTAGGAAAGAATTCTCATTCCTTATTTCATTCTATTTTCCCACTTTGTGGGTTTCCTAAACCTAAGAAGAATTGGGGGTTCACAAGGAAAAATCACATATTAATGCTTCATATTCTTTGCAATTGAAGAGAGACCAACCAGGACACTGGCAAAGGGAGGTCCCAAGCCACCAAGGGGGCCGTCTCTCATCACACCGCCACCATTGTTGCACTTGGAAGCTTGAATAAGACATTCATGGGTTTTATCAACTCTTTCTCCTCTTCTTTTAATCTTTTCATGTATAATTAATTCCATACTAGGAAATCGATATGAACCTATGTGATGCTTTTGTTTTGATTTAATTCTATATTTAATCATCAATTCGAATTTAGATTTGTTCAATTCATTATATGTCTTGATTCTTGACTCATATTAATCTACAGAAATTAATTGATACTTGTCTAAGGTTTTTGATAATTTATAAATTGAGATTGCACTACCGAAATAAGTAATCTTAATTATTTTTCAATTGAATGAGTATAATTGTTCTCGACATAGGGATATGTGAGATAGTTTTGGTTCACTAATTCTTGCACATAATGAGTTTTTAGTTATACCTCACACCTTCGGCGAGGGTGAGTTATGGTTGAGAGCACGTGGTTAAATCCGTCAGAAATCACGGCAATACCATAACTAAGATGGGAATGAACTATGACTTTGGATTGAATCTTGTTAATGGAATTAATTGATGAACATTGAGCATTGCATATGGGGAGCATCAGTTACCTATTCTTTCATCCCTTGATAACACACACACCAATTCTTCGTTAAATTGTTTTAGTTTAATTTAGTTTTAATCCAATCATCAACAAAATCTCTTGGTTACCTTTAATTACTTAGCTTTAATTAGAATTAGTTTTAGTCAATAAATCATTTTTCCTCCTGGGAACGATCCCTACTTGTCGTTATACTTATCTCACGATTCGTGCATTTGCTAGTTAGGTTTTTTATGACACGATTTTACACATCAAGTTTTTAGTGCCTCTGTCGGGGATTAGTTGAATTTATTTGTTATTTCTAGTTTTAGTTTTAGTTAATAGTTGTAGTTTAATTTATTTTTTTAGCTTTTAGATTTTGTTTTTTCTTTTTTTCTTTTTATCTTTTTCTTTCTTTCAGGTACAATGGACTTATATGGGCAATACACTAAAAGTTTCGTAAAATCCAACTTGAAACTCAAGAACCTATGAATGAGTAACCGAAACATTTGGAACTCAATAAGGAACGAAATAAGAACTTATTCAATTCCAATATCATTAAAACACAAACAAATAAACACTAAAACACACAAGTATGTCATTTCCTAGAAATAGTTATAAAACATACAATTTCATAAAAGTTGTCAAAATAAATCTAATGCATGTCTATACAACGATATATGTGTGTATGTGTTATACCAATTGAGCACAGTGATATAGGGACACAAATGTATGCAATGTGTATGTGTGCGCTTACGCATTGCAAGAGGAGAAATAATCTTGATACTTTAGCGTCCAAGTAAGTATCTTTCCTTTTGAAGACGAACTTTGCATGAGAAATTGCTTTCCTTTTTTAATGCTCATATAAAACACGAACCACCTAAGCAACTAATCAATACAAACAAAGAGAGTTTTGTTATGGAATCAAACCAACACCAAATCTAAAACCTAACAACATGGCTTGCACTTACTCCCATCTTATTCACTTGCCTCGTGAGTGCTTCAATCTATGCCTTCATGCTTGTAACTTTATCTACTTCAAACAAACCCAGAGCTTTCTTTGGTAATTGCCTCTCATTTTCCCAATGGTTGTTGTTGATTGCCATTTCCTCCTATAAGTTGTATGTTGCGTCCATTGACTTGTTCATGAGGGATCCTCTAGCATCAGCATCAATTAGATTTCTTGTAGAAATTGTGATTCCTTAGTAGAATGACAGCACAATTTTCCACTTCGATAATCCATTGTGAGGACATTTTCTAATGAGCTCATTAAATCTTTCTTATGCTTTGTATAAACTCTCATTATCAAATTGTGAGAATGAAGTGATCTAATTTCTAAGGCAGACTGCTTTCCCTAGTGGAAAGTACTTGTTCAGGAAAGTTTGTGCCAACTCCTCCCAAGTGGTGATTGAATCCGGAGGTAGTGAATGTAGCAACGCCTTCGCTTTATCCATCAAAGAGAACAGGAAAAGCTTCAATTTGACCACATCTTCGAAAACTCCATTGTATCTGAAAGTATCACAAATATCACTGAAACTCTGTAAGTGCAAGTTAGGATTATCACTTGGTAACCAACTAAACTGAACTGTTGTAGCAATCATCTGAATCACCACTGGCTTAATCTCAAAGTTATTGATAACTACTGTTGGACGACAAATGGAAGAGGTGATCTGATCTACTATAGGCATAGAAAAATCTCTCAATGCTCTATTATCCAATTATTGTTACCCTCTTACACTGGATTTGCGTTCAGATTCATCACTATTCTGTTAACTTTTACTTCTCTTCTACTCCTACGAGCTATTCTCTTAATCTCAGGATTGAAGTCAAGGAACCAAAGATTTTATCTTCTTGTGCGCCGGTGCATACACGAGCAAAGTGCCTAAAAATGAACAAACAAAAAACTTAAATTAAAAGATTCAAATTAGTAAAAAACTAACTAGTATCGATATCAACTATCCACTCAATCCCCGGCAGCGGCAATAAAAATTAACCACTCCAAAATGGAGCTACTCGCAATCGTACGAGGCCAGGAGTGTAGTTTAAAATAAATAGGAATTCATTACTACAAGGACTGAGTAGTTGATTACCGAAATTGATTAGTCAAATTACAATTTGAACAACGATTAAAGATGATTTACAAATTAAACACTAAAATTAATATAAATTAACTAACATTGCAACTAGTGTTAAAGCTATAAGCCACATACAAAATGAGAAAATGTAATAATATGATGAATGATGCTAAAACTAGAATCCACCTCACCCTCCTAATTAAGCATTAGACACACCTAATCACTCAAATGTGTAAATGTAAATTATAGGCTCGTGTCCCCTTAATTAATCTCTATTCTCTCTCTCGAACAATAGAAATCACACCTATACATACCCACTATCTATCTCTCGATGACTACATAATATATTCATGAATTCATTAAGTGATGTGTGGCACACATACAAGAGACCTATCTCTATCTTACTAGTCATATAGTGGACATTTCGTCGAGCATATTGAGTGCGTCGCCTCTCGGTCCATAGCAAAACAACCAATTTTCATTCACAAAGTGATCAATCAAGTGAAAACATTAAGCACTTAAAACATCCATACAATAACACAAGCACATGTAGAGAAATTAAGTGGTCTTCATAAATGAATCAAGGGTTCGGTTTCATTATAGTTCTAGCATAAAATGATTTAGCTCATAATGAAATTCTCTTAACCGCTTATAGCGTAAAATATACCTAGATGGGGGGGAGGGGGTGAATAGTTATATGCTCAAATTCTCGCATTTCTTTTTCACACAACCAATTTATGCACACTTAGAGTATTTAACAAGTAGATTGTTTTAACAAGTCAAAGTGGATTCGATTAGGCAAGAGTTATAACAATACAAGTTAAAAACTAAAAATACTTAAATCAACACAAGAGATTTTTACGTGACAAAACCTCAAATTAAGGAAACATTCACATGTTGATACCACAACCACCGGCAATCAATCTTTCACTAGATAATAGAGTGTACACCCTCAAGCAATCAACACATGAACTATCCTATTGGATCTTCGGGCCTTCTAATGAGAGATATGCCTCCTTGATTAACTATCCAGATCTCCCCGATCGTAGAAAAGACTTCTTGTTTAGTTATCTAGGTCACCCCGATCCTAACTAAGACTTCTTACTTAGCTATCCGGATCAACCCGATCCTAGCTAAGACTTCTTGCTTGGCTATCCAGATACTATCCTAGCCAAGTCTTCTTGCTCAAGTTAAAGCTTCACTCACTTCAACAAGAGACTTCCACCTTTTGTAAGACAATGATCATAAATGAAGTGCAAACATACAATCATGATGCAACCACAAGCAAATAGAGCAAGTAGATCAAGCACACTCCATGAAGAATTAGATTTGCACAAATCAAGCTCACAAGCAAATGTAACTAATTCTTATGAACATGTGATTTGAGATCTAGATTAGACATTCTAAATCATTCACAAAAGTATCTAGAAACTTAATCATGTCAATCAAAGCTAATACAACAAGTTTTCAATAGAAGGCACAAAAACTAGCTTTGAAATCAAGTGAATAAGTTAACACTTGAAATCAACAACATATTCAACCAAGTAAGAACTAGATTTAAATGATAGAGATTACAATAAAAATATCATAATTCTAGAACATGAGACTAAAATCTAGAAATCAACAATCAAGATAAAAAAACACAAGGTTTTCTAGATTCAAGTTCATGTTTGTCAAAATTAAATAAAATGATATTCAATCAAATATACAAAAGCTAATTTTGAAAATCACTCAAACAAGCCTAAAAGTATAATAAAACTCATTCTAATCATTGTTCCTTAATCAAATAAGAAGATCCAACAAGTTGATCATAAAAGAAATGTAGAGAAGATGATTCACTTACAAAATGATGAACACACGAATGAAGATCAGATCACAACGACATTTCTAGACATCATTTCACTTTTAAAATGATTGGGGATTGTCCTTGTCTCAAAGACCAACAATTTTGAATTTTGAATTTCTAAAATCAAAGTTGAATTGAGAGAGATATGACAAAAACAAAAATCCAAAAGTTGTGAAATTTTTTGCACGAAATTTGAATATATATATAGAGGGAAGATGATGTGGAGAGAGATGGAACTCAAGCAACCAAGGGCAACTTGCCACCTGAGCTCCCCATGAAGGTGTGTGGCCTCCACAGGGGCAAAGGGGTGGCCTTCCTAATGAGGCCAAGGGCCTCCACGGGAGAGGGCTGGTTTTGGTAAAAAAAACACATATCTTCCCCTTTGCTCTCTATGCACTCCTCTCGCGTTCTTCGGCCTCTGAACTCTGAATTCAAATCGATTTTTGGGTTACGATCCATAAATCCCTCACAGACATGGATGTTTGCAAAACTTTTATCAAAAACTTGAAAATCGACTCAATATACAAAGACGAAAACCATACACGATAAACACACGGAAAGTTTTGTAACTTCTAACTCGGAACTCGAAAACTTACAAATGAGTAACCAAGATGTTCAGAACTCAATAAAGAATAATATAAGAACATATTCAAGTCTAAAATCCATAAAACACAAACAAACAAACAAACACAAGAACACACATGCATGCCATTTCCTAGAGATATTCCTAGAACATGCAATTTTAGAAAATTGTCAAATTAAATCTAATGCATGTGCATACAGAAATATGTGTGTGAATGTGTTATACCAATTTAGCGCAATAACGCAAGGACACAAAGTATGCAATGTGTGTGTGTACGCTTACACCTTATAAGAGGAAGAAGAATCTTTATACCTTAACATCCAAGTAAACACCTTTCCTCTTGAAGACGAACTTTGCAAGCAACTAGTCATTATAAATAAAGAGAGTTTTGTTATGGAATCAATCTAACACAAATCTAAAACCTAACACATATTAAACTTCAAAGCCATACAAGATATAAATGAATGATAGTCATAAAAAAAGTACAAGAATCAATAGGTAGAGATGGAAGAAGTAAACTAGTGTATAGATCCTCTTCTTCTTATTAGTGCCTAACTTCGATGGCTTATTCTCTCTAAGATTCCTTGCTACTCCAAAATGAAGGATAGTGATGGGTAAAGGTTGGAAAGGATAGGTATGTGTTTAGAAAGGATGGATTTGTGCTGTGAAAGGGGTTTGATGGTTAGGTTTGGTGAGATTTGTAAAAGTTTGGTGTAAAAGATGGCTTCTTGGGTGTTTTTAAAGGTTAAAGGTCGTGGATGGGGTGATGAGCATGAATGGAATTGAGGCTTTAATAGGTAGGGGAAATTAGGGCATATAACCTAAAATTTGATGAGCTAAAGGGCTAGTCCGCGAGAGGATTTCACAGGACAAGTAGACGAAGTCTATCCCATGAAATTCTCTGGAATGGTCTTCAATTATTTCGCTGGAGCTTTTTAATGGGACAAGTAGACGAAGTCTGTCCCGTGGAAATCTCTAGAAAACACTTCTTCTTTTATCGTAGGACAACTTTCACGGAACAACTAGACGAAGGTTATCCCTCGACAATCTCTGGAATTTTCTTTGTTTTCTCCTTTTCGTGGGATAAATGAACAAATCGGTCTACCTTTTTCTTCTAATAGTCTGAATTTATGCTTTTACCCTCAATATTTGTCTTTTCTGCACTTAAGCCCTCCTGAATGTGAAAAACCGAAAACACTTATTTCAAAGGTTAAATACACGATTTTGCTTGGGATTCTAACATAAAAGATAGGAATGCAAAGGGCTACACTACGCGTAAAGATGTGTCTATCAATGATGTCCTCATCTTTTGTAGAGGCACGGTGAGAAACTTGATAGGCATTATGCATGCTTTTGATCTTTACAGTGGCCATTCGGGTCGAATTGTCAACTGGAATAAATCTTACGATTATTTTGCCTCTTTCGTTTCTCCGCATCGAATTGGGAAGTTACTGTATTTGGTTGGTATGCAAATCGGTAATATGCCTTTCTTTTATTTAGGTGTTCTTCTCTTTCGAGCAGGCCCACTCTGGTTATGCTGAAGCCAATTGCTGATACAATCCTTTCGAAGTTTACTTATTGGAAAACTAAGGCCCTTTCTTTGGCTAGCGATGTTACTTTGAATAATTCGGTTATTACGAGATCTTTTGTCCTCTCCTTCATGATTTATAAATGACCATCCTCACTGCTGGTTATGGTTAATCATAAAATGAGGAATTTTTCGTGGACAGGTTGTTATGAGGAAACAAAGCTTGCTAGGGTATTGTATGCCTTATTCTCAAGGTGGTTTGGGTTTGAAAGATCTCTGTTTGTTAAATGTCTCTTTACTAAAGAAGTTCACTTGGAAGTTCATGATTTTTGAGGATTTTGCCTATTCGTTTCTTCAACAGCGTTACCTCAAGCAGTTTCAAAAACTGTTAGGGGGTATGTTTCTTCTTATATTTAGTCTTCACTTATGGATCATTTTTCTGATCTTCAGAGAAAAGGTCTCTAGCTGATTGGCAAGAACTTTTAGAGAGATTTTTGGTGTGACAATTGGTTGGGGTGTCGATTTTAGAGATTTTGGGAATTCTATATTATTTGGCTAACCCTCTTCAAGTAAAAGTTTCTGATTTCATCCAGAATGATATGTGGGTTCTTGATGATAGTTTTAAGGTCTATTTCCCAGATCTGTCTTCGAATTAATAAGATTGTGATTTCTCATTCTTATGATTCTCTAGTTTTGTCTCTCTCTCTGGATGGTCATGTTTCTTGTAAAGCTGATTATGGTGAAATGATCTAAGACTCTCCTCAAGATCTTCAAGGATGAGTCTGTTGTTTTCGGTTTGCTTTGTCTATGTTTTGGGTGCAATTTCAGTTGCTAACCGTTTAGAGATCAGATACATGCATAACAGTGCGGATGATCTTTTGATTCTTCACCATTTTGGCCTTCGAGGTCATCTTCTTCGGGCCTCTATAATCAAAAGTATGGTCTAGCCACCTCTTGCTCTTGGTTAGATCAAGTTAATATGGAAGGTGCTGCTTCAGGTTCTCTTGGTGTTAGGGATTGTAGGGGAGTTTTTCGTAATAATATAATGTTTATGTTTTGGTTCGGTGTTTAATGTTGAGGCTGAGTTACTTGTAGTGTCAATGGCTATTAACTATGCTTGGCTCAAAGATTGGCGGTGCATTTGGGTTGAGAGTAATTCCTCCTATGTGGTTCAAATGCTTTCTTCTTGCTTTGATCAGGTTCCTTTGTGTGTTTGGCAGGCTTGGCAACAGTGCCTCTCTGAGATTTCTCTCACAGATTTTTAGGTTTCCCATATTTTCAGTAAAGGTAATCTAGTGGCGGATGCTCTTTTTAAGCATGCTTTGGGTTTGAAGGATGTTTCCTGGTGGTCTTCTTCTCCGAATTTCTATTCTTCTTTAGTGGGAAAGGACTGCATGGACCAATAGTCTTTTTCGTTTTCATTAATGTGTTCTTTTGTGTTTTTGTTGTGGCCTGCATGCATTTCTGTTATGTTGAGATTGTGTTCCTTGGGCCTTTTTGGCATGTCTTTTTCACATTATTGTTCTTAGTTCCTTTTCTATATGGATATTGCTTAGAGGTTTTTCAGCATTTTATCTCTTGTGATGATTTTTCCTTTTAGATCGGTCAAATTTATTTATATATATATAAATAAAAATAAAAACCAAACATCTCTTTCATACCAAAACTATAAAATAATCTAATTTTAACTTATCAAAAGTAATACCAAACTGAATCACCACTCAACGTGACTTAATAGTAAAAGCACTCATTCAACCTGACAATGTCTCAAGTTAGAGTCGTTGTCACTGCAAATGGTGTGTATATATATATATATATATATATATAGTAAAACTTTGATAAATGAATGGTTGATAAATTAATAACCTCGCTAAATATATAAGATAATTTATTTATTTTTGAAAACTCTTTAAGGCACAACGAAAATTCATAATATATATTAGTGAACTTTTTACATGACAACTTATATTTTCTCAATTCAGCTCATCTAAAGTAGTTTGTCTTTTCTTTGTACCTAAAAACCGAACATGACCTCATCATTAATTTTTTACAATGTATACACCACATATGATGTATTTTTCTCATGTTGTAGCAAGTAGTTACCCTAGAATAATCTATTCACCAATAGGCAATTTCATCATTATATCATTTTCATAAGAATAATTCAAAAGATGACCAGCATCTATGTAATTTCTATAGTTTGATCACATCCATTATTTTTATAAGTCATACATGTATCTTGGTAAAAAAATAAATAAATAAAATAAAATAGGAGAATTTTATTGTACACCAGTGCATCGGTGACCGTTATATGTGATCGTGCCCAAAAAATGCATGATCACAATAGGTGCACCGATGCACTAAAAGAGATTAAATTAAAAATAAAAATAATAATTAAAATAAATACATATGTACAATTAATAAAAACATAAAACTCATGTTTAAATTAATAAGCTATTCATTTATCGATAAATAAATAACCTCTCTAAAATAATAATTTTTCTCAATCCCAACAATATTATTTTTTATGGGTTACACTGTATATATCATTAGCATTACAAGTATTGCCCGTATAGCTAATTTCATAATAGGGAAAGATTTTCTCACATTTTTGTTTTTTTGGCAATTAGTAATTGATGTGGGCATCTAATTATACTAATTGAGGTGGGCTTCTAATAATATACTAAAAGCAAATGAGTGGTATGTGACAAATCATAACATTAATATAAAATGGAGAATATATATTTACATTCAGGGTGGACCCGAAAATCATAAAAACAAATTATAGTTTGAATTTATAAACTTTTTTTATAAAATTGGTTAAAAATCTCCATTAAATCTTTAAAATAATTAGAAGTTTTTTTATTGGGGGGGACTCAAACCCATAAATTGGTGGTGTAGATGTAAGGGTATATCACTTGCCCAATCTCATCTTGTCTAAATTGAAAACGAATTTATCCACACATATTTGTAAATATGCATCGTATATTTATTTAATAACCCAAAATCATGTAACCCAAGACTATTTTGATTTCTTTTAAGGGGTTGGTTGTGGTGCAGTCATTGCATCATACAGCCATAAACAGTGCCGGTGAAACTTGTGCACTGCCGGTTTTCCAACCGGTTGTTACCTTCTTTTTTTTAACATTATAAAATCTATAAAATAAAAATCAAACATAAAAAATTAGTTCAACAATAAAAAATTATATTTAATTAAGATAAATTATAGAATTATATTTTTTTCACATAATTTTAAAATTTTGCTTATAACTACGTTTACGGCTGTGATAACTACGTTTACGGCTTTGGTAACTACATTTACAGTTTCTTTAAATTTTACTTGTAACTACGTTTACGGCTTTGATAACTAAGTTTATAGCTTTCGGTAAACTATGTTTACGGTTTCCTCAAATTTTGCTTGTAACTTCGTTTACGGCTTTGGTAACTACGTTTACGGCTTCGGTTACATTTAAGGAATCTTAAAACTTTGCTTGTAACTACGTGTACAGCTTTGGTAACTACGTTTACGGATTCGGTAACTACTTTACAGTTTCTTAAAATTTTACTTGTAACTACGTTTACGGCTTTGGTAACTACATTTACGGCTTCGGTAACTACGTTTACGGATTCTTCAAATTTTGCTTGTAACTACGTTTATGGATTCTTCAAATTTTTCTTGCAACTACGTTTAGGGTTTCTTCAAATTTTGCTAGTAACTATGTTTACGGCTTCGGTAACTACGTTTACAGCTTCGATAACTACGTTTAAGGATTCTTTAAATTTTGCTTGTAACTACGTTTACAGCTTCGGTAACTACGTTTACGGTTTCTTCAAATTTTGCTGTAAAAGTAGTTACCGAAGCCGTAAACGTAGTTACAAGCAAAATTTAAAGAATCCGTAAACGTAGTTACCGAATCCATAAACGTAGTTACCAAAGCCGTAAACGTAGTTGCAAGTAAAATTTAAGAAACCGTAAAGTAGTTACCGAAGCCGTAAACGTAGTTACAAGTAAAATTTTAAGATTTCGTAAATGTAATTATAGAAACCGTAAATGTAGTTACCAAATCCATAAACGTAGTTACAAGCAAAATTTTAAGAAACCGTAAACGTAGTTACCGAAGCCGTAAACGTAGTTACCGAAGCCATAAACGTAGTTACCACAGCTGTAAACGTAGTTACAAGCAAAATTGTAAGATTCCGTAAACTTAGTTACTATAGCCGTAAATATAGTTACCAAAGCCGTAAATGTAGTTACCAAAGCCATAAACACAGTTACAAGCAAAATTTGAAGAAACTCTAAATATAGTTACCACAGCCGTAAATGTAGTTACCATAGCTGTAAACGTAGTTACAAGCAAAATTTGAAGAAACCGTAAACGTAGTCACCAAAGCCGTAACGTAGTTACAAGCAAAATTTAAAGAAACCGTAAACGTAGTTGCCAAAGCCTAAACATAGTTACCAAAGCCGTAAATGTAGTTATAAGTAAAATTTGAAGAAACCGTAAATGGGGTTACCGAAGCTGTAAAAGTAGTTACCATAGCCGTAAACGTAGTTACAAGCAAAATTTGAAGAAACCATAAATGTAGTTACCGAAGTCGTAAACATAGTTACCACTGTCGTAAACATAGTTACCATAGCCATAAACGTAGTTACAAGCAAAATTTAAAGAAACTGTAAACTTAGTTACCGAAGCTGTAAACGTAGTTACCAAAGCCGTAAACATAATTACAATCAAAATTTGAAGAAACCGTAAACGTAGTTACCGAAGCCGTAAACGTAATTATTAAAGCCGTGAAAATAGTTACAAGTCAAAATTTTAAAAATTATATGAAAAATATAATTAATTTTTTTATTTATCTTGATTAAATTTATTTTTTTTTAATTTTTAATATAATTGTTTATTATTGAAATTTTTTTTAAAGTTTTATTTTTTAAATATAAATTTAATAATTTATATTTTAAGAATTTTGAATAGAAAAAAAAAAAAAAAAAAAAAGGTAATTGAAACCGGTACTATTCATCCCTACACCATGTCGGAACCGTATAACAGTCGATCCCTTTCTATTAGCAATAATTAGATAAGATAAGCTTAAAAATTTCAACTGGCATTGCATGAAAGGTATAGTTGGGAGGAGAACGGCACGGTATTATAGAGCATCTAGTAAAAGAATACATAAATCTATTAAAATAATGAAATATAAACTTTCCAAAATTAGCATAAGATATTTTCAAGTGAAAATTACAAAAAATAACCTAACCATAGAATGGATTATTGTTTCTAACCAAATTCTAATTTTTAATTGTTTGTAACCAATTGTCATAATACATTATTGATTTTAGTCAATAAATTACAAAACCACCATTTTATCCTTTTTTTTCCCTTTAATTTTTTTTCTCTCCATGACTCATCTCTCTCTATCACCCATCTTTTTATCACTCATATCTTTATCAAATCTTAGTTCTCAACTAATTTTTGTCAAGAAATTAAAGTTATTTTGAAAGGAAATCGAAAAAAAACTAAGATTTGGGAAGAGTTTTTTGAAATTTTCGAGTTTATGGTTGAATCTCTCCTCAAAACTTCAAAGTTTGTAAATCTTTAATTTCAACAGCATTTTTGTGTTTCTTAGATGATATTGTTGATGGGTCTTTGTTATTTTGTTTCAATTTTAAAGTTGTTTTTTATGACAATGGAAGAAACTTCAATTCGAGTTTGAAATTATATTTTACTCAGTGCGTCACGGTAAAAGTGATATAAGTTGGTTATTTCATATTTAATGTGACACATCACCTAATATTGTGCAATCATGTATTTTTGAAGTACATGAGATATTCCATGCTTAACATGACACACATGAGATATTTCATACCCAACATGACATATTTGAGATATTTCATATCCAACAAGATATACGTTGGATATTTCATGTCTTACATGAAATACTGCATAAATAAGATATTTCATGCTCAACATAACATATATAAGATATTTCATATTCAACATGACATATAAGAGATATTTCATGCACAACATGATATACATGGGATATTTCATATCCAACGTGACATAATATGATATTTCATGTCCAACATAACATACATGAGATATTTCATGCATAACATGATATACATGAGATATTTTATGTCTTGTATGAAATACTGCATAAAGGAGATATTTCATACCTAACATGACATACATAAGATATTTCATGTCCATCATGACATACATGAGATATTTTATACATAACATGATATGTATGGGATATTTCATGCCTTAGGCATGAAATACTGCATAGGCATGAAATACTGTATAAATCGGATATTTCATACCCAACCTGATATACATGGAATATTTTATGTCCAACATGATATGCATGAAATATTTCATACCTAACATGACATACATGAGATATGTTATTCCCAACATGATATATATGAGATAGTTCATGTTTTATTTGATATATCTTTGGGAAATATGAAATACTATTTTTCTTATAATATTTTTTTTCAATTGTTATTTGCTTCAGGAACTATGAAAAGCTTTAGATCACAATTAATTACAACGGTCGATGGGAATAACTGAAACTAAGACCACATAAATGAAAAAAAGAAAAAGAACTTAACCCTCACATGTCATACCATCAAAATCTAATTGAAATCAGTAAATCGCTAACATGACTTCAAAAAGGTAAGATTAGCACCCAAAAAGTAAAAAATAATTCATGATGACTAGAATATCAAACAAACATAATCAATATAGAAAATTACACTTAAGTAAACCAACAAAATTCATCTAAAAAAAGATCTCAGATATTAACCACAACCAATCAAAAAGCGAATATATAAATACATATACACAATTAAAAAAAAATTACAAAATGAATATTATTAACTAACCACCGTAATTTTATAGCAATCCCCTATTTCGTTCTTATAAAATTAATAAAAATACAACCAAAATCACATATCAAATCTTTTTCTCTATGTTGCATCATTTCTCTTAAGACCTGAATAACAACAACAACAAGATTCAAGTCTTCAATTTTCATAATATTTTTTTTACAGCAATCAAATAGAATAGAACAATAACCCACGAATAATTTAAAGAATAAAACATAAAGCAAATAACAGAAAGTCAACAAAAATAAATAAAACGATCAAATCAAAAGCGGGAAATTCCATAGTTAGTCAATTCTTGAAATCCATTAATAGAGCTTCATGTTACTCTGTTTAGTTATTTGTTTTCTCATTCAAGACTTTTATCAAACATCTAGTAGTCTTTTTATTATTATTTTTTTAACAGCCACAATTTATTCATTGAGGCTTGGAGGTCGAAAAAGAACAGAGAACAAAACAGGGCCCAAAAACAAAAGATCCCCAAACACATACCACACTACAACACAAAGCATCAAACATGATGCACCAAAGCAAAAGCAGAGCAACAGACTGAGAACACAAAGCAAGCATCAAACCTGATGCACCCATGACAACAAAAACAAGGCACATAAACCTGATGACAAAATAGCAACCGTAAGCCAAAGCAAAAACACAGAAACAAAAGCCCTAAGAAACAGAGCAACGGACTAAGAACACAAAGACGAGCATCAGACCTGATGCACCCAAGACAACAAAAACAAGGCACATAGACATGATGACAAAATAGCCACAACAAGCCAAAGCAAAACAGAAAAAAAAAGCCCCTGCAAAAACACAAAGCAAAGACCATTCATCAAGCTTGAAAGACAGGGGATGATATCAACTCTATCAACCACTTCACTCAAGCTTTTAAATATAACCCATCAAACCTAAGAAATTTTTCATGGTAATTGGTTTTCACAAAAATCGCATTAATCAACAAAAAAAATTGAACAAAAATTGTACCTTGAGCAATTACAGTTGAAGTGGGTTGAAGATGAGTCGAAATTGGGTCACAAACGGGTTGTGTCACAAACAAGTCGAGGTCAACCTAGGTCGTCGGAATGTTCTGTTCGGTTGTCAAATCGTCACTGGAAAGCACCTGCTTCTTCTTCGCCTGCATCGCACGATCCAATCCCTTCCTTTCTTCCTCTCTTTTTCTTCTTTTTCGTCGACGTCTGGTTAGTTCAGCCAGCTGATTCTTCTTCGCCGACTTCTGGTCGGTGTCATCCTTATCTCATCGCCGGCGCACGGTTGTCACCTCTTCTCTGATCACCTCTACCTCTCTCACTGTAGTTAAAAACGATGGTTCTTTTTTTATTTATTGATAATGATATTAAAACGATTCAAGTTTATGTTTGTAAAAAAAAATAAAAATCAGGTTACTTTTACAAATAAAATCGATTTTAAAAAAAAAAAAAAAACGGATATTTTAGACTTTATAACTTACACCCAGTTAAAAACAATAACTTAACTTGATATAAGTCTTTGACAAATGAATATGTATTATTGACGATTAATCGTATGTGTTGTATGTTATATTAATTAAATAGACATATATATAAATATATATATATATATATATATATATATGGACATATATGAAGTTATGATAAAAGTTGGATTTTTTTTTTCCAAAAATTTAACTTTTTAATTTAAGATATTATAATAAGTTAAAAAAATAGACAGGCAAATTCTACTTTAATTTAAGACTTAACACTTAAGTGATGAAAAATACACGGCACCTCGGATTATTTTAAAAATATTTTCTAAAATCAAATATGTCCATAATCATATATAAAGGAAAATAATCATAATTCCCATGCACCCTCTAGTTTCATTTTTTTTCTCAAATCCACTCTAGTTTACGAAAATTCCCACTTACCGATAGTATTTTGTAAGTAAACCGTTAAAATTTTGAAAAATAGATGGGTAAAAGGTAAATTGATTAAAATCTAAAACTAATATTATTCAACAAAATATTAAAATAAAAATAAAATAAAATAAATATTCTCTCTTCTCTCATTCTCTTTTTCCTCCTCATCCATCTCTTTCTCTATCTCATTTCTCTCTTTTTGTTTCATCTCTCTCTATCTTCTCCCCGAATCAGAGAAGACTTAACAACTGTTAAAGTTTCGGTCGTTTTAGGAATTAAAACACAATTATTAAATGAAAAAGTAATGTGTCTATAAATCTAGAGGGGTGAATAGGTTAATTTTATTACGTGACTTCAACGTTTATAATTTTATTTATAAAAAATAAAAAATAAAAAAAAAACATTTATACTTTTATTCTTTTTCTCTACCATTGGATTAATAGAAAATAAATGGATAAATATTAAAGTCATAAATTTAAATATATTTTTTAAGTTGATTTAGTCCGACCATATCTAAAATTACATATGTATTCAAAATCAAAAGTTACCACTCAATTGACAGTCTTATGAAACAGCCGTCTACGGTGCTTCACGAAAGTTAAGTTGGGGCTGACCCATGGGTCAATAATGTTTATGGGCTTATTCATGGGCCAATATCCAATTGTCTGGCCCATGGCCCATAGGCCAGTATCATTTTTTTCTCTCCTTTTTCTTTGTTATTTATAAATTAATTTTTTAATAAACTTAAAGGACTCGTAGCTATGAAGTCTATCAGACAACTACTACGTGTAGGAAATAATATGAAATCTTTTTATTATTAAAATAAGTGAAAATGTAGTAGATTATAAAATAAGAATAATATGAATTAAAACACAATTATTTTATATTTTACTTCATTTCATTAGAAACACTGCAATGTTAAGTATAAGAACAAAAGAAACTACAATTTTTTTTTAAAAAATATTACACTATTATATAAATTCAGGGTTTTTTAGAGAGATATAGAATAAGAAAACTCGAACCCGCAATCTCATGACGCAAATATGAGAGAATTACCACAAAACCAACCTCATCTCATTAACTACAATTGTATTTGAGCTGTTTAGTGAAATTCTTAAGGATAAATTTGTAGATAACAAAATTTTTATGACATCACATGTGTACATATAGAATGTTAAGGGGTGCCATATTACCAATTTACCATCATGCGGGTGGATCTCTAGCTACCTTGCCCAAGTTTTTAAATCCATAAAAAGAGTGACAATATTTCCATCGATCCATGGAGATCTAGAGATAGATCTAGACTGTAACAATTTATTTTTTCTTCAATTTTTTGGGTTTTGTTTTTATAAATTTTTTTTTTTTTTTTTTTTTAAATCTCCATTGTCCATCTCAAGGAGATGGAGACAATATCTACTTGGTGTGCCTGAGCCATTACAAATGGTATCAGAGCAGGCTCACTACCCGATATGGATGAGGATTTGTGATTGTGTTTGGACCCTCACGAAGATGCGAGGTTCAAAGGGGGGTAGATTGCCATATCCCACATCGTTAGTGAGTGAGATGTTTGTATATAAGTCTTGGTCTCTCCTAACTAAGTAGACGCGTTTTGGGCCATAGGTGAAGGATACTTGCATGAAGTCCATGATCCAAAACAAATCCGTGAGGGTAAATGACGCTTGCGTGAAGCCCAAAACGGACAATATCTACTTGGTGTGCCTGAGCTATTACAAATGAGATCAATCTTTTTAAAAAACAAAATTATTTTAAATTTATGTTTTTTAAAAAAAGGAAATTAAAAACAAAATACATGGATCTCAATCATCCATCTCATAAAGTGGAGATACATATCTTTTTTATTTTATTTTATTTTTAGTTTTTATATTTGAATTTTATATTATTATTTTATAAATATTTCGAGGGTAGAACCATAATTTATAAGTTATTTTGTAGGGTGAAATAGTCTTTTGCTTTAAAATATTATCAAAAATTAATAAAAGGGTGATTTTAGGGGAAAATTTAACTATGGGATATGTTTTGAAGAATAACTTCCCTCTAATATTTTAATTTGTGAAAATTTTCAAAAGTACCACATATATTATATAAAATTTATTTTAACTATGACTAAGTTTTAACCGTTAATAATTACATCGTGAAAATAGTTTAGTCCTTAACCACAAATTATGAAAATCTCTTGCAACATATTTTCTATTTTTTTTGCAATAAACATGAAATCTTGGAAAATAATATGTGACATCTTGGAAAAAAAAAATGTAACATCAAAACATTTTTTTCAAACTAAAAATTATTGAAACACCCTTCAAAATATTGTTTTTAACTTTTTTTTATATGAGATAATTACCGAAACATTCCTCCAAAAGGTGTTTGGTAAAATGCCACATTTTTTTATCTTTATTTTTGTTTTTTGTTTTTTTAAAGGGAACAACTGTTTCACTTAACGACACCATTTCCATGCGGTGATATCATGCTACCAAAGGTGGGTGAAGAGAGAGATGAGAGTGAGGAGGACGAGTATGAGGAGTGTTTTTATATGACGGTGTATGGATAATTTTCTCTGAAACATGTTTGTTAATAAATTAAATTTTTATATGTGACTAAAATTAAAACTATTTTTTTTTTACTATTTTTTAATTTTTTTAATCTGACATTAAAATTTTTGTTGATATTCAAAACTGGTGAATAGTAAGAGTGGTTGTCTCAAAGAATTTGGAACCTCCCTGGCTTCCCGGAAGTGAAGCTCCCTTGCTTTGATAAAAATATACTTAAAAATGCAAATTACTAAGGGCAGATGTATGAAAGGGTTGCCCCAGGCTGCCCTCTAAAAAAAAAATCAATATAAAAGGTTAATTACATAAATGGTCTTTCAGGTTTGATAATATCACAGGAATATGATATTTTTATCCAAATTTAATAAAAATAAATAAATATTTTGATGTTCAAAGTAAATTGTAAAAACATACATTATATTATGGCTTTTAAAATTATAGAATTAAGTCATGTGTAAATTTTTTTTATTTTTTTTGAACTATAAGTTTAGATAATTGTTGATGTATAAATTTTACAATATATTTTACATTCTTGATTAGTCCATTGTTGGATTAGTGTTATCTTATTATTAAAAAAAATAAATAAACAAATACTTTCATAAAAAATTAATATAAAAGGTTTTTTATTATATATCAATGGCTCATATGTTTTGTGTTGATTTTATTATATCAGTGTACATTGAGGAAGAAAATTACAAAAATTTCTCTACAATGCACGCTGGATTTAATAAATTTATTAGTGTGAATTGACTTTATAATATCAGTGCATACCAAAAAAAAAAGAGACTAATTATATATATATATATATAATTTAGTCCGGATGGTAAATATTTTTTGGGCCCACCCCTACAAATTATTGATAACACTTATAAGAGAATAGAAAAATAATATGAATAATGCTAGATATCACAACTATTAAAACACAACACATGTTGTACATGAGGTGTCAATTGGTGAGTGAATATATATATAGATAAAATAAATCATAATTAATGTGTATCCACTCACTAATTGACACCTTATATATCATATGTTTTGTGTTGTAATAGTTGTGATATCTAAAATTTCTCAAATAATAATGTGAGCGGTAGACAAGACCGAGGTGGCAAGGTCATACTGATGTCATCATGTTACTTGTCTCCTTTACCGTCATCATGTGACATATGAATATATGTCGATGCATTATTACGAGCCTCCCATTAACTATGTTGTGTGTACTTTCTCTTTTATGTTTGCTCTATAAGCTGGGAATGGTATAGTAAGAAGGTTAATATTACTCTGTGAAATAATGAAGTTATGGAGATTTATTTGATGAGATGGATTCAGATAGAAGGAAGTTCATTAACAAACAAGAAATATGATTATGGATCTTGAACCAAATTCGAGCCACATATATATAAAATGAATTGTTGTTGATCTTGTCATCTAGTGGGAAACATGGATGATGGATTGTCTACCTATCTCTCCTTCCTTTTTTTACATCATACAAATTTGGACATGTGGCATTTGTTGAGTGTTGGGACTCGTAAGAAGTACAAAGTAGGCAATGGTGGAATAGAAAAAGCCTTTTTGTAGGTGATTTTTATTCATTTATCATTTTATCTTTCAATTCATTAATAAAAAAACTATCTATATTCTATATCTATCCATAAGATATTTAATGTGATTGAAGAAGTGATTGTTATAGCATCATTATCAATCATTATCACTTTTTAGCTAAATAAATATCTCCATTGAAAGTCGAAGTGATGATTTCAGATTTGTTGTTTTATCATTTATTATTTTTTATATCATTTAATTTAATTTTTTGTATATAAAATAAATGAAAAATAATAACTAGAGGTATTTTACACTTTTCAAATCAACAATACAGTCAAATATTTAAAATAACTATTAACCACTAACGCTAAGGAAGTTTATGCAATTTCAAGCAAAAGTTGCATATAGCTAATATTAATTGCGCAATTTGTGCTCTTTTTTTTTATAAATTTTTAAACATTACTAAACATTTTTGTTGATTTTTTTTTTACTTGTTTCTATAGAAATCATTATTGGAAAAGAATATATTAATCATATCTTAATAAAGGATTTGGATCCTGTCTTTATCTTCATATTCAATTGTCACGTGTCTAATATAGTAAACTAATGGTCTGAATTATTTCAATTCATTTTTGTATCTTTACTCTACTAAAAGATAAAATTAAGGGTGACGGTCACCTAAAATTATGATTTACATACCCATATTTTATTTTAAAAAAAATTATTACAAAAGTATCCTCAAAACAAAAGGACCAATAAAGACAATTTAAATCAATTAGAAATAAATCAAAATAATATCTATAGCACCAAAAATAATATCTACAACATCCATTGATTGTAAACCCTAATTTTGCTGCAAGAATCAAACTGAAGAAAAAAGAAAGGTGAATCGGTTATGTCATAGAATTCCAATAATTATAATATATTTATTTCCTTAATTTATATTCATTTTATTAGATTATGGGAAGATGTTTTGTTCTCGTTTCTTCGATCTTAACCTAGTTGAAACTTGAAGAAATTGGATTCACCCACACCAAGAACTTCTCTTATGGATGCATGACGTGGGTTCTTGGTTTGTTTTCTTGTTTTTGGGTTCTCGAGTGAAAGGGAATCTCTTTGTTTTTTACTTTTTTTTCGTTTTGTTTCTTTCTGGTGCAAATCTGTACCTCTATACCACTCTGCTCTTCTCCTGTTATATATAACAATTTCTCACTAAAAGAGAAGAATCCTCCCACTATAGGCGTGCCAAAAAAAAATTGGGTAATTTTAATAATTTGTTTGGGTTAGAGATTCAAAATATAAAAATAAATAAATAAATTATAATAAGGTTATTTTTGAACTTTGAATGGGTGTTTAGTAATGATTCTATTTTAAATTTTACTAATGGATAAACTTATAAATTTTAGTGTGTAGATCATATTTTTGAGTGACAATATCTCCATCATAAAAATCAATACCATTGATTTATGTGAATACAGTGTGGATTGAGGAGAGAATCCAAATCCGTTAGGCTTCATTTGTTTGGTCGTATTATATTGTATTAGACAATTAAAATGTACTTAAATAATACAATACAGTGTTCGGTGTAAACATTGTTTTGTATTATTTTAGTACATTTTAACTGCCTAATACAACAAACATTGTATTAACTAATACATTATATTGTGTGGTATTAAGTTGTGTTGTATTTATTAGAAAATTTTTTTTCCTCAATGAATATGGAATATTGATAAAATATGTGTTATGTTGTTAATATATATATTTTTTAATTTCAAAATACATAGGAAAATATTATTTAAATTTTTTGTTTCAATTAAAATATATATATTTATTGATTTTTTATATAAAAATATTTATTGATTTATTCATGGTAAGGATATTTAAAATTAATTATTAAGTATTTTTTAAAAATAGTATATTTTTATAATATAATAAAATACAATAAAGTCATATAGGAATAATCTAATACGATATAATACAGTGCATCACTAAACACAGGTTTGTAATAACAATAATAATACAGTCCGATATAATACAATACAATCCAATACAGTCCAATACAATCCAATACGATGCGCTAAACGAGCCCTTAATAAATTACAAATCAAATGAATCTGAAAACTTTTTACTCTATGAAACCGGTTTTCATATTGGATATGGCTACTTTGTTGGGATATGAAAGATTAAATCTTTATAACGTTATTAGAATTTTATTACAAGCTTCCTCCGATAGTTAACTAGTTACTTTCAAATTGTTTAATATTACATTTTTTAAAAATCTATTTTAAAATGAAATAAACTAATTTAATTTAATATTAATAATTGATTTTAAAAAATTTAAATGATTATTAGATAAGGATTATGCTTATCTTCAAAATAATCTTATGTAATTTAAATAAATATATTTATATTATTATGTATTTAATTTAGTTAAATATTTATAATATAATAGATTTAAAATATTTAAAATTAATTTTTATTTTAAATTATTATTATTTTCAAAAAATAAAAAATATATATTTGTATTAGTTTTTATAATATTTTTGATGTAATATATTTTGAAATTAATAATTATTTTATTTAATTTTATAAAATGTTTGTAACATAATAATTTTTTGAATTGAAATTTCATTTTAAATACTTATAATTTTTTTTTTTATATAATTTTATATATGATAAACCACGTGTAACATAATTTTTGTACAATGTAACAGATTTTGGATAAAATTTGTAATTAAGATATGTGTGGTAACAATTTTAACTTTGTAACAAATTTTAAGTGATGTGTAACGGTAAAGTTGTTGCTCGTAACAACTTTACTGTAGCATATAACAACTCGGTTTATATGGGTAACAAAATATATGTGTTTTGTAACAAGTTTCACGTAAAAAGCTAGAAATAAAACGTTTGTGGTAACAATTTCACGTTGGTATGATATGTAACGAAAAAAACTGTAGGTTGTAATAACATTGTCATATCATATAACAACTCATTTTATACGGGTAACAAAATATCTGTACTATGTAACAAGTTTTACATTAAAAAAAAAAATGTAATTAAGATGTATGTACTAACAATTTAATGTTGTAATAAATTTGACATGATGCGTAACAATAAAATCGTAGTTCGTAACAACTTTGTTGTAGTATGTAACAACTCTATTTATATGGGTAACAAAATATATATGTTTTGTAACAAGTTTCACGTAGAAAGTTATAATTAAAACGTTTGTAGTAACAATTTCACGTTGGTATGTTGTGTAACGATAAAGCTTTAAGTTGTAACAACGTTGTCGTAATATGTAATAACTCATTTATATGGGTAACAAAATATTCGTACTATGTAACAAAGTTTACATAAAAAAATTGTAATTAAGATGTATGTGGTAACGATTTAACATTGTAACAAATTTTATGTGAAATGTAACGATTAAAATATACATTGTAACAACTTTATGGTAGAATATAACAACTTTTTTTTTTTTTTTATATTTTAAATATACATTAATGTTGTATAGCGATAAAGCTGTAGGTTGTAGCAATGTTGTCGTTACATGTAACAAATTATTTATATGAATAACAAAATATTACTACTATGTATCAAATTTTACATAAAAAATTGTAATTAAGATATATATGGTAACGATTTAATACGTGAAATGTAACAATTAAAATATACATTGTAATATCTTTGAGGTAGAATGTAATACCTCAATTTTTTTTTATTTAAATATTTAAACTAGGTAACAAGTTTTGCATATAAAGCTATAAACATATTATTTATGGTAACAATTTCTTGTTGTATAAAACAATGCTATTATTTCTTTTTTAAAAGAAAAGTAAAACAATATTATTTAAGCTCCTAATTAAATTATAAATTTATAATGTAAGTTTCTTTGTTTTTATTTAACAATTTATTTTTCTTAAAGTACTAATAAAATTATTTATTTATTTTATCAAATTATATCCAATATAAATATATATATTAAAAAAACCCGTTGAAAAGGTTTCAAGTTTTTATTATAATAAATGATATTAATTTCAAATTTTAATAGTATCATTAGATTCTTTCATCTAATATAATGTTAGTTATTAATTCCAATAATGTTATCGTTCCAGTAAGATAGTATGACCCATAAACTTTTAACTGAAAAACTTTTTATTTATTTATAATATATATATATTTAAAAAGAGCATATTGACAAATTTAAACTTAAAATAATTGAAATAGTTGTACCAAATTTCTGTACAACACTACCACTTACCAAATATGTAGTGATTAAATTTTTTGGCATATAGTATATATATTATTAATAATAATAATAATTGATTATCTCTTTCAAAATAATAATAATAATAATAATAACAATAATTGATTCCATCTTTCAAAATAATAATAATAATAATAATCGATGGGTATTTCCATAATAATAATTTATATTTAAAAAGGCAAAAAGAAAGTTTGGAGAGGAGATCTCTCACGCATATGGATATGTGGCATGTTTTTGTGGCAGCAAAAAGGATTGAGGTTGTTATTTGGATCCTCCATTGAAATGATCTTTGTTTTGATCTATATGGATCTGTTAGCATGTGTAATAAATTGTTATAATTTTTTTTTTATTTCACTTTCATTATTTTTAAATATTATTCTTAAGAGTTTTAGATCATGAAAAAATCAGCGCAACGGAGAATTCTAATCTTACATCTTTAATAACTACCATTTTCACTTCCTCTGTTTCCTCTCTCAAAGATTTGATTCATTTTGGTCATCCAAAATTTCATATCTGTAGTGTCAAAGTCAACCAATCTTTAGCATATCACTAGACACGTTTCATGTTTAAACATTTAAACATTTACAAACACGGTATGGCCCAGTCCAATAATTATGGTCTGGACATAACATATTAACATTTAAAGGTGCCTATATTTTAATTTAGGGATAATTACCTTAGTGGCTATCGAATTGATGACACACTATTAAAATGACCACTGGAATGAAAAGTTATTTCAAAATGGCCATTTTTGTTGAACTTTGTGACACTTATGACCATTTCATCTGATTTCATCCAATGATTAACATTTTTGGTAAATAAGGGGATGACATTAATTTATTTTAGATTGTTTTTGGAAATCAATTTTTTCTTTTGTTTTTTGAAACGAATAATTATATTTAGTGTGTATATATGTATAATATATCTCAAATATATATATATATATATATATTTATCTATCTTTAAAAAAAAAAAACAAACACACACACGCATATATATATATATATATATATATATATCGTTTTAAGAAGATTAAGGCTACAAAATCTAAAAAATCTAAAAAACAAAGAAGAGACGTGTATTGATCTAAACAATTTCTTTTGTTTTTTGAAAAAATTATTATATCTTGTGTGTGTAAATATATATACGTTTTGGTATCAGAGCCTTGAGACTTTTTGAAGAGGAAGAATTGATTTAGATCAATTTTCTAGGTGCAAAAGTCAGCAGTCACCAGGAGAGTCGTCGGCCAGGAGGGCATTAGGCAGACCAACAGACACACTGTGAGTTAAATTCTAGTTTTGATCTAAGTTTTATTATTTTTCTTCATCATGTCTGCAAGTAGTTCTAGATTCGAATTAAAACCTGACAAAGATGATAGTATTACATGACAATCTATAGCAAACTATGAGACTAATTGGACTGATAAAGACTTAAGTGCTTGGCAACTTTCCAATGTAGAAAAACATAGTATTTATAAGAAAAGTAGAGTCTTAGATTTTAAGACTTTATTGAGACAAATAACCAAAGAGATAGATGTTACGTTTCGAGATGACAATATTTTCTTAGCCAATCTTTTTAACAAAAGTAGCCTGAAACACTATCACAAAATTGGTTACAACAATATGCTCATAAGTAGTGTCCAAATCGGGATCAAACCTCTATCAAAAATAGGATTAAAAAATTCCATGCTTGTTTGCCTACGTGACAAAAGGATCACCAATTATAAAGAATCTATAATTGGTTTAGTAGAGTCAAGCGTAACTTATGGACCAGTTTATTTTCAATGTTACCCAAATTTTACAATCAATCTCAAGGCTGATGAATACAAATAAAAATGCTTAGTTGTTGATATCCAAACCCACGACTATGAGTTTGTAAGAGGAGCCTGTCCTTATAAACTTGTTTATAGGGTCCACTATCGTGTCTTATCTTCTGGACTTATTTCTAGTTATATTCCTCCTAAGATCCCAACTGGCCAAACCATTTGTTATAACGCATCATAAACTGTTAACATGATGGTTCTGATTCTTATCCCATGGGAAAAAATTAAGTTCCCAGATAATTGGATGAAAGAGAGAATGGATCTATCCATATTCAGACCATCTATGAGAAACCTAGATGAATGTATATCTAACCTAGATGGTAACTTAAGAATAACTTTTAAACCTATGGAAAAATCCCTATCAAGCAGAAGATCTACAATTGCTAGTGATTTACAAACAGCAAGACATTCCTTTTCTAGTAGATTCAGACTTAGAATAGCTGACCAAATACTCGATTATAGACCTCCTAGTTATAGACCAAACCAGAGTGAAACTTCTGGAATTTTTGACCTAATTCACAGGAGAAGGCAACCTATAATACCAGCTAGAGAACCACCCACTCATATAACTGGTGTTTATAAAACACCAGAACAAGTGGCCCAGCCAATTCATGTCTATGACAATGAAGGACCGCCATCCCTAACTCCTTCCTAAATCCTTACAGAAATTCCTGATCATGAACCAAGAGTCAAAACAATAGATGATCTCAATAGCCCTAAAGACATTGACAAGAATTACTTATTCCAAGAATACTACTACCCTGAGAACACTATCATGAGAGAAATTATGAACAAAGTTTCTCTAACCACAAAAGAAAACAATTCCACTCTAGATGGATGAAATGTGTTGAGACATTAGAAACAGAAATATCATTCTTCCAATGGTATACTGATAGGCATAATCTAGAAAAAAAATGCCTTGTCTTTAACTAGAAAAACTTCAAGACTTATAAATCTAGCAAGGGAAACGAAACCGGGATGTATCCTCCTCCTAGGACTTGTGAAATTAGGTATGCCAATGGAACCTCAAAAAACGATAATGAGATATGTATTAGATACGACAGTCGTAGTGGTGGAAACAACAATGAAAACCTAGAATGCCTCCCTTTTACCTTATTTGATGAAGAGCTAGCATCTAATGTTGCAGCCTCTGCACATCAAATAAGTGTTGTTATGAAACAAAACAATTACACCAATGAATATCTCACTACTATTGGAGAACAATTAGACAGAATAGAAAACAACCAATTTCAAACCCTTATCATCCAAACAATACCTTTAATCCTTAGCAATCCTCCAACATTAGACTACATGATGAAATCAAAAATTGCTGAGTATGAACCAGGAACAATCCTGTTTCCAGACACCACGAGAATAGAAAAATGTTTTGACAATTTTACTACTGATTCAGAACTTGAGAAAATGCTACAAGACAGACTAGACAAAATTCCTAAGCCAGAAGTTCAAACTCTTGATGACTACATCTCACCAGCCTCTTAATCTGACATAGAAATCTCAGACTTAGAAAACATGGTTCAGAGATTGACAACCTCTAAAGTAGATAGCCATGTTTACAACAGATATAATAATGACACAAAACCTTATTATCCAAGACCCACGCCTCCAGATCTTCAGTATGAAGAAACTGTGCCTTATAGAGCCGATGCTGGCAATGCTTGTTATCAGTTTAATATTGATGGCTTGTTAGAGTATCAAATTATTACTATCATTAGACAAATGTATACCATAAGATATATTTATATAAAAAAACAAAACATGTCCTATAGTGATGCAGTTAATTCTATTGCATATAGCTTTGAAGGACAACTCTTAGGATGGTGGAGCTATACCCTATCACCAACTGCTAGAGCAAACATTATTGCTCACACCAAAGAGGTCGTTACCAAGACACCATTATTCAGAGCTCCTATTAGAACTCCTACAGATGCTCCCGAAACATCAACCACACCTGCAGACACATCTTATACCACTATAACATCACAACCAAACAGTATAGATGTCCTGTGTCATACCATAATCTACCACTTCGTTAGAAATGCTAACAGGTTTCAAGACAAAGAATATTCCAAATTACAAAATCTTAAGTGTAAAAAACTTAGTGATTTAAAGTGGTATAAGGATATTTTCCTTACTAGGGTTTTACAAAGAACTGACAATGCGTATTCATATTGGAAGGAAAAGTTTATATCTGGACTACCTTCCTTATTTGCTGATAAGGTGAGAGATAAAATGAAAGAACAAATGGCTAGTCCAGATTGGTCCCAAATTGATCTTAACACTTGGATGGTGAAATTATAACAACACTCAACATTGTTGTTATGCAATTGTGTACAGACACTAGGCTTAAAAGCCAACTCAAGAAACAAAAACTCACCACTAGAAAGGAACTCGATTCTTGGTGTGAACAATTTGGTTTTGATAAACTTCCTAACCAAAGTAAAAGGAAATATCATGACAAGAAAACAAAACCTCATCAAAAGCAAAAACCACAATCAGAAACCCGTAAACCTTTCAAACGTTTTAAGAACAAAAGATTTAGGAAACCCACTAAAAACACAAAAGGATGCTTTAAGTGTGGCAAAGAAGGAAATTTTGTAAAAAATTGCCCTGAACTGAAAAAACTTAGAAATAAAATCAGAACCCTAGAAATTAGTGAAGAAGCAAAAAAAAAAAAAGATTTATACAAACCCTATATGATACAGACACTGACACTAGTAGTGGAGAAATAGAACTCATTCCTGATAATAGAATATTAGTGCATGAAGATTTAGATTCTGAATCATCAACAGATAGTGAAGATAGTTCACAAATCTGTGACAAACAAGCTTGCACTTGTCAAGAGATCAATGTTTTAGATCAATCTGATTATTCTTTAATAATTGGAATGATTGATAGCATTGAAGATTCTATCCTTAAAGTTAATTACATCAGACAAGTTCAGCAAAGGATTACCAAGCCATCTGCCCAAACCTCAAAACCAATAAACGAAGAAGAAAAACCCATAACCTCTTCTATTGACCCAGATTTTGACCAGAATGTTCTACAAAGATTCTAAAATACTCAAAGGAAAGTCACTATCCCAAATTTCCAGAAAGAAATTCAGAATATTAAAAAAGAAATCAGAGACTTATGAATCTCGACCCAAAAACTACAGCAACAATTATAATCTCAAAAAACCAAAAAATCCAAAAACAAACCAAAAGCCGAACCTAGCTTTAAGAACTCTAGTGATTCTGATTCCGTCAGTATCAGTAAAGCCCATCCTCCAACAGAGGAAGTTGCTAATATCCTCTGCAATAAGGAAATAGAACATATTGCAACTTTAGTCAATATCACCAAACCTTTCAGGATACAAAAATGGTATTGTGACATAGACATTAGGATATCTTCTGACTACAATCTTAGAGTTAATGCTCTTATTGATTCAACAGTTGATCAAAACTGTATCAAAGAAAGATTAGTTCCCATAAAATATTTGAAATCAACCACAGAATCTTTATATGGAGCCAAGAAACAGAAATTAGATATTAGTTACAAATTGACCAATATCAGACTTTGCAATTCAAAAGTTTGTTATAACTCTAGTTTCCTTATGGTCAGAATGTTATCTTAGAATGTCATTCTAGGACTACCCTTCCTTTACCTCATTGCTCCTTTCACCACCATAGATGAAGGACTAGAAATTGAGTATTTAGGAAGAAAGATTTTATTCTCTTTTACTTTTCCTGTCCTTGAAAGGGAATTAATTTCTTAAAAGAAAACCAGTATAGGAAAAGACAATTCCATCTTTCTGGAACAACATATAAATAATCTCAGCTTAAAAGATAATCATTTATCTTTCCTAAAGGATGACTTTAGGTTTAAAAAACAAAAAAAAAAAACATATAGAGAAACCTGAGACACGGAAAAGAATTAGTGAATTCAAAAGTGACATAGAAAAGGAAGTTTGTTCCTTCTTCCCTAATGCTTTCTAGGACAGAAAGAAACATATAGTCAGCTTACCTTATAACAAAGATTTTTCAAAAAAAGATATACCAACAAAGGCTAGACCTATCCAAATGACCTCTGAACTTCTTGAATATTGCAAGAAGGAGATTCAGGACTTATTGGAAAAAGGAGTTATTAGACCTTCCAAATCACCTTGGAGTTGCCTTGCTTTCTTGCTTTCTACGTTAGAAAAAACGCCGAAATAGAAAGAAGAGTTCCTAAACTTGTCATCAATTACAAGTACTTAAACGAAGCTCTCCAATGGATTAGGTACTCAATACCTAATAAAGCAGACTTATTAAAGAGACGTTATGATGTAAAAATATTTTCCAAATTTGATATGAAATCAGAATTTTGGCAAATCCAGATTGCTGAAAAAGACCAATATAAAACTGCTTTCACTACCCCTTTTGGACAATCTGAATGGAATGTTATGCCATTTGGATTGAAAAATGCTCCGAGTGAATTTCAATGCATTATGAATGAGATTTTCAATCCTTATACTAAAGTTTCCATTGTTTATATTGATGATGTACTAATCTATTATGATAATGTTGACCAACATTGGAAATATTTAGATATATTTTTAAAAACCGTTAAAACCCAATGATTAGTAGTATCAGCCCCAAAAGTTGTATTATTCCAGACTGAGATCATATTTTTAGGTCCTAATATCAGAAGAGGTACCATCATACCCATAAAAAGAAGCCTAGAGTTTGCTAGCAAATTTCCAGATGAAATCAGAGACAAAACACAGCTTCAAAGGTTCTTAGGTTGTTTAAATTATATTGCTAACTTCTATAAAGAGTTAAGAATCATTTGCAAACAATTATTTCAAAGACTTAGGAAAAACCTTTTACCATGGACAGATCATCATACACAAGCAGTTAAAACAGTCAAAGAACATGTCCAGAGACTTCCTTGTCTATCCATTTGCCACCCTAACGCTCCAAAGATAGTTGAAACAGATGCTTCTGAATTAGGGTTTGGGGGAATCCTCAAACATGCTATTGATGAAAAAGAATATCTTGTTAGATATGTTTCAAGATCTTGGAATGATACTCAACAAAAATATTCTATTGTTAAAAAAGAAATTTTAGCAATCGTTTTAAATATACAAAAATTACAAGATGATTTGATAAATCAAAAATTTGTTTTGAAAGTAGATTACCAATCTGCAAAATTCATATTGAAAAAAGATGTTAAAAATCTTGCATCAAAACAGATATTTGCCAGATAGCAAGCCTTATTATCTGCATTCAATTTTACTATTGAATATATTAAAGGATTCGAAAATAGCTTTCCAGATTTCTTGACCAGGGAATTTTTGCAGGGAAAAAATAAGTAACAGCAAAAGCAAGCCCAGAGGCCCTAGGCCCACTACCCCTAGACCCGACTTATCATCTGACTTATCATCAGACTTATCAATAATACCGACTTATCATAGCCAAAACCAAGCCACAAAGATAAATATGCTTTGACCTTGTTATCTCAACCAAGTACACCCTGATCACCATGTCAAACATCCTCCTCCAAGCCTCCTATTGCAAGCCCATTATAAATGACAAATAGTTTTTCCCCACTGAAATTAGAATCCCTATCAGATTTCCTCATCATTTAAAACTATTGCCTCTTCTCATATTAGTTCCCACTCTTCCAAGCAAGACAAACTTGTCAAGGCGAACCAATCACAAATTACCTTACCTTCACTTCCAAATATTAACTTCCTGAGTTATCCTTACCTACATAAACCTTATTTTGACATATTTTTTGTGATTGAACCTTCACTACTATTGGACACTTACCTTAAGGAACCTAAAAAATTGATGGATGCAGTCCTTAGTCCCTTATTTGGCAGGATTCCTGAAGACATATCAAAACGACATATTTTCTATGAATTCATTTTAGTAGACACAGACTTAGTCTACCTTTCTAATGTTTTTGACAAAGTTGACAAAGAAAAATTGATTTTCAGGAAAATCAAACTTTGCAAAATCATAACCCTTGATCAATGGGGAGGAGATCCCTAAAAGAAAAGAAAATTTTCAAGACCATTCCATGTTTCTGACTATTCCTATTGGGATTATGTAGATGCATGGACAAACATTTTATATGGGCAAAACTCAGGCAACTTTTTGTCCTGGTTTATATATTTTGACAAAGATTTTTTCCCTTCACATTCCTTTTGGTTGTTAGAATGGTGGGACAAATATGTCTAACAATTGATCTCCTTCCAACTATTGTCAAAGAAGGATATCCCTATTGGACGACTTATCTTTCAAAACCCAAAAATTGGGATTTCATCCCAGACTTGTTACTTTTCTTCACGCATTTTAGTTTGACTTGGATTTTAATGCTTGAATATGCTATCAAAGACAAATTGATTGGAAATGTCAACATTCCCTACTTCGGAAGGCAGAGAAAGGTCAAATGGTGGAGTGACATGAATATTGCTCAAAATAGCAAAAACCGGATTGCCATCTGGTTTGAAGAAAATCCCACTTTATGCAATAATCACCTGACCAACCTTAATCCTTAATGGCCAAAGCTCAATATCATGCCAGAATTGCTGCTGTAAGCACCCTTGAAGAATTGAGAAAAATAGCTCGTGAAATGGAGAAGACATTGGCAGACATATCGCCAAAAGATTTAGGATCAGAAAATCAAGATGATGATGATGATCTCCTTGAAAATGAAGACGACCCTATAGAAGCAAATAGCTATTTTGGACATGACTTATCACCACAGCAAAGGCTTTAGCCTTGTTAGATTGATCAGACTTATCCTCAGAGAACATAAGATCCACTATCATCAGTAACGATCATGACTTATCAGTGTCGGGAGAAGACAACAAACAAGAGTGTCGACAAGGAAAAAAAAGTAGTAATAAGTAAAAAATTAAGAAAGCAAAATGTTTCGGCAAAAGACAACAAACAAAAGTGTCGGTAAGAGAAGACAATTGAACAATTGAAGACTTATCGTACTATGACTCAGAATCACCAATTGCAAATGATTCCCTTTCACTCACTACTAACCTCATGTGAGAAAAGCTTGTGGAATCTATCTGCTGAAAGCCCCTACTTGGGATGGCCGTTTAAAACGTGCCAAGATGTATTAGCATAACCAGAGTTAGGTAAACTATAGTCACCCTTACTACGGTTATCTATCTTGCTATTTAAAGGACTTACCTTCGCCTGTGAAGACAGGTTCAGTTTTCAGATCATTCTCCCTCTTTGTAATCTCCCCTCTCCCAAACTTTCCTCTGTAATCTTTCCCCTCTCTTTTGTAAAAATTTTGAATCTACAATAAAGTTTGCGACCTATTTCCTGTATTTTCATTGTTCACCAATTACATTCAGACTTATATTAGCATTGTAAGTAATGTTACTATTATTAATTCCTTATATATAATATATATTTTTTTATTATTTTAAACACATCCATTTATGTTTCTACTTTTGCTATATATTATTTTGTCTATACTATCTTATTTGCTTGTTCTACGTTTTGGTATCTTTTATGTGTAAATATATATATATATATATTTACACACACTAAATATAATTATTCTTTTCAAAAAAAGAAAAAATTGATTTCCAAAAAACATCTAAAATAAATTAACGTCATCTACTTATTTACTAAAATGTCACTCATTGAAAAAATTGATTTCCAAAAAAACATCTAAAATAAATTAATGTCATCCCCTTATTTACCAAAATGCCACTCATTTGATAGAATTTGATAGAATGACCATTAGTGTCACAAAGTTCACCAAAAATGGTCATTTTGGAATAACTATCCAATCCAGTGGTCATTTTGATAGTGTGTCATCAATTCGATGGCCACCGTAGTAATTATCCCTTTAATTCATATAATTATATGTCAATTTATCTTAGGGCATCGTGTCGCATGCAAGTGGGCTTTATCAATCACATAGAGCAGCTGTACTTTACAGTATACTCCAATGTACAACACTAAATTTTACTCAAATTTAAAGTTAAACGGAAATCTTTTGGGAATATGTTAACACCAATTTTTTTTCCACTCAAATATTTCATACCAAATTTTACACCAAAAAAACATCTTTATAGAATATTCTTCCAATAAATATTTATAAAATACCAATTAATTTCTATTCGTTATCTTATATAATATTCAATAATTTTATTGACATTACAAATATATTAAAATGAGTGTCATTTTAAAGATCTCAATGAGATCTTTCCAATAGTATATTTTTTAAAAATACATATTATTGGAATTAAGTATGGGAGAGTTAAATTAGAGATTTAAAATAAATTAAAACATTGATTTGATATTTAAAGAATAAAAAAATAAAACATAAAAAAGTTAGGTGGTTTTTGTACGTGAACATGCGTTTCATATATAAAGCGCATTGTTCCACGATACAATTTTTTTTTTTTTTTTTTTTGGGAAATATAAATATAGAGCAACATTGGTGAGAATTATTGTGAATAGTAAATTTCAAATTGAAGTCGGTGAGTTGTTTAAAGCAACGTTGGAGATGCTCTAAAGATGTTGTTCAAGGCATAGTTAAATGACTACGTCTATTTATAGCTATTCTAAATTTCTATGGCATACATGCATGCAAGTGAATTTTTTTTATTTTTTTTTATTTTTAATATTCATTTTTGTAGTGTATGCAGTTTTTTGTTTTTCCAACTTATAATTCTATTGTATATCATGATTTTTTTATATACACCATTTGAGGCAGGGACGACTTGAATATCAGACTGAATGAGCATTCTTCATTAGATGTGTAAATCAAATCGGACTTGAACATCAGACTGAATGAGCATTCTTCATTAGATGTGTAAATCAAATCGGATTATCCGGATCTGATCCGATCCAAAAATTCAGACAAAAAAAAAAAAAGTTTCATATCCGAAAATATCCATATCCGATTTTCGGATATGGAATAAAAAAATAATTTTTGGATTCGGATAATCCAAATTCCGATTTACACCTCCACTGAAGAATGCTCATTCAGTCTGACAGTGTCTCATGTTCAAGTCGTCCTTGCCTCATATGGTATATAAAAAAAAATCATGATATACAAAAGAATTATAAGTTGGAAAAAAAAAAACATCATTCATTTATGAAAATGAATATTTTTTTTAAAAAAAAATTTCATAAATTTTTTTTCATTTGCATGCATGTGACATAATCCGAATCCAATATGATCCCAATCCAAATCCAATCTGAAATCGGATATATCCGATTAAAAAAAAAAAGTCTAACTCTAAAAAAAAAAAAAAAAAAAAAAAAAACCTTATATTTTATGTACAGTGAGTGTGCACACTGTACATTGCACACTTTTTATTAAAAAAACTGAAATAGTTTAATTTAAAATCTGTTTTTAAAAACATTTTTCTTGTAAATATGAAAAAAGTCCGAATCCAATCTGAACATATGTTCGAATCCGATCCGAAACTGTCCATATCCATATTCGAATCTGAATCTAGTCCGAATTTGAAAAAATCCATATCTATCTCTTGTACGAATTATCTTATTGGTAGGCTTTATTAGGGAAAATCAGATCCAAAAAATTTCGGACCTAGATCAATCTGGATCCGAAAATCCAGAAAATCCCAAAAAAAGTCAGATTTGAATTATCTGAATCTGATCTGATTGACTCCTATATTCTTCATATTTTGTGGGGTACAAAATTGAGATTGGATACCGGCCCTGCATGGGGGCTTTTTCAATGATTTGAACATAATACATTGCTCTCTATAGATGTTTTTCAAGGCATAACTGCATTTATGTTAGAGATGACCATTTATCCTCGAGGACCTAAATTCTCACTCCCCCATCCTCATTTGGTGGAAATTTTTTGGGGGAAAATGAGGAAATGGGTGGGGATGTGAATGATTTTATCTCTAAATTGAAAATGGGGATGGGATGGGGACGGAGGGACCTCTCCCCATCCCCATCTCCCCATTTCCCTCAAACCTTATATATTCTTAATATTTTTAATAGGGGGATGATGGGACATATATTTATCCCTATTTCCCCGATAAACATTCCTAATCTATATATAACTATTCTAAAATTTTAAGGCGTATGTCACATCATGCAAGTGAAATGTTTCTTTTTTAAAATTTATTTTCTTTGATGAACGTTGTTTTTTCTCCCAACTTATAATTCTTTTGCATATCAAGATTTTTTTAATATGTACTATATGAGACGAGGATAACTTAAGTCTGAAATATTATCAGGTTGAATGAGCATTCCTCATATTTTGTGGGGTACAAAAATTGAGATTGAATACAATAAAATACAAATTGAAAACATTGTGAACAATCTTATACGTGGGAGGAGCATTGACAACAAGTCTTTATAAGGGCAAAGATTTGATTCATTTTAGTCATCTAAAAATTCATAACCCTAGTGTCAAAGTCAACATATCTTAGCCTTGTCATTGGACACATGGCACGTTTAAACATTTACAAGGGTGACACGACACGACCCAATAATTACGGTATGGGAGTAATAAATTAACAGTACTTATATTTTAATTTAGAGAAAATACTACTAGACACCATTAATTAGTATGTGGAGTCCCAAAATGGTCATTCACTATTTAAATTGTTCTCAAATCACCATTTTGATAAAATATTGTTCATTAGCAGCCATTCTGTCAAAATCTAACAAAAAGTTGTCGTTATTTATGACAAGACACGTATAAAGAATTTTATGTCAAATATTTTATGCCATTCGTCGTTTAGTGTTTGTTTCATATGCGTTTTGGTTGTTTGAAGAGAAAGGAGAGAGGCGGCAAAGAGAGAGGCTTTGTGAGTGTCTCGAACCAAGAAAATTAGGGCTGGAAAAATACTGGATTTTCTAAAAGAAGACAAATGATTCTTGCCAAAATCGAGGGAAAACAGAGCATTGTGTTTTCATCGATGAAGCTTGCCCCAATTTTCAAGTAAATTCTTCAATAAAGCTCTTTTTTTTTTTTTTTTTTTATCTTTTCATATTTATATATATATATATATATATATTTTATTCTCTGTATGATATCCTATATCTAGCAAATATCCGTTCGATATCGAAATATCTTTAAAAATCTCCCGATATTCCTGAAATATCCCAATATTCTCGAAATATTGTGAATTTCATCCCGAAATCCAGGGATATTTTACAATTTTTTTTTTTATAAAAAAAATTAATCTTACGCACTTAAATTATTGTAAGAAATTTATAAAATTTTCAAATACAATAGTTAATATTAGAATTATTGTATGGTATTGTGACACAAGAGTCAAGACAAGTCTCAAATACCAATAAGATGCAGTAAAACAGAAAAGAGGGAATACTAAATGAATTCTAAACATTATATAAAATCAGTGGGATAAAATGCTTAATCACCCACTACATGCTGCAGGTAAATTTTATTTTGGATTGTTTGTTATTCATAAATAAAATTTAGTAATATTTAATTATTTATACTAAAATTAATATATTTTTTATTCTTCTAGCTTACTATTTGAACCCAAAGTACCAATATAGAGACAATATTGGGGATAATTCGGATCTTTTGAAAGCCATACATATTGTCTATTCGCAATTAGACACTGAAGCTACAGGGATTGCTAATTTTGACAATGAGGTAAAAAGTAACAATTTACAATTTACAATCAATTTTATAATTCCAATATTATAACTTATTTGCATGAGAGTATTGTGTCATACTCATATTTATATAATTATTTACATATTGATCTTATGAGTCATTAATGTAGCTCATATACTTTAAAGATGGAAAGAAAAATTTTAGTGAACAAGCAGCCATAGCAGCTAGAAGCAAAATGCAACCGGGTATATAAGTTTTATTACAAAAATATATGTAATAATAATATCATTGAAATGGTATTCATACTTGTAATACTTAATAATTTTTATTGCAGCTAATTGGTGGGTAATGTGTGGAGATTGTGCTCTATCATTGCGTGAAATAGAAGTTCGCATACTGTCACAAACAGCATCATCTTCTGCATGCGAAAGAACTTGGTCCACATTTGCTTTAATCCACACAAAACAAAGAAATCGTCTTACCTATTCTAAGCTTGAACAACTTGTTTATTGTTATTATAATATGAAGTTGAAACTTAGGGATATGGCAGCTGAAAAGAATAAAGTAGATGAAACTGATTTTATGGATCTACTTCAAGTAGCTGTTGAAGCAGGGGACGATAATGAGAATCCTTTTTTTTGACTGGGTTAGACCTTCCTATTTGGATGATGATAAGGGAAATCCTGATCCACAAATTGCTTCTCATGCTCGAGACATGAGAATAAATGTTGAACAAGTGATTAGAGAAGAAGTTGGTATAGATTGTGGAGTTACTGTTAGTAGCTCTTCCGATGACCAACATACCTCTGATGGAAATAGTGGAGGAAAAGATGATGGAGATGATGGAGAAGGTTGGGATTCTGGTGCAACAAGTTGGGATGTTCGTGCCGAAGGTTAGGATGCTGGTGCAACATGTTGGAATGCTAGTGCGACAGGTTGGGATGCTCATGTAGGTAATTTTGATCAAAATTGTGGTAGACAACATGGAGGAACAAGTCAAATTGATGAAGATTCTTTGAATATCTCTCTCTCCTCAATGAGTATGGACACAGAAAATAGTTCTTTGGGTGATTCGAAGACAAAGTCAGGTTGTCATGTACAATTTGGTAGTTATGATGGCTGTAGTATATTTGATTATCCTTCTCCACAAATGACATATGCAATACCTATGCATGCAGATCAACAATATCCAACAAGTTGGGTAAATCCAAACTACCCAATTCATGCATTAATTGGAAGAGATCAAGCAACATACGTGTGGCATATTAATAACTACCTTGAAAACTATGCTAGCATGTTTTCCTAGGAAAATTATTGTTCAAATTAAGATAGAAATGTATCTTATGTATTTGAACCAGCAAGGAATTCATTTTGGTTTTAAATTTCAGACATGCAATGTATTATTATGTATGAATTATGATTTATGATTTATGATAGAATCTTGGAAGTATGGAACTATATATATATATATATTTAATGATAAATTTTTTTATTAAATATTTAATATCTTTATATTGTATATAATATTGTAAAAGTGAAACAAAATATTATTCTATTAAATACTCAATTTTGAAAATTATATATAGACTCTATTTATGTTATCATTTATAATAGACTCATAACTATGCTAATTTATTGTTGAAATATGATTCATTTGATGTATAATTACTTGTTTAAGCTTGTCCTAAGGTTTCGCAAAAAAATTCTAACTTTAGATGTAAATATCCATCATTTTTTTAATTTTTTACCGAATATCCACCGATATCGATAATATCCCCGATATATCCATAAATTTAGAAGCCCGATATCAATACCGATACCGATATTTTATTCCTTGATTATAATTAAACGAATGAAATATCGAAGAGAAATTACATGGATATACAATGAATAAGGATTCTAAAGTTACGTTTTATCATCCCCCTATAAGATTGTGCTTTCATCAAGGATGCCAATCTTGGATTGATGTTAAAAATCTACATTTGCCATTTTATTAGCACTCTTGCATCCAACACTAACTTATAAAACATTTTTTTTAAAAATATATAATTAGAATTCTTCAATTGTTTAAGGGCATTTTTGTCTAAAAGACCAAAATATCCCATTATTGTTACTGCCTTTTACAAACATTATATTTCTTTTTTCTTTTACTAGGGTTATAAAAGTAAATAAACATTGTTAAATAATGTTAAGGTTATTTTAGACTTTTGCACTTTATTACACGGTTAAATGTCAAATCTGACGCTTGTTAACTAATGTGAGGGGAGTTGAGTGTCAATTAAGAGTGGTGCTATTGGCACATCCTCTACTGATCTATTTATGCCCCATTTATTTAAATTTTGATTTAATTAAATAAAGTTAAATGTTTTTATTAATTTATTTTATTTCTTTTCAAAAGTACCCTTTTACTTATTTTTCAAATTTAATAAACCTCATCTTTTTATCTCTGGTCTCGTCTTTCTTTGACCTCCCATGAATGATTTTTTTTTTCTTTATATTTCTTTTTTAGTTTTTATTTTTTATTTTTTAATATCAAACTTTTTAGAAATGACTAGGAAGTTATAAGACAAACAATATACAAACAGCTCCAAGAAAAGAGCAAAGAACAAAGTAACTTAAGACAAAACACAAAGAGAAAAAAAACAAAATAGTCCACAAACAAAACGAAACAAGAAGCAAATAACAAGTATTTGTTTTGGTTATCATCATTTCACTTTTAGATTCTAAAAGAGTAATGAGATTAAAAAATAATCAATATCTCATATGTCTAATGCATCTCAAGTGTTTGATTTATTGTTTAAATAGGATCCAGTACAATTATTTTTAGGGTCTGAGAGTTATAAAAAAAAAAATAATAAGAGAAAAGGATTAAAAGAATGTTGAATTTTTTTTTTTGAAAAAGAATGTGGAGTTTTATCAGATTTATTTTATAGAATATATTTTTTCTTAAATTGTATGACTCTTTTAGTAATTTTGATAAAAAAAAAAATACTAAATAATTAAAAAAGTGACATAAATAGATCAGTATAGGATATGCCAATAGCACCCCTCGTCAATTAATAATAAAGTTGTTTATGGATAACAAGGTAAACTTCAGGGAGTTCAATACAATTTGCTCTTTTCACAAATTTGGAGAAAAATTTGTGTGCATTCAATGTACCAACAGGATCTTATCCTATAATATAAGTAATCAATCTTATACCGAATTTACATGATTTGAATAGAACGAAGATGAATATATATATATGGTTATTCAATTCAATTATTATTTGAAATAAAACTTTCTTTAAACATCCTAAAGAGCCCAGCAAGCGAGTATCAACTGTTAAGTACCTGCGGCGCGTATGGCTTATTTTATTTGTCCTCTAAAACGACACGTTGTAAAAACCTTACATAGTAACACAGATTAATAATACAATTTTATAAGAGAAAATCATTAAATCACCCGCGTGTGACGACTCTCTTTCCACATTTAAACACGTTATTGGTCCGTGACTCACAGCCAGGAATTAAACACCATTTTCCCCAGAAAATCACGTTTCAAACTTTTCCTTTAAATTAATGGCAAACTCCTTCTCATTTTCTCTCCAAACTCAACTGCCAAAATCAATTTTTCTTTTTACTTTTCTTCACGAATCACGAGTTTCGTGAGAAAAAATTCCAAATTTTCTCGGGAAAAATATATCATCTGACTTCCTACCTTGCCGGCTTACACTGCTTTCCTTACTAAGGATTTAGCTCATCTGAAGAGAGGAAAAGAAAAAAAAAAGCATTTGTTGCGAAAACACTGTCGTTTTGAAGTATTCCTTTCAAAAGTGTCCATATATAGACATTGTTGCCGTCTCAGCTTGTTCTCTGTTCTTTACTAGTGTTTTCGCCGTAATACGCCACCAATATCAATCAAACAGGAGAACAAAGTGTCCGTACGATCCTTTCGAAGTTTTGATGATCAGTTTTTTATTTTGAAGAAATCTGGTGAAAAGTAATCAGCTTTAACCGGAAATTTGAGATTGTTGAGGGAGGGTGAAGATGACGCTAGAATCGGCGCCAGGGAGTTCGGGTTACTTGGATATGTTTCCGGACAGGAGGATGTCGTATTTCAGCAATCAATATGTGCTTGGATTGACTGTTATTTCCGGCATTAGTGGTTTGCTTTTCGGATACGACACTGGTATATTATTATTGTTTTTTTTCAAATTTTCAATTTATCTGTCTTTTGACTGTAATAATCATTTGTTCTTGCGTGTCTTGTATTTTTTATTTTATTTTTTATAATTATCACAATCAAAGAGCTAATTTATTATCAGTATATATAATATTTTCTTGCACTTCGATTATTGGATGGAATTTTATATAATTTGTTTGCGCTGCTTTTCAAATGCAGTTGTTGATTTAAGTAGGAGAAACTTTATTTTACTGGGTCCATTTTTTTTTAATGAAATTTAGATGTTAACTTTCTGTTGATTTTTATTTTATCTTACTTTTAGGATGTTCTTTACAATTTTGCCAATTTTTTTTTCCATCTTCTGTATTCAATAAGTTTTTTCCTTTTTCTTTTTCTTGTAAATAAGTTCTGCTTAAAATTGTTTGTTTGTGTCCTCGGCAGCTTATGAGGATGTCGATGAACTATTAATATCTAATTTGTTGAAGTTTTGATAGTCCAAATTTTGATTAATTTGGAGTTTTATACTAGTTATGCATAGCCGATAGTGGTTGGTATAGTTTTACACTGATTATGCTTAAAGACAGTGAACTGCCACTTAAAAAAAATTAGTATTCCTGACAAGATGGGTCGGCCTAGTGGTATGACCTTTACATCAATGGACAAGATAGGGGTTGGTGGCCTAGTAGGAAGGCTAACAAGATGATAGGATTGGCCTGGTGGCTAGACCCTCACCTCATATTAACGAGGTTGTGAGTATGTGGATTCGAGTCAATCTCTCCCTCGGTTAAAAAAAACTAATAAAAAATCTTATTCCCTTTTCTGAGCTATATTGGAAAATTTATTGACAAAATCAAGAGAATGGGAAACCAAGTCTACCAGGAATAGATAAATAAATGGAGTTTGTCACTGTAGTTGTATCAACATTTATGTATTCTTCTGTGTTTCTCTGTATGTGAGGAGCTTTCATCTATTCAAGTCAATCATGACCCAGATTTCAAATGGTGTATAGTTTATCTGGTTGTTTTTTCATTTTAAACTTTTTCTGCTTCTTGATTTCTTCAATCGGCAGTTCCTTACGCACAAATGTTTGCAGGTGTCATATCTGGAGCCCTTCTGTACATAAAAGATGATTTTGAGGCAGTAAAGCAGAGTAGTTTCTTACAGGTAACAATCTAGTAAACCCTGTTTTAGCTTTCTTTGGGTTGGATATGTACATTATATTTAGTTTTCAGCAAGGGTGCTGAGATAAACCATTCTTTTATTGTGTTTGGTTGAAGGGGGAAATTAAGAGAATAATATGATGTAAATATGTAGTGCAGCAGCAAGAGTTGGCTTTGATGACACATCTGTTGTCTCAGTAACAGTGCTGTCAAGCATGATTCTTGTGATGGCGGGTGGGCTGGTGTCCATTGTGTGTTTTTCTTGGGTTGGGGTAAGAGAGAGGGGGCCGAGGGTAGATTTCCGCTGCAAGTTTTCTGAGTGTAACTTTCCTTTATTGTTGCTACTCTCTGTTTTTTAAACTTTCCTATTATATTGTCAGGAAACCATTGTGAGCATGGCCTTAGTTGGTGCAATAATTGGAGCTGCATCAGGGGGTTGGATTAATGATGCTTATGGACGTAAGAAAGCAACTCTTCTTGCTGATGTTATTTTCACAGCTGGATCAATTGTCATGGCTGCTGCCCCAGATCCATATGTTCTTATATTGGGACGTCTTTTAGTCGGCATGGGTGTTGGTATAGCCTCAATGACTGCTCCTGTATATATTGCTGAAGCATCCCCATCAGAAGTAAGGGGTGGACTAGTGGGCACAAATGTGCTTATGATAACTGGTGGACAGTTTATTTCTTATCTCGTCAATCTCGCTTTTACAGAGGTCAGGTTTATCTTGCTTTACTATTTGATTAGCTTTCATCAGTACTTGTGTAGATACTAAAAGAGCATAAAAAGGTTGTTTGGTTACATAGAATGGCTTTTTCATTATTGCTGTTTGTAGAAAACAAAATGCCTTTTTTCTTCTTTGAATATAACATTTTTTCTCAAAAATCTTGTAGCCAATGCTTTCCTTCATTATTTGAGTCTAAAATAGAAACAATCTGAAGCTCCCTAAATTTATCAGCAGTGTTATTATTCCGCTGTTGAAAAAAGAAGTGGATATTAGACATATTTTTCTGTATAGTCAATCTAAAAACTTATTGGGTTGACAGAGAATCAGGTTGAAAGCATTTCGATATTATGCAAATGCTAGTCTATGATCAAAACTTTTGGAAGGAGTTGAATGAATCAATGTTAGCTAGAGATGCAGGAAAAGAGAAAATGGTTCTACCTTCTTTTCTTATTGATAAGCAGATCTTACTGTTAAATAGTTTTGTTGAAAAGCCATGGTAGATTACTTATTCAAATGAAAAAAAGGAAAATATATTCTCTAATAAAATGTCCAGTGAGTAATCTTTACAGGCCTTTTTTCAAATATCCTTTGTTTGTTTGATAATTCTGAAGGCAGGATTATGTATTTCATTTGAATAATAAATCAATTGATGTCAAAATTATAAATTTTATGTATTCCTTTTTGCACTCTGTGCTTGCATGTATTAGTTAATAGAATAACTGTTTCATGAAGTAATTCTTGAAAATAAATCAATTGATGTCAAAATTATAAATTTGATGTATTCCTTTCTGCACTTTGTACTTGCATGCATTAGTTAATAGAATAACTGTTTCATGAAGTAATTCTCGATTGGCTTTTCGATTATGAGCTCCGGTGATTCTACTTCTATTCTATATAAAAGTTCTTGCAGGATAAATTATGTTCTATCTATGCTCGTTATATATACTCAGCTGGTGTGAATGGTGTCTGCAATTTTTGAAGAGGCACTATCAAGATAGTAATTGGGGTTTGCGGTTTAAGAATTTCCTTAAGAAATTTCACAATAGTAATCTGTCATTTTTTCTGGCATTAATTAGATGCTATTTACAAGATACTGCAATATATCATGTGATGGAATTTCCTTATTGTAGTGAAGTTATTATAATGGTGATTGATGGCATGTGCAGGCTTTTGGCCTCTTGCTTCGTTGAAAAAAGTAAGTGAAACTGACCTGCAAAACAGCAATATCTATGCTTTTCACTATGGCAGGCATTGACCAATATTTATATATTTTTCCCTTTTTTTTTTGCTTGAAATAAAACAGTACAAAAATAAAAAAAAGTTAGAATTTTCTTCACAAAAGAAAATAACAGAAATTTATTGCTTTCAAACTCAGAAATTGTTCCCATTTAATTTAATAGTAACATTCACAAATTTCAATCTTATCTTTTTACTGTTAATTAATTTCTTCAATGTTTGATTCTACTCTATGTTACTCTCTTGAGTTTGTAAACAATTTAATTGCATCACTAGTTTTCAAAGTAAAAAGCTGTAGGAAATAATTAAATATATTTTATAGCATAAGAAAAAGTTTTAAAAATCAGTTTTTGAAGAGCAAAATGAAAAAAAAAAGAGTAAAAATTCAAATAAAACGGTGCCTGATCTTATCTAAAATTGGACTGTGGATACTTCCGAAGGCTTTTGCATTGCATATCTATTTCTGAATCAAAAGAAAAAGAAATGAAGAAAATAATGGAAATTTTTTACTCTTAGCTTAATTTTTTTACTGCTATATTTAATTTTTTAATGTATTATTAAATTTCAGAAAACAGTATGACATTCAAATTTCCTGCCGACGTGTGTACTATTTTTTTTATTTTTCAAATTTACTTGGTTCATAGAGTGTAATTGATCGACTTTGAAGAGACAATTTCGGTTGTCCCAATTTTGGAGTTTTCCTTGAATAATTTTTCCACTTAATCAGATGTTAGGTCATTTTTTTTTTCATTTCCTTCTAACATTTATTTGGAGTGTTTGACTGTATGTCCAAATGTCCGATGTGCATTGCTCAGATATGGATAATGGTATCCTAGTGTTTCGCTGATTTACAAGAATTTGTTTATTCTTTTAAATTTTAGCTTGAGTTGTTCTTTATGCTTTCATTTGTTTATTCTCAAGTTTTACTTTGCTGCAGTTTCCCATGTCCCAGCTTTGGCAACTTTTTCCTCACCGCCATGGAAAAATTATTCTGTCCTGAGTCCTGACAAAGGTCTCAAATTGTTGGTCTTCTGTATTAGAGTCTCATTTTCTGAAACTTGTTTCTTTAAAGTTACTTGGTTATAAGGCTATTCTTAAAATTTATTAGCATGGGAATTATTATTTCAAGCATAAATATGGATGCACAATTTGATCTTGTTCTAATGGAGTAAATTTCTAATATTAGGATTGTTTTATTCCAGTTTGCTGCACCGATTTGTGAAGAATGGTTTACATCCAAACTTAATTGCTTATTATATGTCTAGAAATGCTTTAGAAGAGTAGTTCTGTTTAAAGCCTTAATGCACTATATTGCAGTTACAAAATTAATGAACAAATGTCTTTTAACTTGATATGCAATATTAGTGAACCCGAGATCTTGTATTGACCGGTTAAATTGCATAAATAGATTTTTTACACATTATGCAATAGTATTTTTACACAATTTAAGTGGGAAATTGAAACTGTGTGCTTAAATCCTAAGACGAGAATATGTGTTTCATTTCTTATAAAAAAATATAGACGAGGCTTGTGATGCTCTTAAGGTTGGGGTGTGATATATTTTAATTTTTGAGCATTTTAGGTCATCATAGGTTTTTCATTCTCCATTTTAAAGGTTTTCACATATTGTTTTGTTTAGCTTTCTAATATGTGTTGCTTGGACAGGTTCCGGGAACATGGAGATGGATGCTTGGAGTATCTGCTGTGCCAGCTATCATTCAGTTTATCTGTATGCTGTTTATGCCAGAGTCTCCCCGATGGCTTTTTATGAAGGTACAGAGGTTATCTATCTTCTGAAAAGGCTTTTGCCATGAACAATCCTTTTTTTGGTATAAATATCATATTTGTTAGAAATTAATCCATATTGTTTGGGACCTTACATGTTTGCTTAAGCTTTTATGTTTAATGGTTGCTTAATAATATTAATACTCTTAATGTGCAGAGTGACAAAGATAAAGCCATTGCTGTGCTTGCAAAAATTTATGACCTTGCTCGCTTAGAAGATGAAGTTGATCACCTTTATGCTGCTGAAGAGGAAGAACGCCAGAAAAAGAATACTGTTAGATACTGGGATGTTTTTAAATCAAAAGAAGTTAGACTTGCGTTTCTGGCTGGGGGTGGACTTCAGGTATGAATTTTTAGATTAAAGTTTATTGAGGGACCCTAATCTGTCTTCCTTGATTGACCATTTTTTATTGTCATCATTTTTGTTGTTCTACTTCTAATCATTCAGTAGGTATACATACTCATTCATGTTGTAACTATGATATATACTAGCCTTTTAGATTCCTTTTTGGTAGGGTTCTGTTGCAATTGATGTTCATTCTTATTGTTTCTTATGGGTTGTGGTTCTTTGAAATTTCCCTATTGCATATGTGATGCGTCTGTGCATACACATTTGGCTAGTCAAGTTTCAAACTCGAGACCTGTCCTAACAAATCCTGCTCTATTTTCTAGTTAGGGCCCTGAAGCATCGTTGTTAATAGAATTGTAATTTCATATTTTCAATATTGGTTTACTTGGTTCGATGACACTGTCTATAGGTACCAGTCAATTTCTGAACCAAATATGTCTCTCTTATGTTTTCTGTGAGAAGTTTTGAGAATTCATACCTGCTCTCCAGCTACATTGGAACTCCTATTGTTACTCTTTAAGTGTTATGGATACAGATTGTTCTTGTTGGTTCTTTTTCGTAATTAAAAAAATGTCTGCAAGTGCTTAATCGGTAGTCTGTTGTGATCATGCAGGCATTTCAGCAGTTTACTGGTATCAATACTGTCATGTACTACAGTCCAACTATTGTCCAAATGGCAGGGTTCCACTCTAACCAGCTAGCCCTTCTCATATCTCTCGCTGTTGCCGGTACAAATGCTGCTGGATCCATTGTTGGAATTTACTGCATTGACCATTTTGGAAGGAAAAAATTAGCTCTCTCGAGCTTATCTGGTGTAATTGTATCCCTTCTCATCCTTGCCGGAGCATTCTTTGGCCAATCATATGGTTCTTCTAATTCGTTCTATGGCCTGTTGGCAGTAATAGGGTTAGCCCTATATATTGCCTTCTTCTCACCTGGAATGGGACCTGTGCCATGGACAGTGAACTCAGAGATATACCCTGAACAATATCGAGGGGTATGTGGGGGAATGTCAGCTACTGTGAACTGGATCTCAAACTTGATTGTGTCCCAAACCTTTCTTTCGGTGGCAGAGGCTGTGGGTACTGGAACAACTTTCTTGATTTTTGCAGGCATTGCAGTGTCAGCATTTGTGTTTGTGGCTATTTTCGTTCCAGAGACACAGGGATTGACATTTCAGGAAGTTGAGCAGATATGGAAAAAAAGGGCTTGGGGCAGTAGTTATAACACTGAAAGCCTCATTGAGGATTCCTCCCAAGGTGCGTGATGTGTTGTGTAGTTTAATTTAGAGATTTCCATTTATCTTATGTATTACAGAGCATATTTGAACAGTGCATGTGACCTGTGAGACTATGGAATAATCTTTTATATTCTATGGTTAAGAGGTTTGTGGTAGAGGGTATTAGAAATTTGAGTAGGTTTGTTCTGTGGACAAATAAGTGTGTTGAGTACCCCAGCTAAATGCAAGCTTCATTATTAAATATTAGCTGCAAAGTCCACTGTGGATTGTGTAGAAGCATCATCCTTTTCTTCTTTTTAAAGCTTTATGACTAGTTGTTTGTTGTAATGGCAAGTAATCAAATTCTAGCCAACTTTTAATAATGGTGTTGATGTGTTACAACTGGCTGTATATATATATATATATATATATAATCATGTGGCATACATCTTTCATAAGATTGGTTATTTTGTCGCGTTTCATTTCTTGATTGTTAGGAGTTGGTATAAAAGTAGAGATAAATATAACTTTCCTTCATTAAAACTTTCCCACTAACACTATCACAACCCTAGGTGACAAATGTAATAAATATATATGGGAAAATTCAAAACTAGCCATTATAAATATTAAGCAATTGTTTTTAACCATCTTTGAAATCTAACTGTTTATAACCTTGTTTTTGGGTATTTACTATAATACCCTTATTTACAAAAACAATCCCCAAACCATATATCCCCTATTTTCTCTCCTCTCTTGGCTCTATCTCATTTCACATGGGTGTCGTCTCCGGCCTGGGAGTGTGCCAACCGTCAAGATCATTGCACGAGATGTCTGAGTATCACACTAGGCATCACCTGTTGCCCAAGCGACGCCGCACTTTGGCAGCGGTGGTCCTGGCGTTGCCACACTTAGATGATGCGGGCCCATGCACAGTAATAGCATTGTTGGGTTGGCCCATCTTGGCGGCGCTTCAATTTGGAGAGAAGAAGAATTTTTTTTTTAAACCCCAACATACCAACGTTTCATGTTTTCCTCTACTACGTTTTTTGTGAAACCATGCTTGAATATGTGAAAAAAAAAAATGTGAAACAATGTTGTTCATGTTAAATATATTAGAGCATCTCCAATGCTATTATGTATTTGGAGAAAATGGAGTGTCATATAGGATAGATATTAAAAAAGGTTAGAAAAACTCTCTCCAATGCTATTATCCAAGTTAAATATGGAGATGATGTGACTAAAAAAAAGTTAGAGAATATGAAGTTAGGTTTCTAATTCTAGAAACTCTCCTAGAAATGCTGACTAGGATTTCTAACTCTTTCCACCAATAAGATTAAAGTTTCAACTCTTTCCACCAATAAGATTAAACCTCATTTAATTGTAAAATAAAAGATGAGAGAGATTGTAATAATTGTTTTATTATGATTGGACATAAAATATATGTATATTTGACTTTAGATAATTGCATTGGAGATGTGAATATCCATTTCTTTAATTTTTTTTTTTTTCAAAAGTGAGCTTATAATAAATATAAATGCTGATATGACACTATTTAGAAACTCAAAAATGCATATTTGTATTGAAGATGTTCTTATATCTTAAAAATGTTTAATTTGATTTGTTAGTTCAAGTGGATGGTTTCAACTTGAACTCTAACAGATAGAGAGGGCTTTAATAACTTAACCAGTCAATCTATTTTATACTGTAAGTTATAGTTTTATAACAATGCTATTTATAATAAAACCAATTAATTTTCTTTCTTTTCAAGGTTTCACGTTTTTCGTCAATTGGTCATGATTTCATGTTTTTGTCAAGAGTGAAACATTTTGGAATTTCTAAAATGAAGAAATTTCAATAGGTCTTCCCAAAACTCAAAACAAAATTATGTAATTAATAATTCGAATCCCATGTTAAATTAATTGTTTTGAATTTAAATAATGATAACCGAAAGATATTTACACACATTAACCCCTTTGAGATCCAATCCAAGTTTTTTTTTTATCCAAAACTTTTTTCTAACAACTGCCCCCAAATCGTTTACTTCAATCTGAAAACCCAATTTATTAAGTTTTGATAGGTGTTTTGTGAATGAAATTGATGTTTTTTCTATATGATTTAATCTTTGGTTTATAATGGCTAATGGAAGAAGAAGAAAAAGAAGTAAGAAGAAACATGTATGTAGGAGAGAATAAGAAGAAGAAACGAAGAAAATTAAAAAAATTAAATTGTTGAGGGGCATTTTGATAATTTTGGATAAGGGATGAAAAGATTTATTGAAAGATGGTTATAAACGGTTAAAATTTCAAATAAGGATAAAAACAATTTTTACATAATTTGGATGACTATGTTTGACAATTTTCACAATATATATTGTGTGAAAATATGTTTCTCCAATATAATAATGACTATTTAATGTCAAGTTGACATGACAAAAAATTGTAGATATTGTCAAGATAATTGTCTACGTCCAGAGGGTTTGTTGTACAATTTTCAAAGGGTCTGTTGAACAATTATTTTATGTGTAGATGTGGTATGTGAGTTGTTAAAATCACACCACTTACAACATAATCTAATGATTGATATGATTTTGACAACTCAAATGTCACATCTTTTGAACCTATTTTTTGGACAGCCTATCATTACTCTTATTTTGTAGATCGACCCAGCATTGCCGATAAATATAAAAAATTGTTAATAAAGTTGTTTGGTTAAGAATAAAATAAATATACATGTTATTAATAAGTTGTATTTTAAACATAAGCATAGGAACTGATTTTTCATTTTGTTGTCTATCGAGTTTCTTTTACGCCACGTTGAAAGTAAGTTTCTTGACATTGTCGACATACCGATATTATGTTAGTATGATTTTAACATTCTTAATCTTTATTGCTCACATGTCTTTCTTGCTAAATATAACTTGGTTAAGAAAAACATTTTATGTTTTCATGTTTCTAAGTGTTTGATTTTTCATTTAGCTTACTCACAAAATTTTTAAGTGAAGTTTTCAAAAAATGATTTTCTTTATCAAAAACTCTCCACAGTTGTTCTTGATTGAAAGTTAAAAACCTGTCACAAGCTATGGTGATAGATTTTGTTGTAAAACTTAACAATTTAGATTTTATTTTCAAGTAATCTTCATGGTGTGACAAGACAACAATATGTTGACCTTATGCAAGTCAATATGAAAAAGAAAAGAGCACAGCAAGGAAGATTTTTCAAAAAGAGTTGGTGTACCTTTAGAACCTCAAGAAAAGTAGTGGCCAATTGTTTATCATTGAAAACTCTTACCTGAAATGAAAGAGAAAAAAAAAATTGACATCGATGGTGACAATCTCCTTTTTAAATTAAATAAAAAAAATTATAAAAAAAATTGTTGGACTCATGTTAGGCGAGTGTGAAATTTGAACAACTATATTGGACTCATGTTTACATTGGACTACTTATATATTGTTAGAGTGTTTCACTTTCACCACTCACATATTTCACCCAAAACCAAAACTCTCTCTATACTACTCTTATAGTCATTTTGTTCAATTTCAAGAAATCCTTCAAGCATCAAGTAAGTATCTTTCGATTTCTTGCCCGAGATTGACAAAACCCATCTTGCTATTGTATCTATTGCTCTTAATCTCCATTAATATTCTCATTAGATTACACAAAGCAAGACTTTGTGTTATGTTTTCCATTAAGAACAGTCCTTAGGGCATATTGGTTCAAATGTCTTGGATGATTTTGATGACAATAGAATACCAAAATGTCTAGGAGATAGAAAATGGAAACTCATGGTTTCATATATGCCTAAAGTTCATATACCTCTAATTAGGGAATTTTATGCAAATATTGATACTAGTTGCCAAGAAAAATATGTGTTCTTGAGAGGTAAGAACATACTCCTTTCGATTGATGACATTGCACTTGTAATGAAACTATCCAGAGAAGATGTGGAATATAGTGAAGAGTTTTGTGTGATTGTGAACTTGAAGAAGTTGTGGATGAGTTGTGTGGTGAAAAAAAAGCTATGAAAGGTTGTAAACTAGATATAGGTTCATTGATTGATGAATATAGGATTCTATTTGGGATTGTTTTCACAGATATTCTTCTAATCAACCATACTAGCTCAGTGGATGTAGTTAGAGCTAGACTTAGGTAATGCATTGATAAAGGGATCATGTTTGATCTTGCCCATTTCATATTCAAAGAAATGTTGGATGTTGCCAAGTCAAAGACCTCAAAAAAGGGACTACCTATGCTAGAATCATCTATAGTCTGGTTGTAAAAGTATGTGTTAATATGAGCAGATTAGAGGTTACTAAACCTAATATTTCATCGAGTGAAATAGCTAGAAAGATCGGCTCTTCAATGGTCGTGAAGAAGATTGCACCTATTGCCATGACCAAAACAGGGACTATAACGAGCAGAGATGAGAAGAAATATAATGATGATGTGCTAAACAAGTTCATCAAGTTTGTCCAAGACAAGTTCAAGACCTTATAAAGCAAAACAGATAAGATTGATTCAAAGCTAGAAGAGATTAATGAAATAGTTGTCCAGCCGCACAGAATTGAGAATAAGCTTGATGAGAAAGGAAAATCAATTGATGGTGATCTTGTAGACAAGCTTGCTACACATGGTGAACAAGTTCCTACAGCTGAAGAGAGAAGGTAAGGAGAGAAGACTCATAGTTCAAAGGCTGATGAAGATGATCAAGGTGGTACCTAAGAAACTTCACACCAAGAAAGTAAGAGAGATGAAGAAGAAGCTGTACCTCAGCAAAGGTAAAAGAACAGGACAGAAACCTCGAAGAGTAAGCAACATGAGCAGAAGAAGGACAAGCAACCAACTATAAAAATGTCAAGCTAACATATCAAAGAATCTGTTGAGAATAAGAAGAAAGAGGCTGTCAAGCAAAAAGGCAAGGTTGCCATAGAAGATCAAGAGGAAGATTTAGAAGAGACAAATGAGAATAAAGCTACTGCCATGTCAAGAAGAATGGAAAGAATCAAAGCTAACTAGACTTCTTCACAAGTGATCATTAATAGCAAATGCGACTCTCAAACTTTAATATTTCTTTTAAGGAGGGGGGTTTAGAACATTCATTTATTCTCACATTGTGTGTTAACTTGATGTTTGACATATGAATTGTTGTGAATTTAATTGCTTGCTAAGGTTTTTTTTGTCTTGGAATTCTTGGGGGGGGGGGGGGGGGGGGGGGGTTCGGGTTGTTCTCTTGATTACTGATGTATTAATATTAGTGCATTGAATGTGAATCGTTGAAATATTAGTGAAATGAATATTGTAATGTATGAATGGTTGTGAATTTAATTGCTTGCTAATAGTGCAATGCATATGAGTCGTTGGATTCAATGACTCACATTCATTGCACTAATATTAATACATAAATGTGCATTGAGGTGAACACTATTGTGTATTATATGTATATATATATATATATATATATGACATAATCTATAGAACACCGGTTTATGGTGCACATAAATATTGATATTATTGCATGTAATCGTATGTGAGTAGCATGTATAATGTTAACGCGTATAAGTTATATGTGATCACGACAAAACAATACTTAAATTTTAATGTGGTCTCATGTGAGTTGTATGTGATCACATATGAATTGATGTAATCATACCAAAAAAGTCAAGATCACATATAAATTTTTTAAAGGTGTATGATACACTGATGTTCTACAACTCTACCATATATATAAGGTCAAGTTAAATCAACTTAAATTTGTGACTTAATTTGACTTTGACATCTTAACCACTCATGTGCTTTTAATCCAAGGGTTAAGATTTGAATGCATTTATAACTCTTGGATTAAGAATACATGGGTATGGATGACAATTTCACCTAAACTTGCACCCAACATAAGAAATAATCATCAAACGATGTATCTATCAACAAGAAAAAAAAATAGAAAACCAATCACAAACACATATAAAATCAAATCATCATATCATCAATCCCTCCAAAAACCCAATTCACAAATCTCTTATATACCTGATGGATTGGTGGGTACATATAGATGGTGCAAACATGGCATTCAAGCAACTCATGGATGCCGGTTGCTGGAGTGCTCGTGGAGGGACACACCATACCATTGTTGATTCTATTTCCATTTCCATTATTGCCATTGTTGTTGTTGGCCTCAACAGGTGGCTTGGATGACTAAGGCTTAATTTGGCATTGCTGTGCTGTAGGGAGAATTGTTTTTGGTTCTGCCGTGGGGAGAATTGCTTTTGGATTTGCTATCAAAAGAATCAACTGAGTGTTTAGTAAACTGATTTTTAAAAGTGTTGTGAGAACCAAAAGCAATTTTAATGTGTTTGGTAAACTGATTTTTAAAAGTGTTGTGACTGTACAAAATTAGTAGAAAAGATACGAATGAATATTGAAGATGTTTTTAAAATAAATAATTTGTTTTATTTTGTGTGTGACCATTACACATTATTATTATTATTTTATCTATTGCCACATATTGTGAATATATCAAGAAAACCCTTTGAAAATAATTTGTTTTCATTATTGATTATGCACGAAGCAGTTTTTTAAAAGTTAAAAATTGTAGTTTCTCATTTTCTCATTTGAGAGAAGCAAAAAATGATCAAAATCACTTCCTTGGAATTTTACCAAACACCCTAGTCTATGTCCATAATCACTTTTGTCGCAAAAACACCTTAGAAAATAATGCCAAACTAAGCCTAAAACTGGTGGTGGTTGTGATTTGGATGATAATGATGAAGATGATGAAGATGATGAAGATTGTTGTTGATGTTATTGTGGTGGTGGTGATGATGATGGATCTCGTCATCTTCAACTCCTCCATCTGTGGTCGGGAGTATGTGGGTCTAAATCCGGACTCCAGTAAATTCGTGGGTCCATGAGACAGGTTTAGGTCTTCTTAAGATTTGTGAGTCTAGACCCGAACCCAAACTTGAATCTGCGAATATATTCGAGTATGGGTCTAGGTTTTAAAATATTTTGCGGGTCTAGGTTTGAGTCTGGTAGGACCCTACCTGACCCATTGTCATCCCAACACATGGATGGTTGAAAATGTTGAAGTTTTGAAGTTAAAATTTTAATCCACAAATTTTAAGTTGTTTTAACCTAACCCATGTGCATATATATTTCCTTTATATATATACATATACAATTGTTCTATTATCAGTTCATTCTGATATAAAATACATCAAGACAAAGAATGTGGTCCATTAGATTTACATACTTTGACTCAAAGTGTATGTATTTATCAAAACTTCTCTAAAATCTATGGTCCACATTCTTTGTTCTGATATATTTTATATCAGGAAGAACTGACAGTAGAAAGACTATATATATGTACAATTTATCTATTGTCAGTTCGTCATGATATAAAATATATCAGGACGAAAAATGTGGACCATAGATTATGGAGAAGTTTTGACAAGTGCATACATTTTGAGTCAAAGTATGTAAATCTAATGGTCTACATTTTTCGTTCTGACATATTTTATATCAGGATGAATTGACAATAGCAAAATTGTACATATATATATATAGTCTCGTTCTGGTTAGTGTGTACTAATATAACTTCATCAATGCATTGCATATGGGCCACTGATTATGGAGAAACACTGACAAGTGTATACACACTTGAATCAAAGTATGTAAATCTAAGGTCCATATACAACGCACTGATATAAGTTATATCATTGTGTATTGACTTGAAAATTTCTATATATATATTAAGGTTTTTATTTTGTGCTGTTTTTTATGCGCCCATATACAACTATGCCTCCCTCCTACAGCTTTTATAAGGATGAGTAACTTCATATAATATAATTCTAGTTACTTTTAGGGTGCGTTTGGCACAGAGATGGGATAGGACAAGGTGGGACGGGACAGAACAGGACGGGACGGGACGGGACAGTTGTTCCATATTGTGTTTGGAATGTCTGGGACAGAACTATTAACTGTACTGTTATGCGTTTGGTATGGATGAGACAGGACGGGACAAGAGGTTCAAATGACCAGAGCGCCCCTCATATGTATATAATATATATATATATAAAATAAAATATAATTATATATATATATTATTGTATATGAAATAATTTTTAAAATATTATATATAATAATAAAATTTAATATATATATATTATCTTATATATTATTGTATATGTAATAATTTTTAATAAATTATATATTATTATATACAATAAAATATAATATATATAATATATTATAATATTAAATATATTTATATATTATTAATATTTATAATAATATATAATATATATTGTATTATAATATATATATGATATATTAAATATTATTATATATAATATTTATATAAGATATATATAATATATTAAATATTATTATATATATAATAATATATGTAATAATACTTAATATATTATATTATTATCATATATAATAATAAAATAAAATATTAATATTAATATATAATATTATTATATATAATATATATATAATATGTTATATATATACATAAATGATCTAATATATATTATGTTATTATTATATATATTATTATTATAATAAAATATATATTATATTATATAATAATATATAATATATAATATATATTTTGGATAATAATAATAAAATATAAAATTATATATATTATATTATATTATATATATAATTATATATTATTTAATATAATAATAATATATAGTATTCGTATTATATAATATATAATAATATTAATATTACTAATAAATAATATATATTAAAATATATATAATAATATTTATATTATATTATATATATATAATATTATAAAATATATATACATATAAACTATTGCATAAGTTTGTGATTTTTTCAAGATTTAAGGGTAAAAAGGTCTTTTTGAGACTTGTCCCATGCATGGGACAAGTCTGGCCTAGGGTCTTGAGTGGGACAGAAATTGATGATTTTTGTCCCACCTTGTGCCGTTCTGTCCCATGCTAAAGTCGTGCCAAACGTGGGACAAGAAGAAACTGTCCCACATTGTCCTGTCCCGTCCCGCGTACCAAACGCACCCTTAAAGAATTATTTTGTAGATACAATTGATATGAAACATATGTATGTATATATTAAGTTAGAATATATGTATAACATTGAAATTAAATATCAAAAGTAATATTTCAAAAAAAATAATATCAAAAGTAATAATGAGTAATATTAAAATAAAATGGATTGTTATTGAAATTTTAATTTAATAAATGGGTTCTCTTTAGAATCGACATACCAAAAGGTAGAACACTAATGTTAGACAACCAAAAAAACTAGGATCTGTTTGGTATTGCTTTTAAAAAGTTAAAATCTACTTATTTAATAATTTTGACTTTAAATGATGTTTGGTAAAATTTCTAAAATTGATTAATTGATAATTTAACAAGTTTTAACAGTGATTTTGAGAAGTAAGTGAGAGGGTTACTTTTTGATAGTGATTATGGAATAATATATTTCAGCGTTCTTTTAAAATATCATTATTAACCTTATATAATCAAGAAAAAAATCATTTATACCTTATTTTATCTTAAAATTAAATATTTTACTAAAATATTGATTTGATTTATAAAATCTTTTCAAATATCCTTATTGTTCTTATGGAATTTTTTTTTTCTAATTTAAATAGTCTAATTAAATATTAATTTTATTTACATAATTAATGAAAATAAATAAGTATGGTTCTAAAAGCATATCTATTTTAATCATTGTAACTAATTTTAGCACTTTTATAATAAAATTACCAAACATATATACTGTTTTTGAGATTTACAGTTAGTTTTAAAACTATAAGTAATCAAACATCTGTCGACTAACTTCACAGATGATTATTTCATTAGCACAACTAACAACAATTATTCTGTAACTTACAGCAATACCAAACTAGCCGTTAGTCTAAAAACCAAAGAATTTGGGTCTCCTTAAATGGCGTAGAATTTTGAGTTATTTTATTTGGTTGTATAATATTACTCAAGATAAAACACATACCAAGAGTGTGTGTTTGGTATGGCTTTTGAAAGGATCAAAAGCGTGTTTAAAGTTTTTTTAGTTGTTTAGAAAAACTCAAAATAACTTTTTTAATATATGAATTTTCCCAATTACCCATTATAAAAGCCATTTTATGTCTACTTGGAGAAACCCAAAATTTAGGCATTTCCAATTTATTTTTTTAAAGCTTTTTTAAAACAAATGAATTGTCTTAACTACTCTTTAGAAATTTTAGATATTCCACCATAACTATTTCCAATATAACTCTTTCATTATAAATACATTCTCAACATTTTTTTTGTAATTCACTCAACCAAAAACTATTTCTAAAAATACATTATTAACACTTTTTTTTTTTTTGTAATTTACACAACCAAAAGACATTTTTATTAGAAGCTCTACTCAAGCTCTACTAGAAAAAAATCTAGGGGTCATTTGTTTTTTTTGTCTGAAAACTGAATAGTTCTGATTTTTTCTAAAGACTGAATAGGGACTGAAATATGAATTTGAATGACATGTTTGTTTGTTTGTTTTTTTTTTTTTTAATAAATAAAATTGTCTAAAAATAAGTAATTTTACATTTATATCCATATTAATTAAAAGAAGTAATTTAACATGTATGTTCTTCTACAAAACAAAGTTCAAGTTCAATTTATTATTAAAAAAAAAGTTTAAGTTATCTTGCATGTTGTCCACGTTTACGATATATATAATTGAGGAAACCAGTTTTGTTCTTTTGATTTCTTGGATTATATGCACATTGATTTTATTTTATTTTTAATTTTTAATTTAATTTAATTTTTTTTAAATAGGTTCTTGAATTGTATGCACCAGTCTTTATGAGAAATGATTAGGTTTTTTTTTTTATTATTTATTTTTATTTTTTTAATACTTTCTAAAAATATTTAAAATGAGAAATATGTTAAAAGAAAGATCTCTACACCTTATTAAATTATGATAAATTTAGAAATATATCTTCTTTGGAAGGATAGACTTGCAAAAGAATATTTTAATTGTATTACTTTATTTTTTATATTATTTATTTTTTAAATATTTTTAAATTGTTTGACAAAAAAGAAAAAAAAAAAAAAAAAAAAAACTTAATAAGTTCATTCAAACTCAATGAGTTAAGTGGAAAAAACAAACGGATCTCTGCTCTAAAGACACTGCTTGAAAAGCTATACCGAACTCACCTCAAAAATGAGTTTGATAACATGAGTTTGGTAGGAGAGCGAGTGTTCGAGTCATCAACTGAGAAACCGAATTTATGTAATGGTTAAAATAAATAAATAAATTCTGTTTGGAATTTTTTTAAAATTTAAAATCACAATATCTTTAAACCTTGTACAGATACAGAGTGGTCAAATTCTGCAAATTACTTTTCAACAGAAGAAGAAATGGAGAAAAAGGGAAGCTCAAAGCTTAACATCGCCATAATACACCCCGATCTTGGAATAGGTGAGTTTCTTTTAAGTTTATTAACATAAATTGTAATTACTGTTCGGCTGCCAAGGAAATAGGCAATTGGGGTCAATTTTTGGCTTTTTGAAAAACTAAAGCTTGTAAATTTCATGGTGGTAAACGTGAAGTTGAATTTTTTTCAGATTTACCGATGGGAAACACTGAATTTGGGTGCATTTTCTGGTTTTAAATCTAAAGTTCACTACTTTGTTAGACGCATTAGTATTAAACTTTGTTATCTGAGCAAATTGCGATGCTACGACAGGTGGTGCTGAAAGATTGATTGTTGATGCCGCTGTTCAGCTTGCATCCCATGGGCACAATGTTCATGTTTTTACGGCTCATCATGATAAAAAACGATGTTTTGAGGAAACTCTTGATGGTAACTTTACATATTTAGTTTTATTTTTTATTTTATATTATATTTAAGCAGCCTATCTTGTAAAAGTAGTCTATGGAACTTCCATATTATGCTACTTATGCAACAATTTATTTATTTATTTATTTATTTTTATTTAATGATGGTGCATATAATGCATTTTAGATTAAATTGAAATAGATCTCCACCCATTAAAAAAAAAAAAAAACTATATACCAAGTAGGCCAAAACATTTGGTAAATATTGACTAGAAGTTGATTTGTTAAGGTTAGGTCCCAATATGTGGTTTGTATACCAGTTCTGCTTGTGCACAGGAAGTCAGAAAAGCTACAGACTACCGTTCGATAATAACCCAACTCATGGAAGTAATTTGGATGCTTCTAAAGCATATGGTATTCAAAGAATTTTCAAATATGAACTAGTCTCATTTTGCTAAATAGGAAGGGGAGCTGCGATATTTTCATCTTTTTGCGATTTGTTTGTTGTATTATGTTTCTTGCTAGTTTTGAGTTTTATGTGTTATGTAGAAGGCAACAAGCTACATATGCATGCCGTTGGGGGAGAAGAGAGTCTCAGAGTGGGATGAATTATTTAAAGTTGTAGTGTTTGTAGATGCAGGTAATGAATTCTTTTCCTGGATGAGGAAAATTTATGTGGGTTCTTTTCTGATAGGAAAATTTTATTAAAAAAGGCATTGATTCAGAGTTCTGTGTTGATAAATTAGTGTAATGAAAGCATATTTTCATGGAGAGTGTAAACTGTAAAGGTAAAATTATTAAATAATAGGAGATCAGAAATGGCTGGGGAATAACACTAAATGCTTGTACATGCTAATTGATTGTAGTTGGTATTCTGGGTTGAGGGATGCGTATGCATTATGCTTTTTTATGGAGAAGTTTTCTTACATAATGGTCCCATTTCAGCTTAATTTCTAGTTGATTAAGCAGATGTCAGTAACTGTAACAGTCCAAGTTTTAGTCTGACCATTATGTAAACATTGTTGCCATTTGGAGAGTCTTAATTGTTTTGGATTCATCTTGGCTGTTGTAATGTCTCTAATTTGTCTATTGGGCATCCCTGTTGGAGAAACCAATAATTAAGAAGTGATAAATCAGTTTAGATGAAAGTTTCTCTCCTTTTTTTATATTCTTTTTATGTTTTCTCATTTCTTCTCTTCTCCTATTTTGGATGACTATTGAATTCTTTACACATCTAGAGAGAGGGTAGAGAGAATTGGAAGTAGTTTGGAGACATCCATTGGAAATTTATTTCATTCACATCTTCATGCTTTTCCTTGCTTTCAAGAGGATTTTCTGTTTTCACCTTGTTTTCTAGTGTTATATCAAAATTGTATGATATACCCTATTATTCCAATTGGCTGTTCAGGTACGTTTCCAGTTACTGTCTATGGGGATTTCCTACCCCGGCATATTTTCTACCGTCTTCATGCAGTGTGTGCTTATCTGCGATGCATTTTCGTTGCTCTCTGTGTGCTACTCAAGTGGTCATCTTTTGATGTTATACTAGCAGATCAAGTTTCTGTTGTCATTCCGTTGTTGAAACTTAAAAAGTCAACAAAGGTATTTATAGTTTTATACATTTAAACTGTTGTTTTCAAATCCTGGGACTATTTCTGCTTCATGTAAGACACTTCCTTTCCAGGTTTTATTCTATTGTCATTTTCCAGATATGTTACTGGCTCAACATACAACTCTTCTCAGGAGGATATATAGGAAACCTATAGACTTTGCTGAAGAAATTACGACTGGTATAATGCCACATTTTGGTTTTGCACTTTTCATGCATTATATATTTTTCATCTTTGTTTGTTTTTATACTTTTTGCAAGGTAAAGATACTATTTTGATTCTAGTTGCCTTTTTGTATTGTAGGAATGGCAGATATGATACTTGTTAATAGTGAATTTACTGGTTCTACTTTTGCGAATACATTCAAGAATCTCCATGCTCGAGGAATTCATCCTGCTGTCCTTTACCCTGCAGTCAATGTGGATCAGTTTGGCAAACCTCATTCTTATAAGTAAAGGACATGTTTGTATATCTCTGTCTTGTAGCTCATTTTCTGATACGCTGTGTGCTCATTTATGATTTATTTGCTAGCTACAGCTTGAAATCTAATTTTTTTTTTCTTGCTTTGATCTAGGTTGAATTTTCTCTCAATCAATCGCTTTGAAAGAAAAAAGAATATTGATTTAGCTGTATCTGCCTTTGCTATGCTTCAGACCCTTGAAGGAGATGTCTTTAAGAATCATAATCTGGCTGATGTGACCTTGACCATTGCAGGCAAGCCTGTCTATTTCTGGTTTGCAAATATCTTTCTGACGCTTAGTTATGTCTTTGCATGGAAGTGTGTATGTCTTTCCCCTGAAGTGTGTTTATTAATGCTAATATTTACCCTAAAAGCTGGCTAGCATTTACAGAAAGATTATATATGTAGCTTTGCATTTGCAGGTGGGTATGATAAGCGGCTAAGGGAGAATGTTGAGTATTTGGAGGAGCTTAAGAGCATAGCAGAAAGAAGCGGAGTGTCAAGTCAGGTTAACTTCATTACATCCTGTTCAACAACCGAAAGAAATGTTCTTCTCTCCCAATGCTTGTGCGTCCTTTATACGCCAAAGGTGTGGTTTCATCTAGAATTATCATAACAACCGAATAATATTAGAAAATTTTGAAAAGAGAATTCTAAAACAAAACGTTCAATTTATGCAGGAAGAACACTTTGGCATTGTTCCATTGGAGGCAATGGCGGCACATAAACCTGTCATTGCATGCAACAGTGGAGGCCCTGTGGAGACAGTTAAGAATGAGGTGACAGGTTTTCTTTGTGACCCTACCCCACAAGAGTTTTCTTTGGCTATGGCTAAACTCATTAAGGATCCTGAGATGGCCAAGACAATGGGTGAAGAAGCCAGGCAACATGTCACTCAGTCATTCTCTACGAAGATTTTTGGCCAGCATCTGAATCAATTTCTTGTTGACATTGCTAGGAGTAAGGAGGACTGAAAATGGTAAACATAGCAATATAGCATTAAGATTATACAATTATATATGCATGAGCATGATAAAAGATAGTTTTGGAAACACCGGTGATACTTTGACTATATTTCTATAGTATGATTTTGTTGACCGCGAGTTTTGTCTGCAAATTACCCTGCTGTGAGTTGTAGTATATTGAAGTTAACAGTAATTTTACATAAAAGGATCCCCTCACCCCTCTTCTAGTGAGATAACAGAGACCAAAGATGCTTATATGGCTAACAATAAATCATATATTATTTTTGTTAAGTTTGAATTTATGATTCTTGTTTTCTCAGTGTTTTGGTGGAGTCAGTCATGATAGAAGTATTTAGTATTGGTCATTTGGTCATTTGGTCATTTGGTTGTACTCATATATGGTGATGTTTACTCAAATTAATCTTTAAATGAAGGATGTAAGCATCGTAAGCAAATAGTACAAGAGAAAAACTTGGGTGGTACAAGCGTCTCACTCCACAAGGATCAAGGATCAAGATCAACCGAACACCCATTCTGGTTATGTCGAATGAAGATATATTTCTAGTCTCTTAGTGAATAATGATCGAGTGAGACACCAATTAGTTAACTCATTAGAAACTTTAACGGTTAATAACAATATTTTTCAGAAATTATCAATGTGAAATAAAAGAAATTCGAAATAAAAGGATCATGATCCTCTGTTATGCTGATCTTTTTCTTGATTTAAAACATTTGAAAATAAGATTTTGTATTTAAATGAAATAAATAAAAGAAATAAATGATAGCTTTGATTACGCATGTCAACAGATCTATTTAGGATATGATAAAAATTAGTTTAGCAAATAGCTAATGATCTAAATTCGAAATAAAAACAGCGCCTATTTTACTGTGGGCCCAATGTGAAATTAGACCAATTTGGTTTTATTCTTGGGTTAATATTAAAAACCTCCTCTCACCTTTGAACTATTATTAGATATATAGTTACAAATGCTTTTATTTTAGAAACCTCCCTTATAAATTAACACCGTTAGCATTCCGTTTGTGTTGACTGAGTTTGACTATTAAAAAGTCTAAAATGTCCATATTTAATCTTCAATTGTATGAATTGACTACTACACCCTCATACTTTTACCAAAAAATTAATAAAATAATACAATTGAAGCTTAAATTAATAATACCCTCATTCTATTATTTTGTTATTTTTAGGGATAAAATTGTCCACAAAATAATTCTCCTTTGCAAGTTAACATTTTCATATTTGGTTTCAGTTTATTAATTTATTTGATAAAAGTATGAGGGTATACTGGTCAATTAATACAAATGAAGCTTAAATAGAGATATTTTTAGACTTTTTAACGGTCAAACCCAGTTAACATAAATGGAATACTAACGGTGTTAGTCCATATGAGAGGTTTATAAAATAAAAACATTTATAACTATACATCCAATAATGGTTCAAAGGTGGAGGGAGGTTTATAATATTAAACCTTTATTCTTTTCTTTGAGAGCTTTTGGAACTGCCTTCTTCCGGCGACGATTCCTCTTCTTCAGCATTCCTTCTTCTTCGGCACACTGCTTCGTCTCCGCCAACCCAACAGTAATGCCTTGGTTTGGAGCTAATAATAATAATAAGAGTAATGATATTTACACTTCTGGAAAACCAAATGTGGCATCCCTTTTATTTATTTATTTTTTATTTTAATGTACATCATACTAAATTATTATTATTATTTTTTATTTTATAGTTTTTAACTTGTAAGGGCACCCATATATTACCAAAAATATCATTTCTTTTAGTTTTTATTTTATTTTACTAATTACCATAAAATAATAAATTATAAAAAAATAAAAAAAAAACAATGAAAGGAATGGGAGGAAGCTCTTGCCTCCAACACGCCTCCTTTATTTAAATTTATTTAATGGTTTTAATTTAAATAATCGCTATTTAAGATCAATTAATAAATAGTTAAAATTTCAATCAATTGAAGCCCAAGCAAGATACTTTTCACATTCAAAATATTAAATATTGTATTAATATGTTTAACTACACTACAAATACTGGAACATTAACAATAAAAGTGATTTAATATCCTTTGGATTTCAATCCAATAACTAAAATAATCATTTCTAATGTTCCTATGTATTAGCTGAACCCTGTATTAATATGGTAGATAAATTGCATTTATAATTATTTTAATTAATTATTTAAATAAATAAATAAATAAATAAAATTAAAAAAAAACCTAGTTACCCAAACGACTGAAGCCCAAGCAGTGCTGCAGTGGTGAGTGTGAAAAAAAGAAAAGAAATAGGTGTACGAAGAAATGGGGTCTGTTGAAGAAATGGTTTTACCAGACAATACTCCGGCCAGAACCTACCCGCTTCTTCAACCCCGTAAGCTCTCTCATAGGTAGTTCCTTGTTTTCATTTCTTCAGGGTTTTATTTGTTTGTTAATTAAGTAGAAAATTTGTTGTTTTATAGGCGTGGTTTCTATTGCTCAGGAATTACATGCTAATTCCCGCCGAAGACGAAGCATTTCACTCACTCTCAAAACCAATGCAAAACAATCTTCTCAATCTCAATCTCGGTCCCCCAAAACCCTATTCACCAAACTCTCTCCATTACCTGTCAAATCTGTAAAGTCCATTTTTTTTTGTCTTCTTTTTTCCAAGTTTCCTTAAACGTATATACACATACATTTGTTAATGTTGTATCATTCTTTTGTCTTTTGTAGGTTTTGTTGTACGACTGGTGGCTAGTTCCAGTAGATACCAAGGGCTTAGCTGTTGCTGGGTTTGCTTCTAGAGGGTAAGCAAATTTCACTTTGTCAATTTCACAAACATATTGTATGCCTTCATATTTTAACATTTTAGTTTGTTGGGATCACTTCGATTTTTGTTAATCACTATAAATTTGAAGTTATTGGGTGACCAGATTCAGTAATTTTATGATTGATAAAGAATTTAGATTGCTTTTGGTTTTGGTAAAGTAAGGTAATGGCTCTATATGAATTGAAATCTGAATCGACCCTTAATAGTAGTATATGTTTTAATGTATGGTCTACCATTCTCATTTATATTTTGGTCTGCATAACAATATATTTGTAGTCAAATTGTTTCTCTTAATCAATATTACTCAAAATTCAGCACTGCTATGTTAACAATTGTATACCTTAGGTGTTTTCCATCTAATCATCATATTTTGGTTTTGTTCTTGCTTGCAGTACGTAACGTATGGTTTTCCTTTTTGGCGGTTCATCTTAGATTTAGAATTTAGCAATTACGGTTTGGATTGTTTGTACCAGTTTATGACAGTTTTTATTGCCTTCCAGAAGTTATCTGATCTTGAGTTTTATTATTTGTGGCTTCGTTGCTACTCTTATGCTAATTTTAAAACAACTAAAGGGGTTTATCATTTGTTTCTTATTGTTTTCATGTTATAGGAGCCAGGGAGTAAGAACCTTACATTCAGCTGCTATTGTCAAGAGACATGATACCACCACACTTGAGACAGCAGATGGAATCATGGTTACAATCAGTGGCCTCATAGATAGGTCTCGTACATGTTTAAATGGTTTTCCCTTGGAGGTACATAACCTATCTCTACAACTCCCTCCCACATTCACTATCAGATATATAAGAAACCTAAAACGTAATACATTTAATTAGTAGTGTTATAACCATACAACTGGAAGTCAGTAATGCAATTGAAAATGTTTAAAGAGAATTGTATGAACACATGAATAAATAATATGTTGTTTTGTAATTGTGGGTACCATCTAACTCGCTATGATACTTTAGAGTTATGTAACAGGTCTGGTTGTGGGTTTTGGTAAAATTCATGCAATTAAAATTTTTTTTTTATCAGAAAAATATGTATTTAAATTCTGTGGTTAAGAGTTGGACAATTCTGTGTAGAGTCTAGTTTCTAATTAAATTTTGAATGTAACAGGTTTGTAATCATTTCTTGCTTGGATTTCCACATTATTGGGAAGAGTATGCTGACCAATGCTGTGGTCAAGTGAGTGTTGGCAAAGGTGTCCCAACAAGAATTTCTTCTTTTTTTGAGGACGTTATGTCTTCAGGCAGCTGTTCAAGCACTTTCCCGCCATTTTCCTTGGATGAGATTCCCATGACAAGAGTACGTGATTTCATTATGTCCCCACAAAGAGATGTTGAAAATGGTTGTTTGGCACAGAAACTTTTTGATGATGTAGTAGAAAAATGTGGTTACAGTGTTGTTCAAGATGAATCTGCATGTAAACGGAAGAAGAATGGTGGTCAATTTAAGATGGATACCAAAGTTTTCACTCCAAGTAGCATTGTCACAAGAAGCATGTCTAGGTTGAAGAATCTCGTAATGGAGCACGAAGAGAGTCTCTCATCGAAGCCTTCCACTGGGGATGAGAAGACATCTAAGGGGAGAGGGAAGCAGTCTGAAGGGGTGGGAAGTGAAAGTGGTTCCAAAGAGTGTCATGAGACGACAGTTGCTCAAGAAGACAAGCAAGTTATGGGAAACCCTGACAAGTCTACATTAAGGAGATCCAGTAGACATATGAATCAGAAGAGAGAAACCCATCCACATTTATAACTTATAATTAACACCTAAGAGTTTGAAATTGTATAAAAACGTTGTGCAGTGTTGGCTTAATGACCTGAAGCTTTTTGTGTAGAATTTTTTTTTTTTTTTTTTTTTTGAAGCATTTTTGTGTATCATTTTTGTGACAGGCGGTTGTTTGTTCTGATGGCCTTCTTTGGCCTGTTTAATAAAATAGCTGTTTAAAAAACAAAAAACAAAAACTTGAAACATTTTTTCAAAAAACTTGGGTGGGCTGTAGAGCTTCGCCTCTGGTGAGGTCTAAAAAAGTAGATGAAAAAGTGTAATTTAAAATTTAAATTTCTTTAACATGTTATAAAAGAAATGAAGAACAGATGAATAACAATAAATAATTAAATAAGAGATGAGAGATGCGACTAGAGAGAGAACAAACGAAAGGAGATCATATATATAGGCATAGCTTGTGAGCACCACTTGACTGATGATGATGAAGCCAAGTAGAGAAGAGGAATATGTTGGAGAGGCAAGGCGGTGACATTGACTGAAGCGGAGCAAAACACTTGGTTGAGAATGAAGCAGAATTGGTGGTCTACAAATTGTACACATGTGCAATGGAGATAAAGTGGAGAGGTGATGATGTGTTAAGTGGTGGGTATCCACACTATATTTATAATACTCCCCCTTGGATTCCCACCTCTTGTATTTTAATTTAGAAAAAATCCAGTGGTATAAAAACCTCGGTAACAATATATACAATGATCTTCTGGATCTTGTGGGGTTAGACATTTTTAAAACTATCTTATTAAAAACTTTGTAAGAAAAACCAAGTGGGATAAAATCTGATCAAAGGGAAAAAGAGTATAGTGTATATATGTATGTTCAGAACTTTGCTCGTCTTGATTGTCTGATTAAAAACCTTGTCAGGAAAACCTAGTAGGACAAAACCTGATCGAAGGGAAAAAGAGTACAATACAAATACGTCAATAGTTAATGTTTTCTTCAAAATATTTCTCACATTTATACTTTGCTAGGGAAAACCCAGTAGGATAAAAACCTGAGCAAAGATATTCATTAATCTGTCAGATCAAAATAATATTTATGGTGATCTTCTAGATCAAAGTAACATATATACGATGATTAGCAAGATCAAAACAATAGTTACAATGATATTTTTGATCAAGATAACACATATACAATGATCTACTTGATTAATGTAATATTCATGATGATCTCTACGAATCAAAAGATTTCTGGGTATGCTTAGATAATTGCCTCATTAAAAACCTTATCCGGAAAACCTAAAAGGACAAAAACCTGATTGGAAGGAAAAATAGTACAATGCACATATGTCCCAATATAATTAATATACTTCATTTAATATGCTTCCCCTGATGGAACGCTACCCCTGATAAAAGTTTTTTTAAAGCAATCTTCTAGATTTACTAAACTGAGGTGTACAGATGTTTATTTCATAAAATCAAATAACATCATAAATGATTAGATGGGAGTATAAGCAAAGACTTGCTTTATGGAGTAATATCCATATAGAATCTTTTCAGAATCTTTTCAACATATTCTGATTGATAGACAAACATTCCATTTGATCTATGCTCGACCTGAAGGTCGAGACAATATTTCCTTTCCCATGTCTTTCATTTTTAAACTCATTAACAAAAATTCAAGAATTTTCAAGAGTTTTCAAGAGTCCTCCAGGAGCTCCAATTAAATTTATATCATCAACATATATTGTGATTATAGTAAATTCGAATTCTTATTTCTTTACGAAGACTCTTAGGTATATAATATAATTATTATATCCTTATTTTATTAGATATTCACTGAGACGATTATATCACATTCGTCCAGATTATTTTTAATCCATATAAGGATTTTTCTATGTTCATCAAATACAGATTACGAGATCTCAATTTACATACTTCTAGTATTTTAAATCCTTCTAGGATTATAAATATCTGCATTGAGTGAATCATATAGATAAATGATTATTACGTCTGAAGACGCATTTCAAGCCTTTCAAGGGTAGCCAAATTTATTAAAAATTCAGAATGTAATCGTATTCATCAATAGTGAATACCAAGTTTCTGTAAGAAACCCTGTATTACGAGTCATGGCTTATATCTCATGATCTCGTTTTTCTCATTACGTTTTCCGTATAAAAACCCATTAGTATCCAACTTGTTTGACATCTGCAGGTGTCTGAAGTACTATTATTCTAAATACCTTATGTTTGGCATATGAAGTCAATTCTTCTTGAATTGCTTCTTTTCACTTAGGCCAATCATGCTTTTTGTATACAATAATTGATATTATGAATATCATAATTATCGTTTATAATTTCAGTAGTGCTACTGTGTATAAAAATACATCATTAATGGTTTTTTCTTTATGATTCAGCATTTCTCTCATATGATTTATAGAAATTTTCTCAATTTCAATATACTTGAATCTCTGTTGAGATTTCTTCCATTACAATGGATTTAGTCATTTCATAGATTTGTACAAAAATTTTCTCAATTTCAATATACTTGTATCTCTGTTGAGATTTCTTCCATTTCCAATGGATTTAGTCATTTCATAGATTTGTATAGAAATTTTCTCAATTTCAATATACTTGTATTTATGTTGAGATTTTTTCCATTTTCAATGGATTTAGTCATTTCATAGACTTATGTGTCATCAGATATATCAGACTGTTACAGAGTTGATTTAGAGAAAGTGGATTTATTTATAACTCGAGTTTTGCTTATATTAGGATCCTGATAACAATACTTTTCAAAAAGGTTCATAAGCTTATGAATTATAATATGTATCATATGATTTATTTGTTGCTTTTACGTTGATCATTCTTTAAGAACAATCACCCCGGCCGGGGTTTATGAGATGGCAATTTATAAATCTTGTTACTTTTAATATATCAAGTAACAAATTAATAATTATCTGATGATCAATTATCTTTTGTATTTGAGTGATACAAATATTTGAAATGAGACACATTTATATATAGAGAACCGAACTGGTATCTCTATTTTGTATAAGAGTAACTTTTCATTTACTCTTTCTGTAGAAACTTTCCATTTGGAAATTAATCGATATAATAATATACAGATTGTGTGTAAAAATATAAACTATCAGAAGTTTAAATGATCTAATTAGAAGATTAATTAAAATCAATATTAATCTCATAATGATATAGAATTCTTATCTTAGATCATACCAGAGATGAAATAAGGAGATATACTACACAATCAAATATCTTAAAAATGTGAGTAATTCAATAACCACTTACAAGTTGTAATGGTAAATACCGATGATAGGTAGTGAGTCATAGATGAATGTATCAACATGTAATATAGAATGTGCTATATAGAAATCGGTAATTGTATTGAAATAATAAAGTTCTCGTAATTACTTGGAGACATATGATAAGCGATTCCGTTGATCCATTCTGATTATGAGTACATTCGAAAATTGGATGTTCAACATCGATCTCAACTGGAGACGTTTGATAATACATAAACATGTGATCATCTTGTAGATAAATCAACTACAACCATAAAATAATGAAAGGGTTCTTTTGGTGAATGAATATGTCCACATATATCCCTTTGAATGATAGAGATTTAAAACCAACTTTAGAATAAGATAGTTTATTTGGTGGATGAATATATCCACATACATCCTTTTTTTTCTTATCAGCAATATAATTCAAATGATAAAGAACGTAGCTTTGCTATAATCAGCTTCTGACCTGAATCACGCACAAATATTCAACATTCTTATTATTCATGATCTCAATATGACATTATTAAAGTTATGTCTTTGATCTAAACAGATTCCTTTATATTGTTTGGTAACAATATCATGGGTCTACCAAAGCTTTCTATCAGATCTGTTGGACCTGATACATTAATAACATTTGCTTTTAGCAAAGTCGAATACATAAAATATTTCTGACTCCGCAGAATTATATGAGTCGTTGCACTCTCGGCAAGACATATATTTTTCCTTTTAGAAATTTTATAGACATTATGTGTAATGTCATTTTTATATCTCATATGGATGGCATTTTATATATCATCTAAAATTATAATAATTCCCCCTTATTGAGATGCCATTTATATCTTATCTGAAATGATAATAATTCTTCCATCTCATCGAATGATAATAATTTCCCCTCCTTTTTTTTTTTTTTTTTTAAAATTAAAAAAAAAATTTTTTTTTCAAAAGAGAAATTACAAAACTGCACCTGATTTTGTAAAATTACGAAAAAGGTCCCTCAAAATTTTTATTAATTTTATCAGCCCCAAAACGCACTAGGCTGGTGCGAAAAATGGACGAAACCCACCGACTAGGTGGCGTTGACTTTAAGGGTGATGAGTTTGGGTTGAAACCCAAAAGTAAACCTAGATCGAGGTTTGGTGATACCAAAACAGATGATCTGATGATCCAACACCTATCAGATTAACATGTTCATCAAGTTCATCTACTATCAAGTAGAGTATTGATCTTAGAATTCCCCTTTTTCAGCAACTCTAAATTTTGTTCTCCAGAAGCATCAAACACGAATGAAATGGATAAAACATTACATCTAGTTTCATTATACGTTAGGATCTTGAATCCTTTTATGTGATACTCACATTATCTTGTTGGATGTGTATGAAATGGATAAAATATTATTTTCAATTGCATTATACATTAGGATCTTAAATCCTTTTTATGTGATACTCACAGCATCCAACATGATGTGTATAAAATAGATAAAATATTATTTCCAATTTCATTATACATTAGGATCTTAAATCCTTTTTATGTGATACTCATATCATCTTGTTGGATATGTATGAAATGAGTAAAATATTAATTCCAATTTCATTAAACATTAGGATTTTAAATCATTTTTATGATACTCACAACATCCTGTTGGATATGTAAATCCTTTTTCTCAAATGAATGATATGTAAACATATCACTTTATATATATGAGATAAAATAAAATCATGGATCATAATGATTTTTTTTTTGAACTTCCGGTTCGACCATGAACTTCAGATTCTGATTGGATTTGAAACCTCAGGTTCCAAATAATGAAGTATGTCATTTATGAATATAACACCGGATCTAGAATTTCAGGTTCTTATCGGTTTTCAATACCATGACGTATGACATTCATATATATAACACTAAATCCATAACTCCAGGTTCCCATTAGTTTTTAAAACAGAATTCCAGAAACTTTAAGTTTTGGTTCGTCGGTCTAGCCAATCTCATATATTGCGTATACATAAATACTAATTTATTTATTTATTTATTTTTAACAATTTATCTGGAGACACATCATAAGCCAGTCCCGAGACACGGCATAAGCCAGTCTCATATGTTCTGTAAAAAATAACTCCAGGAGACTGAACTCACCTGTTATGTACCGTAAATAAACAGGTCCAGAACGGTATATATGTCCTATAATTTAACAGTTCCAGAACGGTATATATATCCTATAATTTAACAGTTCCAGAACGGTATATATGTCCTGTAAATTAATAGTTCCAGGAGGCTGAGCTCACCTGTTATGTGCATAAAAATAAATCTAGAAACTATATATAGATGATCCGTTGACGGCATAAGCTATTTTATATACGGAACTATAAATAGATCTAAAATATTAGGATTTAGAGAGAATAAATTCAAAACTATATATATATATATATATGTTCCGTTGACGGCAAAACTATCTTATGTACGAAATATATACAGATTCAAAATATTAAGATTTAAAGTGAATAAATTCAGAAATATATATATATATATATATATATATATATGTTCCGTTGGCACGAAATATATATAGATTCAGAATATTTGAGATTTAAATTGAATAAATTCAAAACTATATATATATATATATATGCTCCGTTGACATGAAAATATATATAGATTCAAAATATTGAGATGTAAGTAAATCATCCATCAGGGGTCCTTTTTATTTACATACAATCGTACTGATAACGTGTTATAAAAGAAATGAAGAACAGATGAAGAACAATAAATAATTGAATAAGAGATGAGAGATGCGACTGGAGAGAGAAGATATATCTATTGTATTGACTATTGAAGCTTCAGCTGAACAACATCACAAATGAAAGGAGATCATATATATATAGGAATAGCTTGTGAGCACCACTTGAGTGATGATGATGAAGCCAAGTAGAGAAGAGGAATATGTTGGAGAGGCCAGGCGGTGACATTGAATGAAGCAGAGCAAAACACTTGGTTAAGAATGAAGCAGAATTGGTGGTCTACAAATTGTACACGTGTGCAATGGAGATAAAGTGGAGGGGTGATGATGTGTTAAGTGGTGGGTGTCCACACTATATTTACAACATAACACTCATTTCGTTTTTTTTATTTTATTTTTATTTTTATTTATTTTTATTTATTTATTTTATGAAAGCTCCTTTATTTTGTTGTGCATGTAAAAGTACCCCTCAAATGTTTTATAATTACTAAATAACATGAGTGAGGTATTAAAAAGTAAGGGTAAAAGTGCCATTTGAATTTTAAATTTCTGTAACACTTATTTTGTTTTTATGTTTTCCATATTTTATATTCATAAAACTGAAAAAAAAAAAAAGTTGTTGCACTAAAAACTCTCTTTTTTTTTTTTTTTTTTACAAGTGCATTTCATTCTTCTTTCCATTTAAATAAGGGGTATTTACAATTTAATCCCTATATAATTGAGAAACGTCACTTTTTACTTCTTATTTGATTTTTTGTCAAATCAGTTCTTATATAATTTAAACTAACTCATTTCAATCATTTGACTAAATTTTTGACAATCAACAGTCATAAATCAGTAAAAATTCCATTTTACCCTTATAATTTGGTTGAAAAACAAAAAAAAAAAAGTTAAAATAAAGGAGATTAAAAAATACTTTTTTATTTTTTTTAAATACAAAGATGAAACTGAAAAAAAAAAAAATGAAGAAAAAAAATTTGAAATAGAATTTAAAAAAATAAAAATAAAAACTAAGGAAACAAAAATTTAATTTTTTTTGAATGAATCTCTACTATCCATTTCAAAGATAGACGGTGGAGATTAACTTTTTTAATACAATTCAATGGAGATAGAGTTTGGATCTCCACCTCCATTGAATGGAGATCCACCACCAATGGATCTTCATCTTAGTGGATATCCATTTGCACATAGATGGAGGTTGTGTGAGCTCCATATTCATGGCACCACCTAACGAAAATAGAGGTTGCGTACAGATGAAGGTCCATGCGACCTCCATCTAGTTTTTTTATTTTTTTTATTTTTTATTTTTATTTATTTATTTATTTTAATTTATCTCCCCCGTTCATCACTGAGATCGATGTTGGAGATCATCTAACTATTTTTTTCTTTCAATTTTTCAATTATTTTGTTTTATGTTTTTTAATTTGATCTCTACCATCCATCTCAAAGATGGACGATATAGATCCATATAACTATTTAAAAAAATATATATCAATATTGAATATATTGTAAGACCAAAATACTCTTATCACCGTTAGATTTGACTAAAAGTGGGACTGAAATGATATATTTTTAAATATATATGGACCGGTTTGATGAAAAATGTAAAGACAATTAACAAACTGACGTTTCCAATTATATAGTGACTAAATTGTAAAAACCCCTTATTTAAATGGAACGAAGAATGAAATGCACTTGTGAAAAAATGATTGTTTTAGTGCAACAACTTTTTAATTCTTTTTTTATTTTTTTATTTTTATTTTTTAAGTTTTATGAATATAAAATATTGAATTCCATCAAGTTTTATTCTTGTGTGGATCTTGTTTGTGTTTTAAGATTCGTACATGATTATATTTAAAGTTTCTTTTTTCTTTTTATTTACACTTTTTTTTTTAAAAATTATGCACATATAATTTTAAATGGATGCAAATATTATCAATTTAGATAAAATTTAGTTATGATATGGTTTTAGAGCTCTTAATCTTTTGTAACTAATCTTTTACTCTAAATATTCAACAACTTGGGGTTTATTCCATTACCATGTCATTGAAACACTATCTGTTATATGGGCTTTTCCCTCTCATATGACACGTCAGCAAAAAGTAAGCATAAAGACCTTGAATAGGTCACGTCACTAGGTCAAGAATATTTGCCACATCATCATAATAATCAAACCAACAGTCGGAGATATACATGCCGAGTAGGCTTACTCAGCAAAGGATACCTATTCGTCCAATGAGTCTTAAATAATCTAAGTTGTATTCGCCAAAGATCTCTATTTAGTGAGATCTTCCGAGCGAATAAGGAAATGCAATTTTACTGAAATACGCCATGTCAAGCAGATATTCACTCGTATATGAAATCATAGACTCTTTTCCGAACCACTATTCATTAAGAAAATATCGCTATTTCCTCTCAAGTATCGCACAATCTCAATCAGGGAAAAACTCTAACTTCTAGAAGAGTTAGCCCCAGATCAGGAAACGAGTCCCAAACAAGCAACCCAACTAGAATCCTATAAGGATTCTAACTACAAATCAACTACTTGCACGATGAAAGGTACACAATCTACATGATCTCCTTAGAAAATTACTGCTTTATTCTCTCGCGAGTTATTCTCAGAGAATCGTTGGTTGACTTGAAAGTCAGAGTGCCCACGCCGGCTACCAACGCTGGCGCTCCTAATGTTCTTTGGTTTTGCAGGCTTTATTTGCAGGTTCTATAGCACCAGACTACCAATCTCACTGAGGACTCACCAATTGAGGCTACTCGGTGCTAATCATTGCATCTATATGGAGGAGAGAGGTTTTGGCTACCCATCCTTCGACTAGTCAAGCCTTCAAATTTGTGTACGTGGCATGGTTGACCAGTCAATCCAAAAATCACCATCAACAATTGGTATTAGAAAGAAGGGGCACTGAGCAATAAATTCTAGGAACCCTTGTGTACAGAACAAAACATGGACTCAAATAGCAATAATAACAATAGTGACAATGATCAGCAACAACAAGGTGTTATGGGAACAGCCGACCATAGCTCGCTAGCACATAAAGAGCAATACACAGTCGCACCTAGTGTGCATATAGTGTTCCTTATTCCCTTTGAGGCTTTTCAGCAATTCTAGGATACTTTGTGCAACTTATTCACAGTGTTGCATGATTTGGTATCACTACGCCAATTGAGGTAGGAATTGCTTCACCATACGCCGTGAACACGGTAGGAGTTTCATTAGGAAGGTTACCCTCAGAGATCCATGTGCCTATCCTGTACTTCTTAGTGAAACCACTTAGCATGAGTAGGATTCTTCAAGATCCCTTTGAGACATCTGTTGAGAAAAGGCAACACAAGGGGAAAGGCTTACTAAACAAGGGGAAGCCTAGAGAATACAAGGAGCCTGCCCACTCGCAGATAGAGAGCTCCGATTCAAGAAAAGAGCGAAGGATGTCTTAGTGACTGCACCACTATAGTTTATTGTCAGAAGACGAAGATCGAAAGCCTAAAAGGAAACCTTGTTCTGAAAGGAATAGTCCAAGGAGATCTAGGCGTTCCAAGAACCCTCGAGACAGATAATAGAGATATCGACGACAATGAACCATGCCAAGGGCTAAGCATTAAGAGACACCTCGGTTTGGACGGAGAACCGATGGAAGATTGAAACATCACCATGCATAAACTTACTAGAAGAGTCAAAGAAGAGGTGGCAATGACAAGGAAGCATGAGAAGAGGTCATTATCTGATGAAAAAACCAATGTAAAAGCATAAAGCTAAGAAGTTTTTTATCGATTGAAACATTGATCTCGGTGACAAGTTTGGAGTGAAAACAAGCTCTTCTCCGCGTTTCTTCAATAGACTATCTTCTCTCTTGTTGTTCTTTCTTATCTCCACCAAATTGTCCTTTTTTCTCTGTTGGGCATTGTCCGCGTCAATGCCGCTCTTGTACGATTTCTTTCGAACCGCTATATCTTTTTTGAAATTGTCCTCGTCAACACCGCTCTTGTACGACTTCTTTTGAACCTTTATATCGTTTATGAAATTTTTAGGGGTTTATTTGTTGAGTCAGCTAAAACTAAAGTGCTTTTTGATTTGTTTGAAGGGAGATTTGAAAAACAAATGTAAGTAAAGACAAACGAACATATACAGTAGTAAAGAGATACACACATCGGGGGAATTATAGTCGGGGTCTTATGTTTCAAGGAAAAGTTACTTTTTTTTACTCGATTTTTATGTATTAGGATCTTTGGTTCCTATCATTTTGAAAAATCATCAAAATGGTCCCTCCGTCAGTCAGTGGTTAGTTAAAATTAATCTTCAGGGGTATTTGCATCTTTATACATAATTAGTATAAAATTGTGACACGTACTAAATATTTTTTTCAGAAAAATCAAAATAAGAAAAAAAAAATATAGTTTAAGAAAAGAAATTGGAAAAAAATAAAGGAAAAACATTACATGAATCTCCTCTGTCCATCTCAGCGATGGACATTGAAAATCAATTTAAAAAAAAAAAAAACAATTTGTTTTAAACACAAAATTGATAGAGATCTGATATCTATCTCCATCGATCCATCGGTGGACCTCTATTTATGTGATAGAGGTCACATGACCTCCATCTTCGCGCAGATAGAGGTCACGCGACCTCTATCTTCACGAAGATGGAGGTTGTCGACCTCCATCTGCACGAAGGTGGAGGTCGTCAACCTCCATCTTTGTGAAGATATAGGCCACGCATATGGAGGTCTACTCCCAGATTGGATCTCTACCAAACCAATTTTTAAAAAAATTGTTATCATAGTCTCTGAAAAATTGTTTTCATAGTCTCTGACCGTCCATCAACGTGACGGACGGTTGGAGTTACATTTTAAAAAATAAAAATATATATGTACTTTTTAGAAATTTTTTTTTTGTTTTTTTTTATTTAATCTCCATTCTCCACCATCCATCTTGATTTTATTTTAAAGTGTTTTTAGGTGAGTTTTTGTGAATTTTTCTCTTGAAATATGTTATAAAGGAAAAATATACTTTTGAACTCTTGGGGATGACCTAAAATGAAAGTGGGGTATTTATAGGCATCCAACAAAACTTCTGCGTTTTGGGCGTTACGCGCACAACGGACTGCCGCGATCTCGACTGCTGCGGTTCGTCAACCACGGCACTTCAACCACGGCATGACAAAATAAGTTATCGTCGCTTGCATGCCGTGGTTATCCCAATAGCGGTAGTGTACCGCAGTAGAGTGAACACATCTCTGTCGCTTAGATGTCGCTGTTTGCCAACCGTGGCAGCAAGACCGCAGAAGAGAAGGGCAAGGCCTTCTCATGTAGCTTTTCACAAACGAACAATCCAATTAGTGCAAGTGTGTGTGAGTGAAGAAAATGCATCCTAATGCTTAACATGTTATGACATATAACAAGATAGATGCAATCAATTAAACATGCAAGAAGAGAGATTAATGAACATTAATGCACACATAATAAACACACAAAACATACAAGAAATAAACATATGCATGAGTTGTGAGTGTGTGCAACTATCTCTTCAAAGCAAGTAAGCACTTAAAAAATTTACCTTTGGTGCTTCTTCTCTTGAGGTCTTGAGAGAGCTTTGGTTGTGCAAAGCACCAACCATCAAATGCCTAAGCTACCCTTACACAAACCCCACATATGGTTTGTCACCGAAATAAGCCAATCAAACTTGAGGAACTAACACATTTTTTCACGGATCAAGATCCCATACCCATCTTATTTGTGCTCACCTTTTAAACATCTTGTGACATGTGGTAGCCAAACAAATGAATGGATATGATTAATTTGTCTTTTTTTTTTTCTCTCCCCACCTAGCAAGTGACACCATATCTTTCAAAAAGTAAATTTTTTTTTTCATTTTTTCTCTCTTCTCTCATCCTCACCGTCTTCATCTTTTCTTGTTTCTCTCTCTCTCTCTTCCATCCTGTATGTGAATTATAATCTAATCTCTGAAAAGGCTATTGTTTTTTTCAATAATTTCCCTTTTTTAAAATCTGTTTTTTTTTTGTCAAATAATGATTTGTGTGGTACATTTCCTACTTCAGGCTCATTCTCAAAGTTCATTGAAGAAAGGTGAATATTTGCTTGACTCATATTCAATATCAAAATTAATTGATTGATATATTAGTCATCTAGAACTTGATTTTTTTTTTCTTTTTGGGTTCATACAATTTTGTGAACAATCCAAGACTGGAGGGACCAGAATTGATGGGTTTCGTGAGATATAATGTAGGAGGAGACCGTAAATGAGGCACCCAAAAAAAATAAGGCTATGGATGTACCCAAAAATCAACAGAATTAATCACCACTACCACCACCAAACCGTCATCCACCTAAAACACCCTCAAATCCAAACTTGGCCGACGGCCAAACAAAACTCAAACCTAAACACGGCCGCATGCCTCCCCCTCCTCTAAACAACCACAACCAAACCCTTTTGATTTTTCAAAATTATGAGATGGAGATGAGAGATTGAGATTGAGTTTGAGATGTAGAGAGAGAGAGAAGAGGAATACGGTGATGATGAGGGAGGAGAGAAAAAAAATGAAAAAAATGAAAAAAAATAAACTTTTTGAAATATGCAGTGTTGTTTGCTAGGTGGGGAGAGAAAAAAAAAAGATAAATTAATCATAACCATTCATTTGTTTGGCTGCCACATATCACCGGATATTTAAAAGGTGAGCACAAATGAGATAGGTAAGGGATCTTAATCAATTTTTCACTTGTTTTCCTTTGCTTTCTCACTATATTGCATCCAGAAAATGCGGAGTTCAAATTCTCTCAAAGACACTTAATTTGAATTGCACTACCAAGATTTTCCTTAACTTGGATGACCCCAATGGGTTCGGTAACTAGTTTCTCTTCGTTTTCAACTATCTCTCTATTATCTTGTTTTTCATTGTCACCAAATTTAAGTAGAAGCAAAATTAATGAACATGTACCTAATTTTTGGTTTGTCCTTTCTGGCTTTCTCAGCTATGATCAAGCAAAAAAGAAAACTAAACAAGACAAGAAGAAAAAGAAAATAGGATAAAAACAAAATACCCAGATGAGAAAATGCAACCAAAACAACCATTAAAGAAAGAATATGAGTTTGCCTGGGATTTCTTACCTACAAACAAGCTACCGTAGACTCAGATCCATAAGAGAGATGCAAAACAGTGAACAGAGTAAGACTTTGTTATGTTAATGCAAAGAGAGAGTGTTGAAGATTTGATGACACTGTTTGTCTATATGTTTTAAACAATTTGGGTTTGTGGGTTTGGGTACGGTATTTTTTTTCAGACTTAGACCCAGATCCGGACCCGATGTGGGTTGCTTAAATTATACTTAGACCTGACCCATAACCTGAATATTGAGACCCATACCCAACCAATGCAGTTCACTAGTAAATGCTTGCGAGTAGATTAGTGGTTGTGCATGACAATAGAGTGAGTCATAAGGTAGCTTGATCACTTGAGTGTATACTATCTATTAAACTAGTGAATTGTTGTGTTATGATCATAGATTCAATCCGTGGATGTCTCCTCTTTGGAGGTTTTACCTCATAAAAATTCTCTTGTATTCAATTTCTCTATCCTTAACTCTTAATTGTATATTTGAGCTCAATTGAACTTTGTATTAAATTGTACAATTGAGAATTGAATGAAAAGTAATGACAAAAATCTTTAGATCCTATATTTTTTATTTTACTTCTTTAGTATTTGTTTACTTGTGTATATATCATTATAGACTAAGGGTGGTGGATTGTGCTTTTAAGTGTCAGTGTTTATATTACTAACTAGTATATTAAAGGTTGAATTGTGTGCTCACCAAGTGTTCAATTTTTTGAGGAGATATTCAACTTGGAACCTCAACAAACATCGAGAGGTGTTATTACCACACGTACCAATTATTTACAAAACAAACATCTTTATGAGTGGATACATGGGTAAGTGAGATAGATCACAATTAATGTATATCTACTCACCAAGTGACATCTCAACTGCCACATAGATTGGGATGAAAAATATTGGATTTTAGATAGAATCTCTAGCATGACTCGATTCAAAAGGTATAAAGCTACTAAAATTCAAAATTAGTAACCTCTAATTTACCCATAAAGATTCAACTAATCAACTCCCTTTTAGTTTTTCTCAACTTTCTTCCATTTTTCTTCAAATCCTTTTCAATCCCCGTCAACCTTCTTCTCTATCTTCATGTTATACCAAACTTGGTCACAATGGTTCTAAAAGGCATGCCAAAAAAAAAAGGGTCCTTGCAAAAATATCTCTCTCTATGTTTGAAATAGCAAAAATGTTCCCACTTTGTTTTTCTTACATAAATGTCTTGTACTGAAGTTTACTTTGCATGAAATGTTCTCTGTTGGACTAAATTACACTTCACACATAAAAGGGGCGTAATGTCAAAAATACCCATACACATTTTTGTTTCCCAAAAATTCTCTTCCTTCCCTTCCCTCATTCTTTCCACGAGAATTGAATAACCTCTTTATTTCCTTTATGATCGTCGCCCCCATCCATCTCTTCTTCTTTCCTTCTTCCCCGCCCCAACTTTGTTTCATCCTTTCTTCAACTGCATTTCGAGATTCTTGATTTTTCATCTCTTCTTATTCCTCCTATTCCGAATAAACTCCTCTTCAACTCTTTTCAACTGAACCGATCCTAAAAACGATTTGCAAACCCTAAAAATAGAGAGATAGATAGTGATAGAGGCGACGGGGATGATGGGGGATGATGGGTTTCTTTCTCTAGTTTTCATATGTTCATGTTTAAGCTCGAGTTTAAGTCATTGCAGAGATAGAAGAAGATCCTTCTCGTTGTGGCTTGTAGATCGAAGGCAAGGAAATTGAAGCTACTGTCTGTATGAGGAAGTCAAAGAGGGATCCTTCAACATTCTTGTGAGTAACAAATTGCCCTTTTCAAAAGCTTTAGTATTTTAGTCATTTAAACTGTCAAGGACCACAATTTATTAGATTTCGATTTACTTTGTTATTTGTGTTGTCTTTTGTTGGATATATAAAATCAAGTACCATGGTTCATTAGATTTACTTTGTTGCTTGATTGTGATGCCTGGTTATGCTGAAACCATTTCTGGGTTTGGATGAATGGCTGTGTCTGGGTTCCATTGTTGTTTTCTATAATATTTTTGTTGAAATGTTGTGTGGCGTGATTTTTTGGGCTTGATAAATCTGTCCAGGGCTTGAAATCAAGTACCAGGGTGGAAATCGTGTCCACGGCTTGAAGTTCAAGTCTCGGGCGTGAAAGCCTTGTGCAGGGGCTTGAAAATCCTTTTATAGGGCTTCAAATCCTTTTACAAGACTTTAAAAATAATTGTCCATGGCTTCAAAATCAGCTGTTTTACTTACATGGCTACATATTTGAAATGGTTAGAAAGGTAATTGTTTCTATCCTTAGAGGTCAATGTCTTCATTATAGGTTCTGAAATTTGTTATAGATATTTCAAAATGCCATTTTGTTATTTTTCTTCATTTTTATATCTTTGTTACTTTAACAACATTTCCAGAGTCTATGGTATGATGGATGGGTTCATAGTGCACTGCGATAGACATTGGATTGGTGACCAAATGATGGGTCCAATTTCCTTTGCATGTAATGAAGAAAAATATAGTAAATTGTTGGAAACAATATGTCAATAGATCGGGGTTAGTAGCAATAGATTCCTGATAAGCTTAAGTTTAGAGCTTTTAACGCCGAAAGAGAGTTGTACATTATCTATTATGATCGACAATGATGTATCCTGTTTGCTTTCTCATAATCGATCCCTGTGAACTAAAATTAAGGTCGAAGTCGTAGAAAGATTTGTACCACCAAACTTTGATAAAGTCAAGAAATACAACAATCCACTCATGTATATCTTCGGCTTGTAAACTCTCAAGTATTCCAGAATCCTCAATTAGTAATCCATATTTTTTCGTCAGTGAGTAGTAGCAACCAGCTGTTTGGGCTAGTGCATTCCCCTAGATTTACATCGATCGAGAAAGATCAAGGGACTCCAGCATCGACTACCAAGCATGCATAGGTTGAGGTGGATGATTCTGATAGTTTTGAAACCTACGATACTGAGGATAATGATGACTTTAGTAGTGACGGGCAAATGTCAACAGACTGTAGAGAAGTTGGAACAAATAGAGCACCTAATAGTTCTACACCCTCTACGACAACACGGTGGACAATACCAGGGTTAGAACTATACTCAATTCAACTCTTTAGATCAAAAGAATTGTTTGAAGACAATGGAGACGTAAGTGAAATATACAAATGACAGATGTTCAAGGACAAGAAAGCCTTGAAAAGGGGCTCTAGGGTTCAATGCATTTCATTGAGTTCAAGGTTCGACGATCAAATCATACATGATTCATCGCAATATGCAAAAAGGGAGATTGTCAATGGGTTTTTAGGGTAAGAAAGTCGAGAAATGGAACTTATTGGAATGTTACGTCTGTTAACTCTAAGCACATATGTGGTGATAATGGAAACTACAACGTAGATTTTCACCGTGTAAGTTTCCATGTAATAAGGCAACTGTTTGCAAGAAAGTTTGTCGATCTAGGACTCAACATCCGTCTTAAAGATATAATGACTGGCATGAGGGAAAAGCACGACATAAACCTCACCCACAACAAAGCCTATAGATCTAAGGATCGTGCTTTACATAGTGTTTTCGGTGATCCGTGGGAGTCATTTAAGATGTTGCCTGCATATTTTCACATATTGGAAAAATCTAATCCAAGGACGAAAACCAAGATTGAAACCAATAGGAAAAACGGTTAAAATATGGATTCATGGCACTTGGGGCTTGTATAGAGGGGTTCAATACAGTTACTAGGCTGGTTATTGCCGTCGATGCTATTCACTTAAAGTTCAAGACCAGGGGTGCTTTTTTAGTTGTTGTATACAAGGATGGTAATGAGATGATATACCCTCTCACATTTGGTTTGCAAATTCTAAGTGTTATAAGTCATGGACATGGTTCTTGAAGCAACTTCGCAACATGATCTTTCAACCAAACTTGTCATGATAGTTTTGGATCGGCACATGGGTATCTCTAATGGCATGAGAGCAATATTCCCCAATGCAGCACATGGGGTTTGTGCATACCACTTGACCATAAATTTGAAACAACTTTGTAGGAAGCAAGGTGATGTGATTAATCTTTACTATCATACTACATATGTGTACCTTGTTTAGGAATTCAACCGTTTAATGGATGAGCTGAAAGCCATTCATCCTAAGGTTTATGATGAGCTTGTAGAGGTTGGGATACAGAAGTTTTCAAGTGTCCATAGCCCTAGGAAGAGGTAACATATGATGACCACTAGCATTACAGATTCAATGAATTCTTGCTACTTGCAATCTGAAAGTTGCCTATCATATCTATTGCCGAATTTATCAGAGATTTGTTGCAATGTTGGTTCCACGACCATCAAAGTAATGCAAGAGAAACACTAACATTCTTGACTCATGATGTGGACCAACACATCAAAGATAGGGTATTAGCATCGCAACAGTGTGAGATTCACCCCATTGACTTCAATAGATTCAAGGTAGAAGACCAATGGAATGAGGCAATTGTTGACTTGGAACAACGTTCATTCTCATGTCGTGAATGAGACTTTAGATGAGCTACCGTGTATTCATGTCATGGCTGTTGCAACGTATGCTTACATAATGTTTATTTATATTTTTAATAACAACCATAATCTTCAATTTCTAATTGTTATTCATTTATTTATGTCTTTTGTAACAGGCTTAAATGTATGCCCATTAACAAATTATGTTTCGACTTTTTCACAACCGGATGGTTGAAACAGGCATACGTCATGGCTGTAAACCCTGTTCCAAAACCTGAAGCGTGGGACTTTGCTGATGATGTTCGTAATCGCGTTGTATTGTCGTGGAAAAAAAAGCGATTGATAGAAAGACCAAAGAAAAATCGGATCCCATCTGTTAGGGAGAAATGAAAGCAACAAACATGTGGGAATTGTGGGCAAAAGGGACACAATAAAAAAAAGTTGCACTAACCCATTATGTAGCATAGGAAAACCAGAAAAAAAAAAAAAAAACTACGTAGTTATAGCGTGTGCAAGAAAGAAGGACATAACAAACTTAAGTGCTCGGATAGGGATAACGCTCCCGACCCTAGTTTGGCAATTCACCTCAGCTTGGATGACACTGACACCGACACAGACACTGACGATAAAGAAGTTGATTATTAGGTATGGGTGAGACTCATCCTTTCCTTATAATTTTTTTTTTTAAAAAAAAATCTTTCAGAGCCAGCAGTTGCTTACACTTTTGTTATTGCATGCACATACACCTCCACTATAGGTTGAGATGGAGGAGCGCAAGAAAGTTGTTGCTGTGATGATTGTGTAGTATGTGTTGTAAGTTTCAGGGGATGTAGTTTCTATGGTTTTAATCGTTGTACAATATTTACCACTTTTTTTTTAGGTGGTGTGGTGATTGTAAGCTGTCTTGTATGAAATAATTTCTTTTATGGTTGTGGTTGTGGAGTTGTATGGAACTTTTTATGGTTGTTGAGTTGTATGAAACTTTTTATGCTTTGAAGTTGTTACAACTGTTTTTAAGTTGAGAAGCAGGAGCAGCCCAGTATGTGTTGTTTTGAGGGATGGTGATGTAGTATTTGTTGCTAGTTCTTGCAGATGATGTTGTTGTTGTGGTTGTCTAGTAGTTGTACAACATTTACAACTCTTTTTAAGTTGTTGTGGTGATGGTCTTGTATTGAATAATTGTGTATTAGTCAATATTTGTTGTGGTCTTTTTATGGAACAATGGTCTAGAGTTTGTATGTTTCTATTTTTAGTATGGAGTTGTGTGTGCCCAGCATACACACATACTTTTCCTTGCAGTATATATATATATATATATATACAGCTCCTATATACTATTGTTTTCTGCTTTGTGTATCATTGAGCCTAGGAGTTATGCAAGACAGGACTTGAATTTATTTATTATTTCCATAAGCTCTGAATTAAGACATATGTATGTAAAGCTCTGGAAGAACATTGATTTGTTAAGCCCTAGATATTATTGAGCCCATGAGTCATGCAAGACAGGACTTGGATCTCTTTATTATTTCCATAAGCCAGTTCTAAAGTATGACATATGTATGTGAAGCCCTGGAAGAACATTGATATTTTAAGCCCTGGTTTTATTGAGCCAAGGAGTCATGCAAGACAGGGCTTGAATCTAATTATTATTTTCATAAGCCAGCTCTAAAGTATGACCTATGTATGTGAAGCCCTGGAAGACATTGATTTGTTAAGCCTTGGAAATTATTGAGCATAGGAGTTATGCAAGACAGGGCTTGAATCTATTTATTATTTCCATAAGCTCTGAAGTATGACCTATGTATGTGAAGCCTTGGAAAAACATTGATTTGTTAAGACCTTGATATTATTGAGCCCACGAGTCATGCAAGACATGGCTTGAATTTATTTATTATTTCCAGGTTACACACTTACACCGTATTTTTGGTATGTACTGAATGTTTTTGGTGCTAGTTTTGGGGCAATGTATTTTAATTTAAAAATATTTATTTATTAGTTAAATGAAGTAGCAGTAAGTAATGGTAAAAGTAGATGTAGGGGAGGTAGGGAGCCTTTACATTAATGGTGCCTTTTCAATTTGAAAACCGCTTGCATTGCATTAGGTGGTGAAAAGGCATCCAGATGACCTTTTAATGAAAGAAGACATTTACAATGGCTATTGTGACTTTTCATTTATGGAATGTTGGTTTTCGTACATTATAAATACCATGTCCCTGTTACATTATTTTCACACTTCACTTCTATTTGTTCATCATTTTTTGTTCATATAATGGTAGAAAACAACAAAAGGAATAATTTTGGGAGGTAATTTGAAGAAACAAACAGGCTGGAATCCATCTTTGAATGTTTGAAGCAACAGATTGCAAATGCAGAGAATACCATTCGTGAAGAGCGTGCAAACGTTGGACGCCTGACTGTTGAGAATGCAGTGTTAATGGGAAAAGTTGATAACTTGGAAGCAAAAATTATCAATTTACATATGCAAATGGAGGCAAGAGACAATTAACTGAATGGACTGTATAGTCTTGTCGAAAAATTGTAGAAGAAGATGTTGGACTTCACTATTCCTCCATCTCCCTAGAGAAATGCTTTATGATTATGTTCACAGAACTTATAGTTTATTGTCTTTGGTATGAATTTTCTGTTTTTCTATCAATCTATGTTTGTGTTCAACATTTTCTATTTTTTTATCAATAAATGTTTGTGTTGAACATTCAACATTCAAAGTACAATTATGAATCCACTAAAAGATAATCCCTGACACAATATCTCAAGCATCATAAAAAGTTATCTTTAATTCATAGACATCTACCAAAAAGTTATCTTTAATTCATAAAAAGGCAAACCAGATGTCTTTAACAAACATAAAATATACCCAAACAACCATTCATAGATATTTGCCCACTGTTACTCCGATTACAAAACCAATAATGAGGTATATAACCAGCATAACTGTTTTGGTTTGTACGAGTTCAGTGCAAAGAACCTTATCTTCTCCGGTACCAGAAGTATGATTTGGAAGTTTTTCACGTTTAACTATACGGATACAGATAGTTTCATATGCTTCATCCGACTTATTAAATTTCTGGTAAGAAGCACTTGTAAATCCATCAACTTGTTTATGACATTCAGGCCAAGAGTTGAACACAACAGTTTTCTTGCCTTGAAAACAGCATACACTGATTTCTTTATCATTTCATACAACACACTGAATCTATATACAAAAAACAAGTAACTAACAAACTAAATCCATATTTGTTTTAATGACAAAACAATAAACAAAATTAAGACATTAAACTTTCCTATTTTTTTGATAGCCAAACAGAATGAAGTAACCAACCAAAATGAACTTAATCCAGCGTACAGTATGCTACCTTTTTTTTTTTTTTTTTTTTTTTTTTTTTTTCTCACTTCACTTCTAAACAAAATAAAATAACAAAAACCAGTTATGGTTAATGGGGCATACAAGTCTTTCGAAAGAAATCGGAGGTATACTTGCTTGTAATTGTGATTTCTTTCGAAAACCTCCATACTCGTTGAACTCATTTTCGAAATAAGATCATAAATTAAATTATAAATAAAAAACGAAATAAAATGAAGATGAAGATGTGTAGAAGAAGACCTGTGGGTGAGGATTGAAAGAAATATATCAGATGAAGATGTGAAGGATGTGAAGAAATAAGAAGATGATGAAGAAAAAATGAAAGACTGAAAAAAGACCGAAGTGGAAACCCACATTTTTAATGACCTAATAACCCCATGTAGTTGTGGGATCCATCTATGGTCCAGTTTCATTCGTTAGTGGGATCCAACTGTGTTCCACACACTTCCTTTAAATGCTTTGTTTTGAAGCCCAGAAATAATACAGTTGAAGCCTTAGATCAGAATTGAAGCCCATAAGCACTATACAAGGCTTAGATGGTATCCTTTTCCATTTAATTTAAAGTTTTCGATAATTTTAATTTTTTTTCCGATTGTACATAATTTGTTACAGAACATGTGGCAAAACCATAGAACTTCAACACCACCAAAAACGCAATCTAGTATGGGAAGCCTTAGTCATACATTATGCAGTAATCTAAAGTAATAGTACAAATTTGACACATTACTTTACTAGGGTTAGAAGTGTTACTAAATAATTGTAATGAACTTGGTCACAGGGTATTTTTGTGACTGTCCAATGCTCCTGCAAAAACTCTATAAAGTTGCCCACCTATGTTCCATCCACTTTGGACTATCTCGATTAGGAAGAAAAATAAGGGACCCACATCGTCGGATGCATAAACAAAAGACATTCAAGCCTTGAAATAATTTGTGAAGCTCAAAAATAAAAAATAGACTAGTGGAATACAATTGGGTTAAATAGCTGGGTTCAATGTGGAATAGTGGGTGCAAGCCCATATGAAGCCCAAATTTAAAACTAGAAACCTATAAATATAACTGGAAGGATAAAAGCCCACCCGTTGAATTATCTAATAATCCAATGGAGTTGTGGCCTATGGGATCCAGTTGTGGTTCACTTTCATTCTTTAGTGGGATTCAGTTGTGTTCCACAAACTTCAAAAAATACAATGAATTTGAAGCACAGAATCAATACAGGTGAAGCCCTGAAATCGAAATTGAAGCCCAGAATCACTGTACAGGGCTTATATGGTATACTTTTGCATTTAATTTAAAATTTTCAAAAATTTTAAATTTTTTTCTGATTGTACAGAATTTGTTACACAGCATGTGGCAACAACATAAAACTTCGACACCACCAAAAACGCAATATAGTATGGGAAGCCTTAGTCATACACTATGTAGTAATCTAAAGTATTAGTGCAAATGTCACACATTACTTTACTAGGGTTAGAATTGCTATTATAATGGACTTGGTCGCGCGGTATTTTTGTGACCATCCGATGCTCATGCAAAAAACTCTATAAAGTTGCCCACCTATGTTCCATCCACTTTGGACCGTCTCGATCAGGAAGAAAAATAAGGGACTCACATCATCGGATGCATAAACAAAAGACATTCAAGCCCTGGAATAATTTGTGAAGCCCATAAATTTTTTTTTTAAAAAAGGACTAATGGGAAACAGCTGGGTTCAATAGTTGGGCTCAATGTGGAATAGAGGGCGCAAGCCCAAATGAAGCCCAAATTTAAAATTGTTCCCGATTTGTTTCACAACATGTGGCAAAACACTAGACGTTTCCTTATTGCTATCTGACGCCCGAGTCAAGCATTCTTGATTTTTTTTTTGTCTCTCTCTTTATTCTTCCAGATATGCAGGCAAGCATTCTTCAGTTCTTCTTGAATTATATTTTTCGTTTTTTCTTTTCTATCTTTGTACGGCCTTCTACGTCGATTTTGTTGATTTTTTGTTTTTCTTTTATCATACATACATCTCCTTGCCTTGGTTGTTCAAACACCAATTTTGCTAATATATGTACTACTATTGTTCAAAGTGTATTGTAGGAAATGGGGAAGACATCTGAGAAGGTTCAAAGCAATGGATATATGATGTTATTACTTATTGTCGTTAATTTCAAAGGAGCAAAACCATATTTTTATGATTATGTTGTGTTGTTGAAAGCTTTTTGTATGTTTATGTTTATTTTGTTGTTAATAAGCGAACCCTAGAGTGTTCTTTGACCTCAACATCGGCGGCCATCCGGCAAGTAAACTTGTGATAGAGCTTTTTCACAGACAGTACCCCTATAACATCGGAGAATTTTCGGGCTCTCTATATCGGCAAGTAGGAAATCGGTAAGAATCGGAAGCCACTCCATTACAAAGGAACAATCTTCCATCACATGAGTCCCAACTCCGTGTTCACAAGAGGAGACTTGATTGACGAAAATGAACTCGGAGGTGAGTCCATATACGGTGACAGTTTCATCGATGAAAACTTCATAAACAAGCATACTGGTCCCGGGATCCTCTCCGTAGTAAATACTGGCCCAAACACCAACGACTCCCAATTTCTCATCTATAACGTAAAGACCGAGCGGCTCAATGGCACCAACGTCATCTTTAGTCAGGTCGTCGAGAGATTTGATGTCATGAAGGCCGTTGAGAAGGTCGATTTCATTTTTGGTTTGACATCCAAGCCCGTAATAGTCGCCAATTGCGGTCAACTGTCTTGATTTATTGGCGACCGTGGTTGTAGAGTTTGATTGTTTTTTTTTTTTTTTTTCACAAGTGCTTATGCCACTAAGAATGGATTATGCAACTTGTATTTGTTTTTATATTAGATACTGGTTATACTACTTAGAATGGATTATGTTACATGTTATTGTTCTTTGTATGTATTAGATATTGGTTATGCTACTTCGAATGGATTATGCTATTTGTAATTGTTTCATTCGCCCTACCAAAACAAAACAACCGAACCCCCCAACACACTAAAACAAATGGGATCCAAAACCAATTTTTCTAGGCTACAAAACAGAACAATTAATTTCATTCAACACAAACATATTAAAAAACTAGGCTAATACCAAATATCATGGGCTTCAGAACATAACAAATCATTTCTTTATGCACACCCCCCCAACACACTAAAACAACTGGGCTCCAAAACCTCCATGCATGGGCATCAAAACAGAACAATTAATTTTATTCGACGCAAACACATAAAAAAACCGGGCTCTAATACCAAATATCCTGGGCTTCAAAACAGAACAATTTATTTTGTTCGCCCTACCAAAACAAAACAACCAAAGCAAAACCCTAACACTAAAACAACTGGGCTCCAAAACAAGAAATTATGGGCTTCAAAACAAATCTACTCATGTGATTCTTGCAACCAAAATAAAACACAACCAACACCATGGATTACATTACAAGGCTTCAACTAGAAAAAAAAAATAAATAAAAAAAATAAAACAAAGCAACACAACCAAAGCACAACACTATTATAACAACTGTCAAAATGTCCTAATTTCAACACAATTGACCGCAGTCAATGACCATACAGGCTTAGATGTCAAGCTGGAGCTGGAACAGATCTTGTCAACGGCCTTCAAGACGTCAAATCCTTCTACTACCTAACTGAAATGACTTCCTTGCAATCAAGTCATTCGGTTTTTACGGTACAGATGAAGAACTGGGACCCATTGCCTCTTGTGCCGGTTTTGGCGATTGACAGGATACCAGGACTGACGTGCTTCTTCACGACGTATATCGATTCACCTCCGGTACCATTTCCGTGAGTGATGTCCCCTCCATGGACCATGTACCTGGGTATCACTCGGTGAAAGGTTAAACCCTTGTAGTGGAGTGGCTTCCCAATTGTGTCGATCCCCTTCTCTCCGGTATAAAGAGCCCGAAAGTTCTCCGCTATTATCGAGGTACTGTCTGCGAAGAGCTCCATCACAATTCTAACTGCAGGGTGGCCATCAATGCTTAGATCAAAGAACACTCCAGGGTTTGCCATAAGAGTATCTAGGGTAATAGAAATAGAAAATGGAAATGGAAGGAAGGAGAAAATATAGTAAGAAGGAAGAATGGGAACTTACGATTTCCATTAATGCCAAAGGCGAGACCCCCTTTCTTTACTAAGTTGGGTTGTGGTTCATCATTCATGTCATGTGTTTTGGGTATTTTATTGTTATTGTTTTGGGGTTTGTAATGCAAAGGGCCAAGGCCTAATCTTATTTTGGTTCATGTCATTTTTGTGTGCTAATGTATTATTAATTATTAAATTAAGTGTATGATAATCAACATCCATGTAAGAACTAAAATAATGCTAAAATAAATATATTTAATATATATTATATTAAAAAGGCATCAAGCCATAATTCGATATTCATTACATATGTTAAATTCTAGGGACATTCCTGGTCTACAAATCTATAATTGATACATATACATTCATGGGTTTGAAACGTTAAATTATTGGGCTCCACAATAGAGTATCCTGGACTCTGTAAGATAAATTCCTGGGCTCCAAAAGAAATTTGACTGGGCTTTAAATCAAAAAATACACCATCTCCACAAGTTCCATACACGGCCATCCTTAAACGTTCTACCAATAAGTCCCCAATCAAAAAATATACCATCTCAAGTTCTACCAGTAAGCTTCCAAGCATAGCAGATATGAAATATGCACATTTCACCATTCATACTCCACAGGTTCTATACATTGTCATCCTTAAACGTCAAAAACAACTACCAACAAGCAAATCTCATATAAACATACTCATCATGTTAACCGTCCTTGGAGGGAATGTACAGTTCACTGTTCACGAAAATATCAAGTGCCATTCCCTCATGAAAGCCAGAAATATCTTTTTGTCTAAAGGTTTCCATCCATGATGATAACGGGACTCCATATAGTATCAATTCTACATACTTGAACACAAATGCACCATAACTCCAGCTGTAACAAGTGAAAATGCAATCATAAATATTTGTATCATAATAAAGAACTGGAAGTTATAATGTAATGAAAATTAACTATCCGTCATCTTGTTGAGGAATAATGGTTGGTTGGATGCTTTCGACATTGAAAGGAGTTGTGTGAGGATGTATCTTCAGTTGTTCATAGTAGTTTGAATGCTTGAGAATTGAGGGTAACAAATAAAGTAACCCTCGGATGTCTTTCATCCCGTCAGTTTTTCTTTTACGTCCCCAAAATGAATCATACATATGCACTTTCCCTTCTTTTGAAAAGACTTGACACAGAACCCAGTGATCGCCGGTGTTGCAAGGAATCAACACTCGTGTATACTTTCGTTCAGTCTGGTATAAAATGAGACATCAATGTGAAGAAAAAAAAAAGTAGAAAATCCTAAATCAGTCTAGTATAAAATGAGACAAAATGTTTTGTCTATGTAAGAAATAATAGCAAGCAAGAGTTGTTGAATCTTTTAGAAGGGAAAAACATAGGAACTTGGAAATAGTTCCTCTACACTTGGAAGGGAACACAATTAACAAAAAAAAAATCCACAGAGAAAAACATTGAAGACTGACATAAGCCATATAAGTCAAGTTAAATGCCCTTACGAAAAATGACGTCGGGACCAATCCAATATCCAGATGGGAGCTAACCTCTCCTTTCGAACGCCTCTTCTATAAAACGTCGAGGTAGCTGCCTATGTGCTACAAAGACATTTGTATATAAACGTTACGAAACTTCTTTTTATTTGTGCTTGTATACAGGAGCTGAACAATTTATCACTTACCATGTTGTATAACCATTTTGTAGGTTTGACCAATTCGTTGAACTTTTCACGCTTCATCTCGATCGTTTGCCCAGTATAAACACTGTTTAGTTGATCAAATAAAATTAAATATTATGAACAAAAATCACACTTAAATCTAATATACAAGCAAAAGAGAGGATAATAGGAATGGACCATTACCGAGTTTGATCTTTCTTCTTCATGTGGAGTTTGATCTTTCTTCTTCAGATAGGACATGAATCGAATATAATTCTCATTCACAACTTCGTCCGAATCTTGGGTATTATTTTTCTTCTTGGGCATGAGATTAGTGTACGGGCTGCCTAGGAACCTTGATCGCTTACGACTTCATTTCTTGTCGTTATTCTTGCAACACACATTCGTGTCAGACGCATCTATAAATACAAGACTCTGTCTAAGGTTTGGAAGAACCACGTTCACACATGGTGAAGGGAAATCATCCACATTAATGGCATATTAAACTGACACACTGGCCTCACTAACAACATTCTCCAAACCACCCTCACCAACAACATTCTTTGTCTCTCCGACAGGGCAGCCTTCAACCTTATCCAAAACACCTTCAACCTTATACAAACCAGTCTCTCTGACAAGACTCACACCTGTTTGATCCTTCTCAACGGACTCAACACTTGTCTGATCCTTCTCAAAAGTCTTAACATCTTTCTGATCCTTCTGAACAGTCTTAACACCTGTCTCTATGTCACCTTCAAGATCAGACACACTATCATGAATCTCATTCACATACTGTCCCATATCATCCAAGCTATTGTTGTTATCCTACAGTGAGAAGAATATATTTTAAGGACTGCAAATTAAATTGCTCTTATTATGTACTAATTGTTAGAATAAACTAACAAATAATTGAAGCTTACACTGTCCAAATTTTTCTCCTTGCTTTCTCTTGATTTTTTCAATGTAGATGTATCTCCAACATTGTTTTCTTTTCCAATCTTTCCAATTTCTTTTGTTATCCAAGACTTCGTCCTCTCCTCGCTTTCTTTGATTAGATGTGTAACTAGATGTGCAATAGATGTATACAATTCAGGTATTGTATACGGAACCGATGCCTTGAATTTTGACTACAAATCCAATTCAAAAAAGAATTATTAAATTATGCAAAACAACATAGAAAAATAACTTAGGATAATAAACGTTATGTATATTACAAATCATTACCTTGGGAGTTTCTACATCTCCTCCACACAAGAGCCGCTTCTTAGATATTGGTTCATCTAAGTTTCTAGATCTAATGAATTGAGCTATTGTCTTACTTTGGTGAATAGAAGCAGCACCCCATTGCATTATCACGATCCTCCTTATCATCATGATCATGGTCCAATTACCTTTGGTTTTCTACCGAACACATCTTCCAACATCAAAGATTTGTAGTAATCACTTGCCTTTTCATGATCATAAACCTTCCATGGGAACAATGACATTTACATGTAAAGTGCAGAAAACATTGAGGTTAATGAATAGTTTCAAACAGAAACCCAATAGTATGCATAAGATAACCAATAACACAATAACAGGGCAAAGGGTTTTCAAGCCCTAACAAAAGGTTTTCAAGCCTTGGAAGGGTATTTAAGCACTAGAAAGGGATTTCAAGCCCTAACAAAGGGTTTTCAAGCCCTGGAAGGGTATTTCAAGCCCTGGCAAAGGGATTTTAAGCCCTAACAAAGGATATTTCAAGCCTTGTCAAAGGGATTTCAAGCCTTGGAAAATTGATTTAATGCCCTGGAAAGGGATTTAATGCCTTGATTTGGACAAACCAACCACTTATATTAACTATATAAATATAAACACAGAAATCAAATACACATAGAAGTGAAATACACACCGTTGTTGAGAAGTAGGTTTCAACATTTAGAACCCTTGTATTGAAATTCCAATTCTTAAATCTTGGGAACTCTGTTCCAATCCATCTCCCGATTTTACCTTCCAAACGGGTAATCCGTTCAATGGCCCAAACCTAAACAATTAAAAAAATCTCATAAAGAAATAAAAATCTCATAAGGTTGATTTACACATGAATTGATTTTGCAACTATTACCTGAAATGCTAGTTGAAATCCATAAATATGGAATGTGAAATACTTCGAATCATCATTCTTCTGCTGATTGTCCAACTTTGCCTACTGATTGTCATTGTATGTCTCTTCTTCTATATCTTCTCCATATTCTCTATCTTCTACTTTAGTTTTCTTCTTCTTCTTCCTCTTCTTTTCCTTATTCTCCATTTCATTCTCTTCCCTATTCTTCTTTTGGTCATCGCCTCTTAACCTATCAAGTTGTTTACCGGATACATTCTTCAGGCAAAACAATGTGACATCGAATATGTACGATCCCTAAGAAAAACTTTCAAATGCATTGATGTCCTATACTAAAGACAACAACCAACGGGGTATGGTTGTCCATGCTTCATCAATCCCAAAGAACTGGGACACCATTAATAGGTATCCCATCTTTGATGCGTCATCACCCGCTGCAGCCATGAGCTGTTTAAAAGTTGCCTACACTAGTTCAGTTGTCGGGATTTCATCTTCAAAATATCGTGTCAAAATAGATTCATCATGGACTTCTTTCTTTTCTCGGAAGCCTTCGGGTAGTGTGCCCATGTTGAGGCCATTACACAAGCTGAATTCCTCTCTCCCAAACCGAGTCTGCTTCTGCCCCAAACCAAACCAAATTTCATCCTCGTTTTCTGATTTGGGAAGAACGATAGGTCTTTTCTAAAGATTGTAGATGAGCATCCCATGAACCTTAATGGGTTGTATCATATCCAAGTACTGCCCAAAGCGACCTTACTTAAACCTATTGACTACACCACAACGTGTCAAGACCAAATTCAAATCTCGAAGTAAATATTTTTTGTTTTGCGAGTTGATTATCGCGTGTATCTAGTTTTTATGGTCTATATACCGCCATAGTTTTTGAAAACTGTCGACCGGTATCTGATTTACAACAAAACAAAAATTAATTAAGCCTTGTACAACAATATCAAGCCCTGAAAATTGTTTTCAAGCACTGTAGTACATCAAGAAAAAGCATTGTAAAGGGACAACATTAATATCAAGCCCTGAAAAATGATTTCAAGCACTATACAGCAATAAAAAGCACTGTAAATACAATCCACATAAAAAACCAACACAACATGAAAATGCAATAAGCCACATCCCATAAAACATTGCACGGAACATCCCCCAGACAGACCTTAGACAAACAGACATGGAACATCCCCTAGTCAGAAATACAATACACATAAAAAACGTCTGGCAAACAAACATGGAACATCTTTAGAAAGGAAAAAATCCTCACATGACTTTAAACATAAACGAAACAAAAAATGCACAACAAAAATCAATGCTGAATAAATTTCATATCAAAAGTAGTCTATTTGCACAAACAATGCCTACCTCTTAGTTTGCGAGAAACCTCGAAACAGCAAACACTCGTTCATTTTTTCTATCATCTCGTTCGTTTCTTCTTCTATTATGGTATCGACCACTTCTTCTTCCACTCTGGTCTCTCGCTCGCTTTCTTCTACACTGGTATCTCACTCACTTCTTCTTCAACGCTTCTTCTTCCACTCTGATCTCTCGCTCGCTTATATTCGCTTCTTCTTCCACTCTAGTCTCTCACTCACTTCTTCTTTGTTTGATTTTGATTTGAGTTTCTTTGAATCTTAAGCTCTCTGATTTTGAATTTCAATAGGTTAGGGCAAATTGGTAATCATGCTTAATAGGGGTTAGGGGTTTAGGGCAATTTAGTAATGTCCCCTGCCAAAGGTTTTAATATTTGAATTCCACTTAAAGGGTAATCTAGGAATTTCATATGCCCAAGGGGACAAAAATGCAAGAAAAACAAAGTGGAGACATTTTTGCTCTTTCAAACTTAAAAGGGGACATTTCCTTCCATTTCCAAAAAAAAAAAAAAAAAAAATGGACTACCATCGAAATCTTAAGCGATCAACACCCAATGATGAAGCCAATCCTTATTCGATTCGCATAAACACTATCACCATCTTTGACATCATAAAATCAAGTAGCATGGAGAAGAAATATAATGCAATTGTGACTATGGCAAATAAGGATAAAGAATCGAATTTAGGTTGAATGGGGATCAAGAATGAGATTTGGGATTAGGGTTGAATGAGAATTAAGAATGTGATTTGTTATTTTGGTTATACTTGCTAACCTTTGAAATCTCTAATTATGAATGAAATAGCATAAAAAGAAAAAGAATGCAATGAGGAAATCCCTAGTTCTAAACCGTTGTTTTCATTTCGGAATTACCAATTAAAATGAAAAAAGTGCAATTATCAAATAAGTGTTGAATTTTTTATTTTTTATTTTTTATTTATTTTTATAATTCCAAGTAGTTTTAGAGTTTTTTAAAATTCTTGAGAAAATCGATCCTTATGTTTTTCACATGTAACATATAGGTTATTGACTTTTCAGAAGTGACTAAATTGGTCAATCTAATTGTCAAACCTAACGTTTAATCTTAATTGAATTTTGTAATTATATTAATAAGCATAATTTGTCTTATTTAGATAAAATTGCATACCATAAAAATAAAAATAAAAATTAATTAAAATGAAGAATAAAATAATATTAATATTTTGAAAAACAATAATTTGAAGTTACAGTAAATATAAATTTATACAACAATAAAATATTATTAAAATATTTAAAACATTAGAATAAGAAAAAAAGGTTAGACCGCTTCAACATATTAATTTTGTCTTTTTTATGTCAAACGTCGTACACATGTCAGTCTTATAATGTATTTGAATTAAAATACAATTTGACCTACAATAGTTAAAATGAGTAATTACCCTGGTGGCCATCGAGTTTTGCCACCACTATCAAAATGGCCACTAGATGGATAATTAGTTTAGAAATGACCATTTTTAGTAAACAATATTACACTAATAGCCATCCGTTATAACACCGTTAACTTTGTCTAAGAATATTACATTAATGGTCATCAATTTGTTCACTTTGTATCAGAATGGCCATTATAATCATTTTTCTTCAAAATTACTCTAGTGGCCATCCATTTGGTCAATTGGTATCAAAATGACTATTATAATTGTCTCACTTTTTCTATAACATGTATATTTACCATCTATTTGGTTAATTGATATCAAAACAATCATTATATGTACAACTATATTCTATTAGAAAAATAGAGTAAGCAATCATTAAAAATAAAATTTCATTCAATATAAAGAACTGAAGAATTCATTTGATTCAATATAATTTCAGTCTCATACACATCAAATACTACTTGTTAAAATCATGATATCTTTGAGTCCTATTAACATTTAAAATCATGACTTTTGGTATACTTGTGCAGTTTGACAAAACAATAATAATAATAAATCAACTTTTAACATAAGGAATAACTAAAATGACAAAATATTACATTTCATTGACAACCGTCCCCTAAGATTTTAACAAGTAGTATTTGATGTGCATGAGACTGAAATTATATTGAATCAAATGAATTTTTCATTTTCTCTTTGCATGAAATTTTATTTTTAATGATTGCTTACTCTATTTTTTCTAATATAATATAGTTGTACACATAATGATTATTTTGATACCAATTAACCAATACACATGTTATAGAAAAAATAGGACAATTGCAATGGCCATGATGAGAGTTGATAATGGTTTGGTTAAAAAAAAAAGGAACAAATAAAAAACCATTTGGAATTAATAAGAAAATTGAGGACTTTTTAAATAATTGTCCAATGAAAAATAAACAAATAAGTTTTAGTTTTGTATAAAAAAGGCTCCATGATTTGTCGGAGATTAGTCCAAAAGAACTGTCAAGACGTATCTTCAATTGAGAAGGGCAGTGTTATTCTAGGATAAAATCTTGGTTACGGCGGTACTATACACGTGGATATGAGACCGTCCAATAAAAGTTTGCAACATATATATTAGAGAATATATGACACACCTGTGACAGATTTATGGATACCACATATACATTGGAGAATATGTGACAGATTTATGGATCACTTGTGGTAAACTCTTATTGGACGGTCCCATATCCACGTGTATAGGACGGTCCCAGCCAAAATTTTATCGTTATTCTACATATTACATCATATAAGACAGCTAACCACCAGATCACAGGCTCCAATCACAGCCGTTTGATTGCAACAAACTTGTCAATTCCTTCCATAAATATAAATAGGAGACAATCCTTAATCACGAAGGAACAACTTTGTTATGATAAGGTCCCAAATCCCAATTTGTGTTATCAAGTCATACTAATATGGTATCATAATTATATATTTATATGTATAGCTAAATTATGACCAACACTAGAGGGGCTCCTACTAAATAATTAAATTATTGTATATCTAACGGTTGAAATACGATATACAGTATGTGGCTTGCCGATTGTGTGTAGGAGCAAAGTTAGGGCAGGACACTTACCTCTTTAGTCCAAAAAATATATATACATTATTTATTATTATTATTATTATTTTTTTATGAAGGGTACTATTAGCACCCCTACTACTGAACTATTTATGACCCACTTTTGTTTAAAAAAATTTTGATTTAATTATATAAAATTAAAAGGTTTTATTAATTTTTTTGATTTATTTTCAGGACTACCATTTTATTTATTTTTCAAACTTAATATACCCCGTATCTTTTTCTAAAAATTAAAAATAAAAATAAAAATACAATTCATCTATAATATTTATATATAGTTTTCTTACGTCCATTTGCATGACTTGTTTTTCTTCTTATGTCATGGTAAAACCAACTTTATTAGATGCGATTTTTTTTAGCGATTGAGTTAGAGTTTTGTTGTGGTTTGGTTTCGTCAGAGATTATGTTATATTGATTGCAATTCTTGGTGCGTTGTTGTTGTTGTTTTTTTTTTTATTTTTATTATTTTTATTTTTTTATTTTTTATAATAATATTAAACTAACTTTGGAAGATCCGAAATAAAATCTACAAAAGAATTGATACAAATTATAGTATACTTGGAAGATCTGAAAGAAAATAAACTGAGTGAAAGACAAATAACAAACATGGATATGGAATTTGAGAAGAAAAATAAAACAAACATGTGAAACAATAAAATCAATAAATACTAAACATATAAATATGAGATCGAGATCTGAAAGAAAATATAAATAAAAATAGTAATAAATCTATAAATACTAAACATGAGAAACATGAAATTTAGATCTGAAAGAAAATATAAAAAAAAAATAGTAATAAATCAATAAATACTAAACATGGGAAATATGAGATCGAGATCCGAAAGAAAATATAAACAAAAATAGTAAACATTTAGTGACTTGAAATAATCTATAATATTAAAGCTTTTGTCATTAGGGTTTTGAAATAAGAAAAGTGGGGTTTTATTAGTTTTACTTTATACAATGTTTTTTTAAATAAAAATTATGTCTCTTTAAGTAATTTGATAAAGGAAAAAAAAAATATATTAAATAATTTTAAAAGTGTGGTATAAATAGTTCAATAATAAATGTGTCAATATCACTATTATTTTTTTATGAGAGAAATTATAAATTTATGTCTAAAATTATAAAATAAAATAAAAAATCAATTTAATATTTAATTTTATTATATTTTCTTGCTATGACGGTATGACACTATGACCCCTCCATAAATAAAAATATGAATGGTAGGGTATTGTGGGTCCCACGCTATTAATTAAGACCACCAAAATTGCTGAATTGTGTTTCCCGCGGAATTATTGACCGAAAAAGACAGGTTGTTGGCCTGTTCTTTTCTTTACATGGGATTTCCCACCCAATTATAACAACCCACGTTGCTCATAACTATATATGATTATATGCCATGCCTAATGATGAATGATGTGGTCTGAAGCATCAATGCATCAGCATTATTATCATCATCGTATTCATATTCATATAATATAATGTGAATCATGTGTATACGTGGACCACCAATCGTGTGAATATGTGAGAGCCACCCGACTTATTGAAACAACTTGTTTTAATTCAGCTGCAAATTTTGTTTTTTTATTTATTTTATTTTTTGAAAAAGTTATTTTGATATTCGTGTAAAAAAAAAAAATAGAGATTAATTAGTACTGAATAATTTAAGATTAACTTAAAAAAAAAAAAAAAAAACACAAGAAGAAGAATAATTTAAGATTAAGGGGCCGTCCTGTGAGCTGTTTTCAGTTGTTGTTTTTTAAAAAGAAAAATAAAATTGAAAACAGTGTTTTTTGTTTCAGTTTCGAAATTCGAAAACGCGTCTAGTAGCATATACTGGAATCCGTATTTTAAAAATAAAAACAGGAAAAACGTGTCTGGTAGACTAACCGAAAACTATCGAAAATTGAAATATCAATATTTACATTTTCTTTAATATTATAACAATTATAACAAATTGATTAAATAATTAACAAAAAAAAATTGTTTTGTAATTTTTAAATTAAATAAAAGTTATCAGCTGAAGAGGAAGACGAAGAAGGAGAAGAAGGAGAAGAAGAGGAAGAAGAAGAAGAAGACCAGTCGGTGACTCAGTAGAGCAGATCGGCGGCGGCGAGTGGCGATCGGCGGTGAGAGGCGGCAAGCGGAGGAGGAAGAAGAAGAAGAAGAAGAAGAAGAAGAAGAAGAAGAAGAAGACGAAGAAGAAGACGGCGGTAGCAAGAGGAGGAGGAAGAGGAAGAGGAAGAAGAGGAAGAAGAAGAAGAAGAAGAAGAAGAAGAAGAAGAAGATGATAGTGGTGATGGCGGCAACAGCGGCGATTGGCGGAAGGCAGCGGCGAGCGACGATCGGCGGCGAGGCAAGCAGCGACAATCGGGCATCAGTTGTCTGGTTCAAGAGATAAAAAGAAGAAAAAAAATTGTTAATTTTTTTGGAAAACAAAAACAAATTCAAGAAAAACAAGTTTTTTTTTTTTTTTTTTTTCAAAATTTTCATTTTTAACACTGGTTTTGTTTTTTATTTTGTTTTTATATTTTAAAAATAAAATGAAAAACGGTTACTGAATATAAATTCAAAATCATTTTTGAAAAACAAAAACGAAAACATGCTAAAAACAGCCTGCAGGATGGGTCCTAAGGATTTTGGAATTGCGAGCCTGAAAACAAGACACCTCTTAACAACTTTATTAAAATGATAAGAAAAAAATTAAATAAGAAATAAAATGATACTAAAGATTTTCAATAATTAGAATTTTTTTTATTTTTTTATTTTTATATTTGTATATCACGTTTTGTGGCAGGATCCGAAGTTGGACATTGTGAATCTGAAATAGTGTTTTTACCATAAAACCACGTTGAAGTTTGGACCACAGTTCAATAATTTGATTTAATAAAAAGAATATAATATTAAAAGAGAGAATTTTTATTGGAATCCATGCATAATGTTGTAATAAATTTATTTATATATGGATGTTATTGTATGGATTGTACCGGACTAATTTTGTATTGTGATGTGTTCAGTGTAGTATGAATTGGACTAAAATACTATGTTTGGTAAGAGAGAGAGAGAGAGTATGAAAGATGGATGAATTAAGAGGGAGAGAAAGTATGTGGGATGAAGAGAATAACATTAATCTTTCATGTTGTTTGGTATTGAAAGGAGGGTTAGATGGATGGATTGATATTTAATTTGTAAAATTATTTTATTACCCTTAAAAATATTAGAAGGTAGTATAAAAAGGGAGGGCATTTTGGTCTTTGCCCCCCACCTCCCCCGCCCCCCAAATCACTCTCCCTCCATTGATCCGCCTATCATTGGGCAGATCCAATTTTGTGGGCCCAGAGGGATTTCTTCTCCCTCCTCCTATCCTCTTCCTTCACTTCTCTTTCCAACCAGACAAGTGACAACCAGGCATATCAAGGTTGGACTTATGCTTGAAGTCAAAGTCTTATTGAGTCGAAGAGTTGAAGACCTGAATAGTTGGCCGTGGTGCCTTGCTGAATAGTTGGTCGAGGTGTCGTGTTGAATAGTTGGCTAAGGTACTTAGCTGAATAGTTGGTCCAGGTGTCTTGCTGAATAGTTGGCTGAGGTATTTAGCTGAATAGTTGGTCAAGGTGCTTAGCTGAATAGTTCTCGGTAAGCTGAATTGCTCCGGATGACCTGAATACCTCTAGTGAGCCAAATATCTCTGGTTACCAGAGCATATCTATACATGCGAGCATATTTGATATATGCAGTTGTTTCTGTATGTGGTGCTTCCACGTGTTTTGCTTTGACCATTTGATGACTTGTCTCAACTTTGACTTTTGGATGACGTGGATTGATATGTTCTGTATTTCCCACCAACTATGCAGATGTGTAAGACTGGTTGAAAATTTCCCTAACAATACCCCTTAAATCTATGAGGTGAGTTGCTAGAGATCTGCCCACTCGTGATGTGGATTTAAAGAGATTGCTTTAATGCTTCAAACATTTTGTGCTCCCAACTTTCTTGTTTATTTTTCAAGATATGTTCCATTAGCTGTTTATTCTTCCTTGTGCATTTTTTGGATGATGTATGATCTTTAGGTTGCATTTGATGTTAATCGTGTTGACAGATGGTCTTGTTTTCATGATTTATGATTTTAAGATTTTTTTTTTGGAAGACATGAAGAGCTAAGGAGCTGAAGACCCAGCTGACCTGATGAGCTGAAGAGATGGCCGATTTGAATAGCTGAAGAGCTCTCTACAAGTTGAGTAGCTACGGCGAGTTGAGTTGTCTCGGTGAGCTGAGTTGCTAAAATGAGCTAAATAGCTACATTGAGCTAAGTTGCTACGGTGAGCTGAATAAGCCGGCAATTACGGTTTGGTGCTTTGTAATACTTTTAAATGTCTCTTTTTTTCAGATGGTTTCCTACTTTTTGATATTTTGTTAAATTTGGGCGTGTTGTCCTAGGTGTTGCCTAGTCTTTAACGATTTGTTGAATTTCGACGTATTATCCTGGATGTTGTCCAGTCTTTAACGCTTTGGTGAATTTAGGCGTGTAATCATGGGTGTTGCCCAGTCTTTAACGCTTTGTTGAATTTGGACGTGTTATCCTAGGTGTTGCCTAGTCTTTAATGCTTTACTGAATTTAGGCATGTTATAATGGGTGTTTCCCTATCTTTAACGTTTTGCGCTAGGGCGGATCCTAGTCTTTTGTTGTCCTAGGGCATATCCTACTCTTTTGTATTACTTAAGCGTTTAGCCGAACTGAATCAGACTTTGCAACTACAAGGTGGCCGGATTACTAACAGAGTCAGGTCGGTAGTGCTTTATCCTGAGTGCTGCTCAGTCTTTAACATTACTCGGGTGTTTAGTCGGAACGAATTGGACTTTGCCACAACGAGGTGATCAGATTACTGACAGAGTCAAGTCAGCAGCGCTTTGTCATGGGTGTTACCTAGTTTTTAACGCTACTCAAGCGTTAGCCGAAATGAATCGACCTTTAACGTTGTGAGGTGGCCGAATTATTAACATAGTCAGGTCGATAGTGCTTTATCATAGGTGATGTCCAATCTTTAACACTACTCGGGCGTTTAGTTGGAATGAACCAGCTTTTATTCCTTCGAATTATTGCAACTTGGTGGCATTTGCACACTGACCAAGGTATTAAGGTGAGGTCGTAGCCTATTCTGACCTGGTGGCATTTGCATGCTGACTAAGGTGTTGGGTTGAGGTTGTTGCCTTTAGGTTTTTTATCCTAAGATAAACTTAGTTTTTAACACATATTGAGATGATCTCAATTGCAAACGCATCTCACTTTTTTGTAATGTTGCAAAATGTCTAGATTTTTCGGTTGTATTCCTGCATAACATATCTCCACCTCAATTGATTAAAACAAATGTTAAAGGTAGCAAGGGTGTTCAAACCTAACGAGAAAATTTCTTATCACGGGTTCCACTGCAACTATTCCGCCTCTGATCCAATCGTTAAGGTTGAGATGGCTTGTCATTGTTTCGAAATTTTACTTGTGCCGAGATGAAACTTGATTTGCACATACTGAGTTGAAGCTCGATTTGTATGCTAAAGTTTACAGGTATTGTTTTTATGCCAATCGTGAGAGTAAAATTGCACAAATAACAAATAGGCATTATTAGCCAATCGTGAGAGTAAAATTGCACAAATAACAAATAGGCATTTTAATAATGCCGAATAAAGATGGATAGATTTATGTATAGCACTGCTGATGGTCAGTTTTTGGAATATGACATAAATTAATCCATGATGGAGTGACTTGCATGCGAAGAACCATATGGCTAGCATGCTAATATAAGCAGGCAATGTATGTTGTTTGCAAACATGTATGTGAGTACTGTATATTATGTATGAGATAAACATACGAAAATATCACATGTGAATGTAATGTAATGCCACAAATGCTACATGTGTCATGTATTTGTATGTAGAAATATAACAATATATAGAGAGATGAATATAATTGAATATATCTTCACCACAGAGTTTCATTCTTAGGTTTCATAGTTTTGTTCTTGACTATGTTATTGTGTGAAACATGTCAAACTATTTTTCATAAAAATAAGATGCTTTGATAGAGAATTGTGTCAAAATATAAAAGCATGCACTATGCGACTTCTAACTTTGAAAACAGTAGATGCAAATTGTTTCAAATGAAATGAGCAACTCAATATTTCAATGAGTTATTGATAGAGATGTGTGATGGTGTTAGTAATAACAGTAACAACAAGCGAGTATGAACGTACCTCCGAGTTCGAACGAAAGTGCTCTTATCGAGATCTCCGTCTAGATTAAATTCTGAATCGAAATCATTATTGAATTGATTTTTCAGGGACTGTGGTCGAATATTTCTTTTCGTCCAATAAATCAATGAAAATCAATATATTGAATTTATGTGTAGGATTAACTAACCTCGATCACTTACTGATCCTGAAGTCTAGTTGTCTTGTTTGTGAATTCTTTGTTTGTTGTCGGCTTAGTCGAAGATGGAGAGCTTAGTTGACTCGGTTGATAATTGAATCATGGTGTTTTCTATCGACATAGGCTCAGTTTCTAACAATCATCAAGGTGAGCCTATATTCAAGCACATCTTGGTTTTTCTTTTTCTTCTTCTTGTGTTGAACCGCAACGTTCCGAAGGCCGTAAAATATTCCTCGTGATGAACTGTATTGCGGACCACATATTCTTCGAAATCTTTAAGTGTCTATTTTACAGCAAAAATTTGTGGTTCAAGATTTCGTGCCTTATGGAGAAAGTTACCTTCATTTTGGTGTCCAGTGGTCAGGTCAGAAAATCCTCCTCAAATTATTGTCTTCAATGTTGCAGGGGCCTTAAAATATTCCACAGGTCGAATTGGGTTGTGAGACATATATTCTTGGAAAGGTATAGATGTCTAGTATTCAATGGTTTTTATGGTTTGCAGTTTAGAGTTTTGTAGATGAGGATTTGCCCGTTTTAATGCCTTATAGTCTGATCAGAAAACCATCAGCAAATTGTTTTCTTCAATGTTATGGGAGACATAAAAATTCTACAGCTCAAACTGGGTTACGAGCTATATATGCTTAGAAATCTCTAGATGTCTAGTTTCTAGCGACCTTTAGGTTTTGTGATTCCAATTTTTCTGGAGAGAGTTACACTTGTTTTCATATCTAATTGTCAGATCAGAAAATCTTTGCAATTTGTCAAAATGGAAAGAAGTAACTCTTTTGTATCTTAAAGCTATGTGGGAACCGCTTTTGTAATATTGTATCTCTGAATTTGCTCGTGACCACGTCTTTTGCTACTGATATAACTAATGTTGCGTCTGCTGATGTTTTAGTTGCTATTACTATGACTGGCAATTGAATCTGTAGTGGGTGTCCCCCTTGAGAGTTGTAAGGAGTTTGTTGGTTCTCATCTCTGATTGGATCCATGTTAGAATCCTTTTTGTAGTCTGTTAACGAGGGTTCCTCAAAGTTAGGGTTCAACCCTCCTTCCTTTAGCGCCAATTGTTGACGGTGATTTTTAGATCATAGACAGATTGGCTACCAATAATGACATGTAGGCAAGTCGATGCTTAGACCGGCTAAGAAGCTTATAATCAAAGCACCTCACTACTACGTGAATGCAATATAATATGAATAAAATAAACAAGAACAATTAAAAAACACCAGAGTTTTTATGTGGAAAACCCTAAGGCAAAAAAAAAAATCATGGTTGTCGTAACGATAGGAAAAAAGATTCCATTATGTAAAAGATGATTACATTTACAAGCTTAATGTCTTCTCTCTAGTGTTGTATTGCCCTCCTCCTCTCACATTCGATCGATACATGTATTTATATGGGAACTAGGATGTTGCCTTAATCCTTGTTATGCAAGCAAAAGCTTGAAGAGATCCTAGGAGGATCGTATCTTGGCGATTCGAATGTCTTTGGAAGATCTCTTTCTTTGTTGGAGTCAATCTTCGTGATTCATAAGATTATTTCCTGTATAGGAGTCTTTGAGAGATTATGATTGTGTTTCCTTGTTGAAACTTGATTTGGAGAGATAAATATGGGATTTTGTATCTATCACAATCTTATAATAATATGACATATCAAGGTTGGACTTGTGCTTGAAGTCCAAGTATTATTGAGTTGAAAAGTTGAAGACTTGAATAGTTGGCAGAGGTGCTTAGCTGAATAGTTGGCCGAGGTGCCTTTCTGAATTAGCGAGGTGCCTAGCTGAATAGTTGGCCGAGGTGCCTTGTTGAGTAGTTGGCCAAGGTGCTTAGCTGAGTAGTTGGTTGAGGTGCCTTGTTGAGTAGTTGTCCAAGGTGCTTAGTTGAATTGTTGGCCGAGGTGCCTTGCTGAATAGTTGGCCGAGGTGATTTGCTTAACAGTTGTTAACGAGTTGAGTTGCCACGGCGAGCCAGGTGCTACGGTGAGCAAAATTGCTCCTTATGAGCTGAATACCCCCGGAGAGCTAAATATCTCTGGTGACTAGAGCATGCCTATACATGCAAGCAAATTTGATATATGCAGTTGTTTCTGTATGTGGTGCTTCCACGTGTTTTGCTTTCACTATTTAATGATGTGTCTCTAAAATACCTACAAAGTTAAACTAAACAACCTAAGAAGGGGTGGGGGGGGGGGGGGGGGTGGTGTGTGAATAGTTAACACTCTATTTTTAAAACCTCTTTCGAGGCTTTTGTCAGAACGTCGGTGAGCATACAATTTAACATTTAATATGATTGTCATGAGAAAACAATTATCACATGGATGCTCAATTCACCACCCTTATCCTACACAACATATAACAAGAGACAATGTATCATATATATAAGTATGTTCAATGCAAAGCAAATTTCACAAGTTGTACTTTGAATATTACAATGTAAATTCACTAAGTAGAACTTTACAACTTGATATAGAATATCACAAGATACGATGTTCAAACACTTATAAAGAAACAAGAGACAAATGTTGATTCAACAAATAATGTGTGTAACTCTTTCTCTACAAAAATCTTGCTTACAAGGATGTGAAGAAATGAAGATCTTAAACAAGATATAATAGATCACATATACAAATATAAGGAGATAAAAATAGAGAAACTTGACACGTGATTTTTTATGTGGTAAACCTTCGAATAGGAAACATCCACGGGTTGAATCCACAACCACCGGTAAAATATCTTTCACTAGTTAAATAAGAGTACACCCTCAAAAGTGACCAAATCACATGTATCACTATCTATTGGATATCCCTCCTACCCAATCCCACTAGAGAGAGACTTGCCTACTTTCTAACCGAGACACATCGTATGCCTCTAGAAAGTATACTTACTCGGACTTACTGAAGCCGCATGCTTCTTGCCAAGACTTCCTAATTACTTGGACTTACCGAAGCCACATGCTTCTTCCCAAGACTTCCATGCTTATCTATTCGGAGCCACATGCTCATAGACAAGACTTCCTTGCTTAGCTATTCGGAGCTGCATGCTCTTAGCTAAGACTTGCTTGGTTAACTATTCATAGCCTTTCGCTCTTAGTCAAGATTTACTTGCTCAAATCGAAGAATTCACTCCAATATGAGACTTCCACATTTTACAAGGAAAGTGATTTAAGTGATGCAAAGGATACAAGCACAAGCAATATAGGACATATGATCAATATGAACTATGGAAACTAGAAATAGACAATGAGCACAGATTATATGATTTTCTAGTTTATTATCCAAAATATGCAATCACACAAGATGATGCATGAACATATGAAATGTATGGATTATGTACACTTCATGAAAAACTAGACTTAGTCAACAAAGATCACAACAAAAGTAGTCTAGTTCTTTTACACATAAAAAACCGAAATCTAGATATGCCAAATCACCAAACATACTTTAATCATAGATTTGATTCATGTAAATAAAGCTTGAGAAAAAACATGTTCATGAAGCACATATTCAAGACTTTAGAACAAAAATTAAAATGCTAGAGAAATGAGATTAGATCTACAAAATTCTCAAGAAATCAATTAGAGCATATATTCATAAATCAATCAATTGAGTTTAATCAATGCTCTAAACATACAACAACTTGTACTATTCCAAAATATTATCAATCAAAGATACATATTACAAATATGAACTATTAATCATTAGAATATTCATGATCAATACACATATAGTCCTAGATATAAAGCTAATCACAATATAACTCAGAAGTATGTGAAAACATAGGTTTTAGAAAAACCTAACTCACATTCAAGATTCAAATTAAGCACAATTAGCTTTTAATTGAAGCTCACAAACCTAATAATATTTGATCAAGAACATACATATATAGAGGAATAAAGCTCAAGGTAATTGAAGATCATTAAGCTTAAAACACAAAGAGAACCGAGAGGGCTACCTCTTGGCTTCTCGTGGAGGCACGTGGTAACCACGGGAGCCGAGAGGCTTCCCTCCCATGGTGTTCATGCGCCTCCACGGGAATGCCCTCTTGTTGGCCCTTTTCCTCCTTACTTCTCACCTTATGCATTTCTAGTGTTCTTCGACCGTTCTTCGGCCTTCGAATTCGAATCCGCTTTCGGATTATGAACCTTAACTCACTTACACATGAGAACGACTATTAAAATTTGACAAAAGGTTATGAATTGACTCGATACACCATGACGAAGACAATGCATTGTAAGAGAACGTAAAGTTTTGTAACTTCCTAGTTTGAACTTGAAATCCAATGAGTGAGTAACCGAAACGACCAAAAACTCAATAAGGAATCATATGAGAACATATTCAAGTCCAAAACACTAAAACAAAAACAAATAAACACAAGATCACACAAGTATGCAGTTTCCTAGAGATAGTCCTAATACATGCATTTCTACAATGCTTGTCAATTTGAGACAAATTCATGAGCATACTAAAACACGTGTACGAATGTGTTATACCAATTTAGTGCTGCGATGCAGCGACACAAATGTATGCAATGTGTGTATGCATGCTTACGCCTTACAAGAGGAATAAAAGTCTTGATACCTTAGTATCCAAGTAAGCGTTTTTCCTCTTGAAGACGATCTTTGCATGAGAAATTGTCCAAATTCCTTTGAAGCTTGATAAATCATGAATCCTAGACAGCTAAACAATACAAAAGAAATGTGGTTTTGATATAGAATGATTCCAATATAACTCAAAATCCTAATAGTCTCAACTTGGACTTTTGGATGACGTGGATTGATATGTTTCGTATTTCCCGAAAAATATGCAGACGTGTTAGACTGGCTAAAAATTCCCCTAGTACCAACTATTTTTTTAGGTATGTTTTTCATGGAAGTTGTGGACTTGTTTTATTAGCTATATTCTGATTATTTTTAAAAATTGAAAAGAAAATGGAACTAGAAAGAAAGAAGATAAGAACTCACTTCATTGGTGGTCCAATCCATATACACGAAGTAGGATTTTCACACATTTTTTTCGTGTGGAATCATGATTAATACGGATATAAATTGTATATTTTTCTTTATTTTACATTGGTGCCAATTATGATCCTACACAAAAAAAATGAATAAATAAATAGAAATTCTAACATTGATTTGTATAGCTTTCTCTTCTTGGAATCAAATTCAATTTTTAGAGCGTCTTAGTGTTAATATATCAAATCCATACCTCATGTATTAACATTGGCTCCTACTTAATAGCTTAAGTATTTGGATTGAATGATTGATAATACAATATTTGAGTTATGTGATGTCTAGTTCAAGAGACGTTGTTTTTTTTTTTTTCGTTTTTTTTTTGTTTTGGATTGAGGCTATTGTTATTGGGGTTTATCACACATTGATATAATGAGCCGTTTGGTATGGAGTAATCAAAATAATGTGATTCCTAGGAAATTGAAACCTAGTAATGTGATTACTGGGAAAGTTGTATACATGTATTTGGCTGTGCATGGGAATATTATGTCAAATTCATGTGAATATTAAGTAATAGTGTTTGGTTGTACATGGGAATTTGTTTTTTATTTTATTTTATTAAGTCCACTTCAACTTCTTGTCTTCATCATCTTTTGGTTATATGGTTAAAGAAAAAAAAAAAAAAACCAGTTCCATTTCAAGAAAAGAAAAAAGAAAAAAGAAAAAAACTGGAAATTTTTGTCTTCATCTTCATCTTCTCATCGTCGTCTTCATCTTCTTCTTCTCGTCATCGTCGTCCTTGTCTCCACGTCTTCTTGTCTTCATTTTCTCGTCGTCGTCGTCCTTGCTGCCTTCAGCCGGCTTCTTGATCTTCATCGTTGTCATTATCGAAGCTCGTCATCATCGTCGTCATCATCATCATCGAGCAAACCCAGATCTTGTTTGTTGCTACTTGTTGCAATTTTTTTTTTCTTTTTGTGTTGGTGATGGTGTTTGATGTTGTTTGAGCAAACACGGATCTTGTTTTGATAAAGATGAAGTTGGGTATTGTTTAGTTGATGAAAGTTAGGTTTTGAAATCTGACAATTTGGTGTTTGGGTAGTGAGAAAGTGTAAGAAAATAAAGTAATAAAACTGGAAATTTTTGGAAGAAATTGATCGATTGTCAAGATTGGGATTTTGGGGTGAATTGAAGAGGAGAAGATTTGATCTAGGGTTTGTGTGATTGAAAATCGAAGAAGAGGTTAAATATTAGGGATTTCAGTGAAATAAAATTGGAGATTTTTGGTGTTAATTTTCAAAAGCATCGTGAAGAACGAAGAAGAAGAAAATAAAATAAATAAATAAAATTTTAATGAGGGTGGGTCCCATGGTGGGAATCAGATTGAGAGTAATCTGAAACCCATCTATTGAGATGGGAATCACATTACCCCTTTAGAGGGCAAAGTGATTCCTATGGGATTCACTTTCTCGGGATTCAAAAAACGAAAACCTACTAACAAACATGGGATTGTTGTCAGATTCTCATTCCCATATAAATATTGTCGTATGCCAAACAGCCCCTAAATAAGTAAAACATTAGGTGCGAAATTTTGGTGACAACGCGTTATATATACATTATTTATCTATTTATATTGCACAAGAGTCTTGTCAAAACTTGATCTACTTTGTAGCTTTTAGAAACAAGCAATGCCAATAAAAATTTATTGTTTAGAGTAATATGCAAAAACAAAAACAAAAAAACAAAAAAACAAAAAAAACAAAAAAAAACAAAAAATCCTTTATTATGTAACTGGTAAATTTGATTTCAAAATTTATTGTTTAGAGTAATATGCAAGATTTATATGATTTGATACGATATATCTTATTTAGATTCTATTTTGGTGATAAATAAATATATAATTTTTATAAAAATAAAAAAATAAAAAAATAAAAAACTGTCAAAATCGCCAACTTATACCATTAGATGAAGAAATTTTTCATCCCCACCGAATCCTATAATTTTTTTAAGGCTTAAAATATCTTTTTCTTTATTTATGTAATATCAGCTAGCTAGTCTTGGAATCCCATGTGCTGTATACCTATCAATCACCCTCTAATTAATTAATTAATTAATTAATTAAATGAAAGTTTTACACCAAATATGTTATATTACAGCTCTGTTGTTTAATAGATGTTGTTTTATAGAATTGCCAATCTATTGTTAACCTATACACTGTTATAATAAAATTGGAATAACAAATAAAATAATAAGTATTCATAACAGAACAAAACGAAACAAAACGAGAGAATAATTTACTCTGATAGATTGCCTTACGATTGCCTTTGTATTGATTCTTATTGGATATACAAAGTGGAGCTTTCAGATTACATATATATAGAAACAACAAAATCAAACATATTTATAGGTGGAGAAGACCGATCAAAGAAATACAAGCAAAATGCCACAACTCAATATGCATGTAGCCAAAGAAAGTAAAGCCTCCATGTATACCCTATAGTGGATTCCACACAGCTTACAATACTCTCCCTTGAATTTCCACCGTTTGTATCTTAATTTGTTAGGAAAAACCAGTGAGATGAAAACCTTAGTAATATATCTACAATGATCTTTTGGATCAAGTGGTGTTGGACATATTTAGAACTATCTCATTAAAAACCTTGTCACGAAAATCCAACAGGACAAAACCTGATCGAAGGGAAAAAGAGTACATTGCATATATGTCCATTCAAAATTTTGCTCCCCCTGATTGAACACTCGCCCTGAACATCAACATCAATCTTCTAATTTACAAAGCCGTCATATGCCAATTCCATATACCAGTTTCTCAAATGTTGATGTAGGCAATATTTTGGTAAACAGATCTGTAGACCGTATTTTTTTAACGTCAATTTGTCTGCTTTGTTGGAGTTCATGAGTTTAAAAGAATTTATGAGAAATATGTCTAGTTCTATCTCCTTTGATATATCTCTCTCTAATTTGAGCAATACAAGCCACATTATCTTCAAATATTGGTGTCGGCATTTATGTGGACATATAATGTTTGTGAACGAGCTTTATGAGGATTAGATAGATACCCAGCATCAGCATAACCAAGTAAACCTAAAAAATTGTTAGATTTTGAATAAAATAATCCTAAATCTTTCATTCCACGAAGGTAACGAAAAAGATGTTTAATCTCATTCCAATATCTTCGAGTTGGTGCTGAACTAAATCTAGCAAGCAAATTCACTGAAAATGCAATATCTGGTATAGTACATTGAGTCAAATATAATAAAGCACCAATTGCATTAAGATATGGTACTTCAGGACCAAATATCTTTTCACTATCTTCAAGTGGTTGAAATGGATCTTTCTTAGGATTAAGAGTTCTAACAACCATATGAATACTTAATGGATAAGCATTATCCATATAGAATCTTTTTAGAATCTTTTCAACATATACTGATTGATGGATAAGTATTCCGTCTGATTTATGCTCGATTTCCAGGTCGAGACAATATTTTGTCTCTTCTAGGTCTTTCATTTCAAATTCTCTTTTCAAATATTCAGCAGTTTTTAGGAGCTCTTCAGGAGTTCCAATTAAATTCATATCATCAACATAGACTGCTATAATAGCAAGTCCAGATTATGATTTCTTTATGAAGACACATGGGCATATAAGATCATTAATATATCCTTCTTTAATCAGATATTCATTGAGACTATTATACAACATTCACCCAGATTGCTTTAATCCGTACAAGGACCTTTGTAATTTAATTGAATACAAATTACGAGGTCTCAAGTTGTATGATTCTGTCATTTTAAATCCTTAAGGGATTTTCATATAAATATCTGAATCGAGTGAGCCATATAGATAGGCAGTTATTATGTCCATAAGACGCATTTCAAGTCTTACTAAGACAACCAAACCTATCAGAAAATCGAAACGTAATTGTATCCATCACTGGTGAATATGTCTCATCAAAATCAATATCAGGTCTCTGTGAGAATTCATGTGCTACGAGTCGTGCCTTATATCATACGACCTCATTTTTCTCATTATGTTTCCGCACAAAAACCCATTTGTATCCAACAGGTTTGACATCTTCAGGCGTCTGGATTATTGATCCAAATACTTTACGTTTGGCTAATAAAATCAATTCTGTTTGAATTGCTTCTTCCCATTTAGGCTAATCAAACCTTTGCCTACAATAATTGATACTATGAAGCTCATAATCATAATTTATGATTTCAGTAGACATTATGTATGAAAATATATCATCGATGATTATTTCTTCACGATTCCACATTTCTATTGTATAATTTATAGAAATTTTCTCATTTCTATATTCTTGTATCTCTTCATAGATTTCTTCCCCTGCATGATTTTTCTATCACTGTAGTGACTTGTGTCCTTTCAGGGACATCTAACTCTTGTGGAGTTAATTTAGAGAAAGTGGATTTATTCATAACTCGAGTTTTGTTTACATCAGGATTCTGATAATTTATTTTCCTCTTTTGGGGAACAATACCTTTTGAAATAAAAGGTTTACAAACTTCTGATATACATCAGATGATTTATTTGTTACCTTTTGCTCTAATCGTTCTTTAGGAACAATCACCCGAGTTCATGAGATGGTAATTTATACAATTTTGTTACCTTTAATATATCAGGTAACTGATTAATAATCATCTAATGATCAATTATCTTTCGTATTTGAGTGATACGAAGATTGAAATGAGACACTTTTATTACATATATAGAGAATTGAATCGATATCTCTATTTTGTAGATGAGTAACTTTTCATTTACTCATCTCTTCAAGAGAAAATTCCCTTTCTTATAATGATATGAAAATTAATCAAAAACAACAATACGCAGGTCATGCATAAAAAGATAAACTATTAGAAGTTTATATGATCTAACAGAAGATTAATCAAAATTAATAGAAATCTTAAAATGGTAGAGAAATCTTTTCTTAGATCATGTCAGATATGCAATAAGAGCATAGACAATATAATCAAATATCTTAAAAAAAATGAGCATGTCTATGACCAATTACAAGTTTTAATGGTAAATAATGATGATAAATAGTGGGTCAGAGATAAATGTAGTAACATGTAAAATAGAATGTCTCCATATAGAAATTGGTAACTGTATCAAAATAATAAAGTTCTTGGAATTACCTGGAGATGTTGATAAATGATTTCGTAGATCCATTCTGATTATGAACATATGGAACTGGATGTTCAACATCAATCCCAACTGATTTGCAATATTCATCAAAGGTCTTTGAAGTAAATTCACCAGCATTATCAATGGGTATTGACTTAATCGGATGATCAGGAAAATAAGCCCGAAGCTTGATAATCTATATAAGTAACCTTGCAAAAGCAATATTACGTGTTGATAATAAGCAAGCATGTAACCATCTGATAGATGTATCAACTAGGACCTTAAAATAGTGGAACGGTCCACTTGGTAGATGAATAGGTCCATATATATCCCCTTGAATTCTCTGTAAGAAGGATGAGGATTCAAAACCAACTTTAGAATGGAATGGTTTTGTTACTAATTTCCCTTGTGAACATGTAGTACATAAACTTTTAGGGAATAAAAGAATCTTCTGGTTCTTTATTGGATGTCCATGAGAATTTTCAATGATTCTACGCCCTTGTAGATCCTAGGTGACCAAGATGAATATACCAAAGCATAAACATTTTTGGATATGAGAACTTCTGGTTCATCATTGCATAAACTTTTACACTTTTATAACGGTGTAATATAATCCAGATGATAAAGCATGCAACTTTTCCATAATGAGTTTCTAGCCTGAATCATGAGAAATAATGCACATATACTTAATATTCTCAATATTTATAGTTTCAATATGAGATCCATTATACCGTATATCTTTGAAACTAAGCAGATTTCTTTTGGACCAACTTAAATAATCTAAAGGATCACTGATACACAATGTAATACCATTTGGTAATAAGATTGAGGCTTTTCTGGAGCCTTAAATCAGATTTACTGATCTGATATTAACCCTCAGCAGGACACATTTTGATCTTGCATTATCGGCTATACATATATATATATATATATATATATATTCATATGAAATGATAACTTTTTCAATAGGTTTATTCAGTAAACCCTTTCTTTCTTTTTTTAATCATTTACAAACATCAACTTCTGGGGTACGTTGTTAGGATTATGCTCAATAGCAAGAGTGTAATGTTGTAATTAACAATCTTTTTCATATTAATAAAGAGATTTCTGGTTTAACAAATCGTATAGCATTTATAGTTTATATTATAATTGTCAAAGTAAATAATCATAAGGTCTAAAGACTATGGGAAAAGAAGAATTGTTCGTACATCTGGATATGTATGTGGTAGACACAATTCTTTAGTTAGTCTTGAATAATGTTCACAACTTAAGTTAAAGGTTGGGCACCTTTATCTTGTTAAAGTTGTAGAATTCTTTTGCTAGCATTTGAGTGGGATCAAATGAGATATGATGAGTCTAAAATCATCGGAGTGTCTTCGAGCAAAAGGATCTAGTGCACTGGGTGCATTGAACTGGATCACAATGAAAAGCTTTATCTAGAACCGTCAATAGATAATAGTCTTTTCATTATCAGGACAATCGGAGGGTCTATCTTAATCCTGAGATAAATGATGGACTTATGGTTGCAAGTGATATCATTTGAGTTATCAATGAGTACGATTATATCGCATAGTCTATCCTCGATAGTTTGGTGATATTCATTTGTTAATCGATAGAGGACTTCATTTATAGATATGGACATCGTGGCTCCATTTAATTAAATGAGAGTATAATATCATCATATGGATGTTTTGAGGTAATTGGATATTAAATCTCAACGTTGAGTTTTCAATAGTGTCTATTGAAAACATGGCTTCTGGACAAGTCAAAATATCCAAGTTCAAAACGTGGTCATATGAGTAAATATGGTAACTTGGAGAGTTATAGGCGGTCTATGAACTCTTGGCGATTACTGATATTAATCACGAGGATACACTATCTCCAATATGATTGTCTAGGGTATGAATGAGGAGCATCTTTCTTTTCTATCTTTATTTAAGAGTTCAGTTTTAGCTCTTTAGTGGAATGAGTTAAAATTAATGGATCGGACCTAAGTGAATCATTTGTTGATTGTGATTAGGTTATGTCTATTGAAGCTTAAATTTAGATGGCCCGCCAAGATCCCCAATCCACACGGACTTGCATGGATCACTTGATATATTCTACCGGACCAATTTAAGGGTCCATCTAGAATTGCATTTAATATATTAAGAATATAATTTGCACATTATTTAAGTAATGGGCTGCTCAATTATATTAATATATTAATGAAAGACATGTGGGCTTGTTTCTTTTAGTAAGAATGGGTCTGGTTCACATGTGGGCTTTTTATTTAAAGTCCAATGGATTAAATGAAATAAGAAAATAATGTTAGGCCCAATCTTAATCAAGTGGGGCGGCAAGGTTAAAATTTTAACCTAAAATATTATTTTGTTTCATTTGTTTTAATTAAATAAGAATTAATTAATTTATTGATTAATTGTTTAATTAAAGAAACAAATCTTTCCTAAAAGTAAAAGACTTGTTTGACAAGGAAATAAATAAATTAGTTTTATTTATTTAATCAAATAAGGAGTCTTTTTATTTAGTCAAAATAAAAGAATAAAAATCAAGGAGTTCGATTAGGGTTTGAAGTCTATTAAGTTGAAAAGAATTAGGGTTGAATTTAAGTCACCCTATATAAGTGACATTATAGAATTCGGCCAACCCTAATCTTAGACTACATAGAATTCGGCAACCCTAAAGGAAAAAGAAGAAAAAATTCGGCCAACCTATATATGTGTTCTTATAGGGTTCGGCCACCACAATCATTGTGCTTGAGTTTTTTATTTCTTTCTTCTTCTTCTTAATTCCAAGAGAGAGTTTTTATTCTAAAAAGACAAAAGAGAGTGTGAAATTATTCTTTGATAATATACTATTGCTTAATCATCAATAAGCTTGTGTATACGATATCGATCTAGGTTCACGCGAGTTTCGATTATTAGATTGAGAACTCAAAAGTGACCAGAATAATTTTTGACATTCTTTTGATTGTTTTGTGACTAACAAAGAAAAGAAAGTTTTTTGTTTGGTCCATTCACAGGTTTGCAATTCAAAGAAAAGGGAGACCACGCTTCTAGGTGATCCACGTTCGTGCTCGGATTGAAGGTCTTGCGGATTACCATCGACGTTAGTCAATCGGATCACGTGACAAAAGGTAATTTACTTTTGTTAACATATATGCATGTTTATTGATTAAAAGGGTTTAAGGTTCATAAAGGAAAAATTTTAAAAGTCACTAAATCGTTTTTAGTATCGCTTCTGCTGCGTTTACCACTTTTATTTATTATTTTTCCCTACATACGTTTCGAAATATGATGAATAAAATTATATTCAAATATACTCTCTTGGTATTGCTTCTTCAGGAGCATATATGACATTGGTAAAATATCTTTTCCGATTTCATTATACGTGATATTAGGATTTTAAATCCTTTTATGATACTCAAAACTTCCTACTAGGATGTGTAGATTTCTTCCTCAAATGAATGATATGTAAACATATCACTTCGTAAATATGAGATAATACAAAATCATGAATCATATTGATTTTTTGAACTTCCGGTTCGACCATGAACTACAGGTTCATACATAAAATTCAGAAAATTTCGAGTTCTGAAAAGAAATTACAATTTGACTTTCTAGATGAAAGAATCGTAACTTGATCCAATTAAGAACTTCTGGTTCTAATAAACTTTGATATTAAAAGTTTTAATATCACAACTTAAATTGAATTCAGAGCTTCAAGTCTGATTAGAACTTCATGTTCAAAACTTAAGAACTTCAAGTTCATTCAATACTTTGTAATTAAAATTAGAACTTCAGGTTCTTAATAAAATTAAAATTTTGGAACTTCAGGTTCCGAGTATGGCCTTCATGTATATAACAATGAATCCAGAACTTCAGGGTCTTAATAAAATTAAAATTCAGAACTTCAGGTTTTGATCGATTTGCAAAACCGCGCCAACTTAAATATCATAAATCTAGAATCTTATCAGTTGGTCTAGCCGAACTTAGTTTGAATTGCATAATAATAAATCGAGTGCAAATAAATCCAAAAACTTAAGATTCTGAACGATTGGCCTAGTTAGGCTCAACACATAATTTATACAAATCTAAAAACTTCAGATTCTGGTTAGTTGGCATACTCAAGTACATAAATTGCATAAAATTAAATAAATGCATAATAATAAATGTTAGAAAGTAAATTCAGAACTGCAAGTTCTGGTAGGTTGGTATTGCCAATCTCATAAAAGCGTAAAAATAAATGCCGAAAAATAAATCCAAAACTGCAGGTTCTGGTTCAGAAACTTCAAGTTCTTATTCAGAAGCTTCAGGTTCCAATAAGAATAAATAAATCCAGAAACTTCAGGTTCTAGTATGAATGAATAAATCCAGAAGTTTCAGGTTCTGGAAATAAATTTAGAAGCTTCAGGTTCAGTGATAATAAATCTAGAAACTTCAGGTTTTAGTAATAAATAAGTAAATCTAGAAACTTCAGATACTAGTAATAAATTCAAAAGCTTCAGGTTCTAGTAGTAATTAAATAAATCTAGAAAATTTAGACTTTAGTAATAAATCCAGAAACTTCGGTTTCTAGTAATAAACTCGTGCGGATAATATGTTATAATAAAATTGAAATAATATAAACTAATAAGTATCGAAAACATAACAAAATGAAACAAAATGAGAGAATAATTTACTCTAATAGATTGCCTTTCAATTGTCTTTCTATTGATTCTTATTGGATATACAAAGTGGAGCTTTCAGATTATATATATATATATATATATATATAATATATATATAAAATAACAAAATCAAACATATTTTTACGTGGAGAAGACCAATCAAAGAAAGACAAGCAGAAGGCCACGACTTAACATGCATGTAACCAAAGAAAGTAAAGCCTCCACGTGTACCTTAAGGTGGAATTCCACAGACTTCACAGCATACACTAATTTCCCGAGTCAAAATTTCTAGATTTTAATGAAACCATAATATATCATTTCATATTTGTGAAAGGGTTTAAGTCCCATTACACATTTATCATTTATGTGGAGACATTTTTCTCATGAGAGTAAACATTCGATTCAATAGGTCATGAAAACTCCCCGACTCATAAGGTGTCAAATTTTGATAATAAAAAAAAAATCATAATCTTAAATTTTCAACCATTAGCTACATATATGCCATATCTCTGTTTATTAATATTAGAGATAGACATAAATAAAAAAATATTATCAAACTGGATGATGTCCGTTTATCACCGAATCACATCCAACCATAAATAATCGTGACAACTTCATATGAGATAGAAGTTAGAAAATTACAACTTGGGTTTCGGTTTAAAACTTTAAACTTATCCAAAGATAAAACTTCGTTATCTTATCAATACAGGTCTATAGTCTATACAACTTATCTTTTTTTTTTTTTTTTGACGTTTTATATCTTATCCGAAGATGGAACCTTTTGTCTTATCTGATTAACAATTAATTTAACCTTTTCATTTCAAAATCCTCTTCTGATTTTTTAATTCTCTAATTGTGGATTTAATATATTAATAGAGCTAATTACATAGAACCTCTCCAGGGTTTGTTTCTTTACATCAAAAAACAACTTTATTGAAAATTAACACTCAACTCTCTTGAGTTTGACAGTTAACTTAACGATCGACCACATCAAAATGTCAAAATTAAAAGTTAAAAGAGTAAATTAAATAAAAAATAGATGATCTTCACCGTACATTTTTTAGATGGACAGCGGAGGTCAATCTTTTTTAAAAATCAATAATTTATAAAAATAAATAAATAAATAAAATTAAAACACATTTTAAAACAAAAAAAAAAATGAAAAATAAAACATAAAAATAATGGAAAATAATCTAAATTTTAAAAAACGAAATAAAAAATAAATGTAATTTTAAAAGGAAAGAAATAGAGATGGATGAGATCTGGTGCAAAAAAAAAATGGTCAACTTAATCGTCAAAACCCATAACCAATATCTCTCAATTTATCTTCATCTTTATCTTTTTCAACCAAATCTTCAATCTTCATCGACCAAACAAACCATCCACAAACATCAAATCAATTATAAAAAAATAAAAAAAATAAAAAAATCATTTAAAACTCTATAAACACAGCTATGTTTTCTATTCATCCAAACCCAACAACTACAAAACATCTCCCAAATTCATTGCGAGTAACAATGGCAACAACAACAAAAACTAGGGGTGGACACAAAATTCTGAACCAAACCGAATCGAATCAAACCGAACTAAAAAATGGTGTTCGGTTCAATTCATAGCTTTAATTCGGTTCAAACCGGTTTTGAATTTTGAAAACCGTATAGTTTTTGGTTTAGTTCGGTTTTGGATTTCCAAAACCGGTTTAAATCGATATGAACCGCCCTAATAATGCACTAAATAAGTAAAAAATAAAAAATAAATAAAAAATATTAAAAAAAAATTAAAAAAAAAAAGATAATATTGACTACAATCAGACACGGTGACTTGGAAGGTGACTTGGAAGATCTCAGTCATCATCCAAGTATTGAGTTTCATTATTCTGCAACCATCCGAGTATTGTTCATTTGATATGATGATTATGATCCTGATTAGTTGGGTTTAGATTCAAGCAGAGGATTGATATATGCAAAAAAAAAAAAAAAAAACAATAAGAAAAGATTGAATTATTGTTCATGATCATAATGTCTATCATAAAAGTAAAATATCCTTGTTTAAGGGGATCTAGGAAGCAAGAACAATACCCGGTAGATTCAAAAGTCGTTGGTTTTGCTCTCTATTTTAATATATATATTAAAGTAAAAGCTAAAATGTAGAAAAATTTTCTTGGTCAAAAATAAGTATCCAACGGCTATTGAATTTAAAAACATTTTTAAAAGGTTAATTAAACTCATGAGCCCATTAGACCCAAAACTAAATTGACCCGTACTGATCAATATCAGATCAGTTCAATTCGATTATCATCTCTTAATCAGTTTAAACCGGTTTCATTTTGTGTAAACTAAAATATTATCGATTCGGTTCGGTTTTTTTCCCACCCCTAACAACAACAGATGAAAAAAGAAAAAATTGAAAGAACTTTTGATTGAGACCTCCATCTTAGATGTTGTACTCTATCTTAGTTGAAGATGTTCCATCTGTTGGAGCAGATCATTTTTTTTTTTTTTTTTAATTTTTTTTTTTTTTTTTTTTGATTTAAGGTTTTTGTTCTTTGGATTAAATAAAAACGAAGATTTTTGTGTTTGGATCCATAAAATTTGTATTGACAGAAAAATGGATTCTTAAAATTTGGGTATAAGAAAATGCAAAAACGAAGGTGTTTTTTTATTTTTTATTTTTTATTTGGACTCTAGAGATCCATTATTGAAAAAAAAACATTTATCGATTTTTTTAATTTTAAAATTTGATCTCAACCTACAAAGATGGAGGTTAGAAATCTTGTTTTGTTAATTCTTGTTTTTTAAATTTATGATTTTATTAAATTCATGCTAAAATGATGATATTACCCTTGATGTATTAAACTAAACGGTCAATTCTGGTCAAACTCTAACAGCAGAATTTTCGATAAAGTTGTTTTTAGGTATAATGGGGTAAACCTCTGGGAGGTTTTGTGTAATTAGCTCATATTAATAGTTTGCAGCCCTTACAAATGTGGCTTTAATAAATTAATTCTTAGTTTTAATAACTAAATAATAGAGAAAAAAGAACTATAATCAAAAGAGAAAATTTTAAAGAATAATATTACTTTACCCAAATTTGGTGTTCAAATGATCAACACTCTAATTTATTCATTTAAATCATGTAAATATAATATAATTTAAATTAATAGATTATAATGTTATCACATCATTTAGGCACTAGATTTGGACATCAAATTGGGCAAAATAACATTATTGAATTTTAAAAGATTAAACATAAAAGTAATGTCTATATTTAGAAGATAAAAACAAAAAACAAAAAAAGACAAGTTGATAAAATTAACTTGCCTATAAATGACCAAATAAAAAAAATAAAAAAAATAAAAAACTAATTTATTTTATGTCCAACATGATAATATGGGATGTTTCATTCCCAACATGATATGGGATATTTCATGCCCAATTTAATATACATGAGATATTTCATGTTTTACATGAATACTACATACAAGGGATATTTCATGTCTAACATGATATACATGAGATATTTTATACCCCAACAGGAACTATGAAAAATTTTAGGCTAGCAATCAATTACAACCGTCGATGAAATGCTTTAGATTACATGGATGAGGAACTTATTGGGGAGTGGGTGGAAAGCAAGTTGTCACACAAAGAGTTGGTGGAGAACATGTTATTTCTTACATTATACATCCACATAAAGGAGGAAAACCATCGGTCAGGCCAAAAAAAGTTAGGAGTGCTTGCTTTAAAGGTATGTACCAATGTGGAGGATTTGGACCAATTGTGTTTGGACATAATATTCAAACATGTTTAAACATGGAAGCAAAACCATGATCTACCATAAAGTTACAAATTTTAATGAGTGGTTGTTGTTAACTGTTAAAAATTTCATTTTATGTTAGTCATTGAATGTTATTTATAGTCTTAGTTTGTGTTCATCGTTTATATAATTTTAAATGTTAATAAGCTTTTCTCTATTTATAGATACTTTATTCTTTGATTTTAAGGCTTGGTTAATAACTTTTGATTAAAAACAGATGTAGGACAAAAATTTCGACAGAGTTTCTTCTGTTTGTTGATATTACTAAAAAATTTGATTACCTGCATTAATCACAATATCATCACAATATCATATCTCAGTAACAAAACACAACATTGTATTATAAAACTATATCACTCTACCCACTAAAGAGCCTTGATTAATTAGTTCTAATTAGAAATAATATCTTTAATGTCTAGACAATATATAATGCCATTGATATGGTAGCGAAACTTGAAAAAATCATTCTACAATTTCACTTCTAATTTCCTTCATATCGTCCACTGGGCAGTCCGTTTGGTAAACAAAGCTGGTCAATGACACTCTAAGCTTGAACAATCCTTCAAAAACCAGAAACTCAACTCTTCATCATCACAAACTCATCTCCAAAACAAGTTCCTTCACAAGACAAACAAAAATTTCATTCAATTTCTCAACAAAAACCCCACCAAAACTCCATTATTTTCTACCAATAAAAAATAGAAAATTTAATGAAGAAAAAGAAAATCAAATAAATAATATTTTCTTTTAAAATAATTTAAAAGAGCAATTGTTTGGAAGATCTGGGAACCCATATCTCCCAATATTTTTTAAAATTTATAAAAAAAAAAATAGAAAATTATTGAAGAAAATGAAAAATAAATAAATTTTTTTTTTTTGGAAGATCTAGGAACTAGATCTCCCAATTCTGCTTTCTAAAGAGAAAAAAAAAACACAGTAAAAACCATGAAAGCAACAAAAATCCATTTAAACGAATCAATATTATAAAAAGGAAAAAAAAAAAAACCCTAGTTACAAAAAATAAATAAATTAAAAAATTAAAAAAAAGAACAAAATAGAAAATAAAAATCACTTGTTTTTTCTCTCTTAGCAAAGAATCAAATAAAGCAAAGTAAAAATAACTTAAAGAACCAACCTTTAAGACTCAGATACTGGAAAATTGTTCATTTTTCTCTAGAAAGCTAGCAGCTGTAACTTGATCTTCAAACTTCTCTCACTTTCACCAACCTATTAACACCTCTTAAATCTTACAAAATATAAACATATATTAACATAATATCAACAAATTAATAACCGAAAAACAATTACAAACCAACCCCACATAAAATGCATAAATAGATCAACAACCAACCTAAAACAAAAGCCAGTCAAACAATGACAAAAGAGAATTCAAATTCAAAGACCAATCAACATAAAATGTTAGGAGTGAATAAAACAGGAAAAAGAAAACAATAATAATAAAAAAAAAACAAATAGATAACGCTGTTTGGCCGTGTTTTTATTGGCTAGGAGTTTTGGCCTTGCTCTGTTTTTTGTGGTGCTGCTTGGTTTTCTTTGTGTAGTTGACTTATTTTTCTCTCTTTCTTGTTTTGTTTTGTTGTGCTTCTTTTTTTTCCGAACCTTGGTTCGATGAATATATCATGTTATTCTAAAAACAAAAACAAAAAACAAAAAACAAAATCAACCGATTGCAAAGAAAAAAATGAAGATAGAAACTGTTATGGTTTATAAATCCTAGTTTCTATACTCAGCTCCAAGAAAGTTTCCACCAACAATAACAAAGAAAATAAGTAAATTAGTAAATACATACATGCAATAGCAGAAGCATCAACAATGAAATGTAGTCGACGAAAGCAAAATGAGAGATTGAGAGAGTGAGTGAGATCAAACACGTTTTAGGATTTAGGGTTAGGTTTTAAAGTTAAAAAGAAGTATATATACTTAGTAAAATAGAAACAAATTGGGTTTTTTTATATAAAAATAAAAATAAAAATAAAAACAAGTGTATTCTAGACATTGTAAAAGCATCTCCAATGGAACAAGCAAATTTGAATTTTCAAAAGTTGTCACCTCAGCATTTGATGATTGTTTTCAAGGATTGCTAAATTTGATGATTGTATAGTATACAATGGTACACTTGTAATGGTACCACAATGGTACATTATTATTATTATTATTTTTTGCTAAATAAAAATAAAAAAAAATAAAAAATAAAAAAAAGACTAGAGAAGGCAATATAATATGAGTATTGATTCATTCGTAATAAAAAGATTAATTTTACCTGATTGAAATTTTTGGGATCGAAACAATGATAAGATAAAATTAGAGAAAAAAAAAAAAAAACTACAGATGAGAGAGAAAGAATAAAATTACAACATCAGTTATTTTTGGTTAAATTTATATTTGATGATTGAAAGTCAATCTTCAAATTTAATTATTGAATAAGCAATTTGATTATTGATAACTGTTATTACTAAATTTTATTGACTCTGTTGTATAGTGTTTTTTTAGATAAATAATCAAATTTTGATTAATCTCCTACTTTTGAGGATAGCAATGGAGATCTCTAACTTACACTTGGTTAAAAACAATAACTTAAATATTTTTGATTAAAAACAATAATCCATTATGTGGTTTTGTTATTTTTTACAATTTTCACTATAATTAATACACACATTGAAAAATTAAAACATGGTTATTGCCCTGTTCCTAGATTTATCACAATCATTAAAACTTAAAGTTAAAAAGATTATTAGATTTCAATTTTTTTTTTTTAATGTTGTTATATTTGAAGTTTGAAAAGAATGAAATGTTAAAATGCATTTGAAAAAAATTAGTAGCGCCTATTCCCTTCACTTAAGCAGAGATGTCCTGAACATTGTTAAGGAGTTCAATGTATATGACATTTCACTTTACTTCAATTAAATAAGTGGACGTATATATAATGTCTGCAAAATAGGCACGGGCAAACCGGTTAAATAGGTGGATTATTATTTTGAATCGGTTCAATGTAGTATGACTTTTCATTTTATTTCAATTAAATGGAAGGATCATTAATATTATCATATTAAATAAGTGGATCATTAATCTGAAGGAGTTTAAAGTATATATACATATAAACCTTCCATTTTATTTCCACTTCTATTAGATATGTGGATCATTAATACTGACATGCAATTAAATAGGTGAGTTTTAAAAAACTAATTAATGGCCAATGATTTTCAGGCCGACACATGGCATGTTGTTCTTCTATTATAGAATATTACTAGTTTACAATCCGCAGGATATGCGAACATCATAAAATATAAATTTTCATTTAATATTACATTAACATATTTAGCGGTCATACCACTTACTAAGACTATTATTGTTTTACCTCAAGTTTTCTTTGTATAACTTTTGAAAAGTTTAAGAGCACATATGACTATTTAGAGAATCGATTCATACTTGTTTCAATGCATAAATGATAATTGATGTTCATTATCTCATTGGATTGCCGTCTCTTTGGCTTCCTTAAAAATGTTTCAAAATCCCAAAACTCTCAAGATTTTATATAAATTTTAGTTTTATGGTAAGAGAAAATTTAAGACTTCTAGCTTTATGGTGAGGGAGAATTTAAATCAAAAGATATTATTTCGCCATCCTCAAAATAATGCAAGTAATTTCTTTATGACAAAATACAAACCAAGATTAATATTTATTCATTTCACTCATGTTTACTTCCAGAATCCTAGTATACCATTTAATTCAACGGTATGCTAACCATTTAACTGGATGGTAACCCATCAATCGCAATCATTAATTCAAATTAGTTAATACAATTGCTATGATCGTCTGCATGATTGCATCCTCCTAATAACAAAATATCAAGCATCAACAATAACTTTTACCTCTCTGATTACATAGGAAGTATATGATGATACATGGTGATTGTTATGGATCTTTGACCAAATTGCAGCTTGAATTAGCACTTCTGTATAATATGTTGAGAAATGATTCGAACAAAAAAATTGTAAATGATATATTATAAAAATCCAACCATATGCTAATGAAGTCATCTAGATATACATAAATTCATCTCATTACTATAAATATTTATCATTACTACAAATATATATTCAATAAATTCCTTGGTGGTAATTACCTGGACTTATGCTTCGACCAATGCTCAGACCAACTTCACCACAATTAAAAAAGATACAAAAAAAAATAGTGTTTTTGATTAAAATAGATATACACAAATTAACAAAATCAAATAGAATTAAGTTGAAGACTCGTCTATTGAAAGAACCGCATTGAAATGAGTAAGGCATCGTACGCAGTACCGATTTCCTAGACAGAATCCATATCCAATTGAACATTTAACCCGAATTCATAAATTACTATCAAAACAACATAAACAATCAAACATTGCCCTTAACTTAAGACCTCAAAATCTCAAATGAGCCTTTTACCTACATATTATATACAGGTGGTGGGTTCACATGAAATAAAAATCAATGACCAAATACAAATACAAATACTTAATGAGATTTGAAAGCAACGGATTTAGAAAGTAAAAAAAAAAAAAAAAGTTGAAATCACTTGGACCTCATTCTTTTTAGAAAGTGTCAAAAAAAAAAAAAAAAAAGTTAGAAATCATTTGTACCTCATTTTTTTTTTATTGTGTTCATATATTTTTTTTTTCAACTTTTGCTTACTTTTATAGGAAAACAAAACAAAATTAATGGACCAGAAAATGAATGGTTTATTATTAAGTAATTAGTTATTGAGGAAACCTATTCATCTTATAATTAATTAATTAATTAATTAAAATTAGAAATTAATTATTAAAAAAAACCATATCATCTTATAACTAATTAATAGTAATTAGTCATTGAGAAAACCTATTCATCTTACTTTGTTATTATATATATAGAAATAATATAAATAAATATAAAATTATAGATAACTTCAAATATTATATAGAATTTAATACTCCCTACAAGAAAATTAACCTACAATGATAAAAAAAAATATATATATATTTATCACTATAAGTGAAGAAATTGTAATAAATTTAATATAGTGACCTAAAAAAAAAATGTCACTAACAATTTGTCACTTTTGCTCCAGTCACTAAAAGTATTTGTGATAGTTTTTGGATACTTGTTACAAATCATAACTTTTAGTGATACATTATCACTTGACTTTAATTAGTGACAAAATAAAAATTGTGTCACTAATTTAGTATTTAGTGATAATTAACCGTTTGAAGATTTTGTTGCTATACACATTCTTAGTGACAATTTATTGTTTAAAAAGTGTCACTATTCACAAATCTAGTGACAAATAATCATTTTAAAATTATATAGCTACAGACAAACTTAGTAACAATTAACTTAACCATATAATAATTGTCACTACAACACAGACTTAGTGACAATTAACAATATGAATATTAAGTAACTATCTAGATATTTAGTTACAATTTGATCAATTGTCAAAATTTAATATAAAAATATAACCAAATAAAGCATATCACTCATTGAATGACATTGAGTTCTATAAATAATCTTTCCATTAAAAAAAAATATCCAAAAACTAACATAATATCAAATTGATACAAAAGTAATCCAACTACTTTCAGAGTCTACTACTAAATAACACATGTAAAACCAACAAGTTTAAGTAACATAGTGTTAGGTCATACACTATCACTTCCAATTGCATAACTACAAACTTGAAACTTCCACAATCTTGATTGTGAAATATTAGAAGCCAATGATCCACTGTCAGTTGTCAGATAGCTAAAAAATTATTAGGTTTTGCAAGAGAAGCCTATATATATGAAGACATGAAGAAAACAAAATTAGTGAGAACAAATTAAAGTCACCAAAATAAAACCGAGGAAAAAAAAAAAACAATATTGGCAAAGCTTAGCACAAGTATAAATTAAATTCTATAAGTTTGATATCCAAGTATAAAACTTATTGGAAAAGCTAATCTATTCATTTTCATATAAAGGCATCCCTAATGTTTAATCTATTCATCTTCATATAAAGTCATCCATAATATCAATCTATTCATCCAGCCAAATATCAAATATTTTATTAAGTGTTTGAACTCTTTTCTGTGAATTGCATGAAAAATTATAGAATAACAGTTTTGTTGCATCAAATAATTGGTTATGCTATGAGAATCATTTTATCAAATGGTTAGTATGCATATAAACTAATATTGACATATATTGTGGAAATTTAAAAACAAAAAACTATAAATCATGAAATAATAATAATGAGTTCCTTAAAAAAATTGAAAACAAATTAAAATTAAAAAAAAAAAAAAAACATCCCTAAACATATATATAATTCTATAAATGCAAGTATTGTGTGATTGGCTTATTTCTGTGTCAAAAACATTGTGGTGCTTTTGTATGAGTAGTTTAGGTTCTTTATGTGGTCATCAACATTGTGATCGTAATTGAAGACAAATTTCCCGTTATCCTAAGATCTTCAAGAGTCGAGTTTCAAAGGTAAAACTACTCGACTTGTTCTCTTGAAGAGATTAGGTGCACACACACAATTCATTCATACGTGTCCCAGCATCGTTAAGCAACCTTATGCGCACACACAAACAATTTGCATACTTGTGTCCCTGCATCGTTGTGCAATACGTAACATACACATAATGATCATATGTTCATGCATTAAGCATTTATATTGAATTCTAGGCTTGTTGCATTATTAGATTGTGTTGTGTTCATTAGCGACATTATATCGCGATTTGTTCATCATACTAACACACTCACACATTTGATTTGTGTGATCATGCATTGCATTTCATCATGCGATATCTTTTTGTGTGTATATATTTGATATGTGTTAGATATGGTTTGGTTATTTAGAGTAATGTGTCTAGTTTCAAAAGATTGGTTTTCAATGGTCTAAATATTTGTAAAAGTTGACCTTTAAATGGTCTTATACAGAGATTCAGATTGAGTTTTGAAACATTCTTGATAAACTAGACACGCATATCTTTCTAACGGTATATTATTCATAATATTTCATGACTGTTTGGATTGGGTTTGAAATCTCCAAAGAGACCACTGAAACATGGGAATTTTGTTTCATTCCAGATCTGACATTTGGTCACTCAAATGACAATATATCTTTCTATAGAAATTCAAATCTTATTTTGTAAAGATGATAAAAAGTAAACATCCATACCTTTCCAACGGTATATTATACAATAAGTTTCAATGTCATTTGGTAATGTTTTGGGGCGCTCAAAAATTGAGATGGTGGGCTACGAGAAATGTCTGTGAACTTTCTCTAGAAGTTCTTGCACCTTAGGGTCTTGTCTTGGTAGGCAACGAGAAATGGGAGCAAGAAAGCAGATTTTTTTCAAAATGGCGTAGTTTCATGTAGGGCTTCTATATAAACACTTATCTTCTTTCTCTAGCCGAACTAAGAGCCATAAATCACCATTTTCTCTCATCTTATCAACTCTTCAAGAGAAATATCTTCCAAGAGAGAGAAGCTAGGGTATCTAGAGAGAGAAAGCTTCCAAGCTTTCATTTTCAACTCTCCATCCCTCTCCCATATGCATTTAAAGTTTTCATCACTCATTGGTCTTCATTAATGATCTCCATTGTTGGTAAGAACAAACTTCCCCTTCATTAATTGTTCTTTACATGTTTAAATTCATTTATTTCATATATTTTGAAGTTTGGAGACCGTTTGAGGGATTAGTTAATAACTAGGTTGTTAGCTAGATTTCTCGACGCAAAGTTGAGAGAAAAGCTCTTCAAGCTTCATTGATTGACTCTCCAAGCCTCCCACATATGCATTTAAGTCATTAATCATTCATGGGTATTCATTAAACATCTCCATTGTTAGGTAAGCAGAAAAAAAAAAAAAAAAAAAAAAACCTTTTTCTTTTACTATTCTTTACTTGTTTAACTTCATTAATTGCATATATTTGAAGTTTGAAGATTGTTTGAGGGTTAGTTGATAACTAGGTTATTGGATTTAATTCTCTACATCTAGTAAAGCCTATATATTATCATTTAGGCATTTGCTAATAACTAGGATTGTTGAGTAATTATTACCACATCTAGTTAAACATAGTTTGTCTTGTCTTGCATTCTATGTATCTAGCATCATTTATATGTTCACACTTAGACTATAACTCTCTTCATAGAGTTCAAGTCTTGTAGCCACAATTGGTGGTTGACAAGCAAAGCGAAATTTGTGTGGTCAAGGTATTGGTTGCACAAGCATTTACAAGTGCCATTATAAAAGGCTTGTGGGTAAATTAGAAGGTGTTCACGCTAAAATTAGTGGATCAGAGGATATCACTAGGGATTGAACCAAGAGTGGTGAGTGGGAAGTGGGAAGTGACCATAGCCTAAGGTTATCGAGAGTGAGAGTCCATGTATCACTTGAAAGTGTAACTTCCTTTTCATATAATGGATTTCTATGGCTCAAATGGCTAGTGAAGCTAGTCCCGTGGTTTTTTTCCAGTTGGCGGGTTTCCACGTAAAAATCAATTGTTCTTTAATTTCCACACTTTTAATACTTGACTTTATTATAGTGTTGTTTGCCATTAAAATTGACTAATCGAAAAAGTTGGTAACATAATCAATTAATTGGTAAACAATCTATTCACCCCCCCCCCCCTTCCCTCCCCTCTTCCCCTCTCCAGGTTAATTATACTTGCATTAGACACATTTTCAATTGGTATTAAAGCAGGTGCCTAGATACACTTAGGTTGATCCTTCCATACATTTGTCTCATTAAACATTATGAGTGGCATTGAGATGTTATAGGGTAAATTGAACTCAAGTTCACTATTGCTCATCGGTGATGATAGAGAGGGAATCTTAGGAGATTAGATTGATAGAATGTCCATCAAGGTTGAGGATGCTCCAACCATTAGTGGTTCTATGAGCACATGTTCAAACAACGTGGTTTACACCTCATCCAGCATTCATGCCCATGATGAAGAATCAGATGAGTGTCAAGTGATCTTTCTTAAGGTTTTAAAGAAAAATCAAAAGCTCTCCATGGAGAATGACAAATTGAAAAAGTGAAAGATTTCCTCAAAAGAAAAGATTCGTACTCTTGAAGAAAGCAAGCAAAACTGTCAAAATCAACTTCATCAGTACATAAAGATCATGTAGGAGCAAATAGAAGAAATCTCTTCGCTTACCTCTGAAGTGAAGACCATGGAGAAGAAGACTTTCATTGATAACTCCTTGAACATAGACATGATTGATGTATCCACATATGAGAAGGAGATTAAAGATTGCCACCAATGGATGAAGGCAATAAAAGAACTTTCAAACAAAGACAATTCCTTGAAGATTATCAAGGATAGTGAGATGAGGTGCCTTAAAGAATTAAAAAAGGCAAATGAGTCAATCAAGGCTTTGACCCTCAAAGATTTGAAAGTTGATGATATGATCAACTTGGGAAAAAAGCATGGAGACAAGTGTGGGCTTGGATATTTGGATGAGAATACCACACCCTTTCCAAGTAAGACTACATTTATGAAGGCCATTCTTCTAAGAACACAAGAAGAGCAAAGTGGTATTCCAAACACTTTAACTAAAAAGGCTAAGATCAAGCAACCTCAAGCTCAAGGTAAAAGCAAAGCTTCATCCAAGTAATGTTTAACTCAAGGAAAGTCCACACAAGCATGAAACTCAACCAAAGCCTAGGCAATCCAAGAAGAATGGACAAGTCCTTGAGAAGTCAACCACCTCCTCCAACAAGCCAATATTCAAGAAAGGAGTTGACCACAAGAGACAACCCGAACTAGAAGTTAAAGCTCATGTGAGCTCACAAGGCAATGGTATGAATTCTAACCTTGTGCCTAATTGTCATTTTTGTGGTATTAAAGGTCATATTAGACCTTAATGTCATAAGTATGTTCACATGAGAAACAAATCTTTGAAAAATCAATCTCATGTTACACATGCTCATGGTGGGTCTAAAACTTTGATTTCTAAGAATCAAGTTCAACCTTCCAAATTTATTCACACTTGTCATCATTGCGGTGTAAGAGGGCACATTAAGCCAAAATGTCAAAAGTTTATTGGCGTGTGCAAAACCAAAGCTAAATCTCAATCTCATTAGAATAGTAGCAATGGTAAACCTAAGATCAAAAAGATTCTTACACCCACTCCACAAGGGAATGTAACCCGAAAAGCTCCTAAAAAGGTTTGGGTTATGAAGGAAGTGATTAAGAGCTCCGCTAGTCTTAAATCATCAAAGAGTGTGGTGTGTGACCATTCTTTGCATAAAAGGAATGCAAAGAAAAAGCTCATCGAGAATAACCATGTTGATTAATCTATCTTGACGTTAGGGTCAAATGATTGCAAGATCGATCAAAATGATCATGCCTCACTTGCTTTATTTCAAGCACATGCATGTAATGTAATTTTAAATGAGCAAGTTGTATTACAGCACCAAAATGCTTATTGACCGTATGTTGGTCAAAGCTTGTATATAGGCATTGTAGATACTTTGATGTTTCTTATTGCTTTTAGTTCCTATATGTTTGTATAGCTTATCCCATTGGTGTTTTTTTAGGTTCCATTTTAATCCCAAGGTTTTCCATGTCACCATGGTCTAACAAGTCATTTGATTTGTGTATGGAACCTTTACTTATGGGATTTGATACTCATGTGACACTAATTCCAGTTGATTTGGTATTAGTGATGCAGTTGGGCAGGTACTTTGTTAACCGGGAAAGCATATTTAGAATGTGTTTCCATGCTGGAACAACCTAATGACGGGGCTGAACAAAATACGGACATCAATCTTTCTATCCACTATGAATGAGGAGTACATAGCCATGAGGTGAACATGCACACAACTCCTTGCATTAGATACATTTTCAAATTCTACATACAAAAAATAAAAAATAAAAATTAAAAAAATTAAAAATTAAAAAAATCATACCTTATTTGAAGACGCTTTTAATATATAAAACTCGAATTTGAGATTTTGACCCTGAAAAATAAGTACCAAAAAACAAACCCTAAAAAAATGAAATCAAGAAAAAAGGAAGCTTAAGAGTTTTCTTTCAATTCTATATCAAACAATTAGTTGTTCCATAAGAATCATGTTATCAAACAATTAGTATGCACATAAACTAATATTGACATATACTATGGAAATATAAGAACAAACAACTATAAATCATGAAATAATAATAATGGATTCCTTAAAAAGATTGAAAACAAATTAAAGTTAAAAAACATCCTTAACCCAATATATACAATTCTACATTAATATATATATATATATATATATATATATATCATACCTTATTCAAAGACACTATCAACAAATGAAACTCGAATTTGAGATTCCGACCTAAAAAACAAGTATAAGAAAATGAACCCAAAAAAAATAAAATCAAGAGAAGCATACATATTCTATCCGGACAGAATTTTCTCTATGATCTTGGTACTTCTTCAAATAAAACACTATTTCAAACCTAAAAAGTATTTTTAAGGAAAAGATAAAAAAAAAAAAACACACAGTATGATTATAGAAGTTTTTTGGTGTGACTTTTTTTTTTAAAAGAAAATATTAATTGATTATTTTTTTAATATAAATATTAATCTCTGATGCCTTTTAAAAACCTAATTAATTAAAATCTTTCCTTTTCAAAAGGTAATTTTGTGACCAATTATTTTATTTGTCATAACTTACCAAATTTTGTAACTAACTGTGAAAATTATTTTTAAGAAGTTTCAATCAAACAAAACATCTATTTGTCACAAAATAATATCAACAGTGATACAATCAAAATTTGTCACAAAGAAACGTGTCACTATAAATCACTTTTTTTGTAGCGACCAAAGTTCTCTCCTGTCTACACATGGCACTGTAACTTTTATATATTATGAGTTTACCGCCAGCACGATGTGTGGGCATGGTTAAGTAATGCAATTTTCATATCATTTATTATTCTACTTTTGCTTTCAATGCTCTAATTTCTTCGAATTCCTTTTAAATCAACATGTTCAACCTGATTGTTACCGTTTTGTTTTTTTTTGTTTTTTTGTTTTTTGTTTTTTTATCATTTTAAATTCAATTTATGCTTTATTGTTTTGAAAAGAGAAGAAACAAAAGAAATATATATATATATATATATATATATAATAACTCTTCTTTTAATAAACTATAATATAATATAATAAATATAATCTTACAATTGAAATTAGCAAATATCAGGAAGAAAAATTCTATAAACAAAATTTAAATTTTGATAATGTTTTTTTTTCCTTTATTGATATTGGTTCAAATGGTACCTCTCATTATCTTATTTTTTATAATCAATTTTCAGTGTTTATAAAGGGGTGTAGATGTGAACAAAACAACAATAGAATTGATTGTTTGAGATCCTTCAATTTCATTGAAAAAGGTGTAGGATTATGAAAATTTTAAATATATATATATATATATTCAAAATGTTCAAGTGATAGAATAGGTATTATCTCTCCCTCCCTCCTTCAAATTTTAAATTAATTCTTAAAATTATTTAATATACAATTTGAAATATCTGAATTGCAATTCCAATACACTCAAAGAAACAATTACCAAACATAATTTGTACATAAGATAAAGCTGATAAAAAGTAGTTCATTAATGAAATTAAAACAAAAAAATTAAACATTTCAAAGTCTCTTATCGCACTAATTGTTATTTTCCAGCAACTTGTTTTAAACAGGTTTTCTTCTTGTCGTTGATATTGGAAAAGATGCAGATAAAATATAGATATACATGACATTAATAAAAAGAATATAGAATAAATGATTTATAAGGGATAAGAAGGTAACTGAGTCTAAAATTCAACCTACAAATTATTTAATTAACAGGTCTTAATTCAACCTACAAGGCAATTGCTTCAAACCCATATATGATGCCACCTGTTCTTCAAATAAACAGGTCTTATATACATATTTAAATAATCATATTGCTTTATGGTAAATTCTTTGATACATTAAATTCAATTATATATGGAGAAATCTCTGCTTAAAAAGATCAATGCATATGTAACCGGAAATAATTCGTATCAAAACAATTGTGATTACTTCAAAATCAATTCAACAAAACATCATTAATAAAAAAGCAATACCAAATGGAACAAATATTGCAAAATCCATAAACTTGATTATTTAAGGGGAAAAGTACCAGATTGGTATTAGTGCGAAGACTTCCATAGCTTTCTTTTCTGAGATCCGCTTTGAGGGTTCGTATTGCAATATTTGCTGCAAACACAAAAATATTTTAACCATTAGTGGAGTAAAAAGATTAACAGTTTCTTTCATAGGCTTTTCTCTAATTTTTTACTAAAATTGATTGACATTTTTTTAGGAAAACAAATAGAGAATTACATGAGTATTTATATACAGGTATACGAGGCTATTGAGATTCTTTTTCATTCATAGTTGGATTTTATTTGTGAGATAAATATTGGTGAACCCTATGTAATTAATGTAGATTAGCAGGCAAAAATTATATAAAAGATTAAAAGGTAACAAAAATGAGATAATTGAATATGAAAGGTTTTTTTTTTACTAAATTGAATGTGAAAGGTTAGCTTGAGAAATATTATTGATTAATTATGTGATTGGCCCTTTATTTTTATTTACTAACTAATAAGAATTTAATAAAATAATTAATAGTATATATAAAAATAATAATAAATAAAGAGTCATTCCCATAATTAATGGGACAATGAATAAAAATCAAAAGTCAATTTTAGGATAATGAATAAATTCTATTAATGAACTTAAAATAAAATAAAATAATTTACCAAATATTATAATTTAATAATACTGATAAAAAAAAAAAACTAATTAATAAGAATTTATGACTTATCTTTTTAACTTACCAAATATTATAATATATATAACTAATTAATAATTAAAAATCAATTATTGGATTAGTTAATAGAATTTATTCATTATTCCATTAATTATATATGAGATTGTATATTGATTATATAGATATATTATGTATATTATATTATTATATAGATTTTAATTAATAGGAATTTAATAACAAAGTACCTCACGATACAATACGTGTCAAGGTGAGGCTCTATTATAGGAGATTATATATATATATATATATATATACATTAATTATGCCTTATTTTAATTTCAGTAAAGACTTTGATGAAATCACATATATTTTTATGAATTTTGATCTAATTTTTTTATGGATAATAAGTTCATTGAAATCTAATTATGAATAAAATTTTTAGAATTTTTTAAAGAACTATATTTTTGAATTTCCCTATATTTATCTCATTTTTTTCGATGTCTTTATATTTAAAAAAAATCGAGATAAATAGTTTCGGTGCTTGAAAAATTCTCAAATTTTATTCATAGGTAGATTTCATTAAACTTATTATCCACAAAAAAAAAAAAAATTCAAATCAAAATTTATAAAAATAGATGTGATTTCATCTAGATCCTTACCGAAGTTAAAATAAGATATATCTCACTTGATAACTAATATATATATATATATATATCAATCTCGTTCTCATGCGAACGTCCTGATATAATTTCATGAGAATATTGAATGTAAACCACTAGTTTTGATAGGTGCATACACACTTAAATCAAAATATGTAAAACTAGTGACTCACATTCAATATTCTCATGAAGTTATATCAGGGCGTCCTCATTTTAAAATATATATATATATATATATATATATATATATATATAAGTACAAATTTTAGATTTATGGGTGGGAATAAAATTTATACTCGTGTGAATGTGAAGTGAATCACTTCCAACTTTTTTTCAATGGATTTGATAATAATAATGTGTGAAGAGCCTGAAAATCTCTAATTGAATTTTCGTAAGTCGGTGGTCACTGACAATGGTATAGCGAAAATTAGGAGGTCGTGCGATACGAGATCCTGTAAAAAATAAGAAGGTAGAATAGAGCGAGAGGAGGTGTCCCTTTGGGGACTCTCCAATAGTCGAGTTAGAAAATTTAATCAATAAATAAAATAATTTCAAATCAACAATTAAACTAAATAAAATCTAAATTGAATAAAATCTAAATTAAGTCGTAAATAAAGCTAGTCGAGTCCTGGGTGGTGTCGTTTGAAGAGCCTTATGTTCGCTTGGGCTAAGCATTTAGCAAATTAAATTGCTGGGAGGAGACGAGACAAGGCCGTCATCGAATGAAATTAATATGGTGAATATTGATATATGTTAGGCTAGAGGTGTGATGTTTAAGAAGATCCAGTCGAACGAATCCGAGTCTAGTGAGATGATGATGATATGGAGACTGTTGAGTATCAAGAGAATGTTAAGTGGACTACTACCAGTTAAGTCGACTAATATTATGATGGAGGTGAAGAATCAAAGTGGCGTCAAATCCCAAGCATGTTGAAATAGAGGAATTGTAGCAATTAATGCAATTTTGGGAGTTGGTGAAGGGAGTTGCAAAGAGTAATAATTAATTGAATTGAGATGAAACAGGTCGAATGGACTTGTTGAATGTGTATTGGCCGAGTGGCATTACAGAATGTGATATAATTGTATTACATTGAATTGAGATGACCTCATTATGCCTTTTGTTTTCTCACGTGGGAGTCAGAATATTCTCCCCTTTTATGAAATGGTAAGGGCTTTTTTATAGGTGTTTGGAGGTAGAGGCGTAGAGCAACTCAAGCCTGATCCCTTTGATCTCGACATGATATTGTAAACTGAATATCTATGAATTTGTTGACAGTTGAGTAACATCACAGACTTAGTCTACACACAGACTTGGTCTTTGTAGACTTAGTCAAGGTTTGCACTTGCTCTTGGGCTTGATTTATATAAAGTATTTAGGCTTGTCAACAGTCCAGATCAATAAAAGCCTAGTTACTATTCGGGCTATACTATTTTTGGCTACCACAGTTAGCCCCCAACTCTCTAAGTTGAAGTATTCAAATTAGAAAGTGGACTGTGTCAATCAAACTCTTGCGTTGAAAGACAATCGTTGGTAAAGTTGAATCGAAAAATTACGAGTTGGATTATTTAAATAACCCCATTTTTTTGTAATAAAGTCCTAAGAAGTCGTTTGAGCTTGTTTATTTTTGGCTCATTGTAAAGCGCTTTTTAAGGCTTCGTAGAGCGTTCATTTTATGGCTCGTTGTATAGCCTTTTTTGAGGCTCCATAGAGCGCTTGTTGTAGCTCGATGTAGCTCGTTGTAGAGCATTTTTTTAGGCTCCATAGTGCGTTTGTTGTAGCTCATTGTAGAGCGTTTTTTAGGCTCCATAGAGCACTTATTTTATGGCTCGCCGTAGAGCTCTTTTTGAGGCTCCGTAGAGTGCTTGTTGTAGAACGTTTTTTTTAAGGCTCTGTAGAGCACTTTTATTTTCAACTCCATGGAGCGTTTTTTGTAGTTCATTGTAGAGAACACCTTTTGTAGAGCGCCTTTTGTGACTCTATAGAGTGCTATTTGTCATAGGTTACTTGCAATAATAAGCGGAACCTATTCTTTCATGTTAGCAAGCATTAATGCTATAAATTTTAAAATGTAGTGAAACAGAGTAATAGTAGAGTTTATATTGAATTTTTACTAGAGTTCATTAGAGCATGCCAAGGCAAGGTAAATATAGAATAGTGAATTTAAACAGTTAGTAATTGCGATGCTAGGTGTGCTTGAATTGTCTTATTCTGGAAATATAGAATAGGTCATCTTTTTTTTTTTTTTTTTTTTTTTTTTTTTTTGTTTGGAAAACATTTTATGCTTTCAATCAATGAGAGACCAATAGTTGTACCTATAGATTAAAAATACACAAAGGCAAAGGGAAACTAGAGATTGCAAACGCTTTAGATACAACTAGAAAGGTTAAAGATTGGAGCATGTAAAGACTATTTTCAAGGCTTCAGGCAGATAAGTTGCAGGACACCAAAAATAAAAGATATAACGAAATTTCCATAAGTTAAAGAATTAGATGTAAAAGAAACATCATAGACTCTGACTGAAACTTGCAACATATGCAAATAGTAAGCTTACGATAGAGACTCAGACTACACATTATCATATCAACAGTGAAATTTCTTACCACAATGCTTCATTTAATTATCCTATTCAATCATTTTAGACATAGAACAAAGATGAGCATTCTAAAGTAATTGATCAAGTGGAAAGCCACAAAAATCAAGGCATGCCCAATTATTTGCATCCAGTAAAACAAAGGGAAAGTACAGTGCAGCCAATAAAAATAGGGTTTTAGTTTCTCAAGCATCAAATAATCCAACAATGAAAAATCTAAGATACAAATTTTCAAATTCCAGTCCATTTCATACATTTTCTAAGCAAATTGATGAGGTACAAAATTTTCACAAAGATCAAGAATTGTTGTCAGACAACAGAGCATTTCAACCAATATTAAAATCGAAAGAAAAGAAAAAAATTCAAATTTAAAAGCAAAAGTGAGAATCTTTGACAAATAAGTACAACAAATCGTTTCCAGCTTAACCTCATTTCAAGAATATGGCAAAGAGTGAAAGTAAAATAATTAGTAAATGAAGAACCTTAAATGTAGATTTTGCATTACATAATTGCCAAGGCCACACAGTGGGCGGCAAATTGAAGAGCTTGAAAATCTTCAGTTGAATTTTCGTAAGTCGGTGGGCACTAACAATAGTAGAGCAGAAATTAGTAAGTCGTACGCTACGAGATCCTGTAAAAAATAAGAAGGTAGAACGGAGCGAGAAGGGGGTGTCCCGTTGGGGACTCTCCGATGCTCGAGTTAGACAATTTATTAATAAATAATATAATTTCAAATCAACAATAAAAATAAATAAAATCTAAATCAAACCATAAACGAAGATGTCAAATCCTGGGTATGTCATTCGGAGAGCCTTATGTTCGCTTCAGCTAAGCATTTAGCAAATTAAACTATTGAGAAGAAATGAGGCAAGGCTGTCGTCGATCTATTTAGGAGTGATTTTCTATACTTGGACGTTCGTCGAATGCAAAGTAGTTAATCAATGATAGTTGGAGTGAAGGTAGGTTGGCAAGTGCATGGCAGATGTAAGGCTTAGACACGACCTTTTGGAATGTTGATACGTTGACTCTGATAAACAAAAAATGATATCGAACCAGGTCTGATGATTGCAATGTTATATGTTTACTCAGGAAAACTGAGTGACTTGCAATAATTGCTCATGTAAGTGGGAGTGGATGATAGTTTAACTAAGAAACAATGAAGAATCAATTGTTTAAGACGGGGAGTGGGTTGAGAAGGCATCGTCACGAGTGTTTTTATTGGAGGAGCTTTTATGCGTGGGCCAGTAAAGGAAAATTTATCTTCTTAGTGAGGATTTCTCATAATTCAGAAGTATTCTCTCTCTCTCTCTCTCACACAGAGTAGGCTTCACAAGGAGGTTGTTTCGTTCTTTTAGGATAATCAAATCCCAAAGATCATGTCCATATTTCGTGGGATTTGATATTTTGAAACTGAATGGAACTCAAGCTGGGTAGTTATCAGATGATAACAGCCAGCTGACTTGGTCCTTCTCAGACTTGGTTAAAGCTTAACACATCAGATTAGGTCTGTCTTCCATTGGGCCTCAATATTTGGGATGTGCTATTTTTGGCTACCACAGTTAACCCCCACTCTCTAAGTCGAAGTTTTCGATTTAGAAAGTATATGTGGTTGTCGTAGTTTGTTTACTTTTAGTCGATAAGCCGTACTTAATGTGTTGGTTGCTTACTTCTTGTCAATGAGGATTGTTAGGTGTGACGATCGTGTCAACCGTAGAATAACGTAATAACAATAAAAAATAAATGCCAAATTTCAAGTCGACGTGAATGTTTGAGCAAAGGTAAGTGATACCTTGTGAGGTCGAATGGTGGACTATTTAGATAGCCCCAAATAATTTTGTGATGAATTCTTCTAGGATTTTCTATTTTGTATTTAGCATGTAAGTGCCTCACTTTTTGATTGGCTTAATTTCGTTGACAAAACCACAATGGGGTTTAAACATGTAAAGGTAACTTAGGATTGAAGAAATCTTCATCAAATGTCAAAGGACCTCATTGTGGACATCAAGAGCTTCAAGGAAAGTAGATTATTTGTCTTGACTCTTAGTTGAAGAGATTTAGTTGCACACATACTCTCTCTAGCATGCTTATGTGATCTTTGCATTTTGAGTGTATGTATGTCACATTTCACACTTGCACAAATTTTCTATCTTGATTGTGTATAAGTGTAGTGCGCCGGTCCCAGTACCCGCGCACATCCACGCATTGCGCTACTAGTCTAGCGTCGGACCAGCGCAACCTTGGCAGAGGATGTGCAGCTCACCAGTGCAACATCCATAGGCGTTATGTGCTGGTCGTGCACATGATGACCAGCGCACATGACGGGAATATGAACCATTTTTTTCCCCAAAACGACCTCATTTCACTTGGATCTTATATATATGTCTTGATAGTTTTTTGTCGTTTTTGTGAGCAAAATTTACACCTTTCAAGAGCCAAAGAGTGTCTTCAAACAAAATCCACCAAGACTTGATTTTTAATCATCCAAAACACCAATACCCTTCATCTTTCATGATTCATACATCATCTAGCATGGGTTAGGTATGATTTCTCTGGATTTCTCTTCTTTGCTCACATGACTTGTAGTTAGATTATTATTTGCATCTTCTTATATGTTCTTGCTTTACAAGATAGCTTTTTTATTACTTGACTAGGTTCAAGATTGCATCTTTATTACTTGACTAGTTTCAAGATAGCTTTTTATTGTGTTTTGTAAGTTGTTTGTGATAGCTATAGCATATAGGGTATGATTTGCTCATATAGCTAAGTTATATGCATGTTATATAGCTTCATGATATCTAGGAGTGTTTAACATGTTCATACATGCCTAGATAAGATTAAATGTTTGACCTTACATTTTTGCATCTTGAATATTGCACATATTCACTTTAGGTTGTTAATCTCTTCTCTTAGAGAGTTAAGTCTTGTATTTACCTTTTGGTAGTTTGCAAGCATTGGACTAGGTTCATTTTTAAAGGCCTGCGGGTAATAATGTGGATTAGTAACCGTGTAGGGTTTGACGTGGCAACCTAGGTTGTAATTACATTACAATTAGTGGATTGAGGTTCGTGTGTAGAGCACATAACAGCTCGTGGTTTTTCTCATGAGGGTTTCCACGTAAATATCATGTGTCTCTTATATTTCCGCACTTTATACACTTGATATGTTTTGACTAGATAGGCGCATTTTCAGAATATTGATTAATCACGAAAATTGGGTAAAATCCGATATAATCTATTCACCCTCCTCTAGATTATTAGGACACATTTTATATTTATTTTCAATTGGTATCAGAACGGGTTCTTTAACATAATTAGGAGATCCCTTGCTCTTGTTAGAGTGTCTTGCATTTGTTTGCATTTTTTTTTGTGTCTTGTGTGATTTGCTTGTTTGTTTGCATTCATTCCATACTCACCCAAACACAATGAGTGGAAACGGAATTGGAGGCGATGGTGCTTCTAGCACAAGACTCCCCTTGCTCACCGAAATGAACGTCTCATGGAAAGGCAAAATGGAAGCTTATGTGTGCCAAATTCATGACCGTGCATGGATGGCGATTGAAGACGGGTACACCCCACCTATAATGACTCCTACGGGAGGTGGAGACGAAGTTCCCAAGCCAAAGGCACAATGGAGTCCCCAAGAGTTTGAGGCTTCAAATTGGAACAACAAAGCCATACACGCAATCTTATGTGCCATGAATGAAAACTAATACAAACTCATTCAAACTACAAGGATAGCAAATGAGGCTTGGGACATATTGGAGACGGCTCATGAAGAAACTGAAGTGGTCAAGGACTCCAAGCTCCAAGTCCTCCAAACACAATTTGAGACCATAAGGATGGAGGAGGATGAGTGCTTCAATGACTTCCAAGTGAAGCTTATGGATATTGTGAATCAAAGTCACCAACTTGGTGATCCTTACTCGTATAGAAGGATCAAGCAAAAGATAATGAGATCACTTCCCGAGAGATTCGAATCCAAAGTGACCGCCTTGGAGGAAAATAGTGACTACTCAAAAATGAAGCCAAATGAAGCCAAATGAACTGATAGGAAGGCTATTGGCCTATGAATCAAGGAAGACTCCTACAACTACACCTCCAAACAAACAAAAGAGCCTGGCTTTGAAGAGCATCAAAGTGGAAAAGGATGAAGATGACTCAGATGAAGAAATTGTTTTGATGGCAAAGAAGTTCAAGCAATTTATGAGATTTGAGAAGAAAGGATTTGGCTCCAAGGGAAAGTTTGTCAAGAAAAAGGCTCTTTTCAAGAAAGTAAAGCATACTCAATAGAAGGACTACAATAAGGGTGTCTAATGCTATGAGTGTAGTGGTTTTGAACATATTGCCCCCGAGTGTGCAAATGTAAAGAAAAAGAAAGGAAAAGCCATGGCGGTTACTTGGAGTGATAGTGATGACCTAGAAGAGGAAGATAAGTCTTCAGATGATGATAAAGACCAAGTTGCCAACTTCATTGCTTTCTTGTACTCTCATAAGAGTAATAAAAGTGTAAGTGACAAAGAAGAGATGACTCAAATGGAAAGAGTAATTCTTCAATCTCCAACTTCGACTTTGATGAAGAGATGGACTATGATGACTTTATGAGATTCTTTTATAATTCTAGGTTGAAGAAAAAGGAGATACAAAAGTTGAAAGGGGAAAAGCTTGAATTGACTTCTAAGGTGACTCATTTAAGTTTGGAAATGAGTAAAATAAAATAGATGGAAGAAGGATTGAAGATGGAGTTAGTCTTGGCTAAGAAGAATGTAAGGATTCCCATATTTTGATTGGCTTATTTCGTGGATAAACCACATATTGGGGTTTGAATGTAAGGGTAGTTTAGGTGATTGAGATTCAAGCTCAAAGTCCCTTTCAAGACCTCAAGAGATCAAGCACTTCAAAGTTAAATTTATAAGTGTTTACTTACTTTGAAGAGATAGTTGTACACACCCAACCCCCATGCATATGTCTTTTGTTGTATGTTGTGTGTGTTTATATTGTGTGCATTAATGTTCATTAATCTCTCTTCTTGCATGTTTAATTGTTTGCATCTTGCTAGTTATATGCCATAACATGTTAGGCATTATAATGCATTCACGTCACTCACACACTTGCACCCATGGCATGATCTTGTATGAGAAGCTGCATGAGAAGGCATTGACCTTCTCTACCGCGGTTGCAGTGCCGCGGTTGGATAACAGCAGCTGGATAACCGCGGCATGCTAGCGATAGAGATTCCCTTTCTCTACCACGGCACACAGGCGACAGAGATACATTCTCTGTGCCGAGGTTGAAGTGTCGCGGTTGACCCAACCGCGGTAGTCGACGACCGTGGCAGTCCGCCTTGCTTGAAAGTCCAAGACGCTGCAGTTTTTTTAAGAGCCTATAAATATCCCACTTTCATTTTAGGTTGGCTCTAAGAGTTCCAAAAGCATATTTTTCTCTTTGAACATTTTTTTAAGAGCCTAAAATCCTCATGAACTCACCTTTAATTACTCAAAGCTTTTCCTTTTTGCATCAAACTTCATATTACATCATTTATGCTCACATAGAGTGCATCCATGCATGGTTTTGCATCATCACATCTTGTTTGGTAAGAATCTCACTAACTTCATCTAATTTTAGTGTCTTTCTTAACAAGTCTTCTCTTTATTCACTTGTATGTTTTTAGAACACATGCTAGATACAAGATAGAGATTGTTTGTGATGAAATGATTGAGTGTTGTATTGTGATAGCTTTCTAGGTTATGTTTAATCTTGATTGCTAAGCTATTTGACATGTCATTTAGCTATTGATATTTAGGATTGCTTTTATTGCATATTCATCATCCTAGATAAGCATCTAAGGTTTCCTAGCCTTGTTTGTTCATTGAATATCATCATATATTAACTTAGGACATTTTATCTCTTCATTGAGAAGTAAGTCTTGTGTGTAGTTTTCGGGAATAGATTGCTTAGATCGCAAGCAATTGAACTAGGTTCACTTATACTGGGATTAGGTAGGTGTGTGATTACTTCCGGGATTAGGTTGTAATCTTTATCACATTTAGTGGATTTGAGGTTCGTGTGTGACTCACATAACAGCCCGTGGTTTTTCCCGTGAGGGTTTCCACATAAATATCTTATGTTCTTTACAATTCCGCACTTTATACAATTGATATATTATTATGACTAGCTAGGGGTATTTTCGTCAATTTGACCTTTAACAAAAATTGGGTAAAATCGGATAAAATCTATTAACCCCCCCCCCCCTCTAGATTAATATTAGGCACACCATAATTTGTTTCAATTGGTATCAGAGCGGGTTCCTAGATATACTTAGGTGATCCTTGCTCATTTTGGTGTGTTTTGCATTTGTGTGTTGTTTTGCTCATACACACATTTTGCATACATTTCATTTCATTCATTAAACACAATGAGTGGAAACGTTGGGAACAACGAGGGAGCTTCTAGCACGAGACCTCCTCTCCTCACTGGTTTGAACTATTCCCAATGGAAAGGGAAGATGGAATCCTACATATGTCAAATACATGACCGTGTATGGATGGCGGCTGAAGATGGATATGATCTACCCATGATGACTCCTACAGGTGGAGGAGAGGATATGCTCAAGCCTAAAGCGTAATGGAACGCGCAAGAGTTTGAGGCATCAAAATGGAATAGGAAGGCGACACATGCCATCCTATGTGCAATGGACGAAAATCAATATAAATTGATTCAAAACACTAGGATTGCTAAGAAGGCATGGGACATCCTAAAGGTTGCACATGAGGGAACCGAAGTTGTAAAGGACTTTAAGCTTCAAGTCCTCCAAACGCAATTTGAGATGCTTAGGATGGAGGAGAACGAACACTTCAATGACTTCGAGATCAAGTTGATGGATATTGTCAATCAAAGCTATCAACTTGGTGACCTGTATTCGGATAGGAGAATCAAGCAGAAAATTATGAGATCTCTCCCCGATAGGTTTGAATTCAAGGTTATGGCTTTAAAAGAAAATAGTGGATATAAGGATATGAAGCCGAGTGAGGTAATTGGAAGCCTCCTCGCCTACGAGTCTAGGAAGGCTCCTAGCTCTATGCCTTCGAAAAAGCATAAAGGAATTGCTTTAAAAGTCTCTATGGATGAAAAGGAGGAAAAGATTGACTCGGATGAAGACCTTGCCTTATTTGTGAAAAAGTTCAATAAGGTTATGAAGTTTAGGAAGAAGGGTTTTGGTTCAAAAGGCTAAAACATGAAGAAAAAGGGTCTCTTCAAGAAGTTTGAGCCTAGGCAAGAGAAAACCGAAAGGAAAAGGGTCTGATGCTATGAGTGTGGTGGGATAGGTCACTTTACCCCCGAATGTGCGAATCACAATGACAAGAAAAAGGGAAAAGTGATGACCGCCACTTGGAGTGGAAATAGTGATGACTCCAATGAGGGAGATGAGTCTTCAGATGATGAAGAGCTCATGGCTAACTTCCTAGCCTTTGCCTCCTCTCACAAGAGCAAAAGTGCTAGTGAAGAAGAGCGAGAGAGTTAAGAGGAAATTAACTCAAGTGAAGATGACTCCTCATGTCACTCCACAAATGGATATGTGGAGAAAAAGGTTCTTGTTGAATACCTTACCGAGTTTAAAAGCCTAGAGATGAAAACAACAAGAAAGATTCAAAAATTGAGAGAAAAGAATCTAGAATTTTCATCTCATAATGACCACTTAAGTGAACAAGTGGAAAGGGCAAAGAAAATTGAAGATAAACTAAAAGAGGAGTTAAACTTATCTAAGAGGAATGAAGAAGGCTTGAAGAGAGAGATTGAAGAAGCTAAAGAGTCTTTAACTAGAATGGCTTCTAGCAACAAAAAGCTTGACCATATGCTTGGTATTGGAAAGAGTCCATGTGACAAGAGAGATCATGGATTTGATGATGGTAAGGAGACCTCCAATTCCCACAAGACCATGTTTGTTAAGAGTTTAAGAAGCAAAGAAGCCTCACATGTGCTAGCTCTTAGGAAGAAAATTGATCTAGAACAATGCTCACATAGTGCACAAGTGTTGGTGGCTCAAAGAAGACAACCACAAGCTCAACCCTCAAAAGCTCATCAAGCTAACTTTCCTCAACAAATGGCTCTCAACAAAGGAAAGAGACCAATCATACAACCTCAAGCTAAGAAGCAAGCTAGACCGATTCAACAACGAAGGTGGATTGAACCCACTCAACCACAAAAACATCGACAAGCTCCCATGCGTGCACAAGGACAAGGTATGATTCCTTATTTCATTCATTCATGTCATTTTTGTGGATTTGATGGTCATATTAGACCAAATTGCTTTCAATACATTAAAATGTGTAGAACTAGAAGCATGATTGAAAAGAGAAATAATAGAGCCATGATGCATGTTCCTAGGAATGAAAAAATTGATTTGCATGATCCTAGAACATCTAGAGCCCATGTACCAAAAACCACTAGAAAAGAAAATATTGTATCTAAGTGGATTAGAAAGAATGAAAATGTTTGCCATGTTGCTCAAATTGCTTTGAAAGCAAATTCTTCTAATTTTTGGTATCTTGATAGTGGGTGCTCTAGACACATGACGGGAAACAAGAGTTTCTTTGAGACTCTTGTCATGGAGGAAAGAGGATGTGTCACCTTTGGTGATGGATCCAAAAAGAAAGTTGCAGGGAAATGAACCATTTCCATTCCTGGTCTACCCTCGTTGTCCAATGTTTTATTTGTTGATGGCTTGAAAGCCAATTTGATTAGCATTTCTCATCTAAGTGATAAAGGACTTTTCGTCTTATTTAGCAAAAATGATTGCTCTATTCTATTGCCTAATGGACAAACCTTGTTAAAAGGTATGAGATCTAGTGACAATTGCTATTGTCTTGAAGTTAGAATAGTCTCAAACAATGTGTCCAAGGAAGAGCAAGTTGAGTTGTGGCATGAAAGACTTGGTCACATGAACTTTCGGGATTTACGAATCCTAAACAAGTTTAATGTTATGCTTGGCCTTCCCAAGCTTGGGAAGAAAGCCAATGGTGTTTGTGGACCTTGACAACAAGGAAAACAAACCAAAAGCATGCACAAAAAGGGCAAGTATCTCTCCACCAAGGAGCCCCTAGAGCTTCTCCACATGGATCTAATGGGTCGTGTGCAAACCGAGAGTTTAGGTGGAAAGATATACATTTTTGTTTGTGTAGATGATTTCTCTAGATTCACATGTACATATTTTCTTAGAGAAAAATCCGAAACTTTTGACAAGTTTAAAATGCTTTGTAATAAAATTCAAAATGAAATGAACTCTAATATTAAAAGCATAAAGCGAATTAGAAGTGACCATGGGAGGGAATTTGAGAATATTTCCTTTGGAACCTATTGTGATAGTGTAGGTATCTCCCATGAGTTTTTGGCTCCTAGGACACCTCAACAAAATGGAGTTGTTGAGAGGAAGAATAGGGTCCTTCAAGAGATGGCCAGTGTCATGTTGCTTAGCAACAATGTTCCTAGGAACTTATGGGCCGAAGCCGTCAATTTGGCTTGCTATATAGGGAATAGAGTTTTCCTAATGCCCGGCACTAGGCAAACCTCCTATGAGTTGTGGAGAGGTAGAAAGCCAAATGTAAGCTTCTTCCACACCTTTGGAAGCAAATGCTACATTTTAAATGACCGTGATCAACTTGGCAAATTTGATGCTAAGAATGATGAGGTTATCTTTATTAGCTATACCTTAAATAGCTATAGAGTTTTCAACTTGAAGACTCGAACCGTCATGGAGTCATCAAGTGTTGTTGTTGATGATACAAGGCATAAGTCTAATAACCATGAGGAGGAGGTTGTTATAGTGGATGACTCTCCCTTGGAGAATGTTGTGGAGACTCCTAATGTAAAGGAGAAACAAACTATTGATAAAGTTTATATATTGAACTCTAAAGAACCCACTCCATGGGTTAGGAAACTCCATGATAAAGAAGACATCATTGGAGAGGTTAATGAGGGTGTGAGGACTAAACGTTACACCTCTCAAATAGAACCCAAAACGGTTGAAGAGGCCTTAAATGATGAATTTTGGGTTCTTGCCATGCAAGAAGAGCTAAACCAATTTGAAAGGAATGAGGTTTGGACTCTAATTCCTAGGCCTAAAAGCACAAATGTGATAGGTACCAAGTGGATCTATAGGAACAAATCTGATGAGGATGGCAACATAGTGCGTAAAAAGGCTAGACTTGTTGCACAAGGATACTCTCAAATTGAGGGTATTGACTTTAGGAGACATTTGCTCCCGTTGCCCGTTAGAGTCTATTAGGCTTCTCTTGTCCATTTCTTGTGTGCACAAGTTCAAATTGCACCAAATGGACGTCAAGAGTGCCTTCCTCAATGACTTCTTGCAAGAGGAAGTGTTTATTGAACAACTCAAGGGGTTTGTGGATGCTCACCACCCTAACCATGTCTATCGCCTCAAAAAGGCTCTATATGTGTTGAAACAAGCACTGAGGGCTTGGTATGAGCGCGTCACTCAATTTCTTGTTGACAATGACTACACAAGGGGTAGTGTTGACAAGACCTTGTTCATCAAGAGAAACAAAGATGAGTTATTTATAGCTCAAATCTATGTTGATGACATTGTATTTGGCTCCACCAACAACACCAAGGTCCAACAATTCATTGAAGTTATATCTCATGAATTTGAGATGAGTCTTGTTGGGAAGCTAAGTTACTTCCTAGGTTTGCAAATTAGGCAATTAAATGAAGGGATTTTTATTACCTAAGCCAAATATGCCAAAAACCTAGTGAAAAAGTTTGGGCTAAAAAATGCCAAACATTGTGATACACTCATGAGTACTACTTTGAAGCTAAGCAAGGATGCTAGCGGAAAAAGTGTGGAACAAACTCTATATCGTGGCATGATTGGAAGCTTGTTTACTTAACCGTAAATAGGCCCGATATATCCTTTAGTGTGGGTGTGTGTGCTAGGTACCAAGCGGATCCTAAGGAGTCTCATCTCTCTTCCGTTAAGAGAATCATTCGCTTTGTGAATGGGACATCCAACTATGGGATTTGGTGCTCTTTTGACACTAATACTAGTTTGGTTGGCTTTAGTGCTGTGGATTGGGCAGGTAATTGCGATGATAGGAAGAGCACATCGGGCGATTGCTTCTTTCTAGGCAACAACTTGGTGTCTTGATTTTGCAAAAAGCAAAACTCGATTTCTTTGTCCACGGCCGAGGCCGAGTACATAGCAGCGTGGAGTGGATGCACACAACTCCTATGGATGAAGTAAATGCTAGTCGACTACGGATTCAACCAAGGTACACTCACTCTCTTTTGTGATAATATGAGTGCTATTAATATTTCCAAGAATCCGGTATAACACTCTAGGACTAAGTATATTGACATCCGTCATCATTTCATTAGAGAGCTTGTTGAAAATAAATGCATAGTGCTTGAACATGTAGGCACTAATGATCAACTAGCGGACTTATTTACTAAACCCTTATATGCTACTCGATTTAAAACACTAAGTAGATATATTGGGATATATCTTGTGGAGTGATGTGTTTTGGTGTTTGACCCCATGTGGGGAACTCAAGCAAAGAGAGCAATTGCATACTTGTTGCATGCAATATTTGAAAATTTTTATGCTCCTTTTTTAATTGATTGAGTATCTTGGTTGCACATATGTATATATGTTTTTATCTATAAGTGTGAACCATGCTTTGAATGCAATCCATGTCTTATTTATGTTCAAACATGATTTTTTGGACTAGGAGATTTAATTAGGAAGTACTTATTGAATGACCTATAATAATCTCCATGACATGATGATTGTTGAATGTCATGCTTAAAATGTGAAAAGCATGAAATTTAAATGACATGCTCAAATGAAAAAGCATGAATTGATAATTGCAATTCTTAAAATGCAAAACCATGTGTGAAAAAGCAAATGAGACTCAAATGAAAATTAAAATGTCTCTCTTTCTTTATTTGTTGAACATGTCTACTATCATACGGATATCTTATCCGGAAAAATCAAATAGAGCGCAAAGTTACTCATGACATGTTTCGCTCATAAAGTTGGATATTGCTCTCTAAAATTGAAATCAATAAATTCTCTATATCCTTGCTTTTATTCATGTTAAATGGTGAAATTTGTTTGAATTCTTATAGGAAACCTTTGTCATTTTTGCTTTGCCAAATTCCATTGACTTTTGATCTTGAATACAATATGTCTTGCATGCAAAGCATTTTAATCACACATTTTCATGAAAATAAATCTCATTGTATCTCTCCATTTGATTGAGTTGCATAAAGTGCTTTATATGATTATGTAAATGATATGTATACTTTTGTCTCTCTTTGCTACAAGTGACCCGTTTAAGGAATACTCCTTTGCCAATCTCATCACAAAAATGGGGAGTAGGATGTGGTAAGAGGTAACATGTTGGGGAGAATATTCATTAAGTGGGAGTAACTCTTTGAGGGGGAGCATTGCATTCACATTCATTGCATGATGTTGTGCTATAAATTCTTAGAATGTAAATGCTTGTTTATTTTCTCACTTGATTAATCTCACATTTTCGTTGAGCTAGAATGTGTAGAAACTTTGTTTTAAAAGGTTGATAATTCTACAAGAGATTGAAGACTTAATTTTTTTTTTTTTACTTTCTTATCTTTTTGTAATATAGAATATCTTATTGTCCCGTATTTTCTATTTTGTTGTGAGGAATCAATGTGAGTGGTAGTTTTGTCATGAAATAGCCAAAGGGGGAGATTGTAAGGATTCCCATATTTTGATTGGCTTATTTCGTGGACAAACCACATATTGGGGTTTGAATGTAAGGGTAGTTTAGGTGATTGAGATTCAAGCTCAAAGTCCCTTTCAAGACCTCAAGAGATCAAGCACTTCAAAGTTAAATTTCTAAGAGCTTACTTACTTTGAAGAGATAGTTGCACACACCTACAACCCATGCATATGTCTTTTGTTATATGTTGTGTGTGCTTATATTGTGTGCATTAATGTTCACTAATCTCTCTTCTTGCATGTTTAATTGTTTGCATCTTGCTAGTTATATGCCATAACATGTTAGGCATTAAGATGCATTCACGTCACTCACACACTTGCACCCATGGCATGATCTTGTGTGAGAAGCTGCATGAGAAGGCATTGACCTTCTCTACCGCGGTTGCAGTGCCGCGGTTGGATAACCGCGGCATGCTAGCAACGGAGATGTCTCTTCTGTGCAGCAGTTGACCCAACTGCGGCAGTCCACCTTGCATGAAAGTCCAAAACGTTGTAGTTTTGTTGGGAGCCTATAAATATCCCACTTTCATTTTAGGTCGGCTCTAAGAGTTCCAAAAGCATATTTTTCTCTTATAACACTTTTTTAAGAGCCTAAAATCTTCAAGAACTCATCTTTAATCACTCAAAGCTTTTCCTTTTTGCATCAAACTTCATATTGCATCATCTATGCGCACATAGAGTGCATCCATGCATGGTTTTGCATCATCACATCTTGCTTGGTAAGAATCTCACTAACTTCATCTAATTTTAGTGTCTTTCTTAACAAGTCTTCTCTTTATTCACTTGTATGTTTTTAGAACACATGCTAGATACAAGATAGAGATTGTTTGTGATGAAATGATTGAGTGTTGTATTGCGATAGCTTTCTAGGTTATGTTTAATCTTGATTGCTAAGCTATTTGACATTTCATTTAGCTATTGATATTTAGGATTGCTTTTATTGTATATTCATCATCCTAGATAAGCATCTAAGGTTTCCTAGCCTTGTTTGTTCATTGAATATCATCATATATTCACTTAGGTCATTTTATCTCTTCATTGAGAAGTAAGTTTTGTATGTAGCTTCTAGGAGGAGGTTGCTTAGATCGCAAGCAATTGGACTAGGTCCACTTATACCGGGATTAGGTAGGTGTGTGATTACTTCCGAGATTAGGTTATAATCTTTATCACATTTAGTGGATTCAAGGTTCGTATGTGGCTCACATAACAGCCTATGGTTTTTCCCATAAGAGTTTCCACGTAAATATCTTGTGTTCTTTACAATTCCGCACTTTATACACTTGATATATTATTGTGACTAGCTAGGGGTATTTTCGTCAATTTGACCTTTAACGAAAATTAGGTAAAATCGGATAAAATCTATTCACCCCCCCCCCCCCCTCCCCCATCTAGATCAATATTAGGCATACCATAATTTGTTTCAAAGAATAAAGAGAGCTTAAGGAAAGAGCTCATGGAAGCAAAATGGTTAATTGCTAAGATGACCTCTGGAACTGAGAAACTTGACAATATGCTATCTTGTGGGAAGAGTCCTAGTGACAAGAAGGGGTTAGGATATGTGGAAGAAATGGAGACCACATCCTTGAAGAAGGCAACCTTTGTCAAAACCAAATAGGGTGAAAACGCTAAAACCCATCAACAACCAACTAAATGGGTTGAAGTTGGTGAATCCTCAAAGCAAGCTCAAGTAAGGGTTGCAACAAGAGCTCCACCACAACCAAGACCTCCACAACCAAGACTTCATCAACCAAGGATCCCATAAGCTCAACATAGGGTCTTTCATGCTCAACCAACGAGACATGCTAACTTGGCTCAACCACAAAAGGGAGAGTTGCCTCAACATTAAAGAGCAGCCCAAAATGGAAGAAGGTCACAAATGCTTGCAAAAGGCAATGGTATGAACTCTTACTTTACTCCTACTTGCCATTTTTTTGGAATTGAATGTCACATTAGGCCTAATTGTTTTAAGTATATTAAATTGTGTAGAAGAGAAAGCATGATTGATAACAATATGCTTAGAAGAGCCACAATGCATGCACGTAAGAAATTTAGAGCAAATGGACCAATGGCTCATAGGAATGACCATGTTGCACCTAGGATGAATGGAAATAATGAATATTATTGCTATGTGGCTCAAGTAGCCTTTAAAGCAAATGTCTCCAACACTTGGTACCTTAATAATGGGTGTTTTAGGTACATGACCGGAAACAAGAGTTTCTTTAAAACTTTTGTAATGGAGGATAGTGGATTTGTCACCTTTGGTGATGGATCTAAGAAAAAGGTCATAGGGAAAGGTAATATATCTATTCCCGGCTTACCCTCCATGCCCAATGCTCTTTATATAGACGGCTTGCAAGCTAATTTTATTAACATATCACACTTGAGAGATATAGGGCTTTCGGTCATGTTTAGCAAGGTTAATTGCTCTATTCTTAAAGAAAATGGACAACTTTTGTTGAAAGGCAAGAGATCAAGTGACAATTGTTATTGTCTTGAGTCTAATCTCATCTCTTGCAACTTGTCTACTAGTGAGCAAGTTGAGGTGTGGCACCAAAGATTTGGCCATATGAACTATAGGGACTTGAAAGTCTTTGATAGGTTGAACGTTGTTAGAGGCCTTCCCAAGCTTGGGAAAAAGGTTGAGGGTATTTGTGGACCTTGTCAACAAGGGAAGCAAACCAAGAGTGTGTATAAGAAAGGCAAATATCTCTCCACCAAAGAACCATTGGAGCTTCTCCATATGGACCTTATGGGTCCTTTCCAAACCGAAAGCTTATGTGGTAAAACATATATTCTTGTGGTAGTTGATGACTTCTCTAGGTTCACTTGGACTTACTTCCTTATTTAGAAGTCCAAAGCCGTTGAGAAATTGAAAATGTTTTGTGTTAAAATTCAAAAAAGAAAACTTTTCACATTAAAAGCATTAAGAAAAATAGGAGTGATCATGGGAAAGAATTTAAAAATGCTAGCTTTGAAAAGTTTTGCAATAGCCTAGGCATTTCTCAAGAATTTTCGGCCCTTAGGACTCCTCAACAAAGTGGTGTTGTTGAGAGGAAGAATAGAGTCCTCCAAAAGATGGGTCGAGTGATGTTGCTTAACAACAAAGTACCTATGAACCTTTGGGCCAAAGCCATCAATACGGCTTGTTACATAGGGAATAGAGTGTTCCTTAGGCCCGGACTAAACAAACATCCTATGAGTTATGAAATGGTACGAAACCCAATGTGAGCTACTTCCACATCTTTGGAAGCAAGTTCTATATACTAAATGTCCAAGATCAACTTGGTAAGTTTGATGCCAAGAGTGATGAGGGTATTTTCATTAGGTATGCACTTAATAGCAAGGCTTATAGAGTTTTTAATTTAAATACTCGAAATGTCATGGAATCATCAAATGTTGTCTTTAATGATTGTAAGCCCAAACATAATAACCATGAGGAGGATGTTTGTGAGATAGATGACATTTCCTTGAAGGAGTGTGGTGAGACTTCAAGTGGTGTGAAGTAAAACCAAAATGAAGAGGATGATTTACCTCTTAATAGAATTCCTCTTTTGGACTCTAGTGAACCCGCTCCTTTGGTAAGGAAACTCTATGATAAAAATTATATCATTGGAGATGCTAATGAGGGTGTTAAAACTAAACGTCAAATAGCTAATCAAATTAGCTACACTTGTTACACCTCTCAAATAGAACCCAAGAAGGTTGATAAAGTCTTGAAGGATGAGTTTTGGGTTCTTGTCATGCAAGAAGAGCTAAACCAATTCGAAAGAAATGAGGTTTAGACTCTTGTTCCTAGACCTAGAAACACCAATGTCATATGCACCAAATGGGTGTTTAGGAAAAAATCTGATGAGAATGGCAACATTGTGCGAAATAAAGCTAGGCTTGTTACACAAGGATACTCTCAAATTAAGGGTATTGACTTTAAGAAGACTTTTGCACTCTTTGCCCGCCTTGAGTCCATAAGGCTTCTCTTGTCCATTTCTTACGTGTACAAGTTTAAATTACACCAAATAGATGTCAAGAGTGCCTTCCTTAATGGCTTATTACATGAGGAAGTGTTTGTTGAGCAACCCAAGGGGCTTGTGGATCCATACCACCCCTCTCATGTCTATCGCCTCAAGAAGGCTCCATATGGGCTAAAACAAACACCGATGACTTGGTATGAGCGCCTCACTTTTTATCTTGTTGGCAATAACTACTCTAGAGGTAGTGTTAACAAGACATTGTTCATCAAGTGCACTAAAGATGAGCTATTCATAGCTCAAATTTATGTTGATGACATTGTTTTTGGTTCCACCAACCACTTAAAAGTGCAACAATTTGTTGATGTCATGTCTCATGAGTTTGAAATGACCATGGTTGATGAACTAAATTACTTCCTAGGCTTGCAAATTAAGCAAATGGATAATGGGATCTTCATATTCCAAGCTAAATATGCAAAGAGTCTAGTGAAAAAGTTTGGCCTTGAGAATGCCAAACATTGTGACACACCCATGAGCACCACATTAAAACTAAGCAAAGATGCAAGTGGAAAGGATGTTGAGCAAAGTTTATATCGTGGCATGATAGGTAGCTTGCTTTACTTGACCGCAAGTAGGCCCAATATCTCATTTAGTGTGGGTGTTTGTGCTAGGTACCAAGCTAGTCCCAAAGAGTCTCACCTTGTTGCAGTGAAGATGATCATTCGGTTTGTGAATGGTACCTCAAATCCTAAGATTTGGTAATCCTTTGATACTGATCCAAGTCTTGTTGGATTTAATGATGTCGATGGGCCGGAAATTGTGATGATAGAAAAAGTACATCGAGCGGTTGCTTCTTCGTTGGAAACAATTTGGTTTCTTTGTTTTGCAAGAAGCAAAACTCGATTTCCCTATCCACGGCCGAGGCGAAATACATTGCCGTCGGTAGTGCTTGCACTCAATTGATGTGAATGAAACAAATGCTAGCTGATTATGGCTTAGAGCAAGGTACTCTTACTTTATTTTGTGATAATATAAGTGCCAGTAACATTTTCAAAAATCCTGTCCAACATTCTAGGACAAAGCACATTGACATTAGACATCATTTCATAAAGAGCTAGTTGAGAGCAAAACCATTGCATTTGAACATGTAGGAACAAATAACCAACTAACGGATTTGTTTACAAAGCCCTTAGACACCCTTAGATTTGGGAACCTTAACAAGTTTATTAGGATTTGTCACTTGGGTTGAAATTGTAGGTTTTGACCCCATATAGGGAGCTCAAGCAAAGAGAGCAAAGTTGCATGATCATGCATTGTGTTACATTGATAAATTTTATGCCTCTTATTTAATTGCTTGAGATGATTGGTTGTGCATGCTCATGTATTTTCTTTCTTAATAAGTGTGTTATATTGCCTTGCTTGCAATCCATGTTATATTTATACTCAAACATGCATTTTTGGTCTAGGAGATGTACTTTGGGAATACTTTATGAATGACCTATAATTGATCTCCATGACATGATGATTCTTGTTAATGACATGCTTAAGATGAAAAGTGTGAGTTGAAAAATGTGAAATATTTGTTTGTTAAATCTTGATTGCAAATATGTGTGTCAAAGCAATATTGAGACTTAAATAAATAAGGAGCTTAAAATCCATAGTCTCTCTTTCTTTATTGGTAAAACAAAGCTACTATCATACGAGTATCTCACCCGGAAAAATCAAATAGGGTGCAAAGTCGCTCATATCTTATTTTGCTTGTAAAGTTGGATATAGTTGCTCTTTAAATTGAAATGGTTAAACCCTATATCCTTGCTTTTCCCATGACAAAGGGAGAAATTGGTTTGAATTCTATTATGAAACCTTTGTTTTTTGCTTTGCCAAATACCATTGCTTTTGAACTTGAATGCAGCATGTCTTGCATCCAAAACATCTTTGACACACATATTTCTTGAAATAAAACTCCTTGAATCTCTATTACTTAATTGAGGTGCATAAAATTGCTTATAGGATTATGCACATGTGTTTGTGCTACAAACTCTCCTTGCTAATGATTACCTATTATGGGAGACTCCCTTTGTCTATCTCATAACAAAAAGGGGGAGTAAGGTTGGGGAGTATTTGTGCTATTCTTGGCATTGCATTTAGGGGGAGTTGAGAGAGAGTAACCCATGTTGGGAGATATTGCATCTATGGGGAGTTGCATTGCATTGCATGATTACTTTTTTTATTGTATTGATTTACTTTGGCAATTGCAAATACTCTTGATAGTTTTTGGTCGTTTTTGTGAGCAAAATCTACACCTTTCAAGAGCCAAAGAGTGTCTTCAAACAAATCCACCAAAACTTGATTTTTAATCATCCAAAACACCAATACCTTTCATCTTTCATGATTCATACATCATCTAGCATGGGTTAGGTATGATTTCTGTGGTCTTCTCTTCTTTGCTCACATGACTTGTAGTTAGCACATTATTTGCATCTTCTTATATGTTCTTGCTTTACAAGATAGCTTTTTTATTACTTAACTAGGTTCAAGATTGCATCTTTATTACTTGACTAGTTTCAAGATAGCTTTTTATTATGTTTTGTGAGTTGTTTGTGATTGCTATAGCATATAGAGTTTTATTTGCTCATATAGCTAAGTTGTATGCATGCCATATATTTTTATGATATCTAATAGTGTTTAACATATTCATCCATACCTAGATAAGCTTAAATGTTTGACCTTGCATTTTTTCGTCTTGAATATTGCACATGTTCACTTTAGGTTGTTAATCTCTTCTCTTAGAGAGTCAAGTCTTGTATTTACCTTTTGGTAGTTTGTAAGCATTGGACTAGGTTCACTTTTGAAGGTCTGCGGGTATTAGTGTGGATTAGCAACCGTGTAGGGTTTGGCATAGTCAACCTAGGTTGTAATCACATTACAATTAGTGGATTGAGGTTCGTGTGTGGCGCCCATAACAGTCGTGGTTTTTCTCGTGAGGGTTTCCACGTAAATATCTCGTGTCTCTTATGTTTCTATACTTTATACACTTGATATGTTTTTAACTAGATAGGGGCATTTTCGGAATATTGATTAATCACGAAAATTGGGTAAAATCCGATAAAATCTATTCCCCCCCATCTAAATTATCAGGACACGTTTTATATTTATTTTCATTGCACTCCTTGACAATTTCTACTGCACGACTGCCTTTCTCTACATGTGAAGATTCTTATTTGATATATGTTGGCTCAGCATAATGCTAATATAATATCATGACTTGTCAAGCAACACCTTTTCATAGAACAGATATGACTCAACCATTGTAATTTGACACAAAGGTCATGCAAATAAATGATTCTGTATTATGAAATATCTAGACATAGGGCTTCTATTCTTAGCTCCATATAGCGTTTATTTTTTGGCTCGTCATAGGCTCCGTAGAGCGCTTATTGTAACTCGTTATAGAACATTTATATTATCTAAAATATCAGGCTATAGCTTGTCGGCGACGGAACAAAATTTGTCAAATTTTAATCATCACTTGACATTGATCTTTTTAACTAGTTGTGGAGCGATAAAGCTGATCCAGTTGAAATTCAAAAAAGACAGATGTCTTTGTTTGGATTCTATTGAGCATTTGTGGTCGATTGCCTTTTTTTTGCATGGTTTTCAAGTTGTGCAGTTCATGAAAGGCTCCCATGGTTTGACCTTGGAAGGGTTTTGCTTGGTGAATAAATATTGGCTCGACATGGAGATAATGAATTTTATTTGTAGGCGTAGAGAGATAAAAATGCACACTTGAGTTGTAGTTCGATGGAGTATCACAAATTTACTCTTAGCTTGACATAGAACTGATGTTATTGGTTGCTCAACGCAGACTGATGGTTCATTAAATAAACAAATCTTTAATAGTAAAGTACTTGACAATAAAATCATGGCAAAAATATTGACTATTATATCAAAGATCCATCTAAATTTTCACTTGAAAAGAACATGTCTAAACTGATTCGAAATTTACTAACCTTTCCTTGTTTTTGTGATTTGTTTTACTAGCACTTTGGAGAATTGGGAAGGACCTTTTTTTTTGTCTTTTCTTGATATCCTTTACCGAAGGAAGCATCAGCATAACCAGTCTCGTAAAAGCATTTATTGTACACGCAACCTTGACCAGGTAGTTTAAAGCAGTGTACTAAACATGGCCTGCATTGAATCCAGGTTAGATAGCTGCATGTATCCTGGTGTGCCAATATCTAAATTGCTTTTTGGTTTAGTCAAATTTTTCTATATATTTACATCAAAAAGACTTTGACAAAAATTATTGTTAACGCGAAATAATTTTTTAGACCAAACAATAATTCAACTGGTTTTTGATTTTTAAGGAGCAAAGAGAGAAAACGATGCATGAAGGATTAAAAGCATTTATTAATCAGTCTCACAGTCACAAATAATTAAAATACTTGTCAAATTTACCGATTACTTGATGGTTGCACGAAGGTAGTCTGATGAGTGCTAGTTGAACCTCGAGATCCAATCCTACAAATAGGCTAGTTCTGCCAAAACGATTGTCAAGGCCCCACGGTAGGTGCCAAACTGAAGAGCCCGAAAATCTGCAGTTGAATTTTCGTAAGTCGGTGGGCACTGACAATGGTATAGCAAAAATTAGTAGGTCGTGCAATACGAGATCCTATAAAAAATAAGAAGATAGAACGGAGTGAGAGGGGGGTGTCCCGTTGGGGACTCTCCAATACTCGAGTTAGACAATTTAATCAATAAATAAAATAATTTCAAATCAACAATTAAACTAAATAAAATCTAAATTGAATAAAATCTAAATCAAACCGTAAATAAAGTTGATCGAGTCCTGGGTGTTGTCGTCCAAGAGCCTTATGTTCGCTTGGACTGAGCATTTAGCAAATTAAATTACTGAGAGGAGACAAGACAAAGCAATTGTCGAATGAAATTAATTTGGTGAATATTGATATGTGTTAGGCTAGAGGCGTGACGTTTAAGAAGATCCAGTTGAACGAATCTGAGTCGAGTGAGATGATGATGATATGGAGACTGTTGAGTATCAAGTGAATGTTAAGTAGACTAATACCAGTTGAGTCAACTAATATTAGTATGGAGGTGAAGAATCAAAGTGGCGTCGAATCCCAAGCATGTTGAAAGAGAGAATTGTTGTAATTAATGCAATTTTGGGAGTTGGTGAAGGGAGTTGCAAAGAGCAATAGTTAATTGAATTGAGATGAAACAGGTCGAATGGACTTGTTGAATGTGTATTGGTCGAGTGGCCTTGTAGAATGTGATATAATTGTATTACATTGAATTGAGATGACCTCATTATGCCTTTTGTTTTCTCACGTGAGAATCAGAATATTCTCCCCTTTTATGAAATGGTAAGGGCTTTTTATAGGTGTTGGGAGTTGGAGGCGTAAAGCAACTGGAGCCTGATCCCCTTGATCTCGATATGATATTGTAAAATGAATATCTATGAATTTGTTGACAGTTGAGCAACATCACAAACTTAGTCTACACACAAACTTGGTCTTTGTAGATTTAGTTAAGGTTTGCACTTGCTTTTGGGCCTGATACATATAAAGTATTTGGGCTTGTCAACAATCCAGATCAATAAAAGTCTAGTTACTATTTGGACTGTACTATATTTTGTTACCACAATATGTAGATAATGAGATGATATCATAATGGATGTATATGACTATATCCATGTGTTTGTTTATACAATTGTCACTTCTAATGTGATATCTAACATTATTATATTTATAATACAAACTTCATAAGAAAAACAATTTAAAAAAAAAAAAAAAAAGTACATATAATCACTTGCCATGGTGGTGGGTCTTCCCAAGGGTACTCCCCATCACCAAGTTTCAAGACCTAGTGTGTGCAAGCAATTTTCCCACCATTTGTGTGGGTGGTGTCCCACTACATGTGGGTGATGTCTTCCCTCTTGTGGGAGTCGCAGTCTGGGTTGAGTTTGTAGAACTCAATCTCACCAATTCCTGCAATTATTGTTGTAATAAAATAACAATTAAAAAAAAAGTAATTTTTTTATTATTTTGATAGAGTTGTATAAAAAATTTTAATTAATAAAAAACCTGTCTTATATACCGATGACAAACATGGCTCAGTGGTAACTAGTAAGAGTGTTCATCGTAATTTTTCAAACTTATATATATATATATATATATATATATATATTATGAATTACGATGAAGTTTTTAATAAATTTCAATAAGCCCAGAGAATGTTTTGTCAAATTTCAAAATTTACTTAAATAAATATGTATTCTATATTTAACTAATAATATTGTAGATAGATTAGAGAAAATGAAACTAAAATAAAATAATGGACTCTACTACCAAGCAACATAGAAAAAGAATAATTCCATTGTAGATGGTAATCTTTGATGTATTATGAATTTTCTAGAATAAATATTTAATCCAAAGAGATCTGAAGTGGTAACAACAAAATTGAGCTGGTTCTTGAAAGATTTGCTGGCAAGTAAGAAAGATATTATAATATAAAGATAATTATTGATTTGTAAATATATATTTTTTTACTAAAAATAATGATAAAAAATAAATAAATAAGAAAACACAATGATTGGAAATATGTTTAGTAAGATTTGGTGATGGCATAACAAGTTGATGGTGTGTGAGATAGAGCCTAGAGGGCCCAAATATACCGGATCAATTTGATGTTTACTTTATACAAGCTTTCTTTTTACTTTTATTTTTTCTTTCTATTCTTTCTATTAGGGTGTGTTTGGTATGACTTTTCAAGTAGAGTTTCTAGAGTAGACTGTTTTGTAATAAAGATTCTAATGAGTAGAGTTTTTAATAAAAAGGGGTTTTTGGTTGTGTAAATTACAAAAAAGATGTTGACAATATATTTTTAGAAATAACTTTTGGTTGAGTGAATTACAAAAAAGGTATTGACAATATATTTATAATAAAAGAGTTATGATGGAATATCTACAATTTATAAAGGGTAATTGAGACAATTCATATATTTTTAAAAAGCTCAAAAAAAACTTTTTGGAAAAGCCCAAATTTTGGGATTCTCCAAGTAGACATAAAATGACATTTATAAAGAGTAATTAAAACAATTCATACATTAAAAAAGTTGTTTTGAGTTTTGTCAAACAACTAAAAAACACTACAAAATAGTTTCTAGCATTAAAAAAGTGTTTTTGATCCTTTCAAAAGTCATACCAAACACACACTTAATCTGAGACCAAGTATTTTTTGAAAGCTTTCGTCATTGATAGGATTCAAGCCGCTGACCTGGGAGTCATTTGCCGAAGTCCAAGCTTGTCCATCTACCAACTGAGCTACGCTCATGTTGCCTACTTTATACAAGCTCAATTACAAAACAACTCACACTTTCAAATCTCGTTTGTATTATTACTTTAGGTTTAAATAACCATTCAGTTTATCCAAAAATCGAAACCAAATTGGATCGAATTGAATTAAATTTTAATAATTATATTAATAAATAATGTTTTTCGAGAACAGTCATCTAATACTATAAATACAATCTAGATAATTTAATTGGTTAGATCAAAATTCAATCTTGTATATTAAATGTGAATGATTCAATCAAAATAAATTGATTTCGACTGGTTCTGATTTTTGATTTTTGACATAGAATAGGAGTGTGTTTCTATAAGAAAAACATATTATATTATTAATTATTTTTTCAGTTTATTGCCCATTAAAAGACTTTGTTTTTTTTTTTTTTTTTTGAAAGAGGACATATATAAAGGAATGCTTGAAAAGAGAATCTTCCAGGATCACAGAACCAATACAGGGAGGGAAATCCTCCTCCCAAAGGGAATTCCTATCAGCCAACAGAGCAAGCTTGGCAAGGCCATGGGCTACCCTATTAGCCTTCCTAGAAATGAAAGACGCGGAGATAGAAAACTCCATCATAATACATGCAATGTCCTTAAAAATAATACCAATGTCAACACAAAAAGGACGATTGTCATTGATCACATCGACTACCCATTTAGCATCACTATCCAGCACAGCAGGGAGAAAACCAGATTCCACAGACAAACGCATACCACTCAAAATTGCAGAGACCTCGGCAGCTTGGGGGGAGAGACCAACATCGATTTTCTGCACAAAGGAAACCATAACCTTTGAGGAGGAGTTTCTGATCAACCCACCCAGACCAACCCTTTGAGCAGAAGAATTGATCGCAGTGTCTGTGTTTATTTAAAACCACCCTTCACCTGGCTTGTGCCATCTGATCAACACACTGTCATTACACAGAAAATTAGAGGGGGGGTTACCCTGCACAAAATGTAAATCTTCAAGGAAGCTAATGGACTATGAAATAACATCTTAATGCTGCAATCTGTCGGTGAATGCAGCACCTGATTTCTCCAAAACCAACTACACCAGAAAATGATACAAATGAGTTCTAGCTCCTTGGTCTTGAGAGAACAAAAAAAGAACAAAATCAAGTCCAAAAAGTGAAGGTTGTCACCAAAAATAGGGCATTTAAACCAAGACCTCACTGCAAACAAACTCTTATAACCCCAAAGGGCATGAGTAGTAGATTATGGACATTTGAGGCATATAGGGCATAATCCCTCAACTGGAATACCTCTATTAGCAAGATTATACATTATGGGGATCCAATTATGACAGCATTTCCAAATAAAGGCTCTAACTTTTGGAGGGATTCCAAGTTTCCACAAGGCTTTCCACCACAACACATTATTGCAAGCCACTGAAGGCACATACTTATCCTAAAGAGTTTTACCCAACTTATAACTGCTTCTGACGGAATAAGCACCATCCTTCTCGTAATGCCACAATAGCGAGTCATTCAAAAGAGACTGCCCGCGAGGTAGGCTAAGAATAGCATCAGATTCTTCAAGAGGGAATGAGAAATGTATCAAAGGTTCATTCTAGACCCCATAAGGAGTAAGTAAGCTACTCACCAGAGAAGTTGCACCCAAGATCGGTGAGGACTGGATGGAGAAGGAATGCGGCTGCGACACCCACCTATCGCCATAAATTCAAATTGAGGATTGAAACCCCACCCGCCATTTTGATCCGGCTTCCAACAATTTTCGACCTCACAAGATGCTCTTCTAAACAAACAAACTAGATACACAGATATCTGCTTGAAGGAAGGAGCTGGTAGGGAAGTATATTCCTTTTATAAATCCAGCTGCCAGAGAAGTCAGATTCAAAACCAGCCGCCAGCTTTGTTTCGTAAGCATTTCTTGATTGAAGATGTTTAAGTCCTAGAAGCCAAAACCCCTTATTGTTTTATTAGAACATAGCTTCGACCAAGAGGCCCAATGCATCTTATTCTCGGCATCCGAACTACCCCACCAAAAGCGAGCACAAAGCCTATTGATATCCAAAATCAAGCCTTTCGGGAGACGAAAGAGGGATATAGCATAAGAAGGAATTACCTGAACGATGGCCTTTAACAGAATCTCTTTACCTCATGTTGAGAATAGGTGGCTTTGCCCGCCCTTTAATTTGTTCCAAATCATGTCCTTGATGTAAGAAAAAACCTGCTTCTTGTTTCTGCCAGTGAAACTTGGAAGACCTAAGTAGCTATCATGGCAACTCACATACTTGACTCCCATAATTTGAGCCAACTCAGCACTGACAGCCATAGGGGCCAAGCGACTCACATAGAGAGCTGATATTTGGAAGTTAACAGCCTGCCCAGAAGCATGAGCATAAACCTTTAGAATATGATGGATCGTAAGGCATTCATTCATAGACGCATTAGCGAAGAACATGCTGTCATCAGCGAAAAACAAATGAGATATAACAGGACCGGTTATACCACATCTGTACCCTGACCATTTACGAAAATACACAGCTCCGTTGATCATACTCGATAGACCTTTATGGTGACAGAGGATCACCTTGCCTGAGGCCCCTTGAAGGCTTCAAATGACCACACACTTTATTGTTGATAAGGAAGGAGAAGTATACCGATGATACACATGTCATTATCTTGTCAATCCAAGCCACAGATAAACCAAGCTTCGACATCATTTCTGAAACAAAATTCCATTCGACACGATCGAACGCCTTAGACATATCCAGTTTCAAGGCTAAAGAACCCTTCATACGATTCCTAGAAAGAAGACCGTGGATGCATTTGAAACCGATTATAGCATTATCAGATATAAGTCTCCCAGGGACAAAGGCACTCTATGAATCGAAGATAACCTCATTCAAGACTGAACGGAGTCGGTTAGCCAAAGTTTTCGCCACAAATTTGTAGGTCACGTTGCACAGGATAATAGGCCTGAACTCAGACAATTGACTGGCTTGGGGAACCTTCGAAATCAAAATAATAAGAGTGTTGTTAACCCCCTCCAACTTGCCACCTTCATTAAGACACTTGAGGCACACATGTGTAACACTTTTTCTCACAGTATCCCAATGGTTTTGGTAGAAAAGAATTGGCCTACCGTCAATTCCCAGGGCCTTTGTAGGGGTCATATCAAATACAGCATTTTTCACCTCAGCCGCAGAGAACGGTAGATCAAGGAAATCATTACTCCGCTTAGATAACTTGATTGGCACTGACTCAATCACCTCTTTCCATTGCTCCGAAGAGGGGTTAAAAGATTGAATAAATCAGCAAAATACTCTAAAATCACTTGTTGAACCTCTTCCTAGTTAGTGTGCAAATTCCCTACTAAATCCACTAACTTGTGAATACTATTTCTTCTTCTCCGTTCGGACGCTTTTAAGTGGAAAAATTTAGTGTTATGGTCACCACTTTTTAGCCACTCTTGCCTAGCCCGTTACTGCTAGAACATCTCTTCCTTCACCAACAACCTGTCAAGGTGACTCTCAATACATTTGATAACTTTCTAAGAGCCTAGTCTAATGCAAGCCAAAGCCACTGCCAACTCTTTTTTCTTAAGATCAATGTCACGACGCAGCTCCTTGCAGTTAGTCGCATTCCACTTATAAAAATTGGAAACACACCTGGAAATCCTATTCTTGACATCATCCATACTAATCCTACTCTTAAACCGGCTGTTAATCGAACCCCAACCCTCTTTCACCAAAACATTACACTCTTCATTGTTCGCCCAACAGACTTTATAAAAGAACCTACAATTCCTATAATTCTGGTTCTGTGAAACTGGAGAGTCCAACACATTGACAAGAATGGCTCTATGATCAGAGGAACCGAAGTCCAGGTTTTGGACAAAAGAGGAAGTGAACAGGGAATTTCGGTTGAGACAACAAACCCCCACGATTAATCTGCTCCAAAATGCAATATCGGTCCCTTTTGTTGGACCAAGTGAAACAGGGACCCGAGAAACCCATATCTTCAAGCCCGCAGTCATCTAATGCATTACGAAAATTATCTATCAAATGTTTCAGACGGATCTTACCACCCACCTTCTCTGAATTCGAAAGGATCTCATTGAAGTCCCCCAATCATAACCAAGACAAATCAAAGAGACCCTGAAGTCTTCGAAGGAGAGACCACGAATGATGCCTCTGCTTCGAATCCGGGTCGCCGTAAGAACCCGTCAATCTCAACACTTTAGACCCGTGAGACACCAACTTCACATCAATATGGAACTTTGAATAAAAGAGCAGCTCTATATCAATTTTATCATACAAGAATAAACCTAAACCACCACTCCTCTCGATTCTATCAATTGAAAGATTACCAGCAAAACCCAAACGAACCCTACACAGCTCCATAGTCGAATTCTCAGCCTTAGTTTCTAGTAGAAAAATAATGTCTGGATTGAAGCACTACTTCAAATCAGCCAACGCTCAAAACGTCTTCGGATTACCCAACCCTCGAACGTTCCAAGCAACACACTTCATGGCAACCGACAGGCTGATTGAGATCGGTTGGCCAATAGAACCTCATTCATATTAGTCGACGACGAATCATCTTTTGGCTTCTTAGAGATTTTGTTGAAAACGCTCTCGACCACTCTCTTTTTCCCTTTACTTAGAAACAAACCGGAACCAAGATTTAAATAATGTAAACCCTTCTTTCTTGCTTCTCTTTTCTAGGCCCCCACCTTCCCTATTGGGCTCAACACTTAAATTCTCATAAGGCCCTGATCTTGACCCCTTATTATTTATGTTAATAACATCTTTATGGGCTACTAAAGGCCTGCCCTTTACTTGCTTATCAGGCCCAAAAGAGGAAGGACTTTCTGAGTACACTCTAGAATCAACTAAGTGTTGCTCTAGCATAATAGAGATTTAGTTCTCCACATTAACCTCCACTTGCTTCTTAATGACTACTCCAAGCTTGTCTTGTCTGTCAATTTGGTTCTTCCCAGTAACACACATAGAGACCGAACCATCCATACATGCAGCTTCAGGCTCAATAAGTCCCTTCTCCACAGGCACATTTTTCGTATGGCCAGCCAGGTCCATTCGAGTAGAAGATTGAGCCACTTGAATAGCTTTTACCACCTCTAACCTATCTTGTCTACCGAATTGAGGCTTCCCAGGTTCAAGCGCATCTCCTAAAATATCCATACAAGCACTACCAATCTGAATCTAATCCTTCCCCTTAAACCCTTTTTTTTCCGACTAACTAACCGGAGCTGTGTGAGTAACCAGCTGAAGTTCTGGAGAATTCCGACCCCTGCCTTTTCCTTGAAAAGAATTCAAGGTTCTCTTTTCTTAGGTAACTAATTCCTTAGGTATATTATTAAAGAACCTTTTGCCTTGATTCTCGAATCTACCACCACCAAAGGGGTATTTCTTCGGCGAGCTTTTCGTATGAAGCCAACCGCCTAGCCTACGTTGTTGATTCAATAAAGGCTCTGAAGGAACTGACTCTTCAGGACATTTTGATAGGGCATGACCCACAAGACCACACTCAAAACAGTAAGCAGTGAGCCTTTCATAACGGAGCAATAGAGTTGTAACAATTCCAGAACCTAATAGATCAACCCGGAGGCACCGGCTATAGGGATGATCACCCGCACACGTAGGAACATACTTGCATCATCTCTTGCGGTTTCTAGATCAACATCCCGAACTTCACCAATCATCAATCCACTTCCCAACCTCTCTTGACATACATAACAGTGGCAGGTTATGAATCTGCACCCAGAACTCTACCTTAGAAAACTTCATGCTCTTGATATGGCCTGTCCTAGTTGGCTCTTCAAAGGCAATGATAGAACTATCAAAGCTCCAAGGCCCTCTTGACTGAATATGACGACGATCCGCATTATTCTTGAAATAGAATGTGAAAATGTTGCCTTCAACGGCTTCAATTTCCATCCCTTCCGAAACCTTCCATATTTTGGAAAAAACATAAATAAATATATCTTTCTTCACTAGTTTCGTGGAGAGAACCTTCCCCACCAAACATAAATCTAACCTTCGTTGAACTTGGTCTTTTATAACTCCGTCCAACACGCGCACTGGGCCAGCTTTTTCCTTCAACGTCAATGCATCGCACATCAATGTTATATCCTTTGTATTCATCATTCCACTCTGCTCGATGAAGAAATCTTCAATGGAGGTGATCACTTGCAGACAGAAGTTAAAGGAATAAATCCACTTTCACCTTAGACTCAGAGAGTTTAAGGGAGAGACTTTTAAACAAATTTATGCCGATAAATTGTCTCTGCCATTCTGTTCAAAGGCATGAGTCCCGAAGTTTATTAAAAGACTTTGTTTTTGTATAAGAGATTTGACATATTTATATTTATATAAGTGAGATTAGATTAGATTAGATTCTAAATTAAATTCACCAATGTACTAAAACAATACACGTTACATAACATTAATGTTACCTTAGAATACACGAAAGATGAGCACCCGCACATCAATTTCATGATTATTATTATTATTATTATTATTATTATTATTATTATTATTATTATTATCTTCCAATTTCTATATTACTTTATTCATAGTAATATGTAGGGGCGGGCGCGGTTCGATTCAGTTCGGTTTTAGCCAAAACCGTATTGAACCGAACACTCTTTGCTCTTGTTCGGTTCGGTTCGGTTCGAACCGTATTGAAGGCCAAAACCGAATTGAACCGAACACCCTTTTCTCGGTTCGGTTCAAGTCGGTTCAATTCGGTTTTGGGCCTATTAGGCCTCTAAATTTATTTTTTTATTTCTTCATTTCTTTTTAACTTTTTAACAATTGTAATTGTAATTGGGCCTATTGGGCTTCATATCTCACCACATAATGGAATTAATTTGCAGGGGTAAAAAGAGAAAAATAAAAAATAAACATTAATGATTTATTAAAACATAAATTAATGAATTAAAAAAATTAAACAAATTACAAATTTACAATTAATGAATTCTAGAATCAACCACCAACATCAACACCACAACCACCGATCCACCACCAACATCATCATCAAACCAACACCACCGGTCCAATACCACCACCATCAATTCATCATCATCACACATTCACACCAACACCAGATCGCCAACATAAACACCAGATCATCTATTTTTGCCTGTTTTTCAGCAACCAAACACTAAACTCATTTCACCAATAATCGAAAAAATAACAAACAAATTAACATAAACTCAAAAACATCTAAACATAACAATAAGATCTAAAGAAGAAAATATAAAACACAAAACAAATTACAAAAGAAGAAAACATTGATGAGAAACAGAAGATTAGAGCCTTCATGAGTTAGAGAAAAAAAGAAGATCAGAATACGGCAAGAAAAGAAGAAATACCTTGACTAGTGCAGGCGGAACCGCGGAAGAAAGATTTTCGGTGGGCTGACCAGTTGATGAAGCGGCGGAAGTGAGAGAGGGACCGTGTGACTGAGATAGAGAGATAGAGAGAAAGAGAGAGAAGCGGTTGCTTGTGAGAGAATAAAGAATTAGAGATATTAGGTCTGAGAGTTAAAAATATCTAGGTTTTTTTATTTAGATGTCGGTTCATTCGGTTCGGTTCGGTTTTGAAGACTCAAAACCGAATCGGAACAGAATTTAATACGGTTCATTCGGTTCGAACCGAATTGAACCGAACTCAAGTATAAAACCGAACCAAACACCTTTTTTCAGTTCAATTCGGTTCGGTTCAATTCGGTTCGGTTCCAGTTTTTGTGCCCACCCCTAGTAATATGTGTGTGTGTTTTTTTAAATGTACATGGTAACTAGTTAAAATAGAAGATGTACAGAAGATTTTGTGTTACTCTTTTAGTCTATCTTCCTCATTTGTTCAATTCTAAGTTGGGTGTCAATATTGATGCTCATAAAACTTATTAGTACATCAATATTTTATTACAAAAAATTAATTATAAAAATATCTTAATAGAAATTTACCAATAAAGACAAATTATTTTAATTAAAAGTAAACCAAATATTATATATACTCATTAATTACACTCATATTTTTAACTATATTTCTTTATTAAAAAATCTTACCTTTAAAAAAAAAAAAAAAATTTATGATAAACCCTAACATATAATAAACCCTAATTTTTCTGATGTTTCCTAATTAAACTCTAATTTTATTTCAAGTATCAAACTCTCTCATAATCACATGATTATCATATTGTTTTTGTATTTCTTTTATGTATAGTTATGAACTCTATCAATAAACAAAATATTTTACTTAAAGATATCAACAAGTTTTTTTTTTTTTTTAAGATAGCCTTAGATATCAATAATTTTTTTTTTTTTAAGATAGTTGTATAAATAAGAGAATTCTAGTTTAAAAATCTCTTGACCCCATATACGGTTCCACATATTCCATTTTATAAAACTCCGACATTCAAGATATTTCCAAAAGTAAATTCGACTATCATTAAAAAAGGATTTGATTCCAAAAATAATATGATTTTTTTTATAATTTGGGTGTGAAAATAATTTAAAAGTGTTTATAAATAATATGTATTAAATTGAATATATTTATTTCAATTAGGGTACTATTAGTATTATAATAAGTGCTTATAGTAATATTTATTTTGTAAATTTTACACATGGGTATACTTATAAAAATGGGTATACTAATATTTATGTCTTATCAAAAAAATAATAATAAGTTTTATGAGTGTCAATTTCCGCACCCTTCTGATTTTCAAAGCCAATTGTTTAAACCTTGAATATTATTCGAAGAACACGATCAGCTATCCAGGTCAAAAAATAAAACAAAAATATGCTAACAATCCATACATATATGCATAATATATATATATATATATATATATATATATTTTCAATTAATATTCAACCGTTTGATCATGAAAGCATATTCATATGATGTTTCAGTTTGCTTTTGGAAGACCCACATGTTTGCTGGTGAAGAATCCGAAAGGCTTTATTTAGTTGATGTCTCCTAAGTCCTATCAATCATATTGCTTGATATTTGTTGGTATTTCGGAGGAATTTGGATCCTCTGTTGATACGATTTTTTTTCTAATCTCATCAAACATAAGCATTGAAATGAATATGTAGTTAAAATGTGATTGATTTACACAACCACTTTATCAACAACCAATCACATGTTTTGAAAAAATCAAGAAAAAGAGCATATATAAATCCTAAAGGAATTTGGAGATACAATGTCCTTATCCTTTTACAAAGCACTCAATTTGGATCCACGTTTATGTTTTACAAAACTTTTCATATCTTTCGTTTTATTGATGCGTCTGTATTTAAAAATATCACCAATATCCTACTTTTGGTTAAATTACATATAAACAATCTGAAATTTGATAGAAACATCATATAGAAGAGGTTTTTCCAAAAAATTTCTACGAAAAACCTATTTATGTTTGACCCCTTTTTTTATTTGTTATTTAAAAAAAAATCTTGTGATTTTATAATTATATAAAACCTTTATAGTTAGCTAAAAACCCTTCTAGATCATCTAATTTTGGAAAGTGCATGATTGTTTTTAGATTTTGATAATCTCAAGGGGCCTTTTGAAATTCTCTCATATTTTTAAAATTCTTGAAAAGGATATCTCACGAATTATATAAGAAAATAATGTTAAATTTCTAAATTTAAGATATATTTTTAATAAAAATCAATAAATGTTGAATTTATTTGAGATTACCTATATTTAGGGGTGGCTATATTTAGGGGTGGGCGTTTAATGGATCGGTTCATTTTTCAATAAAACCAATAAAGTTCGGTTTTTGAAAGAATGACGATAATGACACTCTTAAAAATTGTATATACACCCATTTTGTAATCACACCCATTAAATTTTAAAAAAAATTATAATTTGTAAATAAACCCCACTTAATACCAAAAATATCCTTTTCTAAATTATAATGTATTATTTTTTTTGTAAGTACACACCACTTACACCTATTATAATGTTATTTAATCAAATTGTATTATTATTTAAAATTTTATTATTATCTTCGATTCAATCATAGTTCTTTCTTTTCCTACACTTTTTTCTTTTATGTTTTTATTCCATAAAATCATACTGTTTTTTCTTTCTTTTTTTCTCTCTCGTTATGTCAAACAATTCTCTCCATTTCTTATTAATTGTTTTATGTCCACAATATCACTACAATTTGAAATTTTCTAGTTGGAGATCCATTTTCTGTTTGTGAAAGTGGTGGGGATGCAAGGTTTATGTTATGTTCTAATTAATTTGGAAGTAGAAAAGTTTTTGATGAAATTGAAAAATAACTGATATTGATAACAAAAAAAAAAGTCTAAAGAGATTTTGATTTTGAACTAATAATAATTAATTCAAAACTTTCACAACCAATTTTGGATGATTTTGATTCATTCTCCATACTTAGAGCATCTCCAATGCTATTATGCATTTGGAGAAAATGGAGTGTCATATAGAATAGATATTAAAAAAGTTAGAAAAACTCTCTCCAATGCTATTATCTAAGTTGAATATGGAGAGCATCTCCAATGCTATTATGCATTTGGAGAAAATAGAGTATCATATAGAATAGATATTAAAAAAGTTAGAAAAACTCTCTCCAATGCTATTATCTATGTTGAATATGGAGATGATGTGGACAAAAAAAAAAGTTAGAGAATATGGAGTTAGGTTTCTAATTCTAGAAACTCTCCTAGAAATGCTGACTAGGATTTCTAACTCTTTACACCAATAAGATTAAAGCTTTCAACTCTTTCCACCAATAAGATTAAACCTCATTTAATTGTAAAATAAAAGATAAAAGAGAGTGTAATAATTGTTTTATTATGATTGGACATAAAATGGATGCATATTTGACTTTAGATAATTGCACTGGAGATGTGAATATGCATTTCTCTAAATTTTTTTCAAAAGTGGGCCCTTAATAAATAGAAATGATGATGTGTCACTATTTAAAAACTCAAAAATGCATATTTGCATTGGAGATACTCTTAGCAATCAATTTGTATTTTTTTAAAAAAAAAATTGAAAAGAAATTGAAAAGATATTTGAAATTAATATTTAAAAGAGAATCTAGGGTTTAAGAAAATAGAAAGAGTTATTAATGATATATGTTAATATCTAATCATTAATAGGAAACCTTTTTTTCACAAAAAATTAAAATAGGAAACTAATTAATAATTATTTATGGGATACTTACAAACTATTTAGTCTTTTTGGTAATTTTACTTAAGGGTATTATTGAATTTTCAAAAATCTACTAATTTAGGGTGTACATACAGTTTTTAAGGGGTGTCATTATCGTCACTCTTTGAGAGCTTCTTTTGACAATCCAATTTTTTCTTTTTATATTTCTTTTCTAAAGACACTCCATTCTTAAAATTTAAATTTAAAAAAAATTCTAGAAACATTTCCTTTTGATCCAAGATTATCCTTTTTTATCTTTTGACACTCCTATTCTAAAGATACTTCATTTTAAAAAAAAAAAAAAAAAAAATTCTAAAGACACTCTATTTTATTTTAATAAAAGTTAAAATGAACCATCGTAGCATTTGGATTCATCCGAGTAGTAATCTTTTTTTAATTAAATTATTAAAAAAAGGAAATTACCTCTCCTAAATCATTAGATTAAATATTACATATTAAACACTCTCTCCAAAATTTTTAATTGCCATATTAAACTTTCTCTCTCTCCTCCAATACATATCTATAATTTTTTATCTCTATTCTTTCTCAAGTAAAACCAGCGGTTGAGAAAAAAAAAAAAAAAAACTTACAAATAAGCTTGAGTTTTAGGAACCGTATTTATGTATATATTAAAAATCATAATAATAAATTTTAAAAAAAAAAAAAAAAAAAAAAAAAAAACTCAAAAAACAAGTACCCAGTTTATCAAAAAAAAAATCGAAATATGAAAATATTTTTTGTTACTTTTGTAGGTATATGATTGACTAAAGAACTTTAATTCTTTCATTAGTCTTAAAAATTTTGAGTTTAATCGAATCTAGTTGTAATAAGTCAAGTTTTCATATATCAATTTTTTTTTTTTTTTTTTTTGTAAAACAAGTTATTCGTATTAACTTTTTAATATATATATATATATATATATATATATTACTGTTAATAAAAAAATAAAAAAATAAAAAACAAAATATTCTTAAGTTTTTTTATTTTGTTTTTTTTCTTTAACTATTAATTCGAGATTGATCGATAAAGTATGGAGATCGGATTTTTTTTTATTTTTTGAAAAATGGAGAAAGAAAGTAATTAGGAGAGAGTGTTTAATATAGTAATAACATATTTAGGAGAGAGAGAGAGAGAGAGAGAGAGAGAGAGAGAGAGAGAGTTTAATATGTAATATTTGATCTAATGATTTAGGAGAGAGAATCTCTTTTTTTAATAATTTAATTACTTTTGAGTGTCTTTATAATTTTGTTGTCTTCTTTAGTAATTTTAATTAAGGTTAAAATTGTCATTAAAAAAAAGAAGTTAAATTGGAGTGTAAAAATAGATCATTTATGGATTGTAAAGAAGCTATCCCACTCTTTTTGAAAATATGAACCGATCCAATAAAATTTACAAATGTCAACTGATCAAAAACCAACCGAATTTGACTGGTTCGGTTTTTTCGATTTTGGTCCTATTTGGCCAAATTCATAGGCTTTAATTATTACACATATTTTCATATTTTCATGTTTTAATGCTTTTGGGCCTTCCACCAAAGTAAATTATGGGATTGAACAAATTGAAAATACTAGTTTAAGATAATATTCAGCAAAAAAAAAACAAAGGAAAAAAAATGATGTGATATACTTCCATAGTTTTATAGTTTCATGGACCGTTGAACATTAAACTATGGTTTTTAGGTTTTTTTTTTTGTATATAAGTTGGATCTTGGTTCAGTTTTCCAGTTTGGGATAGCGAACCTTGAAAAAAACTGATCCAATCAGTTTTCAAAAAAAATGAACCGGCTAACATAAGAAAACAAAAAAAAAAAAAAAAAAACCGATTGGATTAATTCGATTTACCGATTCGATTCGGTTTATTGGTTTTTTTCCTACCCTTAACCTATATTTAGCTGAAAAGAAGTGAGGATTTGCCGATTTGGGCCACCTACTTTTTGCTATTCCTACCTACTACTTGCTAAACGTGATAGGTTCTAAAATTCAATTATATGTACATTTGATTTATCAAACTTTAAACTAATGGGTGACAACCATAATCAAATGTGGTTAGGTGATAAAGAAAAAACGCTCATTTAACCTATTGGGGATTTTTAATTTTATGGCAAAAAAATAGCAAAAAAAATTAATTCTTTTAATTATTTTTTGATGGTTTTATCCTAAACTCTTTTTTTTTTTTTAGAGTGTGTTTGGTATGGCTTTTCTATTAGCTAAAAGAGTTTTTTTTTAATGTTAAAAGCTCTTTTAATGTTTTTTTTTTTTTTTTTTTTTTTTTGACAAGACTAAAGAAGTGTTTTTTTTTTTTTTTTAATATTAAAAAAATAAAAAACTATGTTATGTCTATCGGGCTCAAAATTTGAGCTTTTTCCCAAGACATTGTTTTTGAGATTTTTTTTTTTAAATAGATAAATAGTCTCAACTACCCTTCATAAATTTTAGATATTTCACCATATACTTCACTTCTATTAAAAATACTTTGTTAGAGTCTATTTTTGTAATTTTTTACAACAAAAACTCTTTTAGAGATATTTTCCAAATAATCTACTAACTTAAAAGCACTTTTTTAAGTGAATACCAGACAATATATAGGATTTGAACTTAGAACCAGCACTACAAGAAAATGCTAGATGAAAATACTAGATTTGTTGACAGTTAAAAACTGTCAAGATATATTTATAATATTTAACTAAAAATTGTCATTATTTAATATTTAATTAAATAACATTTTTTATATTTATAAACCACCTTTCCTGTCGCCGCCGCCTCCTGCTAATTCTGATAGGAATTGAACTTGAGATCTCAATTCAAAAGTTATAAATCTTTACCACTTGACTACAAGATTTAATTTGTTAACAATTGAATAATATATATATATATATAACCTATATGAGTTGTTAGAAATTAAAAATTAAAAAATTAAAAAAAAAAAACCCTTATTAGATAAATTTAAATTTATTCAACTAATCAAAATTCTAATTTCTACGACATACATATATTAAAAAAATATTTATTGAAAATTTTAATAAAATTATATTTTTAAAAACATATATAGTCGAGTTATTGGTAAATACTCTATGATCACGTTTGGTTACATGGTAGAATGGTAATCGGAATGGTAATGGGAATGAGAATGAGAATGGAAAGGAAAGGAAAACTGAGATTTTTGTTTGGTTGGAACTTTAGAATTAGTCTCTAAATCAGTATTATTTTGTTTGGTTAACAATGGAATGAAATGGAGTTAACTGTTAACAACGAAATGGAATGGAGTTAATTAGGGGTATGTTGACCAAAATACCCATAATTATAAAACATTCATAATAACATGATATATTATGGATAATAATATATTATATATTATAATAATATAATATATAATAATATAATATATAATAATATAATATATATATAGTACATTTTATATTATATAATAATAATATATTATTTTTGTAAAGGAGAGTATTTTTGGAATGAAGTTGGGGCATAGGAGAGTATCTTTGGAATGGAATGGTGATTTCATTGTAATGGGGATTCCACCATTTTGGTTTTTGGAGGGATTGCCCATTCCATCAAAATTGTGGAATCCTCATTACAATGGAATCACCATTCCATTGCATTTTAACAAACCAAACGAATGTAATGGCTTTCTTTCCATTCCATTCTATCTCATCCAACCAAACATGGCATATAGGAAACTTGTGACATCAATTGTAATAAGTATAATTTGGAATACAAGTCTCACTACAGGGGAGATATTTCTCAACATGTATCTTGCAATTTAATGAATAAATGTAAAACTCATAGTACTAACTTATATAGGTAATTGAATTATTAACGTATCTCTTAATATGAAATAAGAGGTTGCAAAATAAATAAACAATTTTTTTAAAATTATTTTTTTGAATTTTTTAATAGTAAAGTAAATTTATTAAATTTAAAATTTTACTTATCCAATATCGGTTTGCCAAAAAACCGATATCTTATTGTAAAATAAATCCATATCGGGATTTTGTTTGGTGTTGAAAATAGGAAGTAAAAGTTTAAAAAAATTATTAAAGATAAATAAAAATTTTGAAAAAACTGTCAAGAAAGACACTAAGAAAGACAGTTTTTCTTGTGATGTAGTTGGATTGAGACTCGTCGAGTGTTTTGACTACCTATAAAACAGAAGTAAAGAAAGAAGTGATTGAGGGGTATCTCTTAGGGAACTCTCTGACGTTCAAGTCAATGATTTATCTGTGAAGGTTTGAGAATATAGAGCGTAAATGTAGAGTGCTAGGATCAATTGTCACACTAAATAATTTAAATAATATAACTAGAGATATGTCAAACCGTTGAGCTCTCGAAGAGCTTGTCGAGCGCTGGTTGAAGTTCAATAAGAGTTTAAATTTGATGCAAGAGCATGGAGTATGATGTTTGTATCTAAATGCGCCGAAAATTGATGTAAATCGATATATCAGGCTATTAAAGTATTTAAATTGAGTCATTGAGGTCAATGGATGATTCTCGGTTACCAGAGTAAGTATTTTAGCAGAGTTTCGAGAAGCAAGAAAGCTTTAATCGGTGGAGAGAAGTCTGAATCCCCTCTTTGTGGAGAGAGGGTCTTATTTATAGCCCTGATACAAGTGGGTTGCGTGATGTAGTGAGTTTCATGATCCCTCAGATCACGTCCGGATAATGTGGGATCTAATATCTATCACCAAGTCAAACTTGAACTGACAGTTATCACTATCAGATAACTGTCTGACTTGGTCAAGTGTATGTTAAGAGGATTCATTTAACTGATTGAGCCCTTTGTCTTTGGATTCAACTCAGGTCTATAAGTAATGTAATGCGTGGGCCCATGCATCGAGCCTAAAGCCAAATTTTGGCTACCACATATATGGACTTTTATAATGTGGTCATTTTATTTTGAATTAGCTCATGCATCACAAGAATCAATTAAACTCAAAATATTGTGTGTTCTTTAGACCATATATCAAATATTCATATCTCATGAGCTTCTTAACTATTTCACCAAGGTCGGGTTTTATTAGGATCAACTTGGATCGAATACTCTAGTAATGAGCGTGATCCGGTTATTAGCTCCCTTGAATAAAGAGAAAACTAATTTTCATATTTGTACCTTAAATAAGTAAGATGAATTTGAATCTTTACCATCAAAAATGGAAGGGAGATATATAACTAATTAAGTAATGGTAGGCTTACCAAATGATGTTGGCACGTGATGTGTCAACGTCTTATAAATCATAAGATTATGTAGTAAGTGATGTGATGTTGACACCTCACGTGCCAACATTATTTGGAAAGGAATTTGTGAAATTTTTTTGGAAGCCTAGTATAGTAGTATTACTCTAACTAATTACATTAAAGAAAAGAGCAAATTACACAATACTTCTTTGAGGTTTGCTATTTACACATATAAACAACTTTATCAAAAATTGACACTTACCTCTTAATGTTAATCAAGTTTCACTGTTGAGTCTTGAAATACCAAAATGCCTTTAAATTCTTAATTTTTTTTAATATTAAAAAAAACGGATTTTTTTTTTTTCAAATGGATATTCGTTGTCCATCTTTGAATGGATGGAGGAGATTGATTTTTTTTTTTTAAGTAATTTTAAAAAAGAGTAAAAAAAAAAAAAAGGCCCTTGGATAGGTGGAGATTTTGATCAAATTTAACTAACATCAAGTAATGTTAATGTCAATTTTCGATTAATTAAGTTGTTTATAAAAGAGCAAATTTTGGGGAGTTTGGTGTAATTTGTTTAAAGAAAACAATCCAAACTATAATTTCTAAAGTTGCATCAATCTCGTACCTCGATTGTAAGAAAGATCTTTGCCTATACTTAAATTGGACATGAATTTCACAGATTTTAATATATAGCAATGTAAACATCAAAAAAAAAGAAATAACTATAGATTTCTTCAAATATAAGAAAAGAGATATGAATTTATCGACACCTCATCTATGCACCAATTAAAGATTATAAACCATTGTTTATGCAATAATTATGCCAAAAGCTTCATAATTAAATAATCAATCATGCATAAGGATTTCAAACCAAATCATAGAATTGAAAAAAAATATTTATAGGCATGATGTTAGTGTTTGATCACGACAACCAATAGATGTCAAGCGGCACTATAAGAACCCTTAGACCCACTCAAAACATGTATAGACACGGAGTTCTGTGCTACCATGAATATAAAGAGATAAAGTATGATAGATTAAACTTTTGATATTGTTAAACGTTTGATCCCAGCACATGATGTAAAATTATTAAGGTCCTGGCCCATTTGGACCCAATATAATTCTTTGTTTAAAATTATAAAATTTTCCTAATTATATTTTACCTCTTAATTATATTTCCTAACTATATACCCATTTTACGATTAATAAAAATATTGGCAAACAAATAACAAAACTAAGTAAGAATGCAGATAATAAAGAATACTTGGTTTTTGCATAGAAAACCCCTGATGAATAAAAAATGATGAGACTAACTTCTGTTAGCCACTTAGTCAAATAAATCCACGATATGATGGATTAATAATTACATCCTCAAGTTGACACAGTCACACTTCTCACATACTCATAACTTAATCTTATTTACCTCTCGATCATTTTACAATGGCTCTTGATATTTGTTTATGCGACCAATACTCTTGGCTACAAGACATGAACTCAAAAAGATATTAAAAATATTATATATATATATATATATATTATTGAAAAGAATATATATATATATATCTTTTTTTTTACAAATTTTCAACTTTTTTAGTTTTTTTAAATTATTTATTTATTTAATTTAAAGATCAAGGATATTTTAGATTTTTGGAAAAATTGAACAAACTTACCCTAAGATATAACCAAAATGCTTAATATTCAACATTTATCATTAATTACACAAACATACCATCACGGTTGACCATATTTTATTGGATGAAAAGTACAAATTTCCCCACTGTAAAAGCTTAATAGAGAGAGGGTGTGGATGATCAGCGATCTAAATGTATAGTTTAAAAAATTAACGATCCAGAGTTTTAATAAATATAAATTTAAATTAAACATTTAAAAAAAAATCAATGGTTGGGACTTGAGAGGAGATGTTGCTCCTTTAAAAAAAAAAAAAAAAAAAATTTACTTCTTATTTATTTATATATAATTTTAATTTCTTTTTCTTTTTGTTTATAGAAAATCAATACCATTCATCTTTTAAGCTTTTTTAGCAGGGAAAATTTAGAATTTTCATCCAAAAATTCCCGTCAACCATTATCTTTAATTGTCATTAATTGGCATGAGGGAATGTTTGTGTAATTAAAGCCAAGAGTCGAATACTAAGCCTTTTGGCCATACCTAAGGGGAAGTTTGTGCAATTTGCCATAGATTTTCACACGGTCTGACATGATCAAATGTTAGTTTTAACGGACTTTGACTAATAGTAGAAGATGTGAGATAAAGTTGCCTCCGCGTGTAAAAGAGCAAACATCATGGAAGTGACTTTGACTAATAGTAGAAGATATGAGATAAAGTTGTCTCCGCGTGTAAAAGAGCAAACATCATGGAAGTATAATGTAATTTACTTTATATTTTTTAAATACATATTAAAAATGTCTAAAAATTCTACTTGAAAAACCATATCAAACACACTGTAACTCTATAAATCACCTCAATTCTTGTCATATTTATTAATAGCATAACATGAATGTGATTTCATTTCAAAATCTCATCCACCTAAAATTTTGGAGATGAAGTACATTACACTGAGATTCCCTTCGGTTTGACATAAATGTTAATAGAGAATAAGTATTCATTTATTTACTTAGACGTTCCCAGCATTTAAAATTGAATTAATAAAAAGACCTTACCCTTATATAGTTATTCTAATTTAAAAATGAAGATGATATTTTTATAACAATTAAAGTAAATTAATTAAAGATAATCTTTTCAATGGAATATAAATTAAAAAATCATTTAAATGAAAAAAAAATTGCTCTTAAAATTTCAAATTATCTTCATTTTAAAATTTATTTATTTACTATTTTTAAAGTAAATACAAAATTAATTTTTAAAATTATCTTCATTCTTTAAATTTAATTTATTTTTACTGTTTTATAAATTTAAATTTTAAAATTATTTATACTAGTTCTTAATTTTTTTTAATAAAAAAAATATCATCTTCATTTTTTAAAAAATTTTAATAACTAAAGATAATTTGTTTTTGTTTTTGTTTTTTTTTTTTTTTGTTTAATTCAATTTCAATAACAGAGTAGGTTTGAATAGGTAAAGACATATTTATTCTGTAATTATATTTATGTTAAAAATTATGAAGCATTAGTGTATTTATCCAATTACATTTCATAAATATTTGAAGTTGGTATTAAAAATAATATAAAAAGCAGTTTAAACAAAAAGTGATCATGGAAGCAGTTTTGTATATTAAAATTTGGTCTTTAGCCAAGAAATTAAAAAAATAAATGTTGAAGGTTGATATATAATATAATTATGGGATGGGGCCGTTCGCCGTTAGCGTCGAAAAAGGCAAAAGCTGCTTGTTCATATTAAATATCATTTGTCAACCTCTCGTGTGAAACAATATCAAACCTTACACGTGGTAGGTCCCACTACCACGGCACCACCTATCTAATTTTCCAAACAACCAACACCACGTGTCCTCTTCTGATTCCTGTCACTGTCTACAGCTGTTACCTCTCCACGTCATTTCTACATACATACATACATACATACATATACATACCATCATCATCTCCATTCTTCCACATGCATCCATCCACATACATTCAACTCATATACATATACTCAATAATTATGAGATGGCAGTTAAATTTAAGGAACTATGCAGGACGTCGTTAAATAATAAAAATTGAGATATGTAATTTAAATAGGATTACAACATTATATTAATATTATTAGATGGGTGGCTTAGAGTTGAACCTTTTGGAAAATTAATTTTATTTAGTTTTTATTAGAAAATAGAAAATAGGGAAATGACGTGGTACACCGGATACGTAACGTAGTATTATTGGTGGTAAATAATTGGTTTTTTGTCCTGGCTGGAACACTGGTAGCCATCACTTTAAGGTCTTTAGAGAGAAAGATCAAAGATGGGCGGCTCTTCTTACGAAACTGAATCTTGGGGTGTTTTAAAGTCTGAAAACAACGACGGAAACGGAACTCAATCTATGAACATGATGACATCTACTACTGGGTTCCATCGCGAAAATAGTGACTACGACGATTTAAGTTTTCAGAAGTCCAACAAGTTGAAGACGACGAAGAAGAACCAGGTGCTATTGGAGGGTTACGTGGAGACGGATTCAGATGACGATTTGAAGAGAACCAAGAGCTTGACGGACGATGATCTTGATGAGCTCAAAGGCTGCTTGGATCTCGGATTCGGCTTCAGTTATGACGAGATTCCTGAGCTCTGCAACACTTTGCCTGCACTTGAGCTCTGCTACTCCATGAGCCAGAAGTTCACCGATGAACACCATAACACCTCCGACAGCCCCATTGCTAATTGGAAGATCTCTAGTCCTGGTCAGTTCAGATCTGTGCTGTTCTTATTATGACCTCTGCTTCTGTTTCCATTAATCTTTTTATGACCTCTTTTCATGTAACAGGTGACCATCCAGAAGATGTTAAAGCTAGGCTCAAATTTTGGGCACAAGCCGTGGCCTGCACTGTTAAATTGTGCAGCTGAGAAAGTGAATGGATCCATGGACCATTTTCATTTACCATTCAAAATCCAAACCTTGAACCTTGGACTTCCGGAACAACTTCTCGCTGGAATGAAATTTCCGGCTGCCTTTTAGCTGGAGATGGACCTGTGTCGGCGAGCAATGTCTCAGGTTTGATTGAAATTAACTAAATACCCTTTCGAGTCTTGACTAAATTCTCCGGAGGCTAATATGAATCATTAATTTAGTATGATTTTTGTATCTAGTACATTGGAAATAAATTGTGTTATTGAATAAAGTTTCTGTGTCATTCTTGTTTCATATTTTTGCTGCTAGCTAGTTTTTCCCCAACATTGCTGTTGGTTTTTATGCAGAGCTTCACCAACTAATTGGAGACCTCTGCAAGTGCTAGAGGTAACTAATCTAACTGGGTTAATTGATCTTATGGGCTTATACTATATGATTCCTCTTGTCTACAGTCTACACCAATGTATGATTGATTGAGCTTATTAGCTTTTGTGTTGTCGTAACTAATTAACTTGGATGGATGAATACCCTGATTGCAGAAACAAGTGAAAGATGAACAAGTGCGAATTTTATATTGATCTCCTAACTGTCTTACCCATTATTCTCTTTTTCTTCAGATGGGCTTGAATTTGAGTTATAAGTTTTTCACCATCTCAAATTCAATGGTCTTGATTTATTGAATTTCAAGATTGAAATGTTCAGTTTCAATGGAACATTAAAAATGCCATAAAGATGGATGATTAACTTAGCATAAGAGCAAATAGATTGGATGCAGAAACCGAAGCAGTTTGATTCTTGAAAGCTTTAGTTTTTATGAAAGTGCTTGTAAATAGTTAATAATCACTTGGGAGCTATTTTGTAGATAAAAGTGATTTTGGTTCCATTTACTACACAAATTTATTCATTAGTCAAAAAGTATTTTGTGATGATTTGGAAGTGCTTTTCATGATATGAAAACAACTTTGTATGTTGAAAAGAAGTGTTGTGAATGAGGACAGGGCTTTCATTTTCAAAGAATCGGGGAAGAAATTTCTCCGGAGTCCAGACAGACAAGAGACTTGTATCATTTGTCAACTTGTTGGCGTTGCGTATCCAAATTAAGATTTTATGGTCATTATAAAATTTTACAAGCAATTGCTATTCGCTATTCGCCAAACTTGAATCCTTATCTTCAAAAGGAGAAAATCTTGTCTGGTTCGGCCATCGGATCATAGATCCGTGAATGGCTAGGATTTAATAAATTGACTTATTTTTTTTATTTTCTTCTCGTTTATATATCGGTGCACAGTTGTAGAGATTGAATCACTTAAGAGATGGGAGGAAATTGTCAAAGATGACAATCTCCTTATCATAAAAGATCGATATCTTCTGTAAAGGGATCCTTAATCGAGATCGGCGATCTCTTTTGACGACATGGTCGGCGATAAGAGGAGATCGTCAATGTCCTCCCGTCGTTCATCCCACCTTCGGTCGTGTTTTTAATTAATTATTAGTTACTTTCTTTAATGGATTTGATTCTTTTCCTTACCTCATCTTTTCCTGACTTTTTAAAGCATATGATTGGTCGGTGATAAAGTGGTTGTAGAAACCAATCTCATCTTAATCAAACATTCATTGCAATGCTTATGTGTCAGAAGATTAGATGAGATCAAGAAAAAAATCTTTAACGTAATTTCGATTTTTAAGGTGACTCCGTCACTACAACTAGTGGTATATAAAAAAAATAATAATAATAAATAAATAAATAAATAAAAAGGATCAGGATCCTCTTATTAGCTTGTTTTTTCTTGACTTTTCATAATCCAATGATATCTAAGCAAAATACAAAATATATGGTCTAAATTGGTTCACTTTTTTTTCTCTCATGCAACTTAATATTTGAATTACATTTGAAGAATGTCAAGGAAGAACAATGACCAAGGAGAAGATCTTAACTCATAAAAAAATAATAATAAATAAATAAATAAATAAAATCATATTTTGTAAGGGATTTCTTGCATAATTAATCCTCGAGCAATTATACAAAATATTTCTTTACTAGAAAAATTGAAAACAATATGTAGGAAAATGCCTCTTGGGGTCGTTTGTTTTTTTATCAGAAGACTGAATAATCTTGAATTTTTCTGAAAACTGGATAGAGACTGAAAACTGAAACTGAATGACATTTTTTTTTCTCACATCTGAACATAATGTCAACTTATATGTTTTTAAAGATAAAATTGTTTTAAAACATATGTTTTGACATTTATACCCTTATTACTATTAATTGTTATGTATTTTAATTTGATATATTACAAACAACTAAATAAAAATAATTTAACAAATACTAAACCATTTTTATGTAAATGTTGATAAGATATTATTCAAAGTTAAGATATGATAAATATACGCATCACCTCTTAGCAGAGTTGGTAGTGCACCTCCCTTCCACCTAAGTGGTGAGGGGTTCAAATCCTACCGTGCACATTTTATAAGCATATGTGGAAAGTTTTCTTTCCGGTTTGTGGAAGTAGTTATCTCCCATTATAGGGGTAGATATCCGAGTTGCACATATATTGTTTAATCATAGTGGCAATCCTATTGTAATAATTCTTGTAATATTTTTTTTTTTAAAAAAAAAGATACGATAAATACTGATATTGAAATGGTTTTGATTTTTACATAAGAAAAAAAAAATTAAGTGACTATAATTAAGGTTTTTTTTTTTTATATTATTATTTTATTTATTTATAGTTATTTATCATTAATAATATATCAAAAGAAAGAAATTTATATAATATAAAATCATTGAAACTATGGAAATAATTATATTTGGAAGTATAATCTTGTAAGGAAATATTTTAAATGTAATATAGTGATTTGGAATTAAATGAAAAGTCAGGATTTTTTTACTATTTATTTAAAATTGTTTTGAGAAATTTTTAAGTTGTTTGACTACTTGAAAAAAAATAAAACAAAACAATTTAATAGGTTGACTTCAAACCCATTAAGTATTAAGTGAAGAAAAAAAAACAAACAAACGACCCCCAGTTATTAGATCCCATATATCCAATTTTGTCCCCCTTGTAATTTATAATTTTATTTGAATTTATATTTGAAAATGTTATAATGAATTTTATTTTAGGGAGGTTTATAATTTAGTCCCTAACAAATTAAGAAACATCAATTTTTTACTAAACTTTACATTTTTCATCAAACTGGTCCTTACATTTATAAAAATGGTTCATTTTTAAGTCCTTAGTTAGTCCAACGTCTATCAAAAGTAACGGTGACATGGGTATTTTGGTCTTACTGCATATTCATTATTGATAAAAAAAAAAATAAAAAAAAAAGAGAAATATATATATATATATATATAAATAGTTAAATGGATCTCTATCGTTCTATCTTTAAGATAGATGATGTAGATAAAATTTAAAAAGGAAAAAATATATATAAATGAAAATCTTGGAATGAACGGTGGAGATCAAATTAAAAAATATTATTATTTCATAAATAAATTAAAACTTATGGGTCTCCATTTATGATGGAGGTTCATCTTTCATCTTCGCATAGACGAAGGTCGTAGATGGAGGTTGATGGACCTCCCTTTGCATGTGCCCTCCATATTCGCGAAGATGGAGGTCATGCGACCTCTATCTTTGTGTAAATAAAGGTCGTTGGACCTCCATCTACGTGTGACATCAATCTACATAGATGAAAGTCCACTAATGGATCTTCAGTTGTGATGGAGATTCATTAGTGGTGGATCTCGATGAATCTCCACTCAATGGAGGCAGAGATCCAATCTGTAGATCCACCAGGTTTTTTTTTAATTATTATTTTGATCTCCATCGTCTATCTTTAAAATGGATGGTTGAGATTCATCCATCAATTTTTAATATATATATATATATATATATATATATTTCATTTTCATATTTATTTTTTAAAATTTTGTTTCAGTTTTTTTATCTCCACCGTCCATCTTTGAGATGGACAGTAGAGATCCATCAATCAATTTTTTGATTTAGTTTTTATTTTTTAATATATATTTTTTAAAAATTGTTTCACAACTTGTTTCGAAATTTTGGGCCCAAATGGATCCCTATATTTCAAAAAATATTTGTTTCCCATTTTTTTATTGGTCAATTAAAGTTAGAGGGAAAAATATCCTTTTAAGTAATTTTGTGATCATTCTAAAATTTTGTCAGAGGGACCTAAATGAGCTATTCTTATATATTTGAATAAGAATTACATTCCTCATTTGTCGTGGACTATATTAAAAATACCCCTTTATTTCAAAAATTATATATTACAGTATTAATGAATTGTATACATAAACCACGGCAGAACCCTTGAACTTGATTTTTTAAGGTAGTCTTCTAATGCTCTGTAAATCAAAACATGGAGGCCTCTCTTTCTCTTCAAATCTCTTCAAAATTTTCACTCTCTGTCTTCATTCCTCTTCATTGTCACCAAACCCAGATCTCAAAACCTCAAAAAATCCAAAATCCACCTCTAAAAGATCCGTTTCACTCTCCACACAAGACCCACGAATTCCTTTAAACTCTGTTGTAATTTCCTCAGATGCCACCAACATATGTTCTCTGTTACTCTCTGATCGTAAAGCACTTGACTTTAATGACTTTGATTGTTTGTTAAAGGGTTACAAAGACAAGTTGAACTCCAACCTTGTACTTGAAATTTTGATGAATTATAGACAGTTGGGTAGGATGAAGACTCTGGAGTTCTTTTCTTGGGCTGGAATGCAGATGGGTTTCCAGTTTGATGACTGTGTAACTGAGTACATGGCTGATTTCCTGGGTAGGAGGAAGCTTTTTGATGACATGAAGTGTTTCTTGTTGACATTATTGTCTCATAAAGGTCAGGTTTCTTCTCGTGTGTTTTCGATTTGTATTCGGTTTTTAGGAAGGCAAGGGAGAGTTAGAGAAGCCCTTTGTTTGTTTCAAGAAATGGAAACTAAATTTAGTTGCAAACCTGATAATTTTGTTTACAATAATATGTTGTATGTTCTTTGTAAGAAAGAAATATCTGGTGAATATATTGATGTGGCACTTGGCATTTTTCGGATGATTGAATCGCCGGATAATTATTCGTATAGTAATATTATAGTTGGTTTATGTAAATTTAGAAGGTTTGAGAATGCCCTTGAAGTTTTTCTTGAAATGGGTAGGGCTGGACTGGTACCAACACGGTCTGCTGTGAATGCTCTTCTTGGGGATTTATGTTTATTGAGTACGAAAGAAGGAGCAATTGTGGAAGTTAGAGTGCAGAATGCTAGCAGACCCTTCGCAATTTTAGTTCCAAATGTGGGTTCAAAGAGTAAGAGTGGTGCTATAGAACCTGCGACAAGAGTGTTTTGGGCAGTTAATGGTTTAGGGTTACTGCCAAGTTCGTTTGTTATAATCCGGCTTATAAAAGAACAATGTCGGTTGGGAAAGATGGAAGAGGCTTTTGAGATTTTGAAGGCTGTTGAGGAGAGGAAGTTGACTTGTTTAGAAGAGGGTTACTCTATTGTGATGCAAAGTTTATGCGAACATCGTTTGGTTGAGGAAGCAAGCCATTTGTTTGGGAGAATGCTGTCCCGGGGCTTAAAGCCAAAGTTAGTAGTTTACAATTCTGTTGTTTCCATGCTTTGCAAAGTGAGGAGATTGGATGATGCCAAAAGGGTGTTTGAGATTATGAAAAAGAATAAATGCTTTCCGGATAATGTAATCTATACTGCATTAGTTGATGCTTATGGTGAAGCTGGGAATTGGGAAGCTGCTTATTGTTTATTGATAGAAATGTTGGGGTTTAATTTGATTCCACATTTTCATACGTTTAGTTTTATTGAAAAGCTATTGATGGAAAATGGGCAGACGGATTTATCAATTAAATTAGAAAAGAAGTTGGAAACACAGATGTTGCTAAAGTATTGTAAAGTAGGCCAGTTAGAAGCTGCTTATGAAAAACTAAAATCGATGATTGAGAAGGGTATCTATCCACCTCCATATGTTAAAGATGCTTTTGAAAATGCATTTCAAAAGTCAGGCAGGCTGAAAATAGCTAGGCAATTTCTAGAGAAGATGGATGAAGACTACAGATCTCAGAAGCCTGAAATTACAAGGTAATCAGATACTGAAATAAACCCTACATATAACATCTACAAGAAAGAAGATAGGGGTTAGATACTTGAACAGAGCTACTGACTCCAATCCAGATTAACATGGTATTACAACATTGTTATAGGAAGCAAGAATGCAAGATGTTAATGGAACCCTGAAATACCTTCTATATGTGTCTGATGTTTTAGCTTTCCTGTTTTAAATGAACCTTGAAGAAACTCATTTCGATGCTATTTTGATCCATCCAACAATATCAAATGCAGTTCCTTTATAAGCCTTGCATTTTTTGATATAATCATCCAAGCATGGGACAATCAATAGAGAAATAAATAGTTTTTAATTGTTTAGGCGAATTACAATGAAAAATAAAACCCATAATCCAAATTCTTCTATGCTACTTGATGCTGATTGATCAAGCAGTAAGTAATAAAGCTGCTCAGTATTCACGATGAACCCAATAGATTTTGTATGTCTTTCTCAATCTTAAGAGGTGATGTCGTTGGAGCGTATCTCTCGACAACCTTCCCTTCTTTGTCAACCAGAAACTTTGTAAAATTCCACTTGATAGCATCTCCGAAGTATCCCCCTTTCTCTGATTTAAGGAACTTGTAAAGGGGAACTGTATTCTTGCCATTCACTTCAACCTAAAACAATAACCAACATTTCTTAGGGAAGTTTGCAATCTTTGATCACACAACATCATACTTCAATCGTTTATCAGGTATACCTTATCAAAGATTGGGAATTCAGCTTTGAACATTGTGCACACAACGTCCTGAATCTCCTCATTGCTTCCTGGCTCTTGTCCTGCAAATTGGTTGCAAGGAAATGCCAAGATCTCCAACCCTGCACACTCAAGCAATTAAACATGGTTTCCCAAACTAGCTAGGAAATTTCTAATATGGTTTGCCAAGTACCTTGGTTTTTGTATTTTTCATACAAAACATTCAATTCCTTGTAGTTTGATTGCGTTAAACCACTGCAAAATGAATGATAGAACATGAAAAATGCACAATAAAATCAGATCCTGTCAAATTGCACATACACCTCAGGTACATGAACAAAGACTTATGATCAGGTCAGATTACCATTTTGAAGCGACATTCACAATCAGGACGACCTTCCCGCTGTATTCACTTAAACTCACATCATTTCCACTAATATCCTGAAATTAATTTGATTATAAATCTTTAACATTAAAGATGTACATACAAATCGAATCTCTAATTTGCAAATTACAACAACATATCAATCTCATAAAACATTAGAAGCTTGAAATCCGAATAACCCCATATTCCTTCAATGATGAATCTCTAAACTCATCATATCTCATCAACAACTGATGATCTATAACATCAATAAAGAACCCCCAAAACATATCCAATTATGTATTGCTCAATTTACTAACAGTATCAAGAAACAATCATATTCACTAAAACAAAACATTAATATATATATATATATATATATATATGAAATCAGAAACAGAATAGATCAAAAACTGATGAACCCAATAGAACAGTGGAAGAAACCCATTTCAAAAATACAAGCAAAGGTAGTATACCTTGACAGAGAAGTCGTAAATGGACTTGGGAGCATCCTGAGCAGCCATAATAGTCTTTGAAGAAAAAGGGTGGTATGTGTAAAAACACAAGAGGAAAGCAAGAAGAAGAAAGAAAAGAGAAACCCAGTTGCTGTTTTTCAACAAGTTGGTGCCCATTTTTCTTTTTTCCAAGCTTCATTCATATATAGTAGCAAAATCATTCCTTCTAGATAACAACAATCTGCGTACACATTCATTTCAATTCTAAATGGTAATGTTGACAAAATTTTGAATTTTTTAGCCCTTTTATTTATTAATTTTATTTTGTTTATATTTAATATAACTTCTTTCTTATTTAAGAGGTGTGGGTTGGCAAGTAACCGATGTAATATTTAATGTCACAGATTCCTTAAGATTTATATTAAATTTTAAATTTTTTCTTTATATCGAATAAACTATAATTTTTTTTTTTTGTTTGTTTGTTTTATTTTTCAGAAAATTGAATATAAATTTTGAGTTATTTTTTATCCTAAATCATAAATATTTTTACATTTATATCCTTTCGATTATTAATTTCAATTGTTATATATCTGTATTTAAATATATTAAAGACAACTAAAAACAAATAAATAAATAAAATCTAAAACAAATTTATTTAGTTATTAATAATATTTTTAAATTTATGAATTATATTGTCAACCAAAATATTATTTGATTTTTTTTTTAATATTTTTTAATTTTTTCATATAATTTAATTTAAAAAGTAATCCTAAATATTTAATTTTGAGCAAATGGGATAGGAATTAGAACATCTCTAATGCTAAATTAAATTGTGAAAAATTAAATGATACATAGGACAAATATGCATTGTGTTTGCTTGTTCTTTAATATCATGATAAAAAAATAATAATAATAAACACCTTTAACATGAATGTCTACTTTCTTAGTATTGAGATTGTCTGATTGGATTAAAAAAAGAGTAATGCTACATTATCCAAATTTGGTGTCCAAATCTAGTGTCCAAATAATATGACAGCACCGTAAACCATTCATTTAAATTGTATTAGATTTGCATGTTTTAAATGAATGGCTCAGAGTGTTACCACATCATTTTGGGCACCAGATTTGGACACCAAATTTAGACAATGTAACATTACTTTTAAAAAAAAAAAAATGTTAGTAATTTGAATAAATGAATTTTATAAATTTATTTTAATTATTTTAGTAAAATAAATTATTTTAATAATTTATTATAGAATAAGATTTTATTTAAATTAAATAATATAAAATAATATACGTTATTTAAAAAAGAAAAAAGAAACATGAAATAAGTTTAAACTATTTATTATCAAAATAAAATGAGTTTATTTTATTTATTATTATTTATTTTATTTAATTACATAATTCAAGGCATATCCCGTGGGAATGGGATGTGAACATGAGACAATGTGACTGCGTGACAACCGGCAGCATCTAGGAATTGATGATACTGTTTTATATGAATACAAAAATTGGTATTTTATGTTGCCGATAAATTAGAACGCTATAAATGCAAATCTATAATCTTAGACCAATGTGCCATTGGTTGGTTTTTTCCTAACCTCATTGACACATCACACATGGATATACCCGATTCCAGCCCGAGTTTTTACCATCAGTAATTCTATATATCCTGTCTAAAATCTCACATTTTTTATTCCAACCCATATGGCATTTAAAATGTCAAATGTTTAATGAATACATATAGTAAGTGAGATAAAACATCATTAAAACGAGTGTCTTAATTTGACACTTCACATACAACATATGTTTTGGATGGAAAACGTAAGATAATTAGCATTATTCTTTTGCCATTCCTATTAATAGTCTCACCTTGAGTAAATCGCCTTCTTTTCTTTATGGACATCTCCTAGCTCTCTAAGGCCAAGATTTTAGTAAAAGAGTTTGAAAACTCGCCTAATCCAAGAACTCCTATAAGACGACAGGAATATGAGAATGAACATCTATACTATAGCCTATAGGAAATTCACGAGCATCTTACATGAAATACCAAAATATCAAAATACATTGAATGTTCCATGTTTAAGTCACCTAATCTCAATCACCCAGGTCTAGTCTGAGGCAGGACACAAGAGGCAACCGTCCTGGGCCCATGAAAAGAAAAAGATCTAAATTTTTATTATTTTACATCTTATACCATATTCAATGCAATGTTAAATCACTGTATCGATGCTATATTTTAATACAAAATAAAAAAGATATACTACAATATAATGTTAAAAGCTCAACCAAATTTGAAATATGCTAAGAACTTTATCAAATTCGGCATAGTGTATAGCATATACTAAATTTGGCACAATAATAAATGCAACCGTATTTATTAACTTTTTAAATTTTAAATAATAAAAATTTAATAAATTTGATAGGGAAAATTGAAATTGAAACAATTCTAAAATAATATTCAATATATTCATTGAATGCATTGGTTATATTTGTTAACTTTTATAATTTTAAATAATTAAAAAATAAAAAATAACATATCAAATAGAATTTTACATTAGAGTATAATATTAAAATGATGTATCAAATATAATATTAGAGTATAATATTTTGTACTAAATTTGGTATTGATATTGGTATTAGTATATGCATTATAGGTGGCATTAATCTAAAAAAAATAACACGGAATTCAATTATATAATGATTTTCACCTTATGACACATATTAACGCTACCCTTAAATAAAACAAAAACATGGAATTCAATTTTACTCTGTTAAAGCATCGGAAGCATTCAATTTTACTCGGTTAAAGCAACGGAAACAATTAATTCATGTTTTCAACTTTTTTGTTTTGTTTTTACGTGACCCACCAATTAATCATATTTTTTAAAAAAAGAAAGCCAAATAGATTATTTATGATTATCCAATTAAAAAAATAAAACTGTTTTATGATTATCTTTCTTTTACACAAAAACATAATTTTATTTTAAAAAATAAAATAAAATAATCATAAATTTATAGCTTTGTTGATTTGGAAATGAGATAATTATATATATATATATATTTTTTTTTTATTTTTTTTTTGAAAAAAAAAAAAAAAAAACAAAAAAAACCCACAAATCAATATTTAAATAACCCAAAAATCAACTCAAAGTGATCCGATAAGTGATTTGTTCATATCTTATCATTCATCACGTCATATCATGATTTACATATTAATAACAAATCTCTTCCTATATTATTTGAATTGATTTTTGGACTAATATTGTTTTCAATTATTAAAACAACATGAATAGTCACCAATCAATTTTAAATTAATTTAAATTGATTAAAAATATAAGAAAAATGTATATATTCTTTTATTTTTTTCAATTTCTAAAATCAATTTAAAAATATATTAAAAATATATTAAAAATATATTAAAAATATATTTTTAAAACAATTGGATTAAAGAGTACATGATTAATTGAGATATTGAAGTCAAAAAAATAAAGTCATATATTTGAGTTCATATAGCCTAGCCCATCACTAAATATATTATATTCAGCATTTTTATTTTTATAATACTGTTTCAATTATTTCAACCAGATGTATTTTTAGCTTCTGAAAATATTAAAATCAATTTATTGTTTCCAAATGAAAAAATATAAAACAAAAAACAAAAAACAAAAGCATTACCAAACAGCCCATAAGTCCGATTGCACCCCTAAAATATTGTACGTGTGTTGCACCCCTTTTATATGTACATTCTTCCATTAATTTTTTTAAAAAAAGATTAGAACTTGTAAAAACACCCTAATGTTATCAAATATACTGTTTCTTTTAATTTTGGGAAAATATTAAAACCCATCAAATTATAAAATAACTAAAAAACAAAATACCCGATCTGAAGTTGTTCAAGCCTACATAAACTATGTACTATGAAAAAACATGTTATATATAAATAATCAAGTGTAGGATTTTACATGTTTTTCATGCGTAGTTGAATAAAGGAGTCCACTTTAAAATTTCACCCCGAGCATCTAAAACCTCAGGGCCGTCACTGGTCTAATCCCTCAATGAAGCTATTATTAGTTAGTAGAGAGAGATTTTACATGATTGACATCTTAATAACTCTTATAAAGAAATTCAAAAGCATAAAAAACTACCACACATATCTTACTTTCCATGCATCCGTTTAACAAATTAACTGACTTATAACTTATATTAAAATAAGTGCAAATTTCACAAACTTACCCCAAGTTTAGGTGTAATTGAACCAATATTGAACCTTTGCTCATAATTACATAAACATACCATGCTATTAGTTGACTTCTGTCAACTTTAACCTTTAAACACATTTTTAACGAAGATGACTAAAATACCTTTGGTAACTTATTTTTATCATTTATTTTATTATTTAAATATATTAAAAAATTAACTTAAAAATTGAAATACGATGTACAGTTTTTTTTTCCTTACAAATTCTTTAATGTTTTTGCATTTTTTATGTTTCTAAACACAAAATTTCCAGATTTGAAAACCTAACTTTATCATCCAAACATGAAATTTCATACCCATCCACCCACAAACAATATAATTTCATCAACACAATCAAAACCCACAAAATAAAACAAATCAACAAATCAAACTAGAATGTTCTTCTACACGACCTCCACCATCGAAGCCGGACCTCCACAACTAAAAAAATGGCTTCATCTATAGGTCAACCTAGACTGCAGCGTCGCCTCTTAACCCGACGATCTGCTCTTTCGCTCATTCCAGCCATCTGCTCCGAGTCTTATCGATCCTACATGAGGATCTACTCTAGAAATGGCAACTGGTCGAGTTCATGTGAGGTTTTGCTCGATCTGAACCTGAACCCACGAAAATTTTGTTGACCCGAACCTGACCGCAAACCCAAATATTTTCTTAGGTTTGGATTCAAGTTTTGACCCTCGAGTTTTGTGGAAACCCGAACCCGACCCCCGAATCTGTGAACCCCGAATAGCAATTTAGGCTTTACTTTTTTAACATAAAACTATGTTGCTTTGAGTTTAAGTTTAGAATTCTAATTTGCTTAAAATAATGTCGTTTTGAGCAAAGGTTTTTTTTAAGTAATTGGGTTCGGGTTTTGGTAGCTGACCCGAATCCGCTTCGGGTATACTTTTTCATAACCAAACACGACTTGCAACCCGAATAACACAACTCGAACCCCACCCACACAGTTAGGGTTCGAGTAGGTGCCCACGGGTTCAGGTGAAATTGATATCCATAAACTACTCCTCATGGGAACAGAGCATTCCTTGTAGAAGCTAATCCCTTTAATCGGAGTGATCTACTCTAAGATAAAGCGATCGCTCCATCTTTATATATATATATATATATATATATATATAAAGATGAATGAGAGCAAATATTCTTAAGGAGATCTGATCTTTTCCAACTATATATTTTATATTTTTAATAATTTATTATTTAAATAATTATTAATTGAAATTGAAGATTTTACCCTTAAGCTATTAACTTCAAATGGAGGAAAATAGAGAGTAGGGTATGTTTGTGTAATTATGGGCAAAAGTTTAATATTGGTGCAATTATATCTAAACTCGGGGCAAGTTTATGCTATTTACCCCTAAAAGAATAACCCTAAGAATATACAAATTGCTTGTGGGTAGCTATTGCCCATGCAAAACCTCCTGTTCATAACAAGTAATAATAATAATAATAAATAAACGAACAAACCCCGCCACACTGGAGTTACTCAATTTTGTTTTTTGGAATTTTAATTATTTTCTAAATTAATTGATATCTAAAGATAACAAAATATTGGAGAAAATCATATTGGATATATGGAACCCATTCATGTATCTTGTTTGCTTCGCAATTTGTCATTCATAAAACCCTAGAATCATTTCAAATAAGTCCCATTTCATTGACCTAGTACATAAAAGTAAAAAATACAAGGAAAAGAAATTGAACTATAAAAACTTTAATAATACAAAGCAACAGCTAAGATGAAAAAAGTATATATATTCCAATTTCCAAGCACAATCAAAATTTTTTGCAAATTAAAACAACTCAACGATACAAAATTACACTTCTTTCTTGTAACTTGTAAAATTGTAGCTCTGTTACTCTGTCAAAAAATCGAATTGAAGCAGTGCCGCAGCAGACACCTCTCAGTAGATTGTTTTTTGTCTTTCATCAGTATCTTCTTGCTCAACCTGACAACAACAATCTTCAGAGATTAGCATCTCTCATGCTTTATTGTAATTTACATTTAACAATCGCAGAGTGAGTTGTAGAGTAAAACTGTTTAATAGCTGCCATAATTAAAGTACCAATTTGACCAGGAGACACGACATAATAAGCTGCAAAGACACAATAAGTTCACAATTCAACCCAGGATCCTTGCTACTTTCTAAATTCTACCCAACAAGGAATCACTCTGTGCTAATTAAAGCACTTCTTTGACAAAGTTTGCTTAAACCTCCCATCCAAAAGGAAGATAAGCCCCAGGACAACAAAATGCACTACAGCACTTGACAGCATAAATGCGCATCTAATTTGCTAGGGGGATCTGGACAAAGTATTTTGCAACATTTTGACTAGTTAAAAACTTTGCTGAAATGAAACTAAATAGACAATGATTTGTAAAAAAATATATATATCTATATAAGATCCTAAACATGGTCCTGAGCAGAATAAGATCATTAGAAGACTCCCAAGGGTTTGAGATATAGTTTTGTTTAGCAGATCTGCGTAATATGCATCAAAGCATGCTTGCGAACAACTAATGCACAGATAATGCTGGTATAATCATTTTATATTAAAAAGAAAAAACCAGTTTACGATCTTCATCACCCCTCATACTGAGAAGAGCTATGAGTGTCGTAAATATGAACTAGATGGTGTACCGTGTACATTAATCTATAAACCCTAATCATGCAGAAGAGATAACATAAATATGTAGTCATAAACTCTCACCTCCACAAGTACTCTTGCTTTCTTCTTCAATTTGGCACCAGTTTCTTCGTTCTCAAGCTTCTTCAAAGCCAAGCCAGATTCTCTTCTCACTCTCTTGCGGTCAACTGCTACTGCCTCTTCGTCGTCATCATCTAATCCAACTGTATCATTAACCATCATCACTATTTAAATTGATTCATACACCAATTATTTAAAGGTCATTTTGTTTTCTTTTTTGGTTCAAACAGCTTGGAAAGAGAAAAAATTAAGAAAACAGAAAATGAAATGCAAACAGCTAAGGAAACAATGGAAACACACAGTTCTCATATATGGAAAATTAAATATGCCTGTGATCTAACCACCATGTTTTGATGAAGTATAACTTGCTTAGAAAGGAAATTTCTAATATAGAATTCAATTTCATAGATATCAAATATTTTCATTTGATTAAATCAAATGAAGGATTCAAGCACTACTGACACATATAAATAACTTAAGTATGGATAAATTATGCAACTACAATGATGAACCAAATATACATTTAAAGCAATCATATGAGAGAGTAAAGCAAATAAATAATATCAACTAAAACATTTTGCATTAAATTATACAATTCAAAGCATCTAGAACCATTTTTACCATCATCATCTGCATGAGACTTGGCAATTGCAAGACCACCGAAATCTTCCATATCATCCTCCTCTTCAAGTTCCTCATACCCTTCAACATATTCAATTTCAGCTTCCTCCTAATTCCAATCAACAAAAAATAAAATTAAAGAGATTGTTGATCACTGATCAGTGAATGGATCTTCTAAAAGAATTGACACTAAAGAAATGAAGATTTAAGTTTTTATGTAGATACCTCCTCATCTTCAACATCACTAGTAGCAAGCTGTTCCTTATCAAGAATCTCATTATATTTGTCCGCAGGATAATTGTAAATGTCACCATAAACTCCTCTCTTAAGACGCTCCAGCAATTCCTTTTCAATACTCTGCAGAAAGAACAAACAATGAAACTGAAATCTAGGGAGATAAAATCGGGTTGATGTACATCAGTAGCATAATACTAAAAGATAACCTTATCCAAAACTGCTGCCTTTTCAGCCTTTTCCTCTCTCCTAGCCTCGCGTTTTTTCTCCTTTCTAGGTGTAGTCATAATCTTCTCCCTATGTAAAGTACAAACAAGTCAATGTAAGTCAATGTGATCAAGCAAAGAAACAGTAGACATTTGTTCTTGTATAGGCAAAAATCTAGAAGCATGAAAGGAGGGGAAGGTGTAAACCTTGTTTTCAAAGCAAGCTTTCTCATCCGAATCCGCATCTGAGTCATTTTAGTCAACCGTTGCTTTGTTTTATGCACCAAAAATTTGGGCCAATACATCTGCCAGAATAAAGAGAAAACTCAGATTCAGACTTGGGACTTTAACAACCTCAAGTAGAACCACACAAGAGAACTAATATCCATGTCAAACAACATCAACAATCTATATCTTCCGTACCAGATGCTTGTCAATAATTTCAAGGGCTTTCTCATAATTTCTCGGCAACTTGACTCTTTCCCACAATTTGTTTGGCTGGTGAGACCTTTCTATAGTTTTCATATATAAATAAAACACACCTGCAGTACACCACACAACCGTATCACTCATAAATAGAAAACATAAATTGAACAAAGTTCACAAGATCAAATGGGCTCATATTCCTAACGGATAAAAACCACGCATAGGCAGTTCAAGGTCCACTATAAACCTCACAAATTTTTCATAAAATAACCATAAACAGAACATACATAAACAATGATCAGCTGCATGTATGCAAGTAAAAATCATACCCCGTATAATTAGTTCCAATCATTTAATTGGTTGAGAGCAAGGCTATAAAAGTAACAGTCAATAAAATTCAAAGCAGTGTTTGTATCTAGTACTTCTTCTGCAACTCTATAGGCTGATTCAGTGCGTGACCAATGATGGAAAATAAATAAACATTTTTCAAGAAATAACAATGAAAATAAAATAAAATAAAATAAAATTGCCTACAAAGATGTTATTCTGCTATCTATGTCATTTGATCCACATTTCTACGAACAAAAAGCCATCATATTCGATGTGTTGTCTCGAAAACAGCTGCACAACAAGGGTTCAAATTCTACGAGAACCAAATAAAATACAAGCTCTAATAATAGTGCAGAGCTATCAAGAGTAAATGAATTGGAAACAAGTACCGTCATGGTCACGAATTGTGGCGTATCGACTGTTAGCGAGAGGGCAAGAGCTCCGGTTACAAATCCCAGTTACGTTATACGGATTCCTACAAAATTTCCCAGTTTCGATTCTACAAAAAAAAAAAAAAAAAAAAAAAAACAATGATAAATTTCAGTTAAAAACTTCAACAGACAAGCAAACGACGTGTAACATAAATAAAAAGAAAGAAAAGAAGGACTAACTTGGCCATGAAACTGCAGTGATTGTGCCTGATAACTTGCCATATGACCTCATCGTGCTGCATCTTTTACTTCACTTCAATTTAGGGTTTATAAACAATGGAGGCTTTGAGGGTTTTTTTTTTCTTCCAAGAATTACAACAACAAATGGTGCAAGAATCTTTCTTTCTTTCTTTCGAAGTTCAACTTCTGCTTGTTAGGGTTTATGATGGGAGAATCAGATATACACAGCATCTCACAATCTCACCTACAAACCTAGGGGTAAAAACCCTGGTCGGATCCGGATTTTACAACCCGGATACCCGGCTCAATAATACCCAGCTGGATAACTGGGTTTCCATACCCGAATTTTACCGTGTTCTACCTTTTTTTTATTATAAATTTAAATATGAATTCGATACACAATAATTATTTCTGAAAATAAATATTTTTCAAATTAAAATATCAAATTAATGGTAAATTATGTTTTTTAAGAAATTAATTGTAAATTTTAAAAATATATAAATATCAATATGTTAATGATAACATACTAAAAAATTAAAATAATAGTTTTAATAAAATATTAATGGTTACAATTTAAAAACATTCATTATTACATTCAATTCTAAAGATTCTTTTTTAAAATATATAAAATTTACTCTTAATTTATTTATAAATGGTAAAAAATAAATATTTTTTTAAATACTACAAGAATAACTCTGCTACTATTTTTTTTTTTAATTAAGGAATTCCACTACTATTTGAATATCCATAAAAGTCTTCTCTAGCTATTCTCTTTTTATTTTTTTCTTTTAAGCTATCTTTTTTTTTTTATTAGAAACACATGATACTACCCAATCATTTTTTAACTCTACTACTATTTGTATCATATGGTGAAAATGTGATTGAAGAAAAACAATGATGATAAAAAACATGATGATTCACAAATATTTTAGTTCGAGTAGTGTTGACGTCCTAGTAGAAATTTGAGAATTTTTTTGTGTAAAATTTTTGGAAGAATGGTAAAGAAATGTTGTTATATTTTATTGTGTTTCTTCGCTTCTTTTTTGAAATAAATTAAACAAATGTAAATAATAATAATAATAATAAATAAAAACATTTAGGGTCGGCGACGGAAGATGGTTTACCGAGGGAGATTTGGCAAAGGGAGATGATAAGGAATAGGCATTTTGAAAAAATAATAATTAGGGTTTAGTTTTTTTATTTATTTATTATTTGGCAAATTTAAAAAAAAAAAAAATTTGGTTTCGACCCAGTATCGGGTATATCCGGACTCGGGTCAGGTACTCGGATATTCCTTACCTAATGTCCGGTAAGGAAAGTCCAAGTACTATGCAGGATTTTCGGCCCGGTCGAATACACTTGCCATGCCTATACAAACCCAAGACATAACACTATATACAAACCAATTTTTCAGCCTTTGGATCAAAATCTAAGGGTTATTGTGTATTCTCCTTCCTAACTCACCACTTACAAAGCAGCTCTTGGATTTTGATCCAAAAGCTAAAAAGTTGGTTTGTACATAGTGTTATGTTAGTGTTTATAAGTGAGAAGCTCTATATATATACATATATATAAACAAGCAGGTAAAGTATATAAATTTTGTTTTTTAACCAAATAATCATATTGTAAGACAACATTAAAGGACGTAGCTTAGCTGGTAGATGGATGAGCTTGTGGTTTGGACAAATAATGTCCAAATCAGTGGCTCAAATCTTACCAATGGCAAAAGCTTTTAAAAAAAAAAAATCATATTGTAAGACAACCAGGTAAATTATATAAATTTTGTTTTTTAACCAAATAATCATATCGTAAGATGTCATATCAATCTGTTGCTATAAATTATAAAAACATCCATGAAACATTGTTTTTTATTTTTTGAAAAAAATAAAGGTGAAATGCTTAAGAAAAAAATGAAATGTAAAAAAAAAAAGGAAAAATTATTGAAATAGCTACTCTAAAATTATATTTTAACTTGGAGAAAATTATTGGGTGTTTCAGTAATTTGCCTATAATTTATTTATTTTTTTCTTTCATCTACAAACACTAATAGTGTCAGTCGCCCTTCTCGTTGACACTGTTGGCACACTTGGTCATGCATTGCCCAAACAGTGCATCGTCGGTGCGCTTGAGGCAGGTAGCATCGTTTCTGGTAAAGGTTGGAGATATCAAGGAGATGGAAGAGAAGATGAAAGAGGAGATAAAGGAGAAAAAGAAGAGAGAAGGGATCGAGGAGAGAGAGTTTGCGGGTTTTTAGATGAGGGTATTTGGGTTATTTATCAAAATCAAGAGTATTAGCTATAAAACTTTTGTATGTAATTAAGACAATTTTTCTTTAGTAGGCACACTATATAGGCATATTTATAGCATACTAATACACATCATCACACTTTTGTCATATGTAACCATTAGTTTTTTTCTTATAGGCATATTTATAGCATACTAATACACATCATCACACTTTTGTCATATGTATTATTATGATTGAAGTGGTAAAAGTGTGATGATGCGTATTAGTATGTTATAAATATGCCTATATTATATGCCTATGAGAAAAAAAACTAATGGTTAAGAACGAAAGTCTAATGTTTTCAAATGCTACTTTTGATTTTCTCTTTATTCTTTAACTATACGTTTTTTAAGTAGCGCCGATATATATATGGGTCCCCTTCAATGCACTGTTGCATCGGTACATCCATTTTGATCATGACTTTTTTGGCACATTCACATCAATTCACATGCAATCATATATAACTCACATGTGATCACATTAAAATTTAATTTTTTTTAACGCGATGACATGCAACTCATATACGATAACATTATATAAATGCGATCACATGCAATAGTATATTGTTGCACCAATGCATCGTTGCTCATTAGAATGTCACATATATATAGTAGTTTTCCTATTAGTGCGCACTGATAGGATGAAAAATTATGACATTCAAACATAGACATAGTTAGATTTAGTTATGTTATACCTGAAATATAGCCTACTGCCATGATCAAGAAAATTGATTAAGTTGAAAAGTTGGTAATTAATCAATTAAAACTTATTCACACACACACACACACCCCTCCCCTGCGATGACTGTACATGCATAAGAACCCTCTTTTTACTTTTAACACTCGGTTCACTAGAGGGAAAAATCACAGCAAAATACTGTTGCACAACCTAACATATACCAGCTTGGTCTTCTCTCCAAACTTCCGAGCTATCAAAGAGGCCTCTATTCACATTCTGAGCCCTGCATGAAGACATGTTAGATTGGAAATACTTCGAATTTTGATCACCACACTTGAGCCAATTCTCACGCAACCGTTGCTTCTAGTACAACTCCTCATTCTCAAGGAGGGTATCGAGATCCCTCTCAATTTGACGGATTCCTCTCCAAGCTCCACCAACGATGTTACTAATAACCACATTAAGCTCTCTTTGTTTCTCACGGATCCCATTACTTAAATCCCCCATATTACATTCATACCACTTCTTTAATCTAGCTGTGTAGTGGCCAATCCCCACAGTCAACTCCATCATACACGGTTGTCGATTTAGGCCACCACACACCTACGAAACAACCTCTGCACACTCCATTTCGGCTGCCAACATTCTTCAAAGTAAAACCGATGCGACCCATGTCCATCCCGACCCCACGTACTGCCAACGTGCTCATGTAACTTAAGCAGAATATGACGGTTATTAGATTTCCAAAACTCAAGGTGACCAACAATCGAGCCCATGAAAAGGCCCTTCCACTGGAAATCGCTAATATACCTATCCAATCTTTTCTAGATCATCTCAGCACCGTCTCTTTTATTGCAACATGTAAATGGAGGCCCTACAAAGCCAACATCTTGCAACCCACAGTCATCAAAGGCGTTTCAGGAAATTATCTATCAACACATGAGGTCTTGTAGACACCCCCCCCCCCCTCCCCCCACTTTTTTCATTTTTTCAAATCGTTCGGTATCTCATTAAAATCACTGGCACATAACCATAGGAGGCTAAACATACCGTGTAACCACTTTAAAAGAGTCCACGCGTGGACCCTTTGGCTAATTTTAGGGTGACTGTAAAACCCTATAAATCTCCACGAGACATCCCAATGCAAAACCACAAAAACGTTAATATGAAAAGAAGAAAAGGAAAGAAGACTAATGTTAACTGAGTCAGACCGGAAGAGACACAACCCTCATCTTTTATTGACATAATTCACCACTAGTTTGCCTACAAATCCCATCTTAACACGAAAGTTCTCCTTAAAAAAATATTATTAGTTTTTGTTTCCATAAGAAACAATATTTCTAGCTTATGTTCCTGCTTGTACCGAAGCAGAATGTAGAACACCCGAGGACTCCTCAGACCCCTAGTGTTCCAGTAGAAGAATTTCATGGCAATCGGTAGGCCGAAGAGAGCCGACCTTATACAACATCATGTTCCCCAGAACTCACGTTATCAACATGAACTTGCTTCAATTTTTTCCCAACACTTCCCAAAATCAAACTTGCACATTTTTTACCTAGTTGATTACTGTTCTTTAGGCCATTATCCTCTTTGAACCCATCTCTAGTCCACATCTTCCATTTCCCCACCTTCGACCCAACTCTCTTCCCTTCATTTTTGCTTTGCTGTAGAACAGGCCTTTGAGGCCCAAAGTAGACGACCTAGAATCAAATGCCCTCACTGCAATCTCCATTTCAACAATTATATGGGCCTGAATTAATACACACACCATAATCCAATCCAACCACCATATTTTGCTTTATAATTCCTGATCCATTCAGATTCTCGCTTCCCTCCAAGGTTAACTACTTATTATAAGTCAAAGGGTCACTTACAGAAGACGTAATCTGCATAGATTCCTTTCCATTCACGTTACTAGCAGCTTCCACAATTTGAGTCAATCCATGATTCTCCACAACAAATCCCCCTCCAATCTCTATTGAATCATCACTACCTGATTTGTCTCATACTTCCACACAAACCTGATTATCCACCCTTAGCAACCTAAACCGGCCAGTAACCTTTTCTACTGTCGTTTTGTGACGTTCATGTGCCATTACGAGTACCGATGTCCCATTTCAACTCCCCATGGTTGACCTGAATTGCCCACTACTAACTACTAACTAGACTGGTAGCACGAAGTCAGGCCTATAGGGCTCACCACCCCCCCCCCCCCCCCCCCCCTCTCACACACACATAAAGGGCCCCATGGGATTTTAGGGATAGGGGTGGGGTCAAACTTAGCCCCCATTTTATAAATGGGGGAGGTGGTGGGGTGACCCTATCCCATCCACATTCTCTCATTTTCCCCCTAAAAAAATTATATTTATATTATATATATATATATATATATATATATATAAAGTCTAACCAAATTACAAAAAAAAAAAAAAAAAAAAAAAAAAAAAAAAAAAAAAAACCTTTTAGTTTTATTTATGTGCCTTCTTATCTTGTATTTTAAATTGATCGAAGATGTAAACTTTAAATTTGTTTTAACTTATATTGTGTAATACTCTATTAGAAGTATTGGTATTTATTTTGGATTTCTTTAAACCAATTATATATTTTAGAATAAATTTTTTGATTACTTTTTAGATTGGATATTTTAACATGGTCAAACTAGAGATTGAGATGACCAAATTCGAAATTTCAAATTCCAATTTTCGAATTGAGAATTGAGAATTTGAGATTGGAAATGAAAATAAATGGAGGAAATGGGGTGGGTGGGGGAAACTCCCCCTAAACGACCCCATAACCCAGATCCCCTAAATGGTTAACCTTCCCCCACCCCAATAAGCCCTTATACCCATCCCTAACTATCCCTTTTCGTCGCCGTCATGCATTTCCCCCAGTCATCCCAGTCTTCCACATCAATAGCAATGGCCTGGTAACTTTTTGCAGCGTAGCAACATCGTCATTTCCGTCCCATCTCTCCCTTAGAATTCGTCTGAGCAGTTTATCCACATTTACCACCACATGCACACAAATATACTTCCTAACACACACTCCACTAAGGTTTGTCTCAGTTTCTCGAACATCACCAATCATACTCCCCAAGAATATCCCAATATCTTTAGTCATACATAATAATGGAACACGATGTATTTGAACCCAAAATGTCACCTTATTGAACACCATTCGTTGAATATCGCGCCATACCCTTAATTTGGTTCCTCAATCACCAACAATGCCTTATTGAACGTCTAGGGTCCCCCCTAGAGGACCAGATTCCAATCCTCTACAATACTGAACGTAAAGGAAAACATATTCCCTGAGACAACTTCAATTTTGACTTCCTCAACGATCTGCTAAAACGTGGGCATAAAGTGGATAAATGCATCCCGATTCACCATTTTATTAGACAATATTTGTCCTATTAAACGATGCGTCAATCGTTTTTCACCATCTTTCTTTAGATCCACCTGCAGAGGCATCAATGGCCCCTCATTCTCCTTAAGAGATAAAGCCTCACAGAGCTTCACCACTTCATCTATATTCATTGTACCAAACATGACAACACTCCTAATGAGTGAACATCGTGATCACCAAAGATCCACCAACTGTTTTCATTAAAGATTCCCTAGTTTTCAGAAGAAAAAAAAAACATAGTCCTAAGAGAAGAACTTTTCAAAATCATTTTCAGTCAATTAATTGCTTTTGTTGCCTATAAATTGTTTTTAAGTTCTTTTCATGCAATTAATCACTAGTATATTTCGGGTTTTGCCAAAACTAGGCCCGTGAAAACATTGGCTTTTGTCATAATAGTAAGTGGGTTTTTATTATTATTATTTTTGTTATGATTTTATGGAAGTTTTTTTTTAATGATTTTATGTTCAATCCTTTTTTTTTTTTTGTTGATTTGATACGCAGAGTTCATTTTTCAATTAATTTTTTGTAAATGTATTTTTGTTTCAATAAATTAATTATTGCTGTTGTTGTTGGTTTTTTTTTTCCAATGCTGTTATGCTACGATGTAAGTTATTGAATTAGCTTAAGATACTCTATTTGTGATTCTAAGCAATGGAAATTTGTTTTTTTTTTTTTTTTTTTTTGCTAACTTTACCTATATTTAGTTTAATTGAAGTAAATTTTTAAATTTTATATTATTCAAAATAGACTAACGAAACTTTGGGTGATTAAACTTTTGGTGAATTTTAAGCATCTTTTTGAAAATATTTATAAATGAACTTATTTGGTGCTCAATTGTAATCTTTATTTTAGGTTTTTCACCCATGGTCGAGAAAATGGGGGTGAGGGTGGGGGGACCTTCCCCCGCTCTAGTAGGCCCCCACACCCATCCCTAACTAGCCTTTTTTGTAGCTGTCGTGCATTTCCTGAAAACATGCTCTAGTTTTCCATATTGATAGTAATGGCCTAGTAACTTTTTTACATCATTTTCGTCCCGCCTCTTAGGACATTAACCCTCATAATTTGCCTGAGCGGTTTATCCACATTCACCACCACTTGCACACGAATATAATTCCCAACACACTCTCCACTAAGGCTTGTATCAATTTCTTGAACCTCACCAATCATACTCCCTAAGAATACCCTAATATCTTTGGTCATACAAAGTAATGGAAAACGATATATTTGAACCCAGAATGCCACCTTATTGAATGTCATTCTTTGAATATCGCCCATACCCTCTGGTTCCTTAATCATCAATAGTTAGGGCTGTCAAAACAAGTCGACACGACCCATTTACTTAAACGAGTCAACCTGTTTAGCCTCAACCTAACACGACCCATTTAAGTAAATGAGTCAATCCCTTATAAAACGACACGACCCTTTTAGATTAACGGGTTATACAGGTTGACCCCTAACCCATTTAACTCATCTATTGTCTTATTTTCTTCATATTTACCATCTTCACTTCATCTCAAAAAGAAAAGAACCTTAGACCAGCTAAAACCCATATGTGACCATCATCACATAAGCAAAATTGAATTTACATGAAATGCTATGCAAAATAACAACAACAAAAATCCATAAAAAACCACATAAAAAATTAGAAACAGGGTGATTCAAACTCTCTCCTCTATCTAAAAGTTAAATAGAGGCCACCGAGTGATGCGACGACATGAGGGAGGCGAACGGGTGATGAAGAGGCGAAGGTGATGGTGGAAATCAGTAATCTAAAGGGAACAAGAGAGGATTTGCTCTATTGGAGATCTCGTTCATTGAGATAAAATTGGTTGGTAGGGAAGAGAGACAATGACAGAGACGAGAGATGGGCCGGTGGATTGGCAGTGACGTGGGGATTTGGAGTTTGGACTTTGAAGAGTTAGGGTTAGGGTTAGGGTTAGGGTTCGAATCTTCGATTGGAGTGTGAGTCATGTGACTGTGTGAGTGTGTTTGATATAAAGAGAATGATATGCTTATATATTATGTAAAATATCAATAACAACCCCTGTATAATTAAAAATGAAAAATGCACCATATTTGATAAACGGGTTAAACGGGGCACCCGCTAACCCATGAAGCAAAACATGACACGACTCGTATATGTACACAGGTTAAACGGGTTGACCCGTTTATGACCCGAACTCATTTAAGGTCGACACGAACCCGATTATCAACCTCGGGTTTGTATCGGGTTCACGTGTCACAGATCATTTTGATAGCTCTACCAGCAGTGCCTTATTAAACGTCCAGGGTCCCCCCAAGAGGATCAGATTCCAATCCTCTACAATACTAAACATAAAGGAAAACATATTCCCTAAGACAACTTCAATTTTGACTTCCTCAACGGTCTGCCAAAACGTGGGCATAAGGCGGATAAACGCACCCCGATTCACCATTTTATTAGACAAGATTCGTCCTACTAAACGAGCATCGATCGTTTTTCATCGTCTTTCTTTAGATCCACTTGTAGAGGCATCAATGGCCCCTCATTCTCCTTAAGCGTTCAAGCCTCATAGCGCTTCGCCACTTCATCTGCATTCATTGTACCAAACCTGTCAACATTCCTAATGAGTGAACACTGTGATCACCAAGGATCCACCAACTGCTTTCATCGAAGATTCCCTAGTTTTTAGAAAATAAAAAACAAAGAGTCCTAAGAGAAAGAACTTGTCAAAATCATTTTCAGTCAGTCAATTGCTTTTGTTTGTCTATAAATTGTGTTTAATGTTCTTTTCATGCAATTATTTACTAATATATTTCGGGTTCCACCAAAACTGGGCCTGTGAAAATATTTGCTTTTGCCATCACAGTAAGTGGTATTTTTTTGTTGTTATGATTTTGTGGGTTTTTTTTTTTTTTTTTTTTTGTGATTTTATGTTCAATCCTTTTTTCGTTTTTTTTTTTTTTTGTTGATTCGATATGCAGAGTTCATTTTTCAGTCAATTTTTTTTAAAGGTATTTTTGTTTCAATTGATTAATTGTTGTTGTTGTTGTTTTTTTTTTTTTTTTAATCCAGTGGTGTTATGCTATGTCAATGGAAGTTATTGAATTAGCTTAAGATGCTCTATTTGTGATTCTAAGCATTGAAAATTTGTTTTTTGCTAACTTTACCTATATTTAGTTTAATTGAAGTAAATTTTTAAATTTTATGTTATTCAGAATAGACTAACGAAACTTTGGGTGATTAAACTTTTGGTGAATTTAAAACATTTTTTTAGAAATACTTATAAATGAACTTATTTGATGTTCAATTGTATTCTTTATTTCAGGTTTTTCACCCCTGGTTGAAAACTTTGACTGTTTACAGTTTCAAATTACCATAATCTTCTTATTTTAACTCTTTTGGAATATTTTCTTTTGGTGGATCGTCTCAATTATTAATTTGGTATTTTGTGGATTTGGACGGTGGTTTTGTATTTTTCTTTTGGCGAGAAGAGAAGACGCTTCACCAACGTATTAATAGTATAACCGATGATCAAAGAGCCTCTTAGAATCTCTATTTCCTAAATTGGTCTTTTCTTTGCGTTTCAAATAATAAAAACACTACAATTGTTTGCTTTCGGCATATTGAGTTGGATCATTTAACTTTCTCTATGTAAAAGTAAAAATTATGGTTGTTGTGGATCAAAGTAGATATGAATCAGCAGAGATACACATCTCCACCATTTTTGTTTTAAATTTTATTTTCACTTTATTTGTAACTTAAAAAAAAAATGGAAGCATAATACATTACGGATTCAACACAAAAATAACGAAACTTTTGTTCGTAGCATGAGGTTTCCTATTTGTCTTTGCAACAACCTTTTAAATCATATTATTCAATAGTTTTGCAGGCATATTGATCTTATTTTAAAAACTGTAAGGTCTCATTTATTTGATTGATTTATTTCGTTGACAAACCACATGTTGGTATTTGAATGTAAGGGTAGTGTAGGTGTTTGAGATTCAAGATCAAGTCCCTTTCAAGACCTCAAGAGATCAAGCACTTCAAAGGTAAATTTCTAAGTGATTACTTGCTTTGAAGAGATAGTTGCACACACCCACAACCCATGCATATGTCTTTTCTTGTATGTTGTGTGTGTTTATATTGTGTGTATTAATGTTCATTAATCTCTCTTCTTGCATGTTTAATTATTTGCATCTTGCTAGTTAAATGCCATAACATGTTAGGCATTAAGATGCATTCGCTTCACTCACACACTTGCACCTATTGCATGATCTATATGTGAGAAGCTGCATGAGAAGGCATTGACCTTCTCTGCCGCGGTTGGATAACCGTGGCATGCTAGCGACAGAGATGTTCCTTCTCTACCGCGATTGGATCAACTGCGGCACACATGCGACAAAGATACATTCTCTATGCCGTGGTTGAAGTGCCACGGTTGGGTCAACCGGGCAGTCAACGACCATTGCAGTCCGCCTTGCGTGAAAATCCAAAACGCTGCAATTTTGTTGGGAGCCTATAAATATCCCACTTTCATTTTAGGTCAGCCCCAAGAGTTTCAAAAGCATATTTTTCTCTTAGATCACTTTTTAAGAGCTAAAAATCCTCAAGAACTCACCTTTAATCACTCAAAGCATTTCCTTTTTGCATCAAACTTCATATTGCATCATCCATGCTTACATAGAGTGCATCCATGCATGGTTTTGCATCATCACATCTTGCTTGGTAAGAATCTCACTAACTTCATCTAATTAGTGTCTTTTTTAACAAGTCATCTCTTTATTCACTTGTATGTTTTTAGAACACATGCTAGATACAAGATAGAGATTGTTTGTGATGAAATGATTAAGTGTTGTATTGTGATAGCTATCTAGGTTTTCATAATCTATGTTTAGCTAAGCTTTTTGACATGTCATCTAGCTATTGATATCTATGATTGCATTAATTGTTATTCATCATCCTAGATAAGCATCTAAGGTTACCTAGCTTTATTTGCTCTTTGGATATCATCATATATTCACATAGGTTTTATTATTTCTTCATTGAGAAGTAAGTCTTATGTTGTTACTAGGATTAGGTAGGTGTAAATCACAAGTAATTGGACTAGGTTCACTCATACAGGGATTAGGTAGGTGTGTAATTATTGACTGAGATTAGGTTGTAATCGTTATCACATTTAGTGGATTCGAGATTCGAGTGTGGCGCACTTACTAGCCCGTGGTTTTTCCCGTGAGGGTTTTCACGTAAATATCTTGTGTCATTTACAATTCCGCACTTTATACACTTGATATATTATTGTGACTAGCTAGATGTATTTTCGTCAATTTGACGTATAACGAAAATTGGGTAAAATCGGATATAATTTATTCATCCCCCTAGATTAATATTGAACACACCGTTAAATTGTTTCAAAAACAATCATTTAATTTCAAATTTACAAGGAAAAAAAATCCCTATTGTATACTAAAAATACCTTATAATTTCAAGATTTAGTTGAAAAAAATTATCAAATAGTGTACAAAAACCGGGTTTTATCTAAATTTGAAACTGATAAGTTTGTCTTTTGAAAAACTGGTGGGTTTTCGTAATCTTCCGTAGTTTTATTAAAAGTCATGTTAAATGTTAACAACTTGGAACTTAAATAAACAATTCATTTGTAATATTTCAAGACATTAATGTATAACTTCGTGTATCTTGAAAAAAAATGAATATATTACCATCCTTCAATGTGGTTTAGTGGTTGAGTGTAATACTGTCTCCGGTTCGAGTCACCATACCGTATATGGTATATATATAAAAAGGGGAATTGACTTTTAGTCCCCGTAGTTTACCTTAATCTGCGTTTAGTCCACGGTTTTTTAAAATTATAACTTTTAGTCCTTCTGTTACAAAATCCGTCAAAAGACATATTCTGCCATGTCAAACTGAGTAAATAACTGTAACACCCATAAAGGTTGCTGATAATATTGAAAAGATTGATTTACCCTTAATTAAAAATAAAAACAGATTTAATAAATAAAAAATGGTAGAGATTTATTTATTTAAAAAATAAAAAATAATTATATAAAAAAAATAGAAAATTTCTATCAAATAATAAAAACAACTAAAAAACAAAATTAATAAAAACAAATAATAAAAATAAAAACTATTTAAAAATAAAATAAATAATTAAAAAATAATAAAAACAATATTACTAAAAAATAAAAACATATTTAATAATATATATATAACAAATTAAAAAAAAAAAAACAAATAAATATAATATAAATAAATAAAACAAAAATTAAAATCAATTTCCTCATTTGAACCCCTTCCTCCCATTTTCGATAAGATTCAACAAACCATCCACCAAACTCATATTCAAATAAACCTAGATCTTTCATCTTCATTCTATCAAACCCCAACCCATATTCAATCAAACTCAGATTCAACAAACCATCCACCACCCACCAGATTCAACACAACCCAAATTCAATTAAACAAAAGCGGGTCAACATCAAAAATCTTTCAAGAAAAAAAAAACCCTGTCTCTAACCAAAAAATTCCTCAAATTGTCACCACCCAACAACCATCAGTAATCTTTAAAAAAAATATAAATTGTCACCACAAAAAAAACTCAGATTTGTTTCATCATCCAAAAAAGAAACCCAGATTTTACATCACCCAGACCCAGCAACCATTAACCCCAAACTAACAACCTCCTTCGTCTCAAGCCATACCACCTCAATCTCTCACGCCAAAAACAAAAACAACCCAAGAAACCCTAGGCTTCTTGCGCCATTAATGGTCCTTGCTCCGTCGACCATCAGATTGATGGCAACAACTGTAGGAACAGCAGCAGAAGTCGCCTCTTTCGCTGTTCCAATCATCAGATCCGTGAACATTCGCTTGTCGATTCAACTCAAAAAAGATCCGCAAAAGCTCGAGTCTCATGAAGCACGGCGACCCCACGCCGTCACCGTAAAAACGCCAGCCAACAACGACCACACCATCGCCGATAAAACGACCACTTTCAGCTGGGCTCCATTGTAGTTTTGCTCGACTCGGAAGCCACCACCCTCAGCCCAACTCAGCCGAGCAGAGTCAAACCGGTCTGAACTCGACGAGTGACGGCCAACTCAGGGAAGGAGGACTTGGTTCTGATCTGGGTTAGACTCAGTGACGCCGTGTATTAATCTAGTTCAAAGTTTTCTATTTTTGGATGATGAGTATGAAGAAGAAGAGAAAGTTGAATATGAGTGAAAATATTCGTGTGGGATCAAAGAAAAAGTTAGGGATGAGAATCTGGAGAGAGAGAAAGAGTTTTTGTTTTTTTTAATGCGATTTTTTTAATATTAGTTTTTTCATTAAATCAATTTTTAATTGTTTTTTAATTGAAATTGTTAATTTTGACATGGCCCAATAGAAGCCACATCTTTCTCAAAATGACAATTTTACCCTTAAAAAACTAAACCTTTTAGAAGTTGGTTCTTGAATTTACCTATTTATCCTTATTTACCCTTATTTACCCTCATTGACTTGACGAAACCATAACGGAATTAGACGGTAGGGACTAGAATCCATATTGTCAGAATAATGATGGACTGAAAATTACAATACCAAAAAAACATGGGCTAAACGTAGATTAAGGTAAACTACATGGACTAAAATTTGATTTTCCCTATAAAAAACAAACAAAACAAAACGAGTATAGTTTTTTTTTTTAATACATTTTTCTAAATCTAACATGTGAACAATTATAATCCTCTCATACTTACATTCACGAGGTTAAACCATGTCTCCCTCTTCCATTCTCGAAATATTGTAATAGTTAAAAATAAAAAATAAAAAACATTACTCTAAGAGCATATATTAACATTTTTTCTATTTATTACATGTTTTTTTTTTGTGACACTTTTTGAAGTTTTTGGTAAATATTTACGACGCGTTTGATATCGTTTTTAAAATGGTGTTTTTAAAAACTATTTTTAAAAATGAAAATCAAGTTAAAAAAATGTTATTTTTAAAAACGTGATATGTTTGGTAGTAGTTTTTAAAAGTAGTTTTTAAAAAGGGAAAACTATGTAAATGTGTTTGATATTGTTTTTAAAATGAGTGAAATAGTTGTTTGGAGGGAAAAGCCAATGTTTATTTTGAAATAGTTGTTTGGAGGGAAAAGTTGTGGTTTATTTTGAACACCTGTTTTGAAAAAAATAGAAAACAATAAAAAGTTTTTTTAGTTGTAACTTTTAAAATTTTGTTTTTTGTTTTTAAAAACAAGTTTTATAAAACATTTATCTAAACACTCTAACGTTGTTTTTTGTTTTTAGGGTAAATTGCACGAACATACCCTGAGTTTAGGTGTAATTTCAACTATATTCAACTTTTATCCAAAATTGCACAAACTTTACCTGTTAGTGGTCAAAGGTTATATTTAACCTTTGACTGTCTTGTTAGTGTGAAAAGTCTAAAATGCCTCTAGATATTATTTTATCATCTAGTTTATTATTATTTTATCATTTATTTGGTCAAAATAATTTCGATTAAACAATAAAATAAAAATAATTAAAAATTGAAAAAAAGATGAAATACACAAATCTAAGAATGACCACTAGTTTGACTTTCAAAACAAACATATGAGAAAAACATTTTAAAAAAAATAAAAATAAAAAATAAAAAATAAAAATAAAAACATATGGAACTGGGACCATTATCTGAAAATCAATACACACAAACTGCCTCCACCGCTAGGGATGGCAATGGATCGAGTTCGGGTCGGGTCCTACTAGACCCAGACCTAGACCCACCATAAATATTTGGACCCAGACCCAGACCTGGACCCATCAAAATTTTTGGGTTTGGATTCGGGTCTGGACCTACAGGTCTTGAGTGGACCCAGACCCGCCCTAAGGACTCGCGAAATTTCATGGGTCTGGGTCTGGACCTGCGGACCCATGGACCCATGAACCTGCTACACCTTTAAAATAATAAATAAAAAGTATAATATAAAAACTTCAATCAACAATGTAATAATTTTATGCCATTAAATTCGGACTATAACCAACTTTGAGCACACATTAATGCCTCTACTATCTTTGGATGTTACCTGCTACGATGAGGACTCACACATCTACCGCTTGTATTAAAAGCCGACTCGGATGCAACCGTAGATACAAGAATAGCCAAAATATCTCTAGCTATGCAATGCAAAGTAGGATATTTCGATGCATTTACTTTCCACCATGTCAATATATCGAAATTCTCTACTCTTGGAATGACAAGTTCCTCCAAATAATATTCCAACTCTGTCTTCACATGGAAGGTAGTACAAGGGACATCAGTGATATACTTATCGAATCGAAACTTTTTTTTTTTTTTGGAGGACCCGTTGTTGTTTGATATGGTAAAATATTGGTAGAATTACTTGATGAAGCTTGATTGTCCTTAGACTTTTGCTCATACTCTCCAACCATCCTCAACAAAACTTCTTGAATCTTCATAATCTTATCTGAAGATCCATCTCCATAGAGCGAAGGAAAGTAACATTCCATGACTTTCATTTTTATATCTAGGATCCAAAATTGTTACCACAACCATAATACCATGAAATTTACTCAAAGAGCTATCAAACTTTTGTGCCATAGAGGATGCCATTAGTTTTATTTGTTCAAATGTGGATGTGCTCCACTCATTAATTGCATCCCTAATGTCACATACGGTTGGTAGATAATTATTGGTCGTAGGATATTTGGTTCCTGAGAATTCTTCAGTGGCTTGATAGAACACATCAAGTTTATCACTGATCTCTTTTGCCAACACCCAATCATCTTCAGTTGGCACATTTTTATAATTTGAATCTTTATGTTTCAAACGAGGAAAAATAGTTTTGTACATTAAAGCAGAGCAAATCATTAAGTATGTAGAATTTCATCTCGTTTTGCAATCAAGTACCAACTTCTTAATGCTCTCAATCCCTAATTGGTTAACAGTCTCAAAAAAAATTTCCTCTCTTTTAGGTGATGATGTCTAATAAGAAACATTAGAAAGAATCCTCTCAACACTAGCACTAATCACATCTAACCCATCTCTCACTATCAAATTCAATATATGTGCAAAATAACGCATATGGAACATGTTTCCATTCAACAAAAGTGAGACATCAGAAAGCATCTCTAAGAGAATACAAATCATAGCATTATTGGTGTTACAATTATCCATAGTTAAAGTAGATAACTTGTACTCGATATTCCAATCACGTAAGCACGACATCATAACATCAGCAAGCATCTCAGCAGTATGTGGACATGAAACATATATACACCTATGAAAGCGAATACCACAGTACACATTAAAACTATTAATCTAATATACTACCACTAACCTTACTAATTTTCACATATTAAACTACTAAATTCACATGATAAAATAGTTAAAAAGATTAAAGTATGATAGTGTACCTTATGATTCGACTTTGTAAAGTCCAAGAATTATCAACAAAATGTGTCGTGATAGCCATGAATCCCTTCCTTTGATTATGAGATGTCCACATGTCAGTAGTAAGTGCAATCCTACCCTTATTTCTCTCCAATAATCCCTTTAATTTAGCCTTCTCAAAATCATAAATTTGTAGTATATCACTCTTCAATGTATTCCTAGATGGTATTTTGAACAACGGTTGAACCGTTCCCATGAACCTATGAAACCCTAAATGTTCTACCATACTAAGAGGGTACTCTACCATACTATGAGGGTACTCATGCAAAATCACCGTATTTGAAAGCTCTTTTTGGGTAGTTTCTTGATCAAATTTAAATGTCTTAATTTCAACGTCTTCCCCTTTGTTTTTGTAGCTTTCAACATTTGCCCACATCACAAAATTGCCTTCGAGAACAATTATCCCTATGTTTTTTTAAATGGGACGTTCTGGCAGTCCCTTTTCCTGATAACTTCTTATTACAACCTTTGCAAATAGCAGTCCAAGCCCCGTTAATTTTTTTCTCTATTAAAAGAATCCTACACCTTAGATGTTAATTTTCTTTTCCCATCTTCATTGACAGAAGAATCAATCTCAATGTCACTAGATTCAGCATCAATATTAGTAACTTCATTATGACTTGAATTTGTAAGAATCGAAGTCGGTTTGTCTTGACCTTGGGTAACACTTTTTGATGTCGAAATTTGGTAACAAAGTGACAAACGGACAATAACTACAAAATCAAAAAATTGAAATTCATTAATATCTTAATTTGAGCAAGTGTCAAAATTCTCTGTTCAGTTTTTGACAAGTAATGTCATTCAAAATAGCACAACAAACAATCATTCAAAATAACACAATAAAAGAACTAACAGCTAGCAGTCTACCACATACAAATTTCTACTAAAATGTCATTCTCTCTTTCATTTCATTCTCTCCTAAATTTTCAAATATGCAGCACCAGAAACACAAATATACTAAAGCAGAGCATTAATCATTGTTTTTTTCTCTTTCTAAAATTAATAAGAGTTTGTATGCCACAGTCACATGTTTTGAATCGATAACATGGTAGGATTTAGATATACTTCATACAGAGTAAACTTGTTTCGGTTATGGAATGATTTGATCAAGAATTGGAAAGCAAAAGTAATATATAAGTTTAGAATCGACTAAAACCTGCTTCAAATTTGTCTAAGAAATTTCAAGTACAGATGTTACAGCAAGCAATAGTGACGATAATGTCTATCTAAAGTCTAAACATCACAGCTCCAAAGTCCAAGCTGATTTATAGAGATTGCAAAGCACTTAAAATGTTATCAAAATTCTTAAACAACCAAAATTCTCTCATTTTAAGCATTGCTTCACAAATTGTTTCTTTTTCCCAAATTGTATCCTTAAACAGCAATTAAATTTAGTTTTACAAGGTTAGGCATTGCTAGCAAAACCACATAGAGATGCAAAAACATTTTTGCAAACCAGTACCAGCACCATCCATCATCATTTTCGATTTCTTTCCCACTTTCTTCAAACAAGAAAAAATGTAATCATGTATTTATATCAGAATATATATATATATAGAGAGAGAGAGTACTGCAAATTTGCAATTACATTACATACCAATGTGTGTGGGTAGTGTGAGAAAAGAGTGTTGAAGTGGTGACTGGTGACTGGTGAGACGGTGACAGTGAACCGGTGACGGTGGAGAACCGGTGAGCTGTGGTTTGAGTCTTTGAGATGTGGACATTGAGTCTTTGAGAATGAGTTGTGGCAGCTAGAAGAGAAGAATCAAAAAACAAATTAGGTTTAGGTATTTATCATTTATATATAATGTTATCTCAATCGGGTCCACGGGTTCGGGTCCGGGTTTTTGACTAGACCTAGACCCGACCCAGACCTGAAATGGGTATTGCATTATAGACCTAGACCTGACCCGCGAGCAAAATAAGAGGACCCAGACCCGACCCACGCGGTTCGGGTTTGGTTCGGGTCTTGTGGGTTTGGGTAAAATTGCTATCTCTATCCACCGCCACCCTTTCAATTAGAATCGGACTCATTGCCTCCAACTTCAACTCTCCAACATCGACTCTCCTTGAGAGTGGTGATTCACACAAACTCTTCCACTGCTCACGAAAGACCCATGAACTCCTTCGTCCCTTATGTAGGAGTTCGTTCTCCCCCTTCACTCAGAAATATGCTCCTCTAACTGGAGAAAATCATGAACTGGCTCTTTTAATCATCTAGCTGGAGCAAATCGTCCATATGAGTTTTAATTATTATTATTTTTACTGAAAAAATTTGTATATTTCATGGTTTGGTTTTGGAGTTCATTAGAAAGTTCAAAGGATGTGATTTGGTTGTATTATTTCATCTTTGAGTATGTTACATGATGATGATGATGAAGAAAACAAAGATTTGGGTTTTAAAGAGCATCAAGAAATCGAGGAACTCTCTGTTGGATGTTGAGATGGCTTTTGTTAGGGTGATTCAAAAAAAAAAAATGAGGAGTCTATGGTTATATTTCTAGATAAATTCCAGATTTATTTTTTAAAATGAATTTTTCATTTGATCCCTAATTCAATGGAAGAGATCAGATCCATTTTCCTTAAAATTAATTCACCATTAGTTATTTATATTATCCATCCTTTTTTTAAATAAAAATTTATTGATTGTAATTTTGTGTTATCTTGATGTGCTAAAAGACTTTTTTACCCCTTTACCGTTAACTTCTAACAGAAGATCACTAACGTTAGGGATGTTTGTGTAGTTTTAGGTAAAAGTTGAATATAGCTACAATTATAGCTAAACTCGGGGTATGTTTATGCAATTTGCCCTTGTTTTTAAGAACAAAAAACTGTTTTTAAAAATAAAACCAAACACCACCTAAATGTTTATTTCATTATACTCTTTCTCCAATTTAAATGTATGCCAATGAACCAAAATCCATAACTAATTAATTTTTGTTCACATATATTAACATGATTCATAAATTAATTATGCATGCTTCAATTTTGTTAGATTCATGTATAAAAATCACAAGATTTTTCACTTATTATTAAATTTTATAACTATACATCGAACTTTGTTAATTGTATTACGTCAAATGGAATTCAAATACTTAATCTAAATCTGTTCCCTAAACTAAATTTAAAAGTTATTAAGTCAATAACTTTACATATAATCATCAAATTCACATAGCTTTCCCAAAACAAATTATTTGACCGCAGTACCTCTAAAATCCATAAGTAATAGGTTTCAAAGTTTGTTAGTTGATAATTAGTAGATTAATTCAACAAGGTGTTTGATATGAAACTTATTAGAATTATTTACCTTCAAGAATAGGAGATGGATTTTTTTTTCTTAAAAAAAATGTGCTAAATTAATCAAGTCTTTGAATGTTTTTCAAGTTCAATATTTTATATAAATATGCTCATGGATACTAAAAATACCAAATATACAAATTTTGAAGTTTTTGGTAAATATAAGTATTTAAATATGTCTTAATTAACGTATAACTATTTTCAACTTATGAATAACTAAAACTTTATTAAAATAATTTATTGTATATGTGTTTTGTTCTTTATGAGGTGGATGGTGCAGACCTGACGCCGGTTCGGTTAGAATCGGCGAACCGAACCGAACCGAATTGGAAAAATTTGAACTATTTTTTCTGGTTCCGGTTCCAATTTTGAAGGAATTGTCCGGTTCGAACCGGATTGGAACCGATGGTTCCTCTTTTTTTTTTTTTTTAATTATTAAAAAAACATTTTATTTATAAAAATAAAATGTTTAAAAGAGAAATGACATTGAAGAGTTTTGAACCATGGTTTATAACTCATGTCTAGGTAAATATGTTTTCATATGCCTTCACCTCCTTTTAATATAAATTAGACCTTTCTTCACTGCTCTTATTTATCCGATGTAGGATATGAGATTGAATATAATAGATCTCACAATTCTCTCCTTTCATATCAATTTGTTTGCTTGGTTTTTATGTGGACATCATCATGTGGTCTCACTCTCACATGAAGAATCGATAGATAATGAATTTGTAAACTCTCTACTCTCACACGTTGCATCAAGCATGTTTGATGGTCCAACACAGGACCACTATATACAATATATATGCCCGATCAAATCATGATTCATGAATGCACTCCTGCTGCCTGAACTGCTTCTTTGCAGCGGTTGATCAAATCAAATCAAATGCTGCATGCCATATATATTGCCATGCTTTTTGCTTCTCAAATTATGGTGTTATTTAGTTGGGGGTTTGGGGCACATGCAATTATAAGTGCTAGAAATTTAATTTAAAAAAGGCTTCATTGTAAAGAGGTTTAAAAGTCCACAAGTCGGCTTGTGTTTATGTTGTTCTTGAAATGCTTGATAATTTGGTGGAAATAATGGCTCCCAATTTTACAAAAGATGCCACTATTAATCTCGTTTCGGCTGGGCACATGTGACATGTTAGTTTGTTTAATTTCCATTGTCTTCATGTCTTCAAATTTCAATATAACTCTTTGTTTATGGGTTTTGCAGCAGCACCGGTAATTAACAACAAAGAAAAACAAAACAATTAGAATAGAAATGATAAAAAAATCTCACATTCTACATCGGATAAATAAGAAAAGTGGAGAGAGGCTTAAACTATATAAAAATGAGAAGAATGCAAATGAGAATATATTAACTTGGACAAGGGTAAGGGTAAGGGTCATGGCTAGGAATGGCAATGGGGTGGGTCCTGGGGGGTTTGGCAAAATCCAAACTAAAAACCGCAAAACTTTATGTCTACCAAACCCACAAGCGAACCTGTGAAAATAAACGGGTTTGGGTTTTACCCGTGGGTTTGGGGGACACCCAAACCCACCCATGAACCTGTGAAACAAACGGGTCCATGGGTAAAACCCGCGACCCCGCCAAATTTTTTTTTAAAAAATTATTTCTATATTATTTAAATATACGAAATATTATAATTTTAAAGAATAAAATCACTTAATAGATTGAAATGTTTACATTTTATTCTCTATATAATTAAAAAGTTTTTATTGTAGTTTAAATTTATAGTATTTTAAATAATAAAATATTATATAATTTTTATTGTACGCAGGTTCGGTATGAATTTTTTTCCAAATCTATACCTGAACCCGTCAACGGGTACACTTATCCCAACCCAAACCCTTTTTAAACGGGTTGGGTTCAGGCGGGTCCCACGGGTTCGGATTTAATTGCCATCCCTAGTCATGACCCGATAATTTACAATATCCTTTCTAACAATTTAATTTTTTTATAAATAAAATGTTATTTTTTTTGTAAAAAAAAAATTAAAAAAAAGATCTCTTATGAGAGATTCATTATGTGATGACTTATATGTGACATATTTATTGAGAATATATTTTGAATGAATTATGTTTTTATATGTTATTATTTTTAATATATATATATAGAGAAAAATTTTCCTATCAGTGTGCACTGATAGAATTATATATGGACATTGGATGTGTGCTACTCATTTTACATACTTTGACTTGATATGTACACATTTGTCAAATCACTGTTATAAATGAGTGGCTTATATTCAATATCCTGATAAAGTTATATCAGGATACACTGATAGAAACGGGACTGTATATATATATATATATTTATAAGGTATAAAATATATCAGGACAAAGAATGTAAACTCAAAGTGTATGCACTTGTCAAAACTTTTCCATAATCTATGGTTCACATTCTTCAATTGATATAAAATTTATCAGGACAAAAAATATAGACTCAAAGTGTATGCACTTGTCAAAACTTTTCCATAATTTATGGTCCACATTTTTCGTCCTGATATATTTTTATATCAGGACGAACTGATAGCAGAAAAAATATATATATAAAAAAAATATTTTAATTGATGTATTCTGTCGAATCTACATCATAGTTTTTAAAGATTTGCTATATTCTTGTATCGTACCATGTCTTCTCCTCTTATCCGTGCAACATAGATAAAAAGAACGAAATTCGTTAAAATGTGAAAATAGATTTCCGTAACATTACGATTCAGTGACAAAAATGTAACATTATAATGATCAAATACATAAAAAAAATATGCTGACTTGGAATATCCGGTTACAAACCATTAACTCACTTAGGGCACATTAAAAAAAACAATATTGTTATTTATCCAAATTTGGTGTCTAAATTTAGTTTTCAAATGATGTGGTATCAGTATAGTCCATTCATTTAAATAAATGAATGGATTATAGTGATGCCACGTCATTTAGACACTAAATTTGAACACAAAATTTAGACAAAGTAGAATTACTTTGAAAGTAAATTTAATTCATAATTTGTTGATTATTATAGGCCATTATGGTATTGATTTTAAAAAGTTAAAATCAGATTATTTTATAATTTTGAAATAAAATGATGTTTTGTAAAACTTTTAAAAGTGATTAATTGATAATTTAGCAACCGATAAGTTTTGACGGTAATTTTGAGAAGTATGTTGAAAGTTACTTTTTAAAAATATTATAGAATAATCTATTTCTATATTTAATAATTCTTTTAAAATATTATTATTATACTTATGAAATAAATTTAAAATCATTTATATACCTTATTACATCTCAAAATTAAATATTTATATTTATATATCGATTTGATTTATAAAAATTTTTAAAATCATTTTATTATTTTAAAGAAATTTCTTTTCTTTTAATTTAAATATTCTACTTAAATATTGATTTAATATATATAATTAAAGAAAAAAGTGAAATAGGATCTTAAAATCATATATATATATATATAATAATCATAGTTACAAACCACATCATTTTAAAATAAAATTACCAGATATATTTATACTTTTTTTTAATTTAAAACCGATTGTTCCTTCAGTAATTAAAAAAACAAAAAAAAAAAAAATTAAATTAAATTACTTGAACCCTAATCATTTTCATTTGGGGTGGCAGACTATCAATTAATAGCATAGCAGACTTTGATAGTAGCGACTAGTGAGATTGATTATTAAGCAAATATACCTTCGCAGCAGCAGCAGGAGGCCATGGAGGAAGTCTGCGAGGGAAAGGATTTTTCATTTCCTCATCAGGAGGAGAAGATTCTGGAGCATTGGAATTCAATCAAGGCATTCGAGACCCAGTTGTCTCGGACCAAGGACTGCCCTGCATACATCTTCTATGACGGCCCTCCATTCGCCACCGGCCTCCCCCACTACGGCCACATACTGGCCGGGACCATCAAGGACATTGTCACGCGCTACCAATCCATGATGGGATACCACGTCACTCGCCGCTTCGGCTGGGACTGCCACGGCTTGCCCGTCGAGAACGAGATTGATCGACACTTGGGGATAAAGAGAAGAGACGATGTCTTCAAATTGGGGATTGATAAGTACAATGAAGCTTGTAGGAGCATTGTTACCAGGTATGTATATTTCTACTGCAATGAAATTCATTTGATGAATTTGTGATAGCTGAATACATTTGTTATGATTTATTGGTTACTAGGTATGTGAAGGAGTGGGAGCAGGTGATTACCAGGACGGGTCGGTGGATTGACTTCAAAAATGATTACAAGACCATGGACATCAAGTTTATGGAGAGTGTTTGGTGGGTATTTGCTCAGCTTTTTGACAAAGGACTTGTTTATAAAGGTTTCAAGGTTAGTCAGTATTTTGTCCTTTCTCTGTTTTTGTCTATCTGCAGTGAACATTTTTGTTGAATTGTTTGAGCTGTTTATTAACTTTTCTTGTATTGGGTAGGCGATGGTTTGTTTATTTGATGTGGGTAATGAATTTAGTAGAGGGGGCATTATCAAAAACATTTCTGACTGAGTTAATATAGCAGTCTACAGCTTTTAATGAGTTTGATGCACAATTACATGTGATTGACATAGTTTCTTCATTATCCTAACTTGGGTTACTACTGGTTTTTTTGAACAATACTACAATAGGTGAAATTAAAATTACAAGCCTCTCTCGCTCTATCACCTTATTTACATACATGAACAGATTACATGCCTATGCATATGCAATTATGCATACACAAATACCTGCATGCATGTAGATGTGCGTACGTACATATGCGCATATCTATTTTTCTATTAAGTTAATATACAGATAACAGAGTGAATTGATGGTTGGGCTTTAACTTTGACAAGTTTCTATATGCACTCATGCTTGATGTTGTATTGAATATAAAGATTAAATGAGCTCTTTTTATTTTTCTTTTCTTTTTTTTTTTGAGGCCCCTAATTCTTGAAGGTCCTCAAAACCACACAAAGAAATTACTAAAATGAGCTGATAAATAGAAAATGTGCTAAGCTGGGATCAATGGATAGAATAATAATTCCTATAAGCGAATGGATAAAAGGTTTTGTTAGTTTTAAGATATGGTCTACACCCATGGGAATGAGCATTGTGTTTTAACTTTGGCACAAGCTGTTGGGCCAGTTAGGTTTTAATATTGTGGACTTGAGACCATGCAATGTTTTTGTGTATGTTACTGCATTGGCGTTTCCTTGCTTGTACAATAAATGAAGAAAGTGAAACAGTTATTAAGCTTACAAATATTTTAAACTCTTGTAATAGCTTATAGAAACCTCAAAATGTCACATTTGATTTAGAGAAATGGATGTGGATTTTTGTATGATTGTCTGTACTAGTCCTGGACAGGGATGAACAGCAAAATGCGTTGTAAGTGTTTAACATGCCAAGAATGAATAGGTAAAGTCCTACAATCACGGGGTACAAGTAATTGGAGTTTACGATATTTTGGCTCCTTAGATTTGAACATTTATGTTTTAAAATCTTCGCCCACCGCCGCCCCCCCTCTCTCTATATATATATTTATATAGTTATATCTTATTTCTGTGTGGTAATGTATTTATTTATGTTATATAACATAATGAAAGAATGTCCATTAAGCTAAATATCTACTATTTTGGTAATACTGGTGATGGTTGTTTTCTAATGTTTTATTGTGGGGTCAAATTTATTTGTATTGGTACTGAGGTTTTTATTATAATAGGTCATGCCATACAGTACTGGTTGCAAGACACCACTGTCTAATTTTGAAGCAGGCCAGAACTATAAGGTTTGCGATTTCACTCTCTTGGCAACAATTTTTTAAATCAATTTATGGCATTGAGATGCTGATTTGTCATTGTTAGTGATTTTTTTTGGTATAATCTAGATTATGTTGTTTTTTGTTTCATTCTGATGGTCTGTGTGACCATATTCACTTGCCAGCATGGAAGTAGAAATTGAAACTCTTTTTGGGTCCACCAGTGTTGGGATATAAAAATAAACATTGTTTTGTTTTCTTTCTTGTTACCTGTAGTTTTTATTTTATTCTGTGTCCACTTATATCTAAAACTCTTGGAGTTGCACAGGATGTACCTGACCCTGAAATAATGGTGGCTTTTCCTATAGTTGGAGATCCTGACAAGGCATCTTTTGTAGCTTGGACAACAACTCCTTGGACGCTTCCTAGTAATCTTGCCCTCTGTGTCAATGCAAATTTTACATATGTGAAGGTCAGTTACGTTTAATGATCTTTCATTTTTGATTGGCTCGAGGACAGGGTAAGTGTCTTTGTCTTATACATTGAAGCATGAAGCCCTGTAGGTTCATTTGTAAAACACGTGGTGTTTTTAAATTGCATGTGTCAGAGCTCTTGCTATATATCCTTTTCGGTTTATTCATTGAAACATGAAGCCCTATATGTATATGCTCATCTGTAACTAATGATATTTTAAAACTGTACATGCCTGGGCTCATGCTATATTTCTTAAGGATTTATCATTTATGTAATCATGTAGGAAGTGTTTGTGCATTCACATGTGTGTGCTCGTTGACATGACTAAGTCCTAATGTTTGCGAGTTTATTTATTTCACATAGTAAAATGCTATCAAGTAATTTGAACTGTGGTTACAAATTTGTTACTGAGCATTTCTTGGCAATTTTATGGCATTCAGTTTATTTGTGGTTATTTAGATTTTAATCGCTATTGAGTAGTCTTCGTATTACCCAGGTTCGTAACAGGTATACTGGAAAAATCTTTGTGGTTGCTGAGTCTCGGTTGTCTTCACTTCCTAGTGAGAAACCAAAAACGAAAGTGGCAAATGGGCCAGCTGGTGATTCGAAGAAGTCCAAGGGATCCTCTGGTAAAAAAGGTCAAGAGGGAGAGTCAGCTGGAGCCACAGAGAATAATGAATCTTTTGAGAAGCTGGGTGAAACTTTCTCAGGGGCTTCCTTGGTGGGAATTAAGTGAGTCTTTCGGTTTCTTGTTATGTATGATCTTTTCTTTGTTTGTCTTTAGCAGTTAATTTGTGTTACAGTTTACTTTGAGACGACAATTGAAATTATCATTAAGTTTTCCTAGATACATACTGTGTACTGAATTGTACCTAATTAAATAATTTTTTTTGGGGAGAGACGGCCTTCCCGTTGTTGGTATATACAGTGCCTTTTTGTTTCTAATGTTATGTCTGTAATTTGATTCTTTATGTTGAAATAGAGTATGACTTTGCATCATTGATTGTCAGTTGTGTTCTAAAGAAGTGTCTACATTCTCTCCCCTGAAGCTTTCAAGTTTCAAGATAAATGTTTAGTTTTGGTGATATTGTTCTAGTTATTTGTTTCCTGGAATCTTTGTAATTATTCAAAAGTATTGTCTGTATGCCAATATCTTTCTATATATCTATTTCATCTCTAGTTTCTTGTCCAGAGCATAGTTGTCCTATATGCATAATAAACATACGTGTGCGGTACGCCTTTGTCAAGAACTCCCGTGTCTTGCAGAAAAAGTTAAATTCTCTGAATGATAGACCTCTTGTATGCTTCTTATGAGGAGTTCAAAAAAGAAAAAAAAAATCAGTTCTTGTACACGTAGAGTTGTAGACATGTTATTTACGTGTCCTATTAAAGAAAAAAAGCTGTCACATAAGATATGCTCCATATTGTACTGTAGCAACAATACTACACTTTTGGCCTACCTATATTATTTGATGTACTTTATAACCTATCAACATAAAATAAGACCTTCAGGAACACAGCCGTTGTTATTATCTGCTATTTTATCCTTAATTAGAATCCTTTGTTCTTATTATCCTTAACTTTTTTTATTATTTACTTTTCATCTTTTTTTTGCCCTTTCGAATTGTTAATTAATACATAAGAGTTTGCTATAAACAGCTACTGACATTCAATTTCGAACATAAGAAGTACACTTTTTTGATAAAGGAACAATCTGAACACTAGTAATAAACCCAGGATTCTTTTTTCGAGTGCATTCTTTATTTTACTTCTAGTTTTGATGTAATTGTTCGTGAACTGAACAATATATGTAATTAGGATGTAGGTATTATCTAAGTAGAAGAAATTGAAAAAAGAAGACCTTATATTTGTAATAGGTTTCTTTTAACAAAACTGTAATTTAGCTATGTGTACTTTTACTTTCATAAGTACTGTATATTTTCTTCCCATATCTTACTATCTGTGATTTGATGAAATGAATGATTCTTGACTCTCTTACTAAATTCAACTAAAATGTATGGGATAAATTATAAGTTGTATGATAGAGGCTGGCCCCCTATTGGAGGATCTAAAGAATTCTGTAGGTTAAATTTTCTGTTTGGTTTACAGAATTATTTTTTGTAATTATTTTAATTATTTTGAAGGCAATAGTTCCACTTTTATATGTTAATTAGAAGCAATGTTCAAAAAAACGCATTGAGGCTTACGCCTCATTACGCCTTAGAGGCGAAATCTGAAATTTCACATTGAAGCTTAAACCTCAATGCCTGGTAGCGAGGCGTACGCCTCAATTTACCCCTCAATACGTCTCAATACGCCTCGCCTCAAAAGTGTAATGAGGCTTACGCCTCAATGACAGGGTATTTTCAATTGGGTTTTAATAGTTTTGGAGGCCCAATTTGACAATTTTGCATTTAGCCCATAATGGCAATTTGACAATTTTTCTTCTTCCTCTCTTCCTCGTTTTTTTGCCTATTTTTTCTGATTTGCCTATGTTTTGTTCTTTCTTCCCTCTTCGTTTTTTTTATTTATTTTTTGCATATTTTTTCTGATATGCCTATTTTTTGTTCTTTGTTCTTTCTTCGTTTTTTTTTGCCTATTTTTTCTGATTTGTTTTTGTTCTTCTGATTTGCCTACTGTTTTTTATTTATTTATTTATTTTTTAGTATGTTAATAACTTAATATATATGGAATGTTAATAAATAATAACTAATAAGTTAATAACTTAATATATATGGTAATATACTAATATGGACCGACTACTGTGGACTGTTGATATATGGACTGTTATGAGCCTTTTTGTTTAATATATTTGTATGCAGTAATCAATGATGCAGTATGTATGCAGTAATCAATAATGCAGTATGTTAAATTGTTAATTTGTTATGCATATGCTCAAATGAATGATGATATTTGGTCACTTTGACTATTGCTCTGATCAATAATGCAGTATATTTGCATGCAGTATGTTAAATTGTTATGCTTTGCTCTGATTCGTCATTTGATCATTCTAGTGATGAATGATGATGTTGAGTGATGATTGATGAAGTGGCTTTAGTTTGTGAACTCTTTTTTATTTTAATCATGCTATGAACTTGTTTTTATTTTTATCATGTAATGAATTATGAACTTATGGGTTGTTTTATGGATTATAAACTATGAACTTATGAGTTGTTTTATGAATTATGAATTTTATGTGCCTTATTTCTTTACATATATATATTTTTATGTATTTTTTACTCTCCCTAGTGAGGCTTACGCCTCATTACGCCTTGAGGCTTACGCCTCGCCTCAGTAGAGGAAAACGCCTCAATGCTAAAAACGCCTTTTAGAACATAGATTAGAAGCAACTTTTTTTTTTTTTTCTAATAATGAATATGTACTACAGATATGAACCGCTGTTCAACTATTTCATGGAGTTCTCTGATGTGGCATTTAGAGTTATTGCGGATAACTATGTGACTAGTGACAGTGGTACGGGAATTGTTCACTGTGCTCCTGCATTTGGTGAGGATGATTATCGAGTTTGCATTGAAAATCAAGTAATCAGTAAGGTTGGTACTCAAATCCTTTGAACTAATTGTTGTACCTTATGTTACTATAGGAGATCTAGTGTTATTGGACATGGATACAAGTTCCTATTTCGACACAGGCATGGGGTGCTATACAATTCTGAAATTCTAGACCCATGGACGTGTGTTTGTGACTTTGGAAATATTGATGGATAATTAACCATGGTTGTTTGTTATGTTGATATAACCATAAACTATGAAACAATTATGCTTTTGGGAAAGATTCTTGATAAATGCACAAATGCCTTAAAATTCTGCACACTTTTACTTGGTACTTGGTGTATAAATATACTATAATCGTGCATGCTAGTGTTTGACATGACTAGGAGCTGAGCCAGGATTATCCCTTTCTTTTGGGGAAAGACCATTAAAACTGCATTGCATTTGATGTATTTCATTTTTAATTAGAAAAAAAAAATCCTTTTTTTTTTGAAAGATAGAAAAAAAATCTTTTTATAACAACTTTTGTGGCCAGGGGAATGGGCCTCTAGGAAGTGGGCACACAACTATAGCTCTGCCCATGGAGATGGCTGTAAACAAGTGCAGTGTCCCCAAATGGTCTTTGTGTATATTCTTCAATGAAAGAACTAGCTTAAAATTAATTCAAAGATAAAAGCAGCTTGTTTACCAAATGTTGGTTGGCCTTAATTATGAAAATGTCTAGAACGTTGATTGCAGTAAGATTACCACGTTTTTAGCTTCTTCTCAGTTACAAAATTTTATGGTCTTCTCTGATCATGTTTCTTTTCAGCTGTATGATCTCATGTATTGTAAAATTCTTTGAGTATCTCTTTTCGGGAAAAAAAATAAAAATTCTTTATGTATCTTGTGTTTATAAATTTTAATTTTAGTGGGCAATCTTTTGCTTCAGTTTTTGAGGTCCTGTTATGTTTTAACTCAAATTCAAACTTGGTTTTCAGCTTGCAACCTGTTAATATTACTCAATGGTGAATGTTAAATCCTTTAGTTGGATTGGCTTGCTTGCCCTACTGGATTTAGAACAAGTGAGAGAAAAAAGGAGAAGGTATTAGTAGAGTAGAACTATGTTTTGAGAGATAAAGGTTTCAGAGTGAGGAGCAAAGAAGGAATTTTTTCTCTTCTTACACTGATGTTTTCACAAGGCATTTATGCTGTAATCCTTGAACATTGTATAATGGTACGAGTTGTTGTCAGTTATCTGTCTAATGATATTATGCATATGTTTTGGTTTACTTTTCTTTACACTGTTATATTTGCATGGATAGGCTTTGAAATTTCTATTATCATTTCACATCTTAAGAATTTGTACTTTCCACCTTTATTGTCTGATTAATATAATTTTCTATTGCTGTCTGTTTTTTTTTTTTTTTGGTGTTTTAGCTTTGCTTTCAATCATCACATATATTTTGTTGGATTGCAGGGAGAGAATCTGATTGTAGCAGTTGATGATGATGGCTGTTTTACTGGGAAAATTACTGATTTTAGTGGGAGCTATGTCAAGGACGCAGATAAGGATATTATTGAAGCTGTTAAGGTGAAGATGATTCTGATTTTCTCGTATATTATAAAAGCTTTATTATCTAACAATTATTATAAGTTTATGATGCAGAGGAATGCCATTTATTATCCGAAATTTTTGTCTATTTGATAATTTCTTGTTGATTACTATTACTAAATGATTTCTTGTTGTCATGTTGATTGCTATTGCTAAATGACATGTAAGTGGTGGCGATTCTAGTTCATGTCTTGTCCTGTGCTATTAATAATTGTTGCTATACAGAGCAGATAGAAATGGATCTGGGTGCTTAACCAGTACAAAACTTGTTGAATTGTTTTTGTTACCTTCCTTTAGGTGCTTTTAGTGAACTGAACTTGCCAAATATAAACAAAAAAACAGCAAAAAGAAATAGTAGGAATGAAAATATAATGCTCTTGGACGGGGTAAACTTTTATACTCGATAATATTATTTATATGCTTTCAATCTTTTTTTCCCTTATTTTACAAAAGTACATTGTGTTTGTTCAGGCAAAAGGCAGGCTTGTTAAGTCTGGAAGCTTTACCCATTCCTATCCCTTTTGTTGGAGATCTGATACTCCTCTCATCTACAGAGCAGTTCCGAGTTGGTACTGCCTCTTTGCCTTGTTCTCCATTTATCTTGATTGCAGTTGTTTCATTTTCTAATGTGAAACATGGTTTGAGAAACAAGTTACACAAAATGTAAATTTACATGTTTTTGAATATGTTGTAAAAATAGGTGGAATTCAAGAGATCTAAAGTATTGGAAATTGACATGCTTAATATAGAATTTTTGGTAGGAAACTAAAAAACTATATTAATAGTAAAAGAGTAATGCTATTTAAAGAAGTTCAGTTCTTTATCTTACAGAATTGGGCAACTGTTGTTAAGTGAAGAGAAGGCTAAGTTTTCATCTTTTTGTCATTATTTTTATTTTATTTTTTCTTTGGAGTTGAGGGTTTTGTACATTGGGGTATAATGGTGTATCTTCTTGGTCGTTTGGTTCTAAGTACTTTTTTTTTAAGGTCCTTCTGCTCAGCTTTAAGGCTGTCTTTTGCATTGTGTTTGTTCACTCTCTTTGTGGACAGCTCCTCCTACATGTATTTCTCCCATTTTAATATACTTTTTTTTCCCTGATAAAAAAAGAAAAGGTAATAGAGTAATGCTACACATCCCAACTTGTATGAAAAAAAAAATAAAAATAGAAAATCGGCCAAACAAGTTGGCTAATTATACTAGTCCATTTTATATTCACAGTAATAAAACTGAACTACTGAAAATAATAAAGGAGGAAGCTTACTTTAATTGTAATATTTTTCTAGCTTCTGCGGGGCGCTGATACTGAGTCTTAATGTTGCTTTGGCTTTTGCATTGTTTAAAATAACCATTCTCAATAAATCTTTGAAGGACTCATGCCTGATACCATTTTTCTTATACTGATTGATGGCTATACCATTTTACAGTTATTAAATCAATATTCTAATTGTGCTCTTCCATTTAATTCTCCAAACAGGTTTGTTCGGGTGGAAACATTGAAAGAAAAATTGTTAGAGAACAATAAGAAGACATACTGGGTTCCCGACTATGTGAAGGTGAGATATATTTACGCAACTTTATCAAGTGTTTTTTTTTTTCTTTTGAGCAGTGATAATGTCATTAAGTTTAATCATAGATGTGTTGAGACCTGGTTTCATGCTTCCCAATGACGATTTTTACATTTCTTTTCTTCTTCCCTAGATTTCTACTGAAGAATAGTTATTTTAGTTGATCCCATTGTTAATTTTGTTATTGGATTTGAGAAAGGGGAGGGTTATTTGTTATGGTAAATGATATCTGCACATTTGTGAGGTAATTTATTCTTTCGAGATCTTTTTTGGTTGCTCTTAATGATATCTGCTCATAAGTGTCAATTGGAGGACTGCTTTTGAATGTATTTGGTTTTCATTTTTGGGGGACTGTTTCTGACTGAAGGTCCTATTTTCAGCTCATATGGATCTTATTTTATTCCTTCTTTGTAAATAACTTTTCTTTATGTAATTTTGGTTTGATAAAATATATATATATATATATATATATATGAAAAAAAAGAAACCTGAGTGGGCAATAGTTCGTTATGATGTTCTTGAGTAGAAACTGCAGAGATTAAAGGTTGCATGTTGTAGGAGAAGCGATTCCACAATTGGCTTGAAAATGCAAGGGACTGGGCTGTTAGCCGAAGTAGATTTTGGGGTACACCTCTTCCTGTATGGATCAGTGAAGATGGTGAAGAAGTAATTGTCATGGATTCTATTGATAAACTTGAAAAGCTTGCTGGTGTTGAGGTTTGATTTCTTTCCCCCTCTTTCTTTTTATTTTTCTCTCTAATGTAAAATTCTGATAGTTTAGTTGCCATGGTAGTTTCTTTCTCCTGCAGAAAGTCTTCTTTTAGACTTCTGCTGCTGTGAAGAGTGTGTGGGATCTATGGATCTGCCCTTTTATATGGTTACCTGAATTCTCTGATACACTATGGTATAGGTATTTGATCTGCACCGTCACAACATTGATCATATCACAATTCCTTCTAGTCGAGGTCCAGAATTTGGTGTGCTTCGTCGGGTAGAAGATGTAAGACTGCTGATCTGGGATATTAAGATTTAGTACCAGTCTGGAATGTTCTTCATTAAGTGAATGCTATGCATTCTTTTAAATATTTTAAGTATATAAGTCTATGTATGGTTTTATTTCATCATAATTTCTAATCTTTGCAGGTATTCGATTGCTGGTTTGAAAGTGGGTCTATGCCTTATGCTTATATTCATTATCCATTTGAGAATGCTGAACTTTTCGAGAAAAACTTTCCTGGGCATTTTGTGGCTGAAGGGCTAGACCAAACGCGTGGATGGTTGGTTCTCTGTTCTTTTAGATTCTTTGACAGTTCATGTTCAATTCACTTCATTTTTGTTGTTCCTAAATCCTAAAATTGTGACAAAATTTTTACTGGCATTAAGCAATTTGTTGGGATTACACACGTATGAAGACAGGTTTTTCAAAGAAAGAAACCTAGTTGTGGATTTTAATTCTCGGTTTTGGCTCTATAGGTTCTATACTCTCATGGTATTGTCTACTGCATTATTTGGAAAACCAGCATTTAGAAATCTTATTTGCAATGGACTTGTCTTGGCTGAGGATGGAAAAAAGATGAGTAAAAAGTTAAAGAACTATCCTTCACCTGTAGAAGTAATAAATGATTATGGTGCTGTAAGTTTCTAATTCTGAGCATATATTTTAGTTTTACTTTTTTCTGCCTGTTCATTTTATTCCATCAAGTTGCTTGTTTAAACTGCTTACTGGAATTTGTTTCTCACGTATTCTACAGGATGCTTTAAGATTATACCTTATAAATTCTCCGGTTGTTCGTGCGGAGACCTTACGTTTTAAAAAGGAAGGAGTTTATGGTGTTGTGAGTATCGCTGATCAAAAATATGTTATGTTATGTATTTAGATGTGAATATTTCTTCATTATCTTCTAAGGAAAAAAAAGAAAAAGTCGGTGACTTGTGCTAACCCCATATTTTATTTTTCCCCCAGGTCAAAGATGTTTTTCTTCCATGGTATAATGCATATAGGTTCCTAGTTCAGAATGCAAAGAGACTTGAAATTGAGGGAGGTGCACCCTTCACCCCTATTGATCTAGCAACTCTTCAAAAGTCATCCAATGTTCTTGACCAGTGGATCAATTCGGCCACTCAGAGTCTTGTTCATTTCGTACGCCAAGAGATGGATGGATATCGACTTTACACGGTTAGCTGTCTAATTACCTAGTTGTACAGTTGAGGCTTTTTGTTACCTTATAAAAAGTAGATGGGATATTTTTGGAGCTCAAGGGATATTTTTGGATTGTGGTAGCTTAGTTATGACCTCTCTGATGTGATCAAAATTTCACTCAGTAATTTTGGAGTACATTTCTGTTAAGGTTGATATAAAAGAACTTTTTGAACGAAGATGATGATAGTCAATGATATATAATATGATGCCACTTTAGAAAACCCCCTCTTGGTATTATAAATGTTCTTTCATTTTCGATTTCTTTGGAACATTCAAAAGTCCTTTTTTTAGCTGTCTTGTGTTTCTTGCAATAGGCTACTTGTTGTGGGTAATACCTCCAATAATAATGCGCATATCATTTGTAGGTGGTTCCTTATCTACTGAAGTTTCTTGACAACCTTACCAATATTTATGTGCGATTCAACCGTAAGAGACTAAAAGGCCGAACAGGAGAAGATGACTGTCTTACAGCTCTCTCAACTCTTTACAATGTACGTCAGCACTGAATCTGATATTCTGTTGTTTTAGTCATTATAGATTGAATACTGTTGTGGCTTAAAACATGATCTTGTCATAATTCTTAAATTATAAGGATTTAATATTTCTTGACTTTATTTGGTTTTGCTTGTAAGTTCTAGATGATAGCTGGTAGTGTCCCCTTGTAGTGCCTGTCGTGCTTATAGATAATTATCATGTTTATTTCCCAGTGTCTTCCATTGTGCTCCATTTGGTGTATAATTTATTGGGAGTTCAGTTTGTGAAAGGATTGTTCAGATGTCTTGTGAAATTTTGTGAAATTTAGTGAAGTTCTGTCTTAATGGTAAAGTGGATTTCACCTTCTTGACAATAACTTAATAAATGAATCTGATGTACGAGACATGTTAAAAAATCATGTCTCATTGGGGAGGAGTCTTGCATAACATGATGAATTACTGTAAAATTGACCAAGCATTAGGCCAACATTTAGAATTGACATTAATGTTAAGAAGTTTATACTATATAACAAAACATTGCATATGGGTGTACATTAGATCAGTCATGAAGATACTGACCGTCTAATTACATTAAAAATATAAAATGGATTATATTGGACATATTGGCAGCTTGTGTCAACAGTCTTCTTCTTATTCCATATGTTTCTTCATAGATGTCTTGGTTTTGGTTATTAATTGTTATAGCATTACTGTCGTTTTGGTTGTTTTTATCGGCTCCTGGCTTTGTTTGAATATTTTAACATAACTTCTGCTATAATATTTCAGGTGCTTCTAACATCATGTAAAGTTATGGCTCCATTCACACCATTCTTTACGGAAGTTCTTTATCAAAATATGAGAAAGGTTTGCAATGGATCAGAGGAAAGCATTCACTTCTGCAGTTTTCCTCAAGAAGAAGGACAGGTATCATAATCCCTTGTCAATTTAGTTGATTATGACCAATTAACATAATTTGTTTTACTTTTGTCCTTGTTCTAGTATCAGCTTCAAATAGTTCTAGTTTGATTTCCTGGTTAATGAATCTCCTAATTTGTGGTTGCATTTTTCTACTTCTGATCTATTGATCCAAATTCCATGCTTTAGTAGAAAAATATATATTATGAAGCTCTTTTGATAATGCTGCCCTACAGCCAAAATTTTCTTCACTTCACAATTTTTGGGCCTATAATTGGCAGCTAAAGTTGTGATGGTCTAATCTAATTGAGAGATTGAAGCTGAATTTATTTCCTTACATCTTGTAACTTTTGGATAAGTTTCATTAGATAAGACATTCCTTTTTATTATTTCTATTGCCATCTCAGAGGGATGAACGAATTGAACAAAGTGTTGCGAGGATGATGACAATCATTGATCTTGCCCGCAATATTCGTGAGCGCCACAACAAGCCTCTTAAATCCCCACTTAGGTGTGCTTCTAACTCGTCTTTTATTTCTTCACTTTCTATAACTACGTCCTTTACATCCTTTTCTCTTCTTTTACTTTTCTTGTTTTTTTCATTAGTTTTGTCTTTGGAACTGCAGGGAGATGATAGTAGTTCATCCTGATGCAGACTTTCTTGATGACATAGCTGGAAAGTTAAGAGAGGTAAGTGAATAATGTGCTACACATACAATTTAGTTGCTACCCAATATAGAAGAAATCTTGTGCCTTGCTTGCTCATATTCTTGGTTCCATTAAATGGGATCTTTTCTTTTTCTAGTGTACTCTCTTTATTGTCTTGCCTTCATTTGTCAGCTTGTTCTATAACCTGTTTTTTTTTCCCTGGCATTCACGTGTATAAAGTTCAGCTATGCTTTGGCTAGTCTTTCCCTGTTTATGTTCCTTTTGTTTTCCCCATCTTGCTTTTGTTCTTTTTATCCTGGTTTCAGGTAAATTTTTTAAATTGAAACTGATGCCAAGTCTTTTATAAGTCAAACTCAGGATCTTATGTTTGTAAAAAATATTTTCCAAATCTGTTTTACTTGTTAAGAGACTTTAGTATGACTCCTGCTTAGGAATTTTCTGAATAAGTTTGGAATCTTCAGTAGAATAGTTCTCAGAAAGTCAGTTGCCTTCATATGTTCCCTCAACTTAATGAAAGTTGATTTGTCTTCTCATATTGGGCAAGCTTCACTTGAAGAGCTTAGTTCCTGATTTGCTTGATTTCATTTGCATCTAAAGCTTAATGTGATCTTAACAAGTTCTCCAATCAGATGGCTTTTTTTTTTTTTTTTTTGGTAGTTTTCTTAGATATGAACCTCAAGTTGTCGTAAGTTTACAAATTGTGGCCATTGCTTTGGAGCCGAAAATAGTCCATTGACAAATTCATCATTTTTCCCACTTTGTGATCTATGTACATATATTTGTATTGCAGTATGTTCTAGAGGAGCTCAATGTAAGATTGCTTGCACCATGCAATGATACTTTGAAGTATGCTTCTTTATGTGCAGAGCCTGATTTTAGGTATGTAAATGTTACTTCCTCGAAAACACTGTGGATTACTGTTTTATGCTTCCAATTTGACTCATTTGATTGTTTTCTTGTAGTGTGTTAGGTAAGCGGCTTGGGAGATCAATAAAGGACGTTGCTAACAAAATCAAAGCTATGTCCCAAGAAGATATCCTAGCGTTTGAGAGAGCCGGAGAAGTAACTATTGCCACACACTGTCTGAGACAGACTGATATTAAGGTGAGTCATCTTGTGGTTGCTCTGTTTACAAGGACTAGATTTTTCCATGTTAATGGAAAAGGTATCAAAATTCATGCAACAAGAGTTTCCTTAGAAACAAGTGACGGATGGCAACTGTAATCTTACTTTTGCTATTTTACACTTGACGGAGGAACTGGATAGTTTTTCCAGAATTCTCAGGATTACGTCTTTCTCACACTGACAATGATTCTGAAGAAGATTTTTTTTTTCCGACCTGTCACCTGATGGTGAATGATAACATTGGAACTCATCACATTCAGTTCTTGGTGGCTAAAAAGCGCCACTGGGTCAAATTTTTCATGCTCCCCTGATTATGCTACTAACCCATACTGCCTATCTTAAACTTTAGGTTGTCCGAAAATTCAAATGCCCAGATGGTATGACAGAGAAGGAGATTGATGCAGCTGGAGATGGTAAGTATTATTTATGACATTCCGATGAAGATGGTCATATCTCCAGGAATAAAAAAACAATAATTTGAGGATTATTGTATACCACTTCTATACACTTTCCTATGGCTTATTTTGCTGTCCTGCATTTCAGGTGATGTTTTGGTGATTTTAGATCTTCAACCAGATGAGTCATTATTTGAAGCTGGTGTTGCACGTGAGGTTGTTATTAATTTGCTGTACTTACATAATTAGATATGAATGTTTAATTGTAGCCGGTAATACACTTACCATCATTCTTAATATTAATTAAGATAAATATAAAGTTTATATAGTGAATTTCTCTTAAAAAATTAATAAGATGCATGGGTTGAACAAATGGTGAGACTCTTGGGTAATGTTGTTCCCTCTTGGGTAACATTGTTTATGATTTTCAGATTTTGACATGGATACCACCTTTTTACCTTTTCTCTTTGCTATGAAATAAAATTGATGTGCCGGTGGTTCATTGAGCAACAAAAGAAGAGATGTTTCTGACAAATGGATTTTCTTAAAATTCATCTACCGTAGGTTGTTAATAGGATTCAAAAGTTACGGAAGAAGGTTGCCCTTGAACCTACAGACGTGGTGGAAGTTTATTTTGAATCATTGGATGAAGATAAATCAATGTCACAGCAAGTTCTGAATTCACAGGTAAATTATGCTTGATATGCATGTTGTTCTCTACTTCATGATTTTTTAATGTTAATGGCTGTGTGGTTTTGCCTATTGATTTGGTTATAAATGTGAATACCAAACCTAATTTGTTTTTGACATTGTAACATTTATTCTTGGAAACTCACCGATTAACAAGAACACTTTATGTCGGTTGGATTTGTAGTTATAATGTGATACATCACTTCATTAATTTGCTTGGATTTCTACAAGCAGAATGAGGTTTGATAGAAGTAGAATGTCACTTGGTTCAAAACGTTTGCCTAAAATTTATCACAAATGATGTGGCAAGTGATTTGTAACCACCATGCACATAGTTGGATGAGGTGGTGAATGATATGGTGTCATTACAAATCACTTACTGAGTTACTGCAGTAGTTGGGATAAGTTTTTGGGCTAAATTGTATTCGTGTAGAAATCTTTTTTTTCTCTCAACAATTGTTTTAATCCAGCTTGAGCAGGCATTTATTTACTTTTAATCAATTTATTTTTCTTAAACCTTGAAGTCACAGTAAAAAGAATGGATGAACGGACGTTGGTTGAAGTAAAAGTTAATATAGCCACACCGATTATTTTTGTATATCTATTTACTTATATTTACCGGATTAAGTTTGTCAAGTGTCGAATGAGTGGCTGCTCATTAAATGTATGATAACTATGTTGTGTATTGTTACGTGCAGGAACACTACATCAGGGATGCAATTGGTTCTTCTTTGCTTCCTTCCACCGTGATGCCACCACAAGCAGTAAGTTACTCTAAATAATTACTGTTTAATTTAGAACGAAAAATTTCATGGACAGAATATGCACGTATACAAAAATTAACAATGAAAGTGGAGAAAATATAATGGGTTTGTTGTTTGATTTCTGTACCACACATGAGCTAGCTTCCATATATTTATTGGGATTCCATTGAACATATGGTTTCCTTTTCTTTCAATTTATAAATATATTCTTTGTAAATATCATTGGACGATCACAGGTCATCACTGGGGAAGAGAGCTTCCATGGCATATCGAACTTGTCATTTAAAATCTATTTGGCCAGACCAGCACTGGTGTTCAACTCAGATGCCATTCTAGCATTATATTCAGGTTGGATCTCTCTCTCTCTCTCTCTCTCTCTGTTTTTGGTGCACGTGAGTTACTGAATGTTGTTTGGTGGTTTCAGGAAACACAAAATTCATGCAAGGCCTGCAGGTTTACTTGCTATCAAGGGATTATTCCAATTTGAAGTCTGATTTTCAAATTGGAAAGGGGAAGGTTTGTTCCTACTTTGTAACATAATATGCTTCAGTAACCATCCATAAAAGATCATACTATAAAATGTGAAGTGTACTTGGTATCATCAACCTTTCTTCTCCCCCTTATTATTTTTGCAGAAAACGGTTAGTTGTATTGAAAATCAACCTGCAGTGAATGTGGCGTTGGGAGAACACATGTTCTTGACAGTTGGTGACTATTATTTGAGAACAAAATCTAACTAACCTGATTTCCTTTTATAGATTTTTACTTCATTTTGTAATTGTAATTTTGTTCCAAGCTTTATGAGTGATGATAGAAAGCAAAATGATAAACTGCCTTAGCATAGCAAATTGTTAAATGAGGCTGCTCTCATTCTCATTATTATTCTTTTTTACATTGTATAGTAAGAGTTGAGCTTACTCAAATTGTTGGTTTAAATTGAGTTAGAAGTCATAATATTTTTGGTATTAATTACTTTATTGTTCAATATATATATTATATTTCATTTTCTTGACCGAAGATTTTGGAGTTGGCCAATTGCTAGTGTAAAAGTAGTTGTGGAGTGCATGATGGAAAAAGTTAATAATATGTTGCATTTTCCTTTTATGTGGATCTTCAAGATTTTTATTCTGTTTGAGAATTTTGATCTTGAAAACCATTTATATTTTATTTGAAATGGAAGTAATGAATCATTAAACTCTGCCAAATATTAGTTATGGCAAGAATAAACAATGGGGTGTTTAATTTGTGATTCAAACATAGTTTTCCAATATTAGATTGCAATATAAAAACTTCAGTTGTTATTTAAGTATTGGAATAAATTTTTTTTTTCTTTTCGGTGATAAAAGTACCGAGTATTTGAAACGTATTTCACAGAATCCAAATACTTCTAAATTTACAGCCTACAATTATCTTTTGGAGATTTATGGTGCAATTTATATTTCTTACAAGAAGGTAAGTCATAATGACAAACTAATTAGACATGAAAATGAAAGAGAATTGAGTATTCGAGTTTCAAGGCTATTAATGTGTTTATTAATTTCTAGGAATAAAAAATGGAATCAAGTTGATTACGGAAATACCTTTATTTATATATCATGTGAAACTATTAATGGATGGAATGTTTAAAATATATAAATCGTTTACTTATTTAATGAGGAAAAAGGAACTGATTTCTTTTGTAGAAGGGGAAGTAAGGTTTTTTTTTTTTTTTTTTCTCCTCTCTTTTGGAATTTAATTTTTGATTTGTACGTGGGTTTTATATAACTTAATCGTTAAAAGTTTTTAGTGAAAACTAAAATCCATGAAAGATAAATTAAGTTTCCTTTAGCATATTAGATATTCTCATAAAACCGTCACAGATATATATAACTTAAAATAAAGTACTTATGTAGTATTAACAACCCAATTCGATAAAGTTAAGATACATCTGCCTTTTTTTTTTTTTTTTCCTGAATTGTATTAAATGGATATGTGAAATTTTGTCAAGTCTACAAAAAAAAAAATGGACATCTCCACCATGGTGATGTACTGATATCCTCCACCAAAGAACTTAAAAGAGAAAATAACACTAGACACCATTAATTGGTAGATGGAGTTCCAAAAAGGTCATCTACTATTTAAATTGTTCCAAAATTACCATTTTGATGAAACATTATTCATTAGCAACCATTCAGTTAAATGTAACAAAAAACTACCGTTATCTATGACATGACACTCCTAAAAAATAAAATAGCACTATACACTATTAATTGGTGGGTGGAGTCCCAAAAAGGCCATTATTTCCTGCAAACTATTCAAATCTGACCTATGTCCACATTCAAGTACACATCTCTAAAAATACTAAACTTTATTTGCTCAAATTTTGACACAAGAAATTAGACATGCAAACAAACACTTTTCATTCAGAAAATATTCCAAAAATTGATTTGGAAAAGTGTGAAAATGAGCGATGAGCACAGCTCACTCGCGGATTCGCGTCGCTTCTGACCTTTAACTGAATAATTGATTATAACTTGTAAAATACCGTCCCAGAATTTTACATTCTTTATACCGTTGGATTCATATAGAAAAATCGAAGAACCCAACATGGACAAAAAAAATTATTTCCTTGCCAAAAGATACAGTTTTAAGGAAAAAAAGCGATGAACACATCTCATTCGTGGATTGTGTGTCGCTTTTGACCTTTGGCTGAATAATTGATCATAATTTTTAAAATACAGCCAAGAATTTTACGTTCTTCATACTGTTGGATTCATATCAAAAAATCAAAGAAACCAACAAGGATGAATAAATTTATTTCCTTGCCAAAAGATACAGTTTTATGGAAAAAGAGCGATGAACACACCTCACTCGCGGATTGCGCGTTGCTTCTGACCTTTGACTGAATAATTGATCATAATTTTCAAAACACCGTCCAGAATTTTATGTTCTTTATACCGTTGGATACGTATCGAAAAATCGAAGATCCCTACATGGATGAAAAAATTTAATTCCTTGCCAAAAGATACAATTTTAAGGAAAAAGAGAGATGAACACACCTCACTAGCGGATTGCGCGTCGCTTCTGACCTTTGACTGAATAATTGATTATAACTTTCAAAATACAGTCCAGAATTATACGTTCTTTATACCGTTGGATTTGTATCGAAAAATCAAAGAAACCAACATAGACGAAAAAATTTATTTCCTTGTCAAAAGATACAGTTTTAAGGAAAAAGATACAGTTTCAAAGAAACCAATATTTTCTTTAAGCATTTCAAAATGTCAATAATATATCAATGTTAGATATTGTTTTGGTGGACAATTTTGTAGACGAATTCTATACAAGTGAGCAACGTGTCGTTCGTGTCTGTGCACGGGACATCGGCGAGTGAGCAGGCAATCACATTGGATTGCAGTGGTAGTGCGTATGGTTGCTCAAACATTGTGATGAGTGGAGTGAATACAACTTCATCAAATCCTGGAAAAGAGGTTCGTGCCTTGTGTAAAAACGCCCACGGAACCTCTCACTCCACCACGTACACCTAATGTCCCTCATTGACAACAAAACATCATTTGATCATTAAATGTTCATTGTTCTTGTCTCTCAAGTAGTGTTACAACACTCATTTTAATAATAATAATAAAAATACTTGTTTAATTTCTAGTTCTAGATGACTTTGAATGTGCCGTCATTTCAAACACCTAATTAAAAGCCAGAAAATAGAAAGAAAAAAAAAATGTAGCTCATACCATTGCAGATGAGAGACATGGCTTCGGTCTAGCGAATGTTATATACAAAGCTTTTGAATCGAGAACGTTTCAAAAATTGAAGAATATGTACCATTGAAGCGTAGAGTCTCTATTAGTTAAGAGAAAAAGATATAAAAAAATTTATTGGAGATTTTCTTGGGAAAGTCAATTGATGGTGGTCACATACTTATATGAGTGGGCTATGATGCATCTCTCAATTGAAAGATGGAACACAGCTAAAAAAAAGCTGATCATACAATAAACCATAAAAAAATAAAAAAAAAATAAAAAAACTTTGATCTTAGAAAAGAAATACGAGTTGTGTGATATGAAGTACCTTGTAATCCAGATCTCGTAATTGTCCTTCTCCTGTTCCGTTCAAGGTAATCCTCCATTGTTGTAGAGCTTCTATTGAAAAGAAAAGTGAAATAACGCTTTGAATATCTTTGTCAAATTGTGCCCTAAGTGGTGACTTGATGATTTTACAATATTGCCCCTTCTTGTTTTATTATTTTAACCTCAATTCTAACAAGTTACGACATAAGCAAACAGATTATGACTTAAGCAAACGGACTTTAAACAATTAATGGCCAAAGTGGCAACAATTGATACATTCTTTCAATGAAATGGCTAATTTGAGCAATTTTAAAAAATTAATGGCCATTTATGGACCGCTTCACCAAATCAGTGGCTCTAGATATCACTGTCTCAACTTAAAATCGATAGATATACTGAAATATCCATTGATATATCCGTATTTTGGAGGGACCAATATCGAAATAGATAAATATCCAATATCCAATATCCTGCAGAATATCAAGTCGATTTCGAAATATCAGTAAAAATCTCCTGATAATCCCAAAATTCCTGAAGTTTCACGAATTTCACCCTGAATATCCATGGATATTTTGCATATTATTAAAATAATTTTTTAAATCCTAAACAACCAAATTATTGTTAAAATAATTTAGATTGAAAATTATTTTAGAAGAAGCATTGACAAATTTACAAAAATTTCTAACATAATAGTCAATAGTCAAATTATTGAGGACTTGAAGTAAAATTGAATAATGAACCAAATAGTGGACGTGTAAAATATATAAAATTTTGTGAAAGCAATCTGAAAAAAAAAAAAAAAAAAATTTGTTTGTGACTTAAATGTGTAAGCTTGAATCCAAATGTAAAATTATAATCACATTTTCTTTAATCCACACAAAACAAAGGAATTGTCTTACCCATTTTAAGTTTGAACAACTTATTTATTGTTATTATAATATGAAGTTGAAACTTAGGGATATGGCAGCTGAAAAAGATAAAGTAAATGAAACTGATTTCATGGATCTACTTCAAGTAATTGCTGAAATAGAAGACAATAATGAGAATCCTATTTTTAACTGGGTTAGACTTGCCTCTTTGGATGATGACGATGGAAATCCTGAATCACATATTGTTTCTCATGCTCGAGACATGGGAATAAATATTGAACCGATGACCAATATACCTCTAATGTAAATAGTGGAGGAAAAGATGATGGAGATGATGGGGATGGCAGGGATGGTAGGGATGAGGCAAGAGGTTGAGATTCTGGTGCAGGAGGTTGGAATGTTTATACAAGAAGTTGGGATGTTCGTGCTGGAGGTTGGGAACCTGATGCAATATGTTGGAATGCTAGTGCGGCAGGTTAGGATGCTCATGTATGTAATTTTGATCAAAATCGTGGTAGACAAGATGGAGGAACAAATCAAATTGATGAAGATTCTTTGAATATGACTCTCTCCTTAATGAGTATAGACAGGGAAGATAGTTCTTTGAGTGATTCGCAGACAATGTCAGGTTATCATATACCATATTATGGTAGTTATGGTGGCTCCAATATATTTGATTATTCTTCTCCACAAATGTCATATGCAATACATATGCATGCAGATCAACAATATCCACCAAGTTGGGTAAATCCAAACTACCCAATTCATGAATCAGTTAGAAGAGATCAAACAATATACGTGTGACATATTAATAACTACATTGAAAATTATGTAAACACGTTTTCTTGGAAAAATTATTGTTGGAATCAAGATAGAAATATATCTTATGTATTTGAACCAGCAAGGAATTCATTTTGGCTTTAAATTTCAAACACCTAATGTATTATTATGTATGAATTATGATTTATGATAGAATCTTTGAAGTATAGAACTATATAAATTTATGATTTATGATTTATTATGATTTATGATTTATTATATATAGACTGTATCTATGTTATAATTTATAATAAACTCATAACTATAGTAATTTATCGTTGAAATATGATTCATTTGATGTATAATTAATTATTTAAGCTTGTCCTAAAATTTCACAAAAATTATTTAACTTTAGATGTAAATATCCATAATTTTTTTTTTAATTTTTGACGAAATATCCACCGATATCGATAACGATAATATCCCCGAAATATCCGTAAATTTAGAAACCCGATATTGATACCGATACCGATATTAAGCCCGACATTCCTTGTCCTCCACCACCACATGGAGACTCAAACGAGCCTCCCAGCTATCATTTGAAGGCTTGTGCGAGCTTCTATTTCCAGTTCCGAGATGTGGGAACTTAACCACCCACAGCTTTAATCTTATAGCAATCATACTTGTTCAGTTGTTTTTGTCATTTGTTTATGCTAATTAAATAATTGAATTTTTTTTTTTTTTTTTAATTATAGTCTCATTTTTTCAAGAAATTTTATCTTTCAATTTTGCTAGCTAATTTATTTTACACAGTTTTTAATTTTTCAACCTCAATATATAAAAAGTAAAATAAAAACATAACAATAACAAATACTTGCAAGTATGGAAAATAACCGTAACTATATCACAACTACTAATAAAAATATAACAAACATATTTAAGAGTGTAAACTATGTTCTTTCTCATAACGAAGCCATGTCAACATGTCTTCTGCTTCTTCTAACAAAGAAAATACTTCTCTCTTGTCTTTCATTAAAAATAATCTACTTGCAAACAACCACAACTCATTTGAAGGCTTTAACCAGGTCATTGATACAAGTTTTTGCATCGCTCCAGTAATACTACAAACTGTATCATTTTGCATTTGTGATGCTGCAACACTTTCAGTATTAATTGTATTAAGCATTCCATCAATATGTTCCGGTGATTTTACAGAGGTTTTCACCTTCCTCCTTCCTCTTGCAACAATGTTTTTACCCTTCCTAATCCCATCCCTCACACCCAATGTGTTATTGCACTTGTCAAGCATACTCGTGGTCCTTCCCTTTTCAACACTTGCTACATTTTGGGTGATTTCAAATGGCATGGACTCATCTGAATCGGCAATGCTTTCTACTTGAATTATATCGTTATTAGAACTATCTGATGGAAGAACACCGGATGAGGGTGCCCAAGCATGATCCCCGGTGGCTGTGGTGTTCATGAACATCCTATCTAATTTCTCCATCATTGCTGAATCAATACCTTTTTTACGAAATTTTGCTGCAGTAGAATGCACCTACATACAATGACATTAAATTAAAAATTATTTTTTATTAGCATGAGAAAAACAATTACAAATTATTAACTAGTAACTACCATACACACCTGCAACTTCTTATGCCACCACTCTTCAGATGCGTCAATGGTATTCGATTTAACATTCCAACCTAGGCCGGTTTCCTTTCCAACAAGGTCTCTCCACAACTTCCAATCATTTTTAAGTGTGTCCCACCTATTTTTCAATTGTACTTTGTTATACTCTCTTCCAGTTGCTTTGCTGAAATTTTGAATCAAATTATCCCACCCTTCTTTAGTAAAATGAGTCTCTGGACGATGACCTAACTCCACCTCTTCGATACACAAATCACAAAAAGTTTCTACACTCTGACTATCCCATATAGCCTTAAACCGAGAACCACTACCAATAGTTTCACTTGAGCTAAATTTGTTCATACTTTTCTCTATCTAAAGCAATGTAAATAAATAAATCAAAATTAGCAAATGTTATAAATAACAAACAAATGCTAGAGAATATTATGGCAGTAACCCAACATTTGATTATACAATGTCCAATCAATGGAAACAAATGACAAAGTGTATGTGTTTTCATAGTTCATACAACAATATTGATAACAGTAAATGAGATCTGTTCCAAGACGTTTGATACAAATATAATGATAAGTTAGTTGATACTAACTTAAAATGTGTACAAATCTATGCAAATGGATGGTAAAGGAATTGTAAGAGATTAGCACTAGCTTGTCCTGGAAAAAGTCCACTAAGGAAAATAATATAGAATGTACAATTTTTGAGTAGTCCCAACTATTGATATCTCACCAACTACTATTTTGTAAAAGTGAATCAACTATAGAGCTATTAAAAAGTTGTAATCTAAAATGATTTTCTTAAATCAAGCTTCTCCATCCTAACATTTGAAGCATCATTTTCAGGAAAGGATAGTCATCATTTTCGACTCTATTATTTGGCACACAAATAGTAATCCGGCATGTTCCAGTTCATTGTTAAAAGTAGAACTAATTCTCAACCTTAATAGTAGTAAAGTGTTAGTTATTATGCTGATTTCTAGAGATTATAGTTTCTAATTTTATTCTTTTTTATTGTAGCTTTATTGTCTTTCCTATTTTGTTTCCCAGATTAGTGGGATGTGATTTCCTAGATTAGTGGGATGTGATTCCTTGTATAGTTCTTGACTGCTTGTATATATATGTTAGTATACAAATCAATACGATTAAGGCAATCAAGCCTATTTCTACATGGTATCAGAGCACTCTCTAAACCCAAGCAAACCCTAATTTTTCTTGCTACTCTTTCCAGCAGCAAAACACCAAACAATATATATATATTTCTCTATTCTACTGCTCTTTCCAGCAGTAAAACACCAAATTATTATTTTTTTTCTCTATTCTACTGCTTTTTCCGGTAGTAAACCACTCCAAAAATTATTCATGTCAAACGACTCTAAAGAGGTTGTTTTCGGTTCAGATTTCCCCAAAACAGACAGCAAACGGATGATAAGTCAGCAACAATCCTTTACTATAGCAACTGGATCCTTGGCTCACTCAAGTAATTTTCTACTAGCCATGAATGCAAAACTAGTGTCTAGTCAAACCTGGATAGTTGATTTTGGTGCCTCATACCATATGACTGGTGATTCCAGTGAATTTAAGGCATTCTCACCCTGTGTTGATAATCTGAATGTTCATATAGCAGACGGAACACTATCGAAGGTGATTGGAATTGGTTCAGTGGCTGTCACTGAGGATTTGGTCTTGAAATTAGTTTTGTTTGTTCCTAAATTAAATTGTAATTTGCTGTCTGTAAGTAAGCTGACCCAAGAACAACAATGTATGCATGTATTTTTCAGGACTCAGATTCGGGGAGGACGATTGGCAATGTTAAAGCCTTGTTTGGACTCTACTTTCTCAAAGCAGAATCCTACGTTAAAAAGCAATCAGATCCAGCAGCATGTGGGGCTAGTTGTGAGGTGTTTTCTAGCTATCAAAGTCTCTTGTCTAGGTCTAGTGATGATAGGCAGGTTATGGTCTCGCATTATCTCTTAGGTCACCTGAATTTTTCCTATTTGTCCAAAATGTTTCCCTCATTATTCAAAAATAAAAACCCCAATCTGTTTCAATGTGAAGTGTGTCAATTTGCGAAACATACTCGCAATGTTTATCCTATTTCAACTTATCGAACTTCTAAACCTTTTTCAATGATTCATAGCGATGTTTGGGGACCCTCACGGGTTCCAAACATCACATGATCTAGATGGTTTGTTACATTTGTAGATGATCACACTAGGATCACTTGGGTATTTCTCATGAAAGAAAAATCTAAAGTTACATGTATTTTTTCAAATTTTCAAAAATATAATTCAAAATCAATTTAACATGTGTATTCAGATTTTAAAAACCGATAACGGGAAAGAATTTTTTAATTCAACTCTCAACGATTATCTTTATGATGCGGGGTATCATTCACCAAAGCATATGTGTTGATACCCCTCAACAAAATGGAATTGCTGAAAAGAAAAACCGTCACATTTTAGAAATTGCCCGATCTTTACTTTTTTCTAGCAATGTTCCTAAAACGTTTTGGGGTGAAGCAGTTCTTACGGCTGTATTTTTGATCAACAGAGTTCCTTCAAGCATTTTAAATTTTTCCACACCCTGTCAAGTTTTTAAAAACGCTTTCCCTCATACACGACTTGTAACTGATATCCCGTTAAAATTTTTTGGGTGCACGGTTTTCATTCATGTGTATCTATATTACCGTAGTAAATTGGATCCTAAATCTGTTAAGGGAATATTTATTGGATACTCTCCTCTTCAGAAGGGATACAAGTGCTACTGTCCGGAGACTAGAAAATTTTAGAATTCAATGGATGTTACGTTTTTGAAAACAAGCCATTTTTTTTCCAAAACCGATATTTATAGGGGAGGGGGCAAAAAATAAAGATAGTAAATATCTGTTTTGGGATACAAACCCTGATCAAATTATTTCTTGTCCTAGTCAAATTGGTTCTCTCCATGATAATAGGAATATCAATCCTAATCAATCTCTCGATCCAAATCAATCTGGTCAATCTCCCAAATCTGGTCAATCTCCTAAAAATCAGCCATAAGATCTTCAATTCTCTCTTAGAAATCAGACATCAATCAATCCTAGTCTCCCTAGGAATCTGCTGCCATATCTTGTTATCAATTTTTCAATAAACCAACTGCTAGAAATCAGCCTTGAATCATCTAGGTATCAGTCCAGTCAGCCTACTAGTCAGCAGCCTCTAGAAAGTCAAATAGAGTCTAGTCAGTCTACTAATCCACCTCGCGTGCAAAAAGACCTGATTGTCTATCACAGAAGAGGGAATATGTGAGAAACAAGAAATCAAACAGATTTTAGCTCTATCCAAGAGTCTGAACCGAATTTTATAGTCCCAGAAACTGACTCATTTGAAACAGAAAAAGAAACAGTATCAGAAGGAGTTCAAGATTAGCCTATTGCTGTGAGAAAAGGATACAGAGAATGCAAGGATCGTCCGTTGTATCCCTTAAACAATTATGTTTCATATGAAAGACTCTCACCTCAGTTCCGAGCATTTGTTACCAGACTTGTTGATATTCCAATTCCAAATAATATTCAGAAGGCTCTAAAAAACCCTGAATGGAAGAAAACAATTATGATTGAAGTTCAAGCCTTGGAGAAGAATGGGACTTAGGAACTAACGGAATTGCCAAAAGGAAATAATCCTGTGAGATGCAAGTGGGTGTTTACAATCAAAACACGAGCTGATGGAAGTGTTGAAAGACTCAAGGTAAGGTTGGTGGCAAAAGGGTTCACACAGTCATTCGTAATTGACTATCAGGAGACTTTCGCACATATGGCAAAATTGAACACTATTCGGGTATTACTATCTCTTGCTGTTAATCTCGACTGGCCCTTGCATCAGCTGGACGTGAAGAACACTTTCCTGAATGGGGATTTGATAGAAGAGGTCTACATGGAGGTACCACATGTACTAGAGACAGCTACTACTGTTAATAAAGTATGCAGACTCAAGAAATCACTCTATGGCCTCAAACAGTCCCCTAGCGCTTGGTTTGAGAGATTCACTTGTGTTGAAGAAACATGGGTATTTCCAATGTCAATCGGATCACACCATGTTCATCAAATACTCTCAGAAGGGGCAGCGAGCAATTTTGATCGTTTATGTAGACGATATCATCTTAACAGAAGATTTTCTTGATGAAATACCAAGAATATAGGGCTGGTTAGCTGAGGAATTCGAAATCAAGGACTTGGGACATCTCATGTACTTTCTTGTCATGGAGGTGGTTCGGTCAAAGAAGGGTATTATGATTTCATAGCAAAAATATATGTTGGACTTACTGCATGAAACAGGAATGCTCGACTGTAAGCCGACTGAAACTCCTATGGATACGACCATAAAACTTGGAGCTGACACTAGGAGTGCACCGGTAGACAAAGGAAGATACCAACGGCTGGTGGGAAAGCTCATTTATCTCTCACACACTAGGCCGGACATCGCTTTTCCGGTAAGTGCAGTAAGTCAATTCATGAACCACATGACAGCTGTACAGAGAATCCTACGGTACCTGAAATTCACACCTGGAAAAGGATTGTTTTTCACAAAAACAGCAAACAGGGAAGTAACTATATACTTAGATGCTGACTGGGCAGGATCTATCACAGATAGAAGGTCTACATCTGGGTATTGTACGGTTGTTTGGGGGAATTTAACCACATGGCAAAGCAAAAAACAATCGGTTGTGGCTAGGAGCAGTGCTGAAGCAAAATTTCGTGCTATGGCACATGGAATATGTGAGGGGCTTTGGATCAAAAGAGTTCTAACCGAACTTAGGGTGCCTATGGAGAAGCCTATAAACATGTTCTGTGATAATCAAGCTACAATAAGCATTGCTAAGAATCTGGTTCATCATGATCGAACCAAACACATCAAAATAGACAGACATTTTATTAAAGAGAAGTTGGAAGCTAAAATTCTAAAGTTGTCCTACATTCCAACTAACCTGCAAGCAGAAGACATATTAACTAAGACACTATCTCAGAACAGATTTGAAGTGTCAAGCTGGGATTAATCAACATCTATGACCTAGCTTTGGGGGGGGTTATGTTTTAGTTATTATGTTGATATCTAGAGATTATAGTTTCTAATTTTATTCTCCTTTATTGTAGCTTTATTGTCTTTCCTATTTTGTTTCCTAGATTAGTGGGATGTGATTCCTTGTATAGTCCTTGACTGCTTTGTATATATATGTTAGTATACAGATCAATAAGATTAAGGCAATCAAGCCTATTTCTACATAAAGTATATTATTTGGAGAATTCAACGAATTAAATGACTTAAAAAAAAAACCAATAAAGCGACCCTAAATAATCCAATCTCTGCAAGAGGCATATCTTCATAGAGGTTAACAAATATAAGTTAACACTAATTATTAACTTGGTTAAACAAGTTTGCATACAGTGCTCAATAAAAAGATCGATATTCCAATTTCCACAACAAAAAACATTTGTTTTTATTCGCAAATTGATACAGAACATCAACAACCATCAAACAATTTGGATATGCTACTCTGAAAATACAAATCCAAAATTTTCCATGAAACTAAACCGAAGCAGGAAACGAAACCAAAAAAGAGAATAAAAAATCAGACCTTCGTGTTGAACGGATTGACGCTGGGAGAGAAGGGTGGCAGTCCAACCAGCGAATACGACGAATTACCGACTTCAAAATAAAACTAAACAGTAGCTTCAGACTCCAAATCAATAAAATCCATAGATAACTAAAACGTTACAATTCCAGATTCAAAATTAATTTACAATCATAATATTCAACACAATTTAAAACATTAGAAATAATAACGAAAACAAATTGAATGGAGAGATCGAAGTGAGTGAATGATTGATTACGAGAAATCTTAGCCGGCAGAGGACTCGACTCGAGGAAGGGGGTCTTTTTGATTCAAAGAAGATGGCTGTCGAATGTCGATTTTGGGGTGTCTCGTCACTGCGTTGATCTTATTCCTTGTTTGTATTTTTTTAAGAAATTCAGAAATCCTGACTTTTGTCTGAAGTTAGTTAGTATACTTCCATAAGGTTTTGCTACCTTGCTTTAACGCAAAGATTACTTGAGATTTACTTTTTATTTATTTATTTATATTTTTTAAATCCTTGATTTTTTTTATATGTACCCTAAAGACTGAAATTAATCCGTTAATCTAATGGAAAAGCAGCCCTTTAAGTCTTTTGTGAGTAATAATACTACACACTAAGAATTTCATTTCAAATTCCTCATCCCAAAAATGTGACAAGTGATTTTAATTATCATAAGATAATATGAAAAATGATGTATGGTTAAATGATTATCATCACCTGCCTCATAACACAGAAGAATAGATAGAATAATCATACAATTCAATTATTAATGTATAGCAAATATTATCACAAACAGTGAGAAATCAACAGCTTTCAAAAGCAATAACACAATTAATTATAAACTAAACTTCTATCTTTTGCTCTTGAAATTGAACCACATGACTCCAGTTAGCAGAGATTCATTCATCATAAGGAATCAGCAATGGAGTATGAACCTAACATGGGCAATGACCTTGAACAAATAGTCTCTAACTCAACCTGAACTGGATACAGCTTCCTCACAGTTTTCTGCTTCGCTAGCACTTGTTTCATCTTCCGAGAAACTGGGAGCCTTTGGAGTCAGACCAAGTATCTTGAACATTAGTTGATCAGCATCAAAATCATTGTTAGGAGTTGTTAGAAGCTTCTCGCCAGTGAAGATGGAATTTGCACCAGCAAGAAAGCATAGTGCTTGCTCAGGCATAGAGAAACGAACTCTTCCAGCCGATAACCTGACCATTGCTTTTGGCATCACTATCCGTGCTGTGGCTATCATCCGAACCATTTCCCATATTTCTACTGGCTGAACAAAGAGTAAGGAAAATTGACATCTGTTAACCTTCAGAATTCTCATAGCAATTTCAATTAAAGAAAACTGTTTAAATGAATTTTAAGCTTTGAATTGTGTAGCTCCTAAACTTTATAACATCATTTCACCATGACCCACAGTTGTAACTACGATCAACTTCATTGAAATCAGATCCAACTTCAAGCTCCACCAACTTCCTAAAACTTTTCGGACCCCTCTGACAGTGGGGGTTTCCTCTAACGAAATCAATAGAAAGTCAGCCGAGATGGTTTTATTTGAGCAAAAGCATCCTATGCAAGTCAATGTCATCTTTTCTGTATCATGTCCAGTTGCTTTTTCCACTTCCATCTCCCATTACTTCTTTTTTACATAGTACCCTATATCGTTTTAGAAATGTTTAACTCTCTCTATTAGCTATGTTATAAGAAGTTGAATAGAGATAGGAACATTTCATAAAGGCCTCTAGTCCTAAAATGTACATAACTGGGACAGCTTTCTCATGTAGAAGTTTGCCATTTCTTAACGTACAGAGTTTAACTTCCTGGAAATTTCTTCTTGTACACACTGTCAAATTTTAACTATATTTTATATCACTTCAGAAATCTGCGAGTTGTGGGAACTGAACAGATACCAAGAAGAAATGTGTGTATTCACACATATCATGGAGTCTGAAGAAATTTAGAACCAAAATTACATAATAGCTTCTATTATAAGATGTACGATTGGTAAGTGTCAATGCTCTCTGTATATAGTCAAAATTTTAAAAATTGTAATAGATAAAATTCCAATATTTAACGAATTTCATAATAAACTTTCTATCTATGACCCAAAGCAGATATAAAAAAGTCCATAGCTCTATTTGAAATGGCTAAAAATATTTCTTTCATTATCTTTGGGACAGCTAATACATTGTAATAGTCACAGAAATAGATCATCCACAATCAGTTATTCTGTTAGTTTACTGGTTTCAACATATGCCGCCAAACAAAGTATTCACTGTAAGCCAATTCAGTTTCCAGAACTCTAAATATACATTGTAATTATTTCATGTAAAAATAATATGTTCTATATGATAGGCAAAAAATTGCGTAAAATAGACATAACTTGAATATGAAAACATGTTGGAAGTAAAACATCATAAGCACTCAACCAATAACAGCTACATGTATTCTGCCAAATGTAATTATATGTACCTTCTGATCTTGAAGAGGCGTGCCTTTCACTGCAAGCAGTGCATTGATGGGAACACTCTCTGGATGAGTTGGGAGTGTTGCCAATGTATGCAACAAACCAACTCGGTCCTCCTCTGCTTCTCCAAGTCCTATTATTCCCCCTATCAATACAAAGTAAATAGTCACCTTCAATATCAATAATGTTTACCTTGTTTAACAGGGAAAAGAAGAGAAAAAAAAAGATCCATTCAATGTTAAAGGAAAGGAACGCATAATAGCTTTTGAGACCAGCAAAATCTTGGTTTGGATGTATTTGTAAGGAAAAGTTATAGTTAGAGTAATGCTAAACATCTCACCTACAATCCCACCATTTCCATCCCAACACATGTGACAGTTGATGTATCACTTGATGAGTGGATACACATTAATTGTAATTTATTTCACTTACCCATGTATCCACACAACAATTAATGTGTATCAACTCATCAAGTGGCACATCAGCTGCCAAATGTGTTGGGATGGAAATTGTGGTATTGTAGGTGGGATGTGTAGCATTACTCTTGTAACTCTTAACTCTATATTTGTTAGTTATTTTATTTAATTATAATTTTTTAATTAGTTGTATTCAAAAAGTCTAGACTTGTAATATGTTTATAGGCTTTTAATGGTAATAAACACTACAAAAAAATAGTCTAGTCTAGCCTTTTTTTTTTTAATTTTTTTTTTAATTTTTGAAGTATTACACTATTATATAAATTCGGGGTTTTTTGGGGTGGGAGATGACTTGAACCCGTAACCTTGTGGTGTAGTTGTGAGAGGTTTACTACCAGACCAATCTCATCTCATCAAAATAGTCTAGACTTTTTTATTTATTTATTTATTTATTTTTTTTTTTACAATATCTATTAATCGGGACCAAGTATTTTTTTGAAAAGCTTTCGCAATCAGAAGGATTCGAGCCGCTGACCTGAGAGTCATTTGCCCAAGTCCCAAACTCGTCCATCTACCAGTTTAGCTACGCCCCTGTTGGCAAAATAGTCTAGACTTGACTGCTTGTAATGCTTCGAATTTGTATATAAACATTACAAGTCTAGGCTTAATTAATTTAATAGTCTAAACCACAAAAAGTATAAGGCATTAATGGTGATAAGTATATATCAACAAAAAAAAAAAAAAAAAAAATTAATGGTGATAAGAAATTGTATGAGTTAATCCTAATGAAGTTAGAGTCATTAACATTCTGTTGAGGACCTTGATTAGGATCCAACAACAAGCTCTAACTTGTACCCAAAGTTAGATAGATTTGAATCAAACTACTCACAGAATTGAGCGATCGACTCTCTAGAATCAGATAATGGAATTTACCTAACCTTAGCCCAAGCTATTCTAAGCAATTAACTGAGAAAAGCTGAATTCAAAAGAAATAAGATGAACCCTAATTGGGTCAATTTTATTGATAAAACATTCAAAAGATAACAACCCTAAAAAGTATAGTTCTATTTATACTAGAATTAATCTTCTATCCTGACTATGATAGGATTAATCTAAAATAGGAAAATAGTCTAAATCATAAATAAAACAATATAACTAAAATAAAAATAAAAGAAATAGTCTAAAGTCCTTTTCCAAAACAGTATCAATTTTCTTATAATTCAGGAACCCAAATTGTGCCTCTTGTCACTCAAACTGCTACCAACAATCTGCGGTCTGGACCGTCGTTCCACAATTCTTTTAGATTTTCTAACGGTCTCAACATATTCAAAATATAATGAAATAATGAATGGATAACCATGAAAAATATTAAATAATGAGGCTTCTTGCCGATCTTAATTTAAAAAAAAAAAAAAAAAATTAGAAGATAAAATTAAAAATGAAATAAAGAAGAAAACGAAACCAAACATGGAATCCTTGCCCACCTTTCCTCTCAAAAATTCCAAAACTCTATAATAATAAAAAAATAATAAAAAATTGCCTCCATTGAAATACAATTAATTAAATTATTATTATCAAATAAAATAACTAACAAATATAAATTTAATAGTAAAATCAACTATAAAATGGAGCAACTCTTTACTAGTATCTCATGTTTTCACTTTTCAGTTAACATGAATACATGATAATTTAGAAACTTGGAAAAGACAATACAAAGAAGGTTAAAATCATTCATGAAAGATATGTTCAATTTAAAACAATGGTAGAAAAGTAAATCCATTGCACAAACAATATATGGACATACTATAGATAAAGCAGTGAAACTCATCGTAATGGTTTCACATGACACAAAAACCCTTTAGTTTCTAGAACCTAATGCCTATGGTCAGTAATCCTAAATCAATTAGCTCAACTCAATGCATCATGAAAAAATCAGCTTAGTGTAAAATACTTTTACCAAAATGTTTACCGATAATTTCCACTCAAATAGTTTCTTATGTACTTGTACACAAAATACAATGGAAGATGATAGAACATTTTGGTGAAATTACAAACTCTCCATTTAATAATAGTTTAATTCAACTCAATCAAGGAACTTATACTGTCCTTGGCTATTGGTTCTTAGGGATGGTACGAGTTAAATTAGTGATACTTTGGAGCTTTACTATAAGAGACTTTGGGCAGAGTTTGTAATCTACTACAACTATGTCACCCTCTTTGGAATGGCGCAGCCACAACACTCAAGAGAGCAAATTGTATGAATCCCTAGGATCATAAGAATGGAATCACAATGTGTTTGGCAACAATAATTGCAATTTGGAGCCATTAGCCAAGAAGGTTCTCTGGCAGGTCCAGCAAGCAAGCAAAGAAAGCCTTAGCTGTCCTCACTTCTTATAGCATGTTCTTCCTTCTTGAATGACTGCTAGAAGTTAATTGAGAACTTATTACTATAAGAAAATAAAAATTTTCCCCTTTCTGACAGTCCACATTACCATTTCATGGAAATCAAAGTAAATTGACCAGCTTAAATGCTTACCATTTCTTTTTCTATTTTCAAATATTCCTCCTGAAGAAATTCTTTAGCTCCCAATTAACAAGATGCTATGGCCAAATAAAAATCCAGGTTGTACAAAATTTTAAGATGATAACATATTCCAAACTTTGGTACCAAATCACCTGAACAGACGTTAATCCCAGCTTCACGGACATGTTTAAGGGTTTCCAAGCGTTCATCATAAGATCTTCGTAGTGATGATATTTGGGTAATATTCTCTCGAGGTATCAAGGTTATGGTTATATGCTGTAAGGCCTGCTTTCTTGAGTTCCAAAGCCTGCTGCTTCTCCAGCATGCCCAAGGTGCAGCATACCTCCATCCCCATCTCCCTGGTGCAGGACAGACATATAACAGAACTTAAAATTTTTTATGGATAAGCAAGAAAACTTTCCACAGGTTAACCTTCAAAACAATTAAAACAATATTTTTAGTCAATCTTCCCTTTCAACAAAAAGAAATGAAATTTTCATGAAAACAGAGTTGATTTCACATCACAACAAAGGTCCGACTAAACTTTCCAAGTATAAGTGTATAACCAAGTTAAGAAGAAATGAATCCAGGGAAAAGGTAAAGAATAATGTATAATATGAAATACAACCACCTCACTTGTGGTTCAAACTTCAAAATGAATTCATTTTAATCACTTTGTGGCAATGAGTTCAGACATTAATATGACAACTCCATTATCCAATATAAATGAAAAAGTGATTCAAGCACAAGCACAACTGAGAAAGTCACCTTTTTTTTTTACCACAATGATTTTCTTCATTAATGTTGCTTTATTACCTTATTTCTTTCACATATTCAAGGATATTGTTGAAATTGGTCTTCCTTCCTATCGTGTCTCTCCATGCAGCACCCATGCAAAAGCGTGTACTACCAGCCTCCTTTGCCTGCCAAAGTATACAAAGATGTCGATATTACGCTTCAAAAGATTAGCATCATATTTCATGCAGCAAAACTCACATCAGACAAAGTTCACATATATTTGAAACAAAATCTATCAATTTTAATGGAAAAATGCAACTAACTAATCTGAATATGCTTGTAAAAGGTATCCATTCATTGAAATGTAACCTCAAAACAGTTATCTATTCTAATACAGAATGGGAATAAGTTGGTCTGACATTCAATTATGTAATTGTCTTGGTGAGTTATTCATAGAAAAGGTACTGAAATTAACCACAAAATCGATAATAGAGCTCTTAAATGAAGATATACAAAGCCAATGGATAACAGAATAGTAGTAGGGTGGTCCTTCAAATTCTCCTTATGTTCTTCTCTCTCCATCTCTAACCACTGAATGATGCAGTAACTAGAATTAAATTTCATGTAGCTAGCTAAAATGAATTTCTCCATGTGAACAAGTATAGCCTAAGTGTGAGAGGCTAGTCTCAATATACTTTGGAGGCTTGATATTCTTATCTCCTCTTACCTTAATTACAGCTCTGAAATACTGTTAAGAAATTCATGCAGCATGAATGATATGTAAGTTAATGAAATACAGTGAAATATGCCATTAAATATCAATTATGAAAAGTACGTCTTGGAAAAGGAAAAACTTCCTGTCAAGGAAATATAATCTAAATTTTTTTAAACCAGAGCATTCATGACATCAAGAATCATTGAACCCACAACAACATGCAGAGATTATCTATGCTGGATGTAAATCAGATGGTAATAATTAGTACTTTCCCCAAGTGATTAGATAGCATAAAGTGAGAACAATACATGCTATAATTTATAAAGCACTATTTCAGAAATCAAAGGAAGTATTCAGGCCCTGGCAGTAGATTTTTCTCGTCTAAAAAAGATTTGATAATTATTCCAAATATTTGTGTGCGTCAAGTTCAGTCATCGAATCGTCAAGAATAAAATGTCTGGTGTTGATACATAGCAAATAATCATTACATAGGGAAAAGCTTATTTTTGCATACAGAGAGTACTTTAACATGATATGCAATTGTATTAATGAACCATAGATCCAGGGTACAATGCAAAAAATCTGAAAAACAAATGTGCTGACCTTTTGTGCTGCCTGTATAACAGCGTCCTTGTTCATTAGCTTTTGTGCTTTTAATCCAGTGTCATATCTCGAAGATTGAGGACAATATGAGCAATCCTCACTACATCCACCAGTCTTTATGGAGAGGAGAGTGCACTGTTGCACTTCCCTGAAGTTATGAGCATGTCTATGAACTTGTGCCTACAAATGAAAAGAATCTCTCAGAAAGTTAATCAAACGATAAAGAAGTCATAGATTGTAGCAGCAACAACAACATCATCAAATATGATAACTAATTTGATTAAAATGGATATTGGACATAAAACCTGAGTCTCAAGTATCTAAACATCACTCGTGAATCAAACTATGCAAAAGGCAGGATCAGCTAAAAAGATATCTCAAGAAAAAGCACATTTGATTTACCCCATGAAAGAGGAGATCGAGAACAGGAGAATCGTAAATGGATTTGATCTGGGGTTTAGTCCAATCGTTTCTGGGACCTTCCCTGACAGTTCTCTCTGCTTCAACAGCGGCAGCTGATGATGAGTAACACAGACATTGCAATGGCAACCACTTAGAGCTGAGCTGCGAACCCAGTACAGACCGAACCGACAACATTTTTTTTTGAGAGTTCAATTCCACTGGGTTTCTGTCGATACAAACAAAGAAGAAGAAGAAGAGAGTGTGGCTGGCTCTGACCCTGTGACTGAAACCTGCCTCTACCTAACTCTTAACAAATGTATTCACGTTGGTTTTTAGCTATTCTTTGTGGACCCTTTCTCATATTGGCAAAATTGTACAAAGCCCCCAAGTTTAGGCCTAATTGCAGTTTCATGGAACGTTGGCTTAAAATTGCACAAGCCTCTTCAACTAACCATAGACTAACCTATTGGTTGGAATGGTCTAAAATGCCCCTATGTAAGTTAAATTACTCTTATTCTATTATCTTAAAATAATAAAATATTTGTGATAATAAATAATAATAATAAAATATCAAATCAAAATAATATTTTTATCTAAGATTGGACTACCTTAAGAGAAAAAAGCATCACAAAAGATTATATGCTGAAAAACCATTCGACAGTATCCAAATATATATTAAAGAAAAGAAAATAAAAACAAGGAAAAATAAATATCAAGCAAAAAATATAGATTATTTTAAAATAAAAGCAATATATTAATGATTAAATAGTAGGACAATTATGAGTCATTTGTTTTTTTCACTTAAAACTTAATGTGTTTGAATCATAATTATTAAGTTGTTTTGTTTGTTTTTTTCAGTGGTCAAACAGCTTAAAAATACCAAAAAGCAACTTAAAATAAAAAGTAAAAAATCTCGACTTTTCACTTAATTGCAAATCACTGAATTGTGCAATCCAAAATCTTTTCTTCGAATACTATATATAACATATTTTCAATTTCATCATAATTATATATAGTATAGAAATCTTTATTTTAATATATACCTTATTTTAAATAGCTTTAAAAATAAAAAAGATCCATAATCAATTATCATATTGGTGTTTAATATCAATACTTTATTATGATATTAGGGTGATGTATATATATATATATATATATATATATTAGAGTGTTTTGTGTGAGTTTTCATGTTGCCTCTTTTATTTTTTGAAAAAAAAAAAAAAAAACCTTTTTCTTTTCTTAGTAAAAATGAAGTTTGTTTGTAATGGAAGAGGAAGATCATGATCATATGTGTTCATACATAATTATTATTTTTTGATTGGTTTTATTCCAAATTATATGTATAATTGTTTAACATGGGTATAAATATAAAATTACTTATTTTCAAACAATTTTACTTTTAATAAACAAACGTGTTGACAATACATTCAAATGTGAGCATAAAAAAATAATAATAAACATGTCATTCAAGTTCAGATTTCAGTTTATATTCAGTCTTTAGAAAAATTCAGGATTATTCAATCTTCAGACAAAAAAACAAATAACCCCTTATATGTTAAAATTTAGTTTTTTTTTTATAATAATAAATGATAGAAAATGATAAACAAATGGGAGCCTAATTTTTTTTTTAAAAAAAAATAATGATTAAATACTAAAACAAATTGTCAAAAAAGATATGGAAGACTTGACCTAGATTTGGAGAAGGCTCCCAAATATGATGAAAATGGTGTTTATTGTGGTATAATTGATTTAAATGGTGACTTTATGGAAGGTTTTGAAGGTTTGGAAAGAGAAAAAGGTCATGTGATTGATTATAATGGGGGTGAGAATAAGGTAAGAGAAAATAGATGTTGAATTGTGAAGAGGGAGATGGGAGGTGGTAGGAATAATTGAATAAGTAGGAGGCTTGGCAAAAGTGGAGGCTTAGGGCCTGTTTGTTTTCTCATCTGAAGTCCGATAGCTATTGAAATGTCTTAGTAAGATGTTTTTGTTTGTTTTTTTTTTTTTTCATTGGCTGAAGTCTGAAAATCATTCAAAATTGTATGAGAAAAAAAAGTTGAAAATTTGAACCTTTATCTGAACTGAACAGTGATGAGGAGAACTTTTAATCTCTATTCCCCGTTTTAACCCTTCACCTGGAAACTAACAACCAAAGCAGATAACACCAAAGACAAACCTGAGATGATGACCAATAAAGAAGAGAAGATGAAGAGTGGTGGGAACAGGTTAAACATATTCTTTATCAAATTTTTTTCTTCAATCCAAAGAATAATAACCAAATTTCCAATCAAATTAAAAAAAAATAAAAAAAAATAAAAAAAACCTCATTCAAGAACACAAATACTTTTATCAATATCAGAAAAAAAAAATCCCATTCAAAATACAAACCTTCATCCAATAACCCAAATTTCCAATCAAATTTCAAAAAAAAAATACAAAAAATACAAAAAATACAAATACAAATACAAACCTCATTCATCAATCCATATCCAAACACTGTCAATATCATATTCAAAAAAGAAAAGCGAAAATAAGATCCAAATCTGTGGTAGTTATAGAGGTAAAAAGCTGGATTTGGTGATGGCTTGTGATGATTGAAGGTAAAAATCGCTAATGGATTGCGATGGATTTTGAGGAAAAAAGCTGGATTTGGTAGTGGTGGAGGTAAGAGAAAAAGTGGGAGGCAAACCCTTGAATTTGCTCGGTGGTTTGGAAATACAAGGGTTCAAAGATGGCAAACGAAAAAAGATAAAGAAGAAGAAGAAGAAGAAGTGAGAAAGAGTGAGCAGGCGAGGGATGGAGAAGTTTTTATAGATGAGGGATTTTTCGGTTTTTAAAAATTGTTTAATTATAAAGGTAAAATTATCTTGTTACTGGTTTTCAAATATTGATATTCAGACATAGAAAATAAAAAACAAACATGTTTCTCAAACTTCAGACTGACTTCAGATTTCAGATCCAATTCAGTCGCTTTAAAGATTTCAGACCCAATTCAGTCGCTTTAAGTTTTCAAACAAAAAACAAATGCCACCTTAGACAAGCTTCCTCCCTGTAAAAGCAACATATGAAGGCCACCATCACTCTCGACCTCTCGTCGAGGTAGAGATGGCCTATATATATATATATATATTTTATTCTTATAATGATTAAATAATATTATATTAGTTTACTATTTAATGACAAAAGATTTGAAATGAAATGATAAATGTTTAGTTTGATATTATTTTTAAAATGATGTTTTTGAGAACGATTTTTAAAAGTGAAAAACGTGTTTTAAAAACATAATGCGTTTGATAGTATTTTTGAAAATAAGTTTTGAAAACAAAAAACAATAAAAGCTTTTTGGCATCATTTTAAAAAATAAGTAGAAAACTGAAAACGTGTTTGGATGAACTGTTTTTGAAAAAAAAATACTGAAAAAAAAATACTAGCATTGAGTTGATCATGTGTGGATGAATATAATTTTTTTAAAAATTATATTAATTGATTCTAAAATAGATAAATAAAATATTAATGAACCATACATCTCTCTCGCTCTCTCACGTATGTATATATATATATAATGAAGAAAAATCATAAAACATTCTTTTAATATAAATATTTTCTAAGATAGCTTATACTTATAAATATTCTATTTTAGAGTCATGGTAAGAGTAATAAAATAGTAATGAGATAATATTTGTTTTGTTATTCAAAATAAATAAATAAAACAATTAAGAAAACATGATAATTTTTATATAATTAAACAAGTGAAATTGACTGATGAACAAAAGATTATATAATACTAGAATACAATTCATTGCATATGTCGTGTATAATCATTACATAATGTTGTTGCAATCGCATCCCTTGTACCATTCATTTGTGTAATGTGTCCCGGAGAAAGATCGATATCAACTGTTGCCCTTTCTTCATTTTCTTCCTCTATTATCATGTCTTTTACTTGAAATCCTTCGAACATCTTATCAGAATGAGATGTTTGTCTAATATAATTATGTAATACACAATATGCAATAGGAATTAATCGTTGTCTACTAATTCGATAATTTGACACGGTTTTCAGAATTGCAAATCTAGCTTTCAAAACACCGAAACATTGTTCAATCACATTCCTTGATGATGAATGCCTATAATTAAACAATTCACTTGGCCCCCTTGGTGATCTATGAGGTGCACGATAGTCACGTAAATGATACCTCTCACATCTATAAGGAGCCAAGAATTCTGGCATGTTTGTATATTCAGCATCAACAACATAATAAAATCCTGTAAGAAAACATATAAGTATTATATTAATTACAATACACTAATGAATTAAAAATATGATTGTAAACTACAAGCTAGTTATACCTTCATTAGGAAAAGGGAAATTATTTTCCTCTCTCATTATTGCATCTAGGAACACTCTCGAATCATTTGCTGTCCCTTCCCAACCCGTGTATACAAATGTAAACATCATATCAAAAGAACAAGCACACATGACATTTTGAGTCACTTGAACCTTCCTACCACGAAATGATGTTTGTTTGTTTGCAGGTGCCCATGCAGAAACATGAGTTCCATCAATAGCTACAGTACAATTCTACATTAAATATATTTATTAATAAAAAATATATATAATTTATGTGATATCTATTCCAAATGCAATATATTTGTTACTTACTTGAAAATATGGATAGTATTTTGGGTTTTTCCTTATCTCGGGTGGTGTCTCCCCTTGAGTCCATGGACGAATCATGTGAGGCGCCAATCCACATATAGCCTTCAAAACACGCTTAAATTGTCTGTGAACTGTTTCTGTACTATGCTGAAAACGTTCTGCAACAATACATGAGGTGACACTATGTGCCACCATAAATAAGAACATTGTAACAGCCTCTTTTACACAAACTTGTCCATCATTCTATATCAATCGATGATTTTCTAAAGTGGCACATAAAGAAATAAATACATGTTTGTCCATGCGCAATGAATTATATATCCTACTAGGATGCCCATTCAATAATTCTTGCAAATATTCAAACCCACTTAATCTAGAGTTATGGCATGGAGTTCTTTCTATATATGTGCTCCAAGAGTTATATATGTTAACTAGGTGTAGCATGTGTACCGCTAGATCTTCAATTGAATCATCTGAATAATTACCGAAATTTGTAGCCATCTACTAGTACCTACATCAATTAAATATAAGTAAAATTTAATAAAAACACAAATAATAAAAAAAAAATAATAAGAACATCCAGAACATTTTTTTTTTTCACAATAATCCAGAATAAAGATAACATGAGAAATTAACATACACAACACATGAAACCACAAAAAGTCATACAATACATCACCTAACAAACATCACAACAAACCTTAGAACAAAAAAATTAAAAAAAAAAACATAGCAAAGCAAATACATCTCCTAAAACTAAAACATAATTAGAAAATAAAACAGAACATCTTTCTAAAGACGAGATAACCACATCATTCTCCTCTCATCAGTCATACCAAGAAAAACTTTTCTCCACTCAATATCCACCACCTTTTGAACAAATTTCATGTTGGTGTCATGATCAACCTCTATCTCCTCTATGATATGTAAACACTGTTGTTGAATACTTCTTAGGAGCTGAACATGTTGACTCATATGACTTAAGACTTTTGAAGTTCAAACTTTTGCGACATAATTGAACTACAGATTTCCATATAATTCTCCATTTTCTCCTAAGGTTTGTTACCACAACTGTTATAGTATTGACCTCCGGATTGTCGAACCCTTTTACCTTTTCTACCCCCACTTGGATGTTCTGATTCATCAATATCCTCAATATTATTAACATGCACTCCAATATTTATGAAATTTTCCTCTAATTCACGTTCATCATTTGAGCTAGGAGGAATTTGGTTTGATGAAAAATGCATCTGACCTGTAGCAGTGGTGGTATTAAAAATCTCTCCAAGAATGTCATAGTGTTCTAGTCCTTTCTTTCTATATGGCTTTGCACTTGGAACCCTCTGGAGAAAAAAAAGAAGAAGTCAAATTAACCTATGTCTTAATATTATACTTTATTCTGTAACAAATTTGATAATAGAGATACTCACTTTAAGGTACTCATTCCAAACATCATCAGAAGCAGTCACGGTGTTTGAAATTGGGTCCCATCCAAAACAAGTATGATTAAGTAAATCTAAGAACTCACGATGCTTCCTTCAAAAGCGATTGAACTTTGTTTTTAGTTTTGGAATCGTATATCTCTTCCCAGTTTCAGTAAGCACTTCATCATCAATAACACCCCAAACCTTCTTAGTAAAAGTCGATGTTTACAAATCGCCTTTTTTCACATGTTCATACATTATCCGAATAAAAACTTCCTCATTATTTGCAGTCCACCTTTTGTCATCACCATCACCACCATGGAAGGCCATTTCCTTACCAAGAATAAAAGAAAAACTCCCAAGTGGGTCAACTTAATAACCATCATAAGATTAAAAACCACAACTAAATAATTTAGGAAAACAAATACAACTATACAACATTATAAAAAAAAAACAAAAAACAAAATTGTTAACATAAAACAGTGAATCACAACATTGAATCACAACAATGAATCACAAACCAACTTAGTATTTTACCCATACAAAACGTAAAACTATCAACATGTAACTTTTAGAAGAAACAGGAAACAAAATTGCTGGGTTTCTTCATCTATTGCTATAAATTTTTGTATTAATCTGTGATACCCGAATTGATCTCAGAATTATATGGCAATAACATATATGATTAATTTCGTAAGTGGAGAATGTCTATTTGATGTAAAGATGAGTTTTCAAGGAATGCCAACAACGTAAATAGAAAATTTCTGAAAACTGTTAAGACCCATGACAGTAGTAACAATAAATCCCCTTATTTAAATTTTAGTGTAAAACTCCTGGTACTGCAAAAGTGATAGAATTATAATAATTTCTTATTTGTGCTAGGACTCTAAGCTTTTGTTAACTGTCATATAGTCGAAGTAACAAAAATAATTCAGAAAACCATCAGCCCTTTCATCAAATATTCTTTAAGTTACACAGATCCTGTATTTAAAATTGAAATTTGTGAGACCTTACTGATATGGTCAGGTAAAGCAAAAGAGAAAAAGGGAGTGAATATGTCATATACTACCTCTTAGATGTTGTTCACATGCTTTTACTTTTTCTAGTGTCATGCTTCTCCATCCAGGGTTTATAATAAATTCTAATTCACAATTCCTACTAGGTCATCTATCATATGCATTGACTCAAATATAAAACTTCATAACACCTTAAGTTCAAAATAACATTTTAATTTGCAAGCTTATCAAGGCTGCAAAGGGGAGTAAATCAATGAAAGAATGCATGTAAATATAGAAGAATCAATATATATATATATATATATATTTGAAGCAACAAAAAAGAAACACATACCCTAAAAGCAAGGGCAGCAACCAGCAACAGAAAAGCACAACCAAAAGCACACAACTGCAGTACAAACAGAGAACAAATATGATATCTTAACAAGCCTGAGAAATCAGCTCTGATAACATTGCTACATCAGCTAAAGAAACAAACAAAAACACCTACCACCCATTGAAACTCCTGCATTGTTTTTTGAACCTCAAACAAGCAACAAGCACCCAAACAGCCACCAAGACAAACAACCACCAAAAAGAAAAACAGAGCAACAAACGCCCAGCAAAGAACAGAACCAAACCCTAAACAGAAACAAAAGACAAAAACAAAGACGAAGGGAAAGAAACTCTGAAACAGGGAGCAGCAGGATCCTAAAACACATTCCACACAATGCTCTCCCCATCCATCAAAAACTTCCTCTTAGCCAAACCGTCAACCATGACATTAAAAAATCTGGAGGTATAACACACAGAAATATTACTGTAGCTTCTTAGCTTCGACCGAACCTCTACAATCACTTCAAACATGTCCAAGTTTCCATAATCACCATCCAAGATCCAAGACATCGCCACCTTTGAGTCACTTTCGATAACGATCAATCTCTCCTCCAACACATTATTATAAACACAAAGAAAACAACCATGCCAAAAAGCCAAAGGCAACCCAGGCAAAGAGCAACAGGGCAAAACACGTCCAAAACAAAACAACCAACACAGCAAACAACAGAGCACAGAAACAAATAGCCCCATAGACAACCAAAACCCCACCCACGACCCAGAAACAAACCAGAAGAAAAAGAAAAAGAATGGCCCTAATCACATATCACTCCACCCCACAAAATCCCAAACCATACTAGAGCCCATCTTCGCCAAACTATCCGTAAAGGAATTAAAAATTCTCGGTTCAAAGACAACTTTAATACCACCAACAGCCTTTAAAATCCCTCTTATATCATAAGTGGTCAGAATATACAATACAAGTAACGATAGCACATTGTATAATATAATGCTGTATTGACTACAAATTTTAAAAAAAAAACGGCAATTTTATTAATAAAAGGGGTAGCCCTAACACACCGAGAACAACATCAATACAATGCCAATGTTGAGAGATACACAAAAAGTGCAGAAATCAAAGTATAAAATGCCCAGCCCAAACCAAGAAAAAACGCAAAAACAACAATAAAATCACAACACTAGAACATGTTTACAAGAATATATATAAATCTGCACATTCCTAATTTACAAAAATATAAAATTGATCAAATACAAAGAGCTTAATTGCAGAGCAATATTAAACAAAGTGACATAAAATAATGCATACATGGTTTCTTACCAAGAGATTGTTGATGGGTTTCTACGAATTTTACCAAACACCTTTGACAATGAAAAATAACCTAGAATTTTTTGTCAAATAAATTTAAATAAAAACAAAATTCATACCCAAATAAATCTAAATCTAAAATTCGTAGCAACTCCATAAATAAAATAACAAAACATACACAAAATTCATACCCAAATCATAAAAACAAATAAGAACTCAAAAAATAACAAAAGAAAAGTCAATTTACTAACCTGAAGAAATAGCAAGAGATGAGAGAATACTTGCTACAATTTCCCCAACCCATCTTCTTATATAGATTGTTAGAAGACCCACCACAATTTATGAGAGAAAATCCAGTCATAGTGATCGCGGAATTGATTTTTAAGAGATTTTTTTAGACTTTTACAGAGAATCTTCACTGTGTGAGTTGATTTTACAAAGACCTGCAAGTCTGATAGAAATTGGAGAGATGAATTGAGAAGAAAAAGCTCTGTCGATGATGAACTGAGAAAGAGAGGTTTTTTTTTGTTTCGATATGGTCACTGTATGAGTTGATTTTACGAAGACTGGAAGTAGAAATTGGAGAGAATCTCTCATGTAGAAGATGTGAATCAAGGAGATGAAAATTTGAGAGAATCTCTCCTGTAGAGTGTTGAATTGAGAAGAAAAAACTATGTCGATGATTAACTGAGAAAGAGAATCTCTCCTGTAGAGTTTTTTTTTATCTTGTATTGGTCAGACTGTTTTTAAAACAAAAGAAAACAAAAAAAAAAAAAAGTTATTTTTAGTATTAACGTTATAATTGGAGAGAATCTGTTTTTTGTTTTGTAAAACGCATTCTGTAAAACAAGTCGCCAAACACTTTACAATCATTTTTTGTTTTTAAAAATGAAAAACAGTTTTTGAAAAGGGATCCAAACACCACCTTATTTTATTTGAATTTACATTATAACAATAAATTAACCCTTAACCGTTAATTACTAACCGCAATTAAGTAAAATAGCAGATAAGTTTTGTACAATTTGAAATAAAAGTTCAATCTAATTGTAATTATATCTAAAATTAGGGAAGTTCGTACAATTTGTAATTAATTTTTTGAAGGCAACCGCCAACCGGTGTATGCTATTTCATATGTAATTAGATTTTTATTTATTTCAAAAGAAAATTTATATTTTTATTAATGTTTGAGATAATTTTAATTGGCTTGACACATTAGTAGAGAGCCCGAAATTCATGGAATAAAATCGTCATGACATCAGGCCACGTAAACTCGACAAGCCACGTGTGGCAGCAGCGAACTAGGAACCAAAGGGCAAGTCACCCATCGATGAAACCAGCTCCATTTGATCCTTCAAAGCACTGTGAAGGGGATAAATTATGTCTAAGGATATTGCAACCAATTGCAATCCTCTATCGTTCAATCTACAAAGTCATTTTTTCTTAATCATTTTCTTACTGATTTTGGTCTTATTTCATTATTAAATAGTTTTCGAATCTGCAAAGTATATTTGCTGTGTTATTTCAGTTTTTTGTATTTGCAAATTGTCTTTATTGTGTTATTTTATTTTTGTATCTATAAATTGTATTTGCAATATTAATTTTTTTATTTATTGAATTCTACATTCACTGATTGTTGATCCAACAAGCGAGTCATTTTAACAACATTTCATTTCATTCCAACTAAACTAAAATCTCTACCTGTCTCTTAATTGATACTGATTTGACCATTGGAGTATAAATGCATGCCACCCACTGGTACTTCTCATGGCATCTTATGTTTATCAAGTCACCACAGTTGTCGAGCAACCTAAGTGGGCTAAGCATCCCAAGTATTATCGTTTTTAACATAATTTCACTATATCGAGAGAGGTAACCACAAGCCAAGCAACCTGAGCGACCCAAGCCATATAAGAGAGATTTACCTATCAACACATCAAAATGTGACCATCCATTAAACGTCCATCAATGTTTGCTACATCAACTCTTCATAACACATACTTGCAGAATTGTCATATTTTCCACTAACAATAATTTAAAATTATCATCATAATTTATCATGGTTCGATATTTACTTAGAGCAACACTTAGCAATTTTATGTCAATTTCATATTTATTTGTATCAAATTTGAAAGTATACTACACAATCTCAAACAATTCCTCTGCACAAATACTCACTTAATATCAGTGCCAACATTTTGATGGCCGCTTGTCCAGTATTTCATCCTATTGTCCATCATATGTATCAAGAGTCTAACCTATCCATTGTCATGTAATAAAAAACATAAAACATGTTGGGAGACCTATAAGTGGGAAAAAAAAGAAAGTCAAGACAATACAATTAGTCTCGACAAAAAAATTGCATCTCCGTTACAGTATTAAGTCTCGATTAAATAGATTAAGTCATGATTACAATAATCCCGTAGGCTAGAATGTGCAAGACAATGTACATCCTCATCAGGGTGGATTGGGACCACGTTTATCATTGAGCAAGGGCTATTCTGTTATAGAGTAATGCCCTTCGGACTCAAGAATGCAGGTGCCACATACTTACTAGATAGGGGGCTGGTGAACAGGATGTTTCATGACAATGAAAGGTATATATCGACGACATGTTAGTAAAAAGCCGCAAGCGAGAGTTGCATTTGGATTATTTGGGGGCAACCTTTGCTCGGCTCTAAGAGTCTACGATGCGCTGGAACCTGGAGAAATGTGCATAAGGGCTATCATCAAGGAAATTTCTAGGGTCTCTGGTAACCCAGAGAGGAATTGAGGCCAATCTTGAGCAAATCCGAGCATTGCTTACTATTGTTATCACCTCAACAACTTTCAACCTGCTTGCTCACTTAAAATGAAGATAAATAACAATAATAATGGGCAGAAAAGCTTTACACAAGACCATAGAGAGAGAGAGAGAGAGAGAGAGAGAGAGAGAGAGCCTTAAAGAATGCTAGTTCTGATTCTATGGTACCAAAGCACCAAGCCATAGAGGCAGGCAATAAAGGAAGCGTAACATGCAAGGCACTTCTCTCTCTCTCTTTAATAATGATAGTGGTTCTGCTCCGGTAGGCAAGATATAAGAAAAGCTAACAATAAAAGCTCTAAGCAAGGCAAGGAAGCTTAGTTTTTATATTAAGCACTTCACTCTAATTGTTATAGAAAATAAGCTAATGAAAGCAAGCAAGAAAGACAAAGCTTCATTTCCTATGTTACCGGTGTTAACTTTGCTTTAGGCTACAGTCTTTACTCGCCTTTTTGCACTCCCTACGACCTCACTCATATAGGCGAGGCTAGTTATACTACGGTAATAGCTCTATAACCCATTGTTGAAGATCACACTCGCTCTTACATCTGCACTATCAAACCTTCTGGTTGTCTCTGTACCCCTACCTCCTTTATCACTAAGAAGTCATTTAGGGGCCTTAGCTGGTGATCCGGGTTGTTTCCCTCTTGATGATGAAGCTTATCCCCCATCGTCTCACTACTTGACCTTAACCCCTATTATTTTGAGGTCATATCTAGTATTTAGAGTTTGCCTCGATTTGGAACCAATCTCGCGGCCTGCACCGAAACTTTGCTTTACCCCTAGATGTCCAGTCCACTGCTGCGCTTGCAAATTAACCTCGATGAAAATTCCTCCTATGCCTTATTGGGCGAACCTGTGGGTTATGTTTTGGTGTCAACTTCAAAATATGCTTATGATGGCTTGTTTTCCATCAATTGCTGTTTTTCTAGGTGTAGACGGGGATGTCAGGGCCAAGGACATGGAATCGTAAATGGACCCTTAGAGTGCTTGTTGTTCTTTGGGCAAACAAACACTAGAAGTTTTCCTAGAAATTAGTCAATTCAGCCCTGTTAGTGCTATATTCAACGGACTTTCTTTAGCCGTGAAAACATATCCAGTATGCGAATGTGACTTATAAGGATCGGAGAGATAACCAGCATTAGCATAACTGACAAGTCTTGAACTATTTGACCTTGAGTAAAACAAACCCAAGTCTATAGTTCCTCGAAGATATTGTAAAATATGTTTGATCCCATTCCAATGTCGTCGAGTTAGCGCAGAACTGAATCTTAATAATAGATTCACAGAAAATGCAATATCTAGTATCGTAAATTTTGCTAAATATAATAAGACACCGATTGCATTAAGATACGGCACTTATGGACCAAGTAGCATTTCATCAATATCCTTAGGCCGAAATGGGTATTTCTTGGGATCTAAAAACCAAACAACCATAGGAGTACTCAAAGGATGAGACTTATCCATATTGAATCTTTTTAGAATCTTCTCCATGTAAGCTCATTGATGGACAAATATTCCATTTGATTTATACTCGATCTCCAGGCCGAGACATAATTTTGTTTTCCTCAAATCTTTCATTTTAAATTCTCTTTTCAAATATTCAGAAGTTTTTAGAAGCTCTTCAAGAGTTCTAATTAAATTCATGCCATCGGCATATACTGCTATTATGGCAAATCCGGTTTTTGATTTCTTTATGAATATACACGGACATATAGGATCATTAATATATCCTTCCTTTATAAGATATTCACTAAGAAAATTATACCATATTTGTCTGGATTGTTTAAACCATATAAAAATCGTTGTAAATTTATTGAATACAAGTTACGAGAATTTGAATTACATGCTTCTGGCATTTTAAATCCTTCAGGGATTTTCATGTGTATATTAGTGATCCATATAAATATGTTGTAACAACATCCATAAGACTAACTTCAAGTCTTTCAGAGATTGCCAAACCTATTAAAAATTGAAACATAATTGAGTCTGTTACGAGGGAATATATCTCATCGTAATCAATGCGGGTCTCTAAGATAACCCTTGCACACCAAGTCATGCCTTATATCTCTCGATTTCGTTTTTCTTATTACGTTTTCGAACAAATACCCATTTGTATCCAATGGTTCTAACGTCTTCAAACATCTAGACTACTGGTCCTAAAATTTCTTGTTTAGCTAATGAAGCTAATTCTACTTGAATTGCTTCTTTCCATCTATGTCAATCATACCTTTGTCGACACTCCTCAATAGTATGAGGCTCATGATCATCATTTAAAAAGTTAGTAGCTACTGCATATGCAAATATATTGTCGATGATTATTTTATCATGACTCTACGATTCTCTAGTATAATTTATTGAAATCTCTTTATTTTCAAATTCTTGCACCTCTTTAGGGGGGTTGTTCATCTTCAGAGGATTTAGCCTTTTCAGGGTTTACTAACTCTTCTAGAGTTGATAATTCAGAGAAAGCGGTATTATTCATGGCTCGTGCATTATTTTCTATAGGATCCTGATATTTTACTTTCCGCTTTCTGGGAATGGTATCTTTTTAACCAAGCAGTCTACTATGTTTTTGGCATACAATTGATTCATTTGTTGTTGTTTGATTAGATTGTTCTTTAGGAACAATCACCCGAGCTGGTGTGTTAGCAGCTGATATGTGAGATTTTATTACTTTGGTTACATTTGTAAATGCATCAGGTAATTGATTTGCAATCATCTGAAGATTAACTATCCTCTGTACTTCATTTTCACATTGAGTTGTACGAGGGTCTAAATGAGTCATATTTTTAACATTCCATGAAAATTCATTTTTCTCTTCAGGAGAAGTTTTCCCTTTTCCTAATGAAGGGAAAATTGTATTATCCACATGACAATCCGCAAATCGTGCGGTAAAAAGATCACCTGTCATGGGTTCAAGAAATCTAATTATTGAAGGTGAACTATAACCAATGTAAATCCCTACATGACGTTGGGGACCCATTTTAGTCCTTTACGGTGGTGCAATAGGGACTTGTACTGCACAACCAAGTGTGCATAGATAAGAAATGTACGGTTCATGACCAAAAACAATTTGTATTGGAGAATACTTATGAGATGCAGTGGGTCGAAGATGAATTAATGCTGCTGCATGTAGCATAGCATGACCCCACGCAGAAGTAGGTAATTGCGTTCTTAATAATAAGGTTTAAGCAATTACCTGTATACGTTTGATGAATGATTCTGCCAATCCATTTTTGGTGTGCACATGTGGAACTGGATGTTTAACATCTATTCCAATCGATGTGCAATAATCGTCAAATGTTTTTGACGTAAACTCAACAGCATTGTCCATTCGTAATTTTGTATCGTCTTGATTGGATAATCCAAAAAATGTGCTCAAAGTCTAATAACCTGCGTCAACAATCTAGAAAAATCAGTATTATGTGTAGACAATAAGTAGACATGTGACCATCGTGTAGATGCGTCAATTAATACCATAAAATGTCGAAATGGTCCACTCGTTGGGTGGATGGGTCCACATATATCTCCTTGAATTCTTTGTAAGAAAGATGGAGATTCAAAATTAACCTTTGTAATGGATGGTCTAATCACTAATTACTTTCCTTGTGAACAAATAGTACATATATTTTCATTGGACAATAGAATCTTCTAGTTCTTTAATAGATGTCTATGAGAATTCTCAATTATCCTACGCATAATAGTAGATCATGGATGATCGAGATGATCATGCCAAAGTAAAAATGTTTTCGGATTTGTGAACTTCTGGTTCATAATTGCGTAGGTTTCAACTTGTTTTATATTTATATAATATAATCCATATGAATAAGCCTTGAGCTTTTCTAAAATGACCTTCTGGCTCGAGACATGTGATGTAATATAGATGTACTCTTTATTGTCCTCACTTATAGTCTCAATATGATATCCATTGTTGGGGATATTTTTGAAACTAAACAGATTTCTTTTGGATCTACTAGAATATAAAGCAACATTTATGCTTATTTTTGTACTGTTTGTTAATATAATTGTGGCTTTTCCAGAGCCTTCTATTAGCTCTGCAGGACTAGAGATATTGTTTACCTTGGCTTTGATCAAGGTTAAATTCAAGAAGTATTTTATATCTCGAAGAATAGTATGTGTTTTTCCACTATCGACCAAACATATATCCCCAATTTCTTTTTTGAAACTAGATTGTTCATTCATGTTCCCTTTATTAAAGATAAAATTTTATTAGAAACTAAATATCAAAAATAAATGCAACAAAATGATTCTAAACAAACGAGGAAAAAAAAACTTCCTAAATCCTAAAATGGAAATAAAACTAGACTTAATAAAATAACTATTAAATTCTTAATTGGTATGGGCATGCCCATCATCAATTAAATGATCTATCTTTCCATTTGGATCCTTTAAAAGAAAAAAAATCAGAAACATCAAGGTGAGTAATGTCTACAGGATCAGAATGATCTATAAAGTTTGTTCAATTTTCTTGTCCTTCTCTTTCATGGATGCTTGATAAAGATCAGCCAAATGTTTTGGCGTGCGACAAGCACGTGACCAATGTACAGTCATGCCACATCTATAACAAATGTCTTTTGCATTTTTAATATGCTTATTGCTTTTGTCATGTTTAGCTTCATAAACATTTTGCTTTTAGAATTTTTTTTTTCTGATTTTGCTGACTTGAGTTTCTCTGATCACCATAGCCATAAGAGCTGCGCCCATGCCCACGCTTCCATCCATGACCTCAACTAGATCCATGGTCGTTCCTTGAGTTAGCATTTGCTTATGGCAATGCTGAGGAACCAGTTGGGCGTAGCTCTTGATTTTTCAGTAACAACTCATTATTATGTTCTGTAACTAAAAGACAAGCAATTAGCTCAGAATACTTAGTAAATCGACGCTCTCGATATTACTGTTGTAGGAGCACATTCGAGGCATGAAAAGTAAAAAAAGTTTTTTCTAATGAACCCTGTATCAGTTAACTTTTCCCCAAACAATTTAAGATCATAAGTTATATTAAATAATGCAGTATTAATTCCGAAACTAGCTCCGATTGTCGTTCCTTTGTTGCATCCAAAAGCTTTTGATGTTGATTCGGGAAAAGCGGAATCCACGGGATAAAAGGGATCCTTTGGTTCAGGAGAAACTTGATATGTTAGTTCGGAATAAACTGGATATGCTGCTGAGGAACTACTGCTTCGAGAGAGGGCGGTACGGAAAGAATTGAGTGATTCACCTAAGACTTCAAAGCGTTACGGTTGTGCTTCTTTAGAGGGAAGCAAGCGCGCCAAGCTAAGAACCTTGAATTAGTTGAAGGAAAGGAGGCTTCTAGCCCTAGCCACTGGAGAGGATCGTTTTGACTGCGAGGATCGTTTTCAGCAACTAACTTAAAGTCCTACAATCTCAAGTGATGCAAATTACATCGAGCTCTAGGAAGGACCACAGTCTTTTGGTGGTCGTATTGTTCTTAAGATTTTTCCATAGAGTCAATGGATCTTTCACCTTGAGATACTGAGTCTTCAAACTCTCATGCAAATGACGGCATATGAATATCATAGCCGTACCCTTGTCTTGTGCATTTACAGTATTATTCTTGTTGATAGCATCAACCAAGTTCTTTGACTGTAGGTAAACTCGATGTCAAGTATCCATGATTGATAGTTCTTTCAAGAAATATCAAGTACGACAAACTCTGGCTTTGTGAAATTCAACATTCTCAAATGCAAGATTACAAAAAAAATATAAAGTTAGGTTTATTATCAAACATATGAAAATAACTTTATAAAAAAATATGGAAATTGATGAATTAAAAAATTAGATAATCATCATGTGAGCCAAATAAAATGAACAATTCGCTGACAATATTTGAGCCAAAGATACAATTTGAGTCAACATAATATTAACTTTTTGATTAACATTCAAATATCAAATCGGATTAACATGTAAATATCAAATCGATTACTTTATTCTAACTCCACTTGTATATAAACAAAAGATCAAACAAGCACCATGGATTAATTTAATACGGAATCCTTACAAAATATGGATTCATCATTATTTTTTTATTTTTTTATTTGTAATTTTTTGTATATAGATCTTTATAATATCTAATATAGAATTTCAGGCTCTAAATAATTTTTCAAAAGTTTAGAACTTCAGGTTCTAAATAATTTTCAGGATTTATAACTTCAGGTTCTAAATAATGTTTAGAATTTAGAACTTTATGTTCTAAATAATTTCAAGGATTTAGAACTTCGGGTTCTAAATAATTTTCAAATAAAAAACTTCAGGTTCTAATTTGTTGTATGCAAACTTCAGGTTGCAAAGTATTTGTGCCATCATTATTTTCGATAGGAAATAAAGAAGAAGAGATCATAAACAAAAAACAATCATGCTGATAACATGTTATAAAATAAAGCATAAAAAGTTATAAAATATAGCCTAAAAGGTTATAAAATATAGAGCAAATTGCACTCAACCTCCCTAAGGTTTTGCCTCTTGCACTCAGAAACAACTTTATCATTAATTGACACTCACACCCCCTGCCGTTAGGTCAAACTTAACCGTTGACTAACTGTTACATTTAAAAGACTAAACTACCCCTGATCCATAAATTAAACCAATAAAAAAACCATTTATCAGAAAATTAAAATAACAAACATAATGATTTCCAGATTTCTTCATCAATATTAATTTTTTTTTTAAAAAAACCTTCATCTTCAACCCAAACCCAGAAACATCAACCCAAACCAAATCCAAATCCACACCAAACCACCACCTAATCCACACCAGACCACCCAAACCCAAACATCAAACAATTTCTTCTCTTCCTGCAACAATCACTTCAATCTCTTATTTTTCAAACTTTAATCTGGAATATATATATATATATATAATCTATCTTCAATCAAACAACATCAATAACTCCATTCAATAACTCTATTTTTTCATTAATCTGGAAAAAATAAAATTGAACTTGGTAAGAATTTGATTTGAAATCTGGAAATTTTTCCAGATTCTAAAAGAAGCTTTTCAATTATTTTTTATTTTGTATTCAAATAAAAACTTTGAATGGAAAACATTTAAATTTTGTTTGCTTTTCTTTTTCATGCGAACTGAAGAGGGAGGGTTTTGTTCCTGTTAAATTTTGATTAGTAGGTTGAGTTGATTATGAGCAGATAAGCAATATAGTTGTGTAGAGAAAAAGATTTTAAATAAAAAACCTTCATCTTTCAATCCAAACCTAGAAACATCAACCCCAATTATTATTTTTTAAAAGCCAAGTTACAATATCACCACCAAAACCACACCAAGCCACCACCAAATCCACACTCAAACCACCACCAAACCATTTTAGTCCACACACACATTAGGAGAGAGAGAGAGAGAGAGAGAGAGAGAGAGAGAGAGAGCTAGGGGTGGTCATAGTGAGGAAGAGAAAGAGGGTTCACGGAGTAAGGAGGAAAAGACGAAGGCTGGTGCGGCGGGTAGAGCTCTGGTTTTTGGCGGTGGTGGGTTTGATGGCTAGGGTTTGAGTGGTAGTGTTTGATGTTGAAGATGTTGAAGATGAACAGATATTGACGATGGGGTTTGATGGTGGTGATCGGTGAAGATGATGAAAGAGATGAGAGAAAGAGATAACGATGATGGGGTTTAAGACAGATGTTTGGGTTTGGGTGGTTTGGTGTGGATTTGGGTTTGGTTTGGGTTGATGTTTTCAAGTTTGGGTTGAAGATGAAGGTTTTTTTTTTTTTTTTTGTTTTGTTTTTTGTTTTTTGTTTTTAAATATTGACGAAGAAATATGGAATTCATTTATGTTTATAGTTTTAATTTTCTGATAATTTTTTTTTTATTAATTTAATTTAGCGATGGGTAGTTTATTCTTTTAAATATAACAATTAGTCAACGGTTAAGTTTGACCTAACGACAGAGGGTGTCAGTGTCAATTAATGACAAAGTTGTTTCTGGGTGCAATTTGCTCTAAAATTAACCAGGAGTGAAGAATGAGAGGAAATCAATTCTCTACAATTAAAATAGAAGATAAGAATAGGGGAGAGGGCACCCTCACTTGGTGTACCAAGGAGGGACAAGAATAGCATATATATACATAATATGTGCATGCCATAGAGTATTGAACCCGGGTGATGGAGGGTTCCAAAGAAAGGTCCAACCATATTGACAAGGGACCAACGGCATTATAAGAATTTTTTATAACAACAAAATATAAATATTTTAAGACAACAATAAATTAATATTAAGCATCCAATCCAAAGTGAAGACAAGAAAAAAGCATCACCTTTACTTTGGTATTTTGGTCTCACTCACTAGTCACAACAACGCAATCAAATTACCATTTCTCTCTCTCTCTCCCTCCCTCCCTCCTCCGACGACGGCGATGTCCACCTGTCCCAACCACCGCAACCCCCAACACCAACCCTCCACTTCAAAACCACCCAAATCCTCCACCGCCGCCGCCGCCGTCTCTCAAAACCCTAGTCCTAACCCCAGTACCTCCAAAACTCCAACACCACCACCCATTACCATCTCCCAAGAAAACCCGGTTCTCTCACGCGCCACCCACCTGACGCGCCCGGAGCTCCTTCGACGGCGCTCCCACTACCTGAAGCAATTGTCCAAATGCTACAAGGACCATTACTGGGGTCTGGTGGAGGAGCTCAAGACCCAGTACAGAGACTACTACTGGGAGTACGGTGTCAGCCCCGTCAAAGACTCGCAACAAGAAGACAAGGCCACAGAGAGAGAGAGTGGTGATAACAACAACAACAACAACAACAACAACAAGCTTCTTATTGTCGAAGGCAGTGGTGATAATGTTACTAGTTATAATAATGGTGGTGGTTTCCTTGATAACAAGAACAATCAACGCTGCTCCTTCGTCGGCTGCAAATTGAAGGCCATGGCTTTTACAAGCTTTTGCCACCTTCATATTCTCTCTGATTCCAAACAGAAGCTTTACAAGCCTTGTGATTATGTTATCAAGAGGTGATTTTTTCTTTTCTTTTCGTTTGCTTTTCGTGTGTCTGTGATATAGTGGTGTTCATGTGGCTCTTTGTTTAGTGATACTTAAATACTTATTATTACATACAGTGGCTGTAAGGCATATACCATGAATTTGATTAGAGCTGAAAGGACAGTAATGTATGTATGCTTAGAAATTCCTTAAACAAAATTCGCAAAACAGCTTTCATTATGAAAAAAAACTGTCTTGGGAAGAATGTTGGGGTCTGCTCGGATTTTGGTGTTTGTTATAACTTGTAACTTTTCTTGCTTTTGTAAATAAAGCTTTCATTTCTGGCTTTGCATAAAGCATTGAAATAATTGTTAAATGGTTGAAATTTGAAATATATAACATTATGGAATTCATTGCATTTCATATTTTCTTATATCTTTTACTTTGTAAACCGATGCAAATATGTGTGAATATACATGTTGTCATTTCATTTCTTATAATTTATAATGGATTAATGGTAATGGGGTTTTTGATTCATTGATATGGGTAGAGGAAACTTTAGGGGTTTGACTTTGATTGCTAATTGTTATTGTCACATTACAAATTGGATTGTGTTTAATTGTTGTTGAAGTATTGTGAGAGGAGAGAGAGGACTAAAACAGCTTCCTTGGTGTGACAACTTCTTGTGAAAATGAATATTTAGCATACTAATGAAATCATTATGCCATTCACATGCCTGAACAAAATATGTTGAGCATTGCTTTGATTTATACCTTATGCATGATCCATATCCATTTGAAAGTCAAATTTCATAGAGTTTTCCAAAATTGTGTATGCTTGCATGTATGAACATGCACACATATTCAAATTTTCAGTGTTATAGTTACTGTGGCTTCCAAGTTTCATTCTTCAATTTCTGATAAAAAAATGTTTCATGCTTCAAATTGCAAAGCTTTTATAGTGAAGCTCAACTAATATATTTCTAACTTTTTGATGTACTGTATATATATCAGTGCTCAGGCAGGACCTATAACGTGTGGAAAGCCAATATTGAGATCTACTGTTCCTTCTCTTTGTAATGTCCACTTTCAAAAGGCTCAGAAACATGTCACTAGGGCTTTGAAGAAAGCAGGTCATAATGTTTCCTCTTCAAGTAAGCTTGCTCCAAAGTTCCATGTCATAGTGTCGGAGTATGTTCGTGAAATTCAAGCCAAAAGAAGAAATGAACTAAAGAAAAATAGAAATAAAGTTGTGGTCAAAGAAGAAAGTGCTACATGAGCCTCGTAATTTGTGACTGTAGACATGACTGACTGTGCATGAGTGCTGGTGTATATCATTGCAAAACCCAAAGGTGAGTTGACACCTTTTTCATAACTTCTATATATGATCTCTTTTTGGTCGCAAACATTTAGCAGAAGGAAATATGTGTATCACTTTAAAAATGTGATTGGATCCTATTTGGAATTAATCAGAACAATGAATTCCTGGGTTGTAAAATGGAATGAAATTAAAAGAATAAAAGGAAAGATTGGTGTGTGCTTGTTTCCATTATGATTGCCGTGGATTCCATTTTTGCCTTCTTTTGCTGTGTTTATCATCAATAAGTCAAAAAGTGAAAACCTTTAGCATTTCGTTTCACATTGCGGAATTTTATTAATTCATACATAAATAATTTGAATCTAGATATCAGAAAAGAAAGAAGTTCTGAGCTACCGTATGAGGTGCTCCTGTAGGTACCGATGGGCAAAGGCACACTTGAATGAGTTAAGTTGTTTCTTAAAGTAGTGTTTCAACATTTTATACACCTTAGCTTGGCGCCATAAGCTAGCATTTGCAGTGCCTCTTTTATTATAACAACAGTGTAACTCAGAAATGATTTTTTTGATATAGATATCTTTCTGATATCAATCTTGGTTAGAGAGTTTCATTTCAGATTGTTTGTACATATATAGAATGTAGTGATAGTTAAGCACTGCTGTTGTGGGCTTTGCATGACCCTACAAACTTCAAAGTAATTACACTTTTTGACCTTTTTTTATATAGGAGATACAAGAGGTTTTTTTTTTTTTTTTTTTTTTAAACTAGATGTTCTAAATGTCCCATGTGATATTGTTTGCAATGATTTCATTTTGTAGTTTAAGAATATAAGTTTAACTTAACGGTGTATTCTACTCAAATATTAAGTCATCCCTTTACTACAGATGTACTCAAAGTAGCCTGACAGTATATATTCTCTCAGAATTGAAAAGAGAAAATTGATTATTTTTTTATTTGAAATAGAAAGTATAGTATAAACAAAAAAGGGAATACAAAGATTAGAAAGTGAAGAAGCTATCTATCAAAGCTGTGTAAGCTGACCCATAGTGCCTCCAAAAAACAGAAGTTGTTAGTTGGTAATTATGATTTTGTGGGGTCTTGTGATGCTTGTTTCCTTAATTATTTTTTAATTTCATTAAGTTTTGGAGTTGGGATGATTCTGTATAATTGCTGGAATTTTCTAAAACGAAAATTGAAGAGTTTTACTTCAGTTTTATTTGTGCTGGTCTGCCATGCAGTGCTAGTTAGTTTTCATATTCTAAATTTGAAATATCAACGTTTCCTGCTTAGGAGTCATATAAGGTATAGAAGAATCACTAGTTAATACCGTTAAAGTCAAATATCAATCACTAGTTCAAAACCCCTTGGGGCCACCTACCTAGGATATTAAAATTCTTTGTTGAGTCCAGTAGTAGCCCCCAATTTAGAACTTGAGGAGCAAGGAAAAAGTCGAGGTATCAAAATACATACATGTACATATATACAATCTTTCAATTTCCAATCAGAGAGAGAATGATGGATAAATTAAAAAGGCTTGAAATGTTGGTTGAGGGTGTGAATGTGTGATTGCCTCAGAACTTTTCTCATCCCTTAATCCATAGTTATAGTTATAGGATTGAATCAGCAAGGCATTAGTGTCCTGCATCAGTTCCTTTTTATCTTAATTGTGTATGCTTGCAATGGCTCTCATTGAATTTTTAATATAACATATATGGTTGATAATTAGATTTGTGATGGAATTGGTATAAATGATATCATTTATCTAGATCTTTTAGAATGTATATTCATTATATAAATGGAAATTTGATGATGTAGATAGTAGTAATTCTATGAGTTTTAATGCTCTGTAAATGTATTTCCTTTCTGGGGTAGCAAAAAGCCTTGCACGTGTTGATAGGTCTTCAGAGGTTTTTTTTTTTTTTTTTTTTGATATAGAGAGGTCATCAGAGTTGAAATTGATATTTTATAGATTTCTACCAACCCGAAGGAGTTGGCCTAGTGGTTACCAAATAAAATTATCTTCTTCTCTGAATAAATGATTAAAAACTGAAATTAAGGTAAGAAGCTGCTAAAGGAAGAATGACATGCAATCAGTTTGTGTACTTAAATCCTATGTAGTTCCGATAGACTAATTAAATCTTTATGAAATATTAAAACTCTTAGTAATCTGAACCACTGATTTGTTATGAAGAGGACTAACTTTTTTTCTGAATTTACTTGGTTGACCTGTTAAGAAGAAAATGACTTTTTCATCATGAACCTGATTGTCTTAAATTAGGTTTTCAACCGATACAACTATTATGAATGCATATATATTCCACCGGAGTGAAGTTGAAACAAATTGTTTTTTCTGCCTTATTAGGTCTATAGACCTCCAAGGCTGCTGATCTTTTGCTGGGAGAGTTACAAGGCATGGGAGGGCTATCCGTGTCATGCCATACAAAATATATATAATTTGGAGTTACATTATCTTTTAATTGATATTCTGACTTTCTGAGAATACAGTTTTATTAGTTAATTTTGCTCTGACGGAATTATATCGTCAAGCTCATGTTTTTTCTTTTTCATTTTAGAAATTTCTATTTGGAAGTTGTATGTGTCATATGGCAGTGTTATCTGAATTTTCCAGTTTTGTTCAGCATGTAATTAGTTGTTTGTGTGATTTGTTTTTTCAGGTGTTATAAAAGCCAGCATCATGCAAAGACCGCCTCATACTAGCATATGTAAGTGTTAATATATAAATAATAACATACAGGCAATCATCCAACGGCTTTATCTCCTATCTCTAGTGCAAAATTTTAGAATTATAGAAAATTTGAAATGTCAAAACCATTATATGAAACTCTGTAAAGCTCTTAAACTTTCTGTAGTGGTTACATGGCACATGGCAGAGACTCTTTGAATGTATGTTGTGTATTATTATTAGGGTTGGGTAAGTTAAATGCAGAATTAGTGGCTATCAATTTATTGTAACATGAAGAATGTATGGGTTCAAAGTCAAGATGGGTTGTTTTTGCTGTAATAACAAAAATTAACAATCATTTTCATGATGCTCATTGAAGGCTTTACATTTATCAAGTCAGTCTTTTGGATTGATTTCACATAACAATTCCATAATGACTCAACCTAATGGTAAGAACAATAGGCAATAGCAACATGCCAACATCTTACTTTCTGGAGGGCACATTCAACACTGAATGTATCCCAAAAGCATCTTACTAGTCGGTGGTGAGATGCTTATAGGACCATTTACTAAGTTTTTCTGTACCTAGAGCTCTTTTAGATGCTTATACTGCTTTTACAGGTTAAATAAGCATTTCCATTGGCACAACCTTATAAGCTACCTAACCAAATCCTTGACCCCTGGAGTTCCTAAGATGCATCAAGCCACTGTTTTGAGACAATTTCTTTTTTAATTCACTTCTTTTTAGATATTTTACCTTATATACACATACATTTAAGTATCTAATAGAAACCTAGAAGTTTGATAAACATGAGCATAACGTAACTGAAGTAAGTTCATTGATCACATATCAGCTTTTTATATTTCAGTCAATAAATTAACTATATCATCTTGCAAAAGATTAAAAAGAAAAAAAGATAAGAAAAAGATATGATTTATGTCACTTCAACATTAGCTGAAGCTATATATATGTCAATTGAAAAAGACATGAGTATGTATATGTACATATACATTTGTGATACCAATAACAATTCTTTTATGTTTCCATTTCCTTTTTCTTTTATACAAGAAAAGGGAATTTGCATACACTTCAAGAACAAGTTGCCACATATGCCTAACTCATTGATTTGTGGCTAATTCTTGTGATGAACTAAAGAGTAAATAGTATAGGAGAAGAGATGGAAATAAGGATTAAGAATCACACAAATGACATCAATTTCAAGATTTATTATTTTGTAACATAATCGAGAAAGAAATTTGCTTCAAGGAGTATATCCTGTTACCTACATATCAAAATTGAATGAAAATCATTCAGCATTTATCTCATACATGTATTATCAAGCTCTCTAATACTAACATATTCTATCTTTCTACCCTGTTAAGACAACATATTCCAGTTAAGTAAAAAAATTAACACCCACCAATGACATGAACCCTGCTGTAGACTCAATATGTACATAAGAAATCTCTTTAGTTTAAATCAGATACACTTTTGGAAATCACCATCTGGTAATATGCAACGAAGAGAAATATTGAATTCTTACTTTATTGAATCTTTACTTTCTCAGTCTGTACATGAGTGTTTCTATAGATTTTTGAATCCTGGTGCCATCTGTTTGCCCCACTGCCTGAGATGACTGTCGTAGACTTTGAATCCCACGTCCCAATTTGGCAATTGACGGAGCTGCTGGAAAAGACTCGGCAACACATTCAATCCCATCTCCATACACAAGCAACCCCGTGCAAGTTGCAACACTACACCCAAATGTTGCCCATGGCAGGAAACCGATTGGTCGTAAATGCCTTTTCCTCATTATTTCATAGAATGCTGTTCTCATGGCAGAAAAACTGGTCTTTTCAACGGAAGCTATGACACTGTGGGCTGCTGCCCGGAATTTCTCAGCAGAAGCAGCTGCCTTCAAGACAGATGTTGTATTAGATCCAGAGGTTACAAGTCCTGGAGCCACTATCTTAGTCTTGCTTAGTGCTATAGCCATTGCCTTCTGAGTTTGGATAAGAATAAGCTTCAGTGAAACAGGAGCTTTAAATGTTATAACCTTCATGAAGGTTGATACAGGAAGAACTTTAGATAGAGAAGAAGCTCCTAAAACTGCCGCTGCTCCAGCACCCACTGCCACCACAGGCTTATCAGATAGTGACCGCTTCCTAATCATGTAACTAGAAGCTTCCTCGTCATCTTCAAAATCTGTGGCTAGCTGTCCAACCAAATCCTTGACCTTAGGAACAGGAGTGTTCCAATGTTTCCTAAGCCCAGCTAAGCAACTAGCATCGACAACTGCTACCATAATTTTAAATTTCTTAGCTTGGCTCTGTAGAGACTGTGCAAGGAGTGCATGCGACTTCTCCTCAACTGGAAGCTCTGAAAAGTCAATATTAGATGGGTTAGAATTTCTCAATTTGTTGAGCGGTAGCCGACCAGCATTGTTAAGAGCAATTCTCAATCCCTCAACTGCAATCCGAAAGGTGTAAACTTCAGATATGACCTGATTATCCACAACTTCCCCTCTGTTCACATCAAAAAACATTTTCTGTGCAAAGGCTAGAGCTCTTGTCATTGACGGAAGATCAACAAATATATCATGCAAATCCACAAATAATGGATAAATGGATTGTGCAAATGATGGAACCTGATAACCAACTCTCGGCTGAATTTCGCTTGACCCGGCCTCCAAATTAGAACCAGAAGGCCTTGACTTCAACCCTAACAAATCCATATTTGAAGATAACAATTTAACCATCCGCAACTGAACATCATTAGTAATGGAAAGCCTCCTTGAACTCAAGGAAACTACATAACCCACTTTTTGCGGGACCAAACTACTAACAAAACCTTGAAGCTTATTCACAGTATCAACTTCCCCCACCACTGCAGAGTTTCTAAAAAGTGATGATTCAATCACCATAAACGAAGAATCAACCTCCATGGCAGCCCTCTTGGCAGCCAAGAAATGCCCATGAAAGCTAATCCCAAAAATCTCCCTCAAAACCAAGTTACCAGCCACATTCTCATACTTTTCCTTATTAATCTTATCAACAAAAGATCGTTTAAGCACTTCAAACGAAGAAGTTGGAACAGGGTCATTGACATTATCCTCTAATTCCATCTCTTCACGCTCAACATCACTAACAACACTCACTTGGGCCACAACTGCATCGGGTCGGACTTCCCTGATAAGACAGTCAGCATCTGAAGCTGATCTCTCGGATAAATTCTGAGCGCATAGTATGTATATCACAGACTGGGAATCCGGTTCCCTAACAGCAAAAACAAACTTTTTTGTGTGTTCAGGTATGGCAAGTTGGCGGACTAATTCATCTGATGCTCTCAAATCATCATATTTGAATAACGAAAACGGCCATGAATTTTGTAGGGTTTTAATCAATGTTGCCATTACATAACATCAAAACCTGTTTGGATAAACATAAATTTAAACACAAATAAACAAAATTGAACAAGAGGAGAGAAAGAGAGAGCATACCCTTGATTTATTGAGCAAAATCTAGCAATAATTGTTGGTGTGGGAGTATCATTAAAACCCTAAAGTGAAGTTTCACAATTAAGTTAATAAGAGAATCTAAAGTACAATTGATCGAAAAAAGAGAAAAATCAACATGATTAGGATTTAATTTTCATTACCTGGTGTCTGGTTAGATTGAACAAAAGAGTGAATGACTCTAGTCTAGTCTTCGTCTACAATGCTCTCTCCTCTGCTAACAGTTTGTTTTCTTTTCTTTAACTGGAGGCTGGAGTCCTGGACATTTTGTTGGAAAACCCAATTACAAAAACCTCCCCTCATTTAAAGCCTAATTGCACAATTTCCTTAGAGGTCTTAAATAGGCCGAGCCTGGGCCTCACGGCCCATCTAAAAATGTCTACGAAAAGCCCGTAAACTAATTTTGAATTCTACCTAACCAAAGGTCCAAGCCCGTTTGATACTCGACCCGTAAAAAGTTGCTAAATTATAATAATAATAAGTAACTACAATAAAATCATGAAATTAAGCTTACAATTTTACGGTAAATCTAATATCTTGTCAAATCATTTCTCTCATTTCAAAAATAAAATTTATTTCTCAAAACTCAAATTTGTATTCTACATTTATAAAACAAAAAATAAAACCTACAATTTGAAAGGAATAATATTTTTATAGGACACAAAAATCATGTCAAAGAAATAAAGTGTTACGAATCCATTTGCTAGTCTTTAATTTAAGAAAAAAGTGTTATACTTTCATTATGTATTGACGTAGAATGAAGTAATTTTTCAATTAAAAAAAAAGTTGTATATAATTTAAATTATAAAAAAGTAAGAGAATGGTTGAAGTTAACAACCGGTTAGAAATTAAATTTGAAGAATCATGCCGTTTGTCTCATAAAAAAAAAAAAATCATTATTATTATTTAGTGGACAAATATAATACAAACGTTCATGGATAAACTACTTAAATTATGAATAAACTAGAAATATTGTCAAAATTAAATCCCTATAGTTTAAAAGGAGATTAAAAAGATCTTCGTTGAGGAGACCCAATCTCTATTTTGGAGATTGTTGATCTCCATGGAAGAGATTTGGGGAGATGAACCAGATCTCCTTTAATGGAGAGTAAATCTCCATTAGATGACCTCCTCCAATGTTTGTTTGTTTTATATATTTATTTTTTAAATGTATTTCATCAAAAAAAATTATTTATAAATTTTTTATTCTAAATGTTAATTAAAAATAAAAATATTATAATAACTGAGTTTGAGTGGCAATATAGTCATTTCGATATATTTGATTGGTTAACCGTTAATTTTAAAGGTCAACGGGCTAGTTAAGGGTATTTTCTTATAATTTTCGTAAAAAAATACAGTCTTATTGCGCTTTAACTAAATGTTGAGGTAGTTTATTACAATTTATCCAAATTTTAATTATGAAGGATAGTTTGGTAAGTTCAAGTTTCTATTAGTCACAAAACAATCAGTTTTAAAATACCGGCTATAAGTGATTTTTGTAAATCATGTTTGGTTATTTATGAATATCCCCGATATTTATAATGGTGTTTACGAAAGACCTATAAAAATGGGTCTTATAGTTCATTCAAAATAATCTCATTACTCATTCTTAATTAGTTAATTATATAGAAGAATCATAATTAAAACTTAACTCTGATGCTTCTATTAGGCAGGGAAAGAACTTTATTGGCATTGGAGCTTCCACTAGGGACTATTCGGGTATGATTGTAGCTGCAATTTCCAAACCTATGTTTGGCAATTTTTCTATTGAAATGGGTGAGCTCCTTGCTCTTTGTGAAGGTCTCTTACTTGCTAAACTCTTTAATCTGGTCATCAATTCAGCTGAGATCGACGCTTCTGCAGCAGCAGCATCAGTGATTAATCTAGATGATTCTTACTCAAGTGATGATATGTTTATTGTCTATGATATTAAAGCTTTGTATTCTAAAGTGGGGGGTTGTTCTTGTCAAGTTATTCCTTGGTCGTCTAATAGCTTGGCTCATGCCCTGGCCACTTTGGCTTTCTCTTTTGCTGAAGAGTTGTTGTGGTGGGATGTTCATCCCTCTTGTATTTTTCCTGGTTAGTGGTTAATGAATCTGTTTTCCTTGAAAAAAAATAAAAAAAAATTAATTAATTAATTAAAAAAGGTAGGTGTAGCACCTAAAAAAATGTATTGTGCAAATACATTGTGGTTGCTGGAATTGAGGTCTAGGTTTGGTTGAATCTCGGAGATAGAGTAGGCGTCAAATCCCTTGCAAAATGTGGAAGCCTACGACTATATTCAAGTAGAGGTGTCAATCGGATCAAACGATTTGGATCCAATTCGATCCGAATCCGATCCGAATTTTCAGATAATAAATTTTTAAAGTCGAACCTGAAACTGATATGAATCCAAATCCTAGTTCGAATCCGATCCAATTTAAAATTCGAAACCGATTTTTTATATAAAATCTTGTGACCTATCAAATCAAATTACTTTTAAATATTATATTATTTTGGAAATTCGATTATACTCTTTAAGTCTTGATACATATTTTGTTGGTATACTATGGGTACACCCATGATGGGTCTAAACCCAAATATCTGTGAAGCCCAACCCAAGCCCACACACAATGACACAAGTAAGTTATCATATGATAACTATAAGCAGTTACTTGGAGAAAATTGCATATGCAGTAATTGTACACCTAAAATGCATGTGTCCCATTGAGATTAGGACACTCTGTCTAAGTGTGGCAGTGAGTGCATTACATGAAATATAATGTGTGTGCAAAAAATACAGAGAGAGTAACAAAAGGAGTTGAGATTCTTTTACTGTGATTAGAGTAAAGAATCCATTTTTTGTGATCTTTACCAAACCAGTGAAATAACTTGTGAAATGATCCGAAGAAAGGTACATGTTCAATTACTTTCTTCTTAATATCTTTAAGGGCCCGTTTGGTGTACGAGATATGATAGGATTATTTTCATGAGATATGATAGGATTTGATGGGATTGATTTTAATGTTATCTTATGTTTGGTGCAATATAGGATATGATTAAAATAGAGTAATCACGTGTTTGGTACAACTCAGGATAGGATTAAAATAAAAGGGTAATTACGTAAACTTACCCTGATTAAAAAAATTAAAAAGATAAAAGATAAACATATCCCCATATCTCTAGACTCCATGTGAAAGATTGACTTTACCGAAACGGCAAAACCCATATTTTTTTTTCTTCTTTCATTTCCTCGGTTCTTCTTAGAATTTGTATGCTCCACAAAGAACCATGTTCTTAGCTATTTATTTTGTTTTTTTTTTTTTTTTTCAAAGCCCGACCACAGGTGGCTGATTCACAAGCAATATCAGCTCCACTTATGTCCCTGATGGTGATGATAGTCAAGGATCAAATCAATAGCTCAAGAAATTCCATTTTTATTTGTTTAACATGGATGCTGATATTTTTGTCTTCGGGGAGATTTAATTTGTTGGTTGTGTTTGTGCATCAGATCTAATGTTTTTTGTGTTTTTTGGGCTTGGTCTTGCTTGGCTATTTCTATTGGTGGGATCTCTTTTTTGTTTTGTGCCTTTCCTTTTGGCAAAAAAAAAATTTACGGTAGCCAAACAAAAAAAATATGAGCAACCAAAATTTCTGTGTTGGTGTAATTGATTGATTTGGGAGTTGGTTTAGTTAATTGATTTGGGTGTTGGTGTAATTAATTGATTTAGGTAGTTGATTCCCAACAAAGAAAAAGAGAGAAGAAGAGGTCACTAAGTTTCGACCACGAAGAAGATGATCATTTGAATCCCATCGTTTTGGTTGGGACTTGAGAGTAATTTATCCCACGTCAATGGAATAAAAAATTCCGATGGGACTAATTTATCTCATCCCACCAGTGTGCCAAACATGGAAATGATATTAAAACTAAACCGATTCCTATCCCATCCCATGTGCCAAACGGGCCCTAAGAGTTTACATTGGTATCAGAGCCTGATTAAATTGTTTTATGGTTGGATATTGTTATGATATTATATACATAACAATATTTCATATACATAATATTATTAATAAATTTTGAGTATTAAATTATGTTCTTATTTGATTATATATGCATGGATCAATATTTTTATTTTGTATGGTATTGCAATTTCTTTTTGAAAATCCATGTTTTACTGTTGTTTAGTTGATGACATGTAAAACTTGATTAATGATTTTCAAATTTATTGCATAAACAATGTATAAGTTTATGATGCCATATGATCTGTGAATTTGTGCTAAAAAAATGCCATGAAAATAGTTTATCTATTTTTGGTTATAACATGATTCATGTATACATGTTTTATTGATTTTCTATGGATTGTTGTAAAACATGTTTTGATTTTCAAATTCATCTTATTTCTTTGATGATTTTCGTATTACATGTATATGTGATGCCATATGATTAGTTTATTTGAATTACATGCCATGAGATTTAATTTTTGGCTTAAGAACCCTAAGAGATACAACCCCAAATCCAAAACCTAAAGAGCTTCGTAGAGGGTTCAAATGTGTTTTTGTTGTCATAAATCTGGTACCATTAGAAACTAGAGATCCCAAGCTTTCCAACAACACCAAAAACGTATAATTTGGTTAAGTAATGAGTGAGAATGAAGCGATTGAAAACTATGTCGGAATCAAAGTTTCTAGTTTTAGAAAAGTAGAGGTTGAAGATGATGAATTGTTAGGTTTTTGGTTTGTCTTGGCATATATTTCATATCAAAGTGATGTTTATTCTTGTATTAATTAGTAGTCTTAGGATTGATGATTTGAAGCTTCAAAGAAAGACTCGGTCACATTTCATGGAAGATGGTGTTGTTTAAGGAGGAATGTGCTTCATTGCACAATAAAGGTAAAATAGATTTCATTCCTCTTACAAGGCTAGGCACACACACGCACACATGGCATTCATTTGTATCCTTGCATAGTTGAACAACAATTATTTAACACTTTCAAACACTTGGCAATATATGCTCATGCATTAGATTTAAATTGATACTCATTGGAAAATGCATGTTCTAGGACTAAGTCTAGGAAAAGGTATATGTGTGTGACTTGGTGTCTATTTGTTTTCGTTTTATTGGTCTTGAACTCATGATCTCTTATGATTCCTTATTGAGTCCCAGTCATTTCGGTTACTCATTCATTAGGTTTCGAGTCCAAACGATGTAGCTATGCTACTTTGCGTTTTCATTCGTTGAGTTGTCTTCGTTGTCGTTTTCCGAGATGAATTCTCAACCTTTTTGTAAAGTTTTAGAGTCGCTGTTATACGTGAGGGAGTCACGATTTGTAATCTGAAGATGGATTCAAAATCGAATTTCGGAGGCCCGAATATGGTCGAAGAATGCTAGAGGTGCGCGAGAGAAGCAAGCATGACCAAAAGCCATGACTTGGAAGCCACGTGTGCCAAACGGCTGAGATGCCTCTCTGCCCACGTGTGGCACATGCACCCCACACGTGGAGGTGACATGTCACCTTTTGGTTGGCCGGTATTTTCCCTCTCTTGAATCCTTTCAAAAGTTCTCATTTCCCTCCCATTCATTTTAAGAAGAAAAATTATAATGTCTCATGTGCAGAATTTTCCCTTAATTTTTTCTCACCTTCCAAACACCATAACTTTCTTATACGAAGTCGGAATTGAGTGATTCAAGTTAGAGATTGTTTGTATTTGAGTTCTCTAACTTTTCCAAGTGGTCTTGCAGTAGTTTGATCGAGTTTTCAAGTGGTTCTACCTAGAAAACTATGACAACTCATGATTTGGAGGTATTGGTCTTATCTTTTATATTTCTTCTTTTATAACCATTAATATGCTTGGGGTTTCCTCTTCTATCTATATGTGTATTTATGATGAATGCTATTGAGAAAGATTTCTTCATAATCAAATCTAATCAAAAGTCTAATTAGAGACATATGTGAACTAGTTTCTTTGATTCTATGATTTTCACATGTTTGAGAGTTGTATTGTGATTAGTTTTTTATTTAAGGTTGTTTGAGACTTGATTGAATCATTTTGATGATAAATGACCTTAAATTTTGTTTTGATCCTATGATTGATGTAATCTAGGATTATTGTATATGTATGTGTTTTAGAGAAATCTAGGATTTAATTGAGTAATCATTTTATCCTTTCTCTAATTCTTTGACTAGAATATTCATTGAAATCATTTTATGATTCTAGCATTTTATTGTGTATGTGTATGACATCCTGAATATGTGTTTCATGAATATGATATATTCAAGTGTTGTTTGTTTGAATGAAACTAGAAGTTTTTGTGTTAGGTGTTTTCACTTACTCTAGGTTTAATTCATGTTTTTGCATCTAGACTATTAGACTTGTTTTTCACATGTTTAGGTCTATTTGTGCCATGAAATGTATTGATTACATGTTCTATGTTGAATTGTTTGATTGCATCTTTTTGCATTCACATGATCACATTAGGAAGTCCTTGTGAAATGCATAAAGTCTTGGTTAAGATAGGATGTCTGGATAGCCAAGCAAGAAGTCTTGTTTAGAGTTGGGATGACTCGGATAGACAAGCAAGAAGTCATGGCTAGGATCGGGAAGGTCCGAATAGCTATGCAAGGGAGGCTCTCTAGATGCATGAGTGTCTTGGATAGAGAGTTGGCTACATTATTGGTCGGCCTAGGTGTATGGACAGACATAGACTTCAATAGAGCGGGGTACACAGGATGTGTATGCACTCTTGAAGAGTTTCTAATCTTCCATCGATGTAAGTTTGGTATGTTGTCCAATATATGGTGGCTCCGTATTAGGGATTTCATACTTTCCAATAGGGTTGGGTAGACATAGACTCTACATGGGTAGGTGATCTAGGATTGGTCACTTTGTGGAATTTCTAATTTACCATCAAATATATATAGTACCCAATGGTTGTAGTTCAACCCGTGAATGTTTCCTCCTTAGAGGTTTTACCACGTTAAAAAATCTCATGTGTTAATTCTTTCTATCTCTCTTTATTACTTGTATATATGTTTGCTCTTAATCTTATAGTACATTCATCACTTGTGAAGTTTTTGGAATCAAGATTTGTTAATTGTGATTTGTAAAGCAATACATATTCATTCATTCTTATATTCTCTATTCTTTTGTATATTGTTACTTTGATGTATTGCTATATTTGTTAATCCTTATAATTCCTTGAAGAATATCATAATACAAGTATTTTTTGTTGTTGAGGTTTTTGTGTTTTATACCTCATGCAACTCCTTATATATGTAGACACTGCCTAAATGATCACATGATTATATTGTCTATGTATGGATGTTTTTGGATTACGTGTTGTATGTAAAGCTACATTGAGGGACAAATGCATGTTTGTTTTAAGGGATTGAAAAAGGTGTAAAAACCTATTCACCCCCCTCCCCCTCCCCTACCCCTACTTCTCTAGGTATACTTTAAGCAATTTAACTATGTTTGTATTATGTCATGAATAGTGCCACACGCTATTATGGCAGCGAGTGCACCTTACCTCAGACCTAAACTTCAAAACTAAGGGAATAAATAGAATTAAAATAAAATTTGGAGTTGAATGGTGGTTGTCCGGTGATCGGAAAAGGCTAGGAAGAAGGCACGTGGAGTGCATGCGCCACCGATGCGTGTGGGAGACACACGTAACAGGCCTGAGTGGCTCTGATGTTGACACATGGTTCATCTAGAACGTGACACATAGCAATGATTTGTCATGACTGGCTTGTGGCTCAATCCTACTATGACACGTGGCATCAATGTGTTGGTCAAGAAAACCGTCGACGGTTATCGATGATCGGAGTGATTTCCAGCAACAGTTCGATCACCGGAGTGATTACCAGTGCCACGTGTGCGGACTAGAATGGGTCTCAGTGCCACATCAACCGATTGGACCAGTTACCGATGTCACATAAGCCAATTGGATCGGTTACCGGTGCCATGCCAGTCAAGTGGATCGATTTCTGGTGCCACATTAGTAGACCACCGCCATGTCATCATATCAGACTGGTTTTCGGTGTAGATTCACCGGTCAGACTAGTTTCCAATGCTAGTTCACCAGCCGAACTGGTTTTCAGTGCTGTTTTTCCTTCAACTGGACCATTTTTTCTAGCGACTTTTTTAGCTTCTATCCACCGAAAAGTAGTTTTTTCGGACAACGATAGCTGTTTGTCAGCGACTGGTGGTGGTTTTCTAGCGAAAAAATACTTATTTTTTTGTTTAATTCCATTGATTTGTTTCGCTCCCATGAGAGCTGAATATATGCCATATAATTTTTTTAAGTTCTTAATTTACTAACAAATTATATTAAAATAATTAATGGTGTCTGATTTCATTTCTCTATAGATGGAGGAAATGAGAATCGAAAACTGGTTTGATTCAGTTGACCCTTAAAAGAAGTACTCACCATCCAATAGAGGAATATTCACCATTGTCGGTTAAAGAATATTCACTATAGTCGGTTGAAGTTTATTTACCATTGTCGGGTGAAATATCCATAGAGGAAAATACTATTGAAGAGTATTTACCTGGAACTCCTAAGGAAGATGAAAGTCAACAATCTCCAGAGATAGAGATGGATGAATCCGAAGTTGAAATGGAATGGATTTTCCAAGTACTAAAGATTGAGTTCATAAAAAAACCTGAAAAGTCATAAAATGGATTATATCACTAGTCTTTATGAACAATATTAAGGTTTGTGGATCTTATAGTATCGATTTGGCCTTGGAGTGATGGTGGGTATAGTTAATATGGAAGGACATAATTCACACCCTCCTTAAGGTTCTACTAGATGAATTACGACAACATAACCCTATCATATTAACCTTACTAGAAGCAAATGTGCTTACCACCTTTAATGAAGCACTAGAAGTCATTTTAGATTATGAAGATTGTCGAGTGTTTGGTAACCTCAAAAAGCATGTGGCTTTGAGTATGGGTACTGATTTGAGAACACAAAGACGTTATTGTGAAGAGTACAACTCATCTGGTACAACTTGACCAACATAAGGGTCATTTGCTTGAGCATCATGATTCCATTCTAGCTGAGTTCAACTCATCTAGACAATCATAAAGGCCTTTTGCTTGAGCATCATGATTCCAGCTTGAATGGCCACCTATCAATGCTTTCAGTTTTCTTAAATTAAAGAAATGTTTTTGTATGCTATCTCTCTGTTATTAGCTGGCAGTGTATATATAAATAGACTGGCTTTACTTTGATTACAACAACAACAATAATTGTTATAAATTTTTTTTGTCATTAACGAGATATACAAGCTCAGGCTCTTAAAATCTCTCTCTATCATTTTTAATTAAATACTTAGCAGTTCTTTATCAAACACATGGTATCAGAGCCTTTTAGTGACTAACGTCCATGGTTACTGATTCAAGTAGTTCCTCCACAGAAAAGTCTCTTCAAAGTAGTAAGTTGAATTCATCCAAGATGGAGTTCACAAATTTGGCGAAAACACTCAATGGGAGTGTTAGTGAAGCTTGAAAAAGAAAACTATCTCTACTAGAAAGCTTAAATCATTCCAACCATCAAAGCTCTAAAACTTGAAAATATTATCTTTAGCTCGAAAGCTCCTACTCCAAAGTATGTTGAAGAAGAACAAGAAGACGGTACTAAGGAGATGGTTCAAGTCAATGAGAAATATACATTGTGGAAAAAGTCAGATCAGCTACTGCTGTGTTGGTTGCTTTCAACAGTTCATCAAAATCTGATTGGACAAGTATGTTTCTATTAAACTTCTTATAAGATGTGGTCTTTGCTTGAAAAATTATACTCGAATCAATCTATGGCCAAGAATTTACAATTGAAGCAACAACTTCAAAATGCAAAGAAAGGAAGCATCTCAATTAGTGACTTTGTTTTAAAAATCAAAACTCTAGGAGATAGTTTAGTTGTTGTAGGACAACAAATTACAGATCATGATTTGATCATTAGCCTGTTGAATGAGCTTGGTCATGAATATAACCCTGTTATGGTCCTTATTTCATCACAACATGTGATAAAGCTAGAAGATGCTCAGTACTTACTGATGTTGCATGAGCAGAGGATTGAGAGCCTCAACACCTCTACTGTTTTGGATGTTGGTAATGATTCTGCAAACCTTGTGAATTTTGGTAGTAATGGTAGAGGAGGTAGATGTGGAAGTCAGAACAACTCTCGATGAACTTCTAAAATAAGAGGACGAGGAGGTAGAAATAGCTCTTGATGGACTCCTAGGATTTATTGTCAAGTTTGTAACAAAGAAAGACATACAACCTTGTAATGTTATCATCATTTTGATCATAGTTTTCAAGGAAACAATCATGGAAATCAAGGCCAAAATTCTACCCAATAGAGATCTAGCTTTGGAGGAAGTCCAAGAAGCTATCATACCTCTGGTCAAGGGAGTTATTAGTCTGGCCCAAACATGCAACATCAAGCCAATCTTCTTCATCAGAATGTTGCACTGTTTGCCTCATCAAAAACCATCACTAATCCTTGCTGGTACCTTGACAATAGAGCCACGAATCATGTGACAACTGATATGAGAAATCTCTCCATTCACAATGACTACAGAGGTAGAGACAAGTTGGCTGTAGGTAATGGTCAACAACTCAATATTTCACATGTTGGCATCACAATTATTAACACAGACACACACACACACACACACACACACACACACATACACAACACAACCAAATAAATTACTCTTGCATCACATACTACATGTACCCAACATAACCAAAAACATGTTGAGTATATCTAAATTTACTAGAGATAACATTTATTAGTTGAATTTTGTGGTGATTACCGTGTCATTAAGGACAAAGCTACGAGGAAGGAGTTGCTGTGAAGAACAATTAAGAATGGCCTTTACAAGCTTGATTTAGCTGATGTCTCACCTCACCAGTCACCCCAGTTTTCAAGGTTCTCTAGAGGTCATAGTTTTCAATTGCAAAAGTTTGTCGATTTATGTTTTCCAAATCAAACTGTAAGTGATAATGTTAGTTCTGCTGCATCAGGTTATAATTCATTGCTAGCATCTGCCACCAACTCTAATTTATGGCATGCTAAGTTTGGACATCCTTGTTCCTCTGTTTTACAAAAAGTATTGAGTAAAATTCATTTTCATTACAATGTTCAGTCTCTTGAATTTTATGATTCTTGTAGAATTGGCAAATTGCACAAACTGCCTTTTAATAGATGTGATATAGAAACCAAACAACCTTTTAAGCTTGTCTATTTAGATTTATGGGGTCCCTTACCAATACAATCAACTGATGGATATAGATATTACATCATTTTTGTTTACTCATACAGTAGGTACACCTGGATGTATCCTCTCAAACTAAAATCATAAGCTTTCCAAGCATTTGTTCATTTTCATAAGTCAATTGAGCTGCAATTTGGTTTCAAACTGAAAATTTTCAATCTGACATGGGAGGTGAATTTAAACCCTTCACAACCTATCTGCAACAACATGGTATCAAATACTGTTTCTCTTGTCCATAAACCTATCAACAAAATGGGATTCTAGAAAGAAAACACAGACATTTGACTGAAATCGGTTTGACTCTCCTTGCACATGCTAAAATGCATTTGCATTTTTAGGTGGAAGCTTTTCAAACGTCTACCTTTCTTATCAATAACCTCCATTCTGATGTGTTGAACTTTACTTACCCCTTTGAAAAACTGTTCCATAAACCACCAAACTACATGTTCATGTTTTCCCTTCTTAAGGTACTACTCTCGAAATAAGCTTGATTTTCACTCCACTAAATGTGTTTTTATTGGATACAGTTTGAGTCACAAAGGATATAAGTGTCTACATCCTTTAGGTAAAGTGTTTGTGTCTAGGCATGTCATCTTTAACAAGCTGGAATTTCCCTTTTCTACCTTATTCTCTCACAACATATCAGTTCCTCCAGACTCAACTGTTCCTCAGTCTCTTCTTTATGATAATATTCCAGTATCTACTTTAGTCTCTGTCTCTACACCCTCAGCTCCTGTGGTAACTTTTCATGACAGTTCTAATACTGGTAAGAATACGCAAACTCTAATCAATATAAATGTTGATCTTAGTAATACAGATGCTCAACGCAAACATCCTTACTTGCAAACCAGTCCCTTTCACACCCAGTTGCGCCTTTACACAAAAAACCATCAATTGTTTCCACTCACCTCATGATTACTAGATCAAAGACTGCTTGCACTCATCTTGAGGCCTACACTGTGATCCATCCCGCACCTGCATTATATCTAATTGAGGAGGAACCAACATCAGTCTCAACAGCACTAAAAGATCCAAGATGGATTGCAGCAATGCAGGCTGAGTACTAGGCTCTGACTTCAAACAATATTTGGACCTTGGTGCTTTGCTCCAATGATATGCATGTAGTAAGCAACAAGTGGGTATTTCGAGTAAAATACAAGCAAGATGGGACAGTTTTAAAGCTTAAAGCCAGGTTAGTGGCCAAAGGCTTTCACCAAACATCGAGTTTGGATTATTTGGAGACTTTCAGTCCATGCATCTACAATTAGGGTCATTTTCACCTTAGCCATGTCTTATGGTTTGGATGTAAGGAAAGTTGACATCAGCAATGCCTTCTTGAATGGTGACTTGGAAGAATTGGTGTATATACAGCAGCTTGAAGGGTTTATTTCATCAGCTCATCCTACTCATGTCTGTAAACTCTACAAGGCTTTTTATGGGCTTAAACAGGCACCTTGTGCCTGATTCCACAAATTGAAACTTTGGGGCTTCAAGAATTCCACTTCAGATGTTTCTCTATTATATAAACATGTTGGGAGGCATGTTTTTATCTATTAGTATATGTGGATGACTTACTCATCATAGGTAGTGATGCTACTTTAGTTGCTGCAGTCATTGAATCACTCAACTCCACCTTTGCTCTCAAGGTTTTAGGTTTTGTGATATATTTCCTTGGATTTGAAGCTTATAAAAACTCAACAGGTCTGTTTCTTACTCATTCAAAATACATTGGGGACTTATTAAAGAAAACTGATATGCTTGACTGCAAACCAGTATTAACTCTTATTAGGGCAGGTTGCAAACTTACCATTTCCTCTAGTACACCATTACTTGATCCTACTCTATATCGAAGTACTATTTGAGCCTTGCAATATCTCACACACATAACACTAGACATTTCCTTTATTGTGAATCGTTTGAGTCAGTATTTGGTTGCTCCTACCACTTCTCATTGGCTTGCTTGTAAGAGGGTCCTTCGTTATCTAAAGGGGACCATTGGTGTTAGTCTTTGGTTCAAGCCCTCTAATCATCTCTCAGTTGAGGTTTACTCTGATGCCGACTATGCTAGTAGGCTTGATGACAGAAGATCAACAAGTGGTTGCCGTGTCTTCTTCGGAGGCAATCTGGTCACTTGGTTCTTAAGAAAATAGAAGATAGTGGCAAGGTCGAGCACAAAAGCTGAGTATCGCTCTTTTGCTCAAGCTGATTCAAAGGTTTTGTGGTTGAAGTCCCTTTTTCAAGAGCTCTCTATTCCTTTGTCCAGCAAACTTGTTATCTGGTGTAATAACACAAGTGCCATTTCTCCTACTCAAAATTCGGTGTTCCATGCCAGAACTAAACAAGTAAAGATTGATGCTCACTTTGTTCATGAGAAAGTTGCTTGTGATGACCTCGAAGTTCGATTTGTTCCTACCTTACATCTGACAGCTGATGTAATCATCTCAGTTCTCGTTGATTTGCTCCAAACTCAACTTGGTTCTTTAACCCCAGTTTCGTTTGAGGGGGGGGGGGGGGGGGGGGGATTTGAAGAAGAGTACAGCTCATCTGGTACAACTTGACCAACATAAAGGTCCTTTGCTTGAGCATCATGATTCCATTCCAGCTGAGTTCAACTCATCTGGACAATCATAGAAGCCTTTTACTTGAGCATCATGATTCCAGCTTGAATGGCCACCTGTCAATGCTTTCACTTTTCTTAAATTAAAGAAATGCTTTTGTATGCTATCTCTCTGTTATTAGCTGGCAGTGTATATATAAATACAATGGCCTTGCTTTGATCACAACAACCACAATAATTGTTATAAAGCTTTTTTGCCATTAATGAGCTATGTAAGCTCGGGCTCTTAAAATCTCTCTCTATCATTTTTAATCAAATACTTAGTGGTTCTTTATCAAACACATGTAAACTTCACAGTTATGATTCAATGCAGGGTGGTATACAAAAGTTACGTATATAAGGTTTAGAGTTGATGACAATTACTACCATTTTAAGAGTGATAAACTGAGTATCTGTACACATTTTGAGAGAATCCTATACGAAATCCCAGAGAGTCTTAGAATTACTAATTGAAATTGTAATTCTTTGGATGTATATAGTTTCTAAATACTTTTAGTTTATAAGAACTCTTTATTATTAATGGAATGGGATGTTCACGCACATGATTTGCAAAGTTTTATTTACTTGTGCTTATTTAAATGTGGGTGTTCTAAATTGTAATAGACAATGTTAGAACTGATTTGCACGAAAACACTGATAAATATAAACTAGTGAATGTTATGGAATTAGATGAAGATTGGGAGCTTTGACTCTTATTTCGATTCCTATCCAAATATTCCTTTTGTTATAATTTTTTATGTGTAAGTTTGCTACATAAAATTATGCTTAGTGTGAAATTATTAGAAAAACATGCTAGAATAAGTATTAATCAAACTATGTGTTAAATAAAATTTCAGGAAATGGCTTCTACATCTAAGTCAATTGTTTCTGAGTTGAATAAGGAAGAAAAGTTGAACGGTAACAACTATAAGATGTGGCACCGAAAGGTTCAGCTAATCCTTGAAGAGCAAGAGGCTCTTGAAACTCTTACAAATACCATGGTAGAACCCCGATTGGTAGCATTGCCTAACACAGGAGAGATATGGAAACACATTAGACCTGGAAGAGGAAGAACAATCTGGCTCACATTACGATGCAGAGCAGTATAAACTGACACTCTCATGTGTGAATATGAAGGGTTTGACACTGCACAAGGCATGTGGATTGCGTTGAAAGATAGGTTTGGTGGTTGATGCGGTCGTTTTGCACAACAAAATAATGTTTTTATTTGATCGTTTTGAAAACCTAGTTTGACCACTTGAAAATCCACTTAGATGTAAAATTTAGTAAAGTGGTAAGTTAGGATTCGTTCCACAAAGAATTAGAGTAATTAGTTGAATTAATTAACTAATCTAAAATGAAAAATAAAGTAAATCACGGTAGTTTGAATGGTGTATGGTTTAAGAAACCATCAAACATACATGGAAAAATAAAAGTAATAAAATGTAAAGAGAATATGAATATATAGGAATCCAATATAAACAACCTAGATAAGAAAATGATTTAAACAATTAATTGGAAGTCTAGGGAAATGATAGAGTAGCTAGTGGACTTTGAGCAATTCATCAATGACTTCATTAATGCACTACTCACACAATCAATGACCGATCTAATTCGAAAGTGTTGTTTAGGTTGTCACTACGAAACCTAAACAACTTCCCACCAAAATACATAACCGATTAAGGAAAATGGGTCAAGTTGGGATCGGTTAGTGACAATCAAAGGCCTAGGGAATCGTGGCAGACCTAGCCTCTAAAAGCCTATCATAATCACTATGTGCTACAATTAACCAAGTGTGTCAATAACTCAACCAATTTTATCACAAATAAAACTTACAACATATTGCAATCAACAAGTGTGTCAATACTTGATCAATCACATAAGTGCAAGCTCTAATTAAAAAGTGAATAAAACTGTAATTGAATAAACATAATATTCAAAGCCTTAATAAATATTCATAGTCCAAAAAGTCTCTCAAATCATCCCCCTAGAAAGGGGATTTAATTACACATAATCACAAACAAAGAAAGAAAGTAAAAGGGAGAGCAATCAACCTTGGGTCTCTTTGTAAGCTTGATCCTTCCTTGAGCTTTCGTGCTTGAGTCTTGTGCAAAGATTAGGTGTTGAGGATGTGTATAGATAGGTGTAGTCATATGGAAAGTGACAAAGGAAATGAGTGGAGAAAATGGATAGAGAGGAGTGATTTAGGTTAAGTAATCTAGGTGTTTATTAAAGAGGAGAGATGGTGGGATTAGGAATGGTTGAAAAAAGGAGGTTTCTTGATTGTCAAGTGTTGTCTAAAAGGGGAAAATAATGATGTATTTATATGGTTTTCAAATTAGGTCACGGATGATGGTCAATTACCAAAAAAGCCCCTAGACTTATCAAATTGCCATTTCAACCCCTCAATGGGACCTTTCCATAATTTTCCACCTGAATTCAACCAATCAGAGTTGGTTCTCAGCTCATCTTCGCAGTTCCTTCAATGGCGACAATTTGGCGAAGCAATTCGGTGCCAAAAACAACTTCTTGTAGCTGTGGCGACATCGAAATGCAAACCGCAACAATCGATTGGACCTTTTTCTCGATTGTGTCGCGATTTGGAAAGTGGCGACAATGGAGGCGTGATACCAACGACTTGACCAGATTTCGTGGTGGATTTGGTGAGGTTTGGTGAGCCGAATCGGTGTCCATCATGGTCGCACGATCACCGCCGTTCAATTGGATAGAAAACCGGTCGGAGATAGGTCTGGAACGGCCACTTTCAGGCGGCGACTGCACTAGGGTTTTGGGGTCGCCATAGGTGGTCGTGAATGCTAGAGGAAGAAGATGAAGTTGAGAAGATTGAGTGCATTTAGCAGTCCTTTGGGGTGTATTTGGGCTTAGAGATGGTGAGCTCACCCCACATGATTATTTGGGCTTTTTTTTGCCTTGGTTTAATTTAGGCCTTGCACTGATTTGTGCCCAGCATCATTGAAATGCACAGTTTTATTAAATGAGGTGGCATGAACTGGCTGCTTTGCATGGCAAATTACGATACGCCGCTGGTCTCTTGTCAAATTATAATATCTTCAATCTTCAATAATTTCACTTTTACCCTTAATTGACCAATTTTACTCTTGTCAAACCCTGATCTCTTGTCAAATTATAATATCTTCAATCTTCCTTCAATAATTGTACTATTACCCTTAATTGACCAATTTTACTCCAATGCCCTTGAACTTTATAAATACCTAAAAACACTTAATTCACACAATTAAATCACAGGATATTGCCCAAAAATCAGGTGAAAAGAGAATGAAATGAGGTCCAAAATCATATTAATGGTGGTACTTCTAACATATACAATCGTAGTTAAATTGCCGAAAGCATACCTAGGGGGAATAGGTTTTTACACATTTTTCAATCCCTTGAAACAAAGTCAAGTTTGTCCCTCAAGATAGCTTACATAACAATACATAAACCATACATACATGTATAGACAAGATAAACATGTGATCATTAAAGCATTGTCTATATATCAACAAATAATAAGAGGAAGAATAACATTAAAACTCAACAACAAAGAATACTTGTATTTCCAATAATATTTAATGTGTTACAAGTATGAATAAAAATATAACTATACAAAAGAATCAATGAACAAAATAATTATATATACAACTATGATCAAAATGAATTGCTTACAAATCACACTTAACAAAATCTTGTCTCAAAATATATCACAAGTGAATATTATACAACAAGATAGAAACATACACATATACAAATATAAAAGAGAGAGATAGAAAGAATTGACACAAGAGATTTTTTAACGTGGTAAAACCTCGAGGAAATATCTATGGGTTGAACTACAACCATTGGGTCTTAGGATTATGCTCAATAGCAAGAATGTAATAATGTATTTGACAATCTTTTTATATTAATAAAGTGATTTCTGATTTAACAAATCTTATAGTATTTATAGTTTAATTATTATAATTGTCAAAAGTAAATAATCACAAGGTCAAAAGACTATGAGAAATGAAGAATTGTTCGTACATCTGGATATGTATGAGGTAGACACAATTCTTTACTTAGTCTTGAATAATGTTCACAACTTAAGACAAATGTTGAACACCTTTACCTTGTTAAAGTTGTAGATTCTTTTGCTAGCATTTTAGTGGGATCAAATGTTCTATGATGAGTCTAAAATCATCAAAGTAACTTTGAGTAAGTAAAAGAATCTAGTGCACTAGGTGCATTGAATAGGATCACAGTGAAATACTTTATCCAGAATCGTCAATGGATAAAAGTTTTCATTATAAGGACAATCGGAGAGTCTATCTTAATCTTGAGATAAATGATGGACTTATGATTGCAAGTGTTATCATTTGAGCTATCAATGAGTACGATTATATAGCATAGTCTATCCTCGATAGTTTGGTGGTATTCATTTGTTAATCGATAGAGGACTTCATTTATAGATATGGACATCATGGCTCCATTTATTAAATGAGAGCAGAATGTCATCATATGGATATTTTGAGGTATTGGATATTGAATCTTAACATTAAGTTTTCGATAGTGTCTATTGAAACATGGCTTCTGAACAAGTCAGAATATCCAAGTTCAAAATGTGGTCATATGAATAAATATATTAACTAAGAGAGCTATATGCGATCTATGAGCTCTTGGCGATTACTGATATTTTTCACGAGGATACACTATCTCCAATAAGATTGTCTAGGGTATGAATGAGAAACATTTACTTATTTTATCTTTATTTAAGACTTCAATTTTAGTTATTTAATGGAATGAGCTAAAATTAATAGATCGAATCTAAGTGAATCATTTGTTGATTGTGATTGGGTTATGTCTATTGAAGCTTAAATTTAGATAGCCCGCTAAGAACCCCAATTCATACGGACTTGCATGGATCACTTGATATATTCTACCGAACTAATTTATGGGTCCATCTAGAATTGTAATTAATACATTAAGAATATAATTTGCACATTTTTTATATAATAGGCTGTTAAATTATATTAATGTATTAATTTAAGGCATGTGGACTTGTTTCTTTTAGTAAGAATGAGTCTAGTTCATATGTAAACTTTTTATTAAAGTCCAATAGATTTAATAAAATAGAAAAACAATATATTGCACATGTTTTACACTTGGGCGGCAAGGCTAAGAATATTAGCCTAATATATTGTTTTATTTTATTATTTAATTAAATGGAAGTTAATTAATTAATTAATTATTTAATTAAAAATCAAAAAAAATTTCTAACTAGGAAATAGGTTTCTTAGTATTATACTATTGTTTGTAGTATAATAAGAATCAAAAACTTTATTTGATAAGTAGATAAATAAAAATAAAAGGAATTTATTTATCTAATCAAATTATGAAGTTTTTGATTAAGTCACAAATTAATTTATATTTAATATATTATTGGATAAGACACTAAAGAGTTGGATTAGAGTTTGGATTTCTAAAGATTGATATGAGTCTTTGGTGAAAACATAAATCCTACTTGTGTATAGAATTCGGCCAAAGATATGAATCCACCTTGTATGAGGATTTCGGCCAACACCTTATAGGCCTATCATAGAATTTGGCCAACCCTAATATTTTTTAGCAAGGATTTCGACCACCCTATATATTCCATGATATAGAATTCGGCCAACCCTAATTTTAGAAGAAAGAGTTATTTTCTTTTGCTAAAAATAATCCAACTCTAAGACATAATGTGTGAAATTTCGGCCAAGAGGAAAAAGAGAGAAGAAGCATTTTATTTTCGATAGTGCACTAGTAGCTTTTACATCAAAAGGCTTTGTGCACAACTTTGAATAAGGATCACGCGAGTTTCGATCAAAAGATTGAGAATTCATAAGTGACCGAACGTTTTTCCTTTTTCTCTAGGAAGGTTATTGTGACTAACAAAAAGGAAAAGTTTTTTGTTATCCATCCTCAAGTACATAATTCAAAGAAAGGGAGTCCACACTCCTAGGTGATTCACGTTCGTGATTGGATTGGAAGATCTTACGAATTACAATCGACGCAACATTAATCGTCACATTGAAAAAGGTACGATATATTTTATTACATATTAATTAATCTAGGGTTAAGGTTCTCTTTTAAAGGAAAAATTTTAAAATATACAAATCTATTTTTCGTTTCCACCGCATGTATTTTCCCTACATTGGGTACTATAAATATTGAATGATAGATTAGAAATTCCTCAAAAGTGACCAACTTATGATCTACTTCCTATTGGAGTCCATGTCTATCCAATCCCTGTTGGTAGATATGAAATCCCTCAATGATGCGGAGCCACCATATATTGGAGTCAATCTCTACACAACATCGTTGGAAGAGTAGAAATTCCTTAAGAGCCAATACATATCACATGCAACACTATCTATTGAAGTCTATGTCTAACCAAACTCCTGGGCCTACCAATATTGTAGCCAACTCCCTATCCAAGACACTTATGCCTCTAAAAAGCCTCTCATGCATAGCTAGTCGGACCTTCCCGATCCTAGCCATAACTTCTTGCTTGGTTATTCAAACCTCATGTCCTAACCAAGACTTCCTCGCTTGACTATCCAGACCTCTTATTTTAGTCAAGACTTCTTGACTTTTACAAGGACTTCCTAGTGTGATCAATGAATGCAAATGATGCAAACAAGCAAATTCGACATAGAACATGTGATTAATACATTCTATGGAAACTAGACTTAGTCATGTAAGAACACAAGTCAAAATAGTCTAGTCATACAAATTGAATCAAAACCTAGAGCATGTGAGAACACCTAACACATGTGGCTCATAGTTTCATTCACAAATCTAATACTTGAATAAATCATATTCACAAAGCATATATTCAAGATATTAAAAACATACACCAAAAATGCTAGAATCACAAAATGTATTCAATGAATATTCTAGCCAAACTTTTAGAGCAAGGATATAATGAATAATCAATTAAATCCTATTAGGCTCAAAAAACAAAATCAAATGTACTAATCCTAGATTTATTCAATCAAAGGATCAAAGTACATGCCAAGGTTATTAATCATAAAATGAATCAATCAAATCACAAATAACCCTAGATATCAAACTAATCACAATACAACTCTCAAACATGTGAAAAATTAGAATCCTAGAAAACTATTTCACATTTGTCTCTAATTAGACTTGATTAGGTTTGATTATGAAGCTATCTTTCTCAATAGCATTCATCATACATACACATACATATAGAAGAAGAAACCCCAAGGTAATTGAAGGTTTAAAAAGAAGAAAACACAAAGATTAGTCAAATACCTAAGAATCACAAAGAAAACTCGATTTTATAGGTAGAGCCACTAGAAAACTCGATCAAACAACTGCAAACTCTCTTGGAAAAGGTAGAGGACTTGATTACAAAGATTCTTCTACTTGAATCACTCAATTCAAAGTCCGAATGAGAAAGTTATGGTGTTTGGAATGTGTGAAAATTAGAGAGGAAAATTTTGCACTTGTGTTTTTCAAACTGTTCTTCTTCAAATGAATGAGAGGAAATTAAAAGAGATGAAAGAGAGGGAGAGAAGTGGCAAATCAGGAGGTGACATATCACCACCCCATGAGAGGCACGTGAGCCTCACGGGCCAGCAAACCTCTAAATGGCATTTGGCCATTTCATGCCTCTCTCGCACTCCTCTCGTGTTTTTCAGCCGTATTCGGGGTCTTCGAACTTCGAATTCAAATCCATCTTCGGATTACAAACTGTGACTCTCTTACACATGAGGAAGAATATGAAACTTTGACAAATTGTTGAGGATTCGACTCGGAATGTGATGATGAAAACAACACATCGTATGAGAACGCAAAGTAACGTAGCTTCCTAGTTTTGACTCGAAACATAATGAATGAGTAACCAAAATGACCGGGACTCAATAAGGAATCATATGAGATCATGTTCAAGTCCAAAAATAATAAAACTATGTAGGGACACAAATGAATGTGATGTGTGTGTGTGCCTTTGCCTTGTAAGAAGAAAGAGGTCTAATATACCTTTGATAAACAATGTAGCTTATTTCTCTTTGAAAACACCATCTTACATGAAAAGTTGCCAAGTACTCCTTGAAACTTCAATCATCGTTAATCTAAGACAACTAAACATTACAAGAGAAACAACGTTTTGATATAGAATTCATGCCAACACAAACCAAAATCCTAACAACTTCCACTACCAAGCTTAAGAGACCTACAATTAAGTTTTACACCTATAGGAAGCGCCGGAATCGTAATATGAGGCAACACTTGAGAGAGATGACAAACATGATACGAGAATTGAAGTATGCAGGTCATACTCTAATTGATGAGCAACAAAATTCAAGCAGTGATCCGGTCTCTTCTTAACAGTTGAGAAAATATGAAGATCAACATGACTCATAACCATAGCATCAAGACTTTTGATGACATATCACGTCATGTTGAACTGGAAGATGAGCACCTAGAGGTAGCTAAGGCTTCCAGACAGCTTTACATGGCTGAATCCATGACGCGTAAGGCTAAGAGCTTTAAGCGTAAGGGAAAGAAGAGAAACTTCCATAAATAGGGTTGGCAATTTGAGGGCTTAAGCCCTCACTGGACCTAAGCCCTCAAAAAGCCTGTACAATTTTAAAAGGGCTTAAACCCTGCCCAAATAAGAAATTTATACATGTGGGTAGGGTTGAAACCTAACCCACAAAAGTCAAGGCTTTTCCAAACCCGTCGTTTGACCCTTACTATTACTTACACATTATGATCCGAATTTTGACTCGAATATTTTACGTATATTTTTTTACTTGTAATTTGACCCGTACTATTACCCATATTGTGACCTGAATTTGTATTTGTCCCGTAATATCACATTTAACATCTAATTAATATTTTCTTTTTATCTAATTAATTTTTGTAGAGTTCATTAAAGGTATTTTTTTAATCCCTTAAATTAGTATTTTTAATATTTAAAATAATTAATTGAAAAAAGGAAAACAACATTATTGTAAATTCATCATCCTCATCTCTCTAGTCTCCACCACCATCATCATCCCTTCTATCTCAAAAATTTCCAGAATTTTTTTCTTTCAATTTTTTTTTTCGCAAAGAATATAATAAAAAAAAAATCCACATACAATCCATCCAAAAACAATTCTTCATAAAACAAAACTCAAATACTCAAGCAAATAATTTTTTAAAAAAAAGTTGAAGATTTGGAAATTTGAAGACCTTCAACCTTCCATCTAAAAAGTTGAAGATCTGCTCCAATAGAGAAATAATAATTAACGATTCCCAAATGATGAAATTGCTAAAGATGACTGGAAGTGAGAAGGTGATTGAAGGAATTTTCGTCAGAAGCGACTAGTGGCGACTAATTGCTCTAAATATGTCTATGTTTTGAGCGCCTAATTCCTCCCCTTTGTGATCTTTTTGAGATGTTTTAAATGTTTAATTGTGTTTTGTAGTGTTTTCAGGTATTTTCCTCTTCCAATGTAACTTTTGGCTCAAATTGAAGAATTAGAGTGAAAAATGGCGTTTTTGGAAGAAAAGAAGAATCTGCAATTACATGCTCGCATAACCAACTCGTAGATGTCACCCAGAGTACACTACGTCTTCAAGCCGCTAGAACAACCTCGCAGGACATATTTCCAATTTTGGTCCAGAAGAGACTGCGAGTTCATACTCGCAGACCAAAGTCGCATATCCAAGTCCAGACTCAACTGCTAGTTTAAACAGCGAGACCAAATTAGCAGATTTAAGTTGCGAGTTCAATCTCGCCGATTATAGATCTGAGATATTTCTAGAACCAGCTGCGAGAAGAATCTGCAGCATCGTTCAAGCAGAAGATAAATCTACGAGATAAATCTATAAGAACATTCTCGCATATTTCAACAAAATCTCGCAGATTAAAGGCGGCTATCTCTGTTTTCAACCTGATCTTTCAACCTTTATATGTAGATAATATCTAAATTAACCTAATAAAGACTTTTAGACTTAAACTTAGAGATATAGATATTTTTGGATATTTTACCTATGTAGAACAAAAATAGTTTCTTAGTTTTAAATTGGAGTAACTTTTTTGAAGAAGATTGAAGAAGAAGTTTTGTAATCAAAGTCAAGGATTTATATCCGAGCTTATGGGTTGGATCACTTTCTCTCTTTATTTATCTTTCGTTGTAGCTTGTGAGGGATTGATGCTCATGAGTTGTTAACTTTGATGTAAATCAATTTGCTATTTATAGTCATCATATCTTGTTTATGTATGTGCAATCAATTCATGACCAATGCATTCAATGCAAGTTTTCCTTGCAAGTTAGCATTTAATATGTTATTAAATGGCTGGATAGAAATAAATGTGTTTGACCAAACATAATTATACTCCTTCACTTTTCTTTGTGCTATTTATTAATTGTTCATGCCCATGTTGATTAATTTCACTAGCCCTCATGGAATTAAGTAATCTATTCTAACCATCCTTTGACATCTTAGGATGAGTAGATGATGATTATCTTTTTCAAGAACTAATTTAATTAGGGTCACATACTAGATTGATGAATATTGTTTAAAGTTATATTGAATTATAATTTTGGCTAACACTCATGTTCTATCGTTTTCCCTTTTCCCCTTGTATCTCCTTTGTCTAAAATATCTTTTTAATTACCTTAATCTTAAAAATTATTATTCTATATACTCAGTTATAGCAACTTTTACAATCTATTAGTTCCATTACTGATTGATTCCTCGTGGAACGATAACCCTTACTTGTGTCCACTTTACTACATAACAATCCGTACAAAATCTAGATATGCTAAAACACCAAACATACTTTAATCATAAATTTGATTCATGCAACTAAAGCTTGAGATAAACACATGTTCATGAAACACATATTCAAGACTTAGAACAAAATCTAAAATGCTATAGAAATGATATTAGATCTAAAAACTCCTCTAGAAATCAATTATAACATATATTCCTAAATCAATCAAGTGAATCGAATCAATGCTCTAAACAACAACAACTTGTGCTATTTCCAAATATGTTCAATCAAAAACATATAGCACAACTAGGAATTATTAATCGTTAGAATATTCATAATCAATGCACAAATAATCCTAGATTCAAAGCTAATCACAATACAACTCACAAGGATGTGAAAACATAGGTTTTAGAAAACCTAACTTACATTCAAGATTCTAATTAAGCTCAAATTAGCTTTTAATTGAAGCCTAAAAACCTAATAGCATTTGATTAAGAACATACACATATATATAGGCAGAAAGCCCATGGCAATTGAAGATCATTTAAGCTCAAGAACACAAAGAATTTGACAATTACCTTATTACAAGAGGTGCAGTCCGAAAATGGTGATGAACCAAATGAAAGCTTGATCAAATGATCTCAAGGTTGCTTGGGGTTTGTAGAGGACTCCAATATAAAGATTCTCTAACTTGAATCACTCAAGTCGGATGAAAGATGAGAGAGATATGGTGTTTAGAAGTTGAGAAAATCTTAGAGAAAATTCTGCACTTTTTCTCTTTGAAAATGATTGAAATGTGTAAATAAGAGAGAGAGAGAATATTTAAAAGAGAATTGGAGGGAAAGTGAAAGAGAGTGGGACCCATAAGAGGAAGATGCCTCTTGCCTTCCCGTGGAGGTACGTGTCCGTGGTGGCCACGCGCCTCCACGGGAAGACCTCCCTTGTTGGCCTTCTCTTATTCACTTCTCTGCTTGCGTATCCCTCGCATTCTTTGACTGTCATTCAGCCTCCAAACTCAAAATTTGAATCCATTTCTGAATTACGAACTGTAACTCACTAACACACAAGGAAGACTATGAAACTTTGACAAATGGATATGAACTCGACTCGATACATGATGACGAAGACAACGCATTGTAAGAGAACGTAAAGTTTCGTAACTGCATAGTTTGAACTCAAAAACTAATGTATAAGTAATCGAAATGACTGGAACTCAATAAGGAATCACGTGAGAACATATTCAAGTCCAAAACACTAAAACAAAAACAAATAAACCCAATGTCACACAAGTATACAATTTCCTAAAGATAGTCCTAGTACATGCATTTCTACAATGTTTGTCAATTTAAGACTAATGCATGAGCATACTAAAACACGTGCGTGAATGTGTTATACCAATTTAGTGCTACGATGTAGGTACATAAATGTATACAATTTGTCTGTGTGCGCCTAAACCTTATAAGAGAAAAGAGGTCTTGTTACCTATGTAGTCAATAACTTTTTCCTCACACGAAGGCTTCACTTTGCTTGAATCGTTGTTCATCTTCTTTGAAGCTTGATAAACCATACAACTAAGACAACTTATCAATACAAAGGAAATAACGTTTTGATATAGAATAATGCCAACTAGACTCAAAATCCTTACAATATAGTGGAACTTTCTCTGTCGTCCTGACATGGCACGTGGTTTTTTCCCTAATTTAGGGGTTTTCCACGTAAATCTTGTGATGTATGATTGGTTTAATTTTCTCTCATCTTATTTTCTGCTATAGATGTTATTATTTGTTTTGTGTGAATTATTAGACATGCTTCTTTCGCGTTCATTGGTTCTTATTCCAAATATGGATCACACCATCAAATTAGGCAGTGAAGTAGGAAGTGCACTAGTGGATAAAGAGAGATACCAAAGGCTAGTGGGAAAGCTTATATATCTCTCTCACATTAGGTTGGATATTTGATTCCCAGTAAGTGTTGTGAGCCAATTTATGAAAAACCTGACCAAGGCACAAATGAATGCAGTTACTAGGATCCTGATATACCTAAAGATGACTCCAAGTAAAGGTCCTTTCTTTAGAAAATATGCAAGAAGAGATATTGAAATTTTCTTAGATGCGGATTGTGCAAGTTCTGTTACAGACAGAAGATCAACTTTTAGGTTTTGCACGTATGTATTGGAAAACGTGGTCACTTGGAGAAGCAATAAGTGATGCTTCACTTTTTATGTCATTACCAAATTGCGATTATCAAAAGATTATTTATATTAAGAGTTCATACGCAATGTGCTCTAAATTAGTAAAAGACTAGTAAAGCAGCAAACGAGGTATCGTTCCGCAGAGAAGTGTTTTTCATTAACCGTTTCAAGTTTTAGTATTTATTGTAAGCATGTAAATAAAATGCGGATGTGGTGAGAATGATGTGTGTGAGGTATGTACAATGCGATTGTGTGTGTGAAAGAATGAAAATAAAAGCAAAAAGGAATATGAAGGGGGTAAGAATGGTGATTAAGTGAGATAAATGTAACCGGGTGTTTGCCTTTCTAAATTACACTACTCCTAATTAAGTTAATCTACCCCTTAAGGCAAACACCATAAGCTACTAAAATAAGAGGGTGGCTTGGAGAGTTGCATGAAAATTGTCACACAAGGCTCAACAAGTTCACCATACATAAGTACACAAATAGTTGGTTGATAGCATGAAGTGCATCCAATTCAAGTTAAGAGTTCGTTCTTACCTCAATTCGATTTATACCCATTCATTGAACTAACGGTTGAAAAGTTTGTTGAGAGACCCTTAAACACGAAACCAAAACCAACATATGTGAACTGATTCTACAAAAAAAAAAAAAAAAAAAAAACATTGAGCCCCAATAATAGCTTCATAATGTAAAATGACAACGTGTAAGTCTAATGAATGTGAAAAAAGTAATTGTGTTTTCGACCATAACTCACCTATAGCCCCTAGAATGAGAAATAGTCAAAGACCAATGATTGTAACTCTAATCGTGACTCACCTAAAACCCCTAGAGTGAGAAATAGCCAAAGTCCAATTATTAACAAAAACAATGAACCAAAACTCTTCTAATATGACAATTATTAGTTTCATCCATTTTTCTTAGCTAATTAGCCAAAACTATGCCCAGAGAGCTCCTTTAAAGGTACAATCCTAACTCTAATTCATTCAAACCCATTCATACAAGTTAATTTCGACCTTCCAAAGACATACACACATATGGGATATCTGATTACATCTACTCCTACAATTAAGTTAATCTACTCCTAATCTCATCCATGAACATATATCAATTTTCAATCTCCATACACAAGCATTTTAAGATAAGAGATATAATCAATAAAAGCAAGAATGAATCAAAACACAAATTAGATATAAAAGCAATCAACATATATATTAAGCACAAATATAAGTTTACAAATATTCCCAAGTGAGGATTACACATCTAAAAAAACAAGAAATACAAAGAGATGAGATAAAAGAGATAACCTGAGTGGAGAGCCCCTCCAAAATGTGCTAATCTCCTTTAATCCATGTTTGGCTCGAAATTGGTCCAAAGACCCTAATTTCTCTTTGTAATCTACTCCTAAATTGGTAGATGATAGGTAGAAAGTGAGATGGAGAGCATCCATAGAGGAAAAACCTCCATGGAAGCTCTAGAAAGCTCATCTCTCTCTTTTGGTGTGGAAGAAAATGAAGTAGAAGAAGTGTGGAGTGTGGATTCTTTTGGGAGAGAAGAGAAGAATGTGTTTATATAGTGTATGGAGGTTAGGGCTGGAAATCAGGGTGAAATGACGAAACTGCCCCTGAAATTCACCTAAAAAATGACCTTTTGGAGTTGATCGACGACCTCATTCGGCGGCTCTAGCCGCCATTTGATGGTAGTCGTTTGGACTTTTCAACATCGCACACCAGTTAATCAAATGGGCATAACTTCCTCTAGAAAACCCGGAATCGCAATCCATAAAATATTCTGGAAACTAGACTTCCGGAGTCTTCCAAATATATATATCTCAACATGGCTCGATCTAAGGAAGGATATATGGCTTCCACAAGTTGGACATTCTGTACAACCTATACAAATTCAGTCATTTTGTTGATCTTGATCGAATCAGCGGTTGCAATCGGCGGCCTTGACATCCAAATGCTTCTTGGACACCTCTGTTGTTGAATGACGATTAGGAAAACGGTGGCCTTAATTGCCGAATGGCTTTTTTTCTTTACTTCGTTCGTAAGCTGCTGGAAAATGTAGAGGGGTTTATGCACACGGTCTTGGTGTTACGTTCTGTCTCGACAATGGATCTACAATGGAGACATCTAGATTCGCTTGGCCACGGCTGGCTCAAATCATGTCGTGGTTTGTATCAACGGTGAGGCGCGACACTCTGCATACTTCTGTTTATTCTCTTTTTGGCTCATTTTGCCTCTCAAACTGTATTTTAAGCTCAAAATCATATTGTAGGGAATATGTACTTATACAAGGCTCAACAAACACATTATATACAAAAAAAATGCTCAAAAATGAGAACAAACGATCGGAAATAGGGGACCTCAAATAGGTATGTAATGGTCCGATCAATAAGCAATCTGTGGTGGATAGGAGTAGTGCCGAGGTAGACTTTAGAGAAATGGCACATGGCATATGTGAAGGACTATGGCTAAAATAGGTGATGGATGAGCTGAAAATTGCTATTGAAGGGTCTATGAAAATGTTTTCATGACAACCAAACTGCTATAAGTATCGATAGGAATCTGATCCATCATGACATGACCAAACATGTGGAGATAAATATGCATTTCATTAAGGAGAAGATAGAAAAAGAAATAGTAAAGCTACTGTACACTCCAACATCACTCCAAACAGCCGATATCCTCACAAAAACTCTTCCTATAGCTAATTTTGAAGACCTTAGATATTACCAAATCTCTTTCCTAGTTTAGATAGCAGTTTATATTCCTACTTTAAATCTTTGTAATTCTTCTTTAGAAATTACAAAGAAAAAAATTATCATGTCCCTAATCGTTCTTCATTAACCAAACATTGTATTGTATTATACTAATACATTTTAAATCCCTAATACAATAAAATACATACTAACAAACATGGCCTATATGATTAAATGATTCTATAAAAATAAACAATAAGCTATCGCTTGAATGAATAATCTTAATTCATTCCTTGCTAAAAAAAACTTCAAATTCCCCCATATGGATCGTAAAATGGGCATAGAAACACTTGAATCAATGGTTGGCAGTAGAAACGCTAAAGTAGAAATCAACCAACAACAAGCCATGTTTCCATTGAACCAATGGACTCAATCACTCAAACTCTACTATTGAAATTATGGTTGCTTTTGTTGTGTCATGTGGTAATGTGGCATACATTCTTAATTCTTCATATGATTGGTTATATAAAGTCACTTGATAAAATTGGACTGGTTACAGATCGACATAGATTTGATAAGAAAATATTCGATAAATCGAAATTCTATATAATAATGTCATGTTATATGATATGAATAAACAATAATATATATATATATATATATATATATATATTACATTGATATAACATGACTTTCGTAGTGATGGTGTTTTGAAGTTTTTCTTCCCTTCATTGAAATCCATACCCTACAAGAGTATGCAAAAGTTAGGGTATACCGTATACGTACCAATTGAAGATGGGTTGATTTTAAAACATTAAGTGTGTGTTTGATATGATTTTTGTAAATGTCAAAAGCCTTTTTTTAATGCTAGAAGTTGTTTTAAAGTTTTTTTATTTTTTTTTATTTTTTTTTATTTTTTTTATTTTTATAAAGAGTGATGCTATTAACAATCCACTAAATATTTTTTTATACTTCATTTTTTTTATTATATGGCAATTTTATCTTAATTCAAATTACTAAAAAGGACATATAAATTCTAAAATTCCAACATTACTTTTTTATTTATTTATCTTTTTGCGTTTTATACACCCTAAAATATTTATGATAATGATTTGCAATAAAAAAACAAACAAGTTTATTTCTTAAAAGTTTTGATTTTTACAGGATTTTTATATGAACAAACAATAAGAAAACCGAAAGTGTAACCATAGAATTTAAATTTCAATTATATTACAGACTATTACTTCATTATCTATTTTTAATTCGACAAAAAGCACTGTCCTTCCATTACGTTAAAATACTTTTCAGCTGTGTTTTTATCATTTTGTTCCATCAAAGTTTGGATAATTCTGACCATAATATACATAGCTTGGATGGTCTTCACCCTAAGTTGCGAGTTATTCGTTTTGTATGAAAAACAAAATAATTATAAAATAAAAATGATTATGTATTTTTTTTATAAAAAATTACCTTTTTAAGATAGAGTATAAAAGGTCAGAAAGACAATTTTGGAACAAAATGGATTGTGTTTAGAATTTTTTTAAATTTAGGATTTTAGAATGGAGTGTAATTAGAGAAGGATTGGGAAAAGAAAAAATTGGGTTGCAGAAAGAAAATCTTTTTGACAAAACAGCTTTTTTAATTTATGAATTGTCTAAACTACCATTCATAAAAGCTATTTTATGTTTACCAAGAGAAGCCCAAAATTTGGGTTTTCCAAAAAAGCTTTTTTTGAGCTTTTAAAAAACATATGAATTGTGTTTACTATCCTTTATAAATTTTAGATATTCCACAATACAACTCTTTCATTATAAATACATTTTCAATATTTTTTTTGTAATTTATAAAATCAAAATCTATTTTTAAAAATACATTGTCAATACATTTTTTATAATTTACAAAACCAAAATCTATTTTTAAAAATACATTGTCAATACATTTTTTTTTTGTAATTTATATAACCAAAAGCTTTTTTATTTATTAAAAGCTCTACTTAATAAAAGCTCTATTAATAAAAAATAAAAATAAAAATACTTTAGAAGTTTAGAAGCTCTATTTTGAAAGGTCATACCAAACATACCCTAAAACTAACGATCACACATTATATGAGTTGCATACAGTGAATTACGTAAATGTAATTAATTATTATTGATTGCCAATTATTATATATAGGAATAATTATAAATGTTTTTATTTATTGTTCTTTGCGTCATTCATCGAGAGTCATTCCAGAATCCATACCACATTGTTTTCATGCTCCTTCTTTCCTAGCTTAAGTGAAGAGTAATTATAGTTAATTTCTCCTCTTTATAGTATTGATTTAGATTCGAATCTCACGTTATGGCTAAAGTGAAATGTTGACAAAAAATGTTACAGAAAATGTTGACTGCATAAAGATAACGATATGGAATCTTACACATTTACATCCATATTGGGTTTATGAAAACTTTTAGAGTGACGATATTTACAACCCTTAAAAATCGTATGTACATCCATATTGAGTTATTCAAATGACACCACCCAGGATTCGACTAGTTTTGTTTACAGTTTGATTTTTATTACTTAGTAAGTCAATATAGTTGTTAAAATTGATTATATTTAAGTTTTATTCTATACAAACGATTTCTCCTATAAATATATGACTTGATCATCGAAGAATCCCATAAAAAAATCACCCCAACTCCGTGTTCTCTTTTTTGTTTTGCAGGGTTGTCGGTACCCTCCGTTCTACTAAATTCAACTTTAAATTTTAGGGGTCTACACTACTTACTGCACAATCTACACCTCTACACCCTTTTAGAAATTAATAAATAAATAAAAATACATAATCATATGGTCGAGAAAAAAAATAAATGTACACGTAGACGTCAGTGATATAAGTGGTGCTCCTCTGCCTGTCAAGCTAGCCTCACAGGATCTCACTTTTTCAACAGTGGGTTCCACTTTGTGGGACCCACTTTAAGACAGTAGTTGTATCGTTGGGATTCCGTGTCTGCTCCGAACTTGGGACACGTGGTTATTTCACACGTGTTTTTTCGTTGCACGTGTAGACGAACGTAATTAGGATAGAAAAAGTGAAAATTGTTTTTTCGCTGCTCATCTCCTGTAAGAGCGAAAAATCTAGTACAGACGAACGTGATTAGGATAGAAAAAGTGAAAATTGTATTATATATATTTTTTGTTTTTAATTATATTGTTACAAAAAATGCAGTCTAAAATCATAAATTACGAAAATTAATCTATTCTTTGCAATAAAAGAAAATCGTAAAATATATAAAAAAAAAAAAAATTGGTGAAATAGTATTTAGTTATATCTAATGTTTTGAGAGGTTATTTTTTATTTCCTCTAAAAAAAAAACTAAAAACAGATATAGCATTTTTTTGATTTGTAATATAAAAAATTAGGATTAATAAATTGCATTAATGTGACGAACAAAATCAATTCTATAATTATATATGAATTCACAATGGTACCCATTAAATTGACTTTGTGTTGTGTCAATTTCATAGATTAAAAAAAAAAAATTACTAAATTTTGTTTGTATGAATTCAAAGAGAATCTACAAAAATTAATTAGCATTCATATAATTGAAATTAGAATTAATTAAATTGAATTAGTTTGGTAGGGAGGATGACAGGGAGTCAGGAGTGGCCAAAACAAAACTTGGTTCGGCGCCGAATACGATGAGTGTTGCAGAGAGCAAGTAGTTTCGGTTACACGTACTCGCGAGATTGGGATATAAGGTTCCTGAATATGCTCGAACGACAAGTGACGCTTCCTTTGATGACGTGGCTACTGACTGCCCAAAGGACGTGTCACGTCAAAGAAAAGCGTCGCAGCCACCGAAACCAATTTTTTATTTTTTTTTAAAAAACAAAATATAGTATACTAGAAAATGACGATCGTGCCCTTTTGGTTTTATCATTTTGACGTTTTGGTCCCCTGTTTTAATTTCAAAAAACACAATCAAAAACTACTTTGAATTTCGTAATTGTCATCTCAACAAACCTACTTCCTTATAAAGTTGAAATTTTTGAGTAAATTGAGTTGTCATCCCAAAAAAAATAAAATAATAAATAAATCAATTTATGTTTCATATATCGATCATTAATCAAATTTTAATATATATATATATATATATATATATAAAATTATCTTTGAAATAAAATTGATCATCAAATTCACTTGAAATTGAATTGGATTGATTCATATCTCTCAATTGGGTTTGTGAATATTTTACCCAAATCATTTTAAGTTGATCAACTTTTATATTTATTTATATTTATTAATAATAATGTTTCATAAATCAGTAGGCATATATAGTTTATTATTAAAATTTATAAGATGATAATTATAACTGTTTTTCTTAATATGTAAAATAAACTTGATTTTGAATCGATCTAAGATTAAATTCGGATTCTCTACTTATTTAATCTTTTTTCTGACCTCACCTAATCTCATGGTACATAAGCATTACGATGTAATTGATTTTCACAACCACTTTATCAACACCCAATCACATACATTGAAAATGTTAGGAAAAAAAATCAGATCAGCAGATGTTCCAAATCCTTTAAAATTAGTATTTTAGTATATCTTACATTGGTTGTTGTATAGACATGCTTGAATCTAGAATCTTGGTTATGTAACACAACCGCCAACCACCAATGACCCACCCAAGCATTCAATAGCCCACATAACCTTTAGTTCTCTACTTACAACACACCATCTTCAATGGGGTTGTTTGAAAACCTTAATTTAAACATGTATGGATTGAATAGAATGGAATCTCCACATATATGCACATGTAATTCATATAGAAAGCTTTGAGTGCATTATTGTCACTTCAACTGTAGATATGATATATAATAATTTTAGATAAACACATGTATTTTCTTATATTTTCCTTATCATATTGTTCGGTGTACTTGTTTTATTTTTATTTTTAAAATGAAAACAAAACAAAGAACGAGTACAAAATAAAAATAAAAAAAAAGAAAGAGAGAGAGCATTTGCATCGTTTGACCTTATATAATTATATTAAATAATATTACTTGATCGACAACCTTGTTTACTTCATGATTGATCACAATAAACATTCTTAAAATATTCACATTAAAATGGAGATTGTAACAGCAAATAAAGTAATGGAAATGAATTGAATATATTATTTATGTGTTGTGCACATTCATGCCTCAAATTTCATACATATTTATATATATGTAGATAATTAGATTTATGCTTTTGAAAAGGAAATCCACCATAATGATTATGGTAGCATGAATCATGAATGAATGGCCAATATTATATAAAAGCGGGTGGTCAATATTTTTTTAAAGTGATTGTGGGGATCAGTCTTAAAAGTCTGCTTTCAAGTTTGGAAAGCAAGTTTGTTTTTCTATTGATGATTTTTAATAAGTGGTCTCAATGAGAGTTATGGCTGAATATCATAGACTTCACTTTTCTTTTTTATACTTTTATATGTAAGGCGATTTTGACTAATTAAAGGGCTCTGGTGATGGCTTCGTGTTCTTATATTTCCTCAATGCTTCTTACCCCCGGGCTATAGCTTTATGTCACGAGCTTAGATTTGCGCAGCGGATCCCGTACGACATTTAGACAACTTCCGATTGAATATTGATAAGTAAACCTTAAAAGCCTAGTTTGTCACTCTCACACTAGAGAGACTAGAGAAAGGGTTGGAAGAGCTTGGTCACAGACTTAGATCTACGCAGCGGATCTCGTGCGGCACTTAGATAACTTCCAAGTGAATGTTGCTAAATAAGTCTTAAAAGTCTAACTTGTCACTCTCACTCTCACACTCACAAGAAAGACTAGAGAAAGGGGTTGGAAGAACTTGATTGGAAATGTAAAGAAAACTTGTATTGCTTAACAAGAGAACTTTACAAGGCAGGCTTGAATGCTTGAAGGCTTGGATAGACTTGTGTTGGCTTGGATGCCTTACAAATGAGAGAAGCTACCTATGTATAGTTGTCCACCTCCTCAATGGAGTACGGTTGTGATCAATTTGATTCAATGGTAGAGGTTTTACCTCCAGAATGTTCTATACCTATCTAGAATTCTCTACATGTATATACATGCCTCTAGAATTCTATTCAAGTATCTAAATCAATCTAGAACATTCTTATATGTATCTAGATATGTACATGTGTTCAGATCCTTTCTACAAGAATGTTCAAGAATAATTTAGAATGCTTGAGGGACTAGAGACTTCCAGAAGTTGATCAGGGTTGGATCAATCCAGAGATCTCTAGAGTCTTTCATTAACTAGAAACTTCCATTGGCAAACCATGCTAGAAGTGTGTGGAAATCTCTAGAGCCTTCCAGGAGCTTGGCCTTATTGTGGACATGTTGGCTTCGTAGTGCTCCTTGGCCGGAAATCGAATTTTGGATTTCGTGGGCCATGACATTTAGCTATTTTACAGGGCCTTGGTTTTGCTTTTCAATTAGGGTTCTGCCGTTGTATTGTTGAATCAGATTCTCAGGTGGCAGTTTCTCTGATTAACTCGAATAGTGTTCCCATGTTTGAAATTGGCCTAATCATTGGTGATATCCTTGAGCTGTTGAATGGCTCACCGAATTGCAAATTGTGTTTTATTTCTAGGAAAGCTGATACAGCGGCTCCGATTGTGTTGGGAGAATAGCGGCTCCGATTGTGTTGGGAGAATCCCTAGCACTTTTGTAACCTGCTTTCTGTTTCTTGAATGAATTCTCTTTCTTCAAATAAAGAAAAAAAGAATTTTTATTTTTTGAATACTGGTCTCTTTTATGGGAAAAAAAAAAAATTATGTTATGAATATGAATTATTACTTGTAAATGATGCAAATCTCAAATATTTGATTAAAATACAACTGACTTCAATTAATTGATAAACTTCATATTAAAGAAAATTTTCTGATAAATTCTAAGAAATAAGATGGGATCTCAATAAAATTTTTGGGAGATTTGGAATATATTTAATAAAACTATTACAAAATTATAATGAATTTCAATAAGTATTTGTATACATTTATATTTAAGTTAAGGAATATGGGAGGCATTTAACAAAATATTAAATATAAATTTTGTATACAACTTTTTATTTTTTATTTTTATTAAATGTCAAGTTAAAGCATTTAAATTCAATGACTCATATGCAAGTAACTGATATATTGTATAGGACAATACTTTAGTATTAACCAATCAGTACCTAAAGTATTGACCCCACCAATGGGATGTTGACGATGTTTAACATACATCTAACCTTATTCTTAATGTAAAAATGTAATACATCAAAATGAAAGTTAAAAACCTAGGAGACATGCATTTACTATTTTTCTATAGACTTTTATTTTTTAACTACAAAATAAAAATTTATATAAAAAACTATTAAATACAAATTTTAAATTATATAAAAAATATTAATTTAAAATATTCTTTAAAAAAAATAATTATTTGTAAAAATGTCTTAAAGTGGATTATTTCACCTAACCATTCAACCAAACCTACCCTAACCTCCTAACCTAAGCAAACAAGGGACAAAATAGTCAAGAAAAAAGAAGGACACCACCGTAAATTCCAATAACATCGGGGGCATACCTTGTCCAGAAAAAAAAAAAAAAAAAGGAAAATATGAAAAAGAGTACCGTTGGGGCCGAAAAAGCTTACGTGTAAAAATACCAGATATCTAATTAGAAAAAAGAATTCCATTACACACAACATCATCAACACGCTTCGTCTATCCACTCTCTTTATTTTTCTTCTGTTTCTTCAATTCTCTCTCTCATTTTAAATACTTTAATAAATTCATTAAAACCAAACCCAACCCACAATTCTTCACGGTCTTTTAGAACTGGGTCTTGCCTTTTGAATTCCAATTCACTTAATTTTTGTTTGATTATTTTGTCGGTGTTGTGAGTTTTGGCGATGGAGTCATCGTCGGACACGGCGAGGGGAGTGGCGGCGGTCGCTATGGAGTTTCCGGCTACTGACGAGGCGGCGACGTCGTTCTCGACGCCGGTTAGGGTTCCGACGAGGATCAGGAAGAGGTTGGCGGAGTGCAAGACTCCCAGTACTGTTGAAGAAATCGAAGCCAAACTTCGACACGCCGATCTTCGGAGACAGGTTTTTAACTTAATTAAATATATATATATTTTGTTGAGAATTTGTGAGGATACTGGGTTTTGTGTTTGATCGCGTGGTTTGAATTTTTATGTTCTAATTGCTAATTAGTCGTGGAGATTTAATTTGTATGTGAAATTATATTACTTCTAAGTGACAAAATTTCAAAACAATTGATTTGAAGAGTTAAAGAGTGATCAAGTTTTCTTGTTTCTTCAAGACTGGTTAATTTCCTTTTAGATATATTTTTCTTGGACTTTACGTTTTTGGGTTTTGATAAATATTAAGCAAACTGGACTTGACTTTCAAATCGGAAGATTCAATGTTTGTGGAGGGTTTGGCTCTTTCTGAGTGATTTTTAAAATCTTTATTTTGAAGGTTCTTAACTTTTTGTTAGGTGAGAGTTTTGGTGGTCTCTGTTTTTGAATGTGCTTTGCCACTTTTTGGGTCTCCTTTGCACATGGGTTTCTCTTTTTGTCTGCCTGAAACTTGTTTTTGAATTTTTGAATTTTGTTTTTAATAATCAATTCACATGTGTTTTTTTTCATTTGTTAATGTTTGTTATTGGTAATAAAAGTATTCAGGTTTCCAATTTGACATAAATTATTTCATCTTTCTATTGTAAATTTTTTTCTTAAACCCTTTGTCACTTTCTGGGTGCAGCAATTCTATGAGAAATTGTCAAGCAAGGCCCGACCGAAGCCGAGAAGCCCCTCGCAGTCTTCATCTAACGAGGAGGATCTTGGACAGCGTCTTGAAGCAAAGCTTCAAGCTGCCCACGAGAAAAGGTTAATTTTTTTTTTTGTTGCACTACTAGGTCCCTAATATTGTTAAATGGACGCCACATGTATTCTTGCTTACGTTCCTGAAATGATTAGCCCAATTGATAATTCATACGCTGATAATCAGTCATCACTAGACAAGTCTGGGTTCGGGTGAAATCAAATATATTTAGTTCATTGTTTAATTTTCCAGATGTTTCCATGTGGTGATGATGTGTCACTTTGTTGTGGGAGCCTTATCTTAATTTTATTTACTTGATGATCATCATACTCTACAAATGTGTCATGATATGGTTTATACACTATACAAGTATACAGTGGTTGATATTCGTCTTATTGTCTAACATGGTTTGTACTTTATATTTGTCTAACATGGTTTATACTTTATCTTTGATACTTGATAGTTTGATTTGCTTTTGATTTGCTTTTGATTTTTGTTTGAATCTCTCGATACCTTGATTGAAATATTAGATTGTCAATTGTGAAATGTGAAATGTGTGGATTTGGACTAGATGTTGATGATTTTGATTGAATTTGGTCCTAATATGAGTTTTATTATTGGTTTTATAGGTAGGAAAAAAAAAAATATCGGCCGCCTAGACCGCATACTCTACAAATGTGGTTTGTGGGGCTGTGTTACATAATTTTTTTCTTCTATTCTTTGATCACCCGCATTCTCTTGTATGTCTCCTTTTAATATGTTTTTGACAAATAGCATCATATGAAATTAACTTGGTGTGATTTTATGCAATCGTAACTATTACAGTTCGGATTTGGGACATTTAATATAAATCATTCCTGGAATATATTATATATATAATTATTGTAATCTTTCTTGTTTATATGACTTGGAAATTAATTAAAAGAGCTTCTTTCCTATCATAATAACTTCTAATTAGGAATTATGATACTGTCGGACCAGCAACTGTTGTTTTCATAGCAACATCACCATATAGGTTGTTTCTGTGCATTACATTTCCCTTAGTTAGAATTTGCTTTTTATGTCAACATTTACGCAATTTAAGTTTGTAAGACTACTCACGGTTGTGCCAACAGGTTGAGCATTTTGGCAAAGGCACAGATGCGCCTAGCTAGATTGGATGAATTGCGGCAGGCAGCTAAAACTGGGGTAGAAATGCGTTTTGAGAGGGAACGTGAGATGCTGGGCTCTAAAGTTGAATCAAGGGTTCAGCAGGCCGAGCTAAATAGAATGCTTATCCTCAACGCTTACAACCAGAGAAGAGCCAAATTAAAGGAGAGGTCATCACAATCATTATTTCGAAGGATGGCTCGTGAGAGCAAGTATAAGGAGCGTGTGCGCGCTGCAATTCACCATAAACGAGTAGCTGCTGAGAAGAAGCGACTGGGATTGCTGGAAGCAGAGAAGAAAAAAGCGCGTGCTAGGGTGTTGCAAGTGCGACGTGTAGCTAAGTTTGTCTCGAACCAACGCGAAGCTGAGAGGAGGAGAATGAGGGATCAGTTAGAAGATCGACTGCAAAGGGTATGAATGATTTCTCAAATGAAATACATATTTATATGTCCTTATAGAAATGGTTTATTTTTTTGAGTACTTGGCATAATTCTCTCTGAATTTTTATGATATCAGGCAAAAAGACAAAGAGCGGAATATTTGAGGCAAAGAGGGAGGCTGCATAATACTATTCGAGTGAATTTGAATAGGATGTACAAGCAGGCTGATCTCCTTTCAATAAAATTAGCAAGGTACATGAATTTGAATGTACCATCTTTGAGTTTCACACAGTTGTGACCATAACCATCTTTTGCAAATTTTGAAGCTTTGCTGTCCTCAGCCTATGAGCCCTTATTTAGCATGTTATGGTCTAATAATTGTTCTGTACAGGACAAAGGTTGGTAAATATATATCTTAGTATGAGATAATCTATTTGACTTTTTTCGGATTTATGTTGTTTCATGCTTTAGTATATTTTCAGTTCTGGCATCTTTTGCAAATTTTGAAGCTTTGCTGTCCTCAGCCCCTATTTAGCATGTTATGGTCTAATATTTGTTCTGTACAGGACAAATGTTGGTATATATATATATATATATATATATATCTTAGTATGACATGTTCTATTTGACTTTTTTCGGATTTATGTTGTTTCAAGCTTTAGTATATTTTCGGTTTTGGGATTTATCTGTTGAGTTTTTGATGATAAGATTTCAAGCCTAATATATTTGTCTCTGTTAGATGCTGGAGACAATTCCTCAATCAGAAGAAAAGTACCCTGGCCTTGGCAAAAGCTTATGATGCCTTAAAGATTAATGAAAATTCCGTCAAGTCAATGCCATTTGAGCAACTGGCTCTTCTCATTGAATCAACTACTACCCTTCAAACTGTGAAAGCTCTACTTGACCGGCTTGAGAGCCGCTTGAAAGCCTTCAGGGCTTTTGCTGCTGCTTCCAATCAGTCCGGTCCTGATAATATTGATCACCTTCTTAGACGAGTTGCATCACCTAAGAAAAGGCCTACTCCAAGAAATCCTTCGAGGAGTAGAGGGGCAAAAAATGTAGGTTCCTCCAGAGAGGCAAGCAGAAGTCCAGCTAAATTATCAAGGTATTCAGTTAGAGTTGCTCTTTGTGCTTACATGATATTGGGCCATCCAGATGCGGTTTTCAGTGATCAAGGAGAGCATGAGATCGCTTTGGCCAAGTCTGCGGAAGAATTTGTTAGACAGTTTGAGTTCTTGATAAAGGTTATATTGGAAGGGCCCGTACAGAGTTCTGATGAAGAGTCTGAAACTTCGATGCCAAAACGCTGGACCTTCAGGTCTCAGCTTGCTTCATTTGATAAAGCATGGTGCTCCTACTTGAATTGTTTTGTGGCATGGAAAGTTAAGGATGCGCAGTCATTAGAGGAGGATTTGGTGAGAGCAGCGTGCCAGCTTGAGCTATCCATGATTCAAAAATGCAAGATGACTCCAGAAGGAGATAATGGTGATCTTACTCATGATATGAAAGCTATTCAAGTACAGGTATTTACCCTTCTATTTCTTAAGCTTTAAAAATCCTCCCTTGTGGTGAACTTGTGATTTTAATTTTAGATTTACCACATCGTTGCGGTATTCTTGCTGCGTAAATTTTACATTAATTTAATTTAATTTTTTTGGGTTGGAGGGGAGGGAAGAGGTTGGGGTTTTAGTCATAGAAACTGTTTCGTGAGTTTGATTGAGTTTTGCAGGGCGGGGTTTCTTTTTTCCCACCAAGAAGAGGCTTTAGTAGGATTTATTAAAATATAAAATTTTTCTTTTGGCAAATGGTTTTTTAGTTATTGGTATCCAGTTATTTTTCTAGGTGGTGTTCTTTCTAGTTATGTGTTGGTTAAACTTGTCTATGAAATTTCCTTTCTTTTTCCCTTTTTTTTTTTTTTTTTTTTTTCAGGTTGCAGTAGATCAGAAACTTTTACGGGAAAAAGTACAACATCTTAGTGGAGATGCTGGGATTGAGCGTATGGAAAGTGCACTATCTGAAGCACGATCTAAATATTTTGAAGCAAAGGAAAATGGAAGCCCAGTAGGATCTCCTAGCACGAGCTTTTTATCCCCTACTCCATCTAATTCCCCAGTTCCTCTTGCATCTGTTGCTAACTTGGATAACAGAAATAATCTGACTCAAGGCACTGAGGGACCAAGTCGTGTTGTTCGTTCCTTGTTTAGGGAAGATGCCACACCGTCTCCTAAAAAAGTTGGTCCTACACCCAGCAGCAGCTCTATAGATGGTCAATTGGGTGCACCTGTTGAAAAACAGCAGGTCACAGAGAATGAATTGATTGTTAATGAATTTCTCCATAAGCAGAATCATGCTTTTGTTGATAGCTTAAGCGTCATTGATGAAGATCAAAACAGTATCAAGGTTAGTGTCCTATCTTAATCATAATTATTTCTGAGCTTGAATTAGTGTATGTAGAAGAACAGGGAATCTATCATTTTGTTAACATTTTTGCTTGTTTCAATTAGACAAGGACCGGCTCTCGTACTTATTTATTATTTCTCATATGTAGCTTTATGAATAACATAAATTGTGTTGGCTCAATAATACTTTATGTAAACATAGAATGTGGAGGAAATGCAGCATGTATAGAAAATTTATAACAGATTTCACTACCTTTGGATATGACTAATTTATTATTGGCTGCCACTTAACATACGGTTTTGCAATGTTTGGCTTATTTTCACCCGCATTACTTTTTTAAAAGAATGAAATGCAAAGTTTTATTTGAAGTGATGAAAATTTAAAAAAGTCTGGAGACTGATTTGTTTGCTCATTTCCTCACTTTGCAGGCTAAAATAAGAAAGACAATGGAGAAGGCCTTTTGGGATGGCATCATGGAATCCATGAAACAGGAGAAACCCAATTATGACCGGGTTATTCATCTTGTGAGAGAAGTGAGGGATGAAATTTGTGAGATGGCTCCCCAGAGCTGGAAGGAGGAAATTACTGAAGCTATTGATCTTGAAATTCTTGCTCAGGTAGTAGTGATTACCACTTATGGAATTGCCGCATAATACCATACTATGATGCTCATCCATTTTTTTTTTCTCCTTAGGTTCTGAATTCAGGTAACCTAGACATTGATTACCTTGGAAGGATTCTTGTCTTTGCATTGAGCACTCTGCAGAAACTCTCCTCCCCAGCCAGTGACGATGAGATGAAGGACAATATCCAGAAGTTACTGAAAGAGCTATCTGAGATATGCCAGGCCAGAGGTGAATCGAGTTCACATGTCATTGCAATGATTAAGGGTTTACGTTTTGTTCTAGTGCAGATCCAGGTGGGCATCCACACTTATTCCATCTGAATCAACATTTTTATTACATCAATAATAGGCATTCAGTCAGGAGAGATTAGTCTTTCCTTTAAAGTTTCAGACAATTTCATCAATAACCAAGCATTCTGTTTGGAAATCATCTACTTCATAGAATGCTTTTAAAGTTAGAAGTTTTCTGAATTACATCATTTCTGGATAGAACCCTCAGAACTAATCGTTTAAAAGATTATATTTCTTAAACTGTATGATGAAATAAATATATATTTTTGATCTTGACCACTAGAAATGGCAAGGATGATACACTCATACACTCCCCTCTCATTAGTATAACATGGTTTATTTTCTGACAGGCTCTGAAGCGGGAGATAAGCAAAGCACGCATAAGAATCATGGAGCCTTTGTTGAAGGGTTCTGCTGGTTTGGATTACCTCCGAAAAGCATTTGCAAATCGTCATGGGACTCCATCTGATGCCTACACCTCTCTGCCATTGACTTTACAATGTCTTTCATCTGTGCGGATTTGCAAAGACCAGGAATGGGAGGAACACACAAATTCTCTTTCAGCTTTGACGAGGCAGGAGGAAAGTTCTTGTGTGCCTCTGCCTTCTACTACACTTAAAACTGGTGGAAGCTTTTTGGTCAAAGCAAGTGGAAACCAAAACACATCTCATTCTTCTGGTGTTGCAAATAGCACAGGTATGGACATTATTAAATTAACTGTGTATGTTATGAAGGAAGCTATATTTCTTAAATGTAAATTAAGTTGCTCTTGGTTCTCTGTTTTTATTTTTTGGATCAGATAATCAGCAACCAGAATGCAAAGGTGAAACACTTGATTTGTTGGTGAGGCTTGGCCTGTTGAAGTTAGTACGTGGGATATCTGGCGTAACTCAAGAAGCTTTACCCGAAACTTTCATGCTCAATCTCCCAAGGTTGAGGGCTGTTCAGGCTCAAGTTCAGAAGATTATCGTAATCGCCACCAGGTAAGTGGCTTGAAGAATTGTCACTCCCCTATCTGTTTCTTTGTCCTTTCAAAACATAAACATCTTCTTTCACAATGTGTAGTTTTTACAGTTTCTTCTGCATTGACGAGCCCTCTCTTTAATTATAATATCTGAAATGCCAAACTAGCAGATTGTATCAAATTCTTTAAAATATTGTAGAATGGTGCTATATCTTTTGCAGATGTCTAATATTTGGTCATAAAAGGATATGAGAAATTTACTTAGTAGATATACTAATTATGAAGTGATTTCAATTTTCAGCATTCTTGTTTGCCGGCAAACCCTTCTTAGTGAGCGGGAAGTGACCAGCCTTGCAGACATGGAAAACATTATATCAAAGTGCACTGAAAGACTCATGGAGCTCTTAGACCATGCCGAAGATGCAGGTCTAGAAGAGATTGTTGAGATAATCAGTAAATTCTCAAGTGGTGATGACAAGGTTGTAGATGCTGAGAAGCTTCAATCAAGGAAGGTGGTAATGGCAGGGATGTTGGCAAAGAGCTTACAAGCCGGGGATCCTGTGTTTGAAAGGGTGTCCCGTGCTGTTTATTTGGCTACAAGAGGAGTTGTACTTGGGGGAAGTGGACCTAACGGAAGAAAATTAGCTGAAGTAGCCCTCCGGCAGGTCGGGGCTGCTATGCTGAGTGAAAGGGTGGTGGAAGCTGCTGAAGTGTTGGTGGTGGTTGCTACTGTTTCAGTTAATGTTCATGGGCCATGGTATATAAATATAACTGATAAAATGTGACTGGATTTGGAAAATAATACACAGTGGTGTGTAAATAGAGTATTAGTGTGTAAAAAGCTGTGTTTAAAGTTTAGCCACAAGTGTGTGTAGATTGTGAACGGTATTATTATTAACTTTACTGCAAACTTTATGTTGATACAACATGCTTGTAAATACCATTTAGATTCTAATAAAAGCTTTATTTTATATTCTTATTCAGTTTTTTCTTCTTTACACAAGTGATTTTTCTTTCGACTTTGCTACCAAAATGCAACTTCCAAAGTCATTTTTTTTCTTTCTACTAGTTTTTAGGGCACATGCCTTAATTAGTTCCTGAGTTTCGTATTTACAAATATACATATTCTTGAAAAATAAGAGATGTTAATATAAAACGGTATAGTAATGATTATTTAAATCTTTAATAACCGATATCAATATCTTCCTTATTAGATGTATCCATTGATTGCAGTTAAATCTTTCTTTTATTATATATATATATATTCTTTCTTTCACTTTACAAACCTCCACTGCATATATATTCAATGACTGACTCGATAAATTAAATTTATACCTCTATAATATTTCTTATTCTTTTTCCAGTCATTAAATATATAGAAAATTATATTTTCATCCCCAATCTCATTTTACAACATAAATTAATTATCAATCAAAATACCTATTAATTTGTGTCTATCTATATCATTATAGGTCACTATTACTAAGACATTTCTATTAAGTTAAAATCTTACTAAAACCTGTCTATTAAGTAATTATATTAAATTTTAAGGGTTTTATGACTTTCCTACCAAAAAAGAAAAAAAAAAAAAGATGCTATAACTAAAATCTTACTAAAAGCTATATATTAAGTAATTATATCAACTTTAAGGGTTTTCTTTATAATTGTACTTTTAAAGATTAAAAAATAATAAAAAAGGATCAAACAAATACTTTTTTTTTTTTTTTTTTTGGGGGGGGTGGGGGGAGGGGAGCCGGATCCATGTGGCCAACTCTCTTTTATAATATAGTAATACAGTATAGATTATACAAATCTTGTATAATCGTTAAATAACAGATTGAGGGAATGTGCCTCATGTCTGATTGCATATTCATGTCATATGGCATGAATTGAATACATAGATTTCAAATACACGATACATATCATATCATGTGGCATATTTGGTCAATGGCGACTAATCATTTGACTTTGACCGACTAGGCTAACTAGGCAACTTAGCACCCGGGTAGCGGACTGTCGACTAGGGACCAGTCAGGGACTTTTGTAACACTGGTCATATCATATGGCATGGATTGAATACATGGATTCCACATACACAATACATTACGTAAAGGTTGCAACTTATCAGTTCATACAAACAACATTTGTTTGAACAAGTTAAAAAACGATTGAAGATCATGATGGTTATTATTTAGATCTATTCATTTACTGATATACTTCAACAATTGAGACAATATGAAAAAAAAAACTGGAGAATTTATTGACAGAAGATTTATAACGCTTTGAGAAAGCAAAAAACCTAAACATGGACAGACTTAACTAATAATTCAAAGCAAACAGAAAGTTCCCTTAATCTTCTCCCCTCTTGAGGACTTTCTGGAACCAGTAGGCAGACATCTTGGGGTGCCTCTGGAGGCTATTGAAATCGACATAAGTTATACCAAATCTAGCCGTATATCCTAATAACCATTCAAAATTGTCGAGCAATGACCAAGCGAAGTATCCCTTCACATTTGCTCCATCATCTATAGCCTTCTTCATTTGTGTTATATAGTCTTTGTAATAATTTATTCTTGTCGTGTCATGTAATGCCCGTGGAAGTGTCAGATTCCCCGGATCATCCATACCTGTATATACATCAGTTGAATTCATTGACAAGAAAGACATGATCGTCATAGTAGACATATTCAACTGATACAACAACTCATACCATTCTCTGAGAGAAACACGGTGGGGTTGCCATAACGCTCTTTTACATATGTCAAAGCGTTGTACATACCCCAGGGTACGATATAAAGCCATCCGGAATTTGCCTACAAATGTTTCAAACATGTCAAATGGTGGTATAGTAGTATATGAAACTAGTTATGTCAAGTGTTAACTTACCCTTGGACCAATTGGCACCTTATTCTTCTCAACTGCAAATACAGATCACAAATTAAGCCATTTGATAAAACAACATATAATATAAGACATGTCAAAGAGAGACTTACAAGCAAAACCACAATTCCAGTCAGCTTGGTAGCCTAAATCTGATGATTTAGGCCAAGTAGGCTCAAACATATAGTAAGATGTATACTGGTTGATACCAATGTAATCTGTTGAACCCTTTACCAACAAAACTTCTTCATCTGTAAATTTTGGAAGCCTATTTCCCACAATCTCTTGCATTGTTCTCGGATACTCACCATACGTAATGGGGTGCAAAAACCTGCAAATTAATAACAGTTTAAATTTCATTAGCTAGGCATCGTTGAATTCCAAATTGAATAAGGATTATTTACCATCCAAGATGAAAATCTCTGGCTCTTTGAGCTGCATAGTTGTCAGCCTTTGATCTGGTAAGAGGTTCGTACCAAACGAAATCCAAGAGAATTCCAATTTTCCCATTTTGTTTCTCCTGACATACACAAAATGCAAACATTAGTCTATATATTCATTAGGGTAATAAATGGAAAAAAAGTATGAATATCTTACTTGGTATTTCTCACGATATCTTTGGACAGCTGAGGCGTGAGACAGAAGCATATTATGAGCTGCAATATAAGGCTCGGTTGAAGAGTCTCCGTCTGTGCAATTTCCAAATGCTTTCGAACACCTTGAAGGAGGATTTATGCCATTGTCAAATCCAAGTGCAGCTATAACTCTTGGCTCATTAAATGTGAACCAGTTCTTAACTCTGTCACCGAAAGTCTTGAAGCAAAAGTCTGCATAATCTGCAAAATCTTTCCTGAAATATATCCATTTAATACTTCAGAAACACATAACAATTGATTTTAGAAGATAATACTATATATATATTTATACAAACTTACACAACTTGGCAGCTTAACAAACCACCATATTTTTGTTGCAGAGCCAATGGCATGTCATAGTGATATAAATTTGCATATGGCGTGATCCCTACCGATAACATGTAAACATTCATTATTCATGAATCATGATCATGTTATGATAGTGTTATTTTCATATAATTTGTATTTGTTTTTGTTACCTTTTTCAAGCATATAATCAATCAATCTGCTGTAATAAGCAACTCCCAACCAATTCACATTTCCAGATCCATCTGCAGTAAGGATTAAGAAATATTTAGACATTTGAATAGCAATGATCTAATGTAATAATCTAAAAATGAAAAATAAAAAAAACATACTTGGGAAGATTCTGCTCCAAGAAATCGAAAAACGGTATGCGTCAAAGTTTAAGTTGACCATTAGATCAATATCATCCTGTAACAAAGTAATAAACATCATTTTGATCAAAATATGTAAATGCTATTTGAATCATACCTTGTAATGGTGATACTGATCAACAGTGAGCTCTGCAGTAGCATTGCCAACAATGTTCCCTATACAAAATATACCAATAAACATAAATCCACCAAAAACAGATTTGAGAGTTGGAAACAAATAAAATAAAAATAAAAATAAAAATACCTGGAACTTTGACATAAGCATCCCAAATACTAGGACCTCTGCCATCCTTACTGGCCATTCCTTCGACTTGATAAGCAGATGTTGCTGTGCCAAATACAAACCCTTCCGGAAAAGTTTCCCGGCTGAGTCCAGCTGTACTGGGATCGTTACAAGCTATATCAGAACTAGAACAATCCTCCTTGGAATGTACTACTACTACTACATGGAAAATAACCAAAGCATATGATGAAAATGTTAATGTCTTCATCATAAGAGTGATATGAATGAGAGGGATAGAGTTTGTGTATTTAATAGCATGAGAGGGATAGAGTTTTGATGTAAAGTAGGAGTGAATCAAGGTGAAGATAAAAGTTATTTTGATTGAGGAGTCAAAAGTTGTTTTTGACTGTTAGTTGAGTGGTTCATGATATTTTTGAAGATAAAATTAAAGTTTAAAATGTAAAAAATATCATAATATCTAATGCTCTGCCATCCTTTCTCTGTGTTTTTGAACTATATGTTTACCTTTAAAACAAAAAACAAAAAAAAGACTAGTTGTATTTTATAAATTCCATCATACTATTTTTGTTATGAAATTCTATATATATATTTTTATCCTTCAAAATAAGTAATGTTCAACAGAAACAGTCCATTTTCAATATATTTCCAGGAGGCATAAGAATTTGATGATATGCACAAGAAAAAATAATTAAAAAAATGAATCAAATAACCTGCACCAATTTTATCCTTACATCAACAATGCAGAGGCACAACAAAATATTATTGACCCAGTGTAGCATTCACTTCATCCAAAATTAATAATGAAAAGAATGTGTTGAAAGAAGTCATAATAAACGAAATTCAACGTATTCTGGTTTCGGGAAAGTCTACCCGCCCATACGTAATAATACGTTCTCTTTCCATCTTGTCACCAAGCCAACTCATTTTTCAGAAGAATGCAGACAAAATTTCTTCACAAAAAAATGGAAGGATGGGTTTATTTACTGAAAACTATCCACAATTCTCCATGGAAACAAGATAGCTCTCTGCCATTCCATAAGCATTGTAATTACTGAAGGTTGTCAATTCAGAAACAGAGGAAACAATTGCAGAAAGGTGTATATGACAACCAAGAGATGCGAGTTTGGTAAACAACTTGTTACCACGTTTAGACAAGTCCATCTGAGGTACTCCATAAAATAGCATTTCAAAGATCCGCTCAAACATCGAAACCTGGCATTGCAAACTGAGATGCAAAATTTTCAACTTGGGTCCGAAGCTCTATGATATCCTTGTTGCTCTGGAGACCCGTCAAAAAAGCCTTCTGCAACTTGCCATGCTCACGCTGCACCATATTTGCAATATGTGCAGCTCTCAGGAGAAAATCAGCAATTGTCTCAAAATCTGACTCTAGGCAACCTCTTGATGTCATTGCTGGAGTACCTGAGGACCATAAAAATCTGATTATATGAGCACAAACCTCCCCAACTGAAGTAGACAAGTCAGGGTTAGAGACATGCAACCAAAAACTTAATGTCTGGACTTACCAATCCTTACTCCTCCAGGAGTAATAGTGCCATTGTCACTGAAAATAGCAACTTTGTTGAGAGTGATATGACACAATTCACAGACCTTCTCATAAACTTTACCTATAAATAATTGTAGAATAAAGGTTAGATATTATTCTAAGTCATAAAAGCAACTGATGTCTGATGACTAACAAGTAAAAAGGACATGTCGCAAATACATGCAGAGAAAATAATCACTCATCATTCTGATATGACTTCAATTCTTGGTTCTTTTACACTTAATTTCATGATTTTAGCATTTACAACCTCCCAAATTATTCATCAAACCCAAGTGATGCCTAATTGCCTACTAAGGAATATTTTATCATTCATTCAAGGGCCATCGACAGACAAAATCATGTTGTTATTATTATTTTTTAATCATAATAAAACAGATTATCCATTATCTCAAATAACTGTGAACAGAAATCCATAGTTTAGGTGGAGTTGATATAAAAATTAAAAAGAGACAAGTTTTACATTCAAGATTTGGTGAAAAATGTCATGGAGTCTGATCCTGAAATGATGCCATACTAACTGCATATCATATCCGTTACCAGTGTTTAGGGGCGGGGCAAAATGATGTATACTTGTTCTAAATCAAAGCCGTTACCAATGATGTATACCCACCATATCCACTAGTTTTTAATTTGGAATATCAAAAAGCCAATACAAGTATAATTTACTTCAATATTTCCCAGAATTAGTATCACGCAATTTTTTTTATTTTAAATAAATAGATATACCTACTTTTGTATTTTTACATGGTATTCTACGCAGAATGGAACATGGTATGATGAGGTTTAGGCTTTTTTCATAACATGGGATTACCATGCAATTTTAATCCATGGGATTAAAACATCATTAATTTAAACCGTAAAATGAACTCAAACATCAAAATGGAAAGGCCAAAAAAAAAAAATTTGGCAGAAAGAACAATCTCAAAAAAATGTATAACATCTATGACAGTGAGCAAGCAGCAAATGCCACTATGTCCTCGCAGAACCCTATTACAAATCCTATAGAGGACTTCCAGAAAAGCTTAGTTTGCAACTGAATAGAGCAAACCTTTTCCGTTAAGAAATAATCATTGTTTCAGCCTTTCAGGTATATGATTTTAAATCTTAGTAAGAAAATTTTATTTTTGATTGAAACTCTTACTGGTCTTCAGATAAATCAATAGCTTATCTGTACATACCAAATAAAACGGAGGGAGAGAGAGTTAATGTTAATATTCTTAATAAAAAAGATTATCTCCCAATTTGTCCCATGAGCATTCTCTCAAGCAAACTAAACCATCAAGTCCTCTCGTCAAAACATAACTTGTAAGACTTATGATAGTCAACAAATACCTCAGTCGAGCATCAAAAACAACAAGATAATCATAAGGTCAAACAGTCAAATAGTAAAAGCATGAACTAAGTCAACTAAACAATGAAAAAGAATAAATAAACTGCAATATAAGGTGAATAGAAATTATATGTTAGTAGTTTGATAAGAAATAAAATAAGCGATCTAAAGAAGTTGAGTTGACATTATATGTTTAGTTTTTTATTTTTTATTTTTTTTTAAAGGAAAGAAAAAACTTTATCAGTTATTTTTTATTTTTTTTTAAAGGAAAGAAAAAACTTTATCAGTTAGTTTTTTTTTTTTTTTTGAAATAAAAAAGCAATCTAATGATGCATGAAAATGTAACATCACTACACCTGTTAATCCCAGAGCGCTTAGATCCCAAAGTAACAAATGATTGTCTGTGCCTCCAGTTACTAGCCGGCATTTTCTTCTCAACAACGCACATGCTAGAGCTTGTGCATTTTTCTTGACCTGCTGCATATATGCCTTATACTCAGGGGTAGCCACCTGCCTTAAAGCTATAGCAAGAGCAGCAATGTGGTTATTGTGAGGTCCACCTTGTAATGATGGAAAAACAGCAAAGTTTATCTTTTCCTCCAAATCATATTGATCACTTTCAACTCCTCGAGTTAAGAGAATTCCTCTCTTTCTTGGTTTTCTGCCCTTCCTGTAAAAAATTATGCCTCCCCTAGGACCTCGAAGGCTTTTATGAGTTGTTGAAGAAACAATGTCACAGTAGAGAAAGGGGCTTAAACATTCCTGTGAAAACATCAACAGCATATGCTACTGGTAAACTTTTCCAGTAATATCAAATTAATAATTCAATAAATGTTTTCAACAAAACCCAAAAGTGTATTCAAACTTCATGAACAGCAACTTTTGCAAGATAATAGTGGTCAATTTAATACATATGATTCAAAACTATAATTCCACAAGCTATTGCTAGTGAATATAACATGAAACTGTAAATTTTGTATAATGAATAATGTCTCTGTATAGTGTTTATGTGTGTGTGTCTATATGTATACATATATATATATATATAATGCTTAGAAGGGAACCAACCCTTATACAATAGTAATTTGCAAGCACTACAGAAGAACAGCAAAGATACGAGGATGCAAAATAAAATATAGAAAAGAATAAAAATCAAGTCCTATAACACAAAGCATCAACAAAATCTAGAGAAGAAGAAATGATATCAAAGGACACAGGAATCTAAAGCCTAGAGAATGGAATCCTTAACCCATTTTAATTCCTTTTCTACTTGCCTTTTTAAGCTGCATATTGTGTACTACTTCTGCATCCTCAAAGCATAAGACTCCTTATTAATATTATCAGATGATCAGACATTATAATTATCAAAGCTTCTATACCTTGAGATGAATACCACAGCAGCATAAAGTTTCATTTTCTTATCCCATAAACCCCATAAGCTGGTGCAGAGCCCACCACAAACAATCAACAATTCAATTCTTTTGTTAAAGTAACTATACCGAGATGAAGGCTCGCACGATATCAGACAACACATCAGAATTCATGCTAGAGAAAAAGAATACAGAAATTCAGTCAAATTTGGTTTGAAAAGCCAATTCCTAAGCCTTGAAATCATACATTACCATGTGCAAACCAGTCTCCTATCACTAGAATTTTAGAGATCTATCGTAAAATGAAGAATTTAGTAACTTGCCCTTCTATACAATATGAACTTAATAAAATAGAAACATAGACAATAAATCACTCAAGTCTTTACAGAATTCAGCTGCAAGTGAACTCCACTAAAGAATCGTTCTCACACAAATGAAAGCTATAGCATTCCAAACTAATGTCTAAGCAGCTATCAACACAAACAACTATGATAGATTAACTAACCCCAAACACATATATACACACATCGAAGAAACAGAATTTTACAACAATTTCCACACCTTTGCAGCGACAAGTCCACTTATTTGCGCCATATCGCACATCAACACTGCACCACACTTATCCGCAATCTGCCTAAACCTAGCATAGTCACACTCCCTAGGATACGAACTCCCTCCGCAAATGAGTATCTTGGGTCTAAAATCCAATGCCCTCTCCTCCAACTTGTCGTAGTCAATCAAACCAGTATGCGGATTCACCTTATAAGGCAAACTCTCAAAGAAAATTGAAGCAGCAGACACTTTCCTCCCACTAGGCAAATAACAACCATGACTAGTATTCCCTCCGGAGGGCGTGTCAAGCCCCATAATCCGATCACCGGGCAATAACAGCCCAGTGTAAACAGCCAAATTGGCCGAAGTACACGAATAAGGCTGCACATTGACACCCCAATAATCCTCTTCCAAATCGAAAGCACGTAAAGCTCTCTTGCAACAAAGCTTCTCAATCTCATCAATGTAATCATTGCCACCATAGTATCTAGCTCCGGGCATACCCTCCGAGTACTTGTTGGTCAAATGGCTCCCCAGAGCCTCCATTACAGCTCTGCAAACGTAATTCTCCGACGCAATCAGCTCTATTCCGTTGAATTGCCTCTTCTTCTCCTCCTCCATGAAGCTGAATATTTCCGGGTCCGCGACCCGTATCGGCTGGTTGCCCCACCAGCCGGTTCCAGTCCTCGACGCGGAGGAGGAATTGGTGGTGGTCTTCTGCTTCTTGAGGCACATCGAGTGACCCAGAATCCGAAACTCCTCGGTGTCGTCGTCGTCATCGTCGTCTTCGCTGTCGTGTTTGGAGTGGGAATTGAAGTTTCCGTTCTGGAGGAGTTGGAGAGGGAGACCTAGAGAGAGGTCGTTTGATTGCTGGCCTGATAACGAAAAATCCATGATTGGATTTTCAAGGGTGAGAGGAGCAACAAAACAGCTACAAGTACTCGGAGGTTTCAATAAGTTACAGTAACTGTCATGCAATTTTGCAGAGAGACGCAGAGAAACAGAGAGGTTTTGGTCGACCGGTTCATGTGTCTTTGATTTTTGTGGAAATGTACAATAATACAAGGAGAAATTACAAAGCAACCCTATGGTTTTAACAAATTCTACCATTTAATTTCGTTGTTTAACAATTGACAAAAAGGGTCCCTAACCTTTCATGAAATACCAAAAACATCCTCAAGCGGATATTCCGTCAATTTTACTAGGGAGAAAATTCCAACATAGTCCACATAGTTTTGTAATACGAATATACTTTAAAATATATCATTTAGTGCTCTATTCAGTTTTTTTTTTTAGTCAAATTAAAATGTCTAAGGATATAAAGTTCTTACATTCAAATAAAATTTAATAGCAATTTTTTTTTTCCCTTCTTTTGAAAAAAACGATAAGCTAAAAAAAAAATTAAAAAAAAAATTAAAAGCTACTAATAACTATCCAAATTGCCAAAACAAAATTAAATAATAAAACAATCGAAAAGATGCATGTGAGATTCACCGATCACTATTGAAAACAAATAAAAGATTGATGGCCATCCTGTAAGCGTTTTTTGTTTGACTGTTTTTCGAAAAGAAAAATGAAAATGAAAATAAAAACAGTGTTTTTAGTTTCAGTTTTGAAATCCCAAAACGCACTTGGTAGCAAATACTGAAATCGATATTTAAATAATGAAAACAGGAAAAACGCATCTGATAGGCTAATTGAAAACTATTGAAATATCAATTTTTACATTTTATTTAATATTATAACAATTATAAACAAATTGATTAAATAATTAACCAATAAATTTTTTGTATTGTAATTTATAAATTAAACAAAAGTAACACAACACAAATTACTTCCCAAAAAAAAAAAAAAAAAACGTATCACAATTAATTATCAATTAATCAAGAGTTTACACATCAAAAATTACTTCAATTAATATAAGTTGTTTTTTTCCTATATTTTCTTAGCAACCAAACAAAAGCATAAATCAGAATAAACAAAATAGAGACATTTTGCGATCAAATCTCAACAACGCACAGGCAAAAGTGACAATATTCAATCATTTAAAAAACACTGATCCTAAATCTTGTACTTTATATTATTCTGGATCTAAAATAACAAAAAAAACATACCAATTGCATTTCAAGTTTAAAAATACCTATAAGGTTATACTAAGCAACCTAGGGGAGGGAGGGGGGGGGGGGGGGTGACACTCTATTTTTAAAACTCTTTTGATGCTTTTGTCAAAACCTTGGTGATTATATAAATTAACTTTTAATATGATCGTTATGAGAAAACAATAATCACATGTAGGCTTGATTCACCACCCTTAGTCTGCACAACATATAATAAGAGACAATGTATCTTATATAAAAGTATATTCAATGCAAAGCAAATTCCATAAGTTGTACTTTGAATATTACAATGTAAATTCACTAAGTAGAGCTTTACAACTTGATATATAATATCACAAAATACAATGTTTAAACACTTACAAAGATACAAGACAAATATCAAAGAGATAAGGAAATATAAACTTGATACATGATATTTATAACGTGGTAAACCTCCGAAGATGAAACATCCATGGGTTGAATTCACAACCACCAGCAAAATGTTTTTCATTAGTTAAACAAGAGTACACCCTCAAAAGTGACCAACTCACATGTATCACTATCTATTGGATATCCCTCCTATCTATTCCCACTAGAGAAAACCTTGCCTACTTTCTATCCAAGACAAATCTCATGCCTCTAGAAAGTATCTTTGCTTGGTCTTACTTGAGGCCACATGCCACTTGCCAAGACTCCCTCAATTGCTTGGTCTTACTTGAAGCCACATGCTTCTTGCCAAGACTTCCCTTGCTTGGCTAATCCGAGCCTCTTGCTCTAAGCCAAGACTTCCCTTACTTGGTCTTACTTGAAGCCTCAAGCTCATTGCTAAGACTTCCTTTGCTTGACAAATGCGAGCCTTTTGCTCTTAGTCAAGACTTCCTTTGCTGAGTCTTACTTGAAGCCTCAAGCTCCCTGCTAAGACTTCCTTTTGCTTGGTCTTACTTGAAACTACAAGTTCTTAGCTAATACTTCCCTTTGCTTGGTCTTACTTGAAACCTCAAGTTCCTAGACAAGACGTCCACTTTTTACAAGGCAAGTAATCTATGTTATGCAAATGAAGCAAACACAATCAACATAGGATATATGATCAATATGAACTATGAAAACTAGAATTAAACATTGAGCACACAATTTATGAGATTCTAGTATATAATCCAAGAGACGCAATAACCCAAGATGAGGCATGAACATATGAAATGTATGGATTATGTACACTTCATGTGAAACTAGATTTAATCAACAAAGAGCACAACAAAAATAGTCTAGGTCATAAACACATGAAAACCGAAATCTAGAATATGTCAAATCACCGAACACACTTTAATCCTAGATTTGATTCATGTAACTAAAGCTTGATATTAGACTTGTTCATGAAGGACATATACAAGCATTTAGTACAAAAACTAAAATGATAGAGAAATGAGATTAGATCTACCAACTTCTCTAGAAATTAATTAGAGCATATATTCACAAATCAATTAAGTGAATCTAATCAATGCTCTAAACATACACAAACTTGTGCTATTTTCAAATATGATCAATCAAGGAAACATAGCACAACTATGAATTATTAATCATTAGAATATTCATAATCAATGCACAAATAATCCTAGATTCAAAGCTAATCACAATACAACTCACAAGCATGTGAAAACATAGGTTTAGAAAAACCTAACTCATATTCAAGATTCTAATTAAGATCAAATTAGCTTTATATTGAAGCTTACAAACCTAATAACATATGATCAAGAACATACACATATATATGAAGAAAACCCAAGGTAATTGAAGAACATTTAAGCTCAAGAAAATAAAGCATTTGACAATTACCTTAGAACAAGGAGTGCATTCCGAATTTGGTGTGAAACCAAATGAAAGCTTGATAAAATGATCACAAGATTGCTTATGGTTTGTAGAGGACTCAAATATGAATATTCTCTAACTTGAATCTCCAACTTGAATCACTCAAATCGGATGAAAGATGAGAGAGATAATGTGTTTAGAAGTTGAGAAAATCTAAGAGAAAATTCTGCACATTTCTCTCTTGAAAAAAGGTTAAAGTGTAAAAGAGAGAGAGATGGAATATTTAAAGAAGAAAGAGAGGGAAAAAAAAAGAGAGTGGGACCTACTTATGAGGGGCCTCTTTGCTTTTTCCGTGGAGGCACGTGGCCACCAAGGGGAGGCCGATAGGCCTCTTTCCTGTGGTGGCCACGCACCTCCATGGGAAGACCTCCCATGTTGGTCTTCTTTCTTTCTTTCGTTCTTCTTCTTGCGCACCCGTCGCGTTCTTCGATCATCCTTTGACCTTCGAACTCAGAATTTGAATCCGTCTCCGAATTACAAATCGTAACTCACTAACACGTGAGGACGAATATGAAAATTTGACAAATGAATGTGAACTCGACTCAATATACGATGATGAAGACAACACATAGTAAGAGAACGTAAAGTTTCGTAACTTCCTATTTTGAACTCGAAATCTAATGAGTGAGTAACCGAAATGATCGAAACTCAAAAAGGAATCATATGAGATCATATTCAAGTCCAAATCACTAACACATAAACAAATAAACACATGGCCACACAAGTATGTAATTTCCTAGAGATAGTCCTAGTACATGTATTTCTACAATGTTTGTCAATTTGAGATCAATGCATGAGCATACTAAAATATGTGTGTGTATGTGTTCTACCAATTTGATGCTACGATACAGGGACACAAATGTATGCAATGTGTGTGTGTGCGCCTAAGCCTTGTAAGAGGAAAGAGGTCTTATTACCTTTGTAGTCAATAATGCTTTCCTTAAACGAATGCTTCACTTTGCTTGGATCGTTGTCCATCTTCTTTGAAACTTGATAAACCGAATCCTAGACAACTAAACAATATAAAGGAAATGAACTTTTGATATAGAATGATGCCAATATAAACCAAAATCCTAACAAATTTCCTTTCTTTTTTCTCCAACATTTTCTTTACAACCAAACAACATACATAAAAGTAGAGAAAACAAAAAGAAATCCCATCTTTTATATTCACTTAGCAGCTAATAAATAGAAAAATCAATAAAGATTAAGAGGAAGAAGAAGAAGAAGAAGAAGAAGAAGAAGAAGAAGAAGAAGAAGAAGAAGAAGAAGAAGAAGAAGAAGAAGAAGAAGAAAACTAGATCGGCGGCGAAGAAGAGCAGTTTGGTGGCGTGGTGAAGAAGAAGACCAGCTGAAGAAGAAGAGGACCCGATTGGCGATAAAGCCGAGTAGTTTGGCAGCGCGAAGAAGAAGCAGACCAGATCGGCGGCGAAGCAGAGCAGTTCGGTGGCAGTGAAGAAGAAAAAGAAGACCAGATCAGATGAGGAAGAGCTATCATTGAAGGAAGAAAGAAGATGAAGATGGGAAGAGAGGAATGATGAAGAAGAAGAAACGTTCAAGAGAAAAAAAGAAAAGAAAAGAAAATTCATTGTTAATTTTTTTTAAAAACAAAAACAAAAACAAAAACAAATAAAGCATGTATTTTGTGTTTTTCAAAATTTTCACTTTTAACACTAGTCTTGTTTTCCATTTTGTTTTTGATTTTTGAAAATAAAATAAAAAACGGTTAACGAACATGAATTCAAAATCATTTTTAACGAAAACGAGATGAAAAACAGCTGCAAAATAGGCCCTTAGTTTCCATTGTTTCGTGAAAATGGAAAGAAAAACAAAATGGTGGAGGCCACATCAAATACCATTCTAGCCTCCACCAAAAACCAAGAAAAATATATAAAAGAAGTAAAAAAATAAAATAAAAAATCTCTTTCCTTGATTTGAAGTCAAAAATAAATTTTCAATATCTTCCCATTTTCATGAATTAGCTAAACTCCATCTTCTATTTTCTTAAATGGAGACATGCACCTCCTTTATTTTATTATTATTATTATTACTATTTTTTTTTTTGACATTTTGGATCAATATTAATAACTTAGGGAATATTTGTTTTTTTATTTTTTATTTTTTTTTATTTTTTATTTTTTTATTTTTTATATTTTTTTTCATAATAAGACTTACTGCCTCTTATATTTCAAATTAAGATAAATTAGTTTGTTTGTTTTTTCAACTTATATCTTATTTTAAGATATATATGTTTTTTTTAAAAAAGTAAAAATTTTTGACTTTTATCTCATTAAAAAAGTGCTACAGTAGAGTTTTTTATTTTATTTTATTTTATTTTTTTATTTTTTATAATTTTTTTATAGTAAATTTCCACAAATGTCATATAACAATTCATATATTTACAATTTTATCAACACATAACAAAACCCTAAAAATTAATTTTCCAAAAATTCCCAATTTGAAGAAACCCCAACACAACCTAACCAACTCAAGGGGCGACGGCAGCGCTGCCTCTTGGGACTAGAGGAGGCCGACCACCATCCTCCCATTCATTGTTTTTATTTTTTTTATTATCAATTTAAAAAATAAAAATTATTTTGTTAAAATAGCAAAGGATATTGAAAGATTGTAAATGCAAAAAATTAAAAATTTTACATTTGTAATAAGTCATCCAAAATGAAAAAACAAACATATCATAGTATCATAATTTACAAGACTTATCCATATATCTAACAAATTAAGGTCTTATAAGATTTAGCTAAAAAAAGAAACGGTCCCTTAGAATTTTTTTTTTTTAGCTTATCTTTTTTTGTTATTAAATTTTAGATTGTCATTTGAATGTAAAAACAAATTATACCATTTAACGGTTACTATAAGTCTATGATTTACAAAAAAAATTGAATAAAAGACCAAAATAATATATTTTTAAACATAAGGGATTGTTTTATTATCTTACAAAAGTGTGGAAATATTGACATTTTCCGCTTAGTAAACTAAGGGTGTGTTTGGTACGACTTTTCAAGTATAGTTTTTGGAGTAATATTATACTAATAGAGCTTTTATTGGACATAACTTTTAACAAAAAGTTGTATGTTATTTGATATTCAAATTAAAAAACTTTTTAAGTTAATGGATTGTTTGACAATATATCTATAAATGAGCTTTTGGTTGTATAATTTATATAAAAAAAAGGGTGTTGACAAGGTATTGATCAAGCCAAAATTGGTATGATTTTGGCTCTTATTCCCGTCTCTTAATGCTTGATTATCTAGCGTTTCCCTAATTTTTGTTAAATCGAGTGTTTCAGGTTCACTTAAGCCTCAAGGGCATTTATGAAGAAGGTGAGGAGTTTGGTGCAAAAAGGAGCACAAGTTGGCAAAACAGGGCATTGTCGCCAATTTGATGAAGACATTGTCGCCATGGCAACAAAAAGTTATTTCCAAGAATAAATCAATCAAGTATTGTCACCATTTGATGTCACCATGGCGACATTAACGGATAAGTGGCGATAGTGCAATATTCCTTCATTGTCACTACTTTCATCATGGCAAAAAAGATGAGAATAATGGCGACAAGTGAATCTTAGAGTTTGTAACCGTTTGTTGCCATAGCACAAATGGCGAAATCTTGCCACATCGAATTTTCAAGCAGTTATCAGTACAATTCTGAGATTGATTATATATATTCCTCTCTTCCAACTTGAAAGGGGATCCAAGCATTTGAAGAACGTGAATTTGCAGTGAATTAGATCTAGTTTCTCCTCCATACTTCACCCTTTCAACTTCCTCCATTCTCTAAACTTGTACTATCTTTCCTATCCAAAACCTCACAATGTCTTGATTACTTCACCCAACCATTCCTCTCTTTTCATTCTCTCAATTTCAATACCTTTGTCACTCACCATTAGACACCCATCTATCTAGACACATCCTCTTCTACCACTCTTAGCACTAGGAGCATCAAGGGAAAGGAATGAGCAAGTATTAAAGAAGGAGGCCCAATGGTGATTTCTTTAACTATTACTTCCTATTCATTTGATTGTACCTATGTGTAACTAAACCCCTAATCTAGGGGATAGATGTGAGGAACATGTGGTTGTGGGTTTTTGCTTAAGCTATTTGTAATTGTATCTCTACTTGTTTTCTATTCACTTTATATTTAGATTATATGCATTATGTGATTTGCATTGTATATCACTAGTACATCATATTATTGTGTGGGATAAATTGTTGTGAAACCAATCTTGAATTAACACCCTTGATTTGTTAAGGAACTTAGTGAATATGATAGATTAGTGGTGGGTATATCAACTGCACTAATCTAAACCTTGATTTGTACCCAACTAATCCCACCTTGACCCCCTTCCCTTAATCGGTTAGGCAGTGAGGTGGGAAGATGTTTAGTGTTCATAGTAATGACCTAAACACACCCTAGAAAACAAATGGTTAGCCTCTAAGAGATTGGTCATTATTGAAGCTTTGAAAGCATTTCCCATACCCACTTGTAACTCCATGAATTCCCTAGTATCTACCTTATTTGTTTACATCATCTCTCTTATCAAGATTGTTGAGTCTTCTCTTTGTCCTATCATTTTTGTATGTTTATCTTACTTGCATGTTTGGTGGTTTATCAAACCACACAACTATCCATTCATAATGATTTATTTTATTGCACTATAGATTAGTCAATCAATCTAACATATTACTCCATCTCTCTGTGGAATGAATCTTGCTTACCACTTATTAAGAATTAACATTTTAAAGGATTTTTATATGGCTAAAACATGATTTTCAAAAGAATATAAAAACGTATTTTGTTGAGCACCAAATGACCTCATTAAAATTGGCGCCGCTGCTAGGGAATTGGCATCGATTGTTAAATTGATTGAATTTTCTTTGTATTTTACAATTCATTCGATAGCTTACTAGCTTTTACTTTTACATAATTATTGTAGTTTTTCTTGTTTGTAGATTTTCGTAGTTCTTTTTACCTTTTTCGTGTGTTTTCTTTATCAAATTCATTTTCAGGAGTTTAGGTGCATGCACAGTAGGAGATCCTTAGGAAGAGGATTACACCCACCACTGGAAGAATCTAGCTGTGTTGGAAGGATTGTAAGGGAATTTGAAGAAATTCCAAGGCAAGCTATGAATATGGAAGACAAGAACCAAGAAAGGAGGATTAGGCTCCTCCTAGAGAAGACGTGACTTAAGAGACTCCTACTAACCAAGGCCAAAGGATGACCATGGAGGAGTACTCATTGCCCGCAAATAGGAATCAACCTTCACCAATTGTCTTGGATCAGGTTGCAAGAGGATATGAGCTAAAAACTATGTATGTCAACTTATTACCTGCTTTCTATGGAAAGTTAAATGAGGATTGTTTGCAATTTATGAAGGATGTAAGGATTCCCATATTGTGATTGGCTTATTTCGTGGATAAACCACATATTGGGGATTGATGTAAGGGTAGCTTAGGTATTTGATGTTTGGTGTTTTGCACAAGCAAGGCCGCTCAAGACCTCAAGTTAAGAAGCACCAAAGGTATATTTTAGTGCTTTCTTCCTTTGAAGAGATCTAGTTGCACACACACATAACTCATGCATATATCTTATTCTTGTATGTTGTGTGTTTTATATGTGTGCATGCATGTTCTTGAACATCTCTTCTTGCATGTTTTATTTGATTGCATCTTGTTCATTGAAATGCCATAACATGTTTAGGCATTAGGATGCAAAGCCATGAAGTCTCTTCATGCATGTTTATATGATTGCATCTTGTTCATTGAAATGCCATGACATGTTTAGGCATTAGGATGCAAAGCCATGAATTCTATTCATGCATGTTTTTAATTGAGTGCACCTTGTTCAATGACAATGCCATGACATGTTAGGCATTAGGATGCATTCATTTCCCACACTTGCACTTCATGTTTGTTAGTTTTAAATGTGGTGTAATTCGTTTTTAGAAGATGATTGGAAATGTCCGCGCTTGCACGATGGTGTGCATGTCTTAGAGCGATGGTTGACCACTTGAAAAGGTCTCATTCTTCTCTTGGATAAGTGTTAGTTTTGGTTTGGTTGTTTGGATTAAAGTGTCCAGTTTGAAAGATTGGATTTCAATGTTTTAAATGTTTTAAATGTTTTTCAAAACTGACCTTTGTATGGTCTGTTGACCATAACTTTTTATGAATAGATTTAAATTGAGATTTATAAAATTCTGGATAAATTAGACACCCATACCTTTCTAAGGGTATATTATTCATAATATTTCATGATCGTTTGGATTGGTTTTGAAATCTCCAAAGTGACCACCAAAACAGGGCAACTATGTTGTTGTCTGTTTTTGACCTTTGATCACTCAATTAACTATAACGTTTTCTACAGACATCAAAATGTCATTTCATAATTGGAGTAGAAAGCAGATGTCCATACCTTTCAACCGATATATCATAAAAAAGGTTTCGATGTCGTTTGGTCATGTTTTGAGGTGCTTGAAGTTGAATCTGATCCACTGTCACGGCCAAACCGCTGTTCACTCGCCCTACGTACAGCGGGCACCTGATTGATTTAAAAAGTCACTCTACACAATCCTTACAACCGCCCTACGGAGAGCGGTTTGCGGGAAAAATTTTGGAAAATTTCCAAAACGACATAGCTTCAATTGGACATCATATATATATATATATATATATATATATATGCCTTTTTGACCTTAGTTCGTCCCAATGACTCAAAAACCCATATTTTTGATTGTGAGGACTTTCAAAGAGAGAAATTCACCCAAGAACTCATCTTTGATCATCCAAACCCATTTCCATATGCATAAATCATCATCTAAGCATCATCTAGCATGTGCTAGTGCATGGGTCTTCTTCAACACACATGGTATGATATGTTGAACAGTATTATCTTACATAATTAGTATTTTTACTTATCAATTTATCTCATTTATTATTTGTATGCTTTGTAATTTCTACATACAAGATTGAGATGCACACATTGGGTTATTTTCATGATATGATTCTTTATTGTTGTTGTGTGCCATCTAGCATGCATCTCATTACATCTCTTGATTGTTTTTGTTTTATTTGATTGCATCTTATTCATTGATTGCCATAATATATACATTTAGCTAATTAATTCTCATGCAATGTTTGAGATTGAAGACTCTTCATGCTAGGATTGCATTATCCTCTACATGACTGACATGCTAGGCATTAGGATGCAAAGCCATGAATTCTATTCATGCATGTTTTTAATTGAGTGCACCTTGTTCAATGACAATGCCATGACATGTTAGGCATTAGGATGCATTCATTTCCCACACTTGCACTTCATGTTTGTTAGTTTTAAGTGTGGTGTAATTCGTTTTTCGAAGATGATTGGAAATGTCCGCGCTTGCACGATGGTGTGCATGTCTTAGAGCGATGGTTGACCACTTGAAAAGGTCTCATTCTTCTCTTGGATAAGTGTTAGTTTTGGTTTGGTTGTTTGGATTAAAGTGTCCAGTTTGAAAGATTGGATTTCAATGTTTTAAATGTTTTTCAAAACTGACCTTTGTATGGTCTGTTGACCATAACTTTTTACGAATAGATTTAAATTGAGATTTATAAAATTCTGGATAAACTAGACACCCATACCTTTCTAAGGGTATATTATTCATAAAATTTCATGATCGTTTGGATTGGTTTTGAAATCTCCAAAGTGACCACCAAAACAGGGCAACTATGTTGTTGTCTGTTTTTGACCTTTGATCACTCAATTAACTATAACGTTTTCTACAGACATCAAAATGTCATTTCATAATCGGAGTAGAAAGCAGATGTCCATACCTTTCAACCGATATATCATAAAAAAGGTTTCGATGTCATTTGGTCATGTTTTGAGGTGCTTGAAGTTGAAGCTGATCCACTGTCACGGCCAAACCGCTGTTCACTCGCCCTACGTACAGCGGGCACCTGATTGATTTAAAAAGTCACCCTACACAATCCTTACAACCGCCCTACGGAGAGCGGTTTGCGGGAAAATTTTTGGAAAATTTCCAAAACGACATAGCTTCAATTGGACATCATATATATATATATATATGCCTTTTTGACCTTAGTTCGTCCCAATGACTCAAAAACCCATATTTTTGATTGTGAGGACTTTCAAAGAGAGAAATTCACCCAAGAACTCATCTTTGATCATCCAAACCCATTTCCATATGCATAAATCATCATCTAAGCATCATCTAAGCATCATCTAGCATGTGCTAGTGCATGGGTCTTCTTCAACACACATGGTATGATATGTTGAACAGTATTATCTTACATAATTAGTATTTTTACTTATCAATTTATCTAATTTATTATTTGTATGTTCTTAGAGTAATTTCTACATACAAGATTGAGATTATATGTTGATTGGGTTATTTTGTGATAGCTAGGTTTTATTGTTTATATGCCATCTAGCTAATTAATCTCATTACATGATTGAGATTGTTTTTTGATAGCTAGGATTTCATGATTTCATGATTGATTATCCTCTACATAGCTAAGCTTTATGACATGTCATTTAGCATTTGATATCTAGGGTTGTGTAAATTACCATATTATCATCCTAGATAAGCATATAGTTTACCCTAGCTCTATTTGCATATTTGGATATCTTTGCATATTCACTTAGGGTGTATGATCTCTTCAGAGAATGAAGTCTTGATCTTAGATTGCTATTACAGGCTTGCGGGTAGTAGTGGTTGGTTACAGTCCGAGCATGGTTGAGGTCAACTTAGGATGTGAACATTATTACAAGCAGTGATTGCGAGGATTGAGCAATTGGACTAGGTCCACTTTTATAGGCCTGCGGGTTATGGTAGGGGGTTACATACCGGGATTAGGTTGTAAACGTTATCACAATTAATGGATTCGAGGTTCTAGTGTGGCGCACTTACCAGTTTGTGGTTTTTCCCTGTTGAGGGTTTCCACGTAAATATCAAGTGTTATTTTAATTCCGCACATATTACACTTGTTGTATTGTATTGACTAGTTGGAGTATTTTCATAAATTGACTAAACACGAAAATTTGGTAATAAGGGTTAAAATCTATTCACCCCCTCTAGATAGTTTTATACACACCATGCATTATTAGTTTCAATTGGTATAAGAGCGGGTTCTTAGATATACTTAGGTGATCATTGCTCATTTTGGTGTGTTGTGCATTTTGTGTGATTTTTGTTCATTCATACATTTTGCATTCTTCTCATTTGCATTTATTTGAATCAAACATTATAAGTGAATTTGAGAGAGAAGAAGTTGACTCCGATTAGGAGATGATTTTCTTTATAGAGATATTTAGTATATTTGAAATATCTCAAAAGAAGATGACTTTCGAAGGAAAGGAGGAGAAAAAGATGACCTCCAAAGTGGATGAGGAGAAAAAGATAACTTCTAAGGTGAAAGAGGAAAAGAGGAAGACCTCATTCAAGAAGTGTGAAGAAGCCTCTTCCCATGTTGAAGAGCATGTGCTTAACTTCACAGCTTTTGGGGCTTCCTATAGGGAAGATGCAGATGAAGGCAAAAAGGATCTAAATGTTGACTCAATCTATGAGTGTCGATTGCTCCTTCTAAATGTGCTAAAGAATAATGAAGAGCTCTCCAAGGAGAGTGAGTCCTTGAAGATGTGGAAGATTTCCTCAGTGGAAAAGATCCGTGCACTTGAAGAAGGCGAGAATATTTGACAAGTCAATCTTCATCAGACCAGGGAGATGATGTATGAGCAATTGGAAGAAAACTCCATTCTTATCTCTCTAATGAAGACCATGGAGATGAAGTCCTCCATGAATGACTCCTCGATGACGGATGTGATTAATGTGTCCGAATATGAGAAGGAGATAGAAGTTTTCCACCAACAGATGAAGGTAATGAAAGATGAGCTTACCAACAAATCTCCTTGAAGATTGTCAAGGATAAAGAGATGAGGTGCCTTAAACAATTGAAGAAAGTCAAGGTCAAACAACTTCAAGCTCAAGGCAAGAGCTTAGCTTCATCCAAGCAACAGTTAACTCAAGGAAAGTCCACACAAGCCTTAGCAACTCAACCAAAGCCTAGGCAATTCAAGATGAAAGGACAAGTCCTCGAGAAGTCTATCACCTCCTCAAACAAGCCAACTATGAGGAATGAAGGTGATCACAAGAGGCAACCTCAACCGAGGTATTCTTAACTGAGGAGGCACGTTCAACCGGCTTAACCACCTCAATAAGCTAGACCGCAAATGTGCTACCAATCGTCTCATGCTCAAAAGAGAGGCAAACATGCTTAAAAAGTGAAAAGGATGATGCACCATTAAGAACAACCTCATCAACATGGCGATGCCTTTATTTGTTGAACATGGAAGAGATCACAATGCTAGTTGCTCTAAAATTGAATTATAAATTCTTAATTTGTATCTACTTGTCATTTTTGTGGTATGATTGATCACTTAAGACCAAATTGCTTTAATTACATAAAGAGGTAGATAGGCTAAATTGCTAAATTGTTAAGCATTCACATGAAAGAGGGAAAACCCGTTGGTTGAAAAAGATGTTGGGCAAATGCTTGTTATCTCACATAAACTTGTATTGGAAAGTTTAGAAACTAGGGATTGTTCTCTTAGAAGATCATGTCTTTGTATGACCACTAGAAATGATAAAGTGGAACCTATTTTGTGGTGGCTTGATTAAGACTTAAAGTTTTGCACAACCACCTCGCTTGCCATTGTGCTTTCCAATGTGCATACACACATTCATGCCCGTAGATGCTACTATGTCCAATGCCATAACATGACTTGGTAAGTCTATAGGGGCTCATGCCTCCCATTGACTTGACATGTTGGATTTGACCCTTGTTTGAAAGATTGGATTTCAATGTTTTAAATGTTTTTCAAAACTGACCTTTGTATGGTCTTGTGACCATAACTTTTTATGAAAAGATTTAAATTGGGTTTTGTAAAATTCAGGATAAACTAGACACCCATACCTTTCCAACGGTATATTATTCATAATATTTCATGATCGTTTGGATTGGTTGTTTTGAAATCTCCAAAGAGACCACCAAAACAGGGTAACTACACCAAAACAGGGCAACAATGTTGTTGTTTGTTTTTGACCTTTGGTCACTCAATTGACCATAACGTTTTCTATAGACATCAAAATGTCATTCCATAATTGGAGTAGAAAGTAGACTTCCATACCTTTCCGACGATATATTATACGAAAGGTTTCGATGTCGTTTGGTCATATTTTGAGGTGCTTGAAGTTGAAGCTGATGCACTGTTGCAACCAAACCGCTGTTCACTTGCCCTATGTACAGCGGGCACCTGATTGATTTAAAAAGTCGCCCTACACCCACCTTACAACTGCCCTATGTAGAGCGGTTTGTGGAAAATGTTTTGGAAAATTTCCAAAACGATATAGCTTCAATTCGACATCATATATATGTGTATATATATATATATATATATATGCCTCTTTGACCTTAGGTCGTCCCAATGACTCAAAAACCCATATTTTTGATTGAGAGGATTTTCAAAGAGAGAAATTCACCAAAGAACTCATCTTTGATCATCCAAACCCATTTCCATATGCATAAATCATCATCTAAGCATCATCTAGGATCATCTAGCATGTGCTAATGCATGAGTCTTCTTCAACACACATGGTATGATATGTTGAACACTATTATCTTACATAATTAGTGTTTTTACTTATCAATTTATCTCATTTATTATTTGTATGTTCTTAGAGTAATTTCTACATACAAGATTGAGATTATGTAGTAGGGAAAAACGGTTTTATACGCACAGCGGAATGTGAAAATAGGTTTGGTATATAACAAAAATTTTCCCTTTTAAAAGATGCACCTTAACCCTTAATTAAATTAATGTATAAACAAAAGTTAAATACCTTTTGTCGCGTGATCTGATTGACTTTGCGTTGATGGTAATCTGCAAGATCTTCCAATCCAATTATGAACGTGGATCACCTAGGAGCTTGGTCTCCCTTTCTTTGAATTGAGCACCTGAGGATGGGTAACAAAAGACTTTTTCTTTTTCGTTAGTCACAAAAAAGCACAAGAAATTATAAAGAACGTTCCGGTCACTTTTGAATCATCAATCTTTTGATCGAAACTCGCGTGAACCTAATTCTAAATTGTGGACAAAACCTTTTGGTGTAAAAGCTTCGAATGCACTATGGAAATAGAACGTCTCTAATCTTTTCTCTATTTGGCCGAATTTTCTACACATAAGTCTATGAGATGGATTCTATTTTTCAAGCTCTAGAAAAATAATTCTCTTTCAAGCAACTAAGGGGTGGCCGAATTCTATCCCTAATTATATATAGGGTGGCCGAATTCTTTCCTTAATTATTTAAGGTTGGCCGAAAATCCCTAATAGGAATAATAGGTGGTGGCCGAAATCCTCACTTTAAGAGGATTTGTGTTTCCACCAATGACTCCTATCATTCTTTTGATTTTCAAACCCTAATCCAACTCTTTAGTGTATTTGTGACTATATCAATGACTTCATAATTTGACTAGATAAATAAATTTTTTTATTTATCTACTTACCAAATAAAGTCTTTGATTCTTTTTATACTACAAACAATAGTATACTACTAAGAAACATATTTCCTAGTCAGAAAAAAGATTTCAATTCTTAATTAAATGATTAATTCCCATTTAATTAAATAATAAAATAAAACAATGCATTAGGCAAATTTATACACCTTGCCAACCAACACACACACACACACACACACACATATATATATATATGTGGGCATACATATTGTTTTTTCATTTTATTAAATCCATTAGACTTTAATAAAAAAGCCCACATGTGAACTAGACCCATTCTTACTAAAAGAAACAAGACGACATACCTTTCATTAATATATTAATATAATTTAATAGCCCATTAAACAAATAATGTACAAATTATATTCTTAATATAGCAAGTGATCCTGCATGTCCTTGTGGATTGGGGATCTTGGCGGGCTATCTAAATTTAAGCTTCAATAGATATAACCCAATCACAATCAACAAATGATTCACTTAGGTCCGATCTATTAATTTTAACTCATTCCATTGAAGAGCTAAAACTGCACTCTTCAATAAAGATAGAACAAGTAAATGTTTCTCATTCAAACCCTAGACAATCTTGTAGGAGAAAGTGTATCATCGTGAATAATATCAGTAATCGCCGAGAGCTCATAGACCGCCTATAGCTCTCCTAGTTACTATATTTACTCATATGACCACATTTTGAACTTGGATATTTTGACTTGTCCAGAAGCCATGTTTCAATAGTCACTATCAAAAACTTAACATTAAGATTCAATATCCAATACCTCAAAACATCCATATGATAATATTATACTCTTATTTTAATAAATGGAGCCACGATGTCCATATCTATAAATGAAGTCCTCTGTCGATTAACAAATGAATACCACCAAATTATCGAGGATAGACTATGCTATATAATCGTACTCATTGATAGCTCAAATGATAACACTTGCAACCATAAGTCCATCATTTATCTCAGGATTAAGATAGACTCTCCGATTGTCCTCATAATGAAAAACTTTTATATACTGATGGTTCTAGATAAAGTATTGCATTGTGATTCTGTTCAATGCACCCAGTGCACTAGATTATTTTACTCAAAGACACTTTGCTGATTTAGACTCATCATATCTTATTTGATCCCATTCAAATGTTAGCAAAAGAATCTACAACTTTAGCAAGGTAAATGTGCCTAACCTTTATCTTAAGTTGTGAACAATATGTTGGGAAAATTACCAAAGAAGTACACGCAGCGGAAGCGATACTAAAAATTAGATTTAGTGACTTTTAAAAAAAATTTTCCTTTATGAACCTTAAACCCTTTAATTAATTAAACATACATATACAATAACAAAAAGTAGAATACCTTTTGTCGCGTGATCCGATTGACTTACGTCGATGGTAATCCGCAAGATCTTTTGTCGCGTGATCCGATTGACTTACGTCGATGGTAATCCTTAAGATCTTCAATCCTAGCAAGAACGTGGATCACCTAAGAGCGTGGTCTCCCTTTTCTTTGAATTGCAAACCTGTGAATGGACAAAACAAACTTTTCTTTTCTTTGTTAGTCACAAAAACAATCAAAAGAATGACTAAGATTATTCCGGTCACTTTTGAGTTCTCAATCTAATGATCGAAACTCGCGTGAACCTAGATCGATATCGTATACACAAACTTATTGATGAATAAGCAAATAGTATACTATCAAAGAATAATCTAACACTCCTTTTTGTTTTAGTAGAATAAAAAGCTTTCTATGAATTGAGAAGAAGAAGAAATTTGTATCATGAATCCATATCATCGTGGCCGAATTCTATACTTGTCAATATATAGGTGGCCCTAGTTTGCTTCTTCTTTTCTTTTATTATTAGGGTTGCCGAAATCCTAACCTAGAAATAACTAGGGTTGCCGAAATCACATGCCCACCATAGGCTTATGTTGCACCCTAATTTCCATCTAGTTTTTAAGACATCAAACTCATAGATCTTTTATTCTTTTATTTTGACTAAAAAAAACTTCTTATTTGATTAAATAAATAAAACTTATTATTTATTTCCTTATCAAACAAGTCTTTTAATTTTACTTTTAGGAAATATATTTCCTGATTAGAAAAGATTTGTTTCTTTAATTAAACAATTAATAAATAAATTAATTAATTCTTATTTAATTAAAACAATGAAACAAAATAATATATTAGGTTAAACTAACCCTTGCTGCCCCACTTAGAGTAAATGGGCCAAAATATTATTTTCTTATTTCATTTAATCCATTGGACTTTAAATAAAAAGCCCACATGTGAACCAGACCCATTCTTACTAAAAGAAACAAGCTCACATGTCTTTCATTAATATATTAATATAATTGAGCAGCCCATTACTAAAATAATGTGCAAATTATATTCTTAATATATTAAATGCTATTCTAGATGGACCCTTAAATTGGTCCGGTAGAATATATCAAGTGATCCATGCAAGTCCATGTGGATTGGGGATCTTGGCGGGCCATCTAAATTTAAGCTTCGATAGACATAACCTAATCACAATCAACAAATGATTCACTTAGGTCCGATCCATTAATTTTAACTCATTCCACTAAAGAGCTAAAACGGAACTCTTAAATAAAGATAGAAAAGGAAGATGCTCCTCATTCATACCCTAGACAATCATATTGGAGATAGTGTATCCTCGTGATTAATATCAGTAATCGCCAAGAGTTCATAGACCGCCTATAACTCTCCAAGTTACCATATTTACTCATATGACCACGTTTTGAACTTGGATATTTTGACTTGTCCAGAAGCCATGTTTTCAATAGACACTATTGAAAACTCAACGTTGAGATTTAATATCCAATTACCTCAAAACATCCATATGATGATATTATACTCTCATTTAATTAAATGGAGCCACGATGTCCATATCTATAAATGAAGTCCTCTATCGATTAACAAATGAATATCACCAAACTATCGAGGATAGGCTATGCGATATAATCGTACTCATTGATAACTCAAATGATATCACTTGCAACCATAAGTCCATCATTTATCTCAGGATTAAGATAGACTCTCCGATTGTCCTGATAATGAAAAGACTATTATCTATTGACGGTTCTAGATAAAGCTTTTCATTGTGATCCAGTTCAATGCACCCAGTGCACTAGATCTTTTTGCTCGAAGACACTCCGATGATTTTAGACTCATCATATCTCATTTGATCCCACTCAAATGCTAACAAAAGAATTCTACAACTTTAACAAGATAAAGGTGCCCAACCTTTAACTTAAGTTGTGAACATTATTCAAGACTAACTAAAGAATTGTGTCTACCACATACATATCCAGATGTACGAACAATTCTTCTTTTCCCATAGTCTTTAGACCTTATGATTATTTACTTTGACAATTATAATATTAAACTATAAATGCTATACGATTTGTTAAACCAGAAATCACTTTATTAATATGAAAAAGATTGTCAATTACAACATTACACTCTTGCTATTGAGCATAATCCTAACACAATATTCAAGACTAACTAAAGAATTGTGTCTACCTCATACATATCCAGATGTACGAACAATTCTTTATATCTCATAGTCTTTTGACCTTATGATTATTTACTTTGACAATTATAATAATAAATTATAAATGCTATAAGATTTGTTAAATCAGAAATCACTTTATTAATATGAAAAGATTGTCAATTACATTATTACACTCTTGCTATTAAGCATAATACCAACAATCTCTCACTTACGCTATAGCAAGTGTGTCATATCTCTCATTCCCATGTTCTCTAGGTGCCCATCAAAACTCTTATGAGGTAGAGCCTTTGTGAAGGGATCTGCTAGATTTTCTGCTGACGCGATTTTGGTAACCGTCACATCACCCCTATTCACAATCTCCCTTAAAAGATGATACTTCCTTTCAATGTGCTTACCTCTCTTATGACTTCTTGGTTCTCTCGAATTAGCCACTGCTCCACTATTGTCACAGTAAATAGTGATTTGCTTATTCATATCAGGAACCACTTCCAAGTCAACTAAATATTGGCAGACCTAAACAGCCTTTTTGGCAGCTTCGCTTGCAGCAACATACTTAGTTTCCATGGTGGAATCAGCAATACATGATTGCCTGATACTCCTCCATATGATTGATCCTCCTTCAATAGTAAACATAAATCCTGATGTAGATTTTCTGGAGTCAGAATCTGACTGGAAATCAGAATCTGTATACCCAACAAGAATTAAATCCCCTCCAGAGTATACATGCATATAATCTCTTGTTCTCTTGAGATACTTGAAAATATGCTTGACTGCTGTCTAGTGATCAGGTCCAGGTTTCAATTGAAACCTACTAACTATGCCAACAACAAAACAAATATCTGGTTTAGTACAGAGCATTGCATACATGTTAACATAGACTTCTAGACAAATGTATGAAGCTTGGGATAATACAATCGTTCAATTCTTTCTATCCCTTATTACTTTGATACCAAGAATATAACTTGCTTCTCTTAAGTCCTTCATATCAAATTGTTTTGCTAACCAATCTTTTACTGATGTCAATACACCTACATCGTTTCTGATGAGTAGTATATCATCAACATAAAGAATGAGGAAAACCAACTTGTCGCCTTTAATCCTTTTGTATACACAGTGTTCGTCAGGGTTTTGAATAAATCCAAAACCTTTCACAGCTTGATTGAACCTTATGTTCCAGGATCTGGATGCTTGCTTTAGTCCATATATGGACTTTTGCAACTTGCATACCCTTTCCTCTTAGCCTTTTTCAATGAATCCTTTTGGTTGCATCATAGATGCTTTCGTTAAGACTTCCATTAATGAAAGCTGTCTTGACGTCCATTTGCTAAATCTCTAAGTCTAGAGATGCTGCAATGGATAAGAGTATCCTAATGGATTTAAGCATGGCCACATGAGAGAAGGTTTCCTCGTAATCAATACCTTCCTTCTGTGTGTAACCTTTAGCTACTAATCTAGCTTTGAAGGTTTCCACCTTTCCATCCATTCCTCTTTTCCTCTTGTATACCCACTTGCACCTGATGGGTTTTATCCCTATAGGCAAGTTTACAAGAGACCAGACTTTGTTATTGAACATAGATTCAATTTCAGATTGCATTGCCATTTTCTCATGGCGACAATCAATATCCTCCATTGCTTCCTTATACGTGTAGGGATCATCGTCATCTAGGAGATTCTCCACTGATTCTCCTAGACTGATGTATCTCTCAGGTTGATTACTAATCCTCCCACTACGACGAGGAATTGTAGGTTGTTGATTATGTGATGGTGTGGAACTTACAATTGGGTTAGGTTGTGAAACCTCTTGTGGAATTGTATCTCCTAACATCTCATTAAGGACAATTTTACTTTTAGGCACAAAGTCATTCATATAGTCCTTTTCCAGAAATTTAGCATTTGTTGAAACAAATACTTTAAGATCTAAAGGACTATAGAAATAATATCCTTTAGCTTCTTTTGGATACCCCACAAATATGCATGTTTCCGAACAGGACTCCATCTTTTCTATCTTTCCTTTTAACACATGCGTAGGACAACCAAATATCCTTAAGTGTTGCAAACTAGGTTTTCGCCCAGTCCACAACTCATGTGGTGTTTGAGGTACTGACTTAGACGGTGCATCGTTTAGAATATACATTGCAGTTTGTAAGGCATATCCCTAAAAGAATTTAGGAGACGTTGAATAACTCAACATAGACCTAACCATGTCCAAAAGAATTCTGTTTCTCCTTTCTGACACCCCATTTTGTTGAGGTGTTCTTGGTGCAGAAAGATGAGAAATAATCCCATTATCAATAATATATTGCTGGAACTCACTAGATAGATATTCTCCACCACGATCAGATCTCAACATTTTTATATGTTTCTCATTCTGATTTTCTACTTCAGCTTTAAATGCTTTGAACATGTCAAAAGCATCCGACTTATGTCTCATGAGATACACATAGCCAAATCTCGAGTAGTCATCTGTGAAAGTGATGAAGTACTCATATCCACCTCTAGCTTGAATGCTCATAGGACCACATACATCAGTGTGTATTAGTCCTAAACATTTAGTGGCTCTTATGCCTTTAGTCGTGAATGACCTTTTGGTCATCTTACCTTCCAAACAAGATTCACAAGTTGGTAGATCATTAACCTTTAAGTCCCTTAAAGGTCCATCACTAACCAATCTTTTAATTCTATTAAGGTTAATATGACCTAGGCGTAAATGCCATAGGTAGGTTTCATCTTTTGATAATTTTACTCTTTTATGATTAGGTTCTGTTAATTCTGTGTCTAACGAGTGAGAGATATTTCTATGTAGAAAGTATAGACCGATCTATAATGTACCTTTGCAAATAATTTTGTCATTCTTACTAATAAAAAAAATTTATTAAAAGTAATCGAATATCCAAATTTATTTAAACAAGAAACTGAAATTAAATTCCTCTTAAATTGAGGTACATAATAAACATTTATTAAATCTAAATGCCTACTAGAATCTAGATAAACTCTAATATCTCCCACTGCACTTGTAGACACCAACGTTCCGTTCCCCAAGCGCAATTATTTAAGGGGTGTGATTAAATTCCATAGAATGATTTACCATTTATCTAGATGCCAATTAGATACCTAAATTATTCAATGCATGTTCATACCAAAAGAGATATATGAGTGGCAATCCTATTCTATATGACATGTTATCATACAACAACAAATATTGTAATATTTACGGAAAATAAATAGCCACAATTTTGGTCCATCCTAGAAAAGCAAGTAAATTACATTTGTTTTGGAATACAAAAACTTCTTTCTTGGTGGACAAGTCTTCATGCTGCCATTGATCGATCTCGCAACCCTTGGCTGCCTCTCATGGGCATGCCCACACCACAACACTATAAAGGGCTGCTGTGCGCAGCTCATGGAATCCAAAGGGCTGCCATGCGCAGCCCATGCAACGACATGTGCAGCTGTGCGCTAACGTACGCGTGTGCATGTCACTATGGTGCGCACGGTTCCACGCTTGTTCTGGTTGCTCCCAATTCTTCAATTCTTCAAATCTTCGACACTCGAATATATTTTACAGCAGTATTAAATATAAATAACTGCAGTTCTTTTTTTTTTCACTGCAGTATTTTAATACAATAAAAAAATACCGCACTATTTTTAATACATTAAAAAACTGCACTATTTACAATACAATAAAAATAATCGAAAAACTTAGAAACCACCAAGAAGGAATTATAGCGATAATAGACCACCCTTCTTGCTATAATTACGAAACAAAAATTACATTGAAATTCTAGGACCAAAATCGAGCAACAACAAGTCACTTTATAACAACATATATAAATCCATACATTCCACATGTAATCATATATGAGAATACCTAGAGTGACATCTCTTTCTAAAACATGCACATAATCAATAAAAAGAAATAGATCTATGTATGTACATACATTAATTAATCAAGGGTACAACCAAGGCTTTGATACCAATTGTAGGGAAAAACGGTTTTCTACGCGCAGCGGAATGCGAAAATAGGTTTGGTATATAACAAAAATTTTCCCTTTTAAAAGATGAACCTTAACCCTTAATTAATGTATAAACAAAAGTTAAATACCTTTTGTCACGTGATCCGATTGACTTTGCGTCGATGGTAATCCGTAAGATCTTCCAATCCAATCACGAATGTGGATCACCTAGGAGCATGGTTTCCCTTTCTTTGAATTGAGTACCCGAGGATGGATAACAAAAAACTTTTTCATTTTTGTTAGTCACAAAAACTCACAAGAGATTATAAAGAACGTTCTGGTCACTTTTGAATCATCAATCTTTTGATCGAAACTCGCATGAACCTAATTCAAAATTGTGCACAAAACCTTTTGATGTAAAAGCTTCGAATGCACTATTGAAATAAAACGTCTCTACTCTTTTCTCTATTTGGCCGAATTTTCTACACACAAGTCTAAGAGATGGATTCTATTTTTCAAGCTCTAGAAAAATAATTCTCTTTCAAGCAACTAAGGGGTGGCCGAGTTCTATCCCTAATTATTTATAAGGTGGCCGAATTCTTTCCTTAATTATTTAGGGTTGGCCGAAAATTCCTAATAGGAATAATAGGTGGTGGCCAAAATCCTCACTTTAAGAGGATTTGGGTTTCCATCAATGACTCATATCATTCTTTTGATTTCCAAACCCTAATCCAACTCTTTAGTGTATTTGTGATTATATCAAAGACTTCTTAATTTGACTAGATAAATAATTTCTTTTATTTATCTACTTATCAAATAAAGTCTTTGATTCCTTTTATACTACCAACAATAGTATACTACTAAGAAACATATTTTCTAGTCAAAAAAAAATTTCAATTCTTAATTAAATAATTAATTAATTCCCATTTAATTAAATAATAAAATAAAACAATACAATAGGCAAATTTATACACCTTGCCGCCCAACATATATATATATATATATGGGCTTACATATTGTTTTTTCATTTTATTAAATCCATTAGACTTTAATAAAAAAGTTCACATGTGAACTAGACCCATTCTTACTAAAAGAAACAAGCTCACATGCCTTTCATTAATATATTAATATAATTTAATAGCCCATTAAATAAAGAATGTACAAATTATATTCTTAATATATTAAGTACAATTCTAGATGGACCCATAAATTGGTCCGGTAGAATATATTAAGTGATCCATGCAAGTCAGTGTGGATTGGGGATCTTGGCGGGCTATCTAAATTTAAGCTTCAATAGACATAATCCAATCACAATCAACAAATGATTCACTTAGGTCCGATCTATTAATTTTAGCTCATTTCAGTAAAGAGCTAAAATTGCACTCTTAAATAAAGATAGAACAAGTAAATGTTTCTCATTCAAACCCTAGACAATCTTGTAGGAGAAAGTGTATCATCGTGAATAATATCAGTAATCGCCAAGAGCTCATAGACCGCCTATAGCTCTCCTAGTTACCATATTTACTCATATGACCACATTTTGAACTTGGATATTTTGACTTGTTTAGAAGCCATGTTTCAATAGTCACTATCGAAAACTTAACGTTAAGATTCAATATCCAATACCTCAAAACATCCATATGATAATATTATAATCTCATTTTAATAAATGGAGTCACGATGTCCATATCTATAAATGAAGTCCTCTATCAATTAACAAATGAATACCATCAAATTATCGAGGATAGACTATGCTATATAATCATACTCATTGATAGCTCAAATGATAATACTTGCAACCAAAAGTCCATCATTTATCTCAGGTTTAAGATAGACTCTCCGATTGTCCTCATAATGAAAAACTTTTATATACTGACGGTTCTAGATAAAGTATTTCATTGTGATCCTGTTCAATGCACCCAGTGCACTAGATTCTTTTACTCAAAGACACTTTGATGGTTTAGACTTATCATATGTTATTTGATCCCACTCAAATGCTAGCAAAGGAATCTACAACTTTAACAAGGTAAAGGTGCCTAACCTTTATCGTAAGTTGTGAAAAATATTTAAGACTAACTAAAGAATTATGTTTACCTCATACTGTTGAGACCGTTAGAAAATCTAAAAGTATTATGGAACGGCGGTCCAGATCGCAGATTGATGGTAGCAGTTTAGTGACGAGAGGCACAATTTAGGTTCCTGAATTATATGGAAATTGATACTGTTTTGGAAAAGGACTTTAGACTATTTCTTTTATTTTTATTTTAGTTATATTGTTTTATTTATGATTTAGACTATTTTTTTAATTTTAGACTAATTCTGTCATAGTCCGGATAGAAGATTAATTCTAGTATAAATAGAACTATATTTTTTAGGGTTGTTATCTTTTGAATGTTTAATCAATAAAATTGACCCAGTTAGGGTTCTTCTTGTTTCTTTTGAATTCAGCTTTTCTCAGTTAATTGCTTAGAATAGCTTGGGCTAGGGTTAGGTAAATTCCGTTATCTGATTCTAGAGAATCGATCGCTCAATTCTGTGAGTGGTTTGATTCAAATCTATCTAACTTTGGGTACAAGTTAGGGCTTGTTGTTGGATCCTAATCAAGGTCCTCAACAATTTGGTGCATTCATTGAGAGATTTCGGCGGTCTACAGGAAACGAAAAAAAAAGCCTACAGGAAACAGGAAAAAAAAAGGCCATGGGATTTTGCGAGGATTTTATTATTCAAGGGAGTGGATCGAAGACTAACAAGCAGCGGTTTAAAGCCTTGGAGGAGAATCAAGATAGGATTTTCAAGTCCCTATTAGAACTGACGACATCCATAACACATCTGACTAGGTCAAACAATGATGCAATCGAGAGACTTGAACGACAGTTGGCTGAAAACAAGGGAAAGGAAACGATGGGCAGACGGACTCAAGGGGATGGACGGAGATCACGTAATTCATGGCGTGAGGCAGAATTCTCGTCAGGTGAGGTAGACGAGCTCAAACCGATCAGAAATCATGAATGGTTTAAGTAAGGAGGACGTGTGGAACGTGGACCATTAATGGTGGAGCGCTGGTTGCATGACGAGGATTCTGAAGGAGAGATTGACGATAGAATTGAGGAAGATAAGAGATTGGATAGGAGACCTCGAGGCCGAAGGCCAATTCATAGGCAACGAAGGGAACCATGAAGAGATGCTGCAGAATATGAAGGTGATAGACGAAGAGAAAGACACCATAGTCGGGGCCCTAGAAAGTCGAAGGTCAATTTTTCGTATTTTAATGGTGGAGATCCACATGAGTGGTTGGACAAGGTGGAGCACTACTTTCAGGTATACGAAGTGGCAAGGGCCAATCGGGTTTCTACTGCATGCATCTACCTTGATGGAAAGGCTAATAGCTGGTGGAGATGGATCAAAGCTCAATATGAGCAAGATGGTAGACAAATAGGGTGGACGGCTTTCGAGCGGGAATTTTTGACTCAATGGGGACCATCACCAGTTGTCAATCATCATGGGCAGTTGGCCAAGCTCAAACAGAAAGGAAGGGTTTCGGTATATATTGATGAGTTTCATCGATTACAGATTCTGGTCAGGGGATGGTCAGAGGAGTCGTTATTGGGGAAGTTTATTGAAGGGTTGAAGCCATGGTTAGCGAGAGAGATGAAACTGAAAGAACCTCAAAGATTGACCGAAGCAATGAGGATGGCGGAGATTTTAGAGGATAGTTACTACAGTGATAAGAAGCCGTTTAAGAAGAGTTCTGAGAGTAAAAATTTTAAATCAGAGTCAAACAAAGATTCTTGGTAGGGAAAATGAGCTATTGAGGATAGTTCCAAGAAGGAAAACAAAGACGTAAAAAAAGCTGACAAAGGAAGAGGTTTAAGAGAGAATCAAAAAGGGTCTGTGCTTTAAATGGGGGTAGAAATGGAACAAAGACCATCGGTGCCGAACTGGGAAGGTATTTTTGATCATTGACTCAAGTGATTCAGATAATGATGTTATCAGTAATGAGGAAGCCATTAGTGATGAGGGAGAGTTGAGGGTGGCTGAATTGGGAGAAAATAATTGTGAAGCTGTGTTGTCTTTAAATGCCATGTTTGGGGTTTCGAAACCATCCACTATAAGGCTCATGGCATGGGTTGGTAAGTTTGAGGTTTCGATGCTGGTAGATTCTGGTTCCTTTCACAATTTCATCAACGCGAATATCGTAAGGAAGATTGGACTGCGAGGGGCTACCATAGAACCGTTTAATGTGAAAGTGGCTAATGGAAAAAAACTTAAGTGTGAGGAAGTGGTTCACGGGGTGAAGATGAACGTGCAAGGAGTTAGGATTGCTGCTGATTTGCATGTGTTATCGCTAGTGGGAGTAGATGTGGTGTTAGGTAATGCTTGGTTGAAGAGTATTGGTAAGGTGGTTATATATTTTGATGTCATGACAATGGAATTCAAATTGGGCGGAAGAAAAAGAACATGGGCTGCTTTGCCTCTTAAAGAAATTAAAAAATGTGAAGCTCAGATGATAGAGAGGCTTTGCAAAGGGGGCGCCCAATGCTTTGCATTGGTGAATGATGGAGATCGACAGAAGGGGAAAAGCAAGAAAAAGAATACAAATGAGCTGTAAGACGAATTACAGCAACTGCCCGAGAAGGTACGTAAGGTATTGGCAAATCATTGACAAGTTCTGGAGGTGCCAAGTAGCTTACCATCCCCCCATCATTGTGATCACCACATTACTTTGAAAGATGAAGCAAAACCGGTCAATGTGCCTCCATATAGGTATGCCCATTTCCAGAAAGATGAGATTGAGAGACAAGTAGAGGATATGTTGAAGAATGGAATGATTAGGCAGAGTTAAAGTCCATTTTCATCTCCGATGTTATTGGTAAGGAAAAAAGATGGGAATTTGAGGTTTTGGATCGACTATCGGGCTTTAAATGAGGCAACTGTGAAGGACCGATTTCCAATCTTGATGGTTGATGAGATGTTAGATGAGTTACATGGGGCATGTGTATTCACCAAGCTAGATTTACGAGCTGGGTTCCACCAAATTCGGATGAAGGAGGAGGATGTGCATAAAACAGCCTTTCGGACTCATTCAGGGTTATATGAGTATCGGGTGATGCTATTTGGGCCGTGCAACGCACCTTCTACATTCCAGGCAGCCATGAATTCTATTTTTAGACCTTACCTAAGGAAGTTTGTGCTAGTGTTGTTTGATGATATATTGATTTATTCAAAATCAATGGAGGAGCATTTAGAGCAATTGGAGTTGGTATTAGGGATACTAGAGCAGCATAATTTTTTTTATTAAAATGTCAAAATGTGATTTTTTGCAAGAGGAATTGCAGTATCTTGGGCACATAATTTCAGGTGCGGGAGTGAGGTTGACCTAAGAAAGATTGAGGCTATGGTGGATTGGCCATTGCCAAAAGATGTGTCGACTCTGATAGGGTTTTTGGGGTTAACAGGTTACTATCGGAGGTTTGTGAAGAATTATGGGCTAATTGCAAAACCCTTGATGACTATGTTGAAGAAAGACAGTTTTGAGTGGACGGAAGAAGCAAAGAAAGCTTTCGAAGATTTGAAGAGGGCTATGACACAAACCCATGTGTTAGCTTTGCCCGATTTTGAAAAGCCATTCGAGGTCTATACCGATACGAGTGGAGAAGAGATTGGGGCAGTCTTGGTACAAGAGAAGAGGCCTCTGGCTTGTGTTTCTAAGGCTTTAGGGCCAATGAAGAAGGCTTTGAGTACTTATGCTAGGGAGATGTTAGCAGTGGTGCACGCGGTAAAGGTGTGGAGACCTTATTTATTGGGCAGGAAATTCACCATTATCACCGATCAACAAGCTTTGAGGCACTTGTTAGAGTAGAAAATTGTAACCCCGAAGCAGCAGAAGTTTTTAGTTAAGCTTCTTGAGTTTGAGTATGATATTGTCTACCAACCTAGTAAAGAAAACAAAGTAGCTGACGCTTTATCTAGAAAATAGGGCAGTTCAATATTGTGGTCTGTGTATGCGGACGATGAGGCAGGATTGTTAGCACTTAGTGGGGTCGAATGACGTGTTTGGGATAGAATTAAGTAGGCCATGCAATTTGTGCTCGAACAGTGGAGATTCGTAAGAAGTTGGAGGACCATGAGGGTGGTATAGAGAGATTTAGCTATAAAAATGGGCTATTGTACTACAAAAACTATGTATATGTACCGGGGGTACCAGGGTTGAGATAGGAGATTTTAGCTCATTTTCACAATAGCAAAGAAGGAGGTCATTCGGGGTGGTTGCGCACTTATGTAAGGATTAAACACTTTTTCTATTGGGAGGGCCATAAAAATGAAGTGAAGAAATTGGTGGCCGAGTGTGATACTGTTAGAAGGTGAAGTATGACCAGAGACGCCCTATGGGGTTGTTGTAACCATTATCGATACCGGAGAAAATTTGGGAGGACTTGACCATGGACTTTGTAGAGGGGCTGCCTAGTAGTGGTGGTTACGAGTCAATTCTGGTCGTGGTGGATAGGTTGAGCAAGGGTGCCCATTTTATTCCGCTCAGACATCCTTTCACCGCTAGTAGTGTGGCTAAGGCGTTTGTAGATAATGTGGTGAAATTGCATGGGATTCCGAGGAGTATCGTGACTGATCGAGGGAAATTATTTATGAGTTCTTTTTGGCAGGAATTATTTACTTTGCAGGGTAGCAAGTTGAAGGCAAGTTCCTTCTACCATCCGCAGACTGACGGACAGACAGAGGTGGTAAATCGGACTCTTGAGCAGTACCCAAGGTGCTACTGTCACGAGGAGCAAAAGAGATGGAAAGAGTACATTTCATGGGCTGAGTACTGGTACAACACGTCACATCTTGCTTCAATTAACATGAGTCCATTTGAAGTAATGTATGGGCGACCGCCACGAATGCTAAGCACTTATGAGAAAGGAACAGCTCGAAACGAAGAAGTCGAGAGAGAGTTGATAGCTAGAGACGAGGTTGTAGCTAAGTTGAAGAAGGAGCTTGAGAAGGCTCAGGGGAGAATGAAGAAGTATTATGACCAAGGCAGAAGAGACGTATCATTTGAACTCGGAGATTTCGTGTATCTCAAACTTCAACCGTACCAGCAGAAATCTCTAAAGAAAAAGTTCAATGTGAAAGTGTTGCAACGATATTATGGGCTTTTTAAGGTGTTAGAGCGGATAGGTGAGGTGGCTTATAAGTTGGAGTTACCGTCTACTTCTAGATTGCATCCGGTGTTCTATGTTACCGTGTTGAAAAAGAGAGTGGGAAACCCAAGTCTCATTTCAAGTGATTTACTAGAGTTTGATACATAGGGTAACTTGCTGATATGGCCTATAATAGCTCTCTGATATCGCAATTGGAAGAAGGGACGTGGTATGACAGAGGTGTGGCAGGTTCTGGTTCAATAGCAAGGGGTCCCTATAAAAGAGGCTACTTGGGAAGACTATGACGAGATGGTAGAACGTTTTCCAGATTTTTCCCTTGAGGACAAGGGCATTCTTGAAGAGCGGGGGAATGTTGAGACCGTTAGAAAATCTAAAAGAATTATGGAACAGCGGTCAAGAACGGCTGTCCAGACCGCAGATTGATGATATCAGTTTATTGACGAGAGGCACGATTTGGGTTCCTGAATTATAAGGAAACTGATATTGTTTTGGAAAAGGACTTTAGACTATTTCTTTTATTTTTATTGTTTTATTTATGATTTAGACTATTTTCCTATTTTAGACTAATTCTGTCATAGTCCGGATAGAAGATTAATTCTAGTATAAATAGAACTATATTTTTTAGGGTTGTTATCTTTTGAATGTTTAATCAATAAAATTGACCCAGTTAGGGTTCATTTTGTTTCTTTTGAATTCAGCTTTTCTCAGTTAATTGCTTAGAATAGCTTGGGCTAGGGTTAGGTAAATTCCGTTATCTAATTCTAGAGAATCGATCGCTCAATTCTGTGAGTGGTTTGATTCAAATCTATCTAACTTTGGGTACAAGTTAGGGCTTGTTGTTGGATCCTAATCAAGGTCCTCAACACATACATATCCAGATGTACGAACAATTCTTTATATCTCATAGTCTTTTGACCTTATGATTATTTACTTTGACAATTATAATAATAAACTATAAATGCTATAAGATTTTGTTAAATCAGAAATCACTTTATTAATATGAAAAGATTATCAATTACACTATTACACTCTTGCTATTGAGCATAATCCTAACATATGTGTTGATTGAGTTATTTTGTGATAGCTAGGTTTTATTTTTTATATGCCATCTAGCTAATTAGTCTCATTGCATTATTAAGATTGTTTTTTGATAGCTAGGATTTCATGACTGATATATACATCTAGCTAATTAATCTCATTGAAATGTTTGAGATTGTTTTTGACAACTATTGTATCTAGGATTGGTTATCCTCTACATAGCTAAGCTTTATGACATATCATTTAGCTTTTGATATCTAGGATTGTGTAAATTGCCATATTATCATCCTAGATAAGCATATAGTGTACCCTAGCTCTATTTGCATATTTGGATATCTTTGCATATTCACTTAGGGTGTATGATCTCTTCGGAGAATTAAGTCTTGATCTAGGATTGCTATTACAGGCCTGCGGGTAGTAGTGGTGGGTTACAGTCTGAGCATGGTTGAGGTCAACCTAGGATATGAACATCATTACAAGTAGTGATTGCGAGGATTGAGCAATTGGACTAGGTCCACTTTTACAGGCCTGCGGGTAGTGGTAGCGGGTTACATACCGGGATTAGATTGTAAACGTTATCACAATTAGTGGATTCGAGGTTCAAGTGTGGTGCACTTACTAGCTCGCGGTTTTTTCCTATTGAGGGTTTCCAAGTAAATATCAAGTGTTATTTAAATTCCGCACATATTACACTTGTTGTAATGTATTGGCTAGTTAGGGACGCAAAAATTTGGTAATAAGGGTTAAAATCTATTCACCCCCCTCTAGATAATTTTATACACACTGTGCATTGTTTGTTTCATCTCGCCTGGTATTCATCCAATATTCTTTAACAATGAATTCGGAATCGTTGAAAATTTCTATCTCATCAACTCCTAATGCAGTGCATACTCTCAAACCTTCTATTAATGCTTCATATTCTACTTGGTTTGTTGGTGGTTTTGAAATCAAAATGCAAGGCACATTCAACTGAATCTCCTTCCGGGGTTGAAACTACTATCCCTGCCCTACTGCCGTGCGTATTTGATGAACCATTGACATGAAGTTGCCATTGGAAGTTTTTCTTTGTTTGCTCTGCTATTATCTTTGCTACTTCAACGTCCGGTTCGGTGAATTCCGCCACAAAGTTTGCAACCACCTAGCCTTTGACTGATGTTCTTGGGAAGTATTTGATGTCGAATTCGCTTAGCTCAATCGCTCACTTAGTTAGTCTACCAGATGCTTCAGGTTTTTGTAAGATTAGCTTGAGTGGACAATTTGTGTATACCTCGATCTTGTAGGCTTGGAAATAAGGCCTCTGTTTCCTCGCCGCTGTTATAAGTGCGAGCACCATCTTCTCAGCTAGCGAATACCTTGTTTCGGCAGGTAACAGGGCTTTACTTGTGGGTATACCGGCTTTTGGACTCCATTGTCTTGTTTGACCAATACAAAACTTGTGGCTACTTCCGTGATTGATAGGTATACACACAGCGTCTCTCTACACAACGATTTTGAAAGTAGTGGCACCTGGCCGAGGTATTCTTTCATGGCGTGAAAGTCTCATTCACAATCTTCATTCCATTTGGCCCCTTTACCTTTCTTGAGAGCCTTGAAAAATGGTAAGCATTTGTCGGTTGACTTCGATATGAACTTGATTAGTGATGCCAAACACCCTGTCAGTTTTTAGATATCCTTTAAAGTTTTTGGTGAAACCATATTAGCTAACGCCTGGATCTTGTCGGGGTTCACTTCTATTCCTTTTTGATGCACTTAATGCCAGAGAAACTTGTCGGATGGTACGCCAAATATACACTTGGCGGGATTTAGCTTCATGCCGTACTTGGTTAATACGTCGAAAGTTTTCCGCAACTCGTTCAAATGCCTGTTGATGGTGACACTTTTTGTTAGCATATCATCGACATATACTTCCATATTTCTTCCTATTTTGCTGGCGAACATTTTATTGACTAGCCGCTGATATGTTGCCCCTGCATTCTTTAGGCCGAATGACATGATTGTGTAGCAGTATAATCCTTGATCAGTAGTGAATGCTATTTTATCTTCATCTGGCTCTTGCATCTTGATATGATTGTACCTAGAATATGTGTCCATGAAGTTGAAAAGCTAGTGTCCGGCAGTTGCGTCAACTAATTGGTCAATTCTTGGTAATGGGAAGTTGTCTTTGGGGTAAGCTTTGTTTAGGTCAGTGAAATCCATACATATCCTCCATTGATTGTTCTTCTTTTTTACAAGCACGACATTTGCCACCCATTTCGGGTATTTAACTTCTCTGATTGACCCTGCTGTGAGTAGCTTGGCCACTTCTTCTCTTATGACCGCACTTCTCTATGGATTGACGCTCCTTCTCTTTTGCACCTATGGCCAAATAGTGCGAAATCACATTTGTGTTGATCCCTGGCATATCTTTATGGCTTCAGGCAAAGATTACTTTATATTGTTTCAACATGCCTGTTATGTCCGCCTTGACTGATTCAGCCAACCTTGCCCCAATTTTAATGACTCTGCCATGTTCTGTTTCGTCTAAGATGACAAACTCGGTCGACTATTCCTTTTCTTCATTTCTCCATTTCTCTCGTCCCTCAAATCGAGTTCGATGATACCGGGCACCTATTGTTTGGTTTGGCTAAGTTGGAATATGCTCAATGCTTCCACTTCGGCTTTGTCTTTGAAGACTGACAAGTTCACCTGGAGAGCCATCTCTTATGATCCTTTGAGTTCTCTGATCCCAAACTCTGTCGAGAATTTCACCTTTAGTGCGTAAGTTGATGTGACTGATCGGGCATTGTTCAGGAATGGTCGGCCGAGTAATGCATTGTATGGCTAGTTATAAATGTCGTCGACCATGAAGTCTAATAGGATTGTTCTCCGACATGGTACCGTGCCGAATCTTAACAGCAGCTTCACGATCCCGAGGGACCGTACTTCTACGCCTCTAAATCCCTTTAATAGCATGTGAAATGGCTCTAGGTCTTTCCTGTCCAACTGCAATTCGTCATATACCTTGGCGCTCAGAATGTCAATCGAGCTCCCACTATCTATCATCACCCAAAATATATCTCTGTGGGCTATTTGGACCCCTACAACAATTGCATCGTTGGGTTTTGCTTAAATTCCTTCTGAATCTTCGGTCGTGAAAACTATCGGGTCCCATCCTTCTTTGCTTCTCTTGGGGCTTCTCTGTAAGGAGTTCACTTCGGTACATCTGCTTTTATTCATCACTTCTCGGACTTCGGACATTCTCTCTCTATTGCTCTGACCAGTGTGGGGTTCGCCGAATATGGTGTTTATCGTGGTGCATAGGCTGTTCTTCCTTGGGCTATTTTTTTCTTGTCCATTTCCTTGGTGGCTATCTTGATGACCACCATGTTTGTCTCCTCTCAAGGTAAAATCTTTGAGCTGCCCATCTCTGATCAGACTTTCTATGTGGTCAAGCAGTTGGAAACACTTAGATGTGCCATGCCCGTGATCTTTGTGGAAGCGACAGTATTTTGTTATGTCCCTCTTGGCATTGGCCGACTATTGTCACGGGTACTTGGCGAGCCCTTTATCTTCTACTACTGAAAGTATGTCCTCTTGGTCATTTGTGTTAGGATTATGCTCAATAGCAAGAGTGTAATGTTGTAATTAACAATCTTTTTCATATTAATAAAGAGATTTCTGGTTTAACAAATCGTATAGCGTTTATAGTTTATATTATAATTGTCAAAGTAAATAATCATAAGGTCTAAAGACTATGGGAAAAGAAGAATTGTTCGTACATCTGGATATGTATTGTTAGGATTATGCTCAATAGCAAGAGTGTAATGTTGTAATTAACAATCTTTTTTCATATTAATAAAGTGATTTCTGGTTTAACAAATCGTATAGCATTTATAGTTTGTATTATAATTGTCAAAGTAAATAATCATAAGGTCTAAAGACTATAGGAAAAGAAGAATTGTTCGTACATCTGGATATGTATGTGGTAGACACAATTCTTTAGTTAGTCTTGAATATTGTTCACAACTTAAGTTAAAGGTTGGGCACCTTTATCTTGTTAAAGTTGTAGAATTCTTTTGCTAGCATTTGAGTGGGATCAAATGAGATATGATGAGTCTAAAATCATCGGAGTGTCTTCGAGCAAAAGGATCTAGTGCACTGGGTGCATTGAACTGGATCACAATGAAATACTTTATCTATAACCGTCAGTAGATAAAAGTCTTTTCATTATCAGGACAATCGGAGAGCCTATCTTAATCCTGAGATAAATGATGGACTTATGGTTGCAAGTGATATCATTCGAGTTATCAATGAGTACGATTATATCGCATAGTCTATCATCGATAGTTTGGTGATATTCATTTGTTAATCGATAGAGGACTTCATTTATAGATATGGACATCGTGGCTCCATTTCATTAAATGAGAGTATAATATCATCATATGGATGTTTTGAGGTAATTGGATATTAAATCTCAACGTTGAGTTTTCGATAGTGTCTATTGAAAACATGGCTTCTGGACAAGTCAAAATATCCAAGTTCAAAACGTGGTCATATGAGTAAATATGGTAACTTGGAGAGTTATAGGCGGTCTATGAACTCTTGGCGATTACCGATATTAATCACGAGGATACACTATCTCCAATATGATTGTCTAGGGTATGAATGAGGAGCATCTTCCTTTTCTATCTTCATTTAAGAGTTCATTTTTAGCTCTTTAGTGGAATGAGATAAAATTAATGGATCGGACCTAAGTGAATCATTTGTTGATTGTGATTAGGTTATGTCTATTGAAGCTTAAATTTAGATGGCTCGCCAACATCCCCAATCCACACGGACTTGCATGGATCACTTCATATATTCTACCGGACCAATTTAAGGGTCCATCTAGAATTGCATTTAATATATTAAGAATATAATTTGCACATTATTTTAGTAATGGGCTGCTCAATTATATTAATATATTAATGAAAGACATGTGGGCTTATTTCTTTTAGTAAGAATGGGTCCGGTTCACGTGTGGGCTTTATGGGTCTGGTTCACGTGGGCTTTTTATTTAAAGTCCAATGGATTAAATGAAATAAGAAAATAATGTTAGGCCCAATCTTAATCAAGTGGGGCGGCAAGGTTAAAATTTTAACCTAAAATATTATTTTGTTTCATTTGTTTTAATTAAATAAGAATTAATTAATTTATTGATTAATTGTTTAATTAAAGAAACAAATCTTTCCTAAAAGTAAAAGACTTGTTTGACAAGGAAATAAATAAATTAGTTTTATTTATTTAATCAAATAAGGAGTCTTTTTAATTAGTCAAAATAAAAGAATAAAAATCAAGGAGTTCGATTAGGGTTTGAAGTCTATTAAGTTGAAAAGAATTAGGGTTGAATTTAAGTCACCCTATATAAGTGACATTATAGAATTCGGCCAACCCTAATCTTAGACCACATAGAATTCGGCAACCCTAAAGGAAAAAGAAGAAAAAATTCGGCCAACCTATATATGTGTTCTTATAGGGTTCGGCCACCACAATCCATTGTGCTTGAGTTTTTTATTTCTTTCTTCTTCTTCTTAATTCCAAGAGAGAGTTTTTATTCGAAAAAGACAAAAGAGAGTGTGAAATTATTCTTTGATAGTATACTATTGCTTAATCATGAATAAGCTTGTGTATACGATATCGATCTAGGTTCACGTGAGTTTCGATCATTAGATTGAGAACTCAAAAGTGACCGGAATAATTTTTGACATTCTTTTGATTGTTTTGTGACTAACAAAGAAAAGAAATTTTTTTGTTTGGTCCATTCACAGGTTTGCAATTCAAAGAAAAGGGAGACCACGCTCCTAGGTGATCCACGTTCGTGCTCGGATTGAAGGTCTTGCGGATTACCATCGACGTAAGTCAATCGGATCACGCGACAAAAGGTAATTTACTTTTGTTAACATATATGCATGTTTATTGATTAAAAGGGTTTAAGGTTCATAAAGGAAAAATTTTAAAAGTCACTAAATCGTTTTTATTATCGCTTCCGCTGCGTTTACCACTTTTATTTATTATTTTTCCCTACAATTTGTCAAAGGAGTGTAGCTGTTATACCTACTTCTGAACCTACTGGTTCGATTGCTTCCGTGTCTTTCCTTGGGTTGATCTTTTTGACTCTTTTCGTTTCTCTGACGGTCACACGACTGCGGTTTTGTTTTTGTGTTTCTAAATTCCGGTTTCATATCTGGTTTATGGCCATGTACGTAACTGTCCCCTTGTGCCGGTCTTCGGCTAGACTGTAATCATCGGCTATGTCTATCATCTCTTCTTAAGTTTTTGGCCGGTCTCTCTGTAATTCAAAAGACAATCGACCACTTTGAAACCCATTGGTGAAAGCAGCTATGACAGCTACATCACTGGCGTCTTCAATCTGGGCGACTTCTTTACCGAATCTTGTTAGGTACTTTTTGAGGGACTCGCTCGTTTCCTGTTTTAAATTTGAAAGGTGGGCAAGTGACTTTCTCCTCTGCAAGCTCCCCATAAACTTCCTTACGAATGCTTTGTTGAAACCTGAAAAATTGTTGACACTTCTAGGTAAGAGCCGCCCAAATCATTTAGAGGCGAGGTCCCCGAAGGTTTGTGGGAAAGTTAGACACAAAAGTCAATCGTTGGATGCGTATTATGCCATGACGTTACAAAATTGCCTGACGTGCTCCTTTGGATTTATGGTTTATTTATATTGTTCTATGGTTAGCATCCTGAATCTTTTCAGGAATCGGGTGCGAGCGATCTAGTCGACGAAAGGATTGTCTGATTCCTCGTTCGATGAAGCATTGTGCCTGTATCTCCGAGCCATTGCTGAGACTTTCTTTGATAGTTCTTGAAGGGTAATGGTTCGCCAACCTATGAGCTTTTCTCCTGGGCCGAACTGGCTCTTAATAGTCATCTGCTGGTAGCCGTTTTCTCTGCTATCTACGCTTCCTCCGGACTTTTGATTGTCTATGCTTTCAGATCTCTTCTGCCTTCCCCTTCTTGTCCACAAGTTCTTTATCGAGTGAGGGTTTTTTTCCTCAGATGATGCGGATCGATGCCTCCGGTGGGTTTTCTGGTAAGTATCCTTGAGGATTATTCCATGTGTCGGACCATGGCTTCACTTTTCCAATGATTCTCCCTCGCTTAGCAAACCTCTTATTTGCTTTTGTCTTATTCCTTTAGGGGTTTCAAGGCGCTTTTAAGTAGACAACTTTGCTTGGGCATCCAGGGTTGTGATGCGAACTTTCGATCGCAACCTTTCCGGTTGATGATCTCTGGGTGTACTTGTTGTCAGGTCATAGGGAGAAGAAATCCCTAAGCCGATGGGAAGCGTCAGCCCTAGTTTGTTGGCCTTGCTGACCAAGTTCATCAAGGCGGTTTGGAAGTGTTGCATGGTTCATCAAGTCAGCAACTCTGGTTTTTGGTGTCACTATCGACTGCTCCTCTGTCATCAACGTCCCGCCTCCTACTAGTCCGGTTGTCTCAGTGTCCTAGCTTTGGTTCTCACCATTGGAGTTTCCGTCTTTTTCATTGGTGTTGCTCACATCTCCTAGGTCTGTTTGTCAGGGTTCCTCGAAGTTCTTCTTTCAACCCCTTCTTCTAGCGCCAATTGTTGACGGTGATTTCTGGATTGCAACGCGTCCAACAATAATATCACGTTAACAAAGCAATAACGTAAATAAAAGCATGCAAAACACAGGTTTTACGTGGAAAACCCTAAAAATGGGAAAAAAACTATGGTGTCCTTTGAGGGCAAGAAATATAATACTATGATTAACTTTATGTTACACTTTTGATATTGTTTCTTCTCTCATACAATATTTCTCAACTTTCCAGGATTAAGAACCCCCTTTTGGTGGACTACATGGTTCTATTTATATCAAGTAGATTAGGGTTTCCTATTGTTATTGTCGTGTGGGTGATGGATTCCCCAAATAGAATCGTTTTAGGATTCTAATCTCGTGGACTTATTGGGACTTGTTTCCAGTTTAATGTCTACCCTTCTGGATCCTTTCAGTCCATTCCTATTTGGACTTCTCTTGAGGGGAAATATGAGTATTTCCTTATTGGGGTGCAACTTTTGAAACCTTGTATCTGGATGAATCCTCACTCGACGAGGTTTACTCTAATAAGGTTACTTTTACCGTATTGGCCGAGTAAAAGTCTTTGGCGAGTACGATCCTAGCTTTCTTTAGGTTGAGCTACCTGACGAATACAGTCTTGGTTTCTACTGATCTTTGTAACGTGGCAAGTGGTCAATGCTTCATTCGTTGACTAGTTGACGAATGACGTGGAATTATTCTCCCATGTTTCTTGCCTATATTGCTGACGTGTCCCTTGGTTGAAAATATACATACAACAGATATAGGTCCCCCACATCCCTATCCCCATTTCCCAAACCCTTCCCCTTCCCCCCATTTCCCCATTTGGGGGAACTATGGATGGGTGAGTTTTAGGGGTAGGTATCCCCATCCCTATTTCCACGTTTCCCCGTTCTCCCGTTTCCCTCGTTTTACTAAAAATTACATACTAAAAAAAAACAAACAATCCATTACAAATTTAAGAAGATACGAACAACAGAGTAGCAGCAAAAGGAGATGACAACAACAAGAGGAGACGAATAGTGGAGCAGCAGCGGCGGTAGCAAGAAGAGACGAACAGTGATGAAGTAGCATTGGCATTAAGAGGAGACGAACGGTGGTCAACGGAGTAGCAGCACTAGTAGCAAGAGGAGATGAAGTGTCGAAGACTTGAAGTGATGAACAACGGTTAATGGAAGCGCAATGAGAGAGTGAGAGAGGTTGGTTTAGGAGTTAGGACTTTAGGTTTAGGATTTAACGTTAAAAGAAGTATATATACTTAGTAACTTAGTGTTTAAAAATAGAAAGAAAAAAAATATTAAGAATATATATACGGTTCGGGGAAAATGGAGATATGGGGAGGGGACCTCCCCTCATCCCCATGCCCATCCCCATTTTTATAAATTTGTAAGGATAATGGGGAAATGGGGATCCCCATCCCAATTTCAATAATAGTGCAGTAGCAAAATCCCCTGGATCTCGTAGTAGTGAGGTACCCGGATGATGGAATGGCAAAGTACTTGGATGTAGTAGTGAGGTACTTAAATATAGTAGTGAGGTACCCGGATGAAGTAGAAGCAGGGTGCATGGATGTAATAGGGAGGTACCCAGATAATATGATAACGAGGTACTTAGATGCTGTGGCAGGGTACCTTATGACCTTGTAGTAGTAGGATCCTTTCGAATCATGAACTCCTTTTCTTGGTACTTGAGAAGATTCAGACAACCTCGAGGTAGGTTGAATCTTGGTATATCTTCTTCTCATGGTAGCAGAATACTTCTCATGACTTCCTCCTACTTATAATTGGTAGGAAAAATTCTTCTTTGGACCCTTACCATTTTTGGCGGTTAACATGTAGGTTTGAAGCCAACTAGGAAGAAGTTATTGATGGCGGACCAAACTTCATGAGCACTACATGGAGATATATAAGACTTGCCTATTCTAGTGGATGGAATAGTGATCCCTACTGATTTCATTGTGCTAGACATAAAGGACAAATCTAATGTCAATAGGAAGTGGTAAGTTCTACTTGGTAGGCTTTTCATGGCTACCGCTCAAATGAAGATTGATGTGTGCAAAAGAAGATATGTGGTGCAATCATTTGAGAAAGAGCTTGAGATTAAGATCATCACATGCAACGATGACCTAAAAAGCATTGAGAGTTGTTATGTGGTGGATGTGCAACCACCAAGGAGTAAGGGTGGAAAGGTGAACAACTTGGTCCAATTGAATGAAAAGAGTGGCCAAGAAGATGAAGAGAGCGTAGGTGATTCAAAGATTGAAGGGCTTAAAAATGAAAATCAAGAGCTCATGCTTGAAGTAGAGGTGCTTAAGGAGGAAAAATATGATCTTGAGAAGAAAGTTGATGACCTATCTAAGAAGAATCACAAGTTGAAGAAGCTCAACAAAGCACTTGCAATTGAGAATGAGTCAACGGTGCAAGAGCTTGAGGACTTAGCTAAGCTCACTGAAGAATTTGAAGAGGAAACCTCAAGGAAGATGAGAAAGACCTTTATGAGTATTGACGCCAAGAACAAGGTAACAGAAGAGGTAAAAGAAGAGATGATCAAGAAAGAAGTGGCTTTGAAAATTGCAAAAGTGAAGGAATGTGACTACTTGGTAAAGATGGATTGGATGGAGCAAGCCATCAAAACACTCGCCAAGGATGGTCCTTCCAAACCGCAAGCGCCAACACAAAAAGGGAGGATTCCTTTCTCTTCTATATCTTGTTATTTTTATCATAGGAAGGGTCATGTTAAATCTAGGTGTTTTGAATATTTGAAGCATGTTAATCATGAACAAACTAGACCTAGGATGAGACCTAATCATGTTAAGAAGGTTTGGGTTAAGTAGGATTTGGTGGATAAAGTTTGAATTGACTCTAAGAGACCAATTTGGGTAGTTAAGAGTAAGATGAATGAATGCTTGATTGACCTTTGTGATGAGCATCATTGCCCCAATTTGCATATTAGGATACGGTAGTGTGGACTTACAACTTTACATTTTCATGCTTTGAATAAAATTTGTTTGTTGTGTTTAAATTTTTGTAGTATATTTCTTGCTAGTTTTTTGCATTCTAATAAGTGTTCCAATATCCTGTGTAGTGCTTTGCATTCTTATGTTGTATTTGGTGGTGTTATTGCAGGAACAAGCTCAAAAATTTTCTCAAAGGATATATTGTCGCCAAATGGCGACATTCACTTAAAACAGATGGAAGAGTCTCGTCATTATAAGGAGCGACAAAATGCCACAGAAAGTGGTGACCACTGACTTAATGATGTCGCCATATGAAGATCCGTTTGTCGCCACTTTACAAAGTGGTGACATTATGGTGACAATGTAAAAGAGGACACACCTGATAGCATCGCCACAAAGAAACTCAATTGTTGCCACTTTGCAAAGTGGCGAGACCATGCAACATCACAAAAACAACAGTGTTTTGACCTGTCGCCACTTCCAAAGTGGTGACATTCAAAGTAGCAACCTAGGGCGTACACATATAACAGTCGTTCAAAGCAGAGCAGCCGTACAAAAACACTCTCTCTCAAATTCTCTTTTCCTCTCAAGCCATGACATGCACGAAACCTCTGAAATTGGAAAGTAAACACTCTAGTTCTTCAATTTTTCCATTCACATTCACTCTCCATTGCATCTAGATATCCTAGGAGTGGATTTTGTGTTTGATTTGAAGTGATTAGTGCCTAAGACTAGATTTTGTGGACATATTGTGCACATTGGTGTGTTGGAGCATTGTTTGTGTGATTTTGGGTGTTAGAAGAGTAGTTTTTGGCTGTGGTAGTGTTATTCAAGCATTGTTGTGCTACCAAATTTTTGTGTCACACTTGATATCCAAAATTTGGCTTCAATGGCTCCCAAAATGAAATTACCGAGTAAGGGAGGAAATGGTAGTAAGGCCCTTACATCACGGATGGTGAGTCTAGCGGCACAAAAGAAGAAGGGTTTGGAGTTTACCTTAAACAGGGACTTTGATGAATGATTCGAGAAGTTTAGTGAGCAGAACATTTGGCCTAAAAGAGTGATCAAGTTGGATGAGTTGATACACACACCTATCCCTGCGACAGTTCGTGATATGGGATGGGGAGGATTAGCGGCCACTCCTCTCATGTATAGTGAGAGGCTTGTGAGGGAATTCTATGCAGGGATGAACCCTAGGGAGTTCATGAGAGGCAGTCCGGTGTTAGTTAGAGGGGGTTCCCGTGTACATGAACATCGTGGATATCAACATCTATTTTAGGTCCACATTTTTGAGGGGATCATGTGGCAAATATAGCTCCCGGTTCTAAGGGCCAATTCTATTTGAGGGTGAGCAACAACCTAAAATTCTGCGTACTCGGAGCCAACTCCTATTTCAACAAACCTTGGAAGGATGAGTGGATCGTGGTTGGAGGAGATTGAGGTCACTCAGTGCACATTGGTAGGACCGAGTATCAGGTTCTCATATAGTTAACCAAGAGAGACAAATGGGACAAGGGAAATATCTCCGCTGAGTCCCTAGGTATTATTAAAAGGATCCAAATGCGGTTCTATTTGAACTAGAAGTACCCTGACGTCGATTCCTATGAAGATGCTAGGTTAGATCGGTTCCTCAAGATTTCGCTTGCTCACCCGGGTATGTAGCTTCTTTCTCTCTGCTCGTTCTTGCTTGATTAACCTTCTTGCTTGGTACTAACTCTTTCTTTTTGATAGTTAATGCAACACCCCTTCTACTTTCCTCTTCTTCCCCTCTAGGACCTTGGCTTCGAGATCCCCCTTCGATCAACTCTCCGGTTCCTTCCTATACTACAAGTACTGGTGCGGCCGTCTGGGTCTAGACTTCCCGCAACAACTCTGTCTCTAGCTCCAGTGGGGTTATCTGTGCAACATCCTACTCCACTTTTTATCCTGCCATTAGTGCGCCCTACTATGGGCGATATGGCTGTAAGGGCTACAAGAGCCCGGGGTTCCTCTGGCCAAGTTCAGAAGCGAACTTCAGATGTTTCCTTTATCAGGCCTCAATAGGTATCTTCTCCTCCTTTTCTTCCTCATTCAACAACTACCAAACATCAACTCATGATGGACAAAGAGAAAGACAAAGAGAAAGAGAAAGAGAAAAAGAAAGAGAAAGATGCTAGCACCGTGGCCAATTCTCATGTTGATCAACCATTGGGATCTCAATCGTGGGATAGCAGCCAAGATGAGGTTCTATCTCGGTTTGCAGTTGCTTGTCTTAGTGATGGTCTACATGCTATGACTTTTATGCTTGTGGTGTTAGGATTATGCTCAATAGCAAGAGTGTAATGTTATTAACAATCTTTTTCATATTAATAAAGTGATTTCTGGTTTAACAAATCGTATAGCATTTATAGTTTGTATTATAATTGTCAAAGTAAATAATCATAAGGTCTAAAGACTATGGGAAAAGAAGAATTGTTCGTACATCTGGATATGTATGTGGTAGACACAATTCTTTAGTTAGTCTTGAATATTGTTCACAACTTAAGTTAAAGGTTAGGCACCTTTATCTTGTTAAAGTTGTAGAATTCTTTTGCTAGCATTTGAGTTGGATCAAATGAGATATGATGAGTCTAAAATCATCGGAGTGTCTTCGAGCAAAAGGATCTAGTGCACTGGGTGCATTGAACTGGATCATAATGAAAAACTTTATCTAGAACCGTCAATAGATAATAGTCTTTTCATTATCAGGACAATCGGAGAGTCTATCTTAATCCTGAGATAAATGATGGACTTATGGTTGCAAGTGATATCATTTGAGTTATCAATGAGTACGATTATATCGCATAGTCTATCCCCGATAGTTTGGTGATATTCATTTGTTAATCGATAGAGGACTTCATTTATAGATATGGACATCGTGGCTCCATTTAATTAAATGAGAGTATAATATCATCATATGGATGTTTTGAGGTAATTGGATATTAAATCTCAACGTTGAGTTTTCAATAGTGTCTATTGAAAACATGGCTTCTGGACAAGTCAAAATATCCAAGTTCAAAACGTGGTCATATGAGTAAATATGGTAACTTGGAGAGTTATTGGCGGTCTATGAACTCTTGGCGATTACTGATATTAATCATGAGGATACACTATCTCCAATATGATTGTCTAGGGTATGAATGAGGAGCATCTTCCTTTTCTATCTTTATTTAAGAGTTCAGTTTTAACTCTTTAGTGGAATGAGTTAAAATTAATGGATCGGACCTAAGTGAATCATTTGTTGATTGTGATTAGGTTATGTCTATTGAAGCTTAAATTTAGATGGCCCGCCAAGATCCCCAATCCACACGGACTTGCATGGATCACTTGATATATTCTACCGACCAATTTAAGGGTCCATCTAGAATTGCATTTAATATATTAAGAATATAATTTGCACATTATTTAAGTAATGGGCTGCTCAATTATGTTAATATATTAATGAAAGACATGTGGGCTTGTTTCTTTTAGTAAGAATGGGTCTGGTTCACATGTGGGCTTTTTTTTTTTATTTAAAGTCCAATGGATTAAATGAAATAGGAAAATAATATTAGGCCCATCTTATATATAAGTGGGGCGGCTAGGTTAAGGTTTTGACCTAAAAATATTATTTTGTTTCATTTGTTTTAATTAAATAAGAATTAATTGATTTATCGATTAATTGTTTAATTAAAGAAACAAATCTTTCCTAAAAGTAAAAGACTTGTTTGATAAGTAAATAAATAAATTAGTATTATTTATTTAATCAAATAAAGAGTCTTTTTTTATTTAGTCAAATAAAAGAATAAAAATAAAAGAGTTGGATTAGGGTTTGAAGTTCATAAAGTTAAAAAGAATTAGGGTTGAATTTTAGTCACCCTATATAAGTGACATGATGAAATTCGGCCAACCCTAATTAGATACCACATAGAATTCGGCAACCCTAAAGGAAAAAGAAGAAAAATTCGGCCAACCTATATATATGTTCTTATAGGGTTCGGCCACATCAATTAATTGGTGCTGGAGTTTTTATTTTCTTCTTCTTCTTAATTCTAAGAGAGTTTTTATTCTAGAGAGACAAAAAGGAGTGAAAAATTATTCTTTGATAGTATACAATTGCTTAAACATCAATAAGCTTGTGTATACGATATCGATCTAGGTTCACGCGAGTTTCGATCATAAGATTGTGAACTCAAAAGTGACCGGAATAATTTTGACATTCTTTTGATTGTTTTGTGACTAACAAAGAAAAGAAAGTATTTGTTTGGTCCATTCACAGGTTTGCAATTCAAAGGAAAGGGAGACCACGCTCCTAGGTGATCCACGTTCGTGCTCGGATTTAATGTCTTGCGGATTACCATCGACGTAAGTCAATCGGATCACGCGACAAGAGCTAATTTACTTTTGTTGATATATATGCATGTTTATTGATTAAAAGCGTTTAAGGTTCATAAAGGAAAATTTTAAAAGTCACTAAATTGTCTTTAGTATCGCTTCCGCTGCGTGTAACACTTTTATTTGTTTATTTTTCCCTACAATTGGTATCAGAGCCTAGGTTGAACCCTTTTAATTAATTAACGTATATATACGTGGATCTATTTCTTTTTATTGTGATTATGCATGTTTAGAAAGAGATGGCACTCTAGGTATTCAAATATATAATTACATGTGATGTATGGATTTATATATATTTTATGTGGTTTGTTATTGCTCGATTTTGGCCCTAGATTTTCAATGTAATTTTTGTTTCGGAGTTGTAACAATAAGGGTGGTCTATTATCGCCATAATTCCTTCTTGGTAGATTGCTAGGTTTTATTTTTTTTTTATATATATGTGCAGTATTTTTTTTAGGGTTACTGCAGTTTTTTTTTATTTATTTTTAGTATGTGCAGTTTTTGGTTTGTAAAAATACCGCAGTGAATAAAAAAAAAAAAAAAAATTTAATACTGCAGTATTTATTATATATATACTGCCGTAATATATTTAGGTCTTGGAGATTCGAAGACACGAAGCAAAACGAAGCAAAACGAAGCAACCGGAACCAAGTACGAGCACCGTGAGCACCCTAGGAGTGGATTGGGCTGCGCATGACAAGCCCAAACTTTGGTGGGCTGTGCATGGCAGCCTTGTGTGGCCTTTTGGGCTGCGCAAGGCAGCCCCTTTGTGGGGTTGTGGGCTGCGCACGCCCATGGGAGAAGGCTGAAGGATGAGCGTATGGTTGATGGGCCACCTGAAGATCTTGTATTCCTGACAAATTGTAATTTACTTGTTTTTCTAGGATGGGCCAAAATTGTTGCTATTTAATTTATGCTTAAATATTACAATATTTGTTATTGTATGATAACATGACATATAGAATAGGAGTGCCACGCATATATCTCTTTTGGTATGAACATGCATCGAATGATTTAGGTATCTAAATTGGCATCTAGATAACTCGGTAAATCATTCTATGGGATTTAATCACACGCCTTAAATAATTGAGTGGGAGAAGATGTTTTGGTAACACCTATGGCCTCCAAGGTTAGTTGAGCTTTATTATTTATTGGTAATCCCCCCAAGGGGCGTCCATGAATGGAATTTAGCAACATACTTCCTTACAAGGATAGACTAGACAATGGACTCAAAAGAGATCTACTCCCCAAGGAGGGATTTTCATGAGAGAAAATTGAGGGTCGATATCTTGGTAACACGCTCAATGTAATTTTATTGATATCCTCCCAAGAGTTCTTGTCAATAAAATTGCAAGGCTAAAATTGAAAACGCTGGTTGTTATGTTAACAATTAGGTGGGACCTAGTCTAACTAGTAAATGGTGCGAACTCCCAAGGAGGCGTAACATTTAAGGGTGTTAGATCACCGTTGAATTTTATGATTGAGTTATTTATTTAATTCAAGATAAATATTTAAAAGTGCTTTATCATGATTATTTACTTATATATGTTTTGTTTTATTCAGAAATCATGACCCCATCACTTATGAACATCCTTAAAGATAACACTTTAACTGGAGATAATTATGTCACATGGAAAAGGAAAATTGGGTTGTTACTGCAAAGTGAAAAACATAAGTTTGTTCTAACTACTCCTAAACAACCTGCTCTTAATAATGAATCTAGCATAATGTGTAGAGATGAGTATGAGCAGTGGAAGACTTCAGATGATATGGCAAAATGTTACATTATGGCCACTATCTCCGACGTGTTGCAACAACAGCATGAAGGAATGGAGTCCGCTGCTGATATAATGATGTCTCTAGAGGAGATGTTTGCTATAAAGTCTAGGACGACTAAGAGAGAGGCAGTGACTGCTTTTATGAATCTTAGGATGAAACCTGGACAGGCTGTGAAAGATCACATGATGAAAGTCATAGCACATCTCAACATTGTTGAACTGCATGGCGCTGAGACAGATGGTGAGACAAAGATTGATATGGTTGTCAATTCATTGTCAGATTCCTTTGATCAGTTCAAATTGGACTACACTTTGAACAAAAAGGAATACACCTTACAAGGCCTGATGCAAGATGTTCAAAGTGCTGAAAAGATCCTTGTGAAAGGCAAAGGTCAAGAGATTCATATGGTTGGTAAAGTTGCTACCGTTAAGGCCCGTCAAATGGTCAAGAAACAACAGAAGAAAAAGCAATTTGGGCCTATCAAGAAGGAGACCAAGAAAGTAACCAAGATCAAAGGGAAATGCTTCCTTTGTGGTGAAAAGGGACATCGGAAGAGAAATTGCCCAAAGTCCCAGAACAAGAAGGAAGAAGGTAATTTGAATTGTCTAGAAACATGTTTTTTGGCTGATTCTACAGATTCTTGGATCATAGACTCAGGAGCCACTAATCATGTTTGTTATTCCTTGCAGGGGTTTCAAGAAAGGAGAAAGCCGAGTAAGAATGAAATCAATTTGCGCTTGGGCAACGGAACGTTAGTGTCTGCAAGTGCAATGGGAGATATTAGAGTTTATTTGGATTCTAGAAGGCATTTAGATTTAATAGACGTTTATTATGTACCTCAATTCAAGAGGAATTTAATTTCAGCTTCTTGTTTGAATAAATTTGGATATTCGGTTACTTTTAATAAAGTTTTTATTATTAGTAAGAATGACAAATTATTTGCCAAGGTACATTGGAAAACGGTCTATACTTTTTGCATAGAAATATCTCTCACCAGTTAGACACAGAAATAACGGAACCTAATCATAAAAGAGTAAAATTATCAATAGATGAAACCTACCTTTGGCATTTACGCTTAGGTCATATTAACCTTAATAGGATTAAAAGATTGGTAAGTGACGGACCTTTAAGTGACTTAAAGGTTGATGATCTACCAACTTGTGAATCTTGTTTGGAAAGTAAAATGACCAAAAGGACGTTCTCTGCCAAAGGTGCAAGAGCCACTGAATGTTTAGGATTGATACACACCGATGTATGTGGACCTATGAGCATTCAAGCTAGAGGTGGATATGAGTACTTCATCACCTTCACGGATGATTACTCAAGATTTGGTTATGTGTATCTCATTAGACATAAGTCGGATGCTTTTGACATGTTCAAAGCATTCAAAGCTGAAGTGGAAAATCAGCTTGAGAAACACATAAAAATCTTGAGATCTGATCGTGGTGGAGAATATCTATCTGGTGAGTTTCAGCAATATCTTATTGATAATGGGATAGTTTCTCAGTTTTCTGCACCAGGTACACCTCAACAGAATGGGGTAGCAGAAAGGAGAAATAGAACTCTTTTGGATATGGTTAGGTCTATTTTGAGTTATTTAACGCTTCCTATTTCTTTTTGGGGATATGCTTTACAAACTGCTATATACATTCTAAACGATGTACCATCTAAGTCTGTTCCTAAAACACCACATGAGTTGTGGACTGGGCGCAAGCCTAGTTTACAACACTTAAGGATATTTGGTTGTCCTGCGCATGTGTTAAAAGGGAAGACAGAAAAGATGGAGTCCCGTTCAGAAACATGTATATTTGTAGGGCATCCAAAAAAAACTAAAGGATATTATTTCTATAGTCCTTCAGATCTTAAAGTATTTGTTTCGACAAATGCTAAATTTCTGGAAAAGGACTATATGAATGATTTTGTGCCTAGAAGTAGAATTGTCCTGAATGAGATGTCAGGAGATACAATTCCACGAGAGGTTGCACAACCTAACCCAATTATAAGTTCCGATCCAACACAAGATCAATAACCTACCATTCCTCGTCGTAGTGGGAGGGTTAGAACACAACCCGAAAGATACATCGGTCTGGGAGAATCAGTGGAGAATCTCCCGGACGACGATGATCCTATACGTACAAGGAAGCTATGGAGGATGTTGATAGTCGCCATTGGCAAAAGGCAATGCAATCCGAGATTGAATCTATGTTCGATAACAAAGTCTGGTCCCTTGTAGACTTGCCTAAAGGGATAAAACCCATTGGGTGCAAGTGGGTATACAAGAGGAAAAGAGGTATGGATGGAAAGGTGGAAACCTTTAAAGCTAGATTGGTAGCTAAAGGGTATACACAGAAAGAAAGTATCGATTACGAGGAAACCTTCTCTCCCGTGGCCATGCTTAAATCCATTAGGATACTCTTATCCATTGCAGCATCTTTAGATTTAGAGATTTGGCAAACGGACGTCAAGATAGCTTTCCTAAATGGAAGTCTTGACGAAAGCATCTACATGATGCAACCAGAGGGATTCATTGAAAAGGGCCAAGTGGATAAGGTATGCAAGTTGCAGAAATCCATATATGGATTAAAGCAAGCATCCAGATCCCGGAACATAAGGTTTGATCAAGCTGTCAAAGGTTTTGGATTTATTCAAGAATCCTGACGAACCTTGTGTATACAAAAGGATTAAAGGCGACAAGTTGGTTTTCCTGATTCTTTATGTTGATGATATACTACTCATTGGAAACGATGTAGGTGTATTGACATCAGTAAAAGAATGGTTAGCAAAACAATTTGATATGAAGGACTTAGGAGAAGCAAGTTATATTCTTGGTATCCAAGTAATAAGGGATAGAAAGAATAGAATGATTGCATTATCCCTAGCTTCATACATTGATAAAATCTTATCTAGGTTCTCCATGCAAGATTCCAAGAAAGGTATGTTACCTTTCAGACATGGAATCAAGCTTTTTAAGGAACAAGTTCCTAAGAATGGGCATGAAGAGCAATTCATGAGTAGAGTTCCATATGCCTCGGCAGTTGGAAGTCTCATGTATGCAATGCTCTGTACTAGACCAGATATTTGTTTTGCTGTTGGCATAAGAAGGTGTTTCACCGAAACTGGACCCGATCATCAGACTACAGCTCTCAAGCATATTTTCAAGTATCTCAAGTGAACGAGAGATAATATGCTTGTATACTCTGGAGGGGATTTGGTTCCCGTTGGGTATACAGATTCTGATTTCCAATCAGATTCTGACTCCAGAAAATCCACATCAGGGGCTGTGTTTACTATTGGAGGAGGAGCAGTTATATGGAGGAGTATCAAGCAATCTTGTATTGCCGATTCCACCATGGAAGCTGAGTATGTTGCTGCATGCGAAGCTGCCAAAGAGGCTGTTTGGCTCCGCCAGCAGGCCGACTTGTGTTGGTTCCTAAAGTGCGAATGTAAAGCCAGCATCACTATTCATCAGACAACAAGGAGCAAAGGGGCTAATCTCGAAAGAACCAAGAAGTCACAAGAGAGGTAAACACATTGAAAGAAAGTATCATCTTTTAAGGGAGATTGTTCAAAGAGGTGACGTGACGATTACCAAAATCGCGTCAGCAGAAAATCTAGCGGATCCCTTCACAAAGGCTCTACCTCAGAAGAGTTTCGATAGGCATCTAGAGAATATGGGTTTGAGAGATATGACACATTTGCTATAGCGCAAGTGGGAGATTGTTAGGATTATGCTCAATAGCAAGAGTGTAATGTTATTAACAATCTTTTTCATATTAATAAAGTGATTTCTGGTTTAACAAATCGTATAGCATTTATAGTTTGTATTATAATTGTCAAAGTAAATAATCATAAGGTCTAAAGACTATGGGAAAAGAAGAATTGTTCGTACATCCGGATATGTATGTGGTAGACACAATTCTTTAGTTAGTCTTGAATAATGTTCACAACTTAAGTTAAAGGTTGGGCACCTTTATCTTGTTAAAGTTGTAGAATTCTTTTGCTAGCATTTGAGTGGGATCAAATGAGATATGATGAGTCTAAAATCATCGAAGTGTCTTCGAGCAAAAGGATCTAGTGCATCGGGTGCATTGAACTGGATCACAATGAAAAGCTTTATCTAGAACCGTCAATAGATAATAGTCTTTTCATTATCAGAACAATCGGAGAGTCTATCTTAATCCTGAGATAAATGACGGACTTATGGTTGCAAGTGATATCATTTGAGTTATCAATGAGTACGATTATATCGCATAGTCTATCCTCGATAGTTTGGTGATATTCATTTGTTAATCGATAGAGGACTTCATTTATAGATATGGACATCGTGGCTCCATTTAATTAAATGAGAGTATAATATCATCATATGGATGTTTTGAGGTAACTGGATATTAAATCTCAACGTTGAGTTTTCAATAGTGTCTATTGAAAACATGGCTTCTGGACAAGTCAAAATATCCAAGTTCAAAACGTGGTCATATGAGTAAATATGGTAACTTGGAGAGTTATAGGCGGTCTATGAACTCTTGGCGATTACTGATATTAATCACGAGGATACACTATCTCCAATATGATTGTCTAGGGTATGAATGAAGAGCATCTTCCTTTTCTATCTTTATTTAAGAGTTCAGCTTTAGCTTTTTAGTGAAATGAGTTAAAATTAATGGATCGGACCTAAGTGAATCATTTGTTGATTGTGATTAGGTTATGTCTATTGAAGCTTAAATTTAGATGGCCCGCCAAGATCCCCAATCCACACGGACTTGCATGGATCACTTGATATTCTACTGGACCAATTTAAGGGTCAATCTAGAATTGCATTTAATATATTAAGAATATAATTTGTACATTATTTTAGTAATGGACTGCTCAATTATATTAATATATTAATGAAAGACATGTGGGCTTGTTTCTTTTAGTAAGAATGGGTCTGGTTCACATGTGGGCTTTTGTTTTATTTAAAGTCCAATGGATTAAATGAAATAGGAAAATAATATTAGGCCCATCTTATATATAAGTGGGGCGGCTAGGTTAAGGTTTTGACCTAAAAATATTATTTTGTTTCATTTGTTTTAATTAAATAAGAATTAATTGATTTATTGATTAATTGTTTAATTAAAGAAAACAAATCTTTCCTAAAAGTAAAAGACTTGTTTGATAAGTAAATAAATAAATTAGTATTATTTATTTAATCAAATAAGGAGTTTTTTTTTTTTTATTTAGTCAAATAAAAGAATAAAAATAAAAGAGTTGGATTAGGTTTGAAGTCTATAAAGTTAAAAAGAATTAGGGTTGAATTTCAGTCACCCTATATAAGTGACATGATGAAATTCGGCAAACCCTAATTAGATACTACATAGAATTCGGCAACCCTAAAGGAAAAAGAAGAAAAATTCGGCCAACCTATATATATGTTCTTATAGGGTTCGGCCACATCAATTAATTGGTGCTTGGTTTTTATTTTCTTTCTTCTTCTTCTTAATTCTAAGAGAGTTTTTATTCTAGAGAGACAAAAAGGAGTGAAAAATTATCCTTTGATAGTATACAATTGCTTAAACATCAATAAGCTTGTGTATACGATATCGATCTAGGTTCATGCGAGTTTCGATCATAAGATTGTGAACTCAAAAGTGACCGGAATAATTTTGACATTCTTTTGATTGTTTTGTGACTAACAAAGAAAAGAAAGTATTTGTTTGGTCCATTCACAGGTTTGCAATTCAAAGGAAAGGGAGACCACGCTCCTAGGTGATCCACTTTCGTGCTCGGATTGAAGGTCTTGCGGATTACCATCGACGTAAGTCAATCGGATCACGCGACAAGAGGTAATTTACTTTTGTTGATATATATGCATGTTTATTGATTAAAAGGGTTTAAGGTTCATAAAGGAAAAATTTTAAAAGTCACTAAATCGTCTTTAGTATCGCTTCCGCTGCGTGTAACACTTTTATTTGTTTATTTTTTCCCTCCATGTGGACCTTATGGTCAAAAGAGGATCCTTCCTTTTTGCTAAGGTATGATTCTTGATCCTCTACCTTGATTGGTGAATCTTATAGGAAGGTACTCACCTTTCCCTTTTCCTATTTTTGTAGGCCTTCAAATTCACTCTGGCTATGGAGCAGCAGGTGATGGCCTTTAAAGAGGCAAACATAGCTGTTAGGGCAGAACTGGAGGAGACCAAGAAAGATATAGCCCGATCCGAGAAGGGCATAAACTCCCTGATCACGGCTGCCACAAAGGCAGAAAGTGGCAGGCAAGAGGCTTAGTAGAATTGTAGCAGATGAAACGCGCCTTGGACATAGAGATAGTCAGGTCTCTGTGCCGCCACGAGGAGATGGAGTGTATAAAGGTGGAGAAGATCCTGCTTCAGGATGAAAATCAACTTCTGCATAATACAACGGAATCCTTAAAAGCCATGGTGGATTCCTCATTTGCTGATGGGTATTTCTTTGCTTCTTATAAGGTGGCATAAGCCCTTCCTCCTCGTTTTGACTTGCAAGCCACCTTCAAGTGGGACCGGGAGTAGATTATGGCGAAGGCTGCTCAATTTTCAGATGCTGCTCCAGTCCAAGTGGATCCTCCTCCAACTGCTACTATCCCGGATTCTTCCTTGCTTTAGGAGCCTACCTTGCGTGCTACTGATCCTGTAGGAACAACTGAGAAAATGCTTCTTGATCCTCTTGCAAATCAAGATAACCAAATACAAGATGTAAAGGACCCCGCTGGGATTAAGGCTGAACCAGTAAAGGAGTTAGAGGCTCCTACTGGATCCGAGGTACCAAGGGCTAAGGATATCTTAGCTGATGTAGGCACCAATGGGGCAAAGGATGCAAAGGCATCAGACCATGACAAAGAAGCTAGGGAGAAGAAGGACGCATAACTTGTTTGATATATCTGCCATGTTATTTTTTAATATTTATTCTTTGTAGCCCAGAAACGGGGGGTTGGCACCCTGATTGATCAATGAAAATGGTTTCTTTTTTGCTGGTGCATTGCCTTGTTTAAGTGATGAACTTTGACTATAACTCACACTTTTATACTTAACCATAATCCGGACAAAAACTTACTTGGGATTCTAGTAGCACTTGGTACTTGGATACTTGTTAGAGGTATCCTGGTTATTAGTCCCCTTATAAAAATTGACATGTAACCATGCACTGCCTGACCCTTAGAGGAAAGACTAGTCCATGTAAGTAGTCAAAGCTGCTTTGATACCTGAATTAGGATGATATAGATCAAAGCACAGTCTATTTTTTGCATATGAGATATCTTGAACCGATATTTTAGGCCGTCGAGTCTACCTCTTGGTTCATTTAAGTCAAACCGAGGTACCAAGTATCCTTGCACAAGGAATTCTGGTCCTTAAACGAACTGATCCTAGTGGGCAAATGAGGCCATATTAGCATTAGGTCTTTTGTTAGGTGAATCACATCGTCAGACATCCCGATAAAGGGTCATGATCCTTAGGCGATTTGTCTTGGTATGCAACTAAGACCACTTTAGCACCGGGTCCTCTTTTAGGTGAATTGAGGCATCAGGCATCCCGCTAAAGGATCCTAATCCTTAGGCGATATGTCCTGGTAGGCCACTTAGGCCACTTTAGCACCAGGTTCTCTTGTTTGGCAAAATAAGGCACCAGGCATTTCGCTAAGGGATCCTAATCCTTAGGCGATATGTCCTGGTAGGCAACTTAGGCCACTTTAGCACAGGTTCTCTTGTTTGGCAAATTGAGGCATCAGGCATCCCGCTAAGGGATCCTGATCCTTAGGCGATATGTTCCGGTAGGAAACTTAAGCCACTTTAGCACCAGTTTATCTTGTTTGGCGAATTGAGGCATCTGGCATCCCACTAAAGGTTCTTGATCCTTAGGCAATATGTCTTGGTAGGCAACTTAGGCCACTTTAGCATCAGGTTCTCTTGTTTGGCGAATTGAGGCATCATTGAAATAATACAAATGTAGTTAAATTGCTTAAAGCATATCTAGAGGGGTGAATAGGTTTTTACACCTTTTTCAATCCTTTGAAACAAACATTCGTTTGTCCCTCAATGTAGCTTTACATACAATGCATAATCTAAAAACAACCATACATAGACAATATAATCATGTGATCATTTAGGCAATGTCTACATATATAAAGAGTTGCATGAGGTATAAAACACAAAAATTCTCAACAACATAGAATACTTGTATTATGATATTGTTCAAGAAATTACAAGTGTTAACAAATATAGCTATACATCAAAGTAACAAAATACAAAAGAATAAAGAATATAAGAATGATCGAATATATATTGCTTTACAAATCACACTTAGCAAATCTTGATTCAAAAACTTTATAAGTGATGAATGTACTACAAGATTAAGAGCAAACATACATATATATATATATACAAGTAATAAAGAGAGATAGAAAGAATTAACACATGGGTTTTTTTAATGTGGTAAAACCTCTAAGGAGGAAATATCCACGGGTTGAACTACAACTATTGGGTACTATAAATATTGAATGGTAAATTAGAAATTCCACAAAGTGACCAATCCTAGATCACCAACACATGTAGAGTCTATGTCTACCTAACCCTATTAGAAAGTATGAAATCCCTTAATGATGCAGAGCCACCATATGTTGGACAACATACGAAACCAACATCAATGGAAGATTAGAAATTCCTTAAGAGTGCATACACATCCCGTGTACCCAGCTCTATTGGAGTCTATATATATCCATACACCTAGGCCTACCAATAATGTAGCCATCTCTCTATCTAAGGCACTCATGCCTCTAGAGAGCCTCTCTTGCATAGCTATCCGGACGTTCCCGATCCTAGCCATGACTTCTTGCTTGCCTAACCAAGTCATCCCAACTCTAAACAAGACTTCTTGCTTGGCTATCCAGACATCCCGTCCGAACTAAGACCTCATGCCTTTCACAAGGACTTCCTAGTGTGATCATGTGAATGCAAAATGATGCAATCAAACAATTCAACATAGAACATGTGATCAATACATTCCATGGCACAAATAGACCTAATCATGTGAAACACAAATCTAATAGTCTAGATGCCAAAACATGAATTAAACCTTGAGTAAGTGAAAACACCTAACACAAAAACTCCTAGTTTCATTCAAATAAACAACCCTTGAATATATCATATTCATGAAGCACATATTCAAGATGTCATACACATACAAAATAAAATGCTAGAATCATAAAATGATTTCAATGAATATTCTAGCTAAAGAATTAGAGAAAGGATAAAATGATTACTCAATTAAATCTTAGATTTCTCTAAAAACACATACACATACAATAATCCTAGATTACATCAATCATATGATCAAAACAAAATTCAAGGTCATTTATCATAAAAATGATTCAATCAAGTCTCAAACAACCTTAGATATCAAACTAATCATAATACAACTCTCAAACATGTGAAAATCATAGAATCAAATAAACTAGTTCACATATGTCTCTAATTAGAATTTTGATTAGGTTTGATTCTGAAGCTATCTTTCTTAATAGCATTAATCATATATATATATATATATATATACATACATATAAAAGAAGAAATCCCAAGCAAATTGAAGGTTATAAAAAAAGAAATCTCAAAGATAAGACCAATACCTAGGAATCACTAGCTGTCACGGTTTTCTAGGTAGAACCACTGGAAAACTTGATCACACTGTAGCAAGACCACTAAGAAAAGGTAGAGGACTCAAATATAAACAATCTCCAACTTGAATCACTCAATTCTGACTTCGTATGAGAAAATTATGGTGTTTGGAAGGTGAGAAAAAGTTGAGAGAAAATTCTGCATATAAGAAATTCTAATTTTTCTTCTTGAATAGAATGGGAGGGAATGGAGAAATTTAAAATGAAGAGAGTGTAAGGATTCTCATTTATTGATTGACTTATTTCATGGACAAACCACATATTGGGGCTTGATGTAAGTTTAGCTTAGGTATTTGATGGTTGGTGTTTTGCACAACCAAGGTCCGCTCAAGACCTCAAGAGAAGAAGCACCAAAGGTGTATTCTAGTGCTTTCTTGCTTTGAAGAGATCTAGTTGCACACACACACAACTCATGCATATATCTTATTCTTGTATGTTGTGTGTTTTATATGAGTGCATGCATGTTCTTGAACATCTATTCTTTCATGTTTTTATTGATTGCATCTAGTTTATTAAAATGCCATAACATGTTTAGGCATTAGGATGCAAAGCCCTGAAGTCTCTTCATGCATTTTTAAATGATTGCATCATGTTCATTGAAATCTCATAACATGTCTAGGCATTGGGATGCAAAGCCACGAAGTCTCTTCATGCATGTTTAAATGATTGCATCTTGTTCATTGAAATGCCATGACATGTTTAGGCATTAGGATGCAAAGCCAAGAATTCTATTCATGCATGTCTTAATTGAGTGAATCTTGTTCAATGACAATGCCATGACATGTTAGGCATCCACACTTGCACTTCATGTTAATCTTAAGTGTGGTGCAATTCGTTTTTGTTTGTGTGATCGGAAACATCCGCGCTTGTACGATGGTGTATATATGTCTTAGTGCAATGGTTGACCACTTTAGAAGGTCTCATTCTTCCTTTGGATAAGTGTTAGTTTTGGTTTGGTTGTTTGGAGTAAAGTGTCTAGTTTCAAAGAATGAATTTCATTGTTTTAAATGTTTTTAAAAATTGATATTTGTACGGTCTTGTGACCATAACCTTTTTTGAAAAGATTTAAATTGAATTTTGTAAAATTCTGGACAAACTAGACACCTATACATTTCCAATAGTATATTATTCATAACATTTCATGATCGTTTGGATTGCTTTTGAAATCTCCAAAGTGACCACCAAAACAAGGCAACTATGTTGTTATCCGTTTCTGACATTTGGTCACTCAATTGAACATAACCTTTTCTACAGACATCAAAATTTCATTCCATTAATTGGAGTAGAAAGTAGACTTCGATACCTTTCTAACGATATATCATACGAAAGGTTTTGATGTCGTTTGATCATGTTTTGAGGCACTTGAAGTTGAAGCTAATGCACTGTCGCGGCCAAACTGTTGTTCACTCACCCTACGTAAAGTGGGCACCTGATTGATTTAAAAAGACGCCCTACACCCGCCTTACAACCGCCCTACGTAGAGCGGTTTGTGGGAAAACTTTTGGAAATTTTCCAAAACGACATAGCTTCAATTGGACATCATATATATATGCCTCTTTAACCTTAGGTCGTCCCAATAACTCAAAAATCCATATTTTTTATTGAGAGGATTTTCAAAGTGAGAAATTCACCCAAGAACTCATCTTTGATCATCCAAACCTTTTCCATATGCATAAATCATAATCTAAGCATCATCTAGGATCATCTATTATGTGCTAATGCATGGGTCTTCTTCAACACACATGGTATGGTATGTTGAACACTATTATCTTACATAATTAGTGATTTTACTTATCAATTTATCTCATTTATTTCTTGTATGTTTTTAGAGTAATTACTACATACATGATTGAGATTATGTGTTGATTGGGTTATTTTTTGATAGCTTAATTGATTAGGTCATTATTGCCTAAAACCTTAACCATAAACATTCTTGTGTGATTTATTGATAACTAGGTTGATAGATTGTCTTTTAATCAACTAGTTAAGCTTTTGAATGTTTGTGGGTTATTTGTGATAGCTATTGTATTTAGGATTGGTTATCCTTAACATAGCTAAGTTGTATGCCATGTCATATAGTTGTATTTGATATCTAGGAATGATTTAATTGTCATTTTATATTCCTAGATAAACATTTAATGTACCCAAACATTACTTGCATATTTGGATATTGCATAATATTCACTTAGGGTGTTTGATCTCTTCGGAGAAGTAGGTCTTGTGTGATGACCGAGATTAGGTCATACACCGGGATTAGGTGTTCACATGAGCAATTGAACTAGGTTCACTTATACCGGGATTAGGTAGTGGTGGTGAGTTACATACCGGGATTAGGTTGTAATCTCATTGCCATTAGTGGATTCGAGGTTCGCATGTGGTTCACATAACAGCCCGTGGTTTTTCCCGTGAGGGTTTCCACGTAAATATCTTGTATCATTTATAATTCCACATTTATTACATTTGATATATTATTGTGACTAATTAGGGGTAATTTTGTCAACTTGGCTTAATAACGAAAATTGGGTAATATCGGATAAAATCTATTTACCCCCTTCTAGATTTATATTGAACACACCTTAAATTTGTTTCAGAGAGAGAGGGAAAGGAACCGGCCAACTAGAGCATGCCATGTCATCAGCCCATGTGGCCCATGTGGCACACATGGGCAGAGAGGGGTCCAGCCCGTGTGCCACACGTAACTCACACGTGGCCATGAAAGGTTGGCCATTGGCCAATCTTGCTCCTCTCGCGCACCGCTTGCGTTCTTCAACCGTATTCAGGCCTCTGAACTCCGATTTCGAATCCATCGTCGGATTACGAATCGTAACTCCCTCACGCACAACAACGACTACAAAACTTTGCAAAACGGTTAAGAATTCAGCTCGGAAAATGAAGACGAAGACAACTTAATGAATGAGAACGCAAAGTAGCGTATCTACATCGTTTGGACTCGAAGCCTAATGAATGAATAACCGAAATGACTGGGACTTAATAAAGAATCATAAGAGAATATTTTCAAGTCCAAAAACAATAAAATGAAAACAAATAGACACCAAGTCACACACAAATGCCGTTTCCTAGACTTAGTCCTAGAACATGCATTTTCCAATAATTATCAATTTAAATCTAATATATTGTCAAGTGTGTGAAAGTGTTAAATAAATGTTGTTCAATTATGCAGGGATACAAATGAATGTCGTATGTGTGTGTACCTAGCCTTGTAAGAGGAATGAGGTCTTTGTGCAATGAAGCGCATTCCTCCTTGAACAACACCACCTTGCATGAAATGTGGTCGAGTCTTTCTTTGAAGCTTCAAATCATCAATCCTAAGACTACTAATCAATACAAGAAAAACAACGCTTTGATATGGAATATATGCCAAGACAAACTAAAAACCTAACAATCTCCCCCTTTGGCAAATTCCATGTCAAAACACCTATACATAAACTAAAACAATTACAAAGAAAATTTGGTCACAATGAATACAATGAGTTACACATTTCTAGACAAAATTTCCAACAAGAAGTCTTGAACTTCATCTTGGTCTTCTCTTGATATCATTTAAAAATAACTTGAAAGCACAAGAATATCCAAGAAACAACACTTATGGCAATATTCATTCTTAGGCAAGAAATATAAAACAATTAAGTTCAAATGAATCATGTATGCTCCCCCTTAATACATGCTATCCAACAAAATATTCTAGCCAAGATCACCAAAAACTATTACATGCCATAAAGTTCAAACTTGATACCAAAATACACCAAATACAAAAAAAAAACTACAAATGAGACTAAGCAAGCTAGAAACTATCATATTTCTCCCCATATTTCTCCCCCTTTTAGACATGATATGAAGCCAAAAAGAAAGAGTAAGAAAATATACCTTACGACCATTTCTTGCCACTTTTAACTTCCAACTTCAAAATATGCGGATTACAAGAATGAAATGTACACTTGATATGATTTAACAATTGTATAATATGAATCAATACATGTGAAAAACAATATACAAGAGATACAATCAATACATGATATGGAAGATAATGAAAATTAAAGTGAAAATGGACACAAGTATTTTTTACATGGTAAACCTCAAAGAGGAAAAATCCACGGGTTGATAACCACAACCACCGGCAAAGCAATCCACTATATGAAAAGGACTTACACACTCAAGGCTATCAAAAAATGATATCCACCCTAAGCTATCAACTCCTAATCTACCATCAAGGCTCAGTGAACCACCTAACCTACTCCCTATCCAAGATATGTCCTACACCTCTAGAGAGCAACTCCCTATCCAAATCTCTCAAGCCTCTAGGAAGATTTCTTTCCTTAGCTATCTAGATCACAAATGATCCTAGTCAAGCTTCCCTAGCTCAACCATCCAGAGTACTAAACTCCTAGCTAAGACTTTTGCTTAGTTATCCGGATCCTCTTGATCCTAACTAAGACTTCATGCTTGGCTATTCGGAACACTTACCTAGCCAAGTCTTCTTGCTCAAATCAAGGCTTCACTCACATTAACAAAAGACTTCAACCTTTCCACAAGGCAACGATCTAAGTGATGCAAATGATGCAAACACAAGTCAAATAAAGCAAGATGATCAATCAAACTATATGAACATGAATAGATATATTATAGGATATGCTTTCAACAGACAATCACAAATGTACCTAGAAATCAAGGCATGTGAGTCAATAAGAACAAGATATGAATATTAAAATATCACAAGAGAATCTTAGTTCTTAGATTATGAAATTAAACCTAGAAAATATCATGAAGCATATCACATATATAATTTCTAGAATCAATTCCAAGTTAAATCAAGTTTAGCAAATATATGTTCAAGAGAAATCACAAAGCTAAAACTCAATTAAAAAATGATCAAACACCCCTAGAATATGATCTAACGTCATTCTTAACACAAATCATCTATCAAATAGGAAGATTAAAAGAGATGATCAAAGAGAAAGTGATAAGAAGAAGTTTCACATACAACAATGGAATCTCGGACAGAAATCTGCAAGCTGTAAAACATCATGAACTCAAATGACTCTAAAAATACTTAGGGTTTGTAGCTCCCTTCAAAACCAACAATTTTGGTTTTTGAATCACTTTATTTCGATTTCGTATGAGTGAGTTACTATCAAAATAAGAAAACTAAAATTGAGAGAAAATTTCTAATTTCATCTTTTTCAAATTTTCTACATTTAATATTTTGGAGGGAAGGATGAGAGCTTTTGAATGAATTCAAGGGAGGGAAAAATGACCCAATCACAAGTAGCCACATCAGACTCCGCGTGTGCACCACGTGTGGCACACGTGGGCAGAGGGCTGTTGATGTGTAAAATCGTGTTATAAAAACCTAACTCGCAAGTGCACGAATCGTGAGATAAATACAGTGACAAGTAGGGATCGTTCCCACGAGGAACAATGATTTATCAATTATAACAAATCATAATTAAAGCTAATAAAGTAAAAGTAACCAAGAGATTTGAGAATGATTGATTGATTTAGAACTAAATTAAACTAAGAAAGCAATTTAACAAAGAATTGGTGAATGTGATCAAGAGATGGAAAACTAGGTAACCGATGTTCCCCCATATGCAATACTCAATGCTCATCAACTAATTTTATGAAATAGATTCAATCCAGATTCAGAGTTCATTCTCATCTTAATTATGGTATTACCTTAATTATGGTATTACCTTAATTCCTCGGGAGTTAACCACGTGTTCTCAATCACAACTCACCCTCGTCAAAGGTGTAAGCATTAATTATTGAACCAAAATTGTCTCGCAGTAATTCCTATGTCGAGAACAATCATACTCATTCAATTGAAAAGTAATTAAGACAACCTAAATTATCGAAACCTTAGACAAGTATAAATTAATTTCCATTAGATTAATGCAACTCAAGAGTAAGACATATAATGAATTGAACAAATATAAATCCGAATTGATTAATAAATATATGGAGTTTGAATCATAACATGAGCATTACATAGGTTCATATCGATTCCCTAATATGGAGTTAGTTACACATCATAGAAATTGAAAGACAAAAGAGAGAATAGATAAAACCCATTGAGGCCTTCAATGAATTCTATAAATCTTCGATATTGAAATCTTCTTTGTCTCCAAATCTTCTCTGTGTAAAGATGAATGAAAAGATTAAGTAAGGGTTTTTTGTTTCTCTCCCCAGCCGTCTCTTTTAAAATCCTCTCGTCGCCTTAAATAGGTTGCTTTTTAAAATAGGTCAGTCAGAGTCCTGAAAGAAACATGTTTGCGCACGACCGCCCCTTGGACCGCTCCCTGGGCAAGGTGCATGAGCAGCGGCCTACAAATAACGCACGACTGGGAGTGAACGCCTGCTAGACCACTTGAGACGCATGTGCCTGACCGGCGGTCTGGCCGGTGGAAATTACTGATCCTTCCTCTGCTACTGATCGCTTGTTAGACCGCTTAGAATGCACTGTATGGCCAACGGAATTTCTTAGACCTTCCTCTGCTACTGATCGCTTGCCGGACCGCTTAGAAGGCACTGCATGGCCGACAGTCTGGACTATGGCAAAAGATAGTTTTACCCTTTTTAACACTTTTTAACTCTAATTCATCCGCTAATGAAAACATCCTACATAGGCTCAACAAACACATCAAACCACCAAAAATGACTCAAAGGACAGGCAAAATACATAGTACAAAGGGTGAAATATAAGCATAAAATTAGACTGATCAAATACCCCCAAACCTATCTTTTGCTCGTCCTCGAGCAAAACCTAAAAAAAAAAACCTCAACTAAAAGAAAAACTAAATCCTAACTAAGCCACTTTTGCAGGGAACGTGATAGCATTGAGCATATGCTATAAGCCTTTAAACCTCTAGGTGTCCCTAGTAGGAGGAGTTTTGTCTCCTGAGGGTTCTCAGCTATGACACCTACAAACATATCCCACAAAAACCAATCATTTGAGATGCAATCGATTCGCACCCATACTGAAACAATGTATGCAAAAGCCAAAAAGTAAAGACTAACATTAAGTCGCAAAACTGACTACATGGCTCAGATTTTATTGAAAAGCCCAAACTCAAGATACTCAAGCATCAAAGACACATTCGCCGAATGCCATTAGATGTAATTCGCCTCAACTCTAATTCTCATAAGATATTGCTCATATTTTCACATGGAACTTAGGCAAATTCACTCATCAAGCATATGCAAAAGAAGTTATGCATAAGAAATTTCAAATTATAATTGCATATGAATATATCATTGAAAGAACGCTTGATTTGTATGCAAAAGATCTCATGAAAAAAATCAAACATTATGAACAAGATAAACACAAGATGCATTTCTACTTTCCTAGCAAGGATAACTAGCAGATCAATTAGGCTTTTCATAAGGTTGTGATGGGGCTATTGGGCAAAGGTAAAGAAAGAATGGGCAATAGGAATTCAAAAACCTAGGATCATCCAATGAGAGTCTTCAATTACCTTTACGGCTTAGTACGAGCTCCTAAATCTTTGTTGACTTCTATTGTAAGTGGAATAATGCCACTTACCATCTACTTTAGTCTCATAATTCTCCATCCTTTCTTGCCAACTCTTTTGAGAGTAGGTACAATAACTCAAAGTTATTGACTTACTTTAATCTTTAAAATCCTTTCTCTGATTCTCACTACTCACCTTTCATTTTGGTGGCAAAATATATATATATATATATATATATATATATATATATTTGATCAATTGAATCAGAGATTTACAACACTTTGCTAAATTCAGACAACATTTTTGGATTGAATGCAGCTCCTTATCGGTCTCAGATCAATTTCTACCCCCTTCTCGTGCAGAACTATTGTATTTCCTTCACATTCTCAAAGCATGATCCCAAGCTATATGGTATGGCAAAATTATAGGTTTACTTGGGTTACAGTTAATGAGGTGAAGAAAGAAAAAGGCTATACAGTGTTTGGCTTCAAACAGGGCTATGGAGCACATACATAAGGTAGGAAATATTTAAGGCCTTTTAGGTAGTTCAAACATACATAGTCTAGCATCACTTCCACTGGCTCATCTTACTCAAGATAAAAAATTATCAAGTGCAATCTTTTATGATGTACGTTCTATAATGCTCAATGTTCAACCTATAGAGATCAAATCTACTGCTAAGAACCTACCGAGTGTTTAAAGAAGTAGAACAAAATTTCCCTCATAATATGTCATTTATGCACGCTTTTTGGCTTAGTGAACTCACAAGGGCAGTCTCCGCTATTAATCATGACTATCCAACTAAGCATCTTATCCATTATCACATCAAGAGCCTGTCATAAATTTTGAAAATTGCAATGCAATAATCTAAGCGGCAAAATGCTAGTTTAAACCCAGTGATTAAAGCATATCATTTCTAAGGCACATACCAAAGCATCTCATCAAGGCCCAAGTAAGAATAACAGACTCTACAAACAACTAAAAACTTGACTCAAGATTCAAGACTCAAACATCTCACCCCTAAACCTAAACTCGACTTTGCCTTCAACGTTGACAATCAAGACAAGAAAAGAGGTGATAGACACACTAAAGAAAAACCAGAAATAAGACTGCAATAATCAAACAAATAACAAAAATATCCGACAAGAAAAGAAACAAAAGAAACTAAAAATTCAAAAAGAAAAAAAAAATCATATCCTGCTAATCTCATCTGCCTTCATCGGAAAGATGAAGTATCTTTACGCCTTGGTCGGAGTCTATCTGGCCATCCTGTATCGGCTCCTCATTATCAAAGTTCATTAACAGAGTGCTCTGATCAAATTCTCTTGGTTGGAAATCGGATCCACCAGCCTCATAGTACGGGTCAGAAAACGGAGCTTGGGACGGCGCACCACTGCCGCTAGCTACAGAAAACCAGCTAACCATTAACGAGCGCAGCTTCTCTATGTTTGACTCGACAGTGTCAAAATGAGTGTTCAACTGTCCCTCCAACTCTCCAAAACATAGATCTATGTGATTCCGCATGACCTGCAAAAGAGTATCAAATGGGTCACCTCCTGGCTGGGCAGCACCTGGTGCCGCCTCCCCTATAGGCTGATCCTAAAGCCTTGCTGCTTGCTCTTCCCTATGACGTCTTCTAGCCGCATATCTACCAAGGGGCTCCAAACCCCGAAGGACTAACTGCCGGTTCCATATAGTCCTGTTTACCATAAACGGCTCAACGGGCTCCAACCCAGCACTCACATCAATATCAGCCTGCTGATAAAAAGCCGTGATAAAACACGGAAATACCATGAACTGGTCATCATGCAAAACGGCATCAAGGATGGCATTAAAAATTACGCAACCAATGTTGATTGCGTCACCAGTCTTCAAGCGATGCAACACTCGCACTTGGTCAAAAAAAATCTCTGAATGGTGCTGAGATGGCAGGAGTGAGTATGTTAGAAAAAGGTTCCAGAAAGCAACATCTACATGCGTATCTTGCTGGAATAGTCTCACTACCATATCCTACTGGTCAAGTCCATCCAATCTAAGTACTGCAGCTAATCTCCCTCTGTACTGGTCAATCTCCTCATTGAACTCTATCCCAGCTTCACCATTAATCACAACCTCCGGAGCGTCAAAGAACCGGTTTATGGCCTCCGGGATAATATGGACCTCAACATCTTGAACCAAAACTGGACCCCTAGCTCGGAACCTATCTACTACGGCGCTGGCATAATATTCTGCCACAATATTTCTGTTTGGTCTTGGCGGCCGGGCGACATATCTACCCTAGCGACGGTTTGCTACCACTGCTGGAATAGGTGTCTGTAGCAGGCTGGAGACATCAATGCCTCTTTCTACAATCCAAGGCCATCCTAGAAACTTGCTGAAATGACCATTGAAATCCTTGTGCTACGCCTGCCTTGGTGCTACTTGTCTTTTTCCTTTATCGGCTGAATTAATCCGATGACACTTTCCTACATGAGTTTTTGCCATCTTGATCTTGGATGAGAAAAAGAGTAACAATGGAGGTTTTCAGGAGAAGAGAAGGGAAAAGAAAAGAAGATGGACGGGGGAAAAAGAATTCGGGCGATAGCAGTTTGGACTTTTGAGTCCCACCGCTACGCAAGAGTGGTCTTTAAATAGGGCCAAAAAATTTTCCCTACCGCCGGCCAGACACTTTTGCCTAGGAAGCGGTTTGGGAGGCGGTCATGCACAATGTTGCTTACCATGGTTGAAACGCACCATTTCATTTATTCGCTCAAAGCCTCATCTATCGCCGACCAGACATTGTGCCTGAGAGGCGGTCTACCCGATGCTCAACTTTAGCTGATCATGTTTGGATTTACCGTCGGCCAGACACTATGCCTAAGAGGCGGTCTACCCGGCACTCAACTCGAGCTGTGCAATTCTCTATTTACCGCCGGCCAGACACTATGCCTAGGGGGCGGTCTGGGTGGCGTAAATTAAAATTTTTTCTTTAGTCAAACATGAACCTACACAAATTCAACAAGCACACATAAAACACATTTGCACCCAACCGAGCATAATAAAATATTCGTGCACCCCCAAACCTGAATTGAATAACACTTTTCAATAAACTCAAATTCAACAAAAAAAATATATTCAATTAGGTCTGAAAGGGCTCGAGACTCACACTAATTAACGACTCCACACGAAACAAAGGAGAATAGTAACGAAAATAATACCTGGGTGGGTTGCCTCCCACAGAACGCTGTATTTAACGTCTGGACAAGATGCACAGGAGCCTTACGGCTCGTAGAAACGGATCCACTTCAAGGTAGATTCCGTAGAAAAACCTCCAAGATAAGGCTTTAGTCTATGTCCATTCACTTTAAAAACTCCCCCGCTAGCTCAATTTGTAATTTCTATTGCACCATACGGAAAAACCTGCATTACTTCATATGGACCAGTCCATTTTGACTTTAATTTCCCAGGAAATAATTTCAACCGGGATTGGTATAACAACATAAGCATCCCGGGATAAAACTCTTTGAAACGAATATTTTTGTCATGCAATTTCTTCGTCCTTTCATTGTATATTTTTGCATTCTCATAAGCATTATGCTGAAGCTCCTCGAGCTCACTCAATTGCAAACTTCTTTCTTCGCCTGCTTTGTCTAAGTTGAAATTCAGCTTTTTTAGAGCCCAATAAGCATTGTGTTCCAACTCTACTGGCATATGACATGTTTTGCCAAAAACTATCCTATAAGGGCTCATGCCTATTGAGGTCTTGTATGCAGTTTTGTATGCCCATAATGCATCATTAAGCTTTGTAGACCAATCCTTTCGATTTGGCAGCACAGTCTTCTCCAGTATCTGCTTAATCTGTCTATTGCTTACTTCAACCTGTCCTAACATTTGAGGATGATACGGGGTTGCCACTTTGTGTTTGGCATTATACTTCTTCATTAACGAGGTAAAAACCTTGTTACAAAAATGGCTTCCACCATTACTGATGATTGCACGAGGCGTTCCAAATCTGGTGAAAATGTTCTCTTTTACAAACTTCACCACCACTTGGCTATCATTTGTCTTGGTTGCGATTGCTTCAATCCATTTTGAAATATAGTCCACTGCAACCAAGATGTAGTTGAACCCATATGAGGATGGGAAGGGTCCCATGAAATCTATTCCCCACACATCAAATATCTCCGCTACTAATTGGCTGAAAAGAGGCATCTCATCTCTCTTACCTATGTTCCCAGTCCTCTGGCACCTGTCACAGGAAGTACATAAGGTATAAGCATCCTTAAATAAAGAGGTCTAGAAGAAACTTGATTGAAGAACTTTCATAGCAGTCTTCTTGGCATTAAAGTGCCCTCCACAACTAAGGTTGTGGCAGAATTTTAGCACATCTTGCTGTTCTTCTTCAGGGACGCATCTTTGAATAATCTGATCAGCGCCATATTTGAACAGGTATGTCTAGTCCTAAAAGTATTACCTGGTGATAGAGATGAATCTTCTTTTTTCTTCCGAGTTCAAGTCAGGTGGTATGATACCATTTGTGAGTTAATTCACAATGTCTGCATACCATGGATCTTTGTCTCTCACAGCCATCAGCTGTTCATCATGAAAATTCTTATTGATTGGCAGAAACTTAGTACTCCCTACCACGTTCTCATTCTCCACTAATCGAGAAAGGTGATCAGCTACCACATTCTCGGTGCCCTTCTTATCCCTGATTTCTAAATCAAACTCTTGCAACAAAAGGATCCACCGGAGTAATCTCGGTTCACTTCCTTCTTTGTTAGTAAATATCTCAATGCAGCATGATCAGAATAAACAATGACCTTGGACCCAATTAAATATTGACGAAAGTTTTCCAAGGCACTAACAACAGCAAGTAATTCTTTTTCTATAGTGGAATAATTCAATTGTGCATCATTCAAAGTGCGACTAGTGTAGTAAATAACATGTGGAACTTTTTCTATTCACTGTCCTAAAATAGCGCCTACAGCATAGTCTGTGTTAGGATTATGCTCAATAGCAAGAGTGTAATGTTGTAATTAACAATCTTTTTCATATTAATAAAGAGATTTCTGGTTTAACAAATCGTATAGCATTTATAGTTTATATTATAATTGTCAAAGTAAATAATCATAAGGTCTAAAGACTATGGGAAAAGAAGAATTGTTCGTACATCTGGATATGTATGTGGTAGACACAATTCTTTAGTTAGTCTTGAATAATGTTCACAACTTAAGTTAAAGGTTGGGCACCTTTATCTTGTTAAAGTTGTAGAATTCTTTTGCTAGCATTTGAGTGGGATCAAATGAGATATGATGAGTCTAAAATCATCGGAGTGTCTTCGAGCAAAAGGATCTAGTGCACTGGGTGCATTGAACTGGATCACAATGAAAAGCTTTATCTAGAACCGTCAATAGATAAAAGTCTTTTCATTATCAGGACAATCGGAGGGTCTATCTTAATCCTGAGATAAATGATGGACTTATGGTTGCAAGTGATATCATTTGAGTTATCAATGAGTACGATTATATCGCATAGTCTATCCTCGATAGTTTGGTGATATTCATTTGTTAATCGATAGAGGACTTCATTTATAGATATGGACATCGTGGCTCCATTTAATTAAATGAGAGTATAATATCATCATATGGATGTTTTGAGGTAATTGGATATTAAATCTCAGCGTTGAGTTTTCGATAGTGTCTATTGAAAACATGGCTTCTGGACAAGTCAAAATATCCAAGTTCAAAACGTGGTCATATGAGTAAATATGGTAACTTGGAGAGTTATAGGCGGTCTATGAACTCTTGGCGATTACTGATATTAATCACGAGGATACACTATCTCCAATATGATTGTCTAGGGTATGAATGAGGAGCATCTTCCTTTTCTATCTTTATTTAAGAGTTCAGTTTTAGCTCTTTAGTGGAATGAGTTAAAATTAATGGATCGGACCTAAGTGAATCATTTGTTGATTGTGATTAGGTTATGTCTATTGAAGCTTAAATTTAGATGGCCCGCCAAGATCCCCAATCCACACGGACTTGCATGGATCACTTGATATATTCTACCGGACCAATTTAAGGGTCCATCTAGAATTGCATTTAATATATTAAGAATATAATTTGCACATTATTTAAGTAATGAGCAGCTCAATTATATTAATATATTAATGAAAGACATGTGGGCATGTTTCTTTTAGTAAGAATGGGTCTGGTTCACATGTAGGCTTTTTATTTAAAGTCCAATGGATTAAATGAAATAAGAAAATAATGTTAGGCCCAATCTTAATCAAGTGGGGCGGCAAGGTTACAATTTTAACCTAAAATATTATTTTGTTTCATTTGTTTTAATTAAATAAGAATTAATTAATTTATTGATTAATTGTTTAATTAAAGAAACAAATCTTTCCTAAAAGTAAAAGACTTGTTTGACAAGGAAATAAATAAATTAGTTTTATTTATTTAATCAAATAAGGAGTCTTTTTATTTAGTCAAAATAAAAGAATAAAAATCAAGGAGTTCGATTAGGGTTTGAAGTCTATTAAGTTGAAAAGAATTAGGGTTGAATTTAAGTCACCCTATATAAGTGACATTATAGAATTCGGCCAACCCTAATCTTAGACTACATAGAATTCGGCAACCCTAAAGGAAAAAGAAGAAAAAATTCGGCCAACCTATATATGTGTTCTTATAGGGTTCGGCCACCACAATCGATTGTGCTTGAGTTTTTTTATTTCTTTCTTCTTCTTCTTAATTCCAAGAGAGAGTTTTTATTCTAAAAAGACAAAAGAGAGTGTGAAATTATTCTTTGATAGTATACTATTGCTTAATCATCAATAAGCTTGTGTATACGATATCGATCTAGGTTCACGCGAGTTTCGATCATTAGATTGAGAACTCAAAAGTGACCGGAATAATTTTTGACATTCTTTTGATTGTTTTGTGACTAACAAAGAAAAGAAAGTTTTTTGTTTGGTCCATTCACAGGTTTGCAATTCAAAGAAAAGGGAGACCACGCTCCTAGGTGATCCACCTTCGTACTCGGATTGAAGGTCTTGCTGATTACCATCGACGTAAGTCAATCGGATCACGCGACAAAAGGTAATTTACTTTTGTTAACATATATGCATGTTTATTGATTAAAAGGGTTTAAGGTTCATAAAGGAAAAATTTTAAAAGTCACTAAATCGTTTTTAGTATCGCTTCCGCTGCGTTTACCACTTTTATTTATTATTTTTCCCTACAGTCTGATGCATCACACATTAATTCAAATGGAAGAGACCAATCAGAAGGCATGATTACAAGCGTAGATGTCAGTTTATCTTTTAATGATTCAAAAGCATGCAAACAATCATTATTGAAAACAAATGTAGAATCCTTGGTTAAAAGGTTACATAGAGGACGACTGATTTTTGAGAAATCTTTTATAAAGCGGCTATAAAAACCTGTATGACCAAGAAAACTTCTTACACCTTTCACCAAAGTGGGAGGTGGAAGTTTAGCAATTACTTCAATTTTAGCTCTATCTACTTCTATGCCTTTATCAGATATCACATGTCCTAGCACTATTCCAGATTTCAACATAAATTGGTTTTTCTCCCAACTAAGAGTCAAATTAGTCTCAATATATCTTTTCAAAACATTATTAAGTTATCAAGGCAGTGGTCAAAAGAATTACCAAAAACAGAAAAATCATCCATAAATACCTCAATATACCGCTCTAACATGTCTGAGAAGATTGACATCATACATATGTGGAAAGTGGTAGGTGCATTGCATAGCCCAAAAGGCATTCTTCGGTAAGCAAAGGTTCCAAAAGGGCATGTGAACGTCATCTTCTCTTGGTCCTCTGAAGCTATGGCAATTTGATTGTATCCTGAAAATCCATCCAGGAAACAATAATAAGCATGTCCTGCCAAACGCTCGAGCATCTGATCAATGAACGGCAAAGGAAAGTGATCATTTTTTGTTGCCGTGTTGAGCTTGTGGTAATTTATGCACACTCTTTATCCTGTTGTCTTCCATGTAGGAATCAACTCATTGTTTTCATTAGCTACCATCGTGATTCCAGACTTCTTTGGTACAACATGGACCAAACTCACCCATTTACTGTCAGATATAGGGTATATGATACCCACCTTAAGTAGCTTTAAAACCTTTTCCTTCACGACCTCTTTCAAGTTCGGGTTAAGTCTTCATTGAGCCACTTTTGATGGCTTCATACCTTCTTCTAAAAGAATGTGGTGCATGCAAATGGTAGGGCTTATTCCCTTAATATCCGCTATGGTCCATCCAATGGCGGCTTTATGTTCTTGGAGTACCTTCAGTAGTCTATCTTCTTTTTCTGCCTCTAGATTAGAGGCTATAATCACTGGGAGAGTGTCATTCACCCCTAAGAAAGCATACTTGAGGTTAGAAGGAAGTTGTTTCAGCTCTAATGCAGGGGGAGAGCTTATAGATGGGATCAATGACTTATTGATCTCATCTTCTATTTCCCCACTTACTCTCTCAATATCAGAATCTTCTTCCGAAACTCCATCCTGATGCAGTTCGTCATCATCTTCTAATACATCACAAACCCAATCTAGCAGTTCTTCAGATATTCCTTCTGACAATTCATCTTGCACTACTGAATTCACCACTTCTATTGAATTACACTCTGTTGAATAACAATCATCTGCTGCTTCAGGGAACTTAAGAGACTCAAAGACTTTAAATTCTACAGTTTCATCTAACAGATTCATCGTTAGCTTTCCATTCTGGACATCTATAAAAGTCTTTACAGTTTCCATAAAAGGTCTCCCTAACAAAATAGGCTTGCAATCCCTATCCTTTGCTCCTTCATCCATGTCTAGTACTACAAAATCAGCAGGGATGATAAGATTATCTACCTGTACCAGCACGTCTTCAACATAACCCCTAGGGTATCTAACAGAACCATCGGCCAACAAAAGGGACATGGTTGTTTTCTTTAGGTCATTCAACCCCAGTTGTTCATAGATATTGAAAGGCATTAAATTAATACTGGCTCTCAGATCTAACATGGCTCTCTTTAAAGTTGTACCTCCAATAGTAATGTTAATGCAAAAACTACTAAGGTCTTGTAATTTTGGAGGCAACGACTTTTGAAGAACTGCATTAGCACTACCAGTCATGAATTCTTGATGATTTTCCACAAATTTTTTTTTGTAGATATGCAGACTCTTGAAAAATTTAGCATATGCTGGCATCTTCTAAATCATCTCAAGTAAGGGCAAGTTGACATTGACTTTTGAGAGGATGTCATATATGTCTTTGTATGATTTCTCTAACTTGCTCTTTTGCAGTCTCCTTGGGAAAGGAACTGGAGGAACATATAGATTGGGAGACTTGTGAAGTAGTGGTGGAGCCTTTGATTGTTCTACTACTATCTCTTCCTCACAGGATATGATGTTCTCTTTGGAAGAACCTGAAACATTAGCAGATTTATTAGAAAGTTCAGCATGTCTATCATTAGTTAGTATCTTACCATTCTGAAGAATTGTCATAGCCTTTGCTTGTTCTGTATAACTTGGAAATTTTCCATGTTTCATTCTTTGATTAGCCTCGGCTAATTGACCAATTTGAGTTTCTGTCTTCTACATTGAAGCATGAAGATTCTGAAATTGTACATCATTATTTTGTTGAGTTTGCCTCATATTCTGCTCCATCTGCCTTATTTGTTGCTCTAATTGCTTCCCTTGCTGCTCCATTTTCTACCCCATTTGCTGCAGTAAATCTTCTACTGAAGGCTTCTTGAGTTGTGATTCAGAATTTTGCTGAGCACCAGTATTCAGCTACCTTTGGTTGCTGCTATTGTTGCCCTATTGGTTTCCAATGCTCTGATTATTGTTTCCCCATTGATTTCCAGAATTCTGATTGTTATTTGACCATGAAAAATTGGGATGATTTCTCCAACCTAGGTTGTAAGTATTAGAATATGGATCATTCCTTGGTCTGGGATTATAGTTGTTCATGGCTTGAACTTCTTCTTCCTCTCAAGGTCCAGGACCTCCTACTTGGTATTCACCTACAACCGGTTTTTGTTTTAATTGATCTATGGTAATAGCCATTGCATTCATCTGCTTCTTCATTTGTGCTATTTGAATGGAGCTTTCTGTGTTGGCATCTATGGTATACATTCCCTTCCTCCTCCTGGAATTTTTGTGACAAGAATTCTGGGCCAACTTTTCAAAGATAAAGTATACCTTCTTAGGTTGTTTGTCATACATGGATCCTCCACAGGCATTGTTCACTTAAAGACCAAACAATTCAGTCAGACCATCATAAAACCACTGACATAGCCAATTAGTAAGAAACTCGTGCTGATGACAATCTTCGGTATACTTCTTGAACCGTTCCCATGCCTCATAAAAAGTCTCATTATCTTGTTGAAAGAAACTTGAAATTTTAGCACAGATTTCACTAGTTTTCTGAGGTGCATAATACTGATCAGTCAGTTTTTCCCTTACTTCATCCCAGGTTCTCAAAGATGCAGGAGTCAATGTCAACAACCAAGTCTTTGCTTCATCTTTCAATGAATGTGAGATACATCTCATGCGCAACCGGTCTTCTGTAATTTTATAGTTGGGTAATGATTGTATTGATGCGAAGAACTCTCTGAAGAAAAGAAGCACATATTCATATGGTGTACCACGAAAAACAGGTAACTGGTTGTAATGGCTACTTTTTAGTTCATAATTTATTGTTGTAGGTTCTAACACAATGCACAAAGGATGGTTGCTCACAACTAGTCTACTATAATCCTTCATGGTTCTGACGGGCACTGGTTCTGGCTCATAAGCCGGATTTTGAACAAGATTTGGATTGGGGTCAAAACCCTGATTGTCTCTCTTGATTCTGAAGTTCAACATCTCCCATTGTTGGATTTCTTATGCGATCAATATTATCATTCAAAGGTAACAATTCTCCCTGTTGAGATATTCTACCTTGCATCTATTGTAAACTCCTGAAAAAAGAATAAGAAAAACACAAGTAAAAAATAAAATAAAATAAAATAAAAAATAAAAAAAATAAAAAAATAAAAAATAAATAGAAAAAAAACGAAAAAGCTAAAAATTAATAACTCGACTGCCTAAACTAGACTAAACCTATTAACTAGAACTAAAACTAGAAATAACCAATAAATTCACTAGTCCCCGGCAGTGGCGCCAAAAACTTGATGTGTAAAATCGTGTTATAACAACCTAACTCGCAAGTGCACGAATCGTGAGATAAGTACAGCGACAAGTAGGGATCGTTCCCACGAAGAAAAGTGATTTATCAATTATAACTAATCCTAATTAAAGCTAAGAAATTAAAAGTAACCAAGAGATTTGAGATTGATTGATTGATTGATTTAGAACTAAATTAAACTAAGAAAGCAATTTAACAAAGAATTGGTGAATGTGATCAAGAGATGGAAAACTAGGTAACCGATGTTCCCATATGCAATACTCAATGTTCATCAACTAATTCTATGAAATAGATTCAATCCAGATTCAGAGTTCATTCTCATTTTAATTATGGTATTACCTTAATTCCTCGGGAGTTAACCACGTGTTCTCAATCACAACTCACTCTCGTCAAAGGTGTAAGCCATCACCAAGAACCCATTACATGCAAGAATTATTGAACCAAAATTGTCTCGTAGTAATTCCTATGTCGAAAACAATCATACTCATTCAATTGAAAAGTAATTAAGACAACCTAAATTATCGAAACCCTAGACAAGTATTAATTAATTTCCATTAGATTAATGCAAGTCAAGAGTAAGACATATAATGAATTGAACAAATATAAATCCGAATTGATTAATAAAGATATGGAGTTTGAATCATAACATGAGCATTACATAGATTCACATCGATTCCCTAGTATGGAGTTAGTTACACATCATAGAAATTGAAACACAAAAGAGAGAAGAGATAAAAACCCATTGAGGCCTTCAATGAATTCTTCAAATCTTCGATGTTGAAATCTTCTTTGTCTCCAGATCTTCTCTGCGTAAAGATGGATGAAAAGATTAAGTAAGGGTTTTCTGTTCCTCTCCCGGCCGTCTCTTTTAAAAATCCTCTTGTCGCCTTAAATAGGTTGCCTTTTAAAATAGGTCAATCAGAGTCCTGAAAGAAACATGTTTGCGCACGACCGCCCCTTGGACTGCTCCCTGGACAAGGTGCATGAGCAGTGGCCCACAAATAACGCACGACTGGGAGTGTACGCCTACTAGACCGCTTGGGAGGTGTGTGCCTGACCGGCGGAAATTACTGATCCTTCCTCTGCTGCTGATCGCTTGTTGGACTGCTTAGAAGGCACTGCATGGCCGACGAAATTTCTTAAACCTTCATCTACTGCTGATCGCTTACTGGACCGCTTAGAAGACACTGTATGGCCGACGGTCTGGACTATGGCAAAAGACAATTTTACCCTTTTTAACACTTTTTGACTCTAATTCATCCGCTAATGAAAACATCCTACATAGGCTCAACAAACACATCAAACCACCAAAAATGACTCAAAGGACAGGAAAAATACATAGGACAAAGGGTGAAATATAATCATAAAATTAGACTGATCAGTTGTCTTGGCCGTATGTCACACGTGGCTCACACGTGAACATACTTGCTTGGCTTTTGGCCAAGCAACCTCCTCCTGCGTTCTTTGACCGTATTCGGGCCTTCTAACTCTGATTTCAAATCCATCTTCGTATTACAAATTATGACTCTCTCATGCACAATGAAGACTATAAAACTTTGACAGTAGGTTGAGAATTCATCTCGAAAAACGACGACGAAGACAACTCAACGAATGAGAATGCAAAGTAGCGTAGCTACATCGTTTGGACTCGAAACCTAATGAATGAGTAACCGAAATGACCGGGACTCAATAAGGAATCATATGAGATCATGTTCAAGTCCAAAATACAATAAACACAAACAAATAAACACAATGTCACATAAGTATGCCGTATCTATACGATAGTGATAAAACATGTAATTCTACAATGTTTGTCAATATAAGACCAATGCATGTGCATACTTAAATGTGTGTGAATGTGTTATACCAAATATTTACACAACAATGTAGGGACACACATGAATGTATTGTGAGTGTGTGCGCTTATGTCTTGCAAGAGTAAGAAGAAACTTGATACCTTAGCATCCAAGTATGTGATTTTCCTCTTGAAGACGATATTTACACAAGACGTCACTTTTAACCTTTGAAGCTTCGTTTTACCAAGCAACACTTATTACAAATATAGAGAGTTTTGCAATGGAATCAAGTCAATACAAACCAAGGATCTTACAGTTTGAGTAATCAAAGGTGAGTTCTTGGATGATTTTTTCTCTTAGAAAATATATTTAGTTAAAAATATGATTTTGAACCCTTGGAGACAACCTAAAATGAAAGTGATGTATTTATAGTTGTCCAAGTAAACTGCAGCGTTTTGGGCACGCTATGCACAGGACGGACTGTCGCGGTTGGTCAAGACGGCACTTCAACCAAGGTAGTAAAAGAAGTTACTGTCGCGTGAATGCTGTTGTTGGTCAAGACGACACTTTAACCGCGGCACAGTAAAAGAGTTATTATCACTTGGCTTGCCACGGTTGGTCCAAACGACACTTCAACTGCGGCAGTGAAAGGCAAGGTCTTCTCATGCAGTTTCTCACATATAAACCATGCAATAAGTGCAAGTGTGTGAGTAAAGTGAATGCATCCTAATGCCTAACATGTTATGGCATTTAACAATCAAGATGCAAGCAATTAAACATGCAAGAAGAGATATTCAAAAACATGAAAGCACACAAATAAAACACACAACATACAAGAATTAGAGATATGCATGAGTTGTGAGTATGTGCAACTAAATCTCTTCAATGCAAGTAAGCACTTACAAATTTACTTTTAGTGCTTTTTCTCTTAAGGTCTTAAGAGGGCCTTGGTTATGCAAAGCTCTAACCATCAAAAGCCTAAGCTACCCTTACATCAAACCCCGCATGTGGTTTATCACTGAAATATGCCAATCAAACTTGAGGAACTTACAATCTCCCCCTTTGGCTATTTCGTGACAAAACTACCATTCGCATTGATCCTCACAACATAATTGAAACTAAAGGTCAACAATTATATTCTACATTACAAAGAAATATAAAATAAAAAACAAAAGTTCAAGTCTTCAATCCCTTGTAGAACTATCAATTCTTCAAAACAAAAAGATTACACTTTCCAAAGCAAGTGTATTGTGAGGTAATCATGTGAAGTTAAAACAAGCATTTGCATTAAAGAATTTTTTCATTAAGAAAACATGCAACATCATGCAATGAATGTGCAATGCAATACTCCCCCTCAACGGGTTACTCTCCCTTAATATGCAATCTCCCCAATATGCGAATTTTGCTACTAAAATAAGCATTCTCCCTTAGCACTACTACTCCCCCTTTTTGTCATGAGATGGGCAAAGGAGTATTCCCCAACCGGGTCACTTATAGCAAAGAGAGATAGTAACATACAAGCACATTTGCATAATCATACAAGCCACTTTATGCAAGTCAATTAGTTAGAGAGAAACAAGGAGAATTTATTTTAAGAAAATGTGTGATTAAGATGCTTTGCAAGCAAGACATGTTGCATTCAAATCCAAAATTCAATGGTATTTGGCAAAGCAAATGACAAAGGTTTCCTAAAGAATTCAAACCAATTTCACCATTTGTCATGAATCTAAGCAAGGGTATAGAGTTAACAATCATTCAATTTTAATGAGCAACTATATCCAACTTCAAAAGTAAAACATGGCATGAGCGACTTTTTGCACCCTATTTGATTTTTCCACGTAAGATACCCATATGATAGTAGCCATGTTCGACAAGTAAAGAAAGAGAGACATAAGATTTTAAAGTCCTTTGAACGGGTACTAGATCATTTATTCATTTGAGTCTCATAAGTTTTTCACACAAGTTTTGCATTTAAGAATATGCAATCATCAATTCATCCTTTTTCATTTGAGCATGTCATTTGAATACTTTTCATATTTAGCATGTCATTTAATCAATCATCATGTCATGGAGATAATCATAGGCCATTCAAAGAGTACTTCCTAAGTATATCTCCTAGTCCAAAAATGCAAGTTTGAACAAAAATATGATATGGATTGCAAACAAAGCAATGGTTCACACTTACTAAAGAAAATATCATAAGTATATGTGCAACCAAGCTACTCAAGAATAAGCATAATATTTATCAAATTTTTGCATGTGACAAATATGCAATGCTCTTTTTGCTTGAGTTCCCCATAAAGGGTCAATCACTAAAACACATCACTCCACAAGACATATCCCAATAGATCTACTAAGTATTTTAAACCTAGTTGCATCTAAGGGTTTAGTAAATAAGTCCACTAGTTGATCATTTGTACTTACATGTTTAAGTACAATGCATTTGTTCTCAACTAGTTCTCTTATGAAATGATGGCGGATGTCAATATGCTTAATTCTAGAATGTTGTATCGGATTCTTAGAAATATTAATAGCACTCGTGTTATCACAAAAAAGGGTTAGAGTACATTGATTGAATCCGTAGTCGACTAGCATTTGCTTCATCCATAGGAGTTGTGTGCATCCACTCCCCGCGACTATGTACTTGGCATCAACCGTGGACAAGGAAATTGAGTTTTGCTTCTTGCAAAACCAAGACACCAAGTTGTTGCCTAGAAAGAAGCAACCGCCCGATGTGCTCTTCCTATCATCGCAATTTCCTGCCCAATCCGTATCACTAAAGCCAACTAAACTAGCATTAGTGTCAAAAGAGTACCAAATCACATAGTTGGATGTCTCATTCATATAGCGAATAATTCTCTTAACGGAAGAGAGATGAGACTCCTTAGGATCCGCTTGGTACTTAGCACACACACACACACCCACACTAAAAGATATATCGGGCCTACTTGCAGTCAAATAAAGCAAGCTACCAATCATGCCCCGACATAGAGTTTGTTCCACACTTTTTCCACTAACATCCTTGCTTAGCTTCAAAGTGGTAGTCGTGGGTGTATCACAATGTTTGGCATTTTGAAGACCAAACTTCTCCACTAGGTTTTTAGCATATTTAGCTTGGGTTATAAAAATCTCATCATTTAATTGTTTAATTTGTAAACGTAGGAAGTAACTTAGCTCACCAACAAGACTCATCTCAAATTCTTGAGACATAACATCAACAAATTGTTAGACCTTGGAGTTGTTGGTGGAGCCAAACACTATATCATCAACATATATTTGAGCTATGAAAAGCTCATCATTGTTTTTCTTGATGAATAGAGTCTTGTCAACACTACATCTTGTATAGTCATTGTCAACAAGAAATTGAGTGAGGCGTTCATACCAAGCCCTCGGTGCTTGTTTCAACCCATATAAATCCTTCTTGAGGCGATAAACATGGTTGGGGTGGTATACATCCACAAACCCCTTGGGTTGTTCTACAAACACTTCCTCTTGCAATAAGCCATTGAGGAAGGCACTCTTAAAGTCCATTTGGTGCAATTTGAACTTGTGCACACAAGAAATGGACAAGAGAAGCCTAATGGACTCTAGATAGGCAACGAGAGCAAATGTCTCCTCAGAGTCAATACCCTCAATTTGAGAGTACCCTTGTGCAACAAGTCTAGCCTTGTTACGCACTATGTTGCCATCCTTATCGGATTTGTACCTATATATCCATCTGGTGCATATGACATTAGTGGTCTTAGGCCTAAGAACTAGAGTCCAAACCTCTTTCCTTTCAAATTGGTTTAGTTATTCTTGCATGGCAAGAACCCAAAATTCATCATTTAAAGCCTCATCAACCTTTTTAGGTTCACCTTTTTAGGTTATATTTGAGATGTGTAGCATGAGTAGCTAATAAGATTAGCTATTTGACGCCTAGTCCTAACACCCTCATTTACATCTCCAATAACATCATTTTTGTTATGGAGATGTCTACCCATGAAGTGGGTTCTTTAGAGTTCAAGAGAGGACCTCTATCAATAGGTTATGTGTCCTCTTCATCAAGGTTAGACGTCCCAACAATAGGAGTCTCCACAACCTTCTCCAAAGGAGAATCATCAACTACAACAACCTCCTTCTCATGGTTACTAGACTTGAGCCTATTATCATCAAAGATAACATTTGATGATTCCATGACGCTTAGAGCCTTCAAATTGAAAACTCTATAGGATCTACTATTTAAGGCAAAACCAATAAAGATATCCTCATCACTTTTAGCATCAAACTTGCTAAGTTGATCACGGTCATTTAAAATGTAGCACTTGCTTCCAAAAGTATAGAAGTAGCTAACATTTGGCTTCCTTACTCTCCATAACTCATAAAAGGTTTGTCTAGTACCTGGCCTTAGAAAGACTCTATTTCCTATATAGCAAGCCGTGTTAACAGCTTCGACCCAAAGGTTCCTAGGGACATTGTTGCTAAGCAACACGACATAGGCCATCTCTTGAAGGACCCTATTCTTCCTCTCAACAACTTCATTTTGTTGAGAGGTCCTAGGAGTTGAAAACTCATGGGAGATGCCTAAGCTATTGCAATAGCTATCAAAGATGGCATTATCAAACTCCCTCCCATGATCACTTCCAATCCATTTAATGCTTTTAATGTTAGTCTTTTTTATTTTGAAGCTTAGTGCAAAGCAATTTAAACTTATCTGAAGTTTCGGATTTTTCTCTAAGAAAATATGTCCATGTGAACCTCGAGAAATCATCTACACAAACAAAAATTTATCTCTTTCCACCTAAACTCTTGGTTTGCATAGGACCCATAAGATCCATATGGAGAAGCTCTAGGGGCTCCTTAGTGGAGAGATACTTACCCTTTGTGTGCATGCTTTTCGTTTGTTTTCCTTGTTGGCAAGGTCCACAAACACCATTGACTTTCTTCCCAAGCTTGGGAAGGCCACGCACAACATTGAACTTATCTAGGATTCGTAAATCCCGATAGTTCATATGGCCAAGTCTTTCATGCCACAACTCAATTTACTCATCCTTGGACATATTACATGAGACAACTCTAGCCACAAGACAATAGCAATTGTCGCTAGATCTCATACCTTTCAACAAGGTTTCTCCATCGGGCTTTAGGATTGAGCAATCATTTTTACTAAACAAGACGAAAAATCCTTCATCACTAAGATGAGAAATGCTTATTAAATTGGCTTTCAAGCCATCAACATATAAAGCATAGGACAATAAGGGTATCTAGGAATGGAAATGGTTCCTTTCCTTACAACTCTCTTTTTAGATCCATCACCAAAGGTGACACATCTGATGAGGTTGTTTGTGTGCTCAACAAAATACTCTTTTGTGTTTTTTGGAATACCATGTTTTAGCCACTTAAAAATCCTTTAAGATGTTAATTCTTAGCAAGTGGTAAGCAAGATTCGTTCCACAGGGAGATGGAGTAATATGTTAGATTGATTGACTAATCTTTAGTGCAATAAAATAAATCATAATGAATGGATATTTGTATGGTTTGATAAACCACCAAACATGCAATTAAGATAAACATACAAAAATGATAGGAAAAATAAAAGACTTAACAATCTTGATAAGAGGGATGATGTAAACAAATAGAGTAGATGCTAAGGAATTGATGGAGTTACTAGTGATATGGGTAACGCTCTTCAAAGCTTCATTAATGACAAAATCTCTTATATGCTAACCATTTGTTTCCTATAGTGTGTTTAGGTCATTTTTATGAACACTAAACATCTTCTCACCTCAATGTCTAACTGATTAAGGAAAAACGGTCAAGGTGGGATTAATTTGGTACAAATCAAGGATTTAGATTAGTGGGGTTGATTTACACATCGTTAATCTATCATATTCACTAAGTTCCTTAACCAATTAAAGGTGTCAATCCAAGATTGGTTTCACAACAAATTATCCCACACAATAATATGATCTACTAGTGATATACAATGCAAATAACATAATGTATAGAATCTCAATATTAAGTGAATAGAAAACAAGTAGAGATTTAATTACACATAGCTTAAGCAAAAACCTACAAAAATTGTTCCTCACATCTATCCCCTATATTAGGGGTTTAGTTACTGATGAGGTCGTTTGTGTGCTCAACAAAATACTCTTTTATGTTCTTTTGAAAACCATGTTTTAGCCACTTAAAAATCCTTTGATATGTTAATTTTTAGCAAGTGGTAAGCAAGATTTGTTCCACACGGAATTGGAGTAATACGTTAGATTGATTGACTAATCTATTTTGCAATAAGATAAATCATAATTAGTTGATAGTTGTGTGGTTTGATAAACCACCAAACATACAAGTAATATAAACATACAAGTAATATAAACATACAATAGTGATAGGAAAAATAAAAGACTCAGCAATCTTGATAAGAGGGATGATATAAACAAATAGAATGGATGCTAGGGAATTGATTGATTCACAAGTGATATAGGTAATTCTCTTAAATGTTTCATTAATGGCCAAATCTCTTAGATGCTAACCATTTGTTTCCTATAGTGTGTTTATGTCATTTTTAATGAACACTAAACATCTTCCCACCCCAATGCCTAACCGATTAAGAAGAGTGGGTCAAGGTGGGATCAATTTGATACAAATCAAGGTTTAGATTAATATGGTTAGTATATCCACCACTAATCTATCATATTCACTAAGTTCCTTAACAAATCAAGGGTATCAATCCCAGATTGGTTTCACAACAAATTATCCCACACAATAAAATGATCTACTAGTGATATACAATGCAAATCAAAATAATGTATAGAATCTCAATATTAAGTGAATAGAAAACAAGTAGAGATTTAATTACACATAGCTTAAGCAAAAACCCATAACAAATGTTCATCACATCTATCCCCTAGATTAGGGGTTTAGTTACACATAGTTACAATCAAATTAATGGGAAGTAATAGTTAAAGAAATCACTCTTAGGTCTCCTTCTTTAGAGCTTGCTCATTCCCTTCTTTCGTTGCTCCTAGTGTCAAGAGTGGTAGAAGAGGATGTGTCTAGATCGATGGGTGTCTAATGGTGAGTGACAAAGGTATTGAAATGTAGAGAATGGAAAGAGAGGATGGTTAGGTGAAGTGATCAAGGCATTGGTGTTAAGGTTTTGGATGGAAAAGATAGTTCAAGTTTAGAGAATGGAGGAAGTTGAAAGAGTGATGTATGGAGGAGAAACTAGGTCTAATACTTTATAAATTTCTTTCTCTAGAAAATGCTTCGATCCTTCTTAAGTTGGAAGATAGGGATATATATAGTCACACTCGGAAATGTACTGATAACTGCTTGAAAATCCGATGTGGAGTGATGTCGCCACTTGTGTGGCCATTGGCCATCTAGTGGCAACAAACGGTTACTCATTCTGAGATTCACATGTCGCCACTTTTCTCATCTTTTTAGCCACTTTGAAGAAATTTCAATTATTGCCACTTTGTCAATGTGGCGACACAAAGTGGCAACAAGACCTGATGCTTTTAATTTTGAAATGAGCATTCTATCGCCACTTTTACCATCATGTCGCCACTTTGTGATATGGCGACAATGCCCTGTTTTGCCAACCTGAGCTCTTTTTCACTATTGTCCCCACCTTCCTTACAAATGCCCATAAGACCTAAGTAAACATGAAACACTTGATTTAACGACATTAAATACGGGGAAATGCCCAAGAATCAAGCAAAGAGAGTCGGGAGTGGGGGCCAAAATCATACCAATTTTGGCTTGATGAAATAGCCTCAAACTTATCTTTTGCTAGTCCACGAGCAAAACAATCACAAATCAACCTCAAGACAATCATCAAGATATTTCAAAGGTTTTTTTTTTTTCAATCAAACACTAACTCATCCGAGCAAGGTTTTACTTCTCATGATCAAAGATGCGAAACCAAAATGAAGAGATTAAAAAGATAATGCACTAGTGAGGATTTGTACATGTAAGTGAATTGTTAAGTAAAGATTAAGAGCATGCCACTCTAGATATGATTGTACGCAATGCGACCTTACATTCAACATGCCTAAGCTTCAAAGCAAAGGTGCCATTCGGTTTAGAATGTAATTCGCCTCGATAACTAATCTTCATCGGATTCTCTCTTTTCTTCTCATGAGATTCCTAGGTTTCACTCAAATTCTTGTGCAATATGAATTTTTATCATGGATATCTAATTGATTGCACATGATGACATTTAAAACGCAATTTCTTGAAAAGTAAGTCTCATGAATGGAATTGCAAACTATGAATCAAAAAGAACATGTATCAACCAAAATTTACAAAATAGACATTCCTAGATATCATAAAGGTCTTCTTTGTGGTTGTAATGGGGCCTTGGTGTGACAAAGAATGGGATAATGGATAACAAAAGACTCAATGATTACACTAAGGCATACATTCTCACATATAATTGACATATAAGGCGTCCAATCTTTCACTTTAAATTTTACATGAGCATGTTACTATGATCTTTTCATTTGAGTAGCACATACCACTTTCAATTCTCTTTCTAGGCCAATTGTGCCTAATTCTTGGTTCTCTTTTCCTCATTTTCTTTTGCTTTTCATTTTTCATTTTCTTTTGCTTTTCATTTTTTTTTCCTTTTGCTTTTGCAAAACTCTTTGCACACATTTGCATGCTTAAGTACACATCTCTACACTTTCAAGTATAAAAACTTACATTGATTACCCTAAGCCTTAGCAAATCATTTGGTCAAGGTAAGTCAATTATGTAAGCTATAAGGTTCATGTGGATGTGGTTCATGAATGAAAAGCTTAAGACAAGTTTGGCTTCAAAGGGGCTTGGGAGCACACATGTTTGAGGATATGGAAGTATTTAGGCCAATTTAGTGGTTTTCACATGCATTGCCTAAAATCATTTCTAAAAGTATGTCCACTAAGCAAATTAAAGCATCCACTAAACAAATTAAAGCATCCACAAGAAGTCTATTAGATTCTATGGCAAGCAATATTTAAGTGCAAATGAGACATGTACATGCTTGAATTAGTGTTTGAGAGTGAGTGTTTAAAGAGTGAATATTTGCAACTCAAAATACGCTTTTGAAGGCCGTGTTTGTGATCCTTACGGGAATCTCCACTATTAATTCCTAGCCTGTAAGCAACTTGATAATTTTACTCTAACATTTTGAGAAAAAGATTAACGCATTTTGTTCAATGACACCCTAAGTGGCATGATGTTAATCTAAACCAAACAATGGCAAAAATGCATAATTTCTCACTACTCTTGTAAGGATCAATCTCAACAAGTAAGATATGATCAAATATGGCCTTATCGCAATCATTTGAAAATTTTGATTCAATTTTCAAAACCAAGCAAAACAACAAAAAATGGTGTTGTGCAAATGTACCCCCAAACCTAAATTGGATATTGTCCTCATTGTTCATGGGAGATAAATATTTGATAAAAGCACAACTCAACAATTTCCAAGCAAAGAATTCATAAATCAACAAAAATATGCAATGTCTATAAAATTTTTTGGCAAATTGCCCTCTTATTCTCATATGCACAAATCTTCCACAAAAAATATTCAATCAAGAAAAGCATATCACAAAACTCCATTCAACAAAAATTTTCAATAAGCACAATCATCCTAAGTCCTCTACCAAAATCCAATTCACACCCTTATTCTAAGCAAAAGCAAAATAGAAACAAAAATATAAAATAAAAGAAACGAAAAATAGCTAAAATTAACATGCTTCAAATAAAGTCTAACAAGAAAGAGAAAGATCAAAGTTACCAGAGTGGATCGGTCGATTCCTCGCTCGAAATAGACTCCCACATTGGGTCTCCTCCCCTATATGGTTTCAACCGGTGACTATTCACTTTAAACTTCTCGCCCCTCTTCAAACTTTCTATCTCAATAGCACCATGAGCAAAAACTTGCACAACCCGATAAGGCCCCGTCCATCTTGATTTTAGCTTTCCCAGAAACAATTTCAAACGGGATTCAAATAGTAGAACAAACATTCCCGGGTGGAAATCTTTCCTTCTAAGCTTCTTGTCATGGTAGAACTTAGTCTTCTCCTTGTATAGCCTTGCACTTTCATATGCCTATAAACGAAACTCCTCTAGTTCACTTAGTTGTAGCTTCCTTTCCTCACCCACTTTGTCATGGACTAAGTTTAGCTTTCGAATGGCCCATAAGGCGTTGTATTCTAGTTCTACCGGCAAATGGTAAGCTTTTCCAAAGACTATTCAGAAAGGGCTCATTCCTAAGGGAGTTTTAAAATTCGTCTTGTATGCCCACAATGCATCACTAAGTTTGAAGACCAATCCTTCCTATCCTTTCTACTCCATTGACAGTTTTCTCCAAAATTTGTTTGATGTGATGATTACTCACCTCCACTTGCCCCAAAGTTTGAGGATGGTATGGGGTAGCCACCTTGTGTCTAACTCCATATTTCTTTAACAAAGCTCTAAATAGCTTATTGTAAAAGTAGCTTCCACCATCACTTATTATTGCCCTAGGAATCCCAAACCTAGAAAAGACATTTTCTTTCATGAACCCAATGACCACATGGCTATCATTTTTCCTTGTAGGGATTGCCTCAACCCAATTAGACACATAGTCAACGGCCACCAAGATGATATTATACCCTTTGGATGTCACGAATGGTCCTATGAAGTCTATTCCCTATACGTCAAATAGTTCGACAACTTGCTCACTATTTAGTGGCATCTCGGTCCCGCTTTCCAATATTTCTCGACGTTTGGCACCTATCACACTTTAAACAAAATTCATAGGCATCCTCTGCCAAAGTTGTCCAATAGAACCCGTATTGGAGGATCTTCATCATTGTTTTCTTTCCACTATAATGACCTCTACACTCGCGCTCATGACAGAATTTGACTATTTCTCCTTGCTCAATTTCCGGGACACATCTTCTAATTACTTGATCCGGGCCACACTTAAAGAGGTAAGGCTCATCCCAAAAGTAGAATCTAGTACTAGCAATGAATCTCTTATTTGCTTGTCGGTTCAATTCCGAAGGAATCACATTTGATACCAAATAATTCACTATGTCCGTATACCATGGGTCCCTCTCTTGCACCACCTAGAGTTGTTCATCAGGGAAACTTTTTCTTAATGGTAATGAGTCCTCCTCCTCAGTGGTTCCTTGAGTCAACCTACTCTAATGATCCACCACTACATTCTCACACCCTTTTTGTCTCTAATTTCAAGGTTGAATTCTTGCAAGAGTAGTATCCATCTAATCAACCTAGGCTTTGCATCTTTCTTATGCAATAGATACCGAATAATGGCATGATCCATTTATACCACAACCTTAGCACCAACCAAGTATTGCCTAAACTTCTCCAAAGCAAATACAATAGCTAAAAGTTCATTCTCAGTAGTTGAGTAGTTCAACTGAGCATCATTGAGAGTACGTGATGCATAATAGATGACATGTGGGAGCTTCTCTACTCGTTGCCCTAAAACTGCCTCTATTGCATAATTCGAAGCATCACACATAAGCTTAAAAGGGAGACTCCAATTTGGTGGAGTGATAATGGGAGCCGTAGTTAGTGCCTCCTTTAAAATCTCAAAGGCAATGGCACACTCATCTTTGAACTCAAACTCTACCTCCTTTTGAAAGAGGGTGCACAAGGGTCTTGAAATCTTCGAGAAATCTTTAATGAAACGCCTATAGACACCCGCATGACCAAGGAATGATCTAATATCTTTCATCGTCCTAGGAGGAGGTAAACTCTTCATTACCTCTATTTTTACTTTATCCACCTCAATTTCCTTTTCCGAAATGACATGCCCTAAAACTATACCACTTTTGACCATGAAGTGGTACTTCTCCTAGTTTAGCACAAGACTTGTCTCCATATTGTTTGAGGACTAAAGACAAATTCTTCAAACATGAGTCAAATGAAGCCCCAAATAGAGAAAAATCATCCATAAAGATCTCAATAATGTCTTCTACCATAATAGAGAAAAATTAAGTCATGCACTGTTGAAAGGTGGCTGATGCATTGCAAAGCCCGAAGGGCATACTTTTATAGGAATAAGTTCCAAACGGACAAGTGAATGTGGTCTTCTCTTGATCTTCGGGAGATATAGTAATTTGGTTGTAACCAGAATAACCATCAAAGAACAATAGTGGATGTGTCCGGCGAGGCGTTCCAACATTTGGTCTATGAAAGGAAATAGGAAATGGTCTTTTCAAGTGCTTGTGTTCAACTTCCTATAGTTAACACACACTCTCCACCCGGTTTATAGTCGTTGTGGAATCAACTCGTCCTTCTCATTCTTCACTACCGTTATTCCGGATTTCTTAGGCACTACATGTATAGGGCTCACCCACTTGCTATCTGAAATTGGATAAATGATTCATACATCTAGAAGCTTCAATACCTCATTTTTTTACCACTTCTTGCTTGATGGGGTTTAACCTACATTGTGCCTCCCTAGTTGGTTTTGTGTCATCTTCCAATAAGATTTTGTGCATGCACAATGTCGAACTAATTCCCTTGATGTCATTAAAAGTCCATCCTATTGCCTTTTTGTGTCTTCTCAACACTCCAAGTAATATTCGCTCCTCATCTTGGTCGAGGTTTGCTGCAATGATAACTAGAAAGTTCCCAATGTCATCTAGGAATGCATACTTTAAGTTTGAAGGGAGTTCTTTCAATTCTAGCTTTTAAAGGGAGGGGGGTCTTCCTTACTACTCTTTTCTGTTTCAATCAACTCATCTGTTGAAGATCCTACATCATTCTCTATATTAACATCTTCGGAAATCAATTTATCCACTCCATCTTGATAGAAGACCGTCTCACTAGCTTCCTCTTCTAAACTATCTATGATGTCCACACTATAACAATCATGTGATCCAATTAGGTAGGCTAAAGACTCGAAAACTTTGTACTCCACAACCTCATCAAGGACCTTCAAGGTCAACTTCCCCTCGTGTACATTTATCACCGCCTTTGCAGTGGCCATGGAAGGACGCCCAAAAAGAATCACAGAATCTTTCTCATTCGGATATACCTTCATGTCTAGTACTACAAAGTCCACCAGGATGATTAGTTTATCCACTTGGATAAGGACATCTTCAACTATCCCTCTAGGTTACCTAGTCGATTGATCTGCCAAAATAAGAGACATCTTTGTTGGCCTTAGCTTATTCAATCTCAACTTCTTGTAAATTGTGAAAGGCATCAAGTTAATGCTTGCTTCTAGGTCAAGCATTACCCTTACTCTGCCCTCTCCACCAATAGTTATAGTAATGATAAAGCATCTCGGATCTTTCAACTTGGGAGGAAGTCATTTTTAAATAACTGCGCTTGCATTCTCATCAAACCTCTCTTGATTCTTTGGTCTAAACCGATATTTCTCCTTATTCAATTCCTTGAAAAACTTCCCATATGCCGGCATTTTCTGAATTACGTCTAGAAGAGGTAAGTTGATAGTCACCTTAGAGAGCACATCGTAGATATCCTTGAATGATTGCTCTATTTTGTCCTTTCTCAACCTTTCCGGATATGGTACTTTAAGTACACTAAGGCTAGGAAGCTTGTTGTTGCTAGGATTTGCATTCAATGTTTCTACCTCATTCGGAATTTGAATTCTTCCACCTTCGATGTCTTCTTGAACCGGAATCCCTTTTTCTTCATCCTTTCTCTCCCTAGGTGAGTTGTTGCTCTCCCCCGCGATTTCCTCATTTCTTCCATTGTTCACTATTCTTCCACTTCTTAAAATGGCCCTAGGAATTCCTAAATTGAGCGAATCCCTTGAGCTTCCAATATTCCCACTTAACAACTTGTCCGCAATTCTCCACAAGTGCCCGTCAATTCTATTCACTGATTTCTCTAGTTTTGAGAACCTATCTTGACTTGCTTCCATAAACCCATTCAATAGCTTCTCATATGTCTCCTTCTTGCACTCTCGTCCCCTCGGCTTCTTTGACATGACTTTCCATTACCCTTGAGGCTCTTAAGGTAAAAGATGACATTCCCTTATTGAAATTTGCCATTTGTTCCGCGAGAGGATCCATTGCCTGAAATTTGGACAAAAACACACACCTCAACGTAGAGAATTCTAATAAAACTTCAAAATTTAGCGAATTCTAACAAAATAAACTATCTAATGAAATTGTAAAACACAAAGAAAAGTCAATCAATTTAACAATCGCTACCAATTCCCCGGTAGCGACACCAATTTTGATAAGGTCATTTGTGTGCTCAACAAAATACTCTTTTATGTTCTTTTGAAAACCATGTTTTAGCCACTTAAAAATCCTTTGATATGTTAATTTTTAGCAAGTGGTAAGCAAAATTCGTTCCATAGGGAAATTGAGTAATACGTTAGATTGATTGATTAATTTATTTAACAATAAGATAAATCATAATGAGTTGATAGTTGTGTGGTTTGATAAACCACCAAACATACAAGTAATATAAACATACAAAAGTGATAGCAAAAATAAAAGACTCAACAATCTTGATAAGAGGGATGATGTAAACAAATAGAATGGATGCTAGGGAATTGATGGATTCACAAGTGATATGGGTAATGCTTTTTAAAGCTTCATTAATGGCCAAATCTCTTAGATGCTAACCATTTGTTTCCTATAGTGTGTTTAGGTCATTTTTAATGAACACTAAACATCTTCCCACCCCAATGCCTAACCGATTAAGGAGAGGGGGTCAAGGTGGGATCAATTTGATACAAATCAAGGTTTAGATTAATGGGGTTGGTATATCCACCACTAATCTATCCTATTCACTAAGTTCCTTAACCAATCAAGGGTGTCAATCCAAGATTGGTTTCACAACAAATTATCCCACACAATAAAATGATCTACTAGTGATATACAATGCAAATCAAAATAATGTATAGAATCTCAATATTAAGTGAATAGAAAACAAGTAAAGATTTAATTACACATAGCTTAAGCAAAAATCCATAACAAATGTTCCTCACATCTATCCCTTAGATTAGGGGTTTAGTTACATATAGTTACAATCAAATGAATGGGAAGTAATAGTTAAGGAAATCACCCTTAGGCCTCCTTCTTTAGAGCTTGCTCATTCCCTTCTTTTGTTGCTCCTAGTGTCAAGAGTGGTAGAAGATGATGTGTCTAGATAGGTGGGTGTCTAATGGTAAGTGACAAAGGTATTGAAATGTAGAGAATGGAAAGAGAGGAATGGTTAGGTGAAGTAATAAAGACATTGGTGTTGAGGTTTTGGACGGAAAAGATAGTTCAAGTTTAGAGAATGGAAGAAGTTGAGAGAGTGATGTATAGAGGAGAAACTAGGTCTAATACTCTATAAATTTCTTGCTCTAGAAAATGCTTCGATCCTTCTCAAGTTGGAAGAGAGGGATATATATAGTCACACTCAGAAATGTATTGATAACTTCTTAAAAATCCGATGTGGAGTGATGTCGCCACTTGTGTGGCCATTGGCGACATAGTGGCGACAAACGGTTACTCATTCTAAGATTCACATGTCGCCACTTTTCTCATCTTTTTCGCCACTTTGCAAGTGATTACATTGAAGAAATTCCAATTGTCGCCACTTTGTCAATATGGCGACACAAAGTGGCAACAAGACTTGATGCTTTTAATTCTGAAATGAGCATCCTGTCGCCACTTCTACCATCATGTCGCCACTTTGTGATATGGCGACACAAAGTGGCGATAATGCCCTGTTTTGCCAACTTGAGCTCTTTTTGCACCAAAATCTTCACCTTCCTCAAAAATGCCCCTAAGGCCTAAGTAAACCTAAAACACTTGATTTGACGACATTAAATACGGGGAAATGCCCGAGAATCAAGCAAAGAGAGTCGCGAATGGGGGCCAAAATCATACCAATTTTGGCTTGATCAGTTACACATAGTTACAATCAAATGAATAGAAAGTAATAGTTAAGAAAATCACCCTTAGGCCTCCTTCTTTAGTGCTTGCTCCTTCCCTTCCCTTGTTACTCCTAGTGTCAAGAGTGGTAGAAAATGATGTGTTAGATAGGTGGGTGTCTAATGGTGAGTGACAAAGATATCGAAATGTAGATAATGGAAATAGAGGAATGGTTAGATGAAGTAATCAAGACATTAGTGTTGAGGTTTTGGATTTAAAGAAAGGAGGAAGTTGAGAGAGTGATGTATGGAGGAGAAACTAGGTCTAATTCTCAGTAAATTTGTGCTCTCAACATGCTTGGATTCTTCTTCAAGTTGGAAAAGAAGAATATATATAGTAAAACTCGGAATTGTACTGATAACTGTTTGAAAATCCGATATGGAAAGGATGTCGCCACTTGTGTAACTATGGCGATATAATGGCGACAAACGGTTACACATTCTGAGATTCACATGTCGTCAATATTCTCATTTTTTTCACAAATATGGAAGTGGCGACAATGAAGGAAAATGCATTATCGCCACTTTGCTCTTAATGTCACCATGGTGACATCAAGTGGCGACAACACCTGATTGATTTATTCTGAAAACCGCCACTTGTGCCTTCATGTCGCCAGTGGTGACAACATCTTCACCAAAGAGGAGAAAATGCCCTATTTTGCCACTTTGAGCTCCTTTTTACACTAAAGTCCTCACATTCTTCACAAATGCCCCTAAGGCCTAAGTAAACTTGAAACACTTAATTTAACAACATTAAATACGGGGAAATGCCCGAGAATCAAGCATAAATAGTCGGGAATGAAGGCCAAAATCATACCAATTTTGGCTTGATCAACATCCTCCTTCTTCCATGACAAGAGTCTCAAAGAAACTCTTGTTTCCCCGTCATATGCCTAGAGCACCCGCTATCTAAATACCAAAAATTAGAAGAATTTCCTTTCAAAGCAATTTGTGTAACATGGCAAAAGTATTCATCTCTTCTAATCCACCAAGGTGAAACACTTTTCTTCCTAGTGGTCAATGGCACTTAGGCTCTAGAATTCCTAGGATCATGCATATTAGAATTATCCTTCCTAGGAACATGCATCTTGGCTCTAGCCTTTTTCTTTTCAATCATGCATTTAATTCTACACATATTAATATAATGAAAGCAATTTGGTCTAACATGACCATCAATACCACAAAAATGACATGTATGAGTGTAGTTAGGAATCATACCATGTCCTTGCATATGCATAAAAGCTCTCCCATGTCTTTGTGGTTGTCTTGGTTGTTGGATAGGATCTCTCATTCTTTGTTGTTGACCAAGACTAGATTGCTTCCAAGGTTAAGCTTGCATGATTGGTCTCTTTCCTTTGTAAGCCATTTGTTGAGGAAAGTTAGCTTGAGGAGCTGTTGAGGGTTGAGCTTAAGGTTGTCTTCTTGGAGCCACCTTCACTTGTGCACTATGTGAGCATTATCCTAGATCAATCTTCTTCCTAGGAGTTTTCATTGGTGAGGCTTCTTTGTAGCTCAAGCTCTTAACTAACACGGTCTTCTTGGGAGTGGAGGTCTCCTTGCCATATTCAAACCTAAGACCTCTCTTATCAAAAAGACTATTGCCAACACCAAACATATGGTCAAGCTTCTTGGTTCTAAAGGCTATCCTAGGCATTGACCCTTTAGCTTTTTCAAGCTCCCTCTTCAAACCTTCTTCATTCCTCATAGACAAATCTAGCTCATCTCTTAGCTTGTCTTCATTCTTCTTGGATCTCATCACTTGTTCACTTAAGTGATCCACTTGTGTTAAGAGCTCTAGGTTTTCTTCCTTCAATCTCCTAATTTCTCTCTTGTTTTTTAACCTTGAACTCTCAAACTTGACTATGTAGTCTTGAAGATCCATCATATCCACATTTCTATTTGTAAATTAAGATGAAGAGCCATCATCACTTGAGTCAATTTCCTCTTGACTCTCATTTTCTTCTTCACTAGCACTTTTGCTCTTGTAGGAGGCGGCAAAGGCTTTGAGTTAGTCATGAGTTCTTCATTATCAGAAGACTCATCTCTTCCATCGGAGTCATCACTCCCACTCTAAATGGCGGCCATCACTCTCCCTTTCTTGTTCTTCAAATTTTCACAATCGAGAGTGATGTGTCCTATGCCACCACACTTAAAGCATTCGATCATTTTCCTTTCACTTCTCTCATGCCTAGGCTCAAACCTCTTGAATGGAGTCTTTTTCTTCAAGTCTTGGCCTTTGGATCCAAAACCCTTCTTCCTAGTCTTGACAAATTTCTTGAACCTTCTCATCAACAAAGCCATGTCTTCGTCCGAGTCATCCTTCTTCTCCTCTTAACCTTGGAGGCTTTCAAACCAATTCCCTTTTGCTTTTTAAGAGGTGTGGAGGTAGGACCCTTTTTAGACTCATAAGCTAGAAGTCTCCGAATCATCTCACTTGGCTTCATATCCTTGTAGGTGTTATTCTCATCTAAAGCCATTACCTTAGACTCAAACCTCTCAGGAAGCAATCTCATTATCTTTTGCTTGATCCTTCTATCCGAGTATGGGTCACCGATTTGATGACTTTGGTTGACAATGTCCATCAACTTGATCTCAAAGTCATTGAAGCACTCATCCTCCTCCATCCTTAGCATCTCAAATTGAGTTTTGAGGACATGAAGCTTAGAGTCCTTTGATCGGACCAAAATTGGTATGATTTTGGCCATCATTTTCTTCTCTTTATGCTTGATTCTTTGGCAATATCCTGTGATTTAATTGTTTAAATTAAGTGTTTTCGGGTAATTACAAGCTTCAGGGGTATTATAGTAATATTGGAGAATTAGAGGCAAAAGTGTAATTATTGGAGGCCAGATTGAAGTTATCGTAATATTGGAAGAGAACAGGGGAGCATTGTGTAATTTTCCAAGAAAATCAGCAAGGTACGCCATGTCATATTAGTGAAACGGTACGTTTGGGAGGCTGTTTGGGCTTCTAAACTCACTTCCTAGTTCTACATACAACCCGAAAGAGACAAAAAGATCAGCTTCTAAGCGCACCCAAGACCTTGTTGAATGAACTCCGAATGAGACAATAAATACACTAATGACGTCAGCATAAGTGATGCGGTGCATTTTGAGGCAGGCTTGGGCCTCTAAATGTACCCCAGCGGACTTCTAAATGCAGCGCTCTTAATGTAAGGATCAGGTCGGCTGCAACCCAGCCCAAACCCGGGTGCAACCCGGCCCAATTCTGGTTCATCTTCTTTCTCCTCACGCGTCAGCCATGGTTGAAGCTTCAAAAACCCTAGCCTCTAGCCGACACCATAGCGACAGAGATGAATTTCTGGACCTGATAGTGTCGCCATTAGTGTCGCCAAAGCATCGCCATTGAACCCAAAGTAGCGACATTCCTCTGCTCAAACGCTGATTGGTTGAATTTTTATGGACAATTACAAGAAGCTCCCCTAGAGGGGCCAAAATAGAAATTTGCAAAGTACAGGTGCTGTTTTGGTAATTTTAGACCCGAGACCTAATTTGAAAATCCTATAAATTCATCGCTATTTTTCCCTTTTTGGACAACTCTTGACAACCAAGAAACCTCCTTTCTTCTACCATTCCTAATCCCACCACATTTTCTCCTCTTTCCTAAACTCAACAATTACTCTAGATTACATTCCCCCAATCATTCATTTCTTCCCATCTTCTCCACATATCTTTTTAGTCACTTCCCATCTGACTCCACCTATCTAGACACATATTCATCATCCACTTTTTGCACAAGGAGCATCAAAGGCAAGGAAAAGATCAAGCTCTACAAAAGGAGGCCCAAGGGTGATTTCCTATTCTTTTACTTCCCCCTCCCCTCTTTCTAAGGGATTAATGTGAGAACATTTGGATTGAGTTTTGCTTAAGCTTTATATATATTTTTAAATTTCTATTTGTGTTCCATTCATTTTATAATTAGATTCTATTCATTGTATAATTGACATGTATACCCACTAATTGATTATATTTTTGTTTAGGATAATTTGTTATATAATCTTGATTGGATTGACACCCTTGATGGACTGAGAACATAGTGACTATGATAGATTGTCGGAGGGTATATCAACCGCGATAATCTAAACCTTTAAATTGTAACAAACCGATTCCGCCGTGACCCTCTTTCCTTAATCGGTTAGACATTGCGATGGGAAGTTGTTTATAATTCATAGTGATGGTCTTAACACATTTAAGGATAAAATTGGTTAGCATTTGTGAGATTGGTCATCTAAGGTAGATTGAGAAGCATAACCCATAATCCACTTGCAATCCCTAGCAATTCTCTTAATTGTTTATTCCATATATCTTATCTAGATTTGTTGAGCATTCTATTCTATTAGTTTTATTAGTTTTATTAGGATTATTTTACATGTATGTTTGATGGCTTGACAAACCATACAACCATCCATTACTTATGATTTATTTTATTGCATTTAAGACTTGTTAATTAATTCAACTAATTACTCTAATTCCTTGTGGAACTAATCCTTACTTACCATTTTACTAATTTTCTATCTAAGTGGATTTTTAAGTGGTGAAATTGGTTTTCAAAACGATCACATTTAAAACATTATTTTGTTCTGCAAAACGACCGCATCATCCTTCATCATCCTTCACCATCCTTCACCACTTCAGTTCTCTCATGTATAACCTCTAGGATGTCCCAAGCCTCTTTTGCAGTCATAGTATTTTGAATCAATTTATATTGATCCTTGTCCATTGCACAGAGGATGGCATGCATTGCCTTCCTATTCCATTTTGATGCCTCAAACTTTTGCGCATTCCATTGCGCCTTAGGTTTGAGTACATCCTCTCCTTCCACCCGTAAGAGTCATCATCGATGATGCGTAGCTGTCTTCCACCGCCATCCAAGCCCGGTCATGGATTTAGTATATGTATAACTCTATCTTGCCTTTCCAAAAGGCATAATTTAACCCGGTGAGAAGTGGAGGTCTCGTGCTAGAAGAACCTTCGTTGCCACCATCGTTTACACTCATAGTGTTTATGAATTAATGCAAATTAATGCAAATGTATGAATGATCAAAAATCACACAAAATACAAAAAACACCAAAAAGAGCAAAGGATCACCTAAGAATATCTGGGAACCCGCTCTTATACTAATTGAAACTAATAATGCACGGTGTGTATAAAACTATCTAAAGGGGGTGAATAGATTTTAAACGATTATTACCGATTTTCGTGATTAGTCAATATTACGAAATTACCTTAAACTAGTAAAAGTAATAAATCAAGTGAAAGTGTGGAATTTAAATAAAACTTGATTTTTACGTGAAAACCTTCAATAAGAAAAAACCACAGGCTATTATGTGTGCCACACATGAACCTCGAATCCAGTAATTGAAATGACGTTTACAACCTAGGTTGACCTCAACCTCTCACGGTCTATAACCCGCCACTACTACCCGCAGACCTATAAAAGTGGACCTAGTCCAATCTGCTTGCATCACTCATCGGTAGTCACAAGACTTGCTTCTCAATGAAAAGAATAAACAACCTAATGTGAATAATATGATATTCAAAGAGCAATTGATGCTAGGTTACACTAAATGCTTATCTAGGATGAAAGATGACAATAATCACAATCCTAGATATCAATCTTTGCTATATGACATGGCATAAATCATAGCTATCAAAGATTAAACAATCCTAATAATAGCTATCAAAATACAACTCTCAAACTATCAACACAATTATCTTAATCTTGTCAATAGAATATGTTCTATAAGCATACAAGTGATAAATGAGATTGCTTGTTAAGAAAGACATAAAATATGTAAGATATTAGTGACCAACTTACCAAGTTAAGTGTGTTGAATAAAAACCAAGCATATATGGCACCTAGATGATCATGGATGATGCTAGATGATCTCTGATGCACATGGATGTTTGTTTGAGTAATCAAAGGTGAGTTCTTGGATGATTTTTTCTCTTAGAAAATATCTTTAGTTTAAAATATGATTTTGAACTCTTGGAGACAACCTAAAATGAAAGTGGTGTATTTATAGTTGTCTAAGTAAGCTGCAGCGTTTTGGGCACGATATGCACACGACGGACTGTCACAGTTGGTCAAGATGGCACTTCAACCGCAGCAGCAAAAGAAGTTACTGTCGTGTGAATGCCGCAGTTGGTCAAGATGACACTTCAACCACGGCACAGCAAAAGAGTTGTTGTCGCTTGGCTTGCTATGGTTGGTCAAAATGACACTTCAACTGCGGCAATGAGAGACAAGGCCTTCTCATGCAGTTTCTCACATATAGACCATGCAATAAGTGCAAGATTCTAAGTTAAGTGAATGCATCCTAATGCCTAACATGTTATGGCATTTAACAAGCAAGATGCAACCAATTAAACATGCAAGAAGAAATATTCAAGAACATGAAAGCACACAAATAAAACACACAACATACAAGAATTAGATATATGCATGAGTTGTGAGTGTGCACAACTAGATCTCTACAAAGCAAGTAAGCACTTAGAAATTTACCTTTGGTTCTTCTTCTCTTGAGGTCTTGAGAGGGCCTTGGTTGTGCAAAGCTCCAACCATCAAAAGCCTAAGCTACCCTTACATCAAACCCCATATGTGGTTTTTCATCGAAATAAGCCAATCAAACTTGAGGAACTTACAGAGCATTTCCAGGCTATGGACAGAACCACTGTACCCTATGCACCAAGAGGCCTCCTTGAGCTATTTCCTCTTCCTCCGTCTGGGCATAATCGACGGATATCTCCAGCAACTCGTCATAACTTTTGGGTCTAGTTTGTCCAAGGTAGAAAAAGTATAGACCATTTTGTAACCAATTTGTGAAATATATTATTGCCCAACATCATTGATGTCTTCGACACCCATCGCCTCTTTAACAAAGCAATTCATATAGCTCCTAATTGTTTCAACCACATCCTGCCTAAGGGAAAAGAGGTGCATACACGACTTCTTATACTGCATACTTCCTGTAAAATAATGTATAAACATTTCACCGAACTTTTGAAAACTGTCCACACATCCTTCCAAGAGCTAGTTGTACCATCTGAACGTGAGGTCGTCAAAGGTCATGAGGAAAGCTTTGCACCATAAGTTAAGGTCAATGGCTTGGGCCCCTATTAAAGTCTCAAAATGATTGACGTGTTCGACTAGGTCTCGACCTTTATGGTATTCTACCATTGCTGGGGGCCAGAACTTTGAGGCGAAGCACTTATTCGCGATCCTCTCTGTGAACTTGCTAACTATCTACTTGGTTAGTGCACCTTGGCTTCGTAATTTCATTTTGGCGACCTCCTCCTTGAGCCTCTCCATATCCTTGACAATCACATCACTTGGGGCCTCCAGTTCCTTGTTAGGTCCCAAGTGCCTACGTAATGTCATTCTTCCATGGGGAGCCTTGTCGACCTAGTTGTCTTCATGTTCACCATCCATATGACGAATTAGGGTGTTAGGATTTAGATTTGTGTTGGCTTGATTTCATTGCAAAACTCTCTTTATTGGTATTGGGTAGGTGCTTAGGTGATTCTTGGTGAAAAAAAGCTCAAAGAAGAAAAGAATAAAAAAACAACCTCTCATGCAAATATCGTCTTCAAGAGGAAAAATGCATTCTTGGATGCTAAGGTATTTAGACACTTCTTTCTCTTGTAAGGCGTAAACACACACACACACACACACACACACACACACACACACACACACACACACACACACACACACACACACACACACACACACACACACACACACACACACACACACAAAAGATTCATTCATGTGTGTCCCTGCATCGTTGTGCTACATTTGGTATAACACATTCACACACTCACTGAAGTATGCACATGCATTGAACTCATATCGGTAAACATTGTGAAATTGCATATTCTATGACTATCTCTAGGAAATAGCATACTTGTGTGACATTGTGTTTATTTGTTGTTTGTTTTTATTGCTTTTGGACTTGAACTTTATCTCTTTTGATTCCTTATTGAGTCCCGGTCATTTCAATTACTCACTCATTAGGTTTAGAGTCCAAATTAGGAAGCTACTCTACTTTACGTTCTCATACATTATGTTGTCTTCATCATCGTGTATCGAGTCGAATTCACAACCATTTTGTAAAGTTTTGTAGTCTTCCTTATGCATGAATGAGTCACGATTTGTAATCTGAAAATGGATTCGAATTCGGAGTTCGGAGTTCAGATACCGGAATACTGCTAAATAACATGGGAGGAGCGCGAAGGAAGGAAGCATTGGCCAACGACCAAGCTTGGAGAGGCACATGAGGAGGCTGTGAGCCTCACGGTCCACACACCTCTCTGCCCCGTGAGGCTCACCCGCCCCTCATGGGGTGCTGAGGTGTCATGTCTTGATTTGTCATCTCTTTCCCTTCTTCTCTCTTTTAAATATCTTTCTCCTTCCCTCCAAATTTATGAGTAGAAAAAATTGAAAAAACGATAGAGCATAAATTTTCTTCAAGTTTTTTATTTTTTGTTGTGATTATAACTCTCTCATTTCAAATCCGAATTAAGTTATTCCAAAGCCAATAATGTTGGTCTTGAAGAGAGGAACAAACTCCAAGCATTTTCAGAACCAAATAATGTCGTTATTTTTCACATTGAGTAGATTTCAGTCCGAGGTTCATCATTTGTAGGTGAAACACTTTTTTCTCACTTTCTTTTTTGATCATCTCATTTAATTCACATTCTAGGTTTTTTTGATTGATTGATTGTTGAGTTTTAGCTTTGTGATAATTTTTGAATATCTTTTAGCTAAACTTGATTAACTTGAAATTGATTCTAGAAGTGACTTGTATGATATGCTTCATGATGATTTCTAGGTTTAATTTCATGATCTAAGAACTAGGATTTTTTAGTGTGATTTTTGAATATCCTAATCTAGTTCTTATTGATTCACATGCTTTGATTTATAGATAATTTTGTGATTGTGTGTTGATAGTATATTCTAGGTATCACTTGCATATTCATAGAATTTGTGTGATTAACTTTCTCTATTTGATTATGTTTGCATCATTTACATCACTTAGATCATTTTTCCTTGCAAAAGGTTGAAATCTCTTTCAAAGTGAGTGAAGCTTTGTTTAGAGCAAGAAGACTTGGCTAGGACATGTAGTCCGGATAGTCAAGCATGAAGTCTTAGTTAGGATCAAGGGGATCCGGATAACTAAGCAAGAAGTCTTATCTACGATCAAGGGGATCCGGATAGATAAGCAAGAAAGCTTTGTAGAGACATGAGCGTCTTGGATAGGAAGTTACTTCCTAGAAGTGTAAGACACATCTCGGATAGGAAGTAGGCTAGGTGATTCACTAGGCCCGAGAGTAGACTAGGAATTGATAGCTTAGGGCGAATATCATGTGTTGATTGCCTTGATTGTGTATCTCTTTTTCGTCATAGTGAATTTCTTACCGATGGTTGTGGTATCAACCTGTGGACGTTTCCTCTTAAGAGGTTTTACCACGTAAAAAATCCTTGTGTTAAGTTTTGTTTTACTTTTTACTATCTTCCATATCTTTTATTGATTGTACCACTTGTGAATTGTATCTTAATATTGTGTTGTTTGAAGCAATTTATTTGTTAGACACACCAAGTGTGCACATCATTGTTCTGTAAAAAGGATTTAGGAAGAATTTGGGCCTATACCTATTCACCTCATTCGGTATATATTACACTATATTACTTAAGGGAATTTTATCGGGGTTTCCCTAGATTGGTTCTCCTTGAGCGAGACTTTTTTGATCTCCACTTATCCCTTCCATAGTCCCCTTATGATGGCGAATTGGAGTAGTGGTCGATCCAATTTATAGGGGACTCGGGGTTCAAACTTCCTATAAGGGAGTGCATATCTTTGGCCTGTCTTTCTGCTCTAGTGTCCTCTCCCACATTTGCTTTACCTCTAGCATAGTGTTTTCTAGCCACTAAAGCATCACATTCCTCTAGATTTGTGCGCTTTTCCTTAGGTACCTTCATAAGAGCATTAGGTGTCTTTCCATATATTTTGGATCTAAGCCTTCCCTTGTGGGTTTCCCCTACAAGGTATCGCGAGATTGGAATTTGATTTTGATCTGCCATTTGGGTTTCAGGTTTGTCGCTGCTCATTGCATTGAACCATTGTGCCATGGTTGCCTGGAGTTTGCGATAAATTAGTGTCAAATGGGCTCTACTTCTTCACGTAGAGGCGGAGGTGGATCTTGGCCCACAAGTAATTGATCATTATTCCCCTGTTCCACAGTGGTCTGGGGAGGCGAAGGTGGATCTTGACCCACTGTGAGTTGGTTGTCATTGTTCTAACTCATTCCGATGATTTGGTCATGGTTGCTGTATCATGCGGAGGTTCGCCCCCTTTCTTCTAGCCCCAATTGTTGATGTCAATTTTTAGATAAACATAGTCAACAACACACTAGCTGATCAATGCATGGATCAACCAACGAAGTGTGATCTCGATTGTGGTTTCGTTATGCGAGCGAGTTGATTAGACGAATAATAAATATAAAAGAACTGATAAAAGATAACAGAGACAACAGAATTTTTACATAGAAAACCCTAAATAAGGAAAAGCCATTGTCGCTTTAGGCGACGGAGAAAGAGAAGTCTTCACTATGAAATAATGATTACAGTTTACAAGCGTTATATGGCTTATGGTGTCTCTCTCTTCTTTGTTTGATAAATATGTTTATATATGGGTTAGGGTGATGTCCTAGCCTTTCGTGCGCAAGCAAAAACTAATAGTAGGAGAGATCCTATGAGGATCATATTTAGGCAAGATTTTTGGAGATTCGAGTCTTCATACATTAATAGTGTTAAAATCTTCATTCCTTGTAGGAGTATTCTTTTGAATATTCACATTTATTACACGATTCGTCAACTACTGAATCATTAGAGACCATCTTGCCTAATATGGGCCCATCCCCATTTGGGGAATTTTTTTTTTTTTTTTTAGGAAAATGGGGAAATGGGGGAGGGGTGGGGGTGGATGGGGATGAAAATCATCCCCAAATTGAAATGGGGATGGGGATTGGGGGATCCCTCCTCATCCCCATTTCCCCATTTTCCCCGCAATTATATTAAAATGGGGATAGGGAGGGGGGGAGGTCCCCCATCCCTATTTCCCCATTTCCCCCAAACATATATAAATATAATTATAATATATATTTTTAATTTTTTTTTTATTCTTTGAAAACCCTAACTCCCTAAGTATAAATACACATTTACTAATGAATTTTAAAACACTTTATTTTGTATTTGTAATGCACTAATGAATTTTATTTTGTATTTATAATGAATATTTATTTTTTGTAGTTTAATTTATAATTTTTAGTCAAATGGGGAAATGGAGAAATGAGGAAATGGAAAAAAACGGGGAAAAATGGGGAATTGGGGATGGGGATGGATATAGGTCCCCCCAAAACTCCTCATCCCCATTTTCCCAAATGTGGGGGAGGGAGATGGGGGAAGGGTCTAGGAAGTGGGGATAGGGATGAGGGGACCTATATCCATCCCAATTCCGCAAATGTGTATCTCTATCTAGGGTTGAATATTGTGGAAGATAGGCTGAAACCTTTTGTTATTTGTGACACTTTGTATTTGTTGAGTGGGCGGTATGTTCATGTCAATTCACCCATTTAAGGGTTCTTCGGCGAGTGGGTTCTTCGGCAAGTATGGGCGACTTGCTCTTTGCCTGTTAGTCCATTGTTGTCACGTATTGCCTGTCGAGCTAATGTGACCTGGTTGATCGGACTATTTTATACCTATTTGAGGTCCCCCATTTCCGATCGTTTGTCTTGTTTTCGAGCGTATTTTTGTATATAATGTTTTGTTTGAGCCTTGTGTAGGTCTATATTCCCTAAAACAAGGTTTTGATCATAAAGATTAGTTTATGAAGCAAAATGAGCCAAAAAGGGCTGGAATTGTATATGCTCGTGCAGAACACCCAACTTTGGAAAGTCATATCTCCTTCCTCAGATCAAACCATGTTGATATCCATATATATTTGGAAATTTTCGAAAGTCTAGTTTTTAGAACATTTTACGGATTACGATTCCGAGTTTTCTGCAGGAAGTTATATCCCTTTCTGTAACAGTGCATGATGCTGAAATGCTGAAATGCTGTCAGGTCAAAACGGCTGCTTCAAACGGCGGCCAGGCCACCGATCCAAACCGCCAATCCTTTCTAAAAATTTGTTTGTTGCCCAAAAATTGAAGGGCAATCTTGTCCTTTCACCTAGCTTTCAGCCTTAACTTCCCCACACTATTTAAACACATTCTTATCTTCTCTCTAATAGAATCCACACCCCCACACTTCTTCTTCTTCTTCATTTTCTTCATTTCAAAAGAGAGAAAGAAGCTTCCAAGAGCATCCATGGAGGTTTTTCCTCCATAGATGCTCCCAATTTCACCTTCTACCCATCCTCCACCACGTTTAGGAATAGATTGCATAGAGATAGGAGTGGACTTTGACCAATTTCGAGCTAGTAAGGGAAGGAGCTCTTAGAGGAGGTTTTCTTCAAGGGTTGTATCTATTTTCTCACTCTCTATGTATTTCTTATTTTCTTGAATGTGTAATCCCCACTTGGGAATATTTGTAAACTTATATTTGTGCTCAATATATATGATGGTTGTTTTTATATCAAATTTGTGTTTTGATTCATTCTTGCTTTTATTGAATATATCTCTATCTTGAAATGCTTGTGTATGGAGATTAGAAATTAATATGTATTCATGGATGGGATTAGGAGTAGATTAATGTATTTAGGAGTAGTTGTAATCCCATTTTGTGTTTGTATGTTGATGGAAGATCGAAATTAACTTGTATGGATGAGTTTGAGTGACTTAGAGTTAGGATTATGCCTTTGGAGGGGCTCTCTAGGCATAGTATTGGCTAATTAGCTAGGAATAATGGATTAACCTATTAATTGCCATATTAGATGAGGTTTGGTTCTATGTTTTTGTTAACAATTGGACTTTAGCTATTTCTCACGCTATGGACTCTAGGTGAGTCATGGTTGGAGTTACAATTATTAGTCTTAAACTATTTCTCACGCTAGGGACTCTATGTGAGTTATGGTTAGAGATACAATCACTCTTTCTACATTTATTGTATCTAACGTTGTCATTTTACATTACCGTGTTAATATTGAGACTCAATTTAGCATCGGTTTGTAGAATGTGTTCACAAATGTTGGTTGCGGTTTTGTGTTTGAGAGGCTCTCAGCACACTCTTTAACCGTTAGCTCTATAAATGGGTATAAATCGGATTGAGGCAAAAACGAACCCTTAACTAAAATTGGATGTGCTTAATGTCTAACAACCAACTATTTGTGCACTTATGTATGGTGAACTTGTTGAACATTGTGTGACCATTTTCATGCATCTCTCATATCCACAATTTTATTTATCACTTTAAACACCATTCTCTCTCTTCCATATTCTCTTTGTTTTTATTTATTTTCATTTCCATTCTCTACACACACACATACATACACACATCATATTGTACATACATTTCACACACACCATTCTCACATTTCCGCATTCTATTTACATTCTTAAAATAATCACTAGAACTTGAAACAGTAGACGAATCACGCCTTCCTGTGGAACGATACCCTCGCTTGCCGCTTTACAAGTCTTTTGCTAGTTTAGAGTACATTGCGTAGGAAAACTTTTTTTAAATGAAACAATCTTTTGATTGTCGCGATTTTTTAACGACAAAAAAAGTGAAATATCACTAGTGTTGTTGAGATTTATATCTGCAAATTTCGGACCTCGTGCTAATGTGTCAAGTCGAATAAGATTAGCCCAAACAGAACCCAACTATTGTAGCACAGAAATACTAAAATATTTATCGTAACCTACAAGGAAGAAGGCATCGAAATGAAAATGAATAATTATAAATAAATAAAGAGAAATTAAGGGTTGAATGAAGAATCAAATTAAGGAGCATAAGAGAGAAGACATAATAGATATTGTCAGAGAGATGATGGTAAGACAGAGACTTGTTAGAAACTTTAATCATCAATAACAGCACCCAACAAAATTACGAAACAACAATCAGACAAAAGCATTTATGAGAGGAGAAGATTAAAAAAAAAAAATTATAATCATGAAAAAAGCATTTCTTAGGAATCTCTTTGCTTTGTTAATTTTCCCTCCATACCTTTTTCCATCATTGTTTATTTCACCAATTGAATGACTAGTCATTTACTACCATCACTACTCTAGGAGAGGACAAAATCTCCCTGGAAATTGCTAAAGATTTGTCTGAGAAATAGAGAAACTTTTCAATGTTTACTGTGCCATGAAAGAGAAAGCTTTCCACGCCATTTTTAACTATTACATGGGTTAAGTATCAACGGTTTTCTTTAAGCATTCTATTAATATGTGTCCTTCTGTCCTGCACATAAATTTAATAACAACCGGGTCAGGTATCTTTTAGAACTTGGCAACACCAACACCACTATAAATAATTTAACTCTCACTAAAAAGAAGGAGTCTCTCCCACACATTGGAGTTTAATAAATCAATGTAACACTCGTAATCACTATCACAAAAGTGGAAGGGAAGTGCACGAATCAATTTGTTAACGTATGTATACATATTAAAGATTTAAAAATGGATATATTGTTCACAATTTTTTTCTTTCAAGTCACAAAAAGTAATACAATGATTAAAGCACATGTTAAGAGGTCTCATCTTATCAGCAAATATTTATTGCCCAGGCTACACTATATATATAATACTTCTTTGGTCAAACCGGTCTAGAAAATTATTTAGAGTTACGAAATGCTACGGAATCAAAAACTATATTTTTCAAAACCGGCGAGCTAATTTATATGGTTTTGAAATTATTAACCATAAAATATTTGCATATATATATATATATAAATGTTCAAGTCAGTACGTCCTGATATAAGTTCATCAGTGCATTGGATGTGGACCATTAAATTTACATACTTAGACTCAAAGTGTATGCACTTGTCAAAGTTTCTTTATAATTATTGGATGTGGACCATTAAATTTACATACTTTGACTCAAAGTGTGTGCGCTTGTCAAAGTTTCTCCATAATCATCGGTCCACATGCAATGTATTGATGTAAGTTATATCAGTCCTAACTTACCAGAACAAGACCATATATATATATAGCTTACAAAAGTCTAATTTTTTTAAGTATTTGTTTTTTTTAATAATAATATGACATCAATTCAATAATAGTGGACTACTCAGAAGAAATTGTAATATTTATGCATGAAAAATTATTTAAACTTATAAATGACTTACTTCTATAATAATAGAATCAATAAATATTATGACGTGTTTTCAACTCGTATTGAATAACAAAAAAATATTTATATTTCACTAAATTTTGACAAAGAACAAATAGTTAAAATACTAAAATATATCATGTTAAATAAATAGATACTACACATTTAGGAAAAATTACTATTAATTAATGACTGGTTTAAATTCTTTATTTCTAATGATCGGAACAAAATCAAATGAATCTACATTATGTAATCCAACAATTAGAACAAAATCTAGAGAAAAGATTACATCAATAATTGATTGATTTTGGTTTTTTATTTTTTATTTTTTATTTTTTATTTAAGTTTGAATACGAAAATAAAATAAATTAAAATACTATTTGAATAAGGCAATTTATTACAAATGATTTTTGTTTTAAGTTAAATAATTAACATAGTTTGGTTTCCCAACCAAAAACAATTGACATAAAAAAAATTTGGGTTAACCCTCTCATACATCCGCTCCTGCTTAGTGATAAATATTGACATCCATTTAGTCTAACAATGACTTAAATTTGAATGGATGTACCATAAGGAGAGAGAGATTCTCTTATGGGGATCTCTTATTTTAACATAAAGTAAAGACCTCTATGAAATTTATCGATTTGAATAGATTTGAATATGAATTTTTTTGTGGATTTTAAGTTCAATGAAATTTACTTGTTAACCAAATTTAAATATTTTTCAAGTACTACAACTATTTTTTTCCGATTTTGTCAAATAAGAAATATCAGAAAAAGAGCAAAAAATAGGGAAAATGAGAAGAAAAAAATTGAAGTACTTGAAAAAATTTCAAATTTTGTTTTAATTAGATTTCATTGAACTCATAACTTATCATCCACAAAAAAATTAGATCAAAATTCATTCAAATCGATGGATTTCATAGAGATCCTTACTTTATGTTAAAGTAAGAGATTCTTTATGAGAGAACCACTATACATATGTCAGTCTATCGAATACCATTATACCATACACCTTTAAAAAATTTACATATATTAATGACTTTTTTGGCGTGATCACATCAATACACATGTGATCACATACAACTCACATGTGACCATATTAAAATTTAAATCTTTTTTTTTTTTTTTTTTTTGATCACATATAACTTATATACGATAACATTATATATATATATATATATATATATGATCACATGCTACTCACGTACAATCACATTCACATGCAACAATATTTCTGGTGCACCATACATCGGTATTCTATAGAATGTGCATATATATATATATATATATATAGTTATATACAGTTTTTCTCACCTATAAACTCTCTGACGAGACACTATGTAGAAACCAATTTTTCAGCTTTTGCAACAAAATCCAAGGGCTCTTATGAAAGCGGTGGGCCATGACAGAGATTACACAAGAGCCCTTGGATTTTGATCCAAATGCTGAAAAATTGGTTTGTACATAGTGTAATGTCAAGGGGTTTGTCGATGAGAAAGACTATATATATATTAATTATCAAGTGAGGTATCCCAAATTTTAATTTCGGTAAGGAACTTAATGAAATCACATCAATTTTTATAAATTTTGATCTGAATATTTTCATGGATGATAAGTTTTCTTAAATCTACCTATAAATAAAATTTGAGAATATTTCAAGTACTAGAACTATTTTTTTTTTCTATGTTTCTCTCATTTTCCGATGCCTTTATATTTAACAAAATTGTGATAAATAGTTCTAGTACTTGAAAAATTCTCAATTTTTATTTATTGGTAGATTTCATTAAACTTGTCATCCATATAAAAATTTAAATCAAAATCAGAAAAATCGATTTATTTCATTAAGATCCTTACCAAAATAAAAGTTAGAGATACTTCACTTTATAATTCATGGGCAAATTTCATTAAATTTATCATCCACAAAAAAAAAAAAAAAAAATTAAATCAAAATCAGAAAAATCGATTTATTTCATCAAGATCCTTACCGAAATTAAAGTTAGGAATACCTCACTTGATAATTCATATATATATATATATATATATATATATATATATGTGGACAATCTATAAAACATCGGTGTACTCATATACCATGTAGAAAATATTGCGATCGAATGTTGGATCACACCTTTTCAAATTATGATCACAATATATTTCTACACAGTGTATTAATTGGGTACACCGGTGTTCTATAACCTCACCCATATTTATATATATATATATATATATATATATATAGTCTTTCTATTGTTAGTTCGAACTAATATAAAATATAAGGCAAATTGCACTGACCCCCTTGAGGTTTTATCCAAAGACACTCAAACAAAAATGTTTCACTGTTCTACACTTACACCCCTATTTGACCATGGTAAGGTCCAAAATGCCCTTGGGTGTTAGTGTAAAAAAACTTTTATTTTTTATTATTATACAGGGGCATTATGGACCTTACTATGATCAAATAGGGGTGTAAGTGTAGAATAGTGAAACCTTTTCATTTGAGTGTCTTTGGATAAAACCTCAAGGGGGTCAATGTAATTTGCCCTAAAATATATTAGTTATTTGCATGTGGGTCATTAGATTTAAAAGATGCTTTAACAAGTACATGAAATCAAGTCAAAGCATTTAAATCCAACAGCCCACATGTAAGGAACTAATATATTTTATATCAGTTCGTCCTGATATAAAATATATCATGACGAAAAATGTAGACCATTAGATTTACATACTTTGACTCAAAATATATACACTTGCAAAACTTCTTCATAATCTATGGTCCACATTCTTTGTCCTGATATATTTTATATTAGGACGAACTAACAGTAGAAATGCTGTATATATATATATATTTTTTTTTTTTTCTTATCAGGACGTACTGATAGTAGAAAGACTATATGTATAAATATATATATATATATATATATATATATATATAAAAGAAGGTCCCCCCACTTGCTTATTCAAGACATAAGGCCAATTTGATATTACTGTAACTTTTATAATAATCACTATTAGCTGTGTTGAAGAAATAATCGGCTGTAAAGTTAATCAGCAGATGTTTGGTTAATTATACTTTTAAAACTACTATATAACTCAAAAGAAATACACATATGTTTGGTAATTTTATTTCAAAAATACTGAAATTAGTTACAATGACTAAGATAGACATGATTTTAGAACCTTATTTTATTTTTTTTATTAATTATATATATTAAATAAATATTTAAGTAGAATATTTAAATTAGAAAAAAAAAATTCCATAAGAATAATAAAAATATTTTTGAAAGATTTTATAAATCAAATCAATATTTAATTAGAATCTTTTATTTTAAGATGAAATAAGAAATATAAATGATTTTAATTTAATTTCATAAAGATAATAATGATATTTTAAAATATTCATTAAATACTGAAATAGAGTATTCCATAATCACTTTTAAAAAGTAACCATCCACTTACTTCTCAAAATCACTGTCAAAACTTGCTAGATTATCAATTAATCACTTTTGGAAGTTTTATCAAACATCATTTTATGTCTAAATTATGAAATAAGCTGGTTTTAACTTCCAAAAGTAATACCAAACTAGCCCATAGTACAATTTAAACATATTCAATTTTATTTTATTTTTGATAATATTTATTAATTCGAGACCATATATTTTTTTGAAAGCTTTCGTTATTGGTAGGATTTGAGTCTCTGATCTAGGAGTCATTTTTCCAAACCCTAAACTCGTTTATTTACCAGCTGAGTTACGCCCCTGTTGGCATATTCAATTAAAAAATGTTATAACTTCTATAATAATAATGAAATTTTTTTATTGTTAGCGCGAGTCTTAACATAAGAGAAACTTTAATAAATAACATCTATGACTTAGCTAAATTTAATACATGTTTATTTAGGTACAGAACTGTCACTCCACTTGACTGCATAACACATTTTCTTTCTAATTTTATTACATGAAACCGTAATATATATAGTCACAGATCTAGCAATTCTTGTTAACAAAACAATAATGTTATTTTGTACAAATTTGGTGTTCAAATTTTATGGATCCTTGATTTCTTTGTACACTAATGTTACTCAACCTAAAAAATAATCCAAAAACCAACTCAAATGATATAGCAAATAAATTGTCATTACCACATCATCCCATGATTTGTATGGTGATAACAATTCACTTATCAGATCATTTGGGTTAACTTTTTGGGTTTATAGTATTACCCTAAATATTACAATTGCATGATTGAAATTATTGGATTTTAGAGGTGCCGTATCATTTGGGCACCAAATAATTTGGATAAAGTAATATTACTCTTAATAAAATCATGTTAAAAAAACAAAAAACAAAAAAAAAAACAAAATACTGTAAATTAACTCAAGTAGTGGGAAATTTCTTATCCCACCTAAGTGCCACAGATTGAAATCTAAAGGAGAAGTGTATCTAATGTTACTGCTAATGATGCTATACTACTATAGCTTCTTTTTTCAAAAAGAAAAATTCCGTGCAAAGTAAATGTAATGCCACTGAAAGTTGAATATCTTGTGTGGTTCATGCTTGACAAGAAACCTTCATGTATACTTAATTAATACTACAAACGATATTGCAAATTAGGTTTGCATGCAAAAGGCATATATATATATATATATATATATGGGCAATCTATAGAACATTTGTGTACCTATACACCGCATAGAAAATATAGTGATTGAAGCTTAGATCACACTTTTTCAAATTATGATCACAATATTTCCTACACGGTGTCGACACCAGTGTTCTATAGCCTAACCCACATATATATATGGGTAGTTCTCTAATAAGAACGTTTTGAAATTATAAAATCAGGACAATCACCCACAACCACATATTCACATTGGGTGTGGGGTATTTGTTAATGCGTGGTTGTGGGCCAATATGAATGTGTGGTTGTAATTGGACGTCCTAAAATTATAAAGTCAGAACGTTCTGACTAGAGATTAGAGAACTACCGTGTATATATATATATATATAGTTCTTTTCTCCTTGGAGCGCACTGATGTAAAATACATTATTGTATTGTATGTGAGCCTTAGATTATGGATACGTATGAATAAATGTATGTAGACTGAGTCAAAGCAGTTGAATCTAATGGTCCATATGCAAGGCATTGATATATATTTATCGGTGTGCAAGAGGAGAAGAGTTTTTTATATATATATATAGTTTTTCTATTGTCAGTTCGAAGTGATATATAATATATCAATTCCTTACATATAGGATATTGGATTTAAACTCTTTAACTTTGCTGCATACACTTTTCAAATGATTTTTTAAATTTAATGGTCCAGATGTAAGTAACTAATATATTTTATAACAGTTCGAACTGACAATAAAAATACTATATATATTCTTCCACTTATGAGAATTTCATGTGACAAGATATCTTGATTTAAACTTATAATGCAGCTTCTGCTCTGGTGCTTGGCTTTAGTTCTATGATCCATTATGAGTTTTATAGTCTATTCGGAAACCTAGTCATGAGTCATGACAACTGATGAAGAATACAGAACTTCAAAAACCTACTCAAAGTTTAATTAAATAAAAACCATAAAACTGTATTTTAGATGAACTTATACTTTATCTTGAATTAGATAAATAACATTCTCTATTATAAGATAACATCCGGTATATGAAAAAACATAATTGTCTCCTTTTAGTTGAAGTGGTATGCGTCACTCTTTCCATATCTGTACGAAATTTTCTCTCCGTTATATTGTTTGACTAAGTTAGGCCTTCACTAGCTTAGGCCAAATTGCCTAAACAATTAAAAAAAAATAAAAAATCTAAGAAAACTAGAAATAAAATAAAAAAATAGCTTTAATATATGTTAAAAATTCTCATTTTTTTTTTACTATTACGTTTCAAGTTCTTACCAATCATAAAAGAAAAAAAAATCTCAGTGAAAATTATTAAAATTCAGGAGATTTTATTTCTAATATTTTACTTATACTAAATTTCCCTTTTAGCTAATTAATGTTGGACTGAGATATCATGTGAACGAGACAAAGACCTGACAGCATGAAAAAAAATGAAAAGCAGGGGGTGAGTCGGCCGGTTGACCTACGTAAATTAAAAAAACTAAAATCTTCTGAAATTTTCTTGGAATGAAGTCCTTTGGATATGATGAGATTGGATTGATTTAGTGATAAACCATTCAAACTTACAATATAAGGTTATGGGTTCGAATCACGTCTCACTAAAATAAAAATTGTCAACAGTTTTTTTTGTTGACGGTTTTCAAAAACCGTAAATAACTTACAATTTTTGACAATTTTTGACTTGCAATTATTGATAGTTTTCAAAAACGGTCAAAAATTGTAAGTTCTTGACAGTTTTTGAGAATTGTCAAGAAAAACAATTTTCTTACCAGTTTTCAAAAACTGTCAAGAACTTGCAATTCTTGACAGTTTTCGAAAACGGACTAATTGTACAAATGTCCCTTAAGTTTAAGCATAATTGTATGCATATGGAACTTTTACTCATAATTGAACAAACGTCTCCTACCGTTAGTTGACTTCTGTTAACTCTAATCGTTGACCATAATTTTAACCCACAATGATTAAAGGGCCCTTATTTACTATTTTATTATTTAAATTAATAATTAAAGAACGAAACAGAAAAGACAAAGAAAAAAAAAAAAACCAATATCAATCATTTTTTCTTTCTTTCATTTTCTCAACCCCCAAACACAATCCAAAAATAAACTTAACAAACAAAAATCAAAACTCAAATCCTCAAATAACAACCAAAAATCAAATCCACAAATAAAAACTCAAATCCACAACCATAATAATATATGTATTATATGTATCATATAATATATATATATGTATTATATATTATTTATTAATATATTAATATATTAATATATTAAATATTAATATTATATAAATATATTATTATATAATATAATATATATATTATAAATTATATTATATATATATTTATATTTATAAATATATTATATTATATAATATAGATATATATATATTATTACATGTATTGTATATTATATATTATATATTATATATTTATATTATATATTTATATTATTATATATATTGTATAATATAATATATATTATAAATTATATATATATTATATATATTTATATTTATATTTATATTATTATATATATTGTATAATATAATATATATTATAAATTATATATATATTATATATATTTATATTTATATTTATATTATTATATATATTGTATAATATAATATATATTATAAATTTTATATATATTATATATATTTATATTTATATATATTATATAATATATTATTTTATTAAATAATATATAATTATATATATAATATGCTTTTATATTTTATTATTATTATCCATAATTTATCATGTTATTATGAATGTTTTATAATTAGGGGTATATTGGTCAAAATACAGTTAACTTCATTCCATTTCGTTGTTAACCAAACAAAATAAAATTGATTTAGAGACCAATTCTAAAGTTCCAACCAAATAAAAAACTTATTTTTCCTTTCCTTTCCATTCTCATTCTTATTTTTATTCTCATTCCGATTACCATTCCACCATGTAATGAAATGTAACCCTAGAGTATTGACCAATAACTCGATTATATATGTTTTGAAAATATAATTTGATTAAAAGTTTAAATAAATATTTTTTAATATATGTCTGTTGTAGAAATTAGAATTTTGATTAGTTGAATAAATTTAAATTTATCTAACAAGGGTTTTTTTTATTTTTTTTATTTTAACAACTCATATATGTTATATATAAATATTGTTCAATTCTTAACACATCAAATGTTGTGGCCAAGTGGTAAAGGCTTACAACTCTTGTTTTGAGGTCTTAAGTTCAAGTCTCAAATTGTCATTATTATCAAGCGGTGACATCCTTGAGATAAACAAAGAGTATTCTTGACAATAGCACAATTAAAAAATTGTTTTCATGTAGTGTCTCCTTCCTAAACGCCAAATTATTGTAATTTTTTTTTTTTTAAATCTGTCATATATTTGATTGGATTTTTTTTTAATACAATAATTAATATTTTTTTTTCCATTTTCCCTATATTTTCCCATTTTTTTAAAATGTTTTAGCTTAAAAATTATTGTTGAAAATTTTGAAATATTTTCTATAATTAAGTGCAAACCATCTTATGTCCAAACCATCCACACTATTATGAAAATTAATGAATTTTGATGAGATTTTTTACATGCATGATAAGAAAAATAAAAATATATTTATAGAAAAAATGTAAAAAATTATCAAGTTTTGGAACTAGTTTTTCTAAAAATTTTAAGTTAAAATATTTATAAAAAAAATGGGAGAACATATAGAGGTTGAATATATTTCTGTATATTTCCTTGAGAATAATATTGAGTTACATATATACAAGATTGCTCAAGAAACCTAATTTAAGTAAGCTATGATTCCTAAAGTTAGGAGAACTATTCTAGAGATAATTACAAGGATTTAATCTAAGAGATAAATACAAAGATAATACAAATCTAATACAACTCTAATTAACATAGTTATCCTTTAATTATTTTCTATAATTAAGTGCAAACCATCTTATGTCCAAACCATCCACACTATGATGAAAATTAATGAATTTTGATGAGATTTTTTACATGCATGATAAGAAAAATAAAAATATATTTATAGAAAAAATGTAAAAAATTATCAAGTTTTGGAACTAGTTTTTCTAAAATTTTAAGTTAAAATATTTATAAAAAAAAAAAAAATGGGAGAACATATAGAGGTTGAATATATTTCTGTATATTTCCTTGAGAATAATATTGAGTTACATATATACAAGATTGCTCAAGAAACCTAATTTAAGTAAGCTATGATTCCTAAAGTTAGGAGAACTATTCTAGAGATAATTACAAGAATTTAATCTAAGAGATAAATACAAAGATAATACAAATCTATTACAACTTCAATTAACATAGTTATCCTTTACACGCCCCCGCAAGACACTGGGCATTTCAGAGACACTGATCATGGACCTTAATAGGCAAAACCTCGTCCTGGAGAGCGGTTTAGTGAGAGAATCAACTAACTGATCTGAAGCAGACACATGCGAGATCCGAAGCTGTTTACTTTGAACCTTTTCGCGAACAAAATGGAAGTAAATGGCAATGTGTTTCATTCGCACATGGAAGACTGGAACTGAACATAGATATGTGGCACCTATGTTGTCATAGAAGATGCTTGGCGGATTTGGAGTGGGGACGTGCATCTCCTGTTAGAGAGATTTAAGCCAAATTACCTTAGAGGTAGTAGCTGCAACAGTTCTGTATTCAGCTTCAGTGGAGGATCTGACGACTGAATGTTGTTTGCGAAAGCACCAAGAGATAGCATTTGACCTGAGGAAGACCACATACGCACTGGTGGACGTGCGGTCATCATGATTGCTTGCCGAATCAGCGACGAAAAATTCTTGTAGGGAGAGAGGAGAGTTGCGGCAAATCAATAAGCCATGGCCAGCTGTGCCATGTAAATAACGCAAGAGTCGTTTCACTAGAGAGCAATGTCCAATCATTGGGCGATGCATGAATTGGGCAAGCTTGTATACTACAAAGGAAATGGTAGGGCAAGTGAATGATAAGTACTGTAAGACACTAATTACCTGACGAAACTCAGTTGCATCTGTAAGGGAGGTGCCATCAAGAAGCTTGAGGTCATGATCTGTAGGAAGCAGTGTTGAGACTGATTTAGAGTCGAGCATCTTTGTCCAAGTGAGAAGTTCAGTCACATATTTTCGCTGAAAGAGAAACAAACCGGTCGAGCAAGGTAGAACTTCAACCCCAAGGAAGTAAGATAGAGCACCAAGATCTTTGATTGAGAATTGTCTATCAAGTAATGTAACGAATTTTTCAGCAAAGGTTCCATTGCTAACGGTAATAATAATGTCATCAACATATATTATTAAAAACATCAAACGGTCGTTAGCATTGAATATGAATAGAGAAATGTCTGAGTGAGAGTTGATAAACCCATTTTGGACAAGAAATTGTCGAAGTTCATTATACCACGCCCGAGGTGCTTGTTTTAGGCCATAAATGGCCTTTTTAAGGCGACACACATGTGACGGAGAGCCCGGATCCACAAAACCTGGCAGTTGTGCCATGAATATATCCTCAGTTAGATGACCTTGAAGAAACGCGTTTTTCACATCTAGTTGACAAAGAGACAACCATTTTGAGACAACAATACTTAGCAAGACTTTGTTTGTTTTTGTTTTAACCACTGGACTGAATGTTTCTTTGTGATCCAAACCCAGCTGTTGATGAAATCCATTAGCTACTAAGCGAGCTATGTAGCGAGAGATAGCCCCATCAGGAGATCGTTTTATACCGAACACCCATTTACAACCTACAACATTGTGCTAAGAATTCGAAAGAACTAGAGTCCGTGTTCCATTTTGTAAGAGAGCATCAAACTCTTCCGACATTGCATGCCTCCATTCCAAAAATTTTAATGCTTGAGATGAACATGTAGGCTCAGTTTGAGGAGGTTATAGGACACTAGTGAAAGATAGCTTGGTGAGAGGCTTGTGAACGTTATTTTTTGAGTGTGTGAGCATTGGGTGACCGACGGTGGCAGGTATAGGTGGTGACTGAGGTGCTATTGGGCTTCCTGGATAGGGATCTGTTTCAACTAGTTGGAGAGCTGTTTCAGTTGGTTAGGACAAGTAGGGTGCGATCAGGACAACCAAGTTAGGTGTGGCAGTTATATAGTAAGGCAACTGTATGGCTTGACAGTTGTGAGGTGCAATGGGATCAACTGGATCAGGTGTGGTGTTGCTTGGTCCGATCAGAATAGGGAAGTTGATATTCGGTGCGGCTGGTGGGAGGATAGTTTGACATTGTGAGAACTACGAGTTCACAGCAAGAGCTCGAGAGCTATGGAGCGAGTTTTGACTAAGGGTCTTATACGAAGCCAAACCTGTAGAAGAGTGAGCATGCGATATCGAAACTGGTATAGAGAGGAACTCATGTGACAGCCAAGACATGCAAGTGGTGGTGCTAGACCTAGGAAGATTGGTTTGAATTATGGTGTATGGGAAAACAGACTCAACAAAGTTGGCGTGTTTGGATACAAATATACAATCAGTAACTGGATCAAGACAATGATAAGCACTTTGTGTTAAGGAATAACCTATAAAGATGCATGTTTTAGACCGAGACTTAAGTTTGTGACTATTATACGGCCTAATCCATGGATAATAGAGGCACCCAAATACACGCAATTTAGCATAGGATGGGCATGAGCAAAAAAAAATTTCAAACGGAGATAACATGTCTAATAAAGGTGTGGGCATCCTATTAATCAGATATACAGCAGTAGTGAACGCATATGACCAAAAAGTGAGAGGTTGTGATGCGTGAGTGGAAGGGATAACCCCGTCTCGACAATGTGATGATGACTACGCTTAGAGACACCATTGTGTTCCGACATGTGAGGAGATTTGGTGAAGTGAGATAAGCCATGTTGTGCAAGGGTTTGTCTTAAGGCTATGTACTCACCACCATTATCACTATAAAGTGATATGATGGGATTTTTGAAAAAATTTTCCATTAAGGCTTTGAAGCGAATAAAAATTGCATAAACATTAGATTTGTGTTTTAAGGGATACATCCACATATATTTTGTAAAACGATCAACAAATAACATATAGTATTTAAAATCATTCTTGGATAAAATTGGAGAACTCCAAACATCAGAGTAAATAACCTCAAGAGGTTTAGAACTAAGAAAATTCGAAATTGAAGGCAATTTTTGCGTTTTATTGCAGAGACATGCACTGCATGGTTTGCTAGAACTATTATGCGAAATAACTGACAATGCTTGAGAACCTACTAGACTCGAAATTATTTTTGATGACGGGTGACCTAGATGATGGTGCCAATCAAGGAGAGAGGCCTTAACACTTGAAAACACGATGATAGGAGATGATTTTGGCTTAGCATGAGACGGTCACTCTTAGACGTCGTTCCTAGTCTGTCCTTGTAAAAGTTGTGCCCCCGTACGAAGGTCCTTCACAGGAAAAGAAAATTGAGAAAATTCAACAGCAACTTGGTTAGATATGCAAAATTTAGAGACCGAAATTAGATTTTGTTTCATATTGGGTACACATAAAACATTAGATAATAAGAATGATGAGTTTTTAATGGGAAGACGAAGAGAGCCAGAGTGTGTGATAGATATACCTGAGCCGTCACCAATCATTATGTCATCTGAGCCATCATACGGAGAGTGCAATGATATGTTCTTTAGGTCAGAGGTGACGTGGTGGGAGGCACCTGAGTCAAGGAGTCACTCCGATGTGGTGGAGTTTAGTGTTGTAAAATGTGCACGCGGTTGCCATTGTGCATGAGAATCATTCACCTGCAGATATTGATTTGGATTGACTGGACAGAAGTTGTAGGCCGAACATCTTTTGGTTATGTGCCCTTCGGCGAAGAAGAAGAATTTCTAGTCTGGAAATTTGCAGCACTTGGCTTGTTGTTTTGTGTTGGCTGCATGTTCTGCCTGTTGTTGTTGAAATTTTTGTGGTTGTTGGCTTGGTGACCACTAGGAGAAGATTTGGTAACAAAGTTTGCTGTGATATGAAGTCTCTGGGTCCTTGCGAATTCTTGTTTCAGGAGGGCTTCAGATTTGAGAAGTTTCTCATGTAATTCTTCAAAGGTGATTGCTGAGTCACGGGCATATACAACAGATGATATGTCCTTGAATTCTTCACCTAAACCATTTAAAAATTTTACTGTCAGATCTTTAGGGTTTTCCAGAGCATCAAGCATGGCTAGTTCATCAGCGATGCTTTTTGCATGTTGCATATATTCAATGATTAATTGGGTACCTTTGATGATATTGGTGAGAACTCTTTTTAGGTGCATGATGTGTCTTCTAAAGGGTTTAGCATAGGTGTTGGCAAGAGCAATCCATGCATCATGAGCAGTTTTGGCGGAAGCGATAAATGGAATGATGGACGGTGTTATGGATCTAAGTATTGCGTTAAGCAACAATTAGTCTTGTCTAACCCATATATGGTGCGCAAGATTTGGTGCATTAGTGTCTCCAATTGTGATGGTCTTAGGCGGACACCACCGCACCAAATCCTATGTACCATATATGGGTTAGACAAGACCAATTGTTGCTTAACACAATACTTGGATCCAGTGAGTTTTGAAGGTGCTTGAGCAGCGATATTAACGGAAATAATGGTGTTTCCGGACGTGTTTACGTCATGACCTAAGGAAGTTGATGAGAAGATTGTCACCAACGGTGAGGGGGAAGAAGAAGAAGAAGAAGCAATGATGGTCATTGTTTTTGGATTTGTTGAAGACTTTTTTGAGTTTATTGGAGCTTTGATACCATATAAAGGTTGAATATATTTCTGTACATTTCCTTGAGAATATTATTGAGTTACATATATATAAGATTGCTCAAGAAACCTAATTTAAGTAAAGCTACGATTCCTAAAGCTAGGAGAACTATTCTACAGATAATTACAAGGATTTAATCTAAGAGATAAATACAAAGATAATACAAATCTAATACAACTTTAATTAACATAATCACTACTACAAAATTGTTAAAAGAAATCACTTGTTTAAATCGGTTTTTATGTAACCGATTTTAAAAAAATTTAGAAATCGGTTTTTATAAAAACCGATGTCTTAAATATTGGATTTTCAAAAGACATCGGTTTTTAGGAAAACCGATATTAAAAAAAAAAAAAAGTTTAGACATCAGTTATTATAAAAACTGATGTCTTAAATTTTATGTTCAAAAGACAATAGTTTATAAAAAAACCGATATTAAAAAAAAGCGTTTAGACATTGGTTTTTTAGAAAAACCAATGTGGATTCAAAAGCAAAATTCTACAATGCAAATTTGACCTATATCCACATTCAAGTACGCATCTCTAAAAATAATCAATGTTATTTGCTCAAATTTTGACACAAGAAATTATACATGCAAACAAACACTTTTTAATCAGAAAATATTCCAAAAATCGATTTGGAAAAGTGTGAAAATGAGTGATGAAACAGCTCACTCGCGGATTCGCAAATCGTTTCTAACCTTTGACTGAATAATTGATCATAACTTTCAAAATACCATCTGGACTTTTATGTTCTTTATACCGTTGAATTCGTATCAAAAAATTGAAGAATCAAATGTGGACAAAAAAATTTATTTCATTTCCAAAAGATACAGTTTTAAGGAAAATGTTTGCACAAAAATATCTCCAATCGTTTCTAACCTTTGACTGAATAATTGATCATAACATTCAAAATACTGCCCGAAATTTTACATTCTTTATACCATTGGATTCGTATCGAAAAATCAAAGAATTCAACATGGACAAAAAAAAATTATTTCGTTGCCAAAAGTTATAGTTTTAGGAAAAAGTTTACACAAAGATATCTCTAATAGCTTCTGACCTTTGAGTGAATAATTGATCATATCTTTCAAAATATCACCCGGAATTTGACTTTCTTTATACCGTTGGATTCATATAGAAAAATCAAAGAATCCAACATAGACAAAAAAAAATTATTTCGTTGCCAAAAGATACAGTTTTAAGGAAAACATTTGCACAAAAATATCTTCAATCGCTTTTGATCTTTGACTGAATAATTGATCATAACTTTCAAAATACCTCCCGGAATTTTATGTTATTTATACCGTTGGATTCTTATCAAAAAATCAAAGAATCCAACATAGACAAAAAAAATTATTTCGTTGCCAAAAGATACAGTTTTAAGGAAAACGTTTGCACAAAAATATCTCTAATCGCTTCTGATCTTTGACTGAATAATTGATCATAACTTTCAAAATGCCTCCTGGAATTTTATGTTATTTATACCGTTGGATTCTTATCGAAAAATCAAAGAATCCAACATAGACAAAAAAAATTATTTCGTTGCCAAAAGATACAGTTTTAAGGAAAACGTTTGCACAAAAATATCTCCAATCGCTTCTGATCTTTGACTGAATAATTGATCATAACTTTCAAAATACCTCCCGGAATTTTATGTTATTTATACCGTTGGATTCTTATCGAAAAATCAAAGAATCCAACATAGACAAAAAAAATTGTTTCGTTGCCAAAAGATACAGTTTTAAGGAAAATGTTTGCACAAAAATATCTCAAATCGCTTCTGATCTTTGACTGAATAATTGATCATAACTTTCAAAATACCTCCCGGAATTTTATGTTATTTATACCGTTGGATTCATATCAGAAAATCAAAAAATCCAACATGGACAAAAAAATTTATTTCGTTGCCAAAATATATAGTTTTATGGAAAACGTTTACACAAAAATATCTCCAATCGTTTCTGACCTTTGACTGAATAATTGATCATAACTTTCAAAATACAGCTCGGAATTTTACGTTCTTTATACCGTTGGATTCGTATCGAAAAATCAAAGAATCTAATGTGGACAAACAAATTTATTTCATTTCCAAAAAATACAGTTTTAAGGAAAACTTTTGCACAAAAATATCTCCTGCAGAACATAAAACAACACAATAAAAAATGAAATGAAAAATAAACCCACCAATAAAATTTATTTAATATATATATTTGTAGTAGAAATTGGTATTTTGATTAGTTGAGTAAATTTAAATTTATCAAACAAGTTTTTTTTTTCTTAATTTTTAACAACTCATATAGGTTATATATAAATATTGTGCAATTGTTAACACATCCAATATTGTAGTCAGAAGGTAAAGGTTTACCACTTTGACTTTAAGGTTGCAAGTTCAACTCCCCATAATAACAATAAATCCTCATTAATATCAAAGGTGGAGTTGACCGACGGAACGGGACGGCAACAGTGAGATTAATTTTTGTAATATATCAATTTTACATCAGGGTTTTTAAATCGGTTTTAACTAAACCGATTTCTTTTCCTTGTTTTTACATCTGTTAAAAACCGAAGTTTTTTGCGCGTATTTTCTAAAACACTCAAAAAGACATCGGTTTTAAACATTTTAAAAACCGATTTCTTTTGTTTTTTTTTGTAGTAGTGAATTATCCTTTACAGAACATAGGAAAAATATAAAGCAAAATAGTTCTTGGATCCAAATTTTTTTGAAACACATCTCATTGATCTTAACATTCATAAAAAAAAAAAAAAATCTCACTAAAAATCATGAGAGAGAGATTCTCTCATTAAGGGATCCCTCATCCTTTATTTTAACAAAATCAATTTGAATGAATTTTGATTTGATTATTTTTATAAATGATAAGTTCAATGAATCTATTTGTAAACAAAATTTCAAAAAATTGAGAGAGAGAGAGAGAGAGAGAGAGAGAGAGAGAGAGAGAGAGAGATTTTCTCATTAAAGGATCCCTTTTTGAACAAAAAACAAGGACCTCTATGAAATCTATCGATTTGAATGGATTTTGATATGATTTTTTGTATATATGATAAGTTCAATGAAATATACTTGTAAACACAATTTGAAATTTTTTAAGCACTGCAACTATTCTTTTCATTTTTCCTATTTTTCGTCATTTTTCTTAAGCTTCATATTTAACAAAACTGGGAAAAAATAGTTGCAGTATTTTAAAATTTTTCAAATTTGGTTCACAAATAGGTTTTATTGAACTTATTATCTACAAAAATAATTCAGATCAAAATTCATTCAAGCCAATGAATTTCGTAGAGGTCCTTACTTTATATTCAAATAAGAGATCATTTATGAGAGAACCAATATATCTTTGCGGTTCTCTTGTAAGGGATCCTTTATTTTACTATAAAGTAAGAACCTCTATGAAATCTATCGACTTTTCCTATTGCTTTTTTTTTTTTTTTTTTTTTTTTTAAAGTATAGTTATGATTTTTTCAGTTGTTCTATCTATTTTACAAATAAATAGGAGTTCTATCTATCAGTACATATGGTCTAGGACCATCGATAATAATTTTTCTTTCGAGTTCGGACACTTTATTGATCCGCTTACTTCTATTATGTTGACTGTATTTTGACATGAAATTTTTTGTGGATGATAAGTTCAATAAAATTTACTTGTAATCCAAATTTGAAAAATTTTCAAGTACTACAACCATTGTTTCCCGATTTTATTAAATATAAAGCATTGGAAATAGGGCGAAAAATAGAAAAAATGAAAAAATATATATTTATAGTTGTAGTGCTTGAAAAAATTTCAAATTTTGTTTAAAAATAGATTTCATTGAACTCATTATCCATAAAAAAAAATAAAAAATAAAAAATCAGATCAAAATTCATTCAAATCGATTTATTTCATGGACGACCTTACTTTATGTTAAAATAAGGGAACCCTTGAGAGAACTCACTCCTAGTGAACCAAATTTGAAAAGTATTCCATGATTGGAAAAAAATAAAAAAATTTGGAGACATGGTTGGAGATTTACTTTTTCTACAAACATATATATATATATATATTTAAAATTGTTTTAATCTCCAACCGTCCATCAATCATTGTGATGGACGGTATAAATATTTTTAATTAATTTTCTTGAAAGATTAAATTTTAAAAAAAATTAAATTTTGATTTCTTAAGAAATACATTTATTTTTTAAGTTTTAAATTAGTTTTTCTTTTAAAAAAAAATATATATATATATATATCTAACATGTGTCTCCAAAATTTTTAAATATGACTGAAAATACATTTTTACCCTTGGACCAATTAACTTTGACTAACAGTTGAATAACTAGGAGACCATTTTGATGTATTTTAAAAAGAGTAATACTAGGCTTTCTAAATTTTTTTCCAAAATCTTTTCTAAATTGATGTGGCACATGAACTGTCAACATTCTGTAAATCATGAGATTATAAAACGAGTGATGTGATATTGACAACTTATATGCCACATCAATTTGAAAAAAATTTTGAGAAAAAATTTGAGAGACCTAACATTACTCTTTTTAAAAAGATGACAATTAAAAACTCTAATACATATAAAGTAAAAAAGTATTGTTTCATTAAAATATAAGGATCAAACTGTAATTCCTTCTTATCATAAAACATAAGATTGCCTTCTGAGCAAGTGGCATGACATAAAACTCTCTTTTCTGTGTAATCATTGTTTTCAGTTGACAAGAGAAGGATATGTGTTGTTTTTTAATGAGAAATTATCTTGAGAGTTGGTCCATCTATCAATGTATCTAGCAACCCTCTTTCTTCTGTCTTAAAACTTGTAAATTATTATTGTTGTCGCTAGCTATTTGCCTTTATTGAAGGCTTAAATCAATTTGATTTTCTCACCTCTATACGTTATTAAACATTTACACTAACTAAAAGTATCTCCAATGTAAAATATACATTTTTGAATTTCTAAACAGTACCACATCTACATTTATATTTATTATGGGCCCACTTTTAAAATTATTTTAGAGAAATACATATTCACATCTCCAATGCAATTATTTAAAGTCAAATATGCATCCATTTTATGTCCAATTATAATAAAACAATTATTACACTCTCTCTCCTCTTTTATTTTATAATTAAATGAGGTTTAATCTTATTGGTGGAAAAAATTAGAAATCCTAATCAACATTTCTAGGAGAGTTTCTAGAATTAGAAATCCAACTCTATATTCTCTAACTTTTTTTTTATCCACAACATCTTTATATTCAACTTAGACAATAGCATTGGAGAGAGTTTTTCTAACATTTTTAACATCTATTCTATGTGGCACTCCATTTTCTCCAAATGTATAATAGCATTGGAGATGCTCTAACAACATTCATCATTAATATTAAATTTCTTTTATTTATCTATATTTAAATTTGTCTTTTTTTTTTTTAATGTATTTATCTATCCACCTATCTAGACTGGTATTTTTTTTTTTTTAAGTTTTTTACTATTGGTAGGATTTGAGCCATTGATTTAAGAATCATTTACCCAAGCCTCAAACTCGTCTATCTACCTGAAAAGTTACGTCCATGGGGACATATTTAAATTTGTCAATAATCTCTTTATCAAATCATAAAATGGTTTCCTAAACTCAGATCAATTCATATATTTATCATGTGCGATTTTGACACAAGCAAGTTAAGATATCCTCTATTATTTTTGTCAAAATGTCAAATTGCTTTAATTGAGTCCTTTAAAGCGAGGAAAAGAATAAAAGAGAGAAAAAGAAACATCTCAAATTTTCTACATCTAAAAGTTAACCTGCACTCATGATGCATAATGTTTCTTTTTTTTTTATTATTTTTTTTTATTTTTTAAATATACCAACTACAGTTTGATCCTATTTGCAATAATAATAACAATAATTTCTTGGATTCTACAGGATAAGAAGCTATACTTTGGATGGAAAAATCTTGCTTTCCATTTAAGCTACTAGCTATTCTAAATATTCTTCATGTTTGTTTTCTTTTCATGGTAATTTTGCTTTTCTTCAAAGGAAGAATCAATTTTCCTTGGAAAATAAAGGAAGCTCCCCTGCAGAAAAGGCTCTTTAAAACTAATCTAGCTATAGCTAGCTGCAACTGCAATACAAAGTCACTTCCATATGAAAAGGAAATTAAAAAGAAATAATAAATTAGAGAGAATACTTTTCTGTCTCTCTATCTGTGAGTGCACATGTCCAACAGCTTCTTTCTTCCTTCAACTATTTCATCAAAGAGATCATCAATTTGCCCAACTATGCTCTCCACCCCACATCTCAACAACCCAAAGCAATTCTTCAAGTACTCAACCTTGTCTTGAATCTCAACTACGTGTGATGATGATTCAAACTGATCCACATTAATCTTCTCCAATTCCTCTTTAAGATCTTCCATGGCCAATTTCGCCTTTCGGAATTCGAAAAGCATGACCCCTCCTCCTTCACCTGATCCCATTTGGTCCATTTCATTTGCCACTCTTTGCTGCAATCTTGCTAGTGAAACCATGAAGCCTGATGACCCAAATATGATATTGTGCCCTTCATGTTCATACCCTTCTTGATCTTGGCTGAATAAGCTTGAGTTAGGCGAATAAAATACAAGCCCACTTAGCAGTATCATCAAAAGCAATGTACTAACATTTCTCATTGCATACAGAACTCCTCTAAAACCGTTAAATCCATTCAACTTTGATCCAACCATATTGATGTTCTCATCATCATCAAGTCTTAGAGATAGTGCTTGTGCTCTTGTTTCCATCATATTCTTATTCTCATCTTCCATCCCCACTATTTCTCTTTGACAACCCATGATTGCCCTAATAATCTGTACAAACAATTCAAAGGACTCGTAAGTAAATAACATTTCAATCAATTCGGTTTTCGTAATAATATATACTAACCTGGCGGGAGATTTGGGGACTGAAATGACGACGACCATCTAGAGAAGAAACAATATTTGAACCTGTTGAATAACAATTTTCCATGGCTGAAACACCAGTTTTGAGAAGATGACAGGCTTCCCAGAGCCTGGAGCTTTCATCCATGTATTCATCAAGCCATTTTTCTCCAACAGGTAAGTGAAGTTTCTGAACCAAAAGAGTTAGTTGTGAATGGAAATATCTGAGTGAAGATAAGGCTTTTTGAAGAAATTGGATTGACATGAAGTTGTTAGAGAGAAAAGAGTGATCAAGATCATCAAGGCCTTGGTTGAGCAAGTTGTAGAAGCCATTCACAGAAGAGGTGGAAATGGTGCATGAAGGATCCATAATCAAAAAACAAAAAAAAGACAGGGTGTGGTAGGGAAAAAAAGGTATTGGAGATTGATATATATATATATATATATATATATATATTGGAAAGATGATCAAGAAATTAAATTAAAATATATATAGCTAATAGTCTATAGAAAAAAGAAGGGTATAGAGGTAGAGCTATTATATATGAAATATGGATGATGATGAATAGCTGAATAGCCCCAGGTTTTGTATGGAGATGGAAAAGGATTGTTGGGTGCAATTATGGATGTTTCCTACAAAGTGGAGGGGATGATTGGGAATCTTCTGTTTTTGATTGTTTAATGGACAGAAAATTAATAGAAACAGAAGAAAACACAGAGAGAGAGAGAGAGAGAGAGAGAACGTATAAAATATGAAACATGAAAATCTAATGGCTTTTTAGCAGTTATCTTTACATGCAAGATGTTCCGCAAACCATACGAGATGGAGTTGGTTTGGTGGTAAAACCCCTCACACATGTACGACGGGGTTGTGAGTTTGAATCTTTCCTATGTCTATGATAGAGTTGATTACAATCTCTATGCATGTCTCTCTCTTTCAATCTCTCTACAAGTTTCTCTCAACCTCTCTTGCTATTTTCTTCACACACCCTAAACAGAGGGAAACATTAGTATTTATATGGGAGCACTAAGATAAGCCAAAACCTACTAGAAGTCCTTTTCTCTCCGCACAAGATGTCCTGTTTCGCACGAATTTCGTCGTCACAGCAGTCTACACCCCAGTCTGCAGCCCACGCTCTGGTTCGCAGTCTTCCTTTATTTTTCACTGCTCAAGAAAACCGCAGTGTGTGCACTGCGCTCTATGACAAGGTAAAACCTCTGGAATTTTCACGGTCTATACCGCGATATGTGTACCGTGCTTCATGCCACGTTAACATCTCTAGAATTGACCGTGGTCTACACCACAGTTGGTGCCCTGCAGTCTATGCTGCTGTATCCTACGGACTTGGGTTCTTTGCCTGATTTCAGGCTTCACAAACCCAGCAAGAAGTTGATTTTTCTATCATGACTAAATTGACTGAGATTCTCTTTCTCATTCTTCCATTTTGATTTGGTTCCCTCTTTTGAATAGAATGCGACCCTCTTTGGCTTCTTTACCTTTTCTTCTGCTTCCCCACATTTATTTTTCTCTATATTCTAAATGGGTGGCTATAGAATAGATCTGTGTAATATGTGTTTGTTTGTGTCATTGAAGTGAAAGTGGAGATGGGGTTTGAGTGATTAATTTAATTTATGTTTACCAGAGTAGAATCCTTCTTTTTAAGGACTGAACATTCTATATCAGGCATCAAATTTGACAGCCTCTCTGTATCTAATGAAATGGGAATATTTTAATGCATGTCCACATTGATTCTAGACAGTGCATTTGAAGAGACACCTCAAGAGGAGAAGGATGGACCATCCATTCCCCTACTCAATATTAAATGCAACTTTATCCGTTTTTTATGAGATGGGAATAAATACGATATCATTTTTGCTCACCTTTTAAAAGGCCCTCCCTATATATTGATTTGTGTTCATTTAATAATTAATAGTTAACAAATTAACCTTTATATATTTTAAATAACAGTAATGCTACATATTCTATCTTTTTTATCCAACTACATATGGTATGTGAGGTGTTAAATGGTGAGTGGATACTAGGGGTCGGTGATTTACCCACTCATTAATGTATATCTACTCACAATTTGACACCTCACATGCCACATGTAGTGGGATGAAAATGGTGAGATTTTAGGTGGAATGTTTAGCATTATTGTTTAAATAACATTCTACCAATTTTACCCATATTTCAATAAAATATATATACTACAAGAAAATACTTTGTTTATGACAGTTATAAAAGCCATCATTAATATTTATAATATTTAATTATAATATTTAATTAACTAAAAATTTTATGTTTATACCTCCCCACTGTCCGTCAAACCTCCGGCAACCCTCCGACAGCCGCCGCCCTCCGTCCGACCACCACTATTAAGTGGGAGTTGAACTTGAGACCTCAAAGGTCGTAAGACTTTACCACTTGACTACAACCTTTGATGTGTTAACAATTAAACAATATTTTTATATAAACTATATGAGTTGTTAGAAATTAAAAAAAAAAAATAAAAAACTTTGTTAGATAAATTTAAATTTATTCAACTAATTAAAATTCTAATTTCTACGACAGACATATATTTAAAAATATTTATTGAAACTTTTAATAAAATTATATTTTTTAAAACATATATAGTCGAGTTATTGGTTAATACTCTATGGTCACATTTGATTACATGGTGGAATGATAATCGGAATGGTAATCGTAATGATAATAAGAATGCAAAGAAAAGGAAAACTAAGTTTTTTGTTTGGTTAGAATTTTAGAATTAGTCTCTGAATCAGTATTATTTTGTTTGGTTAACAACGGAATGAAATGGAGTTAACTGTATTTTGACCAAAATATCCCTAATTATGAATGTATAATAACATGATATATTATGGATAATAATAATAAAATATAAAAGTATATTATATAAAATTATATATTATTTAATATAATAATATATTATAATATAATATATAATACATATAATATAATATAATATAATATATAATAATATATAATAATAATATAATATATAGTACATATATATATAATATATTTATATATCATTAATATAATATATAATAATAATATATTATTTTTGGAAAGGAGCTGAGGGTATTTTTGTAATAGAGTTGGAGCATATGTAGGTATTTATGGAATATAAATTTTAGTTTGGAATTGAATCACTTTGCATTAGTTTTTGGATGGAATGTCCATTCCACCAAAATGGTGGAATCACAATTCCATTGCATTTTAACAAACCAAATGAATGAAATGACTTTCTTTCCAATCCATTCCTTCCAACCAAACATAGTCTATAGGAGACTTGTGACATTAGTTGTAATAAGTATGATTTGGAATACAACTATCACTACATGAGAGATATTTTTCAACATGCATCTTGCAATTTAATGAACAAATGTAAGACTCAGATTACCAATTACCTTCCATCTAACCAAAAATAGTCTATAGGAGACTTGTGACATCAGTTGTAATAAGTATGATTTGGAATACAACTATCACTACATAAGAGATATTTTTCAACATGTATCTTGCAATTTAATGAACAAATGTAAGACTCAGATTACTAATTTATATGGGTAATTGGATTATTAATATGTCTCTTAGTATGAAACAAGAGGGTGCAAAATAAATACACAATTTTTTAAAAATTACTTTTTTGAATTTTTTAAAAGTAAATTTATTAAATTTTAAATTTTACTTATCCAATATCGGTTTGTCCAAAAAAAAAAAAATATCTTACTGTAAAATAAATCCATATCAGGATTTTGTTTGGTATTGAAAATAGGAAGTAAAAGTTAAAAAAAAATTATTAAAGATAAATGAAAAATGATATATTATGAATATTTTATAATATAATATATATTATATATTATTATATTAAATAAATATAATATAATATATAATATAATAAATATTATTATATTATATTATATTATATATTATTAATGTTTTATAATTAGAGATATTATGGTCAAAATACAGTTAACTTCATATCATTCCGTTGTTAACCAAACAAAATAATACTGATTCAGAGACTAATTTTAAAGTTCCAACCAAACAAAAAACTCAGTTTTCCTTTCCTTTCTACTCTCATTATCATTCTCATTACCATTCGTGACCATAGAGTATAAACCATTAACTCGACTATATATGTTTAAAAAAATATAATTTTAATAAAAGTTTTAATAAATATTTTTTAATATATGTCTGTCTTTAGGGGCAGACCAACGTTAAGGCCAAGTGGGGCCCGTGCCCCGTCTCAAATTTAAAAATAAATAAATATTATACTTGTATAATATATATATAATAATAATAATAATTAACTAATATCATAAGATAACTAATAGCATAGCGGGTAGTGTACTTCATATTTTAATTGATGATGAGATTTCAACTCCTAACAATTACATTTTGCTTAATTTTTTATATCTTTTTTATTTTATCATATTTTTTAATTCCTTTATCAAATTTTCATTTTCTTCTAAAATAAAAATTAATTCACGTTCTCTTTTCTGTCATTATCAACATCTTAGCTACCCACGGTTTATGGTTACTTAATTCAATTTTATTTTATATTAAATAAACTATTATTATTTTGAACTTTTATTATTTCTAATTGTTTTAGTTTGACATATCTACCATATCACATCAATAAATCATAAAATCTCAAATTTTAATTTATTATATTAAAATAATCCATCTATTATTGTGATTAATTTTATTTTAAGTACGAAGCATGTTCTATGCAATTGAGCCGACTGAAAGGAAGATTTATTACTTACGAGCTACATACTTTCAGTGAGAAGGAGAGAGGTACGTAGCCTTGCGCACTAGGAGTTTGAAGATGCCCACAACTTAGACCTTAACGGGTGGGTCCAAGGTGGTGGTACGAGACCGATCAAAAGTAGGAATTTTGTGCTTTCATGACTGAAAAGGCTTGGTCTTTTTGAGGACAAGCAAAAGCACAGCCCAAAGCAAGCACCCCGTATGACCTACTTAGCTTTGATCTTTATTTTATAACTTTAATTTATTTAGAAATAATAAATCAATAATTTATTGATAATTAAAAAAATAATAAATTTAAAAACTTGTCCAATAATATTTATTAATCAATCATTTTACATAAATTTAAACTAAATTTATTATAATTAAATACAAAAATAAAAATTTTTATTATAAAATTAGATTGTAATTTATATTGTTTTTCTTGTTATTATTTATTTATATAATATATATATATATTATGTAATATATGTAATAATATATAATATATATATAATAGTATAATATATTATAATAAATATATTATATTATGTATATATATATTATAATATAATTATAATAATAATATATTATTTTTGGAATGGATGGACGTCGGCGGTGGGTGGTCGGCGACGGCAGCGGACGGTGGTCTTGTGGTGACGGAGGTTGTTATTATAAATATAAAAAAATGTTTATTATTAAATATTAAATAATGAAAATTAAAAAAAAAAATTATAAACATTTCTTGACAGTTTTTAACTATCAACACAAAAAAAAAAAAAACTTATAATTTATGACAGTTTTGTAAAACTGTCATGTATGAAGGTTTTTCTAGTAGTATATAGATTAGAAACCAAATTATAAATTAAAAAGGGGAGTGTAAGGGCCCAAGTTAATAACCACTTTATTCTATAAATAAAAATAAACACACATATCAATGACTGTATTTATTATCTTATTACAATAAATGCAATAACTATTTTTCATTTATAGTAATAAAGTGGTTATAACCTGTACCCTTAGGGCATATGTTAATACTACCCATTAAAAAAATAAAACAAAACAATTTTTATTTATTTATTTATTTATTTTTATAAATGATCGATTTGCAGTGAAGGCAACGCCCCCATCGGAAAAGCTAGGGAGGAGGCCATGACTTCCTCAACTTTTCCAGGAGCCTTCACCTCTCAAGATCTGGACAAAAATAGAGATACACCATTCAAACCTACAAGGAAACTTTGAAGTGATATCACAATTCACGTGAAAACATAATACCCATTAATGTCTTCTTAACTTGTAAGTAAGTGATTTCAAAGAACAAAAAAGAAATGAAATCCATCAAAAATGCAACAGAATAAAAGTGACATCAATAAGAGACAGCTGAAATGTTATGCTCAAAAAAAAAAAAACTTAGGTTATGTTTGGTAGGAAGGAGAGAGAGTATGAGAGATTGATGAATTAAGAGAGAGGGAGAGAGAGTAGAAGGGATGGAGAGGATAACATCAATCATTCATGTTGTTTGATATTGAAAGGAGGGTTAGATGGATGGATTAGTATTTAATTTGTAAAATTACTATATTATCCTTAAAAAATTAGAGGGTATAATAGTAATTTTCTTAAAATCTTCTCTCTCTCCTCTCATCCGCCCATCACATGAAGGATACAAAATGGTGGGCCCAGGTGGATTTGATCTCCCTCCTCTCCTCCCTCCCTCCCTCTCATCCCTCCAACCAAACAATGGATTAGATCTCTCCCTCCAACCCTCTCCCTCCCTCCCTCTCTCCTCCCAACCAAACATAGCGTTAGGTCAACACGGCACCAAATCTAGAGAGGAGGCTGCGACTCCTCTCTTCGATGAGGAGGTGACTTCTCCTCCCTATGATTTTGCAAGGAGGAGGTGCTCCTCCCTTCATTTCTAGTGGAGGCAAAGCCTCCACCATAAACGATGATAGTGGAGGACTAGAGATTGTTGCTTCTGCCTTTTTTTTTAATTATTTTTTTTTATTTTTAAGAATCCTTTAATTTTTTTTTTTAATAATTTCAATTGTTGATATTTTATTCCTTTTATTTTTTTTGTTTTGTTGTTATTTTAACTTATAATTGTAATTATAGATGATACTTATATTAATTTTACTGAAATAGGGGTAAAATTAGTAGAATATTATTTACAATACAAAAAAGTTAAGTGGAATTGGTGAAGAATGTCACTCTTTTGAGTTTGTGTTTCATGAGTATCACCACTTCAATAACTCAAGTTTTAAAGACATCAAAGTAAGTGAACTTCTAAAAATGCCATTACTTTACTTTTTTTTATTTTTTATTTTATTTTATTTTTTTTAACTTTTCAAATTTTCAAAATTTTATTTTATTTTTTCATCTTCTTCATTGACATCCATTGGAGGTCGATTTATCGATGAAGAAGGAGAAAAAAAAATTGGAAAATTTTTTCAGGCAATTTATGAGACTTTCAAGTATTTTCGAGACTTTTCATGTATTTTCAAGACTTTTCATGTAATTTTCGAGACTTTTCAGGTAATTTTTTGATACCTTTCAAGTATTTCTGAGTCTTTTCAGGTAGTTTCTGAGATATTTTAGTCATTTTTGAGATTTTTTGGTAACTTTCGAGACTTTTTATTTCCAAGATTTCTGGACAAAAATGAAATTTTCCATTTTTTTTTTCATCTTCTTCCTTGAAACCTTCATTGGAAGTCAAACAGAGTTCAACCTCCAATGGAGGTCTTTCATCTCCATTGATGGAGGTCCTCAATTGACCTCCATGAATGGAGGATTTTGAAAAAAAAATAATTATCAAAATAGTTACTGTAGAGGGGCATTTTTAGAAGGAATTCAGTTTAGGTGCCATTTAAACTTAAGTTATTAAATGAGTGATACTCTTAAAATTCAGTCTTAAAATAGTGCTAATAAATTTTTGAATCCAAGAGTTAATATGTTAGACAAATGCTATTAACAATCTATTATTTATATGTTTACACTATATTTTAATTTCTTTTACTAATGACAATTTTAACCTGAATAAAAATTACTAAACAAAATAAGAAAGTTCTAAAGAAACCCTAAACCATTTTTTTAGAAAAAAAAGTTTTTTTCCATCTTTAGTTTTTTTCCCCACTTTTGAGTTTTTTTTTTTTTTTTTCCTCTCTCATGTTTTACAAACCCTAGAATATCTTTTTCTTCTCTTGTTCAAAATAATTTTTTTTTTCTCTCACACCATAAAAGCCTCCATCATTATCATCACCGGTTATATATATATATATATAATATTATACAATCTAAATAATTAACCCAAATTTTAACTCATACTATACAATCTAAATAATTAACCCAAATTTCAACTCAAATGATGAGACAAGTGAGTTGTTATCACCACACCCAACATGGGATAATGTGGTTAATGAAAAATCACTTGCCATATCATTTGAGTTGAAATTTGAGCTAATTTTTTGGGTTATCTAGCATTAGTGTGTGTGTGTATATATATATATATACAGAAATGTTCAAGTCAGTGCGCACTGATATAACTTCATCTGTGCATTGGATGTGGACCATTAGATTTATAAATTTTGACTTAAAGTGTATCCACTTGTCAAAACTTCTCCATAATCAGTGATCCACATGCATTGGTATTGACATCAGTGCGCACTGATGTCAATAGGACCGTGTATATATATATATATATATATATATAAAGTTTTCCTATTTTCCGGTTTAACCAAATTTGATATCTATATTTTTTTTTTCTCAAATACCACCCACTTTCAATCATAACCATCTCTAGAAAATATATATATTAAAAAAAATTTCTTATTTCCATAAAAATATATGGGTGGTTTTCAAATATGTCCTGAAGATACCAAAACCACATATAGTTAGAAGTTATTTAAAAACCAATTCTGACCACTTGATTGTATTGAAATACCTGATCTTACAATTGTACCCCTATTTAATTTTTTTAACCTGACATGTAAGTTTTCTCCTAAAGGACTAAATTACTCCTTGTAATGGATTCTCGCTTGAAAAGGAAAAATGGAAAGCCACGGTCTGTAACAAAACCTTGAAAAGTGAAAACGGGAAAGCCACAGTGTGGATACAGTGAAGAACGACGATCGCAGGTGAGGGAAAATAGGAAAGCCTTGAAAAGGGAAAATTGGAAGCCATAGTATGCGGATACAGTGAAGAATGACGACCTCATATGATCACCAAATACCCCGACGACCACAGTGTGTGGAGACGAGGTAGGATCGAATTAGCTGTGTTCTTAATCCGCACGATCCCTAATTATTTCCGTAACATTTGATTTGATATATGGGACTTATGTTCTCTATCTCGTTTTCTGTTGTGTTAATCTTAATGTGGTATCAGGGTTTTTTTGGAAATTTGGAATTACTTGAAATTTGGCTATTTGGAATTACTTTGCATTACTTGCCCATTTGGGTCTTGATTTTTACCATGATTTTCCTAGTTTTTTTCCATGATTTCCCAAGAGTGGTCTCCATGATTTCCATGGTTTGAACCCCCCCCCCCCTCTTTTTCCAATATCCAATATTTTGCCCTGATTTCCCTTGATGTGCTCATGATGCATTCGGTGATGTGTCTATGATGCATTCGATGATGTGACCCATGACTTTACATGAAGTTTTCCATGATGTGCCTCATGGATCCAAGACCAAGATTACATGCCATGATGTTCCCCATGACTTTACATGTAGCATTTCCATCCCATATGACTTTCCTCCACCATGTTACCTAGACTTTCTTTTCATGTTGCTTCGACTTTCCATGATGTGTCCATGATGATTTCGATTTTCCATGATGCGCTCATGATGATTTTGATACGTCCATGATGCTTGCCATGACATTCCATGACGTTGTCATGACTTTACATGATGTTGATTTCCATGATGTTGCCATATCCCACATGACTTTACATGAAGCCTTCCATTATGTCGCCATATCCCTATCAATTTCCATGATGTTGATTTCCATGATTGCCAAACATGATGCCATGGCCAAGATTAACATTTCATGATGTGTCCATGATGCGTACATGATGTCCATAATGCATACATGATGCTATGACGTTGCCATGACATTCCATAATGTTTACATGACTTTCCATGACGTTGCCATGACTTTTTTTTTTCCATGATGCAATTACCAAGGCTAACATTCCATAATGCTTTCGATTCCATGATGTTGACATGACTTTCCATGATGGCATCACAATCATCTTTCATGACTTTCACTTACTTTTCATTACATGTTCTTGTTAGCCCTTTATAATCTAATTTTCCATGCTTTCATGAATTGCCTATGGTTTTACACGAGCTGTCATAATTTCATATATACTCCCCCTATTATTTTGATATGGCTTTGGACCCAAACGCGAAAGCCTTCTTATATCCGGATCATGAGGGATGGATCAATGTAAGGATAAACTCAAAAAGTCGGCACCACTGTGACATTCTTGGTGACATTGACGAAGTTTTAGGCAAATTACACGTTTCAGAGGGGTTTAAGCAAGGACCTTTCGACCACTACTTAAGTCTGCATTTGCTTGTCACTATATATGGAAAGGTTTTGCATTTTATTCTCAATAGGCAGATCGAATACACCACTAGGTCTGCTAATGCATTACCACCTCAAGATGATGAAATGTGGTTTGGGCTGGGTACGCGACAATATTGTTTCGGTCAAGTTGAGTTTTGCCTATGTTCTAGGCTAACAATGGGTAAATATCAAGAAGGATTAACAAGGGCGAAGTATACTCCAACGGAGAACAACCTTTACGCAAGACATTTCGATAACCAACCTATGTATGCATTGTTGTTCAAAACTTTTAAACGACTGACCGACAAGCAAGGTGAAGATGGCTTGAAGATGGCAAATCTATTGTTCATAGGCTATATCTTATGCACTATTGACACACGTGATCGTGCACCACTATGGATGTTTGCATTAGTGGATGACGACGAAGCTTTCAAAGGTTTTCCATAGGGGTTCATATGTGTATAGTTTGACTTTACACTGGCTTAAAAATGCTATACATAAAAACCTTCACAACCTCAAATCATCAAACGAAGCAGACAAAAATGAGTCAGCCTCCAAAACCATCGAATCAATTGTCAAAGGTGAAGATAAACAAGAATCACAGGATGCAGGTCCTTCCAAAGGAAATGTAAAAAATAAAGAAAGAAAAAAGACTAAAGGCAAACCCGAACCGAAACCTACCATCACTTACAACATTTCCGGGTTTCTTCTCTGTTTTCAGGTATGTATACCGACCACTATGGCATAAATACTAATTGACTGGATCCATTTCCTAACACATGTTTATATTGCTACTTAATGAAAAAGTTAATAGGTTTGGGCCCTTGAAAGATTTCCTTTTCTGACTGGCATAATTGGCATTCGCCTTGGTTCGAGTTATCCACGGTTCAAAAACTGGCAGTTTTTGAACACTTCAACTGGGTTTGATGAAAAACATTTCGACAAACATAGTGTATGTGTGTATATATATATACCCATGTCACTTGCAACCTTTAATTGTGATGATAGATTTTTATCTCACTTAAACATTAACGGTAATCCTCTGATATATGCAGTTGGTAACAGTCGACATGATACCTACTCCGGTTGAAAAATAACAAACCTACTATAACTCAATCGACATGGAATTCTTCTGTTCCAGTTCCATTCATAGGGGATACCTTACCCAGACGTATCGAACCGAGTCTATTACTGATGATCAAGTAGGGTGTAATTGTCTTGTGTTATTCTGGATTTGGACAACCAGGAAACCAAAAAGAAAAAAGAACAAATCGATTCCCATCCCAAATCGTGTCCACCTTCCGTTTAGAGGACATTGTTTCCCAACAACGAATCTCCTAAGACTTCACCTAATCCAAACAACATGGATGACCCTGACCCAAAAGAGGTTACATATAAAAGTATGTGTGGGATGATGACAAAGGTCTTGTTTGACGTTCTTCCCAAGGTTCTTCCCTGAGCAGTAGTGAAGGATGTGTTGCCTAATGAGGTTACAGGAAAAATATACTTCTAAGGTGATAACAAAGGTGTTGTATGGCGTTCCACCTAAGGTGCTTCCTCAGGCACTTAATGATGTGCTTCCTAAGGTCCTCCCTCAGGCACTGAATGATATTCTTTCAAAGGTAATGCCTACTTTTCTAGAGAAGGCAATGCATGAGAATTTGTACAATGTGCATGGGAGGGCCTCTGACTCTATAACAAAATAGACAAAACTGAGGAAGTTGATAATAAGAACTTTGAGGCCGCAAAATCGGATGGACATGCTCCCAAAGTCAATGAATTTGAAAAGAATATGTACAATGTACATGAGACTACCTCTAACCTTGCCGACAAAAAAGACAAACCTGATGAAGTTGATAATAAGGACTCAGACGCCCCAAAACTGGATGAACATGCTCCCAAAGTCGATGAATTTGAAGTTGCAGTTGAGGTACACATATTCTGATCCAAGTCCTTACATAGTACAATATTATTTGGCTTTCTTAATACCTATTCTGGGTTACCCATTTATTAGTTTTGGCTTTCTTATTACCTATTCCGCGTTATACAAATGGGTACAAACAAATCACGCTTTAGTCACTGTTCGAGTTTCTTTGATCATATAGCAATGTTTATTTGATCATATAGTAATGCTCTTAATTGCATTATTTGTGACACAGGTTCGTACAGGGTCCTCTATAGGATGCAAAAGTACGATCGATCTAGACTCTTACAGATCTTCGGTACCCAACTTGATGGTTCTGACAGTAGAACAAAGTATAATTCTCCTGGATAAACGGCCACACAACTACCCAGAAAGAGATTTAGAAACTATGAGGAAGCGGAATAGATCAAAATTTCTGAACAGCCTTTGGAACGATCCCGAGAAAAGGAAGAAGTGAAAGCGAGTAAAAACCAGACAACTCCATGATATTAGTGATGAAGACAATTTATTGGACCCCAAATATGATGCTTTCCTGAAAACCATCGGCGATGATATTTCGTAAATTAAAATTTTGATTTTTGTAACCTCTTCACCCATTTATTATCTGTCTTTTTTACTTTCATCTAATACGTTTCGTGTACTACCACATTCTTTACTTGGGTCAACAAGAGCGATTTACTCGGAAAGACTTTCTCGAAATGAAGGGCCTGTCGGTGCTGCTCTCCAACCTGGTAATTATAACTGTTTTTGTATATTCTATTTATTGTATATGTTATTTATCCCTTTTATGTTTTTGCCGAGCACCTTAAACAATCATTTTTAATACAAACCAAAATTCTATCAGCATGTTGACAGCTTTATGGATGTTCTATGGAGGTGGTGTTGTTCCAGAGATGCCGAGTATACGCAGGACATCACAATGGTTGAGTGTTCATTCTACGTAAGTATATCCGACTAACTACGTATCCAACAGTCATTTAATGAGTACAACACATCCCTGTCTCCGACAAACTTACACCAGTCCTTTAAACAACGTTTCATTGCTATAAAATGGGACCCAATTAAGGCAACCTTGAAACCAGTAGGAAAGAGGGATAGGAAAAAAATGGATTCTTGTATTGATTTTTCGGACATTGATGTCATGCTGTTCGTCCACGATGAACGTTGTGTGGATGATGTGAGGGGTGGTGGGTAAGTTCCCGTTCGACCCGAGTGGTGGAATATGAAGTCGGTGGGTTATCCTTCCTAAACTATTTTTTCCTTATCATTAACGTTTCATGACATCAATTGCTAAACCCTTTTATCATCATTTTCTTACCTTCATAGGTTCTAATCCCCTGTAATGTGGGTAACCACTGTGTTCTCTGCCATCTATTCCCAGAAGATTGGTTGTTCATTTTGTATGACTCACTGTGTGGTAAAAGTACAACAAAGGTGAGGGTAACGGGGAATGGACTGTATTAGCTACCTAATGCCCTCCCTTCTCCACCAGTCAAGGTACTATGAGCATAAAGGGATAGAAGTACGTACGAAGCCATTTAGGGTTTTTGATTACGCTAGAAAATATCTTCCAACCCAGGATGATGGGTATGTAATTAATAGTCATTTCTCGCATATCCCTTTGCAACAGTTGATTTTTTCTTCAGTCTTCATATATGTATTTATTTTCATACTTTCTGTATATGTTTTCACTTTTCATTATCTAGTGCGGCGTCTACATGTGCCAGTTTGCTGAATTTATATTAGAAAGAAAGAGAGAACCTTGGAAAATCCATGTTTCGAACGTGTCGTTGATTCGTGCATGGATGGCACATGAGGTTTTCATGAACGCAACAACGGAGTGAGTTAGCAGCATAACCGACCATCAATCATTATTTACCATTTGCACATTCCTATGTCCTTGCCCAATCACATTATCACTGGACAGTGCACTCGTGTGTAATATGTCCATTTTCAAAACATTGTCAACACAACATTCTAACACGATGACAACTATTGCTCCAACCTAACACGATATAACATGTGCTGCAATAATTACACGATTTGGTCCACACCACAAGCTAACACGTTAAATGGTCCATAGATACCTCACTCAATAGAAACGGTTGCGACATATTCATTATGTTACCGTAAAGTAATCAACAATTAACATTTACAAATGATTTGACGATTCCTTGGGCAATCCCTTTTGCTATGTATCTCTTCCAATTAAAAAAAAATTGTACACATGTTACACGGAACCGGGCGCTCCCATTTGGTCAAATACCTATCGACAAACTCCTATGTTCCTTTCATTACAGTAATTCTGAACAAGTTCCTAGATACCAAGCCTAAAGGTTTTCTTATTGATAATAGCGATATTGATGATAGTGACGATATTAATGCTAGTGACGATATCGATTGTGACCTTGATACGGAGCTAGAGCTTCTAACTATGATGAATGCGCTAACTATCGATATGATGTCGGAAATATGCCAATTTTATATCACCCTTCAATTTGAATTAGCAAAAGCAATGTCTCCTTGCATAATATGGATTCCAAACATTCATGATCTGGATGTAAATGAGTCAAATGACTTATCCCTCAGTCTATTAATGAACTATCTCTCCAGGTATTGTGAAAGATGTTCCACTATTCCGTTAGTAGATTGCAACTTGCAAGAGATGTAACTTACTTGTATACAAAACATTCCCTATAGAACAACCAAATATTAACATTGACTTCCTATTTGCTCACCTCACCACTACCCCCCCAGCTAAAAACGCCATCACATGTGTTGTAATATCGACACGGCATGGTCCACACCACAACCTAACACGAGCACTAACATGTAATACCCATGTTACACGATTTTAAAATTTTTTCGTAGATAACACGGTGGCAGGCGATGTAAAATCTACCATGTAAAATGTAACCAACAACGTTGGACGTACTATATACACAATACAATTTATCATTGTATCACATTTTTTCTGACGAAACCTTCCAAAATATAACATTGAGCTCATATTTGGTGACCCAGTCACCCCCTATCTAAAGGGGTTGAGCATTACCCCCGTCCCCGGTTAGTAATTAACTTTGTTATAACAAAAAATTTTATAATCTAAACATAAGAACACTTGAAAACATACATACAAAACCCAGAAAATTATACCCACTGTCCACCTCAACCACTCAACCCCTTGTTTATGTAAAATCAAAACAAAAAATAGTAGGATCCCAGTCTCCACTATTCATTTTTTTGGATTACAATTTAAACTGAATTATTTTAGTTAATAACAGGTAGGTGGAGGTTCGAATCAAGAATTTTGTATAAATGGATCTTCGAATCCATGAATCCCAAATTTTGATCGATATAAGGTTCTTTTTTGAACAACTTTAAGTATAGAAGATAACCAATTATTATTGGTTTTCATATTGAAACCGATGTACTTTTCTTTAACCCCATTTTAGGTCAAATCAAATTCCAAAACCCTAATAACAATCAACTCCAAAACCACAATCTCCACACATAGTTCATTATCAAAATACCGACTATTGTCTCCACAAAAACCGGGTTATATACCTCGCTAGAGACCTCCGAATCTCCAAATTCCCCATCTGTTTTCGACTTGGAATTGACGGAATGAAACCACAAGACGATGACAGAAGATAGTCGGAGATAGGGAGAGAGAAAATTGTGAGGCTCATTTAATTTTTTTAATAACAGTTGTTAAAATTTTTATTTATTTTTTAAATTTACCTATTTACCTTTAGTTATAATATAAAACATTGACTACTTCTCCTTACACGATAGGTGAAATGTTATTACATGATAATCTCCCAATAACCCCTGAAAGACTTAGAATTATATAGAACCCAAGAAGAAGAAGATGGCAGAAGATAGTTCGAGGGAGAGAGAGAGACACAATCTTATTTCTTATTGTAGTTTAATTTTTTATTTCTGTTAACAACAATAAATCGAAATTTGTTACAAACCTACCCCTTAACCCTTGGTTAATTGTTTTACAATTTGACATTTTATTAAAATGCAACAACTTACGTCATGTTGTTACTTTTATTCATATAATTCATATAATCGTGTATTAAAATACATTACACAACGGTGTTTCACTGTAGAAACGCCGATATTTTTTCCATGGTTGGTGTGAGAAATCGTGCAATCCTTGGAGTTTAGTTTTATTGTGGTGGTATTTGTAATTATAACTAGTATGAATTCAAAAAATATATAACTAGTACATCTTTTCATTTTAAATTAACTTCAAATACAGTATATTTCATGGTAACCAGAAAATCATTTTATTTTAAAATAAGTTGAAATACAATATATTTCATGGTAACTCTATTACCATGACACTTGTAGTCTGTACAAGTTGAACCAACAAAACACTGCCTCTACTCGGTGCTGTTAGCCTGTTAACATGCACATTTGATTTTATATATTTCATTTCTCAAAAATGGAGTTGATGCATTAATAAAAGTGAAATGACGGTTTATATCTCCAACACTCCACCCGTCAGAATATCCTTCTGTTCCCAACGCAATCTTCCGTCAGGCCATTTAAAACCATTACCTGAATTTTCCCCATCACAATATCTTTCTGTTCCTTAAGTAATCTTGGGAAAGATTTTCCGTCATGGCATTTCAACCACTACATGATTTCGTCCTTGTAAATGTGCTAGTTCCAGAAACAAAACGTATTTTATTATACATGTTGGCCTTTAAACCAAATTGCCTAATATCTACAGTAATCAGTTTAGTTTTTTGCAATCTTATACCAATTTCAAAAAATTAATTATTTTATTCCAATTAAAATTAGAATATTGTGCGCATGCATCCAACCTGGTGCGGAATAAATCACTTTCATCGAGTTCTGCATATAGTATTACAATTTGCTTTGAACAATCTACTACTATTAAAATCACATCATCAGTAGTTCCATCTATTTTGTTATTATTCCAACCATTCATTTGAACTTAATAGTTCCTCGATTTCTTCATAATACAATATAGTACTTCTTCTATGAAATGAAAACATCCCCTATACAATATATATTTATTTAAACATTTTCATAACCTACCAAATCCAATCAGTCGATATTCTGTAATAGTTTATGGTGATTCGTTTAATTCACTATTTTAATCTTTAAAATTTCTGAATACATAATTGAACATGGTTTGTTAGTGTATTACAGTTTACGTTGCAGGGTCACAAATGTTTTCAATATGCCATCCTATTCAAACCATCAAACATTTTAATTATTCAATTTTAGTGTATTTATTGTTTTACATGTGGTTTATGATTTAAGTTAAAGTCATAGACGACAGTTTGGGTGCAGTCTCACTTCAATAATCTAGTTTAATTATTCGGTAAAAAAATTTGGTTACCAATTAAAAACAATTTGGATATAACCGTATACAAGTAATGCTGGTAACGTATATACCTTTTAAAGCTAAAATCCTTTGGTAAAGGTTATGTGTGTGTGGGGGTGGCTCTCGATGCCCCGATGGAAGACGACTGTGTTCCTAATATCTATTGGTGTTTGTTTGAAGATTTAACCCAAAATGGAAAAATTAACATTTTAACTTTGTTATAGATTCGTCATAACTCGTAAGTGATTGATTGCTTCGGCCCAAACGTATATTATAAATGATTACCATAACGTCACAACAATTTCTGTCCATTAGATTACATTGGGAACTTTAACTCGTGTATTGCTTACCCAGTGAAGATCCGTGTAATAATTTTGTGAAGATCTGTCTAATAATTTTGAATGCAAAGTGTTATACGTCAGCACTACGTCTAACTTCCAACAAATTTCAAAGTAAATGAATAGGGATTGTAGTATTCGATCGGAGGAGTACACTATACACTAATAAAGGTTTTTGTCAATACACATAGGCATGAGGTAATGATGAAATTGTATAAAATTGTTTTTGGTGATCTCTCGCAATCAATAAAATCATGGTGTTTATGAATATCATATATAAATTAATTGCATCGTTCGAATAGTGTGGAATTTGCTATTATCATTTTACGATCAGCATTAGGATATATATCAAATCAATTACTATATGTTTACTAGACAAAGCTGGGTAGAAGTTAAATGATATGATCATACTTTCTTCTCTTCATTAAGGAACAAAACAAAATACCATACTTTAATATACTGTCATCAAATGATGACGGAAACACAGCCACAAATTGAACAATCGCCATCCAAGCTATTTTCTTTACTGCAACATACTACCAAATACTAGCTATATATGATAACACCCCAACAGATTCCCTATTACAACTTTCCATTCCCGTTCTTTTGTTTATGTGTGTCAGTTGCTAAATCGATCTGTTCGCCTTTCTAGGTCATTAATAAGTCATTCCCCATTCCGCTTTATTACCATATACGTCTTCCTACTCTTATGCATATCCACGCTAAATGCAAGTGACGACCCACAGAAAGGCATTTATGCAAGCTTCCCTTCAAGTAACCTGGAAAAAAACTCCACTAGTTTGATGTGTCTATGCACCTAGTAAGACTTTAATAACGTCGTCCTCACTACTGACGAGATCAGCTCCGGTACTCACCATAAAGAAATAAATGATAAGGTTGCGTAGTTTTGGAAGGAACAATTTTTTTCAACAAGCTGGTTATTTAAGTTTAGCATACAAACATTTAAAAAATATATAACATCCTACAAGACTGTTGGTTGGAGAATAGGTTTACTAACCATAAAATTACACATATTGCTTGCGCTACCGATAACACAAAATCATAACCAAATTTTACAGTTTAGTATTTAACAAAAAACAAGGCCATAAATAGCAACAACATACACAATACAGTAGAACCAAAGTATGAGCTAATGTGATCAGCATCACACTAACCTGTATCATTCAAACGGGTCGCAAATTGCACAATCACTTGTAAAAATACCCATTTCTCGTTGTTAGGCAAAACGAATAACATAAAAAAATCCCTAACAACTTAAAATGTACACAACCTAATAATTTAGAGCTAACATGCAAATTAAACTAATATCACTTGGTTCCAGCAACAAACAAATTGGGTATAAATTACTCCTTGAATGTTCGACACGCCATACCCTGACTAAAACCCATTACTAATCAATACATACCCAACGATAATAATGAAATCGAAACAAACAAACATATGATCAAAAACAAAATTAGGATCAAAACAGATAACGACATACCATCGACACGAATGGGTGCGTCATCGATTAAAGAAGTAGTTCCAGGTACCGGATTCTGAACGGTTCCTCCTTTTGATGCTTACACGGTTGATGTTCTTGACTAAGTAAGTATACACGAATAAACTAAGTTTGTTATATAGGGATTTATGAGCAAATTGCAACCAATATCCCCGAGGTTTGCTCTTACACGAATAGAGATAACTTTTCCAGTTTTTCACAATCGTCTCCCCTCCATTTAAAAAATATAAGTTCACTCCAAACATTAACCATGTCAAATGTGTATAATGACTCAATTACCCATAAGTCAGTTGTCAATATAATGAAGTTTTTTTAATGGATACAAATATCCTTCAAGTTTTGATAAATTCCAATTAAACAAAACTATTTACAAATGCCAATTTACCGTTTGCATTGCCTATAAAATTGCATTTGCCAGAACATCAATGGGTAATAATTACTTTTGATTAATAAAAATTATTTCAAAGATAATGATGTTATTATATGTAATTATGTCATGCATTAAATGTACAGTATTGATGTAAAGTCTAAAGTCCAGTAATCACTTGGACTTGTCTCCATTCGAGATATTTCAAATGACGGGGGACCCAGCAAACCAAACACCAGGATCAATAAAGCAGGTAATTGATTGTTGTCCAAGACTGCATTTTGTTTTATAGATGGTTCGTTAGAAAATTATTTCAATTCATGTATTACCGTATTCGTATTATTATATTTAATTTCATTGCGGAAATTTGTAAACATTTTCAAGAACTGAGAAAACGTGTACGATTTACTGTTTTATAAATGGAACAGGAACTTTCATAAGAGTGTGCTTGGTATGAGCTTGAAAGGGTAAAATGAACATTTTTGGTAACAGAAAGAGTCAAGCATTTCCATGGAATGCCATTAAAAAACTTTAGATTCATCAATAACCGTGTGTTTGGAATGCCAGTCTTTAAGTTAGTATTCTATGTGTAGGATCTTGATGACATATTGCATGCATGAATTAATTATGACAATTGTTGCCTTAATATTTGGAAATGTCGTTTACGTAGTGAAGTCATTGACATACTCATTTAAATATATTTCTATTTATCCATTCTATAATTCATATTTTATATTAACCCGTCTAATATATTGATGATAGCTGTTGTTTTACAAATATTGTATTTCGCCCTAATCTTGTGGGCAAAAACACTATATGTGGGGGATGAGACATTGATATTTCTGATGGATGAACGAGCTTGATGGATAAGCTGTCACTTATATCAACCTTGTAATGCCGAGAAAACAAGAAGGCAACAAGGCAGCATACCCTTGTATCCACAAGGAAAAACTGAAAGCTACAAGGAAATATTCCTTATAATAACGTGGACGTAAATGATTGGGCTACAATTACTTATATCTTGCAATGGGGCAAAATAATAATAAAAAAAAAACGAATGATGTTTATCGACTAATTAAGATGTTGAATGATAGGGAACATACATGTAGAATTTTTTTTTTTATACGGCAATGTAACAAAGGATCTTGACACTCATAATAGACTGTATAATTTATTATATCACTTTACGGTAGACAATATAACTTCAGTATACGACAATGCAATCAAGGATGTTGAAAGTTGAAATAGACAATATAAAATAGAAATTAAGTTTGATCGAGCATATAAGTTCCTCAATGCAACCCATTAAGAAGAGGGTTAAGGTTGATCATGTATTCATGTTAAGGTTTACGAAAAAGGAAATCAAGTTGGACTGCATAATTCCCCTAAAGAAAGTTATGATCCAAAATTGTTCCCTATTACAAAATTTTAACTAACCACATAACTCTTAGTTATTCTACACTCACACCCCTATTTGACCATGGTGCTTGGGTGTTAGTGTAAACAAACTTTCATTTTTTATTATTATACAAGGGCATTTTCGACGATACAGGGGTGTTATTGTAAAATAACTAAACTTTTCCATCTAAGTGTCTTTGCCTCAAACCTTATGGGTGTGAGTGTAATTTACCTTAACTCTTAATCACCGCTCACCTATTGTTTTTGTTTTTTTTTTTTAACCTATTGTTGCCATCTCAATGATATTTCTTTTACATGTGTACAACTTTACGATGATACAAAGCATCTTCGCTGACACCAAAAATGGCCTAAAATAACGTAAGATGATATATTTGACTTCAATGCATCCGGGCACTGTGGACAATGAGAAAGTTCAACTATGTTGACCTTTCACTATTAGAAAAACCTTCATAGATAACAGTTTTTTTATGACAGTTTTACAAAATTGTCACAAATTATAATTTTTTTTTTGATAGTATTTATTTTTGATAGTTAAAAACTGTCATAAATTATAGGGTTTTTTTTTTTTTTTTTTTTTCTTGACAGTTTTTATTCTTGACAGTTAAAAACTGTCAAGAAATGTTTATAATTTTTTTTTTTTACTTTTCATTATTTAATATTTAATAAAAATATTTAATTAAATAACATTTTGTATACTTATAATAACAACCTCCCTCACTGCATTCCTAAAATACCCTCCGTTCGAAAAATAATATATTATTATTATATATTATATTAATGATATATAAATATATATTATATTATTATACACATTATATATATCTTATTATTATATATTATATTATTATAATATATATAACGATATATAAACATATATAATATAATATATTTATATATTATATTAATGATATATAAATATATATTATAATATTATAATATATATAACGATATATAAACATATATATATATATATATAATATGTATATATCATATATAATATATATAATAATATATTATATATAATAATATTAATATATATATTATATATAAATAAATAATAACAAGAAAAACAACATAAATTACAATATAATTTTGTAATAAGAAATTTTGTTTTGTATTTAATTATAATGAATTTAGTTTAAATTTATGCAAAATGATTGATTAATAAATATTACTAGACAAGTTTTTGAATTTGTTATTCTTCTATTTATTGGTAAATTATTGATTTTTTATTTCTAAATAAATTAAATTTATAAAAAAAAAAATACTAAGGATAAAATAAAATGAATCACAATAATAGATGGACTATTTTAATACAATAAATTAAAATTTGAGATTTTATGGTTTATTGATGTGATGTGTTAGATATGTCAAACTAAAATAATTAGAAATAATAAAAGTTCAAAATAATAATTTATTATTTAATATAAAATAAAATTGAATTAAGTAACCATAAATCGTAGGTAGCTAAGATAATGACAGAAAAGAGAACGTGAATTATTTTTTATTTTAGAAGAAAATGAAAATTTGATAAAGGAATTATAAAAGATGATAATATAAAAAAAGATATTAAAAATTATTAAAATCAAGCAAAATGTAATTGTTTGGATTTGAAACCTCATCATCAATAAGAATATAAAGTACACTACCTGCTTTGCTATTAGTTATCTTATGATGTGAGTTAATTATTATATATATATATAGATATATTATATAAGAATAATAATTTTTTTTAAAAGAAATTGAGGTGGGGCATGGGCCCCACCTGGCCTTAATGTGCGTCCGCCCCTGACGACAGACATATATTAACAAATATTTATTGAAACTATTAATAAAATTATATTTTTTAAAACATATATAGTCGAATTAATGGTCTATACTCTATAGTCACGAATGGTAATGAGATTGAGAATGAGAGTGGAAAGGAAAGGAAAACTGAGTTTTTTGTTTGGTTGAAACTTTAGAATTAGTCTCTGATTCAGTATTATTTTGTTTGATTAACAAATAAATGGAATGAAGCTAACTGCATTTTTGACCAAAATACCCATAATTATAAAACATTAATAATATACAATATATATAATAATATATTTATATAATATAATAATATATATATATTATATAAATATTATAAATATATATTATTTAATAAATATGTAATACATATTATTTAATAAATATGTAATATATATTATATTATAAAACATTCATAATATATAATTTTTTATTTATGTTTAATAATTTTTTTAAACGTTTACTTCCTATTTTCAACACCAAACAAAATCCCGATATGAATTTATTTTACAGTAAGATATTGGTTTTTGGGTAAACCGATAATGGATAAGTAAAATTTTAAATATGATAAATTTACTTTTAAATCATTTACTTTTAAAAAATTCAAAAAAATAATTTTAAAAAATTTGTTTATTTATTTTGCACCCTCTTGTTTCATACTAAGAGACACGTTAATAATCTAATTACCCATATAAATTAGTAATCTGAGTCTTACATTTGTTCATTAAATTGCAAGATACATGTTTAGAAATATCTCCTATGTAGTGATAGTTGTATTCCAAATTATGCTTATTATAACTGATGTCACAAGTGTCCTATATACCATGTTTGGTTGGATGGAGTGGAAAGAGAGTCAATCCATTCGTTTGGTTTGTTAAAATGCAATAGAATTGTGATTCCACCATTTTTTGTAGAATGAGCATTCCATCCAAAAACTAATGGAAAGCCATTCCATTCCAAACTAAAATTTATATTTCATAAATACCTTCATATGCCCTAACTCTATTACAAAAATACTCTCAGCTCCTTTCCAAAATTAATATATTATTATTATATATTACATTAATGATATATATAATAATATATAATATATATTATATATTATTACATATATTATATATAATATTAATATATTAATACATATATTATATTATATAATATATATTATATTATTATATGTATTATATGTATTATATATATTATATATATATATTATATATTAATATATTAAATAATATATTATATATTTATATTATACTTTTATATTTTATTATTATTATCCATAATATATCATGTTATTATACATTCATAATTAGGGGTATTTCGGTTAAAATACGGTTAATTCAATTTCATTCCGTTGTTAACCAAACAAAATAATACTGATTCAAAGACTAATTCTAAAGTTTCAACCGAACAAAAAACTTAGTTTTCCTTTTCTTTGCATTATCATTCTCATTCCCATTCTTATTCCCATTACCATTCCGATTACCATTCCACTATGTAACCAAATGTGACCATAGAGTATTGACCAATAACTCAACTATATATGTTTTAAAAAATATAATTTTATTAAAAGTTTCAATAAATATTTTTAAATATATGTCTGTCGTAGAAATTAGAATTTTGATTAGTTGAATAAATTTAAATTTATCTAGCAAGGTTTTTTTATTTATTTTATTTTATTTTTATTTTATTTATTTATTTTTTTTTAATTTCTAACAACTCATATAGTTTATATAAAAATATTGTTTAATTGTTAACACATCGAAGGTTGTAGTCAAGTGATAAAGATTTACAACCTTTGAGCTTGATGTATCAAGTTCAACTCATACTAATAACAATTAATTGTCATTATTATCAATGGTAGGCGGCAGAGGTTTGATGGACGGTGGGGGAGGTATAAACATAAAAATTTTATTTAATTAAATATTATAGATATTAATGACACTTTTTAGTTAATTATTATAAATATATTATATACATTTCTTGACAGTTTTTAACTGTCATAAACCAAAAGCTGTCAACACTTTTCTTGACTTAACATAGTCGACAATTTTTAAATCTATCATAAAACCCTTTCTTGACAGTTTTTAACTGTCAACAAACCTAGTATTTTCTTGTAGTGTTTTTGAAAATGATGTTAAGCTAAAGCACTAAACCTTATTTGGACAACCACTTCAATTAAATAGTCAGAAAAACTCTAGATACACTCAAACCCATTCTAGCTACAACAAAATTTTCCATGAAAAAGTACCTGACAACCGTATCTCCGTTCATTTTCAACTTGAAAGTCCTTTCTGCTGAGCCAAGTTGTCCTGTTGTCCTTAATAGGACAAATGAAGTTCCAAGGTGTCGGTCAGAAATTTGTTTGTATGGAGCTGCAATGGCTGTCAATGGTGGGTCTTCTATTCAGCTCACAACCTCGGATCGTTTAAGTGCTAGGCGAGTCATGTACAAAAAACCCATCAAGCTCATGGAAGGTAATCCTCCGATATTTCCATCTTTTTCTACGATTCTCTTGTTTTCATTATCCAACCAGAGTGGTGATGGTTTGGCTTTTTTTATTGTTCCGAAGGGTTATTGTTTTACTGATATAGGTAAGAGGTCATTTGGTCTATCTAAGATGGGATTGCATACAAGCAAGTTTAAGGTGGTGGTTGTTGAATTTGACACCTCTTTAGATCCCGAGTATGGTGATTTGAATGGAGATCACATCAGCACTGACGTTGACAGTCTATTATCTGTTAAATTTTGTAATATTTCATCTCAGAATTTGTTCCTTAATAGCAGTAAGAAATTGGATTCATGGATCAATTATGATGCTATTGCAAAGAGTTTAGAGGTTAGGTTGTGTTATTCTGGCAATATAAAACCTATCAATCATCTCCTTTTTTACTCAATTGACTTGTTGAAAATATGGCATGACACCGACGTATTTGTGGGATTGACCTTTTCAAACGGCAACACTACGCAGACATGTTCTATCTATTCATGGACCTTTAAGTCCATGCTTTTGCCACATTGGCTGCATTCACAGCCACTGGAATCCTTATAAATTTGCCACTGACACGAAAACCCCCCAGGTAATATCTCCCAAGCGGACTGATACCATAGGGCTAGGGCTTGCCGCATTGTTCGTCGGAACTGTCTGCGAAGCCTTTTTAATAACAGCCATTGGGTTGTATTTGTGGTCCACCTATAGGGAGAGACGAAACGTGGTCCAGCATGAGGGGTGTGTCCATACAGTGGTTTTTCTCGAGCACAAGTAGTTCAACTTATATGTATTGTATGTATTAGGTTTTTATGAGTTGATTCTTTTCTTTCATTTTTTGTGTTGTAATTAAGGGTAATTAAGGGTCTTTGTACCAGTAAGCGTATTGTGTTAAAGTTCTGCTGTGTATTTGCAAGTGATCGACTGCTATGAAAAGTCTGTTTTTCTTTTAATTGCTGATATCATGGTGAATCCTATACTCTAACTTCTAATTAACTGTGCCTAAAACTCAGCTTCTCCAACCCAACTGCAACTTAGAGCAAATCATCAAATTTGAGCAACAAAACCTCTCTAGCTAGCTGTCCTCCAATGCGGCGAATTTTGTGCTTCTGAACAGTGTTGTGCAATCCCCCATGGCAAGCGCAACAACTTTAAAATTAGCCAACAATTCAGAATATTGGAAAACCCTCAAGTTGTACTGAATCAGAGTTTAACAATAATTTTATATAAAATATTGGTCATCTTATTGTTTTATTGTATCTCTTATTTCAAGGTTTTCCTAATTACGAGATATACCGGTAACCAAATAAATGTATTCCAATTGTATGCTTTTAAAAATGAAAGCTTAATTTCATTATTATATATATATATATATATATAAACCATTTTATTAAACTAGAATTATGTGTATAATACAATACATTTAAATATTGTTATTAACATCAATCACTTAATTGAAAACACAAAAGTTAAAGGGGTGTTTGTTAATTGAGTAGCTTTGATTTCAAACATTTATTAACATATTAACATATTGCAATATTATGTATAATATGAGGTGAAATGTTAATTGTTCTGATATATTTGATAAATGGGAACACAGATAATATTGTAGGGAATATTCGGTTTAGTGATGGGTTGGAGTTGGAAAATGAAAATATTGTATCCTAATAGTTCCACCAATTTTGTGCAAAACTTCCACAAAATTAAGGATTAGGGTTTGAGATGGCCAATATACCACAAAAATGCATCCCCTCCCAATACTGTTCATCAACTATACGTCAGCATGTAACCCGATAAAATCGTTATAAAACTTACGGACTTCGAGATTGAGGCAAATCCATGCAGTCCCATATTGCAGAACCATCATTGCTTGTACAATATTGAATAAAATAAAAAGACTTTGATGTGTTCACTTTTACAAAAAAGGGTTAATGGGGTCCGTCGTGCGAGAAAATCTTGCATATTACTACTACATGGAGAGACCGTGAAACCGTCCAATGAGTTTGCACTGTTTATCTGGGGAACATAAAAATAATTATAAAATTTTAATTGCTGTAATCTCATTGGATTGTCTCATGTTCTCACCACGTGCCAGCTCCATTCAATATTTTCTCCGGTCCTAGATTTCACTAACAAAATAGGGGTGACGAAATCATATTGTATTTGAACAATCCAGTATGAGGATTTCGGAAAGGGAGGTCCAACAAGGAGAAAATCTTACATGCACCAGGTGCAATGCACATTAACCAATGGTTGCATGCCACGTGACCGGAAATAACTCATTTGATTAGTCTTTGCCAAATGGCATGCACCTATTGGATGGATGTAATGCACCGATTGTATGCAATATTATCTCTCCAACGAGGAACGAGATCGTGTATTGACATTGAACCATTACCACTATTTGCATACCAATATTGACGATAACTGTACATGGCAGGTCAGATTCAAAATTATAACATCAAGCTTAATAGTGACGAAACATCTAATCACCATGGGCAGGGTGAATGAATTATAATTAAAAATCATTGCATGATATGACCATGTAGCCACCTGTGTGGGGATAGGTGGGGGGTTCAAGCCCACCTTACCACCCCCCCATTACGAAATAATCCAAAGGTTAATCAAAAAAGAAACCCCACCCTAATTTTAATTACAGAAGATTAATTAATATCTTATTCAATGTAAAAATTCGAACACATTTTACATTGAATAGTATTTCTAACACAAGAACATTTATGTCTGATCATTCTCCAAATATAGCTGAATCTATAAATCGACTTCTACAACATAATATTATATTATTATGCTTAGGTGATATATTATGGCTTGAAATTATTTGTTGTGTTGATATGTTGTGGTTTTTGTTATATTTAGGTAAAGGAAAGACTTAGGTATACGTAATTAGATTTTTTTTTAAAAAAAAAAGCATATTTCAGTTGATTTGTACGAAATGTGTGTTTAGACATTGCAAAACACCCAAACTCTTTATACTCTACTCCGTGATATTTTTGAAAAGACTTGATTTCACCACCATTCCTAATATTTTTACCAACATTTCTTACAAGACCAAAACCACTGTATCCTGTAAAAAAATTTCCGCTGTGTATACTATACCGTTTTTGTTTGAGCCTAGGAAATGGTTCCGCTGATAGTGAACTATGAAAGAGTGGGAAAATGTTGAGTTCAACCCAAAATCTATATTCTTTTTGGCTGTGACACTAAATGATACATTGAAAACGTTGTCGCATAAGTTATGTGATATGTTTGGATTGAACTACGATGCAATCGATATTAAGTTCAATACCTTACTTTTTGGCATCGTAGATGAAATGAGTTTTGATGCTAGTTTTCAAATCTGCATTTAGCACAACAAACATAATCCTAAGTGTTATGTTTCAATTTTTCACAAACTTGTACCGGGACATCTCGCATAGGTACTAAGCCATAACGAAGATTCAATGGTAAAACCTCTGGTTGATCAAAATCAACCCAACGGTCTACCTACTGACATCAGCACGCCATTGTCAACGGTGTATCAGTTGGTTACGCCACAGTTAAAGAAGAAGGCAAAATATGCAGTTAAACTAATTGATTGTTCACCGGTAAAAGTTATATTTGATTCTCCCAGCACAAATTGTTTTCCGAATCAAACACCGGGTGATGAGTCCTTGTTGCATATATCAATCAAGCGGTTGATTTTTGATGATATTCCACTAGTCATAGGTTCAAACACATTATCAAGCGGTACCAACCAAATGGGTGTTAATGATAGCATACATCCTTTGGAGTCTTGCGGAGGTCGATCTAAATATAATGCAAAGGTTGTTCAATCCCGGTCAAAGCATTCTACATACTACAATGTTGATTGTATGAATGTACACACTGCTGAAGATGATGCCATTAGTTGTGGAACACATTGTAGGGCATCTTCGGTTCCCAGTAATGAACAGGAAACACATAGATAACCTTTACAACCTCATCAGATACATGTTGCAGACATAGAGGTCCATCCCGTGACCATTCTTAATACAACTAACATTTCTGTATCATGTATTACAAATAATGTACTAGATGCTGACCAGGATAACATAACTTACGTTCACACCCCTCCTAATCATAATCCCTCTAGGTATAAAGTGCAAGGGTTTGACCATGTCTGTTTTGAAAATATAAAAGAATGCAACGCATTCAAGTCTAACACGAACCACGCTTCCATTCATAAGGGAAAGATATTCAAACACAAGGAAGAAATGAAGAAGGTGTTGGGTCTGTACGCAATGGAAAATCATTTCGGGTACAGGGTTTGCGGTCGAAGACAACGCGGTATGAGGCATCGTATACCGACTTCAATTGTCAATGGTTGGTATGTGCGGTGAAGAAGCGCTAGGTAACTCACCGGTACATCATTGTATATCGAGATACACACGCGTGCAAAGTCTAAAATTATGGTCTTCACTTTAACCAAGTCAATGCCTATATCGTTGGGGAACTCTATGCCTAAAAATTCATAGATTCAGGATGCAAAATCCAAGCTAAAGATATCATATCGAAAATGGGGTCTCAACACGAGGTACAGCTGTTGTTTAACAAAGCTAATCGAGGCTGACTCCATCACTAAAAATACAGTACGGTGATCCGTTGAAGTCTTTTTAAACGTTGCAATCGTACTTTTACATGCTGAAGCAATGCAATCTCGGAACCTTACAAACATCGAGACAGACTCAAAAGACTGGTTCAAGTATGGCTTCATGGCACTCGGTGTGTGTCTACAAGGGTTTAGCTGTGTTATCAGACCCGTCGTTTCCATCGATGCAACCCACTTGACGGGATCTGTCAATTGGGTGTTACTTATAGCCTCGGCCAAAGACGGTGACTCAAAAATATACCCTTTGACATTTGGTTTCGCTCCCTCAGAATGTAAAAGATCCTAGACTTGGTTCCTTTCTAAATTAAAGAAGGGCATTGCTTCTCCTCAGATCTGGCTATTGTTTGCGTAAGTCACAGAGGCATTATATCAGCCATGAAAATGGTTTTCCCATGAAAGTTTATTTAGATGTGCCTAGGAGGGGGGGGGGGGGGGGGGGTTAATAGATTTTATCCGATTTTCGTTATTAGTCAAATTGACGAAAATACCCATAACTAGTCACATTAATATATCAAGTGCATAAAGTGCGGAATCGTAAATGACACAAGATATTTATGTGGAAACCCTCACGGGAAAAACCATGGGCTAGTAAGTGCGCTACACTCAAACCTTGAATTCAATAATGATAAATGATTACAACCTAATCCCGGTATGTGACTCACTACTTAATCCCGGTATAAGTGAACCTAATTCAATTGATTATGATTTAAGCTACCTAATCCCTGAAGCAACACAAGACTCACTTCTCAAAGAAGAGATAATTAAACCTAAGTGAATATATGATGATATCCAAAGTGCAAATAAAGCTAGGTAATCTTAGATGCTTATCTAGGATGTTGAAATAACTATTAATACAATCCTAGATATCAAAAGCTAAATGAAATGTCATAAAGCTTAGCTAATCATAGATTAAGCAAACCTAGATAGCTATCACAATACAACACTCAATCATGTCAACACAACAATCTCTATCTTGAATACTAGAATTTAATCTAAGAACATGCAAGTAAATCAAGAGATGTCTTAATATGAAAAACTCTAAAATTAGATGAAATTAGTGAATAACATACCAAGGGATGTGTGATGACCAAAACCCATGCAAATAAGCATCCTAACTAAGCTAGATAATGCTAGATGATATTTTGATGCATATGAAAATGGTTTTGAGTGTTTAAAGGTGAGTTCTTGATTTTATTTGCTCTCAAATTATCTCTTTTAATCTCTAGAGTTCTAAGAGTGAAAATGAACTAAATTCAGAGAATGAGAAAATGGTGTATTTATAAACATCAAGAACAGGGTATGTGAAAAGACAAGTTTGCCCTTAAAGACACCGATTGGTGGTTTCAAAACCGCAGATCAAACTACCGAATTGATCCCGAGAGAACAGAGGATCATCAGCGGTCTCATTCGGCGGTTTCAAAATCGTCGATTATGACTGCAGAATCAAAACCGATATAAAATATCTATCAGGTATGAACGGCGGTTTCGTTCGACGGTTTCAAAACCGTTGATCACAACCGCCGAATTGAGACAGATATTTATTTCAATCAGGTCTCAAACTGCGGTTTCGAACGACGGTCGTGGCCTGCCAATCGTAACCATTGAACCAATCCAAATCATTTTGGAATCAAACGGCGGTTTCATTCGGCGGTCATGGCCGTCGATAAAACCGCTGTTTCACCACTGATGGTGAAGCTAAAGGAGAAGCCAAGGGCATTCTCCAAAGGCGATCTTCGCGCTGAACCAAGCACACATTTGTGCTTGCGCGGACGTTTCCGAACATAATCGGGAAACGAATTACTAGACACATGAACACACAACAAGATATAACAACCATGTGTAAGTGTGAAAATGTGACATGTGAAGAGTATGCACACAAATGCAAGAATGCTAAGTTTGTGTGTGCAACTAGATCTCTTCAATGAAAAATAAGCACTAGAGATATACCTTTAGAGTGCTTGTCACCTTGAGATTTTGAAAGGGGCCTTTAAGCTTGATCCTTAATCACCTAAACTACCCTTACAATTTAAACCTTAATTGTAGTTTGTCCACGAAATTAGCCAATCAATAAGTGGGAACCTTACAATCTCCCCATTTGGCTATTTCGTGACAAAACCACCACTTACATTGATTCCTCACAACAAAATCGAAACTACGAGTCTATAATGATTTTCTACTTTACAAAGAGATATTTACAAATAAAATCTTCAAGACTTTAATCTCTTATAGAACGATCAAACCTTTAAAAGAAAGTATATATACTTTCTAATACAAGTAAATGTGAGATTAATCAAGTGAGAACATAAACAAGCATTTGCATTTAAGAATTTAAGTACAACATCATGCAATTTATGTGTAATGCAATGCTCCCCCAGAAAGGGTTACTCCCTTTCAATGTGTATCACCCCATTGCTACTACAATTAGCACAATAAGCATACTCCCCTTACCACATTCTACTCCCCCTTTTTTCTCATGAGATGGGCAAAGGAGTATTCTCCAAACGGGTCAATTGTAGCAAAAAGAGATCGAAGTATACATGTCATTTGCATAATCATATAAGGAACTTTATGCAACTCAAATAAATAGAGATATACAAGGAGATTTGTTTTCGAAGAAAATGTGTGATTAAAAATGCTTTGCATGCAAGACATATTGCATTCAAGTCCAAAAATCAATGGAATTTGGCAAAGCAAATGACAAAGGTTTCCTATAGGAATTCAAACCAATTTCACAATTTGTCATGAATTAAAGCAAGGATATAGAGAATTTATTGATTTCAATTTTAGAGCATTATATCCAACTTTATAAGCGAAACATGTCATGAGCAACTTTGCACCCTATTTGATTTTTCCGGATAAGATATCTGTATGATAGTAGACATGTTCAACAAATAAAGAGAGAGAGACATTTAGATTTTAAAATCCTTAGAACGGATACATGATCCATTATTCATTTTGAGTCTCATAAGCTTTTCACGTATTTTTTTGCATTTAAGAATTGCAATCATCAACTCATGCTTTTTCATTTGAGCATGTCAATTGAATTTCATGCTTTTCATATGTCATTAGCAAGTTATATAAGAATCATCATTTCATGGAGATCATTGTAGGTTTAAGTACTTCCTAAGTGAACCTCCTAATCCAAAAATGCATGTTTGAATATAAATATGACATGGATTGCATCCAAAGCATGGTTCACTCTTATTAAGATAATAACATATATACATATGTGCAACCAAGATACTCAAGCAATTAATAAATAAGCATAAAAATTTTCAAATTTTTGCATGCAACAAATATGCAATTCCTCTCCTTGCTTGAGTTCCCTAAATGGGGTCAATCACCAAAACACATCACTCCACGAGACATATCCCAATAGATCTACTAAGGGTTTTAAACCTTATTGCATCTAAGAGTTTTGTAAATAGGTCCACTAGTTGATCATTAGTGCCAACATGTTCAAGCACTATGCATTTATTTTCAATAAGCTCTCTAATGTGCTCTTTCTATCATCGCAATATCCTGCCCAATCCGCATCACTAAAGCCAACTAAACTAGCATTAGTGTCAAAAGAGTACCAAATCCCATAGTTGGATGTCCCATTCACATGGCGAATGATTCTCTTAACGGAAGAGAGATGGGACTCCTTAGGATCCGATTGGTACCTAGCATACACACCCACACTAAAAGATATATCGGGCCTACTTGTGGTCAAATAAAGCAAGCTACCAATCATGCCCCGATATAGAGTTTGTTCCACACTTTTTCCACTAGAATCCTTGCTTAGTTTTAAAGTGGTACTCATTGGTATATCACAATGTTTGGCATTAGGTTTTTTTAGCATATTTAGCTTGAGTTATAAAAATCCTATCATTTAATTCCTTAATTTGTAAACCTAAAAAGTAACTTAGATCACTAACAAGACTTATATCAAATTCATGAGACATAACTTCACAAAATTGTTGGACCTTGGTGTTGTTGGTGGTGCCAAATACAATTTAATCAACATAGATTTGAGCTATAAATAACTCATCTTTGTTTCTCTTGATGAATAAGGTCTTGTCAACACTACCTCTTGTGTAGTTATTGTCAACAAGAAATTGTGTGAGGCGCTCATACTAAGCCCTCGATGCTTGTTTCAACCCATATAGAGCTTTCTTGAGGTGATAGACATGGTTGGGGTGGTGAGCATCCACAAACCCCTTGGGTTGTTCAACAAACACTTTCTCTTGCAAGAAGCCATTGAGGAAGGCACTCTTGACGTCCATTTGGTGCAATTTGAACTTGTGCACACAAGAAATGGACAAGAGAAGCCTAATAGACTCTAAATGGGCAACATGAGCAAATGTCTCCTCAAAGTCAATACCCTCAATTTGAGAGTACCCTTGTGCAACAAGTCTAGCCTTGTTATGCACTATGTTGCCATCCTCATTGGAATTGTTCCTATAAATTAACTTGGTGCCTATCACATTAGTGTTCTTAGGCCTAAGAACTAGACTCCAAACCTCATTCCTTTCGAATTGGTTTAGCTCTTCTTGCATGACAAGAACCCAAAATTCATCATTCAATTCCTCATAAACCTTTTTGGGTTCTATTTGAGAGGTGTAACATGTATAGCTAATGAGATTAGCTATTTGTCGCTTAGTCCTAACACCCTCATTAATTTCTCCAATGATGTCTTCTTTATCATGGAGTTTTCTAACCCATGGAGCGGGTTCATTAGAGTTCAAAAGAGGAACTCTATCAATAGATTGTGTGTCCTCTACATTAGGAGTCTCCACAACATTCTCCAAGAGAGAGTCATCATCTACAACAACCTCATCCTCATGGTCATTAGACTTAAGCCTTTTATCTTCAATGACAACATTGGATGATTCCATGACACTTTGAGTCTTCAAATTGAAAACTCTATAGACTCTACTATTCAAGGCATAGCCAATAAAGATACCTTTATCACTCTTAGCATCAAACTTGCCAAGATGATCACGCTCATTTAATATGTAGCATGTGCTTCCAAAGGTGTGGAAATAGCTCACATTTGGCTTTCTACCTCTTCATAACTTATAGGAGGTTTGCCTAGTGTCGGGCCTTAAGAAAACTCTATTCCCTATATAGCAAACCGTATTGACGGTTTCGGCCCATAGGTTCCTAGGAACATTGTTGCTAAGCAACATGACACAGGCTATCTCTTGAAGGACCCTATTTTTCCTCTCAACAACTCCATTTTGTTAAGGTGTCCTAGGAGTCGAAAACTCATGGGAGATGCCTACACTATCACAATAAGTTCCAAAGGAAACATTCTCAAATTTCCTCCCATAGTCACTTATAATCCGTTTTATGCTTTTAATGTTTGAGTTCATTTCATTTTCAATTTTATTAGAAAATATTTTAAACTTGTCAAAATTCAAATTTTTCTCTAAGGAAATATATCCATGTGAACCTAGAGAAATAATCTACATAAACAAAAATGTATCTCTTTCCGCCTAAACTCTCGGTTTGCATAGGACCCAAAAGATCCATATGGAGAAGCTCTAGGGGCTCCTTGGTGGAGAGATACTTGCTCTTTTTGTGCATGCTTTTGGTTTGTTTCCCTTGTTGACAAGGTCCGTAAACACCACTGGCTTTCTTCCTCTTGGGAAGGCCACGCACAACATTGAACTTGTCTAAGATTTGTAAATCCCGAAAGTTCATATGGCCAAGTCTTTCATGCCACAACTCAACTGGCTTATCATTGGACACGTTGTTTGAGACTATTCCATCTTCAAGACAATAACAATTGTTGTTAGATCTCATACCTTTCAACAAGTTTTGTCCATTAGGCAATAGGATTGAGCAATCATTTTTGTTAAATAAGAGGAAAAGTCCTTCATCACTTAGATGTAAAATGTTTATCATATTGCCTTTTAAGCCATCAATATACAAAGCATTGGACAAGGAAGGTAATCTGGGAATGAAAATGATTCCTTTCCCTTCAACTCTCTTTTTGGATCCATCAGCAAATGTGACACATCCTCTTTCCTCCATGACAAGAGTCTCAAAGAAACTCTTGTTTCCCGTCATGTGTCTGGAGCACCCACAATCTAAATACAAAAAATTAGAAGAATTTGTCTTCAAGGCAATTTGTGCAACATGTCAAATATTTTCATTCTTTCTAATCCACCTAGGTGAAAAATTTTCTTTCCTAGTGGTCTTTGGTATATGGGCTATAGATGTCCTAGGATCATGCATATTAATTATATCATCCATAGGTACATGCATCATGGCTATTTTCTTTTTCTTCTCAATCATGCTTTTTATTCTACAAATTTTGATATAGTGAAAGCAATTTGGTCTAATGTGACTATCAAAACCACAACAATGACATGTAGAGATAAAGTTAGGGATTTTATCATAACCTTGTGCATGAATTGGAGCCTTCCCATGTCGTTGTGGTTGAATTTGTTCAATGTATCTTCATTGTTGAACCGGTCTAGCTTGCTTCCTTGCTTGAGGTTGCATGATTGATCTCTTTCCTTTGTTGTGAGCCATTTGTTGAGGAAAGTTAACTTGAAGAGCTCTTGAAGGTTGAGCTTGTGGTTGTCTTCTTGGAGCCACCTTCACTTATGCACTATGTGAGCATTGTCCTAGATCAATCTTCTTCCTAGGAGTTTGCACCGGTGAGGCTTATTTATTGCTCAAATACTTGACAAATACGGTCTTGTTAGGAGTGGAGGTCTTCTTGCCATCTTTAAACCCAAGACCTCTCTTGTCACAAGGACTCTTTCCAACTCCTAGGATATGGTCAAGTTTTTCAGTGCTAGTATTCATCCTAGTCATTGACTTTTTAACTTTTTCAAGCTCCTTTTTCAAGCCTTCTTCATTCCTCATAGATATGTCTAACTCATTTCTTAACTTACCTTCTATCTTCTTAAATCTTTCCACTTGTTCACTTAAGTGGACATTATGAGATGAAAGCGCTAGATTCTTTTCTCTCAATCTTTTAATCTTTCTCTTGGTCTTCATCTCTAAGCTTTTAAACTCAACGAGGTATTCAACAAAAACCTTTTCTCCACATATCCATTTGTGGAGTGAGATGAGGAGTCATCTTCACTTGAGTCATTTTCCTCTTGACTTTCTTCCTCTTTTTCACTAGCACTCTTGCTCTTGTGGGACGAATCAAAGGCTTGGAAGTTGGCCATGAGTTCTTCATCATTCAAAGACTTATCCACCTCATTTGAGTCATCATTACTTCCACTCCAAGTGGCGGCCATCACTTTTCCCTTCTTCTTGTCATTGTAATTAGAACATTCAGGGGCAAAGTGACCTATCCCACCACACTCAAAGCATCGGACCCCTTTCCTTTCGGTCTTTTTTTACTTAGGCTCAAACTTCTTGACGGGACCCTTTTTCTTCAAGTTTTGGCCTTTTGATCCAACACCCTTCTTCCCGAACTTCATAACCCTATTGAACCTCTTCACAAATAAGGCAAGGTCTTCGTCCGAGTCAATCTTTCCTCCTTCTCAACTTTGGAGACTTTCAAAGCAATTCCCTTTTATTTTTTAGGAGGTGTTGAGGTAGGAGCCTTTCTAGACTCACAGGCGAGAAGACTCCCTATCACCTCACTTGGCTTCATGTCCTTATATCCATTATTCTCTTCTAAAGCCGTAACCTTTGATTCAAACCTATTAGGGAGAGATCTCATAATTTTCTCCTTAATTCTCCTATCCGAATACGGGTCACCAAGTTGATGGCTTTGATTGACAATATCCATTAACTTGATCTCGAAGTCATTGAAGTGTTCGTCCTGCTCCATCCTAAGCATCTCAAATTGTGTTTGGAGGACTTGAAGCTTGGAGTCCTTGATGACTTTAGTACCTTCATGTGCAACTTCTAGGATGTCTCACGCCTCCTTAGCAATCCTAGTGTTTTGAATCAATTTATATTGATTCTCATACATTGCACATAGGATGGCATGCATCGCCTTCATATTCCATTTTGATGCCTCAAACTCTTGTGCATTCTATTGCGCCTTAGGCTTGAGAACATCCTCTCCTCCACCCGTAAGAGTCATCATCTGTGATATGTAGCCGTCTTCAACCGCCATCCATGCCCTATCATGGATTTGGCAAATATACGACTCTATCTTGTCTTTCTAAGAGGCATAATTCAACCCGGTGAGTAGGGGAGGTCTTGTGCTAGAAGCACCCTCGTTGCCACCACCATTTCCACTGTTTCCACTCATAGTGTTTATGAATGAATGAATGAAATGAATGCAAATGTATGAATGATCAAAAATCACACAAAATGTAAAACAAACCAAAATGAGTAAATGATCACCTAAGTATATCTAGGAACCCGCTTCGATACCAATTGAAACAAATTATAGTGTGTTCAATGTTAATCTAGTGGGGGGGTGAATAGATTTTATCCGATTTTACCCAATTTTCGTTATTAGTCAAATTGACGAAAATACCCCTAACTAGTCACAATAATATATCAAGTGTATAAAGTGCGGAATTGTAAATGACACAAGATATTTACGTGGAAACCCTCATGGGAAAAACCACGAGCTAGTAAGTGCGCCACACTCGAACCTCGAATCCACTAAATGTGATAACGATTACAACCTAATCCCGGTCAATAATCACACACCTACCTAATCCCGGTATGAGTGAACCTAGTTCAATTTCTTGTGATTTAAGCTACCTAATCCCGGAAGCAACACAAGACTCACTTCTCAAAGAAGAGATAATAAAACCTAAGTGAATATATGATGATATCTAAAGTGCAAATAAAGCTAGGTAACCTTAGATGCTTATCTAGGATGATGAAATAACTATTAATACAATCCTAGATATCAAAAGCTAAATGAAATGTCATAAAGCTTAGCTAATCATAGATTAAGCAAACTTAGATAGCTATCACAATACAACACTCAATCATGTCAACACAACAATCTCTATCTAGAATGCTAGAATTTAATCTAAGAACATGCAAGTAAATCAAGAGATGTCTTAATATGAAAAACACTAAAATTAGATGAAATTAGTGAATAACATACCAAGGGATGTGTGATGACCAAAACCCATGCAAGCAAGCATCCTAACTAAGCTAGATAATGCTAGATGATATTTTGATGCATATGAAAATTGTTTTGAGTGTTTAAAGGTGAGTTCTTGATTTGATTTGCTCTTAAATCTCTCTTTTAATCTCTAAGGTTCTAAGAGTGAAAAGAACTAAATTCAAAGAATGAGAAAGTGGTATATTTATAAACATCAAGAACAGGGCATGTGAAAAGACAAGTTTTCCCTTGAAGACATCGATCGGTGGTTTCAAAACCACCGATCAAATTGCCGAATTGATCCCGAGAGAATAGGGGATCATCGGCGATCTCATTTTGCGGTTTAAAACTGACGATTATAAATGTAGAATCAAAACCGACACAAAATATCTATCAAGTATGAACGGCGGTTTTGTTCAGCGGTTTCAAAACCACCTATCACAACCGTCGAATTGAGACAGAGATATTTATTTCAATCAAGTCTCAAACAGCGGTTTCAAACGGTAATCTTGGCTGCCGATCATAACCGCAGAACTACTCTAGATCATTCTGGAATCAAACGGCGGTTTCATTTGGCAGTCATGGCCGCCGATAAAACTGCCGTTTCACCACTGATGGTGAAACCAAAGGAGAAGCCAAGGGCATTCTCTGAAGGCGACCTTTGCACTAAACCAAGCACACATTCATGCATGAGCGGACATTTATGAACATAATCAGGAAATGAATTACTAGATACATGAACACACAACAAGATATGATAACCATGTGCAAGTCTAAAAATGTGACATGTGAGGAGTATGCACACAAATGTAAGAATGCTAAATGTGTGTGTGCAACTAGATCCCTTCAATGAAAAATAAACACTAGAGATATACCTTTAGAGTGTTTATCACCTTGAGGTCTTGAAAGGGGTCTTTGAGCATGATCCTCAATCACCTAAACTACCCTTACAATTTAAACCCCAATTGTGGCTTGTCCACGAAATAAGCTAATCAATAAATATGAACCTTACATCCCAGATGCACATCACACATTCTGTGTGTTCCATATTGCACAGAAATTTAGACGATCATCCAAGATTCGATGTATTGCAAGAGAATTCTTTTACCAAGCATGTTATAGGTACCATCACGATAAGTGTGATATCAACCTTCAACAGATGGTAGCTTGCAACCAAAGGTACTATAACAACGTCATGGAAATTGGGGTAGATAAGTTCACACGAGCTTACTGCTCCAAAAATAGGTACCGGATGATGTCTACCCAAATTGTTGAGTCTATGAACTCAATTCTTTTAGATCTTCGAAAGCGGCCTATTGCAGCCCTTACAGAGCAGATTAGGGATATGATGGAGAATTGGTTCCACAATCGTCGTAGTATTACAAATAGTCTTAGGTCTGATCTGACTCTAGCATCCGACAATCACATACATAAAGGGGTTAAACCTTCTTATAAATGCATCATTCGTTCAATTTCATACCACAGGTACAACGTCACCAAGAATATTGATAATTCCATTATCGATATTCAAGCAAAGACATATGCATGTGGCGAGTGGGATCTTGAATAGTTACCTTGTCGACATGCCCTTGCTTATGCCAAGTATGTTATCAAAGTATACATTTGTCAGTTCGTCATTTACCATATCTATTTTCAATGTCTGACATCCAAGAATTAATATTTTGATAAGATACGCATCAATTCATGTTCCAGAAATGTGCTTCTACTACTACAGATCTGATTGGCTGCGAGAGGCATATCGTGGAGAAATCAACCCCGTTTCCACATGTTCAGAATTGGGTCGTACCCGATCAAGTCTGAAATCTACTAGTTCGTCCTTGGAAGGTGCATTTTCTGCTAGGAAGATCAAAAAAGTCATGGTACCGTTCATGTGTCGAGAAGGCTAAGCAAATGAAGTGTTCTAAGTGCGGCCTAAAGGGACACAACAAGAGGAGTTGTAGGAAACCAGCGTCTGATGCTTCTAACAAAACCAAGCATCCTCCTAGTTGCAGTGTATGACACAAACAGGGACACAATAGACAGATGTGCCAAGATAAGCCATCCACTAACCTAACCTAACCTTTGAGGCTTCCACTGACACCGACACTAACTCATAAAATTTTCCCAATGTCCAAAAACAAAGGTGAGGGGAATCTGCCACACAATCGTGTGTTAATGTATTGGTTGCTTTCCATCTATTCGTGTAATTGTGTGCTCAGTCCAAGGTCGATTTCTCCCTGATTGTTTCATCGTTTAACTGTGGACCCTTCCCCCCTGTTCGTGTAGTCCAAGTTTGATATCCATATAATCGTGTATTCAATTCAATAAGGATTTTCGATCTGCCGTCGTATGAAGTTGAAGGTCATTCAAGCAAACCCGCGAATAGTAATCGAGTGCAGCACTTGAATAAAATAAAATCGCAATCATCTTAGAAAATGCTGACAAATTAAAATCATAGATTCATAGTCATATTGTTTGTCTTAGATAAAATAAAATAAATGTACACCACTTACTCAGATGAATTAAATAATGTTACATTGAATGTATGAAATCTACAAAAACAAAATAGTACATATAAAATACACAGTAGATTAAGTAATAATGTATGAAATAAAAGGAAATTAAATTATTATAATGGATTGTTTTTGTTTCCTATTTTCATGGTCAATAGAATTATGGAAACAAAAATTATCAGTTACTTTATAATTATTAACTAATAATAGAGGGACAAAATAATATGATCACCTACTTTGTATATATATATATATATATATCACATTTTATGTACATATGTTTTTTTTTATTATTATTTATTTATTTATTTATTTTTTATTTATTTTTATGGGTTCACATTTTAATTATATTTATAATAGAACTTTTGTATTTATTTGGGGGGGGTGGCATGGCCCAAGCAATAATCGTGTATTAACTACAAGTTTAATATCCATGTAATCGTGTATTAATTTGAAGGAAGATTTCATTGTCTGCTTATAATAGTACTGAAGTTGACTTTCTCGTACATTTGGTCGTATATATATATATATATATATATATATATAAAATTAATTATTCAAGATTGGAGTTGATGCATTGATAATAATGAGATGACGGTTTATATCTCCAACACTCCATTTATCAGAATATCCGTCTGTTCCCAACGCAATCTACGAAAAGATTTTTCGTCACGGCATTTCAACCACTACCTGATTTCAAAATGGTACTTACTAGTTGCATAACCAAAAACTATATGATGAACAAAAGTCCAAATCACTTTGTTATTGACAAGTGATTGATTGCATCAGCCCACACGTAAGGTGAGAATGTATATTATAAAACAAAAGATTACGATAACTTCACAACAATATCTGTCATTTGGATTACTGTGGGAACTTCATTTCGTGTGTTGCATACCCCCTACAAAATCGTGTAATAAATATTTATATATGCAATGTGTTATGCGTCAGCACTACGTTAAACTTTCAGCCAATTTTTTAAAGTCAATGAGGGCTTGAGGGGAATGTAGTACTCTGAGGAGTACACATTGAAGGTTTATATTTGTAGAAATAGGAATAAGGTGATGATGAAATTGTATTAAACTGTTTATAGGGTACTGTCGCAATACATAAATCGTGATTTATGTGTAGATGTTATGATAATTTATCAAACAAATGTTTATAATTTCAAAAAAAAAAAAAATGAAATTAGTTTTGGAGGTTAGAAAAATATTGATTAATAACTCACCATAAGTTTTTCCTATATTATTATTAGAGTAATGTTTAGATATTTTATCTCTATAAGTTAACTTATATTGCAACTACTAATGTGTCAATTGTGAAATGAATACACATAATTTTTATTAATTTATTCTTTAACATACCCTCTGAAATATATGATATAAACTCATTATATTACAACGCCCCCTCTGGAAACCATTTCTGGCTCCGTCCCATATTTATCTCATACTCCATTTATAACCTTTTACCATTAAAACCGAATTACATTAATGTATAACAAATTTGTAATTATAAAATTGATTATGTACCGGTGAATGGTGACCATTAACCGTACTATAGTAGTATATTTAGGATATTTTGTAGATGCTTATATTGGAAGAATGCAATTGCTTTTGTTATGTTTTGTTAAAGTTGTATTTGTTGATGTACAAAATGAACAAGAGTATTCGGTTCAATTGTTTGGAATATGATATGTTAATGAAAAGTAATACTTGAAATCAAATTATGGAATTCAAGTGGTTTTCTTATGCTTGAAATGTCTCCATTTTGTTGGTTATGCATGAAATGGCTTTTGATATAGATATAAGGAACTCTATTAGACACATCAGCTTATTCGTTACAAATTGGATGGAAATATTATAAAATGACCACTAATCATACTTATTTCTAAAAGTATTGACATGCCCTGAAACAAACGGTCAATACTTGGGAGTGAAAGGATGTTCACTAACAAGATGGGAGGCAATTGTCAATAAATAGAAAAGGTGTTTTTGGTTGTCTAATAAAAGGTATTAATTAGTGGTCGAATTACATTCTATCGACCACCAAAGTTATTAGTTATTACGATTAAAAGATTACCCTAAAAGGATTACACTTCACAATGATATGTACTGCATGTGGGTATGTACTAATGATTCGTCGATACCCCGTGTATCCTATCATGATAAGAGTTCAAACCAGAATTCCCTTAGTCATTACAAAATTTAAATAAATTTATATATATTGCAAAGGAAATTCCAGATCAAAACATTAGACAGAATTTATACCCGGCAAACTAGTTAATGTGTGTTAATGAGTGTTTCCTATGGCTTTTGATTGTTGCAGGTAACATTAACACAAAAAGGGTTATTGCCTATTGGGGAGATTATAGTGTAACAATATATATTTTTTGACTTATCATGTAACAAGTACTGACACGTGGAAGTCTCATTAATTGCAAGCGTATTGAGAGTGGATTTCCTATCAAGCGATGGTTAACTGGTTACCAGTGAGGTAAGAAGAACAAAATCCATTTAATCGTGTATTAATTGGAAGGAAGATTTTCCATCTAATCGTATGAGGTTGAAGGTAATTTCATTGTCTGCATATAATAGGACTGAATTTCAGTTTTTATATATTTTAACTTCATATTTGGAGATAGATATTACCAAAAAAAAAAAAAAAAAAAAAAAAAAAACCTGTTTTAGAGGCATCACATGTGAAGATCCAACGCTGTCTAAATGATTTCCTACCCTTACATCTATACTATAATATAATATGCATGAGTTTTTCATGTGAAATATACAAGGAAATTAATCGATATTCAAATATGGCAAACACTGCCATATTTCATAACCAGGTTAATGACATGAATATCAAACATTCTATTAATTAATATTCCTTAGGTAAGATGTTTGTAAAAAGTTCATACGCGATAGCCTGCCTATGGCTCCAGATATCCATTTCAACGAACTTCACCCTTTTCGAACCTCTCTGAATGGAACGTATCATCAATAAGACAAAAACTCCATTAATGTTCGGACCTATTTGTTTTGGAACATTATTTGCATCCATCCAACGAGCCTTCATAGGAGCAAGATCAGATTTTAACCTTCCCATTCTGTTAAAATAACCTACTTGCAAGCAAATAACCTGGAACAAATGTCGAAGTGGTAGAATCTGTCGGCAGATCAATGGATCGCCTTTGGGTGTCCAGTGTGCCTTGGGATCATATACCAAGATCTCCCATGCCTGGAGATCAACGACGCAAACAACCTTGTGGCAGTATTCAACCTTACAGGGGACCACCGGCTATAAATGAAAAGTTATATCAAATATTTATAACCAAATCAAGCTGGAACCCATGTCTACACACCAGAACGTTACTAACCTTGTTACAAGAATCCCATGGACTGCCCTAGTCTGGTCGAGGGCCGTATACTTATTGTTTCCATTCTTAAAGATTGGGAAAATTAGAGGGGTAGAAAGTTCGTACTGTAGGTTTATGTAAATTCGATTGCCACCCTACCCACGCTGTTGCAAGTTCATCCTACACAACACATTTGCATTTTATCCAAGTGCACAATTCCCCGTATAAACATATCCTCTAAGTTAACGATGTACTTACAAAAAATTTGAAATCAACGATGCCTATTCTTTCCTCGAACTTGTAAGGGCTTTTCTTGTTCCCTCTCATCTTGTTTAACAAATTTTGGTAGGCATCCACGTGTGTGTTCAACAGAAGGCTATCATTGTCCTCTAATGATATGAAAAAATCCTTTGTTTGCAGCATCTCCAGGCCAGCGTTACGGTTGCACCCATTACATTACAATAATGAAATTGCTGGTAATTAAATGCATAGTTAGTAATCATCTTACTATAATCTGTCGAATTAATCTTGAACTGCACATACATCTCCCGGCTGGGCTAAATGTAAAGGAATCCTCTACCAAATGGGTTAATGTAGGGACTGCATACCCATACCGACCTTTGACGCTGTCTTGCTAAAGCGGTGTCATCTAAAACCTGCTAGCTCAAAGCACCCGTGTCATCGGTATGCAAATCAATTACAGGTGGTTCCTAGTTCAGAAGTGGTTCGGAGATTATAGCAGATAGTCTTCGTTTTCATTGATTTGTCGATGTACAAGTAGATTGCCCTCTCGAAGAACATGGAGTTGACACCGACACTCGTTCTGAACTTGGTTCCTCAACATGAAGGGTAGGAGATACTATTTGTGACACTCTCATTAACCGATGCCATGTTTTGCGCAGCGTATGCTTTGTTCTGTTATGTAGATGGGCCATTGTCTGTGGAGGTGAACCAGTAGGAATTTTAAGATATGGGTCTGACTTAATCGGCACACATGGATTTGAATGTGAATGTGATGCTAACACTGGATGTGAAGGCGGACTATGTACCGCAGAAGATGATCCCTGTGACGCTTCAAGTAACATCCTCGCCATTTTTTTCCAAGTCCCCTTCATCTGAAATTGGACATGACTGTGTATCTTTGGTTGCCAGCAATGTTGCACATGTTTGATCCTAAACGGATCATTTGGACCAGATTGTTTGACCGATACTAGACAAGGCAGATCGTGCGACGAAAGATCTTGCCACAATACTAACGGAAGCATTGAGCCATCTTCTTTCGATATGTCCCCATCCTCGCTATTTTTTTCCAAGTCCCCTTCATCCGAAACTGGACATGACTGTGTATTTTGGGGTGCTAACAACGTTGCACATGTTTGATCCTCAGATGGATCATCTGGACCAGATTGTCTGACTGTTACTAGACAAGGTAGATTGTGTAATGAAGGATCTTGCCATAACACTGACGGAAGTAAGAAGCCATCTTCTTTCTGTATGTCCTTATCCTCTTTATTTATTTCCAAGTTCCCTTAATCTAAAACTGGAGATGACTCAATATTCTGTGCTGCCAGCAACATCAAACATGTTTGATCCTCAAAGGGATCGTCTGGTCCTAATTGTTTGCCTTTTACTGAACATGGACGATCATGAGACGAAGGATCTAGCCAAAACACTAACGGAAGCAAGGATTCATCTTCTTTCGGTATCTCCTCCTCATAGCCATCGATATCTATCTTACCTTAATCAGAAATTGTACATGAATCTGTATTTTATGGTGCAACCAACAACAGACATGTTTCTCACTTGCTAAAAGGACTTGATGAAGCCAGTGACCACTGAGTTACGTCGGGGTCCTCTTCTCTAGGTACTCCTAGATGTACTAAACGTGGTATACCAAACACAGACAATATACCTGTTTCTCGGAGCCATAAGTATAACTTTATCTAAGAAAATAATTTGTCAAATGGAGTGGGTGATTGCGAAGCCAATGAAAGGACTGCTGCCACCTCCAGTCCACCCGCCCATTCCAGGGACGATGAATCCTCAAACAACACTAAGGGAAGGTTTGTTTCATCAATGTCCGATATGTCATCACCATGGAAATGTTTTTCATAATGCCGTTGATCATCATTGACCCTGTCATAAACGCATCCCATATCATCCTACCAATCTTTGTCGTCTTGCCTTTCATCATCGTCACCCAATTTATAACCCCTCCCTTATCATCAGTAGCCTGATCACCACCCAATCCTTGTTCCACGTGTTCCCCACTCTCCCCACGTTGCGACTGATCTCCTGAATTACCGTTCCCTACTTTCCATTGGGGATGACAGTGTTACAGTGTTACAGTGTTACATTTCGCACTCATATATCATAATTTAAATCAAATAAAGAAGTTTACATAGGTGACATGTATGGATATATACATACTTGAAACCCCAACATCTATCATAGCCCTTCCATCTCCCGCCTCAAACCCTCATTGACGACATTGCATACGCGATCCGCCTCTATTTCCTCTTGGACGATACTGTGTACGCATTTATGGCATTCACCACGTTGATCACTCTTTCGAGTACTTTTGGTCCCATAAACTGTCAAGGTACCTCTAACTGTTTATGTAAATGGTATACGTATAACACAAAAATGTTTTCCACTGTGTGAAACAATAGATCCACAAACAAATTGGCAATTAACAACATTTCGAAATAAATCATTGATCCAACATTACTTCGCCATTTACCTCATCGATTGTGTGACCAAGTGAATATCACCCATTGTTTGAACCTTTCCTCTGATATAAGTCTTCTTGCCTGGCATCATCAACCGGGGGTTCTGCACCATGGTCAAGTGTATCAACCGACTGGTCAGACGGTGGAGGGAAAGATCCTTGTCCATCGTTGGATCCTTGTATATCCGGAAGAATAATATCTGAAAGGTCTGTTGTATCTACTCGGGCACATACTTTCCGCCCTTCGTTAGTTTTCTTACTTGACATGTGCTTCCTCTTGGAGGGTTACTCAGGCTCGTTGATCCCACTCGACTTCCAGTGGGGTCCCACGGATAAGTCTACATCAATATCCCTCCAATAATCTTTCTACAACTCATGTTTTGTGGGTACAAGCTCTGAAATCCCAGTAAGCTGAAACATTATGAAACTAATATAATTGTCCAATATCAACAAACCCAAAAAATACTAAATTATACCATAATGACATATTTGTTAATTACCGTCCCGTTTGTCTCCGCTTTGGTCTAGGCTTTGACCATGTTCGATCCCCTTTGTTGGAAACAGTATTTCCTATACTGTGGCGCTCCGTTGGGATCCCCTATTACCTTACCGCATTTGTTGCGCATCATAGTTATAGCCTTCGTAGCCCAAAACTGTACCGTGTCAAACCCCATGATATGGTTTTAGAGGGTGGAATTAGCATTATGTATCATGGAAAAACAAATAATCTGAATTGCAAACATATATCAAGTTCAAAGGGATTAAGGATTTCAAAAATAACCTGTAATCTCCAAATGAATCTGTATAGGTTGTATCTTTTAGTCTGCCCGAGAGGGTTTACCGGTACCTTAAAACCTTGACGGATGTAGTGTAGGGTCATCTTGAAAACGTAATGACCCCAGGCAAAGTTGTTGAATGCTTGAACATCCTCCACTAGCAAGAACAACTAGTACGCCACATGGTTCATGTCGTCCTAATCGAAGATAACCCTTTTGGCAAACAGAAGCAATGCCAACTTAAGTGCATCGTGAGGTCGTTCGAAATCCTCCGCCATGGATGGAGCTTTCAAATCTACGATAACAAATTGTTTCCTTTCCTGAAAGTACCTTGTGTGAATACCACTCAGAACAACCTCATACTCTCTTGTCGGACAGATGACCAAATTTCAGGCCTATGCACCGACAGAACTCCCTCTTCCCAAATCTGGCCTTAGTTTTTCCTAAGGCAAACCATAACTCATCTTCACTCCCTCTAGGAATGCATATCTATCTCAGAAGTAAGTTGTGAATGAACTGTGCCTGAAAATAACCCCCTTTAGGGAAATCTAAGTAGTGGCCTAAGCATCCTGACTCGAATTCTGCCCTTTCTCTAGCATGGTCAAGAATCTTGTCTATATCGGAAATCAATTTGTGAAAACAGTGTGTGCTGATAATGATGTTATAATTCCAAGTGGCCCTTGGGTGTACCAACAAATGGTCCAAATTTTCCACTTCAGCCATCTGTTAATAAAATATAGAACGTCGCGAGTATCGAACTAGGCATTGAGGCAACATCAGCATATATCCACAGTTAGCATTAAACAGAACAAAACCCATCCTTGAAATGTTTTTTTATACTGGTAAACAAGAAAAACCTAAAAACTTGAGTAACAAAAAAATGCAACTCCACCCATCTCTAAAGAAATCGCTTGTTCGAATACTACCTAAACATTGAATCCAGATACAGTATTTGAGTCGAACACTGCGTATACATTCAAGGATTAATCTATCACCATCATTCAAACGAGCATAATTTGGATTTCATTGCAATCATCTTTCTTCTATTAACAATTAGAGACTGAAACCCATCAACAGAACACAAATTGGGTATAGATTATTCCTTGAATGTTCGACATGCCATACCCAGACTGGAACCCATTACCAATGAATACATACCAATCCATAATAATGAAATCGAAACAAACAAACATATTATCAGAAACAAAATTAGGATCATAACAGACAACGCCATACCGTTGACATGAATGGGTGTGCTGTCGATTAAAGAAGTTTTTCTAAGTACTGGATTCCAAACAGTTCCTCATTTTGATGCTTACACGGTTGAAGTTCTTTACTAAGTATACACGAATAAACTAAGTATGTTATATAGGGATTTATGAGCAAATTGCAACCAACATCCCTGAGGTTTGCTCTTACATGAATAGAGATAACTTTTCCATTTATTCACAATCGCCTCCCCTCCAGTTAAAAAATATCGGTTAACTCCAAACATTAACCATGTCAAATTTGTATAATGACTCAATTATCCCTAAGCCAGTTGTCACTTGTGAGCACCTACTTTTCGTTATGGAATAAGAATGAAATTTTTAAAAATAGACCTTGTCGTAGGTGTGTAGGTCTGGATAAGGATGATTCAATGAAGGTTTTTGTAATGGATAAAATATCCTTCAAGTTTTGGTAAATTCCAATTAAAGAAAAGTATTTACAAATTCCAATTGACCGTTTGGATTGCCTATAAAATTGCATTGCTAGAAGATCAATAGGCAATAATTACTTTTGATTAAAATAAAATATTCCAAAAATAATGATTTTATTATATGTAATTAAGCCATGCATTAAATGTAAAGTATTGATGTGATGTGTATAGTCCAGTAAACAAAAATATTTCTACAAGTATCGAAACGCCCTTAAACAAGAATCCATTTTTGCTCACCCCCCTCCCTAACACTTGACATGTGCCCAGGGAGGGGTTATTTTTGTCTAAACATAAAATAGATTTTGGACAAAAATACCCCTCCCTTGACACATGAGGAGAGGTGATCATCGATATGTCATCGAAAAGTTGTGTTTCGTTGTCTTAGACCAAACCTTAGGGAGGTTGGTGGCAATTTCTCAGTGTCAATATAGTGAACATTAAAGTGACATGTTGACATGACATAAAGGCTTACAACATTGTTTGTGGTATCTCCAAATGGGTCATGTCATTTAACGGGTCAACCCGTCAAACCCTTTAACTGATCGGGTCGTATAAGTCTTAAGCATAACGGTTAATGAGTTGACACCATTAGTAAGGGAAAATTTGTGAACTTAATAGTAAGGGCCATTTTTAGGCACATACTACATAATGTAAAGTTATGAGTCCCTAATGTGCTCATTTTTGCCATTACAGATATAGTAATGTTAGACCACCCAAAAATTTAGCCCAAATTTTAACCCAAATGATGTAGCAAGTGAGTTGTCATCACCGCACATAACATGGGATGATGTGGTTAATAAAAAAACCACTTGCCACATCATTTGGGTTGAAATATTGGCTAAATTTTTGGGTGGTCTAGCATTAGTGTTACGGATAATGAATATTCAGTTTTTAGATTTGTCAACTCATTTCATTTGATTGACTAATGTCTTCGATTTGACATTCTATTGTTGGTCAATGGAGAAGATGAAGAAGAGGATGAGTACCTGTCCATCTAATTTGCGTTAACATCAACAACCAATCAATTGGTTTTTGAAAATCGGATGCTATTATGAAATTGTGGATATATCAATTTTGTTGTTTTTTAAAATGTTGATTTGTATTTGTGGACTATGGAATCGTATTTGTTTGGTGAGTTCTATCCTAATGTCGATTAATTGATAAATTCCACTACAAGACTTTATTTGTTGGTTTATGGTATATTTATGTCCATATTGGGCTTTCCTCACATGACTTCGTTGGGTATAATACGTTCTCCAAACTAAGATGGGCTTTATCAAATTGACGGGAAAAAATCCTATGTAATCCAAAACCCAATTGTGATCTCCCTATTTTAAAATTCATACAAACCAGGTCGGGTTTGGTATGCTGTGTTTGTTGAGGTGCTTGGTTAGTGATTAAAAACCGTGCAGATTTTTTCACCCATAAAAAAAGGTAGGGCACCCATAATTTTATGTACACCCCAATTTGAATTTAAAAAAAACTGATGAACAAAAATTATTAGTTTATTATTAACAATAATTAACAAAACCAGATAAAATTCTATCTTTTATAAATTAAACTAATATAATAATCTTATTAGTAAATACTAATATATAATCTTCGTATATATTTATTTTGAATGTATATATATAAATATTAATAAGCGGTAAAATTACATTTTATCGACCACCAACGTTATTAGTTATTACGCTTACACGATCAGTCAATTTACGCTTTAAAGGATTACGTTTCACGATGGCATGTGCTGTGGGTATGTACTAATGATTCACCGAAACCAAGTGTAACCCTTTTTTGGACCATAGGTTGAACGTCTATCCTATCATGATAAGAGTTTAAACCAAAACTCAGTGTCATTAAAAATTAAAATAAATTCATATATACTTCGAATGTAATACCCTATTGAGACATTAGACAAATTCTATGCGGTAAACTAATAACCATGTGTGTCGTACGGATTTTGAGTGTTGCAGGTTACCTTAACACAAAATGGGTTATTGGGGGATTCTCATGTTAAAATATTAATGTTTTCACTTATTGTGTAACGACTACTAACCAATGTTATTCACAAAAGAAAGCAGTTAAAAATGAGTCTCTCTTGCCATGTGATAAGTACTAACCAAAAAGAAAAGGTTTGGCTGATAGTAAATGGAAGCGTGAAGACACTTGAAACGTATGAGTCGCATTATTTGGTTGGTCTTCCTCATGTAATCGTAAACTCATATAAGAACTTGACTATGGATGCAAACATTTATCTACGACATTTCATTTGTAAACCACTGCAACAAATTCAAAGATCAAAACATAGAAAATACAAGGTTACGTTTTCGTTTACATATTTGAAAGTTAAAATCATCGCATGCTAACTTGCAACATAATATACAGTAGCTGAACCAACTAGGGAAAAGTTCCAAACGTAACAGTTAGGTAAAGAAAAACAACCTAAATGTGTTCGTTTACATTATTATTAATGACCTAATGCGGAGGATAGTGATACAGGACGACCCATTTCCCTCTCAAAGTCCGCGATCAATCTCTGTGTGTCATCGGTTACTTGGATGAATTTTGTCCATAACAAAACCACGTATGTGTTTAAATGCCTAGAAAATTGATTTCGCACTTCCTCCAATTCACTGAATACTTGTAAAATCGCATCAAGAAAGGAGTATATTCGATCTCAGCTGACCGCTGGTTCGCCTTGGAAATTCCTATCCATTCTGAAATACAATCCTGTCAAACAACCGTGTGGTTAGTGTCCTGAATGTGTTTGAACTTTAAAGTTGTGGTGGAATTTATAATGTCAATCCAATATTATCTTACTACAATACTGTTTGTAACATTACTCAAACTCTCGACGGATGCAAATATGTAATGTGGTGAGTGGACAAACATTAATTGGTGAGTGAATACATAGGTAAGAGAGATAAATATCAATTAATGTGTATTCACTCACCAAGTGACACCTCAGCTACCACATGTGTTGGGATTGAAATGGTGGGATTGTAGGTGGGATGTTTAGCATTATTGAATGAATATACATATAAGTATGTTAAAAAGAAAACAAATAATGCTACATTTCCCAGATCTGGTGCCCAAAAGACATGGCAAAATTATAATCCATTCGTTTAGATTAATTGAAAATTAATGTTTTGAAATCCTCAAATTTTATATGTAATTAACGTATATCATCATAATTAAGTTAATAATTCGTTATATTTGTTAATATTAAAATTAACATGTCCAATAGTGCAAAACTTGATGGCCGTAATTATAGTCCCTTTGCGTTATCGATCAATAAGGTTATGTGTAAACCATATGAAGAGTTTAGGGATGGAAGAACTGTACTAGTTTACTGGAGATAATTATTACAAAATATTGGGTTGGGAGCATAAGGATTTGCTGACGCAATTTATATTGCGTAACAGATTGAACCACCCATTCCTGTTTTGTTGTGTTACACAAACAAATAATGGGTATATTTGTGGACCGGCATTGCGTATCCCCATAACTGACTGACCAATGGTTTTTGTGTTGTCAAATTCCCACTAGCCCATTAAATCAAATGTCATTATGGTAAATAAGCAGGCATAATCAATTCTATTAGCAGCAAATTAGATTCGGTATGTTAACTCCTATCCGAAAGACACGAACATAGAAAAATTAAAACAAAGCATTTAGGATATTACTCAATCGGCCATTGAGATTGAACGAAACAAAAATACTGATGTCGAACAGGAAACCGGATCCAACACTTCTGATTCGAACCTAATCCTAATACTTGATATTTATTAGTAGTTAACCAATTATTAATATATATTGGATGGGCCTTAAAAGATTTTTAAAAATATATATATTATCTTATGCATTTAGCGAGGTTATTATTTGTTTACAGATATTGGCATCCCTCAAAAGCTGTATGTACACCACACTATTTTGTTATCTAATTAGATTTTATTATTTTAAATATTTTTATTCAAATAAATAATTTCTATTTAAAAAATAATAATTTCTAATTCCTGCAAAAACATTTGATGCCACAAAAAATTTGTAAGAAATTTTTTTTTTCATTGCATTAAATATATTTTTTTAATTCTTTATATAAAAAGATGATCTCAGCACACAACAGTGTGTCTCAATTCCTATGTTCATAAGGAGTTTTTTTAGAAGTTAGGGTTTGATAAAATAGAAACGTTTTTATTATCATATCAAACAATTAATAGGAAACTTCTTTTTTTTATTTATTTTTTTATTTATTTTTTATTTTTTTATTTACAAAGGATTGATATAAAATTGTTAGGTTTTTGGTTTGTCTTGACATGTATTCCATATCAAAATGATGTTTTCTTGTATTGTTTAGTGGTCTTAGAAATGATGATTCAAAGCTTTAAAGAAATACTTGACCACAACTCATGCAAGATGGAGTCTTCAAAGAGGAATGCGCTTAATTGCACAACAAAAGTAAAATAGACTTCATTCCTCTTACAAGGCTTAGGCACACACACACAATTCATTCATAAGTGTCCTTGCATTTTTGTACACAATTTATATAGCACATTCACATGTTTTAGTATGCTCATGCATTGAACTCATATTGACATATATTGTAGAGTTGCATGTTCTAAGACTATGTCTAGGAAATGGCATACTTGTGTGATCTTGTGTTTGTTTGTTTATGTTTTATTATATTTGGACTTGAACATGTTCTTATTTGATTCCTTATTGAGTTCCGGTCATTTCGGTTACTTATTCATTAAACTTCGAGTCCAAACGATGTAGCTACGCTACTTTGCATTCTCATTCATTGAGTTGTCTTTATCGTCATTTTTCGAGATGAATTCTCAACCTTTTGTCAAAGTTTAGAATCTCTGTTGTGCGTGAGGGAATCATGATTCGTAATCCAAAGATGGATTAGAAATCAAAGTTCGGAGGCCCAGATACGGCCGAAGAACGCGAGAGGAACACGAAAGGAGCAAGCTTGGCCAACAGACAAGCAAAGGAGGCCACATGTGGATGCCATGTGCCACACGGCCAAAGTACTCCTTTGTCCACATGTGCCACACGTGCCCCACACGTGGCTGGTGATGTGGTAGCTTCTGGTTGGCTCATTTTTCCCTCTCTTGAATTCTTTTAAATGCTCTCCATTCCCTCCCATTTTCAAGGATGAAGAAAAATTAGAACTCACTTATGTAGAATTTTCTCTCAACTTTTTCTCATTTTCCAAACACCATACGAAGACGGAATTGAGTGATTCAAGTTAGAGATTGTTCATAATCGAGTCCTCTACCTTTTCCAAGTGGTCTTGCAGCTGTTTGATTGAGTTTTCCAGTGGTTCTATCTAGAAAACCGAAACAGCTCGTGAACTTGAGGTAGTTGTCATATCTTTGAGATTTCTTCTTCTATAACCTTCAATTTGCTTGGGGTTTCTTCTTCTATATATATGTGTGTGTGTGTGTGTGTGTGTGTATGTGTGTGTGTGTGTGTGTGTGTGTGCGTGTGTGGTGAATGCTATTGAGAAAGATATCTTCATAATCAAATATAAACAAAAGTCTATTTAGAGACATATGTGAAGTAGTTTCTAGGATTCTAGGTTTTTCACATGATTGAGAGTTGTATTGTGATTGGTTTGATATCTAGGATTAATTGTGACTTGATTGAATCATTTTATTATTAATAATTCTTGAAATGTGCTTTGATCCTTTGATTGATAAAATCTAGGATTAATGCATGTGCATGTGTTTTTTAGAGCTTTCTATGATTTAATTGATTTATCATTATATCCTTGCTCTAAATCTTTGGCTAGAAAATTCATTGAATACATTTTGAGATTCTAGCATTTTTGTGTATGTTTGTAACTTCTTGAATATGTGCTTCATATATATGATTTATTCAAGTATTATTTGTGTGAATGAAACTAAGAGCTGTTTGTGTTAGGTGTTTTCACATTCTCTAGGTTTGATTCATGTTTTGCATCTACACTATGTTACTTGTGTTCTCACATGTTTAGGTCTAGTTGTTCTAGGGAATGTATTGATCACATGTTCTATGATGAATTGATTGTTTGCATCATTTGCATTCACATGATCACATTATGAAGTCCTTGTAAAAGGCATGAAGTCTTGACTAGGACGAGATGTCCAAATAGTCAAGCAAAGAAGACTTGGTTAGGATAAGGTGTCCGGATAACCAAGCAAGAAGTCTTAACTAGAGTCGGGATGACTTGGACAGTTAAGCAAGAAGTCATGGCTAGGATTGGGAAGATCCGGATAGCTATGCAAGGGAGGTTCTCTAGAGGCATGAGTTCCTTGGATAAGGAGTTGGCTACAATATTGGTAGGCCCAGGCATTTGGAAAGACATAGACTCCAATAAAGGAAGGTACATGGCATATGTATGCACGCTTGATGAATTTATAATCTTCCAACGATGTTGGTTTGGTATGATCTCCAATATATGGTGGCTCCGTCTCATTGAGGGATTTTGTATCTTCCAATAGGGATTAGGTAGACATAGACTCCAATAGGAATTAGATCAAGGTTGGTCACTTTTGAACTTTTGAGGAATTTCTAATTTATCATCCAATATATATAATACCCAATGATTGTAGTTCAACCCGTGGATGTTTCCTCCTTGTAGGTTTTACCATGTTAAAAAATCTCATGTGTCAATTCTTTCTATCTCTCTTTTATATATGTATATGTGTATGTTTTAATCTTGTTGTACAATCTTCACTTGTGATGTATTTGGAAACAAGATTTTTTTAAACTGTGATTTGCAATCAATATTCGTTTTGATCATATTATGTAAATATAATTCATTTGTGTAAATACAATTCTTTTATTCATTTATAGAGTTGTATTTAGATTGATAGTTGTAAATACATTGAACATTAATATTAACACAAGTATTGTTTGTAGTTATATTTTGATGGTATTCATCTTCTTGATACTTGGCCTTATATGGACAATGACTAAAATGGTTGCATGCTTATCTTTTCTATATATGATTGTTTGTTTTATGTGTTGTGTGTAAAGCTATATTGAGGGACAAACGTGTGTTTGTTTTAAGGGATTGAAAAATGTGTAAAAACCTATTCACCCCCTCCCCCTCCCCTCCCATCCCCTCCCATCTAGGTATGCTTTAAGCAATTTAACTACGTTTGTATAATTTCAAAAACCAATTAATAATTATTGGTCTGTACTTACAAACTATTTAGTCCTTAAAGTAATTTGACTTAAGGATAATATTGGATTTTTAAAAATATACTAAATTGTGGTGTACATATAGTTTTTAAGGGGTGTAAATATCCTGAATCTTATTATTTTAGTTCATTGGCCCAAGTTGGGACCGGAAGATTTCTATAAATAAATAAATATTGTAAAAAAAAAAACATGGATGGAAAGTCCTGCCATGTGTCTCATTCAGAGACTATCTAAAATTTGAATTATTTTGACACTTGACAATACTTTCCTCTTGTAGTAATTTTTCATCTTAAATTGATTTAGACATTTGCCATTTCTTATGGGCCACGTGTTATGTATTAAACTTTTTTAAAAAACAAAAAACAATCCAAATAATAAAACAATCAATTAACATTAATAAGCTCTTCTTCTCACTAACCATCCATATTCTCATTTTGTTAAGGGTGTGGCTACTCATTTTCGATTGATCATTTATTACTATTATTATTATTATTGTTATTATGAGAAGGCTTGATCGTTAATTATTTTATATTAAATATTCATTTCAATTATGTTTTAATTAAACAACCCTTCTGTGTTACCCATTGAGAGTGAATGGTGTGAGAAGTAAATATGTGTTTTATGAATCGAAAAATGATCGAACTAAAATTGGTATGATTTTGGCCTTCATTTTCTTCTCTTTATGCTTGATTCTCTAGAAATATCCCGTGATTTAATGGTGGAAATTAAGTATTTTCAGGTATTTACAAAGGTCAGGGGCATTGGAGTAATTTTGGAGAATTAGGGGTAAAAGTGTAATTATTGGAGGAAGGATTGAAGTTATCGTGATTCTAGAAGAATACAGTGAGTTTCCCGTAATTTGCCAAGCAATTCAGGCAAGCGCGCCACGTCATCTAAGCAAAACGGTGCGTTTTGACTTGTGATCAGACCTGGCGTGGCCCAAAGCAAGTGGCCCAACTTTAATACCCAAACGAAGGCCCATGTATACAGCACACGTCTGTGCGCACCCCAATAGCTTAGTGAAACGGTGCGTGTTGATTAAAGAAGAGCAGATCAGGCATTGGGCCAAACGAGTGGCCCAAATATTAAGCACAACGTTAAGTCTAGTCTAATGCAAGTGCAGCTTAAACACCCTTGTTCGCTGCTAAGTACACTCCGATGGAGACAAAAGTGATGCAACTGTTTGCACACCAGCCCGTTGCTGAATGGCCCCCATCTTCTTCAACAAGTCTTCTTCCTCCTCGCGTGCAGACCTCCATTAATGCCCCAAACCCTAGCTTGCAGCCGCCGCCGGAAATTGACCTACCGCCGGCCAATATCGGCTCAAATGGACGGCGAGATCAACGCCTCCGTGATCGACCACTTTTTCGGTCCTCCAAACCACCGGATATCCAGCCACGTCTACCTCACCTCGCCGGCTTCGTTTCTCCTATGTCACCTCTTCCCAAACTGCGACAAAACCGCGAAATCGGTCTAAACAAGTGTCGCGGTTTAGCTTTTCGTTGTCGCCATGGCGATAGGGAGTGTTTTCTACACCTAATAGTGTCGCCACTTGTGTCGCCAAAATGTCGCCATGAGCCTCAAACAACGACCAACTCTGATTGGTGGATTTTGGTGTGAAAATTACACAATGTACCCTTTTGAGGGCAGAAATGGCAATTTGATAAGCCTAAGGGTATTTTGATAATTAACCATCCGAGACCTAATTTGAAAAACCTATAAATTCATCATTATTTTCTTCTTTTAGACAACTCTTGGAAACCAAGAAACCTCCTTTCTCCAACATTCTTAATCTTACCATTTCTCCTTTCCAATAAACACTTAGATTACTACACATAAATCATTCATCTCTTTCCATCTTCTCCACCTATTTCCTTTGTAACTTTCTATATGATTTCACATATCTAGACATATCCTCATCATCCAATCTTTGCACAAGGATCAACAAGGAAGCTCAAGGGAGGATCAAGCCTACAAGAGAGACCCATGACTGATTTCTCTACAGTTTACTTCCTTTTCTTGTTTGTGATTATGTGTAATTAAACCCCCTTTCTAGGGGATGATTTGATAGACTATATGGATATTGTGTATTAATTTAAGCTTTGAATATTATGTTTATGCAATTAAAGTTTTATTTACTTTATCATTATATCTTGAACTTATGTGATTAATTGAGTACTACACACTTAGTTGATTACAATATGTTGTAGGATTATTTGTGATAAAATTGTTTAAGCATTGACACACTTGATTGATTTTAGCACATAGTGAATAGGATAGGCTTTTAGAGGGTAGGCCTACCATGATTGTCTAGGCTATTCAATCGTCACCAACCGATCCCACCTTGACCACCTTTCCTTAATCGGGTAGGAATTTTGGTGGGAAGTTGTTTAGGTTCGTAGTGACTATCTAAACAACACTTTCGAATGAGATCGGTCCTTTATTATGTAAATTGCATGTTAATGAAGTTTTGAATGAATTGCTCAATTGTCCATTAGCTATTCTATCATTTCCCTAGAATTGCTTTTAATTGTTTATTCACTTTCGTATCTAGATTATTATATTGGATTCCTATCTATTCTTATTCTCTTTACATTTTGTTAATTTTATTTTACATGTATGTTTGGTGATTTCTCAAACCACACACTATCAAATTACCCTGATTTATTTTAAGAGGAATGCTACGTGCAACCGGGGTCGCGGCCCCGTAATGCAAAAAAATGAAAAAACAGGTGGGACTCACGTAATAAATACATGGGACTCATGTTTTTTTTTTTTTTTTTTTTCATTTTTGCACTACAGGGCCGCGGCGGTGTTTCAACCCTGGTTGTACAAAGTGTTTCTCTTATTTTAATTGCATTTTAGATTAGTTAAATAATTCAACTAATCACTCTAATTCCCTATGGAATGATCTTTAACATACTGCTTTACTTGCTTTCAAAACTTAGAACACATTGCGTAGGATTTTCATTATAAACATTTTTTGATATTTTGCAATTTGGAAACGACACAAAAAGCGAGTCATCAAAAATGTTTGGATCATTAATTAATTTTATTTAAATCCATTTAATTATGCTTTAATTAAACGAATTTTTTTTTTTGTTACCAAGAGATAAATAGAGTGGTGTGAGAATCGAAAAGAATAATGTGAAGAGTTGTTGGTATTCTTCTTCTTTAATATATAATTAAATTAATAATTATTTAAAATTCATTACGTATTCCTCCAAAAAATCAATACAACACATTCCAATTTTGTGTAAAATGTTACATTTATTAAAAATGAAACGGTTGGCTGCAGAGTTATAATTTTAATTCCGCATGGTGACCGTTCTGTGTTCAATGCACTTATATACAATATTGCACCACCCCTATATATTAGGGTGGACACCTGAAATATATCTTCACACCAATTTACATTTTCAAATTTCATATACCTTACAATATCTGTCTTTCATAAACAAAATCTGTCACAAACTGCATTTTTTTTTTATTTAACTTCCATGGCTTGCAACGTCACCACTAGCCACAACTCCGTCAGTATCTCATTTATTAATTAATTGATATCATCTATTTGTTTTATGAAATATGTTCATCCACGTGCAAAGCATGAGTACTAACTAGTTATTATTTAAACGAGATTATTAATTTATCAAACGTTTATTTATCAAAGTTTTACTATACTAAGAAATTTATTATTTATCAATTTTATCCATATACTTCCTCATATTTATTAGAAATAAAAATCAAAGGGAATCAATTTTCATTGAAAAAGAAATTAGAAAAGCAAACTTAATTCTCTAGTAATTAAGAGAGGACTTAATTTGTGTTTGGAGTGCATCTAAACAATTTTTCTTTCCAAGGATTCTCATTTGTAAAGGTGCCCTTATAGTAGAATTATATATGAATCTAGATTATTTCAAATTTCTTTCATTAAGAAAATAAAATCTTCCTTAATATTCTAAAAAAATGGTATTCATTCATAAAGACCATCTTGAAACCTTTTTAGAAAAACCTCCCACTAAAAAATTAACATTTTAGACAATCTATAAGTTGGTTCAGTGGTAAGCCCCTCATACCTACATCCAAGAGATCGAAGTTTTACTTTTCTCTTCTTTTCTTTTTATCTTATCTTTTTGGTCCTAAAATTAGCAGAGAACAATTGACCCACATAAATAAATAGAATGGTATAAAGTGCAATGGTAGTTTTATATATTCAATTTGAAAAATAAATGAAGGAAATTAATATGTAATAGCTTTCTCGACATAAACCTTACATGATGAATACATTACTTTCATGACACGGTATGTTTGTAAGAACTGATGTTGGGGACCATGGTAATAATCTAAGATGTGATTATATTCAGAGAGTTTTTCCAGTTAAGAACCCAGGATTTTAACAAACTTGATGGATCACATCATGGTTGTTTGATAGGATCCAACGGACAAAAACCCCACACAAAAAAATAAAGGAGAGAAAAACTTATAGTCTAGAGCCTACTCAAACACCTAACCGACCATTCAACGATACATAATAGTTACCTTGCAAAAAAAAAAAATTAAAATAAACGATACATAATAGTCAAATAAATGACGATAATTTTATTTTATTGTGCCATTAAACCAGTACAATTTTCCCCGATGTCATCATTACCTCTGTCTTATTTTAACAAGGCCACATCTGCCAAAACTTCAAAGTGTACTCCTCTGAAATGAAGCAATCCTCTTTCATTACATTTGTAATTGCGTATAATACACGATATGTGAAGAGTAGAGTAACCCATAAAATGAAGAGAAGCCGGATGATTTCACTATAATGGTACGAAAGCCAGTTATAAATCGATTTGACCGTAATGCCCTGTTTATGCCTGATGCCTTGGTAGTTGATTAAAAAATGTTAAATTTATAAATTAAACCATGTCATTTTAATGAAACCGTTAAACCATAATAAAGGTAATTGCTAACGGCCAAAATTGTATTAATAAAAATTACCCCTTGCCGAAACATGTGTAATATTCAATATTACTAAACAATGAAAACCATATTCAATATACAAGTTACAACAAAATTGAGACCATCTTCTAGGTATGAAATGATTTAATAGTCCTATTGACAATATGTAACAGTGCCTTTCCAGTTAAATTACACAAATATAAAGATACAAACGACATTGTTCAATGATGAAGTTTGCTATTTTCCGACGCTACACACTTGGCTGCAAACTCCAACTTTTTTTTCCTCAACAAATCGTATGTTCAAACCTTCTGTCATTTCTTGAGATGAATCCCTCCTACTCTTTTCATACAACAACATATCTGCTCCAATTCTAAATAAATATCCATATATATATATATATATATATATTCAAGTATGATTTATTTCCATTTTGGCCTCCTATTTGGGATAGTACAAACTCTGCATATGTAATAGTGCCTTTCCAGAATTAGTTCTTCTGCAGATAGACTTTGATCAATGCAACGCTTTGGATGCACCAAACAGTCTCTACGTAATTTACCACGTTGTCACCTATGGTTTTCATCAGAAATATCAATGTCTCATCGATCGAACATCATAGTGATGGATGTCTCTGTTCGCCACTCGACCAAGAAAGTGGTTCACCTTCACTACGCACTTTTTGGCCATTGTTTCATAGCCTGGCCTCCCTGGAGGCCTTTTTCCTTTCGAAGAAATAGGAACCACAGTCTCTTCCAACGACAAATTCTGCTCCATGACCTGGCTAAACGAAGAACCCTAACTCAATATTCAAAGGTAAAAACAAGCAATCTAAATAGCAACACGGGTGGAGTGATATAAGGAGGGTGTGAGTTGGGAAGAGACAATTTTAAGGGTGATTAGGAAGAGATGTTTCATGGATGAAAACACTTTATAATACGTGAGGAAGGAAGCATGTTGAGAAGAGGCAAATAAAACTGTTGGATGTTTAGAAGAATGGAAACAGGAGATTAAAGGTTGATTTACAGTAAACACAGGTGGAGTGATATAAGGAGAGTATGAGTTAGGAAGAGACTATTTCAAGGATGATTGGAAAGAGGGTAATAGACTATTTCAAGGGTGAAAGACCAATTTTGAAAACAAAAGTCAAATGGTGTTATTTTCAAAAATACTAGCCAGTACCCATGCTTTGCACGTGTACGAACATATTTAATAAAACAAATAGATGATATCAATTCGCATAATAAATGAGCAGAGTTGTGGTCGGTGGTGACGTTGCAAGCCATGGAAGTAGAAGAAAAAAACTGCAGTTTATGATAGAGTTTGTTTATGAAAGACAGATATTGTAAGGTATATGGAATTTGAAAATGTAAATTGGTGTGAAGATATATTTAAGGTGTCCACCCAAATATATAGTGGTGGTTGGGTGGTGCAATATTGTATATAAGTACATTGAACGCAGAACAGTCAAAATTATAACTCTGCAGCCAACCGTTTCATTTTTAATAAATGTAACCTTTTACACAAAATTGGAATGTGTTGTATTGATTTTTTTTGGAGGAATACCAAATGAATTTTAAAGAATCATTAATTTAATTATATATTAAAGTAGAAGAATACCAATAACTCATCATATCAATCTTTTCGATTGTCACACCATTCTATTATTCTCTTAGTAACACAAAAAATTGTTTAATTAAAGCATAATTAAAACGGATTTGAATAAAACTAATTAATGATCCAAACCTTTTCGATTCACAAAACACACAAACTTTTCACACCACTCACTCTCAATGGGTAACACAAAAGGGTTGTTTAATTTAAACATAATTGAAATGAATTAATAAAAACTAATTAACGATCATGCCTTCTCATAATAATAATAACAATAATAACAATAATAATAATAATAATAGTAATAAATGATCAATCAGAAATGAGTACCCACACACTTAACAGAATGAGAATATGGATACTTTGGGAGAAGAAGAGCTTATTAATGCTAATTGATTAACTGTTTTATTGTTTTATTGTTTTATTGTTTATTGTTTTTTTTTTTAAAAAAAACTTAATATATAACACATGGCTCATAAGAAATGGCAAATGTCAAAATCAATTTAAGATGAAATGTTACTACAAGAGGAAAGCACTGTCAAGTGTCAAAATAATTCAAAATTTAGATAGTATCTGAATGAGACACATGGCAGGACTTCCATCCATGGTTTTTGCTTTATAATATTTATTTATTTATTTATACATAGATAGATTAAATAAATAACTTAAGAACTAAATATTTCTTATTTAATTATTTAAGATCATTTATTAAGGGTACATTTTCAATGTTATGAATAAAGTTTTTTGGATAAATGAGGACGTAGGTGTATATTAGTACTTGATAGTAGTATTGGGATAGGTAGGTGAGCAGTGGAAGTAATGAAATTTGAATTGGGTAATAGTAAATGAATTGGGGATAGGTAGGTGAATATGAACATTCAAAAGGTGAAAATATATTCAGTTTAGTAAATGACTCAGATTCTGAAGGGGAGTCCATTTTTCCTTATCCCCTCCCAAAAAGATGACGTGTGGAAGAAGAGGGTAAATTTGAAGGGAAGATAATTGTGTTTGGACAAATTTACCCCATACATAAACAAATGTCATCAATTTAGGAAGGGGTATAATGGTTACCTCCCTTGAAGGAGGGTGAGCAAAAGTCTTCTCCTTCAAGGGGGGTAAGTGAGCAAAAATGGACTCCCGCTACCACTCTATATATTGAGAAAATCAGATATTTGATATCTCTCAAGAACATGAATAACCTTGTCACATCTCATACTCATACCACTCTTGATAGTTGATATCTTCTCCTACTCTAGATATTCCATTTTGTAATCCGCCCTTCGCTTTTATCCAAACTTTGATTAAGACGTTTCCTCTGTTAGGCTTATGCTCAATAGCAAGAGTGTAATGTTGAGTCCTTCAGACCTTAAAGTACTTGTTTCGACAAATGCTAAATTTCTGGAAAAGGACTATATGAATGATTTTGTGCCTAGAAGTATAATTGTCCTGAGTGAGATGTCAGGAGATACAATTCCACGAGAGGTTACACAACCTAACCCAATTGTAAGTTCCGATCCAACACAAGATCAACAACCTACCATTCCTCGTAGTAGTGGGAGGGTTAGAACACAACCCGAAAGATACATCGGTCTGAGAGAATCAGTGGAGAATCTCCCGGACGACGATGATCCCTATACGTACAAGGAAGCTATGGAGGATGTTGATAGTCGCCATTGGCAAAAGGCAATGCAATTCGAGATTGAATCTATGTTCGATAACAAAGTCTGGTCCCTTGTAGACTTGCCTAAAGGGATAAAACCCATTGGGTGCAAGTGGGTATACAAGAGGAAAAGAGGTATGGATGGAAAGGTGGAAACCTTTAAAGCTAGATTGGTAGCTAAAGGGTATACACAGAAAGAAGGTATCGATTACGAGGAAACCTTCTCTCCTGTGGTCATGCTTAAATCCATTAGGATACTCTTATCCATTGCAGCATCTTTAGATCTAGAGATTTGGCAAATGGACGTCAAGACAGCTTTCCTAAATGGAAGTCTTGACGAAAGCATCTACATGATGCAACCAGAGGGATTCATTGAAAAGGGCCAAGTGGATAAGGTATGCAAGTTGCAGAAATCCATATATGGATTAAAGCAAGCATCTAGATCCTGGAACATAAGGTTTGATCAAGCTGTCAAAGGTTTTGGATTTATTCAGAATCCTGACGAACCTTGTGTATACAAAAGGATTAAAGGCGACAAGTTGGTTTTCCTGATTCTTTATGTTGATGATATACTACTCATTGGAAACGATGTAGGTGTATTAACATCAGTAAAAGAATGGTTAGCAAAACAATTTGATATGAATGACTTAGGAGAAGCAAGTTTTATTCTAGGTATCCAAGTAATAAGGGATAGAAAGAATAGAACGATTGCATTATCCCAAGCTTCATACATACACAAAATCTTGTCTAGGTTTTCCATGCAGGATTCCAAGAAAGGTATGTTACCTTTCAGACATGGAATCAAGCTTTCTAAGGAACAAGTTCCTAAGAATGAGCATGAAGAGCAATTCATGAGTAGAGTTCCATATGCCCTCGACAGTTGGAAGTCTCATGTATGCAATGCTCTGTACTAGACCAGATATTTGTTTTGCTGTTGGCATAGTTAGCAGGTTTCAATCGAAACCTGGTCCTGATCACTGGACGGCAGTCAAGCAAATTTTCAAGTATCTCAAGAGACGAGAGATAATATGCTTGTATACTCTGGAGGGGATTTGGTTCCCGTTGGGTATACAGATTCTGATTTCCAATCAGATTCTGACTCCAGAAAATCCACATCAGGGGCTGTGTTTACTATTGGAGGAGAGCAGTTATATGGAGGAGTATCAAGCAATCTTGTATTGCTGATTCCACCATGGAAGCTGAGTATGTTGCTGCATGCGAAGCTGCCAAAGAGGCTGTTTGGCTCCGCCAATTCTTGATTGACTTAGAAGTGGTTCCTAGTGCGAATAAGCAGATCACTATCTACCGTGACAACAGTGGAGCAGTGGCTAATTCGAAAGAACCAAGAAGTCACAAGAGAGGTAAACACATTGAAAGAAAGTATCATCTTTTAAGGGAGATTGTTCAAAGAGGTGACGTGACGATTACCAAAATCGCGTCAGCAGAAAATCTAGCGGATCCCTTCACAAAGGCTCTACCTCAGAAGAGTTTCGATGGGCATCTAGAGAATATGGGCTTGAGAGATATGACACATTTGCTATAGCGCAAGTGGGAGATTGTTAGGATTATGCTCAATAGCAAGAGTGTAATGTTGTAATTAACAATCTTTTTCATATTAATAAAGTGATTTCTGGTTTAACAAATCGTATAGCATTTATAGTTTGTATTATAATTGTCAAAGTAAATAATCATAAGGTCTAAAGACTATGGGAAAAGAAGAATTGTTCGTACATCTGGATATGATATGTGTGGTACACAATTCTTTAGTTAGTCTTGAATAATGTTCACAACTTAAGTTAAAGGTTGGGCACCTTTATCTTGTTAAAGTTGTAGAATTCTTTTGCTAGCATTTGAGTGGGATCAAATGAGATATGATGAGTCTAAAATCATCGGAGTGTCTTCGAGCAAAAGAATCTAGTGCACTGGGTGCATTGAACTGGATCACAATGAAAAGCTTTATCTAGAATCATCAATAGATAATAGTCTTTTCATTATCTTGTTAAAGTTGTAGAATTCTTTTGCTAGCATTTGAGTGGGATCAAATGAGATATGATGAGTCTAAAATCATCGGAGTGTCTTCGAGCAAAAGGATCTAGTGCACTGGGTGCATTGAACTGGATCACAATGAAAAGCTTTATCTAGAATCGTCAATAGATAATAGTCTTTTCATTATCAGGACAATCGGAGAGTCTATCTTAATCCTGAGATAAATGATGGACTTATGGTTGCAAGTGATATCATTTGAGTTATCAATGAGTACGATTATATCGCATAGTCTATCCTCGATAGTTTGGTGATATTCATTTGTTAATCGATAGAGGACTTCATTTATAGATATGGACATCGTGGCTCCATTTAATTAAATGAGAGTATAATATCATCATATGGATGTTTTGAGGTAATTGGATATTAAATCTCAACGTTGAGTTTTCGATAGTGTCTATTGAAAACATGGCTTCTGGACAAGTCAAAATATCCAAGTTCAAAACGTGGTCATATGAGTAAATATGGTAACTTGGAGAGTTATAGGCGGTCTATGAACTCTTGGCGATTACTGATATTAATCACGAGGATACACTATCTCCAATATGATTGTCTAGGGTATGAATGAGGAGCATCTTCCTTTTCTATCTTTATTTAAGAGTTCAGTTTTAGCTCTTTAGTGGAATGAGTTAAAATTAATGGATCGGACCTAAGTGAATCATTTGTTGATTGTGATTAGGTTATGTCTATTGAAGCTTAAATTTAGATGGCCCGCCAAGATCCCCAATCCACACGGACTTGCATGGATCACTTGATATATTCTACCGGACCAATTTAAGGGTCCATCTAGAATTGCATTTAATATATTAAGAATATAATTTGCACATTATTTTAGTAATGGGCTGCTCAATTATATTAATATATTAATGAAAGACATGTGGGCTTGTTTCTTTTAGTAAGAATGGGTCTGGTTCACATGTGGGCTTTTTATTTAAAGTCCAATGGATTAAATGAAATAAGAAAATAATGTTAGGCCCAATCTTAATCACGTGGGGCGGCAAGGTTAAAATTTTAACCTAAAATATTATTTTGTTTCATTTGTTTTAATTAAATAAGAATTAATTAATTTATTGATTAATTGTTTAATTAAAGAAACAAATCTTTCCTAAAAGTAAAAGACTTGTTTGACAAGGAAATAAATAAACTAGTTTTATTTATTTAATCAAATAAGGAGTCTTTTTATTTAGTCAAAATAAAAGAATAAAAATCAAGGAGTTCGATTAGGGTTTGAAGTCTATTAAGTTGAAAAGAATTAGGGTTGAATTTAAGTCACCCTATATAAGTGACATTATAGAATTCGGCCAACCCTAATCTTAGACTACATAGAATTCGGCAACCCTAAAGGAAAAAGAAGAAAAAATTCGGCCAACCTATATATGTGTTCTTATAGGGTTCGGCCACCACGATCTATGGTGCTTGAGTTTTTTATTTCTTTCTTCTTCTTCTTAATTCCAAGAGAGAGTTTTTATTCTAAAAAGACAAAAGAGAGTGTGAAATTATTCTTTGATAGTATACTATTGCTTAATCATCAATAAGCTTGTGTATACGATATCGATCTAGGTTCACGCGAGTTTCGATCATTAGATTGAGAACTCAAAAGTGACCGGAATAATTTTTGACATTCTTTTGATTGTTTTGTGACTAACAAAGAAAAGAAAGTTTTTTGTTTGGTCCATTCACAGGTTTGCAATTCAAAGAAAAGGGAGACCACGCTCCTAGGTGATCCACGTTCGTGCTCGGATTGAAGGTCTTGCTGATTACCATCGACGTAAGTCAATCGGATCACGCGACAAAAGGTAATTTACTTTTGTTAACATATATGCATGTTTATTGATTAAAAGGGTTTAAGGTTCATAAAGGAAAAATTTTAAAAGTCACTAAATCGTTTTTAGTATCGCTTCCGCTGCGTTTACCACTTTTATTTATTATTTTCCCCTACATCCTCTTGTTTAATTTTTTTTCCCCTTTAATGTATTGATTTATCTGGAAATGAATATATATAATGCAAAAGACAAAGTTGTCAAGAAAGATAGATATATGTAAGAAGAATTTTTCACAACCCATTTTGATAATAGTCTTATCATTTCATTAACTAATCATATATTAATATAAATATGAAAATATGGTAAGTACAATCCTCATGTATCCGGTGATTGATTCGCTCCGCCTAGATAGATAACACATGAAACGGAGTTAACATTAAGTTGGTATATGAAAATACAATCCCCATCGTTAAAACTTGGAAGACATTAAAACCAAACACCCGGATGAAAGATAAAAAACTAATTGTATACAGTTTGATCATGGGGTAGATAAGAAATAGGACTTGTTTGATCAGTTTGCCGGAAGGGATGACGGTGCTGTAAGAAAACCAAATGTTCATCAAGCTGTGCTGAAAGCCGCCGTGCCTCTTCAATGAGTTCGAATAATTGTATACATAACGAATCTATGTCAATCGTACAATCGAACTTCATCATTGCCCCCTTGATGTCCACTTGACCTACGTTCGCCATAGTATGGGCATTAGATCGTATACAGTTGCAATATTATGAGGTTGGCTTTGATATTTATAATTGCAATGAACATATTACCCTTCGAAGGTGTTGTTTTCTAGACGGTCGCACCCCTTCATAAACCAAAATAACAGTAACAAAATACCCATTGTATTCCAGTGTAATATTATTGAATATTAAACAATGAAAACAATATTCGATAAACACGTAAAATTTAAATTCATAGCATACTCCTTCGAGAAGCATGTAGGCTATAATTCCCCTGATTATAATAAAAATTTTAATTCATTACTAAATATTATCCATAAGTCAAATGCCATTGGGTACGGAGATAATCCCAAAGATGTTTAAACTCAATGCACCCACTGTAAAACAATGCGAACATTACAGTTCCTTGATGTGACCACTCAATGCACATTTGTTATGAAAATGCGATAAACTGGGTCGGCACACCCATTAAGTACAAGCGTCAAGATGAGTTCTCCCCCCTTATGTGGACAAGCACCATATATATTATTTCTGAAGTTTACATAGGGAACCGAATTGATTTTCTCTCTTGGATTGATTTCGACTGAATTGATTATTTGACAGGTATCTGCAAGGAGAAACATCATTACATGATAGAAGGTAATTATTCTACGACTTTAGAAAATCTTTTTACTTGATTAAGTGCATCCAGTTGGTACAATGGAATGGAAAAGTATGGTAATGTGCATCAAATGACCTTCATTCCGTGCCACATCATTTGGGTAGGAAGTAGGCCTAAATTGTCGTTGTCTAGCATGACTATAAGATAATTTTTTTTTTCCAGATAATATTAAATTTACAAGACGTTTATGTAATATTAGAACGACCACAAGTGCAATTAAAATAATGGAACTTGCATATTGAAAACAAACACAAAATTTTCAATTACTCCCACATGATAAGGAATACTCTTGATGATGACACGACGAGGAATAAACTAGAAGATTACACGATCCAACAATGGACAATATCCAAAAGGTAGCATACACCACACATGTATATAGGAAAATATAAACATTAGTACAAATATTTTGGTTAAATGGTTCAAAAGATACCATTACAAATTAGGATCAGGGGATTCCTTCAGAAATATCAATGTCTTTTTATTTTTATTTTTAAGTAATAGCAAAAAAAAAAAATAAAAGCCTTATTCAATAGCTTTGTAAATGAGATACAATTTTGAATTGTTTATATTGAAAAGTTCTCAAAAAAGAAATTGTTTAAACATAAACTTAGCATGCATCTACAAAATAATCATTAAACTGCATAATGAATGCGAGTCATTTTACAAAATTGTTGTGTGATGATCACGATCATCAACTGAATAACAATTATTTCCCCATCTCCAGGGTATCGAAGCAATTCTACTTTGCACCTACGTTCTAGCTGCTTAACCTTTTCGACTAGCTCGCCGATGGTGCTGGAGGCTTCCCTCAGTTTTTCCCTCATTTTCTCCTACGTCTCTTCTCTTTGCTTCCTTTCTGCTTGGAGAATATTAATCAAAGCATGCTGCTCTTGATTCGACTCTCCTACTTCTTGTCGAGCCTTCTCTCAACCTGCTCAGAAATATCAATGTCTCATCCACAAAACATAATGTTTTTACCTACAAGATTACAGATAACTATTTATTTCAACAATTTAAAGTTATATGTCACCACACTTCCTAGAAATTATTTGGGGAAATATCATTCAAATCAATCGCCTCTAGATGGGAGCATAGTTTCAAATGCCATTGGAAAGATATACTTTTGCCTCTATATTTTTAACAAATTTTACGCTTTATATAACAATTGAATTGATTGGCAAAACAAGAAAAAAAAATTACGTTGTACCGTCTCGTCGACATATGGTTGTCATTTCAACATTACCCAAGAGGAATATAGCTTATGCAATTGCTTTGGTCGCATGGATCCCTTGTCATGTAAGAAAACCATAAAGGAGACTGGCCCCTAGAAGAAGACGCAAATCGTATGCGCATACAGTTGACGAAAGGCAACATCGGGTTCTATTTACCCCTTACCACTATAAACTATAAACTCTTCTAGTTGATTGTATATAAATATTTCCGTCAGAAAACACTAAACAACCACCTAACTGACGAGAAAATATTGCATGCACATGCATGCCATGTGGGCATGGAGAACTCATTTCATTGGTTTCCTTACCACATGGCATGAATGCATTGGACAGGTGCATTGCACCACTATCCAACCACATTAAAAATAGTGCTTGCATTACCCTAGTGTGACAAATCAATGCTCAATGACGTACTTTTCAAAGTTATAGATCATGCATACATATTCAACTGGTGCATTTATTGTTTTGTTACATAAATGCATCGCTTTTATTTCCATCAATGAGAATAAAACAGTTATTATCATGTCCATTGTTTAATATTAATATCACACCATGAGGCACGAGGTTGTTGCATGTTGGTTGTAGTCATCACTCCCTTCTCACCCCAAAATTCCATAATATTTTCAAAAGTTTTCTTTATTTTTTATTTTTTATTTAAATATAGATAAATATATATTTATATATAAACAAATTTTCTATTGTTAGTTCGTCCTGATATAAAATATATCAGGACGAAGAATGTGGACCATTAGATTACATACTTTGATTCAATGTATATGCACTTGTCAAAACTTCTCCATAATGTGTGGTCCACATTTTTCGTCTTGATAAATTTTATGTCAGAACGAACTGATAGTAGAAAGACTGTATATATATATATCTATATTTGTTTGGTTATATTTATATAGGTCTTCAAAAAAAAAATTTGGGCTATAAATAGTATCAAACAAACTTCATATTTATGAAAGGGAAAAACAATTATAAAATAAACTGTCATTTTATACTTATTACAATATAAAATATAAATTATTGACAAAGAGGGCTCAGTTGATTTTTGCTCACCCACACTAGAATACTAGATAAGAAAAAACAACATATTGTAATAAGTTATAAAGTTATTGTAAAAAATAAAAGTTAAAATATTGGTAGGTCCTGTATGAAGAAACTTGCCTCCACATAGGAAAAAATATTCTGTATATTGATGCAAAATAAGAAACAACAGTTATATGATCAAATGTTTATTAAGGACAAGATTTGTTATTTACAATTGAGAGCAAAACTTTACTCGTTTTGTATACTGTAGTGTATTGTATTGGATTAGATTGGGTTGTATTGTATTTGCATAAGGCTATTTTTATATAATGTATGTGTTTGGTGATATTTTATATTACATTGTATTAAATTATACAAGGTTTGGATGTGAATTTTATTACTCGATATTTTATTAAATAATAAAATGAATAGAGTTGTACAATAAAAAAAAAAACATATTCTAAAATATATATGTGTTGTATTATATTTAACAAATTAATAATTAATAGATAATTCATATTTTTATGACATATATAAATTTTCATTTACATTTTAATATAATTTATCATATATTTTTTCTTTGCATACTCACAATAGTTTAATAAAAAAAGAAACAAAAAATAAAAAAAAATAAAAAAATAAAAAAATAAAAATAAAAACACTCACAAAACACTTTGGCACACCATATTACATTGTATTGGACTCTATTGTATTGTATTGTATTGTATTGGACTCTATTATCATTAAATATTTTGGTGATGCAATTTTTTATATTGTATTAATTTATTCGTATATGATTTTATTGTATTTTATGATATTATAAAAATATATTTAAAAAATGGGTTGATTTTTTTTTTTATGACACTCTTTCCAAAGACATTTATAGAAAAGTCACCAACTTAATAAATTTTATAAAAATAGAACCAAAATATGTGATCTGCCAAAATTGCCCTCACTTATTCTCTCTCTCTCTCTCTCTCTCTCTCTCTCTCTTCTTTTCTCTCTTTCTTCCTCTCTCCTCTTTTTTTTTTTTTTCAAAAATCTCCATTGATCTATCAATGGAGATCAAAACGATCTCCGTCAAAATGATCTCCATCAAAACAGTCAACTCCATTAGAAGTCTTCGAAACGACCTCCGTTATAAAATTTTTTATGGAAATAAGTCTCGGGTAGCTGGAAATAGCTTGAAATAAGTCTCGGGTGACCTACCCGAGACTTATTTCCAAATACCCCAGACTGTAAATAGTTTTGATCTCAATTGATGGATCAATGGAGGTTTTTGCTATAAAAAAAAAAGGAGAGAGGAAGAAAGAGAGAGAGATGGGGAGTGGAAGAAAGAATAAATGATGGGTAATTTTGGCAGATCACATACTTTGGTGCTATTTCCATAACACTTAATAACTTGGTGATATGACCACAAAACCAATGGAATTTGGTGCTATTTCCCCCTATTTCCTCTTAAAAGAAATTTGTTATTAATTGATTTTAAATATCCTTAGCATGAATAAATCAATAAACATTTATTTGAACTGAAAATACAAATTAAATTAACAAATATTTCCAGAATTAAAATAAATATTTCAAATATATTATTCATAATATAAAATAGTATTTAGAGCCAGACGGGGTTTCAGTTTTGCACATCCAGCGCCATCAAGTTTCCGCATTGTAATTATTTAACTCTAGAAATCCGGTTCGAAATATTATCATATCCAACGGTGCTTGTATAAACATGTACAAACCAAATTGTAATTACAAAGTAAAAGGATTATTGTTAATTGAAGCTTTGAACATTGACTACCATTGATTGACTACAGTCAATTGAAAGTTCAACAAGTTTGAAATTAGCATATACTTATTATGTAATAATAATTGTATTTCCTTCGTAATGGTCTTGAGACCTTGTTTTTTATATCAGCCCATATATGATTTACACAATTGAAGGATATTCAAATGATTTTATAACCATATGTTTGACATGATTTAAATAATTTATGGATAATCAAAGTTTATTATAATCATATGTGTTACAAACGTAAAGCTGTTATATTAAATTGAAATTATAATTTATAATTTCTATGAGAAGAATATTCTTCAAAAATGAATTTTATATTTGTTTCTAGGGAAGGATCTACGTTGACTAAATACAATGTTTATTGTTGTATTAGAGTAACTTTCAACTGCGTTCAATATAAAGCTATCAGAAAAATAGGAGAAATATATATAACTCAAATTACTTGTTATAGTGCTTGAAAAATTACCAACCCCCTTTTTAGAGATATTATTCGATGAACTTATCATTAAAAAAAAAAAAAAAAATTCTCTTATCAAAATGCATACTAAGCGATGTGATCTCATTAAGGAGTGGATCGAAATTAAAGTGAGGGATAACCTATGCTTGAAAGTTACTGTTGTATTGTTTTTTTAGTTTAGAGTATAAAAAAACTTCCAAGTTCTTTTAAGGGAGAAGATGTCTTTAACCTTAACCTTTTAGTGAATGTATGAGAGGTTAACCAGAAGACAAAAGTGATCTAGTCGAAATATAAACAGGTTTGGTGTCGGTGCATATTTCCTAAACATGCTATTTTAATTTCATATCAGAGTCTCATCATTTGGTTATGAAACTTTCGAATTGCTCTAATCCTTATTACCCGCTCGGTTCCAGGACCTAATGCTAACTTTAAAAAATGGAGTTGGGTGAAATCATTATTACCTATTTATTGATTGTATCTATCTACGGACCTATCTAAACCAGGTATTTTTTATAATCACATCAACCCATTGTACGAATTGATACGCTGACTCTGGATTCATTCTACCAAACCTCATGCTCATTTGTCTATTAGTGTTGCGATGTCCCAGGACACTTTTTACCTATTTTATATATAAATTATATCATTAAAACATATATAATTAATTGAAAAGGCATGCCATTACAATAAAGACTATTATTTGTACTTAACCATAGACGGGAAGTGAACTGAACAGATTTGAAGTTGCTTGTATGTACTTTGGACCTAGGAAACAACCAGGATTGGATATTAAAGGGTGTGCTCGAATTTTGTTTATATTTACTAAACATCGACATCACCTACAAATGAGAACATACCGAGATGTCCCCATCAAATGTGGAATTTGATGAATTATGCTACAGAATTTTTGTTTATTTAAAAAATAAATATGTATTACAATTTCTGTTACATACATATAATCCAAATAAGAATACTTATTAAAACATAGCTTTAGGTTTGTCTAACTGTAAAACCGCTTACACTTGCACCACAAGGTATAGGGTTTGTGTCCTCCCCCGTAACGAAAAAGACCCAAATATATGATACAGTTTATTCGAGAAACAAAAATGTATATATAGCATGTGATTTTTCAAAACATAAAACTTAACAAATATGAAATCTCGATTAATTTTTGCGAAAAAATATTGATAATTATACCAGATTCTACAATGTTACATTACTATTATATTAGTTTCATTCATTTCAATGAAACTAATACAGTGAGACATTTACTATATATCATTTAAAAATACTGTTATTACCGTAAATTTATCATTGGATTAAGTATATAGTTAAGGCTTTAAGGGGAACCCGAGAATAGGCCAACCTATAATTTTACTAAAACAGGAAAAACAATAATTACATAATAACTGAATTGTGGACATGTCAAAGTAAGGACATGTAAATATGTAATACAAGCTAAAATCATGGACATGTGGACATCCAACAAATATATTTGGTTAACATCATTGATGGTTTGGTAATATACATAATAAATTGCTGATTTCTATTTGACGATTACACTAATTTCCAATAATTTTAAATTAAAGGGCGAAAATGTCATATATGTATCCGGTAATGAGTGCGTTGTGTGCCCCCTATAAAAATTTATGTTCAGAAGGAGGTTTCGTTCACAACCTTACAATCATTTTTTAGAGATGGACTCAGATGATGACAATGAATTCACCATCCTGGATCAACTGGTTTTCTGCGTATGTATGTGCTCCGACTCTCTTAAAGAGCTCCTGGATGTTACAATTGAATACAAGAAAGTAGTGGAAAGAAACGAAGCATGGTCCCATTCTCAAACAACAATTGTTGAATCTCGCGTCGCGGAACTGGAGAGAGATGTTTACAGGTTAAAGAATACCACAGACACTGCTAAGTCGACATCGCTCGTCGACCGTCTTCGGCGTCAAGAGGTCGTACGTTATTTAAGAATCATCCTGTGTCTTCAAGGCGTACGTAATACCTTCAACCAATCACCTCCACGGCGCCACCAAACATGTATTTGCAAGTGATGGTTGTTTTGTTCCTAGAATCCATTTGAGGATTTGCAAATCGCGTTTTATGTTAGTTTTGCTATTGCCATTTGTTTTCAGTTTTCAAAACCGACTGTTGTATTGTACTTGGATTAGCTAACCCATGGTAAAAAGTTCCAGTCATACCTCGTTTGTCTGTGTAATCATCTACCGATTATGTGTTGTAAAATCTAGACAAGTAATGTCCCTTGTCAAGGTTTTCCCTACGTTAAAAAATATGAAACTAACCTTGCAGTGCAAATTGATAAAAATATTTGATGCATATTCAAATTTCACTAGAGTTATCAAACTATTCGAACAACTCTTGGAGGCTAATTAATGTTAATTATTATCTATAGTCGTTTCAATTTCGTTAAAATCCAAAAGAATCTCACTCCATATTTTAGTAGTTGCAATTAGTCAGAAAATTTGTTAAAGGGTTGGCATTTCAAACCGATAGGCTAAATACATTAATTAACAAACATAACATATAACAGGAATTGGTCTCCAACCAAGTGTAAATAGTATGCGCTTAATTAAACCTTCATTGAGTCGAAAGGGAACCCTGGCGCAATAGTCTTCAGTTGCCGCAAGAATGGAATTCATTTTTGTTTAACATTTAATCCCTAAAGTTTTACTTATATACAGTTTGACCCATATTTAATAACATCTTGTATGGTCCAACGGGTTGGAGATATAAAAATAAAATATCATGTGGAAGTTGCACCATTTTTTAAGGTTTGAGATGATGGTTTACAATGTTTGTTGTACAACCCTTTACACTAGGCTTACTTTCAACTGTCATATTAATAATAACGTTTGCCATCGAACTAGATGTGTATAGTCAACCTTGATATACGTTACGTTTACACGGTTGTAGATTACAATCGACGATTTAGTAAATCTATGGGATAACCCAGCCGATTTTGACATCTGACTTGTTCCCATTTTAAGTGTCGCATCAATTTAATATTGGTCACTAAGCCAAACCAATGCCGGCCTGTCCACCCTTAAAATCGACTTTAATGGTTACCATCATTGCATCTACCTACCCATCCTATTATTTTTCAGGTTCGATTTCCATGATCCTGTTCTCTTCGAATACAGAATAGGTAATGATGAAATATATAAATTGGTCAAGGGTCTGACCCCATCTAATAATACTGATTGATTCGACAATTAAGTACCGGTGAGTAGTTCAACTTGTATTTGACTATCTGGACCTGGCGTCCCAACCAGAGTCGATATGATATTTTGTAATTGAACGAGGACAAAAATATTCAATGACACGAGAACCAATCTTCATATCTAAATTGATGATATAGCTTATACTCGTGTGCAACTTTGCTGAATCATACAATGCAGCATGTTATGAAAAAAAATAAATAAATAAATAAAATCATGCAATGCACTTAGACTAGACTGACAAGATAAAATATTTTTAAAAATCCTGCATGATTTAAACAACTCTTGCATATTGGAAAAACCTATTTACTTAAACACCGTGTATTTAAAAATTTTAACTATCTTCCATCATAGTACGAGTCATGCGGACACCACCTGTTTCGTATACCCGATTTGTTTTATAGTGCTTTAGCAAGTGTAAGATAAATTTCTAAAAGTATGAAAATGACCTTATGCATGTCAATTGGGTTACACGATAATGTTTGTCAACATACATTATCGTGTGATAATCGTAAACCCACTGTTTGCATAAACAACCTTACACGATACCGTTATGATTACGGAGACTGAAACATAAAATAATAAAAAAACAATACCTCGACTTAACACTACCCTATAGGCCTATATTGAGCCACTCAAGTCTCAATAACAAGGGCAGCCCACTGCACTCGCTTGAATTTTTACAATTTATAACTTTGCCTCCTTATTTTTTAGACTTTTATGTTTTACCCTTATTTCATTTTTATATTTTTCTGATTCTTTTAAATAGCATTGTTATTTATAAGAAATGTATGTACACATGTACAGTATATGTTTGACTGTAAATATATTAGTTCTTTCTTTATATCTGAAATATTAATCAAATCAAATCAAATCACAATCATGGACGTAACCAGGATTGAAGACTAGGGTAGACTATACATTATTTTTTACTAAAGATCGACATTACCTAGTTAGAAGGATATAGTAAGACGTCCCCATAAAATGTATATTCTAAATAAATACCTTACAAATAATTTTTTTAAAATCAAATTTAATTATAAGAGAAACATGAAACACAAATGGGAATTTAATGAAATTTTTTTTGATTCATTCTAAATATACTAATACAATGTTCTGAGAAATTTAATGAAATTCATTTAACAATATCGTTATTTTGTAAATTTAAAATTGGATTAAATTATAATTGGATTAATCCTAAAATCTCATCATCGATCTATATTTAACAATAACCCTAAAATTTGAAAACAAAATAAATTATTTTTTAAAGAAACAAAATAAAAGATTTCAAGCCAAAATATTCACTCAAACATATGTACATATTCACTCAAACATATCTAAATATTCACTTTTCAGTTAATAAAAAAACACTAGAATTGAATACAATTTATTACTTCAAAAACGGTCATCACTAATATAATTTATTTCCAATTTTGCCTTCTATTCAAACCCAAATCGTATTAAAACTATATTTTTTATTCTCATCGTAAACAACTACAACATCAAAAACACTAGTAGCTTCAAAACTCAAACAAACGGAGACTGGTTTAACTAGCATATTACGATAAAGAATTTTTATTTTCCTCATTAATCTAACATAATTCCGATTTTTTTTTCTGTCAAAACACTAACCGTATTAATATTTTTTTCCTTACACGGAATCGACATGAACATAATTTTAAAAAATTATATTTCATATACAATTTTTCTAATTATTTATATCAAATTGAATAATTATTACTCAGTAAATAATTTTGTTTTAGAATTAGGAAATTACTTGTCATAGTTGTCCTTAATATATTAAAATTTAAATATATAACAAATAATAGTTAGAAGGGTATATATGTAAAAGAATTTTTTTTAAAGATAACATAACTTTAAAAAAATAAACAACTGATCGTATATATTCAGTTTTTAGTGCAAAAACCAAACATGTTTTTTAGTTTTCAGTTTTTATTCACTATTTAGTCTTCTGTCACATTCATACTGTTCAATGTTTAGATGAAAAAACAAACAGGGCCTTACTAAACATCTTAACTCATTTTATTATATACATAAAAATATTTTATCCAAATCTCACTTATTCACTATAATACCATGTCATACTTTTGTTAGGTTATTTATTTATTTATTTAGTTTTTGTATTTGTTTATAAATACTATATAAAAATGTGTTGATTTTATAATTAAAACACAGTAAACATAGGCATATTATGCATGTTTAATGATGAATAGATTTTATCAAACAAACATTTTTAATTTGGAACAATTAGAACATCTTTTGGATGTTTTAAAATTATTACATTTATAATTACAATTTCAATTGTTTTCTAACTGTTTATATTGTAAGTTCCTCAATTTTGATTGACTTATTTCGGTGACAAACCATATGTGGGGCTTGATGTAAGGGTAGCTTAGGCTTTTAATTGTTGGTGCTTTGCACAACAAAGGCTCTCTCAAGACCTCAAGAGAAGAAGCACAAAAGGTAAAATTCTTGTGCTTACATGCTTTAAAGAGATCTAGCTGCACACACTCACAACTTATGCATATCTATAATACTTGTATGTTGTGTGTTTTTATATATGTGCATTCATGTTTTTGATATCTCTTCATGCATGTTTAAATTGACTGCATCTAGTTTATGGAAATGCCATGACATGTTTAGGCATTAGGATGCAAAACCATGAAGTCTCTTCATGCATATTTAATTGATTGTGAAACAAATTACGGTGTGTTCAATGTTAATCTAGAGGGGGGTGTGAATAGATTTTATCCGATTTTACCTAATTTTCGTTATTAGTCAAATTGACGAAAATACCTCTAACTAGTCACAATAATATATCAAGTGTATAAAGTGCGGAATCTTAAATAACACAAGATATTTACGTGGAAACTCTTGCGGGAAAAACCACGGGCTGTATAGTGTGCCACACTTGAACCTCAAATCCACTAATTGCAATGACGTTTACAACCCAGGTTGACCTCAACCTCTCACACTCTATAACCTGCCACTACTACCCGCAGGCCTATAAAAGTGGACCTAGTCCAATTTGCTTGCACCACTCACCGGTAGTCACAAGACTTACTTCTCAATGAAGAGAATAAACAACCTAATGTGAATAATATGATATTCAAAGAGCAAGTAATGCTAGGTTACACTAAATGCTTATCTAGGATGAAATATGACAATAATCACAATCCTAGATATCAATCTTTGCTATATGACATGTCATAAAGCATAGTTATCAAAGATTAAACAATCCTAATAATAGCTATCAAAATACAACTCTCAAACAATCAACTAAATTATCTCAATCTTGACAATAGAATATGTTCTATAAGCATGCAAGTGATAAATGAGATTGCTTGTTAAGAAAGACATAAAATATGTAAGATATTAGTGACCAACTTACCAAGCTAAGTGTGTTGAACAAAAACCAAGCATAGATGACACCTAGATGATCATGGATGATTGCTAGGTGATGTTTGATACACTTGGATATGTGTTTAAGTAATCAAAGGAGAGTTCTTTAGTGATTTTTCTCTTTGGAAAAATGCTAAGTCAAAATATGATTTGGACTCTCTTAAAACTGACCTAAAGTCAAAGTAGCATATATATAGGGTGACAAAATGATGCTACGACATTTTGATAAGTTTTTCAAAAATTTGCCTTGACCACTTTACACTTGCTTTACGTAGGACGGTTGTAAGGCAGTTCACTTGGGAAATGAAGAACATGTTCTTCATGACTGCTTTATGAATAGGGCAGAAATCAGGCGAAATGGGGGCAGTTGCTCTTAGGATTTTGAGAGCCGCCCTATATCCGCTCTACGTAGGGCGGTTGTAGGGCAGTTTACAGGCGATTAAACAATCCACCAGTGGCACCGCTTTACGTAGAGTGGTCGTAGAACGGTCAAGAGCAATTTTGCTCTAACTGCCTTACAGGCGCTGTACGTAGGGCACCTGAAGGGCGGTTATACACTACCCCTTACAACATTTATGCATCCTAAACCTAATCATTTCATGGCAATTGACACATAAGATGCAATCAAATTAAACATGCAAGAAGATAGATAAATGAACATTAATGCACACATAATAAAGACACACAACATACAAGAATAAGAGTTATGCATATGTGGTGAGTGCATGCAACTACATCTCTTCAAAGCAAGTAAGCACTTAGAAATTTACATTTGGTGCTTATTCTCTTGAGGTCTTTAGAGGGCCTTGGTTGTGCAACGCACCAACCATCACAAGCTTAAGCTACCCTTACATCAAACCCCAAATGTAGTTTGTCCACGAAATAAGCCAATCAATTTATGAGACCTTACAGATTGTATCTTGCTTGTTTTGCCATAATATGTTTAGGCATTAGGATGTAAAAACCAAGGGAAATCGGTAGCCTCATTCGGCAATCGGTGGCCATAGAATTAGGTCGCCGAATTAAGACCAGTGATTCTGGTATTAAATCGACGCTTTTGGTTCGGCGTTAAGGGGCCACCGAATTCAGACTAGTGGGTCACTTTGTAATTCGGCGCCATTGTTCTGCGGCCAAGGCGTATAACGAGGCTGCAGAATCCCAATCGATGATACTGTTGGTATTCTACGCCTTTGATTCTACAGTCCGTGGCCGTAAAATGAAGGCGCGGATCAGCTTGTTTTTGGACAATTTTTCAAAACGATGTCACTTCACTTTGACACTCTATATATACGCCTCTATGCTCTCTAGGTCATTTTTAACTCACAAAAATCCATATTTTTGATTGAGAGCATCTATAAAGAGAGAAGATCATCAAAGAATCCACCTTTCATCATCTTTGATTCTCCAAACACTCAAAACCATCTTCATATGCATCAAATCTTCATCTAGCATCTTCTAGCATATCTAGGATGTTTTCTTGCATGGGTTTTGCTACATCACATCTTGCTTGGTAAGGTTTTCACTAACTTCATCTAATTTTAGTGTCTTTCTTAACAAGCCATCTCCTTTATTACTTGTATGCTCTTAGAATATATTCTAGATACAAGATAGAGATTGTATGTGGTGTATTGATTGAGTGTTGTATTGTGATAACTATCTAGGTTTGCTTATTCTATGTTTAACTAAGCTTTATGACATGCCATTTATCTTTTGATATCTTGGATTGTGTTAATTGTCATATTATCATCCTAGATAAGCATATAGGGTTCCCTAGCTCTATTTGCACTTTGGATTTGGATATCATTATATATTCACATAAGCTTTATTATCTCTTCATTGAGAATTAAGTCTTGATGGCTAATGTTTCTTAGGCAACAAGCAATTGGACTAGGTCCGCTTTTACCGGGATTAGGTAGTGGTGGTGGGTTATAGACCGGGATTAGGTTGTAAACACAATTGCAATTAGTAGATTCATGGTTCGTGTATGGCACACATAAAAGCTCGTGGTTTTTCCTTGTTTGGGTTTCCATGTAAAAATCAAGTGTTATTTAAATTCCGCAACTTATACCTGATTTATTGCTTTAACTAGTTTGGGTTTTTCGTAATATTGATTAATCACGAAAATTGGTAATAAATGTTTAAAATCTATTCATCTTCCTTCTAGATAGTTTTACACACACTGTACATTATTAGTTTCATGGGTTCCTAGATATACTTATGTGATCCTTTGCTCTTTTTGGTGTTCTTTGCATTTTGTGTGATTCTTGATCATTCATACATTTGCATTCACTTCATTCATTCATAAACACTATGAGTGGAAACGGTGGAAATGGTGGTGGCAATGAAGGTGCTTCTAGCACGAGACCTCCCCTACTCACCGGGTTGAATTATACCTCTTGGAAAGGCAAGATGGAGTCGTACATATGCCAAATCCATGACCGGGCTGGGATGGCGATTGAAGACGACTACACATCACCGATGATGACTCCTATGGGTGGAGGAAAGGATGTACTCATGCCTAAGGCACAATGGAACGTGCAAGAGTTTGAGGCATCAGAATGGAATAGGAAGACAATGAATGCCATCTTATGTGCAATGGACAAAAATCAATATAAGTTGATTCAAAACACTAAGATTGCTAAGGAGGCATGGGACATCCTAGAGGTTACACATGAGGGAACCGAAGTAGTTAAGGACTCGAAGGTTCAAGTTCTTCAAACGCAATTCGAGTTGCTTAAGATGGATGAGAAAAATTGCTTCAACTATTTTGAGATCAAGTTGATGGACATAATCAACCAAAGTCATCAACTTGGTAATCCTTCTTCGGATAGGAGAATCAAGCAAAAAATTATGAGATCTCTCCCCGAAAGATTTGAGTCCAAGGTAACGGCTTTAGAGGAGAATAACACCTACAAGGATATGAAGCCGAGTGAGGTGATTGGGAAACTTCTTGCTTATGAGTCTAGGAAAGGTCCTACCTCCACACCTCCTAGAAAGAAAAAGGGAATTGATTTGAAAGCCTCTAAAGTTGAGAAGGAGGAGAATAATGACTCGGACGAAGAGATGGCCATATTGATAAGAAGGTTCAAGAAATTCTCTAGGTCCGAGAAGATAGGGTTTGGATCCAAGGGCCAAGACTTAAAGAAAAAGACTCTTTAAGAAGTTTGAGCCTAGGCAAGAGAAGACCGAAAGGAAAGAGGTCCAATGTTATGAGTGTAGTGGCATAGGACATCTCGCCCCTGATTGTGCAAATCACAAGAACAAGAAGAAATGAAAAGTGATGGCCGCTATATGGAGAGGAAGTGATGACTCCAATAAAGGAGATGAGTCTTCGGATGATGAAGAACTCATAGCTAACTTCATAGCATTTACCTTATCTCACAAAAGCAAAAGTGCTAGTGAAGAAGAGGAAGAGAGTCAAGAGGAAAATGACTCAAGCGATGATGGCTCCTCATCTCAATCCACAAATGGAAATGTGGATATGATAGATCTTTAAGACTACATGATAAAATTTAAGAGTTCAAGGTTAAAGAACAAGAGAGAAATTAAGAGATTGAAGGAGGAAAACCTAGAGCTTTCAACACAAGTTGACCAACTAAGTGAAGAAGTAGTGAGATCCATAAAGAATGAAGGTAGGCTAAGAGAGGAGTTAGTCAATCTTATCTAAGAGGAATACAGAAGGTTTTAAGAGGGAGCTTGAAGAAGCTAAAGAGTCATTGACTATGATGACTTCTAGTACCAAAAAGCTTGACTATATGCTTGAGGTTGGCAAGAGTCCTTATGACAAGAGAGGTCTTAGGTTTGAAGATGGCAAGGAGACCTCCACTCCCAACAAGAACGTGTTTGTAAAGAGCTTGGGCAATAAAGAAGCTTCACCTGTGCAAACTCCTAGGAAGAAGATTGATCTAGGACAATGCTCAAATAGTGCACAAGTGAATGTGGCTCTAAGAAGACAACCTCAAGCCTAACCTACAAGAGCTCCCCAAGCCAACATTCCTTAACAATTGGCTCACAAAGGAAAGAGACCAATCATGAAAGTTCAATCAAGGAAGCAAGCAAGACCAGCTTAACAACGAAGAAGCAGTGAACCAATTTAACCACAACGACATGGGAAGACTCCAATGCACGTACAAGGTTATGATATGATGTCTAACTTTATTCCTACATGTCATTTTTGTGGTGTTGATAGTCACATTAGACCAAATTGCTTTCAATATATTAGAATGCGTAGAGTTAAAAGCATGATTGAAAAAAAAATGGAGTAGAGCCAAGATGCATGTTCCTAGGAATGATAGAACTAATGTGCATGATCCTAGGACATTTAGAGCCCATGTACCAATGACCAGTAGGAAAGAAAAAATTTCACCTAGTTGGATTAGAAAAAAAAAACTTGTTTGCCATGTTGCACAAATTGCCTTGAAGGAAAACTCTTCCAATCTTTGGTATCTAGATAGTGTCTGCTCTAGGCACATGATAGGAAACACGAGTTTCTTTGAGACTCTTGTCATGGAGGAAGGGGGATGTATCACTTTTGGTGATGGATCCAAAAAGAGAGTTATAGGGAAATGAACCATTTCCATTCTCAGATTACCCTCCTTGTCCAATGCTTTATTTGTTGATGGCCTGAAAGCCAATTTAATAAGCATTTCTCATCTAAGTGATGAAGGACTTTCTGTCTTATTTAGCAAAAATGATTACTCAATCCTATTGCCCAATGGACAAACCTTGTTGAAAGATATGAGATCTAGCGACAATTGCTATTGTCTTGAGGCTAGAGTTGTCTCTTGTAACATGTCCAAGGATGAGCAAATTGAGTTGTGGCATGAAAGACTTGGCCACATGAACTATCGGGATTTACGAATCTTAGATAAGTTCAATGTTGTGTGTGGCCTCCCTAAGCTTCGGAAGAAAGTCAATGGTGTTTATAGACCTTGCCAAAAAGGAAAACAAACCAAAAGCATGCACAAAAAGGGCAAGTATCTCTCCACCAAGGAGCCTATAGAGCTTTTCCATAAGGATCTTATGGGTCCCATACAAACCGAGAGTTTAGGTGGAAAGAGATACATTTTGTTTGTGTAGATGATTTATATAGGTTCATATGGACATATTTTTTTAGAGAAAAATCTGAAACTTTTGATAAGTTTAAAATGCTTTGTAATAAACTTGAAAATGAAAAAGACTATAACATTAAAACCTTTAAGTGGATTAGAAGTGACCATGGGAGAGAGTTTGAGAATGCCTACTTTGAAAGCCACTACAATAGCTTAGGTATCTCCAATGAGTTATCGGCTCCTAAGACACCTGAACAAAATGGAGTTGTTGAGAGGAAGAATCCATCTTCTTTATTACTTGTATGCTCTACGAATTAATTCTATATACAAGATAGAGATTGTATATGGTGTATTGATTGAGTGTTATATTGTGATAGCTATCTAGGTTTGGTTATTCTATGTACCTAAGCTTTATGACATGTCATTTAGCTTTTGATATTTAGGATTGTGTTAGTTGTCATATTATCATCCTAGATAAGCATATAGGGTTCCCTAGCTTTATTTACACTTTAGATTTGGATATCATTATATATTCACATAAGCTTTATTATCTTTTCATTGAGAATTAAGTCTTGATGGCTAAGGTTTCTTAGGCCACTAGCAATTGGACTAGGTCAACTTTTACTGGGATTAGGTAGTGGTGGTGGGTTATAGACCGGGGTTGGGTTGTAAACACCATTGCAATTAATAGATTCGTGGTCCGTGTGTAGCGCACATAAAAGCTCGTGGTTTTTTCTAGTTTGGGTTTCCACATAAAAATCAAGTGTTATTTAAATTCCTCAACTTACACATTTATTGCTTTAACTAGTTTGGGGTTTTTCGTAATATTGATGAATCACGAAAATTGGTAATAACAGTTTAAAATCTATTCACCCCCCTTTAGATAGTTTTATACACACTGTGCATTATTAGTTTCATATATGTGTGTGTGTGTGTGTGTGTGTGTGTGTGTGTGTGTGTGTGTGTGAGTGTGTGTTTTCTAACTCGTAAACACTATTATTGAATCTGTAATTAATGACCATACATTTTAATATATATTGTGTTTAGAGTGTAATGCTAGACCTACCGCCAACTTTAAATTCTAAATAGTGATGTGTCAACTGACAAATGAATATATTTTAATTATGATTCATTTCACATGTCAAATTGATATGGATTAAATTGTTTGCCCTTATGCCTACACAACGAGGTTGTGGGTTCGACAATTACACATTTAAAAGTTCATGTTTACAAATATAAATGATATTTTTTAATTAATGTTTTCTATAACATAACTTGTAAGATATATGTCTATGTGATTGAACTCATTATTTCACAGCGCCTCACCTACATCAACATCCTAGCTCCGTCCCTGTCTATATATATATAATACTTCTCTAATTGGGACTGTCTTGACTTTATAAGTTAAGGACATTCACCCGCTACCTTAAAATCACATTAGGTGTGGATATTTGTTAATGTGGGCTTGTAGGCCCATTGTGAATGTGTGGCTGTGGTTGGACCTCCAGTTTTGATAAAATCAAGATAATCTTGATTATCAAGGTATGAAATATATATATATATATATATATACAGTCTTTTTATTGTTAGTTCGAACTGATATAAAATATATAAGTTCTTTACATGTGGGTCATTGGATTTATAAGATGGTTTGACAAGTGAATACAGCCAAGTCAAAGCATTCAAATCTAAGGGGTCACATGCAAGGAACAGATAGATTTTATATTAGTCTATACTGACAATAGAAAAAACTATATATTTGAAACCCTTATCCTCGGTGCGCACCGAGCCACCGATTTATATATATATCAGTGCCTTGTAGGTTGACCATTATATAAATATATATATATATATATATATATATAAAAGGAAATTTTCCTATGAGGATGACCTGATAGAATTATATAAGTACATTGAATGTGAGCCACTCGTTTTACATACTTTGACTTGGTATGTATGCACTTGTCTAATCACTTTTATAAATGAGTGGCTCACGTTCAATATCCTGATAAAGTTATATAAGGATGCCCTGATAGAAACGAGACCGTATATATATATTTATATGGATATGTATATAGGACAATACTTGGGTACTGACCAACCAATAGGGTTTTGCTATGTGGCCCATTTATAAAAAATGCAAGGAGATAAATGTAAAAAAGTTAAGAGAAAAAAGTCATGTGGCAACACCCCATTGATAGGATCAGTACCTTGGGTACTGACCAATTAGTACCTAAGCAATTTCCATGTATATATAGTACATATTTAACACAACCAATCCATCGGCCCAATGGGTGTATGCCAACTGGGAAAGAAAATACATCAAATGAGTTATCCATGCCACATGGGTATGGACCCATTCATTAGGATTTTTGGATGGATTATATCGGGAGCATGTTCGGAAAAAAAAAAGATTGAAATCAACTGTACAAAAATGGTGTCCCAATTTGTGTCTAACTATCCAAATTGGGACATGTGTCCAAGAGGGGGTAAATTTGTCCATACCCTTTATCATCTCATGTTTTTGGGAGGTGGGTGAGAACAAATGAACTCTTATTTAAGAGCTTATTTGAGTCAGTTTTTCTACTACAATTCTCTGTCATCTAACTCGATTTATATTCAATCACAAGGAGCTTAGTACTAGTTTTCCTTTGAAATGTGAGTGTGGGTCACACACTTCTATCTTCCGGTACTTCACTTGCATTAACAGAGATATGGAGTCGGACGATGAGAACAAAATATGCGAGTGAGATCAAGTGGTTTCCCAGGTAAGTAAAAGCTTCGAGGTTATGAATCTGATGCTAGACAAGTTCATAGCATTAAAGGAAGTAATGAAAAAAAAATGCTTCTCGGTACCTAGCAGGAAGGATTTCTTTAGAGGCCCATGTTGATCAATTGGAAACTGATGTGGAGGCCTTGAAGAGAATAGCTAAACCACGGAAGGTTGTTTCTCTCCACGACCGTTTCAACCGGCGACGCAGACCTTTTTCATTGAAATGCCTGACATCAACTTCAAAGAATTTTTTGTAAATCCAGTTATATCTTTTATATTATGGTTGTTATTGTGTAATAATGTACGTTATTTTCCGTATCTTTTTTTTGTTTTTTGCTAGTTATTTGCATGGTTTACGATCAAAACCTTGGTACCTGTGGATTCGATAGCTCTAATGTTATGGTTTCCAACTTTCCATCTTTAGATTAATAGTTGTAAATTTTTGTGGTTTAATCCCAGATATGTGGAGACCTTCCTTAGTCCTTACACTTTCATCTCCTGGTATTGCTTTTGTTTTCGTTGTGTTTCCAATACAACAAAGTACATCATCATTCGTCATAAAGAGCATGTTTTTATTCTCAAGTGAGGTTGACCTCCACCGTTCTTCAATAACCGATGATACGGATTCAAAGGATTAAGTGTGTATTTCCCATACTTTTTATGTTAGCTCTACACAAAGCTGAAGTAAATCCAAAGTTCCAAACTAGATATCTCATATCTCACACATCATAAAATAATTTGATCCTGTGAATGGCGATACATCTATCGTGCGCAAATGGTCAATTTTTTTTATTGATTATTTTTGGGCTTGTTTTTGATAACTTTGACTTTTTCATTCATCTTATTACCACTAGATCCCCTGAACTATACCCGAGTTTGCATTATCTCCCTGAACTTTTTTTTAGCCGTTAAACCACATGAACTCATGGAAATTTGGCAATAGGACGGAACCTGTATTCCATCTTCTTACCCAAACATGTGCACCTCACATGTCAAATGACAAGGCCAATAATGTCGTTTCCAATCTATCTGTTAGGGGATATGTTGCAAATTCTAATCATTTCACCAAATCCCTAAAATTTCCTAAATCTGTTTCGACTGGGTCTCGTTTGGCAACTTTATAACTGTTTAGGGTTTGTTGATTTGAATAAGATCAAGCAAAGACATTAGGTGGCTTTTGGTTAGAAATCCGCTCCGGTTTAGAAATTCGGCATCATTTGGGTTGTTTGGTCTTGTTTTGGTATGGTTCCGTTAACGATCGGGGTGGAGAAATGTTTGGAGCACGGTCAACTACAGATGAACAATCGCGTTATGGTAAGATATTTCGTTAACTTTTACGGGTTTTTGTGCTGTTTATGTGTGTTGTATTCTTGGGTTATTTATTTCAGTGGGTAGTAGACATAACTACAAAACTACAAAAAAATTGGGGACCACATGAATTCTTTAAAAAATCTGCAAAGCATGCCCTTGTTTCAATTGAAAGCTGTAACATATGTAAACATTGTGTCCGTACAAAACAGACAAAACTAGAAAACTAGAAAACTAGAAAAAGGGACAAGACCACAAGAAATGAGACATATGAGCTTTTGTTAATACACTAATAAAAAATGAAACAGTGACATGCTACAACTTAAAATGATGTGTTTTATTTGTGAATTACTTTGATTTCAATTTTTGATTTCCTTTGCAGATCCTGATGACCCAGACAAATTATTCACTTTTAGGGTGCATCATGGTGGACAATTTGATAGACGAATGGAAAACTACAGTGGGGGGGTCAATAAGTTTTTTTGACTATGTGAGTTTAGATGAGTTGTCCTTACTTGACATTGATGAGATTGTAATTAGCCTGGGTTATAAGTTACCTATGGGGTACTGGATTCAGATGTAAGGGTATGGAATGCCTTTGAACATAGCATGTGATCAGGATTTGATGTGGTTTGGGGATAAAATTCATGGAGATAGGGTGGTAGGTTTATATTTGGAGCGTATAGAAGCATTGTAAACAATCGGAGGAAATGAGTTGATTCTATCTCAGCAACCAGAATCCTAGGTTCATAGCTACGAGATTAGTGATGATCACAATGGGGTAGAAACTAAAGAGGGTGTTAGGCATGAGGTGTTTGGTGATGGGCCTAAGGTGGCTGGTGCTGGGCCTGAGGTATTGATCGGAGAACAAACTGAGAGACCTAACTTTGCGAGGAAAAGAAAGGGCAAAGTATTTGAATGATGAACACACTTGTACAATGTCCTTTAAGAATAAGTTTGTTAGTTCAAAACTTATGTGACAAAAGATATGCCACTGAATTTGTTAGAGGGATTGCAACTGGGACTGAAGCTACCTAGTGAAGGGTTGCTGTTTATTTAACATGTGAAGATTATGTGTAGGGATATTTTAGGAGATATATTTATGCATACCTGGATATTCTGTTGTCTGTTCTTCTGGTACTTTTATTTTGACCAACTTTGTTTTTGTAATGTTAAGGGATGTATGATACTTATGGTTTTTGTATATAACTGACTTATGCAATCTCTTGTTGTTGCTTGATACTACATAATTCTCCAAGTTGTATTGTTGTTATCTGGTAGTATTGTTGGCAACAAGTATACTTGGAAAATTTAATGTGTCATCAGCTGAAGATAAAGATACAACAAACATAAAATTACATATTTTAACACCCTTGAGCTTTGGCTTTTTGACAATTGAAGAAGAGAAGTAAAAGCCTGAGCTCATTTTTTTTTTTTTTTTTTTAAATCTTTAAAATTTATTCACCCTTCAATTTAAATCCCATGGCCAATAACTAATCCACCAACTATAATGAAACCCTAAAAATATCATAAATGACAATATAGTGAGCAAAATAAGCCACGATTGTATTGGTTAAAATATTAACTCCTAAACCTCGACTATAAAATAGGATACCGAAAATAACCCTTCCTCTTGAAAAGTGAAAACACAATATCGAAAATCAGATGGATTAATACGATTGTTTCAAAAAAAAAAGCTTAATAAACCCATCTTACTAAAAGAAAACGTCTTTTACCAAGCAAAGCCCAATAGAGTAATCAATAATATAATATATATATACTATTACATATACCATGAAATGAGGTTTTGGACTGGAATTAATTGACAATTCAATAACCACGAAACAAATTACACATGTACAGGTGAAAGGAAATATTCTGGTCGAACGAAAACAGGCCCAATACGAGGATTCAAATATGAGGAAAGTAAATACTCCTTAATCAAATACTTTATGCGAGGAAAAGACAAACAACTTATACGAAACACGAAGACAATATACGAAACACGATAGCAGAACAAATAGCTTACACGATGAAAATCTACAACAATAGACTACACGATCTTATAACTTACGCGAACACAAGACAAACATGCAGCCTCCATAGTAAACTTGAACGCTTTTGCACCGACGGATTACACGATTTATGCATCATCCACACTAACCTCACAAGATTTTGTACATGAAGCTATCATTTCATACTTATTAACAGATTAGGATTCTCTCTTCTGCTTTTTTGTTCCCATTAGATTTGCACTAGATTGATGAGAACTAATCATAACTGAAAATACATGGCCAAGATTGATTAGTTTATTTCTCTCTCATGCAAGTGGATGTTTCATTTACACCCTTTCCTACCTCACTTAAAACCATGCAGGAAAAGGATTTTTTTTCCATGTTTAGAGGAGGACAGTAGACCCTTGCTGGGCACATATAGATGCCTACCTGTCATTGATATGTAAAATCCTGTTATAAAAACCTAACTCGTAAGAGCACGAATCGTGAGATTAGTACAACGACAAGTAGGGATCGTTCCCATGAGGAAAAGTGATTTATCAATTATAACTAATCCTAATTAAAGCTAAGAAATTAAAAGTAACCAAGAGATTTGAGATTAATTGATTGATTTAAAACTAAATTAAACTAAGAAAGCAATTTAACAAAGAATTGGTGAATGTGATCAAGAGATGGAAAACTAGGTAACCGATGTTCCCCATATGCAATACTCAATGTTCATCAACTAATTCCACTAAATAGATTCAATCCAGATTCAGAGTTCATTCTCATCTTAATTATGGTATTACCTTAATTCCTTGGGAGTTAACCACGTGTTCTCAATCACAACTCACCCTCGTCAAAGGTGTAAGCCATCGCCAATAAACCATTACATGCAAGAATTATTGAACCAAAATTGTCTCGCAGTAATTCTTATGTCGAGAACAATCATACTCATTCAATAGAAAAGTAATTAAGACAACCTAAATTCCTCTAACGCAATCTCAATATATAAATTATCGAAACCCTAGACAAGTATCAATTAATTTCCAATAGATTAATGCAAGTCAAGAGTAAGACATATAATGAATTGAACAAATCTAAATCCGAATTGATTAACAAAGATATGAAGGTTGAATCATAACATGAGCATTACATAAGTTCACATCGATTCCCTAGTATGGAGTTAGTTACACATGAAAAGATTAAAAGAAGAGGAGAAAGAGTTGATAAAACCCATGAATGTCTTCTTTAAGCTTCCAAGTGCAACAATGGTGGTGGTGTGATGGGGGACAGCCCCCTTGATGGCATGGGACCTCATTTCAATTCTTCTAATTGAAAAGAATATGAAGTATTTATGGGTGACTTTTCCTTGTGAACCTCCACTTCTTCTTAGGTTTAGGAAATCCACAAAGTGGGAAAGTAGAAGAAAACAAGAAATTAGAATCCTTTTCCCAACTTTGATTTCCTCTCTTGATGATTGGCTCCTAATTTGAGTTTAGGAAGTTTCCCAAACATGTATTGGTCTTCTAGAGTCATTAGAATTTGATTTGGGAAGTTTTGGAACAGTTCTAGAACAATTCGGAGTTGAAATCCGTCAAAATTACGCACGACCACTCCCTAGACCACTTGGGAGGCAAGTTGCCTTGGTGGCTACATAGCTAGCGGAATTCTTTTGCTATTTTCCACTGCCCAGGACCGCTCCCTAGACACGTGTATGCGGGGCGGTTTGGGCGGCGGTAGACTCTCCAGCTCTGACCTTTGGTTACTAAATCAGTCATAACTTCTTCTAAGAATATCGGAATTGCAATAAAAAAAGTGCACCGGAAACTAGACTTCTGGGGCTTTCAATCCATAGGTAGTATGACACACAATTCAATCGGAGTTTATAGATATGGGCCCCGTAATATGACTATTTTGCATAGGCCAAAAATCCTCTTTTCATGGTTTCTTCCAATTTGTTCCTTTTCTCCATCTTTTGACTTCTTTTCTCCCAAAATGAGATTTACACCACTTGAATGGAATGAACCTACACATGCTCAACAAACACATTAAACAACCTATTTTACTCGAGAACAAAACATAAATAATAGGAAATAGGGGCCTAAAACATGTATAGAAATGACCGATTAGTCATTGCTATTCAAGAAGAGACCCGTCAACATCCCTTGTAAATAAAAGCATAGGTTACCTATCATGGATTGCAAAATCTTTGTAAGTAGATTGGTGGCTTTTTCGCAGATGTTTTTAAGGGGGATAAGTAACCTCCAAATTCCTTGGAAAACGAGCAGACTAAAGCAGTCGATGGGAGACACCTACCTAATTGTGGTTTGTAAATAAACGGGCAATTACACCTAATGTCAAACAATTCAGAACTGATATCGTAAAGTGATATTAGAAGCAGGGACTACTCAAACAACTGAACGAAAAAAAAAATTTTAAATAGATCACATATTACATGCATTTTCCTTAAAACCCAAGTAGAATGAAACTTTGTCCATGAAACAAGCTAAGAGTGCCGATAAAAGGTTCTCAAATTGGGAAATCTTGTTGGTGCAGAATTCAAAAGTCGGACAGGATATCACCTGATGGATTAGGGTTTTTAGCCAGAGAGACAAGTTTGTCTATTGTGTCCAGGTCTGTGACATATATTGCAAGTGCGTGGAGGCTTCGTTGGCCGAGATGTATCAAATGCCAGTTTCTGGCACCTTGATTTGTTGTGACCGTTTTCAAAGCAATTTGAATAGGTCTCCTAGTTGTACTTGTTAATGGACTTTCTCAGTCTTCCAGGCCATCGACACAATTTTAGCTCGTGCTCGAGACCTGATAAATTCTTGTTTATACTTATGGTAGAAAGGCTTAGCGGATCAACAATGTGAAATAGATTATCATCTTTGTCTACGTCATGTCTAGTGTGTAGTGGTAAATCTTGTGAAAGGATATCATTCGACCAAGGACACAACGACGACTTAATATTGGCTTAGCAACCCATCCCGTCTTCTTCACCTGTTAGAACAATTGGACAATGAAGTTTCTCGTCATTAGCGTAATTAAAATCTGATTGAACCACCTTATCATCAAAGCTTAATAGAACCCCAGACGAATACAGAGGATCTATGAAAGGATTCACATCGCCATAATTCCTACCGTTAGCATATTTCTTACCAGTTATAGCGAGTGGGCTTTGGGGAAATATAGACTTCTTGATTGATGGTGGAGTAAAAGAGTCATCAACGGGGGAACCATTTGGAACACATTCATTGCTAACAGTTGTGGATCTATATTTGGGTAAACTCACAACAGGGCTGAGTATAGATTTACACTTCTTCATGGGTGGCGGTGTACATGCCTAATCAGTAGTGGAACCGGAGGTTGAAACCATCGTCATCATGTGAATAGGTGTACTGGTTGTTGGGGTGTGGTGTACTAAATGTGGCACAGACAACTGTTCAACCTAGCTTCGTAACCGTTTGTGAAACACAGACATATAACATTTAGGATTCTCTTTGTTATGCGAAACGAAGATCTGTAAATCTAAGTCATAAATATTTTCAACTGTGGAGTCATCAATTCTAATACTTATCTTGAACTAAACTTCATCACAATTTAAGCCAAAACGACTACATATCTTATCTCCCAATGTTTTCAAAGTCTTCTTTAGTGTGACTGACAAAAAGAAAACAACTTTAGGGTTAAATTGTCCATTGTAGTTCATTATCAATAGAACTATATTCCTGAAGCTGTATGCAACAGTTGTAATCATCTTCTTTATCATGGAATTAAAATTAAAATACATCTCATCAATGTCATAAAATGATCAAGGAATTAAATTTTGTGTCATTTTATGAATATTACATTCCATAATCATGGAAGGATCATGGAATGTAATTTTGTGTTGTCATGGGACGATTATGGAATGTCATTTCATGTCATGGGAAGATCATGGAATGTAATTTCGTGTTGTCATGGGAGGATCATGGAATGTCATTTCGCGACCTGGTAGGATCATGGAATGTAATTTCATGTAATGGTAGTATCATGGAATGTAATTTTGCATCATGGTAGGATCATGGAATATAATTTCGTGTCAAGGTAGGATTATATCTTGCTTCAAGCTCGTAAAACATCCCCAAATTAGGGACTTAAGGATACAACGATACAGGGAATGCCATAAAAGTACTACACTAACATAAACACAGGCCGCCGCGACGAAGAACAAAAAGACCCTTCTTAATCATTTTCAACATTTGTTATATGAATATGAAAGAAATCAATCATATGTATATTTACAATGACATAACCATACACAGGTGGCGAAGAACAACAAGAAGACCCTTTTCAATTTAGGGACTTAGGGATACAATGATACAGGGAATGTCATAAAAGTACTACACTGAAATAAACACAGGGCGCTGCCACGAAGAACAAGAAGACCTTTCTCAATCATTTTCAACATTTGTTATATGAATATGAAACAAATCAATCATATGTATATTTAGACTGACATAAACACACACAGGCCGCGAAGAACAACAACAAGACTCTTCTTAATCATTTTCAACATGTCATATGAAAATTATGAAACAATCAATCAAATGTATTTACAGTTACAGTTCGAGTTTCTAAGGATACGTACCTTCTTTGATAATAGGGATGGCTAAAACAGATTAGGACCGCTTCAATCACGGCAACGAATCCACAATTGAAAAAAAGATAATGGTGGAGATACGAAATATTGTGGGTAAATTATTTTAATTGGGTGCCATTTCGAAGTGAAAGGGTTTGGGAATTTGGGTTAATATATTTGAATTTCAATTTAATAAGATGATGTACAAATCAATCGGAACTAGGAAGACATTGGCCGCAGCAGATTTTATCCGGTTGGGGATTGCCCTTATCTGATATAAGAAGGAGATGAGGGATCGATTACCCACAAAGCAGATTATATATTTAATGATAGGGTCATTTTTGACCTCTTACATCAACAACCACTGACACTCTCCAAGGGTACACTTGTGAAAGAACCCACTAACTTCCACCACACAATCACTATATCGGTTATATTTGATTTTTTAAAAACATGTGGCTATTTGTAAGAAGTGAAAAAGGGGAGTGGCTCTTCTATGGAATTAACTGAAAATATATTTAAAGTTATTTTCTTACTCAATAGAATTTTTATTACTCAACTCAAAATCCAAAAGAGAAAAACAAATATTGTTTTCCTATTTTCACATATTGATCTCCAAAACAATTTTCTTATTGTTTTTATCTCCTCAATTTTGTTTTGTTTTATTTTCTGTTTTATTTTTATTTTATTACTGCATATCTTTTTTCCTTTTCCCATTTCAAATTTTCTAAAGATAAGTATTCAAAACGGGTAATATTAAAATAAAATGGAGTGTTTTTAGAAATTAAAAAAAAAAAAATGGAGTGTTTTCGGAATATGAGTGCCATAAAATAAAAGGGATAATTTTAGAAAAAAAAATGTCTTTAGAATTTTTTTAAAATTTACATTTTTTGAATAAAGTGTCTTTAGAAATGAAGTGAAAAAAGAAAAACATTGGATTGTAAGGAGAAACTCTCAATTGTTGACCCTTAGGTCACATTTGGTTACCGTGGTAGAATGGTAATTAGAATGGTAATAGGAATGAGAATGGGAATAGAATGGAAATAAAAACTTTTTTTTTTGTTTGGTTGGAACATTAGAATTAGTCTCTGAATCAAAATTATTTTGTTTGGTTAACAACAAAATAGAATGGAGTTAACTGTATTTTGACTAAAATACCCATAACTACAAAACATTTATAATTACATGATATATTATGAATAATAATAATAAAATATAAAAGTTTATATAATTATATATATTAATATAATATATAACATATTATATATATATAACATAAATATTATTATATATATTTTAATATATATTATAAATATTATTATATATTATATAAGTATAAATATTATATATTATTAGATATAATATAATAATATAACATACGTATTATATAATATAATAATATATAATATATAATACTTATATATATTATATAATATATATATATATATAATAATAATAATATATAATATATATATATTATATTATATTAAATATTATCTATATTATATATTATATTACTATATATATAATATATAAAATATATATTATTTGAAATATATATATTATATTATATATTATATAATATATAAAATATATATTATTTGAAATATATATATTATATTATATTTTATATATTATATAATATATAATATAATATATATATTTCAAATAATATATATATTTTATATATTATATAAGTATAGTAATATAATATATAATATAGATAATATTTAATATAATATAATATATAATATTTATATTATATAATATAAATAATATATATAATATGTAATATAATATATATCATATATATGATATAATATATATATATATATAATATTTAATATATAATATATATAATATATAATCTATAATCTATAATATATATAATAATATTTATATATCATCATATATATTATAGTATCAAAATTATTATAATAATATAATATTTATTATATAATATAATAATATATAATTTATATAATATATATAATATATATATATACAATACTTAATATAATATATATATTATATATAATATATAATATATAATACATATATATATATATATATTATATTACTAATAATATAATATAATATATATATATATATTGGAAAGGAGTGTATTTTTTGGAATAGAGTTAGGCATATGAGGGTATTTATGGAATACCAACTTTAGTTTGGAATTAGAATGGGTTTTCCATTAGTTTTTTGATGGAATGCCCATTCCATCAAAATGGTGGAAACACCATTCCAATGAAATGCCCTTTCTGCTAGATTTGTAAATGTCTCACTTTTTAATTGGCTTATTTCGTTGATAAAATCACATTGGGGTTTAAAATTGTAAGGATAGCTTAGGTTCAAAGAATTCTCTTCAAATGCTATTGGACCTCATTGTAGATTTCTAGTGCTTCAATGAAAGTAGCTTACTTGTCTTAACTCTTAATTGAAGAGATTTAGTTGCACACACACATCTCATGCATTTACATATCTTGTATATTTTTGTGTGTTACATGTTTGTTGTTCATGCATATTATTTTCTCCCTTCACACTTAGCACCTTTTTGTTTGGTTTTTTATGCTTGATCCTTGTTCATGGCCATTGGACATAGTTTTCTTAAGTCCCTTGCGCAATAGGCGTTGTGCGCCTGTCGTGTGTTGTTGGACCAGCGCCTCACATCAGTGCAACTTGAGTAGATGTTCTGCACTGGTCGTCATGTGCCTCACATCGGGGCATCTCGAGTAGAGGATCAGCGCTGGTCATGCGTTGCTTGACCAGCGTCACACCAGTGCACTAGGCGTACTTTTTTAGGCATTTGCCCAAAACGTCGTAGTTGTAGGAACCCGGATTTACGTTGCACATCGGAAAATAGGTTTTAAAAATTTATGCAACTTGTAAACCATATAAATATATAATAATATATAAAGAAATTAGATCATACCCTTGTAGACCAACTCCTTCATTTCTTTAAGTTTTATTCTATTTTGAACAATTACATCTTCCTTGATATGTCTCGTGATCCGGTAACTGGGTGTAGGCACGTCACGATCTTCAAGGAACCTGAATGGATGTAGAAGAGACATACGAAAACAACCCATTGTCTTATATGGTGAAGTTCAGTCAGCTTTATCAAAAGCAAAATAAACTTTTATTTTTTATTTTTTATTTTTTTTTTCATGTTGGCCGCACCCCTTGTAGTTGTCTCACTTTCTTTTTGCCTTTTGCGTGATTGTTTGGTTCCGCTTGAATCACTGATGCAATTCTTTGTAAATCAAATTGATCACTATAAGTCTCTATTATCTAGTTATTTAAATATGTCTTTATATATTCAAAAACTATATCATTATCTTTTCAAATATATCTTTATATATTCAAAAAGATAATCACTAGTTAAGTATCCTAGTTAGAGTAGGATTCTAACACCCACATAACCCTAGTTGACTTATACTTAAACACTAGACTTAGCTAAGAATAAAATAATCTAATTATTTTATGTCTCAGTCATGACTTGAACATGCAACCTCCATTTAATAATTAATTCATAATTCATAATTATTAATTCATTAATTAAATAATCTAATTATTTGATTAATTTAATTATTAATACATTAATTAAATAATCTAATTATTTAATTAATCATTGAATAAATACGTGTCACTTTCGTAATACAATTAATTGGACAATCCAATTAATTAATCATGACCCTTGTTACCTTTAATCAATCAGGCTAGCAAGGGAACATAATGGTCCCACAGTTTTGAGCTCCATTAATACTTAGAAATAAATAATTAAACTTTTTAATTAATATTTCATGATTATTAACTTTGGAGTTATTCCACTAAAAACCAAGGCTGCACTCTCCCAACTATAGATGTATTACACAAACCGAAATTATAGTTGTCTATCGATATAGCTATTACATACGGTATGATCCTCCACAAGTAGTTCATAATTAGAGCTAGGTCATAAAGTCCGTTATACCAATATAATTATATCTTTTCCTTTAAATACCATTGATTCTCTAATGAACAATAAATCATAACTTCCTTATGAAAGAAGGAGAGCACTCATATTGTTCATGCCCCGAATCAACCCTTAAGGGAGCTACTATCTACTTCTCGTAAGAAAGAGTGGATTTCACTATTTTGTACAGACCTTCCCAGCCATAAACCAAACCGTGATTCCAACATACGGAGTTATTGACCGGGAAGACAACTCTGATCTCACCATGGTATATCAAAAACCACGATCTAATCTGAAGGAGTCGATAAGACACTCAGGATTAAGATCACCCATATATAGCCATCAATTGTCAATATATATGAATCTCATCATGTAATGGATCTTGGTGAGAGATTCATATAAATCGTGGTCCAGTCCTATATAATCACATCATATAAGGTGCCTCCATTTTCATATCACCATATGAATAGTCTAGGAAAAGACCACCGTACATTACGGATGAACCACATCTATAGATTAATCACAAATAAAGTACCCAGCTCTATTTGTTATCTACGGATTCTTTAGATTGCTCATCTCAAACTGAATTCCTCTATATATGACACCTATATACTCAGTTAGAGATTACATCCGGCAATCTTGGATATTAAGTACACATGATATAAATATATAAGACGGATTTATAGAACAAATAAACTACTTCTTTTATTAATGTTTCATTTACATTTACACATTACATGCTTTTGGGCATAAATCTCAACAGTAATTTCATTTTGGGCTAATATGTATGTATCTCTTTCTCCACCACTTCGTTTTTTAGAGCAAAAAATACAACTTTTGAAAGCCAAAGAGTGTCTTGAAAGAAATACTACCAAGATTTGATTTTTATCAACCAAAACTCAAATACCCATCATCCATTCATGTTTCAAACATCATCTAGCATCATCTAGGTTATGTTCTTCATAGGTTTTTCTTAAATACACATGACTTGGTAAGTAGAACATCATCTTCATCCATTCTTGTGTTTTTGCTTTACAAGATATCTCCTTTATGACTTGACTAGTATCAAGATTAGATTTTTATCTATATGTTGAGATTTTTGTGTTGTGTGTTGAGCTTTGTTTGTGATAGCTATTGCATCTAGGTTTTTATTTGCTCATATAGCTAAGTTGTATACATGTCATATAGCAACATGATATCTATGATTGTTTAACTTGTTCATCCATCGCTAGATAAGCACTAAATGTTTGACCTTACATTTATGCACTTTGAATATTGTTCATATTCACATTAGGTTGCATTTCTCTTCTCATGAGAGTTAAGTCTTGTATTTATCTTTGATAGTTTACAAGCAAGGGCCTAGAATCACTATTAAAGGCTCGCGGGTAGCAAAGATAGATTAGTAGTCATATAGGTGTGATGTGGTCAATCTAGATTGTAATCGTATTTGCAAATAGTGGATTTGAAGGTTCGATTGGCAATTATGCTCATGAGTTTTTATGCCCTTGGGTTTTCTCACGTAAAACAAATCATTGTGTCATTGCTATTATTTTCCACACTTGCTTTACGTGATGATTTGTGCTAGACATTAGGGGTGTTTGAGATTAATTTTGATTAACCAAAATAGTGTTAGTAATACAACAATCAGAAAATGGAAGAAACTAAATAGAATAACAAACAAAATATACAGGTATATATATAATACAGTGAAAAAAAAATATTATAATAATAATAATAAGTATAAATGCCAGATTAACAATGCAGTGAAAAACAGTAGACGGAGGCTTGCAATTGCAATGGCCTTAAGACAGTAAATCGACCTCTACTCCTGTGCTTGTAAAACCTTGATCGGCTGCCTCCCAGGATACTTTGTCTGTAATTTAGAACTTAAGCACAAAGAACTTTGAATTCCGGTGAATTTAATGTGTGTTTTTCTCTCTCAGAATGAATGCAAGATGTAATGAAAACTTAAAAGTTGATTTTATTTCTGAACGTTTACTGTATGTAAAGAAGATGAACTGTTGTAAGTTGTAACTGTCTGATAAGGACACAACTTTTCATGTCTTAAATTCAAAATTTAAAATTAAAATAAATTTAAAAAGTTGAATTTATATCAAACAACTTTTCATGTCTTAAATTCAAAATTTAAAATTAAAATAAATTTAAAAAGTTCAATTTATATCAAACAACTTTACTCAAACGTTTTTCCAACAAATAGTTGACGATGAATCTAGGTTTATTTAGACAATTAATTCTTATATTTTCAAGATTTTAGCCAGCCAAACATTCAAAATGGAAATCTTTCCATTCATTTCCATTCCTTTCTAGACAATCAAACACATCATTAATTAATAAATAGAGACATTTCAAAATATGGGAAGAGGACGAGCAAAAATGAACTCAATAAATACTCTCTACACTCCTTTATTCATGCGATAAAGTCAATTTCATTTTGAAAATTATATACTTTTAGGAAGTTTTGGGTATGGGGTAGATTTTGTGTGGTTGGCATGAAAAACTGTAAATTGATTAGTACGGTCTTGTCCTAAACATCAAACATGGCTGAAGTATGACATCAATAAAATGGACAGATGGTTAATGGTATCTATATCTTAATTACTATGGTAGGACTCTTACTTATTGGTTTGAATTTTTAGGTTTAATGGTTATTGAGATGTTATTAGAGCCCATTGTACTCTACTCAAATCCACTCTCCCCCATTTGTTTAGATTTATTGTGCATGACACATGTTACACATAGACATGACCGCGGTCTAGTTCAAACCGTGGAACCAAACCGTAACAGTTGGTTAAAAATCGGAATCAGATCGGAATCATATTAAGGTTCCAGTAGGGGCGGCTCAACGATACTGTAGGCCTTAGGCGAAAGCCTTAAATGAGGCCTTATATATTGAAATCAATAGCAAACAATCAAATAACTAAAACAATGAATAAAAACATTGTCAATAATGAGTAGAAAAAAATAAGAATAAGTTGTCAAATTATAACTTTGATTAAACCATTTTGAGGTAGTGTTTTAGAATTAGAAAAGTATTTATAGTTTTTTTTGGAACTAGGAAATTATTAATTTGTAGAATTTCATTAAAACTTTTAGAAGTTGTTGATTTATAAAAAGAATTAAATTTTATTAAAAAGTAATTTATTTCCTTTATCTTTAGGAAGCCTTATATCTTTTATGACTAGAGTTTAGGAGGCCTCCAAGAATTATCTACAAGTAATATATTAAAAAATAATATTAAAAAAAAAAAAAAAAAGGTTAGGCCTTAGGCAGTTGCCTAAGTCGCCTAAGGGTAAAGCCAGCCCTGGCTTTCGGTTCCGATTCCTTAAACTAATAAAAAAAAAACAGAACATAACCGATGGTTCCAAACCGGCGGTTCGGTTCCAGTTTTGGAACTGCGGGTTCCACTCATTTTTTTTTTTTTTATTTTATTTTATTAAAAAATTTTCAATTATTTTAATTTTTTATATTTTTATTTTATTTTAATTTCGGCTTACCCAATCAACTTCATTTACAATTTCATATCATTACATGTCTAATAAAAAAATTTTAGGTAGTATATAATATTTTAAAAAGAAATGGAACCGGAACCACTTACTAGGCGATTCTGATTCCGGTTCCAAATCCCCCTGAAACCGAAACCGAAACCGAACTGCGGTCATCTCTAGTTACATGCGCAATAAGGGACATATATCTTATTCAAATCTTCTCTCCCCTTTTTATATGGATTTATTATTCATTGGACTGTTACAAGGGGATGGAGGCAATTCAGCCCAGTGGACCAAAATAAATTTTTAAAATTATTTTTTTAGATTTAGAATTTTTTTTAATTGATTTATAATTTTAATTTAAACCCATTTAGAGTGGTGCTATTGGCACACCCTCTATCTGTCTATTTATACCCCACTTTTTTAATTATACAGTATATATTTTTTTTCTTTATCAAAATTATTTAAAGGGACATAAAATTTAAGGAAAAAAATCTTCTACAAAGTATACCTATTAAAACCCTAAATTCATTTTCAAAAAAAAAAAAAAAAAAAAAAAAAAAACCATGTTCTTTTAAACCTTTTTTTATAATATATATATATTTTTTTAATTTCTTAACTCTTAAACCCTAAATTTTGCTCCTTACACACATACAAAAATATTATGAAATAGTCTTTGAAAGATATCAAGCATATGGAAGAATCGTTCTTTAGAATGATATTAAACTATCGTTGTGTTGAAGCAACTCTGTTATTTTTTTTTCTCTTCCACCGTGAAATAAGAAGAAAAAAAACTCAAAATAAAATAAAATAAATAAGAAGAAAAAAATAAATCATTTAATGGAGGTGAGAGAAAGTTGTATACAGAGATCGAAGATGAGGTGTATTAAGTTTGAAAAATAAGTAAATTGGGTAGTTTTGGAAATAAATCAAAACAATTAATAAAAACATTTAATTTTATTTTATTAAGTCAAAATTTTAAAAAGTGAGGCATATATAGATTGGTAGGGGGTGTGCCAATAGCACCACTCCCCATTTAAATAGCTCTTTTGATCATTAATCGGATCTATATTTATCTAAAAAATAATTATCATTAATTGGATCTAAATTTATTTGAAAAATTATTACAACTCAAGCCTAAAGCTTGTAATATTTAAGGATAAGTTTATAAATCAACTTTCATATTGAGTTATTTTTTACTATTAATATATGTGAATTTCATAACTAAATCATCATTTTCCAAAGAAATATACCGTGCAATTATTTTTTTTTTGTAATTTTGTGTAGCTTGTCTTAGTTTAATAATCATCATTTTGATATTTGAAGGTCATATTGTAATACTTCAAAAAAAAAAAAAAAAAAAAAAAATCAATTTTATGTAATGGAAAAATAAAAATAGATCGACTACATTATCAAATAGAAGATTAGTGAATGAATGATTTTCAATTTGCTCATGTAAAGAAAATTATTTCAATAACTTTGAATAGGGCTATTATGAAAGATTTTAAAAACAGAAAATTTTCAATTAGCGGCAAATGGTTTTTGTAGTACATAAACATCATTTGGGTGATAAAATTCGCTAACAAAAAAAATCATATTAACTGTAATTGTTATTATTTTTATTGTTATAGATTTCTATGAATGAATTGGCAATGTACATAACCTGATAGTAACCATACAACTCAACAAATATTAAGATCTCAAGTTCAAATCTTGTCTCCCACTAGTTAAAAATAATAATAATAATAATTGTTATTACTATTATCATTGTTATTTTTTGACATTTATTATTTTTAAATATGAACGTTTTATAACCCAACCCCTATTAAAAAAAAATCTCCCCTATCGAACGTAAGAGGTGTCTAATGCTCAAATCCTCTCTTCTCGCTTTTATCTAGATTTCTTGTTCATATAATTTTCACTAACCAAAGCATGTAATTGCATGAATTTATTGTTGGGAATTTAAACCGATGAATGCGGAAGTGATATGTCTAATATTCACACATAGAAAATAATAGCGTCTATAGCAAAAAAATAAGATAAAAGAAAATGAACCAATCACACACAAAATACAAGATATACGTTGAAACCCTAATTTGGGAAAAACCACGGGCCGTCAAAACGACAGAGAAAGTTCCAATATAAGATAAATTATTACAACCACATACTTCAGGATTCTCTCTCTAACCCAAACCCCAAACCCCAAACCACCGAACCTTACCAAGCCCCTAAGCTCACAACCGAGCTTTACATGCTCTCAACTCACAACACTCACCAGATCCCCTTGAGTACTCCCTGAATATTCCATAGGTCTCCGCTGAGTATCATCTACGGATCTCATACTTGATCCATTGATATTTCCATTGGATTCCTCCTTAGATATTCTCATGGGTCTCCCCCAGATCAAACCCACTCTCTGATGTTACAGGCGTTTCTTTTTTTCTCCACACAAATAACTGAGTTATTAGGATCTATTTATATGAGTTACAAAGAGTTTAAGTTCTACAAGGAAACTACTTTATTTTACACATAAGACTTTCTGTTTCGCACAAATCCTACTCCTCGGCACATAAGAACTTCCTATTCCATGTAAAGTTTTTTTTTTTTTTTTTTTTTTTTTTTTTTTTTTTTTTTTTATGTTTCCCTTTATGCACAAGACTTTCTTGTTTTGCATGAAGACAAACTCCTTTCCTTTTCCACAGAAGATTTTTTGTTCTACACATTTCATGTTTCACATCAATTGAGTCCCATTTGTTTAACATTGAGACAATTCTCCCTTTTTGTGAGAATTCCCAAGACCTTTGTCCATAGCTATCACTCTCAATACCGATAATCAACATACCCCACCACATGGTATAACCACTTAGGAACAAACCATCCTAAGATTTCTTTTATGTTCTAGCTTCATGTCGAAATAACTTGCTGAAATCATATTAGATTTCTAGGGAGTTTGTTAGCTATTGACATCTTTGTCCACCAACACACCTTGCATCTACTTCTGACCGAAGCCCATGTGCAAACCTATGGACCACTAGCAGCAATGTATTCTCTCCATGGCTAGTAAGGAAACCTGCCAAAATGATAAACATGTCCTTGCATCAACCAACCAAGTAAAAGACTTGCTGCTAGCAACACTTGGAGCGCTTTGCCGGATAAGCCCACACCATAGCAGAGACTTCTAGTGTTTTTTTTTTTTTTTGTCGCCTTGTGTAACCTAAATCGGATCTCCATGACTCGTAATTGCCACTACAAGCCAAAATTCTCCCCCATCATTATTCATCGTCCATCAAACCCCATTAAGTTTGAAATAGCTTTCAAGATGTATCTCCTACCCTAAACCCATACTAGGAAACCATGAATCAGCATCCCAATACCACCAAGTCCTTCATATGATATCCTTTAAAGACTTGAAAAATCGCCATTGCCAACCATGACTCTGATACCAATTGTTGGACATTTATGTTAGGATTATGCTCAATAGCAAGAGTGTAATGTTGTAATTGACAATCTTTTTCATATTAATAAAGTGATTTCTGGTTTAACAAATCGTATAGCATTTATAGTTTAATATTATAATTGTCAAAGTAAATAATCATAAGGTCTAAAGACTATGGGAAAAGAAGAATTGTTCGTACATTTGGATATGTATGTGGTAGACACAATTCTTTAGTTAGTCTTGAATAATGTTCACAACTTAAGTTAAAGGTTGGGCACCTTTATCTTGTTAAAGTTGTAGAATTCTTTTGCTAGCAATTGAGTGGGATCAAATGAGATATGATGAGTCTAAAATCATCGGAGTGTCTTAGAGCAAAAGGATCTAGTGCACTGGGTGCATTGAACTGGATCACAATGAAAAGCTTTATCTAGAACCGTCAATAGATAATAGTCTTTTCATTATCAGGACAATCGGAGGGTCTATCTTAATCCCGAGATAAATGATGGACTTATTGTTGCAAGTGATATCATTTGAGTTATAAATGAGTACGATTATATCGCATAGTCTATCCTCGATAGTTTGGTGATATTCATTTGTTAATCGATAGAGGACTTCATTTATAGATATGAACATCGTGGCTCCATTTAATTAAATGAGAGTATAATATCATCATATGGATGTTTTAAGGTAATTGGATATTAAATCTCAACGTTGAGTTTTCAATAGTATCTATTGAAAACATGGCTTCTGGACAAGTCAAAATATCAAAGTTCAAACGTGGTCATATGAGTAAATATGGTAACTTGGAGAGTTATAGGCGGTCTATGAACTCTTGGCGATTACTGATATTAATCACGAGGATACACTATCTCCAATATGATTGTCTAGGGTATGAATGAGGAGCATCTTCATTTTCTATCTTTATTTAAGAGTTCAGTTTTAGCTCTTTAGTGGAATGAGTTAAAATTAATGGATCGGACCTAAGTGAATCATTTGTTGATTGTGATTAGGTTATGTCTATTGAAGCTTAAATCTAGATGGCCCGCCAAGATCCCCAATCCACACGGACTTGTATGGATCACTTGATATATTCTACCGGACCAATTTAAAGGTCCATCTAGAATTGCATTTAATATATTAAGAATATAATTTGCACATTATTTAAGTAATGGGCTGCTCAATTATATTAATATATTAATGAAGACATGTGGGCTTGTTTCTTTTATTAAGAATGGGTCTGGTTCACATGTGGGCTTTTTATTTAAAGTCCAATGGATTAAATGAAATAAGAAAATAATATTTTAGCCCATTTACTCTAAGTGGGGCGGCAAGGGTTAGTTTAACCTAATATATTATTTTGTTTCATTGTTTTAATTAAATAAGAATTAATTAATTTATTAATTAATTGTTTAATTAAAGAAACAAATCTTTTCTAATCAGGAAATATATTTCCTAAAAGTAAAATTAAAAGACTTGTTTGATAAGGAAATAAATAATTAGTTTTATTTATTTAATCAAATAAGAAGTTTTTTTATTTTTTATTTTTTATTTATAATTATTTTTTATTTAGTCAAAATAAAAGAATAAAAGATCTATGAGTTGGATTAGGGTTTGATGTCTTAAAAACTAGATGGAAATTAGGGTGCAACATAAGCCTATGGTGGGCATGTGATTTCGGCAACCCTAGTTATTTCTAGGTTAGGATTTCGGCAACCCTAATAATAAAAGAAAAGAAGAAGCAAACTAGGGCCACCTATATATTGACGAGTATAGAATTCGGCCACGATGATATGGGTTCATGATACAAATTTCTTCTTCTTCTCAATTCATAGAAAGCTTTTTATTCTACTAAAACAAAAAGGAGTGTTAGATTATTCTTTGATAGTATACTATTTGCTTATTCATCAATAAGCTTATGTATACGATATTGATCTAGGTTCACGCGAGTTTCGATCATTAGATTGAGAACTCAAAAGTGACCGGAATAATCTTAGTCATTCTTGTGATTGTTTTTGTGACTAACAAAGAAAAGAAAAGTTTGTTTTGTCCATTCACAGGTTTGCAATTCAAAGAAAATGGAGACCACGCTCCTAGGTGATCCACGTTCGTGCTAGGATTGAAGATCTTGCGGATTACCATCGACGTAAGTCAATCGGATCACGCGACAAAAGTTATTCTACTTTTTGTTATTGTATGTGTATGTTTAATTAATTAAAGGGTTTAAGATTCATAAAGGAAATTTTTTTTTTAAAAGTCACTAAATCTAATTTTTAGTATCGCTTCCGCTGCGTGTACTTCTTTGGTAATTTTCCCAACAATTGGTATCAGAGCCTAGATTGAACTCTTTTAATTAATTAACGTATATATACATGGATCTATATCTTTTTATTGTGATAATGCATGTTTAGAAAGAGATGGCACTCTAGGTATTCAAATATATAATTACATGTGGATGTGTGGATGTATGGATTTATATATGTTTGTGTGGATTGTTATTGCTCGATTTTGGTCCTAGATTTTCAATGTAAATTTTGTTATGGAATTGTAACAAGAAGGGTGGTCTATCATCGCCATAATTCCTTCTTGGTAGATTGCTAGGTTTTATTTTTTATATATATAGGTGCAGTATTTTTTTTATACTACTGCAGTTTTTTTAATTTTTATTATGTGCAGTTTTTTGTATGTAAAAAGGTACTGCAGTGATTAAAAAAAAAAAAACTGCAGTATTTTATTTGTTTAAATACTGCCGTAATATATTTAGGTCTTGAAGATTCGAAGACATGATGAAAAATGAAGCAACCGGAACCGAGAACGAGCACCGTGCGCACCCTAGGAGTGGATTGGGCTGCGCATGGCAAGCCCAAGCTTGGTGGGCTGCGCACGGCAGCCCTGGAGTCTTCATGGGCTGCGCACGGCAGCCCCTTAGTGGGGTTGTGAGTTGTGCACATCCGTGGGTTAGGCCGAAGGATAAGCGTATGGTTGATGGGCCACTTGAAGAACTTGTATTCCTAAACAATTGTAATTTTACTTATTTTTCTAGGATGGGCCAAAATTGTTGCTATTTAATTTATGCTTAAATATTACAATATTTGTTATTGTATGATAACATGACATATAGAATAGGAGTGCCACGCATATATCTCTTTTGGTATGAACATGGATTGAATGATTTAGGTATCTAAATTGGCATCTAGATAACTCGGTAAATCATTCTATGGGATTTAATCACACGCTTTAAATAATTGAGTGGGAGAAGGTGTTTTTGTAACACTTATGGCCTCCAAGGTTAGTTGAGCTTTATTATTTATTGGTAATCCCCCCAAGGGGCGTCCATGAATGGAATTTAGCAACATACTTCCTTACAAGGATAGACTAGACAATGGACTCAAACGAGATCTACTCCCCAAGGAGGGATTTTCATGAGAGAAAATTGAGGGTCGATATCTTGGTAACACACTCAATGTAATTTTATTGATATCCTCCTAAGAGTTCTTGTCAGTAAAATTGCAAGGCTAAAATTGAAAACGCTGGTTGTTATGTTAACAATTAGGTGGGACCTAGTCTAACTAGTAAATGGTGCGAACTCCCAAAAGAGGCGTAACATTTATGGGTGTTAGATCACCGTTGAATTTTATGATTAAGTTATTTATTTAATTCAAGATAAATATTTAAAAGTGCTTTATCATAATTATTTACTTATATATGTTTTGTTTTATTTAGAAATCATGACCCCATCACTTATAAACATCCTGAAAGACAACACTTTAACTGGAGATAATTATGTCACATGGAAAAGGAAAATTGGGTTGTTGCTGCAAAGTGAAAAACATAAATTTGTTCTAACTACTCCTAAACCACCTGCTCCTAATAATGAATCTAGCATAATATATAGAGATGAGTATGAGCAGTGGAAGACTTCAGATGATATGGCAAAATGTTACATTATAGCCACTATCTCCGACGTGTTGCAACAGCAGCATGAAGGAATGGAGTCCGCTGCTGATATAATGATGTCTCTAGAGGAGATGTTTGCTATGAAGTCCAGGACGACTAAGAGAGAGGCAGTGACTGCTTTTATGAATCTTAGGATGAAACCTAGACAGGCTGTGAAGGATCACATGATGAAAGTCATAGCACATCGCAACATTGCTGAACTGCATGGCGTTGAGATAGATGGTGAGACAAAGATTGATATGGTTTTCAATTCATTGTCAGATTCCTTTGATCAGTTCAAATTGGACTACACTTTGAACAAAAAGGAATACACCTTACAAGGCCTGATGCAAGATGTTCAAAGTGCTGAAAAGATCCTTGTGAAAGGCAAAGGTCAAGAGATTCATATGGTTGGTAAAGTTGCTACTGTTAAGGCCCGTCAAAAGGTCAAGAAACAACAGAAGAAAAAGCAACTTGGGCCTATCAAGAAGGAGACCAAGAAAGTAACCAAGATCAAAGGGAAATGATTCCTTTGTGGTGAAAAGGGACATTGGAAGAGAAATTTCCCAGAGTCCCAGAATAAGAAGGAAGAAGGTAATGTGAATTATCTTGAAACATGTTTTTTGGCTGATTCTACAGATTCTTGGATCATAGACTCAGGAGCCACTAATCATGTTTGTTATTCCTTGCAGGGGTTCCAAGAAAGGAGAAAGCTGAGTAAGAATGAAATCAATTTGCGCTTGGGCAACGGAACGTTAGTGTCTGCAAGTGCAGTGGGAGATATTAGAGTTTATTTGGATTCTAGAAGGCATTTATATTTGATAGATGTTTATTATGTACCTCAATTCAAGAGGAATTTAATTTCAGTTTCTTATTTGAATAAATTTGGATATTCGGTTACTTTTAATAAAGCTTTTATTATTAATAAGAATGACAAAATTATTTACCAAGGTAAATTGGAAAACGGTCTATACTTTTTGTATAGAAATATCTCTCACTCGTTAGACACAGAAATAACGGAACCTAATCATAAAAGAGTAAAATTATCAACTGATGAAACCTACCTTTGGCATTTACGCTTAGGTCATATTAACCTTAATAGGATTAAAAGATTGGTATGTGACGGACCTTTGAGTGACTTAAAGGTTGATGATCTACCAACTTGTGAGTCTTGTTTGGAAGGTAAAATGACCAAAAGGACGTTCTCTGCCAAAGGTGCAAGAGCCATTGAATGTTTAGGATTGATACACACTGATGTATGTGGACCTATGAGCATTCAAGCTAGAGGTGGATATGAGTACTTCATCACCTTCACAGATGATTACTCGAGATTTGGTTATGTGTATCTCATGCGGCATAAGTCAGATGCTTTTGACATGATCAAAGCATTCAAATCTGAAGTGGAAAATCAGCTTGAGAAACACATAAAAATCTTGAGATCTGATCGTGGTGGAGAATATCTATCTGGTGAGTTTCAGCAATATCTTATTGATAATGGGATAGTTTCTCAGTTTTCTGCACCAGGTACACCTCAACAGAATGGGGTAGCAGAAAGGAGAAATAGAACTCTTTTGGAAATGGTTAGGTCTATGTTGAGTTATTCAACGCTTCCTATTTCTTTTTGGGGATATGCTTTACAAACTGCTATATACATTCTAAACGATGTACCATCTAAGTCTGTTCCTAAAACACCGCATGAGGGTAGGGCGCGAGCCTGGTTTACAACAACTTGGGAATGTTGGTTTGTACGCATGTTAAAAGGAAAGACAGAAAAGATGGAGTCCCGTTCAGAAACATGTATATTTGTAGAGTATCCAAAAGAAACTAAAGGATATTATTTCTATAGTCCTTCAGATCTTAAAGTATTTGTTTCGACAAATGCTAAATTTCTGGAAAAGGACTATATGAATGATTTTGTGCCTAGAAGTAGAATTGTCCTGAATGAGATGTCAGGAGATACAATTCCACGAGAGGTTGCACAACCTAACCCAATTGTAAGTTCCGATCCAACACAAGATCAACAACCTACCATTCCTCGTCGTAGTGGGAGGTTTAGAACACAACCCGAAAGATACATCGGTCTGGGAGAATCAGTGGAGAATCTCCCGGACGACGATGATCCCTATACGTACAAGGAAGCTATGGAGGATGTTGATAGTCGCCATTGGCAAAAGGCAATGCAATCCGAGATTGAATCTATGTTCGATAACAAAGTCTGGTCACTTGTAGACTTGCCTAAAGGGATAAAACCCATTGGGTGCAAGTGGGTATACAAGAGGAAAAGAGGTATGGATGGAAAGGTGGAAACCTTTAAAGCTAGACTGGTAGCTAAAGGGTATACACAGAAAGAAGGTATCGATTACGAGGAAACCTTCTCTCCTGTGGCCATGCTTAAATCCATTAGGATACTCTTATCCATTGCAGCATCTTTAGATTTAGAGATTTGGCAAATGGACGTCAAGACAGCTTTCCTAAATGGAAGTCTTGACGAAAGCATCTACATGATGCAACCAGAGGGATTCATTGAAAAGGGCCAAGTGGATAAGGTATGCAAGTTGCAGAAATCCATATATGGATTAAAGCAAGCATCCAGATCCTGGAACATAAGGTTTGATCAAGCTGTCAAAGGTTTTGGATTTATTCAGAATCCTAACGAACCTTGTGTATACAAAAGGATTAAAGGCGACATGTTGGTTTTCCTGATTCTTTATGTTGATGATATACTACTCATTAGAAACAATGTAGGTGTATTGACATCAGTAAAAGAATGGTTAGCAAAACAATTTGATATAAAGGACTTAGGAGAAGCAAGTTTTATTCTAGGTATCCAAGTAATAAGGGATAGAAAGAATAGAACGATTGCATTATCCCAAGCTTCATACATAGACAAGATCTTGTCTAGGTTTTCCATGCAGGATTCCAAGAAAGGTATGTTACCTTTCAGACATGGAATCAAGCTTTCTAAGGAACAAGTTCCTAAGAATGAGCATGAAGAGCAATTCATGAGTAGAGTTCCATATGCCTCGGCAGTTGGAAGTCTCATGTATGCAATGCTCTGTACTAGACCAGATATTTGTTTTGCTGTTGGCATAGTTAGCAGGTTTCAATCGAAACCTGGTCCTGATCACTGGACGGCAGTCAAGCATATTTTCAAGTATCTCAAGAGAACGAGAGATAATATGCTTGTATACTCTGGAGGGGATTTGGTTCCCGTTGGGTATACAGATTCTGATTTCCAATCAGATTCTGACTCTAGAAAATCCACATCAGGGGCTGTGTTTACTATTGGAGGAGGAGCAGTTATATGGAGGAGTATCACGCAATCTTGTATTGCTGATTCCACCATGGAAGCTGAGTATGTTGCTGCATGCGATGCTGCCAAAGAGGCTGTTTGGCTCCACCAATTCTTGATTGACTTAGAAGTGGTTCCTAGTGCGAATAAGCAGATCACTATCTACTGTGACAACAGTGGAGCAGTGGCTAATTCGAAAGAACCAAGAAGTCACAAGAGAGGTAAACACATTGAAAGAAAGTATCATCTTTTAAAGGAGATTGTTCAAAGAGGTGATGTGACGATTACCAAAATCGCATCAATAGAAAATCTAGCGGATCCCTTCACAAAGGCTCTACCTCAGAAGAGTTTCGATGGGCATCTAGAGAACATGGGCTTGAGAGATATGACATATTTGCTATAGCGCAAGTGGGAGATTGTTAGGATTTCAATAGCAAGAGTGTAATGTTGTAATTGACAATCTTTTTCATATTAATAAAGTGATTTCTGGTTTAACAAATCATATAACATTTATAGTTTAATATTATAATTGTCAAAGTAAATAATCATAAGGTCTAAAGAATATGGGAAAAGAAGAATTGTTCGTACATCTGGATATGTTTGTGGTAGACACAATTCTTTAGTTAGTCTTGAATAATGTTCACAACTTAAGTTAAAGGTTAAGCACCTTTATCTTGTTAAAGTTGTAGAATTCTTTTGCTAGCATTTGAGTGGGATCAAATGAGATATGAGTCTAAAATCATTGGAGTGTCTTCGAGCAAAAGGATCTAGTGCACTGGGTGCATTGAACTGGATCACAATGAAATACTTTATCTATAACCGTCAGTAGATAAAAGTCTTTTCATTATCAGGACAATCGGAGAGTCTATCTTAATCCTGAGATAAATGATGGACTTATGGTTGCAAGTGATATCATTTGAGTTATCAATGAGTACGATTATATCGCATAGTCTATCCTTGATAGTTTGGTGATATTCATTTGTTAATCGATAGAGGACTTCATTTATAGATATGGACATCGTGGCTCCATTTAATTAAATGAGAGTATAATATCATCATATGGATGTTTTGAGGTAATTGGATATTAAATCTCAACGTTGAGTTTTCAATAGTGTCTATTGAAAACATGGCTTCTGGACAAGTCAAAATATCCAAGTTCAAAACGTGGTCATATGAGTAAATATGGTAACTTGGAGAGTTATAGGCGGTGATATTAATCACGAGGATACACTATCTCCAATATGATTGTCTAGGGTATGAATGAGGAGCATCTTCCTTTTCTATCTTTATTTAAGAGTTCAGTTTTAGCTCTTTAGTGGAATGAGTTAAAATTAATGGATCGGACCTAAGTGAATCATTTGTTGATTGTGATTAGGTTATGTCTATTGAAGCTTAAATTTAGATGGTCTGCCAAGATCCCCAATCCACACGGATTTGCATGGATCACTTGATATATTCTATCGGACCAATTTAAGGGTCCATCTAGAATTGCATTTAATATATTAAGAATATAATTTGCACACTATTTTAGTAATGGGCTGCTCAATTATATTAATATATTAATGAAAGACATGTGGGATTGTTTCTTTTAGTAAGAATGGGTCTGGTTCACATGTGGGCTTTTTATTTAAAGTCCAATGGATTAAATGAAATAAGAAAATAATATTTTGGCCCATTTACTCTAAGTGGGGCGGCAAGGGTTAGTTTAACCAAATATATTATTTTGTTTCATTGTTTTAATTAAATAAGAATTAATTAATTTATTAATTAATTGTTTGATTAAAGAAACAAATCTTTTCTAATCAGGAAATATATTTCCTAAAAGTAAAATTAAAAGACTTGTTTGATAAGGAAATAAATAATTAGTTTTATTTATTTAATCAAATAAGAAGTTTTTTTTATTTAGTCAAAATAAAAGAATAAAAGATCTATGAGTTGGATTAGGGTTTGATGTCTTAAAAACTAGATGGAAATTAGGGTGCAACATAAGCCTATGGTGGGCATGTGATTTCGGCAACCCTAGTTATTTCTAGGTTAGGATTTCGGCAACCCTAATAATAAAAGAAAAGAAGAAGCAAACTTAGGCCACCTATATATTGACAAGTATAGAATTCGGCCATAAAGATATGGGTTCATGATACAAATTTCTTCTTCTTCTCAATTCATAGAAAGCTTTTTATTCTACTAAAACAAAAAGGAGTGTTAGATTATTCTTTGATAGTATACTATTTGCTTATTCATCAATAAGCTTGTGTATACGATATCGATCTAGGTTCACGCGAGTTTCGATCATTAGATTGAGAACTCAAAAGTGACCGGAATAATCTTAGTCATTCTTTTGATTGTTTTTGTGACTAACAAAGAAAAGAAAAGTTTGTTTTGTCCATTCACAGGTTTGCAATTCAAAGAAAAGGGAGACCACGCTCCTAGGTGATCCACATTCGTGCTAGGATTGAAGATCTTGCGGATTACCATCGACGTAAGTCAATCGGATCACGCGACAAAAGGTATTCTACTTTTTGTTATTGTATATGTATGTTTAATTAATTAAAGGGTTTAAGGTTCATAAAGGAAATTTTTTTTAAAAGTTACTAAATCTAATTTTTAGTATCGCTTCCGCTGCGTGTACTTCTTTGGTAATTTTCCCAACAATTTAAACCGATGAACGCGAAAGCGACATGCCTAATATTTACACATAACAAATAATAATGTCTATAGTAGAAAAATAAGATGAGAGAAAATAGACCAATCACACAAAACACAAGATATACGTGGAAACCCTAATCAGGGGAAAAACCACGGGCCGTCAAGATAAAAGAGAAAATTCCACTGTATGATAAATTATTACAACTATATACTCCATGATTCTCTATCTAACCCAAACCCCAAACCACAGAGCCTTACCAAGCCCCTAAGCACACAACTAAGTTTTACATCATGGCTCTTAGCTCACAACACTCAACAGATCCCCTTGAGTACACCCCGAATATCCCATAGGTCTCCCTTAAATATCACCCATAGATCTCATACTTTATTCACTGAAATTCCCTTGAATCATAACCAAGATATTCCCCCAGGTCTCCCCCGGATCAAACCCACTCTTGGATGTTACATGTGTTTCTTTTTTCTCCACTCAAATAACCTAGTTATTAGGATCTTTTTATATGAATTACAGGGAATTTAAGTCCTACAAGGAAACTGCTTTCTTTTACACATAAGCCTTTCTGTTTCATGCAAAGTCTTACTCCTCAACGCACAAGAACTTCCTATTCCATGTAAAGTCTTTTTTCCTTCTATGCAAAAGAATTTCTTGTTCCGTATGAAGACAAACTCCTTTCCCTTTTCTTTTCCACAGAAGATTTCATGTATTGTACATTTCTTGTTTCACATCAGTTGAGTCCTGTTTGGTTAACATTGGGTTCACTTGGGAATAAAACCAAAATCTAACATTCATAGCACACTACAAGAAAAAAGAGGTTTTATGATGGGGAAAAACTGTCATAACAGACAATTCATGACATTTAAAAAGCATCATTAATCTCAACATCTTGTGCAATTAAGCGTCATAATTTTATGATAGAATATTATGTCATAAATTCTTGAAAACTTTTAAAAGCCATAAATGAGTGTCATTTCATCTTGATAGTAGTAACCATAACAAATTGATGATTGTTATGAACCAGCAACTTGTTTTCTTATAGAAAAAAAAAAAAAATTTATCGATTTCATCCATAATACATAAATATAATATTATATAAAATTGAGACTCATTATATTTATAAAAAAAAATTCAATAGTATAATTAAAACTCAATAAAAATATGGCAAAAAATAATCTGTAATAATCAATATTATTAACACATAGCAAAAGTTCCATTACATATACTTTTGAACAACATAAATTATGTTACATCATCTTCTAATAACATAAATAAATGATTTGATGTGTGTATTTACTTCGAAGGTCAATGAGCTCATTAGAATAAGTTGTTTTTCTTCTAGTTCGTTTTTACTCCCACTTCTATTCACTTTTAGATGCAGTCCAAACAACTAATCTGTAAAGATATATTAAAATTTTAGATTTCGATATTCTTAAAATAAATATAAAATCTAAATAAACTAAAATAAATATTTATTTCTTAATAAAAAAATTTAGCAATATTTTTACTAAATAAAATGATAAATTTATATAAAACAGTAAAACACCAAAAAAAAAAATTTAAGAAATTATTTGTGTAGCACACTTGTTATTACTTAAAAAAAAAATCAACATTAAAAACCAACAAAAGAGAGTTCGAACACACAAAATATTTGAATTTCTTACTTATCAATTTAAAATGGCAAGAAGAATGATATTACAAACCCATAAATAAACTTTCCAGCATAGTTTTTATTTTTTATTTTTTTTTTTTTCATATATTCATGTTTTAGTCTTGAATATAAATATATACATACATATATATATATATATGTATGTTAAAAAAATAAAAATAAAAATAAAAAAACTCGTTCAAAAGTTAAATACAACGTGTAGAATGACTGCGTAGTGACGATGCTAGTGGTGTGGTGACAAAGTTCGGTGGCTTTAGAGGGCGTGGTGATAAAATTTGAAAACTTTAGACGACGTGGTCAATGGCTGACCCAGGAATTGTTTTTCAGGTGGGGCACTTGAACAAAGTAATTAAAATATTGAAAAATTAAGACCAAAATAAAATGAGTATTAATATATTAAAAAAAATAATGATTGTATAATAAAATTTAGCTAATATAAAACAAATAGAATATCTAATCAAGATGAATAGTCTTACACTAAAAAAAATGAAAACAAGAAAAGCAACATTAAAAAATAAAATAAATAAATAACAACATAAAAAAAAAAAAAAAAAAACACAAACTATGCAAAGTTACAATTTTCCTCAACGGAGCTTCATATTTTGAAATCATCATATAATAGCCTCCCTATCAATTGTATCAAAAATATCTTTCTCCACATACGCGAGCAAGTTATCATTCAACCACTCATCTCCCATTCGATTACGTAGGTTCGTCTTCACAATATTCATAGCAGAAAACACTCTTTCTACTGTAGTGGTTGCAACGGGTAGTAGTAATGCCAATGTCAAAAGTAAGTAAACTAATGGAAAAACCTTATCTTTTTTTTTCTCAACCATTTTTCGTGCTAGTGCAGTAAGGCCATTTAATTCTGAAAATTCAATAGTAGAGTGCTTGTCTGCAATATAATTATCAAGTTCATCTTCAAGTACCAAGAGCTTAATAGGAGAATAGTCTCTCGGATAAAATTAAGCAAGCCGAATCAATCTATGTTTGTCAAAAGCATAAAATTGACCCATTGGACTAGGACATGCAACAAAAAGAAGTAACTCAGTTTCGTCTCCAGAAAACGACTATTTAACTCTTGAAGTTGCATATCTATCACAGCACAAAATAAGTCAACTTGATAATGATTCATATTTTTGATCTCTTGAGTTTTACGCCTTGATCTACCTTAAGTTATAAACATATCATCCATGTTAACAACTCTGATTCTATGCTTTACACAAAAGGAAGAAACTTGACTTAGACAAGAATCCCACCCACCATCTCTCATTGTTTGTAGTAGTTCCTTACTTGTTTATACCAAGTTCATGACATTCACAATATCTTGATCTTTCTTTTGTAATGTTTGTGACAACTCATTTGCGACTCCCAATGTTGTTTTCATCAAATACAGACCAAAAATAAAATCAAATGTTTTTATGGAATTCAATAAAATCTTTGCTTCATATTTTTGCTCTTGATTCGACCCATTTTTTATTAACATCACAAGTATTTCCACAATAGATGAGAACATGGAAATCATTCAGAGTATATTATTGTAATGTGAACCCCAATGTGTAGCACTTGCTCTTTGAAGACTAGTTTCTTGATTTAAACCCTAACCGTTTGAAGTTCATTATTTTCTAATGCTTCAAAAACTTTAGCTGCTTGTTTTTCTCGTAGAATATCGTGGTGTTTAGTAGATGATCCAATAACATTCACCACATAAGTAATCCAATAAAAAATACCAGCAATATTTGTATGATTTTTGCCACAACTACAAAAGCTAATTGAAGTTGATGAGCAAAACAATGCACATAAAAAGCACTCTCATTCTCTTTTAAAATAAGTGCCTTAAGACCATTGAACTCACCTCTCATATTACTTGCTCCATCGTAGCCTTGTCCTCACAATTTATAAATAGTCAATCCATACATTCAATAGCCACTGTTAGGATTCCCATTTGTTCATTGGCTTAGTTCGTGAACAAGCCACATGTTGGGGTTTAAATGTAAGGGTAGTTTAGGTAATTGAGATTCAAGCTCAAATTCTTTTTCAAGACCTCAAGAGAACAAGCACTTCAAAGGTAAATTTCTAAGTGCTTACTTGTTTTGAAAAGATGTAGTTTCACACATTCACAACACATACATAACTCTTATTCTTGTATGTTGTATTTCTTTATTATGTGTGCATTAATGTTCATTAATCTCTCTTGTGTGTTAAATGCCATTTTATGATTAGGCTTGGATGCATCATTTTTGTAAGGGGTACTGTACAACCGCCTTTCAGGCGCTCTACGACCGCCCTACGTAGAGCGATGCCACTAGTTGATTTAATTGTCGCCTGTGAACCGCCTTACGTATAGCGGGTGTAGAGTAGCTTTATGACATGTCATTTAGCTTTTGATATCTAGGATTGTGTTAATTGCTATATTATTATCATAGATAAGCATATAGTGTACTCTAGCTCTATTTGCATTTTGGATATCTTTGTATATTCACTTAGGGTGTATGATCTCTTCGGAGAATTAAGTCTTGATCTAGGATTGCTATTACAGGCCTGTGGGTAGTAGTGGTGGGTTACAATCCGAGCATGGTTGAGGTCAACCTAGGATATGAACATCATTACAAGTAGTGATTGCGAGGATTAAGCAATTAGACTAGGTCCACTTTTACAGGTCTGCGGGTAGTGGTAGCGGGTTACATACCGGGATTAGGTTGTAAACGTTATCACAATTAGTGGATTCGAGGTTCGAGTGTGGCACACTTACTAGCCCGTGGTTTTTCTCTGTTAAGGGTTTCCACGTAAATATCAAGTGTTATTTAAATTCTGCACATATTACACTTGTTGTATTGTATTGACTAGTTTGGGTATTTTCGTAAATTGATTAAACGCGAAAATTTGGTAATAAGGGTTAAAATCTATTCATCCCCCTCTAGATTAACATTGAACACATCGTAATTAGTTTCAATTGGTATCAGAGAGGGTTCCTAGATATACTTAGGTGATCCTTTGCTCATTTTGGTGTGTTTTGCATTTTGTATGTATTTGATTGATTTCATACATTTTGCATTCGTCTCATTCGCATTCATTTGACTTAAACACTGTGAGTGAATTTGAGAGAGAATAAATTGACTCTTATGAGGAGATGACTCTTTTTTTTTAGAGATTTAGGAGATTTTTGAAATTAGCCACCTCACCTCCTAAGAAGAAGTTGACCACCTTACCTCCTAAGAAGAAGAAGACTATTGCCTTGAAGATTTCAAAGCGTTACAAGAAGGAGGATGACTCGAATGAAGACATGGCAGTCATTGATAAGCCGAACCAAGAAGTGTCTTCAAGAGAGGAGATTCATTGCTACGAATGTGGAGGATTCGGGCATATCTCCCCGGAGTGTGGAAACTTGAAGGATAAAAGGAAAGGAAAGGTGATGGCCACCTCATGGAGTGAGGATGAAAGTGAAGAAAATCCTTCAAGTGATGAAGACCTTGCCATCAACTACATGGCATTTGGAGCCAAACGTGTAGAAGTTAAAGAAGATGGCAAAGTTGCTTTGACTTGTGATCCCAAAGAAGAACTAGATATAGAAGTAGCTAATGAAGTAGTTGGTGTAGCTACTTATTGGGATTTGGCTCATATTTCATCAATAGACAAATTTGATGATCTTGATGAGGAAGATGACTCCATTGGTGAGATGGAGAATATAGGAGATGACTCAAATATTGAGAATTCGTCATCTAACTCCACAAATGGAATTGTGGAGAGTATGGTTCTTAGTAACTACAAAGTTAAAGTTGAAAGCTATAGGATAAAGAATGAGAAGGAGATTCAAATATTAAAGGAAGAAAATCTTGAGCTATCAACACTAGTTGACCACTTGAGTGAAGAAGTGGTAAGATCCATGGTGGATGAAGATAAGCTAAAATACGATTTGAAAATAGAGCTTGAAGAAGTTAAGGCCTTAATGGCTAAGATAGCTTCAAGCACCGAGAAGCTTGACCACATGTTAGGAGTTGGAAAAATGCCAAACGAAAAAAGAGGTCTTGACTACATTGATGACAAGGATGCTTCCTCCTCAAGCAAGACAACCTTTGTCAAGAGCATCAACATCAAGTTGTCTCCTCCTCCTCAACAACCTAGGAAAACGATAGACTTAGGAGAGCGTTCAAGAAGTGCCCAAGCAAAAGTGGCACCAAATAGTAAAGCTCAAGCTCAACCCCAAAGGGCTCCTCATGCAAACTTCCCTCAACCTAAGATCCATAAAGGGAAGAGTTCAATCATGCAAGCTCAACCAAGCAAGCAACATTGTCTTGGTCATCAATAATGGAGGAAAGATCCTATCCATGAACTAAGACAACCACAATAACAAGGGAAAGCACCTATGCATACTCAAAGGAATGGTATGATTCCTTAACAATCAAGAATGAATCAAAACACAAATTGGATATATATGTATGGATCTTCAGTACAAGAATGAATCAAAAACACAAATTGGATATAAAATCAACCATCACATATATTGAGCACAAATGTAGGTTTACAAATATTCCTAAGTTGAGATTACACATTTAAGAAAACAAGAAAAACAAAGAGATGAGTTAAAGGAGACAGCCCTTGAAGAAAACCTCCTCCAAGTCCTCCATGAAACCCTAGCTCGAAATTGGTCCAAAGACCCTCCTTTCTCCTTGCAATCTACTCATAAATAGGAGGATGATGGGTAGAAGATGAAATGGAAGGACTCCATGGAGGAAAAACCTCCAAGTATGCCCTTGAAAGCTTCTCTCTCTCTTTTTGTGTAGAAGAAGATGATGAAGAAGAAGTGTGTGGAGTGTGGATTCTGTGGAGAGAAGAGGCAAAATGGTGTTTATATAGTGTTAGGAGGTTAGGGCTAAAAGCTGGGTGAAAGGACAAGATTGCCCTTCAATTTTCGAGCAAAAAATGAATCTCTGGAGGAAATTGGTGGTTTCAATCGGCAGTCTGGCCGTCAATATAAGTAGCCGTTTTGACCTGACAGTGTTTCAACATCACGCACCGTTATGGAAATGGGTATAACTTCCTATAGAAAGATCGGAATTGTAATCCGTAAAATGTTTTGAAAACTAAACTTCCGAGGCTTTCCAAATATATAAAGATATCATCGTGGTTCGATCTGATGAGGAAGATATGACCTTCCAAAGTTGAGTGTTCTGCACGAGCATGTCTAATTTCAGCCCTTTTTGGTCATTTTACCTTCCAAACTAATCTTTAAGCTCAAAACCTTATTGTAGGGTATATGTACCTACACATGGCTCGAACAAAACATTATATACAAAAATATGCTAGAAAACGAGACAAACGATCGGAATTTGGGGACCTCAAAGAGAAATAAAATAGTCCGATTAAATACCACCAAACCTATCTTTTGCTCGTCCTCGAGCAAAACAAAAGAATGAAAATGCAAATAACATAGTAAAAATAAAAACAACACATAAAAACCATATAAAAACCAAAAAGTAAGCTAGTCCACTTCCGTAGGAAACACAGTGGACACTTAGCACGTGCCACAAGCCTTTTAAACCACTAGGCGGACCTAGATGGAGGAGTTATAGTCTCCTGAGGGTTTACAGCTACGACACCCAAAAACGTATACTTTGCAAGAAAATGGTTGAGATGCAATCCCCACATACCACGCAAAGACAACACATGCATGCTAGTCTCTCAAATTATACCAATGAATAAATGTGCATCACACAATGCAAGTATGCAAATACTTAGGATGTTTTTGGTTTACAAAACAACTACGCTCATACCTACGATAAAATTCACCTCGACTCTAATCCTCACCGGATTTCAGTCATATTTTCACTCAGAACTTAGGCACACTCTCTAGCAAACATATGTGATTTGGAGTTTAGGTATATGGAATCAAATATAATCACATATCAGTATTTTCCAATGATGTACATTTTCTGAAAATGGATCTCATGAAGGGAATTGAAATGCCACGAACGTGGAAAGACATGCATTGACTCGCATTCCCAAGATAGACTTCCTAAGAGATCAAATGGGCTTTCCCTAATTGTATTGTGGCCAAGGGTGATTTGTGATAGTGAATAGGATGGAGGATATGGTAGGAATGGGTAGATAAAGTTAAAAACCATGCCAAGGTATTTACACATTATAATTACAACAATTTGACCATCTAGGAAATAAACTTTACATTGAACATGTGTGCTAACATTTGTACCCTTAATTTTGAGTAACTTTTGCACTCACTGAACTTGAAGGCTTAAGTGTTTATATTGCACACTTTTTCTTTTTAAAGTCTTTGCCTTGCACAATTTACATATATTTCCTTAAGTACACGCTTTACACACTTTAGAACTAGCTTCTCCTAAGCTATTACACATTAACATGATCAATAACTAAGGGATGTGGTTAAGTGTTTGGGTTATGTATGTGTATGGATAGGTTTATTGCTTGGCCTCAATTCAACCGATGTAAGCACATATCTAGGGACAAGTGTTTAGACAATTTTAGTAGTTTTGTACGACACTAACCCAAAATCATTTCTAAAAGTCCATCTAACAATGGAATACATGTTTCAACAAGCAGTCAACATGAATGTTCTATGGAAATCAATGCAAAATTGATGTACAGTGAGATCACAATGAAGAAAAAAATTGAAGAGTGTATAAGAGTAGAAACAAAACCCACAAATTTTCATTATTTAGGCACAGTGTAGCTCACAGGTAGTCTCCACAATTTTCCTAGGCTAAACAAGCATAGAAGTCTCATCCACCTCAACATCAAAAGATGGGCACTGTACAAGCAAATTTAAGTGACGCACAGAGCTACAAGCATACATGTGTCTCTACTGGCATAAGAAGATAAAAAACTCAACATTGAGGCCAAAGATTCAAAAAACTGCCAAAATTTAAATTCGTCCAATGTTTACTCTTTGGTGCATATCTTTAAAAGCACTCAAAATCATTTAACAAAAATTTTACACCATAAATTAGACATATAAATACACATTTTTCATTTAGAAAATAATTCAAAATTCAAATTGGAAAAGTGTGAAAATGGACAGTGAAAACAGTGTACGCACAATTTCGAAAAATAGGGCATCGCCCTTGACCTTCGGTCGATGAAATAATCATAACTTTTGAACAGCTGCCTAGAATTTTTTGTTCTTTATATATTCAGAATTGTAACAAAATATCAAAGAACGCTGCATTGGCGAAAAAATTAATTTCCTCACCGATTAGTATAGTTTTAAAGAAACATTTGCCTTAAAAATATTCAAAACAGAGCACATTTTGCAAAGATTATAAAATTTTCTTAACGTAACAAAAATAAAAAATAAAAATAGACAACAAAGGTGTCCACACCCCCAAACCTAAACTCAACATTGTCATCAATGTTGCTCAAATAATAAAATATGGACAACGTTTAGCAAGATTCCGAGATAAGAACAAAAAACAAAAAAGCTAACAACAAAACACAACAAATTCTAAGATCTAAGCACAATACAAATCCACTCTTAGATCTAAACAAAAATAAAAATCACAAACACTACGAGCATAGCATTTAAACATTAAGCTCATGGGCATTTTCTGCCCAAATCTACAACTAATCCACAAGCACTCGATTTAAGCTCAAAATTTAGAGGATACCTCTTGCGGCTGCGTCCAACGCGTCAGTTATGGTGATGCCGTTTCAATTGAGGAATTGTTGCGGCGCGATAAGCACACCATATGGTTCTCTTGAGTTGTGTGGTCCATTCGACTTGAAAATTTCCTTCCCTTGCACAAACACAACTCAAACAACATTAAACGCATATGCTATAAAAAAAATGAAAATAAGAAAAAGGAAAATCCTAAACACATACATATATATCCGCAAAGCAATTAAATCTAAATTTTACAGAACCTAAACTAAAACAAGGAACAATCAACGAATACGCCTCCCCAGCAGTGGCGCCTTTTGATACTTCGCTTTTTCCTTCGTTAAGAAATCTCGAGGATCAAAAGATTATTTCTATGTAAAAGAGGGTTTCCTACACAATGTGCTCTAAACTAGCAAAAGACTATTAAAGCGGCAAGTGAAGGTATCGTTCCGTAGGGAGGTGTGATTCATCTACTATTTCAAGTTCTAGTGATTATTGTAAGCATGTAAATAGAATGCGGAAAGGTGAGAATGGTGTGAGTGAAATGTATGTACAATGTGGTGTGTGTGTGTGTGTGTGTGTGTGTGTGTGTAGAGAATGGAAATGAAAATAAATAAAAACAAGAGAATATGGAAGGGTGAGAATGTGTTTAAAGTGATAAACAAAATGGTGGATAGGAGAGATGCAGGAAAATGGTCACACAAGGTTCAACAAGTTCACCACACATAAGTGCACAAATAGTTGGTTGTTAGGCATTAAGCACATCCAATTTTAGTTAAGGGTTCGTTTTTGCCTCAATCCGATTTATTCCCATTCATAGAGCTAACGGTTGAAGAGTGTGTTGAGAGCCTCTCAAACACGAAACCGCAACCAACATTTGTGAACACATTCTACAAACCAATGCTAAATTGAGTCCCAATATTAACATGGTAATATAAAATGGCAATGTTAGGTACAATGAATGTAGAAAGAGTGATTGTATCTCTAACCATAACTCACCTAGAGTCCCTAGTGTGAGAAATAGTCTAAGACCAATAATTGTAACTCCAACCATGACTCACCTAGAGTCCCTAGCGTGAGAAATAGCTAAAGTCCAATTGTTAACAAAAACATAGAACCAAACCTCATCTAATATGGCAATTAATAGGTTTATCCATTCTTCCTAGCTAATTAGCCAAGACTATGCCCGGAGAGCCCCTCCAAAAGCACAATCCTAACTCTAAGTCACTCAAACCCATCCATACAAGTTAATTTCAACCTTCCATCAACATACAAACACAAAATGGGATATTTGATTACAATTACTCCTAAATTACACTAATCTACTCCTAATCCCATCCATGAATACATATTAATTTCCAATCATCAATAAACATGAATTTCAAGATAAGAGATATATTCAATAACAATCAAGAATGAATCAAAACACAAATTGGATATAAAATCAACCATCACATATATTGAGCAGAAATATAGGTTTACAAATATTCCCAAGTGGGGATTACACATTTAAGAAAAATAAGAAATACAAAGAGATGAGTTAAAGGAGACAACCCTTGAAGAAAACCTCCTCCAAGTCCTCCATGTCCTCCATGAAACCCTAGCTCAAAATTGGTCCAAAAACCATCCTTTCTCCTTGCAATCTACTCCTAAATGAGTGGATGATGGATAGAAGATGAAATGGAAGGCTTCCATTGAGGAAAAACCTCCATGGATGCCCTTGAAAGCTTCTCTCTTTCTTTTGGTGTGGAAGAAGAAGAAGAAGAAGAAGTGTGTGGAGTGTAGATTCTGTGGAGAGAAGAGGCAAAATGGTGTTTATATAGTGTTAAGAGGTTAGGGCTGAAAGCTGGGTGAAAGGACAAGATTTCCCTTCAATTTTCGGGCAAAAAATGACTCTTTGGAGGTAATCAACGGTTTCAAGGCCTGGCCGCCGATTTAAATAGTCATTTCGACCTGACAGAGTTTCAGCGTTTCAGCGTTTCAGCATCGCACACAGTTACGGAAATGGGCATAACTTCCTGCAGAAAGCTCAGAATTGTAATCAGTAAAATGTTCTGGAAACTAGAATTCTAGGGCTTTCTGAATATATAAAGATATCATTGTGGTTCGATCTAATGAGAAATTGCGATCCATAAAATGTTATGGAAACTAGACTTCCGGAGCTTTTCGAATATATAAAGATATCATCGTGGTTTGATCTGATGAGGAAGATATGACCTTCCAAAGTTGAGTGTTATACACGAGCATGTCCAATTTCAGCCCTTTTTGGCTCATTTTGTCTGCCAAACTAATCTTTAAGCTCAAAACCTTATTGTAGGGAATATATACCTAGACATGGCTCAAACAAAACATTATATACAAAAATACGCTCGAAAACAAGACAAACGATCGGAATTTGGGGACCTCAAATAGACATAAAATAGTCCGATCATATATACATAGGAAGTCTTTGAATGACCTATAATGATCTCCATGACATGATGACTGTTAAATGACATGCTTAAAATGTGAAAAGCATGATTTCAAATGACATGCTAAAAATGAAAAGCATGAATTATTGATTGCATTTTCTTAAATGCAAAAATAATGTGTGAAAAGCAAATGAGACTCAAATGAAAATCAAAATGTCTCTCTTTCTTTACTTGTGGAATATGGCTACTTTCATATGGGTATCTTACCTGGAAAAATCGAATAGGGTGCAAAAAGTCGCTCATGCCATGTTTTGCTTGTAAGGTTGGATATAGTTGCTCATTAAATTGAATTCATTAAAAATCCTATATCCTTGCTTGATTCATAACAAAAGGTGAAATTGGTTTGAATTCTTAAAGGAAACCTTTGTCATTTGCTTTGCCAAATACTATTCTTTTTGGATTTGAATGCAACATGTCTTGCATGCAAAGCATAATAATCACACATTTTTATGAAAATAAATCTCCTTGTTCTCTCTAATTAATTGAGTTGCATAAAGTGCATTATATCATTATGCAAACGACATGTATGCTACTATCTCTCTTTGCTACAAGTGACCTGGTTGGGGACTACTCCTTTGCCCATCTCATGACAAAAAGGGGGAGTAGTATGTAGTTAGGGGGAGAATGCTAAATTGCTAAAGTGTTGTAGCATTCACATGATTGAGGAGTTTACCTATTAAGGAAGAGTAACCCGTTGAAGGGGAGCATTTGCATTACACATACATTGCATGATATTGTGCTTAAATTCTTATTGCAAATGCTTGCTTTATCTCACTTGATTAATCTCACATATGCTTGTATTGGAAAGTATAGAAACTTTGTTTTGAAGGATAGATTGTTCTACAAGAGATTGAAGACTTGAAGATCACAGCTTTTAATTATCTCTTTGTAATGTGAAAAATCCCGTTAGTTTCTATTTATGTTGTAAGGATCAATGTGAGTGGTGGTTTTGTCAATAAATAGCAAAAGGGGAGATTGTAAGGATTCCCATTTATTGATTGGCTTATTTCATGGACAAACCACATATTGGGGCTTGATGTAAGGGTAGCTTAGGTATGTGATGGTTGGTGTTTTGCACAACCAAGGCCCGCTCAAGACCTCAAGAGAAGAAGCACCAAAGTAATATTCTAGTGCTTTCTTGCTTTGAAGAGATCTAGTTACACATACTCACAATTCATCCATATTTCTTATACTTGTATGTTGTGTGTTTTTATATGTGTACATTCATGTTCTTGAATATCTCTTCATGCATGTTTATTTGACTGCATCTTGTTCATTGAAATGCCATAACATGTTTAGGCATCAAGATGCAATGCCATGAAGTCTCTTCATGCTTGTTTAATTGATTGCATCTTGTTCATTAAAATGTCATAACATGTTTAGGCATTAGGATGCAAAGCCATGAAGTCTCTTCATGCATGTTTAAATGATTGCATCTTTTCATTGAAATACCATAACATGTTTAGGCATTAGAATGCAAAGCCATGAGTTATGTTCATGCATGTTTTAATTGAGTGCATCTTGTTCAATGATAATTCCATGACATGTTAGGCATTAGGATGCATTCAATTCCCACACTTACACTTCATGTTTGTTAGTTTTAAGTGTGGTGTAATTCGTTTTCGTTTGTGTGATCGGAAACGTAAGCGCTTGCATAATGATGTGCATGTCTTAGCACGATGGTTGACCACTTGAGAAGGTCTCATTCTTTGCTTGGATAAGTGTTAGATTCAGTTAGGTTATTTGGGGTGAAGTGTCTAATTTCAAAAGATTGGATTTCAGTGTTTCAAATGTTTTTCAAAACAGACATTTGTATGGTCTTGTGACTATAAATTTTTATAAAAATATTTAAATTGAGTTTTATAAAATTCTAGACAAACTAGACAGCCATACCTTTCCAACGGTATATTATTCGTAATATTTCATGACCGTTTGGATTGGTTTTGAAATCTCCAAAGTGACCACTAAAATAGGGCATCACAACTGTGATCAGAATCTGACCATTGGTCACTCTTTTGACCATAACTGTTTCTATAGACATCAAAATGTCATTCCATAAATTGGATAGAAAGTAGACTTCCATACCTTTCCAATGATATATCATATGAAAGATTTCGATGTCGTTTCATCATGTTTCGGTGCGCTCCAATATTGAGTAGTGCGTTGTGGCAGATTTATACGGCTAGTAACCGCAGATTTAGGGCACCGAAAAGGGACCATTGCATCAGGTGCATTTATGCACCCTTGATTGTGCTGGTACTGGCAGCAGAATAGGGCGCATTTTTTGCCCGTAAAGTTGGGTTGTCTTTCACCCAACCTTTTTCACTCTCTATAATACATCATTATCTTTAGTTCAAAACACAAGTCTTGCATTCTAAGAACCCTAGAGAGATATTTAGAGAGACTTGAGAGAAAAAGCTTAAAGATTATATCTTTATTTCTCTAAACTCATTTCCACATGCATAAAGCATCATCTAAGCATCATCTAGGATTATCTAGCATGTACTAATGCATGGGTCTTCTTCAACACACATGGTATGATATGTTGAACACTATTATCTTACATAATTAGTGTTTTTACTTATCAATTTATCTCATTTATTATTTATATATTCTTAGAGTAATTTCTACATACAAGATTGAGATTATGTGTTGATTGGGTTATTTGTGATAGCTAGGTTTTATTGTTTATATGTAATCTAGCTAACTAATCTCATTACATGATTGAGATTGTTTTTTGATAGCTAGGATTTTATGATTGATATATACATCTAGCTAATTAATCTCATTGCATGATTGAGATTATTTTTTGATAGCTAGGATTTCATGATTGACATGTACATCTAGCTAATTAATCTCATTGAAATGTTTGAGATTGTTTTTGATAGCTATTGTATCTAGGATTGGTTATTCTCTATGTAGCTAATCTTTATGACATGTCATTTAGCATTTGATATCTAGGATTGTGTTAATTGCCATATTATCATCATAGATAAACATATAGTGTTCCCTAGCTCGATTTGCATATTTGGATATCTTTGCATATTCACTTAGGGTGTATGATCTCTTTAGAGAATTAAGTCTTGATCTAGGATTGCTATTACAGGCCTGCGGGTAGTAGTGGTGGGTTACAGTCCGAGCATGGTTGAGGTCAACCTAGGATGTGAACATCATTACAAGTAGTGATTGTGAGGATTGAGCAATTGGACTAGGTTACAGGCCTGCGAGTAGTGGTAGCGGGTTACATACCGGGAATAGGTTGTAAACGTTATCACAATTAATGGATTCGAGATTCAAGTGTGGCGCACTTACCAGCCCGTGATTTTTCCTTATTAAGGGTTTCGACGTAAATATCAAGAGTTATTTAAATTCTGTACATATTACACTTGTTGTATTGTATTGACTAGTTTGGGTATTTTTGTAAATTGACTAAACGCAAAAATTTGGTAATAAGGGTTAAAATCTATTCACCCCCTCTAGATTAACATTGAACACACCGTAATTAGTTTCAGATGCATCCATACATGGTTTAGCAACATCACATCTTGCTTGGTAAGGTTTTCACTATTATCTTACATTACTAGTGCATTTCTTATCAAACCATCTCTTTTATCATTTGTATGCTCTTAGAATATATTCTAGATACAAAATAGAGATTGATTGTGGTGTATTGATTGAGTGTTGTATTTTGATAGCTTCATAGGATTGCTATAGTCTATGTTTAGCTAAGCTTTATGAACATGTCATTTAGCTATTAATATCTAGGATTGTATTAATTGTTAATTCATCATCCTAGATAAGCATCTAAGGTTACCTAGCTTTATTCGCTCCTTGAATATCATCATATATTCACTTAGGGTTATCATCTATTCTTAGAGAAGTAAGTCTTGTGTTGCTATCGGGATCAAGTAGCTTAAATCACAAGCAATTGGACTAGGTTAACTTTTAAAGGTCTGCGGGTAGTGGTAGCGGGATATTGGCTGAGATTAGGTTGTCAAACCGGGATTAGGTTGTCAAACCGGGATTAGGTTGTATACGCTATCGCAATTAGTGGATTCGAGGTTCATGTGTGACGCACATAACAGCCAGTGGTCCATGTATACTTCAAGTGTTGTTTATATTTCCACCATATTACAATTGTTGTTTATATTGACTAGTTGGGGTATTTTCGTGAATATTGACTAAACGCGAAAATTGGTAATAATTGTTTAAAATATATTCATCGCCCCCGCGCCCCAGCCCCCCCCCCCCCCCCAGATTAATATTAGATACACACTGTTAATTTGTTTCAGCCACTTTTAGTGAGAGCAAAAGTATCAGTAACATGTTCAATGCCTACAAAACTCTTAATTACACTGCCATTTTTATCCACATATCGCACTGCAATAGCCATTTGCTCTTTTGAAGATATGTCTTGAGATTCATCAACAAGAATTGAAAATAATGAATCACCAATATCTTTTATAATTGTATTAATAATTTCAATTAAAATAGCAACTTACGATATCTCTCTGAATTTTGGGTGCTATCATTTTCAAATTTTCAGGAGCACTTTTGAGTGTCACAACTTTTACGTTTTTATTATGACCACATAGTCATTGTAAAAGCTCAAGAAAATTGCCTTCGTTGCTAGATTTTTCTTTACACAAATTTAGGTGTGCCTAATATCAATCTAGAGGGTGGGGGGGTGTGAACAGATTATAACCAATTTTACCCAATTTTCGTTATTAGTCAATTTGACGAAAATATCTCTAACTAGTCACAATAATATAACAAGTGTAATATGTACGAAATTTAAATAACACTTGAAATATATGTGGAAACCATCGACAGGGAAAAACCACGGGCGGGCTGTTAAGTGTGCCTTACTCGAACCTCGAATCCACTAAAGGCAATGGTGATTACAACCTAATCCCGATATATAACCCACCACCACTACCTAATCCCTGTATAAGTGAACCTAGTCCAATTGCTTGTGATTTAAGCTACCTAATCTCGGAAGCTACACAAGTCTTACTTCTCAATGAAGAGACAAAATGTCCTATGTGAATATATGATGATATTCAAAGAGCAAACAAAGCTAGGGAACCTTAGATGCTTACCTAGGATGATAAGATGACAATTAATACAGTCCTAGATATCAAAAGCTATATCACATGTCATAGAGCTTAGCTAAACATAGATTAAGCAAACCTAGATAGCTATCACAATAAAACACTCAATAAATTCATCACAAACAATCTCTATCTTGTATCTAGCATATGATCTAAAACATACAAGTGAATAAAGAGAAGTCTTGTTAAGAAAGACGCTAAAATTAGATGAAGTTAGTAAAAATCTTACGAAGCAAAAAATGATGACTCAAGACCATGCATGGATGCATCCTATATAGCCATAGATGATGCAAAATGATCTTTGATGCACAAGTCAATGTCTTTGAGTGTTTAAAGGTGAGTTCTTGTGAATTTTTCTCTTGAAATATTTTCTAATTGAAAAATATGATTATTTTTTTAACTCTCTAACTCGACATAACATGAAAGAGGTATATTTATAGGGTGTCAAAATGAAATAACAATGTTTTGAAAAGTGACAAAATTTTCCTTGAGCGTTATACGTAGAGCGACTTGTACAACGCCTACCTGGGAAACATGAAGAACATTCTTCATAGGCGTTGTTCGTAGAGCGCTTTTGTAGGTTCAGTGCCAAAAATCTGATCCTCTCGAGTTTCAGATGGTCGTTGTATGTACAGCGCTTTGTATACCGACCGATTAAAAACAATCAGGTCTGTACAGCGCTTTGCATAGTTCCTATCAGGAATCATATGGGCATTGTACGTACAGCACCTCTATAGAGCGCCTGTACATCGCATGTACATCACCCTTCAACACTTTTGTATCCTAAATGCCTAAATGACACGGCATTCTAATCCTAAGATGCAATCAATAAAAAAAAATGCATGAAAAGATATAAATGATCATGAATGTGCACATATAAAAACACACACAACATACAATAATAAGAATTATGCATGAGTTGTGAGTGTATGCATCTAATCTCTTCAATTGCAAGTAAGCACTTAGAAATATACCTTTGGTGCTTATCAATCTTGAGATCTTGAAAGGGCCATTGAGCTTGATCACCCATACCTAAGTTACCCTTACATCAATCCCCTATTGTGGTTTGTTCACGAAATAAGCCAATCAAACTTTAAGGAACTTACAATCTCCCCATTTGGCAATTTCGTGACAAAACCACCACTCACATTGATTCCTCACAACAAAATGGAAACTACGGGACAACAATGATTTTCTACATTACAAATAGATATTTAAATGCTAAATCTTCAAGACTTCAATTTCTTGTAGAACAATCAATCCTTCAAAACAAAGTTTTTATACTTTCCAATACAAGAAAATGTGAGATTAATCAAGTGAGAACATAAACAAGCATTTGCATTTAAGAATTTAAGCACAACATTATGTTATATATGTGTAATGCAATGCTCCCCCTCAATGGGTTACTCCCCAACATGTAAATTTGCTACAACAAATAGCACAATAAGCATTCTCCCCTTTACTACATACTACTCCCCGTTTTTGTCATGAGATGGGCAAAGGAGTATCCCCAAATTGATCACTTGTAGCAAAGAGAGATAATAGCATACAAGTCATTTGCATAATCATATAAAGCATTTTATGCAACTCAATTAAATAGAGAGATACAAGGAGATTTATTTTCATAGAAAATGTGTGATAAAGATGCTATGCATGCAAGACATATTGCATTCAAGTCCAAAAATCAATGATATTTGGCAAAGCAAACGACAAAGGTTTCCTATAGGAATTCAAACCAATTTCACTATTTGTCATGAATTAAAGTAAGGATATAGAGAATTTATTGAATTAATTTTAGAGCACTATATCCAACTTTATAAGCGAAACATGTCATGAGCGACTTTACACCCTATTTGATTTTTATGGATAAGATATCCGTATGATAGTAAACATATTCAACAAATAAAGAAATAGAGACATTTGGATTTAAAAATCCTTAGAACGGATACTATATCCTTTATTCATTTGAGTCTCATAAGCTTTTCACACATTGTTTTGCGTTTAAGAATTGCAATCATCAATTCATGTTTTTTCATTCGAGCATGTCATTTTGAATTTCATGATAATCATATTATAGCATGTCTTTTAAGAATCATCATGTCACGGAGATCATTATAGGTCATTCAAAAAGTACTTCCTAAGTGAATCTCCTAGTCCAAAAATGCATGATTAAACATGAATATGAATTGAACTGCATCCAAAGCATGGTTCACACTTATTGAGATAAAATCATATATACATATGTGCAACCAAGATACTCAAGTAATTAATAAAGAAGCATAAAAAAAATATCAAATTTTTGCATGCAACAAATATGCTATTGCTCTCTTTGCTTGAGTTCCCCAAATAAGGTCAATCACCATAACGCATCACTCCATGAGACATATCCCAATAGATCTACCAAGGGTTTTAAACCTTGTTGCATCTGAGGGTTTTGTAAATAAGTTCGTTAGTTGATCATTAGTACCTACATGTTCAAGTACTATGCATTTATTTTTAACTAGTTCTCTTATGAAATGATGACGGATGTCAATATGCTTAGTCCTAGATAGTGAGTGTACCTTGATTGAATCTGTAGTCGACTAGCATTTGTTTCATCCATAGGAGTTGTGTGCATCCACTCCCCGTGGCTATGTACTTTGCCTGGACCGTGGACAAGGAAACCGAGTTTTGCTTCTTGCAAAACCAAGACAACAAGTTGTTGCCTAGAAAGAAGCAACTGTCCGATGTACTTTTCCTGTCATCGTAATTTCCTGACTAGTCCGCATCACTAAAGCCAACTAAACTAACATTAGTGTCAAAAGAGTACCAAATCCTATAGTTGGATGTCCCATTCATATAGCGAGTGATTTTCTTAACGGAAGAAAGATGGGACTCCTTAGGACCCAATTGGTACCTAGCATGCACAACCACACTAAAATATATATCGAGTCTACTTGTGGTCAAATAAAGCAAGCAACCAATCATGCCCCGATATAGAGTTTGTTCCATACTTTTTCCATTAACATCCTTTCTAACCTTCAAAGTGGTACTCATAGGTGTATTACAATGTTTGGCATTTTCAAAACCAAACTTCTTTATTAGGTTTTTTGTATATTTAGCTTGGGTTATAAAAATCTCATCATTTAATTGCCTAATTTGTAAACCTAGAAAGTAACTTAGCTTACCAACAAGACTCATCTCAAATTCATGAGACATAACTTCAACAAATTGTTGGACATTGGTGTTGTTAGTGGAGCCAAATACAATGTTATCAACATAGATTTGAGCTATAAATAACTCATCTTTGCTTCTCTTAATGAACAAGGTCTTGTCAACACTACCCCTTGTGTAGTCATTGTCAACAAGAAATTGTGTGAGGCGCTCATACCAGGCCCTCGATGCTTGTTTCAACCCATATAGAGCCTTCTTGAGGTGATAGACATGGTTTGTGTGGTAAGTATCCACAAACCCCTTGAGTTGTTCAACAAACACTTTCTCTTGCAAGAAGCCATTGAGGAAGGCACTCTTGACGTCCATTTGGTGCAATTTGAACTTGTGCATACAAGAAATGGACAAGAGAAGCCTAATAGACTCTAAACGGGCAATAGGAGCAAATGTCTCCTCAAAATCAATACCCTTAATTTGAGAGTACCCTTGTGCAACAAGTCTAGCCTTGTTACGTACTATGTTGCCATCCTCATCGGATTTGTTCCTATAGATCCACTTGGTGCCTATCACATTCACATTAGTGCTTTTAGGCCTAGGAACTAGAGTCCAAACCTCATTCCTTTCGAATTTGTTTAGCTCTTCTTGTATGGCAAGAACCCAAAATTTATCATTCAAGGCCTCATAAACCTTTTTGAGTTCTATTTGAAAGGTGTTACATGTATAGCTAATGAGATTAGCTATTTGACGCCTAGTCCTAACACCCTCACTAATTTCTCCAATGATGTCTTCTTTATCATGGAGTTTCCTAACCCATGGAGTGGGTTCTTTAGAGTTCAAGAGAGGAACTCTATCAATAGGTTGTGTGTCTTCTACATTAGGAGTCTCTACAACATTCTCCAAGGGAGATTCATCAACTATAGCAACCTCCTTCTCATGGTCATTAGACTTGAGCCGATTATGATCAATAATGACGTTGTATGATTCCATAACACTTCGAGTCTTCAAATTGAAAACTCGATAGGCTCTACTATTTAAGGCATAATCAATAAAGATACCCTTATCACTCTTAGCATCAAACTTGCCAAGTTGATCACGGTCATTTAAAATGTAACATTTGCTTCCAAAGGTGTGGAAGTAGCCAACATTCGGCTTTTTACCTCTCTATAACTCATAAGAGGTTTGTCTAGTTTCGGGCCTTAGGAAAGCTTTATTTCCTGTATAGCAAGCCGTATTGATGGCTGTAAGGATTTAGATTTATATTGGCTTGATTTCATTGCAAAATTCTCTTTATTTGTAATGGTTAGTTGCTTAGGTGTTTCTTGGTTGAAAGGAGCTTCAAAGGAGAAAAGCAACTTTTCATGCAAATATCGTCTTCAAAAGGAAAAGCATTTTCTTGGATGTTAAGGTATCAAGTTACTTCTTCCTCTTGCAAGGCGTAAGAGCACACACACATAATTCATACATATGTGTCCCTGTATCGTTGTGCTACATTTGGTATAACAAATTCACACACTTATTGAAGTATGCACATGCATTGAACTCATATTGACAAACATTGTGAAAGGGCATGTTCTAGGACTATCTCTAGGAAATAGCATACTTGTGAGACTTTGTGCTTATATGTTTTTTTTTTATCTTTTTTGGACTTGAACATGGTCTTATATGATTCCTTGTTGAGTTTCGGTCATTTCGGTTACTCACTCATTAAGTTTCGAGTCCAAACTAGGAAGTTACGCTACTTTACGTTCTCATACGTTGTGTTGTCTTCGTCATCATGTATCGAGTAAAATTCTCAACCTTTTGTCAAATTTTTGAAGTCTTCCTTGTGCATAATTAAGTTATGGTTTGTAATCCGAAAGAGGATTCAAATTCGGAGTTTGGAGACCGGAGAACGGTCGAAGAACGTGAGAGGTGCACAAGAGGGAGCGAGGGAGAGAAAGGAGGCAATTGGCCACAATCCTTCTTTCCTGTGGAGGCGCGTGGCCACCGCAGGAAGAAGGCATCTCAGCCTCCCCGTGGTGGCCACGCACCTCCATGGGGACAAGGGCTGATGGTGGCTCAATTACCTTCTTGCCCTTCATCTTCTCCAATTGAATTCCCACCCTATATATTTCAAATCCCGTGTAAACTATCTCACAACTTTTACATTTTTGTTTTGATCATATCTCTCTCATTTCACTCCGAATTAAGTGATTCAAAAACCAAAATTATTGGTCTTGAAGAGAGGAACAAGTCCCAATCATTTTCAGAGTCAAAAGAAGTCCATATTATTTGAAGTAATCTGATCTTCAGTTTGTGGTTCATCTTTTGTATGTGAATCATCTTCTCTCCATTTTTCTTGTGATCAACCTGATAGATCTTATTTATTGATTGATGAAAAATGTTTAGAATGATATTGATTCCTATTTTAGACTTTTTTGCATGATTTTCGATTTATAGCTTTTTGTGATTTTGATTGATCATATTTCAAAGCTTAACTTGATTCACATGAAATTGATTCTATAAATATTTTGTGATGAGCTTGATTGTTGATTTCTAGGTTTTGATTTCATGATCTAAGAACTAGTATGTGTAATTAAAATATTGAATATTCTAATCTAGTTCTTATTGATTCACATGCTTGGATTTCTAGATAACTTTGTGATTAAGTGTTGAAAGCATATTCTAGTTATCTCTTGCATGTTCATAGAGTTTGTGTGATCAACTTTCTCTATTTAATTGCGATTGCATCATTTGCATCACCTAGATCATTTGCCTTGCAAAAGGTATGAAGTCTCTTATTGTTAAGTAATTCTTCAACACAGAGCTAGGGAAGTCTTGACTTAGAATGCTAGGCTCTTTGTAAGTCCGAGAAAGAAGTCTTGGTAAAAAGTGTGAGGCTCTAGGTAAATCCAAGCAAGGAAGTCTTAGTTATGAGCAAGTGGCTTGGATCAACTAAGCATGGAATTCTCCCTAGAGACTTGTGATAAGTCTAGCTTAGGGAGTGGCTTTCTAGAGGCAAGCGATTTGTCTCAGTTAGGAAGTTAGTGGCAAGTGTTTCACTTAGTTCGAGTGTAGACTATGAGTTGATAGCTTATGGAGTATATCATGTGTTGATTGCCTTGAATGTGTATCTCTTTTTCCTTATAGTGAATTTGCTTGCTGGTGATTGTGGTATCAACCTATAGACGTTTCCTCTTAAGAGGTTTTACCACGTAAACACAATTGTGTCAAGTTTTGTTTTTACTTTTCATTATCTTCCATATCTTTCATTGATTACATCACTTGTGAATTGTATTCTATATTGTGGTGATTAGCAATTCATTTGTTAGACATACCTAGTGTGCACATCATTGTTCTGTAAAAAGAAGTTTGGAAGAATTTGGAGCCTATACCTATTCACCCCCCCCCCCCCCCTCATTTGAGTATATTTACACTATAATTGCTTAAGCGAATTTCAACGACTTTAGCCCATAGGTTCTTAGGGACATTGTTGTTAAGCAATATGACACGTGCCATCTCTTGAAGGACCCTATTTTTCCTCTTAACAACTCCATTTTGTTAAGGTGTCCTAGGAGCCGAAAACTCATGGGAGACGCCTACACTATCACAATAGATTTGAAAGGATGCATTCTCAAATTCCCTCCCATGGTCACTTCTAATCTGTTTAATCCTTTTGATTTAGAGTTCATTTCATTTTGAATTTTATTACAAAGCATTTTAAACTTGTCAAAAGTTTCGGATTTTTCTCTAAGGAAATATGTCCATGTGAACCTAGAGAAATCATCTACACAAACAAAAATGTATCTCTTTCCACCTAAACTCTTGGTTTGCATAAGACCTATAAGATCCATGTGGAAAAGCTCTAAGGGCTCCTCAGTGGAGAGATACTTGCCTTTTTTTGTGCATGCTTTTGGTTTGTTTTCTTTGTTGGCAAGGTTCACAAACACCATTGGCTTTCTTCCCAAGTTTGGGAAGGCCACGCACAACATTGAACTTGTCTAGGATTTGTAAATCCTAAAAGTTCATGTGGCCAAGTCTTTCATGCCACAACTCAACTTGCTCATCCTTGGACACATTGTTTGAGACAATTCTAGCTTCAAGACAATAGCAATTATCACTAGATCTCATACTTTTCAACAAGGTTTGTCCATTTGGCAATAGGATAGAGCAATCATTTTTGTTAAACAAGACAGAAAGTCTTTCATCACTTAGATGAGAAATGTTAATCAAATTGGCTTTCAAGCCATCAACAAATAAAGCATTGGACAAGGAGGGTAATCCAAGAATAAAAATTGTTCATTTCCCTACGACTCTCTTTTTGGATCCATCACCAAAGGTGACATATCCTCATTCCTCCATGACATGAGTTTCAAAGAAACTCTTGTTTCCCGTCATGTGCCTAGAGCACCCACTATCTAGATACCAAAAGTTAGAAGAATTTGCCTTCAAGGCAATTTGTACAATATGGCAAACATTTTCGTTTCTTATAATCCACCTAGGTGAAACATTATCTTTCCTAGTGGTCTTTGGTACATAGGCTCTAAATGTCCTAGGATCATGCATATTAATTCTATCATTCCTAGGTACATGCATCATGGCTCTTCTCTTTTTCTTCTCAATCATGCTTTTGACTCTACACATTTTAATATATCGAAAGCAATTTAGTCTAATGTGACCATCAAAACCACAAAAATGACATGTAGGGATAAAGTTAGGGATCATACCATAACCTGGTGTTTGCATTGAAGCCTTCCTATGTCGTTGTGGTTGAATTGGTTCATTGTGTTTTCATTGTTAAACAGGTCTAGCTTGCTTCCTTGTTTGAGTTTGCATGATTGGTCTCTTTCATTTGTGAGCCATTTGTTGTGGAAAGTTAGCTTGAGGAGCTCGTGAGGGTTGAGCTTGTGGTTGTCTTCTTAAAGCCACATTCACTTGTGCACTATAAGAGTATTGTCCTAGATCAATTTTCTTCCTAGGAGTTAGCATAGGTGAAGCTTTTTTGTTGCCCAAGCTCTTAACAAACACAGTCTTGTTGGGAGTGGAGGTCTCCATACCATATTCAAATTCAAGATCTCTCTTGTCACACAGACTCTTTCCAACACCAATCATATGGTAAAGCTTCTTGATGCTAGAAGCCGTCATAGTCAATGACCCTTTAGCTTTTTCAAGCTCCCTTTTCAAGCCTTCTTCATTCCTCTTACATATGTCTAACTCCTCTCTTAGCTTATCTTCAATGTTCTTTGATCTTTCCACTTGTTCACTTAAGTGGTCAACCTGAGTTGAAAGGTCTAGATTTTCTTCTTTCAACCTTTGAATCTCTCTCTTTTTCTTCATCCTTGAGCATTCGTCCTTAGTGATGAAGTCATTAAGATCCATTTTCTCCACATATCCATTTGTGGAGTTAGATGAGGAGTTATCTTCTCATGAGTCATTTCCCTTTTGACTTTCTTCCTCTTCTTCACTAGCATTTTTTCTCTTATGGGAGGAGGCAAAGTGTTCTTCAGAGCCATGTGTTCGGAGATGGCTCATGAGACATATCTTCATGATGTTAGCCATGTGTTCTTCATCATCCTAAGACATATCTTCCTCATTGGAGTCATCACTTCCACTCTATGTGGCGGCCATCACTTTTCTCTTTTTCTTGTTATTATGATTAGCACATTCGGGAGCGAAGTGCCCTCTACCACCACACTCATAGTATTGGACCCATTTCCTTTCGGTCTTCTTTTACCTAGGCACAGACTTGTTGAAGGGACCCTTTTTCTTCAAGTCTTGGCCTTTGAATCCAAAGCCTTTCTTCTCGAACTTGACAAACTTCTTGAACCTTTTCACAAACAAGGCAAATTTTTCGTCCAAGTCATCATTTTCCTCCTTCTCATCCTTGGTGGCTTTCAAAACAATACCTTTTTTCTTTTTAGGAGGTGTAGAAGTAAGAGCCTTCCTAGACTCATAAGCGAAGAGTCTCCATATCACCTCACTTAGCTTCATGTCCTTGTATGAGTTATTTTCCTCTAAAGTTGTCACCTTGGATTCAAACCTATCAGGGAGAGATCTCATAATTTTCTACTTGATTCTCCTATCCAAATACGGGTTTGATGGCTTTGATTGACAATATCCATCAACTTGATCTCGAAGTCATTGAAATGTTCACCCTCTTCCATCCTAAGCATCTCAAATTGCGTTTGGAGGACTTGAAACTTGGAGTCTTTGACAACTTTGATACCATCATGTGCAACTTCTAAGATATCCCACACCTCCTTAGTGATCCTAGTGTTTTGAATCAATTTATATTGATTCTCATCCATTGCACATAGGATGGCATGCATCGCTGAAATTCCCTTAAGCAATATAATGTATATTATACCTAGAGGAGGGTGAACAAGTATATCCTAATTTCTTCCAAATTCAAATTTTAGGGAATACAAGAATTAAATACACACTTGATGTGACTAAACAAATGAATTGTTATAGTCAACACATGTGAAATATCAATATACAAGTGATACAATCAATACAACATATGGAAGGTAAGGAAACATAAAAATAAATATTGACACATTTTGTTTTTACGTGGTAAATATCCGAAGAGGAAACGTCCACCGGCTGATACCACAACCACAGGCAAATCAATCCACTATATGAAAAGGACTTATACACTCAAAGCTATCAACAAATGATATCCACCCTAAGCTATCAAATCCTAATCTACCCTCAAGACCTAGTAAACCACCTAGTCTACTCCCTATCTAAGGTGTGTCCTACACCTCTAGAGAGCAACTCCCTATCCAAGACTCTCAAGCCTCTAGGAAGATTTCCTTGCTTAGCTATCTAGATCACAAGGATCTTAGTCAAGCTTCCCCAGCTCAACCATCTGGAGTATCACACTCCTAGCTAAGACTTTTGCATGACTATCCGGACCACATGCCTTAGTCAAGTCTTCTTGCTCTAATTAAAGCTTCACTCACTTTGAAAGAAACTTCAACTTTTCCACAAGGCAATGATCTAAGTGATGCAAATGATGCAAATGATGCAAACACTAGTCAAATAAAGCAAGATGATCAATCAAGCTCTATGTACATGCTTAGTTATGATCTAGAATATACTATCAACACACAATCACAAATCTATCTAGAAATCAAAGCATGTGAATTAATAAGAACAAGATTTTGAATATTCAATATATCACACAAAAAATATTAGTTAGATCATGAAATTAAACCTAGAAAATGTCATAAGGCACATCATATATAATATTTCTATAATCAATTTCAAGATCAATCAAGTTTAGCTAATATATGTTCAAGAGAAATTACAAAGCTAAAAATAAATTAACAATCAATCATACAAACCTAGAAAGTGAATTAACATCATTCTCAACATATTTCATCTATCAAAAAGGAAGATTAAAAAAGATAATCAAAAGAGAAAGTAAGTTGAAGATGTTTCACATACAACACTTGAGTCTCGGACTGAAATCTGCCAACTGCAAAAATTTATGAACTCAAATAAATCTAAAAATACATATTGTTTGTAGCTCTCTTCAAGACCTACAATTTTGTTTTTTGGATCACTCAATTTCGAGTTCGTATGAGAGAGTTATGATCAAAATCAAAAATCAAAAATCATGAAGAAATTCTGCACTCTTTCTTTTTCAATTTTTCTTCTTCAATGGAATGGAAGGGAAATGAGGAATTTAAAAGAGATGAAAGAGAGGGAAACGAAGAGCCAATCATGGCCTGCCACATCAGCATCACATGTGGGGCGCGTGTGGCATACATGGATAGAGAGGTGCTCTGGCCGTTTGGCACACGTGGCCTCCAAGCTTGGCCGTTGGCCACGCTTGCTCCTCTCACGCTCCGCTCGCATTCTTCAGCCGTATTCGGGCATCTGAACTCCGAATTAGAATCCAATTTTAGATTACAAACCGTGACTCCCTTATGCACAATTAAGACTATAAAACTTTGCAAAAAGGTTGAAAATTCATCTCAGAAAATGATGACGAAGACAACTCAATGAACGTAAATGCAAAGTAGCGTAGCTATATCATTTGGACTCGAAACCTAATGAATGAGTAACCGAAATGATCGAGACTCACTAAGGAATCATATGAGATCATTTTCAAGTCCAAAATACAATAAACACAAACAAATAAACATGATTTCACACAAGTATGCCATATCCACACAATAGTGATAAAACATGCAATTCTACAATGTTTGACAATATGAGATTAATGCATGTGCATACTTGAATGAGTGTGAATGTGTTATATCAAATGTTTGCACAATGATGCAGGGACACACATGTATGAATTGTGTGTGTGTGTGTGCTTACACCTTGCAAGAGGAAGAAGAAACTTGGTACCTTAGCATCCAAGTATATAATGTACCCCCTGAAGACGATATTTGCACAAGATGTTGCTTCTTCACCTTTGAAGCTTCTTTTCACCAAGAATCTTCTAAGCAACAACTATTAAAAATATAGTTTTGCAATGGAATCAAGTCAACACAAATCTAAGATCTTACAATCTCCTCGTTTGGCTATTCCATGGCAAAACCTCATCCTCACTATACAATTTTCACTCCAATAAACTCAAGGTTGATAGCATTCTCTCATCCTCACATTACAAAGAGATCCCTAGACTAAAAGGTCTTCAAGTCTTCTCGAGTCTTCAAGAATCCCTTCTTTGAACTTCAAAATACCTATGAGAGAAGAAGCAAACCAACAAGAGATTTTCTTTCAAAGAAGAATGGTGAGATATTATTACATAAACAAATAAGAACTCCCTTATCCCAAACCAAAATGCATTATCTCAAGCAAATATATGTTTTCACATTAAAGCTCTCTTTAAGATCCTTAACACAATTAGGCAAGAATTTCTTTCTCCCCCTTAAGTCAAAGTCTCCATTAAAGCACAAAAAGGTACAAAATTCACACATTTGGAACATATCTCCACACATGGTGAGGTATACATTTTTCTTCCCTATATCAAACATGGATTTCCCCATATCAAACATGGTGATATATACATTTTCTTCCCCTTTTTGTCAAGGAAAGAGAAAGTACACAAGAGATAAAGAATGGGATATTAAACAAACAAATCGTATAGAAAGCGAAGTTCAATAAACTAAAGCTCCCCCTTAACATATGCTCCATATATTATCACCAAGTAGATTTGTTCACAAAGGACCCACACATTCACCCATTCAAGCAATAAGTGAAAATATTTCATCACTTTTCAAAGTCCAAGAGAGAATCATAGATTTTCATTAATCTTTCAAAAATATTCTCACATTGCTAATGAATCAAGCACGTAAGCAAAATATGTGTGTGTGTGAATGCTTCTCATATATATAGTAGGAGTAATTGTGATTTCAACATGCAAACAATTTCCACACCTATCTAACTAAAGCGTTTCCAAAAATAGGTCAAACCGATATTCATTCGGGTTTTTACTTTAAAAGAATAGATTTCAGCATGTGAGCGTATGTGTGCATGTGGCTCATTTACTCATTTCTATTTGACAACCCGAACATTTCATAATTCTCAACTATACACCATTAAGCCTTTTATTTTTTCTTATTTCTTTTAGGTTTAGAATCAAAGAGTTTTTTTTTTTTTTAATGATTCTTTTCAACACTTCTTTGATTTTCCTAACATAAACATATACACCTCATGAGTCATGACAGCTTTCACTCATCACAATGGTATAGCCCTTTCCTACAGGCGGCTGCACAACCAAGGTGTGTAACCCTTTCCATAAGTGTGCTCGTTGAATTCTATATAGAGCCGAAGCAAAATGGATACATACCATAGGTCATCTATCATGTACTAAGTACAAGTACCAGGTCTTGATCGGTCATCCAAAAGAGAGGGGCTCTGAGGACCAGTTTGACATCTCATTCAAGAGAGAGTGAGTCATCCATCCAATGCCTATGTTCACAGAGGGGCCCGAAAAAGAGAGTGAGTGAAAATGATGCACTACACGGGCACCATTTTGACCTTACAAAAGCAAGCCCCAAGCTGGTCCGTACCAATAGGCTTCTAGATGCATCCATATTCTACATACTTTTAACCATATATACTCGAAAACTAAAACATATAAGAGAAGCATTTGTACACTTTTCAAAAATAAGATTTTCAAGCTCAAGTGCATGATCTAAAAACAATAAAAGATACTTGTTTAAGATCATTACTTCTCAAGTGAGAGGCTCTCAAAGATATTGATATTACAATTAAGTTTTGCGCATCAAGCCACTCATCAATCACACAAGCACATCAATCAACACAAATCATGTCAATGGACATTCTAAGATTTTTAAACCTCTCTTTGTCTAAGGGCTTTGTGAACAAGTCCGCAAGTTGATTTTTAGTAGACATATGCTCTAGAGTAACAATTGAATGTTCAACTAGGTCTCTAATAAAATGATGCCTAATATCTATGTGCTTTGTGCGTGACATGCTTATAACAACATACATCATGATTAAGATCAATGTGAACAATTATCACCAAAAGATTTTAAAAGAGAAAATGTCAATGAGTACCATTAGAACACTATACTAGGTCTCTAATATGACATGCTTTATGAAGTAGTGCAAACAATGAGTTGAGAGATGAAAAATCATGTAAGCAAGCAATGTGATATAGAGATACTTTTGCAAGCTATTTTAATTAGTCCTCTTGGCTTGTCTTTCCACATGACAACAAGTTATAGGTGTGTTGATTCCAAGAGACTAAAGACTATGCATTTCAACTCAAACAACAAAAAATTGACTTTCTCCAAAAGTCTTAGCATGATTGTCACCATATAGATCTCAAAATTCAACTTCTTTAAAGCTAATCAACAAATTTTGACTATCATGGTGAGTATGAGAATATTAAGTTCATGTATTGACTAGAGACACCAAGTTTGAATACTAAACTTTGTACATTACAAATAGCGTAGTCAAGCATCAAACATAAAACTCTTATCAAACAAGAACAAAAATATTCTCATATATGTTACTCAATCAAGTATGAGAGCACTCACCTTTAACCATATTGGTCTTAGGTGAACCAACACAAACAATATCATAATCATTACACATGGCAATATGAAATCTAAAAGAAAAAACATCAACTATCTTGTTCATTAAAACATCACTCATGTCAAATTTATCATTTATGCCACGCACAAATATATCATCAAGACTTTTTAAATGATCATGGTTAACATTCTTCTTGACCAACTTTTTCTCAACATTTTTCTTAACATGATTACCATTAACATGCATGTTATTCTTTTCAATCCAAATCTTCTTAGTCAGTTTCTTCACATGAATATGATCAACATGCACATTTCTCAAAGCATCAAAGCTATTAAAATGTTTAGAAACTTTCAAAGAAGATTTATCCATTTCACAAGTATGCACATTATTCTTCTTAACCCAAACTTTCCTTGTTGATTTCTTTTCAATAACATGTTCATTATGCATAGTCTCTAAAGCCCTAACATGTTTAGAAACAACCAAAGGAAGTCTTTTCACCTCACTAGCATGCATCTCATTCCCCAGTTCGTATTGTCTAATATAATTGTAGCATTTAGGTTTGATATGCCCTACAACATTGCAAAAATGACAAACCAGGATAAACTTAGAGATATTATGTCTAGCTCTAGACTTAAACTCATGCTTAGGAGAATGATTAGGTAACTTTTTCACATTTTCATCATGTTCCACATTTCCTAGTTTGCATTGCCTAACATATCCATAACACTTAGGCCTAATGTGACCAATCACATTACAATAATGACAAACCGGTATGAATTTAGAAAAGTTACGTTGAGAAGACGGTTGAGAAGTTCCATAGCTCTTTTTGTCTTTGTCTTTGATGTTGGAAGGAATAATAGTTGAGTTTTTCTTCTTCTTGGACTTTATTGACTTATTCCTGATTGTAGGAGTCTTCTTCTTTTCTTCTACAAAACCCAAGCCACTCATATCTCCATGATGCTATCCAAGTTTTATGACTTCATCAAGCTTAATGGCTCCAATTTTCATGCCATTAATAGACTCTTTAAGAGATTTGACTTCATCTCTAAGCTCACACTCTTTTATCTCCATGACAGTCAAAGAGTTCTCTTTTTGCTTAATCTCTCCCTCCATGACAAACAACTTCATAGTAAAGTCTTCTCTTAGATCATCTAGCTCTTGAGAACTTTCTTTCACCTTTGAAAAATACTTTTCAATTGTATTTTCATGCTCCTTAATGACTTCACTTTGCTTGCTCATCTTTTCCAAAGACATTTTCTTTTCGTTGACAAGAGCTTTAATTATCACCACTAAATTGGCTTTGATCAACTTCAACTTGTTGTCCTCTTCATTCTTTTGTTGAAGGATCTTGTCATTGAAGCTTACATAATCTCGATTTGAGGAGGCTTAGAACTCTTCATGATAGGAGGAGATTTCACTATCTTCACTACTCGAAAAGTATTCACTTTCCTCGTTACTTGAGGAGTCTTCATTACTATCCTCAAATCTTCCTTCATATATAGCCGGGTGAGCAATGTAATTGCTAGTATATTCTCATTCATCCGAGGACTCCTCTTCCTCTTCTACATCACTCCAAGTAGCCGCCATAGCTAAGCATTTCTTAGACTCTTTCTTCCTATTAGCATGTTTAGAAGAGATAAATCCAATCCCGTTGCATTCATGGCATCGAATTAGCTTTTTTTTAGATTTATCCTTGCAATCTACCACTTCTTTTGGAGTGATCTTCTTCTTGACTTCCTCTCTCTTAGAACATATGTTCTTTACAAATTTCTTGAAAGTTCTCACCATACTAGCCATATCATCTTCACTTTTCTCATTGGTTACCTTGAATGCTATTCCCTTACACTCAATCTTCGGCTTGAACCTAAGCTCATAAGTTTGTAGAGACCCAAGAAGCTCATCAACCCTCATAAGATCGATATTCTTGCTTTCTTCAATTGCGGTCACGTTAGCATTAAATCTCTTAGGCAAGGATCTTAAGATCTTCCAATTAATTCTCTCTTGTGGATATAGCTCTCCTAAAGTTTGACTTTGGTTGGTGATATTCAAGAGTCTAGTTTGGAAGTCTACTAACTTCTCATCCTCATCCATAACAAGAATTTCAAATTTAGAAGTAAGCATTTATACTCTAGACCTTCGAACCGCTAACGTACCCTCATTGGTAGTTTGCAAAGTATCTCATGCTTCCTTTGCTAATTCAAGGTTTTGGATGTAGATAAATTGAGTACTATCTACACCTCCAAAAATAGCATTCACCGCCCAATGATGCCACTTAGCATTATCAAAATCAATAGTCATCCATTTGGCTCTAGGCTTTGAAATCATAGTTCCATCTTCAATCCTTTTGGTAGGTATCTCATAACTTTCCTCAACACTCATCCATGCTTTTTCATTGATGGAAATGTAGGCTTTCATCCTAAGTTTCCAAAAGGAGTAGTTAGATTGGAGGTCTAGCATTAGAAGCACCTTCCAACATAGAATCACCCACAGTAACAAAAATGTATTTTTCACAAAAAACACAACACAAACAATATAAAAACAAAATATCTATCTAATTACTCCTAGACACCCGCTCTGATACAGATGGGGAAGATTTTCGCTGTTAGAAAACCCCTACTAGAGATTAATCCCTTATAAACAACCAATAGTGGCTAGTTGCTCAATTGGGATTCTAACCATGAAGCTCATCTATCTAACTATGGCTCAACCTATTTCTAATGTAGCCATCCAAGGGTGTATAACGATGACTTCCAATTCCCTCACAAGTGGCTGCCCTATAGTGTATAGCAGAGGCCACACATTTGAGATTGGATGAAGATTGAGGTTATTCAACCGGATTTTACTCGAAGGTTAGTTCTTGTAAAATCACTAAAGTAGCCAACTTAAAATGCATAGTGAAGGCTTCTAATCCTCTCTCAAATGCCGACCTAGGGTGTATAGTGTCAGTCACCCGTTAGAGGTTAGTTTAAGAACGCATTTGTTGAGCTGGGATTTCGAAAATCCCATCCATTCAATAAGCAATAAAGATTCCAAATTAACCTGCTAAGAGGGTGTATCCCAACAAATCAATAATGAAATCATTCAAAGCAAAGAACAAAACATAGAAATAGATATGTATATAGAACATAGAGTTTATTTACAAATACCTAAAATCCATCAAACAAATAACATCAACCCCGTAGTGGGGTATTTTAGCTACTCATGTTCTTTACAAACAAATACAAAACTAAGAGAAGAGATTGAGAGAAAACCCTTAAAGATAATATCCTTCCTTGAAGCCTTGAATCCAAATCTCCTTAGTTGCCTTTAGGTTGAGTAGAGATGGTTTGAATGGTAGGGAGAGTGTTCTAAAAGCTAAGTTACACTAAGTTGCTGAAAATATGTGTATGGGAGCTTTTCGAGGATGCTTTGGTTCGTTCCCATCCTTTTCTATTTATAGAGGACACAAAATTAGGTCTAAAATGCTGAAAAACAGAAGCTGTCACACATAGAGTATGGGTAGAGTGCAGTTCAATGACCCGCACTCCAACGCTGGATAGTGTAGAGTGCTAGTCAAGTGTGGTTTAGGGACCTGCACTTCACCCGCACTTTATCATATTTTCACAATTTCAGCTCCCGGGTTTCTCATAAAGTACGGGTGGAGTGCAGTTCAATGACCCGCACTCACCCACACTCCAACACTGGAAAGTGTAGAGTGCATGTGGAGTTCGGTTCAGGGACCCGCATTGTACCCACACTTTATAGCATTATGCTGTCTTCTTCGATCCTTTGGTGTGCGGTTCCAACGCGGGAATTCCTACACTGGATCTTGACCTCTTTTTGTACCATTTGACCCCTTATTCGCACGAAAGTCCCGAATACTGTTTCTAACTCCGAAAATGTAAGAATGCCTGCAATTACACACAAAAAGCCCATAAGAGACGCTAAAGCCAAGAAAACGAAACAAAGGATATGGAAATGATGGCTGAAATATATAATATATTTGGCGCGATCAAATACCCCCAAACCAAACATTTGCTTGTCCTTAAGCAAAACACAAAATAAAACAAATAAGACACAATAATAAAATGACTCAATCTAAAATTTTCCTAGACACAAAGAAAACTTGTTGTAAAACCAACTTAGAGAGATACGCCAAAAACAAGTGGGAGTGAGGAATGAGCATATGCAAAATGTTCTAAACAACTCAAAGGCACCCCAAAGGAAATTCTCACAACACGAATCCCACACTTAAAGTACCATTGCCTTGGAAACTACTCACTCTCACGCCTCGAGCATAATTCACTTCGACTCTAGGTTCTCACATGGATTCTCTCTTATCTTTCCTTTCAGAACCTAGGTTCACACTCATGCAACATGTATGTAAGGAATCAAATTTGTTGCATACATTTAGTATAGAATAAACGCTCTTTTTAGTGAAAAAGTCTCATGAAAGAATCACGTGTCATGAACGTGGAAAGAGCATGCATTAACTAATATTCCCAATCTAGACTTCCCCTAAGATCAACTAGGTCTTTTCCATTTGGTTGTAACGTGGCCACGGTGAATGGTGATTAGAAAAATGAGAATTTAGGCACAAGCACTAATCAACCAAGTTAAGGCAATACATTCTACACTTAAGCATTTAATTTCTCGTCAACTCCACTTCCAAATATAATATGGCGTCCATGCATACAATTAGAATCTACGTGCAATCTTTAACTATTCATGTTACCCATTTGAGTAGCATTTACAATTTACACAAGGCATTTGAAGCATATTTTTCTTTTGTTACTTTTTGCTTCTTTTCTTTTCTTTTCTTTTCTTTTCTTTTCTTTTCATGCCTTTTTACTATGCACATTTTCACAACTCATTACTTAAGCCTAGGTACACGCCATTTATCAAATTAAAGCACAAGTTTACATTCCTAAGCCTTAACAAGATCAATTAAATAAGGGTTGGCTTAGTGTTTAGGTTGCTTGGGTTATGGATAACGTGGGTGTAGAATGGAAAATTCTATATGTGTTTGGCTTCAAAATTGGCTTGGGAGCACACATATTACGGGAATGGGAAGTATTTAGGCTTTTTGAGTGGCTAAAACACACACATTGCCTAATATCACTTCAAATGATCAATCTACCAAGGGAATAAAAGTTTCCGTCAAGCAGTCCACATATATGATGCATGTTCAATGACAAATGATGATTTTTGATGTAGTGAGACTATGCATGATGTTTGAATAGTGTTTATAGATTTGAAAAACATTTTCCCTCAAATATACACGATTTTGGCTTGTGTTTGTGATCTCACAGATGAAATCTCCACTATTAGAACGAGGCGCTTAAGCACCGAGTTCCTTCAACTTGGACACTAAAAGATGGGACAATCCCATAAAGTGCAAGTAAGACCCCTAAAGTGACTAAGAGCTATTGAACAATCAGATTAAGCATACACACATTAACCACAAACACTTTGCTTAAGGTATCTCACCAAGCTAAATAAGCTCAAAATTCTGGCTAAGCAACAAAATTTAAAAATATGACATAAAAATTACTCAAGATACAAAAGACGACTCAAAAAGGCATCTACACCCCCAAACCAAAACCCAACATTGTCTTAAATGTTGAAGACAAGAGAGTCTGGCCTAGCGGCACACCTAACACAACTCAAAATACAAAAAACACAATGCGAAAGACAAACTCAACATGGAGGTTAAAGTTCCAAAAAAACTGGTGACTTTTGAAATCGACCTATATCTGCTCTTCAGTGTAAATTTTCAAAAATACTCAATAAAATTTTTCAATTTTTGGCATAGGAAAATATTCATGCAAATGTACACTTTTCATTTAGAAAATATTTCAAAATTAAAATTTGAAAAGTGTGTAAACAGACGTCAAAGATGGTTCACGTGCAGAATTTCAAAACAGGACATCGCCCATGACCTTTGGTCGAAGAAACGTTCATAACTTTTGAACCCCCAACCAGAATTTTACGTTCTTTATACCGTTAGAACCGTATCAAAAAATCGAAAGACGCAACGTGGGCGAAATAATTTATTTCTTCACCAAAAAGTACAGTTTTATGAAAAATTTTGCCTCCGAAATTTCAAAACAGGGACTTTCGCAAAGGTCAAAGAAAAAGTTGACACTAAAAAGACTTAAAACACAAACCTAGTCACTAATCATGCACAATCAATACCCCAACAAAATAAAAATGACTCAAACTAGGGCTCACATATATAAAGGCAATTCATGCAATATTTCAATAATCATAAGGGCATCAATTTAAGCTCACAATCATTGACAAGCATTTTCAACAATATTGACGGAATTGAGGCATAACAACCTCCAAACTGAATCTAACTATAAGCACATGCATTCATACTTGCACAAGAGCCTCCGGCCCATCCATCAATAAAGATAATCAATATAAACAAAGTGCAGTTAGCCACCAAATATACATTTCAAACAAAAACATCACAACATCACAATTATTGAATTTAAACAACATAAAACATAAAAATAACTACATGCATCAAAATTATTCAATGAGATGCATTCTGTGATAGGCTAGAGTCCTCTAATGGTGGTTTGACCAAGTTAGGAAATTCTCTATTTTTCACAACCCAAATAAATTTAGGTATCTTTATTATCTTTTCCTTTCCCTTTCCCATATTCTATATAAGTGCACTTGGTGTTTCCTTACCCATATTTTCTTGACCCTAGGTGGACTCCTAGGACCTCTAGTTTTCCTATGTTGGCTTGGTTTGAAATTCTTAGCCTCCAAATGCTCTATCCTAGAACATGCATAGCAAAAGAGTTTAGAGTTAGAGGAACTCCCCTTTGATGCATGGCTCTAAGGACGTCGGATTTGCTTTGCTTGTAACGCCTTGACCTCCTCCTCCTTTTTGCTAAGTGTTCCTTTTGCTTCCTCTAAAGCATTGGCTTTTTGTACAACTTCTTCTTGCATTGTTCTTGACTTGCGAACTATCTCATCTTCAAATTCCTTTGATACCCTCACCAAGTTCTCGAACTCCTTTAATGTTGTACTCATTTCGGCTTCAAGTCTCCCAACTTGTTCTTCAAACTCTTTACGCTCATTGGAGACTTCACCATTGGCCTTCTTAAGTGTGCCATTTTCAACTCTGAGTATCTTCACTTCAAGCATTAATTTCTTGTTTAGTTCTTGAAGGTTTTTCGCCTTTTCCATTTTCAAGGCTTCCTTGCCTTCAAGCTCCTTCTTCAAGAGTTTAATGTTCTTTTCATAGTTTTCCCTTATTTCTTTTTTTTCTCGGGAAACTACCTCAACTCTCTCTTAAAGTTCTTCATTCTCTTTCTTTAACACATCCCTCGCCAACAATAGCTCCTTGGTCACCTTCATAAGCTCCTAGTTCATGTTGATCCACATTTCTGTCTCATCATTTTTTTGCTTCACTCCACTTCAAACTCCATACGGAGTTTATCAATGTCTCATTCTAAGCTATTGCATGATCCCAACGGTTTGGTTCCCCAATGTTCTTGTAGAAGCTTCATTTTCTCATCATTTGCCAGGCATGTTGGCGAGTAACCTAGCTCTGAATTTTTCCAAAAGGAATCCATAGAGTCCTGAAATAAACAAAAACAAAACTACCAAAGCAATAAAATGAAACTAACAAAGCTAAAAAAAAATAACTAAGAAACTAGTAGTATTAAAACTAATCTAACCACTACTACGCACACCGATTCCCAGGTAGCGGGGCCATTTGATGGGGAAGATTTTCGCCGTTAGAAAACCGTCCGTCAAAACAATTTATAAAACCTATGCGATGCGTTCACATTTATAAATATGAGTAAAGCGGCAAGCACGAGTGTCGTCCACTGAGATCGGGGTAGCAGTGATAAGATTAAGATTAATAGAACTAGTGAGCATAAAAGTAAAGTATATGGTAGGTGAAAATATAAGATAAACTAAACTAATAATGCAATCTAAATGGAATGGTAATGGAGTGATGAATGTATGATGATGGAACTATGGAGTTGAGGACTCATAAGCGAATATTGGGGCAATTGCAACAAACTCTCAATTAAGCATGTAATGACAAATGTAATCAACCTAGGGTGTATAGTGTTGGCTATGTATTAGTAGCAAGGGGTCAACCTAGGGTGTATAGCGAAAACCCCTACTAGCGATTAATCCCTCCTAAAAAACCAACAGTGGCTAGTTGCTCAATTGGGATTCTAACCATGAAGCTCATATATCTAACTATGGCTTAACCTATTTCTAATGTAGCCATCCTATGGTGTATAGCGATGACTTCCAATTCCCTCACAAGTGGCCGCCCTAGAGTGTATAGTGGAGGCCATACGTTTGAGATTGGATGAAGCTCGAGGTTATTCAACCGGATTTTACTCGAAGGTTAGTTCTCGTAAAATAACTAAAATAGCCAACCTATGGTGTATAGTGAAGGCTTCTAATCCTCTCTCAAATGCCGACCTAGGGTATATAGTGTCGGTCACTCGTTCGAGGTTAGTTTAAGAACGCGGTTGTTGAGCTGGGATTCCGGAAATCCCATCCATTCAATAAGCAATAAAGATTCCAAATTAACATGCTAAGAGGGTGTATCCCAACAAATCAATAATGAAATCATTCAAAGCAAAGAACAAAACATAGAGATAGATATACATATAGAACATAGAGTTTATTTACAAATGCCCAAAATCCATCAAACAAATAACATCAACCCCATAATGGGGTATTTTAGCTACTCATGTTCTTTACAAACAAATACAAAACTAAGGGAAGAGATTGAGAGAAAACCCTTGAAGATAATCTCCTTCGTTGAAGCCTTGAATCCAAATCTCTTTAGTTGCCTTTAGGTTGAGTAGAGATGGTTTGGATGGTAGAGAGAGTGTTCTAAAAGCTAAGTTACACTAAGTTGTTGAAATTATATGTATGGGAGCTTTTCAAGGATGCTTTGGTTCATTCACATCCTTTTCTATTTATAAAGGACACAAAATTAGGTTCAAAATGCTGAAAAACAGAAGCTGTGGTGCGTAGAGTGCGGGTTGAGTGCGGTTCAATGACCCGCACTCCAACGCTGAAATTCCAACGCTGAAATTCCAACGCTGGACAGTGTAGAGTGCGGGTCAAGTGCAGTTCAAGGACCCGCACTTTATCATATTTTCACAATTTTAGCTCCGAGTTTCTCATAAAGTGCAGGTGGAGTGCAGTTTAATGACCCGCACTCACCTGCACTCTAATGCTGGAATTCCAACGCTGGAAAGTGTAGAGTGCGGGTGAACTGTGGTTTAGAGACCCGTACTGTACCCGCACTTTATAGCGTTCTGCTGTCTTCTTCGATCCTTTGGTGTGTAGGTCCAACGCGGGAATTCCTACACTGGATCTTAACCACTTTTTACACCACTTGACCCCTTATTTGCACGAAAGTCTCGAATACTGTTTCCAACTCCTGAAATGTAAGAATGTCTGCAATTACACACAAAAAGCTCATAAGAGACGCTAAAGCCAAGAAATCGAAACAAAGGATATGGAAATGAGGACCGAAATATACAACATATTTGGCGCGATCAGATACCAAATGAAATTCCCTTAAGCAATATAGTGTATATTATACCTAGAAGGGGGGTGTAATTAGGTATAGTCCTAATTTCTTTCAAATTCAAATTTTGTGGAATACAAGAATTAAATGCACACTTGATGTGTCTAAACAAATGAATTGTTATAGTCAACACATGGGGAATATCAATATACAAGTGATACAATCAATACAACATATGGAAGATAAGGAAACATAAAAACAAAACTTGACACATTTGTTTTTACGTGGTAAGCCTCTGTAGAGTTAACGTCCACAGGTTGATACCAAAACCACTAGCAAATCAATCTACTATATGAAAAGGACTTACACACTCAAGGCTATCAACAAATGATATCCACCACAAGGTATCAACTCCTAATCTACCCTCAAGGCCTAGTGAACCACCTAGCCTAATCCCTATCAAAGGTGTGTCCTACACCTCTAGAGAGCAACTCCCTATCCAAGGCTTGAGAGACTCTAGGAATATTTCCTTGTTTAGCTATCTAGATCATAAGGATCCTAGTCAAGCTTCCCTAGCTCAACCATCCGGAGTATTACACTCCTAGCTAAGACTTTTGCATGACTATCCGGACCACATGTCCTAGTCAAGTCTTCTTGCTCTAATCAAAACTTCACTCACTTTGAAAGAGACTTCAACCTTTCCACAAGGCAATGATCTAAGTGATGCAATTGATGCAAACACAAGTCAAATAAAGCAAGATGATCAATCAAGCTCTATGTACATGCTTAGTGATGATCTAGAATATACTATCAACACACAATCACAAATCTATCTATAAATCAAAGCATGTGAATCAATAAGAACAAGATTTAGAATATTCAATATATCACACAAAAAATCTTAGTTCTTAGATCATGAAATTAAACCTAGAAAATGTCACGAGGCATATCATATATAATATTTCTATAATCAATTTCAAGATCAATCAAGTTTAGCTAATATATGTTCAAGAGAAATCACAAATCTAAAACTCAATTAACAATCAATCATACAAACCTAGAAAGTGAATTAACATCATTCTCAACATATTTCATCTATCAAATAGGAAGATTAAAAGAGATGATCAAAAGAGAAAGTAAGTTGAAGATGTTTCATATACAACACTTGAATCTCGGACTGAAATCTGCCAACTGTGAAACATCATGAACTAAAATTACTCTGAAAATACATAGGTTTTGTAGGTCTCTTCAAGACCAATAATTATAGTTTTTGGATCACTCAATTTCGAGTTCGTATGAGAGAGTTATGATCAAAATAAGAAATCAAAAATCATGAAGAAATTATGTACTCTTTCTTTTTCAATTTTTCTTCTTCAATGGAATGAGAGGGAAAGGAGGAATTTAAAAGAGATGAAAGAGAGGGAAATGAAGAGCCAATCATGGCCTGCCACATCAGCACCATGTGTGGGGAGCGTGTGCCACGCATGGGCAGAGAGGTGATCTGGCCGTGTGGCACACGTGACCTCCAAGCTTGGCCGTTGGCCACGCTTGCTCCTCTCACGCGCTGTACGCGATCTTCAACCGTGTTCCGGTATCCGAACTTTAAATTTTAATCCGTTTTTAGATTACGAACCGTGACTCCCTCACGCACAACAAAGACTACAAAACTTTGCAATGAGGTTGAGAATTCATCTCAGAAAATGATGACGAAGATAACTCAACGAATGAGAAAGCAAAGTAGCGTAGCTACATCGTTTGGACTCGAAACCTAATGAATAAGTAACTGAAATGACCAGGACTCAATAATAAATTATATGAGATCATGTTCAAGTCTAAAATACAATAAATACAAACAAATAAACATGATGTCACACAAGTATGCCATATCCACACAATAAAGATAAAACATGCAATTCTACAATATTTGACAATATGAGATTAATGCATGTGTATACATGAATGAGTGTGAATGTGTTATACCAAATGTTTGCACAACGGTGCAAGGACACACATGTATGAATTTTGTGTGTGTGCGCGCTTATGTCTTGCAAGAGGAAGAAGAAACTTGATACCTTAGCATCCAAGTATACGATGTTCCCCTTGAAGACAATATTTGCACAAGATGTTGCTTCTTCACCTTTGAAGCTTCTTTTCACCATGAATCACCTAAGCAACAACTATTACAAATATAGAGAGTTTTGCAATGGAATCAAGCCAACTCAAATCTAAGATCTTACAATCGCTTTCCTATTCCACTTGGATGCCTTAAACTCTTGTGTGCTCCATTGCGCCTTAAGCTTGAGCACATCCTCTCCTCCACCCGTAGGAGTCATCATAGGTGGAGTGTAGCAGTCTTCAACCGCCATCCAAGTCCGATCATGGATTTGGCATATGTACGACTCCATCTTGCCTTTCCAAGAGGCATAATTCAACCCGGTGAGAAGTGGAGGCATTGTGCTAGAAGCAACCTCGTTTCCACCACCGTTTCCACTCATATTATTTATGAATGCAAATGTATGAACGATCAAAAATCACACAAAATGAAAAACACACCAAAATGAACTAGGATCACCTAAGTATATCTAGGAATATACTCTGATACCAATTGAAACAAATTTAGGTATGCCTAATATCAATCTAGAATTGGGGGAGGGGAAGGGGTGTGAATAGATTATAACCAAATTTACCCAATTTTCGTTATTAGTCAATTTGACAAAAATACCCGTAACTAGTAACAATAATATAACAAGTGTAATATGTGCGGAATTTAAATAACATTTGAAATATAAGTGGAAACCCTCGACAAGGAAAAACCACGGGCTATTAAGTGTTCCACACTCGAACCTCGAATTCACTAATGGCAATGGTGATTACAACCTAATCCTAGTATATAACCCACCAACACTACCTAATCCCGGTATAAGTGAACCTAGTCCAAATGCTTGTGATTTAAGCTACCTAATCCTATAAGTTACACAAGTCTTACTTCTCAATGAAGAGATAAAATGTCCTATGTGAATATATGATGATATTCAAAGAGCAAACAAAGCTAGGGAACCTTAGATGCTTATCTAGGATGATAAGATGATAATTAATACAATCCTAGATATCAAAAGATATATGACATGTCATAAAGCTTAGCTAAACATAGATTAAGCAAACCTAGATCGCTATGACAATACAACACTTGATCAATTCATCACAAACAATCTCTATCTTGTATCTAGCATATGATCTAAAACATTCAAGTGAATAAAGAGAAAACTTGTAAAGAAAGACACGAAAATTAGATGAAGTTAGTGAAAATATTACCAGGCAAAAAATGATGATGCAAAACCATGCATGGATGCATCCTATATGGGCATAGATGATGCAAAATGATCTTTGAGGCACAAGAAAATGTCTTTGAGTGTTTAAATGTGAGTTTTTGTGAATTTTTCTCTTGAAATATTTTCTAAGTGAAAATTATGATTTTTTAACTCTCTAATTCGACCTAAAATGAAAGAGGCATATTTATAGGGTGTCAAAATGAAATGACAATGTTTTGAAAAGTGACACAAAATTTGTCATAGGCGCTGTACGTAGAGCGATTGTACAGCGCCTACCTAGGAAACATGAAGAACATGAAGAACATTCTTCATAGGGGATGTTCGTAGAGCGCTCTTGTAGGGCGCCTGAACAGTGCCATAAATTTGATCTTCTCGGGTTTCAGACAGTCGTTGTACGTACAGCGACTGTACAACAACTGATTAAAAATAATCAGGTCTGTACAACGCTTTGCACAGTTCCTATCAGGTATTAGATGAGCGATGTACGTAAAGTGCTTCTATAGAGCACCTGTACATCGCCCTTCAACACTTTTGTATCCTAAATGCCTAAATGACATGGCAGTCTAATCCTAAGATGTAATCAATAAAAAAAATATAAAAAAATGCATGAAAAGATATAAATGATCATGAATGTGCACATATAAAAACACACATAACATACAAGAATAAGAATTATGCATGAGTTGTGAGTGTGTGCATCTAATCTCTTCAATTGCATGTAAGCACTTAGAAAAATACCTTTGGTGCTTATCAATTTTGATATCTTGAAAGGGCCATTGAGCTTGATCACCAATACCTAAGCTACCCTTACATCAATCCCCTATTGTGGTTTTTCCATGAAATAAGCCAATTAAACTTTGAGGTACTTACAATTCTAATTCATCATGTCCTCGAAATGGAAGCCTTTGTCGTAAAAGAAACCAACTACAATCAATTGAAGCACCTAAACAAGTTCGATATTAAATTCGAGCTTGATCTGTCTATTTGTTGATAGTTGTCGCAATATGTTGATTCTGATTCATTAGATATAGATATTTTCTTGATGCTTGTTGATGAGTTATAGAATTATCATGTTTTTCTAATAACGAAGCTTGTTTCTTCCAATTTGTAAACCCTTCACCAACAAAAGAGTCACCGCCTCATTGTTTCCCATTATCTGGTTTAAAAAGATAACAACATAGACAATATACTGCTTCCTTTTTTATACTATACTTCAACCAAGTAGAATATCTATCAAACCAAGCATGATTGAATTGCCTTGGCTTGTCTCCACAAGGTAATAAACGAAAATTATGTTCTCAAGGTTGACAAGGACCCTTTAATGCATATTCTCCATGAACTTGTTTACGAACTTGTTCACGAACATTAGGATGATAATCCCATATTCTAGTTCGAAGCCCCGGATCAGTAAGAAGATCGGCCAAATTGATTTCAACACAATGTTTTTTTGAAGACGATCCTATCTCAAGTGTTGATGGTCTTTTCAAATACTTCTCCATAATTGTTCCATTTTTATTTTTTTTTCAAAATAATCATCAATACCAATAGAAAAAAATTATATAAATCTAAATAAAACAAAAAATAATATTTATACACAGAACATAATCACAATGTAATTTATAATAAAAAAATTAAGATTATAAAATAAAGAAAAATACTAGGTGATCAAAATAATTGAATCATGATATTAAATGAACAATTATAATACAATAAATTAAAATTTGAGGTTTTTGGGTTTATTGATGAGAATATGGAATATGTACTAAACTAAAACTATTTGAAATAAGAAAAACTCAAAAGAATAATAAATAATTTAACATAAAATAGAAATTGAATTTACTTACCAGAAATCGAGTGTAGATGAGATGTTGACAATGATTATGAAAAGAGAGAATGAATTGTTTTACCATAGAAGAAAACAAAATTTTGAAGTATTTATAGCAATTGATGAAAAAAAAATCTAAGGAATTTAGAATTAGAGAAGGAGAGAATATTTTAATGAAATAGGAAATCGCAAATAGAGGAAGAATATAATAAAAAAAAGTGAGCAATACTAAATTGGAAAGGATTTATTCTCATACTTATTATACTATGAGGATAAAATTGTAATTGTAATAAAAAAAAAATAATGGCAATAAAATGAGAAGAGAAGACTGATCTTCACTTTTGTCACTTTTTTTTTTTTTTTTTGAAAAGAAACACTTCATTAGAAGAAAAACGAGCTACAAAGAGAGGGAAATCCCCTCCACCAGACTCTCCACACAAAGCGGACAATCTTTAACCCAAACAAACTAACCCCTACGAGACAAAGCTAATTTGGCTAATCCATGAGCTACTTTATTTGCTAATCTAGGAACATAATTAACGAAAAACAAGTTAACATCACGACAGAGATTCAAAATATCATCTAACACAAGCCCGAACTCCGACGAGATAACCACCTCATTGCAACTATCCTAAACCACAGATAAGGCGTCAGATTCCATAACTGCTAGAAGAAAGCCCCCATTCTTGGCCAACCGAAGACCCTCCAAATAGTCAAAGCTTCAGCAATTGTAGGAGAAAAAAACGCTTGAAAATTTCTGCAGAAAGAGAGTAATACACGACCATTGGAGTCCTTCATTACAGCTCCTATACCAGCTATTTTGTCATGAATATTCAGCATCGCATCCGTATTAATCTTATAAACACCTTGTGAAAGGGCCACCCATCGTGGAATGGCTTTTTCCGCCACAACCTTTGGACAATCGGAACTAGTAATAATATGATACTTCTGAAGAAAATTCCCTACCCAGTCAAGCACCTCAATAGTAGGAATCAGAACCTTCCCATGCAACCATGAATTCCTCCTAAACCACACCCGCTACCAAACCACACAAAGATATTCAAAAATCTGCACACCAACCTTCTTGCTGACTGAAACCACAAAATCCAAAAAAGAACCCTACTCTAGCGTCGAAACACCCTCATCCAAATCCCACGCATCTCTCACAACACTAAGTCTCAAACACGTCCAAAGCGCATGCATCGTCGTCTCCACCTTTTTCAGACAAAACGGGCAAACAATATCCAACATTATCCCATGATTCAACAAATTGACTTTAGAAGGGATCCAATTATTACAAGATTTCCAAAGGAAAAGCTTGATCTTTAAGGGAACCTTTAGGCGCCAAAAATACTTCCACCATGATTCCGCATCACCCAACCCCGACCCACCAGCCTCCACGGCCAAAGAAGAGGCTAACCAATAACCACTTCAGATAGTATAATTTTCAGAAAGATGAAAGTGCCACAGAAGCCGGTCAACAGACCCCCTAACACAAGAAGGGATGCTCAAGATAGCAGCAGCCTCCTCTACCACAAAGAGACTTTTAACCAAATCAAAATTCCACTCCACAGAATTTAATTTCAAAGCATCAATTGTATCATTCTCCCCCACACGCTGCTCCGAATAAATTTTAAAAAAGGTGGGCTACGACACCCATCTATCTTTATAAATCCTCCACCGAGACCCACATTCAACCAGCTCTCCTCCCCACAATAAACTCCTCCAAAGAAAAGACCCAAAACCACTCTTGGCTGACAAAAACGAAAAGGACCTGAAGTAACAAGCTTTAAACACCCGAACAGCAAGGGACTCAAGAAATCTAATCAACCTCCAGCATTGTTTCGCCAACATCGCCTTATTGAAAGTGCCTAAATCTCTAAAACCAAGCCCTCCCTCACTCTTGGGTTTACAAAGAGTCTTCCACGAGCACCAATGCATCTTTTTCTTATTTCCCCCTCCCCTTCCCCACCAAAACCTAGCACACATTCGATGAATATCATAAACAAGGAAGGCCGGTAATTTAAAAAGATTCATGGATTCGACAGGTATGGACTGCACCATAGCCTTAATTAGAGCCTCACAACCCCCAACAGAGAAAAACCTACTACTCTAACTTTGAAGCTTCTTCCAAACCTAATCCTTAATATTTTCAAAAAGTAGCCTTTTATTTCTGCTTGTCATGCACGGTAGTCCCAAATACCTCTTATGAAAATCCACCACCACCATCCCAAGAAGCATGCCCAAATGATTTTTTTTCAGCATGGGAAATTTGCTTACTAAAACAAACCGCCGATCTATTGAAGTTAACAATCTGACCCGAAGCTAATGAGTACCAATCCAGGATCTTCCTAATATTATCACATTCAGTCTGAGAGGCCCGAGAGAACAAAAGACTATCGTCAGCAAAGAAAAGGTGGGTGATTTTAGGACCATTTCGGCTGCAACGGAAACCAGAATACTCCCCATATTTTTTAGACCTGGAAATTAAACTAGAGAGACCCTCAGCACATATTAAGAACAAGTACAGCGAGAGAGGATCCCCTTGTCTCAAACCCCTAGTAGCCCGAATAAATCCGTAGCTTTTCCATTAAGAATGAAAGAATATGAAACCGTGGAAACACAATCCATCACCACTGAAATCCATCTCTCCGGAAAACCCATACGATGCATCATTCCCCTTATAAAATCTCATTCAACTCTATCGTAAGCCTTCGACATGTCAAGCATAAGGGACATGAAACCTTTCTTACCGTTCACCTTCCGGCGCAAAGCATGCATACACTCAAACCCCACCATAACATTATCTGTAATAAGCCAACTAGGCACAAAAGCACTCTGGGTTTCAGAAATTACCCCATCCAGAACCGAACGAAGACGGTTATCAAGAGCTTTCGAAATACACTTATAAACCACATTGCACAAGCTAATAGGCTTCATTTCAAACATTCTTTCCACCTTCTTAACCTTAGGAATAAGACATAACAACGTATGATTAATCCCTTCAACTAACTTTCCCTCATTCAGACAATCCAGACACATTTTAGTTACGTCATTCCCAACCACCTCCTAAAATTGAAGGAAGAAATCAGTCAGAAACCCATCGATTCCTAGAGCTTTCAAAGGGCACATTTGCTTTCATCACTCAAGCACATAAAACTAATATAAGCACAGCTGGAGACAGCACATGGTCCACCAGGACATCACATCACTTTCCTCTTTTTATAAGTTTTATTACTAACTTGTGGTTTTTTTAAAAAAAATCTAGGTAGGGCACTGGCCATATGTGTGCTAAGCGTGGGTCCGCCCCTAGACGTGGTGATAAATCTAGAGTCTTTAGACATCATGGTGACAAAATCTGCGACATCAACGACCTTATAAAATGGATGCATATTTGATTTTAGATAATTGCATCGAAGATGTAAATATGCATTTCTCTGAAAAAATTTTAAAAGTGGGTCCATAATAAATAGAATGCTGATGTATCATTATTTAGAAACTCAAAAATACATATTTGTATTGAAGATGAGCATCTTCAAAGGACTTATTTCAAATGTTTATTTTCTTACCTATGTGGCAATTTGAAGAGTGAACAAAGAGGATCCCTTCCAAAGGACTCTTCAATTAGAAATAGGTTTATATTATTTTAATGAAAATACTCAAATTCCTCTCCCCAATAAATCTAATTATCCTCCATTTTTTTTCAAGTTATAAATAATAATATGTTATTATTAAATATTCAATATTAGTCTCATTTTAAATATCTAACTGAGACATTTCTAATGGTATAATTTATAAATTAAAACTTATTATATATTAATTGAATTTAATTAAAAAGATTAAAAAAAAGATATAGATATAAATATCAAATATTAATTTTTATAATGATGATGTGATATAAAAATTAATATAATAATAATTGAGAATGGAGAAGTTGCTCTTCTGGAACCAAATATTTTGATGTGGCTCATTTGACTTTAAACATCTGTCCCTAAGAAACAAGCAGATATTAATTATTATTTCTTAAATGAATAAATATTTGTTATTTATTATTATCCATAGTGTTGTGAATTGTTATAAGCATCGGTCTAGTTTATTCCGAGAAATGTATTTGGTTCATGTGTTTGGCAAATACATATTGATGAACATGAATAAAATTTACTTTTTAGTAAACAAATGATTAGTTTCAACAGTTTGTGAATCCGAGCAATTCACATAATGCTTGTAACTTCCAAATTAGTGAAATAACGGCGTATACGTCATCCGAGTGGGAGTCGATGCGTATTGAACTGAGCAATACACGTTAAATCATCTACATAGAGATTATTGTCCAAGTGGTTGGGAGTATCATAGCGGGTTCATTATATCATTAATGATTTTTTTTTTCCATGACTACATAAGTAGAGTTAAAAGATAAATTGATATACATTTATTTTCAATTTACTTTAATTTTTTTTTAAAGTCGGGATTCAGCGAGGATAAGACTCAAACTACAAACACAGTCCGGAAGTCTGTTCCCACGAGAGGAAAGGGCTACTCCAACTGAAATGGGGAGAGGATACCCTCATTTGGTGTTAAACCAAGGAGGGACAAGAATAGCATATATACATAATATGTGCATACTATGGGTATTGAACTAAGGTGGTGGAAGGTTCCTAATGAAAGTCCAACCACATTGGCAAGGGATCAATGGCAATTTACTTTAATTTTAGACGTGAATTATTATTGCATTTGAGTATTCAAATATTTATATATGTTGCACAGGACCTCTTATATTTTTTTCTTTCTTATTATTACAATTTATTAATTTTCTTATTCTTTAATCAAATAATAATAAAAGACATCGGGTTAAATAAGTCAATTTCGGTTTAGCCATTAAATTAGTGAATGTTTTCGAGTTTTCATTTTTACACCCAATAAGCTAATGAGTGGGTTTGTGTTGAATAAAATTTGACTCGACTCATTTATAATTTGACACCTATTGTTCATTTTTAATATACACCTTGTAAGAAACTCATCTTTTATTTTATTATGTAGTGTTGTTTTAATAAATTTCAAGAAAAAATTAATTGAAAAAATAGTGAACTTGTTTCATTCAACCAAGATAACATAAGACTTTCTAGCTTTCTCATAACTAAACGCTTTCTAATTGTTGAAAAATAACTTAGGAAAAAAAACAACAAAAGGAATAAGAAAAAGAAAAATCTTTGTCTTTATCAATTTAAAGATGCAAATTGAAGAATAAATTTATCAAAACATTAACAAGAAATCAAACATTACATGAACAATAAAGTAAAATAAGATAGAATCATAAAATTATTACATATTTAATTAAAATCAAACAAAAAGAGGGGAAATAGTGAACAATTGTACCTTAAAGTCGTACCTTAAAAGAGGGGAAAATCATAAATCGTGGTTGCTTGAAGAAAGTGTATTGGTGTTAGATGTCTTGCTGTAAAAGAAAAACAAATCTTTTATAATTTAGATTTATGAAAAATAATAATAATAATAATAATAATAAATAAATAAATAAATAAACTAAACTTGGGGTACCAATGGGTTCAATGGGTGTTAGTTTTATTGTGGGCTTGGTTACGAAGTTGGATCAAGTTTATCTTTTCAAGCCCATATATGGTTTCAATCTTGCAATTTCATCGGCAATCATATTGTCGTTGCCATCAAATGTTACAAATTGTAAACATTTCTATATCCTGTATATAACCATAGTCCATATATAACTTTCAGAATTTCAAAGGACCACTTTAAATTGTGGGGAATTGATTTACAGTCTCTTTAAATTAATTTCTTCAGAAGCCATTCCTGACCCACCAAAAAATTTGCTTGGAAAGGCAAGGCATGTAACCAATATTTATGATTCAAGAACTTCTTTCTAGTATACAAGCCCCATAGCAACCAACCGGTTTCAGGTATGTGTATTAGTTTCACAGCTCTGACTTGGATTCCAAGTCTTCTTCAGATGAACTATCACTCTTTGAAGTTTGTGGCTGATTAGGAGATGCTTGTGTCTCTAGGACTTCTACTTCATCACCTAAAATTTTTGCAGTGAACCGTCTAGCCTCTAAGTCAAGATCTGGCCATTCTGAAACTATCCTTCTAGCTCCCTGAGGCAATTGTCAACAAATTTTTTAAAACTAGAATAGAATATGCAGCTCATACAAGTGAATTAAGAGAAGTGAAAGCGCAGCCTCACAATATCCCGATTTAAAAAATCAAACATCATACTCTTAACATGTTTATGATGGAAGAGATTTGATCTACCCGAGAGAGAAGAAAAGGTAATTTATCTATGATGCCAAATCTTATGATAGCAGGAAAGACAACCTAATTGAGAATATATATATATATATACATGTACCTGAAGTTTGGGTTCCTTGGTCATAGGATTATTGCAAAGATCAATGGTTTTTGCCTTCGACTTCGTGGCATTACCACACCATGACTCACACCATAACCATTCCTGTGGAAGTGAATAAATAGGTACTGCATGCTGGGCATAGTTCGGAAGATCCTATATAATAAAAATAGAACACACAAGGTTGGAACAAAATAATATAGAAAATGTCAATAATGGGATAATATAACTACAGTATTGATTCAGTTTGTGATTAGGTATCAGTGCCCCTGCATTGTGTTTGTTGCATGACAGACCTGTTAGTGCGCCACCAAGCCCAAAGCATTTTGCTTCTGTATGAGTAAAATACTACCAACAAATATATTCAATTCATCCTAGTTTGAACTGGCCAGGATAGAATTCTATTTCAAAACACAAAACCAGGCATCCTGACAAGAAAAGGGTGCAGATATATCTGCACACCCATATTTTATTGGGATAATTACCCTAGTAGCCAGGATGGAATTGAATGGAAATGGATGGAATGGCCACTAGTGTAACAATGTTTACTAAAAATAGCCACTTTAAGACTAATTCCCCATTTGGTGGCCATTTTGATAATAGTGGCAAAAGTTGATGGCCAATAGGTAATTACCCCTATTTTATTAAAAAAATTTATTACAAAGCTATACTTCAACAAAATGACCAATAAGGACAAGCTAATTTAATTAAAAATAAACCAAAATCCTATCAACAGTCATTAACAAACACTCAATTGTATGTTAAACCCTAATTTTATTTTAAGTATTAAATTTTACTTTTTTAAGAGTAAAGGATTATTGTACAGCAAAGCACAGAATTAAAAAATAAAAAGTTATCAAGCTAAAGGACTTTGATTACCAAAGCATGTATTTAATTAATTAAACGTCATTTTAATATAATTATATATGAAGAAAATTCCAAACCAATAAAATATGTTTTCCAAATTTTCTATAAATTTTAGGCATTTTTAGGGCTCTGTGAATTTATGTTATTGTTAATTCCATAATCACCACCATTACTATTAATTACACCTATAAGAACACCATTACTATTAATTACACTTATAACCAGAACCATCAATCTAACGCAAAAGCTCAAAATCCACAACTAACCAACTTCTAATATTGACCGAAAAGTACTACAAGAAGTCAACAAGAACAACAATCTGTTATTGTATCACTAAGTCTGACTCCAAATGAAGTAATAGAAATTAAAATAAATAAATCTTTACTTATCCATTGAAAAACTTTCATTTTGATAAACATTATATAAATAAATAAATTAAATTTTTTAAAGGTTAATTTTGGTATATTATTGGCTGTACATAGTAACAGTTTAATTTTCATGATGGGTGTATTGAACATCTGGGGGGGGGGGGGGGGGGGGGGGGGGGTGTCTAAACAAATTTTATGGGTGATATAAAAAATATGGGGGCACTGAAATCAAAAATTTTAGAACACAAAACCAGGTATCCTGATATCAAAGACAATTATTTTGTCCCTTTATGACATCTACAGATTAACACAAATTAAAGTAAAAGGAGAAATGAATTAATAATAGAAGAAGTAGATATTGAGATCTCCAAGTGATGCTCCAATCAAGTAATAACAAAGAAAGTTCTCTCTACTCAATTCCTGGATACGATGCTAAATTTAAAGAGACAAATGGAACACAACATAGTCTTCCCACGGTGTGCATGTCATTAGTAAAATATAGTAAGGGAAAGAAGAAGAGACAATCACAGCTGCTGGAATACTAAGAACTAGTATTTTCTGCTTCACAACCAAACACGTAACTATTATTGATTTTGCTATATACATCATATTAAATCAATTCTCTTTTATAAATTCTTTTGTGTAGTCTGTTATGGGTTTTTTTTTTTTTTTTTTTTAAATAGCAGTTTTCTTTACCTATTCCAAGCTTTAACAGAAATTGTAGAGCCGCAATGTCTTCAACAACAAAAGAAATAGGAAAAATATAATCAATAAGAGTCCTCTTTTAAAGAATAATTAATCAATAAGAGTCCTCTTTTAAAGAATAATAAGAATCCTCGTTCAAAGCTTTATAATATGTCCAGTTTGTTGTATACTTAGACTTATATGCTTATCATTTGAAATTTATGACAAGAACACAGTTGTCGGTGTTGGAATGCTTAAATACTATTGTCTAGCCCTTTCCTAACAACTTAACCTTTTAGGTCTGATGGTTACTAAAAGTTGGTTCAACTCAACTTTATAATTAAGTTTAGGTTATGATGTAAGGTATAAAATGAAATTACTTGAGCTCGAAAATTGCTAGTCACAACATAATTCTGTTGTGCATTACTTTCTAATTGGTCAGAAAAGCATACAGTTTCATCCATAGGCACTCAAATACAAGGGGCACCATTATCTGGATAGTTCGGGCACAAAGCTAAGTGCAATTGTGGAAATGACATCACAATCACTAAATAACAGCTTAGTGAATTACCTGATCCAGATTGGCTAGACTGTTTGGATCCTTGCTAAGAGTTTCATAAACAACCCTTAAATTATCCCCTGCTGCAGTCTGGCGAAATTTCTTCAAGTCAACAACATATAAAGCACTGCAGGAGATACAGCACCCGTCAAGCGCAGTGCACTATAAAAAGAACAACAAATAAATTACAAAACAATTAATAGCAGTCACCTACCTTATATGGTATGGTTTACCGCGTAAATGTTCTTTCCAGAAGCCCTGTTCAATAACAGAAAATTAAGAGGAAGGATGAGCAAGCAAAGCTGTATGCATGAAAATGCAAACTCAATCAGGATGTGATCCAATGAGAAACTTTGACAAAAGAAAACCAAACAAATGGAAAACTATTGGTATATACTTGTCTCCAAAATCGATATCCATCCATATCCTTGTTGTTGTCACAAAATGGTGTATATGCAAGGGGTCTTCCCTTTATATCCATGTCATAGAGTTCTCCCATGTCTGCCCTGATGATTTGATCCGCATCAACAAATACAACCTGCAGATACGTAGAATTGGAGCATTTTAAAAACACATTCCATATATTTAGAGTTGCCGCCAGTGTAGAAAAATAAATGAGCAACAGATATAGTCAAGAATTACACATACCTTTTCCAATGAAAGGGGAAAGATGACATCAAGGAATAATATTTTATAAGCCCAGATTATTCGTTGCTTTTCTTTCTGCTTATGCAACCATGAAGGCCATTTATAGGTGATTAGTTCATACACAAAACCATAATGTTGTGCCATATGTGGAATCATATCCTGATGAAGGGTCAATAATCAGAGTATATTCATGTAACATATTCTAGCTATTCATATACTTTTAAATCCAATAATAAAAACAAAGTTAACAAGAGAATAGACAGGACATACTACCTTAAACTGAGGCGATAGATAGTTCTTTATAAACCAAAATTTCACTGGACGATGAGTGTTTTTTAAGACACTTAGAATCATGATCTTGAGGAAGCGTTCGTATCTGCCACGCATCATTAAACAATAATCTTTTAGAATAACTCATGCAGAAAAAGAAATCAACACAGTAGAAAAAAAAAAAAAAATTGGACATAAACAATGCATGTTAGTATGCATTCCAAATGTCTTTAAAAAAATTCCTAGTTGTTCTCACTTAGCAACACTTTAGTCATAATAAAATCCTTTGAATACTCTAAATTATTATTTTTATTTAACAAAATGAAAGAATAAATAATGATTGTTGATGTCTACATTTAAGAGGGGTAAGTATATGTGATATAAGAATGAGTGCAATGCTAGCACCTATAAAGTTGCTTTCATTGAAACATTGCCAAAATGTATCGAACACGTGTCCGGATTTCAGTCCCCCACATACTTATTGTTTTCTTTGTTATGTGTTTATATACAGGCTTCAATCACATGGCATGGTATTACAGCCTTGTTTTACCAAAACAGGGATCATTTCTTTTTTGCATTTAATAATTAATAGGTTTGAATTGGTCTTATTAAGTTGTTTGTTTTTTTTTTTTTTTTTTAAGTGGTCAAATACTTAAAAACAATTGAAAATAAAAAGTAAAAAATCATGACTTTTCACTTAATTCCAAATCACTGTATTGTATTTAATATTTTTTCTTCCAAGACTATTCGATAAAAGATAACATATTTCCAATTTTATTCTAATTTTATATGATACACATTTCTTTCTTTTAACTTATTACTTATGATAAAGAACCAAAAAAAAATAATAATAACCTTCAATTTTATTTTTTTTTTGGGTAAAAATTAAAACCATTTTTATATCATTATTTATCATATCGTAATTATGAAAAATATCTTATCAATATTTACCTACAAATACTTTTCAAAAAAAAAAAAAAAAAAGATTTGCCTAAAAATGGTTTAGGAGTTGTTAAATTATTTTTATTTAGTTGATTGTACCATATCAAATGAAAATACATAACAATTAAAAGTAATAAGGGTATAAATATCAAATTACTAATTTTCAAACAATTTTCTCTTTAAAAAAAAAAAAAACAAGTTGAGACTATATTGAAATGTAAGGAAAAAAAAAACAAACAAACATATCATTCAAGTTTCAGGTTTCTATCCCTATTTAGTCTTCGGTAAAATTCAAGATTGTTCATTCTTCAAACAAAAAACCAAATGACCCCTAACTGGATTCATGTCACCCATATGATTATTGTTATCTATTATTTTAATTTATTATGTGTGTCTGAGCTTGAGCCTTATAGCAAGTCTATTAGTCTTGCATGTATGGTGTGTTAAGTCCAATAGCTTAAGCTTTGAATCTAGCAAATTTTCTCTGGTGAGCACACAACTTATAGCATACTTATAACACATCATCCACTTTTTAAATTATCAACCACAACTTGTTGTATGCACATGGCAAAAGTGATAATGTGGCACTTGTGCTATAAGCATGCTATAAGTTGTGTGCCTACCAGAGAAAAAATGTTGAACTTCTAATGAAAATCAAGAAAATACATGAAACATCTTAGACAAAAAAGTTATGATGAGATAGCAAAGAAACATAATGTAAATAAAGATAATAATTGAGTAGGATATAAGTTATAACAAAAAACTTACAAGTGTCCAGAAGCAATTGAAAATATGTTAATTGTTTTTCCATGTCGCTCACCCTTCCCATGGTCCTGATAGAAAATAAAGAGTCAAGCATATCGTTATCATAATGATGATAACTGTTGAAGTTTGTTAGCGGAATTATCTTTCTATTTTTATTTAGTTAGTTTGATTAAGGAGTTAAGTAGATTGTTACTTAACCCTTATCTTTAGAATAGTTTCAGTTTCTTATCTCTAATTTAAACTAGTTTAGTCTCCTAGTTTCAAGGTAGGCTGATACCTACTATCTTTATGTATATTGTTGTTGCATTCTACAGAGAAAGTTAAGTGAAATAAATCACTAAGATTCTCAATATTTCTCTTCAATAACGAGTTTGTAAAATCTCACATACACTCAATGTTCTAAAAAACACAATGAGGCTTGCCTCAGAGGCGAAATGTGAAAATTCGCATTGAGGCTTAAGCCTCAATGCTGGTTATTGAGGCTTGCGCCTCATAATAAGCCTCATTACACCTCACAACTTCGCCGCAGAGGAGTAATGAGGCTGTACACCTCAATCGTAGTCTGTTTTATATTGAATTTTAATAGTTTTTTATGGCTCAATTTCACCGTTTTGAATTAGCCCATTGAAAATTACAAACCGATGGGTTTTAAATTGTATTTAAAGCCCAAGTAAGAGGCCCATCAGTCCAAAAAAGAAAGAAAAGAGAAACCCATTAGGTTATGGTTTGTTAATTTACTATTGTTCTTCACTAACTCATCTTCTGCTCTGCTGCTGCTGCTGTTCTCATGTTATGAATTATGAACTTATTGATTGTTTTATGAATTATGAATTTTATGTGCTTTATTGCTTTACATATATATTTTTTATGTATTTTTACTCTCCCTAGTGAGGCTTACGCCTCGTTACGCCTTTAGGCTTACGCCTCGTTTTAGTAGAGAAAATTGCCTCAATACTAAAAACGCCTTTTCGAACATTTACACCAATTAGTTAAATCATCTGTAAAAGTACAAAATAGAATCCAAAAAAGATGGTTATTGTTGCATACAAAATAGAGCTTCATTACAACATTTTCACATCCTCCAAGTGCTCAGGTGAGGCAATTGACATATTATAAAACAAAGAATTTTTTTTATACCACTCAAGAAGATGAACCGACAGAAAAGCACACTAGCACCACTATTCGGAACTAGCAATTGACAACTAGATTTAACACTCCCCCTCAACCTAGAGAATAGATATTCCCAAAGCACATCTTGGAACAGAGATATTGAAAAACTTATAAAACATAATAAAATAAAAATGGAAACATAAAATAATTCCTTCTGAGATTCTTTTAACATATTTGAATCAGAATTTTAGCAAAAGAAAGCCATAGCAAGACACCTGATGAATTGTTAATTCTTAATCTGCCACCTGATTTGATAACAGAACAACTAAACCAAATGTCATTGGGGATTTCAATAAGAGAAAATCATTTTACCTGTTTATTGGGGGAAAAATGAAAGAAAACATGGGGGAAAAGGAGGAAACTCACCACCAAAGTTTTTTCCTTTATCGATTGCTCAGTACCACCAATAAAGCCAGAAGCCCATTTCAAAAAGTTTGAGTTCCAGCTATTTTGATTTCCCTGTAAAATTCAGCAAAAAGCATTCTAAGGCAAAAGATCTCATCCTATATCAGTCAAATCCTTTTCACTAACATTTTACTATGGAGAAAACATTTACAGCCAACATAAAGCACTAACTTTCGTTTCTTGTGATTGGTTATCATCGTCAGCAGAAACCAGCAGCTTTTCTTGCTCCTTGCTCTTTTTCTTCATTACCTCCAAATGAACTACTTTACCCCGCAAATCATTTATAGTGATACGTTTTGATAAAGACTTGCCTTGACTTGCATCACCATCTTCCTTCAGAACATAAAGTTCAGAACTTCTACCTGGCGCAAGTTGCAGGTACCAAACCCCAGGAAAGACTTTCATTTGCCAATAACCCAAATTGGCCATAACAAGAGTATCAACCAAATGAGGCGAACTCTTGGTTCCAAGAATCAGCTGAAGGCCTCGAGGAGGTTCATGATCTTTCTCTGAACAATGACCTGAATAAGATGTCTAATTAATGAAAATCGCAATAGAATGTCATATTTCTTAGCTCATTATCAAGTTACTTGGAATAGTAATACCACCAAATTGAAACAACAATCTTGCTGGTAAAGGGGAGTAAATGCCACAGATATCGAATCGTATAATTATTATGAAACACAAACTCACCAGTAAGGACAAGAGCTTCAAGCTCAAAAACTGCTTGTAATGTCCTTGTATCACCTAGGTTCTCAAGCAAAATATTATCCAGATCATGACTGAGACATACAAACCAGAGAAAAATGCATTAATATTGTAGTAAACAAACACGATTTCCAACTGAAATTAGATAAAGCTCCAATCTTTGAAAAATGGGGAGAAAAAGAAAAAGGGAAAAAATTAATCGAGGAAATTTATTTTTAAACACATAAGAAGGTTTAACTGATACCACAATGTAAAAATTTTTCAGACAATAACAAAATCCAAAATTACAGAATTACCCCGGCAACTTCTTTTTTATTTTTATTTTTTTTATGAAAAACATTAAATCCGGAAGAAAATCATGAAAACTTATTTTTTTTGAATATAATACTACTTAAACCCCCTCCAAAAACCTTGTTTTAAATTTGTTTACAGGAAAATTCCCTAACAACCCTTCTAAGGGTGCTTCGGTAATTTCACACAGCACCGCCAGGAAGGGAGTTTCAGTAATTTTCTATTTTAAAAAAAAAAAAGGTTTCATGATTTTCAATAATTTTCAGTAATTTGGACCATATAAACCCCCATCCTGCTTGGACCAGCGCTGCTCAGGCGTGGTGTTGCTTGGACCAGCACGCAATGCCCAAGCAGGATTTTATATGGGCCGTAATTGCTCAAAAACATGGTTATAAACAGTTAAATTTTTGTACGTGGTTAAAAACAAATCCCTAATGTTTCTAGGGGCCAGTTTTGATTTGGTCCTTAAGCGAAATGTATAAAAAAAATGTCGTTCAGATGAAAACATACATGGCAATAACAGGCTCCACAAGCCATGGCTCAGGTACATCAAGATTCATGGTGAGCGTTTTGGATAATGGCATGTTTGCGAAAAAAGCTTTAGGACCATTCACCGTGTAATCAATACTGCTGAAATCATCCTGAAAAGTAATACCAAAGGTAAGAAACCAAGCATGGAAACCCAAATCTTGAGTTACTCAAAATTAGACATATACCATGGTTGGTAAAACATATCTGTAGTAATTCTTCAGCGGAAGATCGACAAGGGAACTCTGCCAGAAAATCAAAAGCATATTATTACCAAATACAAAGAATTTATTGAGCAAGATTAATGCAAGTGATCACCAGAACTACAGAAAACTAAATCAAATATGCATATACATTCATGATAGCAGTGGCAGAGAAACAGATAATGCAGACAATTAAAAGGCCATCTTGAAAGTGGAGATGTAAAAACATTCAAAAGACCTGAGTATTTGTTGTTCAGTTCCATAAATATTTTAATCATCAATATAAAACAAAGAAAATGAAATGATCAAGGAATCTAAAATGTGGATAACCAGTGTGATGGAAATCTGAAAATATCCCCATCAAGGGAGTCTCATAATGCAGAGGTTAAACAAATTGTAAAGCTAGGCAACAGCTCAGCTAGTAGCCCACGCATTTATGCAGATATCAAAAATAAATGTGATTTACAAACATCGTATGCAATGGTGCGCATAAAAACATAATTGCTATAATTAATATTGAGAAGACAAACCATGCATTGATAATATAATTTAATTTATCTTTATATTTTAAAAAAGAAATTGTTAACTGTAAAATTTCTCTAAATACAAAACCTAGCTTAAGAATAGTCCAAGAGAAGGCAACTAGAAATATTTTTTACACCAGCTGAACCCTTCAATAGAAAGTGGGCTATTAAGAGAAACTTGCGGTTAGAGAAAGATGAATTAGGTACACCAGGAAGACAGCTGTCAGCTCATCACAGGCAAAGAATAGGAGGTGACATCACTTAAGCCACCTCAGCACAAAAGGATAAGGAATAACCAACCGTCTTTGGCACCATCACGTGAGCAAGAAAGAAACGAAATCAAAAAAGAAATTAAAAAATTAAAAAATTAAAAAAAAGTGGGGGGACCACTTGCCCAAGGGCATGAACCCTGAAATATTGTAACCGCAACCGATTGTGATATCCCACATCACCTGGGAACAAAAAGGTCATAGGCCATATAAAAGGGTATGCCTCCTAACTGACCCTTTAGACGTGTTTATAACCCATGCAAGGCAAGGGGTGTGGGTTGTCACAGTAATGTATCAGAGCTAATTTCTGGCAGGAAATGTGAAAATGTACAAAATAGCCACCGAGGGCAGCATGCCAACAAGGTCTTCAAGAGGAGGTGATTTTGACTTCCAAGAAGGAGACAGTCATGGGCCATATAAAGGGAGATCCAGATAACCTATTAGACATGTTTTAAAACAGAGAGAGGAAAGAATTCTCAAAAATCAATGATATCTAGTAGGAAGGGGTGGCACATGACAGTGTTCATAAGCAGCACTAGCTACCACATTGTTCTAGTAAAACACTAAAACAGACATTGTGTTTTAGCAAACCAAGCATGAGTATCTATTTAAAAAGTTCTATTCAATTGCGGAGAATGATATGGCTACAAGGAAAAAAGAAGGAATTCAACTGTCACTAAACTAGGGCTGTGCCTCACAGAGCTTTCCACATAAAGCAAAAGCAACTTCAGCTTTTTCACCAAACGGATAAATTGCACTTACATATAGAACTACAGTTCATCAAAATCAAACTCCTCAGACCTTAACTCCCACACCTTTGAGAAAGTTCATAAGTGAATCTCCACTTTTACTTTTTCTTTTTCAAATTTCAAAAGAAAATAAACCTGGGGCCACATGCAAAAATACCAATTCATTTTCTTCTTTGATCTTAACATGAATGGCTCCTCCATCAAGATCCATTCAAAGAACATCATGTAAATATAGAAGCGTGACAAGATTTTCTATCTCTTTAAACTTTGGACCACAAGCAGAAATGTCTATTCTTTTTCTTCTTTGTGCTCAACATGAATGGCTCATCCATGGAGAACGGTTCTAATTTATTCATGTAAATAAAAAAGTGTAACAAGATTTTTAATCTCATTAGACTCTTGTTTCTGTTTCCACAAACCACATAATATGCATATATTAATCGGCATTGTCAAAAATTGAAATGTAATGTGTATTGCAAATATTGACTCACCAATGGATTTAGAACAATCCGCATGCTTGACTTGGCATATTTCTGAAGAACTCGAAGAAGCGGAGAAAGCTTTTGGCCAGACGGACTTAAAGGATCAATAACCGCATCAATGTGAATAGTAGCATTTTCACTGTTCAAAATAATGGCACTGCAACAAAAGCAATGTAAGCAAGAAAGCACAGTAAGGTCAATCAATGGGAAATCTTCGAGTGAAAGTATAATCAAAAGAGAGAAGCCTAATGAGAGAAATGATACAGCCAATAACTAAATTAACCCATAAGCAAACAATACACCTATAATAACAGATGTACACAGTGAAGATAATATTACAGAAAATCAGTTATCAATGTAAAATAATATTACATTGATAACCCGCAGCAACCATCACAAAAACTATTAAAAACAAAAATCTAATCCTCAAAGTAACATCTAAACATGGGGGTAGTCAACCTTGGTGCAGAAAATAGTGGCATTGAAACAGATCACGGATTTCCACACAAGCATCATTATGCATGATTTATGATTATCCCACATCTCCATATATTTCGTTTATTTACAAATAGAAATGAGATTTTAATATGTAAAGCTTGTGATGATGCGTAACATAATTCTTTGGTTTCTTATAGAAAGGTTAAAAAGGTAAAATAAAATAAACTTATGATGACCAATCATTCCCATATATTATATTTCATATTGTTGGGTTACCATTAATCTCAAAATCGAATCTTAAGTTCATAGGAAAGAGAATAACAATAGTTAAGTTCTTTTTTTTTTATAAGGTTGTTAGGGATTGGAATCACCGAATCAGTAGGTGCACCAGGAAATCCTAGCTAAGCTGGCACCTCCTTAGCACCCTCATCATCTACCCCTATAATAGTCAAGTTCATATGCAGAGGAATGATAGGCATTTACTAACACTTTCAGTGGAACGTGTCAATAAGAATTTACCATTCTATAATAATGGATAAAGTAGGTAACACTTAGTTAAAAATGTCTATAATTGATAAAAGATAACTTCTTGAGTATTATATCAAAAGACACTTTCTACTTCACTTCCGAAGGAAGTGAACTGAGAGTGGCAGCAATAATTCAACAATTTATAAGTCATATTCAAACTATAATCGAAATAGCAATAAAATGTTATTGAAAGTTTTATATTCTAATAACATTTCATGTTTACTAATTAAAAATAAAAAATCAATCTTCTTGTCAGTAGATTAATAAGAAGAAATTAACATTACATTCTGACAGGTAACAAATCCAAAATTGAAAAAGAGAATACATGAGAAAAAGTTTAAGTTTAGCATAAGATTTTTTTTTTTTAATATAAAATCCCTTACCTATATTCTGCACTCAAAATCTCAAAACGTGCACTTTCAGAATTGCGATCCCGCATAGCCATAGAAGATGACACAACCATTATGATATCACTGACAAATTTGCTGCAAGTTGCATTTATAAAATCAGCATAACCTCATACCATGTCTCAAAAGATGATATGACAATATATAATACTATCATAAGGAATACCATAAAACATCTGCTTTCTAATCAAATCACAAAATGAAAAATCTATCTATTAGCATAATAAAAAATTAACTACAAAAAACCAACAATCATCAATATTGTGTAGCTGGTGAGGAGCAACTAGACCTAAGACACAAGGTGGAAACAAATCTGAAGACGAACCAAAGCTCAAATTACTAATTCAGTGGTCGGGAAATTAGTAACGTCCAAATGAAAGAAAAATTCAGAAGACGGATAGCCATTTCAAAAGCAATATAAGCAAGTTGGTGATTCAAGACATTTGTGAAGCTTAATCTCAAAAATTTGCACGTCAACATTCAATGACAATGTAATAAACTGTGGCTGCAAAATCATTGACAAGGAGCAGGAAGCAAATAAACCTTGTTAGCATGTCAGGATCTATGTCTATGTCCTGCCAATTCACTTCTTCAATAATTTCCCAAATATGCTTTATTCTGTGCTTGAACTCCACCGACTCCAAAAGATTTAGATCATGGCTCAAAAAATTGCTTTCATCAATAGGAAACATCACCTATCAAACATCGAAAGACGACGAAGCTATTAATAGGACTCCCAATAATCCTTGGAAATACAGGCAAATAAGACAAAAGGCAAATTCATTTGTTTAAATAGAAAATAAAAAATTAATAAAATAAATTTTTTTGTTAAAATTCAATTTGTGTTTGATCTTATTGTTTGAGTCCTAATCTAACGGCTTAAACTTTTGGGTCTGGCAGCTCCTAACATGATATAAAAGCCAATTTTACTAGGAGTGTCTCAAGTTGAGTCCCCCCACATGAATTTGTTATTTGTTATATGAATTTGTTTAAGAGTTTGTGTTTAGACTTGTCCACATGGCAAGCCCAATGATCTTGAACATGAGAGAGTGTGTGGAGTGTTTAACACCCTATTATTTGGACTAAGTAACTTAAGCTTTTGGATCTAGCGGTTTCTAACACAAATAAAAAGGAGCTAAGAATAAATATAGATCCCAACAAACCAACACAAAAAATAATAATAATAATAATAAAATAAAATAAAATAAAATTATAAAAATTATAAAAATTAAAAATTAAAAATAAAAGAAAAGAAAAAATAAATAAATTAAAAAATTAAAAAAAAAAGTCTCACCCTCCCATTGGTAATGACCGCATTAGTATCAGATTCCAACCCAAGTTGGCTATACAAAAATTGTGCTACCTGCATTTTTCATAATAACTTTTCATTAAAGCAAAATGTCAATTCTGGTCAAATACATGAATTTCTCAGAACCCTCAACAAACTTGACTAGTACGGCAGATAATAAAGGAATCAAAAGTTGGAAGATTTAGTAAGTCAATGAAAAGTTTCACCCCATCTATAGCTTCTACCAATAACATGACTAACTTTTTTCTGATGCAAAATTGCAAATATTTTTCTCAGAATATCTTAAGGCTAAAGGATAAATAAAAATTGTATACCTCATTTAAATGTTTTCTCACTTCACCAGCAGAATATTCAGGAAGAGAGGATCTGTAGGCCTTCGATGTTAAGCCATTTGCCTCAGCAAACTCACATATCTTATCAGTAAATGCTTGAGTGCTTTTGGAAGTGATTGAAGATGCAAGGATAAACCTGTGCTCATAAAATGAGCACAGTTGATCCAAGAAATCTAGTACCTTTTTCTTATGACTGCATGAAACCGAAATGGCAAGCAACCATATGATCATATTACAAATGTGTATTCAAAGCATGTTTTCAAAGAGCATGAATCAAAGAGAATGAATGCATATGTACAAAAGCATATCTACTATAACTTAAAGACATTGCATGAAATTCCTTCAAGAACCTAACAAACCTAAATGTGGATGCAGTGATTTCAAAAGCCTTTAGAAAGAGAAGAATAGATGAATCAGCATCTTCACTGGCACTAAATAGTACACCTAAACGTGCCCTTTTAGATCCTCCAATCTGCATCATAACAAAAGCAATAACATCAATATTGATGTCAATACTGACAACAACGAAGATAACAAAAGCAATAGCATTACAATCATTAATGCAAACAGAGAGGATGAATAACCAGAAAACGGATTCCTTCACGAAGCAACTTTATCCCTTTCTTCGATGTGATATCAACAGCAAGAAGATGTGTCACAGGCTTCAAATCATCAATAGCTGACATTGTTGGATCAAAGAAACCACAAATCATTATACATTTACTCATGAAAAGAATGAAGCTAGTAATTTCAGCATAAAGTCTGCTTACTCTCTGGTGAATGCAAGTAGTTAACATCTTTAAGCACGGACTCCCCACCAAGAATTGATGAAGCCAGAGATATAAACCTAGGTTTAACCTTAGCATCGACAATAATCTACATCCAACCCAGTTACATGAGTAATGAGCTATATTTGTGTAGTGTGTATGTGCGTGTTAGAGAAAGTGAGAGAACAACAAAACTACAAACATGTGCCAAAGATTATCTAATCGAAAAAGAAAAGCTAGGAAGTAAGTTTTTACCTGTGGATTATAGCGATTAATACCACTTTCTGATAGGAATTTGTCCAGAATATCAGTATGGGAACTAATTTGCCCATAATAAACTTGTTCTTGTATTCTCGGAAGCTCCTCATTCATGGCATTCATAAGCGTCTCCTGATTAAGGTAAACAATACAGGTCCACCACAATGGCCTTTTAGAATGAAGACTGAAAGTAACATAGCCAACTCAACATAAAGGAATACTACAAAAGCTAAAAGTAATGAAAGCGAACATGGTGTATGTAGTCCTCAAAACAAAAATTGGAAACAAGTCATAATCACATTATATATTAAATTTGAACTCCCTAAACATACATCAGGAAACCTTATTCTGCCAAGTTATCTGTCCAAATATGACAATTGTAACAGTTCTCTGCTAGTAAGACACTCCAATCAAACAGAATTCACATGTTTTGGAAACCAATAAAAGTATCAAGCAAGGAAATATTTTAGTTTCCCATAAAATAATCATGCAGCAGAGATGAGTAGTACGTTTATCAGCAGTACCTCATTAGAATCATATACGAGTCCATTCATCAAGAGGCAACACTGCATCTTGTCCAAACCCAGCTTAAAAACAAACATGGAGCTGTCTTGAGCATGTTCCTTAAAAGTTTGCTCATTTTCAAGCTTTAGTAACAAGTCTTGGGGCGGAGATTTTGCCTTTGGTCTAAAAAATATAAGAGAACCATCTGTAAATTATACTGGTTCAAGAAAACTTTCTTAAAAGACATTAACAAATGCAAAAATACCATCAGGGCAAGGTATAACTAGAAAACAACCATAAAATGGATTAAAAACTTACAGTACGGTTTCTACAAATGCTCCCTCAACATGATGCATTTCTAGAGCATCATCTGCAGAATCTGCTGAATCCATCCGCAATCTATTTATCTATCATGTGTAAAATAAATTGAAAATCATTAAATCAAATGGTTTATGATAGTGAAAACAGGATAGGAAAGAACACAACTTACTCCATTTCAAATTATCACACAAATCAAATTAAGAAAAAATATTTTTGAGTCGTATATTTAGTGTTGGCTTGATTCCTTGGACAAAACACTTTTTTCTTGTAATTTCATTACTTGTTTAGGTTAGGTTTCTCGTTATCACTGCAAGCATGATTAAGATCTCAAGAGTTTTGTTCGTAAGGTAAGAGTTTTCACAAAAGTTTCTTAGCTCTTGAAAGAAACTAGGAAAACACGCACTTACATGTTCATGCATTTCATTCATGAGTCTTGACATGATTTTGATTTAAAATGTTTTTAAATGATCTTCATACAGAAGGAGAAGATAGGAGGGCATGGCCTATGGATTCTAAAGGAATCTTCTCTTGTAAGTCTTTCTTTCAGTGTTTGGTGAATGATGAGTCTCATCCATTGTTTGAGCATGCTAATGTAGTTTGGAGGTCAAAGGTTCCTAACAAGATCAAATTTTTGGGAGGGTTGATAGCTCATGGCAAAGTTAATACTTGTGATACCTAGCGCCACGAGCTTGCTCTCTGGTTTGAGAGCAAGCAAGCTGCACAATCGCACTGACGCACAGCATCATTAGCGTGCACATGCTGGCAGCCTGGCATCCTTGCTTGTTTGATTCGTTGATTTTTTTTCCTTCTTTCCTTTTCTATATGTTTTGGGACTTCTTTTTTTGGAATTGTTTTTACAAAAAGGATTCATGTGTTTTAAGGAAAGTTTTATTAACTATTTTTGGATTGCAATTCAATTATTTTCCTAAAATCCTAAATAGACTTTTTCAAGGAAAAAGAGTTTTGGGAATTCACTAATTCCTAAATTTACAAGAGAGTTCTTAGTATTCTTAAAGACTTGAAATATTTTGATCTTAGACATTCATTGTTCTAGTCTTCATATGATATTGACCATACACTCTATTTGTTGCAGTCATTGTACTTAGATCATTCTTTCAAAGGCAAAAGAAACTTGTTTATTGAAGGTGTTCAAGGAAGCAAGGTTGAAGGCTTGCGATTTCATTGAAGACAAATCGGCAAGCAAATTGTTAGAAATTACTAGTAAAATACCTATGGGCAGATAGAATAGGATAGTGCCTAGAGAGGTATGATTGGTGGATCAACCTGTGGTGTATCTATTTTATGAACTAGTAAATTTCGCAACTAAGTGGTCAAAGAGATTTGGTCCTGTGGTTTTTTACCCTTTCATCAGTTACATCTCATAGGTTTCATCATCCAACTGTATTGTTTATCAGTCACATCTCTTGCTAATGTAATCAATACTTAGAATAGAGCTGTGTTAAACATGATGAGATATAGTAAAATAAAATGTAAACAAAATCAGACTGAGACATAATCAATTTTACACCTCAATTATTTTAGTTAGCATATATCCAAAGAGTAATAATAGAATAAGTGAATAACACAACACATACATGGCTCAAGAACTGGAAAGCTGTTCGAGTCCCGTTGTTTTCCTTAATATGAAAGAAAAGACGTATAATCTGCAAATTGAAGTGATCAATATACTTTCTGTTAGCACTATGATTACCAAAGCAGAAATTTTGGGACAGGCAAACATAGAGGAATTGTTCAAAAATCTCATCTAATGAATAGACAGCCAAAACAATAATATAGCTGTGTATATTGTTACTCCAAATGTAAATTCAAGACTAGTAGAAAGGGTGAAAAACTATATGAAGCAAATACCAAACTGGATATATCCTCCTTCACTTTACTGTCATCCTTCGTAGCAGAGGCAGGAAGGTCACCACCGCTTATTTCAATCTTCTCGATGAAATTTGTAGAATAGAGTATTACACCAAATCTCATGGGAAAACTATTCTCATACAAGGATGTAATCATCTCAATAACCTGCACTAGTCCAACGATAGATTACTATAAAAATTCTCAGTAGAATGATCCAGCAAAATGAACAAATGAGCTCTGACAGAGAAACATGCCTCAAGACCACAGCTGGTGGCAGGATCAAGAACATAAACTGCATGAAACAGGTTCTTCCGGATATAACGTAGTTGTCCAGGAAATACAGGCATCAAAATCTACAAAAAAAAAAATAATAATAATAATAATAATAAAATTATTTGAAACTGTATTCACCACAGAACCATGCACATTGAAACCATTCCAAGACATTTTTAAAAGAAGCACAACAAATTATTAAAAAATCATCTAAGTTCAACAAAAGGCAATAAGATACCTCATTTAAATTGCTGCGCCAACGCTTGTACATAGCATCTTCTTCCAGGTTATTGAGATAATGAACATGAGTTGAACGAAAATCAATACGGACCATATTGGACTCAGGAGGAGGCACAGTTGATAGGAGTTTCCGTATCACATTATGTGGAATCTGATATTACAAAAATGTCAAGTGATTCACATGGTTCTGACTTAATAAGAAGCCTTCTTTAAAATGTAATTAGACATATATTTGAGCAAATCAGAATACATATAACAGCAGAAATTTTCAAGTGAGGAGGTGCTCATTTTAATAACTACAGAATTTTTCTCTTTTGGATTAAAAGACAACAATTTTAAATTTTAAATTGTCTTCCCTTTTAACCCAAAAATAAAAGGTACTGATTTTATTAAAGAGGTTGTCCACCAAATAACTACTCAATATACCACAATAAACATATTGACAAAACTAAGAAAGAAAAATAAATTAATAAAGGTACAATTAAGTAGAGGTGTAATTGACACCAGAAACAAAAATAATCATCATATTAAAATGAGAAACATTTACATACGGCAATTTCTTTTCACAACAATAAATTTGTTAGAGTGCTTAAATACTATTGTTGGACCCTTTCCTATCAACTTAAGCTTTTAGGTCTAATGGTTACTATCAAAATTTAACATCTCCAGCAAGTGAGATAAATGACATAAGTATTAGTTAAGCATGTCTTATATTATTAAAATTTTAGATATTGAAGTTGAAATAAAAGTAAGTATGGTCTTCAAGGAAATGGATTCAAACATACTCAACTTTTCTTCATTTAACAGAATTAGTAAGCTGATGACTTCTTTTAGCATATTAACTCTATTGGGATTTTGGTTTCTATTTTGGGGTTATTTATTTGTAGGGTTCTACTGTATGCCTGTATCTATAGCTTTTGGTTGATGACTGATTTCTTGATCTGCCCTATGGCTGCCTTTTTGTATAGCCTGTTCACTCCCTTAGTGGACAGTTTTCTTGTATTCTCTTTTCATTATTTCAATCTTATTGTTGAATAACCACTAAAGGAAAACATAAAGAGACCTATAAAAGAACAGCCTGAAAAGAGTGAAAATGAGGAGTGATACAAAAAACAACCTTGGGATTTTCTAAATTTTATTTTCCAAAAAGAAAAATTGAAACAATTATGGTAGAAGTAAAAATGACAAACTAATAAATATTTTGATTATTTTTTAACTAGCCACATATTCCCAAAGAAACACAATTGCATAATCAGATTGTTTCTTTAATATTAGATTTTTTTTTTCCTTTCTTATTACTATTAGTTGTTGTTTTTTCTTTAATTTCTTTACTAATAATCTAATTACATACTGTTGCATAATTATTTATTTAAAATATACCAACGTTTTACATTATTTTTCTCAATTAATCAAAAAATAATTCAAATAAAATTGTTTAATATAAGTTGTACAGGATTTTTCATTATTTAAAAAAACAAATACATTTATTTTATATTCCCTAAAAAGTTTTAATGCAAACTTAATGCACTGGTCCCACTATTTATGCGATGCTTCAGCCTTCAATAGTTCACGGACAGTGGAAAGCTTTAGCAAAACAAGGAAAACATCAAATTGATGTTTTCCACCTTGCACTTAAAAATCACTTCAAACAACATTTTTTTTTTATGTATTTTGTGGATTGTTTTATGGAAATAGTTGCCGGACAAAATTCTAAATCGTTTTATGAAAATAAAAAATGAAAATGGGATTTGAAAAACACCACTGGACAGCCCCTAATCTTATCCCAAAGATGTATCTACTCCTTTGAGATCCTCAAAAATTCTTTGTTACTTTCATTCAAAAGAACCCCAAAAAAAGGCCATCTTGGCACACTCCCACAGAACATTACCCATCCTTCTTCCACCAAAAGCAGCCCACTTTTCTGACAGCAGTATTCTGCGAGAAGTGTTAGTAGAAAGGTATTGTTGGAGAAGTAGAGAACTTTGATTCATCAAAGTGATTTACAACTCTATCTTTATAGACTACTAAGAATCCTAGAAAGGGAAAGAAGCACGATTAGGAACGAAACAAAATCCTAAAATCAGATCCTGAAAACGGATTGAATCTGCTTAAAGACTAAAAACAATATGAATTGCTTTACAACTGGAAAGAATAATAAAATCAAATATGTGACTGCCAATTCTCTAGGATTCTAACAAGAAGAGGAAGCAACCAATCAAAGATTAGCTACCTTAAATAGTTTACACCATAAGTTTGATGTCCCTAACTAAGAAGAATTGACTTAAATTCTGTCAGCCTAAGTTAACCTATTAAAATTTGGGAACAACTCCTGCTATTTGGTTAGCAATATAGAAGGATAACAAGAATAACATTCTTTCCATGTTACAAAATTTAAAACAAAAAAAGAAAAGAATGAATGAATGAGAGAAAAATAATTTTTTTAAGCATCAATCTGTGACTTTCAACAAGATTACTTATTTCTTTCTGTTCATTCAAAACAAGAACTGTCATTTAAAACCATATACAAGAGATGGGGGGCAGGCAGCCCCAGCTTATGAAACATGCCAGGATTATGGCTCAATCATTTTTATCATTTCCAATTTTCATTGCTTTCTTCAATCCAAAAAAGCACACATGCATTGTCAAATTTCCAAAGTTTAAGAAATATGCACTGTCCATTTAAAGCAGATGGTGGAACAAACAATACAGCTCTTTACCCCAAATTTCTTCCAGTTATTTACTATTTAGAAGCAAATAGAAAGTTGGTGGAAAAGTTGTCTCATCTGTAATTACTACATTATTTTTAATGATGCATCATGAATGTTTGAAGGGGAGTCCTCTGACAAGCCAATAAAATTCAACCACATCAAGAAAATTTTTCCACTGTAATTGAACATTAAATTAGCATCATTAACCTGAAAAATAATAATAAGAGTAGTAAGAATGAATTAGCATTTTTAACCTTCAATTTTGAAAATTGATCAGCCAATGATAATTCCTGATGAATCATGTCAAGCAACCTATAACAAAAACAGAGAACAGCAAAAAAAGATTAGTCAGAAAAAGAGAACAACCGAGTGGCAATATTCAAGGCATCTAATATCAAAAATTTTCCAAGAATTCACACTCAATAACATGATGATGAAACAGTCAAGAATATAGCAAGCATGTTTATGTAATATAATCAATATAACATAACACCATATCACATACCTACATTTATATCATACATGGCATACCTTCTAGTCTAGATGGGAAAAAATAAAGACATGGAGAAATTTAAAATATGAAAAATGTTCAGCAATAATTTAGAAGAAAGAGATTTGCATAGCAAAAGCATTACAGGTAAAGGTCAATATCTTCAATATTGATTAAAGCACCATTCAGAGCCATCAAAGACTTCCCAGGTGGGATCATTCGCTGGTTTGCAATTATTTCATCTTTAATTGAATCATTGAGCTGCACAATGTAAACACTTCTACTGTCACCACAATTCAAATTAATTCAAATATCAACTATTCCATGTTCAAACATAACTCGGGAATGTTGACAAATAGATTTACCTTCATACGAGATAAAGATGAAACTACAGTTGGAAAATTTTGGTTGATTTCTTGCATCGACTGAAGAGGATCAGAGGCATGAATTATTCTCTGAGCCGTTTGATGTCCTAAATCTGTTGAAACAAAAGCATTAGACAAATTATAGTTTACTATAATTGCCAAAAAAAAACACTAAATTATGCTTATGAATACCCTTTAGTTCCCAAACGTCCAGTGTTTCTGATATTGTGGATGACAATAGATAATCTCTGAAAGCCATTATCTCAGACGTAAGCTCAGGTTTCCGTTCCTACAGAGATGTAAAAACATCGTTAGCACTATGGTGAATAGGTGCAAACTTTGCACTGCAGAAAATCTTCTAAACTACAGCAACATCACACCACCATATAGTAGTTTCAATGACTGTCATCGTTACCAACAGGCAACAACCATTCAGTCAGGTAGGGGGAGTTACAATCAAGCACAAAAACTCTTTATCCCAACAATTAGTGTAACCTCTTAATTGATCTATTTTTTGTCTGTCAGATGGCAAAACTATCATAGATTGGCTTCTTATAAATATGGTCAGGGTCAGTAAATCTATTCTTGCATCAATACTCATGAATCTTATTAGCTTCATTGAGTTTAATCATCTCTTCTTGCATTGTCCAATAATACGGCAACTGTAGAGTAAATTGCTCTCACTTCAAAATTCTGTTCAGAAGCACCTAACTTGAATTGTTCAATTCTCATAGAAAAAAAGGATGGCCCATAACAGAGGAAGGAAACCTAAAGTGCTATGGGATTCTACAGCTTTGCTACTATCCATGCGTAATTCTAAACGAAACTGACAGAATAACTTATGAGGACCATGGACGGGGTCTTTGGGACAAAATCAGATTCTGGGCCTCTCTTTGGGTGTCAATATGAGACTTTCTTGTTTTCTTTCATTCTCAATATGCAGGATGTGCTTATTCAGTAATTAGGGAAACTTTTGGTCTATTTGGATTTTTGGACTACTTTTGATTGTCCAATTTTTTTAAAAATCCCTGTACTCTCTTACTTCAATATCTTCTTTGCTTATTAAAGACAACGTATGTTGCCCAACTTTCTTCCAGATTTTTAGATCAATGATTTAACACTTTCAACAACCAAGCAGGGCACAGAATTTGAATGAGGAGAAAAGAGTATAAAAATATATCATAACAAAAACAAAGCAAAAACAATTTAGTTAAATTCACGATATTCACTACCTTAAGAAGACCTAGAAGCTGATGTTATTCCAAGTTCCAGACAGAATCTTAAAAACCCATGAAAATGACTATAAGAAATAGTAACTTTATCATATATGCTATTCCTCCTCAAAAAAAGATTTTTTGCAACAATTTATCTCACTAATAAGTAAAAACCTCCCCCTTTTTATCCGATTAATCAACTTTTAGACATGCACATGAGACAAGAACAGCATTTAGTGTACGTTTGGAAAAGCTTTTTTACCGAGAAAAAAAAAAAAGCATTTTTAATCCAAAAAGCCCTTTTTCAAGTTTTTTTGTGCTGTTTGGTTACCATTCCAACCGAAAAAGAAAGAGTAAACCCGTTATTATGTATCAGCTTAACATACGTAACTGCATTAATGTAGATAGTTAGACAGAATATGCTAACACCCATTGACATACATTCTTATACGAAGATAGATACAAGGATTTGGGTGTATGACTAATGATGTCAAAGCCATCATAATTTGCACTCAAACGAGAAAAAACAGATAACCAAAGCAAAAACAAATTGAAGTGAAGTATATTGAATTTCAAGAAATACAAACCAGAATTTTAGAAAATATGAATCCTCTAACTTCTTGGCTAAGATCTTCAGTCCGAGGATCTTCCAGAGTAACACCTGCAAGTCAAACCTCACACATTTAAGGTGGGAAAATATTCTTGCTAAAACAAAGTAATAGGGAATGAAAACACATGCAGCCAAGATCAAATGTTCCATTATAACAGCAGGAAACCTTTTTCTTTTTTCCTCCTTTGCGATATAAGAGGAGAATTATATCGATCTAAAAAGAGAAAGATACAATAAACAATAGAAAGCTGAATCAAAACTTGGCAAGCCAAAAAAAATTCAATAAAAAGCAAGTCATTTCTTATATACAAAAATTTCTACTTATAAAAAAAATAATAATAATTGGGGTTTCCCAAAGTCAATGATTAATAAGCAACAGTTGTTTTCAAAATATATTGATTCAAAATAACAGAACTCAAGAAATTCCCATAACCTTCCAAAATATTAAAGAATGAATATAATATTTATTAATTATAAAATCCAACTAAGAAATATAAAAAACAAACAATGAATGAAGTTTACAGTAAATGGCCAATGGCCAGAAAGCACACGATCAATTACTAAAGGATAAGTTGTAGCAGAGTCACCTAATGTATATGTCGAACAAAAACATAAACTATACACAATACTATTATAAGTCAGAGGCACTGGTGTGTATATACAAATACATATACATATATGCATGTCTGGGTGTGTGTGGAGGATATAGCGTGAGTCATGTTCCTAACCTTTTTTTATCATACTGTCATCCATAGCTTTATATTCCATATTCTTCAAAGCAAGCTCAACACCATAGCCACCCAAGTTTAAGGAATCTGTTGCCCCAACAGCACCACAAAGACCAGCTTTTTCTTCACAGCTTGAAGCTAATACTGGTCTAACAGCATACTTAACTTTTCCCTGGAATTTGTTGAAACATTTTAGCAGCAGTACCCAGAAAGAGTTAATCATAGCAAACGAAGCATACCATATAATATAAACAAAAATGATTTACATGTTTCTTGAATCATCCAAGGACATTGCTAAAATACTTAAAGCAATTTAATTATTAGAGTCCCAAGATATTGGCTTCGCTGGCTAATATAGAATTAGACGAACATTGGATTATAGTTTTTTAACTGCAATTCCTGTGACAATGGATAATGGCTTTTATAGTTTGGGTTTTTTGGTTTTTTTATTTTTGGTGGGATGTGGGTGGGGGTGGTTGGCTAGGCATGGACAAATAGTTTTCCAAAGATTTTTTGCTGTTCTTTTCATTCTTTTTTATAGGAAAAAGAATTATAAACTTATTGAAAACATATACATGGGTGAACAAGCACTCCACAAATGGGAAAAACAACCCAGAGGGCATACAAAAATCCCTAAAAAGAATCAAAGATGCAAAAAGACCCCCCAAGCTAATATCTTAGGCCAACACTGCTTTCCGATTATGAATAATGGGGAAAAAAAGAGAAGTATCTCTACATTCAGAAGTTACAGAGGCCCCAAAATCTGATCTTATCCCATAAAACCTCTACCCTTCGCTTTGAGATCCTCACAGATTCTTTTGTTCCTTGCATTCCACATCACCCAAAAGAAAGTCATCCTGGTACATTCCTAAAAAGAATCAAAGATGCAAAAAGACCCCCCAAGCTAATATCTTACGCCAACACTGCTTTCCGATTATGAATAATGGGGAAAAAAAGAGAAGTATCTCTACATTCAGAAGTTACAGAGGCCCCAAAATCTGATCTTATCCCATAAAACCTCTACCCTTCACCTTTGAGATCCTCACAGATTCTTTTTTTCCTTGCATTCCACATCACCCAAAAGAAAGTCATCCTGGTACATTCCCAAAGAACTTTACCCTTCCTACCTCTACCAAAACCAGACCATTTTTCCGAAAACCACAATCTACAAGAAAAAGGAACTGTCCATTTTATATTAACTTCTAGAAACAGTTTGCACCATAAGGAGCAGGCCATTGAACAAAAAGGTAATCAGAAGACAGTTTCTGACAGTTTTTTTGCTGTTCTTTGTATAGTTATAGGAGTTTTTTTTTTTTTTTTGGTCATAAGTTCCCTTATTGCACTTCTGCTTTGCTTCGTTTTCTTTTAACAATATTTTCTTTTTCTGATCAAAACAAGACTGCAATGAAAACCAGAAATACTTATGTTTCTTGGTCTGTGGAGTACTATTGCCTTTTCATACAATAAAGGTTCATCTCAGGTTTTGTTGCTGAACTTGCATGTTTTTTATGAATTTATAAAAGAGAAATACTTATGTTTCATAAGGTAAGAGAAGTAAACCATAAAAATCAATTACAACTACAAAATAAGACAATAAGAAATTTTGGTATAGAAATAGTAAAGACCTCTTTGGCAGCTTGAACTAAATTGATATGAAACTCCTTAAAGCAATCAGTTCCAAGAGCTCCATAAAGAATAGCAACTGGACTTGCAATATTTGAATCAAAGTGGATGTGATCAAAATCAAATAATTCAGGCTGCAGAAATGAGTCTTCAGCACTGGCATCCCAGAAATTAACAACTAGAGTTAAGAGAATGTTGAATTACATATATGATGATTAGAAAATTATAGAGCTGTTATTACCGTTCAGTAGGGCCACGAAGCCACAATAATAGTTCAGCAACATCAAAGAACAGTGCTCCACCAGTATCCACCCAACAACATTTTCCTGCAGGAACTTTTGGATTTACACCTACGAGCAAGGGATCAGATTTTTCGGTTTCCAAATTTTCGTTTATTTCTAAGGTTTCCTTGACTTCGAGGTTTGAGTGGCTATCATCAACCAGAGGAAAAGAAGAAAGAGATTCCTTTGCTAATTGGCGGTAAAGCACCAATCTTGGGGAGGCTGATCTTAGTGTAAGGGAGAATTGAAGAAGTGATGCCAGTTGTTCACTTAAAAGACAGCTAACATGTTTCAAAATTATTTTAGTACACCCTTTGGCTGTATAAGAATCAAGATCATCCTTCTCAACATGATGCCAGACCTCAATGAACTCCCAAAAGAGGTCTTTCTGCTCTTTAGATAGTAATTCACTGTACCAAAAATTTATAATTAATTCAATTAAAAAATTCACTATACCAAAAAAAAAATTACAACAGGCTTCAGGCTTTCAAGAATCTATTATAGCTATATACCACTTGGACTTATGAGTAGCACTTGGAATTATAGACCTTGTCCAATTTATTTGAAAGTGAAAAGAATTTTATACCCTTCCAAGTTTCAAAATTCTTAACAAACTGCTAAACAAGGTTTGGTAAATACGTCATTTAAGAATATTAATTTGTTTTACATTATATTTTACATCCTAAAGACTGTTATACCCCTGAAAATGTTTATAATTACACAGAACATGAGAGTAAAACACTAAAACATAATTTAGAAGGATAAATCTGTACAAGTATGGCAGTAGGTATGGATAGAAAGAAAGATTTCCATTTAAATGCAACTTGTTATGATTGGTTTTTATTATTATTATGTTATGATTTATCTTTTTGATATCACATTGTTGTTTCATTTTTATCTCCTTAAATTAATTTGGTTTTTCCTCACTTTTTATAACAATTTAGAATATCTAAGAATATCTACTTTGGATTGCGTCTCCGGTATTTATCTTGCCTTGTGCAGTTGCCCATGTATAAAATTGGATTTTGAAAGGAACTTTAGCCCAAACAATTTTGCATTGTTTAAAACATTTACGGGGTCATTCATCTACCAACCACAAGTATGATTTGAAGTTATAGCTACCCGTTGAGTCAAATTCTATCTTTCCCCATCTCATTAAAGCTAACATGAACTATTGAGCCACAAGGAAAGTGCATTCTTATATCTCTCTTCCCTTCAAATTTCTTTTGAAATTATAACTCCAACTTAAACTCAAAGACGATGGGAAAATAACATTGTAGCCTTGATAGGTACATTCTTAGAGGAGTGCGATTTATAGAAATGGTGAAATGACCACAGAAAGATGAATCTCCAATCCACTTACCTTTCCTTTTTTTTCTCAAAGGAAACAAAATATTATATATTGCAAAGAAAAACAGACAATTTACATGAAAAAGTAGAATCAGAAATCCACCCACCTTCCAAAACAGAAAAAGCCTTCAACCACTGTGCACATAACCAAAAAGTTTTCATAACTTCCCATAATTAAAGTTATGTGATAAAAACAGAAAGGTATACCTTAAAACTGTTTTTAAGGCCTGGTCTACACCTCAATCCCATCCATTAGAATGAAGAAAATTTTAGCAATTGAACCCCAAGATTTATGATTATGTTAGGCAAAACTCTTATGGCAATTCAAACACAACTAAACTTATAATTTTCTTCACCAAAATTTTAACCACACATACATGAGGTTTATGCATGAAGAATAATACATCAATTGACAAAAAACTGGAAGAAAAAAAAAATTAAGCTGCTGTAGAATTGTGCTAACCTCAGTCCATTAAAAATTTCAAAGGAAGTGCCAAGTAGTTAACTAACTAGTAACTACGGTCCTGATATTTGTCAAAACATTCAGAAGATACTCGAAGAATTATACAAGTTAAAGATGCATTTTTGGAACATCAATTTTCCTCAAGGCCTATTATATATATGTATAAATTCTCTCCTCAACATCAAGGTGAAATTACACATCTCAAACTTGGTTTTTATTTCACGTGCCTAATACAACTCATAATAGAAACCATGTTCCTCTTCTTATAGTGGCAATATATGAAAATCATATTCTGTTCCTCCTTTGCCCCTAATTCCATAAATTACTCTAATGAAATTTTCTTCTTTTTTTTTTAAATAGGAAACAAAGATACTTTATTCATGGAAGAAGAAATAAGTACAAAGGGTGCGCAAGCAGTCTACCGAGTAATTATTATATAATCAAAAATAAGAAAACAAAAATTAACATACAACAGTCTTCCAGTCAAGTTGAATAAAAAACCTAGTAGAATTTTTAATAAAGTAGCACAAAAGGTGCTAGATAATAAACTTTGTCTAAAAGAATGTCGATGTTCTCTTAAAAATTAACTAAATTATTTGAACACCGTGTTGTCTTCCCAAATGTGGCTCTCCAAACTGCATTCTTGCCTTGAAAAAGACAGATGAATTTAATAAGAAGAATAACTTAATACTTTTCAATAACAAATTTTACTACTACTCCATCATTGAGTAGATCCTTCCTAGAAAAAACTAGTTGAAAACCAAGAATACCAGTTGTAACCTCCGACAAAATTATAGAGTTCATCCATTTAAAGTTATGGGGTCTTCATCATCCCTTGAAATAAATCATATGCACTATAAAAATCAACACACAATGAATACCCATTTCAAAATATCATCAATAAAATCTAAACAAATAACCAAAAACAATAAAATCTTAAACACATATGTATACACAGGAAAGCAACATACCCAGCTTCCAGAAGCAAAGGAGTGCCGGACCATTTGGCCCGAATAGCGACCTGAACGTTCTTGGGTCTGCGATTCTCTCCAGTCACTGAACCAAGCCCACCAATGCATACACAACTGAAAAGCACCAAAACGCAGAACCCAGATCTAAAACGACTCTCCATTCGCGAATTATGACCAGACAAACGAAAACGTCACAAAATTATCACGCTTCGACGAGTTAGAGTAGATCCGCCATTGATTACAAAACACAAATGAAGTCTCTCAGTGTCAGTGAAAAACAGAGAGGGGTTTTGTGACTTGGAAGTTGGGTTTGAAGCGATCACTTCACTTGCTTAGTATTGACTTGAAGTAAGTCAAGGTGGCACAATCAAAGAGGCCAAACCTGCATTTGGAAAAGGAAAAATTGTATTTTCGACCCTGTAGTTTGTCTTAATCTGTGTTTAGTTTACAGTTTTTTAGAATTGTTATTTTTAGTCCATCATTATTATGACAATATGGATTGTAGTCCCTGCCGTCCAATTCTGTTAGGGTTCCGTCAAGTCAACAAGGGTAATTAGGTAATTTGATATATATAATTAATAATATATTAAATAAAAAACAAATGAGTGGAGGAGATGATGCCATATCATTTTATTAAATATTTAAAAAAATAAAATATTAATTTTTTTTTGTATGGTATAATTTATCAAAAAATAATTTATATTTAATAAATAAATAAACTAAAAGAGATTATCTTATTATAAACAAAACAAAAATTAAAAAAGAAAATCAATAAATCCTCTCATCTCTCAACTCTCAACTTTCACGATCTCTCACCGCCATTCCTCTTCTCTCTCTCTCTCTCTCTCTCTCTCTCTCTCTCTCTCTCTCTCTCTCTCTCTCTCTCTCTCTCTCAGATTCATCTTTTCTCTTCCTCTCTTCTTGCTTTCTCTGATCTCTTGGAGATGGAGCTTTGATTTGTCAAGGAGTTGCTGGGTGTCAAAGAAGATGAGAACGGAGTATGGTCGTGGCATTGGTGGAGGCCAGGACGTCTGGATTTTCAGGCAGTGGAACCATCGTATACAATTGGAGGCTCGTGGCATTGGTGGAGGCCAGGACGTCTGGGTTTTCAGGCAGTGGAACCATCGCATACAAAGGGAGGCTCATATCCCCTATTTCGATAGAGATCCAGATAATTTTTTTTTTCATTTTATTTAAATCTTTTCTTTGAAGTCGTGGCTAGGTGCTAGTTCGGGGTGGTATTTGGTTGTTGGGAAAGTGAATAATATGGCGATGGTAGTCTAAGAAACCAGAGATTTGTTGGAAGATGGTTGAAGGTGGAGTTTGTGTCGATTGTTTGATGGTGATGTTTGTGTTTGTGGCTGTGTTTGGGTTTGGGTTTGATGGATCCAAAGGATGGATCTAGTGGATATCCAATCCAATTTTTGGTGTGGGATCTAGTGGATCTCTAACTTTTTTTTATCGATTTTTGGTGTAGGATTTGTTTCGGATTTGATTTCAGTTTTGTTTTGATTTCGAGTTTTGGTTTTGTTTTGATTTTGAATTCTAGAGAAGATATGAACTTTAAATTGGGTTGTTGAATCTGGGTTTAGATGAACAACCAGGTTTGTTAAATCTTGGTTGTGTAGATGAACTAGGTAATCTGGGTTGTAAGAATGAAGATGAAGATGTTAGAATTTTTTTTTTTTCCAGATTACAAAAAAAATCGTTAAAAAATATGCAGAAATTCTTTAATATTTGTATTATTTAAATATTATAAAATTTAATTTTTTATCATAAAAAATCATAAATCATAAATCATAAATATCATATAAATATCATAAATTTATCATAAAAATCTACAGAAATGCTTTTAATTTTTTAGTTTGATAAAATCTTTTTTCTCATTTTTTTTATAATTATTTTTTTATTTTTTAAATAAATAAATCCCCACAGTTATTTATTTATTTAATATGTTTTTAATTTTTAGTTTTTTAATTTTTAATTAATGGTAAAACGGTCTATTCATTATTTTCAGAAACCTTCAGGGGCATTATAGTCATTTAGGCCAATTAACATGGCAAAATCTGTCTTTTGACGGATTCTGTCATAGAAGGACTAAAAGTTATGATAACCAAAAACTGTAGACTAAACGCAGATTAAGGTAAACTACGTGGACTAAAATGCAATTCTCCCTTTGGAAAATGCAAATACACAAATTATGTCATGCATATCACCATATGATGTCACAAATAGAATTTATTAGTTTTCTCAAATTAAAAATCAATTATTTGTTGTATATATTCTTTTTTTTTTTTTTGGTAACTATAAAACACATTTGAAAAAATTACTTTGCTGCCCATAAGTAGGCATGACAAAAGTTCGGTTCCAATCATGGAACCGAATTGGAACCGGATCGATATCGATTTTTCGATTTCGGAATAGGAACCAAAGAGATTTTGGTTTCGGTTCCCCAGTTCTCAAAACGGAATCCGAACCGGCGGTATGGTTCCAATTTTGAAATCGGTAGTTCCCTCACTAGTTTTTTTTATTTATTTATTTTGCTTAAAAAAAAAAAAAAAGTGGGTTAGATGACTTTGACCACTCTTTCTTCTTTCTTCTGAGTTCTGAGTTATGATAATCAGATCTCTCTCTCTCTCTCTTTCTTTCTTTCATTCAAATGTTCCAAACAACCAGCCTTCCTACTTCCATTGATCTCTTTTTCATCCCATCGCCAACGATCTCTTCTTCGATCTCTCTCTCTCTCTGTTTGAGAACTGAGAACTGAGAACTGAGATTGAAGGTGATTGAACTGAGAAGTGAGTTTGGTTTGAAGATGATTGTGATTTTTTTTTTTTTTTTGAAAAGGAACCGAACCGCTGAAACCGGAACCTCCCTCAAGAAGGTTCTGGTCCCCCAAAATCGAAACCGGGAACCCAAACCGAACTGAACGAAGAGCATGTCTAACCATAAGAGCTTTTTTAATTACAAAAGCGGTTGTCCATTTATTTTTTTATCGTGTGGTTGTCCACGATATATCCGTCAATATTACCGTAATTTAAGGGTACCGATATTGATATGCAATATATCCGTAAAATATCCATATCTGTAAACTTATAATGTATTTTTACATAATATCGTGGATATATCCATTATTGTAAAGTGAAAAATTGATGATATTCCCTAATGTTTTTATCTACATTTTTGTTTTTATTTTTTAAAATTTGATGTAATATATTTCTATGACATAGAAGTTGAGTACTGAATGAAAATAAAATATAACAAGCTATTGGTAAATACTTAGTCAAGGTGGCAAATGGCAACGAATGATGAAAACAACCCTATTAACGGATATATGGCCAAGAATTTGCATTGTCATTTCGAAATTTTATTCTCACATAGTTGTACGGCTCGACATGTGGAATGTTCGTGATTATATAGAAAACCATTCAAATTCTATGATATGGTATCAATATTATATGAATCAAGATAGTAGTCACACTGTTTGAACCACATATGTCTTCCTTTTGGTATTAAAATTTCTCTATCATTTATAATGAAAAATATTAGAGAATTAAATTTTAATGGAAGGTTTTCAATTTTAAACTACTCGTATGCATTATATTCATATTTATACCATATATTTGTTTTTTTTTTTTTTTTTAAAGAAGGAAAACAAAACACTAAACAGAAGCATCAAACTTGACAATGTCCTGGAAGCCATTCAACCAAAAACAATCTGAAGCAATAAAGAGCGATATACCATATAGTTGTTAGATATATATCTCTAAAGAAAATGTATTTTTTTTTTGGTTAGATTATTGATTATTTTAAGTTGTTTTCAAGTTTCATTAAAAAAAAATTGTTTTTAGTTAAGTTTATGTACTTTACGTAAATTTTACTTCAATATCCGTCGATATCGATATTTCTGCCAAATCTTAGTACTGATATATATATATATATATATATGTTGACATGGATATTTTCAACCTATACTACAATAGTGCTTTTGGACACTTAAAAAAGTTGTTTTACGTCAATTGAAGAAGTTCAAATTTTGGGTTTTTCCAAGAGATCCTTTTCAGCTTTTTAAAAACACCGAAATGCCTAATATAACCCTACCATTTAATATTGTTGACATAGATTTCTGGAAAATCTAGTCAGCAACGACACATAACCAGATAGGCATCTAAGATATTTTATGAAATGCTATCAAGTTGCCTCTTTGATAAGTGTGTAATGCAATGAATGGAAAACTAATATTAAATTAGTGTAGAAATAGAAATACACGATATTTTTACATGGAAACCCTTAATGCATGGAAAAACCTCACTGTGAACGATGGAGAAAAGATTCTTCACTATGTAAAAAATGATTACAATTACAAGTGATGAATTGCTTGAATGATCCCCCTCTATTTAATTTGATACATGTGTTTCCCTAACCCTTGCTTTGTAAGCAAGAAATAATTACGCGAGATCCCAGGGGAATCATATCTCGGCGAGATTATTTGCGAATTGAATCTTTGGGCAATTATTGTGTTATGATCTTCATTCCTTACGGGGGTTTTTTCAGATATTCGCATTTATTACATTATTTGTCAACTACTAGATTGTAGATGATTGGCTTGCCCAAGATAGGATCAAGCTTTAAAAGGAATATGTTCAAATCTTGTTTTATTAATGACACTTTGTTGCTTGCCGCGAGGCAAGTTGGGGCCCATTCGCCTTTTTGGTTATTATCTGGCGAACAGCTTTTTTTTAACGGGTGAGTTGCTTCCATCTTACTATTGCCATATGTGGCCCATCAAGCTGACTTGGATATTTGGTCCCTTGAATCATGGGTTTTCATGTTGATATGTGAATTCGAGCAAAATTAACCCAAACAACACCCTCTAAATCCGCGAGGTGGGCTTGCTGGCGAGCTACATCTTTTGGCGAGTTAGCCGCTCTCCGAAGAGGATTTATCAAGATCTTTGTATTTAATGTCGCATTAATAGGCCTTCTAGATATGTCAGTCTTGATAACTGCGTTTTCAATATGAACCCTTAAAAAAACATTCTAACAGCTCAATGATGGGACATAAATTGACTTCCAGTCATGACACATGTCAGTTGTGATTGGTGGGGAAGTCTCTTTTCGATTTTCACGCTTCTTTTCCTTAATGGGCATGTTTCAACTAAACAATGCGCCTTTTAGGTTTCCTTCTTCTCTTCAAATTCTATAAGTATCAGTGCCTTACCTCATTTTCTTTCTCACTCAGAATTCTACTAATATTTTCTTGACTCATATTCGTAATCCCTTCGTTTCTTTTCTTTTTTTACATCTGATCGGTCTATTTATATACATGTTTTAGGTCCCCATTTCCTATTATTTGTGTTTTATTCTCGAGTGAAGTTAGGTATTTTATGTGTTTGTTGAGCATATGTAGGTCACATTCCATTCAAGAGGTGTTGGGTGTTATTTTGGAGAAAATGAGCTAAAAGATGAATTTCAGCCGATGTAGAACATCAATATTGCGGGGCACATATCTCTCAGCTCTAATTGAATTGTGTGTCCTACCACCTATGGATTGAAAGCCTTGGAAGTCTAGTTTCTAGCACACTTTTCAGATTGTAATTCCAATTTCCTAGAATAAGTTATGCTTGTTTTAGTACTTGTTGCGCAGATTAGTCTGTCATAAATCCATGAATAATACACGGGGATTTGTTTTGCAAATTGTCAGATCGGAAAATATTTCCTTCTTGGATATGTGTGGGAGTCTATGGAAGCAAGTAGACATCTAATCCTTATCTTCCTTCAATAAGTAATCAATTTGAATGGATTAAGAAAGAAATAGAATCCCAAAAGGGTAGAGTTCTGAAGGGGAGTTGATTTCCTTGTTGTTTAAGGACATGGCCTAGCATCTATACCTATTTAAACCTTTTTTGAACCCTAATTTTGAGAGACCAACAGAAAGACCCAGCCAAGGGAGGTCCCAAGCCACAAAGGGGGTCGTCCCCCATCACACCACCACCATTGCTGCATGTGGAAGTTTGAAGAAGACGCTTATAAGTTTTATCAACTCTTTCTCCTCTTCTTTTAATCTTTTCATGTATAACAAATTGCATACTAGAGAATCAATATGAACTGCTATGAATGCTCTTTGTTAGAATTGATTATATTCCCATTAATTCAAGTTTTGATTTATTCAATTCATTATAGATCTTAATTCTTTATTTGTGTTAATGCATGATTATACGCGGGCATGAATTTAGGGTTTTGATAATTAACAATTAAGTTTGGAGTGTTGATTTACACGTAATCTTAATTAATATTCAATTGAATAGGTAAAATTGATCTTAGCATTGATTTATGCAAGTAGGTTTTGGTTCATTAGTTCTTGCACTTAATGGGTTCTCGGTTATAGTTTGCGCTATTGATTTATGGGTAAATTATAATTGAGAACACTTGATTCATCTCATGATCATACGGCAACAATCTTACTTCAGATAAGAATGAGCCCTTAACTTGATTAATATCTTTTTCGCATGTCAATTCGAAGCATTGAGTAAACATAGTCAGAGAGCATTGGTGACCTAGTTCTCTTACCTCTGGATCACATTTACATATTCTCGTTACTTGCTCTTTTAGATAATTCTACTTTAGTTCAATCAATCAATCAATCAATCAAAATCTCTTGCATACTTTTACTCGCTTAGCTTTAACTAGGATTAGTTATAATTAATAAATCACTTTTCCTCGTGGGAATGATCCCTACCTGTCGTTGTACTTATCTCACGATTCGTGTTCTTGCCAGTTAGGTTTTTATAACACGATTTTACACATCAAGTTTCAGGTACAATGGACTTCTATGGGCAACACGATTATGATAAGGAAAGCAAAGTAAGAGTTGTGGTTTGCACGTGCTATGGAATGGTTAGGCATGATATATGAGGCTGTCCTTCAGGAGAACTAGACCAAGCAATGAATTCCTACCCTCCGTGGCCTGTCAATGAACCATATGGAAATTCTTCCAATCAGTGATCGAGCTATAAACCATATGACAATACTTACAACCCGGATTAGAGGAATCATCAAGACTTCTCATGTAACTACAATGAATTCAATACCTATAAGCAACTAATCTCACCATCACTTGAAGAGACCTTGAAAAATTTCCTACAAAACACCTATCAAGGTTGGCAAGATGTATAATTCGATGAAAAGAATGGAAGTGCAACTTGCAAATATCATTGAAGCAAAGCAAAATCAAGTTCATGAAGATGTTTTGAGCCAACCAGAGTAAGAAGATGTTGCCACAATCCCTTCGAATGGTAAGATTGTCAATACCATAGTGAGATGAATTTTCTGATGAATTTTCTAGTGTTACATATGAAGAAGTAGAAAAGGAGGAGACGGACAAAAAAGTAAATGAAGCAGAAGATGTACCTTTCGAGGCATCGCTCCTATACAAGGAACTCAAGCCTTATGTCCCTCCTATTACTTTCCCGAGCAAACTAGAGCAAGAAGATGTTGCCACTTTCTCTTTGAAGGGAGAAGAAGTAGAAAAAGAGGAGACGGGAGAAAAAGTGTAAAAGAAGCGAAAGATGTACCTTTTGAGGCATCGCTCCTATACAAGGAGCTCAAGCCTTATGTCCCTCCCATTACTTTTCCGAGCCGTCTACACAATGGCAAATGGAATAAGTGGTATTCTGAACTTATTTCACCACACTTTATAGTTAACATTTACTTGCCTTTGCTTTTTGTGTGTAGGAACATGTCGGCGGTGAAAATTTCTTTCAAGACCTAATCATATATAGGCGCAAATTTAAGACATTAGAATTTGGTTGAGTCGTCCTTGTACCCGTCTTACTGAGGCGTTAAATTAAGCGCTTGGTGGAAGGCAACCACCCAAGGTAATTTTTTTTTTTTTTTTTTAATTTCTGTTGTAGTTTTTAGTTTTCTAGCTTTTGTGTTTCAAGTTCTTGCCTTCCATGTTTTTTCTTTGTTTGTTGTCCATGTTTTTAATGTCATACAAACATTGAGGACAATGTTTATATTAGGTTTGAGGGTATGAATTCATGTTTATTTTATTCTTTGACAAATCTACGAAAAAGTGACTTGTTTTGAAATTTTTTGAGGCAAACGTTTTGTTAAAACTGTATTGATTGATGAGGAAATAAATTTTTCCATCCATGATAGGTTCCTTGGTTTTTTGATATGAATCCAACGGTATAAAGAACATAAATTTCTGGGCGATGGTTTAAAAGTTATGATTGTTTCTTCGACCAAAGGTCATTGGTGATGCCCTGTTTGTGAAATTTTGCACGTAAAATGTTTTCTCACTTTTCTGATTCGAATTTTGAAATTTTTTTCAAATAAAAAGTGTGAGTTTGCATGTCTATTATCTTGTGCTAAAATTTGGTTACCTTTTGGTTGACTAATTTGAGAGATATGCATTAAAGAAGAGACGTAGGTCGATTTCAAAAGTCACAAGTTTTTGAATTTTTGTCCTTCATGTTAAGATGCTTCTTTGTGTGCTTTAAGAGTCGTAATGTATGCTTTATTCACTGAGTTTAAATTAACTTCTTACCACTTAAAGTAGTGTATTGCGTTTTTCAAAACTTATAACATGCTCTTGATGTGATAGTGGATAAGATGCTTAGTTGGATTGACATGATTAATAGTAGAGACTAACCTTGTGAGTTCACTAAGCCAAAAAGCGTATATAAATGACATGTTATGAGGGTTCTTTTGTTTCTACTCTTTAAACACTCAGTAAGTTCTTATCATTAGATTCGATATCTATAGGTTGTACATTAAGCAATAAAAAACAATTCTCATCAACAAGATATCACATGTGGACTTTGCCCTTGATTTGGTTGAACCATTATAAATGATGTAGGCAATGTGTGCTTGAACTCACTTAAAAGGCCTTAAATATTTCCGGCCTTAAATATTTCCTACCTTATGTGTGTGCTCGATAGCCCTGTTTGAAGCCAAACACTATAAGCTGTTTTCTTTCATCACCCACATTAACTTAACCCCAATGAGCCATAATTTAGCCACACCTTATAACTTGGTGTAAGTTCCTCAATGTTGATTGGCTTATTTCGGTGACAAACCACAAGTGGGTTTGTTGTAAGGGTAGCTTAGGCATTTAACGGTTGGTGCTTTGAACAACCAAGACCCTCACAAGACCTCAAGAGATTAAGCACTTTAAAGGTAAATTTCTAAGTGCTTACTTGCTTTGAAGAGATGTAGTTGTACACACTCACAACACATGCAAAATTCTTATTTTTGTTTGTTGTGGTTCTTTATTATGTGTGCATTAATTTTCATTAATCACTCTTTTTGCATGTTTAACTTGATTGCATCTTGTGTGTTAAATGTCATGTTTGTGATGCATCATGTTTATTTAGGAGTGCTGTCAAACCGCCCTACAACCGCCCTACGTAAGGCGGTTGAAAGGCTGTTGAAAGGCGGTTAGAGCATATTTGCTCTTGACCGCTCTACGGCCGCCCTTTGTAGAGCGGTGACACTGGTCGATTTTTTAAACGCCTGTAAACCGCCCTACAACCACCCTACGTAGAGCGGGTGTAGTGCGGCTCTCAAAATCCCGAGAGCACCCACCCCCATTTCGCTTGAAAATCGCCCTATGCGTAAAGCAGTCATGAAGAACATGTTCTTCATTTCCCAGGTGAACCGCCTTACAACCGCCCTACGTAGAACGGGTGTAAGGCGGTCAAGGCAAAAGTTTTGAAAACTTTGCAAAACAACGTAGCATCAATTTGTCACCCTATATATATGCTACTTTGACTTTAGACCAATTTTAAGAGAGTCCAAATCATATTTTGACTTAGCAATTTTTCCAAGAGAAAAAATCACTAAAGAACTCTCCTTTGTTTATTCAAACACATATCCAAGTGCATCAAATCATCATCTAGCATCATCCATGATCATCTAGGTGTCATCTATGCTTGGTTTTTATTCAACACTTTTAGCTTGATAAGTTGGCCACTAATATCTTACATATCTTGTGTCTTTCTTAACAAGCAATCTTATTTATCACTTGCATGCTTATAGAACATATTCTATTGTTAAGATTGAGATAATTGTGTTGATTGTTTGAGAGTTGCATTTTGATAGCTATTATTAGGATTGCTTAATCTTTGATAGCTAAGCTTTATGACATGTCATATAGCAAAGATTTATATCTAGAATTGTGATTATTGTCATTTTTCATCCTCGATAGGCATTTAGTATAACCTAGCATTACTTGCTCTTTGAATATTATATTATTCATATTAGGTTGTTTATTCTCTTCATTGAAAAGTAAGTTTGTGACTACCGGTGAGTGGTGCAAGCAAATTGGACTAGGTCTACTTTTATTGGCCTGCGGGTAGTAGTGGTGGGTTATAAACCGTAAGAGGTTGAGGTCAACCTAGGTTGTAAACATCATTGTAATTAGTGGATCCGATGTTCGAGTGTGGCGCACTATACAGCTCGTGGTTTTTCCTTGTTGAAGGTTTCTACGTAAATATCAAGTGTCTTTTATATTTCTGCACATATTACACTTGATATATAAATTGACTAGTTATGAGCATTTTCGTAAACTTGACTAATCACGAAAATTGGGTAAAATTGATTAAAATCTATTTACCCCCTCTCTATATTAATATTGAACATATCATAATTTGTTTCAATTGGTATCAGAGCGGGTTCCTATATATACTTAGGTGATCCTTGCTCATTTTGGTGTGTTTTGCATTTTGTGTGATTTTTGATCATTCATACATTTGCATTCATTTCATTCATTCATAAACATTATGAGTGGAAACGGTGGTGGAAACGGTGGTGGAAACAGTGGTGGCAACGAAGGTGCTTCTAGCACAAGACCTCCATTTCTCAGCAGGTTAAATTATGCCTCTTGGAAAGGAAAGATGAAGTCGTACATATGCCAAATCCATGACCGGGCTTGAATGGCAGTTGAAGACAGCTACACATCACCTATGATGATTCCTATGGGTAGAGGAGATGATGTACTCAAGCCTAAGAAGTAATGGAACGCGCAAGAGTTTGTGGCATCAAAATGGAATAGGAAGGCAATACATGCCATCCTATGTGCAATGGACGAGAATCAATATAAATTGATTCAAAACACTAGGATCACAAAAGAGGCATGAGATATCTTAGAAGTTGCACATGAGAGAACCGAAGTGGTGAATGACTCTAAGCTTTAAGTCCTCCAAACTCAATTCGAGATGCTAAGGGTGGAGGAGAATGAGTGCTTCAACGACTTTGAGATCAAGTTGATGGACATTGTCAACCGAAGTCATCAACTTGGTGACCCTTACTCAGATAGAAAGATCAAGCAAAAGATAATGAGATCGCTTTGAAACAAATTATAGTGTGTTCAATGCTAATCTAGAGGGGGGGTGAATAGATTTTATCCGATTTTACCCAATTTTCGTTATTAGTCAAATTGACGAAAATACCCCTAACCAGTCACAATAATATATCAAGTGTATAAAGTGCGGAATTGTAAATGACACAAGATATTTACGTGGAAACCCACGCGGGAAAAACCACGAGCTAGTAAGTACGCCACACTCGAACCTCGAATCCACTAAATGTGATAACGATTACAACCTAATCCCAGTCAATAATCACACACCTACCTAATCTCGGTATAAGTGAACCTATTCCAATTTGCTACCTAATCCCGGTAGCAACACAAGACTTACTTCTCAATGAAGAGATAATAAAACCTAAGTGAGTATATGATGATATCCAAATAGCAAATAAAGCTAGGTAACCTTAGATGCTTATCTAGGATGATGAATAACAATTAATGTAATCCTTGATATCAATAGCTAGATGACATGTCAAAAAGCTTAGCTAAACATAGATTATGAAAACCTAGATAGCTATCACAATACAACACTCAATCAATTTATCACAAACAATCTCTATCTTGCATTTAGCATTGATTTAAAAACATACAAATGAATAAAGAGATGACTTGTTAAGAAAGACACTAAAATTAGATGAAATTAGTGAGAATCTTACCAAGCAAGTTGTGATGATGCAAAACCATGTATGGATGCACTCTATGTGAGCATAGATGATGCAATATGAAGTTTGATGCAAAAAGGATTAGCTTTGAGTGTTTAAAGGTGAGTTCTTAATTATTTTTCTCTTGAAATATGTTCTAAGGGAAAAATATGCTTTTTGGACTCTTAAAAACCAACCTAAAATGAAAGAGACATATATATAGGATGTTAACATGAAGTGGCGTCGTTTTGATATTTTTTTTCAAAAATATGCCTTAAGCGCCCTACACACGCCCTACGTAGGGCGGGTGTAGGGCGCCTTACCTGGAAAATTAAAGAACAAGTTCTTCAAGGCCGCTGTTCACCGAGGCGAAAATGGGAAAACCAAAGACGATTGCTCTCGGGTTTTGAGAGCCGCCATTCACCCGCTCTACGTAGGGCGGGTGTAGGGCGAAACACCAATAAAAATAAATTCGATCAGGTGCCCCGCTATACGTAGGGCGGATATACAACGGATAGGCGCGACAATGCATCAAGCACCTCAAAACATGACCAAAAGACATCGAAACCTTTCGTGTGATATATCGTTGGAAAGGTAAGTCTACTTTCTACTCCAATTTATAGAATGACATTTCGATGTCTTTAGAAAACGTTATGGTCAATAGAGTGACCAAAGGTCATATTCGGATAACAGTTGTGATGCCCTGTTTTAATGGTTACTTTGGAGATTTCAAAACCAATCTAAACGGTCATGAAATATTACAAATAATATACCGTTGGAAAGGTATGAGTGTCTAGTTTTCCCAGAAATTTACAAAACTCAATTTCAATATTTGAATAAAAAGTTATGGTCATGTCATTTGAAAAAAACATTTAAATCTTTGAAATCCAATCTTTTGAAACTAGACACTTTACTCCAAATAACCAAATCGAATCTAACACTTATCCAAGAGAAGAATGAGACATTCTCAAGTGGTCAACCATCGCGCCAAGACATGCACACCATCATACAAGCGCGAACGCTTTCGATTACATAAACGGAAACGAATTACACCACACTTAAGACTATCATACATGAAGTGCAAGTGTGGGAAGTGAATGCATCCTAATGCCTAACATGTCATGGCATTTCAATGAACTAGATGCAATCAAATAAACATACATGAAGAGATATTCAATAACATGAATGCACACATATAAAAACACACAACATACAGTTATTAGAGATATGCATGAGTTGTGAGTGTGTGCAACTAGATCTCTTCAAAGCAAGTAAGCACAAGAATATACCTTGATGTTTATCAACCTTGAGGTCTTGAACAAGGGCCTTTGAGCTTGATCCTCAATCACCTAAACTACCCTTACAATTCAAACCCCAATTGTGGTTTATCCACGAAATAAGCCAATCACAATATCGGAATCCTTACAATCTCCCCATTTGGCTATTTTGTGACAAAATCACCTCTTACATTGATTCCTTACAATAAGATAGAAACTACAGGACTACAATGATTTTCTAACTTACAAAGAGATGTTACAGCGATAATACTTCAACCCTTCAATCTCTTGTAGTGTTAGGATTATGCTCAATAGCAAGAGTGTAATGTTGTAATTGACAATCTTTTTCATATTAATAAAGTGATTTCTGGTTTAACAAATCGTATAGCATTTATAGTTTAATATTATAATTGTCAAAGTAAATAATCATAAGGTCTAAAGACTATGGGAAAAGAAGAATTGTTCGTACATCTGGATATGTATGTGGTAGACACAATTCTTTAGTTAGTCTTGAATAATGTTCACAACTTAAGTTAAAGGTTGGGCACCTTTATCTTGTTAAAGTTGTAGAATTCTTTTGCTAGCATTTGAGTGGGATCAAATGAGATATGATGAGTCTAAAATCATCGGAGTGTCTTCGAGCAAAAAGATCTAGTGCACTGGGTGCATTGAACTGGATCACAATGAAATACTTTATCTATAACCGTCAATAGATAAAAGTCTTTTCATTATCAGGATAATCGGAGAGTTTATCTTAATCCTGAGATAAATGATGGACTTATGGTTGCAAGTGATATCATTTGAGTTATCAATGAGTACGATTATATCGCATAATCTATCCTCGATAGTTTGGTGATATTCATTTGTTAATCGATAGAGGACTTCATTTATAGATATGGACATCGTGGCTCCATTTAATTAAATGAGAGAGTATAATATCATCATATGGATGTTTTGAGGTAATTGGATATTAAATCTCAACGTTGAGTTTTCGATAGTGTCTATTGAAAACATGGCTTCTGGACAAGTCAAAATATCCAAGTTCAAAACGTGGTCATATGAGTAAATATGGTAACTTGGAGAGTTATAGGCGGTCTATGAACTCTTGGCGATTACTGATATTAATCACAAGGATACACTATCTCCAATATGATTGTCTAGGGTATGAATGAAGAGCATCTTCCTTTTCTATCTTTATTTAAGAGTTCGGTTTTAGCTCTTTAGTGGAATGAGTTAAAATTAATGGATCGGACCTAAGTGAATCATTTGTTGATTGTGATTAGGTTATGTCTATTGAAGCTTAAATTTAGATGGCCCGCCAAGATCCCCAATCCACACGGACTTGCATGGATCACTTGATATATTCTACCGGACCAATTTAAGGGTCCATCTAGAATTGCATTTAATATATTTAGAATATAATTTGCACATTATTTAAGTAATGGGCTGCTCAATTATATTAATATATTAATGAAAGACATGTGGGCTTGTTTCTTTTAGTAAGAATGGGTCTGGTTCACATGTGGGCTTTTTATTTAAAGTCCAGTGGATTAAATGAAATAAGAAAATAATATTTTGGCCCATTTACTCTAAGTGGGGCGGCAAGGGTTAGTTTAACCTAATAAATTATTTTGTTTCATTGTTTAAATTAAATAAGAATTAATTAATTTATTAATTAATTGTTTAATTAAAGAAACAAATCTTTTCTAATCAGGAAATATATTTCTTAAAAGTAAAATTAAAAGACTTGTTTGATAAGGAAATAAATAATTAGTTTTATTTATTTAATCAAATAAGAAGTCTTTTTTATTTAGTAAAAATAAAAGAATAAAAGATCTATAAGTTGGATTAGGGTTTGATGTCTTAAAAACTAGATGGAAATTAGGGTGCAACATAAGCCTATGGTGGGCATGTGATTTCGGCAACCCTAGTTATTTCTAGGTTAGGATTTCGGCAACCTTAATAATAAAAGAAAAGAAGAAGCAAACTTAGGCCACCTATATATTGACAAATATAGAATTCGGCCACGATGATATGGGTTCATGATACAAATTTCTTCTTCTTCTCAATTTATAGAAAGCTTTTTATTCTACTAAAACAAAAAGGAGTGTTAGATTATTCTTTGATAGTATACTATTTGCTTATTCATCAATAAGCTTGTGTATACGATATCGATCTAGGTTCACGCGAGTTTCGATCATTAGATTGAGAACTCAAAAGTGACCGGAATAATCTTAGTCATTCTTTTGATTGTTTTTGTGACTAACAAAGAAAAGAAAAGTTTGTTTTGTCCATTCACAGGTTTGCAATTCAAAGAAAAGGGAGACCACGCTCCTAAATGATCCACGTTCGTGCTAGGATTGAAGATCATGCGAATTACCATCGACGTAAGTCAATCGGATCACGCGACAAAAATTATTCTACTTTTTGTTATTGTATATGTATGTTTAATTAATTAAAGGGTTTAAGGTTCATAAAGGAAAATTTTTTAAAAGTCACTAAATCTAATTTTTAGTATCGCTTCCGCTGCGTGTACTTCTTTGGTATTTTTCCCTACATGTAGAACAACCAAACCTTCAAAACAAAGTTTCTACACTTTCCAATACTTGTAAGTGTGAGATTAATCATGTAAGATAAACCGAGCATTTGCTATAAGAATTTAAGTACAACATCATGCAATGTATGTGAATGCAATGCTTCCCCTCAAAGGGTTACTCCCCCTCAATATGTAGTCTCCCCAACAAGCACAATTGTTACTACAATTAGCAACTCCCCTTACCACATTCTACTCCCTCTTTTTGTCATGATATAGGCAAATGAGTAGTCCCCAACCGGGTCACTTAAAGCAAAGAGAGAGTAGCATACTAGATATTTGCATAATCATATAAGCCACTTTATGCAACTCAATTTATTGGAGAGAAACAAGGAGAATTTATTTTATAAAAATGTGTGAATTAAAAACGCTTTGCATACAAGACATGTAGCATTCAAGTCCAAAATACAATGGTATTTGGCAAAGCAAATGACAAAGGATTCCAATAGAAGTCAAACCAATTTCACCATTTGTCATGAGAGAAGCAAGGATATAGAGAATTTATTGATTTCAATTTTTAGAGCACTATATCCAATTTTATAAGCGAAACATGGCATGAGCGACTTTGCACCCTATTCGATTTTATCGGGAATTGTTACCCGTATGATAATAGCCATGTTCAACATTTAAAGAAAGAGAGACATTGGATTGTAAAATCCTTTGAAAAGATACAAGACCCTTTATTCATTTGTGTCTCAAAAGCTTTTTCACACATTATTTTGCATTTAAGATTATGCAATCATTAATACATGCTTTTTCATTTTGCATTAGCATGTCAATTAAGAATCATCATGTCATTGAGATAACTATAGGTCATTCAAATCGTACTTCTTATATAAATCTCCTAGTCCAAAAATGCATGTTTGAACATTAATATAACATGGATTGCATTCAAAGCATGGTTCATAATTATTGAGATAAAAACATATATACATATGTGCAACCAAGATACTCAAGCAATTAATAAAGAAGCATAAAAATTTTCAAATTTTTGCATTCAACAAATATGCAATTGCTCTCTTTGCTTGAGTTCCCCAAAAGGGGTCAATCACCAAAACTCATCACTCCACAAAACATATCCCAATAGATCTACTAAGTGTTTTAAATCGAGTAGCATCTAAGGGTTTAGTAAATAAGTCCGCTAGTTGATCATTAGTGCTTACATGTTCAAGCACTATGCATTTATTTTCAACAAGCTCTCTAATGAAGTGATGGCGGATGTCAATATGCTTAGTTCTAGAGTGTTGTACCGGATTCTTGGAAATATTAATAGCACTCATATTATCACAAAAGAGAGTGAGTGTACCTTGGTTGAATCCGTAGTCAACTAGCATTTTGCTTCATCCATAGGAGTTGTGTGCATCCACTCCCTACGGCTATGTACTCGACCTCGGCTGTAGACAAGGAAATAGAATTTTGCTTCTTGCAAAACCAAGACACTAAGTTGTTGCCTAGAAAGAAGTAACCGCCCGATGTGCTCTTCCTATCATCGCAATTTCCTGCCCAATCCGCATCACTAAAGCCAACTAAACTAGCATTAGTGTCAAAAGAGTACCAAATTCCATAGTTGGATATCCCATTCACATAACGAATGATTCTCTTAACGGAAGAGAGATAAGACTCCTTAGGATCCGCTTGGTACCTAGTACACACACCCACACTAAAAGATATATCGGGCCTACTTGCGGTCAAATAAAGCAAGCTACCTATTATGCCCCGATATAGAGTTTGTTCCACACTTTCCACTAGCATCCTTGCTTAGCTTCAAAGTGGTACTCATGGGTGTATCACAACGTTTGGCATTTTCTAGACCAAACTTCTTCATTAGGTTTTTGGCATACTTAGCTTGGGTTATGAAAATCCCATCATTTAATTGCCTAATTTGCAAACCTAGGAAGTAATTTAACTCACCAACAAGACTCATCTCAAACTCATGAGACATAACCTCAACAAATTGTTGGACCTTGGAGTTGTTAGTGGAGACAAAAACAATGTCATCAACATAGATTTGAGCTATAAATAACTCATCTTTGTTTCTCTTGATGAACAAGGTCTTGTTAACACTACCCCTTGTGTAGTTATTGTCAACAAGAAATTGAGTGAGGCGCTCATACACATTAGTTCCTATAAATCCACTTGGTGCCTATCACATTAGTGTTCTTAGGCCTAGGAACTAGAGTCCAAACCTCATTCCTTTCGAATTGGTTTAGCTCTTCTTGCATGGCAAGAACCCAAAATTCATCATTCAAGGCTTCATCAACCTTTTTGGGTTCTATTTGAGAGGTGTAGCATGTATAGCTAATTAGATTAGTTAATTGACGCCTAGTCCTAACACCTTCATTAACTTCTCCAATGATGTCATCTTTATTATGGAGTTTTCTAACCCATGGAACGGGTTCATTAGAGTTTAAGAAAGGAACTCTATCAATAGGTTGTGTGTCCTCTACAATAGGAGTCTCCACAACATTCTCCAAGGGAGAGTTATCATCTATAGCAACCTCCTCCTCATGGTCAATAAACTTGAGCCTTGTATCATCAATGACAACATTGGATAATTCCATGACGGTTCGAGTCTTTAAGTTGAAAACTCTATAGGCTTTACTATTTAAGGGATAGCCAATAAAGATACCATCATCACTCTTAGCATCAAACTTGCTAAGGTGATTACGGTAATTTAAAATGTAGCATTTGCTTCCAAAGGTGTGAAAGTAGCTAACATTTGGCTGCTTACCTTTCCATATCTCATAGGAGGTGTTTCTAGTTCCGGGCCTTAGGAAAACTCTATTTCCTATATAGAAAGCCGTATTGACGGCTTCGGCCCATAAGTTCCTAGGAACATTGTTACTAATCAATATCACACGGGCCATCTCTTGAAGGACCCTATTTTTCCTCTCAACAACTCCATTTTGTTGAGGTGTCCTTGGAGCCAAAAACTCATGGGAGATGCCAACACTATCACAATAGGTTTCAAAAAAGGCATTCTCAAATTCCCTCCCATGGTCACTTCTAATCCGTTTTATGCTTTTAATTTTTGAGTTCATTTCATTTTGAATTTAGTGCAAAGCATTTTAAACTTATCAAAAGTTTCGGATTTTTCTCTAAGAAAATATGTCCATGTGAACCTAGAGAAATCATCAACACAAACAAAAATGTATCTCTTTCCACCTAAACTCTACGTTTGCATAAGACCCATGAAATCCATGTGGAGAAGCTCTAGGGGCTCCTTAGTGGAGAGATACATGCCCTTTTTGTGCATGCTTTTGGTTGTTTTCCTTGTTGGCAAGGTCCACAAACTCCATTGGCTTTCTTCCCAAGCTCAGGAGGCCACGCACACAATTGAACTTTCCAAGGGTTAGTAAATCCCGAAAGTTCATGTGGCCAAGTCTTTCATGCCACAACTCAATTTGCTCATCCATGGACACATTGTTTGAGACTATTCTAGCTTCAAGACAATAGCAATTGTATCTAGATCTCATACCTTTTAACAAGGTTTATCCATTGGGCAATAGGATAGAGCAATCATCTTTACTAAATAAGAGGGAAAGTCCTTCATCACTTAGATATGAAATGCTTATCAAATTGGTTTTTAAGCCATCAACAAATAAAGCATTGGACAAGGAGGGTAGACCGGGAATGGAAATGGTTCCTTTCCCTACAACTCTCTTTTTGGATCCATCACCAAAGGTGACACATCCTCCTTCCTCCATGACAAGAGTCTCGAAGAAATTCTTGTTTCTCGTTATGTGCCTAAAGCACCAACTATCAAGATATCAAAAATTAGAAGAATTTGCTCTTAAAGCAATTTATGCAACATGGTAAACATTTTCATTCTTTCAAATCCACTTAGATACTATCTTTTCTTTTCTAGTTGTTTTTGGTACATGGGCTTTAGATGTTCTAGGTATATGCAAATCGATTTTCTCATTCCTAGGAACATGCATTATGGCTCTATTCTTTCTCTTTTCAATCATTCTTCTAGTTCTACACATTTTAATGTATCGAAAGCAATTTGGTCTAATATGACCATCAAATCCACAAAAATTACATATAGGAATGAAATAAGGAATCATACCATGTCCTTGTGCATGCATGGGAGCTTGTCCATGTCTTTGTGATTGAATGGGTTCAATCCATCTTCGTTATTGAACCGGTCTAGCTTGCTTCCTAGCTTAAGGTTGCATGATTGGTCTCTTTCTCTTGTGAGCTATTTGTTGAGGAATGTTGACTTGAAAGACCCTTGTGGCTTGAGCTTGAGGTTGCCTCCTTGGCACCACTTTCACTTGTGCACTATGAGAACATTATCTTAGTTCTAACTTCTTCCTAGGAGTTTGCATATATGAAGCTTCTTGGTTCCCCAAACTCTTGACAAATATGGTCTTCTTAGAAGTGGAGGTCTTCTTAGAAGTGGATTTCTCCTTACCATCTTCAAAACCAAGACCTCTATTGTCATATGGACTCTTTCCAACACCAAGTATATGGTCAATCTTCTTGGTGCTAGAATCCATCTTAGCCAAAGGCACTTTAACTTCTTCAAGTTCTCTTTTCAAGTCTTCTTTATTCCTTTTAGACAAGACTAACTCCTCTCTTAGCTTATCTTCAATTTTCTTGGAACTTTCCACTTGTTTACTTAAGTGGTCATCAAGAGATGTAAGCTCAAGAATTTTCTCTCTCAACATTTTAATCTTTTTAGAGGTCTTCTTCTCTAAGCTTTTGAATTCGGCGTAGTGTTCAATAAGAACTTCTCTCTCCACATATCCACTTGTGGAGTGAGTTGAGGAGCCATCTTCAGTGGAGTCATTTTCCTCTTGACTCTCTTCCTCTTCTTCACTTCTACTTTTGCTCTTATAAGAGAAGTCAAAAGCTATAAAGTTAGCCACTTCATCATCCGAAGATTCTTCTCCATCCATGGAGTTATCACTACTACCATTCCATGTGGCGGCCATCACTTTACCCTTCTTCTTGACCAAGTGATTTGCACATTCGGGGGCAAAATGACCTATACCACCACACTCAAAACATCGGACCCCTTTTATTTCGGTCTTCTCTTTCTTAGGCTCAAACTTGTTATAGGAACCCTTTTTCTTGTAGTTTTGACCTTTGGATCCAAAATCCTTTCTCCCAAACTCCATAACCTTCTTGAACCTCTTCACAAATAAGGCAAGGTCTTCGTCCGAGTCATTCTTTTCCTCATTTTCCTCCTTGGAGGCTTTCAAAGCAATTCCCTTTTGCTTTTTAGAAGGAGTATGGCTAAGAGCCTTTCTAGACTCGTAGACGAGAAGTCTTCCAATCACCTCGCTTGGTGTCATGTCCTTATATCCACTATTTTCTTCTAACACCGTCACTTTTGATTCAAACCTATCGGGGAGAGACCTCATGATTTTCCGCTTTACTCTCCTAACCGAATACGGGTCTTCGAGTTGGTGACTTTGATTGACGATATCCATCAACTTGATTTCAAAATCATTAAAGCATTCGTCCTCCCCTATCCTAAGGAACTCGAATTGAGTTTGAAGGACTTGAAGCTTGGATTCCTTCACCACATCGGTTCCTTCATGTGCAATTTGTAATATGTCCCAAGCCACTTTCACCACTTGAGTATTTTGAACTAACTTGTACTGATTTTCGTCCATTGCACAAAGAATGGCGTACATAGCCTTCCTATTCCACCTAGAAGCCTCAAATTCTTGTGGACTACATTGAGCCTTTGGCTTCAACACTTCTTGTCCTCCACCCGCGGGAGTCATCATAGGTAGATCATATCCATCTTCAACCGCCATCCATGCACGGACATGAATTTGACATATGTAGGATTCCATCTTCCCTTTCCATTGGGAATAGTTCAAATTGGTGAGGAGAGGAGGTCTTGTGGTAGAAGCTCCCTCGTTGTTGCCACCGTTTCCACTCATTGTGTATAACGAATGAAATGAAATGTATGCAGAAAGTATGAAAAAGAAAAACACACAAATGCAAAACACACCAAAATGAGCAAAGTTCACCTAAGTATATCTAGGAACCCGCTTCGATACCAATTGAAACAAATTATAGTGTGTTCAATGTTAATCTAATGGGGGGTGAATAGATTTTATCCGATTTTACCCAATTTTCGTTATTAGTCAAATTGACGAAAATACCCCTAACTAGTCACAATAATATATCAAGTGTATAAAGTGCGGAATTGTAAATGACACAAGATATTTACGTGGAAACCCTTACGGGAAAAACCACGAGCTAGTAAGTACACCACACTCGAACCTCGAATCCACTAAATGTGATAACGATTACAACCTAATCCCAGTCAATAATCACACACCTACCTAATCCCGGTATGAGTGAACCTAGTCCAATTGCTTATGATTTAAGCTACCTAATCCCGGTAGCAACACAAGACTTACTTCTCAATGAAGAGATAATAAAACCTAAGTGAATATATGATGATATCCAAAGTGCAAATAAAGCTAGGTAACCTTAGATGCTTATCTAGGATGATGAATAACAATTAATGCAATCCTTGATATCAATAGCTAGATGACATGTCAAAAAGCTTAGCTAAACATAGATTATGAAAACCTAGATAGCTATCACAATACAACACTCAATCAATTTATCACAAACAATCTCTATCTTGCATTTAGCATTGATTTAAAAACATACAAGTGAATAAAGAGATGACTTGTTAAGAAAGACACTAAAATTAGATGAAGTTAGTGAGAATCTTACCAAGCAAGTTGTGATGATGCAAAACCATGTATGGATGCACTCTATGTGAGCATAGATGATGCAATATGAAGTTTGATGCAAAAAAGATTAGTTTTGAGTGTTTAAAGGTGAGTTCTTGATTATTTTTCTTTTGAAATATATTTTATGGGAAAAATATGTTTTTTAGACTCTTAAAAACCAATATAAAATGAAAGAGACATATATATAGGATGTCAAAATGAAGTTGCATCGTTTTGATATTTTTTTCAAAAATATGCCTTAGGCGCCCTACACACGCCCTACGTAGGGCGGGTGTATAGGGCGGGTGTATAGGGCGGGTGTAGGGCGCCTCACCTGGAAAATTGAAGAACAAGTTCTTTAAGGCCGCTATTCACCGAGGCGAAAATGGGCGAACCAAAGGCGATTGCTCTCGGGTTTTAAGAGCCACCATTCACCAGCTCTACGTAGGACGGGTGTAGGGAGAAACACCAATGAAAATAAATTCGATCAGGTGCCCCGCTATACGTAGGGCGGAAGTACAGCGGATAGGCGCGACAGTGCATCAGTTTCAGTTTCAAGCACCTCAAAACATGACCAAAAGACATCGAAACCTTTCGTATGATATATCGTTGGAAAGGTTTGGAAGTCTACTTTCTACTCCAATTTTTGGAATGACATTTCGATGTCTTTAGAAAACATTATGGTCAATAGAGTGACTAAAGGTCAGATTCGGATAACAGCTGTGATGCCCTGTTTTAGTGGTTAATTTAGAGATTTCAAAACCAATCCAAATTGGTCAGTAAATATTACGAATAATATACCGTTGGAAAGGTATGGGTGTCTAGTTTTCCCAGAATTTTACAAACTCAATTTCAATCTTTTAATAAAAAGTTATGGTCACAAGATCATACAAAGGTCAGTTTTGAGAAAACATTTAAATCTTTGAAATCCAATCTTTTGAAACTAGACACTTTACTCCAAATAACCAAATCGAATCTAACGTTTATCCAAGAGAAGAATGAGACCTTCTCAAGTGGTCAACCATCGCGCCAAGAAATGCACACCATCATGCAAGCACGGACGTTTTCGATCACATAAACGGAAACGAATTACACCACATTTAAGACTATCATACATGAAGTGCAAGTGTGGGAAGTGAATGCATCCTAATGCCTAACATGTCATGGCATTTCAATGAACTAGATGCAATCAAATAAACATGCATGAAGAGATATTCAATAACATGAATGCACACATATAAAAACACACAACATACAGTTATTAGAGATATGCATGAGTTGTGAGTGTGTGCAACTAGATCTCTTCAAAGCAAGTAAGCACAAGAATATACCTTGATGTTTATCAACCTTGAGGTCTTGAACAAGGGCTTTTGAGCTTGATCCTCAATCACCTAAACTACCCTTACAATTCAAACCCCAATTGTGGTTTGTCCACGAAATAAGCCAATCACAATATAGGAATCCTTACACACTTCTCGAGAGGTTTGAATCCAAAGTAACAACTTTAGAGGAGAATATCACCTACAAAGACATGAAGTCGAGTGAGGTGATTGGGAGACTTTTAGCTTATGAGTCGAGGAAGGGTCATATCTCCACACCTCCTAAAAAGCAAAAGGGAATTGCTTTGAAAGCCTCCAAAGTTGAGAAGGAGGAAGAGAAGGATGACTGGGATGATGACATAACCTTGTTGATGAGAAGGTTTAAGAAATTTGTTAAAACCGAGAAAAAAGGTTTTGGAAGAAAAGGACTCCTTTCAAGAGGTTTGAGCCTCGACAAGAGAAGAGTGAAAGGAAAGGGATCCAATGCTATGAATGTGATGGCATGGGATACATTGCTCCCGATTGTGGAAATTTGAAGAACAAGAAAGGGAGAGTGATAGCTGCCACTTGGAGTTGAAGTGATGACTCCGATAAGAGAGATGAGTCTTCAGATGATGAAGAACTCATAACTAACTTCATAGCCTTTGCCTCTTCCCATATGAGCAAATGTACTAGTGAAGAAAGAATGAGAGTTAAGAGAAAATTGACTCAAGTGATTATGACTCTTCATCACAATCCACAAATGGAAACGTGGATAGGATGGATCTCCAAGACTATATAATCAAGTTCGAAAGCTCAAGGTTAAAGATTAAGAGAGAAATTAGAAGATTGAAGGAAGAAAACTAGAGCTCTCAACACAAGTTGATCACTTAAATAAACAAGTGATGAGATCCAAGAAGAATGAAGACAAGCTAAGGGATGAGCTAGCTATGTCAATGAGGAATGAAGAAGGTTTGAAGAGGGAGCTTGAAGAAGCTAAAGGGTCAATAATTAGGATGGTCTCTAGCACCAAGAAGCTTGACCATATGCTTGGTGTTGGCAAGAGTCCTTGTGACAAGAGAGGTCTTGGGTTTGAAGATGGCAAGGAGATCTCCACTCCAAACAAGACCGTGTTTGGCAAGAGCTTGAGCTACAAAGAAGCCTCATCGGTGTAAACTCCTGGGAAGAAGATTGATCTAGGACAATGTTCAAACAGTGCACAAGTGAAGGTGGCTTCAAGAAGACAACCTCAATCTCAACCCTTAAGAGCTTCTCAAGCTAACTTTCCTCAACAAATGGTTCTCAAAAGAAAGAGACCAATCATGTAAGAAAAATCTAGGACGCAGTCTAGTCTTGGTCAACAACAAAGGAGGAGAGATCCTATTCAACAACCAAGACAACCACAAAGACAAAGGAAGGCTCCTATGCATATGCAAGGACATGGTATAATTCCTAATTATATTCCTACATGTCATTTTTGTGGTATTAATGGTCATGTTAGACCAAATTGCTTTCATTATATAAATATGTGTAGAGTTATATGCATGATTGAAAAGAAAAAGGCAAGAGCCATGTTACATGTTCCTAGGAAGGATAATTCTAATATGTATGATCCTATGACTTCTAGAGCCCAAGTACCTTTGACCACTAGGAAGAAAAGTGTTTCACCAAGGGGGATTAGAAGAGATGAATACTTTTTCCATGTTGCTCAAATTGCCTTGAGGCAAACTCTTTTAATTTTTGGTACTTAGATAGTGGGTGCTCTAAGCACATGACGGGAAACAAGAGTTTATTTGAGACTCTTGTCACGGAGGAAGGAGGATGTGTCACCTTTGGTGATGGATCCAAAAAAAGAGTTGTAGGGAAAAGAATCATTTCCATTCCCAGATTACCATCCTTGTCCAATGCTTTATATGTTGATGGCTTGAAAGCCAATTTAATAAGCATTTCTCATCTTAGTGATGATGGATTTTCTGTCTTGTTTTCTAAAGATGATTGCTTAATTCTAAAGCCCGATGGGCAAACCTTATTGAAAGGTATGAGATCTAGCGACAATTACTATTGTCTTGAGGCTATAGTTCTCTCTTATACTATGTCCAAGGATGAGCAAATTGAGTTGTGACATGGAAGACTTAACCACATGAACTTTAGGGATTTACAAATCCTAGACAAGTTCAATATTGTGCGTGGCCTTCCCAAGCTTAGGAAGAAAGCCAATGGTGTCTGTGGACCTTGCCAACAAGGAAAACAAACCAAGAGCATGCATAAAAAGGGTAAGTATCTCTCTACCAAGAAGCCCCTAGAGCTTCTCCACATGGATCTAATAGGTTCTATGCAAACCGAGAGTTTAGGTGGAAAGAGATACATTTTTGTTTGTGTTGATGATTTCTCTAGGTTCACATGGACATATTTTCTTAGAGAAAAATCTAAAACTTTTGATAAGTTTAAAATGCTTTGTAATAAAATTCAAAATGAAATGAACTCAAGCATTAAAAGCATTAAACGGATTAGAAGTGATCATGGGAGGGAATTTGAGAATGTTTCTTTTGAAACATATTGTGATAGTGTAGGCATTTCCCATGAGTGTTCAGCTCCTAGGACATCTCAATAAAATGGAGTTGTTGAGAGGAAGAATAGGGTCCTTCAGGAGATGACCCGTGTGATGTTGTTTAGCAATAATGTCCCTAGGAACCTATGGGTCGAAACCGTCAATACGGCTTACAATATAGGGAATAGAGTTTTCCTAAGGCCCGGTACAAGACAAACCTCCTATGAGTTATGAAGAGATAGGAAGCCAAATGTTAGCTACTTCCACCCTTTTGGAAGTAAGTGCTACATTTTAAATGACCGTAATCAACTTGGCAAGTTTGATGCTAAGAGTGATGAGGGTATCTTTATTGGCTATGCCTTAAATAGTAGAGCCTATAGAGTTTTCAATTTGAAGACTTGAAGTGTCATGGAATCATCATATGTTGTCTTTGATGATAATAGGCTCAAGTTTAGTGACCATGAGGAGGAGGTTGTTATATTTGATGATTCTCTCTTGGAGAAGGTTGTGGAGACTTTTTTTTGTTGGGACATCTAACCTTGATGAAGAGGACACACAACCTCTTGATAGAGTTCCTCTCTTGAACTCTAAAGAACTCTAAAGAACCTGTTCCATGGGTTCAACATCTCCATAATAAAGATGATGTTATTGGAGATATGAATGAGGGTGTTAGGACTAGATGTCAAATAGCTAATCTCATTAGCTACACATGTTACACCTCTCAAATAGAACCCAAAAAGGTTGATGAGGCCTTAAATGATGAATTTTGGGTTTTTGCCATGCAAGAAGAGCTAAACCAATTCAAAAGGAATGAGGTTTGGACTCTAGTTTCTAGGCCTAAGACCACTAATGTCATAGGCACCAAATGGATATATAGGAACAAATCCGATGATGATGGCAACATAGTGCGTAACAAGGCTAGACTTGTTGCACAAGGATACTCTCAAATTGAGGGTATTGACTTTGAGGAGACATTTGATCATGTTGCCCGTTTAGAGCCCATTAGGCTTCTCTTGTCCATTTCTTGGGTGCACAAGTTCAAATTGCATCAAATGGACGTGAAGAGTGCCTTCCTCAATGGCTTATTGTAAAAGGAAGTATTTGTAGAAAAACCCAAGGGGTTTGTGGATACACATCACCCTAACCATGTCTATCGCCCAAAGAAGGCTTTATATGGGTTGAAATAAGCACCGAAGGCTTGGTATGAGCACCTCACTCAATTTCTTGTTAATAATGACTACACAAGAGGTTGTGTTGACAAGACTCTATTCATTAAGAAAAACAATGATGAGTTTTTCATAGCTCAAATATATGTTGATGATATAGTTTTTAACTCCACCAACATCACCAAGGTCTAATAATTTGTTGATGTTATGTCTCAAGAATTTGAGATGAGTCTTGTTGGCGAGCTAAGTTACTTCCTAAGTTTGCAAATTAGGCAATTAAATGATGAGACTTTTATAACCCAAACCAAATATGCCAAAAACCTAGTGAAGAAGTTTGGTCTTGAAAATGCCAACCATTGTGTTACACCCATGAGTACCACTTTAAAGCTAAGTAAGGATACTAGTAGAAAAAGTGTGGAACAAACTTTATATCGGTGCATGATTGGTAGCTTTCGTTATTTGACCGCAAGTAGACCTGACATCTCTTTTAGTGTGGGTGTGTGTGTTAGGTACCAAGCGGACCCTAAGGAGTCTCATCTCTCTTCCGTTAAGAAAATCATTCGCTTTGTGAATAGGACATCCAACTATGGGATTTGGTACTCTTTTGACACTAATGCTAGTTTAGTTGGCTTTAGTGATGCATATTAGGCAGGAAACTGCGATGATATGAATAGCACATCGGGCGGTTGCTTCTTTTTAGGTAACAACTTGGTTTCTTGGTTTTGCAAGAAGCAAAACTCGATTTCCTTGTCCACTGTCGATTTCCTTGTCCACAGCCGAGGCTAAGTACATAGCCACAGGGAGTGGATGCACACAACTCCTATGGATGAAGCAAATGCTAGTCGACTACGGATTTAACCAAGGTACACTTACTCTCTTTTGTGATAATGTGAGTGCCATTAATATTTCCAAGAATCCGGTACAACACTCTAGGACTAAGCATATTGACATCCGTCATCACTTCATTAGAGAGCTTGTTGAAAATAAATGCATAGTTTTTGAACATGTAGGCACTAATGATCAACTAGCGGACTTATTTACAAAACCATTTGATGCTACTCGATTTAAAACACTTAGTAGATCTATTGGGATATGTCTTATGGAGTGATAAGTTTTGGTGATTGACCCCATTTGGGGAACTTAAGCAAAGGGTGCAATTGCATACTTGGTGCATGCAAAAATTTGAAAATTTATATACTTCTTTATTAATTGCTTAAGTATCGTGGTTGCACATATGTATATATGTCTTTATCTAAATAAGTGTGAACCATGCTTTGAATGCAATCCATGTTATATTTATGTTCAAACATGCATTTTTGGACTAGGAGATTCACGTAGGAAGTACTTGTTGAATGACCTTTAATGATCTCCATAACATGATGATTCTTTAATGACATGCTCAAATGAAAAAGCATGAATTGATGATTGCAATTCTTAAATGCAAAACAATGTGTGAAAAGCTTATGAGACTCAAAATGAATAAAGGATCTTGTATCCGTTCTAAGGATAATAAAATCCAAATGTCTTTTTTTTTTATATGTTGAACATGTCTATAATAATACGGATATCTTATCCAGAAAAATCAAATAGGGTGCAAAGTTGCTCATGGCATGTTTCGCTTATAAAGTTGGATATAGTGCTCTTAATTTGAAATCAACAAACTCTCTGTATCCTTGCTTTGATTCATGACAAATGGTGAAATTGGGTTGAATTCCTAAAGAAAATCTTTGTCATTTGCCTTGCCAATTACCATTGATTTTTGGACTTGAATGCAATATATCTTGCATGCAAAACATTTTTAATCACACATTTTCTATGAAAAAAAAATCTCCTTGTTTTTCTCCTTTTAATAGAGTTGCATAAAGTGTCTTATATGATTATACAAATGACATATATGCTTCTATCTCTCTTTGCCTTAAGTGACTCGTTTGGGGAATACTCCTTTGCCCATCTCATGACAAAAAAAGGGAGTAATATGTGGTAAGGGGAGTATGCTAATTGTAGTAGCAAAATTACATGTTAGGGAGAATACACATTGAGGGAGAGTAACCCATTGAGGGAGAGCATTGCATAGCACATACATTGCATGATGTTGTGCTTAAATTCTTTAATGCAAATGCTTGTTTTAACTTCACATGATTACCTCACAATACACTTGCTTTGGAAAGTGTAATCTTTGTTGTTTTGAAGGTTTAATAGTTCTACAAGAGATTGAAGACTTGAAGTTTTATTTTTTTATATATCTCTTTGTATTGTAGAATATCATTGTTGACCTTTAGTTTCAATTATGTTGTGAGGATCAATGTGAGTGGTGGTTTTGTCACGAAATAGCCAAATGGGGAGATTGGAAGTTCCTCAAGGTTGATTGGTTTAAGTCGGTGACAAACCACAAGTGGGGTTTGTTGTAAGGGTATCTTAGACATTTGATGGTTGGTGCTTTGCAAAACCAAGGCCCTCTCAAGACTTTAAGAGATCAAGCACTTCAAAGGTAAATTTCTAAGTGCTTACTTGCTTTAAAGAGATGTAGTTGCACACACTCACAACACATGCAAAATTCTTATTTTTGTTTGTTGTGGTTATTTATTATGTGTGAATTAATGTTCATTAATCTCTCTTCTTGCATGTTTAACTTGATTGTATTTTGTGTATTAAATGTCATGTTTGTGATGCATTATGTTTATTTTGGGGTGCTGTCAAACCACCCTACGTAAGGCGGTTAAAAAGCTATTAGAGCATATTTGCTCTTGACAGCTCTACGACCGCCCTTCGTAGAGCGGTGCCACTGGTCGATTTTTTAATCGCCTATAAACCGCCCTAAAACCACCCTACGTAGAGTAAATGTAAGGTGGCTCTCAAAATCCCGAGAGCAACCGCCCTCATTTCGCCTGAAAACCGCCCTACGTATAAAGCGGTCATGAAGAACATGTTCTTCATTTCCCAGGTGAACCGCCTTACAACGGCCTTAAGTAGAGCGGGTGTAAGGCGGTCAAGGCAAAAGTTTTGAAAACTTTGCAAAACAACGTAACATCAATTTGTAACCCTATATATATGCTACTTTGACTTTAGGTCAATTTTAAGAGAGTCCAAATCATATTTTGACTTAGCAATTTTTCCAAGAGAAAAAATCACTAAAGAACTCTCCTTTGTTTATTCAAACACATATCCAAGTGCATCAAATCATCATCTAGCATCATCCATGATCATCATCTAGCATCATCCATGATCATCTAGGTGTCATCTATGCTTGGTTTTTATTCAACATTTTTAGCTTGGTAAGTTGGTCACTAATATCTTACATATTTTATATCTTTCTTAACACACCTGCATGCTTATAGAACATATTCTATTGTGAAGATTGAGATAATTGTGTTGATTGTTTGAGAGTTGTGTTTTGATAGCTATTATTAGGATTGTTTAATCTTTGATAGCTAAGCTTTATGACATGTCATATAGCAAAGATTGATATCTAGGATTTTGATTATTGTCATCTTTCATCCTCGATAGGCATTTAGTGTAACTTAGCATTACTTGCTCTTTGAATATCATATTATTCACATTAGGTTGTTTATTCTCTTCATTGAGAAGTAAGTCTTGTGACTACCGGTAAGTGGTGCAAGCAAATTGGACTAGGTCCACTTTTATTGGCCTACGAGTAGTAGTGGTGGGTTATAGACCGTGAGAGGTTGAGGTCAACCTAGGTTGTAAACATCATTATAATTAGTGGATTCAAGGTTCGAGTGTGGCGCACTATACAACTCGTGGTTTTTCCTTGTTGAAGGTTTCAACATAAATATCAAGTGTCTTTTATATTTAAGCACTTATTACATTTGATATATAAATTGACTAGTTAGGGGTATTTTCGTAAACTTGACTAGTCATGAAAATTGGGTAAAATTGATTAAAATCTATTCACCCCCATCTAGATTAATATTGAACACACCATAATTTGTTTCACTTGGGATCATATAGATGAATTGATGAACATATAAGGGAGTTCGAAATGGGTGACTCATGATTTGCATGTATGAAAGAAAAAGCAAGAAGACAAACACCAAAGTGGTGTCAAGAAGAAATGTATTGGAAAGTTGTTGTATTAATAATAATAATAAAAAAAAAAGATAAATGAATGAGATGATGAATCAAATAAAAGAGAAAAAGAATAGAGCTTTACAATGAAGTGATGAGAAATCAAAGTCAACTCAAGAAGGAGGATGAACCAAAATTGTTCAAGAAGCCTGGATGCAAGTGGTATGAAGAATTCGAAGAAATTCGGTCAAGTATGAAGATTGCCGAAGAGTTTCTCGATATGATCCTAGGTTTGTTTGCTATCTTTTTCCCGTTCTTTCTTAACCTTCACCAATGGCCCTGTTACAACCAAGGAAAAACCTAATTGATCTTTTGGGGATGCTAGCTCGAGAGTAAGGTAAACATATGCTCTATCTTGTTTTTAATATTTGATTCTTTTCATGAGATTTTTTGTATACAAATCAAGTGTTCTTTCAATGATATAGTCGTATGCGATTATAACTTGAAATTTTCCTATGCATAACTTCTTTCGCAGATGCTTGATGAGTGTTTTTGCCTAGGTTCTATGTGAAATTAATGAGCGATATCTTGTGAGAATTAGAGTCGAGGCGAATTACATCTATGACGTTTGACGATGCGTTTTTAAAGCTAGAATGTCTTGAGCTTGGGCTTTTCATTAAAATATAGCAATTCATTCAGTTTTGTGACTTAATTTTAGTCTTTACTTATTGGCTTTAGCATGCATTGAATTTGAATGGTACATGTGAGTTTGTGTCTTGGTATTTGGTTCTTTGCAGAAATATGTTTGTGGGTAGCATTGTTATAAACCCTTCGGAGACAAAACTCCTCTTACTAGGGACATGATCGAACCAAAATTGGTATGATTTTAGCCCTTATTTCCTTCTTTTTTTGCTTGATTCTCGGGCAATATCTCGTGATTAAATTGTGTAATTTAAGTGTTTTCAAGAATTTACAAAGTTCAGGGGCATTGAGTAATTTTAGAAAATTAAGGGTAAAAGTGTAATTATTAGAGGAATGATTGAAGTTAAGGTGATTTTATAAGAATATAGGGGTCCAAAGTGTAATTTGCCATATAAATCACAATAGCCCACGCCATCAGATAGTGAAACGGTGCGTTTCATTTAGGTGAGATATCAGGTGTGGCCCAAGTTAATATGGCCCAATCTCACTTAAGCCTAATGTAAATTAAGGTGATTTTATATCCCTTATTTCCTTCTCTTTTTGTTTGATTCTCGGGTAATATCTCGTGATTTAAATGTGTAAATTAAGTGTTTTCAGGAATTTACAAAGTTGAGGGGCATTGAGTAATTTTGGAAAATTAGGGGTAAAAGTGTAATTATTGGAGGAATGATTGATGTTAAGGTGATTTTATAAGAATATAGGGGCCAAGGTGTAATTTGCCACGTAAATCACAACAGCCCACGCCATCAGATAGTGAAAGGGTGCGTTTCATTTTGGTGAGATGTCAGGTGTGGCCCAAGTCAATATGGCCCAATCTCACTTAAGCCTAATGTATGGCCCAAATGGTAGGCCCAAGTCAAGCAGCCCACTCCAACAACTAAATGCAACGGTGCGTTTTAGTTGAGACGAGCAGATCAGCCTAGCCCAAAATCGATCCAAGTGTAGACCAAGCGCACCCCAGTATAGTTCTAAATGCACCCACCTTCTTCAAATCTTCATCTTTTTCCTCTAGCAGCCGACCACCATTGAAGACCTGCAACCCTAGCCGTTGCAGCCACCTGAAGCCGACGATCCCCCATCTTATTCCATCTAGTTTTCGGTGTATAGGATCGTCGAAATCGTGCAATCATGATAGGACCCCTTCTCGATCCTCCAAACAATCGAGATCCAAGTCAAGAATCCATGGCAGCCGTCGCCCTTTCTTTCCCCATTTATTCCAACCGCGAAGAAGATTCCAACTAATTGTTGCGGTTCAACTCTTCGATGTCGCCACAATGACCCCATGGCGACAGAGATGATTTTTGGCACCTGATTGTGTCGCCTGAATTGTCGCCTAAGCCTCACCGTGAAGCACATTGTGTTCAAATCTGATTGGTTGGGAAAATTACGAAAAATGGCAATTTGACATGTTCAGGGTGTTTTGGTAATTGATCACCCGAGACCTAATTTGAAAAACCTATAAATTCATCATGGTTTTCATTTGTAATCTTTCATTTCTTCAACCTAGGATCACCATCAATCATCTCTCAACATCCTCCATTTCTTTACTTGGACTAATCTCCTCCATCCCAAACTTAACTCTTAATCTAGATTACTTTCTCCTAATCATTACTTTCTTTCCATCTTTTCCACATATCTCCTTAGTTATTTCCTATTTGACTCCATCTATCTATACACACCCTCATCATCCACTATTTACACAAGGAGCATTAAAGGTAAGAAAATGATCAAGCCCTACAAGAGGAGGTCCAATGGTGATTTTCTAATCTTTTACATGCATTCCCTTTGATTTTAATATGTGTAACTAAATCCCCTTTCTAGGGAATTAATGTGAGAACATTTGGATTGAGTTTTGCTTAAGCTTTAATATGTATTAATCTCTATTTGTGTTTTGTTCATTTTATAATTAGATTCTATTCATTATATAATTGACATGTATACCCACTAGTTGATTATACTCTTTTTTAGGATAATTTGTTATAGAATCTATATAAGATTGACATCTTTGATGGATTGAGAACATATTAATTAGGATAGATTGTCGGAGGGTATATCAACCGCGATAATCTAAATCTTTAATTGTAACAAACTGTAAGTTCCTCAAGGTTAATTGACTTATTTTGGTGACAAACCACCAGTGGGGTTTGTTGTAAGGGTAGATTGGGCATTTGATGGTTGGTGTTTTGCACAACCAAGGCCTTCTCAAGACCTCAAGAGATCAATCACTTCAAAGGTAAATTTCTAAGTGCTTACTTGCTTTAAAGAGATGTAGTTGCACACACTCACAACACATGCATAATTCTTATTTTTTGTATTTTGTATGTTGTATGTCTTAATAATGTGCGCTTTAATGTTCATTCATCTCTCTTCATGCATGTTTAATTTGATTGCATCTTGTGTGTGTTAAATGCCATGTTTTTGATGCATCATGATTGTTTAAGGGTGCTGTCAAACCGCCCTACAATCGCCCTACTAATGACGGTTGAACAGCGGTTAGAGCAAGTTTGCTCTTGACCGCTCTACGACCACCCTTCGTAGAGCGGTGTCATTGGTCGATTTTTTAATCGCCTACAAACCGCCCTACAACCGTCTTACGTAGAGCGGGTGTAAGACGGTCCTCAAAATCCCGAGAGCAATCGCCTCCATTTCGCCTGAAAACTGCCCTCGCGTAGAGTGGTCGTGAAGAACATATTCTTCATTTCCTAGGTGAACCGCCTTACAACCGCCTTACGTAGAGTGGGCAAAGAATTCTCTCTAGAGACTTGTGATAAGTCTAGCTTAGGAAGTGGCTTTCTAGAGGTAAGTGATTTGTCTCAGTTAAGAAGTTAGTGGCAAATGATTCACTAGGCCCGAGGGTAGAGTAATAGTTGATAGCTTAGAGAGTGCATTATAGGATTGGTCATATATTTGAGTGTGTATCTTTTATTCGACATAGTGGATTTGCTTTGCCGGTGGTTGTGGATTCAAGCTGTGGATATTTTCTCTTCGGAGGTTTACCACGTAAAAATCAATGTGTCAAATGTCTCTATCTTTATCTCTATCTCTTTATATTTGTATGTATGTTCAATATATCTTGTTTAAGATCTTCATGTTCTCACATCCGTGTTAACAAGATATTTGTAGAGAAAGAGATACAAACATTATTTGTTGAATCAATATTTGTTTATTGTATCTTGTAAGTCTTTGAATATTGTATCTTATGATATTCTATATCAAGTTGTAAAGTTCTACTTAGTGAACTTGCATTGCAATATTCAAAGTACAAATTGTGGAATTTGCTCTTTATTGAATATACTTGTATATGAGATACATTGTTTCTTGGTATTTGTTTTGTAGACTAAGGGTGGTGATTTGAGCATACATGTATTAATTGTTTTCTCATAACAATCATGTTAAAGGTAAATTTGTATGCTCACCAAGGTTTTGACAAAAGCATCAAAAGAGTTTTTTTATTTTATTTTATTTTATTTTATTTTTTTTAATTGGAGTGTCAACCTATTCACCCCCTTAGGTTGTTTAGTAAAACCTTGTAGGTATTTTCAATATCACACAACCTGGCCGTCGACCTAGAATTCAAACCAGTAGTCTAGAAGAGGCGATTGTTCAATCTAAAAAGGAGCGCAGCAATTAAGAAAGAAGTAGAGAGGCCGCAGGGTCAATCAGGGAGGTCAAATACCCACAGTTGGTAGTCAACATGGTACTAGTAAAGAAGAAAAATAATCAGAGGAGGATGTGTGTGGATTTCACATATTTAAACAAAGCTTATGATGGATAAAATCGTGTTATACAAACCTAACTTGCAAGTGTACGAATCGTGAGATAAGTACAGTGGAAAGTAGGTATCGTTCCCACGAGGAAAAGTAAATTATTGACTAAAACTAATTCTAATTTAAACTAAGCAATTAAAAGTATCCAAGAGATTTGAGATAGAATGATTGATTTGATTTGATTTAAACTAGATTAAACTAAGAAAGCAGTTAATAAGAACATGTGAATGTGATCAAGAGGTGAGAGGACTAGGTTATCAATGCTCCTCAACTACGTTTACTCAATGCTTCGAGTTGACTTTGATAAAAGATGTTAATCAAGTTAAGGGTTCGTTCTTAAATTAAGTATGATTGTTACCGTATGGTCCTGGAATGAATTAAGTATTCTCGATTATAATTTACCTCAAAACCTGATGTATAAACTACAACCGAAAACCCATTAAGTGAATGAACAAGTGAATCAAAACTTACATGCAAAACCTGCGATGATTAATTTTACCCATTCAATTAAAGATTGGTTGAGAATGGTGAAAACCCAAGCTTATCTCAACCATTAAATTATCAAAAACCCTAACTTCATGCCGAGCATAAACCATGCATTCACAAGAATAAAGAATTATGGCATAAGATGAATTGAATGAATCAAAACTTGAATTAAGAAAATCTAGTCAATTCTAACAAAGAGTATTCATAGAGGTTCATATTGATTCCCTAGTATGGAGTTAGTTACTCATAGAGGAAATAAAAAGACGAGATAAAAAAAAAATAAAACCCATTGAAGCCTTCAATGAATTCTTCAAATCTTTGCTGTTGAAAACTTCTTCGTCTTCTAATCTTTTATGTGTAATGATGGATAAGAGAGTTGTGTTGGGAAACGGTTTGTGGTCCAAGAGTGAGCAAGCCAGTCAAACCCTAAAAATCAATATGTATTTATTTGCCTCAGATTCTGAACAAGAGAAGATTTCGTGCGCTGTGCAGATTCGTCAAACCGCTGCAAGTGCCGCTGCGAAAGCCATAGCGGGCTCGACATCGGTCTTCACTGTCCTTGATTTGCTGCTAGGATCATTGCGAAAACTAGAAGCGGTCTTGACAGCTCTTTTCCTTATTGCTAAAAAGTCCCTGAGATCCTTAAAAATAGCTCTTTTTATATGAAATTCTTCAAACATATCATTTGGATCCAACAACCTGAAAATGCTCAAACACACAAATTAAACCCCTAAAAGACTCGAGAAATAAGCAATTGACTGGAGCAATGAGGATTAAAAAAATATACAATAAATGACCGATCTAATATCCCAAACCTATCTTTTACTAGTCCTCGAGCAAAACTAAGAAAACAAAACTAAAAACAAAAATAAGAAAATAGAAATCCTAACTAAGCTACTTTCATAGAGAACACGATAGCATTGAGCGTATGCTACAAGCCTTTAAATCTCTAGGTGTCCCTAGTAGGAGGAGTTTTTTCTTCTGAGGGTTTACAATTATGACACCCACAAACATATCCTATGAAAACCTGTCATCCAAAATACGACGATATGTGCCCTTATTGAGACAATGCATGCAAAAGTCAATAAGTAAAGATTAATATTTAGTCACAAATATGAAAACATTGCTTAATTTTTAGTGAAAAGCCCAAGCTTAAGACATTCTAGCTTCAAAGAAACATTCACCAAATGCTATACATATCATTCGCCTTAACACTAATTCTCACAAGATATCGCTCATTAATTCTCACAGAACCTAGGCAAATTCACTCATTAAGCATATGCGATTGGAAGTTATGCACAAGAAATTTTCAAATTATTATCGCATATAAATATATCAATGGAAGAACGCTTGATTTGAAAGCAAAAGATCTCATGAAAAGAATCAAACATTATGAACAAAATAATCACATGTCATATTTCTACTATCATAGCAAGGATAACCAGCAGATCAAATAGACTTCATTCAAGTTGTAATGGGGCCATTGGGTGAAGGTTAAGAAAGAACGAAAAATTAGAATTCAAAAACCTAGAATCATACCATGAGAGTCTTCTATTACCTTTTTGGCTTCGCACAAGTCTTGTGGTCTCCTTTACAAGTGGGATGATACCACTTATTGGTGTTCAAATCTTCAAACTTCACTTTTCTCCCTTTATCAAACTTCTTTTTGAGTCGATACAAACTTTGCAATCTTAATTGACTTTATTGCAACTTTTAACATTCCATTCTCTGATTCTCTCAACGCACTATTCTTTGTGGTGGCAATTTTTTTTTTTTTTTTAACACTTAAAGAATTAGAGATTACAAATAGTATATTACATTCAGCTTCAAAACTTTTGGATTTAATGCAGCTCTTCCTTTCCTTGACCTCATGATCAAATTATGCACACAGTTACGTGCAGAACTAATACATCTTCTTCACATTCTCAAAACATGTGACCAAGCTTTAAGGCATGGCTATAACATTGACTTATTTGGGTTACAGTTAATGTGGTGAAGAAAGAAGAAGGCTAACGGTGTTTGGCTTCAAACAGGGCTATGGAGCACACACATATAGGTAGGAGATAATTTAGGCATTTTACGTAACTCAAACACACATAGTTTATCATCACTGCCACTTGTTCATCTTACTCAAGATCAAAATTTAACATGTGAAATCTTTTATGGTGAAAGTTCTATAATACTCAATGTACAACCTATAGAAATCGAGTCTAATGCTAAGAATCTACTGAGTGTTTAAAGAGTAGAAACAACAGGACCCTCATAATATGTCATTTATGTATGCTTTTTGGTTTAGGGAACTCACAAGGGTAGTCTCCACTATTAATCATGGCAATCTAACTCAGCATCCTATCTACTATCATATCAAGAGCATGTCTAGGTTTTGAAAAATGCAACGCAGTACCCTAAATGACAAGATGTTAGTGTAAACCAATTGATTAATGCATATCATCTCTAAGGTACACATCAAAATATCTCGTCTTGGAAGACGCAGGAACGACAACTCTAAAACAAAACAAAAATTTTACTCAAAAACAAACTATCACACCCCAAAACCTAAGTCCAACATTGTCTTCAATGTATGAAATTGAAGTACACGACAAAATGGATAAAGACAAGGCAATGCAATAACGACACAAAATAAAACAACAAAAACTAAAACTAAATCCACAAAGTAAATCCCGAATATCAAAATTTTAAAACTAAAAGAAAAACAAAAACAAAAAGAGTAATAAAATAAAAAGAAACATATCATGCTGTAGACTCAGGTTCGTTTACAGTGCCTCTAACAACTATTATCACGTTGTTGGCTCGGGCTGGTTGAGTCGAGTGAACTGTAGGCTAGAAACTCAAGGCAAGGAAGACCTGGGATCAAAGGTTCTGGTTTCCAAAAGAAGAAACAATGAAGCGAGGGACTGATGGATTTAGGATGAGTGGAAAATTCTGGGAGTTTGATTAAACACAGATGAAGAGAAGTGCAGAAAAAGCAGGTTGTCAGATGAGCAAAAAGTAGAAAAGACTGGGTTTAGTGTTTGTCAAAAGACGGGAAGACAACTTGAAGATGGGAAAAACTCGAAGAACTAAGGAAATCTGGGTTTAAAGTCTGAAAAATCTAGGTTAGAAGTTTGAAAGCTAGAAAGGAAAGTGAGAGAAATCACTTTAGCACGCGAACTTAAATAGGCGTGAAGCATTGGTTTCAAAAATTGAAACCATAGGATAAAATGCAAAGAGGCGGGAAACAAAGAGGCGTGAGTGGTGACGCACGAACCAGTGTAAAGGTCGTGTCCCATAAATGCCTCATGACATACCAACCCACGAGGAAACAGATATGTGGCAACATGAGAAGACTTCGAGCGGTCAAGAAAAGTCTTCAAATGTCACCATCATAAGGTTTCAATCAGGGTTATTCAAATGTGCACAGACATCATTAAAACACATCATTAATGTTTTGAATTAATAAGGAGCCATAATTGCATCATTTATTGGACATTTATGAGGAAAATGACAACTCAAATAAAGCATATTTCTGATCACTAGATTGAATCAAATTAAACACTGCATGATCAGGCAAAAACCGAGTGAGGTTTTAAACATCTTTGGCGGAGCACGGAACAAATCAGGCGTTGCATGATTAGGTAAAGATCGAGTAAATTCTTTAAATACCTTTCGCCGAGCAAGGATTGATTAGGATGAACAAGCCCATTTAAAATAAACAAGTAAAGACAAGTTCACTCGGCTCAGATATTTAAGGGGGTATTGTTGTATTTAATATTTGCTAAAAAGAGACGTCACCAGACAGCGTGGGCCAGTCTTGCCACATAAACAAAAGTCATGGGATCGGTCAAAAGATATACTGGCATTCCACATTGATAGGCCACTTGTTACTAGCACGACATTAATGAAGTACTAAGACAAGGCCAACAAGGACGAATAAAGTTGAGTAGGAAACCATGCCCGGTAGGCTCTACTCAGCTCGAGTGCGAAAGTCCCCATATTAGGGTTTTTTCACTACTTACAAGGTTGCACAATTGTAGTACGCAATCACATATCAATTAGTGTACAACCACCGGAAGGAGTTCAACAAGGAAAGAAACAGATCTTCCCTCCAAGATATTAGTCCTAAGCAGATTTGGAATTAACAACATTAAACGCATGACACCACCAAATAGGAAAAGAATCCTAAATAAAATTCTGTAATCCTCTACTTGTATGCCACACTTCCAAACCCTAGCAGAACCAAGTATAAATACACCTGCAAAACACATTACAATGGAGAGTGAAAAATCCTGTGAGAAAGAGAGATCAGAATGTGTATTATCTTACAAAATAATGGATTTGACTTCCAGTTGCTAAGGCAACGACCCGTGGATGTTTCTCCGATCACCGTAGTTTTACCACGTATCTTGTTCTCTTTACCATTCTTGCTTTCATTACGTTTTTATTACGCTTATACTTGCAAGTTTAATTGACCTAAATCGATGACCGGTTAATCATCGAGAATTCACCGTCAACATCTACCTAACTGTTTTTTTTTAATTATTTATTATTATTTTTATACTATTATTATTTTTAATATTATTGTTATTTTTATTATTATCATCATCATTATATTTATTTTATGATATTATTATTATTATTATTATTATTATTATTATTATTTTATTTTATTGTTATCATTATTATTATTATTATTATTATTATTATCATTATTATTATTATTATCATCATTATTATTATTATTATTATTATTTTTTTTTATTATTATTTAATTTTTTTATTTTTGTTTTTGACATTATTAATGCTCTTGTTATTGTAAATGTACAAGTGATATTTAAATAAAAAAAATATAATTTAAATGATAGTCCCCCTTAAATAATTTAAATATTTATCTAGGTTTTATATTTAGGGATATTTAAATAAAAAAGATAATTTAAATAATTGTTAAATAGATTTAATTTTTTCATTTCTCTATTTATTTAATTTTCTTTATCAAAAAGTTTAGAATTTTATTATTAGTTAACCGGTATTTAAGTTTTAAATTTAAAATTTTTATTTTAAAAATTCGATCAAAGGAGTATTTATGTCATATTTTTATATTTTACCAGTTTGATGCAATTATGTATATAATATGGGGAATTTAGTGTAATTTGCCATGACAGAAAAATGGATGGCGGTACAATTCCATCATCTATTGCCAATTTATAAAAGTTCAGAGGGTTTAATGACGAAAAAAAAAAGTATAGGGGGAAAGGTGCAAATTCGGACATAGTTAACGGGGTATCGGTGCCAATTAACCTAAAAGCATTTGTAATTATATATCCAATAATTAGTTCAAAGGTGAGGAGAGGTTAGTAACCCTAATGTAATAGATGATTTCATGTAATTGCACATCAACCTATAATATGTTAGAAAGTTATAAATAATGTTTCATTACTTCAAAAAAAAAAAAAGTTTAACATAAAGAGAAATTAATTACAATTAATCCCAGTTTTAACTTTTACAATTAGTTGTGTGGTTTCGTTGACTAGCGGAAAAACAAAAGGCATTTTTAATGAGAAGAAAAAGAAAAATGTGGCATAATAATTTGCAAAGCTAACTTTAAAATCACAACAAATTTAAGCGAAAGGAACCGCCGACCCGCAACAACAAACAATACATGATAAAATCGCCAGGTATTTCACAAGTTAAAATCACCAGGTATTTCACAAGTTAAAATCACCGACAAGTTACATTCCTAGGAAGTTTACTTTGACATCACTTCTTCACACGCATACCTCAAAGTTGATTGGTCTGTCACCTCAACTTTAATAAGTCACTAAAACTCTTTCAAAAATAATACTAAATATCTCATCTAAAATCTCACATTTTTCATCCACCATGTGGCATGTGAGGTGTCAAATTGTGAGTGAATAGTTATTAATGATGATTTATCTTCAACTACCACATATATCCACTCACCATTTGACATTTCAAATGCCATATATGAGAGATTTTAGATGAGATGTTAGATGAGATGTGTAGTTACTGTAATAGTAATACAGTAATGCTACACATATCCCACCTACGATCTCACCATTTTTATCCCAACACATGTGACAGCTGAGATGTCACTTATTAAGTGGACAAACATTGATCGGTATTCTTATTCACTCACCAAATGAGCATTTTAGCTGCCATAAGTGTTGGGACGAAAATTGTGGAGTCGTTGGTGGGACGATAAAACATTATTGATAATAATATAATAATAACAAGACTAATAAGGCAGGACTCCATGAGCTCTGAAGATTCGAAAAAAACCGTGTTGTGAATTCAAAGCAAAAACAACTCTCTCTCTCTCTCTGCATATTCTTCGCATCTTTGCTTCTTCTTCTTCTTCGCAGCATTAAAAGAGAGACAGAGAGCGCGTTCAAATTCTGTTTTGAAGTCTGAAATTCTTAGAGAATCCGAATCTCAGAAAAGACACGCAGAGAGAGAATTGAATTCTGAGGAAATTTTTAGAATCTGAGGAATGCTCGGATCGCGGAGTGATTAGGTAAAAATTTGGCGTGATGAAGCTTTGGTTTGCTTAATTTGATTCGAATTTTCGATGCTTAAATTTGAACTTGCCAGATCTGATCTCTGTATTCCAGTATTTTTCTTCTAAAAAATATAAGTTGTTTTGTGGTTTTGCATTTGTGAATTTCGTGACAAATTTGGGATTTTTGGTTGCGTTGACGAGATCTGTTCGTTACAGTTGTTTAGTATCCTTTGGCAGCTGAGCTAAAACAACTGAAAGTTTTAGATTTGTTTGGTTGTTGAGGTCATCCAAGTTAAAAATATATGACTTACTAGTGGTTTTTCAACTTCTTTAATTGGGTAGATTGATTTTGGGATATGGATCTTTGACATTAGTGTTGCTAAATTGCTTTGATTCGCCTTTATTATGCCGCCAGGTTCGATTTCGTATAAAGCTTACGAATTCGTTTGGGGAAAACTGATGAAAAACGGGATGATAGAATGCAGCGTCTGCCATTCGAAATTGGTTTCCCCGACTACCAAATCTGTGTCGAGGGCTTATGATCGCCACAAGATCAGGGTGTCATCGAAGCAACGTGTTCTCAATGTCTTCTTGGTTGTTGGCGATTGTATGCTAGTTGGATTACAGGTAATTGCATATCCATTCTAAAGTTATTGGATTGTTTTATGCTGTTTTATTATATGAAAGATGGTTTAGTACAAGGATGATAGGGGCATAATTTTTGCTTATACTAATTGAAATCACTACTTTGTTGAAATTCTATATTTTGTGGACCTTTTAAATGTGTGATATATATGGCGCATTGGATGGAATTGAATGTAGTGTTCTTCAGAATGATTAGGTTTGGCATCTATAATTTAACTCAATTTCAATTCCAAAGTTCCGATTTGATGTTGATGTACTCATCATTAGATACTCTTTTACCCTTACTTGTTACATGGAGTTTTGAATCTAAACCGACAACTAGTTTGTAGTGTACTGATGTGGTCTTATTGACTTCTTCCCCGTGTTGGGATGTATGTAGTAAGTGATTTGATAGATCCAGTATTCAATTGTGCTCCTATGTTCTACATTCTTTTACATATGGACATAATCCCACTTGGCAGCTAAGCTCTAAAGTGTGGGTAAGTATTGAAAGACTGCTTCATGGAAAACTGTTGAGGCTAGGACCCAAATTAAGTTCCCTCTTGGATTTTGCTTTAGCCTTTAATGAGACCAATGTTGCATAATGATCCTTTTTCTTTTTGCTCTCATTTTTCTTTTTAAATTTAAACTGGGGCAAGTCTGCTGTCAAGATGCGTTATTAGTCCATGAAACGTAGATTGAAACCAAATTCTTGTTTGGCAATTAACTCTAAACTTATTGAGTAAAAGCTGATTTATTAACTCAAATGTGTTTCCATTTTTGTTTTTACTATCAATATCCTCCATTTGAACATGTTAGCTTGTCATGCGTTTTTGTTAACCCTTGACATCTTTGTCCATAACTATCTAGAAAGGCCGCAGGCCCTGCTATATTTTCTGTGGACTCTGTCCTCTCTTATTGATTTTCTTGACATGTTTAGTTTTAACTTTTTGTTTGGCAGCCTGTACTGGTTTATATGTCGAAGGTGGATGGCCGTTTCAATTTTAGTCCCATTAGTGTCAATTTTTTGACAGAAATTGCAAAGGTCATTTTTGCAATTGTTATGCTTATTATCCAGGTACATTTCTCTTTTTCTTTACTCTTTTACGCAATAACTTGTGCTATTTCTATTTTACAATCATTTTTATTTGAACATATGTGAATTGAACTCTCAAATGTAATCAAGAGACTTCGTGAAGGGAATGGTCTAACTACATTGATTTAATTATTATTTAATCTAATTCGGTTTTAGCCTGGGGCTACATATTATTAAATCTGGATCCAAGTTACTTGAGAAAATTATTCTAAATTCTTTGTGTGTGTGTGAGAGAGGAAGAGGGGAGTCAAAGGTAAAGGTGTTAGAGACAAATATCGAAGTTTTGGTCTTTGGTAGCTTGTTCATATTCTGAATTGACTTTCTTAGCGGAAGTTCCCGAGCAATACAGGTAGTTCTGTTTTTCTTTTGTTTTGAATGAGCTTTTAATTAACCCATTTAGAATTTGGTTAATTCTGCAGGCTAGGAATCAAAAGGTTGGAGAGAAGCCCCTTCTCTCAATATCCACGTTTATGCAGGTACCAGTTTTTACTGATTTCAAATTTCAATTCAAATTTGAATTATTAAGATGGATCTGCTAGGAGGAAAGGGCTATTATAATAGATTGTTTTATTTGAAGTTGACAATTTCCTTGTTTATCCTGCTATACATCGCAACTGGCTAAGTACATCAACTCTTGTAGATAGGCTTCTGTTTGTCTCAGTCTCTATATATAGGTTCTTGCATTATTCTTAAATGCTACTATGCTACTGCCACTCTGCCAGTGTAATCTTAGTGATCTCTTATCCACTTCCTAGCAATCTTGATGGCATATAATCCTAGTAATCTGCTATCACTTCCTTGCAGGCAGCCCGCAACAATGTTCTTCTCGCTGTTCCAGCATGTCTATATGCTATCAATAACTATCTAAAGTTCATTATGCAGGTATATTTCTTTTAGTAGGTTCTCTTAGCATGAGTCAGTGATTGTGGATAGCTCACGTGATACAGTCCATTTTTTTTTATAACTTGTATTCATAGTAATTTCAATTTGATGTAAGATTTATATTCAATATCTTGAATGAGGAGAGCCTAGGTGCTTTTAAGTGCCTAGGCCATAATTTAAGACTGTCCATAATTCAAGACTGAAAAATACTTGTAGCATATTGTAGTTGTATCAGAAATTTGAGTTTATGGTACCGGAGCTTTTGTGATTTAATTTGTACTCAAGGGGACAAATTATTTACTAATTTTAGCTCATCACTTAATAGTTTATTTTAAAACCATGAAGACTAGTAAAGGAAATAGGAAAACTGAGATGCAAGTATCACTGAAAATACACTGTGGTGTGTCCCTGAGTTCTGACTTGGTGGCAAAAAGCTGCAGTTAGAAAAGAACTTATATAATGAGATAAAGTTCAGGCGATATTTTATTTTTATTTTTCCAGGTGGTAGAAGAAGTTGTTTACACATAAAACCTATTGAAAGACTATAAATTTGTCTTGTGAAAATCTGTGTAATATCTTCTTTATAACAATTTAGAATGCATACCGGTGTATGATTAATTATTTGTGTATGTCTTGTGAAACTTTTTATGCACGGTATATGCAGTAGGTGTAGGCATAGCAACTGCTTAGCCGCCTGAGCTTAGCTTAGCTGGTATGGCCATTACCAATGCTTTTTAGGCATTTCCATTATTGCTGCTGGTTATTTAAGAGTGAAATTAATAGAATTCTTTCCTGAGTGAAAATTTGACTGTTACTCATTAACAGAATTTTAGAGCGGACATGTTTGCCTAAACTTTACTTAACTAATTAGCATTGCTTATTTTGCAGCTATATTTTAATCCTGCAACTGTAAAGATGCTGAGCAATCTGAAGGTATTTTGTTATTAACAATGTTATCTTTAATGCTATTTTAGTAATATAACCTGCCATGCATTTGGCTTACTTTGCTCTTGGAATTCTTATTTTCCTTATACACGCTATTCTTGCTTTATTAATGTAAGAGATAGAATTGCAGTCTTGCCTGAATTCTTAATAAGAAATACAGTTTTCTTTGTCCTTTGAATCTTTTAAGATGGTGTTTTGCTGAATTTAGTATTTATTTATTAGTTGCTGATTATGGTCTTTGCTAGAGATCATACATATGTGTTTGGTGCCCTTGTTAACACTGATAATACAATGATAGGTTTGGTAAAATACTTGCATTTGTACCATTTTTATACAATTGGGCAGTGTATACACCACGGGTTTAGGTTCTATTGCATTTAGAGGATGTGACGAAAAAATATTTTATTATTATCGACTATAATTTCAATAAATGAAGGGATCTTATTATTTTCCCCATGATGTTTGCCAAAATGTCATTTTCCCCTGCCGTTAAAGATCAAAAAGTGGCATGGCCCTTAACTTGGAATCCCAGTTTGGTAATTGGAGATATAAATGAGATATTACAAAACTCCTCATCTCTTTATCTCATTTTCTAATCACCATCACCATCACCATGATCTCTGTCATTATCATCATCACAATTCACCTCAATTCTTTCTTCATCATCACCATACCCCCTAAACCGACACCCAAACTAGATCGGGCAGGTTTCTCACTTTTGGTTTGTCAATCGTTCTACCAGTCTCACTTTTGGTCTCTTTCTCTCTCTGGTTTGGATTTTTGGTAGAATTTGGGTTGTGTTTGATTTGTTAATGAAAAACAATTTGAAAAAAAAGGACCATCAGATCTCCTCCACTCGGCGGTTGGATTTGGTGTTAGGGTGGTGGGTTTGGTGTTAGGGTTAGGGTTAGGGTTAGGGTCTAGTGTTCAAGTGGTGGCAGCTTAGGGTTTGATGTTTTAGTGGTGGTGGGTTAAGGTTTGGTGTAGTGGATGGATGGTGGTGGTGCGTGGGTGGTGATGATGGAGAAGAGAGAATATTATAATTTTATTATTTTAATTTATATATACGGTCTCGTTCACATCAATGCGCACTGATGTAACTATATCGGTACCAATGCATATGGACCACCGATTATGGAGAAGTTTTGACAAATGCATACACTTTGAGTCAAAAGTATGTACATCTAATAGTCCACGTCCAATGTACTGCCTTAAACATTTATGTATGTATATATATTGAACAATTATATGACTCAAACCCACAATCTTAATGGTGTTGGTGTGAGAGGTATGTCACTAGACCAACCTCATCTTATTTTAATTTAAATATTTTGTTATCTGATTTTAATATTAGATTTTTAGTAAATTACCTGTTTACTCATTTTTTTTGTCATTTAGTTTTTAAGTGCAATTGTGCCTTTCTAACTAATGATTCAAGGGTAATTGCGTCTTTTTGCTTTCTGTTGGTGTTACAGTGTAACTTTTTTAACGAATCTTTAATGTATGGGGAAAATGACGTTTTTCCAAACGTTAGGGGAATATGTTGATTTGACAAACGTTTGGGGGAACATAATTATATCCCTTAAATAAAAGCTAAACAAATATAATTTTATTTATTTGTAAAAATTCAATAATATAAATTTAAAAACAATTTAAAATTAAATAAAAAAAAAAAAACAATGCTATTATTCCAAAAAATAATAATTAAAGATCCAAGTAGAATATTAAAATTTTAATAACGATAATAATAAATTTGAATTTAAGTTAATTCAATAAAAACTAAATACATTTAATAATTACAACAATAAAAGTTAAAATTCAATAATAATAATAATAAAGATAAATTGAAAAGAACTTAATTAAATTAAAATCATTAAGTATAAAATATTATTATTATAAATTCAAAATTCAATAAATTGAAAATAATTTAATTAAAATAAAATAAATTTAAAACAATATTAAAAATTTTGAAGTAATTATGAATTTATGATACTATAATATTGAAAATAATCTAATTAAATAAAAATAGACAAATATAATGTTATTATAATAATTATTATTTCAAACCTAAATATACATAGATCTTATCTTAAATTATGAAAAAAAAATTATATTTATTCAAAATTATTAATTATTTATGTTATTATTTTTATCATTAAACAAAATTTGGTATAACAAATGTACATTTTTAATTATTTATTATTTGTAAAAATATGTATAATGCAATACTGTTATGTGCAATGTAACTTGATACAATCTAGCATAACACATCACCAAACACAGGATTTTATTAAGATAGCATAGTTGTATAATCCAATTCATAATCTAATCCATTCCAATACAATTCATCAAACATAGGTACTAGATATGCGACTTTTGGTTGATATTGCGAAAATAGCAACTTTTGATTGATATTGCGAAAATAGCAACTTTTTGGCAAACTCGTATTCTTCATTTTATCCAATGTTTTAAAAGGCTTTCTGATGCTAGCCTTGAGGCTCGCCTCTGAGGCTAAATCGTTAAAATTGCATCGAGACTTAAGCCTCAATGCCCATTAGTGAGGCTTCCGCCTCAAAATACGCCTCATTACACTTCACAACTATGCCTAAGAGGTGTAATGAGGCTATACGCCTCAATAGGTCTATTTTCTATTGGGTTTTCATATTTTTTATGGCCCAAATGCCCAATTTGACAATGGCCCATTGAAAATTATAAAATGATGATTTTTAAATTGTATTTAAAGCCCAATTAGAGGCCCATAAGTCCAAAAAATAAAATAAAAAAAGAAACCCATTGTGTTAGGGTTTGTTAATTTACTAGTGTTATTTGTTGGTGTTCAACACCTTAGTGATTCGTCACTTGATCATTCTAGTGATGAATGATGATGTTGAGTGATGATTGATGAAGTGCCTTTACTTTGTGAACTCTTTTTTTATTTTTATCATGCTAATATGCTATGAACTTGTTTATTTTTATCATGTTATGAATTATGCACTTATTGGTTGTTTTATGAATTATGAATTATTAACTTATTGGTTGTTTTAAGAATTATTAATTTTTTGTGCTTTATTGCTTTATATATATATATATATATATATATATGTATTTTTACTCTCCCTAGTGAGGCTTACTCCTCACCTCAGTAGAAGAAAAAGCCTCAATACTGAAAACGCCATGTTGGTTGTCTCAATTCTTAATAATTCTTCCTATCCAAAATAAAAGGTTATCATAATTCTTAATTATGATATCGTGTTTCTTGAAATTTTCAATTCTTGGATTGATACTAGAATAAAACTACCTTGTCTTTTCATTTTGAAAATTTATCCAGCTGTAATTAACCTTAAGTCTGTAGCATGTAAAATAACATCTAATTGTTTTTCTTGTTCTTCCAAGTGGCAGTGTTCTTATATGTGCTCTCTCTTTCTCTTCCCTCCCTCAATCTATCTGACTTAGGGGTTGCAAAAACTTAACAGTGACACTAAAGCAGGTTTCATTCTGGATACAGTGTCTGATATGGCAACAGGAAAGGGACTGAAATGTGGGTGTTGGGACTATTGGAAACTGTCTGCATGCATGTGTGTGTCTAACATTGAAGGATATGCTGAAATATGAGATGTTCATATATCGCTTATGGAAATGATGATTATTTTCTTCTGATTATTTGTTATTTTATTTAATTGCAAAACGTTGGCCAGTCCTGCTAAATTTGTAATTGTCTCTGAACATGCAGGTGTTAGTGATTGCAATTTTGTTAAGATTTATAATGAGACGCCGATTTTCCATAATTCAGGTTAGTTCCATATTCCAATTGGGCTTCTTTAGACCTTTTTGAACTTTTTTTAATAATGATAAGGAGAAACCCTGACGGGTTGGTCAAATGGTCAAGCCTATGGTTCGCTTCTGCAAGGAACCGGGGTTCAATTCCTTAGGGCCATCTATTTGGAAAAAGGCCACCAAGTTTTCTGTTTCCCAAAGATTGTAAGGCTTGGTGAGGGCCTCTGCTTCAAACTCAAGTTCTCAAAGAGGATTTGGAGGATTTCTTGTTGATTACCAGAAAAAATAAAATAAAAAATAACATAGATAGGAGAAGAATTAGTTCTTAGTTTTGTGGGGTTTACAGTTTCTCTACCTGTTTCAATGCCTTTTTTATTATGACAAGTTTGAATTTGATTTGTGGAATTGCTACAGTGGGAAGCGCTTGCCCTATTGCTCATCGGAATTAGTGTAAATCAGATGCGTTCTTTGCCTGAAGGTACTACTGCTATGGGCCTTCCAGTTGCAACGGGTGCATATATCTACACAATGATCTTTGTAAGTGACTTGCACTGTGAACTGCTGGCTAAGGAAGCAGTTTGGTTGAGTAGTTCTTTTTACATAAGATTGTATTATATTAAAGACTTGTTCTTCAAGTCGGATACTTAAAGAGTTGGCTCTTACAGGTAACGGTTCCGTCTTTGGCTTCTGTCTACAATGAATACGCTCTGAAGAGCCAATATGACACAAGCATATATCTTCAGGTGGGTATATTATGATCCGAGTACAATTGTTTTATGTGAAGAAATCAAGGATATGAGTTGTGAATTATAGTCTGTCTTGTTGCATTTATATTTTTTATGAATGTAATGATTACCTTAGCCTCTGGATTTCTGCTTACATGTCCAAGGACTGTACCTGGGTTCTTATACTTGTTTCTCGGAATAGGTATCTTATAGGTTTGTCTAAGTCTTTATAGTGATATGTTATGCAGAGTATGTGGTGGACAATAATATTAAAAATTGAACATGAGATAGAACTTGGCTCCCTTACCTGGGTTAGCCCTAAAATTGAAGCCCCTTTCAAATTTGGTGTTTAGATCAAGGAAGCACGTTCTTTTCAAGGCTGCTGCATCAGGTTGTGATATTCTGTTCACTAGCTCCTGGTGTTCTCCTTGTGGGTTTCTTGATGTCCATTGCATTGATGATGTATCACCAGGTCATAGACTTGGGGTCAATCTACTGTGAATTGGATGGCAGCATCCTAAATATATTTTACAAATTTTCAGTTCAATGTATTTCATTGATCCTCTGTGTCAAATGTAAATTGTAGTATTTAATAGTTAAAAGGTATAGTTTCAGTGAGTTATCATTTAAAATCTTTCTTTGGCTTTGCAGAACCTATTTTTATATGGATATGGTGCAATATTCAACTTTTTAGGAATATTGGGAACTGCCATTTACAAAGGTACTAACCTGGATCTCTATCATCTAATTCCGTAAAGTAGTTAATATTATATTGAAAGAGGTCTCCAGTTTGACTTATAAGAAACTTTGGTCGAGAATACAACTAAACTAGTTTGTTCTTATACTCGAGATATGTATTCTTGGAAACAGCTGCTCTCCTTTTCACTCTTTGGTTTGATTGCCAGAGTTGTGGTTGGAATAATATTCTGCTAGTAGCAAAGTACTCTAGCCAAAAAAGATGAATAATTATCTAGTAATTGAACTTTGTAATACGGCCAAAATATAATGTATACATGTATATCAAAATGCCTTTGCTTTAATCATAACCAACATGAAGATTGAAACTTTTGGTTGCAGTCTTTTGTGTGTTCTAATGTAGAAGTAGGAATATTTTGTCTTATTTTTGGTTTCTTGTGTAAAACTCAATTCAATTAAGGCTCAATTCCAAACTAATTGTGTGGAGGGGGGAAAAGAGATACGGAAAGAGGAAAGCAAAATAACTTGATATAAATATAAATTATCAAGTGTAAGATCCTGTACAAAAAATTCTTGCGGAATCACTAGGGTAAATTTTTTTATACTAATTCCAACCCGTTAGAATTAGTGAAACAGCACGAAGAAATCGTGTGGGATCCCGCATTAGAAAGTTACTATATATAATATATATTTACAAAGTTTGAAGAAAGAGTTACATCCGTTGATGAAACGATTTACTTTTTGGCCAATTTACTAATTGCACCTTCCATAAAATGGAAATAACTAATCAAGGTGGAGAGAATTGGTGGAAATTCCTTATGCATTATTATTTCTTTTCTTTTTCCTAAAGCTTTTTACTTCAAAATGCAAAAATTGATCAAACCATTTTCACCACTTTCTTATTGTAGAGAGTTCATGTAAATATACACATTTAAGGAAAATAGGTTCTCTGTGGGTGTTCATCAACAATTTATTTTTTGGCTAATTTACTAATTGCACCTTCTATAAAATGGAAATAACTAATCAAGGTGGAGAGAATTGGTGGATATTCCTTTTTCATTATTATTTCTTTTCTTTTTCCCAAAACTTTTTACTTTAAAATGCAAAATTGATCAAACCATTTTCACCACTTTCTTATTGTAGAGAGTTCATGTAAATATACACATTTAAGAAAAATTGGTTCTCTGTGGGTGTTCTGCTGATATTAGATTGCTTTATTTTTCTCTAGTTTACAATTTTTCAGCAAGGATCTTATCTTTTAAATGAGGCCTTTATTTGAATTGCTAGCTGTTGTGAAAAAAAGAAAAGAGAGAATTTCTGGCTGGCTGCAATTTATGAATAGTAATAAAACGCATTACAGACACCTGATGCACTCTTAGTCAATAATGTTGTTGCTTTTGTTTTCCTGGATGTTTTAGTTGAGCTTTAAGTTGCTTCCTTTACATCTTTGTTCTAAATGTTTCAGGTCCTGCTAGCTTTGATATTCTACAAGGACATTCAAAAGCTACCATGCTTCTAATATTTAACAATGCAGCGCAAGGAATTTTGTCCTCATTTTTCTTCAAATATGCAGGTTAAATATATTTACCAATTATTGATGCTTCTTCTCATTTATTATTTCAGACAAATGTAAAGCTACTTTGTATGTGGAATACAATAGAACTAGGATTTGCTGGAAGCAAGTTATGGAAGTGATTGTATATTAAATTATATGTTGCTTTTATAAACAATGGAACAGTGTTCTTTTGGTTTACCCCAGGCAAATAACTTGTGTACTCATTTGATGCATTCAGATACAATCTTGAAGAAATACTCTTCCACTGTTGCCACAATCTTTACTGGCATTGCATCTGCTGCTCTGTTTGGTCATACTTTGACAATAAACTTTTTGTTAGGAATTTCTATTGTGTTTATCTCAATGCATCAGGTAAATTGATGAGTAACTTTCATTTGTGAATAATTTAGTAATAAAACACTTTTCTTGTTGCTGATATTTTTTTTCATCGTTTTACCTTGTCCCTCATTTCCTCTCTCTAGTTCTTTTCACCCCTTTCAAAAGTCAAAGATGAACAACAAAGTGGGATGATAGAATTGAGAGATGTACAGGAGAATCACAGGTATATGCCCTTTTTATTTTTGACTGATGGTATGCATCTATTGTAAATGACTGACTTTAGCATGTTTTATAAGAATATTCCAAAAGCTACCTGATTTATGTTTTAACAGACTTTGTTGATTTTTCTCTTTCAAATTTGGGATAGAATACTCGCAATTTTTGGTGAAAATAATAGCTGGGTTATTCATTTGTTTCCTACATTGTAATATAAATTTATTGCTTCCTTTTCAGGTCGAAAGATTCCTTTATAAACATGACTGCTGGAGCTAATGAAGATGTAAGAACTTTCAGTTACTTAAAATTTTTATTTTTTTATTTTTTTATTTTTTTATTTTTCTATTTTTTTAAAAGAAAACAAAATTGATAAGAGATTTTTTTTATGTTGCATGACTCACATTATGTGTGCTTTTGATTTATTGTATTCCAGGCTAGTCATCTTGTAGGATCTGATGAAAGACAGCCGCTACTTCCCACCTAAATTTCTTGAAGTATGTTATCCTTTTATTCTTCTGTTTATATTGTGTTTATCTGTTGTAATTCAGGTTAAGTGATCTCAAAAATAAATAATTGAGGCTATCTTTTCTTTAGGAAGATATTTAGAGTCAATCTGCTTATAGAAAGCTGTTATTCATGGTTTCTTATAAGTAGTGACATTTTCAATTCTTGATTTTTTTGATGGATGAGGATATGTTAATATTTCATTTGGATCCATGGCCTTAAGATTCTTAAAACTTTGCTTTGAAATTGTTTATGGAATTATTGTAGAAGGATAAAGAACATATTTAGCATCGAATATTGGCTTGATGTCCTAATAATTTGATTAACTCAAAAGTCTCACAATGCTTATGATATTTTTGTCTTTTTTGTATTTGTCTAGAATAATTAATAAATACCGTTTTACTTGTGTAAAGCAAGAAAGGTGTTAGTGATAATAGAGTAGAAATTCAAGTGACAAGCTAGAATCAAATGTCATTATGTTATCCAGATATCCAGATGGAAAAATAAGTGCAAAATGTTGGTGTAACCTACCAATATTTCTTGATATTATTGTCTTGCTTGGGCTTGGAAATATCCGTTGAGCTTATTTGAAAAGATATTGATTGTTACTATTCGAAACTTTATTGCAGAAATTTTGTTGAGATGCAATTCTTTTGGCGAGACACATTGGACAATACAGGAGATGTGAAAATCACTCTGTGAAATAATCCTTAGAAAATATAAAATTTAAATGCTTTTTTTGTGATCCTTTTTCTTGCTTCTGGGGGTTAGATGTCAAAGAGCCATCCCATATATAGAGAAGAATAGTAAAGGGGGACTGAGACTAAGCTGCTTAGTTCCCCCACTTTCCTGCCGCACTGGCACATACAAGTTTCTTGCTACTATTGTTATTTGTATTCTTTATTTTAGACCAGGAATACATGTATGTATTTTCTCTTTCCATTATTTCAATATTTTTATATATTTATTATTGTTTTCATTACACAAATAATTTTGCCCATGATATGATAGACTAAAGCTAAAAACAATAAAGGAATCTCTTTGTTTCCCTTACCAGTTAATATATAAATGTACTTTTGAGTATTATATTACAAACAGTCTTTCGTATTATAATTTATAAAGGTGGCAAATTTCTTTTCCCTGATTCAAAATATAAAACGATTCTTTTGTTTTGTTTATTTATTTTACTTTACATGTGTGTTTGTGTTTTTCCCATAATTTATTAATCGAGAACGAAAAGAATCGGAATTAAGTTCCATTGGAAAGGGAATAAAGGGGAATTGAAATGAAGTTATTAAATTTCATTCCAGCACCTTGTCAACTTTTTAAGAACAAAAAATGGAATAAGGATGATATAAAGTTGATTACAAAAATATCCTTGAATATATGGTAGGTTGAATTTTTTTTTTAATATCAAAAAATATATTTTATATGACTCATAACACTGTAATAAAAGTAATTAACATATTTATATTATAAAATTTTAACTAATTAGTTTAATATTAATTAAAAATTGAGAAATTATGCACATTTGAAAAAAATAATTAAATTTATGCTATTACCCCTAATTCACAGTATATATAAAAGTTTAAAAATAAATAAATAAATAAATTCAAACCAAAAGCATGAAATTCAAGGAACACGAATTCAAAGTTTTATTATTATTATTATTATTATTATGGTTCATTTGTACCAAATCGAAATCACAATTCAGTTTTTTTTCTTTTTTCAATAATTCACAGTTCACATATATTTATATATATAATTCTTTAAAACATAATTTTATATGAGAAGAAAAAAATACGGAAAAAAAAAATGAACAAAAGAGAATAATAGAGAACAATCCCAAAAGAAAATGATAAAATAAAAATATAGCTGTTATATATTTATTTATTATTGTTAGATCAGAATATTTTTGTAAAAGTATATAAATTCCCGCTTCAATTAGGAAAGAGAATTTGATTCCTAGATTGGATGGGGGGAATCAAGTTCCCTTTCATTTAGAAACTTAATTCCTAATATATGTGTGAGGTCCACAGAACTTAATTTCCCACAAATTTAGTAAACATATGAATTTAAAACCCAGTAACTTGATTCTCTTTTCTATAAAGGATTCCTGATTAATAAACACGTCATTTAGTACTTAAATTAAGGATAAGTCTTGCTTTTCAAAAGTGATCATTTAATAATTTGAGTTAATTTGGCAACAGTTTTGAGAAACACGTGAGAGGTAATTTCTGAAAATTAATTATGAAATATGAAATAATCGGCTGTGAATCTTCTAAAGGCCAAATTATCTTTGTTAACATATATGGAAAAAGATGTTGAGTAAAAAATTATGTTCTTGTCTCTAGCTTTTAGCGGAGAGCTCAGGATCGTTGCCTTTTCTCCACCAATCTCACCTTTTGAAATCTATCCTTCCATCCCTCACTTAGGTAGTTAGGTTGCACAGAAACATATCCAATCTTTCCTGAATTAGCCTCCTATCACTTTGCCTATTAGACCAAGTAAATTTGTATCCCCTGTAATAGCTCTCACATTCTTATAAACACCCCCTTTTTTTCCTTCACCCTTCCCCTTTAACCCAAGGAAGATATTCAAACCTGCCAACCTTCAAAGATTTGAATATGAATCAAGCACAATCTTAGATTTATCATAAAATTGTAAGATTTTATAGTTGTTATAAGATGAGGTTGGTCTAATGATTTGTCCCACATTCACGAGGTTGTGAGTTCAAGTCTGTACCTCTCAAAATCCCGAATTAATGTTATATTTAAAATAAAATAAAAAATTTGTTGGTTAGATCGTTAGACCTAAAGAGGATCGAGCATTTAACGATTTGAGCCTTGAGCTGGGCTCACAATTTATCTTGCGGGTTGGCTGTCAAATCCGGTCCTCTTAATATAAATAATAATTAACATACGTAACAAAAATCTTCATAAAGAGAATTTAAAAAAAATATAAATAAATAAATAAAAAACATATCCTAAGATAACAATTAACAACGTTTATTTTACCACTTCTTTTAAATTATTTTATTTTTTTTATTGTGTTTATACATCTTTATCCTTCTTCTAGATACTCATTTTATTTATTATTGATATATTTTTAATTTTTTATCTTATAAATAAAATTGAAAAAATATTACATTTTAAATTTTAATAATTTGTATAAGTTATTGTGTGGGTGTGTTTTTTTTGTTTTTTGTTTTTTTTTTCTCTCACTCTTTTTGATATTATATATATATATATATATATATATATATATATATTTAGGGGCGAAACTAGGATTTCGGCTGGGGGGGGGGGGAAGGGGGGGCCAAGACAATTTTTTTTCTTCAAATTAACGCTAGACAAATATGTTAATATTTAAAAACAAATTTATTGAAAGAAAAAAAAGAAACAAATATAATAGTGTCTAGTCTCATATGTAATGCTAAAATAAATAAATTAATAAACAAAATAGACACTGTCTTTATAAATCTCTAAAATCATCTATAATTGAATCTATACTAAGTTTCTTTGCGATTTCCCTTTCAATATACATGATTAAAGAGTTTGTAAGAAAGTCATCTTCCATCTTGTTACGAAGCCTAGTTTTGACAATACGCATAGCTGAAAACGATCTCTCAATAGTTACAGTTGACACCGGAAGAGTAAGCACAAGCACAATTATTATGTGAACAAGTGGATATATTGTTGATCTTCCAGTCATTATCAACCATTGATACAAGGAAGAAAAAGTTAACAAACTTCTGAATTCTAAATGTTAAACTACATTATATTCATAATGTTGAAGTTGCATTTTCAATTGCAACTTCTCATGATCAGCGAAGTCATGTGGATAAAACGTGTTTACCAATTTGCAAATATCATTAATTCTAAAAGACTTATATCCTTCTCAAGGTTCCAAAGCTATACTAAGAATTACCAACTCAATTGCCTGCTCACTGAATCAATTATTTAATTCTTGTAATTGAGAATCAATCGCAGTATAAAATATATCTGCCTGGTAATATTGCTCAATTGTATAATTTGCTTGTTGTTGGCGAGCTCAACCTCGTCTTGCAACATAACAAGCATTCATATCTGGAACATCTATGTTGCGTGCCTTACAAAATGAACATACTTAGTAAATAATGTATCCCATCCATTATCCCTCAATTGTTGTATAAGTTTTTTAGTGGATGAAACAAGATACATAACATTTAAAATGTCTTGAGATTTTTGTTGTAAAGCTTGACATAGTAGATTAGTGATTTCCATGATATCATTCACCAGATGCAAGATGAAGATAAATTCAAATGAAGTCATTGCCTCATAAGCTGCATCGACTTCTCCTCGTTGAGAAAAAGTAGTTCCTTCATCAACTATTTTAATTAAAATAGCACATGTTGCACCAAACATTTTTATCAAACTAGAAACTGACCTATAGTGAGAACTCCAACGTGTATCCCTTGGTCTCTACAAAGTGTCAATTTGGTTAAGTCCAGTCCCGCTCTTTAGCTTATCAATGTCAATTAAATGTGCAATCTCAGCAGCATGAGCATGTTTGAATTCATCATTACACTTGCATGAAGAATCGACAATATTGACAATAGAAGTTAACTTGATAAAAAAATGATGAATAAGAATAACTTCTTTTGATGCTGCAATTAGTGCCAATTGCAAATGGTGTGCCAAACAATGAATATAATAAACATACAGACAATCCTTTAAAATCAAAGCTTGTAGCCCATTCCACTCACCATGCATATTACTTGCACCATCATAGCCTTGTCCTTGAATATTTTGAATATCTAAATTGTGATTAGATGATACAAAATATATTGATTTTTTAAAAGTCAATGCTACAGTGTCCGAGACATGAACAGGTCCAAAAAACCGTTCTCGTAGAATACCATCTTGGTCAACAAATCTCAAAACTATAGACATTTGTTCCTTCTTTGACTCATCACGAGCTTCATCAACAATTGTATAGAACTTCTCATCTCCAATTTCTATACGAATTTCATTTTTTACTCTAATTACAAAAACTTGTAGAATCTCTTTTTGGATATCCGGTGATGTGTAATATGCATTTTTTCGTGCCTTATCTAATACTAGTTCTCCAACCTTCTCATTGTTAGAAGCCAATAATTCTAATAGTTCAAGAAAATTTCCACGATTGATTGAAGATGAGCTCTTATCATAACCTCTAAAAGCACAACCTTAAAATGCAAGTCATCGAACAACTTCAATTGTGGCTTTGACTCTAAGCCTATTGTTTGCAATTTCTTGAGAATTATACTTTTCGACCACTATTTCTATATGTTGAGACTGGTTCATTAAGTTTGTAGATGTTCTCTCAGCAATCTTGTGAGGGGTCGTATGATTATCTTTTGGTCCCACATGAGTTAAAAAAGCACACTTGTTGCCATCCCTAACTTTTCTCCAACTTTTAAATCCATTAACAGTGAAAGCGGTTGTTGCAAGGTGTTTAATTGGCTTACTAAAGAGAAAGCAGTGTAAACAATAAGCTGCATCTATTGTAGGAGAATATTCCAAACATCTAGAAAATAATGTAAACCAAGAACTCTGGAAGCTGCGTTTATGAGAATCTCGTCCCGATTTGTTATAATGGTCAAGAATGGGTTGGAATGGACCAGCTTTAATATAAGCTTGACGAATTTCATCACGTTCATTGACGGGATAATCCCATATTTGTTGACGTAATCTTGGGTCACACACCAAAGATTTATTATCTAGATTAATATCATTTATTGGAGATTATGTGGATTGATTTTCAGAAGCTGGAATATTGATATTAGATGTTAACGAAGATGAATCGGCTTCTGAGGTTTTAATTCTTTTGAAAAATCTATCAATTATTGATGGCTTACTCATCTGAAGATCAAATAATTTTTTTTTAAAAATTAATTTAAATAAATAAATGTTTAAATAAAAAATTAGTATAATAAATATAGCAAAATCATATATATATATATATATATATATATATATATAACGGCCAATATAATTTAACAACCAAAGGCAAGGTAAAGGAAACAAGAAAAGAACAAAACCAACAACCACAAGAAAGCAAACAAACCCAAAATTACAATGCAACACAGAGAAACCAAAAACAAAAGAAAACTAACAAAGAATATATATGTACATATTAAAGAATAATTCATTAAAGAAATCATATTAATAACCTAAGAAATTTACAAATATAAAAAATTTGAAAAAATGTAAAATATTTATTGATTTGTAATCTCGTACCTGAAATTATTCTGATCGATGAACCGAAGAATACGAAGAATTTAATTTTAGTAGTAAGAATGAAATTTCTTAAGTGAAAAACTAGAAAAAATAAATAATAATCAATCATATATAGATTAGACAAGTTTAAGATGTATAGGAAATCAAATCTTAAAAGATTTATGATTTCTCTATCAGAAGAATGTGGAATAATATTTTTTAATTTAAAACTAACCTACACCGCCAGACCGCCTACACGGCAACACCACTTAAATACAATAAACCAACCAATCTTTTTTCTCTAAAAAGTGACAGCCCAAACCCCCCACCCCCCACCCCCCAAGCTTCGCCCTTTTATATATATATATATATATAAAATTAAAATTGGAAAGGTTATATTAAAAAAATGAAAAAAAAGAAGATAAAAGTTGGTAGGGCAACCAACTATCATGTCACATGTCCTATTATTTTGGTTTTTGATTCCAATGCATTTGAAGCCGCCGACTGGTTACGATTACAAATAAAGTCCGGTCTTGGAAGATATATTAATACGATTAAATAATTAAACCAAAAAATTTTACAAAACACCGGAGAGTTCCAAACAGGCCTTTAGATGGGTCGGGCTATTGGCACCCGTATACAACCAAACAGTAAGAGTCCCTACAAACAAGTAACGAATAACAGACTCTCTCTCCCTTTCTCTCTCTCTCTCTGTTGAAACTTGAAACCGCCATCCATACTTGTGTCTCAGTCAATGCCTGGGCATGTGTTTCTTAATCACTCAATGAACTCTCTCAACACCCTCCCTTACTTTTTCCTCAACATAACACGCCCCTCAAAATTCACGCCCCCACAGCTCTCCTTCTCTACACGACGCCGTTCTCGCCGATCGAGAAGGACCCACCATTTCTCCGACAACAGCAACACCACCACTCTCAACCCTTCCTTTGATCACGATAACATCAATCTCCTCCTTGATTTCAACCAAATATCCATCCTCTCCTCCTCCAAGTCTAAACTCCATCAATTCCTCTCTGCAACTGAAGAAGCTTATACGGATTTGAGGAACGTCATCAGGGTTGACGATCATGGGAGACTTTTCGTCTCCTGTCGCAAATCCACGCTTCAATTCGTTGGGGGTTTCTTCTTTGCTGGTTTCCTTTTGGTTTTTGTTTTTAGGGCTTTTGTTAAATTAGGGTTAGGGTTTAGGTCTCGTTTTGGGGTTGGTAAGCAGAGTGTCGTGGTTAGGAGAGATAGGAGTCTTGGAGGAAGAGAGGTGGTGGTCGGCACCAGAGATGACGTCTATAGGAATACTACTTCCAGTAAGGCTTTGAAGAACCCGTTGTCGCCTGGAACCAGTTCTGGATTTCCAACAAGAGTTTTCAACAGTTTTCGTCTGCCCCGGACTGCAAATAAGTTGCCCAAATGGTGGTCTTTTCTGGAGGCTGCAGAGGATTGGACTCTGGTGGTCGACAAGGAGGACTATCAGAGAGAAGCCAACAGATTGATTCGAGGTCCGTTTTTACACTCTTTATTTAAATTTAAATAATGCCGGTATGATATGTATGTAATTTCTTTCATGTTTCCCTAGTTGTTGTTATGCTCATGTTTTCTTCTTAATTTCCAGCGATCATCGACCAGAGAACAAGTGGACAAGATATTATGGCGGATGATATAATCCAAGTCAGTGTTTTTGTGACTTTACCAATTTTCAATTTTGTATGATTTTTTATTTTGAAGTTTTAGGAAATCTTAGAGTTGTTATACAGTCTCTGCTTCTCATTTAACCTTCATTACGGTGTCTTTTTTTGCACAGCTGTGGACATACACATACAGATAAATGCTTTGACATTAAATAAGATTGAACTGATTATAAGCTTTTCAATCTGGACAGTCTGCATTGAATTTGCAAGCCTATGGTTTGCATAGGAAATGTTTTCGTATAATAAACTCAGTTGTTAGTCATGTGTCATGTAGGTCGTCTGCTTGGATGTTTGGTTCTTTTGCATCCTATATTACTGAAAGTTGTGTAACATTTATTAGTAAGCCAAAATTAAAAGGTTTGCATTGAATTTGTTACATATGTGGTGTCTTGTATAAAGGAATATACTTAAAAGCCTAAGTTAGAGGGAGTTGGTATAGCTTCAATTTAAACTTGATTTGCATTGCTTTTTATTTTATATTGGAAATGTTTTTAAAAAATAATAATTAGTATGCATGAAAACAATATTTTCTGAATTAATGATAATATTTAGTTGTAACTATTTGATTATATTATTTTCTTAATTTTTTTATACATAAAATTAACATATTTTTTCTTTGTTCCTAATTTTTTTAATACTTTCGTAAGATTAAAATTGGTTGGAGAAATTTTCTGCTAGAATTTTTGAGTTTTGCAATTTCTTTCTTTTAATTAAACCATTGTAATGTGCGGTAAGAAATATTCTATTTCATCAGCTGATCCTTCAATATGCACTGGACATTTTTTGCTGATATGGGTGAGCAGTTACGTCGAATATGCAGGACATCCGGAGTACGGGTCTCCATTGAAACAATAAACACACGTGATTCCTTATATCGCACAGCAGTAGATTTTGTTCTAAGTGTTTGCAGCAGGTTTGTGTTTTTTGTTCAATTGATGGTTGTTACTATTGCTGATTTTCTCTTGTGGGTTTAATTTTTTTTTAGGACTTTGCAGGGCTCCAAATCACTCTACCTCTGTTCTGATTGATGGTGAGGATGCTTGCCACTTTGTTGCTGGGCTTGCTGATAACATTGGACTCGAAAACATTCGGGCTGCTAGAATGGTGTCAGCAGCTGTTGCTGCACGCACTCGTTCACGCTTTTTGCAGGCTTGGGTACGTAATGTCATTTACTCATTCCTAGATGTTCTATCTTTTTGACTAGTAATCATTGCACTTCCTCCACTCAGTATCTTTTTTTTTTCCTTCTATTTGTTTCGCTGTCAAAACTAGGAGATACATGATTTTCCCTACAGTTGGGTTTTTTTTCTCTGTTGATGTGTGGAAAACACATCATAACATTACAAGTTAAAACATTAGGGAATTCTCTAATTCTTCTCATGTTCTTAAAGCTCTTATGTAAGTACACCATTCAATTTGTTGGAATCTACAGAAAGATATTCAATGAGACACCCAACTGACTCATTTTTTTTTTTTTTGTGTGAATCAATAGCAGTTTCACGGAATCTCTGTCTTAGAAAAATACTGGTGATTAATGTATATTCCCTGTTCAAGTCATGAAATAAATAAAACCTTTTATTTATTTTTTATTTTTTTAATGTTTTGATATGAGAAAAACAAGAATTTGTTACTGACTGTAAAGAAGAGATACGAAGTAATGTGAATAAAAGTTTTACCACTCTCTTGTTTAATGAAACAGAAAAACAAGACAATTCTATTTGTTAAGATAAGCTGTTTACTGAAAAGACAGAGGTCACTTAGACTTACCTCCCATATTAGTTGTTATGGCTTGTTAATGTATTTGTTGATTGCAGGCTTTGGAAATGCAAGGTAACCATCCTGGAGCATTGTTAGAGCTGTCGAAGATATGTCTCGTTTTTCGGATATTTCCTCCTGAAGAGTCCTCGGTATGTGCTTTTGTTTCTATTGGAGTTGCTGTTGCTGTGGACTTACTTCAATAATTAAGAAATATGTTGTTCTAACCATACACCTTATCCCACTCTTGAGTCTTGACATAAATGCAGATCAAACTGCAACTCTGTTCAAGATTGATGTAAGGGTAATAGGGTATTGATGCCTAGACGTTTCTTTTACTCCAAGAGATCTAATCAGTCAAGCTATCTTGTTGTGATATTTTAAAAATACATGTGCATTTTTTTTTCTTTTCCTTTTTTTCTGATAAAGAATACATGTGCATTCTTGTATGCCAAGTTTTTATTTAATGGGTTACTTTTGGAAGTAGTTGCAACAAGTAACTTTTTCCCATCATGAGTCCAACTTAAGGCCTATTCTTTGGAAAATCTGTCTTTTGTATGGCTCTATGCATTATTGCGGTGTTGATATTTTTTTTATTTTTTTATTTTTTAAATAAAGGATAACCTCTGATACATGATCTGACATGATTACTGATGGATATGAACCTGCAGCCTGAGATGGAGATGGTGGCACGGGGCCTCGAGAAACTCTTGAAAGTGGAGCAGAGGGAATTCTTAATGAATATGCTTGTTGGTGTTTGCAGCGAAGAGAGCCACAGAAGTGCAGCAGAAGCGCTGGGCTTGGTATGTCAACATGTTCTTTCTTTGTAATACTATATCTACTATCAAAGCTTAGCTAAAATAATTTTCAATTTTTCGTATTCCCATTCTTCAAAAAACTATTCAGCTAAAAGATCTTAAATATGCATGAATTAATTAGGTTTCAATGACTTGATATTCAGAACATGTTTAGGGCAGCGGAAACGAAAATAGGATCTATGTTCAAATGTCTTAAAAAAACAAAAATACTAAGATCAATTTTTATAAATGATGTTTCAACATTGATCCCGATTTCATTTCCATTGTTATGGTCGAAACATGATCAACAGTTTTTATTTATTGTGGGTTGCGACATTATTTTTTTATATTTTATTTTATTATTTTTTTTTTCAGGTATTCTCCCCTGAAGGCAATAGTGATAAGCATGAAACAAGTATACATGAAAATTAAATGAATAATGCCTTGTTTTTTTTTTTTGTTTTTTTTGTTTTTTGTTTTTTTGTTTTTTTTTTCCTTTTTAATATTTTTGTATATGGCTATTATTTTTAATATTAATTTTTTTTATTGCAATAAACGATTTAAATGACCTTCCAAAATCGACTTCATAGTTAGTTCATTCCATTTCTTATCTTACATACTTTTAATCTGGAAGGTAGATGGGCATACCACTGACCAACATCATCTTGTCTATTGCAATATCAGAGTTAATTATGTAGCTTGACAGTTTATCGGTTATTAATTTCTTATCCAATATTACTTAGCACGTGTTACATGTCCTTTAAACCTCTAGATGCCTCTAGTAGGAGGAGCGTAGTCTTCTAAGAGTTTACTAGATATGATACACACGGACGCAACTTTACAATTCAATGTTAAGATGAAACTATATATATACAAACAAAAACTTCATGCCAGTATACCCATACTCATGATGTTTTTGGTCTCTAAATCAATAAACTAATTGCCAAGGGATGAATTCGCCTTGACTTCTATATCTCCTAGATTCAACTCATTTTTCTCTTAGAGTCTTAAGTTTCTCTCTTCAACCATATGTGCTTGTGGAAGTTATGTAAATAAAATTCGAATTTCAACGCATGTGAATATTTAAAACAGTGCACTTTTTAAGTGAATGATCTCATGAATGAATGGATGAATCATGAACGTGGAGAGAACATGTTTTGACTCGTATTTCCAAACTAGACTTTTTAAAAGATCAGTTAGGGCTTTCCTTTGGTTATAATGGGGCCATGGGTGATTTTTGGGATGAATGGAATGAATTTGATGGAAATCTAAAGATGTTGATCAATTTAACAATACTATTCTACTAGCTCATTACTCATATGTCTACAAGCGTCTAGGCTAAGATTAACATTTTGATGATTGTGCTAATTGGTCAATTTCGAGTATTTAGTCAATTAGGTACTTTGGCTTTAAGTGTTTTATTTTGAACACTTTTACAATTAGCCTCTATATTGCACATTTCTCTATCATTGCCTAAGTACAGGCTATTTATAGATTTGAGTTAAATAATTGCATTTATAACTTATGCAAAACCTACGATCAACAACTAAAGATTCCATATGATTGATCTGTATGGATAATATGTGGTGATGAAGTGAATGGTTTGTGTTTGACCTCAAATTGGCAATTGGAGCACACATTTGATAAGGACAGTGTTTGGAAATATATTAGTTAAGCACACACATGCCTAGAATCATATATGTCAGTTTATCTATCAAGGGAATACAAGTTGCACAAGCAGTTCACATAATTTTCATGTTCTATGGCAATCAATACTAATTGCTTTGTGAATGAGATCTTAATGCAATTCTAGTTTTGAAAAGTGCTTTTTAAGAATAGAATAGATAATATACCCTCTAAAATGATTGTTAAAGCTCAATGTCTTACACGGGTAGTCTCCACAATTCTCCTAGTAGCAACAAGTATAAGGTTCATTTACCTCAACATCTGAAGATTGGCACTGTACAAGCATATTTATAGTGATGCAAAAACTTTGATGGCATGCATACTAATCCAAACTTAGATTTCAAAGCATAGTATGAGATGTTCCTATTGGCACACAAAAGTAAACAACTCACAAAAACAAAAAATTTCAAAATTTAATACGTTTTGTCAGAGATTTGAATTCTTTTTTCTAAACACACATATACTATATACTATACACATATAATTAAAAATAATAAGACAAAAGTTGTCCTACACCCCCAAACCTAAACCAAATATTGTCTCCAATGTTTTTGTGGACAAGGCTAGCTATAGTTTAGAGATAGTGACAACAAAAATTTAAAAAGACTAAAAACTAAATCAAAACAAATCCTAAGATCTAAACACAATATATTCACACTTTTAGATCTAACATAAAAATAACAAATGAAACAAGCATGCATATTGGGTAGGATAGAATGTGATACCTGTTGAGACTCCCCGCGGGTTTGGTATCGTGGGTTATTGCCCTCTGTACGAAGTCGCTCACTATTGGGCAAGCTTGTTGCCATGGGTCAGTGGGTTTGTTCCCACTGGATGGAACTCGCGGTGAATACCTTCTAGTTCCCTGCGAATTTGTTTCTTTTGGTTGGCAAGAATAATCTCGTGGAATGAACTCGCGGACTATCCTCATCTCCCTTCGCGAGATCATTTCTTCTGGCTCGCTGGTTTGTTCCAATGGTACGAAGTGGTTGAGCTCTCCAGAGCCATTCCACGACTTTGTTCTCACTTTTCCGTGGGAATTGGCTCGCAGACTAAATTCACGGCTCTTGCTTTTACCAACTTGTTCCAGCTATTTTTCCCATTTCAATCCTAACATTTGCATAGAATAAATACTACATCCAAATCATATGCAATTGCTTGATACAAAAATAAATAAACTAAATACTTACTTCTTTCTAAACTACTTAAAACTGATAATTACAAATAATATGTACCTAAGTGGGGTGCCTCCCACCAAGCGCTGGAGTTACTGTCCAGGCAAGACGCATGAGAGCTTTATGGCTCTATAAGTACTATTTGTTCCAACATTCTTACCTCATCCATTCCCTGTAAGCATGACTTTACTCTATGTCCGTTCACCTTAAACGTATCCCCGTTCATCTCATTTAGTAATTCGATAGCTCCATATGGGAACGCTTGGAGTATTCTATAAGGCCCGTACTATCTTGATATGAGCTTTCCTGAAAACAACCTCAACTTAGTGTTGAATAGAAGGACTAGCATGCCCGGATGTAAATCCTTCAAGACAATGTTCTTGTCATGCATTCTTTTGGTCTTTTCTCTATAAATCTTGGCATTCTCATATGCCTCGTCTCTAAGTTCCTAAAGCTCGTTCAGTTGAAGTTTCCGCTCCTCTCCTACTTTAGTTATATCACAATTTAGCTTCTGAAGTGCCTAGTAAGCATTGTGCTCTAATTCTACCGGCAGGTGGCAAGCTTTTCCAAAAATCAGACTGTATGGTGTCATCCCAATCGGAGTCTTGAATGCAGTCCTACAAGCCTACACGGCGTCGTTTAGTTTGAACGACTAGTCCTTCCGACTTGTGTTCAGTGTCTTTTCCAGTATCTGCTTGATGTGTCTGTTACTAACTTCTACTTGACCAAAAATCTGAGGATGGTAGGGGGTTGCAACCTTATGATTCACACTATATTTCTTCAGAAGTGTGGTGAATACCTTGTTGCAGAAATGACTACCCCTGTCACTAATGATGGCATTGAAAATACCTACAAAGTTATACTAAACAACCTAGAAGGGAGGGGGGGGGGGGGGGGGGGTGAATAGGTTGACACTCTAATTTTAAAACTCTTTCGTGACTTATATCAAAACCTCGGTAAGCATAAAAATTAACCTTTTAACATGATTGTTAACAATTAACACAATTCACCACCCTTAGTCTACACAACATATAACAAGAGACAATGTATCTTATATGCAAGTATATTCAATGAAGAGCAAATTCCACAAGTTGTACTTTGAATATTACAATATAAGTACAGTAAGTAAACTTTACAACTTGATATATAATATCACAAGATACAATGTTCAAACACTTACAAGATACAAGAAACAAATGTTGATTCAACAAATAATGTGTGCATCTCTTTCTCTACAAATATCTTGTTTACAAGGATATGAGAACATGAAGATCTTAAACAAGATATATTGATCATACGTACAAATATAAAGAGATAGAGATAGAGACATTTGACACATTGATTTTTACGTGGTAAAACCTCCGAAGAGGAAACGTCCACGGGTTTAATCCACAACCACTGGCAAAGCAATTCACTATGATGAAAAGGACTTACACACTCAAGGCTATCAACACATGATATCCACCCTAAGCTATCAACTCCTAGTCTACCCTTGGGCCTAGTGAACCACCTAGTCTACTCCCTATCCAAGGTGTGTCTTACACCTTTAGGAAACAAATTCTTATCTAAGACGCTCACGTCTTTAGGAAGATTTCCTTACTTAGATATCCAGATCAAAGATCTTAGTCAAGCTTCCCTAGCTCAACCATCCAGAGTATCACACTCCTAGCTAAGACTTTTGCTTAGTTATCTGGATCCTCTTGATCTAAGACTTCATGCTTGGCTATCTAGAACACTTTCCTAGCCAAATCTTCTTGCTCAAATTAAGGCTTCACTCACATTAACGTGAGACTTTAACCTTTTGCAAGACAAATGATCTAAGTGATGCAAATGATGCAACACATGCAACATAGAATATATGATCAATACATCCTATGGAAACTAGATTTAGTCATGTGAGCACACAAGTCAAAAATAGTCTAGATACAAAACATGAATCGAAATATAGAGCATGTGAAACACTTAACACATGTGATTCCTAGTTTCATTCACAAAGCTAACACTTGAATAAATCATATACATGAATCACATATTCAAGATATTAGAAACATACAGAAAAAAAATGCTAGAATCACAAAATATGATCAATGAATATTCTAGCAAGTATTTAGAGCAAGGATATAATTAATAATCAATTAAATCCTAGTTAGCTCTAAATACAAAATCAAATGTGCTAATCATAGATTTGTTCAATTAAAGGATCGAAGCACATGCTAAGGTTATTAATCATGAAATGAGGCAATCGAAACACAAATAACCCAAGATATCAAACTAATCACAATACAACTCACAAACATGTGAAAACCTAGAATTCTAGAAAACTAGTTCACATTCAAGTCTCTAATTAGACTAGATTAGCTTTGATTTGAAGCTATCCTTCTTAATAGCATCCACCATAAATATACATACATATAGAAGAAGAAAACCCAAGGTAATTGAAGATCATAAAAAATGAAATCACAAAGTTTAGTTCAATACCTAGGAATCCCGAGCTGGTTCGGTTTTAAGGGTATAACCATCACAAAACTTGATCAAACAGCTGCAAAATCTTTTGGAGAAGGTAAGGGACTTGATTATGAAGATTATCCAACTTGAATCACTCAATTTGGAGTCCAAATGAGAAAGTTATGGTGTTTGGAAGTTTGGAAAAATTGGAGAGAAAATTATGCACTTTTTTTTTCCAATTTTTCTTAGAATGAAATGGGAGGGAATGGAAGAGTTTTAAATGAATTGGAGAGAGAGAGAAAGAGTGGGAAAATAAGGGGCTGCCACCTCACTACCTTGTGAGAGGTGTGTGGGCCTCATGAGGGCAGAGAGGTGGTGTGGCTGTGAGCCTCACGGCCACCTTATGCACCCACAAGCTTGGTCGTTGGCCAAAGCTTGCTTCCCTCATGTTCTTCGACCGTATTTGGGCCTTCAAACTCCAATTTTGAATTTGTCTTCGGATTACGAATCGTGACTCCTTCACACACAAGGAAGACTACAAAAATTTGACAAAAGGTTGGGAATTTGACTCGATAAACGAAGACGAAGACAACTCAACGAATGAGAACGTAAAGTAGCGTAGCTTTCTAGTTTGGACTCGAAACCTAATGAATGAGTAACTGAAATGACCGGGACTCAAACAGGAAACATAAGAGATCATGTTCAAGTCCAAAACCAAAAATGGAAACAAATACACACAAAGTCACACACGTATGCCATTTCCTAGACATAGTCATAGAACATGTAATTAACAATGTTTATCAAATTAAATCTAATGCATGTGCATACATTACCAAGTGTGTGAGAGTGTTATACTAATGGTATACAACTATGCAGGGGCACATATGAATGCCATGTGTGTGTGTGCCTAAAGGCCTTGCAAGAGGATAGAGGTCTAAGTATACATTTGATGCTTTCTCCTCTTGAAGGTTTCACCTTGTTTGAATCGTTGTCCATCTTCTTTGAAGCTTGATAAACCGAATCCTAGACAACTAAACAATACAAAGGAAAATACATTTTGATATAGAATGAGGCCAACAAGACTCAAAGTCCTAACTGGCATGTGGAGTCCCGAACCTTGAGAAGATCACACTTCTCACAAACTTCACAACTACCTTGCTGTCATTGGTCTTCGTGGCTATTGCTTCAATCCATTTTGAAACGTAGTCCACAGCTACCAGAATGTAAACAATTCCGTTTGAAGGTGGGAAGGGTCCAGTGAAATTGATCCCCCATATGTCAAAAATATCGACTACCATTTGACCGGACTGTGACATCTCATTCCTCTTTCCTATGTTCCCTGTTCTTTGACATCGGTCACACTGTAAGTAGAAGTGATAGGCATTTTTGAACAACGATGTCCAATATAAGCCCGAATAAAGAACCTTCATTGTTGTATTTTTGGAACTGTAGTATCCTTCACATTGAAGTTCATGACAAAACTTCAAGATATCTAACTATTCACTCTTGAGAACGCATCTCGTAATGATCTGGTATGCCCCATGTGTTGAACAGGTATGGGTCGTTCCAAAAATACTTCCTTGTGTTGAAAACGAACCTCTTTCTCCCCTGACTAGTCATGTCTGCTAAGAAGATCTGGTTTGTGAGGTAGTTGACTATTTCAGCATACTATGGCTGTGTCGTTTAGTCTTAGAAGCTGCCTATCTAGAAAACTGTCTCTCAATGGAAGGGTGTCCTTCTCCGTATATGACTCTAGCATTATCCTACTCAAGTGGTATGCTACTATATTCTCACTCCCCTTCTTTTCTCTGATCTCTAAATCGAATTCCTTTAACAGAAGGATCCACCGAATAAGTCTAGGTTTGGCATCCTTCTTCTAGAGGAGATATTGGAGTGCTAAGTGATCAGTGAATACTATGACCTTTGCTCCAATCAGATATGATCTGAACTTCTTTGAAAAGATCATTGCTAGTAACTCCTTATCTGTTATTGAGTAGTTCAACTGTGTATCATTCAGAGTTCTAGATGCGTAGTAGATGGCATGTGGGATCTTGTCTACCCTCTGTCCCAGTACTGCCCTAATTGCATAGTCAGAAGCATCACACATTAGCTCGAAGGGCAAACTTTAATCAGGCGGCCTCATGATGGGTGTGGTGGTCAACAACTTCTTAAGTTCATTAAATACTGCCACGCACCTCTCATCAAATTCTAATTCAATCTCCTTCTGAAGCAATCGACATAGGGGCCTCGAAGTCTTCGAGAAGTCCTTAATGAATTTCCTATAAAACCCTGCATGCCTCAAGAATGCTCTTATTTCTTTAACTGTTCTTGGGGGTTGCAAACTCCTTATGATGTCGATTTTTGCCTTATCCATCTTAATGTCTCTACCCGAGATGATGTGTCCTAACATTATCCCTGCCGTCACCATAAAGTGACTCTTCTCCCAGTTTAATACCAAATAAGCCTGCTTGCATCTGGGCAATACTGACGTCAAGTTCCTCAAACAATCACAGAAAGAATTCCCCATTACTGAGAAGTCGTACATGAAGATTTCTATGATGCTCTCCACCATATATGAAAATATAGATGTCATGCAATGCTGAAATGTTCCTGGAGCATTACATAGTCCGAATGGCATCCTCTTATAGGGCGAATGTACCAAAAGGACACGTGAATGTGGTATTCTCCTGTTTTTCTAGAACGATAGCGATCTGGTTATACCCGAAGTACCCGTCTAAAAAGCAGTAGTGACTATGATCGGCCAGACGTTTCAACATCTGATCAATGAAAGGCAACCGAAAATGATCCTTTTTGGTGGCCGTGTTGAGTTTCCTGTAGTCTATGCAGACTCGCCAACCCGTCTGAACCCTCTGTGGTACCAACTCGTTCTTGTCATTCTGCACCACTGTTAAACCAGACTTCTTTGGTACTACATGAATAGGGCTAACCCACTTGTTGTCTGAAATAGGGTAAATGATCCTATTTTCTAATAACTTGAAGACTTGCTTTTTGACTACCTCATTCATAATTGGATTAAGTCTCCTTTGACCTTCTATAGTCGGCTTGGAACCGTCCTCAAGATATATTTTATGCATGCAAGTGGTGGGGCTAATTCCCTTCAAGTCATCCAACGACCACCCGATTGCCTCTTTGTAGTATCCTAAGACGTTGACTAATTCATTCTCTTCTTCCGGATGCAAGTCTGATGCAATAATGACCGGAAGTGGCTCATTCCTATCAAAGAATGCATACTTCAAGGTAGAAGGAAGTGATTTGAGTTATAAAATAGGAGAGAAAATTGTACGTGGCTGCTCATCTTAAAGAATGTGCTCCCCAGTTTCCTATTCTTCTGTTGTGGCGCTAGCCCAAACTAACATCTCTACACAATCTTTCTCTTGACCCTCTTCTATCACATGGTCTTCACAAGCCATAGAGGCAAGGATATTCCTCTAGAAAAATTTAGACGCTAACACGTCTTCGATGGCGTTTTCCCTCTCCCTTGAGTGAACAAATAGGTATTATATAGAAATAAGTTAGCAAAGATCACTAAACTAGTTAATTTAGATTAAATATCCTAAACTACTTCTTACTACTTACGATATCTACTTGAAGTGTGTGTGTGAGTGAGCTATTAAGCACATAGTCTTGTCATGTCATTCACTACTTAAGGCTATGTTACAATACATATCATTAACACCATTCATGCCTTAAATCTAGAAATTCACTTCATTCAAGAAATATAGCATATTCAGTCATCCTATTCATTTCAGACCAACTTATCAACTTAGCATGCAAATATCTTTAGATGTTATCTATTAGGCTCTACCTTCTATTTCTCAAAAGTTTAGCAACATAACATCACTATATAATCAAGAATCAAAGAAAATGTAGGAGAGAAGACTTGCAAAATAAGTAAGAGATTTTGGAGTACCTTGAATGAAGATCTAGAATAAAAATTGTTTGAGTTGAGAGCAAAAGCTTGTAGATCTGAAAAGTCAAATCCAAAAGAATGCTTTTTACCTTATAAAACTGTAAGTTCCTCAAAGTTTGATTGGCTTATTTCGGTGACAAACCACATTTGGGTTTTGTAATGTAAGGGTAGCTAAGGCTTCTAATTGTGGGTGATCAAGCTCAACAAAGACCCTCTCAAGACCTCAAGATGATAAGCACTCCAAAGGTATAACACTTGTGCTTAATTGCATTGAAGAGATCTAATTGCACAAACACACAACTCATGCATATCTACACTTCTTGTATGTTATGTGTTTTATGTATGTGCATTAATGTTCTTGAATAATCTTCATGTATGTTTAAATGATTGCATCTTCTTTGTTAAAATGCCATGTCATGTAGGCTTTAGGATGCATCATTTAGTTATGGGTGATGTACACCCGATGTTAGGTCGCCTTACATACAGTGCCTATAAGAGGCATTGAGCAAAATTGCTCTTACCTGTTGTACAGTTGATGTATGTACAACGGGGCACCTGATGGATTTTTTTCATCTATGTAGCCGATGTTCAATCGCCCTACGTAGAGCGAGTGAACATCGACTCACAAAAACGCGAGAGCACTCGCCTCTAGGTCGCCCCATTCTTAATCTTATGTAGAGCGGGTCATGAAGAACATGTTCTTCATTTCCCAGGTGATCCGATGTTATATCGCCTTATGTAGAGCGGGTGAACAGCGATCAAGGCAAAAGTTTTGAAAACTTATCAAAACGCCGTACCATCATTTTGACATCCTATATATATGCTACTTTGTCTTTAGGTCGTTTTTAGTGAGTAAAAATCATATTTTTGACTTAGCTTATTTTCCAAAAGAGAAAATACTAAAGAACTCATATTTGATTACTCAAACACTTAAGGCTTACTCAGCTGGGGGATCTTCCACAATTTTGCCCTCCATCCAATGAAAAAGAATAATGCACTGTTCCTCCACCTATTATAAACTTTAATATAGGTGTGCACCGACAAATAAACAACATGATAATGCTTTTCCGAGCAAAAATAATCGTAAAACGAATGCGAATCGAGCAAAAAAATGGTGCAACACGAGGACTTCTAAAGAGGTCACATATCCTAGTACTGTTCTCGCCAAAGCATGCTTAACTTCAGAGTTCTGATGGGATCCGGTGCATTAGTGCTGGTATGGTCGCACTCGTTATGTTTTGTACGCAATATTTACTTAAGGCTAACTCAGCCGGAGCATCTTCCACAATTTTGCCCTCCATCCAACGAAATAGAATAACGCACCGTTCCTCAACCATTTAAAAACTTAAATATTGGTGTGCACCGACAAAAAAACAACAGGATGATGCTTTTCCGAACAAAAATAATCAAATAACGAATGCGAATCGTGCAAAAAAGGGTGGCAACATGAGGACTTCCCAAGAGATCACCCATCCTAGTACTACTCTCGCCCAAGCACGCTTAAATTTGGAGTTATGATGGGATCCGGTTCATTAGTGCTGGTATGGTCGCACAAGTTATGTTTTGTAAGAAATATTTACTTAAGGCTTACTCAGTCGGAGCATCTTCCACAATTTTCCCTCCATCCAATGAAATAGAATAATGCACCGTTTCTCCACCTACTAAAAACTTAAATATAGGTGTGCACCGACAAATACAGAACATGATGATGCTTTTACGACAAAAAATAATCGAATAACGAATGCGAATAGTGCAAAAAAGGGGTGCAACACGAGGACTTCCTAGGAGGTCACCTATCCTAGTACTGCTCTCGCTCAAACACGCTTAACTTCGGAGTTCTGATGGAATCCGGTGCATTACTGCTGGTATGGTCGCACCCATCCAGTTTTATACGCAATATTTACATAAGACTTACTCAGCCGGAGCATCTTCCACAATTTCTCCCTCCATCCAACGAAATAGAATAATGCACTGTTCCTCCACCTACTAAAAACTTCAATATAGGTGTGCACCAACAAATAAACAACATGATGATGCTTTTCCGACCAAAAATAATCAAATAACAAATGCGAATCGTGCAAAAAAAGGGTGCAACAAGAGGACTTCCCAGGAGTCACCCATCCTAGTACTGCTCTCGCCCAAGCACGCTTAACTTCGGGGTTCTGATGGGATCCGGTGCATTACTGCTGGTATGGTCGCACCCATCATGTTTTGTAATCAATATTTACTTAAGGCTTACTCAGCCGGAGCATCTTCCACAATTATTCCCTTCATCCAACGAAATAGAATAATGCACCGTTCCTCCACCTACTAAAAACTTCAATATAGGTGTGCATCGACAAATAAACAATAGGGTGATGCTTATCCAACAAAAAATAATCGAATAACAAATGCGAATTGTGCAAAAAAGTGGTGCAGCACGAGGACTTCCCAGGAGGTCACCCATCCTAGTACTGCTCTCGCCCAAGCAAGCTTAACTTCAGAGTTATGATGGGATCCGGTGCATTAGTGCTGGTACGGTTGCACTTGTTACGTTTTGTACGAAATATTTACTTAAGGCTCACTCAGCTGGAGGATCTTCCCCAATTTTTCCCTCCATCCAACGAAATAGAATAATGCACCGTTCCTCCACCTACTAAAAACTTCAATATAGGTGTGCACCGACAATTAAACAACAAGATGGTGCTTTTCCGACGAAAAATAATCGAATAACGAATGTGAATCGTGTAAAAAAGAGGTCACCCATCCCAGTACTGCTCTCGCCCAAGCACGCTTAACTTCAGAGTTCACGCTTAACTTCGGAGTTCTAATGGGTTTCGGTGCATTAGTTCTGGTATGGTCACACCCGTCATGTTTTGTATGCAATATTTACTTAAGGCTTACTCAGCCGGAGCATCTTCCTGAATTTTTCCCTCCATCCAACGAAATAAAATAATGCACTGATCCTACACCTACTAAAAACTTCAATATAGGTGTGCACCGACAAATAATCAACAGGATGATGCTTTTCCGACAAAAAAAATCGAATAACGAATGTGAAGCATGTAAAAAAGGGGTGCAACACGAGGAGTTCCAGGAGGTCACCCATCCTAGTACTGCTCTCGCCCAAGCACGCTTAACTTCGAAGCTCTGATGGGATACGGTATATTAGTGCTGGTATGTTCGCACCTGTCATCTTTTTTACGCAATATTTACTTAAGGCTTCACCTACTAAAAACGTCAATATAGGTGTGCACCAACAAATAAACAACAAGATGATGCTTTTCCGACAAAAAATAATTGAATAACGAATGCGAATTATGCAAAAAAGGGGTGCAACATGAGGACTTCCCAAGAGGTGACCCATCTAAGTACTGCTCTCGTCCAAACACGCTTAACTTCGGAGTTTTTATGGGATCCGGTGCATTAGTGCTGGTATGGTTGCACCTGTCATATTTTTGACGCAATATTTACTTAAGGCTTACTCAGCCGAAGCATCTTCGACAATTTTCCCTCCATCCAATGAAATAGAATCATGCACCGTTCCTCCACTTACTAAAAACTTCAATATAGGTGTGCACAGACAAATAAACAACAGAATGATGCTTTTCCGACCAAAAATAATCAAATAACGAATGCGAATCGTGCAAAAAAGGGATGTAACACGAGGACTTCTCAGGAGGCCACCCATCCTAGTACTGCTCTCGTCCAAACACGTTTAACTTCAGAGTTCTGATGGGATCCGGTGCATTAATGCTAGTATGGTTGCACCTGTCTTGTTTTGTACGCAATATTTACTTAAGGCTTACTCAGCCGGAGCATCTTCCACAATTTTTCACTCCATCCAACGAAATAGAATAATGCACCATTCCTCCACCAACTAAAAAATTCAATATAGGTGTGCACAGACAAATAAAAAACAAGATGAAGCTTTTCCAACCAAAAATAATCGAATAACGAATGCGAATCGTGCAAAATAGTGGGGCAACATGAGGACTTCCCAGGAGATCACCCATCCTAATACTCTCTCGCCCAAGAATGTTTAACTTTGGAGTTCTAATGGAATCCTGTGTATTATTGCTGGTATGGTCACACCCGTCATGTTTTGTACGCAATATTTACTTAAGGCTTACTCAGCCGGAGCATCTTCTAAAATTTTTCCCTCCATCCAACGAAATAGAATAATGCACCTTTTCTCCACCTACTAAAAACTTTAATATAGGTGTGCACCGACAAATAAACAATAGGATGATGCAAACAACATGATGATGCTTTTCCGACAAAAAATAATCGAATAACGAATGTGAATCGTGCAAAAAAGGGGTGCAACAAGAGGACTTCCCAGGAGGTCACTCATCCTAATAATGCTACCTCCAAAGCACGCTTCACTTCAGAGTTCTGATGGGATCCGGTGCATTATTGCTAGTATGGTCGCACCCGCCATGTTTTGTACGCTATATTTACTTAAGGCTTACTCAGCCGGAGCATCTTCCAAAATTTTTTCCTCCATCCATAGAAACATAATAATGCACCGTTCCTCTACCTAATAAAAACTTTAATATAGGTGTGCACTGACAAATAAACCATAGGATGATACTTTTTCGACCAAAAATAATCGAATAACGAATGCAAATCGTGCAAAAAGGGGTGCATCACGAGGACTTCCCAGGAGGTCACCCAGCTGAGTACTGCTCTCGCCCAAGCACGCTTAACTACGGAGTTCTGATAGAATTTGGGGCATTAGTGCTGGTATGGTCACACCCGTCATATTTTGTACGTAATATTTACTTAAGGCTCACTCAGCCGGAGCATCTTCCATAATATTTCCCTCCATCCAACTAAATAGAATAATGCACCGTTCCTTCACCTACTAAAAACTTCAATATAGGTGTGCACAGACAATTAAACAACAAGATGATGTTTTTCCGACCAAAATTAATTGAATAACGAATGCGAATCATGCAAAAAAAGGGTGCATCACGAGGACTTCTTAGGAGGTCACCCATCCTAGTAGTGCTTTCGTCCAAGCACGCTTAACTCCGGTGTTCTGATGGGATCCGGTGTATTAGTGCTGGTATGGTCGCACCCGTCATGTTTTTTTACGTAATATTTACTTAAGGCTTACTTAGCCGGAGCATCTTCCACAATTTTTCCCTCCATCCAACAAAATAGAATAATGCACCATTCCTTCACCTACTAAAAACTTCAATATAGGTGTGCACCAACAAATAAACAACAATATGATGCTTTTCTGGCCAAAAATAATCAAATAACGAATGGGAATCATTCAAAAAAGGGTGCAACACAAGGACTTCCTAGTACTTCGGAGTTCTGATGGGATCCGATGCATTAGTGCTGGTATGGTCGCACCCGTCATTTTTTGTATGCAATATTGACTTAAGGCATACTCAGCCGGAGCATCTTCCATAATTTTTCCCTCCATCCAAAGAATTAGAATAACCCACCGTTGCTCCACCTATAAAAAACTTCGATATAGGTGTGCACCGACAAATAAACAACGGGATGATGCTTTTCTGACCAAAAATAATCGAATAACGAATGCGAATCGTGCAAAGAAAGGGGTGCAACACGAGGACTTCCTAGGAGGTCACCCATCCTAGTACTGCTCTCACCCAAGCACGCTTAAATTCGGAGTTCTAATGGGATCCGATGCATTTGTACTGGTTTGGTCGCACCCTTCATGTTTTGTATGCAATCGTAATTTAAAGCTTACTTGGCTGGAGCATATTCCATAATTTTTCCTTCCATCCAACGAAATAGAATAATGCACCGTTCCTCTACCTACTAAAAACTTCAAAATAGGTATACACTGACAAATAAACAGCATGATGATGCTTTTAAGACAAAAAATAAGCGAATCGTGCAAAGAAGAGGTGCAACACGAGGACTTCCCAGGAGGTCACCCATCCTAGTACTGCTCTCGCTCAAGCACGCTTAACTAAGGAATTTTGATGGCATCTGGTGCATTAGTGTTGGTATGGTCGCACCTGTCATGTTTTGTATGCAATATTTACTTACAACTTACTCAACCGGAGCATCTTCCACAATTTTTCCCTCCATCCAGAGAAATATAATAATGAACCGTTCCTCTACCTACTAAAAACTTCAATATAGGTGTACACCGACAAATAAACAGCAGGATGATAATTTTTCGACCAAAAATAATCGAATAATCAATGCGAATCGTGCAAAAAAAGGGTGCAACACGAGGGCTTCCTAGGAGGTCACCCATCCTAGTACTGCTCTTGCCCAAGTACTCTTAACTTTAGAGTTCTGATGGGATCCAATGTATTAGTGATGGTATGGTCGCCCCCTTCATGTTTTGTATGCATTATTTACTTAAGCCTTACTCAGCCGTAGCATCTTCCACAATTATTCCCTCTATCCACTAAAATAGAATAATGCACAGTTCCTCCACTTAATAAAAACTTCAATATAGGTGTGCATCGACAAATAAACAACATGATGATGCTTTTCCGACAAAAAATAATCGAATAACAAATGCGAATCATGCAAAAAAAAGATGCAACACGAGGACTTCCCTGGAGGTCACCCATCCTAGTACTGCTCTCGCCCGAGCACGTATAACTACGGAGTTCTGATGGGATCTGGTGCATTAGTGCTTGTATGGTCGTACCCGTCATGTTTTGCATGCAATATTTACTTCATGCTTACTCATCCGGAGCATCTTCCACAAATTTTCCCTCCATCAAACGAAATAACGTAATGCACCGTTCCTCCACCTACTAAAAACTTCAATATACGTGTGCACCGACAAATAAACAATAGGATGATGCTTTTTTGACCAAAAATAATCGAATAACGAATACATATCGTGCAAAAAAAAGATGTAGCACGAGGACTTCCTAGTAGGTTACCCATCCTAGTACTGTTTTCGCCCAATCACGTTCAACTTTGGAGTTCTGATGGGATCCGGTGCATTAGTGCTGATATAGTCGCACACGTCATGTTTTGTACGCAATAATTACTTAAGGCTTACTCAGACGGAGCATTTTCCATAATTTTCCCTCCATCTAATGAAATAGAATGATGCACCGTTCCTCTACGTACTTAAAACTTCAATATAGGTGTGCACCGACAAATAAACAACATGAGGATGCTTTTCCGACCAAAAATAATCGAATAACGAATGCGAATCGTGCAAAACAGGGGTGCAACACGAGGACTTCCCAAGAGGTCACCCATCCTAGTAGAGCTCTCGCTCAAAGACACTTAACTTCGGAGTTTTGATGGGATTCGGTGCATTAGTGCTGGTTTGGTCACACCCGTCATGTTTTGTACGCAATATTAACTTAAGGCTTACTCCTCCGGAGCATCTTCCACAATTTTTCCTTCCATCCAACGAAATAGAATAATGATTCGTTCCTCCACCTACCAAAAACTTCAATATAGGTGTACACCGACAAAGAAACAGCAGGATGATGCTCTTACGACCAAAAATAATCGAATAACAAATGCGAATCGTGCAAAAAAGAGGTGCAACACGAGGACTTCCCAAGAGGTCATCCATCCTAGTACTGTTTTCGTTCAAGCACGCTTAACTCCAGAATTCCAATAGGATTCGATGCATTGGTGATGGTATGGTCGCACCCGTCATGTATTGTACGCAATATTTACTTAAAGCTTACTCAGCCGGAGCATCATCCACAATTTACCCTCCATCCATAGAAATAGAATAATGAACCGTTCCTCCACCTACTAAAAACTTCAATATAGGTGTTCACCGACAAATAAACAACAGGATGATACTTTCTGACCAAAAATAATCGAATAACGAATGCGAATCGTGCAAAAAAAGGATGTAACACGAGGACATCCCAAGAGGTCACCCATCCCAGTACTGCTCTCGTCCAAGCACGTTTAACTTCGGAGTTCTTATGGGATCCGGTGCATTAGTGCTGGTATGGTTGCACCCGTCAAGTTTTGTATGCAATATTTATTTAAAGCTTACTCAGCCGGAGCATCTTCCATAATTTTTTCCTCCATCCAACGAAATAGAATAATGCAACGTTCCTCTACCTACTAAAAACTTCAATATAGGTGTGCATCGACAAATAAACAACATGATGATGCTTTTCTGATAAAAAATAATCGAATAACGAGTGCGAATCGTGCAAAAAAAGAGTGCAACACGAGGACTTCTTAAGAGGTCACCCATCCTAGTACTGCTCTTGCCAAAGCACGCTTAACTTCATAATTCTTTTGGGATTTGGTGCATTAGTGCTGGTATGGTAGCACCCGTCATGTTTTGTACGCAATATTTACTTAAGGCTTACTCAGCCGGAGCATCTTCCACAATTCTTCGCTCCATCCAACGAAATAGAGGAATGCACCGTTCATCCACCTAGTGCAAGACGAGGACTTCCCAAGAGGTCATCCATCCTAGTACTGCTCTCGCCCAAGCACGCTTAACTACAGAGTTCTGATGGGATCCGGTGCATTAGTGCTAGTATGGTAGCACCTGTCATGTTTTGTATGCAATATTTACTTAAGACTTACTCAGCCGGAGCATCTTCCATAATTTCTCCCTCCATCAAATGAAATAGAATAATACATCTTTCCTCTACCTACTAAAAACTTCAATATAGGTGTGCACCGACAAATAAACAACAGAATGATGCTTTTCTGACCAAAAATAATAGAATAACGAATGCGAATTGTGAAAAAAAGCTTTGCAACACGAGGACTTCCCAGGAGGAAACCCATCCTAGTACTGCTTTCGCCCAAGCACGCTTTACTTCGGAGTTCTGAGGGGATCCGGTGCATTAGTGATGGTATGGTTGCACCCGTCATGTTTTTTACGTAATATTTACTTAAGACTTACTCAGCCGGAGCATCTTCGACAATTTTCCCTCCATATAATGAAATAGAATCATGCATCGTTCCTCCACTTACTAAAAACTTCAATATAGGTGTGCACAGACAAATAAACAACATAATGATGCTTTTCCGACCAAAAATAATCAAATAACGAATGCGAATCGTGCAAAAAAGGGATGTAACACGAGGACTTCTCAGGAGGTCACCCATCATAGTATTGCTCTCGCCCAAACACTTTTAACTTCAGAGTTCTAATGGGATCCGGTGCATTAATGCTAGTATGGTCGCACCTGTCTTGTTTTGTACGCAATATTTACTTAAGGCTTACTCAATCGGAGCATCTTCCACAATTTTTCACTCCATCCAACGAAATAGAATAATGCACCATTCCTCCACCAACTAAAAACTTCAATATAGGTGTGCATAGACAAATAAAAAACAAGATGAAGCTTTTCCAATAAAAAATAATCGAATAACGAATGCGAATCGTGCAAAATAGTAGGGCAACACGAGGATTTCCTAGAAGGTCACCTTTCCTAATACTGCTCTCGCCCAGGGACGTTTAACTTTAGAGTTCTAATGGAATCCTATGCATTATTGCTGGTATGGTCACACCCGTCATATTTTGTACGCAATATTTACTTAAGGCTTACTCAGCCGGAGCATCATCAAAATTTTTCCCTCTATCCAAAGAAATAGAATAACCCACCATTCCTCCACCTACTAAAAATTTCAATATAGATGTGCACCGACAAATAAACAACAGGATGAAGCTTTTCCGACCAAAATAATCGAATAACGAATACCAATCGTGCAAAAAAGGGGTGTAACACCAGAACTTCCCAGGAGGTCACCAATCCTAGTACTACTCTCGCCCAAGCAAGCTTAACTTCGGAGTTCTGATGGGATCCGGTGCATTAGTGCTGGTATGATCGCACCTGTCATGTTTTATATACAATATTTACTTAAGGCTTACTCAGCCGTAGCATCTTCCACAATTTTTTCCTCCATCTAACGAAATAGAATAATGCACCGTTCCTCCACCTACTAAAAACTTCAATGCACCGACAAATAAACAACAGGATGATGCTTTTCCGACAAAAAGTAATCGAATAACGAATGCGAATCGTGCAAAAAATGGGTGCAACACGAAGACTTTCCAGGAGGTCACCCATCCTAGTACTACTCTCGCCCAAGTACGATTAACTTCGGAGTTTTGATGGGATCCGGTGCATTAATGCTGGTATGATCGCACCCGTCTTGTTTTGTACGCAATATTTACTTAAGGCTTACTCAGCCGGAGCATCTTCCACAATTTATCCCTCCATCCAAAGAAATAGAATAATGCACCGTTCCACCACCTACTAAAAACTTCAATATAGGTGTGCACCGACAAATAAACAAAAGGATGGTGCTTTTCACCAAAAATAATCGAATAACGAATGCGAATCGTGTAAAAAAGGGGTGCAACACGAGGACTTCCTAGGAGGTCACCCATCTTAGTACTTCTCTCGCTTAAGCACGCTCAACTTCGGAGTTCTGATGGGATCCGTTGCATTAGTGCTGGTACGATCGCACCCATCTTGTTTTGTACGTAATTTTACTTAAGGCTTACTCAGCCTGATCATCTTCCATAATTTTTCCCTCCATCCAACGAAATAGAATAATGTACCGTTCCTCCAATTACTAAAAACTTCATTATTGGTGTGCACCGACAAATAAACAACAAGATGAGGTCACCCATCCTAGTGCTATTCTCGTCCAAACATGCTTAACTTTGGAGTTCTGATGGGATCCGGTGCATTAGTGCTGGTATGGTCTCACCCGTCATGTTTTGTACATAATATTTACTTAAGGCTTACTCAACCGGAGCATCTTCCATAATTTTCCCTCTATCCAACGAAATAGAAGAATGCACCATTCATCCACCTAGTGCAACACGAGAAGTTCCCAAGAGATCACCCATCCTAGTACTGCTCTCGCCCAAACACGTTTAATTTCGGAGTTCTGGTGGGATCTGGTGCATTAGTGCTTGTATGGTCGCACCCGTCATGTTTTGTACGTAATATTTACTTAAGGCTTACTCAGCCGAAACATCTTCCACAATTTTTCCCTCCATCCAACGAAATAAAATAATGCACCGTTCCTCCACCTACTAAAAACTTCAATCCACCAACAAATAAACAACATGATGATGCTTTTCCGACCAAAAATAATCGAATAACGAATGCGAATCGTGCAAAAAAGGGGTGCAACACGAGGACTTCCCGGGAGGTCACCAATCCCGGTACTGCTCTCGCCCAAGCACTCTTAACTTCAGTGTTCTGATGGGATCCGATGCATTAGTGCTGGTATGGTCGCACCCGTCATGTTTTGTACGCAATATTTACTTAAGGCTTACTCAGCCGTAGCATCTTCCACAATTTTTCCCACCATCTAACGAAATAGAATAATGCACCGTTCCTCCACCTACTAAAAACCTCAATGCACCGACAAATAAACAACAGGATGATGCTTTTCCGACCATAAATAATCGAATAACGAATGCGAATCATGCAAAAAAGGGGTGCAACACGAGGACTTCTCGGGAGGTCACCAATCCCTGTACTGCTCTCGCCCAAGCACTTTTAACTTTGGAGTTCTAATGGGATCCGATGCATTAGTGCTGGTATGGTCGCACCCATCATGTTTTGTACGTAATATTTACTTAAGGCTTACTCAGCCGTAGCATCTTCCACAATTTTTCCCTCAATCCAACGAAATAGAATAATGTACAGTTCCTCCACCTACTAAAAAGTCAAAACTTCAATAAAGGTGTGCACCGATAAATAAACAACAGGATGATGCTTTTCCAACAAAAAATAATCGAATAACGAATGCGAATCGTGCAACATGAGGACTTCCTAGGAGGTCACCTATCCTAGTACTGCTCTCGCCCAAACACTCTTAATTTCGGAGTTCTAATGGGATCCGATGCATTAGTGCTGGCATGGTCACACCCGTCATGTTTTGTACCCTTCTCCAAATTTTTTTAACAAGTTACAATTGGATGAATAAGGTTACTTAGAACTAATTCGACGAACGTAACAAATTTCCTTGCAGCATAGCTACGATGAGGCACTTGTATTTTCGGCCAAATTCTATCGTTTACGTACACAAAATTGCATTTTTGCCGTTTTTGGACATCCCATGTGTTAATGTTTTTATAAATGATAATTTCTTTTGCGATTTCTGTTTTTTTTTTTTTTTTTTTTTTGTAGTATTTGTTTCAGAGAGTATTTTTAGATTAGGTCATTTTCAAAAAAAAATTGTTTTTGGTAAATATCAAGATTTTTCCTTACTTTTGTCAAATATGGAGTATCTTTTCTGTATGATTGTTTAATTTTTATCCATAAATTTTATTAAAATCTTATTCCGTAATCATTTTCTAGAAAAGAAATTATTTCTGAATATCAAGATTCCTTTAATCTTAAGGAAATACATGTTCTTATAACAATAGATTAGTTATTATTTTTCCTGTGGCAATTTGCAACAAAAATGGAATAGGATAATCTCAAAAGTCAATATGAATATGAATTTGGTGTCATTTAGACCTATTTATTATGGGTTTAAACCACTTGTATAAATTAAAAGAGTGATACTTTGTACCACCGGGGCCGCGGCGGTAGTGGAAAATAGGAAGAAAACACGTGGGACCCACGTATTTATTACGCGGGTCCCAAGTAGATTTGGCATGGTTTCGGTTTCAGTTCCGAACCAGCAGTTCTAGTTCAAGGTTTAAGTGGAACCAGAACCGGAACCGGCCTTAGGTGGTTCCAGAACCGTCGGTTCCGGTGGAACCGCTGGTTCTGAATCAGATTTTTTTTTTTTAACAAAATATTACATTTTATATAAATAAATAAAAATGTTAAAAAGGACGTTGTAGAGTATTAGACCATGGCCCATAACCCTTGTTTAAATAATTATGTTTTCCCTTCCCTTCTCCTTTTTATATAGGTTAATCATCCCTTCATTGCTTTTATTTATCCAATGTGGGATGTGAGATTGAATACATTGCTCTTATTTATCATGATCGAAACTGGTTGTAGTTGAAACATTTTAACCTTATCTACATAAATGGAATATATAATTAATTGAGAAAAGTAATATCACAAGATTGCATTTCCAGTTTTCATAATTATGTGTTTGTAAAAATTGGATACAGTACTTGCAATCTTGAATGAGTACTGATTGTTCAAAAATGAGTAGGTAAATATGTTCAAATTTGGGTCGCTTAGAGCACCCAAAAAGGGCTTGACTTTGTTGGGTCATAACTTTCACATACGGACTCCAAATGTCTATTATAATATGTTTTCGGAAAGCCCGGGACGTGCTCTACAAGCAAATATATGATTTAGGCCCATTTAAAGGTCGTTTAGCTTGTCATTTGGCCACTTTAAGTTTCTTGCGTGACAGTTGCACTTTTTTTCAACTTTTAAATTTCGCAAATAATCCGAGATTGTTTCCCGATTTTGGGGAGTCATTTTAGGAGTCAAAGAGATTATTTTCTCTATCTATTTGGTTGTATTCGTTTGGCGATATTTAGATTTGAATGAAGAAAAAAAAACTTCTTTGAGTAGTTAACTCAAATATCTTTTTTTATTTATTATTTTCTTTGTTTTTCTGCGGAATCATAGATCAAAAAAACCCTTATGTGTTTGAACTCGTGTGAGTTCTGTTCTGGTCTGCATCAATGATTATCCTTTCTCTTGCAATATTGTTGTTATATATATTTAGAGCTAGCTATATAATGTCGATTTTATCTCAGTGAAGTGAAGATGTTTTTTTTTTTTTTTTTCTCGCTTTCTCTTTTAATTGGTACAAGAGCAACTCCAAAATTGGTTCTTCAATTAATGAATGTAAGAGGACTTAGCAATTAGCATTGCACACGTGAAGAGTCACTTGTAGGTTCTATATATATGATCAAATGGGGTTCAATATATGTGAACATTACTATTATTATTATTTTTCTATTTTGAATGAATGAGAATCTCCTTTTTTAAAATTATAAATTTACTTGGAAGTTTGTTGTAGCATTGCCTTTCAATGAATGAAAAAATTTGAAAAACAATCATTTTGATTATAACCATAGTTGTATTCAATCCCACATTCCACATTGGATAAATAAGAATAATGAATATATGTCTAACCTGTATAAAAAGGAGGAGAATGGAAGGGAAAACATAATTACTTAGACAAGGGTTATGGACTATGGTTCAATACTCTTCAATGTCATTTATCTTTAAAACATTTTATTTTTATAAATAAAGTGTTATTTTTTATAATAATTAAAAAAAAAAAAATTGGAACCACCGGTTCCATTCCGGTTCGAACCGCCCGGTTCCTAAAAAATTGGAACCGGAACCGAAACCGGCCTCCCCCGATTTCGGTTATGGTTCTTGAACCGGAACCAGAACCGGCCTCCCCCGGTTTCGGTTATGGTTCTTGAACCGGAATCGAAAAATCAGTTCCGATTTTTCCAGTTCCGGTCCGGTTCCAAGGTTGGAACCGGAACCTTGCCAGGTCTAGTCCCAAGTATTTTCACTTGTTTTTCCAGTATGGGGCTGCGACCCCGGTGGTATGTAGAAGTACTCTAATTAAAATTACTTGTTTTGTACAATTTAGACCTATTTATTAAGGCTTTAAACCACTTGTATAATTTAAAATTACTTGTTTGTTCTAATTCCAAGGCAAGATAGGCTACAATTACAGTAGGGAAATGGCTATTATGCAGTGAAAAAAAATCGCTACATCATGCAGCCAAAAAATGTAAAGCATGTTGTCCGTTGGATCTATTTTTAAATGGATCCAACAACTTGTATTAATTATGAGATGAAAAATCTAATTGAAAAAAAGGAAAAAAATGAAAAAACCTATTATCCCATTCAACCGGTCACTCTCTATACAAAATATCTTCTTCTCTTTCGTCTCTCAAAACCTCTATTTCTGATCAGATTTGTCATCTTCCTTATCTCTCTCTTTGACTTCCACACATATTAGTAACGACTTCCGTCTCAGTGTCAAGTGTCAATCCACAGTCTCACATGTTCTCTCCGATCTCTAAAACCCTAAACCCCTCCCTCTCTCTACGCGCCAAAACTCATTTGATTTGGATACCTCACTCGCTCAATCTCACCACAACTCGCACCATGTCGACCCAGCGAATCTTCCAGCTCAAATTCGAACCACTCACTGGTAACTCTGAGTGGATTGTCATCGACAGAAACGAGGATGTTCAGGAGACATAGCAAGATCCGCTTCTGGCTACGACGTCGTATCTCGATATGCTCAACAACTCTTGTAGGAACAGAGCCTATTATTTGGCCATCAAAAATATGGTGAGTCGGTGACAAAGCCTTGGCACGTGCTTGATATTGGGTACTGCTCACTATCATTTTTCGTTAAATCTTTTTTTTTTTTTTTTTTTAATGTTTAAGAATGTTTTGAATAGATTGAATTTACTACTAAAGCGCCAATGTTGATTTTCTTTGCATTTGAACATGTGTTTGTGAACTTGTTAACATATATAAAAGGCTATGTGAGTAGACCTTATCGATTATTGCATCAAAAATTTATTTGTCAAGCATAACTGGACACAGTTGCTCAAGCAAGTTCTTATTGAAAAAGAAAGAAAATTGTATTCTCTTTCTTATGTGAATTAACCATTCTTTATTACTTTGATTTTAGTTGAATTGCTATGAAACTATTGTGTACGGCTGGAACTGGGTTGCTATCAATGATGACTGCACGGGCAATGGGTTCTGGTGATTCAGCTGCTAAACATAATACCAAAGGAACGGTGACAGCTTGAGAGTCCTACCTTCCCATGGTAAAGTTCTTGCGGAAAGTTATGCACATCAATGGTATAGGAAGGAATATAAATGTTATCAATAAGCGCTCTGATGAACTTAAAGTCCGTGTTGATGTTTCTCGTGCTGATGTTCTTGTGAGTACTACACTATTACTTGTATATGTGCAGTAACATTATATTTTCATCTTCAACTTGTTAGCTGGTGTTAATGTTAAGATGCATGCTGTGAAGTAAACATAAATTTTGTGATGTTCTCTGTAAAGTAAGTGCTTATTTGATTAGTGGGAAAATAAAGATACTGGTTATGCTATCATTTGCTATTATCCACTGAAATTAAAACAAGGAGAAGGTATCAAAACAAAACTAGATTGTGGCTACTTTTGGTGCAACTTGATCAGGTTCTTTGAGTGAGACGCCATCAATCATCATTCATCATGCATGGAAACATCCATGTAGGTGGTTTAACCAATGTAAATTGACATGTTAATGGGCCATGGCATTTTGAATTACTAAATGGTCTATGCATAACTTAAGGATGAAAATACATTTTATAAAAGTTTAAAACATGGCATGCTAAGCTAAAACTTGATCTTTGAAAATGGTGGCATTTGTGCAAATGAGTGTGTTATGTAGATCACGTTCTTCTAAAGAGTTCCTTTCAGGTTTTTGCTTCTGTGTTTCGTTTCCTCTCTTTTTTCCCATAGTTTATAAAGCCTTTTGATTTGATATGCAGGTAAGTGAAATACTGGACTCCGAGTTGTTAGGTGAAAGGCTAATACCAACTCTACAACATGCTCATGACATGCTGTTGGTGGAAAATCCACTAGTTGTGCCATTTCGAGCAACCACTTATGGGTAGGTGTTTGACTTGATCCTCTATTATACATTTATACTCTTAAGTTGTATCTTTCTGTTTTTTTTTTTTTTGGCATTTTATATTACTTCCAATTTTCTATTTCTCTTTAGAAGCGTGCTTTCTTCCGTGGTATTTGATACACATTGTTCAGATCTTCTGAAAATAGTGTTATGTAGAAATTTAATTCTTTTTAAACATGATTAACTTTGCTTAAAAATAAAGAAAAGACTTGTCACATTTGAAAACTATGTTGGCTCAAGTCATATGTCAAGTTAGGACAAGCCACCGTTATCCTAATTTTTTTACACAGCAGAATCTAGACTATGTAACTCATGTTTTAATTTATCATTGATAACTAATCTCAATTCTCTTCCTCTCTTATAAGTACATAATTGTCAGTTTGATCAATTTCACTCTTAAATAGGAGTATAAGAGTAATAACATGCCATTCGGGTGCTTTTTTTTGGTAAAATTAAGTCTGGTCAACAGATGAGGATAGATAAACTTGAATGAGTCCGCAACACTATATATGTACTTTTCTCTCTCTATGTCTCTGCGCCCAACCTCCCTTCCACCCAACCCACAGTATAATTATCCTATGTTTTTTTTGGTATAGTTGTGGTTGTGGATGCCTTTAGGAAACTTTTATTTTTCTAGCTAGTAAACTTGTCTTCTAATAGTTGGTGGTTACTTCATTTCGTACTGATTTTCATCTCTTTGGTTAAATTGGATTCCCAATCATCTTAAGGCTCACATGATTTATCTCTATTCTGGCCTTCTCTTCCTTCTTCCTTGTTTAAGCTGGTTAGGAGCACGTCCCTGTGGAAGCTGTGCATGATTTGCATGCTAATGAAGCCAAAGCATCAAATGACATTCATCTTGTTCCAACAGGCTTGCATACTATTTTACGTGTCAAGTCTCAACAATATGCAATGCATTGTGATGCTATAACAAAAGAAATCAAACAGGTAATGACATTAACCTCTCTTTTACAGAATTCTTAGAATGTACCTGCAGTTCAATTCCTACTCAATCTAGGATTCGTTCAGTTGTCAGAACCCTTCAAAATATTTGAATTTGACTTTTGGAAACGACCAGACAGCCATAGGGAAACCAAGCTTCAGATAAAGCCAACTAATGATGGTAGAGTCAATGCTGTAGTTTCATGGTAATTATATTTGTGATATTTGTACCTTAAATTTCCTTTTAAGAAAGAGTTATACCTGTTGTTATTAATCTGTTGTTTTCAGGTGGGTTCTTCAACTTGATCAAGAAGGGACAATCTTTTATTCCACTGCCCCTATATGGATAAGTTCACCAATTAATACAAGTGAGTCACATTCACCATAATATTATGCATATAAAAAATTCTTTATCACTTTTTGGTCATTGTGAGCTTATGACATTCTTGAAAAAAGCTCAAGCTATTCAATGTGGAAATGGTTGGTCTTTATGCAACAGTAATTGGACATGAACTCTAAATTTTTTTATATTTCTGATAAGAAATACGTCATTGGCTAGACACAAAATTTGATGGAAAATGATATTTAAAGACATTAGTCTTAGATGTTTTTTTCAGAAGCCTGCTTTAGCAGTCCTATCACCCCATCACTTGCTTTTAGATTCAACTTTCAGCATTTCATGCATATAACAATTAATAGATCGTGGTTGATTTTGAACTATATAGAATTGCATGCATCTTATTATTAACAGATCTTGGTTTATTTTGAACAATGTAGAGATCATATGTTGGGGTGAATTAAATAAAGTTGATAACTAAAGTTCTTACATTTGAAACTCTGAACACTGCCCAACTTTGCTTGTTTGGTAATCTGTAAGAAAATAATTATGCAATCTCAGTTCAATTAAATATTTTTCCTGCCTAAATTTTGTGACTATTTATTCAATGATAATCCCAACAGCTCCATTGCTCTGCCTCAAATTAGTTGAATTGCTGAACCTACTATTGACTTGTAGAAATGCCAGAACTTTAACCTTTGAACCCTGTGTAATATGCTACTTTAACAAGTGTTCCTATTTTCCTTTGTAGCATTACGAGCTTAGTGCCCGTTAGGAAGAGCTTTTCTAAAAGAGCTTTTTTAATTAAAAGTTAGTATTGTTTTCCCTTGCAAGAAAAACAGATAGTTTTGTGATAACACACACACACATCTGTTTGTAATATTGTATATAATTTTGGCACGAACCATGTGTTATGTGATTAACTGATATGCAAAAAGTTATAATTCCAATCTTTTATACAGGATCTTTGGAATAGTCGTCTCAGCTTAAGTAAGATCGAAGGCTTTGACAATGCAATTGTAAATACCACATTAGTAGCATGCGGTGATTTATCCCCTCCAAAAGAGGGTCCTTGCCTACCTTTCTTTATTTGGAAGTGTGGGGAGATTAAGGTAATAAAAATACCTAGAAAAATGAGGGTTTGAGAAAGAAGTAAAAAAAATTCTCTCTAAAATAGCAATCACTTCACCGGAACTGATGTTATCATGTTGGATATGTTCAGGAACTCAGTGAGGTATTTACAGTCATGGAGTTTGATTATTCAAAACCGATAAGTAATGGCGGGTTGAAGAATGATGGTCATTTTTTTTATATTATTGTGAGAATATTGTAATTGTGTTCACTACACTAGTAGCTTGGATTATTTTTTTGTAAGGACATTATTTGTTTGCTTTAATGAATTTCTATTACTCCAAAATGATGTACAATTTTTTGGTACTTATTTTGTATGTATTCAGTATCTAATATTAATTTCTATTATTAATGTATATTAGAATAACTTAAAAAAAGCAACTTAGTATGTTTAGTTCAGATCCATTATTGGATTTCAAGGCATTTGATCAGAAAGTGAAGAGTTTGGGGCAAAAGTGAGTTCCTAATGCGAAGTGATCTTGAATACAAGTCACGTCAACGACTAGAAACTTTGTCGAGTTCTTAAAGTAAGATTAAGTCGTTTTGAAATGTCAATAATATCCTTATTGAAATGAATGTATTCATTTTAATACATTTTATTTATAAACCCAATTAAATTATTAACACAACCAATTTTTTTTTTTTAAAGGAAAACTTAATGCTTAGAGGAATGGATATAAATGATAAATGTTAGGATAAAGTAATATATGCAGTCATGGCGATAGAGTAATTAGAGTATCAAATAGTACTTCTTAGGGATATGTTTGTTACTCATTTGTGTTAAGGGTTGGGAGGGATTGTTTCATCTTCTTGAATTCTGTAATATCTTCCAAGTTGATGACCTTTTTCCTTTCATTGGGAAATAAATAAGATAATACATCTTATTTGTGGTGGACGAAGCTTCCTAATGTTATAGTTACTTCATGCACCGTTATATTGCTTTATGGACATATTTGTTTAGTTTGGATTACTATTTTGATTTATGTTTTATTCCTGTATATTTTCTCTTTCTTTCGTTTCTTTTATATAGAATGAGAGTGTGGATGATCTTTGTGAATAGTTTTAGTGTTTTCGGTTGTGCGTATGGCCTTCCTCCCGCTTTTGTGCAAACATTATGGACAATGTTTTGTTTAGGTTTGGGGGTGCAGCCATTCTTTGACCAATTTTGCATGATTGGTTTATTTGTGCTATTTTATTTTTTTTGCTTCATTGTGTGTTGGTTAAGTCAAGTTCTGTCCGTTCTCCTGTCTCAAGAAAATTTTGCTGGAGAAACCCTTAAATATTTTTCGAAGCCATAATTAAAGTTACCGAAGCCGTAAACGTAATTACCACATTCGTTAACATTATTACAAACAATTTTTTTTTAAAGAAACCATAAAATAGTTACCGATGCCATAATTGTAGTTACCAATGTCGTAAACATAGTTACCACATTCGTAAATGTAGTTACAAGCAAATATTTTTTAAGAAACCCTTAAATAGTTACCTAAGTCATAGTTGTAATTACTAGAGCCGTAAACATAGTTACCAAATCTGTAAATGCAATTACAAGCAAATTTATTTGAAGAAACCATTAAATAGTTACCGATGCCATAATTGTAGTTACCAAAGCCATAAATATAGTTACAAGTAAAATTTTGAAGAAAACATTAAATAGTTACCGAAGTCGTAATTGTAGTTATCAAAGTCGTAAACGTAGTTATCAATCCGTAAAAATAGTTACAAGCTAATTTTTTTGAAAAAACCCTTAAATAGTTACCGAAGCCGTAAATGTAGTTACCAGATCCGTAAACGTAGTTACAAGCTAATTTTGTTGAAGAAACCCTTAAATAGTTACCGAAGCTGTAATAGTAGTTACCACAGCTGTAAATGTAGTTACAAGATCCGTAAAAGTAGTTACAAGCTAATTTTGTTGAAGAAACCCTTAAATAGTTACAAAAGTCGTAATAGTAGTTACCACAACCGTAAATGTAGTTACCAGAACCGTAAACGTAATTACCACATCCGTTAACGTTGTTACAAGCAAATATTTTTTAAAGAAACCATTAAATAGTTACCGAAGCCATAATTGTAGTTACCAAAGCCGTAAACATAGTTACCATATCCGTAGATATAGTTACAAGGAAATTTATTTGAAGAAACCCTTAAATAGTTACTGAATGAGTCTACAGCTGAAAGCCAACACCCAATACCTTCAGGCTATAAGCCAACAAATGAACTCCAACCACTAAGCCTGTATGGGTGAATTCTCGAACATAAATCAGAGGTTGGATGATTTTCAAAGGGGTTTGGTCAACCATGGTGTCAACATCCCATTCATGTACCAAATGGAAAATAGGCGTCCTCCCAGAGGGCCACAACATGCCACCTAAGGACTTCAATTTTCCATATCAGGGCCATAGTTGTCACTCACTTGCACTTGCTTTCTTTTAATTTGTGCGTTTCTTTTAGTCTTTCATTTTAAGTACTTTCATTTTTATTTAAATATTGCTACTTCATGCACTGTTATATAATTGTTTAGTTTGGATTACTATTTTGATTTAAGTTTTATTCCTTTATAATTTCTCTTTCTATTGTTTCTTTTGTATAGATTAAGAGTGTGGATGATCTCTGTGAATAGTTTAATTGTTTTCGGTGTCAGATGTTGATGGGTCTAGAACTAGGGTTTTGAAGGGTTGCTCGTTAATCATGATTTCTCGGGGTTTGTGATTCAGACAGAAAGTATGAAACAAATTAAGCTATGTGGTTGCTTTCACAACATTAACAATGCCATAAACATTATAATATATCATCATAACTTGACAATTGACATAGACTTAGTCCTTTCTCTAAACAACTACACAGTCACTAGATGTCTTTGTTGTCACCCACAACACAAAATATACTTGCATTTTCACCATAGAATGATGACTACAAAATTGTATTTCTATTATGTGGTTCTAAAGATGTGCTCAAAGACACTACATTAAAAGAGAAAATAATTGGACAACCATGTGGTATGTGGACGATTAAAAAAAAAATGAATAATTTACAATGTAGATAACTTGGACGATTGATGCTTCTCTAATCATATTGCTTTCCACCGCATCTCTACATGAAGAACTCCGTATTTCGAATTAATCAGGTGGTACTTCTCTTTGATGCTTCCATTGTACACTACATCATTCAGATTAATATCGATATATCCCAGTGATTCCTGCATAAATCACAAAGAACGTAAAAAGTAGTTACAAGCTAATTTTGTGGAAAAACCCTTGAGTAGTTACTAGAGACGTAAAAGTAGTTACCAGAGCCGTAATAATAGTTACAAGCTAATTTTGTGGAAAAACCCTTAAGTAGTTACCAGAGCTGTAAAAGTAGTTATAAGCTAATTTTGTGGAAAAACCCTTAAGTAGTTACCGGAGCCGTAAAAGTAGTTACCGAAGCCGTAAAAGTAGTTAACAGAGCCGTATAAGTAGTTACAAGCTAATTTTCTGAAGGAAACCCTTAAGTAGTTACTAGTGAAGTCAAAGTAGTTACCACTGCCGCAAAAGTGGTTACCAAAGCCGTAAAAGTAGTTACAAGCTAATTTTCTGAAGAAAACCGTGAAGTAGTTACCGCAGATGTAAAAGTAGTTACCAAAGCCGTAAAAGTAGTTAAAAGCTAGTTTTTTTGAAGAAACCCTTAAGTAGTTACCACACCCGTAAAAGTGGTTACCGAATCTGTAAAAGCAGTTACCAAAGTCATAAAAGTAGTTACAAGCTAAGTTCTTAAAGAAACCCTTAAGTAGTTACCACACCCGTAAAAGTAGTTACCGAAACCGTAAAAGTAGTTACCAGAGCCGTAAAAGTAGTTACAAACTAATTTTGTGGAAAAACCTTTAAGTAGTTACCGGAGCCGTAAGAGTAGTTACCGGAGCTGTAAAAGCAATTACCGGAGCCGTAAAAGTAGTTATAAGCTAATTTTATGAAGGAAACCCTTAAGTAGTTACCACAGACGTCAAAGTAGTTACAGCTGCCGTAAAAGTAGTTACCAAAGCCGTAAAAGTAGTTACAAGCTAATTTTTTTAAAAAACCCTTAAGTAGTTACCACACCCATAAAAGTGGTTACTGAAGCCGTAAAAGTAGTTACCAAAGCCGTAAAGTAATTACAAGCTAATTTCTTGAAGAAACCCTTAATAAGTTACCACACCTGTAAAGTAGTAGTTATCGAAACCATAAAAGTAGTTATCGAAACTGTAAAAGTAGTTATCGAAACCGTAAAAGTAGTTACCAAAATCGTAAAAGTAGTTACATGTTAATTTTCTGAAGGAACCCCTTAAATAGTTACCACAAACGTCAAAGTAGTTACCGCTACCATAAAAGTAGTTACCAAAGCCGTAAAAATAGTTACAAGCCAATTTTTTTGAAGAAACCCTTAAGCAGTTAACACAGCCGTAAAGGTAGTTACCACAGCCGTAAAAGTAGTCACCAAAGTCGTAAAAGTAGTTACAAGTTAATTTTCTAAAGGAAACCTTTAAATAGTTATCACAGACGTAAAAGTAGTTACCGTAGCCATAAAAGTAGTTACTAAAGCTGTAAAAGTAGTTACCGAAGTCGTAGAAGTAGTTACAAACTAATTTTTTAAAGAAACCCTTAAGTAGTTGCCACACTCGTAAAGGTAGTTACCTAACCGTAAAAGTAGTTACCCAAGCCGTAAAAGTAGTTATAAGCTAATTTTCTAAAGGAAACCCTTAAGTAGTTACCACAGACGTAAAAGTAGTTACCACTGCCGTAAAAGTAGTTACCACTGCCGTAAAAATAGTTACAAGCTAATTTTTTGAAGTAAACCCTTAAGTAGTTATCATAGACATAAAAGTAGTTACCACTGCCGTAAAAGTAGTTACCAAAACCGTAAAAGTAGTTACAAGCTAATTTTCTGAAGGAAACCCTTAAGTAGTTACCACTGCCGTAAAAGTAGTTACCACTGCCGTAAAAGTAGTTACAAGCTAATTTTCTGAAGTAAACCCTTAAGTAGTTATCATAGACATAAAAGTAGTTACCGCTGCCGTAAAAGTAGTTACCAAAGCCGTAAAAGTAGTTACAAGCTAATTTTTTGAAAAAACCCTTAAGTAGTTACCACACTCGTAAAGGTAGTTAGCGCAGCCGTAAAAGTAGTTACTAAAACCGTAAAAGTAGTTACAAGCTAAATTTCTGAAGGAAACCCTTAAGTAGTTACCATAGACGTAAAAGTAGTTACCGTTGCCGAAAAAGTAGTTACCGTTGCCGAAAAAGTAGTTACCGTTGCCGAAAAAGCAGTTACCAAAGCCGTAAAAGTAGTTACAGCTTATTTTTTGAAGAAACCCTTAAGTAGTTACCACACCCGTAAAAGTGGTTACCGAAACCATAAAAGTAGTTACCAAAGCCGTAAAAGTAGTTACAAGCTAATTTATTGAAAAAACCCTTAAGTAATTACCACATCCGTAAAGGTAGTTACCGTAGCCGTAAAATTAGTTGCCAAAGCTGTAAAAGTAGTTACAAGCTAATTTTCTAAAGGAAACCCTTAAGTAGTTACCACATACGTAAAAGTAGTTACCAAAACCCTAAAAGTAGTTACCATGAAAAAATAATAATAAAATAATTGAATTTATTCTAATAACAAATTATTTTTTTATATTGTTTTTTAAAATTAAATAATTTATTATTATTATTTTTATTATTAATAAAAATCAAATCAATGAATATATATTATTATTTTAATAAGATAAGGGCAATAGCAGGTTTGAAACCTGCATATTCACTTTTATCTACTGTTTTGTTTGGCTACATCATGCAGTGAAATAAAATCACTGCATAGTAGCCGGCCCCCTTAAAAGAAATGTAGTTACATTTCTGGCAAACATTGTGTCCTTGGGAGTTGCGCTGCTAAGTTTTCTTCTCCATCAACTTTAAGTAGTTATCATGTAATTGTCATCTTTGTTTTCATACATGTGTCTTTTCCTTCGACGTGTTTTCATTTGTTTGGTTTGATGCTGTGGTGAATTCTTTGCGAGGTAACCAAAATTTTGGGTTTTAAGAAGGCATTCCCCTTTTTTTGTCCAACCTACAACTAAGACTGAGATACTTGCACCTTCGTAAATCTCACCGTTCTATTCGCATTATATGTGACGAGCATTATTGCCATTAGGAAGTTTTGCCTTTGTGTTGTGGTTGATTTGGAGTTGAATTTATTGCTTGTTGAGACTTAGGTATTGCTTCTTCGAGGGATGAAAGATATTTATCTCACAATGCACTATTTTTGTCAACAAGTATACACATGAAAGAGAAAATGCATAAACACAAAATGCGATGTTTTAGCACTTAAAATGACTGCCTTTTAAAACGTTTGCCACAGAGAGAGAGAGAGAGAGAGAGAGAGATACTGAAAATATACGTGGTGATCCTAATCCTAATTATCTTGATTTTGAGAACTATTCAACAGTACCCACTGGACTGGATCATAGAACTCCGCGGTTTATCATGCACTACAAGATTATATAAAAGGCTAGCAAATTACTGCATATCTTAGTGACCCTTGAGAAGTAGAAAGTAAATGCCACACATAAACCAGCTCAAACCTGTCATTGCTAGCGCAAACAAGCATCGAATGGGTACACCTTACTATTAGGTTCTTATATTACTGGTAAACCTTAAATATATGAGCCCACTCTAATCATCATCTCCGTCGCGCTGAATTTGTCTTGCTGTCATTTCTTATCCGATCAGCATACATAGGCAATCGAACAATCTCATTAATCTCATTCAACAAGACTTCTTCAGTAATATTATCCCTTATACTACGCATCACCTGTGTTAACATTAGCAAGAAATTTATTAGTCCAATAGGGTCTAAATGAATCAAAATATCATTTAAAAGGTGAAGGCATGCACCTTCTTGTACGTATTGATATCATTTGGAGTTGATTTATCCGTTCTGATCCGCATAAATTCCCATACCTGTTCCTCTGATTTCCAAGTACACTCTATGATCTTTCCAAAATAAGAAGAAGGATCTGAACCATCTGCAAGTCATTCAAAGAAAATATTCTAATAAATAACTAGCAAAGCATTGGTAGTCTGCACAAACAAACTAACAATTCATGACATACAAGATATCTTCATGGAGTTGGATTTAGATTCAGCTTAAAGTAATTTAAACACCACATTCTTCCTAGTTGAAATTGATAGTTTCTTTTTCTTCTTGATAAGCAACAAAATATGTATTTGTGTATAAAAAATTAGAAAGAATAGTGAACAATCTATCACCAAAAATTAACCAAGTACAAAGAGATTCAAACCAGCTAGCTGAAACAAAACCTACACAAACAAGCAAAAGCAAAACTAAACACAGCTTATTTCCCCTTGGATTAAAAAAACAGCCCACATACAAAACTAACACCAATTCCGCCTCAATTCACAAACCAACTTGTACATTTCATATTGATAATTACCGAATTAATTTCACAAGTGATACCGACTTTGGCTTGTTTCCAATCTTAATAAGTTAAATCTGTACATTTTGGCTATTTAAGCAAAAGATTCACAATCTTAATTGAGAGGCTCTGATTGTTTGGAACTGTGGTACGCTGGCACTTTTAGGCTTTTCTCTGGTTGGAGAGAAACAACAAACTTTTCAAGATTTCAAAGAATTAGAAACCCAAACAATACAGTCTCCTCAGACTTTAGAGAAAGACCCTTCCTTTTCTTCAATCTTAATTAAGAGGCAGTGCCATCTTAGGATGTTTTCTGTTTTGAGCTGTCCCCTATGTTTTGGATTGGGTAAGCTTATTTTTCTTTTAATTTTTATTATTCTCTCATTAATACAAGCTTTCTTCTTATATATATAGTAACTTTTATATATATATATAAAAGAAAAAGAAAGGTAAGAAATTCACAATATTGAGCATCCAAATTAAGAAATTTCAACCCTAATTTATTTCAATCACACCCTACCACGCAGACCCATAAATTAAACTAAATCCCCCTCCGGAAGATTGGTTTGAGGAGCATTTGCTTTCCGGGCCTCTTGCTCCACTTCAAAGAATTTTAACCGACAAAGCCAACATCTTAGAGACCAAATTTCACAATGAAGTATGAATGCATCAAAACCACATCATGCAACCAGATATAGGGAAACAAAAATTCACATCAACCTTTAAATACAACCGAATTCCCTTCCATCAGCTTCTTTTTTCCTCGTTCAAATAAAAAAAGTAGCTGACGATCATCGGCACCCCCCTGTCAAACATGCCCTTTCTATTAGAATCAACTTCATGAGACATCATAACTAAACAGTATGGGCTAGGGAGATGAAGACACCCAAAGCAAGAGCTAATGTAAAGTGAAGCATACCTCAAATAGAAAATCAACTGAGTTCATCGAGGCATATTTCCACTTCAAAAGGCCTTGATGGGTGCGAGGAACATAAGGATCATCCCAACCCTGGCACATAAGTCACCAGTAAACCACTTCTTTAGAACCTAATAATAAAGTCTCAACATAACTAAAATGTGGCAGTGCTTCTGAGAAAATCAAATTGTACAATCTCTCATTGCTAGGTACTACATAACTATAATCTACGTAAATAATCAATCTGATAAACAATTTGTTAATTGTACAAGTTTTTAGGGAATAAAATAAATCAGAGGCATGTATCACATGAAACCCAAATAAGACTATCTCAAACAGTTTATTGCAGTAAGTACGTGAAATCTTCACTCACCTGAAAAATAAGACCATCTGCATCATGTGAAAGTCTAGGAATAAATTCTGATAAAAGCTTGTTAATAGTGGAAAGCAACCAAAAGTCTTTCCTCCTAACCTGAAACAAATTAAGCAAATCAGTATCAAGAGGATTTTGTAGTAATCTCGGTGCTAACAGCATTAAGTTCCCCCTTCAACCAAAATTTTAGAAACTTTCTTCCAATAACCAAACACACATGGAGGAGAAAGACAGGAGATGAATCAATACATACCCTGAAAGGTTCCAGGTCATATCTGTAATATGGATTCCTACTCTGGTAAATATTGTGGCGTTCATAATTCCGTGGTTCAATGATTTCTTTCTCAAGCATTTTCCACCGTTCATAGAAAGGCCGCTGGACCAATTTTGGATAGCACCCTTATAATTAGTAGATGATAGCAGCTATAATTCTATTAAATCAAAATATAGTACGTACATACAGGTATATTAGGTTTATAGGTTATACTAAATGAAACACATTGAATACATCTAATTTGATGATTCTAACATGACAAAATTATAAAACAATCTTCACATCAAACACAAAATGAATAAATAACTAACATTATGAAAAAACTGCAGATGATAAAGTGATCAGAAATAAGAGAAACTTTTTCATTCCTATCAGAGTTTTTGAACGCCAAACCCAAATATGTTCAAGTCCATGTAACAAAGAGGCAAATGCCAACTGCTATACATTTCTCTTCATTATCCAAGTATGAACAACGGCCTTACATGTTATTATTCACTATATAGGCTGCTAAAGTCTCCTTAAGTAACTTTTCAAAGTGTTGGTGCAAAAAATCAGATACGAATGTCATTTATAATATCATACTAAGAACCCTATTATTTTACTTTAAAAAAACTATTGTTCAAATTATGAGTTTTTCTTCTCAAAATGAAGCCAGTTTCAACGAGCTAAATCAGTCCATATGCCACCTTGCAACAAAAGCACCACAATTAACCAGATCGGTATCTTATTCTTGTCCAATTAAGACACACCGTGATAAGCAAAATTGTCCTGTCCTAATCATGTATTCCTTCACTACAATTCTAAATCTAGAGGCTGCTAAAGTCTCCTTAAGTAACTTTTCAAAGTGTTGGTGCAAAAAATGAGATACTAATGTCATTTATAATATCATAATAAGAACCCTGCTATTTTACTTTACAAAAACTATTGTTCAAATTATGAGTTTTTCTTCTCAAAACGAAGCCAGTTTCAACAAGCTAAATCAGTCCATATGCCACCTTGCAACAAAAGCACCACAATTAACCAGATCAGTATCTTATTCTTGTCCAATTAAGACACACCGTGATAAGCAAAATTACTTTAAAGCAAAATTGTCCTGTCCTAATCATGTATTCCTTCACTACAATTCTAAATTTTGGTACGCTCCTATCAACCTTTTGAATAAAAAAAAATTCAGTAGGCTTCTTGGGGGAAACTAATTCAGACTTTTGATGAACCATATTAAGAAACCTCATAATCAAAGGTTTCGTTACGGCACTGCTATGAACATATGAATAGAGTACTCCTAAAACATAAATTTAAAACTTGAAAACAAAATGTCAGAGAATTGCATCTTGGATAGTGCTAATTTTAAATTACTTCTCAACAAAATAGATGGATTTCTGATCCACCGTTCCACTGTACAATGGTTTTATCTCTTTCTAGCTCAATATATTGACATTTCAGACTTTTGATGAACCATATTAAGAAAACTCATAATCAAAGGTTTCGCTAAGGCACTGCTACGAACATACGTGTAGAGTACTCCAAAAATGTAAATTTTAAACTAAAACAAAATTTCAGAGAAGTGCGTCTTGGATGCTGCTAATTTTAAATTACTTGTCAACAAAAATGATGGATTTCTGATCCACCATTCCTTTATATAATGTTTCTATCTCTTTGTAGATTAATATATCGACATTTCCTATCCAAAAAATTAAAAGAGAAGAAAAAAAACTAAAAAGCTAACCTTGTTTCACAAGAAGATAAAGAATAAGGGAACAGCTAAAGAATTGAGAACTAGATAAGAGAAACATGTGTACAGGGACAAGAACAACATGAGTGTGAACAGACATAGTTGCAAGAATATAATTCAAATAAAACCTTAGATACAGCTAAAGAATTCACGTAGAAATAAATATAATTTTTCAATGCATATGTGTACTTACATTTATGCTTGGACTAAGGAAGAAACTCACACTACACGACCACTAGCAATTAAATACCACAAATATAGTCATGAAACAAGGTACATCAATAATCAAATACATTCTTTCAGCATATAAATCATAAAAATAGCAAAAATCAGGGAGCTTAACATTATATATCATGAATTATGATAAAACCAACCTCAATGATAGACACTTGGTTAATTGCTATCATATCATAGATAAGGTATCTTCTCTCCTGCTTCTGAGAGTCTGGCAATTGATCAATAATCATCTCCCCATCAAGCAATGTGAAGTGGTGAGTTTTCTCACCTAAACCCTTAAAAATCAAAATTATTATATCAAATTGGAGTCATCTGCCTAGGACCTTAGGTAGATCTATTAAACATCTGAATATAAAGAAACTTTTTGGAGGCAGAAATTCATGATACATACTTCATTTGGGTGTCTGCAAGGAAACCTCATCTGGACCCTTCTAAAATTAAAGGTCCTATCAATCAAAAAACATCCATCCATGGTTATTAGCATCATGTATCGTGTGCCATCAGCTTTCCATGTGGCATAATAATATCGCTGCCTCAACAATTGTAAATTTTCACTGCATGCAACAAATTAAAAATTCAAACAAATAAGAGGAACAATAAATAGAATACAGCTCCCATAAACAATTCTAATACATGCAAAATAACGGAATATATGTCACAAGAAAAAATAAATAAAGAAATAACAGCTCTTGTATTCTTCAACCAGTCTACTTTCTAGAGAATAAGAAGATTGTCATAAGGTGCACACTAGTCCAAAAACACGGGTCTGATGGAGTTACAGCTGAATTCCATGAATAGATTACAGCGGAGATGCTTCACTTTGTTCATCCATTTTGATTCACTTTTGTGTCTCCATTCCAACATCTATTCCTATTTAAACTGATGAGGTAAAAAGAGAGGAGAACAAAATTATCCACAAAGCTCTGCTGGATACTTTTTATCATAAGTAGCCTTACTTCCTGACTAGGGCAGTCCTTCATGACTAATAACAATAGGATCTTCCCTCATTGCCTGCAGGACCTTTCATTTGGCTAGCTCACTGCCTTCGTGAACTCTTAATTTTCTAAATATTTTCTTAAAACTAAACACCAAAGAACAGAGATAATGTTCCTGGTCTAATTAAGCTACAGATAGGTTAGAAACAAGGAGTTGAACAGACACAAAGTTGTTTTATAAGAGTTTGATCAACACATGTTATACTTCGAATGAAAACAAAGTAAATATTTCTCACAACAATGTACAGTTCTCCCTCTATGAGATGGGAACAATGATGTGCCCACAAGTCAACAAGAACCGTAAAATCTGAGTGCGCTTATGCTAACTCCAGTAAGTTGAATTACATTACATAACTTATTGAAAGGACCAATAAAATTCAACTTTCTCCCCTACACCAAAAGCAATATTCTGGTGAATACCATCTTTTAATACTAGTATTATATCACCTAAGGCGTAGCTTCTTGTATGTCCCAAAGCAAAATGGGGCAAAGTTGACAAAATACAAGGGCACAGCCATATTTAAAACAGAGACAGTTACAGTTTTGCTGCTTAATTAATTAAAAAGAATGCAACAGCAAATATATTAAACAAGAAAATGGAGTTGGACCTGTCAAGAGAAACTGGATGTGACCCTGGAAATTGCATGTGTCCTCTTCCCTAAGAAAAAGGGCAAACCAAAATTAATAACCATATGTTATAAATTATTAAGGTTTACTCTAATTTCAGATATTTTAGCTGCTATCATGAAAACTACAAATTTTACAATTTTAAATAAAAATATTTAAGAACATTTCTCATCACGTCATGTGACTCGGATGATGTAAAAGTTTTGTACCGTTCTATATGATACACCAAAAAAGGCATGACAACACAAGAACAAGAACAAAAGATTCTAATGATATACTGGAAAAAAAAAAATGTCCTATGTTTTCTTCTTCTAGGTTCGTACTAAGATTGCACCCTCTTTTCAGCATATTTCAATAACTACCATTATAAAACACAAGAATTTTGAAAGCCTGATAATTACAAGAAATGTCAAAATCAGAAGGAATAAAAAAGTAACACTTGAACAATATGATGTTGCTACTAAAAAATGTGGTGGAAATCAAATTAAATATATATATATCCCTTTTTTTACACAAATTTTTCAACCTCTAGATCAGAACATTTCAATGGTTGAGATTGCATCTACAAAGTATTGTTTTCAATGTGGATTAATTGTGCATATCTAACGCAACCTGAACCACAAAAAGTGCATCATCCAACGGTGTAGAATTTGTGTAAAAAAAAATAAATCATCTAAATCTATAATTCATTAATTATTTTCTTGATAAGCTTTTTGGCTATATCAACTGCAAGATCAGTAGATGACTAAAAACCAAACAAGAGGATAGAATTGCCTACTCCAACACTCTGCTTAAGCATCTGATAGCAAAAGTGTTGCAGAGCCTGTAGTTGGTCATGAGGTATTTCATCGCCCAAAACATCATCATTTGTCATCAACACAGGCACGTCATGGCTCTCCTGAAATGATGAGAAACTTGTAAATAATGACTGGAAACATAATATATCATTTAATGCATCTGCTAAATAAGAGACATAGTATCTTGAATATGATAAGCATCAAATATATATATATATTATTTTTCATTCAGTTTTCAAAAAAGAAAAACAAAAAATATAACAATAATGATCAACAGCATATGATAAATCAGAGTACCGCAACAACAATCCAAAAAGTACCTATAAATCAAGCTCATATCTACTGCTGCAAAATATGTACTAAAAAGTAATAATTTAATCGTGCTACTGTTTTTTCCTTCACTTTCATTTAATTCCTACTTAATAGAAAAATGAAATATGGAGAAAATACATGGGAGATGTCATTGTTTGTGTGTATAACTATCAAAAATGCTGAACTGAATTATACTTCTTAGATTATGCATACATGCAAAGGAGCAGCTGGAACTCCATCATCATCATCGTCTGGCACTGCTTCACCATTAAGATCGAGTTCGGAAGATCTCTTCCACTCTGGAATGGGGGGACAAGTGACCGTTGCTGGCTTCCTTTCATGATAAAATGCATATAAAGCATCTATATAATCGGGCTTGTAGATTCCCGGGGGACGTGCATCAGCAAATATTTTTATTGCCTGTACATGAACAAAATCAAAGATATCACAAGATTTATAAAAACATTCCAGATAAAACCAATTGGACATATATGAAACGAAACAAATAAAAAACCAACCTGAGTTACGGATATAGGAAGTGAACGCATAAGATAGTGAACAATCATATATCCAGTGCGATTGTGCCCATGTGTGCAGTGGACAAGAATATACTTCCTTGGGTGTTTCTGACGAGAGAGGAACTGGGTAACCTGGAAAATGTCAGTAGTTACTCATGTTCAGTACCATATGAGGCTTATTTGTTTAGTGGAAACAACAAATTCAATATAACTTCATCAAAACAAAAATACAAAAGGGAAGATGGAAGAAGAGGACATACTTTTCTACAAAGTTCAACAAAAAAATATAGGCACATTCCCTGGAGAAACATACCTCATAAATGAAGTTATTTACAGATACATTATCAGGTACAGCATCACGACCCTTGCATTGGATCTAGAACAAAAATTCATGAAAAAAACCAAAAAATAAACTGACCAATCAGAACAAGCAGGAAGGCTGGAAAAGAAGAATAAATAAATAATTATACTACTTGCCTTAACATGCTTAATGCCCTCTTTCTTCAAATCCGAAGTTTGATAGTAACGAGTAGTATTTGTCAAATCAATCACTAAACCAAGCTGGGGGGGAAAAATATCTTTCTTAAATCCAGTTATCCAACCCAAAGGTAAAGGTACAAAAGTAGGTTACATTCCACACAGAAAACTAATAACATTTCCATGCATGAAAAGGAGAAAGCAATTTTTTTATTATTATGCTTACCTTTCTTCCTAAAACTCTTAGTTGATGAATCACTTGTTTGAAAGAGTATCTTTTACCAGGAGGAATACAGTCATTGAAGAATTCACCAAGTGGAACCTTAGAAGGGATGATGCAACTTATATCTTGACCAAGTGCCGGGCATTCTAACCAACCTGCAAAACAAAGAACAAATGTTAAAGCTGCATAAACATTGACAATTCAGATATAAGCATCACGCTATACAAAATATTATGCCAATATTAACATGCAATCTCAGTAGAAAGAACCAGTTGCACAATCTATCAATTTTAAATTTTGGTTCTGTTTGATATTCAGGAAACGGACTTATTGTGTCTGAATAAATTTTTTGTTTTAATTGTTTTTTTTAATCACCCCTACCACCATCACTACTATTAACACAATTCACATCACCAGCACCATCAAGTCACTGCCACCACTACCACCACCATCATGGTAGTGGTAGTTCCAATTTAATTATTATCTGTATCAATGACTTTGTCATATAAAATATAAACAATAATCATTCTGTCAAAATATTGGTTGTAAAATATTTTTTAATTACTAAAAACAAATAACTTAACACTTATATAAAGACATGACTCATGAGTAGGAAAAAAATGCCATTAAGAGTTAAGACTTGAGGCAAATACAGACTTATTTAGACTTCAAGAAAAACAAAAAACCAAAAGAAAAAAGAAAGAAAGAAGCAACCTTAAAGTTGCATTTATTTAAATTAACTCATTAATGTCATGTTGACTCCAAGCCATATTGCAGCCTGACCAAAAGTTTTGATGCTACAACCTAACATATGAATTTCTTAAAACAGTTTAAAAAAAATAAAATAATAATAATAAATAAATAAAAAAAATCAGAGATAAAAGACAAGACCCTGCAATCCTGCATAATATTGGAATAATGAAGATACTTCAAAATCAGTGTAAATTATTCATTCTTGTTCAGTAAAAAAAAAAACATGCCAGTGCTTGACATTTACTGTTTATATAGCAACACCATAGTTACAGAAAGAAGCACCTTAACACAAGCTCATTAAATTAGCTAGATTAATACAATCAGAGAAAATAAACAACTTACCAGGGGGCAGCTTATTTTTGTCATAAACTCTAAAGTTTTTATTTGGATATTGATCATGAACATGTGGCTGAGCTGCACGCACTGGCCTGTCATCTGGTCGATCTCTTTTCAAACGTCTTCTTCTTTCTTCACGTTCCTGATACAAGCTCACGAGATATATAACCATGCACAAACACATGGGCATGCACACAATAAGAGAAGTAATGTTTTTTTCTCAAGAAAAAAAATAATAAAAAGGAAACAGCACTACATAGCTCTTCTTAACTAGTGTCTCAGTGTGTGATGTGTGTGAGAGAGAGAGACGGAAAGAAAGAGCAAGAAAGCAGACAGTCACATCTTCCTTACAACAAAAGTTCCCACCATTGGAACACAACAACACAGATACAACAACTAAAATCAAGAAAATATTGTTTCTGTAAAGCGACCATCTATTTTAAATTACAAATAAATCAATGCTGCCTCCACCATTACCAAGAGGGATCAAAATAAGTTCCTAATTTGACTATGCATAGAGTTTACTGGAATCGAAAAAACCACAAAAAATCCTTCCATTATAACAGACTACTCTCGAACAACAATACAAAAATTCTTCAACAAAACCAGACCAAACAAAAGAGTAAATAGAGAAGTACCCGCCGCAAGATTTCAGCTCCAGATTCGACACGTTCCTGAGCAGCGTATTCTTCCTCCACATGCCCTCCAAAACTGTCGTCGTCTTCATCAGGTAAAGGCGAAGCATTTAAGTCCATCGCACTCTAACAATTCAACATCCACCTCACATGATTTTCACAAATGCCAATAACAGGGCAGTCTCTCTCTTTCTCTCTCTTGTCTTATATGTATTATTGCAACTAGTATCAAACTCGTAAAAATTATACCTAATCGAGCAAAAAGTCATAGAGCAATTGTTTTTAACATTTAATTCGAAAGAAAATCAAATAAATAAAATAATTGACAAGAGCGAAGAGAGTACCACCTAGCGTGAGCGTTGAATCGTAGGAATCGGGTTGCAGAGTTAATATGGAGGTCGTCGAGTCGAAGGGGCGGTTTTTGAAGAACCTCACAGTAAGTTTTTATTATTATTATTATTATTATTTTTTTTATTTCTTATTTTTCTCATATATATATACGATATACCTAACACATGACACAAATTTTACTTCTTCTTTGTGTCTAGGAAATTTATCGGATAACCCCCCAACATTTCGATTAATTATAACTAAATGCCACAAGTTTTTGAAACATTATTACGGAGTCTAGACCTGGCAAATTTCATATGACCCATTAACACAACTCAAACCTATTCGGAAATAGTGGTTGATAAGTCTAGTTTATCGAATCAGGTCGTTAATGGGTCAATCCATTAAAATCTATAATATAATGGATCGGTTTTGGATTCACTTTTGAAAAACCATTAATTCGTTATAACTATAACACATTAATATAAGAATTTTTTAATATGAAATTTATTAGAAAAAAAATTGAATTTACTAACTCAAGAGTAAATAAATTTATTAAAGTTGTTGAATTTATAAAAAAAAAAAACTTTATAATTACATTTAGGATATATTTTAATAATTAATTTTAAAAAATTAGATTAAAAACTATAAATTGATTTTATTACTATATTGTAACCATAACCCTAAAAGTAGTCGTCTTCTAACACAAGCAATTTAACATTTGTAGGTGTAAATGAGGATTGAGATTCTCAATCGCAACATAATGAAGATTTATGGAAGCCATGTTAGATTTCATTTTCAAGTTGTTTATTTTTGTTTTTCTTAAAATAATATGTTTTCAATAGAATGTTGGAGCCTATTGTAGACTTGATTGTATGAGTTTGATTATGCTTCGGTACTATTTATTTACAACTTTTTAATAAATTTCAAATATAATATTTTGCAATGGATCAGATCGGGTTACCCATTAATTTAACAAATGGTTTCAGGTTTTATATTAAAATCAATTAAGATAACAGGTCCTGTTCGCGTGGGACAATTTTAACACGGCCCTAATACAAAATGACACGAATTCATAATAACACGACCCATTGTCAGGTATATTACAGACCCTATTGGTGCAAGATCTAATTAGACTAAGGGGTCGTTTGTTTTTTGCACTTAAAATTTAATGGGTCTGAATTGAAACGATGAAGTTGTTTTGTTTATTTGTTTTTTTTAAGTAGTCAAACAACTTAAAAAAAAAAAAAAAAAAAAAAAATTAAAATAAAATGTAAGGGGTCGTTTGTTTTTTTTCCACTTAAAACTTAATGAGTATGAATTGAATTTATTAAGTTATTTTGTTTTGGTTTTTTTTTTTTTTTTTTTTTTTTTTAAGTATTCAAATAACTTAAAAATACCAAAAAAACAACTTAAAATGAAAAGTAAAAAAATCATAACTTTTAACTTAATTTCAAATCATTAGATTGCATTTAATATATTTTCTTCCAAGATTATCCTCCTAAAGATAATATAATTCCAATTTTAACATAATTTTATATTATACAAATTTATTTCTTTTAACCTATTACTTATGATGAGCTTAAAATAATAATAATAATAATAATAATCGCATTGTAACTTTTAACACCATTGTTGAACCCCTAATTCCATTTTTTTTAAATCAAAACCATTTCTATATTATTATTCATCATTTTTTTAAACCATTATTTATCATAACTTAATCATGAATAATATCTTCTTATTATTACATAAAAATGGTTAAAGATTTGTTAAATTATTATTATTTAATTGTTTATATCATATAAAATGAAAATATATAACAATTAATAGAAACAAATGTATAAATGTCAAATTACTTGTTAACCGAAAATTGTCACCGTAGTGAAAACCGCAATTAACAACGTTGAGGGGACCGACATCTTTGATGGATCCCGATCTGGGAAGGTATCAAATAGTTCGACACTCTATGAGATTTATTTGATAAAAGAGATTTGAAATAGGGGATGCGATAAGCAAAGAAAGAGACAATACTAACAACCACATATCTTATTCAAAAATCTCTGCTAATACAAATATTAATATGAAGCTCCTAAAGTTCTGAAAAACAAAAAAAGAACCTTTGGCAATGGCCTTCTTATGTGTGTCGATAAGTAACTTTCTTTTTTTAGAAAAAGAAGAAGTCCCCCTCTTGGACGATCTGCTATGTATTTATAGTGCCCCCCATACTTGCTGAGCACTCTTTTTCTTCTATGACTTAAAGATCTTCGGAGTATTAGTTGGTGATCCCCGAGAATATCTCTCCCTTCTAGTTTTGTCACCAGTTATCCTTGTTTTTTGGAGTCTTGATTAAATTGACTTTGCTTTCGAATAGGCGTTTCAGTGGTGGGAATGAAGCTGACTTTGTATTGGTCTAAACGATGGCATTTTAATATAGTTTTAGTTAAACCTTCTAAATGCCTTAGTAGTTCGCTACTTTTATTAGAGCTTTTGGTTGATGGGTTGACAGGTTCTGGATAGTACTTTAGAGGTTTAAACTTACTGGATGCCCATGTATCAGGATCCCGACCCGCGATATGACGGGGTATCAGGATAGCGTCGAGGTATCTGGGGTACTCATGAACCTTTTGAGAAGTGACCCTAGCGCGTCTATATATCGGGATACTAGATATCCTCCTGGTGGGATACCCGGAAGGCGCCGTATCACGATACTAGATACAAGGGATAGTGGGGATCTTATGATCCAGTCTTCGTTCTGTCGACCTGGAATGTTATCCTTCTTAACCTTGATCCGGATGGCTTGTTGTTATTTCGGGATACCCTGGTCTAGATCCTTCATTGGTGGTAACCGAATCCTGCCTCCTATCCTAGAATCAGGGTGGAGAATTTTTCTTTGATCCTTATGTCATTTTTGGTGGTTAACAGAAGTCCCTCAATGACCTGAGCACCATCATCAAATTTGGGGTTAGGGTTGGGGTTGGGGTCAGGATTCCTTTTTTACTTGAAGAATTTAACATCTAACCCGGTCTTGCATCTTGTTTGGTTAACTTTCGGTATCTTGGAGGAAATCTTCCTTGGATACGCAGGCATTAAATGTGAGATACACGTGTCAGACTCTGAGCGGTTAGCCTATTTTTAAATGAGCCTTTTTCTTTGCGTGATTTTTCTCGTAACCAACCCTTGCACGTCTCCGGTCATTACTCTCCGTTTCCTAGCTTGTTCAGGTAACCGTTCACCTTCGTCTATAGTAAGCCAGCTTTCCTTCTCTCCACACACTTGCCTTTTAAATTTCAAAAGATTTCTTCCTAACCCTAGCCCTTCTTTAACGATTTTTATGATTTTCTTAAGCTTCCTCTTTCAGCTACAATGGCGACTCCTCCCAAGCTACCAATCTCTTCCCAAAGCCTTCCTTTAGCCTCCTTCGACCATCATCCAGATCCGCCTCATTCACCCGACAGTCTTGATAATCTTCTTGAAGGGGGATTGGAGGAAACAGAGGCGGGCTCTTTAATCCCAAAGGGAAAAAGAGAAGTCGAGGTAAAGTGGATGCTTCTGGTGACGAACAAACGCCGCTATGCCGTCGCTCTACAAGGAACCAAAGAATCGGGTCGGGTTTCCATAACAGGTCATAGGATCCAGTCCAAATTGTTGATGAAGAGGACGCCGGAAATGTTAGCGAAGCGTATGAGGTTAGTGGTACATCGGCTGTTACCTTGACCGGGGTACATACCGGTTCTTTCGCCTCTTTTCACGATGGATGTATCATTCCCGATTTTGTGTGTACTATAGACACCCTTGCCGAATTGAGAAGGGATTACAAGATTTCTGATTCAATCACTTTGTTTCTGCCTCATCGGGGTTACAATGTGTATGACCCCCCCAATGGATCAACTCCTCATTCATAAAACGGCCTTCAAGTGCGGGGTACGGCTCCATTTCTATCTTATACTTCGTCAGGCTTTGGTTGCCTTAGAGCTGGCCCCACTAGAGATCTCATCGGAATTTTGGAAACATCTAACCAAGTTCTTGGTGCTCTAGAGGGAACAGTGAGAACGGGATAAGGTGGATAGGGAGCTGGGTTTCAACGAGATCCGATATATATTCCAAATAAAGAAAATGGTGCCCCGGGGTCAATTCTACTTGAGGGCTGCTAGTAAGATGAATTTTTTGGTCCCTAAGGAGAATGTAAAATGCGCTGCACCCTGGAAAGAAGAATGGGTTATTGTTGATGGCGATTGGGGGCGTACGGCCTTCATCGGTGGCGTTGAATATCCGGTCCCCACCCAATTCACCGTGAAAGATAAATGGAGTAAGGGGGTACCTTCGCAGGAATCCTGGGGTATCTTTCACCAGATCATAAAGAGGGGGTATATAAACACGAAATACCCTACGCTATATGCCTTCGAAAAAGATCGGCTGGAGAGGTCTTTGTGGATTTCTATTGCTCTTCTAGGTATGTAGTTCTATCCCTCCCTTGAGTTTCATCATGTATATATATATACTTTTAACTGACTTCTTTTTCTTTCTTGGCAGTTTCTGCTACCCCTCTAATCCTTCCTACTTCTATTCCTTTTCGGCCGAGGCAAACAGACCAGGATCCCGTCGATTCTCCGGTTCCCTATTCCTTTTAGGATGTAGGGGTTAATGCTAGGACGGGGCCCTAACTTCCTGTACAAATCCCTCTTCTTCCCCAGCTCCGAAGATGTCACCGGGCCTCTATTTGCCTATATCAACTCCAAGTGTATCAGCTTCATCTGTGTCAACTCCCTGTTCTGTTCTCCCTACCTTGATTCCACCGCGCCCAAAACTCAATACAATGTTGGCACATGCCGCTAGGGCTCGGGGTTCACTGGATCGAGCTCAGAGGCAGGAAAATATCCCTACTACTTCGCCACAGAAAACAGCTCCTGCTCCAACTCTACCTGTTCCTCCAGTAGTATCTTCTAGATCATAAGTCAGGGTAGAGAAGGGTAGAACTTCCACTCCTTCGACCAGTCTTCCTACTGATTTCCCTTCAAGCTCGAGATCCCAAGATCTTGCCCGGGACGAGGTGGTATCCCAGTTTGCTGCTGCGTGCTCCGGGGGAAAACTGTAGGATATGGTTGCCCTACCTTCTGATCTTTTGACGAAAAGAGAGGCTTCTTTAATGGCCGAGGTATACTTTTTTCGTCTCCTTATTCTGTTCTGGATATTCCTTATTGATGGTACTTATATTGCCCCTCTTTTATTTTTACTTGTGCAGGCGTTCAAATTCACTTTGGTTGTTGACCAATAAATGTCGGCCTTGAGGGAATCAAACCTAGCTCTCCGGACAGATTTAAAAGAGGCAAAGAAGGAGCTCAATTTAACTAAGCAAATAATGGCCCCATTGGTGAAAGCTGCCCAAGACTTCGAAAATGGTAGGCGGGCTGCTTTGGTGGAGTTGGGTCAAATGACACAAGCTTATATATCTGAGGTAATTACATCTGCACGTCTCCGGGTTGAGAGGGAGACCGTGAAGTTAGAAATGGTGGTTCTTATGGATAAGAATAGGTCCCTACGGGAGGCTATCAGGGTTCTGAATACAAGGATGGATGAGAACTTTGAAGTCGGATATTTCACTACCTCCTATGAAGCAGTCTAGGGCCTCTTTGCTGATGTAGACTTGCAAGGTTTGTTAGGGTAGGACCGAAACTTGATTCTAACCAAGGCGGAACAGTTTGCAGATTTTAATCAAGGTCAAAGGGGTCCCTCTCACTCTGGCATCATTTCAGATCCTCTCTCAACTCAAGAGTCCACTTTGCTGGATGTTGACTTGGTGGTTCAAGATCCTCCCACTGCTTAAGGGTCCAGCTTGCCAGATGCTGACTTGGTGGTTCAAGATCCCCCCGTTGCTTAAGGGGTTCAATGGCAAGAATCTATTCCCCTTCTACTCGAAAGTCCAATTTGCCTACTGTAAACCCGACTATGATGATTGAAGTAGTTCCCGATACTCATGTTGATCCTGAAGTTCAGTGACAAGATTTGACGTTGGAAATCGAAGCAATCCCGAAGGAAGATGTAGCAGAGGGACCCGAGATACTAGGTGCTAAAGCAAGCCAGACTTCAACATAGGTCACTGGGGCTGAAAGAGGTGAAAGTGTTATCTTGGAAAATCCGAGCAAAGAGGCTAAAGCAAAGAAGGACGTAGGTTCTGCATAAGTCTTCTATTTTGTTTCTTTTTTTTATTATTATTATTTATTTATTATATATATGTAGCCTGGAAGTAGGGTTTGGGCACCCTTATCAATTTAATGACAATGTCCTACTTAGATTGCACCCTTGTTCTGGTGATGAATTCCTTATATCGACCTTCATACGGATCCCACAAATCTTCAATCAGAATGTTGCTGGTTTTGAACATCTAATGATTTTCTTCATAAGGGGTCCTAACGTAAAATCCATTCTGTATGCTAAGTAGGGTAGAATTTTCTGGTACCCCGATGGGATTACTCAATCTGTTAGATGACCAGTCTTGGTAGGTAACTTATGGTGAAGTATTTGGACCCCGATAAGGTGTTCTGGTCCTTTTATCAATTGGTCTTGGTAGGCAACTAAGGCCATTTTGGCACCAAGTCTTCCTGTAGAATTAATTGTGAAATAATGCACCCAATGTCCTGATAAGTTATCTTGGTCCTTTTATCAATCGATCCTGATAGGCAACTTAGTCCATTTTATTACTAGGCCTTTCTCTAAGTTGTAGTAACTGTGGAGTGAGGTACTAGGTATTTTAACGAGGAATCCCAATCCCTTTAGCAATCCACCCTGGTAGGCAGCTAAGGCTATCTTAGCATCAAATTTTTCTTGGAGGATTAATTGTGAAATAAGGCACCAAGTATCCTAATAAGATATCCTGGTCCTTTATTCAATCGATCCTGGTAGGAAACTTAGGCCATTTTAGCACTATGCCTTTTTCTAAGTTGGAGTAACTGTGAAGTGAGGTACCATGTATTTTAACGAGGTATCCCAATCCTTCTGGAGATCCACCCTGGTAGGCAACTAAGACCATTTTAGTACCAGGTTTTTCTTGGAAGGGGGTATTCCCCGTCTAAGGCTTCAGAAGATCCATATGGAGTCTCCTGGTTTTGGAGGATGGAGCAAGCTACTAGGCTCTTTAGACCCCGACTCTTAGTTTGGTAAGTGACTACACCATTTCAGCATTTATGCATTAGATCCTTCTTGTTGGATGACATTCCCCGACCAAGGCAGCAGGAGTGCCATGTGGCTCTTCCTAGTCTTGAAATGATCAGTATGGCAAGAAGTCAGTAAAGCGAAATTTAGAGATACCAGTAAGGTGAATTTCGGAGAATTATGTAGGAGAAAAAGACTGTCTTTATTGAATTTCTGAAATAATACAAAGTAGATCGGGGCATGTATACCATCTGATATAAAAACCTTCTTCCAAATCCCTAAGGGTAGAATCTCTTAAGGTGGTCGGCATTTCAAGTGTGGTCTATCGGGTATCCCTCCATGTCTTCTAACTTGTATGCTCCTTTCCGAATCACCATCTTTATTAAGTAGGGACCTTCCCAGTTATGAGCCAGTACCCTGTCGGACCTCTTCCTTGTATTCTGGGTGACCTTCCTAAGGACCAGGTCCCTTTCCTTGAAATTCCGGGTTTTCACCTTTTTGTTGAAGCACCTGGCCATCTTACTCTGATAGACAGCTACCCTCTCTGCATCTTTATCCTATTTCTCCTCAAGGAGGTCTAAGCTAGCCCTCAGTTTCACGCCATTATCTTCCTAATCGAAGCATTGAACTCTGAAAGATGCCAGCTCATGCTCAATAGGTGAGACAGCTTCGATCCCAAAAACCAATGAGTAAGGGGTTTCCCCAGTAGCAGTCCTTTTGGTAGTTCGGTAGGCCCATAGCGCGTTTGGGAGCTCGTCCACCCATTTCCCTTTCTTCTGCTGGAGTTTCTTCTTCAGGAGTTTCTTGATTGTCTAGTGACTTCTACCAGCCCGTTTGTTTGTGGGTGGGCTACCGATGCAAAACGGAGATCAATACCTCACCCTTCACAGAATTTTTTGAAGTTGGCGTTGTCAAATTGTTTGCCTAGATCGGTAATTATGACCATCGGGGTGCCGAACCGACAAACAATTTTATTTTTGACAAAACTAGTGGTGTTTACTTTAGTGATCTTGGTGAGAGACTCTGTTTTTACTCATCGAGTAAAGTAATCTATAGCAACTATAGCGTGCTTAGCCTGACCAGGGGTAGTAGGAAGAGGCATAATTTGGTCAAGTCCCCAAATGACAAAGGGGTAAGGATTACTGATTGAAGCAAGCCTCTCATAGGGCATATGGTGGAGGTTTGCTGTTTTCTGACAAGGTTCACATGACTACGTAAATTTCTTAGCGTCAAGATGAAAGGTATGGCAATATTATCCCATCCTAAGAACTTAATAGGCTAAAGCCCCCCTGACACATGATTGCCGCAGTCCCCTACGTGTACCTCGTTCAGAGCCCACTAGGAGTCATCGGGATGCAGTGGGATGTAGACATCTTAATAGCGGGAGGGATTTTCCCTTATAATAGAGGCATCCATCTATCAGGCAGTATCTAGTCACGATTCTCTTGAGTTTGCATGCTTCATCCGGGTCTATAGGCAGGATATCGCTTTGGAGATATTCTACTATAGGATCCATCTAGCATGGTGAGCGGCTCACCGGATTCACTTATACTCTTCTAGCTATGTTGGATCAGAGTATCAGTTGGAGGGGTACTCCTCGAGGCAGTGTCTGCCCTCCCGTTACGACAATCTTAGCCAGAACTTCCTCTCGGTGATTTTTCTTACACCTTTGAACCTTGTTGTTCCTTCTTAGACCCTTTTGAGGTAGGCTATCATGTTATCTCCCTTTGCCAGGTACACGCGGGATACTTAATTAACTACGAGCTGAGAGTCACTTTTAATTAAGAGGAAGTCAGCCCCTAACTCTTCCACCACTTTCATTCCTACTAGTAACGCCTCATACTCCGCCTCATTGTTTGTGTTTTTAAATTCGAACCTGAAACAGTGGTTGCATTCAATGCCGTCAGGATTAGTAAAGACGATTCCGGCTCCACATCCGGCTTGGCTTGTCTTAGCTTAATGCTCCATCTGTATAAAATACCCAGATCCTGCAACCCGTGGGCCATTTTTAGGATTCTAGGTCATGGCTTGGTACCACAGTTGCATCCAGATTAGGAGTCGTGCTGAATTTCACCACAAAGTCGGCTAGTGCCTGAGCCTTGATTGCTATTCTTGCCTTGTATTTTAGGTCATATTGAGTGAGCTCTAAAGCCCACAAGACTAGTCTGCCCAATACCTCTGGCCTTTGGAAAAATTGCCTGAGTGGCTGATTCGTTATTACCACGACTGTGTGAACCCAAAAATAAGGGCTAAGCTTTCTGGATGTAATCACGAGTGCATAAGCAAGCTTCTCCAAGGGGGTATAGTTCTTTTCGGATTTGGTTAGAGCATGACTCACATAGTAAATTGGCCTCTGGGCCTCGTCGCTACATTCCTTCACTAGGGCTCCACTGGTAGCAATTTCTGACACTGCTAGATAGAGTTGCAGCTCTTTCCCAGATATGGGCTTTACTAGCAAGGGTGGGCTAGCTAGGTACTTCTTTAATGATTGGAACACTTGTTCACCCTTTTGATCTCACTTCATCTTCTTACCTTGCTTAATGATCTTGAAGAAAGACAAACACTTATCAGTAGATCGGGATATGAAACGGTTCAAAGCCGCGATTCTGTCAGCCAGCCCTTGGGCTTGCTGAAGTGTAGTAGGGGATTCATGATGGCTTTGATCTTTTCGGAATTAGCCTCGATTCCCCTCTCATGTACCTTGAAACCAAGAAATTTTCCTGCTGCTACTCCAAAGGCGCATTTAGCTGGATTCAACCTCATCTAGTTCTCTCTTATCACCTGGAAGGTTTGGCGCAAATCCTCTGGATAGTAATCATATCGTCTATGTATACCTCCATGGACTTCCCTATCTGTTGTTTAAATACATTGTTCACCAGGCGCTGGTATGTTGCTCTAGCGTTCTTGAGTCTGAATGGCATCACCTTATAGCAGTAGAGACCCTGTGCGGTGATGAAGCTAGTTTTGTCCTGATCTGCGGGGTGCATCATGATCTGGTTGTACCCCGAGAAAGTGTCCATGAAACTCAAAAGCTTGTTGGCTGTCGTGGAATCAATCAACTGAGCTATTTTAGGGAGAGGGAAACTGTCTTTCGGGCAAGCCCGGTTGAGATAAGTGTAGTCCACACACATACACCACTTTCCCTTGGTTTTGATCACCATAACCACATTAGCTATCCATTCGGGGTAATGGGACTCTCGGATGAATTTGGCTTTAAGAAGCTTATCTACTTTTTCTTGTACTGCGGTATTCCACTGAACGTTAAAATGCCTCCTCTTTTGTTTGATTGGTTTGAAGGTTGCGTTCACTGCTAGCCTATGAATAGCTAGGTTAAGGGGGATACCTGACATTTCGTCGTGACTACAAGCAAAAATGTCGTTATATTCTTCAAGGAGCTCTATCAGACTTTCCCTAACTCCCTAATCTAATGCGCCTCCTATCTTTACTAACTTGATTGGATCCCCCTTCCTAACTGGTATTTCTTCCAATTGCTCAAAGGGGTAGCCACCCGTTCATCCCTGGTCTTCAACTTCCGCCTCTTCTATCCTCACATCTGGCATTTCAGCTTCTTCTAGATCGTAATGATCCTGGCCTGGCTCACTGGTCACATGCGTGCATTGTTTGGCGAGTGCGATTGGATTGGCTGATACTGCGTAACAGTTGCGGGCTGCCTGCTGCTCTCCTCTGACCTCTCCTACTCATGTCCCTACTGGAAATTTTAGGACATTATGGTAAATGGATAGCACCCCCATAATCCCTGACAGGAAAGGTCTCATCAGGATTACGTTCTAAGCAGACGGTGTATCTACCACAATGAACTCTGTCATTATATTCTATTGAAGTGGAGCTTCTCCAATTATCACTGGTAGGATTTTGGATCCCATTGGCATGACTGAGTCCCTTGTGAATCCGTACAAAGGTGAGGTACATCTATTGTAGAATGAGTTCTTCAGGTTGAGTTGCTCATGAGCCCCCTTAAATAATATGTCGACATTGCTCCCAGTGTCAATGAGGACACGATGAACCCGACAATTGGCGATTTCCACCGAGATTACCATGGGATCATCATGTGGTTGCATCGTGTTGTAAACATCTTCCTCAGTGAAGACGATTCGGGTGGTGTGGGATAAGTCCCGAGGCGTCCCATTGATCTTGAGTATTTCATTACCGGTTGATAATTTGGGAATCTTCCTGGTATGGTTCTTTCTGGAATTATTAGAGGTTTCATCCAGGGTGGGCCTCCCACTGATGGTATGGATCACCTGGATTTATTACATCAGATCTTTCTCCTCGTCTCTCATTCTCTCCGCAGCCTCCTTCATCTCATTTTGCACATGTTTTCCTTCCTTAATTCCATCCCGCACCTGTTGCAAGAATTCAACCAAAAGACCTCCTCTTACTAATGCTTCAATCTGGTTGCAGAGGCTAAAGCATTCTGATGTATTATGTCCCACATTATTATGGAAATCACAATACTTGTAGTGATTTCTTTGTTAACTGGAGCTTTCATAGGGCCGGGTTTTTTGAAAAGACTCTTGTCTCGGATGGCAAGGTATATGGTTTCTTGCGAGGCATTAAGATGAGTGTAGTGACTGTACCTTTTTTCCTCTCCATCTACCCGGGCTACTTCCCTCATGGGCGAGGTCGCTTGAGGAGGCGTCCTTCTAGCGGGATACCGCTCCCAGTATGTCGGGATAGAAGGCAGCTGATAAGTTGACCGGTTTTTCGGTGGGTTATGAACCCTTTTAAATGGTGCGGGCTTTTGAGCCTCTTTTTTGTGGCCTGAGGTTGATCGGGCTTCATCGTGCTCGACCTTAATCCGGAGTTGTTCGTCTATATCCACCTGCTCTAAGGCCCTGTTATAAGCTTTCTGATAGGTCTCGGGAGGGTGTTTGGCAAAAGATCGAAAGAGTCTTCCAGCCCACAGGTTCCTTCGAAAGTTGGCTAGAGTTTTCTTTTCGTGAAAGACCCCAATTTGGATGACCTCTATATGATATTTCTCCACATATGATTTCAACGATTCACCCCGTTCTTGGATCACATATTGGAGCAGACGAGTTCCTTGGTCGTGGCTTGATTCCCTAAAACTGAGCACAAAAGGCAATGGTAAGCTTAGTAAAATAGTCAACACTACCTATTGGCAACTTTCTAAACCATGTCTTGGCACAATCTGTTAGGGTTGATGGGAACATTTTGCACATTGTTGACCGAGTAGCATTTTGAATCTCCATCTGATGAACAAAGCTCTCCAAGTGACTCACAGGATCTTCGGATCCCAAGTATTTTTCAACAGGCATCCTGAATTTATGGGGTAATTTCGTTTCTCTGATTCTCCTAGAGAAATATGCATTCATCTCCCCCAAAGGGTTTTTTCGGGTTCATTGGTACTTTCCTTTCTTCAATTCTACTAGTTCTTTCGCCATCCTTGCCATTTGATCTTTGAGGCGCTTGGGTCTTTTGTTTTCAGAACGTGTTTCCGAACCCTTATCATCTGAGGTCTCTGATTTAGCAGTTAACTCATGTTGTCATTCTTTATGGCGGCGTCTTCGCCTAGGACTCTTTCTGGGTCCAGTACTCCCTTCCGTGTTAGGGTGTGGATCCTTTGCCTTTGCCTTTGTTCTGGGTGCCCGTTGGTCTCTCTTGATGGGTATCTCGACTGTTGATTTCACCTAATGGGGCCTGGGATTCTCTGGATTAATCTGGGTCGGTAGTGGCAGTCCTAGTCTGTCAAACACAGGTATCCGGACATCTGGCCCTACTGCTCGAGGTGTCTCGAAAGGTATCCCCTGTGCCATCATTCGGAGGCGGATAGCTTCCACATAGGCTGCTACTTGCTGTTCCAAGATATAACTGGATCTTAGGGCACAGACCCCGCGTTGGGTGGAGGGGTTGGTGCTAGATTGTCGCTTCTTGGCTCCTTTTCCCGCCTCTGAACTCTCTGGGCGGCGGCGAGGGACTGGTGTGTTCCGGTGGATCGAGATTAGCTTGTGAAGATTTGAGTCTCATCTCGACAAGACTTCTGGGTAGAAACTACGCTAGTGTTTTTTTTTTTTTTTAGATGGTTGGCAACTTCCCACAAACGACGCCAAAAGTGTTAACCGAAAATTGTCACCGTGGTGAAAACCGCAATTAACAACGTTGAGGGGACCGACATCTTTGATGGATCCCGATCCGGGAAGGTATCAAATAGTTCGACACTCTATGAGATTTATTTGATAAAAGAGATTTGAAATAGGGGATGCGATAAGTAAAGAAAGAGACAATACTAACAACCACATATCTTATTTAAAAATCTCTGCTAATACAAATATTAATATGAAGCTCCTAAAGTTCTGAAAAACAAAAAAAGAACCCTTGGTGATGGCCTTCTCATGTGTGTCGATAAGTAGCTTTCTTTTTTCAGAAAAAGAAGAAGTCCCCCTTTTTGATGATCTGCTATGTATTTATAGTGCCCCTCATGCTTGCTGAGCACTCTTTTTCTTCTGTGACCTAAAGATCTTCGGAGTATTAGCTGGTGATCCCCGAGAATATCTCTCCCTTCTAGTTTTGTCACCAGTTATCCTTGTTTTTTAGAGTCTTTATTGAATTGACTTTGCTTTCGAATAGGTCTCTCAGTGGCGGGAATAAAGCTAACTCCGTATTGGTCTAAACAATGGCAATTTAATATAGTTTTGGTTTAACCTTCTAAATGCCTTAGTAGTTCGTTACTTTTATTGGAGCTTTTGGTTAAAGGGTTGATAGGTTCTGGACAAGACTTAAGAGGTTTAAACTTACTGGATGTACAGGCATCAGGATCCCGACCGGTGATGTGGTGGGGGTATCAAGATAGCGTCGAGGTATCTAGGGTACTCATGAACCTTTGGAGAAGTGGCCCTAACGCGTCTATATATCGGGATACTAGATATCTTCCTAGCGGGATACCTGAAAGGTGCCGTATCGCTATACTGGATCTAAGAGATATCGGGGTTCTTATGATCCGGTCTTCGTTCTGTTAACCTGGAATGTTATCCTTCTCAACCTTGATCCAGATGGATTGTTGTTATTCCGGGATACCCGGGTCTGGATTCTTCATTGGTGGTAACCAAATCTTACCTCCTAGCCTAGAATCAGGGTGGAGAATTCTTCTTTGATCCCTCTACCATTTTTGGCGGTTAACATTACTTATTTTTAAATCATTTTATCTTTAAAAAAACTAGCAAGTTGACACTCTATTTAGATGTATTAAACATAAAAAACAAACATGTCATTCAGTTTTAGGTTTCTCTCATTATTCAGTCTTTAATGAAATTCAGGACTTTTCAATCTTTAACTGAAAAAACGAATGACCCCTGAAATACTGAATTTTCACTCAATTCCAAATCAATAAAATGCATTTAATATATTTTCTTCCAATATTATCCTCCTAAAAATAACATATTTCCAATTTTATCATAATTTATATTATACAAGTTTCTTTATTTTAACTTATTACTTATGATAAACAACTTTATAATAATAATAATAATAATAATAATAATAATAATAATAATAATAATAATATCGTTGTCAATTTCAACACCATAGCTAAACTTTCAATTCTTTTTTTTTTTTTGAGTAAAATCGAAATCATTACTCAGGGTTTCTTCAAGCTAGTCAGTCAAGGTGATTAATAACACATAGATTTGTCTTCAAGCATCCTCGAGGAGTAATGAACCATCACCGACATACGAGAAAAAAGTTAGTATCATTTTAGCTACTTGGTAGTAAGAAAATAAGAACCAACAATAGTCCATCTCTTGTCAAACACAAGGAGATAGAGCAGAAGAGTCAACTCCCTTACAAATTCAGGACTAGACGGTTTCAATTGTGAAAACTTAGGGAGCAAGGCTTTTGGTTCCTTCAAGAGTTGACCGATTTTAGCTACACTTATATCCTTAGTTAACAACACCTCCACCTCATCATTAAGGACATCAAACCAAAAACCTTTTCCAACACCAGAGTTGGTGATTTTCATAGGCTTATTAGGCTTCCCATGTTTATTTTTACCCATCCTTACTTCAAATGCTTCATCATCCTTATATTTCATAGGATTGACACCACTTTGTTTACTAAAAAACCCCTTTCTTATCCATACTACTATTGCTGCCATTGCTTATTTGAACATTTCTTCCTCTTATGTTTCTAAACCCTTGCTTGCCATAGGAGACCAACATCTAAGGACCATAAGGAGACACTTCCTTCTTAGCCACATTAACATGAGCTTTTTCAGTGACCATGTTCTCCACGTTAGGTTCAGTTAACCCTCATCTGCAGCTCTCTCTACTATAACCATATCTCCCACACTTAAAACAAACTAGACCAAGACTTTCGTACTCAACCCTAATCATTCTATCATCAATATTAAGAGAGCTTATGAGAGGTTTGGATATGTCAATTTCTACACAGATGCAGGCAAACCTTCCTCTTGCTTGGGTCTTAGTAATTGGGTCCACTTTATACATCTTCCCCAACATACCTTCTATATTCTAGAGAAGTTCTGAATTCATCCATTCCATAGGTAATTTTGACAACCTGACCCAGATCGAAATGCTCTGAATTGTGTCTTCACCAGGCACAAAGTTTGGCTTCCACCTTTAGATAGCAAGATATTGATTCACGATAACCCAGGGACCATTCGTGAGCACATAATCTAGATCTTTCATCTGAAATTGGGCTACAAAATACCCATCATCAAGATCAGTCAAATGCCAATGCCCTGGAAGAGTCCATTTTTGAGTCAATTTGGTGAGCAAAAACTTTATGGTGTGAGAACGCCCCATATTTTTCAAAATAAGAGTGAAACTAATAATGCACGGTGTGTATAAAAACTATATAGAAGGGGGTGAATAGTAGTCATCGTTACGAAAATACCCAATCTAGTTAAAGCAATAAATCAAGTGTAAAGTGCGGAATTTAAATAACACTTGATTTTTACGTGGAAACCTTCAACAAGGAAAAACCACAGGATGTTATGTACGCCACACACGAACCTCGAATCCACTAATTGCAATGACGTTTACAACCTAGGTTGACCTCAACCTCTCATGGTCTATAACCCGTCACTACTACCCGTAGGCCTATAAAAGTGGAACTAGTCCAATTTGCTTGCACCACTCACCGGTAGACACAAGACTTACTTCTCAATGAAGAGAATAAACAATCTAATGTGAATAATATGATATTCAAAGAGCGAGTAATGCTAGGTTACACTAAATATCTAGGATGACAGATGACAATAATCACAATCCTAGATATCAATATTTGCTACATGACATGGCATAAAGCATAGTTATCAAAGATTAAACAATCCTAATGTTGATGGAAAATTATCACTGGGGTAAATCTCCAAATAACAACTTTAAGAACAAAGATCGAGATAGATCTCGGTCGAAGGGGTATCACGTAGTTTGATACCGATAAAATTCCTGTCAAACCGAGCTAAAAACTCATACAAAGAAAGATTAACAAGTACGATTTTATTGATAAAAACCTGTATACAATTAATGAAATTTTTAGGGTATGATGATCTGTGGCGGTATTCAATGTTTTTCGTTAGGTGATGGAGATGGCGTGCTCATGCCTGTCGATAAGTAGAATTGAATGTGAGTGTAGGGTTTGGGGAGCCAAATTTTTCCTCCCCATTCCGATGAATGTAATGTTGTATATATAGGTCATGTTGCTTGCCATGCACTCATATAATTTCGGTCTAGTGTTTTGGCAATCACAGGACTTTCCTGCCTTCTAGGAGACAACCTTGTAGGAGCTTTAATTATCCGAATCAAACGATTCCTTTTGGAGAGGATTCTGATACTGGTGGACTTCTTATTTGAATGGAATTCTTGAGAGGCGGGAAGGAGTCTACCTTTTCATCGGGAGATGAACGATTGCGTTTCATTCCCCTAGCCTTGGAGCTTCAAGACTTGTCTGTCTGAACATATGGATATATAGTTTTGTGAGTATTTCTTATGGTTATCTGGCGAAAGGATCCCAAGAGGTATTTGGGTTCATCTGGGTTCTCGTGTACCCCGCCTTTTGCTAGTTTGATGTTTTCCTAGTTAGATACTTGGTCGACGGGGGTATCCTGATATCGGTTGTTCTCGCAACGGGGTACCCGGTTGGATGTAGAATCGGGATATTTTAGTTGAAGTTGTATCTGGATGTCCGTATGATGCGACAGCGTGGTACCCTACTGAAGCAGTAGCGGGGTATCCTGTTGATCTAGTAATGGGTTACCTGTTCGGTGCAGTAGTGGGGTACCCCATTGAGCTCCATGATAGGATTCTGAGTTGAACTCCGCGTTGGAACATTTTAGGGGTCATAGGGATTGTTAGGCTTTGTTGGGGTTACTCTGAGGGAGGAGGTAGGTACCCAGATTCGATCCAGTATTCTTCTTTTTATGAGTACCTAGATGGTATCTCGGCCTGTGCTTCTTCCTTGTATCCAGGTGGAAAATTCTTCTTTGGTCTTTCGCCAATTTTGGTGGTTAACACCTAATAATAGCTATCAAAATACAACTCTCAAACAATCAATACAATTATAAATGAGATTGCTTGCTAAGAAAGACACAAAATATGTAAGATATTAGTGATAAACTTACCAAGCTAAGTGTGTTAAATAAAAACCAAGCATAAATGGCACCTAGATGATCATGGATGATGCTAGATGATGTTTGATGCAGATGGATATGTGTTTGAGTAATCAAAGGAGAGTTCTTTAGTGAGTTTTTCTCTTTGGAAAAAATGCTAAGTCAAAAATATGATTTGGACTCTCTTAAAAACAACCTAAAGTCAAAGTAGAATATATATAAGGTGGCAAAATGATGCTACGTCGTTTTAATAAGTTTTCAAAAAAAAATTGCCTTGACCACTGTTCACCCACTCTACGTAGGATGGTTGAACATCGATTCACCTGGGAATGAAGAACTCCAAGTTCTTTATGAACCGCTCTACACAAGAGCAAAAAATGGGGTGACCCAGGGGTAGTTGCTCTCGGGTTTTTGAGAGCCACTGTTCACCTGCTCTAAGTAGGGCGGCTGAACAGCGAGGTTAAGGCGATGGAAAAAATCCATCAGGTCACCGGCTGTACGTAGGGCAGTTGTACAGTGGGTAAAAGCAATTTTGCTAAGTGCCTTTGATAGGCCCTATACGTAGGGTGGCCCAAAGGTGGTTATACAACGCCACCCATATTTGATGCATCATAAATGCCTAATCATGATATGGCAATTAACACACAAGATGCAATCAATTAAACATGCATGAAGATATTAAAAACATGAATGTACACATAGAAAAACACATAACATACAAGTATAAAGGATATGCATGAGTTGTGTGTGTGTGTGTAACTACATCTTTTCAAAGCAAGTAAGCACTATAAATTTACTTTTGGTGCTTCTTCTCTTAAGGTCTTGAGAGGGCCTTGGTTATACAAAACATCAACCATTAATAGCCTAAGCTATCCTTACATTAAACCTCACTTGTGGTTTGTCACCCAATCAAACTTGAGGAACTTACAAAGAGCATTAGCCCAAGGTTTATGGAGCTGTCCCTTCAAGTTAGGCCAGAGTTTCATTATTGGCCTATCAGGACCTTAAGAGATAGAAATATCTTCAGTACCAATCTGAATCTTTTCTTTGGTAACTCCAAACCCCTTCCAGGAACTGGATGTGGACTGATCAGTATATTTATGTACCTATTTAGGCCCTTATTTCTTACCTTTTGTACTCGGTTTCGAGCATTTATATATATATAATATGTGTTTTAGCCTTGTGTAGGTTCATTTCTCCAAATATAGGTGTTTGAGGCTAAAATGAAGGTTTGAAGGCAAAAAGAAGGAAAAATAGTTGAAATTGAGATGGCATGTGCAGAATATGTGACTTCTGAATGCCATATCTCCCTCCTCAGATTGAATTGGGTGTAGATCTACATGTTTTATGAAAGCCTCGGGAGTCTAGTTTTCAGAACACTTCTGAGCTTTTTAGAAGAAGTTACGCCCATTTGAGTGACTGGTGCGCAGAGTAGAAAAATATGTGAGTTGGAGATTGCGAGTTTATACTCACAGATTTTGGTCGCAAATCCATTCCAGACTGTACTGCGAGTTGAGCACTGCGACTTTATACTCGCAATGCGAAGTGGCAGATTGCACTACGAGTTAGGAATTGCGAGAATGAAGTCGTAGATCTAGTGCATGAAGTCATATATTTGTTCTGTGAGTTATGAACTGCGAGAACGAAGTCGCAGATCTAGGTTGACAACAAATATCTACTTGTAGGCCATGTGATTTTTGAAGGGCAAACTTGACTTTTCAACCCCAATTGACGACTTAACCTTCAACCATTATAAATACACCACTTATTGATCTTTAAAATATCTCTCAATCTCCACATCATAATATCTATATATTTTACGTACACAACAAAAGAGAGAGATGAGCTCTCAAAGCTTCTATAGAGGTTCTCCTCCATGAGAAGCTCACCACCACCACCTCTATACTTCCTCGATCCATCTTTGAAGTAGATCCAAGGAGAAAGGAGATCAAATGAAATAGAGATCTTGGTTATCTCTAAACTCTTCTCTTTGTTTTATTTTCTATTTCTTTGATGTGTAATCCCCGCTAGGAAATATTTGTAACCTAACACTTGAGCTTGTTATATATGATCCTTACTTAGATTTGATTTGGATCTTGACTCTATTCTTTGAGTTTTGCTATATCTCTCTTTTCTTGACATGTATGTTGGTGAATGAGTAGAAATTGATGTGTTTTGCATAAGTGGGACTTTAGATTAAAACGATGATGTAGTGTAAACAAATGATGTAGTGTAACTTAGTGTAAACAAACTTTGTAGTGTAAAAGTAGAGTCTCACTCTGTTTACATGTTGGTGATGAAAGGGTAGATATATATGAATTGATTTGAGTGAAAGAGCACATCCGGTTTCCAGTTCACCAATTGTGAATGGATCTTGATTGTTAACTCTTGAATGGAAAATACTTGATTTATGCATGCCTATGCTAGATTAGGTTGTTTGGCGTTCTTGTGATTAATGGGTCTTTGACCAAGAGACACAATTGCTCATTCCATAACCACGGGTGAGTGATGAATGGATTTCGGTATTCCTAAATCAACAAATGATTTGTAATAATATATGATTTGGTTTCAGAATCCTTAATCAAGTGAAGTAAACCCTTGAATCCGTATTGAATGGTACTTGAATATTTATGATCAGCATAACTTGCTTGTGTGTTTGGTGAACTTATGTACCTATTGTAAGCACTATCTTGCATCTCTTTAAGCCACCTTTATTTTCGTAGCTAGGGGTGCTTGGCCTTTAGTTTATTTGCTTTGCCACTTTAAAATGCTTTGTAGTTTAATTGCCTTGCCTCTTTTAATTGCTTTGTAGTGTAATTGATTTCCATGTAGTTACATTTAGCAAAGCAAGCACCCGGTTACATTTCTATCCTTAGTATAATTTAATTTAATTTGGTTTTATTCACACCTCACACACCATCCGCTTTATGCATAAACTTCACACACACTATTCTCACCACTTCCATGCTCTATTTGCATAGCTTTTAATAAACGCTTTAGCTAGAGACGGTTATACGGATTCCACCTCTTTATGGGAACGACCCTTGCTTACTTGCTATACTAGTCCTTTGACTCGTTGCATTTGCGAGGTAGATTACATTAGAAATATCTTTTTGGCACACCACAACGATGGTGTATCATCGACATGCTCATGTAGGGAAAAACAGTTTTACACGCGCAGCGGAATGCGAAAATAGGTTTGGCATATAACAAAAATTTTCCCTTTTAAAAGATGAACCCTAACCCTTAATTAACTTAATGTATAAACAAAAGTACCATACCTTTTGTCGCGTGATCCGATTGACTTGCGTCAATGGTAATCCGCAAGATCTTCCAATCCAATCACGAACGTGGATCACCTAAGAACGTAATCTCCCTTTCTTTGAATTAAGTACCTGAGGATGGATAACAAAAGCTTTTTCTTTTTCGTTAGTCACAAAAACTCACAAGAGCATAAAGAACGTTCCGGTCACTTTTGAAATATCAATCTTTTGATCGAAACTCGCGTGAACCTAAATCGAAGTTGTGCACAAAGCCTTTTGATGTAAGATCTTATAGTACACTATCGAAATAAAATGTCTCTTCTCACTTTCTCTCTTTGGCCGAATTTTCTCACACTAATCTAAGAGTTGGATTCTATTTTTCAAGCTATAGAAAAAATAATTCTCTATTAAGCAATTAGGGTGGCCGAACTCTTGCTCAATATAATATATATATATGGCGAATTCTTTGCACAATCTCATATATATTTATGTCAATTATTTGCTGCCAAAAATTATTTATATTATACGAATTCTTTGCTGCCTATTAAATATGTAGTCAAATTCAACTTGCCTTCTATATTAAATATTATGCACCGAATTCAACTTTGCTTATATATTATATATTAGCCTAAATCTTCTCCCAAGTTGGATTTATGTCTTGTAGTCTAAATCCTAGCCCTAGGTAGATTTCCTTAGAATTCCAAACCCTAATCCAACTCTTTAGTGTGTTTGTGACTATATCAAATACTTCCTAATTTGACTAGATAAATAAATTCATTTTATTTATCTACTTACCAAATAAAGTCTTTAATATTAATTATACTACCAACAATAGTATAATATTAAAAAACATATTTCCTAGTCAGAAAAAGATTTTGGTTCTTAAATAAATAAATAAATAATTATCATTTAAATAAATAATAAAATAAAACAATATATTAGGCAATTTAATTGACCTTGCCGCCCAACATGCATATATATGGGCTTACATATTGGTTTTCCATTTTATTAAATTTCATTAAATTCATTAGATTTTAATAAAAAAAAAAACCCACATGTGAATTAGACCCATTATTATTAAAAGAAACAAGCCCACATACCTTCCATTAATATATTAATATAATTTAATAGCCCATTAAATAAATAATGTACAAATTATATTCTTAATATATTAAATAAAATTCTAAATGGACTCATAATTAGTCTGGTAGAATATATCAAGTGATCCATGCAAGTCCGTGTGGATTGGGGATCTTGGCGGACTATCTAAATTTAAGTTTCAATAGACATAACCCAATCACAATCAACACATGATTCACTTAGGTCCGATCTATTAATTTTAGCTCATTTCACTAAAGAGCTAAAATTGTACTCTTAAATAAAGATAAAACAAGTAAATGTTTCTCATTCAAACCCTAGACAATCTTATAGGAGATAGTGTATCCTCGTGAATAATATCAATAATGGCCAAGAGCTCATAGACCGCCTATAGCTCTCCTAGTTACCATATTTACTCATATGATCACATTTTGAACTTGGATATTTTGACTTGTCCAGAAGCCATGTTTCAATAGTCACTATCACAAACTTAATGTTAAGATTTAATATTCAATACCTCAAAACATCCATATGACAATATTACACTCTCATTTAAATAAATGGAGCCACGATGTCCATCTCTATAAATGAAGTTCTCTATCGATTAACAAATGAATACCACCAAATTATCGAGGATAGACTATGCTATATAATCGTACTCATTGATAGCTCAAATGATAACACTTGCAATCATTAGTCCATCATTTATCTCAGGATTAAGATAGATTCTCCGATTGTCCTCATAATGAAAAAATTTTATCTACTGACGGTTCTAGATAAAGTATTTCATTGTGTTCCTATTCAATACACCTAGTGCACTAGATTCTTTTACTCAAAGACATTTGGATGATTTTAAACTCATCATGTCTCATTTGATCTCACTCAAATGCTAGCAAAAGAATCTACAACTTTAACGAGATAAATGTGCCCAACATTTATCTTAAGTTGTGAACAATATTCAAGACTAACTAAAGAATTGTGTCTACCTCGTATATATCCAAATGTACGAATAATTCTGTATATCTCATAGTCTTTTAACCTTATGATTATTTACTTTGACAATTATAATAATAAATTATAAATGCTATAAGATTTGTTAAATTAGAAATCACTTTATTAATATGAAAAGATTGTCAATTACATTATTACATTCTTGCTGTTGAGCATAATCCTGACAACTCATGAGTTTCGATTTGAAGCTCCTCGTTGTAGCGTTGCTTCTATACCCAATTCCAACATCATTATGCCTAATCGAACCAAAATCAGCTCTAACTCTCTTAACGGTGGTGCTAGAATCCGGATCCATGATCGATTCGGCATTCAAATTATTTGTAATAGATTGTGGGGCTGAGAAAATGAAATCCGCATTCGAGTTCTCCATACTCAGACGAAAGAGACATAGGGAAGACCCTGAAAGAAGGCAGAAACAGCAAGAAAGGAAGAAAATACGAAAAAATGATGGCACATGGGTTTAGTAAAAAGAAACATAAAGGTGCACAACACATTTTCCAAGTGCATACAAACTTCATCCCCACACGCTCATTCCTTGTGTGCTCATGCCTTCTTTTGACTAGGTTGGATTTGACCCCTTGTGAGGAGCTTAAGCAAAGAGAGCAAACTTGCATGAATTGTCATATGTAAAAAGTTGATTAAATTTATGTTTTTTTTATAATTGCTTGAGATTATTGGTTGCACATTTATGCTCATATATTCTTTTTTTTAAAAAAAAAAATAAGTGTGCACCAATGCTTTACTTGCAATCCATGTAATATTTATGCTCAAACATGTATTTTTGGACTAGGAGAATTGTTTGGGAAAGTACATATGAATGACCCAAAATTTATCTCCATGACATGAGAATTTTATGACATGCTTAAAATGATATGCATGAAATGGATTTGATTGCTTATATGCAAATCATGTGTGAAAAGCAAATGAGAAGACTAAAATCAATAATGATCTAGTATCCACTTAATTAATAAGGATTTTATATTCAAATTAGTCTTCTCTCTCTTTTTAAAGGTGTAAACAAGGCTACTAACATACAAATGTTTCATCCAAAAAAATCAAATAGGATTATAAATATCCATGTCTTGATTTGCCTTTAAGGACTGATATAGTTGCTCTTAGCTCAAAAATATCTTTTGAAAAACTATATCTTGCTTGTTTATGACAAAAGGGTACAAATTGGTTTGAATTCTCTTGGAAACCCTTTTGATGATTACTTTGCCAAATACCATTGATTTTAGACTTGAATGCAACATGTCTTGCATACAAAGCATCTTTGTACACATTTTCTTAACAATAAAACTCCTTGAATCTCTCTCAATTACTTGAGTTGCATAAAGTTCGTTTATGGGATTATGAAAATGCCTTTTATGATAATAGCTCTCTTTGCTAAAGAAACCCGATAGGGGAAACTCCTTTGCCTATCTCATGACCAAAACGGGGAGAAGTCTTGAGAAAAATAGGAGGAGTATTTTTATGCTTTGGGGGGGAAGTTTGAGAGAGTAACCTTTTAGGGGGAACATTGCACATGCATTTCGTTATATTGCTTCATTGATTGCAAATTCTTTTTTTATATTTGTTCACCTCACATGCACTTGTTCTTGGAAAGTGCTTTCATGCTATTATGTGTAGGTATGATGATCTACGAAGAGATTGAAGACCTTGAAGACTTAATATCTTAGGTTTCTCTTATTGTAATGTAGAATCTACAATTGTTGACCAATAACTTTGGTTTTCTTTATTTGTGAGGATTATTTTTTGAGTGGTTGTTTTGTCATGAAATAACCAAAAGAGGAGATTGTAAGTTCCTTAATTTTGATTGGCTTATTTCATGACAAACCATATTTTGGGGATTAATATGTGAGGGTAGTTTAGGGCTTCCTTGTTCGTGATCAAGCTTATTTGGATTTCAAGCCCTCAAGCACAAGAGCTTATTGAAGGTATAATCACTCGTGCTTAACCCTTGTTGAAGAGATTAGTTGCACACATACTTCTCATGCATGCATGTATGTTTATTGCTTTTTGTGTGTACTCATTTCACTTTTCACACTTGCACATTTTTTGATATCTCCGTATGTATTGTTGTGGTGTGCGTTAGTCATCTTACCCGCGCAACACCCGCGCATTACGTTGGTCTAACACTGGTCGACATGCGCCACACCAATGCAACTCTGGCAGAGGATCACCGCTAGTCCTGCGCTGGTAGTCATACGCTTGTTGGGTCAGAGGATATGCACCGGTAGTATGCTACACGACCAGCGCACATACTAGTGCACTTGTCGGGTTTTTGGGCTGTTCATTTCTAAAACGACACCACTTCATCTAGGGCTCCTATATAAGTACCATCTTCTTCCTAGCTCATTTTTGTGAGCTCAAAATCATATTCAAGTGAGAGAAACTCAAACCCTAGAGAGAGAAACTCCCAATAACTCACATTTACTTAACCAAACACCTTCCCATGAGCATCTAGCATCTTCCTAGCATCATTCAAGCACTGGCTTTCTTGTTTTCTTTGACTAGGTAATTTCTACATGTCATAGAACCTCTTGTTTCATTCTTATGACATCTTTGCCTAGGTTTAACATTTATTTGTTAATTAAATGCATGCATCTTTACTTAATGTTATTTCTAACATATTTGATACTTTGTTTTTTAGTTAAGATGAGTTGTTTGTTGATAGCTAGCGTTTAAGACCATTTTGCCCTCTAGCTAAGTCTATATGATTTGCATTTAGACATTGATGTGTAGGACTCATTGATTGCCTTTGTTAATTGCATTTATTGTCCTTGTCATGTTCATATTGACAACTTGTGTTGATTGGCTTTTGATTGACAATTCCTTGATTGCACTTGTTAATTGCATATTCATTGTCCTTGCCATGTTTATTAACAACTTGTGTTGAGTTGGCTTTGTTTGATAACTAGGTCTTAGACTTGCATGTCTTTATCTAGTTAAGTCTTTATGAGCATTCATATGGGCATCATGATATCTAGGATTGTCCATATTGACATCTTAAAATCCTAGGTAAGCATTTAGTGTAGCCTAGCATTATTTGCATTTAGAATATTATCATATTCACATAGGTTATTGATCTCTTCATTGAGAGTTAAGTCTTATAACTACCGGTGTGTAGTGCTCAAGTACCTTTGTACTAGCTCTTCTATAAAAGGCCTGCGGGTAGATTAGGAGGTGCTCACGCTAAGAGTAGTGGATCGTAGAGATCACTAGAGGGTGTAACCTTCTCTTCATATAGAGGTTGTCTAAGGTTGGTCTAGGTTCACTGTTAAAGGATTACGGGCAGTAGTGGTGGGTTAGTGACCGAGAATGGTTGAGGTCAACCTAGGTTGTAAACATCATTACAAGTAGTGGATTCGAGGATTGTGTGTGACTAACATAATAGCTCGTGGTTTTTCCTTATTGCAGGTTTCCGTGTAAAAATCAAGTGTTATTTAATTTCCGCACTTTTACACTTGATTTATATTGTTGTGTGTTTGGGTTTTTATATGCTAATATTGACTAATTGAAAAATTGGTAATAATCGATTAACAACCTATTCCCCCCCAGGTTGTTTTAGACACACACTATATATATTTTCAATGAAGAAGACCCAAGGTAATTGAACATTTGAAAGTGCAAAACACAAAGGATAATCAAATACCTTGTTAACTTGAGTGCAGTCATGAAATTGGTGTAAACCACCAAAATTCTTGAACAAAAGACTTCAAGGTTGCTTAGTGATGATAGAGGAATTTAAGAAGAAACTTCTCCAACTTGAATCACTCAATTTCTAGTTGAAATGAGTGAGATATGGTGATTTAAAGTTGAGAGAAAATTGGAGAGAAAATTTTGCACTTAGTCTTCTTCTACAATTTTGAAATATAGAGGGAAAGGAGATATAAAGGAGGGAAAAAGGGAGGATTTTGGGCATCCAATGAGAAGCTGCCCAATGGATCATTTATTGTATATGTTTTTGGTCCTCATTCCTCTAGTCAATTGCTTGTTTTTCGAGTCATTTAGGGATTTAATTTGTGTATTTGAGCATTTTCATGTTGTTGGATCCAAATGATGTGTTTGAAGACTTTCAGAGGAAAAGAGCAATTTATGCAAGTTTGAGGGCCTTTTCAGCAATTGACATTTCTATGTTCTCATGACCGCTGTTATTTTCCACAGTGGTTCCAACAGAGTTCCAAGGACAGAGGCTACCGCCTTGCCAACTGCTTCAAGTTGTGCTCTCAAAGCTACATCACTATGCTTAATCGTGAAGACTGATGAGCGTCGTTGTGTACTCAACAAAATACATTTTAAATATGATCGTTTTGAAAACCAATTTTTACCACTTAAAAATCCACTTAGATATAAAATTTAGTAAAATGGTAAGTAAGAATTCGTGCCACAGGGAATTAGAGTAATTACTTGAATAAATTAACAATTCCTAAATGCAATAAAGTAAGTCATATGCAATGGATGGTTGTATGGCTTGTCAAGTCATCAAACATACATGTAAAATAAACCTAATGAAACTAATAAAACTAACAGAATAGAATGCTCAACGAATCTAGATAAGAAATATATGGAATAAACAATTAAGAGAATTGCTATGGAATTAATGGGAATGCAAGTGGATTATGGGTTATGCTTCTCAAGCTACTTTAGTGAGCCAACCTCACAAATGTTAACCAATTGTATTCTTGAATGTGTTTAGACAATCACTATGAACCCTAAACAACTTCCAACCGTAGTGACTAGCCGATTAAGGAGAGAGGGTCATGTCACGGCGGAATCAGTTTGTTACAATTAAAGGTTTAGATTATCGCGGTTGATATATCCTCCGATAATCTATCCTACTCACTATGTTCTTAATCCATCAATGGTGTCAATTAAATCAAGATTATATAACAAATTATCCTAAACAAGAGTAATCAACTAGTGGGTATACATATCAATTATATAATGAATAGAATCTAATTATAAAATGAATAGAACACAAATAGAGATTAAAATATATATAAAGCTTAAGCAAAAACCAATCCAAATGTTCTCACATCAATCCCGTAGAAAGGGGGTTTATTTACACAAATTACAATCAAAGGGAAAGCAAGTAAAAGAATAAGAAATCACCCATTAGGCCTTCTTTTGTAGAGTTTGATCATTTCCTTACCTTTGATGCTCCTTGTTTAAATAGTGAAAGATGAGAATGTGTCTGGATAGGTAGAGTCAAATGAGAAGTGACTAAGGAGATATGTGGAGAAGATGAGAAGAAAGGAATGATTGGGGGAATGTAATCTAGAGTAATTGTTGAGTTTAGGAAGGAGGAGAAATGGTGGGATTAGGAATGGTAGAAGAAAAGGGGGGTTTCTTGGTTGTCAAGAGTTGTCTAAAAGGGGAAAAACTATGATATATTTATAGGGTTTTGAATTTAGGTCTCGGATGGTTAATTACCAAAATACCCATATACTTGTCAAATTTCTATTTTGGCCCCTTTAAGCTGCCTTTCCGTAATTTTCCCCACCAATTAGAATTGAACAAAGGATGGTCGCTGTTTTGGTTCAATGGCGACATATTTGGCGATGCAATTAGGTGCAAAAATCATCTCTGTCGCCATGGGGTCACTGTGGCGACATCGAAGAGCAAATCGCAGCAATTAATTTGGACTATTTCGTGGATGCATCACGATTTGGAAAGTGGCGACATAAGGGGTGATGGAGGTGTGATTTGCGGTGGAGATCCGGCGGTTTTAAGTGACTGGAAAGACGGCGACTGGACTGCTGTTGGGATCGCCGATTGATTGGGCTGGAGATCGATCGGCGATTGGTCGGTTTAGGGCGACATCCGACGGTGGCGTAGGCTAGGGTTTGGAGAGGGGCTTCCATGTGTCTGCACGCTGGAGGTTGAAGATGAACAGAAATATGGGCCGGGTTGCACCCGACCTGCTCTTTATCTTTACAAGGGTGCAATTAGAATCAGGATGGGGTGCGTTTTGAGGCCCAAGCCTGCTTCAAAATGTTCCGCATCACTTATTGATGACGTGGGCTGCTGTTTTCTCTGGGGTGTGCTTAGCATTGGCCTGGAGTGTACTAGGGCTCGAGTCACCTGTCTCTGATTGGGGTGCGCTTACGAGTGTACTAGGGTTCATTCAGAAGCCCAACCCACTGTGAACGCACCTCTTAACTTATCTGACGTGGCGCGATTTGCCTGATTTGCGTGGTAAATTATGGAAAGCTCCCCTAATCTCTTGTATATTTGAGATATCTTCAATTCTTCCTTCAATTATTACATTTATACCCCTAATTCAACAATATTACTCCAATGCCCCTGAACTTAGTAAATTCCTGAAAACACTTAATTTATACAATTAAATCATGGGATATTGCCCAAAAATTAAACAAAAAGAAAAGGAAATGAGGGCCAAAATCATACAAATTTTGGTTCAATCAAAGACCGCTCCCATGACCGCTTTGGCTTCTAGAGCGGTATTCACAGCGGTTTGGCAAATCTGCTTGAATATTAGATTTCTGATCACATGCTAGAGACCGGTTGATATAAATACATGAAGAAATTAGGGTTGGAGCTCTCTCGCTTGCTCTCTCACTTACGAGTGGACTAGGGTTCATTCAGAAGCCCAACCCACTATAAACGCACCTCATAACTTATCTAACGTGGTGCGATTTGCATAATTTGCGTGGCAAATTACGGACAGCTCCCCTGATCTCTTGCATATTTGAGATATCTTCAATTCTTCCTTCAATTATTACAGTTATGTCCCTAATTCAACAATATTACTCCAATGCCCATGAACTTTGTAAATTCTTGAAAACACTTAATTTACACAATTAAATCATGGGATATTGCCCGAAAATCAAACAAAAAGAAAAGGAAATGAGGGCTAAAATCATACATATTTTGGTTCGATCAAAGACAGTTCCTATGACTGCTTTGGCTTCTAGAGCGGTATTCACAACGGTTTGGTAAATCTGCTTAAATATTGGATTTCTGATCACATGTCAGAGACTGGTTGATATAAACACATGAAGAAATTAGGGTTGGATCTCTCTCGCTTGTTCTCAGACCACTGGTTGTTTCATAACACACCACAGAATACCATCATCCATCTTTACATATATAAGATTCGTAAGATGAAGAAGATGTAACATCGATGATCTGATCAATTCATTGGAAGCTTTCATGGGTTTAATCTATTACTTCTCTTCCCTTGTTATTTCCGCTATGTGTAACTAACTCCATACTAGGGAATCAATGTGAACCTCTATGAATGCTCATTGTTAGAATTTACTATATTTTCTTAGTTCAAGTTTTGATTCATTCAATTCATCCTATGTCATAACTCTTTATTATTGCTCATGCTTGTTTATATGCTCGGCATGAATCTAGGGTTTTGATAATTTATTGATTGAGTTTAGGGTGTTTTACGTCACGTACTCTTAATCAATCTTCAATTGAATGGGTAAAACTTATCATGCTTGTTTATATGCTCGTAAGTTTTGGTTCACTTGTTCGTTTACTTGATGTGTGGTAAAACTTATCATGCCTGTTTATACGCTCGTATGTTAATCATACTTAATTTAAGAACGAACCCTTAACTTGATTAACATCTTTTATCAAGGTCAATTCGAAGCATTGGGTAAACGTAGTTTGGGAGCATTGATAACCTAGTTTTCTCACCTCTTGATCACATTCACATATTCTTGTTAACTACTTTCTTAGATAATTCGGTTATAAATCAATCAATCTCAAATCTATTGGATACCGTTACTTGCTTAGCTTTAATTAAAATTAGTTTAATTGATAATTCACTTTTCCTCGTGGGAATGATCCCTACATTCCACTGTATTTATCTCACGATTCGTGCACTTGCAAGTTAGATTTTAAAACACGATTTTATTCCTCAAGTGTTTGGCACTGCTGTTAGAGACTATTTGAATTTATTGGTTATTTCTAGTTTTAGTTTTAGTTAATAGGTTAGCTTAGGTAGTCGAGTAATTAATTTTTAGCTTTTTAGATTTTTATTATTTTCTTTTTCTTTCTTTCTTTCTTTTCGTAGTTTACTTGTGTTTTGTCTTTTCTTGTTTCAGTTGTTGACAATAGATGCAAGTTAGAAGATCTCAGCAGAGAGAATTATTACCTTTGAATGATAACATTGATCGCATCAGAAATTTAACAATGGCAGACGGTCCAAATCAAAACCAAGAGAGACTCAATTAGGGTCCCAATCCCATTCCCGACCTTATTCCATATCCGACTTATGAGCCAGAACCAGAGCCCATCAGAACAATGAAGGATTATAGTAGGTTGATTGTGAGCAATCACCCCTATGTATTGTGCTAGAACCGGCAGCAAGGAATTATAAACTGAAAAGTATACACTACAACCAGTTGCCTACTTTCCATGGTTGACCAGATGAAGAGGTTCTTCTGTTCATCAGAGAGTTTTACGCAGTAATACAATCCTTTCCTAACCATTGGATTACAGAAGACTAGCTACGTATGAGGTGTATTCCACATGTATTGAAAGATGAGGTGAAGACATGACTATTAACATTACCTCCAGCTTTTTTGAGAACTTAGGATGAAGTAAGGGAAAAGCTCACTGATAAGTATTATGCACCTCAGAAAACTAGTGAAATCCGAGCTAAAATTTCAAGTTTCTTTCAATAAGACCATGAAACTTTTTATAATGCGTGGCAGTGTTACAAGAAGTATACCAGGGATTGCCCTCAACATGGATATCTTACGCATCAGCTATGTTAGTGGTTTTATGATGGCCTGCGTGAAGTGTCAGGTCTTTTAGTGAACAATTCTTGCTGAGGATCCATGTATGACAAAGAGCTTGATGAGGTATATGCCATCTTTGAAAAGTTGTCTCAAAATTCTCGTCACAAAAATTCCAGGAGGAAGAAGGGAATCTATACCATAGATGCCAACACGGAAAGCTTTATTTAGATGACACAGGTGTTGAAGAAATTAGAAACTCTTACTGCTGAAGTGGGACAAGTGAAACAAAAAGTGTTTATGGGTGAACAACAAGTAGGAGGTCTTGGACCTAATGAAGAAGAAGAAGTTCAAGCCATGAACAACTATAACTCCAGACCACAAAATGATCCTTCCAATACATACAATCCGGGCTGGAGAAATCATTTAAATTTTTCTTGGTCCAACAACAATCAGAGTCCTGGAAATCAATGGGGAAATAATTATCAGGGCATTGGAAGCTAATGGGGAAACAATTCCTACAATCAAAGGCAGAATAATACCGGTGCTCAATAAAATTATGATTCCCAACCTAAGAAGCCATTATTGGAAGATATGTTACAACAAATCCAGCAACAAAACCACAAAATCCAATGACAAATGAAGCAAACCCAACAAAATAACGATGTAAAATTTCAGAATATTCATGCTTCAATGAAAAAGATGGACAAGCAAATTGGGCAATTAGCCAAAGTTAATCAAAGGAACGAACATGGAAAATTTCCAAGTTACATTGAGCAAGTAAAGGTTATGACACTTCTCGAGAATGGTAAGATATTAACTAATGATAGACCTACTGATTTTTTTGATAAATATGCTACTGTTTCAGATCTTTCAAAAGAAAACATCATATCCTAGGATGAAGAGACAGTGGTGGAAAAATCCAAAGTTTCACCACTCCTGCACAAGTCACCCAATCCATATGTTCCTCAAATTCCTTTCTTAGAGAGACTGTAAAAGAGCAAGTTGGAGAAGTCGTAAAAGACATATATGACATTCTTTCAAAAGTCAATGTCAACTTATCCTTACTAGAGATGATTCAGAAAATGCCAGCATATGTCAAGTTATTCAAGAGCCTTCATACCTACAAAACAAGATTTGTGGAGAATCATCAAGAATTCATGACTGGAAGTGCTAATGCAGTCCTTCAAAAGTCGTTGCCACCAAAATTACAAGACCTAGGGAGTTTTTGCATCAACATCACTATTGGAGGTACAACTTTGGAGAGAGCTATGTTAGATTTGGGAGACAGTATTCATTTAATGCCTTCCACTATCTATGAGCAACTGGGATTGAATGACCTAAAGAAGACAACCATGTTACTTTTGTTGGCCGATGGTTCTGCTAGATACTCGAGGGGTTATGATGAAGATGTGTTGGTGCAGGTAGATAATCTCATCATTCCTGCTGCATTCGTGGTACTAGATATGGATGAAAGAGCTAAAGATAGAACTGTAAGCCTATTCTTTTAGGGAGACCTTTTATGGCAACTGCAAAGAATTTTATAGATGTCTAGAATGGAAAGCTAATGATGAATATGTTAGATGAAACTATAGAGTTTAAAGTCTTTGAGTCTCTTAAGTTCCCTTAAGCAGTCGATGATTGTTACACCGTTGAGTGTAGTTCAATTGAAGTGGTGAATTCGGCAGTGCAAGATGAATTGTCAGAGGAAATATCCGAAGAACTGGTAGATTGGGTTTGTGATGTTTTTGAAGGTGAGGAAGAAATTCAACATGTTGGAGTTTCAGAAGAAGATTATGATATTGATGAAGTAAGGGCTGAAATAGAAGATGAGATCAACAAGTCGTTAATCTCATCTATGAGCTCTCCCCTTACATTAGAGCTAAAACAACTTCCTTTTAACCTCAAGTATGCTTTTTTAGGGGTAAATGAGACTCTCCCAATGATTATAGCTTCTGACTTAGAGGCAGAAAAAGAAGAGAGACTATTGAAGGTACTCCGAGAACATAAGCCGCCATTGGATCAACCATAACGGATATTAAGGGAATAAGCCCTGCCATTTATATACACCATATTCTTTTAGAATATGGTGCAAAGCCGTTTAGAGAGGCTCAACGAAGACTTAACCTGAACTTGAAAGAGGTCGTAAAGGAAGAGGTCTTAAAGCTACTTAAGGTTGGTATTATATACCCTATATCTGACAGTAAGTGGGTAAGTCCTGTCCATGTTGTACCAAAGAAATCTGGGATCACGGTTGTAGCCAATGAGAATAACAAGTTGATTCCTACAAGAAAGACAATGAGATAGAGAGTGTGCATAGATTACTACAAGCTCAACATGGCAACTAAAAAGGATCACTTTCCTTTACCATTTACTAATCAGATGCTCGAGCGTTTGGCGGGACATGCTTATTATTGCTTCCTTGATGGATTTTCAGGATACAATCAAATTGCCATAGCTTTATAGGACCAAGAGAAGGCAACATTCACATGCCCCTTTGGAACCTTTGCTTATCGAAGAATGCATTTTAGGCTGTGCAACGCCCTTGCCACTGTCCAAAGATGCATGATGTCAATCTTCTCCAACATGCTAGAGCAGTTTATTGAGGTATTTATGGATGATTTTTTTTTTCTGTTTTTGGTAATGCTTTTGAACACTACCTTGATAACTTAACTTGTGTTATGATAAGATGCACGGAGACCAATTTGACTCTTAGTTGGGAGAAAAGACATTTTATGGTGAAATCTGGAATAGTTCTAGGACATGTGATATCTGATAAAGGCATAGAAGTAGATAGAGCTAAAATTGAAGTAATTGCTAAACTTCCACCTCCCACTTCGGTGAAGGGTGTGAGGAATGTTTTTGGTCATGCAGGTTTCTATAGGCGCTTTATAAAATATTTTTCAAAAATTAGTCGTCTCCTATGTAACCTCTTGACCGAGGAATCTACATTTGTTTTCAATAATGAATGTTTGCATGCTTTTGAATCTTTGAAGAATAAACTAACATCTACTCCTGTAATCATGCCTCCTGATTAGTCTCTTCCATTTGAATTGATGTGTGATGCCTTAGACTATGCTGTAGGCGCTGTTTTAGGACAGCGAGTAGATAAAGTACAACATGTTATTTACTACACTAGTCGCACTTTGAATGATGCACAATTGAATTACTCCACTATAGAAAAAGAATTACTTGCTCTTGTTAGTGCCTTTAAAAAATTTTGTCAATATTTAACTGGATCTAAGATCATTGTTTATTTTGATCATGTTGCTTTAAAATATTTACTAACAAGGAAGGAAGCGAAACCAAGATTACTCCAGTGGATCCTTTTATTGCAAGAGTTTGATTTGGAAATCAGGGATAAAAAGGGCAGTGAGAATGTGGTAGCTAATCACCTTTCTCGATTAATGGAGGATGAGAACGTGGAAGGGAGCAATAAGCTTGTGCCAATCATACTTATTCAAATATGGCGCTGATCAGATCATTTGAAGATGCATACCTGAAGAAGAGCAACGAGACGTGCTAAAATTCTGCCACAACCTTAGTTGTCGAGGGCACTTTAGTGCCAAGAATATTGCTTTGAAAGTTCTCCAATTATGTTTCTTATGGACCTCTTTATTTAAGGATGTATATACCTTCTGCATTTCTTATGACAGGTGCCAGAGAATAGGGAACATTGGTAAGAGAGAAGAGATGCCTCTTTTAAGCCAACTGGTTGTGGAGATATTTGGTGTGTGGGGAATATATGTCATAAGATTGAAATTCCCTAGAGAGATGTAGTGTATATTATACCTAAGGGAGGGGGGGGGGGTGAACAAGTATAGTCCCAATTTCTTCCAACTTCAAAATTTACGGATTACAAGAATGAAATGTAAACTTGATATGATTTAACAATTGTATAGTATGAGTCAATACATGTAAAAATCAATATACGAGAGATACAATCAATACATGATATGAAAGATAATAAAAAGTAAAACGAAAATGAACAGAGGTATTTTTACGTGGTAAACCTCAAAGAGGAAACATCCACGGGTTGAATAACCACAACCACCGGCAAAGCAATCTACTATATGAAAAGGACTTACACACTCAAGGCTATCAACAAATGATATCCACCCTAAGCCATCAACTCCTAATCTACCCTCAAGGCCTAGTGAACCACCTAGTCTACTCTCTAACCAAGATGTGTCCTACACCTCTAGAGAGCAACTCTCTATCTAAGGCTCTCAAGCTTCTATGAAGATTTCCTTACTTAGCAATCTAGATCACAAATAATCCTAGTCAAGCTTGTAAGGAAAAACGGTTTTATACGCGCAGCGGAATGCGAAAATAGGTTTGGTATATAACAAAAAATTTCCCTTTTAAAAGATGAACCTTAACCCTTAATTAAATTAATGTATAAACAAAAGTAACATACCTTTTGTCGCGTGATCCGATTGACTTGCGTCAATGGTAATCCGCAAGATCTTCCAATCCAATCATGAACGTGGATCACCTAAGAGCGTAGTCTCCTTCTTTGAATTGAGTACCTGAGGATGGATAACAAAAACTTTTTCTTTTTCGTTAGTCACAAAAACTCACAAGAGATCATAAAGAACGTTTCAGTCACTTTTGAATTATCAATCTTTTGATTGAAACTCGCGTGAACCTAAATCGAAATTGTGCACAAAACCTTTTGATGTAAGAGCTTCTAGCACACTATCGAAATAAAATGTCTACTATTTTTCTTTTTCTTGGCCAAATTTTCTTACACTAGTCTAAGAGTTGGATTTTATTTTTTCAAGCTATAGAAAAATAATTCTCTTTCTAAAGAATTAGGGTTAGCTGAATTCGTATTGCCATATAAATAATATATATCTTACGAATTCCACTTGCCTAAATAAATATATATATATATATATAGTGCTGCATGAATTGTTCTTGCCTATATAAATACATATATATATATATATCCCGCATGAATTGTTCTTGCCTATATATAATATATAGGACGAATTCATATTGCCTAATATAATGTATATATCTGATATATGTTCACCAATTCACTTGCCCATTAAAATAGATAGTGGACGAATTCAATATGGGACGAATTCAACTTGCCCAATATTAAATTTTCTACTTGCCAAATTCTACTACTATATTGGATTTATGCATTTTGACCTAAATCCTAATCCTAGATAGATTTCTCTACAATTCCAAACCCTAATACAACTCTTTAGTCTGTTTGTGACTATATCAAAAACTTCTTAATTTGACTAGATAAATAAATTCATTTTATTTATCTACTTACCAAATAAAATCTTTAATATTTATTATACTACCAACAATAGTATAATACTAAGAAACATATTTCATAGTCAGAAAAAGATTTTGATTCTTAATTAAATAAATAATTAATAAATTAACTAATTCCCATTTAATTAAATAATAAAATAAAATAATATATTTAGACTAATATAATAGCCTTGCTGCACAAGTACCATTCATGGGCTATATATTATTTTTCCATTTTATTAAATCCATTGGACCTTAATAAAAAGCCCATATGTGAACTAGACCCATTCTTACTAAAACAAACAAGTCCACATGCCTTTCATTAATATATTAATATAATTCAACAGCCCATTAAATAAATAATGTATAAATTATATTTTTAATATATTAAATACAATTTTAGATGGACCCATAAATTGGTTCGGTAGAATATATCAAGTGATCCATGCAAGTTCATGTGGATTGAGGATTTTGGTGGGCTATCTAAATTTAAGCTTCAATAGACATAACCTAATCGCAATCAACAAATGATTCACTTAAGTCCAATCTATTAATTTTAGCTCATTCCACTAAAGAGCTAAAACTGTATTCTTAAATAAAGATAGAACAAGTAAATGTTTCTCTTTCAAACCCTAAACAATCTTATAGGAGAAGTGTATCCTCGTGAATAATATCAGTAATCTCTAAGAGCTCATAGACCACCTATAGCTCTCCTAGTTACCATATTTACTCATATGACCACATTTTGAACTTGGATATTTGGACTTGTCCAGAAGCCATGTTTCAATAGTCACTATCGAAAACTTAGCGTTAAGATTTAATTTCCAATACCTCAAAACATCCATAGGATAATATTATACTTTAATTTAAATAAATGAAGCCACAATGTCTGTATCTATAAATGAAGTCCTCTATCGATTAACAAATGAATATCACCAAACTTTCGAGGATATATTATGCTATATAATCATACTCATTAATAACTCAAATGATAACACTTGCAACCATAAGTCCATCATTTATCTTAGGATTAAGATAGACTCTCCGATTGTCCTCGTAATGAAATTTTTTTTATCTACCGACGGTTCTAGATAAAGTATTTCATTGTGATCCAGCTTAATGCACCTAGTGCACTAGATTCTTTTACTCAAAGCTACTTTGATGCTTTTAGACTCATCATACCACATTTGATCCTACTCAAATGCTAACAAAAGAATCTGCAACTTTAACAAGATAAATTTGCCCAACATTTACCTTAATCTGTGAACATTATTCAAGACTAACTAAAGAATTGTGTCTACCTCATACATATCCAGATGTACGAACAATTCTTCTTTTCTCATAGTCTTTTAACCTTATGATTATTTACTTTTGACAATTATAATAATTAAACTATAAATGCTATAAGACTTGTTAAACCAAAAACCACTTTATTAATATGCATAGATTGTCAAAAACATTATTACACTCTTGCTATTGAGCATAATCCTAACAAAGCTTCCCTAGCTCAACCATCCGGAGTACCAAACTCCTAGCTAAGACTTTTGCTTAGTTATTTGGATCCTCATGATCCTAACTAAGTCTTCGTGCTTGGCTATCTGGAACACTTTCCTAGCCAAGGCTTCTTGCTCAAATCAAGGCTTCACTAACCTTAACAAGAGACTTCAACCTTTTCATAAGGCAATGATCTAAGTGATGCAAATGATGCAAACAGAAGACAAATAAAGCAAGATGATCAATCAAACTCGATGAACATGCTTAGATATATTCTAGGACATGCTGTCAACAAACAATCACAAATGTACTAAGAAATCAAGACATGTATATCAATAAGAATAAGATGAGAATATTCAATATATCACAAAAAAAACCTTAGTTCTTAGATCATGAAATTAAACCTAGAAATTATCATGAATCACATCACATATAACATTTCTAGAATCAATTTCAAGTTAAATCAAATTTAGCAAATATATGTTCAAGAGAAATCACAAAGCTAAAACTCAATTAAAAAATGATCAAACACCCCTAGGATATGATCTAACATCATTCTTAACACAAATCATCTATCAAATAAGAAGATTAAAAGAGATGATCAAAGAGAAAGTCACAAGAAAAAGTTTCACATACAAAGTTGAAACTCGGATTGAAGAACAGCCTTCTGTGAACAATCACGAATTCATTTGACTCTGAAAATGCTTGGGTTTTGTAGCTCTCTTCAAGACCAACAATTTAGGTTTTTGGATCACTCGATTTTGAGTTCGTATGAGAGAGTTATGATCAAAATAAGAAAACTAAAATTGAGAGAAAACTTCTGAATTCATCTTTTTCAAATTTTATACACTTAATGTTTGAAGGGAAGGATGAGAGCTTTTGAAAGAATTCAAGGGAGGGAAAAATGGAAAAATCAAGGGCTGCCATGTCATCTCCATGTGTGGGGTGCGTGTGCCACACGTGGGCAGAGAGGCATCCTAGCCGTGTGGCAAATGTGGCCCATATGTGGCACACCAAGGTTGGCCTTTGGCCAATCTTGCTCCTCTCGCGTTCTTCGGCCATATTTAGGCCTCTGAACTGCGATTTCAAATCCGTTTTCAGATTAAGAATCATGATTCCCTCATGCACAACGAAGACTACAAAAATTTTCAAAAATGTTGAGAATTCATCTTGGAAAATGAAGACGAAGACAACTCAACGAATGAGAACACAAAGTAGCGTAGCTACATTGTTTGGATTCGAAACCTAATGAATGAGTAACCGAAATGATCGGGACTCAATAAGGAATAATATGAGATCATGTTCAAGTCCAAAATACAATAAACATAAACAAATAAATACAATGTCACACAAGTATGTCATATCTAAGCGATAGTGATAAAACATGCAATTCTACAATGTTTGTCTATATGAGACCAATGCATGAGCATTCTTAAATGTGTGTGAATGTGTTATACCAAATGTTTGCACAATGATGCAGGGACACACATGAATGAATTGTGTGTGTATGTACGCTTAAGCCTTACAAGAGGAAGAAGAAACTTGATACTTTAGCATCCAAGTGTGCGATGTTCCCCTTAAAGACGATATTTGCATAAGATGTCGCTTTTAACCTTTGAAGCTTCTTTTCACCAAGAACCACCTAAGCAACACTTATTACAAATATAGAGAGTTTTGCAATAGAATCAAGCCAATACAATTCAAGGATCTTACAATCTCCCTCTTTGGCTATTCCATGGCAAAACCCCATCCTCACCATACATTCTTCACTTTAATAAACTAAACGTTAATAGCATTCTCTTATCCTCATGTTACAAAAAGATCCCTAGACTAAAAGGTCTTCAAGCCTTCTTGAGTCTTCAAGAATCCCTTCTTTGAACCTCAAAATACCTATGAGAAAAGAAGAAAACCAACAAAAGATCTTCTTCCAAAAAAGAATGGTGAGAAATGATACGAAAAACAAACAAGAATTACCCTTTTCTCAAACAACACTTTATCTCAAATAAATGTTCTCTTTAAAGCTTTCCCTAATCTCTTTAACCTTTTTCATCAAGAATTCTTTTCTCCCCCTTAAGACATAAGAATTCTCCCCCTTAAGGCAATGTCTCAATTAAGCACAAAGAGGAACACAACTCACACATTTGGAACATTTCTTCACACATTGTGAGGTATACATTTTCTTTCTCCCCTATATCAAACATGGATTTCCCCATATCAGACATGGTGAGGTATACACTTTCTCCCCCTTTTTGTCAAGGAATAAACAAAGGGCACACGAGATAAAGACGAGATATTAAGCAAATAAATCGTATAGAAAGTGAAGTTGACTAAACTAAAGCTCCCCCTAAACATATGCTCCACATATTGTGATCAAGCAGATTTGTTCACAAGGGACTCACACATTCACACATTCAAGTAATAAGAGAAAATATTTCATCACTTTTCAAAGTCCAAAAAAGAATCATAGATTTTCATTTATCTCTCAAAAATATTCTCACATTGCTAATGAATCAAGCACATAAGCAAAATATGTGTGTGTGAATGCTTCTCACATATATAGTAGGAGTAATTGTGATTTCAACATGCAAACAATTTCCACACCTATCCAACTAAAGCATTTCCAAAAATAGGTCAAACCGATATTCATCCGGGTTTTTGCTTTAAAAGAATAGATATCAACATGTGAGCGTGTGTGTGCAAGTGGCTCGTTTACACATTTCTATTTGACAATTCGAGCTTTCACAATTCTCAACTATAGACCATTTAGCCTTTTTATTTTTTCATTTCTTTTAGGCTATGAATCAAAGATATTTTTAAATGATTCTTTTCAACACTTCTTTGATTTTTCTAACAAAAACATATACACCTTATGACGGCTTTCACTCATCACAATGGCGTAGCCCTTTCCTACATAGGGTGACTTCACAACCATGGTGTGTAGCCCTTTCCATGAGGGTGCTTGTTGAATACTATGTAGAACGAAGCAAAATGGATACATATCATAGGTCATCTATCATGTATTAAGCAATAGGCTTCTAGATGCATCCATAATCTACATACTTTCAACCACATATACTCAAACACTAAAACATATAAGAGAAGCATTTGTGCACTTTTCAAAAATAAGATTTTCAAGCTTAAGTGTATGATCTAAAAACAATAAATGATACTTGTTTAAGATCATTACTTCTCAAGTGAGTAGTTCTCAAATGTATTCATATTTAAGTAAGTTTTGCTCATCAAACCACTCACAATCACACAAAGACATCAATCAACACAAATCATGCCAATAGACATTCAAGAGTTTTAAACCTCTCTTTGTCCAAGGGTTTTGTGAACAAGTCCGCAAATTGATTTTTAGTAGGCATTTGCTCTAAAGAAACAATTGAATGTTCAACTAGGTCTGTAATAAAATGATACCTAATATCTATGTGCTTTGTGCAGGAGTGTTGAACTGGATTTTTAGAGATGTTAATGGCACTTAAATTTTCACAATAAAGTGTCATTTTTCCTTGTTCTATCTTATAATCTTTAAGAATTTGTTTCATCCAAAGTAATTGTGTGCATGCACTTCCGGCTATAATCATACATACAATAACACATATCATGATTAAGATCAATGTGAACAATTACCACCAAAAGATTTTAAAGGAGCAAATGTCAATGAGAACCATAAGAACACTATACTAGTTCTCTAATATGACATGCTTCATGAAGCATATATACAAGCGTTTAGTACAAACACAAAAATCCTAGAGAAGTGAGATAATATCTTTAAACTTCTTCTAGCAAACAACTAGAACTTGTATTCAAATATTCAATTAATTGAATCAAATCAAAGCTCTAAAAACATACACAAACATGTGATATTTTCGAATATGATCAATCAATGAAACATAGCACAACTAGGAATATTTTATCATTTGAATATCAATAATCAATGCTCAAATATTCCTAGATACAAAGCTAATCACAATACAACTCACAATCATGTAAAAACATAGGTTTAGAAAACCTAACTCACATTTGAGAATCTAGTAATGATAAAATTAGCTTTTATGAAGTAGTGCAAACAATGAGTTAAAAAATTCAAGTAAGCAAGCAATGCGATATAGAGATACCTTTGTAAGCTATTTTCATCAAATGTAAACCCTTTGCCCGTTTTATGAGCCCTCTTGGCTTGTTTGTCCTCATGACAACAAATTGTTGGTGTGTCGATCCAAGAGACTAAGGACTTAGCATTTTCAACTCAAACAACAAAAAAATGACTTTATCCAAAAGTCTCAATATGATTGTCATTATATAGATTCCAAAAAAAAAAACTTCTCAAAAGTTAATCAAAGGATTTCGACTATCATAGCAATTATGTGAGATAGCTAAGTTCATGTCAAAGTCATAAAGAAACAAAGCTAGCTAGCTAAGTTACTCAAAACTAGACACTAATCTTAAAGCTAACTCACATGTGCAACTTGCACTAATGGTAAGAGCATTCACCCTTGACCCATTTGGTCTTGGGTGCACAAAAACATAAACCATCATGATCATTTCTCATGGCAACATTATATATAGAAGATAAATTATCAACAATCTTCTCTTTAAAGATATTTCTCATGTTAAACACATCATTATTGCCATCAATAAAAATATTATCAAGACTGTGCATATGATCACGTGAAACACTTTTTTCACCCAAAATTGCTTGACATTCTTCTTCACATGATTATCATTATCATGCACAACATTTAAAGAGTTATCATTTGAAATATGTTTAGAAGAATGAGTAGGAACATTTTTCAAATCATACTTTTTAATCCAAGCTTTTCTAGTATGTTCCTTTATAGGATTATTGGCAATGTGCACAAGATCCAAAGGCTTCTTGGTAGCTATACAAGTGCTCTTTTTGTGAGACACTTTGGTTTGTTTACCTAATTGACAAGATTCACAAAAACTTTCTAGCTTCCTACCAAGACTAGGTGGACCTCTAAAAATGCTACCTTTTTCAAGCTTCTTTAAGTCTTTAAAGTTCATATGGCCCAAACGTTGATGCCATAAATCAAGCTTGTTGCACTCATGTGCCATGTTGCAAGTTAGGGGATCCATCTCAAGACAATAGCAGTCTATAGACCTTTTGACTTTTAGGACAACATTGCCCTTTTTATCAATTATAGTGCACACATCTTTGTTAAAGCTAATTTCCTTAAAGATTTTACACAATTGAGTAATGCTTATTAAGTTAGCTTGTAACCCATCAACATACAAAGTGTTTCAAAGTTTAGGCAATCCGGGGATACATATTGTTCCCTTGCCTAGAACTTTCTTTTTGGTGCCATCACCAAAAGTGACCTAACCTCCATCCTTTAAAACAAGATTCTTAAAGAATTTCTTGTTCCCGATTATGTTCCTAGAACAACCATTATCTAGGTACTAAGAGTAGGAAGAGTTGGCCCTTAAAGCATATTGTGCAACTAGACATTTAGGTGTGTCTTTTTTAACCCACACACTCTTCACAATACGCCTCCCACTCTTACCACTAACATGCTTTGACTCAATGTTAGACTTTTTATCATGCACCTTGACCTCATTGGTCACATTTTCAAAAATATAAAACAAAGCATTATCAACTTTCTTATGCATGGTAGAGTGAGGCACAACACAAGATTTAGCAAGCAAGTCATCAACAACTTTCTTCACAACATGCTTTTCCAAAGTCTTTCTAGGTCTGTTTCTATATCCATACATGGATGATTGCCTAGGTCCATTCAAAGACATATCATGATTAGCATTATCAAGTTTGCATTTCTCAATGTATTTAAAGCATTTACGTCGAATATGTCCTACCATATTACAATGATGACATATAGGTATAAATTCGAGAATTTTACCATTTGCATTTGCTTCCAAAGCTTTTGGTCTTCTCACAACTTTACCTTTTTAAAATCCAACCTTTGATGCTCTACCTCTTGCATTAGAGGATGTTGATTTTTGGCATTGATCTTGTTGTGATCTTCCATTTGAGTTCCTTGTTGATGAAGAGGCACCTCCGGTAGCTTTCATAGCTTTACCTTGAGAGAGAGTACCTACATTTGTTTCATCATTTGCTTTGACAAAAGTAGATTTGTTAGTAGAAGGAGTAATCCTATCATTAACATAACCTAAACCTCTTTTGTCACTAGGATGCTTTCCACTCTTGATGAGAGTTTCTATCTTGCTAGAACTAGATGACATCTTGTTAATCATCATACTTTGCTCATCAAGTTTATCACTAAGCATCCGATTTTTAATGGCATATTTTTCTAAGATGTCATCACTTTTCCTAACATCTTCACGTGATTTATTTAGCCATTGCTCATTCTTTTTCTCTTGATTTAAGTGCTCACTAAGTTTGGCTTTAAGCATTTTTTCTAGCCTTCTAACACTAACAAGAGAAGTATCTTTTTGCTCAATTTCTAGCTTCAAGATGCCAAGTATATCATTACTATCCTTAAGGTTCATTTCTAGACTTAGAATCTTGTCATTAAGTTCACTGAAATCTTTTGAACCTAGACCATGATTATCTAGCTTCTTATTGAGGGACATATTGACTTTGGATAAACGTTCATTCTCAAGAATAAGATCATTGATCTTTTTCTCATCTAAGTCAATGGGTTCCACAAAAGAAGCCACATAGGAATACATTTCCTTAATCATGACTATATCAAATAAAACACAAACAATACAAATAAATGATCTATCTAAGTGCGTCTAGACACCCGCTCTGATACCAAATGAAATTCCCTAGAGAGATGTAGTGTATATTATACCTAGAAGGGGGGTGAATAAGTATAGTCCCAATTTCTTCCAACTTCAAAATTTACGGATTGCAAGAATGAAATGTACACTTGATATGATTTAACAATTGTATAGTACGAGTCAATACATGTAAAATTCAATATACAAGAGATACAATCAATACATGATAGAGAAGATAATAAAAAGTAAAGCGAAAATGAACATAAGTATTTTTACATGGTAAACCTTAAAGAGGAAACATCCACAGGTTGAATAACCATAACCACTGGCAAAGCAATCCACTATATGAAAAGGACTTACACACTCAAGGCTATCAACAAATGATATCCACCATAAGCTATCAACTCCTAATCTACCCTTAAGGCCTAATGAACCACCTAGCCTACTCTCTATCTAAGATGTGTCCTACACCTCTAAAGAGCAACTCCCTATCCAAGGCTCTCAATCATCTAGGAAGATTTCCTTGCTTAGCAATCTAGATCACAAATGATCCTAGTCAAGCTTCCCTAGCTCAACCATCCGGAATACCAAACTCCTAGCTAAGACTTTTGCTTAGTTATCCGGATCTTCTTGATCCTAACTAAGTCTTTGTGCTTGGCTATCCGAAACACTTTCCTAGCCAAGTCTTCTTGCTCATATCAAGGCTTCACTCACCTTAACAAGAGACTTCAACCTTTCCACAAGGCAATTATCTAAGTGATGCAAATGATGTAAACACAAGACAAATAAAGCAAGATGATCAATCAAACTCTATAAACATGCTTCGATATATTCTAAGATATTCTTTCAACAAACAATCACAAATGTATCTAGAAACCAAGACATGTATATCAATAAGAATAAGATGATAATATTCAATATATCACAAAAAAAACCTTAGTTCTTAGATCATGAAATTAAACTTGGAAATGTTCATGAAGCACATCACATATAACATTTCTAGAATCAATTTCAAGTTAAATCAAGTTTAGCAAATATATGTTCAAGAGAAATAACAAAGCTAAAATTCAATTAAAAAATGATCAAACACCCCTAGGATATGATATAACATCATTATTAACACAAATAATCTATCAAATAAGAAGATTAAATGAGATGATCAAAGAGAAAGTGACAAGAAGAGGTTTCATATACAAAGTTGAAACTCGGACTTAAGAACAGCTTGCTACAAATAATCACAAATTCATTTGACTCTAAAAATACTTAGGATTTGTAGCTCTCTTCAAGAAAAACAATTTTGGTTTTTGGATCACTTGATTTCGAGTTCGTATGAGAGAGTTATGATCAAAATAAGAAAAATAAAATTGAGAGAAAATTTCTGAATTCATCTTTTTCAAACTTTTTGCACTTAATGTTTGGAGAGAGGGATGAGAGCTTTTGAAAGAATTCAAGGGAGAGAAAAACGGACCAATCAAGGGCTGCCACATCACCTCCACATGTGGGGTGCGTGTGCCACACGTGGGCAAAGAGGCATCTCAGCCGTGTGGCATACATGGCACACCAAGGATAGCTTTTGGCTAATCTCGCTCCTCTTACGCACCTCTCGCGTTCTTTGGCCATATTCAGACCTTCAAACTTCGATTTCTAATCCGTCTTCAAATTACATATAATTACTCCCTCATGCATAACGAAGAATAAAAAAATTGTAAGAAGGTTGAGAATTCATCTCTGAAAATGACAACGAAGACAACTCAACGAATGAGAACGCAAAGTAGCGTAGCTACATCGTTAAGACTCGAAACCTAATGAATGAGTAACCGAAATGAACAAGACTAAATAAGGAATTATATGAGATCATGTTTAAGTTCAAAATACAATAAACATAAACAAATAAACACAATGTCGCACAAGTATGTCATATCTAAGCGATAGTGATAAAACATGCAATTCTACAATGTTTGTCTATATGATACCGATGCATGAGTATACTTAAATGTGTGTGAATGTGTTATACCAAATGTTTGCACAATGATGCATGGACACACATGAATGATTTGTGTGTGTGTGCGCTTACGCTTTACAAGAGGAAGAAGAAACTTGATACCTTAGCATCCAAGTGTGTGATGTTCCCCTTGAAGACAATATTTGCATAAGACATCGCTTTTAACCTTTGAAGCTTCTTTTCACCAAGAACCACCTAAACAACACTTATTACAAATATAGAGAGTTTTACAATGTAATCAAGCCAATACAAATTAAGGATCTTATAAGGCTCTTCCGTTCCTCACACGGGTTTACCTACATCTTGGTTGTCGTGGACTATGTCTCAAAGTGGATCGAAGCAATCACAACTGAGACGAATGATAGCCAAGTGGTGGTAAAGTTTGTCAAAGAAAACATATTCACCAGATTCGGGATGCATCTTGCAATTATAAGTGACGGTGGAAACCATTTTTTTAACAAGGTCTTTGCCTCGCTAATGAAGAAATATGGTGTCACACACAAATTGGCAACCACATACCATCCTCAGACTTTATGACAGGTTAAAGTGAGCAACAGGCAAATTAAGCAGATACTAGAGAAGGCCGTACAACCAAATCGAAAGGATTGGTAAGCCAATCTTAATGATGCTTTATGGGCGTACATAACTGCCTACAAAACTCTAATAGGAATGAGCCCTTATAGGATAGTCTTTGGCAAAGCATGACATCTACCAGTGGAGTTGGAACACAACGCCTTTTGGTCTCTAAAAAAAGCTAAACTTCGACTAAGATAAGGCAGGAGTGGAAGGAAGTTTGCAAATGAGTGAGCTTGAGAAGTGATGAGGTCGTTTGTGTGCTCAACAAAATACTCTTATATGTTTTTTTGAAAACCATGTTTTAGCCATTTAAAAATCCTTTATGATGTTAATTCTTAGCAAGTGGTAAGCAAGATTCATTCCACAGGGAAATTGAGTAATATGTTAGATTGATTGACTAATCTATTTTGCAATAAGATAAATCATAATGAATGAATAGTTATATGGTTTGATAAACCACCAAACATGCAATTAAGATAAACATACAAAAATGATAGGAAAAATAAAAGACTCAAAAATCTTGATAAGAGGGGTGATGTAAACAAATAGAGTAGATGCTAGGGAATTGATGGAGTTACAAGTGATATGTCTAATGCTCTTCAAAGCTTCATTAATGACCAAATCTCTTATATGCTAACCATTTTTTTCCTATAGTGTGTTTAGGTCATTTTTATGAACACTAAACATCTTCCCACCTCAATTCCTAATCGATTAAGGAAAAAGGGTAAATGTGGGATTAATTTTGTACAAATCAAGGGTTTAGATTAGTGGGGTTGATATACCCACCACTAATCTATCCTATTCACTAAGTTCCTTAACCAATTAAGAGTGTCAATCCAAGATTGGTTTCACAACAAATTATCCCACACAATAATATGATCTACTAGTGATATACAATGCAAATCACATAATGTATAGGATCTCAATATTAAGAGAATAGAAAACAAATAGAGATTTAATTACACATAGCTTAAGCAAAAACCCACAACAAATGTTTCTCACATATATACCCTAGATTAGGAGTTTAGTTACACATAGTTACAATCAAATGAATAGGAAGTAATAGTTAAGGAAATCGCACTTAGGCCTCATTCTTTAGTGCTTGCTCCTTCCCTTCCCTTGTTGCTCATAATGTCAAGAATGGTAGAAGAGAATGTGTCTAGATATGTGAGTGTCTAATGGTGAGTGACAAAGGTATTGAAATGTAGAGAATGGAAAGAGAGGAATGGTTAGGTGAAGTAATCAAGACATTAGTGTTGAGGTTTTGGATAGAAAAAGGTAGTACAAGTTTAGAGAATGAAAGAAGTTGAGAGAGTGATTTGTGAAGGAGAAACTAGGTTTAATGCTCTGTAAATTTGTGCTTTATAAATGCTTGCATCCTTCTTCAAGTTGGAAGAGAAGAATATATGTAGTCACACTCAGAATTGTACTGATAATTGCTTGAAAATACGATGTGGAAAGATGTCACTACTGGTGTGGCTATGGTGACAAACGGTTATCCATTATAAGATTCATATGTCACCACTTTTCTCATCTTTTTCACCAGTATGGAAATGGCGACAATGAAGGAAAATGCATTGTTGCCACTTTGTTGCCATGGCGACATAAAGTGGCAACAAGACCTGATTGATTTATGTTGAAAATAGGTCTCTGTCGCCACTTGTTCCTTTGTGTCGCCAGTGGCGACAACACTGGTCAAAGTGGCGACAATGCCCTGTTTTGCCAACTTGTGCTCCTTTTTGCACCAAAGTCCACACCTTTTTTCAGAAATACCCTTAAGGCCTAAGTAAACCTGAAACACTTGAGTTAACAACATTAAATACAGGGAAACGCCTAAGAATCAAGCTTAAGGAGATGGGAATGAGGGCCAAAATCATACCAATTTTGGCTTAATCAAAGAGCTTTGGAAAAATGCATATGAAAACACGAAGATATACAAAGAAAGGTCGAAGAAATTACATGACAACAAAATCCTTCGTAAAGGGTTTCATCCAGGGATGCTAGTCCTATTGTATCGATCGCGGTTGAGGTTATTTCAAGGAAAGTTGAAATCTAAGTGGTTTGGTCCCTTTAGGGTGATTGAAGTTTGAAACTATTATGGCGTGCCTAATTATATCTAGATGGAGGATTAATCTAGATGGAGGGTGAATAGATTTTAATTAAGTTATTTACCAATTTTTCTTGATTAGTCAATATTCGATAAAAAAACCCTTTCTAGTTAAAACAACAATTAAGTGTAAAGTGCGAAAAATAAATAATACTTGATTTTTATGTGGAAACCTTCAACAAGGAAAAACCATAGGCTAATATGTGTGCCACACATGATCATTGAATCCACTATTTGTAATGGTGTTTACAACTTAGGTTGACCATGTCAAACCCTACACGGTCACTAACCCACCACTACTACCCAATGGGCTTTTAACAGCGAACCTAGATCAATTTGCTTGTGGACTACGCAACCTTAGCCACAAGATTTAATTTTCACTAAATAGATCAACAACCTAAGTGAATATCATGATATTCAATTATTCAATTAATGCTAGGTTACACTAAATGCTTATCTAGGATGAAAGATAACAATAATCACAATCCTAGATATCAATATTTGCTATATGACATGACATACAACATAACTATTAAAGATTAAGAAATCCTAGTAATAGCTATCAAAATACAACTCTCAAACAATCAACACAATAATCTCAATCTTGTAAATAGAATATGTTCTAAAAGCACAGAAGTGATAAATGAGATTACTTGTTAAGTAAGACATTAAATATGTAAGATATTAGTGAACAACTTACCAAACAAAGTTTGTTGAAGAAAAACCATGCATAGATGTCACCTAGATGGTCATAGATGATGCTAGATGATGTTTGATGCACATGGATATGTGTTTGAGGTAATCAAAGGTGAGTTCTTTAGTGATTTTTTCTCTTTGGAAAAATGCTAAGTAAAAAATATGTTTTGGACTCACTAAAAAAATGACCTAAAGACAAAGTAGAATATATATATATATATATATATATAAGATGTCACATTGATGCTATGACGTTTTGATAAGTTTTCAAAATTTTTGCCTTGACCGTTGTTCACCCACTCTACGTAGGGCCGGTGTACAACAGTTCAACTAGGAAAATGAAGAACATATTTTTCATAATCCGCTATACACAAGAGTGACATTGGGGTGAATCAAAGGTGAGTGTTCTCGGGTTTTTGAGAGCCGATGTTCACCCGTTGTATATACATCGGTTGTGTAGCGATGGAAAAAATACATCAAGTGCCCCGCTGTATGTAAATCGACTGTACAGTAGGTACGAGCAATTTTGCTCAATGCCCCTAATAGGCGCTGTACGTAAGGCGACCCAATAACGGGTGTGTAGGGAAAAATAAACAAATAAAAGTGTTACACGCAGCGGAAGCGATACTAAAGACGATTTAGTGACTTTTAAAATTTTTCCTTTATGAACCTTAAACCCTTTTAATCAATAAACATGCATATATATCAACAAAAGTAAATTACCTCTTGTCGCGTGATCCGATTGACTTACGTCGATGGTAATCCGCAAGACCTTCAATCCGAGCACGAACGTGGATCACGTAGGAGCGTGGTCTCCCTTTCCTTTGAATTGCAAACCTGTGAATGGACCAAACAAATACTTTCTTTTCTTTGTTAGTCACAAAACAATCAAAAGAATGTCAAAATTATTCCGGTTACTTTTGAGTTCACAATCTTATGATCGAAACTCGCGTGAACCTAGATCGATATCTTATACACAAGCTTATTGATGTTTAAGCAATTGTATACTATCAAAGAATAATTTTTCACTCCTTTTTGTCTCTCTAGAATAAAAACTCTCTTAGAATTAAAAAGAAGAAGAAAGAAAATAAAAACTCAAGCACCAATTAATTGATGTGGCCGAACCCTATAAGAACATATATATAGGTTGGCCGAATTTTTCTTCTTTTTCCTTTAGGGTTGCCGAATTCTATGTAGTATCTAATTAGGGTTGGCCGAATTTCATCATGTCACTTATATAGGGTGACTAAAATTCAACCCTAATTCTTTTTAACTTTATAGACTTCAAACTCTAATCCAACTCTTTTATTTTTATTCTTTTATTTGACTAAATAAAAAAAAGACTCCTTATTTGATTAAATAAATAATACTAATTTATTTATTTACTTATCAAACAAGTCTTTTACTTTTAGGAAAGATTTGTTTCTTTACATGTGAACCAGACCCATTCTTACTAAAAGAAACAAGCCCACATGTCTTTCATTAATATATTAATATAATTGAGCAGCCCATTACTTAAATAATGTGCAAATTATATTCTTAATATATTAAATGCAATTCTAGATGGACCCTTAAATTGGTCCGGTAGAATATATCAAGTGATCCATGCAAGTCCGTGTGGATTGGGGATCTTGGCGGGCCATCTAAATTTAAGCTTCAATAGACATAACCTAATCACAATCAACAAATGATTCACTTAGGTCCGATCCATTAATTTTAACTCATTCCACTAAAGAGCTAAAACTGAACTCTTAAATAAAGATAGAAAAGGAAGATGCTCCTCATTCATACCCTAGACAATCATATTGGAGATAGTGTATCCTCGTGATTAATATCAGTAATCGCCAAGAGTTCATAGACCGCCTATAACTCTCCAAGTTACCATATTTACTCATATGACCACGTTTTGAACTTGGATATTTTGACTTGTCCGGAAGCCATGTTTTCAATAGACACTATCGAAAACTCAACGTTGAGATTTAATATCCAATTACCTCAAAACATCCATATGATGATATTATACTCTCGTTTAATTAAATGGAGCCACGATGTCCATATCTATAAATGAAGTCCTCTATCGATTAACAAATGAATATCACCGAACTATCGAGGATAGACTATGCGATATAATCGTACTCATTGATAACTCAAATGATATCACTTGCAACCATAAGTCCATCATTTATCTCGGGATTAAGATAGACCCTCCGATTGTCCTGATAATGAAAAGACTATTATCTATTGACGGTTCTAGATAAAGCTTTTCATTGTGATCCGGTTCAATGCACCCAGTGCACTAGATCCTTTTGCTCGAAGACACTCCGATGATTTTAGACTCATCGTATCTCATTTGATCCCACTCAAATGCTAGCAAAAGAATTCTACAACTTTAACAAGATAAAGGTGCCCAACCTTTAACTTAAGTTGTGAACATTATTCAAGACTAACTAAAGAATTGTGTCTACCACATACATATCCAGATGTACGAACAATTCTTCTTTTCCCATCGTCTTTAGACCTTATGATTATTTACTTTGACAATTATAATACAAACTATAAATGCTATACGATTTGTTAAACCAGAAATCACTTTATTAATATGAAAAAAGATTGTTAATTACAACATTACACTCTTGCTATTGAGCATAATCCTAACAATCTCCAACTTGCGCTATAGCAAATGTGTCATATCTCTCAAGCCCATATTCTCTAGATGCCCATCGAAACTCTTCTGAGGTAGAGCCTTTGTGAAGGGATCCGCTAGATTTTCTGCTGACGCGATTTTGGTAATCGTCACGTCACCTCTTTGAACAATCTCCCTTAAAAGATGATACTTTCTTTCAATGTGTTTACCTCTCTTGTGACTTCTTGGTTCTTTCGAATTAGCCACTGCTCTACTGTTGTCACAGTAGATAGTGATCTGCTTATTCGCACTAGGAACCACTTCTAAGTCAATCAAGAATTGGCGGAGCCAAACGGCCTCTTTGGCAGCTTCGCATGCAGCAACATACTCAGCTTCCATGGTGGAATCGGCAATACAAGATTGCTTGATACTCCTCCATATAACTGCTCCTCCTCCAATAGTAAACACAGCCCATGATGTGGATTTTCTGGAGTCAGAATCTGATTGGAAATCAGAATCGTATACCCAACGAACCAAATCCTCGAGTATACGAGCATGTACTCTCTCGTTCTCTTGAATGCTTGAAAATATCTTGGCTAACGCGTCCGGTGATCGAGTCCGGAGTTTCGATTGAAACACCTTTAACTATGCCAACAGCAAAACAAATATCTGGTCTAGTACAGAGCATTGCATACATGAGACTTCCAACTGCCGAGGCATATGGAACTCTACTCATGAATTGCTCTTCATGCTCATTCTTGGGAACTTGTTCCTTAGAAAGCTTGATTCCATGTCTGAAAGGTAACATACCTTTCTTGGAATCCTGCATGGAAAACCTATACAAGATTTTGTCTATGTATGAAGCTTGGGATAATGCAATCGTTCTATTCTTTCTATCCCTTATTACTTGGATACCTAGAATAAAACTTGCTTCTCCTAAGTCCTTCATATCAAATTGTTTTGCTAACCATTCTTTTACTGATGTCAATACACCTACATCGTTTCCAATGAGTAGTATATCATCAACATAAAGAATCAGGAAAACCAACTTGTCGCCTTTAATCCTTTTGTATACACAAGGTTCGTCAGGATTCTGAATAAATCCAAAACCTTTGACAGCTTGATCAAACCTTATGTTCCGGGATCTGGATGCTTGCTTTAATCCATATATGGATTTCTGCAACTTGCATACCTTATCCACTTGGCCCTTTTCAATGAATCCCTCTGGTTGCATCATGTAGATGCTTTCGTCAGGACTTCCATTTAGGAAAGCTGTCTTGACGTCCATTTGCCAAATCTCTAGATCTAAAGATGCTGCAATGGATAAGAGTATCCTAATGGATTTAAGCATTGCCACAGGATAGAAGGTTTTCTCGTAATCGATACCTTCTTTCTGTGTATACCTTTTAGCTACCAATCTAGCTTTAAAGGTTTCCACATTTCCATCCATACCTCTTTTCCTCTTGTATACCCACTTGTACCCAATGGGTTTTATCCCTTTAGGCAAGTCTACAAGGGACCAGACTTTGTTATCGAACATAGATTCAATCTCGGATTGCATTGCCTTTTGCCAATGGCGACTATCAACATCCTCCATAGCTTCCTTGTACGTATAGGGATCATCGTCGTCCGGGAGATTCTCCACTGATTCTCCCAGACCGATGTATCTTTCGGGTTGTGTTCTAACCCTCCCACTACGACGAGGAATGGTAGGTTGTTGATCTTGTGTTGGATCGGAACTTACAATTGGGTTAGGTTGTGGAACCTCTCGTGGAATTGTATCTCCTGACATCTCATTCAGGACAATTCTACTTCTAGGCACAAAATCATTCATATAGTCCTTTTCCAGGAAATTTAGCTTTTGTCAAAACAAATACTTTAAGGTCTGAAGGACTATAGAAATAATAACCTTTAGTTTCTTTTGGATACCCTACAAATATACATGTTTCTGAACGTGACTCCATCTATTCTTTCTTTCCTTTTAACACATGCGCAGGACAACCAAATATCCTTAAGTGTTGTAAACTAGGCTTGCGCCCAGTCCACAACTCATGCGGTGTTTTAGGAACAGACTTAGATGGTACATCGTTTAGAATGTATATAGCAGTTTGTAAAGCATATCCCCAAAAAGAAATAGGAAGCGTTGAATAACTCAACATAGACCTAACCATATCCAAAAGAGTTCTATTTCTCCTTTCTGCTACCCCATTCTGTTGAGGTGTACCTGGTGCAGAAAACTGAGAAACTATCCCATTATCAATAAGATATTGCTGAAACTCACCAGATAGATATTCTCCACCACGATCAGATCTCAAGATTTTTATGTGTTTCTCAAGCTGATTTTCCACTTCAGTTTTGAATGCTTTGAACATGTCAAAAGCATCCGACTTATGTCTCATGAGATACACATAACCAAATCTTGAGTAATCATCCGTGAAGGTGATGAAGTACTCATATCCACCTCTAGCTTGAATGCTCATAGGTCCACATACATCAGTGTGTATCAATCCTAAACATTCAGTGGCTCTTGCACCTTTGGCAGAGAACGTCCTTTTGGTCATTTTACCTTCCAAACAAGATTCACAAGTTGGTAGATCATCAACCTTTAAGTCACTTAAAGGTCGAGTCACTTACGGTCTTGTCACCGGCAAGGTTAATATGACCTAAGCGTAAATGCCAAAGGTAGGTTTCACTTGTTGATAATTTTACTTTTTTATGATTAGGTTCCGTTATTTCTGTGTCTAACGAGTGAGAGATATTTCTATGCAAAAATTATAGACCGTTTTCCAATGTACCTTGGCAAATAATTTTGTCATTCTTACTAATAATAAAAACTTTATTGAAAGTAACCGAATATCCAAATTTATTCAAACAAGAAACTGAAATTAAATTCCTCTTGAATTTAGGTACATAATAAACGTCTATTAAATCTAAATGCCTTCTAGAATCCAAATAAACTCTAATATCTCCCACTGCACTTGCAGACACTAACGTTCCGTTGCCCAAGCGCAAATTGATTTCATTCTTACTCAACTTTCTCCTTTCTTGAAACCCCTGCAAGGAATAACAAACATGATTAGTGGCTCCTGAGTCTATGATCCAAGAATCTCTAGAATCAGCCAAAAAACACGTTTCTAGATAATTCAAATTACCTTCTTCCTTCTTGTTCTGGGACTTTGGGCAATTTCTCTTCCAATGTCCCTTTTCACCACAAAGGAAGCATTTCCCTTTGATCTTGGTTACTTTCTTGGTCTCCTTCTTGATAGGCCCAAATTGCTTTTTCTTCTGTTGTTTCTTGACCATTTGACGGGCCTTAACGGTAGCAACTTTACCAACCATATGAATCTCTTGACCTTTGCCTTTCACAAGGATCTTTTCAGCAGTTTGAACATCTTGCATGAGGCCTTGTAAGGTGTATTCCTTTTTGTTCAAAGTGTAGTCCAATTTGAACTGATAAAGAAATCTGACAATGAATTGACAACCATATCAATCTTTGTCTCACCATCTATCTCAGCGCCATGCAGTTCAGCAATGTTGAGATGTGCTATGACTTTCATCATGTGATCTTTCACAGCCTGTCCAGGTTTCATCCTAAGATTCATAAAAGCAGTCACTGCCTCCCTCTTAGTCATCCTAGACTTCATAGCAAACATCTCCTCTAGAGACATCATTATATCAGCAGCGGACTCCATTCCTTCATGCTGCTATTGCAACTCGTCGGAGATAGTGGCTATAATGTAACATTTTGCCATATCATTTGAAGTCTTCCACTGCTCATACTCATCTCTACACATTATGCTAGATTCATTATTAGGAGCAGGTGGTTTAGGAGTAGTTAGAACAAACTTATGTTTTTCACTTTGCAGTAACAACCCAATTTTCCTTTTCCATGTGACATAATTATCTCCAGTTAAAGTGTTATCTTTCAGGATGTTCATAAGTGATGGGGTCATGATTTCTGAATAAAACAAAACATATATAAGTAAATAATCATGATAAAGCACTTTTAAATATTTATCTTGAATTAAATAAATAACTCAATCATAAAATTCAACGGTGATCTAACACCCATAAATGTTACGCCTCCTTTAGGAGTTCGCACCATTTACTAGTTAGACTAGGTCCCACCTAATTGTTAACATAACAACCAGCGTTTTCAATTTTAGCCTTGCAATTTTACTGACAAGAACTCTTGGGAGGATATCAATAAAATTACATTGAGTGTGTTACCAAGATATTGACCCTCGATTTTCTCTCACGAAAATCCCTCCTTGGGGAGTAGATCTCGTTTGAGTCCATTGTCTAGTCTATCCTTGTAAGGAAGTATGTTGCTAAATTCCATTCATGGACGCCCCTTGGGGGATTACCAATAAATAATAAAGCTCAACTAACCTTGGAGGCCATAGGTGTTACCAAAACACCTTCTTCCACTCAATTATTTAAGGCGTGTGATTAAATCCCATAGAATGATTTACCGAGTTATCTAGATGCCAATTTAGATACCTAAATCATTCAATGCATGTTCCATACCAAGAGATATATGTGTGGCACTCCTATTCTATATGTCATGTTATCATACAATAACAAATATTGTAATATTTAAGCATAAATTAAATAGCAACAATTTTGGCCCATCCTAGAAAAACAAGTAAATTACAATTTGTCAGGAATACAAGATCTTCAGGTGGCCCATCAACCATACGCTCATCCTTCGGCCTTCTCCCATGGGCGTGCGCAGCCCACAACCCCACAAAGGGGCTGCCTTGTGCAGCCCATAAGGCCACACAAGGCTACCATGCGCAGCCCGCCAAAGTTTGGGCTTGTCATGTGCAGCCCAATCCACTCCTAGGGTGCGCACGGTGCTCGTACTTGGTTCCGGTTGCTTCGTTTTGCTTCGTGTCTTCGAATCTCCAAGACCTAAATATATTACGGCAGTATATATATAATAAATACTGCAGTATTAAATTTTTTTTTTTTTTTTTTTATTCACTGCAGTATTTTTACAAACCAAAAACTGCATATACTAAAAATAAATAAAAAAAACTGCAGTAACCCTAAAAAAATACTGCACATATATATATAAAAAATAAAACCTAGCAATCTACCAAAAAGGAATTATGGCGATAATAGACCACCCTTCTTGTTACAACTCCGAAACAAAAATTACATTGAAAATCTAGGGCAAAAATCGAGCAATAACAAACCACATAAAATATATATAAATCCATACATCACATGTAATTATATATTTGAATACCTAGAGTGCCATCTCTTTCTAAACATATATAATCACAATAAAAGAAATAGATCCACGTATATATACGTTAATTAATTAAAAGGGTTCAACCTGACTCGATACCAATTGTGGGGGAAAAATAATAAATAAAAGTGGTAAACGCAGCGGAAGCGATACTAAGAACGATTTAGTGACTTTTAAAATTTTTCCTTTATGAACCTTAAACCCTTTTAATCAATAAACATGCATATATGTTAACAAAAGTAAATTACCTTTTGTCGCGTGATCCGATTGACTTACGTCGATGGTAATCCGCAAGACCTTCAATCCGAACACGAACGTGGATCACCTAGGAGCGTGGTCTCCTTTTCCTTTGAATTGCAAACCTGTGAATGGACCAAACAAATACTTTCTTTTCTTTGTTAGTCACAAAACAATCAAAAGAATGTCAAATTATTCCGGTCACTTTTGAGTTCACAATCTTATGATCGAAACTCGCGTGAACCTAGATCGATATCGTATACACAAGCTTATTGATGTTTAAGCAATTGTATACTATCAAAGAATAATTTTTCACTCCTTTTTGTCTCTCTAGAATAAAAAAACTCTCTTAGAATTAAGAAGAAGAAGAAAGAAAATAAAAACTCAAGCACCAATTAATTGATGTGGCCGAACCCTATAAGAACATATATATAGATTGGCCGAATTTTTCTTCTTTTCCTTTAGGGTTGCCGAATTCTATGTAGTATCTAATTAGGGTTGGCCGAATTTCATCATGTCACTTATATAGGGTGACTAAATTCAACCCTAATTCTTTTTAACTTTATAGACTTCAAACCCTAATCCAACTCTTTTATTTTTATTCTTTTATTTGACTAAATAAAAAAAGACTCCTTATTTGATTAAATAAATAATACTAATTTATTTATTTACTTATCAAACAAGTCTTTTACTTTTAGGAAGATTTGTTTCTTTAATTAAACAATTAATCAATAAATCAATTAATTCTTATTTAATTAAAACAAATGAAACAAAATAATATTTTTAGGTCAAAACCTTAACCTAGCCGCCCCACTTATATATAAGATGGGCCTAATATTATTTTCCTATTTCATTTAATCCATTGGACTTTAAATAAAAAAGCCCACATGTGAACCGGACCCATTCTTACTAAAAGAAACAAGCCCACATGTCTTTCATTAATATATTAATATAATTGAGCAGCCCATTACTTAAATAATGTACAAATTATATTCTTAATATATTAAATGCAATTCTAGATGGACCCTTAAATTGGTCCGGTAGAATATATCAAGTGATCCATGCAAGTCCGTGTGGATTGGGGATCTTGGCGGGCCATCTAAATTTAAGCTTCAATAGACATAACCTAATCACAATCAACAAATGATTCACTTAGGTCCGATCCATTAATTTTAACTCATTCCACTAAAGAGCTAAAACGGAACTCTTAAATAAAGATAGAAAAGGAAGATGCTCCTCATTCATACCCTAGACAATCATATTGGAGATAGTGTATCCTCGTGATTAATATCAGTAATCGCCAAGAGTTCATAGACCGCCTATAACTCTCCAAGTTACCATATTTACTCATATGACCACGTTTGAACTTGGATATTTTGACTTGTCCAGAAGCCATGTTTTCAATAGACACTATCGAAAACTCAACGTTGAGATTTAATATCCAATTACCTCAAAACATCCATATGATGATATTATACTCTCATTTAATTAAATGGAGCCACGATGTCCATATCTATAAATGAAGTCCTCTATCGATTAACAAATGAATATCACCAAACTATCGAGGATAGACTATGCGATATAATCGTACTCATTGATAACTCAAATGATATCACTTGCAACCATAAGTCCATCATTTATCTCAGGGTTAAGATAGACTCTCCGATTGTCCTGATAATGAAAAGACTTTTATCTACTGACGGTTATAGATAAAGTATTTCATTGTGATCCAGTTCAATGCACCCAGTGCACTAGATCCTTTTACTCGAAGACACTCCGATGATTTTAGACTCATCATATCTCATTTGATCCCACTCAAATGCTAGCAAAAGAATTCTACAACTTTAACAAGATAAAGGTGCCCAACCTTTAACTTAAGTTGTGAACAATATTCAAGACTAACTAAAGAATTGTGTCTACCACATACATATCCAGATGTACGAACAATTCTTCTTTTCCCATAGTCTTTAGACCTTATGATTATTTACTTTGACAATTATAATACAAACTATAAATGCTATACGATTTGTTAAACCAGAAATCACTTTATTAATATGAAAAAAGATTGTTAATTACAACATTACACTCTTGCTATTAAGCATAATCCTAACAGGGTGTACATCGCCCATACAAATATGATGCTTCCTAAAGCCTACATGACATGGCCTTTTAACAAATAAGATGCAATAATTTAAACATGCATGAAGAGTATTCAAGAACATGAATGCACATACATAAAACACATAACATACACGAAGTATAGATATGTATGAGTTGTGTAACTAGATCTCTTTCATGCAATTAAGCACAAGTGTTATACCTTTGTAGTGTGTAAGGTTCCAATTTATTGATTTGCTTATTTCGTGGATAAATTACATATTGGGGCTTGATTTAAGGGTAGCTTAGGTATTTGATGGTTGGTGTTTTGCACAACCAAGAACCGCTCAAGACCTCAAGAGAAGAAGCACTAAATGTATATTCTAGTGCTTTCTTGCTTTGAAGAGATCGAGTTGCACATACACACAACTAATGCATACATTGTATTCTTATATGTTGTGTGTTTTATACGAGTGCATGCATGTTCTTGAACATCTCTTCTTGCATGTTTTAATTGATTGCATCTAGTTTATTGAAATGCCATAACATGTTTAGGCATTAGGATGTAAAGCCATGAATTATATTCATCCATGTTTTAATTGAGTGCACCTTGTTCAATGACAATGCCATAGTATGTTAGGCATTATGATGCATTCACTTCCCACACCTGCACTTCATGTTAGTTTTAATTGTGGTGTAATTCATTTCCCGAAGATGATAGGAAACATCCGCGCTTGCACGATGGTGTGCATGTCTTAGCGTGATAGTTGACCATTTGAGAATGACTCGTTGTTCTCTTGGATAAGTGTTAGATTTGGTTTGGTTGTTTGGAGTAAAGTGATTAGTTTCAAAGATTGAATTTCAATGTTTTAAATGTTTTTCAAAATTGACCTCTGTAAGGTCTTATGACCATAAATTTTCATTAAACGATTTAAATTGATTTTTGTAAAATTATGGATAAACTAGACACCCATACATTTTCAACGGTATATTATTCATAATATTTCATGACCGTCTGGATTGGTTTTGAAATCTCCAAAGTGACCATTAAAATAGGGCATCACTGATGTTATCCAAATCTGACCATTGGTCACTACATTTACCATAAAGTTTTCTATAGATATCAAAATTTCATTCCATAAATTGGAGTAGAAAGTAGACTTCCATACCTTTCCAAAGATAAATCATACGAAAGGTTTCGATGTCGTTTGGTCATGTTTTGAGTCGCTTGAATATCAAGCTCTATGTTGTGACGCTTCGCCGCGGTTCAAGTTTCGCGCCTTGGGTGACAGTGGCATGCTAGTGACAACAATTTGCCACGGTTCAAGTGCCACGCTTTGGGTGACAGCGGCATGCTAGCTACAATCCCGACCCTGTTTCGTAATTTGGCCATATCTTACTCATTTGGAGTCTGATTTGGCTCATTTTTGAAGGGCAAGTCACGTAATTTATAGGGCCATCATCTTAGCACTATAAATACATCTTTTTCTCTCATTGTTTTTCAAGGAACAAAAAATACAAAACCCTAGAGAGATATTAATAGTTCCCTATTGAGAGAAAGCACCAAGATTGCTTCATTAACTCTCCAAACCCATTTCTATATGCATAAAGTATCATCTAAGCATTTTCTAGCATAGTTATGATGCTTACTTGCATGGGTCTTGCTCAACACACATCCCTTGGTATGTTCTTCACTATTATCATACATAATTAGTGTTTTATTTATCAAGGCATCTCTTATATTATTTGTATGCTCTTAGAATATATTCTAGATACAAAATAGAGATTGTTGTGTTGACATGATTGAGTGTTGTATTTTGATAGCTTCATAGGATTTCATTATCTATGTTTAGTTAAGCTTTATGACATGTCATTTAGCTATTAATATCTAGGATTGTATTAATTGTTATATTCATCATCCTAGATAAGCATCTAAGGTTACCTAGTTTTATTTGCTCTTTGAATATCATTATATATTCACATAGGCTTCTTATCTCTTCATTGAGAACTAAGACTTGTGTTGTGATCGGGATTAGGTTACGTAAATCACAAGCAATTGGACTAGGTTCACTCATACCGAGATTAGGTAGTTGTGATGATTATTGATCGGGATTAGATCATTAAATCGGGATTAGGTTGTAATCATTTCACAATTAGTGGATTCGAGGTTCGAGTGTGGCACACTTACCATCCCGTTGTTTTTCCCTATTGAGGGTTTCCACGTAAATATCAAGTGTTATTTAATTTTTGCACATATTACACTTGATTATTGTATTGACTAGATTAGGGTATTTTCATAAATTGACTAATCGCGAAAATTGGGTAATAACGATTAAAATCTATTCACCTCCCCCTCTAGATTAATATTAGAACACACCTTAATAAATTTTCATAATCATCTTGAGGTCTTAAGAGGGCCTTTGTTGAGCATGATCACTAATAATTAGAAGCCTAAGCTATCCTTACATCACAAACCCAAAATGTGGTTTGTCATCGAAATAATCCAATCAAACTTGAGGAACTTACAATCTCTCCCTTTGGCTCTTTCGTGACAAAACCACCACTCATATTGATCCTCACAACAAAATTGAAACTAAAGGTCAACAATAATTTTCTACAATACAAAGAGATAATTAAAAGCTAAAACTTGAAGTCTTCAATCTCTTATAGAACAATCAATCCTTTAAAACAAAAAGATTACACTTTCTAAAGCAAGTGTATGTGAGGTGATCAGTGACATCAAAACACAAAACAAGCATTTGCATTTAAAGAAATCAAGCAACATTATGCAATGAGTGTGCAATGCAATACTCCCCTCAACGGGTTACTCCTCCTTAATATGCAATCTCACATACGAATTTGCTACTCTCAATTAGCAATCTCCCTTACCACATACTGCTCCTCCTTTTTGTCATGAGATAGGCAAAGGAGTTTCCTTGACTGGGTCACTTGTAGCAAAGCAAGACATTTGCATAGTCATTATACAAGAACATTATGCAAGTCAATTAATTGGAGAGAAACAAGGAGATTTATTTTATGGAAAATGTGTGATTAAGATGCTTTGAATGCAAGACATGTTGCATTTAAGTCCAAAAATCAATGGTATTTGGCAAAGCAAATGACAAAGGTTTCCTTAAAGAATTCAAACCGATTTTACCATTTGTCATGAATCAAAGCAAGGATATAGAAATGTAATTCATTCACATTAAAAGGGCAACTGTATCCAACTTTATAAGCAAAACATGGCATGAGCGACTTTTTGCACTCGATTCGATTTTTCCGGGTAAGATACCAATATGATAGTAGCCATGTTTAACAAATAATCAAACAGAGACATTGGATTTTAAAATCCTTAGAATGGATACAAGATCCTTTATTCATTTGAGTCTCATTAGCTTTTCACATACTATTTTACATTTTGAAATTTGCAATCAACAATCATGCTTTTCATTTGAGCATATCATTAAAGAATCATCATGTCATGGAGAATCATCATAGGTAATTCGAAAGAGTACTTCCTAAGTATATCTCCTAGTCCAAAAATGTATGTTTGAACATAAATACAACATGGATTGCAATCAAAGCAATGATTCACACTTATTAAAGAAAATATCATATAAGCATATGTGCAACCAAAGATACTCAAGCAATTAATAAAGAAGCATAATGTATATCAAATTTTTGCATGTGACAAGTATGTAATATTGCTCTCTTTGCTTGAGTTCCCTTTTTGGGGTCAATTTTCCAAACCACATCAATCCACGAGACATATCCTAATAGATCTACTAAGTGCATGAAACCTAGTTTCATCTAAGGGTTTAGTAAATAAGTCTGCTAGTTGATCATTTATACCTACATGTTAAAGTACAATGTATTTGTTCTCAACTAGTTCTCTAATGAAATGATGTCGGATGTTAATATGTTTAGTCCTAAAATGTTGCACCGGATTCTTAGAAATGTTAATGGCACTCATATTATCACAAAAGAGGGTTAGAGTACTTTGATTGAATCCGTAGTCAACTAGCATTTGCTTCATCCATAGGAGTTATGTGCATCCACTCCCTACGGCAATGTATTCGTCTTCGGCTGTGGACAAGGAAATCGAGTTTTGCTTCTTTCAAAACCAAAAAACCAAGTTGTTCCCTAGAAAGAAGCAACCGCTCGATGTGCTCTTCCTATCATTGCAATTTCCTGCTCAATCCATATCCCTAAATCTAACAAAACTAGCATTAGTGTCAAAAAAGTAGTTGGATGTCTCATTTACATAGCGAATGATTCTCTTAATGGAAGACAGATGAGACTTCTTAGGATCCGTTTAGTACCTAGCATACACACACACACACTAAAAGATATATCGGGTCTACTTATGGTCAAATAAAGCAAGCTACCAATCATGCCCCGATATAGAGTTTGTTCCACACTTTTTCCACTAGAATCCTTGCTTAGATTCAAAGTGGTACTCATGGGTGTATCACAATTGTAAGGTTCCCATCTATTGATTGACTTATTTCGTGGACAAACAACATATTGGGGTTGATGTAAGGGTAGCAAAAGTGATAGGTTATCAAGTTCTAAAGGCCCTCTCAAGACCTTAAGAGTGATAAGCACACCAAAGGTATATCTCTTGTGCTTAGTTTTCTTTAAAGAGACTTAGTTACACACACTCACTTGCTATGATTGCATACATGTTCATTGCTATTGTGCATTCTCTTCACTTCCACACTTGCACTTCCTTGTTGTATTTTGTGTGTGTGGTTGTCTATTTAAATCCTCCATGCTCTTCTCATTGAGCTTATTTTATGGAAGTTGTCTTGTAAGAGGATTCGGGAAAAAGGGGTTGCATTTTTTACCAGGTCAAACATGTGCCCTAGTAATGCGGCCGGTGACCGCATAACAGGGCGCATAAATAAAGTGTCAAAATACCTGACACTTCTGCGCCCTCGGGTTCTAAGGTTAGGGGCCGTATAACAAGGGCGCATAAAAGGGACCAGAGCATCAGGTCTATTTCTGCGCCCTCAATTATACGGTCCGTGGCCGCATAACAGGGAGTATAATTTTCCGTCAGATTAGGGCAATTTTGTCTTTTCACTCTAACTTTTATAACCCTCTACAAATACACCACTTTCTCATAGTCTATGTGTGACTCTTTGATTATCAAGAACCCTAAGTTTAAAAGAGAGACTTTTGAGAGAAAAAGCAATCAAGATTGCTCATTTAATCACTCAAACCCATCTACATATGCATCAAATATCATCTAAGCATTTTCTAGCATAGTTAGGATGCTTACTTGCATGGGTCTTTCTCAACACGAAACCCTTGGTATGTTTTTCACTATTATCATACATAATTAGTGTTTTATTTATCAAGGCATCTCTTAGATTACTTGCTTGCTCTTAGATTAAATTCTAAAATTCAAGATAGAGATTGTTGTGTTGATATGATTGAGTGTTGTATTGTGATAGCTATCTAGGTTTGCTTAATCTATGATTAGCTAAGCTTTATAACATGTCATTTAGCTATTGATATCTAGGATTGTATTAATTGATTATATCATCATCCTAGATAAGCATCTAAGGTTACCTAGCTTTATTTGCATTTTGAATATCATCATATATTCACTTAGGTTGTATTATCTCTTCATTGAGAAGTAAGTCTTGTGGCTAAGATTGCTTAGACCACAAGCAAATTGGATTGAGATCGCTTTTAAAGGCCCGTGGGGTAGAAGTGGGGGGTTATTGATCGTAGTGTTAGACGAGGTCTACATAGGTTGTAAACTACATTTCAATTAGTGATTTCAAGGTTAGATTGTGGCGCACTTACCAGCCCGTGGTTTTTCCAGTGAGGGTTTCCACAAAAATATCTTATGTCATTTATAATTCCACACATTTTACACTTGATATATAAATTGTCTAGTTAGGGGTATTTTCAGAATATTGTTTTACAACAAAAATTTGGTAAAAATTAGTTAAAATCTATTCACCCCCCTCTAGATTAATATTGAACACATCGTAATTAGTTTCAATTGGTATCAGAGTGGGTTCCTAGAAATACTTAGGTGATCCTAGCTCATTTTGCTGTGTTTTGCATTTTGTGTGATTTTTGATCATTCACACATTTGCATTCATTTCATTCATTCATAAACACTATAAGTGGTAACAGTGGAAATGGTGGTGGCAACGAGGGTGCTTCTAGCACGAGACCTCCTCTACTCACCGGGTTGTAGTCATATATTTGTCAAATCCATGATAAGGCATGGATGGCAGTTGAAGACGGCTACACATCACCGATGATTACTTCTACGGGTGGAGGAGAGGATGTACTCAAGCTTAAGGCGCAATGGAATGCGCAAGAGTTTGAGGCATCGAAATGGAATAGAAAGGCGATGCATGCCATCCTATGTGCAATGGACGAAAATCAATATAAATTGATTCAAAACACTAGGATAGCTAAGGAGGCATGGGACATCTTAGAAGTTGCACATGAGGGAACCAAAGTGGTTAAGGACTCGAAGCTTCAAGTTCTCCAAACTCAATTTGAGATGCTCAAGATGGAGAAGAATGAGTGCTTCAACGACTTCAAAATCAAGTTGATGGACATAGTCAATCAAAGTCATCAACTTGGTGACCCTTACGCGGATAGAAGGATCAAGCAAAAGATTATGAGATCTCTACCCGAGAGGTTTGAGTCCAAGGTAACGGCTTTAGAGGAGAATAACACCTACAAGGATATGAAGCCGAGTGAGGTGATTGGGAGACTTCTAGCTTATGAGTCTAGGAAAGGTCCTATCTCCACACCTCATAAAAGGCAGAAGGGAATTTCTTTAAAAGCATCTAATGTTGAGAAGGAGGAGAAGGATGACTCGGATGAAGACATGGCTTTAATGCTAAGAAGATTCAAGAAGTTTTTCAAGTTCGAGAAGAAGGGTTTTGGATCCAAAGGCCAAGACTTGAAGAAAAAGGCTCCCTCCAAGAAGTTTGAGCCTAGACAAGAAAAGAGCAAAAAGAAAGGGATCCGATGCTATGAGTCTGGTGGTATAGGACATATTGCACCCGAGTGTGGGAATTTGAAGTACAAGAAAGGAAAAGTGATGGCCGCCACTTGGAGTGGAAGTGATGACTCCAATGAGGGAGAAAAGTCTTTAGATGATGAAGATGAAGTTGCTAACTTCATAGCTTTTGCCTCCTCCCACAAGAGCAAAGGATCTAGTGAAGAAGAGGAGGAGAGTCAAAGGGAAAATGACTCAAGTGAAGATGACTCCTCATATAACTCTACAAAAGGAAATGTAGAGAATATGGATGTGCATGACTATATAGTCAAGTGTGAAAGCTCAATGATGAAGAACAAGAGAAAACTAAGGATTTTAGAGGAACAAAATCTAGAGCTTTCAACACATAATGACCACTTAGGTGAACAAGTGGATAGAGCAAAGAAAATTGAAGATAAGCTAAGAAATGAGCTAGACTTATCTAGGAGGAATGAAGAGGGCTTGAAGAGGGAGCTTGAAGAAGCTAAAAAGTCTATGTCTAGAATGACTACTAGCACCGAAAAACTTGATGAGAGGTCTAACCTCAATGAAGAGGACACACAACCTCTTGATAGAGTTCCTCTCTTGGACTCTAATGAACCCGCTTCATGGGTTAGAAAACTCCATGATAAAAATAAAATCATTGGAGAAGTGAATGAAGATGTTAGGACTATACGTCAAATAGCTAATATAATTAGCTACACATGCTACACCTCTTAAATTGAACCCAAAAAGATTGATGAAGCCTTAAATGATGAATTTGGGGTTCTTGCCATGCAGGAAGAGCTAAACCAATTCAAAAGGAATGAGGTTTGGACTCTAGTTCCTAGACCTAAGAGCACTAATGTCATAGGCACCAAATGGATATGTAGGAAAAAATCCGATGAGGATGGCAACATTGTGTGTAACAAGGCAACACTTGTTGCATAAGGGTACTTTAAAATTGAGGGTATTAACTGAGAGGAGACATCTGCTCCTGTTGCCCATTTAAAGTCTATTAGGCTTTTTTTGTCCATATCTTGTGTGCATAAGTTCAAATTGCACCAAATGGACATGAAGAGTGCCTTCCTCAATGGCTTCTTACAAGAGGAAGTGTTTGTTGAGCAACCCAAGGGTTTTGTGGATGCACACCACCCCAACCATGTTTATCACTTCAAGAAGGCTCTATATGGGTTAAAACAAGCACCAAGGGCTTGGTATGAACACCTCACTCAATTCCTTGCTGACAAGACATTATTCATCAAGAAAAACAATGATGAGCTTTTCATGGCCCAAATATATGTTGATGATATTGTTTTTGGCTCAACCAATAACACCAAAGTCCAACAATTTGTTGATGTTTTGTCTCATGAATTTGAGATGAGTCTTGTTGGTGAACTAAGTTACTTACTAAGTTTACAAATTAAGCAATTAAATGATGAGATTTTTATAACCTAAGCTAAATATGCTAAAAATCTAGTGAAGAAGTTTGGTCTTGAAAATGCCAAACATTGTTGAAACTAATAACGGTATGTTCAATATTAATCTAGAGGGGGGTGAATAGATTTTAACTAATTTTTATCCAATTTTCATTAACAAACAATATTCTGAAAATACCCCTAATTAGACAATTTATATATCAAGTGTAAAATGTGTGGAATTATAAATGACACAAGATATTTATGTGAAAACCCTCACCAGAAAAACCACGGGCTGGTAAGTGTGCCATACTTGAACCTCGAAATCACTAATTGAAATGGAATTTGCAACCTATGTAGACCTTGTCTAACACTACGGTCAATAACCCCCCAGTTCTACCTCGCGGGCCTTTAAAAGCAATCCTAGTCCAATTTGCTTGTGGTCTAAGCAATCTTAGCCACAAGACTTACTTCTCAATCAAGAGATAATATAACCTAAGTGAATATATGATGATATTCAAAATGCAAATAAAGCTAGGTAACCTTAGATGCTTATCTAGGATGATGATATAATCAATTAATACAATCCTAGATATCAATAGCTAAATAACATGTTATAAAGCTTAGCTATTCATAGATTAAGCAAACCTGGATAGCTATCACAATACAACACTTAATCATATCAACACAACAATCTCTATCTTGAATTTTAGAATTTAACCTAAGAGCAAGCAAGTCATTTAAGAGATGCCTTGATAAATAAAACACTAATTATGTATGATAATAGTGAAGAACATACCAAGGGATGTGTGTTGAGCAACACCCATACAAGTAAGCATCCTAACTATGCTAGAAAATGCTTAGATGCCATTTGATGCATATGTATATGGGTTTGAATGATTAAATGAGCAATCTTGATTGTTTTTTCTCTCAAAAGTCTCTCTTTTAAACTTAGGGTTCTTGATAATCAAAGAGTCGCACATAGACTATGAGAAAGTGGTGTATTTATAGAGGGTTATAAAAGTTAGAGTGAAAAGACAAAATTGCCCCAATCTGACGGGAAATTATGCGCCCTGTTATGCAGCCATGGACCGCATAATTGAGAGCGCAGAAATAGACCTGATGCTCTGGTCCCTTTTATGCGCCTTTGTTATGCAGCCCCTAACCGTAGAACCCAAGGGCGCAGAAGTGTCAGGTATTTTGACACTTTATTTATGCACCCTATTATGCCATCACCGGCTGCATAACTAGGGTGCATTTTTGACCTGGTAAAAAATCTAACCCCTTTTTCCCGAATCCTCTTGAAAGGCAACTTCCATAAAACAAGCTCAATGAGAAGAGCATGAAGGATTTAAATAGACAACCACACACACAAAATACAACTAGGAAGTGCAAGTGTGGAAGTGAAGAGAATGCACAATAGCAATGAACATGTATGCAATCATGGCAAGTGAGTGTGTGCAACTAAATCTCTTCAAAGAAAACTAACCACAAAAGATATACCTTTGGCGTGCTTGTCACTCTTGAGGTCTTGAAAGGGCCTTTAGAACTTGATCACCTATCACCTATGCTACCCTTACATCAATCCCAATATGTGGTTTGTCCACAAAATAAGCCAATCAATAGACAGAAACCTTACAATCTCCCCCTTTGGCTATTTTGTGACAATATCACTACTCACATTGATTCCTCACTACATAAAAGAAACTACGGGTCTGCAATGATATTCTACATTACAAAGAGATATCTAAATATAAAATCTTCAAGACTTCAATCTCTTGTAGAACATCAAACCTTCAAAACAAAGTTTCTAAACAATCTAATTCAAGAAAATGTGAGATTAATCAAGTGAGAATAAAAAAACAAGCATTTGCATATAAGAAATTAAGCACAATCATCATGCAATGTATGTGTAATGCAATGCTCCCCTCAAAAGGTTACTCCCCCTCAATGTGTATTCTCCCCAACATGTAAGATTGCTACCCAAATAGCAACTCCCCTTACCACATTTTACTCCCCTTTTTTGTCATGATATAGGCAAAGGAGTAGTTCCCAACGGGTCATTTATAGCAAAGAGAGATGGTTGCATACAAATCATTTGCATAATCATATAAGGCACTTTATGTAACTCAATTAACTAGAGAGATACAAGGAGATTTATTTGAATAGAAAATGTGTGATTTGAAATGCTTTTCATGCAAGACATATTACATTCAAGTCCAAAAATCAATGGTATTTGGCAAAGCAAATGACAAAGGTTTCCTATAAGAATTCAAACCCATTTCACCATTTGTCATGAATTAAAGCAAGGATATAGAGAATTTATTGATTTCAAATTTATAGAGCTATATCTAACTTTATAAGCGAAACATGTCATGAGCATCTTTGCACCTTATTTGATTTTTACGGATAAGATATCCGTATGATAGTAGACATGTTCAACACATAAAGTAAGAGAGACATTTGGATTGTAAAATCCTTAGAATGGATGCAAGATCCTTTGTTCATTTTGAGTCTCATAAGCTTTTTACATATTGTTTTGCATTTAGGAATTGCAATCATCAATTCATGCTTTTTCATTTGAGCATGACATTTGAATTTCATACTTTTCACATTTTAAGCATGTCATTTAACAACCATCATGTCATGGAGATCATTATAGGTCATTCAATAAGTACTTCCTAAGAGAATCTCATAGTCCAAAAATGCATGATTGAACATAAATAAGACATGGATTGCATTCAAAGCATGGTTCACACTTATTAAGATAAAAGCATATATACATATGTGCAACCAAGATACTCAAGCAATTAAGAAAGAAGTATAAAAATTTTCAAATTTTTGCATTGAACAAATATGCAATAGCTCTCTTTATTTGAGTTCCCAAATGAGGTCAAAAACCAAAACACATCACTCCACAAGACATATCTCAATAGATCTACTAAGGGTTTTAAACCTTGTTACATCTAAGGGTTTTGTAAATAAGTCTGCTAGTTGATCATTAGTGCATACATGTTCAAGCACTATCCATTTATTTTCAATAAGCTCTCTAATAAAGTGATTATGGATGTCAATATGCTTTGTCCTAGAGTGTTGTACCGGATTCTTGGAAATATTAGTAGCACTCATATTATCACAAAAGAGAGTGAATGTACCTTGGTTGAATCCGCAGTCTACTAGCATTTGCTTCATCCAAAGGAGTTGTATGCATCCACTCCTCGCGGCTATATACTCAGCCTCGGCCATGGACAAGGAAATTGAGTTTTACTTTTTACAAAACCAAGACACTAAGTTGTTGCCTAGAAAGAAGCAACGGCCCGATGTACTCTTCCTATCATCGCAATTTCCTGCCTAATCCGCATCACTAAAGCCAACTAAACTAGCATTAGTGTCAAAAGAGTACCAAATCCCATAGTTGGATGTCCTATTCACATAGCGAATAATTCTCTTAACGGAAGAGAGATGGGACTTCTTAGGATCCGTTTGGTACCTAGCACACACACCAACACTAAATGAGATATCGGGCCTACTTGCGGTCAAATAAAGCAAGCTACCAATCATGCCCCGATATAGAGTTTGTTCCACACTTTTTCCACTAGCATCATTGCTTAGCTTTAAAGTGGTACTCATGGGTGTATCACAATGTTTGGCTTTTTCAAGACCAAACTTCTTCACTAAGTTTTTGGCATATTTGGCTTGGGTTATAAAAATCTCATCATTTAATTGCCTAATTTGCAAACCTAGGAAGTAACTTAGCTTACCAACAAGACTCATCTCAAATTCATGAGACATAACTTTAACAAATTATTAGACCTTGGTGTTGTTGGTGGAGCCAAACACTATATCATCAACATATATTTGAGTTATAAATAGATCATCTTTGTCTTTCTTGATGAATAGAGTCTTGTCAACACTACCTCTTGTGTAGTCAATGTCAACAAGAAATTGAGTGAGGAACTCATACGAAGCCCTCGGTGCTTGTTTCAACCCATAAAGAGCCTTCTTGAGGCGATAGACATGGTTTGGGTGGTGAGCATCCACGAACCCCTTATGTTATTCAACAAACACTTCCTCTTGCAATAAGCCATTGAGGAAGGTACTCTTGACATCCATTTGGTGCAATTTGAACTTGTGCATACAAGAAATGGACAAGAGAAACTAATAGACTCTAAGCGGGCAACGGGAGCAAAAGTCTCCTCAAAGTCAATACCCTCAATTTGAGAGTACCCTTGTGCTACAAGGCAGCCTTGTTACGCACTATGTTGCCATCCTCATCGGATTTGTTCCTATAGATCCACTTAGTGCCTATCACATTAGTGTTCTTAGGCCTAGGAACTAGAGTCCAAACCTCATTCCTTTCAAACTGGTTTAGCTCTTCTTGCATGGCAAGAACCCAAAACTCATCATTCAAGACCTCATCAACCTTTTTGGGTTCTATTTGAGAGGTGTAGAATGTGTTGCTAATGACATTAGTTATTTGACGCCTAGTCCTTACACCCTCATTCACATATCCAATGATGTCGTCTTTATCATGGAGCTTTCTAACCCATGAAGCGGGTTCATTTGAGTCTAAGAGAGGAAATCTATCTAGAGGTTGAGTGGCCTCTTCATTTAGGTTAGACGTCCCAACATTAGGAGTCTCCACAACCTTCTCTAAAGGAGAGTCATCATCTAAAGCAACCTCCTCCTCATGCTCATTAGACTTGAGCCTTTCATTATCAATGACAACATTGGAAGATTCCATGACGCTTCGAGTCTTCAAGTTAAAAACTCTATAGGCTCTACTATTCAAGGCATAGCCAATAAAAATACCATCATCACTCTTAGCATCAAACTTGCGAAGTTGATCATGGTCATTCAAGATATAACATTTGCTTCCAAAGGTGTGGAAGTAGCTAACATTCGGCTTTCTACCTATCAATAACTCATAGGAGGTTTGCCTAGTGCTGGGCTTGACGAAAACTCTATTCCCTATATAACAAGTCTTATTGACGGCTTCGGCCCATAGATTCCTAGGGACATTATTGCTATGCAACATGACATAGACCATCTCTTGAAGGACCCTATTCTTCCTCTCAACAACTCCATTTTGTTGAGATGTCCTAGGAGCCAAAAACTCATGGGAGATGTCTACATTATCACAATTTGTTTCAAAAGAAACATTCTCAAATTCCCTCCCATGGTCACTTCTAATTTGTTTTATACTTATAATGTTAGAGTTCATTTCATTTTGAATTTATTACAAAGCATTTTAAACTTATCAAAAGTTTTGGATTTTTCTCTAAGAAAATATGTCCATGTGAACCTAGAGAAATCATCAACACAAACAAAAATGTATCTCTTTCCACCTAAACTCTCGGTTTGTATAGGACTCATAAGATCCATGTAGAAAAACTCAAGGGGCTTCGTGGTGGAGAGATACTTGCCCTTTTTGTTCATGTTTTTGGTTGATTTCCCTTGTTGGCAAGGTCCATAAACATCATTAGCTTTCTTCCCAAGCTTGGGAAGTCCACGCACAACATTGAACTTGTCTAGGATTCATAAATCCCTAAAGTTCATGTGGCCAAGTCTTTCATGCCACAACTCAACTTACTCATCCTTAGACACATTGTTTGAAACTATTCTAGCTTCAAGACAATAGCAATTGTCGCTAGATCTCATACCTTTCAACAAGGTTTGTTCATCGGGCTTTAAGATTGAGCAATCATTTTTACTAAACAAGACGGAATATCCTTCATCACTAAGATGAGAAATACTTATCAAATTGGCTTTTAAGCCATCAACAAACAAAGCATTGGATAAGGAGGGTAGTCTGGGAATGGAAATGGTTCCTTTCCCTATGACTCTCTTTTTGGATCGATCACCAAAGGTGACACAACCTCCTTCCTCCATGACAAGAGTCTCAAAGAAACTCGTGTCTCCCATCATGTGCCTAGAGCACCCACTATCTAAATACCAAAAATTAGAAGAATTGGCCTTCAAGGCTATTTGAGCAACATGGCAAACAATTTCATTTTTTCTAATCCACTTAGAAACAATATTAGCTTTCCTAGTGGACTTTGGTACATGGGCTCTATATGTTCTAGGATCATGCAAAACAATTTTTTCATTCCTAGGAACATGCATCATGGCTCTTTTCTTTTTCTTCTCAATCATTATTCTAGTTTTACACATTTTAATGTATCGAAAGCATCTTGGTCTAATATGACCATCAAACCAGCAAAAATGACATGTCGGGATAAAGTTAGGGATCATACCATAACCTTGTGCTTGCATTTGAGCCTTCCCATGTCATTGTGGTTGAATTGGTTCAATGTATCTTCGTTGTTGAACCAGTCTAGCTTGCTTCCTTGCTTAAGGTTGCATGATTGGTCTCTTTCCTTTGTTGTGAGCCATTTGTTAAGGAAAGTTGGCTTGATCGTGTCTTGCACCACATTCACATGTGCCATTTTTGAACATTGTCCTAGTTCTAACTTCTTCCTAGGGGTTTGCACCGGTGACGCTTCATTCTTCTCCAAGCTTTTGACAAACACGGTCTTCTTAGGAGTGGAGGTCATCTTTCCATCTTCAAACCTAAGACCTTTCTTGTCACAAGGACTCTTTCACAACCTTCTCCAAAGAAGAATCATCTACTACAACAACTTCCTTCTCATGGTCACTAGACTTGAGCCTACAATCATCTATGATAACATTAGATGATTCCGTGACGCTTCGAGTCTTCAAGTTGAAAACTCTGTAGGCTTTACTATTTAAGGCATAGCCAATAAAAATACCTTCATCACTCTTAGCATCAAACTTGCCAAGTTGATCATGGTCGTTTAAAATGTAGCATTTGCTTCCAAAAGAGTGGAAGTAGCTTACATTTGGCTTTCTATCTCTCTACAACTCATAGGAGGTTTCCCTAGTACCTGGCGTTAGGAAGACTCTATTTCCTATATAGCAAGCTATGTTTACGTCTTCGACCCATAGGTTCTTAGTGACATTTTTGCTAAGCAACATCACACAAGCCATCTCTTGAAGAATCTTATTCTTCCTCTCAACAACTCCATTTTGTTGAGATGTCATAGGAGACGAAAACTCATGGGAAATGCCTAAGCTATTGCAATAGCTTTCAAAATAGGCATTCTTAAACTCCCTCCTATGGTTACTTCTAATCCGTTTAAAGTTTTTAATGTTAGAGTCTTTTAGATTTTGAAGTTTAGTGCAAAGCATTTTAAACTTATCAAAAGTTTCGGATTTTTCTTTAAGAAAATATGTCCATATAAACCTAGAGAAATCATCTACACAAACAAAATGTATCTATTTCTATCTAAACTCTCGATTTGCATGGGACCCATAAGATCCATGTGGAGAAGCTCTAGGGGCTCCTTAGTGGAGAGATACTTGCCCTTTTTGTGCATGCTCTTGGTTTGTTTCCCTTGTTGGAAAGGTCCACAAACACCATTGACAATCTTCCCAAGCATGGGAAGGCCACGCACAGCATTGAACTTATCTAAGATTCGTAAATCCTGATAGTTCATGTGGCCAAGTCTTTCATGCCGCAACTCAATTTGCTTATCCTTGGATGAATTACAAGAGACAACTCTAGCTTGAAGACAATAGCAATTGTCGTTAGATCCCTTACCTTTCAATAAGGTTTGTTCATTGGGTTTTAGGATTGAGCAATCATTCTTGCTAAACAAGACGGAAAGTCCTTCACCACTAAGATGAGAAATGCTTATTAAATTGGCTTTCAAGCCATCAACATATAAAACATTAGACAAAGAGGGTAAGCCGGGAATGGAGATGGTTCATTTCCTTATAACTCTCTTCTTAGATCCATCACCAAAGGTGACAAATCCCCTTTCCTCTATGACAAGAGTCTCAAAGAAACTCTTGTTTCCCATCATGTGCCTAAAGCACCCACTATCTAAATACCAAAAATTGGAAGAATTTGCCTTCAAGGCAATTTTTGCAACATTACAAAAGTATTCATCTCTTTTATCCACCTAGGAGAAACATCTTTCCTAATGGTCACTAGTCATGGGCTCTAGATGTCATAAGATCATGCAAATTGGCTCTATCTTTCCTAAGAATATACATCTTGGCTTTAGCCCTTTTCTTTCCAATCATGCTTTCAACTCTACGCATTTTAATATAATGAAAGCAATTTGGTCTAATGTGACCATCAATACCATAAAAATGACATGTAGGAATAAAGTTAGGAATCATACCATAACCTTGTTATTGGAATGGACCTCTCCATCTTTGTTGTTGACTAAGTCTTGGTTGCTTCCTCGGTTGAGCTTGCATGATTGGTCTCTTCCCTTGATGGACTTTAGGTTGAGGGAAGTTAGCTTGAGGAGCTCTTCTAGGTTGAGCTTGAGGTGGACTTCTTGGTGCAACCTTCACTTGAGCACTCCTTGAACATTCTCCTAGAACAACTTTCTTCCTAGGTAATTGAGAAGGAGGAGACTCCTTGATGTTCACGCTCTTGACAAATACGGTCTTGCTTGGAGTGGAGGACTCCTTATCATCTTCAAACCCAAGACCCTTCTTGTCACTTGGCCTTTGCCAACATCTAACATGTGGTCAAACTTTTTAGTGCTAGAGGCCATCTTAACCATCAATTCTCTAGCATTTTCAAGCTCTCTCTTCATCCCTTCTTCACTCCTCTTAGATATGTTTAACTCATCCTTTAGCTTATCTTTAATCTTCCTGGTCCTCACACTTTCTCCACTCAAGTGGTTAACTTGGGTTGATAGCTCAAGGTATTCTTCTTTCAACCTTCAAATTTCTCTCTTGTTCTTCACTCTTGAGCTCTCAAACTTGACTATATAGTTGTTAGAATTATGCTCAATAGCAAGAGTGTAATAATGTTGTTGACAATCTTTTCATATTAATAAAATGATTTCTGGTTTAACAAATCTTACATCATTTATAGTTTAATTATTATAATTGGCAAAAGTAAATAATCATAAGGTCAAAAGACTATGAGATATAAAGAATTGTTCGTACATCTGGATATGTATGAGGTGAACACAATTCTTTAGTTAGTCTTGAATAATGTTCACAACTTAAGATAAAGGTTGGACACCTTTACCATGTTAAAGTTGTAGATTCTTTTGCTAGCATTTGAGTGGGATCAAATGTGATATGATGAGTCTAATATCATCAAAGTGTCGTTGAGTAAAAGAATATAGTGCACTAGGTGCATTGAACATGATCACAATGAAATACTTTATTTAGAACCGTCAGTAGATAAAAGTTTTCATTATGAAGGCAATCTGAGAGTCTATCTTAATCCTGAGATAAATGATGGACTTATTGTTACAAGTGTTATCATTTGAGTTATCAATGAGTACGATTATATAGCATAGTCTATCCTTGATAATTTGGTGGTATTCATTTGTTAATCGATAGAGGACTTCATTTATAGATATGGACATCATGGCTCCATTTATTAAAATGAGAGTATAATATTATCATATAAATATTTTGAGGTATTGGATATTAAATCTTAACGTTGAGTTTTCGATAGCATCTATTGAAACATGGCTTATGGACAAATCAAAATATCCAAGTTCAAAATGTGGTCAGATGAGTAAATATGGTAACTAGGAGAGCTATATGTGGTCTATGAGACCTTAGCGATTACTAATATTATTCACGAGGATACACTATTTCCAATAAGATTGTCTAGGGTATGAATGAGAAACATTTACTTGATCTATATTTATTTAAGAGTACAGTTTTAGCTCTTTAGTGGTATGAGCTAAAATTAATAGATTAGACCTAAATGAATCATTTGTTGATTGTGATTGGGTTATGTCTATTGAAGCCTAAATTTAGATAGCCCGCTAAGATCTCCAATCCACACGGACTTGGATGGATCACTTGATATATTCTACCGGACTAATTTATGAGTCCATCTAGAATTGTATTTAATACATTAAGAATATAATTTGCACATTATTTATTTAATGGGCTGTTAAATTATATTAATGTATTAATGAAAGACATGTGAGCTTGTTTTTTCTAGTAGGAATGAGTCTAATTCATATGTGGCCTTTTTATTAAAGTCTAATGGATTTAATAAAATTGAAGAACAATATATGGCCCATGCTATATGTTTGGGCGACAGGTTAATATTATTAGCCTATTGTATTGTTTTATTTTATTATTGAATTGAATGGAAATTAATTAATTTATTAATTAATTATTTAATTAAGAATCAAAATCTTTTTTTAACTAGAAATGTGTTTCTTAGTATTATACTATTGATGGTAGTATAAGAAATATTAAAGACTATATTTGGTAAGCAGAAAAATAAAAGAAATTTATTTATCTAGTCAAATTAGGATGTTTTTGATATAGTCACAAATACACTAAAGAGTTGGATTAGGGTTTATAATTCTATAGAAATCTACCTAGAGTTAGGATTTAGGTCAAAATACATAAATTCTATATGGTAAAGGATTTCGGCCACCACCTTGGTACACAAGGTAGAATTCGGCCACCCTAATTATTTTTTGGAAAAGAATTCGGCCACCCTATATATATATCATAATATAGATTTCGGCCACATAAGTTTTTTGCACAAAAGAGAGATTATTTTCTTTTGCTTGAAAAATAAATCAAACTCTAGACTAAGTGTGAGAATTCAGCTAAGAGAAAAAGTGAGAAGAATTGTTTTATTTCGATAGTGCACTAGTAAGCTTTTATATCAAAAGGCTTTGTGCACAACTTCAAATTAGGTTCACACGAGTTTCAATCGATAGATTGATAATTCACAAGTGACCAGACATTCTTCATTTTTGTTCTAAGAAGTTTAAAGTGACTAACAAAATAAAAAGTTTTGTGTTATCCATCTTCAGGTATACAATTCAAAGAAAGGGAGCCCACACTCCTAGGTTATCCACGTTCGTCATTGGATTGGAAGGTCTTATGGATTACTATCGACGCAACACTAATCGTCGCGCTACAAAGGTATGATACTTTTATTATATGTTAATTAATCAAGGGTTAAGGTTCATCTTTAAAAAGGAAATTTTTTTGAAATATACTAAACCTATTTTTCGCATTCCGCTGTGCGTATAAACTATTTTTCCCTGCAATAGTCATGAACATCCATTTTCTCCACATTTCCATTTGTGGAGTTAGATGAGGAGTCATCTTCACTTGAGTCAATTTCCTCTTAACTCCCTTTCTCTTCTTCACTAGTACCTTTGCTCTTATGTAAGGAGGCAAAGGCTAAGAAGTTAGCAACTTCATCTTCTTCATCCGAAGATTCATCTCTCTCATCGGAGTCATCACTTCCACTCTAAGTGGTGGCCATCACTTTCCCTTTCCTCTTGTTCTTCAAATTTCCATAATCAAGAGCGATGTGTCCTATGCCACCACACTCAAAGCATTGGATCCTTTTCCATTCACTCTTCTCTTGCCTAGGCTTAAACTTCTTGAAGGGAGCTTTTTTCTTCAAGTCTTGGCCTTTAGATCAAAAGCCCTTCTTCTCGAACTTGACGAACTTCTTGAACCTTCTCAACAATAAGGCCATGTCTTCGTCCGAGTCTTCTTTATCCTCTTTCTCAACTTTAGAGGCTTTCAAAGCAATTCCCTTTTGCTTTTTAGGAGGTGTGGAGGTAGGAACCTTCCTAGACTCATAAGCTAGAAGTCTCCCAATCACCTTACTCGGCTTCATATCTTTGTAGCCATTATTCTCCTCTAAAGTCGTTACCTTAGACCCAAATCTTACCGGGAGAGATCTCATAATTTGTTGCTTGATTCTCCTATCCGAATACGGGTCACCAAGTTGATGACTTTGATTGACAATGTCTATCAACTTGATCTCAAAGTCATTGAAGCACTCATTCTCTTCCATCTTAAGCATCTCGAATTGAGTTTGGAGAACTTGAAGCTTAGAGTACTTAACCACTTCGGTTCCCAAGCCCCCTTGGCAATCCTAGTGTTTTGAATCAATTTGTTTGGATTCTCGTCCATGGCATTTAGGATAGTATGCATCACCTTTCTATTCCACTTAGATGCTTCAAACTATTGGGAGTACAACATCTCCTCCACTCGTAGGAGTCATCATCGGTGACGTGTAGCCGTCTTCAACTGCTATCTAAGTCATATCATGGATTTGGCAAATGTACAACTCCATCTTGACTTTCCAAGAGGCATAATTCAACCCGGTGAGCAATTGAGGCTTTGTGCTCGAAGCACCCTCGTTTCCACCACCATTTCCGCTCATAGTGTTTATGAATGAATGAAATGAATGCAAATGTATGAATGATCAAAAAACACACAAAATGCAAAACACACCTAAAGCAAGGGATCTCCTAAATATGTCTAGGAAGCCACTCTGATACCAATTGAAACTATTATGGCATGCCTAATTATTTCTAGAAATTAGATTTTAATCAAATTAATTACCAATTTTTCTTGATTAGTCAATATTCAATAAAAACCACTTTCTAGTCAAAACAACAATCAAGTGTAAAGTGCGGAAAATAAATAACGCTTGATTTTTACATGGAAACCTTCAACAAGGAAAAACCACGAGTTAATATGTGCCCCACATACGATCCTCGAATCCACTATTTGTAATGGTGTTTACAACCTAGGTTGACCACGTCAAACCCTACACGGTCACTAACTGACTACTACTACCTAATGGGCCTTTAATAGCGATCCTAGATTAATTTCCTTGCGGACTAAGCAATCTTAACCACAAGACTTAATTCTCACTACAGAGATCAACAACCTAAGTGAATATCATGATATTCAATATGCAAGTAACGCTAGGTAACACTAAATGCTTATCTAGTATGAAAGATGACAATAATCACAATTTTAGATATCAATAATGCTAGATGACATGGCATACAACATAGCTATCAAAGATTAAGCAATCCTAGGTGATAGCTATCAAAATACAACTCTCAATCAATCAACATAATAATCTCAATCTTGTAGATAGAATAAGTTCTAAAAGCATACAAGTAATAAATGAGATTTCTTGTTAAGTAAGACACTAAATATGGATGAAATTAGTGAACAACTTACCAAGCTAAATATGTTAAAGAAGACCCATGCATAGATGCATCCTAGATGATCCTAGATGATGCTAAATGATGTTTGTGCATTAATATGTGTTTGGGTAATCAAAAATGAGTTCTTTAGTGATTTTTTCTCTTTGGAAAAATGCAAAGTCAAAAATATGTTTTTGACTCACTAAAAAATGACCTAAAGACAAAGTAACATATATATATATATATGATGCCACATTGATGCTACGACATTTTGATAAGTTTTCAAAACTTTAGCCTTGACCGATGTTCACCTGCTCTATGTAGGGCGGCGGGTGTACAGTGGTTCACCTGGGAAAATGAAAAACATGTTCTTCATAATTTGCTATACATAAGAGAGACATTGGGGCGAACCAGAGGCGAGTGCTCTCGGGCTTTTGAGAGCCGTTGTACGTACATCTGTTGTACAGTGATGGAAAAAATCCATCAGATACCCCACTATACGTACAGTGACAGTACAGCAGGTAAGAGCAATTGCTCAATGCCCTTTATAGGCCCTGTACCTAAGGCGACCCAACATCGAGTGTACAACGCCCATACAAATATGATGCATCCTAAAGCCTGCATGACATGGCATTTTAACAAACAAGATGCCATCATTTAAACATGCATGAAGATTATTCAAGAACATGAAGGCACATACATAAAACACACAACATACAAGAAGTATAGATATGCATGAGTTGTGTGTGTGTGCAACTAGATCTCTTCAATGCAATTAAGCACAAGTGTTATACCTTTGTAGTTCTTACATCTTGAAGTCTTAAAAGGGCATTTGTTGAGCTTGATCACCAATAATTAGAAGCCTAAGCTACCCTTACATCACAAACCCCAAATGTGGTTTGTCACCGAAATAAGTCAATCAAACTTGAGGAACTTACAAATTTTTTCTTTATAGAGCTGGGGAAATTGAAAGTCTTTGGGATGATAGTAAATTCAAGGTAAATGGCCACAGACTCAGGCCGTACCTTTGTGTGTCTGAAATACAAAGCGTGGGAAATTTCTTTCTCAATGAGCCGTAAGGCTCCTGTGTATCTCGCCTATACGTTAAAAAAAGCGCTTGGTGGGAGGTAACCCACCCAGGTATTTCCTTCCTATTTATTTCTTTTTGAGTCACAATTTATTATTCCGCTAAATTAAATTCAGGTTTGGGGCTATCTCAATAAAATAAAATGAAATAAAATAAAAATTAGTGTTAGGTCTTAGAGCGCTCTCATGACTACTGTAAAAGCCAAAGCCCTTGTGACAGCGGTCGGCTCTATAATGGAACTGCTGTAGGAACCGCTCTGGAAACCCCACAGTGGTCGTAAGAGCGGTATCCTCTGCCAACAAAACCACTGTGGAAACCGCTCTCGAAAGCCAACAATGGTCACAAGAGCGAAAAGACCTGGTCGATCCGCCCCTTTAAGCGCTCTCATGATCGCTATGGAAGCCATAGTGGTCCGTAAGTGAAACGGTGCGTTTTGCACTCAACAAGTGGCCAACCAATAAAGGTTGACCGCTTTGGCAACCGTTCTAGCTTTTAGAGCGGTAGTGACAGCGGTCGTGCCCTATTTATAGGTCTCGTCTGTTCACGAGACTTGTCTCTTTCTTCTCTCTTTCAAATCTTCTTCTTCCCTCTTCACTCGGTCACGCCCAATCAATCAAGATATGCTCTTAATTCTTTTTCTATTTAGATTACATTATGCTTATTACCAATAATTGCATACTCCCATCCTCTTATCCCTACATAATTCTTCAAGTTTCTTTCTAGGGTTTGATAGACCATTTTAGGGATTCCGGATTTGGAAGTTTTTTTTTTATAATACATGCTGTTCTTTGATGATTGTGTATGGTTTCGGCATTGTTTGGAGTGATTTTGCACTGCTAATTTTAGGGTTCATAGTTCTAGCAATTATTTTAGGGACTTTGGGTGAATTTGATTAGAAATAACTATTACCTTATGTTCGGATTGTGTTGAATGAATGGAGAGTGAAAATTGTGCAAGTAAGGCGCATGATTTGATGTTTGTACTGCTGGAGTGCTGCCAAAATTTTGTGTAAATTATTTTCCCCATACTGGATTGTAAATTGCTTTTGCTTTCTTGTTTATTTTTCAGATATGGCAAGGACAACTATCCGTAAAGGCCATGCTCTTTTAGATCCTGGTAGAAGAAGAGACAAACGACCCATTAATCAAACTTTCGTAGGACATCCGGACTATAAGAAACGGTTGAAGGAGAGGTGAAATTTCATTGTAGAATGGGGAATTGGAGGAATTAGGCGAGACCATTGTACCTGCGGTAGTGGAGGCCAGAGGGTGGATTGGATATATGAGACCGCCCCTATTGGCCAACATCACCCTGACCCGTGAATTCTATGCGAACATGGTGTAGGAACAATTCAGTGCGAACAAGGTGGTTATGGTTAGAGGGTGCCTATGTTGTTTCAGCTGAAAAGATACAGGAATATTATGAGCTACCTTTAGTTCAGCAAGTAGCTTTAGAGTTCCCAAAAAAATACAACTTAGGTTGCGAGCTTTGCTTAGAGTGTGCAATTGGGTAGAATGAGAATGGTTTGATGAGAAAGGATGTACATGTAGATGTAGCATTCTGGTACCTATTCAATGCAACCTCATTGAAGCCAACAAGACATGGTTTAGAGATATTTAAGGAAGCTTCCCAGTTACTATACTCTATTAGAAGAGGATAGTTTATTGATGTCGCCAAGTTCATTTGGAAGGAAATTCACGGGTGTGGGAAACAGAATGACAATACCAATATGATTTTCCTCTCTTTGATTAAGGCAATGTGTGCTACTGCAGGTTTGGAAATTAATAGTCATGATGATCATAGATTCGTACCAGACTCTACGTTGATTCTGGTGTCATAGAACCAATTGGCGAGTAGTTGCAACCAGCCCACGATTGGTGAGTACCCTACGCATAAAAGGTGTCTGGCAGGACATAAGGATAATGAAGAGGAAAACATGGATGATTCGAACCACTAGTTTCAGGGCCCGGTTCAGCATCAAGTGGAGATTATGTTACTGAAGCTCCCTCAGATGTAGGTGTCGGACCGTCACAGAAGAGACCTATGTGGGTAGAGTACATGCTACTCACAATGAAGGGCTATATGGATATAGGTGTAGCAGACTTGAGGAGTGAGATGACTACACGTTTTGGAGCGATACAGATTTCTATTGATGAGATTCGCCGTGCCACAGTTCACTATGCTCAACCTTTTGACCCCTCTCATTCCCATATTGTTTCAGGTTATATTGCTATAGATCCAGAGATCACCGCCCAGCAAAAACACAGAGCTTACTTAGCTGGACCGCTTGGAGGTGACATGTTTGGGACTGGCCCGAGCTAACAATATGATTATGACTGTTAGAGGCATTGTAGATAGACTTGAGTCTACAACATGATATGTTTCTTTTTATTTTTTCTTTTCCTTTTTAGTTTTTAAAATTGTGATATTCAGGATTTACTAATGTATTTGGTTTTTTTATGATTAGTTTTTGCTGTTTTCATATGTGTTATTATTGCACTGTCTTCTCTTTATCCGTTTTGTCGTGTACTTCAACTTTATACATTTAAGAGAATGTTTGTTTTAGGTTTGGGGGTGTGATAGTTGTTTTTGAGTCAAATTTTTGTTGTGTTTTTAAAGTCTGTCGTTCCCGCGTCTTCAAAGACGAGATATTTTGATGTGTGCCTAAGAGATGATATGCATTGATCAATGGGTTTACATTAACATCTTGCTATTTAGGGTATTGCATTGCATTTTTCAAAACTTATGACATGCTCTTGATATGATAGTGCATAGGATGATGAGTTGAATTGCCATGATTAATAGTTGAGACTACCCTTGTTAGTTCACTAAACAAAAAAAATGTACATAAATGACATACTATGAGGGTCCTGTTGTTTCTACTCTTTAAACACTCAGTATGTTCTTAGCATTAGATTTGATCTTTATAGGTTGTACATTGAGCACTATAGAACTTTCATCATAAAAGATTTCACATGTTAAATTTTGATCTTGAGTAAGGCGAACTAGTGGAAGTGATGCTAGACTATGTGTGCTTGAACTACTTTAAAGGCCTTAAAAATTTCCTACCTATATGTGTGTGCTCCATAGCCCTGTTTGAAGCCAAACACTGATAGTCTTTTTCTTTCTTCACTACATTAACTGTAACCTAAATAAGCCAATGTTAGAGCCATACCTTAAAGCTTGGGATTGTAGGGAAAAATAAAACAAATAAAAGTGTTACACGCAGCGGAAGCGATACTAAAGACGATTTAGTGACTTTTAAAATTTTTCCTTTATGAACCTTAAACCCTTTTAATCAATAAACATGCATATATATCAACAAAAGTAAATTACCTCTTGTCGCGTGATCCGATTGACTTACGTCGATGGTAATCCGCAAGACCTTCAATCCGAGCACGAACGTGGATCACCTAGGAGCGTGGTCTCCCTTTCCTTTGAATTGCAAACCTGTGAATGGACCAAACAAATACTTTATTTTCTTTGTTAGTCACAAAACAATCAAAAGAATGTCAAAATTATTCCGGTCACTTTTGAGTTCACAATCTTATGATCGAAACTCCGCGTAAACCTAGATCGATATCGTATACACAAGCTTATTGATGTTTAAGCAATTGTATACTATCAAAGAATAATTTTCACTCCTTTTTGTCTCTCTAGAATAAAAACTCTCTTAGAATTAAGAAGAAGAAGAAAGAAAATAAAAACTCAAGTACCAATTAATTGATGTGGTCGAACCCTATAAGAACATATATATAGGTTAGCCGAATTTTTCTTCTTTTTCCTTTAGGGTTGCCGAATTCTATGTAGTATCTAATTAGGGTTGGCCGAATTTCATCATGTCACTTATATAGGGTGACTAAAATTCAACCGTAATTCTTTTTTACTTTATAGACTTCAAACCCTAATCCAACTCTTTTATTTTTATTCTTTTATTTGACTAAATAAAAAAAAAGACTCCTTATTTGATTACATAAATAATACTAATTTATTTATTTACTTATCAAACAAGTCTTTTACTTTTAGGAAAGATTTGTTTCTTTAATTAAACAATTAATCAATAAATCAATTAATTCTTATTTAATTAAAACAAATGAAACAAAATAATATTTTTAGGTCAAAACCTTAACCTAGCCGCCCCACTTATATATAAGATGGGCCTAATATTATTTTCCTATTTCATTTAATCCATTGGACTTTAAATAAAAAAAAAGCCCACATGTGAACCGGACCCATTCTTACTAAAAGAAACAAGCCCATATGTCTTTCATTAATATATTAATATAATTGAGCAGCCCATTACTTAAATAATGTGCAAATTATATTCTTAATATATTAAATGCAATTCTAGATGGACCCTTAAATTGGTCGGTAGAATATATCAAGTGATCCATGCAAGTCCGTGTGGATTGGGGATCTTGGCGGGCCATCTAAATTTAAGCTTCAATAGACATAACCTAATCACAATCAACAAATGATTCACTTAGGTCCGATCCATTAATTTTAACTCATTCCACTAAAGAGCTAAATTTGAACTCTTAAATAAAGATAGAAAAGGAAGATGCTCCTCATTCATACCCTAGACAATCATATTGGAGATAGTGTATCCTCGTAATTAATATCAGTAATCGCCAAGAGTTCATAGACCGCCTATAACTCTCCAAGTTACCATATTTACTCATATGACTACGTTTTGAACTTGGATATTTTGACTTGTCCAGAAACCATGTTTTCAATAGACACTATTGAAAACTCAACGTTGAGATTTAATATCCAATTACCTCAAAACATCCATATGATGATATTATACTCTCATTTAATTAAATGGAGCCACGATGTCCATATCTATAAATGAAGTCCTCTATCGATTAACAAATGAATATCACCAAACTATCGAGGATAGACTATGCGATATAATCGTACTCATTGATAACTCAAATGATATCACTTGCAACCATAAGTCCATCATTTATCTCAGGATTAAGATAGACTCTCCGATTGTCCTGATAATGAAAAGACTATTATCTATTGACGGTTCTAGATAAAGCTTTTCATTGTGATCCAGTTCAATGCACCCAGTGCACTAGATCCTTTTGCTCGAAGACACTCCGATGATTTTAGACTCATCATATCTCATTTAACTTAAGTTGTGAACAATATTCAAGACTAACTAAAGAATTGTGTCTACTACATACATATCCAAATGTACGAACAATTCTTTTTTTCCCATAGTCTTTAGACCTTATGATTATTTACTTTGACAATTATAATACAAACTATAAATGCTATACGATTTGTTAAACCAGAAATCACTTTATTAATATGAAAAAGATTGTTAATTACAACATTACACTCTTGCTATTGAGCATAATCCTAACAGGGATCATGCTTGAGAATTTGAAGAAGATGTACTATGTCTGCACATAACTTTGTGCATAATTTGATGCTAAGGCCGAGGAAAGGAAGAGCTATATTCAATCCAAAAGTTTTGAAGCTAAAAGTAATATACTATTTGTAGTCTTTCATTCCCTTTGAATTCAAAAAAAACAAAAAAACAAAAAAACAAAAAATGGCCACCACAATAAATGGTGTGTTGAGAGAATCAGAGAATAGAATGTTAAAGAGTGCAATAAAGTAAATTAAGACTACAAAGTTTGTATCAACTCAAAAGGAGTTTGACAAAGGGACAAAGGGAGAAAGGTGAATTCTGAGGAATTGAACAATAAGTGGTATAATCCCACTTGTAAAGGAGACCATGAGACTTGTGCTGAAGCCAAAAAGGTAATAGAAAACTCTCATAGTATGATCCTAGGTTCTGGAATTCCAATTTTCCATTCTTTCTTAACCTTCACCCAATGGCCCTATTATAACCTAAATGAAAGTCTATTTAATCTACTGGGTATCCTTACTATGAAAGTAGAAATAGGACATGTGATTATCTTGTTCATAATGTTTGATTCTTTTCATGAGATCTTTTGCTTTCAAATCAAGCGTTCTTTCAATAATATATTTATATGCAATTATAACTTGAACTTTTCTTGTGCATAAATTCCATATCACATAAGCCTGATGAGTGTTTTTGCCTAGGTTTTGTGAGAAATATTGAGTGACATCTTGTGAGAATTAGAGTCGAAGCAAATTATATCTATGGCGTTTGGCGAATGTGTCTTTGAAGCTAGAACGTCTTGAGCTTGGGCTTTTCACTAAAAAATTGAGAAATGTTTTCAGATTTGTGACTAAATTTTTGTCTTTGCTTATTGGCTTTTGCATGCATTGTCTTAATATGGGCACATATCGACGTATTTTGGATTAAGGGTCTTCGCAAGATATGTTTGTGGGAGTTATCGTTGTAAACCCTCAGAAGACAAAAATCCTCCTACTAGGGACACCTAGAGGTTTAAAGGCTTGTAACATATGCTCAATGCTATCGTGTTCCCTATGAAAGTGGGTTAGTGATGGAATGATTTATAGTGTCGTTTTGAAATCGTACGTCAACATTTTTTGTAAAACCTCACAAGCCTTAATTGGTTTGGAAAACACAAGTATGGTGGTAAGTGGGGTGTCATCCATAGGGAATCGGGATTAGCAATGACTAGCTATAGCTAAAGTAGCATTAATGTAATTAATAAAAGGTAAAATGAGGATGTTGTAAATGTGAATTAACACGCTAATAAAACTAAACTAACAAAGCAACCTAGATGAAAGGAAATGGAATGAAAAATATATATATATATATATGATGGAAACTAATGAGTTAACGGATTCGAAAGTAAACATTGGGCAATGTAATAAACTCGTAAATAAGCACGTCTAATCAAAGGTAATTGACTTAGGATATGTAGAGTTGGTTATTTATCCCTAGTAAGCGGTCAACCTAGGATGTATAGCGAGGACCACCTACTAGGGATTAATCCGTCATAAACCACCAACCTAGGATGTATAGTGTTGGTTGTTCGTTCAGGATTCTTGGAAATGAAGCTCGTCTACCTATCAAAGACCCAACTAATTACAAATGTAGCCAACCTAGGATGTATAGAGTTGACTTCTAATCGTTTCACAAGTGCCGACCTAGGATGTATAGTGCCAGAAACCTGTTCGATGTTAGATTAAGACCGTTGTTTAAGAGTCGAAATTCATGGCATTCCGTCCATTCATTTAAGCAATAAACAACTAAATATGATGTATATCTAAATGCAATACTCATACATAATCAAAGGAGAACTTGCTAAGAGGATGTATCCAAACAAGTAATCAATGAAAACCATTCACAACAAGAATATAACAATGAAAGATGGACATGAATATATATAGAATCAAGTTTATATACAAGCCCAATATTCAACTAACTACTCCATCAACCCCTTAGAGAGGATTTAGCTACTCGTTACAACTAGGAAAATAAGAGAAAGAAAAGAGAAAGAACCCTTGGAGAACATCTCCTTTCTTGAAATTGAGTAGAGAATGTAAGTGTGAGAGAGAGACAGAACGTTTCTAGATCTAGCTTGTGTAAAAACTAATTGCAAACTGAGTTACTTCCCCTCTTGAAATGTTTTATCATATTCTATTTATACTACATAAAAAATTAGGTCACCTAGCTTCAAAATACAAACTGGCGCGCGCGAAGTGCAGGTGGAGTGTGGTTGGATCACCCGCACTTTACCCACACTTTATGGGTTTTCTTCGACTTCAGTTCTTAAATCTGCGAAATAGTACAGGTGGAGTGTAGGTGGATTACCTGTACTTTACACGCACTTTAACGGTCAAGAGCAAATCCAACTCTCTGGTCTGGGCAACAGTGCGGGTGGAGTGCGATTGGATGACCCGAACTTGACCCGCACTTTAATCATCAGTGTAAGGAGAATCCCCAACTCTACGAGTGCAGGCCATAGTGCGGGTGACCAGCCCCTGCCACTTTAGCGTACAGGTGCAATTCTCCAACTCTCTGTTCCATGTTGAAGTGAGGGTGCAGTGCGGTTGGATGACTCGCACTTGACCCGCACTTTATCTCTTCCTCATGAATCAAGTCCCGGCTGTGGGTAGGAGTGTGGTTGCGACCCGTATTGACCTGCACTTAAGAGCTGCTGATGATCATTTGTCTTCCCTTTTTGCCACTTTTTGCCCCTTTTTGGCCGGAACTACCGCAACACATTTCCAAACCCAAAATTGAACCATTTCCTACAATTACACACGTAACTACCCATCAAAGACACAAAAATGCATGAAAACTAAACAAAAGATATGGAAATGAGGGCCTAAATATACGACATATTTGGCACGATCACTTAGTTAGGATTTTTTATTTCTAGATTTAGTTTTTAGTTTTTGTTTTCTTAAAGTTTTGCTCGAGGACTAGCAAAATATAGGTTTTGGGATATTTGATCGGTCATTTATTGTCTATGTTTTTGATTCTCATCTCTCCAATCAATTGCTTGTTTTTCGAGTCTTTTAGTTATTTAATTTATGTTTTCGAGCATTTTCAGTTATTGGATCCAAATGATGTGTTTGCAGAATTTTAGGGGAAAAGAGCTATTTATGCAAGTTTGAGGGTCTTTTTAGCAATTGACAGTTTTGTGCTCTCATGACCACTGTGAATTTCCACAGAAGTTCCAACAGCGTTCCAAGGACAGAGGCTACTGCCTTGCCAATCGCTTCAAGCTGCGCTCTCAAAGCCACAGCGCCACGCTTAATTGTGAAGATAGCTCCCATGACCACTCTGGCTTCCAGAGCGGTTTGGCAAATCCGCTTGAATATTGGATTTCTGATCACACGCCAGAAACTGGTTGATATAATACATGAAGAAATTAGGGTTGGAGCTCTCTCGCTCGTTCTCGGAACACATGTTGTTTCACAACACACCATAGAATACCATCATCCATCTTTACACATAGAAGATTTGCAAGACGAAGAAGACGCAACATCAAAGATCTGATCAATTCATTAGAAGCCTCTATTTGTTTATCTATTACTTCTCTTCCCTTGTTATTTACGCTATGTGTAACTAACTCCATACTAGGGAATCAATGTGAACCTCTATGAATGCTCTTTGTTAGAATTTACTATATTTTCTTAATTCCAGTTTATATTCATTCAATTCATCCTATGCCATAACTCTTTATTTTTGCTCATGCTAGTTTATATGATCAGCATGAATCTAGAGTTTTGATAATTTAATGATTGATTTTAGGGTGTTTTACGTTACGTACTCTCAATCAATCTTCATTTGAATGGGTAAAACTTATCATGCTCATTTATATGCTCGTAAGTTTTGGTTCAATTATTCGTTAACTTGATGTGTGGTAAAAATTATCATGCTTGTTTTTACACTCATAAGTTAATCATACTTAATTTAAGAATGAACCCTTACTTAATCAAGGTCAATTCGAAGTATTAAGTACACGTAGTTGGGGAGCGTTGATAACCTAGTTTTCTCATCTCTTGATCACATTCATATATTCTTGTTAACTTCTTTCTTAGATAATTCGATTCTAAATCAATCAATCAAACAATCAATCTCAAATCTCTTGGATACTGTTACTTGCTTAGCTTTAATTAAAATTAGTTTAATCGATAATTCACTTTTCCTCGTGCGAACGATCCCTACTTTCCGCTGTACTTATCTCACGATTCGTGCACTTGCAAGTTAGGTTTTTATAACATGATTTTATCCATCACTGCCACATTAGCTCCATTTGGAGGCGTGTGGCCTTCACATGGTAGAGGGCATCCCTTCCCGTGAGGCCCACGCACCTTCACGGGGAAGGGGTGCAAATGACACTTTGCCATTTTCCTCTTTCCTCGCGGTCCTCTCATGTTTTTCGACCGTTCTCCGACCTTCGAACTCCAAATTCGAATCCGTTTTTGGATTATGAACCGTAACTTTCTAACGCACATGGAAGAATATGAAACTTTGACCAAAAACTTGGAATTTGACTTGATACACAAAGACATAAACCATGCACTTTAAACACATGGAAAGTTTCGTAACTTCCAACTCGAAACTCGAAACTCGAAAAATAATAACTGAGTATCTGAAACGATCGAAACTCAATGAGGAACAATATGAGAACATATTCAAGTCCGATATAAATAAAATACAAACAAATAAATACAAGAACACACAAATATGTCATTTCCTAGAGATAGTCCTAGAACATGGATTTTTACAATATTTGTCTTTAAATCTAATGCATGTGCATACAATAACATGTGTGTGAATGTATTGTATCAATTGAGAATAAAGATGCAAGGACACATATGGATGCAATATGTGTGTGTGCCTAAACACCTTTACAAGAGGATTGTGGTCTAATTATACCTTTGATATGCAACAATGCTAAAAGAAGTAGTTATTTCATTCAAATAAATTGATTCATACATTTATATTATACATGCTAACATTCAAGATTGTTAGATGTAATCTCAAACTGAGTATATGAATGCTGTATACAAAGGAATTCAGTTTGAGGCATGCAATCTAAAGAGTCCGTAGAAATCAAATAAAGCTGAGTATTTTATTTGTGGTTAATCTACAGCTACGGTCCATTCCGTATTGTATGATGGTCTTATCCTAGAATACTCATATAGTGTTGTGAGAATGGAGGTACCTTATATGATGTGATCATATAGGACCGGGCCACGATCTATATGAATCTATCATTAAGATCCGTTAGTTAAAAAGATTCATATATATCGACAAATGATGGCTATATATGGGTGATCTAAATCTTGAGTGTCTTACTGACTCTTTCAGGTTAGATCGTGGTTTTTGATTTACCATGGATGAGATTGGAATAGCATTCTCAGTCAATTCCTCCGTATCTTGGAATCACGGTTTGGCTTGTGGCTAGGAAGGTATGCACACACTAGTGGAATCCACTGCTTCTTTGGAGAAGTACATAAGTAGTTCCCTTAAGGGTTGATTCGAGACTTGAATGATTACGAGCGCTCTCATTCTTCTGTAAAGGAATGAAGGATATAATCATTCAAGAGAATCAATGGTACTTAAAGGAAAAGATATAATTAGAGAGGTATAACAAACTTTATGACCTATCTCTAATTATGAACTACTTGTGGAGGATGATACCATATGTAATAGCTATATCGATGGACATTGATAAATTGATTGTATAAAACATCTACAGTTACAAGAGTACAACTTTGGGTTTTTAGTAAAATAACTTCAAGGTTATTAATTGTGAAATATTAATTAAAGAGTTTAATTAATTTTTCTAAGTATTATTATAGCTCAAAACAATGGGTTCATTATGTCCTCTTGCTAGCCCTTTACGATTGATAGTAATAAGACTCACGGAGAATTTGATGGTCTAATTAATTGTGTTACGAAAGTAACTTAAATATATTTTGTGAATTAATTAAATGATGTGATTATTTAATTAATATATTATTTAATTGATGAATTAAATATAATTAAATAATATGATTATTTAATTGACATATTAATAATTAAGAATTATTAATTGTTATTTGGAGGTTTCAGTTTCAAACCTTGACAAGAGCAAAAGAATAAAAATAATAAGAGATTATTTTTATTTATTTTAAAGAGGACAAAGGTTCAACACCTAGTGGTGACCGAATTAAAAAGGATTTACAATCCTATTTTGACTTGGTTTACTAAACCCTAGGATCCTAGTATATAAGAAATATTTATCAGGAAAAATAAACAAACCAAAATTCAATTGAGAAATAGTGGTGCGGCAAGCTAGAGAGAGGGAAGAAAACGAAATTGTTTTTCCCTTACCTTGGCCAAATTCATCATAGGAGACAAAGGGTTGTCTTCTGAAATTCCCTTAAGCAATATAGTGTAATATATACCTAGAGAGGGTGAATAGGTATAGACCTAAATTCTTCCAAATTCCTTTTTCTCAAACACAACAATGATATGCACACTTGGTGTGTCTAACAAATGAGTTGTTTTAATCAACACAAGTGGAAATTCAATGCACAAGTGATGCAATCAATATAAGTTATGGATGATAGTGAAACTTAACACAAGTATTTTTACGTGGTAAAACCTCCTAAGAGGAAACGTCCACGGGTTGATACCACAACCACTGGCAAGCAATTCACTATGACAAAAAGGAGATACACACTCAAGGCAATCAACACATGATATCCATCCTAAGCTATAAACTCCTAGTCTACCCTCGGGCCTAGTGAATCACCTAACCTACATCCTATCCGAGAGGTGTCATGCACCTCTAGAAAGAAACTTACTATCCAAGATGCTCAAGTCTCTAGAAAGATCTCTTGCGTGTTTATTTGGATCCCCTTGATCCTAGACAAGACTTCTCCTTCAGTTATCCGGATCCCCTTGATCCTAACTAAGATTTCACGCTTGACTATCCGGACCACATGTTCTTGTACGGAAAAATAATAAATAAAAGTGGTAAACGCAGCGGAAGCGATACTAAAAACGATTTAGTGACTTTTAAAATTTTTCCTTTATGAACCTTAAACCCTTTTAATCAATAAACATGCATATATGTTAACAAAAGTAAATTACCTTTTGTCGCGTGATCCGATTGACTTACGTCGATGGTAATCCGCAAGATCTTCAATCCTAGCACTAACGTGGATCACCTAGGAGCGTGGACTCCCTTTTCTTTGAATTGCAAACCTGTGAATGGACAAAACAAACTTTTCTTTTCTTTGTTAGTCACAAAAACAATCAAAAGAATGACTAAGATTATTCCGGCCACTTTTGAGTTCTCAATCTAATGATCGAAACTCGCGTGAACCTAGATCGATATCGTATACACAAGCTTATTGATGATTAAGCAATAGTATACTATCAAAGAATAATTTCACACTCTCTTTTGTCTTTTTAGAATAAAAACTCTCTCTTGGAATTAAGAAGAAGAAAGAAATAAAAAACTCAAGCACAATTGATTGTGGTGGCCGAACCCTATAAGAACACATATATAGGTTGGCCGAATTTTTTCTTCTTTTTCCTTTAGGGTTGCCGAATTCTATGTAGTCTAAGATTAGGGTTGTCCGAATTCTATAATGTCACTTATATAGGGTGACTTAAATTCAACCCTAATTCTTTTCAACTTAATAGACTTCAAAACCTAATCGAACTCCTTGATTTTTATTCTTTTATTTTTGACTAAATAAAAAGACTCCTTATTTGATTAAATAAATAAAACTAATTTATTTATTTCCTTGTCAAACAAGTCTTTTACTTTTAGGAAAGATTTGTTTCTTTAATTAAACAATTAATCAATAAATTAATTAATTCTTATTTAATTAAAACAAATAAAACAAAATAATATTTAGGTTAAAATTTTAACCTTGCCGCCCCACTTGATTAAGATTGGGCCTAACATTATTTTCTTATTTCATTTAATCCATTGGACTTTAAATAAAAAGCCCACATGTGAACCCGACCCATTCTTACTAAAAGAAACAAGCCCACATGTCTTTCATTAATATATTAATATAATTGAGCAGCCCATTACTTAAATAATGTGCAAATTATATTCTTAATATATTAAATGCAATTCTAGATGGACCCTTAAATTGGTCCGATAGAATATATCAAGTGATCCATGCAAGTCCGTGTGGATTGGGGATCTTGGCGGGCCATCTAAATTTAAGCTTCAATAGACATAACCTAATCACAATCAACAAATGATTCACTTAGGTCCGATCCATTAATTTTAACTCATTCCACTAAAGAGCTAAAACCGAACTCTTAAATAAAGATAGAAAAGGAAGATGCTTCTCATTCATACCCTAGACAATCATATTGGAGATAGTGTATCCCCGTGATTAATATCAGTAATCGCCAAGGGTTCATAGACCGCCTATAACTCTCCAAGTTACCATATTTACTCATATGACCATGTTTTGAACTTGGATATTTTGACTTGTCCAGAAGTCATGTTTTCAATAAACACTATCGAAAACTCAACGTTGAGATTTAATATCCAATTACCTCAAAACATCCATATGATGATATTATACTCTCATTTAATTAAATGGAGCCACGATGTCCATATCTATAAATGAAGTCCTCTATCGATTAACAAATGAATATCACCAAACTATCGAGGATAGACTATGCGATATAATCGTACTCATTGATAACTCAAATGATATCACTTGCAACCATAAGTCCATCATTTATCTCAGGATTAAGATAGACCCTCCGATTGTCCTGATAATGAAAAGACTACTATCTATTGTCGGTTCTAGATAAAGCTTTTCATTGTGATCCAGTTCAATGCACCCAGTGCACTAGATCCTTTGCTCGAAGACACTCCGATGATTTTAGACTCATCATATCTCATTTGATCCCACTCAAATGCTAGCAAAAGAATTCTACAACTTTAACAAGATAAAGGTGCCCAACCTTTAACTTAAGTTGTGAACAATATTCAAGACTAACTAAAGAATTGTGTCTACCACATACATATCCAGATGTACTAACAATTCTTCTTTTCCCATAGTCTTTAAACCTTATGATTATTTACTTTGACAATTATAATACAAACTATAAATGCAATACGATTTGTTAAACCAGAAATCACTTTATTAACATGAAAAAGATTGTTAATTACAACATTACACTCTTGCTATTGAGCATAATCCTAAAAATCTCCCACTTGCGCTATAGCAAATGTGTCATATCTCTCAAGCCCATATTCTTCTAGATGCCCATCGAAACTCTTCTCGAGGTAGCCTTTGCGAAGTGGGATCCGCTAGATTTTCTGCCGACGCGATTTTGGTAATCGTCACGTCACCTCTTTGAACAATCTCCCTTAAAAGATGATACTTTCTTTCAATATGTTTACCTCTCTTGTGACTTCTTGGTTCTTTCGAATTAGCCACTGCTCCACTGTTGTCACAGTAGATAGTGATCTGCTTATTCGCACTAGGAACCACTTCTAAGTCAATCAAGAATTGGCGGAGCCAAATAGCCTCTTTGGCAGCTTCGCATGCAGCAACATACTCAGCTTCCATGGTTGAATCAGCAATACAAGATTGCTTGATACTCCTCCATATAACTGCTCCTCCTCCAATAGTAAACACAGCCCCTGATGTGGATTTTCTGGAGTCAGAATCTGATTGGAAATCAGAATCTGTATACCCAACGGGAACCAAATCCCCTCCAGAGTATACAAGCATATTATCTCTCGTTCTCTTGAGATACTTGAAAATATGCTTGATTGCCGTTCAGTGATCAGGACCAGGTTTCGATTGAAACCTGCTAACTATGCCAACAGCAAAACAAATATCTGGTCTAGTACAGAGCATTGCATACATGAGACTTCCAATTGCCGAGGCATATGGAACTCTACTCATGAATTGCTCTTCATGCTCATTCTTAGGAACTTGTTCCTTAGAAAGCTTGATTCCATGTCTGAAAGGTAGCATACCTTTCTTGGAATCCTGCATGGAAAACCTAGACAAGATTTTGTCTATGTATGAAGCTTGGGATAATGCAATCGTTCTATTCTTTCTATCCCTTATTACTTGGATACCTAGAATAAAACTTGCTTCTCCTAAGTCCTTCATATCAAATTGTTTTGCTAACCATTCTTTTACTGATGTCAATACACCTACATCGTTTCCAATGAGTAGTATATCATCAACATAAAGAATCAGAAAAACCAACTTGTCGCCTTTAATCCTTTTGTATACACAAGGTTCGTCAGGATTCTGAATAAATCCAAAACCTTTGACAACTTGATCAAACCTTATGTTCCGGGAACTGGATGCTTGCTTTAATCCATATATGGATTTCTGCAACTTGCATACCTTATCCACTTGGCCCTTTTCAATGAACCCCTCTGGTTGCATCATGTAGATGCTTTCGTCAAGACTTCCATTTAGGAAAGCTGTCTTGACGTCCATTTGCCAAATCTCTAGATCTAAAGATGCTGCAATGGATAAGAGTATCCTAATGGATTTAAGCATGGCCACAGGAGAGAAGGTTTCCTAGTAATCGATACCTTCTTTCTGTGTATACCCTTTAGCTACCAATCTAGCTTTAAAGGTTTCCACCTTTCCATCCATACCTCTTTTCCTCTTGTATACCCAATTGCACCCAATGGGTTTTATCCCTTTAGGCAAGTATACAAAGGACCAGACTTTGTTATCGAACATAGATTCAATCTCGGATTGCAATGCCTTTTGCCAATGGCGACTATCAACATCCTCCATAGCTTCCTTGTACGTATAGGGATCATCGTCGTCCGGGAGATTCTCCACTGATTCTCCCAGACCGATGTATCTTTCGGGTTGTGTTCTAACCCTCCCACTACAACGAGGAATGGTAGGTTGTTGATCTTGTGTTGGATCGGAACTTACAATTGGGTTAGGTTGTGTAACCTCTCGTGGAATTGTATCTCCTGATATCTCATTCAGGACAATTCTACTTCTAGGCACAGAATCATTCATATAGTCCTTTTCCAGAAATTTAGCATTTGTCGAAACAAATACTTTAAGGTCTGAAGGACTATAGAAATAATATCCTTTAGTTTCTTTTGGATACCCTACAAATATACATGTTTATGAACGGGATTCCATCTTTTTTGTCTTTCCTTTTAACACATGCGCAGGACAACCAAATATCCTTAAGTGTTGTAAACTAGGCTTGCGCCTAGTCCACAACTCATGCGGTGTTTTAGGAACAGACTTAGATGGTACATCGTTTAGAATGTATATAGCAGTTTGTAAAGCATATCCCCAAAAAGAAATAGGAAGCGTTGAATAACTCAACATAGATCTAACCATATCCAAAAGAGTTCTATTTCTCCTTTCTGCTACCCCATTCTGTTGAGGTGTACCTGGTGCAGAAAACTGAGAAACTATCCCATTATCAATAAGATATTGCTGAAACTCACCAGATAGATATTCTCCACCACGATCAGATCTCAAGATTTTATGTGTTTCTCAAGCTGATTTTCTACTTCAGCTTTGAATGCTTTGAACATGTCAAAAGCATCCGACTTATGTCTCATAAGATACACATAACCAAATCTTGAGTAATCATCCGTGAAGGTGATGAAGTACTCATATCCACCTCTAGCTTGAATGCTCATAGGTCCACATACATCAGTGTGTATCAATCATAAACATTCAGTGGCTCTTGCACCTTTGGCAGAGAACGTCCTTTTGGTCATTTTACCTTCCAAACAAGACTCACAAGTTGGTAGATCATCAACCTTTAAGTCACTCGAAGGTCCGTCACATACCAATCTTTTAATCCTATTAAGGTTAATATGACCTAAGCGTAAATGCCAAAGGTAGATTTCATCTGTTGATAATTTTACTCTTTTATGATTAGGTTCCGTTATTTCTGTGTCTAACGAGTGAGAGATATTTATATGCAAAAAGTATAGACCGTTTTCCAATGTACCTTGGGAAACAATTTTGTCATTCTTACTAATAATAAAAACTTTATTAAAAGTAACCGAATATCCAAATTTATTCAAACAAGAAACTGAAATTAAATTCCTCTTGAATTGAGGTACATAATAAACGTCTATTAAATCTAAATGTCTTCTATAATCCAAATAAACTCTAATATCTCCCACTGCACTTGCAGACACTAACATTCCGTTGCCCAAGCGCAAATTGATTTCATTCTTACTCAGCTTTCTCCTTTCTTGGAACCTTTGCAAGGAATAACAAACATGATTAGTGGCTCCCGAGTCTATGATCCAAGAATCTGTAGAATCAGCCAAAAAAGATGTTTCAAGATAATTCACATTACCTTCTTCCTTCTTATTCTGGGACTTTGGGCAATTTCTCTTCCAATGTCCCTTTTCACCACAAAGGAAGCATTTCCCTTTGATCTTGGTTACTTTCTTGGTCTCCTTCTTGATAGGCCCAAGTTGCTTTTTCTTCTGTTGTTTCTTGACCTTTTGACGGGCCTTAACAGTAGCAACTTTACCAACTATATGAATCTCTTGACCTTTTCCTTTCACAAGGATCTTTTCAGCACTTTGAACATCTTGCATCAGGCCTTGTAAGGTGTATTCCTTTTTGTTCAAAGTGTAATCCAATTTGAACTGATCAAAGGAATCTGACAATGAATTGACAACCATATCAATCTTTGTCTCACCATCTATCTCAGCGCCATGCAGTTCAGCAATGTTGAGACGTGCTATGACTTTCATCATGTGATCTTTCACAGCCTGTCCAGGTTTCATCCTAAGATTCATAAAAGCAGTCACTGCCTCTCTCTTAGTCGTCCTAGACTTCATAGCAAACATCTCCTCTAGAGACATCATTATATCAGCAGCGGACTCCATTCCTTCATGCTGCTGTTGCAACACGTCGGAGATAGTGGCCATAATGTAACATTTTGCCATATCATCTGAAGTCTTCCACTGCTCATACTCATCTCTACACATTATGCTAGATTCATTATTAGGAGCAGGTGGTTTAGGAGTAGTTAGAATAAACTTATGTTTTTCACTTTGCAGTAACAACCCAATTTTCCTTTTCCATGTGACATAATTATCTCCAGCTAAAGTGTTATCTTTCAGGATGTTCATAAGTGATGGGGTCATGATTTATGAATAAAACAAAACATATATAAGTAAATAATCATGATAAAGCACTTTTAAATATTTATCTTGAATTAAATAAATAACTCAATCATAAAATTCAACGGTGATCTAACACCCATAAATGTTACGCCTCCTTTGGGAGTTCGCACCATTTACTAGTTAAACGAGGTCCCACCTAATTGTTAACATAACAACCAGCGTTTTCAATTTTAGCCTTGCAATTTTATTAACAAGAACTCTTGGGAGGATATCAATAAAATTACATTGAGTGTGTTACCAAGATATCGACCCTCAATTTTCTCTCACGAAAATCCCTCCTTGGGGAGTAGATCTCGTTTAAGTCCATCGTCTAGTCTATCCTTGTAAGGAAGTATGTTGCTAAATTTCATTCATGGACGCCCCTTGGGGGGATTACCAATGAATAATAAAGCTCAACTATCCTTGGAGGCCATAGGTGTTACCAAAACACCTTCTCCCACTCAATTATTTAAGGCGTGTGATTAAATCTCATAGAATGATTTACCGAGTTATCTAGATGCCAATTTAGATACCTAAATCATTCAATGCATGTTCATACCAAAAAGAGATAAATGCGTGGCACTCCTATTCTATATGTCATGTTATCATACAATAACAAATATTGTAATATTTAAACATAAATTAAATAGCAACAACTTTGGCCCATCCTAGAAAAACAAGTAAATTACAATTTGTCAGGAATACAAGATCTTCGAGTGGGCCATCAACCATACGCTCATCCTTCGGCCCAACCCACGGGCGAGCACAACTCACAACCCCACTAAGGGGCTGCCGTGTGAAGCCCATGAGGACTCCAGGGCTGCCGTGCGCAGCCCACCAAGCTTGGGCTTGCCATGCGCAGCCCAATCCACTCCTAGGGTGTGCACGGTGCTCGTTCATGGTTCCGGTTGCTTCGTTTTGCTTCATGTCGCTTCGTGTCTTCGAATCTTCAAGACCTAAACATATTACGGCAGTATATATATAATAAATACTGCAGTATTAATTTTTTTTTTTTTATTCACTGCAGTATTTTACAAACAAAAAACTGCACATACTAAAAAAAAATAAAAAAAACTGCAGTAACCCTAAAAAAATACTGCACATATAAAAAAAAAATAAAACCTAGCAATCTACCAAGAAGGAATTATGGCAATAATAGACCACCCTTCTTGTTACAACTCCGAAACAAAAATTACATTGAAAATCTAGGGCCAAAATCGAGCAATAACAAACCACATAAAACATATATAAATCCATACATCACATGTAATTATATATTTGAATACCTAGAGTGCCATCTCTTTCTAAACATGCATAATCACAATAAAAAGAAATAGATCCACGTATATATACGTTAATTAATTAAAAGGGTTCAACCTAGGCTCTGATACCAATTGTAGGGAAAAATAATAAATAAAAGTGGTAAACGCAACGGAAGCGATACTAAAAACGATTTAGTGACTTTTAAAAATTTTTCTTTATGAACCTTAAACCCTTTTAATCAATAAACATGCATATATGTTAACAAAAGTAAATTACCTTTTGTCGCGTGATCCGATTGACTTACGTCGATGGTAATCCGCAAGACCTTCAATCCGAGCACGAACGTGGATCACCTAGGAGCGTGGTCTCCCTTTTCTTTGAATTGCAAACCTGTGAATGGACAAAACAAACTTTTATTTTCTTTGTTAGTCACAAAAACAATCAACAGAATGACTAAGATTATTCCCGTCACTTTTGAGTTCTCAATCTAATGATCGAAACTCGCGTGAACCTAGATCGATATCGTATACACAAGCTTATTGATGATTAAGCAACAGTATACTATCAAAGAATAATTTCACACTCTCTTTTGTCTTTTAGAATAAAAACTCTCTCTTGGAATTAAGAAGAAGAAGAAAGAAATAAAAAAACTCAAGCACAATGGATTGTGGTGGCCGAACCCTATAAGAACACATATATAGGTTGGCCAAATTTTTTCTTCTATTTCCTTTAGGGTTGCCGAATTCTATGTAGTCTAAGATTAGGGTTAGCCGAATTCTATAATGTCACTTATATAGGGTGACTTAAATTCAACCCTAATTCTTTTCAACTTAATAGACTTCAAACCCTAATCGAACTCTTTGATTTTTATTCTTTTTATTTTGACTAAATAAAAAGACTCCTTATTTGATTAAATAAATAAAACTAATTTATTTATTTCCTTGTCAAACAAGTCTTTTACTTTTAGAAAAGATTTGTTTCTTTAATTAAACAATTAATCAATAAATTAATTAATTCTTAGTTAATTAAAACAAATGAAACAAAATAATATTTTAGGTTAAAATTTTAACCTTGCCGCCCCACTTGATTAAGATTGGGCCTAACATTATTTTCTTATTTCATTTAATCCATTGGACTTTAAATAAAAAGCCCACATGTGAACCAGACCCATTCTTACTAAAAGAAACAAGCCCACATGTCTTTCATTAATATATTAATATAATTGAGTAGCCCATTACTTAAATAATGTGCAAATTATATTCTTAATATATTAAATGCAATTCTAGATGGACCCTTAAATTGGTCCGGTAGAATATATCAAGTGATCCATGCAAGTCCGTGTGGATTGGGGATCTTGGCGGGCCATCTAAATTTAAGCTTCAATAGACATAACCTAATCACAATCAACAAACGATTCACTTAGGTCCGATCCATTAATTTTAACTCATTCCACTAAAGAGCTAAAACTGAACTCTTAAATAAAGATAGAAAAGGAAGATGCTCCTCATTCATACCCTAGACAATCATATTGGAGATAGTGTATCCTCGTGATTAATATCAGTAATCGCCAAGAGTTCATAGACCGTCTATAACTCTCCAAGTTACTATATTTACTCATATGACCACGTTTTGAACTTGGATATTTTGACTTGTCCAGAAGCCATGTTTTCAATAAACACTATCGAAAACTCAACGTTGAGATTTAATATCCAATTACCTCAAAACATTCATATGATGATATTATACTCTCATTTAATTAAATGGAGCCACGATGTCCATATCTATAAATGAAGTCCTCTATCGATTAACAAATGAATATCACCAAACTATCGAGGATAGACTATGCGATATAATCGTACTCATTGGAAACTCAAATGATATCACTTGCAACCATAAGTCCATCATTTATCTCAGGATTAAGATAGACCCTCCGATTGTCCTGATAATGAAAAGACTATTATCTATTGACGGTTCTAGATAAAGCTTTTCATTGTGATCCAGTTCAATGCACCCAGTGCACTAGATCCTTTTGCTCGAAGACACTCCGATGATTTTAGACTCATCATATCTCATTTGATCCCACTCAAATGCTAGCAAAAGAATTCTACAACTTTAACAAGATAAAGGTGCCCAACCTTTAACTTAAGTTGTGAACATTATTCAAGACTAACTAAAGAATTGTGTCTACCACATACATATCCAGATGTACGAACAATTCTTCTTTTCCCATAGTCTTTAGACCTTATGATTATTTACTTTGACAACTATAATATAAACTATAAATGCTATACGATTTGTTAAACCAGAAATCTCTTTATTAATATGAAAAAGATTGTTAATTACAACATTACACTCTTGCTATTAAGCATAATCCTAACAGTTCTAGCCAAGTCTTCTTGCTCTAAACAAAGCGTCACTCACTTTGAAAGATACTTCAACCTTTTGCAAGGCAAAATGATCTAGGTGATGCAAATGATGCAAACACAATCAAATAGAGAAATTTGATCACAAAAACTCTATGAACATGCAAGAGATAACTAGAATATGCTATCAACACTTAATCACAAATTTATCTAGAAATCAAAGCATGTGAATCACTAAGAACTAGATTAGGATATTCGAAATCACAAACAAAAATCCTAGTTCTTAGATTATGAAATTCAACCTAGAAATCATCATGAAGCACATCATACAAGTCATTTCTAGAATCAATTTCAAGTTTATCATGTTTAGCTAATGATGTTCAAATAAGATCACAAAGCTAAAACTCAAAAATCAATCAAACAAGTCTAGAAATGGAATCGAAGACATTCTAAACATTTTTCATTAATAAATAAAGTAGATCCATGAAGTTGATCATAAGAAAAAAGTAGATAAGAGATTACCATACACAAAGATGAACCAAAAACTGAAATCAGATGACTCCGTTAAGCCTGGATATATTTTTACTCTAAAATTGCTTGGGACTTGTTCCTCTCTTCAAGACCAACAATTTTGGCTTTTGGATCACTTAATTCGAAGTTGATTTGAGAAAGATATGATCAAAACAAGAAATCAAAAGTTATGAAAATTTCTGCTCGAGATTTCAATTTAAATTAAGGGAAATGAGATGGAGAAGAGAGAGAGCCGACCACCTATGAGACTTTGCCACCTCAGAACCTAGTGGGAGGCACATAAGCCTCTTAGGGCAGAGATGTGGCCTTCCCGTGAGGCTCATGCACCCTCACGCACCCTCAAAAGAAGTTTGCGCAAAATGGCCTATGGCCATCGCCTTCTTCGCGCTCCTCTTGCGTTCTTTGACAGTTCTCTGGCCTCCGATCTCTGAATTTGAATCTGTTTTCTTATTGTGAACCATGACTCCTTCATGCACAAGGATGACTATGAAACTTTGACAAAAGGTTGCGAATTATACTAGATACACAATGACGAAGAAAACACATCGTATGAGAATGTAAGGTAGCGTAACTTCCTAGTTTAGACTCGAAACTTAATGAGTGAGTAACCGAAATGATCAGATCTAAAAAAGGAATCATATGAGATCATGTTCAAGTCCAAAATCAATAAAAACAAAATCAAATAAACTCAAAGTCACAGAAGTATGTTATTTCCTAGAGACAGTCTTAGAATATGCAATTTCACAATGTTTGTCAATATGAGAACAATGCATGTGCATACTTTAATAAGTGTTTGAATGTGTTATACCTAATGGAGTACAACGATGTAGGGACACACATGTATGAATTATGTGTGTGTGAGCTTACGCCTTTCAAGAGGAAGAAGAAACTTGATACCTTAGCATCCAAGTAAGCGTTTTTCCTCTTGAAGACGATATTTGCATGAGAAGTTGCTTTTCTCCTTTGAAGCACAAATCAAATAAAAAATACCTAAGCAACTAACAAATACAAATAAAGAGAATTTTCAATGAAATCAAGCCAACACAAGTCTAGAAATTTACATCTTCCGGATCTCTCAAGCCTTCATTCAAGTACTCTAGGCATCCATGACGTGTCCATACACACAGTTGCTAGATCACGGGACGTAGCTTGGAAGGCTTAGTGGTGAAGGATCGAAAAGAAAACGAAGGATTTTTCTTCAAAGGTGAAACAAATTATGGTGTGTTCAATATTAATCTAGACAGGGGGGGGGGGGGGGGTTGGGGGCTTATTTTAATCAATTTTACACAATTTTCGTGACTAGTCAAGTTTACGAAAATGCCTCTAATTAGTCAATTTATATAGCAAGTGTAATATGTGCGGAAATATAAAAGACACATGATATTTACGTGGAAACTTCAAAAAGGAAAAACCACGGGTTGTTATGTGCGCCACACACGAACCTCGAATCCACTAATTTTAATGACATTTACAACCTAGGTTGACCTCAACCTCTCACGGTCTATAACCCGTCACTACTACCCGCAGGCCTATAAAAGTGAACCTAGTCAAATTTGCTTATGGCCTAAGCAACCTTAGTCACAAGTCTCAATTCTCAAAGAAGAGATTAAACAACCTAAGTGAATATTCAAAGATATCTAATAATGCAAATAATGCTAGGTTACACTAGATGCTTATCTAGGATAATAATAGTCAATAAAAACCATCCTAGATATTGATTGCTATATGACATGGCATAAAGCATATATCATAATCTTAGATATAGCTATCAAAATACAACACTCAAACATTCAACACATAATCTCAATCTTGTATGTATAAATTACTCTAAGAACATACAAGTAATGAATGAGAAAAATTGCTAAGTGAGAACACTAATTATGTATGATAATAGTGAACAACTTACCACAATATGTATGTTGAAGAAGACCCATGCACTAGCACATACTAGATGACCCTAGATGATGCTTAGATGATGATTGATGCACATGGAAATGAGTTTTGAGAATTAAAGAAGCAATCTTTATGCTTTTTCTCTTAAATATCTCTTTTTCTCTTTTAGGGTTCTTGATGATCAAAGAGTGTCTTGAAAGAAAGTGACATAATGGTGTATTTATAGAGAGCAACAAAAAGGCTAGGAGAAAATACAAGTTTGCCCTCGAAACCGTACGATCGGCGGTTTCATTCGGCGGTTTCGAAACCGCTGATCAAACTGCCGAATTGAATCCCGAGAGTATAGGGGATTATCGGCGGTTTCATTTGGTGGTTTTTAAACCGCCAATTAAACCGCAGAAATAAACCGAGAGATGAAATCAATCAGGTCTAAACGACGGTTTTGAACGACAGTTGGAAACCGTCGATCTTAACCGCAGAATCAGTCCAGAGACCTCTGGAGCCAAACGACGGTTTCATTCGGCGGTCATGGCCGCCGATCAAACTACCGATTCACCAAAATTAGTGAAACCAAAAGAGAAGCCAAGGGCATTCTCCGAAGGCAATCCTCGCGCTAACCAAGCACACTATCATGCATGCACGGACGTTTCCAAACTATGTTCGTGAAACGAATTACTAGACACACTAACACACAACACAACATAACAATAAGGTGCAAGTGTGATAGGTGACATGTGAAGAGAATACACACAATATCAAAGCATACATATGCAATCAAAACAATTGTGTGTGTGTGTGTGCGCAACCAAATCTCTTCAAAGAAAAACTAAGCACTAGAGATATACCTTTGGAGTGCCTATCACCTTGAGGACTTGAAAGGGCCTTGAGATTGATGATCAATCCTAAGCTACCCTTACATTTCAAACCCCAATTGTGGTTTGTCACCGAAATAAGCCAATAAACTTTGAGGAACTTACAAAAGGTATGAAAACAAATCCCTTCCTTAAGTTTGTGTATACAAAAGGTCCAAAAAATGATAAAATTTTAAAACCTATCAATCTTAACAAAAACGTTCTGCTGCGCGACTTACAGTTTAAAATCATTTGTCAAAAATATTTATAAATCCCAAACTGCGCTTGTATGTTCATCAAGTTTGATTGGCTTATTTCGGTGACAAACCAAATTTGGGGTTTGATGTAAGGGTAGCTTTAGGTGTATAATTGTTGGAGCTCATCCACAACAAAAGCCCTATCAAGACCTCAAGATCCAAAGTAAAATTACTTGTGCTTACTTGCTTTGAAGAGATTTAGTTACACACACACACACACAAAACTCATACATATCTCTTCTTCGTGTATGATGTATGTTTTATATGTATGCCTTCATGTTCTTGAATATCTCTTCATGCATGTTTTAATTGATTGCATCTTGATTGACAATGCCATGACAGTTAGGCATTAGGATGCATTCAATTTACACTTCACACTTGCAAATCCTTCATAGTTTGTGTGTCGTGTAATTCGTTTCCCGAATATTGTTCAAAAACGTTCCTGCTTGCAAGTTGTACGTTGGTGTGCTTGGTTCAGCGCGAAGATCGCCTTTGGAGAATGCCCTTGGCTTCTATTTTGGTTTCACCACAATTGGTGAAACGGCAGTTTGTTCGGCGGCCCTGACCGCCGAATGGAACTGCCGTTTGATTCCAATAGGTTTTGGAATGCTTTCTGTGGTTATGATCATCGATTGAAATCACCGATTAGACCTGATTGATTTAAAATATCTTAGTCTCAAATCGGCGGTTGGAATCGACGGTCATGAAACCGCCGAACAAAACCGTCGTTGATACTTAACACTCTCGGGATCAATTCGGCAGTTGTGATCGGCGATTTCATATGAAGATGCAGTTTGAAACCAGTGCCCTCGGTTTAAATCGGCAGCCCCGATTGCCGATTGAAACCACCGTTTTGGCACGTAACTGGGGTAAAATTGCCTTTTCACCCAGCTCGTTCTTGATGTCTATAAATACATCATTATCTGATTCTCTGAATTTAGTTCCTTGACTCTAAGATCCCTAAAGAGAAAAAAAGAGATACTTGAGAGAAAATCAATAAAGAATTCACCTTTAATCACTCAAAGTATTTTCCATGTGCATCTAAGTTCATCTAGCATCATCTATGACCATATTGGATGCAACCATGCATGGGTTTTCTACAACACATATTGCTTGGTAAGATTTTCACTAATTTCATCTAATCTTAGTGTTTTACTTAACAAGAAATCTCTTTAATCACTTGTATGTTCTTAGATCATATTATATTATACAAGATAGAGATTATTGTGTTGTTTTGATTGAGTGATGTATTGTGATAGCTATACCTAGGATTGCTTATCTTATATAGCTATGCTTTATGCCAAGTCATATAGTAATTGATATCTAGGATTGATTTAATTGTCATCTTTTAATCTTGGATAAGCATTTAGTGTAACCTAGCATTAATTGTATATTTGGATATCATGAATATTCACATAGGTTGGTTAATCTCTTTATTGAGAAGTAAGTCTTGTGGCTAAGGTTTCTTAGGCTGCAAGCAAATTAATATAGGGTTGCTATTAAAGGCTTGCGGGTAGTAGAGGTGAGTTAGTGACCGTGTAGGTTTGACGTGGTTAACCTAGGTTGTGGACACCTTTACAAATAGTGATTTCGAGGATCATGTGTGGTGCACATAACAGCTCGTGGTTTTTCCTTGTTAAAGGTTTCCACGTAAAAATCAAGTGTTATTTATTTTCCACACTTTACACTTGATTTTTGTTTTGACTAGAAAGAGGTTTTTTTTTTTTAATTATTATTATTGAATATTGACTAATCAAGAAAAATTGGTAATTAACTTGATTAAAATCTATTCACCCCTAGATATAATTAGGCATGGCATAATAGTTTCATTTGGTATCATAGTGGGTTCCTAGACATATTTAGGAGATTCGTCAATTTTGGTGTGTTTTGCATTTTGTGTGATTTTTGATCATTCATACATTTGCATTCATTTCATTCATTTATAAACACTATGAGTGGAAACGGTGGTGGAAACGAGGGTACTTCGAGCTAAAGGCTCCATTGCTCACCGGGTTGAAATATGCTTATTAGAAAGGCAAGATGGAGTCGTACATATGCCAAATCCACGACCGTGCTTGGATGGCGGTTAAAGACGGTTACGCTCCACCGATAATGACTCCTAAGGGTGGAGAAGAGGATGTACACAAGCCTTAGGCATAATGGAATGTGCAAGAGTTTGAGGCATCGAAATGGAAGAGGAAGGCGATGCACACCATCCTATGTGCAATGGATGAGAATCAATATAAATTGATTCAAAACACTAGGATCACTAATGAGGCGTGGGACATTCTAGAAGTTACATATGAGGGAACTGAAGTAATGAAGGATTCCAAGCTTCAAGTCCTTCAAAATCAATTCAAGATGCTTAGGATGGATGAGAATGAGTGCTTCAACGACTTTGAGATCAAGTTGATGGACATAGTCAACCAAAGTCATCAACTTGGTGACCCATATTCGAAAAGGAGAATCAAGCAGAAAATTATGAGATCTATCCCCGATAGATTTGAGTCTAAGGTTACGGCTTTAGAAGATAATAGTGAGTATAAGGATATAAAGCCGACTAAGGTGATTGGGAGACTTTTAGCTTAAGAGTATAGGAAGGGTCTTACCTCCACATCTCTTAAAAAGTAAAAGGGAATTGCTTTGAAGACCTCCAAGCATGATGAGAAGGAGGATAATGATAACTCGGACGAAGACATGGCCTTGTTGTTAAGAAGGTTCAAGAAGTTTGTCAAGTTCGAGAAGAAGGGCTCTAGATCCAAAATCCAAGACTTGAAGAAAAAGGCTCTCTTCAAGAAGTTTGATCCAATCCAAGAGAAGTCATCAAGAGAAGGGATTCAATGCTATGAATGTGGAGGATTTGGGCATATCTCTTTAGAGTGTGTGGAAACTTGAAGGATATAAGAAGAGGAAAGACGATGGTCGTCTCATGAAATGAGGATGAGAATAAGAGTGAAGAAAATCCTTTAAGTGATGAAGAGCTTGCCATTAAATACACGACATTTGGAGCCACTTGTGTAAAACTTAAAGTAGATGGTAAGGATGCCTTGACTAGTAATCCTAAAGAAGGAATTGATGAAGAAGTAGCTAAAGAGGTAATTGGTATAGCTACTTATTGGGATATGATTATCATAATATCAAGTGACCAAAGTGAAGGTCTTGACAAGAAAAATGACTCTATTAGTGAGATGGAAAGTGTAGGAGATGACCCCAATGATGAGAATTCGTCATCTTACTCTATAAATGGAAATGTGGAAAGTATGGATCTTCATAACTATACAGTCAGGTTTGAAAGCTCAAGGATAAAGAACAAGAAAGAAATTAGAAGATTGAAGGAGGAAAATCTAGAGCTTTCAATCCAAGTTGACCATTTAAGTAGAGAAGTGGTGAGATAAAAGAGGAATGAAGAAGGGTTGAAAGAGAGCTTGAAGAAGCTAAAGCTTTAATTTCTAAGATAGCTTCAAGCACTAAGAAGCTTGATCACATGTTAGGAGTTGGAAAAAGGCCAAATGACAAGAGAGGTCTTGGTTACATTGATGACAATGAAGCTTCCTCCTCAAGTAAGATAACCTTTGTCAAGAGCATGGACTTCAAGAAGTCTCCACCTCCTCAACACCCTAGGAAGAAGATTGACCAAGGAGAATGTTCAAGAAATGCCCAAATAAAGGTGAACCCAAAAGGTCAAGCAATAGCTCAACCAAAAAGGGCTATTCATGCTAACTTCCCTCAACCTAAAATCCATCAAGGGAAGAGACCGATCTTGCAAGCTCAACCGAGCAAACAACCTTGTCTTGGTCAACAACAAAGATGGAGAGATCAAATCCAACAACTAAGACAACCACAACGACAAAGGAAAGCACCAATGCATACACAACGACATGGTTTGATTTCTCACTATACTCCCACTTGTCATTTTAGTGGTATTGATGGTCACATTAGACCAAACTGTTTTCATTATATCAAAATGTGTAGAGTTGAAAGCATGATTGAAAAGAAAAAGGCTAGAGCTAGGATGCATGTTCCTAGGAAGGATAAAACCTATTTACATGATCCTATGACATTTAAAGCTCATGAACCTTTGATCACTAGGATTGAAAATATATCACCTAAGTGGAAAAGAAAAGATGAACCCGCTTGCTACGATGCTAATATGTCTCCCATAGGTTTAACTAGGTCCAACGGACTTGTTAGGTCTATAGGACCTCATGCCTTTCATTGATGCGGTGTGGTATTTGACCCCATAAGGGGCACTCAAGCAAAGAGAGCAAATATGCATACTTGTCAGATGCAAAAATTTGAAAAATCTTTTGCTTATTTATTAATTGCTTCAGTATCTTAGTTGCACATATGCTTATATGATATTTTCTTCAATAAGCGTGAACCTTGCTTTGATTGCAATCTATGTCATATTTATGTTCAAACATATACTTTTGGATTAGGAGATTTACTTAGGAAGTACTCTTTGAATGACCTATGATTATCTCCATGACATGACGATTCTTTAAATGACATGCTTAAAATGAAAAGCATGAATTCTAATGACATGCATAAAAATGAAAAGCATGATTGTTGATTGCAAATTTCAAAATGCAAAAGTGTGTGAAAAGAAAATTATGAGACTAAAATGAATAAAGGATCTTGTATCTGTTCTAAGGATTTTAAAATCCAAAGTCTCTCTTTCTTTATTTTTCAAACATGGTTACTATCATGTGGGTACTTTACTTGGAAAAATTGAATAGGGTGCAAAAAGTCGCACATGCCTTGTTTTGCTTATAAAGTTGGATATAGTTGCTCATTAAATTGAATGATTGATAACTCTATATCCTTGCTTTATTCATGATAAATGTTGAAATTGGTTTGAACTCTTTAGGAAACCTTTGTCATTTGTTTTGCCAAATACCATTGATTTTTGGACTTGAATGCAACATATCTTACATGCAAAGCCTCTTAATCACACATTTTTCATAAAATAAATCTCATTGCTTCTCTTCACATTAATTGCGTTGCATAAAGTAGATTATATGATTATGCAAATGTCTTATATGCTACTATCTCTCTTTGCTAAAATGACCCAATTGGGGGATACTCATTTGCCTATCTCATGACAAAAAGGGGGAGTAGTATGTGTAAGGGAGTTGTAGTAGCTAATTGGCACATTGGGGAGAATGCTTAATTGAGGGGGAGTAACCCATTGAGGGGGAGCATTGCATTGCACATTCATTGCATGATGTTGCATGTTTTCATTAATGAAAAAAAAAAAATTAATGCAAATGCTTGTTTATGATTTCACTTGATCACCTCACATACACTTGTTTTGAAGGATTGATTGTTCTACAAGAGATTGAAGACTTGAAGTTTTTATCTTTTATATATCTCTTTGTACTGTAGAAAATCATTGTTGACCTTTAGATTCTTTTTTGTTGTGAGGATCAATGTGAGTGGTGGTCTTGTCACGAAATAGCCAAAGAGGGAGATTGTAAGTTCCTCAAGTTTGATTGGCTTATTTCGGTGACAAACCATATTTAGGGTTTGATGTAAGGGTAAGCGTATAATTGTTGGTGCTCATGCACAACAAAGGCCCTCTCAAAACCTCAAGATCCAATGGTAAAATTACTTGTACTTACTTGCTTTGAAGAGATTTAGTTGCACACACACACACAACTCATGCATATCTCTTCTTCGTGTATGTTGTGTGTTTTATATATGTGCATTCATGTTCTTGAATATCTCTTCATGCATGTTTAAATTGATTGCATCTTGATTGACAGTGCCATCACATGTTATGCATTATGATGCATTCAATTCCCACTTCACACTTCACACTTGCACATCTTTGATAGTTTGTGTTGTGTAATTCGTTTCCCGAAGAATGTTTGAAAACGTCTGCGCTTGCACTTTGATGTGCTTGGTTCAGCACTAAGATTGCCTTAAGAGAATGCCCTTGGCTTCTCCTTTGGTTTCACCATAATTGGTAAAAAACCGGTTTGATCAGCAACCCTGATCACTGAATGGAACCGCCGTTTGATTCAAGTAGGTTCTGGAATGCTTTCTGTGGTTATGATCGGTAGCCACGACCGTCAATTGAAATCGCCAATTAGACCTGATTGATTTAGAATATCTCGATCTCAAATCAGCGGTTTGAATTGGCGACTATGAAACCGCCGAACGAAACCGCTGAATGAAATCGCAGTTGATACCTGACATTTTTGGGATCAATTCGGCGGTTGTGATCTGCGATTTCATATGAAGACGTCGTTTGAAACCAGTGCTCTCGGTTTAAATCGACAGCCCCGACCGCCGATGGAAACCGTCGTTTTGGCGCGTAACTAGGTTAAACTTGCCTTTTCACCCAACTCGTTCTTGATGTCTATAAACATCATTATCTCATTCTCTGAATTTAGTTCCTTGACTCAAAAAACCCTAAAGAGAAAAAGAGAGATACTTGAGAGAAAATCAATAAAGAACTCACCTTTATTCACTCAGTGTGTTTTCCATGTGCATCCAAGTTCATCTTGCATCATATATGACCATATAGGATGCATCCATACATGGGTTTTCTACAACACATATTGTTTGGTAAGTTTTTCACTAATTTCACTGATCTTACTATTTTACTTAACAAGAAATCTCTTTAATCACTTGTATGTTCTTAAATCATATTCTATTATACAAGATAGAGATTATTGTGTTGTTTTGATTGAGTGATGTATTGTGATAGCTATACCTAGGATTGCTTATCTTATATAGCCATGTTTTATGTCATGTCATATAGCAATTGATATCTAGGATTGATTTAATTGTCATCTTTTAATCCTAGATAAGCATTTAGTGTAACCTAGCATTAATTGCATATTTGGATATCATGCATATTCACATAGGTTGATTAATCTCTTCATTGAGAAGTAAGTCTTGTGGCTAAGGTTGCTTAGACTGCAAGCAAATTGATCTAGGGTTGCTATTAAATTCCTGCGAGTAGTAGAGATGGGTTAGTGACCGTGTAAGGTTTAACGTGGTCAACCTAGGTTGTGGACACCTTTAAAAATAGTGATTTCAAGGATCCTGTGTGGCACACATAATAGCCCGTGGTTTTTGCTTGTTAAAGGTTTCCACGTAAAAATCAAGTGTTATTTATTTTTCGCACTTTACACTTGATTGTTGTTTTGACTAGAAAAGGGTTTTGATTGAATATTTACTAATCAAGAAAAATTGGTAATTAACTTGATTAAAATCTATTCAGGCCCTCTAGATATAATTAAGCACGCCATGCATAATAGTTTCAGTGCTAAAAAATGCTTTTCAAAACAAATAAGTGGCAAGTGGTTATCGTTCCACAAGGATCAGTCGCTAGCAATGATCAAATTAGATTCTAGAAATCAAAGTGCAATCAAAGTAAATAGTGATGATTTGTTTGGAAAATTGATTAACTAAGTATGCAACTACAATTAAGCTAAAGCTAGACTACGATAGTGAGAATGCAAATGATAAGATATGATATGAGGTATGGGAGCCAATGCAATACAAACACGGACGGTGGGCAATCCATTTTCTTAAGAGCATATTTGATTTCTATAGGGCTTATCTTCATAACTTGAGTTGCCAGGATGGCTTGAATTGGAGTGCTCTCAATCCACCCTTTTGACTCTTGCTTGGGATAGATATAAGGTGGCCGGGATGGTTTGGATTGGAGTGCTCTCAATCCACCCCTTTCACTCTAGCCGGGATATATCAAAATGGAGTGCTCTCGACATATCTCTTCCAATTCAAGTGATCTTAGCTTTAAAAATCACCTTTGGTGTTTATGGTTGAAAGTCAAAAATTGACATCTATCATGAGTTGAGAGTTGGAGTGCATACTTAACCCATAAAGACATCACAATTTAATGTCTAACAAAGATTAAGAGTTGGAATGCCTACTCAATCTATGAAGATCATCAAGTGCATTTAAGTTTTAAAATCAAAGTTGACATCTATCATGAACTAAGAGTTGAAGTGCCTACATAACTAACAAAGACATCATAATTCAATGTCTAACATAGATTGAGAGTTGGAGTGCCTACCCAATCTATGAAGATCATCAAATGCATTTAAATTTTAAAGACAACCTCTAAGTTAATCAAGAGTTGGAATGCCTACTTGATTCACCAAGAATTCTATTAATGCTCAAATACTCAAATTAGTTCAATAACCAATCTAGAATTAAGAGTTGGAGTGCCTACATAATTAAAGAGGTAGGTCAAACACATTTAAACACAAAGAATTGAAACTATATAATCAGATCAAATAAATGGTGGAAAACCCACTATCCATGAATTTATTACATCAACTCCCAAAATGGGTTTAGCTACACATCATATGAATGCAATAGAAAATAAATGAAGCAAGAGAGGAGAGTGAACCCATTAGAGTGAAGTAGTTCCTCTTCTTCAAGTCCTCTTCTTCTCCAAAGCTTGCAAAAGATGAGCTTCTTAAGTTGTAATTGGGTTTAGGTGTAATAGAGGTTCAAAAGGAGATGTAAGGATTGATTTGGTGAAGGAAATGATAGGAGAAATGTATTTGGATGAATGGGAAATTTTCTTAGATCTAAAATGAGGTCACACAATGTGTGTGAGCGTGTGAAGAGAATAAGAAATGAATGTATATATAGGGTTCCCAAAGATAGGCCTAAAAAGTTGATGTCAGCAAATCTGACGCGCGAAGTGCGTTGGTAGGGTACCCACGTATAACCCATGATTTGGGAAAAATGTAGAATTCTCCTTCCGGTGTGTTGGTATGGACTGGCGCACTACCCAGCCATCTGGGTACCCTTTGGATTTGGGTCTCTCGGTGCGCTAGTAGGTGCTCTGGTGTGGACCGGCGTATTACCCGCCAACTGGGCACACTTGGATTTGGGTCTCCCAATGCGCTGGTATGGACCAACGAATATCTGTGGCAGGAAATGTATGGGTAGTGCGTGGGTAAGGTACACATGTACTGAGCCGCACACTAGGATCTTCATACTTGGCTTCTTGGATGGTTTCGCTCTCGAGACTCCCGATTTCCATCTCTAATGCTAGAATCACACCAACTGCTTGCAAACACTACGAAAGAGCTTATTAGACACTAAATACACTCAAAAACAAGACAATGGACATGGTAATGAGGGCCAAAATATAGAACATCTTTGGCATGATCATCTAGATAGTTAAGCAACAAGTCTTGGCTAAGATCAGGATAATCCGGATAGTCATGCAAAAAATATTTCTAGAGACATGAGTGAAGTGTCTTTGATAGAAAGTAGGCAAAGTCTTTCATTAGTAGGCCCGAGGGTAGGGTAAAAGAGATATCCAATAAGGAGTAGACAATCATGATGATTGGTCACTTTTGAGGGTGTACTTTTATCATTTAGTAAAAGATAGTTTGCTGGTAGTTATGGATTCAACCCGTGGATGTTTCCTCTTCGGAGATTTTACCACATAAAAAATAATGTGTCAAATGTCTCTATCCCTATCTCTTTATATTTGTATATGTGAGCAGTTGTATATTGTTTAGATCTTCATTTCTTCACATCCTTGTAAACAAGATTCTTTGTAAATGTTAGAATGCAAACATTCTCTTAATCAAAGTTGTATATATCATTTATCTTGTAAAGTGACTCATTTGTATATAGTTGTTCATTCATTTGTACTTGTGTATATTGAACATATATATTAATACAAGTGTTAGTTGTTTTTTACTTTTATTTTGATTCCTTCATTTGCAAATTATAGACTTAATTTGATATGCTTAGTTGAATATGTTTTACAATAGTCTATGTGTGCTTTCATATCTTTAATGTGTGGTGATACAAGCTATCTAGAGAGACAAATTTTTGTTACATATTCACCCCCCCCCCCCCCCCGCTCTAGGTTAGCTTTAGGCGATTTAACCGTGTTTGTATATTTCAACATATAGTGGATTTGAGGACCGGAGTGGCTAGGTGGCTAGCCCATGAGTTTTTGACCAGTTGGAGGATTTCTTGCATAAATCAATTCAATGTGTTTTTATTGTTTTCCGCACTTTTAATAAATTTGATTGTATTTGATTATAATTGGGCTATTTTTGTAATCTTGACTAATCTAAAAATTGGTAATTAATCGGATTAACAACTCATTCACCCCCTATAGGTTGTATTAGACACGCTAAGTGGAATTTCAGTCCCCAATTTCCTATCTTTTGTGCTCATTTTCTAGCGTTTTTGTGTATTTAATGTGCTTGTTGAACCTTGTGTAGGTTATATTCACTAAGCAAGGTATTTGAGCTTAAACTGAAGATTGGGAAGCAATTTAGGTTGAAAGTGAAGAAAGGAGAGAATTGGAGGGCAAAAGAGAAATTTGCCAAAAAGAGGATCTTGAGACCTAGCTTTTGTTGTACCTGAATTGAGGAGCCAACCGCAGAATCTCCTTTAAAGGATCCCAAGTCCCAACTTTCGCTATTCCGGAACAGCGAAGCCAACCACAAAATCGCCTTCAGAGGATCTTGAGACCCAACTTTCGCTGCTCCTCAACCGCAGAATCACCTTATCCAGCTGAAAATACCTATAAGGTTATACTAAACAACCTAGAAAATGGGGATGGGGGGGTTGAATAGGTTGTCACACTAGTTTTAAAACTCTTTCGTGACTTATGTCAAAACCTTGGTGAGCATACTAATTAACCTTTAACATGATTGTTATGAGAAAACAATTAACACATGTATACTCAATTCACCACCCTTAGTCTACAAAACATATTCTAAGAAACAAGCAAATTCCACAAGCTATACTTTGAATATTGCAATGTAATTACACTAAGTAGAACTACACAGCTTGATATAGAATATTACAAGATACAATCTTCAAACACTTATAACATACAAGAGACAAGTGTTGATTCAACCAATAATTTGTGCATCTCTTTCTTTACCAATGACTTGTTTACAAGGATGTGAGGAAATGAAGATCTTAAACAAGTTATATTAATCATACATACAAATGTAAAGAGATAAAGATAGAGATATTTGACACATTGATTTTCACGTGGTAAACCTCTGAAGAAGAAACGTCCACGGGTTGAATCCATAACCACCGGCAAAGCAATTCACTATGACGAAAAGGATTTACACACTCAAGGCTATCAACTCATGATATCCACCCTAAGCTATCAAATCCTAGTCTACCCTTGGGCCTAGTGAACCACCTAGCCTACTTCCTATCTGAGATGTGTCCTACACCTCTAGGAAGCAACTTCCTATCCAAAATGCTCACGTCTCTAGGAAGATTCCCTTACTTACCGATCTATATCACAAATGATCCTAGTCAAGCTTCCCTGGCTAAAACATCCGGAGTACCAAACTCCTAGCTAAGACTTTTGCTTAGTTATCCGGATCCTCTTGACCCTAACCAAGACTCCTTACTTGGCTATCCAAGTCTACTTGCTTAAATTAAGGCTTCACTCACCTTAACAAGAGACTTCCACCTTTTACAAGGCAAAATGATCTAAGTGATGCAAATGATGCAAGTACATTCAACTTAAGACATATGATCAATATTATTACCAGAAAATAGTCACCGGGGTAAGTTTCCAAATAACGACTTTTAAAGGGACCACGATCGTGATAGACCACGGTCCGAAGGGGTATCACATAGCTTGATACTTGTATAATATAAGTAAAAAAAACTAGATACAGTGGTGATTATAAGCAAGGAGAAACCAACGTTTATCCTCATATATTCACAAAAATTGAAGTACAACTTTATGATCAACTCAAACTAGACATAAATGTAATGGCGATTTATGATCTATTCTATATGAGGATTTTGACACCGTTAGTGATGGCGAAATCGTACCAGTTGATAAGTAGAAAATTTTGGATAGGTCTATCTCTCTTAACAAATTCCAATCCCCTTCTTTGAGCATGGACGTCCTCTTTTATTTCCCTCCTTCTACCAATAAAATCCCCTTAATTTAGACCAAATTGATTAACCGTGTTAGAGGGATTGACAGGCGTTAATGGAGGGTATCAATTTACGTGGGAATGGCTCCCTTTAATGACTTCATGTTTTCATTTATATTTGAAACGAGAATCAATTGATTTATGAGGTTTCATTTATGGCGCTTCAACTAGTGAAAGAGTCAACTCTTTCCTTCCACGTTACTTGAAGAAGAATTTTGGTCATATATTTGTGTTGTATCCCTCTTCTAATTCAGTATTGGAACTTGGGTGTAGCATTCTTACCGGGTAGTTTATTCTTCTGGCATTCTTGTTGTTCGGTAGGTTGGTTCTATAAGGGATTAGGGTACCAAGGAAGTACAACAGCAGGGTACCAGGATGATACAGTAGTGGAATACTAAAACAGTGCAGTAGAAGAATCCCCTGGATCTCGTAGCAACGAGGTACCCGAATGATGGAATGGTAAAGTACTTGGATGTAGCGGCGAGGTACCTAGATATACTAGTGAAGTACCCAAATGAAGTAGTAGCAGGATACCTTGTTATAGTAGCAGGGTACCAAGATGTAGTAAGGAGGTACCCAGATAATGTGATAACAAGGTACTTAGATGCTATGGTGGGGTACCTTGTGACTTTGTAGTAGTAGGATCCTTTCGGATCTTGAACTCCATATCTTGGTACTTGAGGAGATCCAGACAACCTCGAGGTGGGTTGTATCTTGGTACATCTTCTTCTCATGGTAGCAGGATACTTCTTATGACTTCCTCCTACTTATAATTGGGATGGGAAATTCTTCTTTGGACCTTTGCCATTTTTGGCGGTTAATAGAAGTCCCTCCTGACTTGAACAGCAGTACTTTGTTGGGGTTGGAATCGGGATATCTAGAACGTTTGAAGGATTTTTGTTCATCATAAATGATTAGGTTCCATTATCTAGGAAGAAATCTTCTTTCTACACGCCTGAATTTAATGTGTCATACACGTGTCAAAACTGGAATGGTACACTCATTTGAATGAGCTGTTTTGGGCATAAATTTCTTAAAACTGCCTTCTACACATCACCGATCATTAATTACTGTTTCCTTGTTTTACTCTGGTAACTGCCTACACCTCTAGCTATAAGTAACCCAGTCCCTTTCCTTCTTCTCACATCAATTTCGAATTTCAAACCAAAACTCTCTCTCTCTAGATCTTTCTTAGCCACAAAGATCTCCAAGACTTTTCCTCTTCTTCTACACATTTTTATCATGGCGGATCTCCCAAACCCTTCAGACAACCTCGACAAGCTCTTCAACATGGAGAAGGAGGCTTCGATCAAGAGTACCCCATTACAATTGCAGAAGAGAGGTCGTGAGGAGAGTGATACCAGGGGAAGCTCTCTCCCGACTCAATGCCGCCGGTCTACTAGAAACCTGAGGATTGGGACAGGCTTCTGACAAACCGGTCGAGATCGTTGACGAGGAAGTAGATGAGGATGATGATGATGATGACGATGAGGAAGGAGTCTCCATTGGAATACCAATCAGGCAGGCTATCATTCTTCCACTTAAAGATCATGTTATTACAAACTCCGTCTGCACAATAGCCACCCTAGCTCGCTTGAGGAAGGAGTACCAAATTCCTGATGTTGTCTCTCTCATTCTTCCACATCGGGGTTATAATGTATATACCCCGGTTGGAGGTGAAGTTCTGATCCATGTTGTTGGTTTTGAGTGTGGGGTTCAGCTACCTTTCCATCCTACCCTACGTAGAATATTGGTCACCCTTGGTCTTGCCTCGCTACGGATCTCACCCGGGTTCTGGAAACATCTTATAGGATTTTTAGTAATCTTGAACTAGCAGTGTGAGATAGGCAGCATTGTGAGAGAGTCAAGTTGTGACGAGGTCCGGTATATCTTCTAGGTGGCAACTCTCAAGTCGGGTCCCAAAGGCTAATTCTATTTTAGAGCAAAGAATCCCTTGAAGTTCATTGTCCCAGGGGCTACCATTAAATATCCTCGTCCTTGGCATGAGGAATGGGTCGTGGTAGGAGGAGATTAGGGTAACTCAGTTGATATTAGCGAGATGGAACACCTAGTTCCTGTTCAATTCAGTGGGCAAGAAAAATGGGGTAAAGGGAAAATCTCCAAGGAGTCACGGGGTATCTTGGAGAAAATCCTAGCCCGATTTTACGTTAATATAAAGCACCCTACCTCTGACCCCTTTGATAATGACAGAATGGACAAACACCTTAAGATCTCTTTGGCTGTCCCGCGTAAATAACTTCCTATGTCTTGCCTCCTTGGTAGGTTTTTTTTATTTTTTTATTTTTTTTACTTACATGCTAACTGACTTGATAGTTTTTGTAGCTACTTCTTCTGTAGCACTCCCAGCAGCACTCCCAACTGCATTTTCTATTTCTTCTCCTCCTTCTTCTGCTCCTCATACTCTCCTCATACAGCTTCTCCTAATGCTAATGTAGGAATTTTACTCAAATCTAGTCGGCTTGCAACTACCCTTCCTTTGAGCGAGATGGCTGCTAGAGCTGCCAGGGCTCGAGGTCTTCCTAGTCAGGTTCAAAGGCCGTTTTTAACTGCTCCTTCAGTCATACCTACTGGTTCTTCTCCAATAATTCCTCACCCTCCTGCTACATCTACCAGGCGCCAACTCCGAGTTAATAGGGCAAGGATGTTGGTACCTCGACGACCCCTCCTATTGATCAGCCTTCAAGCTCCCAAACGCAGGATAAAAATTTAGAGGAGGCAATAGCCTGATTTTTGAAGGTATGCCCTAGTGGCAGTATGCAGGTTGAGACCTCAATGCCTTGGGACATCACGGTCTCTAAGAGAGCTTCCCTTCTTACTGAGGTATAACCTTCTATCTTTCTTTCTACCTTGTACAGTCGGGGAATGGAACTCATCCTCTTTCATTTCTTGTAGGCATTCAGATTCACTGTGGCCATGAAAAAACAGGTGAATGCATTCAAGGAGGCAGCTATCTCTGCCAAGGCCGAACTGGAGGACACCAAGCGAGAACTGGCCCAATCTGAGACCAGCATTGAGTTTCTAAGTAGATCGCTGGTAGAGGCTGAGAAGAATAGAGATAAAGCATTGGCGAAATCAGCGCGATTGGAACGGACTCTTGACACAGAGGCTCTCAGATCATTACACTGTCGAGAGGAGAGGGATAGCCTGAAAAGCGAAAAAATCTTACTTTATGATGAAAACCAACACCTGTGAGGTTCAATAAAGAACTTGGAGGCAAGGACAGATGATGTCTTTGGGGATGGCTACTTCTATGCCTCCGATGAAGTTGCCAAAGCGTTTCCTCCCCCGTTAGATTTGAAGGCCTCTCTAGGGTAGGACCAGGAACAGATTGAAGAAAAAGCTGCCCGGCTATCAGGTTTTACCCCTATCCAAATGGACCCTTCTACATCCGTTGTAGTTTCTGATCATTTCACCCTTTAAGGGCCTACCTTGCCTGCTATTGATTAGGTAAGAGAAATCACAATATCTATGTCTGAACTTCCTACCTAACAGGATAGCAAGACAGAAGTTCTTTCTAAGGCTACGACTTAGTTAGCAGAGGGAAGGGTAGTTCCTGCTTCACCCGGGGTGCCAGGAGTTGGAGAAGTTCTTTCTGAGGCAATCATCAAGGCAGCCGAGGATTCTGGCATAATGGACCAGGGTTTGGTAGCAGGGTGAAACAAATGTCTGATTTCATCATCATCAACATTTTACATGTATTTTTTTTTTTTGTAACTCGTAATTGGGGATTGGGCTTCCTGTCTGATTAATGAACCATTTCTTTTGTTTTTTATTAGTGTGTTGTTTCTTGATAGACCTTAATAGATGCTTGAATGCTAGTTGATGATCTGGATACAATTTTCCTTGAATGAAACTGTTATCCGGACTTCTATGTACTCTATCTCAGTCGATATTAAACTTCTAATGTTTTTCAAACTAGATTTCACCCCCTTGTATGACTTGGTATGAAGTTTTCAATCAAAACTCCATAAATTATTTTTGGTTACGATTGGAGAAAGTTGGTCTTTGTAGGCGGCCAAGGTTATTCGGCTACTTGAATCAGAATAATGAAACACAGAGTGTTAGTTGTTTCCTACCTAGGGAATCTTGGTTTTGATCCAATCCTGGTAGGCTGCTAATGGTGACTCTTGATTTCCATAAGGCGAGATAGGGTAACAAGCAAGTCAATCATTTCCTGGTTGGCTAATCTAGGTACCAAGTACCCCGACAAGGGGTCTTGATCATTAAGCAATTCAGTTATTTGATAGGCAATTCAAATCATCTTTACATCAGGTTTTCTTCTGCAGCGAATCAAGGAATCAGGTACCCTGATCCTTAAGCGATTTGTACCTGGTAGGCGACTTAGGCCATTTTAGCACCAGGTTTTCTCAAACGGGGTATATCAAAGGCCTTAAAAGTGCCATGTAGGCTCCCCCGGTATAGAGTATGCAGTGGCTAACCAAGGCCACGAGTCTGGCTGGCAACTATGCCACTTAGGCACTTATGCACTAAATCCTTCCTGGAGGAGGGTATACCCCGACCAAGGCAGCAGGAATGTCATTTGACTTATCCTGGTCTTGAGGAAAATTTTATGTCAAAATTTTTAAGGCGAATACAGGAGAACCAACTAAAAGAAAAACAAACTTCTTTATTGAATTTCAAATCAATACAAAGCAAAATCAGGGTACATACTTAAAGATATACTAGCCGAGATGAACTACTCCTTCAAAACTTAAGGATAAAACCTCTTGAGGTGATCAGCATTCCAAGTGTAATCTACTAGGTAACCATCCAAATCCTCCAGCTTGTAGGCTCCTCCTCGGACTACCATTTTTATCAAGTAGGGACCTTCCCAGTTGGGAGCTAGTACCCTATCAGACCTCATCTGGGTATTATGGGTTACTTTCCTAAGGACCAATTCCCCTTCCTTGAAGTTCAGGATTTTTACCCTTCTATTAAAACAGCGGGCTATCTTTCTTTGATAAGCTACAACCCGTTCAACTGATCTATCTTACTTCTCCTCCAAGAGGTCTAGGTTAGCTCTCAATCTTGTTTCATTGACTTCGGGCTCAAAATGTTGGATCCTGAAAGAAGTTAGCCTGTGTTCAATGGGTGAGACTTCTTCCGTTCCAAAAGCCAATGAATAGAGGGTTTCCCCAGTTGCAGTCCTCTTAGTAGTCCAATATGCCCAAAGCACATTCAGAAGCTCTTCAACCAACTTGCCCTTTTTCTGTTGAAGCTTCTTCTTTAGAAGTTTCTTAATGGTCTTGTTTGTGGCTTCCACCAATTCATTAGTTTACGGATGGGCTACTGATGCAAAACGAAGGTTGATGCCTCGCCTTTCGTAGAACTCCTTGAACTTGGCATTGTCAAACTGCTTTCCAAGGTCAGTGATTATGATCATCGGAGTACCAAATCGACAGACAATGTTTTCCTTGACAAAACTCGTCGTGTTTGCCTTAGTTATCGGGGTGAGAGACTTTTCTTCTACTCATTGGGTAAAGTAGTCTATTGTAATTATGGCATGCTTAGCCAGACTAAGAGCAGCCGAAAGTGGCCCGATAAGGTCTAGTCCCCAGACAGCAAATGATAGGGTGTACTGATCGAAGAGAGTCTTTTAGGAGGTAGATGGTAGAGGTTCACTGTCTTCTGGCAAGCTTTACAGGATAGTGCATACTGCTTCGCATCCTGGTGTAGTGTAGGCCAGTAGTAACCCATTCTGCGTACTTAGTAGGTCAAGATTTCACCTGAAACATGGTTCTTGTAGTCTTCTGAGTGTACCTCGGTAAGGGCCTACTGTGCATCATCCGGATGTAAGCATATCAATAGTGGAAAAGATTTTCCTTTGCGATAAAGGTAACCCATCTACTAGGCAGTACCATGTAGAGGTCCTTTTGAGTTTGTGTGGTTGATCCGAATTCGTTAGGAAGGCTCCGTTCTAGAGGTAGCCCACTATAGGATCCATCCAGCAAGGAAGTCAGTCTACCGGGTTCACCTCTACCCCGCTAGCTATGCTGGGATGAGGTATCAAATGGAGTAGTACCCCTCTTGGTAATGCCTGTCTTTCAGTCGAGGTAATTTAAGCCAAGACATCTGCTCGGTGATTATTCTCTCTAGGAATCTGTTTCATTCTCACATCTTTGAATCTTGTCATTGCCTTCTGGACTTGTTTGAGGTATGCTATCATGTTGTCACCTTTGACCTGGTATAACCCGGATATCTAGTTGACAACTAGTTACGAATCGCTCTTAACCAGGAGGAAGTCTACCCCCAATTCTTTCGCCACCTTTATTCCTACGAGCAATGCCTCATACTCCGCCTCATTATTGGTTGCTCTAAATTCAAACCTGAAGCAATGGCTGCATTCGATCCCTTCTGGATCAGTTAAGATGACTCCTGCTCCGTAGCTCAATTGATTTGATGCTCCATCTGTATACATTGTCCAAACCTTGCGATCGTTTGGCCACTTATGGGATTCTAATGTCGGTTCTGGTACTGTGTCCTGGGTGGCTTCTTGGTTGGAGATCATGCTAAATTCTACTACGAAGTCAGCCAAAGCCTATGCCTTGATAGTCATTCTGAATTTGTATTTGATATCGTACTAGGTGAGCTCTATAGCCCATAGGACCAATCTCCCGATACGTACGGCCTCTGGAAAAACTGCCTTAGCGACTGGTTTGTGACTACTGCGATGATATGAGCCTGAAAATACGGTCGAAGCTTTCTGGTAGTTATTACAAGTGCATAGGCAAGCTTCTCTAGGAGGGTGTAATTTTTCTCGGATTTGGTCAAGGCACGGCTAACATAATAGACTGGTCTCTTGACCCCGTCACCACATTCCCTCACTAAGGCTCCGCTAGTAGCGGCTTTTAAGACTGCTAAGTAAAGTTACAATTCTTCACCTGTCGCAGGTTTTATTAATAGTGGCGGGCTAACTAGGTACCTTTTCAAAGATTGGAAAGCTTCCTCGCTTTCCTGATCCCACTTAATCTTTTTACCCTGCTTTATAACTTTGAAGAAGGAATGACATTTATCAGTAGACAGGGATATGAAGTGGTTCAACGCCATTATCCTACCTGTCAACCCTTGTGCTTGCTTGAGGGTAGTAGGAGATTCAAGGTCTAATATGGCTTTGATCTTTTCTGGGTTGGCCTCAATCCCCCTCTCATGTACCATGAATCCTAAGAATTTTCCCGCCGCTACCCCGAAAGCACACTTAGTAGGGTTTAGCCTTATCTGATTCTTTCTTATTATTTGGAAGGTCTGGTGTAGATCTTTTAGATTCTTATCCTTTGCCAGAGACTTGGTGATCATGTCATTTATGTATGTTTCTATAGATATTCCAATTTATGGCTTAAACAGCTTGTTCACCAAACGCTAGTATGTGGCACCTGCATTTTTTAGATCGAATGGCATTACCTTGTAGCAGTAAAGGCCTTGACCAGTGATGAAGCTGGTTTTGTCTTGGTCGGCGGGGTGCATCATGATCTGTTTGTACCCCGAGAAGGCATCCATAAAGTTTAGGAGCTTGTTCCCCGCGGTAGAGTCAATTAATTGATCTATTTTGGGTAGGGGGAAGCTATCTTTGGGGCAAGCCCAATTCAGGTCAATATAATCTACACACATGCGCCACTTCCCATTAGACTTAGTAACCATGACCACATTAACGATCCATTCAGGGTAACAAGATTCTCTGATGAATCTAGCTTTCAAGAGTTTTTTTACTTCCTCCTATACCGCGGTATTCCATTCGACGTTGAAATAACTTCGTTTCTGTTTGACTGGCTTGACAGTAGCATCCACTGCTAACTTGTAGGCGGCCAGGCTGAAAGGAATACCCGGCATCTCGTCATGACTCCAAGCAAAAATATCGATGTACTCCTTGAGGAGTTTTATCAGATCTTTCCTAACTTCACGATCTAGTGCGCTACCAATTTTTACTATCTTGGTTGGATCACTCTCCCTTATCGGTATCTCCTCCATCTGTTCAGCGGGGTATCCACCGGTCCAGCCTCATTCCTCTTCCTCTGATTCTTCTACAACCATATATGGTACCTCACCTTCTTTTGGGACGTATGGATCTTGTAGCTTGCTGGCGATGTGTACATATTGTTTGGCTAACGCGGTGGGGTTTGTGGATACTGTATAACAATTGCGAGTAGCCTGCTAATCTCCACGGACCTCTCCTACCTTGGTCCCAACTAGAAACTTCAATACGTTTTGATAAATAGACAATACCCCTCTTATGTCGGGTAAGAAGGGTCTCCCTAGAATCACATTGTAGGCAGGCGGGGTATCAACCACTACGAATTCTGTCATTATGTTCTACTGAAATGGTGCTTTTTCGATTATCACTAGTAGCCTATGAGATCCAATCGGCATCAATGAGTCCCCCATAAATCCATACAGAGGCATGGTACAACTGTTGTAACAGAGGTTGTTCAAGTTGAGATTATCGTGAGCCCTTTTAAATAGGATGTCTACACTGCTCCCGGTATCAATCAGAACACGGTGGACCTGGAAATTGGCTATCTGAACCATAATCACCATCGGGTCATCATGTGGTTGAACTGTGTTGTATACTTCTTCCTCCATGAAAATAATCTGACTTGCACGAGGAAGGTTTTAGGATTCCCTGGTAACCTTAAGTACGTCGCTACCTGTAGAAAGTCTAGAAATCTTCCTAGCATGATTTTTCCTGGAGTTGTTGGAAGTTCCTGCTAGGGTAAAGGCCTCACTGATAGTATAGATGACTCGGATCTGTTGCATCAAGTCCTTTCCTTCATCCTTCCATCTCTCCTCTGCTTCCTGCATTCCCCCTTACACCTCATTCCCAATCTTGATACTATCCCGCACTTGTTGCAAGAATTCAACCAAAAATCCTTCTCTTACCAATCCCTCAATCTGGTTACGCGGGCTGTAACATACTGACGTATTGTGTCCTATGTCCTCATGGAAATCACAGTATTTGTAACGGTTCCTTCTGTCTGTCAAAGCTTTCATAAGACCTGGCTTCCTAAGCAGGCCTTTGTCACGAATTGCGAGGTATATGGTGTTTCGAGAGGCATTAAGAGAGGTGTAGTGGTTGTACCCGTCTTCCTCCCCCGCTATTCGGGCTACTTCCCTTAATGGAGGGGTCGTTCGAGGAGGACTCCTTCGTGAGGGGTATCTATACAGGTGTTGAGAAAAATGTGGTGGCCTATACGTAGACAAATTGGGAGGAAGATTTTGTCCTCCCTTAGTCGATACGGGCTTTGTGAATTCCTTTTTAGGACGCTTGGCAAATCGGGCTTCGTCATGCTTGATTTTGATCTTGAGTTGTTCCTTAATCTCCACATGTTCTAAAGCCCTATCATTGGCTTCCTGGTAGGTTTCGGGCGGATGCTTGGTAAATGACAGAAACAGTCTCCCGCCCCACATGTTCCTTCGGAAATTGGCTAAGGTCTCCTTCTCAACGAATACCCTCATCTGGATAACCTCCTTATGAAATTTCTCCACGTAAGATCTTAGTGTTTCCCCTGGCTCTTGGATCACGTACTGTAGTAGGACGGGGTCTTTAGGACGAGGTTTGATTCCCTAAAATTGTGCACAGAAGTCTATAGTAAATTTAGTGAAGGAATCCACACTACTTTGAGGTAATTTTCTGAACCAAGTTCTAGCACAATCTGTCAGGGTCGATGGGAACATTTTACATATGGCGGACCGGGTAGCATTCTGAATTTCCATTCGGTGCACAAAGCTTTCTAGGTGGCCTAAGGGATCCTCAGATCCGAAGTATTTCTCTAATGGCATCTTAAAGTTAGGGGGCAGCTCCGCCTCTCTGGTCCTTTTTGAGAAGGGTGTGTTTATCTCTCCTAAGGGTTTTTTCGGGTACCCTGGTGCTTGCCCTTCTTTTGTTCTTCGAGTTCCCTCGCCATTATAGCCATCTAGTCCTCTAGATGCTTGGATCCGTCCTGTCTAGAATAGGCCTCTTGGCCGTCATTGTTCGAGGTTTCAGATACAATGGTCACTTTCCTGCGTTCCTTCTTCCGAGAATGATTCCCTCAGGAATTCCTTCTAGGTTTGGTAATTGCGCCTGCATCGGGCTGTGGAACTTGCTCTCTAGCTATTGGTGCAATAGCCGGCTGGTTCCTCTTAGGAAGTATATCCGCTGCTGATCTCACCTTATCGAGGTCTGAAATCTGTAGGGTAATTTGGAACTAGAGAGGGTGGCCCTAGCCTGTCAAAGACCAGTACTAGGGTACTTGCCTCAGCCTCCCCATGGTCATGGGTACTTCGAAGGGTATCCCCTAGGCTAACATCTAGAGGCGGATACTCTCCACGTAGGCGATAGCCTGCTGCTCTAGGATATCCCGATTGATTTCTTGGTCAGTAGGATCTTGACGCAAAGAGCTCGTATTTGGTAGGGGGATCGGTGCCGGGTTGTTATTCCTCGATCCTTTTCCGGGTCTCCAAACTCTCTGAGTGGAAGCGAGATAGTGGGGTCCTAATGGGTTAGGTAGCCCCTAAAAGGATCAGAGTCTCATCTTCCTACTTGCCGGGTAGAGCTAGGATGGCTTTTTTGTAAACGAAGGGAAAATATTTTCTTCCCACAGACTGCGCCAAAAAGTGTTACCAGAAAATCGTCACTGGGGTGAGTTTCCAAATAACGACTTTTAAAGGGACCACAAGCGTGATAGACCACGGTTCGGAGGGGAATCACGTAGCTCGATACTTGTATAATATCAGTAAAACAAACTAGATATAGTGGTGATTATAAGCCATGAGAAACCAACGTTTATCCTCATATATTCACAAAAATTGAAGTACAACTCTTTGATCGACTCAAACTAGACACAAATATAATGGCGATTTATGATCTAATCTATAGGAGGATTCTAACACCGTTGGTGATGGCAAAATCGTACCAGTTGATAAGTAGAAAAATTCTGGATGGGTTTATCTCTCTTAACCAATTCCAATCCCCTTCCCTGAGCATGGATGTCCTCTTTTATTTCCATCCTCCTACCAATCAAATCCCCTTAATTTAGACCAAATTGATTGACCGTGTTAGAGGAATTGATAAAGGTTAATGGAGGGTATCAATTTACGCGGGAATGGCTCCCTTTAATGACGTCATATTTTCGTTTATATTTGAAACGAGAATCAATTGATTTTTTAGGTTTCATTTATGGCGCTTCAACTAGTGAAAGAGTCAACCCTTTCCTTTCACGTTACTTGAAGGAGAATTCTAGTCTTGTACTTGTGTTGTATCCCTTTTCTAATTCAATATTGGAACCTGGGTGTAGCATTCTTACCGGGTAGTTTATTCTTCTGGCATTCTTGCTGTTTGGTAGGTTTGTTCTAAGAGGGATCAGGGTACCAGGGAAGTACAACAGCGGGGTACAAGGGAAGTACAACAACGGGGTACTAGGATGATACGGTAGTGGAATACTAAAATAGTACAATAGCAGAATCCCCTAGATCTCGTAGGAGCGAGGTACCCAAATGATGAAATGGCAAAGTACTTGGATGTAGTGGCAAGATACCTAGATATAGTAGTGAAGTACCCAGATGAAGTAGTAGTAGGATACCTTTATGTAGTAGCAAGGTACCAAGAGGTAGTAGGGAGGTACCCAGATAACATGATAACGGGATACTTAGATGCTGTGGCGAGGTACTCTCTGACTTTATAGTAGTAGGATCCTTTCGTATCTTGAACTCCATAACTTGGTACTTGAGGAGATCTAGACAACCTCGAGGTGGGTTGTATCTTGGTATATCTTATTCTCATGGTAGTAGGATACTTCTCATGACTTCCTCCTACTTATAATTAGGATGGGAAATTCTTCTTTGGACCTCTACTATTTTTGGCGGTTAACAAATATGAACTATGGAAAAGAGAATTAGACAGTGAGCACACAATCATAATATTCTAGTTTAACAATCCAAGTGATGCAATCTGTAAGTGCCTCCAAGATTGATTGGCTTATTTCATGGACAAACCATAATTGGGGTTTGAATTGTAAGGGTAGTTTAGGTGATTGAGGATCAAGGTCAAAGGCCCTTTTCAAAACCTCAAGTTGATAAGCACAAAAGGTAAAACTCTAAGTGCTTACTTGCTTTGAATAGATAGTTGCACACACTCATAACTCATGCATATAGTTTACTCTTGTATGTTGTGTGTCTATTTTTTGTGCATTAATGTTCATTAATCTCTCTTCTTGCATGTTTATATGATTGCATCTTGTATGTCAAATGTCATACCTTGATTATGCTTAGATTGCATTCATGATGTAGGCATGTTTATATGATTGCATCTTGTATGTCAAATGTCATACCTTGATTAGGCTTAGATTGCATTCATGATGTAAAGGCGTTGTACAAAGCGCTGTATGTGCAGCACCCAATTGAGACCTAGTTGAAATGGGTTTTGCTTGCATTAAACCTAATGCATTTTTGTACAAAATATTGAAGGTGTTGTACTGGCGCTCTATAGAAGCAATGTATGTACAGCACCCAAGGCAAAAATAGAGGAACTTATTCAAAACGTTGTCACTTCATCTTTACACCCTATATATGTCTCTTTCATCTTATGTCATTTTTTAAGAGTTCAAAAAGCATATTTTTCCCTTAGAACACATTTCAAGAGAAAAATTCACAAAAACTCAGCTTTATACACTCAAAGTCATTCCTTTGTGCATCAAAGTTCATATAGCATCATCTATGACCATATATGATGCATCCATGCATGGTTTTACATCACCACATCTTGTTTGGTAAGATTCTCACTAATTTCATCTAATTTTAGTGTCTTTCTTAACAAGTTTTCTCTTTATTCACTTGTATGTTTTTAGATCATATGCTAGATACAAGATAGAGATTGTTTGTGATGAATTGATTGAGTGTTGTATTGTGATAGCTTTCTAGGTTTTGCTTAATCTTGATTAGCTAAGCTATTTGACATGTCATTTAGCTATTGATATCTAGGAATGAATTAATTGTCATATTATCATTCCAGATAAGCATCTAAGGTTCCCTAGCTTTGTTTGCTTTTTGAATATCATCATGTATTCACATGGGTCACTTATCTCTTCTTTGAGAAGTAAGTCTTGTGTTGCTACCGGGATTAGGTAGCTTATATCACAAGCAATTGGACTAGGTTCACTCATACCGGGATTAGGTAGGTGTGTGATTATTGACCAGGATTAGGTTGTAATCGTTGTCACATTTAGTGGATTCAAGGTTCAAATGTGCCGCACTTACTAGTCCGTGGTGTTTCCCGTGAGGGTTTCCACGTAAATATCTTGTGTCATTTACAATTCCGCACTTTATACACTTGATATATTCTTATGACTAGTTAGGGGTATTTTCGTCAATTTGACTTATAACGAAAATTGGGTAAAATCGGATAAAATCTATTCACCCCCTTTAGATTAATATTAGACACACCTTAATTTGTTTCAATTGGTATCAGAGTGAGTTCCTAGATATACTTGGGTTATCCTAGCTCATTTTGGTGTGTTTTGCATTTTGTGTGATTTTTGATCATTCATACATTTGCATTCATTTCATTCATTCATAAACACTATGAGTGGAAACGGTGGAAATGGTGTTGCCAACGAGGGTGCTTCTAGCATGAGACCTCCCCTACTTACCGGGTTGAATTATACCCTTTGGAAAGGCAAGATGGAGTCGTATATTTGCCAAATCTATGATAGGGCATGGATGGCGGTTGAAGACGGCTACACATCACCAATGATGACTTCTACGGGTGGAGGAGAGGATTTACTCAAGCCTAAGGCGCAATCGAACGCGCAAGAGTTTGGATGAAAATCAATACAAATTATTCAAAACACTAGGATAGCTAATGAGGCATGGGACATCCTAGAGGTTACACATGAGGGAACCGAAGTTGTCAAGGACTCCAAGCTTCAAGTCCTCCAAAAGCAATTTGAGATGCTTAAGATGGAGGAGGACGAACACTTCAATGACTTCGAGATCAAGTTGATGGATATTGTCAATCAAAGCCATCAAATTGGTGACCCGTATTCAAATAGGAGAATCAAGCATAAAATTATGAGATATCTCCCGGATAGGTTTGAATCAAAAGTGATGGCTTTAAAGGAGAATAGCACCTACAAGGATATGAAGCCGAGTGACGTGATTGGGAGACTTATAGCTTATGAGTGTAGGAAGGGTCCTACCTCCACACCTCCTAAAAAGCAAAAGGGAATTGCTTTGAAAGCCTCCAAAGATAAGAAAGAGGAGAATAATGACTCGGTTGAAGAAATGACCTTGTTGATGAGAAGGTTCAAGAAATTTTACAAGTCCGAGAAGAGGGGATTTGGAACCAAAGGCCAAAACTTCAAGAAAAAGACTCTCTACAATAAGTTTGAGCCTAGGTAAGAAAAGACCGAAAGAAAAGGGGTCCAATGTTTTGAGTGTGGTGACATAGGACACTTTGCTCTCGATTGTGCTAATCACAATGTCAAGAAGAAAAGGAAAGTAATGGCCACAAGATGGAGTGGAAGTGATGACTCCAATGAAGGAGATGAGTCTTTGAATTATGAAGAACTTTTGGCTAACTTCATAGCCTTTGCCTCTTCTTACAAGAGCAAGAGTGCTAGTGAAGAAGAAAATGAGAGTCAAGTGGAAATTGACTCAAGTGATGATTGCTCTTTATCACAATCCACAAATGGAAATATGGATAAGATGGATCTCCAAGACTACATGGTGAAGTTTGAGAGTTCAAGGTTAAAGAACAAGAGAGAAATTAGGAGACTAAAGGAAGAAAACCTAAAACTCTCAACATAAGTTAACCACTTAAGTGAAGAAGTGGTGAGAACCATTGAGAGTAAAGATAAGCTAAGAAAAAAGTTAGACTGATCTAAGAAGAGTGGAGAGGGGTTGAAGATGGAGCTTGAAGATGCTAGAGAGTTGATGGCCAATATGGACTCTAGCACTAGAAAACTTGACCACATGTTAGATGTTGGAAAAAGGCCAAGTGACAAGAGAGGTCTTGGATTTGAAGATGGTATGGAGACCTCCACTTCCAACAAGACTATGTTTATTAAAAGTTTGGGCAACAAAGTAACCTCACCCGTGCAAACTCCTAGGAAGAAAATTGATCTAGGACAATGCTCATATACTGCACAAGTGATGGTGGCTCAAAGAAGACAACCACAAGCTCAACCCTCAAGTGCTCCTCAAGTTAACTTTCCTCAACAAATGGCTCTCAACAAAGGAAAGAGACCAATCATGTAACCTCAAGCAAGGAAGCAAGCTAGACCGGTTCAACAACGAAGATACATTGAACCAATTCAACCACAACAACATGGGAAGGCTCCAATGCAAGCACAAGGTTATGGTATGATCCCAAAATTTATCCCTGCATGTCATTTTTGTGGATTTGATGGTCATATTAGACCAAAGTGCTTTAAATACATTAAAATGTGTAAAACTAGAAGCATGATTGAGAAGAAAAAGAAAAAAGCCATGATGCATGTATCTAGGAATGATATGTTAGGATTATGCTCAATAGCAAGAGTGTAATGTTGTAATTAACAATCTTTTTCATATTAATAAAGTGATTTCCGGTTTAACAAATCGTATAGCATTTATAGTTTGTATTATAATTGTCAAAGTAAATAATCATAAGGTCTAAAGACTATGGGAAAAGAAGAATTGTTCGTACATCTGGATATGTATGTGGTAGACACAATTCTTTAGTTAGTCTTGAATATTGTTCACAACTTAAGTTAAAGGTTGGGCACCTTTATCTTGTTAAAGTTGTAGAATTCTTTTGCTAGCATTTGAGTGGGATCAAATGAGATATGATGAGTCTAAAATCATCGGAGTGTCTTCGAGCAAAAGGATCTAGTGCACTGGGTGCATTGAACTGGATCAAAATGAAAAGCTTTATCTAGAACCGTCAATAGATAATAGTCTTTTCATTATCAGGACAATCGGAGAGTCTATCTTAATCCTGAGATAAATGATGGACTTATGGTTGCAAGTGATATCATTTGAGTTATCAATGAGTACGATTATATCGCATAGTCTATCCTCGATAGTTTGGTGATATTCATTTGTTAATCGATAGAGGACTTCATTTATAGATATGGACATCGTGGCTCCATTTAATTAAATGAGAGTATAATATCATCATATGGATGTTTTGAGGTAATTGGATATTAAATCTCAACGTTGAGTTTTCGATAGTGTTTATTGAAAACATGGCTTCCGGACAAGTCAAAATATCCAAGTTCAAAACATGGTCATATGAGTAAATATGGTAACTTGGAGAGTTATAGGCGGTCTATGAACTCTTGGCGATTACTGATATTAATCACGAGGATACACTATCTCCAATATGATTGTCTAGGGTATGAATGAGGAGCATCTTCCTTTTCTATCTTTATTTAAGAGTTCAGTTTTAGCTCTTTAGTGGAATGAGTTAAAATTAATGGATCGGACCTAAGTGAATCATTTGTTGATTGTGATTAGGTTATGTCTATTGAAGCTTAAATTTAGATGGCCCACCAAGATCCCCAATCCACACGGACTTGCATGGATCACTTGATATATTCTACCGGACTAATTTAAGGGTCCATCTAGAATTGCATTTAATATATTAAGAATATAATTTGCACATTATTTAAGTAATGGGCCGCTCAATTATATTAATATATTAATGAAAGACATGTGGGCTTGTTTCTTTTAGTAAGAATGGGTCTGGTTCACATGTGGGTTTTTTATTTAAAGTCCAATGGATTAAATGAAATAAGAAAATAATGTTAGGCCCAATCTTAATCAAGTGGGGCGGCAAGGTTAAAATTTTAACCTAAAATATTATTTTGTTTCATTTGTTTTAATTAAATAAAAATTAATTAATTGATTTATTGATTAATTGTTTAATTAAAGAAACAAATCTTTCCTAAAAGTAAAAGACTTGTTTGATAAGTAAATAAATAAATTAGTATTATTTATTTAATCAAATAAGGAGTTTTTTTTTATTTTTTTATTTAGTCAAATAAAAGAATAAAAATAAAAGAGTTGGATTAGGGTTTGAAGTCTATAAAGTTAAAAAGAATTAGGGTTGAATTTTAGTCACCCTATATAAGTGACATGATGAAATTCGGTCAACCCTATTTTGATACTACATAGAATTCGGCAACCCTAAAGGAAAAAGAAGAAAAATTCGGCCACATCATTTTAATTGGTGCTTGAGTTTTTATTTTTTTTTTCTTCTTCTTCTTAATTCTAAGAGAGTTTTTATTCTAGAGAGACAAAAAGGAGTGAAAAATTATTCTTTGATAGTATACAATTGCTTAAACATCAATAAGCTTGTGTATACGATATCGATCTAGGTTCACGCGAGTTTCGATCATAAGATTGTGAACTCAAAAGTGACCGGAATAATTTTGACATTCTTTTGATTGTTTTGTGACTAACAAAGAAAAGAAAGTATTTGTTTGGTCCATTCACAGGTTTGCAATTCAAAGGAAAGGGAGACCACGCTCCTAGGTGATCCACGTTCGTGCTCGGATTGAAGGTCTTGCGGATTACCATCGACGTAAGTCAATCGGATCACGCGACAAGAGGTAATTTACTTTTGTTGATATATATGCATGTTTATTGATTAAAAGGGTTTAAGGTTCATAAAGGAAAAATTTTAAAAGTCACTAAATCGTCTTTAGTATCGCTTCCGCTGCGTGTAACACTTTTATTTGTTTATTTTTCCCAACATGATAAAATTCATATGCATGATCCTAGGACTTCTAGAACCCAAGTACCAAAGACCACTAGGAAAGAAAATGTTTTACCTATGTGGATTAGAAAGAATGAAAATGTTTGCCATGTTGCACAAATTGCCTTGAAGGCAAATTCTTCTAATTTTTGGTATCTAGATAGTGGGTGCTCTAGGCACATGACGGGAAACAAGAGTTTCTTTGAAACTCTTGTCATGGAGGAAGGAGGATGTGTTACATTTAGTGATGGATCCAAAAAGAGAGTCATAGGAAAAGGAACCATTTTCATTCCTGGACTACCCACCTTGTCCAATGCTTTATTTGTTGATGGCTTGAAAGCCAATTTGATAAGCATTTCACATCTAAGTGATGAAAAACTTTCCATCTTATTTTGCAAAAATGATTGCTCTATCCTATTGCCTAATGGACAAACCTTGTTAAAAGGTATGAGATCTAGCAATAATTGTTATTGTCTTAAAGCTAGAATAGTCTCAAACAATGTGTCCAAGGAAAAGCAAGTTGAGTTGTGGCATGAAAGACTTTGCCACATGAACTTTTAGGATTTACGAATCCTTGACAAGTTCAATGTTATGCGTGGCCTTCCCTAGCATGGGAAGAAAGCCAATGGTGTTTGTGGACCATGCCAACAAGGGAAACAAACCAAAAGCATGCATATGGATCTAATGGATCCTATGCAAACCCATAGTTTAGGTGGAAAGAGATACATTTTTGTATGTGTAGATGATTTCTCTAGGTTCACATGGACATATTTTCTTAAAGAAAAATCCGAAACTTTTGACAAATTTAAAATGTTTTGTAATAAAATTCAAAATGAAATGAACTCAAACATTAAAAGCATAAAATGGATTAAAAGTGACCATAGGAGGGAATTTGAGAATGTTTTCTTTGAAACATATTGTGATAGTGTAAGCATCTCCCATGAGTTTTCGGCTCCTAGGACACCTTGACAAAATGGAGTTGTTGAGAGGAAAAATAAGATCCTTCAAGAGATTGCCCGTGTCATGTTGATTAGCAACAATGTACCTAGGAACCTATGGGCCGAAGCCGTCAATACGACTTGCTATATAGGAAATAGAGTTTTCTTAAGGCCCGACACTAGGAAAACCTCCTGTGAGTTAGGAAGAGGTAGAAAGCCAAATGTGAGCTACTTCCACACCTTTGGAAGCATATGCTACATATTATATGATTTTGATCACCTTGGCAATTTTGTTTCTAAGAGTGATAAAGGTATCTTTATTAGCTATGCCTTAAATAGTAAAGCCTATAGAGTTTTCAATTTGAAAACTCGAACCGTCATGGAATCATCCAATGTTGTCATTGATAATACAAGGCTCAAGTCTATTGACCATGAGGAGGAGATTGCTATAGATGATGACTCTCCTTTGGAGAAGGTTGTGAGTTGGGATGTCTAACCTAGATGTAGAGGTCACACAACCTATTGATAAAATTCCTCTCTTGAACTCTAATGAACCCGCTCCATGGGTTAGAAAACTCTATGATAAAGAGGACATCATTGGAGAAGTTAATGAAGGTGTTAGGACTATTCGTCAATTAGCTAATCTTATTAGCTATACATGTTACACCTCTCAAATAGAACCCAAAAAGGTTTATAAGGCCTTGAATGATGAATTTTGGGTTCTTGCCATGCAAGAAGAGCTAAACCAATTCGAAAGGAATGAGGTTTGGACTCTAGTTCATAGGCCTAAGAGCACAAATGTGATAGGCACCAAGTGGATCTATAGGAACAAATCCGATAAGGATAGCAACATAGTGCGTAACAAAGCTAGACTTGTTGCACAAGGGTACTCTTAAATTGAAGGTATTGACTTTGAGAAGACATTTGCTCCCGTTGCCCATTTACAGTCTGTTAGGCTTCTCTTATCCATTTCTTATGTGCACAAGTTCAAATTGCACCAAATGGAAATCAAGAGTGCCTTCCTCAATGGCTTCTTGCAAGAGGAAGTGTTTGTTGAACAACCAAAGGGGTTTGTGGATGCTCACCACCCTAACCATGTTTATCGCCTCAAGAAGACTCTATATGTGTTGAAACAAGCACCGAGGGCTTGGTATGAGCGTTTCACTCAACTTCTTGTTAACAATGACTACACAAGGGGTAGTGTTGGCAAGACCTTGTTCATCAAGAGAAACAAAGATGAGTTATTCATAGCTCAAATTTATGTTGATGACATTGTATTTGGCTCCACCAACAACACCAAGGTCTAACAATTTTTTGAAGTTATGTCTCATGAATTCGAGATGAGTCTTGTTAGTGAGATAAGTTACTTCCTAGGTTTGCAAATTAGGCAATTAAATGATGGGATTTTTATAACCCAAGCCAAATATGCCAAAAACCTAGTGAAGAAGTTTGGTCTTGAAAATGCCAAACATTGTGATACACCCATGAGTACCACTTTAAAGCTAAGTAAGGATGCTAATGGAAAAAGTGTGGAACAAACTCTATATCGAAGCATGATTGGTAGCTTGCTTTATTTGACCGCATATAGGCACGATAACTCTTTTAGTGTGGGTGTGTGTGCTAGGTACCAAGCGGATCCTAAGGAGTCTCATCTCTCTTCCGTTAAGAGAACCATTCGCTATGTGAATGGGACATCCAACTATGGAATTGGTACTCTTTTGACACTAATGCTAGTTTAGTTAGCTTTAGTGATGCGGATTGGGCAGGAAATTGCAATGATAGGAAAAGCATATCGGGCGGTTGCTTTTTTCTTGGCAACAACTTGGTGTCTTGGTTTTTCAAGAAGTAAAACTAGATTTCCTTGTCCACGGCCGAGGACGAGTACATAGCCGCGAGGAGTGGATGCACACAACTCATATGGATGAAGCAAATGCTAGTCTACTACGGATTCAACCAAGGTACACTCACTCTCTTTTGTGATGACATGAGTGCTATTAATATTTCCAAGAATCCGGTATAACACTCTAGAACTAAGCATATTGACATCCATCATCACTTCATTATAGAGCTTGTTGAAAATAATGCATAGTGCTTGAACATGTAAGCACTAATGATCAACCAATGAACTTATTTACTAAACCCTTAGATACTACTCAATTTAAAACACTTAGTAGATCTATTGGGATATGTCTTGTGGAGTGATGTATTTTGGTGATTGACCTCATTTAGGGAACTCAAGCAAAGAGAGCAAGTGCATATTTGTTAAATGCAAAAATTTGAAAAATTTTATACTTCTTTATTAATTGCTTGAGTATCTTGGTTTCACATATGTATATATGTTTTTATCTCAATAAGTGTGAACCATGCTTTGAATGCAATCCATGTCATATTTATGTTCAAACATGCATTTTTGGACTAGGAGATTCACTTATGAAGTACTTGTTGAATGATCTATAATGATCTCAATGACATGATGATTCTTAATGACATGCTTAAAAATGTGAGAAGCATGAAATTCATATGACATGCTCAGATGAAAAAGCATGAATTGAAGATTGCAATTCTTAAATGAACAAAGGATCTTGTATCCATTCTAAGGATTCTAAAATCCAAATGCCTTTCTTTCTTTATTTGTTGAACATGTCTACAATCATACGGATATTTATCCGGAAAAATCAAATAGAGTGCAAAGTTGCTCATGACATGTTTCACTTATAAAGTTGAATATAGTTGTTCTAAAATTGAATTCAATGAATTTCCTATATCTTTGCTTTGATTCATGACAAATGCTGAAATTGGTTTGAATTCCTAAAGGAAACCTTTGTCATTTGCATTGCCAAATACCATTGATTTTTGGACTTAAATGCAATATGTATTGTATGCAAAGCATTTACAATCACACATTTTCTATGAAAATAAATCTCCTTATATCTCTCCTTTTAATTGAGTTGCATAAAGTGTCTTATATAATTATGCAAATAACATGTATACTTCTATCTCTCTTTGCTTCAAGTGATCCATTTAGGAAATACTCCTTTGCCCATCTCATGAAAAAAAAAAGGGGAGTAGTATGTTGGTAAGGGGAGAATGCTTGTTGGCTAATTATAGTAGTAAAATTACATGTTGGGGAGAATACACATTGAGGGGGAGTAACCCTTTGAGGGGGAGCATTGCATTACACATACATTGCATAATTTTGTGCTTTAATTCTTATATGCAAATGCTTGTTTATGTTCTCACTTGATTAATCTCACATTTACTTGTATTGGAAAGTATAGAAACTTTGTTTTGAAGGTTTGGTTGTTCCACAAGAGATTGAAGACTTGAAGTTTTATATTTGTAATATCTCATTATATTGTAGAATATCATTGTAGACCCGTAGTTTCTATTTTTTTGTGAGGAATCAATGTGAGTGGTGGTTTTGTCACGAAATAGCAAAAGGGGAGATTGTAAGTGCCTCCAAGATTGATTGGCTTATTTCGTGAACAAACCACAATTAAGGTTTGAATTGTAAGGATAGCTTAGGTGATTGAGGATCAAACTCAAAGGCCCTTTTCAAGACCTCAAGTTGATAAGCACCAAAGGTAAAACTCTAAGTACTTACTTGCTTTGAAGAGATAATTGCACACACTCACAACTCATGCATTTTGTTTACCTCTTGTATGTTGTGTGTCTATTTTATGTGCACTAATGTTCATTAATCTCTCTTCTAGCATGTTTGTATAATTGCATCTTGTATGTCAAATGTCATACCTTGACTAGGCTTAAATTGTATTCATGATGTAAAGGCGTTGTACAAAGCGCTGTTGAAAATGTTGTACGTACATCGCCCAACTGAGACCCGGTTGAAATGGGTTTTGCATGCATCAGGCACTGTACAGGCACTCTACAGAAGCACTGTACGTACAGCTCCTATCAAAACCCCGAGAGAACAGAGCATTGGCACTGTACAGGCGCTCTATAGAAGCGATGTACGTACAGCACCCAAGGCAAAAACAGAGGAACTTATTCAAAACGTTGTCACTTCATCTTGACACCCTATATATATGTCTCTTTCATCTTAGGTTGTTTTTTAAGAGTTCAAAAAACATATTTTTCCCTTTGAACATATTTCAAGAAAAAAATTCACAAGAACTCACTTTTATACACTCAAAGTCATTCTTTTGTGCATCAAAGTTCATATAGCATCATCTATGACAATATAGGATGCATCCATGTATGGTTTTACATCATCACATCTAGCTTGGTAAGATTCTCATTAATTTCATCTAATTTTAATGTCCTTCTGAACAAGTCATCTCTTTATTCACTTGTATGTTTTTAGATCATATGCTAGATACAAGATAGAGATTGTTTGTGATGAATTGATTGAGTGTTGTATTGTGATAGCTTTCTAGGTTTTGCTTAATCTTGATTAGCTAAGCTATTTGACATGTCATTTAGCTATTGATATCTATGAATGAATTAATTGTCATATTATCATTCTAGATAAGCATCTAAGGTTCCCTAGCTTTGTTTCCTTTTTGAATATCATCATATATTCACATAGGTCACTTATCTCTTCATTGAGAAGTAAGTCTTGTGTTGCTACCGGGATTAGGTAGCTTATATCACAAGCAATTGGACTAGGTTCACTCATACTAGGATTACGTAGGTGTGTGATTATTGACTAGGATTAGGTTGTAATCATTGCCACATTTACTGGATTCGAGGTTCGAGTGTGGCGCACTTACTAGCTTGTGGTTTTTCCCGTGAAGGTTTCCACGTAAATATCTTGTGTCGTTTACAATTCTGCACTTTATACAATTGATATATTATTGTGACTAATTAGGGGTATTTTCGTCAATTTGACTTATAACGAAAATTGGGTAAAATCGGATAAAATCTATTCACCCCCCCTCCCCTCCCTCATTTCCCCTTCTCCCAATTAATATTAGACACACCTTAATTTGTTTCACAATCATACAAGATGATGAATGAACATATGAAATGTTTGGATCAAGTACAAATCATGCAAACATAGACTTAATCATGTGAGCACACAAGTCAAATATTGTCTGGTCATAAAACATGAATCGGAACCTAGAGCATGTGAAACACCTAACACATGTGATTCCTAGTTTCATTCACAAAGCTAACACTTGAATAAATCATATACATGAAGAACATATTCAAGATATTAGAAACATATACCAAAAATGCTAGAATCACAAAATATGATCAATGAATATTCTAGCAAGTATTTAGAGCAAGGATATAATGAATAATCAATTAAATCCTAGTTAGCTCTAAACACCAAAACAAATATGCTAATCTTAGATTTGTTCAAATAAAGGATCCAAGCACATACTAAGGTTATTAATCACAAAATAAGTCAATCGAATCACAAATAACCCTAGATATCAAACTAATCACAATACAACTCTCAAACATGTAAGAAACTAGAATTATAAAAAACTAGTTCACATTTGTCTCTAATTAGACTTGATTAAGTTTGATTATGAAGCTATCTTTTTCAATAGCATTCACCATACATACACACACATATATATATATATATATATAGAAGAAGAAAACCCTAGGTAATTGAAGATCATAAAAGATTAAATCACAAAGTTTAGTTCAATACCTAGGAATCCCGTGCAGTTTCGGTTTTGAGGGTAGAACCATCACAAAAATTGATGGAACAGCTGCAAATATTTTTGGAGAAGGTAGGGGACTTGAATACGAAGACTTTTTAACTTGAATCACTCAATTCGGAGTCCGAATGAGAAAGTTATGGTGTTTGGAAGTTAGGAAAATTGGAAAGAAAATTATGTACTCTATTTCTTTCAAATTTTCTTCTTGGAATGAATTGAAGGGACAAAAAGAATTTAAAAGAGATGAAAGAGAGGGAAACAAAGAGCCAATCATGGCCTGCCACATCAGCACCATGTGTAGGGTGCGTGGGTAGAGAGGCATCTCAGCCGTGTGGCACACGTGGCTTCCAAGTCATGGCCTTTGGCTATGCTTGCTCCTCTTGCGCACCTCTAGCGTTCTTCGACCTTATTCGGGCCTTCAAACTCCGATTTCAAATCCGGCTTCGAATTACAAATCATGACTCCCTCATGCACAACGAAGACTATAAAACGTTGACAAAAGGTTGAGAATTCATCTCTAAAAATGACGATGAAGACAACATAACGAATGAGAATGCAAAATAGCGTAGCTACATCGTTTGGACTTGAAACCTAATGAATGAGTAACCGAAATGACCAGAACTCAATAAGGAATCATATAAGATCATGTTCAAGTCCAATATACAATAAACACAAACAAATAAATACAATTTCACACATGTATGCCATATCTACGGGATAGTGATAAAACATGCAATTCTACAATGTGTGTCAATGTAAGACCAATGCATGTGCATACTTAAATGTGTGTGAATGTGTTATACCCAATGTTTGCAAAATGATATAGGGACACACATGAATGAATTGTTTGTGTGTGCGCTTACGCCTTGTAAGAGGAAGAAGAAACTTGATACCTTTGCATCCAAATATGCGATTTTCCTCTTGAAGATGATATTTGCATAAGATGTCGCTTTTAACCTTTGAAGCTTCTTTTTATCAAGAACCACCTAAGCAACACCTATTACAAATATAAAGAGTTATGCAATGGAATCAAACCAATACAAATTAAGAACCTTACAATCTCCCCCTTTGGCTATTCCATGGCAAAACCTCATCCTCACCATACATTGTTCACTCCAATAAACTCAATGTTGATAGCATTCTCTCATCCTCACATTACAAAGAGATCCCTAGACTAAAAGAACTTCAAGTCTTCATAAGTCTTCTAGAATCCCTTTTTTGATCTTTAAGAAACCTATGAGAAAAATAGCAAACCAACAAGAGATCTTCTTCTAAAGAAGAATGGTAAGATATTATAACATAAACAAATAACAAAACTTCCCTTATCTCATACAAAAATGCATTATCTCAAGTGAAAGAATATTTTCATATTAAAGTTTTTCCTATGTTTCTCAACCTTATAAAACCAAGAATTCTTGTCTTCCCCTAAATACAAGAATTATCCCCCTTAAGATAAAGTCTCCAATTGAAGACAAAAAGGCTTACACATTTGGAACATTTCTCAACACAAGGTGAGGTATACAATTTTTCTCCCCTATATCAAACATGGATTCCCCCATATCAAACATGGTGAGGTATACAATTTCTCCCCCTTTTTTTCAAGGAATAGACAAAGGAACACAAGAGATAAAGAACAAGATATTGAGCAAACAAATTGTATAGAAAGCGAAGTTGAATAAACTAAAACTCCCCCTTAACATATGCTCCACATATTATTATCAAGTAGATTTGTTCACAAGGGACAATAAATCACAAATGCATAAATTTTACTCTTAAGCACATTGATCATTTCTATCAAGTTCAACAATTGCAAGAACAATCATATCAACCCCAAATATAAGGGAAATGGTATCAACAACAATCATCTCGACCCCACTCAAGAAGAGATTTGATTATAACCACAACTACTATCACTCTAAACAAGGAGGAATTTTCTACACCTTCAATCAATGGAATTGATTACAACCACAATTACTATCACTCTAAGCAAGGAGGAATTTTTTGCAACTATAACCAATTGAATTGATTACAACTACAATTACTATCGACCCCAAACAAAGAGGAACTCATTGCAACTACACTCAATTAAATTGATTATAACTACAATTACTATCGACCCCACACAAAGAAGAACTCATTGCAATTACTCTCTTATCAACCTCAAGAATGAAGAAATTGATTGCTATCTTAACTACTATACAACCCCACAAAAAGAAGAACTCATTGCAATTACTCTTTTATCAACCTCAAGAATGAATAAATTGATTGCAATCTCAACTACTATACAACCCCACACAAAGAGAAGAAGATTGCAAACACAATCATACAATTATTACAAAAAATTTCATGCATTAATTTTGATAAAAAAAATACAAAGGCATATCATAATACAAAGAATCATCATGAAAATCATGACATGAAATAGCATCTAAAAGATTCATTATATCAACCAAAGAATATACCAACAAATACCAACTTGAAACATGTGAACATATCATAAAAGAGAACAAAGTCTAGCATACTATGCTCCCCCTTGACAAGTGCTCTATCTAAGATCAAGATAGAATATTGTTCAAAAAGAAATCCACACAATCACACATTCAAGCAATTTTAATGAGATTTATCAAATAAGCTCCACAAACTATGAAAGATATACCAAGATTTTCAATCTCTCCCATAATTCTTCTAAAATTGCTAGAGTATTAAAATACCATATAAGCAAAAGTGTGTGTGTGAAAATTTTGCTTCAAGTATATGTAAAGAAGTAATATGTAAAGAAGTGATTTGATAATCAAACATGCAAACATTTTCAACAACTATTCATCTTAAGCCTTTCCATAAAAAGGTCAAACCGATTATCATTTCATTTCTATTTGACAGCCCGAGCTAATTTGATTATTCAACTATACTCTCCATAAAGCCTTTTGTTTTGTTTTAGGCTTGAATCAAAGATCTTTTTTTTTTAAATGATTCTTTTCAACACTTCTTTGATTTTTTTAACATAAACATATACGCTTCATGGCGGCTTTCACTCATCACAATGGTATAGCCCTTTCCTACATTGGGCGGCTGCACAACCAAGGTGTGTAACCCTTTCCATGAAGGTGCTCGTTGAGTTCTATGTTGCCGAAGCAAATGGATACCAACCATAGGTCATCTTTAAACGTACTAGTCCTAGGACTTCAAGGTATATCCAAAACTTACATCAATCAAACTCAACTTACTCAACCAAGCATACAAGAGAAGCAAAGTGCATTTTTTGAAACCAAGTTTTAAGGCTTAAAAGCACATGATAGAAAAGAAAGTAAAGAGACTTACTTAAGATCTCTACTTCTCAAGAGAGTAGCTTTCAAAGAATATGAAGCTCATATTTTTCAAAACATGCCACTCAACAATCATACAAACAATAACATATCATGATTAAGATCAATGTGAACAATTATCACCAAAAGATCCTAAATGAGCAAATGTCAAGGTGGACCATATAAACACTTTACAAGTTCTCAAATATGACATGCTCCATGAAGTGATTGCAAACATAGAGTTGAAGTATGAAAAGCTAGAAAGCAAGCAATAGGATATAGAAATACCTAAGCAAGCTTTTTCATCAAATGCAAAGCCTTCTCTCTTTTTGTGAGCTCTCTTGGTTTGTTTGTCCTTATGACAACAAGTTGTTGGTGTGTCGACCCAGGAGAATAAAGACTCAACATTTCAACTCAAACATAAAAATGACTTTCTATAAAAGTCTTAACAAAAATCATTACCATATAGATTTCATGATTTACAACTTCTCAAAAGTTAATCAACAAATTTTGACTACCATAGCAATTACGTAATAAAGCTAAGTTCATGTCAAAGTCATAGAGAAACAAAGCTAGCAAGCTAAGTTACTCAAAACTAGACACTAATCTTAAAGCCTCGCAGTGCAACTTACACTAATGGTAAGAGCACTCACCCTTGACCCATTTGGTCTTGGGTACACAAACACATAAACCATCATGATCATTTCTCTTGGCAATATTATATCTAGAAGATAATCATCAACTATCTTCTCTATAAAGATATTCTCATGTTATACACAGCATTATTGCCATCAACAAATATATTATCAAGATTATGCATATAATCATGTGAAACACTCATTTTCACCCAAATCTTCTTGACAATTTTCCTCACATGATTATCATTAACACGCACAAAATCCAAAGTGTTATCATGCAAGAAACATTCATAGAAGATTTTCTCATCTCACTAATATGCATCTCATTCCCTAGTTTGTATTGTCTAATAAACTCATGGCATCTAGATTTAGTATGCACTACAACATTTCAAAATGACAAACCAGAATACATAAGGAGATGATACTATTTAGGTGAGAGTGTACCAACGGTGAAGGCTCTTTACTCTTCTCTATTTTGCACTTCACCTTGGAAGATTGGCCTTTGAAATCCTTTTGTTCCTTAGTGACTTGCCTTTGGTTGTAGGAGACTCAACTTGCTCAATTACAAAGCTTAAGTCACTTGAATCTTCATGAAGATTACCAAGCTCTTTGGCTTTCATGATTGCCAACTCTTCTTCCTTGCCTTTGATCGTTTCCTACAAGAAAAACAAATTATTAGCAAAATTATTCATTAAATTTTATAACAAAAGAGCATCCTCAATCGTCTTCTCTTCTAGACTTATGATCACTTCATTCTTCACTTCAACTTCCTTCAAAGTTTTATCTCTTTCCTTCTCAAGAGATTGAACTCTTGCCATCAAGTTGAAGTTGGTGGTCTTTGATTTTCAATCCTCTTCATTGAGTTGCAAATTCAAGTGATCATGTTTAAAACGATTATCCTCCGGGAAAACTTCTTCTTCTTTGCTTTTGTCACTAACATTCTTTTCAAGCTTATCAACAAAATTGTTAGTAGACAAATGAAATGTAAAACAAGAAGAACCTTTTTCACAATAGCTTGGAATCTATTCCATGCCTCTTTTTCCATATTTGAATCTTTATTAAGAGAAAGGTGTTTCAAAACTTACACCACTATAAATGGCAAAAAGGTCTAAAAGCTTCAACTTCTCAAAAATAAACCTCATTCATACTTCATGAACATATTGGTTTGGAGAAACTACTCCATCAAATATAAAACTCAGAGAAAAGAAACATTTCTAGACAATCCAACCAAGCTTGCTCATCACTAGACTTAGTGAACTCTTTCATGAGCATTTTCAACAAAACAAATATTTTCCCAATCAACAAAGGAGGACAATCAAAACATACAATTATAGACTAAAGGTTGTTATCCTAGTAAATAACCTTGTAGATCCCGAATCACACTAATTGCTTTAAGTGACCTGCTCTGATACCGATTGAAAATACCTACAAGGTTATACTAAACAACCTAGAGAGGGTGAATAGGTGGACACAGTAGTTTTAAGAACTCTTTCGTAACTTATGTCAAAACCTTGGTGAGCATACAAATTAACCTTTAACATGATTGTTATGAGAAAACAATTAACACATGTATGCTCAATTCACCACCTTTAGTCTACAAAACATATACCTAGAAACGAGCAAATTCCACAAGCTATACTTTGAATATTACAATGTAAATATAGAACTATACAACTTGATATATAATATTACAAGATATAATGTTCAAACACTTACAACATACAAGAGACAAGTGTTTATTCAACCAATAATGTGTGTATCTCTTTCTTTACCAATGACTTGTTTACAAGGATGTGAGTAAATGAAGATCTTAAACAAGTTATATTAATCATACATACAAATGTAAAGAGAGAGAGATAGAGACATTTGAGGCATTGATTTTTACGTGGTAAACCTCCGAAGAGGAAACATCCACGGGTTGAATCCACAACCACCGGAAAAGCAATTCACTATGACAAAAAGGACTTATACACTCAAGGCTATCAACTCATGTTATCCACCCTAAGATATCAAATCCTAGTCTACCCTTAGGCCTAATGAACCACCTAGCCTACTTCTTATCTGAGATGTGTCCTACACCTCTAGAAGCAACTTTCTATCCAAGACGCTCACGTCTCTAGGAAGATTCACTTGCTTAGCTACCTAGATCACAAATGATCCTAGTTAAGCTTCCCTAGCTTAACCATCCGAAGTACCAAACTCCTAGCTAAGACTTTTGTTTAGTTATCCGGATCCTCTTAACCCTAACTAAGTGTTAGGTTTTTGGTTTGTCTTGGCATATATTCCATATCAAAGCGATGTTTTTCTTGTATTGATTAGTGGTCTTAGAATTGATGATTTGAAGCTTCAAAGAAAGACTCAGCCACATTTCATGCAAGTTGGTGTTGTTCAAGGAGGAATGTGCTTCATTGCACAAAAAAGGTAAAATAGACCTATTTCCTCTTACAAGGCTAGGCACACACACATGGCATTCATTTGTGTCCCTGCATAATTGAACAACATTTATTTAACACTTTCACACACTTAGCAATATATTCAAATGCATTATATTTAAATTGACACTCATTGGAAAATGCATGTTCTAGTACTAAGTCTAGGAAACGGCATATGTGTGTGACTTGGTGTCTATTGATTTTTGTTTTATTGTTTTTGGACTTGAACATGATCTCTTATGATTCCTTATTGAGTCCTGGTCATTTCGGTTACTCATTCTTTATGTTTCAAGTCCAAACGATGTAGATACGCTACTTTACGTTCTCATTAGTTGAGTTGTCTTCATTGTAGTTTTCCAAGATGAATTCTCAACCTTTTTGTAAAGTTTTGTAATCTTCGTTGTGAATGAGGGAGTCACAATTCTTAATCCAAATATGGATTCAAAATCAGAGTTCGTAAACCCGAATACAATCGAAGAACGCGAGCGGTGCGCAAAAGGAGCGAGATTGGCCAACGGCTAACCTTGCATGGCCACGTGTGAGCCACGTGTGGCACACGGGCTGGAACCCTTTCTGCCCACGTATGCGACACGCGCCCCACACGGGATGCTGATGTGGCAAGCTTTGGTTGGCCCATATTTTCCCTCTCTTAAATTCTTTTAAAAGTTCTTCATTCCCTCCTATTCCATTCATGAAGAAAAAATTATAATTTCATAAGTGCAGAATTTTCTCTTAACTTTTCTCACATTCCAAACACCATAACTTTCTCATACGAAGTCGGAATTGAGTAATTCAAGTTGGAAATTATTTGTAATTGAGTCCTCTACCTTTTTCAAGTTGTCTTGCAGCTGTTTGATCGATTTTTCTAGTGGTTATACACAGAAAACCAAACCAGCTCGTGATCTTGAGGTAGTTGTCTTATCTTTGAGATTTCTTCTTTTATAACCTTCAATTTGCTTAGGGTTTCTTCTTATATATGTATGTATATGTATGGTGAATGTTGTTGAGAAAGATAGCTTCGTAATCAAACCTAATCAAAAGTTTAATTAGAGACATATGTGAACTAGTTTCTCTGATTCTATGATTTTCACATGTTTGAGAATTGTATTGTGATTAGTTTGATTTCTAAGGTTGTTTGAGACTTGATTGAATAATTTTTATGATAAATGACCTTCTATTTTATTTTGATCCTATGATTGTTGTAATCTAGGATTATTGTATGTGTATGTGTTTTTAGATAAATCTAGGATTTAATTGAGTAATCATTTTATCCTTTCTCTAATTCTTTGGCTAGAATTTTAATTGAAATCATATTATGATTCTAGCATTTTATTGTGTATATGTATGACATCTTGAATATGTTCTTCATGAATATGATCTATTCAAGTGTTGTTTGTTTGAATGAAACTAGGAGTTTTTGTGTTAGGTGTTTTCACTTGCTCTAGGTTTAATTCATGTTTTTGTATCTAGACTATTAGACTTTTTTTTCACATGTTTATTTATGCCATGGACTGTATTGATCATATGTTCTATGTTGAATTGCTTGATTGCATCATTTTGCATTCACATGATCACACTAGGAAGTCCTTGTGAAAGGCATGAAGTATTGGTTAGGACGTGATGTTCGGATAGCCAAGGAAGATGTCTTGTTTAGAGTTGGGATGACTCGGATAGGTAAGCAAGAAGTCATGGTTAGGATCGGGAAGGTCCGGATAGCTATGCAAGGGAGGCTCTCTAGAGGCATGAGTGTCTTGGATAAAAAGTTGGCTATATTATTGGTAAGCCTAGGTGTATTGATAGACATAGACTCCAATGGAGCGGGGTACAAGGGATGTGTATGCACTCTTGAGGAATTTCTAATCTTCCATCGATATTGGTTTAGTATGTTGTCCAATATATGGTGGCTCCGCATCATTGAGGGATTTCATACTTTCCAATAGGGTTGGGTAGACATAGACTCTATATGGGTTGGTGATCTAGGATTGGTCACTTTGTGGAATTTCTAATTTACCATCCAATATATATAGTACCCAATGGTTGTAGTTCAACCCGTGGATGTTTCCTCCTTAAAGGTTTTACCATGTTAAAAAATCTCATGTGTTAATTCTTCCTATCTCTCTTTATTACTTGTATATATATGTTTGCTCTTAATCTTGTAGTACATTCATCACTTGTGAAGTTTTTGAATCAAGATTTGTTAAGTGTAATTTGTAAAGCAATACATATTCGATCATTCTTATATTCTTTATTCTTTTGTATATTGTTACTTTGATGTATAGCTATATTTGTTAACACTTTAAAATGGCTTGAAAAACGTCCATTTGCAAATAGCCATCCACCATCACCCATCCATTGTCCATCCATATTTGAGGAGGATTCAAGAGAAAATAGCCATCTTGCTTGTTTGTAAGGAATAGGCACATCAATGGAAGCTTGAAGACTTAGGAACATCACTTGAGTTTTCTCTATTTACTCTTCTTTTGCTATTTTTCCTCTTTGATGTGTATTCCCATTAGGGAAATTTGTAAACCTAACACTAGTGCTATCTATTTGATTAATTTGCATTTAATTTCTTCAAGTCTTGTTTCATTCAATTGCTTCATAGCTTGATTCTTGACTTGTGTTGATTGCACACCAACTCTTGATGCATGTTAAGGGATTAGGTTAATTTGAGAATTAGGGTTAGGTGAATATCACACTTGGCCTTGATTATGCTTTTGATTGAATGGGTGGAATTCATGGTATGTACACACCAATGCTTGATTTGATTTTGGTTCTTTAATCTTCATGCTTATATGCAACCCTTGGTTATTGCTCACACGGCACACCAACGGTGAGTAGCAATTGAGGGTTAGTTCTTTCTTTATGCTTAATGCAATCCTTGGTTATTGCTTACATGACAAACCAACGGTGAGTAGTAATCGAGGATTAGACGACTCTCCCTACTTCTGTACTTAGAAGTCTTATTAAAGGCAAGAATGAACCCAAGCTCGGAGTGATTATGCGGTTGATTATTATGGTTGGTATGAATGTCATGGTGAGTATAAGTACCTTGTGTGTACATTGTCTTGCATCTCTCCAAGCCACATTTATTTTCATAACTTAGGGTGCTTGCCTTTAGGAGTAAATTAGTTTAATTAGGAGTAGTTTAACTTAGAAAGACAATCAACTTATTACATTTCTATCTTTAGTTTTTAGGTTATTTTTATTTCATTTTCATGCTCTCACACACACTCAACATGCTTACATTTCACACCCATCACTCTCACCTCTGCCCTTTTCTTATTTACATTGCTTTCAATAAACTCTAAAACGTGAGACGGTCGACGGATGACACCTCTATGTGGTCAACCCTTACTTATTGCTATACTTATCTTTTGACTCGTGTTGCTTGAGACGTAAATACGAAGAACAATCTTTTGACTCCAAAACGACGGTGTTCAATAATATATATATATATATATAATATTTAATTGATTTATTCAATTCAATTTGGTTTTTGGCAGTGTAAAACCATCTATGACTCACTTAAATTCGATTTTTATTTATATTTTTTAGTAATGCAATACAATCCAAATAATTAACCCAAAATTTAGCCCAAATAATGTAACAAGTGAGTTGTCACCACCACACACAACATATGGTGATATGGTTAATGAAAAAACCACTTACCACATCATTTGGGTTGAATTTGTACTAAATTTTTTGATTATATCTAGCATTTGTGATTTTTTTTTTTTTTGTAAACATATTGACTCGTCTCAACAGGATGATTCGACTCGAACACATACTTTTTAGTTCAGATCATAAATCGTGCCCACCCCTACTGCCAACAATCTCCATCCTATTGCCCTCGTGCTGTCAGAGATGAAGGAGGTCTCCTCACGATTTCCTCCATTTGATTATTATTTTATTATTTTATTATTTTAATAATTTGAAAGTATAAAATTATTTTTAAAAAATAGCAATTTAAAAATAATATTATTTTTATATTTGATTTATAAAAAAATCAAAATTTATTTATTTGAGTTAATTTTAAAAAATAAAATTATGAAATACTTTAGTAATTAATATAATTTTGACTCTAAAATCATGTTAACTAACTACACGATCTAGACCAAGCAAAATTTTGCACGACCCATTAACAGAACCCAAACCCATTCGAAAATAGCGGTTGATGGGTCAAGTTTATCGGATCGGGTTGTAAATGGGTCAACCCATTAAGACACAAAATATAATAGGTTGGTTTTGGATTCACCCTTAAAAAAACTATTAATTCGATAACCCATTAATATAAAGATTTTTTTAAATGTGTTTATGAAAGTTATTAAAAAAAATCTCTGTATAGTCACATTATGGAATTTATATATAAAAAAAAAAATCTCTATAATTATGGTTAGAATATATTTTACTGATTAATTTTTAAAAAAATTCTAATTTTTTTCTTTTTTAGAAAGAGGAAAATTTTCTAAATAAAAAACCTTAAAACTATAAATCAATTATTTCACAATATTATAACCCTAACCCTAACCCTAAAACTCTAAAAGTAGTTGGTGAACTTTATTGCATGATTTTGATCATGCTTAGTGCTATTGATTTTCAACTTTTTAATAAATATCAAATATAATATTTTGTAACAGACCGGATCGGGTTACCCATTAATTTAATAAATGGTTTCGAGTTTGTATATTTCAACCCATTAAACTAACGGGTCAGGTTCAGGTGAAGCAATTTTAACACGACCCAAACACGAAACGACACAAGTTCGTAATAACACGATCTATTGCCAGGTCTAGCACAATCCAAACATTTAAACTTATAGATATGAACCCCAAAAGCAATATAAAGCACTACCAGGAGAGATATATTCCTTGCCAATTCACAATCACGACCAAAACAACACGCTTAGAACATTTCTGTTGCAACTAGTAATTCTTCAGTAAGCACAGCATGCGACCAGTTGTGACACGATAACATAGTTTAAATAGAATTCAATGTTTTAGTTCGCACAGATGTTATGATGATTAATCCAAGTAGAAAGCTTCAGTCTTCTGACTGTCCGAAATACCTGCCGGAAAGTGTGGCCAAAATATTCAGCATTACGACCTCATCATCAATTTCAGACTTCCCAGCACAGAGGCTAGCACATTTCCGGAGCAAACTCCGAAGAGCAGCACATGTGTCAGCGTCTAGTGGAGTATCTACTGTTGCACATAAAGCAAAGAGCCATACACTATCATTTCTGGATAGAGTGCTCAAGGTCTCAAAAGAGCTTATGCGTTTCCTCAACATTGATACTCGGGCTACAGAATCCATCCTTAAAATGGCAGAAATTGTTGGGTAGTTACCAGAATCATCATTCGGAGAAGTTTGAGGACTCTGACGGTATAAAGAGATTTTACTGTCTTCAGTGCTTGACATAGATGGCTGATCAATAGAGCATTGAAGGTTGAAACTGTCAAGAGGTTGATGAGAATTGACCTCTTCAGTTTTAAGCTTATTAAACTTTTCGACAATAAAACCCTCTGCTTGCAGTTTATGAGCAGCTTGAGCACTTGAATTCTCAATACCTGACATGACCTGAGATCAAGATAATAAAAAATGAAGAAAAAGGTTTAAGTTTTGCAGAATCTGCAATTAAATGCAGGTACGGACCTATACATACCACTTTGTACTTTCCTCAGCTTTTTCCATCTCCTAAACAATTTTTCATAAAGGTAAAGCATATGAAAAGGAGATAAAGAAACTGTCATAAAACCGATTAGTTCATTAACAAATTTTTAATGCTTTTCCCCCCTCATTCTCCCAAGAACTGGCCTTTGATCAGTTCTACAGATAGCAGTTCCATAAGAAACATCAGTTTTCAACACACATAAAAGGGAGGGAATGAGAAAAATGTCATTTTCACTTTTAAGCATGTTTTGCAAGGACAAGGATCCTCTCATCTCATCTTTAATTCATCTTTTCTGAAGGATGTGATTGGTGGTTTGTAAGCAGTAATTGAAGAGAATCAAATTCAAACCACCCATTCTAATAATATTGATGTGTCACAAGATCCCTAAAAACTGAGATAAAATGAGATGAGAGGAACTAAAGACTAAATTCGTATCAAAATCTAACTTTTTCTCATAACCAACTTCAGGCATAAATCATTTTCAATCACAAAGATAAATGTAACCACTGAGAAATGAAGAGATTCAGGCATTAAAAGTGAAGAAGCAAAAGAGCAACAGAGCTACCGTCTTTTTCTAATCAACATTGTATTATATTGTTGAGCCGATCAACAGTACTTAACAAACAAACAGCACAATAATATACCGGTCACGATAAACAAACCTGTCGTAGCTCTGAAAAATCAGCAAGAAATGAATCCTCCCACTCTTTCAATGGCAGTAAATGTTCTGGACACGGGGCAATATTAGGAATCTGAGGCATATAGATACTCTGTTCTTTATTAAATTTGTTTCCACCAAGCTTGGCCACCTTTACTTTTGGAATGTGAGCAGCTTCCCATCTAAGCATAGGAAAGAATTTTTTTAATACCATAATTACAGGTTTGTGTTCAATCTCATATATATACTTGTAAAGAGAAAAAAGAACAGAGAGAACACCGAAAGGTCATACTAAGCATCCCTGATCTGCAGAGAGATAAAGATACAAGTATACCACTAATTCTAAACATTAAATATGCATTAAAAAAAAAATTTAATATGGTTTTAAAAGAAAATTAACAAGAAGACAACTGGTCAAATTTGTTCACCAACTTCAGGGATGATTTGAGGTGGTAAAAAGAGTTCAACTATTGGCAGAATTAAGAACTGGTGCATAAACAAGGTCCTTAGTGGATCATGATTCATGCTACTCCATATTGGCTCATAGAGTCAAAAGTATGTTGAGTTGTTAATAGTTTGCGTTTTTATTTTTTTGAATGTCTCCTCTCTGCTTTTCACTTGGCAAAGATTACAGCCCTTCAGAAATGAAGTAATTTTGGTAGTCCTAAAATAAAAGCAAAACTTCAGTCCATGTTTGATCATTAAACTGAAAGGAAGCTTGAAAACAAGTTGCCACGTTTGATTGGTCACAATCTATTTGCCCTCCAACCAATCTTCAAATTTGTTTCAATTTTTTATGCCTTCTATTTCTTAATGACTATAGAACAGAAAGAAAAAACAATTTTCATATATATGTATGAGGTTCATTATTTTTACCAAAGCTCTGTTCCCGATGGTCCTTGTTCGGGATAAAAGTAGAAATATTCAATTAAGGATGATTTTAATAAGTAATAACAAGGATATTCAATTACTATTCATAAAGGAGTAGCAAGCATAACATTCATATAGCTCCATATGTTTACAGTTTTCTTTCTGTCCTATTTTCATCTGCTTCAATGGCTCCAGCCCATAGACTATCAATCTAATGACTAATAAATTCAGAACCCAACTCACCAGGAAAATCAAGAAAACATCTTCAAATCCTGAAGAATAAAAAAGGAAAGGTGAACATCATAGAAGAGCTGAAAGCTTCTACTGCCAGCTTCACAGAATCAATTTTGCTAGATCTTATCACCTTCAATTAGAAATAAAAATAGAAAGCTGAAGCATCTCCAGAGATTATGGGTTTGGCGCGGTTAATATTTTAACCATGTATAAAAGAGTGCTGCTTTAAAAATCCTAAGAATTTCTTCTATTTCCCAATCTGTGCATCTTATGTTAGGAGCATGGCTTTATCCATTACAGTTTAGACTTATCAATTAAATTTCAAAAAAATATCCTTAATGTTTTGAAAAAGAAGAGAATTAAAATGTCTTGCGATTTGATTCCTTCGCAATGAGTTGGGATGATGTGTCAGCTTGAAATTGGTTTTTTCTTTTCTTTCTGGTTGATAGCATGTGGAGATTCTCCAATTATGGATGGAAAAGCCTACGTCTAGATCTTTCTTAGGGTGATTTTATATAACAAAGATCCTAGGTTTATCACATACATAAAAAAAATATATAGTAATAAAAAGATGCCTCCAGAGTATCAACCCTCCCTGATGAACTCACATTTTAATCCTTTCCACCAGAATATTTTCAATTTGAAATGCACTAAGACTAAAAGGCTTAAGGCAAAAAAAGATGGTTTACACTCTTTTATCAATTTTTTTCAATGAAGACACTTCAATATATATTTGGTCATAAGTCTACCAGGTGTTATACTTCAAACTTTAATTGAAGTCTCTCAAGTGGTTTTAGTAGCATTTTCTCCTACCAACCTCGTACATTTACTTCCAAAAGACATCTAAAAATGTAGCCCAATATGTTAGTCCAGAATTTTTTCCCCGAGCAACATCTATTGCAGAAAGCTCCTTAAATCCATACAAATGAAGATACACGACTCCTAAGAGAAAAAAAACAATTGATAATGCTGGACTAAGAGTTGAAGAAATCATGAAAAATCATAATTCAAAAAAAAAAAAAAAAAAAAAATATGCAAAATCCAAGTACGTCTACCAAAGACGATCAATATTCGATAATCATCGATGAAAACTAAATCTGCATCTCTCTTTTGTTCTCAGAAAATAATAAAGATTGGTACAGCCCTATAATCTTCAGTCATGCAATGTCATGATGCAACAAAGTCTCCAATCTCAAATTTTCTTATACCACAAATCGATCTAGTTGATGAGGATCCCCTCTGACTGTTACAAACTAAGTACATAATAAAAAAGAATAGCAGAAAGCTGATAGTCAAAACTCAAGTCCCAAAGTTGGATCCCAAGTGACTGGAGGGAGATGAAAAGAGATGAAAAGAGATCTCTCAGATAGGTATATTTTGTTTGTTTCTCCTAAAGTTGGATCCCAAGTGACTGGAGGGAGATGATCATCATCTAGTTCATACCAAATTTTTAAATATGCACGACCAGAAAACATAATTTTCACCAGTAAAATACAATGAACCATCATATGATATAATCAACCACAAGTTATTCAAAGTCCTCCCCCATCAGGAACTTTGTTTTGCCAGATTTTCACAATTCCAACACATCATACACCAAATGTGCTAATTATGATACTAGTTGTAATTATATTCCAATGGAAGATTAACCTGGTAAAGTCACACACATGGAACATGATGGCGGAAACATATAGGATGCAGGTTAGTTGGGCACTATATGATGTTCACAATAATGCAAGGATGCCTGGCAATGCAATAACAGCTCTCTCAAAAGGAATTTTCCATCTGCTTCAGGACAAGCAAATTTTGTTTGTCTCACTTGTTACATTCTAAGTTACTTGCTACAATTAGACAAAGACAATAGTTAATATTTTAAAAAGGGAAAATATTCTTATTGAGAACTTATCAATTTCAATTTGAAATTCTGAGGATCTATATGCTCACCAAAATGCATTAATCACAAACTTATCAAAAATTAACATGCATTTATCAGAACCCTGTATTGAAGGAAAACCTATCCTATCTTGTATATTTTCCTTCTTTCGTGTGAGTCCAGTGTCATGCCAAAGCCAAAATGAAAAAACAATTCTAAACATCAAAATGAAAAACATGATATCCTTAAAATTTAGAAAGGATTACAGCATACTGTTTAACCACAATATTATATTAAATCATAAGCATTACAGGAAATCACTAGCTAAATGGAGGCTCAATGTAAGAAAAAAATATGGAATTTAAAAGATTAAATAAAGCACACAGATAACATAGATGTTATGGGCAAGAAACCATCATTGTAATTAGAAATATAAGCAAATTCGGAATCTGGAAAATACCTGACACGCCGCAGATATTCTAATCCATCTTCTGGAGGTCCGGAATCAAAATCAGGTTCTCCTTCTACCAAAAAGGCAGGTCTCTGAATGCTAGCATAATCTTCGTCTGTGTCATAATCTTCATTGCATTTTTCTTCTAGAACTGTATCTTCCACCTTAGTGCTATGACTACAAGTTGAATTCCCGGTATTCACATTTTCTACCTCAAAACCCTCTATGTATTCTAATTCATTATCCGCCTTTCGGGAACATCCTTCCCCTGAAAGTAATAGCAGATTTAGACACATGTATGAAATTCTAAAATCTTACAAGTTCAAGCCACATAAATATCATACATCTATGCAAAAAAAAAAAAAAAAGTCTGGTAAAAGCCCCTATTCTCATACACGTACAGCATAACAAAAAAGTTAAATTCTTATTAAGAGTATCAGTGCTTCATAGGTTTTCAATTACAAACAATTCTAACATGTCATCATCGATGGGACCAAAGCATTTCTACAAAAAATTGGAAACTAGATTAGCCCACAACACGAATTTTCATGTACAACTGCTGTACACAAGTAGTATACAAACAACCACAATGTGCCTAAGTATACAGATCAGAATGTGAGTTGAACAAAAGGACTTTTGCAGATTGCTTTAGGCCACTCTTCAATGCACAAAAATATTGAAATGATTTCTTCTTTTCCTTGCAACAACCGCACCTGTGACAACAGAAAATGAACCCATCAAATTGACACAAAAGAGTCAAAACCTAATAGAGAATAAAGGACTGCAGGAAAGCATTCAGAAATGTATGGACTTCAGCATAATCAAAATAAAGTTCTATTTTCAAAAATAATGGAGAAAGTCTATTAAAAAAAAAGATAAGTCTAACTCAAATAACAATACCAAAGCTAAAAGGGTAAAGCAACGCAAAATCAAGTATAATAGAAAGTCAATGCATATATTTGCATAAACAAAGAACGAGAGTGAGATCAAAAAGTTGGTATACATATAAAGAGAAAACAGTAACTATCATCACACCAGTAGCCCCATATGATTTTCAAAAATTGTCAAGTGGTTGATAGTTTTGGAAAGCACACAAGTACTCTAAAAAATAATTAGAGAATTGTACTGCAAGAAATACTTAGAAAATTGCATCTGAAATCAAGGTTGCTACTCATTATTGGAAATTGTATTGGAGGAAATGCAAGAGTTAGTAGATATACAAGCAACCTCCAGCTTTGCTAAAACACTGCAGCCGTGATTGAAAACATTGTCACTAAAGCTGCGTCGTGTATTTACCAAGGTTCTTCAGACAGGTAAACCACACACAGTGCAGCTCCATACACTCCAGGTAATGTATTAAAAATAAAAAAAAGTTAACCATCACATAAGGAGGAAATTCAGGTACATCAAAAATGGGCTTAAGTGAGAATGATAGGGAGACTTATTTTGAAATAAATAAATATTATGCAAATTTTTTTTCAAAACACTTCAGTTTTACCTCCAAGCATATATAGACAAAGAACACCAAAAATGATTAAAACAGTTTAAATTTAAAAAAAATAAATAAATAAATAAAAATAATGGATAAACAATGCCTTAAGGATGTATTTTTTTCATCATAGCAAAAAGTAGGGTTTTTTTTACCCCTTTTTGTTAACTTAAGAGAAACAAATGTTTACAGAATCTATTCTATACATTCTGAAAAGTAAATTGTTGGTTTGTTTTTCTCTGGCCTTGGTCTACTATTTGAGCACTTATGTTTGATTAGAAAAAGAATGGGAAAGCAAAGTAAACCTGGAAGAGAAAGGCTAGGTAGAGGCAAGAATACTGATAATTTCAACGAAATTTCGTGCACTTATCAAAACAGTTTTCAATATATATTTTTTTAACAAAGAAAAGTAAACAAACGAGAACAAAGAGGAAAACAAAAATACCAATGCATTATCAGAATGTGAACTCATGAAATAAAATGAAAACAAATGGGCCTTAACATATAAAGAAAGAAAAGAGAAAAAAAAAAAAAAAATCATAACGAAATTAAGGTAAGCATTAAACACAAAATAAATCCCAAACTTTTAGGGAGTTAAGGAGTCCCTTGCCCAAGCCTGGCCTGAAATGACTTAGTACTTGCATAGATAAACACAGAAGAAGCTATATAACAAATTTATTCATGCGACAACAGAATTGTAATTAACTGCAATGAAGAAGAAGCAACGATCTGACATCTCAACAGAAACAATTATAACTTATAAGACCTAATCAGGGAGTTGTCACATCTCATGTCATCTTCACGGAGAATCAAACAAAATCCTATTAATTTGATTTGCTACAAATTAAATTGTTTTTAGTAGATCACAACCTATTCCAACAACCGTCATCTAATATAACTCATATCCTCTCTTATATAGGAGATCATTACATTAAGACAGATTATGCAGAACAGAATCAAAGCTTAGTAGAACTTGCAATATGTAATCAATTACAAACAGTAAAAAAAATCAATACAATATTTATAGTTCTAATGCCACCAGAGTCAATCAGTTAAATAAGTCATATTTGTTTACAATATTGCACCATCAACCGGTTCAAATCATTGAGTGCTCTTCATTGTCATAATCTGATTTTGCATTAGATGCCACAATGCAGGACTTTTACAGATAAACAATATAATGCTATCATGAAACAAAAACAAATGTGCTAACAGATAAATGTAGCCAAGATGCTTGATAAATAAATTGGCATATGAAAATACTTACTGAGAATCCCAGGGGACTCCAGCTTCCTTGAAAAGCGCTTCCGAGGATCAAAATTCAAGAGGGTGTTCTTCTGCTTAGAATTGGCCAGCTGATCATACTCATTCGACACTTCAAGCCCAAGTCCAGTGTATATAGCATTCCACAATTTCCGCTGTTCAACAATGTTGACAAACCTCAGGGCCTCCATCTCCTGCCTAGAGTACATTTTTCTTGATTGTTCCCCGTTCTTTAAACTGCCATCTTGGTCTTCCATAATGGGGGTCGTATTCTTCATCCTCTCATACCTTTTTGTATCTTTAGCCTTCCTTCTCGATTGCTTCACCTTCTTTCCATCTGATTCTTGTTTCTTCTCCTTCTTCTTCCCCTTCCATCCTATCTTTTTTGCAGTGCCCTCAATTCCTATGTCCTGAACAGATTCAATCAATGCTGTATCATCAATTACTTCAATCTTCAAGGAAGATCTAACACTCTCATCGATTACATTGAGACCAGCAATTTTCTCATCATCCTTCTGCATTATCTTGTGCACTTCTTCACAGCCACTCCTCTTCTCATCAATCTGGGAGATAGTGGCAAGGCCAGCAACGACACCTCCCACAAGGGTTTTGCCAACAAAGATTGTTCCATGTCCAAGTTCAGTCAACATTCTATTGTTATCGGTGTCCAACAGAGTTTGAGATTTCATTTCCTTCCCCATCAAGACTCCATTGCTCTCACCAACAGCAAAAATAGAATAAGTAGGCAGATTTTCTTTGGAATCAACGTTAGTAATAGAACCCATCTCAACAACCACCTCAGGCTCATTCTCTTGATTGAACTTCTCAAATTCTTGACTTGCAGAAAAACCCTCTTCAATTTTGACAAAATCTTTGTCTTCTTTGCCAACCAAATTAGAAAGCAGGCTTTTTTCTACACCATTCAGAGTTTCTCCAACATCTGCAACACAACACACCTCACAATTCTCTGTTTCATCCACTTCCACACAAGAATCCACACTGTTTCCTTCAGAAACCAAGAAGTCACGGACTTCTTCGCTTTCTAGATGCTCTTCAATACCAAAACCCAATTGTTTCTTTTTTTCATCATAAGAACACCTGACCTTCTTGCAGAAACCAGGACAGATTTCGATGTTCTTAGAGTCATCATCTTTCGAAGTTGAAAAGGTAATATCAGACGATTCTTGTGAATCTTGAGCAGTGAATGTAGAGAAAGAACCGGAGGGTTCTTGTTGTTCTTGGTGGAAATGATTGTGTTGAATGTCTTTCATTCTTCGTTTGAAGCCAGAGCACGTATCAGTCTCCATGTTATCAGCCATCTTCGATTCTCACTTTGAGAGAGAGTCCAAAACACACAGGTTTAAAGGCTAGAGTCGTCACTGGATTTGGCTAATGTGCCGGTGGGTACGGTACCGGCCGAAATAAGATAATCTAACCGTTGGATGTGTTACAACTTACAAATCAATCCAACGGTTGTTTTATCGAGAATCTGGTTATCTAGTTTTTTATTAGGGAAAATTACACCGTAACCCTTGAGGTTTGGCCTTCGTACACCTAGATGAAGAAGTTCGTATATTCTACATAAACACCCTTATTACTTGCCAATGGTGAAGCACTCCGTTAAAGTTGACCTACTTCTGCTTATGAAATTGCCAAACTACCCTCACATAATAAAAAATGAAATAAATCAAAATGAAAACCAGAACATTAAATAGAAATAAATAACGTAAACATTTTTTTTTTTTTTTTATGAAATTGGACTGACCTAAGGAGTAAAAGTATCATAAGCAATCATATACTAAAAAACTCCTATACAGTATCTATAAATATATAAATAAAGGAAAAAAAGAAATAAAAGAATCCGTAAAACATCACAAAGGCACACATGTCAAACAAGAAAAAACAAATCTAGGAAAACTTGAAAGATTTTATATCAATATAGTCATTACCAACTAACAAAAAATAAAACGAAGGAGTGGAGGACCACCACAAATCAGAAGGTATACCCAAAGCGTGCTTAGAGAGAGCATCCGTCACCTGATTACCTTCCCTGTAGATATGAGAAACCTAGAACTCTATATGTGAGATTTGATAAACGCAATGCTGCCAAGCTTGACGAACACGTCAGGTAACCTTATCAGACCTATCAGATAGAAGCTGAACAACATAAGAAGAGTCACTCTCCAACCAAATCCTATGCCAACCCAACTTCCATGCATAATTAATGGGTAAAAAAGCAGTAAGGAGCTCAGCCTCAAAAGCAAAAATCTGACTAAGGGGGACTGCAAAATAGGCCTTAACAAAAGATCTCCAAGTCCGAAAAACACCCCCAGAACCCCCCACATCTGGCAAACTTAAAGCAGCACCATCTGTGTTAACCTTAATCTACCTGGAACCAGGGGCGACCAGACAACACTCTTGATAACCAAAGCCTTACCAGGACGACCACTGAGGTCAAACCGATAGAGAATCAGCAGATCATCAACACAGTTATGTATACAGGCGATCCCTAAACGGTTCGTGTCATAGACAGAGGGCCAAACAAGAGATAAAGCAGCCCTGAAATCAACAGATTTCCCATCAAAAATTCGCTAGTTACGGGACTACCATGTACACACACTCTAAACCACTGCACGAATCGCAACTTTCCACAAAATCCTAATCTGGTCACTGAAAAGAATAGACATGGCCTCACAAAAACAAAAAACAAAAACAAAAACAAAAACAAATGCAAAAAAAAAAAAAAAAAAAAAAAACATCTCCCAAAGAGTAGCAGCAATAGGGCTCTTCAAAAAAAGATGTTCTATTGACTCCAAGCTAGCACCACAAACACTACACATGGAAGCTAATTGAAAACCGAATCTGCACAAACGATCTTCGGTGAGTAATCTATTAAGAAGAAGATGCCAAGTTAGTATCAAACGGGAATGAGGGATATAGCGAGACCAAACGTCCTTCCACCATGAGACCCAAAAGATATCATGAAACATCCTAGAAAAAGCTGCCTTACAAGAAACCCTACCATCCTTAGAATGAGGCCATACCAAATAATCAGACACTAGAGAAATAGCAATTTTCTCAATTCGAAAACAGAGATCCGGGAATCTAGCACGAAAGCGATCTTCCAAAACCCATCTACCATCCCAAATGAAGTCAGAAACCCTAGCTTAAAAATGCGTGACCACGAAATTAGGAATTCTAAGAAGATCCACAATGGACACCCCAAGCCAATTATCATGTCAAAAATCTCTCTGGGAATCCAATGAGCCAGATACCATCCTTAATGAGCTCAACATAGTTAGACTTAAAAGAAGTTTAGATGGAGGAGGTGATGTAGCCTCCTTGAGGTTTCTGCAACTGCTGAATATACCTCTCAGGCAAAAAGTGAAAGCAAAACTATTCAAAGTTATAAACTTACAAGTAAACTATGAAGTAATGAATCGTTCAACAAGACTAGATCCTTCAAACCAAGACCGCCAAGAGCATAAGGTTTACAACAACGTTTCCAATCAACACGAACCAACTTAGATTCCTTATAAGAACCAGTTCATAAGAAATTTCTAATCTTCTTCGTAATCATCTGGATTAAGGAAACCAACCACTTATAAACCATAATGAGTGAACAAATGAGTCAGTAATCACCGAGTGAATCAAAGTAGCTCGGCCAGACATAGAAAAGGACTTACCTTTCCATCTAGCAAATTTAGACAAAATCTTGTTAACTGGAAAAGTTGGCAACTTCACCAAGGAAGAACTTTTCCTGCCGTAGGGACCCAATCTATCGCCGGTGCCTGACATGGCGATGGATCCGGCCCGCCAAAGGATCTGATGCAAAGAAGGATCCTAATCCGCCTTAAGCTCTTGATACAGGAAGGGACTCAGTCGATCAGGGGCATGGCCCCATCTCAAGCTCCTAATACAGAAAGGGACCCGGTCATCCCCACATAGGAAGGGCCTTGGTCCCTCCCCCAAAAGCATCTACTACAAAGAGGGACCTGGCCCATCAGGAACCTGGTTCTCCCCAAACGACCAATATCGAGACAAGATGTGGCCCTTGAAATGGCACAAGGAACCGCTGCCGCCCAGACCAATACTAGCTAGTCGTGCCCACTAGACTAACACTAATAACCACGAGCAATTAGGATTAAACTTTCAGGCATCCTAGAGAACATTCTAGAATAGCCTATGAAACTCCATACAAGTGACGACCTCCACTAATGGTTGATGCTAGCCTTAATGCTAAACCACATAGGAAGAGAGAAAGAGCCAAGGTAACTTGTAAGAGCCCGACATTGCGCAATTAATATGAGATAGCCAACATGGAAAGGGAAAGATACGGAATCAAAGGCTGGGATCCCCCAGTAGCCGTACCCCATTAACGGTCCTCCCTCACTCCACCTAAGCCCTACCCAATGTCAACTACCACATACATGAATAGGGAAGCTGTGTTTTCCTATCAAATCGTGAAGATCTGTAAACATGAAGAAAGAAATGGTGGAGAAGGGTGCCTGACAGCGTGCAGTGGGATAGGCCGCTGATGTTGTCCCTTGCCAATCTAAACTATGACAACGACGTTTCACAACAACTAGGACCATCTCCGACCAATCCAAATGCCCCGAATCGCCACCAAAGCACCATGTCAGCCCTACTAAAGAGCCTAAAGTGACCTAGGGCATAGGTGGAACAATTGTGGCCCTCCAAGGCGTTTGCCAACCATTAACCTGGTCCAAAGCAACAATGAGGATTGGTTCTTCACATTTCAGCATAAGGACTAGGACTCCTACCTACCCAGACCGGAATCACACGAAAAGGCTTACCTCGTTGGCACCATCCTAGCCCTCCAACTCCTTCCACCTCAGCACATGATTTAAAGGAACTGTAAGGATCAAACTAGAAAATTCCCGGCTATACGAGCGTCTATCACCTACCCTTCCAAAAACACACAGTATAAATACCCCAACTCTTAAATAGTAAAGGGTTGGCTTTTGAAACCTCAAGTAACCCCTCCTCAGTTCAAGCTCCATTATGTCAATCCTACTTGGCTGCTATCTCGCCTAGTTCAAGCTCCATTGTGTCAATCCTACTTGGCTACTGTCTCGCCTAGTTCAAGCTCCATCATGTCAACACTACTTGGCTACCACTTTGCCTGGTTCAAGCTCCGTTGTACCTAACCTACCTAGCTAACACCCCCTAAAATCAGCTCTTACCTGATCCCTACTCTTCATGTTATGTATCTTGGCTCTAATATTGGCTACTATTTAAAAGGCCACACTTAATGTATTTCTTTGACAATTAATAAAAAGCACTACGTTCCTTTATAGTACCTCTCCGTCCTACCCTCTAAAAGACCCATCTCAACCATGTTATCCCACCAGGACAGGTCTTACACCCTAGTACAGGCCTCTGGTAACCAGACCAAAGACTTTCCCCGATATTTATCCCGACGGAACCGGAACAACGCCCTACCCGGTCCGGACCAACTGTTGTGCACTAGTATGACGCGGTTAACTGCTGTCCCGGAAGCATCTGATGGATTTTTCAGGATAACAGTTTGGTGTCGTCTATGGGAATCACTACATCAACGTGGTTCTCTCTCAAAGCATATTTGCTATTTCCATAAAAACAAGAATGAGGTTGAGATCATCACAGAATCAAGGCGATCCATCCAGACCCCACTCCTACGTGGCCACTCACAAGGCTAAGAAATCTAAGAGCGCTCTAACCCAAGGCAGCCTGCCACGGGCAGAAGAGCCAGCACCGAACCACCTAATCCTTGCTGAAATAAATAACGGGTTGTCTAAATATATCTAGAGGGGGATGAATAGGTTTTAATCAAGTTAACTACCGATTTTTCTTTATTAGTCAATATTTAATAAAAACCTCAATCTAATAAAAAATACAATCAACTTAATCTAAGTGCGGAAAACAATAAATTTCTTGTTGATTGATTTACATGAGAAACCATCAACAAGGAAAAACTCACAAGCTACTATGCTAGCCACACATGGTCCTCAAATCCACTACTTAAATGAAAGTTTACAACCTAGGTTGAGCACGTCAAACCATACACAGTCACTAACCCTTCCACTCTACCCAACATGCCTTTAATATCAATTTTAGACCACTTGCTTGCGCACTAAGTAATCTTAGTCATAAGACTTAATTCTCAACGAAGAGATTAACAACCTATGTGAATATGATAATATTCTAAATGCAAATAATGCTAGGTTACACTAAATGAAGTAAAAACACTAAAATGGATGAGTATGGTGTTCAACTTACCAAGTCATGTGTGTTGAAGAAGACCTATGCATATATACATCCTAGATAATCCTAGATGATGTTTAGATGATGTTTGATGCATATGGAAATGAGTGTTGAGAATTAAAGAAGCAATCTTTGTGCTTTTTACCTCAAAAATCTATCTTTCTCTTTTAAGGTTCAAAGAGCTAAATGAAAGAGAGTGACATAATAATGTATTTATAAAGAGCAATAAAATGTTTGGTGAAAAGACAAGTTTGCCCTTGAAACGTGCCAATCGACGGTTTCATTCGGCGACCACCAACCGCAGATCACAACCACCGAATTGAACCAGAGAGCATCAGGTATCAACAGCGGTTTCAATTGGCAGTTTCAATTGGCGGTTTCATGACCATTGATCACAACCACAGATTTAAACCCAAGAGATAAAATAAATCAGGTCTAAACGGCAGATTCAATCGACGGTCTGGGCCACCGATCATAACCGTAGAATCATTCCAGAGACTACTAGAATCAAACGGCAATTCCATTCGACAGCCAGGCCGTCGATCACAACCGCTGCTTCACCAAATGTGGTGAAACCAAAGGAGAAGCCAAGGGCATTCTCTGAAGGTGATCCTCACGCTAAACCATGAACACCAACGTGCATGGGCGGACGTTTCCGAACAATCTTCGGGAAACGAATTACTAGACACACTAACACAAAACAAGATTCAACAAAGAAGTGCAACCGCTGCTTCACCAAATGTGGTGAAACCAAAGGAGAAGCCAAGGGCATTCTCTGAAGGTGATCCTCACGCTAAACCATGAACACCAACGTGCATGCGCGGACGTTTCCGAACAATCTTCGGGAAACGAATTACTAGACACACTAACACAAAACAAGATTCAACAAAGAAGTGCAAGTCTGAAATGTGAAAAGAATGCACATAAGAGCAATGAACACAAATGCAAGCATGAGAAGTGTGTGTGTGTGTGTGTGTGTGTGTGTGTGTGTGCAACTAAGTCTCTTCAAAGGAATTAAGCATAAGTGTTTTACCTTTGAAGTGATTATCATCTTGAGGTCTTGAGATGGCTTTTGTTGAGCTTGATCATCAACAATTAAATGCCTAAGCTACCCTTACATATCAAACCTCAAATGTGGTTTGTCACCGAAATAAGCTAATCAAAATTGAGGAACTTACAATCTCCCTCTTTGGCTATTTCGTGACAAAACCACCACTTACATTAATCCTCACATCAAAAATGAAACTAAAGGTCGACAATGATTTTCTACATTACAAAGAGATATTTAAAAGCTAGATCTTCAAGTCTTCAATCTCTTGTAGAACAACCAATCCTTCAAAACAAAGTTTCTACACTTTTCGACACTAGTGTATATGAGATGATCGAGTGAAATCAAAACAAGCATTTGCATTTAAAGAAAACAAGCAACATCATGCAATGACTATGCAATGCAATGCTCCCCCTCAACGTGTTACTCCCCCTTAATAGGCAATCTCCTCAATATGTGAGTTTGCTATTATAACTCCCCCTTACCATACTACTCCCCCTTTTTTGTCATGAGATAGGCAAATAAGTATCCTCTAACTGGGTCATTTTAGCAAAGAGAGATAGTAGCATACAAGACATTTGCATAATCATATAAGCCACTTTATGCAACTAAATTAATTGGAAGAGAAGCAAGGAGATTTATTTTATGAAAATGTGTGATAATAATGTTTTGCATGCAAGACATGTTGCATTCAAGTCTAAAAACAATGGTATTTGGCTAAGCAAATGACAAAGGTTTCCAATAGAATTCAAACCAATTTCACCATTTGTCATGAATTCAAGCAAGGATATAGAGTTATCATTCATTCAATTTAATGGGCAACTATATCTAGCTTTATAAGCAAAACAATGCATGAGTGACTTTTGCACCCTATTCGCTTTTTTCAGGTAAGATACCCATATGATTATAGTCATGTTTAACAAATAAATAAAGAGAGACTAAGGATTTTAAAAACCTTAGAACGGATACAAGATCCTTTATTCATTTGAGTCTCATTTGCTTTTCACACATAATTTTGCATTTTGAAATTTGCAATCAACAATTCATGCTTTTCATTTTCAAGCATGTCATTAGAAATCATGTTTTTCATTTTAAGCATGTCATTTGAAGGAATCATCATGTCATAGAGATTAATTATAGGTCATTCAAAGAGTACTTCATAAGTAAATCTCCTAGTCTAAAAATGCATGTTTGAATATAAATATGACAGAGATTGCAATCAAAGCAATAGTTCACACTTATTGAAGAAAATATCATATAAACATATATGCAACCAAGATACTCAAGCAATTAATAAAGAAGCATAAGGTTTTTCAAATTTTTGCATGTGACAAATATGCAAATTTGCTCTCTTTGCTTAAACTCCCCATATGGAGTCAATTTCCAAACCACATAAATCCACATGACATATCCCAATAGATATACTAAGTGCATGAAAGCTAGTTGCATCTAAGGGTTTAGGTTGATAAAGGAGTCACAAAGGAAGATTGAAGAACTCAATGCTAAGGTAGTGCTACAAGATGTGAAGATCAAAGAATTGGAAAACAAGGCAACTACTCCAAAGCATTATGTGAGATCGTCAAATTGTTCAACATTCCTTGGTGGCACAAGTGGCTAGAAATGGTTTTGAGGTATATTTTTTCTTCTTCTTTCTTTTTGGCTTCATATCATGTCAAAAAGGGGGAAAATATGGGGAGAAATATGATACTTTCTAGCTTTCTTAGTCTCATTTTTTTTTTTTAGGTTGTATTTTGATATCAAGTTTGAACTTTATGGCATGTAATATTTTTTGTTGATCTTGGCTGGAATATTTTGTTGGGTAGCATGTATTAAGAGGGAGCATACATGATCCATTTGAACTTTAATGTTTTATTTTCTTGCCAAAGAATATATATTGCTATATGTGTTGTCTCTTGGATATTCTTGTGCTTTCAAGTTGATTTTAGGTGATATCGAGAGGAGACCAAGACAAAGTTCACGACTTGTTGTTGAAAATTTGTCTAGAAATGTGTAACTCATTGTAACCAATTTTCCTTGTAATTGTTTTAGTATATGTATAAGGGTTTTGACATGGAATTTGCCAAAGGGGGAGATTGTTAGGCTTTTGGTTTGTGTTGGCATAAATTCCATATCAAAACAGTGTTTCGGTTGTATTGATTAGTTGTCTTAGATTGATGATGATTCAAGCTTCAAAGAAGACTTGACAACTTTTCATGCAAAATGGAGTCTTCAAAGAGGAATATGCGACATTGCTCATCAAAGGTATATTTGGCATCATTCCTCTTACAAGGTTTAGGCACACACACATATTGTATTCATATGTGTCCCTGCATCGTTGTGCACCATTAGTATAACACATCCACACACTTGTTGAAGTATACACATGTATTAGATTTAATTTGATAAACATTGTGTTGTGATATAAACTATATTGAGAGACAAACTTTAGTTGTTTTAAGGGATTAGAAACGATGTAAAAACATATTCACCCCCCACCCCCCCTCTAGGTACACTTTAGACTGTTTAACTGTGTTTGTATATTTCAGAAACAATTACTCATTTGAAACAACTTCAATATTGATGAAAACCACTTTAACGTTCTAACCAACATTGTAATTGTTTCTGGGAACCACTCAACTTTAACAAAGGGAGCAACTTTTACGTTATTGAAACCACTTTAACGTTGCAATCAACGTCAAAGTTGTTACAATAAACAACTACTTGTTTGAAACAACTTCAACATTGATGGAAACCACTTTAACGTTTTAACCAAGATTGTAATTGTTTCCGAGAACCACTCAACTATAACAAAAGGAACAACGTTTACATTATGGAAACCACTTTAATGTTGAAATCAATGTTAGAGTAGTTCTCAGGAACAACTTCAACGTTGATGGAAATCACTTTAACGTTCTAACCAACTTTAGAGTTGTTCTCGGGAACCACTCAACCTTAACAAAGGGAACAACTTTTATATTATGAAAACTATTTTAACGTTGTAATCAACGTCAAATTTGTTTCCAGAAACAACTACTCGTTGGGAACAACTTCAACGTTTTTGGAAACAACTTTAACATTATAACTAACGTTGGAGGTGTTCCCAGGAACCACTCACTGGTTTAGGGGGTTCCATGTTTTTTTTTAATGTTTTTTAATTAATAATTTGTATGTTATTTTTTCAACTGTTGGATTTCCTTTTTTCCTCATCCAACGGTTGCAACATGTCTAATATATTGGTGGTATCATACCAATGGCTTTTACTGCGTATGGCAGCCGGTCCCCATTTGGTTAGATGGACAACTATCTGAATTGTAGGTTGAACTGTGTAGTCAAAGTCATAGAATATAATAAATTAAATAATAATAATAATAATAATAATAATAATAATAATAATAATAAATTTTTTTAAAAAAAAGGCACTTCCAATAATACAGAAAGAACTTTTAAACACGTTATAAAAACTACAAAAACAATGAATCATGCATACAATTAATTATTACAACATGAGAGCATATATATTTGAAATCAAAACTGGCACGAAGCTTTTTAAAGTTTTTTTATTAATATATATATATATATATATATATATTTTTTTTTTTTTTTTTTTTCTTACACCAAACTTTCTTATACATCTCCTTCTCATGCTGTCATGCACACATCTTTGTAACCCACCATTTTAAGTTTCCTTAATTTTGTCTCTATATATTTTATTTTAAAAAATTAGTATTTAAATAGTTTATTATTTGAGAAATCTATTCAATACTAATGGGTTGATCAGATGTTTCTCCCATAATTAAGGGATTATCAGGAGCAGTAGAAAATACGGTACCTATCTACCATAGTAGGAGAGTCCGTAGACAATATTATAAAATAGGGTACTTATAGTTCTATAGTTGTAGGAGAAGTATAGGGTTTAGGGCAATACAGTAGGGAATGTAAACAAAATAGTATTCTTTGAATTCAATAAAACAATTTAACATAATTCAAAAATTTAAACACAATTATATAGATATGAACATAATAAAAAATGACTAAACAAATAAAACAAAGAGAGGATGTACCTTTCAATGAGGGGTGGAGTTGAACAACATAACATGTTAGAAAAGATTATATATATATATATGCTGAGAAGAGGAATGTTAAAAGGATTTCAAAAAATATAAGAAAATGAAATTTTTTTAATATTTATTAATAATATTAATAATATATTAATAGGTGAAATGATAAGAATGCCAAAAGATTTTCATATTCCTATGCATCCATGATTGCATGAATGAATGGTTTCAAGGCTAACTAATTAATTAGATGATACAAATTCACAACCTACATAATGTGCGGGCAATGTAAAATACAAAACAATCTATTTATGTTTTAAACTTTTTTTGTATTCTTCTAATTTCAACCTATCTTAGTAAGAGGCACTCAAAGGAGAAAATTTACTATAAATTTCTGCAGTTGGAACCCTTCTTGGGATAATATATATTGAATATCAAATGATAAAACTCCATCAACTATATTGCTAAAAGCCTGCAATTTTTTTTACACTTTAAATATTTTGAACCATTCTCATTTGTTAACTTCAATTTTTCACTACACTACCCACCAAAAAAACAACTTCAAATAAAAAATCCACCCGGCAACAACTCTAATAACAACAAATACACTTTTAGAGACCAACCGAAAGAATTCGAAACAAAAGTGTCAATTCCAACCCTACAAAACTTTAAAAAATCTCAAACACTTAATTACTCAAACTATAAACGTAACAATTACAAAAGAATTACAAAAGCAAACTTTAAAAATCTCTCATTTCTACAATTTCAAAACACAACAATACAAATATGCAAAATCTCACTTTTCCGTTTCGACTGTGGACTGTTTGTTGGTGAACATGACTTTGAAGGCACATGTGCAGCCAAATGGATTTGATTGTAGACTGTTCGTTTGTATGTTCATAGATCACAAATACTTGTCTCTAAAAGAATGAAAGCTGTATTTTATTTAAACTCAATATTTTATATATATATATGTATAAGCCATTTATGGTAATCATGTACATAAAGTTTGATACTTTGATTGTCGTGCTTTATTGAAACTACAGTCACTAAATGATCATCATATGAAATTTCTTTAAGAGAAAATAGCACTAGACACCATTAATCGGTAGGTGGGGTCCCAAAAAGTTTATTCACTATTTAAATTATTCTAAACTCATCATTTTGACAAAGTATTGTTTATTGGCAGTCTTTCTGTCAAAATCTAATATAAAGTCATTATTTGTGACATGGCACCTATAAAGAATTTTATGAGTAATATTTTATTTATTTTGATTATTTAATTATATATAAAAAATAATGATTTGATTAATTTATTATTTTTATGGATAATATTTCCTATATATGGGTAACATCAAACTTATTATTATTTCCTGATTAATTTAAAGTGATATCAAACTTAATTCCTGATTAATTTATGAGCAATATTTCATGTTTTATAAAGTAATCATGAAAATTCTATTTAGAGTAAAGCTACTGTTCAATATCAACTAAAAAAATAGTCAAAATATAGGCAAAAAACCAATTAAAAACCTATTGAAAACCAATTCAAAAACCAGTGCAAAAATGTTCTAAACTATTTAATATGTTCAAGACCCTATCCAAGCTCAATATAAAACTGTTTAGACTAAAAAACTCAAAACCCAGTTTGTCTTCTGCTTCTTTCGTAGGCCACCAGTTTTTTTTTTTTTTTTTTTTTTCTAAGATAGTAACTTAATGATTTTACAATATTGCCCATTTTTGTTTTATTGTCTTGATCTCGATTTTAACAGATTATGACATAAGCAAACAGACTTCAAACAATTAATGGGCAACGTGGCAACAATTAATATTTTCTTTTTATGAAATGACTAATTTGAACCATTTTAAAAAATTAATGGTCATTCAGGGACAACCTCACCAAATCAATGACTCTCGAAATCACTTACCCTTTCTTTAAATATCATCTCTAAAATCAACACAAAACCCATGTACATAACACGAATATCAAAAACCCCAGAAACAATATTCTGGTAATATCCCGAAAAAAAAAAATAATAATAACAGAACCTTGAGAGATTGAATGAAGTGAGCTAACTTATTGATCTTTGGTACCAAATTTTGTGCGGCATATTACTCCAATCATGGTGACTAATGCTGACATATGACAAAAATACAGTGACTGGTAATTTATATGTTCATGGATCATAACTACGTGTCTCTAAAAAATGAAAGCGGTATCTTATTTAAACCCAATAATCCATATATATGTATTAAACCATTTACGGTAACCATGTACATAAGGTTTGATACTTTGATTGTCGTGCTTCATTGAAACCACAGTCACTAAATGATCACCATCCGAAATGTGTTTAAATATCATTTCTAAAATCAGCACAAATCCATGTATATAACATGAATATCAAAAAGCCCAGAAACAAAATTCCAGTAATATCCCATAAAAAATATTTAAAAAAACACAGTGATACCTTGAGAGATTTAATGAAGTGAGCCAACTTATTGAGCTTTGATATCAAATTTTGTGCGGCATAGAACTCCAATCATGGTGACTATTGTACGCTCACCTTAAGTATAGCGGGGCACCTAATGGATTTTTTCCATCATTGTACAGTCGTTGTATATACAACGGATGAACAGCGGCTCTCAAAAATCCGAAAGCACTAGCCTTTGGTTTGTCTATTCGTCGCCCACGTGAACAACGGTTTATGAAGAACATGTTCTTCATTTTCTAGGCGAATCGATGTACACCCGCCCTACGTAGAGCGGGTGAACAACGGTCAAGACAAAGTTTTTGAAAATTAATCAAAACACTGTAGCATCATCTTAACCTCATATGTATATGCTATTTTGACCATAGGTCGTTTTTAGAGAGTTCAAAATCATATTTTTAACTTAACATATTTTCTAAGAGAGAAATCACTAAAGAACTCACCTTTAATCACTCAAAATCATTTCCATGTGCATCAAACATCATCTAGTATCATCTAGGATCATATAGGATGCATCTATGCATGGGTCTTTGTCAACACACTTGACTTGGTTAGTTGAACAGCATCTCATCCATTTTAGTGTTCATACTTGTCATTTAATCTCTTTTATTACTTGTATGCATTTAGATTATATCTATCTACAAGATTGAGATTATTGTGTTGATAGATTGAGTGTTGTATTGTGATAGCTATTGCCTAGGATTGTTTTATCTATGATAGTTATGTTGTATGCCATGTCATATTGCAATATTGATATCTAGGATTGATTATTGACATATTTAATCTCTAGATAAGCATTTAGTGTAACCTAGCATTAATTGCATATTGAATACCCTGACATTTACTTAGGTTGTTGATTTTTTCCTTGTGAAATGAAGCCTTGTGACTAAGTTGCTTAGTGCGCAAGCAAGTAGGTCTATAATCGTTATTAAAGGCTCGTTGGGTAGAATATAAGAGTTAGTAACCGTGGATGGTTTGACGTGGTCAACCTAGGTTGTAAACTTTCATTCAAGTAGTTGATTTGAGGACTCTGTGTGGCTAGTATAGTAACCCGTGAGTTTTTCCATGTTGAGGGTTTCTCACGTAAATAAATCAATAAGTAATTTATTGTTTTCCGCACTTAGAATTAGGTTGATTGATTTTTGACTAAATTGGGTTTTTATTGAATATTGACTAATTAAGAAAAATTGGTAATTAACTTGATTAAAATCTATTAAACCAACCCCCCCCCCCCCCCCCATGTTTGTTTTAGGTAAAACCTCTACACGACAACATGTGTCAAAGTGTGAGGTTCTGTTATATTAAACCTCTAACGCAACAATAATTTAAATAGTCATAATTTAACTTATTGGTCTAAGATAATGAAAAACAATCATGGGGCATTTCTCTAGATTTATTTCTTTGACATCTCTAACATAAAATTAATTAATGGTGAGATAAATCATTCTCATGTGGTATTTTAAGGCTCTATTATAATATATTATTCATCAAGCATTAAAGGTAAAATATATGATCTAATAATAGTAATAATTCTCATTAAATTAGATATTGTCTAAAAAAAAATCTCATTAAATCTAGAAAATCAACCATTAATTGAAAAAAAAAATGTAGGGTTGAAGAATATAAAACTGAAAGGTTGAATATATATATATTTTTAAAACTAATTAATGGTCAAGTATTTTCATGCCGACACATGTCATGTTAAGACTCCAAAATAAAATACAATAATTAATAGTATAGAAAAATCAAAAGTGAATCTCATAATTAATGGGATAATGAATAAAATGAAGAGTTAATTTCATAACTAATGAGATAATTAATAAATTTTCTTAATGAACCAAAAATAAAATAAAATAACTTACCAAATATTATATTATTATTATTATTATTATTATTATTATTATTATTATTATTATATAGTTAAATAATTAACAATAATTTTAAAAAACTAATTAATACGAATTTATGGCTTTTTGGCAACAAAAAAAAAAAAAAAAAATCCAATTATGGCTTGTCTTTTAATCTTACCGAATAATGGAATACTTCAAAAAAAAAAAATTACTTAATATTTAAAAATCAATTTATTCCCTATCCCATTAATTATGAGATTGCCTTTTGATTACCTATAGAGATATGATTTATGAAAAAAGATTATATTTATTAAAAGTTATTACACATAATAACTACTTAATAGCTTTGGTAAAAAAATAATAAATAAATAAATAATTAATTATAACTTGTCTTTTAAATTTACCAAATAATGTAATACTTCAAATAATAATAATAATTTTTTTTTTTTTTTGAAAATGGAATTCATTAATAGAGCAAAGGATTATATCGAATTTGGGCAATCGCCCAACATCAGACTCTCCACAGACAGTGGACAATCTTCTAGCCAAACAGACTCACCGAAATGACTAAGACTTAACTTAGCAAGACTATAAGCAACCTTATTGGCAACTGTAGGAACAAACTTAATAGAAGTAAAAAACGAATTTCCTAAAACAACCTTAATATCATGGAGAACCACTCCAATCTCAGAACTAGGAGACTGATTCGACTCGATCAAATCCACAAAAACTTTAGCATCGAACTCTAAACATGCAGGGACAAGCCCCGTTTCCAAAGCCAACCTCAAACCTCTGAGAATTGCCACTGCTTAAGCAATCTAGGGATGCAAACACACCCCAATATGAAGGCACAATGAAGCCATAACTAAGCCCTGACTATCACAGATCACTACGCCAACACCAAAGGACATACCACTGCTACTCAACGCAGCATCAATGTTTATCTTGAAGAAACCTTTCGAATGAACTATCCAATTAGGAGACTACGACTGCTTGACAGAATTGCATTCCTCCGACACATTTGCACGGCGAAAATCCCTTAAAAAAATAATTGCCCATTCAAAAATATCAGTCTCATAGATCATCTCAGAAGAATGAACCAGCTGGTTCCTTCTACACCAAATCCTCCATCAAACTACACAAAGAAGCTCAAATTTTTTCAAAGTAACTCTATCTTTGTAGGATAAAGCAAAATTGAAGAAAAGAGAAGAATCCAAACCTTTCCCGGTACCAAATAAAACCAAAGCCGAACGAACTCTTTTCAAAGCAGGACAATCCCAAAGGGCATGCAAAACTGTTTCTTCTATTTGGGAGCAAACTGGGCAAACCACATCAAGCTTCATACCACGAGCGACCAGCACAGACTTCGTTGGAACCCAGTTATTACATACTCTCCAAACGAAATTTTTAACCTTGGACGGAAGATAAAGTTTCCAAAAGAATTTCCACCAAGAAATTGAAGGACTCAAACCCGAACCACAAGGATTGGAAGTGGATTATTTGGCAAGCCAATAATCACTCTTAACCAAGTAGGAGCCCAATTTATCAAAATGCCAAAACAAACTATCAGGAAAATCATATCCACTCAAAGAAAGACTCAAAATTACCTCAGTCTCTTCCTTAAAAAAGATTGCCGAACCAAGGCCTCATTTTAGGAACAAGGGGACAATTTTAGCTCGTCGATAGTGGCCTATTCACAAGGAACCGGGGGAGAACTAACTCTAAAGGAGGACAAACGCGGAATCCACCAATCTTTGTAGATAAAGGTGGACGCCCATTACCAATTCTTTTTTCTACAACCCTGCTCAATTAACTCCTTACCCCAAAAAATACTATTCCATAAATAAGAACCATTCTTGGACTTTTCAGCATCCAAAAAACCTGACTCTAGATAATAACAACTTTTTAAAACTCTAGCAACCAAGGAATTAGGTTTTGGGATAAGACGCCACCCTTGCTTAGCAAGCAAGGCTTATTGAACGCACCTAGGTCCCGAAAACTGAGGCCACCCTTATCATAGGCCTTACACAAAGAATCTGAAGGACACCAGTGCATCTTACGCTTAGCACCACCACCACCGCACCAAAATTTGGCGCACATCCGGTGCAAATCGGCAATGAAAAAAGCAGGAAGTTTAAACAGGTTCATCGAGTACACAGGAATGGATTGAATGACAGCCTTGAGAAACACCTCTCTACCCCTGCTAGAAAAGAGAAGGTTGGGCCAACCCTGTAATTTTTCCAGACTCTCTCCTTTAAACTATGGAAGAGAGAGCGCTTACTCTTACTAGTAACACAAGGAAAACCGAGATACTTTTCATGGTGATCCATAATCGACATCCCTAAAACATCAGCCAAAACACACTTAAAAGGACCCAAAATTTGTTTACTGAAACAAACGGCCAACTTGTGGAAGTTAATGCATTGGCCAAAGGCCATTGAATAGTTGTGAAGCAACTTCTTAATGTTAACACATTCCACAAGAGTAGTTCTAATGAAAAGAAGACTATCGTCCATAAAAAATAAGTGGGAAATTTTTTGACCCAACCCGCTACACCAAAAACCAAAATAAATACCCTATCTCTCAGAGGCCTCAATCTAACTAGAAAGGCCTTCAGCGCAAATGAGGAACAGGTATGAAGAGAGGGGATCACCCTATCTCAGCCTGTAAGGTCTTCAAGTTTTGATTGACTTATTTAGTGGACAAACCACATGTGGGGCTTGATGTAAGAGTAGCTTAGGCATTTAATGGTTGGTGATTTACATAATCAATGCCCTTTCAAGGCCTCAAGAGAAAAAGCACCAAAGGAATATTCTAGTGCTTTCTTGCTTTGAAGAGATCTAGTTGCGTTATGCATATCTCTAATACTTGTATGTTGTGTTTTTTTATTGTGTTCATTCGTGTTCTTGAATATCTCTTCATGCATGTTTAATTGATTGCATCTTACTTGTTAAATGCCATAACATGTTAGGCATTAGGATGCATTCACTTCACTCACACACTTGTACTTATTGCATGGTCTATGTGTGAGAAACTGTGTGAGAAGGACTTACCTCTCACTGCCGCGGTTGAAGTGTCGTTTTGACCAACCACAACAAGCCAAGCAACAGCAATTCTTTTGCTTTGTCGCAGTTGAAGTGTCGTCTTGACCAACCGCGGTAGTTTCTAATCGTGGTAGTCCGTTGTGCGCATAACGTACCTAAAACGCTGCAGTTTGCTTGGACACCTATAAGTACACTACTTTCATTTTAGGTTGTCCCTAAGAGTTCAAAATCATATTTTTTAACTTAAGATATTTTCCAAGAGAGAAAATCATCCAAGAACTCACCTTTGATTACTCAAACACATATCCATGTGTATCAAACATCATCTAACATCATCTTTGATCATCTAGGTGTCATATATGCATAGGTTTCATTCAACAGGTAAGTTGGTCACTAATATCTTACATATTTTGTGTCTTACTTAACAAGCAATCTTATTTGTTACTTATATGCTTATAGAACATATTTTATTGACAAGATTGAGATTATTGTGTTGATTGTTTGAGAGTTATATTGCAATAGCTATACCTAGGATTGTTTAATCTAAGTTAGCTAAGCTTTATGTCATGTCATTTAGCGTTTGATATCTAAAATTGATTTAATTGTCATCTTATAATCCTAGATAAGCATTTAGTGTTCCCTAGCTCTAATTACATTTTGGATATCATATATATTCACATAGGCTATTTAATCTCTCCATTGAGAAAGTAAGTCTTGTGGCTAAGGTTGCTTAGGCCTCAAGCAAATTGGACTAAGTTCACTTTTAAAGGCCTGTGGGTAGTAGTGGTGGGTTATAAACCGTGAGAGATTGAGGTCAACCTAGGTTGTAAACACCATTACAATTAGTGGATTCGAGGTTCGTGTGTAGCGCACATAACAGCCCGTGGTTTTTCCTTATAGAAGGTTTCCATATAAAAATCAAGTGTTATTTAAATTCCACATTTTACACTTGATTTATTGTTTTAACTAGTTTGGGGTATTTTCGTAATATTGACTAATCGCGAAAATTGGTAATAATCATTTAAAATCTATTCACCCCCTCTAGATAGTTTTATACACACCATGCATTATTAGTTTCACAACCCTCTAGTTGGTTTGATGAAATCTCTGAATTGCCCATTAAGGATGAAAGAATATGAAATCGAAGTCACGCAATCCATAATTTTCACGATCAAGGACTTAGAGAAACCCATATGTCTCATCATACCTTCCACAAAACGCCACTCCACTCTATCATAAGCCTTGAATATATCTAATTTAAGGGACATAAAGCCCTTCTTCTTACCATCCACCTTGCGCTTAAGAGCAAGCGAACACTCAAAACCCACCATCGCGTTATCCGTAATTGACCTTCTGGGAATGAACGCACTTTGTGTATCGGCAATCACACTATCAAGCACCTTACGAAAATGATTCACTAAAGCTTTAGAAACACATTTATAAACCACATTACATAAGCTAATAGGTCTCAGTTCGGCCATACGCATAACATTTTTCATTTTCGGAATCATACACAGCAAGGAATGATTAATTGCCTCAATGGAGCGACCATCATTGAGACATCCGAGACACAGATTCGTAACATCCTCCCCTACCACAGACCAAAATTTTTGGAAAAAACCTACTGTAAAGCCATCTTCCCTTGGAGCTTTCGTAGGGCTCATCTGAAATAAAGCACATTTAACCTCCTCCGCAGTAAACCGAGCATCAATAAAATCTTTCAGGTTTGACAGAAGTCTAGCCTCCACTGAATTTAAAACAGCATCTAACTGCACACAAGAAAGACAGGAACTTGCAAAAAGAGAAGAAAAATAAATGCCAATAATACCTTCGATATCAATCTCTGCCGTCGACCAAGTCCTTTTATCATCAAACAAACTGAGAATTAGATTGCGTTTCTTTCTGGCAATAGCCTTTGCATGAAAGTATTTGGTATTCTGGTCTCCCTCTTTGAGCCAAGTAACCCGAGAACACTGACACAAAAAAATCTCTTCCTCCTTTAACAGAACATCAAGCTTGGATTCAATCTTTCTTCGCCTCTCACTAGCTACCTCACTACACGCAATTAACTCTTTCTTTTTATCAAAAATATTCTACGAAGCACTCTTCTTACTCAAACAATTCCATTTCTGAAAAATACATGCACAATTAGACAAGCAATTGATGACTTAAACAATGAATTTCCACCATCAGTTGCCACCCAAGATTTATGGACCAACTCTAGAAAATCCTTCTTCTCCACCCACACATTTTCGAAATGGAAACAACGACCCCTCTTGTACACATCCAATATGTCCGAAATCTAGCATAATTGGTCTATGATCCGACTTCTAGTAATCCAGATGTTTCACAGAAAAAATTAGAAAGAGGAATACTAAGAAGCATTACCCACACACCGATCAAGCCGCTCTTGAATCAATTAAAACGAAGCTTTGCGATTATTCCAAGTAAATTTAGAACCCAAATAGCCTAAATCCTTAAGACCACAGTCCTCTAGTGCATTTCTGAAATTTTCCATCAAAGATTCCTGCCTTCCACCTCCACCAGACTTCCCAGCCAACACCAGAATTTCATTAAAATCCCTCCCACCAACCAAGGAAGAGAAGATAATCCCACCAATCTTCGTAGTAAAATCCAACCATGAAACCTTTGACTTGTAATCGGGTTTCCGTAAAACCCAGTTAATCTCCAAGTTTTATTATTATCGTAAGTGACTACAGTGTTAATATGAAAATAGGAATACGATAACAAAGAAACGGCAACATCCACTTTCCACAGAAGGCATAAACCACCATTATTGCCCTCACGATCCACTACTAATTTCGCATCAAAACCCAACCTAACTCAAATAACCTCCATAGCTTTATGATCACAAATAGTCTTAATTAAAAAATAAAAAAAAATTTAAAAATAAAAAAATAAAAAAACTCTATCAGGACGATGTTCTTGTATAAGAGAATGCAGGACTTGGAACGCTAGGCCTCCTCCTAGACTCCGAGCGTTCAAGAATAAGGTTTTCATTGAGTCCGAAAAGTTAAGGATCCTTCCTGACTCGCCGATATCTCAATTGACTCAGAGTCAAAAGCAGCAATAATCTTTAATTTCTTAAAATCAGTAATAATACTCGTATCGCTATCGTCACTAGCTCTTTTTTCTGTCCACTAGTGGCTCTCCGATCGGTTCAGAAACTCGCAAACCACCTTCCCTAGCCCATCTTTTCCACTTCCCTTTCTTCTTACTCGCCCCCTAACCCCTTATAGGAAGATCAATCCCCTTTCCTTCCAAATCACTGTGATCTGCCCTTTCTTCTGAGACAGCGATGTCAACCCAAGCCGCAGCATGCAAACTCCCAAAAAACGTATCCCCAATTATCGTAAAATCAGAATTTTCCTGCATGGAATTTTTATTATTCATAATAACCCATTTTACCTTCAACTTACCACGGTCCTCATCACTTCAACATGTCTTTTCAGAAAAAGTCCCAACTAACTCAGGATTCCCCACTAAAGAAACACATGTAACACAATTGTTCATCACACCTACTGCATGTTGATCATCAATCACCCCTGATGAACTGGCCAGTCCCTTTGTCCTATTTCTTGCAAACTTTGGTCTCCACAAACCATCGTTATTGCTTGGCTTCTCGGGAGTCTTCACGGAATTCATAGCTCCTCCATTCATGTCATACAAATTCTCTCCATACTAGAAGCTCTAACATCATTACTCTTCCTATTGTGACACTCTTGGTAAGAATGTCCAATTAGGCCACAATGAAAACAGTATTACAGAAGCTTTTCATATCGAAGCAAAAGTAAAGATTCTTCTCCCTTCACTAATTCTAATCTCAAAAATCTTTTCAAAGGCTTTAAGATGTCAATGGCCACCTTGAGATGCATATATTTCCTAAAACATTCTCCAGTCACACCCACATTAATTTCGACCAATTCCTCTATTAGTTGACCTAGAAACTCACCCATCTCTCTTGTCATGCAGAGTAGCGGCACATTCAGAATCTAGACCTAGAAAACCACTATGTTAAACCCTACTTTAGAGATATCACTTGTGCTAAATAACTTATCTAAAACCAAGAGACTATTATCAAAACTCCAAGGCCCTCCTACTAGAACTTTGAACCTGTCACCCTGAATACGAAAATAAAAGATAAAAGTGTTGTTTTGCACCACTTTAATCTCTAACTTCATCTACTAAATCCTTGGTATAGCTGCCTATTGACATGTTTGTTGGACAAAACCTTACCAAACAAGCATAAGTCAAGTTTTCTACCCATCGATTCCTTCAAAGTTTCACGGACACTCCACAGTTTTTCGTCTTTGCTATGTTTAGAAAGAGAAGCACAATGCTTTGATATCTCCTCTTGATCCATACTAATGAAAACCTAGAAATTGAAAGAGAAGAGAGAAGACAATCTACCAGCAGTAAATCTTACCTAAACCTAACTGCTTCTACACTAGGGTTTTGAGAGAAACCCTAGCAAAAGAAAACAAAAGCTTCAGATAATAGTAATAATAATAATACTTAATAATTATAAATCAATTATGATATTGGTTTAAAGAATTTATTCACTATTCCATTAATTACAGGATTGCCTCTTGATTATCTATTGATTATATATTTTTTGTTAATTGTTTTTACAATTATTAATAACTACTTAATAGCAAAAGCGTTATTGCTCTTTGAGACTCCATTATACTAAAATTTCTAACCATAGATATAATAATATTATTCATCAAGAATTAAAGGAAAAATATATGATTTAATAGTAGTAACAATTCTCATTAAATCTAGAAAATCAACTGTGAATTGAAAAAATGAAGGGTTGAATATAATTTTAAAAATATTAATTAATGGTCAAGCCTTCTCATGTTGACATATGCTATGTTGAGGCTCTATGATAATATATTATTCATCAAGCATTAAAGAAAATATATAAGACTTATTGATAGTCATAATTTTCATTAAATTTAGAAAATCAATTGTCAATTGAAGAAAAAAAAAATGAAGAGTTGAATATAAAACTAAAGGGTTGAATATAATATTTAAAAAAATAAAAAAAAAAACTCATTAATGGTCAAGTCTTCTCATACCAACACATGGCATGTTGAGGCTTAAGATATTATATAGATATTTTAATTTGTTTGGTAAAATATTTATTTATTACCATTTATAAGAATAATTAAAATTCAGAAACATTTATTTTTAGAAATAATCATATTGTATTTAATAAATATTTAATACATTCTAAACAATTAAATATATTGTTATAGATGAGTAATTTTTGTAATTAATATATAGCTTATAATCTATAATTTGGGGAATATAATAATAAAATAAATATACCAAATATTTGATAAAATTTTAGGGTTTTGACTTTTGAAATTATTGCGTTAAAGATGAGTCAAAATGGCTTTTATAGAGACAACCCTGAGAAATTAATAGTCGTTATAGAAGAATCCGTCAAGTTACCAAGCCTGAATTATAAGAATACCAAAACACTCTTGCATTAAATTAAATAAAAACACAAAAAATAAAATAAAAAAGATGGAGGATGCATAAAAATGAAGTAAAAGGAACAAAGTAAAATCGATATAAATTTTTTGATATAAACTGGTCTCCTTATCCTCTCACATTCACAAAAAACTCCAAAGAACAAAACACTCATAACCAAGCTCTTATTTACAATAAGCTCGGCGCTAGAATTGGCCAATGTTGTTAATATGACAATATTTGTGTATTCGTATCATAAAATCTTGTTTTCCTGAACTTATTGGCACACAAGAGATCGATGACCTTTTCTGACAGTGGCAACTTGACCATAATTGATCCCAAAAAGCTAACTCTTCATCGGAAACCATAATCTGCAAATCAATATAAAGACATAAGTTAGTTGACACAATATAATATAGCAATATTAGAAATGCAAATTTTGTAAGGAAGGGAGAAAAGGGTACCTAATAAGAAAAAGAAAATGGGAGAAAAACATGGATTATATCGCTTTTCCTTAAAATATTGAAATGAATAGCTAGAGCGAGAAAGAGAATCAGGGAGGACCTTTAGAATGCTGAAATGAATCAAATAATTGGGGTAGTGGGCTAGAGGAACAGAAGATTGTAATGAATTCATTTTGGGACTCTTCATATTACCCCGTATATAAATATATAACCAATTAACAATATATATTATTTGTCAAAAAAAAATAACAATATATATTAAATAGGGCGGTTCATATTATGCAAGGGAAATGAACCAATAAGAGAGAATTTAACGTCAAAACTCCATTAATTATTAGATAGATGTTATGAGTTTATGATGAGAAGTGCAAAACTCATTTAAATCTAAAGCTCCCTCACGCTGACATATGGCACTATGAGATCAGCTTTTATATATTATAAAACAATTGCTACAATATAGTTATAATTATTTAATGGTCATTATATTCATGAATGCATGCATTATGCATATAAGGTAGACCCGGCGTCAATTCGGTTTGAACCGTCGAACCGAACTGAAACCGAACCAGAAAAATCGGAACCGATTTTTTCAATTCTGGTTCCATTTTTGAAGGAACTGCTCGGTTTGAACCGGACTGAAACCGGTGGTTCCAACATAATTTTATATATATATATATATATACATGTATGTATATATAAATTCTAAACCTAAATTCCTAAATCTTTCTTTTTCTTTGTCAGGTTAGATTTTGATCTCTCTCTCTCCCTCTCTCTCTCTCTGTCTTCTTCTTCTTCTTCTTTTTCTTCTTCTTCTTCGATCTCTTCTTCTTCTTCTTCTTCTTCTAATCTTCTTCTTCAATTCACAAAAGTTGATTTGGGGTTGATTTGAGGTTGATTTCAGATTTGTGATAGAGAAAAGAGAATTAGAGATCAGAGATTCACATGAATGTGATCTCACCGATGACTGATCTGGGTTGCGGGGATCTTGGACTAATCTTGGTTCCTGAATGTGATTGAGTTTTAAATAAAAAATTCAGTTCAGAACTGTCGGAACCGAAACCGAAACCGGCGTCAGGTCTAATATAAGGTATTTGAAGAATGTTGTATAGTAGAATATTAGTAATCTCATAACATTAATTAGTTTAGAATGTTGATGTTAAAAACCGTAGAGTATTCCAATGACCATACATTAGATCCATCCCTTGGAATTTAGCTTATCATTTAATGACTTCAAAATGACTGTATAGATTTTTTATATTATATAATTATATATCTATACAATTAATTCTATATATTATATTGTTAAATATATTATAATTAATAGTTAATAAAAATTTAATGATAAAGCCACCACACGACGACACATGTCAAGGTGAGGCTCCATTTTACTATATTACTAGTTTACAACCCACACATCAATTGCAAAATACGCAATCGACTTCAATATCTAATTATTAGAGATTATATAAATATAGATATAAATCGGTAGATAGTTCCCAGTTTGAAGAGACAAAGGATAGTTACTGACACCAAAGCCACTAAATTTGCTTACCAATTACAAATTTATAACCCAATATTTGAATGTCGAACTTTAAAAAGCAAAAAAAAAATATATATATATATATATATATATATATATACTAACAACAATTTCTAATTTTCTGATTTTCTCGATGGTTGGGTCAACACAAATGGAAATCTCATGTTCACATGCAACGCTTTTCTATTTAAATCTATCACAATTCAAATAATAATAATAATAATAATAATAATAATAATAATAATAATAACTAACTAACTAACTAACTAATCAAAAAATTTGGCTAATTAGTATTACTCTAAAAAAAAAAAAAATAGCATGATCATTATATTCTTGCCAAGAAAGGATTTTGATATATGGAACACAATTACTCAGTGGATCCTCTTTAATTCTTCAAACAAAATTTTAACAATGACACTAAGAATAGTATACACCAGCGAAATCCATTTAATTAATCCCCATGATTATTGAAATGACAATTATTTCCATAACCACACAACCAAGTCCCAAGGTAAAATAAACAATCTGGTTCAGGCAAAGACTTAATTGAGCCACACCACCTCTTTCTTGATTATCATGGATTCTCAACCACCATATTGCTTCTGCAATCCAAAAAGGAAGTATAAATCATCAAATTCTCATATTTCAAAATCTTAAAATCTGTTGCATTAAAGCTCCAAGTTCTAGAAAGAAAATCTCACAATAGCGAAGTCTAGAGTTAGAAGGATTAACACACAATTCATAACAATTTTCAACTTCAAACAAAAATCAGTATATTTCAAAGAATCAACAAACATTTCATCACCATAGCTCTCAAAATTACAAATTCAACTTCATATATTCATATATACCTCAGCTTCATATATTTGTATATACCAATTTTTGAGAGACACTTCATGTGAATCATTTTGATTACAGAAAGTTTGAAGATAGATGACCAATTTGAAGGCAGCAATGTCTACATGTATTGTATGCATGTGGTCATAATGGAAGCTTAAAGGGTTTAATTTATTAATGACATTGGACTGTTAAATTTTTTATTTTTTGTTTGAGATAATGATATTCAATATAATAATTTTAAATTGAACCTGATAACTTAATTAGATGGAAATCGGTTCAATAATTCATTTTTAGAAAATCAAATTTATAATTCGTATTCTAATTATCCTTCAAAGAAAAATTCCTATTCTAATTATTCTATGTTGCTTATTGGCTCTGAATTAACAATCACACTTCTGAAGATGATGATAAAAATGCTTTTAAAGGATTCCCTTTCCAAATTCCACCTAAGGGAAGAATATGTACCATCTTCGTATACATGAGTAAGTGCTTATTTGGTTGAGTTTTCTACTGCCTCAAAAGCTCTACACACCTTTATTTGAGTTTTTTAGAATTGTTTGGTTAGGTTTTTGAAATTATCTATTTTAAATTCAGTAAAGACTAATAGAGTTTAAATATCTACTAGGCTAGTAGAATTTAAATTGAGTAGAGGATAGTCTATTTTATAACCTTTTACCTTTCTAGGTTTTGTAACTTTAATATTAGTAATTACTTAATGAGAAAATTGGTCCATCTTATAGTTAATTAATTAATTAATATTAGTAATTGATTAATATAAGAAGAATTAATGGTGAGGAGTGAGGACCAATGAATTAATGGCTACAATTATTAATTTAAGAAAAACTAATGGATTAATATGAGAAAACCGGTTCATGTCAAATCTTTGTTCATGAATCTAGGATGACTATCAAAAGATTAAAGATAAATATGATTAAAAACTTCTCTTTTTCAGATGAATCAGTATATTCTTCATGAATATTTGATATTAAAGTTAAAAAAATTTAATACCAAACTTCTCTCACGTCAGGTATGAGTTACATTATAATGTATTACTGGCTTGCAGCCAGCACAATATACAGGCATCATGAAATATAAAACAATGCTTGCTGTAGTTCATGGCTATGGCGTTTTGTTCCTCGTAAAAGTAGCTACCACATGCTTGATTTGATTAGAGAAGCAAGGGAGTCACAATTTCATGGCAGCCCCCTGATAACTAAACCGGACCTACTCCAGATTTCAAATTCATTTGTATACCACTTTTACTAATGAATAATAAACAAATAGATGATCGAATGTTTACAGACTTGAACCTTACCATTTCGTGTGGCATTAAAATCGGCCACCGACCCTTTTGAATTTGAAGAAAAAAATAAGTCTATATTTGAATTGATGCAAGCACACATGACACATCGACGAATTATATTAAAGAAAAAAAAATTGCTATGCATGCAACAACACTGAGAACCAATGTAATTGTTAGCTGTAAAAAAAATTGTAATTGTTGTAATTTATTTCAAAATACAATAGCTAATCCTCAAAATTAAGTAATTGCTTGATGGATATATCTACGTTAAAAATAAATAAATAAATAAATAATCTTCTCAACCTATTTACTTTCTTTAACAGATCAACTCTCTCTTCCTCATAATCCTCCCCACCAATTTCCTCTGCAACTAACTTACAAGACAAAACAAAAAAAACTTAAGTCTACATTTTTTTTTTAAAAATTAAATTCTTCTTCTAGTGTATATAGCAGACCTGTGAAACGTAGAATTAACTGATAATCATTAATCGAGAAATTAGAAACCAAATAGAAGGCCATCATTAAGCACACTTGCTAAGAGAAAACCTGTTGATGTCCTTGGAAACAATGAAATTTTTCTTATTTTTACTAAGGATTGTGTGAATAATTTTGATTACACACTTACATTACAGTTTAATATTGAAGAAAAGATTTATTTTCTCCAAGTGAAAACATCGAACAGGTAATTTGTTATGAAAGAGAGAGAAGTAAATACATAGAGAAAATTATAGGGATATAGTATTTTTTGGAGGCTCACATGAAAAAATCATAATGTAACCTCAACAAATTTGTCATTTTCGTGTGAGTTTTTATTTCAATTTTTCAACTCTACAAGGTGGATATATAAGCCAATATAATGATAGACTTGTTATAATAGGTTTATTACAGGCGTAAAGGTGTTGAAGCCTTGTTTGAGTATTAAAAATATTTTTATTGAAACTAATAATGAAGTTTTGACTGTTTATTTTCTCAACCACCCAAGAAGAAAATCAAAATCAAAATCAAAATCCCATTCGGTTAAGAATCTATTTCTATTTCTAACTCATCAACATGTTGTCTTCAACACAATATGAGAGACGTAAATCAAAAGCATCTCACGGGTTGGAATTCATCTGATTCATTAAAAAATAAATAAAAATAAAAATTCAACATTTTCGTATCTATAACAAAATCATTAATCGAAATTTAAAAACAGAATAAGAAAACAGAAAATTTAAATACAATAGAGAACAAATAGACCTCTTTGGTGGAAGCGTCTTGTATAGAAATTGTTTAGATCAGCTCAAGAGCCAATGCATTGTTCAATTAATGATATTAAAGACAATCATTATTATTTCTTTAATAGAATTTTCAAGACTTAACAGTCTCATTCATTGTGATTAAAAACAATAAACATTAGTTGGTGGAAAATTAACTCAAGAGGACTCATGAACCGATCATTAATGAATAAAAGAAGCAATGAATCTGTTTGCAGTGATATAAATTGAGAAATGAGAATTAATGGAAAATTTAAAGCAAAAAGCTCCTCACACCGACACGTGGCACTACTATTCTTCCATTACATGGTAGATTATAGTTTATAGATTATGGACATATATATAAATTATTATTATTATTATCTTATATATATAAAAGCGCTTTATTTTTTCAAAAGGGCAATTTATAATGTGACCATTTATATTATTCCCTTCTGTGTCCCCTTTTTTTTAGTCAAATTTTGCTTATGTCTATATAACAAATGTATTTGCAATATGATATCATTTTATGTTTAATGAAATTGTTATTTTCAATCAAAATATATGAAAAACAGGTTTTATACATGTTTTACTTTAATACAATGAGATTATATTTTTTTGCATGCATCATAAGAAATTAAAATATATACGTAATAAAAATTTGAAAATTTTTCTGATTCTAGATTTCTTATATATACATATACATATATATATATATATTGAAAAAAAAAAAAAAAAAAACTATGTATATGAGCAAGGTGTGGCACTTTAGATTTTCGGCCAGGGTTTCTAGAAAGTCAGGACTGGCACATATAAGTGGAGTAGTGGACATCACAAGTCTTTTCTCTATGAAAGATTGTCTGCCATGCAGTTGAATGATATTATTTTCTGTTTCTTTTCAAATTATAATTCCAGAATAAAGAAGTTAATTGACATTGAGGCATTAGGGATTTCAAGGTTAGCATTGATTGTGCTTGACATGCACGTAGATGTGAAGGGATATTCCTTGTTTACACTTCCGCAAGTCAGGTATGATTATTAGTTGACTTATCTTTATTTCTGTTTTGCTATTGTTTTTTATAAAAACAATTGTCTTATTTTTTTATTACTCGATATCTTAAACCTATTTAGAGGTATGTGGTCATGCTAACCTACCCTCTGGAATTGGATTTACATATTAAAGGAGGTTCTATCGTGCACACATACACTACATATAATCTAACTGGGACATCTCCAGATCAAAAAAGAACACTAGGAAAAAGCTGATGAATTAGAGTTATTTAGAGAGTCTTATGTTACTTATGTTATAAATATGTTCATATTTATGTACCCACCAAAGAAAATTTAGGTATACTTGAGGTGATAATCATTGGGAGATTCTCTTATCGGTTATCAAATTATTATCACTTTCTCAAACCTCATGCAGAGTGAGATAAAACTTTACGTGTCAGTTTCGTCATATTTGTATAGAAGTAAAACTTTACTTACTTAGTTTTGTCGTATATTTGTAGAAATTATGAATAACCTTCTCTCTCTCACTCTCTCTCTCTATAACCCAATCTTCTCACACCAGATTTCAACTTTCTATTTCACGATCTTTCTCACTCATAAATACTCTCTCTAAAAACTCACATAAAATTGGAGGAACTCTTGTCTTTCACTTTAAGTCCAAGGATTATGGGATTTTGGGAAATCATTACACGATAAATTAAAAATTCATTACCCTGACGATGATTTAATATATGTTTACATGATGAATAGAAAACAACATTACACACGCTTGACATTGCATCGTGTAAAACTTCTTGGAATTTTTGAAAACTACCTTGCAAAAGATATGTAACTCAAAACCTCAACAAAAACGATGGAGTTGCAACGATAGTCACAAAATCAAACCCAAACATTCTCTTTCTAGAACGAGTTTCTCCACGAATGCTTCATTTCTAATCCCGACCGAAGTAAGTCTCTCTCTAAAGGACTTTCTTTACTTTCTCTAGAACTAAACTCTCTTTATATCTCAAAAGTTTTCTCTCTCTAAAGCTCACCTGTTTCTATGTGTGATAGCTATTTCTCTCTCCATTTTAAGGGTTACACGATGAAAATATAATTTTGACTTTTCGGTTTTCGAAGCTTGTTTATTTTGGATTTTAAAATTAATTAAAATCAGAAAACAATTAAAAAGTTTTATCCAACTTTATCTCACTTTGTACGAGGTCTGAGAAAATAACAGTAATTTTAATGAGTTTTTATTTTTTATTTTTTTATTTTTATTTTATATTTTAAGTTAGCGATGGATATCAACCTTCCATTTGATCCAACAGCTGAATTTGATTGTCTTGAAATTATTAAATTTAAGGGAGACCTGATATGAGAATCTCTATCTTTATATCTATATATAATATCATGTTAGTATGTACTTGAAATTTTATGTACATGCATACATATAAAAGTTTCTAATAAACATTGTTGTGACAGAGATGAATTCTGGGAGTTGTATAAAACCTATTTTGATCAACGGCTACTGGAAGGGAATCTGCAAGTGTGTCTCTATGGTCCGATACCAGATGGTAATGTACTCAAGGGTAAAAGGAGGAAAAATCAATGAATCTTTTTGTTGATTTGTATCATGTTTATTCATTTAATGAATTTATAAATTTTGACTGATTTTATCACTATCTGCATTCAACAACTTATGCCTAGTTTGGAAATGCTTTCTGAACTGGGTCTAGGGTGTTTGATAAAATTCTAGGGAAGTGTTTTTTGTCATTTTTGGCTTTCTCAATAGCAGTTTTGAGAAGTTATTTTTTTTATAGTTTTTAAAAAACTGTTTTCTAAGTAGTAATGAAAAGACAATAGGCTATTGATATATACGCAATATATATGGCAATAGATAAAAAAAAAAAACAAAAAAGGTAATAATGTATTGTGGTCATACAAAAATAAAACAAATTATTTATTTTCAAAAACATTTTCAATATTCATTTGTCCTTTCTAGTAATTTTGTACAGTCAAGTATTTTTTACTTACAGTTTATCAAATACATTAAAATTGTTTTTGATTCTCATAGCACTTTTAAAAATAAGTTTACCAAACACTCAGCTGATTCTTTTTACAGCAAATCAAAAAGCAATTCTTCCCATAATAGAACCAAAAACAATTCCTTCCACAACACAACAATATTTGATTTTTTCACGTAACACTGATTGGTACTTAATGTGTTTCATTATGTTATTTTGTTTGATTTTTAAAGTGTTAAAATCACTTAATGAATCCCTAAAACTATTTTTTTGAAAAGTAGAAAATTTTCACTTTTCATTTTTCACTTAACACAAATCCAGTAGAATTTAATGTAAAGTTTTACTTCTAAAATTATCCTCACTAATTTAATCTGTTTCCAAAATTAACCACTTATTCTATAATGTTTTTTTTATTGCATGAAATCTATAAATTATACACATGAAGTAGACATAAAGTAGATTGCTAATAAGAACATATTGATAAACTTCATTTGAACTTCATTGTCTGTAATATACATATGAAGCAGCTCATTAGTTTTATAATTTCACTAGCTAAAAGCTTTTAAATTATTAGATTTTATATAATAATATAAATTTGAAATATTATTAATAACTAAATAAATTTATTTTAGAGTTAATTTATATGTTGGTTGTCTGTAATATATTGAAATGTAAATATATAATAAATAATAGATAGAAGGGTATAGATGTAAAAGTATTTATTTTTATATATTTATCTGTTTTCAATGGAAAAAAATAAACGTGTTTTTTAGTTTTCAGTTTTCAGTTTTCAGTCTTCAATAACATTCAACATTGTTCAGTCTTCAGACATAAAATTAAACGGGGCCTAAGCCTTAGTTAGATTGTCTATTTAGGTCATTCAGTCAAATCAGATAATACCTAGCAATACTCCATCTGAGGATATGAGCTCTTGCCATTTTCGTACAGATCTATTACATTCAACAACTTAGTCAGATTGTATATATATATATATATGTATATATATATAGTTTTTCTATTATCAGTTCGAACTGATATAAGATATAGCAGTTCCTTGCATGTGGGTCATTAGATTTAAATCCTTTGATTTGGCTGCATACAATGAACTGATATATCTTATATCAGTTCGAACATGTGTGTGTGTATATATATATAGTAATTTTCCAATAAGGACTTTTTACAATGCACACTTTAAGCACCAATTGCATAGAATATATTGAACCTTAATTTGATTTTTTGTATGGATAATGAAGACATTGAAATACATTTATGAAAGAAAATAAAATAAAATTCGAGTACAAGAACTAATTTTTTCTGATTTTTTTGAAGTTTCCAAATTTGTACCAAATACGTATTTTAATTTTTTTAGGATGCATATAAAAAATCTCATCTAAAAACATTTGATTACATGTAATTTTATCAAAAGTATTTAAAGTGTCCATTATAAAAGTCCTCATTGAAAAATTTATATATATATATATATATATATATATATATTTATATTGAGAATTGTCAAAAATAGCCATTGAAATTATGCTAAATTTATTTTTGACCACTTATGAAAGTTTAAAGTTTAAAGTTTAAGTGTTAATAACCAAAGTGGAAGCCGCCTGATCGAGGGAGCTACAAAATTAATACAGACGCAGCACTTGATGAGAAAGGATGTCAGTCTGGAATTGGAGTGGTGATTAGAGATTTCCAAGGTCATGTTATGGCTTCTCTGTGTCAGAACATCAAAGCTTGTTATCAACCTCAAATTTTTGAAGCAATGGCAATTCTGAAAGGTGTTTGGTTGGTACAGGGCTCTTACCTACTTCGTTGGATTCGGACGCTTTGTCGGTGGTGTATTTGGTTAACTCTAAGGTGGTTTCGTTGGCTGATATTGGTGTGGTAATTTTTGATATTCTTTGTCTACAGAGGGAGATCAATGTTATCCCCATTTCTTTTGTTCCTAGAGTTGCCAATATAAGGTAGCACATGCTTTAGCTAAGATTGTTGTTGCCCATAAGGGTGAGTCTGTCTGGTTGGAGGAATGTACTTTGTGTGAGGAGGACTTGGTCCTGGGTGATAGCCCAAATCATATGTAGTTGGTTTTCTAGTTTTAATGAAGTTTTCTTTCAAAAAAAAAAAAATGTGTTAATAACCATATTTTAATAATTTTTTCACCCAAAACCAAAATTACCAAAATACCTACAACAACTTACATTTTAATTTTTCTTCTTTCTCTTGTCGATATTATTTTTTCTTCCTTCGTCTTCATCTTCTTCCATTAGCTAACAGAAACAAGAGATTAAATCAAGTGAAAAATACTAAATTTCTTACAAAACACCAATCAAAATTTAGTAAACCGAGTTCTAGGATTAGAGTAGAAGATTTGAGGAAAGTTGTTGGGGAAGAAGTTTTGGAAAAAAAAGACCTCTTGGATTGGTTCTCAAAGGGTTAATGTGTGTAAATCTTTCATTTATTATTATTTAAGTTCAAAACAGTTAATTTAACATGGTTTATTTTGTGTTTTGAGAAGATCTATTGGTATAAAATGTGGAACGTTGGAAAAAGCGAAATTTAATTTGCTTAAAGTATAAATAACATTGTATAAATAACTGACCAGGTTAAGGCTTGCAGAATCGTCAATATGTTTGATAATAGAGCACCACACTTTCCAAATTATTTAAACTATTTAGAACAACTTACACTAAACTCCCTTGTGGTTTGCTCTTTTATATGTGATAAAAACTTTACCGTTAATTAACTCTCACCTCCCCTGCCGTTAGGGTTTGACCGTTAAGTGTAAAGTTGACTGTTAAAAAATGATAAAAAACAGAAATAAGGATACCCTTGATACACCAAAAATCTTAAAGAACTGATTACATCAAACTCCCCTGAGGTTTGCTCTTTTACACACAAACAACTTTATTAATAATTGACATTCATCTCTCTTGCAGTTGGTCAAATTAAACTGTAGACCAATTTTGACTATCAAAACTAAGGATAGTTTAGTCATTTGAAGCATTTTAAATATTTAAAAATGAAGATTAAGTGAAAAAAAAAAAAAAACTGTTTTTAAAATTTAGAATTTTTTTTTTTTTTTGAAATAAAAATAGGATTAATTGAAAATTAAGAATGAAAAAACCTACGAACAGTCCAATCTAATTTAAAAGAAATTCAAATTAAAAAATAAATAAATTTTAACAATTCACCAGTTCCACCAAGAACAAAAATCACATCCCTTCCTAATTTGTTCGATCTCCTCCAAGAGAGATTTGAGCCAAATTGAGTCAGTTCGTCAGTTCCACCAACAACACAAATCATAATTCTTTTCTAATTTGTTTTTAATTTTTTTTTATATTTATTAAAAAAACTTAAAATTTTTAATTCTTTTTCTTTTGAATTTTTTTTTCTTATTTATAAATAGATTTTGAGCTTTCTCCCTTTTTCATTTTTTTTTTTATAACAAATTGTACCAAATTAGGAAGGGATTGTGATTTGTGTTGTTGGTAGAACTGGCGAACTAACTCCATTTTGGGAAGAAATCTAGCTCAATCTCTCATGGACGAGATCAAACAAATTAGGAAGGGATTGTGATTTGTGTTATTGGTAGAATTGGAGAACTGTTAAAGACATTAAGATTTTTTTCAATTCTTTTTTTTTTTTTTTTATAATTTGAATTTCATTTAAATTAGATTGGACTGTTTAAGGCATTAAGATTTCTTTTTAATGAAAAATTCTGTTGTTTTTTAATTCTTAACTTTCAATTAATTTTATTTTTCTTTCGAAAAAAAAAAAATCTTAATTTTAAAAACTTTTTTTTTTTTTTCACTTAATCTTCATTTGAAAATACCTTTAAAAAAATCTTCATTTTAAAATATTTATTCAATTTTTTTAAAAATATATGTATATTTAAAATGCTTCAAATCACTATAGTATCCTTAGTTTTGATAGTCAAAATTGGTCAACGGTTTAATTTGATCAACTTTGACTAATGTCAAGGGAGGTGAGTGTCAATTATCAATAAAGTTGTTTATGTGTAAAAGAGCAAACCTCAGGAGAATTTGGTGTAATTAGCTCTTTTATCTTTTTGGTGAATCAGGGATGTTTCTGTTTTTTAATGGTCAACTCTCACACTTAACAGTCAAACTCTAACGGTAGGGAAGGTCAGTATCAATTAACGGTAAAATTATTTCTTCATGTAAAAGAGCAAACCTCAGGGCAGTTTGGTGCAATTTGTTCAACTATTTAATTTGCTCTTAGATTTTACAAACTTTTGGAACTCTTTGGCAAACAAAAGTAAACTCATAATCTCTCAAATTTTGCATATCCAAAGTATCATCTTCAACAATAGATTTTAAAGCAATACTAAAATGATTCTTCCCATGTGGCTTAAGTCTCATCTCGAATGTTTATAGGGAACCAATGAGCTCATCCGCCCTTATGTAATCGATATCTTTGTTTCTTCTATTGAAACCTACCAGTAAAAATCTTAATATAAAGTTATTGTGCATGTTAGTGATGTTGATAAAGTGTTAGGTCTTAGCTCGTATTCTCAAATGAACCGAATGTTAACCAAACGAGACTCAACTGATATAGAGCTTCCTGGAGACGTGGGATACGTTTGGAAGTTGGATTAAGTGTCCGAGGGAATGATTGAAAACAAAAGTGGAAGAAAGAAGAAAGCCGCTATTCCTACTGCCTTGGCTTTGACAACGGTTGTGGGAGCAGTCGAGGCTGGGTTTGCGAAGCATTGAAGGACCGATATGCCTTGCGCTGTGGATTGCACAGCAGTAATGACAGCGGTCGACATCCAGTGGTTTTTACTGTGGGAAACACTGTACTGCAGACAACGGGACTCACATCGATTCGACGGAAAATTACACGGATCAGGAAGTCTTCGATGAAAAGGAAAAGGAAAAAGGGTTGTCTTCATGTGGAATAGGAAAACCTTGTGCTTGAAGGAAGAGGATTTCTCTTTACAATAAGACTTATCATAAATAGGAAATAGTATTTATGTGGAACAAGTAAGTCTTGTATGTGTACGAGATGGATTTCCTTGTTAGTTCTTAACTCCCTGTAATTAGTATAAATAGGAACTTGTAATTAGGTTATGTTGTGTGGAGAAAATAACATCATGTAACATCAGAGAGAGTGTGGGTGAGATCTGGGGGAAACCTTAGGGAATATTCAGGGAGAGATCCAAGGGAATATCGGTGGATCAAGTTAGAGATCCGTGGGTGATATTTAGGAGAGACCTAGGGGATATTGTGGGGGTACTCGGTGAGGATCTTGTGAGTGTGGTATTCATATTCTGAAAATTCATTACAAAACTCAAGAGAGTTTGGGTGTCAAAAGGAGGGTGCTAGCCCAAATTTGGTTTAAATGAAATATTGACCCAAATAAGATTTTGGGTTCAAATGGAAATGGGCCAGATAGTTTTCAGCCTACATAAAATTGGGCTACAATTATTTCTGGTTCAAATAAGTTTTCAAGCTCAAAGAAATATGATGGTGATGATAATGATGGTGATGATAATGATGATGACGATAATAATAATAATAATATTATTATTATTAAAATAAATAAAAATAATAATAAAAATAATAGTAATATTATAATAATAATGATAACAATAATAATAGTAACAATAAACTTTAAAAATAATAATATATAATAATAATAATAATAATAATAATAGTTTTTAAAATTTAAAAATAATAATATAATGATGATAACAACAATAGTAATAATATTATAATTGTAAAAATAATAATATAATGATAATAATGATGATAACAAAAATAGTAATTATAATCATATTATTATTAATAATAAAATTTTAAAATAATAGTATAACAATAATAATAATAATAATAATTATTATTATTATTATTATTATTAAATTGATTTCATTTTCATTATTTTAAATTTAAAATATTATCTTTAAGTGTTTTAAATCAGGAAAAAAATTAACCCATTAGAGGATCCAAGTCCATCTAGATGAAAATCAAATTCGAATAGAGTTTTTTTAAACTTTCTTTAACAATCTAAACAAATACATCCAATAAAGTTCAAATATAAAAATTAATAATAACTTATATAATTATAATTAATAATTACATAATATATTTTTATATTTTTAAAATATTAAAATCTATAATTGATCTGGACGGGGATGGATATCCATAGACGATATCCATCCCCATCCCCATTTCCATCCTCGAAAATAAAATGGATATTAGTGTGACATCCATTTCTGCTCCGTCCCCGAAATAATAGTATCAATCCCTATTTTAAATAAAACGAATTCTTATGAATATCTTTATCCGTGGATAATTTTTCCATCTCTCTCTCTATATATATATAAATATATATTTTTAAGATTCAATACTGTAAATTTGGCACATGCATTGCACGTACCTCTCCCACCGGTTATTATTATATACCACATACACTCAAAACCTGCACATTGTCACGACTCACGACCACATTTGGCAGTTTGAGAACTAAATCACAATAACATGACAAGTGTAAGACTATGTTAGAGATTATTTTGCTTAAATAATCGGCTTAACAAAAAAGTACATAGATGTTCGGTAAACTAAATTTCAAAATTGCTTAACTTTTGAATGGATGGTAAATGTATTTGAAAAAATGACTAAAATAGACATAATTAAAAAAATCAAATGATATAATAATTATATATTAAAAATATTAAATATTAAATATTAAATATAATCATAGTAAATCTAAATATTAAAATAATTAAATAAAAATTATAAAACAAAAAATGTTCAAATTGCCGGATGTAGATCTGTCTACCTCCAATGATAGAGACATCGGCATCGTCCGACGTCGATAACGCCAAGTGTCGTCGTTGTCGAAGGTGGATAGATCCACCTCCGACATTGGAAAGAGGCGTGAGCTTCCTCCAGCGTTGGAATCTTCCAACGATTCTAACGCCGACCACCTCTTCCTTGGAGGAGGAATGATCCTTGTACAGCGACTCCGACACCGGATTCGGAGTTGCCAAGGAGGACCAGTTCTCCTTTATCGCCATAAATGGATCAGGTGAAGCCTACACAAGAATGGAGGAGACTTAGCCTCCTCCATTGCCGGAGTGGAAATCGGCCTTCTCCGACGACGTCGACATCGCCGAAGGAAGCCGGATCTCCTGCAGCCTCTAACTCTGGTGGTGGCCACCACCACTAGCCACGAGTAAGCAGTGGCCACCACCACTATTCGACTTTTTTAAATTTTCTTAAGATTTTTCAGCCATTTTAAAAGTATTAACTTTTAGTTTTTAAAAAATTATTAATAACTATAAGGGCATTATTGTCATTCTATTAAAATAGTAAGAGTATTGCTGAAATTTAAAAACTCTAATAATCAGCTTTCAAAACACAACCCCAACCAACTTCTCAAAAGCTAATTATTGGAAGAGCAGGTTATAAAATAAACTACTTTTGAAAAGTTTATCAAATACCTATTTACAAAAAACTTAATAAATAATCACTTATTTTTCAAACAAAAGCAATCTCAAACATAGCCTATTAGGTTTAACCTAATAGAAAAATGTAACTTAAATGGCTTTGCTACATTTCTAGGACTACAATACTTTTGTGGTTTACAAAATTCACAACAAGATGCCTAGTCAATTAGTTAAATTGTTCATAAATTGTTTGTGAATGTGAAATCATGTAGTTGACATTTCAAATTTATTTGTCATTTTGATCTATGCATCAAAGCACTTCAGTTAGAGCCAATGCCCTGCAAATTTAGGCCAGAATGCTAAACCTCAGACAGTAAGGAGTTAGATCCTGCTCACTGGATTATTGAGCCATTACAAAAATCTCTCTCAAATCAGTGTTTGCTACCCCAAAAGTCCCTTACACCACCTAAACTTATCGTATGCTTAACAAGTTTTATCTTATTAGAACAAGCAGAGCACAAAACAGGCGGAAAATAAGGTACAAAACTTTTTCTGGGATCATACAAATTGAATAGTATACAATTGAGATCAGATCAAGGGCCACGATTTCTACAACCACAAACTAGGCAGTATTTGCATGGCTCAAAAGAATGTTCATAGAATAGTCCCCATTAATTGAGGGAAAACAAAAGCAAACAATATTCAGTAACAAATATATGCACCACACATCCAACTGTTAACAATTTAGGAGTTAAAACATCAGCACCATGGTGTCATTGAAGCAGCAGACACAATGTATCAGTGACATTAACAGTACAATCCAATCCTACACATTTTCTCCCATATACGAAATCGGATCCCATATACGAAATTTTTTAAATATATATATATATATATATATGAAGTAACCAGAAGAAATATGGTGAAAGATGAAAACAAACTGAAACAAGCTGCAGAACTTCAAACAAGCAGAAAAAGACATGTTCATTTGCTTCACATCTCTGGAGCTGGGGCAGGGGCTGGGGCTGGAGGCTTCAGAAGTGGCTGAAGAGCCTTGACAACAATGCTCATATTTGGCCGGAACTCAGCTTCATACTGCACACACAGTGCTGCTACAGCTGCCAGCTGCATCACCAAAAAAGAAACAGAACAACCTTTTTAGTTAATGAATCAACAAAATGGAAACAGCATCAATCCTAATTGTGTGAAGCAGAAAAGAAAGGCATGTGAATCTGCATCCGTAATTGTGCATGTAAGAGAGAAAAATACCTTAGCAACTCCTTTGGGAGGATATTCTCCCTTCAGCTTTGGATCTACACATTGTTTCACTTTGTCTTCACTTAATCTTGGAGTGGCCTAACAAAAAATAAGTTTGTCAGCCTTAATCGTAGGTAAAGATAACTAAGAGAGGAAAGCGACCTAAAGTGAGGATAGGAAATTGATAATAATGTGGAAAAGCATGCATATAGACTGACCCAGGTAACAAGAGACTGTTGTCCACGAGGCATGGTGTGATCAACTGGTTTCCTTCCTGTCAGAAGCTCTAGAAGGACAACTCCAAAGCTATATACGTCACTTTTCTGGGTCAATTGTCCGGTCATTGCATATCTGCATCAGTTTTGCAATCCACGTAATAGTTATAACTTGTGCCATCCGCAAACAATATTTCGTCAAAACAGAAAATGAGAATATTAAATAACTGCTCCATTTTTTTTAATCGGAAAACTGGATTGTATTAAAAGGTTACAAAGGGAAAGACTGTCCACAAAGATAGTGAACAAACCATCGACAAAATATAGAGCCGCCGGAGCTGGATCAAAGGAATTTCTGATACAGTCCCCAGAAAACAGAAGAATAAAAAAGATTATAGGACAACAGTTTAAATTACAAAAAGGTATAAGCATTGTCATAAATTAACAATAATTAATAATTTTCATCATGATAGCACAAGCCAGGTAGAAAGGTCCACCACCTAGCAGGATACATCATGGAATCTAATGGGTATATGAAGATATAAAAATTTCAGATACTTGTATTTAAAAAAATTAGTTGCAAAAAGTTCTAGAACAGTCTCCATGTGGTTATTATTCTGGCTGAAAGACCCCAAGATTTTTTTTTTTTAACATAACCCAAGGAAGTTTTTATTCTATACAAACTGCTTCTTAAACAAACTACACATAACCTCAAAATGATTAGGCTCCAAACGCCAACCAAATCTATCAGAAAAATAAAAGAAATAAATTACAATAATTGAAATAACTGTTAAAAATACCAAGAAAGCTCTAGAGAAAGCCATTTCATATAATCCTGTATAAGAAAACTCAAATTCTAAACAGTTTTGTCCCATTCTCCAACACCTTATCCTTATTCTCATTATGCCAAAATATACATATATAAAGACTAGTAATAACCTCAAAATGATTAGGCTCCAAACACCAACCAAATCTATCCACAAAAAAAAAAGAAATAAATTACAATAATTGAAATAACCGTTAAAAATACCAATGAAATCTCTAGAGAAAGCCATTTCATATAATCCTGTATAAGATAATTCAAATTCTAAACAGTTTTGTCCCATTCTCCAACACCTTATCCTTATTCCCATTATGCCAAAATATACATATATAAAAGACTAGTAATAAAGGAGAAGGCAGAGGTCAACAAATACAAGTAAAACTATGCCCCCTAACATTTCATCTCTCCTTCCAAAGTCTTCTCTTGCTTTTTCTCATCTCTTCATTGAATTAATATAAAATTACCACAAAATCATCACTATGATATTTGTTTCCCCTAAAGTACTTCTGAAACACTACTCTAGTTTGACAAATTATCACGATGATATTTATTCAAGTCCAATGTGCCTTAGGAGTTGTAGACCAGTAACATTTTTGCAATGTCAAAAGTCAAAATTCGCATTAAGTAAATGGCACATTTAAATGATCACTGGCAATAACATTGCCTTTGATGTTTTGTTGCAATAAACAAATCCTAGGATCAAACTAAGGAAATAATCAAATCATGAGAATACTAAACAAATAAACATAATGGAAAGGTGTTTCTGAAAATTACTCTGGGGCATGATAGCCAAAGGTTCCCAAAACTCGAGTAGAATGAAGGCGAGCAGCCATGTCAGGAGCCTGATTTGAGAGGTTAAAATCTGCGATCTTGGCTTTGAAATCTTCAAAGAGAAGCACATTGCTAGATCTGATATCTCTGTGTATTATAGAAGGTTGAACCTTCTCATGCAAGTACTCTAAACCCCTCGCTGCATCTACGGCAATTCTAACACGTGTCATCCAGTCAAGCACTGGACCTGGTTGTGCTCCTTGAACTCCCTTTCTACCTATAATTTTATACAACTAAAAATCAACGGACCCTTTTTGCTACACGGTTAAATTTAGGCAAGTAGATATACATTGTAGAAATAAGAATGAAACAAGATGGCTTGATTAAATTTACCATGCAATATGTCATGAAGAGATCCCATCGTTGCAAATTCGTATGCAAGCACACGTAAATTTCCTTCAACACAGTAACCAAGCAACTCAACCAGATTTTCATGCTTCAATCTTGAAACCATGGAAACCTGAAATCAAATAGTTGGACAAAAATTATAATAATATAATTTCGGTCATCACCAACAACAAAGTAAGCAAAAAAGATATCCTTTTGGTTAAATTGCAGCTATACCTGAGTCAAAAACTCAATATTTGACTCGGGCTCGGATGAAACATCAAGCTTTTTTACAGCAACAGCTTTTCCACTGCTTAAGTTTGCATAATACACCCTTCCATACGATCCTTCACCAATCAATGCCTTTGATCCAAAGTTGTCAGTCTTTTCTTTCAGTTCTTCCAAAGGCATTACAGGCACTTCAATAGGTGGTGCTGCCTTTTGCACTTCAGGTTTCACAGGAGCAGATGCCTTGGAGCCTTTCTGGGGCCCTAACATGCAGAACATGATTAAGAAAAGGGTATTATGGAACATGAAGTTGTATAAAGGTATTCACATTTTCTAACCACAAAAAAATTAAAATCTTGTTTACAATATAAAGCAAATAACTTTCAATGGAAGAAATTAAAGTCAGTCTCTTAAAAACTCCATTTCCTATTTTATCCATAAAAGCAACTTTCAAGACAGGTAAAGCATATGGGTATTGAATTTTGTCCAACGTTGCAGCTAAGAAGCAAATCTAACACAAAAGGATGAATTGATACTTAACATAAAAAGGTCACAATAGTATTAAGCATTAACATAACTTTTATATGCATACCAATCTAAATATTAATAAAGCCATAATCTTCATTGGTTTACAAGCTTATAAAACTTGCTAATATAGCACCAGTAATAGTAGTATAGTACAACATAATAAACGTTTTAAAATTACCAAAGACCCACATATGCTTTGTCAGATTTCTAACAATTAAAAAATTGAAGTGAATAATAATGAAAAGCTCCATGACTTGCACAAATCAAGATTTTTGTTATAGAGAGTAGAAATATAGAAGACATCATAGACACGCAAGGTGATTAAATTAAAACTTCCTATCATAATTCATAAGAACAAAAAAGGGAAGACTACGCTTTAAGCATTTAAAGCAGAAGGCATGATAACAAATCCTCAGAACTTTGGCCACAACCTACAACTGCATCATCCACACACCAGTTCTTTAGAAATTAAAACACCTCTTAGGTATTCTACAGATATCCTACTATTAATTTATCCATACACCTAAACATTATTGATTTATCTCAAGCAGCAAATCAAAATTACCAAATAAACAGGGATACGGAATAGTAAGTATGAAGTGGGACTTTAAGAGTTAAAAAACACACCATCTGAATAATTCTTTGGGCTTTTTGCACGCTCATTTTCATGTGACGGGTAAGACTCTTCTGCTTGACAAGTACAACAGAGCCACCGACGCATCTTCACTTTCTTACTTAAATAGAGATCGTAATCGGGACTTCTATTTTCCAAACGTACAAAATAACCAGGAGGAGGTGCATGTGCCTGCAAGGTACAACATAACATTTATTGCAAACTCAAAACCAAAGCCTAAAATCTACATTAATAATAGTAAACAAAACAAGAAAAGTTCTATTGATCAACCAAATTCCCTTGTGAAAATTTAAAAGCAAAAACCTATTGAGAAAACTTCATTACCAGCAAGCTCAGAAACAAATTTCAAAAGAATAAATTCAACAAACACGATTTTGCCATAGTAGTATTAGGCTTGACTTCAAAGCTAGAAGAAACATTTAAAAAATTCTCTTCAATCTTACAGCGTTTAAAGCTAACAACTCCAGTCAAATTATAATGAACACTTATTTCAGGCCAAAAACCATCATTTAGAAATAATAGTTGTCAAACAATGGATTTTGGCACCTGCCACGGTTACCAGATAAGAACAGAACACATCGTCGAGATAAATTTTGGCATTACAACACATCCCACATAATGTAACATAACAAACATGAAAAAATAAATGTCATCTACAATCTACAATGAAACATGCTGTAGGCAATCGGTCTACAATCTGTTTAATCATTTTGTGAATTTGGTGAGTTCGATAATTAGTACAACAAAAACATTCGAATTGATAAACTTCACATTGTTATGCGAAACACAACTCATTTACAAATCTTTACCCAATCCATTGCAAATATTAGATAAAAGAAAAAAGAAAAACCAAAATTTGTTACCCAATTGAACACCAAAAGAGAAATTAAAAAAAAAAAAAAAAATCAATTCTCACCCCTAGAACACGCGGTTGATAATCATAGTCCATTTAAAAGAACAGAGAAAAGCAAAATCTAAGATCAAACCCAGAAAAGGATTAGCACCCAAAATTCGAAATTGGGTCGATTCAATGAAGAATCCCCAAGACAAACATGAAAGAAAAACAATATAAGAAAACAAAGAAGCCCCAAAAAAAGCGGAGAAACCAGATAGGAAATCCAAAAAAGAAATGGATGAGAGAATTCAAAAATGGAGGGGGGGTTGGTGATAACTTAAGACAGAGAAGGAAAACAATAACAATAATAAGAAAAACAGACGGGCAAAACGAAGAATAGCCCTAGATCTTAAGCGAAATCAAAGGGAACCCATCAAAAAGCGAAAGAGTACCTGATCACAACTCTCTCTCTCTCTCTCTCTAGGAAGAAAATAGTAACAATTGATTTTGTTCGTTGTTGTTGTTGTTTCAGTTTTTTTTTTTTTCTCTCTCTAGGGTTTGTTAGAAAAAGAAAAAAAAAAGACAAGTGGGATAGTGTTGATTGTGGAAGTTTCAAAAGGGTGGTGGGTTTGCTTTGCTTTTGAGCAACTGAGAGAGAGATATGAAATGGAGAAACGACAGAGAGGCAAAACGCGGCTTCTCTCTCTCTCGTTATTATTTTGGGTTTGTTTTCTTCTCTCTATCTGTTATAGCTTGTTACAATAAAAATATGGATTAGTTTTTTGATTTTCTTTGCTTTCATCTAAAAACATGGGAGTGGGGCGGTGAACACACCTTTTTTCATTATTCGCCAACTAATTTCGTTTTTTAATTTTTTTTTATAATTTTTTATAATTTTTTTTTTCGTTTTTATCCTAAATTTTAAAACGCATTTACTAACTAGAAATTCTGAAACTAAAATTTGGAAATCAGATTATAAGTGAGTTATGAAACAATTTGGAAATCATATTACATGGGTCTCAAACACAACTCAGACTCCACCCACCCTCTCACCTAAGAAATCAAGTTCCCATTCTTGATTCACATTTTCATGGAACTTGATTTTCTTTCATTTCTTTATTAATTAATAAACGTGTTTTTATTATATTCTATTTTTGTTTTGTTTTTGGAACCGGTTTTTTTTTACCGTATATATCTATCTACCCATCTAAACTATGTATTTTTTTTTAAAAGTTTTTTATCATTGGTAAGATTCGAGTCGCTAACTTGGGAGTTATTTGATCACTTCATGATCAAATAAGTGATCGAAAAAAACTTTAATGATAGTGCTGAAAGCTGCGCCAAATTTGGCATATGATATACTTTGTGCCAAATTTGGTACAGTGTATAATATATATAGGTGGCCACGGTTCGGTTTCGGTTCCATGGCCACCAAAAACTGAAACCGTAACCGAAAAACCGGTTTGGTACACGGTTTTTAACCGGCGGTTTTATGGTTTCGAATAAGAAACCATCAGTTTTGGGCACGGTTTTGGTTCTGTTTTGGTTTCGGTTTCTGGCGGTTTTTCAAAAAAAAAAATTCAAAAAAAATGCTACGTGGTAGCTTCTGAATCGTTGAATTTTTTTTTTAAAAAAATTTATTTTTAAAACTAGCGGTTTAATCGTGGTTAAAATCGCCAGTTTTGTCGGTTTTGGACATGCCCAAGCCGAAACCATAACCGGTTCAACCGGTTTCTGACAGGTTTTGAAATCGTCGATACTGGAACTTTGAAACAGTCGATTCCGGTTTCGGTTTTGGGGCAGTTTTTGGCCATACGGATTCGGTTAAACCGCAAGCAAAACCGCCAGTTTAACCAAAACCATAGTCACCTTTAATAGTATATACCAAATTTGGCACAGCAATAAATGCATTCATATTTGTTGACTTTTTAAATTTTAAATAATAAAAATTTATCAAATTTGGTAGGCAAAATTGAGATTGAAACAAGGTTGTATTTGTTAATTTTTATAATTTTAAATGATAAAAATAATAAAAAAATAGAATATCAAATAGAATTTTACATTGGAGTACAATATTAAAATAACGTGTCAAATATAATATTTTACTATTTTTTATATCAAATTTAACATTGGTATTGATATATGTATTAGAGATGGTCTTATAACACGTAAACACCTATCTAAAAGATGTTCAAGTATCGTCGTTCTTCCGGGCAGCATAGAATTTGATCTCATTAAACCCTTCTTTTTGATTCTTGGTTATAGAAAGAGTGGAGTCATAGCATTAGGCTTCGATCAATGGCAACTCTATATACAGAAACTGGCTATTATTTATCGATAGGTCATGCCAAAACCTTGTACAGCAAACACTCATTTTAAAGGCGACTGAGTCCCTCCCGCCAAATTTTGGAAGCCCCTTCCTAGTGTTGGGGCTCAAAAAGCCCAAAAAATAAGAAACCAACCCTTAAACGTCTTTTCTTCATGGTAATGTACAATGGTTCATAAAGTGTTGAAAACACATACAAGAGGTGAAATCATGAACATATCTCAACATATAGAAAAAAACATTTCTCTAGGAGGCATTTCCCTTTACGAGCCATACATTTTTATGTGATCAAATTCGATAACGAAGGTGCGGATCTCCATAGGGGCAAGTTCCACCACCAGCTTTGCAGGATCAACAGGCCCTCCGCTCACCACTTTGGTTTCCTCTTCGGTGGAGCTCCATACTTTCCAAGCTAATCTCTTCTTCTCCATCGCGGCTCTTTCTTGATTGGCAGATAAGTTCATCTCTATCACTTTACTTATCTGAAGAAAAAAAAATACATGACAATGAAATCCAAAATTAAGATGGTGTCTGGGAATGAACACAGCATTTTGCAGTGTTGTATATGCTGCTCTTACTTTCTTATTTGGAAACAGCTTCTTCAATTCCACACTTGTCATTACAGAATAGTCCTTGTCCTCTCCGGTCTGCATAAATATCAAAAGCAGATGACAACAAGGAGTTGAAAAAAAATTATATTGTCATAAATTTGTGGAGCAGTAAACTTAAAGATCGTAAAGAAAGCTATTTCAAAGCAATTGAGCATAAGACTACCCACGATCCATCGGACATGGTTGAAAGAACTTTCTCTTGTGGGACTCATTTAGATGAGGATAAACATGTTAAATCATTCCGTTGAAAGGTTCTGATACAGTTTATAATGCTATGAGGCAATCAATGACACGGGGAATCAATGGTGATAATTAAAGAATGTTTAATATTCAGAGCACGGTAATGAACTAGAAAGGCACACTTACAGTTAAACCTTCACATCCATTATCGACACAAACTGTTTCATTTAATACCTCACCAACACCTCTCACATCATCATGAATCAACCTCCTATGAAACAAATAAGGATGTTAGCAATCGATATACACAAGCAATTATTGATATAGAAATGAATTGTTGCAGAACAGAATGAAAGTAAACAATATTGATAAAAGGGAATAAAAGATTTAACAAACCTATGAAGCATCAGTTCAATTTGACCATCCACTAAGCTGGTTCCTCCCACTGACCGATCCACCAACACCGAAAGTTCCGTGCTGTCATCTTGCACATAAATTCCAAGATTAACCTAGAAGAGTGCAGTTCAAAGGCAAAGACCAATGTTTCATTTAAACGGCTCAGTTAACAGGAAAACACTCACATCAACCAATTTCAGATAACAAAAACAGATGTATGTTGGGGGAGTGCGCTGGACCATGACTAAGAAAGGATGGCATTTGAAAGAGGTATTAACTGGGAATCAATTATTCTTCCACTGGAATCCTTAACAATAACACTTTCAGTGGAAACCTGTAACAAGCATGAAGCATTTAGCAGTGCTCTGTAACTTCTGATTTGTTAAAACATGCATAATTGCCTAAGTTTGATATACAGAACACTAAGTTGATGCTCTAATAATATATGACAGAAACTGGAACTGGATTCTATAAATTGGCAATTACTGAAATATTAGCTGCACGATGACTCACATCAAAGCCATCCAATATTAACAAATCAACTAAGTGATTTAAGTGGCACTGAGCAGTGAGCAGTATTGGAGAACAGTGAATACTGAATAAAATATTCTTAATCATAAAATTAGAAAAATGCATGTAATCAATAACCATTCAATGAACAAACAACACACAATGGTGAGGATTTTATAAATTGGATATAATAAACACATCAAAAGTTGCTTGTTTAGAAGGAATAGTAAAAAATATTGCTTCTCAAGATGCAAAACTCCATCAAATTTGAAAGAACAAACTACAAAGAGGGAACAAAATTTCTATTCCTTGCAAGGTAACAAGCACTAGGTTAACAAGACAAAAACTAACAGCAAAGCAATATTAAGAAAATATGTTGCCAAGTTGAACTACTCAGAAAACAACTCCTAGGAAATATATATCTATGAGGAAAATTGCTCATAGTGGAGAAGTAAGGTCATGTTTGCCAATCCCATTTCATTAATTTCTACTGAAATGAATGCTACCTCATCAGCACAAGTCACTATAATTATATTTGAATAACTAGCAAAATTTCAGTCATGCATTGAGAAGTCTTAATATTAAATTACTTAATGCCAAAAAGAGATAAGGAAAAACTTACAGGAATGCGTATTACTTCTTCTCTCTTCCATCCATGAGGATTGTAGACGACAACAACCTACAATAGAAAAGAGAGTAAATGATTTAGAGATCTGAAGGAACAAGCTCAATATACACACACAAAAAAAATTAATTAATTAAAAAAATGATAAATCATTATACAGACCAAGCTTCACCGAATCAATCTGTTGTCTAGACTTTGTAACTTCAACTGAAGACCTTGGCTACTTCCATAGACATTGCCTAACAAAATTTAAGAGTAACCAATAACTAGACAAGTAAATGATATCAGCAAAAATATTTTCAGAACTAAAATGAAGATAGAAATAACAGTATCTTTCAGAATTTTCACTATGGTTCCTTAAATAAAAATAAAAAAAGATTTTCAATGTCTTTTATCCTTCATCAAAGAGAAATTTTAAATTTTCAAGCCAAAAGTAGTCTGCTTCAAATTGGATATAGCGAATTTGTACTCTCAAGCTTACCATAGGCATTGCTGATCTTTTTAGTAGTCCTAAATGACACAATGCCTATAGCACAAGCAATCATCAGCAAGCGGTTGAGATCATGTATGTAAACTTGAAAAATAAATTGAGATCAAATAAAACGAACGAACGAAAAAAGATCAAATGAAAGAAAAAATGTCAAATGATAAAAACTAGTTGGTACAGACCAAATGAAAGGAAAAAGATCACCATCTTGGAAGACATTACAAAATTCAAGAAGATGAAACCAATCCCTCCCACCCCTTAACACAAATGAGTGCCAAACATGTCCCCTAGAAGTCCTCTTTGATTACAAAGATGAACCATGAAAACAATCATAACATAGTTTCATAAAACCATTATCAGAACCCCATCACCAACAGAATACACCAATTATATACAAAAAGGAAAGCTTTTTTTATATATGAAACAAAGAGAAATTTTATCAATAAGATCAACAAGGACATTCACACAAGTCTAATAAATTGTAAGAACCCACAACAGTTGCACAGTAAAATAGGAGAAGTATGAACTACAAGTCTGCAACCAATGTGTAATTGAACAGATACACCGACATAAACCATAAAACCTCAAAAATACGAACAATCAAAAAAAGTTATAAATCTGACTGACCTTGTTAATTGCAACCGATGGTCAGTTTCATTAGGATTATGTTAGTGCCTTCAAAATCAAAATTAACACGACAAATTCTTTAACCGGAAATATAAATATAAACTTAAATACACCCCAATATACCAGAAATACTTGACATTCGAAATCAAAATTCGATAAAGACAATCAAAAGTCATTAAAAATGATATTTGCACACCTTTAGCTGCCCAAGCCTCTACCTCGACTGGATAAATTGCTTCTGAATCTGGGCATCACCCTGCCAACCAAGTCAAAATAAAAAAGAAAGAAGAGAAGGAAAGGAGAAGAGAACTTCGTATTTTGTAAATCTCTGGTTTTTGTTTCAGTGATTTGTGAAGAAGATAGATAGAGAGAGAGAGAGGTTTCCTATTTTTATTTTTATTTTTATTTTTATTTTGTTTTGAAATGATTTATCTTATTAAATATTTTATATTAACCGTTGGATCAAATTTTATTTCATCCATTCTCAAAATCCCTGCATAATAAAGTCGAACCCCAAAAAAGAAGACTACACACGTTCACACACTTTGGTCTCTTGCTCCTTTTTAAACCTATAACCATTTTTTATTTTTGAAAACATCGAGCCGCAGCCGCCACCTCATCTCCGCCTCTCTCCATGGCTGCTGCTCTGTCCTTAAACCAGTCCACTTCCATTTCAAACAAACTCTCTTTCTTCTCCCAAAACCCATCTCCAATTCTCTACCGTTATAACCCCAACAAGCCCTTTTTCAAAACCTCCATTTCATGCTCTCTCCACCAACGCAGCCGCCCAGAGTACATCCCCGGCCGCATTTCCGACCCCAACTACGTCCGCATCTTTGACACCACCCTCCGCGACGGCGAGCAGTCCCCTGGCGCCACCCTCACCTCCAAGGAGAAGCTCAACATCGCCCGCCAACTTGCCAAGCTCAGAGTTGACATAATCGAAGCCGGTTTCCCCGCCGCTTCCAAGGACGACTTTGAAGCCGTGAAGACAATCGCCAAAGAGGTGGGAAATGTCGTCGATGAAGACGGCTATGTGCCGGTGATCTGTGGGCTGTCTCGATGCAATGAGAAGGATATTAAAACTGTTTGGGAGGCTGTCAAGTACGCTAAAAGACCCCGTATTCATACTTTTATCGCCACCAGTGATATTCATTTGGAGTACAAGTTGAGGAAAACCAAGCAGGAAGTCATTGAAATTGCTCGGAGTATGGTCAAGTTTGCCCGGAGCTTTTGCCACGATGTCGAGTTCAGTCCAGAGGATGCTGCCAGGTTACATTCTTTATTCTTTAATGCTTTGCTTGTCGTAAGAGTTTTCGATTGCTTTGTTTCTTTTCAGTTTTTGTATTTTAAATTTATTTTAATTGTTGCATAGTGGTCTATTTAAGATTTTTGCTGTTGATTATCTAGAATACAAGCTTGTTCTTTGAGTCCTTGTTGTGGGTTAAGTGATTTTTTTCCCGAAAGAGAGAAAAGTAGTTCATTGAGTCTAAACCTGAGTTAGAAAACAGAGCAATGTTGAATTGAAGATTGTTTCCTCATAATGAAATGGTGACTAAATGATAGCTATTTTTGTTGTTAACTAAAATTAAAAGCTTCTTGTGCTACATGATGATGCGTGTTGTTGTTTTTTCTTCTTCTTTTCATTTAATATTATTTCCCTTCTACCAGATCGGACAGGGAGTTTCTATACGAGATCTTGGGTGAAGTCATCAAGGCTGGCGCATCCACACTCAACATACCTGATACTGTTGGTATAACCATGCCTAGTGAATTTGGAAAATTGATTGCAGACATAAAAGCCAATACTCCTGGAATTGAAAATGTTATTATTTCGACGCACTGTCAGAATGATCTTGGACTTTCTACCGCCAACACTATAGCTGTATGTCATTACATTTGCTACTCTACCTTATGCATGAGGCACCATAGCTGAATTGCACTCACATCTGAGCTTTTATAAATCCAGGGGGCAGTTGCAGGTGCTAGACAGTTGGAAGTAACAATCAATGGCATTGGCGAGAGAGCTGGAAATGCTTCATTAGAGGAGGTAAGTATCATATTTTGTGCATAAACATGTAAATATCTCTTTAGTTATTTTTTTCCACGTAGAAATGGATGATCTCATCTTCTGGACAAAGAATATGTAAAAGGGCTACTCATGATTTAATCGATCCCATTTAGGGCGAATTTGTTATTGCTGTAGCTTTTAAAATAATCACGGTTAACTGTGCTAATATGAAGTTAATTAATCAACTGTTTGGTTAATGTTGCTGCTAGCACTGCGGTTAAACTCCTCAAATCCAGTATATATGTGTTTGGTAAATTATATTGTTAATTGCTGTGCCTTTATATAATGACTAATAAAGTTATGATTTTTTTTCAAAGGAAGTGTATGTAAATTGAAATGTTTTAATGTGTAAAGAAAAAGTAATTATATAACATTTAATGCAAATGTCAAAAAATAAAATAAAATATAAACCATCTATTTTTATTTATTTTTTTTTTATTTTTATAATTCACATTACCAACATATGTATTAGTATTAGCTAATAGGTAAAAAGTACTAGATCTTCTACTAGTTGTAGTGTTCTTTCTAGTTTTAGATCTACTTCTATTTTATGTATTCTTGGAGTAGATAAAAAAAAAAGTTCTCACCGCCTTGTCTCCCATGCTAATTATATTATGGCTTAGGTAATGTTAATGATTCATGTAATGCTTATTGACTTATTGTTATAGTGGCTGCAGCATTAATTCTAAGTTGTTCCTCCTTTGTATCATCTTGTTTGGTTTATTGTTCTTTTGTTCATTAGATCTTCATTTGTTGTATGTTATCTATTATTTGATTTTTTATAATTTAGGTTGTAATGGCCGTTAAATGCCGTGGGGATCATGCATTAGGAGGTCTCTATACTGGAATTAATACAAGACACATTGTTATGGCCAGCAAGATGGTATCCTCTTGAAAACAGACTTCACAGCCAGTTTTCTTATTAATTGTATGTGCTTTGGTTAATGTTTTAAATGGCTCTTTTTGTTTATAGGTAGAAGAGTATACTGGGTTGTATGTGCAGCCTCACAAGGCTATTGTTGGAGCGAATGCTTTTGCTCATGAAAGTGGTATTCATCAGGTTTGTGTTATTATGCTTTCAACATGAAAGGTTCTGTATAAATCTTTTTTTTTAAGGCTAATGTTGAGAGTGTATCAACTGATCTATTAAGAGTTTGCTCTTGGTGGGAAAATGGCATTTTGTTTTTCATCAGGAAATGATATGCTTTGCAGAAAGACCCACAAAAAGAAAAATTAAAATAATAGTTTAAAAAAATATAAAATTACTCAAAAAAAAAAAGTATTTTATATATTGTTTTTACTAATTTTAAGTTTTGTGATTTGTTGAGTCCCCCCAACCCCCCCCCCCCCCCCCCCCCAAACTCTAAACTTCTAGTTTCACCCCTAGCTACAATAATTTGATTACTCAAGTTCTGCCTATCTTTCTTCTGAGCAAATTACTCCAAACATTCATGAGGTTTGCTTTTTTATATGCGGAAACAACTTTATCGAAAATTGACATTGACCTCCCTTGTCGTTAGTGAAACTTGGTCAAGCATAATTGTTGATCAAGTTTGACTGTCAAAATACCAAAATGCCCCTGATATCACAAAAAAAAAGAAAATAAGAAATTTAGGAAAAAAAAAAAAGAAAAATAATTCTCTTTGTAAAAAATCAGATTTTTTTAAAAAAAATAGATCTCTACCATTCATCTTGAGATCAAATAAAAAAATATATATATATATTTTTTTTTAAATGGATCTTCACTATCCATCTGAGATCAAATAAAATTTAAAAGAAAATTTTTTCTTGATAAAAAGCAAAAGTTAATTTTTTTTTTTAAATTGATCTCCAACCATCCATTACAATGATGGACGGTTGGAGATCAATTTTCAGTTAAAAAAAAGTGGAGATCCATTTTGGTATTTTGACAACCAAACTTGGTCAACAGTTAAGTTTGTTAAAAGAAATAGAGGTAGTAATTTATAGCCTCCAAAGCATAAAGTGTTGCCAACATATCTTTTGATGGTATCATGAAAATTGTCTGCAGTATATTGGATTGACAGCCTGGTCAATGTTTATATCTTTTATGAATTCTTCCTCATCTATAGGACGGAATGCTAAAACATAAAGGTACATATGAAATTATATCTCCTGAAGACATAGGGCTTGAACGATCTAATGAAGCTGGTATTGTCCTCGGAAAACTTAGGTATGGTCTTTAACTCTTCAAACTTCATGAGAAGATGTCATAGCCTATTCCTATAAAAAAGAAGTGTATTATTAAGCTTTTTTTTTTTTTTGATAAGAATATATTTAAGCTTTTATAAATTTCTGTTCACATTGTTGGATGTTATTGGTCAAATGTGATTTTAACTTAATTGTAAATGGCATGGCATTTTCGCATGGTTGTTGTGAAATCATGTATGAAGGGGCGATAATCCATTACTCTAATGGGAACCAAATAGATGCCTAAACCAAGCTTGAAGTAAACCCCCATACCCTTGTTCTTATATATGGTGAGTAGGTTTCGGAAAGCCAAATTAATTCTTCACATGTATGTGTGCCCATGTATACAAATGGATTGCATTATGTATCTCATTAATGCTTTTACAGTAGGCAAAAATAATTCTACTGAAACAACTGTTCATATATTTAGTATGCAAATCTATTTCTTGGTTAAGTGGTTAGGACTTGTATTTATGGGCAATCTACTGTAAGATACCAACCATTTCATAGGAAAATAGATACTGTTTCATGATTTTGTATTGTTGTATGCCTAGTTGTGTTCTATTGAAATGGGGTGTTAATATAGTAGGGGTGGCAATATAGGCCACGACCCATTGACACGACACGATATTTGCATGTTTGGGTTAGGTCTTGTTGGGTTTGGGCCACTAATAGGTCAACACGTTAAGTAAACGGGGTCATGTTTGGGTTGAACCCCACCCAACCCACCAACCCATTTAACACGAGTAATTAATATCATTGATAAATATGTAATTTACAAATATATAGAGAACCCTAAATATTGGTTTAATAAATCAACCATAAATACTTTAAATTCCTCATTCTATCTTTTATGCCCTACTCATAATTATTGATTAAAGAGTGCAAGTCTTCAAGATCCAATAAGTCTCTAGAGGAAAAACGTATTGTCCATCATTAATTTTGTTATTTATTATTTATTTTTTTATTTTTTGTGTTTATATTTTATGCTGTGTCGCATCCTTGCATGGTTTTTTTTTTTTTTATTATTATAAATTTAATATGTTTACTTCATGTATATTGTATACAGTATAATATGGTAAGTGCAAAATAAGGTTTTTTATTTTTATTTTTAAAGAATGCAGTGAGTTAAGGACTTTAAATACAAAGTCTTGATATATTGCATGCATGCTTTTATGGGATTTTAGTTTGAATAAAAAATTTTGATATTTTTGATTATTTTCATTTATTAAATGAGTTTTATTTGATTGAATTATGTAAAAAAATTTAAAAGATTTAAATTACTTTAAAATTTTAAATCGGAATTCGGAAATGAATCAATGGAATTGTATTTTATCACAAGAATCATAACCTATAAATTAATGGGTTAAATGGGTTTTATCGGGTAACCCATTAATTAATGGGACGTGTTTGGGCTTCAACCTATGGGCTATGACATGATAAGTTTAACGGACTGTGTTCGGGTTTAGCAAAAAATTAACGGGCCGTGCTTGGGTTTATACAAACACGGCACGATAGCCCATTTTGCCACCCCTAAATATAGGTATTCTCTTCTTCTATTGTTCTCTACAAATTGGCTTCCCTCAAATCATGCAACTTATTTTTGTTCTTTTAAAATTTTCTTGTAAAGTGGACGCCATGCTTTGAAGGATCGGCTGAAAGAGGTACAAACTGATTTACTCATTTGTAAGATTTGTTGAATCTTCTTTCTTTCTGCGCATAAGAATTACTCATTTTTTCTTCCTAATTCTGCCAGCTTGGTTATGAGCTTGATGATGAGCAGCTTGGGATTATATTTTGGCGTTTCAAAGCAGTGGCAGAAACGAAAAAGGTGACTTACAATAATCTTTGTGATTACGATATTCATCAAACATAAAATCAATTTATATACACTATGATTATTATAACATCCTGGATCGATTTGCAGAGGATGTGTACTATGTGAACTATGAATTTATTAACTCTGAAATCCAGCTTCCTATCTTAGAAAACCTAGAAAACCAATCATAGAAATTGCATAGGAAAGAGCTATACTGGACCCAAAATGAGTTAGGTGGAAATTATGGCTGGTTCAAGGAACCGATACTTTCTGGAATGAGTTGAAAGGCACAGAGCAGATATCATCTGTGTATTACTTTTGGAGTTTTATAAAAAACTCCAGGATGATATCATTTTAATTTTAAGGCTTAAATCCTTAGGAAAAGTGCTGACAAGTTCTGTAGGTGAAGTATGTTCACTAGGACTGAAGTTTGAAAAATGGGAAAATTTGCCAAAATTGAGAACTATATTGCCATGTTTTCTGGACAGCAGCTACCGTGATGGTTTTGGTTGTAGAAATTCAAGCATTACTGTGTAACGTAGACCATGAATAAGAAAGCAGAGTTTTAAGTTCAAAAGACTGTAAAAGACGGTTGCAAGCTGGCAGTCAAAGAGAGTATGAGAAGGTACATGTATGAAATGCTTTCCAAGGTATAGGGCTTCCTTGTCATTTTCAGTCTCTTGGGTGTCAGACACTCGGACAAAATTTAGATCAGTGGAGTTATTATTTAAAGCCTCCAATTAAGTGAAGCATTATAATTTCTGGCTGGTGAAGAAGGGAACCATTGCTGCAAATCTGTGTACGATTGCAAGCTTATTTTTGGTTTATCTATTTATTTTTATTTTTCCGATGCTTATGCTTACTCTTAATCTGTTTTACTGGCGTCACAGAGAATTACTGATGCTGACCTCATAGCACTGGTATCAGATGAAGTGTTTCAGCCAGAACTTGTTTGGAAGCTTCTTGATATGCAGGTAAATTTTAGAATTTATTGAAAGTTTGATGTTTATAGAATGATATGACATCAAGAAGGAAGAAATCAAGAAGATGAAAGATCTTCAATTAGATTAGTCAACTGATTTTGGATTGCTAGTATTTTCATTTTCTCTTTGTTTCTACATTTTTTCATTTGTGCTTTTCGATTGACCCATCTATGAGTTGATTGAAATATAGGCAATGTCAGTAAGAACTCTCTTTTTCTACACTCAATGAACAGGTTACTTGTGGAACTCTTGGTCTTTCCACAGCAACTGTTAAACTCATTGGTGCTGATGGGGAGGAGCATGTTGCTTGTGCTGTTGGAACTGGACCTGTTGATTCAGCATACAAGGCCGTTGATCTCATTGTGAAGGTTTGATATAAGCAATGAGCAATTCTGTTCTCTTGTTATCTGTATTTGCTTAATCAGTTCAGGAATTTCTATGAGCAGGAACCTGTGACTCTCCTTGAGTACTCCATGAATGCGGTTACAGAAGGCATTGATGCAATAGCCACAACCCGTGTTCTGATTCGTGGGGATAATAATCCCACGTTAACTCATGCTGTAACCGGTGAGACGGTTCAACGAACATTTAGGTATGGCATGTGTACAATGTTGCTTTTTGGAATACGTTGGTTATGTTGCTCCTGATTCATATTTGCTTAAACCTTCATTTTCTTGCCCAGTGGTGCCGGAGCAGGAATGGATATCGTGGTTTCTAGTGTCAAGGCATACATTGGAGCTCTAAACAAAATGTTAGGATTCAAAGACCAGTTGAAGACAAAGACTTCCAAGGAAAGAACCACAGTATCGACCTGAAGAGTTGTCAAATAGGATGGTTTCATTATGTTGTTGCATATGATTGTGCAGAAGTGAAATGCTTCTTGTGGATCTAATGTACATTAAGACTAAAGTACCCTTGAATCTATCATCTTAGACCAACTTTTGACTTATGGAATGACCAAAGTGATGGATTTTGGGAAAAAAAAAAAAAAAAAAGGGGACTAAAGATCTTAATATGTGATAAATCGTGAAAAAAGTTGAGTAGATATAGCATTTGAGAGAATAGGGGGAAATAACACCAAATGAGGTTGAATTTATAGGGATAACACTATGTTAATAATTATTGTTTAAATGGCACTAAGTATGTGGTTAGAGTGGGTTAGACCAAAATGTCCCCAATTGTTCTTGCAAAAGTCTCTAATTTCAAGTTTGAAAGTGTAAAAATGTCTCCTTATTGTTTTTTTTTTGCAAAAATGTCAAAAAAAATAAAAGAGATGAAGTTGCTAAAGTGCCCTTTAAATTGATTAAAAATTAAATTATATAAGGACAAGATTACAAGTTTGCCCTGAATATATAAACAGACCGAAAAAAAAAACAAAAGACAGAGAGAGGCGAGACATAGCGACGACAGGCAGACGGTGGTTTGCGAGCCGGAGAAGAGACGACACTGACATGTGAGAAAACTGTTCTGAGCTAAACAGGCGACGGTGGTTCTGTCGACAAAAAGAAAAAGAAATAGAGAGATGTTAAAGTGAGCCATCATTGCCTTGTAACTTGTAAGTTTACGGCTCCCTCTCTCTCTGAAGAAATTTCAATCCACATCAATGGCAAAGAAGAGAGCTTCAAAGGTGAAGAAAAAGGAAGAGAAATTGAAACAGATTGATAACATACCAAATTATACTAAACAATCAAGAAGCCGTCCACCTAAACGCCGCGCTGATTTCTCTCCCTTCTTCTCCTCCAATTCAGGTCTATTCTCTCCCTCTCTCACTTCAATTTATGTTGTATGATTTCAATTGCTATCTCACTGCGGAATTAAGATTTTAATTGGAGATGCTTTGTTTTAACTTTCTGTGAAATGATTGTGCTTGTTTTCGATTAATGTTGTTCTTTGGTTTCCATTTTGTGACATTTGTGTTTATATTATGTTTAATTTATCAGATTCTGCAAAATTTTGTGTTAGGACAACTCTATTTTGATGAAAAATTACAAGTTATCCCAGATGCATAAAAAGGAACAATTTAGTAAGTCCTGAATTGTCTACTTCAGAATTTGAAGACACTTTAGGCGGTTGATTTGAAGAGCTACTGAAGTTTAACTGGAGTATTACTATTAGAACCCAAATTCACAACATAACTAGATAGATTTTCCTTGAGTCAAAGGGCAAACTAGAATCCCAGCTCATTAGATGTACTGCTACCATGTAGTATATTTTTCACTTAAAGATGGGGTTGAACATGAATATATTTTATGCTTCTTGGACAAAAATATGTCTTCAGGCAATGAAACTTGTATAGGTGGTTCTCAGGTGTGTGACAGTTGGTTGGATAACAAAGTGCACGGCTTTCAAAAAGAAACATTTTGAATTTTGATCCTCCATTTTGTGACTATTCAAGTTCTTGCTTATCTTAATCATTTATGTTAATAATTTGATACTGTTTAGACTTTTGATAGTGAAATAGTGTTACCATCATGTTCTTGCATCTATATTGTATGGTTGAAACTTAACTTGGTTCATTTTATGCATATGTTCCTTACTGGGTCTATCCTGTGGTAGAGATAGATTGTCCATTGTAGCTATAAGCAGTTCAGATGACAGGAAGGATGAAGGAGAGAAATTGTGTGAGATACCTTTGGTTCTGTGCTGCAAGTCCTGGGGTAATGGATCAGGATTAATCTCAAAACGCTTTGACATTCCAATAATGGAAGCTGTATCAATGGCACAGAGTGATTTTGCTGACTACTATTGTGACAGGTTTGTCCGGTAGTTATGCATGTCATGAGCCCAGTAGTTATGGATGGCACAGAGTGATCTCTTTCGATATTGAACGTTTCTCAGGTACTATTGTAATGTGATTCTGATTATTGTTCTTTGCTTTGTGAGAATGTAATCTTACTAGGATTGGTTCATTTTCTGTATTTGAAGGGCAGCAATTCTTAAACTGTTATTGGTGTATTTGGTACAAGGTAAGTTTCACCTTTACATAGTTCTTGTTTCTTTAATATGGTATTTTAGTGGTTATGATGTTTATTTCTATAATTATCAGGCATACAGGGGATTTGAATTATGGCTTTGTCTCTGCAGGCATATATATATACAAGTCAAGCTATCATGATGGCAAAGGTAGTTCCGACAACTTGAGACGACACACAATACAATAGTTGATCGAGAGTCAAGACATGGCGATGTAAAGATGGTTTGTAGTGAGACTTACCAAGCATTTGTTAAGCTAACTTGTTAACACTTTCAATGGATTAAATGTTTACCGTGTATTATGTGAACATTAATTTGTCAATGAAAACATGGGAAATCTGAAATTTATCAGCTCCACCGTCGGAAAAAATCCAATGCGTGGCCACATGCAATAGAACAAATTCCCCACTCTCGGAAAAAATCTAAAAATTGTCGAAATAATTAAATTAAATTGAAAAATCTACTATTTCAGCTCAGTATTATTATTCTGGGCATCAAATGGGCCTCAATATATTTCTTCCAGGGATTCAAAAAATGTGTTTTCAAATGTGTTAGTGGAACACAGCTGGATCCCATAAGGGAACGTTATTGTGTGGACGTCCAGTTGACACTGCAAAATGCAACCACTATTTTCTTGCCACTTGGCCAAATAGTCATTCAAACAACTTTGACTCACATTTATGGGCTTCTTAGTTTAACTTGGGCTTAACAAAAAAATATCACATGAAGCCCAATTATATTTCTAGGCTTTAGTCCAACTATTGAACCCAGCTATATCCCATTCATTATTTTTATTTTTGGGCTTCATAAATTTTTCCTGGGCATGAATGAATTCTTTTTGTGCATTCGATGATGTGGGTCCCTTAACTTTCTTCCCGATCGAGACAGTCCAAAGTGGAAGGGACATTGGTGGGCAACTTTACGTTGTTTTTTGGGAGCATCAAACGGTCCAAAACATATCCCCGTACCAAATCCATTATTTTCAGGTTTCAGAAATATGTACTAGGCTTGAATGAATTCTTTTTCTGCACCCGATGATATGGGTCCCTTAACTTTCTTCCCGATCGAGACAATCCAAAGTTGAAAGGACATCGGTGAGCAACTTTACGTTGTTTTTCGAGAGCATCGGATGGTATGAAACATACCCCCCATACCAAATCCATTAAAATTGGTTAGTAACACTTATAATTTGACATTGTGGGTGTGACATTTGCACTATTACCAAAGGTTACCACCACTAATGTATGCTTAAGGCTTCCCATAATGCATTTTTTTCATGGTATTTGAACTCCAATGCGTGGCCACATTCAGTGGAACAAATTCCCCACTGTTGGAAAAAATTTTAAAATTGTCAAAATAATTAAATTAAATCGAAAAATCTACCATTTCAGCCCTGTATTATTATTATGGGCTTCAAATGCGTTTCCAGGGCCTCAATGTATTTCTTCCAGGGCTTCAAAAAATGCATTTTCAAATGTTTTAGTGGAACAAAGCTGGATCCCATAAGGGAACGTTATTGTGTGGACGTCAAGTTGACGATGCAAAATGCAACCACTATTTTCTTGCCACTTGGCCAAATAGTCATGCAAACAACTTTGACTCACATTTATGGGCTTCTTAGCTTAACTTGGGCTTAATAAAAAAATAATCACATGATGACCTATTATATTTCTAGGCTTTAGCCTAACTATTGAACCCAGCTATAACCCACCCATTATTTTTATTTTCGGGCTTCACAAATTTTTCCTAGACATGAATGAATGAATTCTTTTTGAGCATTCGATGATGTGGGTCCCTTAACTTTCTTCCCGATCAAGACAGTCTAAAGTGGAAGGGACATCGATAGGCGACTTTACGTTTTTTTTTTGGAGCATCAGACAGTCCAAAACATATCCCTATACCAAATCCATTATTTTTGGGTTTCACAAATATGTACTTGGCTTGAATGAATTCTTTTTGTGCATCCGATGATGTGGATCCCTTAACTTTCTTCCCGATCAAGACGGTCCAAAGTTGAAGGGACATCGGTTGGCAACTTTAAGTTGTTTTTTGAGAGCATCGCACGGTCTGAAACATAACCCCATACCAAATCCATTAAAATTGGTTAGTAACACTTATAATTTGACATTGTGGGTGTGACATTTGCACTATTACCAAAGGTTACCACCACTAATGTATGCCTAAGGCTTCCCATAATGCATTTTTTTCATGGTATTTGAACTCCAATGCGTGGCCACATGCAGTGGAACAAATTCCCACTGTCGGAAAAAATCTTAAAATTGTCGAAATAACTAAATTAAATTGAAAAATCTACCATTTCAGTCATGTATTATTATTCTAGGCTTCAAATGCATTTCTAGGGCCTTGGTGTATTTCTTCCAGGGCTTCAAAAAATGCATTTTCAAATGTGTTAGTGGAACACAGCTGGATCTCATAAGGGAACATTATTATGTGGACGTCCAGTTGACACTGCAAAATATAACCACTATTTTCTTGCCACTTGGCCAAATAGTCAAACGAACAACTTTGACTCACATTTATGGGCTTCTTAGCTTAACTTGGGCTTAATAAAAAAAAAATCACAAGAAGCCCTTTTATATTTCTAGGCTTTAACCCAACTATTGAACCCAACTATATCCCACTCATTATTTTTATTTTCGGGCTTCACAAATTTTTCCTGGGCATGAATGAATTCTTTTTGTGCAACTAATGATGTGGGTCCCTTAACTTTCTTCCCGATCGAGACGGTCCAAAGTGGAAAGGACATCGGTGGGTGACTTTACGTTGTTTTGTGGGAGCATCGAATGGTCCAAAACATATCCCCATACAAAATCCATTATTTCCGGGTTTAACAAATATGTACTGGGCTTGAATGAATTCTTTTTGTGCATCCGATGATGTGGGTCCCTTAACTTTCTTCCCAATCAAGACGGTCCAAAGTTGATGGGACATCGGTTAGCAACTTTACGTTGTTTTTCGAGAGCATCGCACGGTCCGAAACATACCCCCATATACCAAATCCATTAAAATTGGTTAGTAACACTTATAATTTGACATTGTGGGTGTGACATTTGCACTATTACCAAAGGTTACAACCACAAATGTATGCCTAAGGCTTCTCATAATGCATTTTTTTCATGGTATTTGAACTCCAATGCATGGCCACATTCAGTAGAAGAAATTCCCCACTATTGGAAAAAGTTTTAAAATTTTCGAAATAATTTAATTAAATCGAAAAATCTACCATTTCAACCCTGTATTATTATTCTGGGCTTCAAATGCGTTTCCAGGGCCTCAATGTATTTCTTCCAAGGCTTCGAAAAATGCATTTTCAAATGTGTTAGTGGAACACAGCTGGATCCCATAAGGGAACGTTATTGTGTGGATGTCCAGTTGACGCTGCAAAATGCAATCACTATTTTCTTGCCACTTGGCCAAATAGTAATGCAACAACTTTGACTCACATTTATGGGCTTCTTAGCTTAAATTGGACTTAATAAAATAAAATAAAAAAATCACATGAAGACCTATTATATTTCTAGGCTTTAGCCCAACTATTGAACCCAGCTGTAACCCACTCATTATGAAATAGTCATGCGAATAAACTTTGACTCACATTTATGGGCTTCTTAGCTTAACTTGGGCTTAATAAAAAAAAAAAAAAAAAATCACATGAAGACCTATTATATTTCTAGGCTTTAGCCTAACTATTAAACCCAGCTGTAACCCAGTCATTATTTTTATTTTCGGGCTTCATAAATTTTTCATGGACTTGAAAGAATTCTTTTTATGCATCCGATAATGTGGGTCCCTTAAATTTCTTCCCGATCGAGACGGTGCAAAAAGGAAGGGACATTGGTGGCCGGCTTTATGTTGTTTTTTTAGAGCATCAGACGGTCCAAAACATATCCCCGTACCAAATCCATTATTTCCAGGTTTTAGAAATATGTGCTGGGCTTGAATGAATTTTTTTTGTGCATCCGATGATGTGGGTCCTTTAACTTTCTTCTCGATCGAGACGGTCCAAAGTTGAAGGACATCAGTGGGCAACTTTATGTTGTTTTTCGAGAGCATCAGACTGTTTGAAACATACCACCATACCAAATCCATTAAAATTGGTTAGTAACACTTATAATTTGACATTGTGGGTGTGACATTTGCACTATTACCAAAGGTTACCACTACTAATGTCTGTCTAAGGCTTCCCATAATGCAATTTTTTCATGGTATTTGAACTCCAACGCATGGCCACATGCCATGGAACAATTCCCCACTATCGAAAAAAAATCTAAAAATTGTCGAAATAATTAAATTAAATTGAAAAATCTACCATTTCAGCCCTGTATTATTATTCTGGGCTTCAAATGCATTCCAAGGCTTCAATATGTTTCTTCTAGGGCTTCAAAAAATGCATTGTCAAATGTGTTAGTGGAACACAGTTGGACCCCATAAGGGAACGTTATTGTGTGGACGTCCAGTTGACATTGCAAAATTCAACCACTATTTTCTTGTCACTTGGCCAAATAGTCATGCAAACAACTTTGACTCACATTTATGGGCTTCTTAGCTTAACTTGGGATTAATAAAAATAAAATCACATGAAGCCCTATTATATTTCTAGGCTTTATCCCAACTATTGAACCGAGCTATATCCCACACATTATTTTTATTTTTGGGCTTCACAAATTTTTCCTGGGCTTGAATGAATTCTTTTTGTGCATCCAATGATGTGGGTCCCTTAACTTTCTTCCCGATCGAGACGGTCCAAAGGGGAAAGGACATCGGTGGGCGACTTTATGTTGTTTTTTGGGAGCATCAAATGGTCCAAAACATATCCCCGTACCACATCCATTATTTCCGGGTTTCACAAATATGTATTGGGCTTGAATGAATTCTTTTTGTGCATCCGATGATGTGGGTCCTTTAACTTTCTTCCCGATCGAGACGGTCCAAAGTTGAAGGGACATCAGTGGGCAACTTTATGTTGTTTTTCGAGAGCATCAGACTGTTTGAAACATACCCCCATACCAAATCCATTAAAATTGGTTAGTAACACTTATAATTTGACATTGTGGGTATGACATTTGCACTATTACCAAAGGTTACCACCACTAATGTACGCCTAAGGCTTCCCATAATGCATTTTTTTCATGGTATTTGAACTCCAATGCGTGGCCACATTCAGTGGAACAAATTCCCCACTGTTGGAAAAAATTTAAAAATTGTCAAAATAATTAAATTAAATCGAAAAATCTACCATTTCAGCCCTATATTATTATTATGGGCTTCAAATGCGTTTCCAGGGCCTCAATGTATTTCTTCCAGGGCTTCAAAAAATGCATTTTCAAATGTTTTAGTGGAACAAAGCTGGATCCCATAAGGGAACGTTATTGTGTGGACGTCAAGTTGACGATGCAAAATGCAACCACTATTTTCTTGTCACTTGGCCAAATAGTCATGCAAACAACTTTGACTCACATTTATGGGCTTCTTAGCTTAACTTGGGCTTAATAAAAAAAATAATCACATGATGACCTATTATATTTCTAGGCTTTAGCCTAACTATTGAGCCCAGCTGTAACCCACCCATTATTTTTATTTTCAGGCTTCACAAATTTTTCATGGGCTTGAATGAATTCTTTTTGTGCATCCGATAATGTGAGTCCCTTAACTTCCTTCCCGATTGTGATGGTGCAAAGTGGAAGGGACATCGGTGGGCAACTTTACGTTGTTTTTTGAGAGCATCAAATGGTCCAAAACATATCCCCGTACCAAATCCATTATTTCCGGGTTTCACAAATATGTACCGGGTTTGAATGAATTCTTTTTGTGCATCCGATGATGTGAGTCCCTTAACTTTCTTCCCAATCAAGTCGGTCCAAAGTTGAAGGGACATCGGTGGGCAACTTTACGTTGTTTTTCGAGAGCGTCGTACGGTTTGAAACATACCCCCATACCAAATCCATTAAAATTGGTTTGTAACACTTATAATTTGACATTGTGGGTGTGACATTTGAACTATTACCAAAGGTTACCACCACTAATGTACGCCTAAGGCTTCCCATAATGCATTTTTTTATGGTATTTGAACTCCAATGCATGGCCACATGCAATGGAACAAATTCCCCACTGTCGAAAAAAATCTTAAAATTATCGAAATAATTAAATTAAATCGAAAAATCTACAATTTCAGCCCTGTATTATTATTCTGGGATTCAAATGTATTTCCAGGGCCTCAATGTATTTCTTCCATAGTTTCAAAAAATACACTTTCAAATGTGTTAGTGGAACACAGCTGGATCCTATAAGGGAAAGTTATTGTGCGGACGTCCAGTTGACACTGAAAAATGCAACCACTATTTTCTTGCCATTTGGCCAAATAGTCATACAAACAAATTATTATTCGGTGCCTCAATGTATTTCTTCCGAGGCTTCAAAAAATACATTTCAAATGTGTTAGTGGAACATAGCTGGATCCCACTAGTGATTGAAAGTGGAGCATGGTCGGATCCCACATTGATATTAGGTTATTGAACCAGTTGTATCCCACTAATCAATTCTTCATCTCTCACACTCGTTGTTATCACTTGAATTCTCACATTCGTTTTGGTTGTTATCTGATAAGTTTAGATAAGGTGCTGATGTGAAGATTACAGTGCTGAAGTGTCAAGTATTGATTGGCAGAAACAGATAGTGGAGCTGACTCAGATGATAAACATATATATATATATATATATATGAAGCGATAAAGAGAGAGAAAGCGATCAGAATTCATTTTGTTATGGTTTCAGTTTTTCTCTTTTCTTCTCATGAAATTACTAAATCAATAGAAAAGTCTCTCTTTTCTCTTCTGGTGAATCCAGTGTTCTTGAGTGATTCTTGGTGTAATCTCAGGTGATATTATTGTGATTTTAGAGTGGTTTAAAGAGTTGTATACTCTTTGTGTAATGATTGAGAGCTATCTCTTCTGTAATCTTGTGATTTTTGAGTGCTAGAGTGAATCTCTTGTAACTTTGAGGGTGTGTATTACGATCTGAGAGTGATTGGAAGGTTTGTGTATTCTTTGTAAATGGTTTGAGAGTGATATACTCTGTAGTTGTGATCCGTGTGAGTTGATTAGGATTTGTGATCCTTTAGTGTTAACATATTTGATCTTGTGGGGTTATCTGGGTAGCCTCTGGGTTGATTGATGCCTGTAATTGGTTTGTAAAGACACTCATATAGTGGAAGGGCTTCTCTATGAAGCTCAACGTGGATGTAGGCTTTTCTAAGCTGAACCACGATAAAACCCTGGTGTCCTTTCTCTCCTTTGATTCTCCTTTTCTTTGTTTCAATTTACTTAATTCTTGTTGATACTCATTACTTATTGAATCTTTGTTTAGCATATATACTGCTAGGTTGTGAGTAGTGATATTGCTTTAAATCTGATCGTATTGAAATGTGTCATTTACAGATTCTTGTGTTGGTTAATATCTGCTATTGATAGGTTTAGATACTCTTTGTTGTATCTCTGATCACACAATATAAGCCTATATAGTTGATATTACTTGGATTAGTATCTTTAGGCTTGTTCTTGTTAGGATCTGGTATTATCAGAATATATATAGGTTGAATTTCTAGTACTGTCAATGTTACATATATATATATATTCTGTTATTGTATAAATCTGACATATTGCTTGTAATAATTGATTAGTACATGTTATATCAGTTATTGTTGTCCATTATGCATATTCGTCTGTTCTTGTTGTAAAATAATACTTGCAGATTACTTGTGGATTTTATTTGATATAAAATTTATCTGTCATCTTTTGTAAAAGTCTTCTTACAAGATTATTTTTAAGTAGAACAGGTGTTGTGACAGTGTCTTGAATAGACCTGATTTCACAACATTATGCAATGTTGAGACTATGGAGAATGAAGAGATGTGGCAGGGAATTCATACAATAAAAGAAACTAAGGAGAAGCTTGTCTCAGGTTCTGTTACATGTATGGAAGTAGACCAACCTTCTCCATTCTCAGTGAAATGATGTCCTAACATTATGAGAGGCAATTGTGCCAAGGAAAACCTGGGTGTTGATATGACGCTAGACTCTGAAATTCAACTAAAATTTCATACTATAAGTAGGACTGGTGTGGATGAACTTGTCTCTGGCTCCATTTTACAAATAGAAGGAAATCAGCTTATTGTCGCTTTAGTAGAAGCTTGTTTTGAACTCCAAAATGGGGATTTGGGTTGTGATGTTACAAGAGATAATGAACCGCTAGGAGATAACCAGACTTCAAATGCAACTAATAAGGAACCCAATCCTAGTTCTTTGGAATTCAAATGCAATTGGATTTTTTTTTCACCATTTACAATACAAGATCCTCTAAAAATGCACAAATTTAAATTTTTTTTTCTTTTAATGTTTCTGGGCAGCCAAACAGAGGGATAACGTATTAACGTTGTCCATGAATTTTAGAGGTATGATGTTTGTTCATCAGAAACTAACAGTTTGGTGATGCTGTGATAATTTTTTTTTTTTAATTGTTTTCAGGTTGGTTTTGACCATACCATGTTAAATCAATTGTTCTTTGGTTTGCTCCTAATTGATTGATGAAATTTTGTGAATCTTTGTGGTGGAGATTTATGATAAGATAACAGAGGCAGAGTCTTCTTCAACATATCAAGTAGCTATACCAATAAGTCTAATGAGTATCAAAACATGTGGTGAAGGAATTGATAATTTGAGATTGGCTTTAGATTGTCATACTACAACTCCTAATCACTCAATAATAAAATAACGGTGGTTAGAGTTAGTTAATTTTTTGCAACGATTTTCTCATTCAATAATATAGAGAGAAATTCACGCAGAGAGACTCCATTACTAGAGTTCCAAAACTTCTGTACTAGTTTCTAATTTCAGTGAAGACTTTTGTCAAACACTTTTATATATATATATATATATATATATATATAAATATATATAATACCTAAGTCTCTTTAATTTGTGTGTATTTGGATCATGAAGATATATATCACCTCGCTTTGTGTTTTTGTGGATTGATTGATCGATCGATAAATCAGCACAATTTTATTGATGGAGAATTATCATTCATCCACTCTTTTGTCGATGGATTCGGTTAGGGTAATATGGAATTTTTTTACCAACCTATTGTGGACATGGTCTTTTGAAGTAGCTTTCGAGACCAGGATTCATCTCCAATGGAAGGCCACCGCATGTAGTTACCTCCCGCGATGTTCGAAAAATTATAATTAAATGAAAAATAGATTCACTAAAGCCCAGTCTGCTATAAACTCAACTTAACCGTACAAGACATTATTTTCACAACAGTTAGAAGATACAAATATAAACACCACCGTCACTACAACAACTAAAATACAGTTATAAATATTATTATAAACTCAACATAACCATACAAGACATTACACAACACATACAACACCATCACCACAACAACAACTACCAAAGTGAAACTATTACAATATAATGGTATGTTAATCATTGAACTAGTGTTAATAATCACCTGCAAATTTTCTATCGAAAAAATTAGCAAGATAACATAGATTAAAACTTTATACATTTTCTAAATCATGTACATTCTAATTAGAACGGTCATCACTGGTTACCCTTCTAATGTCTATCGCAGTGTACTAACAAGCCCGTCATTGTAACCGTAGACCCTGAAAAAATTATTAAAGTTATTTAGATATGAACATGAAGCAATTTATGAATCCATAATGAATAAATTTAGATATCGATCTTGAACTAAAAATAAAAATAATATCTCGTAAACTTGATATTTTATGTGAAGCCTTAGACATGGATTTGAAGCCCTAGACTAGGATTTTGAAGCTTTGGATATTGATTTTGAAGCCTTGGACATTGTTTTCAAGCCCTGAAAAGAGATTGCAAGCCCTCAACAAGAACATTGATTTTGAAGCCCTAGACAAGGATTTCAAGCTCTCAACGGGGATTTCAAGCCCTAGACATTGATTTTGAAGCTCTGGACAAGGGATTTCAAGCCTTGGACATTGATTTTGATGCCCTCAACAAGGATTTCTGATAAATGTAGCTTTAAAGATGCTGACATGTATGCTCAGGTTCACAATATCATTTATTAATAGATCACCTCCAAGAGGAAAATTAGATCAAAACACATATACAAAATGATGTCATATACACATTTCATTCTAAACAAAGATTACAACCGAATTGAAAACAGATCCAAAACCAATTTGTTCATTGCTATTGAAGAATGTTGGTGGAATTAATAAAAGCTCACCTACTAGTCCCTCATCATTTTAGTCTATAATAAATGTAGTATCAGAGAGCTTGCAAATTTGGCTTGTATACAAGAAACACATAAAAATAAGTAGGCTTGGATTTTGAGGCCCTGGACATTGATTATGAAGCCCTGGATATGGGTTTCAAGCCTTGGACATTGATTTTGAAGCCCTGAGGCATTGATTTGAAGCCTTGGACAAGGGGTTTTAAGCCCTGAAAAAGGATTTCAAGCCCTCAACAGGGGTTTCAAGTCCTCGACATTGATTTTGATGCCTTGAATTCAACTCAAATTATACAATTTTACAAATATGCTATCTAAGTGAATTTCCATTTTTCACTATAACATTCAAGGTTTCTACACAAATTAAAAAGTGGGGAACTACATTTAAAAAAATAATAATAGTGGGGAACTACACCAGACTGGGCTCCAAAGATTAATACCCAGACTCCAAAAAATAATAATCGGGTGTCAAAGCAACATTTTGGATCATGTAACACCTACATCATAAAAGAAAATCTTCAAAGGTATAGGTTCTAAGCATCATTATCAATATGTGAATGACAAACATCACTAGAAAATGATTCCAAAAGCAACAATTTCTAATAAATATAGCTTTAAAGATGCAGACATGTATGCTCAAGTTCACAGTAGCATTTATTAATAGATCACCTCCAAAAGGAAGATTAGATCAAAACACATTCACAAAATGATGTCATATACACATTTCATTCTAAACAAAAATTACAACCGATTTGAAAACAGATCCAAAACCAATTTGTACATTTCTATTGAAGAATGTTGGTGGAATTAATAAAAGCTCACCTACTAGTCTCATCATTTTAGTTTATAATAAAAGCAGTATCAGAGAGCTTGCAAATTTGGTTTGTATATAAGAAACACATAAAAATAAGTAGGCTTGGGTTTTGAGGCCTTAGACATTGATTATGAAGCCCTGGACATTGATTTTGAAGCCCTGGGGCATTGATTTGAAGCATTGGATAAAGGATTTCAAGCTCTGAAAAAAGATTTCAAGCCCTAAACAGAGGTTTCAAGCCCTAAACAGAGGTTTCAAGTCCTTGACATTGATTTTGATGCCCTGAATTCAACTCAAATTATACAATTTTACAAATATGCTATCTAAATGAATTTCCATTCATAACCCTAACATTCAAGGTTTCTACACAAATTAAAAGGTGGGGAACTACATTTAAAAAAATAATAATAATGGGGAACTACACCAGGCTAAGCTCCAAAAATTAATACTCAGACTCCAAAAAATAGTACTTGGGTTTCAAAGCAACATTTTGGATCATGTAAAACCTATATCGCAGAAGAAAATCTTCAAAGGTATAGGTTCTAAGCATCATTGACAATTTATGAATGACAAATATCATTAGAAAATGATCCCAAAAGCAACAATTTTTGATAAATATAGCTTTAAAGATGCAGACATGTATGCTCATGTTCACAATAGCATTTATTAATAGATCACCTCCAAAAGGAAAATTAGATCAAAACACATTCACAAAATGATGTCATATATACATTTCATTCTAAACAAAAATTACAACCGATTTGAAAACAAATCCAAAACCAATTTGTACATTGCTATTGAAGAATGTTGGTGGAATTAATAAAATCTCACCTACTAGTCCCTTATCATTTTAGTCTATAATAAAAGCAGTATCAGAGAGCTTGCAAATTTGGCTTGTATAAGAAACACATAAAAATAAGTTGGCTTGGATTTTGAGGCCCTGGACATTGACTATGAAGCTCTGTACAAGGGTTTCAAGCCCTGAACATTGATTTTGAAGCCTTGGACATTGATTTGAAGCCTTGAACAAGGGATTTCAAGCCCTCAATAGGGGTTTCAAGTTCTTGACATTGATTTTGATGTCTGAATTCAACTCAAATTATACAATTTTACAAATATGCTATCTAAATGAATTTCCATTCATCACCCTAACATTCAAGGTTTCTACACAAATTAAAAAGTGGGGAACTACATTTAAAAAAATAATAATAGTTGGGAATTACACCATCCTAGGCTCCAAAGATTAATACCCAGACCCCAAAAAATAATACTCGGGCTTCAAAGCAACATTTTGGATCATATAACACCTATATCGCAAAAGAAAATCTTCAAAGGTATAGGTTCTAAGCATCATTTGCAATTTATGAATGATAAATATCATTAGAAAATGGTTCCAAAAGCAACAATTTTTGATAAATATAGCTTTAAAGATGCAGACATGTATGCTTAGGTTCACAATAGCATTTATTAATAGATCACCTCCAAGAGGAAAATTAGATCACAACACATCCACAGAATGATGTCACATACACATTTCATTTTAAACAAAGATTACAACCGAATTGAAAACATATCCAAAACCAATTTGTTCATTGCTATTGAAGAATGTTAGTGGAATTAATAAAAGCTCACCTACTAGTCCCTCATCATTTTAGTCTCTAAACGCAGTATCAGAGAGCTTGCGAATTTGGCTTGTATACAAGAAACACATACAAATAAGTAGGCTTGGATACTAAAGCCCTGGACATTGATTTTAAGGCCCTAGACATTGATTTGTAAGCCCTGGGCATTGATTTGAAACCTTGGATAAGGATTTCAAGCCCAGAAACGGGATTTCAATCCCTGAAAAAGGATTTCGATTTCCATTTTTCATCCTAACATTCAAGGTTTCAACAAAAATCCCGAGAAAAAAATATATACTAACAAAAGCTGCATTTCAAGATTTTCATTTCATATTCTTTATCCCATAGCTTGCCGACAATCAAACACACAAAAATAGAAAGAAAAACGATACTAATCAACAAAATTATGCAAAAACAAAATCAGCAATTAATAACTGTAAAAGTAATCAAATAAAACAACATAACTAAGGTATACCGAAAATAAGGATATAATACCACCTGTTTATAAGTCTAGACAGTTCTACTTCTTTTGTTTTCAACCTGAATAAAAGAGCTGAAATTCAACCCTTCAATCTTCCAACCGTCTCCCTATCCCCAAGAAAAAAAAAATGAAATTGAGATGAGACAACTTAAAAAATATTATAAAAATAAAAAAGCTCCCAAAAAAAAAATGATGGAAATGGGTTCACTTCCAAGAGATATTTAAATGATTTGAGCAAAAAACATGTCTCAAAATAGGTCTCATAAATTTAAAGAAAAAGTTTTATAGATTTAACAAAAATATCTATCATGCATCCAACATTGACAGTTTAAACATTAAATCAAATTCGAGGCCACAGAGACAAGTTGATACTAAGATAAATCTTGAAGAAAAAAGGATTGCAACACTAATGCCACCTTAAAAAAAAAATAAGGTGACGGTATGATTCCGAGTCCAACGACAACAAGTCATTCAAGTGGTTATACCTACCAACCAAAAAGGAAACAATAAAAGCATGTGAGATATAAATAAGTAAATAACTACAATGGAGATATCGAACACATAATAAAAGTAATTACATAACAAAACTGGCTTTATATTGTATATGATAGAACTATTTAACATCTCTGAAATTATCAAGCACAACCCTATGGTTAATGAGGGTAACAGAAACGAAAAACAAAAATGAGCCATCACTCATCAGCTATAAAAAAAGCAATATGAAATGCATAACATAGGTTGCAAAGCCCATGATTGATCAAACTAATTAAACCAACCTCAATGGCATCTCCATGAGTAAATATTAGAAATGAATGATATTTGTGATGTCATTGGCTTTTAAAACTAATAACAAAGACAACTTTGGTTGCTAAGGTTTCTAAAGTTGCAATTTAAGAGCTATTAGCTGAGAAATGAATGGATTAACACCATCGACATGAAAATCACTCGGGGGTGTAAACTGTCGCCTACTGTTCCAATCTTGCAACTATAAGAACAGTTTGATACCACATTAGTAGAACAAACCAGAAGTAATAGATTAATCCGAAGACAAGTATCTAGACACTTCTATTCACAAACACACAAAAATGTCAAACATTTGCTAGACAAAACACAATCGTAACACATCTCAGTTCCTATTTTATTTTCTTAAATCAATTTTTATCATAACACCAAAATAAACCAACCCAACAAAACAAAGCTCTATGATATAATATAAGAAAAATAAGAGAGGTTTTGTACAAACATACATCGTTGGGGATTAGACTTGTCGTTGGAGCCGAGATGTTCGAAGTTACCATCGGTGAGGCAGCTTTGGCGTTCGGCGTCAGATTTTTCCCGTGAACTTTGTTCTTTTAGGCACCGCCGATGATGGACTGTCACGTTCCATCCGAAAACCTCCAATTGCAGCAAATCAATCCCTTTCCAACTCCAAAAAAAACCCTAGATTCTAAATAATTCCAACTTCAGCACCTAATCCCGCAAAAACTGGCTTGGATGTAACAAACAAACCAAAATTGTAGATTTGCAAACAATTAATTTTCGATATAATGCATGAGACAGAAGAGATTGAGAGAAAAAAATTGGGCAGGATGTGGAGCGTGAGAATGGAGATGAGAGAGAAATTTTTTTGGGGCCCTTGCAAAAGTTTAGGGTTCGAATCTGACAATTTCGATTTGAAACCCTAATAGATTTGGACGAGAGCTAGGGTTTCTTTTGGTTTCACGAGAGAAAGGGAAAATCCCCAATTTTAGAAATAAATTGGATTGTAAGGGTGTAAGAGTTGTTTCGTCAAAGAGAAAATTTGGGTGGGTAATTTTGTCATTACAGTTCTTTTAAGTGGGAATGTTTTGCTTTATTGTAAAGAAAAATAAAAAAATTGGGAAGGGTAATTTAATCCAAAAAGGGACATTTCTTGTAAAGTTAAATTGAAAGTGAACATTTCTTGTAAGAAAAACAAAGGAGAGCTTCTTTTGACAATCCAATTTTTTCTTTTTACACTTCTTTTTTAAAAACACTCCATTCTCAAAATTTAAATTTTAAAAAATTCTAAAGACCCCCATTTTGTTACAAAATTATCCTTTTTATCTTTTTTGAATTAAATTATTAAAAAAAGAAATTATCTTTCATAAATCATTAGATTAATTATTACATATTAAATACTCTATTCTAAATTTTTAATTACTATATTAAACTCTATCTCTTCCAATAAATATCTCAAATTTTCTATCCCCATTATTTCTCAAGCAAGATAACAGTTAAGAAAAAAAAAAAAAAACTTACTAATAAGCTTGATTTTTAGAAACCATATGTATATATATATTAAAAAAAAAAAAAACAAGTACTTTTTTTTATATATAAAAAAAATTGAAATATAAAAATGTTTTTTGTTACTCTTATAGGTATGTAATTGTCTATATAACTTTAATTCTTTAATTAGTCTTAGAAATTTTGAGTTTAATCGAATCTAGTTGAAACAATTCAAGTTTATATATATATATATATATTTTAACTGATTTTTTAATATATATATTATTATTATTAGAAAAAAACTAAAATATTTATAATTTTTTTTTTAATTATTAATTAGAGATTGATAGAGAAAATATAGAAATATGATATATATATATATATATATATATATATTTAAATGGAGAGAGATTAACCAAGAATGAATGTTTAATATGGTAATAACATATTTATGGAAGAGAGTTTAATACGTAATATTTAATCTAATGATTTATGTGAGAAATTTTTTTTTTTTTAATAATCCAATTAGTTTGGAATGTTTCTAAATTTTTTTATTCTATTTAGTAATTTTATTTTTTAAAAGGTTGTTTAGTAATTTTAGTTTAGATTAAAGTTATCATTAATAAAAAAATCCAATTTTAAGGATGAATAGATAATTTATTGATCTGAGCGCTCAAAACAAGGGGGGATATTTTTGCTCAAACTTGAAAGTGGACATTTCTTTCGATTTCCACATGTTTATATAAATTTTCAAATAGTTGGACTGACTTGGACCTGATTTGTTCCGATATCCGTATGCTGGCAGTGCCATGGCAATCGCTTTAATAGTCTCTTTTGAGATCGACACGGTTAATTACAGAAACAATTCTCTGTAAAGTGAAATATCTTCTTCATCATTGCAGGTATTTGTTTTTATCGCCTTTTACTCCTGTAATCTTTACTTTAATTTAGGGTTTATTTTTATTGTCACAAACCTTGATGTTCGAAACTGTTAATTTCATCTTTCTGATCTGAAATTGTGCTCGTAATATCTTTTTTTGTTTGATTTGATTGATAATTTAAATTGAACAGATGGAACGGTCTCTCTCTTCTCTCACATACAAAGGTTCGATTTCTGAAGCTATTCTTGAAGCTAAGTACCAAAAGAAACTTCTTGTCGTTTACATTTCAGGTAAATACTTTTTTTTTTCCTTTCAATTTTTTAGTCTGAATATGTTGCCGTGACTTTATTTGATTGTACTGTAGTGGATTGGATTGGATATTAATATACTCGATAGTGTTGAACTAATATTAAGGAAAAAAAAAGCACAATTACTTATTATATCTGGACTATGTTTCATCGTCCCAAAACAGATTACTGTTTTTTGTGGGTTTCGAGTATTACAATCCCCACGGTTGAATCACATGTTCCCCCATGGATGTGAAAAATCAAGTTTATTGGATAGCAGTAGCTATTTGGATCTAATTCATGCTTTCTCAAGTCATTATATGCAAAAACGATGAGATGGAACTAACAACATGGTAACTGATTTAAAAAATCACTTATGGGCACCAAAACTTCAGAGAGAATTTCCAATAGAATTGATGTTTCCTTAAACCTTCATATTTAGGTTTAACTTGAAAACAGGCCTTGAGTATTTAGAAGGTTTTTGTACTACAGCCACATCTTTAGCTATTCATATGAGGTGGTGGTCGAGCATGGTAGAAATTTATGTTAGTGGGAGTAATCAATAGTAAAACAATTACTGAGAGAGTGAGGCATTAAGAAGCATGCAAATAGCTGTTGCTTGTGCAAGGCATATATTTTATTATTTCAGAATTGAGTCATATGGCCATCTAATTAGAAAAAGGGACATAAAACAAAAGAAGAAGAAAGAGTTGAATATTTTTCAAGCTAGACAGTATGCTACCTGATATATCTGGTCTGGCTTGTTTTCATTGTGCTGTTTAGTCCGTGGAATATATAAAGAGTTAAGTGTGAACCTCAGGTCGATTGAATGCTAGGGTGATGTAATCTGAATTATGTTCTTGATTGACTACGTGTTAGAAAATATTAGGCTCTGCATAACACTCTTTTATGGACTTTTTAGGGAAATGTCTGTTCTATTTTTCTTTTTCTTTTCTTTTTTGAATTGTGTTTACAATTTCATGTTTGTGTTGTAGGATTGCTTAAATTTCTTAAGTTTTACTGCAGCCCTAAGGTTTCAACTGATCCTAAATGTAAAACCAAATAATCTTATTAGGTAAACTCAATACCGATAACAAATGAGGTATTAAATTTAATTTATAACTATAGTAAACTCTAAACTATCAACCAATGATGTGTTTAACCAATTCTAAAAGCTATCTGAGAACTAAATAAACTTCTGGAATTGACTTGTAGGAAGCATATCACTAAATTTCATGAAGTAGTTAATTTACACAATAAAATTTATTTAGTAAACTCTAAATTAACAACCACTGAAGTGTTTAACTATTTCTAATGGCTAACTAAAATGAATAATCATCTGAAAACTTACTGCTGGAAATGCATTTTAAAGATAAGCACATATAAATTGCTTAAATATAATCTGATTGGAAGAAATTCACCTCACACTTGACTAAATCTAGGTGCTATTAAGGTCAGGTTGGTGGAAAAATTAAAAAGATGTCGAACAATGAAGTACAGATGTTCGAAAGATGAAATTTATGGTGGAGACTTGTATATTTCTGATAAAGAATTTGCAACTAGACACTGTTGAAATTTGATCATCTTGTTCGGTCACCAAACAGAAGATAAAAAAGATGTGAGCAGAAGAAGAAAAAGAAGAGAAAGAACATGAGTAGATAATTCTTAGAAAGCAACAAAATTGTGAAAAGAGAACTAAAGGAGGAATCAATAAGAAGTCAAATGGTCTAGAAAAGAGAAGGATAATGTAGGAGTAAAGGCAATCTGTTGTTTAATTTGTTATCTCAAAGTTTGTCAAACCAAAAAGAAAAAAGAAACATAGAAGAAAAAAAATAATCATTAAGAAGCCCCAAATCCTAGCAAATAAAGTTGTGGTTTATGGCCATTCCCTACCTAGTTAGCTAATTGATGTGGATATATAGACATCCTAGGTGGAATAGTATTGCTCAAATGTTTGATGAGCAGAATAAGCAAACTGAATAATGTATCAAAAAAATAAAATAAAATAAAGAGATTCTAATAAGTAAGTTACTTCTGTTAGTGTGGTAATAAGTCATTCGTTTATTTATTTATTTTGTTGACAGGTTGTGATGTGAAATTAATAATTTCTTTTACAGTTTCAAAAAAAATAATCTGCTTTAATATTTCTTTGATTCGATTTTTCAATATGGATTTCAGGTGAAGATGCGGAGTCAGTTAACTTGGAAAACACCACATGGACTGATTTAAAAGTACGTTTTGCAATTTTAATCTTATTTGAATGTTAAAAATTCCCTAGGTTTGTTATCGATGTTTGATTCATATGTTTTCATATTGTGTCCAGGTGGCAGAGTCTCTATTGAAATATGCTATTTTATTGCATATTACAGAAGGAAGTGCTGACGCTGCTAACTTTTATGCAATATGTATCCTCATATCAAATGAAATGAAATTCTTTCAGCAGCTACACCTACAAATTTATGCCACTGTTCTGTTGACAGAGAGTATTTTATATGAACCACGTTTAACTATGTGAAATAATATAAGTGCAACTTGCCTGGTTTTAGGAATTGTTATTGTGGTAGTTTGTATTAAGTTGATCACTGTTGTTACTTGTTTACATGGTTTCACCCTGCAACTTTAAGAATAGAATGTTTCTGAGTTTTATGAACTTTTCATGCATGCTTAATTAGTTAAAGCAACGTAATATATGTGAAATGTCTTTTGTGAAGCACCAGGCAGATTATCCGCTCCTAGTTACTGTTATTAATGAGAAATGCATTTGTCAAATTTTGTATCCAAAATGACCTGTGCATATACTTCTCACATGAAACCTTTGAGAGTATTCATTTTTAAAAAATAAGATACTTATGGTCTGTTGGCCTCTTTTTTATATAGCTTTGAAGCTTGTTAGTACTACTGGTACGATTGGTGACACTTGTTCTCAGTTGGGTGATGTAAATGAGAAAATAACATTGTTTGTCATGAGTGGTGACATTTGTTCTCAATTGTCTCATTAATAAGCATCTTCTATCTAATCTCAGCCCAAAGATAAGGAGTTGTCTCATAGCAAATTTGATTATCTGGAAATGTGATTGAAAATTTTGTATTATGATATACCTTTTTCTGAATTGGTAACTGTTGTAGTTTGTAGTTTGATAAATCTGGTAGTCAATCTTGTAGTCCCTTATAATTTCTTTCTAGTGGCTACTTTGATACTTTGACCGTCGGGGTTGTTTTTCAGCCATGTCAACTTGGCATTGGTGCTATCATTTTTTTTTGTTGGCATTTTGTAAATCTCTATCTTTGCATGTTTAAACCAAAGGCATATCCTTGCATCAACTTTTTCCAGATCCACAGAAGTCTGTCCCTTGTATAACAGCTATTGGGTACAATGGCGCACAAGTTTGGAAAAGTGGTAAGTGTTTGTACTTGCAGTAACACATATATCTATCTATAAACATTCTCTGAATGCTTGGTAATTTCTTTCTTTATAATTGTCCAGAAGGGTTTGTTACTGCTGAAGTTGTGTCATCCAGTATAGAGAAGGCATGGTTGAGTCTTCATATCCAGGTATGCTAGTTCTGGTTTCTCTTCGTGTGATGGAGACAAGTGGCAGTCTCCTTTAAGAGTTTACAATCGTTAAAACAAAGATTTGAAGGCCCAAAATTTAATTTGTCATGCTTTGGATAATGATGGGCCTATTTGGGATTTCATGTGATTAGCCCAATAGGAAATAGTTAATTGTTTGTAAGTCCAGAATTTTTTCTAGGAAGTTAAAAAGTCGAAGAAGAAGTCTTAAAAGAAGTCAAGAGTATTGTTTTCGAGAAGAAGTCTTTTTATTTTTTGACATAATGAGAAGAAGTCTTGTTTGGAGTCATTTATGCTTTCTTTTCTGTATTCTAGGAGTCTATTTTATTGTATATGTAAGGATGTATGCAGATCTGATGGAGCATGAATGAAGTTTTAAGAAAAGTTTCAGCTCTCACAATTGAGATTGTTTGATACAATCATTAGCCAAAGGTGTGATGTTAAGGGTCCTTAGGTGTGATGCCAAGGGACCTCTGGTGCCTAAGTTGTCTTATCTAATTTCTCTGTTTTCTTACTCCTAAGTTATTAATTTTCTGCCTCTCAAACCAACCTACAGCTCATAACAAATAGATCCCCAATATGTCCTGCATCATCGTGTTTTTTGGCATTCAAGCTTCATTGTGTTCACACTGTTGAAATTGCAGGAAACAACTGCATCTGTACTGACTGCTGCACTTGCTTCAAAAAAATCCGAACTACCTACTTCTGGCACTTCTGTTATTGGCTCATCTGAAAAGGGAAGTTCTTCGGTTACCACTGCATCTGAAAAACACGATCAATCTTCAGAGGCTAGAGCATTGGGTAAACCGGAGATAGCGAAGGTACATTTTAAATTCAATGGTTACCTTGTTAAATACTTTGATATTTTTATATTGCATGTTGATAGTTTATACCTTTGTTTTTTGTGCATGGACGGGAGAAGAACGCTGAAGTAGGTGTCAAGTCATCTTCAAAGCCTTTTAGTGACAGCCAGTCAGGGATTGTTGAGGATAAGCACTCTACCACTACCGCTGAAGCAGACAAGAATTTACATAGTCTTGTAATTGCAGATCCAGAACATTCTGGAGTTGAGCACACAACTTTTGGCACGGAAGATGGTTCTCCTGCCCCAGAAATGAATATTCATCATCATTCAGGTGTTCATGGAAGAGGTTCACCGATAATTTCTGCTGAAGCAGTACAACATGAAGGGGCGGTTGGCCCAGATGGGAAGATTGATGCATCGGGTGATTGTGGTAAAGTCAGTGAGATGAGTGATGTTCATTTAAATATCCGATTGCCTAATGGAGTTAGCCTACAAGAGAAATTTTCTGTGGCAAGCACTTTGAGGATGGTGAAAGATCATGTGGACAGAAACCAGGAAAGTGGGATGGGCAGTTATGATCTTGCCATTCCATATCCTCGCAAGGTATTCAGTGATCTAGGTATGAATATTTGAATTCCTAGTAATTCATATGTCCAATTATATATATTCTGTTTACTGAATTTTTCCTCAAATAGTGTGGAGGATATGTTTAAAGTGGAATGTTCTGTTTTCTTATACACTGCTTTACATTTTTCTTAACATGGATTTCATTGCTCAAAATAGCATTGGACCTTCCTTCTATGTGCATTAAGAAACTACATATGCACCTGAATGAGTTTTGTGCCTTCTTTGATATTCAAGAATGTGCCATTGAGAGAGTGAGTGCCCTCAAAAGGTTGCACAGGACTTCACTAACATACTAGACTAACAAATGCTTTTCTGAATGCTGATGCTAAAAAAACAGTACGTCCAGGCTGATTATAAAGGTCATACTTGTAGTAATGAACTTGATTATGAAAGATGGTGGATAGAACATATATTACTTACTGAATATAATATTTTCTCTTGTATAAAAGATCCAGTGTTCTTGATGGTTGCAGCTGATGTGCTTTTCATAGTTCTTCCCTCTATTGCTTGTGTACAATTTAACTGGCTGCTGAAATTCTTGGCTGTTGTATATCACTCAAGTGTCTTCTTGCTAAGTAGTGGATGTTAATTGAATCAAGGAAGTTGCTGCTTTATATCGCTCAAGCTCCTTCTGGCATGCTAGTGGTCTATACCAGAAATATGTTTTCTTCTTTTACTTTTTAAGTCACAACATAATCTCAAAGGATTTAAGTTTATACTTTCAATACTATAACATGTTATCCATTCTTCTTTTCTCTTTGTAGCCTATATATTAATCTTTTGCAATTCATTCTAATAAGAGATGTTGAGGATTGTTATTGTTCAAGGGAATCACTGACACTGTATCAATATAAAAAAAAATGTTCTTTATAGTATTCTATTCATTTATACATCAGTTGGAAAACACTACATTTGGAATGTGTACCGTACGTGATTGTCATTCTTTAACCTACTGTAGATTTAAGCAAATCCTTGTCAGAGTTGAGCTTGTTTAACAGACAAGCATTGATAGTAGTTTCGCGCCAGAGAGCTTCAGGTTACCATGAAGGGGGATCCTTGTCCTCTGGGCAAACGAATTCTACAAGTAAAGCTGATTCTTCAAATGATAGTGAAGCGGGTTATTTTGCATTCATCAAAGGACTTTTGTCGTATGTGAATCCTCTCTCCTATTTTGGTGGTGACACCAGCTCTTCTAGCTCTGGACAAGATTCTCAAACCGGCACATGGGAATATAGTGAGTTCCTATACCATGTTTGATTTCAATTATCTTTTATAGCCATGAACAACCCAACTAGGAAAAATCATGGGACCTTGTTAAGTCTCGAGCAATTCACTTTGAAAAATTTTACCATGCTTGATTTCAATTATCTTTAGAGCCATGAACTTGAGATTAAATAATTCTTTCTTTTTAGATCCCTTAGTTTATTGTTAGAGAGTTTTATATTATTGTTTGGGTCATTTCCAAATGGCTTAAGTTTTTGAGTTGAATATGGTTACTAACATTTACAAATTACAATGACATGAACCAGTTAGAAAGTAATTTATTGGCAAAACAATGTAAGATAATATAATTTTTGGAGGAGTAAAACGGAAAGAAGAGGTAATTTTTTTATAAAATTGTGGATGAGGTAGTGGCAGATGCTACCTCGCTGGGAATAGTTTCTTCCTTTCTCTCTTTGTGCGTTTATTTGTCTGTCTCCTCAAAAATGTCGGCTGATATTAGTTTAATTAAAACTATGAATGTTCACATGTTAGTCTCTTTGGCTTATGCAATGGATTTGTGTTGTTCAGTGTCTCGACTGTTATATGCTTTTTTCTTCTTATTTTCAATTGCTTTTTTTTTTTACTCTATATTCATATTGACTAAGGGCATGGCAGTTGGTGATGGGAGTTTCAGTTGTGGGAAATTGGTATTATGGAAATGATCTGCAATTATAAATTGCCTCACAGTGAATGTTCTTTCCCTGCCTAGGATGCATTTTGTGCCATCTTTTGCTCTTCTGTAGTAAAATTTAATGAATTAAGGATGCAAGGATTAGGAAAAAGATGGAAGACGAGAAATCTTTTATATAATGTACTATGGTTGCATAATTCAGCTGCGCTCAAAAGTTGTTCTTCGCTTTTATCTCCTTCATGTACTGTAGTCACTCTCCTTTGTTTTTGGGGATAGCAGTTTTTGTTTTACAGACATGCTTCCTTTAACTTTATATTGTATAGCATTTCATATTTTCCCAAAGTAAGAGGTTTTAAAGAGATGTTTGCCGTAGGTAATGGTAGTTTTATTTTCCATAAGCTCCAAGTCCGTTCTTGGAAGATATAGCCGATGATTGTTTTCCATCTGTAATCAAATGTTTGGTGAAAGTTTATAAATATGATATTCCAGTCAGCTTTATTGGAATCTAGGCACAGTATTCTCATGGTAGTTCTAGCGATATCTTCTCACAGTACACACTCCTCACCTATTCTGGTTTTGATATGTTAGGTCCAAATCCTGCACTTCGGGATAACCTTGCCAGAAATGATAGATCACCAAATCAAGGCACTTCATCTGGTAGTAATGATAGGAACAGCAAGAAACCAACCACATCTCGTTTTGGAAGTAATATTCATACGTTGAGACATGATGAAGATGATGACCGGTTCAAGGATAGAAATGCATTCTGGAATGGAAATTCTACACAATATGGCGGCGGCGGCGGCGACAACAATGGCAGGTAAATACCATGGTTCACACTCCTGCAAAGGTTCTAATTCCTGAAACAAAGCAGAAGTTTGGATTCGTCTGAATCTCAAAACTTTTCAATTTATTCTTAAATAAAAATACATAAAAGTTTATATATAGGTTTTCCGGTATCTAGGTTTCTACTAGATATGTCATGGTAGTCACAATGTTTCATCATAGAACGATGTACAAGTCCTTAGTCATGGTTGTATATTTTTATTTTTGAAAATGTTAGATGTCGATTACCCGTTGTTTACTTGAAATAAATAATTATAAAACATTCCGCCTCTTTTATCCCATGACCAATTACTAAATTGTTTTCTAGCACTATTGGCCTGCAAAAAAACTTGTAATAAAGAAATGAAAGCTGAATATTTTTTCGTTGTTGCTCTATTTTCTTCTGCTTACTTTGTTGAATGTTTGAAGAACTAAGAATGAAAAAAAAAAAAAAAAAAAAAAGATTTAACAGATAGAATAAGATGTTTGAGTTGGGAGGATTTTGATTCAAAAATGAAGAAAACCTATTTTGCTTATCCTAGCGATCATTTTATGACTTGAATTTTATGAGCTCAATTGATGTTTATTATATACTTCAATTTAGTGGTACAGGAAATATCTATATTTCAAAATTAAAAATTAAAAAAGCATTAGGCTCTCCAATAACCGGCCAGTAACTTTACTATCTACTATAGTAGTAAAACCCATAAAAATGACCAAATAAGTGAATAACTCCATGTGATGAATGGTTATATTGACAAAGATTTTACTTTAAAATACTGTTGGAAAAATCTTTTTTACCTGTCATAGTTGAATTGAAATAACATTTCAATTAGAGTAACGTTATCTTGTTCAAAGAGTCATGTCCAAATGATTCGATATATGAGTTGTAACTTGTAACTAATATGATATCCACCATGAATTTGATCCAAATACTTTCACCAGTCTAACCTTATTCTTTCAATTAGATACACATTCGTTCTTCTATTTGTAGGTTCAGGTGTTGAATTGATTTGATGGCTAACACCGGTATTTTGAGCAAATTAAATAAATAAAACATAAAGCAAAAGTTTGAAAAGATACAAAAATGTCTTACATATCTAAGGAATTAAATATCCAAAAATATATGAAATGCCTATTAATATTTCTATATTTTGGAGGGACCGATATTGAAGCATACAAATATTCAATATCCTACGGAATGTCTGGATGTGTTTGAAATATCAACAAAATATCCTAATATTTTTGAAATATTGTGATTTCACCTTAAAAATCTATGGGAATTTTGGAAATTATTAAAAAAAATATATATATATATATATTTTTAATATTAAACACTTAAATTATTGTTCAAATAATATAGATTGGAAATTATTTTAAAAGAAGTATCACCAAATACATTTATAAAAAATTTCAAGAAAATAGTTAATAGTAGAATAATTAAAGGTTAAGGAGTGAATATATAAAACATGTCTGGCTACTATTCGCTAAAGTTGAAAGCAATTTGAAAAAAAAAAAAAAAACCATAATTATTTGTTCTTTATGCAAAGAATAGACATGGAAGAAAATCATCCCAGTTATTTGTTTTTTATATAGAGAATATCAATGAACACATCGAAGAAAATCTCAATGAACCGTTTTCACCATACACTACGCATTGCAAATTTACATCAACATTTTCTCTCAATATGTTCATCAAATAATCAGATATATAAATGTTCATTTTAATAATTTTTTAATAAAATAATAAGATTATAAGGGGTCTTTTTCATATTATAATTGTATGAAAATTTTAGATGTTGTGTGTATTGTTTCTAAAACTCATTTGAATTTTTATTTTTATAAATTGATTGGTACAAAATTTTAATTTGGGGTGAGTTCATAAAGAGCCAAAAAATTTATCAGTTTATTGTTTTTAGCTACCAATTTATTTTTTATTATTTTCATCACTTTTGACCACTTTTGGACAAAAATACCCCAAATTTGAAATTACAAAAAAGAAAAGAAAAGAGAAAAGACGTAAGTGGGTGGTAAAAATGAGATTTTGTTTTGTTAGGGTTGAAACATCGGTGTAAAAAAGCTCAAGTAAAAACAATCAGAAGTAAAAAAAAACAAGAAAGAGAGAGAAAGAAATAGAAGAGATCGCTGTCGCCTCGCACCTCTCTCGCCGTCGCTGTCGCTCGCCGTTGCCTCACATCTCTCTTGCCGTTGCTGTAGAGAGAGAAAGGAACAGAAGAGATCGCCACCCCTCTCGTCGTCGCTGCCGCTCTTGCCGAATCCACCACGCCTCTCGCCAACGCCGTCTTTAGCAACCGTCTGCTGCTCTTTGTCTTCAATGCCGTCTTAGAAGCTATCTTAAGGTAATTTTTCTAACTCTCTTTGTTTATTTAATTTAAACTTTTATTTATTTGTTTTGAAGTCGAATTTAAAATCTGTGAGGCCTCTGAAGTTTACGGGTTATGGTTAGGTTGTTTTTATTCTGTTTGTTTGCAACAGAGAGAGAATATTGAAAATTGGAATTTCATAAATTTCAAATCTTTAAGTTTAAACTGAAATCTATTGACAATCTTACAACCCTTTAGTACTCTTACATTGAATTTATCTTTTTTGACATACATAAATAGAAAACTCTAGTGTGAAATGGAAATTTGTACAACTCTGTGTTTTTCTAAATTGGGAATTTGTACTTGGCATGTTATTTTTCCCATATAATTTTTCATAAATTTTCTACCTTCTCTGATTTATTGATTTGAGTTATTCAACAATGAATTGTATATAGGTCTTTGTTCATTAGAGTTGTTCTTTTTCAGTTTGCATCGATATTGCTACAATGGATCTGGGTTGGTTGTTTTCACTTATCATTTGAATTGGATTTTCCAGGCATGTAACTATTATGTGTAAGGTCCTAGATTTGTGTTGGCTTGATTCCATTGCAAAACTCTCTTTATTTGCAATGGTTAGCTGCTTAGACCTTTTTTTGGTGAAAGGGAGCTTCAAAGGAGAAAAACAACTTCTTATGCAAATATCGTCTTCAAGAGGAAAAACGCTTTGTAAGGATTCCCATATTATGATTGACTTATTTTGTGGACAAACCACAATTAGACTTTGATTTGTAAGGGTAGTTTAGGTGATTGAGGATCAAACTCAAATGTCCTTTTCAAGACCTCAAGATTCATAAGCACCAAAGGTAAATTTCTATGTGCTTACTTGCAATTGAAGAGATTAGTTGCACACACTCACAACACATGCATAATTCTTATTCTTGCATGTTGTGTGTATTTTAATATGCACTCATTCATGATCATTTATATCTCTTCATGCATATTTTTATTGATTGCATCTTAGGATTAGAATGCCATGTCATTTAGGCATTTAGGATGCAAAATTTGCAAAGGGTGCTGTACAAAGCGCTGTTGGAGGCACTGTACGTACAACGCCCAAACCAAACCTGGTGGAATTGGGTTTTGCATGTATCATGCCTAATGCATTTTTCTTGATTTAATTGAAGGCGCTGTACGGTTGCTGTTCAAAGCGCTCTACGTACAGCGCCTATATTTTTCCTGAGAGGAACAGAGTTTTGGTGCTGTTAGAGCGCTGTACGAACAACGCCTAAGAAGAATGTTATTCATTTTCCTAGGTAGGCGCTGTTCAGGTCGCTTTACGTACAACGACTTGTACAGCGCCCAAGGCAAAAACAGGGAAATTTTTTCAAAACGACTACACTTTATTTAGTCACCCTATATATACACCTCTTTTATCTTAGGTTTTTTTTATTTTTTTATTTTTTTATTTTTTTATTTTTAAGAGTTCCAAAAGCATATTTTTCCCTTAGAACATATTTCAAGAGAAAAATTCACAAGAACTCACCTTTAAACACTCAAAGCTAATCCTTTTTGCATCAAACTTCATATTGCACCATCTATGACCATATAGGATGCATCCATGCATGGTTTTGCATCATCACAACTTGCTTAGTAAAATTCTCACTAACTTCATCTAATTTTATTGTCTTTCTTAACAAGTCATCTCTGTATTAACTTGTATGTTTTTTAGATCATATGCTAGATATAAGATATAGATTGTTTGTGATGAATTGATTGAGGGTTGTATTGTGATAGCTATCTAGGTTTTTATAATCTATGTGTAGTTAAGCTTTTTGACATGTCATTTAACTATTGAAATCTAGGATTGCATTAATTGTTATTCATCATCCTAGATAAGCATTTAAGGTTACCGAGCTTTATTTGCAATTTGGATATCATCATATATTCACTTAGGTTTCATTTATCTCTTCATTGAGAAGTAAGTCTTGTGTTGCTACCGGGATTAGGTAACTTAAATCACAAGTAATTGGACTAGGTTCACTCATACTGGGATTAGGTAGATGTGTGATTATTGACCGGGATTAGGTTGTAATCGTTATCACATTTAGTGGATTCGAGGTTCGAGAGTGGCGCACTTACTAGCTCATGGTTTTTCCCGTGAGGGTTTCTACGTAAATATCTTGTGTCATTTACAATTCCACACTTTATACACTTGATATATTATTGTGACTAGTTAGGGGTATTTTCGTCAATTTGACTTATAACGAAAATTAGGTAAAATCTGATAAAATCTATTCACCCCCCCTCTAGATTAATATTAGGCACACCTTAATTTGTTTCAATTGGTATCAAAGCAGGTTCCTAGATATACTTAGGTGATCCTTTGCTCATTTTGGTGTGTTTTGCATTTTGTGTGATTTTTGATCATTCATACATTTGCATTCATTCATAAACACTATGAGTGGAAACAGTGGAAATGGAGGTGGCAATGAGGGTGCTTGTAGCACAAGACTTCTTGTACTCAACAGGTTGAATTATGCCTCTTGGAAAGGCAAGATGGAGTCGTATGTTTACCGAATCCATGATAGGGCTTGGATGGCGCTTAAAGACGGCTACACATCTCCCATGATGACTTCTACGGGTGGAGGAGAGGATGTACTCAAGCCTAAGGCGCAATGGAACGCGCAAGAGTTTGAGGCATCAAAATGGAATAGGAAGGCGATGCATGCCATCCTATGTGCAATGGACAAAAATCAATATAAATTGATTCAAAACACTAGGATCGCTAAAGAGGCATGGGACATCCTAGAGGTTGCACATGAGGGAACCGAAGTTGTTAAGGACTTGAAGCTTCAAGTTCTCCAAACTCAATTTGAGTTGCTTAGGATGGATGAGAATGAATGCTTCAACGACTTTGAGATTAAGTTGATGGATATAGTCAACTAAAGTCATCAACTTGGTGACTCTTACTCGGATATAAGGATCAAGCAAAAGATTATGAGATCGCTTCCCGAAAGATTTGAGTCTAAGGTGACGGCTTTAGAGGAGAATAGCACCTACAAGGACATAAAGCCAAGTGAGGTGATTGTGAGGCTTCTAGTTTATGAGTCTCGGAAGGGTCCTACCTCTACACCTCCTAAAAAGCAAAAAGGAATTGCTTTAAAAGCCTCCAAAGATGAAGAGGAGAAGAGTGATGACTCGGACGAAGAAATGGCCTTGTTGATGAGAAGGTTCAAGAAATTCTTCAAGTCCGAGAAGAAGGGATTTGGATCCAAAGGCCAAGACTTCAAGAAAAAGACTCCATTTAAGAAGTTTGAGCTTAGGCAAGAAAAGACCGAAAAGAAAGAGGTCTGATGTTATGAGTGTGGTGGCATAGGTCACTTTGCCCCCGATTATGCTAATCACAATATCAAGAAGAAAGGGAAAGTAATGGTCGCCACATGGAGTGGGACTGATGACTTCAATGAAGGAAATGAGTCTTCGGATGATGAAGAACTCATGACCAACTTCATAGCCTTTACCTCTTCTCACAAGAGCAAAAGTGCTAGTGAAGAAGACAATGAGAGTCAAGTGGAAATTAACTCAAGTTATGATTGCTCTTTATCTTAATCCATAAATGGAAATGTGCATAGGATGAATCTCCAAGACTACATGATAAAGTTTGAGAGTTCAAGGTTAAAGAACATGAGATAAATTAGAAGATTAAAGGAAGAAAACCTAGAACTCTCAACACAAGTTGACCACTTAAGTGAAGAAGTGGTGAGAACCATGGAGAGTGAAGATAAGTTAAGAAAGGAGTTAGACTTATCTAAGAAGAGTGAAGAGGGGTTGAAGAGGGAGCTTGAAGATGTTAGAGTGTTGATGGCCAATATGGACTTTAGCACTAAAAAACTTGACCACATGTTAGATGTTGGAAAGAGGCCAAGTGACAAGAGGGGTCTTGGGTTTGAAGATGACAAGATGTCCTCCACTCAAAGCAAGACTATATTTTTCAAGAGCATGAACCTCAAGGAGTCTCATCCTCATCAATTACCTAGGAAGAAACTTGACCTAGGAGAGTGTTCAAGAAGTGGTTAAGTGAAGGTGGCACCAAAAAGTCTACCTCAAGCTCATCCTATAAGAGCTCCTTAAGCTAACTTCTCTAAAACAAGAGTTCATCAAGGGAAAAGACCTATCATGCAAGCTTAACCGAGGAAGCAATCAAGTCTTGGTCAACAACAAAGGAGGAGAGATCCTTATCAACAACCAAGACTACCGTAAAGACATAGGAAGGATCCAATGCATCCTCAAAGTTATGGTATAATTCCTAACCTTATTCCTACATGTCATTTTTGTGGTGTTGTTGGTCATATTAGACCAAATTGTTTTCGTTATATAAACTTGTGTAGAATTGAAAGCATGATAGAAAAGAAAAAGGCTAAAACTAAGATGCATGTCTCTAGGAAAAATGTAACATATTTGCATGATCTTAGGACTTCTAGAGCCTAAATACCAAATACCACATACCACTAGGAAAGAAAATCTTTCACCTAGGTGGATTAGAAGAGATGAGCACTATTGCCATGTTGCACCAATTGCCTTGAAGGCAAATTCTTCTAACTTTTGGTATCTAGATAGTGGGTGCTTTAGGCACATGACGGGAAACAAGAGTTTCTTTGAGACTCTTGTCATAGAGGAAGAAGGATGTGTCACCTTTGGTGATGGATCCAAGAAGAAAGTAAGAAGGAAAGGAACCATTTCCATTCCTGGATTACCCTCATTGTCCAATGCTTTATTTGTTGATGGCTTGAAAGTCAATTTGATTAGCATTTCTCATCTAAGTGATGAAGGACTTTTTGTCTTATTTAGCAAAAATTATTGCTCTATCCTATTGCGTAATGGACAAACCTTGTTGAAAGGTATGAGATCTAGCGATAATTGCTATTATCTTAAAGCTAGACTAGTCTCAAACAATGTGTCCAAGGAAGAGCAAGTTGAGTTGTGGCATGAAAGACTTAGCCACATGAACTTTCGGGATTTATGAATCCTAGACAAGTTCATGTTGTGCGTGGCCTTCCTAAGCTTGGGAAAAAACCCAATGGTGTTTGTGGACCTTGCCAACAAGGAAAACAAACCAAAAGCATGCACAAAAAGGGCAAGTATCTCTCTACCAAGGAGCCCCTAGAGCTTCTCCACATGGATCTAATGGGTCTTATGCAAACCGAGAGTTTAGGTGGAAAGAGATACTTTTTTGTATGTGTAGATGATTTCTCTAGGTTCACATGGACATATTTTCTTAGAGAAAAATCCAAAACTTTTGACAAGTTTAAAATGCTTTCTAATAAAATTCAAAATGAAATGAACTCAAATATTAAAAGCATAAAACAGATTAGAAGTGACCATGAGAGGGAATTTGAGAATATTTCCTTTGGAACCTATTGTGATAGTGTAGACATCTCCTATGAGTTTTTAGCTCTTAGGACACCTCAAAAAAATGGAGTTGTTGAGAGGAAGAATAGGGTCCTTCAAGGGATGGCCCGTGTCATGTTGCTTAGCAACAATGTCCCTAGGAACCTATGGGTCGAAGCCGTCAGTACGGATTACTATATAGGGAATAGAGTTTTCTTAAGGCTTGACACTAGGCAAACCTTCTACGAATTGTGGAGAGGTAGGAAGCCAAATGTAAGCTAGTTCCACACCTTTGGAAGCAAATGCTACATTTTAAATGACAGTGATCACTTTGACAAGTTTGATGCTAAGAGTGATGATGGTATCTTTATTAGCTATGCCTTAAATAGTAGAGCCTATAGAGTTTTCAATTTGAAGACTTGAAACATCATGGAATCATCCAATGTTGTCATTGATGATACTAGGCTTAAATCTAACGACCATGAGGAGGAAGTTGCTATAGTTGATGACTCTCCCTTGGAGAATGTTGTGGAGACTCCTATTGTAGAAGACACACAACCTATTGATAGAGTTCCTCTCTTGAACTCTAAAGAACCTGCTTTATGGGTTAGAAAACTCCATGATGAAGAAGACATTATTGGAGAGGTTAATAAGGGTGTTAGGACTAGGCATCAAATAGCTAATCTTATTAGCCACACATGCTACACCTCTAAAAAAGAACCTAAAAAGGTTGAAGAGGCCTTAAATGATGAATTTTGGGTTCTTGCCATGCAAGAAGAGCTAAACCAACTCAAAAGGAATGAGATTTGTACTCTAGGTCCTAGGCCTAAAAGCACTAATGTGATAGGCACCAAGTGGATCTATAGGAACAAATTCGATGAGGATGGTAACATAGTGTGTAACAAGGCTAGACTTGTTGCATAAGGGTACTCTCAAATTGAGGGTATTGACTTTGAGGAGACATTTGCTCCTATTGCCCGTTCATAGTCTATTAGGTTTCTCTTGTCCATTTCTTGTGTGCATAAGTTCAAATTGCACCAAATAGACGTCAAAAGTGACTTTCTCAATGGCTTGCTGTAAGAGGAAGTGTTTGTTGAACAATCCAAGGGGTTTGTGGATGCTCACCACCCCAACCATGTCTATCGTCTCAAAAAGGCTCTCTATGGGTTGAAACAAGCACCTAGGGCTTGGTATGAGCGCCTCACTACATTTCTTGTTGACAATGATTACACAAGGGGTAGTGTTGATCAGACCTTGTTCATCAAGAGAAACAAAGACGAGCTATTTATAGCTCAAATCTATATTGATAACATTGTATTTGGCTCCACCAACAATACTAAGGTCCAACAATTTGTTGAAGTTATATCTCATGAATTTGAGATGAGTCTTGTTGGTGAGCTAAGTTATTTCCTAGGTTTGCAAATTAGGCAATTAAATGATGAAATTTTATAACCCAAGCCAAATATGCCAAAAACCTAGTGAAGAAGTTTGGTCTAGAAAATGCCAAACATTGTGATACACCCATGAGTACCACTTTAAAGCTAAGCAAGGATGCTAGTGGAAAAAGTGTGGAACAAACTCTATATCGGGGCATGATTGGTAGATTGCTTTATTTGACCGCAAGTAGGCCCGATATCTCTTTTAGTATGGGTGTGGGTGTGGGTGCTAGGTACCAAGCGGATCCTAAGGAGTCCCATCTCTCTTCCGTTAAGAGAATCATTCACTATGTGAATGGGACATCCAACTATGGGATTTGGTAATCTTTTGTCACTAATGCTAGTTTAGTTGGCTTTAGTGATGCGGATTGGGTAGAAAATTGGGTTGATAGGAAGAGCATATCGGGCGGTTGCTTCTTTCTAGGCAACAACTTGGTGCCTTGGTTTTGCAAGAAGCAAAACTCGATTTTCTTGTCCACGGGGAGTGGATGCACACAACTCTTGTTGATGAAGCAAATGCTAGTCGACTACAGATTCAACCAAGGTACACTCACTCTATTTTGTGATAACATGAGTGCTGTTAATATTTCCAAGAATCCGGTACAACACTCTAGGACTAAGCATATTGACATCCGTCATCACTTCATTAGAGAGCTTGTTGAAAATAAATACATAGTGCTTGAACATGTAGGCACTAATGATCAACTAGCGGACTTATTTACTAAACCCTTAGATGCTACTCGATTTAAAACACTTAGTAGATTTATTGATATATGTCTTGTGGAGTGATATATTTTGGTGATTGACCCCTTATGGGGGACTCAAGCAAAGAGAGCAATGGCATACTTGTTGCATGCAAAAATTTGGAAATGTTTATACTTTTTTATTAATTGCTTGAGTATCTTGGTTGCACATATGTATATATGCTTTTACTTCAATAAGTGTGAACCATGCTTTGAATGCAATCCATGTCATATTTATGTTCAAACATGCATTTTTGGACTAGGAGATTCACTTAGGAAGTACTTGTTGAATGACTTATAATGATTTCCATGACATGATGATTCTTAATGACATGCTTAAATGAAAAAGCATGAATTGATGATTGCAATTCTTAAATGCAAAACAATGTGTGAAAAACTTATAAGACTCAAAATGAATAAAGGACCTTGTATCCGTTCTAAGGATTCTAAAATCCAAATGTCTCTCTTTCTTTATTGGTTGAACATGTCTACTATCATACGGATATCTTATCTAGCAAAATCAAATAGGGTGCAAAGTTACTCATGACATGTTTCGCTTATAAAGTTGGATATAGTGCTCTAAAATTGAATTCAATAAATTCTCTATATCCTTGCTTTAATTCATGACAAATGGTGAAATTGGTTTGAATTCTAATATGAAACCTTTGTCATTTGCTTTGCCAAATACCATTGATTTTTGGTCATGAATGCAATATGTCTTGCATGCAAAGTATTTCTAATCACACATTTTCTATGAAAATAAATCTCCTTGTATCTCTCATTTTTAATTGAGTTGCATAAAATGCCTTATATGATTATACAAATGACATGCATGCTTCTATCTCTCTTTGCTTTAAGTGACCCATTTGGGGAATACTCCTTTGTCCATCTTATGACAAAAAGGGGGAGTAGTATGTTGGTAAAGTTGGTAAGGGGAGAATGCTTATTGTGTTATTTGTTATAGCAAAATTACATGTTGGGGAGAATACACATTGAAGGGGAGCATTGCATTTCACATACATTGCATGATGTTGTGCTTAAATTCTTAAATGCAAATGCTTGTTTTTTTTGTTCTCACATGATAAATCTCACATTTTCTTGTATTGGAAAGTGTAGAAACTTTGTTTAAAGGTTTAGTTGTTCTACAAGAGATTGAAGACTTGAAGTTTTACCTTTGTAACATCTTTTTGTAATGTAGAAAATCATTGTAGACCCGTAGTTTCTATTTTGTTGTGAGGAATCAATATGAGAGGTGGTTTTGTCACGAAATAGTCAAATGGGGAGATTGTAAGGATTCCCATATTGTGATTGGCTTATTTCGTGGACAAACCACAATCGGGGTTTGATTTGTAAGGGTAGTTTAGGTGATTGAGGATCAAACTCAAATGCCCTTTTCAAAACCTCAAGATTCATAAGCACTAAAGGTAAATTTCTATGTGCTTACTTGCAATTGAAGAGATTAGTTGTACACACTCACAACACATGCATAATTCTTATTCATGATCATTTATATCTCTTCATGCATATTTTTATTGAATGCATCTTAGGATTAGAATGCCATGTCATTTAGGCATTTAGAATGCAAAATTTGCAAAGGGCGCTTTATAAAGCGCAGTTGGAGGCGCTGTACGTACAACGCCCAACCCAGACCTGGTGGAATTGGGTTTTGCATGTATTATACCTGATGCATTTTTCATGATTTAATTGAAGGAGCTGTACGGTTGCTGTTCAAAGCGCTCTACGTACAACGCCTATATTTTTCCCGAGAGGAATAGAGTTGTGGTGCTGTGCTGTTTGAGTGATGTACGAACGGCGCCTATGAAGAATGTTCTTCATTTTCCCAAGTAGGCGCTGTTCAGGTCGCTCTACGTACATCGACCTATACAGAGCCCAAGGCAAAAACAGGGGAATTTTTTCAAAATGACTACACTTCATTTAGTCACCTTATATATACACCTTTTTCATCTTAGTTTTTTTTTTTAAGAGTTCCAAAAACATATTTTTCCCTTAGAACATATTTCAAGAGAAAAATTCACAAGAACTCACCTTTAAACACTCAAAGCTAATCATTTTTGTTTGAAACTTCATATTCCATCATCTATGACCACATAGGATGCATCCATGCATGGATTTGCTATAGGAACCCTAGGTTTACAGATTGCGCAGCGGAAGAGTTTTAAAATTTTTATGCAATCATAAACTAACCCATTTGTACAGTAATAATCAAATACAATAAGGAGTTGAAATTAATTCATACCAACGTTTGGATGCTCATTCTCTTTAATATGATTTGCTCCCTGATTTTAACCACAAGATCTTCCTAGCTATGATCCGAGATTGGTAACGGCGTGTGGGCGCATCATGGTACTCAGGAACAAGGAGGATGAATGGAGGTTGAAGAAGAACACACAAAAACAACTCTTGTTGTTTGTATATATTATGTTCGGCCACCAAAGAAAACTTTTAAAAAATAAATATTTTTTCTTCCTTTTTTTTCTTGTTTTGGCCGCACACCTGTTTTCTCTTCTTTTTAATTTGCATGAATCTGTATGTTGATCAGTTTCTAAAACATATATATCATCTATATATATATATATATATATATATATATATTTAAAAACAAACTAATCAATTTTCTTTATTAAATCCTTTAATAAAAAATATATGATATCTTTTAATAGATATTAATAAAGTTTGAATTTAAACTTTTTAAATTCAAATTCAATATTTAATTAAAAATAAAACAATCATATTATCTTATCTTTCAAAACTAAATATCAAAGAACACCATCCAATAATTATTAATTACATAATTAAATAATCTAATTATTTAATTAACATAATTATTATTTTCCATTAATTAAATAATCTCATTATTCAACTAATTCCTGATTAAATAGTGTCACTTTTGTAACACAATTAATTGGACAATCCAATTAATTAACCGTGACCCTTGTTACCTAAATCGATCGGGCTAGCAAGGGGACCTAATGGGCCCACAGTATTTTGAGCTCTAATAATCCTTATAAATAATTAATTAAACTCTTTAATTAATATTTCATGATTATTAACTTCGGTGTTATTCTACTAAAAACTCGAAGCTGCACTATCTCAACTGTAGACGGTTTTACACAAACCAAGAACTTTCGGTGTCCATTGATATAGCTATTACATATGGTATAATCCTCCACAAGTAGTTCATAATTAGAGCTGGGTCATAATATTCGTTATACCCCACTAATTATATCTTTCCATTATGTACCATTGATTCTCTAATGAATAATAAATCCTACATTCCTTACGGAATTAGGAGAATGCTCATATTGTTCAAGCCCCGAATCAACCCTTAAGGGAACTACCATCTACTTCTCGCAAGAAGGAGTGGATTCCACTATTGTGTACAAACCTTCCCAGCCACAAGCCAAATCGCGATCCCAACATATATAGCATATTGATAGGGAATGTAACTCCGACCTCACCCATGGTATATCAAAGACCACGATCTAACCTGAAGGAGTCGATAAGACACTCGGGATTAAGATCACCCACATATAGCCATCATTAGTGGATATATATGAATCTCATCGTTAAACGGATCTTAGTGAGAGATTCATATAGATCATGACCAGTCCTATATGATCACATCATACAAGGTGCCTCCATTCTCATATCTCCATATGAATGATCCAAGATAGGATCACCGTACACTACGAAATAGACCGCAGCTGTAGATTAACCACAAATAAAGTATCCAGCTTTATTTGCTATCTATGGACTCTTTAGATTGCTCGTTTCAAACTGAATCCATCTATATATGACACTCATATACTCAGTTCGAAATTACATCCGCCAATCTTGAATGTTAAGTACACATGTTATTTATAAATATAGGAGACTATTTGAATGAATAAACTACTTCTTTTATTTTATGTTCAATTCAAATTTACAAATTACAAGCTTTAGGGCAAAAACCCCAACAATCTCCCACTTGCACTAAAGCATATGAGACATGGCTTGTAAACCTAGACCCTCTAGGTGACCCGTAAACACTTTAGCCGTTAAGGTCTTCATAAATGGATCAACATGATTTTTCTGTGACGCTACCTTGGTCACGGTCACATCTCCTTTGTGCACTATCTCTCTGATGAGATGATATTTCCTCTCTATATGCTTAACTCTCTTGTGGCTTCTTGGTTCTTTAGAATTAGCCACAGCACCACTGTTATCATAATAAAGTGTGATGAGCTTATCCAGATGTGGAACAACTTCCAGATCACTCAAGAACTCGCGGAGCCAGACAACCTCTTTAGCAGTTTCACAAACGGCTACATATTCGACTTTCATGGTGGAATCAGTAATACAAGATTGCTTAACACTCCTCCACACAATGGCTCCACCACCAAGGGTGAATACAAATCCAGATGTGGATTTCCTAGAATCCCTGTCTGACTGAAAATCAGAATTCGTATATCCTAATGGGATCAAATCCTGTCTAGAATACACTAGCATAAAGTTTCTTGTTCTCCGAAGATACTTGAGAATAGTCTTGACAACAACCCAATGATCCAATCCTAGGTTGGACTGGTATTTGATAGCTATTCTCACTACAAAGCAGATGTCCGGTCTCGTGCATAACATAGTATACATGAGACTATGTATTGCTGACGCATTGGGAACACATCTCATATTCTCAACATTTTAAGGTGTCTAAGGATACTGTTCCTTAGACAAGTGAGCTCCATGCCTGGAAGGTAAATTACCTTTCTTAGAGTTCTGCATTGAAAATAGCACAAGAATCTTGTCGATATGCGATGCTTGAGACAATGCTATGAGTTTGTTCTTACAATCCCTTATAAGTTAGATCCCTAGAACATAACTTGCCTCTCCCAAATCTTTCATTTGAAATTGGCTAGCCAACCAACTATTTACTTTTGATAATACCCCTACATCATTCCCAATGAGTAGGATATCATCTACGTAAAGAACTAAGAAAACTATCTTTTTGTCAGAATCATCCATTGCATTCTTAAATGTCAATGGATCATCCACACTATCAATAAAGATGACATCTCGTCCCTCACCTATACCCAAATAGCGTTCAGGTTGTCTTACAACCCTCCTACTATGTTTAGGTGGTAGTGTATCCTGACTAGGAATCATCTGACTATCAGATGTCAATTGATCAATAACTCTTCTTGACTAAGCACTAGTCGTACCAGGCTCCATTTCATTGAATACAATCTTGCTGCGAGGTTTATGATCACTAATATATTTATCCTCAAGAAACGTTGCATTTGTTGATACAAATACTTTGTTCTCTTTAGGACTATAAAAGTATCCACTTCTAGTCTCCTTGGAATGTCCTACAAACAATCAGACCAAAGACTTGGGGTCTTGCTTTCCACTTATGTTCTTCAGCACATGTGCTGGTCACCCCCATATGCGAAAATGTCGCAAACTAGCTTTACGACCCATTCCACAACTCTAAGGGAGTCTTAGGAACATATTTGGATAGAACTACATTCAAAATGTAAGCCACACTTTGTAACACATATCACCAAAAGGAATTTGGTAATGATGAGAAACTAATCATAGATCTCACCATTTCCATTAGGGTTCTATTTCTCCTCTCCGCGGCAGCTTTCTGTTATGGTGTACCAGAAGCTGTGAGTTGGGACACTATCCCATACTCGACCATAAATTTTTCAAACTCTTGGTCAAGGTACTCACCTCCACGATCCGATCGTAGAGACTTGATAGTCTTTCCTAACTGGTTCTCAACTTCAGCTCGAAATTCTTTAAACTTTTCAAAAGTTTTCGACTTGAGTTGCATTAGGTAGACATATCTGTATCTCGAGTAGTCATTTATAAAGGTGACATAATACTCATAACCACCTCTATCTTTATCATTCATCGGTCTATAGATGTCTGTATAAGCTCTAGTGGGTCTTTAGCTCTAAGCCCTTTTCCAGTAAAAGGTCTCTTGGTCATCTTACCTTCCAGACAAGATTCACAGACAGGTAAGATGCCAATCTTTAACCCACTTAAAGATCCGCTTTTTATTAGTTTGTTTATCCTGTCTAGGTTGATATGGCCAAGTCTTAGATGCAATAGATACGTTTTATTTTATGGAGAAATCTTTTGTCGTTTTATTTTAGGTTTTTCAACTTTAAACAATTCAGCGTTGAGCAGTGTAGTATGTATTAATGACTTTAAAACATACAAGTTGTTTTCGTTTAATCTTGAACATATATTCAAACCATTCTTTGCAATAATAATAGACTTATTATTAAAAGAAACAGAATATAATTGTTCCAACTACTTTGAAACTGAAATCAAATTTTGAGTAAATCTAGGAATAAAAAATACATTATTCAAAACAATGAAACAACTTCCAAAATGTAGTCTAATTGCACCCACTGCTCGGGCTGACACGCCATCCCCTGGCCCAACATGGATAGAGAAGGATCCCTCCTCAAGCTGTGTCCAAGATTCAGTCCATTGCATAGAAGAACAAACATGGCTAGTGGCCCCCGAATCAACTATCTAGGGTGAAAAATCATCTTCCACTATACATGATTCAAGAACAAGTAAATCACATTTAATTTTTGCCTTTTTCTTCTTGCTTTGGGCTTTCTTGGGTTTGTGCTTACCCTTAGCCTTCCTAGCAGACCTCTTCCTCTTCTTTGATCTAGAAGAAGATGGTTCAGCAACATTTGCCTCACCGATCCTATCTTTGTTGTCTTTAGTCATGGACTTAAAGATAGTGAGCCCATTAAGCAACTGAGTCAGATTGAACCTCAACTTGTTCATACCATAGTTGCTTTTAAACTGATCGAAACTCTTTAGAAGAGTCGTCAGTATGATGCTCACTTGACTGGGTTCATTAATGGCCTCGCCATTGATCTCTACCGTGTTGAAATAAGACATCTTGTTCAGGACAAGTTCCCAAACAGATGCGCCCTCTTTCATCCGAGTAAGCATTGCGGAACGAACAGCTTCGTGTCGCTTTTGCTTAGAGGGTTGTCCGAATATAGCTTGCAATGACTATATTATTTCAAATGCAGTACCCATTGCTTCATGCTTAGTGACAAGCACATCTATCATACTTGCTAACAGATATGTTCGGGCTTTCTCATCTGATAAGACCCATTTCTTGTATGCCTCACAAACAGTTCCGCGACATTGGCAGTAGGCGTTGGAGGACATTCTTCCGTAAGCACAAACTTTAGATCCTTGGTGACCAAGATTACATTTATTTTATGTTTCCATTTAGTGTAGTTATTACCAGTTAATTTTTCATTGGCTATGATTTGTAATAATGCAGATGACATGGCTGATACAACATAAATTAAGAATTCATTCGGTCATACATTTAAAACATGTGCGAATGTTCGACATAAAATTAAACTTGATGCATGAAAATGTTTAATGAACAAGAACAACCCTAAAAAATGTTACTACGCCACGACAATCTAACATACCATAAGAAAGCGCCGCCTTAGGGTCGGTCAAATTCTTGCATGTTGGATCAAGACATTCTCAATCAAATGTTATACCAGAATAACTCTTATTCCTCTAACATTCAACCATCGTTTATTTCAGTCAGGTTTATAATTAACCAATTTAATTAAAACCTTGTGAGTGTAACCCATCATTTCAAATCTCTAGAGCTTAACTCGAGAATTGCCGCCTTATGGTCGGTCAATCCAGAAATACCCTCAGAAATCCTATCCGTTAGGAAGTCAACATTGGTATTGATTCTTATGGAAACCCTCCTTAGGGAGGACGAAAGCAAAGCTGTCACGAGACCCCACTCGAATCTCACGGTGTTGAACTAATGATGGAGACTGCGGGATATAATGTCATATATCCCTCTCCCACTCACTATTTTATAATAAGGGTTTTCTATTAATATTAATGCATCTAGATTAAACTAGATTAACCGGCTAATTTCAATCTAAGTGTCAAGTGCATTAATCACAAATTATTAGAATCCTATTCCAATAACAAATAAACTAATTCGATTTTTAACTCTTAAAAATCTAGCTCATCAGTGATAATTCTAATCTATGTAAACTATTAACTAAGACTAGAATTATTAAATGTGTATTTACCAAGTTTTAACTATTAAAACTAAACACATTATTGGGTCCAATTATTATTAGGAGCTTAATCAAATTAATCCTAATATATAAAGGACCCTGCTAATCTAAGTAATTAAACTCTTTAATAAAAAGATTAGTAATTAATGAGAATTACCAAGTTTTTAGTCCTAAAAACTAATCCCATTAATTTATAGACAATTATGTGAATTACCTATTTTAATCAAATTAAAAAATAAACACATAATATAGATGGCTATGATGCATGTATGACATATCAACATATATATGTGTAGGCACACCTAATCTAAATGATATCTATATGCATGACAATGTTTTAATCATCTCATAATAAAAACATATATGAGTTGACTGAGTACAAAGAGTTTAAAAATTTTCTAATTACAAAAAAATAATCCAAGACATTCCTTGGTCTTCTTGTAATTCCATTTTCTTTAAGTCCATCTTTTGCATCTAATAGGCTTTTAACCAAGTCTAACTTGATTAACCCTAATATATATATATATATATATATATTTAATGGTGATCCATCTCATGAATCATAAACTAAGACCCATATGTTACACTTAACATTTATTGGAGGCCCAAGTTATTAATAAAAATATTCCGACCCATTCACGCTTCCGAATACGCAAACCCTAGCGTGATGAATGTGTAGTCTTAGCACATCATGCTCGTGGCTGCATTCGTCCACATGGCTTGCGTCATAGCGCTGCTGCTTGCGCCATAGCGCTGCTGCTTGCGCAAAGGAGTGCGCAGACAGCTGCACAAACATACAACAATTGCATGTTGCAGCAGTGTTGTGCGCATGTGTTCTCTGCACACCTATTGCCTTTTATTTTATTATCAGGTGCAACAATTGCACACAACAAGAAGTTGCATAAAAATCATTTGACACTTGCACACGCACATTTTGCACACGCAACATTTGTGCGCATTGCTGCTATGTGTCTTATGCACATGCGCTATCCAACACACGTCCGTCCGACTTCTTCGTCTTCTGCCTTTCGTCTTCTTCGTCTGATTTCTTCGTACATATTTTACAATAAAATACATAACAGAAAATTTACAGTAAAGAAAATACATCAGAAAATTAAAATAAAATATTAAAATTACATCCCGGGATTAAAATTACATTGAAAAATATTACAACCATTAAAACAAAAACCTAAACCCATTGTACCATACAATTAACGACCAACCATGTTTATAATAAATAAATAAAAATTATAAACATTATACAAGCAATAGAAAGTGCCTACACATTCATACATATAATCAGGAACAATCGAATTCGATTATACTGTACAAAAAATGGCTCTGATACTAATTGTAGGAACCCTAGGTTTACAGATTGTGCAGCAGAAGAGTTTTGATGCTCTTTCTCTTTAATATGATCTGCTCCCTGATTTGAACCACAAGATCTTCCAAGCTATGACCCGGGATTGGTAACGGCATGTGAGCGCGTCACGGTACTCAGGAACAAGGAGGATGAATGGAGGTTGAAGAAGAACACACAAAAACAACTCTTGTTGTTTGTATATATTATGTTCGGCCACCAAAGAAAACTTTTAAAAAATAAATATTTTTTCTTCCTTTTTTTTCCTTGTTTTGGCCTCACACCTGTTTTCTCTTCTTTTTAATTTGCGTGAATCTGTATGTTGATCAGTTTCTAAAACATATATATCATCTATATATATATATTTAAAAACAAACTAATCAATTTTCTTTATTAAATCCTTTAATAAAAAATATCTGATATCTTTTAATAGATATTAATAAAGTTTGAATTTAAACTTTTTAAATTCAAATTCAATATTTAATTAAAAATAAAATAATTATATTATCTTATCTTTCAAAACTAAATATCAAAAAACATCCGCCAATAATTATTAATTACATAAATAATTAACATAATTATTAATTACATAATTAATTAACATAATTATTATTTTCCATTAATTAAATAATCTCATTATTAAACTAATTCCTGATTAAATATGTGTCACTTTTGTAACACAATTAATTGGACAATCCAATTAATTAACCGTGACCCTTGTTACCTAAATCGATCGGGCTAGCAAGGGGACCTAATGGACCCACAGTATTTTGAGCTCCAATAATCCTTAGAAATAATTAGATAAACTCTGTAATTAATATTTCATGATTATTAACTTCAGTGTTATTCCACTAAAAACCCGAAGCTGCACTCTCTCAACTGTAGACGTTTTTACACAAATCAATAACTTTCAATGTCCATTGATATAGCTATTATATATGGTATAATTCTTCACAAGTAGTTCATAATTAGAGCTGGGTCAAAATGTCCGTTATACCCCTCTAATTATATCTTTCAATTAAGTACCATTGATTCTCTAATGAACAATAAATCCTACATTCCTTACGAAATTAGGAGAGTGCTCATATTGTTCAAGCCTCGAATCAACCATTAAGGGAACTACCATCTACTTCTCGCAAAAAGGAGTGGATTTCCACTATTGTGTATAAACCTTCCTAGCCACAAGCCAAATCACGATCCCAACATACGGAGCATATTGATAGGGAATGTAACTCCGACCTCACCCATGGTATATCAAAGACCACGATCTAACCTGAAGGAGTCGATAAGACACTCGAGATTAAGATCACCCACATATAGTCATCATTAGTTGATATATATGAATCTCATCGTTAAACGGATCTTAGTGAGAGATTCATATAGATCATGACCTAGTCCTATATGATCACATCATACAAGGTGCCTCCATTCTCATATCTCCATATGAATGATCCAAGATAGGATCACCGTACACTACGAAATAGACCGCAGCTGTAGATTAACCACAAATAAAGTATCCAGCTTTATTTGCTATCTATGGACTCTTTAGATTGCTCGTTTCAAACTGAATCCATCTATATATGACACTCATATACTCAGTTCGAAATTACATCCGCCAATCTTGGATGTTAAGTACACATGTTATTTATAAATATATGAGACTATTTGAATGAATAAAGTACTTCTTTCATTTTATGTTCAATTCAAATTTACAAATTACAAGTTTTAGGGCAAAAACCCAACATTTGCATCATCACAACTTGCTTGGTAAGATTCTCACTAACTTCATCTAATTTTAGTTTCTTTCTTAACAAGTCATCTCTTTATTCACTTGTATGTTTTTTAGATGATATGCTAGATACAAGATAGAGATTGTTTGTGATGAATTGATTAAGGGTTGTATTGTGATAGCTATCTAGGTTTTTATAATCTATGTTTAGCTATGCTTTTTGACATGTCATTTAGCTATTGATATCTAGGATTGCATTAATTGTTATTCATCATCCTAGATAGGCATCTAAGGTTACCTAGCTTTATTTGCAATTTGGATATCATCATATATTCACTTAGGTTTCATTTATCTCTTCATTGAGAAGTAAGTCTTGTGTTGCTACCGGGATTAGGTAGCTTAAATCACAAGCAATTGGACTAGGTTTACTCATACCAGGAGTAGGTTGTAATCGTTATCTCATTTAGTGGATTCGAGGTTCGAGTGTGGCGCACTTACTAGCTCGTGATTTTTCCCGTGAGGGTTTCCAAGTAAATATCTTGTGTCATTTACAATTCCGCATTTTATACACTTGATATATTATTCTGACTAGTTAGGGGTATTTTCATCAATTTGACTTATAACGAAAATTGGGTAAATGATTGAACAATTTTCGCAGTTAGAAAACTGTCCGTCAAAACAATTTATAAAACCTCACAAGCCCTAATTGGTTGGGAAAAACACAAGTATATGGTAAGTGGGGTGTAGTCCACAGGGAAACCGGATTAGCAATGACTAGCTATTGCTAAAGTAGCATTCATGTAATTAATGATAAGTAAAATAAGGATGTGATAAAAGTGAATTAACACACTAATAAACTAAACTAATAATGCAACCTAGATGAAAGGGAAATGGAATGAAAAATATATAGAAGATGGAAACTAAGGAGTTAACGGATTCGAAAGTAAATACTGGGCAATGCAACAAACTTGCAATAAGTACGTCTATTCAAAGGTAACTGACTTAGGATGTATAGAGTCAGTTATTTATCCCTAGAAGTGGTCAACCTAGGATGTATAGCGAGGACCACCTATTAGGGATTAATCCGTCTTAAACCACCAACCTAGGATGTATAGTGTTGGTTGTTCATTCAGATTCTGAAAATGAAGTTTGTCTACCTATCAAAGACTCAACATATTGTAAATGTAACCAATCTAGGATGTATAGTGTTGACTTCTAATCCTCTCACGAGAGTCGACCTAGGATGTATAGTGTCGGGAACCCATTTGAGGTTAGATTAAAACCACGGTTTAAGAGCCAAAACTCAGACGTTCCATCCATTCATTCGAGCAAGAAACAACTAAATAGGATGTATATCTAGATGCAATACTCATACATAATCCAAATAGATCTTGCTAAGAGGATGTATCTAAACAAAAAATCAATGTTAACCATTCACAACAAGAATAGAACAATGAAAGATAGACATTAATATGTATAGAATCAAGTTTATGTATAAGCCCAATATCCAACTAACTACTCCATCAACCCCTTAGAGGGGATTTAGCTACTCATTACAACTAGGAAAATAAGAGAAAGGAAAGAGAAAGAACCCTTGGAGAACATCTCCTTCCTTGAAGTTGCTTCAATCTCCTACCTTTCTTAAAGTTGAGTAGAGAATGTAAGTGTGTGTGTGAGAGAGAGAGATTCTAGATCTAGGTTGTGTAAAAAACTAAGTAAAAAAACCCCTTTAAACGAATTCTATAACATTCTATTTATACTACATACAAAAATAGGTCACTTAAGCTTCAAAATGAGATCTGGCGCGCGTGGAGTGTGGGTGGAGTGCAATTGGATTATCCACACTTCACCCGAATTATAATGATCAGGTGCAAATTCAACTAACTGGATTGGGCCACAGTACTGTGGAGTGCGGTTGGATGACCCGCACTTTAACGTCAGGTGTGAATTCTACTTCTCTATTTCAGCTTGGAGTGTAGGAGGAGTGCGGTTGGATTACCTGCACTTGACCCGCACTTTAATGTCAGGTGTGAATTCCACTTCTCTGGTTTTGCTTGGAGTGCGATTGGATTACCCATACTTCACTCGCACTTTAATGTCAGGTGCAAATCCGTTTCTTTGGTTTTAGCAGTAGTGCGGGTGGAGTGCGGTTGGATAGCCTGCACTATACCCGCACTTTAACTCTTTTTCAAGCATTAGGTCCTGGTTATGGTAAGAGTGCGGTTGTGACCCGCACTGGACTTGCACTTTAGAGCTGCTCATGATCATTTGTCTTTCCTTTTGCCACTTTTCTGCCGGAACCACTGTAACACGCTTCGAAACCCATCATTGCACAATTTCCTATAATTACGCATATAACAACCCATTAGAGACACTAAAACACATGAAAACAGAACAAATGATATGGATTTGAGGGCCTAAATATACTACATATTTGGCATGATCAGTAAAATCGGATAAAATCTATTCACCCCCCTCTAGATTAATATTAGGCACACCTTAATTTGTTTCACGCTTACTTGGATGCTAATGTATCAAGATACTTCTTCCTCTTGCAAGGCGTAAACACACACACACACACACAATTCATACATGTGAGTCCCTGCGTCGTTGGGCAAACCGCATACACATACATTGCATTCATATGTGTCCTTGCATCGTTGTGCTATATTTGGTATAACACATTCACACACTTGTTGAAGTATGCACATGCGTTAGATTTAACTTGATAAACATTGTGAAATTGTATGTTCTAGGACTATCTCTAGGAAATGGCATACTTGTGTGACCTTGTGTTTATTTGTTTATGTTTCTTTTGTTTTGGACTTGAACATGTTCTCATATGATTCCTTGTTCAGCTCCTGTCATTTCGATTACTCACTCATTCGATTTCGAGTTCAAACTAGGAAGCTACACTACTTTACGTTCTCATACTTTATGTTATCTTCGTCATCTTGTATCGAGTCGAATTTACAACTTTTTGTCGAAGTTTCGTATTTGTCCTTGTGCATGAGGGAGTCACGATTCGTAATCCAAAAATGGATTCGAATTCGGAGTTCAGATGCCCAAATACGGCTGAAGAATGCGAGAAGAGCATAAGGGAGGCATGCAATGGCCAAAGGCCATTTTGGGATGAGCCCGTGAGGGGCGCGTGAGGCTCACGGCCTAGCAACCCCTCAGCCCTATGAGGCTCACGCGCCTTTCATGGGGTGGGTGACCTCGGTCCTAGCAACCCCTGGATCAACCCCTGATTATGGCAGTAACAAATGTTTGAATCAATAAGGGAGCCCAAACCCCACTTTCGAGCTACATAAAAAAAAACAGTAAATATATCATTCTAAAGATCAGACATCCTGCTTCATTCTTGCTTCCTGGCTTATGCCTTTAGCACTGGTATCCTTGACCACCTCGGTCCCAGCAACCCCTGGATCAACCAGGGTCCCTTCAGCCCCTAACACCCCCTGTTCAGTATGAGCCTCCATCTTTTTCACCGGCTCAGTACCAGGCTCAGTAAGATCCTTAATCTCTTTCATTAGATCACCTTGATGGGCAGGAGGATCAAGAAGTACTCCTTCATTTGTCTCTGCTGGATCAATAGGAGTAGGCAGGACATGCCTCGGTGACAAGAGAGAAGCAGAGGTAGTAACAACATCATAAAATAGGTAAGCCTTGGCCATGATCTTTTCCCGGCTCCACCCAAGGGTAGTATGCAAATCAAAGGGAGGATGGAGAGCTTGAGCAACCTCATGGGAGGCAAAGAAGTACCCCTCCCTAAATGAGGAGTCCACCTTCGCCTCCAATGCCTTCACCACATCCCGCAGGGTCTGGTTCTCTCGCTTTAGCTGGATTTTCTACTCCTTTAGGGTGTTTCTCTATGTAGCAGGGCGTATAAACTTCAGCCTTTCTATATCATAAGAGTGCTTCAATTGCTCTAAGTCTACTAATGCATCGTCATTGTCCTTCTTGACCCCGGTCTCAGCCTTATTAAAAAAATCTATGCTCTTTTCAAACCGGACTAGATCCTTCTTGGTCTCTTCCAACTCGGCCCTGGCAGTAATGGCCGCCTCCTGAAGAGCTGTCCCATTACCAAAGTGAACTTAAAAGCCTACAAAAAGGAAAAGGTAAGCACCCCTCCTAGAATCACATTGGACAAATAATATGATTGAGAATCATACCTCGGCTAGGAGAGCAGCTCCCTTTGTGACCATGATGTCCACAGGCATGAAACACATAGCCTGCAAATCGCCACTTAGGCATGCATCCATGAATCGGGATAGAACTTCATCCTGGTTGCTACCCCACGACCTCAAACTTAAAGGAAGATCAGTAGATGGGCAGTCACGGTACCAACACCCCTCTCCCTTTCCACTGTAAGAAGACGTTTATCAAGTGCAATTGGAGAAGGGGGAGAAGTAGTTTGAGAAGGTCCAGCAGCCGGTTCCTGTCTTTGGATCTGGCTAGGAGAACCTCGATCCTTTCAGCTCTCGCTGCCATCTCTTCCATGGAGGAGCGTATTGAAGAAAGAGTGGATACTAGAGTAGGGGGTCGAGGAGGAGACCTTGATTGAACCGGGACTATTGTAGGCTGGATTGACCTTGACGGGGTACTGGTATTGGTACTAGGAAGAGAATAAGACACATAAGGAGGGGACTTTTGAAGCGCTGGTCCCGATGAAAAAGGAGAAGAAGATGTAAGGGCCACTGTAGAGACTATCAAGAGAAACTTTAGTATTGGGTAGAAGGATTCATAGACTAAGAAGAAGCAAGGGGAAAGAAATTACATACTAGGATAAGCAAGGGAGACCTTGAGGTAACAGTCTACCCTCTCAGCCTCAAAGGAATCAGAGGTGGGGAACTTAAGACTCACATATTGGCGGGGCCATGAAGTTCTTCATGATGCCCTCAGCCTCCGTGGATACACTTCATTTCTCCCACTGATCCCTCCTACTAAATTTAGTAGGGACTTGGAATTAAGACTTGCCAATATGTAGCGAGCTACCCAATCATCTCCGACGATAACCCAGTTATCGCGCCAAGGACGATTGAACTTCCTGTTAGCTCCAGGAACCTTGAACTTTAGGGGATTACTTGGTCTCAAGTAGAATTGGCCCTTTGGATCAGGCGCTAGCGTCGCCACTTGAAAGATGTGTCGAATCTCATCAAGACTCGGTTCTCTGGTCACTTGATCTATCTTGCATGACTCCCTTCAGATCACCAAGAATTCAATCAGGTACTTCCAGAACCCCGGTGCAAGTTGAAGTAGAGCGAGCTGAAGGGCATGAAGCACCCTACGAAGAGTAGGGTGGAGGGGTAGCTTGACCCCGCATTCAAAGGCAGCCACGTGAATGGGGAATTATCCTGTATCAGAGGAGTACATGTCATACCCTCGATATGAGAGGTAAAAGGTGATATCAGGTGTAATATGGTAGTCCTTCCTCAGGAATTCAAGAGTAGTAGGGTTGTTGGTACATTCGGGGATGATCCGAGAATCATGAAAGGGAGAAAGAACTCTACCTACCACCACAAATGGATCTACAGTTGGGGCATCCCTCTTCCCAGCCTTGGCGGTCGTGTCATCCACATCCTCGTCAATAATCTCAATCAAAGCATCGACGTTATTGCTAAAGCCTAGCCTGATGGCCATGCTTCTCGAAGAACGACGATGTTGGGATGGGGTAGAACTTTCTACGACATCGTCTCTACCATGCCCCCTTTTCTTGGTAACTAGTTGGGAGTTGTCAACTGAATCCTCGCCAGCTTGGTTGAGGAGTTTTTCAAGACTATCAGAAGACATTATTGGAATAGAAAGAAGAAAAGAAAGATTGCTTTTGGATTTTTTAAAGACGAAAAGAAAGAAGGTTCTAGTTCTTGAAAGAGAAATAGGGTTTACTTTTTTTGAATTTTGAAATGGTGTGAGTGAATGAAGAAGAGGGACGAGATATTTATAGAAGAAATCAGACGGTTACCAGAACAGAAAGGGAAAGACAGAATTGAATGACCGGAGGCGTGGAACTGACGGTTTCGAGAAAATCCCGCCAAAACGTCCCACTTAAACAAGCAGGTCAATTCTCGCCTGACATGTGGACAATGCATTAATTACAAGCGTACTATGAGGGGGCTTCTTCATAGATAGTGGAAACCAGTAAGGTAGGATGCATAAAATCCTTCAAGTGTTGCAGATATCCTGACTCCAACCCCAACCTAGTACCAGCGTTCAAGTCAGGGGAGACTTCTGTAACCGCCTAAAAAGGCAGGGGTCCAAAGAAGAATTTTCCATTCTTGTCAAGATCACATAAAGTAAATGGATATTACAGCGAGCATCCGACTATCTCGGGAAGAAACCAGGATCGGTATACTCATGCACGCCACTTGTGGATCAGGATTGGGATCGAGGTCACCCAGATCCCCAAGTATCTAAAAACATTGAAGACAGGATCTAGAGGATCCCGTTACCACACCATCCTGGTTCCTTGATACTCAGGGAATACTAGTACCACGATCTAATGATGTGTTATACCATGGTATCGTGATTCCCTCATTTGACTGGTCTACCAAGCAGTAAAGATTATAGCATATCAGAAAAGAAGGCTATCTAAGGAAAGAGGACTGGTATACTAAAGGGATCTGGACCATGCTACAAGAAGAAACAGTAGGCATCAACATATGAACACAAGGAAAGTTGACTTCTCCCGCCATCTGTAAAACTCCATTTAAAATGGGATTGGTAAACTCTGTCAATATCGCCAAGAAGGGAAACAAATCACTTGATTTTGGGATCATTCCCGAGCCTAAACAAAGTCACCATCAATGTCCTTTTGATTGCTAAATTGATTGACTGAATTTACGGAGTGGACAGTAAGAAAAAGGACTTATAAATGTTATAAGACTCTCAAAAGAGAGGGGATCCGAGTTGATCAGAGTTTTTTCCACTTATCGACTAGCATGAGTTTGCCATCGCCTATTTTGTCAGAAATCTCATACCTAAATCCCACATAAACCCTCATTGTGTCATTCAAGCATTACTATATTTTATCAATAAGGAGGAATTATTCTTTTATCTTCATGATACTCATATTGTGTTAATTGGAAATGCACCCCATTGACATTTTTTCGTTAACACTTTTAATTCCCAATTGCTTGTACAATGTGAAGGACATCATGTTGATGCTTGCTCCCAAGTCAAGTACAACTTCAATTTTCTTAGAATTTGCTATTGTGATTGACATTATGAAGCTTCTGAGATCCTTGAGCATGAGGGAAACACTTTCCCTCGAAATATCATAGATTACCTCTTGATGCTTCACTTATTCATTCAGAACTTAGCTATTTTCATCCTTTTCCTCTTTTACCGTCCTTAATGAGTCTAATGAGAATTCACCTCCCTTAAGGCTATCAATCTCTCTATCCTCATAAACTATATCATTGACCTTCGCCTACTATGTATGATTATAAAACTTTCCTTTTTCTTGCTTGTGAAAAGCATCGACGATTTGTCCGAGTTGAATCTTAAGCTTCCTAATTGATGCCTTCAGGCCATTTGCTCTCTGTTCATTAGCTTGCATGTTAGGATTTAGATTTGTGTTGGTTTGATTTCATTTCAAAGCTCTCTTTATTTGTATTGGGTAGTTGCTTAGGTGATTCTTGGTGAAAAGAAGCTTTAAAGGAGAAAAGCAACTTCTCATGCAAATATCGTCTTCAAGAGGAAAAACACATTGTTGGATGCTAAGGTATCAATACATTTCTTTCTCTTGCAAGGCGTAAGCACACACACATACAATTCATTCATGTGTGTTCCTGCATTGTTGTGCTACATTTGGTATAACACATTTACACACTTATTGAAGTATGCACATGCATTGAACTCATATTGACAAACATTGTGTGACTTTGTGTTTATTTTGTTTTGGACTTGAACACAGTCTTATATGATTTCTTGTTGAGTTCCAGTCGTTTCGGTTACTCAGTTATTAGGTTTCGAGTCTGAACTAGGAAGCTATGCTACTTTATATTCTCATACGTTGTGTTGTCTTGGCCTTCGTATACCGAGTCGAATTCTTAACCATTTAACAAAGTTTCATAGTCGTCCTTGTGCATAAGGGAGTCACGATTTGTAATCTAAAAATGGATTTGAAATCAGAGTTTAGAGGCCCGAATACGACCGAAGAACGCGATAGGAGCACGAGAGAAGCAAGCATTGGCCAACAGCCAAACTTAGAGGGGCGTGCGAGGAGGCTGTGAGCCTCACTGCCTCACCACCTCTCTTCCTCGTAAGGCTCAGGCACCTCTCATGGGGTGGTGAGGTGGCAGCCCCTGATTCGTCACCGAATTCGCTCCTTATCTCTTTTCAATATCTTCCTCCTTCCCTCCAAATTATGTGTGAAGAAAAATTGAAAAAGAAAGTGTGCAGAAATTTCTTCAAGTTTTTTATTTTTTGTTTTGATCATATCTCTCTCATTTCAACTCCGAATCACTTGATTCAAAAGCCAACAATATTGGTCTTGAAGAGAGGAACAAACTCTAAGCATTTTAAGAACCAAATGATGTCGTTATTTTTCATAGTGAGTAGAATTCAGTCTGAGGTTCATCATTTGTAGGTGAAACATCTTCTTCTTACTTTCTCTTTTGATCATCTCATTTAATCTTCCTATTTGATTGATGAAATGTATTGAGGATGATGTTAGTTCACATTCTAGGTTTGTTTGATTGATTGATCGTTGAGTTTTAGTTTTGTGATCATTTTTTAATATCTTTTAGCTAAACTTTTTTAACTTGAAATTGATTCTAGAAATGACTTGTATGATGTGCTTCATGATGATTTTTAGGTTTAATTTCATGATCTAAGAACTAGTATTTTTGAGTGTGATTTTTGAATATCCTAATCTAGTTCTTATTGATTCACATGCTTTGATTTCTAGATATTTTTTGTGATTGAGTGTTGATAGCATAATCTAGGTTTCATTTGCATGTTCATAGAGTTTGTGTGATCTACACTCTTTATTTGATTGTGTTTGCATCATTTGCATCACTTAGATCATTTTGCCTTGCAAAAGGTTGAAGTCTCTTTCAAAGTGAGTGAAGCTTTGTTTAGAGCAAGAAGACTTGGCTAGGACATATGGTCTGGATAGTCAAGCGTGAAGTCTTAGTTATGATCAAGGGGATCCGGATAACCAAGCAAGAAGTCTTATCTAGGATCAAGAGGATCTAGATAGATAAGTAAGAAAGCTTCCTAGAGACATGAGCGTCTTGGGTAGGAAGTTACTTCCTTGAGGTGTATGACACATCTTGGAAAAGAAGTTAGCTAGGTGATTCACTAGGCCCGAGGGTAGACTAGGAGTTGATAGCTTATAGTGGATATCATGTGTTGATTGCCTTAAGTTTGTATCTCCTTTTCGTCAAAGTGAATTGCTTGCCGGTGGTTGTGGTATCAACCCGTGGACGTCTCCGCTAATGAGGTTTTATCACGTAAAAATCCTTGTGTAAAGTTTTGTTTTACTTTTCACTATCTTCTATATCTTTCATTGATTGCATCACTTGTGAATTGTATCTTAAAATTGTGTTGTTTGAAGCAATACATTTATATGACACACTAAGTGTTCCGCAAAAAGGATTTTGAAAGAATTTTGACCTATACTTATTCACCACCCCTCTCTAGGTATACTACACTATATTACTCTAGGGAAATTTATTGCATATAATTGTTCGGATTTTGGTTAGTTGACCTTTGGGAAGCTAGGATTGAATGTGATGATTGTTGTGATGTTTGTATGAACCCTCTCATCTCGTCCTAAATGGACTTATTTCTTGGTTGGTAAGGATTGGACTGGGCGTTGTTGGTGAAATTGCCCGTTTGATTGTTGCTAGGATTATTCCATTAATTGCTCGAACTACCACTTGCTTGGTTGTTGAATCCTAGGTTGTTGTTGTTATTATTGTTGGTCTATGAGAAATTTGGGTGGTTCCTCCACCCTGGGTTGTAAGAATTGGAATACGAGTCATTTCTTTGCCTTTGAAAACCTCCCAAAGCTTGGACTTCCTCTTATTGACCTGAAAATCCGTTGTAAGGATTCCCATTTATTGATTGGCTTATTTCGTGGACAAACCACATATTGGGGCTTGATGTAAGGGTAGGTTAGGTATTTGATGGTTGGTGTTTTGCACAACCAAGGCCCGCTCAAGACCTTAAGAGAAGAAGCACCAAAGGTATATTCTAGTGCTTTCTTGCTTTGAAGAGATCTAGTTGCACACACACACAACTCATGCATATATTTTATTCTTGTATGTTGTGTGTTTTATATGTGTGCATGCATATTCTTGAACATCTCTTCTTACATGTTTATATGATTGCATCTTGTTCATTGAAATTCCATATCATGTTTAGGCATTACGATGCAAAGCCATGAATTTTATTCATGCATGTTGAATTGATTGCATCTTGTTCTATGATAATGCCATGACATGATAGGCATTAGGATGCACTCAATTCCCACACTTGCACTTCTTGTATGTTAGCTTTAAGTGTGGTATAATTCGTTTCCTAAAGATGGTTCGGAAACATCCGCGCGTGCAAGATGGTGTACTTGATTTAGCGCAAAGATCGTCTCTAGAGAATGCATTGGCTTCTTTTTGGTTTCACCACTTTTGGTGAATCGGCGGTTTGATCGGTGGCCACCGACCGCCGAATGGAAACCGCCGTTTTTGTCCAGAAGGTTCTAGAGCAATTATGCTGTTATGATCGGCGGCCTGCTCGCCGTTCAAAACTGTAGTTTAGACCTGATTGATTTAAAATATCTCGGTCTCAAAATGGCGGTTGTGTTAGACGGTTATGAAACCGCTGATCGAAAGCACCGATGTTACCTAATGCTCTCGGGTTTCAATTCGGCGGTTGAAACGGCGGTTTTGTAACGGCCGATTGTGCATTTTCAGAGGCAAACTTGACTTTTCATCTGCCCTATTTTTGGTCTTTCTAAATACATTCCTATCTCTGGTTCAAAAACTAAGTCTTCTGATCCTAAGAACCCTAAAGAGATATTTAGAGAGACTTGAGAGAAAAAGCTTAAAGATTACATCCTTATTTCTCCAAACCCATTTCCATATGCATAAATCATCATCTAAGCATCATCTAGATTTATCTAGTATGTGCTAATGCATAGGTCTTCTTCAACACACATGGTATGGTATGTTGAGCACTATTATCTTACATAATTAGTGTTTTTACTTATCAATTTTATTTCATCTATTACTTGTATGTGTTTAGATTAATTTCTACATACATGATTGAGATTATGTGTTGATTGAGTTATTTTATGATAGCTAGGATTTTTCATGTTTATCGAACATCTAGCTTATTGATCTCATTTATTGATTGAGATTGTTTTTGATAGCTTTGTATCTAGGATTGGTTATCCTTTACTTAGCTAAAGTTGTATGCCATGACATATAGCTATTTTCATATCTAGGATTAATTTTATTGTCATCATATAATCCTAGGTAAGCATCTAGAGTACCTTATCTCTATCTTGCATATTTGGATATCATTGCATATTCACAATAGGGTTTGATCTATTCGGAGAATGTAAGTCTTGTGTGATTGACCGGGATTAGGTCTCTACACTGGGATTAGGTGGTCACTCAAGCAAATTGGACTAGGTCCGCTATAAAAGGCCTGCGGGTATTGGTAGCGGGATATTGGTCAGGATTAGGCCATCAAACCGGGATTAGGTTGTATACGATATCGCATATAGTGGATTCGAGGTTCGAGTGTGGCACCCCTATCAGCTCGTGGTTTTTCCTTGTTGAGGGTTTCCACGTAAAAATCAAGTGTCGTTTATATTTCCGCATCTTTACACTTGATTATTGTTGTTAATCATTGTTGTTAATCACCAAAATTGGCAAAGGACCAAAGAAGAATTTTCCACCCGGATACAAGGAATAAACACAGGCCGAGATACCATCTAGGTACTCCTAGAAAGAAGAATACTGGATCAAATCTGGATACCTACCTCCTCCCTCGGAGTAACCCCAGCAAAGCCGATCAATCCCGATAACCCCTAAAATGTTTCGACACGGAGTTCTACTCAGAATCCTATCACGGAGCTCAATAGGGTACCCCACTACTGCACTAGATAGGTATCCCGTTACTAGATCAACTGGATACCCCGCTGCCTCATCAGATGGATATCCAGATACAATTTCAGCTGAAATATCCCGCTTTTACATCCAGCTAAGTACCTCACTTCTATATCCAACCGGGTACCCTGCTGCAAGAACAACCGATATCAGGATACCCTGCCGACCAAGCACCCAACCAAGAAAGCATATAACTAGAAAGAGACAGGGCATACGAGAACCCAAATGAACCCAAATACCTCCAGAGATGCTCTCATTAGTTAACCATAAGAAACATTAATAGAATCCGAAATACGTATGTCTAGGTGGACAAATCTTGAAACTCCAAAACTAGAGGGATGAAACGTGGCCGTTCATCCCCCGATAAAAAACGTAGACTCCTTCCCGTATCTTAAAAATTCCATTAGAATAAGGAGTCCACTTGTATCAGAATCCTTTCTAAAAGGAATCACTTGATTCGGATAATAAAAGGTCCTACGAGTTTGTCTCCTAGAAGGAGGGAAAGTCTTGTTATTGCCAAAATCCTAGACCGAAATTATAGGAGTGCATGGCAAGCAATAGGACCTATATATACAACATTACATTCATCAGAGAAAGGGATCGAAAATTCACCCCCTCAAACACTGCACTCACATTCAGTCATTCTTATCGACAGCCACAGCACGCCATCTCCATTATCCGTCAGTACTTTGAATACCGTCATATATCGTCTTTGTTCAACATGACCCTTGTTGGTATTGAACTACGTGATACCCCTCCGACCGGGATCAGCCTCGATCTTGGTCCTTAAAGTTGTTATTTGGAAATTCACCCTAGTGATAATTTTCCATCAACACTTTTGGCTTCGTCTGTGGGAATACCCTTCCAACATTTACAAAAAACCTATCTCAGTTCTACCCGATGAAATAGAAAGATGAGATTACGATCCTCTCAGGCCTATGCGGCTCCATTGGGAACTTTTTCACTCGCTTCCATCGAAAGAGCTCAAAGACGGGGTAGAGGGTCCAGGAATGACAATCCGACACTAATACTTCCTCCAGTCACAACCGCAGGCCCTTTGCCTCAAGATCCGATCGGGCAAGAGATCAATCGGGATATTCTAGAGCAACAATCTGCTGCCTACGTAGAAGCCATCCGACTCAGAATGATAGCTCAAGGAATCCCCTTTGAAGCAGCCGAGATCGTAGGAGACATCGGCCCAAGTATCCGAGTACCAGTATTTGACCGACTAGGACCATTTCCACCAACCCCGGTCCGCTAGGCTAATCTCAAATCCCGACTGGTAAAATCTGCAATTTAGATCCCATCGAGGAGAATCCAACCCTCAGCAAGGTCGAGGGGAGAGAAGAAAAATCCACAGCCAGACTCAGAAGGAAGCGCCAGATCCTGAAAAAGCCCTAGAAATAGGCGCCAGAAAGCTATGCTGAAGGAAGTGATTGTTGATTCAGAGACCTCAGATAAAGAAAGCTCGGTGGCCCAATCCGAAAATGCTAAATCCCAGCGTCTAGAAGATCAAGTGGCCAAAATGGCAAAGGAGTTGGAGGAATTAAAAAAGGGGAAGCATCAAGGAATCAGGAAGAACCCTCTAGGTGAGATGAATGCACCATTCTCTAAAAGAATTAGGGAGGTGGGGCTCCCCCCTAAATTCAGGATGCCCTCCAAAAAGTATTCCAGAACAGAGGATCCAATCAGTCACCTGGAAAGCTTTGTCCACCAGATGGAAGTCCATAATGCAACACGGTCAGCCATGTGTAGGATGTTCCCCTCGACCTAGACAGACTGTGTCAAAACGTGGTTCAGGAAATTGCCACCAGGTAGTGTTGATTCTTTTTCTAAACTCACCATAGCTTTCTGTACACAGTTCAGGGAATCAAGCCTCGTACTAAGGACCCTATCTTGCTTCAATATATGATCCAGGAGCGGGGTGAAACATTGAGGTCTTATGTGGAGAAATTCCATAAGGAAGTGATCCAGATGGGAGCATTCGACGAAAAGGAAACCTTGGCCAATTTCTGAAGAAACTTGTGGGCGGGCAGACTATTCCGCTATTTTGATAAGCATCCACCAGAAAATTACTAGGAAGCCTACAATCGAGCTTTAGAACAGGTAGACATAGAAGAGCAACTCCGGATCAAGGTGGAACATGATGAAGCCCGACTAGCCCCGCGTCCTAAGAAGGAGGCTCCAAAGCTTGTATCAGTCAAGAGATTCCAAAATCAGCCCCAAACAGGTCAACCTACAAGCTGTCTCCTATTCCCTCGTACCAAGAAAGGTACCCGACTAGAAAATTCCCTCTCAGGAGATCGTCTCCCAAGGCGGCCCCTCTGAAAGAAGTTGCTCGGGTAGTAAGGAGGAAGATGTATATAATCACTACACCCCCCTCAATGCTTCAAGAGAAACCATCTACCTCACCATCCGGGACAAAGGCCTACTTAGGAAGCCAGGTCCCATGAAAGTCATAGTTGATAGGAGGAACCAGTATAAGTATTGCGATTTCCACGAGGATGTCGGACACAACACCTTAGAATGCTATAACCTCCGCAATCAAATCGAAGGATTGGTAAGGGGAGGCTTGCTGACAGAATTTCTACAACAGGTACGGGATAGCATTAATGAGGGGAAACGGGTACAAAACGGGGTACATGAGGCGACAGATAGAAAGAGGGATGGGGAGAAGGATCTGATGTAGCAGATCCAGGTGATTCATACCATTAGTGGATGCCCCACTTTGGTTGGAACTTCCAATAATTCTAGGAAGAACCACGCAAGAAAGATTTCCAGACTCAACGTAGATCATGAGATATTCAAGGTCAGTAGTGGGTCCCGAGATCTATCCCGTTCTACCAAGATTATCTTTACAGAGGAAGATGTCTACAATACAGTCCAACCACATGACGATCCCATGGTAATCTCTGTACAGATTGCTAACTGTCGGGTTTACCATGTTTTGATAGATAAAGGAAGCAGCGTCGACATCCTATTTAAGGGAGCTCATGAGCAACTTAACTTGAAGAATTCCTACTACAACATTTGCACCTCGCTTTTGTATGGTTTCATAGGGGACTCTGTAATGCCCATGGGATTTAAAATCCTGCCGGTGATAGTCAAAGAAGCTCCACTTCAACAGAACGTGATGACGGAGTTCATCGTGGTGGATACCCCGTTTGCCTACAATGCCATTCTAGGTAGGCCCTTCCTCTTAGTGATTAGGGGGGTACTATCCGTTTATCACAACGTCTTAAAGTTTCCAGTGGGACCAGAAGTGGGAGAAGTTAGAGGGGACCAACAGGCAGCGCTCAATTGCTATACGGTATCCACCAATCCCGCTTTGCTGGCCAGATAGTGCACACACGTGGCCAGTGAAGTAAACCCGGATATGCCACACCAATGTCATTATGACATAGAAGAAGGAGAGGCACTAGACATAGTTATAGAAGAGCAGAAGGATAAATAGCGGGGTTGGACTAGTGGTCGTCCCACAGATCAATTAGAAGAAATACCCATTAAGGGAGAAGATCTCAATAAGGTGGTGAAAGTTGGAGGGGGATTGGATCTCGAAGTCAAGGAGGACTTGATAAAGCTTCTTAGAGAATACAACGATATTTTCGCTTGGACCCATGAGAAAATGCCCGACATTCCTCTTAGTTTGGCCATTCATAGGTTGGCAATAGACGCAATCGTCAAACTAGTGAAACAGAAACGAAGACACTTCAACGCCAAACAGAACGCTGCAGTCCAAGAAGAAGTAGACAAACTCTTAAAGGCCGGGTTCATCAGGGAATCCCGATATCTCGAATGGATCACCAATATGGTCATGGTAAACAAATCTAACGAAAAATGGCGAATGTGTGTGGACTACACCGATCTCAACCGAGCTTGCCCCAAAGATAGCTTCTCACTGCCTAAGATCGACCAGCTCATCGATTCTACCACAGGAAACAAGCTCCTAAGCTTCATGGATGCCTTCTCTGGATACAATCAGATCATGATGCATCCCTCGGATCAAGATAAAACCAGTTTCATCATTGGGCAAGACCTCTACTGCTACAAGGTAATGCCATTCGGACTTAAAAATATAGGTTCTACATACCAGCGTATGGTGAACAAATTTTTCAAGCAGCAGATAGGAAGATCAATGGAAGTGTACGTAGATGACATGATTACAAAATCTTTGGAGGTCGAGCAATATCCAGAAGATTTATGCCAAACTTTCCTGGTAATTAGGAAGAACCAGATGAGACTGAACCCCGTAAAGTGTGCTTGCGGGGTAGTGGCAGGAAAATTCCTTGGGTTCATGGTACATGAAAGACGAATCGAGGCCAATCCTTTGAAGATCAAGGCTATCCTAGACCTCAAGTCTCCCACAACACTGAAGCAGGCATAGGGATTGACATGCCGAATAGCAGTATTGAACCGATTCATATCCCGCTCCACCGATAAGTGCCTCCCGTTTTTCAAGATTATCAAGCAAGGAAAGAAGCTAAAGTGGGATGAACAAAACGAGTTGGCTTTCCAAGCCTTGAAGGAATACTAGGCCAGTCCCGTTCTATTGGTCAAGCCCTTCACGGGCGAGGAACTCCAACTTTACCTAGCCGTCTCAGAAGCTGCCACTAGTGGGGCCTTAGTGAAGGAATGCAGTGACGGAATATAGAGACCGGTGTACTATGTGAGCCGTGCTTTCACCAAGTCTGAAAAAAATTATACCCTCTTGGAAAAGCTCGCCTATGCCTTGGTAACTACAGCCAGAAAACTCCGACCCTCTTTTCAGGCACACACTATCGTGGTAGTCACTGATCAGCCCTTACGACAATACCTCTAGAGGTCGGATGTGTTAGGCAAGTTGGTTCTATGGGCCCTAGAGCTCACCCAATTTGACATCAAATACAAGCCAAGGTCCACGATCAAAGCACAAGCCTTAGCCGACTTCGTAATGGAGTTTAGTGCAAATCCGGACCCAATTACCAAGCCCGACCCCAGTCCGAATCACACCAATCTGAACTGGCTTGAAGATAACAAGACATGGATTCTATACACAGATGGGGCATCAAGTCAATCAGGATACGGAGCAGGAACATTTGTGATAGACCTAGTGGGGGTCGAATGCAGTCACTGCTTCAGGTATGAGTTTAGGGCTACTAATTACGAAGCAAAATATGAAGCCTTACTAGTAGGAATGGGAGTAACAGAAGCCTTAGGGGCCGATTTCCTCCTAGTTAAAAGTGATTCCCAATTGGTGGTCAACCAGGTGTTGGGGTTGTACCAGGCAAAAGTAGAATATCTGGCTAAAGTCCGAGAAGCAATGTCGGGATTCAAAGGCGTGAGGATGGAACGGATACCCCGAGAGAAAAATAACTGGGTAGATATTCTAGCAAAGATCGTAGCAGGTGAGGGGCATACCTTACCAAGGGGGTACCCTTTCAACTGATACCCTGTTCCAGCATAGCCAGGGTGAAGATCCTACCAGTCAACTGATTCCCTTGTTGGATGGATCCAATAGCGGACTACCTCCAAAGTGACACTCTACCTTTAGATCCAGATCAAGCACGTAAGCTGAAGAGAATCGCTATCCGGTACTGTCTTGTAGACGGATACCTTTACCGCAAAGGGAAATCCCTCCCTCTACTTAGATGCCTTCACCCAGATGATACTACCTGGGCATTCAACGAGTACATTCAAGGGACTGTGGTAATCATGCAGCAAGCGAGACACTAGCCTGCTAGATACTTAGAATGGGCTACTTCTGGCCGACTATACATTAAGATGTAAAATAGTTCGTACAATCATACGAAGCTTGCTAAAAGAAAGTAAATCTCCATCACCTCTCCCCCCCCCCCCCGAAAGTCTGTCCTCGATCAGTACACCTTACCCCTTTGCTATCTGAGGACTAGATCTAATCGGCAAACTTCCTATTACACCCGACCAGGCCAAACATGCAGTAGTAGCAATAGATTACTTCACCCGATGGGTGGAAGCTAAGGAACTTGTTAGGGTAACTGAAAAAAAGACCACTAGTTTTGTCAAAAAGAATATCGTTTGCCACTTCGGTACCCCAATGGCCATCATAACTAATCTGGGAAAGCAATTTGATAACCCCAACTTTAGAGAATTCTGCGCAGATTGAAACATTGATCTCCAATTTGCATCAGTGGCACACCCTCAAACTAATGGGTTGGTAGAAGCTACCAATAAGACAATAAAGAAGCTACTAAAGAAAAAGCTCCAATAGAAGAAGGGGTTATAGGTTGAAGAATTGCCCAATGTGCTATGGGTGTACACGATAACCAAGAGGACTGCAACAGGGGAAACCCCTTACTCATTGGTATTCAGAACTGAAGCAGTCTTGCCTATTGAACACAAGCTTATATCTTTTCGGGTCCAAAATTACAAATCGGAAGATAATGAGGCTAAGTTGAGAGCCAATCTGGATCTGCTTGAGGAAAAAGTAGCAGTATACCAGAGTAAGGTAGCCCGACACTTTAACAAGAGAGTCAGGATCCGTAATTTCAAAGAAGGAGACTTTGTTCTTAGGAAGGTAACCTAGAACACACGGAAAAGGTCCGATGGGGTCCTAGCTCTTAACTGGGAAGGCCCCTACCTGATTAAAGCAATGCTCTGGGGTGGTGCTTACAAGCTGGAGGACATGGAGGGATACCCGGTAGATCATGTTGGGAAAAATACCAAAGAAGTACACGCAGCGGAAGCGATACTAAAAATTAGATTTAGTGACTTTTAAAAAATTTTCCTTTATGAACCTTAAACCCTTTAATTAATTAAACATACATATACAATAACAAAAAGTAGAATACCTTTTGTCGCGTGATCCGATTGACTTACGTCGATGGTAATCCGCAAGATCTTCAATCCTAGCACGAACGTGGATCACCTAGGAGCATGGTCTCCCTTTTTTTTGAATTGCAAACTTGTGAATGGACAAAACAAACTTTTCTTTTCTTTGTTAGTCACAAAAACAATCAAAAGAATGACTAAGATTATTCCGGTCACTTTTGAGTTCTCAATCTAATGATCGAAACTCGCGTGAACCTAGATCGATATCGTATACACAAACTTATTGAGGAATAAGCAAATAGTATACTATCAAAGAATAATTTAACACTCCTTTTTGTTTTAGTAGAATAAAAAGCTTTCTATGAATTGAGAAGAAGAAGAAATTTGTATCATGAACCCATATCCTTGTGGCCGAATTCTATACTTGTCAATATATATGTGGCCTAAGTTTGCTTCTTCTTTCCTTTTATTATTAGGGTTGACGAAATCCTAACCTAGAAATAACTAGGGTTGCCGAAATCACATGCCCACCATAGGCTTATGTTGCACCCTAATTTCCATCTAGTTTTTAAGACATCAAACCCTAATCCAACTCATAGATCTTTTATTCTTTTATTTTGACTAAATAAAAAATAAATAAAAAATAAAAAAACTTCTTATTTGATTAAATAAATAAAACTAATTATTTATTTCCTTATCAAACAAGTCTTTTAATTTTGCTTTTAGGAAATATATTTCCTGATTAGAAAAGATTTGTTTCTTTAATTAAACAATTAATTAATAAATTAATTAATTCTTATTTAATTAAAACAATGAAACAAAATAATATATTAGGTTAAACTAACCATTGCCGCCCCACTTAGAGTAAATGGGCCAAAATATTATTTTCTTATTTCATTTAATCCATTGGACTTTAAATAAAAAGTCCACGTGTGAACCAGACCCATTCTTACTAAAAGAAACAAGCCCACATGTCTTTCATTAATATATTAATATAATTGAACAGCCCATTACTAAAATAATGTGCAAATTATATTCTTAATATATTAAATGCAATTTTAGATGGACCCTTAAATTGGTCCGGTAGAATATATCAAGTGATCCATGCAAGTCCGTGTGGATTGGGGATCTTGGCGGGCCATCTAAATTTAAGCTTCAATAGACATAACCTAATCACAATCAACAAATGATTCACTTAGGTCCGATCCATTAATTTTAACTCATTCCACTAAAGAGCTAAAACTGAACTCTTAAATAAAGATAGAAAAGGAAGATGCTCCTCATTCATACCCTAGACAATCATATTGTAGATAGTGTATCCTCGTGATTAATATCAGTAATCGCCAAGAGTTCATAGACCGCCTATAACTCTCCACGTTACCATATTTACTCATATGACTACGTTTTGAACTTGGATATTTTGACTTGTCCAGAAGCCATGTTTTCAATAGACACTATCGAAAACTCAACGTTGAGATTTAATATCCAATTACCTCAAAACATCCATATGATGATATTATACTCTCATTTAATTAAATGGAGCCACGATGTCCATATCTATAAATGAAGTCTTCTATCGATTAACAAATGAATATCAACAAACTATCGAGGATAGACTATGCGATATAATCGTACTTATTGATAACTCAAATGGTATCACTTGCAACTATAAGTCCATCATTTATCTCAGGATTAAGATAGACTCTCCGATTGTCCTGATAATGAAAAGACTTTTATCTACTGACGGTTATAGATAAAGTATTTCATTGTGATCCAATTCTATGCATCCAGTGCACTAGATCCTTTTGCTCGAAGACACTCAGATGATTTTAGACTCATCATATCTCATTTGATCCCACTCAAATGCTAGAAAAAGAATTCTACAACTTTAACAAGATAAAGGTGCCCAACCTTTAACTTAAGTTGTGAACATTATTCAAGACTAACTAAAGAATTGTGTCTACCACATACATATCCAAATGTACGAACAATTCTTCTTTTCCCATAGTCTTTAGACCTTATGATTATTTACTTTGACAATTATAATATTAAACTATAAATGCTATACGATTTGTTGAACCAAAAATCACTTTATCAATATGAAAAAGATTGTCAATTACAAAATTACACTCTTGCTATTGAGCATAATCCTAACAGATCACACATGGAATGCTGATCACCTTAGGAAATTCTACCCTTAGAAATTCAATTTACATCGAGTAGAATACACACCCCAATTTTATATTGTACTACTTGAAAAATTCAATAAAATCAGTCCTTCATGATTCTCCAATGATCACTCTGCAAGGTCCACTACATGATTTTTCTATAATTCATCTTCCTGCCTTGGTCAAGCTATACTTCCTCCAAGAAGCTTGGTGCTAAAGTGGCCTAAGTTGCCTACCAGGACAGATAATTTTCGCCATTACCGAATCGCCTCAAGACCAAGAAATAGCCTTATGGCGCTCCTACTGCCTTGGTCGGGGTATACCTTTCTCCAAGAAGCCTGATGCTAAAGTGGCCCAAGTTACCTACCAGGATAGATAATTTTCGCCATTACTGAATTGCCTCAATACCATGAAATAGCTTTATGGCGCTCCTGCTGCCTTAGTCGGGGTATACCCTCCTCCAAGAAGACTCTAGATTATCAGACTAAGGACCTGGACTCGTGGCCTTAATTGCCCGCCGTATCCTCAAGACCAGAAAATAGCCTTAAGGCGCTCCTACTGCCTTGGTCGGGGTATACCCTCCTCCAAGAAGGATCTGATACTCCCGATTCGCTACCTTAGTTGCCCGCCGCATCCTCAAGATTAGGAAATAGCCTTAAGGTGTTCCTGCTGCCTTGGCCGGGGTATACCCTCAGCTTGGAAGCCTGGTGTTAAAGTGGCATAAGTTGCTACCAAGATAGACCATCAGAAGGATCAGGATACCTTTTCGGGATACGCGGTTCCTTACTTCTCCATCTCTCCAAGAAGAAATGACATTAGGGCATTCAAGCTACCTTGGTCAGGGTATACCCACCTCCGAAAAGCCTGATGCTAAAGCAATCTACATTTCCTATCAGGACTGAATCAGGATACCTTACAAGGGTACCTGATGACTCACTTCTTCTGAGGACACTTATAGTTGAAGTAGGCTTGATTATCAATTGGGATATCCAGAACCTCAAACTGCTACATACTCATTAAAAAACCAACTAAAGAAGCCTGGTGCTAAAGTGGCCTAAAAAACCACTTTAGAACTAAAGAAGCCTGGTGCTAAAAAACCACTTTAGCACCAGGAAGGCTGGTGCTAAAGTGGCCTAAGTTGCCTACCAAGATAGACCATCAGAAGGATCGGGACACTTTTTCGGGATACCCGGTTCCTTACTTCTCCATCTCTCCAAGAAGAAATGACATTAGGGCATTCAAGCTACCTTGGTCAGGGTATACCCACCTCCGAAAAGCCTGATGCTAAAGCAATCTACATTTCCTATCAAGACTGAATCAGGATACCTTACAAGGGTACCTGATGACTCACTTCTTCTGAGGACACTTATAGTTGAAGTAGGCTTGATTATCAATTGGGATATCCAGAACCTCAAACTTCTACATACTCATTAAAAAACCAACTAAAGAAAGTGATGTGTCCACTTGCTAGATTCCGTTGGTGTTTACAACAACATGTTATAAGTTTATGGCTATCAAGTATCCCGATCAAGGAACAGGTCTCCAAATTTAGTTGCATTCTTTTACAAGTACGAAAAGCTGATGGACTTCCCCTAAGTCAGGATTTCTCATAAGTCAAGATTTTTCCTGAGTCCAGATTTTTCTAAGTCAATTTCTTTCTAAATCAGAAGAGCAAGCAAGACATAATTTGTTTTAACAAATAAAAATCTTTTATTTGACTGATGGGGTGCCTAACTCCCCTTTTAAGGCTACAAAAAAAAAAAAAAATACACGAAAGACAAGTCAGGCGTTCTCCTCCTCCTCCTCCAAGTTTTCTCCCTAACTGGCTGCTCCTTCCCTGATTACCTCAGCTGCAGTATCAGGCCGGGCCTCTTTGATTACTAGAACCATAGATCCAGCTGAAGCATTTTCCTCTCCGTCGAATGCCAAACCACTCTTGTCCGCCTCAACTTTTGGAAACCCGGTTCCAGCTGCATCTTTTTCTTCCTCTTCCACTAGAATAACTTCTGAAGAAGGCACGGGGTCCTGTGTTTTTCTTTTCTGAGTAGAGGGAGGGACAGTCTGAGTGCCAGCAGGGAGGCTAGACCTCCGACTTGGATAGGCAACATCATGTGGAGAATCTTCCCGAGCCTGATCCTCACCCTCATGTTGGGCAGCCTTCGCCATGATTTGTTCTCGGTCCCAGTTTAAGGCCTCCTGAAGATCAAATGGAGGAGGCAAAGCTGTGGCCACCTCAAAGCAGGCAGTGAAATACCTATCTTTAAAGGAATGACCTTCCTAGGCCTCCAAGTTCTGCACTGTCTCCCTTAAAGGACGGTTTTCATCCTGCAACAGCTTTTCTCCCTCTTCAGGCATTCACTCTCTTCACGCGGACGTAGGGACCAGACTGTCTCGGTATCCAGGCAGCGTAGGTAGAGCTGGGCCTCCACCATGGCAGCCTGCCTACCATCTTTAGATGCTTTAGTAGCCTGCAGTAGAGGGGCCATGCTCTGCTGGGCTTGAGCCAGCTCTTGATGGGTATCCTCTAGCTTGGCTTGAAGCCCTATGTAGGCTTCCTTTAGAGTCAGTAGCTATTTTTCCATGGCCAAAGCAAATTTAAAACCCTTCAAGAAGAAAAAGAGTCAGTACCTATAGAAAAGAGAGTAGAATGACAAGAGGAAAAGTAGAATGCTACCTCTGCCAATACAGAAGCCCCTTTGGCCGCCAAAATTTCTATAGTAAGCTTCGCTATGGTTATTAAGCTCCCTCCAGGGTAGGATGCTTTGAACCGGGATACCACCTCGTCATGGGAAGCACCTCCTGACCCCGACCCCGACCCCGACCCCGACCCAGAAGGAATATCAGCGGTGGGATAAGAGACAGGAGCACCTTCCTTCTTTGTAATTCTAGGCTGCTCCCTGAAAGGCAATACAGCTGGAGGAGGATTAGGAGGAGTGCCCACAGCAGGATGAGCAGTAACCTTTCTGGTCTTCCTTTGAGATTGTTCAGAAAAGCCCTGGGCTTTGGCTGCTCGAGCTAGCATTGACCTTATGGATTGGTGTCCTAGGGTATGATTAGAGGGACGAGCAGGAGTCCAGACAAGCAATCCCGCAGAAGCAAGAAGAGGCGAAGGGATCTTGGCTGGAGGTTTAGCCAAAATAGAAGGAGGAATAAGGACCGCGTCAGGTTGAGTAGTTGTGACCTGGGCAGTATTGGAGGGAGAAGGAGGAAGAGATGGAACAGGAGAAGTAAAAGGAGGCAAATCCATACCTCCTGCCCATGTCCCAGATGAAGTAGGAGAATTGGTCACCAACGGGGTAGCAGAGACTGTTAAAAAGAAGATAGCTTAGTAAGGAAGGGAGAGTAGAAAATGTACATACACGAACAAAGAAGACAGATGGAGTTTCTATTCTTGGAAGTGCGTAGGAGATCCTCAAAGACTTCTCTAGCCGGGCTCCTTTGCAGGGATCCAGAGTAGGATATTGCACATTAATGTACACCTCTTTAAAATCTTTCTTAGAATATCTCGGGATTTTGGAGAAAGCACCCCCTTCGCCCATTTGTCTTTAATTGTGAATTGGGTTGGGACGGGATACTCGAATCCCCCAATATAGGCTGTATTCCCCCATTCTCCCTTGACAACGAACCATTCTTCCTTCCATGGTGGAGCATATTTCACATTCGCACCAGAAACGATGAACTTCATCTTGTTGGAGGCCCTCAAATAGAACTGAACCCGTGGTACTAAGTTCGCTATCTGAAATAAGTAGCGTAGCTCATCAAAGCCTGGCTCCCTTTCTATGTTGTCCCTTGCACACTGCTCCTTCCAGAGCACTAAGAAGCCCGACAGATGCTTCTAGAAATCTGGCAAGATCTGGAGAGGTGCTAATTCTAGGGAGACCAAAGCTTGGCGAATGGTCGGATGGAGAGGGAGCCGGACTCTGCATTCAAAAGCCGTTTTGTGGATGAGGAGCACATCTCGCGGCAGGGTGTAGACGTCATATCCCCAATAAGGAAGGGAGAGATCGATGTCATCCAGGATCCGATACTCCTCCCGTAGCTTAGCCAGGGTTTCCACCGTACATACTGAATCAGGAATGATACACCCATCATGAAAAGAGGTGAAAGAACCGGTATGCACCCCGGTCAAGGTAACGACTAGCTCATCACCAACCTCTTTTACCTCGCCAACGATCCTGATATCTTCTTCGTCGGTAAGTTAGACCGGGTCCTCTGACCTATTGTGGAAACCTGACCCGATTCTTGGGTTCCTTGTAGAACGACGGCGTAATTGTGTTTGTTCATCACCGGAGTCGTCCACTTCACTTTGACCTCTCTTTTTTCCCTTCAGTATCAGAGAACCCGCCTCTGATCCCCCCTCAAGAAGATCATCAAGACTGTCGGGTGAAGGGAGTAAATCAAGACGAAGTTTAGAGGAAGTGGGATGAAGACCTAGGGAAGGAGCTGGAAGTTTTGAAGGATATGCTATTGAAGAAGGAAAAAGAAAACCTGAAAGATCGCTGGTAAGAAGAAGAAAGAAAGAAAAAGGCTAGAGTTTCTTCTGCTTTTGAATTTTGAAAGTAATGAGGAAGGATAGCTGGAATTCTGGGTTACTTATAGATAGAGACAGTCGGTCATGCATAAGGAAAAAGGAATTGATGAGGAGTTCGTAACCGGTAACGTACTAGAAAACCGGAATTGATAGGGTGTTGATGACCGGTAACGTGCTTAGAAAACTTGCCAATGGCGGTTTTGCATTAATCGCGTAAAAACGGCTCATTTTTGAAATCCGCAAGCCTAACACCATCTGACAGATGGCTAAAACAAAATCATTACCAGTGTATATAGGAGGGATTTCCTTCCCGGCTATGATGCCTAACCAGACAGCTGATAAACGAAGTAGAAAATCCTTCAAGCAAAAATGGAGTCATTACTCCAACCTCGATAAGACAGCGGTGTTCAAGTCAGGGGGGACTTCTGTTAACCACCAAAATTGGCAAAGGACCAAAGAAGAATTTTTCACCCGGATACAAGGAATAAACATAGGTCGAGATACCATCTAGGTACTCCTAGAAAGAAGAATACTGGATCAAATCTGGATACCTACCTCCTCCGTCGGAGTAACCCCAGCAAAGCCCAGCAATCCCGATAACCCCTAAAATGTTCCAACGCAGAATTCTACTCAGAATCCTATCACGGAGCTCAATGGGGTACCTCGCTACTGCACTAGATAGGTATCCCGTTACTAGATCAATGGGATACCCCGCTACTATTTCAGCAGGGTATCCCGCTGCCGCATCAGACAGACATCCAGATATAACTTCAGCTAAAATATCCTGCTTCTACATCCAGCTAAGTACCCCGCTTCTATATCCAACTGGTTACCCCGCTGCAAGAACAACCGATATCAGGATACCCTGCCGACCAAGTACCCAACCAAGAAAGCATCTAACTAGAAAGAGACAGGGTACACGAGAACCCAGATGAACCTAAATACTTCAAGGGATGCTCTCACCAGTTAACCATAAGAAACATTAACAGAATCCGACATACGTATGTCTAGGTGGACAAATCTTGAAATTCCAAAACTGGAGGGGTGAAACGCGGCCGTTCATCTCCCGATAAAAAAGGTAGACTCCTTCCCGCCTTTTAAGAATTCCTTTCGAATAAAGAGTCCACTTGTATCAGAATCCTCTCCAAAAGGAATCACTTGATTCGGATAATAAAAGCTCCTACAAGTTTGTCTCCTAGAAGGAAGGAAAGTCCTGTGATCGCCAAAACCTTAGACCGAAATTATAGGAGTGCATGGCAAGCAACATGACCTATATATACAACATTACATTCATTAGAGAAAGGGATCGAAAATTCGCCCTCTCAAACACTACACTCACATTCAGTCCTACTTATTGACAGGCACGAGCACGTCATCTCCATTATCCATCAGTACCTTGAATACCGTTATATATTGCCTTTGTTCAATAGGAGTCTTGTTGGTATCGAACTATGTGATACCTTTCCGACTAAGATTAGCCTCGATCTTGGTCCTTAAAGTTGTTATTTGGAAATTCACCCCAGTGATAATTTTTCGTCAACAATTGTTTTGTGAATTTGGGTTATATTTGTAATATTGACTAATTCGAAAAATTTGGTAATAACGGATTAACAACCCATTCACATACCCTTTATGTCATAATTAAATGACATGTACGCATATAATAGTTAAAATTATACACTTTCATCAGTCTCTACCATTTACATCCCCCATCATTCCATCTCCAATCACTTGATTGGCATTTGGAGTTTCCTTGTTCATTGGTCTCAAGTACTTTTTCACTGATTGTAGTTTTTTGACCATCCGAGACATCTCGATTTCCACTCCGGTGCTTGATCATGCCAAAGTTATGTCATATTTTGGCCCTTATTTCCACATCATTTGTCTCATTTTCGTATGTATTTATGTGTCTAATAGGCTATTTTCTAGTGATTGTAGGCAATTGACGTAATTCAGGTGTTGGAGATGGAATGCAGGAATTTCTGGCGCAAAACAGGCTAAAGATCAAGGAAGAAGGCCCAATGCGCAGGTCCCATTGCTGGTCCATACCCGCACATAACACATCAGAGTTTCCAAAGCAACATGAGCAGGTACTGCACAAGTAACCTTACCCGCACACTTCTAAGATCTCTAGAACTTCATTGGTCCATACCAGTGCACTTGGCACGTGAACCTGAAACCGAAACTTCTCCAAAATCACCAAGTGCGCCCAGAACACGGGTACTGTGTCGATCCCTCCCAATACAGTTGACCCCGTGGACCGAGGATGAAGAATTCTAAAATTGCCAGTGTGCGGGTCACTGCAAGGGTCCCTACCCCCGCACTGCGGGCCCAGATTCGCTTACATCAGCATTTTAGACCTACTTTTGGGAATCATATAAATACGTTCTTTTCTGATTTCACACCCACGGCCTGACAAGCCTTAGCTCTCATATTTTCAGACCTTGACATCACTTATATCTAGTTTTTCTCCCACACATCCAAATATCATCCTTCACCAATTCCTTACCAATTTTCACAACAAATCCACCATTCTTACTTTCATTTCATCTCTCCTCAAGGAAGGATACTAGGAGATTGGATTTCAAGCTTCAAGAAAGGTTTTCTCTACATGGGTCTTCTCTCTCTCTCTCTCTCTCTCTCTCTCTTTTCTCTTAGATTTTATCTTGTAATTGTCATGAGTAGCTAAATCCCCCACTAAAGGGTTGATGTGATTCATTTGTTGATGTTAGGCATTTGTATATGAACTCTATCTTTTTCTATAAATCTATCAATTATGTTTCATTATTTGGTTTAATTGTTTCCAAAGATTAATTTGTCTTGGATTGAACAACACTCTCTTTGCAAATTGATTTAGAAACTATTTGAGTTGTGAACTTGGTATACACCCTACTTGGTTTACTAAAAGACTCAATTGAATGGAAGAATTGAAAAAGAGTACACCCCTTGATTGAAATCCGGTCTTAATAATCTCAATCTTTATCTGATCTCAATAATATACACCCTAGGTTGGTCATTTATGATAGATTAAGAGTCAACACAATACACTCTAGGTTGACTACATTATAAAGATATTAGACCCTTATTTAATAGATGTGCATTCATGGAAAAAACCCCAAGTGAGTGGTCAATACTATACACCCTATGTTGATCACTTATGAGGGATAATTTCAAGTGTGGGGCCGATACTATAAACCCTAGGTTGGCCATTTGTGAGAGATAAATAGTCAACACTATACCCTAGGTTGATTACATAAGATTAATGTACATTCATAAAAGGTCTTAATTTGCCCATTATTCGCTTATTGGACCCATCAACTGCTTAGTCTTCATTATCATACATTCACACCATTTGCATTTTCATTTTAACTAACTTAGTTTAATCGTAGTCACTTAGATTAATTGTAGTTGCATCTTTAGTTATTAATCTCAAAAGCCAATCATCATCATTTTACTTTTAAGCATAGCTAATATTAGAGTATTCGTTTAGTCATTGCTATCCTACGATCCCTATGGACGATACCTCCCTTGCCATTATACTTGTTCTTTTGAAAGCATTGTGAACACATTTGATGTCTTTTATAAATTCTTTTGACAAGCTATTTCAACACCAAAACGACACCTATCAGTGCATGCATTTACCTCATACTTCCCCCTCTCTTACTACTTGATGTTCTCTATTGTGAATTCTGCGCCAACTTCTCTATAATCTCATAGGCTTCAACAGCTCTCTTGTTAGCAATGGTGCCTCCGCACACATTTTCTACTAGCATCTGAGTGATGGAGGTGAGACCACTGTAAAAGATGTATCCTTCAGCTCTTCTGGGTACGTATGTGGTGGGCACTAAGCATGTAAGATTTGAAATCTCTCCCAAGCCTCATGGAAAGGCTTATCGTCTTCCTCACTAAAGGTAGTAATCTTGATTCTTAAATCTTTTGCCTTGGCTGTTAGAAAGAATTTGTTGTAGAATGTCTTGCAAACTTGACCCCATTTGATTAGAGATCCCATCCTCAAAGCCATGTATAACTGATTCACCCTATCCTTGTGACAGTACTGAAAGCATCTCATATGTAACTGCTTTCAAGTTAAAACTGGTTGACGGGCCAAAATTTGAAAGGTCCCCAACACCGTGCTGTATTCCTTCATGATGTGCATCCATTTAAGCTCATACTACCTAGACAACTCATAAAGCATTATAGCGGTGGGATTCTTACCAATCGATGGAAATGTATACTCCTCTATGTTGGGAAAAATACCATCGAAGTACACGTAGCGGAAGCGATACTAAAAATTAGATTTAGTGACTTTTAAAAAATTTTCCTTTATGAACCTTAAACCCTTTAATTAATTAAACGTACATATACAATAACAAAAAGTAGAATACCTTTTGTCGCGTGATCCGATTGACTTACGTCGATGGTAATCCGCAAGATCTTCAATCCTAGCACGAACGTGGATCACCTAGGAGCGTGGTCTCCCTTTTCTTTGAATTGCAAACCTGTGAATGGACAAAACAAACTTTTCTTTTCTTTGTTAGTCACAAAAACAATCAAAAGAATGACTAAGATTATTCCGGTCACTTTTGAGTTCTCAATCTAATGATTGAAACTCGCGTGAACCTAGATTGATATCGTATACACAAGCTTATTGATGAATAAGCAAATAGTATACTATCAAAGAATAATCTAACACTCCTTTTTGTTTTAGTAGAATAAAAAGCTTTCTATGAATTGAGAAGAAGAAGAAATTTGTATCATGAACCCATATCATGGTGGCCGAATTCTATACTTGTCAATATATAGGTGGCCTAAGTTTGCTTCTTCTTTTCTTTTATTATTAGGGTTGCCGAAATCCTAACCTAGAAATAACTAGGGTTACCGAAATCACATGTCCACCATAGGCTTATGTTGCACCCTAATTTCCATCTAGTTTTTAAGACATCAAACCCTAATCCAACTCATAGATCTTTTATTCTTTTATTTTGACTAAATAAAAAAGACTTCTTATTTGATTAAATAAATAAAACTAATTATTTATTTCCTTATCAAACAAGTCTTTTAATTTTACTTTTAGGAAATATATTTCCTGATTAGAAAAGATTTGTTTCTTTAATTAAACAATTAATTAATAAATTAATTAATTCTTATTTAATTAAAACAATGAAACAAAATAATATTTTAGGTTAAACTAACCCTTGCCGCCCCACTAGGAGTAAATGGGCCAAAATATTATTTTCTTATTTCATTTAATCCATTGGACTTTAAATAAAAAGCCCATATATGAACCAGACCCATTCTTACTAAAAGAAACAAGCCCACATGTCTTTCGTTAATATATTAATATAATTGAGCAGCCCATTACTAAAATAATGTGCAAATTATATTCTTAATATATTAAATGCAATTCTAGATGGACCCTTAAATTGGTCCGGTAGAATATATCAAGTGATCCGTGAAAGTCCATGTGGATTGGGGATCTTGGCGGGCCATCTAAATTTAAGCTTCAATAGACATAACCTAATCACAATCAACAAATGATTCACTTAGGTCTGATCCATTAATTTTAACTCATTCCACTAAAGAGCTAAAACTGAACTCTTAACTAAAGATAGAAAAGGAAGATGCTCCTCATTCATACCCTAGACAATCATATTGTAGATAGTGTATCCTCGTGATTAATATCAGTAATCGCCAAGAGTTCATAGACTGCCTATAACTCTCCAAGTTACCATATTTACTCATATGACCACGTTTTGAACTTGGATATTTTGACTTGTCCAGAAGCCATGTTTTCAATAGACACTATCGAAAACTCAACGTTGAGATTTAATATCCAATTACCTCAAACATCCATATGATGATATTAAACTCTCATTTAATTAAATGGAGCCACGATGTCCATATCTATAAATGAAGTCCTCTATCGATTAACAAATGAATATCACCAAACTATCGAGGATAGACTATGCGATATAATCGTACTCATTGATAACTCAAATGATATCACTTGCAACCATAAGTCCATCATTTATCTCAGGATTAAGATAGACTCTCCGATGTTAGGATTATGCTCAATAGCAAGAGTGTAATGTTGTAATTAACAATCTTTTTCATATTAATAAAGTGATTTCTGGTTTAACAAATCGTATAGCATTTATAGTTTGTATTATAATTGTCAAAGTAAATAATCATAAGGTCTAAAGACTATGGGAAAAGAAGAATTGTTCGTACATCTGGATATGTATGTGGTAGACACAATTCTTTAGTTAGTCTTGAATATTGTTCACAACTTAAGTTAAAGGTTGGGCACCTTTATCTTGTTAAAGTTGTAGAATTCTTTTGCTAGCATTTGAGTGAGATCAAATGAGATATGATGAGTCTAAAATCATCGGAGTGTCTTCGAGCAAAAGGATCTAGTGCACTGGGTGCATTGAACTGGATCACAATGAAATACTTTATCTATAACCGTCAGTAGATAAAAGTCTTTTCATTATGAGGACAATCGGAGAGTCTATCTTAATCCTGAGATAAATGATGGACTTATGGTTGCAAGTGATATCATTTGAGTTATCAATGAGTACGATTATATCGCATAGTCTATCCTCGATAGTTTGGTGATATTCATTTGTTAATCGATAGAGGACTTCATTTATAGATATGGACATCGTGGCTCCATTTAATTAAATGAGAGTATAATATCATCATATGGATGTTTTGAGGTAATTGGATATTAAATCTCAACGTTGAGTTTTCGATAGTGTCTATTGAAAACATGGCTTCTGGACAAGTCAAAATATCCAAGTTCAAAACGTGGTCATATTAGTAAATATGGTAACTCGGAGAGTTATAGGCGGTCTATGAACTCTTGGCGATTACTGATATTAATCACGAGGATACACTATCTCTAATATGATTGTCTAGGGTATGAATGAGGAGCATCTTCCTTTTCTATTTTTATTTAAGAGTTCAGTTTTAGCTCTTTAGTGGAATGAGTTAAAATTAATGGATCGGACCTAAGTGAATCATTTGCTGATTGTGATTAGGTTATGTCTATTGAAGCTTAAATTTAGATGGCCCGCCAAGATCCCCAATCCACACGGACTTGCATGGATCACTTGATATATTCCACCGGACCAATTTAAGGGTCCATCTAGAATTGCATTTAATATATTAAGAATATAATTTGCACATTATTTAAGTAATGGGCTGCTCAATTATATTAATATATTAATGAAAGACATGTGGGCTTGTTTCTTTTAGTAAGAATGGGTCTGGTTCACATGTGGGCTTTTTTATTTAAAGTCCAACGGATTAAATGAAATAGGAAAATAATATTAGGCCCATCTTATATATAAGTGGGGCGGCTAGGTTAAAGTTTTGACCTAAAAATATTATTTGTTTCATTTGTTTTAATTAAATAAGAATTAATTGATTTATTGATTAATTGTTTAATTAAAGAAACAAATCTTTCCTAAAAGTAAAGACTTGTTTGATAAGTAAATAAATAAATTAGTATTATTTATTTAATCAAATAAGGAGTCTTTTTTTTATTTAGTCAAATAAAAGAATAAAAATAAAAGAGTTGGATTAGGGTTTGAAGTCTATAAAGTTAAAAAGAATTAGGGTTGAATTTCAGTCACCCTATATAGTTGACATGATGAAATTCGGCCAACCCTAATTAGATACTACATAGAATTCGGCAACCCTAAAGGAAAAAAGAAGAAAAATTCGGCCAACCTATATATATGTTCTTATAGGGTTCGGCCACATCAATGAATTGGTGCTTGAGTTTTTATTTTCTTTCTTCTTCTTCTTAATTCTAAGAGAGTTTTTATTTTAGAGAGACAAAAAGGAGTGAAAAATTATTCTTTGATAGTATACAATTGTTTAAACATCAATATGTTTGTGTATACGATATCGATCTAGGTTCACGCGAGTTTCGATCATAAGATTGTGAACTCAAAAGTGACCGAAATAATTTTGACATTCTTTTGATTGTTTTGTGACTAACAAAGAAAAGAAAGTATTTGTTTGGTCCATTCACAGGTTTGCAATTCAAAGGAAATGGAGACCACGCTCCTAGGTGATCCACGTTCGTGCTCGGATTGAAGGTCTTGCGGATTACCATCGACGTAAGTCAATCGGATCACGCGACAAGAGGTAATTTACTTTTGTTGATATATATGCATGTTTATTGATTAAAAGGGTTTAAGGTTCATAAAGGAAAAATTTTAAAAGTCACTAAATCGTCTTTAGTATCGCTTCCGCTGCGTGTAACACTTTTATTTATTTATTTTTCCCTACAATCACAACATTCACCGATGACTTTTAGCTAGAGAAGACGCCATCAGTAGCTTGTTGAACTAAAACACCTCGTCGGATTTTTAACTGTTCTAAAATCCACTGGTTCTAACGAGTAAAGGTAGGATCCCACATGGCTTGTTTTCTCATTTAAATTGACTCACTACTCGAAATAGTTAAGCATTTTGGTTTTGGTTCCATTGCTCCTGAATTCATTTGTGAAAATCGTTTTAGGGTTTCGTTTGTGCTTTTTACTCGTTGCGCCAACTTGTATAAATCCATTAATTCAAATTTTCAAATGTGATTGAAATGCTTAATATTCTTGTTAATGATTTTGACATTATCATGTTTATTTTTATTACTGAGTTGTTCATATGTTATGTCCAAGCTTTACATTTTATACCTGAGATTCTTCACAAGTTAAATTAGGGTTTGGGTTAGGGTTGTTGCATTGGTGGACATCGATTCATAGCTTAATTAAGTTTGTTTAAGTTTGTTTAAGTTTGGTTTAATCTCAATGCAACATTGATTCATATGCTTAATTTGAAGTGTTTATTTTAGGTTTGTTTTTGCTGATATGCTATTTTGGCTATAGGGTAATGTTCTCGTTTGTGGTTAACTTATGTTTGTCATGTCTAATCTTGTCAATGGGATTTGTATACATGTTTTGCCCGGGCTTAATAGCCACTACTTGGGCTTATTGTTGCATTGAGATTCATACATTTAATTTGAAGTGTTTGTTTTTACTATTTAGCTTGTTTTGGTTGTTGTTGAGGGTAGGTTGGGGGAGGGGGGGTTGGGAATGTTCTTATTTGTGAATGAGTCGTCTTTGACATTATCATGTGTAATCTTGTCACTAAGATTTGTTAACATGTTCTGCTCCTGCTTCACATCCTTATTCGGGCATCATATATTGCATTGGGATTCACATGCTTAATTTGAAATGTTTATTTTTGTTGCTTATTCTTAGGGGGAAAGGTTCTTCTTTGTGATTAAGTCTTGCTTGGAATTTTCATGCCTAATCTTGTCGTTAGAAATTGTTTACATGTGCTGCTCGTGCTTCATATGTTGCATTGAAATTCATATGCTTATTTTCAAGTACTTATTTAGATTTATTTTTACTGCTTTGGTTGTTTTGGGGAATGTTCTTGTTTATGATTTAGTTTTCTTCGGCGTTGTTATGTGTAATCTTGTCACCGAGATTTGTCTAAATGTTCTGTCTAGGCTTTACATCATTTACCTAGGCTTCTTATATTGCATTGTGGTTCATATGCTTAATTTTAAGTGTTTGTTTAGGTTTGTTTTTGCTATTTTAATGCTTTGGTTATTAGGTGAATGTTCTTGTTTTTGATTAAGTCCTCATTTGCATTTTCATGTCTAATTTTGTTGCTGGGATTTGTTTGGAGTGATACTCGAGCCTCACATTCCCTACCTGGACTTCTTATGTTTCATAGGGATTCATATACTTAATTTGAAGTGATTGTTTAGGTTTATTTTTGGTGCTTTGTTTGTTGGGGGAAATGTTCTTGTTTGTGATTAAATTCCCTTTGGCATTGTCATGTATAATAATTCTATCTAAGACTATGTTTGGTAAGAGAGAGGGAAAGTATGAGGGATGGATGAATTAAGAGGGAGAGAGAGTATGAGAGATGGAGAGGATAACATCAATCCTCTATGTTGTTTGGTATTGAAATGAGGGTTAGATGGATGGATTGATATTTAATTTGTAAAATTACTTTATTACCCTTAAAAAAATTGGAAGGTAGTATAAAAAATGAGGACATTTTGGTCTTTGCCCCCTAATCACTCTCCCTCCATTGGGCGGATCCAATTTTATGGGCCTAGAGGGATTTCTTCTCCCTCCTCTCATCCTCTCCCTTCACTTCTCCCTCCAACCAAACAAGTGATTTCCTCTCCCTCCCTTCCCCTATCCCTCCAACTCTCTCACTCCCCTCATCCTTCCCTCATACCAAACACAGCCTAAGCTTAAAGACAATTCTCTCTACACTTAAGCTACACACATATAGCTGAGTTGTAGTTGAGAAGTGAGTGGTTATTTGAATCATAAATAAAGGTAGATTGGCCCTAAATGATTGAATAGGTTCTAAAAGAAGTTAATTGGTTCACCCCTATTTGTGTACAAATGGCATGGACTTCTTATTCACATTACATATTCTCACAACATTTCATTGTTAATTGCTAGTTGTTAATTTAGATTAATTAGTTGATAATTTTAGTTTGCCATTCTAGCTGTTAATTCTCAAATCAAACCATTGAACTTTACTTTTTTCTACTTATAGTATTTTACCTTTTTATTTAATCATTACTACCCTAAGATCCTTATGGAATGATCCTTACTTGTCACTGTACTAGTTTTTGAACTTTTGAGCACATTGCTAGACATTTTCATAAATATCTTTTGACTTGCATATTTAGACGACAATTTATACGCGTTTTAATGGCGCTGCTGCCAGGGATCAGTGTGCGTAGTATTGGTTAGATTTAGTTTTAATATTATTAGTTTAAATAGTTGCTTTGGTTTTATTAGTTTCTTTTTTATTTTGTTGGTAGTTTTTGTTGTTACTGTCTCAAGATTTTAGATTTATGCACAGTCGTCATTCACATGGAGGTTTACTGTTTCCAACAAACGACAACATCAACCTTGTTGGTAGAGTAGTTAGACAGTTTGAGACAGATCAGTTTGATATGGTAGAACAGACACCACCTGGTTCTTCAGACCGTGAGGATATTGGGCTCACAATAGAGTGTTAGGATTATGCTCAATAGCAAGAGTGTAATGTTGTAATTGACAATCTTTTTCATATTAATAAAGTGATTTCCGGTTTAACAAATCGTATAGCATTTATAGTTTAATATTATAATTGTCAAAGTAAATAATCATAAGGTCTAAAGACTATGGGAAAAGAAGAATTGTTCGTACATCTGGATATGTATGTGGTAGACACAATTCTTTAGTTAGTCTTGAATAATGTTCACAACTTAAGTTAAAGGTTGGGCACCTTTATCTTGTTAAAGTTGTAGAATTCTTTTGCTAGCATTTGAGTGGGATCAAATGAGATATGATGAGTCTAAAATCATCGGAGTGTCTTCGAACAAAAGGATCTAGTGCACTGGGTGCATTGAACTGGATCACAATGAAATACTTTATCTATAACCGTCAGTAGATAAAAGTCTTTTCATTATCAGGACAATCGGATGTAGGGAAAAATAAACAAATAAAAGTGTTACACGCAGCGGAAGCGATACTAAAGACGATTTAGTGACTTTTAAAATTTTTCCTTTATGAACCTTAAACCCTTTTAATCAATAAACATGCATATATATCAACAAAAGTAAATTACCTCTTGTCGCGTGATCCGATTGACTTACGTCGATGGTAATCCGCAAGACCTTCAATCCGAGCACGAACGTGGATCACCTAGGAGCGTGGTCTCCCTTTCCTTTGAATTGCAAACCTGTGAATGGACCAAACAAATACTTTCTTTTCTTTGTTAGTCACAAAACAATCAAAAGAATGTCAAAATTATTCCGGTCACTTTTGAGTTCACAATCTTATGATCGAAACTCGCGTGAACCTAGATCGATATCGTATACACAAGCTTATGATGTTTAAGCAATTGTATACTATCAAAGAATAATTTTTCACTCCTTTTTGTCTCTCTAGAATAAAAACTCTCTTAGAATTAAGAAGAAGAAGAAAGAAAATAAAAACTCAAGCACCAATTAATTGATGTGGCCGAACCCTATAAGAACATATATATAGGTTGGCCGAATTTTTCTTCTTTTTCCTTTAGGGTTGCCGAATTCTATGTAGTATCTAATTAGGGTTGGCCGAATTTCATCATGTCACTTATATAGGGTGACTGAAATTCAACCCTAATTCTTTTTAACTTTATAGACTTCAAACCCTAATCCAACTCTTTTATTTTTATTCTTTTATTTGACTAAATAAAAAAAAGACTCCTTATTTGATTAAATAAATAATACTAATTTATTTATTTACTTATCAAACAAGTCTTTTACTTTTAGGAAAGATTTGTTTCTTTAATTAAACAATTAATCAATAAATCAATTAATTCTTATTTAATTAAAACAAATGAAACAAAATAATATTTTTAGGTCAAAACCTTAACCTAGCCGCCCCACTTATATATAAGATGGGCCTAATATTATTTTCCTATTTCATTTAATCCATTGGACTTTAAATAAAAAAGCCCACATGTGAACCAGACCCATTCTTACTAAAAGAAACAAGCCCACATGTCTTTCATTAATATATTAATATAATTGAGCAGCCCATTACTTAAATAATGTGCAAATTATATTCTTAATATATTAAATGCAATTCTAGATGGACCCTTAAATTGGTCCGGTAGAATATATCAAGTGATCCATGCAAGTCCGTGTGGATTGGGGATCTTGGCGGGCCATCTAAATTTAAGCTTCAATAGACATAACCTAATCACAATCAACAAATGATTCACTTAGGTCCGATCCATTAATTTTAACTCATTCCACTAAAGAGCTAAAACTGAACTCTTAAATAAAGATAGAAAAGGAAGATGCTCCTCATTCATACCCTAGACAATCATATTGGAGATAGTGTATCCTCGTGATTAATATCAGTAATCGCCAAGAGTTCATAGACCGCCTATAACTCTCCAAGTTACCATATTTACTCATATGACCATGTTTTGAACTTGGATATTTTGACTTGTCCAGAAGCCATGTTTTCAATAGACACTATTGAAAACTCAACGTTGAGATTTAATATCCAATTACCTCAAAACATCCATATGATGATATTATACTCTCATTTAATTAAATGGAGCCACGATGTCCATATCTATAAATGAAGTCCTCTATCGATTAACAAATGAATATCACCAAACTATCGAGGATAGACTATGCGATATAATCGTACTCATTGATAACTCAAATGATATCACTTGCAACCATAAGTCCATCATTTATCTCAGGATTAAGATAGACCCTCCGATTGTCCTGATAATGAAAAGACTATTATCTATTGACGGTTCTAGATAAAGCTTTTCATTGTGATCCAGTTCAATGCACCCAGTGCACTAGATCCTTTTGCTCGAAGACACTCCGATGATTTTAGACTCATCATATCTCATTTGATCCCACTCAAATGCTAGCAAAAGAATTCTACAACTTTAACAAGATAAAGGTGCCCAACCTTTAACTTAAGTTGTGAACAATATTCAAGACTAACTAAAGAATTGTGTCTACCACATACATATCCAGATGTACGAACAATTCTTCTTTTCCCATAGTCTTTAGACCTTATGATTATTTACTTTGACAATTATAATACAAACTATAAATGCTATACGATTTGTTAAACCAGAAATCACTTTATTAATATGAAAAAGATTGTTAATTACAACATTACACTCTTGCTATTGAGCATAATCCTAACAGTGATATGGATCTTCGATGTCTTCTCTTATTTAGCTTTATGTGATTTCCATTTTTCTTGAACCCTCGTATTTGAGTCTTAGTATTTGACTATTCTTGTTTTGTTTTGTTTTTTATATTTCTTTTATTTTTTAAATTTGATTTAGTTGCATGTTGGAGGGAGATGTAAGAACGAGGATAAATGGGTAATGTTGCATTAAATGAGTTAAATGATGAAAAATTATTTTAAAGGGCAAGATTTTTAATCTGTGGCTATTTTTTTTTTTTTTTTTTTTTTTTGTAAACTGAGAAAATGGTAGAAGATGAGATGCTGATGTAATTATTAGAAAGCTAATGATAATGATCACATATTTGTTGAGGTTGAGTAGTAGTAGTGGGAGTGTAGAGAGACGAGTTCGAAGAAGAGCTTAAAAAGTCACGCAGAAGAAAAATATTGTTGAGTGAAGAGTTATTCATGTGTGGTGCCAACATGCCAGAAAAGTGATGATGATCATCACCGATGTGATGAGATGATAGGTTAGCGAGAGAGGTATGCAATAAAAAAAGTAGGTTGAATTGACAAGTGGGCTTGTTAAATGGAGGAAGAAGATGATGATCTAGTGAAGAGTGATGATGAAGAGGCTTAAGTAGGTAGAAAAAGGTGCTTGTCGGAGCCCCCTCCTGGTTTGTTAGACCTCTCGGGAAGATCGATGTGGGACCTACATTTGATCAGACATGATCGGTTAATCTTGAGGCACAAGTGTCCCTTTTCGGGGCTAGGATTGACCATTTTAGACAAGGTCCAATTGTCAACAAGTTCTTGTTGACTTTATGCATATGTGTTGTGAATCCGTTGGTGAAAACATACAACATAGCGGGAACCGCCAGTGTTTGTCATTAGATTTGAAAGCATCTAGTTACAAACAGAACAAACAAGAGGATTCAATGAATGAGCATTTGAAGATCAAATTTAACATTTTAATCTTGGATGTTACATAGAAATCCCATAAATAAGATGTAAAAAATTCAGTGACCAAAAACGACATGACAATACTAACTAAATCACAAACAATAACATTCCACCATAAAAATTAGCAAAGCAATAAAATCTTAAACAAACATAATTAAGGGACCATGAAAATCCTAATATAATATATGAAACGACAATTTAACTTGAAAATAAGTCCAAGGAGTTGATGCGAAGCTTGAGCAGAAAATGTAAGCAAATCCCGATTAGTGACCAAATTAGACATGATAATGCCAATTAAGACTTGATCACAAACAAGATCATTCCACACAGAAAAAAAAAAAAAAAAAAAAAAAAAAAAACAGCAAAGTAGTATAAAACAAACCTAAACAAACTTGAAATGAAGCTTATTAATCCTAATAAAACACAAGAAGCCCGTGCAGAACATGTAAACAAATCTCAGTAATAAGATTAGACATGAAAATGCCAAAAAGGACTTAATCACAAACAAGAACATTCCTCTCAAAAACCAAAGAAATAAAAACAAACATAAATAAATACTTGAAATTAAGCATATAAATCTCAATGCAATATAAGAAGCCCGGGTAGAGGATATAATGTCTGGACAGGACATGTAAACAAATCACAGTGACAAGATTAGACATAACAATGCCAAAGAATACTTAATCACAAACAAGAATATTCCCCCAAACAACCAAATAAGCAAAGCAGTAAAAACAAAACTAAATAAACACTTCAAATTAAGCATATGAATCTTAATGCAACCATTTTACGTATGAATCTTAATGTCTAGAGACGGCCGTCTCTAGACATTTCGGGGCCTGATCCATTTTACAATAGTAACAAAAATCAGGGCCCTATAAAAAAATTATTATCATTAACATAAAAAACTTAAATAAATAATTCCTCATTTACCAAATACAATGTAATCTACATAAATTAAAATAAAAAATATTTATCGTGTTTTTCCCTATTTGCTAAAGAGAGAGTGTAATATTTATCGTTAAAACTTCTATTATTTTCAATAGGATATACGAAATTAGTAACTCTTACGGGACCCATTGCTACTATCAAATCTCTTTCTTTTTGAGATATATTGATTTTCCAGTTTCCAGGATCACACAAATCATATGCCTCTTCATTCAAGCCATCTATGTTCTGATTCAAATCTTCTATATTATCATTTAAATCATCTATATTTTTGTTCAACCCATCTACATGCTCGTTCTCATTCAAATAATTCAAATCTTCTATATTATCATCAAAATCATCTATATTTTTGTTAAACCCATCTACATCCTCGTTCTCATTCAAATCATGTGCATTATCATTCTTATTCAAACTAGTATTCACATTCACATTCTCATTCTCAGATTGATTAGGATTTCTTTTTACGTACCTATCCATAGAACCCACAAAAGATTGTGTCACCATATCTCTTCTTTCTTTCGCCTTTCTTTTCTAGCTTCCAGAGTCATATTTTTACGGACTCGTCATAACTATTCAAGAATCAAGATTTTGCCTAAAAATATATATTATAAAAATTGTTAGATAAAACAAAGATATAACTTCACTAACTAGTTAGTAAATATAACAAAAAATTGAAACAGATTATATACTTCACAACCTTCACTTTAACACACTTCTTGACTTTATATAACTTCACTTCACTTTAGCACACTTATTCACTTTATATAAGTACATAACAGATTATATTTTATTTTAAAAGCCAAAAAATAGAAATTTACAGATTCCAGTTATACTCTAAAAATTGAAACACACATATATAAATTATAACATATTATATATTTATATTTATATTGTCTAATTGACTAATTCAAGTATTCAAGTATTCATCAATAACAAGAATACAAGATCAATTCGAATTTTAAAATAACTCTTTCTATTCTTCTGTTTTCTTAAAATCTCGGCAAAAGAAACATACTCTAAACTTAATAAAAAAAAAAAATTAACACAATCAACTTTCGCAGATAATCAAAATTAATAAATAGATTCAAAGTAATTAATTGAAAACAAAAAGTCAAAAACCATACATTAAATCGAGAAAGAGAGAGCTAGAGACTGAGAATCTAAGAGAAGTTTGTGTGAGTGTGTGTGTGTGTGTGTGAGAGAGAGATTGAAAACGAGAGGTGGTGTTTGTTTTTGACTTTTTGTTTCAAAATGGTAGTCTCACAAGTAGTCAATTAGTTGTAATAAGAAATCATTGAGATTTTGGGCCCTTAATGGGCCGTTTATTTATTTTTTTAATTGATGTAGTTAATTGGGCCCGGATTTTGTAAAAGATAATAAATAAAAAAACAAAAGCAAAAAACATGTGAGATTGGGTAAACTTAAGTGGATTAGACCTGATTTTAAAAAACCAAAAAAATAAGCAGTAGTACATTGGGTCAGTTGGGGGCGCCAGTAAAATGCTAGGTTTGATGCCTCCATGGGCTAGCCCTGAATGCAACATAATAAGCCAGGGCAATACATGTAAACAAATCCTAATGATAAGATTAAAAATGAAACCACACACCCCACCCTTAACAAAGTGTAGCAAAACAACAACCTAATCTAAACAAACTTAATTAAGTCAATGGTCCACAAATACAACCACCCTAACTCTAAGCCTAATTTAATCTGTGAAGAATCTTTGTTATAAAACGTAAAGCTCGAACTTAATATGTAAAAAAGAAAAAAAAAAAAAAACCTATGACAAAATAAACATGATAATGCCAAAATCATTAACAAGAACATTCCTACAAGTATTTCAATCACATTTTGATAAGTTGAATTAATGGCTTTACATACAAACTATCGCATTAAGTAAAAATCACAAACGAAACCCTAAAAGGATGATTTTCACAAACAAATTCAGAAGCAATATAATCAAAACCAAATTGCCTAACTCAGAGCCAGCCTTGAGGTGAGCCCATTGAGGCAGCTGCATTAGGCCCCCAAATACGAAAGGGCCCCATTTTGTTTTTGTAAATATTAGTTATATATATATATATATATATATCAGTTTGTAGGCTTAAGTATGTTTGATTATAAAGGTTCACATCCTTTTTTTCTTTAAAAATAATGGCCCATATTCGTTTTTTATTTTTTAAATAGCTCAAACTGCCATACTTTCTTTCTTTCAAAATAGATGACCCGTATCTTTTTATTTTTATTTTTAATAAAACAAGGCCCACACATTCAGTATTAAACACAAATAATATTAACAATTCAATATGGGCTTTCAATTTCAAACGTAGAAAATAAATCGACATGGGTTCTAAGGGAAGAAAAAAATATCAAAATTAGGGGTATTCTTCAATCTTTTTCAAATCTCATCCGATATGAAAATCCAGAAACAAAACCTTAACAATTCTAGAAATTCTACATAATTCATTCACTAAAGACTTGAATTCGTCGTCGTTTCGAAGGTAATTGAATCGCTACACTTATTTTCATTTTTCTTTTCTACTTTTGTTTGTTAGGGGTTAGAATTTTGATAGATGTGTTAGGGTTCGGCCACCATATGATCTATTAACTTTAGATTCACCATTCACGAAATAAATTAAGGAGTATGTGCATTATGCAACTTATTGTCTTAACTTTTGATTATATATATATATATATTGTAATAATTGTTACTATTTTTTTTATAGTTTATGCATCAATCTACTGCTGAATCCAAAAGGTCACTGTAGTGTCAACTTTGATTAGTTTATAATTTAATTTGTAAGTTCCTCATATTTTTGATTGGCTTATTTTGTTAATAAACCACATATGAGGTTTAATTTGTAAGGGTAGACTAGGCCTTCATTGTGTATGATCAAGCTTCAAGAGCACTTCAAAGGTATATCACTTGTGCTCAACTCTTTGAAGAGATTTAGTTGCACCCACACACACACAAACAACTTATGCATTTTCATATCTCGTTTATTTTTGTGTGTTTCATATTGGTGCACATTCATGCTATATCTCTCTTCATTCATGCTCATTCTATTGTATCTTATTTGATCATTGCCATGTCATATTAGGTCTTAGAATGCATATGTTCTTACTTTTTTGAGGCTTTGAATTGTTGCCTAGTTACCGTTATGTGAACCATTTTGGGTTTACACAACGGTAGACACAACGGTGTAAGGACCTCTTTTTTGTGATTGACTTATTTCATGACATACCACATTGGGGATGATAGTGTAATAGGTAGCTTAGGTATTTTTGATGATTATCAAGGCAAGCTTCCAAGAATCCTGGTGACTTCAAGATCAAGAGCTCCAAAAGGTAAATCACTTGACATTGATTCTTGAAGAGATTAGGTGCACACACACACTTGCATGCATCTTTATCTATTGTACATTTGTTACCATGCATGTGTGTTTCATTGATTCGTTCATCTATGTCATTCAGCACACACACATTTTTATTGCATTTATACGATTGCATTTGTGTTTCTCTTAATTGTGTGTTTATGTGCTTTATCATCACACTTATGCATTTTCATATATTGCATATCTTTTGTGTGTCACATGCTTGGTGAATATTCAGGATGTTATCCATTCCCATGCATGTTATTCATTCACAACCACACTTGTACTTCACGTTAGTCTCAAATGTGGTGAAATTCATTTCCGTTTGTGTGATCGGAAACGTCTACGCTTGCACGATTATGAGCATGTCTTAGCGCGATGGTTGACCACTTGAGAATGTCTCATTTTTCTCTTGGATAATTGGTAGTTTACGTTTGGTTGATTGGAGTAAGGTGTCTAGTTTCAAAAGATTGGATTTCAATGTTTTAAGTATTTTCAAAACTGACATTTGCATGGTTTTGTGACCATAACTTTTTTATACAAAGCTTTAAAATGAGTTTGAAATTTTCTGTACAAACCAGACACCCATGCCTTTCCAACAGTATATTATTTGTAATATTTCATGACCGTTTGGATTATTTTTGAAATCTCCAAAGTGACCACCAAAACAGGGCAACTCTGTTGTTGTTCGTTTCTGACCTTTGGTCACTCAATTGACCATAACTTTTTCTATAGATATCGAAATGTCATTCTACAAAAACGAGTAGAATGCAGACATCCATACCTTTCCAACGGTATATTATACGAAAGGTTTCAATGTCGTTTGGTCATGGTTTGGGGCGCTTGAATCTCAAGCAGAAGCTAAGCGCTGGTCTAGCGCTGGTTCTCATGCGCAAATCACCAGTGTAACTTGGACAGTAGGTCTGCGCTGGTCGACCAGCGCTAGACCAGTGCAATTGATGGGATTTGGGCTATTCTTTTCCAAAACGACGTGGTTTCGTCTTGCCCTAGTATATATGCATTCTCTTCTTCTTTTGGTCGAAAAAAGAAGCTCAAAATACACATATTAGAGAGAGAAACCAAACCCTAGAGAGAGAAAGCTCCCAAGAACTCGCCTTTACTCAAAAAAACTCCTTCTCATGAGCATCTAGCATTTTTCAAGCATCGTTCAAGCATAGGTTGTGTTGATTTCTTTGACTAGGTAATCTCTACATGTTCTAAATCTTTTTGTTTCATATTTATGACATGTTTGCCTAGGATGAGCATTTAGTTGTTGATTAAATGCATGACTCTTTACTTAATATTATTTATAACATGATTAAGTCTTTGATGTTTAGTTGAAATGAGTTGTTTGTTGATAGCTAGCATTTAGGACCATTTTGCCCTCTAGCTAAGTCTATATGATTTTCATTTAAACATTGATGTGTAGGATTCATTGATTGCATTTGTTGATTGCATTTAGTGTCCTTGCCATGCTCATTGACAACTTGTGTTGATTGGCCTTTTGATTGACAAATTCTTGATTGCATTAGTTAATTGCATGTTTTAAGACCTTGCCATGATTAATTGACAACTTGTGTTGAAATGGCTTTGTTTGTTGACAATTAGATTGTTAGAAATTTTTACAACTAATTGACACCTCATGTATGTGCATGTAGGTTTTGTTGATAACTAGGATGTTGATTTGTATTATAACATCTAGTTAAGCATATAGTGTTTAGTCTAGCACTCATTGCATTTGAGAATTATTGTGATATACACTTAGACTTGTAATTCTCTTTATAAAGTCAAAGTCTTGTGGCTTCTAGGTGAAGTTGCACAAGCATTGTACTAGCTCCTTTATAAAAGGTATGCGGGTAGATTAGGAGGTGCTCACTTGAGAGTGTAACCTTCTCTTCATATAAAGGTTGTCTAGGGTTGGTCTAGGTTCACTATAAAAGGCCTGCGGGTAGTAGTGGTGTGTTAGTAACCAAGAATGGTTGAGGTCAACATAGGTTGTAAACATCATTACATATAGTGGAATCGAGGATCGAGTGTGGCTAGCTCAATAGCTCGTGGTTTTTCCGTTGAAGGTTTCCACATAAAAATCAAGTGTTATTTAATTTCTGCATTTTACACTTGATTTATTTTATTGTGTGTTTGGGTTTTTATATGCTAATATTGACTAATCAAAAAATTGGTAACAATCGATTAACAAGCCATTCACCCTCCCTCTAGGTTGTTTTAGATGCACGTAATTATATTTTCAAATGGTTTGCTTTCTAGTGAAAACCGTTGTCCATATCGCTGTTGGTTTTCACAGCGAACAAGCCCCTAGTGAATATCGTTGTCAATACCGCTGTGTAAGCCATAGTGGTACACACAACGATTTAGTCTGTTTGTTTTCTGATCCGGTCTGCTGTTGTGGCTTCCATAACAGTCATGCCCTGTTTTTTTCCAAATGATGCCGTTTCGTTTCTAACTTAATATATATACTTCTCTTCTCTTCCATTTCGTTTCAAGAGCTCCAAAATCATATTTTTGAGAGAAATTAACCCTGAGAGAGAGAGAGATAGAGAGAGAGAGAGAGAGCTTCAAAACTCCATTTTTACTCAATCAATCTCAACCCCGTGTGCATTTAGCATCACTCAAGAATCAAGTCTTCATGGGTCTTCCTTGGTTTCATAACTAGGTAAGTTGAACATGCCCTAGAACTAATTGTTTCCATTATTGTTCATCTTTGCCTAGGTTTAGCATTTATTGTGTTGATTAAATGCATCACTCTTTTCTTAACTCTATTTTGAATACGTTTCATTGATTGCATTTATTGATTGCAAATTTATTGTCCTTGTTACATGTTGTGACAACTTATATTGATTGAGATTCATTTGATGACTAGGCTTTAGACTTGCATATCTTTATCTAGTTAGGTCTTTGTGAATCTTCATATAGACATTGATATCTAGGATTGTTTGATTGCCATCATAAATCTCTAGATAAACATTTGGTGTTGCCTAGCATACTTGAATATTAGAATATATCATATATTCACTTTGGTTGCTTAAACTCTTCATTGAGTCAAGTCTTGTGACTAAGAGTATTAGAGCATAAGCAATTGGTCTAGAATCACTATAAAAGGCTTGAGGGTAGTAGTGGTGTGCTAGTGACCTTGGGTGGTGTGACTAGAGATTAACCTATGTTGTAAACATTATTACATATAGTGGATTTTAGGACCGTGTGTGGCTAGATGGATAGCCCTTGAGTTTTGCACAGTTGAAGGGTTTCTCACGTAAATCAATTTGCGTATTTTTATTGTTTTCTACACTTTAATTACATCAATTGCTTGCTTGTTGTCTCTAGGTTAGTTTAGATACATATTATTTATTTTCATAATTGGTAATAAATTGAATGTTATATATATTTCATATCGTTATTGAATTATCCAAGCAATGAATTTATTGGGATGATTAAATATGATTTATTGAAACCTTGCAGCCCAACGACTTTTATTTCAGATTTTTTTTTTTTATATATTTATTAGAATTGACCTTTCATCTTTACATATATATATATATATATATATATTTGCAGTGGAAATGATTTCTTCAATCATTCGAATCTTAAATATCGTACCATCAAAGGATGCATTGGGTAATGGCTTCTCAACTTTTTTTTATTTATTGAATCTTAATTCTCAAACTGTTAATTGTTGGGTTGTTGGTTGATTGCATTATTTTTATCCATCATGCCTTTTATTAGAAAATATAGTTCTGTGGCTAAAAAAAGAAAAAATAATAAGGATAGAAAGATTTGTTCAATTTCTAGTTGGATCTCTTGATAAGTTCTTCATAAACACTAAACAAGTAGAGATTTCAATTAATGATTTCGAAAATGAGGAACATGAAAATGATAATAAAGACTACGATCAACTTATAAATGAAAATGGCAACGAAGAATTGAATCAACCTATCAATGATAGTGATCGTGAAGAATTGAATCAGCATGTGAATGAGGATGATAATGAAGATGTTCAAAATGTAGATTTAAGTGAAGAACTTATATTTCCTTTAAACATTGATGATCTAGGAAATGGAGATATTTTATTCATCAAAATGATTGAGTTTTTGGTTGAAAGAGGGCCTAAAAAAGACAATGATGTCATCTTTCCTAAAAAAATTTAGGTAGCCTTTTCTCTTCCTCATACTACATTTGAAATTTACCAAATGGGGAGAAACATGATAGAAAGTGGTTGGTATATACAGTTTCTTTGGCTGTAATTGTTCAAACATGATGGAAACAAAACTCAATTAGGCCAATTGGCTAATGAATGATTCAAATATTGGAAAAATATCAGTTGGAGGCTCACAAGTCATGAAACTAATAATGAACACCTTGGTTGTATGAGTAGTTGGATTGAATTTGAAAAAAAAAGTTGTAAAAAAATAAAATAATTGATGAAAGTGTGCAAGAACAAATTAACAGGGAGAGAGAACATGGAGACAGGTATTACTAAGGACTTTTTCTATTGTGAAAACACTTGAAAAAAATAATTTGGCATTTCGTGGGGATAATGAGAAGCTTTATCAAAAAAACAATGGAAATTTTTTATAAATAGTATAAATGATTGCTGAATTTGATCAATTAATGCAAGAACATAATCAACGTGTTTTATCTCATGAAACTCACTACCATTATATGGGTCACCAAATCTAAAATGAAATTATACAAATGTTTGCAAGTGACATAAAATTTTTAATTGTTACAAGAATCAATAAAGAGAAATACTTTTCAATCATACTTGATTGTATCCCGGATGCAGGTCATGAGGAACAAATGTCCCTTGTAGTAAGCTGTGTGGATATTTCAACAAGTTCTGTTGTAGTAGAGGAGTTCTTTTTTGAATTCTTCAAGGTAGATGATACATCGGGATCGACTTGGGCATTTTTTCTATGTGCTTACATATGCATTGAGCACTCTTTAACTTGATCTTGGTGATATAAGGGTCCAATGATATGACAATTGATCTTATATGAGAAACACAAATGTGTACAGAAAAGACTACTTGAAATAAATCATAGTGCATTTTACACCCCATGCAGTTATCATAGTCTTAATTTTGCACTTTGTGATATGGCTAATTATTGTCCTAAAGCTAAATCTCTTTTTTTTTTTTTTTGGGAGTGATACAACAAATGTACTCTTTGTTCTCATCTTCTACAAAATAACGGAAATTTTTTAAAGATTAATTGGAAGGTCTCACGCTTAAGCCATTGTCAGAAACACGTAGGGAAAGTCATGTGGAAAGTGTTAAAGCCATACGATACCAAGTTCCACAAATAATAGATGCTTTAGCTCACTTGGCAAAAACTAGTGAAGATCCCTAAACAAAGAGTGAAGTCGAGTCCATAGTAACAAATGAATTTGAGAATTTTGAGTTCTTGTTTGGCATGGTTATTTGGTACAATTTATCGTTTGCTATTAATCATGTTAGCAAAATTCTTCAAAATGAAGATATGCATATTGATGTTGCTATTAAACAATTAAAAAAAAAAAAAAATCTTATTTTCTATCTCAAGAAATATAAAGAAAGTGGATTTAAGGAGGCTATGATTGATGCTAAAGAGATTGCAAATGAGATGGAAATTGAAGCTATTTCTCGTTAAAAACGCATCATTCGAAGAAAAAAAACAGTTTGATGATAATGCCAATGAAGAGATGACACAATCAACCATGGAATCTTTCAAAGTCAATTACTTCATTATATAGTTGATCAAGCACTTTCTTCATTAAAATATAGGTTTGAACAATTTCAAAAATATGAAGAAACGTTTGGGTTTTTCATATGATTTGAGGAAGTTAAAGTCCGCAGATAGTGATAGTTTGAAGAGCTATTGTTCTAATCTTAAAGATTTGTTGAAACATGACAGGCATTCTGATATTAATAGGAAAGATTTATTTTTAGAATTACAAATCTTGAAAGAATCTTTACCAAAAGAAACAGAAAGGGCAATTGAAGTGTCAAATTATTTTAAAGAAATGGATGTTTGCTTCCCAAATATATGGATTGCTTATAAAATTTTGTTAACTATTCCAATCACAGTTGCCTCTGCAGAAAGAAGCTTTTCAAAGTTGAAGTTGATTAAATCTTACCTTTGACAAAGGTTGTTTGTGTGTGTAAATTCACTTGTCAAAAACAATTTAGAAAAACCTCACGAAGCCCTAAATGATATGAAAAGCACAAGTATGATGGTAAGTGGGGTGTTGTCCACAAGGATAGGAATTAGCTAAAACTAATTGGAACTTAAGTAATACTAATGCAATAAAAATAAATGATTTATGTCGTGAAAATGTGAATAAGCAAACACTTAAAGATTACACTAGAAAAGTAACTAAAAATGGAATGTGAATGGGATGTAAGATAGATATGATGGAGTCTAAGGAATTGGCAGACTAGTAAGCTAACATTGGGCAATTGCATACATGTAAATACGTACGTTTTAACAACTGTAGCCAACCTACGATGTATGGAGTTGGCTTTCTATCTCTAGCAAGGGGCCAACCTAGGGTGTATAGAGAAGGCCTCTTACTAGCGATTGATCCCTCTCGAGCAACCAACCTATGGTGTATAGAGTTAGTTGGTCATTTAGGATCTTTACCATGAACGCTCGCTATTTAAGAAAGGCTCTACCGATTACTAAGGTAGCCAACCTAGGGTGTATAGGGAAGGCTTCTAATCCTCTTATAAGAGCCGTCCTAATGTGTATAGTGACGGACTCCCGTTTAAGGTTAGGTAAATAGCGCGGATATCGAGCCGAGATTTCAGAAATCTCATCTATTAACATAAGAAATAAACAACCAAATAGAGTGTATACCTAGTTGTTTACACGAATAGAATCCAAAGAAAAACTTGCAAAGAGAGTGTATCCAAGACAAGTAAGCTAAATGAAAACCATTCATACTCATGCATAGAATAAATAAAGATAGAAATATAAATGAAATAGTGTTTATATACAAAAGCCCAACATCAAACAAACTAATCCATCAACCCTTTAGAAGGGATTTAGCTATTCATTACAATAATAAAAATAAGAGAAATGATGGAGAAATAACCCTTGGATCATCTTCTTCTTTCAAGTTCCCTTTAAGATGAGTAGAAAGTGTATGCAATGATAAGAAATGGATTCCTAGATTTAGGTTACAAGTTCAAAGTTTCTAAGTGTCAAAAGGCTCCCTAAAAACGATTACAACACTTTCTAGTTATACTCCCTACAAAATAGGTTATAAAATGCTGTAAAACGACTTCTGGTGCACGATGGAGTGCGGTTTATGGACCCGCACTTTAATGAATTCTATAACTTTCAGCTTTCTGGTCAGGGATAGAGTGCAGGTGAGAGTGCGGTTGGATGACCCGCACTCACTCGCACTTTATCAGGTCTTCAGCTATCAGGTTCCGGTTCTGGGCAAGAGTGCGGGTAGTTGACCCGCACTCACCCGTACTTTATCCTTCATTAAAATGTCAGGTTCTGGGTTTAAACGACAGTGCGGTTGGATGACTTGCACTCACCCACACTTTATCAGGTCTTCAGCTATCAGGTCTGATTCTGTGCAAGAGTGCGGGTGGCTGACCCGCACTCACCCGCACTTTATCCTTCCTTCAAATGTCAGGTCCCAAGTTTAAATGACAATGCGGTTGGGACCCGCACTTACCCGCACAATTGGTGAAAGTCCCGTGATACGCTCTAAACACTAGAAATGGATAAATGCCTACAATTACGAATATAGAGCTCATAAGTGACACTAAAACGTGATAAAACGACACAAGGAAACAGATTTGAGGGCCGAAATATACAACATATTTGGTGTGATCAACCTTCGATCAACTATGTCACAAGAAAGTTTGAATGACTTAACTATGTTATCCATTGAAAAAAAATATGATAGAAAAACTTGATTATGTAAGCCTAATTAGTACTTTTGCTATTAAAAATGTGAGATGAGTAATGTTTAAATGATATATTCTTTGATATACTTATAAATTTTTTATTTTGGTAACTTTTATTTACTATTTTGTTATGTTAGAACCATGAGTTTGAGTTATTATATTGATTTGGACTAGAGAAAAAAAATAATCAAATAAACATACATAGAGTGTTGATGGCCTCATTTTCTATAGTTCGCCTTAAGCCCCGAGAATCTCAAGGCCGACCCTAGCCTAACTATTGTGAGATATTAATAACTTTAAATGAGAAAGCAAGCCATGTGGGATCGTACCTCTACTTGCTAGAACTAGCAGTTTTGAAACGGTTAGGAATCCAACGAGGTGTGCCAGTTCAACAAACAGCTTATGGCATCTTCTTCGGCTAAAAGTCGTCGGCGGCTATCATCCTATGGTTCTTCAGCATCATCTCTTCTTTAGCCTCACACGATTTCCCTTCTTTTTCGAACCACTATCTTCGGGTCTTGGTCTTAGTGGAGGGAAGATGTAAGAACAAGGATAAATGGGTAATGTTGTATTAAACGATGAAAAATGATTTTAATGGGCAATATGATAAGATCAGGTTTTTACATGTCAAAAACATAAGGATTTTTTTTTTTTTTTTTTTTTTTTTTTTTTTTTTTACAATATCTATCTATCAACCTTTCTAGATTAAATATTTTTTTTGAACCTTTTCTCATTCGGTAGGATTTTAACCGTTAACTTAGGAGTTATTTACCTAAATTCAAACTCGTTCATCTACCAACTAAGCTACGCTTATGGTGATTTGGGGCTCACTAAAAAAAAAACCACAAGATTCAATTGGTGACTATTAGGGTTGCACATTTTCCCCCGGATCTCGTTTCCCCGTTTCCCTATCCCTATGGTGATGGGGGGACCTCCATCCCCATGGTGATCGGGGAATAGGGTAAACGGGGAAACGGGGAAAATGGGGAAATGAGGATGGTGATGGGGGGACCTCCTCCCAAAACTCCCCCATCCCCATTTTCCCCAAATTGGGGGGGTGGAGGAGAAGTGTTTGAGAAGTGGGGATGGGGATAAGGATGAGGGGACCTATATCCATCCTCATTTCCCCAATGTGCAACCCTAATCATATTACAGTATTACTCTTTCAAAAAAAGAAAATTTTTTTTTTTTCCAAAATAAGACAATATATGTGTGGCCTGAATAATTACTCCCACAGACAGGAGAAAACTCCCCCAAATGCTTGTAAAGTGCGCATGACTACCCGAATAACTACTCCAAATCCCTCACCACCCATGTGGAAAAGAAGTACATTGTGCATTGCCATCTTTAACAGAGGTGATGTGAAAAAAAAAAAAAAAATCATCATATTAAAAATTCATTAATGAATTATGTATTTTGATACTTGTAACTAGAGATGCATATTTTTCCCCAGGGTCCCAATTTCCTTTGTTCCCATCCCAATTTGGGGATTTTTGTTTTGGGAAAAATGCGCAGGGGGGGGGGGGGGGGGGGGATGAAAATCATTCCCAAATTGAAATGGGGATAGGGATTGAGGGACCCCATCCCCATCCCCATTTTCCCCATAATTATATTGAAATGGGGATGGGATGAGGATAGGGAGGAGGTACCCCATCCCTATTTCCCTATTTCCCCCAAAAATATATAAATATAATTATAATATATTTTTTTAATTTTTTTTATCCTTTGAAAACCCTAACTCCCTAAGTATATATACACAATTTATATGAAATGCACTAATGAATTTTATTTTGTATTTGTAATGAAATGTTTGTTTTTTTAGTTTAATTTGTAAATTTTAGTCAAATGGGAAAATGAGGGAACAGGGGAAACGGGAAAATGGAAAAACATGGGAAAAAATAGGAAAAATAGGAAATTGGGGATGATAATGGATATATGTCTCCCAAAATTCCTCATCCCTATTTTTTCTAAATAGAAAAATGGAAGAGATAGGGAAAGGGTCTGGAAAGCGGGGATGGGGATGGGGATGGGGCATCTATATCCATCCCCCTTCCCCTTCCTCAAAATTTGCATCTCTAGGGACTATTTTTGGTGTTTGTAAACGGAGAATGCCCATTTTTAAAAAAAGTAATGTTACACATCCCACCAACAATCCCACCATTTTCATCCCAACACATGTGGCAATTGATGTGTCACTTGGTGAGTTGATAAATATTAATTTGTGAGTGAATAAATAGGTAAGTGAGATAAGTATCAATTAATGTATATTCACTTATCAAATAACACCTCAACTACCACATTTGTTAGGATGTATATGGTGAGATTGTAGGTGAGATGTTGAGCATTATTGTTTTAAAAAACCCAAAAAAAGAAAAAAAAATTTACACGGCCGGAGTCCCGGACGGACACGTCCCCAATTTGTCCTAAAACCAAAACCCGCCTTAAACCCTAAAAGCCATTATGTAAGTTGTTTCTTCCATCAAACGCACAATACAATACAATGATCAAAACTAAGCTCAATACTTGTATCTTTCGTTCAATCCCCATTTTTTCGTCTCTCTTTTTGTCTTCAAAATCTCCTTCCCCCCAAACTATCTTCTCTATCTTCAGCAGATTCATTTCCACCTCTTCTCCCGACTATCTCCAAGGATTGGTTGACCCCGAAGACCCCATTTTGCGGGTTGACTCTGTTTCCAGCGAGGAATTTTCCTTCTTGCACGATTCTCTTATGAAGTCCGACGCCGGCTCAGTCCCCAAATTTGATGCTGGTAAGTGTTCCAATGACGCCGTTCTGATTGCGAATGCGATATTGAGTAGCAATGACGGGTTTGGTGACAATACACACAAGTTTCTTAGGAAATTTAGAGAGAAATTGAATGAATCTTTTGTGGTTGATGTGTTGAATTTATTAAAAAACCCTGAATTGGGTGTTAAGTTTTTTTTATGGGCCGGCAGGCAAATACGGTACTCTCACACTACGCCTGTGTATAATGCATTGTTAGAGATAATTGAACGTGACTATAAGGATGATAGAGTACCTGAACAGTTTCTGCGCGAAATTAAAAGTGATGACAAAGAAGTGCTTGGGAAGTTGCTTAATGTTTTGATTCGTAAATGTTGTCGAGCTGGTTTGTGGAATGTAGCTTTAGAGGAGCTAGGGAGGCTTAAAGATTTTGGGTTTAAACCCTCACGAGCAACTTATAATGCATTGATTCAAATCTTTTTAAGAGTGGATCGATTAGACACTGCTTATTTGGTTCACAGAGAGATGTTGGATTCAGGATTTGTTATGGATGGGTTTACCTTAGGTTGTTTCGTGCATTCTCTTTGTAAAGCAGGGAGGTGGAGGGAAGCCTTAACATTGATTGACAAGGAAGAATATGTGCCTGATACTGTACTTTATACGAAGATGATATCTGGATTGTGTGAAGCTTCTCTTTTTGAAGAAGCTATGGATTTTCTAAACAGAATGCGATCTAGTTCTTGCATTCCTAATGTTGTGACATTTAGGATTTTGCTTTGCGGGTGTTTGAGGAAAAGACAACTAGGTAGATGTAAGAGAATTCTCAGTATGATGATCACAGAAGGTTGTTATCCAAGCCATAGGATATTTAATTCTCTTGTTCATGCTTATTGTAGATTAGGAGATTACTTTTATGCCTATAAGTTGATCAAAAAAATGGTTAAATGTGGGTGCCAGCCAGGATATGTGGTTTACAATATATTGATTGGTGGCATTTGTGCCAACGAGGAGTTGCCTGGTTCTGATGTGCTGGAGTTGGCTGAGAAAGCTTATGGTGAAATGCTTAATGTGGGAGTTGTACTAAATAAAATCAATGTTAGCAATTTTGCAAGGTGTCTATGTGGTGCTGGAAAGTTTGATAAAGCATATAATGTTATTTGTGAAATGATGAGTAAGGGTTTCATCCCTGACACAAGTACATATTCCAAAGTAATCGGTTATCTATGTGATGCATCTGAAGTAGAAAAGGGATTTTTATTGTTTCAAGAAATGAAAAGAAATGGTCTAGTTCCTGATGTCTACACCTACACAATGTTGATTGACAATTTTTGTAAAGCTGGCCTTATTGCACAGGCTCGCAACTGGTTTGATGAAATGATAAAAGAAGGTTGTGTTCCAAATGTAGTAACTTATACTGCTCTTATACATGCTTATCTTAAGGCAAGAAAGCTGTCCTCTGCAAATGAACTCTTTGAGATGATGTTATCTCAGGGCTGTGTTCCTAATATCGTGTCATTTACAGTTTTGATTGATGGACATTGTAAAGCTGGAGAGATTGCAAAGGCTTGTCAGATTTATGCAAGAATGAGGGGTGATGTGGTAATTCCAGATGTAGATATGTATTTTAGGCTTGCTGACAGCAAAAGCAAAGAACCAAATGTTTTTACTTATGGAGCTTTGATAGATGGCATGTGCAAAGCACACAAAGTCAAAGAGGCCCGCGACTTATTGAATGTTATGTCCGCTGAAGGTGCTGAGCCAAACCATATTGTGTATGACGCTCTTATAGATGGATTTTGCAAGGTTGGGAAGCTTGATGAAGCGCAAATGGTGTTTGCCAAGATGTCAGAGCGTGGATACAATCCGAGTGTGTATACTTACAGCTCTTTGATTGACAGGATGTTTAAGGATAAGCGACTGGATCTTGCTTTAAAAGTCTTGTCCAAAATGCTAGAAAATTCTTGTGCTCCCAATGTCGTAATCTACACAGAGATGATTGATGGCCTCAGTAAAGTTGGAAAGACAGATGAAGCCTATAAGCTTATGTTGATGATGGAAGAAAAAGGTTGCTATCCAAATGTTGTGACTTATACAGCCATGATAGATGGCTTTGGGAAAGTGGGTAAAGTAGACAAATGCCTTGAGCTTTTTAGACAAATGAGTTCCAAGGGGTGTGCACCAAATTTCATCACATATCGGGTTTTGATAAACCATTGTTGTGCTTATGGTCTTCTAGATGAGGCTTACAAACTTTTGGAAGAGATGAAGCAAACATACTGGCCTAGGCATGCAGCAGGCTACTATAGGGTCATTGAAGGGTTCAGCCGGGAGTTCATAGTCTCTCTTGGCCTTTTAGATGAGATCAGTAAAAATGATTCATTTCCATTCATTCCGGTTTATAGAGTTCTAATTGATAATTTTATAAAAGCCGGAAGACTGGAGATGGCTTTAGAGATGTATGATGAGATGGCATCATATTCATCAATTTCATCTGCCAGCAGGACTACATATATTTCATTAATTGAGAGCCTCTCCCTTGCATGTAAGATTGATAAAGCTTTTGAGTTGTATGCAGACATGACAAGAAAGGGTGGTATACCAGAGCTAAGTACATTTGTGCACCTTATTAAAGGACTAATCAGAGTTAACAGGTGGGAAGATGCCCTTCAACTGTCAGATAGCATATGTCATATGGTACGTCTCTCTCTCCTTCCTGCCCCAACTGGTGTTAAGCTCTAATTAATTTGGTCAATATTCAAAATTTCAAATGTGTATAAAATACATGTCCTAGTAAAAGAAATGATTACAATCTAATTGCAAACACTAGCATAACAAAGTTAAACTGAAACTCTTATGATTTTATTCTAAATTTTTTTTACTTCAAATCTAACAATCATTTATACTGTTTTGATGATATGTACTTTAGATATGCAGTTTTACTTTCAGTGCAGTGCTAAATATAAGTTTGTGTCTGGTACATCTGTACTGTCTTGCTGCAGCTTTATTGTCTATAAAGAGGTTTGTACTATAATGATAGCTGTTCTTCAGTCCAGAGCTACATTTCACCAAGCTTGCCAATACATGACATCACTTTACTGAGTTCCATTTTTTTTGTAGTCTAAGTAAATCTAAAGCCTCCCTTCTTTGTAGCTCCTAAGATATATTATTTTCCGTGGTTAATGAGGAGATGTGGCTTTACAATTCTATGGCTTCCAACGTCTTATCTCTCTGCCTATTACAAAGTGGATGCAGTTCTATTCAGTCAGCATATTATAAGATTTTAAGTCTTGGAAAACTCCATCTTTTGACTCTCACCTGAAAGACCAGCAGTACAAAAATAGTTTATAACATACTAGAGAGTTTACTCAATTAAGAGGTTGCTTTATAGAACTATAGTGTCCTCCTAGGCCAAGATATCAAAAAATTGATTCCAAAATGTCTTCTGATTATGTAATTAAATACCATACAGTAAGTGTGAAGATCTACATTTTTTCACCCAAGGTTTTACGATTAGTGAGCTATTCAAAAGACATGGGATATGAGATTAATGTTTGAAGTTAGGGGGGTTGAAAAATAGGCTCTATGACAGTATTTTGATTTTGAGTTTATCCTCAAACAACTTGGTGAGTTTTATCAGGACACTATTTCATTCAAGTTAAACATGTATAAATAAATGCTTAGAAATGTGTGATTGTGAAGATCTTTGGAGGCAAGTTGGGGAACTTTTAATATAGGGGTAACATGGTTGAAACTTTTGGCTTGGGCCATGTAAAAAGACTTAGCTCTGCCTGTAGCTCACAGATTAACAGTTCTTATGTCTTCTTCTGAATATATATATCCTTATAATGTAGATGATATTTTTGTAGAGAATTGAGACTCTGAAGGTTAAAAATTTATGAAGACATGTTTATGTGATAAATTATGTTTGGATTTGCTTTGTGGTTTATATCAGAAATCTTGCTTTAAACAGTGTTGTTGCTGTAATTTTTGTTTTCCCTTATTAAAAAAATTCTGAATGTACATTTTCTAATATAGCTGTTTGATCTAATTTCTATATTTAATATTCAAAATTTCTGTTTGAGCAGGATCTTCATTGGCTTCAAGAAGAGGTATCTGGTTCTGTATAGGCTTTTATACATGTTTTGTTCCAGTTTCAATTGATCTGATGCCTTTATGGTGCAAGGCTACGAGTTCTGTTTGGAGATAGCCCTGTAAAAACAGAATTTTCTATGCATACATATCAAAATGAGGAGACGCTTAGCAGTTAAATGCTTCTTTAACTGAATATATATACTGGGTATTGTTGGTTCACCATGATAAGCAACAATGAATCAGAAGAAAGATACCCACTATGGGTTTTTTAAGCATGGAGAAAGTTTGTTCTCTTATGATCCAAGCTGACAGAATCAGTAACAGTGTACCTCTCTATTTTTGTTGATTTACTGTTTCCTGATTTCACATTAAGTGGATATTGCTGATTGGCTGTGATGCATGACAGTTCCTTTTACACTACTGATTCACTGCAGCGGTACACCCTTTACAATTTCAAGGTTAGTATAGTTACAAATATTATCCATTCCCCCTTCATGATGGAGTCCATATCTCTTTTTTGAGTTCATTAAAATATACCATTATTGTGTACTCTTTAATATGCATGGTAGAAGCCTATCCTTGTGAGTCTAGTTCTTAACCCTAATTTCTATTCACTCAAAATCCTTAAATGTTAAGAAATCTCTTTACGGTATCAGTTGTATATTTAAAACCTAAATTGCAAGAAATATAGTCCCAGTATTTTTTTTTTAATTTTTAATTTTTTTTTTCCATTTTCCCCCTTTCTTATACTCCCTTTCATTTCTTTCATTATTCACCTTTTCCTTCAAGCCAAGAGCCTTATTTTGATTATCTGGATGTGCTCTCCTACATTTCTGTAATGCAGGCTGGTGTTACTTGCAACTCATTGGACTACACTTTGTTGATCAATGATCATGAACAGGTCACGTCATTTTAGTTTTCTTTTTATGCAGCTTTGACAATAATGAACATTTGCATAGACAGATGCACACACAAATGGTATATGTGTTTCTAACTATTTAAATAAACACAAGCTATGTCAATTAATCAGATTGGTGGAATAAAAGAAATTGGTTTTCAGTTTTATCAGCCAACTGCATTTGTAATTTATTTCTTAAGTGGCCAAATCTGGTGAGTACAGAGAAACTCCCTCAGAAAAATCATTTGTGTGCTATTGTTTTTTAATTTTTTGAACTAAAATTTTTTGCATTGTAAATATTTCATTCTGTTTATGAAATAAGAACTTTGATGTGCTTATTCCTGTGGTACTGCAGTATAAAGGTCTGAAAACAATTATGGTTGGCATCCTACTTTTCATCAAATTTGGCTCTATTTATTGTTTATCCTTACCGTTGTTCATTCTTAATTTTACCATTTCTATATGTAAGCTACTTTATATTATTTTAGCATTAATTTAAATTGTTGCCAAACTTTATAGCAACATATAGCATGAAGGTCCTTTTTTCTGTTGTAAAATATTTACTGGTCTGATAAAATTTGGCAGGTATATTAGCTATTAATTTATTGGAACATGATACAATGATGTGTTTGAATGAAATTCTTGATATTGTGCTGTCTTCTTGCAACCTTTTTGACTTGGTATCATTGTCCTCATGGGATGCATAGAACCTTGTATGCAAATTTCATTTATTTTTCTATAATTTAATTATGGAGGGAAAAGAAATAGATAAAAAACATGAAGTGGATAAGACTAGGTAGGGAAGAAAGTACTACAGAGGCACTAAACATTATATTTTGGAATACTTTTAAATTTTATCCCTTATTACTGTTTGATCACTTCATTGCATGCTTGGTATATTAGCAGAAAATATGGACATTCAACTTATCTGCAATTGTGTTGTCTCAATGATGATATGGGTTGCTTTAAAGCTTTTAGGAACTTGCATGGAAAGGATGTTTAAGCCACATCTGTAGGGGTCATCTGGTTTGATCAAGTAGTACAAGCAGTGGCAGAGGGTAGAGAGTGCTAGGCTGGGCCATATATATTTATGGGTACACTTGTTATCATTATACCAAACTTTTTAGTTTTTCAGATTTGAAATCAACTTAAATGAATATTTGGTAACATTTTAAAAGCAAAATTTGCAAAATACCAAATTCATTTTTCAGTTTCAAATACAAATTATCAAATGTCCTTGACACATCTTCGACTATTTTAAAAAATTGAATCTGATGGTTTGAAGTGAGTAATATAAAGTTTATAAATACGTATTTCATAAAAATAATAATTTTTAATCTTTATCTAATGCCGTTTATTTTTGTTTTTTTGGGTGAAAAGGCATCAAAAAACTTAAATTAAGTTGATTCAATTAGTTTGTTAGTTAAAAAATTTCAAAAAAAAAAAGAAAAAGAAAATCTCGAAAAATAAATAATTAATAGTCTAAAGAAAGAAATAAAAGTGAAGAAAGAAACTTTGTATATTAATTTTTTATCTTGTTGCAAATTGTTGAAAACATTTTTTGTATATGAAACTCAAAACCACTAATAGATTATCTATGATCTTTAAAACATTATGGGGTATAACTCACTCTTCTTTTGTTATACTTGCATTGCATGTTAATTTGTTAGTTTATTGTTTAGTTTTTGTTTTGTATAGAATAAGTATTTTTAGGACTCAAAAATTTCTGCTTTGTGATTCAGCCTGTTCTTATGGAAATCTTGGCTCCAGCACTAGTTAAAAACAGCAATGATTATTAGGCTGGAAATGGAATGATATGGACATGTAGTTCTAGTGTACTTCTAGTTTAGTGCTAATTGCTTAAGCAGAAAATTAGTCAGCAACCAGTTGAAGAGACCATTGAGGTCAACCGACTCCGTGCTTGTATATCAGGACTATATATTTTCTTTTACTTAATTGTTTTCTGGGCATGACTTTATTTTCTAATCATTAAGGATCTGATATGATGTCAAACTGCAGGTATTGGGCAGCTGTAAGCTCACACATATGTTGCACTTATTATCAAGACTCAAGAGCAGTGACAGGGCCGTTAAGCTCCCTTGGGAAAATGGAACCGTAAACAAATGTTCCATAGGTTTCCATCCTTTCATTTTTCAAATGTCATTAGTATTGCATCTATAACATGATGTTTACTAGTTTCTTGAGAAGTGAATTTCTCTCTCTGTAATATTGTTTATATTGTAGGGTTTGAGGACTTGATGGACTGGAGGTTTGAGATGACAATATCTTATAATACGTTAATCTCACCACGATACTTGTAGCTTCTCAAAAGCAGAAGAGACAAAATAGTTGTCACCCAGAAGATGAACAAACTCTTGAAGCTGCAATCATGGGGAGGAAAAAGCTTAAGAGTGTAAATTTTCAGAAGGGGGTGAAACTCTTGCTTCAATGAGAAACAAGGTATACTCTTGATTGAGCATGCTTGGTAAAGTTGACAACATAATTGATCTGTTGATATAATTCTTTTTACCGCTATTTGATCACCCTCCGCATCTTCAAAAGAAGGGATGATGATGGGTTATGGCTTGAATGTGACTCTCTGTCTGCCGATATAGGTCTCTTGAACCCCAATGGTCTTCCTCTTTGAGAAATAGATTTATTGATTAAATTTTAAAGAATCAGAAGGGTAAAGTTTTGTTGATTCCTTTCCTAATCTTGACATTTCTTCCTTTTCTTTGGATTTGTTGGCTTTGTTTTAGAGAATTTCAAGGATTATGTTAGTGTGGGCTTTTTTGCGCCCTTTAGATTTATTTATAAAAGAAAAAAGATAAATTAAAATTCAGAAAAAGTAGAAAAGTTTGTCTTCATTGCTTTTTGTAGAATAGAGTTGAAATCATTTTTTGGAAATTAACTTGGAAAACTATATATTAAAATTCATAAAAAGTAGAAAAGTTGGGCTTTTGTAAGCGTTTTTCATATCTATATGTTAACTTAGAAAACTATTTTCATATCACTAATAACTTTCGCTCAATTTTATTACATTATTATGTTATATTATTGGCTTTCTTGAGTGTCTCGATATTTATTTTTTTCCTTCTTAAAAAAGAAAAAAATGAATTGTGGATGAGCCTATCCTCCATAGATTACCAGGGAAGGCAGCGAGCCTCCTCCATAGCTAATTGCAAAAATGTGTAGTGAATTATTGGTGGTCCGTATTTAGGTCTTCCTTAAGTTTTAATGGAAGGTTTTCGATTTTATACGGCTCGTATGTGCATTATGTTCATTCATATATATGTATATACATAAATGTTCAAGTCAGTGCGCATTGATATAATTTTATTAGTGCGTTGGATGTGGACCATTAGATTTATATACTTTGACTCAAAGTGTAGTCAAAGCTTCTCTATAATCAGTGGTCCACATACATTGGTACTGAATTACATTAGTATATACTAACCAGAACGGGACCGAATATATATATATATATATAGTGAGTCTCTCATGAGGAATCCCTTATTTTAATTTCGGTAAGGACCATGATGAAAACACATTGATTTTAATGAATTTTAATTTGAATTTTTTTATGGATGACGAGTTTATTGAAATCTACATATGAACAAAATTTGAGAATTTTTAAATACTAAAACTATTTTTCTTGAATTTTTCTATATTTCACCTATTTTCCGATGTCTTCATATTTAACAAAATTTGGATAAATATTTTTAGTGCTTATAATATTCTCAACTTTTGTTTATATGAAGATTTCATTGAACTCATCATCTATAAAAAAATTCAGATTAAAATTAATTAAAATCAATGTGTTTTTATTATGGTCCTTACCAAAATTAAAATAAGGGATCCCTTATGAGAAACTCTCTCTCTCTCTCTCTCTCTCTATATATATATATATATATAAGTGTGTCTCTCATAAGAGATCCCTTATTTTAGTTTCGGTAAGAACCACTATAAAATCACATCGATTTGAATGAATTTTGATTTGAAATTTTTTGTGGATGATAAGTTTATTGAAATTTACCCTATGTATAAAATTTGAAAAAGTTTCAAGTACTTCAATTATTTTTAACAATTATTTTTAAATATGAAGGCATCGGAAAAATAGGCGAAATATAGGAAATTCAGGAAAAATAGTTTTAGTGCTTGAAAAATTCTCAAATTTTATTCATAGGTAGATTTCAATGAACTTATCATCCATACAAAAATTCAGATTAAAATTCATTCAAATCGATGTGATTTTATGGTGGTCCTTACCAAAATTAAAATAAGGGATCCCTTATGAGAAATTCGATATATATATATATAGAGTGGTTAGAATTTTTTTTTTTTTTTAATGAGAAGGAATATAGTTAGATATTATAAGTATTTGAAAAACAAATGTGTTTTTTTTTTTTGGTTAGATTATTGATTTTTTTTATAGGACTAGATTATTGATTATTTTAATCTTTTTTAAATGTTTCATTAATAAAATTTATGTTTTTGGTTAAATTTCTTTATTGTCTGTAAATTTTACATAAATATATATCGATATCAATATTTTCGTCGATATTTCCTCTAAATCATGGTACCGATATATCCGTCGATGTGAATATTTTTATCCTTGGGTGGACGTCGAACGTTTTTGGTGCAAGTATGTGGGCAGCACGATGGAGGTAGGAATGACAATTTCACCAGAACTCGGGACTATCGAACCCAACCCAAAATGCATGGGTTAGGTCCGGGTCTCAATATTCAGGTCGTGGGTCGGGTTTGGAAACAAATTAAGCAAACTGCATCAGGCCTGGTTTCTGATCTAGTAAAAACCCATTCCCAAACCCACGGACCCGAATAGTTTAAAATGTATAGCTAAAACGACGTTGTTTTGAGTTGGCCAAAACGACATCGTATTGACCAAGTATATAAAAAGTTGGAAACTAAGAAATCCTCAATATCCTTCTTCCATTCGGCCTTCGCTTGTTCTCATTTTTCACACTTCAAGCGATGATTCATTGCGAGTTGAGTTCAGTCTCAAAATCCACCCTTCCTCCCTTGTTTTCTTCTCAACGCATAAGTCAAAATCCGCAGGATGTTTCAATTCTCAGAAACACCAATTTCTTCCTCATCAACAACTAGATAGGTGAAAAAAAAAATGTGTTAGACACAGTGAATAAAGAAATCATAAACAGTGCGCCATTTTTTATTCATTTCACATCGATTATTCGATTTCTTGTTATTAGTTTTGTGCAAAAAAAAAAGTTAAACAGATTTGAGTAAAAAGGAAAAAGTAACATGTTATAGGTTTGGCGGGTCAGAAAAAGAGGAAGCAACTAGGGTCTATTCGGTAAAGTTTTCTGTTTTCTGATTTTGTTTTTGGTTTTCATTTTTTGTTTTATATTTTTCGAGTTTGAAAACACATCCGGTAGCAATTATTGAAAGCGATATTCTGAGAATGAAAACATTAAAAACGCGTCCGGTAGTATACTTTATATTAAAACAGTAAATGCACAACAAAAATAATAAAAGATAATTGCTAACAGGGGCGAAGCTCAACTGGTAGATGAATGAACTTAGGGTTTAGGTAAATGACTCTCAGATCAGCGGCTTGAATCTTACCAATAACGAAAGCTTTCAAAAATATATCTGTTACCGAATTATTATTTTTTTTTTTGAAAAAACAAAAATATTAAAAAAATAACACTTTATTTATAAAAATAAAATGTTTAAAAAATAAATGGCATTGAAGAGTATTGAACCACGGTCTATAACCCTGGTCCCGAATTAATAGATATTGTCAAAAAAAAATAATAATAAAAAAAGATAATATTAATATTATTAAAAAAAAAAATAGCTATAACCATATACACAAAGTTTAATTAATCATAATGTTTATCTATTATTAAGTCATTCCACGATTGTAATGCGATCTTATTCTAAACTGAGTTCATTTGTTTCATGTTATGTTGAGACATGTCAAAATTGAAAATATTTGTCTATGCTTCTTCCTTGATAATCATATCTTCTAATTTAAATTCTCTATAAAAAATTATCATATATAAAATTATTAATTATTACACTAAAAAAAAAAAAAAAACCATCCAAATTAAATATGAAAACTAAAAGAAAATCATTTAAAACATTAAACAGGTGGGTCCCAAAAAAAAACTAAAAACTAAAACTTGAAAACTTTAAATTGTTGTTTAATCATCGGACCACTTTTAATGCTTTAAATACATCTCAATACTCTCCGTGTATTATTTTATTTATTTTCAAAAAATGGCTGCCGAATAGATATTCAAAGATTTGCATCTCGAAAAATGAAACACACCCTTTAGGGTGCGTTTGGTATGCTGGACGAGACTGGACAAGACAACTTTTTGTTATCCTACGTTTGGCGTAATTGGGATGGAATGGGACGGGACAGGACAATATGAAATAAAAACCATAAAAAATTATCCAACCTCAGACTCTCGACCAGACTTGTCCCATGCATGAAACAAATCTGGAAAAGCTATTTTTACCCTCAAATCTTCCCACAATTACAAAAATACCAAATATAAAATAAAACTGAACCTTATTCAACTATTCATTTCTCTCTCTCTCTCTCTCTCTCTCTCTCTCTCTCTCTTCATTCTCTCTTCTTTGGCCGCCAACGAGGAGAAATATCTCAATCTCTCCTGCTTGTCTCTCTCTCCTCTCTCTCTCTCTCTCCGTTCGATTTTGGAGACGGTAGCTTTTATTGATTTCGATTTTAAGTTTCGATTTAGGGTTCTTGATTTTGGGGTTTTTAAGTTCTCGATTTGGGTTCTCGATTGAAGCTGGTTGTTTGGTGTTGATGATGGTACTAGGTTTGGTTGTGAATGGTGGTTTGGTGTTGACGATGATGGTGGGGTTTTTTGATTTGATTTCGAATTTTTTTTTTTTGGTTTTTTTATTTGTTTTTAGATTTTGGTTTGGTGTTCACTGTTGATGATGATGATGATTTGTTGTTTGGTTTGGTGTGCACCGATGATGATGATGATGATGATGATGATGGTACTAGATGAATTTTGTGGCATTGATTTGTTGTTTTTGTTTATGGAATTTGATTGAACAAAAATTTGTGGTGTTTGTGCAGTGATAAAATGAATGAAAAAAATATTAATTTTGTATGATTTTTAATTAATTTTAATTCAATAATATTTAATATTTTTCAAAAAAAAAAAATTCAAACTAAATAAAATTGTTATAAACATTGGGAAGGTAGAAGGGGCACTTTGGTCATTTGAACTTCTTGTCTCGTCTTGTTCTAACTATACCAAACGTATAATAGTACAATTCATGGTTCTGTCCCAGATATTCCAAACATAATATAGAACAACCTATCCTGTCCTGTCCCGTCCAACATTGTTCTGTCCTATGTCCGTGCCCAACGCACCCTTATAAAACAATACCGAACAGCCCCTAGTAGTGTCGGTATCGGTTAAATGAAGTTTAGATGTTTGTAATTAACTGTTTCCTTTAAATTTACAAATGGTTTTTATTTTAAAGGATATTACACAAAACCTACAAGAGGTTTTTGTCGCTAACACAGAAACAATTTTTTTATTTTTTATTTTTTATTTTTTTATTTTGCAAGATGACAGTTACCTTCCTTGCCATTAGTGGCTGACGGTTAAAGATAATGAAGGGAAGGATAATTTGGTCATTTTATTTTAATATTTTTAAATTAATTTTCAAAACATTTTTTTAGAGAGATAATCTCAATCTTCGATAGAGATTCTGAGGGATCGTTGATGGAGATCGTGGCAGGTCTTCACCTCCATAATTTTTTCCAATACATGTTTGTCTTTAAATGGTCATTCATTATCTATCTATGAGATGGACAGTGGATTACTGTAATTGGGTTTTATTCGTTTATTTATTAGTTAAATTATTATTTTTTATTTTAGGATATTTTGGTAGTTTCATATATTATGTTTTTTCTTTGATATTAAATTAATGCATATTAATGACATTTTAATAATTTCCTCAATTATAACAATTGTATATAGGACTTTTTGTTGGTCAAACTGGGATGTTAATATGAGTTATTATGTCATGTTTGTTTAATTTTTTGTTCAACCCGAACATGAGCCGTTAAGTTTATCGTATTACAGTTCAAAACTTAAACACATTCAATTAAATTTACGGGTTACTTGATAATACCCTTTAATCTTGTTAATTAATAGGTCAATATCAATTTGTCAACTAGGATATAATTTCATTAATTCCATTATATAAATATACTAGGTTGCAGCTTGCACTATGTGCATACATGGTAAAATATAAATTGAGAAATCGAATAAATTTGGCAAAATCCTAATTCAAAATTTTAATCTGTCTTATTTTATTTATATATACATTTATAATATTCAAAGAATATCATTATTGATTTTGTTTGGTGTCATGTACTCTCAAAGTTATGAACTTGTAAAATTTAAGTCATTCTTAATTGAAGTACATTAGCCACTACTCATATTTATAAAAGTAACTCTTGGGAACATTAAACACACGATTATATTATAACTCACTTAACCGTTTAAAATTCAAAGAGATATTTGATTCATGATCCAAGAATAGTTTTTGAAAAGTAAGATATAGTTATATATTGTATAATAAATGTTATACTACAAAGACAGGAGAATAAAAAAAAAAACTTTTATGTACAATCCAACTGAACTCCTCTTCTAACTATTTTTTTCTCCTCGTTTTGAAATAGATCATTCCCTAAAATATTGAGAAACAATATCCACCGAAAGAAGAAGGAGAAATTAATCTAAATATAAAAAGGGTGTCGATATTGACACCCATAAAACTTATTAGTATACACATATTTTATTGAAAACTTTTCCTTACAATCCACAAATTATCTATTTACACTTCAATTTAATTTTTTTTTTATTGCTGACAATTTTAACCTGAATTAAAATTACTAAATAAGACAAAAAAATAATTCTAAGGACACTCTAAATTAATTAAATTATTAAAAAAAGAAATTCCCTCTCTTAAATCATTACTCATTAGATTTAATATTACATATTAAAATTTTTCTCCTAAATTTATTATTATCATATTAAACACACACATACTGTCACACACACACACACACTCTCTCTCTCTCTCTCTCTATATATATATATATATATATATATTTAAAAAAAAATCTTATCCCGTACTTTCTTGATCAATCTCTGATTAATAGTTAAACTAAAAAAAAACTTATAAATATTTTTTGTTTTTTACTAATAGTAATAAATATATATATATATATATATATATATATATAAATATATATATTCTGTCACCCATGGTCTAGCTAATATGGCCCTTTTCCTCTATGTATGAAAGGTCCTGGTTTGAGTCATATCCTTCCCGTGTGGAGAGCTTAATCCTAGCTGATGTGTCTACTTATTTTGTTGTCCTTTGTTTCTTTTTCCTCTTTAAAAAAAAAAAAAATATATATATATATATATATATATATAAACTTGATTTATTGCAACTAAATTCAATTAAACACAGAATTTCTAAGACTAATGAAAGAATTAAAGTTCTTTAGGCAATCACATATCTACAAAAGTAATAAAAAACATTTTCATATATATATTTTTAAAAACAAGGTACTTGCTTTTTGAGTTTTTATTTTTTATTTTTTTATTTTTTCTTTTGTATATATATAATTTATATGTATATACGGTTCCTAAAACTCAAGTTTATTCGTAAGTTTTTTTTTTTTCTTAATTGATAGTCTTGCTTGAGAAAGAATGGAGATAGAAAATTAGAGATATGTATTGGAGGAGAGACAGTTTAATATGGTAATTAAAAATTTAGGAGAGAGTGTTTAATAGTAATATTTAATCTAATGATTTAGGAGATATATATATATATATATATATATATTTTAATAATTTAATTAAAAAAAGATTACTCATCGGATAAATTCAAAGGCTACAATGGTCGTTCTAACTTTTATTAAAATAAAATGGGTGTCTTTATTTTAAAATGGAGTGTATTTAGAATATGAGTGCCAAAAATAAAAAGGATAATCTTGGAACAAAAGGAAGTGTCTTTAGATTTTTTTATTTTTTTTTTTAAATTTTAAATTTTGAGAATGAAGTGTCTTTAGAAAAGAAGTGTAAAAAGGAAAAATTGGATTGTCAGAAGAAGCTCTCTATTTTTTAAAATTTAAATTTTGAGAATGGAGTGTCTTTAGAAAAGAAGTGTAAAAAGAAAAAATTGTATTGTCAAAAGAAGCTCTCTATTTTATTAAAAAAATTAATTATAAAAATATCCCAATAGAAATTTACCAATGAGGATAAATTACTTTAATTAAAAATAAACCAAATACTATATATACTCATTAATTAAACATATATTTTCAACTAAATTTCTTTATTAAAAAAAAAAAAAAAACTTACCTTTTAAAAAAAAAAAAAAAAAAACTTATGATAAACCCTAACATATGATAAACCCTAATTTTTATGATAAACCTTAATTAAACTATAATTTTATTTTAAGTATCAAACTTTCTCATCATCACATGATTATCATATTGTTTTTGTCTTTCTTTTATGTATAGTTATAAACTCTATTAATAAACAATATATATATATATATTTTAACGATAGTCGTAGATATCAACAAGGTTATTTATTTATTTATTTAAGATAGTCGTAGATATCAATAAGTTTTTTTCTATATTATTATTATTATTATTATTAAGATAGCTATATAAATGAGAGAATTCCAGATTGAAAATCTCTTAAAACCATATACGGTTTCACATATTCCTTCTTATAAGGCTCCTACCATCGAGATATTTCCAAAGTAAATTGGACCATTAAAAGAGGATTTGATTCCAAAAATTATATGATTTTTTATTTATTTATAAATTGGGTGTGATAATAATTTAAGAGTGTTTATAAATAATTTGTCTTAAATGAATATATATTTATTTCAATGAGGGTACTATTGGTATCAGGATGGATGCTTCTGGTAATATTTATTTTTTAAATTTTATACATGTGTGTACTTATATTAATAAGTTTTATGGTTGTTAATATCCGCACCCATATAAAAATTCAACCCATCTTCCACGGGAAAAAAATATATTAAATTTCGATAAAGTCAACAAAATTTTTAAGAAAATTCAATATTTATCGATTCTCTTCCTAACTATTTTAGGTTTCATAAATCATAATTGATCCAAGGCTCATGTAATTATTGGAAATAATATAGTTATTATAATCTCTATTCAAAGGAATATATATCAAAGATCCTCTCCTCTCCTCACCCCACCTCATCCTCACCTCACTTAATCTTATGATATATAAGCATTGCAATGAATTAATGGTTAATATGTGATTGACATTTTATTAATAACCAATCACATGCTTTAAAAAGGTGAGTAAAATGTGAAGATGAGGTGAGATGATGAGAGGAGATCCACTACAAGAAAATAATATATTTCTTGACAGTTAAAAACTGTCAATAATTTATTATTAACATTTTTTATATTTATAAACCATCGCCGCCGCTCGCCTCCGTTGCGGCAACCACCGCCGTTGCCCCATCCAACCAACTTCACAGTCCGGCAACCACCGTCCGACCACCACCACCACTGCTGTCGCCGTTACCCGGCTGGCCACCGTTCGACCACCACAACAACCACCACCACCGCCGCTACCCGGTTGGCCACCTCTTCTGATAATAATGACAATTTAATTGTTAGGAATTGAATTTGAAACCTCAAGTTAAAAGTTGTAAGCCTTTACCACTTGACTACATGATTTGATTTGTTAATAATTGAACAATATTTATATATAACATATATTAGTTGTTAGAAATTAAAAAAAAAAAAAAAAGCATGTTAGTTAAATTTAAATTTATTCAATTAATCAAAATTCTAATTTCTAGGATAGACATATATTACAAAATATTTATTGAAACTTGTAATAAAATTATACTTTTTAAAACATATATAGTCGAGTTATTGGTCTATTCCCTATGTTCACGTTTGGTTACATAGTGAAATTGTAATGAGAATGAGAATGATAATGGAAAGAAAAGGAAAGGAAAACTGAGTTTTTGTTTGGTTGGAACTTTAGTATTAGTCTCTGAATCAGTATTATTTTGTTTGGTTAACAACGGAATGGAATGGAGTTAACAGTATTTTGACCAAAATACCCCTAATTATAAAACATTAATAATATATAATATAAAATACATATATATTATATATAATACATATAATAATATATATATTATATAAAATAATATATAATATATATAATTTATAATATATATATATTATATATAATAATATAATATATATTTATATATCATTAATATAATATATAATAATATATTATTTTTGGAAAAAAGGGTATTTTTGGAATGGAGTTGGGGCATACGAGGGTATTTATGAAATATAAATTTTAGTTTGGAATGGAATAGGCATTTTATTGGTTTTTGGATGGAATACCCATTCCACCAAAATGGTGGAATCCCCATTCTAATTGAATCACCATTCCATTGCATTTTAACAAACCAAACGAATGGAATGACTTTCTTTCCATTTCATTTCATTCAACCAAACATGGCCTATAGAAGACTCGTGACATCAATTGTAATAAACATGATTTGGACTACAACTCTCACTACAGGGGAGATATTTCTAAACATGCATCTTGCTATATAATGAACAAATATAAGAATCAAATTACTAATTTATATGGGTAATTGAATTATTAATATGTTTCTTAGTATGAATAATATGTTTCTTAGTATGAAATAAGGGGGTGCAAAATAAATATACAATTTTATTAAAATTATTTTACTGAATTTTTTAAAAGTAAATGATTTAAAAGTAAATTTATTAAATTTAAAATTTTACTTATCCAATATCGGTTTATCCAAAAACCAATATCTTATGGTAAAATAAATCCATATCGGGATTTTGTTTGGTGAAGAAAATTAGAAGTAAAAGTTAAAAAAAAATTATTAAAGATAATAAAAATTTAGAAAAAAACTGTCTTGACAATTTTTAAGAATTGTCAAGAAAAAACTGTCAATAAAGATAGTTTTTCTTGTAATGATCCTGGTCCATAAAACACAGTCCCTTACAACACAATTATATTAAAAAAAAACAGAAAAAAAGAATTACAATACAATTTTTTTATTTTATATATTCAACTAATTGTTTTAAAATCGGCAAGTCTAATTCTTCAAAATTCTATTTAATTTTTTTGGACCAGCTATTTAATTTTAATACAATTATACTAAAAGAAGAAATATGTATTAAAAAAAAAATGTAAAGGCATGTCCTATATATAATTTAAATTTTAGCATTACATCCTTAAAACTATCTTAATATATAAAATTATTTAGGTTCAATTTTCTAAGAATTTTTTTTGTTGTTGACAATATCTATTAATTCGGGACTATGTATTTTTTTGAAAGCTTTCGCTATTGGTAGGATTCGAGTCGTTGACCTGTGAGTTATTTACCCAAGTCCCAAGCTCGTCTATTTACCAGTTGAGTTACACCCATGCTGACCATTTTCCAAGATTTTCAACATTCCAAACAAATTTCTAATTATTTTTAACAGACTCCTAAAGCTAAAATCAATTTATGTTAGTCTAAATTACGCCTATCAAAATTCAAAACACAAGAAAATAAATGCATAATAGAATCATAAAATAGATCAATTAAGTGTAAGAAATTCATACAATAATGTAATCTCGCTAGATTTTTCAGTTATAATAGAAATTAATTTTATCTATCAATTTCAATCATCTTAGTTAATATTATCAAATAAAAATACAGATTAAAGTGTAATACTTGGAAAAGAAACTGAACTTTTTACCTTCTGTTTGATCTCTTATTTTTATTTTATTTTTTTGAAAAAGGAATTAATATATGGAAAGAAATGGTTACATAGAACTCGAGCAATCACCCAAGAGCAGACTCTCCACCGAAAGGGAACAGTCTTCCAACCAGACAAACTCACCCAAATGACCAAGAGCTAACTTAGCAAGGCTATGGGCAATCTTATTAGCTAACATAGGAACGAAAGCAACAGAAAAGAAATTAGAGGACTCCAAGACTGAAAGAATATCATGGATTATAACCCCAACAACCGAACAAGGCATAGACGACGATCCAATCATGTTCACCACTATTAAAGCATCTGACTCCAAAAAAGTAGGAAATAGACTAGTTTCTAGTGCCAAAACCAACCCCCTCATAATGGCCATAGCATCTGCAACTTGGGGCTAATAGCAAACCCCAAAATTACTATAGAGAGAAGCCATAACATTACTATGGCGATCCCGAATCACAATGCCAATGCCTGAAACCTTAATTTCCGTATCTAGAGCCGCATCCGTATTGATTTTAAACTGATCAGCAGGGGGCACTAACCATTTCAGGGAAGGTTGTTGCTTTACCACACCAGCACAGATCTTCTTATTAGCCCCTCAGAAATCCTCGATAAAAACCATAGCCTAGTCAAGGATTCCACTCTCAGGAATCTGAATCGAAGAGAAGTCCAGTTGGTTTCTTCTAATCCTTATTCACCATTACACAACACAAAGAAGCTCAAAAAAATGAAGAACTCAACATCTCCTTACAAAATAGCACAAAATCAAGAAAAGAGATCGAATTCAAGATGGTGTCAATCCTAGCAAATCAGGATGCATCACGAACAATCCGGAGCGAAACACCGCCACAACGCATGGACAGTCGTTTCATCCTTTCTAGAACAAAAAAGACACACAGTCTTTAGCTTCAACCCATAAAAAACTAAATTAGTCTTAGTAGGAATCCAATAATTTCAAGCTCTCCATATGAAGGTTTTAATTTTAGGAGGAATACAAAGTTTCCAAAAAAGATTTCTACCAAGAAACAAGAGGACTTAAACCAAAGCCACTGGGATTTGAAACATGGGATTTAGCCACCCAATAGCCACTTTTTACAGAAAAGTTCCCTGACTTGTCAAAGTGCCAAATAAGCCTATCTTCCAAATTAGAACCACTAAGCGGAAGGCTTAGATTAATTTCAGCATCCACTACCGAGAAAGAACTCCTCACCAACTCTTCATTCCACTTCCCACGGCCCAGCTTCAGTGCGCTAACAATGGTACTCTTTCCTAAAATTGGAGGGGAGAGCACTTTATAGGTAGACAAACTAGGAATCCACTTATCATTGTAGACCTGCACCGACTGACCATTACCAATCCTCAATTTTGAACCTTTATCAGCAACTTCCCTTCCCCACATCAGGCTATTCCACAAAAAGGAATCAGACTTCCAACGCTTAGCATTCAAGAAAGATGAGTCCTGAAAATAATAGCCCTTAAGAATTTTGGCAACTAATGAATTTAGGTGGTGAATAATTCTCCAACACTGTTTTGCAAGCAAGGATTGATTGAAAGCTCTAAGGTCCCGAAAAGAAATCCCACCCTTGCAGCAAGCCTTACAAAGAGTCTCCTACGAGCACCAGTGCAACTTGTGCTTTGGACCCTTTCAGCCCCACCAGAACCTCGCACATATACAGTGAATATCCGAGATAAGCGAGGCAAAGATCCTGAATAAATTCATAGAATACACTAGAATTGACTGAACAATAGCCTTTAAAAGCACCTCACGACCACCTCCTGAGAAAAAACGATTACTCCAACTTTGGAGCTTATTCCATACCCTCTATTTAATGTTATCAAAGAGGGTATGCTTCATTCTACTTGTAACGCACGACAGGCCCAAATATTTAGTGTGCTGCTCCACAACATTCATCTCAAGGATCTTAGCCAAAGCAATTCTATTGGAAGCGAAAATCTGTTTTGAAAAACATACTGTAGACTTCTGAAAATTGATGCTTTGACCGGAGGCATCTGCATACTTCTTAAGAATACTCTTAATATTAATACATTAATCTACCGTAGCCAGAGAAAATAGAAGACTATCATCTGTGAAAAACAAATGCGTGATTTTCGGACCCATTCTACGACAACGGAAACCTGTGAATTTAACTCTCCTCTCCGAATCTATGATAAGACTTGATAAACCCTCATCACAGATCAGGAAAAGGTATGGGGAAAGTGGATCCCCTTGCCTCAAACCCCAAGTAGGTGTAATGTGCCCCATTACTTTTCAGTTCAAAATAAAAGAATAAGAAACAGAGGAGACACAGTTCATAATTCTCGAAATCCATCCATCTGAGAAACCCATCCATCTCATCACACCCTCAACAAAACACCACTCTACCCTATCGTAAGCTTTGGACATATCAAGCTTAAAAGATATGAATCCCTTTTTCTTACTATTAACTTTCCTCCGGAGTGCATTCATACACTCAAACCCTACCATCGCATTATCTGTGATTAACCTCCCTATAATAAAAGTGCTTTGAGAATCATTAATAACATAATTGAGCACCAACCAGAGACGATTTGCAAGGGCTTTAGATATACACTTGTAAATGACGTTATAGAGGCTTATGGGTCTAATTTCTAACATTCTCTCCACCTTTTTAACTTTTGGAATGAGACATAACAAAGAGTGATTGATCCCCTCAACAGACTACCCATTATTAAGGCAATCCAAGGATAAATTCGTTACATCATCCTCAACAACATTCCAAAACTTCTAGTAAAAATCTGCAGGGAAGCCATCACTCCCTAAGGCCTTTGATGGGCTCATTTGAAAAAGTGTACATCTAATCTCATCAGCAGAAAAAGGAACAACAAGAAAGTTAATTAAATGAGGCGGCAGCCTAGACTCTACTGAGTTCTAAACAATGTCCAGTTGGTCTCTATAAGGCTTAGAACTTATGAACAACGAAGAAAAGTAATTATCAATAACTCCCTCCATATCTTCCTCCTCTATCTTCCAAACCCCATCCGAATCAAACAGCTCATATAACCTATTCCTGTTTCTTCTTGAGAAAGCTTTCGCGTGAAAAAACCTAGTGTTGTGATCTCCCTCTTTCATCTATGAGACCAATGCATGAGCATACTTAAATGTGTGTGAATGTGTTATACCAAATGTTTGCACAATGATTCAGGGACACACATGAATGAATTGTGTGTGTGTGCGCTTACGCCTTGCAAGAGGAAGAAGATACTTGATACCTTAGCATCCAAATGTGCGAAGTTCCTTTTGAAAACGATATTTGCATAAGACGTCGCTTTTAACCTTTGAAACTTCTTTTCACCAAGAACCACCTAAGCAACACTTATTACAAATATAGAGAGTTTTGCAATGGAATCAAGCGAATACAAATCAAGGATCTTACAATCTCCCCCTTTGGCTATTTCATGGCAAAACCTTATCCTCACCATACATTGTTCACTCCAATAAACTCAATGTTGATAGCATTCTCTCATCCTCACATTATCAAGAAATCCTTAGACTAAAAGGTCTTCAAGCCTTCTTGAGTCTTCAAGAATTCCTTATTTGAACTTCAAAGTACCTATGAGAAAAGAAGCAAACCAACAAAAGATCTTCTTCCAAAGAAGAATGGTGATAAATGATACCAAAAACAAACAAGAATAACCCTTGTCTCAAACAAACGTTTTATCTCAAATAAATGTTCTCTTTAAAGCTTTCCCTAATCTCCTTAACCTTTTTAAGCAAGAATTCTTTTCTCCCCCTTAAGACAATGCCTCAATTAAGCATAAAGAGGAACAAAACTCATACATTTGGAACATTTCTCCACACATGGTGAGGTATACATTTTCTTTCTCGCCTATATCAAATATGGATTTCCCCATATCAAACACGGTGAGGTATACACTTTCTCCCCCTTTTTGTCAAGGAATAGACAAAGGACACATGAGATAAAGACGAGATATTAAGCAAACAAATCGTATAGAAAGCAAAGTTGACTAAACTAAAGCTCCCCTAAACATATGCTCCACATATTGTCATCAAGTAGATTTGTTCACAAGGGACTCACACATTCACACATTCAAGCAATAAGAGAAAATATTTCATCACTTTTCAAAGTCCAAGAGAGAATCATAGATTTTCATTTATCTCTAAAAAATATTCTCACATTGCTAATGAATCAAGCACATAAGCAAAATATGTGTGTGTGAATGTTTCTCACATATATAGTAGGAGTAATTGTGATTTCAATATGCAAACAATTTCCACACCTATCCAACTAGAACATTTCCAAAAATAGGACAAACCGATATTCATCCGGGTTTTTTGCTTTAAAAGAATAGATATCAACATGTGAGCGTGTGTGTGCAAGTGGCTCGTTTACACATTTCTATTTAACAATCTGAGCATTTCACAATTCTCAACTATACACCATTTAGCCTTTTTTATATATATTTTTTCATTTCTTTTAGGCTATGAATCAAAGATATTTTTAAATGATTCTTTTCAACACTTCTTTGATTTTTCTAACAAAAATATATACACCTCATGGTGGCTTTCACTTATCACAATGGCATAGCCCTTTCCTACATGGGTGGCTTCACAACCAAGGTGTGTAGCCCTTTCCATGAGGGTGCTCGTTGAATACTATGTAGAGCCGAAGCAAAATGGATACATACCATAGGTCATCTATCATGTACTAAGCAATATGTTTCTAGATGCATCCATAATCTACATACTTTCAACCACATATACTTAAAAACACTAAAACATATAAGAGAAGCATTTGTGCACTTTTTAAAAATAAGATTTTCAAGCTTAAGTGCATGATCTTAAACAAGTATCTTTTATTGTTTTTAGATACTTGTTTTTAAGTGCATGATCTAAAAACAATAAAAGATACTTGTTTAAGATCATTACTACTCAAGTGAGTAGCTCTCAAAGATATTCATATTCAAGTAAGTTTTGCTCATCCAACCACTCACAATCACACAAAGACATCAATCAACACTAATCATGCCAATGGACATTCTAAGAGTTTTAAACCTCTATTTGTCCAAAGGCTTTGTGAACAAGTCCGCAAGTTGATTTTTAGTAGGCATATGCTCTAGAGTAACAATTGAATGTTCAACTAGGTCTCTAATAAAATGATGCCTAATATCTATGTGCTTTGTGCGGGAGTGTTGAACCGGATTTTTAGAGATGTTAATGATACTTAAATTATCACAATAAAGTGTCATTTTTCCTTGTTCTATCTCATAATCCTTAAGGATTTGTTTCATCCAAAGTAATTGTGTGCATGCACTTTCGGCCGCAATGTACTCCGCTTTGGAAAAGGAAAGGGTAAGGGAAACGAAATTTTGTTTCTTACTTGACCAAGAAACTAAGTTATTCCCAACATAAAAGCAACCGTCGGATGTGCTTTTACGGTCATCTACGTTCCCTGCCAATCGGCATCACAATAGCCTACTAGGATACCATTAGTGTCAAATGAATAGAATAGACCAAGACTATGAGTTCCCTTGACATATCTAATGATCCTCTTGACGGCTTTCAAGTGTGATTCTTTTGAATTTGCTTGAAATCTAGCACACGAGCCTACACTAAAGCAAATGTCTGGTCTACTAGCCGTTAGGTAAAGTAGACTACCTATCATGCTTCTATAGAGGCTTTGGTCAACACTCTTCCCCTTTTCATCTTTGTCAAGTTTAAGGGTAGTATTCATGGGTGTTTCAAAGTCTTTTCCATTTTCTAGGCCAAACCTCTTAACTAGGTTTCTAGCATACTTAGATTGATTCAAGATAATGCCCATGCTAGTTTGCTTCACTTGCATCCCTAGAAAATAATTCAACTCACTCACCATACTCATTTCAAACTCACTTGACATAACACTTACAAATTCATCAACCTTGGTTTTATTAGTAAACCCAAAACAATGTCATCAACATATATTTGTGCAATAAAAATATCATGATCATGATGTTTGATAAACAATATTCTATTAATGCCACCTCTCCTATAATGGTTGTTAATAAGATATTGAGTCAACCTATCATACCAAGCTCTTGGAGCTTGCTTAAGGCCGTAGAGAGCCTTTTTCAATTTAAACACATGATTAGGAGGGTGTGGATCTACAAAACCCTTAGGTTGTTCAACATACACTTCTTCTTGAAGGTGTCCATTGAGGAAAGCACTTTTGACATCCATTTGAAATAATTTGAACTTTTTAACACAAGCAATGGACAACAAAAGTCTAATGGACTCGAGACGTGCAACCGGTGCAAATGTCTCATTAAAGTCTACACCCTCAACTTGAGTGTAGTATTGAGCCACTATTCTAGCTTTATTCCTCACAATCTTTCCCTTTTCATCGGTCTTATTCCTAAACACCCATTTAGTGCCAATTACATTTGTGTCTTTTGGCCTAGAAACTAAGAACCACACTTCATTCCTGTCAAATTGATTTAATTCTTCTTGCATAGCCCCAACCAAATAGCTAACCAAATTTCATATGTTCATCAACAATAGCTTTATTAATATTTTTGGGTTCAATTTGAGAAGTGTAGCAAGCATATGAAATTTGGTTAGCTATTTGATTTCTAGTTCTAACCCCTTCATTTAAATCACCCATGATGTCTTCTTGATAGTGTGAGTTTTTAAGTCTAGAGTGAGAACGTTCAACAACTTGGTCATTTTGTTGGTTATCATTTAAAGCATTTTCATTCTCTAGACTTCCTACTTCATCAACACCATCAGTTTCATCTTTTTGACTAGATTCACTACTAGCCACATCAATAGGTGTTTTAGTGTCATTCAAAATATTTTCATTAGGTTCATTGACACCATTACCATCACATATATCAAGCATGCTAAGGTCATCTATCTTCACATTAATACACTCCATAATAGTCTTAGTAGTCAAATTGAAAACTCTATATGCACAACTATTAATAGCATACCCAAGAAAGAGACCATCATCACTTTTAGCATCAAACTTTCTTAAGTGATCTCTATCATTCAAAATGTAACACTTACTCCCAAAAGTGTGGAAGTAACTTACATTGGGCTTCTTGCCCTTCCATAACTCATAGGACGTTAATTTTGTGCCGGGCCTCCTAAATACTCTATTCGATACATAACAAGCGGTATTGACCGTTTTAGTCCATAGGTTTCTAAGGATTTTCTTGCTATTGATCATGACCCTAGCCATCTCTTGCAAGACTCGATTCTTTCTCTCAACAACACTGTTTTGTTGAGGAGTTCTAGGTGCAGAGAACTCATGAGAAATCCGTAACCATCACAAAACTCACTAAAGTTTACATTCTCAAATTCTGTCCCATGATCACTCATAATGCGATATATTTTCTTGATATCAAGACCTTTTTCATTTTGATCTTGATTACAAAAATTCTTAAAGTATTCAAAAGCCTCGTTCTTGTTTCTAAGAAAATAAACCCAAGTAAACCTATAATAGTCATCAACGCACACAAAAATGTACTTTTTGCCATTGATGCTTTCGAATTGAATTGACCCCATTAGGTCCATGTGCACAAGTTCTAAAGGTCTCTTGGTAGTCATGTAAGAATTCTTCTTGTGACGTGTTTTGGATTGTTTACCTAATTGGCAAGGTTCACAAACAACATCTAGCTTTTTACCAAGATTGGGAAGACCTCTAACAATGCCTAATGTTTCAAGCTTCTTTAAATCTTTAAAGTTCATGTGGCCCAAACGTTGATACCACAAGTTAAGCTTATTACACTCATGTGCCATGTTTCAAGTTAGAGGGTCTATCTCAAGACAATAGCAATTGTCTATATACCTTTTGACTTTTAGGACAACATTGCCTTTTTTATCAATTATAGTCCATACATCTTTGTTTAAGCTAACTTCCTTAAAATTTTAACACAAGTGAGTGATGCTTATTAAGTTAGCTGGTAACCCATCAACATACAAATTATTGCGAAGTTTAGGCAATCTGGGGATACAAATTGTTCCTTTGCCTAGAACTTGCTTTTTAGTGACATCACCAAAAGTGACCCATCCTCCATCATTTAGAACAAGATTCTTAAAGAATTCCTTGTTCCCGGTCATGTTCTTAGAACAACCACTGTCTAGGTACCAAGAGTAAGAGGAGTTGGCCCTTAAAGCATATTGTGCAACAAACAAAGCATTATCAACTTTTTTATGCATGGTAGAGTGAGGCACAAAACAAGATTTAGCAAGCAAGTCATCAATAACTTTCTTCACGACATGCTCTTCCAAGGTTTTCCTAGTTCAATTTCTATTTCCATACATGGATGAATGCCTAGGTCCATTCAAAAACATATCATGAAAAGCATTATCAAGTTCACATTTACTAATATATTCAAAACACCTAGGTCGAATATGTCCTATCATGTTATAATGATGACAAATAGAAATAAACTTGAGAAATTTACCATTTGCATTTGCTTCCAAAGCCTTTGGTCTTCTCACGATTTTTCCTCTTTTAAATGCAACCCTTGATGCTTCACCTCTAGCATTAGAGGTTGTTGCTCCTTGACGTTGATCTTGTTGAGTTCTTCCATTGAACTTCATTGTTAATGTAGAGGCACCTCCGATAGCTTTCATAACTTTACCTTGAGTGAGTGTACCACATTTGTTTCAACACTTGCTTTGACAAAAGTAGATTTGTTAGTAGAAGGGGTTTCCTTCTCATTGATATAACCCAAACCTCTTTTGTCACTGGGATGCTTTCCACTTTTAATGAGAGATTCAACATTGTTAGAACTAGATGACATCTTGTTAATCATCCTACTTGTCTCATCAAGTATATCACTAAGCAACCTATTTTTAATGGCATATTTTTTTGAGATGTTATCACTTTTCCTAACATCTTCACATGATTTATTTAGCCATTATTCGTACTTTTTCTCTTGATTTAAGTGCTCACTAAGTTTGGCTTTAAGCATGTTTTCTAGCCTTCTAGCACTAACAAGAGAATTATCCCTTTGCTCAATTTCTAATTTCAAGATGTCAAGTCTATCATTATTATCCTTTAGATTCATTTCTATACTTAGGATCTTGTATTTAAGTTCATTAAAATCTATTGAGCCTAGACCATGATTATCTAGCTTTTTATTGAGGGACACATTGACTTTGGATAAGCGTTCATTCTCAAGAATAAGATCATTGATATTTTTCTCAACTAAATCAATTGGTTCCACAAAAGAAGCAACATAGGAACACATTTCCTTAATCATAACTATCACAAAACAAACACAAACATTAAAAAGAAAGGATCTATCTAAGTGTGTCTAGACTCCCGCTCTGATACTAAATGAAATTCCCTAGAGAGATGTAGTGTATAATATACCTATGGGGGGGGGGAAGGGGTGAATAGGTATAGTCCCAATTTCTTCCAACTTCAAAATTTGTGGATTACAAGAATGAAATGTACACTTGATTTGATTTAACAATTGTATAGTATGAGTCAATACATGTAAAAATCAATATACAAGATATACAATCAATACATTATATGGAAGATAATAAAAAGTAAAGCGAAAATGAACACAAGTATTTTTACGTGGTAAACCTCAAAGAGGAAACATCCACGGGTTGAATAACCACAACCACCGACAGAGCAATCCATTATATGAAAAGGACTTACACACTCAAGGCTATTAACAAATGATATCCACCCTAAGCTATCAACTCCTAATCTACCCTCAAGGCCTAGTGAACCACCTAGCGTACTCCCTATCCAAGATGTGTCATACACCTCTAGAGAGCAACTTCCTATCCAAGGCTCTCAAGCCTCTAGGAAGATTTCCTTGCTTAGCTATCTAGATCACAAATGATCCTAGTCAAGCTTCCCTAGCTCAACCATGTGGAGTACCAAACTCCTAGCTAAGACTTTTGCTTAGTTATTTGGATCCTCTTAATCCTATTTAAGACTTCGTGCTTGGTTATCTAAAACACTTTCCTAGCCAAGTCTTCTTGCTCAAATCAAGGCTTCACTCACCTTAACAAGAGACTTCAACCTTTCCACAAGGCAATGATCTAAGTGATGCAAATGATGCAAACACAAGACAAATAAAGCAAGATGATCAATCAAACTCTATGAACATGCTTAGATATATTCTAGGATATGCTTTCAACAAACAATCACAAATGTACCTAGAAATCAAGACATGTATATCAATAAGAATAGGATGAGAATATTCAATATATCACAAAAACCTTAGTTCTTAGATCATGAAATTAAACCTAGAAATTATCACGAAGCACATCATGTTGGCTGCCAAATAGGCAAACAAAAATAATAAAAACCTTGCAAGTGCACAAATCGTAAACGATAGCACATCGGTTAAGCAAGGATCATTCCCACGAAGAATTAATTACCTACTTAAATAATGAGTTTATATCTAAGACACTCTAGGACTCTAATCTAACTAAATATATAAAAGTAAAGGCTCTAACTCACACACACGAATGAGGGGTTTTGATTTGATTAATAAACTAGAGAAAATTAAATAACAAGAAATAAAACGCAGTAGAAATTTAATAAGGAAAAGTATATAGAAAAACACTAGTTAGGACCTCCTATCCACCACTAAACAATCTTCCAATCCATAGACAATAATGAAGTTAAAGATGTCAAACATGATGAAGATATTCACAACAAGGTTGTGGGTATTCCACACAAGTTGTATCGATTCTCTTTTAGTTAATAGGTAGATTGCATGGTATTTGCATAAATACTTGTATTCCAAACTATAATGGGTATTTACTAGATTTAATAATCGGAACCCATTAAGAACCAAGAGAATATGAATATCACATGAACCCTAAAACATGGTATTTATTATAGGTTATTCATGAATCAATTTCCCTTAATTAGGTCTTATTCCAATTAATTGTTGTATGCAAGAATATGTTCGTTAGGTATTCGAACTCTATCCTACAACATAGATCCTAAAATCATACTCCTAAGATGGCCAATCAAAGAAACAAAGATAATAGAAAAACAATTCTTATGGAGAAATTGAAATCATCATATATGAAAAATAATACTTCATTAAAACACAACTTGTCTATGGAATTGAAATCATGACTAGGGCTTCAAGTTAGCCCTAACTAATAAGAAAATTAGCTAGAAATAAAAACTAGAAAAATAAACATCTAAACTAAAAAAAGGTAGAAAAAGAGAATGTTGATGGAGTCTTTGATCCTCAATCTTCAACTCTCCACTTGTAGAAAAACTCTTGGTATTTATAGGTGATACCTCTTGTAGATTCCCAATTTGCTTTGTTGTAGGAAACACACCAAGTAGGAAAGTAGAATTAAACAAGGAATGAAAATCTTTTCCTAATTTGGATTTCCTCTTTTGATGATTGACTCCTAATTTGAGTTTAGGAAGTCTCCCAAACATGTTTTGATCTCTTAAAGTCATTAGGATTTGATATGGAAGCTTTGGGATGAATCTGGCCCAATTCGGAGTGGAAATCCTCTAAAAACACAGAATATCGCTGCCTAGGCCGCTTTGGAGGCAACCATCGGTCCAAACCACGGTGCTCCTTTGCTTTGGACCGCTTCCCAGGCAATGTGCATGTCTGGCGGTCTGGCCCGCGGTAGGCTTTTCTAGCTCTGACCTTTGGTTACTCAATCGGCCATAACTTCCTCTAAAAAACTCGGATCAACGAACCGTAAAGTGCGCCAAAAACTAGACTTCCGGAGCTTTCCAAAAAAATGTAGATCTCAACCTGGTTCGATCTGAGGAGGGAGATATGGTCTTCACAAGTTGGATGTACTACATGAGCATTTCTCCAAACTTCACTAAAATCACTTTTTCGTCATCAAACTCACTCTAATAGCTATCTTCTACACAAACTCAACAAACATGTGAAAACATTCAATTGTACTCAAGAACATAACATAAAACATAAGAATCAGAGGTCTAAAATATCAACATTTATTGACCTTAAAAATACCCCCAAACCTAGCTTTTGCTAGCCCTCGAGCAAAATCGGAAAAAAACAAACCTAAAAGACTCGACTCAAAAAGACTAAAATTAAATAAAAACAACAAGGCAAATTCACATATCAATAAGAATCAAAGCACACACAACACGTTTACTCAAAACAAAAATCATGCGATCAAGTACATGCATCATATCTCGTGCCTCAACTATTCATCAAAATTCTCAGCTCGCAAACAACATACTCAAAAGCCATGGAGGGAATTCGTCTTAACTCTAAGTCCTCACAAGATGTCACTCAATTTTCACTCGGAACCTAGGCAACACTCTCAACAAGCATATGCGATTGGATTGATGCACAAGAAAATTTCAATTTAAATCGTATATGAGTATATAGTAGAAAGAACTCTAAGATTTATGCAAAAGATCTTAAGAATGGAATCAAATACTAAGAACAAGATTTAGCACATACTTACCTTAACTCCCAAGCTAGAATCCCCAAAAGATCAGTTAGGTCTTTCTTTTTGGTTGTAATGGGGCCATTGGGTAAAAGGTCAATATAAAGAACGGAAAAGGAATTTCAAAGAACCTAAGATCATGCCAAGAGATGTATCATGGTATGTCAATGCGTGGACATCTCTCCCTTGAATCTTCTTTGTAATTAGGCTTCTTCATCAATTTCTTCAACTTCTTTTTTTCAAGTAAATTTTCAACTTGAATTCAACTTCTTTTTCTATCATTCTTTCTTTAGTCTTTTCATTACTTTGCTCTTTCTCAAATCTTGCTTTTTTTTTTTTTGATTTCTTTTAGAACTTTTGATTCCTTTCTTTGCCTTGGTATATACATGTTTTAAAACTTACCCATGCTCCTATTTTTCTTTTCTTCATCTTTATCTTGATCTTGAACTTCATCCTCTTTCATTCAACATGATCCTAGGCTATAGGGTACTACGGCCAATATATATTGGGTATAAGGGATAAGGATTATGTGGGTGATGAAAGAAAAAGGCTCATAAGTGTTTGGCTTCAAAAGGGCTAATGGAGCACACAAAAGGGTAGGGAAATTTAAGGCTTTTGAAGTAGGTTAGCACACATTGCCTAACATCACTTCTTAAGGTTCATCCAACATGAGAACAAAACAAATATGTGATACCTTTAAGAGAATAGTTCATTAGTATCCAATGCAAAAGCCTAATGAGATCAATCTAAAACAATGAAGAACATGAAGAGTGTATAGGAGTAGAAGCAATAAAACCCTCTCAGTTTACACAATTTAAGGCCATGACACTCACTAGGGTAGTCTCCACAATTCTTCCAAAAGCAAACAAGCACGGCATCCGCTTACCAATCATCAAGATTTAGGCTTTAACTCAAAACATGATACATTAACTATCAATGCAATCCTAAAGTCAAGAATTCATGTGAATATCATGCAATTAGACTCAAATCAAAAGCAACTTGTCAAAAATGACAAAAAAAAAAAAACACAAAAATTGACTCAATTTTGAAAACAAACTCTGCTGAAATTCAAATCTGACCTAAGTCCACGTTCAAGTGTGCATCTCTAAAAATACTCAACAATATTTGCTTAAATTTTGACACAAAAAATAGACATGCAAACAAACACTTTTCAATCATAAAATATTTCAAAAATAGATTTAGAAAAGTGTGAAAATGAGCGATGAAAATAGCTCACTCGCGGATTCGCGAGATAGAGCATCTTTTCTGACTTTTGGTCGAAGAATTGATCATAACTTTCAAAATACCATCCAGAAATTTACTTTCTTTATATTGTTGGATTCGTATTGAAAAATTGAAGAACCCAGCGTGGATGAAAAATTTATTTCCTTGCCAAAAGATACAGTTTTAAGGAAAATGTTTGCACTTCTCCAGCAGAACACAAAAACACACAAAAATAAAATGCAAACTAAACCCATAACCCCAAACCTAATCTAAACATCGTCCTCAATGTTTAAATAACAAATATATGTATAATGATAGAAAAGGTAAGGAATAGGAGTGACACAACAAAAATAAAAACAAAAGCAAATGGAAAGAAAAACCTGGATGGGTTGCCTCCCACCTAGCGCTTAGTTTATCGTCTTGGCTCGACTCATTTAGCTGAATTTGTCAATCTGGCTCAGGAACCTTGCTGAAATCATTCACCTCAAATGTATCATCCTTCTTTTCATTGCAAATCTCGTCAATGAAAGTTTTCTTCTCTTTATTGTTCTTTTCATCCATCATCCTCTTATCTCGAAATGGAGGAATTTCTTCAACCATGTGAATGGTTTCAATTGTCCTCGAGGTCATCTCACCATAACTTGGAAAACAATTGGGAACGAGTTCAATCAATAAAGCTTCGGTGCAACATTGGATCATGGTTTGGGTAACGAGACTTCCTGAACAAATTTCGTGACCCTCATCTTCTTCTTTTGCTTCACTCTCCTCCTCTTCTTCATTCCCAAACTCTTCGCCACTTTGGAGTATGATTTCTTTGCATGACTCCATGTTACCTCTTGGGTTTTAAATCACTTGACTTGGAAGTCTTCCTTGATCTCCTTGGCTTAGCGAGATTGCTATTTGTCTAATTTGGTTCTCAACATTCTAGATAGATTGTCTCATTTCCTACACAAAAGATTCAAATAGTTCTTCGAGAGATTTACCTTGTCGAGGAGGTGGTTGAGGTATGGGTGGTTGAGGTGTGGGTTGTTGAGGCATGAATTGGTATTGCATTGGTGGTTATGGATATTGATGCCATCCTTGATTGTAAGTGTTGGAGAATGGGTCGTTCCTTTGTTGCAAGTAGTTTTTTTGTACCATCTCCTGCATATAATCGCCTAAAATTGGGCATGATTCCGATGAATGTCCATGATATGAGCACACTGCATATACTTGAGCTCTTGGAATCAATTGCTCCACAAAATTAGTCAAGTTAACAATTTGGGAGCCATAATCATTTGTACTTACCTCATATGCATCGACATTCCTTGGAAGAGCTCTTCGATAGTTGAATTGTTGAGAATTGTCATAATGAATCTCAAATATCTCCTTTGCTTCCAAGGCATTCTTGTTCATCAAACCTCTTCCACTTGTTGTATGTACCATTATTCTCTCAGAGTCAAGTAATCCTTCGTAAAAATGTTGCATAGGCAACCAATCTTGTATTCCATGGTGTGGATAAGAATTGAGAAGTCTTTGAAAGCGTTCCTAATATTCATGGAATGGCTCATTGTTGAGTTGTTGCACTCCTATAATTTCCTTCCGAATTCTATTTGTTCTTTGAGCTGGAAAATTTTTTGCAAGAAATTTTGATGCAAGCTCACTCTATGTGGCAATCGATGCACTTGGAAGTGAGTAGAACCACTCATTGGCTTTTTCTTTAAGTGAGAACAGAAATAGCCTCAACCAAATCTCTTCATCGCTCACACCTCCATTCAAAACTATAGCACAAATCGCAAAGAAATCTTTGATATGGATGTGAGGATCTTCTCCCGGTTTCCCATAGAATTGTGGCAAAAGACGAATCGTTTCACTCTTGATCTCAAAATTGACATTGTTGCTTGGAAGAGTGATACACAAAGGTTGGTCTAGTGCTCTAGGAATAGTGAAATCCTTGAGAGGCCTCGTGAGGTTATTTAGAGCCACTTGGATCATCTCAGGATCTTGATAAGCCATGTTAAACCTAATAAAAAAAAAAATTAAACAAAAGAAAATAAACTCAAAATAAAATTAAGCAATTTAATTCCCCGGTAGCAGCGCTAAAAACTTGTTGGTTGCCAAATAGACAAACAAAAATAATATAAACCTTGCAAGTGCACAAATCGTAAACGATAGCACAACGGTTAAGCAAGGATCGTTCCCACGAAGAATTAATTACCTACCAAAATAATGAGTTTATATATAAGACATTCTAGGACTCTAATCTAACTAAATATATAAAAGCAAAGGCTCTAACTCACACACACGAATGAGGGGGGGGGTTTTGATTTGATTAATAAACTATAGAAAATTAAATAACAAGAAATAAAACGCAACCGAAATTTAATAAGGAAAAGTATATAGAAAAACACCAGTTAGGACCTCCTATCCACCACTAAACAATCATCTAATCCATAGACAATAATGAAGTTAAAGATGTCAAACATGATGAAGATATTCACAACAAGGTGGTGGGTATTCGACACAAGTTGTATCGATTCTCTCTTAGTTAATAGGTAGATTGCATGGTATTTGCATAAATACTTGTATTCCAAACTATAATCTAGCATGGGTATTTACCAGATTTAATAATTAGAACCCATTAAGAACCAATAGAATATGAATATCACATGAACCCTAAAACATGGTATTTATTATAGGTTGTTCATGAATCAATTTCCCTTAATTAGGTCTTATTGCAATTAATTGTTGTATGCAAGAATATGTTCGTCAGGTATTCGAACTCTATCCTACAACATAGATCCTAAAATCATACTCCTAAGATGGCCAATCAAAGAAACAAAGATAATATAAAAACAATTCTTATGGAGAAATTGAAGTCATCATATACGAAAAATAATACTTCATTAAAACACAACTTGTCTATGGAATTGAAATCATGACTAGGGCTTCAAGTTAGCCCTAACTAATAAGAAAATTAGCTAGAAATAAAAACTAGAAAAATAAACATCTAAACTAAAGAAAGGTAGAAAAAGAGAATGTTGATGGAGTCTTCGATATTCAATCTTCAACTCTCCACTTGTAGAAAAACTCTTGGTATTTATAGGTGATACCTCTTGTAGATTCCCAATTTGCTTTGTTGTAGGAAACACACCAAGTAGGAAAGTAGAATTAAACATGGAATGAAAATCCTTTCCTAATTTGGATTTCCTCTTTTGATGATTGACTTCTAATTTGAGTTAAGGAAGTCTCCCAAATATGTCTTGATCTTTTGAAGTCATTAGGATTTGATATGAGAAGCTTTGGGATGAATCTGGCCCAATTCGAAGTGGAAATCTTCCAAAAACACGTAATATCGCTACCCAAGCTGCTCTTGAGGCAACCAATGGTTCAAACCACGGTGCTCCTCTGCTATGGACCGCTGCCCGGACCGCTTCACAGGCAATGTGCACGTCCGGCGGTCTGGTCTGCGGTAGTCTTTTCCAGCTCTGACCTTTGGTTACTAAATCGGCCATAACTTCCTTTGAAAAACTCGGATCGATGAACTATAAAGTGTGCCGGAAACTAGTTTTCTGGAGATTTCCAAAAACATGTAGATCTCAACCTATTTCGATTTGAGGAGGGAGATATGGTCTTTACAAGTTGGATGTACTACAGGAGCATTTCTCCAAACTTCACTAAAAATCACCTTTTTGTCATCAAACTCACTCCAATAGCTATCTTCTACACAAACTCAACAAACACGTTAAAACATTCAATTGTACTCAAGAACATAACATAAAACATAGGATTTAGGGGTCTAAAATATCAACATTTATCGACCTAACACATTACATATAACATTTCTAGAATCAATTTCAAGTTAAATAAAGTTTAGCAAATATATGTTCAAGAGAAATTACAAATCTAAAACTCAATTAACAAATGATCAAACACCCCTAGGATATGGTCTAACAACATTCTTACCACAAATCCTCTATCAAATAAGAAGATTAAAAGAGATGATAAAATAGAAAGTGACAAGAAGTTGAAACTCGGACTGAAGAATAGCTTTCTGCAAACAATAACGAATTCATTTGACTCTAAAAATTCTTTGGATTTGCAGCTCTCTTCAAGACCAACAATTTTGGTCTTTGAATCACTCAATATCGAGTTCGTATGAAAGCTTATGATCAAAATAAGAAAACTAAAATTGAGAGAAAATTTCTCATTTCATCTTTTTCAAATTTTATACACTTGATGTTTGGAGGGAAGGAGGAGAGCGTGTGCCACACGTGGGCAAAGAGGCATCCTAGCCGTGTGGCACACGTGGCACACAAAGGTTGGCCTTTGGCTAATCTCGCTTCTCTCGCGTTCTTCGGCCGTATTCGGGCCTCCGAACTTCGATTTCGAATCCGTATTCGGATTACTAATCATGACTCCCTCACACACAGCAACGACTACAAAACTTTGCAAAAAGGTTGAGAATTCATCTCGGAAAATGACAATGAAGACAACTCAATGAATGAGAACGCAAAGTAGCATAGCGTAGCTACATCGTTTGGACTCGAAACCTAATGAATAAGTAACCGAAATGACCAGAACTCAATAAGGAATCATATGAGATCAAGTTCAAGTCCAAAATACAATAAACATAAACAAATAAACACAATTTTACACAAGTATGTCATATATAAGCGATAGTGATAAAACATGCAATTCTACAATGTTTGTCTATATGAGACTAATGCATGAGCATACTTAAATGTGTGTGAATATGTTATACCAAATGTTTGCACAACGATGTAGGGACACACATGAATGAATTGTGTGTGTGTGCGTTTATGCCTTGCAAGAGGAAGAAGAAACTTTATACCTTAACATCTAAGTGTGCCATGTTCCCCTTGAAAATGATATTTCCATAAGACGTCACTTTTAACCTTTAAAGCTTCTTTTCACCAAGAACCACCTAAGCAATACTTATTACAAATATAGAGAGTTTTGCAATGGAATCAAGCCAATACAAATCAAGGATCTTACAATGTCAGAACGAGTAAACGACAGATATTGTAGGGCATTAATTACCTGACGAAACTCAGTGGCATCTGTGAGAGAGGTGCCAACAATAAGTTTGAGATCATGACCAGTGGGAAAAGGAGTAGTGACCAGCTTGGCATCAAGCATCTTGGAGCGGGATAGGAGATCTGTCACATATTTTTGCTAAGAAAGGAACTGACCGTCTAAGTAGGATAGGACCTCGACTCCAAGAAAGTAGGATAGATTTCCAAGACCCTTGATGGAAAATCGTTGTGCGAGGGTTGTGACACACTTGTTCACACAATCACAATCACCATCACTCCCAGTGACAATTATGTCATCAACATACACCAATAGGAAAAGAACACAATTGTTAGTATCAAATATGAACAGAAAGGTATCGGAATATGAGTTGACAAACCCATTCTAAAGGAGAAATTGTTGAAGTTCATTGTACCACGCTTTTGGCGCCTGTTAGAGACCATAGATTGCCTTCTTGAGACGACATAGATGTGACGGATAGGCAGGATCCGTAAACCCTGGTGGTTGTGTCATGTAAATGTTTTCAGCTAGGTGTTCCTAGAGGAAGGAATCGTTCACATCAAGTTGACGAAGGGTCCAGCTGCGTGATACCGCAATGATCAATATTACATGTGAAAATAATACAAACGTAGTTAAATTGCTTAAAGCATACCTAAGGGGGGGGGGGGGTGAATAGGGTTTTACGCCTTTTTCAATCCCTTGAAACAAACATTCGTTTGTCCCTCAAGGTAGGTTTATATACAACATATAATCCAAAAACATCCATACATAGAAAATATAATCATGTGATCATTTAGGCAATGTCTACATATATAAGGAGTTGCATGAGGTATAAAACACAAAAATCTCAACAACAAAGAATACTAGTATTATGATATTGTTCAAGGAATTTCAAGTGTTAACAAATATAGCTATATATCCAAGTAACAATGTACAAAAGAATAAAGAATATAAGAATGCTCAAATATGTACTGCTTTACGAACCATACTTAACAAATCTTGATTCCAAAACTTTATAAGTGATGAATGTACTACAAGATTAAGAGCAAATATATATATACAACTAATAAAGAGAGGTAGAAAGAATTAACACATGATATTTTTTAACGTGGTAAAACCTGTAAGGAGGAAACATCCACGGGTTGAACTACAACCATTGGGTACTATATATATTGGATGGTAAATTAGAAATTCGACAAAGTGACCAATCTTAGATCACCAACCCATGTAGAGTCTATGTCTACCCAACCCTATTAGAAAGTATGGAATCCCACAATGATGCGGAGCCACCATATATTGGACAACATACCAAACCAACATCGATGGAAGATTAGAATTTCCTTAAGAGTGCATACGCATCCATACCTCGCTCTATTGGAGTCTATGTCTATCCATACACCTAGGTTTACCAATAATATAGCTAACTCTCTATCCAAGACACTTATGCCTCTAGAGATCCTCCATTGTATAGCTATCCAGACCTTCCCGATCCTAGCCATGACTTCTTGCTTGTCTATCTGAGTCATCCCAACTCTAAACAAGACTTCTTGCTTGGCTATCCGAACATCACGTCCTAACCAAGACTTCATGCCTTTCACAAGGACTTCCTAGTGTGATCATGTGAATGCAAAATGATGCAATCAAGCAATTTAATATAGAAAATGTGATCAATACATTCCATGGCACAAATAGACCTAAACATGTGAAACACAAGTCTAATAATCTAGATGCAAAAACATGAATTAAACTTAGAGTAAGCGAAAACACCAAACACAAAAACTCCAAGTTTCATTCAAACAAACAACACTTGCATAGATCATATTCACGAAGCATAGATTCAAGATGTCATACACAAGCACAATAAGATGCCAGAATCATAAAATGATTTCAATGAATATTCTAGCCAAAGAATTAAAGAAAGGATAAAATAATTAATCAATTAAATCCTAGATTTCTCTGAAAACACATACACATACAATAATCCTAGATTACATCAATCATAGGATCAAAAATTCAAGGTCATTTATTATCAAAATGATTCAATCAAGTCTCAAACAACCTTAGATATCAAACTAATCACAATATAACTCTCAAACATGTGAAAATCATAGAATCAAATAAACTAGTTCGCATATGTCTCTAATTAGACTTTTGATGAGGTTTGATTATGAAGCTATCTTTCTCAATAACATTCACCATACATAAACATACATATAGAAGAAGATGGCCCAAGAAAATTGAAGGTTATAAAAGAAGAAATCTCAAAGATAAGACCAATACCTAGGAATCACGAGCTGCCACTGTTTTCTGAGTAGAACCACTCGAAAACTTGATCAAAATGTTGCAAGACCACTTGGAAAAGGTAGAGGACTTGATTAATAACAATCTCCAATTTGAATCGCTCAATTCTGACTTCGTATGAAAAAGTTATGGTTTTTGGAAAATGAGAAAAGGTTGAGAGAAAATTCTGCACTTAGGAAATTCTAATTTTTCTACTTCAAATGATAGGAGGGAATGGAGGAATTTAAAATGAAGAGAGAGAGGGAAAAAAAGCAGCCAAACAGCATGTGCCACATCAGCACCATGTGTGGCACACGTGGGTAGAGGGCCATGATGGCCATGTGGCACACCTGGCCACCAAGCTTGGCCGCTGGCCTTGCTTGGTCCTCTGGCGCTCTGCTCGCGTTCTTCGACCGTATTCGGGCCTCCGAACTTCGATTTCAAATCCGTCTTTGAATTATGAATTGTGACTCCCTCAAGCACAACAAAGACTACAAAACTTTGCAAAAAGGTTGAGAATTCACCTCAAAAAACGACGATGAAGACAACTCAATGAATGAGAATGCAACGTGCGTAAATACATCGTTTGGACTCGAAACCTAATGAATGAATAACTCAAATGACCAGGAATCAATAAGGTATCATAAGAGATGATGTTCAAGTCCAAAAACAATAAAATGATTAAAAAAATAGACACCAAGTCACACACATATGCCATTTCCTAGACTTAGTCCAAGAACATGCATTTTTCAATGAGTATCAATTTAAAACTACTGCATGAGCAAATATTGCCAAGTGTGTTAAAGTGTTAAATAAATGTTGTTCAACTATGCAGGGACACAAATGAATTCCATGTGTATGTGTGTGCCTAGTCTTGTAAGAGGAATGAGGTCTATTTTACCTTTATTGTGCAATAAAGCACATTCCTCCTTAAACAACACCAACTTGCATGAAATGTGGCCGAGTCTTTTTTTGAAGCTTCAAATCATCAATCAAAAGACCATTAATCAATACAAGAAAAACATCGCTTTGATATGGAATATATGCCAATACAAAACAAAAACCTAACAATTCTCCCTTTGGCAAATTCCAAGTCAAAACACATATACATATATTAAAACAATTATAAAGAAACTTTTGTCACAATGAGTACAATGAGTTGCACATTTATAGACAAAATTTCCAACAACAAGTCTTGAACTTCATCTTGGTTTTCTCATGATATCACCTAAAAATAACTTGAATGCACAAGAATATCAAAGAGACAACACATATGACAATATTCATTCTTAGGCAAGAAATATAAAACATTTAAGTTCAAACGGATCATGTATGCTCCCTTTTAATACATGCTATCCAACAAAATACTCTAGCCAAGATCACCAAAAAAGATTACATGTCATAAAGTTCAAACTTGATACCAAAATACACCAAATACAAAGAAACTATAAATGAGACTAAGCAAGCTTGAAACTATCATATACCATATCTCCCCACATTTCTCCCCCTTTTGACATGATATGAAACCAAAAAGAAAAAGTAAGAAAATATACCTCACGACCATTTCTCGCCACTTTTGTCACCAAGGAAAGTTGTCTAATTGGTTGACCTCATATAATGCTTTGAAGTAAATGTTTTGCTTTCCAACTCTTTGATCTTCACATCTTGTAGCACTATCTTAGCATAGAGCTCTTCAATCTTCCTTTGTGATGCCTCAATCATCCTACTTGACTCTTCAACCTCATTCTTCAATTGTGTAGCCCAACTTGGAAGAATATGTGTGCTAGATACATGGCTTGAATCATAGGATTCACTAAAGAGCCTAAATGTATCACTAGACTTTCCCTTTTCCTTATATGACATAGTAGCAACACGTCTATCACTAAACTTCTCTAAGGGAGGTAGTACCACATCATCATCTTGTTTCTTAAACCCTTTAGCTAAACACAAATGAGAGATAAACCTCGGAAATGCCAACTTCTTTTCCAAACGAGTTAAACAAGCCGTAATCTCAATATGTTCTATAAGTACTTCACCAAGATTTATGGGTTTGTTAGTCATTAAGGCATACACAATCTTGATCTTCTCTCTATTAAGTTTAGTAGAATTAGTAGATACAACAAGATTGGTACAAACAAATAAATGCCAAAAAGCACTTATCTTAGTCAACTCACTTAGCTTACTAAAAGCACGCTTTCCCCACTCAAAATCAACATTGTCACATAGAGTTTTTCCCATCAAATCAAGGTTCTCCATGACACCAACATCAAGGAAATCCGACTCAATATCAATAGATAATCCTAGAAACTCATTCAATTTCCAAGCGTTAACTCTAAACACAACACCTCTCATATCCAAAAGAGCATTTTGAAAAGTAGTACTATTCTCGAATTTACAATAAAATTCTCTAACCATGGTTTCATTAACCATTCCTAGCATTGCGATACAAGTACTCCAGTACCTATTAATGATCACCATGGACATACGAATCAACACAAGAATTTGAATCAATACCTTTCTCTAGAATAAGCTTTTTGTCCCCCAAAATTTCCAATTGCTTTAACTTGTCGGCGTTGGACTTCTTGGAAGAGAAGGAAAGTTTTGACTTGTCAACGGGCTTTGTAGGATTTCTAGTCCCAAATTTCTTTGCCTTTCCCAAGACCTTGTATTACACAAACACTTGACTGCTTCATTTCTACACAAAGTGTAGCCCTATTTTCGTATCATTTTGAGTTAGTTTTACAGGTAAAACTAGGTATTTAATATGATAAAATAAGTAATTAAAGTATTTATGGAGTTCAGGGGCATTCGAGTAATTTTAGAGAATCAGGGTTCAAAGTGAAAATATGGAAAAAAAGATTGAATATTCTGTGATTATAAAAGAAGTTAGGGGAGCTTATTGTAATTTTCCAGCCAACGTACACGCGCACGCCACGTGGATTAGTGATGCTGTGCGTTTTGCATGTGGGTTCAACCCGACTCGGCCTAGATCAGGTCAGCCTAAGCAAATCAGGTCTGCTTGCTGATTGCACCCCAGCCTCTCATTAAGTGCACCCCTAGCTCCTCAGCATGATGTCAGCCAGATGTCATCGTCTTCAACCTTCAGCGCCCAGTTGCAGATCCGCGTGGGTCGACTAGACCCGAAACTTGACCCAGCCATAACCTGGTGTCGTTTTGACCATTTTTCGATGTGTTCTCCAGCGGTTTTCCACCCAGATTGATGGCGTGGGCCCCCCCAATCCGTTTGCCACCCATTTGTGGCCCTCATGCACACTTTTCTCCAAAGCTCAATTCTTTCAAGCATCCATGGCTTCTAGCTTGAGATCCCCAACCGCAGCATGCAAGCGGCTCCCTCACGACAGTAACTTGCCGCGTTTGAATTGCTGCGGTCGTCTAACCACCATATTTTGAGCCCATATATATACTTCTCTTGATCGAAAAGAAAGGGGAGGAGAGCCACAAAGAGGAAAATGAAAATCAAAGGCAAATCCACCAAAAACCCTCTCATCCTACCATCTCTTCCACACACAAGTACACCCATCACTTCCCTTTACCACATCCACTATCACTCCATCTTTTGGAACCAAAAGAGAGTTGAAAAAAGGGAAAAAAGGAAGAAGAGAAAATCTCATTGGTTTTCTGTAATCTTTATTCCTTTTATTTTCCTTTACATAGCCATGTATTTAATTGATTTAATCTATTGTATAGCTGCACTTTGTGAGATGAGATAAATATTTATTGCTAGGATATGATGAAGCCCCACCCTTGAATATCTATATGTATTGACCTTTGTTTATTAATTTTGTGCAAATGTGGTTTGTATGGGTGTTTTAGTTTGCTTAAAGCTTTCAATTGATTGATCTCCTTTTGAATGATTTTTGTGGTGTGTTATGTACTGACCGGAGACGTACACCACGTGTTCGATAAAATACCCTCTATGCATGTCTAGAAAAGTAGACCTACTTAGGCTAGCGTATAGGTTTCGTTAGTGTGCCAATATCCTTAACGAACCCATTCATATATTCTGAGTAATTGAAAGATAGACTTGGGTATGATTTTGGGTGTAACCTATTTTAATCGACCAAGATTGTAGGTTACTATTAGGGTGCATGAATCTATGAATTATACGAACATGATTTGGGTGAGTATTTAAGTCTAGAACGGAAGTCAATAGAGGGTAGGGTGTAGTTAGATCCTAGCATATTTCTCTCAATTATTACACTTGTGTTTATTTCTTGTTATTTCTCTTTTGTAATAGCTTTTAGCAATTTATTAATTTAGCTAAATTTGCTTAATTAGAAAACCTTTCTTTTATGATTGTTTGAATAACATCTAGGCTAATCAATTTTGGTAATCGATCACTCAATCCTTATGGGAACGAACTTTACTTACCATTGTGCTACTCTCCGACCTCGTCCTATTGCGAGTGTCACTTGAGTGCTAGTAAATTTTTGTCGTCGCTGTGGGGATTGAGTGGATGATTGATATCGATACTAGTTAGTTTATTGCTAATTTGAACTTTTTTTTTATTCAGTTTCTTTTTATTTCTTTCATAGTTTTTGTTTTTTTTGTTTCAGGATTCTATGGATTTTTCCATGCAAAACTCGTGGCCAAGCTATCCGCCAATGAGCATGTCATCGGAAGATAGGATAAGAAAGCTCTTACAAGATGTTATAGACTCTCAACCAGAAATCGCACAAAATTTCAATAACGATATGTCACCTAGCTGGCCAGATCAATCCATAGAGACGACATTTGAAGGGAACTTCTACAACCCTTACAACCAGAAATGGAACACGTACCAAGACTTCTCAATGAGCTATGATGAGACCAATGCCTTTGAAAGACCTACCACATCATCCCAACCAATGATCAAATCATTTGAAAATGAGAAGAAAGAATTGATCAAGATGTACGAGGATGTTATGAATATTGATACGGATTTGATGTTTAAATTTGAAGAGCTGAAGGAAAGGAAGGCTCGACTTCAAGAGAAAGTAGAGGAACCTTCCCGAGAGAAAGAAGAAATGTGGAAAGAGTTTAAGAAGATGTTGCAAAGCACGAAGAAGGAATTTGAAGGCAAGGAAACCTTAGAAATGGAAAAGGCGAATAACGTTCAAGAGCTAAACAAGAAACTCATATTTGAAGTAAAGACGCTCAGAGTTGATAAGGGCATACTTCTAAAGAAGTCTCGGACAAGAATAAAGAGTTGGAACTCCAAATAGAGAGACTTGAAGCTAAGAAAAATGAAGCATTGAAAGAGTTGTAAGACTTGGCAAGGTCATCAAAAGAATTGGAAGATGAGGTAGCTCGCAAGTCAAGAAAGATGCAAATGGAAGTCGAGCTCAAGGTCAATGCCTTGGAGGAAGTCAAATAAGTCTCTAACAAGAACAAAGAGTTGGAAGTACAAATTGAAAGACTTAAAGTTGAGAGAAATTCAGCATCAAAGGAATTCGAAGACCTTGCAATGCTATTGGAGTTAACGAAGAAGACGGAACTTAACCACCTTGCAGAACTTGCAAAGGATAAGCAAAAGATTCAAGCGTTGTTGATGGAAATGATTCAACTTCCAAAAGACAAGAAGCTTAACACAAGTCAAGGAGATTCAAGTGCCAAGGTCCAAAAGTCAAATACTAGCTAAGCAAATAGGAGGAAAGCTAAGAGGAAGAGTAAGAACCCTCGACCTCTACCTCCAACTCCAACAAAGACCCACCAATAAGGTATCATTTCTAACCCTACCATCGTGTGCCACTATTACTATAAGATATGTCACATTAGACCAATAGACCAAGAATATGAAAGGCGTGGCACACGAGAGAATGTTAAATATAAAGAAAATTATAGGCACGTTATGAAGGTATGGGTTGAGAAATCTATGAGTAAGAGAAGTCCACCTAGAATTAGGAAAATATGGGTGAGGAAAGACCGACTTGACCAAGCAAGAAACATAAGCAAGGATAGGATGGTGAAGTCATCTACATTTGTTTTGGTTGTAAAAAGTGATGAATATCCAAACTTGGTAAAGGCTCCCTTAGTTGAGAACATTTCTAGCACATGTGCATAGTGTTAAAAATATTCTTTTTACATTTTATTTAAGCTATTTTGTTTTGTTTAATTTTGTTTTTGTTAAGTCTCATTTTTCTTGCTTAGATTAAGTGTGTGACGTTGTATTGTGCCTAGCTTTTAGGTTTGCAGCGTGTTTGTCTTTGGTTGTGTGTTTGGCCTCCCTCCCGCTTCTAAGCTTATATTGTCCAATCCGCTTTGAGCAAACATTGGCGACAATGTTTTGTTTAGGTTCGGGGGTGTGGCCATCTAATGACTATTTTTGCATGATTGTTTTGTTTGTGCTTATTTTCTATGAATTTTTTTCAAATTTCTGCATGGTTGTGTGTTTGGCCTCCCTCCCGCTTCTAAGCTTATATTGTCCAATCCGCTTTGAGCAAACATTGGCGACAATGTTTTGTTTAGGTTCGGGGGTGTGGCCATCTAATGACTATTTTTGCATGATTGTTTTGTTTGTGCTTATTTTCTATGAATTTTTTTCAAATTTCTGCATGATTGTGTGTTTGATGAGTTGTTCAATCTGTTCTCCTACTTTGAGCCAAATTTTGGAGCATTACTTTTGCTTAATGAGATGCTTTTGGGTTGTGCCTTTTAAGGCAATTTTTGCATATGTTGAATCCCTGAGTCTAGGCAAAGGTTGTGCTAGTTAAAGCTACACCACATTGCTTGCACGCACCTTACCTGACTCGAAAGTGTCTTAGTATTTGGGTATCGCACTTTAGATGTCTAGATCATTAGTGGAGACTACCCGCGTGAGGCTAGATCCTAAATAACGTCCTTTGAGTATGATTTGTTTTATTGTTTCATCTTAAACACTCTTCTTATAGTTATATAAGCTTAAATATAAAAAGGACCTCACTCTATACTTTGGGCTTTAAAGAACGCAATTTAAAGAGCATCACTATTGTTTCACTTTTGTTTGCTTGTTTAACTTATGCCTATAGAGATGATGTATGCTATATGTGTTAAGTCACTACAAAACTCCCAAACACATCCCATGCCTTGTGTGTATGCTTAAATGTCCTATCTATGTTGACCTACACACTAAACCCCATCATTATATCCTCTCATATCATACACATCAACACATCATACCTAAACACTAGACCATCCCATTTGCTACGATTGTGGCTTGTTATCATATCAAAATGTGGCTCAAGAAAAATCAAAAGTGTAAACATAGCGTGTACTCAGGTTAGATGTGTAAATTGTGCAAAGAATAAGGCTCAAAATATATGAAAAATTAAAAAGTGCTCGAAGAAAAAGAATAGCACAAAAAGCCTTCTAATCTTCAAAAGTGTAAAAGTTGACAAAATATAAAGCAACTTAAAAATTAGCACAAGATGATTAGTTGAATAATTCATGCCTAGACACTTTATTTGTGATGAGCGTACCAAAATAGAAGCTTAAGCATAATCGTTAGCTAGCCCATAATCCCGTACCCACCTAGCCTCTCCATCACCAATTCACCATAGCATCACTTGAACTTTAAAGAAGTCCTAATTGATCTTTAGGAGGAGTTTTAGCTTGTTGATGAAGGTATCAAATGGTGCTTTGCTCTTGTTCTTAATGTTCAAATCCGTTCTTGTGGTCCAATTGCATTTAAACATTAGCGGTTTTTCAAAATTTGTCATATGCGTGTAAAATTTGAAAATTCTTGTGCTTAACTTGCAGCCGCATATGTTTGTTGGGTGACCCTAGGTTCTAAGTGGTAAAATGATAGAGATCCTAAAAGGTATAGAGTCGAGGCGAAATGCTATCATGAGACTCTTGTGTTCGATGCTTTTTGAAGCTTTGTTCACTAAGAAGTACAAAATTGCAATCTCTCTTGTTGTAGCACCTTAGCTTGTGCTTCCCAAGCTTTTTCTTAGGGCTCTTTGCATGCAAGTGCCTCAATTCGGTTCACCCATTATTGCATCTCTATCTATGTTGGCTCAGCAGGAAAGACGTTTGTGGGTGTCGTACTGTAAGCCCTCACGAGACTTCACTCGTCCTACTAGGGATCACCTAGGGGTTTAAAAGACTTATCATATGCGTTTTATTTCTTTATGTTTCTACTTTTTTTGTTTTATTTTTCTTTTTGTTTGTTTATTTTGGTTTTGCTCGAGGACGACCAAAAGATAGGTTTTGGGGTATTTGACTGCTTTATTTCTACACAAAGTGTAGCCCAATTTTCGTATCATTTTGAGTTTGTTTTTCTAGTAAAACTAGGTATTTCATATGATAAAATAAGTGCTTCAGGTATTTATGGAGTTCAGGGGCATTTGAGTAATTTTAAAGAATCAGGGGTCAAAGTGAAAATATGGAAAAAAAGATTGAAGATTCTGTGATTATAAGAGAAGTCAAGGAAGCTTATTGTAATTTTCCAGATAATGCACGTGCGGGCGCCACGTGGATTAGTGATGTAGTGCGTTTTGCATGTGGGTTCAACCCGACCCGTCCTAGATCAGGTCAGCCCAAGCAAATCAGGTCTACTTGCTGAGTGCACCCCAACCTCTCACTATGTGCACCCCTAGCACCTCAGCATGACGTCGGCCAGATGTCATCATCTTCAACCTCCAGCGTTCGGTTACAGACCCGGTACTTGACCCGAAGATATCCTGGTGCCGTTTCGACCGTTTTCCTACGAGTTGTTCGGCGGTTTTCCACCCAGATCGACGACATGGGCCCCCCCCGGTCCGTTTGCCAACCATTTAGAGCCCCCATGCACATTTTTCTCCAAAGCTCAAGTCTTTTAAGCGTCCATGGCTACTAGCTCGAGATCCCCAACCATAGTATGCAAGCGGCTCCTTTACGATAGTAACTTGCCGTGTTTGAAGTGTCGCGGTCGTCCAACCGCGGCACCCATGCGACAGAGACTTCTCAGATGTGCCGCGGTTCAGATGCGGCCTTCTGCCAACCGCGAAAATCCCCAACCGTGGCAGTCCATCTTTTAGTTGTTTTGGATGAAATTCTTGCCCTATTTTCAGCCCATATATATACCTCTCTTGATCAAAAAGAAAGGGAAGGAGAGGCACAAAGAGGAAAACGAAAATCAAAGCCAAATTCACCAAAAACCCTCTCATCCCACCATCTCTTCCACACACAAATACACCCATCACTTCTTTTTACCACATCCACCATCACTCCATCTTTTGAAACCAAAAGAGTGTTGAAGAGAGGGGCAAAGGAAGAAGAGAAGATCTCATTAGTTTTCTATAATCTTTATTCTCTTTATTTTCCTTTACATAGTCATGTATTTATTTTCCTTTACATAGTCATGTATTTAATTGATTTAATCTATTGTATGGCTACACTTTGTGAGATAAGCTAAATATTTATTGCTAGGATATGATGAAGCCCCGCCCTTGAATATCTATATGTATTGACATTTTTTCATTCATTTTGTGCAAATGTGGTTTGTATGGGTGTTTTAGTGTTCTTAAAGCTTTCAATTGATTGATCTCCTTTTGAATGATTTTTGTGGTGTGTTATGTACTGATCGGAGACACACACCACGTGTTCAATAAAATGCCCTCTATGCATGTCTAGAAAAGTAGACCTACTTAGGCTAGCGTATAGGATTTGTTAGTGTGCCAATATCTTTAACGAACCCATTAATATATTCTGAGTAATCGAAAGATAGGCTTGGGTATGATTTTGGGTGTAACCTATTTTACTCGACCAATATTGTAGGTTAATATTAGGGTGCATGAATCTCTGAATTATACGAACATGATTTGGGTGAATATTTGAGTCTAGAACGGAAGTCAATAGAGCGTGGGGTGTAGTCAAGACCTATCATATTTCTCTCTATTATTACACTTGTGTTTATTTCTTGTTATTTCTAGTTCGTAATAGCTTTTAGCATTTTGTTAATTTAGTTTAATTTGCTTAATTAGAAAACCTTTCTTTTATGATTGTTTGAATAGCATCTAGGCTAATCAATTTTGGCAATCGATCACTCCATCCCTATGGGAACGAACTTTATTTACCAATGTGCTGCTCTCTGACCTTGTCCTATTGCGAGTATCACTTGAGTGCTAGTCAGCACTAAAAATAAATATGAGTGGAAACATCAAGCACGTTAGTGACCAATAAACATATATCAAAGACAAAACATTATCATCATTATTTTTGAATAAATCAATATGTAAATCAAGAATTAGCATAACATCTTAAATATTTATATAAAAAAAAAAAAAAAAAAAAAACAATAATAATGCCAACAAACAATTATCTTGAAGCACATGCACAGATTTAGCATATTATACTCCCCCTTGATAAATGCCCCATCTAAGTTCTAGATAGACAATTGTTCAAAAAAAAAAAAATATAGCCACACATTCATATCACCAAACAATTTCAATATATATTTCAAATAAGCTCCACATATAAAAGAGAGTTACTATAAGATTTTCAATCTTTCATATGTCTTTAAAAATTGCCAAGGTATCAAAATACCAAATAAGTGAAAGTGAGTGTGTGAATATTTTGCTTCAAGTATATGAAAAGAAGTAATTTGATAATCAAACATGCAAACAATTTCAACAACTATTCATCTTAAGCCATTCCATTAAAAGGTCAAACCGATTATCATCCGAAATTTTGCTTTAAAAGAGAATAGATTTCAACATGTGAGCGTTGTGTGTGCATGTGGCTCGTTATTTCATTTCTATTTGACAACCCGAGCTAATTTGATTATTCAACTATACTTCATAAAGCCTTTTGTTTTGTTCTAGGCTTGAATCAAAGATTTTTTTTTTTTTTTTAATTGATTCTTTTCAACACTTCTTTGATTTTTTTCAAACATAAACATATACGCTTCATGGCGGCTTTCACTCAACATAATGACATAGCCCTTTCCTACATTGGGCGGCTTCATAACCAAGGTGTGTAACCCTTTCCATGAAGGTGCTCGTTGAGTTTTATGTTGCTGAAGCAAATGGATACCAACCATAAGTCATCTTTAAATGTACTAGTCCTAGGACTTCAAGGTGTATCCACAACTTACATATATCAAACTCAACTTACTCAACCAAGCATACAAGAGAAGCAAAGTGCATTTTTTGAAACCAAGTTTTTCGGCTTAAAAACACATGATCAAAAGGCAAGTAAAGAGACTTACTTAAGATCTCTACTTCTCAAGAGAGTAGCTTTTAAAGAATATGAAGCTCATATTTTTCAAAACATGCCACTTAATAATAATACAAACAATAACACACAACATGATTAAGATCAATGTAAACAATTATCACCAAAAGATCTTAAATAAGAAAATGTCAAGAAGGACCATATAAACCCTATATTAGTTCTTTAATATGACATGCTTCATGAAATGGTATAAACAAAGAGTTGAGAGATGAAAATTAATAAAGCAAACAATATGATATAGAGATACCTTCCCAAGCTATTTTCATCAAATGCAAGGTCTTCACCTGTTTTATGAGTTCTTTTGGCTTGTTTGTTCTCATGACAACAAGTTATATGTGTGTCGATTCTAAGAGACTAAAGACTATGCATTTCAACTCAAACAACAAAAAATTGAATTTCTTCAAAAGTCATAACATGATTGTCACCATATTGATTCATAAAAAAACAATTTCTCAAACGTTAATCAACGGATTTTGATGATCATAACACAAATGTGAGATAGCTAAGTTCATGTCATGTTATAGAGACACAAAACAAACAAGCTAGGTGTCTTAGCAATATAACACTAATCTTAAAGCTAACTCACATGTGCAACTTACACTAATGGTAAGAGCACTCACCCTTGACAAACTTTGTCTTGGGTGAACCTCCAAAAACATTATCAAGATTCTTATTGACAACAATGTTGTTTCTAGAATGAAGACTTCTATGACTTTCTCAACAAGAATATCATTGATACTCTTAGCTTCAACATTGCTAGCAACACAAGCTTTGCCAATATTAGCAAAGTTTGCTTTCTTCTCAAACCGGACATTGTTAACATGATTTTTGACATTTTCATGCTTTCCATATTCAAAAGCTTTAGCATGCTTAAAACGAGGCACAATCTCTTTATTCCTATATGCATTTTCTAATTCTCAATATTCAATGAATTTATAGCACTTGTGCTTGAACGGTATTGTAAAAATGACTTATGGGAACAAAAGAAGAGATTTTACCTTCCAGAGTTGGAAAAGCACAAATGGGAGTTTCAAGATGTACCTTGTTCTTCAATTTGTTCTTGGTCTTGAAACATCTCTTCTTAGGAGCTTTCTTGTCAACAATGACATTTTCCTCGCTTGTAGGAAGTGATGCTTCCATGAGCTACTCCTCAACTACCAAGACGATTGAGCATCCTAATGAAAACCTAGAGATGATCCTATCCCTCACAAGAACAACCCTTTCAACTTCTCTAAGCTTCTTAGTGAGAGCATTCTTTTCACCCAAGAGCCTCCGAGTTGTTAAAACAAACTCATCCACTTGTAGCTTGATCAAATCATCCTTCTCAACAACCTCTCTTAAGACTACCTTTAAATCTTCTTCAAGGCATTTCACCTTAGCCAAAAGATCAACCTCCTTGTCCAATGAATCTTTACATACATCCTCTAGGATAGAGTGAGAGGCCGTGAGTGCAACAAAGTTGCTCACCAACTCTTCTTCACTGGAAGACTCATCACTAGAGCTCTCTTTATCACTAGAGTCATCATCTTCACTCTATGTATCACCAATAGGACAATCCAAAGCATAATGTCCTAACTTTTTGCACTTAAAGCATTGGACCTTTCTATTGCTCTTAGCATGACCACTCATCTCATGAGGTGGAGTAAAGAATTTCTTGACTTCTTTTTCTCTTGAGAACTTGCCTTTTGGCTTGGCATCTTTCCTCAAGAACTTCTAAACTTCCTAACCAATAAAGCTATCTCCTCGTCATCCTCACTACTACTAGCTTCTTTGACGACTTTGAGAGCTAAACCCTTGTTCTTAGCCTTAGGCTTCAAGCACGCCTCAAAGGTTTGAAGAGATCCTAACAACTCATCTAAGGCCATGATGTCAGCGTCCTTGCTCTCTTCAATGGCCGTTACCTTGGCTTTGAACCTCTTTGGTAGAGATCTTAGAATCTTCCAATTTAGCCTCTCACCGGAGATAGGAGTACCAAGAGCTTGGCATTGATTGGAAATGTCTAGATGCTTGTCTTAGAAGTCAACAAACTTGTTTTCCTCACACATTTGCAAAGACTCAAATTTTGTTGTGAGCAATTGAAGATGAGACTTCTTTACTGCCTTAGTCTCTTCATTGGTGACTTGGGGAGTTTCCCATGCCTTTTTTGCGGTCTCTAGATTTTTGATGCAGGAAAATTGCCTACTATCCACACCTCTGAAAATAGCATTCACTGCCCGATGATGCCACTTTGCTAACTCAAACTCATTGGTTGACCATTCACTTCTAGGTTTGGAAATGGTCACTCCATTTTCACTCTTATTGGGTGAGAGGTAACCTTCTTCCATGGTTATCCAAACTCTCTTATCAATAGAACAAACGTAAACCTTCATCCTCAATTTCAAAAACCCATAGTTATGACCCTTGAGAAGATGAGGCCTAGAGTTTGAAGCCCCTTCGGTCATAACATCTTCGTGCAAGACCATACTTTAAAAACTAAGCAATTCACTAATAAGTATAACACGGATCTCGTCGAGTGATGTCTGATGACCCGCTTTGATACCAACTGAAAATAATACAAACGTATTTAAATTGCTTAAAGCGTACCTAGAGTGAGGGGTGAATAGGTTCTTACGCCTTTTTCAATCCCTTGAACAAACATTCGTTTGTCCCTCAAGGTAGCTTTACATACAACACATAATCCAAAAACATTCATACATAGACAATATAATCATGTAATCATTTAGGCAATGTCTACATATATAAGGAGTTGCATGAGGTATGAAACACAAAAATCTCAACAAAAAAGAATACTTGTATTATGATATTGTTCGAGGAATTATAAGTGTTAACAAATATAGCTATCCATCAAAGTAACAATGTACAAAAGAATAAAGAATATAAGAATGATCAAATATGTGTTGTTTTACAAACCACACTTAAGAAATCTTGATTCCAAAACTTCACAAGTGATGAATGTACTACAAGATTAAGAGCAAACATATATATACAAGTAATAAAGAGAGATAGGAAGAATTAACACATGAGATTTTTTGACGTGGTAAAACCTCCAAGGAGGAAACATCCACGGGTTGAACTACAACCATTGGGTACTATATATATTGGATGGTAAATTAGAAATTGCACAAAGTGACCAATCCTAGATCACCAACCCATGTAGAGTCTATGTCTACTAAACCCTATTGGAAAGTATGAAATCCCTCAATGATGCGGAGCTACCATATATTGGACCACATACCAAACCAACATCGATGGAAGATTAGAAATTCCTCAAGAGTGCATACACATCCCGTGTACCCCGCTTTATTGGAGTCTATGTCTATCCATACACCTAGGCCAACCAATAATATAGCCAACTCTCTATCCAAGGTACTCACGCCTTTAGATAGCCTCCCTTGGATAGCTATCTGACCTTCCCGATCCTAGCCATGACTTCTTGCTTGGCTATTCGAGTCATCCCAACTCTAAACAAGACTTCTTGCTTGGCTATCTGAACATCATGTCCTAACCAAGACTTCATGCCTTTCACAAAGACTTTCTAGTGTGATCATGTGAATGCAAAATGATGCACTCAAGCAATTCAAGATAGAACATGTGATCAACACATTCCATTGCACAAATAAATCTAAACATGTGAAACACAATTCTAATAGTCTAGATGCAAAAGCATGAATTAAACCTAGAGTAAGTGAAAATACCTAACACAAAAATTCCTAGTTTCATTCAAACAAACAACACTTGAATAGATCATATTCAAGATGTCATACACATACACAATAAAATGCTATAATCATAAAATGATTTCAATGAATATTCTAGCCAAAGAATTAGAGAAAGGATAAAATGATTACTCAATTAAATCCTAGATTCCTCTAAAAACACATACACATACAATAATCCGAGATTACATCAATCATAGGACCAAAACAAAATTCAAGGTCATTTATTATCAAAATGATTCAATCAAGTCTCAAACAACCTTATATATCAAACTAATCACAATACAACTCTCAAACATGTGAAAATCATAGAATCAAAGAAACTAGTTCACATATGTCTCTAATTATACTTTTGATTAGGTTTGATTATGAAACTATCTTTCTCAATAGCATTCATCATATATATACATACATATAGAAGAAGAAACCCTAAGAAAATTGAAGGTTATAAAAGAAGAAATCTCAAAGATAAGATCAATACCTAGGAATCATGAGCTGTCACGGTTGTCTTGGTAGAACCACTCGAAAAATCGATCAAACTGCTGCAAGACCACTTGGAAAAGGTAGACGACTCGATTATAAACAATCTACAACTAGAATCACTCAATTCCGACTTTGGATGAGAAATTTATGGTGTTTGGAAGATGAGAAAAAGTTGAGAGAAAATTCGGCACTTAGGAAATTCTAATTTTTCTTCTTCGAATGAATGAGAGGGAATTGAGGAATTTAAAATGAAGAGAGAGAGGGAAAAGAAGCAGCCAACTAGAATGTGCGACATCAGTACCATGTGTGGATTGCATGTGGCACATGTGGGCAGAGGGCCATGCTGGCCGTGTGGCACACGTGGCCACCAAGCTTGGCAGTTGGCCTTGCTTGGTCCTCTCGGGCTCCGCTCGCGTTCTTCGGCCGTATTCGGGCCTCCAAACTCCGATTTCAAATATGTCTTCGGATTACGAATCGTGACTCCCTCACCCACAACAAAGACTACAAAATTTTGTAAAAAAGTTGAGAATTCATCTCAGAAAATGACGACGAATACAACTCAACGAATGAGAACCTAAAGTAGCGTAACTACATTGTTTGGACTCGAAACCTAATGAATGAGTAACTGAAATGACTGGGACTCAATAAGGAATCATAGGAGATCATGTTCAAGTCCAAAAACAATAAAACAAAAACAAATAGATACCAAGTCACACACATATGCCGTTTCCTAGACTTAGTCCTAGAGCATGCATTTTCCAATGAGTATCAATTTAAAACTAATGCATGAGCAAATATTGCCAAGTGTGTGAAAGTGTTAAATAAATATTGTTCAACTATGCAGGGATACAAATGAACACCATGTGTGTGTGTGTGTATGCCTTGCCTTGTAAGAGTAATGAGGTCTATTTTACCTTTATTGTGCAATGAAATACATTCCTTCTTGAACAACACCAACTTGCATGAAATGTGGCCAAGTCTTTCTTTGAAGCTTCAAATCATCAATCCTAAGACCACTAATCAATACAAGAAAAACATCGCTGATATGGAATATATGCCAAGATAAACCAAAAACCTAACAATATGAATTATGGTTGTTTTGGCAACTGGACTGAAGGTATTAGTATAATCAAGACTCGACCGCTGATGAAATCCCCTGGCCATTAGGCGAGCTTTGTACCGTGAAATGAGCGCCATCTGAAAACCATTTATGCGGAACTCCCACTTACACCCTACCACATTGTGTGATGATTTTGGAGGAACCAAGTCCCATGTTCCATTACTAACAAGTGCATCAAACTCCTTTGACATAACACTTCTCCATTCCTGAAATTTTAGAGCTTTGGAACATAGGTGGGCTCAACATAAGTGGGAGAAAGAATACATGTGAGAGACAATTTGGAGATCGGTTTGTGTATGTTGTTTCGATTGGGTTACCATATGATGGTCATTTGCTGGGGCTACTGGTTGAGTGGGGTCAGGTGTGGTGGTGTTTGTGTGTTCGGTTGTTGCGGATTAGGATTGATATGGTGGCAGTGTGGGATGGTACGGTGGCTGTATGGGTTGGTGCGGTGCGGTGGTTGTGAAGGCTGGGATGGTGACATGAATTGTTGGTGTGTGGGCGAGCTTGTGTACGGAAGAGCTGGTGCCTATAAGGTGACTGCCGTGTGTTAGCCGTTGCTCAGGATTCAAGAAGCGTATGCTATCGAGAGATCTCAAGCATAGCTGGAGGTGACCATGAGTAAGAGTGTGAGACCGGGGTTGTGACATACGATGAGGCATGAGATATCCATGATATGCATGTGTTGTTGTTAGACCTAGGAAGGTTTGCATGTAAGGTACTGTATGGAAACACTGACTCAACAAAATTGACGTGCCTGGATACAAATACACGATCGGTTTTTTTATCAAGACAATGATATGCACTTTGTGACTGTGAGTACCTGACAGGTACATTTTTTGTTGTTAAAAAGATCATTCGTCAAAAATATTTATAAACTAAAAATATATACTCGTGTGTGTCTAAACAACCTAGGGAAGAGGGGGGGGGGGGGGGGGGGGGGGAATGTGTTGTTAATCGATTATTACCAATTTTTTGATTAGTTAAAATTGATCACAATTAACCCAAAACACAAACAATAAAATCAAGTATAAAATGCGGAAATTAAAGAACACTTGATTTTTACGTGGAAACCCTCCACTGGGAAAAACCATGGGCTGATATGTGCGCTACACACGGTCAACAAAATCCACTATATGAAAAGAAATTTACACCCTGAAGTGATTCTCAGACTCTCACCCTAGATAAGCTTCAGACTATGGACACTACCACTCACCACTCTTGGTTCAATCCCTAGTGATATCCCCTAATACATTACTCTTGGCATGAGCAACTCCTAATCTACCCCACAGGCCTTTTACAGTGGCACTCAACCAATTGCTTGAGTACTACACACCGGTATTCACAAGACTTTACTTGCTTGTGCAACTTCACCTAGCAGCCACAAGACTTTGATTCATTGAAGAGAATTAAAAAGTCTAAGTGAATATGGCAATAATGATGCACAAATGCATAGAGTGCTAGACTAAACACTAGATGCTTAACTAGATGTTATAATGCAAATCAACATCCTAGTTATCAATAAAGCCTACATGCACATACATGAGGTGTCAATTAGTTGTAGAGATTTCTAACAACCTAACTGTCAACAATCAAAGCCAAATCAACCTAAGTTGTCATTAACATGGCAAGGACAATAAATATGCAATTAACAAATGCAATTAATGAGTTCTAATCAACAATGTCTAAATGCAAAGCATAAAGACTTAGCTAGATGTTATCAATCACAAAACAATCCTAACTATCAAACAAAGTCAACATGTCCATACATGTGAACTCAATGAGTTGTAGAGAATTTCTAACAACATAATTGTCAATTAAATGCACATGAACATTCAATAGAGTTTGACTAGATAAATAAACATTAATCTATCAACCTAATCAACAATCAATTCCACAAGAATATTCAAGGCTTAGCTATTTAGGCAATAAAACCTAATCAATTAAGCTATTACAAACAAACTCAATCATGTTATCAAAAACTCATAAATATATGCAATAAGTGAGTCTAGGTATTTAATCAAGCAATAAATACCTAATCTAGAGTAAGAAGAACAATAAATGATATTCAAAGGAGTTCTAGCTTACCTAGTCATGAAAACATGAAGACCCATGCTCAAATGATGATGGATGATGTTATGGATGCATGAGTTTTGGGTTTGGAGAGTCAATCAAGCTTTCATGAAGCTTTCTCTCTCAAGAAATCTTTCTTTCTCTCTCTAGAAGATGAATTCTCTCTCTAGGGTTAGTTGGTAGAGTGATTGATTTTGAAGAAGAAGAGAACAAGATGTATTTATAGAGAGTGAAGAAGGTTGGGTGAAAAGACAATTTTGTCCTAATTTTACGGGGCCAAATTAGTGCCCTATTCTATTGCTAGGGCCAGCAGAATCAAAGGAGCGGAAATGCATCTGACTTACTGGTCCCTTTTCGGCGCCTTGATTTTGCAGACACGGCCTGCAGAAATCCGCCACAACATAACTCAATATTTGAGCGCACCGAAACATGACCAAACGACATTGAAACCTTTCATATGATATATCGTTGGAAAGGTATGGAAGTTTACTTTCTACTAAAATTTATGGAATAACATTTTGATGTCTGTAGAAAATATTATGGTAGATAGAGTGACCAATGGTCAGATTCGGATTACAACTGTGATGCCCTATTTTAGTGGTCACTTTGGAGTTTTCAAAACCAATCCAAACGGTCATGAAATATTACGAATAATATACCGTTGGAAAGGTATGGGTGTCTAGTTTGTCTAGAATTTTACAAAACTCAACTTAAATCTTCTTATAAAAAGTTATGGTCACAAGACCATACAAATGTCAGTTTTGAAAAACATATAAATCATTGAAATCCAATCTTTTGAAACTAGACACTTCACTCCAAATAACCAAACCAAAACTACCACTTATTCAAGAGAAGAATGAGACCTTCTCAAGTGGTCAACCATCACGCTAAGACATGCACACCATCGTGCAAGCACAGACGTTTTCGATCACACAACGGAAACGAATTACACCATACTTAAGACTAACATGAAGAGCAAGTGTGGGAAGTGAATGCATCCTAATGCCTAACATGTCATGACATTGTCATTGAACAAAATGCACTCAATTAAAACATGTATGAATAGAATTCATGGCTTTGCATCCTAATGCCTAAATATGTTATGGCATTTCAATGAACAAGATGCAATCATTTAAACATGCATAAAGAGACTTCATGGCTTTGCATCCTAATGCTTAAACATGTTATGTCATTTCAGTGAACAAGATGCAAGATAGATAAAGATGCATGCAAGTGTGTGTGTGTGTGTGTGTGTGTGTGTGTGTGTGTGTGTGTGTGTGTGTGTGTGTGTGTATGTGCACCTAATCTCGTCAAGAATCAAGGTCAAGTGATACCTTTTGAAGCTCTTGATCTTGAAGTCAGGGAGATGCTTGGAAGCTTGCCTTGATAAACATCAAGATGACCTAAGCTACCCATTACACAATCATCCCCGATGTGGTATGTCATGAAATAAGCCAATCACAAAATAGAGGTCCATACATAAACCGAGCAATGCCTCAAAAGGTTTGGAAAAACACAAATATGGTGGCAAGTAAGGGTCGTCCACAGAGATCGGAGGTAGCGATGACTAGATTAGGATTAATAATACTAAAATGAGTAAAAGTATGGTTGGTGTTGTGAAGTGTGAATGAGAATAAAATAAAAACTAAAGTAGAAATGCAAACTAAATGGAATGTGAATGGAGTGAAAGATATGATATGGGAACTAAAAAGTTAATGGATTCGTAAGCGAACATTGGGCAAATGCAACAAACTCGTAATTAAGCACATTTTATCAAATGTAACCAACCTAGGGTGTATAGTGTTGGTTATTTATCTATAGCAACTAGTCAGCCTAGAGTGTATAGTGAAGACCTCCTACTAGAGATTAATCCCTCATAAGAAACCAATCTAAGGTGTATAGTGCTAGTTGCTCATTTAAGATTCTAGCCATGAATGCTCATCTATCTATTGAGGGATCAACCTCTTACTAATGTAGCTATCCTAAGGTGTATAGTGATGGCTTCCAATTCTCTCACAAGTGGCCGACCTAGGGTGTATAGTGAAGGGCACTCGTTTAAGATTAGATGAGGCTTGAGGTTATTTAACTGAATTCTACTCAAAGGTCAGTTCTTGCAAAATCACAAAAGTAGCCAACCTAGGGTGTATAGGGAAGGCTTCTAATTCTCTCACAAGTGGCTAACCTAGGGTTTATAATGAAAGCCATTCATTCGAGATTAGATTAAGACCACGGTTTGTAGAGCCAGATTTTCGGAAACCTTCCATTCAAAAGAGCATTAGACAACCAAATAAGGTATACCTAGTTGTCTACTCACATAGGTTCCAAAGAGAACTTGCTAAGAGGGTATACCCAAGACAAGCCATTCAATGAAAAACAATTAAAGCAGTAGAATAGAACATGTAAGATAGATTGAATATAAAACAATATAGTTAAATTACAAAAGCCTAATATCTATCAAATTAATCACACCAACCCCTTGGTGAGAGATTTAGCTACTCATGTTCTTTACAACAATAAAACTAAGAGAAGAGATTGAGAGAAAACCCTTGAAGAGCATCTCTTTCCTTGAAGCTTTGATCCAATCCTCCTAGTTGCCTTTGGATAAGTAGAGTTGGTTTGGATGAGAGGGAAAGTGTATTCCTAGCTTCTAAGTTATAAAGTTTCAAAAATTATAAGTGTGGAAGGATATCTAATTTGTTCTCATGCTTTTCTATTTTTAGAGGTTACAAAAATAGGTCACAAATGCTTAAAAACTGACTATGATGCGCGCATAATGTGAGTAGAGTGTGGTTTAGGGACACGCACCCACTTGCACTTTATCAATTTCTTCAACTTTCAACTCCCGGATCTGGCACGTAGTGTGCTTGTAGTGCTTGGGTAAGTGGACCATTACACTTTGGCTGATTTCTTCAACTGTGCTCGTAGTGTATGGGTGGAGTGCGAGTGGCTAACCCACACTGTACCTTCTCTTTATCTTTTATTCAAGATTTTAGCTCCCGGGTTTCCCATAAAGTGCGGGTGAAGTGCGATTGGGACCTGCACTTTAAGTGATTCTGTACTGGTTGTGCGTGGGTATACTGACCAGCACAGTACCCATGCACAACCAATACCTCTTCTTGCTGTCTGGCTTGTTTTGTGTCTGAAATTCCCACTTTTTATCTCCAACACCTGAATTACGTCAATTGCCTTTAATTACAACAAATGAGCCTATAGACATGAAATACACGAAAAAACACACGGGAATGAAACAAAGGATACAGAATTGAGGGCCAAAATATACAACATATTTGGCATAATCAAATACCCCAAATACCCCTAAACCAGACCTTTGCTCGTCCTCGAGCAAACTCAAGACTAAAACGAAGACACGACAACAAAAATGACTTTACTAAAAATTTCCTAGACACAAAGAAAACTTGCTGCAAAGCCAACTAGTATAGAGATAAGCAAAAGAGAGTGGAAGTGAGAAATAGGCACACGTAAAATATTCTAAAATACCTTCAAGGCACTCCAAGGGAAACTCGCTCAACACGAATCCCACACTTAAAATGCCCTTACTTTGGAAACTACTCAATATCATGCCTCGAGCATAATTCACTTCGATGCTAGGTTCTCACATGGGTTTTCTCTTATCTTTCCTCTTAGAACCTAGGTTCACACTTATGAAACATATATGCAATTTAGTTTATGTAATGGAATCAAATTAGTTGCATACATTTAGTATGGAATAAACTCTCTTTTCAGTGAGTGAGTCTCATGAAAGAATCAAGTGCCATGAACGTGGAAAGAGCATGCATCGACTAATATTCCCAATCTAGACTTCCCCTAAGATTAACTAGGTCTTTTCCATTTGGTTGTAACGAGACCATGTTGAATGGTGATTAGAAAGAATGGGAATTTAGGCACAAGCACTAATCAACCAAGTTAAGGCAATACATTTTACACTTAAGCATTTAATTACTCATGCAACTCCATTTCAAAATACAATATGGTGCCCATGCATACAATTAAGCTCTAAGTGCAATCTTTAACTACTCTTGTTACACATTTGAGTAGCATTTATAATTTAAACAAGGCATTTGAAGCATATTTTTCTTTTGTTCCCTTTTGCTTCAAATCTTTTCTTCCACTTTTCTTTCTTTTGATTTTTTTTTCTTTTCTATTGATTTCATGCTTTTTGAGTTTGCACATTTTTACAGCTCATTACTTTTGCCTAGGTACACACCATTTATCAAATCAAAGCTCAATTTTACATTCAATCCTAAGCCTTAACAAGATCAATCAAGTGAGGGTTGGCTTAGTGTTTAGGTTGCTTAGGTTATGGATAATATGGGTGTAGAATGAAGAAGTCTATAAGTGTTTGACTTCAAAATTGGCTTGGGAGCACACAAATAACGGGAATGGGAAGTATTTAGGATTTTTGAGTGGCTAAAACACACACTGCTTAATATCACTTCAAAGGTTCCATCTATCAAGGGAATAAATGTTTCAGTCAAGTAGTCCACATATATGATGCATGTTCTATGACACATGATGATTTTTGATGTAATGAGACTATGCATGGTGTTTGAATAGTGTTTAAAGATTTGAAAAACATTTTCCCTCAAATATACATGCTTTTAGCTTTTGTTTGTGATCTTACAAGGGAAATCTCTACTATTAGAACAAGGAGTTTGAGCACCAAGTCCCAGACACTAAACGATAGGACTAACAAATGAAGTGCAAGTGAGACCCCTAAATGACTAAGAGCTATTGAGCAAGCACACGAAGCTTACACACATTAGCCATAAACACTTTGCTCAAGGTATCTCACCAAGTTAAATAAGCTCAAAATTTTGGCTGGGCAGCAAATTTGAAAAAATTGACACAAAAATGACTAAAGACCCAAAAAGACAACTCATAAAGGTGTCTACACCCCCAAACCAAAACTCAATATTGTCCTCAATGTTGAAGACAAGAGAGTCTGGCCTAGCAGCGCGCACCTTACACGACTCAAAACAAACCTAGGCACTAATCATGCACAATCAATGCCCAACAAAAGTAAAGAGAAAAGACTCAAAACCAGGCTCAACTAATAAAAGGCAATTCATGCAATATCTCAATAAGCATAAAGGCATAAATTCAAGCTCACAATCATTATCAAGCATTTTCAACAGAATTGAAGGAATCGAAGCATAACAACCCCCAAACCAAATCTAACTCAAAGCTTAAAACCAGTGCAAAATTGTGAGCAATCAAAATCCCTGTAAATGCACTTGCATTCATTCTTGCACATGAGCCTCCGGCTCATTCATCCATTAATATTATAAATAAATTCAATGTGCAACTATCCACAAAATAGACCATTCGAACGAAAACATCCCATCATTATTAAATTTATACAACATAAAACATAAAAATAATTACATGCATCAAAATTATTCAATAAGATGCATTAAGTGAGAGGCTAGATTCCTCTAAGGGTGGGTTGACCAAATTCGGGAAATATAGTTTTCTTAGCAACCCAAATAAATGTTGGTGACTTCACTATCTTTTCCTTTCCCATGTTTGTAAATAAATGCATTTGATCTTTCCTTACCCAAATTTTCTTTACCCTAGGTGGACTCCACCAATTCCTAGGACCTTTCATCTTCTTATGTTGATTTGGCTTGTAATTTTTAGCCTTAAAATGCTCTATCCTAGAACACATATAGCAAAAGATATTAGAATTAGAGGAACTCCCTTTTGGTGGGTGACTTTGAGGTTGTTGGATTTGCTTTGCTTATAACGCCTTGACCTCCTCCTCCTTTTTAATAAGTGCTCCATTTGCTTCCTCTAGAGCATTGGCTTTTTGAGTTCTTGACTTGCGAATGATCTCATCTTCAAATTTCTTTGATACCTTCGCCAAGTTCTCTAACTTCTTCAATGTTGTACTCTTTTCGGTTTCAAATCTCTCAATTTGTTCTTCCAATTCTTTGTTCGTATTAGAGACTTCGCCATTCTTCTTCTTGACAGTACCATTCTCAACTTTGAGCATTCTTACTTCAAGTGCGAGCTTTTTGTTAAGCTTTTGAAGATCATTCATCTTTGTTATTTCCAAGGCTTCCTTGCCTTCTAACTTTTTCTTCAAGAGTTGTATATTTTTTTCGTAGCCTCCCCTCATTTGTTCTTTCTCTCAAGAGGCTTCTTCTACTCTCACTTGAAATGCTTCATTCTTTTCCTTCAACACATCCCTTGCCAACACTAGCTCTGTACTCAAACTCATAAGCTCTTTGTTCATGTTGATCTAACTTTCCGTCTCATCCAATCTCTTGCTTTGCTGCACTTCAAATTCTATCCGAAGTTTATCCATGTCTTCTTTTGAGAAATTTAAGGATTCCATCAATTTGGTTTCTTTAACTTGGAAGCAATGTTGATTGGCTGTGGATTTCTGCTCATGTGATTGTTTAGCAGATTCAAGCATTTTCACTGTTTTCTTTTCTATGAAGGCTTGAGTCTTTTGCTGAGAAGCTATCATCTGCTCATTCTCCCGAGTATGATTCTCCATGAAATTTATTAACTGATCTTCAACGGAATTTGATTGGTATATGAGATAGAGCTTTGGTTGGTCCTCTAATCCGTGTTGTATGTATTCTCATTAAGCTCGTAGCTTAGGCCCGAATTTTGCCAAAAGGAATCCATAGAGTATTGAAACTAAATGAAACAAAAATTATCAAAGCAATAAAAAGAAACTAACAAAACTAAAAACAACTAAGAAACTAATAGTATTAAAACTAATCTAGCCACTACTGCACACACACTAATAGTATTAAAACTAATCTAGCCACTATTATGCATACTGATCCCCGGCAGCGGCACCATTTGACGGGTACGTTTTTCATCGTTATAAAGATCGTTCATCAAAAATATTTACAAACCGAACAATGCCTCAAAAGGTTTGGAAAAACACAAGTATGGTGGCAAGCAAGGGTCGTCCACATAGATCGGAGGTAGCGATGACTAGATTATGATTAATAATACTAAAATGCGTAAAATTAAAGATAAATGGTTGGTGTTGTGAAGTGTGAATGAGAATACAATAAAAACTAAACTAGAAATGCAAACTAAATGGAATGCGAATGGAGTGAAAGATATGATATAGGAGTTAAGGAGTTAATGGACTCGTAAGCGAACATTGGGCAGATGCAACAAACTCGTAATTAAGCACGTTTTATCAAATATAACCAACCTAGGGTGTATAATGTTAGTTATTTATCTTTAGCAAGTGGTCAACCTATGGTGTATAGTGAAGACCTCCTACTAGAGATTAATCCCTCCTAAGCAACCAACCTAAGGTGTATAGTGCTAGTTGCTTATTTAGGATTCTAGCCATGAATGATCATCTATCTATTGAGGGCTCAACCTCTTACTAATGTCACCATCCCAGGGTGTATAGTGATGTCTTCCAATTCTCTCACAAGTGGCCGACCTAGGGTGTATAGTAAAGGGCACCCGTTTAAGATTAGATGAGGATCGAGGTTATTTAACCAGATTCTACTCGAAGTTTAGTTCTTGCAAATTCACGAAAGTAGCCAAGCTAGGGTGTATAGGGAAGGCTTCTAATTCTCTCACAAGTGGCTAACCTAGGGTGTATAGTGAAAGCCATTCATTCGAGATTAGATTAAGACCATGGTTTGTAGAGCCAGTTTTTCAGAAATCATTCCATTCAAAAGAGCATTAGACAACCAAATAAAGTATACCTAGTTGTCTACTCATATAGGTTCCAAAGAGAACTTGCTAATAGGGTATATCCAAGACAAGCCATTTAATGAAAAAAAAATTAAAGCAATAGAATAGAACATGTAAGATAAATTGAATATAAAACAATAAAGTTTAATTACAAAAGCCCAATACCCATCAAACTAATCATATTAACCCCTTAATGGGGGATTTAGATACTCATATTCTTTACAACAATAAAACTAAGAGAAAAGATTGGGATAAAACCCTTAAAAAGCATCTCCTTCCTTGAAGCTTTGATCCAATCCTCCTAGTTACCTTTGGATGAGTAGAGATGGTTTGGATGAGAGGGAAAGTGTATTCCTAACTTCTAAGTTACAAAGTTTCAGAAAATATAAGTGTGGGAGGATATCTAATATGTTCTCATTCTTTTCTATTTATAGAGGTTACAAGAATAGGTCACAAATGTAGGGAAAAAATAAACAAATAAAAGTGTTACACGCAGCGGAAGCGATACTAAAGACGATTTAGTGACTTTTAAAATTTTTCCTTTATGAACCTTAAACCCTTTTAATCAATAAACATGCATATATATCAACAAAAGTAAATTACCTCTTGTCGCGTGATCCGATTGACTTACGTCGATGGTAATCCGCAAGACCTTCAATCCGAGCACGAACGTGGATCACCTAGGAGCGTGGTCTCCCTTTCCTTTGAATTGCAAACCTGTGAATGGACCAAACAAATACTTTCTTTTCTTTGTTAGTCACAAAACAATCAAAAGAATGTCAAAATTATTCCAGTCACTTTTGAGTTCACAATCTTATGATCGAAACTCGCGTGAACCTAGATCGATATCGTATACACAAGCTTATTGATGTTTAAGCAATTGTATACTATCAAAGAATAATTTTTCACTCCTTTTTGTCTCTCTAGAATAAAAACTCTCTTAGAATTAAGAAGAAGAAGAAAGAAAATAAAAACTCAAGCACCAATTCATTGATATGGCCGAACCCTATAAGAACATATATATAGGTTGGCCGAATTTTTCTTCTTTTTCCTTTAGGGTTGCCGAATTCTATGTAGTATTTAATTAGGGTTGGCCGAATTTCATTATGTCACTTATATAGGGTGACTGAAATTCAACCCTAATTCTTTTTAGCTTTATAGACTTCAAACCCTAATCCAACTCTTTTATTTTTATTCTTTTATTTGACTAAATAAATAAAAAAAAAAGACTCCTTATTTGATTAAATAAATAATACTAATTTATTTATTTACTTATCAAACAAGTCTTTTACTTTTAGGAAAGATTTGTTTCTTTAATTAAACAATTAATCAATAAATCAATTAATTCTTATTTAATTAAAACAAATGAAACAAAATAATATTTTTAGGTCAAAACCTTAACCTAGCCGCCCCACTTATATATAAGATGGGCCTAATATTATTTTCCTATTTCATTTAATCCATTGGACTTTAAATAAAAAAGCCCACATGTGAACCAGACCCATTCTTACTAAAAGAAACAAGCCCACATGTCTTTCATTAATATATTAATATAATTGAGCAGCCCATTACTTAAATAATGTGCAAATTATATTCTTAATATATTAAATGCAATTCTAGATGGACCCTTAAATTGGTCCGGTAGAATATATCAAGTGATCCATGCAAGTCCGTGTGGATTGGGGATCTTGGCGGGCCATCTAAATTTAAGCTTCAATAGACATAACCTAATCACAATCAACAAATGATTCACTTAGGTCCGATCCATTAATTTTAACTCATTCCACTAAAGAGCTAAAACTGAACTCTTAAATAAAGATAGAAAAGGAAGATGCTCCTCATTCATACCCTAGACAATCATATTGGAGATAGTGTATCCTCGTGATTAATATCAGTAATCGCCAAGAGTTCATAGACCGCCTATAACTCTCCAAGTTACCATATTTACTCATATGACCACGTTTTGAACTTGGATATTTTGACTTGTCCAGAAGCCATGTTTTCAATAGACACTATTGAAAACTCAACGTTGAGATTTAATATCCAATTACCTCAAAACATCCATATGATGATATTATACTCTCATTTAATTAAATGGAGCCACGATGTCCATATCTATAAATGAAGTCCTCTATCGATTAACAAATGAATATCACCAAACTATCGAGAATAGACTATGCGATATAATCGTACTCATTGATAACTCAAATGATATCACTTGCAACCATAAGTCCATCATTTATCTCAGGATTAAGATAGACTCTCCGATTGTCCTGATAATGAAAAGACTATTATCTATTGACGGTTCTAGATAAAGCTTTTCATTGTGATCCAGTTCAATGCACCCAGTGCACTAGATCCTTTTGCTCGAAGACACTCCGATGATTTTAGACTCATCATATCTCATTTGATCCCACTCAAATGCTAGCAAAAGAATTCTACAACTTTAACAAGATAAAGGTGCCCAACCTTTAACTTAAGTTGTGAACAATATTCAAGACTAACTAAAGAATTGTGTCTACCACATACATATCCAGATGTACGAACAATTCTTCTTTTCCCATAGTCTTTAGACCTTATGATTATTTACTTTGACAATTATAATACAAACTATAAATGCTATACGATTTGTTAAACCAGAAATCACTTTATTAATATGAAAAAGATTGTTAATTACAACATTACACTCTTGCTATTGAGCATAACTTAAGAACTGAGTGCGACGCGTGCAGATGAAGTGCGGGTAAGTGCGGTTGGGACCCGCACTTTAAGTTATTCTGTGCTGGTTGTGCGTGGGTACTGTGTTGGTCAGCATACCCATAGTGCCCAGTATGAGCCTATTAGACATGAAATACACGCACTGAAGCTTCTGTTCTTATTGTCTGGCTTGTTTGTGTCTGAAATTCCCACTTTTCATCTCCAACACCTGAATTACGTCAATTGCCTATAATTTCAACAAATGAGCCTATCAGACACGAAATACACTAAAAAACACACGAGAACGAAACAAAGGATATGTAATTGAGGGCTGAAATATACAATATATTTGGCACGATTAGTACCCTATGAAAATACATGCTTTAGGCCGAGACTCTAGTCTGTGATTAATGTATGGTCTAATCCAAGGATAGTACAAACACCCAAATATGCATAATTTAAAGTACGATGGACACATACCAAAGATTTTCTCAAGTGGTGACAACATGTCCAATAGAGGTGTAGGCATCCTATTAATCAAATACACAGCTGTGGTAAATGCATAGAACTAGAATGTGAGGGGTATTAATGCATGAGTGAGAAGAGATAAGTTTGTCTCGACAATGTGACGATGATGACACTCAAAGACACCATTGTATTCCGGTGTGTGTGGTGGTGTAGTGAAATGAGAGATGCCATGATGTGCAAGAGTTTTTCTTAAAGTTATATATTCACCACCATTGTCACTATAAAGTGAGATGATGGTGTGATTAAAAAAAATTCAACTAGGGTTTTAAAATGACAAAAAATATCATGGACATCAGATTTATTTTTCAAAGGATACATTCACATGTATTTTGTAAAGTGATCAACAAATAGTATATAATACTTGTAGCCATATTTTGAGATAATTGGAGAGCTTCAAACATTTGAATAGATGATTTCAAGTGGTTTAGAACTAATAACAGTTGAAATTGAAAAAAACAATTTGTGAGTTTTATTACTTTGACATGCACTACATGGATTGCTAGAATTACCAGATGAAGCAACATACAATACTTGAGAGGACACTAATTTAGACACTATTTTTAAAGATGGATAACCTAAGCGATGATGCCAGTCTGGGAGAAGGGTTTTGGCACTAGAAAACGCGATAATGTGTGGTTTTCTGGCTTAGCATAAGATGGCAAATCGTAGACTCCGTTCATAGTCCGTCCTTACATGAGCTGTTCTCCCGTACAAAGATCCTTTACAACAAAAAAAAAGGGAGAAAATTCCATAGTGACTTGGTTAGATTCACAAAATTTTGAGACAGGTATTAGATTTTGTTTCATGGTAAGTACACATAATACATCAGATAACTAAAAAGATGAGGTTTTAGTATGCAGGTTTAAAGAACCTGTGTGTGTAATAGCCAAACCTGAGCCATCTCCAATCATGATATCACCAGAACCATCATAAGGAGAGTGCATAGAGAGATTTTGTAGGTCTACAGTGATGTGGTGAGACGCACCAGAATCAAGAAGCCATTCAGGCTTGGTGGTCGAAGGAGCTGCATAGTGTGCCCGTGGCTTCCATTGTTTCGGCGGCTAGTTGGGCTGATTTGGCTGGTTCATGGGTGGTCGAGCTAGTGTGAAGCTGAATATAAAGCACCGTTTGGCAGTGTGTCCTTGTTCTCCACAAAGTTAACAAAAACCGAGATATGGTCTAGACCCGTTTGATTGATTTCGAACGGTGGCGGTTCTATAATTTATGGAGGAAGGATCAACAGGCTTGTTGGAGGAGTTTGGCGTGAATGCTTTGTTGTTGGAGATTGTTCAGTTGTAGCTGGATTGGTGACCACCAGAGAAGGGTTTGGAGACATAGTTGGCAGTGATGGGAAGTTTTTGATTCCTTGTGACTTCTTGTTTTAGAACGGCCTCAGAATGGAGAAGTTTTTCATGAAATTCTTCAAACAAGATTGGTGAGTCACGGGCACGAATGATTAATGATATGTCTCTGAATTTATCACCTAATCCATTTAGGATTTTTTCAGTCAAGTATTCAGAATTTTTTGGTGCATCAAGTTTGGCCAGTTCATCTGCGATACTCTTTGCGTGTTGCATGTATTTGGTGATTGATTGAGTATCTTTGGTGATGTTAGTGAGCACACCTTTAAGATGCATGATATGTCCTCTGGATGGCTTTGCATATGTGTTGGTTAGTGCAGTCCATGTATCAAGCGAGGTTTTGGCGGAAGCGATAAACAGGGTGATGGACGTGGATATGGATCCAAGTATTGCGTTTAGCAACAACTTATCTTGTCTAATCCATACGTGATGGGTGGGATTTGGTGCGATATTATCACCGATTGTGATGGTCATCGGAGGGCATGGACGTTGTCCATCAACGAAGCCCATGAGATCAAAACCAACAAGAAGAGTGTGGAATTGAAGTTTCCAGGAGCGGTAGTTTGTTACCGTGAGCTTCAGTGGCACTTGAGCAGGGATGTTAATGGAGATAATGGTGTTTGCGGATGAAGCAACATCATGGGAAGAGGAAGAGGACGAGATGGTAGTCACTGAGTTTGAGGAAGAAGGGGTTGAGTTAACCATTGTTAGATCATGGACTCTTTTGAGTTATTAGGGCTCTGATACCATATAGAGAATGAATTATTTACTGTATGATTATTCTCATTGATTATGGAATGATTTATACAGGGAGAGACTTGTAGAAGTCATACAAGTAAAACTGGGAAACCTAAAACTATTCTAAGATAATTATGAGCTGAAGATAATTACAAAGAATACAAGTATAATTAAACTACATTATGTTTGACATTAAACCTTCCAAACCTTCAAATTTACCTCTCTTTTTACAAAGATTCAAAGAGGAAAACGAATTAGACATGATGCTCATTCTAAAGGATTATAAATTAAACTTATCGAATTGTAAAACTTACAAAAAGGAGAGAATGGACTCACATTTCACGAACCAACGATCTGATCAAAGATCTTCATGAAATCCATCGTGGATCTGCAAGAAAGATTTGACAAAAGTATAAGATCAAAAATCATATTTGTGTGAGGGGCATAGAAACACTATTGTATTACTAATAAAATGTGATTTTAAAAAATATCATATTTATCTAAATCATATATATTTCATAACTGAATTTGGTTAAAATGGAATGTAATAAAATAAATTTGCTTAATCTACAATCGGGCTTATTTTACCATGTTTGTAATGTAAGGAATCCATTTGCAAGTTATGGGAGTATACGACCTAAATCTTTAGATGTTGCATCAGATGTTTTAGCAAAAGAGTTAAATGATACCTTCTTGTTGGAAGTTTACCGAGATAAAGTGGATTGCATTATTATTGCATGCTGTGGTGATAAACTGATAATTATGGATAACTGCTCTTTTTATTTCTCATGCTATTTTTTTGTTCATTCACAAAGGTGAATGCCGAGTGATTATTAATTTAGATTTAAAAGAAAAGGTCGTAGATGTTGAATCTTTTACCATACATCACCTATTATCACATAATAACAATTCAGTTCAACATTATTAATCATGCCATAGTATGCATAGAAAATGGAGAAAGACAATAATTAATTCATTGTTTAATTTAACGTCAACCTTTTGTTTTTGTTTGGCTTGTTGGCTTGCTTTTGCCCTGTTCTTATTAAATTCCAGCTGTTTAAATAAAATAAAAATTAACGTCATATTTATGTTTTAAGATTTATTCGTATTCTTTTATTTTTGCTTTCAACCTGTAATTTTTGCTTTTCAACCCAGATCATGACAGTTTTTTATCTTTTAATTTTCAATTTATAAAAAAAGAATTAAAAGAATTAAAAACACATAAAACAACCCTTCTTTTAATAAACTGCTGATAATAGTACAATAGATTTAATGTTACAATTGGAATTAACAAATTTTAAAAAGAAAAATGCATTAAGAAAAATTGATTACAAATTTATAAACATGGCCCGTAATGCAACTTCCTCTTTTGAAATCAATTGGATTAGATGTTTATCGGGAGCTAGTGAGGTCAATCACTACAAAAACAACCTAAATATATAACTGTGGAAATGGTGCAAAATGTCACCTTTTCAAACTCATTTGGTGATATTGTCAGTGGTTTAATAAGTTAAGTTTAAAAGCACATATTATGGTGAACTACCAAAATTGCCCTTAGATAATCAGTTATGTTATTCTCTTTGTACTTTTCTCTCTCTACACTTCCAAAAAAAACGACTCTCTCTCTCTCTCTGATTTTTTCTTTCTCTCTCTCTCTCTCTCTCTCTATCTACAAATAAAAGTTAAAGATTTGTGGTTTCCTCGAGTTTCATCTTCAACTTATAAAATAAGGTAACATCTCTTGAACTTTCTTCTTTTAATTTGTTCACATTTTGTAAACCAGCCATTGTGAGAATTTTTAGATCTCCGAGCCTTTTCATGTGTTACCCGAGCCTTTTCATCTGTTTACTATCCAAGCATTTTCATGTGTTTCCCGTGCCTTTTCATGTGATTCCCGTGCCTTTTCATGTGTTTCCCGTGCCTTTTCATGTGATTCCCGTGCCTTTTCATGTGTTTCCCGTGCCTTTTCATGTGTTTCCCGTGCCTTTTCATGTGTTCACTATCCGAGCCTTTTCATGTGTTTCCCGTGCATTTTCATGTGTTTCCCCTGCCTTTTCATGTGTTCACTATCCGAGCCTTTTCATGTGATTCCCGTGCCTTTTCATGTGTTTCCCGTGCCTTTTCATGTGTTCACTATCCGAGCCTTTTCATGTGTTTCCCGTGCCTTTTCATTCACTATTCGAGCCTTTCGAAGAATTTTCGAGCTTTTTTATGTCTTTCCCGAGCCTTTTCATTCACTATTCGAGCCTTTTGAAGAATTTTTCGAGCCTTTTGAAGAAATTTTTTAGCATTTTCATGTGATTTAATCGAGCCTTTTAAAGAATTCTATGAGCCTTTTCATGTCTTCTCTGAGACTTTTCAATATCCTTACCATAGCCTTTGTAAATGTAATATTTGAAAAAAGTTTGTAGTCCTGAATTTTCATTAATGCTTTGTGATGATTAATTTGACAGTATCATGAATCGGGTTAGAATAGTAATATCTTACAACGGTCGATGAGAGCAGTTACCCGACGGAAGTCAAAGGTTTGTTGGATCGGATAACCAGGGAATGTATGTGTCAAAGGATATGACTTACGAAGAATTGGTGGCGATCGTGCATACCATTGTGAATTATGATGTAAACAAATTCAATATTGATCTGTCATCAATATCAATTGTTCCGGGCAGTACATGTCGCACATTTATAAGAAATGACAACGATGTGCAGTTTATGCTAGGGGAAGATCGAGTTATCCCTCAAGTATGTGTCAGTGTAACTGAGAGGACAGCTGGAGATGTGATCGGGAATGATATTCCTCCTCTTGAAAATACCCAACAATTAGGATCCTTTAGCGGTAGCAACCAAGTGTTCACCCAAAGAAGTGCCACTGAAGGTGGGGGAAACATGTGTGGTGTCCCACCGGTAGCGGTCGACCATGAAGATTTAGTTGAACCTCAATTTGGCGATGTGTTTGGTTGTCGAAATGAGCAGTACAATGAGCAAAACAATTACCCGAACCCTGAGGTGGATAATGAGGCAAATAATGAACAGGTTAATGATCGGGTTGATGATCTACAAAATGTGGATGAAGACCCTGCACAAATTGAAACACGAGGTAGACATGTACATGGAGTTAGTTGCACTCCACTTGATATGCCTGGGCCTTCCGAGGTCCGGTATAATGTAACAGCATCTGCAACGTAGGTTATTCCCGGAGCAGATTCATACTCGTTTGGTATTGATACAACTAGCACCTTGGCAACGCCAAAACCTAGAACCATGATTTATAAAGGTCAATTTTTTTCAAGTAAAAAGGTTTTGAAGAGGCTAGTTGGCCATTTTGCAATGCATCATAACTTTGAATGGAAGGTGAAAAGGTCCAATAAGACAACTTTACATCTGGTTTGGATCATTGACGACTGTACATCTGATCAAGAATTATTGAATTATCTTGATGGAGTACTGGTACATCGATAAAGTCGATTATGAAGGCTGATCATCTACTCCGTGTTTACAAACAAGAAAAAGAAAAACTCAGCAAATATCTCAGTGACCTCTCATGTCTCTTCACTCTAACAATCGATCGTGTGCAGAAACATTCTCATGTCTATTTCTGTTTAACTGTCCACTTTATTGATGACGATTGGGAATTGAAGAACAAGATCCTTAATTTTACATGTCCTAATAGGCCTTCCTTGGACACTTTTAAAAGTTTGCTTTTAGATTGGAACATTGACAAGAATGTATGTTTTACAATTGCGTTAGATCATAACATCATCATCGATGATACTGATCATTCGCTTCCGACGTTGTTACAAGTCGGCTGCTTTGTACATCTTTTTCATGCTTTCAATTTCGGAGCAAACTTCACATTTGGTGTGCTGAAGAAATTATGGATTATGTTCATCAGAATCAGCTCATGACATCATCATCATCATCATCTAATAATGAACAAGATTTTCAGTCATCTTTGGGCAAGATACTCATGATTACTTCTAAATGTAGTGTTCTTACAAAATCAATTTCTGACCTAAAATGTCTAGAGGCTACATTGGAGTTTTAAGAATCATTTTGTGAGCTTGCGCAGCTAAATCCACATTTCAAGTCAATAAATTTAACAAGGGAGGAATGGGGGGAGGCAACTGCCATATATGAGTTCTTGATATCGTTAGACAATGTTGTTTGTTACTTCTCTCTCACCCAGTACCCCACTACAAATTTGTACTTCCCTAAGGTTTGCAACATATATAAGAAATTGCATTCATGGGAAAAGAGTGATTATTGGGATCTCCGCAAAGTGGCATTGTATATGAGATGGGAGTATTTTGATGAATATTGGAGAAATTCTAGCTTGATTCTGGCAATCACGGCAGTTCTTGACCCACGATTTAAAATGGATATCGTAGAAAATTGGTACAAGGAGATCTATGGCATTGATGCACATGAAGAGCACCTTAAAATGATCACTGAGGATATCACACATGTTTATAATAAATATGCAAGTTCCTCTGCTGATGCTAATTCTTCAACTTCATATAATAAAATGCTGGATCATCTTAGGAGGTCCTCCTTCACATCTAATTCCCAAAATATTGTTGGTGAACTTGATCGCTATTTAAAAGAGCCTAAATTTCCTTCAATTGAAGAATTCGACATATTAACTTGGTGGCGTGTCAACACTCCAAATTTTCCAATACTCACAAGAATGGCTCGTGATTTCTTAGCAATACCTGCTTTAACTCCTGTTTTTGATTCCTCCTTCAAGTCTCAGATTGATCATAGAGGCTATTGTATGTACAAAAAGCTGGTTGGAAAGCTAGCCTGCCTTCAAATAAACATGTTTCTTCTTTAATTGTTGAAATTACTTTATTTATTTTTTCCTTCCTTAATTGTTGAAATTACTTTATTTTTGTTATTTATTTGAAAGCATACAGCCTTGTTTCGTTTTTCCCTCCCATAATCCATATATTGAGAATAGGGATTACAATTTCATCTGCACCCGCGGGCAACATTCTGAACCCAACTGCATGGGTTGGGCATGAGTTTTGTCCATCTATTCTTCTTAGAGCGTCTCCAATATAAAAGTAGTTTGCAAATCAGTAATCATTGATACGATAATAATGTCACTTTTTTTTTTTCCTGTTTTTTTTTTCTGTTTTCTTTTTTATTTTATTTCCTTACCAAAAATAAATGAAAATTAATGTTAATTTTAAATATTTCCCAAGTCAACCGAAAAAATGGATGTACAACATACCGTCTTAAAGTAGACAGTCATGTTGACAATGTCTAATATATATATATATATATATATATATTTGTCACATTAGCTTGAGGTTGAATATAGACAATTGCACTAGAGATACATTTATTAACAAAATGTCTATTTATCCACTACAAGAAAATATGGTTTTGTTGACATTTATTTATTGACAGTTTTTAATTATCAACAAAGATCTTGACAGTTATTTGTTAGACTGTTTTGATTCAAATAGATATAATATTTAAAGAAGGAACTCACATCTTATGGAAAATACAAGCATTTCTTCCACTCCTCATACTTTAGACCCTGTTCGACTCTCTTCTTCTATCTCTCTCCCTTCCTCTGTTAGACGTACCCAATCCTCCAGAATAGAAAATCTTGTCGAATACACCCATATTCCAGACTCCGCCCAGATCAATGAAACTTCTTTACCATTGCTGAACCCTTACACTATCTTTAAAAGAAATAGATCTCTTACTACGAGAATTCAGCACCTTGTTCAACACATATCTCCTCCAATTAAAGAATACATCCAGTCAACAGCCCTTGACAACTGCTTGGTTCCAACCACTACTACTGAGCAGTATGTTGACCTTGAAATAGGTCAACCACTGATTGATCATTGGATCAAAGAAGGATCCTCTCACTTACACGTCAGTGCTGTCTGAATCATTCTTACCTTACATGGTAGGAAAGGTTTACCTGTTACTACCCGTGTTGCTCTTCTCAATACCATCTACAAAGAATACGAGCACGCAATTATAGGTACATGTTTGTTCACACTTCATGCTGGTAGTATATCACTCACATACTACCCCAACTTCAATATCCTCTTGTAGGATGTCAATCTCCACAATTGCCTGAAAATACAGCTTCAAGTTTTAGGAGCACTCATGCTACCAAACTCCTACATGGCAACTCTCCACCACCAGATCGCCTATCAGCTTCAAGATCACGCTCTTGATCTTCCCATCCCCGGTCATAATGGGGATAAAATTTTCATCAAGGCAGAAAGGGAAGATAAAGTTCCTACCATCATCCAAATTCCCAAACAACTGCCCAATGACAAACTCAAAAAGATCATGCCTCTTGAATGGATCACCAACTATGAGAAAGCTTTCCAGAACACTACTCATGTTGTTGCCTATGACACAAAGTATATCAAGGAAGATGATGGCTTTATAAAAACAGTTTATGAGCCTATCTCAGACCTAGGATCTTCCTCTAGCACTAGCACTCCTCCAGTTTTTCAAGCACTCACGATCAGTCCTGTCACCACAAAAGATAACATCCTGATCCATAGCTTTGAAGCTGACGGATCTGTGATTTACAGTAACAAGATCAATGGTAATTTCATTTGGGATGTTGATCCAAACATGTGCGATGCTAATTGCACCTGCCATGACTGTATAAAGCAGTATTTTATCCCTTGTAAACCCTTCCGCAAACCGCGCAAGCCTGATGACCCAGACAGCTATTGGATAGGTTTACGACCTATCAAAAACAAGCCACATCTAATCTATGACAGAGCCTTACAGATCCTACAATCTGAAGGCGTCTTACCCATGGAAAATAGCTCTCATGTCTCATTTTTACCTCTATCTATACCTTGCTACATGGCTTCCAATTATGATCAAGATTTCCCTCCTTTGGAACCCATTTCAAATCCTGAAAGAAATTAGTTTTCTAGACCCTTCCTACGAACCATTGAAGTCTTGCCTAATGGCTCCTTGAAACAGCCTACCCAGGCTGGGCAAGTTCTCAATTGGCAATCTCATAACCCCAAAATATAGAATAGAGTTCTCAGCTCTATTGATCAGAAGATTGACCAGGTCACCCATCATGTCTCTCAACATGAGAATCAGCTCCAAAGTCTCGATGCGGTCTTCAGAGACTTGTTCTCTAACCTCCAATCCACGATAGCCAAGCTTGACACTGACCTTCACCGGTACATCAACCATGGATATTTCGGACCAGACTTTGACAAGAAAGAAAGAGAAATCAGACATCTTAAGGAACAACTAGAACAAATGAGCAGAGATTACTCACCCTCTGTTCCTCCTCAGTTTAATCCTAAACCTTATTCTTCTTCCCAGTCATTGTTTTTTCCAACATCTCCTCCATACTCGCCTTTCTTCAGACCTCTAGACATTTCTCAATATTTCAAATCCACTGGTGAACTTTTCCTCAAATACCCCCCATTTCCTCTCCACCTAAGAAACAGACCAGCAAGTCTTCCTCGTCAAGACGCAAAGCTAAGCAATTTGCTTTAGATCATTTCAAACCAGTATTGTATAATTCCAGGCAACCCCCCTCGTCCTTGTCATCAGACCCTGACTCAGATTCTATTTCTAATACCTCTTCCCGGTTCCTCTCAAACACTGAGCCACTCATTACACTTCATCGTTCTGTTTCATATGAGATTGCTGACCTGACCTAAGTCTTTATGGCCTGTTGGACAGATCCACAGCCATCCACTCGGACTTATGATTCTCCTGAAGAATCCTCAACTGGACCTGTACCTGCACCTTTCGTTGAAGAACCTCTAAAGAATCTTGTTCCAGAACAGTCTAATGGTTCTAGACCAACCAACTGTCCTTGGTTTGATCTTGGCGACTCTACTCCAGCCTCCTAGAGAAAGAAAATTTCTGAAATGCATGCCTAGCTCGACCTACAAATGGCTAAGTCTAAACACAATCAAGAATCGATCATTCGAGAATTCTTTTCCAGATTCACGGGATCTCTTAGAGATTGGTACCAAGCCTTAGGTGAATACCGACAATTACAGTTTGTCTGGGTACCCTCGACCTCCTACGCTATGGGTATCATCTTCAGAGAATTTCTTTGAGACACTAACCAGTTCTATAAACAGGCTAGACAAGAATTCTTCGAGATGCGTTGTTGTTCACTCCTCAAAAAAGACATCGAATTCCTTTACAAACGGATATCAATCAGATATCACATTCTTGGTGGTATTAATGACCAAAGTCTTAAAAAGTTCCATGTCAATTCTCTTCCCGCTGAACTTCAAGATGAACTACAACGAAAGATTGACACGTCAGGTAGACCATTCAATGACATCACTTTAGGTGAAATTCATATGTTCACTCTAAGTGCTTTAGAAAAGCTTTGTGCTACTCAGAAGGTCTTCTCCAAGATGCTAAAAGAAGGAAAACGGTACGAAGTACATTGCAAACAGCTCTTGTACCAGATCAAGTGTAAGTCAGCAGGACAGTGCACTTGCAACACAAAGAAGAAAAAGCATTTCCACTCTTTCTGGCGCAAAGGAAACAAAAAGTTCAAATTCTATAAGAAGAAGGCTAAACGAGCGCGGAACAAATCCCAGACGTGTTTTGCCTGTGGAAAAAAGGGGCATTATGCCAAGCAATGTTCGAACAAGAAAGCGAAGTCAGCTAAGCAAGTTCATCAACTAGAGCACATAGAGGATGAAGTCCCATCTGATGCCGATGTTGAATCTATCTTTTCTGAGCAAGAAGGTGTCGATGAAAATACCACATTTGTACTCCAAGATACGGACTTTGCATCAGACCCAGAGTACTCTGGCTCTTCTGAGTCAGACACGATCTAAGACTCTTATCAGGCAGCACAAATTGATTCACAATCGGGACCCTAAGTTTCGATTCAGATATTGTCTGACAAATACTCTAAACTGGTCAATGCTATCGCCTACTTTGACACTGGTTTGCACAACACCATGATAAACCCTAAGGTCCTCCCTCCTAACGTATGGAAGTCTCATGTCCGTTACTTCAAGGCAGCTGATGGTCAGATATTTACTACTAATCTGATTTCCAAAAAGAAGATTGGTATTAAGATCTTCCCATCATACACCCTTTGGACTCGCGTCATTGGAACTCCTACCAGATAAAGATATCCTAATCAGTTGGGATGTCTATTGTCTGTGTAAATCTCTCCGGCTTCTTCCCAACAGGGTCCGATACAAGAGAAATTTCAAAGCCTTCTCCATCATTCCTAGAAATCCAACCTTCGTCCCAACAAATTCAGCAAAGGTTACTTCAGTTTTGAGCTAACAGTCATGTAGATTTCCACCACCCTAGGCTCTTGTGGAAAAACTCAAACTTCTTTAACAGGCTACCTTTCAAGTTTAATGAAGATGTTAATCCTACAAAAGCATCTCACTCAGGCATGTCGCCCTCGGACCTCAAATTGGCAAATGAGGAGTGCAATGAACTACTTCGACAAGGACTAATTGAGCCTATTTCCTCACCTTAGGCGTGTCAAGCCTTTTATGATGAAAAACGCTCAGAACTAGTCAGAGGAAAGAAAAGATTAGTCATTGACTATAAACCTCTTAACCACTTCCTCGGAGATGATAAGTTCCCAGTTCCTAGAACTACCACGCTGTTTTTACAACTCCCTGGTCCCTCTGTCTTTTCAAAGTTTGACCTCAAAGTAGCATTTTGGCAAATAGGAATCCTTCCAGATGACAGATACAAAACTGCATTCTATCTTCCCAATTCCCAATATCAATGGATTGTCTTACCATTCGGTTTAAAGACTGCTCCTTCATTGTTCCAAAAGGCCATGACCAAAATTTTCCATCTTCTCTTACATTCGGCCTTACTCTACATTGATGATATATTATTATTCTCTTCTGATGAGAATTCTCACAACAAACTCCTTCATCAATTACATGAGTTGGTTGATCAATATGGTATCATGCTCTCCGACATGAAAAGCGTCATAGGCAGTACAAACATAGAATTCCTTGGAATGCATATTTCTAATGGCCAATACCGTCCTGCTCCTCACCTAGCACACCAGCTATTAGATTTTCCCGATTCAAACATGACTCCAAAAAAAATTCAACAATTCCTTGGTGTAGTCAACTTTATCAGAGATTTTCTACCACATGTGGCATGATACACTTCAGTCCTCTCCGTTTTTTTGAAAAAGAATCATCCTTTTAGGAGCACGTGTCACACAGATGTTGTGTTTAAACTAAAAGAGATTGCCCAATCTCCTATATTTATATATATATATATATATATTATATTATATTATATAATATATATATATATAATAATAATATATTTATATAATATAATATATATTATATATATTATATAAATATATTATATTATATATGTTTATATATCGTTATATATATTATAATAATATAATATATATTTATTAAATAATACATACTATATATTTATATTATATAAATATATTTAATAATAAATATTATAAATATATAATATTATTATATTATTATATGTGATTTGCTATAAATATATATTATATTATTTTATATATTATAAATATATATTATTTAATAAATATATAATATATATTATTTAATATAATAATATATAATATATATTATTTAATATAATAATATATAATATATATTATATTATATTATATATTATAAAACATACATAATATATAATTTTTTTTATCTTTAATAATTTTTTTAAACTCTTACTTCCTATTTTCAACACCAAACAAAATCCCGATATGAATTTATTTTATAGTAATATATCGGTTTTTGGACAAACCGATATTGGATAAATAAAATTTTAAATTTAATAAATTTACTTTTAAAAAATTCAAAAAATTTTTTTTAAAAAAATTGTTTATTTATTTTGCACCCTCTTGTTTCATACTGAGAGACACGTTAATAATTCAATTACCCATATAATTAGTAATCTAAGTCTTACATTTATTCATTAAATTACAAGATGCATGTTGAGAAATATCTCTCATGTAGTGAGAGTTGTATTCCAAATATCTCCCAAGTAGGTTTTCTTTTTATTTAAATTTATAATAATTAATTAATTTTGTTGAAAATTCTTGATTATTTTTTTTGAAGTTTTTCCTTAAACAAAGGCCTTTAGGGATGGATTTTTCTTGTCCCAATATAATGTCTATTGGGACTAAATACGTAATTTGTCCCGATAGACTATCTATTGGGTCAAATTATTTTCGTCCTAATAAGTTTTCTTTTTATTTAAAATTATAATAATTAATTAATTTTGTTGAAAATTCTTGATTTTTTTTTAAAGTTTTTCCTTAAAGATAGATTAATAATTAAATTACCATATAAATTAGAAAAAGAAGTAATATGGATAATTTTGTTCATCCAAAGTGGTTCTCTATCGAGATGAATTTTGTTTTTTCCCAATAAGTTCTTCATAAGGATCAATAACTATTAGTCTTGAAAGGTTTTCTATTATTTTTTTAAAAAGAAACTGAACCGTTAGAACCGAAACCAAAACCGAAACCTCTGGTTCCCAATCGAAAATCGAAACCGTTGTTTTCGAATCGGAAATCGGAACCGTTGGTTTCGAATCTAAAATCGAAACTAGGGTCATGTCTAATTCAAAGTACTATTAACGATTGACCCTTTGATCTGACAATATATGATTTGAATAAAATAGTTTAATTAAATGTTATAATAAAAGTTTTTTAATATCAATTTGTTTATCATATAAAAATAAAATTTAAATTCATGGAATCAATCTACAAATAAAATTTTGATTGAAAAATAATCAATAAAAATTTAATAACAAGTAGAGGTTATATATAAAAATTATGTTTTTATTATCACATTCAAAGCAACAGCAAGGTGGATAAGGCTTGTCTCACTCTCTCTTGAGTGTCAGGTCTGACGCACTATAATCACAACAATTAAAATTGTGATTTGTGCATGGTGGGTAGTGGGCATGGGTGTTGGTGAGTGGGGTGGGGTGGGTCGTGTGTGGTGGTCCGGCGCGGCGGCTGGCCGGACGGTGGTGGTATTGTTGACAGTTTTTAAAACTGTCAACAATTTTAATTGTCAATAAATGCATTCTTTTCTTGTAGTTATCCTACATTTTTTGACAAATCAGTTTTCCATTGGATATGCTCTAACTTCTTGCTCCCAAACTCTTTTATATACAAATATGGATTGGCGAAGAAAATTGAGTCTTTAAGTTTAATTTCCGAGATTTTCTCCCATTAATTTTACTCATCAGGCCTGTTTGATTTTTCCACTAAATACTTAAAGGCATTTAACATGTGTCATTAAGTTGTTTCATTTGATTTTTTATGTTATAAAACAATTGCTCCTAAAACCACTTTTATAAAAAGTTAAAATTTTCACTTTTCACTTAATGAAAAATAACTTAAATATATATCAATTTATTACTTCCAAATTTATCCTTACAAATTTTATTTACTTATTTATCTCACACCCCTTAACCATATTAATATTTTTTTTTCTTCTCACTATTTAAAAAACTTTAGAATCCACTTTCAAAACAAACAAAAAAAAATTGATAGAGATATAGATTTTATTATAAATGTGTTATTATATTATTATTTCGCATATATAGTATAAATATTGTACAGATTATTAGTGGCTAACTCTAATCTATTGTTATTTCTTAAACTAAACTTCAATTAACTTGTTCAATTTTTATAGGGTTATATTTTATATGGCAATTTTATTTTTATAAATTTTTATTATATTATTAAATTATTGTTTTAGTTGTCTTTAATATATTAAAGGCAAATTAACACTGAAACCTCCTAAACTATGGTCGAATTTGCATCTTACCCCATATACTTTTTTTTTCGCCATTTGGTGAGGGGGAAAATTTCTTCAGCGATTGCCAATTTATGAGAGTTCAGGGGGTTTAGTGGCGAAAAAAAATACTGGGGCAAAGTGCATATTTTATAAGTGTTTAGGGGACATCAGTGCCAATTAGCCTATATTAAAATATAAATATTTAACAAACAATAGTTAAATGACATAGATGTAAAAGTATTTATTTTAAGATATCTGTAATTCAAAAAAAAAAAAAAAAAACTTATCACTTATATTCAGTTTTAAATGAAAAAAAAAAAAACAAACATGTTTTTCAGTTTCAGTTTTCAGTAACTATTCAGTTTTCATTACAATTTAGCAACAGGGAAACCTTTTTTTTTTTTAATTTTTTAGCTATGATATTTACCTGTCATAATTGCTTACTTAGTTATAGAATTTAGATCCTCTGCTGAACTTATTTTTGTCCCGACCTATATAGGTCTGGTGACATATGTAATCAATGATTGAAATTTATTTACTTTATTTATTTCACTTTCATTATTTTAAATGTAAAATATTATCTTTAAGTGTTTTAGATCAAGAAAAAGATCAGCACAATTGAAGTTCTAAATCCTAATTTTGACACAATATTTCAACTATTAGATTAGAATACTATCAACAATTGTTTAAAATAAAAAAGGGATAATTATCTTGGTGGCTACCCATTTATTCTCACACTATCAAAATGGCTATTAGATAGGGATTTCATTCCAAAATGACTATTTTTGACGAAACGTGTGACACTAATGGTCATTCCATCCAATTCCGTTAACTTACCATTAAATGAGTGGTATTTTGGTAAATAAGGGGATAAGGGGATGACATTGATTTATTTTATATATTTTTTTGGAAATCAATTTTTTCTTTTGTTTTTTGAAACTAATAATTATATTTAATGGAAATCATATAGAAGAAGAAACTCCAAGGTAATCAAAGATTATAAAAGAAGAAAACACAAAGATATGATCACTACCTATGATTCACGAGCTGGTTCGGTTTTGAGGATGAAACCATTGGAAAACGCAAACAAACAGATGCCAAACCACTTGGAAAGATTAGAAGACTCGATTACGAAGAATCTCCAACTTGAATCACTCAATTCCAACTTTGAATGAGAAAGTTATGATGTTTGGAAGGTGAGAAAAAGTTGAGAGAAAATACTGCACATTGATTTTCTATTGTTTCTTCTTTTAATAAAATGGGAAGGAATGAAGGTGATTTAAATAAAATGGAGAGAGGGAAACAAGCAACCAATCAACAGTTGCCACATCACCAAGCAGTGAGAAGCGCATAAGGCACAAGGGGTCAGAGGAGGTGCCTTGCCGTGAGCCTCACGGCCTCCTCACGCACCCTCCTTTGCTAGGCCGTTGGCAAACAAGCTTCCCTTTCGCACCGCTCTCGTTCTTCAGCCGTATCCGGGCCTCCAAACACCGATTTTGAATCTGTCTTCGGATTACGAATCATGACTCTCTCACGCACAAGGAAGACTCTAAAACTTTGACAAAATGTTGAGAATTCGACACAGAATACGACGACGAAGACAACTCAACGAATGAGAACATAAAATAGCGTAACTTTCTAGTTTGGACTCGAAACCTAATGAGTGAGTAACCGAAATGACCGGTACTCAATAAGGAAACATAAGAGATCATGCTCAAGTATAAAAACAATAAAATAGAAACAAAGAAACACAAAGTCACACACTTATGCCATTTCCTAGACATAGTCCTAGAACATGCAATTAACAATGTTTATCAAATTAAATCTAATGCATGTGCATACATTACCAAGTGTGTGAGAGTGTTATATAAATGGTGTATAACTATGCAGGGACACATATGAATGCCATGTGTGTGTGCATATGCCTTGTAAGAGAAATGAGGTATATTATACCTTTATTGTGTAATGTAGCACATACCTCTTTGAAGACACCTTCTTGCATGAATTATAGACAAGTCTTTCTTTGAAGCTTTGAATCAACATTTCTAAGACCACTAAGCAATACAAGAAAAACATCGTTTTGATATGGAATACATGCCAAGACAAACCAAAAACCTAACAATCTCCCCTTTTGGCAAATTCCATGTCAAAACCCCTATACATATACTAAAACAATTACAAAGAAAATTTGGTCACAATGAGTATAATGAGTTACACATTTCTAGACTAATTTTCAACAAGTCTTGAACTTCATCTTTGTCTTCTTTTGATATCACCAAAAAATAACTTGAAAGCACAAGAATATCCAAGAGACAACACATATGGCAATATACATTCTTAGGCAAGAAAATGAAATATTTAAGTTCAAATGGATCATGTTTGCTCCCCCTTAGTACATGCTATCCAAAAGAAATTCTAGCCAAGATTAACAAAAAAAATATTACATGCCATAAAGTTCAAACTTGATACCAACATACACCACCACTAAAAACTAAAAAATGAGATTAAGCAAGCCAGAAACTATCATATATCTCCCTAAATCTCCCATATTTCTCCCCCTTTTTTACATGATATGAAGCCAAAAGGAAAGAGTAAGAAAATATACCTCAAGACTATTTCTAGCCACTTTTGGCACCAAGGAAAGTTGTGTGATTGGTTGATCTCACATAATGCTTTGGAGTAGATGCTTTGCTTTCCAATTCTTTGATCTTCACATCTTGTAGCATTACCTTAGCATTGAGCTCTTCGATCTTCCTTTGCGTAGCCTCAATCAACCTTCTTGACTCTTCAACCTCATTCTTCAATTGCGTAGCCCAATTCGATAGAACAGTTGTGCTAAATACAAGGTTTGAATCATAAGATTCACCAAGGAGCCTAAATATATCACTAGACTTTCCCTTCTCCTTATATGATATGGTAGCCACACGTTTTTCATTAAAATTTTCTAAGAAAGGTAGTAGCACATCATCATCTAGTTCCTTCACACCTTTAGCTAAACATAAATGAGAAATAAACCCTGGAAATGGAAACTTCTTGTCCAAACGAGTTGAACAAGCACCAATCTCAATATGTTATATAAGCACTTTACCAAGGTTTATGGGTTTGTTAGTCACTAAGGCATACACAATCTTGATCTTCTCTTAGTTAAGTTCGGTAGCATTAGAAAATCCAACAAGATTGGTACATACAAATAAATCTCAAAAAGCACTTACCTTAGTCAACTCACTTTGTCTAATAAAGACTCGTTTACCCTACTCAAAATCCACATTGTCACAAAGAGTTCTACCCATCACATTAAGGTTTTCCAAGACATCAACATCAAGAAAATCTGACTCAATAACATCGGGTAACCCTAGAAGTTCATTCAATTTACAAGAGTTGACTCTAAAGACAACACCTTTCATATCCATAACAGCCTCTTCAATGGTAGTACTTTGCTTGAACTCATGATAGAATTCTCTGACTATTGTGTCATTCACTATTCCTAGCATTTTGATCCAAGTACTCCAATTCCTATCAATGATAACCTTATGGACATAAGAATCAACACAAGAATCTAAACTCACACCTTTCTCTTGAATAATCTTTTTGCACCCAAAAATTCCCAAAAGCTTAAACTTGTTAGCTTTAGTTATCTTGGAAAAAGAGGTAGATTTAGAGTTGTCAACGGGTTTTGTAGGATTGCTAATCCTAACTTTCTTGGCTTTCCCCATGACCTTGTATCGCAAAACACTAAAACAAACATGAGTGGAAACATCAAAGCAAGTTAATGACGAATAAACATATACAAAGGCAAAAACATCATTTTTGAACAAATCAATATGCATATCAAGAATTATCATAGCATCTTAATGATTTCTCAAAAACAAGAATAATGCTAACAAACAACTATCTTGAAGAACATGTGAACATATCATAAAAGAGAATACAAATTTAGCATATAATGCTCCCCCTTGATAAATGCCCCATCTGAGATCTAGATAGACACTTGTTCACAAAATAGCCACACATTCACATCACTAAGCAATTTCAATAGATTTTCAAATAAGCTCCACATAGCAAAGTGAGTTACACAAAGATTTTCAATCACTCTCATATGTCTTCAAAAATTGCTAAAGTATCAAAATACCAAATAAGCAAAAGTGAGTGTGTGAAGATTTTGTTTCAAGTATATGAAAAGAAGTAGTTTGATAATCAAGCATGCAAACATTTTCAACATCTATTCATCTTAAGCCCTTCCATAAAAAGGTCAAATCGGTTATCCTCCGAAATTTTGCTTATAAAGAGAATAGATTTCAACATGTGAGTGTGTGTGCATGTGGCTCATCATTCCATTTCTGTTTGACAACCCGAGCTCATTTGATTATTCAACTAAACTTCTTAAAGCCTTTTGTTTTGTTTTAGGCTTGAATCAAAGAATTATTTTTTTTTATTTTTAATTTTTTTATGATTCGTTTCAACAATTCTTTGATTTTTCTAACATAAACATATACGCTTTATGCTGGCTTTCACTCATCACAATGGCGTAGCCCTTTCCTACATTAAGCGGCTGCATAACCAAGGTGTGTAGCCCTTTCCATGAAGGTGCTCATTGAGTTCTATGTTGCTGAAGCAAATGGATACCATCCATAGGTCATCTGTAAACGTACTAGTCCTTAGGACTTCAAGTTGTATCAAAAACTTACATCAATCAAACTCAACGTACTTAACAAGACATACAAGAGAAGCAAAGTGCATTTTTTGGAACCAAGTTTTTTCGGCTTAAAAGCACATGAGCAAAAAGCAAGTAAAGAGACTTACTTAACATCTCTACTTCTCAAGAGAGTAGCTTTCAAAGAATATGAAGCTCATATTTTTCAAAACTTGCCACTCAACAATCATACAAACAGTAACACACATCATGATTAAGATCAATCTGAACAATTATCATCAAAAGATCCTAAATGAGCAAATGTCAAGGAGGACCATATAAACACTATACAAGTTCTCAAATATGACATGCTCCATGAAGTGGTATAACACGAAGAGTTGAGAGATGAAAATTTAAGTAAGCAAGCGATATGATATAGAGATACCTTCGCAAGCTATTTTCATCAAATGCAAGTCCTTCACCCTTTTTATGAGTTCTCTTGGCTTGTTTGTCCACATGACAACAAGTTTGAAATTCTCTAGAGAGATGTAGTGTATATTATACCTAGGGGGTGAATAGGTATAGTCTCAATTTCTTCCAACTTCAAAATTTACGGATTATAAGAATGAAATGTACACTTGATATGATTTAATAATTGTATAGTATGAGTCAATACATGTAAAAATCAATATACAAGAGATACAATCAATACATGATATGAAAGATAATAAAAAGTAAAGCTAAAATGAACACAAGTATTTTTATGTGGTAAACCTCAAAGAGGAAACATCCACGGGTTGAATAACTACAACCACCGGCAAAACAATCCACTATATGAAAATGACTTACACACTCTAGGCTATCAACAAATGATATCCACCATAAGCTATCAACTCCTAATCTACCCTTAAGGCTTAGTGAACCACCTAGTCTACTCCCTATTCAAGATGTGTCCTACACCTCTAGAGATCAACTTCCTATCCAAGGCTCTCAAGCCTCTAGGAAAATTTCCTTGCTTAGCTATCTAGATCACAAATGATCTTAGTCAAGCTTCCCTAGCTCAACCATTCGGAGTACCAAACTCCTAGCTAAGACTTTTGCTTAGTTATCTGGTTCCTCTTGATCCTAGCTAAGACTTCGTGCTTGGCTATTCGAAACACTTTCCTAGCCAAGTCTTCTTGCCCAAATCAAGACTTCACTCACCTTAACAAGTGACTTCAACCTTTCCACAAGGCAATGATCTAAGTGATGCAAATGATGCAAACACAGGACAAATAAAATCAAAATGATCAATCAAACTCTATGAACATGCTTAGATATATTCTAGGATATGCTTTCAACAAACAATCATAAATGTACCTAGAAATCAAGACATGTATATCAATAAGAACAAGATGAGAATATTCAATATATCACAAAAACCTTAGTTCTTAGATCATGAAATTAAACCTAGAAATTATCATGAAGCACATCACATATAACATTTCTAGAATCAATTTCAAGTTAAATCAAGCTCAGCAAATATATGTTCAAGAGAAGTCACAAAGCTAAAACTCAATTAAAAAAATGATCAAACACCCCTAGGATATGATCTAACAACATTTTTACCACAAATCATCTATCAAATAAGAAGATTAAAAGAGATGATCAAAGAGAAAGTGACAAGAAGAAGTTTCACATACAAAGTTGAAACTCGGACTGAAGAAAAGCTTTCTGCGAATAATCATAAATTCATTTGACTCTAAAAATGCTTGGGGTTTGTAGCTCTTTTCAAGACCAACAATTTTTGTTTTTAGATTACTCAATTTCTGGTTCGTATGAGAGAGTTATGATCAAAATAAGAAAACTAAAATTGAGAGAAAATTTTTGATTTCATCTTTTTCAAATTTTCTACACTTAATGTTTGGAGGGAAGGAGGAGAGCTTTTGAAAGAATTCAAGGGAGGGAAAAATGGACCGACCATGGATTGACACATGACCTCCACGTGTGGGGCGCATGTGCCACATGTGGGCAGAGAGGCATCCCAGTAGTGTAGCACACGTGGCACACAAAGATTGGCTTTATTGTGCAATGTAGCACATTCCTCTTTAAAGACACCTTCTTGCATGAATTGTGGCCAAGTCTTTCTTTGAAGCTTTGAATCAACATTTCTAAGACCACTAAACAATACAAAAAAAACATCATTTTGATAAGGAAAACATGCCAAGAAAAACCAGAAACCTAACAATTGATTTACGTGAGAAACCCACAACTGGGAAAAACTCACGGGATATTGTTCTAGCTACAGACAATCCTCAAATCCACTACTTGAATGAAAGTTTACAACCTAAATTGACCTCAAATTAAACCATTCTTAGTCTCTTACCCTTACACTCTACGCAACGGGCCTTTAATAGTGATCCTAGACCATCTGGCTTGTGCACTAATCCACTTAGTCACACGACTTAACACTTAATGAAGAGAACATAAACTAAGTGAATATAAAATGTATAAATACTAGGTCAACACATTTAAGCTTAACTAATCATGAATAAACATGTCAAATAATCCTAGAACTCATGTTCCTACATGTCATATGTCAAACTTAGCTATAAAATAAAAGCAATCCTAGATGCAATAACTATCGCAATACAACAACCCAATCAATCAACACAATAGCTCAACATGTTGATAAAAACTTAGTTTAAATGCTAACAAGTCATAAATGAGCTATCTTGCTAAGAAAGAACACTATAATAGATAAAAATGGTGTTCTACTTACCAAGTCATGTGTGTTGAAGAAGACCCATGCAAGAATACATCCTAGATGAAGCTAGATGTTTGATGCACATGAAAATGGGTTTGGGTGAGTAAAAATGGGTTCTTGGGAGTTATCTCTCTAGGGTTTGAGTTTCTCTCACTTCAATCTATTTTTGAGCTCACAAAAATGAGCTAGGAAGAAGAAAATATATTTATATAAGCGCTAGATAAAGTGGTGTCGTTTTGAAGACAACTAGATCCTGTCGAAACTGCAGTACGTGCTGCGACACGAACAAGGTGTCTGCACCGCGGTACACACAATATGTAGGCTCAGGAAAACTTCACGGTGGGGACTGCTCTAAAGGTAAGGTGCACCAACTGTGGCATGCACGGTGAAAAACATCAGAGGCAACACTTGACAAGAACCGATGTTCATGCAAGGTGCACCAGCTATGGTACCTACAACGGCAAGGACCGCGGCAAAGAGAAAAATTCTCTTTTCAAATCAACAAGGCATACCTAATCTATATGCATGTTGTACAAGTGTGAAGTGAGTGGATAACATGCATAAGTATCAAACAAGAATCGCGTAAGAATATACAATACATGTAAATGCATGAGATGTGTGAGTGCAATCAAAATCTCTTCAATTAAGAGTCAAGACAAGTGATATACCTTAAATGAACTTTGAGCTTGAGGGCTTAAATTCCAATTAAGCTTGATCACAAACAAAAAAGCCCTAAACTGCCCTTACATGATTAAACCCAAAAATGTAGTTTGTTAATGAAATAAGCCGATAAAACATGAGGAACTTACAATCTTCCCCTTTGGCTATTTCGTGACAAAACTACTACTAACAATTGATCCTAAAAAAAATAAAAAATAATAAATAAATAAATAAAATAAATAAATAAATAAACAAACAAACAAAAACTTGAGGTCAACTAAAGTTTTTCTACAATACAAAGAGATACCTGAAAGCCAGATTTTCAAGTCTTCCATCTCTTGTAGAATAAACATCCCTACAAAACAAGGTAACTACACTTTCCAAGATAAGTATATGTGAGGTGATCAAGTGAAAAAATAAATAAATACAAGCATTTGCATTAAAGAAAAAACAAGCATCATCATGCAATGAAGTGCAATGCAATGCTCCCCCTAAATGGGTTACTACCCCTCAACAAGAAATTTTCCCCAACATGCAATAAACTACTAAAACTTTCTTTATCACACTATCATACACTACTCCCCCCTTTTGTTATGAGATAGGAAAATGAGTATCCCTAACCGGGTCGCTTTTAGCAAAGAAAGATAGTAGAACACAAGACATTTGCATAGTTATATACATGAACTTTATGTAACTCAATTAATCGGGAGAGAAGCAAGGAGATTTAATTTTAAAGGAATGTGTGAAAAATGTTGCTTTGGATACAAGACATATAACATCAAAGATCAAGTAATGGTATTTGGCAAAGCAAACATCAGAAGAGTTTCCAAAGAAATTCAAACCAATTTGTACCCTTTTGTCAAGCAACAAGATATAGTTTTCAAAGATATTATAAAACATGAGCAACTATATCAAACCTTAAAGGCCAAACAAAACAGGGATATAGAATCCTTATTGATTGAATGGATATAAAATCCTTATTGGTTGTTGTCTTGTTCAAACCATTAAAAAGGAGACAAAACTAAATTTGGATGAAATATCGTTATTGATTGAATGGATACAAGATCCTTATTGAGTTTAGTCTTATCAATTGCATTCACACAAATTTGCTTTCAAGATAAGCTATTCAAAGATACCATCCATATCAATTTAAGCATGTCAAAAACAAGTTCACATGTCATGGAGATACATTATAAGTCATTCAAGTGTACTTCCTAAACAATTCTCCCAATCCAAAAATGCATTATTGAACATTAAGGTGACATGGATTGCAAACAAAGCAATGGTTCACACTTATTGAATGAGAATACCATATAAGCATATGTGCAATCAAGATACTCAAGCAATTAATAAAGAGGCATAAAGTTGATCAAATTTTTGCATGTGACAAGAATGCAATTTCGCTCTCTTTGCTTGAGCTCCCCTGATGAGGTCAATTACCAAACCATATCAATGTATGCGGAAAATCCCGATAGACCTACTAAGCGCTTTAAACCTAGTTGCATCTAAGGGCTTAGTAAATAAATCCGCTAGTTGATCATTTGTACCTACATGCTCAAGAGCAAGACATTTGTTTTTAACTAGCTCCCTAATAAAGTGATGTCTAATGTCAATGTGCTTAGTTCTAGAATGTTGCACCAGATTCTTAAAAATACTAATAGCACTCAAATTATCACAATAAAGGGTTAGAGTACGTTGGTCGAAGCCGTAGTCTACAAGTATTTGATTCATCCAAAGGAGTTGTGTGCATCCACTCCCAGTGGCTATGTATTCGGCTTTGACCATGGATAGGGAAATTGATTTTTGCTTCTCACAAAACAAAGACACCAAATTGTTTCCTAGGAAGAAGCAACCGCCCGATGTGTTCTTCCTATTACCATAATTTCCCACCCAATCAACATCACTAAATCCAACAAGACTTGGATTAGTGTCAAGAGAGTACCATATCCCATAGTTGGATGTCCCATTCACATAACAAATGATTCTCTTCACGGAAGAGAGATAGGAATCCTTAAGATCCGCTTGGTACCTAGCACACACACCTACACTAAAGGGCATATCAGGCCTACTTACGGTCAAGTAAAGCAAGCTACCAATCATGCAACAATAAAGGCTTTGTTCCACACTTTTTCCACTAGCATCCTGATCGTGCCAAATATGTCATATATTTAGGCCCTCAATTCTGTATCCTTTGTCTAGTTCTCGTATGTTTTTCTATATATTTTCTATCTAATAGGCTTGATTGTGCTAATTGCAGACAATAGACGTAATTCAGGTGTTAGAGATGAAAAGCAGTAAATTCAGATGCAAAACAACTAGAATCAACACAAAGTGCAGGTACCAACCACACTCCACTCGCACTCTTGCTAAAATCCGGGACCTGATATCTACAGAGTTGATAAAGTGTGGGTCAAGTACGGGTCATCTAACCACACTCCACCCGCACTTTACACTTTTCAGCTTAGGAATTCCAGCGTTGGAGTGCGGGTCCTTGAACCGCACTTCACCAGCACTTTATGAGAAATCCGAGAGCTGAAATTGTGAAAATATGATAAAGTACGGGTAAGTACGGGTGAGTGCGGGTCCTCGAATCGCACTTGACCCGCACTCTACGTTCCAGCGTGGGAATTCCAGCGTTAGAGTGTGGGTGAGTGCAGGTCATTGAACCGCACTCCACCCGTACTCTACGCGCGACAGCTTCTGTTTTTCAGCATTTTGAACCTAATTTTGTGTCCTCTATAAATAGAAATGGATGGGAACGAACCAAAAGATCCTCCATACATCCTTCCACACATATATTTTCATATTTTCATATTTTCTTATAACTTAGCTCTAGAAACACTTCTCCCTCTCATCCAAATCATCTCTACTCAACTCAAAGGCAACTATGAGACTTGGATCAAAGTTTGAAGGAAGGAGAGCTCTTCAAGGGTTTCCTCTCCATCTCTCTCTTAGTTTTGTATTTGTTGTAATGAATGTGAGTAGCTAAAATACCCCACTATGGGGTTGATGTTATTTGTTTGATGGATATTTGGGCTTTGTACATAAACTCCATGTTTTATATTTAATCTATCTATTCTCTATTCCATTACTTGATTGATTTCCATTATTGATTTGCTTGGATACACCCTCTTAGCATGTTAATTTGGATTACTTGAGTAAGCAATTAGGTTGTCTAATGCTCTATTGAATGGAAGGATTTTCGAAAATCCTGCTCTACAAACCATGCCCTTAATCTAACCTCGAACGGGTGTCCAGCTCTATACACCCTAGGTCGGCACTCTTGAGAGGATTAGAAGCCTTTTCTATACACCCTAGGTTGACCGCTAGCTAGAGATATATAGCCAACACTATACACCCTAGGTTGGTTACATTTGTCATTACATGCTTAATTGAGAGTTTGTTGCAATTGCCCCAATATTCGCTTACGAGTCCATCAACTCCGTAGTTCCATCATCATACATTCATCGCTCCATTCACATCCCATTTAATTGCATTCATAGTTTAGTTTATATTATATTTTCACCTACCATATACTTTACTTTTATGCTCACTAGTTTTATTAATCCTAATCTTATCATCGCTACCCCGATCTCAATGGATGACACCCGTGCTTACCACTTTACTCGTATTTATAATTGTGAATACATCGCATAGGTTTTATAAATTGTTTTGATGGACGGTTTTCTAACGGCGAAAATCTTCATCGTTTGGCATTAATGAGTGTGTCACAATGTTTTGTAGAGATAAATTGTTTAGTTTCAAAGTGGTACTAATGAGTGTGTCACAATGTTTGGCATTTTCAAGGCAAAACTTCTTCACTAGGTCTTTGCATATTTAGCTTGGGTTATGAAAATCCCATCATGCAATTGCTTAATTTGCAAACCTAGGAAGTAATTGAGCTCACCAACCAAACTTATCTCAAATTTATGAGACATGACATCAACAAATTGTTGGACGTTGGATTTGATGGTTGAGCCAAATACAATGCCATTAACATAGATTTGAGCTACAAATAGCTCATCATTGTTCCTCTTAATGAACAAAGTCTTGTCAACACTACCCCAAGAGTAGTCATTGTCAACAAGGAATTGAGTGAGGTGCTTATACCAAGACCTCAATGCTTGTTTCAACCCATATAAAGCCTTCTTGAGGCCATAGACATAGTTGGGGTGGTGTGGATCCACAAACCCCTTGTGTTGCTCAACAAAAACTTCCTCTTGCAAGAAGACATTAAGGAAGACACTTTTCACATCCATTTGGTACAATTTGAACTTGTGCACATAAGATATAGATAGAAGAAGCCTTATTGACTCAAGACGGGCAACCGGAGCAAAAGTCTTCTCAAATTCAATACCCTCAATTTGAGAGTATCCTTGTGCTACAAGTCTAGCCTCGTTGCGCATAATGTTGTCATCCTCATCAGATTTGTTCCTAAACACCTATTTTGTGACTATGATATTAGTACTCTTTGGTCTAGGAACTAGAGTCCAAACCTCATTTCTTTCAAATTGGTTTATCTCTTCTTGCATGGCAAGAACCCAAAACTCATCACTTACTCATCAACCTTTTTGGGCTCAATTTGAGATGTGTAACAAGTATAACTAATTTGATTAGCTATTTGATGCCTAGTCCTAACACCCTCATTGACATCTCTAATAACATCATCCTTGTTATAAAGATAACTAACCCAAGGAGAGGGTTATTTAGAGTCTAAGGGATAAACTCTATCAAGAGGTTGAATGTCCTCTTCATCAAGGTTTGACTTCACATCAATAGGAGTCTTAACAACTTTCTCCAAGAGAGAATCATCAACTTCAACAACCTACTCCTCATGGTCAATAATCTTAAGCCTACAATTATCTATGACAACATTAGATGATTCCATGACACTTCGAGTCTTCAAATTAAATACTTTAGAGGCTTAACTATTTAGGGCATGGCCAATAAAAATTTCCTCATCACTCTTGGTATCAAACTTTCCAAGTTGATCACAGTTATTAAGAATGTAAAAGAGTGGAAGTAGCTAACTTTTGACTTTTTTCCCTTCTACAACCCATATGAGGTTTGCCTAGTACCAGGCCTGAGGAAGACTCTATTTCCTATATAGCAAGTTGTACTAACGGCTTCAGCCCAAAGGTTCCTAGGGACTTTATTGCTAAGCAACATCACTTTGGCCATCTCTTGAAAGGCCATATTTTTCCTTTCAACAACTACATTTTGTTTAGGTGTCTTAGGAGTCAAAAACTCATGGGAAACGCCTAAGCTATTACAATAACTTTTAAAGCAAGCATTTTCAAATTCCCTCCCAAGGTCACTCTTAATCCTTTTAATGCATTTAATGTTAGAGTCTTTTTCATTTTGAATTTTAGTGCAAAGCATTTTAAATTTTTCAAAAGTTTCGGATTTTTCTCTAAGGAAGTATGTCCAATTAAACCTAGAGAAATCATCAGCACAAACAAAAATGTATCTCTTGCCATCGAGACTCTAGGTTTGCAAAATATCTATAAGGTCCATGTGAAGAAGCTCTAGGGGCTCCTTGGTGTTGAGATGCTTGCCTTTTTTGTGCATGTTATTGGTTTGTTTCCCTTGTTGGCAAGGTCCACAATAACGATCAACTTTTTTCACAAGCTCGGGAAGGACATGCACAACTTTGAACTTATCTAAGATCTTTAGATCACGATAGTTCATGTGGCCAAGTCTTTGATGTCACAACTTAACTTGCTCACTCTTGGACATATTGTTAGGTTTTTGGTTTGTGTTGACATAAATTCCATATCAAAACAATGTTTCACCGTTATTGATTTGTTGTCTTAGATTAATGATGATTCAAGCTTGAAGGAAGACTTGGCAACTTATCATGCAATATGATGTCTTGAAAGGGGAATATGCTACATTGCTCATCAAAGGTATATTTGACCTCATTCCTCTTACAAGGCTTAGGCACACACACACACACACACACACACACACATTGCATTCATATATGTCCCTACATGGTTGTGCTCAATTGGTATAACACATTCACACACTTGTTGAAGTATGCACATGTATTAGATTTAATTTGATAAACATTGTGAAATTGCATGTTCTATAACTATCTCTGGGAAATGGCATACTTGTGTGACTTTGTGTTTATTTTTTTATTTTATTGTTTTAGACTTAACATGATCTCATATGATTCCTTATTGAGTTCCGATCATTTCGGTTACTCACTCATTATGTTTTGAGTCAAAACTAGGAAGCTACGTTACTTTACGTTCTCATAGAATGCATTGTCTTCGTCGTCATGTATCGAGTTGAATTCATAACATTTGGTAAAATTTTCATAGTTTTCCTTGTGTGTAAGAGAGTCATAATTCATAATCCAAAGATGGATTTGAATTTAGAGTTCGAAGGCCCGAATACTGCTAAAGAACATGAGATGAGTGCGAGGGAGACATGAAATGGCCGAAGGCCATTTGGGGTGCATCTCGTGAGGGTGTGTAAGCCTCATGGGCCAGCCACCCCTCTGCCCCCATGAGGCTCACACACCTCCACGAGGTGGGTGATGTGTGATGTGGTAGCCTTTGAATTTCCACTGAATTCCCTCTCTTGGTTTCTTTTAAAACCTTTCATTCCCCCCCCCCCCCCTCCCCCTCCCCCCATTTTATTCTAAGAAAAAAATTTGAAAACACTTGAGCTGAAATTTTCTCTCCAACTTTCTCATCTTCCAAACACCATAACTTTCTCATTTTAACTCCGAATTGAGTAATTCAAGTTGGAGAATCTTATCAATCAAGTCCCCTACCGTCTCTAAAAGAGTTTGCAGTTGTTTAATCATGTTTTCTGGTGGTTCTTCTCTCAAAACCGAATCTGCCCATGATTCTTAAGTATTGAACTAAACCTTGTGTTTCCATCTTTTTAAACCTTCAATTACCTTGGGTTTTCTTCTTCTATATGTATATCTTTATATGATTAAAGCTAAATAAAATAGAGACAAATGTGAACTAGTTTTCTATGATTCTAGTTTTTCACATGTTTGAGTGTTGTATTGTGATTAGCTTGATATCTAAGGTTATTTGTGTTTTGATTGACTCATTTTATGATTAATAACCTTAGCATGTGCTTGGATCCTTTAATTGAACAAATCTAGGATTATCACATTTGATTTTATATTTAGAGCTAACTAGGATTTAATTGATTGTTACTTATATTCTTGCTTTAAATACTTGCTAGAATAATCATTGATCATATTTTGTGATTCTATCATTTTTTGTGTATGTTTCTAATATCTTGAATATGTGCTTCATGTATTTGATTTATTCAAGTGTTAGCTTTGTGAATGAAACTAGGAATCACATGGGTTAGGAGTTTCACATGCTCTAGGTTTCAATTCATGTTTTGTAACTAGACTATTTTTCACTTGTGTGCTCACATGATGAAGTCTAGTTTCCATGGAATGTATTGATCACATGTTCTATGTTAAAGTGTTTGTTTGCATCATTTGCATTCATTTATCACACTTAGGAAGTCCTTGTAAAAGACATGAAGTCTTGGTTAGGACAAGAGGTCCGGATAACCAAGCATGAAGTCTTGACTAGGACAAGTGGTCCGGATAGTCATGCAAGGAAGTCTTGGTTAGGACAAGAGGTTCGGATAACCAAGCAAGAAGTCATGTCTAAGATCGGGAAGGTCTGGATAGCTACGCATGGGAGGCTCTCTAGAGGCATGAGTGTCTTGGATAGGAAGTTGGCTATGACATTGGTAGGCCCAGAATGTTGGATAGACATACTGCAATAGAGAGTGTTGCATGGGATGTGTATTCACTCTTGAGGAATTTCTAATCTTTCAATGATGTTGTGTAGACATAGACTCCAATAGAAAGTCGTTCCACACTTTTGAGGAATCTCTAATCTACCAATAGGGTTGGGTAGACATAAACTCCAATAAGAAGTAGATCATGAGTTGGTCACTTTTGAGGAATTTCTCATCTATCATCTAATATATATAGTACCTAGTGGTTGTAGTTCAACTCATGGATGTTTCATCCTTAGAGGTTTTACCACGTTAAAAAATCTCTTGTTAATTCTTCCTATCTCTATCTTTCATATTTGTATTTGTATATGTTTTAATCTTGTTTCATAATCTTCACTCATGATGTATTTGTAAACAAGATTTTGTTAAGTGTGAGATGTAAGCACATCATATTGATCAAAGTTATATATATAATTCTTTTGTATATTGATCAATTTGTGTATAGTTATATATTGATTGTTACTTGTAACATATTGGACATTGTTGGAAATACAAGTATTATTTGTTATTAGTGTAAGATCTTTGATTTGTATTGGCTTATACCATTGCAAAACACTCTTTATTTGTAATGGTTAGTTGCTTAGGTGATTCTTGGTGAAAAGAAGCTTCAAAGGAGAAAAGCAACTTCTCATTCAAATATCGTCTTCAAGAGGAAAAGTGCTTACTTGGATGCTAAGGTATCAAGATACTTCTTCCTCTTGCAAGACGTAAGCGCACACACACACAATTCATTCATGTGTGTCCCTGCATCATTGTGCTATATTTGGTATAACACATTCACACACTTATTATAGTATACACATGCATTGGTCTTATATTGACAAACATTGTAGAATTGCATGTTTTATGACTATAGCTTAGATATGATATACTTGTGTGACATTGTGTTTATTTATTTGTATTTCTTATATTTTGGACTTGAACATGATCTTATTTGATTCCTTAATGAGTCCCGGTCATTTCGGTTACTCATTAATTAGGTTTCGAGTCCAACCGATGTAGCTGTAATACTTTGCGTTCTCATTAATTGTGTTGTCTTCGTTGTCATTTTCTGAGATGAATTCTCAACCTTTTGTCAAAGTTTAGTAGTCATCATTGTGCGTGAGGGAGTCATGATTCAAAATCCGAAGATAGATTGGAAATAAAAGTTCAGAGACTCAGATACGGCAGAAGAATACGAGAGGAGCACGAGAGGAGCAAGCTTGGCCAACGGCCAAGCAAACGAGGCCACGTGTGGAGGCCGTGTGCCACATGGCCAGAGTCCTCCTCTGCCCATGTGTGCCACATGTGGCTGGTGATGTGGCAGCTGCTGGCTGGCTTGTTTTTCCGTATCTTGAATTCTTTTAAATACTCCCCTCCTTCCCTCCAAAGACAACTTGAAGAAAAATTGAAAAAGAAAGAGTGTAGATTTTCTTCATGATTTTTGATTTCTTAATTTGATCATAACTCTCTCATTTCAACTCGAAATTGAGTGATTCAAAAGTCAAAACTGTTGGTCTTGAAATGAGGAATAAACACCAAGCATTGTCAAAGCCAATTTAATTTGATATTTTTTGTAGTGAGCAGATTTCAATCCGAGGTTCATACTTTGTATGTGAACATCTTCTTCTTACTTTTTCCTTTGATCATCACTTTTATTCTTCCTAATTGATAGATGAAATGTGTTAGGAATGATGTTAATTCATACTGTAGGTCTGTATGATTGATTGATTGTTGAGTTTTAGCCTTGTGATCTCATTTGAACATATTTAGCTAAACTTGACTAATCTTGAAATTGATTGTAGAAATATCTTGTATGATGTGCCTCATTATAATTTGTAAGTTTATTTACATGATCTAAGAACTAAGAATTTTTGGGTGAAATATTGAATATTCTTATCTTGTTCTTATTGATACACATGCTTTGATTTCTAGGAACATTTGTGATTGTTTATTGAAAGCATATCCTAGAATATCACTAAGCATGTTCGTAGAGCTTGATTGATCATCTTGCTTTATTTGATTGTGTTTTCCATCATTTGCATCACATAGATCATAGCCTTGTAATAGGTGGAAGTCTCTTGCAAAGTGAGTGAAGCTTTCTATAGAGCAAGAAGTCTTGACTAGGACATGTGGTCCAGATAGTCAAGCAAAACACTTAGCTAGGAGTGTGGTACTCCGGATGGTTGAGCTAAAGGAGCTTGACTATGATCTTTGTGATCCGGATAGCTAAGCACGAAATCTTCCTAGAGGCTTGAGAGCCTTGGATAGGAAGTTGCTTCCTAGAGGTGTAGCACACACCTTGGATAGGGAATAGGCTAGGTGGTTCACTAGGCCCGAGGGTAGACTATGAGTTGATAGCTTAGGGTGGATATCATGTGTTGATAGCCTTGAGTGTGTAAGTCATTTTCATCAGAGTGAATTGCTCTACCGGTGGTTGCGGTATAACCATGTGGATGTTTTCTCTTTGAGTTTTTGCCACTTAAAAACGAATGTGTCAAGTTTTATTTTTATCTTTTCATTATCTTCCATATATTGTATTGATTTCGTCACTTGTATATTAATTTCCGCATGTGTTGGTTAAAGCAAATCATTTTGTTAAGACACATCAAGTGTGCATTTCATTATTGTATTCCGTAAAATTTGAATTTGGAAGAAATTGGGCCTATACCTATTCACCCCCTAGGTATATATTACACTATATTGCTGAAGGGAATTTCATTTTGTATCAGAACGGGTGTCTAGAAGTAATTAGATAGATCCATATTATAGTGCTTGTGTTTTGTTTTGTTGTATTTTTAAGCCATGGGTGATTTGATGTCGGAAGGTGCCTTTAGTGCTAGACCTCCACTTTTGGATAGTGGTAATTACACCTTTTAGAGAAATACAATGAAAGCCTACATTAGAGCCATCAACGATAAATCATGGATGAGTGTGAGTGATGTAGTAGTGGAAGAGGAGTCCTTGAATGATCAAGAATCTACTAGCAATTACATTGCTCATGTGGCTATATATGAAGGAAGATTTGAGGATAGTATTGAAAACTCCTCAAGTACTGAGGAAAGTGAAAACTCTTCAAGTAGTGAAGATAGTGAAATCTCCTCCAATCATGAAGAGTTCGAAACTGCCTCAAATCAAGATTATATAAGCTTCAATGACAAGATCCTTCAACAAAAGAATAAAGAGAACAACAAGTTGAAGTTGATCAATGCCAATTTAGTGGTGATAATTGAAGCTCTTGTTAATAAGAAGCTAGAGAATCATGGTCTAGGCTTAAAAGAATTCAATGAACTTAAAGACAAGATCCTAATTCTAGAAAAGAACTTAAAAGATAGCAATAATAGACTTAGCATTTTGAAGTAAGAGATTGAGCAAAAGGATAGCTCTCTTGATTGTGCTAGAAGGTTAGAGAATGTGCTTAAAGCCAAACTTAGTGAGCACTTAAATCAAAAGAAAAAGTATGAACAATGGCTTAGTAAATCTCGTGAAGATGTTAGGAAAAACGATGATATCTTTGAGAAATATGCCATTAAGATTAGGGTGATGAGTGATAAACTTGATGAGGCTAGTAAGATGATTAACAAGATGTCATCTAGTTCTAATAAAGTAGAAACCTTCATTAGAAGTGGTAAGCATCCATGTGACAAAAGAGGTTTGGGTTATATCAATGAGAAGGAAACTTCTTGATCTAACAAATCTATTTTTGTCAAAGCAAGTGTTGAAACAAATGTAGTTACTCTCTCTCAAGGTAAAGCAATGAAAGCTACCGGAGGTGCCTCTTCATCAACAAGGAACTTCAATGGAAGGACGTAACAAGATCAAAGTCAAAGAGCATCAACCTTAAATGCATAAGGTAAAGCATCAATAGTTGCACATCAAAGAGGTAAAATTGTGAGAAGACCAAATGCGTTGGAAACACATGCAAATGGTAAAATTCTTAAATTTATACCTATTTGTCATCGTTGTAATATGGTAGGACACATTTGACCTAGGTGTTTTGATAATGCTTTACATGATATGTCTTTGAATTGTCCTAGGCAATCTTCCATGTATGGATTTAGAACTAGAACTAGGAAAACCTTGGAAAAGCATGTTGAGAAGAAACGTGTTGATGACTTGCTTGTTAAATCTTGTGTTGTGCCTCACTCTACTATGCATAAGAAAATTGATAATGCTTTGTTTAATATATTTGAGAATGTGACTAGCAAGGTCAACGTGCATGTTCAAAAGTCAAACATTGAGTCAAAGCATGTTAGTGGTAAGAGTGAGAGGCGTATTGTGAATAGTGTGTGGGTTAGAAAAGACACACCTAAATGTCTAGTTGCACAATATGCTCTAAGAGCCAACTCCTGCTATAAGAAGCCCTAAGAACGTGTGCACATTGCCAATAATCTTGTAAAGGAACATACCAGGAAAGCTTGGATTAAAAAGCATAATGTGAAAAATGTTCCTAGTCATTCTTCTAAACATGTTTCTAATGATAAATTTTTGAATGTTGTGCATGATATTGATAATCAAGTGAAGAAGAATGTCAAGAAGACTTGGTTGAAAAAGAGTGTTTCACATGATCATACTAATAGTCTTGATGATATCTTTGTTGATGGCAATAATGATGTGTATAACATGAGTGATATCTTTATAAAGATTATAGTTGATTATTTATCTTCTAGATATACTATTGCTGTGAGAAATGATCATGATGGTTTATGTGTTAGTGCACCCAAGACCAAATGGGTCAAGGGTGGGTGCTCTTACCCTTAGTGTAAGATTGCACATGTGAGTTAGGTTTAAAGATTAGTATCAAGTTGTTGAGTAACATAGTTATCTACCCTTGTTTCTCTATAACTTCACATGAACTTAGCTATCTCACATATTCACTATAATAGTCAAAATTTGTTGATTAACTTTAAAGAAGATGAATTTTGGAATTTATTTGGTATTATTTTTGTTAAGTCTTTTAGAGAAAGTCATTTTCATGTGATTGTTTGAGTTGAAAGTGTTTGGTCTTTATTCTCTCATGAGGAAAAACAAGCTGAGAGAGCTCATAAAAAGAGCGGAGACTTTTCATTGGTGAAAAAGCTTTCTAAGGTATTTCTCGATTCTTAAAGCTTGCTTTTAATTTCATCGTTTCAACTCTTTGTGTGCATGGCACAAAGCACATATTCATTAGGCATCATTTCATTAAAGACTTAGTTGAACGTTCTATTGTTTCTCTAGAGCATATGCCTACTAAAAATCAACTTACAGATTTGTTCACTAAGCCCTTGGACATAGGAGGTTTAAAACTCTTCGACGATCCATTGGCATGATTTGTGTTGATTATTGTCTATATGTGATTGTGAGTGGCTTGATAAGCAAAAACTTTATTTCAATTGATATCAATATCTTTGAGAGCTACTCACTTGAGAAGTAATGATCTTAAACAAGTATCTTTTATTGTTTTTAGATCATGCACTTGAGCTAGAAAATCTTATTTTTGAAAAATACACAAATGCTTCTCTTATATGTTTTAGTTTTGATTATTTTTTGTTGAAAATATGTAGATTATGGATGCATCTAGAAGCCTATTGCTTAGTACATGATAAATGACATATGGTATGTATCCATTTTGCTTCGGCACTACGTAGAACTCAACGAGCACCTTCATGGAAAGGGCTACACACCTTGGTTGTGCAGCCGCCTAATGTAGGAAAAGGCTACGCCATTGTGATGAGTGAAAGCCGCCATAAGGTGTATATGATAATGTTAGAAAAATCAACGAAGTGTTGAAAAGAATCATTAAAAAAAATAAAATTCTTTGATTCTAAGCCTAAAAGAAATGAAAAATAAAAAGGCTTATTGGTGTATAGTTAAGAATTATGAAATGCTCGGGTTGTCAAATAGAAATGAGTAAACGAGCCACATGCACACACACGTTCAAATGTTGATATCTATTCTTTTAAAGCAAAAAAAAAAACCGGATGAATATCGGTTTGAACTATTTTTGGAAACGCTTTAGTTGGATAGGTGTTGAAATAGTTTGCATGTTGATATCACAATAACTCCTACTATATATGTGAGAAGCATTCACACACACACACATACACATATTTTACTTATGTGCTTGATTCATTAGCAATGTGAGAATATTTTTGAGAGATTGATGAAAATCTATGATTCTCTTTTGGACTTTGAAAAGTGATGAAATAATTTCTCTTATTGTTTGAATGTGTGAATGTGTGAATGTGTGAGTCCCTTGTGAACAAATCTACTTGGTGATAATATGTGGAGCATATGTTAAGGGGGAGCTTTAGTTTATTCAACTTCGCTTTCTATATGTTTTGTTTGCTTAATATCTTGTTCTTTATTTCTTGTGTCATTTGTCTATTCCTTGACAAAAAGGGGGAGAAATTGTATACCTCACCATATTTGATATGGGGGAATCCATATTTGATAAAGAGGAGAAAATGTATACCTCACCATGTGTAGAGAAATGTTCCAAATGTGTTAGTTTTGTACCTCTTTGTCTTTAATTGGAGACTTTGTCTTAAGGGGGAGACAAGAATTCTTCACTTAACAAGATTGAGAGACTTAGGAAGTGCTTTAATATGAAAACATTCATTTTCTTGAGATAATGCATTTTTTGTATGAGATAAAGGAACTTTTGTTATTTGTTTATATGATAATATCTCACCATTCTTCTTTGGAAGAAGATCTCTTGTTGGTTTGTTATTTTCCTCATAGGTTCCTTGAAGATCAAAGAAGGGACTCTAGAAGAATAATGAAGACTTGAAGTCATTTTAGTTTAGGGATCTCTTTGTAATGTGAGGATGAGAGAATGCTATCAACATTGAGTTTATTGGTGTAAACAATGTGCAATGAGAATAAGGTTTTTCCATGGAATAGTCAAAGAGGGAGATTGTAAGATCCTTGATTTGTATTAACTTGATTCCATTGCAAAACACTCTTTATTTGTAATATTTAGTTGCTTAGGTGATTCTTGGTGAAAAGAAGCTTCAAAGGAGAAAAGCAACTTCTCGTGCAAATATCGTCTTCAAGAGGAAAAACGCTTACTTGGATTCTAAGGTATCAAGATACTTCTTACTTTTGCAAGGCGTAAGCACACACACTGAATTCATTCATATGTGTCCTTGCATCGTTGTGCTACATTTGGTATAACACATTCACACACTTATTGAAGTATGCACATGCATTGGTCTTATATTGACAAACATTGTAAAATTGCATGTTTTATAACTATCGCTTAGATATGGCATACTTGTGTGACATTGTGTTTATTTATTTGTATTTCTTATATTTTGGACTTGAACACGATCTTAGTTGATTCTTTATTGAGTCTCAATCATTTCGGTTACTTATTCTTAAGGTTTCGAGTCCAAATGATGTAGTTACGCTATTTTGCATCCTCATTCGTTGAGTTGACTTCGTCGTCATTTTCCGAGATGAATTCTCAAAATTTTGTCAAAGTTTTGTAGTCTTCGTTGTGCATGAGGGAGTCACGATTCGTAATCCGAAGACAGATTAAAAATCGAAGTTCAGTGGCCCAGATACGGCCGAAGAATGCGAGAAGAGCAAGCTTGGCCAACGGCCAAGCAAAAGAGGCGACGTGTGGAGGCCCTGTGCCACATGGCCAAAGTCCTCCTCAACCCATATATGCCACACATGCCAACACGTGGCTGGTTATGTGGCAGCAGCTTGTTGGCTCATTTTTCCCTCTCTTGAATTCTTTTAAATACTCTTCTCCTTCCTTCCAAAGACAACTTGAAGAAAAATTGAAAACGAAAGAGTGCAGATTTTCTTCATGATTTTTTTATTTCTTAATTTAATCATAACTCTCTCATTTCAACTCGAAATTGAGTGATTCAAAATCCAAAAATGTTGGTCTTGAAGTGATTAACAAACCCCAAGCATTTTCTGAGCCAATTGACTTCGGGATTTTTTGCAGTGAGCAGATTTCAGTCCGAGGTTCATACTTTGTATGTGAACATCTTCTTCTTACTTTTTCCTTTGATCATCTCTTTTATTCGTCCTAATTGATAGATGAAATGTGTTAATAATGATGTTAATTCATACTATAGGTTTGTGTGATTGATTGATTGTTGAGTTTTAGCCTTGTGATCTCATTTGAACATATTTAGCTAAACTTGACTAATCTTGAAATTGATTCTAGAAATATCTTGTATGATGTGCCTCATGATAATTTGTAGGTTTAATTACATGATCTAAGAACTAAGAATTTTTGTGTGAAATATTGAATATTCTTATCTTGTTCTTATTGATACACATGCTTTGATTTTTAGGTACATTTGTGATTGTTTGTTGAAAGCATATCCTAGAATATCACTAAGCATGTTCGTAGAGCTTGATTGATCATCTTGCTTTATTTGATTGTGTTTTCCATCATTTGCATCACTTAAATCATAGCCTTGTAATAGGTGGAAGTCTCTTGCAAAGTGAGTGAAGTTTTGTGTAGAGCAAGAAGTCTTGACTAGGACATGTGTTTCGGATAGTCAAGCAAAACACTTAGCTAGGAGTGTGGTACTCCGGATGGTTGAGCTAGAGGAGCTTGGCTAGGAGCTTGACTATGATCTTTGTGATCTGGATAGCTAAGCACAAAATCTTCCTAGAGGCTTGAGAGCCTTGGATTGGAAATTGCTTCCTAAAGGTATAGGACACACCTTGGATAGGGAGTAGGCTAGGTGGTTCATTAGGCCTGAGGGTAGACTAAGAGTTGATAGCTTAGGGTGGATATCATATATTGATAGCCTTGAGTGGGTAATTCCTTTTCATTATCAACTTGTGTGCTTAGCTTAGGTTTGTGTGCTTTGCTGGTGGTTGTGGTATCAACTTGTGGACGTTTCCTCTTTGAGGTTTTACCACATAAAAACAAATGTCCTATTTCGTTTTTATATTTTCATTATCTTCCATATATTGTATTGATTGCATCACTTGTATATTGATTTTTGCATGTGTTGATTAAAGCAAATCGTTTGATTAGGACACATCAAGTGTGCATTTCATTATTGTATTCCTTAAAATTTTAATTTGGAAGAAATAGCTATCATAATACAACAACTCAATCAATCAACATAAAAGCTAAACATGTAGATAAAAACTTAGTCTAAATGATAATAAGTCATAAATGAGCTATCTTGCTAAGTAAGAACACTAGAATAAATGAAAATGATGTTCTACTTACCAAGCCATGTGTGTTAAAGAAGACATATGCAAGAATATATGCTAGATGAATCTAGATCATGCTAGATGATGTTTGATGCACATGATAGGGTTTGGGTGAGTAAAAATAGGTTCTTGTGAGTTTATCTCCCTAGGGTTTGAGTTTCTATCACTTCAATCTATTTTTGAGCTTACAAAATGAGCTAGGAAGAAAAAGATATATTTATAGAAGCCCTAGATGAAGTGGTGTCGTTTTGAACTTAAACAATTAGATCCCATCAAAACCGTGGTGCATGCCGCTGTACGAACAAGGTGTCTACACCGCAGTACACACAACTTGTAGTCTTTGGAAAACTTCACGGTGGGGACCGCTCTAGAGGTAAGGTGCACCAGCCACAGCATGCACGGTGAAAAACATCATAGGCAACAACTGACAAGAACCGTGGATCATGCAAGGTGCACCAGCCGCTGTACCCATAACGGAACGCGGACCGCAACAAAGAGAAAAACTCTCTTTTCAAATAAACAAAGCACACCTAATCTATACGCATGATGTGCAAGTGTTAAATGAGTGAATAACATGCATAAGCATCAAACAAGAAACACACAAGAATATACAAGACATGTAAATTCATGAGATATGTGTGTGTGTGCAATCTAAATCTCTTTAATTAAGAGTCAAGATAAGTGATATACCTTGAATTAGCTCTTGAGCTTGGGGGCTTGAATTCCAATTAAGCTTGATCACAAACAAAGAAGCCATAAACTACCCTTACATGGTTAAACCCCAAAATATGGTTTGTCAACAAAATAAGCCAATCAAAAATGAGGAACTTACACAACTTATTAACCTTATACGTTATATAAGAATAAATAGGGTAAGATTTGTAATCATACCTCAAGGCTAACTCCTTCGTTCATTCTCTTATTGATATCGCTTTTAAGATTTGTAATCATACCTCAAGGCTAACTCCTTCGTTCATTCTCTTATTGATATCTCTTCCCGATTTGCACCACAGGATCTTCCTCGCTATCTCTCGCGTTCCAGCAACTGCGTGTGGGCACGTCACAGACTTCAGGAGGTTGAATGGAGGTAGAAGAAAACACACAAAACAACTCTTGCCTTGTGTAGGTGAAGTTCGGCCACCCTAAAAAATAGTAAGGAAAACACCACACACCACCCCACCCCCCAACTTTGTTTTTTCGTTTTCTTTTCTTGTTTTTGGCCGCATACCCTCTCACCAATTCTTCTAATTTGCGTGTACTACTTTCAATTACTTTAATTGATATGCTTTAAGTTTTCGATTAACAGATATTATAGATTAGGTTTCTTTTTTCAAATATCAAATATTCAAAATATATATATATCTTTTATCTTGTTAATTAAAACTCAATTATTAAAATAAATATCCTGATATCTTATATCATGATAGGGTTTCAAGTGACCTAGATTAAATAGGATTCTAAATCCCATTTAATTCAATGTTGTCACTGTGACTTGAACCCATGACCTGCTAAAGATTAAATAATCAATACTATTTTATATCTTGGCTTTGGTCTTGGTTCGAACCTTATACCTTCATAAAATAATTAATTCAATTAATAATTCATAATCATTAATACAATTAAATAATCACATTATTTAATATAATTAATTATTAATCCATTAATTAAATAATCACATCATTTAATTAATAGTCTAAATAAAATCCTTGTTACTTTCGTAACATATTTAATTGGACCATCCAATTAATTAACCATGACCTTTGTTACCATAATCATTCTGGGCTAGCAAGGGGACCTAATGGACCCACAGTCTTGAACTCTAATAATCCTTAGAAAAAATTAATTAAACTTTTTAATTAATATTTCATAATTATTAACATCGGAGTTACTCCACTAAAACCCTGAGGCTGCACTCTCGTAACTGTAAATGTTTTTACACAAACCTAAATTCAGTGTCCATCGATATAGCTATTACATATGGTATGATCCTCCACAAGTAGTTCATAATTAGAGATGGGTCATGAAGTCCGTTTTACTCCTTCAATTATATCTTTTCCATTAAGTACCATTGATTCTCTATTGAACAATTATATCACTCATTCCTTTACGGAAGAATGAGATTGCTCTTAATTGTTCAAGCCTCGAATCAACCCTTAAGGGAACTACTTTTCTAATTCTCACAAGAAGAAGTATATTCCAATATTGTGTATAGACCTTCCCAACCATAAGCCAAACCGCGATTCCAAGATACGGAGATATTGATTGAGAATGCTATTCCGATCTCACCCATGGTAAATCAAAAACCATGATCTAACCTAAAGGAGTCAATAAGACACTCAAGATTAAGATCACTCATATACAACCATCATTTGTCGATATATATGAATCTCCCATTGTAAAAGTTATTGGAGAGAGATTCATATGGATCATGGCCCAGTCCTATATGATCACATCATATAAGGTGCCTCCATTCTCATATCACAATATAAGTAGTCTAGGATAAGACCACCGTATATTACGGAATGGACCGCAACTGTTGATTAACCACAAATAAAGTACCCAGCTTCATTTGCTCTCTACGGACTCTTTAGATATCACGTCTCAACTTGAATTCCTTTGCATATGACACTCATATACCCAGTTCGAGATTATATCCAGCAATCTTGGATGTTTAGCACATATGATATAAAACATTAAGACATATAAATATAATGAAAAGGATTACTTCTGCAATATCCTTGATTTGTATTGGCTTGATTCCATTGTAAAACACTCTTTATTTGTAATGGTTAGTTGCTTAGGTGATTCTTGGTGAAAAGAAGCTTCAAAGGAGAAAAGCAACTTCTCATGCAAATATTGTCTTCAAGAGGAAAAGCGCCTATTTGGATGCTAAGGTATCAAGTTACTTCTTCCTCTTGCAAGGCGTAAGCGCACATATACACAATTTATTCATGTGTGTCACTACATCATTGTGCAAAAATTTGGTATAACACATTCACACACATTTAAGTATGCACATGCATTGGTCTTATATTGACAAACATTATAGAATTGCATGTTTTATCATTATCGCGTAAATATGGCATACTTGTGTGACATTGTATTTATTTGTTTGTGTTTATTGTATTTTGGACTTGAACATGATCTCATATGATTCCTTATTCAGTCATCCTCATTTCGGTTACTCATTCATTAGGTTTCGGGTCCAAACGATATGGCTACGCTACTTTACGTTCTTATTCGTTGAGTTGTCTTCGTCGTCATTTTTTGAGATGAATTCTTAACCTTTTGTCAAAGTTTTATAGTCTTCGTTGTGTGTGAGGGAGTCACAATTCCTTATCCGAAGAAGGATTCAAAATCTGAGTTCGGAGGCCCGGATACGGCCGATGAACACAAACGGAGCGCGATAGGATCAAGCGTGGCCAATGGCCAAGCTTAGAGGCCACGTGTGCCACACGTCCAGCACTGCCCTCTACCCACGTGTGCCACACGTGGATGGTTATATGGCAGCAGCTGGTTGGTCCATTTTTCCCTCTCTTGAATTCTTTTAAATGCTCTCCATTCCCTCCCATTTCATCCTAAGAAGAAAATTTGAAAAAGACAGAGTGCAAAATTTTCTTTCCAATTTTCCTAACTTCCAAACACCATAACTTTCTCATTCGAACTCCGAATTGAGTGATTCAAGTCGGAGAATCTTCGTATTCAAGTCCCCTACCTTCTCTATAAATATTTTCAGCAGTTTGATCAAGTCTTGTGTTGGTTTTTACCTCAAAACTGAAACCGCACGAGATTCCTAGGTATTGAACTAAACTTTGTGATTTCATCTTTTATGATCTTCAATTACCTTGGGTTTTCTTCTTCTATATGTATGTGTATGTATGGTGAATGCTATTGAGAAAGATAGCTTCATAATCAAACTTAATCAAGTCTAAAGAAAGACAAATGTGAAATAGTTTTCTATAATTCTAGTTTTTCACATGTTTGAGAGTTGTATTGTGATTAGTTTGATATCTAGGGTTATTTGTGATTTGATTGACTCATTTTATGATTAATAATCTTAGCATATGTTTGGATAATTTAATTGAACAAATCTAAGATTAGCACATTTGATTTTATGTTTAGAGCTAACTAGGATTTAATTGATTATTCATTATATCCTTGCTCTAAATACTTGCTAGAATATTCATTGATCATATTTTGTGATTCTAGCATTTTTGGTATATATTTCTAATATCTTGAATATGTGTTTCATGTATATAATTTATTCAAGTGTTAGCTTTGTGAATGAAACTAGGAATCAAATGTGTTAGGTGTTTCACATACTCTAGGTTTCAATTCATGTTTTATGACTAGACAATATTTGACTTGTGTGCTCACATGATTAAGTCTATATCTACATGATTTTTACTTGATCCATATATTTCATATGTTCATGCATCATCTTGTATGATTGCATCACTTGGATTATTAAACTAGAATATCATATATTGTGTGCTCATTGTCTAATTCTAGTTTCCATAGTTCATATTGATCATATGTCTTATGTTGAATGTGCTTGCATCATTTGCATCACTTAGATCATTTGCCTTGCAAAAGGTGGAAGTCTTTTGTTAAGGAGAGTGAAACCTTAATTTGAGCAAGAAGACTTGGATATGAAAGTGTTTCGAATAGCAAAGCAAGGATTCTTAGTTAGGGTCAAGAGGATCCGGATAACTAAGAAAAAGTCTTAGCTAGGAGTTTGGTACTCCAAATGGTTGAGCTAGGGAAGCTTGACTAGGATCATTTGTGTTCTAGATAGCTAAGCAGGGGAATCTTCCTAAAGACGTGAGCATCTTGGATAGGAAGTTGCTTTCTAGAGGTGTAGGACACATCTCAGATAGGAAGTAGGCTAGGTGGTTCACTAGGCCCGAGGGTAGACTAGGATTTGATAGCTTATGGTGGATATCATGAGTTGATAGTCTTGAGTGCGTAAGTCCTTTTTATCATAGTGAATTGCTTTGCCGGTGGTTGTGGATTCAACGTATGGATGTTTCCTCTTCGAAGGTTTCCCACGTAAAAATCAATGTGTCAAATATATCTATCTCCAACAACCTACAATCACGTTTTGCCAACCACTATCAAATCCGCTTTGCAATCCCACAACGTCACACCTCCAGTGCTTTACGCTGTCAAAACCAATGTGACACCCACAACGGTCCCCACAGCGGTCATTGCTTATTTTTGATAGATTTCCACTCTGAATTGGTCTAGAATTGTCTCAAAATATCCCAAATCAAATCATAATAACTCTAGAAGATCAAGACATGTTTGGGAAAATTCCTAAACTCAATTTAGGAATTAATCATCAAAGAGGAACTCCAAGTTAAGAAAGGATTCTTATTCCAAAATTCATTCTTCTTTCCTACTTTGTGTGTTTCCTACATCAAAGCAAATTAGGAATCTATAAGGAGAACTCACCTATAAATACCAGGAGCTTCTTTAAGAGAGCGTGACTCATTATTCAAGATTGAAAACCGAAGATCGAAGATCCTTCATAGTTTTATTTTCTCTCTTTTTCTACCTTTCTTTAGTTTTAATGTTTTTATATGCTTTCATAGTTATGATGTGTAGCTAAACTTCTCATAGCTAGAGCTAACTTGAAGCTCTAGACATGATTTCAATTCCATAGACAAGTATGTTTTAATGAAGTATAATTTTCATTATATGATGATTTCAATTTCTCCATTATAATTGTTTTTCTTTTATTGTGTTTCTTTGATTGATCACCTTAGGAGCATGATTTTAGGATCTACATTGTAGGATAGAGTTCGAATGCCATACTAACATTTTCTTGCATGCAACAATTAATTGAAATAAGATCCAATTAAGGGAAATTGATTCACGAATTGCTTGGAAAAAATGCCATATTCTAGGGCTTGTGTGACATTCATATTCTCTTTTTTCTTAATGGATTCCTATTATTAAATCTAGTAGATGTCCATACTAGGTTATAATTTGGAATACACATATTTATGTAGATGCCATGCAACTTACGTAGTAACTAAGAGAGAATTTATACGACTCGTATGGGTTGCCAACAACTTGTCGTGAATATCTTCATCAAGTTTGATTGTCTGCTAACTTCATTATTGTACGTCTATGGATTGGATGAATGTTTAGTGGTGGATAGGAAGTTCTAGCTAGTTTTTCTTCATTGATTTTTCCAAATAATTTTTTGCTGCATTTCTTAATTTTAGTTTAATTTAAATTCTTAATTTTTAATAATCAATTCAAAAACCCTTAATCGTTTGTGTGAGTTATGTTTTAGTTAAGTTGTATTAGAGTCGTAGAGTGTCTTAAATTAGTATTTTTAAATTCATGACTTTTGAAACTAATAATGCACGATGTGTATAAAACTATCTAGACGGGGGGTGAATAGATTTTAACCTTTATTACCAAATTTGTGTGTTTAGTCAATTTACGAAAATACCCTAATCTAATCAATACAATACATCAAGTGTAAAGGTGCAGAAATATAAATGACACTTGATTTTTACGTGGAAACCCTCAATAGGGAAAAGCCACGGGCTGTTATGTGCGTTACAAAAGAACCTTGAATCCACTAATTGTGATAACGTTTACAACCTAATCCCGGTCAATAACCCACTACCACTACCCGCAGACCTATAAAAGTGGACATAGTCCAATTGCATATGTGAACACCTTATCCCGGTAGTCACACAAGATTTACTTCTCAATGAAGAGATTAACACCCTAAGTGAATATGCAAAGATATCCAAATATGCAAATAGAGCTAGGGTATAATAAATGCTTATCTAGGATTATATGATGACAATAAAATCAATCCTAGATATCAAGATGCTAAGTGACATGACATAAAGCTTAGCTATGTAGAGGATAACCAATCCTAGATACAATAGCTATCAAAAATAATCTCAATCATTTTAATGAGATAACTAGCTAGATTTATATCAACATGAAATTCTAGCTATCAAAAGCAATCTCAATCATACAATGAGAAAAATTAGCTAGATGGCATATAAGCATGAAAACCTAGCTAACACAACTAACCCAAACAATCAACACATAATCTCATTCTTGTAAGTATAAATTAATCTAAAAGCAAAAAAGTTATAAATGAGATAAATTGCTAAGTAAGAACACTAACTATGGAAGATAATAGTGAACAACTTACCATACATGTGTGTTGAAGAAGACCCATGCATTAGCACATGCTAGATAAACCTAGATGATGCTTAGATGATGATTTATGCATGTGGAAATGGGTTTAAAGAAATAAAGATACAATCTTTAAGCTTTTTCTCATAAGTCTCTCTTAATATCTATTTAGGGTTTTTAGGATCAAAAGACTTGTGTTCAGAACTAGAGATAAGGATATATTTATAGATACCAAAAACAGGGCACGTGAAAAGTCAAGTTTGCCCCTGAAACAACCGTTCGGCGGTCAGGCCGCCGATCAGAACAGCAGAATACAAAACGTCTGGCACTAAAAGCTAATATGCGGTTTCATTCGGTAGTCTGGTCGCCGATCATAACCGTAGAAATCAAAACATGATCACTGGAACATTCGACGGTCGAATTATGGCCGCCAATGTAAACTGCAGATTTGGAACAGGGGATACATGTTTCAAACGACGGTTTCATTCGGCGGTATGGCTACCGATCATAACAACCGATTTGAGACTGAGATATTAAAATCAATCAGGTCTAGATCAACGGTTTCGAACGGCGGTCGTGGTGGCTATCAAAGTGACGTTTCACCACTGTTGGTGAAACCAAAGGAGAAACCAAACGTTTGGCACTAAAAGCTAATATGCGGTTTCATTCGGCAGTCTGGCTGCCGATCATAACCGTAGAAATCAAAACATGATCAATGGAAACATTTGACGGTCGAATTATGGCCGCCAATGTAAACTGCAGATTTGGAACAGAGGATACATGTTTCAAACGACGGTTTCATTCGGCGGTATGGCTGCCGATCATAACAACCAATTTGAGACTAAGATATTAAAATCAATCAGGTCTAGATCGACGGTTTCGAACGGCAGTCGTGGTCGCCGATCAAACTGACGTTTCACCACTGTTGGTGAAACCAAAGGAGAAACCAAGGGCGTTATCCGAAGGCGATCCTCACGCTAAACCAAGCACACAATCATGCATGCACGGACGTTTAAAAACAATGTTCGCGAAATGAATTACACCACACTTAAGACTAACATACATGAAGTGCAAGTGTGGGAAGTGAATGCATCCTAATGCCTAACATGTCATGGCATTGTCATTGAACAAGATGCACTCAATTCAAACATGCATGAATAGAATTCATGGCTTTACATCATAATGCATAAACATGTCATGGCATTTCAATAAGCTAGAGGCAATCAACTACACATGCATTAAGAGATATTCAACAATCATGAATGCACACATAAATACACACAACATACAAGAATTAGAGATATAAATGAGTTGTGAGTGTGTGCAACTAGATCTCTTCAAAGCAAGTAAGCACGAGTATATACCTTTGGTGCTTCTTTTCTTGAGGTCTTAAAAGGTCCTTGGTTGTGCAAATCACCAACTATCAAAAACCTAAGCTACCCTTACATAAAGCTCTACATGTGGTTTGTCTACGAAATAAGTCAATCAAAATATAAGACCTTACAATCTCCCCATTTGGCTGTTTCGTGACAAAACTGCCACTTACATTGATCCTCATAACAAATAGAAACTAAAGGGATTTTCTACATTACAAAGAGATAATTAAAAGTTATATCTTCAAGTCTTCAATCCCTTGTTGAACAATTAATCCTTCAAAACAAAGTTTCTATACTTTCCAGTACAAGTATATGTGAGATTAATCAAGTGATAATAAGACAAGCATTTGCAATAAAGAATTTCACATTAAAGAAAACATGCAACATCATGTAATGAATGTGCAATACAAATGCTCCCACTCAACAGGTTACTCTCCTTTAATAGGTAAACTCCCTAATCATGCGAATGCTACAACAATTTAGCAATTAGCATTCTCCCCTTAACTACATACTACTCCCCCTTTTTGTCATGAGATGGGCAAAGGAGTATTCCCCAACCGGGTCACTTGTAGCAAAGAGAGATAGTAGCATACAAGTCATTTGCATAATCATATAATGCACTTTATGAAACTCAATTAATTGGAGAGAACAAGGAGATTTATTTTTATTAAAATGTGTGATTAAAATGTTTTGCATACAATACATATTACATTCAAGTCCAAAAATCAATGGTATTTGGCAAAGAAAATGACAAAGGTTTTCTCTAGGAATTCAAACCAATTTCACCGTTTGTCATGAATCAAAAAAAGGATATAGAAAATTCATTGAATTCAATTTTAGAGCACTATATCCAACTTCATAAGCTAAACATGGCATGAGCGACTTTGCACCCTATTTGATTTTTTCGGGTGAGATACTCGTATGATAGTAGCTATGTTCAACCAATAAATAAAGATAAACATTTTGATAATCATTTAAGTCTCATTAGCTTTTCACACATTGTTTTGCATTTAAGGTGCAATCATCAATTCATGCCTTTTCATTTGAGCATGTCATTTGAATCATCATGTCATGGAGATCATTATAGGCCATTCAAAAAGTACTTCCTAAGTGAATCTCCTAGTCCAAAAATGCATGTTTGAACATAAATATGACATGGATTGCACACACAGCATGGTTTACAATTATTAAAGAAAAAAACATATAAGCATATGTGCAACCAAGCTACTCAAGCAATTAATAAATAAGCATAAAATATTTCAAATTTTTGCATGCAACAAGTATTCAATTGCTCTTTTTGCTTGAGTTCCCCATTTGGGGTCAATTACCATATTGTTTCAAGAAAGAGCATGAGGTCCTAAAGACTTACCAAGTCCATTGCACCTAGTTGAACCTATATGAGACATTTTAGTCTCGTAGCAAGTGGGTTCATCTTTTTTAATCCACTTAGGTGATACAATTTCAATCCTAGTGGTCAAAGGTTCTAGAGCTCTAGATGGCAAAGGATCATGCAAATGGGTTCTATCCTTTCTAGGAACATGCATCTTAGCTCTAACCTTTTTCTTTTCGATCAAGCTTTCAATTCTACACATTTTGATATAATGAAAGCAACTTGGTCTAATGTGACCATCAATATCACAAAAATGACAAGTGAGAATAAAGTTAGGAATCATACAATTCCCTTGAGCATGCATTGGTGCTTTCCCTTGTCGTTGTGGTTGTCTTGGTTGTTGGATTAGATCTCTCCATATTTGATGATGACAAAGACAATGTTACTTGCTCGGTAGAGCTTGCATGATCAGACTCTTCCCTTTTATGGATCTTAGGTTGAGGGAAGTTAACATGAGAAGCCCTTTGGGGTTGAGCTTCAGCTTGACCTTTCGGTGCCATTTGAACTTGGGCACTTCTTGAACACTATCTTAGGTTAATCTTCTTTCTAGGGTGTTGAGGAAGAGGTGGCATCTTGATGTTCATGCCCTTGACAAAGGTTGTCTTGCTTGAGGATGAAGCATCCTTATCATTAATGTAGCCAAGACCTCTTTTGTCACTTGGCCTTTTTCTAACTCCTAACATGTGGTCAAGCTTCTCGGTGCTTGAAGACAACTTATCCAATAAGTCTTTAGCTTCTTCAAGCTCTCTCTTTAACCCTTTTTCTCTCCTTTTAGATAAAGCTAACGCATCTTTTAGCTTATCTTCATCCTCTATGGATCTCACCACTTCTTTACTTAAGTGGTCAACTAGTGTTGAAAGCTCAAGATTTTCTTCCTTTAATCTTTGAATCTCCTTCTCATTCTTTATCCTAGAGCTTTCAACTTTGACTTTGTGGTCATTAAGATCCATACTCTCCACATTTCGATTTGTGGAGTGAGATAACGAATTCTCACAACTTGAGTTATAACTTATACCTTACATCTCACCAATGGAGTCATTTTCCTCATCAAGACCTTCACATTGGTCACTTGATGTCATATGAGCCATATCCTAATGAGTAGCTACACCAACTACCTCTTTAACTACTTTTTCATCTAGTTCTTCTTTAGGTTCACAAGTCAAGACATCATTGCCATCTTTTTCAACTTCTACATAGGTGGCACCAAATGTTGTGTAGTTAATGGCAAGCTTCTCATCACTTGAATGATCTTCTTCACTCTCATCCTGACTCTATGAGGCGGCCATTGCCTTTCCTCTTCTTCTATCCTTCAAGTTTCCATACTTCGGGGAGATGTGCCCGAATCCTCCACATTCGTAGTATTGAATCCCCTCTCTTGAAGACATCTCTTGGCTCGACTCATCATTCTTGACCTTGGTCTTCTTCATGAAACCATCCCCATTTGAGCCATAACCATTCTTTTATAGAGTCAAGAACTTCTTGAATCTTTTGACGATGAGTGCCATGTCTTCATCCGAGTCATCCTCCTTCTTGTCATGCTTAGAGGTCTTCAAAGCAATATTCTTTTTCTTCTTAGGAGGTGAGGTGGTAGCCTTTCTTGAATCATAGGCTAGAAGTCGTCCAATGACTTCACTCGGCTTCATATCCTTGTACCCATCATTCTCCTATAAAGCCGTTACCTTGGACTCAAACATCTCGGGAAGCGATCTCATAATTTTTTGCTTGATCATTCTTTCCGAGTATGGGTCACAAAGTTGATGACTTTGGTTGACTATATACATCAACTTAACCTCGAAGTGGTTGAAGCACTCGTTCTCCTCCATTTTAAACGTCTCGAATTGAGTTTGGAGAACTTAAAGCTTCGAGTTCATAACCACTTCGGTTCCCTCATGTGCAACGTGTTTTGAATCAATTTCTATTGATTTTAGTCCATTGCACATAGGATGGCATGCATCGCCTTCTTATTCCATTTCCATGCCTCAAACTCTTGCGCATTCCATTGCACCTTAGGCTTGAGCACATCCTCTCCTCCACCCGTAGAAGTCATCATCGATGAAGTGTAGCCGTCTTCAACCACCATCCAAGCCCTATCATGGATTTGGCAAATGTACGACTCCATCTTACATTTCCAAGAGGCATAATTCAACTCGGTGAGTAGGGAAGGTCTCGTGCTAGAAGCGCCCTTATTGTCACCACTATTTCCGGTCATAGTGTTTATGAATGAATGAAATGAATGCAAATGTATGAATGGACAAAATCACACAAAATGCCAAACACACCAAAATGAGCAAGGATCACCTAAGTATATCTAAGAACCCGCTTTGATACCAATTGAAACTATTAATGCAGGGTATGTATTAAACCATATAGAGGGGGTGAATATATTTTAACCCTTATTACCAAACTTTCGTGTTTATTCAATTTACGAAAATACCTCAATCTAGTCAATACAATACATCAAGTGTAAAGGTGCAAAAATATAAATGACAATAGATTTTTACGTGGAAACCCTCAATAGGGAAAACCACGGGCTATTATGTGCGCCACACACGAACTTCGAATCTACTAATTGTGATAACATTTACAACCTAATCCCGATCAATAACCCACTACCACTACTCGCAGGCCTGTAAAAGTGGACCTAGTCCAATTGCTTATGTGAACACCTAATCCCGGTAGTCACACAAGACTTACTTCTCAATGAAGAGATTAACACCCTTAGTGAATATGCAAAGATATCCAAATATGCAAATAGAGCTAGGACACACTAAATGCTTATCTATGATTATATGATGACAATAAAACCAATCCTAGATATCAAGATGCTAAATAAAATGACATAAAGCTTAGTTATGGAGAGGATAACCAATCCTAGATACAATAGCTATCAAAAACAATCTCAATCATTTTAATGAGATGATTATCTAGATTTATATCAACATGAAATCTTAGCTATCAAAAACAATCACAATCATACAATGAGATCAATTGGCTAGATGACATATAAGCATGAAAACCTAGCTATCACAATTAACCCAAATAATCAACACATAATCTTATTCTTATAAGAAGAAATTAATCTAAAAGCATACAAGTTATAAATGAGATAAATTGCTAAGTAAGAACATTAATTATGTAAGATAATAGTGAACAACTTACCATACATGTGTGTTGAAGAAGACCCATGGATTAGCACATGCTAGATAAGCATAAATGATGCTTAGATGATGATTTATGCATGTGGAAATGGGTTTAAAGAAATAAAGATGTAATCTTTAAGCTTTTTCTCTTAAGTCTCTCTCAATATCTCTTTAAGATTCTTAGGATCAGAAGACTTGTGTTTAGAACTAGAGATAAGGATATATTTATAAAGACCAAAAATAGGGCACGTGAAAAGTCAAGTTTGCCCCTGAAACTACCGTTTGGCAGTTTCATTCAGCGGTCAGACACCGATCAGAACTGTAGAATACGAAACGTCAAGCCCTAAAAGCAATTCTGTTGTTTCATTTGGCGGTCTGGCCGCCAATCATAACCGTAAAAATCAAAACATGATCACTGGAAACATTCGATAGTCGAATTATGGCCGCCGATGTAAACTGGGGATTTGGAACAAAGGATACATGTTTCAAACAACGGTTTCATTCGGCGGTATAGCTGCCGATCATAACAACCAATTCGAGACCCAGATATTAAAATCAATCAAGTTTAGATCGATGGTTTCGAATGGCGATCGTGGTCACCGATCAGACTGACGTTTCACCACTGTTGGTGAAACCAAAGAAGAAACTAAGGGCATTCTCCGAAGGCGATCCTCATGCTAAACCAAGCACACCATCGTGCATGCGCGGACATTTTCGAATAATATTCACGAAACGAATTTCACCACACTTAAGACTAACATACATGAAGTACAAGTGTGGGAAGTGAATGCATCCTAATGCCTAATATGTCATGGCATTGTCATTGAACAAGATGCACTCAATTCAAACATGCATGAATAGAATTCATGGCTTTGCATCATAATGCCTAAACATGTCATGGAATTTCAATAAGCTAGATGCAATCAACTACACATGCATTAAGAGATATTCAACAATCATGAATGCACACATAAAAACACACAACATACAAGAATTAGAGATATGCATGAATTATGAGTGTGTGCAACTAGATCTCTTCAAATCAAGTAAGCACAAGAATTTACCTTTGGTGCTTCTTCTCTTGAGGTCTTGAGAGGCCCTTGATTGTGTAAATCACCAACCATCAAAAGCCTAAGCTCCCCTTACATCAAGCCCCATATGTGGTTTGTCTACGAAATAAGCCAATCAAACTATGAGATCTTACAACTTTTATTGGTAATTCATTCCTTGTGGGAATGACCCTTGTTTGGCCATTGTGCTATCGTTTACGATTTATGCACTTACAAGATTTGATTTTTATTTTTTTGCCTTTTTTGCAACCACCAAGTTTTTGGTGCCGTTGCCTACTTGCGGGGGAATAAATTGCTTACTTTAGTTTTGAGTTTGTTTTTATTTTATTTTATTTTTGTTTATTTGGTAATTTATAGTTTTTCTTTCTTTTTGTAGGTTTATGAACGGTCGTCGTTCTATGGATACTCATCCTATAGAACAAGATCCTGAGATTGAAAGAAATCTCCATCAACTGCGGAGAGACCAAGATCGAAACATGGCTGAAGACATTCCACCAAATCAAAGCGGTTGTCAAAGTGGCATTGAACAATCTCACAAGACCTCTCAAGGATTTCACAATTCCTAGGGTTTTGACCAACCATCATGCATCATTCTTCCGCCCAACATCAATTTTGAGATCAATAATGGTACAATTGATCGCGCCAAATATGTTGTATATTTCGGCCCTCAAATCCATGTCCTTTATGTCATTTTCTTGCATTTTAGTGTCACTTACAAGCTCTATGTTCATAATTATAGGCATTTATCCATTTTGGGTGTTTAGAGCGTATCGTAGGACTTTCGGATGAAAAGGGTTCCGAAAAAGGTTCCGAAAAGGGGCTAAAATTAGACAAATGGCATTAGAGACATCAATAGTGCGGGTCAGTGCGGGTCCCAACCGCACTATCATTCAAACCCAGGACCTGACATCTGAAGATAGGTTAAAGTGTGGGTGAGTGTGGGTCCCACCAGCACTCCTTCCTAGAACCGAGACCTGACACTGAAAACCTGATAAAGTACGGGTGAGTGCGGGTCATCCAACCGCACTCTCACCCGCACTCTTGCCCTGACCAGAAAGGTGGAAGACTAAAGGAATCATTAAAGTGCGGGTGAGTACGGGTCCCTGAACCGCACTCCACCCATACTGTTTTGTGCCCCAGTGTCGTTTTACAACAGTTTTGTGACCTATGTTTTAAGGAGTATAAATAAAAAGTGTGGTAAATCGTTTTGAAGAGCTTTTACACTTAGAAACTCTGAAATTTGTGATCTAAATCTAGGAATACATTTCTTCTCATTTCATTCACTTTTACTCATCTTAAAGGGAACTTGAAGGAAGGAGATAATCTCCAAGGGTTATTTCTCCATCCTTTCTTTTATTTTCATTATTGTAATGTGTAGCTAAACCCCCTCTAAGGGGTTGATGGATTAGTTTGTTTGATGTTGGGCTTTGTATATAAACACTATTTCATTTATATTTCTATCTTTCTTGGTTTTATTCATGAGTATGAATAGTTTTCATTTGATTTACTTGACTTGAATACACTCTCTTTGCAAGTTTCTCTTTGGATTCTGTTTGTGTAGACAATTAAATATACACTCTATTTGGTTGTTTATTGCTTATGTTAATAGATGGGATTCCCGGAATCCCGACTCGATGACCACGCTCTTCACCTAACCTTAAACGGGAGTCCGTCACTATACACCCTAGGACGACTCTTATGAGAGAGGATTAAAAGTCTTCTCTATACACCCTACGTTGGCTACCTTAGTATTCGATAGAGCCCCTTTTAGATAGCGAGCGTTCATTGTATGGATCCTAAATGAGCAACTAACTCTATACACCCTAGGTTGGTTGCTCGGGAAGGATTGATTCCTAGTAGGAGGCCTTCTCTATACACCCTAGATTGGCCCATTGCTAAGGATAGAAAGCTAACTCTATACACCTTAGGTTGGCTACGGTTGTTAAAATGTACGTATTTTCGTGTTGTAAGCAATTGTCCAATATTAGCTTACTAGTCCGCCAATTCCTTAGTTTCTATCATATCTATCTACATACCATTTGCATTCCTTTTCTAGTTACTTTTCTAGCATAATCTTACTGTGTTTGCTTATTCACATTTTCACAACATAAACCATTTACTTTTATTGCATTAATATTACTTAAGTTCCAATTAGTTTTAGCTAATACGATCCTTGTGGACGATACCCCACTTACCACCATACTTGTGCTTTCATATCATTTAGGGCTTCGTGAGGTTTTATAAATTGTTTTTGACAAGTGAATTTACACACGCAGGTGATCTTTGTCAACAATCCATCTTCAAACATTTTATGGAAAACCGGGAAAGGATCCTCATATCCATATCAAGGAATTCTATTCGATGTGCACCACTATCACTGATAGAGGTGTGAATGATGAAGGAATTCATTTGAGACTCTTTCCTTTCTCACTTAAGGACAAAGCCAAGGAGTGGCTCTACTCATCACCAAGTGGATGCATCAGAACATGGGTCAATCTAGCAGCCAAGTTCCTTTCAAAATTCTTTCCAGCTCAATACACAATCAAAATCCGAAAAGAAATTATGAGGTGCAACAACTCGATGGTGAACCATTCCATGAATATTTGAAGCGTTATCAACGGCTACTCAACTCGTATCCACATCATAGGATAGAACAACATTACCTCATTCAGTACTTCTATGAAGGGTTGATTGACTCTAGGAGGATCATGGTTGATGCTACAAGTGGAGGGGGATTGATGAATAAGAATGCATTAGAGGCTAAGGAGATAATTGAGAGGCTTTCAGAGAATTCTCAACAATTCAACTGCTGAAGATCCCCTCTGAAGAAAGCTGGAGTTTATGAGGTGAGCACTAATAATTATGGACCCCAATTCTCCCAATTGACAAAGTCGGTTCAACAATTGGTCCCGAATTCTCAAGTGTGCGCAGTATGCACAAATCTGAGACACTCTTCGGAGACATGTCCGAGTCTAGGCAGCAATGGGGAGAAGATGACACAAGTAAATTATTTGCAACAATAGAGACAAAGGAAAGATCCATTCTCCAATACCTATAATCCGGGTTGGTGACAACATCCGAATTTTGAATGGAAGAACACTCAAAATGCATTGATGACACCACTGGGGCGAAATCAATTCATACCTCAATAAAGTGCACCTCAACAACCTCCAAGACAAGATAGGTCCCTCGATGAACTTATGGAATCTTTAGCGCTAAGTACCTAATCTCTTATGCAGGAAAAAAGACATTCTATCAAGAACTTACAGAACCAAATTGGGCACATAACATCCTCATTGAGCCAAAGAGACGACCAAGGTAGACTTCCAAGTCAAGTGATCCAAAACCCAAGGGGAAATCAAGAATATGCAAAGGCAATCACTCTTCGAAGTGGTAGAGAAGTGGGACAAGGAAAGAAAGAGATGGAAGTAGACATAGAGTCAAATAAAGAAGAAAAAGTTCCTAAAGAGATGAAGGGAACCCCCGAAAAGGACCAACAACAAAAAAAGAAGAATACGGTTGTTGAGGAATCAAGTGTTGAAATGTTAGCATGAGTATCATATCTGGGGAGCTTTGTAAAAGGAAAGAGAGAGCAAAACACGAAAGATGTCCTTGATACCTTTCGGAAGGTACAAATCAACATTCATTTGCTGGATGCTATTCAACAAATTCCAAGGTATGCACAGTTTCTCAAGGAATTGTGCACAGACAAAAGAACATTCAAGAAAAGTAGACGGTGGCTCAAAATGAGGAGGTCTTTGTTGTGCTCTTGCGCAAGCTACCTCCAAAACTCAAGGATCCATGAAGTTTCACAATTCCATGCACCATATGAACCTAAAGGTTTGAATATGCTTTACTTGATTTAGGTGCTTCCATTAATTTAATGTCATTTTTTGTGTTAGAATCTTTGAAGATAGGTGAACTCAAGGAGACCTTTGTGAGGATAAAACTTGCGGATCAATCCATTCGATACCCAAGAAGAGTGCTAGAAGATGTACTATTTAAAGTTAATGAATTAATTTTTCCAGTAGATTTTTTAGTGCTCGAGATGGAGGATGCTCCCATTCCCAGAAGAGATCTTCCTTTAATCCTTGGAAGGCCATTCATAAGGATGGAAAAGACAATGATCAATGTTTATGAAGACACACTTACAATGTCAATGAATGAGGAGATGGTAAAATTCAATGTATTTGATGCTCTTAAGTTTCCTAACGATGAGGGTGCTTGTTTTTTGGTAAATTTCATGGATGAATTGGTTCGAGAGGCAATTGAAACATCACAAGGGGAAACTTCATTGGAAAGGGTGTTAATTCACGGTTTAAAACCAGAGGAAGATGCATCAAATCTCATGTAGGACCTATGGCGTGATCCATGGTCATGTTCGTCGCCACAAAAAAAAGGAAAATCAAGAAAAAAGTGTAAGCCCCACCAAATTCCATGAAACTAATGTTTTTGAATCTATGAAGCAACCGGTCGGTGCTCTTGACTGCTTTACAATGGAGGTGTGTGAATCTGAGGATTTATCAGACTTATCTAATGAATTTTTGGATGCGCTTATGAAAAATTTAGAGGATGAGTCAAATAAGGTGGTTGACAAGGTAAAAAATCGAAATGTCACTTCCTCTTATTTAGATTTGATGGCAAGAATTGAAGTTCTTGAAAAAGAAAGGGAATCTTCTTTAAAGAAATTTGAAGAATTTACCTAAGAGAGGGAAGAACTCAATGACAAGTTTGGCCAACGAATGCGGCTTATAAAGGCCAGGATTGAATAGAGAGATAGAGCCTTGGAGATTATGAAGAATAAAGAGCTCGACAACATTGCAAAGCTTGTCAAAGCTGATAAAGAGATCAAGTCCTTGATTGCCGAGGTAATGAAGCAACCAGTATGAGTTTAGCTCGACAAAGTGAGTGAAGATGAGTCGAGTAAGTCCATCATCAAGAGGAGAATAAGGAGAAGAAACAGACAAAAAGTGTAGGGAAAAATAAACAAATAAAAGTGTTACACGCAGCGGAAGCGATACTAAAGACGATTTAGTGACTTTTAAAATTTTTCCTTTATGAACCTTAAACCCTTTTAATCAATAAACATGCATATATATCAACAAAAGTAAATTACCTCTTGTCGCGTGATCCGATTGACTTACGTCGATGGTAATCCGCAAGACCTTCAATCCGAGCACGAACGTGGATCACCTAGGAGCGTGGTCTCCCTTTCCTTTGAATTGCAAACCTGTGAATGGACCAAACAAATACTTTCTTTTCTTTGTTAGTCACAAAACAATCAAAAGAATCACTTTTGAGTTCACAATCTTATGATCGAAACTCGCGTGAACCTAGATCGATATCGTATACACAAGCTTATTGATGTTTAAGCAATTGTATACTATCAAAGAATAATTTTTCACTCCTTTTTGTCTCTCTAGAATAAAAACTCTCTTAGAATTAAGAAGAAGAAGAAAGAAAATAAAAACTCAAGCACCAATTAATTGATGTGGCCGAACCCTATAAGAACATATATATAGGTTGGCCGAATTTTTCTTCTTTTTCCTTTAGGGTTGCCGAATTCTATGTAGTATCTAATTAGGGTTGGCCGAATTTCATCATGTCACTTATATAGGGTGACTGAAATTCAACCCTAATTCTTTTTAACTTTATAGACTTCAAACCCTAATCCAACTCTTTTATTTTTATTCTTTTATTTGACTAAATAAAAAAAAAGACTCCTTATTTGATTAAATAAATAATACTAATTTATTTATTTACTTATCAAACAAGTCTTTTACTTTTAGGAAAGATTTGTTTCTTTAATTAAACAATTAAACAATAAATCAATTAATTCTTATTTAATTAAAACAAATGAAACAAAATAATATTTTTAGGTCAAAACCTTAACCTAGCCGCCCCACTTATATATAAGATAGGCCTAATATTATTTTCCTATTTCAATTAATCCATTGGACTTTAAATAAAAAAGCCCACATGTGAACCAGACCCATTCTTACTAAAAGAAACAAGCCCACATGTCTTTCATTAATATATTAATATAATTGAGCAGCCCATTACTTAAATAATGTGCAAATTATATTCTTAATATATTAAATGCAATTCTAGATGGACCCTTAAATTGGTCCGGTAGAATATATCAAGTGATCCATGCAAGTCCGTGTGGATTGGGGATCTTGGCGGGCCATCTAAATTTAAGCTTCAATAGACATAACCTAATCACAATCAACAAATGATTCACTTAGGTCCGATCCATTAATTTTAACTCATTCCACTAAAGAGCTAAAACTGAACTCTTAAATAAAGATAGAAAAGGAAGATGCTCCTCATTCATACCCTAGACAATCATATTGGAGATAGTGTATCCTCGTGATTAATATCAGTAATCGCCAAGAGTTCATAGACCGCCTATAACTCTCCAAGTTACCATATTTACTCATATGACCATGTTTTGAACTTGGATATTTTGACTTGTCCAGAAGCCATGTTTTCAATAGACACTATCGAAAACTCAACGTTGAGATTTAATATCCAATTACCTCAAAACATCCATATGATGATATTATACTCTCATTTAATTAAATGGAGCCACGATGTCCATATCTATAAATGAAGTCCTCTATCGATTAACAAATGAATATCACCAAACTATCGAGGATAGACTATGCGATATAATCGTACTCATTGATAACTCAAATGATATCACTTGCAACCATAAGTCCATCATTTATCTCAGGATTAAGATAGACTCTCCGATTGTCCTGATAATGAAAAGACTATTATCTATTGACGGTTCTAGATAAAGCTTTTCATTGTGATCCAGTTCAATGCACCCAGTGCACTAGATCCTTTTGCTCGAAGACACTCCGATGATTTTAGACTCATCATATCTCATTTGATCCCACTCAAATGCTAGCAAAAGAATTCTACAACTTTAACAAGATAAAGGTGCCCAACCTTTAACTTAAGTTGTGAACAATATTCAAGACTAACTAAAGAATTGTGTCTACCACATACATATCCAGATGTACGAACAATTCTTCTTTTCCCATAGTCTTTAGACCTTATGATTATTTACTTTGATAATTATAATACAAACTATAAATGCTATACGATTTGTTAAACCAGAAATCACTTTATTAATATGAAAAAGATTGTTAATTACAACATTACACTCTTGCTATTGAGCATAATCCTAACAAGGGCAAGCTTCACCACCTAATCATAGCAACCAACAAAGTAATTTTCCTAGATTTGTTCCCATTTGCAATTATTGCAATATGAAGTGTCACATTCGACAGGTGTTACAAATATATTAGACAATGCAAATGGAAGAACGGGATTCAAAATCATGGAAGTAACAAGGTAGGGCAAGTGTGGTGAAAAAGGATGAACCCAAGGAAGTTTAGCATGGTAGACCTATTCGGTTGAAGAAGAGTGGTGATGAGTATGTAGTTGTTACTTCACCCCCAGCTATGGAAAGCTTGAGCAATAAGGAACTTGCCAAACTAAAAGAGCCTTAGAGCTATCATGCATCTTGCCTAGACGTTAAATAAAGTGTTTGGTGGGAGGCAACCCACCTACGTAATTTCTTTTTAATGTTAGTTTTTAAGTTTTTAGTTTCCTAGTTTTTTGTGTCTTGTAATTTGAGTTCATACATGCCATGTTTTTTCTTTATTCGTGTCCATGCTTTTGATGACATACAAACATTGAGAATAATGTTTAGATTAGGTTTGGGGGTGTGGGTTTAATTTTGAGTTTTTGTTTGATTTTTTGTCAATTCTGTGGCTGCCCTATTTTGAAAATTTTTGGACAAAAGTTTTTGTTAAAACTGTATTTATTGGTGAGGAAATAATTTTTTTTTTGTCTATGTTGTGTTCTTCATTTTTTCGATACGAATCCAACGGTATAAAAAACGTAATTTTCTAGGCAGCGGTTTAGAGTTATGATTGTTTCTTCGACCAAAAGTCAAGGGTGATGCCCTATTCTTGCAAATCTGCACATACAATGTTTTTGACGTCTATTTTCTCACTTTTCTAATTTAAATTTTGTGATGTTTTCTAGATGAAAAGTGTGAATTTGCATGTCTATTTTCTTATGTTAAAGTTTGGTTAACTGTTATAGAGTAATTTGAGAGATATGCATTAAAGAACAGACGTAGGTCAATTTTGAAAGTTACTGGTTTTTGGAATTTTTGCCCTCAATTTTTAGATGCTTCTTTTGTGTGCATTTAGAGCCGTAATGTATACTTTATTCACTGAGTTTAGACTAACATCTTGCCACTTAGAGTATTGCATTGCTTTTTTACAAATACATAACATGCTCTTGATATGATGGTGGATAGGATGCTTAGTTGGATTGCCATGATTAATAATGGAGACTACCCATGTGAGCTCACCAAGCCAAAAAGCGTATATACATATCATGATTGAATACATATCATGATTAGAGAGTTTTGTTGTTTCTACTCCTAAACACTTGTTAGGTTATTAGCATTAGAAATTGATCTCAATCGGTTATGCATTGGATATTAAAGAACAATTCTCATATAAAAAATATCACATGTGAACTTCACTATTATTTTGGTTGAATCATTAGAAGTGATATAGGCAATATGGGCTTGAACCTATATAAAAGGCCTTAAATTTCCCTACCCATGTGTGTACTCCATTAGCCCTTTTGAAGCCAAACATTTATAAGCCTTTTCTTTCATCACCCATATAATCTCTATCCCTTATACCCAATACATATTGGTCATACCCTATAGCTTAGGATCATGTCGAATAGAAGAAGATAAAATTCAAGTTAAGGATGAAGAGAAGAAGAAGAGAAGCATGGGTAAGTTCTAAAGCATGAATGTACCAAGGCAAAGAAAGGAATTAAAAGTGCTCTTATAAAAGGAAAAGAAAATGAAAAAAATATTGAATCCTTTAAAAAAAAATACAAAAAAACAAAGAATTGAAGAATAGCAAAGAAATGAAAAGAATAAAGAAAGAATGATGGAAAAAGAAAATGAATTCAAGATGAATGTTTACTTGAAAAAATGAATTGAAGAAATAGATGAAGAAGCATGGATGCAAAGAAGATTCAAAGGAGAGATGTCCACACATCGACAAATTACTAGAAGTCTCTTGGCTTGATCCTAGGCTCTTTGAATTTCATTTTCCGTTCTTTCTATTAACCCTTCACCCAATGGCCCTGTTCCAACCAAAGAAAAAACCAAATTGATCTTTTGGGAATGGTAGCTCATGAGTAAGGTAAACATGTGCTCTAACTTGTTCTTAATGTCTAATTCCGTTCATGAGATCTTTTGCATTAAATTAAGCGTTCTTTCAATAATATATTCATATGTGACTATAATTTGAATTTCTTATGCATAAACTCCATTTGCATATGCTTGATGGGTGTACTTGCCTAGGTTCTGTGTGAAATTAATGAGTGATATTCTGTGAGAATTAGAGTCAAGATGAATTATATCTCTGGCATTTGACGATTGTGTTATTGAAGCTAAAGTGTCTTGAGTATGTGTTTTTAATTAAAACAAAGTAATGCATTCAAATTTGTGACATAATTTTAGTCTTTATTCAGTGGCTTTAGCATGCATTGGATTTGAATGGTACATGTGAGTTGCATCTTGATTATTTGATTTTTCGCAAAAATATATGTTTGTGGGTAGTATAGTTGTAAACCCTCAGAAGACTATAACTCCTCCTACTAGGGACATCTAGAGGTTTAAAGGCTTGTAGCATACACTCAATACTATCGTGTTTCTCTACGAAAATGGCCTAGTTTAGTGTAGTTTGTTTCTAGTTTTTTATTTTTGTTTCGATTTTGCTCGAGGACTAGCAAAAGCTAGTTTTGGGGGTATTTGTTAGGTCGCTAAATGTTGATAATTGAGACCCTTAATCCATATGTTTTATGTTATGTTCTTGAGTGAAATTAGATATTTTAATGTGTTTGTTGAGATTGTGTAGAATATAGCTCTTGCAGTAAAATTGAAGACAAAAAGGTAATTTTGGAAGAATGAAGGGATTAAAGTGTAATTGTCACAAGAAAAGGCCAAAGCATAATTTGTAAATCAAAGAGCAACAAAAAGGCAATCGTTGTGCCTTTCATATCGCCTTTCATAGCGCTCAATATCAAGTGTATTGCGCTGTCAATAAGCAATGTGTATTTTCACAGCATTTTGCACAGTGGTCCGACATCAGACGATCACAATTTGCCAACCGCTGTCAAATCCGCTTTGCAATCCCACAACATAACGCCTCCAGTGCTTTACACTGTCAAAACCGTTGTGACACCCACAGGGTCGTTGCTTCATTTTGGCGGTCTTTAGTTTTTATGTTTTTATTTGCTTTCATAATTATGATGTGTAGTTAAACTTCTCATAAATAGGGCTAACTTAATGCCCTAGACATGATTTCAATTCCATAGACAAGTGTGTCTTAATGAAGTATTTTTTCATTATATGATGATTTCAATTTCTCCATTATAATTGTTTTTCTTTTATTGTGTTTCTTTGATTGATCACCTTAAGAGCATGATTTTAGGATTTACGTTGTAGGATAGAGTTGGAATGCCATACGGACATATTCCTGCATTCAACAATTAATTAAAATAAGACCCAATTAAGGGAAATTGATTCATGAATTACTTGGAATAAATGCCATATTCTAGGGTTTGTGTGATATTCATATTCTCTTTGTTCTTAATTGATTCCTATTATTAAATCTAGTAGATGTCCATGCTAGGTTATAACTTGGAATACATGTATTTATATAGATGCCATACAACTTACATACTAACTAAGAGAGAATCTATACGACTCGAGTGGGATGTCAACATCTTGTCGTGAATATCTTTATCATGTTTGATTGTTTACTAACTTCATTATTTTCTATGGATTGGATGAATGATTAGGGGCTGTTTGTTTAAGTTTTCAAAAACTGTTTTTTGTTTTTTGAGTCACAAAAACTGGAAAAACCCATTTGGTGGGATGATTTCAAAAAACTGTTTTATAAAACATTGAGAACAGTTTTCAATTTTAATGAACAAAAAATTGAGAACTCTGAGAATAACAATTTGTTGTTCTCAGTATTCTTGAAAACCTTTTTTTAGCAATAAAATTTACTCTAACCAAATCCATCTCTTGGATCTTCATGGATTTATACCAAAAAAAATATTAAGAATAAAAAGTATAAATCTAAAAACCAAAAAAATAAAAATGAAATAAAATAAAAAATCTTGTTTAGATGAAATCTAGATCCATACCAGATCCATCTCTTGGATCTTCATGGATCTTTATGAAGAACCCAGCACTGCCACCATACCATGTAGCAGGACAAACCTAGCATCATCACCTCCCACACCATCACCTCCCGTTGATCGTGCAGCTTCAGTTCCTTCAATGGTGGCATTGATCGTGTAGCTCTAGCTCCTTCGATGGCGGTGTCGATCGCACAACTCCAACCCCTTCGACAGCGGCGAAGATCTGCTTCTTCATCTTGCTTCTTTGCTTTTTCTTGCTCCGATCTTGCAACTCCAGCTCCTTTGGGAGACCAACAATTTCTTTTTTGTGGTTTGATGATTGTAGTTAGGTTGGTTTAGATTTAACTTAAGTGGGTTTGGTTTGGTTTGGTTTAATCAAGTGTACTCAATTTTTGATGCATAACAACAACTTTGAAAATTATTTTGGAAATATTATACCAAACACGTTTTTTATGTTTTAATTCTCCGAATATCGTTTTCAACCATTGCTACCAAACGCGTTTTCGAATCTAAAAAATCCAAAAATCAGTTTTTCGAAAACTTCAGATTATAAGAAAACAAAAACTGTAAAACGAAAACGTTACCAAACGGCCCCTTAGTGGTGGATAGAAAGATCTAGCTAGTTTTTCTTTATTGATTTTTCCAAATAATTATTTTGCTGATCAATTTAGAAACCCCCAATCATGTGTGTGAGTTGTGTTTTAGTTAAGTTGTATTAGAGTCATAGAGTGTCTTAAATTAGTATTTTTAAATTCATAACTTTCGTAGCTAATTGATTCCTCGTGGAAAAAACTCTTATTTACCCACTGTGCTATCGTTTACGATTTGTGCTTATTATTTTTGTTTACTTATTTTGCAACAAAACACAAGACACCACCTAATTTAATTTTAAAAAATATCTTAATTTGATTTTATAATTTTTTGGTAGATTTTAATTTTTAATTTTAGAGGAATTAGCCGATAAATAATAAAAATAGAAGGATTAAAATATCAAATTTTAATTCATTAAAACTAGTTAATGATGTGGCAAAGTTTATAATAATATGACATCATTTGGGTTGGATACCATTAAATTTGGATAAAGTATAATCATCGACTTAGCAAGAATAACTTTGTCAAAATAAATAATTAATGGAGAGAGAGTGAGAAAGTATAATCATCGACTTGTCAAAATAAATAATTAATGGAGAGAGAGAGAGAGAGAGAGAGAGAGCATTTGACACTTCTAGTAGCATTGGAGCTCTGCAAATTCCACTTCCATGGCTGTGAAAACACCACCTCTGATTCTCAAGCTCTTCTTAACTATCATCCTTGTCTCTCTGTTCTACTTTCTCGGCTCTTACTCTTCCTCCTCCAACTCTACAACTACTACACCTCTCCACGATCACCTTCAAAACCCACCATCATTAAACTGCAATTCCACAACCCATGTCAGCATTTCACCTCCTCTTGACTATGAGCCACACCACAGCCTCTCTCTCCCTCCACAGCCTCCCCAAAAGCTCCTCTTGTTTGAACTCTGTCCCAAAAACTTCACCAACTACATGCCCTGTCACGACCCTTCAAGGGAAATCAACTTCACTCGCAACAGATTCTTCTACAGAGAGCGCCATTGCCCCGGAGCTCACCAGAGACTCAAGTGTCTGCTACCCAAACCTGCCGGTTATAAGAAACCCTTTTCTTGGCCTCAGAGCAGAGACTATGCATGGTTCAACAATGTCCCCTTCAAGAAGCTCACTGTTTACAAGAAATCGCAGAATTGGGTTCGATTGCAAGGCAATCGCCTGGTTTTTCCCGGCGGTGGGACGTCTTTTCCGATGGGAGTGAAGGGTTATGTAGATGTGATCAGGCGCATTGTGCCCTTCAAATCTGGGACGATAAGGAATGTTCTGGATGTTGGATGTGGTGTGAGTTTCATATTCAAATAATTAATTATTGAATTCAATGTGTATTGGATTATTTTATGTTATTATCTTATCAAACCTAGAAGTACACATACTGTAACCAGAAATTAGTAAAGTATCAAGATTGGGAGAAAAACTTATGTGGGATGGTCTCATTGTCACATGGTGAGAAGTTCTCCAAGATTGGATATATTTGTTGCTAAGGCCTTTATGTTTGGCATGATTGATCAAGTGTTTATCTAGATTCAATGGTTATTCTTTATTCTTCCTTAGTGACTAATTATATTTGAAGCACAAGTAAACATTGTTCCAGGTTGCAAGCTTTGGAGCCTCGCTATTGGATTATGATATCTTGACAATGTCAATTGCTCCTAGGGATATACATGAAGCTCAAGTACAGTTTGCTTTGGAAAGAGGACTTCCGGCCATGCTTGGTATACTCAGCACCTATCGGCTTCCCTATCCGTCAAGATCTTTTGATATGGTTCATTGTTCCAGATGCCTTGTGCCATGGACCCATTATGGTACTCTTGCTTTGAATCTCTTCAAATAAATTTTATGCCTTCAGTGAACTTGTTTAAATCAAATGCCACAATCAGGACCAAATTAATTTTTAAATGAATCATTTTGTATACAGTATACACCCTGGTTCTGAAAATTTTCAACCCAAAACCATTTTCATACATGCTCAATAATTTCTTATTCAAAATTCATATGTTTAGATGGTCTTTACTTGATGGAGATAGATCGTGTTTTGCGTCCTGGTGGCTATTGGGTATTATCTGGGCCACCTATAAGTTGGAGGACCAGCTATAAAGGTTGGAAAAGGGAAGCTAAGGACTTGGAAAAGGAGCAGATTATTTTGGAAGATGTTGCTAAAAGACTGTGCTGGAAAAAAATTGCCGAGAGGGATCCGATTGCAGTATGGAGAAAGCCAACTAATCATAAACACTGCATCCGAAAGTTAAAGGTTCTGAAATCATCACGATTTTGTTCAACATCTGATTCTGATGCTGCTTGGTTAGTATCTCCATCCCATGTATATTCATCAGCAGAGAAACAATATAGCTTGTGTTTTCCAACTTAATTTGCTATCAATCCTGACATGCTAATATCCAAATAACTTCATCTTCTTGTGGTTTATTGGGTTCCTACATACATGTTTGTTATTGTAAATTCTTCAACAAAATGCAGCTTTAACTCATCAACAAAGGGTGATATAAGAAATTTTACGACAGCGTATGTCCGTTAGAATCATTAGTCATGACCATATGGCAGTAATTAATAGGTTGATATAATCTTCATAGGATTTATATATATATTCTCATTTATGATTACCCTTTGTCGATCTGTTCTGTTTATGAACTCTTCAACAGGTACACAAAGATGGATCCGTGCATTACTCCTCTTCCGGAGGTGCAAGATATTCACAATATATCTGGAGGTTCTCTAGAAAAGTGGCCTAAAAGGTTAAAAAAAGCTCCACCTCGAATTACAAGTGGGACTATGGAAGGCATTACAGTTAAGTCCTTTAATGAAGACGATCGGTTATGGAAAGAGAGAGTTTCTTATTATGGTAAAATTCTCAAATCTCTCTCTTCTGGTAAACATAGAAATATTATGGATATGAATGCCGGCCTAGGAGGTTTTGCAGCTGCATTTAGTAAGCACCCGGTTTGGGTTATGAATGTGGTTCCGTTTGATGCAAAACCAAATACTCTTGCCGTTTTGTATGAGCGCGGCCTTATTGGGACATTTATGGATTGGTAATGCATACAAATACTTATCTGCCTACTGATCTAATACACAGTTGTTTCTTAATCAAGTGATATAGTGTAATGATATTGATTGGTTGCAGGTGTGAGGCCTTTTCAACATATCCTAGAACATACGATTTGATACATGCTCATGGTGTATTCAGCATGTACATGGACAAGTAAGTAATTTAATTCAAGACTCTGTAAACTTTGTTCCAAGCTTGGACTTTTAATGATATCATCCTCCATTTATACTCCGTACGTGCAGGTGTGACATTGTCGATATCCTTGTTGAGATTTACAGAATTCTTCGGCCAGAAGGGGCTGTTATCGTAAGAGATCATGTCGACATTATATTAAAAGTGAAAGGCATCACAGATAGAATGAGATGGAACAGCAAGATTTTGCACACTGAAAAGGGACCTTTTCATCCTGAAAAGATACTGATGGTTGATAATTCAGTAGCTGCAAGTTGATGCCTTGTAACATCGATTATCAATGTATAAATAGTAGCACGTATGAAGATTCAACCTGTTAATTGATTATCTATATGGAGGCTGGAATCCTATAAACCGCATTGAAGTTTACTTTACATTCGTCTTTTCCGCTGTTAGTTAAATTTGATTAAGGATTTAATTTTTCTTTTAATTTTAAAATAAAACTAAAACGGAAATAATCACCGGTGTTTGATATCTTTAAATTCAAAAATGGAAATCGATTGCCAATAATGAGAGAACTATTCTCTTTTAATCGTAGCAATTAAATCATTTGAATTATGGTAAAAATGAAAAAAGTCCCTCTAGTTTACCATATTATCTATTCTAGTCCCCTAGTTTCGGTATTAGCTCATCAGGTCCTTATTTTGGTCCCTAACGTTCTATTCCATTAGGGTTTTCAAAAATTCCGTCAATTGTACGAGGGTTAAATGGTAAAGATGCCTTGCATGTTTCTAGAAGGTTTTTTAATGAAGGGCAAAACGGTAACTTGTTATAATAATAATTGAATAATCAAAAAATTATTTAAATACTATTAAATTAAATAATAATTTTTTAAAAAAAGAATTAAATAATAAATAAGTTAAAATGAATTTGTTAATAATAATAAATAAGTTAAATAATAACTTGGCATAAAGATTCATGCATGCTTAAACACGGTCAGGTAGATATTACTAGACAGACACAACTATAATGGAAACCAGATAGGTCTTTTACGACGTGGAGATATGACGATGCCAATGCTAAGGAATGCATGGCAGGTTAATTTGCACAAACCAATCAATCGATTGGTTTCGATGACAGTATTTTTTTTAAAAAAAAAAAAATTATCAAAAAAGCATACAACCCTTAATTTACAGTTGTGTTTAGAAACACCACTAGAAGCGATTTACTAAAATATTTTAAATCCAACCGAGCCAAACTGGTCAGTCAATTAGAGCGTTTAAGTGTTTCTATTGCACTAACTTCCGATATTCGAAATGCACATTCCAAATAGGACTATTTATGTTTCATAGGATGCTATTTAGATCCTGATTAAAAGATCCAAAAAAGAATTCTTGGTTTTCATCCCATGGATTTTTCCCATACCGCTCAAGATATTTATGACATTATTTCTGAAGTTTTAAATGATTTTAGACTAACCGGACGCATCCTTTCCCTCACATTAGATAATGCATCATCAAACACTGCATCTATTAACTTGTTTTTAGCCGACAATGTCCCTCAAGCAGGGGATTATCTCTTCCACCAACGGTGTGTATGTCACATTATAAATTTAGTTGTGAAATAAAGTTTGAAGGTTGTAAGCGGTCACAAAGATCGCATCAGAGATACCGTTTCTTATATCAGCAGCTCTAATCAAAGAGTGAAAAAAATTCTAGATATTGTACAACAAACGACAAACAGCCCAAAAGGTTGCAAATTGGTATGCCGGATTGGAACTCCACTTATTTAATATTGCAAAGTGCTATTGATTATTCTACTAAAATTATAAGTTATTATAATATGGAAATTGTCCTAGTGTGCGATCCAACCATATTCGAGGACGATTGGTATGTGGTAGAAATTTTTATTAAATTTTTAAAGATTTTTTACGATTCAACTATACTTCTTTCTAGGGTATATTACCCCACATCTCATCTTGCATTGCATCAAATTTTAGAAATGTCTGAAATGTTGTACTCTTATAGAGAGATGCCATGTTAAGAATTGTAGTTGCGGCGATATTGAAAAAATTTCAAAAATACAGGTATGAAATTCATTTACTTTATGCTTTAGGTTGTATATTAGATCCTGGGACTAAATTAAATAGTTTTAAATCTTTTACTGAGTACATTGATGGTTACTTGGATTTAGATCTTGAAACAAATTAAGGTGTGCCTAATATTAATCTAGAGGGGGGATGAACAGATTTTAACCAATTTTACCTAATTTTCGTTATTAATCAAATTGACGAAAATACCCCTAACTAGTCACAATAATATATCAAGTGTATAAAGTACGGAATCTTAAATGATACACGAAATTTACATGGAAACCCTCACGAGAAAAACCACGGGCTAGTAAGTGTGTCACACTCGAACCTCAAATCCACTAAATGTGATAACGATTACAACCTAATCCCGGTCAATAATCACACACCTACCTAATCCCGGTATGAGTGAACCTAGTCCAATTGCTTGTGATTTAAGCTACTTAATCCCGGAAACAACACAAGTCTTACTTCTCAATAAAGAGATAATAAAACCTAAGTGAATGTATGATGATATCCAAAGTGCAAATAAAGCTAGGTAACCTTAGATGCTTATCTAGGATGATGAATTAACAATTAATACAATACTATATATCAATAGCTAAATGACATGTCAAATAGCTTAGCTAATCAAGATTAAGCAAAACCTAGAAAGCTATCACAATACAACATTCAATCAATTCATCACAAACAATCTCTATCTTGTATCTAGCATATGATCTAAAAACATACAAGTGAATAAAGAGATGACTTGTTAAGAAAGACACTAAAATTAGATGAAATTAGTGAGAATCTTACCAAGCAAGATGTGATGATGTAAAACCATGCATGGATACATCCTATATGGTTATAGATGATGCTATATGAACTTTGATGTACAAAGGAATGACTTTGAGTGCTTAGAGGTCAGTTCTTGTGAAGTTTTCTCTTAAAATATGTTCTAAGGGAAAAATATGTTTTTTGAACTCTTGAAAACGACCTAAGATTAAAAAGGCATATATATAGGGTGACTAAATGAAGTGTAGTTGTTTTGAAAAAATGACCTTGTATTTGCCTTGGACGATGTACAAGTCGCTGTACATAGAGTGACCTATACAACGCCTCACCTGGGAATTTTGAACAACATGAAGGACAATTTTCATAGGCGTTGTTCGTAGAGTGCTTTTGTAGAGCGCCTGAACAGCGCCACAACACTCATCCTCTCGGGTTTTAGATGGGTGATGTACGTACAACGCTATTGAACAGCGACCGTACAACGCCTTCAATTAATTCATGAAAAATGCATCAAGTCTAATACACGCAAAACCCAATTCCACCAGGTCCAGGATGGGCATTGAACGTAGAGCGCCCATGTAGAGCTCCCGTACAACGCCTATAACAAATTTTGCAACTTAAATGCCTAAATGACATGACATTCTAATCCTAAGATGCAATCAATAAGAATATGCATGAAGAGATATAAATGATCATGAATGAGCACATATAAAACTACAAACAACATACAAAAATAAGAATAATGCATATGTTGTGAGTGTGTGCAACTAATCTCTTCAATTGCAAGTAAGCACTTAGAAATTTACCTTTGGTGCTTATCAACTTGAGGACTTGAAAAAGACCTTTGATCTTGATCCTCAATCACCTAAACTACCCTTACAATTCAAAACCCAAAATGCGGTTTGTCCACAAAATGAACCAATCAATTTGGAGGCACTTACAATCTCCCCATTTGGCTATTTCGTGACAAAACCACCACTCACATTGATTCCTCACAACATAAAAGAAACTATGGGTCTACAATGATATTCTACATTACAAAGAGATATCTAAAAATGAAATCTTCAAGACTTCAAACTCTTGTAAAACATCAAACCTTCAAAACAAAGTTTCTAAACAATCTAATACAAGAAAATGTGAGATTAATCAAGTGAGAACAAAAACAAGCATTTGCATTTAAGAATTTAAGCACAACATCATGCAATGTATGTGAAATGCAATGCTCCCCCTCAAAAGGTTACTCCCCCCTTAATGTGTATTCTCCCTAACATATAAATTTGCTACTACAATTAGCAACTCCCATTACCACATTTTACTCCCTATTTTTGTCATGATATAGGCAAAGGAGTAGTCCCCAAACGGGTCACTTAGCAAAGAGAGATAGTAGCATACAAGTCATTTGCATAATCATATAAGGCACTTTATGCAACTCAATTAAATAGAGAGATACAAGGAGATTTATTTTCATAGAAAATGTGTGATTAAAAATGCTTTGCATGCAAGACATATTGCGTTCAAGTCCAAAGATCAATGGTATTTGGCAAAGCAAATGACAAAAGTTTCCTATAGGAATTCAAACCAATATTACCATTTGTCATGAATTAAAGCAAGGATATAGAGAATTTATTGATTTCAAATTTAGAGAACTATATCCAACTTTATAAGCGAAACATGTCATGAACAACTTTGCACCCTATTTGATTTTTCCGGATAAGATATCCGTATGATAGTAGACATGTTCAACAAATAAAGAAAGAGAGACTTATGTTAAACATTTAAGTCTCATTAGCTTTTCACACATAGTTTTGCATTTAAGAATTGCAATCATCAAATCATGTTTTTTTTATTAATTTTATTTGAGCATGTCATTAAGAATCATCATGTTATGGAGATCATTATAAGTCATTCAATAAGTACTTCCTAAATGAATCTCCTAGTCCAAAAAAAAAAAACATGTTTGAACATAAAAATAACATGGATTGCATTCAAAGCATGGTTCACACTTATTGAGATAAAAACATATCTACATATGTGCAACCAAGATACTCAAGCAATTAATAAAGAAGCATAAACATTTCCAAATTTTTACATGCAACAAGTATACAATTGCACTCTTTGCTTGAGTTCCCCAAATGGGGTCAATCACCAAAACGCATCACTCCATAACACATATCTCAATAGATCTACTAAGCGCTTTAAACCTAGTTGCATCTAAGGGTTTAGTAAATAAGTCCGCTAGTTGATCATTTGTACCTACATGTTCAAGTACAATGCATTTGTTCTCAACTAGTTCTCTTATGAAATGATGGCGGATGTCAATATGCTTAGTCCTAGAATGTTGAATCGGATTCTTGGAAATATTAATAGCACTCATGTTATCACATAAGAGGGTTAGAGTACCTTGATTGAATCCGTAGTCAACTAGCATTTGCTTCATCCAAAGGAGTTGTGTGCATCCATTCCCTGCGGCTATGTACTCGGCCTCCGCCGTGGACAAGGAAATCAAGTTTTGCTTCTTGTAAAACCAAGACACCAAGTTGTTGCCTAGAAAGAAGTAACCACCCAATATGATCTTCCTATCATCGTAATTTCCTGCTCAATCCGCATCACTAAAGCCAACAAAACTAGCATTAGTGTCAAAAGAGTACCAAATCCCATAGTTAGATGTCCCATTCACATAGCGAATGAATCTCTTAACGGAAGAGAGATGGGACTCCTTAGGATCCACTTGGTATCTAGCACACACACTCACACCCACACTAAAAAAGATATCGGGCCTACTTGCAGTTAAATAAAGCAAGCTACCAATCATGCCACGATATAGAGTTTGTTCCACACTTTTTCCACTAGCATCTTTGTTAAGCTTCAAAACGGTACTCATGGGTGTATTACAATGTTTGGCATTTTCAAGACCAAACTTTTTTACTAGGTTTTTAGCATATTTAGCTTGGGTTATGAAAATCTCATCATTTAATTGCCTAATTTGTAAACCTAGAAAGTAACTTAGCTCACCAACAATAGTCATCTCAAATTCATGAGACATAACTTTAATAAATTGTTGGACCTTGGTGTTGTTGGTGGAGCTAAATACAATGTCATCAACATATGTTTGAGCTATAAATAACTCATCTTTGTTTCTCTTGATGAACAGGTCTTGTCAACACTACACTTTGTGTAGTCATTGTCAACAAGAAATTGAGTAAGACGCTCATATGAAGCCCTTAGTGCTTGTTTCAACCCATAAAGAGCCTTTTTGAGGCGATAGAAATGGTTGGGGTGGTGTGTATCCACAAACCCCTTGGGTTGTTCAACGTTCCTCTTGCAAGAAGTCATTGAAGAAGGCACTCTTGACGTCCATTTGGTGCAATTTGAACTTATGCAAACAAGAAATGGACAAGAGAAACCTAATAGACTCTAAACGGGCAACAAGAGCAAATGTCTCCTCAAAGTCAATACCCTCAATTTGAGAGTACCCTTGTACAACAAGTCTAGCCTTGTTACGCACTATGTTGCCATCCTCATCGGATTTGTTCATATTGATCCACTTACTGCCTATCACATTAGTGTTCTTAAGCCTAGGAACTAGAGTCCAAGCCTCATTCCTTTCGAATTGGTTTAGCTCTTCTTACATGACAAGAACACAAAATTCATCATTTAAAGCATCTTCAACCTTTTTGGGTTCTATTTAAGTGGTGTAGCAAGTGTAGCTAATGAGATTAGCTATTTGACGCCTAGTCCTAACACCCTTATTAATTTCTACAATGATGTCTTTTTTATCATGGAGCTTCCTAACCCATGGAGCGGGTTCATTCGAGTTCAAGAGAGGAACTCTATCAATAGGTTCTGTGTCCTCTACATTAGGAGTCTCCACAACATTCTCCAAGGGAGAGTCATCAACTATAGCAACATCCTCCCCATAGTCATTAGACTTGAGCCTTTCATCATCAAGGAAAACATTGGATGATTCCATGACGCTTTGAGTCTTCAAATTGAAAACTCTACAGGCTCTACTATTTAAGTTGTAGCCAATAAAGATACCCTCATCATTCTTAGCATTAAACTTGCCAATGTGATCACGGTTATTTACAATGTAGCATGTGCTTCCAAAGGTGTGGAAGTAGCTTACATTTGGTTTTCTACCTCTCCACAACTCATAGGAGTTTTGCCTAGTGTAGGGCCTTAGGAAAACTATATTCCCTATATAGCAAGCCGTATTGACGGCTTCGGCCCATAGGTTCCTAGGGACATTATTGCTAAGCAACATGACACAAGCTATCTCTTGAAGAACCCTATTCTTCCTCTCAAGAACTTCATTTTGTTAAGGTGTCCTAGGAGCCGAAATCTCATGGGAGATACCTACACTATCACAATAGGTTCCAAAGGAAACATTCTCAAATTCCCCCACATGGTCACTTCTAATCCGTTTTATGCTTTTAATGTTTGAGTTCATTTCATTTTTAATTTTATTACAAAGCATTTCAAACTTGTCAAAAGTTTCGGATTTTTCTCTCAGAAAATATGTCCATGTGAACCTAGAGAAATCATCTACACAAACAAAAATGTATCTCTTTCCACCTAAACTCTCAGTTTGCATAGGACCCATTAGATCCATATGGAGAAGCTCTAAGGGCTCCTTGGTGGAAAGATACTTGCCCTTTTTGTGCATGCTTTTGGTTTGTTTCCATTGTTAACATGGTCCACAAACACCATTGGCTTTCTTCCCAGGCTTGGAAAGGCCACACACAACATTGAACTTGTCTAGGATTTGTAAATCCCGAAAGTTCATGTGTCCAAGTCTTTCATGCCACAACTCAACTTGCTCATCCTTAAAAACATTATATGAGACTATTCTAGCTTCAAGACAATAAAAATTGTCACTAGATTTCATACCTTTCAACAAGGTTTGTCCATTAGGCAATAGGATAAAGTAATCATTTTTGTTAAATAAGACGGAAAGTCCTTCATCACATAGATAAGAAATGCTAATCAAATTGGCTTTCAAGCCATCAACAAATAAAACATTGGACATGGAAGGTAATCCGGAATGGAAATGGTTCATTTCCCTACAATTCTCTTTTTGGACCCATCATCAAATGTGACACATCTTCCTTCCTCCGTGGCAAGAATCTCAAAGAAACTCTTGTTTCCCGTCATGTGCCTAGAGCACCCACTATCTAGATATAAAAAATTAGAAGAATTTGCCTTCAAGACAATTTGTGCAACATGGCAAACATTTTCATTCTTTCTAATCCACCTAGGTGAAACATTTTCTTTCCTAGTGGTCTTTGGTACATGAGTTCTAGATGTCCTAGGATCATGCATATTAATTCTATCATCTCTAGGTACATGCATCATGGCTCTTTTCTTTTTCTTCTCAATCATGCTTCTAGTTTTACACATTTTAATGTATTAAAAGCACCTTGGTCTAATATGACCATCAAAGCCGCAAAAATGACATGTAGGGATAAAGTTAGGGATCATACCATAACCTTGTGCTCGCATTGGAGCCTTCCCATTTCGTTATGGTTGAATTGGTTCAATGTATCTTTTTTGTTGAACCGGTCTAGCTTGCTTCCTTGCTTGAGGTTGCATGATTGGTCTCTTTCCTTTGATGTGAGCCATTTGTTGAGGAAAGTTAAGTTGAGGAGCTCTTGAGGATTGAGCTTATGGTTGTCTTCTTGGAGCCACCTTCAATTGTGCATTATGTGAACATTGTCCTAGATCAATCTTCTTCCTGGGAATTTGCACCGATGAGGCTTCTTTGTTGCTCAAAAACTTAACAAACATGGTCTTATTGAGAATAGGGATCTTCTTACCATCTTCAAAACCAAAATCTCTCTTGTCACAAGGACTCTTTCCAACACCTAGGATGTGGTCAAGTTTTTTGGTGCTAGTTGTCATCCTAGTCATTGACTTTTTAGCTTCTTCAAGCCTTCTTCATTCCTCTAGGTAAGTCTAACTACTCTCTTAGTTTATCTTCAATTTTCTTTGCTATTTCCACTTGTTCACTTAAGTGGTCAATATGAGATGAATGTTCTAGATTCTCTTTTCTCAATCTTTGAATCTTTCTTGTGGTTTTCATCTCTAAGCTTTTAAACTCGACGTAGTGTTCAACAAAAACCTTTCTCTCCACAAATCCATTTGTGGAGTGAGATTAAGAGTCATCTCCACTTGAGTCATATTCCTTTTGACTCTCTTCCTCTTCTTCACTAGCACTATTGCTCTTATGGGAGGAGACAAAGGCTAGAAAGTTGGCCATAAGTTCTTTATCATCTGAAGACTCATCTCCCTTATTGTAGTCATCACTACTTCCACTCCAAATGGTGGCCATCATTTTTCCCTTCTTCTTATCATTGTGATTAGCACATTCGGGAGCAAAGTGACCTATTCCACCACACTCATAGCATCAACCCCTTTCCTTTCGGTCTTCTCTTGCTTAGGCTCAAACTTTTTAAAAGGATCCTTTTTCTTGAGGATTTAGCCTTTCGATCCAAAGTCCTTTTTTCCGAACTTCATAACTTTCTTGAACCTTTTCACAAATAAGGCAAGGTCTTCGTCTCTGAGTCATTCTTTTCCTCTTTCTCAACTTTGGAGACTTTCAAAGCAATTCCCTTTTTCTTTTTAGAAGGTGTGGAGTTAGGAGCCTTCCTAGACTCATAGGCGAGAAGTCTCCCTATCACCTCACTCGACTTCATGTCCTTTAGGAGTTATTTTCCTCTAAAGCCGTCACCTTGGATTCAAACCTATCAAGGAGAGATCTCATAATTTTCTGCTTGATTCTCCTATCCGAATACGGGTCACCAAGTTAATGACTTTGATTGACAATATCCATCAACTTGATCTCAAAGTCATTGAAGTGTTCGTCCTCCTCCATCCTAAGCATCTCAAATTATGTTTGGAGGACTTGAAGCTTGGAATCTTTGACAACTTCAGTACCTTCATGTACAACTTTTAGGATGTCTCACACCTCCTGAGCGATCCTAGTGTTTTAAATCAATTTATATTGATTCTCATCCATTGCACATAGGATGGCATGCATCACCTTCCTATTCCATTTCGATGCCTCAAACTCTTGCGTGTTCCATTGCGCCTTAGGTTTGAGAACATCATCTCTTCCACCTGTAGGAGTCATCATTGGTGATGTGTAGCTGTCTTCAACCACCATCTATGCTCTATCATGGATTTGGCAAATATACGACCCCATCTTGCCTTTTCAAGAGGCATAATTCAACTTGGTGAGTAAGGGGGGTCTCGTGCTAGAAGCACCCTCATTGCCACCGTTTCCACTCATAGTGTTTATAAATGAATGAAATGAATGCAAATTTATGAATGATCAAAAATCAAACAAAATGCAAAACACACCAAAATGAGCAAAGGATCACCTAAGTATATCTAGGAACCCGCTCTGATACCAATTGAAACAAATTAAGGTGTGCCTAATATTAATCTAGAGCGGGGGTGAATAGATTTTATCCAATTTTACCCAATTTTTGTTATTAGTCAAATTGACGAAAATACCCCTAACTAGAAAGAATAATATATTAAGTGTATAAAGTGCGGAATCTTAAATGACACAAGATATTTACGTGGAAACCTTCATGGGAAAATCCACGGTTAGTAAGTGCGCCACACTCGAACCTCGAATCTACTAAATGTGATAACGATTACAACCTAATCCCGGTCAATAATCATACACCTACCTAATCACGGTATGAATGAACCTAGTCCAATTGCTTATGATTTAAGCTACCTAATCCCAAAAGCAACACAAGACTTACTTCTCAATGAACCTTAAAGATCTTGTTTGACCCCTTAAATGGTGGAGGTATTAACATGCCTTAATGATTGGGAGCATGCAAAGACAAGGATGCAACATTGACCTATAAATGAAGAACTAATTCAAAGTTTTTCCAACATATACTTCGAAGAGGCTTCCGGTTCTGGCAATAACAGGCAAGACTGAAGACTAAATTTAAAATTTTTAATTATACATGTATTTGTAATTTTGTAATTCGATTGCACTCTTTTTCTCTTAACAAGTTTTTATCTCATTGGGTTTTTCTTGGTAAGGTTTTCAATAAGGCAATCACAAATCATGTAAACTAAAATGTGAATAAGTAAATAAAATTAAGCTATTTCTTAATTCTTACTGTATTACATCTTTATGACTTTATTTATTCTTTGAATAATTTTGGTAAATAAATATAATATAATTTATTCTATTTCTTACATTTTATTTCATTACTCATTAGACTAAAATAAATAAGAAATAAATTTTTAACATAAAATAAAATAAGAAATAATTTTTAAACAATTAAACTTAAAAACTAAAATAGATAAGTTAAAATCATAAATAAAATTTTAACTTAAAATATTAAAAGATAAAAAAAAATTTAAGTCAAAAAATAAATAAAATAGGAAAAAAAAAGTAAAAAAAAAAAAAACAATTGATTATTTATTCATTTATTTTATATTTTTATATAAATTATATGTAATTGGTTTAACATTTATTTAATTGGGAAAAAAAAAAAAAAAAAAAAAGCAAGCATGCTACCTGTTTAAGCCCACAGGCCAGCCTGCCAGCACGGTCTGCTATGGCTAGAGATACACATTTAGGGAATGGGGATGAATATAGGTCCCCCTATCCTCATTCCCCCATCCCCCACCCCACCCGCCCCCAATTGGGGAATTTTAAGGGGACCTATATCCATCTCCATCCCCAATTCCCCATTTTCTCCGTTTTCCCTATTCCCCTATTTCCCCATTTGACTAAAATTTACAAATTAAATTTAAAAAACAAACATTCCAATACAAATACAAAATAAAATTCATCAGTACATTTTATATAAAATGTGTATATATACTTAGGGAGTTAGGGTTTTCAAAAAATTAAAAAAAAAATTAAAAATATATATTATAATTATATTTATATATGTTTGGGGAAAATGGGAAAATGGGGATGGGGAACCTCCCTGCATCCCCATCCCCATTTCAATATAATTATGGGGGAAATGGGGAAATGGGGATAGGGAGGGGTCCCCCCATCCCTCTTCCTCCCCACCCCCCCCTAAATTTCCCCATTTCCCCATTTCTCCAAAAAAAAAAATCCCCAAATGGAGATGGGGACGTGGGCAATTGGGGTTCCGTGGAAAAATGTACATCTCTAGCTATGGTCGTTCTTCCGGGCCTAGTCAGGCTGCCCCAAACCTTAACAGGTCGGGCATGAGCGGCCTGTTTCTTCCTCAAGGCTTTTTTTGGACCTGGCCTGTTAAGGGCCCAGCACACCCTTACCTTGCCAGGCTGGGCCAGGCCAGGCCGCCCATATTGCCACCACTGCCTCACATAGCAAAACTTGTAACTTTATGATTTCTATTTCATATCAAAAATAAAATAAAAACACAAAGGTTTTCGAAGGATATTTTTATAACTTTTTGGCAATAGGAGAATTGAAATTTTACAATGTGGTTACTAATATTCAAAATTCTGTTTGTAATTAAAAACAAATTTCATATGATTGATCCAGTAATTTTCATAAGTTCTCGCAAAAAAAAAAAAAATTAAAAATTTAAAAAAAATTAAAAGTTAAATCAAATCAATTAGTACCAATTTAAATCAATGTAAAATAATATATTTTTTTTGATTAAAAAATAAAAAATAAAATAAAAATAAAAAGATCAAAAAGGAAAGGTGTAAGAAGCCATATTCCCAATTCCCACATTACGCGGCTAGCAGAAGCCTAAATTTGAAAAGCAAATTAAAAGTGAAATGAGCAGCACATTAGTGGAACCACATTATTAGTTTATTACTGCTTCACCAAAATTTGATCCACCTAATGTGTTGTAGACGTAGTGCTTCAATTGGCTATACAAAACTTGATAAAAAATTGTTTCCTTTTCCTCATAAAATAAAATTGGTTACATTGACTTTATTAACCTTTAACATAATTAAGGTTTGACTACTTTCTTTATGCTTTATAAACACACTTTTTCAATAAAATATTTTCACTTGTGGAATAAACGGCCGTCACTTTTCGTCTGTTTAAAGTCAAATTAAATTTTACCTTTTCTTTTAATAAATTAAATGATAAATTGCAAGAAGGTAGTGAGGTACCAAAATTCGCACTGCGAGTGTGTCATCTTCAAGGATGAAATGACAAAACTACCCCTATATTAAATAATTAATAAAAAATTCAAAAAATGAAATAATAAATAAGTAAGAATAATTATTTTTTTAAGAAAATCAAAAAGTATGATTCAAAATTAAAAAAAAAAAATTAAGAAATTATGTTATAATAAAATTGAAAGACATGGTAACAAAATAATAAGAGACAATAATGAAAGAGAGGAGAGAATTATACTACTTTAGCATATTGATGATTTCAGATTACACTTCAAAACTAAGATTACAAGTGAAAATGAGAGACTCCAATTTCTTTATTAGATGATGATGAAGCATGCTAAATGTCTTCCATGTTGATAGCCTATACAGTAGAGTGGTGAATGGTGAGTGGTGAGTGGTGAGTGGTGAAATTCATACATATCCATAATACTTTTCCTTGGATTTCTACTATTTGTATTTTAATTTGTTAGAAAAAATCCAATAGGACAAAAACCTTAGGAAAATATATACAATGATCTTCTAGATCCAGTGGTGTTAGACGTTCTCAAAACTATCTCATTAAAAATCTTGCCAGGAAAACCCAATGAGACAAAAACCTGATTGAAGGGAAAAAGCGTACATTGTAAATATATCCAAAATTTTGCTAACATTTATACTTTTCAAGGAAAAACCCAGTGAGACAAAGTAAAGATATCCATTAATTTGCTTGATCAAAGTTTAATGATCTTCTGGATCAAGACAAAATATACACGATGATCAACCGGATCAAAGTAATATTTATGATGATCTTCTGGATCAAATGATTTTTGGGTGTACTTAGAGAATTGCCTCACTAAAAATCTTATCAAGAAAACCCAATAAGACAAAAAGTTGATTAAAGGGAAAAAAAAAGTACAATGCACATATGCTCAAAATAACTAATATACTTCATTCGATATGCTCCCCCTGATAAAACGCTCCCCATATACAAAAACATCAACAACAATCTTGTAATTTACAAAGCCGACACATGTCAATTTCATATACCAGTTTCTCAAATATTGATGTAGGCAATGTTTTGGTAAACAAGATTATCTATAGACCGTATTTGCTTAACATCAATTTGTCGGTTCTGTTGAAGTTAATGAGTATAGAAAAATTTAGGAGAGAAATATGTTTGGTTCTATTCCTTTGATATATACCCTTGTAATTAGAGCAATACAAGCCGTATTATCTTCAAATATTGGTATCAATATTTCTGTAGATAATGAAAATCCATATGTATTTTGAATATAATGAATAACTGACCTTAACCAAACACAATCTCGACTTGTTTCATAAAGTGCAAAAATCTCAAAATGATTAGAGGATTTAGCGCACAACAAAAGTTTGTTTTGTGGAGCGCTATGAGATTGATGTGCCATTATAGTTAAAAAAAAAAAAAAAAAACATATCTTGTTTTTGAATTGGGATGGGCAAATCCACACGGGGCCCATGGGATTTTGGGAAATGGGGTTTGTGGGTGAGGGTGGGGGTGGGGGCAAACTTGACCCCCTTTTCTTAATTTCCCACTAATGTATTATATATATATATATATATATATTATTTTTAATTTTTAATCCTAACTAATAAGTAATATCTAAATAATTAAAAATTAAAAAAAAAAACAAAAAAAAAACAAAAAAAAAAAAAAAACAAGTATATAAACCTAAGTTAGTACTTGACCCATTCAGTCATTCACTCTAGTTTTTCTTTAATAATTTTTCTAATTAACACACGGTCCAAAAAACCAAGACTTTAATTTTTCTTTTCTTCAGTTCTTCTCTCTGACTCTCTTTTCTTTCTTTAAACCTAGCCGCCCAAGTGCTCTCTCTAGTCTCCATCTTCTCCACCTCCGACTTTAATTGTTTTTTTTTTCTTCTTTTTTTTGACAGTATTGTTTTCTCCTTTTATTTTATTTTATTTTTTTACAGTGTTAGTCGTTTTCTTTTCTTCCCCTCTACACGGTGAGTCTCCAACCACTGACTGCTACCATGATGAGTCTCCGATTACAAACTGCTACCACGATAAGTCTCCGACCGTCAATTTTCGGATTGGAAATGGGGAAAATATGGTTTGGGGTGGGTGGGGGAACCTCCCTCTAAACACCCCCATCACCAGTTCCCCCAAATGGGATTTTAAGACGGGATGAGGGGGAGGGTAGATGAATGGGATGAGGTAAGGATGTCAATGGTACAGGTCGAGGACAAGTTTTCCATTACCATCCCCAATTCCAATCTGTATGAGAAATATTATTCACGATGAATACCCACCTTAAAATAAACAGTGCAAGTACAGTGATTCCCCATTAGGGGATTGGTTTTTTGCTTCATATCATCCATATCCTATTAATGTATTTTTTTAATGACAAAAACTGCATGGGTCGGAAGTCTTTTTGGTTTTCTTGTTTCTTTATGTTTCTTTTTGGTATGGCATGCATGCCACTTTTTGTTTGTGGCTGTTTTCCTCCTGGTTTTTGTGCTTATTCGGTTGTTTTTACTCTTTATTTTTTTTTCTTTTATCATTTATATATATATATATATATATGGATATTGTCTATAGGTTTTTCAGTATATGATCGATTGTGATACTTTTTTCCCTTAGGTCAATCCAATTTTATTAAAAAAATATCATATCAAAATTATTGAATAATATGAAAATAATAGTGTGGGGGTATATTATATATAATGATCTAGAATGGAGTTGTGTTTCAAAGGAGGGAAAAAAGGGGAACAAAAGAGAGGGAAAATTATGTTAGTGGGATGAAAAACTATGTTTTCTGAAGACAGTAGTCACAATACTATTTTTTTTAGTGTTAATTTTGATTACGTGCTTCAATATATATATATATATATATATCTATATATATATAGATAACGAGTACAGAGACGGGCGGGGCGAGGATGTTAGGTTTTAGATTTGTCTTAACTTAATTCCATAACAAAACTTTTTTTGTTTGTATTGACTAGTTGCTTAGGATGTTCATATTTGACATGAGCTTCAATGAAGGAAAGCAACTTCTCATGCAAAGTTCGTCTTCAAGAGGAAAGATGCTTACTTAGATGCTAAGGTATTGAGATTCTTTATCCTCTTACAAGGCATAAGCGCAAACACACATTACATACATATGCATCCCTACATCGTTGTGCTCATTTGGTATAACACATACACACACATATTGTTGTATGCACATGCATTAGATTTATTTTGACAACTTTTATGAAATTGCATATTTTAGGACTATTTTTAGGAAATGGCATACTTGTGTGTTCTTGTGTTTATTTATTTGTACTTTGTTGGTATCGGACTTGAATATGTTCTCATATTATTCCTTATTAAGTTTCGAACATTTCAGTTGCTCATTCATAAGCTTTCGAATTCCGAGTTGGATTTTACAAAATATTCCGTGTGTTTATCTTACATGTTTTCGTCCTTGTGTATCAAGTCGAATTCCGTGTTTTCGATTAAAGTTTTGTAGACATCCATGTATGAGAGTGATTTAGGGTTCGTAATCCAAAAACGGATTCAAATTCCAGTTCTGATGCCGAAGAATGGTCAAAGTATGTGAGAAGAGCGCTAAAGGGAAGAAAAGGGAATAGGGGTGGCAAATTGCCAAAACACTCCCTCTCTTGTAGAGGCCTCATGCCTCCACGGGAAAGGCACCCATCTACTCCTGTAGAGGCCACATACCTCCATGGGGAGCTGAGGTGGAATGTCTCTATCCCCTTCCCATGGTCCCTTCAACGCCATATCATTTCCCTCTCTGTTAAATTGAATTTTATGCAGAAATTTTCATAAGTTTTGGGTTTTTTGTTTTTGTGATATCTCACTCATTTTAGATCCGATTTTGGTGATTCAAAAAAAAAATCTTCTTTTTTTGAAGAAGAACAAATCCCATGTGTTTAGAGAGCTGATTAGAGTCCATATATTTTGATTTACTTTGATCTTCATCAAGTGTTTATCATTTTGTAAGTAAATCATATTCTCTACACTTTTCTTGTGATTAATTTCTTGAATCTCTTGATTTGAATGTAAAATGTGTTGTAGATGATTTGGATTCTACTTTTGGACTTGTTTGAATGATTTTCGAAATTAGCTTTGTTGATTTTTAATTGAATATCTTTCTAATAAATTTTGATGAACATGAACTTGAAACTAAAAATATTTGTGTTTGTTCTTGATTGTTAATTTCTAGGTTTTGTGACATGTTATAGAACTAAAATAGTTTGATTGTGATTTCAGTTGTTTAAATCTAGTTCTTCTTTGAGTGAATATGTTGTGGATTTCAAGTGTTGATTTGTCCACTTGATTTCAAAGCTAGATTTGTGCCTTTTGTTGTAGATCTATTGTTATAGCTTTAATTGACATGTTTAGATCTCTAGGTATTTTTTGTGAGTGATCTTGAATGCCTAATCTAGATTTCTAATCACATGTTCAAAAGGATTAGTTACATTTGTTTATGAGCTTGATTTGTACAATACTAATTCTTCATAGAGTGTGTTTGATCAATGCATTCTACTTGCTTGTGTTTGCATCATGTTTTTCATGTGTGCATTTTCGCACTTAGATCAAGCCTTGTAAAAGGAGAAAGTCTCAATTAGATCATGCAGATCGAGATTGAGCAATGAGTCTTGACTAGGATCAAGCGAATCAAAAAGTTGAGCAAGAAACTTTCTAGAGACACATGCAGTGTCTTGGATAGAAAGAGGCAAGTCTCTCACTAGCAAAAGGCCTAAGGGTAGGTTAGAATGAGACGATCCAATAGGGTGGATCATGTGTATTGATTTTTTGAGGGTGTACATTCTACCAACTAGTGAAAGATAGTGTTGCTGGTGGTTATAGTATCAACCCGTGAATATTTCCTCATATATGAGGTTTTACCACGTTAAAAAAAAAAAAAAAATTGTGTTGATTTTTCTTGTTTTAGTTTTCATTTACTTTTGAAAATATATATAAACTTGTCTAATTATATCTAGATATGAATATATTTTAATCAAGTTAATTACCGATTTTTCTTGATTAGTCAACAATCAATAAAACATCACTATCTAGTCAAAAACTACAATCAAGTGTAAAATACGGAAATTAAATAACACTTGATTTTTACGTGGAAACCTTCAGCAAGGAAAAACCACAGGCTAATATGTGTGCCACACACGGTTCTCAAATCCACTACTTGTAATGGTGTTTATAACCTAGGTTGACCACGTCAAACCCTGCACGGTCACTAACCCACTACTAGTACCTAACGGGCCTCTAATAGTGATTCTAGACCTAGGGTACTTGAGCACTACACACCGGTAGTCACAAGACTTGACTCTCAAAAAGAAGAGATAAACAACCTATAGTGAATATAAGCAATATTCAAAGTGCATAAATGCAAGGTCAAACATTTAAGCTTATCTAGGCATGGATGAACATGTCAAAGACATTTCTAGATATCATGTTGCTATATGACTTGCATACAACTTATCTATATTAGCAAATCAAACCCTATATGCAATAGATATCACAAACAACTCACAAAACACGATAAAAAAGCGTTCTTGAAACTAGTCAAGTCATAAAGAAGCTATCTTGTAAAGCAAAAACATGTAAAATATGAAGATGATGTTCTAACTACAAGTCATGTGGGCAATAATGAAAACCCATGAGAAATTATACCTAGAACATGCTAGATGATGTATGAATCATAAAAGGATGATGGATGTTTGTGTTTTGGAAGATAAAAATCAAGTCTTTATGACTTTGCTTTGAAGACACTTCTTTGGCTCTTAGAATGTTTAATTTTTGCTCTAAAAACGAACCTAGGGTCATCAAGACATATATATATATATATAAGATCTAGACAAAGTGAGGTCGTTTTGGGAAAAAACAATTCAACTTCACGTCATGTGCGTTGGTCTGTGCGCTGGTCGAGTAGTGCACGACCGGCATACAACCACTGTGAAGATTGCACTGGTGTGAGCATGGCATGACATCCAGCGCACAACCAGTGGCAATCCTCTACTAAGATTGTGCTAGTTGCTGCGCTGGTTCTGCGCTGGACGAGTAGCGCAATGAGCGGCTGTGCACGAGTGTGCACGAATTATAAGACCAGCGCACTGCACACATACTCAAATTAAACATAAAAATTGAGCAAGTGTGAATTGTGAAATACATACACTCAAAATGCAAATATCACATATGTATGGTAGAGTAGTGTGTGTGTGTGCAACTAAATCTCTTCAATTAAGAGACATGATAAGTAATCCACCTTCCATGAAACTTTTGATGTCCATAATGAGGTCCATTAGCATTTGAGGAGAATTTCTTCAATCCTAAGCTACCCTTACATATTTGAACTGTTAGGATTATGCTCAATAGCAAGAGTGTAATGTTGTAATTAACAATCTTTTTCATATTAATAAAGAGATTTCCGGTTTAACAAATCGTATAGCATTTATAGTTTATATTATAATTGTCAAAGTAAATAATCATAAGGTCTAAAGACTATGGGAAAGAAGAATTGTTCGTACATCTGGATATGTATGTGGTAGACACAATTCTTTAGTTAGTCTTGAATAATGTTCACAACTTAAGTTAAAGGTTGGGCACCTTTTATCTTGTTAAAGTTGTAGAATTCTTTGCTAGCATTTGAGTGGGATCAAATGAGATATGATGAGTCTAAAATCATCGGAGTGTCTTTGAGCAAAAGGATCTAGTGCACTGGGTGCATTGAACTGGATCACAATGAAAAGCTTTATCTAGAACCGTCAATAGATAATAGTCTTTTCATTATCAGGACAATCGGAGAGTCTATCTTAATCCTGAGATAAATGATGGACTTATGGTTGCAAGTGATATCATTTGAGTTATCAATGAGTACGATTATATCACATAGTCTATCCTCGATAGTTTGGTGATATTCATTTGTTAATCGATAGAGGACTTCATTTATAAATATGGACATCGTGGCTCCATTTAATTAAATGAGAGTATAATATCATCATATGGATGTTTTGAGGTAATTGGATATTAAATCTCAACGTTGAGTTTTCAATAGTGTCTATTGAAAACATGGCTTCTGGACAAGTCGAAATATCCAAGTTCAAAACGTGGTCATATGAGTAAATATGGTAACTTGGAGAGTTATAGGCGGTCCATGAACTCTTGGCGATTACTGATATTAATCACGAGGATATACTATCTCAAATATGATTGTCTAGGGTATGAATGAGGAGCATCTTCCTTTTCTATCTTTATTTAAGAGTTCAGTTTTAGCTCTTTAGTGGAATGAGTTAAAACTAATGGATCGGACCTAAGTGAATCGTTTGTTGATTGTGATTAGGTTATGTCTATTGAAGCTTAAATTTAGATGGCCCGCCAAGATCCCCAATCCACACGGACTTGCATGGATCACTTGATATATTCTACCGGACCAATTTAAGGGTCCATCTAGAATTGCATTTAATATATTAAGAATATAATTTGCACATTATTTAAGTAATGGGCTGCTCAATTATATTAATATATTAATGAATGACATGTGGGCTTGTTTCTTTTAGTAAGAATGGGTCTGGTTCACATGTGGCCTTTTTTTTTATTTAAAGTCCAATGGATTAAATGAAATAGGAAAATAATATTAGGCCCATCTTATATATAAGTGGGACGGCTAGGTTAAGGTTTTGACCTAAAAATATTATTTTGTTTCATTTTTTTTAATTAAATAAGAATTAATTGATTTATTGATTAATTGTTTAATTAAAGAAACAAATCTTTCCTAAAAGTAAAAGGCTTGTTTGATAAGTAAATAAATAAATTAGTATTATTTATTTAATCAAATAAGGAGTCTTTTTTATTTAGTCAAATAAAAGAATAAAAATAAAGAGTTGGATTAGGGTTTGAAGTCTATAAAGTTAAAAAGAATTAGGGTTGAATTTTAGTCACCCTATATAAGTGACTTGATGAAATTCGGCCAACCCTAATTAGATACTACATGGAATTCGGCAACCCTAAAGGAAAAAGAAGAAAAATTCGGCCAACCTATATATATGTTCTTATAGGGTGCGGCCACATCAATTAATTGGTGCTTGAGTTTTTATTTTCTTTCTTCTTCTTCTTAATTCTAAGAGAGTTTTTATTCTAGAGAGACAAAAAAGAGTGAAAAATTATTCTTTGATAGTATACAATTGCTTAAACATCAATAAGCTTGTGTATACGATATCGATCTAAGTTCACGCGAGTTTCGATCATAAGATTGTGAACTCAAAAGTGACCGGAATAATTTTGACATTATTTTTGATTGTTTTGTGACTAACAAAGAAAAGAAAGTATTTGTTTGTTCCATTCACAGGTTTGCAATTTAAAGGAAAGGGAGACCACGCTCTTAGGTGATCCACGTTCGTGCTCGGATTGAAGGTCTTGCGGATTACCATCTACGTAAGTCAATCGGATCATGCGACAAGAGATAATTTACTTTTGTTGATATATATACATGTTTATTGATTAAAAGGGTTTAAGGTTCATAAAGGAAAAATTTTAAAAGTCACTAAATCGTCTTTAGTATCGCTTCCGCTGCGTGTAACACTTTTATTTGTTTATTTTTCCCCACAATTGGTATCAGAGCCTAGGTTGAACCCTTTTAATTAATTAACATTTATATACGTGGATCTATTTCTTTTTATTGTGATTATGCATGTTTAGAAAGAGATGACACTCTAGGTATTCAAATATATAATTACATGTGATGTATGGATATATATATATTTTATGTGGTTTGTTATTGCTCGATTTTGGCCCTAGATTTTCAATGTAATTTTTGTTTCGGAGTTGTAACAAGAAGGGTGGTCTATTATCGCCATAATTCCTTCTTGGTAGATTGCTAGGTTTTATTTTTTTTATATATGTGCAGTATTTTTTTTAGGGTTACTGCAGTTTTTTTATTTATTTTTAGTATGTGCAGTTTTTGGTTTGTAAAAATACTGCAGTGAATAAAAAAAAAAAAAAAATTAATACTGCAATATTTATTATATATATACTGCCGTAATATATTTAGGTCTTGGAGATTCGAAGACACGAAGCAAAATGAAGCAACCGGAACCAAGTACGAGCACCGTGCGCACCCTAGGAGTGGATTGGGCTGCACATGACAAGCCCAAACTTTGGCGGGCTGCGCATGGTAGCCTTGTGTGGCCTTATGGGCTGCACAAGGCAGCCCCTTTGTGGGGTTGTGGGCTGCGCACGCCCATGGGAGAAGGCCGAAGGATGAGCGTATGGTTGATGGGCCACCTGAAGATCTTGTATTCCCGACAAATTGTAATTTACTTGTTTTTCTAGGATGGGCCAAAATTGTTGCTATTTAATTTATGCTTAAATATTACAATATTTGTTATTGTATGATAACATGACATATAGAATAGGAGTGCCACGCATATATCTCTTTTGGTATGAACATGCATTGAATGATTTAGGTATCTAAATTGGCATCTAGATAACTCGGTAAATCATTCTATGGGATTTAATCACACGCCTTAAATAATTGAGTGGGAGAAGGTGTTTTGGTAACACCTACGGCCTCCAAGGTTAGTTGAGCTTTATTATTTATTGGTAATCCCCCCAAGGGGCGTCCATGAATGGAATTTAGCAACATACTTCCTTACAAGGATAGACTAGACAATTGACTCAAACGAGATCTACTCCCCAAGGAGGGATTTTCATGAGAGAAAATTGAGGGTCGATATCTTGGAAACACACTCAATGTAATTTTATCGATATTCTCCCAAGAGTTCTTGTCAATAAAATTGCAAGGCTAAAATTGAAAACGCTGGTTGTTATGTTAATAATTAGGTGGGACCTAGTCTAACTAGTAAATGGTGCGAACTCCCAAAGGAGGCGTAACATTTATGGGTGTTAGATCACCGTTGAATTTTATGATCGAGTTATTTATTTAATTCAAGATAAATATTTAAAAGTGCTTTATCATGATTATTTACTTATATATGTTTTGTTTTATTCAGAAATCATGACCCCATCACTTATGAACATCCCGAAAGATAACACTTTAACTGGAGATAATTATGTCACATGGAAAAGGAAAATTGGGTTGTTACTGCAAAGTGAAAAACATAAGTTTGTTCTAACTACTCCTAAACCACCTGCTCCTAATAATGAATCTAGCATAATGTGTAGAGATGAGTATGAGCAGTGGAAGACTTCAGATGATATGGCAAAATGTTACATTATGGCCACATCATCTGAAGTCT